>CM072773.1:98747500-103747500 GCA_036936925.1 Cenchrus fungigraminus | reverse complement strand
AAGGGTTATCGTGATCCCCGGTCAAGGACCGTCAAGATAAGTAGTCGCAAGGACTGGACACAGCCGAAGCTGTCTAGAAAGGGTTATCGTGACCCCCGGTCTAGGACCGTCAAAATAAGTAGTCGCAAGGACTGGACCCGAAAGCTTCTTACAACTGAGTAGTCGCCTAGATCCGAAAACCGTTTACAGAAGGTAGTCGCCTAGACCAGAGAATCACTTACAGCTTGGGATCGGTATAGAAGCAGGAACCCGGAGTAAGTATTGGATGGTAACATGGAGGCCTAGAGTATGGATCGACACGGTAACAGGGAGACCCAGGGTAAGTGTAGCATGGGTAGAGCACGAGAGTACTTAGGGCCATGCGTTTCAGACCCATGGTACAGAGCGTGAGAGTACTTAGGGCCATGCGTTTCAGACTCATGGTACGAAGCGTGAAGATCGCGTGCAGCTAGGTACCATCGAAGTTTACACACGCAGTATGCCGTTGGAGCGGACGAAGGTGCGACTGGAGTCGACTTTAGATTGCCACGCGGAGTGGACTTTAAGATGCGACCGAAGTCGACTTTGTGCCGCACGGAGCGGACTTTGAGGTTGCGACTGAAGAAGTCGACTTTATGCCATTTAGAATAGACTTTAGAAGTTGCCTCCTTGGGATAGCCCCCGAGTTGATGGAGTAAGCTCGTGGTGACTTGTCGATATGGACCTCAAGAGTAGTCGGCATAGTGTAGCTCTCGTGAAAAATCTGTTGAGAAACGTACACCAACAAGTAGTCCTTGGCCTGTTGTCCTGCATGCGCAAAACAAGCCAAAGAAGAAGAAAAAAGTAATCATTGAAATAAATGACTTACTGATACCGCAGGAGCGGTCTGGAGATGCGACCGAAGTCGGCTTGTACCACCGGAGCGGGTTTGAATGAACTCGTGGACGAGTATTGACGAAGACGTGGCATCCGATGATGGAGCCACAATTGTTGTTGGTGAAACTGACTAGTCGGAGGTGGATCCGACTAGTTGTTGGGGGCGTAAGGGTCATTCTCGACCAGTTTTCTAGTTGAAACTAGCCGAGAAGAGTAGCCGAAGTAGTCGACGGTGGTGCGGCCGCGAGACGATGTCATGGCGGCGCACGACGTAGTCGAGGTAGAGCCGGTGCAGCCGCAAGATGATGTCGCGGCGGTGCACGGCGTAGTTCATGTAAAGCTGGTGTGACCGTGAGACGATGCCGCGGTGGTGCACAGCGTAGTTAAGGTAGAGCCGGTGCGGCCACAGGACAATGTCGTGATGGTGCACGGCGTAGTCGAAGTAGAGCCGGTGCGGCCACGAGACGATATCGCGGCGGCGCACGGCGTTGTCGAGGTAGAGCCGATGTGGTCGCGAGATGATGTCGCGGTGGCGCACGGCGTTGTCGAGGTAGAGCCGGTGCGACCGCAGGACGATGTCGCGGGACGGCGCACGACATTATCGAGGTAGAGCCGGTGTGGCCGCGAGATGAAATCGCGGCGACACGCATGGGCGGGTGACGAAGTCAAACTGCGTAACTGTGCGACCGGATGATGAGTAGTCGAGCAGCGAGACGGAGTGACCGGGCGCACGACGAGAGCCAGTGCGACCGACCGATGAGAAGTCGAGTGGCGAGACGACACGTCCGGATGCACGACATAGGCGCAGTAGAGCCAGTGCAACCGGACGACGAGTAGTCGAGCCGCGAGATGTAGTGACCGAGCGCACAGCGAGAACCAGCGCGACCGACCGACGAGAAGTCAAGTGGCGAGACGACGCGTCCGGATGCACGGCATAGGCGCAGTAGAGCTGATGCGACCGGACGACGAGTAGTCGAGGTCAAGCCAGTGCGAGATGCACGACGTAGGCGAAGTAGTCGATGACGAGACACCTGGACGCACGGCGTAATTGAAGTAGTTATACTCACGTACATCTTCCCTGTGCAACAAGCAAAGAACTTGAAGCTTCTGTGTGCATCTGTTGTGTACGTCAAACAAAAGTCTAGAAATCTTGGCCTTTGTGTGCGAGTAGCAAATTTTCAACAAGTTGATTTTTTTGTTTGCAACCGCATGTGCACGGGCAGCAACCTTGAGTCCCTTAAAACGGAGGAGTCACTGCTGATTCCGAACCTGAAGTTCGACGTGTCGTGCCACACGAGGACACGGAAATCGAATTTGTCTCGACTTTGAGGGTGCTTGGATACCTTTTAGTCTCATGACTAAAACTAGTCAGGCTAAGAGGGTGTTTGGATCCCTTTAGTCACCTGACTAAAGTTTAGTCAGACTAAAAGCTTCTAGTCAGCCTCTGTTTGGAGAGAGACTAAAACTAGTCAGCATTAAATTGTTCTCTCTCCCTCAACTTTCTCTCTCCTCTCCTCTTCTCCATTCTTTCTCTTCTCTCCCTAGAATAATGATGAGAGAGAGTGTTTTTAGTCACTAGAAGTTGGGGTACCTCTGACTAGAGACTAGACTAGTTTTAGTCACTCTTTAGTCAGGGGTGTTTGGAGGTTTAGTCCTCTCAGGTGACTAAAACTAGTCTCTAGTCAGGTGGGATCCAAACACCCCCTAAAAGTTGCTAGTCTCACCTATGTTTGGATCCAAATCTTAAAGAGACTAAAATGTATTAAATGAATATTAATTATCTCTCTCCCTCTCTCCCTTTTCTCCCTCTCCCACCAATAGATGGGGCATGCTACAGATTTCTATGAGGTTAAATGAAAAGAGAGCGCTAAAACAAAGTTTAGTAGGGGTTCCTCTTACTAAAACATTTTAGTCTCAAGACTAGTTTTAGTCTCTCTTTAGTCATGGGTGCTTGGAACTTTAGCCCCTCAAATAGACTAATTTTAGTCAGACTAAATTTTGTCTCTTGGATTCAAGCACCCCTTTATCAACAAGCCGTGTAGCAGTGCCCCTGTTGCCTATTGTGGATAGGAGGCGTCTTCGAATTGGTGACTCGCGCCTGGGTGTCTCTGTTTCGGACTTAGAACTCGGCGAGTTGTGCTTGCATGCGGACAAGGACACGAATATTGATTCCGCCGCAGGATGTCGTCGAGTTGTCAGAATTCAGCAACCATGCGCTGAGTAGATTGATCTGGTGGTTGGCGAAGTCCTTCGAATTCGCTTGTTGATCTTGACGATCACCCCTACCTAGTGCGTTAGGTGTCAGTGTTTTGTCCACTGAGCCTACCAAGAGGTACCCGAGGTAGTAGATTGTGCAGTGGAGGATCGCGAGACCTGAAACTCGAAGGTAAAGGCAGGGGGACACAGGACGCAAATTATACAGGTTCAGACCGCCGGAGTCGCGGACCCTACGTTGTAAGGAAGTGGATGCTCGTAGCCTAAGAGGAGGAGGGATTAATTAGGCAACTTAAAAACTTAGCCTATGGCTTATCACTATTTGCATCAAAGATAAACTAGAACATACTATCTAGATGTGCAACTAGGGTTGTTCTAGTGTGAAACTCACATCCCAAAACAAGTTTTGCAACCTATAGTCAATCCTAGCAAGATACTACTCTAGGAAAGTAAAGGCAAGTAAGGATGCATGAATGTAATGCGGAAACGTAAAGGGAGATGAGAGGAAGCAAACTCTTGACACGCGATTTATCCTGTGGTATCGGTAGGTACTAAGCCACCCCTAGTCCACGTTGTTGAAGCACTCTACACAAGAGTATTGCTTCCCGGTCACCAAGTCTCTTCCAAGAGCACCACTTGACTTGCCACTAAGGCTCGCCACGAAGGCACTCGTCAAGCTCCCTTGGTCACCTTGATGCCGCCTCCACTAAGGAGCTTCTCCACCAAGGGAAGGGGGTCTCCACGTCCCCCGCACAAAGTGTCCTCGCCGCTCCACACCAAGCCGGAGGGTCGAAGACGTTTGCCGGAGAGCCACCTAGGCTCCAAGGCTTCCGGCGCACCTCGTACAACTTGATCCACTCGAGAATCACCTCACAAGGTAGGCACACCTCGCACTCACTCAACTCTAAGCTAAGCCTAGCACTAAGCACACACACAAAGCATATGCAAGTCTATGGATGAGCAATTTAGCACTTGGATGGCTTGGATATGATTTTCTATGAGTCTTGAACTCCTCTGCACTTCCACACACTCCAGTCACTCCAAATGGACGAGTAGAGGGGGTATAAATAGCCCAAGGCACGAAGCTAGCCGTTGGCTAACGGCTACTGAAAAGTATACCGTCGGATGAACCGATGCTTGCTTTTCAGGGCTATCGGTTCATCCGGCGCCCCCTTCTACGTCACATAGCCGTTGCTATCCTGCTGACCCCATTCATCCGACGCTTCAACCGACGCTCCGTCGGTTCATCCGGTGCTGAAGACCCCTCGGCCAAAACCTCTCTGTTAGCTTCTTCGTAGTCACCGGATGAATTGTTGGTTGTGTCCTGGTGACCATCGGTTCATCCGGTGCTTAAGGGTTTCGCTCCAGAACGTCTCTGTTAGCAAACACATGACCGCCGGATGAACCGCTGCTGCACCGTCGTTTCATCCGGTGCTACTAAACCAGCTGCTTCTTCTCCAGGAATTCATCCAGTGCAACTAGAAAACACGCCGTCGGTTCATCCGGCGCTCTTCAAGATGACTCCTGTCTTCACGCTGTGTACCGCTTCATCCGGCCATTGCACCGATGCCTTCTTCTAGTGTACCGTCGGTTCATCCGACGCTACTGTTTGGTTTTGACCCTTGAAAAATATACTATCTTCTCATTTTGGCATATGGTATTTTTGCATCCTTGGGACCTAGAAGTGTCTACAAAAACATGCTAGACAATATGGTTAGTCTCATTGATCATGTTGTCATTAATCACCAAAATTAAACTTGAACAAATGGCATATGAGGCCATGTTCGCTACATACGTCCTGTTTGGAGTATCATATATGACGCCCTGCGCTTGGGTGTTGTTCCCCGGAGGGATTAGAGGTCTCTTCCTAGGTACCCGACCCTCCTTTATATAGTCCAGGTGGCGTGTACCTAGTCGGTTACAAGGGTAGGAATACATGGTACGAGTCCTAGTATGATTACAGGGATGTATGGTATGAGTTCGTATTCTTCCATGTATAGGTACCCAGGGGTATATGGTCGACAGCCGCCGGTTCGAGGGAGCCCCGCCGCCTCCGGGTCGAGGGAGTCCCGCCTCTCCTGGATGGCGCCCCGTCGCCCGGAGGCTGCGCCGCTCCATGGAGGCTCGCCTGGGTCGCCTCCGTCCATCCACCATGGCACAGGAGGAGGGCGCCGCGGAGGCCGACCCACCACGCCGGAGTTAGGAGGCCGTTGGGGGAGAGAGGTAGGAGATGGGTGGAGAGGGATGCACATGCGTGAGGAAAGGAGGGAAAGATCCGGTCCGAAGGATGCTGAGACGCCATGATTGACGAAGGCGGGCCGAGGACTCGGTGGTGGGTACGCGCGGGCGGGTATGGATGTGGTGGGTGAGAAAAAACAGTGGTTTCTGACGGAATCATTTTCTATCGTGCAGTTTTTTTTGTCATCTCACCTTTCGTGTGGCTCTTTTGGGTGGGCATAGCCTGACAAGTGGGGCAACTGTGAGAGGTGGGTAGACTACACTTTGGGTGAGAATTATTTTCAATTCTTTCTGCTTTTGTAGTATAGATTTCTAAACTATTTCTAGATTTTTAAACTATTTTCTAGAATTTCTAAGGTATTTCTAGAATTTCTAAACTATTTCTAAAATTTCTAAACTATTTTTAAATTTTCTACACTATTTCTAGAATTTTTAAACTTTTTCTAAAATTTCTAATATTTTCTATAAAATTTCTAAACTATTTCTAACATTTCTACTATTTATTGAACTATTTCTAATACTTATAATTAAAAAAGAAAAAAACATACCGGGGGAGGGAGCGCTGGCGGCGGCGTGGGCGGCGGGAGGGAGCGCGGGGGGTGGGCGGGGAGCGGGAGGGGGCACCCGCTGTATATAAGTGCGGGCAGACCTCCTACCGCCGTTTGGAACGACAGTTGGCGCAACCGCCGTTCCACGTGGCGGTTGGTCTGCAACCGCCGCTTCAAACGGCGGTAGGCAGTGCCCGGCCGACCGTTGGCCAGGTCACCAACCGCCGTTTGGAGCGGCGGCCCAACAACCGCCGTTTAAAACAGCAGTTATGTGCAACCATCATTTCAAACGGATGTGTAATTTTGAAAATTTTCAAATCCGACATTTATTTTTGAAAAATGAAAAAAATAAATACAATCCCGATCTGCACGTCCCGGCACGATCGATGATGGGCCGGAAACATGGTACCCACGGTCTTTTGTTCACACAGCCCACGTCACGCTCCATACTTCCTTCCAACGGTCAGGATCACACGTACGCCTTCCCCCGCTTCCTGGCCGAAAAGCCAACCGACGCGACGCGCCCAGCGCCGCCACCCGCACCGCCGCAAAATTATGAAACTTTTCTAGGGTTCTTCGCGAAACCCTCGCCGCCCGCTCCCGAATCCGACACAATCCCGGCCCCGTCGGGCCACCGGGGTTCTGAAAATCAGGGTTTATGCATGGCCTCGTCCCGCCCGGCGACGGCGGCGGCGGCGCGAGCGGGGAGGAGGCTGCGGCGGCGGGTCCCGCGCCGGCCTCCTCCTCCTCCGCCCCCTCCGCCCCGCCAATGTCGAGGTGGGCGTCGCCGATCAAGGTCTACTACCGCAAGTACCCCCGCAGAAATCCTAAACCTCCCCCTCCGCCTCCTCCGGAGCCCGCCCCCGATCTGAATCCCCTCCCGGAAGCCCTATCTTCGATTCCTCGGGCCATTCGCTGCCCGGAGGATGGGGTCGCTGCGGCAGCGCGGCCCGATCCGGCGGCGCCGGGTTCCACTCCGCCTCCGCTCCCGGATCCAGCGGCGCCGATTTCCACTCCGCCTCCGTTCCCCGATCCAGCGGCGACGAGTTCAACTACGCCTCCGTTCCCCGACCCGGCGGCGCCTATCTCCTCTTCTCCTGCTCCGCCTCTGGCTCCGGCGCCTCCTGGCGAACCTTCTCCCGCACCGGGTGACATTGCCCCGGGGATTAAGCGGGATGGGGCCGCCGCTCCCAACGGCCATGGCAACGACTGGGCCATGGTTGCCGTTCAGAAGGCTGAGAAGGCAAAGAAGCGCAGGGCCAGGAGCGAGCTGCGGCGGCAGCTTGCGTCAGAGCTTGATCAGGTGCGTGTGCTCTCCAAGCGACTCAAGGCGGCTGCTGAGACCTTGGAGCAACAGGAGGATTCAGTGCCCATTCCTCTGGCTATGATGCCACCGCCGTCACAGGTGGTGGATGCTAGTTACATTCGCTCACAGTTCTCGCCCACCGGTCCAGTGACACCCATACCTGCCCAGGCTATGTTTGCCCCTTTTCGCTCACTGCCGCCGCGGGGGCCACTAACTGTGTCGGTGGCTCACACAGAATCCTTTGAGATGGAGAAGCGGACACCTAAGGCGAATCAGTTGTACCAAAACTCTGAGTTCTTACTTGCCACGGATAAGTTCCCACCTGCGGACGCGCATGGACGCAAGAAACCAAAGCACCACAAGAAGAAGAACAGGTCTCTAGAATCTCGTGGCGCAGATTTTGATGCTGAGCGCAGGCTATACTCTCATGCGTTCAAGAAGTCCTCATCACTTCTGAGCCGGCTAATGAAGCACAGATTTGCATGGGTGTTTAACAAGCCTGTCGATGCAGTTGGACTTGGCTTGCATGATTATTTTGCAATTATCAAGCACCCAATGGATCTTGGAACGATCAGGGGGCGACTCAGCCATGGGCAGTACAGGAACCCGAAGGAGTTTGCTGAGGATGTGAGGCTCACTTTCCAGAATGCCATGACATATAACCCCAAGGGGCATGATGTTCATATCATGGCTGAGCAGTTGCTAGGAGTATTTGAGGCGCAGTGGCCAGAGGTCGAGGCAAAGGTTAATTATCTTGCATTGTGCCCACCATTGCCAAAGAAACTTCCACCTCCTCCAGTTGACTTGCGTCTCCTAGAGAGGTCAGATTCTGTGAAACACCATGTGGCGTTGGAATCCAATTCAAGGCCAATAAGTCATGCTCCCACCCGGCCATCATCAATGAAGAAACCAAGGGCAAAGGATCCAAATAAGAGAGACATGACAATGGACGAGAAGCGCAAACTTAGTGAGAACCTCCAGAACTTGCCTCCAGAGAAGCTTGACGCAGTTATTCAGCTCATTAAGAACAAGAATTTGACAGTTAGGCAGGATGATGATGAGATTGAGGTTGAAATTGATAGCATGGATGCTGAGACTCTTTGGGAGCTTGAAAGGTTTGTGTCTAACTACAAGAAAAACCTTAGCAAGCAAAAGCGAAGGGCTGAGCGTGCAATGCTTGCAAGACAAGATGCCGAGTTGCGTGCGCAGCATTCTGTACAGCAACTACCGGTATGAGCATTCAATCATATTTAAATATGCAGTAACATCATCATAAGTTGTAATTGTTTCTGAATATATAAGATTTCCTATCATTGCAGGCTGAAGAGCGTAACACTGCTGGAAAATCTCCGAAGCAAAGTAAGATATGTTTGCTCTATTTTTTCTAAAATCATCTTCAATGGACATTGCAAGCAAGTTAATGATTTATTTATTTTTTTTACCAAAGATGTGATGGTGGGTGAGCAATTAGCATCTTCTGTGCCAAATCAAAATGATAACAATGGACATATGGCAAGTAGGTCAAACAGTTCTAGCAGCTCCAGCAGTGATTCAGGCTCATCTTCTAGTGGTAATATTTACTTGTCCTTTCACGTTTGTTGTTGACGTTTCACTGTTCAGAAAATTGTTGGATTGCATTATAACCAAATCATTTTCACTCTTTTTCTTGCAGACTCAGACAGTGATAGTTCTTCTTCAGATGGATCAGATGCTGCCAATTAGTCTTGAAATATATGTAAGTTCTATTGAGAATCTTGTGTTCCCCCGTTTTGCTGTTGTGCCTAGTCAGCTGTGATGTTGATTGCTTAGTGCATTTGTAAGGTATTTGTGGTTTAATGTGTGCATGATAATTTGTATGCCACTATCTTCCACAGCAGTTCCATTTGTTCAAAATTTGTTGTTTTTTTAATTAAATAATACGATTATGTTTACCTCCAAAGTCACGAAACCTTGTACTTTACATCCGTGAAATGTCACAACTGATGCAAGTAACCTCCCTTTGCATAAACCACCCTCATTTTGACTTTTGGTTGCCCTATATTATTAGTTAGCTCCATTTCCCCTGCCTACTTCTTCCTTCTTCTTTCTCCCCTCGCCCCTCATCTGTAAGCTGACCAATCATTCAAATTTTCTTGTGCTACTGAAAAATCAATTCAATCAGTATATAGTTGCAGATCAATTTTGATTCACATGCAAGTACAAACCTCATGTTCGTTTCTAGCATTTTCTTTTCCTTGTTTCAATCTCCACCGAGATGGATATGGCTCTCATGGTGCTTCTTGCTATGTGGAGGTGGAAGTGATGGGCTTCCTCGTGGCTGCTGCTAATGAGTCAAGCACAGCCCAATGTTATCCTAAACGTTAAACGGTAAACAGTCGGTCACCCTCTGTTTACTGCTTAGACGGTTTAGATGGCATTTAAACGGAATTAAACGAGCTAAACGGATTTGTACGTTACCACCAAAAAATGCATATTTATGCATGTAAAAATCCAAATATTCAAGAAAATATACATATCTCACACCACATTCACGTAAGACATGTCAAAATACTAGCTTGAGAAATGATCAAACATAATAGTTCTTGAGTATGAGTTCTTCAGTGAATAGAAGTGGATCCATTTTCTGGTTCTCTTGGCCTTAATTTTTTTCCGGCACACCTCTCTAAACTCTTGCTGCTCGGCTATCCTTGCCTTTTTAACTTTCTTTGAGTCTGTTTTCTTCCACCTTTGTTTGTCGTCCTCTGTCGCCTTCCTTCAAGATTTAACCAGCACAATTAGAAATTAAAAGCAAGTTCTCTGTCAGTGTCATCTATAATCAAGTAGCAAGGAATGTAGAGTCGTGCTTGACAGAATTGTACATAGCATATCAATCAGCAATATGGAGCTTTATCCTATATATCCGTGGCTGTTCAGATGCAGACATGGAGGAAGTGAGGGACTGACAAAGTACATGTACATCTGGAGCTGGAGTAGTACCTCGAGCTGGAGCCTGGCAAGGCCAGAGAATGGGTGATGTCGAAGCTTGAAGAACAGTAGGAGACCAGAGAAGACAGTGCAGGTGCCGATGCCGATGTGTTGGGCGTTCGCACTTGGATTGCCTGCGGCTCATGTCCTCACGACGTACACGAGCAGATCACGGCTTCAAGGAGAGGATTCCATCTTCGATTGGAGGGGAGCAGGCCGGGGGAGGGCGGTAGTTGTGGATGGCCGGACGTCGGAATGAGCGGCGGCGGCCGCCGCTGGATGGCTTGCGGCGAAAGGGAAAAAAGAAAGAATGGGAAACCCTAGAATCAACTATTTGGGCCTCTCGTATATACATTCGTTGCGAGTTGGCCCTAGATTCGGCGCCGTCTTCGATTGGAGGGGAGCAGGCCGGGGGAGGGCGGTAGTTGTGGATGGCCGGACGTCGGAATGAGCGGCGGCGGCCGCCGCTGGATGGCTTGCGGCGAAAGGGAAAAAAGAAAGAATGGGAAACCCTAGAATCAACTATTTGGGCCTCTCGTATATACATTCGTTGCGAGTTGGGCCTAGATTCGGCGTGATTTTTGGGCGCGCTTTGTGCTGGGCAAAAATTTCCCTCCCGCCCAATGGTATGTATGGCCTAAACGGCCCGTTTAGCCTGACCAAAAGCGTGTTCAGCCGTTCCGAGTCATCCGTTCACGCCGTTTTTCAACATTTACGACCGTGTAAACGGATGGACCGTTTAACACCCTGTTTATGCCCTAAACGAGACAGGGACCATCCGTTTCTGTTTTTTCAGCCATTTAAACGGCCGTTTAGGCCGTTTAGGCGAACATTGGCACAGCCTCACAGTGACAACCCTGGAGTGCTCAAAGAAGGCCTGGGCTGATATTGTTCTCGCAGCACCCCATGCTGTAGATCTTGTGAAGAGCAAGCTGCCATTGAGGAAGTTAGGTTTTGTTACTGCCTACCACTGGTTTTTGAACTGGAAAGGGTCATGTGCCATGTAGAAGTGGTATCACAGTTGACTATAAGGTTAACCACACTCATAGCTGTGGCTTTGAGGGACAATAACTAGACTTTTTCTTATTTATGTTATGTTGTGTGCAATCATCTGTATTTTCTGTTTTCACATTTCAAGAATCCAGAATTGTCTGATTCTGTGATGAAATTAATATTATTTTTAGTCATCAGCACACATATTGTGAATATTTGGTAAAATGCAATATCCTGTGAAAAAAACATTGTAGCTGTTATCAGGTTGCCCACCCTTAGTTAAACTGACTGATCAGAAGGCCTAACCATTCAATCTGATCAAGCTGGAAATTGTGTTACCAACTGTGAGGTAACCTGATCCATTTTTGTATCATACCAGCACAACAGAAATAGATCCTGATGCAGATCTCAATTTCTGAAAATACCTGATCTGTATTTATGCTTTCATGCTTTATGGTTACTTGTTGCTCCCGGCACAAGACTTGGAAACTTAATATATAGAAAGTTAGGTAATATGTTAGGAAACTGTTGATTCTTTGCTCTTCAAATGATAGAGCAGTAAAAGGCTGTTTCTAACTTCATAAATGCCATGATTGAATGCATTCATGGTTGCAGAGTTATTTAAAAGATTTTGGAGATCCTATTGTTTTTCAAGAGTTTCCATTTTCATCTGGTCAAGTGTGATGAGAAAGTGCCAAACCTGCTCGCCATGGTTGCTAGCTCCAGACGTCACACAGAACTTTGCCTTGGCAGCAGTGATCGACAAGACCATGTCCAATTTGTAAGAACTTGCGGTCTTTGGACCTTGGTATCATGGTATGGAGCCAGGCAGAGAAGCTAGATGTTTGATGCCCTAGAACAAAAGCTTTGACCACAGGGAGAAGAACTCTACCTCACTTTGTCATAAGAGAGGGCAGTACCAAACCCATTATGGAGGAACTCACATGAGCACCTTGAGGCTCTACCAACTAAGCTATTGTTGGTTCTTAGATCTTTGCTACTGTCAAAAATATTCCAACTCTTTTGGTGTCTTTTCAGATTGATACTTGGCCTGTTTGTTTAGACCATGCGGCCCAATAATCGTTAAGGCATTCCCTTATGTTTGGGATCTGCACTCATGTTTTCAAAGCCTTGCCACTTGCTAGCTTTCCTCGTGCATTGTGGCACTGGTATCCTGCCTTCTTTCATTATCCACCACCCAGGCATTCAACCTTGGATTCCATCCAGTATTGCTGGCTCGCAGCTCAAAAATGAGCTATCATTTTTTACAAGACAAGCAAAATGTTATGTTGCTTAAATATATTAGAGATAGCCATATAGGTTTTCTGGACACACTTGCTATTCTTGTCTCCTCGTTCTTTCACCATGCATCAGAGTGAAAGGAGTCAGTCTTATCTTTAACCTAGACATGCCATAAGTTATTCTTGTAAACGAGAGCAAAATAGGATAAACACAACGATGCAACTGCGGTCTAAATTATCTCAATTTTAAGAGCCATCAAGTGGGTCTATCTGTTGAAGCATGAGATATGTTGTGCTAACTTTGCTACACATTTATCATTCTTCTTTCACAAGAGTGAGTAAGGGTGATACTTTTTTGTTAATGTGGTAATGCCCCCTGTGGGAGAAGTCGAACTCCCCAGGCATTACTTCCAAACGAAATGCATGTGATAATTTTTTTCCCCATTTGGCTGTGAACCAAAAGACTTGGTTTATTTATTGAGTCAGATTCTCTCGGTGAAGCAAAGATGCAGAATTAGGCAATTAGCTGTAATAAAAAATGCTTTACATAATATTTCTGTGTTTCATTCAAATTAGATTTTATCCTTTATCCTTGCGCTGAGTTGGAGCTGTTTGTAGGAGAGGGTATTGTAAAGGAACAGATTAGGCCTCCAGTTTCAAAAGGAAGAAACATTGTGGTGTTTTCTTTAAGAATCTGGTTACGAAACAGCCATATAAGTTAATTAGATTATTTGCCTCCGGTTCCTCAATATTGCCTCCTTCGTTCCTTTTTATGGACTTATTTATTTATGCCCTTGCATCATGTAAACCATTTGTGCTTTCTATTTTTGCATAGTTGGAACTTTTATAGTTAGAAAAAAGAAAATTAATTGTCAAATTCAGTGTTCAAATCCAAAAAAAACATTGTTAGCTCCCACTCATTTTATACATTGTTAACTCCCACTCATTTTATCTAGGGAACATATCTGGTGGAAACCGCAACCTTCGTGAAAACCCATGCAAACCACGCCCAAAAAGTCGTCTAAATTCACAAAAAAAATCACATGTGTAGATGATATGACGATACACAACCTTGTAAAAATATCTTGTCCAAACTCGACTTCGTTTGTGAGATATAAAAATAACAAAATCATCTGGCTTGAAATTTGTTATTTTTATATCTCACAAACCAAGTTGAGTTTGGACAAGATATTTTATAAGGTTGTGTATCATCATCATATCATCTACATGTGTGATTTTTTTTTGTTTGAATTTAGACGACTTTTTTTGCCGTGGTTTGCATGGGGTTTCACGAAGGTTGTAGTTTCCACTAGATATGTTGCCTTTTGAGTTTTATCTATGCTGGAAATGGTTATACAAGCAATCTGGAGGATTCACTAGGCATTGCATGTGTTAAATGATAATTCCATTCTGTATTTTTTATTGATTTCCCATGCATTAGAAGTGTTTATTGAGCCTTTTTGCATGGCACCTTTTAGTTAGTAGTATTGATTCCTTCATATGCTATTGTAATTAGAATGTTCCATTTTGGACATTCAGTCGAAAGAGTGCATAGATTTGTGGCCTTGTGGGACATCATTTGCTTGTTCTGGAACTTCTTTTTTCGTTTCCTTCAATACTGAATTTTCTAGTAAAGAAAATTCTTATTAAATATTGAGGATCCAGATGGACCGTGCATACCCTCTACCTGATGTTGAAACATGTTTCCTGGGTATATTCTACTAATGGTGTACAAAGTAAACTGTTGCTAGTCGGTCCTATCTTGTCTGTGCTGCTCAATACGTCTGTGCGCTTACTTTGTACATGAAGACTAGTGTTGTTTTGTTCAATGGCCTCATTGAATTTTCACCTGGGTGCTTGTCAGTTCTATTAGTAGCTTCGATTTGATTGATTTCTTTGATAGCTCATTTGGTAAATCTCTTTAAGCAGACCACTGTTTGACCAAAAGTAGTATCCGGAAAAATTTTATCCCTTCCTTTCCTGTGTATGGAGACCAATGAGCCCCATCACTGTTTTAAATCTTTGTTTGCTTTGATATGTAAGTTGCCTGAGTCTTTGATGAAATGATCATCCCCACACCTTGGACTAGGGTTAGCTTTTTTTTCTCGAACACGCAGGAGAGCTATCTATCTTTCTATTAAGAGAGAAAGAGGATCCAATTACAGAGATCATCCCCACACCTTGGACTAGGGTTAGCTGTCATGTCAGATAGTTGTAAAACAGGACATAATGAATCAGTGGAGCCTTATATTCTGTAATCTGTACTCTTGAAACTTGGTGTACTTCATACTAGGAGCACTACCATGATGAATTGGTATCATGTCCAGCATGGTCTAAATATGTGCTATAATCTTAGAGGGAATTAAATGTTTTTCTATGAAGACGAAACTTTTTCTTGGTTTGTATATGATTAGAGGCGCTGGGCTGACTGTTGAATTTTGGTGTTCTGATAAATCAGTGGCAAGTTAGTGATTATGTGTTTATCGTCACATCTATGCTGATATTTCAGTGCTAACTGGTCCGGGGAGTTAACTTTTGTCCAATGGCTGTCTAATAAGATGTCTTCTTGCTCTGTCATTTCTTGAGTTGATTTGATTGTAATAACGGTTACTTTATGCTGATTTGCAGGTTCAGGTGCTTGCTGCGTCTACTGATTTCCTGTCAAGAATTTTATTGGCTTACCAATGGCTGGCTAGGTTGTACATGTTTGTCCCCTCATTTAGGAAAAACTGCTAGGTAGCTGCTAATGTTAGGTTGCCATTGGAAGGCAGAAAGGCAAGGCTTCTGATGTTGATGCTTCCATAATGGGTGTGAAGCGTATGTGCTGGTGTATGATGGATCTAGTCCCTCCCTTCCTCCAAGCTTATTTGGCTGATTGTGCAACACTGGGTAATTTTTTCTCACATCTAGTGGCTAGAATTTGGTTAGCCGACACAAGTCTGGTTGGCAGTTGTCACTTCTTTCATCATTGCACCATTTTCTGTTTAGCTCATTTAGTTCAATTTTGTATCTGGTTGCCTAAAAAAATCTGGCTAGCACAAAATCAGGGAAAAACTGAGGTGAAGTGTCCAAAGTTGCAGTCCTTGTTCTTTCTACAAAGTCAGGCGGTAAGAACAGTTTCCAAAAGAAGTATGAGTATGAGGCCGATAAAATTGTTGGAGTGACATCTTATATGTCTATTGAAAGCTGAAATTTGAATGGAAGTGTACATAGAAGGTTAGGCTAATCTATGTACCACTAGCGGGTTACTAGGTGTTATCGTACTCAGTCATGTGCTGATGAGCATTGAAGCATCTATATCAATGAAAAGTTTGATTGTTTGACTTAAGAAAAAAAACTTGCGCAAGGGAGAGAGAGAGAGTGTAACACCCTAAAAATTCCATCACAATAAAATTATAGAAACAAGGTTAGATTTTTTTCTAAGGGTTTAATAATTTGACTAAATAAATTTGCTTTTAAAATATTAAATAATATATAAATAATTTAGAAACACTAAAGTGTTTGTGCATCATAATTTGGTATGCATTTGTTTTGTTTGTTGTGTGTTGAAAAAGAAAGAAAAGAAAAAAAAAGTTCAAGTCCAAAACCACCCCCTAAACCCTTCCTCCTCTCTCTCCCATCTCTCTTCCCGGCCCAGCAAGCCCGAGGCCCAGCTCTCTTCCCTCTCTCTTTTTTCCCGCCGGCCCGCTCTCCTTCCTCTCTTTTTCCTTTTCTGGCCCACCAGATCACCTCCCCGCGGCCCAGTTCGCCTTCGGGCCTAACACAGCAGCCAGCTCGCTCCACCTCTCCCTCCCTCTCTCACCGGTTGACAGACGGGGCCCACCCGTCAGCCCCGTCCCCTACCTCCCACCACCTCCTTCCTCCGCCATGGCCGCCGGCCACCGCCTCCCCGGCGCTGTCCCCTCTCTCCCTCGCCTATACCTGAGCATTTTGAGCCCGGCCCGACCCGGCCCGCAGGCCCGGCCCGGGCCCGGCCCGCGCCAGGCCCGCCCACGAACCTTACTGGACGGGCGTGGGCAGAGATCTTGAAGCCCGCGAAATTTTTTTTTGGCCCGAGCCCGGCCCGAAATGCTGTTTTTAGTTGTTTTACACTATAAAATACGCGGGCGGCCCGCCCAAGCCCGGGCCCGGCCCGAGCCCGGCCCGAAAATTGAGGCCCGATGCGTCCAGTGGGATGGTCATGGGCAGAATTTTTTCGGCCCGAAATAACAGAAATTTTTTTGAACCCGGCCCGGCCCGAAAAATGCTCAGGTCTACCCTCGCCCCCTCCCCTCCCCACTAGGCGCGCCTTAGTGCGCCGACGCACTCGCCCGTGCGCCACCCCGCCCCTTCCCCTTCCTCTCCCTCCCGAAAACGGCTCCACCAAGCTCTACCAGGAATTCATGGCGGACACCAAGGTCCACCACCGGGCACCGCCTTGCCGCGCCTCCCCCTCTTCCCCATCCACCATATAAAGCGCGAGCCCGAGCTCCTCTCCAACTCGCACCTCTCCTCCTCTCTCTCTCTCTTGCACAGAGCTGCGCCGCCTGAAGTTCACCGCCGCCGGAGCGCCGCCCGTCGCCGATGTCCTCTTCCGACGCTCCTTTCGCCTCTCCAAGCCTGTAGGTGAGCTCCTCATGTCCCTATCTTCATTCTGGTTCTTTTCCCGCCGCTTTTAGTGCTCCGTAGCTCGAAATCAGTGAGCGCCGCCAAGCCCCGCTGTGCGCCGCCTATCTCCGGCGCCATCGCCGCCACCCGCTCAGCCGCGCCGCACCCGCCGTCCGATCCGTGGCGGACGGTCCAGATCCGCCCGAGCCCCAAGTCAAACCAAATCCATACCGGTCAACCTAGGGGTTTCCGGCGCCACTTTGCAAAAAGACCCCTGTATTTTCTAATATCACAGATATACTTTTCCACCTTATAAAACCCTTTCAATCAGGTCCTAGATTTCTCGTTTAAGCCCCTGAATTTCTAGGTTTTTCCAGCACGCAGTCCATCTTTGCCCTTTTACGTTATAAACCTCCGGTTTATACACGTAATTATGTTTAGGTCCGTGGTTTTTTGCAGTTAAGCCCCTGGAGTCCAAGCTTTCTTACAATCTAGCCCCTAAACCTTGTTTAAGCCATATCTTTTGCGTCTCTCGTCCGTTTTAGGCGTTTTTTGTGTCCTTGCGACCGTCTTTCAGTGCTCGTTAGTTTTAGAAGCTTGTTTTAGTTTTTTTAATGTTTGGTGTATTATTTTTATTTATTGTATGACTTTTGGTGTGCGCGTAGATATCGTGCCAGTTGGAGCAGAGCTTCCGATCGAAGATCAAGAGCAACTTTTTAACGAAGAAGAATCCCAGTTTTTGAGCAAGGAAGGCAAGTGGATTTCCTTCCCCTGCATATTCTACTTTGTCCCACATAACTTGCATAATAACTAAAGTTTACATTTAATTGTTGCTATGCATAATTTGATGGGAAAGTCACCTTTTTAAGTACATGACTAGAATTTTATCCCTATACCTTGAACAACCCTTTTAAATAATGTTTTGGGTAGAAAATGCTTAGTAGCTCAACTTGGGATGGTTGAAAGGGATCTTTATAAAATGTTGATCATGATAACCTTGGTGAAAAGATGTGGATAATACAAGATCATATGAATTAACCGGAACATGGAGAACCACCCAGGAAAACAGTGCAACCATAGTCCATATAGCTCTGGCTTAGTCAATTAATTAGGTGTGTGGAATTATCTGACAACCTTATCCGAAAGGAGCACAGGGGGCCGGAGTTGAAGGGGTATAGCCCGGTTCTTTTGGGGTAGCAGCCTTTGCTAAGGTGCTGACCACTAGGAAGGGTTATGGTCCGCTCCGCTGCTGTAACTATCGCAGGTTGTTGGTCTTCTGCATATCTTTGTAAAGGTTTCGCAGTGAACCCCTAGCCACTCACCTCGAAAGTGTTTCAGGGTCTGATCAACCCGGGCAACATGGGGAACACGAGCTGTGGTGAAAGTGTACAACCTCTGCAGAGTTAAAATTGATCGATCAGCCGTGCTCACAGTCAAGAGCGGCATGGACCCCCACATGATAAGTGAACTTGAAGATAGAATTAAATCATGGTTTATATGGTTTTGAGATAATGTTTTCTAAATGCTTAATTTTGGGATGGTATAAACTTACACCTAGTAAATAGGTGCTTGCTAATAAAATTTGACCAACTTAAAAATGCTAATCGCTGCAAAACCTTAGCCTATCCTTGATAGCCTTGCATATTTCCCCCACTTGCTGAGCTCCAACCATAAGTGTGCTCACCCTTACTTACCCGTTGTTCAGACGAGAACACTGGGAAGGAGTACTTCAGCAACTTCGATGAGTTCTGAGGCATGCGTTTCCCCAGTCAGATGCCTGTGGAGTAGAAGACGGTGCTGGATCGTCTTAGCTATCGATGTTCATGTAAAGACCTTCGTGTCTATCCATGAGTGTAATAAAAAGTTAATAAACCTCTTCTTGTACATTTTTGAGCATTGTTTCTGATATTACACTCGTTATGTCTATCGTATGTGTGAAATTGAGATCCTGACACACATATGAGATGCATTCGGTTTTCTTCGGAAAATCGGGTGTGAGAGAGAGAGAGCTCAAGCTGAATTTATAAATGAATGTGGAGCAACCTTTATTTTGGCATCAACAGCAGGGAAAATTATATGGGAGTAAACATGTTAAGTTAGACGGCCAGGCTGCGTAAAGACTAGCTCGAGACTTGGCCCAATTTAAAATATTTAAAGATTGTAAAATTAGATATATACTATTGAGCTAAGCTCACATGTCATTGACTCATGTGAACCTTACATGTAAGTGAGATAGCAATGGTATATATTTAACTTTACAATCTTTTAATGGTATTGACGAGGGCCTGGATTAGGGCCGCCTAAGCAACGAGATAATCACCCTCGGGATGGAGTCTTCTGACACCATTGACAACGTCAAGGCTAAGATCCAGGACAGGGAGGGATGCAGATCTTCGTCAAGACCCTCATCGACAAGACACCTCGTCTCTGACTACTCTCCGCCTCGCACGAGTACTCTCCGCCTCGCACGAGTGCTTTCCGCCTCGCCTCCGACTACTCGTTCGCACGAGTAGTTTCCGTCTCTGACTAGAGTGGGGCCCACACGTGGAGGTCGAAGCGCGGGATCAGAGGCCTCACACGAACGTGGCGTTGCCCCGACGCTCGAGCTTCCCCGCAACGACACGCAAGGCTCTGGTTCTCCACGCCATGCAAACACCCCAGCTGGCGGGGCGCGAGGGCGGCCTGTTCTGACAGGAGCCGTAATACCGCACTGTGCACCCGCACGGCCTCCAACACGCCGTCTCGTCCAATCTCTGCGACACGCCTTCCCGTCAGAGCAGGTACTCAATTACCATCTACGGGCGGCGCCTACCTACACTTAGGCCATAACGTGGCAGGCCTAATTAACTCTCAAGGGAGCTGAGTCATCTAAGGAAGATGTCACACCTGTTTTTCCAAAGAAAACCAAGTGCAATCCTATATGCATGCCAGGATCAAGTTTCATGCATATAGTTGATATTGGTGAATAACAGTACAGTATCACGTAAAGAAAAAGAAATATTATCAGAGTATTACGCTAAAATCCTGGAAATGAAGGCTCCAAACATCACAGGCAGTCGACTGGGGGTTGCGTACGCCTAGCACCAGCAACATCTTCATAGCAACTTCCTCTTTCTGAGCAACATTGTTTATAGCAAGGGTGAGCACATGTCGTACTCAGTAAGTGTGGGGAAAGTATGAATGCAAAGGCTTAACAAGAAAAGGCTGACAGGTTGACTGCATTAAGCAATTTTAGTTGATCAAATTTTATTAGCACCTGATTACTGAAGTGTAAGTATATACCAACCCACAATTAATATAAAGAGATACGCCATAAGCATATGGCTATAACATAACCATAACAACGATTTAAGTCCATCTTCAAGTTCAATTATCATGTGAGGGTCCAGGCCGCTCTTGACCGTGAGCACGGCTGATCGATCAGTTTATACACTCTACAGAGGTGGCACATCTTTACCCACAAGTCGTGTTTCCCATGTCGCCCGGGTTAGCTAGACCCTTAAACACTACCTTTGGTGAGTGGCTAGGGATTCACTACGAGGCCTTTACAAAGTTTCCCCAGTGTGAAACAACCCGCGAAGGTTCCGAGTCGTTGCAGAGTATAAAGTCCCCTAGTAGGTACAGTGTCTTAGCAAAGCCCAACTCCCTACTAGAGCGAGTCTATACCCCACTGGCGCTCCCCTTGCCCTTATCAGGTAAGGTCATCCCAACACTAGAGTCCCTAATTAATTAGCCAAGGTAGAGCCATATGCCTTGTGGTTGCACTGTTGTCCTGGGTGGTCGCTCCATGTTCCGATTAAGCATGGTGATCTTGTATTAACTAGAGATATATAGCATAAAAGTAAAATATGTTCATCATTGTTGTTGTTCATTAGAACCACCATAACCCAAAGTAAAGCAACTAAGCAGAGCTACCCAACAGAAAGGTAAACCCGGGTTGACAAGGAATAAATGTAATAAAGACTAGGATGAACCTTAATAGGACCCATCAATATTAATGCAAGCATATGCAATGGTGATTAAACACAGTTATTGGGACAAAAGAACAAGGACACACTTGCCTTCATCCAGTGTAATGTTGTCGCTCAGAATTCTTCATCTTCATACTCTTCCAAGTTCTCGAACCATGTTCATTCTACTCGCATCAATCATTGGGCACAAACATACAAGCAACTAAGAACAAGGCACCAATCAAAAGAAAAACTTTAAAAGAGTGTGCTAAGGGATAGGCTCGATTCTATGGATAAAAAGATCTAGAGCTTGAAAGAAGGCTAGCTCTGCAACAGAGACACACTGAGATAGGGCTTGAAAAAGAACGGCTAACGATCGATTTGGATAAGTGAACAAGATTATGAGCTAGGTTTATTTTAATTATCAAAAGATATGTAAAAGATATTTCATAAAGAAAATACCCTAAGTTGGAATTAAAGCAAATTAAACTTTATTTATAAAACTGGTGTAAAGAACTAGTCAACTTTTATTTATAAAGATTCATATATAGATTATACAAATTAAACATTTAATTTAGAAAAGCTAAACTAGATGAATCATCTAAACGTAACTTTATGATTCGAGTAGATCATATTATTATTAAAAATATTATGGTATTAGCATTAATCAAATTAATATTTATTATAAAAGCCGGTATAAAAACCTAATCAACTTTTAATTAGAAAAGTTAATTAAATATTAAGCAAATTAATATTTGGCTTATGGAAAACCGAGATAAAGATCTAATTAGATTTTATTTACAAAAACATGTGAGATAAACATTAATCAAATTAATATTGATTATGAAAAATGGTGTATGGCACTATATAGCTTTTATTTAGAAAAGACATGTTTAATAAGTATTAAACAAAATTAATATTAAATTTATTTTCAGAAAACAAACATGATCAAAAGTCACCACTAACGTGTATTTCATATCATTATGAACCTAACGCAATTTGAATCGATGAAAACGGATCTAAAACGTGTATTTTATGGGAAAAACAAGGTGACAAGGACCTAGTTGTGATTAGCAAAAGATCTCAGGGTTAAAAGAGAAGTTATGCAAGACACATAAAACAGTGCCTGCGAAAAGAATGAACCTCGGGGTTAGATCTTAAAAAGGCCACTGGTTGGATCTATATGTGAAAGGTGGGATTTTATAGGGGGGTTTCTGCAGATTGGTTAAGACACATAAACAAACTAAAAGGTTAAAGGGTTCCTCAGGGGGCTAAACGCAAAACGTCCAGGGGCTTTCTTCAACCTCGGAACAGAGGTGCCCGGCGGGCAGAGGAAGCTCCGGCCGGCGGGGTTTAGGGTGCTCCGGCGGCCTAGGACTTGGGGCGAGGTGCGCAGGGGACAGAGGAGGTGGAGAGGAGTCCGATTGGGTGCTCACCACGGGCGGAGGAGGACGGGAGCGGCCGGATTTCGGCGGCGACGGGGACGGCGGCCGGCTCGGTCTTCCGTGCACAGACGGCGTTCCGGCGAGCTTCCGACGCTGGGGAGAGGTAGAGGAGGTGCGGCTCGTTGCGGCGGACAACGCGCTCGACTCGGCGTGCGGCATCGCGGCGAGTTGAAACAGCGGCCGGTGGCGCCTGGCGCTCTGCTTCGGCGTGCGACGCGGACGGCGTGCAGCGGCGAGGCGGCGCTGCGAGGCGAGACGGCGGCTAGAGCAGGCGGGCGGCCGAGACGCGCTTAAATAGGGGCGCGCGGGCACGCACGCCGGGAGAGTCCGGCGGCGCACCGGCGTTCCCTGCCATGTCCGGGACGGACAGCAGCGCCGGGCCCGGATGGGCTTCGGCCGGGCCGCGGTAGAGCCGGAGCGGCTGCTGGACCGTAAGGCCGGTTGGGCCACAACGGCCTGCAGAGCGGAGGGATGACGGTCGAGCAGAGAAAGGAGTTCAGGGAGTGGGGATGGACTTCGCGATGCTGGGCTGCAAAGCTTGATGGGCCGAAAGAGAGAAAGGAGAAAAGAAATTCTTTTTATTTTCAGAAACATTTTCGTGAAAAAGAATAATCTAGAAATAGCTAGATAATTCATTAAAGCCACGAAAAATATTTTAGAAAAATCCCAAAAATTCCAGGAAAATTCCCAGAGCTAGATTGAGATACGAACAACCCAAATAAAATATTTGGAGCTCATGAAAAATATTTTAGAGCCTTCTATTAAATAAAAATAGCTCTAGGAAAATGAGAATAAACTTTAGAAAAATTCTCGGGAGGGTTTAGTCCGCACCTAAACGCATTTTGAAAAACTTTTGCACTCATGAAATACCAGATGCATCAGCATGAACGCAACACCCACTTAATCATTTATTTAATTTCCGAAAAACAAACAAAGGTTTTTCCTGTACTATATTTCCTGTAAATAAAATAAATGTTGGATTTTTTTTTAAATTGAGTGAAACTCGTTGCTTAATTATTCTTTCTATTCACATACTGAAATTGGAAATTTCAGGGTGTGACAGAAGAACTCGGAGGAGGCGCCAAGTACTCGAAATGTACAGTACCGCTCGCACACGCGACAGTCGCCAACACCACTACAAATCAGCGTCCTTCAATGCCTCCTGACGAACATCGACATGGGAAAAGACCTCCCAACATCGTAGCACTGTAGCACATATTTGTATTCTCTTTTTGCCCCAAACCCTTGTGTCTATAAAAGGGGGAGGAGGGCAACCGTTCGACGTTAGCTTAGCTGAACACTCGTACAACACCCACAGGGACTTGGGCTCCGACACCCTCTCCCGACTAGTTTGTAACCCCTACTACAGACATTCCCGGCATAAGAACACGACCACTCGAAACTGGACATAGGGTATTACTCTCATGAGGCCCGAACTAGTATAAACCCTCATGTCTCCTGTGCCAACCATCCGGGTCCGACACACGATCCGATACAAATTTACTGCCGGCGGTAGAGAACCCCGACAGTTTACGCGCCAGGTAGGGGCACATCGTGTGTCTCGCCAAACTTCACCAGCGATCCGGATGGAGGGCCGCGGAGTTTCACTGACTCCCGGCACCACCATGTTGTTCGGCTCCCTCGGCTTCGTCTACAACGGGCCGACGGAGTCCGTCGTCAGGAAGACCTTCACCCGACCTGCGCACCCCACCGCCTTGACGGCGGTGGCAGGGCGCGCCGAGTCGATCATGGCCATGTTGGGGCCGAACCCAACACATGAGCGTTTTAGGCTCGCGGCCTACTACCTCACCGACCTCGCCTTCCAGGCCAGCGGGTCCGAGCCGCTGACCTGGGGCGAGTTCATGGAGCGGTACAGCGCCAAGTACCCCCATGGGCAGCAGGGCCTCCCGGACGACCCAGTGACGGCCAACGTGGACACACTGACGGCTTCTTACACCGCCCTGGGCTCCGTGGTCATGCGGCGGGGGCCACCAGCGCCTCTGCCGGACTTCACGTACGAGTGCAACGTCTGCGAGGCCCGGACCACTAGCAGCTCGATGGATGGCGAGGAAGCACCTCGCCATCGCATCGCGGACGCCCAGCGTCGGGCGCCTCGACGAGATCGCCGAGGCTAGGCGCCAGCTCGACAAAGAGCTGGCAAACCTCCACCAAGCACTCGGAATGGAGGAGGAGCTACGTGACCCCCAGTGTGACCAGCGGCGTGAACAACACCGCGACCAAGAGGCTGAGCAGCCGGTACCGTAGGCTCGCGCACGTGCACGTGATGTGAACCGGCGCATCAACGAGGACGCCGCCGTCGACGGCGGCGACGTGCCACTCTTGAGGCGCGCGTCACAGAACCTCACGACCGCGGCCATGCTCCTGCGTGGCTGCCCCGAGCCGGCCACCCCTGAGGAGAAAAGGGTCCGCCAGCAGCTCAAGACCCTCCTTGAGACGGCGGCCGCGCAACAGGTGGAGAGCTCGGCGTCGCGCCAACGTTCGGCACGTGAGGCGCGAGCGACACAGTCCGTGCGACACCCGGACCCACCTCCGTCGAGGCATCGGAGCCGCGATAGGGAGGCAGGCGAAGCGACGATCAAGACGCGCCTGGGACCCAACCGCGACGCCCGCGACACGCTCCGAGCCCGCCGCCGAGCTGCAAGCGTTGACGACTACGAGTACGGCTACGGTAGCAATCACGACGACTGTCGCGACAGCCAAGACGAGCACCGCTCACGCCGGCGGTACATTCAGTGGCGTGGCGGGCGCTACGACAGCGAGGAGGATCGTGGCCGCAGCCTATCGCCCGATCCGAAAGGACCTCGTGCCTTCGGCCAGAAGGTGCGCGACGCGCATTTCCCCTCACGGTTCCGGGCACCGACGACAGTCCCCAAGTACAATGGGGAGATCAACCCTAGCGTCTAGTTGGAAGACTACAGGCTCGCGTGTCACGCGGGAGGAGCGACAGATGATCTCTTCATCATCAAGAACCTACCGCTCTACCTCGCCGACTCCGCGCGAACCTGGCTCGAGCACCTGCCACGCGGCAGGATCAACAGTTGGGCGGAGCTACATCAGACCTTCATCGGCAACTTTCAAGGCACGTACGCCCGCCCCGGCAAGCAGTGGGAGCTACGGAACTGCAAGCAGAAGCCGGGTGAAAGTCTGCGCGACTACATCCAGTCCTTCTCCAAGCGCTGCACCGAACTCCCTAGTGCAACTGACAACGACGCCATCTCGGCATTCCAAAACGGCACCACCTGCACCACCCTCATCCATCGGCTAGGGCGCAGGACCCTGAGGACCACTCGGGATCTTCTCGACATCGCGACCAACCACGCTGATGGGGAGGAGGCAGTCGCGGCAACGTTGAACACCCTCAGGGCAAAGGGAAACAAGCCGTGGACGACGGCGAGGGGCCCACCTCGCGGTCCAAGAAGAACAATAAGAACGACAAGCGTAGCCCTGATGATAACTTCGTCGCGGCAATCGAGCGCAAGGCCACCCGACCCAAGAACAATCCGCCCAAGAACGGTCTCCTGAAGGACCATTTCGAGAAACTCTTGGAGGCGTCGTGCACCCACCACGAGACACCTGTCAAGCATGCGCTCAAGGACTACCGTCTGATGAAGAACTACGTCAACAGCACGCTCAAGCCCAAGACTGCGAATCCTCCAAAGAAGGACGCGCCTCTCCCCGACAACGACGATGATGAGGCAGGGGATGGGTACCCCCACGAGGACGGCGCTGTGCACATGATCTTTGGCAGGACGTCGGCACGGCCCTCGAAATGCCAAGAGAAGCTGATCCGGCGTGAGATCTACAACATCGAGCCCGCCGCGCCGTCTTACCTCAAGTGGTCGGAGACTCCGATCACTTTCAACCGTACAGATCACCCCGACCACGTGCCGCAGTCAGGATTCTACCCTCTCGTGGTGGCTCCCTTGTTCGGGACCAAGCAGGTCCACAAGGTGCTGATGGATGGGGGAAGCGGCCTCAACTTCCTGTACATGTCGACGCTCGACAGCATGGGCATTCAGCGGTCCCGAGTGCGCCCATCGCCTACGTCGTTCCACGAGGTCGTCCCTGGAACGGAGGCACTCCCACTCGGGCAGATCGATTTGCCCGTCACGTTTGTGACTTCGCGGAACTTCCGCACAGAAAATCTCACCTTCGAAGTGGTGGGGTTCACGGGGACGTACCACGCCATCCTCGGGAGGCCGGCCTACGCGAAGTTTATGGCCGTGCCCAACTATACGTATCTCAAGCTGAAGATCCCCGGTCCGAAGGGGGTCATCACAGTCGGGACTACGTTTCAGCACGCACACGAATGCGATGCAGAGTGCTTTCAGTTCGCTGAGACGCTCATCCGGTCCGAGAGGCTCCGCGCCGAGCCTCCCACCGAGGACCAAGACATCCCCGAGTCGTCCAAGCGAGCGGCCTGCTCTTTCGAGCCCGCCAAGGACGTCAAGGATGCGGCTGTCTCCGATGATGGCCACACGCTCCGTATCGGGACGGCGCTCGATCCTAAATAGGAAAGCGCGCTCGTCGACTTCCTCAAAGCGAACCTCGACGTGTTCGCATGGAAACCCTCCGACATGAAGGGAATCCCGAGAGAGATTGCCGAGCACAAATTGAACATCAAGTCGGGATCGAAACCGATGAAACAACGCCTCCGCCGCTTCAACGACGACAAGTGCAAGGCCATCGGCGAGGAGATCAAGAAACTTCTTAGTGCAGGGTTCATTCAAGAAGTATTCCACCCCGAGTGGCTTGCTAACCTTGTACTTGTAAAGAATAAGAATAAGAAATGGAGGATGTGTGTTGACTACACGGGCCTTAACAAGGCATGTCCCAAGGACCCGTTCCCTTTGCCTCGCATAGATCAGGTAGTCGATTCAACAGCAGGGTGTGAAACGCTCTGTTTTCTCGATGCGTACTCCGGGTACCACCAGATTGCGATGTGCATAGCGGATCAACTCGCGACATCCTTCATCACTCCGTTAGGCGCTTATTGTTATAACTCGATGCCGTTCGGGCTCAAAAACGCGGGCGCCACGTTCCAAAGATGCATGCGACGCGTCTTTGGGGATCTTATAGGACGAATAATCGAGGCGTACGTCGACAACATCGTGGTCAAGTCAAAGAAAACGGGTGATCTGATCCCCGACCTCACGGAAGTGTTTGCGAAGCTGAGAGAACACGGGGTGAAGCTTAATCCCGAGAAATGCGTTTTCAGGGTTCTGAGGGGCACGCTCCTCGGCTTTGTCATGTCGGAACGCGGCATCGAGGCTAATCCCGAAAAGATCTCGGCCATCATTGACATGGGACCGATCTAGAATCTGAAAGGCGTACAGCGTGTCATAGGCTGCCTCGCAGCTCTTAGCCATTTCATCGCCCGGCTCGGAGAGCGCAGCTTGCCGTTGTACCGCCTGATGAAGAAGTCCGACCACTTTACATGGATGCCTGAGGCTTAGGAAGAACTCGACTCGCTCAAGAACCTCCTGAAGAGCCCTCCAGTGCTCACAGCGCCAGCGCCAGAAGAACCGATGCTCCTGTACGTGGCCGCGACAACCCAAGTGGTGAGCGCTGCGCTGGTGGTCGAACGAGAAGAGCCTGGAAGGTCACTCAAGGTGCAGCGGCCGGTCTACTTCGTAAGCGAGGTACTCTCCGACTCGAAAACCTGCTACTCGCAAATTCAGAAACTAGTATATGCTGTCCTGATCACCAAGCGCAAGCTTCGACACTACTTCGACACACATCCCATCACGGTGATGTCCAAGTATCCGCTCGGAGAGGTGATCCAGAACCCCGAGGCTGAAGGAAGAATAGCCAAGTGGGCTCTCGAGTTGATGGGACAGAATGTAACTATGCACCGCGCAGTGCCATCAAATCATAAGTGTTGGCAGACTTTGTCGCTGAATGGACAGAAATTCAAACTCCGCCGGTGCTGATCGAGCACGAGACATGGACAATGTATTTTGATGGCTCCGTCATGAAGGAAGGAGCGGGGGCAGGCCTTGTCTTCATCTCGTCTCTGGGCGTGCGTATGGAGTACTTGGTTCGGCTGCACTTCCCCGCCTCCAACAATGTCACCGAGTATGAAGCACTCATCAACGGCCTTCGAATTACGATCGAGCGCAGGATCCGCCGTCTCGAGATCCGTGGAGACTCAGAGCTTGTCGTAGATCAGGTCATGAAAGAGAAAAATTGCATTGATCCGAAGATGGCGGCGTATTGTCGGACCGTGCATCAACTGGAAGATAAGTTCCATGGGCTCGAGCTCCATCACGTGCTACGGGACTATAATAAAGCTACTGATATCCTCGCTAAGACAGCGTCAAGCCGCAAGCCTGTACCGAACGGTGTGTTTGTCAGCGACCAGCACACCCCGTCTGTCCGGGTCGATGAAGAACAACCACAAGAGACAGAGGTGCCGGAAGTCATGGAGATTGATGAACAACCAGAGCCGAACTTGGAAGATCCAGACTGGCGGTTCCCGATCCTTGAGTGGCTAGTCGAGGGAAAGCTCCCTTTTGACCATACAGAGGCGCGCCGTATCTCGCGGCGAGCCAAGGCGTTCGCCCTCATTGACGGCGAGCTCTACAAGCGAGGCGCAGTGGGCATACTCATGCGCTGCGTCTTAAGGGACCAGGGTCGAGAATTGCTTCAAGAAATCCACGCCGACACGTGCGGACATCATGCCGGCCCAAGGACCCTTGTCGGAAAGGCGTTCCGGCAAGGTTTCTACTGGCCAACCGTAGTGGCCGACTCCAAAGACATCGTGCGACGCTGCGAAGGGTGTCAGTTCTACGCTCGACCAACCCACCTCTCGGCGCAAGCGCTCCAGACCATCCCCATCACTTGGCCTTTTGTTGTGTGGGGGCTGGACATGGTCGGGCCACTCAAGCAAGCGCCCGGGGGCTTCACGCACTTGCTCGTGGCTGTCGACAAGTTTTCCAAATGGATCGAAGCCCGACCCATAGCGAAGGTCCGCTCCGAGGAAGCCGTGGTATTCTTCACCGACATCATTTATCGCATCGGGATCCCAAACTCTATCATCACTGACAACGGCACACAGTTCACGGGAAAGAAGTTCCTCAGATTTTGCGACGACAACAACATCTGCATGGGCTGGGCCGCTGTTGCACAACCGAGGACCAACGGGCAGGTCGAGAGGGCCAATGGCATGATCCTACAAGGATTGAAGCCTCGGATCTTCAAATGACTCGAGAAGTTTCGGGCAAGATGGGTCGCTGAGTTGCCATCCGTCCTCTAGAGCCTGCGCACCATGCCTAATCGAGCCACCGGCTTCACGCTGTTCTTCATGGTGCACGGGTCGGAAGCTGTCCTCCCGACGGACATCGACTACGACAGCCTGAGAGTTCGAGCATACAACGAGGAGGGGAACCAGGTCGCACTCAAAGATGCTATCGACCAGCTTGATGAAGCACGCGACGTGGCGCTCCTACATTCGGCTCGATACCAGCAAGCTCTGCGACGTTATCACGAGCGTAATGTGCACAACCGCGAGTTCAACGTCGGAGACCTAGTACTCCGACGAGTTAAGAACAACAAGGATCGGCATAAGCTCGCACCCCCGTGGGAGGGGCCATACATCGTTGATCAAGAGCTCCGACCAGGGACATTCAAGCTTCGGTACGAGGACGGCACAATCATCTCCAACGCATGGAACATAGAACACCTACACCGTTTTTACCCTTGAGTACTGTTCCTCGTTTTATCTTATGATCAATGAATAATGCCATGTGCTTTTGTTCACAATTTCATAAGTTTGCAAGCTTTTTGTGTTGGCATCTTCTTTACATGCTTCAACGTTTTCTAAGGCTGAGCGGCAAGCGTCCCTGCACCCATGCAGAAACGCTCACCGCTCGGGGGCTACCCGGGGCACGATGCCCTCCTTTCGTTTTCCCGTTTTTAAAATAAAGTTCTCCGACGAACTTGTCGTAACCAATCGCACGCGCGAACGGTTTTTTCGCGGAACGCCCTGTCTTGCAAAGGAAAAAGATGTCGATCTGTGCGCATCTCGGCGCTGCTGCTCGTTCAAAGCTCCTAGCACCCACGCCCCACGGCTACGATGTGAAGACTTGCGAGCGTGGCCCAGGTCCACAGGTTGTCGTCCGACTTCTTTCAAAAAGTGCTTGGGTAACCGCTCGGGCTCCGACCAAAACGATTTTGACGAAAAATGCGTAAGTCACTTTTGAATGTCCCTAAGCGCTCGGGGGCTGCGAACACGTGGCGTCACTTTACAACTCAGGTTGGTTGAGCTTCCCGACTCCTACGCCCCCGCGGCTCCAGAGTAAAGTTCGATCGGACAGAGTTCCTAAGTACCACTACTTCATTTTGCAATCGTTCCCGAGTGCTCGTGGAATCTGTCAGCTATGACAGGTTTGAACAAAGCGAAAACTGTTCAAGGCGACGCACATACAAGTTTGTCTTGTTATCTATCATACAAACTGATACATCTAACTAGAAGGCCCGGAGCCGTCTTCGACTTCTGGTGTGTCTTTCGGGATCAGGTCCAGGTCCTTCATCGCTGCATCGGCCATGACGCGGGTGAAGGTGGCGTAGTCCTCCTCGAGCTTGTCGTACTCCTTGTCTGAGTAGCCGAGGGCCCAGCCACCGCTCAACGCCTTGCGGTCCAACCCCCTGTAGTGCAAGTCGAACATTGCAAGAACCCGGTGCACCACCTTCCGAGACGTCACCAGCTCTCGCTCCTTGGCTACGCCCGGGAGAAGCGCCACTCGATCCGCAAGCGCATGGGGAGGCATATGGACGGATGGAACGCCAAGATCCGACAAGATTTGATCGACAAACCGACCGAATTTAGCGCGGTTCGAGAGGTCCTTCTGGCGTATTGCCTCCGCCTCGCGCTGAGCTTTCCGGGACTCCTCGAGCTCGGCCTTGACCTCTGAAGAGGGAAAATGAGCCGGAGGTTAATTGAGAGGAGCACGAGCAAAAGAAGGGAGGGACAAGGCTAAAGGATCGTACTCGAGAGCTAGTCTGACAAGTTCTTGGCCGTCCCAGTCATGTAGTGGATCTTGAGCTCAGTGGCAGTGACTTTTTCCGCCTCCTCCACGAGCCTCTTGGCCAATGCGGCGCGAGCCATGCGAAGCCCTGCCAACATGAGAAGACAAGTCAACATCACCAACCAGCAACACGAAGAAAAAGGCACTACGGAAGTTGAAACTGTTCGGTTGCTCACCATCAAGGTCTTGCGCCAGCTTGACATTGCCGTCACGGAGCCGGGTCCCCTCGTCGTTAGCCTCCTGCAGTTTGGCGGCGAGGTCACCCACCTGCTTGTTGGCCGTCCTGAGGTCCACCCCGGCAAGGACCAAGTCCCGCTCCAGCTCGGCCACCTTCTTCTCAAGCGCTGCCTTCTCCTGGGCGGCGGCCCAGGAAGCGGCTTCGGCGGCAGTTGCAGCAGTGGTAGCAGCTTGAGCGGCCTCGGTGGCGTTGCGGTGGCGGTACGCAGCTCCATGGCTATTACCTCCACCTGGGCAAGCTTCACCTCAAGGGTCGTCCTCACCGACATGGCAGCGTCAGCAGCTGACTACGCGGCAATTGCACGATCCTCCGCGGACTTTGCCGCGGCTTCGAGCGCGGTCCTTGTCGACGCTTCATTCGCCACCGCCCCTGCAGCAACCAGTTGGGTGGCTACCAACTGCATCTCCAACCGGGACTTCTCAGCCCGGAGCTCCTCGATGGTGTGCGCCTTCCTGGCACTGCAGCTTGCGAGCACCTGTTCCGAGCAGAATGTTATATACGGCGACATCTGCAAAGACAAAGAAGCAAGACCAAGATCGAGCTCAGCAAACTCACCGTTGACGCAGGGAGGACGAGCTCATTGACCGCTCATTGACCTCCCACTTCAGGCCCCATTCGAGGCGGTGACGGGCCGCAGCCTCTTCGTCCTCGTCGTCATGCAGCTCGGCCTCATGGGTCCTGGTCCACGAGGAGCGCACGAGGTTGAGGATGTGCTCTTCCCCCTCCGGTGGTGTCGACAACGACTCCGCGACCGAGAAGGGGCGAGCTCCCAAGCTCTCCCTAACTTCCCGAATCGTGTCCGGGGAGACGCCGACCACCACATCTTCAGGGGCGGCGGGCACCTGCGAGTCTGGGCGGGGCGAGTCCGTGGCCAGCACCACCTCCGCGTCGCTCACGGTAGGCGCCGCCACGCTTGCAGGAGGCGCCGCCTCATTCGTGGTGGACGTTGAAGGCCAGACGGCGTCGAGCTCCGTCTCCACCGCCTTGGTTGTGAGCTCCTCGGGGCTGACCCCGGCCATCTCGACTGCGGCCGCAACCACGGAGGTGGACGGCGTGGCCGCCTCAGCTGTTGGCTCCTCCGGCCCCGACAGGCACCGTTCCAGCTCAGCACCGAAGGCGGCGATGTCATCTCCCGAGAGGCCGGGTCTTTCAAGGTCAGCAGCCTCCTGGAGCCAGTCGGACGTCACGGGAGCTGCCAGCGCCTTAGCCTCGCTTTCGCCGGCATGCGGCGCTGGAGGCACGCCTGCCTCGGGAGCAGCCGACACGCTGTCATCACGATCGACGATGGGCTCCGCCAGGGGCTCGACCTCCTCGGGGGCTGCTTGCCCCCAACCACTCCGTCAACCTCCGACGCTAGTGGAGGCACCGCCGCCTCGGGGACCTTGACCACCTCGGCGGTCCCGCTCTCGGCTTGCGCCGTTGTCAACACGGGCGGAGGGGTCGCCAGGCGGGGCTCAGACGAAGGACCACGCGTGGCCAGGACTGCGCGTTTCTGCGGTGCGAGGCTGAGTGCATCGGTGTCTGAGCACATGGCACGAAAAAGAAAATCGAAAGGCGAATGAAGAAAGGCAAGAACGAATAAACAAGATGTCACGAGACAGTACGTATGTGGAGGAAGTGACGCGGGCCCGCTTGATGGGCCTAGAAGCCACACCCCACGACTCGGGGGCTGATCTCTTACCTGCTGCCGCATTAGAGGGTGGCCTCTGACCTCCACTTGGGGGCGAGGGGGACCTGCACGGATGGGGCTCCGCCACCCCGGATAACCAAAGACTGAATGCGCCGCGAGGTTGCGCTCATGTCGCCCCCCTGCGGCGCACTCGGGGAAGATGTTGGCGGTGTCGATCTCGCCTTAGACGGTGACCTCCTCTTCGGGGAGCGGTGACTCCCGCCGTGTTGTATCGCCGGAGGAGCAGTGGGAGGACGAATTGCGGATCACCGGCCGCCTGGACGGGTCGTCCCGCCGCGGAGAGTTCCCCCTCTCCCTTGGAAGCTGATGGCTGACGGAGCTCGCCCGGGAGCGGGTCACCCTCCGGTCCGCTTGGACGAGGCGAGGGCTCACAGACGGTCGGCTCTGGCCGCCGTCTCGAGCTGGCCTCCTTGGTCAGCCGCTGAGGAGGGGGTGACGCAGACGACGTCGACAGAGCGCTCCAGTCAAAACTAGCACTCTTCTCGTCACCGGTCCACGGCGGTGACGATGAGGGGTCCTCGTCTGAGGAGACGGCGATCTCATTCAGCTTCCGGCGCTTGGCGCGGTGGTCGTTCCGCTCGCGCTTCGCTATCTCCTCTTCCTTGTGCTTGGCCTTGCGGTCGGCCCTCCTCTTCTCCGCGGCGGCGGTGGAGCAATTTCGTATCACATCCTGGTGGAGAGGAGGCTTCGTTGGGGTAGGGTCCACGGACCTCAGCTAAGAACAAGGAAAAGGAAAGAAATCATTGCGATGGTCAAGAGCTCTGAGAAGATGCTGTCAACAGAGATCCCAAAAACTAGTCAGAAAAGAGGAAAACTTACAAGTTTCTTGGTCCCCTCGTGGGGAGCATGGGCAGAAGCTGGGATGGTGGCCACGAGTACGATGCCTTCCTGATGGCCAGCCCCACGCGGTGCTGGATCTCATCCAGTGAGGGCAGCTCAGGCGCAGTCACGGTCCCTTTGAAGGGCACCCTGTTGGGCGTCATCTGACAGATGCGCAGGGGCCGCCGCCAGAGTGGGACGATCCCCAACGCGTGGTACTGGCCGATGACGGCCGCCAAGTCGACCCCGATGTTGCGCAGCCGGGTCAGCACCGCCCAACAATCATTGAGCAGCTTCTCCTGCTCCGCCACCGGGGGCCCGTGGCTCCAACTCTTCGGTGCCTCGGTGATGGAGGTGCCGGTGTACTCCGACAGCGGGTGCTCAGGGTCGTTCTTGAGGTAGAACCAGCCCTTGTGCCAGCCGTTGTTGGAGCTCGTCAACATGAAGGGGATGTACTCCTCCCCCTACCCTGCTTCATCCGGAGGTTGGCGCATCCGATTGTCGCCGGGAACTTGCCGTCCTTCAAGCAGACAAACTTGAAGAAGTACCGGAAGAGATGCCAGTGGGCACCTACTCCCAGGTACCCCTCACACAGCGCCTCGAACGCCGCCATCTGCTGGATGCTGTTCGGGTTGAGGTGCTGGAGTTGAAGCCTGTACTCCTAGAGCACCGCACGGATGAACCGTCCGACGGGGACGGAGAAGCCACGCTCGTGGAACGCCACGAATGAGACGACGTAGCCCGGTGGCGGATGTGGGACGGACTCGCCCTCCGGCACCTTCCATTCCTCAGCGGCGGTGGGCTCCGGCAGCTGACCGGCGGCGACGAGGCGGTGGAGGGTCGCGCGGGTGACGTTGGAGCGAGTCTAGTTCGACATGGCGTCGTCAAGCTCTGGGACGCGGTGCGGGTGGAAAAAGCGGCGGCGGTGCAACGGATGCGAAAAGCAGAGGAGCAGGCAGCGTTGGCAATGGCGAGGATTGGGGGAGCAAATGGTTTGAAGCCCAACCGGCGCATGGTTAATAAGGAGCGGACGTGGGCGCCAGCCTTAAATGTTGGCCCTACCGCGCCGAAAAGCCACCCACTCAGAGGGCGCGCCTCCCGAGGCAACTGGCGCACACCTGCGTGACGGTTCGATGCCAGGTGGGCTCGTGAGTCTGAACCAACTGCGCGCCGTCCCCTCAACCCGTCATATCAGCCACGTCAGCCATGACCACCACGACGGGTGTGACCGTTGATGCGGCCACGACCACCTTGATCGGAGATTTCGAAACGACAACAACATTTCAAGATTAAAACCCCACAAGCGAGTCTACAACTCCCTAGTGGGCTCGGGGGCTACTGATGAGGGCCTGGATCAGGGCCCCCTAAGCAACGAGATAATCACCCTCGGGATGGAGTCTTCTGACACTATTGACAACGTCAAGACTAAGATCCAGGACAGGGAGGGATGCAGATCTTCGTCAAGACCCTCATCGACAAGACACCTCGTCTCCGACTACTCTCCGCCTCACACGAGTACTCTCCGCCTCGCACGAGTACTCTCCGCCTCGCACGAGTGCTTTCTGCCTCGCCTCCGACTACTCGTTCGCACGAGTAGTTTCCGTCTCCGACTAGGGCGGGGCCCACACGTGGAGGTCGAAGCGCGGGATCAGAGGCCCCACACGAACATGGCGTTGCCCCGACGCTTGAGCTTCCCCGCAACGACACGCAAGGCTCCGGTTCTCCACTCCATTCAAACACCCCAGCTGGCGGGGCGCGAGGGCGGCCTGTTCTGACAGGAGCCGTAATACCGCACTGTGCACCCGCACGGCCTCCAACACGACGTCCCGTCCAACCTCTGCGACACGCCTTCCTGTCAGAGCAAGTACTCAATTACCATCTACGGGCGGCGCCTACCTACACTTAGGCCATAACGTGGCAGGCCTAATTAACTCTCAAGGGAGCTGAGTCATCTAAGGAAGAACTCGGAGGAGGCGCCAAGTACTCGAAATGTACAGTACCGCCCGCACACGCGACAGTCGCCAACACCACTACAGCTCAGCGCCCTTCAATGCCTCCTGACGTACATCGACACACCTCCCAACATCGTAGCACTGTAGCACATATTTGTATTCCCTTTTTGGCCCTCACCCTTGCGTCTATAAAAGGGGGAGGAGGGCAACCGTTCGACATTAGCTTAGCTGAACACTCGTACAACACCCACAGGGACTTGGGCTCTGACACCCTCTCCCGACTAATTTGTAACCCCTACTACAGACATTCCCGGCATAAGAACACGAGCACTCGAAACTGGACGTAGGGTATTACTCTCAGGAGGCCCGAACCAGTATAAACCCTCGTGTCTCCTGTGCCAACCATCCGGGTCCGACACACGATCCGATACAAATTTACTGCCGGCGGTAGAGAACCCCGACAGGTACAGATCCAAATTTCTCTTTAGTCTCATGTGAAATGGTCTAACTAACAATACTTGGTTCAATCCTTGCCATATGGTTCATGTAAAGGGGGGTTGGCATGCCAAAGATTATGACTGGTTTTAGAGTATCTTCAAGAGTTTGGAAACCAACTTGACATCTATATATTTTTTATTTTTGGAAAATAAGAAGAAAAAGATTCCAACAGTTTGGCAAACCAACTTCACAAAAATATAAAATTGGGAAAACTCTCCTTAGCACGCGCATACTATATCCGCGCGTCGATGTTGGCATCAGTGTTTCTCCCACATGCTAAGCCAAGTGGGAGGGTGAAAAAAGAAATAAAGAATAGTGAAGAGTTCCAAATAAAGAATAGTGAAGAGTTCCAGATGCAAGTTTTCAAGAGGTGGAAGGATATAAACATAATTTTGTTTTTCTCTCAGGGTTACTGATATAAGTTAGATTTGAGTTTGACAAATAAATTATGTTAAATTGTTGGAGATGAGTTTTTCTTTACTTAGCATATATTTTTAGAAGTTGGCAAAACACAAGATTTGTCAAGTAAAATTTGATAAACTCTTAGAGATGCTCTTATCTGGTGATTTGGATGACGTAAGATTCCTATACCCAAGTTAACAATCCGCCCCCTTGAGCCTTGCCTTTAACAACATTGCAGTAGCAACGTTCCTACTATGACCTAGACTTATCGATGCCATATCTCCATCCCATCGAAGGGTCATTTCGGCTTTTTTTCGTAATATTTTTTTTTCAGAACAAATCTGTTGTACAAATCGGTGCATAATATTTTTCTCTCCGAATAAATCTACTGTACAAATTAACCAGGCGAAGATCAACCTTATTGCCAACACGAGAGAGTGCTTTGGACTCGGACTCAAACTCTTTGGCCCTAACCCCTAACTTCGGTGACCTTCCCCATGTCTTCACTTGCGGTTGTATGTTCATTTGGAGTCAGCGTGGACCTACGTTATGACTAGTGAGGACACATGCTCTCACTCAAATTTGATTACCGAAGTTTTCACTTTATTCAAGCTTCATCAGTATAGATTTTGTCTCCTCTCAAATTCCATCCTATGTCCGCCCTGGAGCACGTGACAACTCGTGAGTTAGATATCTCCTATACAATTTAATTCCAATGAAAAAATACACCTTAAAATGCTAATGAATGAATAAAACACACATCCAATCTTAAAAAATTACATACTATATCCTGGTCAGAGTAGCAAATTTAATGATAGAATAGAGGAATCAACACAGCAAGTTACATACTATATCCTGGTCGGAGTAGCAAATATGTCATGTTTAGTTCGCAAAGTTTCTCCAACATCAATCTTTGGACACTAATTAGGAGTATTAAATATGGATTAATGACAAAACTCATTTCATAACCCTTCTATTTTTTCGAGACGAATCTAACGAGCCTAATTATACTATGATTAGACAATGTTATGCTATAGTAAACAATCTCTAATAATGGATTAATTTAGTCTTAATGAATTCATCTCGCGATTCCCTGTCATCTATATAATTAGTTTTGTAATTAATCTATATTTAATACTTCTAATAAACTTTGAAAGGGGACTCTAAAAATTTCTCCAAAAATTTCACCTGAAAGATCGGTACAAATTTTTGGAGAATTTTTTGGAATCCCCTTTCAAGACTTATTTAGGAGTATTAAATATAGACTAATTACAAAACTAATTACACAGATAGACAGAAAATTATGAGACAAATTCATTAAGATTAATTAATCCATCATTAGAGATTGTTTAACATTATCTAATCATGACATAATTAAACTCGTTAGATTCGTTTCGAAAAATTAGAATGGTTATAAAATAAAATTTATCATTAATTCATATTTAATATTTCTAATTAGTGTCCGAAGATTAATGATGGAGAAACTTTTGCGAACTAAGGCCTTATTTAGTTTCCTGAAATCTCACCAAAGTTCTCACCTAGAAGATCGTGTCAGTTCATTTCTTCTCTCTGTGCACGCAACTTAATGAAAAAAATTCCATCCATTTTACCAAAATTTCGGTCAACCAAGCCGGACCTAAAGAGATACCTACACCGACCTGTCGGAATCGGTCACTACAGCACCACCAGAGTCAAAGCCGGTATCCAACGGCAGATTCTGACGGTCAGGATTGCACGCGCGGCCTCGCCGGGCGGAGACTCGGTGCCGTACGTCATGTGACTTACCAGTCACTGACGTGTGGTCCCACATGTCAATGACTGGTAAGTCATCTGACTTACGGCACTGAATCCTCCTCCGGCCTCGCCCGCCCACTCCCCCCTTTCCTCTTCGGCTCAGCTCAGCTCGAGTCCCTCCCCCACAAAAGCAGAGAGACGCGTCCGACGCCGCCACCAACCCCGAACCCAAGCCTGCAGCCCCGCTCCATTCCACCGCCATAGCCGCAGGAAAATATCAAATCGGCGCTGCCAGGAGCCACAGAAAGATTTTCCCCGCGCATAATCCTCCGAATTCCCCCCTCCGGCGCCGCCCCGGGCCCCGGATTTAGGGTTTATGCATGGCGTCGGACCCTCCCGGCGACGGCGCCGGCGGGGAGGAGCCGACGCCGGGCCCCGCCCCGGCCGCGGAGGCGCCGGCCGCTCCCGCCATGCGGCGCTGGCCCGCGGAGATCAAGGTCTACGCCCGCAAGTACCCCCGCAAAAACCCTAAACCTCCTCCTCCCGAACCAGCCCCCGCCCCCTCCCCATCTCCCGCTCCCGCTCCCACCCCCGCTCCCGACCCTAACCCTAATCCCCTTTCCGAAACCCTATCTTCGATTCGCCGCTCCATCCGCCGCGCGGAGGCCGGGGGAGCTGCGGCGCGGCCCGATCCGGTCGCGGCTGCCTCGACCCTCGCCCCGGCGCCGCCTGGTGGGGGACGCCGTGCCGCCTCCGGGGACCCCTCCTCGGGGAAGGACCGGGATGGCGGCGGCGGCGGCGTTCCCAACGGCCACGGCGACGACAGGGCGGCTGAGAAGGCACGGAAGCGAAGGGAGAGAAGCGAGCTGCGGCGGCGGCTGGCGGGGGACCTCGACCAGGTGCGTGTGCTGTCCAGGCGCCTCAAGGAGGCTGCCGAGACCCTGGCGCAGCAGGAGGCTTCCGCGCCCGCGTCTTTGCCCCCGGTAGTGGTACCGCAACACCAGGTGGTGGACGTTGGGTATCCGCAGCAGCCGCAGTTCACTGCTGCTGAAATGTTGACACCCATGTCGGTGCAGCTCACTCCTGTGGTTCCACCTGTCCGCTCGCTGCTCCCGCGCAGGCCGCTAACTGTTTCGGTTGTTCATAATGAGGCCTTTGAGAAGGAGAAACGGACGCCAAAGGCCAATCAGTTGTACCAGAACTCCGAGTTTTTGCTTGCTAAGGATAGGATCCCAGCCTCAGATTCACATGGGCGCAAGAAATCCAAGCACCATAAGAAGAAGCACAGGTCCCAAGAATCTCGTGGCGCAGAATTTGATGCCGAGCGGAGGTTATACTCTCATGCATTCAAGAAGTCCTCATCTCTTCTGAGCCGGCTAATGAAGCACAAGTTTGGGTGGGTGTTCAACAAGCCTGTCGATCCAGTTGCACTTGGTTTGCATGACTATTTCACAATTATTAAGCACCCGATGGATCTTGGCACGATAAGGGCGCGACTCAGCCATGGGCAGTACAGGAACCCAAAGGAGTTTGCAGACGATGTGCGGCTCACTTTCCATAATGCAATGACGTACAACCCCAAGGGACAGGATGTGCATTTCATGGCAGAGCAGTTGTCAGGAATCTTTGAGGCACAGTGGCCTGAGATTGAGGCTGAGGTTAATTATCTCGCATCATGTCCTCCATTGCCAAAGAAGTTTCCTCCTCCACCGATTGACTTGCGCTTCCTAGAGAGGTCAGATTCCATGAGACGCCAGATGGCGTTGGACTCCTCAAGGCCAATCAGTCATACTCCCACTTATTCCCGGACTCCATCGATGAAGAAACCAAGGGCAAAGGATCCAAATAAGAGGGACATGACAATAGATGAGAAGCGCAAGCTTAGCGAGAACCTCCAGAATTTGCCTCCAGAGAAGCTTGACGCTGTTGTACAAGTCATTAAGAATAAGAATCTATCAGTCAGGCAGCATGATGATGAGATTGAGGTTGAAATTGATAGCATGGATGCTGAGACACTTTGGGAGCTTGACAGGTTTGTGGCTAACTACAAGAAGAACCTGAGTAAGCAAAAGAGAAAAGCTGAGCGTGCAATGCTTGCCAGACAAGATGCAGAGTTGCGCGCGCAGCACTCTATGCAGCAACCACAACAACCACAACAACCGCAACCAGTATGAGCACTCCACTATTCATTTTTAGCAATTGTAATATTCTTTTCAGCAAAACTATACTCAATACTGAAAACTGTTGTTTCATGCTTTGCAGACCCAAGTCACACAAGAACCCAATGTTAGTGAAAGATCTCCGAAGCAGATGGAGAAAGGTTGGTTATATTTTGTACTTCATCTTAAAAGAACATTACAAGCAAGGGAATGAATTTAATTTTTTTGTCGCAAACAGATTCGATGGCAGGTGAGCAACTGGCAGCGCCTGCGCCAGAGCAAAATGATGAGAATAGACAAAATGTGAGTAGTTCAAGCAATTCAAGCAGCTCCAGCAGTGATTCAGGATCATCTTCTAGTGGTAATACTTCCCTCAACTTCCCTTGCATTAGTAGTAATTATATGTACGGACAACATAGTAGCCTGATCATCTACCATTCTTTTTGTAGACTCAGACAGTGATAGCTCTTCTTCAGATGGATCTGATGCTGGCAATTCTTCTTGAGCAATAGGTAAGTTTCAATGTGAAGATTTTGTGCTGTTACCGTTGTTCATTTTTAGCTTTCATGAAGTACACTTATTGCAAATAGTATGGAAAGAGGTGAGTAGTATCCATGCTATGTTGTGTGGGAACTCCTAGATGTTATGCTTTTGAATTTTTTTACACTTTATGCCAAATAAACAATCTTTATAAGTTTATAGTCACTAGCATACATGTAGCAATATTTATGGTTAATTGCCATGTTCTAGAACTTTTACCCGTGGTTATACAGTTTCCTACCCCGACTATTCGGTTACATGGGATCTCGAAGGGATGAATTGTTGTGTGCTACTAAGTTAGTTGTACTGGATTACTATGTTATGAAATTGCATTAGGAAATTATATCCATAACAGAAACAACCATGAAGTGTGAAGAAGAAACTGAGTCCTGACACAGACCTTGGTGTCCTAAATTTCATGACTTTGATAGGTGTTTGTGTGCATATGACTGAAGTTTATTAATTGGAAGGATAATTTTCCCCCAAAATGAATTAGCTTATTTATTCAGTTCAACTGATTCAGAAAAAGTTCCTAAAAAGATAGTTTATGTTTGTTAGGTTTTCTGATTGTTAGTTTCCTTAATTGTTGGGGGCCACTTTATTAGATGGTGATCCGTATTGTCATGGCCAAGTAATGAAATAGGAAATTGTTTCAGACTCTTTGTTAACTTTTACATCTACTCTTGTGTCATGGCCTCATGGGCAGTTGGCTGGACTTATGGGCAGATTTGTGGTATTGCAGGCCTATCAGGGTAAGGGTAGAGGTATGAAAGGATATCTTGCTTAGGCTCAATTAAGCATCTTTATATAGAGAGGAGATGCATTGCAAGCGAGAAGTAAATCCATCTATTATCCCAAGCCCCTTCCCTTACCCCTTGACTGCCCATGATACCCTGTTTGTTCACATATGGCCTCAGTCTTGTCCACCATGAAGGCCAATGTGACTGACTTATGAATGGTGAATGATATCCTTGGCTGTAAGATCACACCCATGAATTTTGGGTTACATTCCACTAGTTTCAAGACAATGCTTGAAAGTCAGTGTTCAATTTAGTAGGCTTCTTGCTAAAGTTGATAGGCTTGGCACAGAAGCTGGGGATTATTATATTATATGGTCATAGCATGGGAGCAAGCACCATGCTTGCCCTCTTGGCATTTGGTGCTACTAGCCAGTAGCCAGGCTGTGTGTTGTGGTGGATGCATACCCTTATTTTCAAGACCAGTGGTAGATGCATTCCGGACTGGTACTTAGTCTTATTTATGGCAACATTGTTGCACCACGTGGTCTCAAGCGTTATTGCTTTGCGTTATTTCCCTGTTTTACCTGTTGTCAGCTCTGTTGCCATTATCATACCTACCGAATACATCCATGGATTCCATCCCAGCCTGTATTAATTTCTTGTAGGCTTGGCTTAGAACTTTGTATTGACAGCATGATCAAGAGCCTCTTCACACACAGATCATTGATTTAGTGCATCCCCTTACCCATAACCCTGACAGTAGGCACAAAACAGTTGACTCTTCCTATATTAGACTAGTATACGATAAACACGTGTAATCAGGTGCATCATTGAACATTCCCTCATTCTAGAAAACCATCCAGTGGCTCCATGTATTTGGGGTAGCTGATATCACACTAAGCCTCTGAGCTGGCATTACCTTACGAGTTTAGACATCCTTTTTTATGCTTTTACGGTAGGTATTAATCTGTTTTTGAGGATGTGGTCATGGTATGCCTTGCTGGATGGGCAAATGCACTGTGGTTATGGGACAAAATATGTTATGGGATATACCAGTGTAGATGAAGACTTGTTTGTATATTTTTCTTAAACAAAATCCTTCAGAAGTGAAAACTTGCTTGATTTAGTTGTTGTAAGGAAATTTCTTGGCAAATTGATGGTTATGACTTTGTTATGTACCAAGATCTGGATGACCCTGAACCCTAGCAGCCCGACCTCGCTGATGGCGGCAGCCGGACCACACGGGCAGGGATAAAGGGGCTAACCCTAATAGATTGATAATCTCATTGCTTGCCTCAACTGGTACAAGTCCCCTCCTTATATAGAGAGGCTAACTTAACCCCTAAGAAAGGATCTAATCTTATCCCTAACTTAACCCTAATGGGCTTGCCTATCCGGCCCATGAGGTCCCTGACTGCCGATGACAGACTTGTTCTTTGTTTGGGACTTGAGACATCTGTAGCCTGTAGGAGAGGTTCTTCCTGTGTTTCAGGAATTGAGCAACACAATTTACTTTAACAAAAATGGACCTTTCAGATTTTTTTTTTTTTGGGTGGGATATACACTCTTTGTGATGCCTGAGCCTATTTTGCGAGGATGGCCCACTAAGGTTCTGTTTGATATTATGGTGCCATTTCCCAGACAATCTCTTCCTAATTTTTTGATTTACTTTTTTTTGTTTTTTTGGGGGGGGGGGGGGGGGTGCATAGCTTCAAAATCCTACTGCCATTGTCAGGTAGTAATTAGATCCTTTGCGTAACACGTTGCCTCAATTTCAAAACTAGCCAAATTAACTTGGAGGTGACTGATCCCTTCTAGCGAATGAGATAAGCACACCTGCTAGCTATGTTGGGTCTGAAGTGTCAACATTTCGATTTGAATCCGTGGATAGCCTGTCATTTATGGAAATGGAATAAGCAGTTTTGCTCAACAAAACATATTTCGATGTATGTGTAGTTGATGTCATCATTTCTTAGTGTAATAGAAAGGCATAACATTATTATTGTCATAAGCAATTTGAGGATCTAAATCTTTTCTGGGATAGCTGGGTGAGTCCATACAGATATGGCAATTGTTGTCTATCATAGACCCGAGCAAGTCTTTGCACGTCTTAGCATTTCGTGTCAACATCTTGACAGTCTCAAACCATATGTTGTCTCTCTAGAGGTGGACTAGGAATGTAGATATTTTCAGGGCCAATGCTGTAATGCAACAAAGTTCACCCTGTCGTTTTGTTGTACATCTTACAGGGTGGATCGTTGGATCATTGCTAATGGTCTATGGAATGATGTTTTCCCCTCACAATCTCTTTAGCTTTTTTGTGCAATGTTTTTACAAATTTCCTGAGGTCATTCCTATAGTAATGTGGTTTGCCTTGTTTTGGTTTGCAGGTTCAGAAGTTGGTGGAGTAGACAGTAACTGTCTAATTGTATTTGACATGACAATGGCTCCGTAAGACTGTACATGTTTACCTTGTCTGGCTTAGGAAACTCCCCCTGTATTTTAAGTAGCTTTGTATGTGGATTCACCCGTTGAAGGTAGTAACTTGTAGGTTCCGGGGTGTACCGCCTAATAAGACTGGGCTTGTTGCTGACACTCCCTTGTCTCTGTACACAGCGTTGTTGCTAGGAGCCCCCTGGTTGGCTCAGTAGACTGTACATTAACTGTGTTTAGCTGTGTCGATTGCAGTATGTAGGATTGTGATGTGATTGCTGTATGCATTGACAAGCCATTGTTTTCTTCCTTTGTGAACTTGGAAAAAAAAATGACAAGCCATGTTGCCGCCCTGTTCGCCTTTTTGGCTGCGGCCCTCTTATGTGCAATACCAGGTAATTAATGTTTAGTGCCAAGTTGACCTGATTGGCATACAGTGATTTCGGTATCTCGATCCGGATTGTGTTTGTTGATGCACCTGATGTTGGCACCATGGTCCAGTTGTATGTTCCCTAGTGATGAGTGTTCTGCTTGGAAGATGATGTGTGATGATGGTTGAGCTTTTTGGTTGGGTAGCAGAGTGTCTAACTATCCCTGATGGTCATGATGACCTGTTAATCGGATTCGATTGCGATGGCTACCTGTTTTCAGATAATATGCTCTTGCGCTTCTGTGTGCTGTTGCTTTTGGTGCTTTTGGTTCGTCGAGGGGGTGGCTGGCGACTTGCGTGTGCAGGAACTGTTTGGTCATCTGGTGTGATGAATATGCGTAAAGGCTTGGCTGCAGCTGCCAAGATTGCAGGTGGATGATGTGATCTAAAGAAGAAGAGTACAGGCAGATCTCCCGAGTCCTGTCACAAGGCTATCGGGTCGGAGGCTCCCAAGCCAACCAACGCGATTCGTCTCCCTTTTTATGCAAAGACGATGATAGCCTAGGCCTTGGCTACTCTGCTAGCGTACACGCAGAAAACGCGAACCCAACGTGCTCTGCCCCTGCTACATTTTTTTGCGAGCACTATTGGGAGATGCTATGCTAGCTTGTAGCTTGTCACATGCCCTCGGATTCTGCGGGGGAAGCAGGAAGCTTCTGGTGACCTGTTAACGGGGCCGGGTGTTATGATGCGGAATGGAAAAAAAGAAAATGTGCAGGCAAATGACGCAGGCAGAACCGTCCAAAGGTGCGGATCATATGTCTGCACTGCACATGTACTCGGGGATTTGTGGTGTGGATCCTTGCCCAGTAGCATAGCAAGGAGCTGGGTCTAGCCTTCCCAATATAACACGAAACACGACCCTCTCATCGAAGAGTCCAATGCATTCAGTCCTTTGCTCGAAAAAAAAAAAGCTTTTGTGGGAAAATACTTTGTAGGATTCAGTCATTTCCCTCCATTTGAAAGAGGGTCCTAAATCTTGTGTCCCAATTCCCACTCACTATCAACTGATTCACCATCCAATCTCTCCCTACAAACATGAAATCCACGTCAGAGCCAAGAGCCCAAAGCCAAAGCAAGCTCCACTTCAAAGCACATCAGAACAGAAGCAAAATCCGAGAAACTTTTTTTGCGAACTAGCGAAGGCTCTCCAACGTTTTCTCCTTCCCTCCATGTGCCGCCTAACAGAGGACGGATACGATGGCTATGCACCAACATGCAGAGGTTCCCAAAAGGTTGCCGCCGGTATCTGTCTCTCAGTCTGTCTTTGCCACATCTTTTTTTTTTCCTTTTCCAAATTGATGTCTTTCCCTTAGCCGCCCTGCTCTCCATGCCCTCAATCATTTGGCCACGCCGCTGCTACGTACTACCTCTACCGGATTAGGTCCTTGTACTAGCTGTATTTATCTTTTTTGCAACAAACGGAAAAGATACAAGAGCTGCACATGGAAGCACCAATTGGGCGAAGAAATAAAAGGAAAAAGGAAATTTTCGACGTGCATTTGCTAACGACCTGACAACAATGTTTTGAGAGGAAGGAAACCACTCCACTGACTCTCCGGGGGTGCTTTTTTATGGTTGGACGGACCAACTCGGTTTGGACGGGTTCGGTGGTGGCTGCTGACCCCCCACCAAACCACTCCTCTCATGATTTTGTGAAGGATTTGCCGATTTGGATGCTCGGATTACACGAGAAATGATCTCTCACATGGGACTAATTCTTTTGGTATTGTAGTCAGTGGCCTACTGGCCTGGCCCATGTTATGGTAGAGAGAGTGGGATGGTAGCTGGGGGAATGAATCGCTTCACCAAAAAATAATTTCAACCGGCAAAACTTGAACTTGACTCATCTAGTCCCGTGTGTTTTAAAATCCTTTTTCGTGAGCTGTCACTGTTTTTTGTAGTAGCTTTGGATCCTTTTCGCTTCAGAAAGGAACTGTTGTTTTCGTGTTTGGTAGCACGTTGTGTTTGTGAATCCCCCCCCCCCCCCCCTCCCTCCCTGGCTGGTACTGAATACGATTAGATTTGACCATTGCAAACAAGAGTAGTGTGTTGTGGCCAGTGTTTACTTTTCAATGAGAAATAGAAAGCACGAGTTATTTGTCAGATTAATGTGTAACAACGAAGTGTAATGTTACCAGAGCACCTTGACCAATTCTAACGTACTGGGCCAGATACAATGCAACCGAAGTCGATAATGGATGGGTCTATGTCTATCGGCCAGAACTCAACAACCATGTATCTTTTGAAATGAACCAAGCAAATCTTGTATCGCTTAATAAGCTAGTGACTTAGGTTCGATTGGATGGGATCACCCCCATCAACGTACCACCATGCTGCCCCTCTTCATTTCCACGATTTCCCTTCAGTTTCACCACCTCCACTCACACATGTGTGTAACATATTAGTCGATTCACCGAAGAAGCCTCACTTGATAGTTGGTAGCCACTCTCACTCGATATGAATCCACGCCCTCCTTCCGATTTCCACTTCATTAGCACTCCAACAACTGCCAAACTCAAATCCTAATCATCATTCTCCATGCTAATAGAGTAAGCACCGCCTCCGTCCAAGAATATAACTACGTTTAGGTTTGTCATAAGTCAAATATTTTCAACTTTGACAACAAATACAAGAAATTTAGTAAATAGATTGTGATAACCAACTTAATACCAAATAAGTTATCTAAATTTTTTGAAATAGATTATTTTTAGGGATATTATTAGTTAAGTTTAAATGTTTGACTTAACATAAATCTAAACCTAGGTATATTTTGGAGCGGAGAAAGTAGAACCATTTGCAAAATAGAATTTCATGCCATTACTTATATGCCGACATGCATTCTAAGGAACATTAAAAAAAAAGGTCTCAGAGTTTATGCAGAAATGATTGATTTTGTTTTTGAACTAGCAACGAAAGATTTACCACATTTTTATTAGAATAAAAGACTATACTAAAATAAAATAACAAAAACCAATGCAACCAACTCTCCAATACAACAAAAACTAATAGACATATTCTTTCGGATTTCCCCTAATGTTGCCTTCTACTAATAATCCAATACATATTTCTTCTTCTCGTATTCCTAATGCATGCTTTCCAGGCACAACATCATATGCTTTTTCTTACTTATATCTTTTTAATGTATTTAATTTTGCCACTATTTTTATGCTTTTCCACTGTATTTTCTTTTCCGTTCCTATTTCTTTTCTCTGTTATTTTTTTACATTTCCAAATATGCCCTACCCATGCTAAACGGTGGCTCCAAGTCCAACGCATTTAGGCTGGTCGCACCGCATGAGCTGTATGTTCATCTGCAAAACTCTGGAGCCCACATCTATGCAGATCTCCACCTACGAATTGCTGCAGCGCGAAGAACTGTATGCCCATCTGCAAATACACGTGGTGAGGAAGGAGTGGATGCAGGCCCCATGTGCGGCCCCAGCAGCTGGTAGTGTGAGAGAGAGATTGGGCTGGAGAGAGAGTATCGGAGTGCGCAGGCGCCAGATTTGCCGCTTCCCTGTAGAAAACAGAACCATACAGATGCATATAGAGATCAGCGGTGCAGCTCTTCAATCTCCATATTTGACGTACAGGCCTCCTTACCGCTCAGCGGTGTGACCAGCCTTAGGCTAGTCGCACCGCGGACCTGGAAAGGCCGCGGAACGGCATATTTGCCGGTCGAGACTCTGCACCGCAGACCTGGAAAACAAGCTCTATCCTCCAGGTCGCTACAGGAAAACTCCACAGACACCGCTCCGACCCAGTAACGCTATCTTCTCTCACCGCGGGGCCCACGTCCTCTCGCGCCATCCTGGGGAAGGAGGGAGGCGCCAGGGAGCCACGCCGCGCCTCCGGGACGTCGCCGTGGAGGGAGCCGCGGACGCCGGAGGTGAGGAGGAGGATCTGGCATGTGGCGAAAGGAGGCCGCGGCGCTCGCCGTCGTCGTTGCCGACGGGAAGGAAGCTGCAACGGCCGCTGGCGCCGGATCTTGGAGGAGGAGACCGCCAGGGAAGGGAGGCCCGCCACGGGGAACGCGAGCAGCGACGCGGTGTTGCAGAGGAAACCCAGCAGAGGCGGCACACGATGGGGAAGAGGACCCTGCCGCCGCCGCCCAGGAGGCCGTGCCCGAAGGGAGGATGTCGACCTCGATCCCGCCGCAGCTCCACACCGTCCACGTCCGCAGCCTGCGCCTCCTATGGCCCACCGTCGCGGCGCGCCTCCTCGCCGACTCCGCCCCCGACTTCTCCGCCTCCGCGCCGGACGCACGGCCACGGCCACTGGCGGGAGGAGGCATCGGATTTGGAGAAAGGGAGGGGCAGGAGATGTCGATTCAGGGGTGCGCCTGCGGAAGGAGGAGGCCGCTGGCGACCGCCACAGCTCGCGCCGCGCCTACGGGCCGCCGGCCACCACCAGCCCGTGCCTCGCCGTGCCTGCTAGCAGACCGGGAGAAGAGAAGAGGAGAAGGTCGCCGTGGAGAAGGACGTCGCCGGCGACCGTCACCACCCCGCGCGACGCCTCCAGGTCACCCGCCGGGAGAGAGTCTGCTGGCCGCCGGGACGACGGAGCCGGATGCCCGGATCTCACATGGGATGGATGGGAAGAGAGAAGTTGTGGTGGTTGACTTGGAGTTTGGTATAGAGGTGCTCCAACTGCAGCAAATATCTTTCGTGAGCGGTAAAAACTGTGCTGGCATGTGGGCCATGCCCTGCTTCCAGATTGTTTTAGGGTCGGAGCGGCGCGACCAGCCTTACGCTGAAAATGGACCGGGAGCCGGAAAACCCTCTCTCAAAGTCAAACCGTGTAGTCCACTTTTCCATACGACGAGACTACTCCAATCTGCTCACGTTCCGCTAGCTGTTCACTCGACCGACGACCACCCCCAACCCCACCCCCCTCTTCTTCCTTCCACATCCATCGATCCATCCCTTCCTCCTCGCTTCTTCTCCAATCTCCGCCCACATTTTCCATTTCCCACACCTCCACAATAACTCCCCACGCCTAACTAAATTAATCCGCCAAACACCGAGTGAGCCACGCCACCACACGCGCAGAGCCGCCAGCCAGCCGCAGCGAGAGAGGGAGCAGAGGAGAGCAACCCAGGCGCCCAAGAAAGAGTACGCCGCGCGGCAGCCACCACCACCACCAACCCCTTCCCTCCACCTCGCCCGCCTCTCCTACAAGAAGCCCCCACCCGACCACCGCGCCGATAGCTACCTCCTAGCTCCCACCCCGCTGATCCCCTTCCTTCTCCACGACTCCACCTCCACCACCTTCCCCATTCCGCTCCCTCCGCCGGAGATCCAGGAGCCTAGGGCGGCGATGGGGAGAAGGGGCGCGATGCTCGCCTTGCTGGCGGCGGTTCTTGCGGCGGCGGTCGCGCCCGGCGCCGCGGCGGAATCCGAGGAGGCGGCCGCCAAGGGGATCTACCATGCCCTCTTCAACTTCGGGGACTCGCTGGCCGACGCCGGCAACCTCATCCAGAACGGCACGCCGGAAATCCTCGCCACCGCGCGCCTGCCATACGGCCAGACCTACTTCGGCAAGCCCACCGGCCGCTGCTCCGACGGCCGCCTCGTCATCGACCATCTCGGTACGGCTACGGCTTGTCTCCCGTCCGGGGGTTGCCTCGTGTTCGGGGGTTCCTCCCAGATTTGGTTTGGCTGACGGGTTTCCTTGGGCTTTGCTTTACCTGCAGCGCAAGAGTTCGGCCTGCCGCTGCTGCCGCCATCCAAGGCCAAGAACGCCAGCTTCGCGCACGGCGCCAACTTCGCCATCACCGGCGCCACCGCGCTCGACACGCCCTACTTCGTCGCCAAGGGGCTCGGCGAGGTCATCTGGAACTCCGGCGCGCTCATGACCCAAATCGAGTGGTTCCGCGAGCTCAAGCCTTTCTTCTGCAACACCACCCAGGGTAAGGGAATCTAAAAATCTCACCTTTTGCAGCTTAGCTGTACCACCCGCGTGATGCATGATGTGAGGAATTGGGAGTTTCCTGTCAATCTCGGTTTGATTGATGCTTTCCTTTGTCCAGCATGCAAGAAGTTCTTTGCCAAGGCACTGTTTGTGGTTGGCGAGTTCGGCGGCAACGACTACAATGCACCCCTCTTTGCAGGGAAGGGCATTCCGGAGGCCTACAAGTTCATGCCTGATGTCATCCAGGGCATCTCCGACGGTATTGAGGTAGAGCTCGCTTCCATTTGCTGTGTATTGTTCAATGTTGATTGTGAGGGAAAGTGGTTCCAACTGCAATTGTTTGTGTTTGGTGCAGGCCCTGATTGCTGAGGGGGCGGTGGATATGATTGTACCTGGTGTCATGCCCACCGGCTGCTTCCCGGTGTACTTAAACATGATCGACGAGCCAAAAGATGGATACGGTGAACGCAGCGGGTGCATCCGCCGGTACAACACATTCTCTTGGGTGCACAATGCACGTCTCAAGGCCATGCTTGAGAAGGTCCGGGCTAAGCACCCCAATGTGAGAATCAGATATGGTGATTACTACACACCAGTTATCCAGTTCATGCTGCAGCCTGAGAAGTTTGGTGAGTTCTTTAATTCTTGATCTCGTTTATGCTTACTTTTTTGCTTAGATGCTTAGATGTTGAGTCAACTATTTCCTACTGCTCACCTTGGAAGACACGACATATTATACATAGATGGTTTGGATCTCGGTATAGTTGCCTGTAACCTTTTATAGTAGCAGATTGCACAATATACAAATGCTGTTTTGAATGGTCAGTACAACCTGAGTTCAAAATCAGTCAGGCCAGCTTAATAGTCAGTACCAGATTGCACAATATACAAATGCTGTTTGAATGGTCAGTACAACCTGTGTTCAAACTCAGTCAGGCCAGCTTAATAGTCAGAGTATCTTGAAAGCAAAGGTGCTCACACCTTGCTCATTTGAAACCTGTATCTAGTCTGTAAAGGGGCTATAAGCTACTAATACTATTAGTACACTTTTTTGTTTGAGCTTTTTAGTTCTTCCCATTAATAGTTGTCAGCGGACGCCTTCTCAATAAAAATGAGATTCCATCAGACTGGGTCATTTGGGGCTTCCAGGAGGATGTTTTTGCCTATGGGTTACACTATATGTACCAGGACCCAACACTTTTATTAAGGCAGTCTAACTATGGATGAGAACTTACACTATAGTGGCTCTTATTTGGTTAAAATTCATGGCAACACTGTTCCTTGTTTTCCTTTTCGCATGATAGCTTTTATAATGTTGTTTTATGAGCTAAGCTAGCTACTACGAGAAGCATGCATACTCTATGAATGGTAGCCACAGCTTTTTGGTATTAAAATCTCAATAGAAATTTTTACTTATCATGTTTTTAAGATAGACATTTTATAACGTCAAAAGTATCTACGCACTGTTGCAATTAAATAAATGGTGAACACATAGTGTGCTTACTTTTGCTGCTCCGCTTTCTAAGCATAGCTGAATTACAATTTTAGCAAGTCCTTGTTGCAGCAAGTACAAACATCTAGAAATTGCTCAATTAGCTGAGCCATCATTTTTGGTGATCACTTTTCTTCTAGCTGTTGCTTTCTTTCCTTGCTAACAATGAACCTCCAATTTGCTTTACCCTTGTATTTTTTTTATAAAAAAACGGAAAAAGAAGGATAGCAACCATCAGGATCTAGAACGATGCCATGTCTGTGTCATCTCTAGATCGCCACCTGATTTCTTGAACTTCCATTTCATTGTTGCCCTATAGGCGACTACTTTAGTTGGTGAATGTGCTGACAGAGACAGTTTTCCTGTCTCAACTACTAGAGAATAAAGGAGGCAGATGTTATTGTCGATTAAAACGGAAGACACCTTCACTTCAAGCATTAATCCTTTGGTTCCAATGCACATCTATGCAGGGACCTAACAACTTCTTTTTCGTACAGGTTTTTACAAGCAACTGCCTAGGGCGTGTTGTGGGGCCCCATCAACTCCTGAAAGAGCTGCCTACAACTTCAATGTCACTGCCAAATGTGGTGAGCCTGGTGCAACCGCGTGTGCTGATCCGACAACCCACTGGAGCTGGGATGGCATTCACTTGACAGAGGCAGCCTACCGCCATATCGCCAAAGGCTGGCTATATGGCCCTTTCACGGACCAACCGATCATCCAGTCATCGTGAGCACACCACTCCTGTTGTAGAGCGTATCAAAGTAGCGCACTGAAGAAATGGAGCGGGGAAAGTAGTTCTTCCATACAGTTCCAATGTTTGCATACATGTACATCTCCATTTGATTGAATTCATTGCGGTGGGGGTACAAAGGTGGGATAGGAGAGGGCGGCTGTCAAAGGCCCCATTTCTTGATTTGTGGGTATAAATATGAAAAATGTAATGCACACATGATCATGTATATTGTGTCCCGGAAATGTGATACAGACTGTCTGCTTGAGCAGCTTCTGATTCTCTGATTAAAAGATGTGCCAGTTTTGCGATTCGTATACTGCACCTTTTGTCTGAACATGGTGTGCATCGTTGTTCAGAGATGGAGGCTGTGTGTAAAATCATACGAACACAGACATGTAAGTTCCATTTCTAGCTGTAAACAATTAGAATAGTGCCAACAACTGTCTTTGTAGTGAACATGGCACCGAGCGAGAGGAATCTGCAATAAAAAAGCAGGCAACGTTCTGAATGGAAGGATTTGAGAATAGTGCATGCTGGTGGGAGTTGAGTTGAGACTTGAGAGTTGGAACCAATGAACTGGAGCTGATCTGTTGCAAGAGTTGTTTATCCCATTGGCATGTGGGTTAGCAGACCACGAGCCCTATTTTTGCTTTTTCAAGTGAGCCTATACCTAGCTACTCGCTTTGATGCGCGAGTTGTAAAGAAATCTCTTGGGTATTAAGGAAGCAAGCATGCGGTGTGTTTGTACTTTTCAATCAACGAAATCTGTTCATAAACTTCAAAATGAGGTGGAAATGAAATCAAGCGTTGGCAACAAATAAGACACGGAAAAGAAGCTGTCCACATTCATAAAACCTAAAGTATTGTATCCCTTTCACAATATTTGACCGGTTCACAAATTTAGACGGTTGAACCTTCAAGTAATAATATTATCAAGAAATTGTATATTTAATCTTACTATTACTAATTGGAGCTTCTTTTGAAGCCTTTAGGTGAAGTCACCAAGAATCCTAAGCGGACACTCAACAAAAAAGAAGAGAAATTCTAAAAAAAAAACAAAACATCTGGCCATCAATCACTAGACTCAAATCATCACATCAATTGGATCTATTATATTTTTAAAAATTACCCACCTAGGCTATTATAAATATAGTCTAAAGTAACCTCTAAATTAATATCGAAATTACTGACCTTTGCTATGTAAAATAAACTAAAGTAACCCACCTAATCTATATCACAATTACCCACTTTATGCTATTGTAAATAATATTTTAAATAACCCCTATATTTGCAATTAAATTTCCCATAATACTTTAAAAATAACTTTAAGACACCATTTAAGTTTAAATATATATTACCCATATATGCCATTATTACAAGTCACCCTTTAAATTTAAATCTATATTGCCCATATACGCCATTGTTAAAAATAACAGGAGGTAAACCTTGCATTTGAATGCAAATCAACTTAAACCAACATATGATTCTAAATCGTCTACTTCTTACACTATTTGTATATGATATAATAATTAAGGTATATGCACATGATGTGTGTCACCATTTATAAAGATATAGATAAAGTGATGAAAACATAGATTTCTATGTTAAAATTATAGCTCAAACTTAGAGTTTATTAAACAAAAATTATATAGTAATCTATAACAACTATATAGGTGAGACCCACTACAAGTCATGGATAGATTTCTCTCAACATGCAAGCATTTCACATCACCATCCACTATACGTCATGTCACCACCGTCCACTAGATCATATATTTATGTTTTCAATCGATTTTCTGTGCTTAATATCATGTCATTATAAATAGCATGCTACAAAATTTCCGTAGTAGAGAAAAATGTAAGATCAATAATTTAGAATGATTCTCTCTCAACAAATTATCATGCTTCCATGTACAATATTGTTTACAAAAGAATGTTATCATGAAATCACTTTGGTATTACTACTTTCATATTGCATCTTAAAAATTTTATTTAAAAAATTTCTGCGGCATCGCGCGGGGTATCACCTAGTATTAACTATGATCTATAACAAATCAGATGAAGATAACAAGTGTGTATCAATATATCTGGAAACAAAAAAAATAAATCCTATAAATTCTCACAAAAAGTAGAAACATCAAACATCAATTTTGTAAACTAATAGTCATAATCATTGGTTTATTATATTTTCTCTAAGAAGTCACCCACCACTATCTTCATGAAAATAATTTAAAATAAACCTTAAACCTATATCTAATTTATCGAGCTTTGGCATTATAAATATTTCTATAATGTTCATCCAATTTACTTATGCATATCATGATAAATCAACACTTAAATTGACATTCAAAATTTGTATTTAATAAGTTACCCATGTATGTCGTTATTAAAAACAAGATAGAATATCTAACGATAACACTAACATAGTGTAAATTTTACTGTGAAATTGAGAGAGCAGCGAGGAAGAGAGTAGAGCTTTTTGCCCTGCATCTGTACTTGCTCAAACAAAACAAATTTAATCCATTCAGATCTGTGATAAAAATTGCAACAGAGACAAAGAAACTGGTAGCCCTGATTCCAGAAGGGATGCTGCACAACTTGGAGCTTCACAGCATTCTTAACACGCCTTCATTTCAAATTCTACTTCTTCTTTTTTTTAAAAAAGAGCATCTTTTAACGTGGTTGGGCTCTGTGAATCTGTTCAACAGTTTACAAACGATCTGTAACCTGTAATGTTTATCCAGCTGCAATTTGCAAGAGCAACATGGTTGGGCTCTCAACCCTGGACCGGCAATAATGTGTAGTATATTGGCACTGCCTAGATATCTGTGTGCAAGTTGCTGCAACGAGATGATCTTTTAAAAATCTGCTGCAACCAAATGTAAAAAATTTGAGTTTGGATCAAGGTACCGTCGTGCTACGTACATGTCATAACTCATAAGCTTCAGCTTTTTGTCGTGTTGAAGAAAAAAAAAAGAAAGCTAAGATCAGGGATAGCTGTCACGGTGCTGAGCAGCTGGGTGGCACGGGATTGCCAGTGGGAGCGTTGACGTGAAGAAAGTCGATCCAATGGGCTAGCTTGACGGCGTAGAGCGGCCACAAGAGCTCCCCAGAGATCCCCTTGTCCAACTAGGTGTGACAGCGATATCATAAGGTGAATTAGTCGATGCATGCAACTATGGCACCGTTTAGTTCCGTGAAATTTCGGTGAAAGTAGTGAAATTTTTGCATTAGGAAGTGTGTTATGTGAGAGGTGACACGGTCTGCGATGCGAAAATTTTTGGAAGTTTTGGGGAACTAAACGGGATGTTAAAATTAGTACTTGGGCAGTATATCAGGTGACTGATTAGAGAGTTCTTAACATGATTTAAGAATATAAATTTCACGTATCCCATTCGAGTTGAATTGATCTAAAAAAGTTAAAAGGTCGAATCTCTGATTTAGAACGGTTATATTTTTGGCTAATTATCCTTCTACTCGTGGTATGCACACATTCAATCAGTTTTTAGATCTAGAGCTGGCTCTTTTCGTCTGGATTATCAGCCACAGCTAACAATATTTATCTCTCAGAACAAATCAACACCAGCCATCAACCACCATTCAGACATTAACGTTTTCCTGTCAGAATAAATCAGCAGCAACCACCAGCCTTCAGCTAGCCGAACAGTTCACCACTTCATTGGCAGCCACACTAATCGAGGCCCCTACTTGGCTCTTTACTCACTTTTAGCCGCCACAACATTTTGCGTTAGGCGCCACACGTATGGTGTGAACGTCTTTTTACACGACATGTCCACATCTGTAGCGGAGACGCGTGTGGCGTGGCTACTGAATGCCAGCAACAGGTGCTGTGTGCTTACTGTTTTTCACATATACTGTAACACATTGCGTTACATATATGTAAGTACTCGTATTATTATACGGGTAAGTGCACATGGATAGTTTACAAAACTTATTACACGATCGAGAAAGCAGAGACGATGGAGCAGAGTACTAACCCACACATTCCGGCAACAACACTCCACAACTTCCAAAAGGAGAAGAAAGCGCTACACTACACCACTTGGCAATTTTTCCTGGCTCTGCAACTTGCGTACGTACTCTGCTAGTCTGCTGCTTCTAGTCAAATTCAAAACGCCTGCTTTTTTTTTTCTGGCTTGGATCGATGCATCTTTTTCTTTAACATTGCTCAATGTACCTGGGGTTGAGTGAGCTAGTGAACGGACTGGTTCGGCCGGGCAGTTTGTTTTGTCGAGGCAAGAAGTGTCTTGCTTGACTCCGAAAAGAAAAAGAAACACAAATCATTAGTTTGGAGTTTGGCTGCTGCTGTACCTCACTTTCCTTGCAAAGGCCGTAATGAATGCTAGCCCAAAGCAATACCCCCAGCCCACGAACGAGGCATTGTGATTCTCGTTGTAGGCTGGGGGTGGGGTGGGGGTGGGGCAACGCCAAGCCGAGAATCCTATACATCTTTCGAAAACAAATATTCTCAATAAAACTTATAGCTTCACGATTCGTGCGCATATTAGATCGGTTCCCGGTCTTTCTTCTTCCTCCGTCTCAGCTTCTCTCCTCCGCCTAGGGAGCTTGCGCTGCCACCACCGCGTGGAGGTAGCCGCACCGAAGGGGGAAGGTGGACAGGGGTTGCTCGACGGTGAGGTCGCCGCTGGTTGTGGGACGGTGGTTAGAGTTAGGGTTAGTGGGTTCGGGTTTCAAGCCGCCAAACTTGGAGGAGGAGGCCGGCGGCGGTAGCGGTCTGGACATCGGTCGGTTGGGGATGGACACCCCCGATGGCTGGTTACCGTAGACGGGGGTGAGCGGGCTCAGGTTAGGAAGGGCGGGGTTGCGACCGGCGGTGGAGGGCTGGCGGTACCGCATCGGCCGGGGCTGGTGGTAGAGGAGGTGTCGCAAAAAAAAAAATTGGAAAGATGGTTCATGACTCAAGATGAGCTGGAAGTCTCCTTCGCTATCCATCTTCCGTAAATGGATATAGGAACCCTAGGGCCAAGCTGGCTCGCACCGGTCAGTCAAATCTCCTAACTTCTAAGAGCATCTCCAACAACTTGCCAAAACAGGTTGGCATCTTTACTTTTGATAAAAACGTTGAAAACACCCCTCCAACAGTTTAGCAAAAGACTTGGTAATTTTTGACAACTTGGAAATAACCAGCCTCCAGTGCGTAAATATACGTGCGTGTACTCGACTTGGCATCGACGTTTCTCCCATGCGTGGAGAGAGGTGGGAGGGTGAAAAAAAGAAATAAAGGATAGAGAAGGGTTCCTGATGCAAATGTATAAAGAGAAAGAATAGTTTGGCAAGTTAAAAATAGTAAACTTTTGGAGATACATTCTTTTTTTAGCTTGACAAATACTTTAGAAGTTGGAAAATCACAAAATTTGCAAGTTAAAAATAATAAACTCTTGAAGATGCTCTAAGGCAGGTTAGGTACATGCAAAATGGTATTATTTGGTTCCTTGTTTCGATTTTCCCGAGTGGGACATGTTTGGTTGCCTAGATGTACTTCAACATTCAAAAGAGACATGTCTAATACCTCAGCACAAGTGTAATATGAGAAAAATAATCATCATTGTTCCAATGCCTCAACTTATACAAAACAAATAAGTAAAATATGCATCAGTTGTTGGCACATAATGAATTCAACATTGCAATTTGCAAGGCCTGAGGTGCCCGATTGCTACTGTACCTGATCACAAAGCCACGTCATACCGTAAACTCGAAAAAATCGTCGCCACACAAGTCTTTGGCACATTGGTCGTCGTCGTCAAGGGTCATCTGACTCCGGCCACACTGGATGAGCCGGTTGAGGACCTCGCTCATCGGCGGCCTCGACGACGGGTCCTCGCCGGTGCACACCACCCCGAGCTCGAACACGGCCACCATGTCGTCCAGGTAGGCTGGGTCCTGGATCTCGCCGTCGATCAGGTCCGCGCATGGGCTGCTGTTCCCGCACCTCTTCGACGCCCATTTCGCCAGGCAGCTGCCGGACTCCGTGCCGCCATCCTGCGGCCCTCGCCCGGTGGCGAGCTCCAGCAGCACCACGCCGAAGCTGTACACATCCACCTTCTCGCTGACCTTCGCCCTGCTCACATACTCTGCATCCAAACACAAAGCCCAGGCGTGTTAGAAACTCACAATTCACACATGGAATTGAAGATGCTACGACCTGGAGCAATGTAACCGAATGTCCCGCAGATGCTCGATGTAGGCTCCGACTCGCCGGACCTGGCGAGGATCCGGGCGAGCCCAAAGTCGGCGATCTTGGCTCTGAACCCATGGTCGAGCAGGATGTTGCTGCACTTGACGTCGCGGTGGATGACCGGCCTTGCGAAACCGTGGTGCATATAGCTGAGGCCCCTGGCGACGTCGACGGCGATGCTCAGCCTGGTGGGCCAACTCAGTGGTGGCCCGCTCTTGCGGCGGCGCCGGTGCAGCCACCTGTCCAGGCTGCCGTTCTCCATGTACTCGTAGATGAGCAGCTTCGTGTCGTCGCTGGAGATGCAGCAGAGCAGGTCGATGATGTTGCCATGACGGAGACCGCCTAGCGACGCCACCTCCGCTTCAAACTCCTTGTCAATATACCCGTCCGGCTTGCCGGCGTTACCAATCTTCTTCACGGCCACCGTTGAGTGGCCACCGGCCTCATCAGCGCCTTTCCCTGCTGCCTTCTGGGTGCCGAGATGGATTCGGTAGACCTTTCCTGACCCACCTCTGCCGACCAAGTTCTCTTCTCTGATGTTGCTGAGTATGTCGTCCTCGGTGAAATCCAGAGCATGAAATGGTGTTATCTTCCACGATGTAACATCCTTACGGTTTTTCTTGCGCCTGTAGATGCTCCACCCAACACAAACTGCAATGAAGCTGAAGAGAGCGTAGCTGAAGGTTGCAACTGAGAAGATGATCATTCTCCAAGAATTACGGGAGCACGGGGGTAGGGGTAGGCCGGAGTTTGATTTTGCACACAATCTAGGGTTGTCCAGGAAGACGCTGCTGTAATTTGGGCTCTGCAGTGCGGTTGGTACCTTTCCGGTGAGTTGATTAGACGAGAGATTCAGGAAGGAGAAGTGGCTATTGTTGAAATCCTCTGGGATGCTACCACTGAGGTTGTTGTTTGAGAGGTCGAGGACGATGAGCATTGGGAGCAATCCGATTCCTGCCGGGATCGCTCCTGTTATCTGGTTGCTGCTGAGGTTGAGGGAATTGAGCTTCTCAAGGGCTCCGATGGATGTCGGTATGGATCCACTAATCTGGTTCCCAGCAAGGTTCAGATCAGTGAGGTTGGCAAGCTTTGTCATGTCCGCAGGTAGCACACCGGAGAACAAATTGTTCTCTGCTTCAAACAAACGCAGGCCGGTTGCAGATTCTGGTATGTTGCCAAAGAATCTGTTGTTCCCCATTTCAATCCGTGTGATTGTAGAGGACAGGGCACTAGGTAACAAACCAGTGAAGTTATTGTTCTGTATCCTAACGGTGGTCAGCTTGGGCAACGCCGACCATATCTTTTCCGGGAACTCACCGAAGAAGTAGTTGTTCTGCAGCATGATATTGTCCAGTGTGCCGCACGCCCCAAGGATCTCCGGGAACACGCCTTCGAATCTATTGTTGAACACCACTATGTTGTAGAGCTTCTTGTTGAAGCACAGGGTTTCCCCGAGCACGCCGGTGAGGGAGTTGTTGCTCACGTCAAGGTTGCCGAGTGGCGAGTGCTTCCCGAGCTCTGGTGGGAGGGTTCCTTGGAGCATGTTATTGAATAGCCGGATGTCTACGAGGTTGGGGAGCAGCCCGATGCTCGGCGGAATCACACCCATGAATTCGTTGTTGTACAAGTAGAGCAGTGTCAATTTCTTCATATTGCCGATGGCCGCCGGTATCGATCCGGAGAGCCTGTTCGCTGATAAGTCAAGCTGTTGCATGTTGACAGCAGTGAACTCTGGCCACACCGGAATTACACCCGTGAAGCTGTTGGCGTAAAGATACACGATCTCCAGATTCTGAAGCTTCGAAACCCATACCGGAATTGAACCACTAAGATTATTCTCATACAAAGCCAACACGGTCAGTTCAGTGAGCGACGACAGTGTTTGGGGGATGCCACCTGTCAGGTTCATCCCCGACATCCACAGCATCTTCAGATTCTTCAGCTTACCGAAATCATCAGGTATAGGCCCTGGTGAAAACGGGTTGCTTGCTAGCGTCAGCGTCTCGAGCTCGGTGAGGTTGCTGATGGCCAAGCCTGGGTAGCAGGCCCGTACCTAAGTTTACGAGGCCCTAGTGCGAAACACAAAATGGTGACCCTTCTGACTATGGGTAAATTGTTAAGTCTTTTTTTTCGCGCTTTTAAGCACCATAATCATGATATCTATTTTGAAGTCTAGAAGCGCCTGTTTCATAATTCAAAAAGGAAAGAACAGAGCAGAATTGTAGATTACATGAGAGGATTGCTAAGCTGCCTGTGTACATTATGCTTGATGGACAATTGGGACATGAACATCAACACACTGATTTGTATGATGATGCAAGAGTGCACGCGTGCATCGCATCTTCTGGACGGACGTCACGTCATCGAGCAACTCGCAGCGGCAGCAGCATTTCTGCATTCGCGTTGCCGGTGGCCGGCGTTCGCCTCGGACTCTCGGTGTGTAACAGATTGGAATACGATACGAGGGCATCTCTGTTTTCTATTGGGCCTTACCTTCACATTTGTTTAGTAGATTAATTAAGTATAGTTGTTTGGGCGGCCCTTTAATTTGGGCGGCCCGGCGCTGTCGCACCATTTGCACCGCGTGATGTACGGCACTGCTGGGTAGGTCCCGTTGAAGCTATTAGTGTCGAGAACCAACGACTTGAGCTTGGGGAACCCGGCAATTGCCGAAGGCACACTACCGCTGAAACCATTGGTTGACAGGTTGAGGTGCTCCATCTGCAGCGACAGCTTGTGGTTGATGTCAGTTGGGAGGACGCGGGCGAAGAGATTGTTCGACAGGTCGAGGTAGTGAAGTGCAGAGCAGCCGTAGAGCGCTGCCGCCGGGAACTCGCCAGTGAGGTTGTTGTAGGAGAGGTCTATATAACTCAGGTTCCTGAGGCTACAAATGGAGGCGGGGATTGGATTGGATATGTTGAAATTTTGGAAGGAGAAGGCAGTCACTTGGCCGTTGTCGTTGCAAGTAACCCCAGCCCAATCACAGTGAGTGAAAGGAGCAGAGGTAGTGGTGTTGTTACTGGTGTTCTTCCATGAGCTGAGTGCAGAAGGGTTTCCCCAATCTCTCTTGATGGTCAAGAGAGTTCGGAGCTCGTTGCCAATGGGCCGCGCCGAATCAGAACTGGAAGTGAGGAAGAGAGTAGTGAGGAGTAGCATGAGAAGGAGAAGGTTGGGCTTGGCCATTGTGAACTGGAGAAGCTTGCAGCAGTGTTTCGTTTGGACTTAAGACTTAGATGCTCATAGACGAATGTCTTGACGAGCAGTACATCGTGGACCTGGGTGGTAGCTTTTATCTTGTCTCACCGTGTTAGCTCCGGTTAGACAAATGAGGTACCCCTCAAACGGGTCATTGGTCAAGTCTACGGTGTTTTGCTTTCTGTTAGTAGTTAACAAGGACAAGAGGAGGAGAATCAACATGTTACATCAAAGAACAAATTTCTTAGAAAAAACTACGGAGACTCCGCCCTCACATTATTACTCATGCTAAATATCAACTGCCAGGAATTCTCAAAAAGCCTACAATTAATAAAAATGAACCGATGCCAGCTCACCTTTGTTGCTCAACTTCTTTGGTGCCTTCATCACATTGCTTGCCTCATGCTCCGTCCCAGCATCATAGTTATTACAACAGAACCAGCCATCGAACTAGCAAGGCTCTCGGTTTAAGATTCAATCGTTAAGAACCAGTTGAAACACCGGTTCAATAGTTTTGAACAAGCCACATATATACTTTAGACCGGCTTATAGTATAGTTCAGCACAAATAAAAATAATGTCATGAATAACTCAATGGCACTTTTTGAAAAGTTAAAACAGCACAATTTCTTGGTGCGATTTGGAACTTAAATGGAATATATTCAGTATTCAATACTAAAGATCAGACAAATGAAAAGACCAAACCAATGTGTATTATCAATTTTGGTCTAGGCAATCTCAAAGACCAGGAAGAAGTTGTGATACATTCTACAAATTGTTGAAAGAACAAAGTGGTGCCGTATAGATTATTTAATGGAAAACAATTTCCGATCTCTCATGAACATTCGATCAAACACCTGACGGCCACGTTAGAGTTCATCCATCCTGCCATAGTGTTCCATCGAAATGGAGGTGGCGGATACATTATCCAAGGAGTTGTTTGGTTGGCATCCACAAGTTGCCACGCCTAACCTTAAGTCCGCCACGTTAATTTAGGTAGTTGTTTGTTTCATAATACAGCTGTGGCACGCCATCGCTACGAAATCAGCCCGTCTTGTATTTTCGCTGCGAAAGTGTGGCGGGCATTTTTGCCGCCGCGAGACCCGTGGCGCGCCAAAGGCCCACTTCGCATAAAGGCACCCCACGTATCTCCCCGCGTCCCTATCCCTATCTGCTCCGCAGCACAACTTCCTCGCTCCGCTCCGCAGCACCCGTTCCACGCGCCACCTCCTCCGACTCGCGCCTTGGGGCCACGCCGCCGCGCGCCCGTGGGTGGCCACGCCGCCGCGTGCCTGCGGCCTGACCGCGCCGCCGATCTGCACCATCTGCCTCTCTGCTGCCTTCTTCCCCCTTGTCGCCGTTGTCGCTGAGCACGGGCTGCCTCTCCTTCCACGCAGGTGATGTCCACCTTCACAGTTTCTCCCACCTCTATGTCTTTTCTCCTTCCCGTGGCCATGTCTGTTGACCTGTGGAACGAAACAGTGAACCAGGTGAAGGTCCATCCATCTCGTGGTGTTGGGTCATGGGTGGCAATCAGTCCCTGCAACTAAAGAAAATTCAAGCACGGCCACCTCCTGCAGCCAAAGAAAGTAAATCCATTTTCCCTCTTTTCTGTTGATTTTTTGATGGAGAAATAAATTCATACTGAGATCCTGTGAATCCATCTGCTAGATAATTCTTTTCTTGACAAAATGAGCTTGTAACTTTTATCTTTCAAAGTATTCAAACTGTATGCTTCAGTCTTTCTAGTTTATCACTAATTTTTCCTTTTTCGAACATATATTTTAGATGGGTCAAAGAAAATTGTACTTGCAGTATTACTTGGACTACTGCCATTATATGTAGAGAAGAAGATTAATTGCTGGAATTCTTGTGTGTTTGGCCATGCATCTGTATAGGATTAAATCAAGAAAAAGAAGAAGGGCTATAACTTATGCTCCGATGATAGATAGAGATGTTGAAAGATTGTCACGTCTAAATCATTTGTATCATGGTACAGAGGCTCATTGCATAAGTGAGTTGCGTATGAGGAAAGATGTCTTCCATTGACTATGTGGTGAACTTAGATCACGTGCCTTGCTAGAGGAGACTTTTCATGTCACAATAGAGGAACAAGTTGCCATGTTTATTCATTGTGTTGGGCAACATTGGTCAAACATGTCAATTGGTTTTGAGTTTATGAGGTCAAGTGAAACTGTTAGTAGGTATTTCCATCATGTTTTAGATGCCCTTTGTACCCTTGCTCGTGATCTCATATGCATCGGATCTGTTGACATACATTCAAAGATAACAAGTGCACCGGGCAGATTTCACCCTTACTTTGAGGGATGCATAGGAGCCTTGGATGGTACACATATACCAGCATGTGTACCTTTCCATATGCAAGATAGATTCAGGGGTAGAAAGTCAATTACCACCCAAAATGTGCTAGCAGCAGTTGATTTTGACCTTAGATTCATATATGTTCTTGCCGGATGGGAGGGCTCAGCCCATGATTCTTATGTTCTTCAAGATGCTCTCTCACGTCCTAATGGGCTTAACATACTAGAAGGTAGGAATACGAGACTATGTCCTAACAATTTCAATCCAAACTTCACCTATATTCTATGCTAATTAATCTGTAAAAACAATGATGTAGGAAAATATTTTCTAGCTGATGCTGGATATGCAGCAAGGCCTGATGTATTACCCCCATACCGTGGTACCTGATATCACCTAAAAGAGTTTAGAGGGAAGGGGGCCAGGGAGCCTGAGACCTCCAAGGAATTATTCAATCTTCGTCATTCCTCACTTAGAACTACTGCTGAAAGAGCACTTGGTACCCTCAAGAATCATTTCAAAATCTTCAAAACTCAACCATTCTTCCCTTTGAAAATACAAGTCAAAATTATAATGGCTTGTTGTGCACTTCATAATTGGATCTTAGAGGATGGTCCTGATGATTATGTTTATGATGATGCTACTTGGTACTCAACCCTGCCTAGAAGTGTAAGAAATCGTAGTGATATGCACCAGGAAAATGTGGCGTGGGCTAAGAAAAGAGATGGGATGGCTCAAAGGATGTGGGGAGATAAAGTAGGCACAGCTCTAGATTAGGTTCAAGAAATTATGTAACCAATGTTGCTGCTATCTTTGCATCTTTCTTGTAATTTTCTGGTTGATTTACTTCTATGTATGGAACATATCCTTGTTGTATGATTTTAATTAATCTGTACCTTTCCTTGCTCCTTGTTGTATGATTTTAATTAATCTGTACCTTTCCTTGCTCCTTGTTCTATGATTTTAATTAATCTGTACCTTTCCTTGCTGGTTGCTGATTTACATCATAGAATTTAATTTATTATCTTTACATTTTGTATGGGAAACAACCATGGCCAAGGGAAAAGGGTAAGCCTGATGTTGTTGCATCCTCTCGTGAGAGGTCCTTGAACTGGCATGAGGATCAGACGAAGTTCATGCTAGAGTGGTGTATGGAGTATTTGAAAAAACAACATGCAGGGTTTAAGTTCAAGAAGGCACATCTCATGTTGTGTGCCAATGAATTAAACAAGAAGTTTGCTATGGGGGTGATAGTTGATCAAGTGGACCGTCACTACATGTACCACAAAGAAAATTGGAAGTACATTGCACAAGCATTGAACAACAGTGGCAATACATTTGATGAAGCCAGATGCATGGTGAATATTTCAGAATCTGAAAAGCAACTTTATGCGTAAGTCGTTTGCATCCTCTCATTATTGTATCTGAAATCAATTCACTTGTTCGCATGAATATGAATTCAATTTACTTTCGACCTGAATGCAGGACAGAGCAAGACGCCTGCTTAGTAAGCCCATCAAGTTCTTCTACGAGATGAGAGAGCTATTCATAGGATCCAATGCTGATGGATCTTTGGCTATGGATCAGAACACATGCATGAATGTTGATGATGGCTCTGATAGTGATGAATCAAGAGAACTATTTGACCTCAATTGCTACACACATCCTGAAGATGCAGCAGGTGAGGATTCAGACACTTTGCCAACTCCAACCAGGCATGTATCAGGTGAAGATAACACATCTTCCAGCACTCGTCAAGCTACCAGGAAGCGTCCAAGAGCCAAGAACTCACCTTCTAAGAGGCCAAAACACAAGAGCCGTTTTGCAGATTGCACTGATGAAGTAACTGCTACAATGAAATCACTTAGGGAAACACTTGCTGCCACTACCCCTCCCCAAATGCCACAACTTACCGATCCTCATGTAGTGTTATGGCAGAGATTAGAGGCAATCCCAATGACATCAGATCAGAGGGTTCTTATTGGTGAACATTTGTCTACTAAGGAGAATAAAGGTAAGCGTGGCTGGTTGTGTAATGCAAGTGATGATACTCTACGTGCCTGGGTATTCAAGTTCTTTTGTGAGAAAGATGGCATTAACCTGTGAAGCTTAGCTTGTGAGGGTGGCTGTTCATATTTTGTGATGTTCCTAGGAATTTGGTTGGGTGCTTATTTTGGTTGTGGTGATGACAGATGGCTTAGGATGTGAACTAGGTTGTTCAAATGGATGTGCTCATTTTGGTTGTGTCGTACTAATCCATGCCTGGCTACTTTGCTGATTTTGTAATTAATATTGTAATCTAGACCCTTAAACCTTCTAGAATGTGAAGGCAAACAGTATTAAGCTTCTCGTGTATTGTATTGAGAAGGCAAAAATTATATGGACTTTGTCGGTTATTGGTCTGAAATATGATAGTTTCCTTGTGAATGGTCATGGGGCATTTTGACTAACATGTGGCTGCAATCCAAACATCTACCACAACTTTTTGCCTAACATTGGTAACAATGAACCAAACAACAGCCACAATATTTTTGCCATATCTTAGTTGTCAACCAAACACCATAATTTTGCCACAGAATGTGGCTAGCCACAAGTGTGGCTGATACCTAAACTTAGTTGTGGCTACTTGTGGTTAGCAACCAAACATCCCCTAACTCTAACAAAGCAAGCCGAGAGAGGAGGTATGTAGTACTAAGATGTACCTCAGTGATGCCCACGCTTAAGGGGAGGTGCAGGTCTCGGGTGGTTGCATGGCATCAGAGGACTCGTCCGTCGCCCTTGCGTCCTGCAGCTTTAGGCCGTCTCCTCTGTCGGGAAGCAGAAACAGAGAGTGGAGAGTCAAGGGACGCTGCTCCGCTGGAGGAGGCCGAGCCGTGGTCAGCGTTTTTTAATACAGAACCAGATGGTCAAACCGTCGCCCTCTGGTACCGGTATACCGAGCGGTACACCGCAGAAACCGTTAAGACTGGACAAATTTAAAAAACCAAATTTGAACCCCCATTCATTCGGTATGGATCGGTATACCGAGCGGTTTGAGCGGTATGCCGTCAGGTTCAGTGGTTTACCAGTGAATTAGTCTAAATTACCGACTCAATGAAAAAATTGGCATGTTTTCAAGTTCGAATTAAAAAATTGAAAAATAAAAAAATCCTAAAAATTTCAAGGTGTGTAGAATCTAATGGTGTCAAAATTATTTAAATATCAGTGCATTTAGTATTTTTGCGGGCATTAGAAGTTCCATCGGTCGAATTTTTTTCCTCTTTTCGTTGAACTTCTAATGCCTACAAAAAATACTAAATGAACTAATATTTGAGAAATTTTGACACCATTAGATTCTATAAATCTTGAAGTATTTTTAGGAATTTTCCTTTCATATTTCAATTTTTTTAATTCAAATTTGAAAATGTTGAAATGAGGCGGTATGGAACCGGCCGGTACCGCTACCGGTCCAGACCGGTACCACCGGTTTTCGTGGTATACTGGCCGGTTCCAAATGGTTTCGTAAACCCTGGCCGTGGTGAGCTGGGGTTGTCGATGCCGGCCAACAAACAACGCCAGCCCACTACCGAGCCACTGGTGGTGTGGTGACGACCAACTGAGCCATGGTGAGCTGGGGCTGTCACCGACTGCTGATGCAGCTGAACCCGCACACGAAATAAATTGCATGTTTCTTTTCTGTCAAAGCATGGGACTGGATATCATCAATATTGCAGTTCATATCAAGTTCAAGGACTAATAGTTGATTCAAAACTTGTAAGAAAAATTGGTTGACAGATCTAGTTGACAGGTCAGTATACAATGACTGGTGATAAATGTTAAGGTAAATAGTTGGTGATTTTGAGACATGGGTACCCCTAGGTCCCCACCAGCCAGGCTGATGGTCGTCCCCGGCAAGTAGGTCCGGCCCATCAGAAGACTTACCGACCTGGTAGTGGGCCCAACAGACCTGATTTGTGACCCAGACGACTTCTTGAAGACCTTATCCGATACACCAGAGACTTGGAGTACACGTCAAGACATCAACTGCGCCGCCAGACCTTTCGAAGATTGCGGGACACAGTTGTAACCAACTAGAGATAGGTCTCCTGGTCGTAACTGACCAGGACTCTGGGCGACCGTCCTTGTCTGCTGGTCAATATAAGGCGGGTAGGGCGTCCCCTGATGTACGCATTCTCAATCAATATACACCAACAACTGGACGTAGGGTTTTACTCTCAAGAGCCCTGAACCATTATAAACTCGTCGTGTCCGACTACTCTTCATGTGGGCCCTTGACGTCATTTTCTCCACGAATTAGATAGGGGTTGTCGGGGTTCTCTACCGCCGGCAGTAAATTTATATCGGATCGTGTGTCAGACCCGGATGGTTGGCACAGGAGACACGAGGATTTATACTGGTTCGGGCCTTCTAAGAGTAATACCCTACGTCCAGTTTCGAGCGTTCGTTTTCTTATGCCACGGAAGTCTGTAGTAGGGGTTACAAACTAGTCGGGAGAGGGTGTCGGAGCCCAAGTCCCTGTGGGTGTCGATCGAGTTACGTGTGTATCGTGAGTGGAAAGTATGATCAGCCCCTAAAACGGTTGCCCTCCTCCCCCTTTTATAGATGCAAGGGTGAGGGGCAAAATGGGGATACAAATATGTGCTACAGTGCTACGGTGTTGGGAGGTCTTTTCCCATGTCGATGTCTGTCAGGAAGCATTGAAGGGCGCTGAGCTGTAGTGGTGTTGGCGATTGCCGCGTGTGCGAGCGGCACTGTACATTCTGAGTACTTGGCGCCTTCTCCGAGTCCCTCCTTAGATGACTCAGCTCTCTTGAGAGTTGATTAGGCCCGCCCCGTTACGGTCTAAGTGTAGGTAGGCACCGCCTGTAGATAGTCATTGAGTACCTGATCTGACAGGGTGGCATGCTGCAGAGGTTGGACGGGACGACGTGTTGGAGGCCGTGAGGGTGCACAGTGCGGCATTACGGCTCCTGTTAACACAAGCCATCCATGCGTCCTGCCAGCTGGGGTGTTTGCATGGTGTGGAGAACCGGAGCCTTGCATGTCGTCGCGGGGAAGTTCGAGCGTCGGGGCAGCGCCACGTTCGTGTGGGGCCCTTGATCCTGCGCTCCGACCTCCATGTGTGGGCCCCGCCCTAGTCGGAGATGGAAACTACTCGTGCGAACGAGTAGTCGGAGGCGAGGTGGAGATTACTCGTGCGAACAAGTAGTCAGAGGCGAGGCAAAGGCTACTGGTGCGAACAAGTAGTCGGAGGCGAGGCGGAAAGTACTCGTGCGAGGCGGAGAGTTGTCGGAGGTGAGGTGTCTTGTCGATGAGGGTCTTGACGAAAATCTGCATCCCTCCTTGTCCTGGGTCTTAGCCTTGACGTTGTTAATGGTGTCAGGAGACTCCATCTCGAGGGTGATTTTCTCGTTGCTTAGGGGCCCTAATCCAGGCCCTCGTCAGTAGCTCCCAAGCCCACGAGGGAGTTGTAGACTTGCTTGTGGGGTTTTAATCTTGAAATATTATTGCCATTTCGAAATCTCCAATCAAGGCGGTCGTGGCCGCATTAGCGGTCACGCCTGTCGTGGCGGTCGTGGCTGACGTGGCTGATATGACGGTTTGAGGGGACGGCGCGTAGTTGATTCAGATTTGCAGGCCCACTGGGCATCAAACCATCACACAGGTGTGCGCCAGTATACCTGGGGGGCGCACCCTCTTAGTGGGCAGCTTTTCGGCACGGTGGGGCCAACATTTAAGGCCGGCGCCCACGTCCGCTTCTTATTAACCGTGCGCCGGTTGAGTTTCAAACCATTCGATCCCCCAATCTTTGCCATAGCCAGCGCCACCCGCTCCTCTACTCTTCGCATCTGTTGCGCCGCCGCCGCTTCTTCCACTCGCGCCGCGTCCAGGAGCTTGACGACACCATGTTGAACTGGTCACACTCCAATGTCACCCGCGCAACTCTCCACCGCCTTGTCGCCGCTGGGCAGCTGCCGGTGCCCACCGCTGCTGAGGAATGGAAGGTGCCGGAGGGTTAGTCCGTCCCACGTCCGCCGCGGGCTACGTTGTCTCATTCGTGGCTTTCCACGAGCGCATATTTTTAGTCCCCGCAGGGCGGTTCATCCGCGCGGTGCTCTGGGGGTACAGGCCTCAACTCCAGCATCTTAACCCGAACAGCATCCAGCAGATGGCGGCGTTCGAGGCGCTGTGCGAGGGGTACCTGGGAGTGGGAGCTCACTGGCACCTTTTCCGGTACTTCTTCAAGTTCGTCTGCTTGAAGGACGGCAGGTTCCCGGCGACGATCGGATGCGCCAGTCTCCGGATGAAGCAAGGTAGAGGGGGGGAGTACATCCCCTTCTTGCTGACGAGCTCCAACAGCTACTGGCACAAGGGTTGGTTCTACCTCAAGAACGACCCCGAGCACCCGCTGTCGGAGTACACCGGCGTCTCCATCGTCGAGGCGCCGAAGAGTTGGAGCCACGGGCCCCCGGAGGTGGAGCAGGCAAAGCTGCTCAAGGATTGCTGGGCGGTCCTGACCCGGCTCCACAACGTCGGGGTCGATTTGGCGGCCGTCATTGGACAGTACCACACCTTGGGGATCGTCCCACTCCGGCGGCGGCCCCTGCGCATCTGTCAGATGACGCTCGACAGGGCGCCCTTAGAAGGGACCGTGATGGCGCTCGAGCTGCCCTCACTGGATGAGATCCAGCGTCGCGTGGGGCTGGCCATCGGGAAGGCATCGTACTCGTGGCCATGATCCCAGCTTCTACCCATGCTCCCCCATGAGGGGACCAAGAAACTTGTAAGTTTTTCCCCTTTCTGACTAGTTTTGGAGTTTTGGTTGACAGTGTCTTCTCGGGGCTTTTTGGGCTTCGTACTGATTCCTTTCCTTCTTCTTGTTCTTAGTTGAAGTCCGCAGACCCCACCCCCGCGAAGCCTCCTCTCCCCCAGGACACGATACGAAATCACTTCACCACCACTGCGGAGAAGAGGAGGGCCGACCGCAAGGCCGAGCACAAGAGGAAGGAGATCGCGAAGCGCGAGCGGAAAGACCGTCGCGCCAAGCGCCAAAAGTTGAAGGAGATTGCCGTCTCCTCGGACGAGGACCCCTCGTCATCACCGTCGTGGTCTGGCGGCGAGAAGAGCACTAGTGTTGACTGAAGCGCTCTGTCGACGCCGTCTGCATCGCCCCCTCCTCAACAGCAGACCACGGAGGCCAGCTCGAGACGGCGGCCAGAGCCGACCGTTCGTGAGCAGGGTTCGAGCTCCAGCTCGCAGCCGCACTCTCGCCCTACCCAAGAGGATCGAAGGGTGACCCGCTCCCAGGCGGGCCCCGTCAGCCATCATCCTCCAAGGGAGAGAAGGGGTTCTCCGCGGCGGGTCGACCCGTCCAACCGGCCGATGGACTGCGACTCTTCCTCCCGCTGCACTTCCGACGACACAACGCGGCGGGAGTCGCGCTCCCCGAAGAGGCGGTCGCCGTCCGAGGTGAAATCGACACCGCCAGCGTCTTCTCCGAGTGCGCCGCAGGGGGAGAACACGAGCATACCCCCGTGGCGCCTTCAATCCTTGGTCATCCGGGGCGGCGGGGCCCCGCCCATGCAGGTCCCCCTCACCCTAGGTGGAGGTCGGAGTCCACGCTCCGACGTAGCGGCGGGCAAGAGACCAACCGCCGAGTCGTCAGGCGTGGCTGCTAGGCCCATCAAGCGGGCGCGCATCACTTCCTCTGCATACGTATTGTCTCTCGACATCCTGTTGTTTTGTTCTTGCTGTTCTCCGTTCGCCTTTCAATTTGCTTTTCCCGTGCCAGCCGCTCCAACACCAGCGCACTCAGTATCACGCCGTAGAAACGCGTGGTCCTGAGCGCGCGTGATCCTCCATCTGACCCCCGCCCGGCGACTCCTCCGCCCGTGCCGGCAACGGCGCAGGCCGAGAGCGGGACCGCCGAGGTGGTCGAGGTCCACGACGCGGCAGCACCTCCACTAGCGTCAGAGGTTGGTGGAGTGGTTGGGGGGCAGACAGCCCCCAAGGAGGTCGAGCCCCCGGCGGAGCCCGCCATCGATCGCGATGCCGGCGTGTCGGCGACTCCCGAAGCAGGCGTGCCTCCCGCGTCGCATGCCGGCGGGAACGAGGCCGAGGCGGCGGCGGCTCCCGAGTCGTCCGTCCAGCTCTAGGAGGCCACCGACCTTGAAGGGTCCATCCTCTCGGGCGGCGACATGGCCGCCTTCGAGGCCGAGTTGGAACTGTGCCTGTCGGTGCCGGAGGAGCCAGTGGTCGAGGCGCTCGTGCCGCCCACCTCCATGATTGCGGCCGCGGTCGAGGTGGCCGGGGCCAACCCCGAGGAGTCCACGACCAAGGCGGCGGAGGCAGAGCCAAACTCCATCGTGCCCCCAACGTCCACCGCGAGTGTGGCGGCGCCTCTTGCGAGCGTGGTGGTGCCAGCCGCGAGTACATTGGTGGAGCCATCACTCCAGCCTGCCATTCCTGACGTGGAGGTGGTGGTGGTCGCGGACTCACCCCGCCCAGACCTGTAGATGCCTGCCGCTCCCAAAGATGTGGCGGGCAGCGTCTCCCCGGATATGGTCCGAGAAGTTGGGGAGAGCTCGGGAGCTCGCCCCTTCCCGGCCGCAGAGAGGGGAGAGCACAACCTCGGCCTTGGGTGCTCCTCATGGACCGGGACCCATGAGGCCGAGTCGCACGACGATGAGGACGAAGAGGCCGCGGCCCATCACCGCCTCGAATAGGGCTTAAGGTGGGCAGAACAAGCGGTCAATGAGCTCGTCCTCCCCGCCACAACAGTGAGTTTGCTGAGCCCGATCTTGGTTTTGTTTCTTTGTCTTTGCAGACGTCGCTGTAGATAATATTCCACCCGGAACAGGTGCTTGCAAACTGCAGTGCAAAGAAAGCGTGCACCATCGAGGAGCTCCGGGTCGAGAAGTCCCAGTTGGAAACACAGTTGGTGGCCGCCTGACTGGTTGCTGCAGGGGCGGCGGCAAATGAAGCGTCGACGAGGACCGCGCTCGAAGCCGCGGTAAAGTCCGCGGAGGACCGTGCAGTAGCTGCACAGTCGGCCACAGACGCCGCCGCGCTGGAGAGGACGGCCCTTGAGGCGAAGCTTGCTCAAGTGGAGGCGACAGCCACGGAGCTGCGCACTACCGCCGCGACCGCCGCTGAGGCCGCTCAGGCTGCTACCACTGCAGCAACTGCCGCCGAAGCTGCTTCCCAGGCTGCCGCCCAGGAGAAGGCGGCGCTCGATAAGAAGGTGGCCGAGCTGGAACAGGATCTGGTCCTCGCCGGGTTGGACCTCAAGACAGCGAACAAGCAGGTGGGCGACCTCGCCGCCAAGCTGCAGGAAGCCACCGACGAGGGGCTCTGGCTCCGCGACGACAATGCCAAACTGGGGCAAGACCTTGAAGGTGAGGAACCGAACACTTTCAGCTTTCGTTGTGCTTTTTCCTCGTGTTGCTTGTCGATGATGTTGACTTGTCTCCTTGTGGTTGCAGGGCTTCGCATGGCTCGCGCCGCATTGGCCAAGAGGCTCGTGGAAGAAGCGGAAAAGGTCACCGCCACCGAGCTCAAGATCCATGAGATGACCAGGGTGGCCAAGAACTTGTCGGACCAGCTCTCGAGTATGATCCTTTTACCTTGTCCCTTCCTTCTTTTACTTGTGCTCCTCACAACTAACCTCCGGCTCACTTTCTCTCTTCAGAGGTCAAGGCCGATCTCGAGGAGTCCAGGAAGGCTCAACACGAGGCGGAGGTGGCACGCCAGAAGGACCTCACAGACCGCGGTAAATTCGGTCGGTTTGTCAAAAAGATCTTGTCGGATCTTGGCGTTCCATTCGTCCAGATGCCTCCTCAGGCACTTGCGGATCGAGTGGCGCTTCTCCCGGGTGTAGCCAAGGAGCGAGAGCTGACGACGGCTCAGAAGGTGGTGCACCGGGTTCTTGCCATGTTCGACTCGCACTACAAAGGGTTGGACCGCAAGGTGTTGAGCGGCGGTTGGGCCCTTGGCTACTCGGACGATGAGTACGACAAGCTCGAGGAGGACTGCGCCGCCTTCGCCCGCGCCATGGCTGATATAGCGATGAAGGACTTGGACATGATCCCAAAAGACACACCAGAAGTCGAAGACAACTCCGGGCCTTCTAGTTAGATGTATCATTTTGTATGGTAGATAGAAAAGACAAACTTGTATGCGTACTGCTTCGAACAATTTTCATTTTGTTTTAAAGCTGTCAGTTCTGAAACATTTCCTGAGCACTCGGGGACGACTGTGAAACAGAGTAGTGGTACTTTAGAAACTCTGGCCGATCGATCCTTACTCTGGAGCCGCGGGGGCGTAGGAGTCGGAGAGCTCGACCAACCTGGGCCGCAAAGCGACGCCACGTGTTTACAGCCCCCGAGTACTTAGGGAGGTTCAAAAGTGACTTGCGCATTTTTGTCAAAATCATTTTGAGCCGGAGCCTGAGCGGTTACCCAAGCACCTTTTGAAAGAAGTCGGATGGTGACCTGCGGGCCTGGGCCGTGCTCGCAAGTCTTCGCACCGTAGCCGCGGGTGCGTGGGTGCTAGGAGCTTCGAACGAGCGACAGCGTCGAGACGTGCACAGATCGACATCTTTTTCTTTCACAAGATAGGGTGTTCCGCCAAAGAACCATTCGCGCGTGCGATTGGTTACGGCATGTTCATCGGATAATTTTGTTTTAAAAACGGGAAAATAAAAGAAGGGCATCATGCCCCGGGTAGCCCCCGAGCGGTGAGCGTTTCTGCATGGGTGCAGGGACGCTTGCCGCTCAGCCTTTAGAAAACATTGATGCATGCAGAGAAGATGCCAACGCGAAAGCTTGCGAACTTATGAAATTGTGAACAAAAGCACATGGTATTATTTATTGATCATAAGATAAAACGAGGAACATTACTCAAGGGTAAAAACGGCGTAGATGCTCTATGTTCCATGCGTTGGAGATGATTGTGCCGTCCTCGTACCGAAGCTTGAATGTCCCTGGTTGGAGCACTTGATCAACGATGTGTGGCCCCTCCCACGGGGGCGCGAGCTTATGCCGATCCTTGTTGCTCTGAACTCATCGGAGTACCAGGTCTCCGACCTGGAACTCGCGGTTGCGCACGTTGCGCTTGTGATAGCGTCGCAGAGCTTGCTGGTATCGGGCCGAATGTAGGAGCGCCACGTTGCATCCTTCATCAAGCTGGTCGATAGCATCTTCGGGTGCGACCTGGTTCCCCTCCTCGGTGTATGCTCGAACTCTTGGGCTGCCGTAGTCAATGTCCGTCGGAAGGACAGCTTCTGACCCGTGCACCATAAAGAACGGCGTGAAGCTGGTGGCTCGACAAGGCATGGTGCGCAGGCTCCAGAGGACGGATGGCAACTCAGCGACCCATCTTGCCCGAAACTTCTCGAGTCGTTTGAAGATTCGAGGCTTCAATCCTTGCAGGAGCATGCCATTGGCCCTCTCGACCTGCCCGTTGGTCCTCGGGTGTGCAACAGCGGCCCAGTCCACGCGGATGTTGTTGTCGTCGCAAAATCCGAGGAAATTTTTTCCTGTGAATTGTGTGCCGTTGTCGGTGATGATAGAATTTGGGATCTCGAAACGATAAATGATGTCGGTGAAGAATGCCACGGCTTCCTCGGAGCGGACCTTCACTATGGGTCGGGCTTCGATCCATTTGGAAAACTTGTCGACAGCCACGAGTAGGTGTGTGAAGCCCCCAGGCGCTTGCTTGAACGACCCGACGTTGTCCAGCCCCCACACAATGAAAGGCCAGGTGATGGGGATGGTCTGGAGCGCTTGCGCCGGGAGGTGGGTTTGTCAAGCGTAGAACTGACACCCTTCGCAGTGTCGCACGATGTCTTTGGAGTCGGCCATTGCAGTTGGCCAGTAGAAACCTTGTCGGAATGCCTTTCTGACGAGAGTCCTTGGGGCGGCATGATGTCCGCTCGTGTCGGCGTGGATTTCTTGGAGCAGCTCTCTCCCTTGGTCCCTCAAGACGCAACGCATGAGAATGCCTGCTGCGCCTCGCTTGTAGAGCTCACCGTAAATGAGGACGAACACCTTGGCTCGCCGCGAGATACGGCGTGCCTCTGTGTGGTCGGAAGGCAGCTTTCCCTCGACTAGCCGAGGATCGGGAACCGCCAGTCTGGATCTTCTTAGTTTGGCTCTGCGGTTGATCGATCTCCATGACTTCCGACACCTTCGATTCTTGCGGTTGCTCCTCATCGATCCAGACGGACGGTGCGTGCTGGTCGCTAGCAAACACACCGTGTGGTACAGGCTTGCGGCTCGATGCTGTCTTGGCGAGGATATCAACGGCTTTATTGTAGTCGCGCAGCATGAGATGGAGCTCGAGCCCGTGAAATTTGTCTTCCAGCTGACGCACGGTCAGACAATACGCCGCGATCTTCGGATCAATGCAATTTTTCTCTTTCATGACTTGATCTATGACAAGCTCTGAGTCTCCACAGATCTCGAGACGGCGGATCCCAAGCTCGATCGCGATTCAAAGGCCGTTGATGATTGCTTCATACTCGGCGACATTGTTGGAGGCGGGAAAGTGCAGTCTAACCATGTACTCCATACACACGCCCAGAGGCGAGATGAAGACAAGGCCTGCCCCCGCTCCTTCCTTCATGACGGAGCCATCAAAATACATTGTCCATGTCTCGTGCTCGATCGGCGCCGGTGGAGTTTGTATTTCTGTCCATTCAGCGACAAAGTCCGCCAACACTTGCGACTTGATGGCACTGCGTGGTGCATACGCTACATTTTGCCCCATCAACTCAAGGTCCCACTTGGCTATCCTTCCCTCTGCCTCGGGGTTCTGGATCACTTCCCCGAGCAGATACTTGGACACCACCGTGATGGGATGCGCGTCGAAGTAGTGTCAAAGCTTGCGCTTGGTGATCAAGACAGCTTATACTAGTTTCTGAATTTGCGAGTAGCGGGTTTTCGAGTCGAAAAGTACCTCACTCACGAAATAGACTGGCCGCTGCACTTTGAGCGATCTACCAGGCTCTTCTCGTTCAACCACCAGCGTAGCGCTCACCACTTGGGTTGTCGCGGCTACGTATAGGAGCATTGGTTCTTCTGGCGCCGGTGCTGTGAGCACTGGAGGACTCTTCAGGAGGTTCTTGAGTGAGTCGAGCGCTTCCTAAGCCTCGGGCGTCCATGCAAAGTGGTCGGACTTCCTCAACAGGCGGTACAACGGCAAGCTGCGCTCTTCGAGTCGAGTGATGAAACGGCAAAGAGCTGCGAGGCAGCCTGTGACGCGCTGTACGCCTTTAAGATTCTGGATTGGCCCCATGTCAGTGATGGCCGAGATCTTCTCGGGTTAGCCTTAATGCCGCGTTCCGACACGACAAAGCCGAGGAGCATGCCCCTTGGAACCCCAAAAACGCATTTCTCGGGATTAAGCTTTACCCCGTGTTCTCTCAGCTTCGCAAACACTTCCGTGAGGTCGGGGATCAGATCGCCCGTTTTCTTCGACTTGACCATGATGTCATCGACGTACGCCTCGATTATCCATCCTATAAGATCTCCAAAGACGCGTCGCATGCATCTTTGGAACGTGGTGCCCGCGTTTTTGAGCCCGAACGGCATCGAGTTATAACAATAAGCACCAAACGGAGTGATGAAGGACGTCGCGAGTTGATCCGCTATGCACATCGCAATCTGGTGGTACCCGGAGTACGCATCGAGAAAACAGAGGGTTTCGCACCCTGCCGTTGAATCGACTACCTGATCCATGCGAGGCAAAGGGAACAGGTCCTTGGGATATGCCTTGTTAAGGCTTGTGTAGTCAACACACATCCTCCATTTCTTATTCTTCTTCTTTACAAGTAGAGGGTTAGCAAGCCACTCGGGGTGGAATACTTCTTGAATGAACCCTGCACTAAGAAGTTTCTTGATCTCCTCGCCGATGGCCTTGCACTTGTCGTCGTTGAAGTGGCGGAGGCGCTGCTTCACCGGTTTCGATCCCAGCTTGATGTTCAATTTGTGCTCGGCAACCTCTCTCGGGATTCCCTTCATGCCGGAGGGTTTCCATGCGAACATGTCGAGGTTTGCTTTGAGGAAGTCGACGAGCGTGCTTTCCTATTTAGGATTGAGCGCCGTCTCGATACGGAGCGTGCGGCCATCATCGGAGATAGCCGCATCCTTGACGTCCTTGGCGGGCTCGAATGAGCAGGCCGCACGCTTGGACGACTCGGGGATGTCTGGGTCCTCGGAGGGAGGCTCGGCGTGGAGCCTCTCGGACCGGATGAGCGTCTCAGCAAACTGAAAACACTCCGCATCGCATTCGTACGCGTGTTGGAACGTAGTCCCCTCTATGATCACCCCATTCGGACCGGGGATCTTCAGCTTGAGATATGTGTAGTTCGGCACGACCATAAACTTTGCGTAGGCCGGCCTCCTGAGGATGGCATGGTACGTCCCCGAGAACCTCACTACTTCGAAAGTGAGGGTTTCTGTGCGGAAGTTCCGCGAAGTCCCAAATGTGACGGGCAGATCGATCTGCCTTATCGGGAGTGCATCCTTCCTAGGGATGACCACGTGGAATGGTGTAGGCAATGGGCGCAGTCGGGACCGCTGAATGCCCCTGCTGTCGAGCGTCGACATGTACAAGACGTTGAGGCCACTTCCCCCGTCCATCAGCACCTTGTGGACCCGCTTGGTTCCGATCAAAGGAGCCACCACGAGAGGGTAGCATCCTGGCTGTGGCACGTGGTCGGGGTGGTCTGTACGGTCGAAAGTAATCAGAGTCTCCGACCACTTGAGGTACGACGGCGTCGCGGGCTCGGTGTTGTAGACCTCACGCCGGATCAGCTTCTCTTGGAGTTTTGAGGGTCGTGCTGGTGTCCCGCCAAAGATCATGTGCACGGCACCGTCCTCGCGAGGGTACCCATCCCCCGCCTCATCATCGTAGTTATCGGGGAGAGGTGCATTCTTCTTCGGGGGATCCGCAGTCTTGGGCTTGAGCATGCCGTTGACGTAGTTCTTCATCAGGCGGCAGTCCTTGAGCGCATGCTTTACGGTCGTCTCGTGGTGGGTGCACGGCGCCCACAAGAGCCTCTCGAAATGGTCCTTCGGGGGACCGTTCTGATTGTTCTTGGGTCGGGTAGCCTTGCGCTCGATTGCTACGATGAGGTGGTCATTGCGGCTACGCTTGTCGTTCTTTTTCTTCTTCTTGGACCGCGAGGAGGGCCCCTCGCCGTCGTCCATGACTTGTTTCCCCTTGCCCGGAGGGGTGTTCAAAGTTGCCGCGACCGCCTCCTCCCCGTCAGCATGGTTGGTCGTGATGTCGAGAAGCTCCCGAGTGGTCGTCGGGGTTCTGCGCCCTAGCTGATGGATGAGGGTGGTGCAGGTGGTGCCGTTCTGGAACGCCGAAATGGCGTCGTTGTCGATCGCACCAGGGAGCTCGGTGCAGCACTTGGAGAAGCGCCGAATGTAATCGTGCAGGCTCTCACCCGACTTCTGCTTGCAGTTCCGTAGCTCCCACTGCTTGCCGGGGCGGGCGTACGTGCCTTGAAAGTTGCTGATGAAGGTCTCACGTAGCTCCGCCCAGCTGTTGATCCTGCCGCGTGGCAGGTGCTCGAGCCAGGTTCGCGCGGAGTCGGCGAGGTGGAGCGGTAAGTTCTTGATGATGAAGAGATCATCTGTCGCTCCTCCCGCGTGACACGCAAGCCTGTAGTCTTCCAACCAGACGCTAGGGTTGGTCTCCCCGTCATACTTGGGGACTGTTGTCGGTGCCCAGAACCGCGAGGGGAAACGCGCGTCGCGCACCTTCTGGCCGAAGGCGCCAGGTCCTTTCGGATCGGGTGTCAGGCTGTGGCCACGATCCTTCTCTCTGTCGTAGCGCCCGCCACGCCTCTGGCTGTACCACCGGCGTGAGCGGTCCTCGTCGTGGTGGTCACGACTGTCGTCGTGATTGCTGCTGTAGCCGTACTCGTAGTCGTCAGCGCTAGCAGCTCGGCAGCGAGCTCGGAGCGTGTCGCGGACATCGCGGTGGGGTCCCAGGCGCCACTTGACCATCGCTTCGCCTGCATCCCCACCACGGCTCTGATGCCTCGACGGAGGTGGGTCCTGGCGCTGCACGGACTGCGTCGCTCGCGCCTCACGTGCCGAGCGTTGGCGCGACGCTGAGCTTTCCGCCTGTTGCGCGGCCGCCGTCTCAAGGAGGGTCTTGAGCTGCTGGCGAACCCTTTTCTCCTCAAGGGTGGCCAGCTCGAGGCAGCCACGCAGGAGCATGGCCGCGGCTGCGAGGTTCTGCGACGCACGCCTGAAGAGTGGCGCGTCGCCGCCGTCGACGGCGGCATCCTCGTTGATGCGCCGGTTCACGTCACGCGCACGTGCGCGAGCCTGTGGTACGGCTGCTCATCCTCTTGCTCGTGGTGTTGTTCATGCCGCTGGTCACGCTGAGGCTTGCGTGGCCTCTCCTCCTCTCCAAGCGCTTGGTGGAGGTTTGCCAGCTCTTCGTCGAGCTGGCGCTTGGCCTCGGTGATCTCGTCGAGGCGCGCCCGACGCTGGGCGTCCACAGCACGGTGGCGAGGGTTCTCTTCGCCCTCCGTCGAGCTGCTGGCGGTCCGGACCTCGCAGACATTGCACTCGCGCGTGAAGTCTGGCAGAGGCGCCGGTGGCCCCCACCACGCAACCACGGAGCCCGGGGCGGTGTAGGAGCCCTCAGCGCATCCACGTAGGCCGTCACCGCGTCGTCCGGGAGGCCCTGCTGCCCGTGGGGGTACATGGCGCTATACCGCTCCATGAACTCGCCCCAGGTCAGCGGCTTGGACCCGCTGGCTTGGAGGGCGAGGTCAGTGAGGTAGTAGGCCGCAAGCCTAAAACGCTCCTGTGTTGGGTTCGGCCCCAACATGGCCATGATCGTCTCGTTCGTGAAGCCACGGACGAAAGCGGTGCGCCCAACCGCTGCCGTCAAGGCGGTGGGGTGCGCAGGTCGGGTGAAGGTGTTCCCGACGACGAACTCCGCCGGCCCGGTGTAGACAAAGTCGAGGGAGCCGAACAACAAGGTGGCCCCGGGAGTCAGCGAAACTTCGCAGCCCTCCATCCGGATCGCAGGTGAAGTTCGGCAAGACACACGATGTGCCCCTACCTGGCGCGCCAACTGTCGGGGTTCTCTACTGTCGGCAGTAAATTTATATCGGATCGTGTGTCGGACCCGGATGGTTGGCACAAGAGACACGAGGATTTATACTGGTTCGGGCCTCCTAAGAGTAATACCCTACGTCCAGTTTCGAGCGTTCGTGTTCTTATGCCAGGGAAGTCTGTAGTAGGGGTTATAAACTAGTCGGGAGAGGGTTTCGGAGCCCAAGTCCCTGTTGGTGTGGGTCGAGTTACGTGTGTATCGTGAGTGGAACGTATGATCAGCCTCTAAAACGGTTTCCCTCCTCCCCCTTTTATAGACGCAAGGGTGAGGGGCAAAATGGGGATACAAATATGTGCTGCAGTGCTACGGTGTTGGGAGGTCTTTTCCCATGTCGATGTCTGAAGCATTGAAGGGCGCTGAGCTGTAGTGGTGTTGGCGATTGCCGCGTGTGCGGGCGGCACTGTACATTCCGAGTATTTAGCGCCTTCTCCGAGTCCCTCCTTAGATGACTCAGCTCTCTTGAGAGTTGATTAGGCCCGTCACGTTACGGTCTAAGTGTAGGTAGGCGCCCCCTGTAGATGGTCTTTGAGTACCTGCTCTGACGGGGTGGCGTGCTGCAGAAGTTGGACGGGACGGCGTGTTGGAGGTTGTGAGGGTGCACAGTGCGGCATTACGGCTCCTGTTAACACAAGCCGCCCACGCGTCCTGCCAGCTGGGGTGTTTGCATGGCGTGGAGAACCGGAGCCTTGCGTGTCGCCGTGGGGAAGTTCGAGCGTCGGGGCAGCACCACGTTCGTGTGGGGCCCCTGATCCTGCGCTCCGACCTCCACATGTGGGCCCCGTCCTAGTCGGAGACGGAAACTACTCGTGCGAACGAGTAGTCGGAGGCGAGGCGGAGACTACTCATGCGAACAAGTAGTCGGAGGTGAGGCGGAGGCTACTCGTGCGAACAAGTAGTCGGAGGCGAGGCGGAAAGTACTCGTGCGAGGCGGAGAGTTGTCGGAGGTGAGGTGTCTTGTCGATGAGGGTCTTGACGAAGATCTGCATCCCTCCTTGTCCTGGGTCTTAGCCTTGACGCTGTTAATGGTGTCAGAAGACTCCATCTCGAGGGTGATTATCTCGTTGCTTAGGGGGCCCTAATCCAGGCCCTCGTCAGGGGTACTTGTCGCGCAAGCTCTTGCATTTTTTGTTCAGGTCCCTGGAGTTTTTATATCTTGTGCTTCGGTCCTTGGGTCATTTGGAGTCATGTTCACTTCGACTCTTGACTTGTGCCGGGCTTCGTGATCTTCTCATAAAGTGCTCAATGAACTTTGCCCGAAAGTGCTCCTTTAAGCGCTTAAATCCTATGTAAACAACATACTCCAAAAACCACATGCAAGTGCGAACTTGTTACATTATTAGTATGCTTAGTGGCGGGTTAGTTACAATTCAAAGCTCAAACCAAAGTGTAACAAGTGCTCTTAGTTGACGGAAATCGACCGCCAACACACGTCCTCCTTGGAGGCGACGTCTCTTGGGACCGAGCTTGGCTTGCAGTCGCTGTGTCACCATTTGGGGGGAGACGACCTTGGGTGTGTGGCCCGTTGGGTGGTGGTGGTCGTCTGTGGCCATGGTGGGAAGTGTTGAGGGCTTATAGCTATTGTTGGCTTTGGATCGATGTTTGTGGTACGGTGGTGTCCTGTTGGTCGTCCTCGCTTTCGGTCGTGTAATCGTTCAATGGTCGGTTCCTCTGGTTGCAATGGTGGTATGCAGATGTTCCTCATCGTCGTCATCTTGGATTACATGTTGCTTCTCCATCGACTTAAAGTCGGTGATATGCGTGTGTTCAAGGTGCTTTTGCCGTCTTAGTACTGTGGTGACTCGGTTTATGTCCCAATCAGATCGGGGAAGTCGCATGGAGGTGTGGTGGTTTCGTCCTCGGGTTGATGCTTGGCCGACAGTTTCTAGCGGATGCTTTGCCGTTGTGGTGCTTTGGAGACCCGTCCAACGTCCCAATCCGATCGAGTGAAGTCGTCTGGGGTTGGAGGTTTGATCCTCGGGTGGATGCTTGGCCACCGTTTGACTTACGGATGCTTTGTCGTCGTGGTATCGAGGAGACCCGGTCGATGTCCCAATCCGACCGGGGAAGTCATCTGGAGGTGTGGAGGTTTTGTCCTCGGGTGGATGCTTGACCACTAGTTTCTTGGTGGATGCTTTACCGTCGCGGTGTTTGACTCAGTCGACGTCCCAATCCGACCAGGATAAGTTGTCTGAGGTTGGAGGCTTGGTCCTCGGGTGGATGCTTGGCCACCGTTTCTCTTGGCAGATGTTTCGCCGTCATGGTGTTTGTGGAGGCCCGATCGACGTCTCAATCCGACCGGATGAAGTCGTGGATGCGTTCGTGCTAGTTTGACGAGTTTGTCACCCTTGGTCATCTTAGTTTGTTATCTTTCTTTTCTAGACTGATGGCCTTTTTTCGCTTGTTTTGTTGTTATGTGGCTAAGACTTTGTACCCAAATTTCTCCTCTTCTTAATGAAAAACGTGCTATGCAAGTCTTAAAAGAAAGACCAAACTTAGATATTTTCAGAATTTGGTTTACCGAAAGTTTAAATAGAAATGATACATACACCTGATATATTTTGTGAACCTTTCATTACTTTCATAATTTGAGCTAAAATTGAACACTTGCTATTAAAATCATTTTTCTGAACTTTTATCTTATATGCGGAAGATTTAGTTCAAATATCAATTAATTTCAATGAGTATGTATATAACCATTTAAATCATTATAAAACAGTAAATGACTCCTAAAGTTATTGAAACTCCGACACAGTAACACATATGTCTTCTAATATACAATCAAAATATATTCTAATAAGAAATTTTAGGGTGCTTGTTTTTTAATGAACCGTCCATCTAACGAAATCTAACAATGGAAGTACCAGAAAGTATTAGGAAGTTTCTACACGGAAGTATTTGATATTTCGAAAATAAGCTTTTTAACAATTTTGATAGAGTTACTGCAATATAAATTATAATGTAGTAAGAGGTATAAAAGATTTGTTCTGTTGAAGAGAGGAGGCAAGGAGGATAAGTTACCTAATTTTTTTTATGTTGTTTTCAACCATGAAAAACCTATGGGTGGGTGGTTTTACCGTGTGAACTCCTCTATCTAGACAAAGGATAATATGAGACGATGCGATTTGGTCCAAGTCTCTCGTCTCCCCGGTTGATCTGGTGAGATGATGATGACTGGGGAAACTCTGGTATACACAAGAAGGATAAGATGACCGCAAAGACAAGTCGTCATGCAGTGTGTTTTGTTCACAATCAAGAGCATATGCATGTGGATCAGTGGTTAGTCATGTTTAAATAAATTAGCCATGCAGTGGTGTGTGTAATAACATGTGGACTGATATTCTTTTGTTAGAGTATGAAGCCTATTGAAAAATATATTTATAATATCTTTTTCAAAAACTAAAGATTATTATTGTTCGCTACCCCTCCCAAAACTGTAGAGTATACGTTAAACACACATATATTTTGTTTCGGAAAGAAAAAAATCATCATGGCTTCCCACCTAGTTCCAAAACACATCGGTTTATGGGCAACATATCTTATGAAAACAACTTTATGTGCAAATTATGAAAACTTCAATCAGAGACGCATGATCTCCATCCAATAGCTAAATAGAGCGGTGGGAAATTTTAATACTTAAACCCTCCCACTGTTAGCTTTGCTAATCACAATTTTCTAACACCTCCCCCCTCCAAACAAGCCACGGGACGGAGCTCTATTACTCACAAATCGCGACCCTCGTGTGGTTAGGTACTTCGGCGCCGCCGCCTTCTCTACGCCCCAGATCCACACCGCCATCTAGATTTGGTCGCGCCCTTCGCGGTGCCGTCGTAAACGGGCTGGGTAGCTCCTCCCCGACTGCGCCCGCCGCCTCGTCCGCGCGGCACAACTCCTCCTTGACCGCCCCTGTCGCCTCGTCCATGCGGCACAGCTCCTACCCGACCGCCGCGCATGAAGAGGGTGAGGAGACGGAGTGCGCGGAGAGGGCGCGCTGATGTGGGCAGACTTCAGGCACGTCAGCTGCAGGAAGGAGGGTGCGCCGGCGCCATTGGAGTTGACCTGAAGCTGTGTTCCTGTTTGTATTTTGTGTGATTCGTGAGCTGCAGGAAGTGTGTAATCCCAAAGGATCAGATTGGCAACCAGAGAGGGAGAGTAAATGGGTACTTCGGCCTATGTCCCAAAATCACTTCAGAAAACTACTTGCTAAGACCACGTAGTCACTGAGAGTACTACTGATCCTAGGAACAAGTTCACACCCAAGCCGAAACACACGAGAATGCAGCGGAAAAACTGCTCGGCTTGGTGACAGACCGACACCGAACAGGCCGGTCACCCACACCGGTCAGGCCGGCGACACCGGTCAGACCGGTCACTTGCACCGGTCAGACCGTTCACTGCAGCAACCACGCAACAACCGTTCCAGAGAGGCTCAAGAAAGTATCTAGGCTTTGGAACAAAAGAAGCACGAAACTAGGGAAGGGAGGATCACAAGAAGATCCACAAGCCGAATCAAATTGAATTGAAACTCGGAGAAAAACAACCCTGGGGCAACTCAGAAGAGAACTAACTGTACCAAACGTTCTCCCGAGAAAAGCCACGAACAGACCACGACCGGTCAGACCGGTTGGCTCCACCAGTCAGACCGGTCAGGTCTGGGCAGCTCGGGAAGAACTCCACCCGCGGGTCAACTCCAAGAATCAAATCCACTGATTTCTCGATTCGCTCAACAGATTCAAATAAAACTTTGGGAAAGGTAGGAGTACATCATGCGCAATCCATAGCTAGTAGATCGGCTCCCCAAACCCACGAAATCATGAGGGATCGCGAGTCAAACACCAAAAACACCTAGGCCCGGGCTCAACTAAAAACCACCAAATCGAAGGCTTTTCCCGGAGTTTGTGGGCACAAGATCACCAAGAAAAGAGTCACAAGGAACTCATACGTGATCCCCACAAACAAATCCGCAAGGAAACCCCCTCAAATCCGACGAACGAAAAACCTCACAAAACGGCTTTGAAAATAAAAAAAACTTCGGGAGCAACTAGGGAATCACAAGGAGGCACAAGGATGAACTACAAATCTTCCATACATCACAAGAAAAGATTCTTTACTAAGAGGCTAGCAACCTTCCGTCATCCAATCCACTTGAGATTAAGCCTTAAGCACTAACTAGCCATATAGAAGAAAAGAAAGAGGAAAATAAAGAGCTCAAAGGTCCAAGAGTTGGCTGTCATCCACCCCTTGGTAGACATATATAGATGGAGGCAAAAGACTAAACTACCTCTAGAACTTGAAAAGAAGATACACGCCCTCTAGGAGCAATTTTGATAACTTTGTCGATTCTTCATCGGACGGGCACACATCCACCGCAAGCCTGCTTAGCCTCGACACAAGCCTTGCGATCACGCCGCGTGTCCTCTGTTTCGAAGCTTACGGGCGCACATAGCCCACACCAGTGTACCACACCGGTCAGACTGTATTGGTCCACCGGTCTGACCGATCACGTGTGCAGTCTTGTGACGCCTGGCCTTTGGACTCGGTTTTGTGGTTCTACCGAGAAACCTGATGGTTTTGTAGGTAAACCACAGAAAACCCCGCGGACGAGGCATGACCTCCACAGCAAGCTCCTTCCTGACTTGACCGCCATGATCGCCCCGGCTTGATGTTGGTTTTGTGACTCTACCAACAAACCGTCCAAGACTTTGTCTTGCTCTTCTTGCACCATGTGCCCCGCACTTGATCCCGCTGTCCACCGGGTCTCTCGAACCAAGCCTACTTGTCTCTCCAGCACCTTAGAGGCCACTCTGGCTACGACCTTTCGCGCTTGTTCTTCACCTGTAACAACGCAAACCAAGCCGCAATCTATACCTGCAATACTAAGCCAAGAGTCAGTCCACACAACGTTGCCAATCACTCATCACTAAGAAACGACCATCCACTAATCCTCGAGCACTCCTGATCCTCAAATGAACTGGTCGTGGCGATCCATGGAGGCAGCGGCGTCCCAGTCCAAGCGGCGATGATTCGGCTGACCAACCGCGCGAGGACACACAATTCGCGAGTAATGGAGCGATAACGTGATCCCTTTGTCCCTTGGTTCATTTGGAGGGGGTTTTAGAAAAGGTTCATTTGGAGGGGGTGTTAGAAAAATTGTAATTAGCAAAGCTAACAGTGGGCGTTTTTAAGTGCTAAAATTTTCCACTACTCTATAGCCCTTGGATGGAGATCCTGCGCCATGATCAGAGTTTTCATAGTTTGCATACGAAGTTGGTTTACATAGGATATATTACTTGAAAACTGGTGCAAAGGTTGTTAGTTTCATACACGGAAAACTATATATATTTATTGAAAGTTGTTGTTTATCTGTTAAAATATTAGATCACACTTTGAATTCCAACAATACGAAACATAGCCATATGAAACATGGGAAGGTATTACAGAACATATTACTAAATTGTATTCATCATACAACAACTTGTCAGTTGAGTGCAAATTGGTTGCAACTTGTAAAATACTTAATCTCATACAATTGACAAGTGGGCGCAGAGTGATCCTACAACTTGTAAAATTATCGATTAAGTACATTAATTTGATAAATTGGTGTGTAATCCAAATGTTATAATGAGCTACATATTTCGCGGTAGAACAAATGGTTAAGTATTATTTTACCATTTATATTCGCATCATAGTAGCAAGGTATTTAGCCAAAATTATAACCTTCAGTGTTCAAAAAACTAATGTTATGTCTTTATATTAATATTCGTATTTTATTTTTCAAGTAAACTGTAAGGGAGTACCTCACAGCGTAAATTTCACATTTAGGATTTGAATCTTGCGTGAGAGCTTCCGGCCAGTGGTCTTTACCACTCTCTAACTGTGAGCCTCTTGGAAAAAAAGAGACGCCATTGAAAGAAATTATTGTTGATTACAAATATTTTATTTTAGATTCAGTATTGTTGAAAGAAAATATTGTTGATTATAAATACTTAATTTCAGATTCAGTATTGACAAGTTTATGTATTATTCAGTTAAAAAACTGAAAGAATTAACAGAAGGTGCTCTTAAAACAATCCTTTCGAAATACAGTTCTTTGTTTTGGGAGGAAAACTAATGTGCAACAAAGTACTCTTAAATCCCCCGCAAAAAAAAAAAAACGAAGTACTCTTAAAACAATCCTTTCGAAATACAGTTCTCCATGTATTTCCTAAAACGGAAAGAAAAAGGTGCTCCGCAGTTTTGTTAGTTTATTTAAAATTGTAGTAAAGCACAGCTAATTATTTTAAAACGAAAAATCATTACAATTCTTTGTTGAGCCACATCTTATCCGAGCAGCCGCGCATCAAGTTTCGTGTTCATCTTCCACAGCACACCAGCGTGTTGAAATAAAGCTTATTATTCTTTCCTACATGGCTTCAAAGCACACATACGCAGAAGACCGAGCTGGCATCCAAAACTCGTACAACTACATAGGAGTACATAAGATCACATAGCAGGTTGACACGTCCACCGGCACACTGGCATGGCAACGTACGTACACCGGCAGCGTTATTTTTCTACTACTACTATACGCAGCTGACCGTGTCGCGGAACAAGTACGCGGCGAACCCAAACTTTGACGGCAAAAGCCAAGAAGCAGAGCACCAACGATCGCAATTCGCAAGCAACATCAAGCGGTCTTGCGCTTCTCTTCCTTCCTTTCCCCGGTGACCTTCTCCTCCTCGCCGCCTCCGACGGGGACGAGCTCCTCCTCGCCGGCGACGAGACCCTTGGTGTGCTGCGCCAGCCCGACCACCGTCGCGCCCACCGCCTGCAGGATGTCGCCCACCACCGTCGTGTCCTCGTCGCCACCGCCACCGGCGCCCTGCATCACAGTTCACAACTGAGCCGTCAGCTACGCACACTCTTCCACAAAAACACCTGACCCAACCGGAGTGGCGCTGGGGCAATAAGCGCGCATCCGTACCTTCGCCTTCGTCGTGACACCGCCGCCGCCGCCACCGGCGGCCTTGCTGCCGGTCCCCGTTGCTCTGTCATTCACCTCCCCCGCCTTGTCCCCCGCGCGTGAGGCGGCCTCCTTCGTCTTGTCCCTGGCCTCACCACCGGAGTCCCTCGCCCTCTGCGCCACGCCGCCGGCAGCGTCCTTCGCCGTTTCCTTGGCACGCCACACCATGTCGCTCGCCTTCTGCGCTACGGATCCCGTCACGTCCTTCACCTTGTCCATGGCCTGCCCGGTGGTTTCTCCCTCCCTGCGCGCCACGTCACCGGCCGTGTCCCTGGCCCTCTCCTTGTGCTGCCCACTCACTACGTTGCGGGCCTTCTCCGTCGTCTCCGACGCTGAGTCCGCCGCTAGCGCGGCCGCGTCGTCGTCGCGCGGCTCCTCCGCCTGGTCGGCGGCGCGGGCGGCGCGCTCCTTGCCCTGCTCCGCCTTCTCCCTGGCGTACTCCGCCAACTTGCGCGCGGTTTCCGCCGTCACCTCCGTCGCCTTCGCCGCCGCCTGCTGCGTGTACCCGGCCGTCGTCCTCGCGGTCGCCACCGCTGCCTCCTTCGCCTTCTCCGCCGCGGCCTTCGCGTACTCAGCCGCCGTCCCACCGGCGCTCACAGTCACGTCCTTGCCCTTCACCGCCGCCTGCTTCGCGTACTCAGCCGCTGTCCCGCCGGCGCTCACCGACACGTCCTTGCCCTTCACTGCCGCCTGCTTCGCGTACTCGGCCGCCGTCTCCCCGGTGCCCAGCGTCACGTCCTTGGCCTTGACCGCCGCCTGCTTCGCGTACTCGGCCGCCGTCTCCCCGGTGCCCAGCGTCACGTCCTTGGCCTTGGCCGCCGCCTGCTTCGCGTACTCGGCCGCCGTCTCCCCGGTGCCCAGCGTCACGTCCTTGGCCTTCGCCGCCGCCTGCTTCGCGTACTCGGCGGTCGTCCCGGCCGCCCCGGCGGTGGCGTCCTTCGCCGTCGCGGCCGCCTGCTTGGTGCGGTCGGCCGCCGCCCCCGTGGCCTCCTGGGCCTTCCCGGACGCGGCCTGCGCGCCGCGCGCGCCGGCGTCCTTTGCCTCGGCGCCCTTCGCCTTGGCCTGGTCCGCCGTGGCGACGGCCACGCGCGCCGCCTTCTCCTTAACGCCCTGCCCCGCGCCGGCCTCCTCGCGGCCCCTGTCGCGCCTCTCCACCGCGGCGCTCGCGGCCTCCGCGGCCGACCTCCTGTCCGGCATCTCCTCCTGCCTCGTCAGGTGGGCGTGGGCTTGACCGCCGCCCTCCTGCTCCCTCGCCGCGCCTGCCGGCGCGTGGCCGGCCGACGACTCCTTGCCGCCGTGCCCGGCGGCGGGACTCATCCCCATTGCCTTGCTGCACCTCTCCCTGGCTTGGGCGGCGGTTTCCGCCAGCCACTGCTGCGGCTCAGTGCCGTGGCCAACCTCATGACCGCCATGGCCCTGGCTCTCTCCTCCCTGCTGCTTCGCTGCGGGCTGCTTCGGGATCTCCTGATACGAGACAACGGTAGCGCCGGGCGCCTGGACCACGGCGGCGGCCCCGCGCGCCTGGTTGGTATTGGCCTTGTTGAAGCGCTCCTCGGCGGCGCGGATGGCGTCAGTCGACCGCTGCTGCGCCTCGGCGCGGTACTTGCCGATCTGCTCCAGGTTCATCGCCTGGCCTTGTTCCTGGCCCTGCTTCCTGGGCTGCTGCTGCGACGCCATTGCGGCGAGCGAGCTGGCCGGCGTAGAGCTAAGTGTGCAGGACGCGGTTGCTGTGTTGGATTGGACTAGTAGTGTGAGCTGAACAGTGAACAACAAGCTGATCGCTGGTGGTGGTGGATCGCGGATTGGGGTGGCTGTAGCGTGATCGGCGGGAGGCTTATAAAATTGGCGTTGGGCGGCCATGGTTTGATCGTCGACGTTGCCGTGGCGGCGCCGGAGCAGGACGCGTGTCGGGAGGAGCTGACACGTGCGACGGAGCGGATGGGGATCGAGGAAGCTTGTGCCGCGTCATCGCCTCAGCACGGCCGACGCCAGCGTTTGCCGCGGCGGGGGCACACGAACACAACGCGACACCATGAGAGTCCGTGTGAACCCACCTCATTCGCACGCGTGGACTCGACTCTTCCAGCCAGATTCGCCTGCGCGGAGGGGAGGTCGAAGCAAAACGCTCTGCTTTGTGGGCTGCTTCGTTATGTGTGACGGCCCAATACGCCAACCGAACGACGACGCCCCGTCGTCCGTCCAGTCGGAATTTTTATATATATATATATATTTTTTCAATTTGCAAAATTATACTACTGTTTTGAAATTTTGTAAAATTATACCACAAACACCGTGGGCCACGCCGTACGCCACGGCGTTTCCAATGCAACCGCCGTGGCCCACGGCGGTTGGAGGGCGTTGACGGCGTTTGGGGGCGCCACGGCGGTGAGACCTAACCGCCACGGGCCACGGCGTTATGCCCTAGCCGCCGTGGCCCACGGCGGCTAGGACCAGCCGTCGTGGCCCACGGTGGTTATGATCATTTTTATTAAGGAATATTGGTTCAATTATTGAGAACACAATCACAATAAGATCCAGTTCAAATATTACAGTACCATGATTCAAATGAAATAGTAGTTCAAATATTACAGCACTGCAGGAAAGACTACAACATCATAGAAAATGACAAACTTCAGCCATTCTTACGATGTGACGACGAAGGTCCCAGCTCCGGTTTGAGAGCCGATCCGGTTCCCCGCCCCCCGTCTGGGATGCCTCGAAGCCCTGGGCTGTAGCAAGAAGGAGGCATCGAGAGGAGCAAGATGGCGAAGCCCGGGGCTTCTCGAAGATTTGAGAGTGAAGACTCGGTCAAAAGCTAGTCCAACACGGAACTACCTCCGATCTTCGCGCCGCGTCTCCCACTCCGCTGTCTCCGGCGTGATTTGCGCTCCGCAAACTACGGCGCCAATTCCGCAATATGTATAAAAAATCAAGTTTGCCCTCGAATGTTTCTTGTTAGGAGTTAGGGTTTCGCGGGCATACTTGGAATGTAAATTTGATCTTTTGGTAGTATAAAAGGAGGCCCCCTCCTCATTGTAAGGGGGTCGCGATTTTGGAAAGTTGAGTGTGTAACGTGTTGAGGAAAGCTGATCATTTAAGGCTATCAAATTGAACGAGTCGATTGTGAATTGTTCATTGGATTTCCATTTCTCTGTTTGGGGGTTTTGTGTCCCCAACACGCCGCCTCCTGCCTCGCCCCGTAGAGCGCTGCGCGCATTCCGCACCACGGCTCCGCAGGTCGCCGCCGCCTACTGTGCCCTCGGCCGCCGTCGTGCCCCCTTCCGCAGCTCTCCTCCGCCGGCGCCGTCCTCTCGGCGGCTCGACCCTCGCCTTGTTCCTCCCCGTAAGGCCGTGACGAACACAGGCACGGCAGGCCGTCAACCGCTGCCACCCTCCCGGCTTCCCCTTTCCCCTACTTCCTCGTCTCACCGATTCCGCCGTCCGCCGACCACCGCTCGTGCGCCCCTTCTTCCCGAGCGAATTTTCGGCGGGCCTCCAGATTTGCGACGATCGGCAAGTGCGCGGGGGCGTGGTTCTCTGGTCCCTACCTTCCTTCCCTCTTCCTCCCTACCTAGTGCTGGTGGATGGGCAGACTACGGCGGCCGGCGGCGGGACGCAAGGGGACACGAGCACGACGAGCTCCCGTGCTTTCACGGGCTGGTCTGGCACGAAATGGCCCGTGGGCCCGAGCTTGGGCCGTCGACGCAGCTCGTGGGCTGACACGACACGGCACGATGGGAGTAGTGCCGGGCTAGGCCCGGTACGAAGATTAACGGGCCATGTCGGGCCCGTGCCAGGGCCGGGCCGAGCGGCACGTTTGGACATCTATAGTCGCTCCCTGGCTGGGTTGGCTGCCTATTACTGTAGTACTAGTGTTCACGGGCTTTGACTTTTTTTGAGACAGAAGGCTTTGACTTCACCTGTTCTCAAGGAAAATAAATTTGACACTCAACTATTGTGTGCCTTCGTCCAAAATGTTTCGTCCTCCAAGTGTAAAACCAGATATACTATGGTGGTAAAGAGCTTTTAATTAATTTAGCTTAATATAAATTTAAGGATCAGATCATAAAGATCGATCCATGGTACTATACAATTTTGAGCTAAAAATAAGTAGAATTAAGCTGGATTGTGAAGAACGAATGAGGATCATGATCCATTACACCTTAAAGATAGTATAGGATTACCAAGTTTCGACTATTGTACCCCTACATATGTTGCACCTTAAACTCTGCAATACAGTGCAAATTACACCCCTTCTTTGTTTTGAAGGTGATTTTGTGTGACGTGGCGGTGTAGACTCCTTCCGTCTCTGAGTGGAGTGGGAAAAAAATTCTATGCGGCAGTGCCGCACCGCGCATCTGGTACGACACCGTCCAGAATCCCGACGCGTGCCCCCCTGCCGCGATCGACGCGGAGGTGCGCCCCCAATCGAGTCGCAGAGCCCGCAGACGAGTCGTCAAAGCTGGCTCAGCTAAAAAAAGAATCGAGCCGGCCGCCTTGCCATGCCGTCAAAGCTGGCTCAGCTAAAAACAGATCGAGCCGGCCGCCTTGACATGGCGTTCTCCATTGAAGACGAGAATCGAGATCTATACAACTCCGGTAAGGAGGGAAGCAACCGCCTTCCGTCGTAAGCAACGCTTCTCTCGTCTCCCGTCGTACCTCGAGTCCTTTGTGTGATTTGTCGTGGGCAACAAAGATGAGAGACGAGCGGCGGCGGCGGCGAGCGGGTCGTCGAGCTGTGCGGCCCTATGCAGTGGTCTGCCTGAGCAGCAAGCGGCGGGGTGTCCTTGCTTTGCAGCATAGCGCTCGTCGGATGTGCAAGCCAGCTGCTAACCAGCAAGCCAACAATCTTGTACGGTGAAGAGGAGAAAAAAGAAAGGTATTCAGTAGACAATGTTTTAGATTGTTTGACCAACGACATATAACTGCCTTTTGAATTTGTCAGAAATCAACAAGATGTGCATACAGAGCTTGAAGTTTCAGTGGACAAGATGAAAATTGCAAGCTGGGAGGTGTGGTCACACATTACCACACACAAAAAAAAAAGCAGACAGAATACTTGCAGGTTCGGTGAAAGCTACAAATAAAATGGTCACAAATGAACAGAAAGAGCAGTAGCTGTGTAGACTAACTGAAACATCGAAAGGAAAGTTACAGTACTATAGTTCACTTTAAAATTATCAAAGCATGACTACTTCTCAAATCTTGCAGGATGTGATACATCATCGAAATGTAATTTTTGGGCAGCTGATGCATCATGGTACTGTCCAAACTCCCTCTCGACTATACTGAACTGCACACGAGCGTCACAACCAGTTCTTGTAGTAGCATTTTCTTTTGCAGTCTCGTGTGATGAATGCTTCCCTTTTTGTCCTTGGTTGCTGCAAACTATGTGTTTCTGATATATACTTCCATCTGGTCTAGGCCTTGTAGTGCTCTTTCTTATACTAGTAGAGATTGCCGCACGTTCAAAAAAATCTAGCAAAAGAATTTTAATTTCACATATATTGGAACACTTGAACTTGATATCCAATGAAGGAGATACAGGAAATAGAGAGAATTTTTTATTTGGTCCAAAAAAAGTGACCGGTTCTTTTTTGACTTCAAAAACTTCTTCCTTGGTACTGAATCGAATTCCGGTTTCTTATTTGGCTTTCCGTCAGCTTCTCCATCCATCTACAGTGAAAAAATATGCAAAAAGTTGATTTTGTCCTTGAGAAAAATGTGTCGCCCGGGCAGAACAGGGCGGCTGCCGCGGGAGACATACTACGGGAGGTGGCCATCATGCGACGCATGTCAGCCCGTGGCGCGGCTATGTTGGTGAAGCACTTGGTTGTGACTTGTTTGGTTGGAAAAGTGTTTGACAAAACAACTTCTCCTAACTGTAATATGAATAAGTGAATGAAATGTCCCTTCCCTTTTCTTCTCTTTCATTCTTTTATTTTTCTCTTTTCTTTTCTATTATTTTCTCCTTTTCATTTTATTCTTATTCTTTTTCTCCATCTCTCTCCTTCTAATCTTATCCGTTCGATCATAATCTCAGATCCTACAGCTTTTTTATGCCTACTGAAGGGAGAGACCCAGCAAAATAAACCATGTGCATGCATTGTTGAATGAGTGCATATATATCTTCCAACTACGAATTGAGAGCTCTATTACCAACTACAAATCTTCCCAGGAAATGAACTGTGAGCATGCAATGTTCGAATGAGTGCATACATCTTCATCTTCCAATTCAGATGCTACTGAATAAACTCACATGCATATCTGATATATATTTGAAAGTGTCATCAGTTCACATGGTGTGAGATCATATATGCAATCGAACTAATTCGGCAGCTCTCCGAAAAGAAAATAGATCAATCAAGAATGCACATCAGGAAAGCAGCACAGGAAGAATGCATTTCCCATCAGCATCCGCAGTTTGGTAACATTAAACTAAGAACGAACACCATAGGTTTCTGACAATCATCATGATAGTTGATAGGAAAAAAAACTATTTTTCCTTCTGAATGACAGAGAGCTCCCAAAGACAAACAGATGACACTTTTACTGCTGAAGCTTACAGTAATATGACATGCAAGCATCCAAGGACACCAAAAATGCAAGCAGTTGCATCAAATACTCAACATGTTTACCTCACCTTCCCCTTCCTGCTTTGCCTCTCGATCTACAGCAAGAACCCTCTACAATTGTGTACCCTATTGTAACGCATCTACGGCACACGGTTCTGATTTCTGAACAAAAGACCAGAGCCACATCACCTCGTCGGATTCAGTCGAGGAACACAGTCTGCTGGAGCACGGCGTCGCGCACCCGCCGCAGGTCGCGGCCCTTGAGCGTGCGCCCGGCGCCCTCGAGCATGGAGAAGGGCGTTGCAGGCCCAGCCCCACCAGAGGACGCGCGGGCGACCATCTCGTGCGGGGGCTGCGTGGTGGCGTCGCCGCTCCGGAAGTCGTCGTCGCTGAATTCGTCCCACCGGCCCATGTCCGGCTTCCGGGGCGGCCGGACGGGCACCCTCACGGGCGCCGACTGGCGGTACGGCGGGGCTGCTGGCCCGGCATTCTTCAGCTTCGCGGTCGCCGGGATGGCTCGCGCGGTGGAGTTCGGGGACCGAGTCCGCTCTGCGCCCGAGCATCCGTCCGCTCCCGGCCAGTGCCTCCACGTCCTTGCGTCGCTGCCTCCCCACCTTCACGCGCCTCTATCGCCGGCGAGATCGACTCCCACGACGCCGGCGACCTGCGGTGGCGCCTCCACCTCCGTGCCCTCGTCGCCTCAGGGGCAACCTCGGAATCCCAGACCCGCAGACGGCCTCCCGACACGAGGGCGCGGCCTCCCCGGCGCCGGCGCGGCCAGGCCGGCCTCCGCGGCCCCCTCCGGCGCAGCGGGCACGAACGTCGCCGGTGCGTGGAGGCCGCGAGGAGGCGAGCGAGGGGGAAGGTTCGTTTTCCCGATGCGATGTGATACTGAGGAAATATGGGTGGGCCCGCCTAGCGGGTACGCACAGGTGGGTATGGCGGGGGTGGGTGAAAAAAACATTAGCTTTTTGGCAGAAACGCTCCCTAAATTGCAATTTTTATGATTGTTCCACCTTTTTGGTCCTCCTGTAACTTGACGGGTGGGTCCGGTGTGAGGGGTAAAGCGGGCCGAATTGGGTGAGAATTGTTTTCAATTATTTTCGCTCCTTATAGTATAGACTAAAACCAATAGTCCTGGCATATGCATTATACATGTCATAGGCATCATCCTCTGATTCGAAAGACATTTCAATGTGGGGTACAATTGCAGATTACTCATGATCAGTACCCACCTACAATACACTGAGTCCCTAATTTAAATATGAAAGTACAATACAATGAGAAAGTAATTTAAATATGAAAGTGCAATATTGAAAGATATGTCAACTACTATTTTGTTAATTTTGAACTACCTGATCATCAGGAGCGGATATGGTTGAATTTGGTGGCGTCACTGTCACCATAGGGACTGCAGAAGCACTATTATTGACAGACTCAATGGTGGGACTCGATGATGATCTCCATGGTGAAGAACAAGGAACCACAATATCAGCAGGTGCCTCGACGGTGTGCGTCGAAAAAATCACGGCAGTGGTGTTCGTCTCACCGGTGGGCATTGATGGCAAAAGTTTCTGGACTATGTTCTCAGAACATGCACTCGATCGTCCAACGGCAGAATCCTCCATTATTGGGTTTTGTGGATGAAACTGAAACCTAGGTCACCGACAAGGAGTTTCGCGGCTCTGATCCGTTTTTGACGGAGGGGTCTTAATCAATTCGTAATCTGCAGAATATACACAACAGCTCGGCTCAGGCTCATCACGAAAACGGCTTCACGTGGTGTGGCACGGCGTGTGTGGCTCGAGCGGGCGCGCCTGGGTAGCGGCCAGCGGGACACAAGTCGGAGGGCAGGGGGACACACGTTCGGGATTCTGGACGGTGTCGCACAGACGCGCGGTGCGGCACTGCCGTAGAGAATTTTTTTTCGAGTGGAGCCAAGCTGCTGCTAGTGGTGGTCTCGAGCTTGTATTTTATTTCTCTTCGTTTCAAATTACTTGTCTTTTTTATTTTTTTAGATCCATTTCTTTTGTTATGTAGCTAAATATATATTTATGTCTAGATACATAAAGAATGTATATTAAGAAGCCAAAACAAGTTATTTGGGACGGAAGAAGTATATCATACTACAATATATGTGTTTGTAGTTGAGGCTTGCGAAGTGGTTACACATAAACATAGGAAAGTTTACACATGTACATGTCCTGAGATAGCATGGTGTGAGGGAGATGGGAATGTCCTGGTCTGTTAGTGCAGTGAGATAGAAGGATGGAGCTGCAGCTCTGGGGTCCGTTTGGTAAGGTGGGCTGGCTCAGCTAGCCTCACGAGCCAGGCCGGTGCCCAACAGGCCAGGCTTATAGGGTGCAAAAAATGTGTTTGGCAAATTTGCACCCTATGGTGCTGGCTGGGCTTTGAAAATATTTGCTGGGCTGGACGATTTGTTAAGGCTACCTTGCACATGGGCTTCGGTAGAGTTACCCCTTCTTCCTTTTCTCCCTTCGTCGCCTCCGTGAGCCACACACACGACCGCCGCCGCAGGTACTGTGGAAGAGGATTGCCGCCGTTTCCAGGTCGCCGCATGGGAGGAAGGGACCGCACTTTCCCAATCCCAAATCATCCTTTAACCATCCCCAAATCATCCTCTAACTCGCCCCAAATCATCAACCCGATTCAGAGAATGGCTAAGTATAGTTTTCAGAAATGATCAGCCAACTTTACAAGCAATTTCAGAGAATATTCCCATGAGCACTATGGATCTTTAGTAGCAAAATGGGTTCTTGGCATGTTGATGAGCTTATGATTTCATGTGTTGGACTAGATATGGGGGATAAGTAATTTTAAGAGAGCTCCACATATTGGATGTTATCACTGCGAGAATTGGAAAAATTCCAAGTCTGGAAACTGTGAATTTTAGGGAAGTTTGCAGCTGTTTTATAAATAATTTTCTTTACAAAGTATCAAGATCAAGTAGTGACAAATAACTTTGGTACACAAGGTTCAGAATGGTATAGTTGTTGAAGTGGTAAAAGGGGATTTGCTAATTTATATTGAAGCTTGAAGTGGGCAAGTTGCCACTGTCATCGTGTTTAACTGACGAACTGAATGGCTTCGCCATTCAGTTGTCAGGGAGCTGGCCATGGGCACGATTTGGAAGCTCGAATTCGTGAGATATGTTGCCCCATTCAACAAAGTGCAAATCAATTAGTTGTAGCTCTAAGGTTTAGCTACAAGTTCTATTAAAGGAGATAGCAATCTTTGGATTGGAAATCTGCTCGAAAATCAGATCAAAGTACGGGCAGAAAATAAGAATAAAGAGGAGAAGAAGAGCAGAGCACGGCCAGCAGCTGCTCGCCAGCTTGCCGGCGTGCGTCGCCGTCCTCTCGCTCGCTGCCACGAACCTGTCCCACGAAGCTTCTCCACGGTGCCACGCCACCGGCCACGTTACCGGGGTGGAGCCCTCCGGCGGCGTCGGGGGCGGCGCGAGGAACGACGCGACGCCCCAGAGGCGGCGGGTGAGGGTCTCAGTGAGCTCGGAGATGTCGTCCTTGACGCCGCGGTTCGGCGTGCCGGGCTGCTCGGGCTCCTCGGCGCCGGGGCCCCGGTTAGGGTTGCGGCCGCGCGCGCGTGGGCCAGCTCCGCCTTGAGCGCCATGGCCTGCCTCGCCTCGCTCCGGTTCGCCGCGAGAGGAGAAGAAGGACCTCCGCGGGATCCAGTGGCCTCCGCCGGCGGCTCGCCTCCACTTGCGGCCCCTCTGCGGTGGCATATGCTGGTGAGGAAAACCACCCACCGGTGGTCACCGTAACGGGCACCACGGGCCTGCACCGCGTGAAACGACCCCCTCGAGCGTTTCACGCGGTGCAGACTGGCGGGGCGGTTTTGCACCGTCGGGGCCTAGCTCGGAAGGGGATGCAGATGCAGGCCACCAAACTTCCCCGGTTGCATCGTGGGAGCCTGGCTCGTACTACTCCGTCTCTCATTGATGGTCGTCTGGAAAGCGTGTCTGTAAGGGGAATCACTGTTTTTTGGCGACCAACAAAAAGGGACGGAGGGAGTAGCTCATACGGGCTACCAAACGGGCCCCTGCTCGATGGGATGGGACAGAGAGTATAGAGGACATGTTGCATTGCTGCTGCTGCTCGAGGAGGAAGGAAGGGACAAGTGCTGTCGCCTCGTGGAGCTTAGGTCTCGCTGCGCGCCAGTCCGATGAGTGCGGGAGAGGCTGAGCCGCCGCTGCCCAGATGAGCTTGGGCTCTGCCTCTGGCGCTTAAGAGCATCTTGAAGAGATTCAAAGTCAAAATTTGGAGCATCTTCAAGAGATTCAAAGTCAAAATTTGGCGAGCTGAAATCTGGGGTCCAACAACCTTGTCATACGATATCCCATCCCGCTCGCCATCCGGCTCTTTCCGCTCACCAAACCTGGTGATGCAACGAGCCTCACCAAACTGCTCACCAGTCCGCATCCGTCCCCTCCCCTCCTCTCCCTTTGGCCGGTCGCTCGCTAGGCCTAGTTCCCCAGGCAGCAGCTTGGCTCATCAGGTGCCACTCGAGAGGGAAGGAGCCTACACTGCCATGTCACACACAACCACCTTGAAAACAAGGGAGGGGTGTAATTTGCATGGTATTACAGAGTTTAAGGTGCAGTATATCTAGGGGTGGTAGTAGAAACTTCCAGGATATCAAAGTCGTCTTAACTCTTGTCTTCTTGTTCATCGTCTTTTCCAACCCCTACTTGCTGGTAGCACACTGAAAAATGTTACAATATAAATAAATACATAAATAAATAAATATTAATGTTGTAACATTTATTTTTTTTAAAAATGACCAACATTTGCACATAACTTGAACTAATTGTCAAAAAAAATTGGAATCAACATTTTTAAAACAATGTTGAACCAACATTTTTTAAAAAAAATAGTTGAATACAATATTTTCGGAAATAAGAGTGCACCAACATTTTTTGAAAAAAAATCCAACATTTTTTCCGAACTTTCTCAAATAGTGGGTGTCGGCGGTGTGGGGAGGAGCTCTGGCCTGACCACTGGTGAGTGGTGACGCCCAACGTCGGGGCCGCATGGGAGTAGTGGCAGCACCTGAGGAAGGGGAAGGGCTCGCGCATAGTAGGTCAGCTGATGGCGGCATCAGGTGGCACCAGACAGGGTAGGCAATTGGGCGCAATGAAGCCCCGACGACGGCGTGAGCACAGACCAGTAGTGAGTAGTGACGATGCATGTTTGAGGGAGGGAGAGGTAGGAAAGGGTCAGCTAGGGTTTGGACGTGAAATCCAAGGAATGTGAGTGGTTGTATGGATCTCAAACAGTAGAAGTGTTCCTATACTATCTTTCGGAAGAGTGGATAGGATTTCCCGGTAATGGATCATGGTTTTCATTTATTATTCACAATCCAACTCAATTCTACTTATTTTTAGCTCAAAATTATATAGTATTATAGCTCGATCTTTATTGAACTTAATCTTTAAATGTATTAGGCTAAATTAAAATATCTGGTTTTACACTTGAGGATGAAAAAATTTGGACGAGGGCACGTAATAGTTGAGGAATGTCAAATTTATTTTTCTTCTAGAGACCTGTTTTTTTAGAACCCGAGACCTGGTGAATTCAAAGCCCGTGAACTATAGGCACACGACGTAGGTTGGACTGGACTGGTTCGGTAATGGGCTGGCATATTGGGCCGTGAACCATAACGAAGCAGCCCACAAACTCTCGGCCTCCCGAAATAGATATGGATAGCGTACATCCTACGTCTACGTATGAATACGGGGCGTAAAATATACGCCGTAGCATTAGATCTGTACAACACTTTTTCTTCCCAATCCCGCGGTCGTGTCAGCTAGCTCTCGCCGGAATTGCGCATCGCTTTCGTTCTTCCCGAAGATTCAATTTTCTTGTCTCGCGCCGCCTGCTCGCCATGGCCGTCGCCGCCGCGGTTGCTGCGCCGCTGCTCCCCACCCCGACCGCTCGCAGCTTGCCTGCCGCCTTGCTCCCCACCCCGCCGCCGACCGGCGTCCCCTCCACGGCTTCCCCCGCGCCTCCGATCTTTGCCCCCTCCACCGCATACTTCCCCCCGTGCCGCCGCCGACCGGCTTGCTCTCTCAAATCCATCGCGCCGTTGGCTCCTCACCTCGCCCTCTCGCCCGCTCCCGCCACGCCTTCCGTGATCCCCACCCCCGCCGTTGACTCCCCGCCTCCCGCGCCGTCGACTCCACCGTCGCCCGCGTACGTCCCGCCGTGCCGCCGCCACGCGGTTTGCTCACCCAGTTCCACCTCGCCGTCGGCGCCCTGCCTCGCCTCCTCATCCGATCCCGGCACGCCACTGACCACGCGCTCCATTGCCTCTCCAGCTTCCCCCGCGCCGTTGGCTCCCCAATCGCCGGCGTACGTTCCGCCATGCCGCCGCCTCTCGCCCAATCCCACCGCGCCGTCAGCGCCCCGCTTCGCTCCCTCATCCGCTCCCGCCTCTCCAGCATCCCCCGCGCCATCGACCTCCCCTGCGTACGTTCCGCCGTGGCGCCGCGTCGCGATTTGCTCGCCGCCCTCATCCGCTCCCGCCGTGATTCCCACCACACCGCTGACGCCCCGTGTCAACGCCTCTCCTACTTCCCCAGCGCCATCGACCCCGCCGTCGGATGCGTACGTCCCGCCATGCCGCCGCCTCGCGGTCCTCGCCCCCTCACCCGCCCCCGCCGCTGCTTCCGTGCGCATTCCGTCCGCCGTAATCCCCACCCCGCCACTGACCCCCTCATTGTTTCTACAGTTTCCTCCACGCCGTCGACGCCCCCATCGCCCGTGTACGTCCCGCCGTGCCGCCGCCTTTGCTTGCCTGATTCCACTGTGTCGGCACCCCGCCTCGCCCCCTCACGCGCTCCTTCCCCGCCGCTGACCGTCTCTCTGGCTTCTCCGACGCCGTCAACCCCCTCATTGCCGCCGGAGAGAAACACTGATCTTGCAGGACCGTCTTTGCCGAAAAAGATCAAGGGGTTCAAGGTCCCCGCCCGTGCCTCGCTACGCTGGTTGAAGAATAGGATCACTCGCTATCGCAAGCAAAATTTGAGGTATGTGTCTGACTCTGGCTCTGAATCAGAGTCGGAGTTCTACGCCCGTCCTGCATTTTTGAATGCCCCTCGTGCTAGTGATCTCCCCATTCCGTGGTCGTTAATGCGTTAGCGTCGCAACATATTTACAACTTCGTCTCTCAATGATCTAGTTTTTTAGATTAATTTGTTAATATAGTAATATAGTAATTTGCTATGTGTTATTTAATAACCTGTTTTAGTCTTTTATATATGTCTTAATTTAGTATAAACAGTTATGCTTTTTATTTTTAGATTGTTTTTTTTTCTTATCTCAATTTTCTTTATGCATTTCAGGTTTCATTAGTTTAGGTTAGTTACTAACTCCGCCTATGTTATTTCAACATAGCCGGTCTCAAGCCCGGATAAAGGAGGAGGGGTAAACTATTTTTTTATCATTATGGATGTTTAAATGGCCTAAATTTTTATCATTATAACGTTTTTGTTTTGTTCATCCTTGACCCTTATACGCTTTCTGATGGGAGATCGGGGGATCACGGGGTGTGGCAAAATGAGTTCGACAGATAAACCTGTAAAACGAAGCTCTCAACTTAAGACATGTTTTCATGTGCAATGTTGATTGCTTTCAGGTTTCGAGTGATCCCCAGAAGAGAGCGATATATGTCCAATATGGTGAGGAGGGCCTGAAGAGAAATGATGTAAATAGATTTTTTATAAACATAAAATTTATCTGTTGTCTATTTCTCTGCTGAGCTATAGAAATAATGCTATACTGCAATTTGATGGATGATGGCTTGATTCTGACTTGTTTTCTCATGGCTTGTTTCTTCTCTGCTGAGCTATCACTAGCACTATAAGTAAGCTTTTCAATATATTGTTCCTGCCTTGTTTTTTACCTTTTTTTTTCTCAAGGCACATTTATCTATAGTTTTCTTGTCATTCAGGATGTTAGATAACTATAATCTGTAAGAAGTATGATATATAGTTCTGATCTAAGGCTCACGGGAGAAAACAATTAAAATCTCCATCAGTATTGTTTTTTGTTTACCTAATTTATTGCTTGAGAAGATGATACATAGATTTATTTTAACCAATCATATGTAAGGTTATGCTTTGAGGTTCAGTGTTGCCAGAATTCTTTTCGGCTAACATGTGTTGTGATTGTGAGAACTCACATCGTTGGTAGGCATTAATGTGAGATGATAATATTTGTTTCATATGGATCCCTGAATATGTTAACTTAGCAGGATGCGCACTCATGGCTAGGCACAAGGAGCGGCAGAGGTTGGCAGATGACGGCACTGCACTTGTTGTAGTCACCCTCTCCAGTCTCATTCTAGTGTGCTTTTTTTCATCAAATGAGACATTGTTGTGTCAAGGCCCGAAGCTCTTATGTATTTGGTTCGTGCTTATTTCTTTTCTCACTTCCCCTTTTTCACTTTATTCCTATTTATTTCAGTAAGCACAACTCATTCTGTTCATCTGATTATTTTACTAGAGCTATGAATAATGTGTACCTGGCTGCCTGCAGATATTTCAAATCGGTATTTATCTGGTTGGCGTCGAGGGCAAACGGACAGGAGAAACCTCTTCAGCATTGAGGAATCTGGAGGATCTAGCTGATACTGCCAGACTTATGGTTTTCGACTTTACCTATAAGAAGTAAGCTTCTCTTTGCCAATATCATCTACTGAGCCTTCCTTGTTCTCATGATAAATAAAGATTAGACACTTTGGAAAACTAAGATGCCTGCTCAATCTGATGTTGCAAACTAAGATGCCTTGCCCCTTTATTTTTGAAAACGCAGGAGAGCTGCGCTTCATTGCAATAGAGAGAGAAAAATAGTCCCCATACAAATCCCATCTCTCATACGGGGACCAAATATGAGAGATAGGCTCAAAAGTACAAAACTAGCTTATGAAACACATAAAAGCATGGACTTAAATTGCCTTTTTATTCCAAACTCAGGGAGCAATTTATTACAAACTCCCTCATTCTTTCTGTTTTCCATTAGGCTTTCTACCCCAAACCCAAGGACTTACATTGGTTCAGGCAAGGTTTCTGAAATCAGGAGTGCCATTTAAGCCCTTTACGTTGCAACTGTAATTTTCAATTACTAGTGGATCAATGTTATATTACTTAGTTAATAAAGTCAGTGCACATAGCTTGAATATAATGATGAGGTTCAGTCTGTTATTAAAGCAAAACCCATTGATTTAGTTCAAAATAGAAAACATAGGACAGGAGAACTTCTGTATCTTTAACATGACTGTGATCGATATGGATGATTCTGTCAGATTTGGTCTTGGCTTTGCCTCATGCGTCTAAACAGTCTGTTTGATTTATTATCCTAACTGTGGAATCATTGGGTTTTTTCCGCGGTTCTTATGAGAGCATCTTGTGAATACACCTGATTGTAATTAATTGTATTTCTACGTCCTTATGCAAAGAGACCCAGGAATGTGAATACACCTGATTGCCTTTTGTTATGTGACTAAACTGGACTCCTTTTCGTGTCTCATTTCTCCAGGAAGTATTCTGGCTTTGGTCTACGAAATAAGCATTTGTTTGCTGGAGATAGTGTTGGTCCTTATCCTTTGGTGCTTAGGACATCTGTCTGAGAGGTGCTTAGGACATCTGTCTGAGAAACAAGTATTCTGAATATGAGGATCACCAAAATGGTACCACCTTCGATACACAATTTGTGGCTCAGTTAATTCCTTCTTTTGGTGATACTTATATTTTTAAGACAACCGAGTTGAGAACCACAATGAGCATACAAAATTTTCAATGTTGACTCTCAACCAATGTTGCTGCTTGCTGCATTTCCAACTTTGGAAACACACATCCCATTACTGCTGTTTACAATGTTTCTTATATCCAGGTTCATGTTTGGGATTTTTCAGGGCACACAAACTTAATATTAATAAATGAATGGAATAGGCTACATCATGACTGTTGCCATGTAGATCAAGAGGTAGTACCATTGGCCACCTGTGAACCCTACTAATTTGTTTCCACTGCACTGGAATTTAGTTTAATATATCACTTTCTGATTAATATCATCTTATAGCATGGCCTAAAATTTTCTCCCCAGATGTGCTTTTTTATCCCTTTTCATTTGCTTGTGTAGAATCTTCTGGATGTGCAAGTCTATGCAATGTCCGATTCCTTAACATCCAAACTGGTGAAAGCCATATCTATGGAGCTTGTATTTTATACATCATACTACAATATCTCTGTACGTAGCTGGCTTGGTTACACATAAACATAGGGAAGTTTACGTACACATGTACATGTCCTGAGATGGCATGGTGCGAGGGAGATGGGAAGCTCCTGGCAGGGTTTTTTTTACCGCCCGGAACCGGTTCGGAAACCACGGTTACCAGTCAAAACGGTCCGGTCCGGTTCCGGCTAGTTCGCAACCATCCAAATTCAAAATTTTGAATTTGAATTCAAAAAATGAAAAAATCTCAAAAATACTTTAAGTTGCTATGAATCTAATGGTGTCAAATTTTTTTAAATATTCGTTCATTTAGTATACTTTGCGGGCATTAGAAGTTGAACCAAAAAAAGAAAAAGGAAAAAAAATTAACCGGTTCAACTTCTAATTCCCGCAAAAAATATTAAATGCACTAATATTTGAAAAAATTTGACACCATTAGATTCTACACACCTTGAAATATTTTTTAGAAAATTTTCTTTTATTTTCCATTTTTTAATTTAAATTTGAAAACACATAAAATTCTTCACTGATTCGGTTTTTTTTCAACAACCGGTACCGGTCAAACCGGTCCGACTTACCGGTCAAACAGCTCGGTAACCGTTGAAAATGGATTGCACTACGTGTTTTGGTTTGGAATTTGAATTTGTCCGGTTTTTACCGGTTTAAGGTCAAACTGGTCCGGTTAGATGGAACCGGAGCCCGGGAGTTTGGGCAGTCCGGTCGGTAAAAAAACTGGCTCCTAGTCGGTTGGTGCAGTGAGACAGAATGATGGAGCTGCTGCAGCTCTGCTGGATGGGATGGGATAGAGAGTAGTGGATGTTGGTAATCTAGCGCATGCCGGTAGGGTAGTTAGTTTGTTTCTTTCCCTTTGCATTGTTTGTTACAACTAGGTTCGTGCCCGTGCGTTGCTACGGGCATCCAATTATCTATAACGCAATACACAAAATATACAATAAAAATTATATAGTACAACATTGTATTTCTCAATTTAAGACATCATAGGATCGTGCCCGTGCGTTACTACGGGCTACAAAATATACAATATGTGAAGCATCCAACAAGATAAAAATAGTGTGAAAATAAACATGAATAATGAAAAATATATATTTCAAGAGTGTAGTTACTGAATTAAACAAAGTTACATATGTCATGGTATTACAAAGATGTGATGCGTGTCGGTATAAGAAGCACTCGGCACAACAATCATGATCAATTCAAGTGCCTTAAGGCCTAACCTATTTCCTAAACCAGCTACATTGCTTGCATGACAACTTTTGATGTCCAGCATATAAAGGAATCACCTGCACTAACAGAATTAAGACAACTAAAGATGAAACCTACATGAATATTTATCTTAATTCAGTCGCACTTAGCCCCTCTTGTGCTACCAAATAAAACTCGCCATCTAGGCATACTATCCTCACTTTACCGAAACTATATTAGAGGCAAAATCGAGAAGCTCAGAATAACAACTATCTTACCACTGAACTGCAGGAAGATGAGAGTGATTTTACTTTTTGTGATCGAACAAACCTTACTTCAGTTTGTATATATGAGGACAGCATCCTAATGCAGCAAGGAACTCATATGCATGAAGCAAGAGATAAACTGATGTACGAGGAAGAGGAAACAAACCAAGGAACCCGTGTGCTGAGACTGTCGTCACCCTTGGGCTTCCAGTGTCAGGTGTGGATGGAGTGGTCGACCAGCAAGGTCCTGCAAAGCATAGTGGCCCTGATTATCACAAAGAGGTCCGTAGCAAATGTGAGCAGATCACCATGTAAAGTGACGAAAAGTCTATCAAAAAGAGAGAGAGGAGTAAAATATAACATTTGATTGGCTAAAAATTCTAGCATTCTATAAGACTCCAGCTCAAATGGCAAAAGAAACTAAACTGATACGAATCAAAATACCTTTTTTCCTTCCTTACTCATCGAATTCTTGTGAATAGTATGAATGTTCTACAATTTGGATCTTACACTGCTGAATATTATGCATAATGCACCAGATAGTCCATGAAAGTTCAGACTTCCTTGAAAAATGGTTCCGTCAATCTGACCTAACATAATGCACTTGCAAATTTAAGGTGGTGGTTGAATTTCTATCAGAGCATCAGCAGCTATAGTTCTGACATAATGTATCACATGTCTGATCCTGAGATAAATATCCTTGTCCAACTGTTTCATTGGCCCCGTTGACAGTTCAGCCGGTCAATCATTGTCTGAAAAAGAAAAAAAGGTTAGAAAAGAGAGATGGTCATGCATGACAACTAGACCTGAGCATTTTGAGCCCGGCCCGACCCGGCCCGCTGGCCCGGCCCGGGCCCGGCCCGCGCCAGGCCCGCCCACGGACCTTACTGGACGGGCGTGGGCAGAGATCTTGAAGCCCGCGAAAAAAAATCTAGGCCCGAACCCGGCCCGAAATACTGTTTTTAGCTGTTTTACACTATAAAAAGCGCGGGCAGCCCGCCCAAGCCCGGGCCCGGCCCGAGCCCGGTCCAAAAACTGAGGCCCGACATGTCCCATGGGACAGTCATGGGCAGGATTTTCTCGGCCCGAAAAACCCGAGTTTTTTTTCGGCCCGGCCCGAACCCGGCCCGGCCCGTGAAATGCTCAGGTCTAATGACAACTTCAGTGAACAAAGATTGTGAAGTAATCTACTATCTGCAAATTTTACCAGTCTTCCATATTAAAAATTGATCATAATACAGCCAAGTTACATGCTATATCACGTAGCAGATTAGGAATATGATTTCTTGGTATATCGTAATCATATTATACAGGATTGATGGTTACATAATTTTAAATCTAAACTCAATAAATGTTTTGATTACCTCCTTCTCTTTGAAATTCTAGTTGGATTTCCCCCAAAATACGAAAATCCTTTCTCTGTTGTATGGACTTCACAAATTTCACAAATCCTCTGCTGCTTTCATCACCTATTATTTCTTTCAACATGTGAATTGAAAAAAGATTTATTTAGCACAAAAATAAAAAGCACAGAGCTAATGTGACAACCCGCCCACGAAAAATACCGTACTATCGTCTAAACCAATCCACTTTGGTCATTAAGCAATAATAAATTATCATCATGTCGTTAGTTGCCGGGTTAACGCCCGGTAAATCACTTACAAAGCAACAAGGATCGACATATATGCATTAAAACTCACGCGAAGGCGAGTCCAGAGAACAACATATGATTAACATCCAAATTTACCCCGAAGGGCTTAATTATTACAAACCGAAGTTTTTGACATGATAACGAAGTTCAGAGTTTTGAAAATAGCGGAATTAAACTAAACGGCACGAGGAAACATCACGGGAGGCCTGCCATGATGCCTTCATTCATCGTCTTCCACCCACTCCAGCTCCCAGCCGGGCGGGATCTCTCCAGGCCACACATCAACAAAGGCATTACCTGGAACAACAGATTATAGCAAGGCTGAGTATACTAATACTCAGCAAGACTTACCCGTCGGTGATATCTACTTCACCAACTCTAGACATGAAAGGCTTTTTGGCCACTAGGGTTTCTTTAGCTGAAAAGCAACGAAGAGTATGTCCTTACTTTCAAGATTTTAGCACAAGTTCTAGTTGAATATTCTTTTCTAAATTAGCCAACTATTGCAAGCATAAGTTGTGCAAGACAATTAATCAAGCATAATATTCATCAACTTCCATCATTAGGGATCTCATGGCCAGTGGAGTAAGTAGTCTCAGATAACGGTGAGAGGCCGACAACCAGTTGATTTAAACCTTGCAAGGTAGACCTAAACACACGGTAGGGTGCCCCCGCGAGGACAACCACCAAGCGGTTCCCAAAAATCCTCGGTTCGGGATAAGAGGCCACAGTCTTCGGTACAGGCTATCTGGCGTACCCCGCAAGGCACTCAGAATCGCACATGCACCACCGGTAGCTAGCCGAGGGACGCATCCCAAGATTAGTCACAGTAAAATCCCTTACCACCTCATTAAGGTACTAGGCTTACCGGTCCCATTCCCGACAAGTGCTTAGTAGGTTCAAACACTTAACCCACGAAAGCCATTGGACCGGAGCCCACATCCCATGCTCTTACCACGTGAGCAATCCATTTATCAAGATCTTATGATTACAACATAAGAACCTATTCTCGCGAGTGACAAGCATCACTCGACTTGTAACGGTCCTATAGCATAGCAGCTATCGGCCTATCATACTAGTAAAGGACAACGGTACCTAGGGATCATGCATCTAGGGTTTCATATCAACTCCTGAGCGTAAATGCACAATCATCCATAGATAGTTGCATAAGATTTCAAAAACATTTAGGTTAATGCACCGGGGCTTGCCTTCGTCAGCAGGGTTAGCCTGAGTGTCCTCGGTGTCGTCGATCACTTCCACGTACTGCAGCTCCGCGTCAGCTCCTCTTTCCTCGGCTTCCGGCACGAGCGCGTAGCTACCGTCAGGGAGTTCTACACGGAATGCAATGCAGGGTTCGGGTGGAGTGATAGATTAATTATTTCATCCAACTCTTGTTGGCCACATTCACCTTAACAAACAATTAACTACTAATTCTTTTTCGTGAAGGTTATTATAGACAAGGGTTTATTCTTTGATAAACAATTAATTAATGCTTACTTTTATTGTGGTTATTTCATGTGAGATTTATTATTCAATCTTTTAATAGTGATTGTGTACACATCTATGTAAATAATTCCATTTAAATTCTCAAACAGCAAGGGTGAATTAAAAGACCCTAAAATTAGGCTATGCAACCATTTACAAGGGTCACAAGGTTAAAGGACACATTTTCCTAATTAACTCCTAATAACAAGCTTATGTGCACCCTAACTTTTAAAAGCACAAATAAATTATACAAACAAGGGCAGGGGTCCTTGCTGGCCTAAATACTACTAAGCAACCACTGGATCAAGCTTGGACATTACAAGAGCTACAAAACCTATATATGCAAAGATGACATTTCCTAGCTATTTAAATTAAAGGAAATGCATAAATAAATAAATCAAAAGCTCCTGCACCCAAGCTCAATCCTACAGCTACTCTGGCCTAAAACAAGACTAGAACACCAACATGTGCATCTCAAACATATTTGAAATTTGAACTATGCATTTAAATGCAAATCTAAGCATAAATCAAGATTAAATAATTCTATCAGAGATAAAATCATGATAAATTCAGGAAAGTTGCATCTAGGCATAACATGAACATAGCCAGAAGTTGAGCACAAAAATCAATTTATATTTTGCTACAAAAATCATTTGGACAGATTCAGCATAAATAGTAAATAAATCATAATAAAAGATTTACTCAGTAACTTTGTGCAATTTTTGGTACAGGAGCTAGGCATGACATATCACACAACATATCCAAAATTTAGCTATAGATCACATGTGTATTTGGAGATACAACAGATCTAGGTTTAACAGTTTTGTATTTTTCATGCAAAAACTATCAAGAAAAAGTATGGTCATGCTTTACCAAAGTTGTAGTGTTTTTCAAAAGGAATCCAACAAAATTAGGTTTGCATTTTTCTGATTTTTTTATGATTTTCTAAGGATTTTACAAGAATCAGCAACACTGCAAACACTATTTAAGAAACAACTTACAAGGAGGTCCTTGGAAACTTTTGCAGATTCACAACTACGCCCTTGGTTCGCACCCAGGCCCCTGGAAATAAAGGGGTGCTCGTAATGTAGTCCCCGGGGAGGCCAGCGGCGGTCCGGCCGGCAATTCCGGCCAGCCGGCGGCCATGGCCGGCCGGGCGCGGGCGGAGGGCGACCTGGAGGTCTCCTGGGCTCGATTCTTGGGCTCGGTTGGGGCAGAGGGGCCACCGGAGGGTGTGGCCGGCGGAGCGGGGCGGTGGCCGCCGCGGGAGCTCGTGCTCCGGCGAAGCTGCGTCGCCGGCGGGGCAACAAATGGCTCAGGAGGTTGGGGTGGAGGTCCATGGTGGCGGTGGTGCGCTCAATTTGGCCGGTGGTGGCTCGAGACCGGGAGTTCCCCGTGGAGGCAGCCATGGCGGCTCGGCGGACGGCCAGGCGCACGCGAGGAGGAGCGGCGAGCGGGTTTTATAGGCGGCGAGTGGGAGAGGGAGTCCTGACTTCGTTGCTAAGGATCCTCCGGCGTTAATGCCGCGCGTATGACGGCCTGGCCTCGGCAGGTGCAAGCGGCAGGGAGGGACGCGGACGGACCGATGGGTGAACGGCGGTGCGGCCGGGCGGCGAGGGCGGGCGCGGCGCGTGGCAGGGGATATGCTCCGAGGGGTGCGGCGCACGGACCGGCGGTCGCGAGCCCGCCTCGGCATGCGCGTACGGCGGCGTACGGCGGCGGTCGACGTGGCGCGGCGCGCGCGGGCGCGCTCTGGAGCGCGAGAGCGCAGCCGGCATCGTGGTCTGCTGATTCCATTCGCAGTAGCACTGTTTGACTGGCCAGATCTTGAATTTTTCAATCCAAACTTTGAAAACTCTGAATAGCAAAGATGTAGAGCAAGTTACCCTCTACAACTTCTAGAAAGGCTCTATGGTGTTTTGAGCAACGGATTTTGCATAAACTGCTGGCAAACTTTGAATGCCACTCTGCGCCAGTGAACAGGAGCTGATGGCGTTGACCGGGGTTTTTCACCATTTTCCGCTTCAAATTTGAAATGCCGCTCAACATGAAAGTTGTGTCCCATGAAAAACTGGACAACTTTTATATTGAGAGATTTTGAAGTGTTTAGGTGAAATTTGGAGAACGCGGCAAAAGTTCCGGAGGAAGTTCAAAGACATTGGGGTTTTGACCCACCTTTGACTAGGGTTTGACCAAGTTTGACCACAAGTGTGTGTTGACTTGATTAAGCGGGTCATTAGTGATTGTTGACGAAGTTTTCGAGGTGATGACCCAGGTTGACCAAGGTTTGACTAGAGTCAACGCGTGTGACTCGGTCATTAGCACTAATGAGGCTAATTAAAAACCTGGGGCGTCACAGCTAACTCTACATGAAAAAATGGGGAGCCAGTAGTGCAACATCACTACATACATAGCTCAAGTAAAATAAAGAGAGGCTAAATAAAAATGTCTAGTGGAACAAACTGGCAAGTGAAATAAAGATTAAAAAAATATCCATGAGTTGAACAAAAGAGCTTCAATCATTGACCTGATGATGTTGGCTCACACAAAAATACAGTAGCTTCATCACCGCAATTATCTCATTGAACTTAATCATATATTATCAATAAGAGATGGTACCTGTGCATAGGCAAATTATCCTAAGCTTCAGCCACTGGTGTTTACCGTGGTCAATATTTTATTATTATGCCTTGAGAAATATGCTTATACCCGTTGAACTAAATAAACTGATGATTTCAGATTAACTTTTTAGATCCTGGTATCTGATGAAACAGAATCTTTTCAGAGTCAGTTGTGGTAAAAAGAATAGATGCCAGTTTTGTTTTCGACTATTTAACCAAAAGGAATTACAGCAGTGGACAGGGCTCAAGAGTTAGAAAAATATAATAGTTATACTGGGAAAAAACAATGAGTCCATTTATGACAAACCAACTAATGGAGCAGTGAAACAAATAGCAGCACATTAAGCACAAAACTAAGTGTTTTGTTGCTTTCTTAACATAGCCATACAATTGCGGCCATTTGACTAACAAACTAAGAAACACAGACCACACTGCATTTCATTGACAAACTAAGAAACCCGGACCAGAACCACAATGAACCAAATAAACAGATGGCTTCAGTTTCACTTTTCAGAGTCTGGTATTCGAGGAAAAAAGAAAACCTTTTCAGAGTCTGGTGTGGTAAAAGAATAGATGATCAGCAGCTGAGTGTTGTTTTTGGGTAAACAAACGAATTACAGCGTGACTGCTATAATAGTCATTAGTCAATATATAGTCAAATCGAGTAAATGCAGGGGGAATCACCTCGACAGAATATGTTATCTGCAAACCAACAGAATTACTTATGGTCCATCTAACCTCAATAGGATTATCCAACAGCCAAAAAGGACAAAAGATCAACACTTGTTCATACACATCATAAAGCATCCGGAAGTGTCAATGTTGAGCAAAGAGAGCACACCATCAAACAGAAATCACCAATGCACCACTGCTAAATTCTACAGATCGACAACCCACCTTGTCCTTGCTGTCTCAACTGAAGCAGAACCCTAAACCAGAGAAGTTCAGTTCAGCTTCAGCCCTGTAGTAGCGAATAATGTGTCAATCTCGTCAGATACAATATTGAAAGCCAGCAAAAAGCATTAGTTTCATCAGACCATCTCTAATCCTAAAAGGACAATGGCTAACAATACAATGGGGATAGGTTAAAAAAACTCCACAAACCTCCCAAACCCGCTTACAGCTGCATCCATAAACAATTATATTCTCACAACCTAGAGCCTACATCCATGTGTATTTACACATTTCCAACTGGGATCAGAAGAAAAGGATAAGGACACGACTTGGTTTGCATGAGCAGATGTAATTTTTAGCATCCCACCATTCTTATGTGTGTCCTAGTCTCGGCTAACTGACTACCGATGAACTAATTTCACACATCACCACTGATTAAAATCAAAGTAAATGCAGTGGGAATCACCTCAATAGTGGTTGGTGAGGGAATAGATGACGTTGCGGCGTTGCCGCCGCGATGGAGTGGATTGCCGGTGCCGGTGTGGGGCGGGGGCGGCGGCGGCGATTACGGCGGTGACGGGGATGAAGACGATGGCGGCGATCTCGTGGGCGAGGACGGTTGCAGGAGGGGCGAAGTGGATGCCGAGGGACGTCGCAGGCGGCTTTGTGGGGCAGTGCAGTCTGGCGCCCGGCTCTGTCGACCGCGTCGGCGACGAGGGATGAAGACGATGGCGGCGATCGCGTGGGCGATGACAGCTGCAGGAGGGCAAGAAGTAGATGCCGAGGGACGTCGTCCGCGGCTTCGTGGGGCAGCGTAGTCTGGCGGCCGGCTCTCTCGACCGCGGCGGCGACGCGGGGATCGGGGTTAGCTAGGGTTGGAGGCGACGCAGGTAGGCGCAGATGGCGGCGAACGTGGGGGAGTCGCGAGTGGAGGAGCGCGGGATTGTGAAGCGGAGGCGTGGTCGTCGTAGGCACAGTAGAAGTGTAGAACCGAGCGGAGGCGTGGTCGTACGCGATTTGTGTGGGTGAACCTAAGTTTTGTTCCATGTTTCATTCTTTTTAGTTGTAAGTAAGCTAGATGTAGAGAAGAGATTGCAGGCGCACAAGCTCTGGCATGTGGCAGCCGTGCGCTTAGGAGGTCATGGCGCGAGAATAGCTCGGCCGTGGCCTGGGCTCTCGATCGTGGACGCATCATGGAGGCGTGGGGTTGGACACGCTCAACACCCGCGACATGCGCGCCCTTTGAATAAATATGAGCAAAGACAGAAAACGCTGCGTTCTATTGGCAGCACAACTCCTTGCGTCCGTTTTCCAAGTGTTCATCATGTTCGTGTTGAGTTGTGTGAGGTCAAATGAGTTCCAGGGACCGCCAGACGTTGGGAACACAGGTTGATCCTGACAATTGGTATTAGAGCTTGGTGAAATCCGAGGAGCCATGTCGTCACCGCAGAAGTTGGTGACGGTGGGCGACAAGGCCGGCAAGACCGGCCAGACGCCACCACCGAAGTCCGGCAAGTCTGGGCAGACGCCGCCACCAGACGCGAAGAACAAGTCGTCCACAAGCCGCACACCCACTCCACCGAAGGGCCGCAACCACCGCTCTCCGTCACGCCCACGCACCTGAGGTCGCCAGCCATGCGAGATCGTCGTCAAGCGGGTGTTCGGAGTCCACCAGGGACGTCGACTTCCACGACGATCGCACCGCTCTCGACGCTATCTGCGGCGCCGTCCCGGAGGAGATGGTGCCCACACTGGCGACCAAGCAGTCAGCCAAGGAGGCGTGGGAGGTGATCAAGACGATGCGGATCAGCGACGATCGGATACGCAAGTCCACGGCTCAGAGTGTCCGCGCTGAGTACGAGGGGATCAAGTTCCGCGAGGGTGAGTCCGTTGAGGATTTTTCGCTTCGTCTATCCAATCTTGTGCAGCGCCTCGCCGTTCTTGGAGATCCAGGGCCTCAACACAAGGTGGTGTGCAAGTACTTGCGGGTTGCAAAACCTCGGTACAAGCAGCTCGTCGTCTCCATGGAGACGCTACTCGACATCGACACCCTACCCGTCGAGGAGGTCACCGGGAGGCTTCAGGCGGACGCGGATGATGAGGCGGAGGCACCGAAGAACGCCGACGGCAAGCTCCTCCTCACCCAGGAAGAGTGGCTGGAGAAGTACAAGTCTGACTCCAGCAGCAGCCGATCGAGTTCTGGTGGCCACGGTAGAGATGGCAATGGGTGCTCGAAACCCGAAACCCGAAACCCAATAGGTTTTTGCTCCATTAGGACACGGGTTTGGGTCGATTTTTATACCCGTGGGTCTACTAATGGGCGAAAAATAAGACCCAACGGGTTCGTGGGCATGGATTTGGGAACATAAAACCAAACCTGTGAACCCATGGGTTTTTTTAGACCCGACTATATATCACTAAATAAGCCAATATTCTTAACTTACACCTCAATTTTAATGGCTAAACCCCAACTCTTATATGCATGTATTATTTCTTATCATGATTTTAATTGTTAAACGATCTATTCTATGCTTTATGTCACTCATATGAAGTGCTTTTGTTAACATGTGGTATTACGATTGGATAACTAATACTATATTTTTGTTAATTTACATCAATGTTGAATGTGTATGTTTTAAATTGTGAAGATATACATGTATATTATTTTTTTCTTGTTGAATTGTGAGCACATGTATACACGTATATGTTAATTTTGTTGTTTGATTTGATACCTACAGGCGACCCGTGGGTACCCGTTAATCCGATGGGCATGGGTTTGGACACAAAATCAAACCCGTCACGGGTCATGGGTTTTTTAATGACCAGGTTTTGTATTCACGGGTATGAGTTTGGGATGGCAAAACCCAGCAGGTTTGTGCCCGTTGCCATCTCTAGGCCACGACAAACATCGCGGCAGAGGGCATGGGCGCAGTGGAGGTCACAACGACTCGCGGGCCGGTGGGAACGCGAGCAGCAACGCCAACAACCCCGACATCTGCAAGAACTGCGGCAAGAAAGTCCACTGGGCCAAGGATTGCCGGAGCAAGCCCAAGGGTCACTAGGCCCATGTGGCCCAAAACGCCGAGCCCACTTTATTGCTCGCCGTCACGTTGACCCTGGAGGAGGAGATCTCATTCCCCTCCGAGCCGCCGCCGCCTTCACCATGCTCGATCTTGTCGTCGGCGACCCACTTTGGCCAGCTTCATCTCATCGAGAAGGTCTTCGTCGTGCTCGACGCCTCCGGTGACCGAGATCCGAAGCAATGGGTCTTCAACACCGGGGCGTCCAACCACATGTCTGGATCCCGCGTGGTGTTTGCCGATCTAGACATCGGCGTCACCAGATCCGTGAGGTTCGGCGATAGCTCCGGCGCGGATCGAGGGCCTCGGCACCATGGTCTACTCCTGCAAGGATGGCGAGCACAAGACGCTCCCCAACATCTACTTCCTGTCGCGCCTCACCACCAACATCGTCTCCATCGGGCAGCTCGATGAGAGCGGGTACCAAGTACTCGTTGAGGATGGAGTGATGCGCGCCCGGGACGAGGAGAGGTGCCTGCTCGCGAAGATCCACCGCAGCCTAGGTCGGCTGTATGTGCTCGACATCACCATCGCACAACCAGTCTACCTGGCGGTGCGCACCGATGACCTGGCCTGGACCTGGCACGCGCGCTTCAGTCATCTTCATTTCGGGGCGCTCTGCAAGATGGCGAAGGACGAGCTCATCCGCGGACTGCCTCACCTCACCCAGGTGGAGCAGCTCTACGAGGCTTGTCTGGCGGGGAAGCAGCGACGCGCTGCGTTCCCGCAGAAGGCACTCCGGTGCTCAACTGAACCTCTGCAGCTACTGCACGGAGACTATGAGTGGTAACAAATACTTCCTCCTTGTTATTGATGATTACTCTGAAAGGATCTTGTGATGCCTAGAGGGGAGGGTGAATAGGATCACTTTAAAATTCTGCAAAATCTGAGCAGCGGATCAGGGGCCGGATGACCCGGGGGGGTCCGGGTCACCCTGCTACTTGGGCCGGATTAACCAACACGCGAAGATAGAGTATAAAGAGCTTAATAAAACTTGAATTTGCAGAAAGTGTATGAATCAAAACTTGCGTATAAGAGCTTGTAGCCACCTGCAATAAAGGATTTCACAAGAAACAATACAAATATTTAGATCGATCCAAACCTAGCTTCTAGGGTTAGAGAAAAAGGGATGAACTCAAACAAGCAAGAGACAAGAGATTTAATCCGAAGTTCACTCCCACAAAGGAAGCTACGTCTCCGTTGAGGATCCCACAAAGGGAGGGCTATCACCAAGAGCCTCTTGCCTCACCCAATCCCCACAAAGGAAGATTGGTGCTCACTAAGAGAAATCCACAAAGGATGGGTAATACAAACGTTCCCGGGTGCTCCACACGGAGAGGGCACTCAACGGGCGACGCCTAACCGTCTAGAAGCAAGCTTCAAGAGTAACAAACGAGAATCAATCGATCTTGGCCGCCACAAGTGCTTCTTGAGATGAACAAGTGAAGAGCTAGCTCAAGGAGCACACACTAGCACCTCAAATCTCTCTCACACCCAAACCCTAGGAGGATCCTTGCTTGGAGTGGCTTGGAGAGGAGTGGAGAGAGGGGAAATGGAGTTTGAGGAGGTGTTCTTTTCGTTGGAGGCAGCAACCCTAGGAAGAAGAAGTGAGGGGGTATAAATACCCCCTCGCTTCAAAGAGCCGTTGGCTGGCTGCAGCGACGGGGCCGGGTCACCCGGCAACCACCAGAGGCATACCGGGTGATCCGGCCAGATGGACCGGATGACCCGACGGGGCACAGGAAGCGGGATTAACACCTTCTTTAATGGGGGTTCAAGGTTTTGGCTAGATTTTTGTGGCTAGTTGTCGGGGTTTGTTACCGCCGGCAAGTAAATTTATACGAGGGGGCGTGTTCTTATCCGCACGGTAGCACAGGAGACACTCGGAGTTATACTGGTTCGGGCCTCCGGAGAGTAATACCCTACGTCCAGTCTGAGAGGGGGTGTTCCTTATGCTCAGGGGTTTGCAACAGGGAGTACAAACAGGTCGGGAGAGGGTGCAGAGCCCAAGTCCCTGGTGTGCAAGTGGTTCAAGTAGCAGGAGTCTGCGTACGTGTGTGCGTGGTTGTATGAGATGGGATATCGATGCTAAGTGCGTGTGGGGGTGGAGACGAACGTGTCTTGAGAGTGCCCCTGCCTCTCCCTTTTATAGTTGCAAGGGAGGAGTTCAGGGCGGTTACATTGAGCGTGTATGAGCTAATCTACAGTGCGAGACATCCTTCTCTGCTCCGGGTTGTCAGACGGCAGAAGCGGCGGAGCACTGTTACGGGGCCTTGGGTGACGATGCTGATCCCGTGCGTCCCTAGCATCCGTCCCAGGGCCCCCCATTCCCTCCTCTGAGTAGTTTAGTCGGGTACGGGAGACAGTGTACATGTCCTGACCTCGTCAGTGGATCAGGGACTTGTCTTTTCTTGATATCGTAGGAAAGGGGTAGCCTGCGCCATGGATAGGTGATGGCTTGCACTGTGCCGTTGGTGGCACAGCGTTTCCCGTGCCCTCCGTGGTACGATGCGTACCTCCCCAGCTGGGGGGCGGTAGGAGGATCCGTCCCCTGACACAGGATCGACCTGGTCAGGGCGGACCCATGCTGCAAGGCGAACACGTGGCGGACCGCGTACCGGGGTATCACGGGACACCAACGGGGCCTGTGTACCTGTGGCCTTGACGGCCAAGTTTTGAACTGGTCGGAGACGGGAAACCACTCGGGTGAGTGGGCGGTCTACACCGCGTCTCCCAATGCTTAGGGTGTAGTGTGTAATGTACCGTATGCCGCTCAGCATCCATTACGCCGTTCATGGTACGGCGGCCACTGTGCCGATGGTGGTAGGGTTTGACGAATCCGTCCTCTGACACCGAATCGGCCTGGCCCGGGCGGCCCGCTGTGGCGGGGCGGACGCGTGGCGGTGCGCGGGGGAGCGTGCGCGGAGATCCCGGGATCTCGATTTGGTGGGTCCACGCACCTCATGCCTTCTCCGTGAAGCCCGCTCGAGCAGGTGGCGGAAACTACTCGTGCGAGCGAGTAGTTACGACGGCGGGACGGAGACTACTCGTGCGAGTGAGTTTCCGTGGCCGTAAGGCAGAAACTACTCGTACGAGTCGAGCAGTCGGGAGTGAGGGTGGAAACTTGTCGTACGAGTCGCCGCGTACTTTGGGAAGAGGTACGGGGGCGGCCGTGGGCCGCCTGTACCGTGGCTCATGGCGGAAACTAGTCGTACGGGCCCTCATGTACTCGGGCAGCGTAACACTCGTTGTGTTAGCCGGCGGAGCATGCCGTACGTGGGCCCGTGCTGCGTTTTTTAAGGGTCTTGGTGGGCCCTGGTCCATGGCCTCGTCAGTAGCCCCCGAGCCTGGTGAGGGAGTCGGAGACTCGCTCCCAGGATCAACTGTCATAGAGATGAGGAGATTTTGTTGTGTTTTCTATGGTGGGGACGCGTGAGCGGACCCGCGGGTAGTACCCCCGAGCCCACGGATAAGTCGGAGACTTGTGTGTGGGGTTAAATATTGGAGTCTTGAACAAGTCGGAGACTGATGTCCTGCCACGTGGCGCGAGTCGTGGGGTGACTGGCGGAGATCTCACGCCTGTCGCGAGATCGCCGGGGCCCACTTCTGGTGACGTGGCGGCTCGGTCGTGGGCAGTGAGCGGTAGTGGGACGCGCCTTTTGAGGGGTGATGCTTCGGCGGGTGGAGGACGTGGCCCGAGGTGACACAGGCATTAACTGCGGGGTAGATGTAATCATCCCGCTGTTTATATACCGCGGCCGCCGGCCAGTTTTTCCCCCTTCTGCTTCCTTGCGTTTTTTTCCGCCGCTGTCTCTTGCCTTTGTCCTCGTATTCGCCATGCCCACCGCAGAGCTCGCCCCACCTTCCCTTCGCAAGCCAGAGATGCCAGACGCCACCATCGCCGCCGCTGATGCGATGTCGAACTGGTCTCCCTCATCGATGACCTGGGCCGACCTCGACCACTTGGCCTCCGACGGCATGCTGCCGCCGCTGACCGCGGCGGAGGAGTGGAGGGTCCCTGGGTCAGAGAAACGCCCCAGCCTCCGGCGGGGTATGTGGTATCATTCGTGCTTTTCCACGAGTGAGGCTTCTCCGTCCCGGCGGGACGATTCATCCGCGCTGTGCTCCAGGAGTACGGCTTGGAGCTGCAGAACCTCAACCCGAACAGCGTCCAGTAGATGGCGGCATTCGAGGCCTTGTGCGAGGGGTACCTGGAGCAGGGAGCCCACTGGGACCTGTTCCGGTACTTCTACAAGTTCGTCGTTGTCAAGGACCACAACTCTGCAGCGGCCATCGGGTGCGCCGGACTACGCGGGAAGCAGGAGAGGATGGATGAGTACATCCCCACCTACCTGCCACTTCCAACAATGGGTGGCACCGAGGGTGGTTCTATCTCAAGAACGACCTTGAGAACCCGTTGCCGGAATTCACCGGCCGGTGGTACGACCGGGCGCCGGTGAGGTGCAGCTACGGGCCGGAGAAGAAGGATCGCCCCCGGTTCCTCGACAGCGCCCTCGCCGCCCTCTAGAGACTCCGCGACAACGGAGTGAATTTCATCACCATGATCGGCGGCTACCACACCCGGGGGGTCGTCCCGCTCCGTCGTCGTGCGCTGCGCCTCTGGGAGATGATGGACGACCGGGCCCCTTTCGAGGGAACCGTGACCGCTCGTCCGCTGCCTTCGCTGGACGAGGTCCAGCGCCGGGTGTCCCAGGCCACCGGGGTCACCTATATATTTTGGCCGCCACCGGGTGTGCTACAGATGCTCCCGGCTCAGGCCACTGTGGAGCTGGTACGTCTTTTCCCGACTTCCTTTTGATTTGTCTGTTTTGGTCGCGGATGGTGATTGTTCCCACACTTGTGCAGATGAAGGATGTGCACATCCTCGCCTCTCATCCTCCGCTGCAGGAGGACCGGACGATCACCCGGGAGACCGCCGCGCGGCAGCAGCGGCGAGGGGAGCGCAAGAGAGCGCACCAACAGAAGGAGATCGCGAGGAGAGAGAGGAACGACAAGCGCGCCTCGCGCTGGCGCAGTGGGGAGAGAGATGTCTCCGATGACGAGGATCCCTCGCCGGCGCCGTCAGACACGGATGAGGAGGAGTCCCCGTTCGAGTGGACTGATGAGGAGACGGCGCCGTCCTCACGGCCCCGCGGCGGGTCGGCGCCCGCCTCTGCCGTCGCCGGCACCAGTTCAAGCTGGCAGGCACCTCCCTCCTCTTCCCGGGCTGATCAGCCCGGAACGAGCAGTCGCACCCCTCGGCGGGATCACCGTGAGAGGAGCAGGGGTTCTCCGCGACGTGAAGGCTCCAGCCGCCCCGAGCCGAGACGCGATAGCTCGCGCCGCCACTCCTCACGTCGGAGGTCTTGCTCGCCCTCAGTGCCCCCACTACGGGAGCCGCGGAGGGTGCCGGCAGCCTCCCCGCCTCCAGCAGCCCAGGGCGGGGTACCGCCGCCGACCCAGCAGCACCTTGCGTCGATCGTCGTCGCCGGAGGTGGGCCGACCTCATCCCCGGCATCGGCTCTGAAAGCGGGGAGCAAGAGGACGGCATCCCCGCGCGACTCCGCGGCCGGCTCCAAGCGGCCCTATCGTGTTGCGGAGGGGTGAGTTCCGAGTCGTGGTTCTCTAGTTTTTTGCTTCACATCTCTGTTCATTGTCGTGACATGCTTCTCAATTCAAGGCGCCCGACTGCCGCACCTTGAGGCCGGCGCCTGTCAAAACATTGCCCTGCTCTGCTCAGGCGGCTGGTGACGCACCGACGACGAGCAACCCACCGCCTTCCCTTCAGTCGGGGGTGGCGGTAGAAGAAGCAAGCGGGTCTGGGACCCAAGTGACAACCGTCCCCCCGCAGAGAGCTGCGAGCCCAGCTCGCAGCGACCTGTCGATGGGGACGATGGGTTTGGGGGGGCGAGACCCCCACTGAAGAAGCGCTCTCGGCCCACGCAACCGAGTTGGCGAGGTGCCTGTCCGGCGCCCTGGAGCAGGACGATGACGGACAGCCAGCCCCCGAGTCGTCGACAGGGGCGGGCAATATTGTGGATGCCGAACGGCCAGCCCCCGAGTCGGTGGAGGGGGTGGCTGCTGCCGCTGCAGGCTTCGAGGCCCCAACCCCCGAGTCGCTGAGGGGAGCGGGGAGCGGCACGGCGGAGATGGAGATGGAACCCCGAGCCCCCGAGTCGGTGGGGGGTTCAGGGAATGCTGTTGCAGTGGAAGTGGAGGCGGGCAACCGTGCCTCCGCGGACGCTTCTGCCGCGCCAGTGATCGTGGTGACCGAGGGGTCATCCCCATTTTGTCGATCGCCGCATCGGACGCCGCCCCTGCGGAGGTGATCGTCATCCCGGCATCACCTTCGCCGGCCGCCTCTCCCGCTGAGGTTGCGGGCGAGCAGCTACCTCCCCCGGTCGTGGAGATTGGGGGGAGCTCGAGGGAGCGGAGGCCGGCCACTTCGACGGCGGAGGAGGAGGTGGTGACGGAAGTCCCGCCGCTCTGGCTGGTGTCTGTGTTGCCGGTTCAGGCCTCAATGGGCTCGGACCTCGATAGTGATGCCGAGCTGGCGGCCCGCCGCCGACTGGAGCGTGGCATGCGTCTGGTCGAGATGGCGCGGCGCTAGTCGGAGCGGGCGATCGAGGACCTGGTTCCCGCCTCGAGGGTGAGTCCTTGTTGACTGTCGAAAAGTGCTGCTTTTACATCGTCAATAGCTGTATAAAATAAGTGTAAAAGGATCATCAACACTAGAATAGGGCTTGATACTGATGATTTCCACAAGTGTTGGTGTTTCTAGCTTTTGTTGCAGGATGCACCGGAATACGTGCCAAATGGTACAGTTGAGAGCAAGTAGTCCAATGGCTATTAAAGGACAACATCATAAACATCCTCAAATGCCAATTTGGACTGCACCATTGTGACGGGCTCGTCGAGACGATCGAAATGGATATATTATATGTCTACTTCGGAGTCCAGATGGGAAAGATATGCACAAGACAAGATCACCCTCTTGAAATCATGAGGACCCGGTGGGACCCACACCAGACCACGTGGCGACGTGTGCCACACTGGATGCCATGTGTCCATGACACCTCATCAATCCATGTGAAGCAACTCCCGACGAATCAGACACCGCCACGTGTGCAGCACAAGGATCCAAGGGCCCACCGGGGACCCAAACCACCTCAAAACTCCGCATGCACCTGGGAAAGACCATGGGACACACATATCAGCCTCTCAGAGAAAGCACACGATGAATCTTGCCAAAGAAGGTTCGGCCGAACCCCAGATCGGCCGCTCTCCTTTTGTCTCCGATCATCTCCTGCTTCCACGTGGTCGTCCCCCATTGGTCCTAAGGTACAGTTCCGGGCGTTTACGAGCACTTGGAGCCCCGAAGCAAGCCTCTCCCTCCTCTATAAATAGGAGGGGAGGGGCTCACTTTTGGAGCACACTCTTCTCCTCCTCCTCTTCATTTTGGCTTGAAGCCTCTCTCTTTAAGAGAGGAGAGCTCTTTGTAAAGGATTAGTGCTAGGAAGTGAGGTGGGAGGCTTGAGGCCATGTCATGATTCATGACATCTTCCTCAAGAACGATCCTCAGCGGTGCCTTTGTTCTTCAACTAGACTAAAGTGAGTATTTTGATATTTCCTATTTAGACTAAAGTCGTATGCATGCTTAGTTGCTTTGTTCTTGTGTTCTTCGTTTGTTCTTGGTGTAGAGGCTTGTGTTCTTCGAACACAACCCTTTCGATCCAGTAGACTTAGACCATAAGTTTGCATCTAGTTTGCCAGCTTGTCTATTAGAGTAAAGTGAAGCTCCTGCATGTCTCTAGTTAGATCAAAGTGCATTCGTGATCTTGCATGAGTGACAGAGCATACGTTGAGCTAGTGCCAGTATCTCCCTCGCGGATTCGTAGGAATAGTGAGTGGTGTAGACGAGGTGTCTGGACCATAAGCTACCCTTCGAAGGCCACGTACGATCGTAGCGTAGAGGTAGGCCGTAGTGGTGACAGCCTGTTGGACCCTTTGTCAATCCTCTTACATCGCGTACCGAGTTGGGCTCGAGCCAGCACAAAGGCCTTGTGCTTGGTGCCCAAAGTGAGTGTTATACCTGAGAGAACGTAACTAGACTCTGCGCTCGGTCTGAACAGATCCTTTCTACCTATCCTATCAATCAGTGTTGTGTCCTTGGATCATCTATACTAGAGTAGGAGATAGTGCACACCGTTCCTTGGATTCGATACCCTTGGAATACTCTCCTTCCTTGGGGAAGTGCTACAGCGGTATTTCCGTGTGCTTGCGGTATACCCGGTTGTTCTTATACGCTCCCTCTAGGTGCGCAACTAGTGGTGACGTTAAGAAATGCCAACAAGCATTTCTGGCACCGTTGCCGGGGAACAGTTGCTGTATCTATCTTTCAACCTAGTGGTCCTCGTATTTATCTTTTTCATTTTCTTCTACCTTCACCCCCGTTACCCATTGATATATCCTTTTTGTTTCTTTTCTTCTACCTTTACCCCCGTTACCCTTTGAGATGCCTTCCTTTCAAAGCTTCTCTACCTCAAGGGGTGAGTCCGAAGAGCCATCATCATCTTCATCATCTGGCTATGAACTCCCCCTGGCTTTTTAGCCATGGTTCAAGATCGACCATTCTTTGGAGCAATTAGTGAAGACCCCTACCTCCATTTGTAGGAATTTGAGGAACTGTGTTCTAGTCTGGCTATGCTAGGCATGACACAGGACACCGTGAGGTGGAAATTGTTTCCTTTCTCCCTCATAGGAGAGGCGGAACAATGGTACGCCCGCACTATAGAAAGTGTGCACGGTGATTGGGGAGAACTCCGAGATAACTTTTGCCACTCGTTCTCTCTCATGGAAAGGACGGAGCAATGGTACACTCATGTAGCTTCTCTTCCAATAAGTATCCTCGATTTCGAGAAATTAGTGGAGGAGTCCCTAGGAGCGGCATGGGCTAGGTTCCTACACCTTTTGGTGTCGACACCTGGTCCGTCTTTACCCATCGATGTGTCATTATACATCTTTTGTGTGGGTCTAGACATGGAGTCTGCCCTCGATCAAGACGTTATTGCTGGAGGTTTGTTTGTGGAAAAAACTCCATTGGAAGGAAGAGAGATCCTAGATTCCCTCTTAGAAAACTCTTCTGTCCCTATTGATCGCAATGAACCCAACCAAGAATCTGAGTCAAGAGATGAGGGTCCCTCAACATCCAAGTCCGAGTCTTCATCTTCTGAATCCCAAGACTTGTCTGTTGAGCCCTCTCATGAACCCCGAACACCAAAGGAAGAAGAAATTCAACCTTCGGTGTTCACTTGCAAATTCGAGGATGACCCATCTAGAAATCTTTCAGACACCTCGAATTCTTTTGATGCCCAATTAGGGGAGGATCCTTATTCTGTCCATACCGATCACTCTAGAAATCTTTCGACAGAACCTTCCCTTAGGCCTGCGGTGCCTCCTCTACCTCCTGATCCTCCTGACGAAGCATATCCTGAGGAGGCTATGAGAGAGGAATAGTCAGAGGGAGTGACACGATTTTCCGAAGCAATTTGGAATAGTTCACCTTATCTGGTTGTCCCTTGCTCTATCAGAGGTACCGTCGCAGAGGCCCATTGTAACCCCCTTCATGGAGGTTAACATTTTGCCATGGCACTTAGCGGAAACTCTTTTGGGCAGAGTCCCCTAGCACCATCCGACATGCTTCTCAAGACTTGTCCCTTTGGACACGTTCTTGAATGTCGGGGGATTGCAAGTGCCGTGCCGCTTATCATAGACGGGATCGAGGCTACCTTAGACTTTCACATCTTCGATGTCCTTGATCTCGATCTTCTCCTAGGCTCCCCTCTGGAGCAGCTCTTCGATACATCTGTAGGGAGCCTAGATGATAAGCTTAGGGGAGTCGCTTCTGCCACTGCTACCCCTTGTCCGGGACATCCTATGGCAAAGCCTCTTCCACAGCTAAACCCGCTCGAGAGGATGACGTATGTATCCCTGTTCGCATCATCCGAGCCCATTCTCATTGAGGTTGTAGAATGTTCTACTCCTCATGAGGATGACTCGGGAGACTCTCTTCACCGTTGTGAAGGCGAACGATCGTCACCACTCTCGACCGCGTTTCAGCCTCTTCCCGCTGGCCCGTATCATGTTGCTTTCGATCATGATCGAGAGTCAACATCGAGCATCCATGATGACTCTCTTGAGATGGAGAATTCACGGGCCATGGAACCTATCGAGGCACTGACTCTGTAGTCCGGAGGAAAGGATTCCACGCACGAGCATGGTAGCTTCATTCTTGATTCGCCATACAGACCATGATCGCATCATGTCCCTCCAGAGTCAGACTTGCTTAGTGCGTTGAGCACGCATGAGGGCTGCAATCACCTTATGGTCCTCTTTTATAGAAAGTTCAGAAGGTTGGTTGTAGATGTATATGTCTATCATAAGCATATCAGATTTCGTGTGTGCACTGTTGCACTGACCTTGCAGCTGAAGCTTCACTGATACATCGAGGATTGGTGGTGAGACGGGAACGACACCACCAACGATAGCTGCAAGATGAAGTTCCCATGGTCGAGCTTATGACCTTAAATAAACAAAGCACTCCCAGGAGATAGCCTGGATTAGGTTAGGTCTTATTTCCCTTTTCGAATAAAAGCAAGACCATGTTTTTAGGATAAGTTGTCCTTCGGGTATTTTTGGTCACTAACCTTTCAGGTGAAGATTGAAAAGAAAGATGGACAGGTGATGCCTACGAACAGGTGAGCCACATCAGCTGCAACACCTAGATATGCTTTGGTGAGGGAACGTTTACAAAAGGAAGCTTGATCTCCACACACTTGAGTTTTGTTACCTAGCAATGCAAACTTCAAGTGTGGGGGAGGTATGTGAGCATCTTGAGTAAAGTTCCTCCTCTACCAAATCTTATCCTGGTGTGGCGATGATGTCAGCTCTTGCATCTTGCCCACTAGCTAGGTAAGTCCTGCTTTTGACATTAAACAAAGCCCTTCCGGGAGGTTCCCGAGGTTCACCGTCTTTTGCTCTTGCTTATGTCCCTTGTTGATGATAGCTTGATCATGCTTTCATGCTTCCTTTATCTCTTTGTTCATATGCTCTAGTTTGGATGTATGCTCGAGCCTACATTCATAGACTGTTCTAAATTAAGCATGGTGCTTAGGTTAAAATTGTCTTCTTCAATCAAAACAAGACATGGTGTCGAGTTTTGATTGATGAACCTTAGAGTTATATCTTCATAGATCTTGGTTGCATATATGCTGACTAACCCCTGCAGAGAATTGTCAAATTTGAATGGGTAAGTCGTCGAGCTAAATTCAAATGGGAAGGTAAGTTGAGGTGTCGGATTCATGTTGCACAACATGCAAGGGTGGTACATATGACCTCTCAAAGGTCCAAGGTAAGTATATTCCCCTTTGCGTATGAAGTGTAATTTTTGGTCTAACCCTTTCGAGCAAATGACATGGTGACAATAAAAAAACCCAAAAATATTTGAATTTGAATAAAGGCTCTATGGTTCTTGAACCAGTAGAGTCCACCTTTTGTTTCCAACTTTTGTTTGAAGAACAGCACCAGGATCAACCACTAGTGTGGGGGAGTTCTCTCAAGCTCAGCATCATATCCACTAGAGAACCCCCACATAGGCGCTGCACAACATCGACTACACCTTCATGACAAGAGCAAGGTAAACTTGAGTGAGATGGCTGTCCTCTGGTCAGCCAAATCACCACTGGTTTTCCTTGATCTCTTATCCTTCAGAAGCGATGGTATGTGCACCCTCTATCTCACTCTATCCTATCCATGAGTTTGATTGAATTTCAATTCCTATCCTTTATATCAAACTCAGTAATTAGTGCTATGCTTGCTCTGCATGATTCCTGTGGTTGGCTTGCATATGTTTTATTCCTTACTTACCATCTTGATGCTTGTGAACAAATATCATTAGGGAACTCATGCTTATCTAAGTAGTTGACGTTTGTGATATGGTTTGATGATATGATCTTCGCTCTTTATGTTTGAGTGCTTGGGAATTTTATTTGAAAATCATCAAACCCTCTGCAAAGCTCCTCTTTGATATGCCACCGTCCTACTAGAGCCATATGATGTTTTAGTTGAAAACCTTCTACTCATATGCTGCTTGTTCTTGCATTGAGCTTTGTCAAATCCTGTGACCCTTGTGAGAATTCTTTTCATTACTTTCATGATCAAGATTCATGTGCACACCACCTATTTCCCCTTGCTATGCTTCTACACTGGAAGTTAGCATTGTATCATTCATCCCATTCCATAAAAATAAAGCTCCATATGTAGTGTGACGTCTCTCTCCAAAAGTATCCTTCAAAAGAGACATGGGCTATGAAAAAAAGAGAAAGAAAAGAGACACATGCTCAAAGCATGATGAAAAAAAAGAAGAAAGAAAGAAAAGAAAAATAGCCCATGTCCGAAATAAAGGAGAAATAGGAGAGAGATGAGATCATGCAAAAAGGAGTTCCATATCATAGATGGTAATAACTAGTGTCCATTCCGGGGCTAGTGTCCACCTTACCATCAACCCACTTTCATCATATATGTATGGTAATATCTAGCACCCATTCCGGGCCTAGTATCCACCTTACCATACTCACCATATCCATACACGTGCACATCTTGATCTGATTGTATGATTTGATTTTCTCTGTGGATCCAGTCTTTGACTTTGCAATATATGTGATACAAGTATGCCTTATCCTTTATCCTACCCTGAGCTCCACATATAGCCATCATTAGAAGTAGGATGAAGAAAGGCAATCTAATGCCTTGGTGAGAACATATACACATTGAGCGATCTGAGAGAATCAAATGAGGAGCTAAGCAAGGTTTGTTTTGAAAACTTATTGCAAAACCCCAAGTTACTTAACATGATGAGCAGGAGTGATTTGAATCATGACCGTTCTATTCCTCAACTGCCCAAGATAGCATGATAGACACTTCAGAGTTCACAAGTACAAGGTTTGGTTTGGAATATCTCTTATGCTCGTTTCATACCTTTGGATATCATGTCTCACCTTGACATGACTCCCTTTACTCGGGATGAGCAAAGGTCAAGTGTGGGGGTGTTGTTGACAGTCGAAAAGTGCTGCTTTTACACCGTCAATACCTGCATAAAATAAGTGTAAAAGCATCATCAACACTAGAATAGGGCTTGATACTGACGATTTCCACAAGTGTTGGTGTTTCTAGCTTTTGTTGCAGGATGCACCGGAATACGTGCCAAATGGTACAGTTGAGAGCAAGTAGTCCAATGGCTATTAAAGGACAACATCGTAAACATCCTCAAATGCCAATTTGGACTGCACCATTGCGACGGGCTCGTCGAGACGATCGAAATGGATATATTATATGTCTACTTCGGAGTCCGGATGGGAAAGATATGCACAAGACAAGATCACCCTCTTAATATCATGAGGACCCTGTGGGACCAACACCAGACCATGTGGCGACGTGTGCCACACTGGATGCCATGTGTCCATGACACCTCATCAATCCATGTGAAGCAACTCCCGATGAATCAGACACCGCCACGTGTGCAGCACAAGGATCCAAGGGCCCACCGGGGACCCAAACCGCCTCAAAACTCCGCATGCACCTGGGAAAGACTGTGGGACCCACATATCAGCCTCTCAGAGAAAGCACACGACGAATCTTGCCAAAGAAGGTTCGGCCGAACCCCAGATCGGCCGCTCCCCTTTTGTCTCCGATCATCTCCTGCTTCCACGTGGTCGTCCCCCATTGGTCCTAAGGTACAGTTCCAGGCGTTTAGGAGCACTTGGAGCCCCGAAGCAAGCCTCTCCCTCCTCTATAAATAGGAGGGGAGGGGCTCACTTTTGGAGCACACTCTTCTCCTCCTCCTCTTCATTTTGGCTTGAAGCCTCTCTCTTTAGGAGAGGAGAGCCCTTTGTATAGGATTAGTGCTAGGAAGTGAGGTGGGAGGCTTGAGGCCATGTCATGATTCATGACATCTTCCTCAAGAACGATCCTCAGCGGTGCCTTTGTTCTTCAACTAGACTAAAGTGAGTATTTTGATATTTGCTATTTAGACTAAAGTCATATGCATGCTTAGTTGCTTTGTTCTTGTGTTCTTCGTTTGTTCTTGGTTTAGAGGCTTGTGTTCTTCGAACACAACCCTTTCGATCCAGTAGACTTAGACCATAAGTTTGCATCTAGTTTGCCAGCTTGTCTATTAGAGTAAAGTGAAGCTCCTGCATGTCTCTAGTTAGATCAAAGTGCATTCGTGATCTTGCATGAGTGATAGAGCATACCTTGAGCTAGTGCCAGTATCTCCCTCGCGGATTCGTAGGAATAGTGAGTGGTGTAGACGAGGTGTCTGGACCATAAGCTACCCTTCAAAGGCCACGTACGATCGTAGCGTAGAGGTAGGCCGCAGTGGTAACAGCCTGTTGGACCCTTTGTCAACCCTCTTACATCGCGTACCGAGTTGGGCTCGAGCCAGCACAAAGGCCTTGTGCTTGGTGCCCAAAGTGAGTGTTATACCTGAGAGAACGTAACTAGACTCTGCGCTTGGTCCGAGCAGATCCTTTCTACCTATCCTACCAATCAGTGTTGTGTCCTTGGATCATCTATACTAGAGTAGGAGATAGTGCACACCGTTCTTTGGATTCGATACCCTTGGAATACTCTCCTTCCTTGGGGAAGTACTACAGCGGTATTTCTGTGCGCTGGCGGTATACCCGGTTGTTCTTATACGCTCCCTCTAGGTGCGCAACTAGAGGTGACGTTAAGAAACGCCAACAGTCCTCTCTCTTCCTCTTCCTTTCTCGTGCTTATTTTTCCTTAGTTCTCAGTCGTGTGATCTTGTGTGTGATTCAGGAGCTCGTCGGGCGCTCTGAGGACAGGGCGAGGGCTTTTGAGGCGCTCCGCGCTGAGAAAGTCCAGCTGGAGATGCAGCTGGCTGCGGCCCGCCTTGCAGTGGCGAACGGCGAGGCCAGCCGGGCTACGGAGTGCGCGTCCTTTGAGGTGAGGACGAAGGTCGCTGAGGACCGCGCGGCCACGGCTCAGGTGGAGAAGGCCGCCCTGGAGGAGAGGCTGGCCGTGGCGGAGCAGGCGGCGGCAGCACTTCGTTCCGACGCAGAGGCCGCTGCACGCACCACCCGCCAAGAGAAGACAGAGCTCGAGACTAGGGCGAGCCGGGCTGAGTCCGACCTTCAGGCGGCTCGCGAGCGGGTGGCGACGCTTGAGGCCCAAGTCGGCACCATCATCGCCAAGAAGGGCCGTCTGGAGGAGGTTGCCCAGAAGCGCGAGAATGAGATCCTTAGTGAGTACCTTACGACCTGTTATCTCTGCTTTCTACTCCTGTGCGGTTTCCTGATCCGAGGTGGCGTGTTTCTTCTGGGTGTACAGCTCTCCGCGTGGAGCGCACCGACCTACAGAAACAGGTCGCGGAGCACGAGAGCGCTGCGACGACCCACCACGTCGAGAACCAGACGCTGGTGGAGCTGGTCACAGAGGCCAACGAGAAGCTCAATGGTAAGAGCTGTGTCCTCTTCATCTTTTGCCTTCCTTGGGCTGGCTCATTTTTTGCTGATATTGGTTTCCTTGCTTTTCTCCAGAGGCCGTGACCGAGCTCGAGCAGGAGCGAAAGTCGCTCGGGGAGGCCCAGGCCGAGATTCAGCAGCAGGAGGCAATCCGCAACGGGATGGGTGCGGCCATCATCAAGGTGTGCAACGAGATCGGTGTTCCTCCCGGCCATATGAAAGACCGCTTGGAGTTGGCCCCTGCGACAGCTCGTCAACGGGCCATGGATACGGCTGGCGACGCTGTCCATAAGGTGGTGGCCATCTTCTTGTCGCATTACCCAGAGTTGGACAGAAGGCTGCTTGGCCAAGGATGGTGCCCAGGCTACACCAACGAGCAGTACGACAAGATCGAAGAAGACGCCGTCGACTTCGCCAAAGCCATGCTGAGTCACGCCCTTTACGACCTGGGCCTGTAAAGAAAACCAAGTTGCCTCACCGAGGCTTTCTTAATCATGCTTGTAAAAACTTGTGGGCTAGATGTTTGTGGCAGACTCGAGGGTTAAGAACCCGTCTTTGTATCAAGTTTTAAGCGTTTTGATTGTTTGTACTCTTTTCTCGAGTAGTTAGAGGACTTGTGTGCCGAGTGGTGTCACTTAAGACTTTCCTGACGGTGTATTGCTCCGTAGCCGCGGAGGCGTAGGAACTAGGCGACTCGACCGAGCTTAGTTTAGGAGTGTTACCACTCGAGCGGGCAGCCCCCGAGTACTTCGAAGAAAGGTAGGCGCGTGTACATGTTTTTGCAAACAAGAAAACTCTTGAGAGTTTGAGACGGATACTCGGAGTCCCTTTGAAGGGGCGAGTGATTTGATAACCTGGGATCACAAACTTTGCTTGTGGGTCTTTGTACCGTAGCCGCGGGGGCGTAAGTACTCAGGGCCCGGACGAGCGCAGGTTCGTGACCGCCGGGGTCATCGTTCATCTCCCTTTTAAGGAAAGTGAGTGTACCGCGGTGATCATACGAGAAACCATAAATGGTTTTTGATCGAAAAAAGGTTTTGCGACGATTAGGGGAGGGGGGTCGTAGCCCCCGGGTAGCCCCCGAGCCCATGGACAAGTCGGAGACTTGCCTATGGGATGAGACAAGCATAAAGACATTTTACTCGAGTAAAAGATGTAAGCTTGCGAAAAGATGTCATTTCATGAAGAAAAAGGTAGCTCAGAGCACTTGCATTATCATAAAATGGAAACGAAGTAAATGCTTAAGGGTAAAAACGGCGTAGCTGCTCTATGTTCCAGGCGTTGGAGATGACCCTGCCGTCCTCGTGCTTGAGCTTGAAGGTTCCCGGACGGAGTACCTGGTCGACAATGTATGGCCCCTCCCATGGAGGTGAGAGCTTGTGTCGCCCTTCATTGCTCTGAACTAGTCGGAGGATGAGGTCGCCGATTTGGAACTCGCGCTCCCGTATATTGCGTTCGTGGTAGCGGCGTAGAGCTTGCTGGTACTGTGCTGAGTGGAGGAGGGCGACACTGCGCGCCTCATCCAACTGGTCGATGGCGTCCTCGAGGGCGACCTGGTTGCCCTCTTCCGTGTAGGCCTGAGCCCGTGGGCTGCCGTAATCAATGTCTGTCGGGAGGATTGCTTCCGACCCGTGGAGAAGGAAAAAGGGTGTGCAGCCGGTAGCCCGACTTGGTGTGGTGCGTAGGCTCCACAGGACAGACGGGAGCTCAGTGGCCCACGTCGCTCGAAACTTCTCGAGACGCTTGAATATCCGCGGCTTTAGACCTTGCAAAATCATGCTGTTGGCCCTCTCAACTTGCCTGTTGGTTCTTGGATGGCTGACGGCGGCCCAATCCACACGGATGTGGTTGTCGTCGCAGAACTTGAGGAATTTCTTGTCAGTGAACTGTGTGCCGTTGTCGGTGATGATGGAGTTCGGGATCCCAAACCGATAGATGATATCGGTGAAGAATGCGACGGCTTCCTCGGAGCGGACGTTCGTTATGGGCCTGGCCTCGATCCACTTCGAGAACTTGTCGATGGCGACGAGCACGTGGGTGAAGCCCCCGGGTGCTTTCCTTAGTGGCCCGACCATGTCCAGCCCCCAAACCGCGAACGGCCAGGTGATGGGAATGGTCTGCAAAGCCTGCGCCGGGAGATGGGTTTGTCACGCGTAGAACTGGCAGCCTTCGCAGCTGCGCACGATCCGAGTCGCGTCGGCTATCGCCGGTAGGCCAATAGAAACCTTGTCGGAAAGCCTTTCCAATGATGGTTTTGGGGCCAGCGTGATGCCCGCAGGTGCCCGCATGGATTTCTTGCAAAAGTTCCTTGCCCTGGTCGGCCAGGATGCACCGCATGAACATGCCTTTGGCGCCTTTTCGACGGAGCTCGCCGTCGACTAGTTTGTACGACTTGGCCATGTGGGCGATGCATCGAGCCGTCTCCTTGTCGGGTGGCAATTTTCCTTCCACCATCCACTCGAGGATCGGAACCCTCCAATCGGGATCTTCAAGGTTGGGCTCTCGCGCCCCATCGATCTCCATGACCTCTTGCGTTGACGGCTCCAGTGTTCTGTCCTCCTCGGAGCGAACAGATGGCTCGTACTGGTCGCTGGTGAAGACCCCGTGTGGAACAGGTTTTCGATTCGACGCTGCCTTTGCGAGGGTATCGGCCGCCTTGTTGTACTCGCATAGCACATGATTGAGTTCGAATCCATGGAACTTGTCTTCCAATTCACGCACCGCCCGGCAGTAAGCAGCCATCTTTGGATTTATGCAATTTTTCTCTTTCATGACCTGTCCCACGACCAAGTCGGAGTCTCCCCTGACATCGAAGCGTCGAATTCCCAGCTCGAGGGCGATCCGGAGACCATTGACGAGCGCCTCATACTCAGCGACGTTGTTGGAGGCTGCGAAATGTAGTCAGACCATGTTTTCCATTCGCACGCCTAGAGACGAGATGAACACAAGTCCGACTCCGGCTCCTTCCTTCATGAGGGATCCGTCGAAGTACATGAGCCACGTCTCATTCTCGATGGGAGCAGGGGCGTCTGGATCTCCGTCCATTCAGGGACGAAATCGACCAAAGCCTGCGACTTGATGGCGGTGCAGGGCGCATATTCGATATTTTGCCCCATTAACTCGAGGGCCCACTTGGCGATTCTGCCTTCCGCCTCTGGGCTTTGTATGATTTCGCCGAGCGGGAACTTGGACACCACCGTGATGCGGTGTGAGTCGAAATAATGCCGGAGCTTCCGCTTAGTGATGAGGACAGCGTAGATCAGCTTTTGTATCTGCGGATATCGTGTCTTGGAGTTGGAGAGGACTTCGCTCACGAAGTAGACTGGGCGCTGTACTTTCTGCGTCTTGCCGGGCTCGTCCCGCTCGACTACCAGCGCTGCGCTCACGACCTGGGTCGTTGTAGCGATGTACAGAAGCATCGGCTCCTCCTCGGCCGGTGCGGTGAGCACCGGCGGGCTCTCGAGTAGTTTCTTGAGCGAGTCGAGCGCTTCCGGTGCTTCTGGAGTCCACTGAAAGCGTTCTGACTTCTTCATGAGCTGGTACAGTGGCAGGTTGCGCTCTCCCAGCCGAGTGATGAATCTGCTGAGAGCGGCGAGGCATCCGGTGGCGCGCTGCACTCCCTTCAGATTCTTCATAGGACCCATGCTCGTGATCACAGAGATCTTCTCGGGGTTGGCTTCAATGCCGCGCTCTGACACGACGAAACCGAGGAGCATGCCTCTGGGGACCCCAAAGACACACTTCTCGGGGTTTAGCTTCACGCCGTGCTCCCTCAGCTTCTCGAAGACCGCGGTCAGGTCGGGTATCAAATCGCCCACCTTCTTTGATTTGACCACGATGTCATCGACGTAGGCCTCGATCAGCCGTCCGATGAGATCTCCAAAGATGCGACGCATGCATCTCTGGAATGTGGCTCCTGCGTTCTTCAACCCGAATGGCATGGAAACATAACAGTATGTGCCAAACGGGGTGATGAACGAGGTGGCGAGCTGGTCGATCAGATCCATCGCGATCTGATGATATCCCGAATAGGCGTCGAGGAAACATAGGGTTTCGCACCCAGCCGTTGAGTTGACTACTTGATCTATGCGCGGTAAAGGAAATAGATCTTTCAGACATGCCTTGTTCAGGCTCGTGTAATCAACGCACATCCTCCATTTTCCATTCTTCTTCTTAACGAGTACAGGGTTTGCTAGCCACTCGGGGTGGTAGACTTCACGGATGAACCCTGCACTAATAAGCTTCTTGATTTCTTCTCCGATAGCCCTACACTTGTTGGAGTTGAAGCGGCGCAGACGCTGCTTGATTGGCTTCGAGCCGGGCTTAATGTTAACCTTGTGCTCGGCGACTTCCCTTGGAATCCCCGGCATGTCGGAGGGTTTCCATGCAAACACATCGAGGTTTGCGCGGAGAAAGTCGACGAGCGCGCTTTCCTAGTCGGAACCGAGCGCCGTCCCGATACGGAGTGTGCGGCCGTCGTCGGAGACAGGCACTTCCTTGGCGTCCTTGGCGGGCTCAAAAGAGTAGGCCGCACGCTTGGACGTCTCGGGGATTTCTTGGTCCTCGGAGGGTGGCTCAGCAGCGAGCTTCTCAAACCGGATCAGTGCCTCAGCGAACTGGAAGCACTCAGCATCGCATTTGTATGCGTACTGGAAAGTTGTACCAGCTGTGATGATGCCTTTCGGGCTGGGTATCTTCAGCTTGAGGTACGTGTAATTGGGGACGGCCATGAACTTAGCGTAAGCTGGCCTACCGAGTATCGCGTGATATGTCCCCGGGAAGCCCACCACCTCGAAGGTGAGGGTTTCCGTTCGGAAGTTGTTCGGAGTTCCGAACGTGACGGGCAGATCGATCTGCCCGAGTGGGACCGCCTCCATCCCGGGTACGACCCCGTGGAAAGGCGCCTTAGACGGCCACAGTCGGGACCGCGGAATCCCCATATCGTCCAGAGTCGACATGTAGATGACGTTGAGGCCGCTGCCTCCGTCCATCAGAACCTTGTGCACACGCTTGGTGCCGAACAAGGGTGACACGACAAGCGGGTAGCTACCCGGTCGTGGTATGTGATCAGGATGATCGTGCCGGTCAAATGTAACCGGCATCTCCGACCACTTCAGGTAGGTCGTGATGGGAACTAGGGTGCCCGATCTTCCGTCAGGTGAGGATAATCTCGATTTGGTCGGAGAGCGACACACCGATCCGGCTTCAGATCACAAAGACCCGAACCCTGCAACCTTAGCACCACGTCTCCTCTGGTTATCAACCGTGTCACAAGCCAGTTGACCTCGCCAAGAAGGCTAATCCCTGCTGCGAATCGAAGAACACAAGCAAGAACAAGATAAAATGCAACTCACAATTGAAGTGACAATTTGCAGATGTATGATTAAGATCTCAACGTGGGGTTTCACAAACCGATAACGGCGACTGTTCGAAGACAGAAAACTCTAAAGCAAAACCCAAACCCTAACGAGGGTGTGGCGGATGCTAATAAGGTCTCTAGGGTCATACAAGACCCCCTGGACGCGCCCCTAATGGGCCCTAACACGATACACGGCCCAAAGACCAAAAGAAGGTGTCGTAGCACCGTGGCAGATTCTGGACGTCTACATGTTTCGATTATTCCCGATGACTCCAGATGAATTTGGGTTTGGGACCGGTGCCATTGGAAGCGTATTGAAATTATCTTTCCAACCGTATAAAGAACACCCAAAACCGAGCCCGTAAGCGACTTGGGCGTCTGTTTTACTGAAGGCTGCTCCAGGACTCTGAGACATGCTCGAACTTGAATTGCTTTGGGCCTCCACCTTGGGGACTCGAACCGAATTAGCCTCGGGCCTCCTTCTTGACTTGGAAACCTTTGTTGGACTCTCTCTGCTCCGCTCCATGAACCACACATAGACATATGCATGGGTTCCATGTCCTCATCAAGTCGGAGTTGCATGCTCGAGTTGGTAGACTTCTCGTCGTACTACCTTCTCCTGGCGCTTGGGTAGCCGTGCCTCCGAGCCTCCGAAGATCATCATCACGGCTCCGTCCTCCCGAGGGTAGGTGGCATCGTCATTGCCCTTGTCCTTTCCTCCGTCACCAGTCGGAGGGTCACTTCGCTTTTTCATCGTGCCGGCGAGGTAGGCCTTCTTTAGATTGCAGTCCTTGAAGGCGTGCTTGACCGGGCCCTCGTGGTTAGGACACGGGGTGTCCAGCAGCTTTTCGAAGTGACCCGATGGAGGGTTGCCTCTGGGTCTCGCCGTCTTTCGATCGACAGCGGCCACCAAGGTATCCTCACGATACCTCTTATCTTTGTTTTTCTTCTTCTTGACTGGTGCGGACGGACCGTCTCCGGCTTCAGCCGGCTGCTTCCCCTTGCTCGTGTCGGGGCTGAGCGTTGCAGCTACGGCCTCCTCCCCATTGGCATGGTCAGTGGCGATGTCGAGCAGCTCCCGAGTAGATCGCGGCTTCCGTCGCCCGATCTGATGGATCAGTGTGGCACACGTGGTGCCATTCTGGAAGGCCGAGATGACGTCCGTGTCGGTGGTGTTGGGCAACTCGGTGCACCGCTTGGAGAAGCGTCGAATGTAGTCACGTAAGCTTTCGCCCTTCATCTGCTTGCAGTTGCGCAGGTCCCAGGGGTTCTCCGGTCAGGCGTACGTGCCCAGGAAGTTGCCAATGAAGGCGTCGCGCAGTTGCAACCAGCTGTTGATCTTGCCACGTGGCAGGTGCTCTAGCCACGTGCGGGCTGAGTCCGCGAGGTGCAGTGGCAGGTTCTTGATGATGAACAAGTCGTCCCGCGCTCCGCCGACGTTGCATGCCAGTCGGTAGTCTTCCAACCAGACGCTGGGGTTGGTCTCTCCGTCGTACTTGGGCACGGAGGTCGGAGCCCTGAAGCGTGAAGGGAAGCGGGCACTACGCACATTCTTCCCGAAGGCACGTGGCCCTTGGGCATCAGGCGAACCGCTCCTGCTCCGGTCCTCGTCGCTGTCGTACCAGCCTCCGCATCGCCGGTTGTACTCCTTGCGAGGCTGCTCCTCATAGTCGTCGTGCTGACTCGCGTCGACCCTCCATCGCGCCTTGATGGTGTCGCGTGCGTTGCGGTGGGGTCCCAGTCGGCTCTTGACTGGTACGTTGACTTCCTCGGACCGTCACGGCTGCTGCAACGGCACCGCGGGCCGTCGTGGCTCGGAGTGCCCGCGACCCTGTGAGCCCCGCTACCGAGAAGCGGAGCTCTCTGCCTACTGCACAGCGGCAGTCTTGAGGAGAGTCTTGATCTGCTTATGCATCTCCTTCTCTTGAGGCGTGGCGGGCTCTGGTACCTTCCAGAGAAGGATCACGGCTGCCGCCAGGTTCTGCGACGCCCTTTTGAAGACGGGCGTGCCATCAACGACATCTCGGTCGTCATTGATGATGCGCTGTTGGACATCCCTTGCCCATACGCGAGCGGGGGTCGGGCTTGGGTCTTGCCCGAGTTGCTGGTGGAGTCGTTCCCGCTCGTCGTCGAGCTGTCGCTGCACGTCCTCCAACTCGTCCAGTCGAGCGCGCTGCGCGGTGGGGTTGGGAGGAACCGGGACCTCCGCCGCGCTGTCCGCCGTCGAGCTGTGGGCAGAGTGAAGTGCTCCATCCAGCGTGTGGGCCAGTGCTGGTGCCGCCGGGATGTTGACGACGAAGCACTCGCGCGAAGGGTCGTAACCCCCGTCGTCCGAGTCGTCGGAGTAGCCGAAGCAGTAATCTGCCTCCGTCTGGAAATGGCGGAGGGCGCTGGCGTCTCGAAGACAGACGTAGTCCCACTCCGAGTCCAAGATGTCGTCCGTCCCGTCGGTTTCGAGGTACTTCTCGTCTGGCGACGTCGCCGCGAGCCCCATGTTGCCCAGCAGACGATGGCTCGGGTAGTTGGCGTACACGGCCGGGTCCGTGCTTGACGAGGAGGAGTAGTAAGCCGTTGCATGACCTGTCCCTCGAGAGGGAGGAGGCCTCGGCGCACCCTCCTTGTCAACGCATTCTGTCGAGTCTGACGGCGGGGAGTCGTCCACCGCGTCAGCGGCCTGCGGCGTGCCAGCTTCGACCCGTGGAGGGGAGCTAGCACGCGCTGTCCTACGTCGGTCTGCCTTGGCTTGCTTCCCACGCTTGCCCGAACGCCTCTAGTGTCGGGGCGCACGTGCCACGACAGCCGGTGCTGGTGCAGGCGCAGGTGCGCTGGTGGTCTCGCCGACAAGATGCATGAGGTAGCCGTCCCCGGTCGCCTGGAAGTTCAGGCTTCCGAAGCGAAGCTCGAGCCCGATGTGGAGCGAGCCCGGTGATCCCATAGGAGAATCCATCAGCAGCAGCTTGGTGAAGGCTTTTGTCGAAACGGAGGATGAGAGGGCCGTGCGGACCCTAAAAAGAACGTCGAAAACACGCGAAGGCCCCTACCTGGCGCGCCAACTGTCGGGGTTTGTTACCGTCGGCAAGTAAATTTATACGAGGGGACGTGTTCTGATCTGCATGGTAGCACAGGAGACACTCGGAGTTATACTGGTTCGGGCCTCTGGAGAGTAATACCCTACGTCCAGTCTGAGAGGGGGTGTTCCTTATGCTCAGGGGTTTGCAACAGGGAGTACAAACAGGTCGGGAGAGGGTGCAGAGCCCAAGTCCCTGGTGTGCAAGTGGTTCAAGTAGTAGGAGTCTGCGTACGTGTGTGCGTGGTTGTATGAGATGGGATATCGATGCTAAGTGCGTGAGGGAGTGGAGACGAACGTGTCTTGAGAGTGCCCCTGCCTCTCCCTTTTATAGTCACAAGGGAGGAGTTCAGGGCAGTTACATTGAGCATGTATGAGCTAATCTGCAGTGCGAGACGTCCTTCTCTGCTCCGGGTTGTCAGACGGCAGAAGCGGCGGAGCACTGTTACGGGGCCTTGGGTGACGATACTGATCCCGTGCGTCCCAAGCATCCATCCCGGGCCCCCCGTTCCCTCCTCCGAGTAGTTTAGTCGGGTACGGGAGGCAGTGTACGTGTCCTGACCCCGTCAGTGGATCCGGGACTTGTCTTTTCTTGATATCGTAGGAAAGGGGTAGCCTGCGCCATGGATAGGTGACGGCTTGCACTTCCGTTGGTGGCACAGTGTTTCCCGTGCCCTCCGTGGTACGATGCGTACCGCCCCAGCTGGAGGGCGGCAGGAGGATCCGTCCCCTGACACAGGATCGACCTGGTCAGGGCGGACCCGTGCTGCAAGGCGAACACGTGGCGGACCGCGTACCGGGGTATCACGGGACACCAACGGGGTTTGTGTACCTGTGGCCTTGACGGCCAAGTTTTGAACTGGTTGGAGACGGGAAACCACTCAGGTGAGTGGGCGGTCTACACCGCGTCTCCCAATGCTAAGGGTGTAGTGTGTACTGTACCGTACGCCGCTCAGCATCCATTACGCTATTCACGGTACGGCGGCCACTGTGCCGATGATGGCAGGGTTTGATGAATCCGTCCTCTGACACCGAATCGGCCTGGCCCGGGCGGTCCGCTGTGGCGGGGCAGACGCGTGGCGGTGCGCGGGGGAGCATGCGCGGAGATCCCGGGATCTCGATCTGGTGGGTCCACGTGCCTCATGCCAAGCCCGCTCGAGCGGGTTGCGGAAACTACTCGTGCGAGCGAGTAGTTGCGACGGCGGGACGGAGACTACTCGTGCGAGTGAGTTTCCGCGGTCGTAAGGCAGAAACTACTCATACGAGTCGAGCAGTCAGGAGCGAGGGCAGAAACTTGTCGTACGAGTCGCCGCGTACTCGGGGAAGAGGTACAGGCGGCCGTGGGCCACCTGTACCCTGGCTCATGGCGGAAACTAGTCGTACGGGCCCTAATGTACTCTGGCAGCGTAACACTCGTTGTGTTAGCCGCCGGAGCATGCCGTACGTGGGCCCGTGCTGCGTTTTTTAAGGGTCTTGGTGGGCCCTGGTCCATGGCCTCGTCACTAGTCTTTTAGAGATAAGCACTTGTAGCAAACTTTGATTGATTGATCTCGTCCCTCTTTATAGTACGGTGTTGCCTAAACTCAAATACGAAATAGAAATTAAATTTAAATTGTCATTTTGAGCTTCAACACAAATGTAACAAATTGAGGTCCTTCCTTTCACATATGAAATTTTGTCTCATTTATTCCTGCACACATCTTAGATAAACCATTAAATACTCAAATTATACTTGTCATTATCACCAAAATAGTTAGGGGCCTAGATGCACTTTCAATCTCCCCCTTTTTGGTGATTGATGACAACCATAATTTGAGCTCACAAGATAGGAATAAAATTCAAGAGTTGTGTCTAATTATTTAGAAAAGAACCCCCCCTAAATATGTGCTTCATCAACTAGAATGGCCTCAAATGCCAATTGCACATATTTAGAGTGGGCTCCCTCTAAATCATTGCATACAACACATAGTGCATAAGTGTGATGAGCAATAAACCGTGATGCATATGACAAGATATATCACAACAACAAAGTGAGAAATAACATGTCATCAACCAACACATGCATCACACACGATAATTAAGATTCATTACATCACACTAGCATAAATAGAGTACCATAAATAAGTCTTACATAAATAAAAGTTCTCACTTGGCACAACCATCCATCACATCATCACACAACTTAGTTCATTACATGTCCACTAGACTATTACATGAATATCATAAAAGATAGATAGATAATTTTGTGAGGGGCTTCCATTCTTCAAATTTCACTCCCCCTTTGGCACCAAGCACCAAAAAGGGAAGCTACTCCTCGTCGTCGTAGTCCTCTTCCTCCTCACCTTCATAGTCCTCTTCTTTTTCTTCTTCATCATCCGCCGGGACCCAAGAGATAAGGTCCTCCCAAGGATTAGGAATGGGAGAGGGAGGATCAAAGGTCCTAAGCTCACGAACGGGAGAGTGTGGCATATCTAATTTTGTCATCACGGCCTTTCTCTCCACTTCCGCCTTATGGAACTCCTCGGCTTGCCACTTTCTATCCCTTTCACGCTCTCTTGCATTTTGACGACCAATATTGAAGCAAGCAAAGATCCCTTTTGTAAGAAAATTCAGCTTTCCCTTCTTGTTCCTAGGGACCCCCTGAGAGTGAGAGGCACCTTCCATTGGAAGGGGATCAAATGAGCGCCTTGGAGGTTGAGCTTGAGAAGATGAGGCACCCGCATCACCGGGTCCATCAATAGGATACATGCCCGGATAAGCTCCCTTAGGGTCAATGCCAGTCTGATGCTTGCCAAGTTTGAAGGTTTGAATGAGCTTGCCCTTGCTAGTTTGATACTTCTCATGATGAGTGTCGGTTGGAAGGTCAAGCTTGGTGGCATGTTTGACAAGCATGAAGATATATGGAGCATAGTGGCAACCACTAGAAGTAGTGTAAGAACAAGTAATGATCTCCATCCAAAGATAATGACAAGCATTGAATTGTGGTAAACCCGGAGCCATTTGATAAAGCAAATTTCTAGCTCTATGGGAGATGTTGTCGGAGTCACCGGCCCTAGGAGTGAGAGTGTGCCTAAAAAGTAGATTGAGCATCTTATAGTAAGGAGTGAGACCACTAGTATGACCAAACTTGATGTTCCCATAGGCTCTATCATACATGAATTTCATCTTTGTCACTTCTAGCTCGTCTCCACTATGAATGCACATAAGATCACTAGACCAGCAGTTTGTAGATGTGGCACCTCTAAGTTTGAAGATATTGGCAAACTCCCAAACTGAGACAGAGAATCTCTTACCCCAAAGAGTGAAGTGCATGGTGTTGTTGTCATTGTCAACATAAAGTGTTGCATAAAACTGAGCCATCACTTCCTCCGACCAATCACAAGACAAACCCATGAGATAAGAAACTCCCATATGGCGGCAGCGTGTATACACAGCTTGAGTGAGTTCTTGAAGAGGAGGAGGTAAATCAAGCAAGAACTGCCAATCAATCCATTTCATCTCCGTGGTGACACGCCCTTTGTTCAAGATTGTGGACTCATACCAATCTGCTTGACAAGCATGCCAAAAACGATCATCACCAAAGAAAGACCGTTGAAGCCGCCTTGGGTCTTGAAAACGATGGGGTCTCATGTCGGTGCCACTTCTCATGTAATTCACCATAGGAGGATCACGCCTACAACACTCCGGGGTGTGAACGGGAACCACCATGTTCACATAGTTGGAGATGTCCATATCGGCATCATAGCGGTCCCCAACCTCACTAGAGCTTGCTCTCTTCGTCCTTGCACCAATGGAGGTGGTCTTCTTCTTAAGGATTGGATTTCCTTCTTGTCCACGGCCACGGCCTTGAGCACGAGCGGGAGGAGCTTGTGGCTTGGACCTCTTTGTATGATAGTGAATACCGTACTCCTCATCTGAAGCACGATATTCTTCTTCATCACTAGCACGAGTTTCTTCTTCCTCACTTTCTTCCGATACAATTTACTTGGCTCGAGTACTTCCTCTTTCTCTACCCATCTGTGAAGTAAGAATGCATATTAAGATTGATAGAAGTTTTGATAAGGAGGCAAAGAATATGCTTGAAACAACTGTTATTGGGCCGTCCAGACCCTGTCCGGGTCATCCGGCCAGAGGGGCCGGGTGACCTGGCCGGTCGGGACGAACCCTAAATTGGGCTAGGCATGGATGGAGTTCATGAACCGGAACAAGATCACAGGGGTATCTTCTAGGGTCTATATAGAAGCATTTGACCAAAGGAAATCATCTAGAACGAACCACATTGAGAGATCGGAAATTCGGGGATATGAATCGATTTTACCGTTGGATTCCCGCGAAGTTTCCAGATGATCCGGAGAGGAAGGAGCTCTTGAGGAGGAGAGCAATCCAATGCCCCCAACCACGGCCGAATCCCGTGGTGGAGCTTGAAAATCACCTCAGGGCAAGAGTGGGCGGCGGCGGCGGCTTGAATGGAAAGGAAAAAAGGAATTAGGGTTTGAAGGCCGCCGGTCTGGAGTTTTTATACCCCCTGCGACTGGTCCGGGTGACCCGGCCGGAAGTGGCCGGATGACCCGGCATCCTCCAGAGCCGCGCCGGGTCATCCGGCTGGATGGGCCGGGTCATCCGGCGAGCCCAGAGGACGCCCAAAAAGCTTAGGTATGAAAGATATGGAAGTTTTAATTGACTTGGAGATTGAGATATAGCTAGTGGACATATAATAAACTTTTAACCACAAGTGACAAGCCACAATCAACAATTCATAACAATAGTCACTTGGGCTAAAGATTGATCCAAGAATCTCAAAATCCAAATTTTTGAAAAACTCACACAAATGAAAGAAAATAAAACCTTTTCAACCTATCTAGGCAACAAACAAGTATGTGCAACATGTCAAGCCAAGTTACGAGAATCCAAGATATTTAGTTCACTCCTCAAAGCACAAAACCTTTGCTCATCCAGAGGCTTAGTGAAGATATCGGTAAGTTGCCTCTCTGTGCTTACATGACGTAGAGCAATATCTCCCTTAGCCTCATGATCCCTTAAGAAATGATGTCGAATATCTATGTGCTTTGTTCTAGAGTGTTGCACCGGATTGTTTGCTAGCTTGATGGCACTCTCATTATCACACAAGAGCGGAATCTTACTAAACATACAACCGTAATCACTCAACGTTTGCTTCATCCACAAGAGTTGTGCACAACACGCACCGGCCGCCACATACTCGGCTTCGGCCGTGGATAAAGCAACCGAATTTTGTTTCTTAAAACTCCATGACACCAAAGACCTACCAAGAAATTGGCAAGTCCCCGTTGTACTCTTTCGATCTATTTTGCAATCGGCATAGTCCGAATCGGAATAGCCAAGTAAATCAAAAGTGGAGCCCTTGGGATACCATAAGCCAAGGTTAGGAGTGTGTACCAAATATCTAAAGATTCTCTTAACGGCCATTAGATGACACTCCTTAGGATTAGCTTGAAATCTTGCACACATGCACACACTAAGCATGACATCAGGCCTAGATGCACAAAGGTAAAGGAGGGAGCCAATCATGGAGCGATATACCTTTTGGTCGATCGACTTCCCTTCTCTATTGAGATCAAGATGTCCATTTAATGCCATGGGAGTCTTGATGGGCTTTGAATCGGCCATGTCAAACCTCTTGAGCATATCCTTCACATACTTGGTTTGACACAAGAAAGTCCCTTCCTTCATTTGCTTGATTTGAAACCCAAGAAAGAACTTCAACTCGCCCATCATAGACTTCTCGAATCTCTTGGTCATGATCCTACTAAACTCTTCACAAAATTTATCATTAGTAGACCTAAAGATAATGTCATCAACATAAATTTGACAAACAAAGATATATTTTCCACTTCTTTGAATGAAGAGTGTAGAATCGGCTTTGCCTATCTCAAAACTGTTCTTGAGAAGAAAATCCTTAAGGCATTCATACCATGCTCTAGGAGCTTGCTTGAGCCCATAGAGCGCCTTATGGAGCTTGTACACATGGTTGGGGAAGTTTGGATCTTCAAAGCTCGGTGGTTGTTCAACATAAACTTCTTCTTGGAGAGGTCCATTCAAGAATGCACTCTTCACATCCATTTGATGAAGCTTGAAGTCATGATGAGTAGCATAGGCCAAGAGTATACGTATTGACTCAAGCCTAGCCACCGGAGTGTAAGTCTCTCCAAAGTCCAAGCCTTCAACTTGAGTATAGCCTTTGCCCACGAGCCTTGCCTTGTTCTTTGTGACAACACCAAATTCATCTTGCTTGTTCCTAAAAACCCATTTGGTGACGATCACATTTTGCTTAGGTCTTGGCACTAACTCCCAAACCTCATTTCTCTTGAAGTTGTTCAACTCTTCCTCCATAGCAATAATCCAATCCGGGTCCTCAAGAGCTTGATCCACACTAAGAGGTTCCAAAGAAGAAACAAACGAGTAAAACGCACAAAAGTTTGATAATCTTGAGCGAGTTGTTACCCCTCTTTGGATACTTCCAAGGATGTTGTCAACGGGGTGATCCCGTTGAACCATTTGATGAACTCTTGGATGTGGTGCTTGAGATTGACGTTGAATGGGTCCGTCATCATCATCTTCAACTTGAGGCGCTTGTTCTTGAGCTTCATCACCTTGTTCTTCCCTTTGATCAAAGCCACTCCCATGATCGTCACCATGTGCTTGACCTTCATCTTGATGAACTTGAGAACTAGGTGGTTCAACTCTTGTTGATGATTGTGGATCTTGATTGCTTGTGTCAACCGGGGCTTGAGCTTGAACTTCCCTTGGCATCACTTCACCGGTGCCCATTCTAAAGATGGATATACTTAGAGGTTCTTCATCATCTACATGGTTTTCACTAACTTGCTCTCCTTGAGAGCTGTTGGATTCATCAAATTTCACGTCTACTGTGGTCTCAACACAACCGGTGGTTTTGTTGAAAACACGATAGGCATGTTCGTTAGTTCTATAACCAATGAGAAAACCTTTATCAACCTTGGATGCAAACTTTTAGGCTTTGGGTTTCTTGTTAAGTATGAAACACTTACACCCAAAGACCCTAAAGTAGTGCACACTAGGTTTCTTACCGGTGATGATCTCGTAGGGAGTCTTGTTCAAGTACTTGTGGAGGTAGAGGCGGTTGGCGGCATGGCACACGGTGTTGATGGCATCCGCCCAAAATGAGTCCGGAGTCTTGTACTCATCAAGCATTATTCTTGCTGCTTCAATCAACGTGCGGTTCTTCCTCTCAACAACGCCATTTTGTTGAGGAGTGTATGGAGTGGAGAGTTCATGCTTGATGCCTTCTTCATCAAGGAATTCTTCAACTTGAGTGTTCCTAAACTCCGAGCCATTGTCACTTCTTATGTTCTTGACTTTTAGCTCGAACTCATTTTGAACTCTTCTTATGAACTTCTTGACCACTCCCTTTACTTCACTTTTATCTTGCAAAAAGAATACCCAAGTGAAACGGGAAAAGTCATCAACAATTACTAGACCATATTTATTACCACCGATGCTTATGTAGGCAATTGGTCCAAACAAGTCCATGTGTAGAAGCTTCAACGGTCTTGATGTTGAAAGGATGTTCTTGGCGGGATGATGCGCTCCAACTTGCTTTCCCGCTTGACAAGCACTACATAACCTATCTTTCTCAAAAATAACATTTGTTAGTCCAAGGATGTGCTCGTCCTTTTGAAGTTTGGCCAAGTTCCTCATGCCAACATGGGCTAGTCGGCGATGCCATAGCCAACCCATGCCGGATTTTGCCACTAAGCAAGCCTTAGGGTCCACCTTTACTTTTGTGAAATCCACATAGTAAAACTTTCCCCTTAGGTGACCCGCAAAGACAATAGAGGAATCCTCACTTCTAGAGACGGTCACACCCTCTTTGGTAAAGAGACAATTGTAGCCTTTCTCACAAAGTTGTGAAACCGACAACAAGTTGTACCCCAAACCTTGCACATGAAAAACATCTTCAATTGAATTTGTTGTTGAGATAGCAATTTTACCTAAATCAATCACATCTCCTTGACCATTATCTCCATATATGATAGTTTTCGTAGGGGTGTCATAATGCTCAAGGGATGCAAACAAGCCTTCATCTCCGGTCATATGATTAGTGGCACCACTATCAATTAGCCATGCGGTTCCACCGGAGGAGTAGGCCCACAAAACAAGTTTAAGCTTTTGGTTTAGGTACCCAAAATGATTTGGGTCCTTGGAGGTTAGAAGCATAAACTTTTGGAACACATACACTCTTTCTCATAGCCTTCTTGGCATAGGCTCCAACATACTTTACCACCATTTTACCATTGTGGTCCAAGGTCACAACATAATCACAAGTGTAGTTGGGAGAAGGCTTGTGTTCCACCACATTCTTCGATGCCTTTGGTGGAGACTTAACCCCACCATTTCCTTTTGTGGTGTTCACAACCTTTGGCTTCTCTTTTGTTGTGGTAGAGGTGGTTACTCCATAGGCAATATCCATGATAGTGTTGAGGTAGACACCCTTGTTCCACAAGGGGATCTCATGCCCTTTCACCACCCTTCTACCATTGACCTTGTTGTCCTTGTAGTACCCAAGTCCTCTTGTGTCAATTGCCTTGGGAATGGACTTGGCACCCAACTTACCTTGGTTGATCAACATGTTCAACCGGGCAATCTCCTTATCCTTGCTCTTAGTTGTTTCTTCTAGCCTTGCAAGGTTAGTCTTGAGAGCATTTATATCAACATTAGAACATATGGAGCAACCTTTGCTAGTGGAGGCATTAGAGTCAAAGTTTGCTTTAGGGTCGGCCTTGGTGCTTTCCCAAAGAGCACCATAGTTTGCTTCAAGATTTTTATATTTATCCGTCAAGCATGAGAAGCTTGATTGAACCTCACTATGAGTGGCCTTTAGGGAAGCCAAAGATTCATTTGCCAAAGAATAGTCTTTTAGCATCCTCTTGTTAGAGTCATTGGCCAAGGACAAGCCTACGGTCAACTTCTCCACCTTAGCTTTCTCCTCGGCAAGGGTTTTCTCTAGAGCAAGGTTTCTTTCCTTTTCATGGATAAGCAAGTCTTCTTGCTCATGGAGAATCTCCTTCTTTTCCTATAATTTGTCCAAAAGCTTTTTAATTTCTTTATGGCCTTTTTTACCAAATTGCTTTATCATGTTTGCCTCCATTTCTTTTTCCTCATCTAGGTTGTCTATGTCACTACTAGGTGTGGATGATGATGAGGTGAGAGAGGATGAGGTGGTTGATTCTTGTACCTTGCTCCCTCTTGCCATGAGGCAAAAGTGAGAGTTGTCCTCATCGTCGGAGAAGTTGTTGAAGAGGCGTAGTGAAGATGCTCCTTGTGCCATGGCAAGTGTTGCCATGCCTTTCTTCTTTGGTGCTTCATCTTCATCACTTGAGTCCCATTGTTGACCCACGTGAGCACGCCCTTGGTACTTATTCTTGTACTCTTTGCTCTTCTCCTTGTACTTCTTCTCTTCCTCATTCTTGTCCTTGTTCTTGTTCTTGGGACACTCGGCAATGAAGTGTCCACACTCTCCACACTCATAGCATTTTCTTTATGACTTCTTCTTTCTATCATCACCACCTTTCCTTGATGCCTTGAACTTCAAGAACTTCTTGTACTTCCTTATGGCAAAGGCGGTTTCTTCATCCGTACTTCCTTCTTCACTTGAATCTTCATTCTTAGTCTTGGAAGTCTTGGGATTTGCTTCCACCACTTTACTAGAGCTAGCATTGAGGGCTAGACTCTTGTTCACCTTCAAGGTAAGTGACTTCTCCACATCTTGATCAACTAGCTCTTGATGCAAGATCTCACCAAGAAGTTGATTGGGAGTCATGTTGTGGTAGTTTGGATCTCTTCTTATCATAGTTGCTAGGTTTGGATTCTTCGTGTGAAGGCTCTTAGCAACTTCTTTGTGACCTTCTCATCATCCCAATCATTGCTTCCTAGTGCTTTGATGTATGAGACAAGGAGTATTAATCTATCATACATTTGTCTCACGGTCTCTCCATCCTTCATGACGAAGAGCTCAAGCTCTCCGTGAATCAAGTCAATCTTGCCTCTTCTCACACGATCGGTACCCTCATGTGCGTCCTTGAGTGTATCCCAAATCACCTTGGCAATTTGGATGTTCCAGACTTTGTTGAACTCTTGAACAGACAAGGATGATGTGATGACTCTTGTTTCTTGAACATTGCAGTGGAGGTCTTGTTCATGCTCGATAGTCATGGCTTCACCTTCGGCGGGTATTGTCACGCCTACACACATAATATTCCAAAGAGAAGGGTGAAGCCCGTAAAGGTGCATTTGCGTATCATAAGCCCATTTGGGATAGTCTTTCCCATCGAAGTGGGGAGGCTTTCCCAAATGTACGGAATAGAATTTTTCGTTGGGATTGTTGCCCGTAAGTTGTTCGTAGTGGAATGGCACTTCATAGTAGCCGGAGTGGGAGTGCTTTGCTTGCTCCTTCTTGATCATCTTCTTGAGGAGCTTCTTGGCCATCTTCTTTGCCTTCTTCTTCTTTTTGGCTTTTCTTCTTTTCTTCGCCGCTTTCTTTGCATCATCGTCACCATCCTTGACATCTTCATCACTTGAATCGGAGTCCGAGTTGGAGTCGGAGTCGGAATCGTCGGAGCTTGCGACGTTGGATGGTGTACGACTTGGGGCCTTCCCCATTAGCTCTAGAGCCGCGGCTTGGTCTTGAGCGGCCTTGAGCTCTCTTTCTTGAGCTTCCTTGGCGGCGAGTTCTTGAGCGGAGAGGTTTCCACCACTCCCCGACATCTTGATCCCTTAGCGGTTAAGCCTAAATCAAGGGATTAGGCTCTGATACCAATTGAAAGGATCTTGTGATGCCTAGAGGGGGGGTGAATAGGATCACTTTAAAATTCTGCAAAATCTGAGCAGCGGATCAGGGGTCGGATGACCCGGCTCAACAGGCCGGATGACCCGGGGGGTCCGGGTCACCCTGGTACTTGGGCCGGATCAACCAACACGCGAAGATAGAGTATAAAGAGCTTAATAAAACTTGAATTTGCAGAAAGTGTATGAATCAAAACTTGCGTATAAGAGCTTGTAGCCACCTGCAACAAAGGATTTCACAAGAAACAACACAAATATGTAGATCGATCCAAACCTAGCTTCTAGGGTTAGAGAAAAAGGGATGAACTCAAACGAGCAAGAGACAAGAGATTTAATCCGAAGTTCACTCCCACAAAGGAAGCTACGTCTCCGTTGAGGATCCCACAAAGGGAGGGCTATCACCAAGAGCCTCTTGCCTCACCCAATCCCCACAAAGGAAGATTGGTACTCACTAAGAGAAATCCACAAAGGATGGGTAATACAAACGTTCCCGGGTGCTCCACACGGAGAGGGCACTCAACGGGCGACGCCTAACCGTCTAGAAGCAAGCTTCAAGAGTAATAAACGAGAATCAATCGATCTTGGTCGCCACAAGTGCTTCTTGAGATGAACAAGTGAAGAGCTAGCTCAAGGAGCACACACTAGCACCTCAAATCTCTCTCACACCCAAACCCTAGGAGGATCCTTGCTTGGAGTGGCTTGGAGAGGACTGGAGAGAGGGGAAATGGAGTTTGAGGAGGTGTTCTTTTCGTTGGAGGCAGCAACCCTAGAAAGAAGAAGTGAGGGGGTATAAATACCCCCTCCCTTCAAAGAGCTGTTGGCTAGCTGCAGCGACAGGGTCGGGTCATCCAGCCACAGGGGCCGGGTCACCCGGCAACCACCAGAGGCATACCGGGTGATCCGGCCAGATGGACCGGATGACCCGGCGGGGCACAGGAAGCGGGGATAACACCTTTTTTAATGAGGGTTCAAGGTTTTGGCTAGATTTTTGTGGCTAGTCTTTTAGAGATAAGCACTTGTAGGAAACTTTGATTGATTGATCTCGTCCCTCTTTATAGTACGGTGTTGCCTAAACTCAAATTCGAAATAGAAATTAAATTTAAATCGTCATTTTGAGCTTCAACACAAATGTAACAAATTGAGGTCCTTCCTTTCACATATGAAATTTTGTTTCATTTATTCCTGCACACATCTTAGATAAACCATTAAATACTCAAATTATACTTGTCATTATCACCAAAATAATTAGGGGCCTAGATGCACTTTCATACTCCCGCTACATGTGGGTGTCACTGCTGCAATCCAAGGACGTCGTCGCCGCAGTAATCAAGCACATCCAGGAAGCTGCAGAGAGGAAGTCAGGGAAGAAGCTGATGGCGCTCCGCACGGATCGTGGAGGAGAGTTCACGGTGGTGGAGTTCAACAAGTACGGCGCCGAGCTAGGGGTGCACTGGAGCTCACCACTCTATACTCACCCCAACAAAATGGCGTGGTGGAGCGCCGCAACCAGAGTGTTGTGGGAATGGCGCGAAGCATGATGTAGGCCAAGAGCCTCCCCAGTGTGTTCTAGGGGGAAGCTGTCTCCACCGCCATCTATCTCCTCAACCGATCGTCGTCCAAGAGCATCGTCGGGAAGACGTCGTACGAGTTGTGGACAGGGAGCACACCGAGCATGCATCATCTCCGCATGTTCGGGTGTGTCGCTCATGTGAAGCCGACAACACCGCACCAGAAGAAGCTTGATGATCGAAGTAGGCAGATGATCTTCGTCGGGTACGAGCTGAGGTCCATGGCGTGCCGCGTCTACGATCCAGCAACCCGGCGCGTGCACATCAGTCGTGACGTCTTCTTTGACGAGAGTGCTCAGTGGGCTTGGCTTGCAAAGCACGGTGAAGCAATGGACTTCGTCATCAAGGAACAGGTCAGACGACCTCGTGGTGATCACCACCACCACCTGGACATGCGCCCTTGCCTCGACATCGTCGTCGCCAGTCTCGCCCACATCCTTGACGCCACCTGCATCACCGCACATCGCACAAGCTGCAGCATCTCCAGGCTGCACGCCAAGCCCGACACCATTCCAGAGTGTCGAGTTTGCCACACCGCCCGGCACCAGCACAAACGAGTACCTGGACGCCAACCATGACGACGACGCGCCGCTCCGGTACCGCTACATCGACAACGTACTCGGCACCTCCTCACCTCCCGACCTCGCCGCACGGGACGTGGAGGAGCAGCTTATGTCAGTGTGCGTCGAGCCAACGTCGTACGAGGAGGTGTTGCGTTATGAGTGCTGGTGCCTTGCAATGCTTGACGAGATGACATGGATCGAGGCCAGTGGCACCTAGAAGCTGGCTGATCTGCCGCCGAGCTCCAAAGTGATTAGCCTCAAGTGAGTTTTCAAGACCAAGAAGGATGTTGCTGGGATCATCACCAAGTACAAAGCAAGACTCGTCGCAAAAGGCTCTGTGCAGCGTCAAGGGATCAATTTTGATGAAGTGTTTGCACCTGTGGCACGGCTTGAGTCTGTGCGGTTGTTGATTGCTCTCGCGGCCTGTGAAGGCTGGGCGGTGCTCCACATGGATGTCAAGTCCGCGTTTCTGAACGGGGAGCTGCAGGAGCAGGTCTTCGTCGGTTAGCCGCCTGGCTTTTTCCTCCAAGGCCATGAACATCAAGTTCTGCACCTCGTCAAGGCTCTGTATGGTCTGCGACAAGTCCCGCGCACCTAGTACGCCAAGCTCGACGAGTCCCTGATCAAGCTTGGGTTCCAGAGGAGCGGCTCCGAGTACGTTGTCTACCTCCGCGGCACTAGTGCACATCATCTTGTTGTGGGGGTCTACGTCGACGACCTTGTGATCACCGGCGCCAACCAGGACGACATCAACAAGTTCAAGGCGGAGATCTGGGACTCCTTCACTACTACCTCGGGCTAGAGGTCAAGCAGATGGAGGAGGGCATTACTGTGTGCAAGAGCACCTACGCCGCCAAGATCCTATGAGGCAGCTAATCTCAACACTTTAAAGCCAAGTTGCACACCAATGGAGCCTTAGGGTTGTAAATACGGACTATGAATCCGCGAGGGAGATACTGGCACTAGCTTAAGATAAAGCTATCACTTATGCAAGATCACAGATGCACTTTGGTCTAATTGGAGCAATGCAGGAGCATCAACTTTATTCTAATAGACAAGCTATCACACAAATAAAATACAAACTTATGATCTAGTTCTACTAGATCGAAATGGTTGTGTTCAAAGAACACAAGGCTCTAAATCAAGAATGAACGAACAAAGAACACAAGAACAATTCACCTATGCATGCATACGACTTTAGTCTAAATAGAAAATGTCGAAATACTCACTTTACTCTAAATGAAGAATAGAGGCATCCGCTGAGGATCGTTCTTGAGGAAGATGTCATGAACATGACAGGGCTTCAAGCATTCCCTTCTGACTCTTCTACACTAATCCTATACAAAGAGCTCTCCTCTCCTAGGGAGACAGGCCACAAAGCCAAAATAAAGGAGGATGAGGAGAAGTGTGTGTGAGAAATGGAGCCCCTCCCCTTCTATTTATAGACAAGAGGGTGTGCGGTCTCGAGCACCCAATGTCACCAAAACACCCCAGGATTCAGCAAGTGACCAATTAGGAGGTGACACGTGGAAGGCCAGGATGAACCGACCAAAGGTCGGTTCGGCCGATCCTAGGATCGACCGATTTCTTGGCTCCACGTGGCACTTTGTGCTTTCTCTAGGTGGCTGGCAAGTGGGTCCCATGATCAATCCTCCTTGCATGGCAAGTTTCCTAGCAGTTTGGATAGTAAGTGGGCCCTTGGATCCACGTGATGTCCATGTGGTGGTATGTGATTCATCAGGCTTGCCTCTCTTGGATTGATTGCGTCATTGATCTAGGGAATCCTATGTGGCAAGCCCTCATTGGTTTAGCTTGAAGTACTTGGATCAAAGACTTGTGCTTTTGCTCTCATTCTTGGTGCTAACTACCTGCATTTGCATAATCACCAACACTTGTGGAAATGATTAGTTTAAACCCTATTCTAGTGTTGATTATCACTTTCCATTCATTTTATGCAGGCGTTGACGGCATAAAAGTAGCTCTTGACAGTCATCAACACAGTCACCCTGCACTTTGGATGTCACTACAAGAGGAAGAGGGATGCACAACTACTGGGACTGAGTGACAGTGATTTAGCTAGGGACATTAATACTCGCAAGAGCACTACAGGGGTCTTCTTCTTCCTTGGAGACAACTTAGCCACCTGGCAATCTGAGAAGCAGAAGATTGTTGCTCTGTCTTCATGTGAGGCAAAGTATATTGCAGGGACAACAGCTGCTTGCCAGGGAATTTAGTTGACCCGGTTGCTTGCAGAGTTGAGAGGCAAGAAAGTCGGGGCATTCGATCTAAATATTGACAATTAATCCACCATAGCACTAAGCAAGAATCAGGTGTTCCATGACCGCAGCAAGCACATTGATCTGTTCATTCGTGAGTGTGTTGAGAAGAACCGGGTGAAGATTCAGTACATTGAGACTTCTGAGCAGCTGGCGGACATTGTGACCAAGGCTTTGGGGTGTTAGCGCTTCTGTGAGCTGCGTTCCTGACTTGGTGTAGTTGATGTACAAAGCATGCACAAGAATTAGGAGGAAACTTGTTGGTAATCTAGCGCATGCCTGTAGGGTAGTTAGTTTTGTTTCTTTCCCTTTGCATTGTTTGTTACAATTGCAGGCGCATGAGCTCCGGGATGTGGCAGTCATGCACGTAGGAGGTCATGGCGTGAGAATAGCTTGGCCGTGGCCTGGGCTCTCGATCGTGGACGCATCGTGGAGGCATGGGGATGGACACGCTCAACACCCGCGACATGCGCGCCCCGTTCGGAGTTCGGTTTTCCCTTTGAATAAATATGAGCAAAGACAGAAAACACTGCGCTCTATTGGCAACACAACTCCTTGCGTTCGTGTTCCAAGTGTTCATCGTGTTCGTGTTAAGTTGTGTGAGTTCAAACGAGTTCCAGGGATCACCGGACGTCGGGAACGCCAGTTGATCCTGACAGAGGACACACTACTGCTGCTCGCGTAGAAAGGAAGGTGCAAGTGTTGTACCCTCGTGGAGCTTAGGTCTCGTTGCTGTGCCAGTCCGACCTCTGACGAGCGCGAGAGAGGCTGAGCCGCCGCTGCCCAGAGGAGCTTGGGCTCCGCCTTTGCCTCTTAAGAGCATCTCCAACAGACTTCGTAGATGTTGAATGAGTCCAACACGTTCTAGATACGTTAGTTTTGAATTTCAAATTTTTATTCAATTCAGTTTTGAGCCCTCTTTGTTTTTGGGTGCGTCCTGTACAGGGACTCGACGTGCACACATTCGCGAGTCGCGCGACATGTTCTGAGCTGGGGGATGGATCAACTTGCGATGGAGCGTGGCGCGCAAAGCGCACGTTGTGGCCGGCATGGCCGGTGTGTCTTTCTTCTATATATAGCAAAAGAAACAGAAAACATAGTTGTTGATCGTGATCGCAGTGTCGTCTTCCTCGACGCCGGCGAGCTCTCCAACTCCAGTGAGGGTTGAAACAATTGGCATCAGAGCCGCGTTCCGTAGGAAAGTGGAATGAAATCTAGTCTTAGTCAAATATTTCATATCTCTTCTTGTCAAAACAGAAGGAAAAGAAGACAGCTGGGACCGAGATCAGTCAATCACGTGGGCGTTCATGGCACGCCGGCGGTCGGTCTCGCCAACACAGGGTGCGTCAGGCGCCTCATGGAGCCGCGGCAAGGGTGTTGCATTGTCCGGAGGCGGCGGCGACATGCTAAAGTGCGGGCTCGTGATCCACCGCATCACCTAAGAGATCAGCAGTGGCGGCAAAACCTCGATGCTCACAAAGACGAACTACTATGACTGGGTGGTGCTCGTGCTCGTGATGCTGCATGCGAGAGGCCTATAGATCGCAGTGAGCCTCGGGACGGACGACTACGTCAAAGATCGCATGGGGCTCGAGGTGATCTCCAAGGCGGTCCCGACGGAGATGATGGGGACGATCTCCAACATGGCGACTGCCAAGCTCGTGTGGGACGCGATCTGGAAGATGCACGTCAGCGCACTGGTGTCTCCTGCACGTCATGGCCATCCTCCTTCACCGGTGTTGCGGGATTGCACTCTTTTCTCATATCGTCGTTGCTTGGAGAAGCAATTGTTGCAGTGCTTGAATTTATCACGTACCGTAAATCACAATCTGTTACATTCTTCATCTGTGGCCCATCATTCATTGATAGCAGCCCGGGTTGCTTCCATTCCATGAACACAACCTTACGTGGGTTCACTTTCATTATATACACTGCTGCGCTAGACATTCGAATATATTATAACATGAAAAATGATAGTAGTACCTGAAGTAGCAGTGTGCATCCCCGCGCCCAATCTAGCGACAACTTTTCGCGCAACTTGTGCTATACAACCACGGCCGCCGCCGCAGTATCTTCCAGCACATACCGCGCCCAATTAAGCTTCCTGGTTTCGTCGGTTCGAATCAACGCACCCCAGTACTTCTGATACACATACACATGTGATGCTCCCGGGGCAAGCACATGCCCCATGAGAAATATTACAGCAGCAACCCGGATAGCATCCACCGATGCGCACGACTGAGAGTTCTTAGGTCCTGACTCTAATATTCTCTGCACATCCGCTAACACACATCCTTTGCCCTCGCCTCTACGTAAATACCTGCTAACAACCTCGACAATTTTAGTCCTGTCTAAACACCTGATGTCCCTTACATTCGCCCCCTCTGCCGGAATTCCTATGATGTCTCTGACTGTTTCCAGCGATACATTCAGACGTGCTTGGTGTTCGATTGCAATAGTATTTGTTCCGGCATCAAATATTGATAAAAGCTAATTCCCGAAGTTGCTATGTTTATCTGACACATCTGGCAAATGAAACATACTACCAAAACCTATCGATTCCACTATTGCCCTCTTATTGCTATCTAACCCAGCAACGACACGTCTTACCACATCTAATCCTTTTGTGCCACAACAGGAGCAAATGTGGTTGCAGTCTACCAGTTGGAATGCAGGTAGCGACCAGGGGCCTACTCTTGCTCTTGGTGACCGCCTCCACTGGCAGCTCCATACCTGCAGGAAAAAGTCTGTAAATGAATTCACATTGCACCTCTGTATAAAACAAAAACCAGCTCTACATCCTCATCTCGTGTCAATCCCTACGTGCTGCGCTGAATCCTCCATACATCAATATATTCCTCGAACTTCAAATGATGGTATACAATCTGCTTCGTCGGTGCAACCATCTGGTGATCTTTGGCAACCTGTGCTAGCTTTATCACCCCCGCGCGCTCACGCTTCACCATCAAGACCTTACTTTGGACGATGGTGGAGATCGCACTCACTCCACCCATGACGCACTAACCCCACTACGGAGCAAAAGCTGGCACTCATGCACCCCCTAATGGTGGACATGCACCCCTATCGGAGATCATGAAAGGTAGCCTTCGTCAGGTGGTTACGTTAAGTAATCACTGTCATCTCTCCCGCGCAGAATTTCCCGCCATCGGTGAAGTACACGTGTCCACTATCCACGTGGTGGGTGTGTGCCCATATGCACACAAAGTAGTTTTCGATACTACAGAGGCAACATTCAGGTCTTAATAGTGTCGATTGATGCTCCACATGAATTGTTCGACCATATGCTTCATAGGGACACTGATGTAAAGCAGGCAGAGTTCAATCTTCCCACGATGTCGGTTGCTTTTGTACATGAGCTGTTAGGTGACAAGCCTCTTGCAGATGTGATTTGGGATAAAGAAACGGAGTGCAAGGTGTCAGTGGAGTCTGATGGTGCTTTCCCCAAAGCATTACATGCACTGTCTCTTGAGAATAATGCATCGACACTGGTTGAGCAGGGCCTGTTCAGAGCTCAAGTGGCATCAATGGGAGCTGCATGTGGAGTGCTTGAGGGTATACGTCTTGAGAAGAGGCTGGAGCACATCTTGAAGAGGCTTTGTTCATGGCACTAAAGAAATTGGATGGTGAGGCACAAGAGTTTTTCAGGAGTTGCAAGGTTGTCGTATGGGATGAAGAGTTGTTGGATGGCCTTAACTCACACGACAGTCTATTGATGCAGCTAGCTCAAGGTAAAGATCACTTGGCTAGGGCTGAGGGTAAGCCGGGTACTGAACTAGCTACCTGACATACTCACTCAAGATAGTGGCTCTTCATTACTCATGGAGTTTGACATTGATCCTGTGAGTGGAATGTGTCAAAAGTTGCATGGGATGAAGAGTTCTCTTATCTTGTTGATGACAACAAGATCATTGGCATTTGGCAACATGCTCAGTCAGGAGACTTACTCCTACTCCTCTTTCATTGTGGATGCTGGCAGAAATGTGGCGGGCTCCATGTTTGTTGGAATGGCTCTTGACGAGGACAATGCATGAGCTTAGGCTCGGTCAACTATGTTCAGAGATTAGATGGGAAGAAAGTCTGATGCACGTGAGTTGTTTTGTGAAATGCCGAGTAAAATAATCTGGGATGACATTCCATCAGGCAACGAGACATGACATTTCACCTCAGCTAATCATGACGTGTGAGATGCACAATGTTCTTCCATGTTTTGTTTTGCTAGCACTGACATCATTTTCACCCGAACTCAGAAAAAATGTGACCCAACTCGAAAATTATAAAAAAAAAATCCGAACCCGACCAAAATCTGTGACAGATCGGGCACGGATCATGAATTTTGACCCGACAACCCGATATGACACGACCCGACCTGTGATCAGGTATACGTCCCGGTTCGATCTCACGGCGGCTACGACCATTACACGTTGGTACGGATCTACATCTACTACTACGTCGCATATTTTACGCCCCGTATCCATCCATACCGTACGCTATCGATTTCGGGTCGGCGCACGGGAGAGGCCGAGAGGGCGTCCGTGGGCTCAAACCGAGGCCCGCCCAGTAGTTCAGCCTGTTGGCCTGTTGGGCCGACGGGAAGACGGATCGAAACGGCCACGAAGCTCTCTCGTCGCCGGCGGCGGCCGCTCTTCTCCGTATCTATCGTTCGTCGCCGCTTCCTCCGAAGTCCAGACCATACGCCGGACGACGGCGTCCTCCTCCCCCACCCTTCACCACCTATGCCGCCTCCGCCTCCTCTCTTACGAAGGCGCGCGCTGTGGCTTTTCACGGCCTCGCTCTAGGCGTCTTCCAATGGCGCCGCCGGTTTAGGGTCGCCAGCGCGACCGACCGCTGCCTTCCCACCTCTGCGACGAGGCTGCTGCCCGCCGTTCACGACGTCTTGCCTGCGGTGTAGATCTCGCCGCCGACGCGGTCCTCCATGGTTTCTCCGGTCAGGCGCCCATTACTGCCGCATCTCAAGCCGGTGGTCGCCGACCCTTGCGGCGTCCAGTTTGATCTGCCAACCCGTTGCTTGTGAGGATTTAGCTTTGTTAACGTTATATGCAGTTGAGCGTTCATGATCAATACTTCAATAGTTGTGCTACCTGGGTTGGCTCAGTGATAGGATTTGTCGTGTTCTCAGGTTGAGGGATTTTGGACAATGCCACGATCTGTTTCTGGCTTTATGCTGTGTGCCTGCCCTGCCAAGCTTATAAGCTTGTCAGCCCCTGCTCAAAATTCAACGTGCTGCTAGGTAATTTCTGATGCTTGTTGGATAATATAGCTGTTGTGCTCTAGGCATTTCCTGTATTCCTGTTACAGCAGCTTCTTTTTGTGTCACATGCCAACATATTTCGTGTAGATGCTCTGTTCGCCTCATTGATTTCTACATCTCTCAGTCCAGACCTTTAATTTGTTTAAACCTTGCTCATATACTAAAACAGAATATATGAAAAAACCTGTGTAAATATCTACCGGAACAGCCTTTTCCAGATGCTTCGCCATATCTGTAGACTGTAGGTTCCAGTAGGGAACTAACTTTTCTTTTTCGGTTGTCTGCAACTAACTAATCTTCGGGATGGTTCCAGATAGAGTGTTGAAATTTGGAATTTTTCTTTGTAAATTTCCAGGAATTAAGTCATATTTGTTTAACTATGAAACATGATCTGAAAAACAGAGGCCAGAATTGCTAACAGAAATGTCTAGCCTATGGTTTCAGCTTTTTAGGCTGGTGGCGATGTGCTGTACCCCTCAACCTAGTCTCTCTTGAATCTACCCATTGCTGCATTAAAATTTTCTCACACATATTATAGGGTTCTATGTGCTGCTACATTTAGTGGATGGCTAGTTTCATATCATTGCATGGATCATGATGTTTTCATATTTATGACTGCATGACTTTAGATTTTAGCTAAGTTCATATTTTTCCATCTGTATAAGTAGTGGGATTAGATTTTCTGAGGAGAAAACAAAAGGAATCAACCAACTTTCTTATCTCCCTCGTTCTGTCACATGTTTGTCATTTCTCTCTGTCTAAGCTGTCCCATTCCTGTCCTTATTGTGTGCAATCCTATTTCCTCCTTCCCAATCCCAGTTGCAGGATGGAAGGGGCATGGACATTAAACCATATGTATCTACATCCCATCTTCCTTGTGCATTCTCTATCCCGGGCTCATAAATTATGCAATGGATTTAGTAACGAACGGAGTAAACCAGAGTAATATAATTGTATTTTTCAAAAGTTTCGAGCTTTTGAATATGTATCTCAGTTCCCTTTTTGTCAAAAGAAAGTAGGTCCCACCGGGATTCGAACCCAGGTAGCCAGATTCAAAGTCTGGAGTGATAACCACTACACCATGGAACCATTTTATGTGTTTTCTCCCAAAATAATATATTTATCATAGCAAATCCCCTTACCGCCATTTTTTTCTTCTGTTAGTCATTCCCAACAAATCTCCAGGAATAGGCTAATTTCTGCATTTTATCTGAAGCACCTTGCTGCTTTATTGAGCACTATTTAGGAAATGAATTTGACTGAAGGGATAATTTCTCTCTGATTCATCGGTTTGTCTTCTTTAAATCATTCATTGCCATTCCGGCAGTTAGAATGTTGAATTTTGGCATGAATTTGTGCTTGCGCCCATTGTGATCATCTCTCTTTGTTATGCCAGCTACTGGGTTTTACTACACCTCATCTTTTTTCCCCTGCTTTTGAGTCTATCGAGATTATGGGGCTGTTAATGATGCAATGCTTTGTCAATTAGTTGTACCATGTCAATGAACTTGATTAAGAAATGCAATATCCTGGCTTGAGTGAGTCATATTTGCAATTCATTCAGAAATGCATGACGTGCCTAACTTCAATTACGGGTCCGTAATATATGGAAAACTATTTGTATTGGTCACATGGAAAATAGCACCTTTCGTTGTCATGAGAATTACCCAACTTGTTTATCTCCTCCCTCACTCTTAAGTATGTTGTTTATCTCCAGCCATGCTGTCAAATTCTTGTTCCATTTTGTGCGCAACTCCTGTCGCCTCCATCTTAATCCCGCCTGTACGATGGTAGGCCATAAATCCTTGCTGATTTAGATTGTACTGTACTACGTTATCTATCCCAAGTGTATTAAGCATGCACTGGACTAAATGCTTTTGCAAAAGGCGAAAAGTTTCTGCATGGTATTAAAGTCAACCAGGAAGTTTGTTTTTTTCTCCAAAAGTTTGGATCTTTGGAATGGCATATCTTCATGTAAAAAGGGCAGGTCCCACCGGGATTCGAACCCAGGTTGTCAGATCCAAAGTCTTGAGTGATAACCACTACACCATGGAACCATTTTATGTGTTTTCTACCTAGGTAATATATTTATTATAGCACATCCCCCTAGAGCCACTTTTGTTTCCTTATGCTAGCCTTTCCCAATATATCGCAAAGAATGGTCTAGTATCTGTATTTTAACTGATGTGCCTTGTTGCTCTATTGAGCACTATTTAGAAAATAAATTTGACTTAAGGGATACTTCATCTCCAATTTAACATTTTTTTAAATCATTCATTGCCATATCTGCAGTCTCACTGTTGAGTATTGGCATGAACTTGTTCTAGCTTCCATTTTCAACATTTTCATGTTATGCCAGCTACTGGGGTTTACTATACTGATTCTTTCCTGCTTTTGAGTCTATCAAGATTGCGGAACTGTTAATGTCACACGGCTTTGTCAATTAGTTGTACATTGCCAATGAACTGATTAAGGAATGCAATATTTGAGTTGAGCGAGACATATTTGCAATTCATTCAGAAAGTAATAGTGTGTTTAAAACCATTACAGATCAGTAATATATAGACAATTATATTTCCTTTGGTCACATGGAAAATTGGAAATATCATCATTCATTGTCATGGGAGTTCCCCAACTTACCTATCTCCTGTCTCTCTCTTAACTCTCAAGTATGCTGTTTGTATCCAGCCAAGCTGTCCTAGTCATGATCCATTTTGTGCACAACTCCTGTCACCTCCATTATAATCCTACCTGTAGAATGGAAGGCCACGGTCCTTGCCGATCTACATCTTGCTGTTCCCTACAATGTTCTCTGTCCCAACTATGTTAAGCATGCAATGGACAAAATACAGGGGCAAATAATGAAAGGTTTCTGAATAGTTTAAAGTGAAACTGGAAAAGCTAATTGGGTGTTCCGAAACTTCTGATCTTTTGAATGGCATGTCATAAATTCTCTTTTTTTTATGTAAAAAGGGAGGTCCCACCGGGATTCGAACCCAGGTTGCCAGATTCAAAGTCTGGAGTGATAACCACTACACCATGGAACCATTTATGTGTTTTGTCCGTAGGTAACATATTTATCCTAGCACACAAACATGAACCACTTTTGTTTTCTTCTGCTAGCCTTTCCCAATAAATCGCAAAGAATAGGCTGCTATCGGTATTTTAACTGATGCATCTTGCTGCTTTATTGAGCACTGTTTTGGAAGTGAATTTGCCTGAAGGATAGCTCTTCTCCAATGGAACATTGTTTTTGAATCATTCACTACCATATCTGCAGTTAAACTGTTGAGTTACGTAATGAACTTGTGCTTGCATCCATTTTCACCTTTTCAATGCTACGCCAGCAACTTGGTTTTACTGATTCTTTTCTGGTTTTGAGTCTATCAAGATTATGCAGCTGTTATTGACGCACGGCTTTATCAATTAGTTGTTGTGTTGTACCATGCCAGTGAACTGATCAAGAAATGCAATATCTTGGCTTTGAGAGAGACATATTTGCAATTCATTCAGAAATGCATGGTGTGCCAAACTTCCATTACAGATCGGTAGTTTATAAATTTTGTTTTTTTATAGATTTTGTTTTACATGCAAATAGCACCATTCATTGCCATGAGTGATGACCAACTTGCTTATTTCCTACCATTCATTGCCATGAGTGATAACCAACTTGCTTACTTCCTGTCTCGCTCTCAAGTATGTTATTTTTCTCAAGGGAAGCCGTCCTAGTCATGATCCATTTTGTGCACAACTTCTGTCGCCTCCATCTTAATCCCGCCTGTAGGATTGAAGGCCATGAATCCTTGCTGATCTACATCTTGCTGTTTTCTACTACGTTCTCTATCCCAAGTAAAAAAGCGTTCAAGGGACTAAATACTGAAGCAAATTATGAAAAGTTTTCGCGCTACCTCCTACTCCTACAGAATATCGATTGCCGTGAACTATTAGATTAGTTTTAAAGTGAACCTGAAAAAGCTAATTGGGTTTTCCTAAAGTTCGGATCTTTTGAATGGCATATCATAAATTCTCTTTTTATGTAAAAAAAAGGGTAGGTCCCACTGGGATTTGAACCCAGGTTGCCAGATTCAAAGTCTGGAGTGATAACCACTACACCATGGAACCATTTTATGTCTTTTGTCCCTAGGTAACATATTTATCCTAGCACATCCTTGAACCACTTTTGTTTTCTTCTGCTAACCTTTCCCAACAAATCAGAAAGAATAGGCTGCTACTAGTATTTTAACTTATGCACCTTGCTGCTTTATTGAGCACTATTTAGTAAGTGAATTTTACTGAAAGGATAACTCCTCTCCAATTGAACATTGTCTTTTTGAATTATTCACTGCCATATCTGTAGTTAAACTGTTGAGTTTTGGCATGAATTTGTGCTTGCATCCATTTTCACCTTTTTCATGTTATGCCAGATACAAAGATTTTACTCTACCTAATTCTTTTCTGCTTTTTGAGTCTATCAAGATTATGCGGTTGGTATTGCTGCATGGCTTTGTCAATTAGTTATACCATGCCAATGAACTGATTAAGAAATGCAACATCTTGGCTTGAGTGGGACATATTTGCAATTCAATCAGAAATGCATGGTGTATCAAACCTCCATTACAGATCAGTAATATAGATTTTTTTCACATGGAAATAGCACCATTCATAGTCGTGAGTGATACCCAACTTGTTTATGTCATCAACTCCCAAGTATGTTTTTCTCGAGGGAGGCTGTCCTAGTCATGATCCATTTTGTGCACAACTCCTGTCACCTCGATCTTAATCCCGCATGTAGGATAGAAGGCCATGAATCCTTACTGATCTACATCTTGCTGTTTCCTACTACATTCTCTATCTCAAGGAAATAAAGCGTTTAATGGACTAAATACTGAAGCAAATTATGAATTTTTTTGCGCTACCTCCTACTCCTACAGAAAATTGATTGCCGCGAACTACCGGATTAGTTTTAAAGTGAACCTGGAAAAGCTAATTGGGTTTTCCAAAAGTTTGGATCTTTTGAATGACATTTCATAAATTCTTTTTTTTATGTAAAAAAAAGGGGTTAGGTCCCACCGGGATTCGAACCCAAGTTGCTAGATTCAAAGTCTGGAGTGATAACCACTACACCATGGAACCATTTATGTGTTTTGTCCGTAGGTAACATATTTATCCTAGCACAGCCCCCTTGAACCACTTTTGTTTTCTTCTTCTAGCCTTTTCCAACAAATCACAAGGAATAGGCTTCTATCTGTATTTTAACTGATGCACTTTGCTGTTTTATTGAGCACTGTTTAGGAAGTGAATTCGACTGAAGGGATAACTCCTCTCCAGTTGAACATTGTCTTTTTGAATTATTCACTGCCATATCTGCAGTTAGACTGTTGAGTTTTGGCATGAACTTGTGCTTGCATCCATTTTCACTTTTTTTGTGTTATGCCAAATACTGGATTTTACTCTACCTGATTCTTTTCTGCTTTTGAGTCTATCAAGATTATGTGTCTGTTATTGACGCACGACTTTGTCAATTAGTTATACCATGCCAATGAACTGATTAAGAAATGCAACATCTTGGCTTGAGTGGGACATATTTGCAATTCAATCAGAAATGCATGGTGTATCAAACCTCCATTACAGATCAGTAATATAGATTTTTTTCACATGGAAATAGCACCATTCATAGTCGTGAGTGATACCCAACTTGTTTATGTCATCAACTCCCAAGTATGTTTTTCTCGAGGGAGGCTGTCCTAGTCATGATCCATTTTGTGCACAACTCCTGTCACCTCGATCTTAATCCCGCATGTAGGATAGAAGGCCATGAATCCTTACTGATCTACATCTTGCTGTTTCCTACTACATTCTCTATCTCAAGGAAATAAAGTGTTTAATGGACTAAATACTGAAGCAAATTATGAATTTTTTTGCGCTACCTCCTACTCCTACAGAAGATTGATTGCCGCGAACTACCGGATTAGTTTTAAAGTGAACCTGGAAAAGCTAATTGGGTTTTCCAAAAGTTTGGATCTTTTGAATGACATTTCATAAATTCTTTTTTTAATGTAAAAAAAAGGGGTTAGGTCCCATCGGGATTCGAACCCAGGTTGCCAGATTCAAAGTCTGGAGTGATAACCACTACACCATGGAACCGTTTATGTGTTTTGTCTGTAGGTAACATATTTATCCTATCACAGCCCCCTTGAACCACTTTTGTTTTCTTCTTCTAGCCTTTTCCAACAAATCACAAGGAATAGGCTTCTATCTGTATTTTAACTGATGCACTTTGCTGTTTTATTGAGCACTGTTTAGGAAGTGAATTCGACTGAAGGGATAACTCCTCTCCAGTTGAACATTGTCTTTTTGAATTATTCACTGCCATATCTGCAGTTAGACTGTTGAGTTTTGGCATGAACTTGTGCTTGCATCCATTTTCACCTTTTTTGTGTTATGCCAAATACTGGATTTTACTCTACCTGATTCTTTTCTGCTTGAGTCTATCAAGATTATGTGTCTGTTATTGACGCACGGCTTTGTCAATTAGTTATACCATGCCAATGAACTGATTAAGAAATGCAACATCTTGGCTTGAGTGGGACATATTTGCAATTCAATCAGAAATGCATGGTGTATCAAACCTCCATTACAGATCAGTAATATAGATTTTTTTCACATGGAAATAGCACCATTCATAGTCGTGAGTGATACCCAACTTGTTTATGTCATCAACTCCCAAGTATGTTTTTCTCGAGGGAGGCTGTCCTAGTCATGATCCATTTTGTGCACAACTCCTGTCACCTCGATCTTAATCCCGCATGTAGGATAGAAGGCCATGAATCCTTACTGATCTACATCTTGCTGTTTCCTACTACATTCTCTATCTCAAGGAAATAAAGCGTTTAATGGACTAAATACTGAAGCAAATTATGAATTTTTTTGCGCTACCTCCTACTCCTACAGAAGATTGATTGCCGCGAACTACCGGATTAGTTTTAAAGTGAACCTGGAAAAGCTAATTGGGTTTTCCAAAAGTTTGGATCTTTTGAATGACATTTCATAAATTCGTTTTTTAATGTAAAAAAAAGGGGTTAGGTCCCATCGGGATTCGAACCCAGGTTGCCAGATTCAAAGTCTGGAGTGATAACCACTACACCATGGAACCGTTTATGTGTTTTGTCTGTAGGTAACATATTTATCCTATCACAGCCCCCTTGAACCACTTTTGTTTTCTTCTTCTAGCCTTTTCCAACAAATCACAAGGAATAGGCTTCTATCTGTATTTTAACTGATGCACTTTGCTGTTTTATTGAGCACTGTTTAGGAAGTGAATTCGACTGAAGGGATAACTCCTCTCCAGTTGAACATTGTCTTTTTGAATTATTCACTGCCATATCTGCAGTTAGACTGTTGAGTTTTGGCATGAACTTGTGCTTGCATCCATTTTCACCTTTTTTGTGTTATGCCAAATACTGGATTTTACTCTACCTGATTCTTTTCTGCTTGAGTCTATCAAGATTATGTGTCTGTTATTGACGCACGGCTTTGTCAATTAGTTATACCATGCCAATGAACTGATTAAGAAATGCAACATCTTGGCTTGAGTGGGACATATTTGCAATTCAATCAGAAATGCATGGTGTATCAAACCTCCATTACAGATCAGTAATATAGATTTTTTTCACATGGAAATAGCACCATTCATAGTCGTGAGTGATACCCAACTTGTTTATGTCATCAACTCCCAAGTATGTTTTTCTCGAGGGAGGCTGTCCTAGTCATGATCCATTTTGTGCACAACTCCTGTCACCTCGATCTTAATCCCGCATGTAGGATAGAAGGCCATGAATCCTTACTGATCTACATCTTGCTGTTTCCTACTACATTCTCTATCTCAAGGAAATAAAGCGTTTAATGGACTAAATACTGAAGCAAATTATGAATTTTTTTGCGCTACCTCCTACTCCTACAGAAGATTGATTGCCGCGAACTACCGGATTAGTTTTAAAGTGAACCTGGAAAAGCTAATTGGGTTTTCCAAAAGTTTGGATCTTTTGAATGACATTTCATAAATTCGTTTTTTAATGTAAAAAAAAGGGGTTAGGTCCCATCGGGATTCGAACCCAGGTTGCCAGATTCAAAGTCTGGAGTGATAACCACTACACCATGGAACCGTTTATGTGTTTTGTCTGTAGGTAACATATTTATCCTATCACAGCCCCCTTGAACCACTTTTGTTTTCTTCTTCTAGCCTTTTCCAACAAATCACAAGGAATAGGCTTCTATCTGTATTTTAACTGATGCACTTTGCTGTTTTATTGAGCACTGTTTAGGAAGTGAATTCGACTGAAGGGATAACTCCTCTCCAGTTGAACATTGTCTTTTTGAATTATTCACTGCCATATCTGCAGTTAGACTGTTGAGTTTTGGCATGAACTTGTGCTTGCATCCATTTTCACCTTTTTTGTGTTATGCCAAATACTGGATTTTACTCTACCTGATTCTTTTCTGCTTGAGTCTATCAAGATTATGTGTCTGTTATTGACGCACGGCTTTGTCAATTAGTTATACCATGCCAATGAACTGATTAAGAAATGCAACATCTTGGCTTGAGTGGGACATTTGCAATTCAATCAGAAATGCATGGTGTATCAAACCTCCATTACAGATCAGTAATATAGATTTTTTTCACATGGTAGTCTGTCATGTTCGGCGCCACCTATAAGCGGCGTGGCAAGCACCAGGGAGGCCCATCCGGCCAGGATTAGTTGGTTTGGTTAAGAATTAGAGATTTGTTAGTTTAAGATTTGATTTGTTAGAGATAAGATATTTGGTTAGGTAGTTAGTTAGCCTCATGCGCCATATAAGCTGAGGGATAGAAGAGAAGAGGTAGGCTTAGATTGATTTGTACCTTGGCCTCGTATCCCTACTCCCTGGTGCGCCTGGAGCTCCACCATAGCTCAGCCGCGCCGTCGAGGTCCAGCGCCACGCCCGACCACGTCTTTCGAATACAATCTTCGCAATATTCCTCCCACCAATCTCTCTACACCCTCCACCCGTGACAACTTGGTATCAGTGACGCCTTGTTCCGTGCCCATGGGAAGCTTCGACGAGACGAAGAAGTTGCTGGAGTCGCTCGCCGCCAAGATCGACGACCTGACAAACTGGCACCCCTTGCGCCGGTGGCGGACCAGCTCGCGTCGATCCTGGGCAAGGTCGTGACCCTCCAGGCGTCGGCGTACGAGAACGCCGAGCAAGTCCGGGCCCTCAACCTCGCCTTCATTCGCGCGGAGAAATCCAAGCGAGACGGCAAGGGCCTGGCGACCGAAGACGACGACGCCTTCATCGACAAATCTAAGATTGGTTCCCGGCCGCCGCCGTTCCCGGAGCAGACACGCAAGCCGCCGTCGTTGCCGGAACAGCCGCGCGGACGCTACGACGACGAGGACGACTTCCACGACAGCCGCTTCCACCCTCGCGTCCGCCTCGAGTTCCCGTCCTTTGACGGCAAGGAGGACCCCCTGCCATGGTTGAACAGATGCCAGATGTTCTTCCGCGGCCAGGGAACGCGTACGCCGCGATGCACCTCACGGGCGCGGCGTAGCTCTGGTACGCCAGGTTGGAGCTCACCACCGGCACGCCGTCGTGGTGTCGTTTCGCACAGCTAGTGTAGCAACGCTTCGGCCCGCCCATGACGGACAGCCCCGTCGGCGAACTGATGCTCCTCCGCCGCACCGGCTCCGTCGAGGATTACACGGACCAGTTCCTCGCCTTCGCGTGCCGTGACGCTGACCTCACCGAGACCCAGCTGGTGCAGATATACACGGCAGGCCTCGTGAACCCGCTGAAGACAGACGTCGCCCTACGCCGGCCGGCCAGCCTCGACGACGCCATCATGCTCGCGCGAGCGTACGAGCAACGCCTGCAGCTGGTGCCGTCTGATCCGACACCGGGTCGCGGGAGCCGTGCAGCTCATCAAGCCGCATCCTCCAGCGCTGCGGCCAGGCCCCACGGCACCTCCCCGGTGGCCGTGTCTGCATCGTCGGCCGCGCCAGGATCAGGAAAGGCCGTCGCCGTGTCGTCCACACTGCCGCGTCGTCTCCTGTCGCCGGGTGAGCTCGCACAGCGCCGCGCCGACGGGCTGTGCTACAACTGCGACGAGAAGTTCGTCCTCGGCCACCGGTGCAAGAAGCTATTCGTCATCGAGATTGCCGGGGCCGCGGAAGAAGACGAGGAGGTGGACGAAGAGATCGAGTGCGCCGCGCTCTCCGCATACGAGGACGCCCCGGAAATCTCCCTGCACGCCATCACGGGCGTGCGCGCGCGTGGTTATCAGACCATGAAAGTCTTCGTCTCCGTTGGTGACGCCGTGGCAGTCGCGCTCCTCGACTCCGGCTCGTCACACAACTTCGTCGACACGCAGATGGCAAGGAGGGCAGGCATTGACCTGCACGCGCGTTCTGGCCTGTCCGTCGCCGTGGCAAATGGGGAACGCGTGACCTCGCCCGGACACGCGCTGGACCAAACGGTGTACATCGGCGGGGAGGCGTTCAACCCGACCTTTACGCCCTCCCCCTCGGCGAGTACGACATGGTGCTCGACGTACAGTGGCTCGGAACGCTTGGCCCCATCCTCTGGGACTTCGCGCGCCACACGATGGCGTTCAAGAGGGGCGCCAAGCGCGTGCTGTGGCACGATGTCGACGCCACGCCAGGGCTATCAGCGGCAGCGCTCACCGGGTCAGGAGCGGACCTCATGGACGCCTTGCTGGACGAAGTATATTTATCTCATCAACTCCCAAGTATGTTTTTCTCGAGGGAGGCTGTCCTAGTCATGATCCATTTTGTGCACAACTCCTGTCACCTCGATCTTAATCCCGCATGTAGGAGAGAAGGCCATGAATCCTTACTGATCTACATCTTGCTGTTTCCTATTACATTCTCTATCTCAAGGAAATAAAGCGTTTAATGGACTAAATACTGAAGCAAATTATGATTTTTTTTTGCGCTACCTCCTACTCCTACAGAAGATTGATTGCCGCGAACTACCGGATTAGTTTTAAAGTGAACCTGGAAAAGCTAATTGGGTTTTCCAAAAGTTTGGATCTTTTGAATGACATTTCATAAATTCTTTTTTTTTATGTAAAAAAACAGGGTTAGGTCCCACCGGGATTCGAACCTAGGTTGCCAGATTCAAAGTCTGGAGTGATAACCACTACACCATGGAACCATTTATGTGTTTTGTCCGTAGGTAACATATTTATCCTAGCACAACCCCCTTGAACCACTTTTGTTTTCTTCTTCTAGCCTTTTCCAACAAATCACAAGGAATATGCTTCTATCTGTATTTTAACTGATGCACTTTGCTGTTTTATTGAGCACTGTTTAGGAAGTGAATTCGACTGAAGGGATAACTCCTCTCCAGTTGAACATTGTCTTTTTGAATTATTCACTGCCATATCTGCAGTTAGACTGTTGAGTTTTGGCATGAACTTGTGCTTGCATCCATTTTCACCTTTTTTGTGTTATGCCAAATACTGGATTTTACTCTACCTGATTCTTTTCTGCTTTTGAGTCTATCAAGATTATGTGTCTGTTATTGACGCACGGCTTTGTCAATTAGTTATACCATGCCAATGAACTGATTAAGAAATGCAACATCTTGGCTTGAGTGAGACATATTTGCAATTCATTCAGAAATGCATGGTGTGCCAAACTTACATTACAGATCAGTAGTTTATTGATTTTTTTTTCACATGGAAATAGCACCTTTCATAGTCGTGAGTGATACCCAACTTGTTTATCTCATCAACTCCCAAGTATGTTTTTCTCGAGGGAGGCTGTCCTAGTCATGATCCATTTTGTGCACAACTCCTGTCACCTCGATCTTAATCCCGCATGTAGGATGGAAGGCCATGAATCCTTACTGATCTACATCTTGCTGTTTCCTACTACATTCTCTATCTCAAGGAAATAAAGCGTTTAATGGACTAAATACTGAAGCAAATTATGATTTTTTTTGCGCTACCTCCTTCTCCTACAGAAGATTGATTGCCGCGAACTACCGGATTAGTTTTAAAGTGAACCTGGAAAAGCTAATTAGGTTTTCCAAAAGTTTGGATCTTTTGAATGACATTTCATAAATTCTTTTTTTATGTAAAAAAAAGGGGTTAGGTCCCACCGGGATTCGAACCCAGGTTGCCAGATTCAAAGTCTGGAGTGATAACCACTACACCGTGGAGCCATTTATGTGTTTTGTCCGTAGGTAACATATTTATCCTAGCACAGCCCCCTTGAACCACTTTTGTTTTCTTCTTCTAGCCTTTTCCAACAAATCACAAGGAATAGGCTTCTATCTGATGCACTTTGCTGTTTTATTGAGCACTGTTTAGGAAGTGAATTCGACTGAAGGGATAACTCCTCTCCAGTTGAACATTGTCTTTTTGAATTATTCACTGCCATATCTGCAGTTAGACTGTTGAGTTTTGGCATGAACTTGTGCTTGCATCCATTTTCACCTTTTTTGTGTCATGCCAAATACTGGATTTTACTCTACCTGATTCTTTTCTGCTTTTGAGTCTATCAAGATTATGTGTCTGTTATTGACACACGGCTTTGTCAATTAGTTATACCATGTCAATGAACCGATTAAGAAATGCGACATCTTGGCTTTGTTAGACATATTTGCAATTCATTCAGAAATGCATGGTGTGCCAAACTTACATTACAGATCAGTAGTTTATTGATTTTTTTTCACATGGAAATAGCACCATTCATAGTCGTGAGTGATACCCAACTTGTTTATCTCATGAACTCCCAAGTATGTTTTTCTCGAGGGAGGCTGTCGTAGTCATGATCCATTTTGTGCACAACTGTCACCTCGATCTTAATCCCGCATGTAGGATGGAAGGCCATGAATCCTTACTAATCTACATCTTGCTGTTTCCTACTACATTCTCTATCCCAAGGAAATACAGCGTTTAATGGACTAAATACTGAAGCAAATTATGAATTTTTTTTTTTGCTACCTCCTACTCCTACAGAAGATTGATTGCTGCGAACTACTGGATTAGTTTGAAAGTGAACCTGGAAAAGCTAATTGGGTTTTCCAAAAGTTTGGATCTTTTGAATGACATTTCATAAATTCTTTTTTTTATGTAAAAAAAAGGGGTTAGGTCCCACCTGGATTCGAACCCAGGTTGCCAGATTCAAAGTCTGGAGTGATAACCACTACACCATGGAACCATTTATGTGTTTTGTCTGTAGGTAACATATTTATCCTAGCACAGCCCCCTTGAACCACTTTTGTTTTCTTCTTCTAGCCTTTTCCTACAAATCACAAGGAATAGGCTTCTATCTGTATTTTAACTGATGCACTTTGCTGTTTTATTGAGCACTGTTTAGGAAGTGAATTCGACTGAAGGGATAACTCCTCTCCAGTTGAACATTGTCTTTTTGAATTATTCACTACCATATCTGCAGTTAGACTGTTGAGTTTTGGCATGAACTTGTGCTTGCATCCATTTTCACCTTTTTCGTGTTATGCCAAATACTGGATTTTACTCTACCTGATTCTTTTCTGCTTTTGGGTCTATCAAGATTATGTGTCTGTTATTGACGCACGGCTTTGTCAATTAGTTATACCATGTCAATGAACTGATTAAGAAATGCGATATCTTGGCTTGAGTGAGTCATATTTGCAATTCATTCAGAAATGCATGGAGTGCCAAACTTACATTACAGATCAGTAGTTTATTGATTTTTTTTTCACATGGAAATAGCACCATTCATAGTCGTGAGTGATACCCAACTTGTTTATCTCATGAACTCCCAAGTATGTTTTCTCGAGGGAGGCTGTCCTAGTCATGATCCATTTTGTGCACAACTCCTGTCACCTCGATCTTAATCCCGCATGTAGGATGAAAGGCCATGAATCCTTACTGATCTACATCTTGCTGTTTCCTACTACATTCTCTGTCCCAAGGAAATAAAGCGTTTAATGGACTAAATACTGAAGCAAATTATGAAATTTTTTTTGCGCTACCTCCTACTCCTACAAAAGATTGATTGCTGCGAACTACTGGATTAGTTTTAAAGTGAACCTGGAAAAGCTAATTGGGTTTTCCAAAAGTTTGGATCTTTTGAATGACATTTCATAAATTCTTTTTTTATGTAAAAAAAAGGGGTTAGGTCCCACCGGGATTCGAACCCAGGTTGCCAGATTCAAAGTCTGGAGTGATAACCACTACACCATGGAACCATTTATGTGTTTTGTCTGTAGGTAACATATTTATCCTAGCATAGCCCCCTTGAACCACTTTTGTTTTCTTCTTCTAGCCTTTTCCAACAAATCACAAGGAATAGGCTTCTATCTGTATTTTAACTGATGCACTTTGCTGTTTTATTGAGCACTGTTTAGGAAGTGAATCCACCTGAAGGGATAACTCCTCTCCAGTTGAACATTGTCTTTTTGAATTATTCACTGCCATATCTGCAGTTAGACTGTTGAGTTTTGGCATGAACTTGTGCTTGCATCCATTTTCACCTTTTTTGTTTTATGCCAAATACTGGATTTTACTCTACCTGATTCTTTTCTGCTTTTGAGTCTATCAAAATTATGTGTCTGTTATTGACGCACGGCTGTCAATTAGTTATACCATGTCAATGAACTGATTAAGAAATGCGACATCTTGGCTTGAGTGAGACATATTTGCAATTCATTCAGAAATGCATGGTGTGCCAAACTTACATTACAGATTAGTAGTTTTTTAATTTTTTTCACATGGAAATAGCATCATTCTTAGTCGTGAGTGATACCCAACTTGTTTATCTCATGAACTCCCAAGTATGTTGTTCTCAAGACAAGCTGTCCTAGTCATGATCCATTCAGTGCGCAACTCCTGTTGCCTGCATCATAATCCTACCTTCTCGAGTACGTTCTCTATCCTGAGTACACTGAGCATGCGATGACTAAATACCAGAGCAAATGATGAAAAGTTTCAGAATAGCTTTTAAAGTGAACCTGGAAAAGTTAATTGGGTTCCCAAAAAATTGGATCTTTTGAATGGCATTTCCTAAGTTTTTCTTATGTAAAAAGGGTAGGTTCCACCGGGATTTGAACCCAGGTTGCTAGAGTCAAAGTCTGGAGTGATAACCACTACACCATGGAACCATTTTATGTGTTTTCTTCCTAGATAATGTTTTTATCCCAGCACAGCCCTCTTGAACCACTTTTGTTTTCTTCTGCTAGCCTTTCCCAATAAATCGCAAGGAATAGGCTTCTATCTGTATTTTAACTGATGCACCTTGCTGCTTTATTGAGCACTGTTTAGGAAGTGAATTTGACTGAAGGGATAACTCCTCTCCAGTTGAATATTGTTTTTAAATCATTCACTGCCATACCTGCAGCTAGACTGTTGAGGTTTGGAATGAAATTGTGCTGGCATCCATTTTCACCTTTTTCGTGTTATGCAAAATACTGGGTTTTACTATTCATGATTCTTTTCTGTTCTTGAGTCTATCAAGATTATGCCCATGTTAGGGCACTCCCAACCCAGACTTTATGGTAGAGTCCATAGTCATTAAATACAGTGTTATGTAGGCAATTTGCTGATGTGGCAAGCAATTTAATGAAGAAAGAGAGGTGGAAACATAGAAACCAAGTCTAAGTTAGACTCCAAGTCTACACACAAAACGAGGCCCGTGCGGATCCCGTGTGGCTGCTCACATATTCGATGTGTCCACTTATTTAATAAAACGGGAGCAGAAGATCCGAGTGAAATATTATGAAGACTCCATAATACAAAATCTATATTGGAGACTATAGTTTTTTGTGATAGAGTCTTCGACATATAGACTCTATGGGTAGAGTCTGGATTGTGAGTGCCCTTATTGATGCATGGCTTTGTCAATTAGTTGTAGTGTTGTACCATGCCAATGAACTGATCAAGAAATGCAATATCTTGGCTTTGAGTGAGACATATTTGCAATTCATTCAGAAATGCATGGTGTGTCAAAATATTATGAAGACTCCATAATACAAAATCTATATTGGAGACTATAGTTTTTTGTGATAGAGTCTTCGACATATAAACTCTATGGGTAGAGTCTGGATTGTGAGTGCCCTTATTGATGCATGGCTTTGTCAATTAGTTGTAGTGTTGTACCATGCCAATGAACTGATCAAGAAATGCAATATCTTGGCTTTGAGTGAGACATATTTGCAATTCATTCAGAAATGCATGGTGTGTCAAACTTCCATTACAGATCAGTAGTTTATAGATTTTGTTTTACACAGAAATAGCACCATTCATTGCCATGAGTGGCAACCAACTTGCTTATCTCCTGTCTCACTCTCAAGTACGTTGTTTTTCTCTTGGGAAGCTGTCTTAGTCATGATCCATTTTGTGCGCAACTCCTGTTCTCCTGTGTTAGAGTATATTTGGTAGTTGTAGATATACGTATCGTAGACTGCCATATGTATCTGGGGTTGCCTTGCACCCCAAGTCATGTACTCTCATATATACCGGCCGAGGTCTCAATGCAATACAATTAATCTATTATACCAATCCTACCTTTCTACATGGTATCACGAGTTTAGGGTTTGAGATCCTAGGCTACCTTCCGCTGCCCCAACCCTAGCGCCGTCGGCGCCCCTCCTCTCGTGCCGCCGCCACCGCCCCCTATTCCCCACGGCGCACCTCCAGGGCGCCCCCTTGACGGCCTTCTAGCGCGCCCCCGGGGAGGTTCTCCATGACCTCCGCCGGGGGCAGCGCCCTCCGTCGCAGCGGATCGAGTTAATCCGCCGCCCTCGAGTCGTAGTAGGTCGTCCAGCAGCAACAAATCGTGCGGAACTCACCCGGTGTCGTCATGAAGTGGGCTGTAATTAACTTAATTAACGCGTCCGCCAGGATTCGAACTCGAGACCTCTGGCTCTGATACCATATTGAGTTGCATGCAACTCAATATCTTGCATCATAATCCCGCGCTCCTGGCTGTAGGATGGAAGGCTACGAATCCTTGATGATCTACATTTCGTTGTTTCCTACTACGTTCTGTATCCCAAGTACGTTAAGCATGCCATGGCCAAATCTTGGAGCAAATGATGAAAAGTTTCTGAATAGTTTCAAAGTGAACCTGGAAAGCTAGTTGGGTTTTCCAAAAGTTTGGATCTTCTGAATGGCATATCCTAAATTATCTTTTTATGTAAAAAGAGCAGGTCCCACCGGGATTCGAACCCAGGTTGCCAGATTCAAAGTCTGGAGTGATAACCACTACACCATGAAACCATTTTATGTCTTTTGTCCCTAGGTAACATATTTATCCTAGCACATCCCCTTTGAACCACTTTTGTTTTCTTCTGCTAGCCTTTCCTAATAAATCAGAAGGAATAAGCTAATTTCTGTATTTTAAATGACGCACCTTGCTGCTTTATTGAGAATTTTTTTTGGAAGTTCATTTGACTGAAGGGATAACTCCTGTTCAATTCAACATTTTATTTTTTTAAATAATTCAATACCATATCTGCAGTCAGACTAATGAGTTTTTGCATGAACTTGTGCTTGCATACATTTTCACCTTTTTTGTTATATCAGCTAATAGGTTTTACTATAGATTATTTCCTACTTTTGGGTCTTAACAAGATTATGGTTGATGCACCATTTTGTTAATTAGTTGTACCATGTCAATGAACTGATTAAGAAATGCAATATCTTTGCTTGAGCGAGACATATTTGCAATTCATTCAGAAACGTGCGGTGTGTCGAACTTACATTACATGGAAATTGCACACCATTCATTCCCATGAGAGTTACCCATCTTACTTATCTTCTGTCACACTCTTGAGTAAGTTGTTTCTCTCTAGAAGAGCTATCCTACTCTTGTTCCATTTTTTGCGCAACTCCTGTCACCATGTTGCTAGAGAACATCTCAAGGAGAACTCCTGTCACCTTCATCTTGCTGGAGAACATCTCAAGGAGAACTCCTGTCACCTTCAGCAAGGAATCAGCAAGGACGGAAGGTCACGACTCCTTGCTGATTCCTACTATGTTTTCTACATTAAGCATGCAATGGACTAAATACTGGAGCAAATGATGAAAAGTTTCTGAATGGTATTAAAAGTGAACCAGGAATAGCTAATTGTTTTCAAAACAAAGGCTAATTGGGTATTTTCCTAAATTTTGGATCTTTTGAATGGTATGTGACAAATTCTCCTTTTTTATTCATTAGGATTTGAACCCTGTTGTCATATTCAAAGTCTGGAGTGGGAACCATTTTATTTGTGTAGTACCTAGATAATATATTTATCACAGAACATCTCATAGCACCCTTTTTTGCTTTAGCTAGCAGTTACAAATAAAATTGTCTATGGAGTACCTACTCTATATATTTGAACTGATGCACTTTACGGCTTTATGGAGTGGTGTTTAGAAATGAACTTGACGGAAGGTGCAATTTCGCTCAAATTTAATGATTATTCTTGAAATCATTCCTGGCCATGTCTTGTATTTTAGCCAGTATTGTTTTGGCATGAACATGTTTCCATCTTTTGTAGGTGACTTGGTTTTTACTCTGCATGATTCTGTTCCTACTTTTGAGTCTTACAAGATTACTAGCATCATGCCCGTGCGTTGCTACGGCACAAAAAATTTCAATGTAATACACAAAACATAGGTAATACAACATGATATTAGACTAATTGAGATTCAGAAGCATCAACTTATGATACCGTTCCTTCGATCACTTTCGTACAACATGCACAATTCAAATGGGCTCGTGTGTGCATAGTTTCCACAACACATCCTTGCCAACACGGCAACACAAACAAAACTGAAGGTCTTGAAAAATCGACACCTATAATATAGCATATTCAGGTGTAGGACCTAAGAAAAGCTCATTGGTCGTGATACTAATCACAAGACAAATAGTCCAATTAAGGAAGGGAATCTCCTACATCACGAATGCTTTGCCTTCCCCTAAGACATTCATTACAAGCTTACAACACATAGGGAAATGAGAACAGGCAGTTTATCAGTTCCAGGATGGAATTAGTTCCAGGATGATTTATCAGTTCCAGGATGGAATTAGTATCATTCATTATAAAAGCAGAACAGGCAGCCATGCATTGCCAGTGGTGCAGATCTGTAGCTATAAAGGTACTGCACTGACCAACTATATTGGATTTGTTGGATGGACAAATGTTTAAGCAAAATGACAAAGGCCCCCATGAAACACATGGCAGTCAAACCATGATGCTTGCAAATTAAAAAAGAGTTTGGCCTGATGACAGAAGTACAGAACTACAGGAGTGATTAGCTTCAGACACGACAGTCGACAGCCCATGATGAGTCGGACAAAACAAAACCGTGCAATCCAACCGTGTGATGAGCCAGGCTGCAGTACGCCGTCGCGGAGGCCGTGGTTGACAGGAGGCAGGCGGCGGCGGGGGAGGGCGGGGAAGAGAAATGGGAGTACCTTGTCAAGTGGGTGGACATTGAGGAGGCGACGTGGGAGCCCGCCGAGAACGTGGACACCGAGCTCGTGCAGGAGTTTGAGCAGCGGCAATCAGGACCCGCTGGTGGCGATGCCACTGCTCCATGAAGGTTGCTTCTTCTGAAGCTTGGATTGAGTCCAGTGTTCAAAGTGGTGCCCCCAGGCAATTCATGTATCAATAGCATTTGAATTTTGTAGTAGGACGGAACCTTTTCTGAATTGTGAGTACCATAATTCGACCGAAATTTGCAGTTTCAGTGGATTTCGTCCATGCCCACTCGGAAATGATTACTTTTTAAACTCTCTCTTCGGATTAGAAAGCGTCTTCATTCTTGCTTGTCTGCTAAACAGGATGCACGACCCGCATGAACATTGTGCAGGTCTTGCTCTTGCGGATCAGTGGACGCAGATCGCAGCATCAGCTACACAGAACAACACATAGGTAAATGCGAAGGAAGAACACTTTGCACACAGCATTTCAGAAAAGAATACTCTTACATACAGCACTGTTCTAGGTTTATCCCATTAAGGAATAAATAATAAATATTTTTCACATATAGAAAACATATCTCGTTGAATATCCATCCTTGCACATCTCTATCTCTCTTGTTTACAGAACTCCTATTTGCATAAACAAAAGGAGTTTGGCCTCAAAATACACTTTACCGGACTAAATGAAACAAAATGCTTCGTTGAGATGCCCTGCAGGATGGCAACAATGAAGAATCAACCGGAATTTCTCTTAAGAACCAAGTACGAAGTACGAGCTCGATCTTAGGAAATCAATCTGCAACCTGCCAAAGCCAAGATACGATTTTGAGTATGCTACGTCCGGTGAAAATTAGATGAAAAGAAAGCATCGCAGGAACCAAATCGGCGGCGGCACCCATGATCCATCCAATTCAGGCCTTGTTCGGTTAAGCTCTTCCCGGCCGGGAATGCGGCCCAACCCACAGGGGACACCCGGCTCGGGAAGAATTCCACCCCAAAATTTTTTTGTTGTTCGGTTAAGCCCCCCGAGAATCCCGATACCGGCCCAATCCCACCCCTTCCCCTCACCCTGGCCTGTGGACGCCCGGGAACAAATCATCGAGGGCGACGCGGTGGGAAAAATCCCGGCGGCGCCGTCTTGCGCGAGGGGGAGGCGACGCGCGCGAGGCTCCGCGGGCGGCGGCGGCGGCAGAGCGGGTGAGGAAGGAAGGACGGCGACGACGGCGTCTACGACGACCCCTCCCAGCGGCGGCGGTGGCGCAGCGGGTGGATCAGCAGGAGCACGGCTCTCTCCCCTACAGCGACCACCGACGGCCGCGACAGCGGATACCCGCAAGGCGCAGGGCAGGCCGGCGGCGACGGCGACGTGGTCTTCTCCCCTGAAGCGCTCATCCCCTTCGGTGGCCGTCTTCTCGCCGGTGAGTCACCCATTCCCTTCACTTCACCTCTTCTCTCTCGTATATGCTAGGCCGCCCCTCCCATTCCTCTTCTTCTCCGCGAGGTGAGTCTGAGATCCGCCCTCTTCCTGCTTAGCTCTACGAATTATCTGCGCAGATCTTTCTGTTCTAGGGGTATGCATCTCTTAAGTTTCGCGCTAGATTTATGGATGGATTTGCTCCCGAGCTTTGTGTTTCTTGTCCTAGCTCGATTAATATGTTTTCAGGAGCCTGGATGTAGCCGCCTGCCTCCCACCAAATCAGAGACCAATCGCAGTTTCAGTAAAGCTATGCTGGATTTGGATTGAAATAAAAATCTCCGCCTTTCTAAGCCACATTAGACAACACATGTTGTTTCTTACTATTATTTGTTCGTCTTTTGATGATATCTAGCTCTAGTAAGTAAAGAATTTGTGCATGCTACCCTTCCTTTTCTACCCCTCTGGTGGTGCTTCCGATCCCGCCGCCGCCGCTGGATTTGCCGGAGAACGGCGACTGGTGATGCAAAGGAACCTTCCACTCAAAACTTTCCATCCTCGTGTTCTTCCGTCTTCACAACGACGTCGCACTGCACGGCGCCGCTGCACTACCATGGAGATGCCCCTGCCCTCTCAGCACTGACGCACTGTGATGTTACGCGAGTACGCAGCGCACGACGGACGGATGGAGCCATGGAGATGCCGAGTGGGCGGGCGGTTACATTATGTGACAATGTCAACCGCCACCGCCATGCCAAGTTGCCATTTGCCAACTACGGCCGATTTTTTCACTCCTCCGCCGACACCGATTCGGTGAAAGGTACAGTTTCAAGCCAACAATTTGATGCTCAAATCAGTGTGAAAACGCTTCTTAAATCGTTGTGAAATGGTGTTTAATAGAGATCTAGGGAGGCAACACTGAGGCTCGCACCTGATTCAGTGGATTGTCTGGGGATTTCTTCCACAGCTTTCATATCATGTCTTTGTACTGATGCAGTGTTAGACCAGGTTTCTCTTCCTTGAGCTTTGCAAGCTCTGCTTCTTCAAATGCCTGCATCAATGTTCAAAATTTTCAGAAGTCCAGTACGGGAACTTGCAATTTAAACTGGCAGGCTCAAGCAAGAATCTGATAGGCCATCGGATGTTCAAATTTCATTTCACAGCTCATCTGGAACGGAAATAAGCATACCTTGTACGACACCTTGAGGCGGCGCTCAGGGTGGCGATCCGCGCGGGAGCGCTGGCTCGGCAGCGACGGTCATCTTGGCAATCGCGTCCTCCACAGATCGTGCCTCGATGACCGAGTCGTCTCTGTTGGTGTTGGCGACGAGCACGACGCGCTCGTACTCCTCCTCGTCGGCAGTGCGCGCCTGCCGCTTCTTAGCGGCCTCGGCCTCGTGCTGCAGGCGGAGCTGCTCCTCCTCGCGGCTGCGCGCCAGCTCGGCCTCGGTGACCTTGGGCACGGCGGGCCCGCCCACTCGCGCGGCCTTGCGGTCGGGGCGCCGCGCCGCCGCGCCGCGGCCGCGAGCTGCTGCTGCTCGAGCTCGGCGAGGTGGCGGTTCGCGGCGGGCCGGGCGGCGGCCTCGGCGCGCTTCTCGGCGTCCTCTTCACGGCGGCAGGGAGAGCCGGAGAGGGCGGCAGGGGAGGGGAGTGAGGGGGCGGGGGGCGGTGCGAGATCGGGGGGAGGGGGGACGCGAGATCGCGGGGGGGGGGGGGGGCGCGATCGGGCGGGGAGGGGGGAGCGCGGATGGTAGATTCACTAAGCGACAGACTCACGTACCAAAAAATTATCTCCTTTTCATTCTTTTTAGTAGTAGAGATGAGACCGTTAATGATGTGGAACTTTGTCAATTAAATGTACCGTGACAATGTACTGATTAAGTAATACAATATCTTGGGTTGAGTGAGTTATATTTACAAAATACTCCCTCCATCCCGAAATCTAGAGTGTCAAACTTCCTTTAGAAATCAGTAATGTATAGAAAACTAGTTTGATTGGAAAAAGTCTATATCACCTCCTCACCTATAGGAGGTGGACTACATAACCTCCCGACCTTTGAGACGGTCTATATCACCCCTGAACTTTCCAAAACCGGTCAAATTACCCTCTAAAACAATTTTGAAAAATCATATTAAATCAAAAAAAATCATAAAATGAAAAATCCAATTGTGCTGAACTCCACATGAGTAGATCTACACAATGAACATATAATATGGTATGTTTCAGTACATTTTTTTGCATCTATGAAGAAAAGTATAAATCTAAAGTTATAGCAAAAAAATTGTACTAAAGCATTCCATATTATATGTTAACTGTGTAGATCTACTCATTTGGAGTCCAATACAATTAGATTTTTCATTTTATGTTTTTTCTATAATTTATTATGATTTTTCAAAATTGCTTTAGGAGGGTAATTTGTCCGGTTTTGAAAAGTTCGGGGGGTGATATAGACCGTTTCATAGGTTGGGGGATTATGTAGTCCACCCTTCGTAGGTGAGGGGGTGATATAGACTTTCCCTAGTTTGATTGGTGACATGGAAATAGCACCAGTCAATGTCGCATAATGGATTGTAGAAAACATGCACTGTGATCATGCTAGAAACATGATCAGTTTTGCTTGCAGTGTCAGTGATTTTGATGTATGCTAAGTTTACTCTCATCTTTGAAGGATGCGCAAGATGCCGAGCTGCTGGTTGGGCCAGTGGCGAAAATCATCTTGATAATCCCTCAGGTTTTTCTTGTCTTTCGGTTTGGCATTGTAAAGTGCGATAAGCTCTCATGTGCCGGAGTGCAGTTTGTCGTTTGACTGCAAGTTCAGCCAGAAAACGTTGTTGAGACCTTTTGGTGATGTGTTTTGGACAAGAAATGAGCGGTATCACAAGACTAGGAGCTTGATCTTCTCCCCTGTTTGACCAGCTATATCCAAACTCTCTGAACAGGATGGTAATTTTGATTATGGAGAATGGTTACCTCACTCTTTAGATTTTGTATACATGAGCCATAAAAGCGCATGAAAATGGTATGTACCGTAAGGAACGTTGGAATTGTTTCCGCATTGTATTTTATAATACTGTATCACGTTCTTATATCAACTACTACAAACTTTCCTAGATACAAGTTTTATGTATTTTGCGTTCACTTGATGGATCGACAATGTTTGTACACAGCTTGTTGGGCTCCAAGATTCATAATATCAGTGTCAGAGTCCTATAAAAATTGACAACTGCGGTAGTATTTGAGGTAAATACAATCGTATCTACACGCCATCATCAAAAGGCCTTAAAACTCAAAAGTAAAATTTCACCATGCTCTTAGAATATGTTATCGAATGTTAAATCATATCAAAATATATGTGAAATGCTATTATATTATTATTTGGGAAAACAGAATACACACATGCATGTCGAATTCGCGTCTGTCAAAATGAAAGAAAATGAAAACGAACTCGTATTATCCTTCTCTTCGGATACCGGATACAGGTGTTAATACTAATACGTACGTTTCCGGTCCGTTAATATGGCTGACGGCTGACGCCGCCGTCCTCCTCCAGTCCTCTTCCCCTGCGCTCGCGCCGCCTACTCCTCGGAACCGCGCCTCACCCCTCGCCTGCCGTCGTCGTCGACTCGCCGCGCTCCTCCTCCGCACCCCCACTGGCCTCGGATTGGTGAATCCGTTCAGGCCTGTGATCGATTTGTGCCGTTGGTAAGGGAACCCTAACTTTCGACGAACTCCCTCCATCTAATTGCGGATTTTTCCGGGAGGTGTTTCAATTCCCGGGAGTAATCGGTCCAATACTGGTGTTGGTGTGCATCATTTAGCCGCGTACTTTCTCTTCGTGCTCCTGTTCGGTTCGATTAGGCTTCTTTATCATCTTCTTTACTAGACGCGAAATCGTTGGGTAAATTAGTTTTCAGAACGGTCCTTTTTTGGGGGGCTCAACTGATCCAGGCATGACGCTCGGCTACGCCCGGCCCTGCGTCTTGTGGTTGGGTTTAGGTGAGGATTTTTGGGGCTTCGGTAGCTTTGAAATCCTGAACAACTGACCTAGCAGTGCTTCAGAGTCTGTTGGAGGCTCAATCAGGACTTGTTCGGGACATTCTGAATCCACTGTAAGGAACAGATGATATAGCTGTTGGTTTGTATACAGGCTTTCTGCCAATTGTTTGGTTCGCTAGAATTTAGTGTTACTAAGAAAATGTTGCATTTGATTTGCATTATGATTGAACTGGACGTTGGTGCTTGTCTGTGCTGTATAGACCTGATGAGTGTAGCTATGAAGTATGCAGTGTGGCCAATCCTTTAAGAAACACTTGTTGAACCAAAATACCCTGCATCAGAAATGACGTTGATAGAATTATATGAGGATTTGAGCGATTCATCATGTTGTTAAAAGATGTTGTGGATTTTATTTCTTATTGCCTACAAATTCCAGTTCCCGTCCAACTTATGTTGTTTAGTAGTCTCTATGTTGACGAATCTGACTGGTTAAATGGACATATTGCTAAATAGTTTACAGTCCATTCAGAAGCATACAGTCTGATAAAATCTTTGGTACTGCTAAGTTTCTTGTACTTGGTTTTAGTCAAAATACTTATTATTGCACTTGGAATTGCTGCACGGCAGCTTCAATTGTTAGGATCATGGATAATACTGCTCAGAGAAACTATTCGGAGGATATATAACATTCATGGGGTTGTCACACCCACAATCATTGTCATGATTAATTTCCGTCAAATCACAAAACAATAGTGCACATACATCACAGATGGTTGTGCTTCGGCAAGTTATGGAATGTATTTTCTATAGGTCTTGTCCTTAAGACCTTAACAAACAAATGATGCTGATAGATGAATATTAGGTTTCCATACAATATGAGCAAGCATAAATTATATGGTACCAGTTGCATCTTTACATATTTGTTTAAACAGCAGTATGTAAGGAACTTTTTTTTTGCTTTAAATGTTACCTGTGCTATTCATCTCTTATTATCTGTCCTGAACACTGCAGGTGTGAGCAACATCCAATCAACTTGCAGTACAATTATGGAGGCTTTAGTTTCAAGTTTAAACAAAATGGTAAGTGAATTTATATTATGTATCTTACGGCTGTATCATATCAGCATGTAAATTTCATACAGTACAACTGATATTATGTGGTTTAAAGGAGATGGAAACCAGTCAGACACCAGAACCGGTAATTCAACAGAAGCCAGGACCAGAGGTCGATCAAAATCTTGTGGAAATTGGTGTTAACCCAGAAAAGGAAACTGATGAGCTTCCAGGATCCGAGGTCAATCAAGAGCTAGCAGAAACATGTCCCGATACAGTGGTGGAAACTGATATCACCCCAGACAAGAAAGCTGATCCAGAGGCAGGATTGGAGGTTAATCAAAACCCTACAGAAACATCCCAGGAGACATCTGCAGAATCTGATGTCAACCCAGAAAAACCAACTTCTGGTCCAGGCGTTATCTACCGCTGCAAAAAATGCCGGAGAATGCTTGCAACTGAAGAATTTGTTATTACCCATGAAGTAGGTGCCGGTGGGAAGTGCTTCAACCGAGGCAAACGGTCTGAGGACGATGATGACAAAAAACCTGAATGTCCGTGCATCTATGTGGAGCCGATGAAGTGGATGCAAACTGGTCGGTTTCCCATTTGTGTGACGGTTTTACCTCTTTCTGTTTAGAGATTTCATCATAAACCTCTGATATTTATGTGTATATAATTTGCAGTGGAAGAAAGATATGTTGCGAATAAGCTCTTTTGCATGGGATGCAAAGCTCGTCTTGGACAGTTCAACTGGGCTGGTATGCAGTGCTGCTGCGGAGCATGGGTGATTCCAGCATTTCAGCTGACCAAAAGCAAGATCGACGAATGCTCAATGTAACCATGCAATCAAGTGAAGTTTTGATCCCTTAGCACTTTAGCAGTGATGTCCCCAACATATATATGTAGCTAGGAAACAGTATCGGCCGGGCACTCTGGTTAAGTAAGTAGTTATCAGCTGTAAGAAATGCTGGTCTCAACTAGACAATCAGTGCTTCGGCTTCACCAAACTGCAACAGCTAAATAAACCGTGAAATGTTTGGTGGGCTGTTTACTAATGGGTTATGCTGGTCTACTAGAGTACTTTTCTTGAATTCCCATCTTTTGGGTAAGACATGAGGAGAATCTCACGATTCGTGACTCATGAGTGGATGTATTGCCGTTGAGATGGGTATGATCAATTCGATGAGTGGATCTAATTTCTTGAGATGAAAACTATAGTTCTGATCTGCTGGTGACTTGATGGAAGTTTTCTATAATGTTCCAACTTTGTAGCGAATTAGCAGCATATGCATATGGATGCCGGGTATCTTTGAAGCAATGCTGTTTGTGTTTTTTTATGCGAGGCAGTTACATGTTTTTGAATGAGACTGGAGTCGGTTCATTCACAGTCTTGCGGCGCCAAGTTCACCTTCGTTCGCAAAGGAATATTACTGTAAGACGGGTACACAGAAGCTAGTACAGGCATACTATGGACTATTTTGTACGTAGAAATGATTTGTACAGACATATTTTTTTTTCTAATAACAATAAGAAGCCAAAAGTCCAAAACATTGAATTCTTGATCAATCATGTTCATGTCCGTCGATCAACATGAAAAATAGTCACTGTAATATCCCCCACTGTGCGTTTTGGCTGGCGCTGCCGCCGTAGAGCAGGCCGGCGAAGTCTCCGACGACCCCGTACGCCGTCTCGCCCAGGCACGGCGGCGCGAGGCGTTCGTCACCGATGCGCGGCTCGTGCGCCGCCGCCGCTGACGGTGACGACGCGTGGTGATAGTGGTATCCCTGCTGCGCGCCGGCAGCGGCAGCAGCAGCAGCAGCGCTCGCGCTCCTCCCGCAGTAGTCGGCGGCGGCGCGGCACGCGTGCGGCCTGTGCGGCGGCGCCGCCGGAGCCGGTGCTACGGCCGCGGCGGTGGAGGACCTGCCGGTGAGACGCTGCACGAGGTCCTTGAAGCCGGCGGCGTCAGAGGTGACGAACCGCGTCTCGATGTAGGTGACCTTGACACCGTCCATGCTTTCTTGCCTTCACCTTCTTCTCGCTCGACGACGTACGTGTCGTCCGTGCTCCGCAGCTGTTGTGGCGGCGTCCTGCACCTCGCGCGCGACTTGGCTCGCGTGGACGAAGGCTGCTGGCTGAGCAAGTGAGCAAGCGTTGTTTGTTGGGTGAGAGGAGAGCCACGCTTTTTTTTTTCTGGGCTGTACTGTATTTATAGGATTGGTGCTCGAGAGACCTGTTCTTGATGAATCTCCGCCGGTAGGTTTGCAAGTTGCCGGCGGCGCCCGGATAGTTCCTGGACAAGTGGACAGTAACACGTGGGGCTAAAAAGTTAGTGGGGCCCGGATGGCGGTGACACGGGGGAGAGGGTGGGGGCGTGGGGCTCGGTCATGGGAGGAGTGGCGAGTGCTACAGCTACAGGAAGCAAGTTGATCGAGGCGCCTGTTTGACCGGTCCTCGCAGCCTGCATGGACGCAGGGTAGGAGGGAGGAGTCAGCGGCAACGGTCAACTTTCGGGGACTGTCGGTCAGCTAATTGGTCAAGCGCTCGTTCAGTCGTCGTGCGGTGCGGTATGGGCTTCAAAGCACGAGAACGAAGATCCTCGGAGACGATGATGGAGAAACGGGGGAAAAGCTCGTCGCGGAACCGTATTTCTGGTCCACTGAAAATGGTGTACAGTATACTTGTACGCCGTAGATATACTACTGTTCCCTCCGATAAGAAATCTAAAGGCTTTTGCGCTATTTTTCTTTTTTAAGGATGATCGTTCCTTTTATTTAGGATGAACTGGTAGAAACTCTTGAATGAAAACTCAAAAGAGACCTAGCCCGAGTTCCTTCGGAAATGTTCGCTTACATTTGCCATTAGTTTATATCATATTTGAATAACTAACCTATCATAATTATGAATGAAAAGTGAGTTTGTCAGGTAATAATACATTGTTTTTTCGATAAGGGAATTTTTTATTAAATTCAATGTTTATTACATCGAGCTGATACAAATTACTCGAGCTATGGAGATTTGACTTAATTATTAGGAAATATAAAACATACACTAAAAGAATGGTAACAAGGATTAAAAGTGTTGCCCATACATCGAAAAGCTGTTAAGGATTATGTATTTTGTAGTGGGTACCATACAAGTTCTTGACACTTCAATTTAACTGGACAAAGGAAATGGCTTGAACAGAGTTTATTGATCATCACACACGTACCATTTATATTAAACTCTATCTATGTTTTGAAATAGTTGTCACTTTTGTTACTTTGACTGTTTTATCCTTAAAATGTGTTTCTTAGTAATTGTGTTTTCATCAAAACTATCAAATATTTAGAAAGAGATGAGGTTGAAAACAGATATATGCCACGCCATAAAATGTATGTTTGAGATGGTAGATATTTATGTATCTCTCTATAATCTTTCAAAACTAGAGGAGTTTCACTTAAGTCAAAACTAAAATGACTTAAAATTTTAAAAAATGGAGGGAATAGAAAAAATAAAATGGCACGAAGGGTAGTGGTGTGGTTAGCATCACAAATATAGTACAAAAGTGATCTTCCGAGACAACTAACAGTCTAACACTGTCGTTTTGCTCGAAACTTTGATTTGCAAAGGGAACGAGAGTACATTTTTTTAGAACAAAAGAAATACACTTCCGGCCTCTGTTACCACATATAGTCAAGTTCTGCAACATTCTCAGTGGGAACTGAGAGTACATATGTACACACTATATAGTTCACTAAGAATGAATAAATGAATTGAATGGTTGCACATAAACACAGTTTCTACATCATAATTCCTATACTGAGTACTGACAAAGCCGAAATCCGATCCGTCGCAATGAATAGAGGGGGGGATCCAATCTGGATAGACCACGGCTGTACGTCTCGATCAGTAGTGGACGAAATCGCCGTAACCACCATTATTGAGGCCATGACGCCGCTGATCGATGGCGCCGACGTAGAACAGGTCCGAGAAGTCGTCCATCCCGAGCAGCAGTTCTTCCTGCTGGCACTGCGGCGCGCGGCCGGCGACGGCGGGGTAGCACATCACCTCGCCCGCCGCCGGCCGGTACCGGTAGTGTTGGTATCCCTGCGGCCCAGGAGCAGCTCCGGCGGCAGCGGTCCTCGTCATGCCCGCTCCAGCTGATGTGCGGCTCGCGCGCGGCCTGTGCGTTATTGGTGCCGGCGCCGGAGCCGCCGCGCCGCCGGTGGCGGTGGGGGATTTGCCGGTGAGGCGCTGCACCAGGTCCTTGAAGCCGGCGGCGTCGGAGGTGACGAACTGCGTCTCGATGTAGGTGACCTTGACGCCGGCGTGCTGCTGCTGCCTGCTGTCCATGCTTCGTCTTCCTCCTCGGTTACTCGTCGTGCTGGTGCTCGTGCGTGGCCGCCGATCGAGACTAGAGAGGCTGTCGTGGCAGCGAGCTGCACCGTGCCTGGGCTGGCGTGAACAGAAGAAGTGAAGCTGATGGCTAGCAAGAGTGTAGGCTGAGTAAGCAAAGGAGCTCCCGTCCGCGTGGTGGGAGTATGTGTTTGTGAAGAGAAGCCTTGCCTTTTGGGCTGTATTTATAGGGCCGGATGGGTGGAAACGTGCAGGAAGTTGTCGCGAAGTGACACGTCAGCCCAAAAGGCAGCAGGGCCGGCGTGTCAGCGACACACAAGCCAGCCCAGGGCCCGGTCCTAGCTGGTCGTACAGATGCGGTGTACTGACTGAGCGCGCAGTAGCTTCCAACCAACCACAGCCAAGTTGAGAGACGAGCTGGGGTGGGGTGGTTTGACTGGTCGTCGTGAGTGTGAGTCCGGTCGCAGCAAAGCCAAGGATCCGCAAGGACTGTAGGAGGAGTCAGTGACAGTGAGATCGATCGAGAGGGAGAGATAGATGAAGCGCAGAAGCGGCAACGGTCAGCTTGTGGGGATGCAAATGCAATGCACGGTGGGTGGTGGTGGAGCGCTCGCGCGGGAAGCTGCATGGTTCCGAGACGTCTCCGTCCCGCTAGCTCGTCCTCTTCCTCGATGCTGCGTCTGCGTGCATCGGCACGGCAAGTTACCCTTGTGGAGTCGGAACGGAACTACGGAAGGACACGCGGCGCCGGGGCACTCGTACGCGTTCATCGGTTCATATGCAAGCGTCCGCCGCCGGCCCGGGACGCGATTTTTCCAGCGAGCGATGTTTCGGTGTGCACACATGCACGCGAGTACGTACGTACGTACGCGCTGTGTGTGCAGCAGCGCTACGCGACAACATCCCTGCTAGATATATAGCTGACTGGCTGATATGTAGATGGCCCTGTTAACGTCATGAGTACGGTGAACTAGTGAGAACTCAACCTCAGAAGCGACGCAGCAGACCGGCCGGCCGGGTATGATTGGTAAAATCAACACGGTTGAAAGTTATTACGCACGGGAGCATATTTGATGCAGGGGTGATTCATCACGTGGTTTTAGTTACCTATGCCGTAGCGTTCTCCGCTACTTGTTGATATGACCGTCGTCGTTACGCTAGCTCGATCGCGAGGAACGAAACTAATAACGAAGGTCCTACTCCACACTTGCCTCGTTGCATATGTACTACTAGCAAATATGCCTCTGCGTTGCACAGGAGTGAAAAAAAAAACATCGAACGTTTCCGTTACATATGATGCAAAAATTGGGTTTGTTAAGTTTTGATTGTTCGTTTGCGAAATTTCAATTATTGTTATTTGTCGTATGTTTATAATGAATAAAGTTAGATTACAGCTCATAATTTTTTTCTATGTATTACTTATAATAACTTGAGTTTTTTACGGTGCTTATGTAGTACCTGGAAGTACGAGGAGTTACATATTTTGATCCCACCACTTAATTAAATAAAAATAAACTAATTAAAAAAAATGCATTATGGTAATATATTCTCTCCTATCTCTGTCAACTGGTATACCCTTTGAAATTAATCATACGAAATTACTCATATACCTTTTTTTTGTTAGATTAACCATGCGAAATTACTTATATACCGTTTCTGAATTAAAAAAATATTAATTACAATTTGTTATGGGTCCCACCAAGTTGGTACTTCCTGGTACTTCCCTGTATGAACTTCCCGGTACTTACTGGTACTTCCACCGTTAGATTTCGTCAGATACACGGCTCATAAAAAACAAGCACTCTAAAATTTCTCTAATAACATTTTTAGCACAATATTACTTACTAGCAAATATGCTTGTGCGTTGCACGGGAGTGAAGAAAGCATCAAATGTCTTCGTACATATAGCGCAAAAATTGGCTAATAATTTGTTGTTCTTTGTTAAGTTTTGGTTGTTCGTTTGCAAATTTTCAATTATTGATATTTGTCACATGTTTATTTAATGAATAAAGTTAAATTAAAGCTCACAATTATTTACTCTGTATTTATAATAACTTTTTAGCATAATATTACTTATAATAATTGACCCACCCAAACCTACCTAACTTTGCAAATGGACGTCGCTGGTCAAAATCAGACCCAACTCGTTGGACGTCATGTTCATCCTCCCCAAAGTGGTCGCACATCTACGCGTAGAAGTTCCTCTCAAAAAACAAAAAAAATTACTCGCCGTCCTCTACTTGGCTCGCCACCTACCGGGCTCCGGAGGCTAACGCAGCCCCTACGCCGCCGCTCTCTCCTCCTCTCACCTACCTAACGTCGTCCACGTCTCCACTCCGCCCGCCGCCTGTCTCCACACGTCCCTCGTCCTTCGCATCTACTCTCAGTCAGTTCTGTGCCTGTTCTTCCTCCGCTAGATCCAGACGGCATAGGTGCAGCCTGAGCGTGTGGAGGAAGACCACAGACTTGTGGGATCGCAGGTCTGGGCACCGGGGCATGGTCTTGTCTCGCAGCTCGCGATTTGTGCTCCCTTGTGAGCAGTTGCACGACGTCCGTTTGGTCTCTCAAAGCTTATCGTGAGAAAGCCACGCAGGTCGACGTCGGTCAACACGCCCCGCTTAGTGGCATGGCGGCAACAACCAATTTTCTTTGCCAACTCGGTGCCACGAGGTTGACGCAGCCCCTACGCTGCCGCTCTCTCCTCCTCTGACCTACCTAACATCGTCCACGCCTCCACTCCGCCTGCCGCCCGTCTCCACACGTCCCTCGTCCTCCGCATCTACTCTCAACTGGTTCTGTGCCTGTTCTTCCTCCGCTAGATCCAGACGGCATAGGTGCAGCCTGAGCATGTGGAGGAAGACCACAGACTTGTGGGATCGCAGGTCTGGGCACTGGGGCATGGTCTTGTCTCGTGGCTCGTGATTTGTGCTCCCTTGTGAGCAGTTGCACGACACCCGTTTGGTCTCTCAAAGCTCATCGTGAGAAAGCCATGCAGGTCGACATCGGTCAACGCGCCTCACTTAGTGGCATGGCGGCAGCAACCAATTTTCTTCACCGGCTCGGTGCCACGAGGCTACCGCAACCGGATGAGGTAGCGTACAGGACCAGGTCGGTAGGGGCCCGCCTGCTCACGCGACCTCTAGATCCAGAGCCTCCGCGTCAGTGCGAACATCGAGGAGCTGATCCTGTGCCATAGCGATGCACACCCGGGGCATGGCGCCATAAGGGTGTCGCAGTGGGAGGCGGCGGCAGCATACAGGGCTAGGTTAGTGGGATCCGCACAGCGAGCGCGTGCACTCCATGAGGGCCTCGATGGGCTGGCGCGCGTAGAAGAATGCGGAGACGAACGTGGCGGATGGCGAGACCAGCAGGGAACGGGCGGGTTTGAAGGGACTTTTTTGCACAGTGAGGCCACAGGTGTGACATCCTGGACCAAGGCTTAATAGGATTGATAGAATACTCCTACCAACAAGTTGCAACTTCTTTTTTGGAAGCCCATCTCGAAAGAACTCAAAAGTTAAGCATGACTGGCCTGGAGCGATGGGTGACCGACCGGGAAGTCCTTCCCGGGTGCGCATGAGTGAGGACAAAGTGCGCAGAAAAGACATGTGTTGGTATGTGAGGATATTCTTGAGGTCCTAAAGAGCTACCAAGCGTAGGTGGGCCCGGCCTTGGATAGGCGGGACGTGTTACAAATGGTATCAGAGCCAACTCTCACAGTTTCATGGGGCGCGTGTGGGGCGCAGTTGCGCAGGCATGGTGCATATGGCTGGTGTGGGCCCAGAGTGGTCACATAGCATGGCACATGTGTTGGCACTGGACACATGGACATGGCTAAGAGAGAATGTTCCTGGCTTAGGGTTGATCGATGAGGACGTCGATCTTCTAAGGGGGTGAGTATGTGACATCCTGACCAAGGCTTAATAGGATTGATAGAATACTCCTACCAACAAGTTGCAACTTCTTTTCCGGAAGCCCATCTCGAAAGAACTCCAAAGTTAAGTGTGCCTGGCCTGGAGCAATAGGTGACTGACCAGAAGTTCTTCCCGGGTGCACATGAGTGAGGACAAAGTGCGCAGAAAAGACATGTGTTGGTATGTGAGGATATTCTTGAAGTCCTAGAGAGCTGCCAGGCGTAGGCGGGCCCGACCTTGGATAGGTGGGACGTTACAGCAGGGAACAAGCTTGAACGGACTTTTCTGCAAATAGTCAAACTGCAACTGTATAACTCTAATACTGTGAGTTGATTAATAAAAAAGTGAGGGATTTTTTGATAAAAAGCCACAGAGGATTGATGGAAACTACCGCACTTTAATATTAGGTATAGATAATAACTGATCCACTCAAATCTAAATAACTCTGCAAATGGACGTCACTAACCCAAATCAGACTCCACTCATTGGACGTCATGTCCATCCTCTCCAAAACGGTGGCACATCTACTCGCTGTCGTTCCTTAAAAAAACAAAACAAAAAATACTCGCTGCCCTCTGCTTGGCTAGCCACCTACCGGGTTCCGGTGGCCGATGTTGTCAGCCCCTGTGTCACCGATCTCTCCTCTTCTTGCCTACCTAACGTCACCCATGCCTCCACTCCGCCCGCTGCCCGTCTCCGCACACCCCTCGCCCTCCGCGTCTACTTCTAGCCAGTTCTTGTGCCTGTTCTTCCTCTACCAGATCCAGACACGGGGGACCAAGATTGGCGGCATAGGTGCATCATGAGCGCGTGGAGGAAGACCACAGACTTGTGGGATCGCAGGTGTGGGCACTGGAGCGTGGTCTTGCCTTGCGGCTCGCAATTTGTTCTCACTGGTGAGCAAATGCACGACGCCCGTTTGATCTCTCGAAGCTCGTTGTGAGAAAGCCACGCAGGTCAACGTCGGTCAACGCGCCTCTCTTAGTGGCGTGACGGTAGCAGCCAATTTTCTTCGTCGGCTCGGTGCCAAGATGCCACCACGGCGGGAGGTGGTAGTGTACAGGGCTGGGATGGTGGGGTCTGCCTGCTCACACGGCCTCTAGATCCAGGACCTTCATGTCGGCGCAAACAACGAGAAGCTGATCCTGTGTTGCCGCGTTGCGCACCTCGGGGCTCGGCACCATGAGGGTGCCGCAGCGGGAGGCGGTAGTGGTGTACAAGGCCAGGTCAGTGGGATCTGCATGGCGAGCGCGTGCACTCCGTGAGGGCCTCGATAACCGACACACGTAGAAGAGCGCGGAGGCGAGCATGGCGGACGACGAGGCCAGCAGGGAACGTAGTGTGTATCTCCTATTGCGAGTTGATTAACAACAAAGTGAGGGACTTTTTTTTTATAAAAAGCCACAGTGGATTGACGGAAACTACGACCTTTTAATATTAGGTATAGATATAGATACGTGTGGGTTAATTAATTAGTTACTTTGCAATGTGTTTAATTTTTGGTACTAGTTATTAGTTATTATGCAGGATTGTCATCTTCCTTATGTTCGGAGAGTCCACAGAAAGGATCGTCGGAGTTATATATGGTCATGTTTTGACTACTCTCTCCGTCTCAAAATAAATGAAATTCTAACATTCAAAATTTGTCTCACAAAAAATATAATTTTACTAACCTATTACAAAAGGCAAGAAACTCTAGAAACTACAAGTCAATGACTAGATCTTTCTCATAAAGAACAAATAGTAATTTTGTAATTCTGCTTAAAAAAGTAATTTTATAATTTTACACCTCACATTGGTTTGCATAGTTGATCTTAGAATTGCATTTATTTTTGGACGGAGGGAGTATACGATTTTTCTTTTGTGCAAGGATGGGAGAGAGGTACGGTGTTGTGCCACCGGAGAAGGCCCTTGCTGTCGTTTTTCGCATCACTAAGCTACAACTGCAACCCCAGGCCCGTGCTGCTGGAAAAGGGCGCGAGGGACTTCTGTGACCTGTCATGGAGTTGTGCACAGCACAGTCAGCTTAATTTGGGGGCATATATGATGAGATTCAGCAGCCTTAATTAGCTTCAACAAGAAACGCCACATCTGCAAACAAGAAGAGACTTTGAGCAAAGCATTCACCATCCCACGCGTCAAGGAGAACACTTGGTGGCACACGACGAAAGAGCTGCACGTACGCAGTAACTCGATCGTGTTTTGAATATTTCAAAAGAGGGATCGGAGATCAGATTGGAGTCACACTCGCACACGCGAGTCAAATTTTGCCGCCTATAGTACGTAGGTATATAAGTTCCGCGGATTACTTGTTGTATGTGTGAACAAGAGATCATTGACCATCGATCGTTGCAAACAAGCAAGCACTTTATTTGAACGTGACTGAAGTGTGTCCCTGTCGAGAGGAGCATTCCTGCTTCGTGCACGGTCGCTCTTCTACATCATTGAGCAAGTGCAACCTCGAATTAAATTAATTAAGGAAATCTATTTATGTGCCGACAAGATTTTAGGGCAAAACCTATCGAATTTTACAGTGTTGCCTACAATGTTGAAGATGTCACCCTCCCATGTTTAATACTCCCTCTATCCCTTAATATAAGCATTCCAAGAGTTCAAACTCAAGAAACAACAATGGAAGAAAATGACATATATATCCCTCATTTTACACTACTCACCAACTCTCCACCCACCCACCAACCACATTTAATTTTGTCATATCCCTAGAAATACTTATATTGTGACACAAATTTTGAACCTTAAGAATGCTAATATAAAAGGACGGAGGGAGTATGGATGGAATATATGAAGTACAATGGAACATGCGAGAAACGATAATGTTTGAAACATCGTAATTTAGCATCTGCATTATTAGAAAACCTTTTTGTTTATTTCCTCTCTTAAAATCTTGAAACATTGCATGATAACATTGGCAATAAAAAATGATAACATTCCCAAGACCCAATTGCAAAGTTGCCATTGTACTTGGTGATCTCGGTGGGTTTGAACTTTTCAGTTAGGATAGTCCTTCTCACGCATCTGAAGAAGGCGGGAAACCATCAATGTCCTCCCCTATCCTCCCCAGGGCGATCAACTTCCTATTCTTGCTCGTGGCACCGGCCCTTAAATGACACCTAAATGACCATTTAATTCATAATTTATTCAATAGGAGGATTACAACTACTGCAATCAACATCAAAGTAATTAACACTATAAGTATATGAAGTGTTTTAGAGTATAGATTTCTTCCAAAAAAATTATTTGGTAGAATATTTGCTTTTTACATGTGCAAATATGTAGTCCACCTAGCATATTTGACTTTTATGTACATAAATATGCATATTTTATTGTTATTATGCAAAACTGTTTAGATCGTTTAACTCCATCTAAACACCGTTTAAACGGTCTAAACGCTAAACAAAAGGTGACCGACTGTTTACCGTTTAGCGTTTAGAATAACATTGCGGTTGACGTTGATCTTGCTGTGGAGGTCTTCTACGTGGGCATTCAACCCGCATGCACGGGCCACAAAGGATTTTTAGCAACTTTACAAGTAGCCTCTAACCTGGATGCAATGTTGTTCGTGATTGGTGAGATTTGTGACTGAGCTCACAAAGACCGCAAGTGCCCGCAAAATCAAGGGACCGGAGAGAGCTGGTGCAGAGAAGCAAGTCCCAAGACGCTTCCTAGTGTATCACAAGCAGCGGAGGCAGGCTTTGTCGGATCATTTAAAAAATATTTGTCGGTTTAGCAGAGAAAGAGCGTGTTGGCCACAGGGGGATCGCAGCTAGGCCACATTGACCACGAGCGATGATTTTGCGGGGTGGGCAGGTGGGCTTCGCTAACAACCCGCCCCGCCTGCATCACTATACCTAATGCCGCATGTTGCTCCCACTTGGCTTGCTCTGTTGCCGTCTGTGGTCCCGCTGGTAGATTGGGCACGACTTGCGAAGGTCTAGCCTGCGATGTCTTGGAGTGCGAGGGTATTTGGCTCGTGATGTGTTGAATCTGTTGAGACTGTGAGCGGTGCACTAATTGTATGGGGATTCTGGACGTCGAATAGTTTGACATGTCATCTGGATATATGGTACTCCTGTTGTGGTTGTCTCTCGACTTCATGTTGCTTGCCAATGACCACAAAGACTTCTCCTCATGGGGAGTAGCTACCCAAGCTTGAGGTGACCACCTCTGTTGAGCTGCCTTCTTCTTGCTTTTTTTAGATTAAGGATAAAAATTGGGTCTCCACAATCAAGTTTTGACTGCGTACAACCAAAGAAGAAGCAACCCCGCAGCATATAATGATGTGAACCCACTAGGGTTTGTGCCTGATCTTTCGATGAGAGGCGTGGAGGATAACTCGATTGGAGGAAACGACATTCACGGTCCGACTACAACCTGTCCAAGGATGCGTCTTAGCAACCGATACACCGCCTCCTATGGCTACCGCGATCTTGTGGAGCGCGTCAACCGCCACTAGGGCACCCGTTCCTGCAAGCAATCAAAGAACAAGCAATAACAAGTATAACAAGTGTTGAATTACTAGGTATTGAGATAGGAACAAATCTGATATCACCAAGTTGGGGTTCTGAATAAGGTAGAACGGGTGGTCTCGCCGACACACGCGTCTACAAGGAAGTAGCAATGGCTAAACTTACATCAAAACAAAACCCAAACTATTTGCGGTGGCTATGGGGGTATATGACAGGGTGGGGGCACGATCAGGACCTGGTGGTGGTCGTGCTCCAACCCTAGGACGCCCCCCCATGGGCTCCGACATGATACACGGGCCAACAGCCCAAAAGATGGTGACGTAGCACCCTGACATATTCTGGACGTCTACTTATTTTGACGATTCTTGTCAACTCAGATAGAATTTTGACAATGGACCAGTGCCATTGGAAGCTTATGAAAATTCATTTCCAAACATATAAAGAAAGTCGCAAACGAAGTCCGTATGAGGTCATGGGGTCCATTGCAAGTTGGCCATGTCATGCAGTCTGAATCCAACGCTCACAACGTGTTGGCCTTGATCTCTTTCCATCTGTGGGCCAAAAGTGACATGGTGGCCTGGTGGAGGACGTGGGGAACACTTGGACTTGGTTCCTAATCAACCTCTTTGGTCCTCCATGTCTTCCATGTGTGTCTAGAACTCTTTTTAATCCACCTACATATTTCTGAAAATGACAATGAACAAACATCATGGTGCAACATCGACTCCTCGAAGGCATCAAATACAACAATGAAAAATGTGTGTTTCACCTTTATATCATAAGATCTCAGTATGGTTGTATTCGAGTAGGTGATGTCCTCATCATTCTCCCCTTCTTGGCTGCAAGTTGTCCTCGACTTGCTCTGGTGGCATCCAAAGGTGCTTGCCTTGATGTTGGAACACAGAGCGTCTAGTATGCTACAAAGCGACAACCAGCAATGCTCCCCTTCTTTGGGCTGACCCTGTTGTAGAAGAGAGAGACTAGAAAAACTTTGCCAGACATCATCAGTGTTAGTGCAGCTCCCATTTTGATCGAGGTATTGCAGCGCAAAAGAAGATTTCACATTAGAGCAAATATAAACTTTATGCACAAAATATTCTCTTTTGCTATCATATTTGCCATTTGCATGAAGCGAACAGTGACTAAAACTTGGCAAATCAGATTTGTCATATAATTCATTCACCAAACTATTCATGACACAAAGAAAATCAAGTTCGATATAACCTATACAGTTTGAAGAAGATACAATTTCAGACTCCTCTTTCTCACTAGCAATGCAATGAGCATGCCTTGTTTCAGCATGCATATCATCAAGAATAACATCATCATTTTCATGCACTAGTCGTGTTGTAGATATGAGTGAAGCATGATCATATTCACATGGACTGCTTTCAGCATTGAATGTGTTGCTTTGCTCACTCACCTCTGATGTGGTAGGTGCTGGACAATCATTCTTTTCACACTTTTGCAGCGGGTGTTGTTGCTCCAATTGTTGAATGCACTCAATTATATTATTCTCTTCATCTGCAAAATGTTATGGACAACAAGGGGAAAAAGGGAGTGCTCTAACTCTAGTTGTGATGCTACAATCTGAGAAGAAGTATCACACAATTCTTCACTCGCTTTGCTTAGTTCAGCATAAACATACATACCTTCACTCTCTTCCTTTGATGGATGTGCAAATAATTCCTTTGTATTCTGATCAAAGTCAGTCACAGTAGAACATAACAATATCCTCACCCACTAAAATTTTAGTTTCACAAGTAGGTAGCAATTCATCCAATTTTTTTTGCACTCAAATCATTTTCAAGTTGAATCTCAATTCTTGAAGCAAGGTCAAGCAAACAAGGGAGAGAATCATATGTTTCATGCAAAAGTCTATCCTGAATTTCAATGCTAAGCCCCTTTAAAAATATGATTTCAGTAGATTCTTCACATTCTTCCAAACCACAACGCAACATATGAGACTTCAGATCACGATAGCATACATCAACAGAGTTTTTACCTTGTTCCAAATTATTTAATTTATCAAGCATATGATTAGCATAATATTCATGAACAAAATTTTCTCTATAAATTCTTTTCGTATCCTTCCATGTTTTAGGAACCATATAATGTCTGAGCAAGTGCTTCCAAAAAGTCAAAGCATAATCAGTTAAAATAGTAGAAGCAACTATCACTTTTTGCTCTTCGGACAAATCATATTTTCTGAAATCTTTATCTACATTTAGCTCCCAATCAATGTATGCTTTAGGATCATACATACCAGCATATGAAGGCAAGAAATAAATGACGTCCTCAATCTGAAGGTGAAGTTTTGTTGGCTCAAATATCTCTATATGACCTACCGTGATTAGTAGAAAAAACACAAAAATAATATGTTTTCTCCTGTGAACTTCTAGGATGTGTCGGGTGTAATTCTATTTCTCTCAAACTAAACTTGTTCAAAACAAGCTCTTACAAGTTCTTACCAAGAAAAATAGGAGGTGACAGCAACCAACAAGGCAGCAACCTTGAAGATAGTATATCGGTGACGCAGCAACAAGACCTGTCAAGCTGTAGTCGAATATGTGGAGCTATAGGCGGGCTGGAACAAGGAATGACTAGCACCACTTAGTATAAAAGCAAAACTAAATAATCGTTCAACGGCGGTACTGTGCTGGCCCTAGGCTAAACCAAGGTAGAGACATGAGCCTAGGCACAAAGGTAGTCACCAACAAAGAGCAACTAGCACAACACAAAGAAAACAAAAGATTCAGCCCCAAAAATTTTTTCTTCCTCGTCTTAACTTTTTTTTCTCTTTTTCTTTCCACTTCTCTTTTTTTTCCTTGTATTTCTTTCACTTCTCTTTTTTTATTCACTTTTTTTGAATATCAGGACAAATCCACACAAAAGGTTTACAACACAGATTGCATATCACCAATCTCCAAGACAGTTGTAGAATGCTCAAAACGAATTTGCAGCAAGGCTAGATCCGTTGGAAAGATAAAATGATAAGCTTTCAAGATTGTATTTAAACACTTGAATTGGACTTTATATGGAACCGTGATGGCCAAAACGCAACAACGATGTATATGATTTCTGAATCAGCAACTCGACACAACCGATGCAACCAAAAACGCAACAAGCCCTAACTAAGCAGTACTAGTAAGGGCTCAAAGGGTTTATGGGACAGCAGGTAATCCTAATCTACAATTTTTTTGGCATTTCTGGAATATAGGAAAATAGAAACAACGATGGATGTGGAAGTCTCTCACCGAACAACCTTGCTCTGATTACCAACTGATGTGAACCCACTAGGGTTTGTGCCCAATCTTTCGATGAGAGGCATTGAGGATAACTCGATTGGAGGAAGCGACATTCACGGCCCGACTACAACTTGTCCAAGGATGCACCTTAGCAATCGATACACCGCCTCCTATGGCTGCCGCGATCTTGTGGAGCGCGTCAACTGCCACTAGGGTACCTGTTCCTACAAGCAATCTAAGAACAAGTATAACAAGTACTGAATGACTAGATATTGAGATGGAAACAAATATGATATCACCAAATTGGGGTTCTGAATAAGGTAGAATGGGTGGTCTCGCCGACACACGCGTCTACAAGGAAGTAGCAATAGCTAAACTTACATCAAAACAAAACCCAAACTGTTTGTGGTGGCTATGGGGGTATATGAGAGGGTAGGGGCACGACCAGGATCTGGTGGGGGTCGTGCTCCAACCCTAAGACGTGCCCCCATGGGCTCCGACATGATACACGGGCCAACGACCCAAAAGACGGTGACACAACACCCTGACAGATTTTGGACGTCCACTTATTTTGACGATTCCCTTCGACTCAGATAAAATTTTGAAAAGAGACTGGTGCCATTGGAAGCTCTATATGAAAATTCATTTCCAACCATATAAAGAACGTCCCAAACGGAGTCAGTATGAAGTCGTGGCGTCCGTCGGGGATCCTACGTATCTTCTGGAAGTATCCATTGAAACTATAAACCCAATAGAAGCCTAGTAACAACTCAACGTGGCCCAATATATCATAACCCTAACTATGATTCCTCCTCCTGCATGCTGCCGCCACCCGTGCCCTGCGCCGTCCCCCGCTTTCCCCCGCCACCCGTGCCCCGCCGTCGCCACTGCCACCGCCGGATTCTCCCCCGCACCGGCGCGCTGACCCCATGCGGTCCACGTGCGCCAGTGTTGTGTAGCTCCATGTGTCGTTAGGGACAGGATGACATGCCTCTCCTGCGTCGCCGCACGCCGTCTGGGGCTAGCCGGCGTGCCTCCTCTGCACCTCCTCCCCAACATCGCTGACCCACGGGGCCGCGGCCCCGCCCCCTCTCGGCGCGCTCCCAGGCGGGCTTCACCGCACGCCCCTCAAGGTGCTCTCTCCGACAGGCTTCCCCGTGCCGGCACACCTCCTGTGCTGCGCTGGCCTACTCATCGCCAGGGGCTAGCAAGCTCCGCTGCCGGCATCCCCCGTCGCTGGCCAGTGATCTGGAGAAGAAAATCATTTTCCCCAAATAATGTTGGATGTCATTTTTTGTGCATATAAATGTTGCTTCAACAATTTTGAAAAGGATTGACAACAATTTTTGGAATGTTGGATGAAAAAATTGTTGAATGAAAAATTGATGGAAGAAAAAAATGTTATCAACATTTTAAAATTGTATGGGAAAATGTTGGTATCATTTTTTAAAATGTTGAACGAAAAATGTTATTAACATTTCGAAAATGTTGGATGAAAAAATGTTGTCCATATTTTTAAAAATGTTGGATGAAAAATGTTGTCAACATTTTCAAAAATGTTGGACGAATAGTGAGTCATCGAGTAGAAACAATGATGATGCGAAAAAATGTTGATTTGAAAAATGCCGGTCCAACATTTACTGAAAAATTTGGTCGAGAAAATGTTGACAACATTTCAAAAAAAGTTGATCATTGAAAAAAATTGTTCGAGAAAATGTTGACAACATTTTAAAAAATGTTGATCAACATTTTGTAATTTATTGAAAATATTAAATGAATCAGTACTAGTTGGATATTAGTGGCTCATGGTTTTGGTGGGGTAGCTTGGTGGGTTAAGTGGGCTTATAGTTTAAATGCTTATCTAGCTTCTGGTAGGTATATAGGAATCCCAGCATCCATTGCAAGTTGGCCCAGTCATGCAGTCCGAATCCGGCACCCACAACGTGTTGGCCTTGATCTCTTTCCATCTGTGGGCTAAAAGTGACATGGTGCCCTAGTGGAGGACGTGGGGAACACTTGGACTTCGTCCCCAATCAACCTCTTTGGTCCTCCATGCCTTCCATGTGTGACTAGCACTCTTTTTAATCCATGCACGTATATCTGAAAATGACAATGAACAAACATCATGGTGCAACATCGACTCCTCGAATGCATCGAATACAACAATGAAAAAGGTGTGTTTCACCTTTGTATCATAAGTTGTCAATATGGTTGTATCCGAGTATGTGATGTCCTCATCATATAAGTTGCAAACTAACTTAGGGTGACACGATACAAGGAGAAAACACCAACAGAAATCTAAAGAAAATCAAGTTTTCAATTCTCCTGAAGATGTTCTATCCTACTTTGCTCACGACATCCATTGCCATGACCTCCAAATTCTGACTTCCTTTTATCAATTTGAGCCTCTCTTCCTCTTTAGATAGAAGTGCCTAACACCGTATCCAGTGCGTTCCCCTGAAGATAACATGCAAGCACGAATTAGTCTTTGATCTTTGGAATACCACATCATTCCGGCACAGCCGCAACACCCAACATAAGGCTGTTGTACCAATCATACTTTATTTCTAAGCTTAAAAAGGAAACTCTTCAGCCAAGGTCCAAAAAGGTTCGCAATACTACTCGATGATTTTATACCAAAAGACATACTGACTATATTCCACATCGAACGTGCCAGATGGCAATAAAAAGGTGCTATATAGTTTCATTGTTGCTACAAAAACAACAACTAGTACACCCTTTCCACTTCCTTTTTGCAAGATTATCTTTAGTCAGGATGACTCCTTATTTTAGATACCAAAGGAAAACTTTAATTTTAAGAGGAAGCTTCACTTTCCAAGCAAAACAATCTGCTGGCAACCCAGCTCCCTTTATTAGATCATTATACATAGAGTGTACTGTAAAAGTTTTACTCAGACATCATGCAAAGGTATCTTTGCGGTTATCAAGTTGGACAGAAACAATTTTACCTACCAACCGATGCCACAAGGCTAGGTTACTCCCATTCAAAGCTCTTCTAAAAGAAACCCCTATAGGAGAAGTGCTTAGTACTTTGGCAATAGTATCATGTTTTTTCCTCACAATGTTATATAAGGACGGGAACTCTTTCATCAGGGGTTTATCTCCAATCCATAAATTTTCCACAAACCTAGTATGTTGGCCATCATGCACAATAAATTTTCCCCTTTCCATAAAGTCCTTTTTAACTTCGATAAGCCCGCTCCAAAATTGTGAGTCCCCCTTCCTTTTTTTCCACCTGGGACAACGTTTTGTTCTTGAGATATTTTCTCCTAAGGATATCTTGCCAAATTCCTTCCTCATTTAAGAGATTGGACAACCACATTTCTTCTCACAGGTAGACTATTACATATGAGCAAAAGGCCACTATTGACGCTCATTTATGACACCCCTAGAGAAATTGTTACATAAAGGTTTCAACTTTGTTTTGGAACTAACCCGCCACTAGGCATACTAATGATGTAACAAGTTCACTTTTGCATGTGCTTTTGGAAGTGTAATGTTTATGCAGGAAATCATGTGCTTAATGGATAAGTTTGCATCAAGTTCGAAGGATGCTATGCAAGAGGATTAAGGGACTCCGTTCGTATGCAAATACAAGATGAACTTACTTCCAAAGGTGGCAAGGACCAAGATGCAATTGCAAGATATTCCCGGGGACCGAGATATAAGAGCAAAGTTGATGCAACAAGTACCCCTATCTTGATCGCGGGGATAATGACGTCTAAATCCCACATGCAGAGGAGCAGAAGGTTCAAGGGCCGAGAGAAGCTCGCGCGTGAAAGATGGGGCCGAGGCGGGCCAAAAAAGGCCCTAGGCCGGTCGTCCCCTTCCCCCCGTGCCGACCTTCACAGCCCGTTTTCGGTCTGGTTCGCGCTCCCCTTTGGACTAGGGTTGCCTCGGTCGATAAATAGTCCCTAGCCCCAACGGCCGCCACATCCATCCACCACAACTCAGCAAAACCTAGAAGCAAGCACTGGAGGGAGACGACGGCCGATGCAAGTCCTCAAAGTTGTCTAGGAGATGGCCTAGGCCTACCCTAGCCACCATGGCCTCCCTGCGTGGTTGTGCCATGGCGGAGTTCTGGAGCTAGTTGAGATCATCGATGGTATGTACTCGGCGGTGGTGACTTCGCATCTACTATGTGAGTAAAGTACTACATGTCATCCAATCTTTAGCGACTCGATTCCTCCTTCTATGATCTTGTGCATTCTTGGGTTTGCTTTATTTCAATCTACTATCAGTATAGATTGCTCATGGTGACCTTGTAGCCACGGGGGCTAGGGGTTCATATTGGATCCACCAAGGAGTTCAACACATTCTTCGTGAACGTGCTCTTAGGTTCACCTACGCAGAAAGGGAGGCATCATGACAGGATGTCGATTCCGTGTACGGTGAGTGCCTTCGAGGGTTTGACCGGAGGTAGTAGTTTAAAGATGGTTTTGGATGAGATGCATGTTGCACTTGCTCTTTTTGCTAGAACTACAACTAGAAGACGATAGGCCTTAGTTACCCTTGCTTGTTCTTTTATGTTGCCTATGTTATGGATGTGATCAACCTTGTGCTATCACTTATATATCTTTAAGGTTACCTTTATGTGCAATCAATGCTTCATGTTAGGTTCGATTGTTTAGATCAGATGGAAACCCTAGGTAGTTCATTGTCGATCCGCGGATTGATAACCTTGGATGAATACTCTAAGGGAAAGCTACGATGATCCGTGCGCTTGCAGTGAAACTTGGCGTGTTATTGAACCGTCAACAAGCTTTTCTGGCGCCGTTGTCGGGGATCGGCAACTCGAACCCTAGGGAGATCTATCTATATTTTTGGACTAACCTTAATTCATTATTGCATATACCCTTGTTTTCTTGTTTATGTCCTTGAAAGTAGGTGAAAAGCTAGACACTAATACTTGGACTTCGAGAAATCCACAATTCTCTCCAACAAGACGACCGCAACATCAAGACCCTCTATTTAGTGGTAGGTGCTAACTTATGTTGGTGGCACAACATCTGCTATCGAGTCCACACCCTACACGAGAGATGATAAACAAAGTATGTCATTGTGTCAATTAAATTTTAAGATTAATGTTTCGTGGAGATTTGTTTGTTCAAGCAATAGGTATTGGAAGCAACCACATCGCGCAAGGAGTACCTGACACTTTGGCTAAGGAGAAATCACGAAGAAGATGCACCGTTGCTGCCATGCTACTCGCTGGTGCAGCAATGGAGATGACATAGAGCCGAAGGATGCGTGACATAATGCCCCGAGGATCACAAGATCAAGATCGTCAACATCTTCAGATCAATCTGCAAGATACTGTTCTCATCAAATTTCTGCACAACCTCAGAGGAGAACAACAGAATATCCGTGGATAGTTAGAAGTCCTACAAAGTTACGCTTCCAACGAATCAAGAATCAAGTAAATCGGAGGTTCCTACAAGCGGATATGGCCGAATCACCGAAGGTTGCAAGTTCTGAAATTTTCTAGACAGCATGGAAGAGCGGAAATAAAACGGTCATAACTCCCTCATTTGGACTCCGATTGAGATGAATGAGTACCCATTGGAAAGGTAATTTTATAAGTTTTTCAAAAGAATTATAATTTGGTATATGTTCTATTTTCTACACAGGGGAAAATTCACGAAGAAGAAACAACAGCAACACGATGAGAACAAGATAGAGGAGATGAGGACGACAACAACGAAGAGGAGCGTCAAGGGCTCACAGTTGGAGTGGTAAAGGACACTAGCTGGGGGGCTCCCACCCAGGGTTCAAATCCTAGGTGTGACACCATTTATGATGTGGGGTACTCCCCTACAGTTTTCTTTCAAAACTACGAAGAGGAGCTTGGGCAATGCTTTCATCAAACCACACATGATATTCAGAAGCTTAGAACAAAACAAAGAACCCTAGAGCATTAGAAAATGAAGGCACAAGTTGGCAACACTCGACGCAATGAGATGTTAGAAGCAAACCATGATGGAGTACAAAGAATGATATCCAATGGAATGGGTACTTTGGGCTGTCACGCGAGGGATCATGGAGCTACATGAAGATATTTAAGACATGTGTGAAGCCTCGCAAACGAAGAAGAGGAGTGAGTCCACACAAAGCAACCTTGATGACATGTGGCATGAAGGAAGGAATTGCGAGAAGACAACATGGATCCACCTCCGATCATTGAAGTTGATTGCTTTCAACTCCAAGGGACCACCCACGATGAAAAGCTCGAAGGCTAAGTTACGCATTAACCTCTCAAGATACTTTTGGTGATGATAATATTCCTTTGATATATTGATGTTCATCCAATAGTAAGATTGATTCGATACTATGCCTTGCACCTTTGATGATCATGATAGACTAGAATTTCTTGAGAATGATAAAGAAACTATGTTGTGCTTAAACTTTGTCGATTACATGCCTAATGAGAGTTTAGCACTAAGCAATAAACTTACTCTACAATTAATGCTTTGTTAATCCAATTTATATTATGGTTATGTATGCATTTGTTTTCTTTAAGATTTGCAAATCTCGGACTTGCTTTGTGCTTGGTCAAGCTATGACCTTAAAAGAGCATATGTCGGGAGAAACCCGAGTTTCACTAACCATGCAGGGAATGAAACTTGAATCAAGAGGAGAGAAGCTATGCCCCAAAGGAATTGCAAGCTTGAGCATCACCATCACCGAACCTCAAAAACGAATGTTGTTGTTTTCATCAATTTTGAGCACCTAGTCAGACATGTACAAGGAAGCAAAAATTGGAAATCAGAAGCTTCATCAAGTGCTAGTTCCAATGCATCCAAGATCGATGGATTTGAAGACCCGTACAAGGAGATATGACAAAAACATTAGGCGCTGCGTGATCTGAAATCAGCAATGGACAGATCGCAATGTTGGAGTAAAACGGGCATAACTCACTCGATTGGAGTCCGTTGGGGGGTACATAAACACTTGATAGAAAGATAATTTTGTGTGCCATGCATTGAAGCAATTGTTTGCTACATGATCTGATCTGGACAGAGAGGAAAATTCGTGAAAGAGAGGCAACGATGCAGGCAATGGAGAAGGAGCTGATGATGCAAGAGACGATTGGGCGGGTCTTCCATTGAGCATGAATGATTGTATCAAGAATGGAGAGTGGATCAAAGTTGCATGGCCACCTTCAGCTCTTGCACGAAGGACCATGACTTCGTGATAACAAGAAGGTACATAAGAAAGTCGAGCTCTATGACTTTAAATGAAGCGCTTTGCGAGAGGCAACCCATTTTGTTTTACTTATATATATAAGAGCAACTCCAATAGCCTCTTTATTTCATCTTCCATCAGTAAAAAATAGAAAAAACCATCGAATCACGGTTTCAACAGACTCGATAAATTACTCCCTCGCAATCTCCCTTGCTATTTCGTCCCGCCGGCTCGCGTTCTTTGGCGATCTCATCCACCTCGCAATACCTCCCGGCCCCGCGCAAATCGATCCTTCCGGGCCTCCTGTCTCGCGCCAAATCGATTCCCACGCACCTATCCTTGTTCCATGCAGTGCTGGCAGCAGCAGCGGTAGCGCTAGAGGTCGTAGCAGAGCCAAATCGACAACATCGAAGGTGGTGGTGGGCCAAATCGGTGGCGCCGGTGGTCTGAATCGGCGGCTATGGTACGAAATTGACCACGGCACAGGCAGGCCAAATCAGTGGCTGCGGTGTGAAATCGACCACAGCAGCTGTGGTCGGCAGTGCCGGTGGGCCAAATCGGCAGCTGCGGGGCGAAATCGACCACGGCGGCGGGGCCAAATCGACCACGGTGGCGGCGGGATCTTTGGTGGTAGTGTAGGGAGCCAATGCATCATGTGACGGGTCGAGGCGGCCGGCAGCGGCGGGAGCTACGGTGCCGTGAGGCCGAGTTCCTCCGCGGGTCGTGCTACCGTCCAGGAGCTCCCGGGACCGCGCCTCCAGCCAAGAGAGCTGAGCTCCGCCGCCGCGCACGGGCGGAGGCCACACCGAGCAGATGGGAAGTAGGACGCGGTGGATGAAGGAGCATTATGGCCTCCAGCCGAGAGAGCCGAGCTCCGTCGCGGCCTTTGACATGCTGACGCCAGCAGGGTGTCACCTCCGAGCTTTTGCCGGCGAGCTCATCCTAGCTGCCCCGTCCACGGAGAAATCCCCATCGAAGCATGTAAGTTGTCGTCGATTCATGCTCAGGCGAGCTGCAGCGGGCGGAGTAGAACGGAGCTTGGGGATTCCATGTAGAGAGGAGCTTGCCTAGGAGCACAGCTGGGGGTGGTGCAAGCTGGTTTGTCGAGGTTGGAGCGGGCGGCCAGGGCGGCGGAGCGCGGCCGCTCGGGCGGGTAGGGACGCTCACGACCGGTGAGGGGCCACGACTAGTGGCCGGCAGCTTTGGTGCGGCTGCGGTCGGCAAGGGGCCAGAGGAGTGGCGTCGATGTGGTGGTTTGCTGCCGGCGCGGGAAGGTGTGGGGGTTGGCGTCGGGGGAAGCAGAGAGGTGGAGGAGAAAGAAACAAGATAAGCATCATGACACATGGGGCCTACTAGATAGAGAATTCAATTTAAAGAGGCTGTTGGATTACTCAATAGAATTATGAAGTTTTCTATTTTTACAAAGGGCTAAAACTTCAAATTTATCTAGCAAAAATAAAGAGGTTGTTGGAGTTGCTCTAACATGATTGTCTACATTGTGTTCTTTAAACGAACCATCAAGTAACATTGTACCATTACTCTAATAAACACCACAACACCATGTTGCATGATTTAATTGCTATTGAGGGAACACTTTGTTATTTGATCTTGGAAAACTTGTAGACCCCTTTTTGTGTGCCTGTTAGTGTTTATAGTCCTTTTATTTGCATCTTTGTAGAGAGAAATATGAAGTTTCGTGCAACCCCCGGATTCTAAACTTATGGCTAGTTAATTTAGGCTAACATTTTCTTTTATTTTAGACCACCACCATATCATTTTGTTCATCCATGTCACATTGCATTGCAAGTTTTATTTTGAACTAACATTTTGTCAAACCAACCTAAGCCTTCCTATAACCCCCACCAAAAACTATAGCCAACAATGGTAGGGTTGATTCGTGTTGATTGGCTTGCTGCACCATTCCGGTTGGCCAAGTCTACTTTTATCCGTTGTTCTGACCAAAAACTTTGACTAGCCTCCCTATAAAATCCTTGGGAAAACCTTTCACACCTTTAGCCATCCTAAAACCATAGGTTTGTTTTTCATCAAAAGACTCTTTGCACCACCTTAGATAGAATTTCTATACTTGATTCCTCTCTTCAAAATTCTTATTTAAGCCAAAAATATAGTATACCCATAACATACCCTTAAACCTTGTTAGTTTGGTTGATTGATTCTTTTCGATGGGTGATTTTCTTGCTGACAATGCTTACTTCGTATGAAGTGAAGACGACAAAGCTTTGTCCTTTGCTAATTGTAGATCACATCGAAAGTCTTTTCATACCTTGCTAACGTTTGCTTATGCTAACTCGTTGCATTTGCGCTTTGCATCCACCTCATTGTCATCTTCAATTTTATGTTAGCTTGGTCTTTTTGTGAAATTTATGATGAATGCTTTCGTGTTTATGTTAGATGATTCGTAGGGCATTTTACCTTTGCAATATTGTGTGAACATGGTGTTTATACATGATTTGAGACCACCATCATTCAGTTCTATAAATTTTGCTATCATGTTGCATTGGTTGGTCTATAAACTTTGCAATGTGCCCTACTTTTCTTGCACTATAAAAATTATTGATCTTGGGATAAGCATGGTGTTTTGACCTTGGTTAATAAATCTTTATAGGTATGGAAAAGTTTGGCAACCAAATTGTAAGCATGAATCTTAGAATTTGGTGTGAACATTATTTTGTTTCTATACCATCCTATAATTTACATGCACACTTACACTGTTGACGGTCGAAAAGTGCTACTTTTACACCGTCAATATCTGCATAAAACAAATGTAAAAGGATCATCAACACTAGAATAGGGCTTGATACTGATAGTTTCCACAAGTGTTGGTGTTTCTAGCTTTTGTTGCAGGATGCACCGAAATACGTGCCAAATGGTACAGTTGAGAGCAAGTAGTCCAATGGCTATTAAAGAACATCATCATAAACATCCTCAAATGCCAATTTGGACTGCACCATTGCGACGGGCTCGTCGAGACGATCGAAATGGACATATTATATGACTACATCGGAGTCCGGATGAGAAAGATATGCACAAGACAAGATATCTTGTGAGCTCGGTGGGACCCACACCAGGCCACGTGGCGACGTGTGCCACATTGGATGCCATGTGTCCATGACACCTCATCAATCCATGTGAAGCAACTCCCGACGAATCAGACACCACCACGTGTGCAGCACAAGGATCCAAGGGCCCACCAGGGACCCAAACCACCTCCAAACTCGGCATGCACCTAGAACCGTCATAAGGGCCCACATATCAGTCACCCAGAGAAAGAACTAGCCAGAAGGAGGTGGGCTAGGTTCGGCCGAACCCTTTTTGCCACCGTTCGCCATCTGCTTCCACGTGGTGCTTCCTGGTTGATCCCTTGCAACGCCCCGGGGTGGATTGGTGACATGGCGCCCATTTATTGGTCGAAAGAAGGTTGGTTTGGTTCCTTCCCCTGGAAGCTAGAGAAGAGTGCATTGCAAGATTCCTTGCCATGTGTCACTCTCCTATTGGTGGCGCCCAAGGATGGTTGAAAATGTGGAGGCAAATGGTGCCAAAGGCAAGCCTCTCCCTCCTCTATAAATAGGAGGGGAGGGGCTCCATTTTGGAACACACACTTCTCCTCCTCCTCTTCATTTTGGCTTGGAGCCTTTCTCTTTAGGAGAGGAGAGCTCTTTGTATAGGATCAGTGCTAGGAAGTGAGGTGGGAGGCTTGAGGCCATGTCATGTTCATGACATCTTCCTCAAGAACGATCCTCAGCGGTGCCTTTGTTCTTCAACTAGACTAAAGTGAGTATTTCGATAGTTCCTATTTAGACTAAAGTCATATGCATGCTTAGAATGTTGTGTTCTTGTGTTCTTCATTTGTTCTTGGTTTAGAGGCTTGTGTTCTTCGAACACAACCCCTTCGATCCAGTAGACTTAGATCATAAGTTTGCATCTAGTTTGCCAGCTTGTCTATTAGAGTAAAGTGAAGCTCCTACATGTCCCTAGTTAGATCAAAGTGCATTCGTAATCTTGCATGAGTGATAGAGCATACCTTGAGCTAGTGCCAGTATCTCCCTCGCGGATACGTAGGAATAGTGAGTGGTGTAGACGAGGTGTCTGGACCATAAGCTACCCTTCGAAGACCACGTACGATCGTAGCGTAGAGGTAGGCCGCAGTGGTGACAGCCTGTTGGACCCTTTGTCAACCCTCTTACATCGCGTACCGAGTTGGGCTCGAGCTAGCACAAAGGCCTTGTGCTTGGTGCCCTAAGTGAGTGTTATACCTGAGAGAACGTAACTAGACTCTGCGCTCGGTCTGAGCAGATCCTTTCTACCTATCCTATCCATCAGAGTTGTGTCCTTGGATCATCTATACTAGAGTAGGAGATAGTGCACACCGTTCCTTGGATTCGATACCCTTGGAATACTCTCCTTCCTTGGGGAAGTGCTACAGCGGTATTTTCGTGTGCTTGCGGTATACCCGGTTGTTCTTATATGCTCCCTCTAGGTGTACAACTAGTGGTGACGTTAAGAAACGCCAACACACACAAGTACACCCATTTGGTTTTTAATTTTCTTTCGCTAGATTAACTATGCCACAAGTTAAGATCCTAGAGATGTCATTAGATTTTCGGCATAGGGTGATTATTCCTGACCGTCACCTCAGGGGTACTTTGTGCATTAGAGTTGTTTTGCATGCATGGCGAATCACCCCCATGAGTTCGTGATAAAAGCTGCAATCAAGATCGTCAACACCTCCGAAATACCGAAAGGAACACTGTTGTCTTCATCATGATTGAGCGCATGTTCAGATATGTACAAAAGAAGAAAATTAGATATTCAGGAGCTCCATTAAGTCTTCTTTCCAACGCATGAAGATTCAACATTTTAGGAGACCCGTGCAAGGAGTTACAACCAAATCTTTGGGTGTTACACATTCTGAAATCAGCTCGGGAGAGCTTGCACTAATAGAGTAAAAATGGCGTAACTCTCTTGTTCGGAGTCCAATTGGGATAAATGACCACTCGTTGGAAAGATAATTTCAAGAACTTTTCAATGGAGCAATGGTTCATTACATGTTATGTTCTGGAATTCGAATAAAAATTCATGGAAGATGAATCAGCGATAAAGGACAACATGGAAGGAGGTGAAGACGAGTTGATATGATTGAGACCAAGGCTTGTGACAAAGAGAAGACATTGGAGGACAATCAAGGCAATGAAAGTGCATAATGGCAATCTCTTAACATAGCGGTAGGACTTCAAGAATTACAAGATGATTCATCTTCTTTCATGCCTAGCAAAATGCTAAGCATAGGGGAGGACTTGGTGTACAAGAAAAGACCACATGGAGTACAAGGATCACGGTTGCCACAGGATGCTGATTTTTCTTCTTCCACGCTAAGCACAATGCTTAAGCATGGGGGAGACTGCGCTACACTACAAGCATCAAAGGACAGTAACAATTCCTCAACCCTCTTTTTGTCCTTGTCTTTCTAAATGCTTGTATAAATGTATATGCCCTCAACCACCTTAGATGCAACCTTTGTATATCTCTCTTGTTAATAACATGGATTCTAGGAATACAACCTAATTTTTGTTTTCTTTAGATCATGATCACCATCACCTTATGCTCACCACGATGACAATATTTGGCATGATCTTGCTTGTGGAAAAATGATGAATGTTGTCACTTTTTTTTACCTACATGACATTGTATATGACTTGACTAATTTCTCTCTATTAAAATGATCTTAATCGATTAAATACAGGATCTTTTATTTGTGGAGATTAAATGACTAAGTTTTGGACCCGCATACTCTATGTTGCTCTTTGATTTAAATTTACCAATGACCTAATAACTTGTTTCCTTTTATTTAAAACTTAATTCCTATGCTATCTACATTTGTGAATATCTTGCAAAGTTCTACCTACAAAAGCCTATATACTTATGATCTTTCATGATGAAACCTTTAGATTGCAAACTTATATTTTGATGAGTTTGATTATGATTGATGTTTTATGGTATGAGAGACTTAGAAACTGGTCATTCTATTTTGTGTAACTTCTTTTTGCTAGCCTTTCTATCCGTGCATTATGAGTTTCCACATCAAGAATTTTGCAATATTCACTGGATATCCACCCTTAAACCGAAAATATCTTTTTTTGATACCCTCCTTGTCCACAACCCAATTTGAGTATGGATCTTTATTTCGAGAAAAATTTAGAAGGTTCAAGATGCTATCAATGGAGGATTTCAAGCATTTTTCTCTTTTTAAATATGGAATTTCAGTGTCTGTGTTAGGTTTAGCAGGAGAATATAACCCCATGTTTGCTCGAGGATGAGCAGTCATCTAAGCATGGGGGAGGAGTTGCTAAGAAGGTACTACATTGTCTAGAGTTCAGGGGAGCAGACAGAGAGAGAGAGATAAAGAAAAAGAAAGGAAAAGGGGAAAAAGAAAAAAGAGAGACAAAAAGAAAAAAGAAAGAAAAGAGAGAAAAGAAAAAATGTGATGATAAAAAAATAATAATAAAGCTCCCCGGTTCTCTAGTTTCATATGAATTTTCAAAGGTCCCTTCAAGATCAAACTCCATACTCAATTTTCAACCATGTGCAATACGATAACAAAGACTTCATTTGTGCCTTGGGATCATCCATTTGCCACTTGCACATGTCCATTTATCTAAATGTGTGTGTTCCATCTCTCTCTCTCTCCAACATTATTTTTCATGTCCTTTTTGATAAGTCTCAGTACATCCAATAGATCTCTCTCTCTCTCTTAGTATGACAATATTTCAAATATAAGGTTTTGCTAGGATTGTTTTTACCTACCAAGCTTGTAACGACCCGGGTTTTCGGTGAGGAAAACCCGACTCCCTGTACCCTTGTGATAGTCCCTGGATCAGTAGCTATCACATACAGAACTCATTATAGAATAATATCATTTCCATACAACGAAATCAGAGTACAAATCATAATATTTACATCCGAAACAACTCGGTATACGAATTTTAGTACAAGCCCCTTGGGCTAAGCGACAAGTAGAAATCCTGTGTAGCGGTAGCTAGGGCTTCAAGTCTTCATCTTCAATCTTCACCACAGGCATCCTTGAGCGAAGCAACGCAACCCTTCCTTCATGGGTTCCTCAAACTCGGACTCTCACTCCAAGTCCAATCCTGCACACTCACAAAACTATCCCCAAGGAATGGGATAGGTTCACGTCACCGACTGTATGCAGCTTTAAGTGGCCTATCTCTAAAGGGTAAGAAAAGTGGCAAGGTACAAGCTCAGGTTTCCTATGCAGCAGCAGCGAAGCATAAAAGAAATCATCTCCATAAGTCCCAAACCATACTCTCAAACACGGCTCGGAACCACCTGGTACCCCAGGGCCCCGTCTCCACATCCTATATCCATCTAGGGTCGATGCGAGAACTTCCTCTCCTCGCACCTCAATGATTGCAATCGGATCCGCGAGGTAGAGGGAGCAACTCCCCTCTCCCTGACTGCAACCATGGCTCACCACACTCTCAACTACAGGGGGAGGTAGAAATCCCAAAACATGAGAACCAACAATCCACTGGGCTCGTCCATGACCGAGGATGGAACTCTTGAGGAATCCTTGAGCGAACCAACACTCTAAACTCTGCAGAGCGTGTACACCTGTACCCAACTCGGGATGGAACCCGGCGGTGATCAGCCAACCGAGCCCATCCTACCGTGCGAACTCTCGGTAGTTATGGTCCCATCCTGCATCCGGCCTTCAAAACGATCCCCCCTCGGAAGGGATTGCACCGGAACTGTGAAATGCTCCCGTGTGGCCACACGGGAGTCGCTCTGAGAGGGTGGTCTCACTCCCACCTCTCCCCCACTGATACCCTGCTATCCTGCTGGCAGGTATGGTTCCGCACTTGCCGAGCTCAACTCGGCCCTAACCCCACTCTCGGCGAGGTGGTGTGTACGAAAAGTCCCGTGAAGCGGTTGGCCCACTCGGTTTCAGACCGGGGCGAGCTCATGTCCTCCAAACGTCAGTAAAACCCCAACACCTGTGCTCCGAAAACCGTACAAGCGGAAATGCACTGAGGAGTGCACTCCCATCCCCAATCCCAGATCGGTTGTTTCGAGCTCACCCCCGCCAAAGTACCCAAAACGCCTTCTCCTGCCGGTTTTCCCCACTCACGCCAAGAACCACTATTCCCATCCCAACACATGCCTCACGAAGCTCAGCGTATATACACGCTTATATATATATAGTAGTAGGGCAATCAAGGACAGGATAATAAAAGAAGGCAGTGCAAGGTTCATCATCATGCATTTAAAGTAAAGCGCTAGCATACTACATAGCAATGCCTATTAGGTATTCAGAATCAGTCGGGCATGAACACCTGTGTGCAAGTAATCGTAGGAGTTTCCGTAGTCGTACTTGATCTTCTGGCTTGACTCCTCGGCGCCGGGAATTCCTAGATTCGCAAACAAAAATAAATATCGGTGCTAATTGCAAATAAACTCCAAAGAGAAGCAATAAAAAACCAAATAACTCCAAAAGCAAGTCTAACGGGTGCTTCACAATTTTAGAAGAATAAAGAAATTGATTTCCTATTTTTCTAAGCTAGAATCAATTTATTATTGATTTTCAAATAAAGAAATATTTTATGAATTTAATTATTTGCGATAAAGCACAGATAACACAAGTTAGCAAGTTAGAGAACCATAAGCTAGGTTTAGGGTTGATTAGCATGGTAAGTTGACTAGTCAACGATCATTGTTGACCGGGTCAAAAAGGAAGGTCAGAGGTCAACCGGAACCCCACAAGTGATCCTGTGGGTCCCGTATGACAGATGGGACCAGGTTAGACAGTTAGCTGCTTCGCATGTTAGTGGGACCAAGCGGTAAGTCCGTATGCCCCTTTGTTCAGATTGGAGAGATCATGCAGGATTGATCAGCTAGAAGAGATGCGGTGTGGTTGAGAAACTCGGCTCAAGCTGGAACATGATCAAGATGTGGCGAGGATGGATTTATCCAAGGTATGGCTGATGGTTTAGTTAGTGCACGCGCTGTCCACGACGAAGACGTGGCACGACCGCAGCAGGAAGCTTGAGTGGCTAGAAAAACCGGTGGTCATGCACCAGCGACACAACCTAATGATCAGCAAAGCATGCATAGCCGGAGGCAAGCAACGCTCAAGTAAGCTGAGGTTCAGGTTGGACTAGCCCGTACTTGGTTTAGGAATAGCAGCTTGTATGTTTAGTGGCAAGAACAGAAGAGATCATGGTCAGCTTGCTAGTTTTTGCACTGGCCGCACCTTACTTGCTATCTAGATGCCAGCAGACTTGGATATGATAGAGGTGGAGGTGGTACTGCTGGCTTTGGCGATTGGAAAAAGACCGGTCTTAGGTCTGGCTGAAGGTCTTGAAACAAGGTGGCTGGACAGCATGGCCGCAGCTGGCGTGCTGTTCGCCAGCAGCGAGTGTCACGGCAGCGCCTACCAACTCAAGGGCACGCCAACACAGGCTAGCTTCAAGGACGGTGAGAACGGTCGATTAGGTAGTTCACCCAAGAGGAAAAAGGAGGCGGCTTGGCTTGGACAGCAGAGCAGCAGGCCGACGTTCCGGGGCTGCGTGCATACATGGTGCTGGCCGGCAGCGTGGCTAAAAGTGTAGCCTTGCAGCACTAATATGCGAGACAGCATCATGGTTGTACCCGCGACTTAGCTGTGGCGTGCACGCACGCTGGGCAACAGCAAGGAGGCGAGGGCTTCACCAAACAAAGGTTAGATGGTGATGGATTAGGCTGAAGGCTTACGGTTGTAGAGGTAGGTTCAGGGAACCAAAGGTGAGCACATACCAGCTGCATGGTTCAGGTGAACTCATACCATCGGCAGCTCGTATGGTCCCAAGCTTGCACTTCACGTTGAGTACAACTCTCAACTCTCAGGACATTGTGCATCTGCCTCACTGCAGCAGCTGCTAGCTTGATTGGAGAAAAAGGAAAGGGTGGTGCTGTTCGGTGGGGGAAGAAAATAGCTGGGTTACTGCTTGCTTGCTGCAGGTCGATGGAAGAATTCAGAGAGAGATCAAGTTGCTGCTAGCTGATCTGGGAGAGGGGGAAATGGGAGAGAGGAGAGGGTACTTAAAGGAAGTAGTTAGGGTTAGATTAGATGAGTTTTAGATGGGCCTCGGCGGTTTGAGCCGAAACAAATTAATCCCGCGAAATAGATCGATATCAATTTATTTCGTAGGATGAGAACAAAAGGATTAGAATAATTTTCCGGAATGAATTAAATAGCAAAGTATTAATTCGAGAAGCCGGAAAACTTTGTCGTAAATCAAATGAGCTCTTGGAGATTTAATTCAAATGGATTATAGTCGATTCCCCGAAATCGAACCAATTGCAAAGGATCAATTCGAAAAGTCAGAAAATAATTCCATAATCCGTTTAAGGACTTCCAGAGCACTTTTGAAGAGATTGGCTGAGAAAGATTAGAAGGCCGACGGAGAGATTTAAAGAGCTTCAGGTAGCTCAGGGATGCACCTAGGGCCACGATCAGTGCACGGAAAGGCTCGGCCTTTGGCCGGAACCCGGCTCAACGGCTACGACTGGTTTCCAGGCGGCGAAGCAAAGCAGGATGGCACCGCTGGCTGGGTGTCAGCGTCGGTGTGCTTGCTCGTGTGTGTGCGTGTGGACAAACGTGTGCACAGGTTCATGCTGGCGCTCGCGTGTGTATACCCAAGGGAGACCCTCGGCGGCGAGCTCCAGGCGGGACGGAAAAGGCGACAGCTCGACCTTGCGCGCTCTCGACAGAGGATAGCACAGCTAAAGGTGGAGCCTTGGTCGGTTTCTGGGCGCAGCTCGCACGACGGTGAGACACCAGAGCAGCGGTGCTGCGTTCAGGTTGTCGGTGTGCTCGCACCGGCGCATAAGCGCGCCAGGATGTGCACGAGTGTGGCTAAGAGCCCCTAAAGGCGATGCCTTGCCTCCAAGCGTGTGAGCGTGCGCAAGCCAACGGCTTGACCTCGGCGGCGAGCTGGGCGACGGCGCGTGTACGAAGCACACGGCGGCGCCTCAACCCGGCGAGCGCACGACAGCAAGACACGGAAGGAACGGCGGTTCAGCTGGGTATGGCGAGCTAAAGGCAAAACCTTCCGCCTCCCTACGCGTGCGTGCACGCGTGTGCAAGCCGGCGGTTTGACCGCGACGGCGACACAAGCAGGGCGGCGCGCTCGACGGCGAGAAGGACATAAAGGTCAAGCGGGGCGCGCGCGCGGATCGTCGGCAGCGGCACCTGCAGGCGTAAGGCTCGACTCGATGGTCGGCACACAAGCGTCGGCGGTCGCGCGGTGGCAGCGGTGCGGTTCAACCAGAGCAGAGCACATCACCATGGGCAAGGCCCGATTTTTCCCCTCGGCTCGAAGGCCGGGTTCCACAGCAGCGAGGGGGACGACGGTGCTCACCTTGAGGTTCTGGTTGCAGTGGTGGACGGCGGTGAAGACGCGGAGCAGAGACGGCGGTGCTGGAAGCAGATCGGTGACAGCTGCTGGTTCAGGCAATTCGACGAACACGTCGAGGGCGATGTGGATGAAGACAGCGGCTTGGTTGGCCCATACCATCGAGCACCTTGAGCGCGTGCTCTTGGTCAAGAATAGGAGGTCGCAGCTTGGCGACGGCCAAGCCACTGGCTCGAACCCTGCAGGCATCGAACTCGGCACGAAGGCCGGTTTCAGAGACAGGAGCAAGGTGGTGGCTTGGTCCACCGTTTCACCGTGCACAAGATAGGAGATGAACTGAGGAGGGCAGCGCTCACCATGGCGAGCGTGAAGGCGCGGTCGACGGGTTCGAAGGCCGGTGCTCTAGGTCCTTGGCGTCGGCCATGGAGGTCCCGGGCAGCGCGGTACACAGCAACCTCCGGCGTCCCAGCGGCTCCCACGGGCGGACTCCGGGCTTCAGCACGGCGGCGCGAGGCGACGTCGATGTTCGCGCACGGACAGCCCGGGAATGGTGACGGCGTCTACTCGGCTGGACTCCCCGGTCTTCATGGCGCGGCACACGGTGGCCTCTGGCTTCAAGGTGCATGGACGCACGGCAGCGACGTTGACGTCGTGGTTCAGCTCTGCGGCGCAGCGCCCCCGGCGGGCGCCCCCTTCCTCCCTTCCTCCTTCCACTCTTCTCTGTTGGCGGCAGATGGATGTGGGTTGGGGAAAATTCCCCAAGGGGCGGCTAGGGTTGGGAGGAGAGGCCGCGGTGGTGGCTTTTATACAGGGGGGCTAGGGTTCGCAGGCGGACGCCGGGCATGGACGGCCGGCGATTCTCGACGTCCGCGCCAGGACGCGTGGCGTCCATCCCGCGATGGTGTGGGGTGCGCATAGGCGTGGAGAGGGATTTGGTGAGGCGTGGCTGAGCTATCCCGTCGCGGAACGGGCTCTCCCTCCTGATCCATTTCGCGGCACGGGATGGGAAACGGGGAAGCAGTGTGGCGAACAGGGAAGCGGCGGCGCCGGTTCTCCCATCGTGCGTCAGCGGAGAAGAAAGGGGCGCAGGGGGATTCGGGAGGCCAGCGACCGACAGGCGGGCCCCTCATGGCAGCGACAGCGGTGGTGGTAGGGGGTTGTCGGGCCTCGGTGGGCTGAAAGGAAAAAGGGCAGGCCGGCTGTGGAAGAACGAGGTGCTTTGGCGAACTTCAGCAGGCTGGTCTAGGCCCAACTGCACAGGTAGGTTTTCCTATTTATCCTTAAACCCTATAGCAACACAATTCAAATTTGAATTTAAGATTCAAATTTGAATCACACTCAAGTACAATCCAAATAAGAACCAATAAACTTCAGAGTTTTCACACTAGCATTTTATATTTCCTAAATTTTATTATTTTGCTCAAAATAAATCTAGGACGTTAGGAAAGGTTCAAAGAAGACATCCTTATAATTTAGGTAAGCACTCAAATTCAAACAAAAATTTTGAAATTCACATTTTTGCAAACATTAACATTCCGGGAAAATCCGGGATGTTACAAAGCTCCACATAAGCCTTCCACTTTCATATATGAGTAGAATAGGTTGAAAATAATCTAGTGTAGGTTTGAGTAACTTGATGAGATGAGCGTTTCCATGAGCTATTGCAAGAGAACCTCACTTATGTTGGATATGCATCTTTTGGAAAACTCTTCATGACGGAACAAGGTAAAGGTTTGAAGTTTGATTAAATTAAAGAGCATTATATTTATTTTATTATGGCATGATCTTTATTGCTAGTCTATCTTCCATAATGATAAAGTAGCTGGTCAAAACTTGAACCTAAATGCTAAATACTTGAGAGCACAATGTGTCTTGTTGTGTACAATTGAATGCAGGGATTACATCAAAGGTGTTGACACTGGTTTTTGACGTGTGTCAAGGAATAGCTGAAGAGACATCAGGAAGACCTCAGAGCCAATGGAGAAAGGGAGAGAAGCAACCAGCAGATCGGAATCAGCCGATTGACGGAGAAGAAATGTGGCAGAAGAAGAATATGCCAAAAGGAAGGAAGACGGAGGCGGGTCAACAACCAAGTTGACAACGGGTCAAAGTCAGTTTAGAGAGTCCGATTCTTATGAGAATCGTTAATTTTTTGGTAGTTTTTATTTCTTTAGATCCAAGTAAGTTTTTGTCGTCATCGACTAGGAGTCAGGTTGTCCTCAGGACATAAATAGCGACCCTGCGTGGTCAGAGAAAGTTTGTACACACCAATATTAACAAAACCTTTACTTTTCAAAGTCGGCGACTTCGCCACCCTTTTTTTTACTTCTTATTTTCTACATCGATCGACCTCCGGCAAGCTTGTAAGTACCGTTTTATCAAATAATAACTGGGCTTTAACCTCCGGGCGCATCACTATGGTTTCGTCTAAGTTTTATTCACAATTTATCAATATCAGCTAGGTTTGCAAGTCTTTTCTTATTTATTTAGCTTTTATCACCAATTTATCCAACTCGTAATCATATCGTATCAGCTATCGTCGCTCCTGCATCATTTCACTGCAATCTAGCCGATTCAGATCGGATTCGAGTGTTGTCTCGTAGCGCTTAGTTTGCTCTGCTTTTTGCTTGCGCTTTGCCTACATCATCAAATCGGTTGATCTAGCCATTTTGGTTATACTTGCACTTCGGCTGCTCCAGCTAGCTGATTTGTTCTACAGTTGTATCGGTCGATCGGGCCGTTACCCGCATCGGTTCTCTAGCTGATCTAATCCGCATCTAACGTTTCCTATCTTTCCATGCCGATCAACAGGTCAGGTCGGCTGGCACGCCTTGTTACATCCCGGGGATCCGTTACGCGTTGCCGTTGAAGAACTTTATTCCGTTTTTTGCGTCAACAGAAGGCAATGTTGATTTCTTGTCAAGCAAGTTTCCTCGACTTGCTCGAGGATGAGCAAGGTTTAAGCATGGGAAGATTGTTGACGCTCATTTGTGACACCCCTAGAACACTTGTTACATAAAGGTTTCAACTTTGATTTGGAACTAACCCACCACTAGGCACACTAATGATGTAACAAGTTCACTTTTGCATGTGCTTTTGGAAGTGTAATGTTTATGCAAGAAATCATGCGCTTAATGGGATAAGTTTGCATCAAGTTCGGAGGATGCTATGCAAGAGGATGAAGGCACTCCGTTCGTATGCAAATACAAGATGAACTTACTCCAAAGGTGGCAAGGACCGAGATGCAATTGCAAGATATTCCTGAGGATCGAGATAGAAGATCAGAGTTGATGCGACAAGTGCCCCTATCTTGATCGCAATGATAATGACGTCTAAAGCCCACATGCAAAGGATCAAGAAGGTTCAAGGGTCGAGAAAAGCTCGCACGTGAAAGATGGGGCCGAGGCGGGCCAAAAAGGCCCTGGGCCGGTCGGCCTATCCCCTGTGCCGACCTTCATAACCTGTTTTCGGCCCGGTTCGTGCTCCCCTTTGGACTAGGGTTACCTTGATCGATAAATAGTCTCTAGCCCCGACGGCCGCCACATTCATCCACCACAACTCGACGAAACCGAGAAGCAAGCACCGGAAGGAGACGACGGCCGATGCAAGTCCTCGAAGTTGTCTAGGAGATGGCCTAAGTCTACCCTAGCCACCATGGCCTCCCTGCGTGATTGTGCCATGGTGGAGTTCTGGAGCTAGTTGAGGTCATCGATGGTACGTACTCGGCGGTGGTGACTTGAACACATCTACTATTTGAGTAAAGTACTACATGTCTTTCAATCTTTAGCGACTCGATTCCTCCTTCTATGATCTTTTGCTTTCTTGGGTCTGCTTTATTTCAATCTACTATCGGTATAGATTGCTCGGGGTGATCTTGTAGCCACGAGGGCTAGGGGTTCATACCTGATCCACCAAGGAGTTCAACACGTTCTTCGTGAACGTGCTCCTAGGTTCACCTGCGCAGAAAGGGGGCATCGTGATAGGATGTCGATTCCGTGTACGGTGGGTGCCTTCGAGGGTTTGACCGGAGGGTAGTAGTTTAAAGATGACTTTGGATGAGATGCATGTTGCACTTGCTCTTTTGGCTAGAACTACAACTAAAAGACGATAGGTCTTAGTTACCCTTGCTTGTTCTTTTATGTTGCTCATGTTATGGATGTGATCAATCTTGTACTATCACTTATCTATCTTTAAGGTTACCTTTATGTGTAATCAGTGCTTCATGTTAGGTAAGATCGGTTAGATTAGATGGAAACCCTAAGTAGTTCGTTGTCGATCCACAGATTGATATCTTTGGATGAATACTCTAAGGGTAAAGCTACAATGATCTGTGTGTTTGCGGTGAAACTTAGCGCGTTATTGAACCGTCGACAACCACAAAAACATTTTTACTTTATTGGGAATGTTAATTTGCCAGATTCTATACCACTTAAACTCACCCTCGTCCTCACTACCATTCCCTGAATTACATGCATCACAGCCTAGAGTATATCTCTCCCAGCCACTGCGACCTTATATATATGCAGATTTTTTGGAAAATAAACCTTTTGAATTAAAGTACCATGCATGCTAATTAAGGATGGCAATGGAGCGGTTTCGGGTCAGATATCCGCGGGTTTTGGGTTTAGCAGGTTCGGGTTTGGTTTGGATTTTTCACCCACAATTTTCGGGTTCAGAGCTCCGAAACCTATCAGGTTTGGTTTTCCACCCGTGGATATCCGATGGATAACCGAAATAAATCATTAGGCCTTAAAACTCATACTTTATAATATACTACTGACCATTTGTTTACTTATATACTATTCTAAGTTGACTCATGATGTTGTTTACAATTTGTTGCCTCTTATTTATACATGTGAATATGTATATATATGTGCATATGTTTATAAAAAGTCCTCAGTAGTCTTAATATGTTGCCTTACAAAGCAGATTTCGGATATCTAATCGGGTTTCGGGTATCCACGGGTTTGGTTTTGGGCATGGATTTTCACCCGAATTGGAGTTCGGGTCGGTTTCGGGTTTGTAAATGTCCCCTCACCAAAGCTTCCTTTTGTAAATGTTCCCTCACCAAAACTTATCTAGGTGTTGCAGCTGATGTGGCTCACATGTTCGTAGGCATCACCTGTTCATCTTTCTTTTCAATCTCCACCTGGAAGGTTAGTGACCAAAAATACCCGAAGGACGACTTATCCTAAAAACATGTTCTTGCTTTTATTCGAAAGGGAAATGAAACCTATGCTAATCCAGGCTATCTCCTTGTAGTGCTTTGTTTATTTATTGGTCATAAGCTCGACCATGGGAACTTCGTCTTGTAGCTATCATTGGTGGTGCCATTCCCGTCTCACCACCAATCCTTGATGTATCAGTGGAGTTTTAACTGCAAGGTCAGTGCCACAATGCACACACGAAATCTGATATGTTTATGATAGACATATGCATCCACAATCCGCCTTCTAAACATTCTGCAATGGAGGACTAGAAGGTGGTTGCAACCCTCGTATGTGCAAAGTGCACTCAGCATGGCCGGCACTGGATAGGCATGATGCAGGTATGGTTCATGCGGTGTATCAAGAATGAAACTGTCATACTCGTCTGCAGAACCTTTGCCTATGAATTCCAGAGTCGACGCCTCACAAGGTTCCATGGCCCATGAGTTCTCTATCTCAAGAGATGCATCGTGGAGGCAAGATGTTGACTCTCGATCACAATCGAAAGCAACATAATATGGGCCAGCGGGACGAGGCTGAAACTTGGTTGAGATAGATGATGACCGTTCGCCTCCACAGATGTGAAGAGAATCTCCCGAGTCATTCCCTTGAGGAGTAGAGAAGTCTACAACCTCAATCGGAACAGGCTCGGATGATGTGAACGGAGATATGTGCATTATCTTCTCGAACGGGTTTTGCTCGGGAAGAGGCTCTACCATGGAATGTTCATGACAAGAGATGGACGTGGTAGAAGCGGCTTCCCTAAGCTTTACATCTAGGCTTCCTTGAGATTTATCAAGAAGTTCATCCAATGGGAAGCCCAGAAGAAGATCGAAATCCATGATGTCATAGATGTGAAAATCTAAGTGCACCTCAATCTTGTCTATGATGATTGGCACGCCCCTAGCAATCCCTCAACATGGGAAAATATATTCTTTCCACCTAGGACTTCGGAAATATCTATCAGTCGGGGTGAGGGGCATGTCACCCACCAGTGTGTCCAAAAGGTACTCTGATATGATGCAAGCTCCAGCAGCAGGGTCATGAACAGCATCTACGGTGTTTCCCCTCATAAAGCAATGGATGGTCGTGGAAGTCAAGCTGATCCGAATTACTTCAGGAATAGGCTTTGATTTCTGAGGCGACCAATCCACTATTGTCCCATGATTCAAAACTTCATCGGGAACCTCATCAAATTCCAACGATGCCGTAGGCTTCTCGTGCCAAGAACGATCTGAGGTATTTATGATGTTCCGAGAAGGATCACCCTCAAATCGAGAAGACAACTCCAAAGGTTGAATTTCTTCTCCCTTTGGTGTCCGTGGTTCGGGAGAAGGCTCTATAGATGAATCATTGGATGTGCAAGGTGAAACCTCAAATAAGTCTATCAGGAGACTGTCTTGGATTGACTCTGATTCTTGGTGGAGTTCATTATATCTGGGATAGGAAGAAGAGGTTTCTAAGAAGTATTCTAGGGTCTCGCTTCTTTCCGTTGGAGTTTGGGTTCTGAATGAACCTCCAGCTACAAGGTCGAGTTCAAATGTAGATTTCATGTCTATCATCCCGTGAAAGATGCTCAAGGATACATTATCGGGTATAGACAAGTCTTAGTTAAGCTCCAATAGGTGTGAGAACCTAGCCCAAGCTGCACCTATAGACTCACACTCTAGTTGCTCAAATTCATGGAATTCACACGGTAGCGAATCTAAGTGCTCAAAAGGGGAGAACGAGTAACAAAAGTCATCTCGCAGTTCTTCCCAATTGTCTAGACTCTCTATCGTGCGGGTGTACCACTGTTCCGCTCTGTCTACAAGAGAAAAAGGGAACAACTTCCACCTCAAAGTTTCCTGTGTCATACCTGGGATTACCAAGCATGAACACAGTTCTTCAAACTCCTTTAGATGATCATGGGGATCATCACTGATGGCACCAGTGAAAGGTCGATTCCGAACCATGGCTATAAAGCCGGGATGAAGCTCGCAGCTAGATGTAGAAGTGGATGGTTTCTCTAAGACGAACTTGCCCCTAGGGGTAGAGATGCTATTACAGGAAAGCTTCTCCATGGGTAACGGGGGTAAAGATAGAACAAAAAGGAAAAACAAAAGATACGAGGACCACTAGGTTCGATGATAGATACAACAACCGATCCCCGGCAATGACGCCAGAAATGCTTGTTGGCGTTTCTTAACGTTACCACTAGTTGTACACCTAGAGGGAACGTATAAGAGCAACAGGGTATACCGCAAGCGCGCGGAAATACCGCTGTAGCACTTCCCTAAGGAAGGAGAGTATTCCAAGGGTATCGAATCCAAGGAACGATGTGCACTATCTTCTACTGTAGTATAGATGGTCCAAGGACACTAAACCCCTGCTAAGGTTGAGAGGAAGATGGAAAGGATCCTGCTAATAGCGTGCAGAGTTGAGAATAGCCTCTGGATTAGGAACTCTCGTTTCGGACACCGGCCCCTCCTGGCTATAACAGTTGGTTCACGGCAAATGGTTGCCTACACGCTGTATCCGAATGTGGGGGATTTCAAAGGTCCAACGGCTGTCACTACCGCGGCCTACCCCAAGACAAACCGTGGGATACAGAGCATTCGAAGGATAACCCGTAGTCTAGACACCACGTCTACACCACCGATTACTACTATAGCACGGCTACGTCTGGCACCCCATAGAAACACTATAGCACTTCGTATAAATATGAAGTGACGAACCCACGAGGGAGAGACCCGAACTCACTCAGGTATACGCTATCCTATGCAAAGGATCATAGATGAACTTGATCTAGATTAGTATATAGGAGCATCCACTTAACTCTGATTAAACTAGCAGGCATACAAACAGGATACAAACTTAGGTGTTTATAACAGAAGATCAAGGGTCGTGTTCGTGAAGAACACGAGCCTCTAACTTATGAACAAACACAAAAGTATGAGAAACTTGCTCGTCAACTAGATCGAGGAAGCGTGTTCGTGAAGAACACGAGCCTCTAAATGATGAACGAACGAAGAACACAAGAACACAGTATGAATGCCACTTTAGTTTAATTGAGAATGTCGAAATACTCACTTTATTCTAAATGAAGAACAGAAGCATCCGTAGAGGATCGTTCTTGAGGGATGTGCCGAACACCATGGCACAACCCCAAGACACCACCTCACCTTCCTTCTAATCTCTAAAGAACTAGCAAGCCAGCACTAATCCTATGCAAAGAGCTCTTCTCTCCTAATGAGAGAAGCCAAAAGGCAAAAGTGAGAAGGAGGAGAAGAAGTGTGTGTCTTATTCTCTAACCCCTCCACTTCTATTTATAGGCCTGAGCACCGGCGTGGAGGCATCCCAAACACCTCGGGAATGAAGTCAGGAGCCAACCAGGGACCACCACGTGAAAGCCCAGGATTGGGCGCCACAAGGTCGGTTCGGCCGACCTGTGGGGTCGGTCGACCCCTTGTGGGCCCCACCTGCCTTGTGTTTTCTCCTGGTGGCTGATATGTGGGCCCTTATGATGGTTCCCGGTGTATGGGTCATTTTGAGGCGGTTTGCTCGGGTTGTGGGCCCTTGGATCCTTGTTCTAGGTACGTGCCAGCGTCTGGTTCGTCGAGCCTCTCTCCCTTGGATTGGTGACATCACCGATCCGTGGCATTTTGCATGGCAGCCCCTCATTGGCTGAGGTGGAGAGGCTTGGTTGATGAGGTGGATGGATAAGGTGTGCTTTTGCTCTATTTCTTGTGCTAATTGCCTGCATTCAAATATACATCACCACTTGTGGAAATTGTCAGTATAAGGTCCTATTCTATTATGAATGTATATTTCTTGTGTCAAAATGCAGGAGTTGACGGTTATAAATATGGCAGTTAACAGCCGTCAACAGTGGCCGGGCGCCCCCACCACACCAGCTGCAGCCTAAGCCACGTGGTCGGACGCCCGTGCCAGGTCACCGGACAAGTCTGCCCCAACCACAGCACGGAGCGGTTCTGGTAAGTTGACAGGAGAAAACCCCGCGCTGCAGGAAAAAAATAGTTTTCTCGCAACTCGCTGCCCCAAAAGGGGAAAAAGGAGAATGAAGAGGCGAGTAGGCGACCAGAACGGATCATTCCGGCAGAGATTTATGCCTTCCAATGGCAGCTCACTCCTACGGGCGCAACCTTGGTGATAATTCCTGTAGCGGCGCGTCAATCTGGTAAGTAATTTTGTGTTAAATCCAGAAAATTTCATTTTGCAGATTGTTCTTTCGATTCATTCTGTGGTCAGTAATTTTGAGTTGGATTCACCAAAAACTTTTCAAATGGATAGACACTGGATAATCGGTTGTACTGGTTTTACCACGGAGCATGAGAGAGGGGTTGAGGATTTCAAGGCATTTCTTCGGAGTAGATACACTGAGGATGAAGAAATACTATGCTCGTGTCGTCGGTGCCTTAATAACTCTACAAGGACTATAGAGCGAATTAGAGTTCACTTGTGAGTGGGATGACAACCACTTACACTAGGTGGATCCATCATGTAGAAGCTTTGGAGGATATGGTTGACGAAGATGCAAATGTTCAGAAAAATGCAATTTTGCGAGATGATGAGGTTGAGAAAATTGCAATTCTGCCGGATGCAGAGGGGGGTGTGGATAATGCAGCTCCACGAGATGGTGGTGATCAGGAAATGGTCTAGGAAAACTAATACATATCGGGTATGGAGGAAGATGAAAGCCCTAGAGATGGAATTTCTGAATTGATTGCTGACTTGGGCAAGGGTGAGGTGCTCGGAGAGAGGATGTTTGAATTCGTAAAGGAACATCTAAACCATAAGGTGTCACCGACATCTGGAATAGCACAATTTACATTTGTTGTGAATTTACTTCATATAAAGTCTTTCACTCGGATGAGCAATGTCGCATTCAATGCAACAACAAAGTTGTTACAACAAGGATTCCCAGAAGCGTGTCTTTCAAAATCTTTCGATGAGACAATGAAGTGCATCCTGTTCAGAAAGCCAAAATATCAGTTTTGTGCATGTTGTAATTGCTAAGATCTTATTTTGGCTACAATAGCAACCGTAAAAGGTTTAGAAACTATTATATGGGTGATGTATTATTCATCATCGTGTTTAGTTAATTCTGGTCATTTAGAATGTTTTCCAGCATGCTTTGCTAGAAAACAAGGGGCATATGTTGACACCCAAAATTGGTATGTCTGGGCGAAACCGGTCAGACTGCCCCACCAACCCGGTTAAACCGCCCTAGTCAAATTCCTCAAAAGGAAATTTTTACTTCCCCGTTGGATAGCTCTCGTCGAGTAGATCAAGATTCATATATAGAACGTCCAATTCGGAGTTCGGATGAGAGAGATATGGCTTCTGGAAGATATGCACGTCACACAGGCAGTTAGACCGCGGGGTCCAGGCTATTAGACCGGGTTTGGGTTGTGTAAACCGAGTTGGAGTTGTATTTTAGCACAGGATTTGTTATGGCTTCGACTCCAGCAGGAGCAAGACCTCCCATCCCTATAAATATAAAGGGTCGTGGCGATTGAAAAGAAAAAAAAATCGAATCTATCAAACTTATCTTTTATCGTATTTACCTTTTCGTTACTCTTTACCCTACTTTTCCAACCCCATGTTCCGTTCCTCTAATACCTCCACGGCATGAGAGGACGTCATAGCTAGTCTACCGAGCCTAGGACAACCCAAGGTGCGCCTGCCCCAACGGGATCCCTCCCGGGCGGGCGTTCGTTGGTTTCTCGCCGGTGAACCCGGCGACCCCGGTCTGACCGCTCTACGCAGAGGTGCGGCAAGAAACTTCTCCGCGTGCTTGTTGGCTCCGGAAAAATGTTAACAACCAGCAATGACACCAACATATTTTAAGAAGTTTGCATTTGAAGCAACATATTTTAACAAGTTTGCATTTGAAGAAAAGATGGCCTTTTGGCATTTAGTATCTAGATCAGTGCCACGTCTGTTCACATTTCTTCTCATAGATAGACTACTATATATGAGTAAAAGGCCAAAAAAACATTTTTACTTTGTTTTTTTGGAACAAATATTTTTACTTTGTTGGGAACGTTAAGTTGTCAGATTCTGTAACTCACCCTCTTCTTCACTACCATTCCTTGAAGATGAAGTACATGCATCGCAGCCTGCGTGAGCGTCTCTCCTAGCCACTGCGACCTTACATGCAAATTTTACTGAAAATAAAACCTTTTGAATCAAAAGTACCATGTGGGTCAATTTATTAAAAAAAACCTTGTATTGGAAGGAAGGAGGAGAACTGGAAGTACGGAGTATCCCAAGCCCACAGAATGAATGTTCGGACGAGATGGGTGCCCACCAAGGCCCATTAACTGCCGCTTTCTTTCCTTGCTTGGCAGGCAGGTAAGGCAGAAGGAAGGACAGGAATCAATCAGGGATTTTTTTTAATATTTTTTTCATGATTTTCCGAAAATAAATGTCAGAATAAGAAAATTTCGAAACTATACTACCAACGACGTTTTAAACGGGGGTTGGCTTCAAATACCATTGGCAACAGCGGTTGAGAGAAAAACCTCTGTGGCAAACGTCGCTTGGATCAATCAAACGGCGGTAGCGTCCTGCTAGTGGGCCCACCCAGAGCAACCATCGTTGTCCACGGCGGGTGAGGCCAACCGGCGGTTGTGGGGGGCTCACCTATAAAATGGTGGTTGCCTCCCTACCACCGCCGCATCCTTCTCACTTCCTCTCCCTCTCTGAGCAGTTGGTGCAACAAGCGAACCTCTGCTACATATACGCTTCCTTCAGGTATTATTCTACTAGCCCTTTCGACCACCTGCTTTCCAGCGGCATTTTGAGCAGCCCAACTTAGGTACGTGACAACCCTCATTCTATCTCCAAACATATACCCTCTTGAAATAAAACGCCAAACCTGCTTACCAAATTCTATTCAATGCAGTTTACACAGGCGGCGGTACACCTGACTCTGCATCATACCCCTTGTCGCTTCCCTCAACGAGTTCTTTGCGGACGACGTGATCCAGGAGGAGCTTGGACATACGCAGCTAGGAGGAGCACCGGTCTGGACCCAGTCGACGCAGAAGGAGCAGGCGCAGGTGCAGGCCGCGCAGCAGGAGCAGCAGGAAGCGTTGGCCGCGCAGCAAGAGCAGGCGTAGGCAGCGGGCGGAAGCACGTGGGGAGGGGTGTTGGCGTCGGCAGCGGCAGTGGCGTCTGGACCGGCCGAGGCGGCGCCGTCTGGATCGGGACCAGGCTTAGCGACACCGCCCCGGATCTAGACGTCGTACGACGGCGTCAAGCACCACCGAACCCCCTCACATATCCCACCCTCCACGCGAAGACCCCTCATGTACCCCACCCTCTACACGAAGGCCACATAGCAGGCAGCCGGGAAGGCAACAAGGGGGCCGCTGCGACCATCAAAGTGCGGTCGTATTTAGGTTTGCTTGTTGAAAACTATTTTATTAGTGTATAAACTACTTCGTCGTCGTATTCGTATTATCTTTTTTCCATGTGAGTTTACTAGTAGTCATATTTTTAATTGAAAAAGACCAAATTCATCAAAAATTAAAAAAAACAAAAAAAAAGAGTCAGCCGCCATTGGGAACGACGGTTATTTCCGGCTGCTGTTTGAAATGGTTGTTGGATCCTGCTCAACTGTTATTGCCAACGGTGGTTGGACTTAATCGGCCAACCGTCGGCCCAGGTGGCCAGCCGCCACTACCGGAATCATCACCTTTGCCCCTCGGCAGCGCTTTTGCCGAGAGGGAACTCCCGGCAAAGGGCTCTCGGCAAAAGTCTACCGGCAAAGAGCTCTTTGCCGAGAGCCGCACCCCGGCCTCACGTCACACATCTGCTTTGAGCTCAAATGGCTCTCGGCAAAGAATTTTGAAGAAAATAAAAAAAGCCCAATCCACCGGCCGGCCGCCGCCGGATCTCCGCGGCCGCCGCCACCACCACCTGCCACCACCACCGCCCGCCACCAGCACTACCACCACCGGATCTAGATGCCACAAGAGAGAGATAGAGGGAGAGAGAACCTAGAGCAGATCCGCCGTCGTTCGTCTGGTGGAGGAGAAGAGGTCACCGCACCCAGTACTTGAGCTCACGTCGTAGATCCGCTGCCCACGCAACCCTTGAGCTTCTCTAGGCCGCCGAGGGGAAAGAGGTCGTGCCCACCGCTGTGGAATCGCTGCAGGGGAGGGAGCTCGAGCCGCCGTTGCATCGACACCGGGGGAGAGGAGGCTGAGCTCCTCCTTTGTACCGCTGCCGCACGTCCCCCCTCCCCCCCCCCCGCTGCTCCTCACTGTCGGTGAGGGGCGAACGGAGGGGGAGGGGAGGCAGGAGGGCCCGACGGCCACCGAATCTCGAGCGTTGCCTGGGCTTGGAGGGGAAAGAGAGGAGGGGCGTAGGAGGAGGTAGGGAGGAGGCGGCAGCGGCAAAGAGTGAGGGAGGCGGCAGAGGAAGAGAGGAGGGCGGGGGCGAGGCGGCTGCGGGGAGGGCAGGAGGGGAGGCGGTTGAGCGTTGGGGGAGGAGGGAAGGGGCGCGACCTAGGGTTTGGGGGGAGGGGGTGGGGGTTAAATACTAATAAGGGCGGAGTTAATGGGCTGGTGGGGGGTTAATGGACCAGCGATGGTAAATGGCTTGATTTCGAGCTACTTTGCAGTGAGCTCACCATCCTTGCTCTCGGCAAAGACAATTAATCAAAATTAATTATTAAAAATAGCAATAGATGCGAAAATTTTCCAAAACTTAACATGACACCAGATATGTTGTATATTGCTTATAGAAAAGTTTTTTAGTCAAACTCATTTGAGTTTCTCTAAGACTCCAAACCTAGTGACATTAGTTCAAATTCTTAGAAACTTCGCGTGAGATGTTCCGGTTTCTAAACAGCGTATGTGTCCAAGTGTTCAAAACATTCTCAACTTTTACCACAACGTTCACATATGATATCATGAGCACTTGACAATTTTTGTGATTTTCAAACTTTATTTGAATTTTATATAATTTTAAAACCTTTCTACCTCACGATCTTCATCATAATCAGAGAACCAAATGCCAGAAATTTAGCTTCATTTCATGTACATAGTCTTACAGATGTCTCATAAACATGAATATTATTTTTTTCACCAACTTTACTCTATGATTTCACGCACTTGCAGTTCATATCGGACGTATACGAAAAAATTACCTAGAATGATGTAAAATTATTAAATATAGCCATCAGAGTTAAAATCGTGCCAAATTGGAACATAAATTTTGTATATATGTATGTTGATGATACAAAAAGTTTGGACTTAAGAAAATGATTTTTTAATTTTTTGCTGAGAGTCTAAATATTTGCCGAGAGCCACCCCTCGAGCTCTCGGCAAAGAGACCTCTTTGCCGAGTGTTTCGTCTTTGCCGAGAGTTTTTTTGGGCTCTCGGCAAAACCTTTCTTTGTCGAGAGCATGAGGGATGGCTCTCGACAAAGAGTCGGTTTCCGGTAGTGCACCGATCTTGGGTTCCAACCGTCATTTGAAACGACAGCCGGTGTCAACCGCCGTTGGCAAAAGCGGTTGAAGCCAACCGCCTTTGAAATGGCGGCAGTAGTATAGTTTTAAAATTTTTTTATTCTGATATTTATTTTCGGAAAATCAAGAAAAATGTATAAAAATTTTTTCTCAATCAGCAGTGTACCTACCACTTGCTATTGGGCTATCTGCAGCCGCTGCCCGGCCGTGGATCGCTTGCAATCACTCTCCATGGGCCATGGCTACCCACTTTCCGCGGAAATATCACAACCACCATTATGCATCCTAATTGCTAAACCACTGTCACTGTCAGCATCTTGCAGAAAATAGAAGTATTCCAATTCCCAGGTCCACACGAGGCTCCGACCGTCGCATTCCTCGATAGGCAACATGATCCACGAGAATCTGTGCACCGGTTGCACACCCTAGTCAATCGCTCTCTAATCTCTCACCATCACCCTCCTGGCCTCCTCCATGGCCACACCATTTCTTCAGCGGTTAGCATGCATGGCGTGCCAACAACCACTTATCGGAGCTGTTTGGATGGATGGGTAAATGAGGCAAATAGAGCAAATTTATCTTAAATTTACTCTTAAGGTGCCAAACATGTGGGGCAAATGTGATGGGGTAAATGTTTTGCCTCTCTAATTCTATTTACTCCTACAAAGTAGCAAATTGGAGCAAATTGTGGTGGACGCCAACCCTCTCTCTCCCATTTCTTTTTAATGCTGTAATTGAGGGCTTGGATCTAAGAGAGATCGAGATGTCTGGCACGAAGTTTACTTGGGCCAATTCCCTCCAAACTCCAACTTATGAAAAGCTGGATAGGATTTTGGTTAGTACAGAATGGGAGCAGCATTTTCCCTTAATCACTGTGGTTACTCTTAATAGAGAAATTTCAGATCATACCCCGCTTTTATTAAACACAGGGGAGGCCCCAAAGTGGCACATTCAGCCGCAGTTCAAGTTCGAGCTAGGTTGAGTGCTGCGTGATGGTTTTTTTGACCTGGTTTCAGAAGTACGGGACAAAGAAAATAAAGGGGCCACTTCGTTGTTAAGATGGCAAAATAAAATTAGAAGGCTCAGGCAATTCTTAAGGGGCTGGGCAAAAAAATATGTGAGGTGCCTATAAGAAAGAAAAACAAGAACTCATTAGGAAGGCAGATGAGTTAGATAAAAGAGCAGAGGTTCAGCTGCTAAGCCAGCAAGAGATGGACCTTAAGCAAAGTATTAAAGACAGGTTGGCCCAGCTCCTTAGAGAGGAAGAAATTGCCTGGTTTCAAAGGGCTAAGACTACAAAGTTGCTCCAGGGGGATAATAACACCAAATATTTTCTACTGGTTGCGAATGGCAAATGTAGAAAAACAAGAATTTTTAAGTTAGAGCAAGAAGAGGGCACGATTGAAGGAGAAGAAAATTTAAAGAAATACATTACTGATTTCTACAAAAACCTTTTTGGTAAGCCGAGGAGGAACAACTTCTCGCTTGTAGAATCTATGAATGGGGATATCCCACAAGTCTCTACGGTGGAGAATGAGGCCCTGACTGCTGAGTTCTCAGAAAAGGAAGTGAGAGATGCTATTTTCCAAATGAATCACAACAAGGTGCCGGGTCCGGATGGCTTCCTTGTTGAATTCTATCAAGTTTTCTGGAGTCTCATCAAGAATGACCTTATGGCTATGTTCCGAGATTTCCATAACGAGAACCTTAGGTTGTTTAGCCTCAATTTCGAGATTATCACGCTGCTCCCAAAACTGAGTGAGGCCACAAAAATTGAACAGCATCGTCCCATTTGCATGCATAATGTGAGCTTTAAAAATTTTACCAAAGTGATAGACAATTGTCTGGCCCTAGTGGCTAGTAAAGTCATTGGCCCTTCTCAATCGGCTTTCCTTCCGGGACGATATATTCTTGATGGTGCTGTTATCCTGCATGAGACGTTACATGAACTTAAGAGGAAAAAGATGGACGGGATTATTCTCAAAATTGATTTTGAGAAAGCCTATGATAAAGTCAATTGGCATTTTCTGTAGCAGGTTATGCAGATGAAGGTTTTTTCACAGAAGTGGTGCAGATGGATTGAACAAATTATGACGGGAGGGAGTGTGAGCATTAAGGTTAATGTTGAGTTGGGTCACTTCTTCCAGACCAAAAAGGGCCTACGACAGGGTGACCCTCTCTCACCAGTTCTTTTCAACGTTATGGTGTACATTTTAGCGGTCCTGATTGAGAGATCCAAAAGCCATGACCTCGTCGGGGCCTAGTGCCCCATTTAGTGGATGGTGGACTCTCTATTTTGCAGTACGCGGACGATACTATCCTCTTTTTGGAGGATGATGTCGAGAAGGCCAATAATCTGAAACAAGTACTATGTGCTTTTGAGAAGATGTCTGGCCTTAAGATCAACTTCCATAAGAGTGAAATTTTCTGTTTCGGCAAAGCCAAGGAGAGAGCTGAACAATATGTGAGTCTGTTTGGGTGCAAGGAAGGAGTGATGCCTTTCAGGTATCTGGCGATCCTGATGAGCCACAAAAAGATTTCGAACAATGTTTGGAGAGAAGTGGAGGATAGGTTCCAGAAAAAGTTAAGTTGTTGGAAAAGCAAAGTGTTGTCTGTCGGGGGTAGGCTGGTGCTGATTAATTCGGTACTCTCAAGTCTGCCAATGTACCTCATGTCCTTTTTTAGGATACCTAAAGGTGTGCATGAAAAATTGGACTACTATAGATCAAGGTTCTTTTGGTAGAGTGACGGACATAAAAAGAAATATCGACTTGCGAAGTGGAGTATCCTTAACAAACCTAGATGTGTAGGTGGCTTAGGAATTCTCGACTTGGATGTGCAGAACGTATGCTTGCTTAGCAAGTGGTTATACAAGGTTTTAAATGAGGAAGGTGTTTGGCAGAATATGATCAAAAAGAAGTATCTTCAGAATAAAACGTTGTCCCAGGTAGGAAAGAGGAAGGGGGACTCACATTTCTGGAAGGGTCTAATGGATGTTATGGATCAATTTCTTGAAAGAGGGCGCTTTGTGGTCCATAGTGGCCATCAAACGGATTTCTGGAGAGATCTATGGATTGGTAATAAACCTTTGATGAAGGTATTCCCTTCCCTTTATAACTTAGCACGGAACAAGCATGTCTCGGTTGCGAAGGTCCTAAGCTCTTCCCCTCTTAATGTTTCTTTCCGAAGAGCCTTGGTGGGGGCTAATAGGGATAAGTGGATGGAACTGGTTGGGACTGTACTACATGTACAGTTAGATGATCAGGACGATGAGTTCATGTGGGGCCTTGGGAACAAGGTTTTCTCTACGCAATCTATGTACAAGGACATTATGAGGATGGAGGGAACTCCTCGTAGTTGCTTTAATTGGAAGGTAAAACTTCCATTAAAAATCAAGATTTTTCTTTGGTACCTGCAGCGGGGGGTGGTTCTGACTAAAGATAACCTAGTTAAAAGAAATTGGAAGGGGGATGAGAGATGTTGTTTTTGTGACTCAAAAGAGAGCATTCAACATCTATTTTTTGAATGTCAAATGGCAAAATTGGTTTGGGGCGCGGTCTCTATTACTTTTGGGTTCAGACCACCATCTTCTATGAGTTCCATGTTTGGCCCATGGCTGAAAAGTTTCTATTTCAATTTAAGGAATAAGATGTTGATTGGTGTTGCAACGGTGTGCTAGGCATTATGGCTTAGTAGGAATGATGTTGTTTTTCAGAGAACAACTCCTAAATCATTTTTGCATGTGATTTTCAGAGCGGCGCACTGGATCAGAAGTTGGGCGATCCTCTCTAAAGAGGAAGCAAAGGACCAGTTGAGGATTGGTGCGCATTTGTTGGAGGTTCAGACGTTGAGCTTCTTCACAAAGGCTGGCTGGAACATCTTCAAGTGTATTGAGTTTCCGTCCTCTTAGTTGTCGGGCTGGTTTGTTTCTTGAATTGTTAACAACATGTGTGCTGTTGGTTTGGTCTGTTGGGTCTTGCTCCTATCTGGGGTTTTTCAGTCAAGTTTGCAGCCTACGTGCTGTTGGTTTAGTGTCTATCGTTTATGGTTGTAAGCTTACAAGACTTTGTAAGTGGAAACTGAAACTTTTCCTTAATCTAAAAAAAAAATCTACATCCACATTTACCCCTCAATCCAAACACCTCAAGGAGTAAATATTATTAGAAGCAAATAGAAAGGGCAAAACATTTGCTTTAGGGTAAACATTTACCCCTTGCATCCAAACAGGCCCATCATCTCGCTCGAATATTTACCTGGCTACCAAGTTTTGTTTCCATCATCAGTTGGCTCCGTCTGATTGGTTTAGAGTTTAGGCACTATTTTGTCTTGTATTAGTAGTTATATGCGCTTGTTATCCATCACTTCATTCATATCTCTACTCTTGTTAATTTAGCTAGTTGCATCTTTTATCTTCCATCATCGAGTAGTTTAAAGATTTGGGGAAAGATATATCTTACCTGAGTGAAACACAGATCCTTTTCACCTAAATTTTTCTTCATCCTCCTCTTCTTTAAATTCGGTAAGATCCCAACCGGCTTAGAGTTTCAAGTTATAAGTTCAAGGTTGTTGGAATGGCTGCTCACCGCCGACCTTAGACGGAGGGCTGGCGGCAGCAAATGGGCTTGACAGGTGGCGGGGCGTGGGAGCGGTGAGGCGCAACAGTGGGGCACCGAGGCAATGCCTGCGCATCAGAATGGGGAGACACTAGAAGACGTGATGCCGGCAATTGCAACGCCGGCAGACACGACACCGACCCTGGATACGACGCCAGCAGACACGACCCGACTTTGGACAACGTGATTGAGCAACATGATACCGTGAATGACGGGCAGGGCGTCGATGCTCTCTTCACCAAGCTGAACGTGTCGCTCCTGCCACACCCGCCAGCGACACACCTTTGACATGATGAAAATGCGTCGGAGCCGGCTGGCCAAGATGCCGGTGATTCCGGCGGTTTCACTCTACCGCAAGCTGGGTCTCTCCGCCGACGAGCTGGTCCCATCGAGGAGGTGCTGTGCGATTTCATCACCACGTTCTATGTCCTGCTACCAGCTCAAATCGTCGATGTCATGTTAGTAATCTTCAATCTCGACGACGACGACTCCGACCTTCTCGATGAGGTCCTCCTCCAGCACTCACGCCGGGACAGCGGTGGCGGACCTGGCCCCTCTTAACGAGGAGGTTTGGTGTCACCAACATCTCTAGAGAAGGAACTTGGAGCTCACGCACCATCCACTCGCAGAACACCGATACACACGACGCCTATGTTTGAGAGTTAACCGGTTTGATCGGTGGAACGGTCCCACAACTGTTCGTTGTTACATCGAAATGGAGTGAAACATCAGCGACCATACCTTCATTTGTAATTAAGTTTTAGTGCGAGCGTTTACTGTGTGTTACGACACGAGTCAAGAGCTTGGCGAGCATGGGCGCAGGAGTGTAATTAGTTTTTTTTAGTTTTGTCCGATTAGCCGGTTGTACTTCTCTTGTTTATCAATGAAATAAGCACTATCTTGTGTCTCTTCATTAAAAAACAGTGGGGCACCGAGGGAAGGCGGCTGCCACGGTTTTTAGGAGGGACATTAAAAATAACAAAAATGGTTTTTTTATCTCAATAACAAAAATGGTTAGGAGGTATGAAAGAGAGGAGACAGATATTCCATCGCCATTTGCCGAAGAAAAGGAAAAATAAAGATGTTAACTAAACTCGGGCATTATTAACTGTGGGTCTCACTGGTCAGCTTCTCCTTGCGTCCACCGGTCAGCGCTTCGTGGCCGCCACCGAGGGGTGCGGTTATTCTCACCGAAGCGACGAAAAGCAGACCATCACGCCGGCTAGTAACCCCACGGCCCACCACGACTCCCGCAACATGTTCTTCTTCCTTCTTCTTCCTCGGGCCGCCGCCGCACCGTTCGCCCCCGCGCCGCCGTCCTGCTGTGTCTCCGGCGACTCCCGTCGTCGGCGACCTCTCCCCCCCCCCCGCGCACTAACCTCTCCTGTGCTTGCCCCCGCCACCATCACCATCACCGACCACCGTCTCGCCGCCCACCGCCCACCGCCGCAGCGCGGTAGGGTCTCGCTGGAGCTCTGCGACCGCGACCACGGCCGCGGAGCTCCGGTGAGACCCTACCGCGCCTGCAGCGGCCTCCTTCTTCCTCTTCCCTGCCACTACCCCCGCCGCAAGAACCCTATCCGCCCGCCGCCGGCGAGCTTCTCCCCCGCCCCGACCTGGCCTGGCCGCCACTCCCGCCGCCAAGGCCCTAACCCGCCCGACCACCATCCCCACCGCTTGGCCTACCTCCCTCCCCCGGCCGGTCGGCAATTTTCATGGCCGGAGGTAGAAGAGGCTGACTCATAGGTCCCACGATCCTGTCGCTCACAGATGAGATCCACCCCGACACGATAAATTGTTATGCATCGCAAGGCGATGGGTGTGTTTAGATCCAGATGAATTGGCTGAATTGGGGAAGAATTAGTGTTGTTAGGTTGATCACCCTCCCGTTGAGGCCCAACGGCCCAATCCTGCCCTTGATCCCGCGCCCTGATCGGGGGCGTCCAAACCCTAATGTTTGGTGGGCCCCTGTAGCACTGCACTATAAAGAGGAGGTGGGGGCCGCAGGCACAAGGCACGAGGTTCGCCACCGCCAACACACCCCACCCACATCCCTATCCGATCTACAGGGAGTGCAGGAGCTACGGGAAGTACCACCGCCGCCGCCACTGCACTGCGCGTCGCTGCCACAGAGCAGACCCGGCACTGCGCGTCGCTGCCTAGCGCAGAACGTCACCGACAGAATGTGAGATGGCCTCAAGCTCCTCCACGCCGGCCACGACCGGTGAAGGTACTGGACCTCTCCTTCCCCTCTGTCCCCTCTCTCTCTCGGTGCACACACACACATGTTTCACACAGTGAAGGTTCTTCCCCATCTAGATTTGCACCTAGGAGATCTTAGGGATCTATCAATGGTATCAGTTTGTCTTCCTAGGTAGTAGATCTGTTTTCGGGTAGAAGAAAGAAAGGAGAAGAACAAATCGAGTTCGAAAAAGTCAAATCGAACAGCAACCCTAACCCTAGATCGAGTCAAACGGCGAATCGGGGGGAGGTACTTACCAGGGACCTTACCTCGTTGCGCAAATCGCCGCCGACGTCACCTTGGGCGACCGCCGTGCAGACAGAGACGGCGAGCACGTGCTCGTCGGGCTTCCGCCGCCGCCGTGCGGTTCAGGGGGCACAGGGCGCCGCGGTGAAACCCACCGACGGCGGCGCGCTCTCCCTTGTGGGGAACACGCTCGCCGGCGGTGGGACTCCCGACAGCGCCGGTCACCACTCTCTCCGGGCCACCTTGGCTCAACCCTCTGGATTCCACGGACTCGTGCGGCTCTGGAGGAGAGGGGGAGGGAAAAGGGCAGCAGAGAAGAAGGGGGAGATGGCCGGCTTTGGGCCGGTGGTGCTCTTCTTTGCCGTCGCCGGCGAGAGCGTCGGCAACGGATCCTCCGCCGCCGCTGCGTGCAGCTGTGCAGGCGAGAGCAGCCAGGGGATGGAAATGGCTCTAGGGTTTCCGAGGGGATCGGCGGCCGCGCGCGGTTTTGATGCCGCGAGAAGCACGGCTGGCCGTTGGATCCAGATCCGCGGATCTGGACGGTTGCCACTGGCCGGTGGCCAGCTGGGCTACTTCAAGCCCAGGCGGGATGAGAAGCTGGGCCGTTTCGGCGGCCCAGCCGTCGGTTTTTGGGCCTAGGGCCCAGGCGGGAGTGGGGAGAAGGCCATGGGCCGGATTTCTTCCGCAGGACGGATGAACAGTGACAGTTTTGTATTTTGTTTGATTATTTTCAGAAGTGAATATTTGCTGAATTTTGTTTAGTTTGTAATATCTATTCAAATTTTGAACCAACGGGATAATTTGCTTAGATAAAAGTACAGTAAACAATGATATTGCTTCTGAATAGAAAGTTTTTTCATGAATTTTATTCATGTTTCCGCTGCGAACTGTTTAAAGAAATGCTTATTATTTAAATTTAATTGGAACCAACGGGAAAATTAAATTTAAAAGGAGCATATTAAAGTAATTTTTTCTGGTAATTATGGTGCTGTTATTTGCTGACCAACGTTGTTAATAATATCATCATGATTAAAAGGTTGTTTATGTGCATTTATTTCTATTTTCTGCCCAACGGTGATATAGATTTAATTACATAGACAGTTGTATGTTTTAATTTTGACCAACGCTGGATTAATGCATGCAATTGTCATTATGATTATGGTTTTCAGGGGGGTTCAACTTGATGAACTCCATCACCTCTGTTCCTGTCCTCAATGCTGAGAATCACAAGGAATGGAGCAGAAAAGTGAATCTGGCTTTTGTTTGTGCTGAGGTTGACTGGGTGCTGAAGGAACCACAGCCGGCTCAGCCACCAAAGCCACAGAGAGATGATAAAGATGATGATGCTGTATGGAAAAAGAAAGAAGAGGATTATTCGTCTTTAGAGTTTTCGTGGTCCATCAACAAAAAGTGGACCTCGACAAACAAAAAGTGCATGACTTTCATAGAGAACACAATTGAGCCCTCTCTTTTGAGCTCAGTTGATGGTTGTAGCTCTGCCACAGAGTTTACTTGACAGGATAAAGAGTCAGTTTACTGGCTCTTCAAAGACATATGCCACCATGATGCTGAGGCAGCTGGTGAATGAAAAGTATACAGGCAATGGAAAAGGTATGAGGGAGCACATCCTTAGGATGAGCAACCAGGCATCGAAGCTAAAGCCACTGGATACGGATCTGGAAATTAAGCCAAGCTCCTTGTTCATCTGGTTATGGCTTCTCTGTCAAAGGAGTTTGACACTTTTGTTGTCAACTACAACATTCATCCAGAGCAGTGGGATCTGGAAAAGACTATAGCCATGTGCGTACAGGAAGGGGTAAGGATTAAGTCCAACAATGGAGGTTCTTTGAACCTTGTAAAGAAAAAGAACTTCCATCAAGGCTCTTCTTCAAAGCCACATGGTAAAGGTCCCATGTAACAGCAGCGTCAGCCTCAGAAGAGCTTTCTTCCAGTAGAGAGGGATCAGTGTCTCCACTGCAAGAAGAAGGGACATTTCAAGAAAGAATGTCCTGATTTTCTAAAGTCCATCATGGCAAGGAACGGTAGGAACGTTGTTTCTTTTGTAAATGAATCCTTGTATACATAGTTTTCTAAATCTACTTGGTGGATTGACTCGGGTGCAACTGTTCATGTTGCAAATTCTTTACAGGGATTCCATTCGACCCGGAGCACGGAAAGAAAAGACAGATGCATTGAAGTTGCAAATGGAGTCCAAGCAGAAGTTGAAGCTATTAGCGATGTCTCTCTGGAGCTAGTTGATGGTTTTACACTTTTGCTTAGAGATGTTCTTTATGTTCCTTCGTTAAACAGAAACTTGATTAGTATTTCACGTTTGGACAAAGATGGTTTTGAATGTCTTTTTGGACATGGCCGTTGTGCCATTTGGTGTAATAATGCTTGTGTTGGTATTGCTTACCTTCATGATGAGCTTTATTTGTTATCCTTACGTGAAAAAGTTAATTCATTATGTGATGTGAATGATGTGAATGTTTCCAGGTCAGAGAACGTTCAAAAGAAAAGAAAGAGAACTCATGATATTTCGTCAAAATTATGGCACTGTCGTTTAGGTCATATTTCGAGAGGGAGAATAGAGAGCCTCATTAAAAATGAAATTCTTCCTCCGTTAGAGTTCTCTGACTTAGAGCAATGCGTAGTTTGCGCTAAAGGAAAGTATGTAAAGCAAATTAAAAAAGGTGCAAAACGTAGCACAGGAACTTTAGAGATAATCCACACTGATATTTGTGGACCGTTTCCTGTGAAAAGCGTGGATGGCTATGACTTGTTCATAACATTCACAGATGATTACTCCCGTTATGGTTATATTTATCCAATTAAAGAAAGATCGGAAGCGCTGGATAAATTTAAGATATTCAAAGTTGAAGTTGAAAATCAACTTGATAAAAGAATTAAAATAGTAAGATCTGATCGTGGAGGGGAGTACTACGGTCGGCACACCCCATATGGCCAAGTTCCTGAACCTTTTTTGCAAAGTTCCTACAGGAAAATGGCATAGTGGCCCAGTATTCAGTGCCGGGAGAGCCTCAGCAAAATGGAGTAGCTGAGAGGCGTAACCGTACACTGATGGATATGGTGCGCAGTATGATGAGTTACTCCACCTTACCATTGGGATTGTGGATGGAAGCGTTAAAAACCGCTATTCACATTCTCAATAGAGTACCAAGCAAATCGGTGCCCGAAACACCGTACGAGCCGTGGACAGGAAGAGTACCCTCTCTACACCACTTGCGTGTCTGGGGGAGCCCAGCTAAGGCCAAAGTGTTTAACCCAAATATTGGAAAGTTAGATTCCAAAACAGTCAGTTGCTACTTCATTAGGTATCCTAAAAAGTCAAAAGATTTTCGTTTCTACTGTCCAGATAGATATATAAAGTTTGTAGAAACAAGACATGCTGTTTTCTTAGAGGACGAAATGATGAGGGGGAGCACAGCAGTGCGGAAAATTGATCTTGAGGAGAAGCGGGTGTATGCACCCAATCCGATGATCCAAGAGCCATATTTCTCACTACCTGTTGTGCCTGCACCGACAGTCCCTGAGGCTGTGGTGCAAGCACCTGTTGTAACTCAACCTATGGCAACAGTGAGTGAAGATCTGGAGCCTGTCCTTCAGGATTCGATTGAGCCCACTGTTGCACATGAGGAAGAGATGCAGCAGCCACCTCATGATGATGTGTCAACAGATGTTGAGGCACCGAGTGTGCAAACAGAAGAGGCCCCTCGAAGGTCTCAAAGAGTTAAAAGATCGGCAATTCCCGGTGATTATAAAGTCTATAATACAAAAGTTGCTCATATGGAGGGTGATCCCGCTTCATATGAAGAGGCCATGAGAAGTGCTGACTCATCGAAATGGTTAGAGGTCATGGAAGATGAGATAAAATTGATGAGTTCCAACGATGTTTGGGACTTAGTGGAAATTCCCGAAGGAGCCAAAACAGTAGACTGTAAATGGGTCTACAAGATTAAACGTGACTCTAGAGGGAACATAGAAAAGTATAAGGCACGACTTGTGGCAAAAGGTTATACCCAAAGAGAAGGAGTAGATTACAATGAAACATTTTCTCCAGTCTCATGTAAAGATTCCTTCAGAATAATAATGGCATTAGTAGCACATTTTGATTTAGAGTTGCATCAGATGGATGTAAAGACGGCTTTTCTAAATGGTGATTTAGAAGAAAATGTCTACATGAAACAACCGAAAGGTTTTGTCATAGAAGGAAAAGAACATTTAGGATGCCGCCTAAAGAAATCCATTTATGGATTAAAGCAAGCATCCAGACAATGGAATCTAAAGTTCGATGATACAATTAAATGATTTGGGTTTGAACCTAATGTAGAGGACAACTGTGTTTATGCAAAGTTTAAAAATGGGAAATATATTTTCCTAATCTTGTATGTGGATGATATCTTGCTTGCTAGCAATGATGTTAGTCTACTATGGGAAACAAAGAAGTTTCTGTCCTCAAACTTTGATATGAAAGATCTTGGTGAAGCCTCATATGTTTTAGGCATAGAAATTCACCGAGATAGAAAGAATGGGGTTTTAGGATTATCGCAAAATGCATATCTGGAAAAGATTTTAAAGAAGTACAGTATGCATGTGAGTAAAGCATCACCTGCTCCTATAGTAAAGGGCGATAGTTTTGGAGAATTTCAATGTCTCAAGAATAAATATGAGCTCGATCAAATGAAAGCGGTACCATATGCTTCAGCTGTTGGAAGCTTACAGTATGCACAAGTGTGCACTCGCTCTGACTTAGCGTTTATCACCAGAGTACTCGGTAGATATCAAGATAATCCAGGCATGGAGCACTGGAAGATGGTAAAGAAAGCATTACGTTATGCGCAAGGCACAAAGCATGTCATGCTAACATACATAAAATCTGATTGCCTATAGATAAAAGGGTATTCAGAAGCAGACTATGCGGGAGATAGAGATGATAGAAAATCCACATCTGGATACATATTCACTCTCGCTGGGGGAGCTGTTTCGTGGAGAAACTCCAAACAAAAGCTAGTCGCATCATCGACGATGCATGCAGAGTTTATAGCATGTCATGATGTTATTGGACAGGTGATATGGTTAAAGAAATTTGTACCCGACTTGAAAGTGGTAGATTGTATTCATAAACCACTAAAGATGTACTGCGACAATCAGCCCGCCGTGTACTATGCTCACAACAACAAGTCGAGTAATGCTTCCAAACCAATTGAGATAAAGTTTTATGTTGTGAAGGATAGAATCCGGGATAAGACCATAAGTCTCGAGCATATAGGGACAAAGGATATGGTTGCGGATCCGCTCACAAAAGGCTTACCACCTAATGTGTTTAGAGAACACTTAGCCGGCATGGGTTTAAGGGAAAGCCTATAATTCCTGGATTATGTTGTGACCCAAAAGGAAAAGAATTTATTCCAAAATGGAGAAGTATGTTGTAGCTGTTTTTGTCTATCGACAATCGAGTTGTGACGATGAAGCATGCTCTATGTACTAATCTGTGATGGAACGAATAAAGTAAATGATACAGTTAAAAATATGTGATGAGATCAAGGGGGAGAATGTTAGGTTGATCTCCCTCCCGTTGAGGCCCAACGGCCCAATCCGGCCCTTGATCCCGCGCCCTGATCGGGGGCGTCCAAACCCTAATGTTTGGTGGGCCCCTGTAGCACTGCGCTATAAAGAGGAGGTGGGGGCCGCAGGCACAAGGCACGAGGTTCGCCGCCGCCAACACACCCCACCCATATCCCTATCCGATCTACAGGGAGCGCAGGAGCTACGGGAAGTACCACCGCCGCCGCCACTGCACTGCACGTCGCTGCCACAAAGCAGACCCGGCACTGCGCGTCGCTGCCTAGCCCAGAACGTCACCGACAGAACGTGAGATGGCCTCAAGCTCCTCCACGCCGGCCACGACCGGCGAAGGTACTGAACCTCTCCTTCCCCTCTGTCCCCTCTCTCTCGGTGCACACACATGTTTCACACAGTGAAGGTTCTTCCCCGTCTAGATTTGCACCTAGGAGATCTTAAGGATCTATCAGGTGTAAATGTAGATGAATAGTGAGAGGTGATGTGTGGTGATATGATAGATAATGAGATGTTTTTTGCGAACCTTTTAGGATCTGAACACACCCGATGTATAGTCTTCACGCCCACCGAGTGCCAGAGCTCGAGCGGCCGCACGACGACCGCTGCTTCCTTATCCCCTCTCCCCGGCCACGCCTTCTCCCGCTTCCACTTCCACCACTCCCTCCGATTCACCATGGAGTCCCTTTCCAGGAGCTTTAAAATTCCTCCCCTGGTCCATTTCCTCCCGCGCAGCGCTCTGCCAGACTGCCTCTCTCTTCCTGCCCGCAGATCCCGGGCGTCTCTGCAGCCGCGCATGCCCGCCGCCGCTTGCCAATCTGCCGAGTGCCGCTCGCGGCCCGCGGCCGGACTGCAAGCTGCGGCCCCTAGCACCGGGCTGAAGAGGTGTCGAGGTCGCAAATCCCCACCAACCAGTCGCCACCTTTGCTGCAAGTTGGTGGTAAGGCTTCTGCAGCTTGAATGCTTGGTGCCCGTTTATTGAGGCAACACCTGCGCTGCGTGTTCCATCTGTGCATTCGCTGCAGCTGTGGCTGTGGCTGTGGCCGACGCGGAGAAAATTGCAATATTGGGACTGCAAAGATTGACCCTTCACAGTTTTGCCACTCCCAGTGAATGACAAAACTGCGAAATGTCAATCTTTGCAGTCCCAATATTGCAATTTTCTCGGCCGCCGTGTGTGTGGGTGAGCTCCGGCCATTGCCGGTGACGCCACCACCCATGGTGCAGGGTTGAGCACCAGGGTGTTTCTGCATGCTCTGCTCTGTCCTGCTTAATTGACACAAACTTCTAACATTTCAGGCGTCTAATGGCCGGGGTGGTTGAATGGAAACCAATATCTTGCGAACAGATGGAGCATACAAGAGTTGTGCCAGAGAGGTTGTCATTAAGATCAAATAGCCCCAAGAATCACAATTCCCGACATATTGGCCATTTTGCGAAGGGCGGCAATTTCATTTGTCATTCTTTGCAGTCAGTATCACAAGCTATGGCAAGGCAGTATGTTATCGTCAAGGTGCACAATAAAGATATTGATCAGAGTTGCGGCCCTGAATTTGATCACGAGGACAATGAGATTATTCCTAGTCCATCTCAAAGGAAAGAAGGAAATCAACTGAGGGCATTAGAGTCTTATTTTTCTAAACTCAATTCAACTCAGCATCTATGCTCTTTGTCTCAGAAGAACAAGCAGAAAAATGGCCCATCATCTTCAAATGAAGTTGATGCAATCATTGCCAATGTGAAGAACATGATAGACTTGTTGCAGGTACAGTTTGACAGAGGAAATACAGGTAAGTGTAAGTCACTTGGCTTGGCAATTAGCACAGATGTAGGGCCACCAAAACTTAGTTATTAAAAAAGAATTATGTTACTTTAGGTGCCAAGAGTTATCGCAATAGTTCCATTGAAGATTACAAGGAGTACTTGATATTTGATGACAAGAATTTCCTGGAAATGCATACGGATGATCAAACGTCCGGTTTCTGTTTGGCGTAAGTATTTTTTGTTTTACCATTTCCTGTCTTAATAGCCAACATCATGCAAATATTCGACACTGCACATAAAAGTTGTAACTGCCAGATTGCTTGTATATTACCATGAGGAAATGGAAACAATTATATTTGCTAAAGTTGTGTCTTTCAGAATTTGGTGATCAGAAACATAGTTTATCATGATGTTCGGAAACATTAGTTTATCACGTGTACAGTGACAGTCTAGTACCGCCATCTCCTGAATTTGACATTAAAGTGGAATTCATAGGAAGAACAAGAAACAGAACTATGTGAGGAATACATTTTCACATCGAGGTTTCAGAAAACCAAAACTTGTTTAGTTGTGGGCTGTGGCCTTTCTTAATCTCTAGTAGTTCTCTACTACACATTAGCACTTGCTTCTGCCTTAAAAAGGTTCTTGCTTTTGTTATGCCAATTTCTCGGCTACCAATAAATTTAATCTGGGATTGACTTTGTCCTATAAATTTGGTTGAGTTTTTCGAATTGTGATATTAACAAAAAAAATATATATATGTATGATGATAAAATTGGGACAAACAAAACTTGGAGAAAACGCTCAAGCTAGAGTTCGACAAACCATTCCAAGTCCAATGTACCAGCTTGTTTGCTTCCACTAACATTCATGCACTACTTGTCTCTCTGCACAGTTTAGCAGAAGTTATAAAAAATTACCATGTTGCCACATTTTGTTAGCTAACTTTTGAACTCTGTTATAATGCAGAAACTTATTGGCTGGTATTAATATTGCAGTTCTGTTATTCGAAATAGCAAGTCCAGTGAAAAATGCTGAAAATGAATATTTGTCTCTCCCTTTGTTGTATGGTGCCAAGATAAACGACTTAATACTTTCAGGGGAGTGGTGGAGACTACTAACACCTATGTGCCTGGTATTTCTCTACCTCTATGCTTGATGAAGTGTCACAAAATTCTCTTCGCTTACATTGTTATTGTGGTTTGCATCTGTTACTTCTGGAAAGGCAAAAGCTATCCACCCTCCTAACAGTATTAGTTTTGTGGTTCCTGCCAAGCTGCTGTGCAAAAAGTGGGTCAGATTGAACTTACTCTACGTTAGTAAGCATAGGACTTCAGATTTGCTCGAATCTGTCGGAAAAACTTAAAAGTAGCACACATTTTATTTTGTTATTCAGTGCATGCACTGCTATCCAGAACACCATATGTCTGCTATGTCAACTAGTGGATTAGCCCTTGACTAGAAAAGAAATCCAGTTATCTCACAAGTTCTTTGAATGGGGCTAAATGTCATTTATCCATTTTTTATTCAAGTAAGCCAACCATGTTACTCTAAATGGCACGAGATATGAGTTAAACTTTCTGTGCAAAACTGCAGATCTGTTTCCACTCCCCAAGCTGCTGTAAAATTGTCTTGTGGTTTTCCTTTCCAACATTATTTCTAGGTTTCATAAGATAATCATAGATACCCTGTTTCAAAGGCGTCGCCTAGGCGTCCAGGCGGTCCCTGCTCGCCTTGGAAAACCGTCCGCCTTGTCGCCTAGGCATCGCCTAGGCGCTAAGGTGTGCTCAGATTTTCTAGGACGCCTTAACGCCTTTAAAACCATACATAGATATACCTTGTAGAATGCAACAACTAGAGCTATTCCTTCTACCACTTTAGCTATAGGAATCCAACCAGAATTAGACACTGTCTGTAACACTCAAAACCTTTGGTCCTATACTAATTAGGGAGTAGGAAATGCATTTAGATTTTTACTCCCTGCAGAAAAACTCAGCTGCATGTTTATACGAAAGAATCAAAGTTATGGAGGTTAATAATCAAAAGGTTGTGCATCACTATCAAATAACTTACAACTGATTTTTCATCTTAGTTTTCGACATTAGCTATTCTTTATCATTGAGGCAGCCCTGTAACCCACTCAGCTTATCTCAACTGTTTCTGTAATTTGACTTCTGCAGCACTCTGGTTTCTTACATGTAGCCCTTGGTTGTTGGGTGTTGCTTACGTTTGGACCTCGAGTATGCAGAGCATATGGTCAAATGCCATTTTTTCTTATATACATACTTGGAGGAATCTGCGGTAATGTGACAAGTTTTGTTCACACTACAGAGATAACTGTTTGTGGCACAGTAAGTTGCACACCTACCTGGTATATATTTTAGATGAAAAAAAGCCCATATGCTTTCTTAGTTATTTTCATTCATCACTCTAATCCCTATCTTGACATTTATTCTTTTGAACTCAAAGCAGTAAAGAAAAGTAATCTATAATAGATTACAAATTTTTAATGGATGCAATTTACAGAAAAAAAAAGGAAAACAGAAATCAGATTAAACTTACTATCCAATATTTGATCGTACTGTTAGCATCTTTGGAATCAGAGTTTTCTTTCTGGAGTCACTTGCAGATGGTTATTACCTTATGGTTAACTTCATTTATTTTATGTAAATGTTAGAATGGTTGTAGCAGTATAGGATGTTAACTAAAAAATATATCTTGGAGACACTAATGTTTCTTTCTTAAACTCAAACCAGGGCCCAGTATTTTCTCTAATTGGAGCATGGCTGGTGTATCAAAGTCAAAACAAGCAAGTCATTGACAAGGATGTTTCAGAAAGTATGTTCTCGCAGGCCGTGATAGCTGCAGCTTTGAGCTTCTTACTGAGCATTTTTGGGAGAATTGACAACTGGTAATGTAATCGTCTTGTCGTTTCTTATTAAAACAGCACTGTAAGTTCTTTTAAGGTCATTTTATGATTGAAGAACCTCTACAACTTTTATGTCCCAATTAGTCTGAGAATAACCGTATATAGTTATATGCAGTTAGAAAACCTTTTATATGTTATTCAATTTAGTCCCGAGAGTCCTGGTGCAACTACTGCCATCAAAACTAGTATATATTGAAATATTAAAATAAAATGAACAACAATATTATCCCTTCAATTTTCAGGTTGTTCTGGAAATGTACTAAATCTTTGATGTAATTTTATCTTATTTTTTATTATCATGTTTCTAATTGGGAGGACATAATAGTCTCTCCCAACTTAAAAATGAAAACGTGTAAGGTTAAAACTACAGGGTATTTTTTTCATAGCAACCATAAACCTTGTACTCTAAATAACAAGATTAGGTATTTGAAAATTGACATAACAAGGATCAGTCATATAATCTTTGATAGTAGCCTAGTACAGGAGCTGAAATATACAGAACTATATTGGTGGCAACCAAATATTTGTAGCGCTTATGCTTTGTCTTCTCCTAACCATTTGTTGCTTAAGAAACCAATTGGCTTCAAAAGTTTAATAACATTTCCTTTTTTAATTAATTGCAGGGCACATCTTGTGGCAACTCTTTCTGGACTTCTCTTTGGTTATCTTACTTGCCCAAGTATTGAATTGGACAATGCTGCCAAGAACGGTCAAAAGGAGGCCGTGGCTCTTGTTAGGCGACAAGCACATCCATGCAAATCCGCTGCAGTCTTCAGCATAAGTATACTAGCATTTGCCGTGCTCGCCTTCGCTTATGGGACACAGTTCAGTAACATGGATCTGGAATAGCTAGGTGTTTTATTTAGGTAGCTTCGTCACCTATGTATTCTATAATGTGAGATGAGCACGAGATGTAAATATATATAGTTGGTTTTGTGGTATGTAGTTTTGTTTGGAGCTTGTATTTTGTATATCATAGTACACTATCTTTGGATGTAATTGAGTCTTGCAAAGTGGTTACACATAAACATAGGGAAGTTTACGCATACATGTCCTGTGAACTGCTCCAGTGGTCTTCAAATTTTTGTGGAAGTTTAAGCTAAAAACACAATCAATCAATTAGTGATGGTTCTGAAGAGTTATCCATCGATGGCTGTAACTCATGTACCGGCCGCTGTATACGAGAACCGGTCGATTCTCTCATGTACTGGTGGGAGACCATACAAAAATATGTGAACACATTTTTTGAATGTCTAACTTTACTCATTATGCAATACTAAAATTTGTTTCAACTATTTTATTTTTATATCTCATGTATGAATATCCCTTGGATGTTGGTATGTGGAGGTTGCAGAGGTACGTGCTTTGTACAAGTTCCAAGACTTGTACAATCCCTTGGACATTAGACAGCACAAAGCTCGCGTTTTGCCAATCGTAAACACGATACGGTCCGTGAGGTTCTCTCTGCTGCTCCGTTTGTGTGGGACGCCGGACTCGCTCGCTCAGAATGGGGAGTGCTCCGCGGCCGCCGCCGGCGTCCAGCCTGCTCCGTATGCTCTCCTCCCACCCCTCCCTCTCCACCGCCATCCATGCCATCCTCCTCAAGTCCTCCCTCGCCAAACCCATCCCGATCCCGGCCACCGCCCTCCTCACAGCCTATGCAAACGCGGGTCTCCCAGGCGCCGCGTCCCGCCTGTTCGACGAAATGCCGGCGCGGGACGCCGTCGCATGGAACGCGCTCCTCGCCTGCCTCGTCCGGCACGCGCGCCCCGCCGCCGCCGCCGCCGCGTTCCGCGGCATGACCGCCTCCGGGTTCCCGCCCACGGCCGCCACCCTCTGCACCATGCTCAAGGCTTGCGCCGCGTCACGTGCCTTCCGCCCTGGCCGGCAGCTCCACGCGCAGAGCGTCATCTCGTGCCACGGTGACGTCATCCTGGATACGGCCCTTGTTGATCTCTACATGAGCTGTGGTCTCGTGGAGGATGCCATGAGGGTGTTCGTGCTCACGAAGTGCCCAAAGGATGCAGCACTGTACAATGCTGTTCTTTCAGGCTGCGTGGAGAATGGCTGGTTCAGGGAGGCTTTCTCGATGCTGAGGTGGACTGAGCTCAATGGAATTTCGCTGACTTGTGCTCTCACGGCCTGCTCAGCAACAGCAAACTTGGCTTATGGTATGCAGGTGCATTGCAAGGTTCTTCGTTGTGGGTTTGATTCTGACACCATAATATGCAATGCGCTTATTGACATGTATTCAAAATGTGGGAGGACAATGGGTGCACGGATAGTGTTTGACCGGATGGTTGGCAGAAATGTGGTTTCCTGGTCAAGTATGATTGATGCTTATAGTCGTCATGGGCATGGTGTGGATGCTTTGGATTTGTTTAAGATGATGGAGAAAGCTGCACCAATTGTCTCGCCAAACGCTATTACATTTCTCGCAGTTCTGTCAGCGTGTGGACACTCTGGTCTTGTGGATGAAGGTCGGTCCATTCTACATTTGATGAAAAGCAAGTACGGCATTGATCCACGACCAGAGCACTATGCATGTTTAATAGACATGCTAGGTCGTGCAGGACATATTGATGAGGTGTGGGATCTATATTGTAGATTGACTGCAAGAAGAAATAAGTGTTCCAATGCCATCTATGTTGCTACGTTGAATGCTTGCAAAGCTAACATGGATGTTGTAAGAGGAAAGAAGGTATCCGTGCACATGCTGGAGGTTGACCCACAAAATCCTGGGGTTCATGTCTTGATATCAAACTTTCATTCTGCTATTCGACAATGGTCTGAATCAGACGAATCACGGAGGGTTATGGTGGAAAAGGGTCTCAGGAAAGAAGCAGCTAGCAGTCATGTCTCTGTTGGCTAAAAACGGATTTTGTATAAATCTTCAAAGCAGCTGCCACTGAAAGTGCGGCAAAGCTTGGAAACTATGGTGGCTGACCAAACTGCCACTTAGTCCAATTAAATGCCACAAATTAGTATATTAAGAGTTTAGGGACAGTATTTCTACCTTATTAATGCAAAATGGTGAGCTGCATCTACCATACTTGTGCTAACAGAAATATGATGCCACTGTTATTATAATATTCATTTGTGCATAGTCACATTTCTTGCAATTCTCACTGTTGTGAAGTTTGGCATATTACTAGGTTCCTTTTTGTTTTTGTTCTCTTACTGTTGTCCAAGTCAAGGATGAACTGTGGAAAAATATGCTTCTTGTAGTATGCTTCTTTTCCATTCACAAAATGTTCATTATTCATAGTTTAAGAGCTGAAGCTCATGATTTGTTAAAAAGTGCGAAAATTTGGTAGTATGCAAATTTCCTGACAATATACCAGATTTATACGAGAAGTTGTGAGGTCAAACTTCGAAGTGTACCTTTTGATTTAGGAGGAAGCTCTTGAAAAAAGAAGTAAAAGCTCCTGAGGTCTGTTAGTTTGTTACTCAATTATTGATTAGGATTTAGGATTCTGATATTTAACATTTGTAAGTTTGGGAACATGCCAATACAATTCTAAAGTGTCTGGTTCTAAATTTTACTGTCTGTTTGCATGGGAGAGGATGCTGTCTACAGTCTAGTCTATTTGCATAAAACAATTATCCTAGCCAATAGATTCTATCAGGAACGAGTCATGCCTCAGTTCTCAAATGGGCATAACCATTAGAGTAGTGTTCATTAGAGTACTGTAATTATAATATTCATTTGTGCATATTGTCACATTTCTTGCCATTCACACTGTTGTGAAGTTTGGCATGATTATTAGGTTCCTTTTTGTTTTTGTTATCTTACTATTGTCCAAGTCAAGGATGAACTGCGGAAGAATATGCTTCTTTTCCATTCACAACGTGTTCAATATTTATAGGTTAAGAGCTGAAACTCATGACTTGTTAAAAAGTGCGAAAAATTGGTAGCATGCAAATTACCTGACAATATACCAGATCGATTATGAGAAGTTGTGAGGTCAAAGTGTACCTTTTGATTTAGAAGGAAGCTATTAAAAAAAAAGAAGTAAAAGCTCCTGAGGTATTTTAGTTTGTTACTCAATTATTGATTAGGATTTAGGGTTCTGATAACTAACATTTTGTAAGTTTGGGAACATGAAAAATACAATTCTAAAGTGCTTGGTTCTAAATTTTACTGTGTTTGCATGGGTGAGGATGCTGTCTTACAGTCTAGTCTATTTGCATAACACAATTATCCGAGCCAATAGATTCCATCAGGTAGGAGTCATGCCTCGTCTCTCAATGGGCACTACCATTAGAGTAGTGTTAAGTGACCATCAATACTGGTGAAGCAGTGTATCTACAAATTGGCCAACCATGAGGTCGGAGTGCTATTCTGTCATTTACCCTGTAACCCACTCAACTTATCTCAACTGTTTCTGTAAATTAATTTCTGCAGCACTCTCTGTTTCCTACATGTAGCCCTTGGTTGTTGGGTTTTGCTTATGTTTGGACCTCGAGTATGCAGAGCATATGATCAAATGACTTTTTTTTTTGCGGTAATGTGACAAGTTTTGTTCACTCTACAGAGATAACCTGGTATACATTTTGGATGAAAAAAATGCCCATAGGCTTTCTTTGCTATTTTCATTCATCACTGACATTTATTATTTTGAACTAAAGCAGGAAAGAAAAGTAATCTACATTATTCACAATTTTAAGGATGCAATTTATTACAGAAGAAAAGGAAATCAGAAATCAGATTGAACTTTCTATCCAGTATTTGATCATACTGTTAGCATCTTTGGAATCAAAGTTTTTTTTTCTGGAGTTACTCTTAACTCCAGATGGTTATTAGGAGTAATTCATACTTGTATAATTAACTTCGGTCATTTTAGGTAAATGTTACAATGGTTGTAGCATTATAGCATGTTGTTAACTAAAAAGAATATATCTTGGAGACACTAATGTTCCTTTCATAAACTCAAACCAGGGCCCAGTATGTTCTCTAATTGGAGCATTGAATGTGTATCAGAATCAAAAACAATTAAGTCATTGACAAGGATGTTTCAGAAAGTGTGTTCTCGCAGGCTGTAATAGCTGCAGCTTTGTGCTTCTCCGGAGTTTCATAGAGAGTTTCATAGCATTAAATTTGCTGACATGGCGAAGAGAGAGAATGAGAGCGTTTCATGAAATGTGAGGAGAGTTTCATCCTCATGAAACTCCACTGACACTTACCTAGTTTTCAATCTAGGTAACTAATGTTCATGAAACTTGCACTAAGACTGGCCTTACTGAGCATTTTTGGGAGAATTGAAAACTAGTAATGTAATTGTGCTGTGGTTTTCTTATCAAAACAGCACGGTTATTTTTACGATTAATGAACCTTTACAACTTTTATTTGTCCCAATTAATCTGAGAATAACCTTATATGCAGTTAGAAAACCTTTGTATTATATTTAACTTAGTTTTGAGAGTCCACATCATACTGGTATAAGAAGTCTTGATGCAGCTATTGCCATGAGAACTAGTGTATACTTAAATATTAAAATAAAATGAACATTAGCAACAAGTATTTGTTCAATTTTCAAGTTGTTCATGAAATGTAATATATCTTCGATGTAATTTAATATTATTACTATGTTTCTAATTGGGAGGACACCATAGTCTCCATGGTATATATTACATGCAAGGAATGTTCGGGCTGAAATAATTGGCCGTCAATAATACTAAGCAGCCCACAACGTTTTGCTTTACCGGTCGCTCTCGGCCTCCCGATGCGACCAACCGAGATCGTCTCGACTCTCGAGTCCGGTAGTGTACATCCTACGATAATGTACATCGTACATATGGAGTGTTTGTAATACTGTAGCCGTAGATGTAGATTTGTACACGCATCTGGTAACACTCCTCTCGTCCCGTCCTCTGAGTTCGAACTCTTTTGCGCTCTTCCTCACACTCCCCCATTGTGTCACACCGCCGACTCACCGTCGTCGTCATGACTACTGCGCCGCTCCTCCCCATCTAGATCGTAGCTTGCCCGCTGCCCGCCCGCTTCCCCAACCTCACTGTGCCTTCGATGCACAGCTTGGCTCCCTCCACCGCATATGTTTCGTCACGCCGCCGACTCGCCGTCGTTGTCATGATTGTTGCGCCGCTCCTCCCCATCTAAATCGTAGCTTGCCCGCTGCCCGCCCGCTTCCCTGACTTCACTGTGCCTTCGATGCACAGCTTGGCTCCATCCACCGCATATGTTTCATCACGCCCCCGCCTCACCTCGGGGCTTACTCTCCTAATTCCACTATTAAATTTTCTATCAGTACCATTCGTAACACCAACTTATCACTTCAATACCATTTCTAAGGAAATTAGATCTAATTCGCAAATCCATGTAAACAAACAGGAAATTGGAGGCTAACCAATTTTATATTTGTAATAAAAGCAAAACAAAGTATGCCAAACAAAACGGTTGCAGCACCAACCCTGCCATGCTATTTCTATTTGATTTCATTCATGTGACTTAGTTTTTTAATGTGGAGAATGGATCATTAATCAATAACATGTTTTAGAATTGCTTATCCCTTAGTTTTTCAATTACTACTTGGTGTAGAGCATTTACATAGTTTTTTACAATAAAGTCATACTAATCATTTGGCGCATGCCTTAAGGTAATTGAAGTCAGCCTTAAAATAGAGAAGATGAGTGTATCAATAAATATATATAATTGGATGAATAATAGAGTAAGATTGGCTTGTAATGAGAAGATAAGTTAAGTCCTACAAATATCTCTAACTATACTAGTCCCTATTAAGACATATCTTACAATCCTATATTAAGAAATATCTTAAAATCCTATATTCTTTCATGGGTTCATTGGATACATATCACATCAATTACCGTGCTTCGGAGATATACCATTATTATTTACGATATTGGAAATGTGTCATTATAATTTCACAAGAGAAATATACCATTACTTAGAGCAACTCCAACAACTCCTTTAAATCATTTTCCATCGCTAAAAAATAAAAAAAATCATGTTTCCATCGTTTCAACAGACTCGGCAAACTACAAATCGCAATCCTCCCTCACTATTCCTGAAAGGATCTAGATGTTGACTAGAGGGGGGTGAATAGTCAAAATTGAAAATCATAAACTTTAAACAACCATTATTTTAAAGTCCGGACTCTCCGGATAGTTTTCGGATACTCCGGGCTGTCCGGAGTATCCAGGATAATGTACGGAGTCTCCGGGCTTTGAGGGAGGAGATTTAAATTAATAGAATGAAACTTGCAAATGTAAATCTATGAAAATAGGTTATGCACTGAGATGAGAGGAGTCTGTTTCACCACCGAGAACCTGTAGCAACCTCACCACGGAGTAGATCGGCAACAAAACCCTAGAAATGAGCTCAAGAGGATATCAAGCAAACAACAAGAGCAATAATCACAAGGGGACACAAGAATTTGTTACCATAGTTCAACCTCACACCTTGAGGTCTACGTCTCCATTGAGGAATCCACAAAGGCTGGACCTTTACCCCTAGGTCACTTTCCTTCCTCTAGCGACCACAAAGATCAAACTAGAGTTACTTACTCAATCTCGTAGTAATACAAACTTCCTTGGGCAGCCACAAACCTTTGGATGCTCCAAGGCAACGCCTAGCCGGCTAGGAGCTCAAAGCTCCAAGAGCAACAAACACGAAAGTTGCCAACCAAGCGAAGAACAAGGTGCTCTAGAGATAGGAAATCAGCTCACTAGCACACTCTTTTGCTCTAGCCTTGAATCCCTCCTTTAATCCCAACAAATCTGAACAACCAAGAGCCAAGGGGAGTAAAGAGGGAGAGTGATTGAGTTCAGGGAGCTTCAGGTCGAAATGGTAGAGAGAGAGAGAGAGGATAGGGTTGAGAGGGTATTTATACCTCCTCACCCAGAAAAAGAGACGTTGAAGCTCTAAGTCCCGAAGTATCCGGGTAAAAACCCTGGAGATTTCGGCCTTCTAGAGTTAGCACCCAAAAGATAACGCCGTGAACGTGTAGGTGCAAAGGTGTAACATCCCACTTTTCTAAGGCATTTTTAAAACACACACTTATTAAAATTTTCTCTAATTATAGGCTAATTTTCTTTTCTCTAGATTTTCCAAAATTTTTTAAATAAATCTTGCATCTAAAACACATTATGGTGCATTTGAGTGTTGTTTGATCCCATAAGGACTATGGGTGGGAAAATAAAGATTTGAAATTATGTTTCAAATTATTTTTCCCCATCCTAGAATACATCTCCTAAGGATTTTCGTTTGAAATTCGAATTTGAAATCAACTTTCAAACTATAGCCAAATCCCTTTCTTCTCTTAAGGATTTGTGGTTTGAAAATAGATTTGAAATTTTATTTCAAATTTGACCTTTCAAACTCTAGATTAACACCTAAGGTTTTGGTTCAAAATTTTGAATTTGAAATCCATTTCAAATTCACATTTTAAACCCCATAGAAGCCTCACAACCTAGAAGTCCATCGAACCTCCCCGGACTCCTTCCCTTGCACCGGCCTGTCCCTCTCTCTTTTCCTTCGCAGCCCAGCGCGCCAACCCAGCAGCCCGCACGGCCCATCCAGCCCACCTTGCCCTTCTTCTACCTCGTGTCACCTTCTTCCCCACCCGCGTCAGCCGACGCCGCGCGCCGTACCACCACCGCCGCAATCCGCCTCCTCCACTGCCCCTCTCCTCCATACACACGCCCGCACCGCGTGCTCGACCGCCGCACCTCCTCCTCCTGCAATCAAAAGCTGACACCTTTTTCACCCCACACTGCAAATCTTGACACCGCGACCGGTGCGCGGCCGCTGGCATGCCCGCCCGGCCATGCCTCCACGGCCTTCCCCTCACCTCAACCGCGTGCGCCCCAGGACCACCTGACAACCTCCACCTTCCCCGCCTACCCTCGCATTTTATCCGTCCGCCGCAGCAGCCGCGCCACGCCCGGAGCCGAGCGCTGCCGCCGCACGCCGCTGCAATGGCACCCCGCCCCGATCTCCCTCCGTACAGCACCTCCCCGCCGCCTAGCCCGTGCGCCGCAATCCTCGATCCCTAGATCACCTACTCCGCCCCTTATCACCGTCCGTAGAGTCTCCCCTGGCTTTATCCACCTACGTTGCCGCTCGCCATGGCCATTAATGGCCGGCCGGTTGAGACTTATCCCCGACGAGCTCCCAACCGCCCGAGCGCATCCAAGAACTTGAGCTACAGCCGCCCGGGGCTATAAATACCACCCCGGAGCACAGCCTTGCCCTCACACCACCTCCACTCCCTCGTCGGCTCAGGCAGAGCTCGCCGCTCTCGCTGCCAGAGCGCCGCCCTTTCCCTCTCGCCGCAGCAGACTTGGCCAACGCCAAGGTGACTCCGGTGAGCTCGATAGCCACCTTGGAGAAGCCCTGCCCCGCGTAGCGAGCGCCACCGTAGTTCCCGTAGGCAATCTCGCCGCTTTCCTAACCCGCCGCCGCTCACCATCATGCCTGATTCCGGCCGTCACACTACCGGATTGGCACCCTCCGCCGCTCCAGAATCCCCACGGTGAGCTGTTATGCTGCCCGTGTTGCTTCTCCCATTCTCTCTCCCTTCCCAGCCGCGCTACCGCTTAGCCAGGGTGCTGCCGCCGTGTAGGCGAGCCTCCGGCAATGCTCCGGCCACCACACACCTCTCTAGCCATCTCGCCGTCTTCACTAGGCACACACACACGCACCCTCCATTCGCCCAAGGAAGCCCCCCAGCCGCCGTGTTCCCTTTTGGCCGCGCCGCCGCCGCCACTCTGGTGAGCTCGTGCACCGCCGTCAGTCCCTTCCCGGCCACCTCTTCACCGCTGGTAGCTCCGCCGTGACCCGCCAAGCCCCTAGGACCACTCCTCGTTCCCGAAAATCGATCATAGGCGCCGGCGGCGAGCCCTCCGGCAAGGTACTCTGCCCCGCCACCGCGGTTGCCCCAATCTTGGGCGGCGCCGCCTGAGGCCGTCAGCCCCGTCGTGTTGCCGTCACACACCGGCTCGCTGATGCGTGGGCCCGCGGCCATCGGCATCCACCCCGCCGTCCCACTAACCACACCACCACCCCGTGAACCTGGTTCACTACACCACCCTCACATGCCGCGTCTGGTCCACAGGTCCACGCAGGTGGTGCACAGCACAGTGCACCAACGCATTCCACCCGCCTGCGTCAGCCCCTAGATTTTTGCTCAGTACACGCCGCAAATGCACACCAATCTTCACTTAGAGCACTTAGGTGCTTCCAAAAATTCCAATAAAATTCCTAAAAATATTAGGAATTGTTCTAAGCCTAATGGTACAATTTGTTTCCACAGTTGACCTTCCTAAAGGCCTTTTTCAATTTATCCCCTCCCCGGGTAAATAGAAAATCATGTAAAAGTGTACCCGGGATTCCGTACCTTCCCTGTCTTAGCTCCAAAAATCTTAGGAAAATTTCCAAAAATACTAGGAGACATTCTAAGCCTAGTGGTGCCATTAGTTTCTATAGTTAAGCTCCCTAGAACCCTTGTTCTATTTTGCCCATTTTCGGCTTAATAGAAAACCTGGTGAAAACGTATATGGAAATACACACTTCACCTATATCTCGATCCCAAGAGCCTTAGGAATGTTCCTCGAGGTACCCTAGGGCTACATGAGCTTACCTCGAGCCTCCTCTCACACACACTCTCACTTTGCACAAAACCATAAGCCTCTCCCGGATTCCAAGAACCCCGCCGTCACGCTACTCGACCCTAGGCCCTAGATATCCCCGCCACCACGACCATTAGAAAACCCAATCTTAGTTGTCGTATAGTAGTGAGACCTTCCATTGCATGTTGACTTTCTTCTCATTGTTTGGTGAATTGCTTAATTGATTATTATTTTATGCGATATTATACTCGGTAGACGTCTGAGCTCCCTCCCGAAGCTAAGGATCGAGAAAGACATGAAGTCAGAGCTCAGGACGTCCGTAAGACACGCTAGCCAACCAAGATACCGAGGATCATGAAGGGAAGGCTTGGTCAACTAGGAAAGCAAGTATAAGAGGCAAGTCCCAGCAACACCCCCTTGATCATATTTTATCCATCGTTTTTAAAGTAAAACGAACCAAGATATTAAATTGACATGCACTCTGCTTTAAGGACTCGATGATCCCGATCTTCGCTTAGTCGAGGATCGAGTATCATCCTTAGTTTTAATTATTCACATATACTCATGGGAGAAGCTCTGTTGATAAGGAGAGGTAGATGGAGAGTAATAAAATGAACCTACTAAAGAGAATTAGACCCCATAAGGACAGACATGGGAGTATGGGGGCAGCCTCGATGGAGGATCCTGTCCATGCTTACTCAGGTCCTATAAGGATCGGTTCACGGGAAAGTCTTTCCAGTGACCTAGTACGACCATACGTAGCCAAAAAGGCATAGCCTGTCGGGAATGCCTGTTTATGTGCGGCCTTGGATCAAACCCTGCCACTGAACCTAGTAAACCATCCTAAGGGGCCATGGTGCGCAACAGATGTGTTGACCTTCGTGGGGTCCCAGGTCCGGCCGGTACGGGTCATCGGGTTTGTTATGGTGCCCGGAATGGTGCGGTGGTATTTTATACCACATTTTTATGCATATGCTTTGTCCCGGGACGTGGACCCGTGAGGCAGGTGGTGGTGGAATGACCCCTACTTAGGCCCCAGTGTAGACGTGGATGGAGCTAGGGAATGTTGTCTAGGTGTGGATGAGAATGTAGTCCACATATAGACGCCGGTGGGTATGGTTCTTGCTGCCAGTAGCGGCTGTGATCGAGGTATGGGCTGGTCGGACGTATGGGTACAGTATACGCCTCTGCGCAGAGTATAATATATTCGAATAGCTATGGCTCTCGGTTATGAGCCCTTTTGGTAAAATCTCCCGTTGATTAGCACACATGCTTTGTGAGGATAGAATTGGTGGTGAGACAGGGCAGTGGCCCTTAGAGAGTGATACGGCAGACACCGGCTAAGTTTGACCCCGGTGGTCGCTGAGTTTAATAAAACTTGGGGACTGGCAGGGGAGGCTATGTGTTCCCCCTCCAGGACCAACCTATATATATATTATACATGTTTTACTTTTTCAGTTTCTCTGAAATTTACTTCACCTGCATTACTTTATTTATAATCAAGACCTGCTCATTTTCCTTGGAACCTTGCATGTAACCTATAGGTTTAATTTCTTATACGCTGGGATTTGCTGAGTACGTTGATGTGTACTCAGCCTTGCCTCTATTATACTTTTTACAGGTAGACTACGTGGGTTCCAGGTGTTGTTAACCATCTAGTTAGTGGATGGGCACCTGCGCTTCCCTCGCTGCGTCGAGGTATTTTCTTTGAATATACGTTATTTATTGCCTCATTACTTAACTCTGATAAGAACTGTGTTAGCCTACCCGGTCCAGGGACTAACATAGGTGCTTAACGGGAATCCCGAAGGTGGGTCCCCACAGGTGGTATCAGAGCAATAAATAAATCTAGGACACCATATAAGGACTGACCCTACGCTATACGAATCCTGAGGCCTTCTATTTTATTCTAGATTCCGAAATTTTTTGGATGAACGATTCTTATCTCTTTTATCTTACCTATACTCCTCTTACCTTGTGCTTAACACCCTTTGCAATACTTGGGCCGGCATGGATCATGAAAGCAAGTTTGAGTAATGGTCTGCCCTAAGAAAATTCCAGCTGAAAAGCTGATATTACCAAAGTATTGAATAAATCATGAAAAACGATAGATGTTATGCAAATAAGCCTATGACCTTTTAGTAACGTATTTTTGATTGAATAATGTTTGCTCAAGCCCTACTACTGGACCCCACCCCTAGATTACAGGCTTTGTTTGGTAATTTGATTGTAGAAATTGAGTGAAGTTGATCTTTTCCCTATCTTAAAACTTAAGGACCTTCTCTAGCTCTCCACCTATTCCAACGTACCCGCTACCCGGTAATGGAAGTTCTGTTACATAATACGGCTTTAGATCCCCTTGAGTGGGGTAGGTTCCAGAGTTATAGAACTTTGGATTAGAACAAAACGAAGTTATCAGCCTAGGTTGACCCGAGACTTCCAGGAACCTTATGAAAATCATGTGGTAGTATAAAAAGTTTATACTATCATCGTGATAAAGTTCAAAAATCCTGGAACAGTTTCAATGCCCCTAAGGAGCCCCGCACCTAGTTAGAACCTAACCTAGGTGAGAGAAGTAAAATCCATGACCCTATAGGCTTAAGGACATGTAAGCACCCCCGGAAGACCCTAACTAAGGTATAGGCTAAAACTTATAGGATGAGGGATAATTTGGATATCCATGTAGGGATATTCAAAGTTGGAGGTAGAGTAGATATGAAACTCTTAAAGCTGAGGAAATAAAGAAATCTAAAACTGGAGTTTAGGAGAGACCCTAGAAAAAGAAAGAAGCTTGAGAAATTCTGAGACTCGATTTTGAGCTCATTGTCAGGAGGTATGTATATCTCGATAATCCAATATATCATCGGCACATTTTTCGAGCTTTCTTGGAAAAGACGATGACCATTGGTAGAGATAATACAAACAAAATACCACTTTGACACGAAGGAAATACTCGCTTTGACCACTAGAGACTGACTTAAACCCATCGAAGACCGACTGAACTTAAGGAGAAAAAACCATCTTTATGACCAAATCATCGAGAAGTTGCATGCCTCCAAATCAAATATATCAAGTGTCGCTATTTCTAGCTTCCTAGGATAAGCGACGGTATATTTTGGTTAAGGCAACCCAATCAACTTTCTTTTGATGAATAGAAGAAAGCCCGGTAAGTTCCCTTGGCTTTATTTTGAATAGAGCTAAGCATCAAGAAACATCACTTCTTGATGAAGAAGGAACCAATCAGCTTTAACCCATAGACCCACCTATATCTACCCTTAGGATGCCTCACATGGAATTGTGACCACCACTATGACTTTGTAGGGGCATCAATGTTATTGATGCTCAGAAAAATCATTATATCAAATGATGAGAAGTGGACCCAAAATTCCCAACCATAGATAGAAATCCTAATAACCAAGGCACTTCCAAAATCCTGGAATAATGCCCGTGGTTATAAAGACTTAAGACCCCTGAAAACCTTAGAAGCCCATAGACATAGCCCTGACCTAGCTCTAAGACAACCCTATAAGTCAAACCGCCTTCAAGTGGGGTAGAAGTTGAGAGAAAAATAGTTTCTCGAAGGCAAATACCCCTTCGCTTGACGGCAATAGCACGCTAGTTGCTAACCCCTTAGCTTAATAGTGTAGTACCGTTATAGATGCAGGAATGAAGCCTGGTCCGAGTACAGGGCTGTAGCTTACAACCGCTAGATTAACCCTCGGATAGATAGAGTTAAGGAGACCTATAGTTAACCCCCTCCCAGAAACCTACCATATAGGAATAGAAGCCCGATAGAGACAAGATGGTGATGATTGAAGAAAAATCATCACATTATGAATTGGAATCATTGGAAATAAGGTGGAAGCAACACCATCAAAATAAGCCAGTAAAGCCTAAGAAACTACCAATGATTAGGCATGGCATTGGAAGAAACCTAAGGACGTGGTGGAAGAATCACCACACAAAATTTAACAAGATAAAGGAATAGTTAACCCCGACCATACTTACAGAGAAAACCCCGTAAGTATGAATACCTTCCAGTGGGGTAGAGTTATTGCAAGGAAACAATAACTCGAAGTTAGTACCATACCTGTAGATACCTGACCCTGTCCCTTAGTACTCAGCCCTACAAACCCTATGCAAAGAATCATAGGGAAAGGAGTTCGGTTGATTGACCAAAAGAACGGTCATAACCTCGACCATACCCTGGCTAAGTTGACCTCCATAAGTGAAGTAGAGTAGTGCTAGAATAGATATCCCGGGGATGGTACACTTGGTATGTACCATAGAGAAAGGAGAAGTATCCAAGGAAAGCTTGGATAAAATAACCACTAGGAGAGAAACCCATAGGATCCCGGGTCAAAGTCTCCTTAAGTGGGGTAGTACCCCAAGAAGAAAGGAGAAAGTGAGACCTGACCCAATATGAAACCCTAGTGCAAGATTAGGTTATATCGTATCAAATGGAACATCGTAGGACATTACGGATAGAAGCTACGAATACCTTTGCTTTCTTTCTAACCCTAGAATCTCGGGGACGAGATTCCCCTTAAGTGGGGTAGTCTGTAACATCCTGCTTTTCTAAGGTATTTTAAAAACACACACTTACTAAAATTTTTCTCTAATTATAGGCTAATTTTCTTTTTCTCTAGATTTTCCAAAATTTTCTTAAATAAATCTTGCATCTAAAACACATTATGGTGCATTTGAGTGTTGTTTGATCTCATAAAGACTTTGGGTGGGAAAATAAAGATTTGAAATTATGTTTCAAATTAATTTTTTCCCCATCCTAGAATACATCTCCTAAGGATTTTCGTTTGAAATTCGAATTTGAAATCACCTTTCAAACTATAGCCAAATCCCTTTCTTCTCTTAAGGATTTGTGGTTTGAAAATAAATTTGAAATTTTATTTCAAATTTGACCTTTCAAACTCTAGATTAACTCCTAAGGTTTTGGTTCAAAAATTTGAATTTGAAATCCATTTCAAATTCACATTTTAAACCCCATAGAAGCCTCACAACCTAGAAGTCCATCGAACCTCCCCGGACTCCTTCCCTTGCACCGGTCTGCTCCCTCTCTCTTTTCCTTCGCAGCCCAGCGCGCCAGCCCAGCAATCCGCACGCCCCATCCGGCCCACCCCGCCCTTCTCCTACCTCGCGTCACCTTCTACCCCGCCCGCGTCAGCCGACGCCGCGCGCCATACCGCCATCGCCGCAATCTGCCTCCTCCACTGCCCATCTCCTCCGTACACACGCCCGCGCCCGCGCGCTCGACCACCACACCTCCTTCTCCTCCAGCGATCAAAAGCTGACACCTTTTTCTCCCCACATCGCAAATCTTGACGCCGCGACCGGAGCACCACCGCTGGCATGCCCGCCCGGCCACGCCTCCACTGCCTTCCCCTCACCTCAACCGCGCTCGCACCCCAGGACCACCTGACACCCCTCCACCTTCCCCGCCTGCCCTCACATTTTATCCGTCCGCCGCAACGCCGCAGCAGCCACGCCACGCCTGGAGCCGAGCGCTGCCGCCGCACGCCGCCGTAATGGCACCCCCGCCCCGATCTCCCTCTGTACAACACCTTCCCGCCGACTTGCCCACGTGCCGCAATCCTCGATCCCTAGAGCACCTACTCCGCCCCTTATCCCCGTTCATAGAGTCTCCCCCGGCCTTATCCACCTACGTCGCCGCCCACTATGGCCATTAATGGCCGGCCGGTTGAGACTTATCCCCGACGAGCTCCCAACCGCCCGAGCTCATCGAAGAACTCGAGCTACAGCCGCCCGGGGCTATAAATAGCACCCCGGAGCACAACCTTGCCCTCACACCACCTCCACTCCCTCGCCGGCTCAGGCAGAGCTCGCCGCTCCCGCTGCCAGAGCGCCGCCCTTTCCCTATCGCCGGAGCAAACTTGGCCAACGCCAAGGTGACTCCGGTGAGCTCGATAGCCACCTTGGCGAAGCCCTGCCCCGCATAGCCGAGCCCCACCGTAGTGCCCATAGGCAATCTTGCTGCTTGCCTAACCTGTCACCGCTCGCCGTCATGCCCGATTCCAGCCATCACGCTGCCGGATTAGTACCCTCCGTCGCGCCAGAATCCCCATGGTGAGCCGTTATGCTGCCCGTGTTGCTCCTCCCCTTCTCTTTCCCTTCCCAGCCGCACCGCCGCGTAGCCAGGGTGCCGCCTCCGCGCCAGCAAGCCTCCTGCGATGCTCCGGCCACCACACGCCTCCCTAGCCATCTCGCCGTCTTCACTAGGCACACGCACACGCACCCTCCTTTCGCCCAAGGAAGCCCCCAGCCGCCGTGTTCCCTTTTGGCCGCGCTGCCGCCGCCACTCCGGTGAGCTTGCGCACTGCTGTTAGTCCCTTCCCGGCCACCTCTTCACCGCTGGTAGCTCCGCCGTGACCTCCCAAGCACCTAGGACCACTCCTCGTTCCTGGAAATCGACCATAGGCGCCGGCGGTGAGCCCTCCGGCGAGGTACTTTGCCCCACCACCGCGGTTGCCCCAATCTTGGGCAGCACCGCCTGAGGCCGTCAATCCCATCGTGTTGCCGTCACGCGCCGGCTCGCTGACGCGTGGGCCCGCGGCCAACGGCATCCACCCCGCCGTCCCACTAACCACGCCACCACCCCGTGAACCTGGTTCGCTACACCACCCTCACATGCCGCGTCCGGTCCACAAGTCCACGCGGGTGGTGCACAACACAGTGCTCTAACGCATTCCACCCGCCTGCGTCAGCCCTTAGATTTTTGCTAGGTACACGCCGCAAATGCTCACCAATCTTCACTTAGAGCATTTAGGCGCTTCCAAAAATTCCAAGAAAATTCCTAAAAATATTAGGAATTGTTCTAAGCCTAATGGTACCATTTGTTTCCACGGTTGACCTTCCTAAAGCCTTTTTTCAATTTATCCGCTCCCCGGGTAAATAGAAAATCATGTAAAAGTGTACCCGGGATTCCGTACCTTCCCTGTCTTAGCTCCAAAAATCTTAGGAAAATTTCCAAAAATACTAGGAGACATTCTAACCCTAGTGGCACCATTAGTTTCCATAGTTAAGCTCCCTAGAACCCTTGTTCTATTTTGCCCATTTCTGGCTTAATAGAAAACCCGGTGAAAGCGTATATGGAAATACACACTTCACCTATCTCGATTCCAAGAGCCTTAGGAATGTTCCTCGAGGTACCCTAGGGCTACATGAGCTTACCTCAAGCCTCCCCACACACACACTCTCACTTTGCACAAAACCATAAGCCTCTCCCGGATTCCAAGAACCCCGCCGTCACGCTACTCGACCCTAGGCCCTAGATATCCCGCCACCACGACCATTAGAAAACCCAATCTTAGTTGTCATATAGTAGTGAGACCTTCCATTGCTTGTTGACTTTCTTCTCATTGTTTGGTGAATTGCTTAATTGATCATTATTTTATGCGATATTATACTCGGTAGACGCCTGAGGTCCCTCCCGAAGCTAAGGATTGAGAAAGACATGAAGTCAGAGCTCAGGACGTCAATAAGACATGCTAGTCGACCAAGAAAAAATTAATATCTCTAAATACATATTTCATCTCTAAATACATATGATCTAAAAACACTAATTAAATTCAAATCTAAATCTCTAAATTCAAATCTAAAAATCTAAATTCTAATCAAAATATCTAAAATTCAAATTTCAAATCTAAAAATCTAAATTTATAAATTCATATCTAAAATCTAAATACCTAAGTTCAAATCTAAAATCTAAATTCAATTCTAAATCTCTAATTCTAATCTAAATTCATAAATAAATACAATAATCAATTGTAAATCTATAAATTAAAAACATAAATAAAAAAATTACTGACGTCAACCATCAGGGGTTGACATCAGGAAGTGCCCTCACCGGCAGGGGGCAACGGCGGCCTCAGGGGGGCATCGGTGGCGGGCGACAGCCGAGCGCGGCGGAGACGGCGGCTGGGCGTGGGGGCCGGCGCGGAGACGGCGGCTGGGAGCGGCCGGGCGCGGCGGAGGGAGAGCGGGGTCGACGGGCGACGACAGCGACGTACGGCCAGGCGCGGCGGAGACGGCGACCTGGCGTCGGGGCCGACGCAGAGACGGGGACGAGCGTGGGGACGATGGCCGGGAGCGGGGTCGACGGCGGTGTGCGGATGGATCGACGGCGGCCGGGAGCTCCGGAGGGCGCGACATGGAGGGGGTGGAGCCGGGGACGGCTCGGATCGACGAGCGCGACGTGGAGGGGAGGAGCCGGTCGGGGACGTCGGGGCGGCGCGAATCGATGGCGCCGGGCGCGGGGAAGACGGCGGCGCGCGTCGGCCGGGCGTGGGGACAACGTCCGGGCACGGGCAGGGACGGCGGGGTGCAACGATGGTGGGGAAGACGACGACGAAGGCAGGGCGACGGCGGGGGACGACGACGGCCGGCGGAGAAAGCAGGGGCGACGGCGGAGAGTGAAGTGGATGAGTTGGGGAGAAGAGGGGTGGATCCATGGATATATATGACCCCCTCTTTAGTCTCGGGTCGTAAACAGACCCGGGAGCAAAGAGCATTTAGTCCCGGGTGGCGTTACAACCCGAGACAGAAGGCCCCGCCTTTTGTCTCGGGTCGTAACTCCACCCGGGACTAAATGGCCCTTTCGCGCGGGAGGCCCTCCAAGGGCAAAATTTCGCCCTCTTGTCCCGGGTGCCGCCCTCTTGTCCCGGGTGGTGTTACCACCCGAGACTAAAGGCCCCCCTTTAGTCTAGGGTCGTAACCCCACCCGGGACTAAAGTGTAATTTTTGGCGGGAGTGTCCCCCCCCCCATTTCTTTCCTCATTTTCACATTCTATCTCTTTGAAATTAAAAAAAAATATAGTAACTTTTACTATTTCAACCATGCAAAATTATATTTAGTTAGGATCTAATAAAGTCTACTTTGCTATGAGAAAATATATTTTAGAGTTTGAAACATTCACTTTCAATTTTCATTTGCAATATTGATGTGCATCACCACTTAAATTCAATTAAACCGAAGAAATAATAAACAAATTCAGAAAAATCTAAAGAGTTCTACTTTGCTTTGCAAAAATATGTTTTAGAGTTTTAAAGATTCATTTTCAATTTTCATTTGCAATATTGATGTGCATCACAACTGAAATTCAATTAAATGGAAATAAATACTGAATTTATTCAAAAAATCTCAAACTTGGTGGTTCATTCATTCTCACAAGACATATGCAAGCATTCCGAAACATTTGGGACCAAAATACAACACATTAGCATAAGTTTGAGACCAATGCAATAACAGAGTCGATCAAATTAGCATTACACAATTGATTGAACAATAATCATTATAGGACGACATTAATCTCAAGCACGTAAGTACGGTGTCTCTTCACGTCCAAGCAATATGCTTGGGTCAACTTCGACAGCGAACGGAGGCATGCCATCAAACTGATCATAATCATCGGATTGATCTGTTTGTCCTCGACTCCCACGATTACTCTTTTACCCGGAAGAACTATGTGACGCTATGCCTCTTGTGGTCCTTCTTGGGGATTTTTATTCTTCGGTATGCTAGTCGTATCCTTGACATAGAAAACCTGATGCGCATCTTTGGCAAGCACGAATGGATCATCTTTGAACCCAATCTTGGTAAGGTCCACTATTGTCATTCCATATTCATCTTTCTTTACGACATTCAGGTTTACCGATTGGCAAAAAAACAGAGGGACATTCATCGCTCCGTACTCAAGCTCCCATATCTCTTCTATGATACCATAATAGCAGGTCTTGCCCCCATCTTTTCCGATGACGTCCATACGGACACCACTATTTTGGTTTGTGCTTTTGCGATCTTGAGCTCTCGTGTAAAAATTGTAACCATTCATATCGTAAGCTTGAAATCTTGTAATTGTGCTACAAGATCCCCTAGCTAACAAAGCTAGTTGTGGATGAATCGTTGAGTTACCGATGAGTTGTTCACTCAACCATGAGGGAAATGTTTCCAAGTGACGGCGTGCAATCCAGACTGGGGATTTGGTTGGATTTTGAGAAGCAATAATCTGCTCGTGCTCCGTCCTATACGGAGTCACTAGTGATGATTGTTGCAGGACTGTTAGGTGTCCTTTATGGAACAAATCAGTATTATTGCTCAAACTTGATTTCCTTCCGATAGTGCCCTTTCCCTATAGCCTCCCATCGTGTCGTGATACTGGAAGCCCAATCGAGTCAATTGTGTCAAAAAAATCAATGCAAATCTCAATGACCTCCTCAGTTCCATATCTCTTGGCAATGCTTCCTTCCGGACGGACACGGTTAAGAACATATTTCTTGAGGATCGACATGAACCTCTCAAAAGGCCACATGTTGTGAAGGTATACTGGACCGAGAATAGTAATTTCTTTCACAAGGTGTACCAGGAGGTGCGTCATAACATCGAGGAAGGAAGGTGGAAATGCCAACTCAAAGCCGACAAGACATTGAACCGCATCATTCTGTAGCTTTCCTAGCTTGGCTGGATCGATTGCCTTCTGTGAAATTGCATTGAGAAATGCACAAAGCTTTACGACCAATAATCGTACATTCTCTGATAGAACACCCCTCAACGCAACTGGAAGCAACTGTGTCATCAACATGTGACAGTCGTGGGCCTTTAGATTTGTGAACTTCTTCTCTTTCATATTTATGATCCCCTTTAAATTCGACGAGTAGCCAGACGGAACCTTAATACTGTTCAGGCAATCAAACACGCTTTCCCTCTCTTTCTTGGTGAGAGTGTAACTAGAAGGACCAAAGTAATCAACATCATCATCATCCTCTTCCGGATCAGTTTCATCATCACCCTCCCGCGGAACTTTGGGAATCTTATGAAATTCTTTCAGGTCCTCTCGTGATTCGTTGGTATCCTTCGGGTTACCGTAACAACCCATGAAGCCTAGCACATTCATGCAAAGATTCTTCGTAAGGTGCATCACGTCAATTGCGTGTCGGACCTCACGGCTACACCAATAAGGTAGCTCCCAAAATATAGATTTCTTCTTCCACATTGGTGCACGCCCGTTGGCGTCAGTTGGAACAAGTTCACTACCGGCACCCTTTCTAAAGACTACCCTTAGATCATTTAACATCTCAAATACGGCATCTCCATTAAAATGGGGTGGCTTCGTACGATGGTCAGCCTTCCCTTTCCAATGCACCCTTTTCTTCCGTAAGGGGTGATTAGTTGGAAGGAAACAACGGTGACCATTATACATGACCTTCTTACAGTTTTTGAGATGAATACCTTGTGGTCTATGTAAACAGTGCGTGCATGCCCGATATCCCTTGTTTGTCTGCCCAGAAAGGTTACTTAGGGTAGGCCAATCGTTGATGGTTATGAACAACAATGCTCGTAGATCGAAGTTCCTTTGCCTATCCTGATCCCACACACGTACGCCCTCTTCCCGCCATAGCAGTAATATTTCATTGACCAACGGTCTTAGGTACACATCAATGTCGTTGCCGGGTTGTTTTGGACCTTGGATGAGCACCGGCATCATAATGAACTTTCGCTTCATGCACATCCAACCAGGAAGGTTGAACATGCATAGGGTCACAGGCCAAGTGCTTTGACCACTGCTAAACTCCCCGAATGGATTGAAACCATCCGTACTTAAACCAAACCTTATGTTACTTTCCTCGTCCTCAGAAAATGTCTTGAATTCTCTATCAATCTCCACTGAGACCCATCAGCCGGATGTCTCAGCAGGTTGTCTTGCTTACGTTCCTCGGCGTGCCATCTCATCAACTTAGCATGTGCTTTGTTCTGGAACAAATGCTTCAAATGTGGTATTATAGGAAAATACCACATAACCTTCGTCGGAACTCTCTTCGTCTTGTCACGGTGCCCCTGGAGATCACCAGCATCTTCATCTCGCCGAATCTTATAACATAGCGCTTTGCACATAGGACAAGCATCCAAATTCTCGTAATCCTTACCCCGATATAGGACGCAATCATTAGGGCATGCATGGAACTTCTGTACCTCCAACCCAAGAGGGCACACAGTCTGTTTTGCTTCATATATGGTGGACGGTAATTCATTGTTCTCGGGAAGCTTGTCCTTCACAATTTTTAGCATCCCTTCAAATGCCTTATCAGACACACCATGTTTTGCCTTCTATTGCAGCATTTCTAGTGTAGTACCAAGCTTTTTGTGACCTGGCTTGCAATCTGGGTATAACGGTTTTCTGTGATCTTCGATCATACGCTGGAACTTTGCCTTTTCTTTTTCGTTTTCACAGTCCCTATGTGCATCCTGTAGAACCTGACCGAGACCATCGGCAGGCCTATCAGCATGTGCTGGTAACTCTTCTTCGTCAGCATCTTCCATTAAAGCATCACAAAAGCTTGACCTGTGGCCCAGTCCGGAATACCCTCCTCCTCTTCTTCGTCGTCTTCCATCACAACCCCTCTTTCACCGTGCTTGGTCAAACCACATAGTTCGGCATGAATCCGTATTTCAACAAGTGGAGGTGAAGTGTGCTCGGGTCATGGTAGTCTCTTTCATTTCTGCTATCAGAGCATGGACAACACATGAACCCACTCGCATCCTTATTTTTTTCGCCACTTCGAGAAAACCATGCATGCCGGTAATGTACTCCGCTGACCGTCTGTCGGCGTTGTACATCCATAGCCGGTTCATCTGCATCGTGAAAAAATAACTTCATTATTTATTCTATATAAAAATCAAATACGGTTCCTGAACATGTTGATGATTTGAAGACAATACGCGAATTCAGAGATGTGTTCAAAGCAATGGTTCAAAATCTAGAAGCTGACATAGTGCACTACCTCCAGTACCGACGGAGCAAGCTGATCAAACATGATGTCGACATTCTCTCTCACTCTCTGAATAAGGTGTCTACTAAGAGCTACTGTATATGCTGAAGCTAACCTCCTGAGAGGTGTCACTCAAAACATTATGCTTGAACAGCTTGCTCCTATCGGTACCGGAGGCGGTGCACTATATGTCTGAATTTCCAGAAGTTGCAGCAAATAACATTTTAAATCTTTCAAATAAAAATACACAAAATACTTATTAAACATGAATGTAATAAAATTTCTATTGTCTCTAATAATCTCTAAAAGATAAAACAATGCAAGTAGGTAGTACTATACCTTTTCTAATGACCCTGATCATCTACGAACTACAGCCTCACCTCACCATCATACACACATACATCGCTCTCCCACTTATAGTTCCAAATCAACAAGCTACAACCCTACATCTCCTACCTAGCTACAGTCCTACGTCACCGAGCCACGTATAGCCCCAGCTCGCCGGTGACATAGCTAGGTAGGAGATGTAGGGATGTAGCTTGGTGATGTAAGGCCACTAGTAGAGAACCAACCGACTGTATATGGAAAAAAGCAAAAAATAAGAGAATGCCTAAATGTATTCTAAATTAAAACAAGAAATACTTACCAAAAATGAATGAAATAGGTAGGTAATATATTTTCATTTGGTAATGACCATTTTTTTAATAAACTAACTTCTAATAAATTAACCTAAATGTAAAATTAAATGCATCTCTCATCTAAAAGTTAAAATCAGTTATCTCTATAGCAAAAACTATAAAATTAGAGGATAAATCCCTATGTGAAACTATGCTTAAAAAATATGTGAAACTAAATACAATGTTAGCTAAATCTAAAACATCTAAAAACATCATCTCTTAGCTTCTCCTACCACCTAAAAATTTAAATCCATATATTTTCCATTTCTAACCATAAAAACGAAATTTAATCATAACAAATGAAGGAAGGTTGAAGAATCAAACCTTAGCAACACTTTGGAGGAGAGAAATCTTCACAAATTGATGACGAAAAAATTGGACATCACTTCCCTAGGAGAGAGGCGCCATGGAGAAGAACTTAGCTCTCGGGTGAATGTTAGCTCGGGCAGAGGAAGAAGAAGGGAGGCAGGGATATATAGGTGCCACCCTTTAGTCCCGGGTGGTATTACCACCCTGGACTAAAGATGAGCCTTTAGTCTCGGGTGGTAATACCACCCGGGACAAAAACTTTAGTCCCGGGTGGTGTTACAACCCGAGACGAAAGGCTCACCCTTTAGTCTCAGGTCGTAACACCACCTGGGACTAAAGTCTGGTGCCAATAATTGCGGCTTAGAGCCGTTAGACGCCAGGCCTTTAGTCCCGGGTGGTATTACCACCCGAGACTAAAGGGGGGGCGGCGCAAACAGCCTTCCGAGGCCACATCACCCCAATAGCATTTGTCCCGGCTCCAAAGTTGAACAGGGACAAATGCTTGGGAACAAAGGTCATTTTTCCACCAGTTAGATACCAAGGATCGAGAAGGCAAGGCTTGGTCAACTAGGAAAGCAAGTATAAGAGGCAAGTCCCAGCAACACCCCCTTGATCATATTTTATCCACTGTTTTTAAAGTAAAACGAACCAAGATATTAAATTGACATGCACTCTACTTTAAGGACTCGATGATCCTGATCTCGACTTAGTCGAGGATCGAGTATCATCTTTAGTTTTACTTATTCACATATACTCATCGGAGAAGCTCTATTGGTAGGGAGAGGTAGATGGAGAGGAATAAAATGAACCTACTAAAGAGAATTAGACCCCATAAGGACAGACATGGGAGTATGGGGGCAGCCTCGGTGGAGGATCCTATCCATGCTTACTTCGGTCGTATAAGGATTGGTTCACAGGAAAGTCTTTCCAGTGACCTAGTACGACCATACGTAGCCAAAAAGGCATAGCCTGTCGGGAAAGCCTGTTTATGTGCGGCCTTGGATCAAACCCCGCCACTGAACCTAGTAAACCATCCTAAGGGGCCATGGTGGGCAACGGATGCGCTAGAGCAGGACCTTCGCAGAGTCCCAGGTCTGGCCGGTACGGGTCATCGGGTTTGTTATGGCGCCCGGAATGGCGCGGTGGTATTGTATACCACATTTTTATGCATATGCATTGTCCCGAGACGTGGACCCGCGAGGCGGGTGGTGGTGGAATGACCCCTACTTAGGCCCTAGTGTATACATGGATGGAGCTAGGGAATGTTGTCTAGGTGTGGATGAGAATGTAGTCCACATATAGACGCCGGTGGGTATGGTTCTTGCGGCCAGTACCGCCTGTGATCGAGGTATGGGCTAGTCGGACGTATGGGTATAGTGTACGCCTCTACGCAAAGTATAATCTATTCGAATAGTCGTGGCTCTCAGTTATGAGCCCTTTTGGTAAAATCTCCCTTGCTTAGCACACATGCTTTGTGAGGATAGAATTGGTGGTGAGACAGGGCAGTGGCCCTTAGAGAGTGATATGGCAAACACCGGCTCAGTGGGACCCCGGTGGTCGCTGTGTTTAATAAAACTTGGGGACTGGTAGGGGAGGCTATGTGTTCCCCTCCAGGACCAACCTATATATATTATACATGTTTTACTTTTTCAGTTTCTCTAAAATTTACTTCACCTGCATTAGTTTATTTATAATCAAGACCTGCTCCTTTTCCTTGGAACCTTGCATGTAATCTATAGGTTTAATTTCTTATACGCTGGGATTTGCTGAGTACGTTGATGTGTACTCAGCCTTGTCTCTATTATACTTTTTACAGGTAGACTATGTGGGTTCCAGGTGTTGTTAACCATCTAGTTAGTGGATGGGCACCTACGCTTCTCTTCACCGCGTCGAGGTATTTTCTTTGAATATACGTTATTTATTGTCTCTATTACTTAACTCAGATAGAACTGTGTTAACCTACCCGATCCAGGGACTAACACAGGTGCTTAACGGGAATCCCGAAGGTGGGTCCCCACAAAAGGTGTCTCTCAAGGATTTGGTTAGTTCATCTAGAGCACCCTTTTCAACTCTTGGAAAGTAAATTTCGTATCCCTCTTGATAAATACGCCATTCCTATAACTCAATTTCAAAATATAAAATAATTAAGCCTTCGTGGAATCCGTATTCTAGCATAACTTTCTTTTTGGATATGCAATGTAAACACCTTGATGCCATCATAAGATTTTAATTCTTGCTCATATACTCAATAAGCCATTAGTAGCTTAATAGCGTGTCATTATCTCACCAAAACCCACTTAGGGGGCCAAGATACTCTTCAATCTCCCCATTTATGGTGATTGATGACAACACTTTAAGCTTCACAAGAGAGATATAAAATAACCAACATTTATCTTGTATTACTCCCCCTTAATGTGTGCATTGGGTATTGATTACCAAAGATCGTTTTAGGATCAATCATTTGCACAAGAATTAGAAGAAAAGGGAGTATTACAAGATAATCCAAAGTGGGGTGCTTGTGTGTGCCAAGAAAAATATGTGAGATGCATAGGACAAGTTATACACTCAATTAAATCTAGAAAATAAATTTTGGTACACCCAACTCCGGACTCACCGGGTTCTGTCCGAAGTATCCGGGAAATCCGGAGTCTCCGGGCAAAAATCCGGAGTATCCGGGAAACTGAGTGTACCACAAAGATAACCAGCCACCAAAAATTCCAAACTAGCATATTGCATCCTTAGATAATTACGACTGGGTTCCAACATCACAAGCACACATACAAATAGTCTCAAGCCCACATAGTCTTACACACATAGATAAAGTTATTACAGACCATGAAGTTCAAATCCATAGTTCATCAAATCCATCAACAACTAAACATAGATGATACTCACTCCCTCTTTGACATCAAGCACCAAAAAGGAAGTGTGAGGGGCAGCAACAACACCACTCAAAGTCCTCGTTGTCATCATTGTTGTTGTGCTCTTCATCCTCCTCCTCCTCCTCCTCTTCTTCTTGGGCAGCAGCAGCTTCAGCGGCATCTTGAGCATCCCACTCAGCAAATGGATCATCAAAATCTAGTAACTCATGATATGTATCGGTGAGAAGATTGAAGTGGCCTTAGCTTGAGCTCAATGATGTCACGATGATTCTCATTAACTTCGGTGACAATGCGCTTGCACATGGTAAAGATGCTCTTGAGCACATGTTTGAGCATGGAACCCTTAGCTCTGTGAGGCCGCCTAGAGGGAGAGTGATGGATGGGCTCATCACCATGGCGAGGAGCTGCACTAGAAGAACCTGCATATCTGGCACTCTTCTGGACATGCTTCTTCTTCTCTCTATCACGAAGGTGACGAAAGGGCTCATGTTCCACATCTTTAGGATGATTGACATTGGTGACTCTGTCAATCATGTACATAATGTATGGAACATATGGAAGATGCTTGTGTGAGTCATTCATAGCTCTTCTCAATTCATTCCAAATGAAATCAAACACATAAAACCCTTCTTCTTCCGATGCCACACGGTTGAGAAGATTTGGAGCATAGTGTCTAAGAGCACCGGAGTCACCTCCCTTGGGATCAATTGTGGTCCTAAAGAATTGATTGAAGTAGTAATAATAAGGAAGCAAGTTGTCTGCCTTGCCTTCATGAGGTAGATGATAGTTAGGAAACATGTAGGCAAGATCCTTGGGCTTGTACATGTCCTCATTGTGAATAGGAGTTCTCTTCTCATCTTTTTAACCAAGTCCCAACATTCTAGAGAAGGTCATATAGTCAATGGTGTACTTTTGACCTTGAGTTGTCCAAGTTATAGTGTTGTCTCTAGGTTTATAGAAATAAGAGCAATGGAATTGAGAAAGAATTTCTTTATTCCAATTATATTAAAAACCCATGAGATCATAGAGACCCACTTCTTTGCACTTGGTAATTACTTCATTGAATGTTGGATGATCGAGTGACTCATAGTACCTCCAATCAATGTACTTCACCATTACTATAGGAGCCTTGTTCTTCAGCTTGTTTTCCTTGCTCCTTATCATTGTCTCATAGAAGTCCTAGTGAAAGTCACACTAAAAATGTGCCTCCACACCTTCTCCCTTCTGAAACATGTAGACATCATTTTCTCTTTCAGCCTAGAGGGCTAGAGAGTTCTTGGCATAATCTTTGCTCATGTGCACAACAAAACAAGGGACATCTCTAGGATCCCTAAGAGAAATGGGAGTGTTGATGACTCTCTGCTCAGGTGGAAAGATAGCTACAAGGCGCTTAGGAGTCTCTTGACAGGTATGAGAAGCAACACCTCTCCTATGCTTGGGTGGAGGAGGAGGTGGGGACGGCTGCGAGAGATATAGGGAGCTTTGGGTTTGGGCTTAGGTGGATGAGGCTTACGATGAGGAGTTTCTTTTGCAGGTGCCTTGCCTGGGCGCCTGAATGCAATGTGGTATTGAGGATCACTCTCATCATCCTCTCCTTACTCACCTCCCTCATCACAGGCTGCTCTTCCTCTTCTTCTTCCTGAATCTCATGCTGCATAGGTGCAGGATTACGTCGTGCTCTTGTCCTCTGCTGCGAGCCCTCCAGCCCTAGCTCAGCTTGAACGACTTCCAAGGCTCTAGGGTCATGCCTAGCCTTGGTTCTTCTTTGCATAGCAGGCTCACTGGTGTCTCGAGCTCAACCCATGATCTTAGGGGAGAGGAGAAGAACTGCATCAGAACTTCAGTCCAAGTCCAGATCTTGTTTCTTCACAACTAGATGCTTCACTCCATCACTTTTCTCACGATTTGGTAGGTGGAATCCTAAAATCGCCTAGGGAGGGTGACTGGGAGGCGAAGGAGGGCGGCGGGAGTGGAGGGGAGGTGGTCAACACTGTAAAAAGAGAATTACCGACTGATTATGATAAAAAGGGTACATATAGTCGCGCAAGTTTGGAATTTCTGGGTAGGATCCGGAGTCTCTGGAGAAAAATCTGGAGTCTTCGCTCCCCCTGGCTACCAGCCACTAAATTTTCAAAGAATTTGATATGGATAGATTTGAAAGACTATGCATGTAATATATGTGAGATTGAGTAGTTCCAACACTTGAGATTAGTCACAAACAAGCAAGGAGAACAATGGTCCAAGTGTTGTACTAAATAAGATCCAAGGTTTTTCAAAATAAAAAACACATAAGGTTTTCAAATATTTTTATCTTTTCAAATTCTTGATCTAAGTCAATCAAAACATGTGCATGATCTCAAGCCAAGTTACAAGAATCTAAGATATTTAGTTCACTCCTCAAAGTACAAAACCTTAGCTCGTCAAGAGGCTTTGTGAAGATATCCGCTAGTTGCTTATCAGTGCTCACATGACTTAAAAGCGATATCTCCTTTGGCTTCATGGTCTCTCAAGAAATGGTGTCTTATGTCTATGTGCTTTGTTCTTGAGTGGTTCACAGGATTGTTAGCTAGCTTGATGGCACTCTCATTGTCACACAAGAGTGGCACCTTGCTAAACTTACAACCAAAGTCTCTCAAAGTAAGCCTCATCCAAAGTAGTTGAGCACAACAAGCACCGACTGCAACGTACTCGGCCTCGGCGATGGATAAGGCAACAAAATTTTGTTTCTTGGAACTCCAAGACACCAAGGACCTTCCAAGGAATTGGCAAGTCTCGGATGTGCTTTTTTGCTTTTTCTATCTACTTTGCAACCGTCATAGTCCGAATCGGAGTAGCCAAGTAGATCTAAAGTGGAGCCCTTAGGATACCATAAGCCAAGGTTAGGAGTGTGTACCAAGTATCTAAAAATTCTCTTAGTGGTCATGAGATGACACTCCCTAGGATTAGCTTGAAATATTGCACACATGCACACACTACACATAATATCGGTCCTGGATGCACAAAGGTAAAGCAAGGATCCAATCATGGAGCGATATACCTTTTGATCGATGCTTTCCCTTCTTCATTTAGATTGAGATGTCCATTTGATGGCATTGGTGTCTTGATGGGTTTGGCATTCTTATATCAAACTTCTTGAGCATGTCATGAGTGTACTTGGTTTGACTTATGAAGGTGCTATCCTTGAGTTGCTTGATTTCAAATCCGAGAAAGAACTTCAACTCTACCATCATTGACATCTCGAATCTCTTTGTCATGATCCTACTAAATTCATCAACACAAAATTTGATTAGTAGAACCAAATATTATGTCATCGAAATATATTTGGCACACAAATAAATCATTGCCTTGTTTATGAGTGAAGAGAGTAGGATCGACTTTGTCTATTTCAAAGCCTTTCTTTATAAGGAATTCCTTAAGGCATTCATACCATGCTCTTGGAGCTTGTTTGAGCCCATAGAGCGCCTTATGGAGTTTGTTGACATGGTTTGGGAAATGAGGATCCTCAAAGCCCGGTGGTTGCTCAACATATACTTCTTTAGAGATTGGGCCATTCAAGAAAGCACTCTTTGCATCCATTTGATGTAACTTGAAGTTGTGATGTGTAGCAAAGGCCAAAAGTATGTGAATTGCTTCAAGCCTTGCTACATGTGCATATGTTTCTCCAAAGTCCAAACCTTCTACTTGAGTGTACCCTTTAGCCATCAATCTTGCTTTGTTCTTAGTTACCACACCATCCTCATCTTGCTTGTTGCAGAATACCCATTTTGTACGTATCACATTTTGCTTGGGGTGTTCCACTAAGGACCAGACTTCATTCCGAGTGAAGTTGTTTAGCTCTTCTTGCATGGCCATCACCCAATCAGCATCACTAAGTGCTTCTTCTACCCTGAGAGGCTCCAACATAGAAACAAACGAGTAATGTTCACAAAAATTTGCTAATCTTGAACGAGTTATTACTCCTCTATGAATGCTTCCAAGGATGTTGTCAATAGAGTGATCTCTTTGTACACTTTGACAAAATCTTGGATGTGGATCACAAGCATCTTGTTGTATCAATTTCTTAATTTCTTGACTGTTTTGAGCACCATCATCAGAGGGCCTAGATCCCTGGATATTTCTTCGGAGTTTCCAGGATTTTTGGACACTCCGGAATTTTCTCCAGAGTCTCCGGGTTTTGCAGCGGGAGTCACACTTGGTGTGTGTTTGATGGTGTCGCAATCATCATCATCTTCTTGAGGCTTGACTTCTCCTATGGCCATCTTCTTTATAGCATCTGGTGAGGAATTTTCCTTGCCTACACACGTCATCAACTTCCTCCACTTGAGAGCCATTAGATTCATCAAACGTCACGTTGCATGTGACATCAACACAACTAGTGTTTTTGTTGAGGACACGATAGCCGTGAGCGTTTGAGGCATAACCAAGGAAAATATTTTCATCAACTTTAGGTGCAAACTTAGAGCTTTTGGGCTTCTTGTTGAGAACGGAGCACTTACAACCAAAAACTCTGAAGTAAGACACATTAGGCTTTTTACCGGTTAGTAGCTCATAGGCGGTCTTGTGTCGAAGTTTGTGAAGATACAATCGGTTGATAGCATGACAAGCTGTGTTGATTTCTTCCACCTAAAAACTATTTGAAGTCTTGTACTCATCAAGCTTGGTTCTTGCGGCTTCAATGAGAGTCCTATTCTTCCTCTCCACAATCCCATTTTGTTGATGACCAATGCCTTCTTCATCAAGATACTCTTCAATGTTGGTGTTCTTGAACTCGGTGCCATTGTCACTTCTGACTCTATTGATCTTCACTTCAAACTCATTTTGGGCTCTTGTTGCAAACTTCTTGAATATCTCATGAACCTTGCTCTTGTCTCTCATAAAGAAAACCCAAGTGTGCTTCACCAACTTCCTTCTTCTTGTTCTTGTTCTTGTCATACTTGTTGGTGTTCTTCTTCTCACTTTGATGTTGGGACACTCCGCTATGAAGTGCCCCTCCCTGCCACACTTGAAATATGGCCTCTTGGATGTTCTCTTAGTCTTGATCTTTTCTTTGTCTTTGTTCTTGTTGAAGAAGCCACTCTTCTTCATTACCCTGTTGAACTTCCTTATGAAGAGTGCCATTTTCTCGGGAGTCAGGTTGTCATCACTATCCTCATCACTATCTTCCTTGACCACAGTCTTGGAGGATGATGAACTTTACCTCTTGTCCTTGTCCTTGCTTGAATCCTTGAGGGCTACCCCTTTGTTCTTCTCAAGTTGCTCATACATCTTTGACATTTATTATGAGAGCTTTGACTCCTTGACGGTGATAAGATGTTCCTCAATTCTCCTAATCACATCCGCTGGAGTGAACTTCTTGAAGCCTCTATTCTCCCTAATGAGTGTTGGGAGTTGCACATCTCTAGCCATGTAGGTAGAGAGGATCTTATCCGCAACTTCTTTTATTCCCCATCTTGTACTACTAAGGGACTTGATTTTGTTGATGATCTTGTTCAAGCGGTTGTACATATCTCGTGGAGACTCATCTTCCTTGATATCAAAGCGGTTGAGTTCGCTTTCCAAGGCACAGATTCTTCCTTCTCTAACTTGCTTTGTCCCTTCATCGTTGATGAACAAGGTATCCCATATTTCCTTAGCTGACTTCAACCCATCAACCTTGTCATATTCTTCAAAGGTGAGTGAGCTCTTGATGATGCGCTTGATAGTTTCTTTGTATCTCATTTGCTTGATCTTGAGATAATGTTGCATCACCATTTGGAAATGTAATACCCCTGTTCACAATAGTCCAAAGTGCGGCATTCACCTCCATCAAATACTCCTCCATTGAGTTCTTCCACTTGGAATAGCCGGTTCCATCAAATTGGGGTATCTTCCCAATGTGGCTAGAACCCGATGGATGATTAAAGGATAAACGAGAGTAATCGAAAGCAGTATTAGTATTATCCCTTGATGAAGGACGATGTTCGGAGCGGGATGATCTTGCATCATCAAACTCTTCATCCTCACTATTGGAGGTCTCCACATTGTATTCATTTCTTGCATGATGGCTTGTGATCGCACCTACAGTACCACCTCCCGGGACATTTTGATTTGCCCCTTGTGGCTGGATGAGAGGTTGACCACCAACGGTGTTGGTCAAATCTCCTTCAGGAGGAGGAGTACCTTGAGCATTTGGACTCGACATCTTCTTTTCTCCAAGCGGTTAAGCTTCAATTCAGAGAACCTCGCTTTGATACCAATTGAAAGGATCTAGATGTCGACTAGAGGGGGGGTGAATAGTCAAAACTGAAAATCACAAACTTTAAACAATCGTTAGTTCAAAGTCCGGACTATCCAGATATTTTTTCGGAAACTCCAGGCTGTCCGAAGTATCCGAGAAAATGTTCGGAGTCTCCGAGCTTTGAGGAAGGAGACTTAAATCGACAGAATGAAACTCGATCAAATGTAAATCAATGAAAATAGGTTATGCACTGATATGAGAGGACCTGTTTCACCACTCAGAACCTGTAGCAACCTCACTACTGAGTAGATCGTCAACAAACCCTAGAAATGAGCTCAAGAGGATATCAAGCAAACAACAAGAGCAACAATCTCGAGGGGACACAAGGATTTGTTACTAGAGTTCAACCTCACACCTTGAGGTCTACATCTCTGTTCAGGAACCCACAAATGGTGGACCTTTACAGGTAGGTCATTTTCCTCCCTCTAGCAACCACAAAGATCAAGCTAGAGTTACTTACTCAATCTCGGGGTAATACAAACTTCCTTGGGTAGCCACAAACATTTGGATGCTCCAAGGCAACACCTAGCTGGCTAGGAGCTCAAAGCTCCAAGAGCAACAAACCCGGAAGTTGCCAACCAAACGAAGAACGTGGTGCTCTAGAGATGGGAAATCCGCTCACTAGCACACTCTCTTTCTCTAGCCTTGAATCCCTTCTTTAACTCCTAACAAATCTCAACAAAGAGCCAAGGGGAGTAAAGAGGGAGAGTGAATGAGTTCTGAGAGCTTCAGGTTGAAATGGCCAAGAGAGAGAGAGAGAGAGTGGATAGGGTTTAGTGGGTATTTATACCTCCCCACCCAGAAAAAGAGTCGTTGGAGCTCTAAGTCCTGGAGTATCCAGACTAGGTCCGGAGTCTCCGGGAAGTCCGAAGTATCCGGGTAAAAACCCGGAGATTCCGACCTTCCCGAGTTAGCACCCAAAAGTTAACCCCATGAACGTGTATGTGCAAAGGTGTCTCTTAAGGATGTGGTTAGTTCATCTAGAGCACCCTTTTCAACTCTTGGAATGTAAATTTCGTATCCCTCTTGATAGTATGACATTCCTATAACTCAATTTCAAAATATAAAATAATTAAGCCTTTGTGGAATCTGTCTTCTAGAATCACTTTCTTTTTGGATATGCAATGTAAATACCTTGATGCCATCATAAGATTTTAATTCCTGCTCATATACTCAATAAGCCATTAGTAGTGTTGACGGTCGATTTCCGTCAACCAAGAGCACTTGTTACACTTTGGTTTGAGCTTTGATTTATAACTAACCTGCCACTAGGCATACTAATGATGTAACACGTTTACACTTGCATGTGGTTTTTGGAGTATGTTGTTTACACAGGATTTAAGCGCCTAAATGAGGACTTCCGGGTAGAGTTCATCGAGTGCTTTATGAGAAGATCATGAAGCCCGGCACAAGTCAAGACACGAAGTGAACATGACTCCAAATGACCCGAGGACCAAAGCATGAAGTCGTGAAACTCCGAAAACCTAAACAGAAGATGCAGGAGTTCATGCGACAAGACCCCTTATCTTAATCGCGTGGATAATGACGTCTAAAGCCCATATGCAAACATGCAAAATGTCAAAATTGCAAGAAAAGCCGCGTGAAGGATGGCGGGCCTAAAGTGGGCCAGAGGGCCCAGGCCCTTGAGACTTGGAGGTTTACCCACGAGATCAACTCAGCCCAAGACATATTCGCGCAACCCAGAACAACATGATCTTTCGGTGCAGATTCAGAGACTTAAACGGCCTCTAATGGCAAAAGTTTGAATACCAAAGTTGTGGGCCTCGACGAGAGCTTCGATTTGGACATATGGAAGACCCAATTCGGGTCAAGGAGCTAGGAGATATGGCCCCCGAAATTCGGGACATACCGAATTTGCATTATTTGGAGTCTGGGCGTGAGAGATATGGTGCCGGAAAGGAAGGGCTGCGAATCAGGAAAATCTGGGCGAGACTGATTTTATGGAAACCAAGTTTGCTTAACTCCTAAGCAAGATCTTGTGCAAGGAAAGGGGGAGCACGCCCCAAGGCTCCCCAAGGGCATAAATACAACCCCTTGGACGTCCAAGTAAGGGGTTGAGATCGATCCATTCATCAGAACTCGACAAAACCTAGAAGTGAGCACTGGAGGGAGACGATGACGGCGGAGTCCTCGAAGTTGTCTAGGGGATGGCCTAGGCCAACCCTAGCCGCCATGGCCGCCTTGCGTGGTTGTGCCATGGTGGAGTTCCGGAGCTAGTTGAGGTCATCAATGTTATGTACTCGGTGGTGATGATCCAAACACATCTATTATTATATGAGCAATTACAATCTTGTCACTCTATCTTCTAGCGATTCCATGTCTCTGTTTATACTTTTTACCCATCATGAATATGCTTGTTCCTTAGTCTAAAGCAAGGTTAGACTACTTAACATGCTCTATGTAATCGTGGTGATTAGGTTTAGCATGTCGATCCTTCATGATTTGTAGACACGTTCATGTTTGGACGTGCCCCCTAGATCCCCCGCTTCATTAAGGAAGTATCGTGACAGGGTGATTTCCCCTGAAAGAGCAGATGTCTTCGGGAGGTAGGCCGGAGGTAGGAGTTTAAGGATGCTAGTAGATGAGATGCTCGATTCGTTGCTTGTTTGCCGGAGCTACAACTAGAAGACAATAGGCCAAGTTACCCCTTCGGTGGAGCTTTGCCCTAGCTGATGTTCATAGATGTGACCAACCTTGTGCCATAGCTCATGTCTATCAAGGTTCATCCTTTTTATGCAATCAATACTACATGTTAGGTTAGATTGACTAGATAAGGTAGAGATCCTTAGAGGTTTGCTTCCGATCCTTGGATTGACAAACTTTGGGAACCCTCCTTGGTGAAAAAGGCACCAAGTCAGCCGTACGCTTGCGGTGAACTTCAACACGGTTTTGAACCGTCAACAAGCCCTTTTTCTGGCGCCGTTGCTGGGGATCGGCAACTCGAACCCTAGGGTGATCTACCTTTCTTTTTGACTAACCCTAATTTTTATTATTGCATATACACTTGTTTTCTTGTTTGTGTCCTTGAAAGCAGGTGAAAAGCTAGATACAAGACGTTCAATGAGTTCTCTACATACACACCCCAACAAGATGATTCCAACAAACTTGAAGATTCGCTCTTTAGTGGTAGGTGCTAACTTTTGTTAGTGGCCCTTCATCCTCTATCGAGCCCACACCCTACACAATAGTGGTGATAAACAAGGTAAGTCAACGTGTCAATTAAGTTTTTAAGACTAATATTTTGTGGAGATTTGTTTGATCAAGCAATAGGTATTGGAAGCAATCGTGATGCCCCCGAGATCACAAGATCAAGCTCTTCAACATCTTCGAAGTTTCTGTTCGCATCAATTTTTGCACAAACTCATGGGAAGAACAATAGGATATCTTTGGATATTTAGAAGCCCCACGAAGTTATGCTTCCAACGAGTCAAGAATCAAGTCAATCGGAGGTTCCTACAAGCGGATATGGCCGAATCACCAATGGTTGCACGTTCTGAAAATTTCTGGACAGCAAGCAAAGCTGAAGTGAAACAGCCATAACTCCCTCATATGGACTCCGATTAAGATGAATGAGTACCTGTTGGAAAGTTAATTTTATAAATTTTTCAATAGAATTATATTTTGGTATATGTTCTGTTATGTATACTGGGGGAAATCCAAAGAAGAGGCAGCTGCAATACGATGAGAACAAGATGGTGAAGGTGAGGACGACAACAACGAAGAGGAGTTTGAGGAATGCTTCCATTAGACCACACATGAAGAAATTCAGAGCCTTGGAACAAAACAAAGACCCCTGGAGCATTAGCACCTGAAGACACATGTTGGCGACATCCGACACAAGAAGATGTTTGGAGCAAATCACGAAGGATTACACACAAAGGACGACATCCGATGGCGCGGATACTTTGGGTTCTCACACGATGGATCGTGGAGCTACACAAAGGCATTTAAGACATGTGTGAAGCCCCTCAAACAAGTGAAGAGGAGTGATCCTATGCAGAGCAACCTTGATGACATGTGGCACGAAGGGAGGATTTGAGAAAAAGTCTACGCGAGCCACCTTCGATCATCAAGGATTGTTCGCTTTCAACTCCGGAGGATCACTCACAATGAAAAGCTCGAAGGCTAAGGTACACATTAAACTCTCAAAGTACTTTTGGAGATAATATCTTTATTTTGATATATTCATGTTCATATCCAATAGTATGTTTTGATTCTATGTCTTGCACCCTTGATAGGCTAGAACTTCTTGAGATTGATAAAGTTGCTATGTTGTGCTTTAACTTTGTTGATTACATGCCTAACGAACCTTTGCCTAATGAGAGTTTAGCGCTAAGCAAGAAACTTATGCTACTTTTAATCACAACTTTCTTTGTTTACCAATTTTAAATTGTGGTTATGGTTGCATATGTTTGTTTCACACCTTGCAAATCTTGGACTTGCTTTGTGCTTGGTCAAGCTAATGACTTTAAAAGAGCAAATGTCGGGAGAAAACCCGAGTTTCACTAACCATGTAGGGCATGAAGTTTGAATCAAGAGGAGAAAAACTATGCCCCCGGGCAAGCCTCTCGTCAAGTAAAATGATCGTGTCGAGCATGGAGAGTGGATCAAAGTTGCATGGACACCTTCAAATCTTGCATGAAGGACCATGGCTTCGTGACAACAAGAAGGTACATAAGAATGTCAAGCTCTATGACTTTAAATGAAGCACTTCGCGGGAGGCAACCCGTTTTCTTTTGTTTATATTTATATATAAATAATATGACCGTCTACATTGTTATCTTAAACTGAAACATCAAGTAACATTGTACCATTGCTCTAATAAATACCACAACACCATGTTGTTTGATTTAATGGCTATTGAGAGAGCACTTTGTTCTTAATCTTGGAAAACTTGTAGACCTTTTTGTGTGCCTATTAGTGCTTAGGTTCTTTTTCTTTGTGTCTTTTTAGAGAGAGCTATGAATTTGGCACCATCCTTTGACTCTACGCTTGTGGCTAGTTAATTTAGGCGAACTCTTGCTTTTATTTTAGACAACCACCATCATGTCATTTTGTTCATCCATGTCATATTGCATTGCACGTTTTGTGTTGATCTAACTTTTTGTCCAACCAACCTAAGCCTACCTATAGCCCCACCAAAAACCCGTAGCCAATAAGGGTAGGGTTGACTTGCGTTGATTGGCTTGCACCATTCCGGTTGGCCAAGATCACCTCTATCCCCTGTTCTAACTAAAAACTTTAACTAGCCTCCCTATAAAAGCCTAAGGAAAACCTCTGCTACCTTTAGCCTTCCTAAAACCTTAGGTTTGTTTTTCATAAAAAGACTCTTAGCACACCTTAGATAGAATTTCTAAACTTGACTCCCTCTCTTCAAAATTCTTATTTGAGCCAAAAATATAGGATACCCATAACCTACCCTTAAAACCTTATTAGTTTGGTTGTTTGATCTTTTCAACCCTTGCTAACATTTGCTTGTGCTAACTCTTTGCATTTGCATTTTGTATCCCCCTCATTGTCTTCTTCCGCTTTATGTTAGTTTGGTCTTTTTGTAAAAATTTATGATGAATGCTTTCATATTCATGTTAAATGCTTGGTACGGCATTTTACCTTTGCAATCTTGTGTGAACATGGTGTTTAGACATGATTGAAGACCACCATCATTCAATTTTATATATCTTGCTATCATATTGCATTGGTTGGTTTTTAAACTTTGCAATGCGCCTTACTTATCTTACACCATAAAGAATTGTTAATTTTGGGATAAGCATGGTGTTTTGACCTTGGTTAATAAATCTTTATGGTAATGGAGAAGTTTGGCAACCACTTTGTAAGCATGGAGCTTAGAATTTGGTGTAAACGTTGTTTTGTTTTATACCATCCTTTCATTTGCATACACACTTGCACACACGTACACCCACTAGGTTTTAACTTTTCTTTCACTAGATTAACTGTGCCACAAGTTAAGATCTTAGGGGGTGTCGGCATAGAGTGAGTATTCCCGACCGTCACCTCAGGGGTACTTTGTGCTTTAGAATTGTTTTGCAGGCATTATTAATCACTCCCATAAGTTCATGATAAAAAGTTGAAATCAAGATCATCAACACCTCCAAAATCTCGAAAGGGGCGCTGCTGTTTCCATCAAGATTAAGCACACATTCAGAAGTGTACAAAAGAGGAAAATTGGATGTTCAGGAGCTCCATTAAGTCTTATTTCCAACACATCAAGATTCAACATTTTAGGAGACCCGTGCAAGGAGTTACAACCAAATCTTTGGGTGTCACACGTTCTGAAATCAGCCCGGGGCAGCTTGCACTCACGGAGTAAAAAGGGCACAACTCCTTTGTTCGAAGTCCGATTGGGATGAATGACCACTCGTTGGAAATATAATTTCGAGCAATTTGCAATGGAGCAACAGTTCAGTACATGTTCTGTTCCGGATGTATAAGAAAAATTTGTGGAAGATGAACCAGCAATGAGGGACAACATGGAAGGAGGTGAAGATGGTATAAGAAACGATTGGGATGGACGCTTGTGACAAAGGGTGGACGTTGGAGGACAATCAAGACAAAGTGGAGAGTTTGACGATCCACACATGGCGGTAGGACTTCAAGATGGTTCATCATCTTCCATGCCTAGTAACATGTTAAGCATGGGGTAGGATTTAGTGGACATGAGAAGACCGCATGGAGTACAAGGATCACGGTTGCCACGGGATGACAATTTTCTTCTTTCATGTTAAGCACAATGCTTAAGCATGGGGGAGGCCGTGCTACACTTCAAGCATCAAAGGACGGTAATAGTTCCTCAACCCTCTTTTTGTCCTTGTCTTTCTATATGTCTGCACATATGTTTATGCCTTCAACAATCTTAGATGCAACCTTTGTATATCTCTCTATAGAATAACATGGCTACTAGGAGTACAACCTACATTTGTTTTGTTTTCAATAATAATCACTATTACCTTGTGCTCAACATGATGATATCTCGTATGCTCTTGCTTATGGATATATGATGATCGTTTCCGCTTTGCTTATTCTTGTGCTTGGTTTATATATGATTAAGCTAGTGCTCTCTTTTAATATGAATCTGAAATTTAATTAAATGCTAGCCTAATCTTTTGTGGAGGTTTTGATAACTTAAGACCCATAGTATTTTTTCTTGCTCTCATTTTTGAATGAATCAAAGATCATTTATTTTTGTTCTTAAAAGATATGCTAACCTTATCTTTGATACCACTTGTATTTTTCTCTACCTATCCAAAGCCTTATTCAATTGAGTGCAAAAATCTTAGTTTACAAGATTTATTTTTGGGTGCATTGATTCAAGGCTTGATTTCTCTGGTTCGAGACTAAGAAGCTGGTCATTCTGTTTTTGCGTATCTATCTTTATGCTATCCTTTTCTATCCGCGCATTGCGAGTTTCCACATCGAGAATTTTGCAAACCTCGCCGGATATCCACCCGCAAACCCAAAATATCTTTTTGTGTATACCTTCTTGACCACAACCCAAAACTTTGAGTATGGATGAACATTTCGAAGAAGATTACAAGGAAGGTGCCGTCAAGTGGAGCAAGATTTTGGGAGACCTCCGTGAAAGGATCCCTAGAAGGTTTCAAGTATCTTTCTTCAAGAAAATACAAGAATTTCAGCACTTACCTTGGCCCAATCATCACCTCTTTGCTCGAGGACGAGCAACGTCTAAGCATGGGGGGTTGCCAAGGAAGTACTAGTGTAGTCTAGAGTTCAAGGGGAGTAAAAAAAGAGAAAAGAAAAAAAAGAGAAAAGTGATGAAAGAAAAATAAAGAGAGAAAAAAGTATGATGAAAAAAGTGATGAAAAAAAAGAAAGAAGAAGAGAAGAAGAAAAATAATAATAAAGCTCCCCGGCTCTCTAGCTACATTTGGAGATTTCAAAAGAACTTCAAGATCAAGACCCATACTCATCTTTCCAACCATGTGCAGTCCGATAACGAGGACTTCGTTTGTGCCTCGAGATCACTCTTTGTCATTTGCACATGTCCACCTATCTCAAAGTGTGTGTATTTTTCTCTCCCCCCTCCTTGTAATATTATTTTTCCAATGACCTTTTTGACGAGACTCGGTAAGTCCGTGAGAAGCTTGTCTTGTTTTGATAATATCTCGACTATAATATATTGGTAGGACTAAACTTTCCCATAGCTCCATATAAAGTCTTCCACCAAATATTTGAGAGAGGAAAGGAGTAGAACAAGTAGGCTTGAGAGACAAGATGAGATGAGAGTTCATGAGCAAGATGCAAGGAGGTCTATTATTGATCTTGGTAAAGCAATTTTCCTTCATCCCACTCTTTATTTTCAAAATTTCTGAGTTTTGTTTAAAAATTTGAGGGCATGATTAATTACTTGTGGGAAGAGCTTAAATAATATCTACCCTCCATAGAGATGAAAGCTAGTTACATTATGGAACTTTAACAAATGTAAACTTGGAGAGCATTATGTTTTCTCATGTATGAACAAGTGCAGGGTATGAACATTAAAGGGCAACACTGATATCCCTTAAAGGCTTACTCGAGGACGAGCAAGGTTTAAGCATGGGGGTATGTTGACGGTCGATTTCCGAACCAAGAGCACTTGTTACACTTTGGTTTGAGCTTTGATTTATAACTAACCTGCCTCTAGGCATACTAATGATGTAACAAGTTCACACTTGCATGTGGTTTTTGGAGTATGTGGTTTACACAGGATTTAAGCGCCTAAATGAGGACTTCCGGGTAGAGTTCATCGAGCGCTTTATGAGAAGGTCATGAAGCCCGGCACAAGTCAAGACACGAAGTGAACATGACTCCAAATGACCCGAGGACCAAACCATGAAGCCGTGAAACTCCAAGAACCTAAACAGAAGATGCGGGAGTTCATGCGACAAGACCCCTTATCTTGATCGCGGGGATAATGACATCTAAAGCACATATGCAAAGATGCAAAATGTCAAAATTGCAAGAAAAACCGCGTGAAGGATGGCGGGCTTGAAGTGGGCCAGAGGGCCCAGGCCCTTGAGACTTGGAGGTTTACCCATGAGATCAACTCAGCCCAAGACATATTCGCGCAGCCCAGAACAGCATGATCTTTCGGTGCAGATTCAGAGACTTAAACGGCCTCTAATGGCAAAAGTTTGAATACCAAAGTTGTGGGCCTCGACGAGAGCTTTGATTTGGACATATGGAAGGCCCAATTCGGGTCAAAAAGCTAGTAGATATGACCCCCGAAATTCGGGACATACCGAAGTTGTATTATTTGGAGTCCGGACGTGGGAGATATGGTACCGGAAAGGAAGGGCTGCGAATCAGGAAAATCTGGGCGAGACTGATTTTATGGAAACCAAGTTTGCTTAACTCCTAAGCAAGATCTCGTGCAAGGAAAGGGGGAGCACGCCCCAAGGCTCCCAAAGGGCATAAGTACAACCCCTTGGACGTCCAAGTAAGGGGTTGAGATCGATCCATTCATCAGAACTCGGCGAAACCTAGAAGTGAGCACCGGAGGGAGACGACGGCGGCGGAGTCCTCGAAGTTATCTAGGGGATGGCCTAGGCCAACCCTAGCTGCCATGGCCGCCCTGTGTGGTTGTGCCATGGTGGAGTTCCGGAGCTAGTTGAGGTCATCAATGGTATGTACTCGGTGGTGATGATCCAAACGCATCTATTATTATATGAGCAATTACAATCTTGTCACTCTATCTTCTAGCGATTCCATGTCTCCGTTTATACTTTTTACCCATCATGAATATGCTTGTTCCTTAGTCTAAAGCAAGGTTAGACTACTTAACATGCTCTATGTAATCGTGGTGATTAGATTTAGCATGTCGATCCTTCATGATTTGTAGACACGTTCATGTTTGGACGTGCCCCCTAGATCCCCCGCTTCATTAAGGGAGCATCATGACAGGGGGAGGTAGGAGTTTAAGGATGCTAGTAGATGAGATGCTCGATTCGTTGCTTGTTTGCCGGAGCTACAACTAGAAGACAATAGTTACCCCTTCGGTGGAGCTTTGCCCTAGCTGATGTTCATGGATGTGACCAACCTTGTGCCATAGCTCATGTCTATCAGCTCATGTCTATCAAGGTTCATCCTTTTTATGCAATCAATACTACATGTTAGGTTAGATTGACTAGATAAGGTAGAGATCCTTAGCGGTTTGCTTCCGATCCTTGGATTGACAAACCTTGGGGACCCTCCTTGGTGAAAAGGCACCAAGTCACCCGTACGCTTGCGGTGAACTTCAACACGGTTTTGAACCGTCAACAAGTAGCTTAATAGTGTGTCATTAACTCATCAAAACCCACTTAGGGGACCAAGATACTCTTCAATTCCTCCTGGTGGCTCGCGACCTGTGGCAAGCCCGTCCGCCTCGCCAAATCGCCGAATTCCGCAGCATAGATTCTCCCGCCCCGGCCTCGCGCCAATTTCTGCTCCTGCATGCCCATGCCGCTCGCCACCGGTATGAAGCAGAGGAATGGTGTGGGCCGCCGCTGGCAGGGAGCGGAGGAGGAGAGGTGCATCGCCAGCTAGGAAGAGGACCGCCGCCGACCTACCGAGAGAGAGGAGGAGGGCCGACGCTCCCGCAACCAGGAGAGAGGAATATGAATAGGGTTACGGCCGCCTACCGGGAGAGGAGAGGTTGCCTACCTAGCCTCGTGCTGTCGTTGGCTGCTCCCGCGCGGAGCATGTCGTAGGGGGGCGGCATGCTCGCGCAGCTGGCCAGAGCTTGCGACGACACCGAGGGCAGGGGCCGAATCTCCTCGTGCCGCCGGTCGAGAGGGGAAGCTAGCGCCGCTAGCAGGGAAGCCGGGGAGGGAGGGACCGGCGTCGCCGGCAAGGGCGAAGGGCTCGGGGGAGGGCGATAGACAGGAGCTAAGAGGACGAGTGGTCGACCATGATTGGAAGGACCGAGCGAGAAATGATAAGGTGGGGAAGAATGAGGATGACAGGTGGGTCCCGTGTGTCAGTGAGTGGTTGGTGAGATTTGAAAAATAGAAAATAGCTAGTCTGTTGGATTACCTCATAGAATTATGAAGTTTCTGATGAGGACATGAAACCCATGCATATGTCCATGAGTGATGCACGGAGTGGAGAAGAGAGAGTACAACAAGGGTTTCCAAATCAAGAAGGAGGTGCGAGCCTAATTTGGTTCGAGTCCCCAAGGTGGAGGCCCAAAGCAATTCAAGTTCGAGTCCGTCTCGGAGTCCAGGAGCAGCCTTCACTAAAACGGACACCCAAGTCACATACAGGCTCGGTTTTGGGAGTTCTTTATAGGGTTGGAAAGATAATTTCAATACGCTTCCAATGGCACCGGTCTCAGGCCCAAATTCATCTAGATTCGACAGGAATCATCGAAACACACCCTCGTTAGGGTTTGAGTTTTGCTTAGATTATTCTGCTGGGTCAGTTTTGCCGTTTATCTGTTTGTAAAACCCCAGCTTCATGTGATTCAATAATTCATCTACAGATCGTCACTATAATTTGAGAGCTGCATTCTTTTCGAGTTATTTCTTCTGTTCTTCGTTTCGCAGGCAGGGTAGCCTTTGCGGCGAGGTCAACCAGATTGTGACACATTTGATAACCAGAGGAGTTGTGGTGCTAAGATTGCAGGGTTCGGATCTCCTGATCTGAAGCCGGATCAGTGTGTCGTGCTCCACCAAAACGAGTTATCCTCTCCTGACGGAAGATCGAGCACCCCGTCCCCATCATTTTCTCTTTCTACAAAGGACTAAATATCCAAATTAGCTAACAAAAATAAAAAGACTGTTGGAGTTGCTCTTAGAGCATTTCCAAGGGCCTCTGTAAAATTTTTTTGATAGCTAAAACTAACCAAGTTGAGGTAAAAAATGAATACAACAAACTCTCTTTTTCCCATGCTCCATGTCTCGCTAGCCATCTTTATCGAGCTTTGACACCTCGTATCTGCTCCTCTCGCGTCCTCCCATCCTTTTTCACGCAGTCCACGTGCTCCCGCGTTTTTGAAAGTGCATCTAGTCCTCTAAGCGAATTTTGGTGAATTGAATGACAAAATGATTAAAGGACTAACTTATTGTTTAAGATTGTGAGCATGATTTAATTGTAATATTCATGATGTAATAGTGTCTCATATTTAATGGGTGAATATCATATGGCTCAAATCAAGGACAGCAAGCAAGTATGTGATCCTATGTTGCAAATATTGACCAATGACAAGCTAATGAGAATGTATTGGATTTATATTTCAAGAATGATTATAAGTCTCCAATATATGTGATAGCTTCGTTGCAAATGAAAGGGATAATATAAAAAGAAAATATAAATTTTCACTAGAGGATTCTGCAAGGGTTCATGTGGTTATTAAGGGGCCACAAGCTTATTTAATTTCTACTTGATGGTCCTAAAACTTAGTTTCTATTTGATAGTTAGAACTGGCATTTTGTCCTAGCAACCGTAAGCCTTATACTATAAAAAAAACAAAGATTAGTATTTACATACTGGCATAACAAGGACCAGTCATTACAATCTTAGATACGGAGTAGTAGCTTATTATAGGAGCTGAAATATACAGAAGTATATTTGTCGCAACCAAATATTGTAGCACTTATGCTTTGTCTTTCCCAACCAAACTTCAGGAATAGCAAATAATTTTTTTCCGAAACGAAATAGCAAATAAATTTTTTATTCTCGAGAAATGGTGAAATCTGTTACAAATTGAGAGCGAGAGGAACGAGAGATGCAAATGAATGACTGAATGATTCGATTATTAATTAACTGTTGTGTACAAGATAATTATATACAAGGGCTAATAGTCCAAAAGGTGCCTCTTCTGAACATGTGTCTTGACTCCCAAGGATGTGCCCGAAAGGGCCTAATCGGTTACCATCCTAATGATGGTGCTTATCTACTTGATCACTAATTAATCTAATTAATCCTAACACTCCCCCTTGATCAATAGATCTTGTGTAGGCTCCATTTAATCTTGTTGTAGGTACCGTTGTATATTCGTTAGTCATAGTCTTGAATTTTTGGAAAAAAACCCTGTGGGAAAAATCCAAAGTATATCGATATACCAGGCAAAGCTCCTTAAAAACCCAGTGGGAAAAATAAGGAGAACAACCATGGTATATATATAATTCCCAATATTTATAGACCCTTTAGGTGATTCTAAAGACTTAGTCTAAAAACAATTTGATCAAAGATCAATATGTCATATATAATATTATCCTTAAAAACCCCTTAGGGAAAATAGATAATATGACAACTTCTCACAAAAACCGTTTAGGAAAAATGTGAGGAAAATCTTTGGAAAACCCCAATGGGAAAAATCCAAAGTAGTACCGGTATATCAGGTAAAACTCCTTAAAACCCCAGTGGGAAAAATAAGGAGAAACCCCATGATATACAATCACCAATGTTGTTAGACCCTTTGAGATAAGCTCAAAGTCTTAGTCTAATAACACCTTGACCATATGGTCAATATGCTCGAATATCATCTTCCAAAAACCCCGGTGGGGAAAACTTGATGATATAGCATATACCTTTGTTGACATTGTCTCATCAAAAACTTTACATGAGAAACCTCGAAAGGAAAAACTCAAATAAAGAAAAGAGTACAATGTATCATATGTCACAATATCATCCACCAAAAACCCTATGGGAAAAACGGATGATATGACATAATCTTGTGTCAATATTGCCTCATTAAAAACTTTCTATGAGAAACCCTAAGGGAAAAACTCATACAAAGAAAAGAGTGCAATATGATGTTTTCAACAAGTTATTAATCAGAGAGGTGAGAGACTCTCCCCCTGAAACTTGCAAACCTTTCATACCGATGTACTCAAAACATAAGAAATGTGTAGTATGGTAGGTTTTGTGAATATCTCTCCGAGATTATCACAATACTTAGTTTGCAAGTATTCATATGTCTATATTCATGTAAAGGCTATTTCAATGATCTGGAATTTGGGGATCTTATAGATAACCAGAATCATAATATCCATATAATTGGATCTTGGATTATATCAAGATCACATGTGCTATTTTGATATATCAAAGATATCCTCAACTTTAATCTACCAACATTTGGTAGGATAGCGCTACTACTAGATAGCAAATTATTGCAATGATAATATCCGGTCGGGAACTTTGCAATATATATACTAGCACATAAATAGCACAGAGATAATGGACCACATGTCCCAATATCTCATTCCAATTGCTATGGTATAAAAACAATCTTCCTCTATCTTGAGGTAGAACAACCATAGGATTCCTTTTCATATTGAGCCATTCAATATGATGTGGATATAGATAGCTTTACTACAAAACTTGGGAGAGGATACTTGGATCCTAAATACAAAATAAAATTTTAGTTTAGACCATATCTCCCATATCTAAACTCCGTCTTTAGATTACAACGTGCTATTAGTAAGTGTTCATTCTCAATGATGTCAAGACTATTGACAATCATATAATACTAGGAAATCCAATAAAGGACTCTAAAATGAACACCACATGTAATCAATCTTGTATCCCTTCAAGTTAAGGAATACACACAATGTCAATTGTACCAAATTTGATTTAACTACATTAAGCCATATATTGACTTAAGTAATACACAATATGGGTTGCGCTTTTTATGTATTGGTGTTTGGTATGTGAACTCCTTCCCGGAAGCTTCACAAATATACCAAATCAAGTGATTATATGTAATCACTATACCTATCAACTGCAAAGATAAATGCTTTTCAACTGCCAATCATAGTTAGTGTCAGAAATTTAACTTACTATGGAGAATAACTACATTGATAAACAATGCTTTGGGCTTTGCGTAAACCCCATTGTGCTACTAGTCTTGCTTTATATCTCACCACCACCTTGTTCTCAATCCATCCTAGGATGAAAACACTCTGTACCCACAATAAAGGTATGTGAGGTGTTAGCTTTACAACTCCTAACTCCTCTTTTCTGGTGAGCAAGACTATCTCTGTATGTATAACTAATCAAGTTCCAGAAAGAGTGACAAAGCACTCTGCCATGGTCTTATTACCTGGATAACTTGGAATATACAATTTATTTAGAGAAGTATGAGTCGACTCATGTAGCCTTTATATGATATAATTCTCCTGTTATCAAAACTAAAAATGAACCCTGAATGACTCTTCGTGACTTCCATAAACGAGAGTCGGGGCTTTCCGATATCCTAGCCTCAGTATTTTAGTGCACTTCTGAGATAGGTTTGTGGATTATAAATATCCACAGGACATTACATGTCCTCTAGGTGTCTTTCAACCAAAGGTTGAGTTGCATTTTCAGTCTTCTTTTTGCTTGCCAACAATCGTATCTTGCCACTTGGAAGTGCTTCTCCCCCTCATATAGCCAATATGGGGGTGAGTGGTATATTCCACTCTTTCTGGCACTTTCCTTGCAGGATGGAGAGACTTTGTAACACCTATATAATCTATGAAAGTATTTAGGCAGTTTGTTTGCAATACTATGCAAATCATCCTTTGAACTCAATGTTAATGTCCATTTACCAAGTGAGATATTGATACTATCGAGAGCGAGTTCAACTAACTCCTCTGAATTCAATATCCACAATATGGGCAAACCATTGATTCAGTTTATTTAGTACGTGATCTTGAGCTTGAAATGCTTTATGCATTACAAATATTTTCTGGGCATTATATATGGTACTATTCTCCCCCTAATGCCTGGAAAAGCTCATGTATTCTAAACCAGCATATGGGTTGCAAATAGATCCTCTATAGAGATCTAGATACCGAATAATCGACGGAGATTGAAATCTCAGATTGATCCCCAGTTTCCTGTATGGACCCATCAATGTATGCTGCGGTGGTGAGATTGGTACGTATACAACGTAACCTAATCTTACGCAAATAGGAAATCTTATGAATTCCAACGTACTGAATGCATATGGGGGGTATGCAATTAATCTTAAGTCAGGAGTGTGTAAATCTTCCTGACTCCAATACGAAATTGACAAATAGCAATTTACTAATAATGGTCTTGTATGATCTTAATATCATACTTATAGATTCTAATCTATCCCTTTGGCTATGTAATTAAACTCTTATTATACCTAACAATCGTCATTGAAGGTACAAAGTTTAGTAGTGTTCAGGATAATGCTCATAACAAGAACCATGATCTACCAAATACAAGGCTAAGTGTGGATATTTCCACACTTTAGATCATCTCATAGATGTATGTATACAACCATGAAATGCCTGAACTGTCCAGACAATCTTTCTGTCGGGCGCAAAATATTCTTTCGAATATGATCAAGGGATCTAAGTCAATCTGATTTTAAGATAAGATGGTCTTAAAATTTGTTTCCCTATGATACTTATCGTATCCATACTCTGGGGAAATACTGACCAAAATAATTGCTATTAATTTTTCACTCATCTCTTTGGATGGCTAAGTTGATCATTCCAAATCTTAAATGGATCAACCATGTGAAAAATTCTTATGCACAACATGTTGTACGGGGATAATTGTATGCATAATACAACCAAAATGAGACTTATCTCATTACTTATGTGTCATATCTAATGTTTTACTTTTGTGTTTCTCTATGGAAACACAAATGTCTATTGGGCACATATCAATCCTTATTAGGAAAATTCCCATACAATCTATATATGACAAGAAATAAATGAAATTCTTGTCTAATATATAGAAATCCATAAATATTGTCGAGTATCAAATTCATCAAAATGATACTCATAATAGTTATGACAACAAATGTTACAACACATTTCGATGGACATTAGTAATTTCCTAGGGATCTTTAATTTGAAGATTGAAAATTATTCAAATCTTAGTCTTAGCTCCCCTATTATCCCTTACTATTATGATATAGATCAATTTCAAAATTAAGAGTATGACATTGTTTAGCATTCTGCTAAACACAACCACTTATATGACTTATTATGTGGTTCTCATTGTCACGACTCAGTTGCACATAGGGCCTTTTGCTTCCATCATTGGAAGTAAATTGTATGAACAATAAGATCTAGTCTTAAAGGTATGATCTACTTTATTGTTCATAATACTCGTGAAGAGTATACCATAAAGTATGTGCATTTCCTTTCCATAAGATAGTCTTATTGATAATCTTTATGGATGTAGTACATTAACAATAAGGCACAATTTCTTTGATCTATAATAAATAACCCCTAAATGAGGGTCATTAAACTCTTTTATTAGTTTATGGGATAAAACCAATAATAGTTGTATATATCTTATCATACTTTTGGACTAGAGTAGGTAATCACATAAATGTGTAAACCACACAAACTAATCATCATAAGTTTTAGTATGCACAAGACAAGATAGTCTCTATGTCGAAGACAAAGAGTAGATCTTTATAGTAGGCAAATATATTGCTGCCTAAGCACGGTCTCAAGGCAGAATAATTCACAAAGAATTAAACGCAGCCAGTGCATTTAGGACTCTACTATCTTGTGTAATAACAAAACAATATGATGAGAAAGATCAATTCAAACTTTTATTTTGATTAGAAAATTAACCAAAATAACCAAGATGTTATATTGCAACTTTTAGTCCCATACTTATATCAGGGTTAAAATTTTCTTATTCAATAAATCCTTGTTAAATTGCAATTAATACAACTAGCAAATTTAACTTGTATGTGGTGCAAATTGTGGTTTAGGGCACCAGCATACCCAATTCTATTATAAAATTTACAAATATAACTTATATGTTGGTGCAAAACTAGGGGTTTGGTTGCACCGACATAGCCCAATTAATTTATCAAAAATAATAAATGTAATATGTATGTGGTGCAAATGGAGATTGGGCCCATCACATACACCAAAATTATAATAGAATTACCAATACCATTGTAATATGAAATAATCAAAACCACAAAAATATTACAATGACAAGAGTAGCAATACAAAATAATGGCATACAGAACAAACAGTTCAATTATTTTCACAAGAAAAATAAACTAAGGTAGTCAAAACATATATTAATCAAGATACTAAACTGCTGTAAATAAAAGAAAAGGAAAAAAAATGCAGCCACAACCAACTAGGCTTTGTGGCCCAGCCGATCTAGCGCCGGCCCGTGAGCGCGGCCCAGGCAGGCCCGCAGCTGATGCGCGCAGCCCAAAGCTTGGCGCACAGCCCCAGCCGGCAAAGCGGCTCGGTGCGCGGTCCAGCCGGCCTGGCATCAGGCGTGCGGCCCATCCGGCCCGAGAGCCAGGCGCCGCTGGCTTATATAGGGGCGACGGTTAGGGTTTTAACCCTAACCGCCCCCATTCTCAGTCGCCGCCGCCGCCATTTTGGCCGTCGACGCCGCCGACCGTCGCCGTCCGGCCATCGCCGTCCAGCCACCACCGCCACTGTAGCCCCTCGGGTCTTCGTCTTCCTCGCATGGCGGACCCGACCCCAGCCATGGAGGCTGGCTGACGGGGCACCCGCCCGTCCCTAGCCATGGAGGCCGACCGGCGGGATACCCGCCCGTCTCCGGCGAGCTTCGGTCCTGGAGACCGGCGCTGCGAGCCATAAGCGGAGCGGATCCGTCCCCCCGCCGGCCGTTGGGGCGCCGCTCGGAGCCGGGCAGACGCCTGCCCCGGCGACGAGAGAGAGACGAAGGCGGCGCCGAGCGCGCGTACGGGCGGAAGGTCGGCCCTGCACGGTCGATTGTCCGCCACTGCTCCATGTCGGTGTGTGCAGGAATTCCGGCGAAAGACTGCGAGTTCTCTAGAATCGACTGCTCGCTGGTAAGAAAATCATCAATCGATGGAGAAAAAAAATAATTTCTTACTGTTCCCGGTGTTTCCACTAGCAATAATCTCATCTGAGAGGCCTAATGCATGTGAACGTTGGTTCTTCTTTCTTTTCCAGTCTTGGATGGATCAAGGCCTGCGTGCCCTTTGTTCTTGTCTGTTGACGAACAAATCTCCAGCGACTCTACAGTAACCGCACCGACGGCGAACTCGCCTTTCCTCTGCCTATGCGCGTCAGCGGAGTGCAGAGCATGCGTGTCTGATAACGTGTTACAAATTGAGAGCGAGAGGAACGAGAGATGCAAATGAATGACTGAATGATTCGATTATTAATTAACTGTTGTGTACAAGATAATTATATACAAGGGCTAATAGTCCAAAAGGTGCCTCTTCTGAACATGTGTCTTGACTCCCAAGGATGTGCCCGAAAGGGCCTAATCGGTTACCATCCTAATGATGGTGCTTATCTACTTGATCACTAATTAATCTAATTAATCCTAACAAAATCAAAGCCCGTTTTTCAGGCTTTTTGGACGACAGGCAGGGTGGTGGGTGGTGGACTGGACTGGACTGAACGAAGAAAGATGGGCTGGCATATTGGGCTGTCAAACAGCAAAATCAACGGCCCACTTTGTAAATCAACGGCCCGACCCGACCACCGACACCGTCCCCAAATGGATAGCGTACGTCCTACGTATACGGGGCGTAAAATATACTCGTACTCCATCCAGTAGATCTGTGCCATCAAACCCTTCGCCGTCGTTTCAGCTAGCTCTCGCCGGCGGAATTCTCTGGTGCGCAAAATCTTAGGAAAATACGGTATATACATATATAAAAAAACTAAAACTAACCGGTGAATCAGTGAATCTACACTTCCAATTTTCAATTCAAAAGCGGATTGAGCACATATGCACACACCAATGACCAATTAATAACTGAATCAGTGAACATAAACTACCAATTTGTTCGAAAAGGGATTGAGATGGAGTAGACACTAGAGTAGAGAAACCTCAAAGGGACTTACAATAGGTGAATGGGAATGACTTGGTACCAGTGTCAGCGTTGCCATCGGGGGACGCTCAGTGAACATAAACTACCAGTTTGTTCGAAAAGGGATTGAGATGGAGTAGACACTAGAGTAGAGAAACCTCAAAGGGACTTGACAATAGGTGAATGGGAATGACTCGGTACCAGTGTCAGCGTTGCCATCGGGGGACGCCGGCGCGGTGCCTCTTGCATGTATATGTTGGGTAGCAGATCAGACGCGGGGCATCGCATAGCAGCCGGCGCGGCAAGATGGTGCCGGCCGGTGCGGTGCTTGGGCTCACCAGCTCGAGTTCATGCGCAACGCTGCAGCGGAGATAGGAAATTGACAGGCGAGCAGACTGCTGAGCTACAAAATCGAAGTATTAAGGGCGTGTTTGGCAGAGCTTCACGTAGCTCCAGATCCAAAAACCAACTCCGCTTCAAATTTTTTCAGCCAAACATGTTCAGCTCCAGCAACTCCACCGTGGATCTGCTAAAAAAAAGGTGGAGCAGGCCCCAACTCCATGATTTTCATGGAGTACCTCAGGAGGTGCTCCACCAAATCAAATTTCGTGGAGTTGGGGTAAATTACCCGCCAATGCCACTGGTTACACACCAAAAACGGTTCGTTCTTTCTTTTTTTTCCCCATCGCTACAGTCCCACGGCTCCTTCCCCACTGTGCTCCTCCTCCCTCCGAGCTTCTCTGCGAGGTAGCCTGCCCGGCCGGCGCCCTGCCCCGGCGAGGTCGCGCCCTACCGGCCGGCGGCGAGGCCGCGCCCGTCCTGCCCCGTCACCCCTTCGCGGTTTCACCGGAATCCGCTCCCGGCCGGCACCTGCGGTGAAGCCTGCGCCCGCCCCTGCGGCGAGGTGGCCGTGCGCCAGGGCGAGGCCACGCCCGCCCCTGCGACCGCCCTACCGGCCGGGGTCGAGCTCGGCTCCCCTGCGCGGAGGCCCTAGGCTGCGGCCTTGCCGGCGGCGCTGCCGCCCGGCGTGGAGCTCCCCCGCGCGGAGGCCTAGGCCACGGCCTCGCCGGCGCCGGCGCGCGGCGTGGAGCTCCCCCGCGCGGAGGCCTGGCACCGTGGTCTCGCCAGCGCTGCCGCCCGGCGTGAGCTCCCCGCACGGAGGCCTGACGCCGCTTCCAGTTCCGCGCGTGGATCTCCCTCGCATCGCAGATGGCAGGAGGGAGCTGATGAGGAATTGAGGAGAGGGAGAGAACTGACGGTGGGCCATATATGTCATAGAGATGTTGAGAAATCTGAAGTTGTACCAAACACTTTTCGGAATCTCGCTCCACGGTGGAGCTGCTCCACGGTGGAGCTGCGCGGATCTGCAGCTCTGGAGCTGTTTTTGCAGAGTTGGAGCTCTACCAAACACGCGCTAAATACTCGATAAGCCAAAATTGAGGGTAGTCCTGGGCCTACCTAGACTACCCTCTAGGTCTGCCAATGGCTCCCGCCATGCCTTCCGCGCGCAATACGCTCGCTGTGATCCGCACCCTACCGCTGACCACCTGCCTGATCGCCTCTCCTGCTTTTCCCCGCACCATCGACGCCCCCGTCGCCCGCGTACGTCCCACCGTGCCGCCGCATCGCTGTTGCTCACGTGATTCCACCGTACTGTCAGCACCCCACCTCGCCCCCTCATCCGCTCCCTCCACACCTTCCACACGCAATTCCGCTCGCTGTGATCCCCACCCTGCCGCTGACCACCCGTCTGATCGCCTCTCTAGCTTCCCCAGCACCGTCAATGCCCCCGTTGCCGGAGAAGGATACTGACCTTGTACTGCTGTCCTTGGAGAGGATCAAGGGGTTCAAGGTCCCAAGTCGTGTCTCGCTCAGCTGGGTGAAGAGTAGGGTCACTCGCTACCACAAGCGAAATTCTGGCTCTGAATTAGAGAGTTCTATGCCCGTCCTTCATTTCTTAATGCTCATCGTGCTAGTGATCTCCCAATTATGTGGTTATTAATGCGTCAGCCATTTCTTAATTCTCCTCGTGCTAGTGATGTTCCGATTCTGTGGTTGTTAATTCAGGATCGCAACAATTTTACAACCTTGGCTCGTAATGTTCTAGTTTTCTAGATTACTTTGATAGTATAGTAATTTGCTATGTGTTGTTTAATAATCTGTTTTAGTCTTTTATATCTGCCTTAATTTAGTATAAATAGTTATGTTTTTTATGCTTAGATTATTTTTTTGCTTATCTCAATTTTCTTTATGTATTTCAGGTTTCATTAGTTTAGGTTAGTTACTAACTCCGCCTATGTTGTTTCAACATAGCCGGTCCCAAGCCCGGGTAAAAGGAGGAGGGTATACTATATCTGATCTGATCATGTGTATCTATTTTAGTTTCATTCTTTATCACAATTCCCTGAGCTAACACTATCTACAACTAAGTTGTTAAATTCTTGAGCTGAGTTCATTTGTTAAACTGTCTTACAATTAATTCATACCAAGTCCAGCAACCTATTTTTTAACAAATGGAAAATATTGTAAAATCCTGGAAGGATAAAAGGGCGTTGCAACAACCAAAAGGTTAGTTCCTGTAATTTGTACTCTTGTATTTTGAATGATTTATTTTTTCTTGCAATTTCAGCAAGAACTAGTGGCGGACCCAGCAGGTTTTAGGAGCCTAGGCAATTTAATGGAGCAACACCAACCCTGACATGCTATTTGAATTTGATTTCATTCATGTGATTTAGTTGTTTTAAGGTGGAGAGGGGATCATTAATCAACAATATATTATAGCATTGTTTATCACTTAGTTTTTCAGTTAATAGTTGGTGTAGCGCATTTACATTTTTTTTACAACAAACTCATACTCATCATTTGACGCATGCCTTAACATAATTAAAGCCTTAAAACAGAAGAGAAGAGTGTATCAATAGATATATATAACTGGATGAATAATAAAATAGGATTGGCTTGCAATGGGAAGATAAGTTAAGTCCTACAAATATCTCTAACTATACTAGTCCATACTAAGAAATATCTTACAATCCTATTAAGAAATATCTTACAATCCTATATTCTTCCATAGGTTAATTGGATACATGCCACTGCAATTACCATGCTTTAGAGATATAGCATTATTATTCACGATATCGGAAGCGTGTCATTACAATTTCACAAGAGAAATATACCATTACTTACCCTTTTGACACATTTATATTTTTTGAGTAAAATGCACATAAGGTTCATTAACTTAGGTCTACAAACTCTGAAAAGTGCATTTTTGAATCTATAAATTTGTTAAGTTGTCCACCGCAAGTCCATACCGCTCGACACATCTAGTGTTGACATGACATGCAGTGACTAGGCATGTTCTCTCTCAATGGTGTACTGTGGACTGGAGCACGAGTACAGGGCACTTGCCGGCCTCTTCGCCTTGAAGAGCAGCTGTTGTTTTTTTTTTGAAAAAGAGAGCAGCTGTTGTGACATCCTCGATCTGTAGGTTCTGATCCACTGCTAACTTTAGCTTCCATTTCTGCTATTTGCTTAAATAGTACTTACAGCCTCCCTTCCTGGCCAGTGCAGCATTTGCTTTATCACCCTTCACACGCACAGTGCACCTCACATTGATCATTCATTTATATGGTAGCCAAAATGAACCTGTTGAGAGTAAAAGTTGACATATTAAGTTATGTGAAACACAATCGTATATTGTTAGCTGACTAACTAATTATATTATGACACATAGCTTACTCGGCTAATATTTTAGATGATTAAGCTCAAGACGAGGCATCATTTTTGTTGCTGGTTGATTTGATCGGCTTGTTGTTATTTAATTAATTTGTAAGCTACGCCGATCAAAATAGTGCAAAGAAGAAGCTGAAGTGGGTAAATTACTTAAGCTTTGGAATTTCTAACTTATGCGGCCAGTAGGAAGCGAAGGATTATATATGTCTAGCAGTAGTGTTCGGCCAAGGAAATTATAGATATTTCCTAATCTATAGATGACCGAATATCTCCAGTACTAGATTATGGCCAGAGAAAAGTACTGCTGGTGGCTGGTCGCTGGTGCTGATTTGTTCTGAGAGAAAAGTACTGTTGGCTGGTTGGTGACTGGTTTGTTCTGAGAGAAAAGTATTGTTGGCTGGTGGCTGATAAGCCAGACGAACAGGGCTGGATCACATGCTCTCTGCTCTGTAATTTTGGCTAGCGTCTCTGCCTCGCAATCCTCTTCCCGCACAATCCTCGACAATTATGGCTCCATTCAGCAGATATTCGACAGATTTGTACGTCAGATCTGTTGTGAAAGAAAAATACTATGTGCAGATTTTTACGACAGATTTGTTCTGAGAGAAAAATACTATAGAAGAAGCCGAATAAAAGGAGCCGAATAAAAGGAGCCGAGCAAAGCCACTACGTCTAAGAGGGTAAGTAATGGTATATTTATCTTGTGAAATTGTAATGGAACGCTTTCGATATTTCTCTTGTGAAATTGTAATGGAACGCTTTCGATATTATTAATTAATGAGCCCCACTCCACCTTAAAAAAACTAAATCTCATAAATGAAATAAAATTCAAATAGCATGACAGGGTTGGTGTTGTTGCAATTTTGTTTGGCATGTTTTATTTTTCTTTTACGAATATAAAATTGGTTAGACTCTAGTTTCCTCTTTATTTAATTGGATTTGCGAATTAGATCTAATTTGCTTAGATAATGATATTTAAGTGGTCTTGGGTCTGGGCTGATTTGGTGTTATGAATGATATTGATAATTATGTAAGGTAAATTAAGTGAAAATAAAAATGCTAACTCTTCGCATAGTCGCCTCTCCGGCTCCTCGTGCCTTCCCCATTTTGCCGCTGACCCACCTAATCCCGCAGCTGACCTACTACCTCGTCGCTTCTTGGGCTTCCCCACACTGTCAACCCCCTCATCGTCGAAGAGGAATGCTGATGTTGTGTAGTTATCTTGCCAGAGAGGATCAAGGTGTTCAAAGTCCCCGGCCGTGCCTCGCTCAAATGGCCGAATGATAGGACCGCTCGCTGTCGCAAGGGAAACTTGACATCACCTGCTAATAACATCAGTAAGAAAAGTATGCATCTCCACCTTCGTCAAAAGATTTCAGCTTTGATTTAAAGTTGGAGTTCTATGTCGGTCCAACATTTCTTAATGCCTCTCCTAATAGTGCTCTCCTAATCCCAGTATCATTAATGCGTCGGTGTCACAATAAATTTATAACACCAATTCTCAATGTTTTATATTTTTAGATTACTGTCTTCATATAGTAATTTGCTAAAACGGGTCATGAAGTGCATCAGAAAAGTAAAAGTACAACCACCCTTGTTGACCAGGATGGCGAAACAGAATCAGAACAATTTGTTAAGTTTGAAACATGAATACATGATACATGCTAACTGCATATATGTAGTTGTGATTTTTATCACAACAGGTGTGATTTCAAACATACAATGAGTGTGCAATTGGTAGAGAGTTCGATTTCAATTAAAAAAGAATGCTTTATTTGATACTCTTTTACTGTCATTTAGATACGAGAAGTAATGTTACTGAAGCTGCACATTATGATAAAAAGTGTCAAAGTACTAGAAGTCAAGCACATTTACGACGGGATTGTATTTTCCAAATATCGATAACCACCCTATTTGCTTTTATATCATTTAATTAACCCTATCTACACAAGAAAAATGTATTTTAAAGGTATTCAGCTGATGTATATATGCATTTTGTGCATTTGCTCTAGTGCTTAGTGCCAATGGATAACTTGTTCATTCTTATATACCATCATTGTGGTAATAATGTTTCCAAGTATTCAATTTGTGAAAGGATACCAAGCATTCAGTTCATAAGAAGTAACTTTTACAATATCAGATTAAGAGCTTTGTAACATTGCTTTTAAAGTACTAGTGGTACTTGCAAGTACTTTTCCTTCTTATCCTTCATACCAAAAATAATTAAATAGTTCATACATAATTAAAAAAGTGTTATAGTAATTTGTTACTGTTTTGGTACTTGATCCTACCAAATTGGTACTTCTCTTTAAGTTCTTCATGGTACTTCCTTTATTTCCACAGTTCAATTTCGCCGGATGGACGGCTCTCAAATTTGTCAAGCACTCTAATTTTTTATTAATTTAATACTGTTTTTCTGAAATTTTCATATATTGAAAACTAATTCTGTTTACAGCTATTTTCATTTTGTTGATTACCTTTTTAATATATATCCTGCAACTTTAATTCAGTTATATAAAGAATATTATTTTATATGATTTATATATTAAGTTGAAAATATATATTCTGAAATTGAATTTTGTCCAAATATTATTCATGTTACTTTGCACTGTTGATTCCCTCCTTAATAAACCCTTCACAGTAACGGTTAACATTCTGTTTTAAGCGGTAGAAGTACACTGTTGTCGCTCATTGGTACTCATATATGGAATAGTAATAATGGTTAACAATTAACAGCAATTTGGCGTTTTATTTGTGTCATATCGCCAAATTCAAATATCAATAAGTATTTCAGAGAAGAAATGCTGCACACAGTGAAGACTTAAAATTTAAAACTAAAAACACTTATAAACATTCCAAGAACCGATAAAATTTTAAAAAAACAATAGAGGAAAAAACTGATTCACCCATTAACCGCCGTACTCAAAATTACAAGAGCCTGCCATCCTCTCTGGTCCAGGGACAGATAACAGATTACCATCGTTCAATCTAGTTACAAGGAAAACTTGGTCTCGCAGCCAAAGTAATGGAGAGGCAGCCTCTGCAGTGAAGACGCGCTCATCTCCATCCATTGCTGCTGCTGCTGTTGGTAATGCTGGGAAACCCCAACAGGAGGTGTTCCCCCGAACTTGCCATGGAAGAGCTGGTCCAAGTTCTGGTGCGACGCCAGCAGCTTGTCGAGGATAGACCAGTCGGCGGCGGCGGCGGCGGCGGCACCGAAGCACTCACCGCCGTGCAGCGGCATGTCACCGGCAGTGCCGCAGGATGGTGTCAGCTTCACCAGGTTGTGGGGAGAGGAGGCCATGCCGAGCGGGTTCATGGCGACGGCCGGTGGCGAGCCGGACATAAACCCCGTGGTGCCCAGCGGCGGCGCCTCGGCGCTCGTGAGGTGTGGAAGGTGCATGGAGGAGTCGAAGGCGGGGAAGAAGCCGCCGTGCATGAGCTGCTGGTGCAGGCCGTGCTTCTGGTCCGCTGGCGTCGCTGCACCACCGCCGGGGGAGTGCTGGAAGGAATGGAGGAGCTCGTCGTCGTCCACCGCCACCGCCGCCGCCATTCCCTGCTGGTCGAAGCCTCTCTGGATGCTTTTCTTCATGAAAACCCTACACACCACCCATCCATCCTCCTGCGGCATCCCATGTTTAATTTCAGCAACCTCAACGTTGCACATTGGATCAAAATTACTAGTTGTGTGCTTATTAGTGCTTACAGTTATAGGCACCTCAACGTTGTCGTCGTCGAGGCGGTACTCGTGCATGATCCAGTCGCTCTTCTTGCCGTGAGGAGCTCTGCCGGTGTAGAACACCAGCGTCTTCCTCAGGCCGATCTTCCTGCCACCGTTGCCGAGGAAGATGGCCTTGTCCCTCCCCGTTGCCTTCCAGAACCCGGCCGTCGTGGCCCGGTTGGTGCGTGTCCCCGTTGGGTACTTCTTGTCCTTGTGGCTGAAGAAGTACCACTCGTCCTGAGGCCCCGTACCAATCCTGCACCGATCTGCATCCACCATGAATAGATCTTGTGAGTTAACGACTTCATGCAGGATGGAGCATGCTTCCTGTTCCGGTACATCAGATCATTACATGGTTGTTGCATTGGTTGTCAGAATTTGGCAGTTACATACCTTTGAGATCCCAGGGCTCAAGCTTGTTGAGGTCGATCTCCCTTATGACATCGAGATCTATGGGCTCATAAGCGACCTTCTTCCTCAGGTAGTAGTAGAGGAGCTCCTCGTCGGTCGGGTGGAACCGGAAGCCCGGAGGCACTGTCAGCGGCGAGCAGCTCGGATGCATGCTTTCTTCACCTGAGAAATCACAAACCAATAAGCTAAATTTGCTCAAAACAAAACTTCAACCTCTATATAAGTTTCTCCTGAACAAAAGTATATGGACACACACATACCTTGGAAAGGTACCTTCCCTTGGCTTTGCTTGGTTGTGCTCAGCTTGAAAGCAAGAACACAACAGCCTAGAGACAAGCAGGAGCGCCAGATGGGGGTGTGAAAGCTAAGCTTGTGCTTGTGATGTTGCAAGAATGAAGATTATGTGAGTTATATATAAAGGAAAGCTGGCAGGGAGGGTAGAGCTGGGATAATGTGGGTTCTCACCAAAGACAAGCTATGCTACAACAAAATATAGACTATAGCCAGTGGAGGAATGGGAGTTAGCTGTGAAATCCTGTAGGCTGGGGATAGTGCTCGGTATAGTGAGTGTTTGCATTTGGTCATGGCCGGTTTTGGATGTACTGAAGGAAAGAAGGGGGGTTGTCTCTGGACTAGGGAACCCTGCCACAAAAATGGCCACAGAAGGAGCAATGACATGTCTCCGTCTGCAAATAGCTAATTCAGAGCATGAACTTTTGCAAATGTACCCTCACAACTCACAACTCACAACCGATGGTTAATTAGTCGCTAATAAATTGCACACTTCTCATAAACAGCTTTGGGCAGTTGTCTCAATGACACTTTGAGTAATCCTTGGGGACTTAATAGTGTTTGGTGAATAAAAACAAGCTTTGGGTCGTCATTTGACCAGCGGTGTGGGAGTCAGGGAATTAACCTACTAGGTCCCACTCCTATGTTCCACATTCCGTTTCTATTCCTCTTCTAATCCTTACACATGCTGCCTTATTTTATTACACTAGACTCTAGGAGTTTTGTTAGTCTTTCAAGTGACGAATGGATAGCATTGATTGTCACATAATTTACTTGTCCCGAGTATATAGATCTCTTACAAATATAGAGTAAAAGTTTCAAATATAATGTCCGGCCAGTTCCTCACTTCGCGCTTGGTATGCATCTGATCTCAAATTAAATTTAGACTTGAGATTATATTTGACCATCTTGCATCGGGTGAATTGACTTATCTTTTTCATTGTTGTTGAAATAAACCACATTGATATCTAGCTTAGATTCACAATTTGGCATGCCTATATGTGTACGTCCTTCGTTCCATTAAGATGTAATTTACGGTGTTCCAGCATTATTTAAAGTCAAAATTCTTAACCTTAATCAAGTTTATAGAAGAATGTGTTAACTTCTTGTACCAAGAAGATCAATTTGATTAAACTAATCTGATGTTGGTTTAAATATAGTTTTTTTAAAGAAACTGTAGGGGAGTACCCCACAGCGCAAATTTCAAAGAAATGGTGTCGCACTCAGGATTTGAACCCTAGGTGGGAGCCCTCAGCTAGTGGTCTTTATCACTCCAACTGTGAGATATAGTTGTTGCATCATTCTATAAACTTGGTCAATATTAGAGAGTTTTGACTTGGTACAAGACTAAAACACCCTTATACACTTTGGATTAGAGGGAGTATAATGAAAAGAGAGAATTAATTAGCTTTACTCCAAAAGTATGAATGCTACTGACTTCACAAAAAAAATGAAACACGCAAAACCCGCACATTTTTTCTAGACATGACCATCTTCAGCGCAATGTGTGTGTGACAGACACAACACAATCATGGGCGGCGTGTCGGTGGCGAACCGCGCCGCGGGACGCGAGGGGTCGCGAGGTAAAGGAGAACGTCGTGGTCCGTCCGTCCGTGGCGCCCGTCCGTGGCGCCTGCAGGGGTTTTTGCTAGATTCCGATTAGCAGTGGTAGAGGTGAGGAGTTTAAGTGCTACAAATTCTCACCTCTTGATATGGCCATCGGATGGAGATCCAACAGATGTGGTGAGAGTTTGCATAGTTTGCACACGAAACTGATTTGCATAAGATACGCTCCCAAGTATGAATGCTATTGACTTCAGAAAAAGAAATGGAACATGCAAAACCCGCACATTTTTTTCTAGACATGACCATCTCCAGCGCAATGTGTGTGAGACAGACACAACACAATCATGGGAGGAGTGAAAATTTCCATGCCTGCATGCCTTGATGTGATTCCAGATTTGCTTGTGTTGTTGGCAAGCTTGCAAGACGTACACAGTACACTTGTTACGTTTCCCTAAGGTTACTGTGGCCATATATATAACTGTGTGCAATACTTTGAAGGTGTGCGCCACATACACGTCGTTGCTGTTTGCAGTGAAGGTGAGTGTGCAGCCAACAGAACTAGAAAGTCTTCGTAATGCAGTTTTCTTTCGGAGAACCAAGATCATTAACTCAATCATGACCTTGCTTGCGTGTTAAGCTGTTGACTAGCCGCAGCAACTTGCATTGCTACATACTGCAGCTTATTACTCCTGCATTCACCCTCGAGCTCCAGCTCAGGATACACGCACTGACGAAAACCTGCTGCCACTAGCCTTCTTGCCAGCATCCCAACAACTGGCCGGTCTCAATGACTGAATCGCATCTTGCACACGGCGCGCGCGTGCATCGCCGTCACCGGCGCCGGCGCACCCGCCACCGTGCCATGCATACCGGACGGTTGCAGCTTGAGCTAGCCTTTGCCCAGTTGCCCCCCTGATCTTCCCGCTGGTGCAGTGCATGCAGCTGCACATAACATACTCGACACGATGCCCAGCCAATAGTAGTCAGGATCTCGATCCCATCATCCGATCGTGCACCCTGCTGGTGGGTGATGACACACAAGCAAGAACAGAAAAACATTCAGGTGGCAAGCCGGTCGACCCACGGCAGGCGCCGCCGCCGGCCGGTCGCCGGAAAAGATGGATCCATGCGTGACCATTAACTGGCAAGCCCGCAGTAGGTCGTCGTCGCCGGCGATCCCGGGCAGCTGATCCATGAGCGCGCGTTCGTTCGTGCGTGCGTGAGTGCATGGGCGCGTTCGATGAGGATGGATGGCATTATTTGATTTGTCGCTGTCGATGGCATTATTCAGCTGGTTAGAATGGGATGCGATGCGAGAGAGAGAGAGACGGAGGAAGAGCCGAAGAGAGAGGCAGGGGGCCTGGAAGTCGGGGGCGTGGCACGGGCGTGTCGTCGCAGCTGCACGTGCGCGCGCCGCGCGCCGGTCAGCTTGTATCCCGGCACGGCCGGGCCCTCACTTCGAGGGATACCACTCGTACCAGCTACGATGGCCACAAACTAGATAGTGCTGCACACCAAGAACTGAATTCCGTTTTATTCATAAGTTCAGTACGCGTGTAGCTAGCGATCGAACACAAACTAGATAGTGCTGCACACCAAGAACTTAACCTTCAGTTTTGCTAGTTTATTTGCAGATATAAAACCAAAATGTGTGATAGTATATCAAAGGAGAAAAATATTTCAGTTCAAAAAAAAGGAGAAAAATATTTGCTGGTTCGCAATTGCTTTCACAAAAACTCAAAATTGTAGATATTTTTACCATGTATGCAGCACAAGGAACCAACACAAAATTTGAAGAGTTTAGAAAATGTATACTCCCCCGGCCCTTCTCAGAAGTAAGTACCGTTATGGTGTTCTCTAACTGAAGCAAAGCATTCTAAATTTGACTACAACTTACCTTTTTCATGTTTTGAGTTTGAATGATAAGTAATACGAGTGGATTTACCTTGAAAGATAAAATAGTTTTATAAAATATATAATACTATATTTTACATATACATTATTATAGCAAAGTACTAGCTCCCTCCACTTTTTAATTTATATTTCATTTATGTCATACAAAATTGCAATCATAAGTAAATATTGTCATTTAAATACCAACCTATTAGAATCAATTTTTCATAAAAATATTTACGAATACAATAGTTGTTGGGCTCATAAAGAAATGAAATATGACTAGTAATTTCAAACAAATGGAGTAATAGTCAAAGTTAGAAATAGCTGACCTCAGACAACTTCAAAGTGTGTCCATTTGTGATTGGAGAAAGAATGTATTACTAATCCCCCTCCACTCTATCTTGTCACAAATGTTTTTGTGTTCGTAGTCAAATAGTCCAAATACTGATCACAATAGTTTTTATCAATTTATAAAACGGATAAATTGATCTTAAGAAGTAGACTGATATTGTTTATTTTTGCTAGTGTTGTAAAAAAATTGCATTTGCTATGGGAAATAGTTCCCAACACTTGTGTTCTGTTTTGAGGGAATGAAATTATTCCAACAATAATGCCATATGATTACAATCTTTATACGATATTTTTTCACTCAAATAAAGTAACAGCCGATTGATCATAGAAAGATGGATTTTCACGCTATCTAATATAATGCACTAGCTCCAACACATTTCTGTTACATGTCAAACATGTACCAAGCTTCATCATTAGGATTGAACTCAGTCATGCATAAGCTCGTAGTACGCCTCATTTTAGTTATTATCACTCTTGATATATGTGTTTGATAAAGAGTAAATTACACCCACCGTACAACAACTTGTCAGGTGGGTGCAGATTGGTCAAAAAACTTGTAAAATGCTCAATTTAGTAGAGTAACGTAACAGGTGGCTGCAAATTGATGCAAAAACTTGCAAAATGCTCAATTTAATACAATAACTTGGCAAAATGGTGCACCTACAATCCAAACTCTATAACGCACCGTATTAAGCAAAGTATAGATTGACATGTGATTTTTTCCAATCAATAATTCTTAATTTTTGTCAATACAAGTCATTAATAGTGACCACTGTCTTCTCAACTATGTACATAACTTATTTGTTCTGTATTAACAGTTGAATCAAAATTTAGAATTATGCCATTAGTATTACCGCAAAGATTAAAGTCCATAAGAGACATCATATCCAGGACCTTAGGTTTCTTCTGCAATTCTGCTCATGTATTCAACTACTGTAAGAAGCAGGTGTCTTTATATTATTTTTGCTTATTTAATCTTTCTATTCAAGTACACGAGCTTTTAAAACAAATTTATATCAAACTAGTAGAAGGTATTTTTTTGTTTTTAGGCAAACAAAAATGCATATAATCAAATATGTAGAGGTAACTTTATCAATATTTAATCATTTTATAAAATAAATGAATCAAAACACCTAAGTAGTCTTGGCCAAATTATACTAATTATACCAATATAATGCGCATAACAGTTGGACTACGGATGCACCAATTTGCCAAGTTGTTGCACTAAATTGAATATTTTACAAGTTTTAGGACCAACATACACCCATTTGTCAACTTCTTGTACTAGATTGAGCATTTTAAAAGTTGTTGGATCAATATGCACCCACCTGACAAGTTGTTAGATGATGGATGCAATTTACTCTTTGATAAATGATGTCCTTAGAGAAAAATAAAAGAAAGCTAATGATGCATATAAGTATACTTCGTTTTTATGGCTTTATGGAATAACATGCATTAGGCACAGTGTGGGTGTGGGTGGGGGGGGGGGGCAACATTTCTTTTTGGGAGACCTTGGGTCCTTAACATAAAATATTATTCACATGAAACTGCAGTTGTTCAGACTTCAGAGCATTGTTCCTTCCCAAATTATTCTACCCACAACAGCTCAAAGAATTGTTCCTTCCCGAATTATTCCATCTTCGTTCCTCCAGACAAACTAGTCCTGTCACCTGTGTGTGTTCCTATATACCAGCGATGCAACATTATTCGATCAGATTGCATTGTATGTAGACGACAAATTACAGTTCATAGCAGCAGGGTTCGTCGAGGATGGAGCCAAGGTTCTCTTTTCCCATATTCTCTCCTGCCACCCCATTCGTGTGCGTGATGAGCTCCACTTTTATATCGTCTTTTGTCCCCTTGACCAGTGGACACACACGGATCGGATGAACACAATTAATTGTTGGTTAACCTACAACCAACAGTGAGCTATTGATTCTTGCAATCTTTATGGATCAAGTGTGTGTGTACGCATCTGAACATTTCGTCAGTTTAGAACGAAACCTAGCCGCTAAGCCGGCCATTTAGTTTGACCACATAGTTTAATTCGTCGTGATCACAGGAGCTTATATGGTGGATATAGATGTAGTGATTCAGCAGGAAGATCTAGCGCGCTTCTGGTCAATAGTCATGGGTCGCAAGTAAAGGGTTTGTTGACAATATGCCTGCAGTTCGTGCGGGTGAATATATTAGCTTAGTCTACCTACAGTATGTGTAGTACTTTCTTATGAGATGCTACTAGAGTGGTACTACATTATTAGTTACTGATTTAATTCAATTTGTGCAGCTTGGTCGTCGATCTGTTTTCGTGGGATGATGTTTGGAAAATTCTCTCTAGATCATAGCATATACTTCCTCCATTTCAAATTACTTATCGATTTAACTTTTCTAAATACATTCATTTTGTTATGTGTATAACAAAACGAATGTATCTAGAAAAGGCAAAACGACAAGTAATTTGGGACGGAGGGAGTATATACTACATACTAGGCATGTCATGATGTCAATTTGTGATCAAGACATCGTTTCTGTGCTAGCATGAACTTTGGACCAATATGGCCATAAACATTTTTTTCAAAAAAAAATAGTTTAACGGTAAACTGAAGAAAATAGGATAGCATTAAAAAGCAAACACTATTGGTAGGGTTATTTTTTCTCTCTATGTATCTGGTGTCAGAGAGCATGCATGCATGCAACAAAATAGCAATATACATATACTCATAGCAAATTGAGCGTATGTATAATGCAGCTAGTAAAGTTTCTTATGTTGGAACCTATCCACCCGTGTTGGCACTACTAGGGATACAGCCTTCTGTACCGGTTGAAAACCTTCCTTTAGTACCGGTTTTGGAACCGGTATTGTTCTTCTAGTACTAAAGAGGTAGAGGCATTAGTACCAGGTCAGATACCCTGTACTAATGCAGTCCCACGCGCCGTCCGCCCCGTCCCGTCCACCCCATTGTATTCCGCCTTTTTGTTTTTTTTCTTTTCTTTTCTTTTTCCCTCTCAATCACACATTCACAATCACACATGCATCAATCATACATTCACAGTCACAAACATCTACCATCTCATATAATCCCAATCACAAATCTTAAAAAAATCACAAAAATACATCAAAGAACATCAAGAATCACTACACCACATCAAGAATCTATGCAAAAAGAAGTGAGGAAAGAGGGAAGAAGATGAACACTACAGCATAAGATGCAAAAAAAAAAAACCGCCGGCGGACCTCCCGCGCACCGGCGTCCTGCTGCGCACCGGCCGGCGCCCCTCCCGCGCATCGGCGTCCTGCACCGGCGCCTGGACGGCCGCGGATCCGTCGGCTCCCGCGCCGTGGGCGCCGGCCTGGACGGCTGCGCGTGAGGATCCCGCCGGCCCAGCGCCTGGCCGGCTGCCCGCGGATCCCGCCGGCGCGCCCTCCCACCGGCGCGCGGATCCCGCCGACTGCCCGCGGATCCAGCCGGCCGCACGCCGTGGCGGCCGGCCGTCCGCCCGCGCCGTGATGCTCGGCCGCCAGCCTGCAGGGAATCAGAGAGAGAGGTGAGGCTGGAGATAAGGAAGAAAGAGATGAATGGGAAAGAAAATGAGGGGTAGATTTTTTTCTAAGTGTGTGGGGAGGTGCTGCATGCGCAGATGAAAAGGGCCCGGGGTGGGGAGAGGCGGCCGGGCCCGGGCATGCGGACAGCGTCGTAGGTCGTGCCGCATTAGTACCGGACTTGTTTTTGCCCCGATATTAATGTATTCACATTGATATCGGGGCTAGTTCCTACCCGGTACTAATGTGGCAGGCCACATTAGTACCGGGTAGGAACTAACTCCGGTATTAATGTGAACACATTAGTACCGGGGCTAGTTTCCACCCGGTACTAATGTGGTCTCACGAGAGCGTGGCGAGACTCTCCCTTCTCAATAATACATTAGTACCGGTTCATGTTCACATTAGTACCGGACGTCGAAAAAGCCGGTACTAATGTGAAAATTGCTCTGGGACGAAAGCATCATTCCCTAGTAGTGTGGACTCACCACAAGTTCTCATATTTTTTAGATTTATTATTTTAAAAATTAATGATGTTATTCTTTTATTGGTAGGCGATATCCTTGTGGACAGCAAGTGAGAAATGATAAGTGCAGAAAACGAAACTGTGAATCGACACGGTGCAGCAAACATTGCACCTGCACGTACGTCAACTAATTATACGGCGAGTCGGCGACGCATCGTGCAAAGGCTTCGCGGTATACGTAGGTAGTACTAGTAGCACAGGATATAAAAGTGCAGTGTGGTCGTCGCGTCATCGTCCACACCTCGAGATCGGGGGCTCGTTGTTGTACGTGTGGATCGGAGAGCTAGCTATTCTAGGGTTTCGTTTCTGCTGACGCACGTACACTGCCACACAGGTACTGTATATAGGAGTAGTATATATACTCCTGTATCTTGAGAACAAAGCAACATGCTGCATATATATCTTAGTTGCTGTTGCTCTCGTTCTGATCGATGCGATGCGTTGCTCCGTTCGATCCGATCGAGGGGACATTATGGACGACCAATTGCATCATCAATCGTATTGAGTGAGTTGCACTCAAAAAGGAGGATTCGATCGTTGCTCTGCTATGTGTAATTTTTTATTCTCTTCGACTTCTCTTTTTTTTACTTCTTGTACAATATTTTTCTCTCAAAATAAATTTATCGTACAAATATTTTTTCAGAGAGGTCGGCAGGCTAGATAGAGGGGGGCTCCTATATGATTTGCGGAAGATAGATAAGTATTGAAACTTTCAGCCCACCAAAACTTATCAAAACCAGCCCATCAATATTCAGCCATCGGTGATTCATTCAACATTTTCAACCGATTAAAAATGTTGATCAACATTTAAAAAAAATGATGACCAACATTTTATGGATCAATATTTTTTTAACATTTTCAATAAAAATGTTGGACAACATTTTCAGACCAACATTTTTTTAGAAAATATTAGATAAACAATTGTTTAGAAAATGTTCGATCAACATTTTTAAACAAATGTTGAACCATCATTTTTCTGCAATTGTTCAACTAACATTTTTTTCAACATTTTTCAGGCTGACATTTTCTGCAATTGTTGGATCCACCATTTTTTAAACCGGTATTTTTCATGTAAATGTTGCTCAACATGTTTTCCTCGTCTCTTCACCTCCGGCGGTGACACGGCGCACGACCGGCCGCGGCGGCACCTCGGCCACCGCGCTGGGAGACCGCGGCCCCAGTGGCAGCGCGGCGGAGAAGCTCCAAGCCTCGTCGCCGGGAGGCGCGGCGGCAGCTGGAAGGCCGGTCGCGGGACGGCTCGCCGCTGGGAGGCACGACGACAGCTGGGAGGCCGACCGCGGGTGGGCTCACTGTAATATCCCTGATATTTGTTAACACTAAGTACTTCCATTAGTTGGGTTAATTAAGATTAATTAGTCTCTAAGCATGTTTTACATGATTGTGAACACATTTGCACAAAAACCCTTGGTTAAACTTTCAATTCGTGGTCAAACCCCTAGAGCTCAAAAGGCTGATTTGGTTTTCTTGCGCGTTCTCCAAATTTCACTATAGAAGTTCAAAATCGTCCTATATAAAAGTTTTTCCTTATCTCCGGGAACACATTTTACATAATTGGCGGACATTCAAATTTTGAGTGGAAGTTTGCTTAAATTTGAGTTGAAGCTGCTGAGCACAGTAAATCGGGGCTGAGAAAAACTGAAAGTTTGTCAAGATTTTCCCACAAATCTATTCACCAAAACATAGGTCACTCTTTGGGAAAGTTGTAGTGCTTTAGCTCCTCTACAACTTTTATTTTTGGAGATTTTTCACTTAGTTATCATTTTAGGGAGTCTGGCAATTTCGAAGCTGGGCACATGGAACTAAAACGGGTCTGGACGCAGGCGCCGCCGCACCGGCGCGTCGCGCACGCGCGTCCACCGACCGTGTGGCGTCCACATGGCAAGCGCACACCCCTCCGACATACGGACGGCCTCGACGGCTTCACTGTGGACCGCGGACCCGCCGTGGGCCCTCCGCCCTGTTTCTTTCCCGTGCGCCGCGCCTAGCGGCCATCCGCGCCGCGGGACAGGGCCACGCGCCGTGCGCGCAGGTGTCCGCTCGCATGCGTGGCCAGCTGGTCTGTCCACCTGGCCCGAGCCGCTTAACTCCGCCCCGTCGTGTGCATCATCGTCCTATCGCCCAGAACCGAGCCGCGCACGTCGTCGTCCTTTCCTTTCACGCGCCGCCGAACACGCCATTGCTGCCGCCACTCGGTCTTGAACGGAGTCAAGTCGAGCCGGCCGTCCTGCCCGTCTGCGTCACGTTCTTCCCCCTCCTGCTCCTTCCCAGCTTCTCCTCCAAGCCCCGTCGCCGCCACCGTCCCGCGGTAGGGCCGCCGCTGGCTGGACAGAAAGCTCCGGCTGGAGCCAAGCTGTGGCCCCGCTGTGGAGCGCCACCGGAGCTGCCCCAAGCCGAGCTACCGCCCCCGCCATCCTCAAGTAGGCCACGCACGCGCCTCTGGACCGTTCGACGGCCAACTCCGGCCAAGGACCGCTGCCGACGTGGTCCCCTGCTCCGGCAGGGACCTATTGGTGTCGATTGCGTTCTGTCTAGGATGTTTTCAGCAAAGTAGGGGTCTTTTCGTAATTTTGGAAACTTAACCCAAGGGTCTGGGTGTAAATATTGTTTAGGGTTTTGGCGGGAACTTTGTAAATGCGTTAAAAATTGTAGCAAATTCATAAAAATGTAAATCTAATTGTTTTGGATTCCTTGTTAGCAGATATACAACTTTTAGAAAAGTTGTATAGGGTTTTTCTGTATAGTGTTAAAATGAAAATTCAAACTCAGTTTGAAGCACTTTTATTGTAATTCAAAATGTACTCGTGCAATTGATATGAAATTTGGATATGTTGTTTTGTGAGCCATGTTCAGATCTGTGACCAAGTTTCACACATGTTTATTGTGTAGATTTATAGTTATGAGTTTTGGAAGTTTTATGTTAGATTAAGCTTGATGCTTTTTATAGTCCCCTCAAGAAATAACTTCGTTAAGCACCTATGCACCATGGGTCTTTGCCATGATGTTAAGCATCTCTGGAAAAAATAATGGTGATTTTAGAAGCTTGTTTGAATGGTGTTTTGGATTTACACTTGTGAAGGATGTTAAATCAATAACTTAAAAAAGATGATAGATCCATTTATGTGTGTTGGTCAGTAGCTTAGATTTGTTATGAATAACCTGTAGGAAAAATTTGAGGTCAAAAATATTAGTAAATCTTTTTGTATGATTTAATGAAGTTAATCTAGGCTGAATCTTGTCTTTTTCATTTAAAGTAATTTATAAATGATCTGGAGCTGAACTTTGGTATTTAAGCTTTTCTTAGTCATATGCTGATGTGTGAAAATTTCCATACCAGTTGGAGCTATATTTTAATTAATATGAAGTATGGATGAATGGCTAGTTAAAAATGGAATAAATAGATGTATATTTATTATTTAAGTTTAATGAAGGTGTTTATGTTTAGTTTCTGTTTAGAATAATTTTTAAACAACCCCCTACTATTTGGTGAAGATTTTTAATTTAATTTGCTTAAATATGCACACAATCACCATCAAAGTCATAACTAGTCCACCATCACTCACCCCCTACTCTTAATGAAGTTTAGTAAGCTAAATTGTTTAAATGTGCACACAATCCCCATCAAACTAGTGGTTAGTTCACCCTCACCATACCCACAATACTTTTTGTGAGTTTTCTTAGTTGTTTGGATGAATGTGGCCAACAAGAGTTGGGTTTGGTGGTAATTCTCTCACCTTCACCATAAACTAATGCATATGCATGAACGTGTAGATCTACCCGACGGAACGTACTCGCTCACTCAGGAGGAGGAGGGATCAGCTAGTGGAGAGTTGAACCAAGTTAGTGTGCATCAAAACCTGGACCAAAGTCCAGAAGAGCCCAAGACTAGTGCTGAGTTAGAAGAAGGCAAGCACCGGGCTTACACATAGAACCTTTTTGGATAAAATCCTACATTCTTTTACCTTTTCTTTATTTATGCTTTACTTTGTGCATTTAAGTTTCAGGAGTTGTTTTGAAATCTAGATGCATGATCCTTAGGATTCCTATGCTCTTTTACTAGTATGTTAGGACGCTAGTGCCATGCTCTAAGGATACGGTCACTACGTGAAAAACAGACAATGGTAACGGGCGCGGATGGCTATTGGTAACGGGCAAAACGCCCGTTACCGATCAACTGTTACAAATAAGCCAACAAAGGTAACGGGCCGATGCCCGTTACTGATGACACGTAATTGTAACGGGCGTCGAACAAAGACCGTTACCACAACTACTTACCGGTCACCTAAAATGGTTGTTTCTCCGGGCCCACCGGAGCCTTTGGTAACGGGTGCAGACACTGAGCCCGTTACTCATAACACGTATTAGTAATGGGTGTCTAACAAAGACCGTTACCGAAACTAGTTACCGGTCACCTGAAATGTCTGTTTCTCTGGGCCCACATGGACCTTTGGTAACGGCCACAGAAACCGAGCCAGTTACATGAACTCAACATCAAAGACGCGGAAAATGGCGCGTCTCCTCTGTCTTGACGAAAGGAGACGCGTCGTGTAAGTGCACGTCTCCTCCGTCTGGACGAAAGGAGACGCGTCTCCTCAGTGCGCATCTCCTCTGTCTGGACGAAAAGAGACGCGTCTTGTCAGTGCACGTCTTCTATGTCTCGACGAAAGGAGACACCTGCTGTGAACCCGCGCTCTCTCTGTCTCGACCAAAGGAGACACATCTTGTCAGTACGTGTCTCCCTCTGTCTCGACCAAAGGAGACGCGTACTGTGTACGTGCGTCTCCTCTGTCTGGACCAAAGGAGACGCCTACTGTGTACGTGCATCTCCTCTCATCGACCAAAGGAGACGAGTACTGTGAACTTGCGTCTCCTCTGTCTCGACTAAAGGAGACGCGTTGTCTACTTTCACAAAAATTAGGTCCAGCATCCACATTCACAAAACTCCACAAACTAAATAGAAATCCACAAGATTCACATGCATAATCTGTCAAAATTCAGGCATTCAGTATCCTCTTCTAACAAGCTAAGTAAGGTTCACAACAATATCATCACTAGCCATGAGGATTGGTATCTAATACAATGCGAGCCATCATAGCATCATTAATGTGAAATTTTCCTGAGGGTGTGATCACCTGGTCCATGAGGAATGAGGCAGTTCTTTCCCTAATGTGGAGCAGCGTGACTCGGTGCAGTTAACAAGTAGGTATGCGAAATGCCTGAATATAATAATGTCAGCAGTCAGCACACAGGTGGTTACCAAACATGTGCAGTGCTAATAAGCAAGAACTGTGCTCAGTTGCAGGTGTTACAATTGCAGATCCCAAGAAAGTACCTCAGGGTCCTTGAATTTATTTTTCACTGTAAGCATGTGATAGGCACAATAGAAGCCGCAGACTCTGGATTTGTAAGGTTGTTGGTGGCACTGCGATAAATATACATAGACAAACAGTGGTGAGAAGAAATAAACTCAAGCTTTAGTACTAGCTTCCACAGGCAGGAAATACTAAGTAATACGTACATTAAAAGCCTTCTCATGGTTCAAGGCGCAGCGGGCCAACTTGTTGTCATCACAGTAACTATTCCAAGCACTACAACAAAACATGCAACAATGGTTAGGGCACCATTAATAAACTCTGCAGAGTTTGTTGAGTAAAGTTTGTAGGTTAAGAAAGAAAAAGAACTTACTTATCAATGGCAAGTACCAACTAAGAGAAATTAGTGTCTAGGATCCTATATGAATCAAGATACAAGACCGTTGTTGACGGTGGAAATTCACCATTTCCAACCCTCAATATTCTCACATAAGTGGAGGTATATGCATTATTTACTAGCATTTTGGTTTGAATAATGTAGTTCCACTTGTCCTTGGAGATTATTTGTATGTACATGGTTTACCCCTTAAAAGAGATGGAAACCCACCTTTTATGAAGAAACCATGCCAACTCAGCTGAGGAGGTGGCTGCCACTAAGGGCAACATGGCATTCCATGTCATCGATCTAGGGGAGGCACTCACCGACGAATCAGAGGACGCCACATGGACTTCACATGGATCAAAGGGCCCACCTCGGATACCAAATCAAGCCATGCACCGGGGATGGATCAGAGGGCCCACAGGGCATCCACCCAGTGGAAAACCACCAGGTGGGGCCACCCTAGGGGGCCGGCCGACCCTGGGATCGGCCGAACCGACCTAGGGGGCCCCATCCTGGCCCTCCATGTGGCAGCTCCCTATTGGTCCATTGCCTCACTCCTGGGTGTTTAGGGGTCATTTGGTGCTCCGAGCAAGCCTTGTCCTTGCCTATATAGAAGGGGAGGGGCTCCCATTTCTCACACACCACTCTCTCATTCTCCTCTCACTTTTCGTTTCCAAGGCTAGGGGGTAGGCTAGAGTAGCTCTTATTCGGGTTCCAAGTCCTCTTGGAAGTCTAGGTATGAGTTCTCTTTTATCTTTATTTCTTTGTATGACTTTGATCTATTTCAGTTATTCAGCTATTTCATATAAAGTCATGGTAGATCATATGTTTGATATGTTCTTGAGTTCATCCTCTGTTCATCATTTAGAGGCTTGTGTTCTTCGTGAACACTACCTTTTGATCCACTTGAAGGGTGATAAACTCCTTCCTTATGTGTTTGTTCATAAGTTAGAGGCTCGTGTTCTTCACGAACACGACCCTTTGATCTTATTGATTAGACATAAGAGAGTTCATATCTGTTTGTATGTCTAGCCTTAGTTGATCTTGTTAGATGGCATGAGAGTGTTGCATGAGGTCTGTGTTCAAGCTACGGTACTCGGTCTAGTTGACCAGTCTTCTGGTAGCTCTCACCCTGGGTCACAATAGCCCGAGCCGGGTGGAGTCTAGCAGCAACGTAGGCATGGTGCCTGGGTTGTCTGGCTATGATAGTTATGAGCATACCCCCCGTAACGATAGAGGTCGGTCCTCAGGTGGTGACAGCCCTGTTGGATCCTTGGGCAACCTCCGCGCTGGGGTACCTGCTGTAGGAGTCTAAAGTCTAGTTTCGCAGAGCGCTGGTCATCGCGGGCTAGCTCCCCATTTGTACCTGGGTGCTGAACCTTATCTCTCTCATGCAATACTCATGTCCATCTCTTATATCTTCTAGCTTTGTATGTTTAGTACATTAGAACCTAGAGCTAACTCGTATGTTCCCCCTAAGCCGTAGTGTGCTAGAGTAGAGGTAGATCTGAGTGTGTGTGTCACACTACCCTTATATCTTTTATCTTACCTCTGTCTTTGAGTGTGTTGTTCCCTATATCTATCTCTTGGTTTACATTCAGAGCAAAAGCATAAGTCTAAGATATCCGCCATTGCCTTCCACGGATACGATACCCTTGGAATACTCTCCTTCCTTGGGGAAATGCTACAATGGTTTATCTGTGCGCTTGCGGATTCGTTCATGATCGTTTAGATTAACCTCTGGCAAGTCTCGATGTTCACGCTAACCTGCGCCATTAGTTGTGATTTTGAGAGGCACCTACAAGCATTTCTAGCGCTGACACTAAGGATGGATTCCAAATCTGTTCTTAAGTGATCGACGTTAAGAAATGTCAACAAGCATTTCTGGCGCCGTTGCCGGGGAAGGCACGGGATTATCATGACTATGCTTTGCATCTGTTTATAAACTCTGAGTAGGTTGGAACAACTCTCAATGCAGACTAACCTTGATTGTCTTCTTTTATCTTTGGATGATGAAGACAGGTAGTGTATGACTGGTTTCGACCTACCGGGGAATTTTACTGAAGATCCCGAGTCACTTGTGAGGAAAGCTCGAATTCATTTCGGCTCACCTCGTCGTACTCGTCCGGAAGGCGATCCAGCTTCCTTTGTACCATCCACGTCCAACGCTACGGCCCAGAAGACACTTCGTGAGTACTCAGTTCCTTCCGCTGACCAGGTGCTGCAAGGCCCTGAGGTGGCAATGGGGACTGAAAATTTTGAGATCAAGACGGTTCTAATCACGATGGTACAGGCTAGCCCATTCTGTGGCAAGCCAAATGAGGATGCCAATGCTCATCTGCAGCAATTCCTAGAGCTATGTAGCACTTTCGTCATCAAGGGTGCAAATATGGACGCTGTTCGTCTACGGCTGTTTCCGTTCTCCCTCCTGGGGAAAGCTAAGCAATGGTTCTACGCGAATCGTGAAGCTATTAACACTTGGAGTAAGTGTTCAGAGGCATTTCTCAAGAAGTTCTTCCCATTGGGTAAAACCAATGCTCTTCGTGGAAGGATTTCTGGTTTTCAGCAACCAGCAAGTGAATCTATTCTAGAGGCTTAGGAAAGGCTTCAGGAGTACGTCCTGGCCTGTCCTCACCATGGGATGGAGGATTGGCTCATTCTTCAAAGCTTCTATAATGGGTTGACTCTGACAGCCTGAGGCCATATTGATGCTGCTGCTCTAGGAGCATTCTTCTCACTCACTATTGATGATGCTAAATTACTCATTGAAAAGATGGTCTCCAACCAAGAGTGGAGTGATGAAAGACTCCAACCACGACCGAGGGGTACTCATACTGTCAGGGAAGCAGACATGATTATTGCCAAGATGGATCTTCTTATAAAGAGATTGGATGACTACACCAGCGAGAAGGCTGCCATGGCCACTGTTGGTATTTGTTAAGTGCAATTAGAATATGAAAGATTCCGCAAGCGCACAGAACACCATTGTAGCTTTTCCCTAGGAGAGTATTCTAGAGTATCGTATCCACAGGGAAGCTTTGGCTAAAGAGTCTGATAAGTCACAATCATGTATCTACTAACTTAGCCACCCAACTAGACTATTAATGAGAAGGTAAATGATATTTATGATAAAGGATAACACACTAGAGAACTTTATAATAAATGAGTAGCTAGCGAACAGAGAGGACAACGAGAGAGATCTAAGGTTCCTGGGTTCTTCTCTATTACTTGGGTTCTATAAAAGCAATCATACAAAAGCACTTTGGGACATCGCAACACTAGCCACAGAAAAGGATGAGAAGGGGACTAGGAAGCTCCGACAAAAGTCCTACAAACACCAACCCGAACGTGGCGGAATACGTCGGCCGTCAGGGCTGTCACCACCTGGGGCTACCACAACTATCCGTAGGATTGGGTGCAATCTCAGGTAACTGGTAGGCTAAACACCACGCCTAATCTACCAATTACTACTCCAGTCACATACGATTAACGAGAGCACTCGATGCGAGCGAAGATCCCATGCAAAAGTATAACAACTATACTAACCAAATAATGATATGAAAGTAATGGAGAAGATAAATATATTATAAAGCATAAGTCTTACAAGAGAAGATACAAAGACATACCATACTCCGAAGACTTCTCCAGAACCGGAGCGCAGCTCCTCTCTCTCTAACTCTCTAGTTGCTAATCTACTACATTGGAATGTCTAGTCCTAATTCTCTAATATTGATGAGAGGTCATCCTTTCATGGGACAACTCTCAAATCTATATGGTGTGTCTCCAACCAGGGGGTCTGGGGGCTGCTTATATAGTCCTGAGGAGGTGCCTCGCCACCATACGATCCAACCGACCTTGATCTACGGCCAAGATGTGGTTTTATAGGTCGGTGGAGGAACCTTTTGGAACATACCAGAAGCGGGGCCCGTTTGGCAGCAGGGCCAGCCCGATCGGCCCTGTGAGGAGGCCGGTCGGCCTCCCACTGTGGTGCTTCAGGCCCATCTTTGGTGGGTGCGTGCGCGTCGTCGTGCCGTTTCCGAAAAACTATAATTTGCGTCAAACGGAGTCCGGATGAGGAAGTTATGCCCGTTTTACCGAACCCCGCTCTGCGACTGATATCTTCTGATTCTGGACTCCGAATATGGCAATTGATATATCCGTTTCGATCATCTCGATGAGCTCTTTGCAATGTTGCACTTTAATTCTTCATTTGGGATGCTTCTATGCTGCTCTTTTGTAGGAGTTGGATTGGAGTACGATTGGGACACGTCTTGGAGTCCTATGACTTGACAATTCTTGTTGTTTTCCCGTTTAGTCCCTGCAAATCATAACTTCACCAAAACTCATGGAAATCATTAGTAGCAAACCCCTAAGTCTATATTGATATTCATTTATGCCCTTTTCCATGCTTAATTGATTACTTAATATTAACGTTAACAAGCGTCAACAGCCACCACTACTCTGCCTATGGATTCTCATATGACTTGTGAAGTCTGTAGCAACACTGGGCATTCAGGCAACTACTGTCCAGAGACTCAGGAGGAAGTGATGTACATGAATGGCAACAACAACGGTTATCGTCCACCTCAACAAGGCGGCCAATCGTGGAATCAACAACGCCCTTATTATCGAGGAGGTAACCAAGGTAATTCGTACAATCCCAACCAACCTCCTTTGAGAGATCTCGTTTTTGGGCAAGCTAAGATTAATGAAGGTTTTAACAAGAAGTTAGCTGCCCTTGATAAAACTTTGGAGAGCCTCAACGTTAAGCTTGACAGCTTTTCTTCTGCCCAGAAGAGTCAGCTGAGTTTCAACAAAATGTTGGAAACTTAGTTGGCTCAGCTGGCCGCTTCTGTTCCCTCTATTGAGAATGCAAATGCGGTAACCACGAGAGGAGGTAAATCCACTCGAGATCCACCGTATCCTAACCATGCAGGGGCAGATAAGAAAGGCATAACAGAAGTTGAGAATATCCATGAGGATTCATCCGACTCGGAAGAATCCCCCCAGGTAAGGAAGGTGCCACCAACAGATAATGCACCTATAGGAGTGACGGCACATCTGGGTTTCATAGAGGCCAATGTGATGTCGTTCCCTCAAAAGAGCAGGAAGGCAACAATAGATGAACAGTTCAATCACTTCGTGGACATGATTCAGAAAGTTTATATCAACGTCCCATTGCTTGAGGCAATACGCGTTCCCACTTACGCACGGTATCTCAAGGACATCCTAACCAAGAAGCGAGCTCTTCCCACAACCGAAGTAGTACGACTCACGGAGGAGTGCAGTGCTGCTATACTCAACCGCCTTCCTGAGAAGAAGAAGGATCCAGGGTGTCCCACAATCACTTGTATGATTGGGACCTAACGTTTCGACCATGCTCTCTGTGACTTAGGGGCCAGCGCCAGCGTCATGCCTAAGGTAGTCTTTGATCAACTTAACTACACAAGTTTATCTCCAACCACTTTGCAGCTGCAGCTGGCCGATTCTTCAGTTCACTTTGTGGTACTGGACATGGAGATCGCCTAGGAGGTGCCGCTCATACTTGGGCGACCATTTCTGAGTACAGCTGATGCACAAATTGATGTGGGGGCTGGTGTGATCCGTCTCTACATCAATGGCAAAGAGGAGAGGTTCGAGTTTCGTCCAAGGAAAGAACAATGCTCGATGATCAAGGATTTACCAACTTCCGACACCCCGGCACGAGAGGTCGAAGTGCCACAACGGCAAGTGGACAGCCTCATTGCATTCATGAAGAATTTTTGGAAGGAAGAACGCCAACTCATGGGCACGGGACAGAAACAGTATTGGAAGTCTCCATCCCGGTCTAAGAAATCACCTCCTACACATCACAACCCACACAACACTCAGAAGACGTGGCGGAGGGTGAGTAGGAAGCCGACTCCTCCTCCAAAGGAAACGGCTTCCCCACTGCCTAGGTGAGAACTTTGGAACCAAGTCTAGCTCTAAAGACTCAAAATAATGAGCTCTGCACCGACAGGTAAGATCGGTGAGTTGTCCTTATTTTCCATTCAATAAAATTCTGGTTTAGGAAAAGCAATCTACTTCTGCTTTGTGTATTCTGCATTCTCGCTGTGACGAGCTCAGGAGTGATGTCCATCCGGACATTCCTTGAGCTTGCACTGTGGTACTAACTTGACACAGCCACAGCCTGCTACACCACCAGTGGCAGGAGGGACCCCTGCGGGGTACATGTTCGGGGTTACCCCTGGATATGCACATGGTTGGGATCAGCCCACCTACCACCCGAGTGCGAGTGGCACAGCTTGGGCGGGCGCGAGCAGAGCTCAGTGGGCCACACCCACTAGTTCTAGCTCCGGTGGTCTACCTCCGTCTTCGTCCTTCCGGCGACACTCCTCAGCCTCTGCACGCGATGCTCAGCTCGCGCAGCGGATGGGAGAGCATACCATCCAGGTTACGGGATTGAAGGAGACGCTGAACACCCACGTCGAGTCTACCTCAGCGTGGCAGCGTCAGGCTGGTGAGAGGATAGCAGCCATGCAGCAGGATCAGCAGCGATACATAGAGGTGCAGAGGGCTTACCACGCGAGTCAGGGTTTCTTCTACCCTCCTCCGCAGTGAGCCTGAAGCTAGCTTGGGGGAGGACCCCCATCCTGAGGTAACTTGTATCTTTCTTTGTTTTCAGAATATCTTGTAAATGAAAAGCCAAAAAAATCTGCAAAAATAAAAAGACCAAAAATATTTATTTGCTTTCATCATCATCGTTTGCTTAGTTTGCTTTGATATGCTTAGTAAGAATGTTTTGCCTCTATGGTTGAAATGATGAATAGTTGCTCTGTTTATTCTCCTCGTATGTCTTGCTTACAACTTTGTATCCTACCTAAGTTTTGAGTTTGTTGGCTTATATGTTCAAACCTTAGCTTGAAAACTGTGGGTAGCAAAAAAGCATGATCCTTGCCTAAGTTGTTGTGAGACATGACATGGTAGAATAAAGTGCTATGATCTTGTGCTTAGTGATGCTTGACATCCGGAGTTTTCCTTTTTGAAAAATCAAAACATGATGAGTTCCTCAATGATGAGAATTTCCCATCCAAGGCCATATGTAGATTCTAGTTCTTAGCCTCCACATATGCAGCTTGTTCTCTCATTGAGCTTTGTCAAATTGTTGTGACCCTTGTTAGAACTCATACTCCCCTGATCAAGATCACGTACACGTTCATGCTAAAACTTCTACACTAGAAGTTAGCATTCATCATTTGCTCCATATTGCTTATGCATTCTTCCAAAAATAAAACTCTATGTATCTTTGCATTATTCATCCCTCTCCAAATATCTCCAATAGAGACAAAGGGCTAGCTAAAAAAAGAAGAAGAAGAAAAGAGAGAAAAGCATGCTCAAAAGCATGGCAAAAATAAATAAAGAGAGCTAGCCCAAGTCTCGAAAATTTCAAAAGGAGAGAAAGGGATTGATATGTGCAAGAGAAAGAGTTCCACCATATAGATGGTAATAACTAGTACCTACTCCGGGGCTAGTGTCCACCTTACCATCAATCCCTCATTCCCTCATATAAAGCATGGTAATATCTAGCACCCATTTCCGGGCCTAGTATCCACCTTGCCATGCTCATATCCATCACACACATATGCACATCTTGATCAGGATGTATGTTTGTTTCTTCCAAGGATCCGGTTTTTGACTTAGCAAAACACGAGAGGCGAGTATGCCACATCTTCCCTACCTACAGCTCCACATACAGCCTATTAGGAGTAGGATGTGAAGAAAGGCAACATTGATGCCTTGGCGAGGAACCATACACTTTTGAGCGATCCGAGAGTATCATTTGAGGAACTCTGATTTTCTTTTGAAAAATTTGCAAAACCTCCAGATTGATAAGCTGATCAAGGTATGAGTGATTATGCACATGCTATATAACCATTCTGTCTCTCAACCGCCCAAGGCAGGTTAAGCTATATGCCCCACGTTATCAGTGAAAGGTAAGAACATTGCCTACTTGTTCAACTCTTGGTAGAGTACTCTGCTGTATGTTTGCCATAAGTTGAGAATACAACATTGTAGCAACTCCTGATCAACCAACCTAAGTCTCTAATGTCTTGCTTCGAGACGAGCAAGAGGTTAGCTTGGGGGAGTGTTGACGGTGGAAATTCACCATTTCCAACCCTCAATATTCTCACATAAGTGGAGGCATATGCATTATTTACTAGCATTTTAGTTTGAATAATGTAGTTCCACTTGTCCTTAGAGATTATTTGTATGTAGGTGATTTACTCCTTAAAAGAGATGGAAACCCACCTTCTATGAACAAACCATGCCAACTCAGCTGAGAAGGTGGCTGCCACCAAGGGAAACATGGCATTCCATGTCATCGATCCAGGGGAGGCACTCACCGACGAATTAGAGGACGCCACATGGACTTCACATGTATCAAAGGGCCTACCTCAGATACCAAATCAAACCATGCACCGGGGATGGATCAGAGGGACCACAGGGCAGCCACCTAGTGGAAAACCACCAGGTAGGGCCACCCTAGGGGGCCGACCGACCCTGGGATCGGCCGAACCGACCTAGGGGGCCCCATCCTGGCCCTCCACGTGGAAGCTCCCTATTGGTCCATTGCCTCACTCCCGGGTGTTTAGGGGTCATTTGGTGCTCCGAGCAAGCCTTGTCCTTGCCTATATAGAAGGGGAGGGGCTCCCATTTCTCACACACCACTCTCTCATTCTCCTCTCACTTTTAGTTTCCAAGACTAGGGGGTAGGCTAGAGTAGCTCTTATTCAGGTTCCAAGTCCTCTTGGAAGTCTAGGTATGAGTTCTCTTTTATCTTTATTTCTTTGTATGACTTTGATCTACTTCAGTTATTCAGCTATTTCATATAAAGTCACGGTAGATCATATGTTTGATATGTTCTTGAGTTCATCCTCTGTTCATCATTTAGAGGCTTGTGTTCTTCGTGAACACTATCTTTTGATCCACTTGAAGGGTGATAAACTCCTTCCTTATGTGTTTGTTCATAAGTTAGAGGCTCGTGTTCTTCACGAACACGACCCTTTGATCTTATTGATTAGACATAAGAGAGTTCATATCTGTTTGTATGTCTAGCCTTAGTTGATCTTGTTAGATGGCATGAGAGTGTTGCATGAGGTCTGTGTTCAAGCTACGGTACTCGGTCTAGTTGACCAGTCTTCTAGTGGCTCTCACCTTGGGTCACAATAGCCCGGGCCAGGTGCAGTCTAGCAGCAACGTAGGCATGGTGCCTGGGTTGTCTGGCTACGATAGTTATGAGCATACCCCCCGTAACGATAGAGGTCGGTCCTCAGGTGGTGACAGCCCTGTTGGATCCTTGGGCAACCTCCGCGCTGGGGTACCTGCTGTAGGAGTCTAAAGTCTAGTTTCATAGAGTGCTGGTCATCACGGGCTAGCTCCTCGTTTGTACCTGGGTGCTGAACCTTATCTCTCTCATGCAATACTCATGTCCATCTCTTGTATCTTCTAGCTTTGTATGTTTAGTACATTAGAACCTAGAGCTAACTCGTATGTTCCCCCTAAGCCGTAGTGTGCTAGAGTAGAGGTAGATCTGAGTGTGTGTGTCACACTACCCTTATATCTTTTATCTTACCCCTGTCTTTGAGTGTGTTGTTCCCTATATCTATCTCTTGGTTTACATTCAGAGCAAGAGCATAAGTCTAAGATATCCGCCATTGCCTTCCACGGATACGATACCCTTGGAATACTCTCCTTCTTTGGGGAAATGCTACAATTGTTTATCTGTGCGCTTGCGGATTCGTTCATGATCGTTTAGATTAACCTCTGGTTAGTCTTGATGTTCACGCTAACCTGCGCCATTAGTTGTGACTTTGAGAGGTGCCTACAAGCATTTCTAGCGCTAACACTAAGGATGGATTCCAAATCTATTCTTAAGTGATCGACGTTAAGAAATGTCAACAACCGTCTTCTACTTTGGAAAGATCGCCACTGCAATCCAGTGCTCCCCAGTGTTATAGCAGGAAATGATGACTCTCTTTTTAGCATATGACTGGTAGGCACGCTTCGTATAGGACACAAAAAAGTCCCTGTTATTTTGTATATTTGACTGGCTAAAGCATTCAGGATCAAGGAAGGCAACGGGTTCCTTCTTCTGCCGTACTTTTACAGCCTTATTCCTAATATTAAGAAAAAACAAAGTGTAAGGAGGCAAAATACATAGTAAAGATGAACTGAGGCAGAAAGCACATTTAGATAGAAAATGATTAGTGAGAAGCATATTAAATTTTCAAGCAACTTACAGGATGAAATAGTGGAGAAGTCCCATATCCAAAGCATCCAAGTTGAAGAGATCGTACAAGTCGCTGATGATCACAGACAACAGCTTGTATTTTTTATCTTCTCTCACAGGCCACCAGCCGTGCTTGGGCCATATTATGCCCTGAATCAGAGACTCATCATTGTCCTTACAACGTCCCATGTAGAAATTGTGGAGATTAGTGACAGAAGGAGCAGTATCCGGATGGTTGAGTTCAGCAGCACTGAGCATTGCATTTCCAAATTTGTAGTTTGGGTTAATATGAGTCATAGCAACATTGGCCGCCTTCTTCTTAGCGTTTCTCTCAGTTGGCTTTCTGGCAGGCTTCTTTTCCTCCTGCTTTGAGATGGCTGAAGAAGACTTTGTGGTAGGCTTCTGAGACCTTTTATTTTCAGCAATTTTCTACTGCTGTTGCTTTGAGATGGCTAAAGAAGGTTTCTCAGATCACTTTCTGGTAGACCTTTTATTTTCAGCGAGTTTCTTTTTCTGCTGCTTTGAGATGGCTGAAGAAGGTTTCTCAGGTGGTGTCTGACCAGCAGCTATTGCAGAGATATTGGGCCCAGATGTACCTGCAGCTTTCTTCGAACTATCGTCGACATATTTCTCGGCATCAGCCAACACATGACTCTGGGCTCCTGCTTTGGCTTCATTGTTTTGAGCACTTTCTTTTGGGGATGGAGGTTTTGTTCTTTCATGAGAAGGTGGGGATGTAATTTGCGTTTCTGAGTCTGGAGGGGGAGGAGGTGGGTTACCAGGTTGGGAATGAATCTGTTCTGTAATTTACGTTTCTGGGTGTGGACGAGGAGAAGGAGGTGGGTTACCAGGTGGGAAATTTTGTTCTGTTGGGTTCCGACGAGGGGCCAAGCAACGGCAGGGAGGAGCGTACCGGCGAGGGGGCAGCGAAGAGGGCAAGGCGCCTGCCTCACGTCTGCGACGGCAAATGTCTTGCAATGACGGCGAGGGGTCGAGGGAGCGGCGAAGATGTAGAGGACCTCATATCCGACGCTGGAAACTACCACGACGACGGCGAGGCAAGTTTCTCTGAATCACAGTGCCTTTTACTTGTTCTATAAATAGAGCAGCTTGAGCTTGATCTACTTGTTCCTATGAAATGGCTTGTTCCATAGAGATTTTGTAGGATTTCTAACATGATCAATGTAGCAACTTGTTCCTATGAAATGGCTAGCTTGTTCCTTTGTCCATCTCAATCTTCTCATTCCTATGGTTCATCCAAATGATCAATGTAGCAACTTTCCTATGTTTTTCATTCCATAGGAATCAAAATAGCATGACACTATCTGGGAATATGTGAAACCTGGGGTTGATAATATTAAGGAAGAAATGCACATCCTCCTCACAAAGGCTGCATTCATGAGGCGGTACAAGTTTGTAGCTGAACAAAATATACAGCCCATGGAAGATGCGCTCGATGTGTTTCAAGATACCTGAAGAGGCTGCAAAAAAAGCAAACCTTAGTTGAAGATACCATGCTTTTATTGATGTTGAAGGGGGCATGCTTTTGTTGATGTGCATGGTCAGATAGCATGACCATTGTAAAAATGTGACGGGCAAGTTAAGGCCTAGCTAGATGGACAAGTTAACTGTTTGTAATAATTATGTATATCTGTGTGGATCTTTGTGGACAAGTAATCTTTATCTATATATGTGGACAAGTTATCTTTATCTATATTATGTCCGTTTTGTCTCAAAAGATTTTTTGTTGATTATGCCTGTATGTCGAAATGGGAGCCCTGAGAGATCGGGCTGACCTGTCAATCAAGACAGATACAAAGGAGACTACGCGGGATGGTTATTCCGCGTCGCATTTGCCCCTCCAAACCGACGAGGAGGAGCCGGCCCCACGCGCCGCCTCCATGCATTAGAGACGAGGTTTGGCTTATCCATGTATCCTTTGTTCCTAATGTTTGACCAAAAGCCACTCTTCCCTGCCACTTTGCCATTCTGTCTTCCTTCTCAAACCTTCTGCCGTCCTCGTCTCCGTCGCCTTCTCTCCGATCCCCTTCTCCTTCCTCGTCTCCGTCGCAGAGATGGCCGGCGGAAAGCAGTCGTTCCGCCGTCGTGACTCAAGAGGGAGGTTCTGCAGCGAGGAGGAGAAGGCCCCGCCCGCCGCCCCCGCCAAGAGAGTGAGGTTCCGCAGCGAAGAGGTCGGTTCTTCGTCGGCCAGGGGGAGGAGGCCGTACACGCACGCAAGCGCCAAGGGAGTGTACTCCGGTGACGCCCGGCAGGCAGAGGCCGAGCCTTCCTCGAGTTTGGTATGCTTGAAGTTAGATTTATACTTGAAATTGAATTCCTGGTACTCATCATATGCTGCTCACAAAAATGTTGAACTCATTCTGTATACTACTTCAATTTCTGAATCTTCATGCTCAACGACTTTTATTAACTGAACATCCAGTGCCTTCACTGATCAATGGTTCTAATGCATCAATTTTCCATTGTTTTAGGAAGTTGTTGTACCAGCACATGACATTGTCAGGATCTGGACAGAAATCGACAGGCTCAAGAAAACCTTAGACTACATCTGCACATTCCTAAACAGGATGGAAAGAATGAAGAAGGATGACATTGGTAAAGAGAAGCAGCATGCAAGTTCTGAATCTAGTTACAGCTAAACAACTTTCTTGTTTGACCGGTTACAACTTTATGATATTAAACTTGGCAATTTAATTGTGAAGCTTGCTTCAATTTGCCTTTGTTTTAGAAATGTGTTGTTACTCAGGAGGAAAATTATTAACCTTTCGAGTAGAAATTTTGTTATGCTTGAAATTTAATACATGGTACTCATCATATGCTGCTCACAAAATTGTTGAACTTATTCTATATACTACTTCAATTTCTGAATCTCCATGCTACATCGACTTTTATTAACTGAACATCCAGTGCCTTTGTTTTAGGGAGGTGCTGTAGCTTGGGAGGACATTGACATGATCTGGAAACAAATCCACAGGATCAACCAAGCTCTGAACCTAGTTACAGCTAAACAACTTTCTGGTTTGACCAGTTACATCTTTCATGATATTAAACTTGGCAATCTAATTATGAAACTTGCATCAATTTGCCTTTGTTGTAGAAATGTGTTGTTACTCGGGAGGATATTCACTGCATCTGGAAAGTACTCGACAAGGTGGATAGAAGGATGGATGACAAGGCTGTGGACGATATAAGTCTCCTAGCAAATGGTCAGAAAATACTAGAATCTGAGGTCGAGAAGCTTAAAGGCGCACAGAAGATGAAGGATATTGAACTTGCCGAAGCTGCAAAGAAAAATACTGAGCTACAGGAAAGACTTGTAAAATTAGAGGCAAAGATAGCTGAACTTGAGGCTGTAGCACAAAAGAAGCCATCTAATTAGTACCCCTGCTGATGCACGTCAGATGTGATCATGTGAATCTGTTTGTTCTGAACATTATGCATGTCATATGTGAACATGTGATGCTAGCTATATATGCATCTTAAATATGTAGAATATGCTCTTATGACTACTATCTATGTGTACTTGTGGTTTTGCATCTTATTAAGAGACATGATTATATGTTTGTGTGATATCCAATATTTGCTATGATGACATAGTCAAATATTTGACGGCAGTGAGAGTGCTAATGGACTTCAATTATTGAGCTCCGAGTCTAGTAACGGACGTCAAATTGTCATCAGTAACAGACTTAAAAGCACGTTACCGATATGGCAGTGATCGGTAACGGACTTGAGCCCGTTACCGATAGGTTTAACTTTCGTAACGGTCGCATTTTAACGTCCGTTACAAAGAATAACTGTAACGGGCGTTTAAGAAGCCCGCTACTGGAAGTCCTCATTGGTAACGGGCGCTGTGTCGATCACGTCGGGGTCGAGCCTGCCACGCTTATACGTAACGGGCGCCAAACAACAACCGTTACAGATGGGGTCCATGTAACGGGTGTTAAGGGTCCGTTACAAATGCTACGTGACCTATTTGAGGTTTTCACGTAGTGGGTACAAGTCGAGTAATGACTCATTGCTCGCGAGATATAGGATGCTTATGTTGGAATCATAAGTTGGTTAAATTGACTCGCTCATGTGGTAAGAGCAATGGGTATGGTCTCGACCGAGTAGCATGGTGCTGGTTTAAACTATTGAACGTACCAAGTGCTTGTCGGGAATGGAACCGGTAAGCCTAGTACATAATGAATCAGTGCGGGGACTTTATCGCTACTACTCTTGAGATGCGTTTCCCGGTTTGATTCCGGTAGTGCAAGTGTGAGTCTGGACGTGCCGTGTGAGGACGTTCCAGTAACCTTGTACTTAGGACTGTGGCACCTGTCCCTAATCTGGGGAATGACGGGAACCGCCTGGTCGGGGTAGACCCCACATTTATTTTTCTTTGGGGTCTACTTTCTTCCGTGAATCTTAGGTTTACCTTGCAAGGATATAAATCGATCGATCGTCAGTCACTCGCCGTTATCTGAGTCGGCTTGACCACTGACTACCCCATGTTTATTTATGGAACAACTGGATTAATATTGTTGCCTGATTAATATTGTTTGCATAACCATACTTGTTTAGTTAGGTGCTTACCTAGAATGGTTAACATACTAGAACTTGAGTCAAAAATGGAAAGTAAGGATCAACTCTTAGTTGCTTTTGGCAAAACAAACGCACCAGCCAAAAAGTCTTGCATGTCTAGTTGTACTTTTCTTTTGTCGGGTTAGTCTTGCTGAGTATTAGCATACTCAGCCTTGCTTAATTTGTGGTTTTCAGATAACCCCATCTGGCCTGGTAATATTCCAGATGGTTGGGAGATTGAATGGGAGAATGACGATGAGGAGTGATATGCTTGGATAGCGTCCCATGTGTATCACGCGCTAGTTTTATTTTTCCGTTGTTTAAACTCTGCATCACTTTTACTTTATGTATGAAAAACCTGGTTTGTAATATTATGTACTTGTGGACTTTTATGTAATATCGAACTTGTACTCTGGTCCTGTCTTCGTGTGGGCTTAGCGTATATTCTCGATCCTGTGTAAGTGATTCACCGGGCATGACCCGACAGATGCGACAGAATAACTCTTAGTTATCGTTTATGAGCCAAGTGGACCGGTTTAGGTGATAATCCGGATTTATTTTGGACGGTTCTGTCACACTCACCATCGGAGAGCACGTTGGGACGACACGCGGAGTGCCGACAGCGGCGGCGAGGCGGGGACGCACTGGAGATGGGAAGGGCGTGGCGGCGGAGATGGAGGTCGGTGGGGGGCTCGTTGGTGCGGGATCTCCTACACGGTGGCGGCGGCACACAGGATGGGAAGTGGTGGCGGCGGCTCCAGAGAATGAGGGAGGAGAGGGTTGGGTGGAGGAGACATGGTTTGAAGTTGTTAGGTTTTATTGAGCTGCTATTAGATTATAGTTTCAACTCATACCAATTTCCTTCCGGAAGATATATAAGATTTTCAAGATAGAGTGCCCGAGACAAAAAGAATAAAACCAAGTGTGTTAGCGGCATTTTGGGCCTGATGGGTCCAAATAAGACCCAGACTGAACCGTCGTGCGGCCTTTTTGAGAGAAAAAGCACATTTTCGAAGCGCCTGATGGGCCTTTTTTTCCTCTCCAGCTCAAGCTTATACGGGTCACATGCATGGCAATCTTCTTTTTGTTCCCGGGAAAAATTTTCAGGTGTTTGCGATCCGTATGATGACACATCACACCATGTGAGTGGAGGGGAATACAATGGGAACTCTATATTTATATCAGCGATGCATTCCAATTTAAAATCCATTTGGACCATAATATTTGTTGGAATTAATACTACAAAACGAGATCTAATATGACTACGTTTTATTGTATTCTTAAAATCAACATTTTAGATTAACTATATTAACATTTTTTAAAAAAAATCATGAATGTAAAAAATGTTGATCCGGATGATGGTGATGAATGAAAAAATTAAGTTGGTGTGAGTAAAAAAAATTATTGAGCAATAATATTTGTAAATGTAAAATAGTTTAAAATGCTGGTACATAGAAAAAAATGTTGGTTAACATCAAGAAATGTTGGTGACAATTAATACCAGCTTTAATATATATATATATATATATGTATGTATATATATATAGAACGAATGCTGATGATGTAAAAAATGTTAAATAATTGTACGTGGATTTAATTTAGGAGTTAAAAATGATTTGCTTGTCTATCTTCTGGAAGGAGCCCACGGCAATTCCTCCTCCGCTTCAGTTGACCAAAGAGGATTAATTTGCTCCTCCTCCTAAAATTCCTGAAATTATGAAAGAAGATTCCCCTATAGACGCATGAAGTTGAAAGGGTTAAATTAATTTTTTCGAGATGAGCATCATCAGTTTCCAAAAGACCAACAGAGCTTACATTGGAACTATTTAGATCTTGTGATAGTAAATAAAACATCTTTGCACTTGCACTAGCCTTCCAGAAGTGTACTGTTTGAGTGCCAGGCAAATTTGAGAGGCAAAATGTCCTCCCCTTGTCTATATAGGTAGAATAAAAATTTTATGTTACTGAATATATGAAACATGAGTTAAATAGTTTTTTAAAACAAGTGGGTGCACTTTACTTGGGGTACGGTCATTGTGTCGTCCTCTCGGCGGTACCATTTCAGGGCCGATTTAAATTGGAAAATTTACGTGAAAGAATAGTGCTGGAATAGTATTTTTGAATAAAAAGTTATGAAAAGTTAACCACACTAGGTCGTGTGCACAGAGTGAAGATGTGACTCGATATGATGGATGAATAGTTCGATGTGATGGATGAATAGTGGTTATTTGCCAATCTAAGGCTAGTCACACCTGTCGTATACCAACGTGCATGCCAAACCCGTGGCCCCGCTTGTCAGGGCAGCTTTACCGTGTCCTTGATCCCTTCCTTCCGCATTGCTGCAGACGGTATCCCAATCTCCAACCGCAGCTCCCAAGTCCCAACACATCCTCCCCATCGCCCGCCTCGTCCGCTGCTTCACCGCCCCTCTCATCCCTATCAGTGGTCGCGGCTCCCCTTAGCAGATACGTCGCAGAGTCCTCAACAAGCTCCTCCTCCTCTTTGCCGCTGCCATGGTGGCCCCATTCTCCCCGTCGCTGCATACCATGGTGGCCTCCTCCTCCTCCACGTCGTTACGATGGCAGCCCTCTTCTCATCCCCGCCACTGCAGACCATGGTGGTGATAGGCGCTGGCCCAATCTTCCGAGAGATAGATAGATATGTCGATTGGTGGAGACTCGACGTAGGCGATCTTGGCTTCGAATCAGCACGATTCGGACCCCGCAACCGTTACACCACTGCTCCGTTGGTTATCAACCAAACACAACTTGATTGACCTCGTCACGAAGGCTTTTCCCTGCAAGCGAATCGAGAACACAAGCAAGAAAAGGGTAAACACGCAATCGAATATTGCAGATGTAAATGAAGCGAATATCAATGGAGTTCGAGCACTCTATTTGAAAGAACTAGTCGACACAGTCGAGGAGATGCAAGAACAGGAGCCTTGGATCACAGCAAAAGGACTTGGCGTCATAGTTACAATGAATCACGAAAGTTTCGACTTCGAAAACTTCAACTAAACAAAACCCAAGTCTAAACGACGATGACTACTGAGTTTTAACCCCTGAGGGGCGACCTAGGGTTGAGGGGGCGACCGGGGGGGGGGGCGTCCTCAACCTGGGCTTAAGGCCCGACACGATACACGACCCAAATGGTCTAAAAAGGTGACGCAACACCTTGTCGTGGTCACACAGTATGATCCACGAACCTTCTGGAGCTGAGACCAGAACCAAAACAACGGTGTCGTTGTCCCCTTTTCAACGCATCCTTATACGCCTCATTTTGATACCGAATGAGGGGGATATCGCCGAAACTGTGCAGAGGTGTCAGCTGAATCCGAACTGAACGTGGCAGCTGAGTTGGAGACGACTTGTAGCGTGGAGAAGGACGTGGCGTGCGTGTATCTAGCGTGGCGGTGTCCTCATCAGGTGGCCTCCTCCTACGCCCCGGTGCGTGGCCTCCCAACGAGGAGGAGTAGGCCTTCTCCCGAACTAGTGTGGCCCTAGCAGCTCCTCCATAGTGGCACCGGTGCCGGCCTCCTCCGCACCCAAACCTCACCTTGGTTTCCTCCGCGCTGGCACCGACCTCCCAGCCATGCTGGCGCGGCCTCCGTCTCAGTCTCCTTCGCGCCGGCGCCGACCTCCTCCATGTGCCGGCATAGCCTCCGCCTCAGCCTCCTCCGCGTTTGGGTTCACAACTCCCTCCCACCGGCCACTGTGCTTGTTCTCTCTCCCTCCCTTCATGGTCGCCGGGAAGCCTCGTCGTTGCTCCATGGTGAGTGTGGACCCTACCTCCTCGACCGCCTCCCTAGCACGCAGTGGGGTGGAGAGAGAAGATACCGAGCATGTGGTGAAGTGTTTTCTCTCCGGTTTTTCTATAGCAACCTGTTGCATGGCGGGACACATACTGACATACAGATTCGCGATGCAGACGTTTGAGTGCTAGATGTGCAGTTCAGGATGGTTTGCTGTGGTGCGGTGCGACCAGCCTAAAGAGACCCACGAGGAGTGCGTGGGCCGGCATTACATTGACTTTGACTTTGTCAAGATGCTGAGAGAGAGAGAATAAACGGGAATGGAAGTTGCCTCTCACCTCACTCGAAGTTCAGACTTCAGAGAGAGAGATGCCATGTATATATATGTGCACGAGGTGGATGCATGCCCTGACAAGCTAAGTGGCATCCCTGCAGGTCTACGCTAGAGGGAGCAGCAACCATCGATCGCGACTCGCGAGTGGCCGGTTCCATTTTCGCAGACGTCTCGTCCGCCCCTGCTGAAGAAGGTAAGAAAACTTCATTCACAAATTCTGTTTCATTCTGCTGGTGTCTGGACGGGTGGAGTGTTCAATTCCTTGCAATACATCTACAAGATCAAGCTCCTCGAATCCATAGGAGATTTTTTAAAAAAAAAACTCAACACAAGGTCAAGCAACAATATGTAATATGGTTCCAAAGCTGATCTCTCTTGCTTGCTGTATGCCTGTATCGCTGTTTCTGCAGATAGGTAATGAAACTGATGCGTGGTGTGTAAATTCAGGTTTTCGCCCGGCGACCATGGCTGCTGGAGAAAGAGGTAGTGGTACCTGCCAGAGGAATCTGCCGGCAAAGCCTCGGCGCAAGAACGAGGCAACGCCGGTGTATACCATCCCCGGCATCCCACCGCCGTGTACGCCGGTTGCGCAGTCGCAGCCCAACGTCTGTTCGTCCCCACCTCGGCAGGGGCTCAAGGAGAAGGCGAAGGCTGCGAAGGCGGCTGTGTTGAGGCCTGTGTACCAGAAGGCCGGAGAGATGGAGGAAAGAGCGAGGAAGAAGCTGAACCAAAACATATTTTCGATCCTCCCGGGAAACAAAGACAAAAACAAGTGGTAGACTCTTGACCGTCAAGGGAGCATCAAGCATGTGGGTTTAATTAAGTGTGCATGTAAGCGCAACTTGATGATCTACTGAGAGGAACTGGTCAATCAAGTAACTAAACAGGATTAGATTCCTTTTTTACAGTCCATCAAGAGAGATTGTCTCGTGCAAAAATTTAAACTTTCGTTTTGATATCCAAAATTTTGCGGTTATGCAAAAGCATGATCGAACATAAGACAATTTTTATGAGAAAAAATATTGCAGGAAAAAACTGTGAGCGCTAATTGACGATCTTCATCATTATATAATGAAAAGAGTGTTAACGTAGGGAATATAATGGTGCGTCTCTCTTATCGTGCAGCTTACAAGATGTATGTATAGAATCGACTAAACTCAAATACGAAACAAATACGCTAATCACACAACATGAACTGTGACCCTCCAAGCGTCCTCACAATACTCACGTTATAATTCGGATCCAAGAAGTAAAAACTTTATAGGGGTACATACACCACACTCGCACCGCACGCACACACGTGCGTCCATGCACACCCTAAAGAAGAAATTGAAGAGATTACAATCCTCATTGGGCAAGAAACTTACAGAACCACTGAATTACGTTGGAAACAAATGGTACTGTTGAACGTACATGCGTGTGTACCCACAACGATCCTCCAATAATAAATTCTGAAAATTTCCTTAGGAATTCAACCCACTGGTCAGGACCTTGGTGCTGGCGTGCTAACCGGTGAAGCCGTTTTTTAGAAAAGTGGTTGGTAGGGTTTCACTTGAAACCGTAGGCTGAGCTGGAGCTCTACCAAAGAGTGGCATACTGTGGTGCGCTCGATAGAAAGCACACAACAAACTATCGATTTCCGGTAGTTATATTCTAATCTTTGCTTGATACAGGACACATGACCACATGGCTCGATCTTGATCTTGGGAACGATGAGCCTGAGCAGACCCAGCCTGGTTGCCTCGGGATTCACCGCGCGGAAGACACATGGCCACATGGCTCGATCCAGCTCTAGCAGTGACAATATGGATGGGCAAGCCCGTAGATGCTCGTCGAGAACTTGAAGAGCGCGAAGCAGAAGGCGCAACCGGCTACGACGAGCGCGAGCATCGCCCACGGGCTGCTGCAGTGCTCGCGCAGGAACTTGGCCTTGTGCCTCTGCCAGCTCGAGTGGTAGTACTCGTCCAGATCCCTGAACATGGCGGCGAAGTGGTGGTGCCCCCCGTAGTCCAGGGTGCAGCAGTCGCCGAGTTTCTGGAAGAACTGGGCCGCCGTGTCGCCGTCGCTGCCCAGGAGGTTCTCCATGACGCCGTGCTTCTGGAGGTGCTCCACGTCCCCGCCCGTCCTCACCAGGGAGCCCACCAGCGCAGCGTAGCTCGACACCGGCTTGCCGGCGTCGTCGTCCCTGATGGTCTGCTCGAACGCGACGAGGTTCACGAGCTGCGGCTTGGTCGCGTAGTCGAACGTCATCGGCGGCATCCTCAGGACGCCCCTCGCCGCGTCGAACGTGACGTCGAACATGTCCCGAGCCGGCGCCTTCTTCTCGAACCGGACGCCAGCCTCGCGGAGCAGGGTGACAGACGGGACTACCATAGGCGGCGGCGGCGGCAGCGGCGGTCCTGTCCGCGTCTTCACTACTGCGATGATCAGAGCCAAGAGCTTCCTGAACCAGGCGCTGACTTTGCGTAGCAGGGCCACGAACGAGGATACTCTCCTCCAGCCTGGCACCGGCGGCATGTCGCGGATAAAAGCGAACCTTTTCCACACGGCTGTCTTGACCCTCTGGGGCAGCTGGGCGGCCTCGTCGTACTGCAGCAATGGTGGCGACGCCGGCGAGCCAGGGACCGAGGCGGCGGAGGCCTGCAGGCTTTGCAGCTCCTCCGCCGCCGTGGGCACGGAGGTCTCGTACAAGAGATGCAGCAGGTGGTGGATGCGGATCTCTTCGGCTCGGCCTGGCACCACGCTGGCCAACAATTCCTCGCACAAGGCCGAGTCGTCGTCAATCTTGATCTTGGGAGCGATAAGCCTGAGCAGACCCAGCCTGGTTGCCTCGTGGTTCACCGCGCGGAAGAGCGCCTCGAGCACGAAGAAGGGGATCTGATTCTCCAGCAGCAGCAGGTCGGAGAGCAGCAGGGGAAGCGCCCAGCCGACGTCGCACAGCCTGTCCGGCTCCCTTCCATACCACTTGATGAAGAACTGGAGGACGAAGCAGCCGTCAAGAAGCAGCATCTCCGCGAAGTCGCCGGCGGCGAAGATCTCGGTCTGCTCGCTGTAGCAGAGCCGCGCCTGTTGCTCGACGTCGCGGACTGCTCTGACGCAGCCGGCCAAGGAAGCACTGGGAAACTTCGCGAGCAGCTCGTCCAGGTACCTCCACTTGTGCTGCTCCATGGCGCGGAGCTCGTGGCGGCCGCGGTAGTAGGGGCCGATGGACACCAGCCGGGGCTCGTACAGCTCCTTGTTGGTTCCGGCGCGGACGTGGGCGGGGACGCGGAAGATGGTCATCGAGCTGCTGCTCCCACCCTCCCCGGCGTTGTGGCGGCGGATCAGCCTTTGCCCCAACACGATCTCCAAGATGTCCTGGTGGGCTGCTGCTGCTGCTGGTTCAGCCGGCTCCGGCGTTGACGGCGCGGTTACGAACTCAGCTTCAGTTGCCATGGCGTGAGGCGCTCGTGATTCTGGTCAGTAACGTCGGCAGTGTGTTGACTTGAAGGACAGTTAGCTTGGGTGTCTAGCTTAACAAGATAGGTCGGGATGAGAAGTAGTTGTAGCCTGGTAGCTTAACAATTTTTTTCCCTTGTCTCAAAAAAAAATCCCTTGGGATAGTTGGGAACAGGGTCTTGACCAGTTGGACCACTAGAAGTAGTAGTAAAAAAAAATCGGCACCATTCTGATTTGCTGGACAGTTTGGCAAACTTATTTGGGAAACCGGATGGGTTTATGTAATAACATTACGAAATTAAAAATTGCTCTCCACCGTAGTGTTAGATCCCGTCAAGATGAATGTAGCGAACATGACCTCATATGCCATTTGTTCAAATTTGATTTTGGTAATTAATGACAACATGATCAATGAGACTAACCATATTATTGAGCATGTCTTTGTAGACATTTCTAGGTCCCATGAATGCAAAAATACTACATGCCAAAATGAGAAGATAGTATATATTTTGAGGCAAAACCGACAAGAAGAAAAAGAAGAAAAGAGCACCGTCGGATGAACCGACGGTACATAGGAAGCAAGCGTCGGTGCAAGCAACAGATGATTTGGTACGCTGTGTTGAAGACCAAGTCAGATGGGGACCGTCGGATGAACCGACGGTGGGGTTTTTAGTTGCACCGGATAATTGAAGAGAAGAAGAAAGGGTCAGCTTGTAGGAATCAGTAGCACCGGATGAACCGATGGGTCAGCAGCGGTTCATCCGACGGTGTGAAAACAGCTAACAGAGAGCAACCAGTTGACCGGATGAACCGATGGTCACAAGGATACAAGCAACGGTTCATCCGATGGCTACGAAGAAACTAATAGTAAGGTTTTGACGAGGAACTCTTCAGCACCGGATGAACCGACGGTGCGTCGGTTGAAGCGTAGGATGATTTGTGTCAACGGTCATGTGCGGTGGAAGACAACGGCTAGTAGCACCGGATGAACCGATGCCCGGGAAAAGCATTGCGTCTGATCATCCGATGGTACTATTTTCTGCAGCTTTGGCCCAACGGCTAGTTTGATGCCTTGGCCTATTTATACCCCTTCCACCCCGTCATTTGAGCTTGCTGGAGGGTGTGGAAGTGCAGAGGAGTTCAAGACTCATAGAAGATCATATCCAAGCCATCCAAGTGCTAAATTTCTCATCCATAGACTTGCACATGCTTTGTGTGTGTGCTTAGTGCTAGGCTTAGCTTAGGGCTGAGTGAGTGTAAGGTGTGCCTACCTTGTGAGGTGATTCTCGAGTGGATCAAGTTGTACGAGGTGCGCCGGAAGCCTTGGAGCCTAGGTGGCTCTCCGGCAAACGTCTTCGACCCTTCAGCTTGGTGTGGAGCGGCGAGGACACTTTGTGCGGGGGATGTGGAGACCCCCTTCCCTTGGTGGAGAAGCTCCTTAGTGGAGGCGGCATCAAGGTGACCAAGGGAGCTTGGCGAGTGCCTTCGTGACGAGCCTTCGTGGCAAGTCAAGTGGTGCTCTTGGGAGAGACTTGGTGACCAGGAAGCAATACTCTTGTGTAGAGTGCTTCAACAACGTGGACTAGGGGTGGCTTAGTGCCTACCGATACCACGGGATAAATCGCGTGTCAAGAGTTTACTTCCTCTCATCCCGCTTTACATTTCCGCTTTACTCTCTTGCAATCCTTTCTTGCCTTTACTTTCCTAGAGTAGTATCTTGCATTGTTAGGATTGGCTATATGTTGCAAAACTTATTTTGGGATGGGAGTTTCACACTAGAACAAACTTAGTTGCACATCTAGATAGTATGTTCTAATTTATGTTTTGTGCAAATAGTGAGCCATAGGTTAAGGTTTTAAGTTGCCTAATTCACCCCCTCCCCCTCTTAGGCTACGAGCATCCAATTCCTTACAAGTGGTATCAGAGCTGGGACTCACTTCCTTCACAAGGATTCGCCAATTCAATTGGCAATTTGTGAAAACCGACTCATTTGATCGGTTAGGCTTGACCGCCTAGTGAGTTGCTCGTTAGAGGATGAAAGGGGTGGATACCATAGGTTTGGCTCCACATTTCGATGGCACGGGTTACTCTCGTTGGAAGGTCCTCATGGAAGCTTATTTACAAGTTAAGGATCTTGATGTTTGGAGGGTCACCAATGAGGGTGTTAGAAATGGTACTAGGAAGGAGAAGCAATTTGATGTTATTACAAAGAGTATCATTTTATCCTATCTAGATGTAGGTGTTTTCAATAGAGTTTTTACTAGTGAAAATGCTCATGTGCTATAGAATACTGTTGACGGCTATTAAGTGCTACTTTTACACCGTCAATACTTGCATAATATAATGGTAAAAGGACCATCAACACTAGAATAGGGCTTGATACTAACAATTTCCACAAGTGTTGGTGTATCTAGCTTTTATTGCAGGATGCACCGAAATGCGTGCCAAATGGTACAATTGAGAGCAAGTAGTCTAATGGCTTTTAAAGGACGTCATCATAAACAACTTCAAATGCCAATTTGGACTGCACCATTGCGACGGGCTCGTCGAGACGATCAAAATGGACATATTATATGCCTACATCGGAGTTCGTATGAAGGAGATACACAAAAGACAGGATAGTTGACGTCACCTGGGACCCACAGCAGAGCAGCCGACGTGCACATGTGCACCACGTGGCAACACAGCATTGGCCACTGCCTCTGCACACGAATCAGAGCGGGCGCGCATGTGTGCACCGGCCGCCTGCCACGTGGTGCTGCCTGGCTGGCCAGCCGCCGCAACCACGGATCGCTCCGATGGCGCGCGGGGCCACCAGGGCTCGCCCATGTGGCAGCATCCGGGCGGGTGGCCACGGGCCGCTGACCCAGCGTGGGGGGACGGCGCGGTTCGCCCGGGGGGCCGGGGACGCGTGGCAGCCGCGGAGGGAAGCGCGCGAGGCGGTGCCACGGTCCGCGCGGCTCGCCCGCGGTCCGCCGGCCTGGTTCGCCCGGTTTACCCCCTTTTGCACCGGTTCAGGGCTCTTTTGCAACGGTTCAGCGCCCCAGGAGCCTCAGATGCTCCGGTTCTCGCCCCTGGAGACCGGTTCTGCGCAGGACACGTGTCACCACGCGATTGAGGGCACCCAAGGCAGCTGTACAAGCCTCCTACCTCCCTTGGCCTATAAATATGAGGAGAGGGGGCTAGAATAGGGACATCCCATTCTCCTCCTCCTCTTTAGAATCACTTGTTTCCTCTCTCATGTGATCTCTCATGGATCAAATGAGTTGATCCATGTAAGTGAGAGCAGGTGCTAGGTAGAGTGTGATGTGGGTGAGATCCCAGCTTGTTCTTCATTTAGAGCAAAGTGAGTATTCTTGTATTTTCTAATTAGACTAAAGTGATGTTCATGCATGAGTGACATGTTCTTGAGTTCTTCGTTCGTTCATCATTTAGAGGCTCGTGTTCTTCATGAACACGCTTCCTCGATCTAGTTGACGAACGAGTTACTCACATTTTTGCGTTTGTTCATAAGTTAGAGGCTCGTGTTCTTCACGAACACGACCCTTTGATCTTTTGTTACAAGTGCATAGGTTTGCATTCCGTTTGTGTGAATTATCCCATTAGATCTTGTTGGGATACATGAATCAGTGACTAGTCGTCCTTCCTCGCGCGAATCGATTCAGTGACGAGTAAGGTCTAGCTCAACCTCACGGGTTCGTCGCTTCGTATTTATATGGAGTGCTATAGTATTTCTACGGGACGTCAGACGTAGTCGTGCTATAGTAGTAGTCGGCGGTGTAGACGTGGTGTCTAGACTGCTAGTTATCCTTCGAATGCCCTGTATCCCACGGTTTGTCTTGGGGTAGGCCGCGGTAGTGACAGCCGTTGGACCCTCTGAAATCCCTCACGTTCGGATACAGTGTGTAGGCAACCCTTTGCCGTGAACCAACTGTTATAGCCAGGAGGGGCCGGTGTCCGAAGCGAGATCTTATCCGAGCTTGTTCCTCTCTAGAGTCGAGAACCTAGAGGAAGCACCTCATCATCTCCCTACCATAGCTGGGGCTTGGTGTCTTTGGACCGTTCATCTAGGATAGAAGGTAGTGCACATCGTTCCTTGGATTCAATACCCTTTGGAATACTCCTGAGGTGAAGTGCTACATCGGTATTTCCGTGCGCTTGTAGATTCTTTCGTACCCGTCGGTATACCCAGGTGGATCTTACGCTCACGCTAGGTACGTAACTAGTGGTGACGTTAAGAAATACCAACAAGCATTTCTGGCGCCGTTGCCGGGGAACGGTTGTTGTATCTATCTTCGAACCTAGTGGTCCCGTATCTTTTGTTTTTCCTTTTTCTTCTACCTTCACCCCCGCTACCCATGGTGAAGCTTTCCTGTAAAAGCATCACTACCCCCAGGGATGAGCTCCCAGAGCCACCACCTTCGGTGCGCCTTTTTCTCACACCTGGCTATAAGCATCTCCCTGCGACTATCGATCTCGTTCGAAGCACTATCTTCTCTGGTCTATCGAGCGAAAACCCATATTACCATCTTTGTGATTTCGAACTTGTGTTCTCTCTTCTACACTATGGGTATGACTTTGGATACCTTAATGTGGAAGTTGTTTCCGTACTCTCTTGTTGGGAAGGCAGAGCAATGGTACACATATACCGTAGGTAGCGTGAACGATAGTTGGGAAGAGCTTAGAGACAAGTTTTGCCTTGAGTTCTTCCCTCCATCTCGTGTTGCTGCTCTACGGGAGGATATCCATTGTTTTCAACAAAAAGAGAAGGAAACGGTGTATAGGGCCTGGTCTAGATTTTTAGGCTTAGTGTATTCTGGACCTCCCTTGTCAATGACTCAATCTCAGTTGCTTCGCAAATTTTATGATAGTCTCGACAAAAGGTCTGTGCGTGGTCTCGATTCCGTAAAACCATTTCTTGAGAGGGAACCGGCTGAAGGTAGGGAATACCTGGACTGCTACTTCTTAATCTATCCCATATACCGAGAGGGATCTGAGTCGAGCCATGAGAGCCCCTCGGCATCCAAGTCTGAGCCTTCATCTTCTGAATCCCAAGACTTGTCTGTCGAGCCCTCTCTTGAACCCCGGGCACCAAAGGAAGAAGTAATTCAACCTTCGGTGTTCACTTGCAAATTCGAGGATGACCCATCTAGAAATCCTTTAGACACCTCGAATTCTCTCGATGCCCAATCAGGGGAGGAGCCATATTCTGTCCACACCGATCATTCTAGAAATCTTTTGACAGAACCTCCCCTTAGGCCTGCGGTGCCTCCTTTACCTCCTGATCCTCCTGACGAAGCATATCCTGAGGAGGTCATGAGGGAGGAATGGTCAGAGGGAGTGATACGATTTTCCGAGGCAACTTGGAATAGTTCACCTTCTCTGGTTGTTCCTTGCTCTATTAGAGGCACTGTCGTAGAGGCCTATTGTAACCCCATCATGGAGGTTAACATTTTGCCATGGCACTTAGCGGAAACTCTTTTGGGTAAAGTTCCGCTAGCACCATCCGACATGCTCCTCAAGACTTGTCCCTTTGGACATGTTCTTGAATGTCGAGGAAATTGCAAGTGCCGTACCGCTTATCATAGACGGGATCGAGGCTAGTTTAGACTTTCACATCTTCGATGTCCTTGATCTCGATCTTCTCCTAGGCTCCCCTCTAGAGCAGCTCTTCGATACATCTTTAGGGAGTCTAGTTGATAAGCTTAGGGGAGTCGCTTCTGCCACTGCTACCCCTTGTCCGGGACATCCTATGGCAGAGCCTCTTCCCCAGCAAAACCCGCTCGAGAAGACGACGAGTATATCTCCGTTCGTGTCATCCAAGCTTGTTCTCATTGAGGGTGTAGAGCCTTCTACCCCTCTTGAGTACGACTCGGAAGACTCTCTTCACCTTTGTGAAGGTGAACTCGACCGAGTTTCAGCCTCTTCCTGCTAGCCCGTATCATGTTGCTTTCGATCATGGTCGAGAGTCAACATCGAGCCTCCACAATGCATCCCTTGAGATAGAGAACTCATGGGTCGTGGAATCTTGTGAGGCACCGACTCTGGAATTCATGGGCAAAGGTTACCAGATAAGCATGGTAGTTTCATTTTTGATACACCACATGAACCAAGCTTGCATCATGCCTATCCAGAGCCGGCCATGCTTAGTGCGCTGAGCACGCTCGAGGGCTGCAATCACCTTATGGTCCTCTTTTGTAGGAAGTTCAGAAGGTTGGTTGTAGACGTATATGTCTATCATAAGCATATCAGATTTCGTGTGTGCATTGTGGCACTAACCTTGCAGCTAAAGCTTCACCGATACATCAAGATTGGTGGTGAGACAGGAATGGCACCACCAACAATAGCTACAAGATGAAGTTCCCATGGTCGAGCTTATGACCAATAAATAAACAAAGCACTACCAGGAGATAGCATGGATTAGCATAGGTTTCATTTCCCTTTCGAATAAAGGTAAGAACATGTTTTTAGGATAAGTCGTTCTTCAGGTATTTTTGGTCACTAACCATTCAAGTGGAGATCGAAAAGAAAGATGGACAGATGATGCCTACGAATATGTGAGCCACATCATTTACAACACCTAGATACGCTTTGGTGAGGGAATATTTACAAAAGGAAGCTTGATCACCACACACTTGAGTTTTGTTGCCTAGCAATGCAAACTTCAGTGTGGGGGAGGTATGTGAGCATCCTGAGTATAGTCCCTCCTCTACCAAATCTTATCCTAGTGTGATGATTTCAGCTCTTCCATCTTGCCCACTAGCTAGGTAGGTCCTGCTTTTGACATTAAACAAAGCCCTTCCGGGAGGTTCCCGAGGTTCACTGTTTTTGCTCATGCTTATGTCCCCTTTGATAATAGGTTGATCATGCTTGCATGCTTCTTTTATCTTCGTTCTTTTGCTCTGGTTTGAATGTTCAAGCGCTTGTAGATTCATAGATTGTTTTAAGTTAAGCATGGTGCTTAGGTTAAAACTGTCTTCTTCAGTCAAAACAAGACATGGTGTCGGGTTTTGATTGATGAACCTTAGAGTTATATCTTCATAGATCTTGGTTGCATATATGCTGACTAACCCCTGCAGAAAATTGTCAAACTTGAATGGGTAAGTCATTAAGCTAGATTCATATGGGAAGGTAAGTTAAGGTGTCAGATTTATGTTGCACAACATACAAAGGAGGAACATATGACCTCACAAAAGGTCCAAGGTAAGTATATTATCCTTTGTTTATGATATGCAGTATTGATCTAACCCTGCTTGAGTAAATGACATGGTGACAATATATAAAAAAACAACAAAAATGTTTGCTTTTGAATAAAGGCTCTATGGTTTTCAAACCAGTAGAGTCCATCTTTTGTTTCCACTTTTGCTTGAAGAACAGCACCAGTAAAAGCACCAGTGTGGGGGAGTTCTTTCAAGCTCATCATCAACATATCCACTTGAGAACTCCCACACAAAGGGCTGCACGACATTGACTATGCCTTCATGACAAGGACAAGGTGAACTAGAGTGAGCTGGCTATCCCACGGGTCAGCCAAATCACCACTAGTCTTCCTTGTTCCTCATATCCTTCAGGAGCGATGGTATGTGCACCCTTCATCTCACTTTCTACCTATGAGTTTGAATGATCCTCAATTCTTATCCAATAAATCAAACTCAAATATTGGTGTTTTGTTTGCTCTCCATGATTCCTGTGGTTGGCTTGCATATGTTTTATTCCTTACTTATTATCTTGATGCTTGTGAACAAACATCATTAGGGAACTCATGCTTATCTAAGTAGTAGGCGTTTGTGATATAGTTTGATGATATGATCTTCGCTCTCTATGCTTGAGTGCTTGGGAATTTTATTTGAAAAATCATAAAACCCTTTGCAAAGCTCCTCTTTGATTTGTCACTGTCCTACCAAAGCCATATGATGTTCATAGTTGAAAACCTTATACTCATTTGCTGCTTGTTATTGCATTGAGCTTTGTCAAATTCTGTGACTCTTGTGAGAATTCTCTTCACTACTTTCATGATGAAGATTCATGTGCACACCACCATTTTCCCCTTTGCTATGCTTCTACACTGGAAGTTAGCATTGTATCATTCATCCATTCCGTGAAAATAAGGCTCCATATGTGTTGATCTCTCCCTCCAAGTTTTTGTTACACAAGAGACATGGCTATCGGAAAAAAAAATATGGATACATGAAGGTCCAGGTATTGAAAAAAGGAGAAAAAAAAGTTGGACACATGAAGGTCCACAAGGAAAAAAATTATAGAGATAGCCATGTTCTCAAAAGATTTTTAATACAAGAGGGAGAATCATGCAAAAAGGAGTTCCATAACTTAGATGGTAATAACTAGTACCTAATCCGGGGTTAGTGTCCACCTTACCATCAACCAACACTCATCATATACGTATGGTAATATCTAGCACCCATTCCGGGCCTAGTATACACCTTACCATACCCATCATATCCATACACGTGCACATGTTGATCTGATTGTGTGATTTGATTTTCTCTGTGGATCTACTCTTTGACTTTGCAATACATGTGATACAAGTATGCCTTATCCTTCTTACCTACCCTGAGCTCCACATAAGCTATCATTAGAAGTAGGATGAATAAAGGCAATATACTGCCTTAGTGAGGACATATGCACATTGAGCAATCTGAGAGAATCAAATGAGGAGCAAAGCAAGGTTTGTTTTGAAAACTTATTGCAAAACCCCAAGTTGCTTGACATGATGAGCAGGAGTGACTTGATTCATGACTGTTCCATTCCTCAACTACCCAAGATGGCATGGTAGACACTTCACAAGTTCACAAGTACAAGGTATGGTTTGGAATATCTCTTATGCTCGCTTCATACCTTTGGATATCATATCTCACCTTGACCGGACTCCCTTCACTCGGGACGAGCAAAGGTCAAGTGTGGGGGAGTTGTTGACGGCTGTTAAGTGCTACTTTTACACCGTCAATACCTGCATAATATAATGGTAAAAGGACCATCAACACTAGAATAGGGCTTGATACTAACAATTTCCACAAGTGTTGGTGTTTCTAGCTTTTGTTGCAGGATGCACCGAAATACGTGCCAAATGGTACAATTGAGAGCAAGTAGTCCAATGGCTATTAAAGGACGTCATCATAAACAACTTCAAATGCCAATTTGGACTGCACCATTGTGACGGGCTCATCGAGACGATCAAAATGGACATATTATATGCCTACATCGGAGTTCGTATGAAGGAGATACACAAAAGACAGGATAGCTGACGTCACCTGGGACCCACAGCAGAGCAGCCGACGTGCACATGTGCGCCACGTGGCAACACAACATTGGCCACTGCCTCTGCACACGAATCAGAGCGGGCGCGCATGCATGCACCGGCCGCCTGCCACGTGGCGCTGCCTGGCTGGCCAGCCGCCGCAACCACGGATCGCTCCGGTGGCGCGCGGGGCCGCCAGGGCTCGTCCACGTGGCGGCATCCGGGCGGGTGGCCACGGGCCGCTAACCCAGCGCGGGGGGCCGGCGCGGTTCGTCCGGGGGGCCGGGGACGCGTGGCAGCCGCGGAGGGAAGCGCGTGAGGCGGTGCCACGGTCAGCGCGGCTCGCCCGCGGTCCGCCGGCCTGGTTCGCCCGGTGTACCCCCTTTTGCACTGGTTCAGGGCTCTTTTGCAATGGTTCAGTGCCCCAGGAGCCTCAGATGCTCCGGTTCTCACCCCTGGAGACCGGTTCTGCGCAGGACACATGTCACCACGTGATTGAGGGCGCCCAAGGCAGCTGCACAAGCCTCCTACCTCCCTTGGCCTATAAATATGAGGAGAGGGGGCTAGAATAGGGACATCCCATTCTCCTCATCCTCTTTAGAAACACTTGTTTCCTCTCTCATGTGATCTCCCATGGATCAAATGAGTTGATCCATGTAAGTGAGAGTAGGTGCTAGGTAGAGTGTGATGTGGGTGAGATCCCAGCTTGTTCTTCATTTAGAGCAAAGTGAGTATTCTTGTATTTTCCAATTAGACTAAAGTGATGTTCATGCATGAGTGACATGTTCTTGAGTTCTTCGTTCGTTCATCATTTAGAGGCTCGTGTTCTTCATGAACACGCTTCCTCGATCTAGTTGACGAACGAGTTACTCACGCTTTTGCGTTTGTTCATAAGTTAGAGGCTCGTGTTCTTCACGAACACGACCCTTTGATCTTTTGTTACAAGTGCATAGGTTTGCATTCCGTTTGTGTGAATTATCCCGTTAGATCTTGTTGGGATACATGAATCGGTGACTAGTCGTTCTTCCTCGCGCGAATCGATTCAGTGACGAGTAAGGTCTAGCTCAACCTCGCGGGTTCGTCACTTCGTATTTATACGGAGTGCTATAGTGTTTCTACGGGACGTCAGACGTAGCCGTGCTATAGTAGTAGTCGGCGGTGTAGACGTGGTGTCTAGACTGCTGGTTATCCTTCGAATGCCCTGTATCCCACGATTTGTCTTGGGGTAGGCCGTGGTAGTGATAGCCGTTGGACCCTCTGAAATCCCCCACGTTCGGATACAGCGTGTAGGCAACCCTTTGCCGTGAACCAACTGTTATAGCCAGGAGGGGCCGGTGTCCGAAGCGAGATCTTATCCGAGCTTGTTCCTCTCTAGAGTCGAGAACCTACAGGAAGCACCTCATCATCTCCCTACCATAGCTGGGGCTTGGTGTCCTTGGACCGTTCATCTAGGATAGAAGGTAGTGCACATCGTTCCTTGCATTCGATACCCTTTGGAATACTCCTGAGGTGAAGTGCTACAACGGTATTTCCGTACGCTTGCGGATTCTTTCGTACCCATCGGTATACCCAGGTGGATCTTACGCTCACGCTAGGTACGTAAATAGTGGTGACGTTAAGAAATACCAACAAATACCATCAAGGAACAAAATGAGGGTTCAAAAGAAGTAGCTAATGAACGCTATTGTTGTCTCCTTGAGGAATTCAATAGTTTTAAGCAACTTGAGAATGAAAATGCTGAATCTATGTACTCACGCCTAATTGTTCTTATCAATGAGATTAATACTTTAGGTGTGAAGGACATCAAGGACTTGAACATGAACCGCAAGATCCTTCAAAGTCTCCGGAAGCCCGACTATAACTTGGTGAAAGCTATCATTTATGAGAAGAAGCTTGAAGACTTGAAACCATCTCAAATCTTGAGCAAGATCATGGCACATGAACTACAAATCATGCCCAAGCCCAAGATAGCTTCCAAGGATGGGCTCAAGACAAAGGAAGAACCAAAAGTTGAGCTCAAGCCAACACCCCAAGAACCATCTTCTCCAACCGTAAACCATGCTCTCTCTAGTCGACAAGAGAAGAAGATGAGAAGGTTGTCAATTCATGAAAGCTCAAGTGATGATGGTGATGACGAAGAAGGATCCTCAAGTGATGAAGAGGTCGAGTCAATAGTTGGCATGTACGTGAAGAAGATCTTCAAGTATGTGAAGAAAATCAACATGTACGGCTACAATGTCCACTTGAGAGAAGGGCGTCATCATCAACATATCAAGTTCACCAAGATCAAGCGCAAGAAGAAGGTGGTCAAGGAGAGGAAACCGAAGCAAGAAGCACTCACCGCCATCGGTGAATGGACAAGTGGTGGAGAATCAAGTTCTTGTAGCTCAAGCGATGAATCAAGCAAAAACTTCACCACTCGCGTCATGCAAGGTCCCCTATCATCATCACACATATGCCTTATGGCCTAAGGTATGGAAAGCAATGTAAGTGATGATGAATCCGATACCACCTCAATTGATGAACTTGTTGAGCTAGTCAATGAGCAAAAAGAAATTCTTGAAAAACAAGCTAATGAAATAAAAGAACTTAATGCTCTCAATGATCTTAGTACTACCCTTGCTACAAATTATGAATATTTGTTGTGTAAATTCAAATTGCTTAGCGAGGAGTATGAAAAGCTAAAATCTAAAGAAGAAAGCATTGAGGTTAAAACTAATGATTTCTTTGAGCTCAATGAATCATCTATTTTTTGTGCAATTCCTATATCTAAGGTAGATGCTTCAACTTCTTGCATTGATTTAATTGATGAATCTTGCTCACCATCTTGCAATGAGAATGTTGTCATAGAAAAATGTGATTGTCTCATAAGCATGAAGAATGATGAGCTCAAGCAAGAAGTGAAATGGTTTTGAGAGAGGTTGGTTAGCTTGGTGGGCAAGAACAATGAAGAAAAAGTAGAAGCCTCTCAAGACATGAAAGGCAACGTCCAACCTTCTCAAGATAACCGTGATGACATGGTGAAGAAGCTTGAGAAGGGATCAATCGTGACTTGCTACAAGTGTCATAAAGAAGGGCACAAGTTCTACAAATGCCCTCAATTCGTCAAGAAGATGGACAAGGGTGAGAAGAAGAAGATGAACACCACCATCGAGAGCTCTCTCATCTACACCAAGCCCAACCGCAAGAACAAGATCAAGAGCAACTCCTATGTCATCAAGAAGAAGGCTAATGACAAGGTGGTTGCACACAAGGTTGAGAAGATGAAGGAGTGGGGTTGGAACCAACCCATTTGGGTGCCCAAGGAAGTCATCACCAACATGAAGGGGCCTCAAATGGTTTGGGTTCCTAAGGCCACGTGAAGGCTATAAGATCGGGGACTTGGGAGGCTTGACACAAAGAAGAAGTGAAGATTCAAATCTAAGAAGCCAAGCTTGCAAGATTGGACATGTGTTGCCCAAGCTCCCCGGTTAAGGTAATGGAAATTAGAACTCATCTCATGTATCATTGTAGCTCCATTGCCTTGTCTAGGTTGCATTTGTTGCTATGCCTAATTGGTTACATATGGTAGGTTGCTTGTGTCATGTGTTAACCTATGAGCAATCTACATGGTTTGATTAGTGTGTAGGAAAGCTACACTTATTTCTTTCATGATGCATGTTTTCATATATATCTCTTTGCATCATGAGCAAACTATAGGGTTAGCTTCCCTTTTGTTGTCATAAACAATGTGCATACATATGGTTCTTAAAAGATCGTCACGTGAAAACCAAATAAGTCGATTTTCCAAATAGGCTAAGCTGATTTTAGCTCCAATCGAGTAGGATTTGAAGATTTGTGCAGCATTGGGTTTGTAAGAGGATCTCCAATAGGTTAGCTAAATGGCTCAACAAGTCAAACTTTATTTACTCAACATCAAAATGATGACTAGTCATCCAAGATCCAACTCACCAAGCCGGATGGCTCTCCAAATTGGCTCCCTCGCTAGCCAGTTCGGCTAGCCAAACTGGCTTGTCAAATGTGAGATGACACATGAGACTCATGTGTAAGTGTATGAAGAGGAAGAGTTGAATGTAGTTGTTAGATTTAGAGAGTGATAAATGGAAAGTATATGAAGATTATATTGAAGACTCAATATGATGTGGAATCTTTACTAAGAAGCAAATATAAAATTAAATAGCTAGAGAGTCGGAAATGAAGATTATATTGAAGATACTCTAAATAATATCCAGGCCAAAGAAGGCCTTTCCACCCTATATAAGTATAAGAGGATTTTTAAGGTAGTTGTTTTTTTTATGAACCGTCCATCCGATGAGATCCAACGGTGGAATACCCAGGAAGTATCAGGAAATTCCTACTAGGAAGTATTAGGAAGTATCAAAATGGTGGGACCCACAAGGAAATTACTATAACACCCTTTTCTTAACTACTTTAATTTTTAATTAATTAAGATGATACTTCCTGATACTTCCTAATACTTCCTAATACTTCTCAAGTACCTAAAAAACCTCTAAGTATAAATGATCACGGTAAATTGAAGGCATCCGATCAAACATAGTTTTATCTTTTTTATCAGTTTCCTTGCACTATTTTTTAAACCCTAATAAATTATTATCCTTCCTTCACTGCATGCTGGTCTTTGTTGAGAGAACAAAGTTTTATCTGATTAGTTTCCTTGCATTATTTTTCAAAACCCTAATAAATTATTATTTTTCTTCACCTTTGCGATTTTGAGAGCATTCTGGCCTGACGACCCTCGAAAGAATCCTACGTCAGGGTCAGGGTCAGCCCCAGGTGGTTATTTTTGTTGACTAGCCGCCAGCGTGGTGGGCTGTACGTCTTCTAAAACCATATTACGTGGCTTAGACTTCTTTAACGACCCATGTGATCATGTAGTGGACCTAATGTCCCCCGGCTGCATCCGCACGACCTTGACTTGAGACTTGTTCTGCCGATGTAGAGAGAGACAGAAGAAAAGGGATCGAAGCTGCATCTCACCTCACTAGCCAGCCGTGGAGAGGATACCACTGTGTTGCTGGGGCTCCTACAAGTCTACCGGAAGATTTATAGGAATTGAAACTTCCAGCCCATCAAAATTTACCTAAATTACTTATTGGCATTCTTAACTCTGCTTCCACCTCATGATAATCAACACACTCTTTAAAATTCTGAAATTGTGAGAGAGGATTCCTCTGGAAACGCATAAAGGAGAAAAGGGAAAATTAATCTGCTGCAGATGCTCGCCATTAGTTTCCAAAAAGACCAAAACAGAGCTTGTTGAGCAGCAGGCCCACCGCTGCAACGGTTCTCCATAACAGCCGCTCCGCGCCGCGTTCCGCACGACGCACATTCCCCAGCTCCGCGCTCTGCGCGCGCACGACGCGCGCTCTCGCGCCCACGACGGCCGCTCGCTCCGCTCACGCCCGCAGGACTCGTTCCTTTAGCTTCAGGTCATGCACCTGTATACATGTATAAATGTGTACTCAAGAGATCAATCCAATTGCGCAATTTGATCCTATAGAATTCTTACTCTCTTCATGGTATCAGTAACCGAAGGATCCTCCTTGGTTAACCCCTTCGCTTCCGCAGCCTCCAATTCCTCTGCTTCCTCCATGGCCTCCTCTGCTTCTTCTGCTTTCTCCGACTCCGACGACGATCTTGATCCCCCACAGCCTATCTCCGCTGCCACCATCCAGACGGTGAACATTCGTTCCCACGTTTCTGTTCTCCTTAATTTTGAGGACTCCAACTATAGCCAGTGGAGATGCTTCTTTGATTCCGTTCTTGGCAAATTCGGCATTGAAGATCATGTCCGCGCCCCTCCGCCGACGGCCCAACGCAATAGAGAGTGGCGCCAAATCGATCATTGCATCGTCAATTGGCTGTATAACACTGTCAACAAATCCATCTTCCAAATCATCCACAAGCCCCATACCTCAGCGTTCACCCTTTGGGGCGACATCGAGTCCCTCTTCCGCGACAACGAGCTCCAGCGTGCCGTCTACCTCGAGGAGGATTTCAGGAGCCTTCAGCAGGGCGACTTGAGCATCCATGACTACTGTGCCAAGCTCAAGCGCCTCACCGACAATCTCCGCGACGTCGGCCATCCCGTCTCCGAGCCCAGTCAGGTCCTCATCCTGCTCCATGGCCTCAACCCCAAGTACCGCCATGTCAAGCCCGTGATCAAGGGCCAATCGCCTCCACACACATTCATGAGCACCAGATCGTACCTGCTTCTGGAGGACGCTGGCAACGACCACGAGACCAAGCAGCAGGCCGGCCTCGCCCTCTACGCCGGGCGCGGCGGATCTGCATCTGGGGGCGGCTCCTCTTCCTCCGCCGGCGGCTCCGGTGACTCTGGATCTCCCTCTAGCAACGGTGCCTCCAACCGCTCCAAGAAAAGCTTCAAGCCGCGCTCCAAGGGCTCCACCTCCGGCAACACCCCATCGCCGGGCACTGGCTCCGGCGGCTTCAACCCGTCGCAGCGCCCGCCATCAACACTAGCGAACTGGCCCGCCGGGTATAACCCTTGGACCGGGCTCGTGCAGGCCTGGTCTGTGCCTTTTCGTCCGCCGGGCGCTGGTGTGCTTGGCCCCCGGCCTCCATACCAGCCCAACTCCGTCCTGATGGCCCAGCATCAAGCCCCTGGTTCAAATCCTTGGGATCACAGTGCCCTGCTTGCCGCGCTTTCCTCTGCCGGTGTCAGCATTCAGCCGCAGCAGCCGGCGAGCAGCTCCGACTGGTTCTTCGACACCGGGGCTTCGAATCACATTGCGTCCCACCCTGGTAATCTTCACTCCGTTCGTCCTCTTCGTCTTCCCCAGTCTATTGTCGTCGTCAATGGTGCTCATCTACCAGTTTCTCACTCGGCGGCCGCAACCATTCCCACACATCTCTCTCCCGTTCAGCTCAACAATGTTCTTGTTTCACCTTCCATTGTTAAGAATCTTGTTTCGGTGCGCAAGCTTACTAGGGATAACAATGTTTCTGTTGAATTTGACCCTAATCACTTTTCTATAAAGGATCTTCCAACGGAAACGGTGATGCTCCGATGTGAGAGCTCCGGTGAGCTCTACCCTCTGCGTCCGCCGGTCCATCAAGCTCTCACCACGGCCACAGCTTCTGTCGATCTGTGGCATGCTCGTCTCGGTCATCCGGCCAATAAAACTTTGTCTCAAGTTCTAGCTTCCTTTGATTTCTAATGTAATAAATCAGCAGTTCATGTATGTTCCTCATGTCAATTGGGCAAACATGTTCGGCAACCTTTTAGTTCCTCACATACTATCACTCATTTTCCATTCCAACTTGTGCATTCCGATATCTGGACATCTCCAGTATACAGTAATTCAGGGTATAAATATTATCTTGTGCTCTTAGATGATTACACACATTTTGTCTGGACATTTCCCCTCAGGAACAAGTCGGATGTTCTTCCTCTTCTGAAATCCTTCCACGCCTATGTTCAGAATCAGTTTGGGCTCCGCTGGCTGGCGCTCCAGACTGACAATGGTGGCGAATTTGACAACTACGCCCTGCGCTCCTTCTTTCTCGCCCATGGTGTTCAGCTTCGCCTTTCTTGTCCACACACATCCCAACAAAATGGCAAGGCCGAGCGGATTCTTCGAACTCTTAACGATTGGATGTCTCCAACGCGTTTCTCCACGGCCACCTCGATGAAAAGGTCTACTGCCAGCAGCCTACGGGCTTCGCCGATCCACGCCATCCCGACGTTGTCTGCCTGCTGTCTCGTTCCCTCTACGGTCTCCGTCAGGCGCCCCAAGCTTGGTTCTAGGAGTTCGTCTCGTTTGTGACATCCATCGGCTTCACTCAGACGTGCTCTGATGCCTCTCTCTCTTCGTCTACCGCGACGGCGAGCACATGGTGTACCTGCTCCTCTACGTCGACGACATGGTACTCACGGCTTCATCCACCGTGCTGCTCCAGCACCTCATCTGGCGCCTGCGCTCCGCGTTCGCCGTCAAGGACATGGGCCCCCTGCACTTCTTCCTCGGCATCGACGTGAAGCGCACCAGCTTGGGCTTCTTCCTCTCTCAGACGAAGTACGCCGGCGAACTCCTCGAGCGCACCGGCATGAGCAACTGCAAGGTGGCCGACACGCCGGCGGACACCAAGCCCAAGGCTTCATCAACTAACGGAACACCACTGACGGAGCGTGACGCGTCCACATATCGAAGCCTGGCCGGCGGTCTGCAGTACCTGAACATCACGCGGCCGGATCTCGCGTATGCTGTGCAGCAAGATTGCTTGCACATGCACGCTCCGCGTGACTGCCATTCGGCCCTGATCAAGCGGATTCTACGCTACGTGCAAGGGACGCCGTCGTTCGGCCTCGACCTCCATGGCTTCTCCACGCCGACGCTCACCACGTACACAGACGCCGACTAGGTTGGATGCCCCGACACACGACGCTCTACTTCAGGCTACTGCGTGTTCCTTGGCGACGCGCTGGTGTCTTGGTCGTCCAAACGCCAACCGACGGTGTCCCGATCCAGCGCGGAAGCGGAGTACCACGGCGTCGCTAACGCCATCGCCGAATGTACATGGCTCCGACATCTTCTCGGGGAGCTCTTCATCGGCATTCCATCGGCAACAATTGCTTACTGCGACAACGTCTCGTCGGTCTACATGTCTAAGAACCCTGTGCATCATCGACAAACCAAGCATATCAAGCTCGACGTGCACTTTGTTCGTGAGAAGGTGGCGCTGGGGGAGCTTCGCGTTCCGCACATCCCTACAGCGCGATGTAAGGAATCGGATGCTCGTAGCCTAAGAGGGGGAGGGGTGAATTAGGCAACTTAAAAACTTGTCCTATGGCTTATCACTATTTGCATCAAAGATAAACTAGAACATACTATCTAGATGTGCAACTAGGGTTGTTCTAGTGTGAAACTCCCATCCCAAAACAAGTTTTGCAACCTATAGCCAATCCTAGCAAGATACTACTCTAGGAAAGTAAAGGCAAACAAGGATTGCAAGAATGTAATGCGGAAACGTAAAGGGGGATGAGAGGAAGCAAACTCTTGACACGTGATTTATCCCGTGGTATCGGTAGGCACTAAGCCACCCCTAGTCCACGTTGTTGAAGCACTCTACACAAGAGTATTGCTTCCCGGTCAACAAGTCTCTCCCAAGAGCACCACTTGACTTGTCACAAAGGCTCGTCACGAAGGCACTCGTCAAGCTCCCTTGGTCACCTTGATGCCGCCTCCACTAAGGAACTTCTCCACCAAGGGAAGGGGGTCTCCACGTCCCCCGCACAAAGTGTCCTCGCCACTCCACACCAAGCCGGAGGGTCGAAGACGTTTGCCGGAGAGCCACTTAGGCTTCAAGGCTTCCGGCACACCTCGTACAACTTGATCCACTCGAGAATCACCTCACAAGGTAGGCACACCTTGCACTCACTTAGCTCTAAGCTAAACCTAACACTAAGCACACACACAAAGCATGTGCAAGTCTACGGATGAGCAATTTAGCACTTGAATGGCTTGGATATGATCTTCTATGAGTCTTGAACTCCTCTGCACTTCCACACACTCCAGCAACTCCAAATGGTGGAGTGGAGGGGGTATAAATAGCCCAAGACGTCCAAAGAGCCGTTGGCTAACGGCCACTGAAAACCATAGCGTCGGATGAACCGATGCTAGTATTCCAGGGCCATCGGTTCATCCGGTGCCCTCCACGTCACCTAGCCGTTGCATTCCTTCTGACACATATCCTCCGACGCTTGCACCGACGGTCTCCTCACTTAACCGTCGGTTCATCCGGTGCTGATGGGTTCGCGGCCAAAACCTCTCTGTTAGCAATTTCGCAGCCATAGGATGAACCGTTTCTCAAAACCTTATACCATCGGTTCATCCGGTGCTGAAGGACTTTGCGCCCGAACGTCTCTGTTAGCAAATGCACGGTCGCCGGATGAACTGTCGCTACACCATCGGTTCATCCGGTGCTGAAGATTCCTGCTTGCTTTGTCTCTTGATTCATCCGGCGCAACTAGAAAAGGGGGCGTCGGTTGATCCGGTGACCATCCTGTTGACTTGAGTCTTCCCGCAGTATACCACTTCATCCAGTGATTGCACTGACGCCGCTTCCAAGGGTACTGTCGGTTCATCCGACGGTGGCTTTTCTTTTCTTTTTCTTTCGCGGTTTTTACCCTTGAAAAATATACTATCTTCTCATTTTGGCATATGGTATTTTTGCATCTTTGGGACCTAGAAGTGTCTACAAAGACATGCTAGACAATATGGTTAGTCCCATTGATCATGTTGTCATTAATCACCAAAATCAAACTTGAACAAATGACATATGAGGCCATGTTCGCTACACGCGACAAATCGCAGACATCTTCACAAAGGGGCTTCCGCGGGTGTTGTTCACTGAGTTCCGGGACAGCCTCGCCGTCGGTTCACCGCCGTCAAGACTGCGGGGGGGGGGTGTTGAGTAGCAGGCCCACCGCTGCAACGGTTCTCCGTAACAGCCGCTCCGCGCCGCGTTCCGCACGACGCACATTCCCCAGCTCCGCGCTCTCGTGCCCACGGCGGCCGCTCGCTCCGCTCACGCCCGCAGGACTCGTTCCTTTAGCTTCTGGGCATGCACCTGTATACATGTATAAATGTGTACTTAAGAGATCAATCCAATTGCGCAGTTTGATCCTATAGAATTCTTACTCTCTTCAGAGCTTACATTTCAACTATTTAGATCTTGCGATAGTAACATCTTTGCACTTGCCCTGGCCTTCCAGGAGTGTTGTTTCAGTGGCAGGCAGATTTGGAGAGGCAAAAGGTCCTCCCCTTCTCTATAGAGGTAGAATAAAAAAGTTATGAGCTACTATTTGTGTTACTGAATATATGAAACATGAGTTAAATAGTTTTTTAATGAGTTAAGTAGTTTTTTTTTTGAGAACGAGCTGTAACTTGGTTGGTAGGCGTTGCAGATGGGCACGCCGCCGGCCTGGGTTCGAATCCCATCGAACGCAGGTTTATCTCAGCGTGGATTTATTCCTCGAAAAAAATCCCCGCCGGTGATGCTGGGGTTCGGAGGTTTTCTAAATCAGGAGGAGGCTTTCTTCGCTTATTGAAAACCGTGGGGGCGGTCTTACCCCCACAGACTTAGTTTTTTGTTAAGTACTCCCTCCGTCTCAAAATAAGTGCTCATCTCACATTTCGAGAAGTCAACAAGTTGTAAATTTGACCAGATATATAGAAAATAATATTAACATTTGTGTATCTAAACAAGTTTGTTATGAAAATATATGACATGATTAATCTGATAATATTTATTTATTATCATAATTATTAATATTTTTAAATATATATTTGGTCAAACTTTAAAGTGTTTGACTCCTTAAAGTGCGAGATGTGCACTTATTTTAGGACGGGGGAGTAGTTTTTTTTATAACACGTGCATGCACTTTACTTGGGTCACTGTATCGTCCTCTCCACCGGACCACATTTCAGTAGATGCATGAGCAGCGTGTGGGCTTGGCATTACATTGACTTTGACTTCGTCAGGAACCTGAATAAACGGGAATGGAAGTTGCCTCTCACCTCACTCTCGAAGTTCAGGGGGAGATGACAAGTATAAATGTTCACGAACGAGGTGGATGCATGACCTGACAAGCTAAGCGGCATCCCTGCAGGTCTACGCTAGTCAGTGGGGGGAGCAGCAACGATCGATCGATCGAGTGGCCGGTTCCATTCTCGCTTAGCTGCAGATGTCCGCCCCTGCTGAAGAAGGTTAGTAACCTGACGAAAACTTCATTCACGAATTCTGTTCTGTTCTGGAGGGGTGCTGTGCTCAATTCCTTGCAATATATACATGCATCTACAAAGATCCAGCTCTTTGAATCGATAGGAGAGTTTTTTCTTAAAAAAAAAAGAGTTCAACACAAGGTCAAGCAACAATATAATATGGTTGCAAATTAAGCTAGACCTCTCTTTCGTCTTGCTTGCTATCGCTGTTTCTGCAGATAGGTAATGAAACTGTGTTGCGCGCGTGGTGTAAATTCAGGTTTTCGCCCGGCGACCATGGCTGCTGGAGGAGGAGGTAGTGTTAGTGGTACCTGCCAGAGGAATCAGCCGGCAAAGTCTCGGCGCAAGAACGAGGCGACGCCCGTGTATACCATCCCCGGCATCCCCATGCCGTGTCCGCCGGTTCCGCCGTCGCCTCCTCGGCAGGGGAGGCTCAAGGAGAAGGCGAAAGCGGCTTGCCAAAAGGCCGGGGAGATGACGGAAAAAGCTGGGAAGAAGGTGCACCAAAAGATTTCTTCGTGCATCCCGGGAAACAAAGACAAAAACAAGTGATCGAGATCGAGACTCTTGAACATCATGAGAGCATGTGGGTTTAATTAAGTGTGCATGTAAGCGCAAGTCTGGACATCCCTATTGATATGAACTGGTTAATCAAAAGTAACTAAACAGAATTAGAATCCTTTTTACAGTCCATCAAGAGGGATTGTTCCATGCAAAAATTCTTAACTTGCATTTCGATACCAAAAAATTTGTGGTTAGTAATGTTAGCAACTAGCAAGTAATGCGAAAACAAGGTCAAATACAATACATGATTTTATTTTACATGAAAAATCCTTGCGGAAAATAAAAACTATGAGCACCAATCGACGATCTTCACTACAATGAAAGAATTGCAACTACAGAATACAATGGTTCATCTCTCTCTTCCTGTGTGACTTACAAGATATATATAAGGTGACTGCGGTTAAACATGGAACACATATGCTAATCATGTAATCCGAACCATGGGTGGATTACACAACCCGAATCGTGGACCCTCCAGACGTTCCTATATAGTGTTCCAAATAGTCCGGGCACGAGTAGCGGCATGAGGCACGGCCCGAAAAAGCACGCCCCTAGCTCGGTCCGAGGCACGATCAATAGTGCTTAGTGCTGACCCGACCCGACAGCCTTTTAGTGCCTGGGCCGCCACCCCGACCCATAGTGTGGGCCCGAGGCACGACACGAAATGGGTCGGCCCGATGGTAGCCCGGCCTCAGGCACAAATGCGGCCCGACCAGCCAACGGCCTGGTAGGTGTAACATCCCTGATGTTACTTAAGTTAAGTACTTCAATTAGTCATGATAATCAAGAATAATTAGTTCCTAAGCATGTTTAACATGATGGTGATCAATTTTGCAAATAAGACCTTGGTCAAAATCTCAAAATTTGGTCAAACCCCTAAGTACTCCTTAAGGCTGAGATGGTTTTCTTGCGTGTTCTCCAAATTTCACTATAGAAGTTCAAAATCTGCCAATATAAAAGTTTTTCCTTATTTCCGGGAACACATTTTTCATAGTTGGCGGAAATTCAAATTTTGAGTGTAAAGGTGCCAAAAATAGGGTTGAACTCGTTGTGAATAGTGTTTCAGGGCCAAGAAAACTGGCAGGTTCGTCGCGTTTTTCCCGTCAAACCAAACATCAAAACATAGATCTCCCTTTGGGAAAGTTGTAGTCATATAGTTCCTCTACAACTTTTGTTTTTGGAGATTTTCGAGTTCTATTCAAAATTCTCGAGTTTAACAATTTTGAACATGGCCAAACGGAATAGAACAGGCACCGGGTGCCGGCGTTGCCGTGCTCTCGCGCGCGGGCGTGCACCCTGCTCCAGCCACGCGTCGCCTGCCCGTCCCTCCGACGTACCGTCGTTGTGGACCCGCGTGCCGTGGACCCTCCGCCCGTCCTCCGAGCCGTACGTCGCATCCACCGAAGCCTCCGCGCCGGCCCGTGACACGCGTCGTGCGCGACCGCTGCCAGCGGCACGGCCACGCGCGTGCGGGCACCTCAACAGGCCTCGCCACGGGTAAAAGGGGGAGAGAGAAGGAGGGCCGGTGCTCGTTCTCCTGGTCCGCCTCGCATCGCTCGCTCGCACTGCCCAAAGTCGCGCTCTACCGGTACCTCCGTGGCCTCCACCGCTTGCCATAGCCGTGCCGCCGCCGAGTGCTGCCTTCGGGCGCTCCTCCAACCCGTCCGAGCCTCAAGATGGAACCCTAGGTGAACCTACATCACTTCCCCACCTTTCCTGGCCAAGCCCGGCCTTCTCCTCGCCGGAATCGAGCTCCCTCCGCCAGCCATGGCGCCAGGGACCCGATTGCGATCTCAGTTTTCGTTCTAGGGGCCTATCTGCAATATCCAGGGACCTGGTTGTAATAAGGTTCTTTAGGGTTTCGACTGCAACTTCGAAAAATCATTAAAAATTGCACAAAAATAAAAAAAATACAAATCCAGTTTTGTTGGTTTCCTTGTGATGAGATCTACCTTTTCTAGAAAGGTTGTATAGGGTTTTTCTGAATAGTTTTGAAATGAGAATTCAAACTCAGTTTGATGTACTTTTATTGTAGTTCAAAATGTGCTCATGATATGGATATGAAATTTGGACATGTTATTCTTTATACCATTTTTAGATCTGTGACCAAAGTTGACACATGTTTGATGTGTAGATTTATAGTTATGATTTTTGTAAGCTTTATGTTAGTTTAAGCTTGATGCTTTTTATAGTTCCCTCAAGAAATAATTTCTTTAAGCACAAATGCACCCTAGGTCTTTGTCATGATGATTAGCATCTCTGGAAAAATAATTAAGATTTTAGGAACTTTTTTGAATGATGTTTTGGATTTACTCTTGTGAAGGAGGTTAAATGAATAACTTGACAAATATGATTGATCTATTTGTGTGTGTTCGTCAGGAGCTTAGATTTATCATGTTAGAACTGTAGGAAAAATGTGAGGACAAAAAGATTAGTAAATATTTTTGTATGAATTAATGAAGCTTATTTAGGCTGAATCTTGTCTTTTTCATTTAAATTAATTTATGAATGATCTGAGGCTGAAATTAGGTATTTAAGTTTATTTTAGTCATATGCTGATGTGGTAAAATTTTCATGCCAGTTGGAGTCATATTTTAATTATTATGAGTTATGGATGAATGACTAGTTAAAAATGGGATAAATAGAGTTATATTTATCTTTTAATTTGAAAAGGAGGTGTTTAGGTTTAGTTTCTATTTGAAATAATTTTAAACACACCCCATACTGATTGTGAAGTTTGTTAAGTTAATTTGCTTAAATATGCACACAATCACCATCAAAGTCATAACTAGTCCATCATCACTCACCCCTACTCTTAATGAAGTTTAGTAAACTAATTTGTTTAGATGTGTACACAATCACCATCAAAGTTGACTTTTAATTAACCACTCACACCCTCACCTAATGCATGTGCATGTTTAACGTGTAGAATTACCAGACGGATCATACACGCTAGTTCGGGAGGGTGAAGGAGCAGCAGAGGGGGAAGTGAACTTTGCTTGTGTGCATCAAGACCTGGACCAAAGTCTAGAAGAGCCCAAGGCTAGTTGTGAAGTAGAGGAAGGCAAGCACCGGTTGCATATAACCTTTTTGGATAAAAACCTCACTTTACTTTACTTTTCAGTATTTATGTTTACTTTGTGCATTTAAGTTTCATGAGTTGCTTTGAAACCTAGATGCATGATCCTTAGGACTCCTATGCTCTTTTACTAGTATGTTAGGAACGCTAGTGCCATGCTCTAAGGATACGGTACAAGTCGAGTAATGACTCATTGCTCGCGAGATATAGGATGCTTATGTTGGAATCATAAGTTGCTTAAATTGACTCGCTCATGTGGTAAGAGCAATGGGTTCGGTCTCGACCGAGTAGCATGGTGCTGGTCTAAGCTATTTGAAACGAACCGGATTCCCGAAACCGGAAACCCGATCCTCTGCACCTCTGTGATATTCCCAAGAAGTGGCTATCACGTGCAATCTCTGTCTCAAGCGATACAAATCCATACAACACAGGAATAAAGGAAACATTACATAATTTTACTATAACATCAGAGTACATCTCTTCGGCATAAGCCGGGTACAAGTCCAACTGGACTAAACAAGAAAGGTAAAACATCTACGCAGCGAATCTATCGAAGCGAAGCGACTCCAGCTCCACATGCAATCTTGAGCGTAGGACCAGCTCTAGTCTTCTCGTTCTTTATCGTCGAAGTCGTAGTCAATCTCCGAGTCTGAAAGTCCACCATCTACCCGATAAGCGGGTAGGTCATGTCATCTTCCCAACAAAGAGCAAAAGCGGTGGATGAATTCTAGTATGCATGGGTAAACCTATATCTGGCTGTAGTAAGTTTATGCAAGTCATTAACAGGTCAAGGGTTATAGCAGCAGCTCAAAGATGTAGAAAGGATCAGCCGGTGGCCGATAAAGGGCGGTGATGCAAAAAGGCGTGCTCAAGAGCAAAAAGGGACTGGTGCTAGCGATGCAGTGACAACCACGACGAGGCAGCTAAGTTGCAGCGCGGGGTTGCTGTTCGTGAAGCAGAGGCCTCTGCTCACGGCACAGCCGTCCATCACACACGACATCCTAGCTAGAAGCTCGCAGCACAGTACGCGCATCGCTACACTAAGCGGAGCTGAGCGATAGCGGGTATGCGCATTGCCACACAAAGCGGTGGCTAAGGTCCAGGCAAGGCAAAGGATAGCAGACCAAGAGAAGGTGGCCAAGGATACGAAATTAATGAAAGTAATTTCGTAATTTTCGGGGCTCCAGAACAATAGTTATGAATTTATAAAGATTAAAAATATTTTTGAAATTAAATACTGCATATACAACAGGGTTAAGTATTTGTTAGCTTTAGGTGGTTATAGGTTAGCTCATAGTCGGCCGTATGACAGCTGCAGAGATCCACGTGGCTGCCACGCAGGTAGCTAAAGCTAACTGCAAGGAAGCTTCAGGGTGAGGTGGCAGCCCATGTGGTGGCCTAGGTGGCTGTGGCCATACTAGATCCTGGGGTGGATCTTTTGCGGCATGGGATGGTGCGGCACGTGTGTGGCTAGGCTGTGAGTGTCGGGTGCAAAAGATCCGAAGGATCTGGTGTGACTGTGGCTGTGTGCTCCTGCGTGCAAACAAAACCCCAACCGGGTTTTCAAGGCAGCCGACAGGTGTTCAGTGAAACGCCCCAAAGGAGCGGCGGGGCGGCAAAGGTTCGCCGGCGGTGAGGTTAAGCTGCAGCAGCGATAGCGGCACCTGCAAGAGAGCATGGCTCGAAGGCCAGCACACAGTGGCGGAGCACGTCCACAAACCACCCTCCTTCTAGCGGTTCCTGTTGCCTGCTAGCCGCTGCAGCCCCTGTGCCGTGTGCGCCATTGCTCATTGCTGCTCGGAACGAATGGTTGAAGAAGAAAACAGGATCTGGGCCTCTTCGGCCTTTGGGCTCTAGCAACTATGTCATGGGGACTGGGACCCAACATAGATTAGAATGCGAATTTTTTTTATTTTTACATTTTTCTTTCCTCTTTTTTGCAAAAATATATGGTCCGCAAAAAAATTTGCAAAACTATACATCTAGCGCCGTGGGGGACGGCGGTATGGACCTACCGCCGACTGTAGCGCCTCCTACCGCCGTGGGCCACGGCGGTAGGGGTCCAGTCTGTTTTCAAAAAATTGTAATTTTTTTGTTTGAACTCGGATAGAGGTAAACTTTATATGAAAATTGTAGTTTTCGACGAGATCTACAACTTTGTAGTTCAAAGTTTTTCCATTTGAAGTCATCTTCATAGTTAAATAATCGATAAACTATCCATATCTCAGTTTGCAGTCTTTAGATCTGAATAGTGTATCGATTATTTGAGTATGAAGATGACTTCAAATGGAAAAACTTTGAACTACAAAATTGTAGATCTCGTCGAAAGCTACAATTTTCATATAAAGTTTACCTCCATCCGAGTTCATGCAAAAAAGTTACAATTTTTTGAACATAAACTGAAAACTGAGATCTCGATATGAAAACTGAGATCTGGATAGTATATCGATTATTTGACTATGAAGATGACTTCAAATGGAAAAACTTTGAACTACAAAGTTGTAGACCTCGTCGAAAGCTACAATTTTCATATAAAGTTTACCTCTATCCGAGTTCAAACAAAAAAATTACAAATTTTTTAAAACAGACTGGGCCCCTACCGCCGTAGCCCACGGCGGTAGGAGGCGCTACAGTACCGCGAGCGTTCCTACCGCCGTGGGGCACGGCGGTAGGTCCCTGCCGCCGTCCCCCACGGCGCTAGATGTATAGTTTTGCAAATTTTTTTGCGGATCATATATTTTTGCAAAATTGAGGGGGGAAAATGTAAAAAAAAAATTTCTTAGAATGCAGACTGACGTAGGCATGTAGATTATTAAGCGTCGTTGGCCTCTGCCGCCGCCAACTGACTTCTCAATTCTCGCCTCTCGGTCTTTAATTCTGATCTTCTTTTCACACCTCGCCTGGCGTCTCGCCTTGCTGTCTCGATCAATTTGGCATGGAAATAGAGCTGCCTCACTCCGGCCAAGATCGTGGTGGTGCAGGTGCTGCTAACCCTCAACGGTGCCGTCCAATTTCAGGTTCCAGCCAGATAGAGAAAAAAAATTAAAATGTAAAAAATAGATTATAAAATTTGTTCATGAATTAGTACATAATTTGCTAATTTTATTACATGCCTCGTGACTATATCTATAATTAGTATTTAGTAACAGTAATTCCGCTATAGGTAGATTTTGGTCCTGGCTTCGCCACTGCCAGCACATAGAGTGACGGTGCGCAACATGGTGGCAGTGACGGCGCGGTGGCGGCGAGGCATGGTGGCGAGGCGGCGGCGCGGCACGCACGTGTGCAGGTGGCTGGCTTGTGCGGTGACAGCAGCAAGACGGCGACGGCGTGCTTGGCACCGGCAGGGGCTCGCGCGGCACGAAGGCCGACCAGAAGCGGCGACGGCAGCGCAAGCAAGTGTGCGGCGACGAGGCGGTGCGCAACGAGGTGTGGCGCACGGCAAAGCAGAGCGTCGAGAGCGGTGGCGCGGCACCTGCAAGAAGTCTCGGCATGAAGGCCGGACATGGATCGGTGCAAAAAGGGGAGAAACGTGTGCTGCACTCCCTCGAGCATAACATCGAACAGGTGGTGGGCATGACAAAGGTGCACCTTCAACAAAGCATCTATGGTTGCTGATTGTGACAGAGGAGGCAAACATCAGGCACAGCACGAAGGCTGGCGACACAGGCATGATCATAGGAGAAGGCTCTGGTCACAGGATGCGTTCATGCATTTTATCGAACACTTAGAGGGCAAGGAAGGAGCCGGCTGTGTGGCTCACCGTGAGTTCGTTGGAGGCCAAGGCGATGCAGGCGAGATCGTGGTCGCGGTGAGGTGATGCAGGCAGTCTCGACGTCACAACACAGATCGCAGAACATCATGGAGACCGGCGGCGGCGGTAGTAGCTCCAACTTCGTTGGCTTGGCCTCCATTGGCAGGCGGTTGTTGTGGCCGGCGTCACACAAGCAAACAAGGCATCAGCATGGATGAGAAAGGGATCAGGCAGCATGGTTCAAAGGCCGACGGTTGGCAGCAAGCAAAGGAAAAGGGGGTTAGACCGTCTCCGGCAGCTCGCCGATCTCCATCTGCAAATCATGCCTTCTGCAGAAAAGAGAGAAGAGAGGGAGAGAGGGGGGCCGCAGGCATTCCCGCAGCTTGCCGCATCCCCTCGCGCAGCCACCCGGGTAGTTGATTCCCGCGACCGCAAGGAGGGGGAGAGAGGGGGCCGCGGACGAGCGGGTGTGCGGAGCTCGAGCGTCCCCCTCGACCTCATCGGGGAGCTCGCCGTCGGAATCATCTCCGCGTCCCCGCTCGACCTCACCGAGGGCGGAGAAGGGAGGATCTGCGGCGACCTCGACCTCGAGCAGCTCGCCGCGCCACGGGAGGAGGAGCGAGGCGGAGCAGGGAGCAGAGGGGAGGAGAAGGAGCCGCCACGGAAGGGGGAGAGAGGGGGTCGGCCGGGAGAGAGGGAGAAGGACAAGGAGGAGGAGGCATCAATGGCGGCTCAGATCCCGCGCCGCCCGACCAAGACCCGCCGCCACGGTCCCCAACCCCAACCCACCCGCCGCCGCAGCACCAACGCCCGCCCGAGGGCGACACGGGCACACGCAGGGGCGGGGAGAGGGGTGGCCCCGGGAGAGGCGTCGATCCGAGGAGGGCCGCCGCTCGGGAGCGGGGCGGGCGCCAACCGCGGCGCCCTTCATCATCGCCGCCGGCCTGTTCCGCCGTCCCCACCTCAGCTCCACCGCCGGGCGGATCTGCGTCGAACTCAAAGGTCAACGTCGCTGTGGCCGAGTGGATCTGCGTCGGATTGCCCTCCGCCGAGCTCGAGCTGCCTCCGGGGCTGTGAAGGAGGAGGCCGGGGGTGGAGAAGGCAGCCGAGGAAGGAGACGGCCGCGGGGGCGGAGGGAGGGCTACGGATCCGGCGGAGGAAGGGCGCCGGGGAGGGAGGGCGACGGATCCGGCGGAGGAGGGCCGCGGGGGACGGAGGGCGACGGATCCGGCGGAGGAGGTGGCGGGGTCGACGAGGCCGCAGGAGTGGAGGGCGCGGGGGCAGAGGGCGACGAAGGAGGAGGGAGGGAGGACGGTTGCTTTGAGCGAAGGAGAGAGAAAACGGTGGATATCCCGGGAATGCGCGAGCGGGGAGGGGGAACTGCATTTTGCAGTTGTATGTGCAGAGACCGCTGGAGCCGCTCCAGGGGCTCCCGCGTCTGCAAATCGCTGTTGCAGCACGGGCTGCAGAGACCGCTGAAGACAGTCTTAGCAGCTGTGGGGGATTTTATAGACCAAGGGCTAGGGTTTGGAGCAGTCCGCAAGGTGGAACGGGCGCCCTCGTCGATCCGTTTTGCAGCACGGAGCAGAGCAGAGCGAGCTGCGACGGGAAAAGGTGAACGGTGACGGTGCGTGTGGAGAAGAAACAGGAACAGGAGATGGGTACCGGTGCTGGGCTGACCAGGGGAGCATGCTGAACTGGGCTGACCAGGGGAGCAGAGCGAGCTTACGTTTGGTTGAACACAAAAGAGATAGGGAGAGATAAAGATTAGCAGACAAGCCAATCCAATTGGTCGTAATAGCTCGAGGTATACATTCATATTTAGTTTGAATTTTGAATATAGTTCAAATTCAAACTCCACACAATTGAAATCCAAATAAAATCCAAGAAACTCCAAACCACAATTATACTTTAATTTAAAAATAATTTTTATATGGTTTTATTTTATATGGAATTTGAGATGAGAGCTAGCAAATTGGGATCAAATTTGGTAGCACACAAGTTCAACCAAAAAGTTTTAAATTTCAGCGAAAATTTGCACATGGGAAAACATTCAAAATTCTGGGATGTTACACTATTGAACGTACCAAGTGCTTGTCGGGAATGAGACCGGTAAGCCTAGTACCTAATGAACCAGTGCGGGGACTTTATGGCTACTACTCTTGAGATGTGTCTCCCGGTTCGCTACCGGTAGTGCAAGTGTGAGTCTAGACGTGCCGTGTGAGGGCGTTCTAGTAACCTTGTACTTAGGACTGTGGCATCTGTCCCTAATCTGGGGAATGACGGGAACCGCCTGGTCGGGGTAGACCCACACATTCGTTTTTATTTGATTTCTTAGGGTCTACCTTCTTCTGTGTATCTTGGGTTTACCTTGCAAGGATATAAATCGATCGATCGTCGGTCACTCGCCGTTATCTGAGTCGGCTTGACCACTGGCTACCCCATATTTATTTATGGAACAGTTGGATTAATATTGTTGACTGATTAATCTTGTTTGTACAACCATACTTGTTTAGTTAGGTGCTTACCTAGAATGGATAACATACTAGAATTTGAGCTAAAATTTGAAAGTAAGGATCAACTCTTAGTTGCTTTTGGAAAAACAAACCCACCAGCCAAAAAGCCTTGCATGTCTAGCTGTGTCTTTTATTTTGTCGAGTCAGTCTTGCTGAGTATTACCATACTCAGCCTTGCTTAATTTGTTGTTTTCAGGTAACCCCATCTGGCCTGGTACTATTCCAGATGGTTGGGAGATTGAATGGGAGAACGATGATGAGGAGTGATATATTGTGGATGGCCTCCCATATGTATCACGTGTGTAGTTTCATTTCCGCTCTTTAAACTCTGAACCATGTTTACTTTTACGCCAGAAAAACCTGGTTTGTAATAATATGCACTTGTGGACTTTTATGTAATGTAAACTCTGGTCCCGCCTTCGTGTAGGCTTAGCGCATATTCTCGATCCTGTGTAAGTGATTCACCGGGCATGACCCGGCAGAGGTGACAAAATACATCTGTGTTATCGCTTATGAGCCACGTGGACCGGGTTAGGTGATAATATGGATTTATTTTGGGCAGTTCTGTCACAGTAGGAGCCCATATTACTTCTAGTATATAAACTACTCACTTTATCCTTTAAACCTAATTTCTCCCCTGCTCCTTTCCAACTCCCGAAGCAAGCGTGCCGCCAGCTGCTTGCCTGCCCTCGTTGTGGCCATGGGGCAAGGCCCGAGCCCCCCTCTGATCCGGCAATCCCGCTGCCCCACGCGACCACGCCGCCACCCCTTCCTGCTCCTACTCCTCCAGTCGCCGCCACCCGACTGCCCCTCCCTCCAGCGCCACCGCTGCTGCCCGACTGCCCCTCTCTCCAGCGCCGTCGCTGCCGCGGCGGTCGGAGCTCTGGCCGCGCCGGCCAGCGCCACCCCTGCCGCGGGTGTAACACGCCAGGTGTTTAGTTAAGCTAAATACCCTAATTAATCGTGACAATCAAGTATAATTAGTCCCTAAGCATAATTAGTGTGGTTTTGAACACTTTTGCAAAAGAGACCTTGGTCAAAACCTCAAAAGTTTGGTCAAACCCCTAAGTACTCCTTAATGCTGAAATGGTTTTCTTGCGTGTTCTCCAAATTTTACTATAGAAGTTAAAAATCTGCCAATATAAAAGTTTTTCCTTATTTTCGGGAACACATTTTTCATAATTGGCGGACATTCCAATTTTGAGTGTAAATTAGCCAAAATTCGAGTTGAAGGTGCTGTGAACAGTAACACAGGGCCGAGAATTTCTGCAAATTCGTCACGATTTTCCCATCAATCCTTTCATCAAAACATATGTCACCCTTTGTAAAAGTTGTAGTCCTATAGTTCCTCTACAACTTTTGTATTTGGAGAATTTCAACTTATTTGTGAAAATTTTGAGTTTCGCTGGGTCGAACAGAGCTAAATGAAACGAAATGTGCACCGGCCGCCGGCAGCACCGCGCCCCTGCGCGCGCGCATGCTGTCATCCGCCGTCCACGTGTCGTTGACGCGTTGCCCCGGTGTACGGGCATCTCGTCCCCTCCGCTGTGGTCCACACCCGCGCTATGGGCCCTCCGCCCGAGATGCCGAGTTGTACACCGCGCCTACGCGCTCACGCACGGACCGAAGCCACGCGCCGGGCGTCGCGGCCGCCAGCCGCGCGATGCGCCTGCGCGCGTGCCCCAACAGGCTAGGCACGTGATTAAATGAGGAGCGCGAGGCCGATGCTTGTTTTCCTCGGCTGTCTCGCCTCGCTCGTCGTCCTACTACGTCCAGAGCTCCGCTCAGTCGCCGGAGCACGACAGCCCAACGGCTGCAGACCCGCACCGCCGCCAAGGACGCTCGTCGGCCACGTCCCTCCCCCGTCCAAGCCCCGAAACGAAATCCTGGTGAGCCCCTCGTCACTCCCCACCACTTCCCCGGTCCATCCCGGCCTTCTCCTCGCCGGATTTTGGTCCTCAACGCCGGCCACGGCGCTTGGGGACCACATTGCGTCTTCTCCAATGTTTCCAGGGAGTTTTCCATAATCTAGGGACCTATTCGTAATATCGAAAAGATTCTTCGAGGGTCGGTCTGTAAAAGTGATTTTTGGTTTTAGCAGCAACTTAGAAAATTCATGAAAAATTGTAGAAAAATCAGAAAATGTAAATCCAATTGTGTTGGACTCCTAGTGAGGAGATCTACAATTTCTGGAAAAGGTGTATAGGGTTTTTCTGGATAGTTTTGAAATGTAAATTCAAACTCAATTTGAGATACTTTTATTGTAGTGCAAAATATACTCATGCAATGAATATGAAATTTGGATATGCTGTTTTGTGAGCCATGTTTAGATCTGTTACCAAATTTGACACATGTTTTAAGTGTAGATTTGTAGATATGATTTTTGGAAACTTTATGTAAGGTTAAGCTTAATGCTTTTTATAGTCCCCTCAAGAAATAACTTCTTGGGAAAATTGGAACCGTGACACTGAAAGATCTCCGTTTTAGAAATTTACCATCAAAACACCTCGGTACACTTTAATACCAGCGAAAGTTTTCTCCGTTTAGATTTTTACCATTCCGTCCATTCTCACTGTTAAGGGCTGCCGGCTGCCTCCTTCCATTCGCGCCCTGCCGGCTTCCATTCAGGCCGCCGCCCCTCTCACAGTCGCCCGTCGCCGCTCCTCCCCCGGCGTCCACACGAAGCGCGAGCGCGTCATTCGCCAGCGGCCTCCGCGGCCCGCTCCTCCACCGATGGCCTCCGCGGACCGCTCCTCCACGGGTGCCCCCTCCTCCGCCGGTGACTCCACAGCCCGTTCCTCCGTTGGTGGCTCCGCGACCCCCTCCGCCGACGCCTCACCGCAACCCAGCTGGTGTGGCGGAAAGGGACGGCGAACAGGTGAACAGCAGTTGCGTGGCAGCCGGGCGTGCTAAGGCGGCGGTGCCGGCAAGCAGGATGGCAGGCTGCTGCGTGGCAGCGCCGGCCCTCTGTTCTTCTCCCTTTCTTCTCTTTTCCTCCACTGACTTTGATCCGAAATTGCTCTCAAACTTCAATCCAAACTCAGTAATCTTCCTTTAACAAATTTGTGGCTGAATCGTAGAGCTTTAATCAATAGATTCGAAGTTTTTTCCCTTAAGCAACACAGCTTGCGAATTTATGCCATGAAATCGTGCCCCTGAACTGTACTGTCGGTGTTCACTCGACCACTGATGCGGCCCCGTGCGCGTGGTGAGAGACTGAGAGGTGATGGGCCACGACTTGTCGCCGGCGTGGGACCCCGTGCGCGCATGGCTGCTGCACGTGCAGGAGGCGCAGGGGAGCTGCCCAGCGCGGCGGCGCCGGCGGCCGAGGGAGCTGCCCGCTGTGGTCCCGCCTCGGTCCCGTCGCGCGGCGCCGGCCGCTCCGCGTCCCAGCCCCGTCGTCGTCCGCGGGAGCTCCCCGCCGTGGTCCCGCCTTGCCTCGCCGACCGCGCCATGCCGACGCTTCCCAGGCCCATCACTACGGGCAGGCGAGGAGAATAAGGAGAGCGCCCGCTTCGATAACGCTAGACCGGCTGCCACGACGGCTGCCGCCACGCACCCGGTCGTCTCGGAGGGCGCCGCGACGATGTCCAAGATGACGGCGACGACCGTACGGAGTGCCTGGGCACGAGCGGCGCGACGGCATCACGCGGGTGCTCCCCAGCGACGAGCGCTAGCAGCCAGAGCGAGTGAAGATTAGCCGGAGCGTCGGAGACCCGCGGCCACGAACACCAGCAGCTCGTCGCCGTCCAGTCCACTTCAAGATGTAAACGGAGGGTAACAGAAAAGCTTAACAGAAGTTGACGGAATGGTAAAAATCTAAACGGAGAAAACTTTCGCTGGTATTAAAGTGTACCGAGGTGTTTCGGTGGTAAATTTCTAAAATAGAGATCTTTCGGTGTCACCGATCCAATTTTCCCTAACTTCTTTATGCACCAATGCACCCTAGATCTTTATCATGATGTTTAGCATATCTGGAAAAATATTTATGATTTTAGGACTTGGTTTGAATGCTGTTTTGTATTTAACGTTGTGAAGGATGATAAATCAATAACTTGAAAACTATGATAGATACACTTATGTATGTTGGTCAGTTACTTAGATTTGTTATGAATCAACTGTAGGAAAAGTTTGAGGTCAAAAAGATTAGTAAATCTTTTTGTATGAATTAATGAAGTTAAGATAGGCTGAATCTTGTCTTTTTCATATAAATTAATTTATATAGGATCTAGAGCTGCAATTTGGTATTTAAGCTTGACTTAGTTATATGCTGATGTGTGAAAATTTTCATACCAGTTGGAGTTATATTTGAATTAATATGAATTATTTTTTTGAGCAAACGACTGTGGGGGAGTTCCCCACAGCTAAAAACTCATTTTCATATATTAAAAAGGGAGATATTTACAAGCAAGAGGAGGGGTAGAATGTACAATCCAAAAACATTAAGAGATTGTCTCTAAAAAAGCTGAAAAAGAAGCCTGCTGACCCTCCTTAACTCTCACGAGTTGGAGGTAACCTTGGTTTTTAAAGTTTCGGACCCATAATCTAATGGAGGGGACGCCACTGTCAAAAATTTTGGAGTTACGAAGGTTCTAGATCTCCCAAGAGGCGATGAGAAAAACTTCCATGGGAAACTGCATGGACGATCGACTGAGAGTGTAAAGCACCTTATTGCAGATATCAGCATCTGAACTCCAGGAAAGACCGAGCTTTTGCCAGCAAGTGGCAGCAAAATCACACTCAAAGAACAGGTGAAGAATATCCTCTTCTATGTCTCTATCACAGAGAACACAGAAGGCAGTTGACTGAATGTTGAAATGCCTTCTCAAGAGCATACTTCGCATATTAAGGCGGTCCACCAGTAGCAGCCAAGCAAAGAATTTGATCCTCGGTGTACATTTGGAGGCCCACATTTTCTTGAAAATCAGGTGTGCATCTAGGTTATTGAAGACCAATTGATAGTACCTGCTCGAAGAGTATAAACCATTACCCCAAATGAAGGTCCAGACATCCTTTTCACTAGGATCAAAAGGCTCCTGTCCAATAAAGTCTTCAAGTTCAAGCAATTCATCATAGGCTTGCATAGACAGAGGCAGTCGGAAGAGAGAATCAAGGTCCTCTGCTTGCATGACTTGGCTAACCGAGACAGAAGCATCAGTGGCAAAGGTGAAAAGCCTTGGAAACTTGACTGATAAAACCTCAGGCGCCCACAGATCGTCCCAGAAGGTCACCGAGGAGCCATCCCCAATTGAACACCTAGCAATCCCTCTATAAAGCAGCTGGAGCCTCAACAGATCCTTCCACCAGAAAGAACCCACCTCTCTAGAGGCATGAGGGACTCTGTTGACATAGTATTTATGCCAGATGAGTTGAACCCAGGGTGTCTCTTTGTTGCTGTAGAACTTATGGAGCTGCTTGAGTAACAAAGCATCATTTTGCAACCTAAGATTCAGCACACCTAGACCCCCCTTGCGTTTGGGTTTTTGGACCATTGACCAAGCAGCAAGGTTTCCTCCTTTCTTATTGGCATCATTTCCACGCCACAGACATTGCTTTCTAATTCTGTCAATATTCTCAATGATCCCAATGGGGAGTTTGATAGAGCACATTGCATATGTGACATAATTAATATGAATTATGAATGAATGGCTAGCTAAGAATTAGATAAATAAGTTTATATTTATTATTTAAGTTTAATTAAGATTTTCATGTTCAGTTCCTGTTTGAAATCATTTTAAACACACCCCATACTGTTTGGTGAACTTTAGTATGTTAATTTGCTTAAATGTGCACACAATCACCATCAAAGTTGTAGTTAGTTCATCATCACACCACTCCCTTACTTTTTGTGAGTTTTAATAATTCTTAAGATGAATGTGGCCAACAAGAGTTGGTTTGGTGGTAATTATCCCATCTTCACCATAACCTAATGCATATGCATGTATACGTGTAGATTTACCGGACGGTACGTACACGATGACCCAGGAGGGAGACGGGAGAACTGATGGAGAGGTGAACCAGACCGGTGTGCATCAAGACCTGGACTAAAGTCCAGAAGAGCCCAAGGCTGTTACTAACTTAGAGGAAGGCAAGCATCGGAGTGCATATAACCTTTTTGGATAAACTCATAACTTTTACTTTCCAGTATTTATGTTATGTTTTGTGCATTTAAGTTTCAGGAGTTGAATTGAAACCTAGATGCATGATCCTTAGGTTCCTATGCTCATATACTAGTATGTTAGGACGCTAGTGTCATGCTTTAAGTACACGGTACAAGTCGAGTAATGACCCATTGCTCGTGAGATATAGGATGCTTATGTTGGAATCATAAGTTGGATAGATTGACTCGCTCATGTAGTAAGAGCAATGGGTTCGGTCTTGTCGGGGTTTGTTACCGCCGGTAAGTAAATTTATATGAGGGAGCGTGTTCTGATCCGCACGGTAGCACAAGAGACACTCGGGGTTATACTGGTTCGGGCCTCCGGAGAGTAATACCCTACGTCCAGTCTGAGAAGGGGTGTTCTTTATGCTCGGGGGTTTGTAGTAGGGGATACAAACAGGTCGGGAGAGGGTGTAGAGCCCAAGTCCCTGGCGTGCGAGTGGTTCAAGTAGCAGGAGTCTGCGTACATGCGAGTGTTTGGGTGAGATGAGATATCGATACTAAGTGCGTGTGGGGGTGGGAACGAACGTGTCTTGTGAGTGCCTCTGTCTCTCCCTTTTATAGTCGCAAGGGAGGAGCCCAGGGCAGTTAGATCGAGTGTGTGAGCTAGTCTACAGTGTGAGACGTCCTTCTCTGCGTCGGGCTGTCAGATGACAGCAGCGGCGAAGCACTGTTACGGGGCCTTGGGTGACGGTGTAGATCCCGTGCGTCCCAAGGAGCCGTTCCGGGGCCCCCTGCGCCCTTCTCCGAGTAGTTAGTCGGGTACAGGAGGCAGAGTACGTGCCCTGATCCCGTCAGTGGATCAGGGGCTTGTCTTTTCCTGATACTGTGGAAACGGGGTAGTCTGCACCATGGATAGGTGACGGCTTGCACTGTGCCATTGGTGGCACAGTGTTCCCCGTGTCCTTCGTGGTACGACGCGTACTGCTTCTGCGGGGGAGTGGCAGGAGGATCCGTCTTCTGACACAGGATCGACCTGGTCAGGGAGGACTTGCGCAGGGAGGCTAACACGTGGCGGGCCGCGTACCGGGGTATCACGGGATGCCAACGGGGCCTGCGTCCTTGCAGCCTTGACGGCCAAGTCTTGAACTGGTCGAAGACGAGAAACCACTCATGCGAGTAGGTGATCTATGCTGTGTCTTTTGATGCTTAGGGAGTAGTGTGTACTGTACCGTACGTCACCCAGCGCCTGTTACGCTGTCCGCGGTACGATGGCCACTATGCCGTTCGTGGCAGGGCTTGACGAATCCGTCCCCTGACAACGAATCGGCCTGGCCCGGACGGACCGCTGCGGCGGGGCGGACACGTGGTGGTGCGTGGGAGAGTGTGCGCGGAGATCCCGAGATCTCGATCTGGTGGGCATGCGCGCTCTGTGCCTTCGCCGCGAAGCCTGCTCGGGTTGGTGACGGAAACTACTCGTGCGAACGAGTAGTCGTAGCGATGGTGCGGAAAACTACTCGTGCGAGCGAGTAGCCACGGCGGCGGGACGGAAACTACTCGTTCGAGCGAGTAGTCGGGAGTGGAGGCGGAAACTTGTCATACGGGCCTCCATGTACTTGGGGAAGAGGGTACGGCCGGCTGTGGGCCGCCTGTTCTTCTGGCCCATGGCGTAAACTGGTCGTACGAGCCTTCACGCGCTCGGACAGCGTAACACTCATTGTGTTTAGCTGTTGGAGCATGCCGTACGTGGGCCTGTGCTACGTTTTTTAGGGGTCTTGGTGGGCCCTAGTCCATGGCCTTGTCAGTAGCCCCCGAGCCTGGTGAGGGAGTCGGAGACTCACTCCTAGGATCAACTGTCACGGAGACGAGGATATTTTGTTGTGTTTTCTTTGGTGGGGACGCGCGAGCAGACCCGTGGGTAGTAGCCCCTGAGCCCACGGACAAGTCGGAGACTTGAGCGTGGGGTTAAATGTTGGAATCTTGGACAAGTCGGAGACTGGTGGCTTGCCACGTGGCGCGAGTCGTGGGGTGACTGGCGGAGATCCCGCGCCGGTCGCGAGATCGCCGGGTCCCACTTCGGGTGACGTGGCGGCTCGGTCATGGGCGGCGCGCGGTAGTGGGGCGCACCTTTTGAGGGGCGATGCTTCGGCGGATGGAGGACGTGGCCCGAGGCGACACGGGCATTAACTGCGGGGGTAGATGTAATCATCCGCCGTTTATATACCGTGGGTGCCGGCCAGTTTTTCCCCTTCTGCTTCCTTGTGTTTTCCACCGCCGCTGTCTCTTGCCTCCATCCTTGCACTTGCCGCGCACACCGCAAAGCTTGCTCCGCCTTCTCTAGCAAGCCAGGGTCGCCCACCGTCGCCACTACAGCCGACGCAATGTCGAACTGGTCGTCTTCGTCGGTGACCTGGTCCGAGCTCGACCGCCTCGCCTCCGACAGCATGCTACCACCGCTGACTACGGCGGAGGAGTGGAGCGTTCTCGGGTCAGAAAGTAGCCCTCAGCCCCCGGCGGTGTACGTGGTCTCGTTCGTGTTGTTCCACGAGCGAGGCTTCTCCGTCCCGGCGGGACGGCTCATCCGCGCCGTGCTCCAGGAGTACGGCTTGGAGCTTCAAAACCTCAACCCGAACGGCGTCCAGTAGATGGCGGCGTTCGAGGCCCTGTGCGAAGGGTACCTGGAGCAGGGAGCCCACTGGGACCTGTTCCGGTACTTCTACAAGTTTGTCGTCGTCAAGGACCACAACTCCGCGGCGGCCATCGGGTGCGCCGGTCTCCGCGGGAAGCAGGGGAGGATGGAGGAGTACACCCCCACCTACCTGACTACCTCCAACAGCGGGTGGCACCGAGGGTGGTTCTACCTCAAGAACGACCCCGAGAACCCGCTGCCGGAATTCACCAACCGCTGGTACGATCGGGCGCCGGCGAGGTGGAGCTATGGGCCGGAGAAGAAAGATCGTCCCCGGTTCCTCGACAGCACCCTCGCTACCCTCGCAAGACTCCGTGACAACAGGGTGAACTTCATCACCCTGATTGGCGGCTACCACACCCGGGGGGTCGTCCCGCTCCGTCGCCGCGCGCTGCGCCTCTGGGAGATGACGGACGACCGGGCTCCCTTCGAGGGGACCGTCACCGCCCGCTCCCTGCCCTCACTGGACGAGGTCCAGCGCCGGGTGACTCAGGCCACTGGGGTCACCTGGATGTTCTGGCTGCCGCCGGACATGTTGCAGATGCTCCCCTCTCAGGCCACCGTGGAGCTGGTACGTCTTCCCCCGACTTCCTTTTGATTTGTCTTTTTCGGTCGCGGGTGGTGATTGTTCCCGTACTTGCGCAGATGAGGGATGTGCGCATCCTCGCCTCTCGTCCTCTGCTGGAGGAGCACAGGACGATCACCCGGGAGACCGCCGAGCGGCAGCGGCGGCGAGGAGAGCGCAAGAGAACGCACCAGCAGAAGGAGATCGCGAAGAGGGAGAGGAATGACAAGCGCGCCTCGTGCCGCCGCAATGGGGAGAGGGACGTCTCCAATGACGAGGATCCCTCGTCGGCGCCGGGGGACACGGACGAGGAGGAATCCCCGTTCGAGTGGACCGATGAGGAGACGGCGCCGTCCTCACGGCCGCGCGGTGGGTCGGTGCCCGCCTCGGCCGCAGCCGACACCAGTTCGAGCCGGTAGGCACCCCTCCTCTTCCCAGGCTAATCAGCCGGAACAAGCAGCCGTGCCCCTCGGCGGGACCGTCGTGAGAGGGGCAGGAGTTCTCTGCAGCGCGGCGACTCCAGCCGCCCCAAGTCGAGGCGTGACGGCCCGCGCCGCCATTCCTCGCGCCGGAGGTCGCACTCGCCCTCCGCACGCCCGTCTCGGGAGCCGCAGAGCATGCTGACGGCCTCCCCGCCACCAGTAGCCCAGAGCGGGGGGCCGCCACCGACCCAACAGCGCCTCGCGTCGATCATCGTCGCCAGGGGCGGACCGTCCGCTCCTCCTGCATCTGCTCCGACAGCGGGGAGCAAGAGGGCGGCTTCCCCGTGCAACCCCACGATTGGCTCCAAGTGACCCCGTCGCGTCGCAGAGGGGTGAGTTTCGATGTGCGATCCTCTGGTTTTTGCTTTGCGTTTCTGGCGAGTGTGTTTTTGCCTGTCGTCATGACATTCTTCTTGGTTCAGGGCGCCCGACCGCCGGACTATGAGGCGCCTGTCAAGGCATTGCGCCGCCCTGCCCAGGCGGCCGGAGACGTGCCGTCGGCGAGCGACCCGCCGTCCTCCCTTCAGTCGGGGGCGGCGGTAGAGGAAGCAGGCGGGTCTGGGACCCAGGTGATGACCGTCCCCCCAAAGAGAGCTGCAAGCCCGGCTCGCAGCGACTTGTCGATGGGGACGATGGGTTTGGGGGCGAGGCCCCCACTGAAGAAGCATTCTCGGCCCATGCGGCCGAGTTGGTGAGGTGCCTGTCCGGCGCCCCAGAGAAGGACCAAGAGAACCCCGCCCCCGAGTCGTCGACGGGGGCGGGTGACAATGCAGACGCCGGGCGGCCAGCCCCCGATTTGTTGGAGGGGACGACCGCAGCCGCCGCGGGCCTCATGCCCCCAGCCCCCGAGTCGCTGAGTGGAGCGGGGAGCGCCACGGTGGAGGTGGAGATGGAGACCCGAGACCCCGCGTCGGCGGGGGGCTCGGGGAACGCTGTTGAGGTGGTGGAGGCGAGCGACCGCGCCTTCGAGGATGTCCCCACCGCGGCGGCGATTGTGGTGACCGAGGGGATCGTCTCCATTTCGTCGGTCGCCACATCAGTCGTCGCCCCTGCGGAGGTAATCGTCATCCCGGCATCGCCTTCACCGGCCATCTCTCCCGACGGGATGGTGGGCGAGCGGATGCCTCCCCCGATTGTGGAGGTCGGGAAGAGCTCAAGGGAGCAGAGGCCGACCACCTGGACGACGGAGGAGGAGGAGGAGGAGGAGGAGACGGAAATCCAGCTGCTCTGGCTGGTGTCCGTGTCGTCGGTTCAGGCATCAGTGGGCCCGGACCTTGACAGCGACGTGGAGCTGGAGGCCCGCCGCCGCCTAGTGCGTGGCCTGCGCCTGAGCGAGATGGCGCTACGCAATTCAGAGCGGGCGATCAAAGACCTGATCCCAGCCTCGAGGGTGAGTTCCTCTTCTTCCTCGTCCTTCTTTACGCTTATTCTCATTTTCTTCTTAGTCGTACGGCCCACATGTGGTTCAGGAGCTCGTCGGGCACTCTGAGGACAAGGCGCGGGCCTTTGAGGCACTCCGCGCGGAGAAGACCCGCCTGGAGGCGCAGTTGGCCGCGGCCCGTCTTGCGGTGGCAGACAGCGAGGCCGGTCGATCAATGGAGCGCGCGTCCTTTAAGGCGAGGGCGAAGGCCGCTGAAGACCGCGCGGCCGCGGCGCAGGCGGAGAAAACCACCTTGGAGGAGAGGCTGGCCGCGGCGGAGCAGGTGGCGGCGGAACTGCGCTCCAACGCTGAGGCCGCTGCCCGTACCGCCCACCAGGAGAAGGTGGAGCTCGAAACCAGGGCAGGCCGGGCCGAGTACGACCTCCAGGCGGCTTGTGAGAGAGTGACGAAGCTCGAGGCCCAAGTCGGCATCGTCATCACCGAGAAGGGCCGTCTTGAAGAGGTCGCCCAAAAGCATGAGGATGAGATCATCGGTAAGTACCTTACGACCTGTTGTCTTTGCTTCCTGCTTCTGTGCGGTTTCCTGATTCGAGGCGTCATCTTTCCTCTGGGGTGTACAGCTCTCCGCGTGACCCGCACCGACTTGCAGAAGCAGGTCGCGGATCACGAGAGCTCCGCGACCACCCGCCTTGTCGAGAACCAAACGCTGGTGGAGTTGGTCAAGGAGGCTAACGAGAAGCTCAACAGTAAGAGCCGTATCCTCTTCATCTTTTGCCTTCCTTGGGTTGGCTCATTTTTCGTTGATATTGGTCTTCTCACCTTTCTTCAGGGGCCGTGACTGGGCTCGAGCAGGAGCGAAAATTGCTCGCAGGGGCCAGGCCGAGATCCAGCAGTTGGAAACAATCCGCAACAGGATGGGTGCGGCCATCATCAAGGTGTGCGACGAGCTCGGTGTTCCTCCCGGCCATATGAAAGACCGCTTGGAGTTGGCCCTGCGACAGCTCGTCAACGGTCGATAGATACGGCTGGCGACGCCGTCCGCAAGGTGGTGGCCATCTTCTTGTCGCATTACCCAGACTTGGACTGAGGGCTGCTTGGCCAGGGATGGTGCCCGAGCTACATCAACGAGCAGTATGACAACATCGAAGAAGACGCTGTCGACTTCGCCAAAGCCATGCTGAGTCACGCCCTTTACGACCTGGGACTGTAAAGAAAACCAAGTTGCCTCGCCGAGGATTTTTTTTTAATCATGCTTGTAAAAACTCGTGGGCCAGATGTTTATGGCAAACTCGTGGGTTAAGAACCCGTATTTACTTCAAGTTTAAACATTTTGATTGTTTGTTGTCATTTTCTCGAGTAGTTAAAGGACCTGTGCGTCAAGTAGTGTAACTTAAAACCTCGCTGACGGTGTCTTGCTCCGTAGCCGCGGAGGCATAGGAACTAGGTGACTCGACTGAGCTTAGTTTAGAAGCGTTACTACTCGAGCGGGCAGCCCCCGAGTACTTCAGAGAAGAGTAGGTGCGTGTTCATGTTTTTGCAAACAAGAAAACTCTTGAGAGTTTGAAACGGTTGCTCGGAATCCCTTCGAAGGCACGAGTGATCGATGACTTGAGGTCATAAACTTTGTTCGTGGGTCTTTGTACCGTAGCCGCGGGGGCGTAAGTACTCGGGGCCCGGACGAGCACAGGTTCGTGACCGCTAGAGTCGTCGTTCATCTCCCTTTAAGGAATGTGAGTGTATCTCAACGATCATACGAGAAACCATGGATGGTTTTTGATCGAAAAAAGGTTTTGCAACGCTCAGGGGGGGGTCGTAGCCCCCGGGTAGCCCCCGAGCCCATGGACAAGTCGGAGACTTGCCCATGGGGTCAGACAAGCATAAAGGCATTTTACTCGAGTAAAAACGTAAGCTTGAGGAGGATATCATCTCATGAAAAAGAAAGCAGCTCAGAGCTCTTGCATTATCATAAGATGAAAAACGAGGTAAAGTACTTAACGGTAAAAACGGCATAGCTGCTCTATATTCCAGGCATTGGAGATGACCCTGCCGTCCTCGTACTTGAGCTTGAAGGTTCCTGGACGGAGTACTTGGTTGACGATGAATGGCCCCTCCCATGGAGGTGAGAGCTTGTGTCGTCCCTCGTTACTCTGAACTCGTCGGAGGATGAGGTCGCCGACTTGGAACTCGTCCTGTATGTTACGTTCGTGGTAGCGACGTAGAGCTTGCTGACACTGTGCCGACTGGAGGAGGGCGATGCTACACGCCTCATCCAGCTGGTCGATGGCATCCTCGAGGGCGACCTGGTTGCCCTCTTCAGTGTAGGCTTGCACCCGTGGGCTGCCATAGTCGATGTCCGTTGGGAGGATCGCTTCCGACCCGTGGACGAGGAAGAAAGGCGTGCAGCGAGTAGCCCAACTCGAATTGGTGCGCAGGCTCCATAGGACGGACGGGAGCTCTGCGGCCCACGTCGCCCGAAACTTCTCGAGGCGTTTGAATATCCGCAGCTTCAGGCCTTGCAAGATCATACCGTTGGCCCTCTCCACTTGCCCATTAGTCCTTGGATGGCTGACGGCGGCCCAGTCCACACGGATGTGGTTGTCATCGCAGAACTTGAGGAATTTCTTGCCAGTGAACTGCATGCCGTTGTCGGTGATGATGGAGTTCGGGATCCCGAACCGGTAAATGATGTCAGTGAAGAACGCGACGGCTTCCTCGGACCGGACATTTGTTATGGGCTTGGCCTCGATCCACTTGGAGAACTTGTCGATGGCAACGAGCACATGGGTGTAGCCCCCGGGTGCTTTCCTCAGTGGCCCAACCATGTCCAGCCCCCAGACCGCGAAGGGCTAGGTGATGGGAATGGTTTGCAAGGCCTGCGCCGGGAGATGGGTTTGTCGCGCGTAGAACTGGCAGCCTTCGCAGCTGCGCACTATCCGAGTCGCGTCGGCAACCGCGGTGGGCCAGTAGAAACCTTGTCGAAAAGCTTTTCCGACGATGGTTTTTGGACCGGCGTGATGCCCGCAGGTGCCCGCGTGGATTTCCTGTAACAGCTTCTTGCCCTGGTCGGCCAGGATGCACCGCATGAATATGCCTCTTGCACCCTTTCGACGTAGCTCGCCGTCGACCAGTTTGTACGACTTGGCCATGCGAGCGATGCGTCGAGCCGTCTCCTTGTCGGGTGGCAATTTTCCTTCCACCATCCACTCGAGGATCGGAATCCTCCAGTCGGGGTCTTCGAGGTTGGGCTCTTGCGCCCCGTCGATCTCCATGACCTCTTGTATTGACGGCTCTGGCGTCTTGTCTTCCTCAGAACGAACAGACGGCTCGTACTGGTCGCTGGCGAAGACCCCGTGTGGAACGGGTTTTCGGTTCGATGCCGCCTTCGCGAGGGTATCGGCCGCCTTATTGTACTCACGCAGTACATGATTGAGCTCGAGCCCGTGGAACTTATCCTCCAACACGTGCACCGCCCGGCAGTAAGCGGCCATCTTTGGACTTATGCAGTTCTTCTCCTTCATAACCTGCCCTACGACCAGGTCGGAGTCCCCCCTAACGTCAAGGCGTCGGATTCCAAGTTCGAGGGCGATCCGGAGACAGTTGATGAGCGCCTCGTACTCAGTGACATTGTTGGAGGCTGCGAAATGTAGACCTTGTATTCCATTCGCACGCCCAGAGACGAGATGAACACAAGTCTGACCCCGGCTCCTTCCTTCATGAGGGATCCGTCGAAGTACATGAGCCACGTCTCATGCTCGATGGGAGCAGGAGGCGTTTGAACCTCCGCCCATTCAGCGACGAAGTCAACCAACGCTTGCGACTTGATGGCGGTGCAGGGCGCATACTCGATATTTTGCCCCATCAACTCGAGGGCCCATTTAGCGATTCTGCCTTCCGCCTCCGGGCATTGTATGATTTCGCCAAGCGGGTACTTGGACACCACAGTGATGCGATGCAAGTCGAAATAATGCTGGAGTTTCCGCTTAGTGATGAGCACAGCGTAGATCAGCTTCTGTATCTACGGGTATCATGTCTTTGAGTCGGAGAGGACTTCGCTCACGAAGTAGACGGGGCGCTGAACCTTCTGCGTCTTGCTAGGTTCGTCTCACTCAACTACCAGTGCTGCGCTCACGACCTGGATCGTTGCAGCGATGTACAGGAGCATCGGCTCTTCCTCAACCGACGCGGTGAGCAACGGTGGGCTCTCGAGTAGTTTCTTGAGCGAGTCGAGGGCCTCCTGCGCTTCTGGCGCCCACTGAAAGTGTTCCGACTTCTTCACGAGCTGGTACAGTGGCAGGATGCGCTTTCCCAGCCGAGCAATGAATCTGCTGAGAGCAGCGAGGCATCCAGTGATGCGCTGCACTCCCTTCAGATTCTTGATGGGACCCATGCTCATGATCGCAGAGATCTTCTCGGGGTTAGCCTCGATGCCACGCTCCGACACGACGAACCGGAGCAGCATGCCCCTGGGGACCCCAAAGACACACTTCTCGGGGTTTAGCTTCACGCTGTGCTCCCTCAGCTTCTCGAAGACCGCGGCAAGGTCAGGTATCAAATCGCCCACCTTCTTTGACTTGACCACGATATCATCGACGTAGGCCTCGATCAGCCGTCCGATGAGATCTCCAAAGACGCGACGCATGCATCTCTGGAATGTGGCCCCTGCATTCTTCAACCCGAAGGGCATGGAAACGTAACAGTACGCGCCAAACAGGGTGATGAACGAGGTGGCGAGCTGGTCGATCAGATCCATCGCGATCTGATGATATCCTGAATAAGCGTTGAGAAAACAGAGGGTTTCGCACCCAGCTGTCGAGTCGACTACTTGATCTATGAGTGGTAAAGGAAATGGATCTTTCGGACATGCCTTGTTCAGGCTCGTGTAATCAACGCACATCATCCATTTTCCATTCTTCTTCTTAACAAGTACAGGGTTTGCTAACCACTCGAGGTGGTAGACTTCACGGATGAACCCTGCACTAATAAGCTTCTTGATTTCCTCTCCGATAGCCTTGCACTTGTCGGAGTTGAAGCGGCGCAGACGCTGCTTGATTGGCTTCGAGCCGGGCTTAATGTTAAGCTTGTGCTCGGCGACCTCCCTTGAACTCCCCGGCATGTTGGAGGGTTTCCATGCGAATACATCGAGATTCGCACGGAGGAAGTCGATGAGCACGCTTTCCTAGTCGGAACCGAGCGCCGTCCCGATACGGAGTGTGCGGCCGTCGTCGGAGACGGGCACTTCCTTGCCGTCCTTGGCGGGCTCGAAAGAGCAGGCCGCACGCTTGGACGTCTCGGGGATTTCTTGGTCCTCGAAGGGTGCCTCAGCGGCGAGGTTCTCAGACCGGATCAGTGCCTCAGCGAACTGGACGCACTCAGCATCGCATTCGTATGCGTACTGGAAAGTTGTACCAGCTGTGATGATGCCTTTCGGGCCGGGCATCTTCAGCTTGAGGTACGTGTAGTTGGGGACGGCCATGAACTTGGCGTAAGCTGGCCTTCCGAGTATCGCGTGATACGTCCCCGGGAACCCCACTACCTCGAAGGTGAGGGTTTCCATTTGGAAGTTGTTCGGAGTTCCGAACGTGATGGGCAGATCGATCTGCCCAAGTGGGACCGCCTCCATCCCGGGTACGACCCCGTGGAAAGGCGCCTTTGACGGCCGCAGTCGGGACCGCGGGATCCCCATGTCGTCCAGGGTCGACATGTAGATGACGTTGAGGCCGCTACCTCCGTCCATCAGTACCTTGTGCACACGCTTGGTGCCGAACAAGGGTGACACGACCAATGGGTAGCTACCCGGTCGTGGTATGTGATCGGGATGATCGTGCCGGTCAAACGTAACCGGCATCTCCGACCACTTCAGATAGGTCGGAGTCGCATGCTTGAGTTGGTAGACTTCTCGTCAGACCACCTTCTCTTGTCGCTTGGGCAGCCGTGCCTCCGAGCCCCCGAAGATCATCATCACGGCTCCGTCCTCCCGGGGGTAAGCGCCGTCGTCGTTGCCCTTGTCCTTCCCTCCGTCGCCGGTCGGAGCATCGCTCCGCTTTTTCAGCGTGCCGGCGAGGTAGGCCTTCATCAGGTTGCAATCCTTGAAGGCCTGCTTGACCGGGCCCTCGTGGTTGGGGCACGGGGCGTCCAACAACTTCTCAAAGTGACCCGATGGAGGGTTGCCTCTGGGTCTCGCCGTCTTTCGGTCGACAGCGGCCACCAGGGTATCCTCTCGGTACCTCTTATCTTTACTTTTCTTCTTCTTGATGGGTGCGGACGGGCTGTCTCCGGCTGGCTACTTCCCCTTGCTCGCGCCAGAGCTGAGCGTCGCAGCTACGGCTTCCTCCCCGTTGGCGTGGTCGGTCGCGATGTCAAGCAGCTCCCGAGTAGATCGCGGCTTCCGCCGCCCGATCTGATGGATCAGCGTGGCGCATGTAGTGCCATTCTGGAAAGCTGAGATGACGTCCGTATCAGTGGTGTTGGGCAACTCGGTGCACCGCTTGGAGAAGCGTCGGATGTAATCACGCAAGTTTTCTCCCTTCATCTGCTTGCGGTTGCGCAGGTCCCAGGGGTTCCCTGGTCGGGCGTACGTGCCCTGGAAGTTGCCGATGAAGGCGTCGTGTAGCTGCGACCAGCTGTCGAGCTTGCCCCGCGGCAAGTGCTCGAGCCACGTGCGAGCCGAGTCCGCGAGGTGGAGTGGCAGGTTCTTGATGATGAACAAATCGTCTCGCGCTCCGCCGGTATTGCACGCTAGCCGGTAGTCTTCCAACCAAACGATGGGGTTGGTTACACCATCGTACTTAGGTACGGAGGTCGGAGCCCTGAAACACGAAGGGAAACAAGCGATGCGCACATTCTTCCCGAAGGCATGTGGCCCTTGGGCATCAGGTGAGCCGCTCCTACTCCGGTCCTCGTCGCTGTCGTACCGGCCTCCGCGTCGCCGGTTGGACTCCTTACGAGGCTACTCCTCGTAGTCGTCGTGTTGACCTGCGTCAGCCCTCCGTCGCGCCTTCATGGTGTCACGCGCGTCTCGGTTGGGACTCAGCCGGCTCTTGACCGGTACGTTGACTTCCTCGGACCGTCGTGGCTGCTGTGACGGTGCCGCGGGCTGTCGCGGCTCGGAGTGGCCGCGACCTAGTGAGCCCCGCTGCCGAGAAGCGGAGCTCTCCGCCTGCTGTACGGCGGCAGTCTCGAGGAGGGTCTTGATCTGCTTGTGCATTTCCTTTTCCTGAGGCGTGGCGGGCTCTGGTATCGCCCGGAGAAGGACCGCAGGCGCCGCCAGGTTCTGCGATGCCCTTTTGAAGACGGGCGTGCCGTCAACGACATCCCTGTTGTCATTGATGATGCGCTGCTGGACGTCCCTCGCCCGTGTGCGAGCGGGAGTCGGGTTCGGGTCTTGCCCGAGTTGTTGGTGGAATTGTGCCCGCTCGTCGTCGAGCTGTCGCTGCGCGTCCTCCAACTCATCCAGTCGGGCGCGCTGTGTGGCGGGGTTGGGAGGAACCTGGGCCTCCGCCGCACTGTCCGCCGTCGAGCTGTGGGCGGAGTGAAGTGCTCCATCCGGCGTGTGGGCCGGTGCTGGTGCTGCCGGGGCGTTGCCAACGACGAAGCACTCACGCGAGGGGTCGTAATCCCCATCGTCCGAGTCGTCGAAGTAGCCGAAACAATAATCTGCCTCCGTCTGGAAACGACGGAGGGCGCCAGCATACCGAAGCCCGACGTAATCCCACTCTGAGTCGAGGACATCGTCCGTGCCGTCGTTTCGAGGTACTGCTCGTCTGGCGATGTCGCCGGGAGCCCCTTGTTGCCCCATAGACGATGGCTCGGGTAGTTGTCATAGGCGGCCGGGTCTGTGCTTGACGAAGAGGAGTAAGCCGCCGCGTGGCATGTTCCTTGAGAGGGAGAGGGAGAGGGCTTCGGCGCGCTCTCCCTGGCGATGCGCTCCGTTGAGTCTGACGGCAAGGAATCTTCTGCCACGTCGGTGGCCGCCGGTGCGCCAGCCTCGACCCGTGCAGGAGAGCTGGCCCGAGCCGCCCTGCGCCGGTCTGCCTTGGCTTGCTTTGCATGCTTACCCGAGTGCTTCTTGCGCCGGAGCGGGCGTGTCGCGGCAGCCGGTGGAGGTGCCGATGCAGGTGCGTTGGTGGTCTCGCCGACGAGACGCATGAGATAACCGTCCCCGGTCGCCTGGAAGTTCAGGCTCCCGAAGCGGAGCTCGAGCCCAACTTGGAGTGAGCCCGACGATCCCACGGGGGAGTCCATCAGCAGCGGCTTGATGATGGCTTTCGTCGAAGTGGATGATGAGAGGGTTGTGCGGACCCTAAAAAGAACGTCGAAAACACGCGAATGCCCCTACCTGGCGCGCCAACTGTCGGGGATTGTTACCACCGGCAAGTAAATTTATATGAGGGAGCGTGTTCTGATCCGCACGGTAGCACAAGAGACACTCGGGGTTATACTGGTTCGGGCCTCCGGGGAGTAATACCCTACGTCCAGTCTGAGAAGGGGTGTTCTTTATGCTCGGGGGTTTGTAGTAGGGGATACAAACAGGTCGGGATAAGGTGTAGAGCCCAAGTCCCTGGCGTGCGAGTGGTTCAAGTAGCAGGAGTCTGCGTACGTGCGAGTGTTTGTGTGAGATGAGATATCGATACTAAGTGCGTGTGGGGGTGGGAACGAACGTGTCTTGTGAGTGCCTCTGTCTCTCCCTTTTATAGTCGCAAGGGAGGAGCCCAGGGCGGTTACATCGAGTGTGTGAGCTATTCTACAGTGTGAGACGTCCTTCTCTGCGTCGGGCTGTCAGATGACAGCGGCGGCGAAGCACTGTTACGGGGCCTTGGGTGATGGTGCAGATCCCGTGCGTCCCAAGGAGCCGTTCTGGGGCCCCATGCGCCCTTCTCCGAGTAGTTAGTCGGGTACAGGAGGCAGAGTACGTGCCCTGATCCCGTCAGTGGATCAGGGGCTTGTCTTTTCCTGATACTGTGGAAACGGGGTCGTCTGCACCGTGGATAGGTGACGGCTTGCACTGTGCCATTGGTGGCACAGCGTTCCCCGTGCCCTCCGTGGTACGACGCGTACTGCTTCTGCGGAGGAGTGGCAGGAGGATCCGTCTTCTGACACAGGATCGACCTGGTCAGGGCGGACCTGCGCAGGGAGGCTAACATGTGGCGCGCCGCATACTGGGGTATCACGGGATGCCAACGGGGCCTGCGTCCTTGCAGCCTTGACGGCCAAGTCTTGAACTGGTCGGAGACGAGAAACCACTCGTGCTAGTAGGTGATCTATGTTGCGTCTTTTGATGCTTAGGGAGTAGTGTGTACTGTACCGTACGTCACCCAGCGCCTGTTACGCCATCCGCGGTACGATGGCCACTGTGCCGTTCGTGGCAGGGCTTGACGAATCCGTCCCCTGACAACGAATCGGCCTGGCCCATACGGACCGCTGCGGCGGGGCGGACATGTGGCAGTGCGCGGGAGAGCGTGCACGGAGATCCCGGGATCTCGATCTGGTGGGCCCGCGCGCCCCGTGCCTTCGCCGCGAAGCCTGCTCGGGTTGGTGACGGAAACTACTCGTGCGAACGAGTAGTCGTAGCGATGGGGCGGAAAACTACTTTTGCGAGCGAGTAGCCGCGGCGGCGGGACGGAAACTACTCGTTCGAGCAAGTAGTCGGGAGTGGAGACAGAAACTTGTCGTACGGGCCTCCATGTACTCGGGGAAGAGGGTACGGGCGGCTGTGGGCCACCTGTTCTTCTGGCCCATGGCGTAAACTGGTCGTACGAGCCTTCACGTGCTCGGACAGCGTAACACTCGTTGTGTTTAGCCGTTGGAGCATGCCGTACGTGGGCCCATGCTGCGTTTTTCAGGGGTCTTGGTGGGCCCTGGTCCATGGCCTCGTCAAGTCTCGACTGAGTAGCATGGTGCTGGTCTAAGCTATTGAACGTACCAAGTGCTTGTCGGGAATGGGATCGGTAAGTCTAGTACCTAATGAACCAGTGCGGGGACTTTATCGCTACTACTCTTGAGATGCGTCTCCCGGTTCGCTACCGGTAGTGCAAGTGTGAGTCTGGACGTGCCGTGTGAGGGCGTTCCAGTAACCTTGTACTTAGGACTGTGGCATCTGTCCCTAATCTGGGGAATGACGGGAACCGCCTGGTCGGGGTAGACCCTGCATTTGCTTTTCTTTGGATTCTTGGGGTCTACCTTCTTCCGTGTATCTTGAGTTTACCTTGCAAGGATATAAATCGATCGATCGTCAGTCACTCACCGTTATCTGAGTCGGCTTGACCGCTGGGTACCCCATATTTATTTATGAAACAGTTTGGATTAATATTGTTGCCTGATTAATATTGTTTGCACAACATACTTGTTTAGTATAGGTGCTTACCTAGAATGGTTAACATACTAGAATATGAGCTAAAATTTGAAATTAAGGATCAACTCTTAGTCGCTTTTGGCAAAACAAACCCACCAGCCAAAAAGCCTTGCATGTCTAGTTGTACTTTTATTTTGTCGGGTCAGTCTTGTTGAGTATTAACATACTCAGCCTTGGTTAAGTTGTGGTTTTCAGGTAATTCCATCTGGCCTGGTTCTTTTTCAGATGGTGGGGAGCTTGAATGGGAGAATGACGATGATGAATGATATGCTTGATTGCCTCCCATGTGTATCACACGCTAGTTTACTTTCCGCTGTTTAATATCTGAAACCTGTTACTTTCATATATCAAAACCTGGTTTGTAATAAATGTGAACCTGTGGGCTTTTATGTAAAGTTGAACTTGTACTCTGTTCCCACCTTCGTGTGGGCTTTGCGCATATCACGATCCTGTTGTAAAGTGATTTACCAGGCTTGACCCGGCAGAGGCGACAAAATACATCTGTGTAATCGCTTATGAGCCAAGTGGACCGGCTTAGGTGATAATATGAATTTATTTTGGACGGTTCTGTCACAGCGGGGGCCCGACCTCCAGCCACGCCAGCCTCCACCGCAGGGCCCCGACCTTCGCCACCTCTGTCGCAGCCTGCGGGGCGTCGACCTCCGCCTCCGCACCACGGTCGATAATGCCGGGCCGGGTCGCGGCCCATCGGGCCATCTTCGGTGTCGTGTCGGCTGGGCCCGGAAAATAGGGCATAGGGCCGGGTCTGAGCCGGCAGTTCGGCACGACGCCCGACACGACCCAACACGAAGATGTCATCGAGCTGCATAGTGTCGAGCCGCATCAGGCGGACGGGCTAGACCGGGCTCGGGCCGGGCGGCCCGTTTGGAATACTATACGTTCCTACAATACTCAAGTTATAATTTGGATACAACAAGTAAAAAATACTTTTTTTAGAAGGTACATGCATAGGACGCACACATGACAAGCGCAAACACAACACCCCACAGGGTGGAGAGAAAAGATGAGAGACTACAACCCTCATTACACGATGAATGATGAGTCCAGGTCAGGTGAGGTTGGATGGAAAGCCCGACCGACCGAGATTCCCCGAATCATGCAATCGTAGCACCGGCAGCCGAATTTCGACACACCGATACGACTTGTTGTGCCTAGACAATCTTAGCATCGCACTCCGGCACACCTCTCAGGGAAAGGCCCAATCACCTCAAAAGACTAATCCAATAGGGGAAGGGTGGCTTCCTCCTCTCAAGCTAAGCAAGGTGGAATAATTCGGACATGCACAACTACCGCCTACACTGTCGTACATTTGGCCAAACCGTTACTCCACGGCTGCTGCCTACACTGTTCTGCGCCTGACCAAACTGTGCTCCCGTTGGGTCATGACTGCCGCTTACACTGTCGTGCGCCCGACCAAACCGCATCTACGGTTGCCGACTACATTGTTCTGCGCGTGACCAAATCGTGTCCTAAGATGTCCTCATCAGTAAATATGTAATACCATTGAACACACACGCGCATACACCCACAATAACACATGAATAAATTCTGAAAAATCCCACATGTTTGGTCGGTGCTATTGAGGCATGCATGTTAACCATCTGGTACTCCGGTAGTATTGTGGGGACGCCTAAACCTCTTTCGCTAAACTAGACACAAGCTAAGGGGGTGTTTGGATCCTTGAGCTATAAGTTTAATCTTTGTCACGTGGAATCTTTGGATGCTAAATAGAATGACTAAATATGATATAGTTATAAAATTAAATCACATATGAAAGCTAATTTGTGAGACAAATCTATTAAACCTAATTAGACTATGATTTTTAGTGTCACAATTAGCATCCGTACGTGCAATTGATTTTGCAATTAGTATTTATTTAACAAATAATTAGTATCTAAATGTTCGATGTGACAGGGATGATCGACTTTTTTAACCTCAAATTTGGGCACTCGTATTATTCAAAAAAAATGTGTAAATATAGCATTTTTGAAGATTTTTTATTAATAAATTAAACCACAACAAAAATATGATATTTTACATATTTTTAATAAGATGAGTGATCAAACTTCGAAATATAATTTAGAACAGAGGAAGTAAATATTTGATGTGACATGGACTACTAGTCGGTTAGTCCATGGAGGTGTGAAACGACCTAACATCAGCGCGTGCAATTCATTTTGTAATTAGTCTATATTTAATTAGCATCTAGTTTGATGTGACACGACGACTATTAGTCCGTTACTCCGTGGAGGCGTGGAACGACCTAACTGTCGTCTAAGTCAACACAAACTGCCGAGTGCCGACGTTAAGTTACTGAGAAAGTGCGCATTTGATTTGAGAGACGAGCAGGCAGAATCACGAGCGCCTCACGTACGCCATGGCAACTGAAGCCGAGTTCGTAACCGCGCCGTCAACGCCGGAGCCGCCTGAACCAGCGCCATCAGCAGCCCAGCATGACCTCTTGGAGATCGCGGTGGAGCAAAGGCTGATCCGCCACCGCGACGACGGCGAGGGCGGGAGCAGCAGCTCGATGACCATCTTCCGGGTCCCTGCCCACGTCCGCGCCGGAACCAACAAGAAGCTGTACGAGCCCTAGTCACCGCGGAACGGGAACGATGCCGCGTTCCTCGTTCCGGGATCGTTCGTCCGGGGCGGGAACGACGGGACGAAATTGATCCCACAAGGTAAAAACGGCATCAAAAACGTCGTCCCCGTTCCCGGTTCGTCGTTCCTCGATCCGTCGTTCCTCGATCCGTCGTTCCGGGAACTCCGGTGACTAAGGTACGAGCCCCGGCTGGTGTCCATCGGCCCCTACTACCGCGGCCGCCCAGAGCTCCGCGCCATGGAGCAGCACAAGTCGAGGTACCTGGACGAGCTGCTCGCGAAGTTTCCCAGTGCTTCCTTGGCCGGCTGCGTCAGAGCAATCCGCGACGTCGAGCGACAGGCGCGGCGCTGCTACAGCGAGCAGACCGAGATCTTCGCCGACGGCGGCGACTTCGCAGAGATGCTGCTTCTCGACGGCTGCTTCGTCCTCCAGTTCTTCATGAAGTGGTATCGAATGGAGCCGGACAGGCTGTGCGACGTCGGTTGGGGACTTCCCCTGCTGCTCTCCGACCTGCTGCTGCTGCTGGAGAATCAGATCCCCTTCTTCGTGCTCGAGGCGCTCTTCCGCGCGGTGAACCACGAGGCAACCAGGCTGGGTCTGCTCAGGCTGATCGTTCCCAAGATCAAGCCCGACGGCTCGGCCTTGTGCGAGAAATTGTTGGCCGGCGACGGCGTGGTGCTAGGACGCGTCCACCACCTGCTGCATCTCTTGTACGAGACCTCCGTGCCCAGTGCCCACGGCGGCGGCCTCCGCCGCCTCGCGGCCTCGGTCCCTGGCCCGCAGTCGCCGGCGTCGCCACCATTGCCGCTGGACGAGGCCGCCCAGCTGCCCCCGACGTGTCTGTGTCTCAGGGTCAAGACAGCCGTGTGCAGAAGGTTCGCCTTCCTCCGCGACATGCCGCCGGTGCCGGGCTGGAGGAGAGTATCCTCGTCCATGGCCCTGCTACGCAAGGTCAGCGCCTGGTTCCTGAAGCTCGTGTTCGCTCTGATCGTCGCGGTGAATACGCGGACGACGGGACCGCCGCCTCCGCCTATGGTGGTCCCATCCGTCACGCTGCTCCGCGAGGCCGGTGTCCGGTTCGAGAAGAAGGCGCCGGCACGGGACATGTTCGACGTCATGTTCGATGTGGCGAGGGGCGTCCTGAGGATGCCGCCGATGAAGTTCGACTACGCGACCAAGACGCACCTCGTGAACCTCGTCGCGTTCGAGCAGACCATCGGGGACGACGGCGGTAAGCCGGTGTCGAGCTACGCGGCGCTGGTGGGCTCCCTGGTGAGGGCGGGCGGGGACGTGGAGCACCTCCAGAAGCACGGCGTCACGGAGAACCTCTTGGGCAGCGACGGCGACGCGGCGGCCCAGTTCTTCCAGAAGCTCGGCGACTGCAGCACCCTGGACTACGGGGAGCGCCACCACTTCGCCGCCATGTTCAGGGATCTAGACGAGTACTACCGCTCGAGCTGGCGCAGGCACAAGACCAAGTTCCTGCGCGACTACTGCAACAACCCATGGGCGATGCTCGCTCTTGTCTTCGCCGGTTGCGCCTTCTGCTTCGCGCTCGGCCATCTACGGGCTTGCCCATCCTTATTGTCACTGCTAGTGCTCGATCGAGCCATGTGTCCTGTACGTATCAAGCAAGATTATTAGGCATACGCTTCTATAGGATGTATGTATTTTATAATTATGATATCGGTCTGACAGTAACATTGCTTATAGACTTCAACGTGTATTATAGGTGTAGTTGAAGTTTTATAATCCAAATCATGAGAAATTCATTCCAAGTTGAGTATGGAAATGGAGCATGATGCTTCCGTACATGTTCGTTTCTATTAATTTTTTTGTCTTGTTCGTCACGCTGATGTCAGCTTGAAAGGAATTGGTGCTCATAGTCTATGAGGAGGAGAGGGTGAATTAGACAACTTAAAATTTAAATCTACGGCTTCTACTACTTTACATAAAAGTAAACTACATCATTTCTATTCAGATATGCAATCTACGGTTGATCTAGTGAGCAACTCTCGTCCCAAAACAAGTTTTGCAATCTATATCCAATCCTATTAACATACTATTCTAGGAAAGTAAAGGAAAGTAAGGTTTGCAAATATGAAATGCGGAAACGTAAAGAGTGATGAGAGGAAGCAAACTCTTGACAAGCGATTTATCTCGTGATATCGGTAGGCACTAAGTCACTTCTAGTCTACGTTGTTGAAGCACTTCACACAACTATATTGCTTCCTGGTCACCAAGTCTCTCCCAAGACGCAACTTGACTTGCCACTAAGGCTCAACCACGAAGGCACTTGCCAAGCCCCTTAGTCATCTTGATGTCGTCTCCACTAAGGAACTTCTCCACCAAGGAAGGGGTCTCCACGTCCCCCGCACACAAGCGTCAACACCGCTCCACACCAAGCTGGAGGGTCGAAGACTTGCCGAAGAGCCACTAAGGCCCCAAAGCTCCAATACACCTTGATCCACTTGAGAATCACCTCACATGGTTGGTACATCTTACATACAATAAGCTCAAAGCCTATGCTTCACTAAAAACTATCTCTAAACATGTGCAAAGCCTTTGGATGAACACTTAAGCACTATGGTGGCATAGATATGATCTCAATGTCTCTTGCACTCCTCCGGACTTCAGCACACTCCAGCTACCTCAAATGGGCGAGTGGAAGAGGTATAAATAGCCCAAGGCATCCATATAGCTGTTGTCTAATGGCTACATAAAAATATACCATCGGATCAACTGATGGTGCATTTTCCATAGCATCGGTTGATCCGGTGCCCTTCCACGTCACTTAGTTGTTGCAACCTTGCCCTAATTTTGCTGACGTCATTGATCTGACGCTTCCACCGACGATGCATCGGTTCATCCAGTGCTTAAGGCCGAACCTCCAAAACCTCTCTGTCTTGGAACATTGAAAATATGTTTTGACCGATACATGTTCTGACGCTCGCAACGCTGGTTGTCGGTTGATCTGTTGCTTTACCTCTTCGCTCCTTACTTGCAGAAATTGATCGACGCTTGCACTACTGCCCTTTCCTATGCACCATTGGTTGATCCGACGATGTCAGCTCAGCTTCCAGTGTGCGACCAATTACTTCGATGCGGCGTCGGTTAACCCAACGGAGCCTTTCTCCTCTTTTTCAACTTACCACCAGTTAGCTACGCTTTATTTTGCATTAATTATGTTTGCCCGGGACCTATAGATCTCTATAAAGATATGCTAGACATTTTGATCGGTCCTATTGATCGTGTTGCTCATGAGTCACCAAAATCATAATGAACAAATGGTTTTGATGGCCATATTCGCTACACAGCCAACAATATTTTTCACATCAAATCAATATCAATCATCAACCACTAATCAACCAACGATATTTTTCTCTCACAATAAATCAACACCAATCAGCAAAACAAGACATTTGTTCATGCCAGGCCAAGCCCCGGCGTACCATGCAGCTGGGCACATGTTATTGCCAAGGGTCATTAGGATTGGGATTATAGCACTCTTGAAATTGAAAATAAAAAATATTCAAAATAAAATTTGGCACTATTCTACTTTGCCGGACAGTTTGGCAAACTAGCTTGGGAAATCAGATGGGTGTTGGTAACATTGCCAAATAAAAAATTGGTCTTCACCATTGAAGATCGTGTCGAGACGATCAAAATGCAGATGTAGAATGTTTGATTTCAAATTTGGATGAGAAAGGTATGGTTCTTAAAAGATCCTCATGTGGAAACCAGATAAATCTGTTTTCCAAATAGGCTAAGCTGGTTTTAGCTCCAACCGAGTAGCATTTAAAGATTTATGCGGCATTGGATTTGTAAATAATATCCGGACTGGATAAGACCTCCTCACCCTCTCTAAATATAAAGGTTCATAGGCTCATGACAAATTGAAGACATCCAATCAATCAAGCATACAAGTTTTTATCTTGTTTACCATTTTCCTTGCACTACTTTTCAAAACCCTAAATTATTGTTTTTCCTTCATGTTGACGGTGTTTGAGAGCATTTCTAGGTGACCTGATGATCTAGAACAACTCTAGGTGCACTAACTCCGATAGAGTCCCTCAGTTCGTGTACATGTGTTCGTATAGTATGACTATGTACTCAAGGAAATTGATTACACCAACATTTTTTTTGACGAGTCTGTTGGGGAAGGATAAATTAGTTGCCGTGATCAATTCGAAGCACCAATGCATTTGTAACTCTATACTCCGAGTTCATTAATAAAAGGTGCCGGGGGGGGGGGGGGGGGGCACAAGTCACGTATCCCTCGACTTGGAGTCTTGGATTATGCTTTTGAGAAAATTTTATGGTACGTGTAATTAATGTGAGTAATCCATCCGGTGAAACACTAAATGAAAATTTGAAATAGGTCACACAATATTGATAACATACCTATAAAGTCCATTACTAGGACCTGCATGTTACCCATAAACGTGGTAGGCTCAACCCCGACCTCGCCACCATAATGCCCGTTACCGATGAGGTATATCAGTAACGAGCTTGTTCAATACTCGTTACTTGTATTCGTTGTAACGAACATTAAAATGTGACCATTACGAATAATGTACCTATTGGTAACGGTCGTTTAACGCTCGTTACTAATCCCTGCCTTATCATTAACGGTCGCTTGATCATACCTAGGTGTCGCTAGTGGTAACGCACGTTACGTGTAGCCTTTTGATGCCCGTTACCAGAGTTGGAGCTCAAAAATTGAAGTATCTGTAGCGCGCATCATTGTACCACAACACTGTAGCAGCTAGTGGGTGTCCGTCGTGGCGTCCTCTCCGCCGTTATTTGTAACAGGCCCCTTGTGAAAGCCCGTCACAAATTATTGATTTGTGTAACATGCGTACTGCCACTACTAGGGAATGAACCTTTCGTCCTGGGCAAAAAAACACATTAATACCAGTTTCTTTTCCAACCGATACTAATGTGGGCATTAGTACCGGGTGGTGAGGAGGAACCCGTAGAGCCCCCTTTCGGCACACATTAGTACCGGGTTGGGGCTAGACCCGGTACTAATGTGACACATTAGTACCGGGTGGTGTCTAGAACCAGTACTAATGTGTGGCAGACACATTAGTACCGGGGCTAAACACCACCCGGTACCTAAAGGAGCACATTAGTACCGGGTGAAAAAAAGACCCGGTACTAATGTCCTTCTGCCTCGGTGCGCGCTAAAGGACTTAGAAAATTTTCTCGTTTGCAGCTCCCCCTCGCGCGCCTCTCTCTCCCTGATATTTATTTTTCTTCTCTCTCCCCTCCGCCACACATTCATTTCATTCTTATCTCTTCTTCCTCTCTAACTCTCCTCTCTCTCTCCGCAGGAGCTCCGGCGTGGGCGGAGGGGGCCGCCCGACGCGGCGGCTCGCGACCGCGCGGTGGGGGCGCGCGGTCGCCCGGCGCGCGCGGCCGCCCGGCGCAGTGGCACGCGGCCGCCGGCGCGGGGGCTCACGGCGGCCCGGTGGGGGCGCGCGACCGCCCGGTGGGGGCTCGCGGCGGCTCGCGGCTGCACGACGCGGGGGCGCGCGCGGCCGCCTGGCGCAGAGGCACGCGACCGCCGGCGCAGGGGCTCCCGATTGCTCGGCGCGGTGGCACGCGGTCGAGCCTGGGTGAGGCGGCGACGAGTTCTTGTGAGATGTGTGAAATACATGTGAGTTCTTGTGTTGTTCTAATCCTTCTTTCTTTGATTCCGTGAATCGGGACTTTGCTGTAAATCGTGTAATTGTAAATCTTGTGACTTGAGTTGTGAATTCTGTGATTGAATATGAGATGAGATGATTTGAGTTGCGAATTTGTGATTGTAAATCTGATTGTGAGCTATGTGTTGATGAAATTTGTGTTGAATACTTTTTTGCGTTGTGAATATGAGATGTTGTTTGTGCTGTGAATCTGAGATGGATGAGATGAATCTGAGATGAAAAAGAAAAGAAAAGAAAAAAAGAAAAAGGAAAAGAAAAGGAAAACGCGGCTGGCGGGATAGTCACATTAGTACCAGTGCCACCCCACCCGGTACTAATGTGACATTAGTACCGGGTGAGGAGAACCGGTACTAATGTGACCTCCACATTAGTACCAACTGGGCTGTACCGGTTCCAAAACCGGTACTAATAGGGTTTTAAAACTGGTACAGAAGGTCATTTCCCCAGTAGTGTGTCTGAGCTTGTTCTCTATGGACCCATAGAAACAACCATTTGGGGTTACCATTTACTGACCCATAGAAACAACCATTTGGGGTTACCATTTACTCCTTGTGGTAATAGATGTTGTTGAATGCCTTTGTAACTCTAAATCGGTAACAGTCGCTTTGCCCGTTACCAAAGGCGATCTATGCTCATTACCTAATGGTGGTAGTATCAGGTAATATCAATATGCGGCACTAGGTACTACTTGGTACTGTCCAATTAAATTAGCTGATGAAAAATATTTGTACATACTATCCAAACACCGGAACAAAGTTCATATTTTTGATGTTTTATGACAAAATGGTCAGGGTCAGGGTAGTCATTTTCGTAGACCCAACCGCCAGCGTGGCGAGCTGTACGTCTTCTAATACCATGTGGCTTAGACTTCTTCAACGACCCATTGCATGTAATCATGTAAGTGGGCCTTAATCTGTTCCCCGGCTGCCCCCGCACGACCTTGACTTGAGAATTGTTCTACAGATGTAGAGAGAGACAGAAGAAATGACGACCTTGACTTGAGAATTGTTCTACAGATGTAGAGAGAGACAGAAGAAAAGCAATGGAAGCTGCATCTCACCTCACCCCCGAGTTCACAAGTCCAGCGAGATCAGAGCTGAGATTAAGTGTATATAAAACAAACGGGTTCAACTCATGTGGAGCACTACTCTCCTGCTACAATTGCTCAGGGGTCGGGAGAGCATTACGAATTTACGATCAAACTGATGGCAGATTCCTTTTACGCAAAAAACAAGCAAGCATCCGCCTCTGCTGAAGAAGGTAACGATTACAGTAGCTGATAGTGCCACAAGATCTTCGATTTAGCTACGATTTCAGTTTGCATGTTTTCAGTAGTACGTAGCTAGTGTTTCTAATTAGCTAGCCTTTATTTGGCTGCCTGACCATGGCAGGAGGAAGAGGAGGAGCCAGTCTAAAGATGGCAACGAGCAAAATGCCCGCGGATACAGGCGTCACACGCCCGCGCACGCGAGTAAAATCCTCTGCCCGTGCCCGTGCCCGCAACCCGCCACCGGTAAGGAATCACGCCCGCACCCTCCATCCGCGGGCATGTGATGCCCGCGGGCGCGCCCGCATGCCCGCTTGCTGGGCCATCTCACTCACACACAGCTCTTCTCCTTCCTCTGTTTTCTTCCCCATCTCACTCTCTCTCCTACCTACAGCCATGGCGCCTCCAAATCTGCCACTAGCGATGGGGCATCTCACAACCGGCTACCCCCATGCTAGTCTCTCTACTGTCCTCTCTCTATCCACAAAGCTGCCCCTCCGATTTGCCCCCTGGTGTGTTCTATTTTGATGACCTAGCTGTTCTTGTACAGCCATCGGACTCCTCTGCTTCCTCCGACCTCCAGCCAGGGCTGCTGCAGGGGATGGTTGGGGCTCCTGCAGGTGGATGCGGTCGACAACAGCAGGGCATAGTGGATGCGCAGGGAGTTGGTGATGGAGGCCGACGGTACAGGAACTTGGGGAGGCATGGATGGCGAGAAGAGGAAGGATCAGAGGGAGTCAGGATCCGACGGCGTACCGCTTCTCCGTCTCAGCTCACGTGTGCGTCGAGAGGCCGAGGGGGCCGTGTGTGGCGGCGGGGTGGGAGGGACCGGGGAAGGGGGTGAGACAACCCTGGAAGACTGGCATATATATACATGATGAGGTATTGAGGGTCCACATGTCAGACATATGAAGTGGGTATGCGGATATGCGGGTGCGGATACTGATTTTGTTTGCCCGCTAAGAAATATCCGTCGGGTTTGAAATTGTGCCCGCATCCGCGCCCGCGGGCAATCAGTGACACCCGGATCCTTGCCCAACGGGTTTTTTGCCCGCGGGCATACGGGCATTTTGTGCCTGTTGCCATCTTTAAGCCAGTCCCAGTCGTCCGGGATGGGAAGCCCACGGCAGGAGCGACTTCGCCAACCAAGATCCACGCCTACAGGTGCCGCCGCCGCCGACGAAGGCGAGTGATGGAACTCGCTCGAGGGCGCTGCCGGCACCGGCTCGAAACAAGGAGCCAACACGAGTAACTTACATCCCTGGAATTTCCAAGGTGAAGGACAAAGTGGAGGATGCGTGGCACCAAAAGGATGAGCTCAAGGATAAATCCAAGAAGGCCATGCAGAAGGTTACTTCCCTCTGCTTGGGAAACAAAGATCATAAGAAATGAGAAACCAAGTACTCTGTATTAATTTTGAGAAAATTGGATATATATGTACCATCGAAAGATTGTGTCTTTCGAAATATACCATCACAAGATCCAAACTTAGCTATATGGCATTGAAAGGTTGCATTTGTTGAATCTTGCCGATTCTATGAAGTCTCCATTAACTAGACATATATACCCCTACCAGAGCAACAGGTGCTGCCTTCGATCTCCCCCTTTCCTCTACTCCAATCTAGGCAGCAGCCCCTGCCACCTCTCTTCTTCCTCTTATCACTATCTACCTCAGTGGGATCCACACGTCTCAATTTCGTATCAATTCATGAGCACAACAAGACAAAAGAAGACACTAGGGTTTAGAAATTAGAAAGGAGGAAGAAGATGAGGAAGATGCATACCGTGGAGGGAAGGGGGGAGGAGGCCGCCGTCGCCTGGGACCCAAGTGGCCATGGGCGAGCACGCCGCTGGTCGCGCCTTAGACTATCTGCACTGGTAGACGGGATAGCCCACACTATCCCTTTTGCGTTTTGATTTTCAGTAAAAAGCTCCGCAGCGGGGTACACTCGAAAGCTTCCGCAACCATTCCGTTAGAGCTCATCGACGCCAAATCCAGAGGATGTAACGGACGTCCGGGACGCGCAGGCCCTGCGCACCCGCGCGCGAAACCAACCACCCCGCGCAGGCCCGCTGCCGCCGTCGTCCCCCGCGCAGGGAGCTCTGCCACCGGGATGGGGCAGGATGGTCGGAGCAGGGGAGGAAGGGAGGCGAAGCCGGGGAGAGAGGAAACGGCCGCGCACGCGGCAGACGCGGGGAAGAGGCCGTCGTCGCCGGAGGAGGCCGCTGCGCCCCCGTACAGGGAGCTCCGCCGGAGGAGTCCGCTGCCACCTCGCGCAGGGAGCTCCGCCGGAGGAGGCCAACCACCTCTGTCCTCCCGCGCGTCCTGGAACCGGCCCCCGCTGCCACGCGGGAGGAGGCTGACGGAGGAAGGGGTTGCGAGCAGCAGTCGCCGGTGGGGAGCTACAGGAAGGGAGGAGAGAGAGAGAAGAGGAGCTCCCGTCCCGAGCTCTCGCCATCGCTGGAAGCTCGCCTCTGCCCTCCGCCCGCGCTGGCCACCGGGATGGAGCCGAGGGAGGCAGGGACCCGCCTCCGCCTCCCTCGCCGGTGTCGGATGCGCCGCACTTCTACCTTGGCGCCGACACCCACGCCGATGCAACAACCATGCCTCGCCGCCGCAGATCCCGGGCACAGAGGAGAGGAGGTGCCGCCGTGGATGGCCTCCTCCAGCTCGATTCCGCGACCGCTGGCGAGGGAGAAGCACGGAGCTCCTCGCGCCTCGCCTATGGTGCCGGAGCTCCTCGCGCCTATGCTGCCGGAGCTCCTCACGCCTCGCCTGCGCGGGGAGGGAGGACTTAAGCGCGGCGCGGAGACGGGAGCGGCACTTGGGAGGGGGCATGCCTCGCCGGCGGAAGTGGAGATCCCGCGTGTCCAGCCGTCCCTGCTCGCCGGAGAGGGACCGCCGCCTTGAGATCAGGCTGCCGCCGGGACCTCCATGGCCCGCACTGGAGGTCGTCCTCGCAAATCCGCGCGCAGGGAGGATCCTCTGTAGAGGAAGGGCGGAGCTCCGAGGCGACTAGCTCGTCGTGCCCGTGCCGCCGCCGGCCCAAGCCCGCCATGGATAGGCGCGCAAGTGGTTAGTGGCTGTCGGATCCATGGGGAGGGAGGGAAGGAAGTTGTGCGAGGAGCTCCGGCCGTCCGGGGAAGAAGGGCGGCGGAGCTCGAGAGCAGGAGGGATCGGAGGCTGGCGGAGCAGCACGGAGGCTCGCCGGCGCAAGGGCCGTCGCTGCGAGTGGCCGGGGTGGGGAGAGATTCCCGTCTCGGCGGTGTGGACGAGGCGGGATGGAGAAAAGGGAGAGGAGAGAGGGGAGGGAGAGTGACATGTAGGTCCCACATGCTGGTAGTTGGTATAGAGTAGGAGATATAAAGAATGACGAGTGCGGACGAAAGTTCTATAAAAGAGAGAATCTTGATGACGAGACATGAATATTCAATTTTAAAGGAGGATATGAAATATGAGAGTGCAGATAATCTTATGTTCCTTTCGCTTGCGATGTACCTGTGGCCTGGTTTCGGTGTTCTGACTAGAGATGCAAGCGGCGCGGGTTCTGCCGCCAACCCGCTGGGCAAACCCGCACCGCGAGCCCACCTAACTCCCGCATACTAGCCCGCGAATCTGGAGCGGCTCTACGCGGTTAACCCGCGATGCCCGCCGGCGCCGCAAAGCCCGCAACTAAAAGAGACGGACGGACGAGCTGAGACTGCCTCCGCCGCAGAAATGGATCGATAGCAATAGTAGAAATGCAGAATCATCACCGATGCTGGTGCTGCGAATGCAGAATCATCACCGGTGATGGCAGCCGCAGCACCAGCATCAGGAATCATGAGCAAAAACATGAAGGCAGCCAAAGCCGAGAGGGTGTAGGCGCGGCCGGCCGTGACGGTGTAGTGCGCACTTCCGCTCATGCCAGGCGGCGGCGGAGGCCATGCCACTCCCAGCGCAGATGACCATGGCATCCCGACAAACAACACGGCCGGCCTGCCGCCTTACCACGCCACGGTGCGGCCACAGACTGCCAGTTGTTGAAGGTGTTCATGGAGAAGCGCAAGAGCCCGGTCGCCGTGGGCGGGGTCATACCGCCGGCCGGACGGCAGCGACGGCGACGCGATGCCGCCGCGGTTGCCAGGGCCGCCGTGCGGGGCTACGTCTGCTGCCTGGCGAAGGCCGGCAAGCGGGCCGCCGGCGCGAAGAAGCTCGTGAGGAGCAAGCAAGCGCCGCAGGCGGACGCCGACGCGGCGCCGGCCGCGGTGAGGGTGCTGTCGGAGGCGGTGGCGGTGACCGTGGCCGTGCTGCAGCGCGTCATGGCGTCGGCACTGATGACCATCTCAAACTCGCACTCTGGATTTTTCGAGGCTTTGCCATGAAGGCATGAACTCTTATGCAAGCAGCTAACTAATTAATTTGTAATACTCGTGGTTGCGAGCTTCTCCCAGGAGGCCAGGAACAGGGTCCTGCGCAGCCGCGTAGGGCGTCCTGCATTGCGGCTGGACGCGGGCTGCCGCTGCCGTCCGCATAAAGCAAGCGGCCGTATGCGGACTGCCGCATACGCCCGCAACAGAGCTCGCGGCTCGTGCGGACGCGGGGCGGGCGGCCGCGAACCGCCCCGCTTGCAACCATAGTTCTGACCGGGTCAAGGAACGGATATGGGGAATTGGCCAAAGGTAATTATGGAATTCTGGAATTGTTAGTCGGTAAACAAAAATCTACGTCTCGCTTGAAGGTAAATATCTAATTTTCCCAACTATCAAACATTGATGAGGAGCGAATCTGTTTTGCTATTGTTTTGTGCATAGTACACCATTCCTATTTCTATTTATTAGCTTCACAATTACGCCACTGTTTCAGAGAAAGAAAAAAGAATGTACTGTACATCTGCAAAATTAACGAGGGCTACTCCGCGATTTGATAACTGTTATCCACCCTCCGCTCATCTGAAAGCCCCAGACTAAACCACAACACCTTATTACGCCATGGCATCTGAGAGCGAGTTCGTGACGGCACCGACAACACCTGAGCCGGACAGCTTGGAGATCGTGGTTCGGCAAAGGCTTCTCCTCCACGACGACGACGGCGAGGGCGCGAGCAGATCAACGACCATCTTCCGGGTCCCCGCCCATGTCCGCGACGCCAACAAGGAGCTCTACGAGCCACGGCTGGTGTCCGTCGGCCCCTACTACCGCGGCCGGCCGGGGCTGCGCGCCATGGAGCAGCACAAGTGGAGGTACCTGCGCGAGCTGCAGAGGGAGCCTTGGCGGATATCGCTGGCGATGCTCGTCGAAGCAGTCCGCGACGTCGAGCACCGGGCGCGGTGCTGCTACTCTGAGAGGACGGACATCATCGACGACGACGACGACGGGCAGCCCCGGCGGCGAGGCCCGACCGACGAGTTCGGGGAGATGCTGCTCCTCGACGGCTGCTTCGTCCTCCAGTTCTTCATCAAGTGGCACAATAAGGAGGAAGACGACATCTGCGACGTCGGCTGGGGGACTCCCCTGCTTCACTCTGATCTGCTGCTATTGGAGAACCAGATCCCCTTCTTCGTGCTCGAGGAGCTCTTTCGATTGGTAGCTGGACCTGAGGCTGAGACGTCCCATCTCCGCAGTCTGATCCTTCCCCATTTGAGAGTGCTCTCCGACAAACAGCTATCGACGACGGAGACGGAGAGGGCGACCCGAGCCGGAGAGATCCGCCACTTGCTCCATCTCCTCTACGAGGCCGTCGTTCCCACGGCTGAGGAGATGGTAGCGCTGGTCGCCGCCGACGTCGATGCCTCGCCGCCACGCCCGGCGCCGCGGTGTCTGGTCCAGCTGCGTCAGATGGGCATCTGGGCCAAGAAGGCCGTGTCCGAAAGGTTCGGCTTCATGCGGGGCATGGCGCCCCAGCTGCCGCGCTGGATGGCAGCCGCCGCCAGCCGGTTCAGCAAGTGCAGGGCTTGGATCGGAAGAAGGGCGGCGCCGGATCCCGAGACGACGACGACGACGCGCACGGTGGTGCCGCCCGTCACCCTGCTCCGCAAGGCCGGCGTCCGGTTCGAGAAGAAGGCGACGGCTCGGCACGTGCTCGACGTCACGTTCGACGCGGCGGCGAGCGTCGTGAGGATGCCGCGCCTGTCGGTGGACCACGCGAGCAGGCCGCTGCTCGTGAACCTCGTCGCGTTCGAGCAGACCGTCAGGGACGACGGCGGACGGCGGCGGCACAAGCCGCTGTCGTGCTACGCGGCGCTGGTGGGCTCCCTGGTGAGGATGGGCGAGGACGTGGAGCACCTCCAGAAGCGCGGGATCGTCGACAACCTCCTGGGCACCGACGACGACGCGGCCGCCAAGTTCTTCCAGCAGCTGGGCGACTGCGCCAGCGTGGACTACGACGAGGACCACAACTTCGCCGCCATGTTCGCCGATCTCAACCGGTACTACCGCTCGAGCTGGCGCAGGCACAAGGCCGAGTTCCTGCGGGACCACTGCAAAAGCCCGTGGGCCGTGCTCGCGCTCGTCGTCGCCGGTTGCGCGTTTTGCTTCGCGCTCTTTAAATTCTCGACGACCATCTATGGTTTTGCTCATCCTTACTGTCACTGCTAGAGTTCTTACATGAGTTACATCCATGTGCAGAGTATCATGCAAGACTACATAAAGTACACATGGCAACTGAACTTAGACCATCCACACTGGTCTCCTTCATTTTTCTCCTTCACAACAGAATATTCCGTCCTAGTCAGCAATATTCTCTCCTTCATCTCCACTTCTCCCACACTCATCATCCTTCATCATATTTTATCCAACTATCTTCAACTACCCCCTCCTCTTCTTCCTTTTCTCTCCTCCTGTGCTCCTCCGCCTCCCCCTTCTTCCCCACTGTGCCGCCTCGAGCCGCGGAGCAGGGGAGGCCCCAGGCCGGCGGCGGCGGATCTCCCTCCCTCCCTTCCCCGCGCCTGCTCCCCGTCTCCCTCCTTCTCGGCAGAGCCGGCGCACGCGGCGGCATGGCAGAGCAGAGCAGAGACGGCGCGCGCGGCGGCACGGCGGCGCGCGCGGCGTCCTCCCCGGCGTCTGCGTGTGGACGAGTCCCCAGCTCCGGCCCTTCTCCTCGAGGTCCGCGGCGGAGGACTCGAGGTCCGCCTCGAGCTCGAGCTCGGCCCTTACCTATGGCGGCCGCAGGGATCCCGTGGAGGAGTAGCAGTGCCCCCCTGCGTCGGCGGGCTCGGAGACGGCCAGCAGCGGATGCGGCTCGGCGGTGGGCCGAATCGATGCCGGCGAGCCTCCCCTGCAGGCCGGCGAGCCGCGGAGGAGAGAGAGGAGCAGGACGGCGCGCGCGTCTTCGTCATCCTCGCCGGAGGCCACCACCTCGTCTTCGTCGTCCTCCTCGCCGGTGCCGCGGCGCGGCCCTTTGTCCTTCCCCTGTGCGGATCTGCGGCTCTCTGGCGGCGAAGCAGGAGCAGCGGCAGCGCGGAGCAGAGGAAGCACGGCGGCGGCGCGGAGCAGAGGAAGCCCTGGCCGGCCCCGGCGCATCTCCCTCCTCTCTGGCGGCGGGGAGCTGCAGGCGGCCTCGAGGGCGGCCCGGAGCTCCTCCTCGAGCTTCCGCCATGGAGGTCCTCCTCCAGCGCGGCGGGTTGCTCGTGTGGCGGCGGCGGCGGCAACGTCGTGCGGCGACGGCGACGGCAGCGTCGTGCGGTGGCGGCAGCGGTGTCGTCATGCGGTGGCGGCGGCGTCTACTCGTCCTCTGGCTCGTGGCGCTCCGGCGGCGGACGAACGACTCCGGCGGTCCTACCCCAGCCTCTCCTCTCTCCCCATCCTGGTCAGGGCGCGGACGAACGGCCTCGCGCGGGCCCTGCGCCACATCGCCGATGAAGGAGCCCCGCGACTCCTCTGGATCCAGAGGAATCTGGAGGGCGCGCCATTTTGCAGTCCTCCTGCAGGAATGCCGCTGCAGAGGTGAAAACGGGAAAAGGCTCCTGCAGGAGGCAATGGCGCGATTTTGCACGCCCCGGTGCGGGTGGTCTTACACCTCGTTTGGATACGGATGCTAATGGGTGAAAGTGGTAAATTTTAGTGATGGCTTATATCCAAATAGAAATACTAATGGGTGAGCGCTGCATTTTAATCAAACTCCAAAAAAGTGTCCAAAGAGTGGAGCTAGACAATAGGTGCTAATGAAAACCAGCAACACTATGGGAAACCCCTGATTTGCCGAGTGCCAAACACACTCGGCAAAGACCGGTCTACTCTCGGCGAAGGATTTGCCGAGAGTAACTCTCGGCAAAGCCCTCACGGCAAACATGTATCGGCAAAAGGGTCATAAGCCGTGAGCCACACCTCGGGCTCAAGGCAAACGTTTGTCGTGTGTACTACATGGCTCTCGGCAAACTTTTTACAAAAGAATAAAAAAGAAAACAGCCTGGCACTACGGCCCCTACCGCCGCGGCCGGCTGCCGTGGTTCTCCGTTGCCGCCTCTTCCTCACACCGGCCGCGCTACCACCACCACGACGCACCGGGCGAGGAGGAAGTCGGGGGTGGAGGCCACTGCGCCTCCAGGCTTGCCGCACGCCACCACCCGGCGAGGAGGGAGCCAAGCCTGGAGAAGAAGGCTGCCGCACCACCACGGATGGAGGAGAAAGCCGCCACGCTTGTAGGAGGAGGCCGCGCCGCTGTCGTAGATCCCACCACCGCCGTCCTCGTAGATCCTGCCACCGCCGTCCTCGAGATGTGCCACCACCGTCATGATGGATCTGGAGGCCGCCGTCGCGCAGGGGGCGTGGAGGTTGTCATCGCGTAGAGGAAGGAGCAGGGTCGCGGGCACACACGCGCGCGCCGCTGTGGCTGCCGGATCCCGCACGCGTGGAGGAGTCGGCCGATGTCCGCCGGCGTGGAGGCGCCGAGAGACGTGCAGGCCATCGTCGCGCAGAGGAAGAAACTGCTCACTGTCGCTACTCGCCGTGCCTCAGGAAGAAGTAGGCCGCCGCGCCTAACCTGAGGCGTCACCGGGTGAGGAGGAGGGGGGCGGCCGTCGCCGGGAAAGAAGGAGGAGGCAGTCGTCGCCGGTAGAGGAGGAGGGAGGTGGCCGTCTTCGGGATAGGAGGAGGAGGCGGCCGTCTCCGGGAGAGAGGTGAGCGCACCGGATCTGAGGGAGAGAGGGCGGGGCATGGAGGAGCTGGGTATGGGTGGGGGTGAGGGTGTGACAACCCATCTGGGATAATTCCGTACTATCGCCTAAACCACTCCATTTGGTCATTAAGCGATAATAAAGAATCATCACGTTGAGTGTTGCTGGGTCGACGCCCGGTAAATCACTTGTACAACACCCAGAGGATCGAACACGCATACATTAAAACTCCCACGAAGGAGAGTCCAGAGTACCTTACGAATTAAAACCAATCTTCCTCATAGGGATCAAATTATTACAAATCATTATTCTTGACTTGAAAAGTAAATGGTTCAGAGTTTAAGAGACAGCGGAAAAACTAAACGATACATTGATATCACGGGAGGCCACCCACGTCATCCACCCATTCCAGCGCCCAGTCAGGTGAGATTTCACCAGGCCAAACATTATCACCTGAAAACAACATTTATAGCAAAGCTGAGTATACTAATACTCAGCAAGGCTTACCCGTCTAAAATAAAAGACTTAACCTCTAATCATGCAAGACTTTTGGCTAGTAGGTTTGTTTTGCCAAAAAGCTGCTAAGGAGTTAATTCTTACTTTCAATATTTTAGCTCAAGTTCTACCAGATTAATTCATTACTAGATAACTAACTATTGCAAGCATGAGTTGTACAATACAATTTAATCAAACATCAAGTTTATCAATATTCCATCATAAAGGGATCACCATGGCCAGATAATTAAGCACTCTCGGGTAACAGTGAGAGGTCGATGATCGATCGATTAATAACCTTGCAAGGTGGACCTAAACACACAGAAGAGTATACTCACAAAGGGTTCACCAACCAGGCGGTTCCCATCATTCCTCGGATTGGGATCAGATACCACAGTCCTAGGTACAAGGCTTATCTGGTCTGCCTCACACTAGCGTCCAGCCTCACACATGTACCACAGGTAGCTAGCCTGGGGCCACAACCAAAGATTAGTAGCCTAAAGTTCTCGCACCGGCTCATGTAGGTACTAGGCTTATCGTTCCCATTACCGACAAATGTTTAGTATGTTCAAACGCTTAATCTCATAACCACTGGACCGGAGCCCAGAATCCCATGCTCTTATCACGTGAGCAATCCAATTTAACAAGTCTTATGATTCCAACATAAGAACCTATTCTCGCGAGCGAAGTACATCACTCGACTTGTACCGGGTCCATAGTGCATAGCGACTAGTGACCTAGCATACTAGTAAAAGATCATAGGTACTTAGGGATCATGCAACTAGGATTTTAATTCAACTCCTGAACGTAAATGAACATAAATAATCAAAGATAAAATTCAGAAGTTTAAAAAGAAACACATAGGTTAATGATGAACCGGGGCTTGCCTTTCAAGCGGATGTTAGTCTAACTAGGCCTTTGGCCCTTCCAAATTTTGGTTTGGGTCTCGTTGTGCTCCACGACGTTCACTGCTACCTTGAACGGTCCGCCACCTTGTTCCCAGAACGGGTTCGTCGTTACCGTCAGAAGGTTCTACACTGAGGATGCGTATGCAAGAATTAATTGGTGAATTAATTTAATTAATTAAAAAATATCACATGACGAACATGGAGTGCATGGTTGGTCACATTCACCTAGATAAACATATATTCAGCATACTCTTCTATAAAGAAAATGTAAGAAATCATTTATTAATAATTAATTTGATGGTGATGGTGTGCACATTTATTTTTCTTCACAAAACAACCAAGTTGGTTAAAGGCGAATTACAAGGAGTGTAACTTAGGGTGAAACATACATAAGTCCTTTAAAGAGTGATTTCTTCATTTCTCTTTTTATAACCCTTGATTCCTTCCGAAAATCATTCTATTTAAACCATGTAGGATATCACAGTGAGAATTTTTGCACATGCACACAGTGTAACAATAGAGCTACTGCCAAAAATTCATAGAAAACCGAGCCATATCCTAAGCATGAAAAATACGACAAGTTACAACTAGCAAAAGCAAGAACTAATAATACAGAGAAAACTACTCATGCACTAGAGCTCAAATTTTACACAGAGGCTCTCTGGAATATAACTAGGATACACACCAAAAAATTAGCTCCAGAAACTATTTCTAACAAGCTACACAAAAATAACTATTTTTAGCCTAGCTATGCACCAAGAATTTATACAGAGACATATATGACTAAAATGTAACCCAACTTTCTCCTACAGCACAAGCATGGCACAAGCATCATCTAGTCTAAAGATGAGCATCACTGGATCATCAGAAAATGAATTATGAAATTAACCATATGCACAAGCATAACTTAGAAACATATACATAGGCAGTTCATAAAAATGTTATAATTTCGCCAGAGGCACATCTAAACCTAACAAGATGACAACCACAAGTTGAGCCACAGAAAGTATTTACTCAAAGTTGCAAAAATCATTTACACAGATCTAGCATAAATACATAACAAATCATAACTAAAGATTCACTTAGTAAATTTTTGCAAAAACTTAGATCTAGCCTACTCCTATCATGACTAACAACGTATCCAAAGATCAAGCTCAGCACAGGAGTACATTTCAAGTTATGAACAAACACATTCAAATTGAGTTTGAATTTTAGTTCAAAAAATACTCATCAAAAGTATATACAAGCTTTGTAAAAGATGTAGATCTGTTCATAAGGAAACCAGCAGAATTTGTTCTACAATTTTTTGATTTTTCTTTGATTTTCTATGAATTTTCCAAGATTCGGCCAAACTATCCCAAAGTTTGAAGAATCTATTTACTAATAGGCCCCCAGAAAGATTTTTGTATTCACAGATATACCCTTGGTTTGCCTTCAAGTCCCTGGGAAGAGTTTGGACCTTGCAATGTGGTCCTCGGGCTCGGCCGGCGGCGGGAATCACCGGATTCCGACGAGGCCGCGGCTGGAGAGGGTCGGGGACAGGGCGAAGGACGACTAGGTGCTCAGCTAGGGACAGTTGGTGGCCAAGGATGTGGTCGGGGTGGCGCCAGCGAGGGAGTGCGGTGGCGCAGGGGCTCGGCGGCTGCTGGAGCTCCGCTCCGGCGAAGGGGGCGACGCGGGCAGAGCAACAAATGGCACGGGGAGGTTCAGTGGGGTCGTGCAGAGAGGTTGGGAAGCTCGGGTGGTGGCAGTGATGCCTGGAAGGGGGATCTCACCTGCGGCGGCACCAATGGCGGAGGCGGCGGCGCTCTGGCTCGCGCTAGGAGGAACACGACGGGCCTTTTTATAGGCAGGTGAGTGGAGAGGCGGTTCGCGCACGTCAAGTCAACGACGTGGTCGCGGCATGGGCACGGAGGTGGTGGCGACGTGTGGTGGAGTACGGTGGCGACGCGGTTGGCCGGGCGGTGGTGGACGGCGTGGCGCGGCCCGTGTGCGCGTGGCGCGTGGCGCAAGGGAATAGGGCCGGGACTAGGGTATGGCGTAGGGCGGGCCCACCGCGCATCTGTGGCAACACATGCCCCTCGGCATCCGGGCCCATCTAGCGGTGCGGGCGCGCGGACTGGCGCCATGGGCGCGCACTGAGAGCGCGGGCTCTAGGGCGCTGGTGTGCAAAACATTTCAGCCAGCCCTGTTTGACCGCCCGTTTCTCAAATTTTTGCAACCAAAGTGCACTAAGATGTTTATACCAAAGTTGGAGATCTCGTGATCCTCTACAACTTTTACAAAGGCTCCTAGGTGTTTTTCTCAACGGATATTGCATAACCTGCTTGCCAAGATGCAGCTTTTCTCGGCGTCTGTAAACAGTACTCGCTGCCGTTGACCAATGTTTTTCACCAACTTCCACTTCGAATTTGAAATGCCACTCAACAACAAAGTTGTGTCCCATGAAAAACTGCACAACTTTGGTATTGGGATATTTTGAAGTGTTTAGGTGAAATTTGGAGAACGCGGCAAAAGTTCTAGAAAAGGTGTGGTATTAGGGGTTTGACTAAGGAGTTGGGGTTTTGACCAAGGGTGCTAGGGTGTCCAAGGTATCACTTGTGTGAATTAAAAACTAAAGTTCACATTGGTTAGGGTTTTGGGGTGATGACCTGGTTGACCAAGGGTTTGACCAAAGTCAAGGTGTTTGACTTGGGTTGACAAGGTCATTAGTGTTAATTAACACTAATTGAAAACCTAGGGCGTCACAGCCTACCCCCTTAAAAAGAATCTCATCCCGAGATTCGGCAACAAGATTAAAGCTAATCATTCCAACAAAGATAAGGGTTACAAAGGGAGAAAGACATATCCGATTACACTTCTCACAATCGAGAATTTAGATAGGATAAAAGATACATGGTTCTCTCCTCATTGCCTCAACGCCGCTCATGAGGGAGCGGGCGATGAATGTGCACATGAAAAATTAAAAGCAGACAGATTCTGCCCACGATGCAGATGTACATTCCCACTAGCATCTAGCGAAGCGACTCGAATACCTCCAGGAATTGAGCCATGGTTGGCAGCGCAGGCTTGGGTTCTCCTCCTGACCTACTCCCGAGCTTCTTCTTGATGTTGTCGATGAAGACGGAGGGAGAGCTTGCTCGGCGAGGAACGGAGCAGATGGCAGAGATGGTCTGGCGGCGGTTTGGCCAAAGGACAGCCGGAGGGGAAAACAAGAGCGACGGTGATGTCGAGCTCAAACGGGAGGCGAGACTCGGTAATGGCGGTATCGAGGGAGGGGCTTCCTTTTTATACCGCCACGGGACCGCAACGGTCATCCAAGGTTAACCGAGGTGGGGGCCGGCAGAGTGACCCGGTGGTGGCAGCACGTGGCTCGATAGTGGTCGGCCCCGAGAGGTCTCGGCGACGTGATCGTGGCCGCGGAAAAGAGATGGCAGAGCGACGCTACGGCGTCGTGCAATCATGGCGCAGAAAAGGTTGGAGTTCAACAGCCCGAAGAACCGACCGTGATGGTGGGAATAACGAGAGGAGCTCATGTATCCACTATCTAGGTTTGAGATCATAATGAGGAGAATTTCGCAAGGGATTCTACATGTCCTTTGGTTGCTTGTTTCTTGATCCTAAGATTTGGAGGGTATGATCAACGGATCATGGGTTGATGAGCGATGGAGAACTATCATATCTTGACTTTTAGAGAACCTTGACTGCTCATAAAAAACTCTGCTCCTACTTCTTCAACTTAGCCGGTTGATATGATTTGATGCTAAGAGAACCTTAAGATTGGACGGAAAGAGACCAAATGGAGAAGTTCCATAGAGATTTCTATGAAGAAAAGGAAGGCTAGTAAACAGGTTTCAGTAACTTTGTTTACTAAAATTTCTGAATTTATTTTTGAATAGCAATAAAGGTGTGATGATGGATCAAGGGTTCCACCATCATAGGTCCAAGGTTAGTCGTCCATAAAAACAGTAAAGGATGGCAAGGTTATAGAGAGCGGTTGCAAGGAGTTGCTTACGGATAGCAAATGAGGACGATTTTGAAAAGATAGGTTGATACAAAAATTCAGAAGATGCTTGCTCACATGTTAATTAATCGGTGAGTTTTGGTGACATCATTCCTTACATTACTGGTACAACGATTTTAAACTTGATGGGCGATGCACCCAAGAGACATATGATTGCAATGCTAATGCATATGTGACCTTGGTGCAACAATGGAGTGGTGCACATGTTGATGCTCATGACATGGTGCATAGAGTAGAATGCATGTGCAGATGAGCATATGATGCTTATGCATACGGCATATGGTGCATATGTCATGATGCATAGTGAGAGATGCATATGATGTGTGCATGATGCGGTGTGCACATGATGCACATGTTTTTGAATGCACAATGCACATGCTCATGAGGTATGGTGCTCATGATACAAGGTCAGCATGACTTGTTTTACCCTTTTAAATAAGTCAAGACAGGGAGATCAACGTAGCGTTGAGAAATAAGCTCTACGATGAGTCGCATTCTCACAACCAAGATACCTAGCGCGCGCCTAATGGTAATCACATGGCTGCAGCACACATGATACCCTAGGTTCTGACGCGGCACCTTTGGTCATGGAACAACAACATCATCAGGTAGAGGGACGATAGAATAGAAAGGTTGAAACCTAGTGCATATGCATGTTAGTCATCCAAGGTTTACACATGCATATGTTGTGCGATGCATTCTCATGCTCGTGAAGGATTTCAGTAAGGGTGCAACCTATGCAAGAGATGATGATGCTCCTACAAACTAAAAGACTTTGGACATGTTTTATTTATTCAAATTTTTGTGAGCAAGACCAAGGATAGATGCTTAAGGTTGCAGATCAATAAAGATCACAGCAAGGAGGTCTCATCGAGGAATAGTCAAGTACTCCAAAAATACTTAACCACGAATTCTCATTTTTGGTATATATAGACTCCATCGAAAGATACGGCTGTGGTATTCAACTTAGGTCCCAATTTGATTACAACCAGCGTCATTAATTCATCCGACCAATTACTACGAGAAGGTGTTCATTCGTAGCATTACATCGATGTCGAGTTTGGAATCACCACAACATAACACATGGGGGTTACAATGCAGCCTAGCTGCGCAACAGCGTACTCCTTGGCCAGCCTACCACAAAACCATCCAAAAGTGGCTGCACACCCAAGAGTATGTCCTTCCTACTACAATACTCATACACCTCCTTACTCTATTACAAGTATATCGGCTTCCACTGGATGACTAGCTAGCCCTAGGTTCGCCTTCTGCTTAAATGGTCTATCCAAGTCGAAGAAAGCTCAAGGTGAGGCAGGTCCAGACTCTACCCCGGATTCTCCTTGAGTGTCCTCCGGATTTCCTTCCTCTTCTAGTCCAGGAATGACAGGTTTCGGAGGTGGCGCTGCCATAGCTTCCAGCTGATTCTCTAGTTCAAACATATCTTGGACGTTATGCTGTAACATGAAATTCTGTTCGTGGATAGTTTGACCCAATTCACATATTCTCGCCTTATCCTTGCGTCTTCTTTTCTTGAGAGTAGCTATCATTGCTCGGGCTTCTTCCAACTCTTGTGTGGTATCCTTCACTTCCTTAACTTGTTGCCTATAAACTTGCTGTCTATAGAATACACTTTCTCCCACCATCAGTTGATAGGTGTCATACATAGCCTTGGAGAAACGGACTGAGGTAACAAGATCAGGACTATAGTGAGCGTTGCCCTGAGTGGAGAGAAAAGCTTCGTGTTCCACCCATTGTCCAGGGTGTTCTTCTCCTACGGGAATTACCTTGGCTGCAGTGAAAGCTACCGAGGCAGAATGCTTCCCACAAAAAGTGGTGAGGGCTTCCAGAGCGGCCTTTTGCACGGTGCTAGCCAGTGTCAAGCCCTGGGCTTTACATTCCCATATTTCCCAATCAGGATTCAACAGGCAAGCGGAAATCTTCACCTTCACTTCCCAATGAAGGATCCGTCCCGAGGTCATGAACTCACGCCCCATGTACTCTAGATAAGTGGTGTATCCAAAGTCCTTCAGAGTGTCCCACAAAAGTGCAGGGAATCCACCCTCCTCGAGGCAGTTCAAGTGAGTCCATGCCTGCGCATCAACGGTCATGGATCCGGAGTTGGACATCTGGATAAAGTAACGAACGTAAGAATCCAGACGAATAAATGTGCACAAGGATAGATTCTCATAGCGATAGAAAGAGAGTCACATACAAAACCATACTAAAGATTCCAAACTTTCATCAAGACCTCAGGGAGGTACAAAGGAACCAGTCCGATCCTTATGTGGGAAAAACTGGGGTGGCCATCTGTACAAAGGTACAAAGGTATGCCCGAACTCGAAACGAGCGTAACATATAGCATGGCATGAAGTTCTGGCAGTCGTGAACAAAAATTCATAGCTCAGAAACTATGACCCCAAAAATTCCTAAATTTTGGTAGCAACTCATCAAGGTTATGAGGCATATTTTTGGTATTCAAAGGTTGATCTAGAAAGATTAGGAAGGTGCTCAAAAGATGCACATTTCAGAGTGGGGTACCCAGGAAAAATAGCAAGACAGAGTTTCCCTATTTTGAGCATAACTTGAGATCTATAGAAGCTATGACCATTAGATTTTGGCAACAAAAACTAGATTAGATATGAAGCGGCTTTGGTATAGATCTTCTAGTCAAATTATTTTTAGAACAAGGGGTAAATATTAAGCAAACAGACACATCACTCGACAACAAAACAACAAGCAGGCTATACTTGCAAGGCTATACTAAAACATCGAGATAGCAAGGTAGCACCTAGAGAGCATACAAACATGTATGATTGCAAACTTTAAGGTTCAACAATATTTTAATATGATGCAAAAGCGTCACATACGACCTCACAAGGCGATTAAGCCAAAAATCGAAGTTAGCGCCGGTGGCAAGGCTTATATACGTCTCTCCTTATAGTAACTAGTCGGAGCTACACGTCGTTCACATAATGATCGTACAAAACGTGGTTAGTGTACTTGCAGAAAAGAACCTTCCGTACCAGCACGTCACAGAAGTGTCCACAATCATTACCATTCACTATAGAAATGGCACCCATGCATTTAGCACTGCATGGACAGCGCCCAACCTGAGACACGCCCCTTTTGAATGGAGGGTGTCCCCCTTTGCATGTTCGTAATGCGGAATCATGCACACTTCTAGCAAAACATGGCGATATCACAACCCATGACATGTTCATTTTTTAATAGAACATGGCATCCTTCGTATGACTTGCATACAGAAAGCACACGTATAAGACACGTGAGCATCCAACCGAGAAGATAGGATCTGTTGAATGGATTGCCCTATCAACCCTCGCATACTCGTGATACGGCACAGCACACATATGAAACACGTGACTTAAGAAGTGTTGGACGTTAGCATAATTAAACCATAGGTACTTAGCCACCTTAAAGAACCCAAAATTCCCTCTAGGGCCTCTCGGTCTAAATCATTCCTTAACGATCCAACGTATTTTCAAAATCCAATCAATCTTGGCAAGTTTTATTATAAATCATGTGATTAGTGTTAATCTAATTACTCTGGTGTATACGGATGCTAGTAGGTGTGGCCCATTCAACATGTAGAGTGGGTCCGAACCGTTATCCCGGGCCAGGTCGTTACAGAGGGGTGGGGGTTATATACCTAGGGTTGATGAGGGAAGGGAGAGGTGGGCCCAATGGGCCGGTTGACCCAAATTGGGTTTGAGGTGGTCTAAAATCGGCCCACGCTTAATTTTTTTATTATTATTTTCTTTCAAAAATTAATTCAAATACATTTAATTAGTTAAATATAACAAATTAATTTAAAAATGTATCAAATTTACATGGAGTGCCACATGTTGTATATAGAGAGTATAAAAAATTTTGAATTGAAATTTCAATTTAAACGTCACTTTGCCTACAAACCTAACAACTTACTTCTTAACTCTATGAAACTTCTTCAGAGATGTTTCGATTACTAAGCATCATACATGACAAAATGTGTGAAACATATTCAATTTTTTACCACAGCCTTTGTGCATGATATCATGAGATATTAACAAATTTCATAATTTTCAGGCTTCATTTGCATTTTCTAAAATTTTAAAATCATTCGAACGCGCGTCTTTGATTGTGTTTACTAGACGTTCAAAATTTCTTTTCATTTTATGGGTAAGGTCTCAAATTTGTCTAAATAACGAATATCATGTTTCCACTTATTTTCTTCTATTATTTGAATCAGTTGCAGTTCAAATTTGACTTGATTCAAAAAAATGCTTGAAATGCAATTAAATAGTTAAATATAGCAAACAAATGCAAAAATGTGTCAAATTTTAACATGGAGTACTACATGTTGTATGTGAACAGTAGAAAAAATTTTGAATTCAAATTCTAATTAGAACATCACTTTGCCTACAAACCTAGCTGCTTCCTTCATAACTGTATGAAACTTCATCGGAGATGTTTCGTTTTCTAAGCATCATGTGTGAAAAAATGTGCAAAACTCACTATTTTTTACCACAACCTCCTTGTATGATATCATAAGATATTGACAAATTTTATGATTTTCAGATTTCATTTGCATTTTTATAATTTTAAAATCAATCTATTATCGTGTTTTCTGGAAAAGATTTTGGAAATTTGTTTTTATTTTATGGGTAAGGTCTCAAATTTGGCAAAATAACAGGAGTATCATTTTTTTACTTATTTTTTTCTATTATTTGAATCAGTTGCAGTTCAAATTTGACTTGATTCAAAAAACGATTGAAATGCAATTAATTAGTTAAATATAGCAAACAAATGCAATAATGTATCAAATTTTAACATAGAGTACCACATGTTGTATATTAGTATATAGATATTAGAAAAAGTTTAGGGTATGAAAGATAAAAAAAATTGCATGAAAAAGCATTAAGGTGTTTTGAAATGAGAAAAGAGTGTTTTGCCGTGGGCCAGAAGAAGTACTCATGGCAAAATTGGGATTTGCCGTGGGCCTGGAATCCGGATCGCGGCAAAATGACTATTTGCCATGAGCCTCGAGGCCGACTCACGACAAAATAACCTGATCATGGGCTGCCCAACCCGATAAACCCGACCCGCCCGAAAAAACCCGACCCGACACGACCCGAAAGTGCGACAGGTCGGGTGCGGGCCGGAATTTTCACCCGAACTAGAAAAAAAACCCGACCAAACCCGACGCAACCCGAAAAACATAACTAAAAAACCCGAACCCAACCCGACCCGACCCGACCCGACCGTGTTACGGGTCAGGCACGGGCCATGATTTTTGATCCGGTAACCCGACACGAACCCGACACGACCCGATCCGACCCATGATCAGGTCTACGACAAATAGACATTTTGCTGTGAGTTGGTCTCAAGGCTCACGACAAATATCCATTTTGCCGTGAGTTTCCCCTCTTCGCCTTGGTAAAAAAGTATTTTGATGTGAGTCCGACAAAAAGCACACGACAAAAAGCAGAGCTCGCGGCAAATCCACATTTTCCGGTAGTGCAACTTGGGAAAAAACCAAAATACCTCCAATTTTATACGGTGGAGTAGAGAAACCGAAACAAAAATAATATTTTATGGGCATTAAGTACTCTGTCCGTTCCAAATTATTGTACGTCATTTTGGTTTTTCTTGGTGCATAGTTTTTACTATGTCCTTAAATATAGTGTATGTCTAGATGCATAATAATATTTATGAATCTAAAAAAGTCAAAACAACCTACAATTTGGAGCGGATGGAGTATATCATTAACCATATCCCGAAATAGGCATGGGATAAAACACCCTAATTTATAAGTTTAGTCCTAATTAAATATTAGTTTTAGCCTGTCCAAATTGGTTATTTATTATCAACACTTCTAAAACAATAATATATAACTCCTATTGGCAATGGTTTCTCTTAAAAGCAGCTTATGGCTTCCTGCAAATTACCGCCGGATTTAGGTCGTTTGGATAACCAACTAAACTTTAGCTGGCTAAATTTAGTTGTTATGAATCAAAACAGGACCCAACTAAATTTAAGCTGGCTAAAGATTTCTTTAGCTAGTTAAACCCAGCTAAACCAACTAAAGTGATAAAAGACCAAACTACCCCTCCACCTTTCTCGAGGAAGGTATTTAAAGTGTGAGTAAGTGATATAATAGACAAATACATTTTCAACTACCATTTAGCTAGAGGATCCAAACACCTCTAGCTAAATTTTAGCTAGTTAAACTTTAGGTAGCTAAAAAACTGCTAAACTTGAGCTAGCTAAATTTTAGTTGGATGGATCCAATCAGGTTCTTAAAAAGAACTATAATATTATTATGAAATTATTTTTCACGAAAAGATGCAGTGTTCATTTTTTTTGACAACAAGATGCAGTGTTCATTAATCTCCTGATAATCTTAACTTACGTTTCCATTTCCACGGAAGGTCAAGCTAGTGTCCATGGACCACGGACTACTGTCCACACGAATAATCGCGGGTTAGTCAAGACGCAAACAAAAATGTCCCTTTTTTATGCATCACGTCACCATTTGACGCTGGCAACGCGAGAAACACGGGCAGGCAATCTCCCGCGGCGAGTCGTGCACACACCACACAGCACACCCATGCACATGGTCAACTAATTAACCCAAGGTTAGTTGCACGTAAAAATGTCGACGTCAAAAAATTTCTTGTGTATGCCCTCCCGTCAATTCGACCGGTGCCGATCGATTTGACATGTGTAGGTAACGCAAACACACTCGATCAGACCGTCCACAGCAAGGATAGCCACCTGCAAACTTAAACTACCCGTATGAGCAAGTGAGAGAGAAGAACTCCATCGCTCAAAAGAGGAAGCTTTCCAGCAATATAGCTCATCCCCGTCACGCATCCGCCTGGCCGTTGGCTCCCGCGTCCCCCTTCTTGACGGGGACGCCGTTGCGCACGCCGCGGGCGCACCCTAGACGTCGCCGGACTCTTCCCAAGCAGCGGTGCGGCCTGCCTCCAACCGTGCGGCGGCGTGACGGTGCGGCCTGTCACCACTCGCGCGTTCTCCCGCACGGACTCGGCGGATCCGAGCATCGAGAGGGAAGAGGGAGGTTGCTGTCGTCCATATCTGTGTCGCCGCCGGCCGAATCGAGTCCCGCCGCCGTCCCCGGAGAGGGCCGAACCGGCCAGAGAGGGACGGTCGCGCGCCGCTGCTGCAGCCAGGCCCCTCGTGGGGAGAGGGGCGTCGGCACGACCAAGCCACGGAGGCGCAAGCCTTGCGCCGAGGAGGCCACCGCCGCGGGCTCCTGCGCAGCGCGGCCCGCCGTCTGTCGTATGGACCTCCCTGGGCCCACTACCTCGGTGGGTACCAGGACCGACTACTCGGTGGGCCCCATGGACTACTCGACTTGCGCTGCACGGCACCTGATGGCGTGAAGCACAAGGGCTACAGAGGAGAAGTACCCGGATAGGAAGCTGTACATGTTCCGCACTGTATAGAGGACTCCTAGACGTACTCGACTAGTACTCTCTCCCTGAACCGACTTGTAACCCTGCCTCCCGGACTATATAAGGCGAGGCAGGGACCCCCCTCTCTCTCACGGCTTAAGATTGCATCATCTTGTAATCGCACCCAATCAATCCAGAGCCACGCAGCATACAGGACGTAGGGTATTACGCACCTCGCGGCCCGAACCTGTCTAAATTGTGTGCCACGTGTCTCTTCCTTCGAGTTACCGATCTCGGCGAGGTCACATTCATCTACTTCGGGTACTCCCCTTAGTAGGTTGCCGGTCTAAAACACCGGCAGCTGGCGCGCCAGGTAGGGGATCTCGCCGAAGATCTCATGGCGAACTCGACGGCTTCCGTCTACATCAAACCAACCGTCGCCTTCAACCGCGGCGACACCTTCGTCTTCGGTGCCTGGGTCTGCACTGCTGACGGCGCCGGATCTTTCCAACGCCGCCTCACCATGCCGCCCAACCCGTAGACCGGCCTCGTGACACTTCCCGGAGTAGTCACGGGCGAACTCGCCGGCAAATTCGGCGAAATTTCGCTTTTCGACCAACACGCCGACTTCGAGCTTGGATCCGCCTCCAACTCGGGCTCGACGTCCCCGTGGGCTATCGTATGCGAGCCGGCAACTCAGCCATCGCATGTGGACTCCCCACCCCGCGAGCACTTCACGCGTGGCCCCCGCAACGTCAGCAGGGCCCACACGAAGGCTCCCACTACACGCCGGGCCGGCAAGGAGCCAGTACCCGAGTACGATTCGGACTCCGACACCGCTCCCGGCCACGCCTCGGACTCCAACCCCCTTTTCGGCTTCTACTCGGACTCCGCGTACGAGTTCGACTTCGGGTCGGACCCTGAGGATCCCGAGTCCGAGAACAACTCCACAGAGCAACCCCTGTCAGGACCCGCCGCCGGCTTGGTCATAACATCTACACCCGCCGGAAGATTTGTCTACTGGCCAGACCGCAAGCCCGCTGACCTGACGAACGGGAACTCACGCTACGTCGCCTACCTCGACTCGCTTCCCTTCCAGGAGGGAACGCCACTCGCTCGAGCTGAGGAGTACACCCTAACGGAGGTGGCGAGTTCTGACTCCAGTCTTGGCAACCCCGACCGCCAAGTCTTCATGGCTGCCGACGACACGCCAGGACCCTCAGGGACAGCAAGCGACCGATACCTCGAAGACATCTCCACAGACGAGCTGTCTGCCGACGCACCCGCGGATGAGACTGACGCCAACAGGGACGCTCGACGTGAGCGTAACAGAAAGCGGAACGAACGACGCCGGCGTCTTCGAGACAACCTCCCCATCCGCAACCTCGCAGAGGCTCTCGACCAAGTCGAGAGTAGGGTACACACTACCCCGGAGCAATGCCTCATGTCGATCACAGCGATCGCACGCCAAGCTCAGGGGATGCGTGCAGGAGAAGTCATCGCCAAGCTTGCAGAAGACGCTTACTTCATGCGAGCTGACAACAGGGTCGCTCAGCCGCCCCCCGCCAGGAATCGCGATAACGAAGCCACAAGTCGCAGCGCGGACCTCGGTCGTAACCGTACTCGAGCTGAGCTGCCGGCCAATCCCAACCGTACTCGTGCAACGGCCGGCGGACCCTCTCAAGGTGGCAACAGCGCTGCAGCTGCTGGCGGCGATCGTGAGATCGTCCCTCATCGCGACCCTGGCGGCGGAGGCAGCGACGGCGGAAGCTCCAACCATGGGGCCAATAGAAGGGCCGGTGGCGGAGGCGACCGCGGCGGCCGACGCCACGCGAATAGCCACGCCTCCGGAGCCTCTCAGGGCGGCTTCGACGCCCGCCAGAAGATTGAAGAACTACGGCGCAAGAAGGCTTCCACGTCAGGCGACAACGACGGCTTCCCTGCCTTCTCTGCGCGACTTCGCAACCTCCTCCTCCCAGAGAAATTCAAGCCTCTGGGAATCACCAAGTACGACGCGAAGCAAGATCCTGTGCAGTGGCTCAGATGCTACGCCCTCTCCATCGAGAACGCTAGTGGCAACAACGACACCAAGTGCCTATATTTCCCCTTCTGTCTGGACCAGGCACCGCTTACATGGCTCGAGTCACTTGAGAAGTACTCGATCGACAAGTGGGACCAGCTGAAGGAGCAGTTCACCAGCAACTTCGCGGGCGCTATGGGCCGCTCGGGTACTCGTATGGACCTAGCTATGGTGAAGCAGGAACAAGGCGAGACCCTTCGCAAGTACATGCGGCGTTTCTTCGACAAGCGCGCCACAGTAGTCGATGTCTCTGACAAAGAAGTCATCGACCTCTTCCAAGACGGTCTCTACCACCGTCGCACTTTCGAAGACTTCGGCCGTCGCCGCCCAAGCTCCATCACCCACCTCAAGGACATGATCACGTCCTGGGCCGATGAAGAAGACAAGGCCAATGCCAAGTACGACGCCATCCGTGGCAAGAGCAAGCAGAACACGGGCGGCGGCAGCAGCAACAACGGGAACCAAGGCGGTCGCAACAACAACAACTACTCGGGTCCCAACCGCAAGCGCAAGCCAGACAACACTATCGCGGCAATCCAGCGCCCTGCGAAGGAGAACTCGAAGAAGACCTCCGGCGGCTTCAAAGACTTGCTGAAGGAGAAGTGCCCGTGGCATCTGGACGGCAACCACACCACCGAGCAGTGCTACCAACTCAGGCGAGCACTCAAGGATACTCCGGAGCCACGGCACCCTCATGACAAGAAAGGCAAGAAGAAGAACGACGAAGGCAATGGCGACTTCCAGGAACCCGACAAGACGGTGAACGTCCTCTTCGGTGGGCTACCCAGCAGACGGGTCCAAAAGGCTACCCGTCGAGAAGTCATGAGCATTGAACCAGCGGTCCCGACCCCCCTCAGGTGGTCGGAGGTACCCATTACCTTCTTTCACGCGGATCAATGGACTAGCTTCTCCGAACCAGGGCGGTTCCCACTCGTCCTGAAGCCGGTGGTCGCGGGCTCCAAGCTCAACAAGGTCCTCATCGACGGTGGAAGTGGGCTTAACGTCCTTTTCACCAAGACCTTGAAGAAGATGAAGCTCGACATCACCCACATGCTCACCAAGAGCACCTCGCCCTTCTACCGCATCATCCCCGGAAACACGGCTATTCCACTGGGCTCAGTGGTCCTGCCAGTTACCTTCGGGGAATCTCGGGACAACTATCATACCGAGTACATCAAGTTCGAAGTCGCGGACTTCGAGACGTCCTACCATGCCATCCTCGGCAGACCGGCCATCGCCAAGTTCATGGCGGTACCCCACTACACCTACCTAGTACTCAAGATGCCGAGTCCAGCAGGTGTACTCTCGTTGCAGGGGGACTTGAAGATATCGCACGACTGCGACACGGAAGCTGTGGAGATCGCCTCCACAAATCAAGTACACAATGCAATGATGGAGATCTACACTGCGTCGAAGAAGCTTGCCCCAAGCGAACTCGACATCCCAGAGAAGTCGGATAAAGCTAACAAGCCTCAGCCAGCCGAGGAGGTTCTGGTCAAGACAATTGACCTCGGGACAGGCGACAGCAGCAAGACCACCACCATCGGGGCGGGCCTCGACCCCAAATAGGAAGACGCGCTCATCAACTTCCTCTGGGCTAACCGCGACATCTTCGCGTGGAAACCAGCGGACATGCCAGGGGTGCCCAGGGAGTTGATTGAGCATTCACTCAACGTCGATCCTAAAGCTACCCCGAAGCGACAACACCTCCGCCGCTTCGCTGACGACAGACAGGACGCCATCAAGAAGGAACTCGCCAAACTACTCGCGGCTGGCTTCATCAGAGAAGTTTTCCATCCTGAGTGGCTCGCCAACCCCGTCCTCGTCCGCAAGAAGAACTCGAACGAGTGGAGGATGTGCGTCGACTACACCAACCTCAACAAGCACTGCCCCAAGGACCCCTTCGGGTTGCCGCGGATTGACCAAGTCATCGACTCCACGGCGGGCTGCGACCAGCTCTGCTTCCTCGACTGCTACTCCGGGTACCACCAGATCGCGATCAAGGAAGAAGACCAGGAGAAGACCGCGTTCATCACCCCGTTTGGCGCGTACTGCTAGACGACCATGTCCTTCGGGTTGAAGAACGCCGGCGCTACATACCAACGAGCTATCCAGGCCTGCTTCAAGAGGCAACTCAACAAGAACGTCGAAGCCTACGTGGATGATGTGGTCGTCAAGACCAGAAACTCCAGCACGCTCATCGACGATCTTGAAGAGACTTTCGCATCCCTGCGCGAGTACCGCCGGAAGCTCAACCCGAACAAGTGCGTCTTCGGCGTGCCGTCGGGCAAACTACTCGGCTTCATCATCAGCCATCGCGGCATCGAAGCCAATCCCGAGAAGATCTCTGCCATCACCAGCATGAAAGCTCCCACGTGCATCAAAGACGTGCAGAAGCTGACCGGGTGCATGGCGGCCTTGAACAGATCCATCTCGAAGCTTGGAGAATGGGGGCTCCCCTTCTTCAAATTACTCAAACACCAAGAGAAGTTCGTGTGGACTCCAGAGGCGGACCAAGCCCTTGCCCAGCTCAAGGACTTCCTATCGAAGCCACCAGTCCTCACAGCTCCTCGTAAAGGCGAGCAGCTACTGCTCTACCTCGCTGCGACTACTCACGTGGTCAGTACTGCCATCATCGTCGAGTGGCAGGAAGACGGCCACGCCTATCCAGTCCAGCGTCCAGTCTACTTCGTCAGTGAGGTCCTATCAGAATCCAAGGCACGCTAGCAGCCAGTACAGAAGCTTCTGTACGCAGTGCTCATCACCTCGCGGAAGCTACGACACTACTTCCAGGAGTACTCGATCTCCGTCGTCACCGACTACCCGCTCGGTGACATCTTGCGGAACCAAGATGCTACTGGAAGAATCTCCAAATGGGCAGTCGAACTCGGCGCCCTCAACATCGACTTCAAGCCACGCACAGCCATCAAGTCGCAGGCACTAGTCGACTTCATGGCGGAGTGGTGGGAGAATCAGCTACCTACTCCAACCAAGCGCCCAGAGCACTGGGTGATGTACTTCGACGGCTCACTCAACCTCGAGGGCGCAGGTGCAGGAGTACTCTTGATCTCTCCAACGGGCGAACAACTCAAGTACGTCCTACAGATCTTCTGGAAGGTCTCAAACAACGAAGCCGAGTACGAAGCTCTGCTACACGGGCTCCGCCTCGCGGCTTCACTGGGCATCAAGCGGCTACTAGTCTACGGCGACTCCGCAGTGGTCATCAACCAAGTCAACAAGTCCTGGGACCGCAACAAGGAGAACATGGACGCCTACTGCCTAGAAGTCCGCAAGCTCGAGAACAAGTTCTATGGTCTCGAGTTCCACCACGTCGTCCGCGACAACAACGTTGCAGCGGACGTCCTGTCGAAGCTTGGTTCTACTCGCGTTCAAGTACCAGCGGGTGTCTTCGTCCACGAGCTTCACGCGCCATCCATCCCGGAGCCGGCGCCACCGACCATTGACCCAGCGCATCCCCCGGCTGGCCAGGAGGTCATGATGATCGACGTGGACTGGAGGCAGCCCTTCATCGACTACCTCAGCGAGCAGAAGGTTCCCTCGGACAAGAACTTGGCCGAGCAACTCATCCGCCGTGCCAAGTCCTACGTTCTCGTCGGAGACAAGCTCTACAGGCGGGGCGCATCTTCCGGACTACTCATGAAGTGCGTTCCCAGACAAGAAGGCAAGGACATCTTGGAGGAGATCCATAAAGGCGTCTGCGGCAACCACGCGTCCTCACGCACGCTGGTCAGCAAGGCCTTTCGACGGGCTTTCTATTGGCCCACAGCTCTGGGCGACGCCGAAGAACTCGTCAGAAGGTGCCAAGGGTGCTAATACTTCGCCAAGCAACAACACGTCCCGGCCTACAAGCTAGTCACCATACCGCCAACCTGGCCTTTCGCCTGCTGGGGGCTCGACATGATTGGGCCACTTCCAACTGCGCCAGGTGGATTCAACCGAGTATTGGTGGCCATCGACAAGTTCACCAAGTGGATCGAGGTCAAGCCGGTTACATGCCCCAAGGCCGACAGAGTACTCGACTTCCTGGATGAACTCGTGCATCGCTACGGACTACCCCACCGCATCATCACAGACCTGGGCTCCAACTTCAACAATCACCAGTTCTGGGAGTACTGCGAGAACAGCGGGATCGACGTCCGATATGTCTCAGTTGCCCATCCTCGGGCCAATGGACAAGTCGAGCGCGCCAATGGGATGGTGCTCGACGCTCTCAAAAAGTGGCTACACGACGCTGCCAACTCCAAAGGAGGCAAGTGGATCAAGGAACTACCCAATGCTCTCTGGGGGCTGCGTACTCAACCTTCCAAGCCAACGGGACAATCCCCGTACTTCCTGGTCTACGGCTCCGAAGCAATCCTCCCTGCTGATGTCATGTGGGATTCACCAGCAGTGGAGCAATACGACGAAGGCATCTCTGAAGACAGCAGACGAGTTGACATCGACGGACTCGAAGAAGCTCGCTGTGCCGCCCTCGTCCAATCAGCAAGGTACCTAGAGGGTATCCGACGCTACCACGATCGCAACGTTAAGGAACGCTCCTTCAACGTTGGTGATCTTGTCCTCCGCCGCATCCAGAACACGGAAGGACTACACAAGCTCAGCTCGCCCTGAGAAGGTCCCTTCACAATTGCAAAGGTGACCGGACCGGGCTCCTACCGCCTCCAGACGCTTGAAGGCAAAGACATCAACAACTCGTGGAACATCGACCAACTCTGTCGATTCTACGCCTAGTCTACACCGGGGACTCCAGTCTATACGACTACTCAAAGACCCCTTCGCCGTAAGCGGCCTCCAGGTCCAGGCCCTAGTCTCCGGACTACTCCTCTCCAGGATCCAGCCCACGCGGCTACTAACGGATCTTGGGCTGTGACGAGCGACAAAGGACTCCAGCAGCGGTCTACTAAGAGACCAAGCACTCCTAGATCCAGCCCATGCGTCTACTAACGGATCTACTGCTGTAAGCGGCCATACGCCCTAGCACTACTTAGCCGTAGGCGGCCTCCGGGTCCTGGCGACTACTTTGTAACAACGGCCCTGGCCATCCAGGCGTACTTCTTCAGTAATAAAGTTTGATTACCTATCAACTGCTTTACTGTCCCTTTTCCTCAACGGGACCACTGGCGAGTATGATTACTCACGACGACTCCATGATGGGACTCCGCACTCACAGATCGGGATAACGAGTACTCATTTATGGAAGTTTCCTTCATTCATACTTAAACAAGTTCATTACAACTTTGTTTATACACAACTACTGCTACGAGCTAACCCTACAGGACTACTGGAGGTTGAGCTTCTCGGCGACTTGTTTGGCAATGGGCGCCATCTGCTCCAGCAGCTCCGCGTACTGATCGTCCGTGCAGTTGGCGGCTAGTCCGCCGGCGACTACGTCAACGGGAGCTTTTGGGAAGTACGACTTCATATACGCCAGGACCTGGTTGGGGATCGACTTCGCCAGGTGCTTCACGTACGTCGCCAGGCGGCTCGGGGCTTCCTTCAGCCGGTCCACCAATGGGGCTATCTTCGGTCCCCCGGGGTGAGGCACCAGTAGCCTCGCGATGGGAAGCGCGGCCTCCTCGAGTTCCTTCAGCTGGGCCCGCAGCTTCTCGCAGTCCTCGTTCAGCTTCTGCAAAGATTTGTAGCAGTTGACGAGGTCACGATCCGACGCAATGCGAAGCTCCATGTGCTTGTCGCACTCGTAAGCAAGCTGCTTATAATCATACTCCAGTACCTCGCGGGCCTCTTGCTCTCGGTAGAAGAGGTTCTTCAGGTCGGTCTCTGAAGCCTTCAGCTGGTCGACGCGGGTCTCAAGCTCTGCAATGAACAAGGCAAAGCGGGTCAGACTCCTCCAAGACACTACCAATGGGTACTCAGCATGGCAACGGCGTACCTTTATTCTTGTTACGGAGAGACTTGTTCTTCCGCACCAGCTCGTCGCTCTTCGCCTGTATATCTTGGATTTCGTTGTGATACTGGGCGAAGGCGGTGTCCAGCTTCGACTGCATCGCGGCGGCGTGCTTCCGGTCCTTCACGAGCTGTTCTTCTAAGGCCTCGGCCCGGAGCACCATGTCGCCGTACCCTTGAAGCATGTCAGACTTCTGCCGAGACCGCTCCGCGACGTCCTGCCACAGACAACACATGTCAAATGGGTACTCAACACTAAAGGATTGACTACTCAAGAGTGTCGACTACTCACCTTCATCCATTGCTCGGCCTGGCGCATTGCCTCCATGTGCCGAGCTACCGTCGCTGGATCGACTAGGTCATCCGCCAGCAGCTCGATCCCGCCACGACTACTCGTCGCGGTTTCGGACATTGGCGTCGAGCGGATTGGCTCCGCGTCCTGGATCTCTGGCGAGCGAACGACTACTTCCAGAGCCGGTTCTGGATGCACGTCGTTGCGCCCTCCTCCAGCTGTCGCGGTGGCTTCTTCAACCGCCACCTCCATTTGCTCGGGGGCTCCTTCGGCAGCTCCCTGGGTCTCTGGTGCCAAATCTTCAACGGGCACCGCCGACGGGATAGCACTTCCCTCGGCTTCGGCACCTGTCAATAAAACGACAACTGGATCAGTCATACATGGTGGTTACGACTACTCTTCGGGATTACTTGCACTTGAGCAAAGTACTCACCCTCTACGATGCTGGCCTCAGGCAAGGTAGCTTCCACGGCCGGCGCCCCGGATTCTGCCTGAGGGGCGGGAGCGGACTCCTCAGCGGGCGGCGCGGTTTCCTCTCCAGCCACCGCTGTGGTGGGTTCATCTCCCTCCCAGGTCAAGTCCGTCGATTTCCTGCAGAGTGCACAAGCTGGTTGTCAACCCAGTACGACTACCAAATCTAATGTACTACTCGGGAAGGATCACCACTTACAAATTCGACCGGACTACCGTCACGGTTGGGGCGCCGAGGATGCTGGCAATATCTACCAGTCCAGCTTCGGTAGGCGTTTCCTCTTGCGCCTCAGTAGCCGCCGCTTCTTCAACAATAGCAGCGGCCGGTTCGGTGCTCCCCTCAGCAACTGGGGGCTGGCGCGACAACTGCGCCAAGAGCTCCTCTACGGTGGGGACTGGGCTACGACTACCCCCAGCTGGCTCCTCCACCGTATCCCAGTTGCCTTCGTCCCCCTGCTCTACGGGGTCAGAAGGCGGCATCTCCTGCAAGCAAGGGAATTTCGTCGTCAATGTACAACATCGAGACATAAGTACTCGACTACCCTATTCAAGACGGCTTACCTCCTGGGACGTGGTCTCCGTGACCTTCAACTTCTTGGCCACGCGCTTGCGGGCCACGTTGCGCGGCCTCCTTGGCGGCGCGGGCAAACTAGCCTCCAGGCTAGTCGGCGGATCCTGAACGAGAGGAATATGAGGCAATCCAGGGCGGCTGAATCTCGACCGCAGCTGGAAGCGCTCCTGCAGCGTCTCCTCATCGTCGTCCTCTTCGGACGTGTCTTCGACGACTACTGTGTCGTCTCCCTCACCAACCTCGCGCCGCTCCTTGGCCTTGGCTTTCCCTTCCTCTGGGACCTCGACAAGTTGAGGAGGCGACGCCGGCTCGGAGGCGAACTTCACCAAGTCATCCTGCAAGAAGCACAATACGTCAGCACGACTACTCTTACGTAATGAGTACTCGACAATGGGTACGGCAACCGACCTCATTTGGCGGGCGCGCGGCGGAGTACTCGGGCACAGGGCACGGCGTGTACGCCGGCATGTCTTTGAAGATCCTGCCCAGCCTATCAACGATGTCGTCGTCGTCGACTTCATCACCGGGCATCCGCGACGTGTCATCGTCGCCGGTGTACTGGTACCCTAGGGTGTCGCGGGCCATCAGCGGCTGCACCCTTCGCTTCATGAAGCTGAAGGCCACATGTTCGGCCCTCAGCCTGGCTTCTCTCAAAGCCTTGATTTTCGCCAGCAGCTCGGGCAACTGGATACCTTCCTGCATTGTTGGCTCCGAGTTCCACCATGGCCGGTGCTTCGGCTGCTTCCCGCTTGGCTTCGGCAGCTCCGAGTGGTGGTTGGTGATGTAAAACCATTTCGACTTCCAATCTTGGTTGGAGTCGATAAGCTTGTACGAGAGGTACTGCTCCGCGGCGTCTTCTCGCATCTGGATGCCGGCTCCCCCCACTACTCGAGGATTGTTGGCGCTGGGCTGGGGCTTGACTCGGAAGAATTTTCGGAAAAGGATCCAATGGGGCTTGATCCCCAAGAAAGCTTCGCAGAAGTGTACGAAGACTGAGGTGTGGAAGATACCGTTGGGGTTGAGGTTGAGGTACTCGATGCCGTAGTACCCCAGCAGCCCCATGAAGAAGTCGCTGGCCGGGAGAGACAACCCTCACTCCGCGAACCGGGTGAACATAGGGATCTCGTCCGGGCTTTTCTCCATGGGGTACGGATCCCTTGCAGCGGCTCTCCACATGTCAACCTCCTTCTCCCGCAAGAATCCACTGTTGAGAAGCGCCAGCAGATCTTCGGTCTTGGCCTTGGATTTCTTCCATTCTTGATTCGGATTTGGTCGCGGCGGAGACACCGGCGGTGATGTCCTCGCGGCGGATCCGGCGGTCTCCTCGCGAGCCCTTTTCTTCCCACCGGCAGCCTTTGAGGTCTTCGATGGTGAGGGCTTCATTCTCCAAGTGCACGGTGTCTTCACTCGCATTCGCTCGGGGGCTACGGCGGTGGCTTTCTACGACGGCGCGTTCGGATCTACAATCCTCTCAACGGCGGCAGTGCGCACTGGCGGTGATTTCTGGCTCGATCTGCTAGGAATGGCTGCGAATGCGTGGGGTGAAAAACCCTAAGGGTTTCGGCTTCTATTTATAAGTCAACAGCGGCCCCTCCAACGGCCGGATGGATAAGTCTGTACACGGCTGATTCAGTGGCGGTGCTTGACTCTCCAACTTCTACTAGTCGACACGCCTCGTCTCGGGGGCTCGGCTACTTCTACTCAACTTCCTGGGTAGCGACAAGATTCAAGAGCAACTCAGGACACATTCTACAAGATGACCCTTCAATTCGAGAGGAAGTACTCGACTCAAGGCTCGGGGGCTCCGTGCCACGTGTCCTTCGGATTTTTCTCCGGATTTCACAGGATATTCTTGCCAAAACTTCAGATGGACCCTCAGCCAGAGTCTGCAACTCAACCTAAGGCTCGGGGGCTACTCCATATGGAGTGCGATTTTGCAATCGCACTTCCATATCAGTTTCGGCTTCAAGACAACACGGGCATTGTTGAAGACCTTCAAGAGCAGCACTCGAGGACGCTTGGGACTACTCGAGAAGACTTCAGGATTGCTCAAATATCAGCTGGAGTACATTCAGGGATGCTTCGACTACTCTTGAGGACTTTTGACTTGTAGCGCTCAGGGACGCTTGAGGACTACTCGTTAAGGCCGTCAAGACTACTCGAAGCTATCCTTCTCGACTACAAAGTACTCGGGGGCTTGTCGTATGGACCTCCCTGGGCCCACTACCTCGGTGGGTACCAGGACCAACTACTCGGTGGGCCCCATGGACTACTCGACTTGCGCTGCACGGCACCTGATGGCGTGAAGCACAAGGGCTACAGAGGAGAAGTACCCGGATAGGAAGCTGTACATGTCCCGCACTGTATAGAGGACTCCTAGACGTACTCGACTAGTACTCTCTCCCTGAACCGACTTGTAACCCTGCCTCCCGGACTATATAAGGCGAGGCAGGGACCCCCTCTCTCTCACGGCTTAAGATTGCATCATCTTGTAATCGCACCCAATCAATCCAGAGCCACGCAGCATACAGGACGTAGGGTATTACGCACCTCGCGGCCCGAACATGTCTAAATTGTGTGCCACGTGTCTCTTCCTTCGAGTTACCGATCTCGGCGAGGCCACATTCATCTACTTCGGGTACTCCCCTTAGTAGGTTGCCGGTCTAAAACACCGACACCGTCGCTGAGCACCATCGTGCGCACTGGCCGCCGCGGAGCACCGTCGCATGCACCCGCCGCGCTCACCCACCGCGACCGAGAGCCCCCGCGTGCGCAGCTGCGTGCGGCGAGGCCCGGGCCGCGCCGCCAAGATCCCGCGCTCGACGCCTCCGCGGAGCACCGTCGCTGCGGGCTCCACACCAGCGTCCAACGGTTGGAATAAAGAAAGATGAGTGGGAGGAGTGAGATCCCCGAGTATGAGCGCCGAGAGGCCGCCATCCGCATTTTGACTATGGAGGTGGGTGGTCCGTTGGAGCCGCTATAGTTCATATTTCTCCCTCATTTTGACTATGGGTGTGTAGATGAGTAACCTGTTGGAGTTAGTCTCGCTCCTCTGTTTGCTGTCGGTGAACCGGTAGTCAGCTGTCAGCATATAGGTTTTTTCCGGTGAATATTTACAGAGTCCATGCATACGTATGGATGACGACAGTGCTGCAGGGACCGAGCTGAGTCAGCGACCGACAGTACTACTCGAAGGCATCCAGTTGAACACGTACTGAGTGAAGTAACCAGAGCATTAACAGAGAGCAAAGGATAATCTTCGATGCTACAAAATCTGCAAGGTCGTTCTGATACAAGTTTATAGTTTATCTTCCAGTCTAATCCATATATTTGGGAGGGAATGAGTTTACATGAGGCCATGAGAAGCACTTCAATTCAAACATAAAAAAGATAACGCATTTACAAGTGACGATGAGTTTGCAAGTGATGGATGCAGCTAATTACCTACCCCTAATATAAATGCACGGCGGCAGGCTAATATAATCACTCATGGCAGCGGCTAGCTAGCTAGCTAATCATGGGCGGATCAGAGCTGGCGGCGGCGGCGGCCTCCGTCGCCGTCTCGGCGGGGCACTCGACGATGCTCTCGAGGCTTGGCCGCCACCCGTCGCCGGCGAGGGCCCGGCCGGCCTCGCGCTTGCGCGCCGCCATCTCGTGGAGCACCTCCTCGAGGCGGCGGTCACCGGCCTTGAGCCGCGCCACGAGCCACCCGAGCTCGCCCTTGGTCAGCACCATCTTCACCTTCACCACCGACGGCGGCGTCGACTGATCCGCCGCCGCCGCCGCCCCTTGCTGGCCTTCGTCGTCCTCGTCCTCGCCGGATGATGATTTGCTGCTTCTTCTCCTGATGCCGCTCCTCTCCACCAGCTGCATCGTCCGCACCGCCGGGCGGCGGCCTTCTCCGGCGACGGCGCCGCCGCTGCTACAACGACTGCTCTGCTGGATGCAGTTGCCCATGGCGAGTGATCCAATCCAACAGCTAGCTGCTAGCTAGCTAACTCCGTGACTGTACCTAAGCAGCTAAGCTAGCTCACCAACTAACTGCTCATCAAAAGCTCAGGCAGCTACGACGCTGCTGGTTGGGTTTCGGTGTGTGGGTGGCTCAGATCGTCGGGTTTGGTTGGTGCAGTCGTGTGCAGATAGCTGATGAGCAAGTGATGAGGTGTGAGAGGGTGGAAGGAGGAGGAGGGAGAAGTATATATTGATTTTGGGCATTTTTTGTAATAATAACTAACATTGTTGCTTTTGTTTGTGTGCTAGCACAGCTCTTGCATTATCTGGATCGACAATGGAAATGGCGATGCTACGATCGCTGTCTATAGGGCACATGGTGGGGACGTGGAAACTAGCTAGCTCGCTCGCTCTGGACCTCTGGTGCTTCGCCTTCGCGTGTGGACGACGTGCATCGCCGCAAAAATGACCTTGATCGATGGACCTTTGTTTGTCTAGAAAATATGCTACAAGTAACAAGTTCACCGTTCTAAATGCGTGCAGATACTGCATTAGTATTTGATTAGCGCTTAGGCCAGATAGTTTCATTAGAATTATCAAGACTGCGAACTTGGTAAGATGAGTGTCTGTGCATTAAACCCATAGTTGATAAAATTCACACTTCTCTCTTCTGATATTGAGCTTGTCAAGTCATGTAACCTTCCTGATGTAACATACAATTTAATGCTCATGAAAAAGCTCCTATGAGACCTTTCATTGAGATTGTCCTTATACTCCGTATATCATATTATCACGAGCTGAGTTTACTACCTCTATTTTTCAAGTGTTATGAAATTATTGCACTCCCTCCAATCTCTCTCAAGTAAACCCTTTGTTTCAAAAATACACAATGCATGGTTTGATTTGGTGCATTCTACAAGGCTACATTTTATTATTTAAACAACACAAATAACAGTAACTCTCATATACTGCACTGCCCACATGACATAAAATGGAATAATGTGAAAAAAAATCTAGTAGCAACAAATAGCTCACTACCAGAAAACGCATTGTTGCCGTGCGTTAAATTTTTTGCCATGCGCAAAATATCATGCGCATGGCAAAGTGAAACTTTGCCGTGCGCCCAGGCCATTGGCGCACGGCAATGATTTCGATTGTCATGCACCTCAACAAATCCTTAGGATATATAATTATTAGCTGAATTGCAAAGATTATGAAGGTTGAATCTTGAAATGAAAAAAATAAACGATCGCCAATGTTTATGGAAATTGGCAAGTGCGTCGTCATGGCTGATCCGACATACATTTCATTAGTTTTTGTATATGAATAATCCACAAAATTAGGATTAGGTTATGGTGAGCAACACACAGACTAGGCGAACATGTACAGAAGGAAGATACAAATAAACCCGGGAATCTTCTTTATCAAAAAAAAACCCGGGCATCTTGTATCACGAGGTTATTAGAGATGACAAATATAGCTAAATTATTAGGAGACACGTCCGTGGACCAAACGTACTAGACGTACGCCCGGCCTGATCGCCGCCGGCTGCACGTGAACTCGCTACCATCCATATGCACCTGCAGCACAATAATCATAGGCCGATGGGCACCAACTCATCAGCACACGCGCATGATTCCATTTCCAATGCATGAGATCCATAGCTTAAAAGTTGAGCCACATCAGCGTCGATATCATCCAATCAGATTGGAGCGATCGAGATTGATCGATCCGCGTAGAGCATATGCATGGAGGTAATGGATAGCTAAATTTCTCCTGATTATTACGAGAAATAATATACGCAAAACACATCATCATTCAAAGATCTAAAAAACACTGAGCTAACGCATCTGTGTACTGTGTGTTTCGAAAAACACCCGCATCATTCAAACTTCACAAATGCAGCAGATCATAGTACAGATACATCGCTGGAAGGATTGGCTCCCTCCCAGCGATGCCGTCTACCGTGTTTCTCTTCTTTCTTTTTTTAAACATTATTTTTGTTTTCATTTTACGGTTTATTTTTTCCTTTTCTCCTGAAACAACACACTATATAGACATAGATGCTCATATATACATACACACGTTTCTACGAATACACGTATCACTACCGGATTCTGGGGCTTTGCCGAGAGCCCCAATCCTCTCGGCAAAGGCCCTTTTCCTCTCGGTGAAGGCTTTGCCGAGAGCAAGCTCTGGGCAAAGGCTTCTCGGCTCAGCTGGGCCGGCAAAGACCACTTTGCTGAGAGCCGGTGGATATCCTCTCGGCAGATATGTGCCGAGAGGCCCACCTGGCCCTCGGCGGAGGCGTTCACACCATCCCCCGGGTCACGCCGTTACGCGTGGGGCCCAGGTTCTTTGCCGAGAGCCGGGGCACAGAGCTCTCGGCAAAGAGCGGGCCTGTGCCGAGAGCCGTTGACCACCGCTCTCGGCAGAGGCCTGTGCAGGGCCCCACGGCACGCGGCTTTGCCGAGAGCCACGTGGCTCCTGCTCTCGGCAAAGAGGGCGCCTGTGCCGAGAGCCGGGGACCACCGCTCTCGGCAGAGGCCTGCGCATGGCCCCACGGGACGCTCCTTTGCCGAGAGCCACGTGGCTCCTGCTCTCGGCAAAGGAGCGTCCCAGGCAGCTACGTCACGCACCTTTGCCGAGAGCAGTGGATTTGGCTCTCGGCAAAAAGGCCGTTTTGCCGAGAGCAATGGATTTAGCTCTCGGCAAAGCCTATTTCCTTTTTTTAAAATTTACCAGCAGCTTTAAAACAGCTCACAAATCACAGAAATCATCACAGATATATAATATTCATCACAGACAGCTAATATTCATCGCAGGCATATTATAATCATCACAGGCAGCTAATAATCATCACAGGCAGGTAATATTCATCACATAGTCCACAAATGTAAATAACGAGTCCAAATGCAAGTACAAGTCACGAAGTGGAAGTCACAAAGGTCCATCAACTCACAAATGTCCAAATGCAAATAAAAGGTACGTAGTTCACGAACTCACTCGTTCGCCGCGTCATCATGCGGCGACTGGGAACCCAACCCCGGCTGCTACTGTAGCCACGACCCCCACCCAGACGCCTGTGGCTGTGTCATCATCCCCGGCCAACTGTGAGGCGGCTGCTGAGGGCGAAACGGCTGCTGAGGGCCAGGCGGCACCCACTGCATCCCGCCCCAAGGACTCTGCTGAACTTACGACGAACACCCGTTTGATGCCGCCGATAGATTTTGCGTAGAATTTAAAGTGAGAAATGATAATACGAGTCATTTGTACAAGTCATTTTCGAATTTTACGTCATTCTAGGTTTTGCTAACATTTATAAGTTGTATACCATGATGAGAAATGAATGTAAGGTTTTGAGCATTTATATGAAGTCATTGTAGGTCACTACGAGAAACAAAAAGAGGAGAGTTCAAAAGTAGCTCACTGGAGAAATAGTAGCCGGTCGAGAGACTGGAGGCAAGTACACCTGCGGTAGTGGAGGGAGTTGCGCCTGTGGCACCACCGCGTGACCAAGAGTTTGCATGTACTGAAGCACGGAGACATACTGCTGATTGTGGGCCTCTTGTATCGCATCCATCTGCCTCTGGTGGGCCTCGGCCATCTGTCGCATCTGCTCATCGGCGCGCCTCTGCGCCTCTTCTACCTGTCTCTCCCGCTCGGCCCTCTCTGCCGCAAGCTGGGCCTACAATATTTGATCTACACATTAGAATACAAAGCAAACATATGAAAATGTCAATGGACGACACAGAGAACAGAAATAATAACCTGGAACTGCTCGTGTAAGCTCTCCGTAACAGTGGGCCGCCGTTGTATGGGCGGGCCTGAGCTCATGCCCCTATCTCGAGATCGAACCTGCGAGAGCGATGGAACCTCGGACGGGACCAGGAGACCGTCACCAATCCAGTACCGTCCATGCGTCTTGCCGCCTCCACTCCTCATGACGCTTTCTCCATCAATAGGCTGTGTCACTGGATCGAAGTCTGGCCCACGAACCTCCCTTGTCGTCGTGACGTAATTTGTGATACGGGGCTGGATTGTCGGGTTGATGTACGCCTCGGGCGGGTCGTCCACGTTGAAGGTGACGTCGGACGTCGCCTTGCCCTTGTGTGCCATGCCATATGCCTGGAGCTCGCTGCAAGGCTGATCCCCATGTGCCCGAGACTGCAAGAAAACAACAGAGTGGATGTTAGACTAATTGAGAGTTAGATAACAAAAAATTGGAATAAACAAATAACTTAACGTACCCATCTACGACCATACTCGCGAAGGTTAATGGGGCCTTGGTGGTGTGCTGGACCTGCCATGGCCAAACGCTGCCGCCGGCGCTCGAGGTGCTTTTCCTCCCAATCCGACTCAAACCACTTATCCACAATCGCTCTCCAAACCCGAGGCCGGTCGGCAACCCACCACGGAGGAACCTGCACGTCATCAAGAACATCAAATTAACCAAATTTAATTTAAGAAAAATGAATTGAGCATATTTACCTCCATGTATTCTTCTGGAGTGAGCCGCAGGTTTCGAACTTCACGTTTTGTGGCTCTCACTTTCTTGTTAGCATTCCAGATAATGTTCTGCGAGACGCGGGACTCGTAAATCATATCTATCACAAGCTTCCGGTAGATGAACATGGCGTTGTTAGCCGCCGCCTGCTCGTATCCCGGTATGCATCTGTAGAAATCCTGCATATAAAAGTGTTGTCAATACTTGAGCAAAATGTAATTAAGTCGATTTATTCAGAAACACAATTTATTGCTAGGAAAACTCACCCAAAACTTGCCAACCACCCTGGCCGTCGCGTTCTGGAAGTCACGGTCGGTCGGATCAGGGAAATCGGGAGCTAGGGCGTAGTGGTCAAACGACGTCACCAGCACCTCTCGCCGAGCATCTGGCTCGCCAACCCACATGAACTCGGGGTACCAAGTCTTGGTAAGAACACCCAAGATGCCATTGGGAAGACGCTTGTGACTACCAGGAGTGACGATCTCCCACCCCCTGCCAAAATGATTCACACAATGTATTAGTTTGAATCGTTAATTTGTTTGAAAAGAACAAATGAAAAGGTTAAGATAAGTTACCATGTTCCCTCGAGTCTAATAACTGGTCGGTTCGCGGGCAGTATGGGGCGATCCGAAAGCTGAGCAGGGCCTCGCAAATAGACCTTTGACCCCTCCCCCGCCTCCTCCTCGTCCTCCCCCTGCTCCTCGTCCTCCCCCTGCTCCTCCCCCTCCCCCTGCTCCTCACCCTCCACCTGCTCCTCGTCCTCCCCCTGCTCCTCATCCTCCTCATCAACCCTGAACTCCTCATCGGACGACTCAGCAGCTGGAGAGGGTGCACCTTTACGACCCCTGGCTCTAGACGACTCAGAGGATGCCACGGACCTCGACGCCCTCCTCACTGTCCCGGAGCCCTCACCCTCGTCCTGGTAGAAGTCGTTGAGGTTCCTCACCACACGGCCGCGCTGCTTCTGTGCCCTCTTCTTCTTTGGCGGCATCTTTGATCAATCACCTAAAATTAAAAAGAGTAAATCAATCAGTACATAATTACATCTAAATACCAATTAGTAAATAAGAAACAAATATCCTAGTAAATTAGAAACATAACTACAATTAGTAAATAAGAAATAAATATCCTAGTAAATTAGAAACATAACTACAATTAGTAAATAAGAAATAAATATCCTAGTACTTACATGTTTTAGAAATATTCATCATGATCCGGATTTTCCGGATCATACTCATCATCACTATCTCGCATGTAAATAGACTCAACGCCGTGCTCCAAAGGTGGAACGGTGTCATCGTCATCATTGCCACTGCCTAAACGTAATCGCTCGAGCAATCTTAAGTCGTCATCATTTTGAACCTCTTCGGCAGCATCGTCGTCGACAACCGTTCCATTGTCTACTTCCATTTCGAGCACTTGGGTTAAGTCTATCTCAAACATCCCTTCTAGCCCATCTTCTTGAAAGAACTATCCGTCATATGTGTTTGGGTCTAGTAGGTGGTAATCTTCTTTGTTTGGGGCGGGTAGTTTATCGTGTGGCGATACCTTGTATGCAACATCCCAACCCTGGAGACGCTTGTCAGTTTTACAAGGGTATGAGAGGTAATATACTTGTGTGGTCTGTTGGGCCACAATATAGACATCGTGCCCTGAGTACACAGATGACTGTTCAATTTTGACGAGCCCAAGATTTTTATTCTGTCTCATGCCATTAGCGCTTGGATCAAACCAATGACACTTGAATATGACAGGTTTAAGAGGTTTGCAACCATGATACTCGAGTTCGTATATTTCTTCAAGTCTTCCATAGTAATCTACCCCATCGGATCGGCTATGCGTACAAACTCCATTATTTGTGGTTCTTCGATTGGGCCTTCGCTCCTCGTATTGTGTCGTGTGAAAGCGGTACCCATTCACGTCATAAATATGATATGAGTTGACCCTAAAGGCGAAACCTCCGGAAACCTGCCTCACCTCAGGATTCATCAACGGATCGGTTTGGCCCTGCAAGTTAAGGAGGATAGTGGTTAATGTGATACTGAGTACGAGCTTGATTAGTTTTAACGTACTAAGCACGAGCTAAATTACCTTATGTCTGAACTAGGCAATGAAATCGGGATGCATGGGTCCCGCACCCTAGCAAAGAAGAGTTTCCTCCTCGTGGTCAATAGGTGGCTCCGAATGATGCCAAAATTGCTCAATAAATTCACTGCACCAAATCAAATGAGGTTGGATGCAGATGAGGCAACATACGAGAAAGGAAATGATGAGCTTTATTGACAACTTACTTTATGTATGGTCGTACTTCGTCAAGGTTGCGCAAAACATATATCGTGATAGTACGCCACTCTTCAAGAGATAAGGTCTTGCGCGTCCGAACATTGGCACTTCCGAGTTGTCCTCGGAAAAGGCTGAGGTTCGATTCATTTTCACCAGCATTGTACCGAGGAGGTCGATTATGCACGCTGGGAAGGTGCTCAGCATAGTATTTAGTTGTGAAGTTTGACACCTCCTGCAGAATGTGTGACTCCGCAATGCAAGCTTCAATTTTATTTTTATTTTTACATGAGCTTCGAAGAACCTTGCAAACCCTCTCAATTGGATAGCACCAACGGTTCTGCACGGGCCCCCCCAATCGTGCCTCACGCGGGAGGTGCAAAATCATATGTTCCATCAGGTTGAAGAAGCCAGGTGGAAAGATCTTCTCTAGGTTACAGAGAAACACAGGTGCACTTTTTTAAAGTTTGTCAATCACAGCACGAGATAACTCCTTAGCGCAAAGCTGACAGAAGAAATAGCTCACCTCTGCCAGCACTTTCCACACATGCTCAGGTACATAGCCTCGAACCATCACCGGAAGAAGTCGCTCGATCCATATGTGGTAGTCATGACTTTTCAACCCCTTTAATCGCAGACGATCTAAATTGACTCCCCTCCTCAAATTCGCAGCATATCCATCAGGGAACATTAAATCTTGGATCCATTGTAGTACTTCCTTCCTTTGTTCCCTTTTAAGGACGAAATCAGCCTTAGGTCTTTTCCATGTCTTACCCGGTACAGGCTTCGGGATGACTTGCTTTGGCCTATCGCATAACATTTATAGATCGACTCTAGCCTTAACATTGTCCTTACTCTTCTCTGGTATGTCCATGATTGTACCCCATAGTGCCTCGGCAACATTCTTTTCTGTGTGCATCACATCAATGTTATGTGGAAGAAGAAGATCTTTCATGTAGGGTAGCCTCCACAAGCCTGACTTCTGAGTCCAGGCATGTTCAACACCATATCCCTCAAAACGATGTTCTCCTTCTTTGAGAACGAGAGCGTCTATCTGAGTTTGAACCTCGGCACCTGTCATCATGTGCGGGGGTGGATCTTGAACTACGACACCTTTCGTAAAGTTCTTTATGTCTTGTCTGAATTGATGGTCAAGAGGGAGGAATTGTCGATGTTTGTCGAAGGAAGAATACTTGTCACCCCTCTTCAACCAAATGAACATCAGAGCTGCCTTACATACTGGACAAGGGAACTTCCCGTGGACACACCAGCTGCAAAATAACCCATAAGCCGGCATGTCATGCAAGGAGTACATGTACCACACGTGCATTCTGAAGTTTGTCTTCGTAGCTCGGTCGTATGTCCACACCCCTTCATTCCAAGCCTTGAGCAAATCATCAATCAGAGGCTCCATGAACACACTCATATTATCTCCCGGGTATCCAGGAATTATCAACGACACGAATATGTACTGCCGTTGAAAGACGATGCCGGGAGGTAGATTGAGGGGGATAACAAACACGGGCCAACAAGTGTACGGGGCAGCCATCATTCCAAAAGGATTGAACCCATCGGTCGCCAGCGCGACACGTGCATTGCGAGCCTCACCAGCTTTGTCACGATGGATCTCATCAAATTTGGTCTATGCTTCAGCATCTGATGGATGTGTAAGGTTATCATTGTATCGGACACCCGTTTTGTGCCAAGTCATTTGCTTCGCAGATTCCTCGGTTATGTAAATCCGTTGGATTCGTTGTATGCGCGGGAGGTACCGCAGGACACTCACTGGGATCGTGAGTTGCGTCTTTGGACGACCCTCACCAGAGTCTACCTCAACGTACCGAGACGCTTTATATTTCGGACAGTGTGTTGCTTTCTCATGTTCTTTTCTGAATAAGACGCATCCTTTCGGACAAGCATGTATCTGCTCGTATGGCATCTTAAGTGCACTAAGGACTTTTCGTGCATCGTACAAGTTCTTCGGCAAAAGGTGATCTTTGGGAAGCATGTCACCAAAAACAGTCACCAAAGTATCGAAGCAATCTCGACTCAGGTTATGCTGGGACTTTACGGCCATCAGGCGGCCGATTGCATCTAGTTGAGATATTTTGGTGTGCTGGTGAAGGGGTTTTTGTGCTGCAGCCAACATGTCATAATACGCCTTCGCGCTTGGCTCTGGCTCATCCTCTGGACGTTCTCCTTGAAAATATGCTTCATGAAAGTCATATATCATGTCTGCTACTCAAACATCACCATCAAGTTCTCCGATCCGTTGTCTTACGGCCTCGGATCGCATACGACAGGTTTCACTATGGAAGGTCCACTTGGAATAGTCTTTCGTAAAACCATTGTTGTGCAGATGAGCTGCCATTTCCTGCTTGTTCCTTTGACGCAAGTTTCCGCACTTGGTGCAGGGACACCAAATGGTTTTACTATTTTTAGACCCTTTAACCTTTCTAAATGCTTCATCCATGAAAGCTTGAGTGTTGTCAACCCATTCCTGTGTCACACGACCATTTGAGGTCAGTGCTCAACTCCTGGAAAAATGAACATATAGTGTCAGTCAAAAATTTCGGCAGCACCTCCCCTGCACGGGGAGGTTTTCAAAACCTGCAAGAAAAACCACAACACGAAGGTCGGGCCACACACAAAATTTCTTCTCACAGCTCGATGGCTGGACACATAAAATGTGGTGCCGCACGACAGGAGATCAAATTGACAAGTATGACAAGTCAAAATTAGAGGCATGACAAATTAAAATTCTATATCTAAAATTATGAATCTATAATTTTAAATTCATAATTCTATACATACATTTCTATATGTAAAATTCATAACTACAATGGACAGGTAGAGCATTGTTCTACTAAATTGCAAAATCATCAAAGACCAAACATGCTTTCTAAATGCTACAATCTAAATTGCTATCTAAATTGCTATCTAAATCTAAAATTTCTATCTAAATTGCTATCACTAAAATTGCTATCTAAATTTGTCGGGGACAGCCATAAGGGTCCCCTAAAAAACCGGGGGAAACCCATTCACTTTCGCAAAAACTAAAACACAAACGAATTCACAAACCTAAAACACGCTCAAGATAGTCACGGCCCAGCGGCCGGGCCCACAGCACTGGTGGCCCCAGCGGCCCACCAGAACAGTCGGCCCAGCCACCCCCGGGCGAAACTCCGCTTCGCTCGAGGGGCGCAGCGCCACGCTAACGAGACCCCGCCTCGCTCGAGGGTCGGTCGCCCCCTCGTATGGGATTCCGCCTCGCTCGAGGCCCTCACGGGCTCGCCGCCCCCGCACCTGCTCCCCCGACAGGGGTGTTTAATGTTCTAACACTTGCAGGCGCCCGGGTCAAAGACCAATCCGCGCCATGTCGTCCCTCTGACACGCCCGGGAATCATATCCCGGCGCTGTTCTGCTAACTCTCCCGGTGAGGCCATCCCCACCACTGTGCGGCAAGGCCGGTGTCAGCTCCGCGACATTGCGCCACCCACTCTCGTACGGCCAACGCGCCACACCCTCGAAAGAGGACGGCAGAACCCTCGAAACGGGGACGGACGCCTGCTCCGCGCCACACCATGACGCCGGACCAGTGAGGTGCGTCACCTCCGTCACCGTCGGTCCTGCGCGGCCATCCCCGCCATCACGACGCCATCCCGGGCACTGCAGCACCATCCCTGACGCTGTGGGAGTGCGGGGCGACAAGACACCGCCACGACCGCGGCTGTGCCCCTTACGACCTCCCGTCAGCCGCACTCTCGAGTCAGCGTACGGACGACGACCACACGGGAAGTTCCTACGCCGCCACCCTCGAAGCCGCTCCTGGACGGATACAGGGCACGCCACAACGCTCCGCCAGAAGCAAGATATGCCAGGACGGCCGTCCACTCCGTTGCACTGTCCGTCATGCCATCACACGTAGCTAGAACAGTGCGGCACGCCTGTAAACTGCCTCCTCCTTGGCCTATAAAAGGAGGGGCAGTCCCCAGGCCGCAGGGGGAGGACGACCAAGGGCACTGGCCTGCACGCTTTCTGCCTTCACCACGATATTGGCACTCGCCTCAATCAAAACCTCAGGGACCTGGAGGCCCGGCCTCCTCTCCCGCCCCGCTTGTAGCTCCCCTCTGCAAGCACCACGGTGCAACGCAATACAGTGCCTCGAGCACACCACTGCTGGACGTACGGCCCCGGGCGGAACCAGGATAAACGTGTGTCCCCTGTGTTGTCGTTGGCACCGACCATTGAGAAGCTGATCACAGCGTAACTTATTAGTTAGTGTCGGGACTACTTTCCGCACCGACAGTTGGCGCGCCAGGTAGGGGATCTCTCGCGCTGTGATCGACCCCTCACCAGCATTCTCGATGGTGATTCGTACCGAGATGACGTCCCAGAGGTACGCCATGGGTAGCTCGGACCCTCTTCCCGCTGGATTCGAAATCCGGTTTGGGAGCCTGAACTTTCAGGCCACAGGGAACGGCTACCTCATGCGCCTCACCAACTTCGACGAGCTCCGCCCGTGGCGGTCGACTGGGCCGGGCCCAATGCCCGTCACGCCTGCTACTGACGCTCCGGCACCCACCCGGGTGGCTGCCGCGAGCGCCTCGACGCCCCGACGCCGCAAATGCCCCGGTCAGCGCTCGCGCCAGGCGCGCACGGAGCGACGCCGGGCAACACGCGAGGCGGCCCGGAACGACGCGCCCCCGCCAAGCGACACGGTGGCGCACCCTGCGGGGGAGCACGTGGCCGCGGGGCCGCAGTTTCCCCACGGGATACGCAACCCTGCTGCGGTGTACGCCTCATCCGTCAGCACCGATATGGCCGCGTACGAGGATCTCCCGGGCCATCACTTGCTGTCAATCCGGAACCTCATCGCCACCACCAACGACGAGTCGTACCACGGCTCGCCCAGCGAACTACCGCCCTCAACTTCGCATGGCTACGCAGAGTGGGACTTCTCCGGCGTACCGGACCCTGTAGTCTTCCGGTGATTCCTTGATGCCGCGGACTACTGGTTCGGTTGCTCCGACGACTCCAGCGAGGGGAGTTATGACCCCTCGCGTGAGTGCTTCGTTGTCGCCGCCAACGAGCAAGACGGCGCAAACGAAGCGGGCGACGGGAACGCGGCCCAGCATCCGGAGCCGAACCCGCCACCGGCCCCACCAGCGGGCAATGCGGACATCAATGCGCAGCTGGCCCAGGCACGCGAGCTCGAGGCGAAGCTCGCGGAAGAGTACCGGCAGGTGCGGCTCCTGCGTGCAACTATCGCAGGGGAAGCCTCGGCGCGCGGCGAACGCGCCCGAGACGCCGGGAAGCAAGCCTGCGAGCGCCTCAATGCCAACTTCAACGTGGATGACCCACACACGCCACTTCGTGCCAGCCAAAAACTCATCGCGGCGGCAACACTACTTCGGGCCATGCCCGATCCATCGACACCCGAAGCACGTAACCTGCGCCGCGAGGCGCAGACTCTCGTTGAGCAAGCGGCCGTGCAGCAGGCCGAGAGCTCCGCGTCCCGCATGCGCAACCAGTCCAGCGCGCGGGGCGACGACGGCGCGAAGGACCAGGAGGCATCCGTCCACACGGACGGCGCGGTGGAGCAGCCGCCAAACCGGGACAGGGCGCCTGCCAAGGAGCGGATCCTTGACACGCGCGGCGAGGCCCACGACGGAGACGCCCGCAACGTCCTGAACGCCAAGCGAAAGGGCGACGCGGAGGCGCGAGCGGCGGCGGGCTACCACCCTCGATGAGGTGGTCGCTACGACAGCCGCGAGGACCGCTCGCCAACGCCGGAACCCCCGGGAACCCGAGTGTTCAGTCGGGAAATCCATGCGGTGAGTTTCCCCCAGCGTTTCCGCCAGCCCACCACCATCGACAAGTACACGGGGGAGACGGACCCTCATGTGTGGCTCAACGACTACCGTCTGGCTTGTCAGCTGGGCGGAGCCACCACCGATGCGGTGATCATCCGCAATCTGCCGCTGCACCTTGCGGACTCGGCCAGAACATGGCTCGAGCACCTACCGCCCAGCCAGATCCACAGCTGGGATGACTTAGTCCGCACGTTCGTGGGGAACTTCCAGGGCACATATGTGCGCCCTGGGAACTCCTGGGACCTACGAGCGTGCACCCAGAAGCCCGGCGAGTCGCTCCGGGACTTCATACGGCGCTTTTCAAAGCGCTGTACTGAGCTCCCGAGCGTTGCTCAGTCCGAGATCGTGCACGCCTTCCTTGAAGGCACGACCTGTCGGGACCTCGTGCGCGAGCTCGGGAGGAGCCCGCCAGTCGACTCCAACGAGCTGTTCGACATCGCCACCAGCTTTGCCTCCGGAGAGGAGGCAGTGGGTGCCATTTTCGACGGCAAGAAGGGCAAGCGCGTGGACGACGCGCCCGCGGAGGGCAACAAGTCCAAGGAGCCCCAGCACAAGCACAAGCGGGGCAAGAAGGGCAAGAAGCCGCGCCACGAGGCGCGCGCGCAGGGGCACGACAACGGCGGGGACGAGGCCCTCGCAGTTGACCCGGCTCGAAAGGGCCCTCGAGGAGCCCCTCGAGGACCCGGCGTATTCGACGATATGTTGAAGAAGCCCTGCCCGTACCACAAGACCCCAGTCAACCACACACTTGAGCAGTGCGACATGCTCAAGAAGTACTACCGCCGCGTCACCGCGAAGGAGGACGAGGCCAAGAAGGACGGGGGTGGCGGAGACGCTGATGGCTTCCCTGCGGTGGAGAACGTCTTCTTCATCTTCGGGGGACCGACGGTGGACATGTCCACCAACCGGCGCAAGCGAGAGCGGCACGAGGTCCTCGCCGCGGAGAGGGCACCTCCTTCCTTCCTCGATTGGTCGGAGGACGCCATCACCTTCAACCGCGAGGACCACCCGAACCGCATCCCCAACCTAGGCCAATACCCGTTGGTCGTCGATCCCATCATCGGCAACGCGCGGTTTTCCAAGGTGCTGATGGACGGCGGCAGCAGCCTCAACATCCTCTACGCCCACACCCTACGGCTGATGGGGATTGGGTTGGACCAGCTGCGGCCCAGCACGGCGCCGTTCCATGGCGTCGCGCCAGGCAAGCGCGTCCAGCCCCTCGGGCAGATCGACCTGCCGGTCTGGTTCGGCACACCGGACAACTTCCGCAAGGAGGTCCTCACCTTTGAGGTAGTGGGGTTCCGGGGCGCGTACCACGCCATCCTTGGCCGTCCGTGCTATGCCAAGTTCATGGCGGTCCCGAACTACACTTACCTCAAGATGAAGATGCCGGGGCCAAAAGGCGTAATCACCGTGGGCTCGTCGATCGAGCACGCATTCGACTGCGACGTCGAGTGCGTCGAGCACACTGAGGCCCTGGCGCTCGACGAAACGTTTGTCGCGGACATGGAGAAGCTGGCCAATGAGGGCCCCGACTCCTCCGCCAAGCACGCGGGCAGTTTCGAGGCTGCCGAACAAACGAAGGAGGTGCCCCTTGACCCTGCAGCCCCCGAGGGCAAGGTGTTGAGGGTCAGTTCCACCCTCAACCCGAAATAGGAAGTGGTGCTCGTCGACTTTCTCCGCGCCAACGCCGACATCTTCGCGTGGAGCCCCTCGGATATGCCAGGCATCCCGAGGGAGGTCGCCGAGCACTCCCTTGATATCCTACCTCACTCCCGAGCCGTGCAACAACGGCTGCGCCGCTTTGACGAAGAGCGGCGCCGGGCGATCGGAGTAGAGCTGCGGAAGCTCCTCGAGGCCAGGTTCATCAAGGAAGTTTTTCACCCTACGTGGCTAGCTAATCCTGTACTAGTTAAGAAAAAGAATGGGAAGTGGCGGATGTGTGTAGATTACACTAGTTTGAATAAAGCATGTCCCAAAGTTCCTTTTCCTTTACCACGAATCGATCAAATCGTTGACTCAACTGCAGGGTGTGAACTATTGTGTTTCCTCGATGCCTATTCCGGGTACCACCAAATAAAGATGAAGGAGTCCGACCAGCTTGCGACTTCGTTCATCACGCCGTTCGGAATGTTCTGCTACGTAACGATGCCGTTTGGCCTCCGAAACGCGGGCGCTACATACCAGCGATGTATGCAGCACGTTTTCGGAGACCACATCGGGCGAACCGTTGAGGGTTACGTAGACGACATAGTCGTGAAAACCAGGAAGGCGGACGACCTGGTTAGCGACCTGCGCGTGGCATTCGATTGCCTGCGAGCCAACGGGGTGAAGCTGAACCCCGAGAAGTCCGTCTTCGGAGTGCCGCGGGGCATGCTGCTGGGATACATAGTTTCCCAGCAGGGCATCGAGCCCAACCCCGAGAAGGTCGCGGCCCTCGAACGTATGGGCGTGATTCGAGACCTCAAGGGGGTCCAGAAGGTGTTGGGGTGCCTCGCCGCCTTGAGCCGCTTCATCTCGCGGCTCGGCGAGAAGGGATTACCCCTCTACCGACTCCTGAAGAAACACGAGCGCTTCTCCTGGACCGTCGAGGCCCAGGAGGCGCTTGACAAACTCAAGGCGACGCTCGCCCACGCGCCAATCTTAACGCCGCCCCAGGACGGCGAGCCTCTGTACCTCTACGTCGCCGCGACCACTCAGGTGGTCAGCGCCGTCATCGTGGTGGAGCGTACAGAGGAGGGGCACGCCCTGCCAGTCCAGAGGCCCGTGTACTACATCAGCGAAGTGCTATTCGAGACCAAGGCACGGTACCCACAGATCCAGAAGCTGCTCTACGCAGTAGTGCTCGCGCGGCGCAAGCTCCGGCACTACATCGAGGCCCACCCGGTCACGGTGGTCTCCTCGTTCCCGTTGGGTGAGATCATCCGCAACCCGGACGCGGCAGGCAGAATCGCCAAGTGGTCTGTGGAATTGATGGGCGAGACGCTCGCCTATGCGCCGCGCAAGGCAATCAAGTCCCAAATCCTGGCGGATTTCGTCGCCGAATGGACGGACACACAACTGTCGCCGCCGCAAATCCAGGCCGAATGCTGGACCCTCTACTTCGACGGGTCGGTGATGAAAACAGGGGCAGGCGCGGGCCTGCTCTTCATCTCACCCCTCGGGGAGCACATGAGATACGCGGTACGCCTGCATTTCCCCGCGTCGAACAACATGGCGGAGTACGAGGCCCTTCTTTGCGGCCTCCGAATCGCCATCGAGACAGGCATCAAACGCCTCGACGTCAGGGGGGACTCGCAGCTCGTGATTGACCAAGTTATGAAGAATGCGAGTTGTCACGACGACAAAATGGAGGCCTACTGCAACGCCGTACGAGCTCTCGAAGACAAGTTCTACGGCCTCGAGCTTAACCACGTACCCCGCAGGTACAACGAGGAGGCGGACGAACTCGCAAAAATCGCGTCGGGGCGAATCACCGTCCCCCCGAACGTTTTTGCACGAGACGTCGCCAGGCCGTCCGTCAACCTCGAATCGACACCCTCGAGTCAAGAGGAACCCTCGGGGGCTCCCTCGAACCCAGCGGGCGCGGAGCCCATGGATGAAGACCCCTCGAACGAGGCGTTTGTGCTCTCCTTGCTCGAGGGCTACGGTGCGGCCGAGGCCATGGACACGGAGCCAGCCCCCCGCGCGGAGGACTGGCGGGCCAAGTACCTCGCCTGGATGGAGCAAGGGGAGCTTCCCTCGGGTCGGCCCGAGGCCAGACGCATCGCCAGAAAGGCCAAGTCGTTCACCCTCGTCGACGGCGAGCTGTACAAGCGCGCTGCGTCAGGCGTCCTGCAGCGGTGCATACCCATCCCCCAGGGGCGCGAGCTCCTCCGGGACATCCACGCGGGCGTGTGTGGCCACCACGCGGTGCCACGCACCCTCGTGGGCAATGCGTTTCGCCAGGGCTTCTATTGGCCTACCGCGGTTGCTGATGCCAGTGAGATCGTGCGCACCTGCGAAGGGTGCCAGTTTTACGCCCGCAAGACCAATCTCCCGGCGCATGCCCTCCAGACGATCCCCATCACGTGGCCTTTTGCCGTGTGGGGGCTGGACATTGTCGGGCCCCTACGAAGGGCGCCCGGGGGCTACACGCACCTGCTAGTCGCCATTGACAAGTTCTCCAAGTGGGTCGAAACGCGCCCAATCACGAATCTCAGGGCAGAGCAGGCCGTAATATTGTTCACCGACATCATCCACCGGTTTGGGGTGCCTAACTCCATCATCACCGACAACGGGCCCCAGTTCACCGGCAGGAAGTTCCTGGAATTCTGTGATAAGCACCACATCCGCGTGGACTGGGCGGCCGTTGCGCACCCACAGACCAATGGTCAAGTGGAGCGGGCCAATGGCATGATCCTACAAGGCCTCAAGCCCAGGATTTTCGACAGACTGAACAAGTCTGGCCGGAAATGGCTCCAGGAGCTGCCGGCGGTCGTATGGAGCCTCAGAACCACTCCGAGCAGGGTGACGGGATTCACCCCGATCTTCCTCGTCTATGGCGCGGAGGCCGTCCTCCCCACGGATCTGGAATACGGGTCGCCCAGAGTCAAGAGCTACGACGAGGGCACCAACCAGCGAGCCCGCGAGGACTCACTGGATCAGTTGGACGAAGCCCGCACTGTGGCCCTGATGCATTCAGCAAGATACCAGCAGGCTCTGAGGCGGCACCAGGCCCGGAAGATACGACGCCGAGACTTCGACGAAGGGGACCTAGTCCTAAGGCTGCGCCAAGACAATCGAGGCCGCCACAAGCTATCGCCCCCATGGGAGGGACCCTACATCGTTGTCAAAGTGCTCAAGCCCGGCACCTACAAGCTGGCCAACGAGGACGGCGAGGAACTCACCAACGCTTGGAACATCCAACAGCTACGTCGCTTCTACCCTTAGAAAGGATTTCCAAGTTTTTCTTGTCATTACATACCCAACACCCCAGTTGGCGGTAATTTCCATCAAACTAATAAAGCTGAAGGGCGACTTGGTTTTCTCCCGAAAACCAAATCCCCCTCGGGGGCTACTGCGGGGGGCGTCCCCCCCAAAAAAATGGTCCCATTTTTTCGCAAAATTCGCCGCAAATGTGCTAAGTATGCCTCGACCCAAACTTTGGGTGGACCCACGCGGGACACGAGTGGCCAAAGGGCGAAGACGCGCGAGTCGGGGATAGCCCACGCCTCCGGCAGGATACGGCCCTTCCCCCTCGCCACTTTGCCTATAAGCTACTCGTGCGAACGAAAACCTTCCCAGCCAAGGTTCGCCTAAGAAAGCGGGGAGGCAGAACAACACAATTGCCGAAATAAACAACGAGTTTTTCAACTTACAAACATTGAAGTGTTTTAAACAGCGAATGTTTATTACAATAGCCGCGCGGCTCGAATTCTAACATCAAAAACATAAAGGGCACAAACGCCCAATGGTTTTCAGGCTTGGGGGCCGCCAGCCGGGGGAGCGTCCGGGAAGAGGAAGTCCATGAAGTCCTCGGCGAGGATGTCGGCGGCAGGAGCAGCGAGCGCATCCGCACGGTTCATCGCCACCTCGTCGTCGATGCCGACGGGAACGACGTAGCCCGTGGAAACGGCCTCGAGGTCGACCTGGTAGTGGGAAGCCACCACGCCAAGAGCTTTCTGAACTCCCAGGTGAAGGGCACGGCGCACGCGCTGGGTAACATGCCTGCCGAGGGCGCGGAGGCGACTCGCCATCGAGCTCCCAGCCTGCACTTCGCCCTCTTCGACCCCCTGGCACGCCTCGAGGGCGGCGGCCCGCAGCTCCTCCAGCTCCTACTGTGAGGAGTTGTAAGCCGCCTGGAGGGACTCTGCCTGGGTCGTCGAGTTCCCAAGAGCGTTCCGCAGGCCTGAAACCCGTGAACGAAAAACAAAAATTGGGAGCGGATCCCAAGCGAACCAAATCGACAAGCAAAATGCGAAGAGAGGCGACTCACCTTCGACCTGTTTCTTCTCCGTATCGAGGGCCTTGCGCGCAACCTCGGCCTCCTGCTGCAGGCTAAGGACCGTAGCTTCCTGCTCCACGACAGCCTGGCGCAGATCCTCGTGGGAGACGCTGAGCTGGTTCAGCTCCCCGTCAAGCCGCGAGACTTCTTCGTCCCGTCGCTTGAGGGTTGCCTGTGCCCCCTCGAGTGCGGCACGCTCCTGCTGAAGGAGACCCTGCGCCTCTTCTCGCGCCAGGCGCTCGCGCTCGAGGGCGGCCCGAGCCTCAGCAAGGGCGTTTCGCTCCTGCTGGAGCTGAGCGTCCGCCTGTTGGCGCGCGTCCCGCTCCCGCTGAAGCTGCTCCCCCGTCGAGGCGAGGGAGGCGGCCTGGTCCGCCAGGCTGGCCCTCAGCTGCTCGGCCTCCTTGGCCCTTTCCTCGGCCTGGCTCTGCCAAGACCGTGCTCCCTCGAGGGTTGCACGGTCCCGTTCGAGCTGGGCGCGAATCGAGGCCACCTCTGTCTCCCACTCTGCCGCCACGGTCTGCATCGCGGCTGCGTCCTCGCGCACCTTCCGCAGCGCCTCGTCCCGCTCCAGGAGCGCTGTCCGCACCTTCGCAACTGCAGAGACACCTTCCGCAGCCTGGGCGTCCTGCTCCAGGAGCTCGGCCCGCACTGCCTGGAGCCGGTACTCCAGCCACCCGTTGTCAGTCCGCAGGGCCTCGACAAGGGCGTCAAGAGCGTCGTATTGGTCCCGGTACCAGTTGCGCTCAGAGCTCAGCCGGTCGAGGCGGCCGTACTTCTCCCGGGCTCGACCCTCCAATTCCTGCCACCGGCAGACAAGGCAGAAGAGAGTTTGAGTCGGAAAAAGCGCGAACGCGGGAGAGACGAGGGGGGAAGAAACTCCAAAATCCAACAGAAGGGACGCGTACCTGGAAAATCCGCCACGCAGGACCCCCATGGATCCGCAGCGCCTCGTCCAGCGCGTTGTTGAGCGAGGCACCGTGGTCGCGGAACTCTTGCCACAGCGCCTGCTCGGTCTGGGCCTCGATGCAGAGGGCTGACGGCGCGCTGGCTTGCTCCCGCTCCCGCTCCACACGCGCCACGGTGCCATCGGGGGCAGGAGGGCCGGCACGAGACGACGAGGCCTCGGCGCCATGCGCCGAGGGCTGCGGCATCACGCAGCCATCCTCCCGCATCACTAACACCCCCGCCGCGGGCTCGGGGGCTGGCGCGGGCCAGTTCTCCCATTGGCCCCATCCAGGCGGCGGCGCGTCGTCGTCATGGATCTCCACCACGGCCGCCTGACCACCCGCCGCCGACACAGACAGAGGACGGACCGTCGGCGCGGCGGTTGCCGCTGTCGTAGCCGCCGCCGCGGCCGTCGCCTCCTGCTGCGGCTCCGTGGCCACGGCCGCGCTGCGCGGTGGCTCGCCCGTCATCGCCGCGCTCCCGGCCGCCCGTGGCGCCCTCGACGAGCGCCGCCTCGTGGGTACGGACGCATCCGACCTGAGCGCTTTAGCAGGTGCGAGGGCGGGAACGGTCGGCGCCACCCTGCGAACACGGAGACAAACAACTGAGCTCCAGCCCCTCGAAACCGGAACGTCTGGAGGAGGGACTGCTTACCTCAAGGTGGAGAAACCTCGCTTCCTCTTCCTCGAGGGTTCGGCAGGCGCCGCTGTGGCGCTCGTCGTCGCCACCATGGCGCTCCCAGACGCTTCCGCGGCACGCGCTGGCGCTTCCGCGACGCGCGCCACCTCTTCAACGAACCGCCCGGCGGCAGGCGCTTCCGCGCCCACCACGGGCGCCTGCTCCTCTGCCGCCTCTGCGGCTCTCGGTGAGGGGGTCGAGGGATTCCACCTCTCGGGGGGACGGCGCCGCCCCCCGTCGCTTTCCTCTTCTTCCTCCTCTCCCGACGACGAGTTCCCCGGAGTCACCGGGGAAGAGAGTCCCTGCTGCTCGCGCAGCTGATACTCCTCGTCCCACTGCTCCCGACGCTCCCGCCGCCGGATTCTCTTCTCCTTCCTGCGCGCCGCCCGCTCCTGCTCCCGCCGCTGCGTGGCACGGGCAACCGCTCGAGCTCGGGGCGTGGGCGGGTCGGACCGCGAGGCATCCACGGTCACCCTCTGCTAAAAGGCGACTGTCAAAACCATGCTGGTATGTTGCAAGGGAACGAGAAAGGGAGGAAGGCCTACTCACCGCCGGGGCGTCGGGGAGCATAACGAACGACCAGAGGTCGTCGTTGCTGTGTCGGCCGGCCTTGAGGCTGATGGCGCGCCTCGCCCTCGTGGCCGCGTATTCCCGAGCGAGGCGCTCATTCAAGAACCGCGAGCGCGCCAACGACGTAGGGTTGGCCGCCTCGCTCATCTCGTAAATACGGAGCTCCCTCTCCATGAGGGGAACGATCCGCCGATGGTGGAGGTTCGCGAGGACCGAAGCCGCCCCCAACCCGGCGTCCGCCAGGCTCTTCAACGCGGTTAGGAGCGAATCCAACCGCGCCTGGTGCGAGGAGGGGGACACACCGTGGTGCCAGGAGTCGGCCTTCTCCTTCAGCACCTTGCCGGTGTAGGGGGGAGGCCGGCGCCGTCGTTGCGGAGGTAGAACCACCCCCGCTCCCATTCCGCGTTGTTGGATGTCATCGTGCAGGGGATGTATAACTCCTTGCGCGAATCCCGCAACGAGACCGACAGGCCGCCGGCACGCACCGCCCGGCGCACCCGTGCCTCGGGCGTAGCGAGCGTGTGCAGCTCCGCGCGGAAGAGGTGGATCCAGAGATCCCAGTTCACTGGGATCCCCAGGAATCCCTCGCAGACGCCAACGAAGGTGGCCGCCTGCGAAATCGCATTGGGGGCGAAGTTGTGCAGCTCCACCCCGTAGTGGTGGCACAGTCCGCGCATGAAGCGGCTCGCCGGCGCGGCGAAGCCGCGCTCATGGTGCCGGATGAAGCTGACGACGTAGCCGTACGGCGGGTTGGGCTCCCGATCCGTCGCCGGCGGAACGATCCACGCCGGAGGCTGCCCCTCCACGTTCGGCGCCAGCTGGCCGCTGTTCACGAGCTCGCTCAGGGCGAGCTTCGTCACCGTCGAGCGGCTCCACGGCAGCGGATCCAGCACCGTGATCGGCTGGGGGGGAGCCATTGCGGTTGGCAGCGGCGCACGAAGACGAAGCTAGCGGTGGGCGAAACGAAAGGGCGCGCAGCTGAGAAGCGAAGGCGAGGAGCCAAGGGCGGCGACGCTAAGTAACGAGGTAAGGAGCTTCCGCCTCCCTCTACTTGGATTTATAGATCTAAGGGGGCCACGCTCCCCAAACCGTGCGCCGCGCGCATTAACTGCAGGCGGCTGCATCTGCCACTGACAAGCGGGGCCCACCGCACCGAAACAGCCGGCCGCGTGCGCATGCGCGATCATTACGGCGCGGCAACCGAAGAGCCGCGGCGGCCCGTCACGTCCGCCCCCCACGTCGCCCACTACGCGCGCAGCCGTGACGCCTGAAAAGGCGCGCCCGCGACGCACGACTGAAGCCACAACTGTGGGCATTTAAACGGCCTGGTCCCTTACTAAGTAAGCGTGACCCTCGCGCGGCCCGAGCCCAGTGCTCGAAAAACCAGACCCTCGAAGGGTGCGATTACTGACCAGTGGCCTCGAGACCCGCTCGGTGAAAGCGGGCACCACAGGTGCCCTCGATTCTAGAGGATTACTGATCAGCAGCTCGGGGGTCAGCTCGACCACGAACCCACGAACCCTGCAGATGCAATCAAGACGGGGGCACTTGGCTGCCACCCCGCAACGGCCCTACTGATCAGGGGTTCGAAGCACTGACCCTCAAAGGGTTCGAACAGGCGCCCCAGATCAACAGAGTCAGGGACGACGAGGGCGCGCGCATTCGAGCCTGTCCTCGAGCTCACCAGCTCGAGGGTGCCCCACATGTCGTATTTAAGAGCCAACGAGGGCAGCTAGTCGAGGGATCCCATCGAGGGAGAGCTTCCGCGCCCTCGGTCCCCAGCGAACGGGACCGAGCCCTGCCTAGCAAACCCACGTAAGCGCTTTCATGGACGAGTCTCCGGACCACGAGCCAACCCTTATCGAACGGGGCATGGGCGTCCACTTGAATCACCCGATAACAGCTCAAAGAGGAACCCGCAATTCGCGACCCGCTCGATGGGAGTTGTGGACACCTCACCCCCCGTCCCGCGGAGGGACGGCAAGGGAACGTACAAACAAGTCGGAGAGCCCGCCCCGATCGCCTCGAACGGGCCCAGGCTCGGGGGCTCGACGCGTGGCTACACCTCCTGGATATGCACCGAACGCACGCGAACGTCGGCACATGCGTACGGCACCGCCGAGGCCGGCTGAAACACCGCCGAGGTCGGCTGAAATAAACGCCTCGCACAATGACGACGCTGCGAAAAAACCTTGAAGGAGTACACACACTCCTCCAAGGCTTCGGGGGCTAGACCTGCGGGTCCGCTAGCGCGCCCCCACGGAATAGCCCAGCAATCAGGAGGGAAGAAGGTCCCATCAGCAAGCGTCAGCACCTGCGGGATCCTAACGGATACACCCGCAGATGCTCGGGGGCTACTGTCGGGGACAGCCATAAGGGTCCCCTAAAAAACCGGGGGAAACCCATTCACTTTCGCAAAAACTAAAACACAAACGAATTCACAAACCTAAAACACGCTCAAGATAGTCACGGCCCAGCGGCCGGGCCCACAGCCCTGGTGGCCCCAGCGGCCCACCAGAACAGTCGGCCCAGCCACCCCCGGGCGAAACTCCGCTTCGCTCGAGGGGCGCAGCGCCACGCTAACGAGACCCCGCCTCGCTCGAGGGTCGGTCGCCCCCTCGTATGGGATTCCGCCTCGCTCGAGGCCCTCACGGGCTCGCCGCCCCCGCACCTGCTCCCCCGACAGGGGCGTTTAATGTTCTAACACTTGCAGGCGCCCGGGTCAAAGACGAATCCGCGCCATGCCGTCCCTCTGACACGCCCGGGAATCATATCCCGGCGCTGTTCTGCCAACTCTCCCGGTGAGGCCATCCCCACCACTGTGCGGCAAGGCCGGTGTCAGCTCCGCGACACTGCGCCACCCACTCTCGTACGGCCAACGCGCCGCACCCTCGAAAGAGGACGGCAGAACCCTCGAAACGGGGACGGACGCCTGCTCCGCGCCACACCATGACGCCGGACCAGTGAGGTGCGTCACCTCCGTCACCGTCGGTCCTGCGCGGCCATCCCCGCCATCACGATGCCATCCCGGGCACTGCAGCACCATCCCTGACGCTGTGGGAGTGCGGGGCGACAAGACACCGCCACGACCGCGGCTGTGCCCCTTACGACCTCCCGTCAGCCGCACCCTCGAGTCAGCGTACGGACGACGACCACACGGGAAGTTCCTACGCCGCCACCCTCGAAGCCGCTCCTGGACGGATACAGGGCACGCCACGACGCTCCGCCAGAAGCAAGATATGCCAGGACGGCCGTCCACTCCGTTGCACTGTCCGCCATGCCATCACACGTAGCTAGAACAGTGCGGCACGCCTGTAAACTGCCTCCTCCTTAGCCTATAAAAGGAGGGACAGTCCCCTGGCCGCAGGGGGAGGACGACCGAGGGCACTGGCCTGCACGCTTTCTGCCTTCACCACGATATTGGCACTCGCCTCAATCAAAACCTCAGGGACCTGGAGGCCCGGCCTCCTCTCCCGCCCCGCTTGTAGCTCCCCTCTGCAAGCACCACGGTGCAACGCAATACAGTGCCTCGAGCACACCACTGCTGGACGTACGGCCCCGGCCGGAACCAGGATAAACTTGTGTCCCCTGTGTTGTCGTTGGCACCGACCATCGAGAAGCTGATCACAGCGTAACTTATTAGTTAGTGTCGGGACTACTTTCCGCACCGACAAAATTGCTATCACTAAAATTGCTATCTATATTGAGAGGCATGACAAGTTAAAATTTCTATCTAAATTAAAAAAAAATTCTCACCCCGGCGCCGGCAGTGGGGGCAGCGGCACGGGCGGGCTCTCCCCCGACGGCCGAGGGGACGTCAGCCCCCGCGGCCGGCCTCTACCCCGCCGGCAGCGCCTAGGGCGGGGCTCCACCGGCCGGCCGGGGCAGGGTGGGCCGAGGACGCAGGCCGCCGGGGGAGGGTGCGCCGTGGGCCCGCCGGGGGAAGCCGAGGGCGCCGGGGAGGAGGACGAGGGCCGGTGGGGATGCGGGCCGCCGGGGATGAGGGTGACGGTCACCGGGGGAGGACGAGGGACGGTAGCGGCGCGGACGCGCGGTGGCGGCGGTGGCGGCGCGAAGGCGGCGGTGACGGCGGCGGGAGCTCGCGAAGGTGTGGTGTGGCCGACGGCGGCACGGGTTGGCGTGCGTGCTAAGTGTCGAGGCCGGCCGGTGTGTGTGGGTGTGTAGCACCTTTGCCGAGAGCAGTAGATCTTGGCTCTCGGCAAAGCGTGGGTTGGGGCCCACCTGCAGCCTTCCAAGCTGACAGGCGGGCCCGCTGGACTTCTTTGCCAAGAGCGCTAGATCTCAGCTCTCGGCAAAGGGAGGGCCGGTGCCCACCTGCAGCCTCCCCTCACGTACGCGCGTGGGGGCGTCGCGCTGACAGGCGGGCCCGCTCGACTTCTTTGCCGAGAGCACCAGATCTCAGCTCTCGGCAAAGGGAGGGTCAGGGCCCACCTGCAGCCTCCCCTCACGTACGCGCGTGGGGGCGTCGCGCTGCCAGGCGGGCCCGCTCGACTTCTTTGCCGAGAGCCCTTGGAGGTAGCTCTCGGCAAAGGGTGCCTCTGTGCCGAGAGTTATCCTCTCGGCCAAGAGTATTTTTACCATATTTAATTTTAAAAATACTTAACATATGCAAAAAATCGCCAACACTTAACATGGCACCATTTATGTCGCAGTTTACTTATAAAAAAGTTTTTGTAGTCAAACTCAAATTTGAATTTGTCTAAGTCTCCAAATGAAGTGACATTAGTTCAAAATCTTTGAAACTTCTCGTGAGATGTTCCGGTTTCTAAACAGCGTATGTGTTAAAGTGTTCAAAACATTCTCAAATTTTTACCACAAACTCAACATATGATATCATGAGCGCTCGACAAAATTCGTGATTTTCAAACTATATTTGAATTTTATACAATTTTAAAATCATTCTACCTCACGATCTTCATCACGATCAGAGAACCCAATGACGGAAAGTTAGCTTCATTTCATGTACAGAGTGTTAGAGATATCTCATGAACATGAATATCATTTTTTCCAACAACTTTGCTCTATGATTTCATGCACTTGCAGTTCATATCGGACGTATACGAAAAAATTACGAAGAAAGAAGTAAAATTGTTAAATATAGCAAACAGAGTCGAAATGGCGCCAATTTTGAACATGTACTCTGTATGAGTGTATGTTAAGCAAGGAAAAAGTTTGAAGCCGAAAATGTGAAGTTTTCTTCAACGTTTTGCCGTGAGTGGCTAGAAAGCTCTCGGCAAAGAGCTGAGGCTCTAGGAAAAGGTGCGAAGTGCCGTGGGTCCCTTCTTTGCCGAGAGCCTAGGCCTCGTGGCTCTCGGCAAAGCTAACGGTCGGGGCACGGCCGTGACAGCGTCGTCCATGCGCCGTCTGTTGCGCTCTTTGCCGAGAGCCCGGGCCCTCTGGCTGTCGGCAAAGAGATCCTGCGTCGTGGGCTTTTTCTCTGCCGAGAGCCAGGGGCTCAAGCTCTCGGCAAAGGAACTCTGCGCCGTGAGCTTTTCCTCTGCCGAGAGCGGGCCCTATTGCTCTCGGCAAAGAGGACCTCTGCCGAGAGCCTGGGTCTTGGCTCTCGGCAAAGCCTGGAGCTCTCGGCAGAGGCTCCGTTTCCGGTAGTGTATATACCTATACTCGCTCCTACAAACACGCGCACACACCTCTACTCTCTATGAGTGCATCTAAAAGATTGAGTCAGTAAATTCTCAAGCTGTCGAAAGACACATTGCCCGGCACTGAAATTCTTGAGCTGCCGAAAGACACGTTGCCTAGCACTGAAAGCATAACATCGGTAAAAATCTGAAATACATTCAGAAAAATGCAAACACCACTACCGATTCAAGGACTAGAACTACACTATTTTAAAATCATGTTGCTATATTATCAATCTTCTTAGTTAATTTATTGTGAAAAACTTGTTATTCTTCAATATAGCAAAAGCAAACATATTAAATTTACTATAATAAATTATTATTATATTATATGCATTTATGCACACTAAATTTTCCCACATCAAGTTGCTTATTTGATTCAAAATCGCAAAGTTTCCCTACATCCATACATATGTAATTTACATTGAAATGTGATGCTTTATTTCAGTAATCTGTTTTTGCATTATGTATTTGTATTCGTGAGATTTGTGTTATGTTACATAGGTTATACCATATCACCGGCGCACATGCTCTACAGGCGCGGCGAATCGCGCTCTTCTTCCTAGTTTATTCAACCTTCACACACGTGCAGCTAGCACATCGTTTTTTCAAAGTGAAAAAAAAATATCCTATATGCTGGTCAAAATTAACAAAAATATTGTCGGCAGCACAGGTAGGTCGAGTAGAACACACAATGAAGTGTGGTATTCGACTATTCGTATATATGGGCGACACTTCACAATCACATTAATCAGTCATGCGCTTCATCAGGTGTATGCAACGCAATGCGGTTTAGTCAGAGGATTCGGTAAGTCAAATTATGTTAGATTTGGACGCAGGGTCGACTCTGCAGGTTGGACCTCGGTCGACACACCAAACCAAACCATATAAACCAATAAACCTCCCCTAAATTCTAGTCAATTTACATGACCATACACACAGATAGTGCCGTTTATTTGCCTCCTGTCCCTCTCGATTTTTACTTGGTAAGTGTCTACTTGAACATGTTAAATTTTACCCTGAAACATTTTCACCTCTCTCACCTGTATATACCCATTGCAAAATTATATGCAACACCTCACATATGCGTGTGTGGGTAGCTTCGTCCCGTCGAGCGTCGTCGTGCAACATGACAATAAACTGCTACCCTCGGCAGACGATGGCTACAGAAGCCAACAACGACGGTAGCGCCAGCAAGCTGCCATGGAAAAAATACAAGGAATCATCCAAGACGCCTAACAGGATGACCCGGACGGTTAGAGACCTATCATGGTCAGATCAGTGATGAGAACGTACGTGACCAAGCCGCCTACTACTAACAACGGTGTCTTCCTGGATGCTGACATGGGCGTGGCATCAGACTGACGACATGGCGCCCACTCACTAGTCACTCCCAAACGTTGGCATTACAAACAAACAAGCAGCATCGTCTGTCTCTGCAGTGGAATCATCACACCTTGATGAAACTGCTAAAACGAAAGATTAACAAATTGCAGAAGCTTTGTAGTGCAGGCTGCAGCAGTCAAGGACCTAAACAGTTTGAGATTGCAAAGCCAGAAGTTGGCTATAGAGAAACTTAAACAAATTCAGATTAAACTGGATAGCGACAGAGAAACTTAAACAAATTCAGATTAACAAACCCGTGGTGCTGGTGCAGTGGCAACATGATCTGAACTCTCTCTGCAACAACAACTTGGCCCTCCAAAAGTTGCACACGGCACTGCTACATTACAAGGAGGAAGATATGGTGACATCGTGTATCAAACCCTGGGCTCCACGGTTTTTTTTTCAACCGGGCAAAGAATTAAGGCATTATTTTCCAGACAAGTGATGCTAGAAATGATGTCGTGCATGCGTCTGGGAACCCTGTGCCTTATTGCTTTCAATCCATCGCTTAGCTAACCCGGCCGGCCAGAACGTAGCATGTCGACAAGAACAGCAGCTGGGGCATCACCGTCACGACGATGTCAGAGCGAGAAGCGGAAGGTTTAGCCGTTAGGACTTAGGAGCTGACCTAGTGAAATTCATAACTCATAAGCTTGCTACTAGTATGATATGAAATGATCGAGCGTAGTGCGTGGATACATACAAGAATGATCGATCGTTTCAAAAAATACAAGAATGATGGAGAAATCACAACTAACCACGCCTCAACAAAAAATTACACGGTTCACATGTTGCTGTCAACACCTCATCAAAAACTAAACAATTCTCAACATCACCGTAGATCCCAAAAGCCTATAGTAGGCTGACACTCATCAGTGCTCTCAACTGTCTGAATCCAGAACGGCACCAGCAGAACAGCTCATGTAAGAGGAAACTCGAGCGAGGCTGACCTGTGAACTCTCCTCCAGAAGAGGTTCATCGTTCATGCTTATCAGATATCAGTGGATTTTGGTTACCCAGCTTTCAAGTGTCCGTCAATTCCTTACACTGTTTCAGGAAAGATTGCAGTAGCCACCAGAAACAGAGAGAGCAGACCAATTAAAAGATGTAACGTTCTAACTGTAAAGAAAATGCACAGCGAAGTTTCTAACCACTGTATATAAACTAGCGTCAAACAGTCTCATCTTTACTAGAACAACTTTTTGGCATATGTAGAGGAGTGAAGGAAAACAAAACAAAAAAAATGTACCTACTTATCCGATTTTGTGCACATCAGTGTCACATGTCCAACAGTCCAAGGAACTAATGTTAGTTAGGAATGGGCCCCTGAGCGCAAATCATGCACAAACAAATGGAATTTTGTTGAATTCCTGTTCATAGACAGATCCTCAAAAACTGCCCATAAATCTTTAGATATGATAGCTGGTTTCGATATATCAACGGAAATAACTGTTAGCCGCGTCTACATCATACAAGAAGGGAAGGAATGTTCTAGCATCGGTAAAAATTAAATCCATGACCAATTCTTTTTCTTTTCTTTTTTTTTTTTTTTGCTAGAGCATCAACCACACCCCTAAATAACACTATAGCACGAGTGACAGAATAGACTAATGTAGAAACGCCACCTTGTTTGGGACAGGGTGACGAAAACTTGAGAGTGATATATATGAATGAGATAAAAAAACTAACAGCCGTCACATCAGTGACGGTGACGCAACTGATCAGTGATAAATCTTTTTTATTATGGTTTCTGAATAAAAGGACCTGTAAACTGTAATGTCAGAGCTTCAGAAAACTGTTGAGAAAGCCCACTTGGCCAACGACATGATTCTGAATAGAAGCCCACTCGGCCACTTACAGCAAACCACTCGCGCTTCAGCCGCTTCTTTCCACTCACTGTAGTGTTTAGCACCACCTCGCTTACCTAATCAGCAAAACACCAGCTTAAATACGCGCCCTAACCACCATTTCTCGCCGAGCTCAGTAGCGTGGGCTTGTCACCCAAGTGGGGGCATCAGGGTGGTGAGGATGTTTGGCGGGCTCTCTGGGCCTGGGTCTGTGGTGTGCCTTAGCTGGCTTGCCCATCCCAAGTTGGTAGTGGCCTGTGGGGGCCTAGGCGAAGGCTTGGGCTTCCCTGGACCTAAAGCAGCAGGAATGGCGTGAGGCTGGCTTCACAGAGCAGCGATCATTGCTCGCTTCCAACGGTGGGAGGATTACAGGCCCATGCACCATGGGCCCGTTCTGGCACAAGGACCCACCAAACAGACCACCATCTTTTTTATTTTTTAGATAATATTGACCCACCAAACAGACCACCATCTTTTTTATTTTTTAGATAATATTTTTCCCCAGCCTGTGGTGACAAAATTGACAGGAGCTATTTTTTATTTCCAACAGCGTGCTAGCCTGTGGTGACAAATTGACAGGAGCTATATTTCCTCAGGTTGATCCTTGCCAACAGACCGATCTGGATGCAGAAGATTTTGCATCACGCTATGATTAGATGGCAAACGCACATTATTGATGATAGCCTCAATATTCATAACCACATGGGGATAGAGATGGCATTCATTTTCTGGATGAAAGAACTCAGCGATCATGGGCATCAGCTGCTCAAAATGTTGTGACCAAAAGGATAGAATAATTTGTAAATACTATCACTGCTCAAAATTTCCACACTTCTGTCTGCCAGATGAGGGTGGTGGCGTGGTACACAATATTCTTGTGAAAACCACCACAAACGTTCTTAGCCTAAGAGATGGCACTAAAACTAATTTCCACCGATTCCAGCAACCTGCTTCCACTTCAGCTAACACGACAACAGGGAACAGTTACAAGCGAGCCCTTGATCTGACAGTATCCAATCTAACAGCAAGTGGTTTTCACTTGGCTAACTCGCAACTGGGGACAATTACAAGCAAAAGCCCTTGATCTGACTATCATATCCAAAGACAAAAACAAGTAAACATCAGCATTCTTTACTCGGGGTTGACCTTTTGCTTCTTTGAGTGCTCCTTGTTTTTCTTGGCCTCGCGACGCTCCCTCTTCAGTCCCTTTATGTCGTTCGTTAAGGCCAACTTAGCAACCTGAATTCAGTCAAGACCATTAATCAGGTTATCGTTGCAGAAAAGCAATCTAGAGTCCAGACTTGTATTTGTATGGTTGTTTCAAAAACAAAATTCGGGACAAACCTGCTGGTCTGGCATGTAGACCTTGCCCAGCCTGCCCTTCACTGGATCCTTGGTAACATTCTTAACCTGCAAGGAGATTCATTGTAGTTGTGAATACAAAAGTGACTAAGCGAGATTTTAGCGAGAAAGACAAGGGGTAGGCTATGGAACTGAAATTAACAGGAGAGGGCAACAATAATCCTTAGAATAAAATACACCTAGTTCCATCAGATTTACCTTCTTAGCATGGTCAGCAGTCCTCATAGCTTCTTTCTTCAAACTTTCAACTGGAAGCCTGTGTCTCCTTACAACCAGATCCATCGAAGGCCCAACTTCAACTAGCTCCATTCTAGGAATAGATGTGCCTGACCTTTTTAGACGGAGAGCACAATGCATCATGTAGACAGTAGTAGGAGAGATTGCTGTGCACACGTAGATCCGATCTACACCAGCAAGGTTTAGATTCTCTACAACCTGCATTCAGGAGAAACATTTATTATGATGCTCAAGAGATTATCTCTGTATTGTATTTACAAAAATGGCACACCTCTCCTCTGAAAAGATCAAGAAGCACTTCTTTCAAATGTTTCAGCTCTTCGGCACTCTCAAAATGTTCCCCTATGAAGGCAAAGAAAGGCTTCGATCCAAGCTTTGGTGCAAGGTTCTTATCATAAACGTAAGATTCCATCGATTTGTAGTTCTCAACACCTACTTCAACAAGGTCATATATGTGGTGGTCATATGTCCTTCCCAAAATCAAATTGTTGGGCCTCTTCTTCGAATGTGAACCATACTGCAGCAGAAGTAAAAGAGTACAGTTGAAAACCATGGATGGGGATAATGATAAGACAGTTCAGCAAATCAACAAATTTAAGATATGAGGACAGAGGAGTTTATTGAGCTTTAAAAGTTTAGAACATAAATTGAAAATGATTATTTCTGACAGGTTTACCAGAGTTGACAGAAATCAAAGATACAGCTCAATAACACATCCTACCCCTCTTGCAAGGGAAACAATTATCTTCCCACCAAGGACCCAAATGACAAACTATAAAACAAGCTGATGATCTCACTCACCACTATAAGGCTGCAGTCTGTCTTGAGGGAGAAAAACTCCAGAGAAGATTCCCCACCACTCTCAAACGGCCTAATGTTGTCATTCTTCTTGGTGTACTTCACGGCATTATCACGCTTCAGGTGGTAGATATCTGACAGCACAGAGTTTAACACTGCACTAGTCTTTGTACCATGGAGGATAAGTGTCTTCTTGCCCGTCTCAACCTAGCAAAAGCATCAGAGCACAAGCTAGATGTGAGATTCAGCCACAAAAAAACAAGTATGATACTTCCATTTTCAGATTTGATTGTCATAAAGGGTTGAAAATATGCAGAACATATATACTTAGACTATGTAAGAACACACCACGAATTCTACACAATTTTCAGCATGAAGCACAGTGTATTGCACACACTGCCGAAAGCTCACAACTTTTTTTTATTATTCCAAATACTAAACACACTGCTAGAGTTGCTAAAGACTGCAGCGATGGGGAAAGAAGGCAACACATGATATGAACAGGACTGACAATCGTCGCGGAACCTTTACATCCAGTAGCAACAGAGCATTTTTAAAGGCAACCAGGAATCACCCATGTAAACAATGTACAACGCTACAAACATGACGTGAGATTTCAGTCCTATCACCATGCGAGTGTAAATTGCCAAAGGAGATCGAGACGCGTCCTAAGCTCGAAACGAAGCCCGTGAAAGGCTGAAAGCCATAGCCATGGATTGTGCTCGACGGCGCGACGAGGTTTTGGAAGGAGAGAGGGGGGACTTACGAGCTTAGGCGCGTACTTGAGAAGCTCCCGCCTGGCGCGCTGGGTCTTGGGGACCCTGATCGACGCAACCATCTTCGTCTCCCTCGGCCGCCGCGGAGAAGAAGCTGCTGAAGGGGGGAGAGGAGGCGGCGCAGCGTTCGGGTAGGCGAGAGCCCTAAAGTTGCCTCCTTTCCTCTCCACTTGTGTGATGGGCCGTTATGGGCTTTGTCTGGCTAGCCAGTTTGAATGGGTTTTTGTCTTCACTTATGTCGTGTTTATTGGAACAAAAATAATTGAAAATGTTTCTCACCCAATTCAAGTTCATCTTACCTCTCACGTCAGACCCACCCGTTAAGTTGCATGATGACCAAAAAGATAGAACAATCATAATAAAAATTGTAATTTGAGAAGCGTTTCTGCCAAAATCTTAATATTTTTGTCAATCAATATCATTTTACCCACCCACCACCCGTACCCGCATCGGACCCACCCGGCGACCCTTCCGACCACGGTACCCGCGCCTCTGTCCCTCGTCGCTATGCGCCCCGTCTCCCCGGACACACGCCTCGACCTGCTAGAGTTAGCTTACAGTTTAGGAATCTATCTTTAATAATTATATTCTAATATAAAACCGAATAGGAACTCTGTGTGTATTCGGCTACAAATCATGTAAGTATATTCTTTCTTCTTTCTCCACACGTCATATCTTTAGGCAACATGACAAACCATCTGAACCATAACATGTTGCTCCTGTACTTTCCATATTTTTTACGTCACCAACAAATATGGCTATCCTTCTCACACGCCTCGCAAAGCTGGCCCATTCAACTATTTTATTGATTAAACCAATTAATCGGCCAAATTAATCTCTTGGCAGTCTGATCATCGTGGCAGGGTTTAGCGGTAGCAGCTAGGTAGTGCGTCCTCCTCCATCCATCATGAATTCATGATGAGTTGTGCATCTTAAATAGAAGTACTATATAAACAACATTGTCCATAATCAATATGAATTTAAAGTCAATCTAAAAAGAATCAATATATGGATCATAGATTAAAGAGTAAAGTCCATTTTTGACCATCGAACTATAGCATGAGTTTGATTTTGGCCATCCAACTTGAAAACCGGACAACTTTGGCCACCGAACTATCAATACCGTGCACATTTGACCATTGAGCGGTTTTGAAGGGTGGTTTTGCTGACGTGGCCCACTGCCAGCAAATCTCTCTCCTCTCTCTTTCTTCTCTCCTCTCCCTCTCTTCTCTCCTCCGCCGGCCGCCGCCCTTCTTCTCCACCTTGGCCGCCGGAGACGACCTCGAGGGGCCTCGGTTGTGCCTCCTGCTCCACCCCGCGGCCGCGGGGGAGTCCAGCCGCCGGCCGCCGGGGAGGAGGGCGCCCTCAGATCGGGGAGGAGGAGCAGAGGGCGTCCGCGGGGGAGGAGCCCGGTGTGCCGGATCCGGGAAGAGAGGCCGTCGGAGCTCCGTCGCCTCCGCCACAACACCATGCCCCACCGCCGCGGGAGGGCAGGGGAGCAGGGGCGCGGGCAGCACCTCCACGGCCGCCACCTCGAGGCCACCGCGTTGACCCGGAGAGAGAGAGGCGGCGGCTGCGGAGGGAGGGAGGCGTCGCCGGATCCAGCGTCGGCGAGCGGGCGGGCGCAGATCGAGGCCAGCGGCGCCCCTCCTCTAGCGGCGGTCCGACCCTCCATGAGTTCCGCCGCGCCGCCAGACCGCCGCTCCGAGGGGGCCAGGAGCAGGCGCTGGAGGCGGAGCACGGGGGGGGCAAGGACGCAGAGCGGCGGAGGGAGGGAGAGAGGGCCGGAGGCGGATCCGGCGCCGGAGCACGGGAGGGCGGAGTAGGGGAAGGGGCTCCGCTGCGGCGGCCCTGCTGGAGGTGAGGGCGGAGCAGGGGAAGGGGCTGGTGTCGGGGAAGAGCTCCGCGGCCGCCATGGAGAGAGAGAGGCGGCGGCCGGAGGGGAGCTGGCCGGCGCGCGCTGGGAGAGGAAGGGGCGGCGGCGGAGGAGCAGAGGAAGGGGCGGCGCAGGGGAGGGCGGCGGCCGGCGGAGGAGAGAGAAGGGAGGGAGAGGAGAGAAGAAAGAGGAGAGAGATTTGCTGACATGTGGACCCCACTGCCACGTGGCATCCACGTCAGCAAAACCGCCCTCCAAAACCGCCCAATGGTCAAATGTGCACGGTATTGATAGTTCAGTGGCCAAAGTTGTCCGGTTTTCAAGTTGGATGGCCAAAACCAAACTCAGGCTATAGTTCGATGGTCAAAAATAGACTTACTAATGTTGTGCACCTGCACTGTTACACTTCGACTGGTTGACTGTATAATTTCATTATTGTTATGCAAAATTTTTTTGTATTTGAGGCCTGCTATTGGAGACCCATTTAGGTTATTTTTTCTTTCCCTAGACTACGATCTAGGTTAGATTTAGAATTGTACTTCTGACATATTAGAAGTAGATTATTTTGATTCCACACTTCAATATTTGCGGATCATTCTAAATAATCATGATTGATGTTGTATTCAGTTGTGATCTTTAACCTGCAAGCTTTGTATGACTCGTGCTTGAGATCATTGTTTAGTCAATTTTTTATCACAATGATCTTCATACACATTATTTGAAATCATAGTTGTACTTTGTATCTTGAGTATGAAAAAGATTGTTCCATTATATCAAAATTTTAATTATTATCATATAAACATGTAGCACGCGCGTGTCGCGCGGGCATTGTTGCTAGTTATCCAAAAGTTCTCAAAATTTTCGTATTACAGACCGTACCACCTCCCACAGAACACGTTTCTCAATGCAAAACTTTTACCACTTTTATCAAAAATTTCACCAAGAGAAACTCCAACCCATCTCTTAAATTTGGACCTCTCTCTACTTCTCCATATAAGGATCTCTCATCTATATTTTTTTTATTACCAAGCCAACTCTCATATACCTTCTTACTTCTGACCAATTTTTTTTATTCTCTCTTACACACGGACCCAGTGGGTAATTACTTTTTAACCCCACCCTCCGTCGCTCCCGAGTCCCGACCCTTCTCCCCTCTCTCTCGCACAACACCGCCGCCCTGCCGGATCCCTATCCCTGCCGCCTCTCCAAAGCTCCCTCCCCGGCCACCTTCGCGGGAGCTCCCTCCTCGCCGCATCCCCGGAGCTCCCTCCCTGCCGCCGCGGCCTCGAGGCGGATCTCCGCTGGTGCGCGACCTCGAGGCGGGTCGCCGCCGCAGCCTCGAGGCGACTCTCCGTCGGCGCGCGGCCTTGAGGCGGGTCGCCACCGCGAAGATTTCCGTGGACGCGCGGGAGGAGCAGTCGTTGGTGCCACAGGCGGATGAGGGCTCCCGTCAGGAGCTCCTACAGGTGAGGGTCGAAGGGGAGAAAATGAGTCTCTCATCCGTGTGTGTGTGGGGAGGAGGGGGTCGAAGGGGAGAAAATGAGTCTCTCATCCGGGGGGGGGATGAGAGTTGGGTTGGAGGTGTTTTTTTTGGCTTTGGAGCCTCAAAAGAAAGGTGAGAGGTGAGATTAAGAGGTCCGCTGGAGTTGCACTTATGTACTATTTAATTTCTTTTTTTAAGTGGTGGCAGCATCAAGAAAGATGAAAATCTCAAGAAAAAAAAACAACAAAGATGGAGATTTTTGGAAATACTGTAGTATACTGCATCTAGAATTCTAGATCTAAATGAAGTTTCTACGACCACCTCTTAACTTTTCATTTTCTTCTAAATTCCATACTAGTCCTTCTTGTTGTTACTGTACAAAAAATTTGCTTCAACAGACAAATTAACATCACATGTAGGAAAAAAAATGTTCTGCTAACAAGTAGATCAAGTAACAACAGTGCAGCAGCGGAAAGATAGCAGTGAAGCTTTGCTAGGCCCTTTTTAAGTGTTCCAGTTTACAAATGTCTAAATTTCAGTAATACGAATGATGGTTCATGAGAATACGTGCAAACAATTGTCAAACGAACATTTCCGATACATTCATCCAAACGATAACAAGGATAACGCGACAAGACACGATACAAACAATTTTTTTTTCTAAATAAAAGACATGATGGCAATACGACACGGTTAACAAGGCTCGAGTGGAATACGAACATTGGGTCGAGTGGTAACAAAATAGCAGCAGATTATCATTCATGCACATTAGTGAATACTAATATACCCTCTGGCTGATCCAAGCCAATCATTTCCATTTAGGCAGCAGATTATCATTCAGGCAAACTGCAATGCACCACACTTTGGTGGTGAGAAATGACCACCACATACTAGTACAACACATCGCTCGCCAAAATGTAAAAGATAAATGCAATTTGAAATGCTCATCACTCATACTCAAATTGCATTTCAAATTGCTCTGTGAGCTCATCTTTTCGTTTTAGAACATATGCTAATCTCATCTCATCGTTCAAAGCATGAATTATTAACAGTTGCCTCATTACATGTCTAATCGCAATGGAGCCGGCACCTCCGTGCCGATGGTACATGACTTGGTATCCACTGGCGATAACCAAGAGCGAGCGCCGGGAAGTTAAAGGGAGCCAGCCTTAGTCTAGGATGCAGTAAGAATTTCACTCTTGGAAGCAACATTTATCTTTAGTGCTGTTGCAGCTGATTCCTCTGGCTGTTCCTGTAAAATGGTGCACAAATTCTCTCCATATGAGTTTGCATTCAAAGACATTATTGAACTGTGAAAACGCACCAGATATAAAGTATTCACTAGTCCTGAATTGGTAAGAACTTACCCTTTCTGTGGAAGCGCAATATGCTTCTAGCTCTTTCTTCACAAAGGTTGGAAGAACAAATGCTGCCCTATGCATCTGTTCAGTAACAATATTAATCAGAGGCAAACGAATCACACGATCTAAGATCAGGTTTGCAGATGAATAGACTCAAAAGAAGTGAGCAAAAGATAGGAATAGTAGGTATGCAAACATTCATATATTGCAAATAACAGACTTCATCATAGCACAGAAGGGTAATAACGCAAATTACATTATCATAGCCCAGAATAAATCCCACACTACAATAGGACAAAAAGCCTGTACGGGTTGAATCAAATACATTGGCACAAGAAATTCTATGTAACTGATAAAACAAAACAGACCTCTGAATTATAAAATCTGATTTCCCTTCCAGCTTTTGTAGCTCCGTCAAGTTTTTCAATTGGATTTATAGGAGTCAGGAAGTTGACCGGTGGACCTTCTTTGGCACATAGCAAAAAGCCAATCACTCCACTGCAAAATTCAAGTAAATGTTCTGTAAGAAAAGGAAGTTTCAAGTAAATTGACTACAGCAGTTGATTACTTCAAGGTTGCATACATAGTTCTGACTTTTCTTTCAAGAAACCATATATACTGTCCTTCCAAACAAAATAGTATTTATCTCTGCAATTCTATTTTTTCCTTTCGAGGAAGCTTAATGTGCATGTTTCCTGTTGCATAACATTATCTTTCTTTTATGCACAATGTGAAGTACAGGATGAGTGTCATGTGATTTTCCTTCTCTTGGTAAGTCTACTGAGGCTTATCTGCATTAAGAAGATAAACTAGAAATCGTTTGTTGCTTCAATAATATGAGATGTCAGCATAGTTTGCATCGATCAGCTACCATGACTTAATTATGCAAAGTATATAGACAACATTGGGAATATTTGCTCACTAATGTTTTGTCAGGCTATGACTGGTTCCTTGCATGAGTTGAGCTAAACCCCAAATAACATATGATTGCCAAATGAACCAGCGCTGGCACCAGTTCACTGTCAACAATATTGACACTAATGAGTATTGCAGCACCATCTTCTTGGGACATATAAAAAAAAGTAGCCAAAAACAAAACATGTTCTTATGCGTAACCCAGGTCCCACATAAGTCATCAAGCTCATGTCAGAACGGGATAAAAACAAGAAATATTCATAGAAACCATAAGTTCAAGTCCCTCAAGCATGCATCCATTCAACTCAGCAAAGTACAAGACAGATTTTGAAGCTTGCATTGCTAGGCGGTAAAGCCCATATAATCATTTTACAAGGGAAAAAGGAGGAAGAAAGACAAGAACATACTGATAAAGGCTATTTTAAGTTAATGACGATGTTAACAACAGCTAGCCCTATTAATTCTAAAGAGATCAGTATTAGATGGTAAAGTTCGACAGTAACATAAGACTGCCTAAATTAGTTGTAAATACAAGTAAAATGCAAAGAATAGATAATAGAGGGTGTGAAGAACCTCGGGTATGTTGGAACACTAGTCCATGCATAGTGCACAGAACCCTTGAAACTCTGATGGCAAATTGAAAGCATATCCTGAATCAAATGTGTGTGCAACCACATACTCTCAGCTTGATTACAGAGAACACCACCAGGCCTCAAGGCTCTAGCAATTGTATCAAAAAAAGGCTTCTCCACAAGTTCCTGAGCAGGCCCTGTAAATGGCAAAAGTAACATAATCAGAACAGTAATCAGCCTGTTCAGCTGATCTAATGAATAGTGCTCGGCTGGTAGAATGAATAGTATTATGTGAGAGGAGATAAGCCGAAATAAACCAGCCGAGCACTATTCATTAGATCAGCTGAACAGGCTGTGAGAATTTGATAGGACAAAGTTTCATTTACAAGTAAAATCGGAACACATCATTAATACAGAATAGCTAGGGAAGCAGTAACCAAGAAAGAAGCATGGAGCACATGAACAATATAATAAGAAATACCAAAACCAAAAATGAACAGAACAGATATACAGTAACTAAGACATAGCTAAGGCTATCCATGGCACTGTGTTCTAGAAATACAATGAATAGAAGCATTAGCTCACCTATTGGGTCTGACGAATCAACAATGATAGCATCATATGTACCTTCAGGAGCATTTCTCAAGAACTCGACAGCTGAAAGTAGAAAAAGAAAACATTCTAGTATGAAATTACAAATCACAAACTGAAATGATTTTACCTACACACTGCAAATTGGGAATTTAGGAAGATATGAACAAGTAATGTAGTGGTCTCATGGGATTATCGACATACCATCACCAACATGAAGTTGAACACGAGGATCTTCAAATCCAACAGACAAATGTGGGAAGAAATCTTTGCAAACCTAAAAAGTTAAGATGTATATCAGCAAGGTATAGATGGGGATTACACCTCAAAGTGAAGGTCAAGGAATCAAAGGAGAACTTACATCAATAACCAGCTGATCGATTTCACATATGTCAATCGACTCCACAGAACTATGTCTAGAAATCTCTCGGAGCACACCTCCATCACCACCACCAATAACCAAAACCTGCAAAGTAATTCCTAAGAGAATAAGTCACTATCATGCAACAGTATCAAATCAAGTGCAAATAAAAGATATTAATATTCCATGTGCTGACATAAAGCTGCAGAACATCTTCCTGTTCAATTTCTGTTAGTAGCGATACAGCATTATCAATGATTTCACAATATTGAGGAAAAAACAGGGAGGGATCAGGAGATATACTTTTTTAGGGGATGGAATTGAACAAAGTGGGAGGTGAGTAATCATTTCCTGGTATGCACATTCATCCTTATCAGTCAACTGAACAATGCCATCAAGCACAAGGACTTTCCCATAGGTTGACGACTGCACACAAAAATTAAGAGGTTATTACACAATAGAAGCCACATAAAGTTTTTTATTTCTGGTACCAACAGACTATGAGAACCTCAAAAACTAAGACTTCTTGGTATGGTGACTTCCCCTGGTACAAGATCTTCTCCACTTTCAACGAATGGGCCTCTCCTATAAATGAGAATGAAATCATAAGAGATACAAGAAAGATGCATTATTGTTTCACTTTAGGGCAAAACGGAAAATGGCAGAGAAGCACAGCAATGAGAGCAACTGGAAATTCAGCTCAATGCTAAAAGAGCATATTATAGAATGTCAAATAAAGGAAAAATAACAACACACTTAAGGACAAAGAACGCAAGCTGGAGAGCATAACCAACACACTGATGATCGTTTTGGAAAATAAGTTGAAGGCGTACGGAGGTCAGGAAATGAACCCAGAAGAACATAGCCTTTCTTGTGAAAACGATGGAACTAAGAACACTACCATTGTCAAATAAGAAAAGCCACAAAGCATCACTTGGCTGCATATGCACTCTTACGTTATATCCTATCAGCTGATGCAACGTCTTTCTACCATGAGAACATCGGTACAACAAAACCAATAGGAATACTAAAATCCTAACTCTGATAGCATAAATCATCAACCTTCTCCAACAAATTCATGAGAATTGCATTGTACTTGTACTAATAAAGATATCATCTTAGAAATGTGCAAAACCACTGTTTGAACAAAATTTTGGGAGGTTGCATGTGAACTTATTTCAACTGCTAGAATTTTCCTTCAATTTTTTTTAAAGAAAGTGGTTCATCCTTTCACTTGGAAGAAGAAAACAGTTGCAGTAATTGAGCAATACAACCGTGAACCTTCTCTAACATAACTAAACACAGGCATGCAGTTGTCCAGCGAATAACTATAAATCTATCAGAAAATCATTTTACAAAGACAATTAACTGTTCAACACTTTGGATTAAGATTACTCTTGCAGACAATTGTTAGTGAATAATTAAATAGGTAAATAAAAAAATTGATACACTTTGGCGGGACAAGTACCTGGCCACATCGGGTTATTGTAGTACTGAACTTTGCTTGCTTTACCTGCACAGGGAGCGATCAGGGTCATATAAAAGAAGTGAACATTGGAGAATTGATAGTAAGTTGTAGACGATCTATCAAGTAAGATGACCAAGGATGTGAAGCACAGCCTGGACATACCACAGCGTGAACGTGGTTCGGTGAACCAGCCAGACACCACCGTAGCATGGCACTTGGCCTCAGACTCGGGCGCGGCGGCCCTGGCCTTGACGCAGCAAGGGGGCAGCGGCTTGGCAGAGCCATCACCCCCACTCCCCTTTGTCTGCGCCGTCCCAGTCAAACCATTTCCGGCGCCTCCACCCTCCATGGACCCTGTTCCTCTTTGGAGTTCCCAGCCTCTGGATCAATCAAAGGCAAAGCAACATCAGCCAGGGCTAAGCAGCAACAACAACCAATGGCAAGCGCAATATTAATGAGCAAATTCCGCGGCGGTAGCGTGAGATGGTTAACAGGTGGCAGGCTATATCCGCAGAAAACGTGGGCCACGAGCGTGGATGCCAGATGGTTGGGGACAAGGGCAACAACGGCATGCTCACTCACCCACCGAGCCCCCCACAACAACCTATTCGTTGGCAACAAGGACGTGACTAGAACATGTATTAAGCAACCAGTTGTTAGTAATCCTGAAGGCTAAAGCATCGGAATTTCTGAAATTAAATAAAAAGATTTTGAAAGGAGAGGTCTTTTTTTTTCCTTTTGCTTTCTAATCGCCGCCGCAAAACCTCGAGAAACCTCCGCCGTCGCCGCCTCCCCTACTGGAAGAACAAGTGAACACGGGCGGTGCCGGTGCGGGGTACGGGGCAACGGCCTGCGCGGCTAAACGGGACACGGGCCGACTCGCCCGAGCAGGACGGCCGCCGGCGTGGCTGAACGGGAGCGCGAGCGAACTCACCGGAGCAAGTCGCGGGGGCAGAGATGCTATACCGCAGGGGAAAGGGGGCTCGTTACCTGGGGCGCGAATGGCGAGGCGTGTCGAGCGGGGGCAAGGAGAGAGGCGGCGGCGCGGAGGGGGAAGAAATAGAGGGAGCGGAGGGCGCCGCGCCGGTGGTGGTGGGGGGTGGATTCTCTATTTCTCTGTAACTGGAATCCCTTCGCCCTCGCTTTCCATGCGGCCTGCGGGGAGGAGAGGAGATAGCGAGCATCTTGTGGATGTATAGAGGCCGTCGGATGCTGGTTGTTTCTGGAGGAAAGTTTTTTTTTTTTCTACTCCTTTTTCTTTGACAAATGGAACAAGGTTTTTGTGGGTAGGGTTTTGGGAATCTAATCGAATGTAGAATCTCGCGAAAGAGCTGAGAGAAACACGTTAGGTATGTGGTAAATTTGGTTATTTGACACCATATTTGATACCTTCCTCAAGTCATAGTTTTGTAATATTCTATCATTCAGTAAAAAGGTCTGGTTGGTTTTCTAGTTAACATCGTCATATATTTAAGAACAGATTTGTTTTATGCTTGAGAATTAGGATTGCTTAACTATCCACAGGTGTCTACATTTTTCTAGATTTATTCCAAAAAAATTTCTTGAATTACGCATGAGAGCTACACATTGTTTCTCTTTTTTTCCCAAGGAAGCTACATATTGTTTCATTGAAAGGGAATTGAAGTTAAATAAAAATAAAGTCCTAAATCTTGTGCACTATAATTTTATTATTCTTAAATGTATCTTGACGTTCTTATTTACTCCTTTCGTTTCATAATACTTGTCGTTTTGATTTTGCTAAATACATTTCTTTTGTTATGTATCTAGATATAACTATATATCTAGATGCATAGCAGAAATAATGTATGTAGAAAAGTCAAAACGACAAGTATTATGAAACGGAGGGACTACTCGCTATAATACAAAACTTATAACTAAATCTAGCTGCGGGATATATAGCGCTTCAAATTGAGAAATCATTGTGAACAAGACAACAATATATCCTAGCAATATCATCAAGCATGTGTACAGTTGACTAGTTGAGCCAAGATCGCAGTGGGTAGCCTGGCAGCCTTCACGTGACAATAAGTGCGTGATCCGGGTGCGCCTCTGTCCTCCACGCGCGTGACCGGCGTGCTGAGACCTAGTTGAGACTGTAGCGGTTTTAGACTTTTGTAAGTACAAATTGCTAGCGTGATCAAGTGTCAGACATTAGAAAGAGGCAGGGTGGGGCAATTAGAATAAAGCTAGCCTGTTCATTTCAGGAGCTCATCCAATCATCCATCGATCAACGTCACCAATGCAGATAACAAATCAGGCCATCTACTTTCATATGAGAATATATGCAGATGACAACTTAGCAACGGTGACCTTTATTTTCCAAGAGCCTCTTTATTCTAGAGAATATGTATCTTTCGGTGTGCTTTCCTTACCTATTATCTATTGATGTACTTGGCTTAAGGATTGATTCTCTAAAATTTCTTATTTCTCTTTGTTTTTTATTAAAAACATATTTGAAAGTAGTCAGAGACCTAGTTGAGATTGTAGTGGTTTTAGACTTTTGATTTTGAGGCTAGAAATTTTTCCCTTTCATCATGTTCATTAAAATCCCTGTACAACTTATGCCTTCAATTTCTACTCCATGTGGATGTGGTTACAGTCTCACAGTTTCATCTGACTCATGGGTCATGGCAAAGGAGACATGGACTTCTTCAGATCTGATTATATACACTTCCTCAAACAGGTAATAAGTCCTTGTAATTGGATGGCAAAGCAAATGGGTATCAAAGAACGAGAAATTTGGAAATTTGACACCCAATTCGACAGTCTCGCAAGATTTGACACCTAATTCGGCGCCTCTTCAAAAATTGACACCATGAGTACGAATTCTCTCAAAAAGAGGAACTCACCCCATATTTTATCATATCCCTTGTTGCAGCCACTATTTCCTCATGTGGACAGACCAGATTGCCCCTGCCTTAGACTACCCGCACCGGCTACGGCATCCGGCTTCTGCAGGAGTCGGATGCCGTTTTCCCCCCTGCAGCGGTCTCCTGGAGGAGACACGGGAAAATCCCGTCGCCGCGCCGCTCCTCGGAATCCAGAGGGATCCGGGAGCCTCCGCCAGCGGCCCCGGCCCCACCACGTGCGTCGCTGCGGCCTGCGACCAACGGTCTCGCGCCAGGAAGGAGAGGGGGAAGGGTAGTCGTGGTCGCCGGAGACCCTCCCGCCGCCGTCGGAGCTCCGGCAGGCAAAGAGATAGAGAGGAGCAGAGGGGAGAAGAGGAAGGGAGGACCGAGCTCGGAGGTGAGGAGGTCCACCGCCGGAGCTCCGCCCCTGCATCCGGCTCGCGCGGAAGCTTGATGCGCGGGTCCCCGCCGTCGCAGCCGTCCTGCGCCGCCAAGAGGAGGGACCGGCCACGGGAAGAAGCACCGCCGTGCAGATCGAGGAGCGACGTCCTTCCTCCGCTCGTGGCCAGGGAAGGGAGCGAGGAGGCGAACGAATCGAGGGTGTGGCCGACCTGCAGGCTGCAGCGCGCACTCCCCCTCCACCTTCCGCCGCCGCCGGCCACCGCGCGAGCAAGGGGCAAAGCGCCGCCGGCCAACGCGCGAGCAAGGGGCATAGCGTCGCCGGCCACCGCGCGAGCAAGGCACAAAGCGCCGCCGGCGCGGATCTGGCCGGCCCTGCCCTCTCCCCTGTGTGGCGGAGCTCGAGGGCGGCCGAGCTCGACGCAGCCGGAGAAGTTCTGCCTTCCTTCGAGGGCCCCAAGGAGATCCCCACGGTCGACGTCGCCGTCGAGCTCCGTGCCGTGGTGGCCGTGCCGTGGTGGAGCTGGTCGGGCCCTTGCTCGCCGCTGGTGGACGGCACGGCGCGACGCGACACGCCGGGGCGGGAACGGGGACAGGGACGGGGAGCAGGGGAGGTTGGGTCTCCCGCGCGCCGCCGGGGTAGGGACGGGCGAGGAGCTCCTCGCGCCGGAGCTGCAGGGGGAGGGAGAGGGGTGTGCGGCCTCGAGGTGCTCGTTACACGCCGGCACGCCGCCGCCGGGGAGGGAGCTGGAGCGTCCACGCCGCCGCCGGTCCGTGCCCGCGCCGCCGGGGACCTCCTCGCCTTGATCCAGCGGGCCGCCGCCCCATCCGCTCCTCCACGGGCGCCGCCGTCCTCCGCACCATGGATGCGCCGGCTGCTGCTCCAGCTCGGCCTCGCGCCCCTGCACCTCGCCGCCGCGCAGGACTAGGGAGGCGGAGCAGGACTGCGGCTTGGATGCGCGCGCGCCGGCGGAGGCATGGATGCGGCGGCACGCGAGCGCGGGAGAGGCGAGCAGGGGAGGCGCGCCGGCGAGCAGGGGAGCCGCCGGCCGCGCGCCGGCGGAGGCATGGATGGGGGCGGCGAGGAGAGCAGAGGAAGGGGGGTCCGCGTGTGGTGGTGGGAGTGGGTGGGGATAAAAAATTGGAGTGGGACCGGGTTGTTGGATGAAGGAGAGAGATAAAGGAAGATGAATGCGGGATAAGTGAATATGAAGGAGAGGATCTCAATGACGAGGCAAGAATATTCTGTTTTGAAGGAGAATATGGAGGAGAACGAGTGTGGATAGTCTTATCCACGCAGGTAGGAGAGAAGCCCGTGCTCTCGGATGACGAAAAAAAATTAGACGCCGCAGCCGCGGCCTTCTCCTGGCGACGAACCCGGCCGCCGCCTGGAATTAGCGGAGGAGCCCCTCGATCTTGGCGAAGCACCATATACAGTCGCGGAGTGCTTGAGCCGGTCGCGGCCAAGGAGCACGAATTGACTGGGGTGGGGTTCGATTTGTGGGCAACTGAGTCCGATTCAGTGGCTAGGTTCGATTCAGCGGCGGCAAGGTCCGATTCATCAGTGGTGCTTGATTCAGTGGCGATTGGCTCGTTCCGTGGTGCCTCGTGGTCGCCTCACGTTCGTCTCGTGAAGGTGCTATCCTCCCAACCGAGCAAAGTTGCTGGGCAAAACAAGCTTTCAGCTTGCAACCAAGCGGCTGGCAAGGAGCTCGATCTGGGCAGTAGCAAGCTTGCTCCGTTTTCTCGTGATGTGCGGCTGGAGAGCAGGGGAAGCCGCGTGGGCGGAGCCTGTGTGGAGGGGCGGCAGCGGCAGCGCAAGCGTGGGTGGAGGGGCGCAGCATGGGTGGAGGGGCGGCGGCGGCGGCGGCGCAAGCGTGGGGGCGGCGGCGGTTCGTCGATCCGGAGCGGCGCCGCGGCAGGCAGAGGAAAAAACCAGAGGGAGAGATGCCGATGCAAGAGATCGATCTTGTGTTTAGACAAGGTTAGGGGCATTCTTGTCCGATCACATGATAGAACAGGGAGGGATGTAAAGGAAATGATAAAAAATGAGGTGAGTCCCTCTTTTTGAAAGAATTTGTGCTCATAGTGTCAATTTTTGAAAAGGCGTCGAATTGGGTGTCAAATCTTGCGAGGCTATCGAATTAGGTGTCAAATTTCCAAATTTCTCTCAAAGAACATGTACTACTCCTATTAAGAACTTTATGTACTTCACTCAAGTTGGCTCCAATCAACTTTGGAAGAAAGCAAGCATTATTGGAGGTGTAGCATATCAAAAAAGAGATTATTCCCCAAAGTGAGATTAAAAGGAGATGCTCCCATGAAGGGGGGAAATGCAGCAAAACAGACAATCTATCTCAAAGCTCGTTGGGGGGAATAAATAAAGCACAGAGTTTCGGCATCTTTGAAGAGACCACTAATTATAAGCTGTAGCTGTCTACCAATGGCACATGTGGTCTGAAGCTTGGGAGAGAATTGACTTTCGTAGCGACCTCTTGTGGTGCGCAATACTGTTGATTAGTGGCATACTAGTGTTCGAAAATTACTAGTGTATGTAGCTGTCTACTGATGGCACATGTGGTCCGAAGTTTGCTTCTTTTGGCGGATCTTGTGCTGATTTGTATGGCAGATTTATTCAGAAAAAATATTACACGTTGATTTGTACGAGAGTTTTGTTACGAGAGAAAAACATTGTGCAATAGAAGCAGAAAAAAGAGAAGCCGAACAAAAACTAGGATAAAAAATGTCTGATGATTAAGATTAATTGTATGCTACTGAAACTTCACCTGCGATATGGGTATCATTCTGACTTACAAGAATGCTAATACAGAGCATTTCATCCTCTCGCATAAAATTCTAAAATTATGGTCAAATATGTTTATCAAAGAGTTAGCGCTACTTGATCAGTAAACTTCACCATTCTTTAGTTTTCAAAATTCACAAGTGGGAGGAATCTTACTATTGCTAATTGAAAACTCTTTTTGAAATCTCACATGAAACCACAATCCTAAATGGACACTCTAAAAAAAGAAAATCCTAGAAATTCTATAAAAAAAAGCAAATCATCATGTCATCAACTTAGTAGAGTCAAATCATCATAACCATTGACTATATTACGTTTTAAAAAATTATCCACCTTGCCATTATGAAGATGGTCTAAAGTAACCCCTAGATCTAAATCTAAATTACTCTCTTTTACCATTACTAATTTAATACTATTTTATATTCTCTATATTAATCCTCAAAAAATATACTAGTAGAAAATAGAGGAATCAAACTAAAAAACACACGTCGCTATCTCCCTTCTCCTTCCTCACGAAATCCTCGTGTACCTGCTGAACCATCACGGAGGATCTTACGAGACGCCGGCTCCTATCGCCTGTTAGGATAACTATCGCGAGACCTTGATTAAATTTCTCTCCCTGCCGTTCTCTTTCATGGACGAACTAGTGATTTGGGCGCGCCCATGCGCGCAGCTGAATTTATGATGCAGCCAATGGATTTTTTTTTGGCAAATATAGATGCACAAATATTGTAAAAAAATAGTGCAGAAATTAATAGGGCAGATGAGCACTGGTTGATACATATTTAGAGTTCCATATACAAGCCTGCACACGATAATTTACACATACACGGAGATGATATGACTGCCTCCATGCTCGAGTAGCATGCCGCAGCAAAGTGCGAGATCATGGTCCATGGAAATGTCAAAATAAATGGCAGTTCAGGATCTATGTACATAACAAAGGCTGCCCTGATATGTACATATGGCACCTTGTAGGCAAAAGCGATAGCAAAAGAAATGGCCACTTCTGGTTATGCTGCGAAGTTGAAGGATAGAATCAACTAACCAGGACATTGTTTTGCTGAGTGCGAGAACCTTTGCATTCAGAGCTTTTCTGATGAGTTGTTTTCTTGTGTTCCAAAGAAGATCTATGGAAGTCATGTGCAATCATGAATGGATCAGTGACCGGTAAACATAGTAGAAATAGTTATTAACAATCTTAAGACGTGCATCTTTAACTGATTTTTTATGATGACTAATAAGCTGAGTGAAGGTGTATGCAGTGTAATGGAACCTAATGTTAGGTATCTTGTGATTTAAAATTATTTTGGCATGTAATTGTTCGAATATTAAAAGGGGGATTAGCCATTCTAGAATTTTAAACAGTCATTTACATGTAACTTGGTAGAGGTCCATGCTATCAGTATAATGGCTGCTGTCACCTTTAAGACCATCCACACTCGTCATCCTCCATTTCCTCCTTCAAAACGGAATATTCCATCCAAATTATCAAGATTCTCTCCTTCATATTCACTTCTCCCGCATCCATCTTCCTTTATAATCTCTCCTCCATCCCAACTCCCACCGTGGGGCCCACATCACCCCCACCCACCGATGGCTTCCTCCCCCACCTACCCCGTCTCCTCTGCCACCCCCACCATTCCTCTGCCTCCCCCACCATTCCACCGCCGGCTGCTCCCTTGCTCCACCGCCGACGCCGGGCGCTCGTGGTCGGCCGCTCCTGCCCCTGCTAGTGCAGCGAGCGGGATCCGAGGCGGCACGTCGGCGGCGGAGCAGCTCGAGCTCGCGGTGGCGGCGCGAAGGAGCGGGCGCGCCAGATGCCACCGCGACTGCTCCCCCACCGACATCAACTGCGACCGCCCTACCCGCGCCACGAACATGGAGGTCAACGACGGTGCTGGGGGCCGCCAGGAGGAGGAGGAGCTCCAGTGCCACGGCCGGCTCTCGAGCTCCCCCTCCTCGATTCCTCCGCTCCCTCCTCGATTCCTCTGTCGGCGACGGTGCTGCGACGCCGGCGACGCAGCCGCGGTCGCCGCCACCGCTGATGTCGACGTCGTGACCACCCGTCGGCCGCCCCTGCCTTCACGACGGCGGTCAATCAAGGACGCGTGCAACGGCGCGCGCGCGGCCGGAGCTCCCTGCTACGAAGGTGCCGAGCTCCTCGTGCTGCCCGCCGGCACCTCCTCGTGCTGCACGCCGGCGGACGGAAGCTGGAGAAGCCCCAAGGAGGTGGCGACGGAGGGGGAGACCGAGCAGGGGAGCTGCGGCTCGGCGGAGCAGGTGCAGGCCGTGGACGGCGCGCCGCTTTCCCCCTCCCTCCCCTGCCCCGGCTGTAGCAGGTCCGACGCGGCGGCGGGATCTCCAGCGGTCGGCGCGGGCGACGCGCATCCAGGGGCGCGCCGGCGCTCCCCTGCTCCCGGCGACCATGGCGGGCGGGCGGGCGGATGCGGCGGGTGGGCGGGCGGAGATCCCTTCCTCCTCGAGCTCGGGCCGAGGTGGACGGGCGGCGCCCATGGCGCTCAAGCAGAGCTGCCCCCCGCGCGGCGTCCACGAGGAGGAGGACACGAGATCCTGGGCCGGCTCCCTCCCTCGATTTGTGACGCCGGCGCGGACGAAGGTCCTCCCCTTCCCCTGCTCCTCCAAGCCACCGGGAGGAGGTGGTGGGCGACCTCCCTCCCTGGGCGGCGGATCCAAGACCGGCGGCGGCCTCCATCCCGACGTCCCGCACAGCGGCGGACGGCGCGACGTGCGGCCTCGTCGGAGGCGAGGCCGCAGGAGGCGGTGGCGCGAGGAGCAGGCGCGGACGCGCGGAGCAGAGGCTCCTCTTCTTGCTTCCGGCGGCGGCGACCGGCGGCTCCGGCGAACTCGAGGAGGAAGCTCCGGCTGCGGCGCGCAAGGATCCGGCGGAAGGCGCGAGGCAGTTGGCGGCGGCGGCATCGGGACCGTGGTGGGCCCTCGCGGAGCCTCTCGATTCCGCCGGATTTGGAGGATTCGAGTGCCCACGGGAAAATCCCGTGAGCGATGCCGTCCCCCGCTGCGGGGTCGCTTTCCTCCATAGTACAACTCTTTGGGAAGGTATTTTTAATTTTTAGAACTACGATTGGGTATAAACTTCCATAACTACGATTGGGTATAAACTTCCATAAGCAGGAGCAGCATACTCTGTGTTTATGAGAGCATGGCAGAGGCAATATAGGATGCCCTCCTACATTTCAATGCAACGTTCATTAGGAAAGTTGGTTTTTTCTTCATTTTCCTCTAAAAACCATTTAAATACATCAGATGATTCAGAATGCCACATCATTGTCTAACGATTTGTTATGGTCTCTAACTAAATAGCAGTGACATCATGGAGCGGTTTACACACATCAAACAACATTGTTACAACTAAAATTGAATATCAAAGGTGACTTATATTCACATTTCGTCAAACATGAGCAGTGTGAAGGCAAATGGAAGAGCTCACTATACCTTGCAAATTGGTCGTCCGACCTTGCTTCTATTGTCGCCTAGATAACTCGATGCATCATTTCATCACACGCCACAAAGAGCATTGCAGAAAGATTTCCTGGCATCTCCACTCCATGAAATCGCTGAGAAACACATCTAGGAGCTCCGGGCAAGCGGGACTGCAGAAATGGATGGACGACAGGGCAGGCCGATGCCAGCACCCATCCGCGGAAGGGGCAGGGCAGGCGCATCCAGCGGCACGTCCACGACAGGCGGCTAGCAGCGCCAGCGGCGAGAGGGGCAGCCGGGCAGGTCGGCCGAATCGGCGCCCGAGCAGAACGGGCCGTCGCCGGCCCCCATCCGCGCAGCCGCGACAGGCGGTTGGCGGCGCCTATTGGCGCGGCGCGAGGGGCAGGCCAACCACAGGACAATAGACGACGTCGACAATGGATCTCAGGGCCGTGGCACACCTGAGCCGGCTGCCGTCTCATCCCCTGCGCGAGGGGTGGGCCAACCGCGACGCCCCCCTTGGCGTGCGGCCTGACCAGCCCGGCGTAGGGAGGAGGAGGAGGAGCGGTGGCTGGTGCGGGAAGGGAGGGAGGAGTCACCGCCTAGCACCCGGCGTGGGGAGAGAGGGAGGAGCGGCGGCCGCCGCGAGGAAGAGAGGGTGAGGACCGGGAGGCCGGTTGGGGACGTGAGCAAGCTCTGGACCCTTCGGGTGGCTAACACTGCAGTGCGGACCTCAGCATCGATTTCACAGAAACTTGAGGACTTAAACGCAAAATGTCTACTGCCACAGCTGGATGCCTAGCCGTCTGATCACGATCCGACGGCTCAAATCTTTTTCACCGACGTGGACGCGCTGGAAGGCCACCGACCGTGCCTCCTTTCATAAGGAGAGATGAGCCAAAGGAGGAAAGGGATCAATAGATCTGTGTAGCGAACATGGCCTCATATGTTATTTGTTTAAAACTTAATTTTGGTGATTAATGACAATATGATTAATGGGACTAACCATATTGTCTAGCATGTCTTTGCAGACACTTCTAGGTCCTAATGATGCAAAAATACCATATGCCAAAATGGGAAGATAGTATATTTTTCAAGGGTCAAAACCGCGAAAGAAGAAGAAAAGAAATGCCACCGTCGGATGAACCGACGGTACCCTTGGAAGCGGCGTCGGTGCAATCACCAGATGAAGTTGTACACTGCGGGAAGACTCAAATCAACAGGATGGTCACCGGATCAACCGACACCCCGTTTTCTAGTTGCGCCGGATGAATCAAGAAATCAAGCAAGTAGGAATCAACACCACCGGATGAACCGACGGTGTAGCAGCGGTTCATCCGGCGGTCGTGTGTTTGCTAACAGAGAGGTCCAGGCGCGAAGCTCTTCAGCTCCGGATGAACCGATGGATACAAGGATTGATCAACGGTTCATCCGATGGCTTCGAAAATGCTACCAGAGAGTTTTTTGAAGCAAACCTATCAGCACCGGATGAACCGACGGTTAGGCAAGAAGACCGTCGGTGCAAGCGTCGGAGGATATGTGTCAGTGGAGATGCAACGGCTAGGTGACGTGGAGGGCACCGGATGAACCGACACCTATGGAAATAAGGCCATCGGTTCATCCGACGGTAGACTCTTTGGACGCCTTGGTCTATTTATACACCCTCCACTCACCCATTTGAAGTTGCTGGAGTGTGTGGAAGTGCAGAGGAGCTCAAGACTCATAGAAGATCATATCCAAGCCATCCAAGTGCTTAATTGCTCATCCATAGACTTGCACATGCTTTGTGTGTGTGCTTAGTGTTAGGTTTAGCTTAGAGCTAAGTGAGTACAAGGTGTGCCTATCTTGTGAGGTGATTCTCGAGTAGATCAAGTTGTACGAGGTGTGCCGAAAGTCTTGGAGCCTAGGTGGCTCTCCGGCAAACGTCTTCGACCCTCCGGCTTGGTGTGGAGCGGCGAGGACACTTTGTGCGGGGGACGTGGAGACCCCCTTCCCTTGGTGGAGAAGCTCCTTAGTGGAGGCGGCATCAAGGTGACCAAGGGAGCTTGGTGAGTGCCTTCGTGGCAAGTCAAGTGGTGCTCTTGGGAGAGACTTGGTGACCGGGAAGCAATACTCTTGTGTAGAGTGCTTCAACAACGTGGACTAAGGGTGGCTTAGTGCCTACCGATACTACGGGATAAATCGCGTGTCAAGAGTTTGCTTCCTCTCATCCCCCTTTACGTTTCCGCATTACTTTCTTGCATCCTTGCTTGTCTTTACTTTCCTAGAGTAGTATCTTGCTAGGATTAGCTATAGGTTGCAAAACTTGTTTTGGGATGAGAGTTTCACACTAGAACAACCTTAGTTGCACATCTAGGTAGCATGTTCTAGTTTATGTTTCATGCAAAATAGTGAAAGCCATAGGTTAAGTTTGTAAGTTGCCTAATTCACCCCCTCCCCTCTTAGGTTACGAGCATCCGAGTCCTTACAATCTGACCAGTAAGTCCTTCCTTGGTCTTTCTCTTTCTCCCGTTCTCTTCCAGGTGACATTGGAGATATGTTTTCAATAAAAACATGAATTCTAGGAAACATACATGAAGCTATCCAGGTGCTTTGGTGTAAGAAGTTTTTATACGTCATCTCTTCCTGAATGACACAAATAAAGCTCACATTCACCACATATGGAAGAACACCAAAAACTCATTTGGCATGTCTCTGTATACCTATTAATCGGTATGGTTAATACTTAATAGATCACACTCCACGGTGAGAAGACCCAACATGGATGGGAAAGGAAGGAGTCTCATTAAGCTTTTGCTTTAGATGAGGCCACAGCCCATAGGTATGCACTCGGTCCCTATACCCACAGTCTCTATCATCATATCGTGTATGCAATGCAGCCTCCTATCACTACCAGAATCCTCACCTTTGCCATGATCATGAGCTAGGTGTTCACGGCAAAGATCCCTTTCCCCTCGGCAACGCCTTTGCCGAGAGGAAGCTCTCGGCAAAGAGCTCTCGGCACAATCTTGCCGGAAAAGAGCTCTTTGCCGAGAGCCAGGTCACGCCTTCTCGGCACATGTGTGCCATGAGGTCAGATGGCTCTCAGCAAAAAAAAATTCATAAAACAAAAAAAGCCATCCACTCGGGGCACATGGGACCACCGGCCAGCCGCCAAACCTCCGCGGCGGCCGCCGCCACCAGCACCAGCACCACAACCACCGCCCGCCGCCGTCACCACCACCACTTGCCACCACAATCACCACCACCGCCCACCACCAGAGAGAGGAGGAGGGAGAGAGAACCTGGAGGTCGAGCCGGTGGAGAAGAGGAGGCCGGCACTCCCGGAGAAGAAGGCCGCTGCGCCCAGAGAGGCCACACCTCGTAGATCCCGCCGCCGACCACCGAGAGGAATGAGGCCACCTCCACTCCGCCACCAGCCGCTCTGTCGCTGCCACGCTCCTCGCCCTACTGGATGTGAGGGGGGACCGCCCTCTGTCGCGACCGCCGCTCCTCACCCCGCCGCCCCTCCTCACCGGTCAATATATTCCGGTGAGGGGAGAGCGGAGGGGGAGGAGAGGAGCCGTGAGAGGGAGGTGGGGAGAGTGAGTCGAGGGAGGGAGGTGGCTGCCGTCCTAGTCGCGGTAGTGCCGTCCATGAGCCGCTGCCGCTGCCTGGGCTTGGAGGGGGAGGGAGAGGTGGAGGCGGCGTGAAAGTACCTTGATGTCGCCTAGAGGGGGGTGAATAGGCGAGTCGGCAAAATAAAACTTTTCCACCCAAAACTTGAGCTCCCTGGCACAGGCGGTCAGACCGTCTTCACAGGGCGGTTAGACTGCCCCTGCTGCTCTATGCTGGGGAGGGCAGTTTAACCGTCTCCTGGACGCGGTTAGACCGCTTCCACGAAGAGAGCCAGCAAAGTGAAGCTCAAGCTTCTCGTGACTTCTAGCACGGACCAAACTTGTATGGTGGCTTGAGTAGATGATCAAGAGTAGGGTAATGATCCCTGCACACAAAGACAAGCACACCCAAGTAGATCAAAGCGGAAGCAAATAGTAATATGCTAGAAAACCACAAGTGAGGCAGACCACAAAGGAGACACTATGATTTGTTTCCTGAAGTTCACCTCCCATTCTACGTCTGCGTTGAGGAGCTTGTAAGGGAATCTCACAACAAGTCGGGCCTCTTTCAACCACTTTTCTCGGTTCCACTAAGGTGATCTTTTCCACGAAGAGGCAAGATCACAACCCTCACAAACTTACCGCTGCTCACCACAACTTGAGAACTAGCCGGTGACGCCTAGTCGTCTAGGAGGCAAACTCCAAGAGTAACAAATGCTTCAAAGACTTGTAGACACAAACCACAAGTCTCAAGCTATGGGATGCTCTTGTTAACTCACAAATGCTCACACAAGATCACTCTCTGAACCCAACTCAAGGATAGAGATTGAATCTCACAAATCTCACAAAGAGATGGTTGGGGAGAGGTTCTATGGCTTTGGCTTAGCAAAAACAGCAGAGGGAGCACACCAGCAACCCTAGAAGCAGCAACTCTAACAAGTGGAGCTCGTGGGGTATAAATACTCCACACAAGAGAAACTAGTCGTTAGAAACCAGCCCAAGGCGGTCAGACCGCCTGCACCAGGCGGTTAGACCGCCCTGCCCTTTTTACTTCTCACCAATACTTCACCGACTAGATGAAGTGGCTAAAGTTGGGTTAAAGGTTTGTTAGATCACTCGGGAACTCTCTCATGGCTAATTCTCACAAAGGTCAACTAATGAGCACTTTTGATACTTGTCATAAAGTTAATGTTGCACCCCTCTTGATAGTACGACATTCCTATACTCAAGAATAAAAGTAAATACTTAATCAACCTCTTGAGCTTGTAGATCTTCAATCTTGCCATACTTGAACAATTTCAACTTGAGGGCTTCCAACATTGCCATTGTCTTGAGCACAACTATACTTGAGCTAGTGACTTAAGATCTTTCCATATATCATAAGAATGCACACTTAGATCCTTAAGCCACTTCATATTCTCAATTATAACATATAGATGAGTTGCATTGCTTCCCTCGGTTAAGGCTTGGATATGATACTTCGAGACCCCACAGATACTAGTTACTTCACCTGAGCAAAACACCAATGGCAGCTTAGCTTGAACCATAGACTGCTTAGTACCTCGCTCTAGTCATCTCGGTTGATCTCTTCATCACTTACCCAATCCACGTTGAGTTCGGTTTTGCTTCATCAAGAATTAATCTTCATTTGAAATACCACTTCAAATGTTTGTTCTTAATTGACAACGTATATGCAAGCTTCCAACTGAGGATCATAAAATATATACTCATTATTGTATCCTTTTGCAATCACCACTTGAAGCCTTGCATTGATTATTTTGAAACACCATTTCTTATGTCCATGACTTGTATGTTTTCAATTGTAGAACCATTATCTTAGAATTATCCACAAGTTCCTTAAAGTATCCATATGAAACATTGCAAAGTCTTTTGGTGCAAATAATCATCTCTCACAAAATAATTCCTTTCATTTGTACCCAAGCTATCACATGTATTGGAGACCTTGCAAATCATCCTTGAAACACACTCCAATATTTTTTTCAATTTAGCTTGACATTCATCAATACTTGTACAAGGGATCACATACTTGCTTACTTTGTTTGATGTGAGCCATACAATATTCATTCTCATACAAGTGACAACAATATCTCATGAATGTTCAAACAAAAACCTGCTCACATTCTTAAACAAAACAAGTTAGTTCTTTAATCGCTATGTCATTCAATTCACCAAAATTCACTTAGGGGCCTAGATGCACCTTCACGACGGCATATCTGAAGGGAGGACGCAGTGGGGCCATGGAGGAGGAGGGAGAGAGGCGGCGGCCGGTGGCCGACGTCGGGGAGGAGGTGGTGGGAGGACGCGGCGGATTAGGGTTGGGGGGAGGGCAGTTTAAATACAGACCGGCGTGGAGCTTGGGCTAGTGGGCCGAATGGACCGCGGCTGGCCCAATATGATTTTGCCGTGAGCCAGACTCTCGGCAAAGAAGGCATGTTTGCCGAGAGCGGCTCTCGACGAAGGCAATTTTCATCAAAATCAATATTAAAAATAGCAAATAGATGCGAAATTTTTCTAAAACTTAATATGACACTAATTATGTTGTATATTACTTATAGAAACGTTTTTGTAGTCAAACCCAAATTTGAATTTCTCTAAGACTCAAAACCTATTGACATTAGTTCAGATTCTTAGAAACTTCTCGTGATGTCCCAGTTTCTAAACTGCGTACGTGTCGAAGTGTTCAAAACATTCTCAATTTTTTACCACAACCTCCACATATGATATCATGAGCACTTTGACAAAATTCGTGATTTTAAAACTGTCGGGGTTTGTTACCACCTGCAAGTAAATTTATACGAGCGCGAGTCCGAATCCGCACGGTTACACAAGAGACACTCGGGATTAAACTGGTTCGGGCCTCCGGAGAGTAATAGCCTACGTCCAGTCTAGAGAGGTGTGTTCTTTATGCTCAAATGTCTGTAGTAGGGGTTACAAACAGGTCGGGAGAGGGTCGCTGAGCCCAAGTCCCTTAGTACGCGTGCACTGTGTTCTTGTAGCAGAGTCCTGTGTACACGAGTGTGAGTGTGACTACGTGATGATGTGAGATGAGATATCCATACTGAGTACGTGTGGGGGTGAAAGTGAACGTGTGTTACAAGTTTTCCCTCCTCCCCTTTTATAGTCGCAAGGGAGAGGTCTATGGGGTCAAAATCGAGGGTGTAGACTAGATTACAACGTAGGGCGTCCTTCTCTGTGTCGGACCGTCAGGATGGTGCGGCGAAGAACTGTTACGGGTTGTAGGCGACGACGTAGGGCTCCGGGAATCACGCGTCCCAAGTAGTTTCCTTCGGGGCTTCTCGTGCTCCCCTCCGAGTAGTTCGTCGGGTGCAGGGTGTAGGCTTCGTACCCTACCCATGTCAGCAGAACAGGGGCGCGTCTTTCCCGGGCACTGTGGGAGTGGAGTGGCCTATGCCACGACATTTGAAGTTTAGGAGGGGCGTTCACTGTGTCGTTCGTGGCACAGCGCTTCCCGTGTTGTTCGTAGTATGACGCACACTGTGTCGTTCGTGGCACAACAGGCGGATACTGTCGACCATACACCCCGGATACCCATACATGGAAGGATACGAACTCATACCATAAATCTTTGTAATCCTACTAGGACTCGTACCATGTAATCCTACTAGGACTCCTATCTTCTAACTGACTAGGAACCCACCCCCTGGACTATATAAAGGAGGACCGGGTACTTAGGAGGACAGGCCGACACCTCAAGGTGAATCCCCCAACCCCTCCGGGGAACACCCAAGCGCATGACGCCATACTTGATATTCCAAACAGGACGTAGGGTCCGCTACTCCAGTGGCCCGAACCTGTATAAATATGTGTCCCGTGTCCTCGCGCATACCTTCGAGTTCCAGGTCTGACGATCCTCCACCGCACAATCTACTACCTCGGGTACCCCTTGGTAGGCTTAGTGGCCAAAACACTGACAGCTGGCGCGCCAGGTAGGGGTGATCGCCGAGATCACCGAGCGAATTCGAAGGCCCTCATCTGCAAAATTCGATCTACTCGACGAGAATCAAAGTCATCATCAACGCGAGATCAGTTTTTTTTCACGACCTGTACGCACGCCTGCAGAACTCACCGAGTTCGAGGACGAAACGGATACAACCAGACAAGGCACTGCATCAAGTCAACGGAATTGATCGATTCTGAATCAAGTCCGAAGCTGAGTCTGCACACGCACATGGGAGATCTCCAGGAAGTTAAATCCTGCCCAGAAGCGTACTCAAGTCCGAAACAGGACCGAACTCGATCTAGGAGAGTGCTGCTGCTGTCGTTGTCTCCGTCCGAATTAAATGCTCATGCTAAGCACACATGGAAGGCCACCGAGAAGCATCAGAAGCTAGCGGACCCAACAAGTTCTTTCCGTTTGCTGAAAATCAATTCATAGCAAATTACTACTCGCACACCAGCAAGCTACCAAGGAAGATCTCAAGATTTTTGCTTGGTGCACACGGAAGACGTACATGAGCTCTACTATATCAATACTCGGCAACGCCACCTCGTCATCAACTACTCGAGTGCAACTACCTTAGGGTGCGACCGGGTGCCTCGGCTACTCGCGCAGCTCGTTGTCGACTACTGCGCCTATACTGAGCATCCGGACGCGTCGTCTCGCTGCTCGACTTCCCGTCGGTTGGTCGCACTGGATCTCGCCGTGCCCCGGTCACTCCGTCTCGCGGCTCGACTACTTATCGTCCGGTTGCACTGGCTCTACTGCGCCTATACCGAGCATCCGGACGCGTCGCCTCGCCGCTCGATTTCCCGTCGTCGGTCACACTGGCTCTCGCCGTGCCCCGGTCACTCCGTCTCGCCGCTCGACTACTCATCGTTCGGTTGCACCGGCTCTACTGCGCCTATGCCGAGCATCCGGACGCGTCGCCTCGCCGCTCGATTTCCCGTCAGTCGGCCACACTGGCTCTCGCCGTGCGCCCGGTCACTCCGTCTCGCGGCTCGACTACTCATCGTCTGGTTGCACTGGCTCTACTTCGACTACGTCGTGCACCGCCTCGACATCGTCTTGTGGTCACACCAACTCATCGTGGACTACTTCGGCTACTCTTCTCGGCTAGTTCTACTAGAAAACTAGTCGAGAATTACTTCTACGCCCCCCCACAACTAGTCGGACCCGCCTCCGACTAGTCAACACTCGTCCACGAGTTCATTCAAAACCCGCTTCGGCGGTACAAGCCGACTTCGGTCGCATCTCCAGACCGCTCATGCGGTATCAGTAAGTCATTTATTTTAAATGATTACTTTTTTCTTCTTCTTTGGCTTGTTTTGCGCATGCAGGACAACACGCTAAGGATTACTTATTGGTGTACGCTTCTCAACGGATTTTTTCACAAAAGCTACACTATGCCGACTATTCTTGGGACATATCAACAAGTCACCACGAGCTCACTCCATCAACTCGGGGGCTTTCCCAAGGAGGCAACTTCTAAAGTCCGCTACGCGCGGTAATCTAAAGTCGACTTACTCAAGTCGCATCTCTAAGTCGACTACTCTAGTCGCATCATAAAAGTCGATTTCTAAAATCGCATTTTCTAAAGTTTGCCCCGCGCAGCACAAAGTCGACTTACTCAAGTCGCATTCTAAAAATCCGCTCCGCACGGCTATCTCAAAGTCCACTCCGCGTGGCAATTTAAAGTCAACTCTGGTCGCACCTTCTCCCGCTTCGGAGGCGTACTGCGTGTGTAAGCTTCGATGGAACCTAGCTGTAAGTGGCCCTCGCGTCCTGGCAACGATGGTACCTAGCTGCACGTGGTCTTCACTCTTCGTACCATGGGTCTGAAACGCATGGCCCTAAGTACTCTCGCTCTGCCCAACTTACCCTGGGTCTCCCTGTTATCATACCGATCCATACTCTAAGGCCTCCCTGTTACCATCCGATCCTTACTCCGGGTTCCTGCTTCTATGCCGATCCCAGGCTGTAAGTGATTCTCTACTCCAGGCGATTACCTAGTTGTATCCGGTTTTCTGATCCAGGCGACTACTCAGTTGTAAGCAGCTTTTGGGTTTGAGCTACACTCTTTCCAGACAGCTACGGTTGTCACCACTCGTAGGGGATCAAGATAATCCTCTCCAAACATTTTCGGCTGTATCTTCTCGTGGCTTTCAGCTGCGAGCACCCGCAGGGGGCTTTATCAACCCTCTCCAGGTAGTCTCATTCTGCGACCTCGTAGGGAGTCATGATAACTCTCTCCAGACGATCCTGTATCGTGTAGGACAATAAGTGGCACATGCTGTTCATGTTCCTATTTTTCAATAAGAGGCTTCAGCCTAGAGTAACACCCTTCTGGTAGGGTCTCAGTGGAACTCCAACACATTGAGTTCACCACACTGTCCCCTACGGTCTTACTCGTTCTTCGGAACATCCTTGCGAGTACTCTCTCACTAGGCTCATAGCCTCAGAGGTACTTAAGACATTGTAAACTCTGTACAATGTGTTCAATAATACAGTCGTTATCTTGCATATCGACTTGTTACTGTCCTGTTCTTATTCACAACAAAGCCTTCTTTTACGCTGCCACAGCTAAGGTGTTCAACTCGTTGTGAATAAGTTCCTTGCGAGTACTCTCTCACTAGGCTCGTAGCCTCAGAGGTACTTAAGACACTATTACTCAATAGTGTATCCAGACATTGTTCTCGACACAATGTGTTTTTTCCAGACAGCTTCGGAGGCAAAACAATTCGTTTTTCTGTTTTTTAATTCGCTTTTTTGCCTTCCGGAACGTGCTTTTTTTGGCTTTTCAGCTTTGTATTTCGGGTTTCATTCTTGGCTCCAAGTACTCAAAGTCCGCTCCGCGCGGCACAAAGTCGACTTACTCAAGTCGCATTCTAAAGTCTGCTCCGCGCAGCGCAAAGTCGACTTCGGTCACATTTCAAAGTCCGCTCCGCGCGGCACAAAATCGATTTCTAAAATCACATTTTCTAAAGTCTGCCCCGCGCAGCACAAAGTCGACTTACTCAAGTCGCATCTCTAAGTCGACTACTCTAGTCGCATCACAAAGTCGACTACTCTAGTCGCATTCTAAAGTCCGCTCCCTGCGGCAATCTAAAAGTCGACTTCGATCGCATCTAAAGTCCGCTCTGATGGCATAAAGTCGACTACGGTCGCATCTAAAGTCCGCTCTGACGGCAACACTACCACTCGAAGACAACTCGAGTAGTCTATGCTACTTCTCAAGTACAACGGCTTCACGCCAAATTACTACTCAGAGACAACTTCAGCATGCTCCGTTCATTCTTCAGCTCGAGGGCTCAACTCCAATTACTACTCGACGTGGCTCATATAGCTCACTTGGCTCATAATCTCGAGGGCTGGACGCTACAAGAGTACTCGGATGATAGCTTTTGAAACTGAAGACCCTTGGATTGATCATCTAATCACTTCAAGGCTCGGGGGCTACTATGCTACAACCATCAACCTCTTTTTTCAAAGACGGAAGATGCAGATTCAAGATTGACCCTCAGCTTGATTCTTCGATTCAAACTCAGGCTCGGAGCCTACACTCCATATGGAGTGCGATTTTTGCAAATCGCACCTCCATATAGATCAAGATTTCAAGACAAGATAGGTATTTTTTTTGGAGACTTCCTGGGTTAGAACTCGGGGACGCCTGGTAACTACTCTGGGATGATTCAAAAGTACTCATAGATGAACTAGAGCACATTCCACTCTTTCAGAAATTCAAGTACTATTGAAGACTTCAGCTAGCAGTACTCGAGACGATCAGAAACTACTCGACGAAGCTTCAAGACTACTCGAACACATTGCTCAAGACTACAAAGTGCTCGAGGGCTTGTCGACCATACACCCCGGATACCCATACATGGAAGGATACGAACTCATACCATAAATCCTTGTAATCCTACTAGGACTCGTACCATGCAATCCTACTAGGACTCCTATCTTGTAACCGACTAGGAACCCGCCCCCTGGACTATATAAAGGAGGGCCGGGTACCTAGGAGGACAGGCCAACACCTCAAGGTGAATCCCCCAACCCCTCCGGGGAACACCCAAGCGCATGACGCCATACTTGATACTCCAAACAGGACGTAGGGTCCGCTACTCCGGCAGCCCGAACCTGTATAAATCTGTGTCCCGTGTCCTCGCATATACCTTCGAGTTCAGGTCTGGCGATCCTCCACCGCACAATCTACTACCTCGGGTACCCCTTGGTAGGCTCAGTGGCCAAAACACTGACAGATACGCCCTTTGCCGCCAGATCGAGCTGGTCAGGGTGGCTCGACGCGGAGGGGTTGGCACACGGCGGTGCGTGGGTTAGCGTACGCGAATATCACGGGATATCGGCGGGGGGTCCACGTCACCGTTGCCTTCGTTGTGGAACTTTAAACTTGTCGAGGGCGGAAACTACTCGCGCGAGCAGGTAGTCTATGCCACGCCTTTCGATGCGTAGGCGGTAGCGCGCACTATGCCATTCGTGGCGCAGTGCGTACTGTGCCGTTCGTGGTACGGCTGGCACTGTGCCGTTCATGGCATAGTGGACGTATCCGCCCTCTGACATCGGATCGGCCTGGTCAGGGCGGACCGTCATGGAGGAGCGGGCACGTGGGAGAGTGCGCGCGGATATCTCGGGATCTTAGCGGGGGCCCACGCCGCCGTTATCTTTCATGCAAAGCCTGAACTGGTCGGGGACGGAAACTACTCGTGCGAACGAGTAGTCGGAGGGGGAGACGGAAACTTGTCGTGCGAACCTCCACGCGATCGGGGACTTGTCGTGCGGGCCGTCATGTACTCGGAGGAGGAGGTAGCGGGGCTCATGGGCTGTCCAGCTCCTGGCCCATGACGGAAACTGGTCGTACGGGCTGCCCAGTACTCGGAGGCGCGGTACTCGTCATACTAGCCGCTGAGTACGCCGTGAGTCAGTCTGTACTGTGTTTTTTTAAAGGTCGTGGTGGGCCCTGGTCCAGGGCCTCGTCAGTAGCCCCCGAGCCTGGTGAGGGAGTCAAGGACTCGCTCCCAGGTTTAATAGTCGTGAAGACGAAGAGGTTGGACACGTTTTTTTCCGACGGGGGCGCGCGAGCGCACCCACGGGTGATAGCCCCCCGAGCCCACGGACAAGTTGGAGACTTGTGTGTGGGGTTAAATGTTAAGATTGTGAATTCGTGAGAGTCTTCATACCGTTGCTCGTTGTGCAAAATTGTGCGTCGTGGGGTGAATGGCGAAGATTTCGCTTTAGATGCAGGATTCGTGGGCCCATCACAGGTGACGTGGCAGCGCTCGTGTGAACGGTTGGCTCCGGTGGGCACGCCTTTTGAGAAGCGACACTTCGGTGTGTGGGGTAGGTGGCCCAAGGCGGGCCCGAGCAATAACTGCTGAGGGCGCGGTTGTTCCCCTTATATTATGTGGCCACCGATTGGGATCTTTTCCCCTTCTCCTTTCTTGCTCACTCCGTCGCCGTCGCCTTCGCTCTAGCCTCCGCATCCACCGTGCTTACCTTCTTGCGCCTTCCTCGTCCCCAATCGTGAGCTCGCTTCTCGTCGCCACCGCCATGTCGAACTGGGCGCCCTCAAGTGTGACCTGGTCCAAGCTCGACTGCCTCGTCGCCGACAACATGCTGTCGTGGCACACTGAGGCGGAGGAGTGGAAGCTTCCCGGAGGCAAGCGTGCCCCCGAGCCCCCGACGGGATACGTGGTCTCGATCGTGGCCTTCCATGAGCGCGGCTTCTCCGTCCCGACGGGGCGATTCATCCGCACCGTACTCGAGGAGTATGGCCTTCAGCTCCACAACCTCAACCCGAATGGCATCCAGCAGATGGCGGCGTTCGAGGCGTTGTGCGAGGGGTACTTGCGCTAGGGAGCCCACTGGGAGCTGTTCTGGTATTTTTACAAGTTCGTGTGCCTAAAGGACGACCGCACCGCGGTGGCGATTGGGTGCGCCGGACTTCGGGGGAAGCAGGGGAGGATGTACGAGTACATCTCCACCTCCCTGACGAGCTCCAACAGCGGGTGGCACCGGGACTGGTTCTACCTAAAGAATGACTGCGAGCACCCGCTCTCCGAGTACACCGGCCTGTGGTTTGACCGCGTGCCGGAGAAGTGGAAGTATGGGCCGGAGAAGAAGGACCAACCCAAGTTCCTTCCGGACGCCCTCAAGGCCCTCCAGACGCTTCGTGACTACGACGTGGATTTTGTAGCCGTCATCGGCGGCTACCATGCGAGGGGGATCGTTCCGCTCCGGCGACGCCCCCTATGCATCTTTGAGATGATGGACGACCGGGGCCCCTTTGAGGGGATGGTGATAGCCAACCCTCTGCCTTCGATGGAAGAGGTCCAACGCCGGATGTCGCAGGCGACTGGGATCAACTACCTGTTCTGGCCGCCGCCGCAACTGTTGCCGATGCTCCCTCACCAGACCACCTCGGAGCTGGTACATCTTTCTTGACACCTTTTGACTTGTTCTTAGGACTTTCGTAGTAGGTACTAATTTTCTCGTATGTGTCCAGATGGGGAAGGTGGACATCCTCGCCTCGCGCCCCCTCTGGCGGAGGACCGGGCGCTCACCCGGATGCTTGCCGCGAGGGACAAGCGGCGGGCTGACCGCAGGAAGGCCCACCAGTAGAAGGAAATCGAGAAGCGCTTGAGGAACGACGGCCACGCTTCACGTCGACGCGCTCCAGAGGCTGGCGTCTCCGAGAATGAGGATCCCTCGTCACCACCGCCGGATACGGGGGACTCCGACTCCGAGTTCATGTGGACTGACGACGAGCTGCCGGTGACTTCGCAGCCGCACGGTGGGTCGGAGCCCGCCTCGGCTGCCGCAGGAGCCAGCTTGAGTCGGCTAGCGCTACCCCGGTCTCCTCGAGTAGACCGGTCCAAGGTGCGCAGCCGCAGCTCTCAGCGCGGCCACCGTGAGAGGAGTAGGAGTTCTCCCCGGCGTGGCGACTCCACTCGTCGTACGTCAGAGCGCCAGGCCTCGCGCCGCTCCTCTTCACGCTGGAGGTCGTACTCCCCGTCGGGATGCTTGCCGTAGGAGCGGAGAAACGCATCGGGAGTTTCTCCTCCGCCCACGACTCATGGTGGGGGATCTACCACGGCTCAGTGACGTCTCCCGTCCATCGTTGTCGCCAGGACAGGCCTGCGCCCGTCCCGACTTCTGCTCCGCCCTCAGGGAGCAAACGAGAGGCACCCTCCCCGAGCTTGACCTCGAGGGGCTCAAAACGTCCTCGCCTTATCGTGGAAAGGTAAGCTCCGAGTCGTCGTTTTTCGATCATCGTTCCGAATTACTGGGAAACATGTCCGCCGCTTGCGGTCATCATGACACCCTTTATGTTCCAGGAGCCCTGACCTCAGCACGATGGAGCAGGCGCCCGTGAAGATGCTGCGCCATCCGGCTCAGGCGGTCGGAGTTGTGTCGCCGCCGGCCGGTCTGTCGCCAATCCTCCCGTCGGGCACGGCCGTCCAGGAGGCAGCAGGGTCTAGGACCCAAGAGATGATGGTCCCGCCGATGGGAACTGAGAGCCCTGCTCGAAGCGACCTGTCGATGGGGCATATGGGATTGGGGGGCGATGCCCCCACAGAAGAAGCAGTTGCGGCCCATACGACCGAGTTGGAGAAATGCCTGTCTGGGCCTCAGGAGCAGCCCCTGAAGGATCCTACCCTTGAAGCGCTGGCAGGAGATGTTGAGCTGCTAGCCCCCGAGTCGCTGGTGGGGGCGGGCGATGCCGCGGCGGATGTCGAGTTGCCAGCCCCCGAGTCGTTGGCAGGGGCGGGCAGCGCTGCGGCGGATACTGGGACCCCAGCCCCCGAGTCGCTGGCTGGCACGGGAGACGCCATGGTGGTCGTGGAGCAGACCATCCCTGCCTCCGAGGAGACCCCGCCCACGACAATCGTTGAAGTGACCGAGGAGGTCGTTCTGATCTCGTCGGTCGCTGCTTCCGCAAACAGCGGCGTCCCCCCGCCGGACGCCTCGGAGGTTGTCGTCATCCCAGAGTCACCCTCCCCCACCGCCTCTCCTCTCGCGGTGACTGAGGAGCGAGCGCCGCCTCTGACCTCGGAGGTCGGAGAAATCTCAAGGGGCCTAGGAGCGACCCCGTCAGTGCTCGAGGGGCAGGAGGAGGCGTCGCTGCTCTGGCTGGTGCCTGTTTCACGGGTCGAGACCTCCATCGACCTCGACGTCGGCTGCGGCGCGGAAGCCGTGGCTCGCCGGAACCTGGAGAGGGGCCTGCGCCTGAGTGAGCGGGCATTGCGCCAATCGGAGCGGGCGCTCATGGATTTGGTTGTGCCTGTCGCGAGGGTGAGCCGCATATTTCGTCTTTCCTTCTTTCGTTCGTTCTCTAGACTTGTCATTTTTCTGACCGTGAAACTCATCCGTAATTTAGGAGCTCGTTGGGCACAACGAGGACAGGCTCCGCCCCATCGAGGCGCTCCGGGCGGAGAAAGCCCAGCTGGAGGCACAGTTGGCCGCGACTCACCTTGTCATGGCGGCGGGCGAGGTCGGCAGAGCGACCGAGCGCGCCACTTTTAAGACGAGGGTGAAGTCCGCGGAGGACAGCGCGGCCGCCACACAGGCGGAGAAGACCTCCCTGGAGGAGAGGCTGGCCGTGACGGAGCAGACAGCGTCGGAGCTGCACTCCAATGACGAGGCCGCCGCCCAGTCCGCCCGCCAGGAGAAGACAGAGCTCGAAGCAAGAGCGGGCTGGGCCGAGTCTGACCTCCAGACGGCTCATGAGAGGGTGACCACTCTGGAGGCCCAAGTCCGCGACGTCACCACCACGAAGGACCAGCTTCAAGAAGTCACCAGGAAGCACGAGGAGGAGATCCTCAGTAAGTGTCTCGCGACCTGTTGTCTTTTTGGTTTCTCTTTTCGTGTAGTTGTTCGATCTCGTGACGTTATTTTGTTATTGACGACGAGCAGTTCTCTGTGCAGCCCGCGACGACTTGACTAAGCAGCTCGCGGACAAGGAAAGCATCGAGGCCACCCAGCTTGTTGAGAACCAGAAGCTGGCGGAGCTTGCCCGCGAGTCTACCGAGAGGCTGAATAGTAAGAGGCGTAACTTTTTCGTGTTTTGCCCTTTTTGATCATGTTGCTTTCTGCTAATGTGTATTCTTCTTTTGCTTCAGAGACCGTGACGGAGCTTGAGGAGGCATGGAAGTCGCACGAGGCGACCAAGGAGACCCTAGCGCTGGTGCAGCCGATCCGCGACAAGATGGCCGAAGCCATCATGAAGGCGATGGACGATCTTGGGGTCCCTGCTGGCTCCAACTTGAAGGACCGCCTGGGACAGGCCGCCGCGACGGCTCGCCGGCAATCACTAGACGTGGCACGCGACATCGTCCGCAAGGTGGTGGCGATCTTCTTGTCGCACTATCCGAGGCTGGACCGGAGGCTGCTGAGCCAAGGGTGGTGCCCGGGCTATGATAATTAGGACTATGATCGCATCGAGAATGACGCCGTCGACTTTGCCGAGGTCATGATGAACCACACCCTTCACGATCTGGGCCTGTAAAAGAAACAGAGTAGCCTCGCGGGGGCTTTTTGATTATGTTTGTGGTAACTTGTAACAAACTCGTGGGTCATGTGACCGCTTTTTGTTTTAAGTTAAGAATTCGTTTGTTCATTCGTTATCCTTCTTCCGAGTAGTTAGGGGACTTGCGAGTCCGAGTAGTGTAGCTTAAGACTTCGCTGGTGGTGCTCTATTCCGTAGCCGCAGGGGCGTAGGAAACTGGCGACTCGGCCGGGCTTAGCCCTAAAGCAGCACCACTCGGGCAAGTGGCCCTCGAGTACTTTTGAGAAGGATAGACGAAAATGTGTTTTTGCAAACAAGAAAGCTCTTCGGAGTTATAATTTAGACGGTTGCCCGACTGCTTTCAAGGGAGCGAAGGAACAACAGCTCGGAGTCGTGAACTTTGCTCGTGGGTCTTTGCACTGTAGCCGCAGGGGCGTAAGTACTCGGGGCCCGGACGAGCGCAGGTTTACAGCCGCGCGAGTCGTTGCCCATCTCCTTTTGGCAAGTGTGGGCGTACCGTGATGATCATACAAGAAACCATAGACGGTTTTTGATCGAAAAAGTTTTCGAAACGTGTGGAGAAGGGGTGCCGTGGCCCCAAGTAGCCCCAGAGCCCATGGACAAGTCGGAGACTTGCCCATGAGATAAAACAGGCTTAAAAACGTTTTACTCGAGTGAAAGACATAAGCTTGATTGAAGATATCATCTCACGAAAACAGAAAGTAGATCAAAGCTCCTGCATTACCATAAGATGAAACAAAGGGAAATATTAAGGGTAAAAGCGGCGTAACTGCTCTATGTTCCATGCAATGGAGATAATTCTGCCGTCCTCGTATTTGAGCTTGAAAGTTCTCGGACGGAGCACTTGGTCGACAATGAATGGACCTTCCCATGGCGGTGAGAGCTTGTGCCGGCCCTCGTTGCTTTGAACTCGTCGGAGGACGAGGTCGCCGACTTGGAACTCGCGTTCCCGTATGCTGCGCTCGTGGTAGCGGCGTAGGGCCTGCTGGTACTGTGCTGAGTGGAGGAGAGCGACGATGCGCGCTTCATCCAGCTGGTCGATGGCATTCTCGAGGGTGACCTGGTTGCCTTCTTTGGTGTAGGCTTGAACTCGTGGGCTGCCGTAGTCGATGTCCGTTGGAAGGACTGCCTCTGACCCGTGCACCAGAGAGAAAGGTGTGCAGTCGGTGGCCCGACTAGGCGTGGTGCGCAGGCTCCACAGAACCGACGGGAATTCTGCGGCCCCTATTGCTCAAAACTTCTCGAGACGTTTGAAGATTCGTGGCTTCAGGCCTTGTAGGATCATACCGTTTGCCCTCTCCACTTGCCCATTGGTCCTTGGATGGCTGACGGCGGCCCAGTACACGCGGATATTGTTGTCATCGCAGAACTTGAGGAACTTTTTGCCGGTGAACTGAGTGCCGTTGTCGGTGATGATGGAATTCGGGATCCCGAAACGGTAGATGATGTCTGTGAAGAACACGACGGCCTCCTCGGAGCGGACATTGATTATGGGCTTGGCCTCTATCCATTTTGAGAAGTTGTCGATGGCCATGAGCACGTGTGTGTAGCCCCCGGGCGCTTTCCTCAAGGGTCCGACCATGTCCAATCCCCAGATCGCGAAAGGCCAGGTGATAAGAATGGTTTGAAGCGCCTGCGCCGGGAGATGAGTTTGTTGCACGTAGAAATGGCAGCCTTCGCAGCTACGCCCGATTCGGGTCGCATCAGCGAATGCAGTTGGCCAGTAAAAACCTTGTCGGAAGGCTTTCCCGACGATGGTCTTCGGCCCGGCATGATGCCCGCATGTGTCGGCGTGAACCTCCTGCAGTAACTCCCTGCCCTCGTCAGCTAGGATGCAGCGCATGAGTATGCCCTCGGCACCCTTTCGTCGGAGCTCGCCATCGATCAGTCTGTATGACTTGGCCATGCATGCTATTCGTCGGGCTTACTCCTTCTCGGGCGGCAACTTTCCCTCAACCATCCACTCGAGGATTGGGATCCTCCAGTCTGGGTCTTCGAGGTTGGGCTCTCCCGCCTCATTGATCTCCATGACCTCTTGCGTTGAGGGTTCTGGTGGCTTGTCCTCCTCAGAGCGGACGGACGGCTCATACTGGTCGCTGGCAAAGACCCCGTGCGGAACAGGTTTTTGATTCGATGCTACTTTCGCGAGAGTGTCCGCTGCCTCATTGTATTTGCGCAATACATGATTAAGCTCGAGATCGTGGAACTTGTCTTCCAACTCGCGCACCGCCGGGCAGTATGCGGCCATCTTTGGACTTAAGCAGTTCTTCTCCTTTATCACCTGTCCCACGACCAGGTCGGAATCCCCTCGTATCTCGAGACGTCAAATCCTGAGTTCGAGGGCGATCCGGAGTCCGTTGACGAGAGCCTCGTACTCTGTGACATTGTTGGAGGCAGCGAAATGTAGTCGGACCATGTACTCCGTACGCACGACCGGAGGCGAGATGAAGACAAGTCCGACCCCGGCTCCTTCTTTCATGAGAGACCCGTCAAAGTACATAAGCCACGTCTCGTGCTCTATGGGAGCGGGGGGAGTCTGGATCTCGGTCCACTTGGCGATGAAGTCGGCCAAAGCCTGCGACTTGATGGCGATGCGGGGTGCATATGAGATATTCTGTCCCGTCAACTCGAGGGCCCACTTAGCGATTCTTTCTTCTGCTTCTGGGCTCTGTATGACCTCACCAAGTAGATACTTGGACACTACCGTGATGCGGTGCGAGTCGAAATAATGTCGGAGCTTCCGCTTGGTGATGAGGATAGCATAGATCAACTTTTGGATTTGCGGGTAGCGCATCTTCGAGTCGGAGAGGACCTCTCTTACAAAGTAGACGGGGTGTTGCACCTTCTGCGTCTTCCCGGGCTCGTCTCGCTCGACCACAAGTGTTGCGCTCACGACCTGAGTCGTCGTGGCGATGTACAGGAGCATGGGCTCCTCCTCCGCTGGCGCAGTGAGTACTGGCGGACTTTTGAGCGTGTTCTTGAGCGAATCAAGTGCCTCTTGCGCCTCGGGTGTCCACGTGAAGTGCTCCGACTTCTTCAAGAGCTTGTACAGTGGCAGACTACGTTCACCAAGTCGGGCGATGAACCGGTTGAGGGCCGCGAGACACCCCGTGACGCGCTGCACTCCCTTCAAATTTTTGATCAGCCCCATGCTTGTGATCGCGGAGATCTTCTCGGGGTTCGCCTTGATGCCGCGTTCCGACACGACGAACCCGAGTAGCATGCCTCTTGGGACCCCGAAAATGCACTTCTCGGGGTTAAGTTTTACGCCGTGCTCCCTTAACTTCTCGAAGACCGCGGTGAGGTCAGGGATCAAGTCGCCCACCTTTTTGGATTTTACCACGATATCATCTACATAGGCTTTGATCAACCGTCCGATGAGGTCGCCAAAGACGCGTCGCATGCATCTCTAGAACGTGGCTCCCGCATTCTTCAACCCGAACGGCATGGATGCATAGCAAAACGTGCCGAAAGGGGTTATGAACGAGGTTGCGAGCTGGTCGGCCAGGCACATTGCGATTTGGTGGTACCCAGAATAAGCGTCGATAAAACAGAGGGTTTCGCACCCTGCTATCGAATCGACCACTTGATCTATACGTGGCAATGGAAACGGATCTTTTGGACATGCCTTATTCAGGCTCGTGTAGTCGACACACATCCTCCATTTTCCATTCTTCTTCTTAACGAGTACAGGGTTTGCTAACCACTCGGGGTGGTACACTTCGCGAATGAACCCTGCATTATGGAGCTTCTTGATTTCCTTGCTGATTGCCTTGCACTTGTCAGAGTTGAAGAAGCGAAGACGCTGCTTTATCAGCTTCGAGCCGGGCTTAATGTTAAGCTTGTGCTCAGTGACCTCCCTTGGAATCCCCGGCATGTCGGAGGGTTTCCATGCGAACACGTCGAGGTTCACGCGGAGGAAGTCGACGAGCGCGCTTCCTATTTAGGATCGAGCGTCATCCCGATACGGATCGAGTGACCATCATCGGAGATGGCCACCTCCTTGGCGTCCTTGGCAGGCTCGAAAGAGCATGCCGCTCGCTTGGACGACTCGGGGATGTCTTGGTCCTCGGAGGGGGGCTCTACGCCGAGCTTCTCGGACCGGATTAGTGCCTCTGTGAACTGGAATCACTCAACATCGCACTCGTATGCATACTGGAATGTCGTACCCACTATGATGATACCCTTCGGACCGGGCATTTTCAGCTTGAGGTACGTGTAATTGGGGACGGCCATAAACTTCGCGTATGCTGGCCTTCCGAGTATCGCATGATATGTCCCCGGGAACCCGACCACCTCGAAGGTGAGGGTCTCCTTCCGGAAGTTGCTCGGTGTTCCGAAAGTGACGGGCAGGTCGATCTGCCCGAGGGGAACTGCCTCCATCCCGGGTACGACCCCGTGGAAGGGCGCCGTCGATGGCCGCGGTCGGGACCGCGGGATCCCCATGTTGTCGAGGGTCAAGACGTAGATGATGTTGAGGCCGCTGCATCCATCGATCAGCATCTTGGGCACGCGTTTGGAGCCAAACAAGGGAGCCACGACTAGTGGGTGTTGCCTGGTCGTGGAACATGATCAGGATGGTCACGACGGTCAAACGTGACTGGCGTCTCCGACCACTTCAGATACGTCGGCGCCGCGCGCTCGACGTGGTAGACTTCTCGCCGGATCAGCTTCTCCTGGCATCTGGGTGGGCGCGCCACCGATCCCCCGAAAATCATCATGACAGCTCCGTCTTCATGGGGGTAGCCAGCTTCGTCGTTGCCCTTGTCCTTCCCCCCGTCGTTGGTGGGAGAGGTGTCACGCTTCTTGAGCGTGCCAGCGAGATAGGCCTTCATCAGGTTGCAGTCCTTGAGCGCATGCTTGACCGGGCCCTCGTGGTTGGAGCATTGTGCCTCCAGCGGCTTCTCGAAGTGGTCTTTGGGTGGATTCCCCTGGGCCTCGCCGCCTTCCGATCGACGACAGCTACAAGGGCGTCATCACGGTACTGCTTGTCCTTGTTCTTCTTCTTCTTATTAGACGGAGCGGACGGACCCCCTTCAGCCTCTGCTGGTGCCAAGACTGAGCGTCGCGGCTACGGCTTCCTCCCCATTGGCATGGTCCGCGGCGATGTCGAGGAGCTCCCGAGTAGATCGTGGCTTCCGTCGCCCGATCCGGTGGATCAGCGTGGCACACGTGGTGCCGTTCTGGAACGCCGAGACGATGTCAGTGTCGGTGGTGCTAGGCAACTCGGTGCACCACTTGGAGAAGCGCTGGATGTAGTCGCGCAGGCTTTCGCCTTTCATCTGCTTGCAGTTGCGCAGATCCCACGGATTTCCTGGTCGGGCGTACGTGCCTTGAAAATTGCCGATGAAGGCGTCGCGCAGCTACGCCTAGCTGTCGATCCTGCCTCGAGGCAGGTGCTCGAGCCACGTGCGGGCCGAGTCCGCGAGGTGTAGCGAGAGGTTCTTGATGATGAACAGGTCGTCCCGTGCACCGCCGGCGTTGCACGCCAGTTGGTAGTCTTCTAACCAAACGCTAGGGTTGGTTTCTCCATCGTACTTGGGTACGTAGGTCGGAGCTCGAAAACGCGAAGGAAAACGTGCACTGCACACGTTCTTTCCAAAGGCTCGAGGCCGTTGGGCGTCGGGCGAGTTGCTCCGACAACGATCCTCGTCGATGTCGTAGCGGCCACCGCGTCGTCGGTTGTACTCCTTGCGAGGCTGCTGCACGCGATCGTCGCCACGGCCCACGTCTGCCCTCTACCGCGCCTTGATGGTGTTGCGCGTGTCGCGGTCGGGACCCAGGCGGCTCTTGACAGGAACATTGACCTCCTCGGACCGGTGCGACTGTTGCGACAGTGCCGCAGGCTGTCATGGCTCAGAGTGCCAGCGACCCTGTGAGGCCCGCTGACGAGAAGCGGAGCTTTCCGCCTGTTGCACGGCGGCGGTCTCGAGGAGTGTCTTGATTTGTTGGTGCATCTCCTTTTCCTAGGGCGTGGCAAGATCTGGGAACTTCCGGAGAAGAACTGTTGCTGCCGCCTGGTTTTGTGACGCCCTCTTGAAGATGGGCGTGCCATTGACGACGTCTCGGTCGTCGTTGATGATGCGCTGCTGGACGTCCGTCGTGCGTACGCGAGCAGGAGTCGGGTTCGGGTCCTGCCCGAGTTGTTGGTGGAGCTGAGCTTGCTCATCGTAGAGCTAGCGTTGTGCGTCCTTCAACTCGTCTAGTCGCGCCAGTTGTGCGGCGCCGTTGGGTGGGTCCTACGCAACAGCCACGCTATCTGCTGTCGAGCTGTGGGCCGACTGGGCGACCTCCTCCAGAGTATGTGCCGGAGTTGGCGTGATCGGAGCGTTGCCAACGACGAAGCACTCGCGCGTGGGGTCATACCCCTCGGTGTCGGAGTCGTCGGAGTAGCCGAAGCAGTAGTCTGCCGCCGTCTGGAAGCGGCGGAAAGCGCCAGCGTCTTGGAGCCCGGTATAGTCCCACTCGGAGCCAAAGATGTCGTCCGTGCCATCAGTGTCAAGGTACTATTCATCGGGCGAGGTCACTGGGAGCCTCATGTTGCACACGAGGTGATAGTTCGGGAGGTTCTCGTGCGCGGCCAGGTCCGTACCTGATGACGAGGAGTATGTTGTCGTCGCATCGCACGTCGCGCGAGGGTGCAGCAGGGCTAGCACATTTCCCCCGGCGCGGCGCACCGTCGAGCCTGCTGACGGCAGGGTTTCCTCCGCAGCGTCGAAGGGACGCAACTCACCAGCTTCGACCCGCGGAGGGGAGCTGGCACGTGCCGCCCTGCGTCGTTCCGCCTTGGCCTGCCACGAGCGCCTGCCAGAACGCCTCTTGCATCGGGGCGATCGCGGAGCAGACGCCGGAGCCAGTGTTGGCGCAGGTGCGTCGGTGCTCCTGTCGAGGAGGCGCATGAGGTAGCCGTCTCTGGTCGCCTGGAAGTCTAGGCTGCCAAAACGGATCTCGAGTCCGGCCGGGAGTGGGTCGGACGATCCCATGGGGTAGCTCATCGGTTGCGGTTTGGCGATGGTCACCGTCGAAGATGACGATGGATGGGCCGTGCGGACCCTGAAAATGAACGTCGAGACACGCGAAGCCCCCTACCTGGCGTGCCAACTGTCGGGGTTTGTTACCACCGGCAAGTAAATTTATACAAGCGCGTGTCCGAATCCGCACGGTTGTACAAGAGACACTCGAGATTATACTGGTTCGGGCCTCCGGAGAGTAATACCCTACGTCCAGTCTAGAGAGGTGTGTTCTTTATGCTCAAATGTCTGTAGTAGGGATTACAAACAGGTCGGGAGAGGGTCGCTGAGTTCAAGTCCCTTAGTGCGCGTGCACAGTGTTCTTGTAGCAGAGTCTTGCGTACACGAGTGTGAGTGTGACTACGGGATGATGTGAGATGAGATATCGATACTGAGTGCGTGTGGGGGTGAAAGTGAAAGTGTGTTACAAGTGTTCCCTCCTCCCCTTTTATAGTCGCAAGGGAGAGGTCTAAGGGGGCAAAATCGAGGGTGTAGACTAGATTACAGCGTAGGGCGTCCTTCTCCGCGTCGGACCGTCAGGATGGTGCGGCGAAGAACTGTTATAGGTTGCAGGCGACGGCGTAAGGCTCCGGGAATCACGCGTCCCGAGTAGTTGCCTCCGGGGCTTCTCGTGCTCCCCTCCGAGTAGTTCGTCGGGTGCAGGGTGTAGGCTTCGTACCTTACCCATGTCAGTAGAACAGGGGCGCGTCTTTCCCGGGCACTGTGGGAATGGAGTGGCCTATGCCACGGCGTTCGAAGTTTAGGAGGGGCGTTCATTGTGTCGTTCGTGGCGCAGCGCTTCTCGTGCCGTTCGTAGTACGATGCACACTGTGTCGCTCGTGGCACAGCAGGCGGATACGCCCTCTGCCACCAGATCGAGCTAGTCAGGGTGGCCCAGCGCGGAGGGGTTGGCACGCGGCGGTGCGTGGGTTAGCGTGCACGGATATCACGGGATATCGGCGGGGGGTCCACCTCACGGTTGCCTTCGTTGTGGAGCTTTAAACTTGTCGTGGGCGGAAACTACTCGCGCGAGCAGGTAGTCTATGCCACGCCTTTCGATGCGTATGGGGTAGTGCGCACTGTGCCGTTCGTGGCGCAGTGCGTACTGTGTCGTTCGTGGTACGGCAGGCACTGTGCCGTTCGTGGCATAGTGGACGGATCCGCCCTCTGACACCAGATCGGCCTGGTCAGGGCAGGCCGTCGTGGAGGAGCGGGCGCGTGGGAGAGCGCGCGCGGATATCTCGGGATCTCAGCAGGGGCCCACGTCGCCATTGTCTTCCATGCGAAGCCTGAACTGGCCGGGGACGGAAACTACTCGTGCGAATGAGTAGTCGGAGGGGGAGACGGAAACTTGTCGTGCGAACCTCCACGCGGTCGGGGACTTGTCGTGCGGGCCGTCATGTACTCGGAGGAGGAGGTAGCGGGGCTCATGGGCCGTTCAGCTCCTGGCCCATGACGGAAACTGGTCGTACGGGCTGCCCGGTACTCAGAGGCGCGGTACTGGTCGTACTAGCCGCTGAGTACGCCGTGAGTCTGTCTGTACTGTGTTTTTTTTAAAGGTCGTGGTGGGCCCTGGTCCAGGGCCTCGTCAAAAACTTCATTTGAATTTTTATATAATTTTAAAACATTTCTACCTCACGATCTTCATCATGATCAGAGAACCAAATACCGGAAATTTAGCTTCATTTCATGTACATGGTCTTAGAGATGTCTCATGAACATGAATATCATTTTATTCACCAACTTTACTCTATTATTTCTTGCATTTGCAGTTCATATCGGACGTATACGAAAAAAAATACCTAGAATGAAGTAAAATTGTTAAATATAGCAAACAAAGCTAAAATTATGCCAAATTTGAGCATAAGGTTTTGTATAAGTGTATGTTGAGGATAGAAAAAGTTTAGAGCTAAGAAAGTGATTTTTTTTAAAAAAAAGTTGTCATGAGCCCAAAAAATACACTCGGCAAATAAATCTTTGCCGAGAGTTAATTGACTGGCTCTCGGCAAAGAGGCGATTTGCCAAGTGTTTCCTCTTTGCCGAGAGTTTTTTGCGGGGCTCTCGGAAAAGAAGGTATTTGCCAAGAGCCCAAGGAGAGGCTCTCGGCAAAGTGTCTGTAACACCCTAATTTTTAATTTATGAGTTTAATAAAATTTTGTTAGCAACCTTTGATTAAGCTTAAGGTTTATAAGGAGTTGTTTAAATTTTCTAGGCATTTAAATAATTTCCAATAATAAAAATAAATGAATATAGGAGTTGAATATGGCATTCATGCTGGTGCATCATTTTTGAGTGTTTGAATTCAAGTTTGGTTAGAATTCAAAGTTTGGTAGAAGTTTGAGAAAGGTTTCAAATAAAATTCAAAAGGAATTCTTTTCCCTCCCCCTCTTTTCCATGTTTTTGCGCCGGCCCTTTTTGCTTAAGTCCGCTGGACGTCCTCCGTTTCCCCGGCCCAGTTTGGCTTTTCTCCCTCTCCTTCCGTTTACGCCGCGCAGCCCAGCTCCAGTTCCGGCCCACCTCCGGCCCGCTAGCACCTCGCGCTCCTGTCACTGGCCAGTGGGGGGCCCGTGTCATCCCGCTCCTCCGGCCAGGAGTCCGACCCGGGACGGACTCGTCCCCGAGTTCATACGCCGGACGCGTGCGTGCGCCGCCCCTGCTTGGCCCGCACGCCAAGGCGTGAGCCCCGGGGCTATTTAAGCTACGCCGCCGCACCCTGGAACCCTCCACGAACCCCGAGACCCCTAAACCCTAAAGCCGCAGCGCCGCCGCCCTTAGCGTCGCCGCTGCCGAGCCGCCGCTCCGCCGCCTCCCCGTCGACGAGAAGGCTACTCAGAGGACCACAAGCTCGCAAGGAAGCCGTAGGTGCTGTCCGTGGTCGAGTTCGTGCCTCGGTTCGCCCGTAAAGCCTCGCCGGAGACCTCGCCGTCGCTTCCGTCCGCCTCGCCGTGCAAGCCGCTGTCTCCGTCGAGCCACAGGTCGAGCGAGTACCCCTATTTAGTTCGCGTGTTCGCGCTTCACGTTTTGGTGCTTAAACCGCAGCAAATCGAGCCCCCTAGCTCGATCTGGCGTTACGCCGGCGAGTTCGCCGCCGCGCGCCGCCGCTCGCCGCCATATCCCGTTGCCGCTCGCGCTTGCGGAGCTCCCCAGCCGTCCGATCTGCTTTAGACGGCGCAGATCCAATCTAACCCGCAGGTCAAACGGAGCGTACCGGTCAACCCCCGCCGGGTCGCTGCCGTTTTGCTAAAGAGCCCCTGGCCTTTTAAGTTTTGCAAGCCGGTCCTCCCACCATAGGAAAACCCTTACATGTAGGTCCTTTTCTTTACGGTTTAGACCCTGTAGTCCCTGGTTTTAGCGCTCGAGGTCCATAAGTTAGTTTTACATGTTAGACCTTCGGTTTACACGTTTAATTATGTTTTAGCCCCTAGTTTTTAGCAGTTAAGCCCCTGGAGCTTTAGTTTTCTCGCAGATAGACCCATGTATCTTGTTTTAGCCATAGATTATGCGTTTTAGCTCCGTTTTTAGCGTTCTTTATGTCCAAACGATCGTATCGAAGAGTAGAATAGCTTTACGCAGTTGTTTTGCTCTGTTATTACTGTTTGGTGCATTGTTTCTTATTTGTTTCTATTGTTGCTTGTATGTGGTTGGTGTGATGCGTAGAAGACGATCACTACTTCGATTACGCTGCCGTTGAAGACTTTCAAGATCTTGAGCAGCCCTCTGAGTTTGTGGAAGGCAAGTCTTTGATGCATGCCCTTTTTCCTATACAACTGCATTTTAATTACATTGTTTACTTTATTGCTTTTCATTAAATTGACGGGACCCTATGACTAAGGTATGACTAGTGTTGTTTACCATGTCCTTGTTAACCTGGATATTTAATTTATGTTGGGTAGCACATGCTTAGTTGCTAACTACAGGTTGAGGATGGTTTAATTGAACACAAAGGTGAACTTGATTTATTTTATGCTCTACCCTCATTAAGCAAGATTACCCCTGTTAATCGGAACATGGAGCGACCACCCAGGAACTAAGTGCAACCACAAGACAAATGGCTCTGTCTTGGCTAATTAATTAGAAACTTTAGTATGTAGAATGCTTTACCTAATAAGGGTTAGGGGGTGCCGGTAGTTGGTGTATAGTCCGGCCCTCAAGCTGATCTGCTCTGTGGTAGCTTCGCAGTCTTGAGAGAGGGTTATGCATTGCGCTGTCATGAAACCTAGCGAGCAGCTCATACTAGGGAATCTTTGTAAAGGCCTCGTAGTGAATCCCTAGCCACTCACCAAAGGCAGTGTTTAAGGGTCTAGCTAACCCGGGCAACATGGGAAACACGACTTGTGGGTAAAGTGTACAACCTCTGCAGAGTGTATAAACTAATCGATTAGCCGTGCTCACGGTCACGAGCGGCCTGGATCCTCACATGGGTAAACTATGGAATATGAATTAATCTTGTGCATTGCATCCTGTTACTGTTGCTTTTATTATTTCTCTGGGTTGGTATACACTTACACTGTTAGTAATCAGTTGCTTAATAAAATCTGACTAACTAAAATTGCTTACCGCTTTAACCATGTCAGCCATCCACCCAAAGAGCCTTGCATGTTGTTATAGCTATGTTCCCTTGTTGAGTACGACATGTGCTCACGCTTGTTGATTTATTTCTTGCAACTACACTACTCGGACTGCTGCTCAGACGGCCGCTTTGAAGACTTCCCTGAAGACTTCGAGGACTTCTAGGCGCGTTGCTCCGGTCGACTGCCTGTGGTGGACGACTCCGTTTTACTTTCCGCTGTTAGCTACTCGTACGTTGAGTTAAATTATTGGACATTCGGTCTGTAATAATAATAATGCTGTGACACTGCGATTCTTGGTACTTCACTATGTCGCTTGCGTGTGTGAACATGATCCTGGACACATGTAAGCTATGATCTGGTTTTGCTTCCAAAACTGGGTGTGACAGTGTCGTTTTCCTATAGTGTATGTACATATGCATGGTATGCTATACTATAATTCCAAATTAATGAATAGAAAAAATGGTGTCCTTCTTTTATTGTCTGCCAGTAGTCCTAGATGCATATCTGTAGGATAGTCTATTAATTCGTTCAATACCCAAAATTTTTCTATGAACCACTTGACAAGAAATATATACATAAAGACATCTACAAACGGGTAAACTATGATAGTTTATTCGTATATGTTATGGTTTTTAGTGGAGGGGGAGATAGCGCAAGAGGATGGGGGCGCAGGAGGGAGGATAGCTTGAGAGTTAGAGAGTTTTAGGGTTTAACTCTTTACTTCTTTCTTCTTGATTCAAACGATTACATCTCCCCTCATATATATATATATGAGGATCCTACTTGGCTCCCAAGTCATCTTAATGACTTACTTACAAGCAAACCTATTTTTAAACTTCCTAAATTCTTGCGGCCGGAGCGCTACAGTACGTGCAGGTACTGTTCACGCGGGTCCCTTGGGTCTTGCGGCTCAGTCGGCCCAACTGCCCCTTTACGGCCATAACAGTACCACTCTGGCTTAGTGAGAATGACTTAAAGAATGAGTAGTCCACAGTTACATGACAAAACAGACCTCTCACTACTGCATATGTAATATATAGGAATAAAAATTATATAGGGGTCTGTTTTCCTTTCCATGAAGTTGTCTGCTTTTTAAATTCTTATGAAGGCTTTGGCTTCAGGATTCATATAGGTTTGTAGATCAATCATTATTTTAACTACGCAACCTATTTGCAGATTGATGACTAATAGTTACGTAAAAAATAGGAAATTCACGCAAAAACCCAGGGGGCGTATAACCAACCTATATGTGTGCTGAATTATTTATTAACTTCAATCAATATACATGTTAAAACCTGATATGAGTCATAGTTATTAGTTATAAAAAGCATGATGTGTCTTAGGCAGGCTATACAAATTTCTATCATCATAGTAACAACACTTAGGGATAGGGATGAAAACGGTTGAAAAAGGTCTGACACGAAATCACAAATGTAGAAAAACGGTCGGAACATAACGGAATTTTTCTACATTTATGAAAGTAAACTACTACAAAATAATGAAAAATGACATTAAAATTAATTGAATCTGACAACTTTTTATAATTCGGTAAAAACGGGAACAAAATCATAATGCAGAAAAACGGTCGGAACGGAACGGGATACAAACCGTTTTTTTTCAACCCTACTTAGGGAAGTCAAAATTCAGATACCTGAAGTCCAAAGAGGAGCTACAATAATGGAACTTCAACGTAGTCTAAGCAAGGGTTTAAACTAATGGTATAAACATAAGATAACTCCAGTGGAGGGGAAAATTGGAGTGAGGTACCATGTATATGTATGTGTTTTTGTGATACTTTGCAAATATTTATTATCGTAGTTGGATTAAAATAGGCCATGACAATGTGGCACAACTAGATAGAAATGAATGATAAAGATATCAGGAGAACCATATTTGACAGTATTAAAGGGACTTTAAAACAATTATCTAAACATCGAAGTTGGAGAAGGTAAAATTTTGTATTGAAAATAAAAAATACATTTTTTTGCAAACAATAAATTTGAATCCTACTTCCAAGCATACTAAATATTAAACATCCAAACACTCTTATAAATATTTATATTATTGACCAGTATCATAAAGACACCAAGCCTGCGTAGAACATGCAACGATAACCCCGAAAAAATAAAATAACCACTAAATCTCTCTATATAAAACCTAAAGCTTTATTATTACAAAAATTATCTCATAGTTCTCCTATATATGCTTCCATATCACCCATTGTGTGATTGTTGATAAAAAATGCAATTCCAAGGTATACATGCATGATGAATCCATATATATGTGTAATAATGCTCCATGTCCATGTCAAACATATTGCTCAAGCTAAGGTTTCAACTAAGCACATATAAAAAAAGCTTGGAGGTGTGATGCAAAAAGGAATAAAAATTGAGATGAAGTTGCATAAAGAGTAATTAGAAACTAAAGCGTATTGCATTCGGATAAAGATATATGAAAAAAATATCTATATGAGTGGGAGACACAAAAATAAAGAAATTTTAATTGGTTACAGACCCATATATTTTCTATTATTTTTTATAAGTATCTCTCAAAAATTAATGCAGAAGCACAGGTTGATGGACTAATGCATATAATACTACATGCATCCGTGCGTTGTATATATCCCATGTCAACGCCCTAATATAAGCCCCTAAACATATAACGAACCGGCAATCCGATACATTAATTTACAACACTTAATAATATCTACATACGTAGATTACAGGTTGCCTGATGAACGTTGTTTAACACTACAGTAACGGGGAATGGAAAAGATTCATTCTTCAGCGAAAAAATTAGGTTCTGCTGGCTTCAGCAACATCCTCGAAGGCACTCTTTCCAGCAAACGGGCATTCTTCCGTGCGGCATTTCTCCGTAAAACTCGCACCATGTTGCAAGCGAAATGTGCAGCGTAGAGCGCTGCTCCAAGGCTCCGGGAACTGGAGCCGTCACTCACTATAGCCGCCTGGAACCTCCTCTCCTTCTCATAGTACAAACTATCCTCCATCTTCCTCCTGCAGCACCTGTGCCATGCTGCCTGTATGAAGCAAGCAGCCCAGGTTCTCCATTGCTGGGAGTGGAACCTGAAGCTGTGCCGGAGCTGCTTGCTGTGGAGCCTCCGGTACTGAGCTGCCACAAACCTCAGGTGATGAGCCCTCAGGGCGAAACCTTCGACGACTTCCGACAGCGTGTTCACCGTCCTGGTTGAGCTGGGAAGGGTTGAGCTTGAGCCTGATTTGGGATCCAGCAGAGCCCATGTGAGGAGCTCCTCGCCGCAGAAGTCGCCGCCTTTCAGGACGTCGGAGTTGAAGAAGCCCATCCGACCACCGTCCGTTGTCATGCTCTCTAGTGCTCCTCTCATGATGAAGAGCATCTCGTTCACTGGGTCGCCCTCGCGAATGATGCAGCTTCCTTGTGTGTACAGCATGGGCTTTAGACGATCGCACATGGCGTCCAAGAGCTGATCGTCCATGTTTTCAAACATTGGGACCTGCAAAAGTAGGTGGAATGAAGAACAAAACTGATCTGATCTATGATTATTCATGGCATGTTACCCAAATTGTACTAAAAATTTTAAGACAACAAAATTTGTTTGACTGTCTGATATATGATTTGCTTCACATATAGAGATATTATATATAATAGAGTTCAGATATCAAGATGGGGACAAAAAGCAAATGCCAGTTCCTCATGACTATGGATACGACCTAAATGTCTTGGAAAGGACCCTCATGAGAAGTAATAAACAGAGATGACGCTTTACGTCTCTCCTAAGATCCTTAGGAAGATTTATGATAAGGTCCTCTTCATCAACCCCTTGCGTTTCTTGCCATTTATATTGATCATGACGCAGTATTCGTTCCTTAATATCCTCAGGAAGTGGTCTCTGTGCCATCCATTGCTCTGTATCACGTCTTTTCACTCTCATTTCTTCTATATGTCCATAGGCAATACTCCAAACAAACAAATTGGAAAAAACATGGTCAAGTCACACATCTTTAGTCTTCACTGATTATATAATTCAGTTTATTGTCCCCGTTTTTACATATTAAACAATGGCTTTACATATAGCATAAAAAACTATGTAGTAAAAACACGTGGAATTGTTTTAAAGGCAAATTTTGTTTGGTAATTCATATAGAGAATTGTTCTATGTTTTTCAACTGAGAATTGTTTCAAGAAAGTCACTTGAAATTCTTCCGAGTAAAGATCTCAAAGTAGATTTCAGCCCATGCTACTTTGGAAAAAAAAAACAAGTTGGTACTAGAATCAGTTGATTAGAGGATCTTGGACCTATGCCTAAGACTTGGCAAAGGTTGAGGCTACATAATATGAGCAGCAGCATCTCTAGACACCAAATACAGTCCTGCAACAGATGAGTTAATAAGTTTGGTGCAATAAAGGTCAGATTTTTTTTTTAGAATCCTGGTGGTTTTGAATTTTGTTTTTCATTTTCAGAATTTTAGTCTAACTACTATTTCCTCTAGAACATCAATATCCAACTCCAATAGAGTTAAGTAAACAAAATCTTCAAGCATATGGGGGTATTCCCTCTGTCTAAAATGTACAATGTTGTGGCCATCTAGATATATGATCATTAATGTTCAACTTGGACATTACTTTTTCCAAGAAGTAGTAGTAAAAAAAATGTTAAACTATGACATTGTGAAAAAAATTAGGACAGATAATGGTACATTTTAGATAACTGATATAAATAGTTCTTTCCATATTTCTGGTCAAAGCTGGAGAGGTTTGCTTTACAATTTTTAAGGGAAACAACTCCTGTTGAAGGCATGTTTTCATTTCACATTTGTTGAATCAATTTGATTGCTTTTTTTTAAAAAAAACATACTATAAATCTGCAGGTGCACAATTTGCACCTCCAGAAAAATCATTGTCTCATTTGCAATTTTAATAAATCGCCACTTAATTAATCTAACAGCACAATCATAAATTTCCATCAATACTTAAAACTATACCTGAACATTACCAATAAGGAGCGCAAATAAAACTAAACCTGATGTTGACACAAATACAGCAAACAGATTCTCCCATTTTTTTTTTGCGAAAGAACAGATTCTCCCATATGTAAGTGCTTGTTTTCAGGTTTTGATCGACCGTACGAACTGCAATATAAATAGCAACAAATAAATACAGCCCCAGGGCACTATTCTTCGGTGAGGAAAAAACTGATTTCAATTATAAACACACCATAGGTTTTGTAGACCCCACCAAAAGCAGTAGAATAATTTTTCGAAGAAAACCGTTGACTGTGAAACATTCAGAAGAACTGGTAGGTAAATTCCAAAGATTGGGTCTATATCAGCATGACCGTTTGTTGGGCAAGCATCTTGTAAGAAAGTATTATTTCCATATACAGAACTTCCACAATATAGAGACGCAAGATCACAAGCATCGTGTTCATTACAAGCTTCTCTCCAACAAATGTCTTCTCGATGAATGGCAAGAATGTACCAAAGAGCTCCAAGGACCTGTAAGAAGTCCAAACCAATGCATCGGACAGTAATAAACTAATATTTTGACAATGCAAAATGTAATATGTGCCTACTTGATTGTATTAAAATCATCTTGAGATTAGCCTGTGTGCATCAAGAATAGAAAAAAAATGCTTTAGTTTCAGAGGGTAAAGACCAAGATCTAAAACTTACATTCACGTATCAAGAAATGATTATAGGACTTACATGACTGGCAAGTATGTAAATTAGAAGGTTAAAGGCAGCACCCGGCCATGCTGTATCCATTGTCAGACCTGCACCGAGCGTTACACGCCGCCGGTGAGGTCTGGAGCTCGCCGGAACTCAGGGACACAACGCACACACACGTGAACACTTGGAACGCGAGAGTCTTTTGGCGCTGCGAACAACTAAGCAGCTTTTCTTGTTTTTCTTCCTCTCCTTTTATTCCTGATTACAGTCTAACGGTGAGCAGCAGGGTTCGCCGCACATCGCGTGCTGAACGTGTCCATCCCCACGTCCTACGATGCCGCGCCCACCTCTGAGCTCCCGGGTCGTGCGCGAGCTATCCTCGCCACGCCCTTCCTACACGCACGGCAGCCACAAATCGGCGCTCATGCGCATGCACTAGTCTAACAGAAACATGCAAGATGCTAACTACCTAACAGAAGAAATAAACGTGCAAGGGTTATCTCTAACAATCTCCTAAGCCTTGCACACGGTCTGTACATCAACGACCCCAAGCCTAGAACGAAGTTCGCAGAACTGCTCACGGCCGAGGGCCTTTGTTAATATGTCAGCCAACTAATCCTTTGTTCCTATGAACTCAAGTGCCACCCTGTTCTCCTCAATGCAGTCACGAATGAAGTGATATCTAGTATCTATGTGCTTACTTCGATCATGAAAAACAGGATTTTTACTTAACTGAATCGCTGACTGATTGTCGATCTTCAGAGTTGTGGTGGATGGCGACATTCCTTTGAGCTCTGCTAGCAGACGCGCCAACCACACTCCCTGGCAGGCTGCAGTAGTAGCTGCAATGTACTCAGCCTCACACGAGGATAATGCAACAACCTTCTGCTTTTGTGATTGCCAGGTGATCACATTGTTCCCAAGGAAGAAGAGGATCCCAGAGGTGCTCTTTCTTGTGTCAACATCCCCTGCAAGATCACTGTCACTGTATCCTATCAGTTTTGACTTCTTCTCCCTTTGATAGTAGCAGCCATAGTGAAGTGTTCCAGCAACATATCTCAGGATCCTCTTCACGGCTGTCAGATGTTCAGTAGTGGGAGCCTCCATAAATCTGCTCACATATCCCACTGAAAAGGCAAGATCAGGCCTTGAGTTTACCAGATACCGAAGAGAGCCTACAATGGATCTGTACTGGGTAGCATCCATTGTAGGTGATGAACTTGTCTTGCTCAACTTCAATCTGGATTCCATTGGTGTTTCACTTGGGTTGCAGTCAGAGAGGCCTCCTGTCTGCAGAATCTTGGCTCCTCCCTTGCCTTGAACCACCTCCAAGCCAAGGTAGTATCTCAACAAACCCAAATCACTCATCTTGAAGGTGCTCTTCATTTCCTGCTTGAACTTGTCAATGTCTTCTTTGCTTCCTCCTGTGATCACAAGATCATCAACGTACACACCAACTATAAGCCTTCTTGCACCTTGACCTCTCAGATAAACTGCATGCTCTGATGAGCTTCTAGTGAAACCAAGCTTCAGCAGAGAGGCATCCAATTTTGAATACCAAGCTCTTGGAGCTTGTCGAAGACCATACAAAGCTTTGATCAAATGAAGAACCTTGTGCTCCTGACCTTTCCTCACAAAGCCAGGGGGCTGTTCCACATACACATCTTCTAGCAGTTCACCATTCAGAAAAGCCGACTTAACATCCATGTGATGGACTTGCCATCCCTCTGCTGCTGCACAAGCCAACAGAAGCCTTACTGATTCTAGCCGTGCCACGGGAGCAAACACTTCATCAAAGTCCACTCCTTGTCGCTGCACATACCCTTTTGCCACAAGTCTGCCTTTGTACTTTGAAATCAGCCCTGCTTCATCTCTTTTGGTCTTGAATACCCATTTCAGACCAATGGCTCTCACTCCAGGTGGGGGATCAACCAAAACCCAAGTCCCATTGTCCTCAATAGAAGTGAATTCATCAAGCATAGCAAGGCGCCAGTTCTCATACCTCAAGGCTTCTTCAAAAGATGCTGGTTCTGACTCACTGGCCAATAGCAGGCGCTCGTCCAGCTCTCGTTCAATCGGTCCTGGTGGTGTGGCAGGGCCCAACACGTGATCGATCGGTCGAAAGCGAAGCGGGACATCATCATCGTGAGCCGCATCCAGGCGCTCGGAGACGCCAGAGCTCGGTGGAGAAACGAAGACCGGTGATACAGGTGACCCCGTGCTCGGCGTTGCCACGTTCTGGGTTGGCGTCGCCGCGTTCTGTGCCGGCGTCCTTGGAGTGGCACTCCCAGGAGCTTGTCCTGGCGAGGGCGATGGTGTCGGGGAGGTCGATGCAGCCGCGCCTTCATGTACTGTCGCCGAGGTCGTGGTAGTGATGACGGTTGGGCCATCCAGAGGCAGATCGTCGACGATGAAGTCTCGTGCTCCGCCGCCGTCGTCGTCCCCGTTCCAGGTCCACTGGGTCGACTCGTCGAAGATGACGTCGCGGCTGATGACAACTCGATCCGCCGCCGGGTCATAGACTCTGTAGGCCATGGACTCGGGCTCGTAGCCGACGAGAATTGCGCGGCGGCTGCGGTCGTCAAGCTTCCTTGGGTGTGGTGTCGTCGTCTTGACACGTGCGATGCAGCCGAACGTTCGGAGGTGGTGGACGCTTGGCGTGCTCCCGGTCCAGAGCTCGTACGACGTCTTGCCGCCAATGCTCTTTGACGACGAGCGGTTCAACAGGTACACCGCTGTCGTCACTGCTTCTCCCCAGAACGCACCGGGAAGATCCTTCGCCTTCAACATGCTTCGCGCTGTTCCCACCACAGTTTGGTTCCGCCGCTCCACGACGCCGTTTTGCTGAGGTGAATATGGTGCCGTGAGTTGGCGATGTACTCCCAGCTCGGCGCAGTACTTGACGAAGTCAGCAGCTGCGAACTCTCCTCCGCGGTCGGTGCGCAACGCCTTCAGCTTCTGCCCGCTCTTTCTCTCTGCTGCCGCCTACACGCGCTTGATTGCCTCCGCTGCCGCGTCCTTGGTGGCGAGCAAGCAGATCCACATGTAGCGTGAGTAGTCATCCACTAGGAGCAGAAAGTACCTATTCCCGCTGGGCGTTGGTGGAGAAATTGGGCCGCAAATGTCGCCATGGAGGAGCTGCAGCACTTCATTGGACTGCCGCTGAGCCTGGCGTGGGAAGGGCGTTCGCCGGTGCTTGCCGGCAAGGCACGCCTCACACACCTGCTCCACTTGCGAGAGCAGGGGCATTCCCTTGACGAGCCCGTCACGCCCCATCTTGCGCAGCGCAGCGAAGTGAAGATGGCCAAAACGAGCATGCCAAATCCATGCCTCTTCATCCCCGCGCGCCGCCAGGCAGACCGGCTGTGCTATGTCGACGTCGAGCACGTAGAGCCGGCCTGCGTTCCGGTTGATCTTGGCGAGCAGCCGGCGCTCCTCATCACGCACACGCATGACGCCGTCTTCCACCAGCACCTGGTACCCACGCTCGTCCAGCTGCCCCACCGAGATGATGTTGGCGGTCAGCCGTGGCAGGTAGTAGACGTGATGGAGAGCGCGATGTTCCCCTGACTTGCAGGAGAGCAGTACCGTGCCCGCGCCTTCGATCCGGGCGACAGAGCCGTCCCCGAACCGGACGGTGCCGGTGACGCCAGCGTCGATGCTGGAGAAGGCGGCTCGGGATCCCGTCATGTGATTGGAGGCTTCGGTGTCCAGCACCCATCTCTTTGGGCTCCGGTCGCCGGCGTCGTCGAAGGTGGCGAACACCTTGTTCTCGAGGAGGTGGAGCTCGCCGTCGGTGGAGATCACCGGGGCGGAGGCGACTATGAGCTGCGGCGGCGGCGATTCGATTTGGGGATCGATCCCCTCCTCAGAGTCAACGCCGACCGCTAAAAGCAGGGCTTGCTCCTCCTCTTCTTGGGCCACATGGGCCTGCTCGTCGGTCTTCAGCTTCCCGCGGCAGTGCTGGGCCCAATGGCCTCTTTTGCCGCACCGCTTGCAGGTATCTCCTGGGCCGGCCCGGCCAGCGCTCGAGCTGGAGTCGGAGGTGTTGCTGCCACCGCGTTTCTGCGGCTTGCCGCCGCGCCCGCGCCCCTTGCCACGGCCGCCGGAGTTGGATCCATCGCGTCCGCCATCTTGTCTCTGCGGCTTGTATCTCTCCAACCACTCCTCATGCGTGAGGAGCAGTTTCTCGGTGGTCTTGGTGGCCGGTGGCGGCGCCTCCTCCTCGACATCGTCGGAGGATTTGAGGGTTCCGGTGACTTCCTCGATCGACATCTTCGACAGATCAGCGAATGCTTCCATCGTGACCACAAGCTGCTTGTACCTTGGACGGACCACGCGGAGGTACTTCTTGAGGGCCTTCTCCTCCGGCTCTGGATCACCGAGATCCGCCAGGCGCTGCAGAACGCCCTTAAACCGGAGCGCGAAGTCTTCGATCGCCTCGTCACCGAGCAGCTTGATCGTCTCGTACTCGGTGCAGAGCGTCTGGGCTGTCACCGCCCTTCGCCGTTCGTCGCCGATGCGGAGCGTCTTGATGGCCTCCCATGCCTCCGACGCGGTTTCCTTCACGGCGAGGGCAGGGATCATCTCTGCGGGAACCGCACTGCAAATGGCGTCCAACGCGTTCCGGTCGTCGCGGTAGTCGCCGTCGCCGTACTCGATGACGTCCCAGAGGTCTCGAGCTTGGAGCTTCAGCTTCATACGCAGCGACCACTCGGTGTAGTTCACCTTGGTCAGTTGCGGCCATGTTCCGGAGCTGCCGGAGTCCCGGATCACGCGTTCCACAACGCGCTCCCGAGGTCTGTCCGCGTCGTGGTGACGCGAACCTCGGCCACGGGTGGGAGATCGGCTCTGCGACGGCTTGCGACTGGACGGCCTGCGCCCAGACTTCTTCTTGTCGTCGCCGTCGCCGGATGTACCCGGCTTCTCCTTCAGCGGCGGCGTTGAACCAGTTGGCTTGCGCGGCGGTGACTTGCTCGACGGCTTGGGCGAAACCATGTCGTCTGCCCCGCCGTTCACTGACCCCGGCTCTGATGCCAAATGTCAGACCTGCACCGAGCGTTACATGCCGCCGGTGAGGTCTGGAGCTCGCCTGAACTCAGGGACACAACGCACACACACGTGAACACTTGGAACGCGAGAGTCTTTTGGTGCTGCGAACAACTAAGCAGCTTTTCTTGTTTTTCTTCCTCTCCTTTTATTCCTGATTACAGTCTAATGGTGAGCAGCAGGGTTCGCCGCACATCGCGTGCGGAACGTGTCCATCCCCACGTCGTACGATGCCGCGCCCACCTCTGAGCTCCCGGGTCGTGCGCGAGCTATCCTCGCCACGCCCTTCCTACACGCACGGCAGCCACAGATCGGCGCTCATGCGCATGCACTAGTCTAACAGAAACATGCAAGATGCTAACTGCCTAACAGAAGAAATAAACGTGCAAGGGTTATCTCTAACATCCATAACCGTACCAGCTGATCTTCTGATTTGAATGTAGAGTGGTATTATTCGGATCAGTCGAGGCACATATTGGCATACAACTATCAAGATTAGTATATTTTTCTCTGTCATAACCTCGGAGCCTCGGAGATGGCGCCGCACTAACAGCACAAACACCTGACGATTAATCAAACATCGATGTCAGCCACAAACTTACCATCAGAATTACAAGGTTTGCATGATGCAGATATATAGCTCCAATAATGCTGAAGGTTTACTAAACAAGTAGCATAAAAAAGTACCTGAGGGAGGGGCAGAACAGCTAAGAAATCAACCAGGAAATATGTTGTAAAATACCGCTTTGCTATTTCAAACATGTCATCAACCAACACGCCATGACCAAATTCTCTTGAAGAGGAAGAAGTGAAGCCTGTCCTGAACTGAAATATCATGTGGAGAAAATAGAAGATATCCGTGACAGAGCGCAGGATACTTGCTATCCTGTCCAACTTGTCGTCCAGGTACAAGCAGTTGTTGTCGCCATCGACCGCGGGGGAGTAGAAGAACAGAGAGTCCACAAAAACTGAAACAAGGCATAATATCATGAATACCTTGTTCCATGTCTGCAGGAATGGCCCCTGAGGATGAAGAACTCTTGATGTGGACTTCATCCTATTCCTATCCCAGGAGGTGGAGTTGGAAACGAGGAGCTGAATATGCATTGTGTTGGCAGATGGTGGAAGTGGATGGAGATTTAAGATGGTCAAGGAGGCGGCGGACACAGCCAAGCGGAACTGAAAGGCTTGGAGAGTCCGCTTGGTCGGACACGATGTAGATAGATACCCAATAAAGAGTTCACTTCATCCTCTGATTACACTTCACATTCGAGTACATCCCAAGTTAACAAACAATTGATCAGTTACATTTACAGCATCGTCTGTTTTCAAATTCACAAGAGGTAAATCTGGGATCCTTATAATACATGCATCCTGTATGCAGAACTAATATGATGTGCACTGACAAAGAATCGAAATACATTGGAATTACGTGACCAGACAGTTTTAGAACATCTGGTCTATCTATGGACACTTGTGTAGCTGGGTCATGAATAATGTCTGCTTGTTATAGGGTGGCCCAAGGACGAGGAGATCATTGGTCTTCAGCGAAAAAGTTGGGTTCTGCTGGCTTCTGTAGCAATCTTGCAGGCACTCGTTCTTGCAAACGGGCCTTTCGGGTGGCGTTCCTCCGTAAGATCCGCATCATGTTGCCAGCAAAACGTGAAGCGTAGAGCGCGGCACCAAGACTGAGCGAAGTAGTGCCGTCGCATACAATTGCCGCTTGCAACCTCTTTTCCTTCTCGAATAAAGTCTCCTCAAGCTTCTTTCTGCAGTATCTGTGCCACGCTGCCTGTATGAAGCAAGCAGCCCAGGTTCTCCACTGCTGTGAGTAAAACCTGAAGGTGTGTTGGAGCTGTTTGCTGTGAAGCCTCCTGAATTGGGTGGCAACAAACTTCAAGTCATCAGCCCTCAAAGCAAAAGCTTCAACTTCAGTCAACGTCTTCACTGTCCTAGTTGAGCACGGGAGATTCGAAGCTTGAGTGGGGTCAAGGGCCCAGGTGAGGAGCTCTTCACCACAGAAGTCACCACCTTTTAGAACATTAGAGTTGAAGAAGCCGGTCTGTCCTCCATTTGTTGTCGTACTCTCTAGTGTTCCTCTCATGATGAAGAGCATTTCATTCACTGGGTCACCTTCACGAATCATGCAGCTTCCTTCTGTGTACAGCATAGGCTTTAGACGATCACACATGGCATCCAAGAGCTGCTCATCCATGTTTTCAAACATTGGAACCTGCAAACAGAAGGAAAAGGTTAAATATGGAAATGCTAATAATACATTAAGGAATATCACCTGTTGATCAAAGAATAATAAATTAAGGAAAAGGCTAAAGATGGAAATGCAAACAGATGGAGATGATCAAATGATAGCACAATGCTGCTTGTTAATGAGCTACACTCAAGAGTGGTGTAGAAGTGTAGAACCCATTAGGACTCCCAAATAATGCATGGGGGCATATGATTGCATCAACCATTCTGCTTGCTGACACATATACACTCCAACCAGAAAGACATCTAACTTCAGGCACTGCCAGAGTTGCACTAAATCCCAGATGAGAACCTACCTGATCCCAAACAGAACCACAGCCACTATCTGCTAAAACTGGGTATATTCAGCATGCAAAATAACCAATAACCAGGAGCTCTAGTTTGTGTGACTTAAAAGACCCACTACTACAGTGTTCCAATATAATTGTTCCTATATACAGTTAGCCAGACTGCATGGCAATATGTCATGGGCAGTTCGGCTGGGTTGATTGGCCCAGGCCCAATAGGGTTTAGGCTCCGGCCCAATCAGCCCAGCCGAACTGCCCATGACACAATAAGTCAAATATCCAGTCTGTATGGACACAGTAGATAAATGCTATCTCATGGAATGTTCTTGAGAGTATTAAGTGTGTACGTGTATCTATTTTTATACACCAAATGATTGGACACCGAGAGAAAAGATGAGATAAAAGTTTTAGTACCTTCATCAGAAGTGACAAACAGAGATGTCTCTTTATCTCCCTTCGAAGATCCTTGGGAAGATTTGTAAGTAGGCCCTCTTCATCAACACCTCTTGTTTCTTGCCACCTATATTGTTCATGGCGCATAATCCGCTCCTTCAGATTTTCAGGAAGTAGCCTATGTGCCATCCACTGCTCTGTATCACGCCTTTTCACTCTCATTTCTTCTATACGCACAGAGGCTGACTGTAAATAGGTCTGTAATTTACCAACCAAAAAGAAAAGAAAAATTAGGATAATACGGTATGCATATTACCTGTCTAGTTGGTGATTAATTAATCAAATTAATAATTCCTGCTTCTAACTGAAATAATGAGGCTTTTATCTTTAAATATGATGTGGTACACTGCAGGAGAAATGTTTGGTAAATCAGAGATGATGATACATAAAGGCAAATAGACTAGTTTAACATGCTATTTGTATTGAACTGAAGATCGTTTAAGATCACTAAGAAAGATCTAAAAGTTTATGGCATATTTTATCTATCCACGCAACCAAGCCATTACAAGCATCAGTTCCGATTTGAGGCACACATGATTGTGGTGTCCACCTCAGAAACACATACAAGCCAGCAGGGTGCTGTATCTCATATCCAATACGGATACACCTTGGATACGTATCCAATGTTATCGGTGTATTGGGCTGTATAGGGCCTGGAAACTCAAGATTAAATATGTATCTGTGTGATACGGCCCAGCAGCCCACCTTGAGAGCAAATACACCAGACCATAGCGCCCATTCGTGCCCTGCCCCCTCGGCCCCTCCCCCGACTTCTCCAGTGCCCGACGCCAGAAGCCGCCTCTTGACCGGCGACGCCCCCAGTCAGAGGGAGAGCTCCGCCACCTGCTGCCGGTGACGAGAACCCCCGCCTCCACCCGCAAGCTTGTGCCAGCTTGGTGGCAAGGACCTGCCGCCAAGCCTCTCTCGACTTCCTGCAGGCTGCGACGGCCGAGTGGCTGACGTCCCCCACGCCCCAGCTGCAACTGCAAGCCCGCTCCTTCAACCGTGATGCTTAGGTGTTTTTCTCATTTTTCCTTCCGCTCCAACTTCCCAGGCATAGAACTAAAATCAATATGTTGTGTGCTTTGTTTCAGACTTCCAGATCCAGTGTTCTTGAGATCCTATCTTCCTGATTGTGATAGTGCTTTCATTTTTTTTCCAGATTAAATACATGGCATCTCCAAATATGAGTAGTGCTAGTGCTGCTGATACTGTTAGCATAGGATCCGTGTCCAGAGAATATACTATTATTTTATTTACTTGAATACCATTTACACATTCTGTTTAAGACCAATGCATTCGTTGGAGAAGTGCAGATGGTGCAAACAAGCTTTGGCTGACAAGAAAATTGCAACTAAAAGTTAATTTACTGATTCTCTATTAATATGCATTATGATCTATTTATTTTAAAAAATCAGGTACACGTATCCGCGTATCAGGCTTTTTAGGAAAACGATGTATCCTTCCGATACCGATAAACGTATCCATATCTGTGCTGCTTAGGTGGCCACCATAATGTCAGTGACTCTTGCAGACGTGCTACAGGACTTGGCCCTATATTCTAGGGCTTAAATTACACAGCGGGAAATTTGGATCTGTACCATTAAAAGATTGCAAAGTTAGATATATACCACCGCTATCCCACTTACATGTGGGGTTCACATGAATCAATGACACGTGGGTCAGGATGTATATATCTAACTTTGCAATCTTTCAAATGTTAATATCGAAGGTAATAAAACAGAGATTATCTTTTAAAAAAAACCTTTATAAAGGTTTTCATTTCCAGGTTTTTCATCAGTGTAGTTCCTTTTTCTCAAGGATAGGTATTTACTTAGCAGTTCACTTCATGAAATCGTGTAAACACAGTGTTCCTATACAATTGGTATTTGCTTAATGTGATTTTAAATGAATCGATAGGCAGTTTCATTTCACATGTCAAATCAATTTAACTAATATCAAGTGAGTATGAAACATCAATTTACCATGAGATATTAGCACAATCGATTACAATTGTGGGCACACAATTTTGCACATCCAAAACATCCTTCACATAGGTTGACCTTATTGATAGCAAATTAGTTGACACTTAATCCAACACATACACAATAAGAAAACACCATCAATAACAAAATTCTTTTTCTGTACCTGAACGTTACCAATAAGTAGTGCAAATAGAACCAAGCCTGATGTTGATACAAAAACCGCAAACAGATTCTCCGATGTATTAGTGCTTGTTTTCATGTTCTGACCTAGAGAACTGCAATAGATCAACCAATTAAAAAATGCACATTAATGGAAAAAAAAAGAGAGCTGGAAGCTAACTTTATTTAAGCAAACCTTAGATTTTGTAGCCCCCACCAAAAGCAATAGAATAGTTTCTCAAAGAAACTCTTCGATTCTGAAACATTCTGGAGAGCTGGTAGAAATATTCCAAATGTCGGGTCTGGATTGGCAGTGCTATTTGTTGCGCAAGCATTTTGTAAGAAAGCATTATCTCCAAATGCATTATCACAATATAACGATGTAGGATCACAGCCAGTATGATTGCTACATGCTTGTCTCCAACAGGAGTCTTCTCGTTGGATGGAAAGAATGTACCAAAGAGCTCCAAAACCCTGTAAGCAGTTCTAGCATCAGTTTGTAATATCTTCACCATGGACAACAAAGTCGTGGAAATTAAATGCATTTTATCAGGAGTTTAGCCATCTCATGGAGTTATTTGGAGGTGAGCCATCTAATGGAGTACATGATGACAAACTGGATGGTCTAAATATCATGCTACATCCTCTAGTATTTGTTTTGCTTACTGGTTACAAAAAGCTGAAAATTTTAGCTTCTGCCCAGGCTAAAACAAAACTCTCGGTCCGCCACTGATAACCAGTAGTTACCTTTTAAGATGTTGTGCATTCCCTAAATTTGTGACTAGAAATGTGTACTTTGTATAATGAGGCAATTGGTGCTTTCCACTTTGTTCTTTAATAGATATCCAAATATTTTACAATCATTTAGTGTAGCCATCTCTAGTTGTATTTTTCAAATTCTCAGATTCATTTCCTGAAAGGCAGATTCTGAATCAGAGTGCAACCAGAAAATGCAGAAATTGTAAGAACTCTCTCAATGTAACAACCTTTGCTCTTTGTGCATAGATATGATTATATGAATATATGATTAAGGTTTAGGAATTGTACCCAACCTGGTAGAAGGAGGTGCACACATCCAACACCGCTCAAGTCTTCAACTAAATTGTGTTTAGTCTAATCTCTGATCTCAAGCAGCTGTCGCCACCCAGTTATCCACTAGTGGTGTTTATACGACATCCCCCCACCCAACGCAAAAAAAAAAAGTATTGTGTCCATTATATACTCATGAATTAAAATGTAGCTCATTATTTTACGGATTATAACCAAGAAAGAAGAAAATGAACATGTACAGATAAATCAAATCAGTACAAATTTAGGATCACAGGTGTTTGATTAACTAATTTTTATAAGCAAAGGGCAAACACTAAAAAAATGCTTTCTTGTTAAATGCTAAGTGTTTCAAGGGGACTTACATGACTGGCAAGCATATAAATTAAGAGGTTGAAAGCAGCACCAGCCCATGCTGTCTCTGTAAGTATACCAGCAGATCTTGTGATTTGAAGGTAAAGTGGTATTATCCGGAGCAGTCGAGGCACGTATTGACATATAATAATAATCAGTAGTACAATTTTTGCCTTCATAACTTCGGAACCTACGAGACGGGGCAGCACCACCAACACAAATACCTGATGAAAAATCACAGGTAATTACAACTATATGAAATTTAAGAATAGCAAACTTCAATGAATAACAGACATTTATACAAAATAGGAGAATCAAAGCTAAATCATTTCCTGGACAGATCAAAACTGAAAACAAAGGCAATTCTATCTATTTTTTCCTCGAACAACGTAGGAGAGTTGCGTATCATTTCATTAAGAAACAAAGGAGATATCACAGATGCCTCTCCCTAATGCACCCAACGCACACCTAGAACGAAATAAGGTTGCATTTGTGCCATCTCTAAAATCCACACAACCACAACTAGCCGACCTCCCAAAAACAGTCTGGAACGAGCACCAACGAGCAAAGACAATTCTATCTCCTTTTCCAATTTTTCACTTTGTTGCACCCTTGCACCAACAGTACATGTATGTCATGCCCTATGGGACATTGGTGCATTGTAGTTTAGTAAAGTACCCCAAAATTGGTAACAACATTTTCTTGTAGCCTCTCTTTAACGTATACAGAGGCTACAAGAAAATGTTGTTACCAATTTTGGGATACTTTACTAAACAACTTTCTACTTGTACAATTTTGGGCTAATTCTACAAGTTTTCATGTATCCTAACAAAGTGTATGTTGTTAGATATTCAACTCAAAAGTACTTGATGATTTGGACATGGCAAAGTGTCCAGTATGTATCTTTGACAACAACTTTCTACTAAAATATATTTTAAAAAACTAAAAAAACATTATAAGATTAGGGAAGTATTGACATATTAAATTTACTCATAGCCGAAGTTTCAAAAGGTTGACTAGATCTTTTCCAAAACATTAAGTATTTGTATTGGAGGGAGTAACTCAAATATGAAACATTCACTAAGTAGATGGTATGTTATGTACCTGAGGGAGGGGCAGAACAGCTAAGAAATCAACCAGAAGAAATGTTGACATATACCGCTTCGCTATTGCAAACGTGTCCTCAACCAAGACACCCCGACCGAACACTCTAGAAGAAGGAGCAATAAAGCCAGTTCTGAACTGAAACATCATATGGAGTAAATAGAAGATATCTGTGAAAAAGCGCAGGATACTTGCTGTGGTTGCCAACTTTTTGTCCAAGTACAGGCAATTTTTGTCACCATTGATTACCGGGATATACAAGAACAATGGGTCCACAAAAACTGCAACAAGACATGATACCACAAATATCTTGTTCCATCTCTGCAAAAATGGACCTTGAGGATCAAGAACTCTTGTTTTGTGCTTCTTTTCCTCCGAAGCTGATTTATTTAGAGTTTCAGAATGAGAAGTGTTCCCTAGGAATGAAAAGGCTCCTGCAGTTCTGTCCTTTAGCAAGCCAAAGACGTTATGCCCTCTTTCGGAGACTACCCTATCTGAAACAACAGAAACAGATTGCTCTGATCTCCAGTCCTGAAACCTGAACAAAACAAAAACAACAAAAAAAAAAAAGTACGCAGAGTGTGAGAAATTTTTTCAGACCATAGACTCAATCTGGCACCATACATTCTCAATGAAGTAAGGTTTCCTCTGAAAGAATGGATGTTTTTCTTCAAAAGAAGATACCAGGTCACAAAAAAAAAAGGCACGCTAACTTGTGGCATTAATATCTCCGTTCGGCAGATCTGCGGCAAATGTGTACGGCAGATTTGTTGTGAAAGAGAAATATTGTGTGCAGATTTTTACAGCAGATTTGTTCTGAGAGGAAAATACTGTAGAAGAAGCCGAACGAATAGCAATTTTTCACAACCTTTCTGAGGTCATGTAGAATGAGAAGATAAAACAAGAGGCTGACCTCACATATCTCTCCTCTCGCCCCGCCATGGCTTCCTTCTAACACGAGAGGAGAAACAGGGCTAGCAAGGTGGCAGCAGCTGATCAAACCTTCAATTGCAGCATGGAAGCATCAACCCCTGGAATTGACCAACCATATACGTGTAAGAGCCTTCAAAAGGCATAGAGAGCAAATGGAACATCAGACAGTGCAGATTCCCGGGAACAGTCCAGTTTATCACATAGACAACCTAAGCATGACGCAAACGGATAGGCAGCAAATCAGGCAACATGTGTAAGTAACCTAGGACAATCCAAAGTACAGATTAGGGAATTCGAAGGTTTATGCTATCGGAACATGTGTCAGATGTGGGGGTTTGTGTGCGGTATGTACACTTAGCCAAATCAACTGAACAAAGATGATAAAGGGGGCTCAACAGAAAGGAACAGCCCAACAGCATCACAAAATCCTGACCCCGTCCCTCTCTGCTGAATTACCTCGAATGGGCTCGCGAATAGCTTAGCCGAAGCACCCTATCAGCAAATCCGAGTCCCAAACAGGAACAAGGGAGCAGCCACAATTCCGTAACGGAGCCGCCACGGAAGCGGAGCAACATCCCTACGCTGGATCCCGGTGCTAGCAAGGCGGCAGCAGCAGCAGCAGCAGCATCCGGAAGCCTTGGGTGGATCTGAACTGGACTAGACCGAGAGCAACGAGGTAGATCGGGGCGGAAGCGAGAGCAGTAGGTAGTAGGGGCGAGCTTACCGAAGCGAAGGGTCCGATCGAGGAGCGGCTGCAGCGCCCGGCGCTGGCCGAGGAGGACGGTGGGGAGGCGGGGGTGGAGTTCGTGGGGGGATAGTGGGCGATATACGAATTACGAGACGGCGGCGGCGGCGAACGGACAGGGAATGGCGAGGTTGCCGGCGGTTTCCACGGGTCGGGACGGCTCTGAACCGTGCATGACGGGGACACGTTCTCCGCGCGGCGGGTGTGCGTGGACTCCAGCTCGACCGGACCGAGTCGCCCAGGCCAGTCTTTGACCTCACTCGCTCGCTCACACACACTACCTCAAATTATGGATTTTTTTATAAAGAAATCCTCAATTAAAACGCACAAAACGCATACTATATGTATAAAAAATAAAAACTCGTATTACAGATAGAATAAAACTCAATATATTTTGGGATTAACAAAGCAGCTGCTGCCACGGATGTTATTATTTGAGGGGATGTTACAAACGTAATGCAAAAGCAGTAGTATCGGGTTAGGCCCCGTTTAGTTCCAAAAGTTCCCAAAATTTTCGCATTGCGGACCGTGTCACCTCTCACAGAACACGTTTCTCAATGCAAAATTTTCACTACTTTCACCAAAATTTTCACCAACTAAACGGTGTCTAGTGATGTCCAATTCTTCAATTCGTGCAGATTGTACTTGTTTCTTCTCACAATTCGAGTTTGCACCACGATTAGACCTGAGCATTTCACGGGCCGGGCCGAAAAAAACCCGGGTTTTTCGGGCTGAGAAAATCCTGCTCATGACCGTCCCATGGGACTTGTCGGGCCTCAGTTTTCGGGTCGGGTCCGGGCTTGGGCGGGCTGCCCGCGCTTTTTACAGTGTAAAACAGCTAAAAACAGTATTTCGTGCCGGGTTCGGGCCTAGATTTTTTTTCGCGGGCTTCAAGATCTCTGCCCACACCCGTCCAGTAAAGTCCGTGGGCGGGCCTGGCGCGGGCCGGGCCCGGGCCGGGCCAGCGGGCCGGGCTCAAAATGCTCAGGTCTAACCACGATTTGCATGTTGCTTTGCGCCTCGAGCGATCTTCCAGGTCGCCTCCTCCCCAGCCGGCCAGCCCCCACACGAACACCGCCACCACCCGACGCTGTAGTCGTCCCTGCGCCTCTCCTTCTCTGTCGTCCCCACCTCTCCACCTCTGCCGTACCTGCTCCCCTTCGCCGCCACCGTCCCCAACCCTCTTCGCTGCCCCCCGTTCGCCGTCGTCCTCCCCGTCGTCGTCGACCTCGCCCGTGCTGCCGTCGCCGTCTCCGCCAGCGGAAGCCGCCCGCGCCGCGGTGACCGTCTTCTCCAGGGCGCCATCAGCTGACATGTTTTTGTATCCTCTCACCAGTGGACCTGCCGTCGTGTTCGCCTCAAACTCGCAGCCGCCATCTCCTCCGTGCCCTCCCATGGGCCGCCGTCTGGCTCCCTTCTCTCTTCTGCCGGTATAGGGAGGACCACCTCGATTTGATCCGAGCGCCATCCATCGGGAAGGGTGTGAGGCGGCAGTCGAGCTCGTCCTCCGCGGGTACAATTCGCATATGTCGACGAGGGCGCGGCGGCTACTCGGTGCCTAATCCACGCATCCCCTTCAAGGTTGGCATTCGTTCTTTATGTTTTGGGCCTCCAAATTTCTGTTTGATCCATGGACGAGGAACGGGAAGTTCCAGTTGATTCTTTGGTGTGACTGTAGATTCCATTGATGAATGATCTACTTATCTTGCTATTACATTAACCCAAAATTTATCCAATATCCACACTACATTGTTTCCCCAACGTATGGCTGCTATCCGTCCTGAGATTGCCACATGCATGCCTGCCGGAGCTTTTCGCAATTAGGTTCCTGCTTCACTTTGCATCACTGGCCGGGTGTTTTGTTGTGTTAGGAATCACTATTTTGAGTTTTTAACAGATAATTTATGTACTAAAAAACAATGCTCATTCTGGTCATCACATCTTTTTGCAAGAAGCTCACTTTCTCTAAACACCATTTGTCATAGCCTAATCCATCTCATTCTATTTATTTCATCAAATTCGGTTACTATTGGCTTTGCTTGGAATAAAGAATTATTCTGACAGATTTCAATATATCATGAAACATTTGTAAATTTTCTTATAATTTACTGTTGTTCATTTCATGAGAATTATTTTGACAGAGCTCCGGTGTTTGACAAATAAAAGGCATATATAAGCATTATCACATCAAATTCTGCTACACATTTGAAATGATATGTTCAAATGAGCTCTGATATTTAATAGTATTCTCACATTATAAGGTTTATTGTCAGGTGACATCATCATTTACTTTATGTAATCGAAGAAGAATTATGCTTTACTCTCTGATAGATCCTGAATACTACTTCATTCACAAATGGTAGGAACCAGGAGCAGCACAAGGAGTCAAATGATCAGCTCCCAAAAAGCCATGGTGTAACTGGTGCGTCATTTTTTGACTAGCATGTGTGCGCAGGGTAAAATTACTTGCTTGTGTGATATGGACGGGTTAAAATTACTTGTTTGTGTTGTATACTTCTATATTACTTACGTCTTACTCATTAGCTAATTCCGATGAAGAATTATTTACTTTTGCACAGTTTACTAAAAAAAATCTCATTTTGTAGGAAATCATGAATTTGCCCAGGTTATTGAATCTCTGCAAATAGGCAGTCCAAAAAAATCCCATAACAGTGCATTCGTTGGGAGTTTTTATTTAAAAAAAAGTACTACATTTCTTTACCATGAAAACTTCCTAAAGAAACCATAATTATTAGTAATATAAAAGGCATCATTTACTGAATGCAGTAATATTTCCATGATGGGCATGTAGATCATTCTATACAATCAAATAGCATTTGTTGAATGGAGTGAGCTTTATCATGACACACAGGTCACTATTTATATATAACCTGCAGGTCACTATTTGAATTTATTTGTGTACTGGTACATCATAATTGCACATTAGTATGTTCACTGAAGGAGGTGATGATGTTTCAGGCTCGCATGAATCCTGAAATACTGCACTTGAGCTCTTCTTGCACTGAAAGACGCCTAAACAGGTAACTATATTACTGCCCACAGCTCCGATGACCATGTATATATTACTGGCAAGATTCAATTATAGGACCATGTATGTATTATTATAATTTCTGTTTGTCAGGTTATAGGATCGAAGGCTATTAAAATATTTTGAACACTAATTTGTGTTTTTTTGGCTTTCTACCTCCTTCATAATCCGTGAGGAGCATGTGATCACTTGCTGGAATTTTAGTGATGTTCAGTAAGAATTAGGAATTGATATCGAGCCGTTAGACTGCAGCCAAGAGGTAACCATCCTCCAAGGTAAACATCGTTTCCATGAACATATTGAACAATGTAAATCGTATTCTTTGCCATCCGGTAGTAGCTTTGTCAATCATATTGTTAGAAATAATTTTTTAGATAGAAGGCCTATTCAGCCCAGCTTTGTTAAAAACATAATGTTAGAAATAATTTAGTGTTGTCTCAACTTTTGTCAAATATCTGTTTTTTATGCAGCAATTACTGATGTAGTCCAGAAAATAAGGCTTCTCTGTAAGCAGGAGGATCTCGTAAAAAACTGTGAGCATAGTTCATCAATTACTTTGTAATTTGATAGTTACATCTGTAATAAATAGTCAGATTTAGTATTTTCTATTCTGGTGAGTATTTTTTCTAAGATAAATCTTTTCAGTTGACAATGATATTGACTTAAGGCAAAAATTAATATATGGATCCATTTGTACTTATTGATAATTGTACATATATTTTGTATGAATTATTTGATGTTTGTGGAGAGAATTTGTATTGCCCGTAGCAACATACGGACACGACCCTAGTTTAATATAAGAGGAGAATAAATACCAACAACTAAAAATGTTGACTATAGGTCGTGGTATGTGTAATGAGTAATGACTAAATTAAAACACATAATTAGAGGGTATTATCAAACTATCTTTTTTTGGAACATTTATCAAACTGCCTTTGTATTATCAACGAAAGATGAACTAACAAACATGATATATTTAATAAGAAGAAAACATATAAAATAGAGTATTGATGCATCGTGTCACAGGAAAAAATTATTTTAAAATTAAATTCTTGGTTTCAAAGCATTATTGTACATGCTTGGTCTCCAAAGATTATTATGCAGTACCAAAATGGATAAAACGGGGGAAATGTAAAATGGAAAGGCATTAGCTTTCATGTATCATAGCCATAGACCTACATTTTCTTTTTTATTCTAGCATTTGCCAAGCTTAATTTTAGTTCAAATCTCATAGTTATTTGATGTGTAGTATAATCTCACAGTTATCATATTGAAAGAAGTATTTATTTATGATTCTCTACAAAAAGCAATAATTTGATAAAAACATAAACAAAATCTAAAAATATATATACTGTAGATAGCATATATTTGACGATGGGCCTAAGGCCTGTGAGCTGAACCTCATACCTAAACAAACACAAAGTTACAAAATCCGCGTGACTTAGTCATTTAAGTGACTCTTGCCCTAGCCCTGTATATAAATAATTGGTAAAATTAGGTTGCTTGCAATGTAAAATTGGGAGCTATGCTAAAATGATTGTACCTTTATTGAATTTGCACTTTGATGCCATCACACTCTATTATTATTTTTACTAACCATCCTTCGATCGTAACAACCGGACAAGCAAATAAGTTATCTTGTACTGTAGAATAGCTAAATAAAAGAAAGAACAACAACGTGTTATTCGTATGAAACATAAAATGCATCTAAAGGCTCTCTTTGATGTATTGTTTTTTTTTTGACCAAACTATTTGATGTATTATATTGAGACATTATTTTTAATTAAATTTAACAATTACACAAAAAATATTACCCACGATAATCATATTTTATCCCATATACAACTAGCATATACCATATTATGTTAATTAATTTTCCCCTCCTAATACAAGTCACTATGTAAATTTTGATGCACAAATGTATCAATTATTTGCATTATGACATTGTTAGGGGAATGCTCATACTCCAATAGTGTTAGCCACATTTATGATTCTAGCTCACCATTTTGTCACTTCAAAAAGACAATCGCAGTATAGTTACATGTCCCTTCAAAAAAAAAGTATCGTATATCAAATCGGCTATGATCATCTCGTCATGCATACTAATATATGTACTTTTAAGTTTTTCATGTCTCCATTATTGAAGGGTAATATTATATTCGTAATTTATATCTTTCAAATAAACTCGGGTGACGACAACAATGCGGTTTTATATTCAAACTTGCTGTAAAGTGGATTGCCAGCTGCGCACATCATCACCTAAAGTATTGCAAGCTTTTTCTATGCAATATTTTTTTTCTCCTGTTTGCCTAATCTAGGCATAGGTTTTTTGTAAGAAAATATTTTTCTCTTGTTTTTTGCCAAAAATTTTATCGAGATAATAATAATCCCTTGAAAATCGGTGCCTTTTTCTAGCGGGGAGGAGGCAGGGGGCAGCGGAATCTGGCACCGGCCACCACGCCCCCCTCCCTCCCGCCCGCCCGCCGCTTCCTCCTCCCTGCCTTCCCTTTCCCCAGATCCGAAGCCATTAAACCAGCGGATCTCGCCTCGGGGCGCGGCCGCGGCACCACCCGGGCAAAGCGAGCGGGCAGCCATGAGATGGTATGCATCGGTAGCCTCCTGAGGGCGCTGGTGCTGCGTGCGGCGTCGTCTGCGGGCAGGCGCCGGGGGGCCAGGGTGCTGTGCGGCGGCCGGGCGGCAGCGGATGTGCGCGTGACGCCCCGGCACCACGGGCACGGCTGGCGCGGATTCCGGGCTGTCGCGGGCAGGATGATGCTGGACTCCTCCGACACTGCCTCCCCAGCCTCGGCGGCGGGCGCGGGACAGGTGCAGCCGCAGCGACGCGCGGCGGGGGCGGTGGCCCAGGCGCACGACGGCGGATACGCCAGCGGTGGATGGGAGAGGTAATAATGCGCGTGCGCGTGTTGTTTTGAGGCCTCGCCGTCGGTACTGAAATGGAATGTAGTGCTGCGAAATGGAGCGTTAGGATGCTGCATTTGCTTGCTGGTCTTGCTTTTGGCGTTGGATAGCCTGTGCTGTCAGCTAACTATTGGCTTGAACACCGAAACATGCAAATGTACCTTGTGACTTTTGTTGGTACCACATGTTACTGTTCTGAGTAAGGCATTCAGACGAAAATATCGCCCTTGTGGTTGGTTCCATGCCTTATACTAGCTTAGGTGTCAACTTTCTCTTGCGATCTTTTTGCATAGATCATTCTTATTTGTAACTAATAGAAACGAGTTGCATTTCATAGGGCTGTAAACATATGGTATCGAAGAATGCTCTGAAGAGAGATAGAGTTCTTTTATTTATCATACTATTGTACTGCTATGTGCCTATGTGGGATTGGTGACTAGTTGCTTTACTGCTTAGAGCATGCTTGGATTCATGAGACTAATTTTAGTCTGACTTATTTTAGTCTATTTTAGGGGCTAAAGTTCCAAGCACTCATGACTAAAGAGAGACTAAAACTAGTCTTGAGACTAAAATGTTTTAGTAAGGAGAACCCTACTAAACTTTGTTTTAGCTCTCTCTCTCTTCATTTAATCTCATAGAAATCTGTAGCATGCCCCATCTATTGGTGGGAGAGGGAGAAAAGGGAAAGAGGGAGAGAGATAATTAATGCTCATTTACTACATTTTAGTCTCTTTAGGATTTGGATCCAAGCATAGGTGAGACAACTTTTAGCCTGACTAGTTTTAGTCATGGGACTAAAAGGTATTCAAGCACCCTCTTAGATGTTACATACTCCCTCTGTTCCAAACTGTAGGTCGTTTTAGATTTTCTAGTTTCATGGGTATTATTATGCATCTAGACACATTATATCTAGATGCATATTACAAATTATGTATCTAGAAATGTCAAAGTGATCTACAATTTGGAACAGAGGGAGTAGGTTACAAGCACTCATTCTTATTCACAAAGCTAAAAATGAAGCAGTTACTACATTTTGGTTTTACAATTTAAAATGTCTTTCTAGAACTTTAAATGCTAAAATTTGTCACATTTATGTGCAAGTTAATCCTTGTTAATGGCCTCATCTGTACGTAGATATACTTTCTCATGATCGCAACTCAGAATCGAATTGATTGATAGTTCAACTAATGAAGCATGTTCTCATGGGTTACACTGTTGTGGTTCTATCTGTTGCAAGCAATATCTCTTTGCAAGTTTGCACTGGACAGACTCAGATAACCAGATTAAAGTAATTAATTCAACATCGGGTTTTTTAAGCAAATGGCAGTGTTCATTTGTCCGCATGAGTGTTGGATTAGGTATAATGTGGTTGAGATTCAACCAGCTATAGTTGCCCAAATCCAATTATGTTAGGTCCCTCAACATTGAAATTTATGAAGAATGCTGTATGATATTTTTTGGCTATAAAAAGTGTAACTGAAATGCTTAAAAAGAAGAATAGGTATTAAGTTCATTCTGTAGCTGTCATTATAGATATAAATCATTTTTGTTGAAATAGAGTGCTACTGCCGCACCAAATCATATAACTGCTTACTTTGTGACTTGCGATGATGGGCTCCAATTCTCCACACTATTTATAGCTTGAAAATTTACATTATGCATTTTGTACAAGGATACCTTTTCTTTTTCTTTTCTTCTGTAGATGCATACTTCATAATATCCTTTCTCATGTGTTTGACATGATGCCTTGCTTAACACAATGCTAATATTGTGACAGAGAAGATGGTAAACTGAGTTGTGGGTACTCAAGTTTTAGAGGGAAGAGAGCTACTATGGAGGATTTCTATGATGTTAAGCTAACTGAAATTGATGGACAAGCTGTTAGCCTGTTTGGTGTTTTCGATGGTATGGACTCCTATGTTGCCCTATTTACTTTTTTGGTTTTTTGCCTACCATGTTTTTCTTTTAAAGATCTGGTGCAATTAGGTCATGGAGGATCGCGTGCTGCTGAGTATTTGAAGGAACACTTGTTTGAGAACCTTCTGAAGCACCCTGAGTTCTTGACAGACACAAAGCTTGCTATAAGTAAGTTTTCTCTTAAGGCTTTACTGTAGACTCATCTTTTTGCTATTCTTCTTGGTGCTGCAAAATGTTTATATGTTAAACTTGAAATTTATGACTAAAAACAGGTGAAACATATCAGAAAACAGATACAGATTTCTTGGAATCAGAAGCAAGTGCCTTCAGGGATGATGGTTCAACAGCTTCAACTGCAGTTTTGGTGGGTGACCATCTGTATGTTGCAAATGTTGGTGATTCTCGTGCTGTTATTTCAAAAGCTGGCAAAGGTATTGCATATTGGAAATAGGTATTTTAACTTTTGTATTCATGCCACATTCATCACATAATATCTAAATTCTAATCTGGTCTCTGGAATCTAAATCAAGAAGCAAAATCTGGCATCCTTCTGTTCCAGTTAACCTATGCACTCAAATTCCTGATCCCTTTGCATACCCATACACACGAGTTTGGTTGATATGTTTTCTCATTGAATTTGTGTTATTTGATTCCTTGCCCCCTATGGTAAATGCATTAAAGTTCAACCTTTTTTTTTGTAGCTATGGCACTTTCAGAAGATCACAAACCTAACAGGATCGATGAGCGAAAGAGAATTGAAAATGCTGGTGGTATTGTCATTTGGGCTGGTAAGCATTTTGCTCTTTGTTTGTTTGTACATTGGGCTAGTTTGCTTGTATCACAAGATCATAATTCATAAGGTAGTTAGCAGAAGGCCTGTGCTAGTGCTATTCATTTTAGCCATCTGTCTTCCTAGAAGTTTGAACATGTTATCTTTCCATCCAAATATTTCCTATATGTTATAGTGGAGCATTTTTTTTTCAAGTCGTGACTTTTTTTTTCTTTGAATGATAAACATGTGACCTTGATGTGGCATTTTCCCAGGTACTTGGAGGGTAGGTGGTGTATTGGCAATGTCCCGTGCATTTGGCAATCGTTTACTGAAGCCATATGTGGTGGCAGAACCTGAAATTCAGGTATACTGTAATTGAGTTACGCCTGTCTTTTTTTCTTTTTGGTTATCTTTCAACTTAATATAGGGGAAGGCAGTTTTTACTTATTTTGTTTAGTAGAATTGCTAAAATGGTAAAATTACATGTTCTTTCTACAACTAAACCTTAATTTGGAATGCTGTTTAACATTTTATCTATTAATTCATTAAACCTTGGAAGGAAGTGAACTAGACCATCAATATGCATTTGTTACTATAGCTAATTCTATCATCCAACGATGCAGATTTATTGATCGATCTGTATAACTTTGCCCTATGGCAACTACTGAAGTATTTTCTAATAAACTGCAGGAAGAACAGGTCAATGGGGAGCTGGAGTGCTTGGTTCTAGCTAGTGATGGGCTTTGGGATGTTGTGGAAAACGAGGTAATAACTCTATTAAGCAGACAATTGTTCAATTTAAATGGAAGCATTGTGTTATTGCCTTCCGTGTTTGCTTCGGGGTTGCTTTTTTATTGCTCACAAAATGATTAGCTGTTGTGCTTAGTCAACACATACTAGTGTGTTTTCTCTTAACTCTATAGCTATCTCGCTAACACGTTTTTGATGCTTGTCTCTAAAAGGAAGCTGTTTCCCTTGGGAAATCAGAAGATGCACCTGAGTCTGCAGCTCGGAAGCTGACAGAGATCGCCTACTCTCGTGGCAGCGCCGACAACATTACATGCATTGTGGTTCAGTTTCACCATGATAAAACCGGATGAGGCACCAGAGGACATTATACGCGACATGGTCAATCTCACCATGACAATGACGAAACCTGATGAGGCGTTTGGCAGCTGGTTTCAGGTTGGCCCTGCTTCAGGCTATTATTATCCTGCAAGCTGGGTGTTGGGGTTTCTCCCAGATTTATCACTCATGTAGCAACTGCCAAGAACTGTTGCATTGATTCTTTGTTGCCTTCTAGGAAACATTTTTTGTTCCAACAGGTGTAAGAGACCTATTTAATATGATGAATTTCCAATAAATCGACATGTGTTTACCAAGAGAGATTTGCCCTGGTTCTTCTCGAGTTATTTACCTTTGTCTTTCATAGGAAATTAGGGAAGGGAAATTTGGGGTTACAGATTGGATTTTTCTTCTTGACATAGCACTAAGTTTTAGGTGGCAAGTAGATATATGGAGTTCTTGTGTGGCACAAATTAACTGAAATTCATTATCATGATGTTACCTCAGCTATTATGGAGTTCGGCACAAATTAACTGAAATTTATAATCGTGCAGTAGTGGTGGAATGGGAAGATGAAGCTCTTGTTGGCATGAAACATCCTCTATATGAATATAACAATGAAGATTGAATTATAATCTTGTCTCTTTTGCAAGACAATTGAAGCGTTCGTTTGGTTCAGTTCCGTAGCTCTGCTAACGTGGCGCTCCAAAACCAAAAGTCATGCGTTTTTTTTTTGACAACAAACATATATTCATTAAGATAAAGCAGCAGTCATTTTACAGTCAGGTCCTCGCAAGAAGACCAAATTACACATAAGTCCTGGATCTAGAAAGAAACAGGGCAACACAATCCATGGCGATTGGAACGATGGAGCCGCCGGTGAAGTGTCGCAGGGGCGTCGAAGACGCGTACAACGGGGCGGAGACCGCGCAGAGCAGCGTCGGTTGAAGACGGGCCGGAGAAGCCGACGAGTGAGGAGCGCACCGACGACCTTGAGATGCGGTTGGATTCGTCGCCGGAGACTGTTGATGTAGCTTGTACCGGGATCCCAGGGGGAGGTGACGCCATCGCACGAGTACCAGGAGTGAAGCCACCAAGTTGAAGTAGGAGTGGCCAGGATCTTGGACTGCTGTGTTGGAGAGGCGGAAGCGATGGAGATGGAGATCGTAGCCGGAAGAGGAGGCCAACAAGAGAAAGTCCCAACGACAGGATCCACCAAAGAAAAGATCCGATCTACACAGAACTCGCTCAGATTGACTACTCCTTCGACCAGATCGGGAGTAGCGACGGTGGAACTCCAACAGAGGAAGGGGAAGGGCGGAGGGGGATCTGCTGGAGGAGACGATGGAGGGACGCGAGATAAGTTATTTATACTACATACCAGGGCAGCGAGCTCGCCGGCGACGAAGACGACGACGATGATCGCGTAGCACCGATAGAGCACACCACAAGGGGACAAAACCATAAAGGCAAACTACAACTATATGCTAAGGAACTAAGAAGGAGATCGACGGGCAGGGGGCTCCCTACCCCTTCTCGCCGCCGGCAGGACGTCAGAGGGGAGGAAGGGGAGGGGCCCCAGCAGGCGGCGGAGAGGAAGAGGCGAGAGGGACAGAGGCTTCGAGAGGAAGGCTCTCCCACACCCACGAATGCCCTCCCCTCTTCCAACCGGTCAAAAAAAAGTCATGCGTTGTATTGGTGAAATTCGAAAAAAAGACCACTGACACATGGGGTAGAGTTGCCTGCTAGTTTGACATGTCAGGAGGATGGGGCTCCTATATGGCTGTCGGAAGGTGGATAAGCATTAAGCCTACCTAAGATTTGCTAACTAATAGTTTTCAGCCCACCTCATTACTATTAAAAAAATGTTGAAACATTTTTAAAAAATATTACAACATTTTTTCAATATTTTACGTTATTTTTTGTCAATATTTTGTAAAATGTTGCAACATTTTTAGAATCAACATTTGTTGGGACCCAACATTCAACATTTTTTTAGCTTCTACCTCTTCTCCGGTAGCGTCATCGGCGCGCAGAGCTCGCGCGCGCGGCCATGGCCGCCGCCGCGGAGCTCCGACGCTGCGCCCCGGGGGAGCCACGGCGGGCCGGCGCGCAGAGCTCGCGCGCGCGGCCATGGCCGCCGCCGCGGAGCTCCGGCGCTGCGCCCCAGGGGAGCCACGGCGGGGCGGCGCGGCGTGGCCCGCCACAGCGGCCGGCGACGCGGGGGAGGCTGGCGGGCGCGCGGTGGCCGCCGGCCGGCGACGGCACGCGGAGCCGCGAGGGGGGGAGGGGGGAGCGCGAGCGGCGGCGGCCCGGGGCGGGGTCGGGGGCAGACGGGAGGAAGGAGGAGGGGTTAGGGTTTGACTGCGATCCAATGGTGGAGACTTCTTGCACTAATCTTAAAGCAAGTAGAAGTTAGGTTTTTTTTAAGAACCAAGTAGAAGTTAAGTTTTTTTAAGAGCCAAGTAGAAGTTAAGTTGCACTAATCCTAGGGAGGCGATGCCGGAAGGTGCCCTACCCATGGCGACGACAGCGACGGCGGCGGGAGCCACCTCCATCCTCTGCTCCGCACGAGCTGCTGCTCTAGATGGGTGTCGTCGCGGACTGGGGAGTAGTGAGCAGTGAGAGGTGTCGGGGAAGAAGACGATGGGTGATAACCTCACCTCTAACGAATACAGGGTGATCCTACCACAATGTGCAGCCTACCAAACACCAACATACCAACTCAGGCTATCTCTATTCACCCTACCAAACACGAGCGGTTTGCATTATATTAGACATACTTCGGCTAGCCTGGCTCCAGATTCTGGCCAGGCTGGAGTTAACCAGGCTGCCAAACACACCCATAGGATTCCCGCTGGATCGGAGCAGCCTTCCTAGGCCCGGCCCACCAGTCCACAAATCGAAATGGGCCACTATTACGAAACCGACTCGGCTCTGCATCTTCTTCCCCCACTTTCCTTCCTTCGTCGTGCTACGAAAACCGACACGTTGTAATTGTAACGCCCCGGGAGGGTCCACCGATCAGAGACGGACCAAATCTCTCTCCCCCCTTTGCGGCTTTGCCACTTCGATCCGAACCGAGCAAGCCCAAACCCTACCGCATCGATGGCCGACGGCGGGGGCAGCGGCGGCGCCGGCGAGACAGGGGCCGGCTCGGGCTCGGCACCGGTGTGCAGCTTCGTGCGAAAACCGCCCAAGAACATCCGGAAGCGCCCCGCCGCGCCCGCCGGCTCCGACGACGACGACGACGGCGGCGGCGGCGCCCTCGCGGCCTTGCGGTCGAAGAAGGGCCCGTCGTCCACGAGCAAGCTCGTCTTCTCCTCCGCCGACGCCTCCTCCGAGCCGCGGCGGTTCCAGTACGAGTCGTCCCGGACGATCCAGTCCGCGGACAGCCGCGCAACAGCCACGCTCGAGACGGAGACGGAGTTCGACCGCGACGCGCGCGCCATACGCGAGCGACAGCTCAAGCAGGCCGAGGCGGCCCTCAAGAAGAACCCCTCGGGGACCGCCTCCGCCTCCGGCGAGGTGTACAAGGGCATCCACGGCTACACCGACCACAAGGCCGGGTTCCGCCGGGAGCACACGGTGGCAAGCGAGAAGGCCGGCGGCTCGCACGGCCCCCTCCGGGCCTCCGCGCACATCCGCCTCTCTGCGCGGTTCGACTACCAGCCCGACATCTGCAAGGACTACAAGGAGACGGGCTACTGCGGGTATGGTGATTCCTGCAAGTTCATGCACGACAGAGGGGATTACAAGTCCGGGTGGCAGCTCGAGAAGGAGTGGGATGAGGCTGAGAAGGCCCGCAAGCGGCGCATTGCAATGGGTGGGGATTGGAGTGATGATGAGGCAGCGGAGGATGACGATGATGATGACGAGGAGGCCCTGCCCTTCGCCTGCTTCATTTGCAGGCAGCCTTTTGTTGATCCGGTCGTCACGAAGTGCAAGCACTATTTCTGTGAGCATTGCGCACTGAAGGTATGAATCACTTTGTACTTTGTTCTGCTTTCATTTATGTTATATGCACTGTGTAATTGCTGAGTTTATCATGGACAAGATCTAGGTGTCCACTTGTTTGTTTGCCTAGGCTGCTAGTTTTTCATGTAGAATATGGGGCACAAATTGCTTAGTAATGGTAATACATGAATATTGTGACAGAATCTTCTTCCTAGGTTTATTATGTTTTCAAGTTTGTCGTGCTAAAGCATTTAAGCTTTTTGGTTAGTTATTATGGAAGTGTATTTGCATACCTCGCTTGGGTGGAAAGTAGTTTATCACCTTAGTAGACTTCAGAGTAGAATGAAACTGTAATGAAGCGATTGATTAGCTGTTTTGCTGTTTAGAGGTATAATAGCCCTGTTTGCAGAGCTCTGGCTTCAAGAATTTTCGGAGCTGGTATTCCTATCTCCAGAAATTCTTGTAGCTGTAGTTGTGGGCAGATTGAGGGTATTTAGTTGAGCCATTTTTGTTTTTAGTTCAATTAAGCTCAAGAGTTTTGAACCATTTTAATTTATCAATGAACTCTGATTTCTACATGGATCTTGGAACTGGAGCTCTGCCAAGTAGGCCCATAGTGCTTCTTACTTTGCTGCTTGAATAGTTAAATTCTGTTAGAACTAGGAGTGGCTATTTTCTTTTAATCTGAAATTGAATTCACTTCAAACAATAGGAAATGTTTTCACCAAGACAAGAATTATACACTGATGGGTTTGTTGGAAGGAAATTGTACAAGTATATGAATTACTTTGACAACTTTGAAGGAAATAATTACGATAAATCTATTGGAAGGGATAGTCTGTTTCATTGATTGTGCTCTGCCTTTAGTGTACTAAATATTCCACCAAATAGCACCCTTGCTTCTTCAGACTTTTGCATGATGTTGCAACAAGTTGTTACTTCTCCCAAATTGAAGTATTGAAACATTATGCTTTGCATGTGATTCTTTTTGGATTTTTCCCCTCTCTACTTTCATGACAGTTCTGTTCACTAAGGGCAGTCACAATGCAATGACTAGGATAGTTTCCATACCATTTAATATGCTGCCACAGATAACATTTAGCTTATATTTGGCAATGGCATTGAAGAAGAGAGGAGGAAGAAAACTGCAAGAAAATGTTTCTTGCACAAAAACCAGAGTTCTAGAAACGACATAAAACTTATTGGGATGGATATCGCAAATACCAAGATGAGTGGACTGGGGAGGAAGATGATTGAATGAAAGAGGAGAAAGGTGATTGGATGGGTTTATTTTGTAGCCGCAATTATATATTGTGCATTGGGAGCACTATAGTTTCTTAAATGGTGTCTATGTGACATGACATGTCATGAACACTACTACTTAGTGTCTTGGTTGGGACTGCCCTAAGGATTTCGCAACTGGGACCACATCATCATGTAGATTCAAAAAAAAAAAAACCTGTACAGCTAGCTTTGCTTCTCTAATACAAGTGAAGAAGGATAGCATGATCATACTATCTAGAAACATGTCCTTTGGTACCAAGAGATGTATGCAGCTTTGTCTACTTTACAATACTACAACTACAAGTTGTCTAGAGATGCCCATCTCTCGCTGCTGATTCTCTGAAAAGTAGTAGGCATGTCATCTCATTGGGCTCCTTAGGAGCAACTTCTATTATACCTTTGAGCCACATGATATCCACTTTCTGCACTGCCAGTACACATTTTTGAACTCCCAGGGATGGTGGATCTTCATTTTTTGCACGAGTGCAGTGTCAGGACACCTTTGAGCTATCCACGCAGTCTAGAGCATTTGAACTCCGTCCCTGAGTCTCATGTTGGCCAACACTTCTTAGTAGGACAAGGTCTCATACAGTCATACGTTGTCTCGGGTAAGGAAGAAGCAGTGACCTGTTCTCGGATGGTAGGTTACATACAGTATTTTCTTCCTTGTAGAAGTATAAATACCTGCTAGTTTACAAACAAAGGCTGGATTATACCAATACAACCATGCAGGCCTTGAGATGATTGCCTGGGCACCTTGTCATCTTTCCATACAAGAAAGGTGGTTCAGTCACCTGTGCAAGAAGTCTGTGGCCATTGATCTTAATCCTGGCAATTTAAATTCATATAATCAGTAGAGGTATTGGGCAGTCATGGCTACCATCTTAGGTTAGAGCACTTCATTGGGATCCACCTCCAAGCCTCTTTCCTTTTCTTTTATTCTCTTGGATGGAAACTTGTTTTATTTCTTCCTCCAGAGGAATTAAAATAAATCATGTGCATTTGCCACAATCATAAAAAACTGTATTTAGTGCCATTCTGATTATTGGATTAAAGGAGTACTAGAATAGTCTGCTTATTGACAGTACTGAATATAAAACTCATTCAGAGAAACTCTCGTAGTAACCATCTGCTCTGTCTCTGAAGAGGGAAGTGAGTCAAGCAACATAGAGGTATTTGAATCTTGCCTGGGTGCTAGTAGCCTATTAGGTAAGCCTGCTAGTGGGGCGGGTTCAGATGGGGATTTCGGGGCGGGTTCTCGAGTGGGGATTCATTTGCATGGGTAGTAACGTGTTTAGAGGCGGGCGGGTTGGGGCGGGGTGGGGAATCTGCATTTGTGGGTTGGGGCGGGTGGGTAGAACAGATTGGCCTCCCGCAGTGCTTCGCCGCGCTCGCGCGTTGCGACTCGCGTCCTTGCGTCCGCACCCGCCGCCGCCATGCCGTTGCCGCCGCCGTTGGCCCGGCACCTCCCGTGCGAGTTCCTGACGGATCGAGGTACTCCTCTTCCTCCTCGCCTCTCCATCTCTGCATCACCCCTTCCTCTTCCTCATCGGTTCACTCCTTTCCTCTTCTTGCAAGATCTGTGGGGGAGGTGGCACCGACGGTCAAGCCGCTGCCGACCGCGCCGAGACCGGATCCATCTGCCTCCAACCTAGCACGCCAACAAATCCCGTCTAGGAATTACACCTGCAAGTCCCTTCAATGAATCAAGGTGTGCCCCCTTCCCTTCTCTCCAATTCCCTACGATCTGTTTCCTAATCAGGCATGAGGAATACTGGCAGTGATCTGGAGAAGCACCAGACGAGTTGTTCTCGTTCTTGTAATTCAAAACGGTTCACTAGATTAATGTTAGCTTTGGGACTAAAAAAAATCACACCGGCACACACTGCTAGTAAAACAACAACCAGAGGAAAGAAATCATGGTTGATAGTTGTTACTTGTTACTTGTGGTTCTTTGTAAAAGAAATCATGGTTGATAGTTGAGGCATATTCAGAAAAAATCCCACCTACAGCATATAATATATTTTGCTATATATCCTCCTGAATGAGTATGTTTAAGATGATACTTTAAATTAAGCCTGCAATCCTGCATGCTGCTGTCTATGGCTCTAGGCCTTACGATTAGAACACAAATCTTTAGGCCAGGCAATATACTAATGGCTTCTGTAACTGATACTAATAATGTCATACATTGCATTAGGAATAGCACTAAGTGAGTGTATGTCCTACACAACATCATTATATTTATGTCAGGCAATATCTGAGGCTGCACTTATGTATTCATTCTTGATCCTTGAGAAGAAGCAAATATTGGAAGTCCATTAATCCTTGTTTTATTCTTGTCTGCTATTATGGTTCTAGAAATCTATGGTTGCTGAACTTACAGTTTTATGTCTCAGTCAGATGCATGTTAGGAAGCATAGACACTTATGCAGCCCAGTCTGAATATTACTTTGATGGCTTGTGGTTGAGTGGTTCTGGAGACATTTCTTTTGCTAGACTTGTATGTTGATGGTGAAAATATCAGTAGAGTAGCTAGCCGCTTCTTCTGTAAGTGAAATAGGAGCTAGACTGAAATGTCGGCTGTTAGTGCTAATTACATGGAGGGCCTCTGTGCTTCTCTGATACAACTGAATGAGTGTTACAGAGTGCAGTTGAGTGTTGTAGTATGTTCTTTCTCAGATTTATGTCAGTTCTTTTGAACAATATGCTGCATCTGTGCATCTAAAAGAATATAAAGAGAAATGTGATTGTGTGAATGAGTAGCATGCCATGAGGAAAGTGGAGAATCTGTAAGCCCTGTTTGTAAGTGCAAACTTGTAATGATTTATTTCTTAATGCTGTCAGGGAGGGGAGAATTCTCAGCCTTTTTCTTTATAGAGAAACAATGACAATGCGCAGTGGCCGCCAAGGAGTGCGCACAGGAGAATGCAAGAGCACAGAAGCCTTTTCGCTCAAATGCTTTCTGTATCACTCCTGCAAACTGGCGCAGCAACCCATGCATAACCCACCATCGATGGGGCGGGTGGGGGCGGGTTGATTAATTAAACATTTGGGTTGGGGCGGGTTGGCAGAAAATTATCAGCTGCTGCGGGTAGGGGCGGGTACAGCCCCATTAGCAGGCCTACTATTAGGGCATAGTAGATCCTAAACAGAATAAGACACACAGACAATGAACCAGGTATGCATTTTTCAGCAACTTCAATAGAGAAGCATAGTGCTATCCTATTTTGTCTTTATCATCAGGAAAGCCTTTGCTCATTAAGGACTCACTTTCTTATCCTTTCATATGATTCTTGTACAAAAGCTCAGGGGAAGTTTATGAGGAAGCCCTTCTACCTCCCTGCACTCTTTGAATGTCGATTGAGCAGTTAGACATTGAACTATAAGTTGTATGATTCGAACTAGATTTCAAATGATACAAACAAATATGTTCTGAATCTGATATAACTTGCAACAGCTGAAGGTAGAAGTCTCTCTATAAACAGAGGTTGGGAGATGTACATCATGTGAGCCAGTCCCATGGGGTGACGAATCCATTGAGTGTGATTTGTGGATTGAAAATTGATTTCTAAGATGTAATGTAGTTAGTATTTTGTTGGTGACGTGAGTAATTTGGAGGCTTGTTTAGTTTATGATTTTAGAGGACGAACTGTTTGTTTAGTTTATGATTTTATAAGGCAGTAGCTTGTTTCAGAAGCATCACTTCGGGAGTTTTGTTGATTTATAGAATATGATTGTGGTATAAATGAATTGCGAGCCATATAATTTAGTAATGTTGGTTTCACCTGCATTTTGTTGATTTATGTTGAATATATTGCGATTGATCATATATATATTTTTTGCTTTGGTTGAATACTAGTCATGATCTTCGTCTTTGTCCAACTACTTTGTGTTTGGGCAAATTAGTGGTTTGTTGACATGGGACTGACATGTATGCTTTTAAATTACATTCCCTTTGGTAGAGCAAATTCTAACAAGCCTTCTCTTTTAATAATGTTCCAGCACCACTCGAAGAACAAGAAATGCTTCGTGTGCAACAAACCGACGCTGGGCATCTTCAACGCCGCGCAGGAGATCCGCAAGAAGATGGCGCAGGACAAGAAGCAGCAGCAGGAGGACCAGTAACTCTAAGCACCACTAAATGCAAAGCTTAGCTGTTGTACTTTGATGTAATAACTTTGTTCCCATATTTTTTTCCATCAGAAAAAAAGAGGAGAATCAGAATCAGAACCCTGCTTTGAACTGTATATACACTTATCATCCATCACCACATCCAGGCTCTAGCACAGCTAGTCCTCCAGCTCACCAGCTATGCTGCGTCATATGCCCTCGTGTCAAGTCGCCTGGCTGGCAGGCAGGAATTTCCTGGATGGATCCAAAGGGTGCAGCGGCGTTGAGCTGCCAGTCCGTGGCACTTCCAGTCTGCCACAGCACGCAACGCAAGTGACAAAATCCCAGGCGAGCAGGCTTCAGAAGCTGTAGTTTCAGCCCGCAGCTCATGTGCCTAGTTTCCCTTGTGTCCTGTGGCGGCTCATGTGCGTGCGCCGGTGCTTTCGGTCACGGTCACGCCGGCCAAAGGTCCCCTCCCTTATCCTATCTGCTTTTGCTGACAGGTGAAAGATCCGACGTGCGTCATCTATACCCCCTGTGTCGCGACCGGGGCGATCGTCCTCGTCCTTGGACCTCCGGCGATTGGAGCCGATTCCCTCTCCGTCTCCAGTGGGGTTTGCATCTTTGTCAGTTAGGTTGCACGCGTCCACGTCCAGTACAGTAGACAGTACATGAAAGAAGTTTGTTCGGCAGATCTTAGAACGACTTCTGCTGATCACTGATCAGGACCGTGCCGGTGTAAACTGAGGCTCTGTACAAAATTCTAAAGAGACCATCGTATAATAGAACAATAAACAAACAAATACTTTTTAATTTTCGTTATATTTTTTTACTTGAACCGCTTCATTCTTTGTGGGGTGTTTCTTGATTAGTAGAGGGCATTTGTGGTTTCTTTTAAAAAAATATATTCATTGATCTTTTATGAGATTGAGTTAAATCGTCATTCTTTGCTTTTTTTTACGCTTTTGACAACCAAAATCATACTTTCTAGACCGATTTGCAGAAGACATGTGGCTTGGATCTTGAAACATTAGACGTCTAGATAAATTAATAAACATGCATACACAAGATGACAGAAATAATCAAACTATGATGCTAAATGATACTAATTGAATTGAGGAATAAAAATTTGGTAAATAACTCACACGGAGGGCTGCTGCTAGCTGCCTGACCACGTCCGCGGCCCTTCCGTCTCTCTGCTCAGGCTGGTCGCCGGCCTCAATGCTTGCTGGCTTGTGGTTGGCTCAAATCGCTCGTTATCTCGCCACCCAGGTTGCTAGCCTCCGGCCGCCAGCATAGTTCTTCGTCTCTGCCCTAGCGTGGGCGGTCGAGAAAAGAAAAAATCGATCACATGGATGGAAACAAGACACGGAGGAGAATGGGCATAGCCTGGTTGGCTGGCGACGCAGATGGGTTCGCCAGCCGGCCGCGTTCGAATCTCTGGCGGCGCAGGTTATCTCAGCAGAGATTTATTCTCTGAAAAAAATCTCCTCACCGGTGAAACCGGAGTTCGGGGGTTTTTTAAGTCGGTAGGAGACTTTTTTCTCTTAATGAAAACTGTGGAGACGATCTTTCCTCCACCGACTTAGTTTTTTTTTAAACAAGACACGGAGGCATGCGGAGACGGCTGAGTTGCAGAGATGCACACATTTTTCTTCGTTGCGGAGCTCCTAGAAATTGCAGATGGTGGAGTTACAGAGCTGCTTGCATTGGGCTGCAGTCTGGGTAGAAAATTGTTTCAGCCCGTAGAAATTGGGGGCCCTGTTCCGTCGTACCGCCTGCACGCCCAAGCGCACGGGCCTGCTGCTGATCTACACGGTTGATTTGTCGTGCAAGAAAAATAACAGAGTTCGATCTGCATTTCTTGTCTGCCCGGCGTCCATGGTGACGAGATGATCAGGTTTGGATAAGATATCCGGACAAGGAAGGGCTCAGAGATGCGAACATTGAATGAATAGTCCAGTGTCCAATGCCACGCTAGGCATATAGGCTCCATATGGTGCTGGGGGTTGGGCACACACGAGCTTGGCAACCCTGTCGCTCTCCGCGTACACGGTCTACAGCCGTGCCTACCGTGCGTGATCCTCAGCGAGATCCTTTGTTGAGGCGCGCACATGCCAGCGGGCGGGCCAAACTGAGAAGGGGTGTGTGGTTCAAAAAAAAAAAAACTGAGAAGGGGTGTAGGACGACGTCATGACTCATGACATCGAGACAAGGCCATGCCATGACGGGGAAGGGCCGGGGCAGAGGCCAGACGACGAGGCAGAAGCTGCCAGTGCGTTCGTCACCGATGTGCACAACGTTCTTGCGCCTAAGACAGTTTCTTCAAATTCGACTTTCCATTCGGCTTTTCATCTTTTTTTATTTTTTTATTTTTTTAAGACGTGCATAACACGTTTTCATTAAGAAGAGGAGAAGAGTCTGGTTACAATAAAGGTATAAACATCGGGACAACAACAAAGCCCCCAACAAAGAGCAAGTACAAGTACAAGCCTACCGAAAGGGCTACAACCTACGACTACCAAGCGAGTCAATCCCGGAGAAACCAGCTCGAGACCACCTCCGGGCCTCCTCCAGGATGAGTGGTGCCAGAGAGACCGGCTGGAGCGCTGCCCTCTCATGCACACACCTGTTCCTCTCATTCCAAAGCGACCAGACGACCAAAATAGCCAAGGAGTCCAAGCCTTTGCGCTGAGACTTGTGAACCAGCTTCCTAACATCTAGCCACCACACGAAGTATGGCACCTCCTCCTGCGGCGTTAGCCGATCCAGGCCGAAGTATCGCAGCACCCTAAACCAAGTTTCCCGGCTATGGACACACCCAAGGAGTAGGTGATCCAGAGTTTCGACCTCTTGTGCACAAAGGGCACAAACATCCGAGTCACGTAGCCCATGCCGACATAAGCGGTTCGAGGTCCAGCAACGACCGTGCAGCACAAACCATCCAAAGAAGCGACACCGCCCGAGAGCCTGCACCTTCCAGATGCGATCAGTGCCAGCCAGCGGGATTCTACCAAAGAACAACGCTCGATAAGTTGAGCTAGAAGAGAACTCCTTGGTAGACGACCATTTCTAGATGAACATGTCCGGCTGGTCAGACAACTAGAAGTCCTGGACGAAGTCCCAAAGACGAAGGTATTGGACGACCACGGGAATAGTGCGAGTGAAGGCGATGTCCCGTATCCACCGCCAGCCGGAGAGCGCCTCCCAAATGTTGACGGCTGTTATCCACTCATTTCATACCCGTCAACATGTACCTTTTGGCATGAGAAATGATCATCAACACTAGAATAGGGCTTAAACTAATGATTTCCACAAGTGTTGGTGTTTATTCGAATACAGACAAATAGCACTAGAAAGGGGAGCAAAAGCACATGCCTTTGATCCAAGTACTTCAAGTTCAGCCAATGAGGGGTTGCCACATAGGATTCCCCTTGGATCAATGACATCACCAATCCATGTGATACACTCTCGACGAATCACGCGCTGCCACGTCAACTTCACATGGATTCAAGGGCCCACTTGCTACCCAAACCACTAGGAAGCTTAGCATGCACGGGGGAGTGACCATGGGGCCCACCAGTCAACCTCCTGGAGAAAGCACAAGACGAGGGGAGGCCCAGGGGTTTCGGCCGACCCTAGGATCGGCCGAACCGCCTCTGGGTCCTCTGATCCCCACCTTCCACGTGTTGCTCCATGATTGGTCACTTGTTGCAATCCCAGGCGTTTTGGCGACATTTGGTGCTTGGAGTAAGCCACTCCCTTGCCTATAAATAGAAGGGGAGGGGCTCACTTTTGGGACACACACTTCTCCTCCTCTTCATTTTGGCCTTGGAGCCTCTCTCTTTAGGAGAGTTGAGCTCTTTGTATAGGATTAGTGCTAGGAAGTGAGGTGGGAGGCTTGGGGCCATGTCATGTTCATGACATCTTCCTCAAGAATGATCCTCAGCGGTGCTTTTGTTCTTCATTTAGACTAAAGTGAGTATTTCGACATTTTCTATTTAGACTAAAGTCTTATGCATGTATAGTTGCTTTGTTCTTGTGTTCTTCGTTTGTTCTTGATTTACAGGCTTGTGTTCTTCGAACACAACCCTTTCGATCTAGTAGAGTTGGATCATAAGTTTGCATCTTGTTTGTGTCCTAGCTTGTCTATTAGAGTAAAGTTGATGCTCCTGCATGTCTCTAATTAGATCAAAGTGCATTCGTGATCTTGCATAAGTGATAGAGCATACCTTGAGCTAGTGCCAGTATCTCCCTCGCGGATTCGTAGTTCCGTATTTATAAGGAGTGCTATAGTCGGGCTATCGGGACGTCAGACGGTGTCCGGCTATAGTAGTAGTCAGTGGTGTAGACGTGGTGTCTGGACCATAGGTTATCCTTCGAATACCAAGTACATTCGCGTAACGATAGAGGTAGGCCACAGTGGTGACAGCCTGTTGGACCCTTTGGAACCCTCCGCGCCTGTGTACCGAGTAGGGCCCTGTTGCCAGAACATATTGCCTAACCTTAAACAGCTAGGGTGGGTTGGCGCCCAAGGCGAGTGTTATACCTGAGAGACCGTGCTAGACTCTGCGCTCGGTCAGGCAGATCCTTTCTACCTATCCTATCAACCAGTGTTGTGTCCTTAGGCCACCAGCTAGGCCAGAAACCAGAGCTCCTCCGTCCTAGGAACGAAACCCGACGGGAATACTCATTCTCCGAGGGAGAAGTGCTACAATAGTGTATCCGTGTGCTTGCGAATTCGTTCGCACTCGTCAGTGTACCCGGGAGTCTCTTACACGCTCATGCTAGTGCGCCAGTGGTGGTGACGTTAAGAAACACCAACAAGCATTTCTGGCGCCATTGCCGGGGACGGTTGCTGTTTCTATCTTCGAGCCTAGTGGTCTTCGTATCTTTTTATCTTTTCTTTTGTTCTACCTTTACCCCCTCTACCCTTTGAGATGTCTTCTTGTCAAAGCCTCTCTACCGCTAGGGGCGAGTTCGTCTTAGAGCAACCATCAACTTCTTCATCTTGCTGCGAACTCAGTCCTGGCTTTATAGCCATGGTTCAAAATCGACCCTTCTCTGGAGCGATTAGCGATAATCCTCATGTTCATGTAGAGGAGTTCGAAGGACTATGTTCAGGCCTACTTGTGCTAGGCATGACACAGGAAGCTTTGAGGTGGAAATTGTTCCCTTTCTCTCTTGTAGATAGGGCAGAACAGTGGTACACCCTCACGGTGGGTAGTGTGAACAGTTAGGAAGAACTACGAGATAACTTTTGTTACTCATTCTCCCATCCGGAACATATAAACTCTCTACCGTTTGACCTCTTTGACTTTGAGCAATTGGAGATGGAGTCCATAGGTGCAGCTTGGGCTAGGTTCTCAAGTCTCTTGACATCTAGCTCAGACTTGTCTATATTCGATGATATCTCAACGAACATCTTTTACATGCATATAGACTTGGAATCTGCACAAGAGCTCGACCTCGTAGCTGGAGGATCGTTTGAAACCCAAACTCCAGAGGAAAGAAGAGAGATCCTAGAATTCTTCTTAGAAACCTCTTCGTTCCATGACTTTTATGACGAATCCTACCAAACATCCGAGTCGAGCTATGAGAGTCTCTCAACAGCCGAATCTGAGCTTTCATTCTCCGAATCCCTTGATTCCTCTATTGAATCCTCTCTTGAATCACAAACACCGAAGGAAGAAGAAATTCAACCTTCGGAGTTCTTTTCCCGATTTGAGGATGATCCTTCTAGAAACATCAGCAATACCTCAGATCACTCTTAGCACGAGAAGCCTACGACATCACCGGACCTTTATGAGGTCCTCGATAAAGTTTGGAATCATAGGACGATAGTGGATTGGTCATCTCAGAAGCATACATCCGAAGCAATTCAGGTTAGCTCGACTTCCACGATCATCCACTGTTCCATGAGAGGAAACACCGTAGACGCTGTCCATGACCCTACTGTTGGGGCTTGCATCATACCAGAGACCCTTTTGGATACTCTGGTGGGTGACATGCCCTTGATCCCGACTGATAGACTTTTCCATAGTCCCAGGTGGCGCTGTGTTTTTTCATGTCGGGGGATTGCTAGGGACGTGCCGATCACCATTGATGACATAGAGGAGCGATTAGATTTCCACATCTATGACATCATGGATTTTGATCTTCACCTAGGTTTCCCTTTAGAAAAACTTCTTGCTAAATCTCAAGGAAACCCAGAAGAAGAAGAGCTCAGGGAAACCGTTTCTGTCCATGCTGGATCATCTAGACATCCTTTGATAGAACCTTTCCCTAGACCCACGGTATCTCCTCTACCTCCTGATCCTCCTGACGAAGCATATCCTAAGGAGGCCATGAGGGAGGAATGGTCAGAGGGAGTGACACGATTTTCCGAAGCAATTTGGAATAGTTCACCTTCTCTGGTTGTCCCTTGCTCTATTAGAGGCATTGCCGTAGAGGCCCATTGTAACCCCATCATGGAGGTTAACATTTTGCCGTGGCACTTAGCGGAAACTCTTTTGGGCAGAGTCCCGCTAGCACCATCTGATATGCTCCTCAAAACCTGTCTGTTTGGATGTGTTCTTGAATGTCGAGGGATTGCAAGTGCCGTGCCGCTTACCATAGACGGGATCGAGGCTAGCCTAGACTTTCACATCTTTGATGTCCTTGATCTCGATCTTCTCCTAGGCTCCCCTTTAGAGCAGCTCTTCGATATATCTTTAGGGAGCCTAGATGATAAGCTTAGGGGAATCATTTCTGCCACTGTTACCCCTTGTCCGGAACATCCTATGGCAAGGCCTTTTCCCCAGCAAAACCCGCTCGAGAAGATGACACATACATCTCCGTTCGCGTCATTCGAGTCTATTCTCATTAAGGTTGTAGAATGCTCTACCCCTCATGAGGATGACTCGGGAGACTCTCTTCACCTTTGTGAAGGCGAACGATCGTCACCATTCTCGACCGAGTTTCAGCCTCTTCCCGCTGGCCCGTATCATACTGCTTTCGATCATGGTCGAGAGTCAACATTGAGCTTCCACAATTACTCTCTTGAGATGGAGAATTCGTGGGCCATGGAACCTTTCGAGGCACTGACTCTGGAGTCCGGAGGAAAGGATTCCACACACGAGCATGGTGACTTCATTCTTGATTCACCATACAGACCATGCTCACATCATGTCCCTCTAGAGTCAGACATGATTAGTGCACTGAGCACACATGAGGGCTGCAATCACCTTATGGTCCTCTTCTGTAGAAAGTTCAGAAGGTTGGTTGTGGATGTATATGTCTATCATAAGCATATCAGATTTCATGTGTACACTATGGCACTAACCTTGCAGCTGAAGCTTCACTGATACATCAAGGGTTGGTGGTGAGACGGGAATGACATCACCAACGATAGCTGCAAGATGAAGTTTCCATGGTCGAGCTTATGACCTTAAATAAACAAAGCACTACCAGGAGATAGCCTAGATTAGCATAGGTTTTATTTCCCTTTTCGAATAAAAGCAAGAACATGTTTTTTAGGATAAGTTGTCCTTCGGGTATTTTTGGTCACTAACCTTTCAGGTGGAGATTGAAAAGAAAGCTGGACAGGTGATGCCTATGAACATGTGAGCCACATCACTGCAACACCTATATAAGCTTTGGTGAGGGAACATTTACAAAAGGAAGCTTGATCACCACACATTTGAGTTTTGTTGCCTAGCAATGCAAACTTCAAGTGTGGGGTAGGTATGTGAGCATCCTGAGTAAAGTTCCTCCTCTACCAAATCTTATCCTGGTGTGGAGATGATGTCAGCTCTTGCATCTTGCCCACTAGCTAGGTAAGTCCTGCTTTTGACATTAAACAAGGCCCTTCCGGGAGGTTGCCCGAGGTTCACCGTCATATGCTCATGCTTATGTTCCTTTTGGTAATAGCTTGATCATGCTTTCATGCTTTCTTTATCTTTGTTCTTATGCTCTGGTTTGAATGTATGTTGCAATATACATTCTTAGACTGTTTTAAAATTAAGCATGGTGCTTAGGTTAAAACTGTCTTCTTAAGTCAAACCAAGACATGGTGTCGGGTTTTGATTGATGAAGCTTAGAGTTATATTTTCATAGATCTTGGTTGCATGTATGCTGACTAACCCCTGTAGAAAATTGTTAAATTTGAATGGGTAAGTCAATGAGCTAAATTCAAATGGGAAGGTAAGTTGAGGTGTCAGATTCATGTTGCACAACATGCAAGGGTGGTACATATGACCTCTCAAAGGTCCAAGGTAAGTATATTCCCCTTTTGCGTATGAAGTGTAATCTTGGTCTAACCCTTGTGAGCAAATGACATGGTGACAATAAAATAAAATAAAATAAAATAAAAATAAAAACAACAAAAATATTTCAATTTGAATAAAGGATCTATGGTTCTCGAACCAGTAGAGTCCATCTTTTGTTTTCATTTGTCATTTGAAGAACAACACCAAAATCAACCACCAGTGTGGGGGAGTTCTCTCAAGCTCATCGTCGACATATCCACTCGAGAACTCCCACACGGGCGCTGCACAACATCGACTACACCTTCATGACAAGAGCAAGGTACACTAGAGTGAGTCGGCTGCCTTATGGTCAGCCGAATCACCGCTGGTCTTCCTTGTTTCCTATATCCTTTAGAAGCGATGGTATGTGCACCCTCTATCTCACTCTCCATCGTCCTTGAGTTTGATTAAATTTCAATTCCTATCCTTCATATCAAACTCAGCAATTTGTGCTTCTCTTGCTCTACATGATTCCTATGGTTGGCTTGCATATGCTTTATTCCTTACCTATCATCTTGATGCTTGTGAACCAATATCATTAGGGAACTCATGCTTATCTAAGTAGTTAGCGTTTGAGATATGGTTTGATGATATGATCTTCGCTCTAAATGTTTGAGTGCTTGGGAATTTTATTTGAAAACCTAAAAACCCTTTGCAAAGCTCCTCTTTGATATGCCACCGTCCTACCAAAGCCGTATGATGTTTTTAGTTGGAAATCTTATTCTCATATGCTGCTTGTTATTGCATTGAGCTTTGTCAAATTCTGTGACCCTTGTGAGAATTCTTTTCATTACTCTCATGATCAAGATTCATGTGCACACCACCATTTCTCCCTTGCTATGCTTCTAAATTGGAAGTTAGCATTGTACCATTCATCCATTCCACCAAATAAAACTCCATGCATTGTTCTATGATTTATCCCTCTCCAAATATCTCCAAAAGAGATTGGGCTATACAAAAAGAAAAAAGAGAGAGAGAGAAAAGACATGCTTAAAAAGCATGATGAAAAAAAAAGAAAAAAGAAAGAGAGAATAGCCCATGTCCAAAATAAAGGAGAAAAAGGAGAGAGATGGTCATGCAAAAAGAAGTTCCATAACTTAGATGGTAATAACTAGTGTCCATTCCGGGGCTAGTGTCCACCTTACCATCAAGCAACATTCATCATATATATATGTATGGTAATATCTAGCACCCATTCCGGGCCTAGTATCCACCTTACCATACTCACCATATCCATACACGTGCACATCTTGATCTGATTGTGTGATTTGATTTTCTCTGTGGATCCAGTTTTTGACTTTGCAATATATGTGATACAAGTATGCTTTATCCTTTATCCTACCCTGAGCTCCACATATAGCCATCATTAGAAGTAGGATGAAGATAGGCAATCTAATGCTTTGGTGAGGACATATACACATTGAGCGATCTGAGAGAATCAAATGAGGAGCTAAGCAAGGTTTGTTTTGAAAACTTAATGCAAAACCCCAAGTTGCTTGACATGATGAGCATGAGTGATTTGATTCATGACTTTTCCATTCCTCAACTACTCAAGATGGCATGATAGACACTTCACAAAGTTCACAGGTACAAGGTATGGTTTGGAATATCTCTTATGCTCGCTTCATACCTTTGGATATCATGTCTCAACCTTGATCTTGTTCTTCCCTTCACTCGGGACGAGCAAAGGTCGAGTGCGGGGGTATTTGTTGACGGCTGTTATCCACTCATTTCATACCTGTCAACATGTACCTTTTGGCATGAGAAATGATCATCAACACTAGAATAGGGCTTAAACTAATGATTTCCACAAGTGTTGGTGTTTATTCGAATACAAGCAAATAGCACTAGAAAGGGGAGCAAAAGCACATGCCTTTGATCCAAGTACTTCAAGTTCAGCCATTGAGGGTTTGCCACATAGGATTCCCCTGGATCAATGAAATCACCAATCCATGTGATACACTCTCGACGAATCACGCGCTGCCACGTCAACTTCACATGGATTCAAGGGCCCTCTTGCTACCCAAACCGCCAGGAAACTTGGCATGCACGGGGGAGTGACCATGGGGCCCACCAGTCAGGCTCCTAGAGAAAGCACAAGATAAGGGGAGGCCCAGGGGTTTCGGCCAACCCTAGGATCGGCCGAACTGCCTCTGGGTCCTCTGATCCCCACCTTCCACGTGTTGCTCCATGATTGGTCACTTGTTGCAATCCCGGGCGTTTTGGTGACATTTGGTGCCCGGAGCAAGCCACTCCCTTGCATATAAATAGAAGGGGAGGGGCTCACTTTTGGGACACACACTTCTCCTCCTCCTCTTCATTTTGGCCTTGGAGTCTCTCTCTTTAGGAGAGGAGAGTTCTTTGTATAGGATTAGTGCTAGGAAGTGAGGTGGGAGGCTTGGGGCCATGTCATGTTCATGACATCTTCCTCAAGTACGATCCTCAGCGGTGCCTTTGTTCTTCATTTAGACCAAAGTGAGTATTTTGACATTTTCTATTTAGACTAAAGTCTTATGCATGCATAGTTGCTTTATTATTGTGTTCTTCGTTTGTTCTTGATTTAGAGGCTTGTGTTCTTCGAACACAACCCTTTCGATCTAGTAGAGCTGGATCATAAGTTTGCATCTTGTTTGTGTGCTAGCTTGTCTATTAGAGTAAAGTTGATGCTCCTGCATATCTCTAATTAGATCAAAGTGCATTCGTGATCTTGAATAAGTGATAGAGCATACCTTGAGCTAGTGCCAGTATCTCCCTCGCAGATTCGTAGTTCCGTATTTATACGGAGTTCTATAGTCGGGCTATCGGGACGTCAGACGGTGTCCGGCTATAGTAGTAGTCAGTGGTGTAGACGTGGTGTCTGGACCATAGGTTATCCTTCGAATACCAAGTACATTCGCGTAATGATAGAGGTAGGCCATAGTGGTGACAGCCTGTTGGACCCTTTGGAACCCTCTGCGCCTGTGTACCGAGTAGGGTCCCGTTTCCAAAACATATTGCCTAGCCTTAAACAGCTAGGGTGGGTTGGCGCCCAAGGCGAGTGTTATACCTGAGAGACTGTGCTAGACTCTACGCTCGGTCAGACAGATCCTTTCTACCTATCCTATCAACCAGTGTTGTATCCTTAGACCACCTGCTAGGCCAGAAACCAGAGCTCCTCCGTCCTAGGAACGAAACCCGACATGAATACTCATTCTCCGAGGGAGAAGTGCTACAACAGTGTATCCATGCGATTGCGGATTCGTTCGCACTCGTCAGTGTACCCGGGAGTCTCTTACACACTCACGCTAGTGCGCCAGTGGTGGTGACGTTAAGAAACGCCAACACCAAACCTAGCGGGACTTTCTAATTTTGGATGGGACCGCGTTCCAAAGATCAGGTGATAGCTGAAGGATAGAGAACCCATTAAGTCAGTGATCCATCCAGAATAAGGCGCGGGACCCATCACCCACCTGCACTGTGACCGACGCATCAAAAAATTCCTAAGGCGACCGATCTGCCCAGAAGCTGTACCCCGACCAAGTCTTATCAGAGTCAACCCTAGCCAACCAAAGCCAACGCAACCGTAACGCGAAGCCCATTAGCTGTAGATTAGGGATGCCAAGGCCGCCTTAAGGGGTTGGGCAAGCCGCAATAACCCAAGCCACTACACATTTCCCTCCTACAGCCACCTCAGATCCGCACCACAAGAATCCACGTACCAACTTCTCAATAGCACGGATAGCCCATGGCGCGATCTTCGTGGCCATAGAGATGTGTACCTATATAGCGCATAGAGTAGACCGGGCAAGAATGAGACGACCTCTAGGGAGGTAGCCGTTTAGCATCCTGACAACTTCTGTTCAGCATCCTACCCTTCTAGGGAGGTAGCCATTTAGCGACCTTATCAACGACCGGTTGCATAGCAGATTTAGGCAGACGCCAACGCGAGAATGGTACCCCTAAGTAGGTACACGGGAAGTCAGCACACTGACATCCGAGAGTGTAAGAGATTACGCTCATCTGATCGTCCCCACAACGAATCGGGAAAGCCTTACTCTTATTTAGGTTAGTAGCAAGCCCCGTCACCCAGCGGAAAAGATCCAAGATCTCTCTAGTCATAACCAGATTCAGAATGACCGGAGAGAGGAAGACGACCACATCATCCGCATACAGGGAGACCTGCTGCCTGATAGAGCTGGGGCGCAGAGGACAAAAGAGACCTCTCGAGTCAGTGAGCTTGATCATGGTGTTGAAGCACTCCATGATCAGGACAAAAAGCATGGGTGAGAGAGGGTCACCCTGTCTGAGTCCACGACCATGACAGATACGACGACCGAGAACTCCATTGAGGAGAACCTTAGTGCTGGCTGTGGAGAGCAAGACTGAGATCCAGTTAGTCCAGTGGAGAGGAGCTCCAAAAGGAAAACCGAATTGACCGAGTCAAAAGCTTTGGCCAGGTCAATTTTGAAGAGCACACTCAGGCTCTTCCTTATCGAGAGGGTCCTGGCTGTTCCCATGACATATTTGAAATTATCTTGAATTTGACGACCATTAACGAAAGCGCTCTGATTCATCGAAATCAATTGTGATAGAGCTGGCGCGAAGCGGTTGGCCAAGACCTTAGCAAAGATCTTCCCAAAGCTGTGAATCAGGCTGATAGGGCGATAGTCAGCCAGGCCCTCCGGGTTATCCACCTTCGGGAGCAGCGTAAGCAGCGCTTCATTCAGGTGATGAAAGCTCTGACAGTCCATCACAGAGATGACCTGGAAAGCTCTCACCACGTCAGCTTTGATGATCGACCAAGACGACCTATAAAAACGACCAGTGAACCCATCTGGACCGGGCGCCTTATCGAGGGGGAGATCTTGGATAGCGGCCCACACCTCCTCCTCAGTGATCGGTGACCAAGTTCCAAGAGGTCCAACCGCGGGAGCCGCATTTCACTAAAATCCAAGGTAGCAGTCCTTGGAAACTCTGAGCTAAGGATGGCTTCAAAGTATCTAAAAGCTGCTTCGGCCTTGTCAACCTCAGCAACCAGAGTGACACTATCAACCAGAAGGGAGGCAATGTGATTCTTCCTCCATTGATGATTCATGTGGAGGTGAAAAAACTTAGTGCAAGCATCTCCCTCTTTTAGCCATCGTATGCTGGACCGCTCTCGCGCAATGGTGCGCTGAAGAGAAGTTAAACCCAGGAACCGTAACTTCAAAAATTTTTGTAGTGCAAATTCTTCGAGGGACAACGACCGATGGTCCTGAGCCGCATCCAAGCGGAAAATAACCTCCTTTGCGACCAAAACTTGAGTACAAATGCTGCCAATAGCTTTGGCGCTCCAAGCCTTCAACCCTTTCGCCGTCTCGCGGAGCCGTTGGTCGATGGTACGCAACAGGTCAACAAGAGGCATAGGGGATGACCATGCAGCCTTCACGATGTCAAGGTAGCCTTAAACCTGATGCCAAAATGCTTGTAAGGGAAGCGCCGCTTAGGGTTAAACCCGTCATCGAACTGTAGGAGCAGAGGAGCATGATCCGAGCAACGAGAGGAGAAGGCTTGGAGGTACAACCGGGGGTAGAGGGACTCCCAACCCTCAGAGACAAACAGCCTGTCAATGCACTCCAAAGTCGGGTGCAACCGTTCTCTACTCCAAGGGAATAGACGACCACTGAGATGCAGCTCGGACAGCTCCAGGTCATTAAGCAGCCTTCTAAAATGACCAATCATCCTCCTGGAAAGACGACCATTGTTCTTATCGGAAGCTTGAAGTTGAAATCCCCACAAATTGCCCAAGGGCCCAACAGAGATGGCCGGAGGTCGCGCAACTCTTAAAGAAAGCCAACCTTTGCCGCATCCCCCTAAGGACCGTACACATTAGTCAGCCACCAAGTGGCCTCCGGACAAGAGCGAGGAGCCACCTTCACCGAGACCGATTGAGAGCCAAAAATTAGAGAGGAAACCGACCAGGAACTAGAATCCCAAGCGACCAAGATACCACCAAACGTATGCGCAGCTGGTAGAGCGAAGTAATCAAAATCCAGACCAAGCATATCCTTAACCAAAACGTCATCAATCACATCAAGTTTGGTCTCTTGTAAGCAAACGAGAGAAGCCCTCTTCAACCGAACGAACTCTTGTACCGCCGTGCGCCGAGCACGCCGGTTCAGGCCCCGTGCATTCCAGACTACAAGACGCTCATCCATTAAAACAACTACATCGACCAACAACCAAACGAGGTAGACTAGCACACCCTAGTCCCCTCGACCACACCGCCGTCGGTGAACAACTCCTGAGCAGCTACCGTCATGTCCTCGTCCTCGTGGATACAGGCCTGGATGGCATCATCTAGTGCCCCTCCGAACAACGCTCGGATCGCCTGACAGTGGCTGTCCGAGAGACCCGTAGAAAACAGCCGCAAGTACTCCTGGAGAGCAGTAGCATCCGGGGCAGCATCCTTGCTAATCACCCCAAGCTGGTGCATCATGACATTCTGACCGCAAGTGATGGAGGGGGTACCCCCCTCTTGGTCAGAGCCACAATACGCCCGCTTCTGCGCAGGGTAGACGGGTGAGGAAGTGGCTGTCGGGCACGGTGTGCCCTCGGACGTGCCGGAACAACAGGCGTGGGAGGCTGCCTGGAGACGGAGAAGCAGAAGTCTGCCGCCTTCCCCGTGACCTCCACCCAAGGCAAAGGGGGCGGGGTGACGGGGACCTTTGCCGACCAGACGACCAGACGTGGCGAGACGACCTGTGCCTCTGCGGTAACCGAGTCACTGCGGAAGCTGAGCAGCTTCAGCGTCCACAGTGAGACGTCAGCTGCAGGAAAAACGACGTCAATCGCCGACAGTTCCGTCGCGAGAGGCGCACGAAACAAGCAGGCTCCCAACTGTGCGAACACCGCAGAGAGAGGGATGGGAGGAGGGCCTGACTCCCTCAAGATGACCGACAGCTGAGTAAGGGCTACGGTGCCCGGCTGTGGTAGGGGTGACGTCGAACCCTCCGCGCCGACCGGCGTGGGGTCCCCCACACCTAGGGCGTGGACTGTCACGAGGGCGGATAGAACGACCTGCAGGTCCTCCCCTAGTGGGCACGAGCGGCGCGAAGCGGGAGATGATCCAGACGGCTCCGCACCACCGACTGTCCGTGGGGGTGGCAGAGGCACCTCCCTGACCGGAGGGCGCAACTCTGAAAGTGCATCTAGGCCCCTAAGTGGATTTTGGTGAATTGAATGACAAAGTGATTAAAGAACTAACTTGTTTGTTTAAGAATGTGAGCAAATTTTTATTTAATTATTCATGAGTTAATATTGCTATATTTTTGAGGATGAATATTGCATGGCTCACATAAAGAAGACAAGCAAGTGTGTGGTCCTTTGATAAGAAGTGATAAATGTCAAGCAATCAAATGAAGATAAATATTGGGGATATTTTGCAAAGATCAATTCCGAGTCTCTAATGATTGTGGTAGCTTGATTAAAAATCAATGGATCGTAAGAAGAGAAATGTTGTTCTCTAAAATAAATAAATAAATGCAAGGCTTCATGTGGTGATTGCGAAAGGATACAAGGATGAGTGTATATTTGATGATCCTAAATTGGAAGGTTGCATATTCATTGTCAATCAAGAATAAGCATTTGAAGTGGTATTTCAAATGAAGATCAAATATGGATGAAGCAAAGTCGAACTCACAGTGGTTTTGGTAAGTGATGAAGAGATCAACCGAGATGACTAGGGTGAGGGACTAAGCAATCTTTGGGGTCCTAGCTAGGCTGCCATTTGTGTTTTGCTAAGGTGAAGTTCTAGTATCGTGGGGTCTCCAAGTATCATATCCAAGCCTTAATCGAGGGAAGCAATGCAACTCATCTACATGTTATGTTTGGCAATATGGAGTGACTTAAGGATCTAAGTGTGCATTCCTGTGCTATATGGAAAGATCTTAAGTTGCTAGCTCAAGTATGGATGTGCTCACGAAGATAGGAATTGTTGGAAGCCCTCAAGTTCAAGTTGTTCAAGTATGGCAAGATGAAAAACCTACAAGCTCAAGAGGTTGACTAGGTATTTACTTTCGTTCTTGAGTATAGGAATGTCGTACTACCAAGAGGGATGCAACATTAGCTTTATGATAAGTATCAAAAGTGCTCATTAGTTGACCTATGTGAGAAATAGCCTTGAGAGAGTTCTTGAGTGATCTAACAAACCTCTAACCCAACCTTAGCTACTTCAACACGTCTTGAAGTGTTTATGAGAAAAGAAAAAGGGTTTTGGGCTCTCTCTCTACCCAGGGCAGTCTAACCACCTCTGGGGGGGGCGGTCTGACCACCCCAGGCAGCCAACGGCTAGTTTTTCAAACTGGCCGGGGGCAGGGGGTCTAACCGCCCTGACCCCCTGGCCAGTTTTCTAACGGCTAGTTTTTTTTGTGAGGGGTATAAGTACCCCACGAGCTCCACTTGTTGGAGCTGCTGATTCTAGGGTTGCTGGTGTGCTTCCCCTGCTGTTTTTGCTACGCCAAAGCCATAGAACCTCTCCTCAACCATCTCTTTGTGAGATTTGTGAGATTCAAGCTCTATCCTTGAGTTGGGTTGAGAGAGTGAGTTTGTGTGAGCTTTGTGAGCTGTCAAGAGCCTTCCATAGCTTGAGCACTTGTGATTCACGTCTACAAGCCTTGAAGCATTTGTTACTCTTAGAGGTTTGCCTCCTAGATGGCTAGGCTTCGCCGGCTAGCTCCCAAGTTGTGGTGAGCAGCGGCAAGTTTGTGAGGGCTGTGATCTTGCCTCTTCGTAGAAAAGATCGTCTTAGTTGAATCGAGGAAACTGGTTGAAAGAGACCTGACTTGTTGTGGGAAGAGTTAGTTGAGAACTCGAATCCCTTACAAGCTCCTCAACGGAGACGTAGCTTCCTTGGTGGAAGTGAACTTAGGGAAACAAATCTTTGTGTCTCCATTGTGATTTGCCTCACTTGTGGTTTTCTAGCATATTACTATTTGCTTCCGCTTCGATCTACTTGGGTGTGCTTGTCTTTGTGTGCTGGGATCATTACCTTGCTTGTGATCATCTACTAAGGCCACTCACCAAGTTTGGTTCGTGCTAGAAGTCAAGAGGAGCTTGAGCCATCTTTTGCTGGCTTTCTGCGTGGAGGCAGTCTTACCGCGTCCAGGGGGTGGTCAAACCGCCCTCCCCACAGCAGAAAGCAGCAGGGCGGTCTAACCGCCCTGTGAAGGCGGTCTGACCGCCTATGCCAGGGAGCTCAAGTTTTTGGGGGAAAAGTTTTATTTGGTCGACTCGCCTATTCACCCCCCTCTAGGCGACATCAAGGTCCTTTCAATTGGTATCAGAGCCGAGTGTGACATCCCGTAAATTTGAATGGTGTGATTTTCCGAAAAATTTAAAACTTTTTATTTAATTGCTGTGTGCTACCAAATTTAAAACCAAGTGCTAGCCTCCCTGTCAAATTATATATAAATAAAACCCAAATATAAAAATATAAATTCAAATTATGGTATAAATATGTGATTTGGATTTTATGGATTTTATTTGGATTTAAATTGAGTGTGTTTTGAATTTGAAATAGTTCAAATTCAAATCTAAAGTTTATATATAAATTCAAAACCTATTTCTAAAATCCCTAACTAACTTGGGCCAGCTAACATCTTTAGAAGTCCACACATGCACCTCCATCTCTCGGCCCGTGATCTACGAACCACCCTCACCTTTCCCAACCGCCGGCCGAGCCTAGCAGGCCGGCCTAGCTTAGCAGCCCACGTCTGCACCGCGCCTCACCCCATCACCTGAGTTGCTGACATGCGGGGCCCAGCTGCCGGTCGTCGTCTCCCTCCCGCTGGTTGCCGTATTCACACACGCGCGCGCCTTTTTCCCCTTTCCGCTGCTGTCCACGCGCCAATGCGCCCGACTAGGGGGACAGCCCCGACCGGCTGGCACGGACGTCGAGCCAGGTTGCACCTGGTGCATCTCGTGCACACCGCCCCGGCTTTTACCCCTTCTACCGTCACCCTGTTATGCGCCCGCGCGCCCGCCAGCCAATCTCGCGCCGCCAAGTCAGCTTCCGCGCCACCTCAGCCACAACCGTGACTCTTTTGCCCCGGCCTCGACATGCTGGACCTGCTTAACTCCCAGGCCGAGCCCCTCTCGCAAGCCTTATTGCAATTGGGGTCTCTCCTCTTTCCTCTGTTCCGCCACCGTGAGGGAGAAGAAGGGGGAAGTGGAGGAGAAGGAGGAGAGGAAGAAGAGGAGGAGCGCGCCGCGACGCCGCTGCCAAGACGAAGCCGTAGCCGCGAAGCCGATGCTGCCCGTGGAGCAGAGAAGGCCGTTCGCGAGGAGCCGCTGCTGGAGCAGAGCAAGGACGCCGCCGTGTACCTCGTCGCCGAGCACCGCCGTCTCCGACCCTATCTGCTACGCCTACACTACCGACCCAATGTGAGGACCCCACCGCTCTCTCCCCCAGCCCTTGTCTTCTTTTTGGGAGCGTGCCCCAGCACCACGTCGCGCCGGTCGCCATGCCGTGCGCCGAGCCCCGTGCTCACCGTCAAGCCCCTGTCCGGCCTTCGTGCCGATTTCTCTGCAGGAACCCAGACCCCGCGTCACCGCCGTGCACCCGCGCACGAGCAGACCGGCCTCTGGCCAATAACTTGCGGCCACCGTTGCCGCCATGTCACCGCCGGTCGCCTCCGCGCCGTGCCCGTGAGTGTGCGCGTGCACTAACCCCGCTAACCTGTGCTTGGCAGCAGCCGTGTGTGCACCTGGAACCTGTGCACCCCAGCGTGGGTGCCATTGCACTTTTGCTTACTGCTGTCGACCGCCGTGCCGCGTTGCCACCGCTGCACGCCGCGCCCACCGTGCACGACCCTGTGTCGCGCCGCGCACCGGCCATGCTCACCCAACCCCAGGGCCAAGGCCGTGCTAAGCTGATCACCGAACCCTAGGGATCCTCACGTGTGCTTGCGTGACCGTCGGAAACACCATGGCCGCCGGGAGCTGTTCACCGACGCCGTCGTGCTCAGCACCGGACCGCGCTGAGACACGTTCGCGTGGCGAGGGTGTGCCACTGCGCCCCAGAAAAGTCCCCGGGGCACCTGCGAGCCCAGAATTGTTCGAGGGCCTCGGCTGGACTTCTCCAGCAAGGTCTGCGATGGACTAGCCTTGGGCCGTCCGGCCTGTTAAGGCCCGATAGGGCTAAGGTGTCTTTTAGGCATGTTAATTTAGTTCAGGGTGATTTAACAGACTTAAACACTCTGGACTTGTGGGGCCAAGTCCATTGGGCCTATTTTGGCCCACTAACACTTTCGGCCCAATAACGGCCTACTAACCTGTGACGCTGATGTCATGCTGACCTCTTGCTGACGTCATCAAGTATTTTAAATATAAAAACATTTTCTATTTTATAAATGAATTTGATAATTATTTTATAAATCCTTTAACCTTTGAAAATTCATAAGTAATTATTTATAACTCCAAAAAATATGAAACCAGTTTCATTATTTTTCTAAAAATGAGATGGTGCTGTTTGTAGATAGTTTGGATCTTTTTGGATCTTTTAAAATTTGGTTTCCTCGGATTTATGCTTAGATTATTACTGGTAATTTAGCGTCTCGTATCTCGTGCTGAGCAGACCCGAGCTACGAGCCGGAGGAGGAGTACGACCCCGACTTCAACCCAGACCAGGACTACGGACGCCAACCAGGTGTCATGTCACTCCCGATCATATAGATCCCATGCATGCTTTTAGATGCTAGTGCTTAATTATTATTTATGAATGCTTTTGAATTGCATAGACAGTCTTTTAGCCATGCCTTGATTTGTATTATCTTGTACCTTGAACTTCCTACTTTCGGAACTAGCTACAGACCCCTAGTTAGTTCCCGACTCTATCTATCCATATATTTTACCGTTAGTTATGGATGGATCTCTGGTTTGGACCGAGATTGGGATATCTCGGTATTCTAGCGTGTGTTTTGAGTGAGTGTGTATCCTTGACGTGTTACCGCGTGAGCAAGCCACTTTGGTTACTTGTGAACGCCTGTCTAGGGGAGATGCGGCCTGGCCTCCCGCCCTAGCGGCATGTCGTTCGGACGGAGTTGGTGAGTGCTCGCTCTTGCAATTAAGGATCGATCGACAGTTTAACCGTGTATCTTTGTGCTATTTTCGTACAAACTATTTGCCTTATTATGGGTGGGGTTCGGTCCGAGAACTAGTTGGTGGATAGCATCCAACCTATAGGCAGATCGGTGTGATCGTGTGAGGGGGACGGGTTTACCCCCCGAGTAGACGTCGCCCCGGCTCCTCCGGGGATGGTTTCACAGCTTTGAGGCCCCTGCTGGCAAGTTTCACGCCCAGTTCAGGACGAGTCAGGCTCGGAGAGGTAGGAGAGTGCTATCCACTGCTAGGTCTCCGGTCGTTAGTTAGGGATGTGGATAAGAGGCATCCGTTTCTGCCCTATCTGGTGGGTTCAGTTGTACAACCTCTGCAGAGTGTTAAACCTATAGCTATAGTCTGTGTCCACTAGTATGGATAGCCCTTGGATCTGTTACTCTGGCTAGTCTCTTTTTGTGCTGCTTCTCTCCCCAGTGTGTGTGAGCCCGGCTTGATGCCGTTGAGATGTGGGGATAGGAGTTGGTGACCCCACTCGCAGATGAGAGTGGGATGCTGTGACTCGGTTGAGATCCAGTGTTTTGGTGTTCTTTCCTTGGTTGGAGTGTTGACCCCGGAGGCGTTGGCCTCAGAGGTGTGGATCTCCTCGGAGATGGTGACCTCTCTGCAATTCTGCATTCCTTGATGTTGCTACCACTGGTTACATAACCTTCTACAGCCATAAATAGGTTTCTCCATGCATATTAGAATTATTCCTTTGCTTATGCTCTTTTATTGGGAATCTGACATGACCTACTCACTTATCGAGTAGATGACGGACTTTCAGACCAGGAGCCCAACTACGACTTCGAGAACGATGGATGGGAGGACTGAGGCTCGTTCTGCACTCGAGCAGCCTATGGGAGATGGTGTCTACTTCTCTACATGAGTTCCGCTGCATAGATGTTTACACTGTTTGATTCAGTCCGATTGGACTTGTACCCAGCATGAGCCGAAATGATGTACTCAGATGATTAATTATAATATTAATTATGTGGATATTCTATATTTGCGTGTGTTGTATGGTTTTTTGTTACTTTCTGAGACAGGGATTTGCATGTGATAGCCTCCTAGGACTATCACTGACGTGCAGGGATCGGGTTTCCATTCTCGGAAATCTGGTTCGTTTCAGTTGGTATCAGAGCCGTGCTTGACCGTAGGATGAGCCTAGGAATGGACGATAGTATAGGAAAGCCTAACTCCTTGTGCTCTATATACAATCCGTGAATTTTATATAAACACCTAGATCTTTACTATATAAATACCTTGATTAACCTTACTAATTCTTACTAACTTCCTTAATAACGTGTAGATGGACGAGTTGCAGTGGATCCCCCTCAAGACTGACGGCCAGTGGGCCGGAGGTTTCTGCAAGATCCTCAAGGAGTGTTTGGAGGTAGCAGGAGTGGAGACCAGTGAGGTTTTCTACAAGGGACGAACTATAGCAGCTTTCGACCAGTCAACGACAGAGTTGACCTTGAAGATACCAGTGGACCCACGTGTACCAGAGTTCGAGGAGGTCAAGGTCTCGTGTTTCGACAACTCAACCTTGGAATCTCACCAGTGCTGTGCCAGACTTGCACTGAAGAAGGTATGCTAGCAGCTTGGTCAGAGGTTGAAGGATACACCTTTCAGAGTCCTACCGACAGCGGTCTACGACTCCAGCAGGTGGAGCAAGGACCAGACAGAGTACACCGAGGTGAACAAAGAGGGCAAGGATGAGAAGGAGCCGATGGCCTGCAGGTACATTCAAGCTCAAGACCAGGCACTATACTGGGCAGATTCAGAGATAGTGTTTTTGAGGCGTAAGTGGGACGACACCTTGGGATGGAACGCCCAGTTGGAGTTAGAGAACAACCACTTGGAGCTCTTCCTAAAAGAAGCTCACAAAAGGAACAGTGTGATCACCGAGTGGGGACTCACAGCTGCCAGAGCAAGTTCGGAAAGGGATGCCATTTAGATCGCCACCTTGAAAGCAAGACTGGAAGCTACACATACTGTGCGGAGAGAGTCAGCCGCAGCAGCCAGAGAGGATAGGTTGAGGCTCCGTGAGAAGGAGTACTTGGTGGACTCACTAGGTGCCGCTTACACAGACTACCAGACTAGAGTTTGGGGACTCGAGGAGAGGCTGACTCCGAACTACAACCACCTTTGGCACTTAGGAGGTAGACTTTACGAGGCTCAGGACACTGCTGGCAGGACCCGCTCAACGTGGAGAGACTCAGACCAGAGACGAGTGACAGAGTTCAGAGAGGTTGCAGAGCTAGTACCACCACAGAAGAGGTCGAAGCTGAGGACTGAGACGTTCTAGTTACCACCGACCCAGCTACCAGCACAACCACCGTACCCGAGAGGCAGTACAGACACCCCGGATGTCAGTGCAATGAACCGGCAGTCCACCAAGGGGTAGGCTATGGTGGTAGATTGTTTGGTGGGGATCAACAAGACTAGAGCTAGATGGTGAACAAAGGACACAGGGTTTATCCAGGTTCAGGCTGCCGGGAGGCGTAATACCCTACGTCCTGTGCTCGGTGTGTTGTATTGATGGTTCCACGATTGGGAATCAGATGGAGTTGTTTCTGAAGGGGGTCCCTGCCGCCCGTATATAGCCTGGGGGGCAGGGTTTACAGATCTCAGGGAATCTATAGCTAACCGATTACAAGATTAGCCTTCCGGCTCAAGCAATATCTTTCCTAACTAACCGGTCCTTGTTCATGGGATGATATCTTCTCGGGCGCCGCCTCATCTTGATCCGTACGCCGTACCATATCCCCACTCGAATGGGCCCATACGTGTACGAATACACGTCATGAAGCCCCTCCATGTGGGACCCGGGGGGTATATCCCCCACAGCAGTCCCCGAGCGCTTCTTAACCAGACTGCAACTTCGATCTTCAGCTCTGTGCGTCTTCTCGTGTACTTTCGTCATTCAGCCGAGTGCTTAATGCCTTTCGTCCGAGTGCTTTGAACGTCATCTGACCTGATCTTCGGTGCAGCCGAGTGGTCTTGAAACTAAAACTCGTGGTTGCTGGGTGGTTGAGGAGAGCTCTTCACCACGTTTGCGATTTATTCAGATCATCCGGGATTGGAGATTGTACACTTTCGTCGAAGACGAAGTGTACACACTTAGTCCCCGAGCCTAGATAAAGATCGAAGAGGTTTATCTAGGGTCAAAAGAGAATCAAAGCGACCGCTCCCTGATGTCTTCTATAATGGATGCCCTTTTGGAAAAAAGGGTACCTCTGATCGCCTACCGTATCCCCGACCCTGACTTTAGTCAATGAGACCTTGTCTTGGCATGATCCCGGGTGATCGCGGTGGCGGGTTTTAGCCGCTGAATGGGCGCATCTCTAGATGCGCCCATTAGGGCAGTCCCCGAGGTTCAGAATAGTTAAAGTAACTATTTCGAAGCTCTAAAAAGGGTTTAGTTCGGTATTACCATCATCCCATTTGGGAGAGTACCACTCGGATCATCTGACCCGGTACGGTGTTTGGTTAGAGCTCCGACCCTATGCCAAATTAGCCATATGGCCCACCGTGTTCTCACGGAGCACTCGTGTGAGGTCACCTGCCCTAGTCATCATAATCGTGACTTCTGAACAGCTTTGGCCTGTGTATGGCATGCCTCCGGGAGAACACTCATGAGCTAGCAGATTTTTGAAACTCTTTTAGGAGTTAAAACCGAATTTTCGAGGGCGGGTTATCTGATAACCTGGCAGTACATGACTCTAGGTCACGGCCTCTGAGTGTTTTAAACCAACCAATGATTTTTGGAAGGCTATTTTTAATTTTAAGGGTGTCTTCCCGTAGAAGGGAAGGTTTTAACGCTTCGGCCCAATTAGAGCCACGGCCCGGTAAGGCCCAGCGACCAGAATCTGAAGCGTTGCAGATAAGGTTTGAGCTGGCCTGCCGTACATGAGTCGTACTCGCGAGTTTCTCGCGAGAAGAATCTCCCGCGCCGCGGCGACGCGACCGCACGAGTGGTGGCACCCGCCACGACCACCGTTCCGTCTACCGCATTTAAGGCAGTCCAGAGGCGTGGCTCGCCACGCGCTCCTGCAGTCACGTCGCTTCGCTTCCCATAGGAAACCACGCAGCCGCCCTTCTCTCCTCCTTCTTCGGCCGCTCCGCCTCCGATCTACCGGATCCGTCGCCACATTGGCTCAATCCGCACCGGATTTAGCTCCGGTGAGGCTGCAGATCACGATCCGCCGCCGCGCCGCACCTAATCTGCAGCTCCTGGGGAGTCCCCGAGCGTAGCGAGGGTTTAGACCGCTCCCCGCCCGAGTCCCCGAGTGCAGCGAGGATGACATCCGGTGGATCTCGTCGGCACTCCAAGAAGTCGAGGCGCGGCGCCTCCGAGGCGAGGCGCTCGCCATCTCCGTCGTCGTCGTCCCCGCTTCCGCCGCCGATGCGGAGCGAGGAGTGGGTGCGCTCCATCTCCACGACAGAGCGCCTCACCGCCCTGGTGTTGGGGGGCGTGCTTCTCGAGTCCGCCGTCGAGGGGTGGCGGCCTGCAGTGGGGGAGGAGTAGCCCACACCGTCGACCGACGACACCGTCGTCTTCGAGTCGGCCTACCTCCGCGGGTTCGGCCTCCCCGCGCATCCCTTCTTCCTCGGTCTGCTCTACTACTATGGTTTGGAGCTGTGCCATCTCATCCCCAACTCCATTTTGCACATATCCATCTTTGTGCATTTGTGCGAGGCGTTTCTTGGAATCGCCCCACATTTCGATCTTTTTCGCTATTTCTTCTGGGTGAAGCCCCACCCGAACGCCAAGAAGCCCCGAGTGGAGGGCAGCGCCGGATTCCAGCTCAAGCAGAGGCACTCTGCCGAGTACATTCCGGTGCCGCTCGTCAGCTCCAACAAGGGCTGGCACTCGGAGTGGTTCTACACCACCAACCATGCTCCGGCAGTGCCCTACAACATCGACGCGCGGCCAACTCTTCTCCCATGCTGGGACGAAGAGCTTGACCAGGCGGAGATGGGGCAGGTGTCCATGCTACTGGAGCATATCCGAAGCTGAAGGAGGCCGGGCTCACTGGCATCGCGGTAATGGCGAGCTTCCCCGTCCGGTGCACGCAGCCGCTCCGGGAGAGGGTGCGCCCGGCATACGAGTATGCTGGCGACGATCACGACACGGCGCGGCGAGCGACAGAGCCAGGGAGAGTGATGGAGCTGAAGGAGCACGTCCGGTAGTGCTTCGTTCCCGGCACCGTCATCTCCAACTGCGGCGCGCCGAAGCCGTTCAACCTGGCGAACTATCCGCCTGAGGTAACAGTTTTCTCTTTTATGGGGTGCCCATTAGGGCATGAACATGTGCCCACCAGATGTTTGATGAAATGGTTCTGTTTGTTTGTCTGCGAAATTGTAGGATCGCAGGGCGTTTGTCCCTGTGGCGCCTGTGCCTGGCTCATTGGCCGGGCAGGGTCCTTTGGCCGGTCGCCTTGGCGAACTGCAGCGGATGGAGCGCGCCAGGGCTCACGTTGCGGGTGGCGGTGAGGCGATCCAACCTGAGCCCCGTCGGCCCACAGCCCCTACTCCGGAGGAGAAGCGTGCCGCACCAGCCGGCAAGGGCAAGGAGCGCAAGGGCAGCCGGAATCCCGAGTCACGGCGTGCGCCCCCTGGGTCGCTCAAGATCAACGAACCAGAGGTGCGCCGGCGCAAGCTTGTGCTGTCGGAGGACGAGGAGGAGGAGGTCCCCCTCTCCTTTGACATTGGCGAAGCTCCCTCGGTGACGACGGCTCAGTCGGCGCCGGCGCCTACCAGTCACTTCACTTCTTCTCTTCCTTCTCAGCCATCGAGCCCAGTGCCACTAGTGGCGGACGCTGCGCGCCCCACCCCTCAGACTACACAGGCTGCCGCTGCAACATCATCACCAGCACCTACGGCGGCAGTCAGTGGGGTAAAGCGATCCGCTTCCTCTAGCATTAGTTTTCTGCGTCGTACCCGTGTCTGCGTATCCTCTGAGTAAGTTTTCTTGGAATCATCCATCCTTTTTTGTTCATAAGGTTGGAAAGCGATCTTTATGTTCCGTTTGTACGAACAGAGGTCCCTGCAACCTCCCTTCCGAAGTCGCCGAGTCGTCCCTGCCGCCCCGGTGTCACCGCGCCTGAGTGCTTCTGATGGGCACCCGGCTATTGCGTCGGGCATTCCTGATGCTGCGGCAGTCGGTACTGATGCTGCTGTTCGTGACTCTAGTCCCCAGCGTGGGGCTGGACACGTTGCAGCTCCCGGCGCTGCTGCGGCTGAAGCCTCTGGCTTCGAGGAGATCCAGCGGGAGCTCCCTCAGCCCGCCATGCCCTGGACGCGTCGCCCAGGTGCGTGGCAGTCGTGTGGATGAAGTGCTTGGGATCCGGCGATCGACGCCGAGAACCGCGCGGAGCTCGTCACCATTGCGCGGAGGACCCTCCAGCTTGCCGAGGTAATTCTTTCTTCCTCTTGTTGTTGTGAATGCTTGCTAGCTGTGGTTGGTTGAGTCTTGACAGACCGTGGCCTCGGAGTCTGCGCGCAAGAGCGCTGTGCTCGAGCGCGTCGGCACCGCAGCTGATCTGAACACCACTCTGCGTGCCCGGTTGGAGCGTCTCGAGCAGCAAGCAGTCGCTCAGCAAGACAGCAGCAACCGGGAGGTGGAGAGGCTGCGTCAGGAGAAGGCGGCTGCCGAGGCGAGCGAGGCGACACTCCGGGCGGCGGCAGAGGAAAACCAGCAAGGTTGGTCACCTTGCACTCCCGTGTTATTCCTGAATGTTTCGTCTATAGGTGCTCCTGACGTTGAGCAGATTTCCGGCAAAAACAATTTGCCCAATATGCAGATCTCGAGGCCCGCATCGCATCGGAGAGGGCTCAGTTCAAAGCTCTCGGCGAGGCGCTGCGCGCCATCCTGGACGAGCTTGCGTCCCTTGCTGAGTCCTCCTCCGTGCGGCAGTTCGGTGATCCGGTGGTGCGCCCGCCCACCCTTCTGGAACGTGCCCAGGCGGCAGCGGCGCGCTTCCCCGGTTGTCTTGGCGAGGTCGGCGTGGCAAGTGCCAGCCACTGCCTCGCCGTCTTTCGCTCCTTCTACCCCTCGATCAGCGTGGATCGCTTCCGTGGTGGCTTTGCTCACGGCACGTCGCCACAGCAGGCTGAGTGACTGCTGGAGGAGGTGAAGGACACGACGGAGTAGCTTGCCGACGACGTCGTGGCAGCGGCTGATGAAGGAGCTGATGGTGATGCCCTCCTGTCCCAGCCATAAAAACTTTAAAAGTTAAAAGTTGTAATATTTTGTGGTGCTGTGGGTGCACCAGTACTTTGGTTCGTTGACATTTGGTAGTTTTAAGTAGGCGCTTTACTTTGACGGTGTCTTTGTACTGTTAATTTCTCCGGTAGTTAGTCTATTACGGGAAATCGTAGGCTCGTTGGCCTCAGTTTCCTAGCGCAGAGGGCGTACTCTCATACACGCGTAGTACCTTAGCTTGGCGAAGACCTCGACCCACGATTTAAGACGTATGCTACCGAATACTTTATGAGTCGTAAGATCCGTGTTAGATGAGCGTTTATTTAGTTTTAACATGGAAAACATTGCTGTATGTAAAGCAGACCCGAGGTTTCAAAATTGAAACTTGGGTGAAAACGGGCATGTAAGCAGATGTAAGAGCGAAGTAAGAAAACTTCACGAGACATGAAACTGAATTCATTGCCACAGACTGCTAACATGGATAATGTACAAAATACTTTGAATGGAAAGTGATACATAGCTTTATTATGGGTAGAAGCGGCGTAAGTGCTCGATGTTCCATGAGTTGGGCACATCCGAGCCGTCCTCCCGCATTAGCCGATAAGCACCCGGCCTACTGATTTCCTTCACTATGAATGGCCCCTCCCATGGGGCTGCTAACTTGTGCATGTCCTTCTTGCTTTGGATCCTGCGTAGGACTAGATCTCCGACGCAGAATGCTCTTTCCTGCACATTTTTATCATGGTAACGCCGCAAAGCTTGGGCGTACCGAGCTGCCTGAATCGTTGCCGCGAGCCGTCCTTCCTCGATGCTATCGATATCCTCGATCCGCGCCTTCTCAGCTTCGTTTTCATCGTATACTTCAACTCTCGGTGCATTGAACATGAGGTCGGCGGGGAGGACCGCCTCAGGTCCATATACCAAGAAGAAAGGAGTCTGACCAGTGGCACGACTCGGCTGTGTCCGCAGTCCCCAGAGTACTGCAGGGAGTTCGCGTAACCAGCGGGTCGCGTACTTTTTCAGGTGATCGAAGATGCATTTTTTGAGTGCTTCGAGCACCACTCCGTTAGCTCGCTCAACTTGACCATTGGCGCGTGGGTGCGCGACTGAGGCGTATGCCACCTTGATGAGGAGTTCATCGCAATATTCCTGGAACTCCCTTCCTGTGAAGTTTGTACCCAGGTCGGTTATTATCCTGTTAGGGACACCGAATCTATGCACAATTTCTCCTATGAACTCGGCCGCCTTGGCAGCCGTGAGCGCCTTGATTGGCTTGACCTCTATCCATTTGGTGAACTTGTCAACTGCTACCAGGATGTGGTCGTACCCTCCGGATGCTTTCTTGAAAGGCTCAATCATGTCGAGTCCCCAGCACGCGAAGGGCCATGAAACGGGTATCGTCTGCAGAGCTTGGGCTGGAACGTGTATTTGTTTTGCGAAGAATTGGCATCCCTCACAATGTTTCACCAACGTCTCAGCGTCTGCGACGGCCGTGGGCCAGTAGAAGCCAGACCGGAAAGCTTTTCCAACAATGGTTCTTGCTCCGGCGTGGTTGCCACACATGCCACCATGAATCTCCACTAGGAGTTGTCGTCCTTCTTCCTCCGGTATGCACTTCTGGAGTACTCGGGACTGTCCGCCTCGGCGATACAGGTTGTCGCCGATCAGGACATAGTTCTTGCTCCTGCTACTGATCCATTCGTGCAACGCTCGCGTCTCCCTTTCCTGACCTGGTAAAGGATTCGGGAGCGTGCCGTCCTTGATATACTCGACCATCTCTGAGATCCACTCGGGTTGTGGCTCAATCATTAGGACTTCGCCGAGTCCTTATGATGGATCGACTTGCGCATCAGGGTTCTTGATGGAAGGCTTGATCAGGTCTTGAACAAAGACACCCAGTGGTACCTGGGCTCTCGTGGATCCCATATTTGCCAGCTCATCGGCCGCCTTGTTATCATCACAGAGAACTTGCCTTCGAGTTTGCGGATCTCCAGGCCGTAGAACTTGCCTTCGAGTTTGCGGATCTCCGCGCAATATGCGTCCATCTTCTCGCTGGTCCGGTTCCACCTCTTGTTATCCTGGTTCACCACCAAGGCTGAGTCGCCCTTGACCATCAAGTATTTTATCCCGAGCGATACGGCGATACGGAGCCCGTGGAGGGCCGCCTCGTACTCGGTCGCATTGTTCAAAACCTTGAACATGACCTGCAGGACGTATCGCAGTTTCTCTCCTGTTGGGGAGATGAAAATTGTGCCGGCCCCGCCTCCTTGAATCCTGAGTGATCCATCAAAGTACATGGTCTAGTACTCAGGTTCAGCGGCAGTGGATGGCGTCTGGATCTCCGTGTATTCCACCACGAAGTCTGCGAGTACCTGCGACTTGATCATGTTGCGCGGTACGAAAGTTATGTCGTGTGCGGCCAGCTCGATGGACCACTTCACGATCCTTCCCATGGCATCTCTGTTTTGCAGGATGTCGCCTATGGGGTAGTCAGAAACTATGACGATTTTGTGAGCTTTGAAGTAGTGCTTCAACTTGCGTGCGGTGATCAGTAGTGCGTAGAGCAGTTTCTACGCCTGATTGTACCGCACCTTGGAGTCGGTCAGAACCTCACTTATAAAGTAGATCGGCCTCTGGACGGCATACACATGTCCTTCCTCGTTGCGCTCCACCACTAATACCGTGCTGACCACGTGCGTGGTAGCCGAGATGTAGAGGTAGAGAGTTTCCCCCTGTTCTGGTGCTGTGAGGATGGGGGCCTTTTGCAGATAGCTCCTGAGTTCCAGGAAAGACTTTTGGGCCTTCTCATCTCACTTGAAATCATCGTTTTGATGCTTGAGGAGCTTGAAGAAGGGCAGTCCGTGTACACCGAGTCGAGAGATGAACCAGCTGAGTGCTGCCATGCACCCGGCCAGCTTTTTTACATCCTTCTGGCATCTAGGGGGCTTCATCCGAGTGATCGCGTGGATCTTCTCTGGGTTTGCCTCTATGCCGCGTTTGCTTACAAGGAATCCGAGTAGTTTTCCTGAGGGAATGCCAAAAACACACTTTTCTGGGTTGAGCTTCCACCGGTAAACTCTCAGGTTAGCGAAGGTTTCGGCTAAGTCGGGGTCACGAATCTGGACCACGACATCATCTACGTATGCTTCACAGTTTACACTGATTTGTGTCTTCAGGCATGCCTGGATGGCACGCTGATACGTCGCACCGGCGTTCTTCAGACCAAAGGACATTGTCAAGTAACAGTACGCGCCGTGGGGCGTAATGAACGACGTCTTGATCTGGTCTTCGACCTTTAGGCTAATCTGGTGGTAGCCTGAATAGCAATCAAGGAAACAGAGCAGGGCACAGCCCGCTGATGAATCAACGACTTGGTCTATTCACGGGAGGGTGAAGGGGTCTTTGGGGCAATGTTTGTTGAGATCGGTATAATCAAAGCACATTCTCCATTGCTTATTCTTTTTGGATACAAGAACTGGATTAGCCAGCCAGTCTGGGTGATACACCTCTTTGATAAACTTGGCAGCTAACAGTTTCGTAACTTCTACCCCTATTGCCTCCTTGTGGTCAGCCGCGAACCGACGAAGCTTTTGCTTGATCGGCTTAGCATTCGGGTCAACGTTCAAGGAGTGCTCAATGAGTTCTCTGGGCACTCCAGGCATATCCGCTGGTTTCCAGGCGAATATGTCGGAGTTGGCACGCAGGAACTCGATGAGCACGCTTTCCTATTTGGGGTCCAGATTGGCCCCTATGGTCGCCGTCTTTGAGGGATCGTCAAGGTTGAGTGACACCTTCTTCACGGCCTCCTTCTCCCGCTGGATCGCCTCCGTCGCCGGCTTCTTGGTCGGGATCTCTAGATCTACTGGGTCGAGCTTGCTGGCAGCCGCCAGGACTTCCGTAGTGCATCTGGAAAGATCTAGGGTGGCAGCGATGTGGAGGTTCTCCTTCTCACAGGCACTGGCTGTGTTGCAGTCACCTTTGAGGGTAATGACCCTGTTTGACGCAGGCATCTTCAGCACCATGTAGGTATAGTGGGGCACTGCCATGAACTTGGCTAGCGCCGGCCTGCCGAGTATGCCATGATAGGCCGTCTCAAAGTCCGCCACTATGAAGCGGACATACTCTGTCTGGTAGTTCTCGATCGTGCCAAAGGTGACTGGCAGAGAGATCGGATCGAGTGGTACTGAAGGATCTCCGGGTACGATCCCGAAGAAAGGCTTGTCGGTCGGGCTCAAGTCCAGGGGAGTGAGGCCCAACTCCTTGAGTGTGCTGGCAAACAATATGTCGAGGCCACTGCCTCCGTCCACCAGCATCTTGCAGAGTCCCACGTTACGAATCGTGGGTTTCAACACGAGGGGGTACCGCCCGGGCCTGACGACGGCCTCCGGGTGGTCCTCCCTACTGAAGGTGATCGGGACTTCTGACCACCGCAGGAACTAGGGCGTGCCATGCTGGGCTGCGTACACCAGTAACCTGTCTGTGAGTTTAGCCTTGCGCTTCCCCTCGATCTGGTCTGGGCCGCCGTAGATCATGTTGACCGTACGGTCGGCGACCTGGAAGTCTTCCTCGTCATCATCCGCTGGGGGAGCGCGTTTCCCGTTCTCCTTTTCGTTCTTGGAGGGGCCTTTGGGGCGTCCCTTGCCGGAGAAGTAGTTCTTGAGGCCGAAGCAGTCGCGAGCCGAGTGCTTGTGGTTCTTGTGGTACGGGCATTGCATGTCCAGCATCTTCTAGAACTCAGACGGGTCCATGCGCTTCGGGGCGGGCTCTACAGCCGCCACGACCTCAGTCGGCTTGCGCCTCCTGTTGCGCCACGCGCCCTGCTGGGAGGTCTCTCCCTCTCGGTCCGGATCGTGGCGTGGCCGACGCGGACGTGGGGAATCATCATCTTCCAAGCGAGACTTGATGTGATTCAGCTGCTCGCGTTCTGCCTCTTCACCGTCAGCCTCCTTGTTGGCTGTGGTGAAGATCTCGTTTACGGTCCTCAGGGGCTTCTGGGCCCACCTGTTCACCAGCTTGCCGTAAGCCAGTCCATGCTAGAAGGTGCTGATGACATCATGCTCCTCGACGAAAGGAAGAGAGTTCTTCTTCTCGGAGAAGCGCCGAATGTACGACCGTAGTGACTCGTTCTTGCGCTGCCGGATCTGGTCCAGCATCCTCCTGTTCCCCGGTCTCTCCCATGTACCGAAGTATTGGCTCGTGAAGAACTTGCAGAGGTCGTCCCAGGACGTAATGGAGTTCCTCGGGAGCCCCGCAAGCCAGTTTCTGCACCCCTTCGTGAGCATTATGGGCAGGTAATTTGCCATCACGTCGGCGTTTCCTCCTGTGGCCTTGACCGCGGTGGAGTAGATCTGGAGCCATTGCGCGGGGTCCGACATGCCATCATACTTGTCGACGTCAGACAACTTGAAGCCTCGGGGCCATGTCACCCGATGTAGCCTTTTCGAGAGGGAGAGGAAGCCGTCGTAGGACGGGACACCCTCTCGACCTCCGCGGCGTCCGTCGGCCGGCTGCTCGTAGGAGCTGTAGCTGTCCCCGGACTCCTCGTAGGAATCTGAGTAGTAGTCTTCATACCCGCTCTGCGAGTCGCCGTGTCTTTCTCGGTGATTGGGAGCCCCGTGCTCCCTATCGTAGTCGTCGCGTCGCCTCGATTCCTGGCGGCGGCGCTCCTCGCGGTTGCAGTTGATCGTGGTCCTTGCGTTGCAGCGGCAGAGCCGGTCGCGCAAGTCTTCACCTTCGTCGCGTCGCGCTCTTTTGTGGCGCGAGCGGCGGGTACCCTCCGTCCCCCCTGCCCGACCGGCGGGGAGGGATCGACGCGGTTGTGCTGGGTCGCAGCGGCCTGCACCAAGGCCCGTATGCGCCCAATGTCGGAGGCAGCCTCTCAACCGCCTCATTTAGTACTATGAGGTTCGCTTTGGGGGTCGTGTAGACCTTGTGCCCATCGTAGTCGAGGGTGAAGTCATCCTCGAGCCTTTGGGGCGGAATTCTGCTCGAGCGGCGGGTGCGACGCCGCCGTCTGTTGCGGCGTGAGCGGTCGGAGCTCTGGAAGTCCTCGTCCTCCTCCTCGTCACCCTGGGCCTCTCGGCGTCGTCGCGCTCGGTCCGCGTTCTTCCGTAGTGATTCGGCCTTTTGTGCGGCCGTCTCGTTATCTTGAGTGTGCTCGTCCTCGGAGATTGCCGGCGGAGCCCTTGGTGCCGACGCGTAGACAAAGGCAGGCGACCAGCTCCCATCAGACAGATCGGAAGGCGAGCTTGAAGAGCTGATCAGGACTGTGTCGTCGGACCCATGGGAGGGAGAGCTTCCGTCCATGCCGAGAGCCACCTCGAGGGACGCAAAGGACCCATCCGAGACGTACTTGGGGCCAGATCGCCCAGCAGATCGGTCTGAGCGGCGCTTACCCTTTGACTCATCCATGGTCCAGTCGTAGAGCTGACCGTCCTCTTCCTCTTCCAGTATGGGGAGGAGGGACGCGTCGCGGTTCTCCTCTCGTACGGGGGAGAGAACCACGTTCACGAAGCGCGGCGAATCGTCATCCGAGTGGCATTCAATCAGCTCGGGTGCAGGGTTCACCACTAGGTTTCGCTTCACCTCCTCCGCGATTACGGAGGCGGTGGTGCTCTTCAACCCGAAGGGAAAGCACTCGGACTGCGGGGTACCCAGGGTTGCCTCGCAGATGGCGATGGTGTCAGCCATATGACTGATGACCCGGTCGAAAGATTCAACCAGATCGTTCGCGGGAGGGTTCGATGACCCTTCAACCGTCAGATCTTGAACCGGGAGGGTTGGCCTCCGGTCTTGCTGCGACGTGCCGAAAAGGACTCGGCAGGCTTTGGGCTTATCCAGATTGGATCTGGCAGCCGGTCTTCTCCTCGCGGGCGGTGTGGAAACCGCTCCGGAAGGCTTTTCCGTGGTGATCACGGTGTCGGCGAGAACGCATGGGATCTCTCCGATGATGATGTGACCCTGAGGAGGAGTCACGTAGCCGGCCGCCTGCTCGTCGACGGTGGAGACAGGATTGAGGCTCCCGAAAGGGATTCCCGCTCCCAACGCGGCGAGGGCAAGGCAACTAGCAGGGATCTTGACTGCGGCCATCAAGCTCGCCAACTATCACGGCGAACCCCTACCTGGCGCGCCAACTGTCGGTGCAATGAACCGGCAGTCCACCACGGGGTAGGTGAGAGCCATGTGTGGTTCGAGGACTGGTGGATGGTCGCTTCCTGGTGTGATGAGTGATTGACAACGTGGTGTGGACTGATTCTTGGCTAAGTATTGCAGGTGCAGGTTGCGGCTTGACTGGTGTTGGTGCAGGTGAAGAACAAGCGCGAAAGGTCATTGCCGGTGAGGCCTCCAGGTGTGGAGAAGACAAGTAGGCTCGGTTCGAGGGACCCGGTGGCCATCGGGGTCAAGTACGGGCCGCATGGTGGCAAGAACGACAAGATGAAGTGATGGACGGTTTCTTGGTTGAGCCTCAAAACCAAGGTCGAGCCAGGACTACGTGGGAGCCGAGTCATGAGTGGTGATTGGCGGAGGCTACACCGAGTTCGCGGGGTTTCTGGTGGTTCACCAGAAAACCACTGGGTTCCTTGGTTGATCCACAAAGCCAAGATCGAAGAACCAAAGACGGAGGTGCAGCAGCTCCAGACCGGTCTGACCGGTGAGGAGCACCGGTCTGACCGGTGTGCGACGACGCAGTCCGGAATCTTCGAAGCGGAGGACACGCGTCGGGATCGCAAGGCTTGCGTCGAGGCTAAGCAAGTTTGCGGTCGCTGGGCATCCGTCCAATGGAGCGAAGACAAAGATTTCCGAATTCGCCCTTGAGGGGCATGTATACCTAGTTAGCTAGTAAGGGTATTTTCGTCTTTCGGTTGCCTCCATATAAGCCAAGTGGTGAGAGGATGGCAGCCATCTCTTGGTACCCTAGCTCATTTGTTTTCCTATTTTCTCTTCCTATTTTCCTTAGGATTTTCTTAGGACTAGTTTGAGAGCTTCATGGTGAGATCTTGTGAGAGGGAAGGATGATCGGGCGGCAAGCTAGACCTTGTATGAACCTCTTTGGTATGTATAGATGATTCGGCGTGGTTCCTCAAGGCTTGGATGTGTCTTTCCCGTTTGTCCTTTTTGGTGATTTTCAGAGCCTTTTCTTGGTGTTTTTCTAGGAGCGATTTCGAGGCCTTTCTCTTTGGGATTTGGTGGGGGATGTATGCTTGAACCCTTCGTGGTTCTTTTCCCTTTGATTCCCCTCCCAAATCTGTGAGCAAAGGGGCTCGATTTTGGGGTTTTCTTGGCTCTAGGGTTAGAGGTGTTCTTGGCGGAAATCCTTCGATTCCTCTTGATTCAATGAGTTTTGGTGGACCATAACTTGGCTATGGAGTGCCCATGAGGTGTTCCTACTATCCCCAAAGTCTTGTGCGAATCCGTGGAGCGAATCGAGAGCTCGGGAGTTGGATTTGAGGGAGTTGACCCGCGGGCGCTGTTCATCCCGAGCTGCCCAGGCGTGACCGGTCTGACCGGTGCTCTTGACCGGTCTGACCGGTGCAAGCCCCTGGTGGGTTTTTGTCTCGGGGAACTGCTGTGTTCGTGTGGTTGTGTCCCGTGGTCCTGCTGGTCAGTTCTTGGCTTGTTTGGAGTTGGTTTGCTAGGTTTTGTGAGGGGTTTTCCTTCCTTGCAGGTTGTGTTTTGGTGGTGGTTTTTGTTCCAGGGCCTAGAGGAGTCACTGAGGCTTCCTGTAACGTTGCTGTGCTTCTTCTGTTTGCCACCGGCCTGACCGGCAGAGTCCACCGGTCTGACCAGTGCCATCGGTCTGACCGGCAGGAGCCATCAGTCTGACCGGTGTGGCACAGACAGTAGGCTGCTCAGCCATCGGAGCCCTTTCTTGGCGATTTTCTTGGAGCGATTTCAAGGCCTTTCTCTTTGGGATTTGGTGGGGGATGTATGTGTGAACCCTTCGTGGTTCTTTTCTCTTTGATTACCCACCCAAATCCGTGAGCAAAGGGGCTCAATTTTGGGGTTTTCTTGGCTCTAGGGTTAGAGGCGTTCTTGGTGGGATTTCCTCGATTCCTCTTGTTTTGACAAGTTTTGGTGGACCAATTCTTGGCTATGGAGTGCCCATGAGGTGTTTCTACTATCCCCAAAGTCTTGTGCAAAACCGTGGAGCGATTCGGGAGATCGGGAGTTGGATTTGGGGGAGTTGACCCGCGGAAGCCGTTCATCCCGAGAGCTCAGGTCACACCGGTCTCACCGGTGCCTCTTACCGGTCTAACCGGTGTAGACTCTCTGTTGAGTTTTGCTCGGGTGAACGTCTTGGTGAGTTCCCTGTTGTCCTGTGTTGCTGCTGTTTCGGGTTTGGTCCTGTTTGGAGCTCGGTAGGTCAGTTTGGTGGATTTGGGATTTCCTGGCTTGGACCGGTCTGACCGGCGAGCTACGCCAGCCTGACCGGTGTAGAGGCCTTCTGTGGAAGTTCTCAGATTTTGCCAGCAGGGACCGGCCTGACCGGTGCTGCTCACCGGCCTGACCGGTGTAGCCCAGTAGCTGCTCGAGTTGGTTTTTCCGCTGCGTTCTCGAGTAGGTGTAGGTGGTTGTTGGTTCCTAGGACCAGTAGCACTTCAGTGGCTGCGTGGTCTTGACCAACTTGGGTAGTTGAGTCGGAGACGTGTTTTGGAAGCCGTGTTTGTCTTGTTGGAGTTCTCATCTCCTTCGAGAAGAATTTTTATCGGCTCCCATTCACTCCTCCCCCTCTCTGGTTCGCCTAATCGGTCCTTCAGTAGGCTATGGTGGTAGATTGTTTGGTGGGGATCGCCGAGACTAGAGCTAGATGGTGAACAAAGGACACAGGGTTTATCCAGGTTCAGGCCGCCGGGAGGCGTAATACCCTACGTCCTGTGCTCGGTGTGTTGTATTGATGGTTCCACGATTGGGAATCAGATGGAGTTATTTCTGAAGGGGGTCCCTGCCGCCCTTATATAGCCTGGGGAGCAGGGTTTACAGATCTCAGGGAATCTATAGCTAACCGATTACAAGATTGGCCTTCCGGCTAAAGCAATATCTTTCCTAACTAACCGGTCCTTGTTCATGGGATGATATCTTCTCGGGCGCCGCCTCATCCTGATCCGTACGCCGTACCGTATCCCCACTCGGATGGGCCCATACGTGTATGAATACACGTCATGAAGGCCCTTCGTGTGGGACCCGGGGGGTATATCCCCCACACCGGAGGTGAACGGAGCTTTGGGAAGCTTGGCAAACTACTTCAACCTACTGGAGATTGAGATCCGAGATTACCCAGGAGTGAACGATCCCCCGTTCTACTCAGTACCACCGAGCTCGAAGACAGTGTCACCACCCTTCTCAACAGCTACCGTTCAGAGGCAGGTACCTTGAGGGGATGATCCTGAGATCTGTAGAGTCAGATGAGATCAGTCAGAGTAGAGTTCTTCATGTTGTTCTTGTTTAGTTGACCACCCTTTATGTATCGCGTAGTAGCCCTCATGCTTCTATGTAATCTTGAAGGTTGTGGAGTAGACCTTGAGATACACACCTTTTGTTTGGTGATCTTGCACGAGTGATTGGAGTTATCAATTTCTTTTGGTGTTCATGCTTCTTAAATGCCTGTGTGAAATTGTTTGTTGTTAGCTAGATACTCCTTATATGCTTTAGTACTAAGTTAATTTCTGACAACTCGTTTCTCACGATCTCAATTCTTGGAATAGATGTTGGGGGTGAGGAGGTCAGGATGATTCCTACGCCGTTTTGAGGAGGCTGCCAGGGAGGACGCTGAGCAGGAGGACGTCCCTCTCCCCGGAGGTGGTCGAGGTCATGGCCGTCGTGCAGGCCGTGCCTCAAGTGGCGGATGCCGTGGTGGACACCGAGGCGGGCGAGGAGGTCGAGGAGGCCTAGGAGGCCGTGTGCCAGTGAACCCCGAAGCAGAGGCCCCGGAGGAGGAGGACCCAGAGGAGGAGGCTGAACCTGAGCCAGAGCCGAACCAGGAACAGCTGGCTCCGCCCAACCTAGTAGCAGTGATGGCACTTCAGACCCTGCTGATGGAGACGATCGCCAACGCAGTGGCTCAGAACAACAACAGGAGGAATTTCAGGGACCAGCCAGAAAGGTTGCAGAAGGGAGTGGAGGGATTCTCCACGATGTGCCCACTGACCTTTGACAACTCAGCAGACCTGCTTGTGGAAGACAACTGGTTGAGGGAGATCGAGAAGAAGCTAGAGCTCACGGACCTTTCTGAGGAGGAGTGTCTGGCAGTTGCAGCGCACCAGCTGATCGGCACCGCAGGAGCTTGGTGAGATAGCTACTGTGACTCGCACAAGGACCCGACCCACATCACGTGGGCAGAGTTTGTGTAGGCTTTCAGGGAGTACCACATCCCGGAGGCAGTGATGGATAGGAAGGCAGACGAGTTCAGGGACCTCAGGATGGGCCAGATGTCAGCGCAGGAGTACACCAACTGCTTTCAGGAGCTGAAGAGGTATGCACCAGACGACTACAACACAGAGAAGAAGAAGATGTACTGGCACCGGAAGGGACTTCACAGAGGGATGGTGCACCACCTAGCTGCTCACGACTGTGCTACCCTTCACACCCTGGTGGGCAAGGCTTTGGTTGTGGAGAAGTCGAGACTGGACTACGTGGAGGTCCGAGGTGAGAAGAGGCAGTGTGCTGACCGTGCAGGACACCCAGGTTCACACTAGAGACAGAGGTCAGGTCCACCACAGTACCCACCGAAGAGGCAGCGCCCTTACTCGCAGCAGCGGCAGACTCAGTACCCTTAGCAGGGCAAAGGTCACGCCGGAGTTAGTGGAGGTTCGAGTCAGTGGAAGCCCAGGCCGCAGTAGCCGCCAGCCTACGACAGCTCTCAGATCACTTGCTACCATTGCCGACAGTTGGGCCACAAGTCCAACGTGTGCCCCCAGAAGCTTCAGCAGGGAGGTCAGAATAGGAACACTCAGTACCAGACACCAGCGAAGGGACCAACTAAGGGAGGACAGCCCCCACAGAACCAGCGTAAGAGCGCACCACCACCCACTCGAGGCAGGCTGAACCACCTGACAGCAGAGGAGGCAGCCGCAACACCAGACATGGCTCTCGGTGAGTTTTTAGTTGACTCAGTTATGACAACTATTCTATTTGACACTGGTGCACATTTTTCGTATATTTCTACAAAGTTTGTACAGGAAAGGTCATTACCAACTAAGCCCAGACCAACGTCCTATAGTAACTAGTTCTCTGCTAGGGGAGAAGAGGAGTACTCTGGAGTGTAGAGGAGTGAACATGGTGTTCGAGAAGAAGTTTATGGCAGACCTGACCGTCTTGGAGTCGATCGGGATCGATGTGATACTTGGAATGGAATGGTTAGCACAACACAAAGGTTTGGTGAACTGCAACCTAGTATACGTGCAGTTGGAGCACCCTAGTGGAGCCAGAGTGTTGATCAAGCCGCAAAGCCAGATGTCGACTCCGATGTTGTGCAACATGAAAGGAAAGAGTATGGAGGAAATCCCTGTGGTGACGGAGTACCCCGACGTGTTTCCAGAGAAGTTGACCGAGTTACCGCCAGATAGGGATATTGAGTTCGTGATTGAACTCATGCCAAGAGCTGGACCAGTGGCCAAGAGCCCGTATAGGATGTCCGCGGATGAGCTGGATGAACTGAAGAAACAACTTAAGAAGTTACTGGAGCAAGGGTTTATAATGCCGAGTGCCTCACCTTGGGGTTCACCTGTACTGTTTGTGGATAAGAAGGATGGCACCAAGAGGATGTGTGTGGACTACCGGACTCTCAACTCGATGACGATCAAGAACAGGTATCCTTTGCCCAGGATTGATGACTTGCTAGACAGGCTGCGGAAGGCCAAGTTCTTTTCGAAGATTGACTTGAGGTCAGGATACTACCAGATGAAGATTCGAGAACAGGATGTTCCGAAAACAGCTTTCACTACTCGGTACGGCCTGTACGAGTTTGTAAGTGTTTCTTTCGGGCTGACCAATGCCCTGGCCTACTTCATGAACATGATGAACAAAGTCGTCATGGAAGAACTAGACAAGTTTGTGGTAGTGTTCATCGACGACATTTTGATCTTCTCCGAGACAGCTGAAGAGCATGAAGAACACCTTCGGATAGTGATGGAAAGGCCGAGATAGCAGAAGTTGTAAGCAAAGTTCAGCAAGTGTGCGTTCTGGATGGAAGAAGTTGCTTTCTTAGGTCACGTGTTGTCAGCTGAGGGAGTTGCAATCGACCCTTCGAAAGTGGAAGCAATTATCAAGTGGGAGCAGCCACTCACCGTAACAGATATCAGAAGCTTTGTTGGATTGGCAGGTTACTATAGGAGGTTCATTGAAAACTTCTTCAAGATAGCAAAGCCCATAACAGAGCTGTTGAAGAACAACAAGAAGTTCGAGTGGTCAGATGCTTGCGAGAAGAGCTTTCATGAACTGAAGAAAAGACTCACGACAGCTCCAATCCTTACCCTGCCAGATATCAAGAAGGATTTCGTGGTGTACTGTGACGCCTCGAAGCGAGGGTTGGGTTGTGTACTGATGCAGGAAGGAAAGGTTGTTGCTTATGTGTCGAGGCAGCTCAAGAAGCATGAAGAGAACTATCCTACTCACGACTTGGAGCTAGCGGCAGTTGTTCACGCTCTCAAGATTTGGAGACACTACTTGATCAGCAACAAGTGTGAACTGTATACCGATCACAAGAGCCTGAAGTACTTCTTTACTCAGTCGGAGCTAAACATGAGGCAGAGGAGATTGTTTGAGCTGATCAAGGACTACGAGCTGGAGATTCACTACCACCCAGGCAAAGCAAACATTGTGGCAGATGCTTTGAGCAGAAAGACCTATTGCAACAACTTGATGGTGAGACAAGAGCAGCCAACCCTTCAAGAAGAGCTAGAGCAGTTGCATCTTGAGATTGTGGAGTAGGGACAACTCAACGAACTACAAGTGACCTACGATCTAGGAGGGAAGATCCGAGAGGCACAGAAAACTTGCAAGGCGATTGGAGCAATTCGAGAACAAATGTTGGAAGGAAAAGCAGAGGACTACCGGATCGATGAACAAGGAACAATGTGGTTGAAGGACCGAATCTGTGTCCTGTAGGACAAGGAACTTTGAGAGCAAATTCTGAAAGAAGCCCACGATTCTAGGTACTCTATTCACATAGGAAGCACAAAGATGTATCAAGACCTGAAGCAGAGGTTCTGGTGGAAGGATATGAAGAAGGACATAGCTTACCACGTGGCTTGTTGTGACACTTGCAGCAGGGTGAAGATCGAGCGCCAGAGGCCTGCAGGGTTGTTGAAACCATTGGATATTCCTTAGTGGAAGTGGGATGATATCTCCATGGACTTCATAGTGAGACTACCCTGTTCACCTAAAGGTCACGATTCAGTGTGGGTTATAGTGGACCGCTTGACCAAGGTGTCACACTTTGTGCCAGTTAAAGCTACAGACGCAACAGATCAGATGGCAAACTTGTATGTGGATCACATACTCAGGCTACACGGAGCTCCGCGGAGCATAGTGTCAGACAGAGGACCACAGTTCGTGGCCAAGTTCTGGAAGAGCTTTCACCAGCGATGGGAACCACACTCAGCTACAGCACCGCATACCACCCTCAGACTGATGGACAAACCGAGAGAGTCAACCAGACCTTGGAGGATATGCTCAGAGCTTGTGCCCTCACCTATGGCATCGACTAGGAGAGCAGTTTGTCCTATGCAGAGTTCTTGTACAACAACAGCTACCAAGCAAGTCTCCAAATGTCACCTTTCGAAGCCCTCTACAGAAGGAAGTGTAGGACACCCCTGATGTGGTCAGAAGTTGGAGAGAGAATGATCTTTGGACCAGATATCATAAAGGAGGCAGAGGAGAAAGTTGAGAAAGTCCAGGAGAACTTGAGGATTGCCCAGAGTCGGCAGAAGAGCTACGCAGATCGTCACAGGAGAGACCTGTCATTTGCAAGAGGAGACTACGTCTACTTGAAAGTGTCACCTATGAGAGGAACCAAGAGGTTTGCAGTGAAAGGGAAGCTTGCCCTGAGGTACGTGGGACCTTACAAGATCACCGGAAGAGTTGGGAAGCTCGCCTACCGACTAGCCCTACCAGAGGAGATGTCAGCTGTGCACCCCGTGTTCCACGTGTCACAATTGAAGAAGAGTGAAAAGGAAGTGGAAGCAAAGCAAGTTCCAATTGAGATACTTGACCTGCAGAACACCCTGGAGTATGCAGAGTACCCGGAGAAGATCTTGGACAAGGCAACAAAGGATACTAGAAGGACCACCATTCCCTACTGCAAAGTGTTCTGGAGCCACCATACAGAGCGACAAGCAACGTGGGAGAAGGAAGCCGACCTCAGGAGAGAGTTCCCTCACTTGTTCGAGGGAGAGGATGGAGCTTAAATCTCGAGGACGATATTCCTGGTGGTGTGAGAGAATGTAACATCCCGTAAATTTGAAAGGTGCAATTTTCTGAAAAATTCAAAATTTTTATTTAATTGATGTGTGCTACCAAATTTAAAACCAAGTGCTAACCTCCCTCTCAAATTCTATGTAAATAAAACCCAAATATAAAAATATAATTTCAAATTATGATATAAATAAGTGATTTGGATTTTATGGATTTTATTTGGATTTAATTGAGTGTGTTTTGAATTTGAAATAGTTCAAATTCAAATCTAAAGTTTATATATAAATTCAAAACCTATTTCTAAAATCCCTAACTAACTTGGGCCAGCTAACATCTTTAGAAGTCCATCCATGCACCTCCATCTCTCGGCCTGTGCTCAACGAATCATCCTCACCTTTCCCAACCGCCAGCCGAGCCCAGCAGGCCGGTCCAGCTTAGCGGCCCACGTCTGCACCGCGCCTCACCTGTCACCTGAGTCGCTGACGTGTGGGGCCCAGCTGCCGGTCGTCGTCTCCCTCCTGCTGGTCGCCGTGTTCACACACGCACGCGCCTTTTTCCCCTTTCTGCTGCTGTCCACGCGCCAATGCGCCCGACCAGGGGGACAACCCCGACCGGCTGGCACGGATGTCGAGCCAGGCCGCACCTGGTGGATCTCGTGCGCACCACCCCGGCTTTTACCCCTTCTACCCTCACCTTGTGACGCGCCCGCGCGCCTGCCAGCCAATCTCGCGCCGCCAAGTCAGCTTCCGCGCCACCTCAGCCACAGCCGTGACTCTTTTGCCCCCGCATCGACGTGCTGGACCTGCTTAACTCCCAGGCCGAGCCCCTCTCGCAAGCCTTGTTGCAATTTGGGTCTCTCCCCTTTCCTCTGTTCTGCCGCCGTGAGGGAGAAGAAGGGGGAAGTGGAGGAGAAGGAGGAGAGGAGGAAGAGGAGGAGCACGCCGTGACGCCGCCACCAAGACGAAGCCGTAGCCGCGAAGCCGGTGCCGCCCGTGGAGCAGAGAAGGCCGTCCGCAAGGAGACACAGCCGGAGCAGAGCAAGGACGCCGTCGTGTACCTCGTCGCCGAGCACTACCGTCTCCGACCCTATCGGCTACGCCTACACCACCGACCCAATGTGAGGACGCCACCGCTCTCTCTCCCAGCCCTTGTCTTCTTTTTGGGAGTGTGCCCCAGCACCACGCCACGCTGGCTGCCGTGCCGTGTGCCGAGCCCCGTGCTCGCCGTCAAGCCCCTATCCGGCCTTCGTGCTGCTTTCTCTGCAGGAACCCAGACCCCGCGTCGCCTCCTTGCACTCGCGCACGAGCAGGCCGACCTTTGGCCACTAAGTCGCCACCACTGTCGCCGCCTTGTCGCTACCGGTCGCCTGCACACCGTGCGCGTGAGCGTCCACGTGCACTAACCCCGCTAACTTGTGCTTGGCAGCAGCCGCGCGTGCACGTGGAACCTATGCACCCCAGTGCGGGCGCTGGTGCACTTTTGCTTGCTGCTGTCAACCGCCGCGCCGCGTTGCCGCCGCCGCACGCCGCGTCGCGCGTGCACGACCCTGTGTCGCGCCGCGCATCGGCCATGCTCTCCCAACCCCAGGGCCAAGGCCGCGCTAAGCTGATCACCGAACCCTAGCGATCCTCATCGTGTGCTTGCGTGACCGCCGAAAACACCATGGCCGCCGGGACCTGTTCGCCGACGCCGCCGTGCTCAGCGCCGGACCGCGCCGAGACGCGTTCGCATGGCGAGGGTGCGCCACCGCGTCCCTGAAAAGTCCCGGGGGCACCTGCGAGCCCAGAATTGTTCGAGGGCCTCGGCTGGACTTCTCCAGCGAGGTCTGAGGTGGACTGGCCTTGGCTCGCCCGGCCTATTAAGGCCCAATTGGGCTAAGGTGTCTTTTAGGCCTGATAATTTAGTTCAGGGTGATTTAACAAACTTAAACACTCTGGATTTGTTGGGCCAAGTCCATCAGGCCTATTTTGGCCCACTTACACTTTCGGTCCAATAACGGCCCACTAACCTGTGACGCTGACGTCATGCTGACCTCTTGCTGACGTCATCAAGTATTTTAAATATGAAAACCATTTTCTGTTTTATAAATGAATTAGATAATTATTTTATAAATCCTTTAACTTTTGAAAATTCATAACTAATTATTTATAACTCCGAAAAATATGAAACCTGTTTCATTATTTTTCTAAAAATGAGACGGTGCTGTTTGTAGATAGTTTGGATCTTTTAAAATTGGGTTTCCTCAGATTTATGCTTAGATGATTGCCGGTAATTTAGCGTCTCGTATCTCGTGCTGAGCAGACTCGAGCTACAAGCCGGAGGAGGAGTACGACTTGTCTAGGGGAGATGCGACCTGGTCTCCCGCCCTAGCGGCATGTCGTTCAGACGGAGTTGGTGAGTGCTCGCTCTTGCAATTAAGGACCGACCGACAGTTTAACTGTGTATCTTTGGGCTATTTTCATACAATCCGTTTGCCTTGTTATGGGCGGGGTTCGGTCCGAGAACTAGTTCATGATAGCATCCAGCCTGTAGGCGGATCGGTGTGATCGTGTGAGGGGGACGGGTTTACCCCCCGAGTAGACATCACCCCAGCTCCTCCGGGGATGGTTTCACAGCTTCGAGGCCCTGCTGGTTCGTTTCAGTTGGTATCAGAGCCGTGCTTGACCATAGGACGAGCCTAGGAATGGACGATAGTATAGGAAAGCCTAACTCCTTGTGCTCTATATACAATCCGTGAATTTTATATAAACACCTAGATCTTTACTATATAAATACCTTGATTAACCTTACTAATTCTTACTAACTTCCTTAACAATGTGCAGATGGATGAGTTGCAGTGGATCCCCCTCAAGACCGACGGCCAGTGGGCCGAAGGTTTCTGCAAGATCCTCAAGGAGTGTTTGGAGGCAGCAGGAGTGGAGACCAGTGAGGTTTTCTACGAGGGACGAACTATAGCAGCTTTCGACCAGTCAACGACAGAGTTGACCTTGAAGATACTAGTGGACCCACGTGTACCAGAGTTCGAGGAGGTCAAGGTCTCGTGTTTTGACAACTCAACCTTGGAATCTCACCAATGCTGTGCTAGACTTGCACTGAAGAAGGTATGCCAGTAGCTTGGTCAGAGGTTGAAGGATACACTTTTCAGAGTCCTACCGACAGCTGTCTACGACTCCAGCAGGTGGAGCAAGGACCAGACAGAGTACACTGAGGTGAACAAAGAGGGTGAGGATGAGAAGGAGCCGATGGCCAGTAGGTACATTCAAGCTCAAGACCAGGCACTATACTAGGCAGATTCAGAGATAGTGTTTTTGAGGCGTAAGTGGGACGACACCTTAGGACGGAACGCCCAGTTGGAGTTAGAGAACAACCACTTGGAGTTCTTCCTAAAAGAAGCTCATAGAAGGAATGGTGTGATCATCGAGTGGGGACTCACAGCTGCCAGAGCAAGTTCGGAAAGGGATGCCATTGGGATCGCCACCTTGAAAGCAAGACTGGAAGCTACACATACTATGCTGAGAGAGTCAGCCGCAGCAGCTAGAGAGGACAGGTTGAGGCTCCGTGAGAAGGAGTACTTGGTGGACTCACTAGGTGCCGCTTACACAGACTACCAGACTAGAGTTTGGGGACTCGAGGAGAGGCTGACTCAGAACTACAACCACCTTTGGCACTTAGGAGGTAGACTTTACGACGCTCAGGACACTGCCGACAGGACCCGCTCAACGTGGAGAGACTCGGACCAGAGACGAGTGACAGAGTTTAGAGAGGTTGCAGAGCTAGTACCACCACAGAAGAGGTCGAAGCTGAGGACTGAGACATTCGAGTTACCACCGACCCAGCTACCAGCACAACCACCGTACCCGAGAGGCAGTACAGACACCCCGGAGATGAACGGAGCTTTGGGAAGCTTGGCAAACTACTTCAACCTATTGGAGTTTGAGATCCGAGATTACCCAGGAGTGAACGATCCCCCGTTCTACTCAGTACCACCGAGCCCGAAGACAGTGTCACCACCCTTCTCACCAGCTACCGTTCAGAGGTAGGTACCTTGAGGGGATGATCCTGAGATCTGTAGAGTCAGATGAAATCAGTCAGAGTAGAGTTCTTCATGTTGTTCTTATTTAGTTGACCACCCTTTATGTATCGCGTAGTAGCCCTCATGCTTCTGTGTAATCTTGAAGGTTGTGGAGTAGACCTTGAGATACACACCTTTTGTTTGGTGATCTTGCACGAGTGATTGGAGTTATCGATTTCTTTTGGTGTTTATGCTTCTTAAATGCCTGTGTGAAATTGTTTGTTGTTAGCTAGATACTCCTTATATGCTTTAGTACCAAGTTAATTTCTGACAACTCGTTTCTCACGATCTCAATTCTTGGAACAGATGTCGGGGGTGAGGAGGTCAGGACGATTCCTACGCCGTTTTGAGGAGGCTGCCAGGGAGGACGCTGAGCAGGAGGACGTCCCTCTCCCCGGAGGTGGTCGAGGTCGTGGCCGTCATGCAGGCCGTGCCTCACATGGCGGATGCTGAGGTGGACACTGAGGCAGGCGAGGAGGTCGAGGAGGCCTAGGAGGCTGTGTGCTAGTGAACCCCGAACCAGAGGCCCCGGAGGAGGAGGAGCTAGAGGAAGAGGCTGAACCTGAGCCAGAGCCGAACCAGGAACAGCTGGCTCCGCCCAACCTAGCAGCAGTGATGGCACTTCAGACCCTACTGATGGAGACGATCGCCAACGCAGTGGCTCAGAACAACAACAGGAGGAACTTCAGGGACCAGCCAGAAAGGTTGCAGAAGGGAGTGGAGGGATTCTTCAAGATGCGCCCACCGACCTTTGACAACTCAGCAGACCCGCTTGTGGCAGACAACTGGTTGAGGGAGATCAAGAAGAAGCTAGAGCTCAAGGACCTTTCTGAGGAGGAGTGTGTGGCAGTTGCAGCGCACTAGCTGAACGACACCGCAGGAGCTTGGTGAGATAGCAACTGTGACTCGCACAAGGACCCGACCCACATCACGTGGGCAGAGTTTGTGGAGGCTTTCAGGGAGTACCACATCCCGGAGGTAGTGATGGATAGGAAGGCAGACGAGTTCAGGAACCTCAGGATGGGCCAGATGTCAGCGCAGGAGTACACCAATCGCTTTCAGGAGCTGATGAGGTATGCACCAGACGACTCCAACACAGAGAAGAAGAAGATGTACTGGCACTGGAAGGGACTTCACAGAGGGATGGTGCACCACCTAGCTGCTCACAACTGTGCTACCCTTCACGCCCTGGTGGGCAAGGCTTTGGTTGTGGAGAAGTCGAGACTGGACTACGTGGAGGTCCGAGGTGAGAAGAGGCAGCGTGCTGACCGTGCAGGACACCCAGGTTCACACTAGAGACAGAGGTCAGGTCCACCACAGTACCCACCGCAGAGGCAGCACCCTTACTCGCAGCAGCAGTAGACTCAGTACTCTTAGCAGGGCAGAGGTCATGCCGGAGTTAGTGGAGGTTCGAGTCAGTGGAAGCCCAGGCCGCAGTAGCCGCCAGCCTACGACAGCTCTCAGATCACTTGCTACCACTGCCGACAGTTGGGCCACAAGTCCAACGTGTGCCCCCAGAAGCATCAGCAGGGAGGTCAGAATAGGAACACTCAGTACCAGACACCAGCGAAGGGACCAACTCAGGGAAGACAGCCCTCGCAGAACCAGCATAAGAGCGCACCACCACCCACTCGAGGCAGCCTGAACCACCTGACAGCAGAGGAGGCAGCCGTAGCACCAGACATGGCTCTCGGTGAGTTTTTAGTTGACTCAGTTATGACAACTATACTGTTTGACACTGGTGCACATTTTTCGTATATTTCTACCAAGTTTGTACAAGAAAGATCATTACCAACTAAGCCCAGACCAACATCCTATAGTAACTAGTTCTCCGCTAGGGGAGAAGAGGAGTACTCTGGAGTGTAGAGGAGTGAACATGGTGTTCGAGAAGAAGTTTATGGCAGACCTGACCGTCTTGGAGTCGATCGGGATCGATGTGATACTTGGAATGGAATGGTTAGCACAACACAAAGGTTTGGTGAACTGCAACCCAGTATACGTGCAGTTGGAGCACCCCAGTGGAGCTAGAGTGTTGATCAAGCCGCAAAGCCAGAGGTCGACACCGATGTTGTGCAACATGTAAGGAATGAGTATGGAGGAAATCCCGGTGGTGAAGGAGTACCCCGACGTGTTTCCAGAGGAGTTGACCGAGTTACCGCCAGATAGGGATATTGAGTTCGTGATTGAACTCATGCCAGGAGCTGGACCAGTGGCCAAGAGCCCGTACAGGATGTCCGCGGATGAGCTGGATGAACTGAAGAAACAACTTAAGAAGTTACTGGAGCAGGGGTTTATAATGCCGAGTGCCTCACCTTGGGGTTCACCTGTACTATTTGTGGATAAGAAGGATGGCACCAAGAGGATGTGTGTGGACTACCGGACTCTCAACTCGATGACGATCAAGAACAGGTATCCTTTGCCCAGGATTGACGACTTGCTAGACAGGCTGCGGAAGGCCAAGTTCTTTTCGAAGATTGACTTGAGGTCAGGATACTATCAGATGAAGATTCGAGAACAGGATGTTCCGAAAACAGCTTTCACTACTCGGTACGGCCTGTACAAGTTTGTAGTAGTTTCTTTCGGGCTGACCAACACCCTGGCCTACTTCATGAACATGATGAACAAAGTCTTCATAGAAGAACTAGACAAGTTTGTGGTAGTGTTCATTGATGACATTTTGATCTTCTCCGAGATAGCTGAAGAGCATGAAGAACAGCTTCGGATAGTGATAGAAAGGCTGAGACAACAGAAGTTGTACGCAAAGTTCAGCAAGTGTGCATTCTGGATGGAAGAAGTTGCTTTCTTAGGTCACGTGTTGTCAGCTGAGGGAGTTGCAGTCGACCCTTCGAAAGTGGAAGCAGTTATCAAGTGGGAGCAGCCACTCACCGTAACAGATATCAGAAGCTTTGTTGGATTGGCAGGTTACTATAGGAGGTTCATTGAAAACTTCTCCAAGATAGCAAAGCCCATGACAGAGCTATTGAAGAACAACAAGAAGTTCGAGTGGTCAGATGCTTGCGAGAAGAGCTTTCATGAACTGAAGAAAAGACTCACGACAGCTCCAATCCTTACCCTGCCAGATATCAAGAAGGATTTCGTGGTGTACTGTGACGCCTCGAAGCGAGGGTTGGGTTGTGTACTGATGCAGGAAGGAAAGGTTGTTGCTTATGTGTCGAGGCAGCTCAAGAAGCATGAAGAGAACTACCCTACTCACGACTTGGAGCTAGCGGCAGTTGTTCACGCTCTCAAGATTTGGAGACACTACTTGATCAGCAACAAGTGTGAACTGTATACCGATCATAAGAGCCTGAAGTACTTCTTTACTCAGTCGGAGCTGAACATGAGGCAGAGGAGATTGTTAGAGCTGATCAAGGACTATGAGCTGGAGATTCACTACCACCCAGGCAAAGCAAACATTGTGGCAGATGCTTTGAGCAGAAAGACCTATTGCAACAACTTGATGGTGAGACAAGAGCAGCCAACCCTTCACGAAGAGCTAGAGCAGTTGCATCTTGAGATTGTGGAGTAGGGACAACTCAATGAACTACAAGTGACCTACGATCTAGGAGGGAAGATCCGAGAGGCACAGAAAACTTGCAAGGCGATTGGAGCAATTCGAGAACAAATGTTGGAAGGAAAAGCAGAGGACTACCGGATCGATGAACTAGGAACAGTGTGGTTGAAGGACCGAATCTGTGTCCCGCAGGACAAGGAACTTCGAGAGCAAATTCTGAAAGAAGCCCACGATTCTAGGTACTCTATTCACATACGAAGCACAAAGATGTATCAAGACCTGAAGCAGAGGTTCTGGGGGAAGGATATGAAGAAGGACATAGCTTACCACGTGGCTTGTTGTGGCACTTGCAGCAGAGTGAAGATCGAGCGCCAGAGGCCTGCAGGGTTGTTGAAACCGTTGGATATTCCTCAGTGGAAGTGGGATGATATCTCTATGGACTTCGTAGTGAGACTACCCTGTTCACCTAAAGGTCACGATTCAGTGTGGGTTATAGTGGACCGCTTGACCAAGGTGTCACACTTTGTGCTAGTTAAAGCTACAGACGCAATAGATCAGTTGGCAAACTTGTATGTGGATGACATACTCAGGCTACACGGAGCTTCGCGGAGCATAGTGTCAGACAGAGGACCACAGTTCGTGGCCAAGTTCTGGAAGAGCTTTCACCAGCGGATGGGAACCACACTTAGCTACAGCACCGCGTACCACCCTCAGACTGATGGACAAACCGAGAGAGTCAACCAGACCTTGGAGGATATGCTCAGAGCTTGTGCCCTCACCTACGGCACCGACTAGAGCAGTTTGTCCTATGCAGAGTTCTCGTACAATAACAGCTACCAAGCAAGTCTCCAAATGTCACCTTTCGAAGCCCTCTACGGAAGGAAGTGTAGGACACCCCTGATGTGGTCAGAAGTTGGAGAGACAATGATCTTTGGACCAGATATCATAAAGGAGGCAGAGGAGAAAGTTGAGAAAGTCCAGGAGAACTTGAGGATTGCCCAGAGTCGGCAGAAGAGCTACGCAGATCGTCACAGGAGAGACCTGTCATTTGCAAGAGGAGACTACGTCTACTTGAAAGTGTCACCTATGAGAGGAACCAAGAGGTTTGCAGTGAAAGGGAAGCTTGCCCTGAGGTACGTGGGACCTTACCAGATCACCGGAAGAGTTGGGAAGCTCGCCTACCAACTAGCCCTACCAGAGGAGATGTCACCTGTGCACCCCGTGTTCCATGTGTCACAATTGAAGAAGAGTGAAAAGGAAGTGGAAGCAAAGCAAGTTCCAATTGAGATACTTGACCTGCAGAACACCCTGGAGTATGCAGAGTACCCGGAGAAGATCTTGGACAAGGCAACAAAGGAAACTAGAAGGACCACCATTCCCTACTGCAAAGTGTTGTGGAGCCACCATACAGAGCGACAAGCAACGTGGGAGAAGGAAGCCGACCTCAGGAGAGAGTTCCCTCACTTGTTCGAGGGAGAGGATGGAGCTTAAATCTCGAGGACGATATTCCTGGTGGTGTGGAGAATGTAACATCCCGTAAATTTGAATGGTGCAATTTTCTGAAAAATTCAAAACTTTTTATTTAATTGATGTGTGCTACCAAATTTAAAACCAAGCGCTAGCCTCCCTCTCAAATTCTATGTAAATAAAACCCAAATATAAAAATATAATTTCAAATTATGGTATAAATATGTGATTTGGATTTTATGGATTTTATTTGGATTTAATTGAGTGTGTTTTGAATTTGAAATAGTTCAAATTCAAATCTAAAGTTTATATATAAATCCAAAACCTATTTCTAAAATCCCTAACTAACTTGGGCCAGCTAACATCTTTAGAAGTCCATCCATGCACCTCCATCTCTCGGCCTGTGCTCAACGAATCACCCTCACCTTTCCCAACCGCCAGCCGAGCCCAGTAGGCCAGTCCAGCTTAGCGGCCCACGTCTGCACCGCGCGTCACCCGTCACCTGAGTCGCTGACGTGTGGGGCCCAGTTGCCGGTCGTCATCTCCCTCCTGCTGGTCGCCGTGTTCACACACGCACGCGCCTTTTTCCCCTTTCTGCTGCTATCCGCGTGCCAATGCGCCCGACCAGGGGGACAACCCCCGACCGGCTGGCACGGATGTCGAGCCAGGCCGCACCTGGTGCACCTCATGCGCACCACCCCGGCTTTTACCCCTTCTACCCTCGTCCTGTGACGCGCCCACGCGCCCGCCAGCCAATCTCGTGCTGCCAAGTCAGCTTCCGCGCCACCTCAGCCACAGCCGTGACTCTTTTGCCCCCGCATCGACGTGCTGGACCTGCTTAACTCCCAGGCCGAGCCCCTCTCGCAAGCCTTGTTGCAATTGGGGTCTCTCCCCTTTCCTCTATTCTGCCGCCGTGAGGGAGAAGAAGGGGGAAGTGGAGGAGAAAGAGGAGAGGAAGAAGAGGAGGAGCGCACCGCGACACCGCCGCCAAGACGAAGCCGTAGCCGCGAAGCCGGTGCCGCCCGTGGGGCAGAGAAGGCCGTCCGCAAGGAGCCGCTGCCGGAGCAGAGCAAGGACGCCGCCGTGTACCTCGTCGCCGAGCACTACCATCTCCGACCTTATCGGCTACACCTACACCGCCGACCCAATGTGAGGACGCCACCGCTCTCTCTCCCAGCCCTTGTCTTCTTTTTGGGAGTGTGCCCCAGCGCCATGCCACGCTGGCTGCCGTGCCGTGCGCCGAGCCCCGTGCTCGCCGTCAAGCCCCTATCCAGCCTTCGTGCTGCTTTCTCTGCAGGAACCCAGACCCTGCGTCGCCTCCTTGCACTCGCGCACGAGCAGGCCGGCCTTTGGCCACTAAGTCACCGCCACCGTCGCCGCCATGTCACCACCGGTCGCCTGCACACCGTGCGTGTGAGCGTGCGCATGCACTAACCCCGCTAACTTCTGCTTGGCAGCAGCCGCGTGTGCACCTGGAACCTGTGCACCCCAGCGCGGGCGCTGGTGCACTTTTGCTTGCTGCTGTCAACCGCCGCGCCACGTTGCCGCCGCCGCATGCCGCGTCGCGCCGTGCACGACCCTGTGTCGCGCCGTGCATCAGCCATGCTCGCCCAACCCCAGGGCTAAGGCCGCGCTAAGCTGATCACCGAACCCTAGCGATCCTCACCGTGTGCTTGCGTGACCGCCGGAAACACCATGGCCGCCGGGAGCTGTTCGCCGACGCTGCCATGCTCAGCGCCAGACGGCGCCGAGACGCGTTCGCGTGGCGAGGGTGCGCCACCGCGTCCCTGAAAAGTCCCGGGGGCACCTGCGAGCCCAGAATTGTTCGAGGGCCTCGACTGGACTTCTCCAGCGAGGTCTGAGATGGACTGGCCTTGGGCCGTCCGGCCTGTTAAGACCCAATTGGGCTAAGGTGTCTTTTAGGCCTGATAATTTAGTTCAGGGTGATTTAACAAACTTAAACACTCTGGACTTGTTGGGCCAAGTCCATCAGGCCTATTTTGGCCCACTAACACTTTCGGCCCAATAACGGCCCACTAACCTGTGACGCTGACGTCATGCTGACCCCTTGCTGACATCATCAAGTATTTTAAATATGAAAACCATTTTCTGTTTTATAAATGAATTAGATAATTATTTTATAAATCCTTTAACTTTTGAAAATTCATAACTAATTATTTATAACTCCGAAAAATATGAAACCTGTTTCATTATTTTTCTGAAAATGAGACGGTGCTGTTTGTAGATAGTTTGGATCTTTTAAAATTGGGTTTCCTCAGATTTATGCTTAGATGATTGCCGGTAATTTAGCGTCTCGTATCTCGTGCTGAGCAGACTCGAGCTACAAGACGGAGGAGGAGTATGACTTGTCTAGGGGAGATGCGACCTGCTCTCCCGCCCTAGCGGCGTGTCGTTCGGACGGAGTTGGTGAGTGCTCGCTCTTGCAATTAAGGACCGATCGACAGTTTAACTGTGTATCTTTGGGCTATTTTCATACAATCCGTTTGCCTTGTTATGGGCGGGGTTCGGTCCGAGAACTAGTTCATGATAGCATCCAGCCTATAGGCGGATCGGTGTGATCGTGTGAGGGGGACGTGTTTACCCCCCGAGTAGTCATCGCCCCAGCTCCTCCGGGGATGGTTTCACAGCTTCGAGGCCCTGCTGGCAAGTTTCACACCCCAGTTCAGGACGAGTCAGGCTCAGAGAGGCAGGAGAGTGCTATCCACTACTAGGTATCCGGTCGTTAGGTAGGGATGTGGATCGGAGGCATCCGATTCTGCCCTACTCGGCGAGTCCAGTTGTACAACCTCTGCAGAGTGTTAAACCTATAGCTATAGTCCGTGTCTACTGGTATGGACAGCCCTTGGATCTGTTACTCTGGCTAGTCTCTTCTTGTGCTGCTTCTCTCCCCCGTGTGTGTGAGCCCGGCTTGATGCCGTTGAGATGTGGGGATAGGAGTTGGTGACCCCACATCGCAGATGAGAGTGGGATGTTGTGACTTGGTTGAGATCTAGTGTATTGGTGTTCTTTCTTGGTTGGGGTGTTGACCCCGGAGGTGTTGGCCTCAGAGGTGTGGATCTCCTCGGAGATGGTGACCTCTCTGCAATTTTGCATTCCTTGATGTTGCTACTGCTGCTTGCATAACCCTCTACAGCCATAAATAGGTTTATCCATGCATATTAGAATTATTCCTTTGGTTATGCTCTTTTATTAGGAAGCTGATATGACCTACTCGCTTATCGAGTAGATGACGGACTTTCAGACCAGGAGTCGGACTACGACTTCGAGAAGGATGGATGGGAGGACTGAGGCTCGTTCTGCACTCGAGCAGCCTGTGGGAGATGGTGTCTACTTCGTTACATGAGTTCCGCTGCGTAGATGTTTACTCGGTTTGATTCAGTCCCGTTGGACTTGTACCTGGCATGAGCCAAAATGATGTACTCAGATGATTAATTATAATATTAATTTTGTAGATCTTCTATATTTTTGTCTGTTTTATGGTTTTTTGTTACTTTCTGAGACAGGGATTTGCACGTGATAGCCTCCTAGGACTATCACTGAGGTGCGGGGATTGGGTTTCCATTCTCAGAAATCTGGTTCGTTTCAGAGTGCTCTATTTCGAGCTTAACCGCTCGAAGTTTGATGATGTCGACTACATGTGAGGTACCGTTTGAGCCGCTAGCTCCAGATGGCTCAAACTACATATCTTGGTCAGCAAATGTTCTGCATTCTCTTAAGGCTATGGGTCCCACTGCGGAGAGCATTGTAGTTGCGAGCATCCTTCCAAAAGATTGGGCATATGTCTCTCTTGAGGATTTGAAAAACACGCAACTCAATGCCTCTATTGTTAACTTTTTGCATAGTTCTCTATGTGAAGATTTTCAGGAATTTATGCTAGAGAACAAGAACATTTGTCGAGATGCTCATCGCATTTGGAATTTACTAAAATCCTTTGTGGATTCCAAGCTGGATGAAGATGAAAGTGATGATGAAGACGAAGATGAGATAGAGGAGTGTTTCACTGCCTCTACAACCCTCACTGAACATCAAGCATCCACTCTCAAGAAGGAAGAAGGCGAAGGAAGAGAAGCTCCTCTGGAGGGGGCGGTCAAACCGCCCACCCAGGGTGGTCTAACCGCCCTTGGCAGAGGAAGTGAGACCTCGTGTGTCGAGGAGTCTCTTCAAGCCCAAAGCTCATCCTCACTAGTTCTAGAAGCTTCAGGAACATATTATGGTGAAGGTGCTTGCCTGATGGACAAGAAGAAGAAGAACAAGAAAAAGAGAAGAACCAAAGAAGAAAAATTGAAAAAGATAAAGCCTCAAGCTCGGTGGAAAAGCAACTTGAGATTCTTCAATCTGAGCGTGCCTCCTTGGTTTGTGAGTATGAGTCATTGGCTAAACAACTTGATTATGCTAAAGCTAATGACATACTTGAAGCTAAACTAGAGAAGCTCACTAGTGAGCATATGGCTCTACAAGCAAAACACAAGGAACTTGAGTGTTCTCATGAGAAGCTTGTAGATTCTTATGCTTCACTAGAAATTTCTCATGAGGTTGTTTTATGTTCGGTAAAATACTTGCAATCTCTCACACACATGCACATGCTGACTTGTCAATAATGATTTTGCTCGTACTAAACTTTGTTGTTCTCAAGCAAGCCAATCTAGTATTGAGCATGTATTTGTAGAATCTTGTGATGACCTCATTGCTCAAGAAAATGACGAACTCAAGCAAGAGGTTGAAAAGCTTAAGAAAAACCTGAGTGAGTTGAAAGGGAAGAGCAAAGTGCAACCTTCTCAAGATAACCGTGCTAACATGGTGAAGAAGCTTGAGAAGGGGTCAATCGTCACTAGCTCAGCCCCCCAACCACAACTCAAGGACAATAAGATCAAGATTCTAGAGAAGAAGGAAGTTGAGCTTAACAAGTGCAATCAATGCTCAAAAACGGGGCACCTAGCTTCACATTGCCCCACCAAGCTCAAAGCTCAAGAAACAATCTCCAAGAAGAAAAGAAGTTCTATTAGAAGGAGATTGTGCTATCAATGCAAAGAGAAGGGTCATTTCGCTGCAGATTGCCCACAAGTTAGCAGTGCTGACCAGGGGCGGTCTGACTGCCCCCCAGGGTGGTTAGACCGCGTCTGGCTACCACAGCCAAGATGAACTGCAGCAAAGAGGAGAAATCATACTCTTCAAGCAAGAAGCCCACATGCAAGCCAAGACAAGACAAGCAAATGGCTCCCAAGTGTAGAAGTGACAAAAACCGCATTTGCTATACTTGTCGTGAGAAGGGTCACATGGGCAAGGATTGTCCAAATGGTAACATTCCTAAATCAAACCTTGTCCACTATGATTTCAATAGGCTTAGGAATGATAAGAATGGTACTTGTGCTATGAGGATGATTAGTTCACCTCAAACTAGCACTAGGGCCATTTGGATTCCTAAGCACCTTGTGACTAACCTAGTAGGACCCAATAAGTGTTGGGTACCAAAAAGTGCTTGCTGAGCTTGTAGGTTGATCGAGTTGTGTTGAAGTCATGCGAAAAGAAAAGAATTCAATAATCAATGTCTTGCCATGAGAAGAGCTAGAAATTGAAAAACATTCAACCAATGCAATCTCGGTAATAAGTGCTTAATGTTGTGTCTTGGTCATTCTCAGTTCTTTGTGAACACTCATGAATCATTAATCCTAAGATTGTGACGCATGAGGAAATGACCTTGACATTCACATAATTTTTATTCTCTCATACCATTTGATACTACTAATGGCTCTCTAGTAGAGCAACTGTCGTGATAAGCTTTGCAGGGATTTATTTAGGTAATTTAGAAGCTTATCAATGAACAAAAGCTGAAAAATCACCAAATGGACCTCTCTGGGGGAGGGTGGTCTAACCGCCCCCCCATAGGCGGTCTGACCGCCTGGCATCCCAGGAGTGTTTTCCCGGGTGACCCGGCCTTTGTGGGCTGGTGACCCGTTTTGTCTCTGGATATGGGCGGGTGACCCGGCCCCTAGGACCGGGTGACCCGAGGTAAAAGCTGAAATTCGAAAAATTTGGTGAAAGTGCATCTACGGTAATGAGATACCTAACTTATTTCAATTGTTAAATCTTTTATATGTCATAACTAAGCTTTAAAGATATCTCTCGAGTTCGTAAATGAATCATGTGCTAAGTTCGAGAAATTCAAGGATCTCTAAGCACTAACTAAGGGGGAGATTACTTCAAAGTTTATGTCATTTGTGGGACTAACAATTTCTTCTAGTGAACTTGTAGCCTCACATATTTGTGCAACATAGGCAAGCTCTTATTTGACACAACAATCTTTAAGGAATCAAGTCAAGAGCAAGCTCTTTTTAAGAATTAAAATATGCACAAAATAAAATATGGCCTAAGGCAAAGGTATGTCCTCTTGAACTCTTTTAATATTGTAATGCATCTAGGCCTATATATATCATGCTAGTGTGCCATCCTTAGTGTTGGTATTTATTAAGTGCAATTAGAATATGAAGGATTCCGCAAGCGCACAGGACACCATTGTAGCTTTTCCCTAGGAGAGTATTCTAGAGTATCGTATCCACAGGGAAGCTTTGGCTAAAGAATCTGATAAGTCACAATCATGCATCTACTAACTTAGTAAACCAACTAGACTATAGTGAGGGGGTAAATGATATATATGATAAAGGCATTGGATAGATATGAGAATCCTTATGATAAATGAGTAGCTAGCTAACTGAGAGGACAACAAGAGAGATCTAAGGTTCCTGGATACTTCTCTATTACTTGGGTTCTACGATAGCAATCACACATTAGCACTTCGGGACATCAGAACACTAACCGCAGAAAGGGATGAGAAGGGGGCTAGGAAGCTCTGACAAAAGTCCTACAAACACCAACCCGAACGTGGTGGAATACGTCGGCCATCAGGGCTGTCACCACCTGGGGCTACCACAAACTATCCGTGGGATTGGGTGCAATCTCAGGTAACTGGTGGCTAAACACCACGCCTAATCTACCAATTACTACTCTAGTCACATACGATTAACGAGAGCACTCGATGCGAACGAAGATCCCATGCAAAAGTATACCAACTATACTAACCAAATAATGATATGAAAGTAATGGAGAAGATAAATATATTATAAAGCATAAGTCTTACAAGAGAAGATACAAAGACATACCATACTCCGAAGACTTCTCCAGAACCGGAGCGCAGCTCCGCTCTCTCTAACTCTCTAGTTGCTAATCTACTACATTGGAATGTCTAGTCCTAATTCTCTAATATTGATGAGAGGTCATCCTTTCATGGGACAACTCTCAAATCTATATGGTGTGTCTCCCGTTTTGGATTGGAGTACGATTGGGACACGTCTTGGAGTCCTATGACTTGACAATTCTTACTGTTTTCCCGTTTAGTCCCTGCAAATCATAACTTCACCAAAACTCATGGAAATCATTAGTAGCAAACCCCTAAGTCTATATTGATATTCATTTATGCCCTTTTCCATGCTTAATTGATTACTTAATATTAACGTTAACAAGCGTCAACAAGCTCCTCCAAGCTTACCCTTTGCTAGTCCCTAGCAAAGCCAAACTTAACAATGGATCAGGAGTTGCTACAACGCTTTCACACCTCAAAAGTGAAATACTATGGTTTTCAAAAATAAATTCTCCTCGCAACAAGATTGCTCTGTCTTACCTTTAACCATGGTGCGTAGCCTTTTCATAAATCATAAGCAATTAAAAGACAGAACAATCAAGTCAAGCAGTATATATCAAATTCTTTGATCAACTATCATCCTGGGATTTTTGCAAGATAAAACTCAGAGATCCTGTGCATGACCCTCTCAAGTATGGAGTCACACTTGGCAAGATCTGTATGGCGGGATGATAGTGTGGATGAAGGTGAAAGGTGGTAAGCCTTTAGCCTTTTTCTCGTATCTTTTTCTTCTCATGCATCTTGGACTATATCTCTCTTTCTAAGACTTTTGAGATCTGGGCTTTCCATTCTTGGAGAGGTGGGCTCTACTCACCCCGGACTTTTGTCCATTTTTCTCTCTCCTTAGAGATGTGGGCTCTACTCGCCCTCGGACACGCGTCCATTATTCATCTCTAAATTTATTTTTTTTCAGGGAGGTAGGCCCTACTCGCCTAGTATGACACTTGTCCTTTTCTCTCCCTCTCTCGTCTCACTTTTTCCTCTCCTTTTTTTCTCTTTTTCTTTTTCTTTCTCTTTTTTTTCTTTTTCTTTTCGAATGTAGCCCCAGAATCTTTTTGACATTGAGAGAGACATATCCAAGAATTGCATGAGCTATTTTGTAACATGGCTTGTGGCTAGATGGATTATGGATGATGCGTACTTCCGGGGTAGAAGCAGCATAAATGGTGGAGTGAAATGATCTTGATGTGTATGACAAGCTCTCAAGGGTCATGAATACAGGAACTCATCATGTAAACTTTTTATGATTTTCAAAAGGTAAAAGCCAGGAATCAAGTATCTCTAGGAAAAATGATAAGCATCAGCTCAACTTTTCATGAATCTTTATCCTTCAACGCCTAGATTCAGATTAAGCATGTGCTTCCCACAGGTTTTTGGGTTTAGAGCAAATTAAGCATTTAAAGCTTTAGGAGAATCTAAGTCTGAAGACTAAGTAGTTTTAAGAGGAATTATGGCAGAGCAACTATTCATCATATCCATGCACATAGATCATCTTCAGCGTTCAAATTATTCTAACAAGCAAGCAACTTTAAACACACTCCCTATTTATAGCAAACTTATATATCACAAAATATATATAAAGATAACATAAACTTTTTATTTGATTTTCTATGGTTATTTTTTTAACAAAGCAAACATATCAAACTAGTAGTAAATAAGATAAAAGGTAAGAGTACTTACCTGGATAATGGGGGTTGCACTCCCCCAAGCTGGATCTTGACAGTCTTCTAGAGATGTAGAAGTGAGGTAGACTGTGGTGGTGTGGTAGGTTTATGCTAAACCATGAACGTTCACAACGAAGATCCTTACCTGCAAAATGTTAGTGGACGTATACCCGAAGGATTGCAACAAATTTGAAGATCGGGTTGTTGTCCATAGGTTGAAATAATCTCATCTATGCTAACAAAAGATGGTTCTTTAATTACTTTAGCACAGATATTGTTTATCATGTTTATAGCAATTTATGTTCATAGCTGCACTCTAGCATGGCTCAAGGCAAAGTTAACTTGCAACAAAAGACAAAGTGAGTGAATTAATACTTACAGATCTTCCTTCCATGAGGAAAGAGCTGGGTCTTCTTTTGCGCAGAGTTGTTGGAGTTCATCACATACCTCGCGTCAGCTAATCTCTTACCCCAAATTGGATTTGATACTTTTCTTCACTCACAAATAGAATTTGTGAGTTGTGCAGCTTCTTTATCCGTCACTTGAGATGTGCGTTGAATTCTTGTGACAACGACCTTTTCTTCAATCTACACGTGGTTAGGATAATATATATATGTATTTATACCTGTGAGATGGCAGGGCTCCAGTGTTGATGGATCTTGATGTTCAGGCACCCTGGTTTCTCTTTTTCTTGTGGAAGCTTGCCGGAAGGTCGTGACAGCATCAAATATTCTGTCTATTCCACACTCAACAGAACAAAGGGTAATCCTACTAAAGCTAGTGATACACTAAATTAGCAGATATCAAGATCATTATCAGAATCCTTACACCGAATGCTTCCCCGGCAACAGCGCCAAAAAGCTTGTTAGTATTTATTAAGTGCAATTAGAATATGAAGGATTCCGCAAGCGCACAGAACACCATTGTAGCTTTTCCCTAGGAGAGTATTCTAGAGTATCGTATCCACAGGGAAGCTTTGGCTAAAGAATCTGATAAGTCACAATCATGCATCTACTAACTTAGTAAACCAACTAGACTATAGTGAGGGGGTAAATGATATATATGATAAAGGCATTGGATAGATATGAGAATCCTTATGATAAATGAGTAGCTAGCTAACTGAGAGGACAACGAGAGAGATCTAAGGTTCCTGGATACTTCTCTATTACTTGGGTTCTACGATAGCAATCACACATTAGCACTTTGGGACATCAGAACACTAACCGCAGAAAGGGATGAGAAGAGGGCTAGGAAGCTCTAACAAAAGTCCTACAAACACCAACCCGAACGTGGTGGAATACGTCGGCCATCAGGGCTGTCACCACCTGGGGCTACCACAAACTATCCGTGGGATTGGGTGCAATCTCAGGTAACTGGTAGGCTAAACACCACGCCTAATCTACCAATTACTACTCTAGTCACATACGATTAACGAGAGCACTCGATGCGAACGAAGATCCCATGCAAAAGTATAACAACTATACTAACCAAATAATGATATGAAAGTAATGGAGAAGATAAATATATTATAAAGCATAAGTCTTACAAGAGAAGATACAAAGACATACCATACTCCGAAGACTTCTCCAGAACCGGAGCGCAGCTCCGCTCTCTCTAACTCTCTAGTTGCTAATCTACTACATTGGAATGTCTAGTCCTAATTCTCTAATATTGATGAGAGGTCATCCTTTCATGGGACAACTCTCAAATCTATATGGTGTGTCTCCAACCAGGGGGTCTGGGGGCTGCTTATATAGTCCTGAGGAGGTGCCTCACCACCATACGATCCAAGCGACCTTGATCTACGGCCAAGATGTGGTTTTATAGGTCGGTGGAGGAACCTTCTGGAACATACCAGAAGCGGGGCCCGTTTGGCAGCAGGGCCAGCCCGATCGGCCCTGTGTGGAGGCCGGTCGGCCTCCCACTGTGGTGCTTCAGGCCCATCTTTGGTGGGTGCGTGCGCGTCGTCGTGCCATTTCCAAAAAACTATAATTTGCGTCAAACGGAGTCCGGATGAGGAGGTTATGCCCGTTTTACCGAACCCCGCTTTGCAACTGATATCTTCTGATTCTGGACTCCGAATATGGCAATTGATATATCCGTTTCGATCATCTCGATGAGCTCTTTGCAATGTTGCACTTTAATTCTTCATTTGGGATGCTTCTATGCTGCTCTTTTGTAGGAGTTGGATTGGAGTACGATTGGGACACGTCTTGGAGTCCTATGACTTGACAATTCTTACTGTTTTCCCGTTTAGTCCCTGCAAATCATAACTTCACCAAAACTCATGGAAATCATTAGTAGCAAACCCCTAAGTCTATATTGATATTCATTTATGCCCTTTTCCATGCTTAATTGATTACTTAATATTAACGTTAACAAGCGTCAACACTTAGCATGTAATTGCTTCAAGTGAATTTTGTGTGCCCCTCTAGATATTTGGTTGATACCCTCACATAAACTCGACTTTGTGTCGTGTGAGTGTCTCCTAGTTGGGTATGAACTAAATATACTAGAGTGGTGATTTACTTGGGGTGGATGCATGCACTTTGTGACATAGTATAGAAGTTTTTGAAAACTAAACTAGCATGCGTAGGAATTGTGGATTTTCGAAAATATTTGAATCTTGGTCTTTGTGACCTAATCAACTTAGTTATGACTATAGTTCCTCTTGATTGATTGATGGCTAGTCATAATTAAGAAGATTTTCTCAAGTCCTTATTATATCTCTATATCCATATCTTTATCTCTCTCACTCTTGGAAGAATCAAGAATTATGAAATTATTTGGAATATCAATCATTCTTCTAAGAAGTGGCAAAAATGGATCATTATCTTCTATAAATCCTATATCCAAGCATGGAAAAGCAAAAGGATCAAAATCTTTTCTAAATCAGCCCTTTTCAAATTCAACTGGGGTGGGGGGTCTAACCGTGTACCCCACGCGGTCTGACTGGGTATCACGGGTTCTTTTACTTTTACCCCTCCCGGGACTCCACAGTGATTTTGACCTTATCCTTTCACCCCCTCCTCTCTCCCCATGGGCAGAACACCCCTTTTTCGTCTCCAACCCGTGGCCTCTCCCTCTCAAGCTCTCTCACCCCCTCTCATGGTGATTTGAGGATTCAACCATGAGAGCCAGGTGTGGTTCGAGGACCGGTGGATGGTCGCTTCCTGGTGTGATGAGTGATTGACAACGTGGTGTGGACTGATTCTTGGCTAAGTATTGCAGGTGCAGGTTGCGGCTTGACTGGTGCAGGTGCAGGTGAAGAACAAGCGTGAAAGGTCGTTGCCGGTGAGGCCTCCAGGTGTGGAGAAGACAAGTAGGCTTGGTTCGAGGGACCCGGTGGCCAGCGGGGTCAAGTGCGGGCCGCATGGTGGCAAGAACGGCAAGATGAAGTCATGGACGGTTTCTTGGTTGAGCCTCAAAACCAAGGTCGAGCCGGGACTACGTGGGAGCCGAGTCATGAGTGGTGATTGTCGGAGGCTACACCGAGTTCGCGGGGTTTCCGGTGGTTCACCAGAAAACCACTGGGTTCCTTGGTTGATCCACAAAGCCAAGACCGAAGAACCGAAGACGGAGGTGCAGCAGCTCCAGACCGGTCTGACCGGTGGGTCTGACCGGTCTGACCGGTTGGTACCGGTCTGACCGGTGTGCGACGACGCAGTCCGGAATCTTCGAAGCGGAGGACACGCGTCGGGATCGCAAGGCTTGCGTCGAGGCTAAGCAAGTTTGCGGTTGCTGGGCATCCGTCCGATGGTGCGAAGACAAAGACTTCCAATTTCGCCCTCGAGGGGCATGTATCCCTAGTTAGCTAGTAAGGGTATTTTAGTCTTTCGGTTGCCTCCATAAAACCCAAGTGGTGAGAGGATGGCAGCCATCTCTTGTAACCCTAGCTCATTTGGTTTTCCTATTTTCCTTCCTATTTTCTTAGGATTTTCGTAGGACTAGCTTGAGAGCTTCATGGTGAGATCTTGTGAGAGGGAAGGATGATCGGGCGGCAAGCTAGACCTTGTATGAACCTCTTTGGTATGTATAGATGATTCGGCGTGGTTCCTCAAGGCTTGGATGTGTCTTTCCCGTTTCTCCTTTTTGGTGATTTTCGGAGCCCTTTCTTGGCGATTTTCTTGGAGCGATTTCGAGGCCTTTCTCTTTGGGATTTGGTGGGGGATGTATGCATGAACCCTTCGTGGTTCTTTACCCTTTGATTTCCCTTCCAAATCCGTGAGCAAAGGGGCTCGATTTTGGGGTTTTCGTGGCTCTAGGGTTAGAGGTGCTCTTGGTGGGATTTCTTCGATTCCTCTTGATTTGACAAGTTTTGAAGGACCAAATCTTGGCTATGGAGTACCCATGAGGTGTTCCTACTATCCCCAAAGTCTTGTGCAAAACCGTGGAGCGGATCGGGAGATCGGGAGTTGGATTTGGAGGAGTTGACTCGCGGGCGCTGTTCATCCCGAGCTGCCCAGGCACGACCGGTCTGACCGGTGCTCTTGACCGGTCTGACCGGTGCTAGCCCTTGGTGGGTTTTTGTCTCGGGGAACAGCCTTGTCCGTGTGGTTTTGTCCCGTGGTCCTGCTGTTCAGTTCTTGGAGTGTTTGGAGTTGTTTTGCTAGGATTTGTGAGGGGTTCTTCTTCCTCACAGGTTGTGTTTCGTGGTGGTTTTTGTTCCAGGGCCTAGAGGATTCACTGAGGCTTCCTGGAACGTTTGCTGTGCGGCTGCTGTAGCCACCGGCCTGACCGGCTCTGTCCACCGGTCTGACCGGTGTCACCGGTCTGACCGGAGCAGGCCATCGGTCTGACCGGTGTAGCACAGGCAGCAAGCCGTGCAAGTTTCCGCTGTGTGTTTTGGTGAGTTTTGGCTAGGAAGGTTGAGTGTTGGTTCCTAGGACCAGTAGCACTCCAGTGGCTGCGTGGTCTTGACCAACTTGGGTAGTTGGGTCGGAGACGTGAGTTGGAAGCCGTGTTCGTCTTGTTGGAGTTCTCATCTCCTTCGAGAAGAATTTTTATCGGCTCCCATTCACTCCCCCCCTCTCTGGTTCGCCTAATCGGTCCTTCAATTGGTATCAGAGCCGGTTCGGGCCTTTATTGACTCTTACCAGTCTAAGATCCAAAGATGGCGTACCAGGAACGGGGTTCGGGTCCTCCGCACTTCGATGGGAAGAACTACCAGATGTGGCAAAGGCGGATGGCGGCGTTCCTCCGCGGAAAGGGTCAGATCCTTTGGGATGTCACGGTGAACACAGCTTATGTTCATCTGATGAACTTCCTTGCTCCAGGATCGAGGGATATGTTCGAAGCCAACAACAAGGCTGTCGACTACTTGTTTCGTGCGCTGTGTCAGCCTGAATTCGATCGGGTTCAGACAGAGGACTTAGCTTGTAGGATTTGGGAGCAGTTGAAGGATGCTCATGCTGGGAATGCTCAGGTTCAGGCTCGGATGTACGCGACTTACCGGAGAGAGTACGAGAACTTCACTCATCTCCCCGGCGAGTCCGTCGATGCCCTTTTCCAGCGATTTACGGTCGTTGTGAACAACATGAGAGCCAATGTGGACGTCCTCCCATACAATGATCATGATAGAGCCGTGAAGCTCTTGCACTCGTTGGATCGTACCGTATGGGACGGGAAGTTTGAGGCTATTGTTGAGTCCGAGAAGTATGACACCTTGACGGTGAACGAGCTGTTCTCGAAGCTCAAGTCAGCTGAGTTGGACCGTGGTATGACAGCCAAGATCGAGAGCCCGACTGATTCTCATAGTCTCGCTCTCGTTAGTGGCAAAGGAGCTAAGTCTAACGCTAACGCATCCTCCAGGATGTACTCTCTGTCTTCTTTGATGTCTTTGCCAGATGAGGAGTTCGACGTGCTTGGAGAGGACGAGCTGGCGTTGCTGACCAGGCGGTTCGAGAGGCTGCACGAGAACCGGGTGAACACGAGGAGGACAGCACAGACGTGCTTTCAGTGCGGCAAGCCAGGACACTTCGTTGCCGACTGCCCGGAGAAGACGGAAAACAAGGACGGCTACAAGGACGGCTACAGGCACCGATCGAGCAAGGATGGCAAGTACCGATCGAGGCACGATCACAAGCACAAGAACAAGCACAAGGACGAGCGACGGTCGAGGAAGAAGGATGGCTGCGGCAGGAAGGCCCGACCAATGGTCGGAGCGAGCGACGTCGACTCCAGCTCCGCCTACTCTTCCTCAAGCTCGAGTAGCAGTGAAGATGAAGGTGATCGGCGCAAGAACAAGAAGTCATCCAGGAACTTGAGCGGGTTGAGCTGCTTCGCGAGAGATGGCTTCTGCGGCATGGCCCGTAGCTCCGGCAGCAAGAAGAGCCACCAGAGTGACTCGGACTCTGACTCCGAGGATGAGGTATGTGATGAGCTCTCTTCTTTGCGCAAGGAGAATGATGAGTTGGTTGACTTGCTTGATAACCGCGATCACATGCTTAGAGAGGCCAAGAAGATGAGGAAAGAGCTTAGGGCCTCACTAGAAGATGCTAGGAACCGTGTGGCTGAGCTAGAAACCCAGAACCTAGATGCTAAGCTTGAGATTGATTCGCTTAAGGCTTCTCCTGTGGTTTCTGATGAGATTGATTGCTGTGATTGCTCTGTGTACCTAGCTGATCTTACTGCTCTTAAGGATAAGCATGCTTCTACTTGTGATGAACTAGATATGCTTAGGGTTGAAGTGGCTGAGCTTAAGTCTAGACCTGCTTTGCTAGGTGCTTGCACTTCTTGCCCTGTTTTGCATGGAAAGATTGATGAGATGCATGCTTACACTGTTTCGCTTGAGGCTAAGTTGAAAGAGCCTATTCCCACTTCTTGCTCTACTTGTGAATTGCATGCGGTTAAGAATTTGGAGCTTGCACATTATGTTGATCGCCTGCAGGATGAAAATGACGTGCTGAGAAAATGTATGAGCTGGTTGTCGGGTCAGGAGCCTCAGCTCGGTATCATGATAGCGGCTTTCAAACGCTATGATGGTCAGGCACTTGGGGCTGACAAGCTTGGAGAGAACTGTGGTGAGGGAGTTGAGAGAGTTGGAGAGATTCCTATCCCACCACCAAACAGACACAAGAACAAGTTTGAGCCCAAGCCCAACCATCTCAGAAACAAACTTGACACTACTCCAGATCCACCCATATTCCCTCACCCAACAAATGATTTTCAGAAACCGGTGAAGTTTGTGAGCCCAAAGGGAGGTGAGGAAGGAGAGAAGAAGGGTGAGAAGCCGAGTGGGCAGCCCCAACCCAAGCCTAAGCCTAAGCCACAGCCTATAAAGTTCCATTGTGGGTATTGTGGGAGAGATGGTCACAAGGATGAGTTTTGCTTCAAGAGGAAGCGTGAGGAGAGAATGGCTAGAGAGTGGGCTAACAGGGACAGGTACCACCCCTCTAATGGTGTACCTGAGCCTCGTATGCAGATGCCCAGGGCCAAGGCGATTGTGAGGATGGTTCCGGCTTGGGGAGACCGGAAGGCTGCAGGTGTTGCTGCTGGCCGAGCCACACCGGTCACACCGGTGTACTACACCGGTCAGACCGGTGCAGGTCTGGGCAGACAGCGAGTCGGGTTTCGTGCTCGTGAGGATGCTCGGTTTGGTTCTGGAGGTCGTGGTTCTGGTGGTTGGTCTGGAAAGTTTGCAGGTGGTCAGTTTGCTAGGCGTTCTCCACCTCGTGCTCAATACGAGGGTGAGAAGAGTCGTAGCTTTGAGATGGAGCGGAGGAACGATCCACGGTTTCCCTTTCGTGGTTTTCGTCCTCCTCCAGCTAGAGAGGGTTGGTTCCCTCGTGGTGGTTACCGTGGTGGTAGCTTTGATAGGCGTGATGATTTGGTTTGTGCTAACCCCACTTTGGAGCAAATGGCTCGGCACTGGTTTTACTCTTTTGGTACTAACCCCAGTGCTGAGTCGTTTGTTCACTCACGTGCTCGCTTTTGAATTTCAGGTGGGAGACTTGAAGAACATTTGGTTGATTGACTCCGGTTGCTCGAGGCATATGACCGGAGACAAGGGGTGGTTCTCAAGTCTCGTCCCGGTGGTGACAAAGAAGTACATCACCTTTGGGGACAATGGGCGAGGGCGTGTGCTGTCAGAAGGTGAGATTAAGGTAAGTGACAAGATCACTCTCAGGCGTGTTGCTCTTGTTCAATCGCTTGGATACAATTTGCTTTCTGTGTCCCAGTTGTTGGATGAGGGTTTTGAGGTGTTGTTTCGGCCTGGTGGTTCTCGGATTTTAGATTCTCGGGGGGATCTTGTTTGCATGGTCGTTCCCGAGGGTCAGGTGTTCCGAGCTGATTTTTCTCAGTCTTCTGGTGTGGAGCGTTGCTTCTTGGCTGGTTCTTCGAGTGAGTTGTGGAAGTGGCATAGGAAGTTGGGTCACTTGAGCTTTGATCTTTTGTCTCGCTTGAGTAAACTCAATTTGGTCCGAGGATTGCCACGATTGAGGTTTGAGAAAGAGTTGGTTTGTGCGCCGTGTAGGCATGCCAAGATGGTAGCCTCTTCTCACCCGCCTCTCACCGATGTGATGACTGAGCGTCCATGCGAGCTGCTCCATATCGACCTTGTTGGCCCAGCTCGTGTGCGATCTGCGGGTGCGAAGTGGTATGTCCTCGTTGTGGTCGACGACTACTCTCGGTATGCGTGGGTGTTCTTTCTTGAGGAGAAGGGGGAGACGTTTGGTTTTGTTCGAGATCTTGTCTTGAGGTTAAGAAACGAGAGGCACGGAGATGCCATACGAGCGATCCGCAGTGACAATGGCTCGGAATTCAAAAACTCTCGCTTCGAAACCTTTTGCCATGACTTGGGTCTTGAACATCAGTTTTCGAGTCCGTATACGCCTCCCCAGAATGGAGTGGTGGAAAGGAAAAACAGGACCTTGTGCGAGATGGCTCGGACGATGCTCGACGAGCATAGGACTCCGAGAAGGTTCTGGGCTGAGGCGGTCAATACCGCGTGCCATGTGTCGAACAGGATCTACCTCAGGGTTCACAAGAAGAAAACCTGTTACGAGTTGATGCACGGTCGCACACCCAAGGTGAGTCACTTCCATGTCTTTGGTTGTAAATGCTTCATTCTGAAGAAAGGGAAGAAGTTGGACAAGTTCGAGGCTAGGTCTGTCGATGGTATTTTCTTTGGTTATGCATCTCATTCTAGAGCATTTCGTGTGCTCAATCTTGAAACTAACCAAATCGTGGAGACTTGCGAGGTAACCTTCGACGAGACACAGCCACGTAGTCAGCTTGTTTTTGAGTGTGCAGGTGACGACGAACTTGGCGAGGAGATCTTTCAGGAGGAGGAGCATGAACATGGAGATGATGAAGATGGCGGTGTGATGCCCGCGGCTGAACATGTACCTACTACTTCGACGACGATCAAGAATGGACCCTCTCCCACACCTACAATGACAAACCCAGATCAAGGCGAAGCTGCTGTTGAGGGGGAGGTAGCATCAAGGCGAGAACCTCCCCGACGAGTGCAAGTGGATCACCCAGCTTCGAGAATCATCGGCGACATGAATGAACGTACTACACGGTCGAGGGTTCGGAACAATTCTCATTTCGCTCATGCTGCTTTTGTTGCCACTTTTGAGCCCAAAGACATTGGACATGCGTTATCTGATCATAATTGGGTTAACTCGATGCATGAGGAATTGGAGAATTTTGAGAGGAACCAAGTTTGGGTGTTGGTTGACCCTCCCCCAGGGTGTAAGCCGATTGGGACAAAATGGGTGTGGAAAAATAAAGAGGGAGAGAAAGGAGAAGTGGTGAGGAACAAGTCGAGACTTGTTGCTCAGGGGTACAGTCAGAAAGAGGGGATCGACTACGAGGAGACTTTCGCTCCTGTAGCTCGTTTGGAGGCGATCAGGATCCTTCTAGCCTTTTCCGTGGCTAAAGGGTTCAAGTTGTACCAGATGGATGTGAAGAGTGCTTTTCTGAACGGTGTATTGGAGGAAGAGGTGTTTGTGAGGCAACCACCGGGGTTTGAGAGTGAGAAGTATCCTCACCGGGTATACAAGTTGAGGAAGGCGCTGTATGGGTTGAAGCAGGCGCCTAGAGCTTGGTATGGTAGGTTGAGGGGGTTCCTGTTTGAGAGAGGGTTTGAGATGGGGAAGGTCGACCAGACCTTGTTTCTCCTCAGGCAGGACAGAGATATCCTGATTGTGCAGGTATACGTGGATGATATTGTCTTTGGTGGCTCGTCTAACTCTCTTGTTGCAAGGTTTGCAGAAGACATGAGCAGGGAATTTGAGATGAGCATGATGGGTGAGTTGCAGTTCTTCCTCGGGCTACAAATCAAGCAATCAAAGGAAGGAACATTTGTGCACCAAGCTAAGTACACCAAGGACATTATGAGGAAGTTCAAGATGGAGGACTCCAAGGCCATGGCGACGCCTATGAGTACGACTACAGTTCTTGATGCGGACGAGGAAGGTGAACACGTGGACCAGAAGGAGTACCGGAGCATGATCGGGTCACTCCTCTACTTGACGGCGACGAGGCCGGACATTCAATTCTCGGTGTGTCTGTGCGCTCGTTTTCAAGCTTCTCCGAGGACTTCGCATCGGCAAGCAGTCAAGCGCATTTTCAGGTATTTGCGACACACTCCCGACTTCGGCCTTTGGTACTCTGCGTCTTCTTCTTTGGCGCTTCATGGATTTTCAGACGCGGATTTTGCCGGGTGTCGGTTGGATAGGAAGTCCACTTCTGGGACTTGCCAGTTCTTGGGTTCTTCTTTGGTATCTTGGTCTTCCCGCAAATAGTCGAGTGTTGCTCAATCCACTACCGAGGCAGAGTATGTGGCCGCAGCTAGTTGTTGCTCTCAGCTCCTTTGGATCACATACACCATGAGTGACTTTGGTGAGGAGTATACCCATGTCCCACTTCAATGTGATAGCACTAGTGCCATAAGCGTTGCAAAGAACCCAGTGCTCCATTCCAAAACCAAGCACATAGAAGTGAGGTATCATTTTCTGAGAGACAACGTAGAGAAAGGGAAGATAGCTTTGATCCATGTACCCACACATGAACAACTAGCCGATATTTTCACCAAACCCCTAGATCAAGCAACTTTCACTCGTTTGCGGGGGGAGCTTGGTGTTTGTTTGATTTCTTGAGTTGGCATGTGGGAGCTCTTTTGTAGCATATGTATAGCTTTCCTTTGTGCATTTCTTGCATTTGGCATGACATATGTAGCATGATGTATAGGCATCTTTGTATCTTAGGTTGCATGCATTTTGTATCATATGCATTGTTTAGGAAAGGCTTCTCCTATACACATTGTTCACCATGGAATGACATATATGTCTTTGTGAGCTAATTTGGTAAGCTATGGTTAGTTTGGCTTAGCTCTTGATAATCTTGGTTTGTATCCATGGTTGATGGCTATGTTTTTGAAAAATTCATATATATGCTCTCTTGTGAGTAAATACCTTTACATGATCTTGACATGTTTTAGTGGCTTGGCTATGCTTAATTTGTGGTTGGATAGCTTATTTTGATCATATGGGGCCAAAGGCTCATTTGCCATCATGAATGTTTAGCCCCCATGCTTCATCTTGTGGAGGGGCATAAGTTCCTTTTTGTCGCAAAGACATTTCATGTACCAATTATAAATCTGAAAATGAAATGTAAATTGCTTGAAAAATGTGCTCCCATGTCATATGTGCTAATTTTAATTTGCTTTGGGTGCTAAATCGTTGCATGATGCCTACCAATGAGAAGTCTCATATATAGAAGTAGGCACATGGCTCGGTGGCTTTGACATGACATGAGGTGCTTGTGGGTGTTTATGATGGTCTTATGCTTAGAATGGTTGTCCTAGCATGAAGTTTGTGTGGCTTTGCCATTTTGACATGTTTTGCTCATGTTTAGGACTTTGCTCATGAGAGGGTAATTTTTCGCAAAATTGCTAAATTCTATCTTAGCTTCGCCCAATGGTTGTGAAACTTGGTGATCATGAAGTTTATGTCTTTACGAAGCTATAGAGTATCTAACTTGCTCGTTTGGACATGTGTAGCATCCTATGTTGAATTTTGTCTATTTGAGAAGCTCTAGGTTGCATTTTTTGCGTTTTTGGCTTGATTCATGCATTGTCAACAAGGGGGAGAAGTTTGAGCATGTTTTGGCCTACTGAATGCATTTGGAAGGTTTTCAGGTGGTTTCGAGCTATTTTTGGGCTCTGTTGTGCACCGGTCTGACCGGTTGAGGTCACCGGTCTGACCGGTCAGAGTGCTGGTCCTGTTCACATGTTGCCCACCGGTCTGACCGGTGGTGTCGACCGGTCTGACCGGTCAGAGCTGAGCTGTTGCAGCTGCTCTGTTTTGTGAAGTGGTTCGCATGCATTTGTCCAGGGGGAGTTGCATCGGTTCAGGGGGAGCTTGCATGTGTGCAGGGGGAGCTCTTTGTGGTTTTCGAGCTTTGGTTTGATGGTTTGTGCTCTTTGCTTGAGCTTGTTTTGTCTCGGATGTGTCGAGCCGTTGCCCTTGCCTAAGGGGTCCGAGACTTGTCTTCTTCAAGTGATCTTGCTCTTTGCCTTTTCTTTGGCTTTCGATCGCTTGTTGGAGTTTCTTTTAGTCGTTTCTTTTCTTTTCCTTTTCTCTTGGTTACCAAAACGTGTGTGTTGTCAATGCACTCATCAAGGGGGAGATTGAGAGCCAGGTGTGGTTCGAGGACCGGTGGATGGTCGCTTCCTGGTGTGATGAGTGATTGACAACGTGGTGTGGACTGATTCTTGGCTAAGTATTGCAGGTGCAGGTTGCGGCTTGACTGGTGCAGGTGCAGGTGAAGAACAAGCGTGAAAGGTCGTTGCCGGTGAGGCCTCCAGGTGTGGAGAAGACAAGTAGGCTTGGTTCGAGGGACCCGGTGGCCAGCGGGGTCAAGTGCGGGCCGCATGGTGGCAAGAACGGCAAGATGAAGTCATGGACGGTTTCTTGGTTGAGCATCAAAACCAAGGTCGAGCCGGGACTACGTGGGAGCCGAGTCATGAGTGGTGATTGGCGGAGGCTACACCGAGTTCGCGGGGTTTCCGGTGGTTCACCAGAAAACCACTGGGTTCCTTGGTTGATCCACAAAGCCAAGACTGAAGAACCGAAGACGGAGGTGCAGCAGCTCCAGACCGGTCTGACCGGTGGGTCTGACCGGTCTGACCGGTTGGTACCGGTCTAACCGGTGAGGAGCACCGGTCTGACCGGTGTGCGACGACGCAGTCCGGAATCTTCGAAGCGGAGGACACGCGTCGGGATCGCAAGGCTTGTGTCGAGGCTAAGCAAGTTTGCGGTTGCTGGGCATCCGTCCGATGGTGCGAAGACAAAGACTTCCAATTTCGCCCTCGAGGGGCATGTATCCCTAGTTAGCTAGTAAGGGTATTTTAGTCTTTCGGTTGCCTCCATAAAACCCAAGTGGTGAGAGGATGGCAGCCATCTCTTGTAACCCTAGCTCATTTGGTTTTCCTATTTTCCTTCCTATTTTCTTAGGATTTTCGTAGGACTAGCTTGAGAGCTTCATGGTGAGATCTTGTGAGAGGGAAGGATGATCGGGCGGCAAGCTAGACCTTGTATGAACCTCTTTGGTATGTATAGATGATTCGGCGTGGTTCCTCAAGGCTTGGATGTGTCTTTCCCGTTTCTCCTTTTTGGTGATTTTCGGAGCCCTTTCTTGGCGATTTTCTTGGAGCGATTTCGAGGCCTTTCTCTTTGGGATTTGGTGGGGGATGTATGCATGAACCCTTCGTGGTTCTTTACCCTTTGATTTCCCTTCCAAATCCGTGAGCAAAGGGGCTCGATTTTGGGGTTTTCGTGGCTCTAGGGTTAGAGGTGTTCTTGGTGGGATTTCTTCGATTCCTCTTGATTTGACAAGTTTTGATGGACCAAATCTTGGCTATGGAGTACCCATGAGGTGTTCCTACTATCCCCAAAGTCTTGTGCAAAACCGTGGAGCGGATCGGGAGATCGGGAGTTGGATTTGGAGGAGTTGACTCGCGGGCGCTGTTCATCCTGAGCTGCCCAGGCACGACTGGTCTGACCGGTGCTCTTGACCGGTCTGACCGGTGCTAGCCCTTGGTGGGTTTTTGTCTCGGGGAACAGCCTTGTCCGTGTGGTTTTGTCCCGTGGTCCTGCTGTTCAGTTCTTGGAGTGTTTGGAGTTGTTTTGCTAGGATTTGTGAGGGGTTCTTCTTCCTCACAGGTTGTGTTTCGTGGTGGTTTTTGTTCCAGGGCCTAGAGGATTCACTGAGGCTTCCTGGAACGTTTGCTGTGCGGCTGCTGTAGCCACCGGCCTGACCGGCTCTGTCCACCGGTCTGACCGGTGTCACCGGTCTGACCGGAGCAGGCCATCGGTCTGACCGGTGTAGCACAGGCAGCAAGCCGTGCAAGTTTCCGCTGTGTGTTTTGGTGAGTTTTGGCTAGGAAGGTTGAGTGTTGGTTCCTAGGACCAGTAGCACTCCAGTGGCTGCGTGGTCTTGACCAACTTGGGTAGTTGGGTCGGAGACGTGAGTTGGAAGCCGTGTTCATCTTGTTGGAGTTCTCATCTCCTTCGAGAAGAATTTTTATCGGCTCCCATTCACTCCCCCCCTCTCTGGTTCGCCTAATCGGTCCTTCAAACCATGGAAAAGTAAATCTCCACCGTGGAAGGGACTCTCCTAGGGGTGCTAAAGCAAGTCCCAAGCTTGCTTCTTGGAATCAACTCGAAGTTCCTCCCTCAAAAGGTATCTAAATCTTGTTTTTACCTGATCTCCCTACTCGATGCAAAACTTTGGATTTCCTTTGAGATATCATCTATTAGTAACCCCTAGAAGGCATTCCTAGAGTTTCATTCAATTTCGTTGGCTACATTGTCAGGAACAAATTTTTAGGGTTTCACTGTCCCGGGTGGTCTGACCGCGTGGGCAGGGCGGTCTGACCGCCCTGAGTAGTTTAGCCCCAAGAGTCTTGTTCTTGGCCACGAATTCAACTCTTTTCAATCTAGGAATATATCATGAACTTTATCTTTCATATCTCGGTATTGTGTTGCTGTGGCTGACCTGGAGAGCCACTGGCTCAAAACCGGTAGGGGCGGTCTAACCGCCTGTCCAGGGCGGTCTGACCACCCTGCCCAGTTTTGTGCCAATTGCTCCGTGCGCTATGCATCGACACGATTCATCTAGCCAATCTTGTTCCTGGTGGCCTATACATCCTTGTTTCACTTCTTGTGATCCAGGAACAGCAGCGATGCCTAAAGGTTCAGGTGCCGAGAAACAGAAAAAGGGAAGAGAGGAAGTTGCCCTCACTGAGGCCGGATAGAGCTCACGTGCTTATGATATTAGGGAGAGATTGAGGCCAAGGGGGCAGCCAAGGCCAGTTGTGCAAGATTATGGAGAAGACATTGAGATGAGTGAAAGGAACGAGTCTAGTGATGATAAGATAGAGGATGAGAGCTTTTTATGTGCAGACTATCAGGGCAGAGCTGGAACCATGTACAGTGGTGTTGATGCTGGTGGTAGAGGAGTTGGTGCTGGGGGCAGTGGAGTTAGAGCTGATGCTGAGATAGAAGAAGAGGTCGGTGATGATGCAGGTGATAATGAGGAAGATGATCCTGTGGGAGCAGCTGGAGTGCCTCCCGATGATGATGATGATGGTGGTGGAGGTAATGTCGTCCCTCCTAATGTTGTTAACTTCTTGCCAGAAATTAGGGCCCCCATCTATCCTCTTATTCGAGGCCCTGTGGATTATTACAGTGAAGGGATGGCAGAGACACTAAAAATTTGAGAAGGGAGAATCCATATGTTCATCCAAAGACAGCTTCAGATAATCGTTTTTGGTCTCCTTTTTAGCAGGACTACTACTCTACTGTCATTATTTGCCAGAGAAATTCTAAGATCACCAGTGAAGCTCAATGCATTGATTGGGATTATATGGCAAGAAAGAATGACAGCATTTTCAATGAAATAATTAGAGAGTGTGAATTGAAGGGGTTGAAAAGCATCATGGGCTTCATGCAACATTGGAATAAGGAAATTGTAGCTCAGTTCCATGCTACAATTTACTTTGGATATATGGGAACTGAGCGGGCGATGTTCTGGATGACTGAGGGTGAGAGATGGCATATCACCTTTAGTAACTTCCTTGCTTTATTAAGGCTTCCTAATGATACTAGTCTCAGAAAACTTCATGATGATGGGATTCTTAATTCAAGGGAGATGGAGTTCATGTACCCCAGGAGTAAGAGGGCCTTTGCAGGAATGGTCAAGCCGCTTTACACTTACTATGTAGTCCTTAATCGACTTTTCAGGAAGACCCTCACCCCTAGAGATGGGAACTCCTCACATATCACAGCTTTTCAGAGGAACCTTATGGTTGCCATGAGACCGGGAGCCGCTAAATTTTGTGTCGGTGACTTCATTTGGCAAGAGATTAAGAACTGTTCGGAGAATGCTCAAAGCTTGTGTGGGCATAGTCCGTATATCATGTTTATCATAAGGAAGGTCACCAACACTAAATATCCTAGAGATGCGAGACACCGACCCTTGCAACCCAAGCACAGCCTGACCATCATGTTCCCTTCTCTCCAGAAGAATTGCGAGAATAAGAAGGAGATGCCAGATGGGATGATGTAGCAGAGACTCTGCAGTGGGCCAGAAATCAGGCAGGTGGCGGTCTGACCGCCCCCCACAAGCGGTCTGACCGCCCTATGCATGACCAGCGGCAAAATACCAAGAAATTGTTCAATATTTTGGCTGGTATTTGCAAGAGTCAGAGGGACATTGAGGTTGCCTATGACAGGGTTATGAGATAAAGAAAGAAAGAGCGGGATTCTATGAAGAGGATGCATGAACACTTTGGGATTCAGCCACCTCGCTCACCTATTTCTCCTGTTCCTCCAGAGGCTGAGATATCATCAGTGGATGAGAGGATGCTGGGTTACATCAACTCTGGTTATTATGAGGAGTTTGGTCAGAGGCACTATCCTGATGTGGGTACTTCGTCTTTAGCTCCTCCTCCACCCCCTCCACCACCTGTCCATGCACCTAGGGGGTTTTGATGCCATGTTTGGTGGTGAGTCTTCTTCACAGGCTCCTCCACCTCCACCACCTCCTCCTCCTCCTGAAGATCCGAAAGCTCTGTTAGCAGCACGTCTCTCATTAGATATATTTGGTTATGGTCTACCTCCTCCCTATGGTATGGTTGATACACCTCTAGATCCATAATCTGAAACCACCATATCTAAATCCTTTTATCTTAACTATCCAATGCTATATTTATCTTTCTCAACATAGGAGGGAGTTATCCACCCGGCGATGGCTCAGAGTGGGGACATTGGTAGTGATCAGCTTCTACATCTTCTCCAGGCCCTTTTATGGATGCTTGATGACAAAGGGGGAGAAGAATGGATTAAAGCTTCAAGATTCCATCCTTTGATGTTGCTAATCTGGTGAAGGCAGTCTGACCGCCCCAGGGACGCGGTCTGACCGCCCCTGGCTGTTGGCTGAGAGATCCATGTAATAAAAAGTTGGATTTCTATTCCTAGTGGACTTGAGAACCTTGTATGAGTGCTACTGTGTGTATTTGAACCTATTTATGTATCTTAAGTGACTTGGTGTTAGTTTGAGATAATTATTTGTGATGGTGATTGTTTTTGTGTTAGCTGAGTGGGAGAGGCGGTCTGACCAGCCTACAACCCCGGTCTGACCGCCCCAGCCCCAGTCAGCACACACAATTTTCTTTGTTGAATGCTTATCATGTCATATGCATCACGATTTTATTTATTGTTGTCAGACACACTTGTTGCACATATTTTGAGATATAGGGGGGAACTCTCATGTACTTTCACTTAAAATGTTCATTTGGCATTTGAGGCCAATTTTTGAAATTCCATTCAAAGCACATATTAAGGGGCAGTTCATCCTACATCTAAGAATTCTTATGCGCTTAAATGTTTTATTTGTAAGCTTTAATCGAGTTGTCATCAATCACCAAAAAGGAGGAGATTGAAAGTGCATCTAGGTCCCTAAGTGGATTTTGGTGAATTGAATGACAAAGCGATTAAAGAACTAACTTGTTTGTTTAAGAATGTGAGTAGGTTTTTATTTAATTATTCATGAGTTAATATTGCTATATTTTTGAGGATGAATATTGTATGGCTCACATAAAGAAGACAAGCAAGTGTGTGGTCCTTTGATAAGAAGTGATAAATGTCAAGCAATCAAATGAAGATAAATATTGGGGATGTTTTGCAAAGATCAATTCCGAGTCTCCAATGATTGTGGTAGCTTGATTAAAAAATCAATGGATCATAAGAAGAGAAATGTTCTCTACAAAAAAATAAATGCAAGGCTTCATGTGGTGATTGTGAAAGGATACAAGGATGAGTGTATATTTGATGATCCTAAATTAGAAGCTTGCATATTCATTGTCAATCAAGAACAAGCATTTGAAGTGGTATTTCAAATGAAGAGCAAATATGGATGAAGCAAAGTCGAACTCAACATGGTTTGGGTAAGTGATGAAGAGATCAACCGAGATGACTAGGGTGAGGGACTAAGCAATCTTTGGGGTCCTAGCTAGGCTGCCATTTGTGTTTTGCTAAGGTGAAGTTCTAGTATCCGTGGAGTCTCCAAGTATCATATCCAAGCCTTAATCGAGGGAAGCAATGTAACTCATCTACATGTTATTTTTGGCAATATGGAGTGACTTAAGGATCCAAGTGTGCATTCCTATGCTATATGGAAAGATCTTAAGTTGCTAGCTCAAGTATGGATGTGCTCACGAAGATAGGAATTGTTGGAAGCCCTCAAGCTCAAGTTGTTCAAGTATGGCAAGACGAAAAATCTACAAGCTCAACAGATTGACTAGGTATTTACTTTCGTTCTTGAGTATAGGAATGTTGTACTATCAAGAGGGATGCAACATTAGCTTTATGACAAGTATCGAAAGTGCTCATTAGTTGACCTATGTGAGAAATAGTGTTGAGAGAGTTCCTGAGTGATCTAACAAACCTCTAACCCAAACTTAGCCACTTCAACACGTCTTGAAGTGTTTGTGAGAAGAGAAAAATGGTTTTGGGCTCTCTGCCCAGGGCGGTCTAACCGCCTCTGGGGGGCGGTCTGACCGCCCCGGGCAGCCAACGGCTAGTTTTTCAAACTGGCCAGGGGCAGGCGGTCTAACCGCCCTGGCCAGATTTCTAACGGCTAGTTTTCCTTGTGAGGGGTATAAGTACCCCACGAGCTCCACTTGTTGGAGCTGCTGATTCTAGGGTTGCTGGTGTGCTTCCCCTGCTGTTTTTGCTAAGCCAAAGCCATAGAACCTCTCCCCAACCATCTCTTTGTGAGATTTGTGAGATTCAAGCTCTTTCCTTAAGTTGGGTTGAGAGAGTGAGTTTGTGTGAGCTTTGTGAGCTGTCAAGAGCCTTCCATAGCTTGAGCACTTGTGATTCGCGTCTACAAGCCTTGAAGCATTTGTTACTCTTGGAGGTTTGCCTCCTAGACGGCTAGGCATCGTCGGCTAGCTCCCAAGTTGTGGTGAGCAGCGGCAAGTTTGTGAGGGTTGTGATCTGGCCTCTTCGTGGAAAAGATCGCTTTAGTGGAATCGAGAAAAGTAGTTGAAAGAGACCCGAATTGTTGTGGGAAGAGTTAGTTGAGAACTCGAATCCCTTACAAGCTTCTCAACGGAGACGTAGCTTCCTTGGTGGAAGTGAACTTCAGGAAACAAATCTTTGTGTCTCCATTGTGGTTTGCCTCACTTGTGGTTTTCTAGCATATTACTATTTGCTTCCGATTCGATCTACTTGGGTGTGCCTATCTTTGTGTGCAGGGATAATTACCTTGCTTGTGACCATCTACTAAGGTCACTCACCAAGTTTGGTTCGTGCTAGAAGTCAAGAGGAGCTTGAGCCATCCTTTGCTAGCTTTCTGCGTGGAGGCAGTCTAACCGCGTCCAGGGGGCGGTCAAACCACCCTCCCCACAGCAGAAAGCAACAGGGCGGTCTAACCGCCCTGTGAAGGCAGTCTGACTGCCTGTGCCAGAGAGCTCAAGTTTTTTGGGGAAAAGTTTTATTCGGTCGACTCGCCTATTCACCCCCCTCTAGGCGACATCAAGGTCCTTTCAACCTCCACCCTCACTGAATTGGAGGAAGGTCGACCGACAGCGCGCGAGGTGGAAGGCCCTCCAGACGAAGCCGCAGCCAGTGCCGGGCCACCCCCCACCGACGACACACTAGAAGCAGGTCGAGCGGCGCCGACGACCAACACGGAGCCCGGCAGGCTATCGAAGAAGACCGCGGCAGGGTGAATGCCCTGCAGCACCCATTCCGGGTAGGAGCGGGGGCGCGGCGAGGGCGCGGGGGGATCCAGCAGGGCACCAAACAGGGTGGACGGGCCTGCCTGCGCTGCCCAAGTGCCAGCTGCGGAAGCAGCCGACCCCCCTGGAAGGACGCGGAGGCAGCACCCCCACCAGACGGCCGAGACGACGACGAAGAGGCACCACCAGGGCCCGCCGACGCCCGGCGAGGTCCCGCTGCCGCCCCCCAGCCGTGGACAGGTCGTCGCTAGCGGGTGGAGGGTGGCATCAGGAGAGACGACCACTACCTCGAGTATGTCGAGGACTGACCTGTAGCGGAATCCCGGCTGTGGGTGCCGCGAATCGAAGGGGATGGGGACCCACATGTCCTTCGCGTTGGGAACAAGATCAGGGTGCAGACAAGCGACCATGACACATAACTTCTTCAGCGAGGCCTTGGACTCAGTCTCCGATGCCATGGAGAAAAGGACATAGGAGGAGCGAAGGATCTCCTGAGCGGTGCTACGCAGCCAGAGGTGAGCTGGCACCCCCTGAATGACAATACACAACCTGTAGTCCATGGGCGACCAGACGGTGCCACACTCCTTCCTCCATCACTTGAAGACCAGCCGAACTAAGGAGGAAGGAAGGGGGCATCCAAAATCTGCTGTTGCACATCATAATTCCGAAAGAGCACAAGAAAATCCTCTGGGTGGTGCGCATGCACCGTAAACGACCCAAGCGCCAAGCCGAAGTGACCCATGATGTAAGCCTGAACATCGGAGGGAGTCAACTCCGTCCGGGTGCCAGCGACCATAACAACCAGTGCACGCTCAAGCACAATCTCATTCGTCGCAACCTCCACCGTGCGAGGAATGATGCACATCTCAAGCTGCGGCCACCTGGAGGGGTGCCCCAACAGCAGGTGGAAGGCGGCGACATCCACGGACAGACGACCAGAAGCACCCGAGGCCACCGACGAAGCTGGGGTGCCGTCAGCAGGCGCAGCCGGCTCCCTGCCCTGTCGACCCATATCCGTAGTGTGCCGGTGTGGGAGGGGTGCCCCACAGCGATCGCTGCCCTGGTGCAGTGCCGCCGCCTGCGGTTGCAGGTCACGACGCTGCGAGCGGTGGCGGGGTGGAGGCGAATCCCGTCACGGCGGAGGTGGTGGAGGGGTCCGACACGGCGGCGGAGCAGCACGACGCTGCGGTGGAGGCGGAGGCGGCGGGAAGGCTCGACGTGGCGGCAGAGGCGGGGCGGCCCGCCACGGCGGGGGCGGCGATGGTGGTGACGCGTGCTCCCAGCGACGCGCCGGCACGGGCACATAGCCCGGCAAACACCGGCGAAGGACCCTCGGGAGCGTGCAGTCCTCCTCGCGGTGGCCAAGGCGGTGGCAACAGAGGCATCGCGCGGAGTGGCAGGACCTCGCGGCGAAGTGCGAATCGCTAAAACAGTTGAAGCACAACTCGTTGAGGTCCGCCGGGACCGCCGGCGGTGGTGGAGGAGAAGGGGAGGCACGCCTCTTGCGACGACCTCCTCCCAAGGCCCGCCTCCATCCCCACCATTGACCGGAGCATCCACCTGCGCCGCCACGGCTGGAAACAATGACCAAACCAACACGAACTGGTGCGGGCAGGGGCTCTAGCTCCGGAGGTAGCAGGTCTGGCGGGAGAAGCAGATGACCGGGTGGCGAACTACGAGCGACCTATGAGCGACGAACGACCGGCGGTGACTGCGAGCGGAAAGCAGCCGCCTTGGAACTCTCCGGACGGTCCCTGGCATCAACCCGACCGGCGGCTGCGCGGCGGGCAGACGCACGGTGCTGCCCCGAAGGCTGGACCGTGCCCGACCCCGGCAGATGTGGAGGTGGCGGAGGGTCCTGTCGGAGGAGCACGAGGGAGGGTGCCGGAGGCACCACCGGAGGGAGGCCGACTGGCGAGGGGGGGTCGCGCGACACCTTGAACCCCGGGCAGCCCACCTCAGCGCTGAACGTAGGGGATGGAGAGCGCTCCACCTGAGGTGAGCCGGACGCCGAGAACTCCCACAGGTCACGACCGGAGGGGATGAAGACCCCGGCCTCCGCGGAGCTCGGCTCGGGTGCGGCACCGACCGGGGTTGCAGGGGAGCTGGCGGCACGAGGAGCAGGGGAGAGGATCTAGTCGGCGTCGACGAGCTCGAGGACCACCATGGCCACCAGCGGCAGCGGCGCGGACCGGGGGAGCGGCGGCGGCGCGGCTCAGAGGCGGCGGCGTGGAAGGGGCCGAACCCCCAGCACGGGCAGGAGCGGTGGCGGCGGCAGCCGCGGCCACCCACGGAGACGGCAGCAGCCGGGAGCGGCGAGGACGGCCGGAGCCAATCTCCCAGCACTGGCGACGAGAGGCGGAGCGAAGGGGGTGGATGGCAAGGGCGGCGCATGAGGGTTGCAGATCCGCCGGCGGCTCGGGTCGGGGCGGCCAGAGCAGGGAGATCCTGCTCCGACACGCCGGCGGCAGGAGGGGGGTCGGGGGCAGGGTCAGAGGGAGGTCACGAGGGGGTTTTCAAAACTGTGTCCGACTTTCCAAACAGATTCCTCTCCATATTGAACTAGTTACTCTAATAGACTCTCTATTTCTCGCTCTCTAAATCTCAACAGCTACATTTAACTCTCCTCTCCACACACAATGACATGTGAGTCCCACGTGTCATCCCCTTCCTTCCTCCTCCTATTTCTTTTTTCCACCGGACGGGCGGACGGCGATGGCCGGGGTGGGGGAGCGTCCGTGTGGGATGTGGCTGCGAGCTCCTCCCCGGCCGGATCCGGGCCCCACACCGCTACCGCCAGGTCCTCCCTTCCCGCCCGCCGGCCTCCCCGCGACGCCGTGGGAGGAGGAGGAGCAGCAAAGGGTCGTGCCTCCCCGCGCCCGTGCCGCCGCAGGCTGGTTGCTTTCTGTTGGACATGCTCTAAGATCTATGCCTTGCAATGCATGGCTATTTGGATTAAGATCCAACAACATGGAATGTGTGCTTCTTCGATCTCTACCTCATCATCTTCCTCGCAAGTGTTCCGATCCGGAGGGGACGGAGCTCACTAGAGCATGAATATAATCCTTAGGGACAGTTGACCAATGCAGGACTTACCAAACTAGAATGAAAAGAAAAAAATCTAAATTACTTCCCTCAAGTATTATTAAAGTTTAGATAATCTTCTAAAGTATTTTTTTAAGTTCGGTTCACCGCTAAACTATATCATTTGGTTCAATTTACCTCTTAACATACTTTATCTTTTTTTTCTCCATGCACAAGTAGAGTTTTAAGTTCAAATTTTGCAAGATAATAGCACACAAGATGAGGCACATTAAAAATATATATCATGAATTTTTCATTACTATTTTGATAGGGTAGAATATTTGGTAATAAATTTATCATTGATATACAAAATTATATAAAGCTAATGATAAAAAATCATAAAATATTTTTCTAATATAGATTATGATGTCTGATAACATCTTGCAATATCTCAAATTAAAAGTCAGCTTGTGTATGGAGAAACAGAAATGAAAAATTGTATTATGGAGTAAGTTGAACCAAATAGCTATGTTTAGGTGGTAAATTGAACCAAAACATAGTTTAAGAGGTTATCTAAACTTTCATTATACTTGAGGGTAGTAATTTGAACTTTTCCGAATGAAAGTAAGGCAGCCAACAATTTTTGAGTGTTGTGAGCTCGGAAACGGCTCGACCATGCCAAAACGGAAAAGAGGAGCACCGTCGCCCGACTAATTTAAAAAAACTAAGTCGGTGGGGTAAGACCGGCTCACGAATTTTCATTAAGAAGAAGGAACCTCCATCGCCCGGCTAATTTAAAAAACTAAGACGGTGGGGTAAGACCGTCCTACGGGTTTTCATTAAGAAGAATGAACTTTCTCACATCTTAGAAAATCTCCGAACTCCAGCTTCACCGGCGAGAGGATATTTTTATACCAGTCACGTAAATTCGCATCCGTGAGGATTTGAACCTCGGTCTGCTGGTACCGACCATACATCAGCCTCTCTAACAAACTAGACTAGAGGACCTTTGGTCCCGACTATTTAAGATCCTATTTGGTTTGGAGAGATTTATAATAAACCTCTCTAAATAAGCTTCTTTGAACCAAACAGAAGTAGTTAGATACTTACTTCCATAAGCACCCATAAACATCTTCAAGAATGCTTTTGAGGCTTATTTCCCTTAGGCCCCACAAGAATAAACCATCTCTTCTCTCCATTACCCCTCCCAACCCTACCATTTTGAGGAAAAAACACATTAATAAAGATATAAAAGTTATTACCTATTATATTTAGGAGTAAAGTTATCACCTATTATAAAGGCTTTATTACAAGGCCAGTCTCAGTGCACATTTTCATAGCACATTTACCTAAATTGAAAACTAGGTAACTGTGTTAGTGGAGTTTCATCCCCATGATTCCTTCATTCTCTCTCATTGTCACGTCATCAAAAATGATGATATGGCATATAATTTAATGCCATGAAACTCTATATGAAATTCCCATTAAGATTGGTCTAACCCATACAACCAAACACCTCTTTAGATTTATTATAAACTTTTCTATGTGAGGGCATATGAGGCTTATAATAGTCCCACCAAATCAAACATACCGCGATGGGGCCTGCTCACAGTAGTATCAGGCTTGTGCCGTGTTCCTCTTCTCCTCCTCCTTCGTTGCCCTCTAGATCTCGCCGCCGCCACCGCCCTATCTCGCCAACATCAGCCTCTCTCCGCCTGCCGTCGCCACAACGGCTCTCCACGGCCTTCGCTGGCCCCTTCCCGTTCTTGTAGTAGTAGTCGTAGGAGCTCAATGTTGAAAGCTCCCCTCGCCGTGCTCTTCTTCGTCCTTGTCAAGGCTGCTGCGGTTGCCCTGCTCGCCGACGATGAAGCTTTGGCTGAGGTAAGTCTAAATAAACATGCATCCCCTCCTGTCCCCTGGGTTCGCCCCCTGCTCTCCTCGTCCCGACTCACTGGTGCAGCCCAGATCTCGCCATCCCCGCCCTTCACAACCGCATCCGCAGCCGAGATCTGGCCCCTTCCTCCCAGCCCCACCGCCTACCGTCCTCGCCTCTCCTCATCCACCTCATCCAGATCTCCGCCTTCACCTCTGGCAGCTCTTTTTCGGTATTGTTTCGGCTCCCTCGCCTCATATGGGGTCATGGAGAGTTCGTTGAACGCGCTGATCTGCGTTGAGGCTGCTCTGGATCTCATGCCTCTGGATCGATCTTCCCTTTGGTTGGATTTGGTTCTGGAGGTTGTTTGCAGGTGGTTGTTCCGGCAAGTTCAGTCGTTGAACGCACCTTCTTGCTCCAGACTCTGCCTCTGCTGCTGCCTCTCTCCTGGTGCTGGCGATGTCCCCGAGCCCAAGTGCTTCTTCTGTGGTTGTTCCATCTCACTCGATCCCTGGTTGGGTTTGAGCTTGAGGTTGTTGAACGCACGGAAGTTCTCATCTTTCCTGGTCTCGAATCCCCTGTGGGTGGATCGGATTCTGGGGATTGGGCTTGGTTGTCTCCCCTCTGCTAGTGCCCCACCTTCACTACTTCCCTCCGTCTTCGTCGTCCTCGAGCAGCCACCAAGCTAGACGTGCAAACTTTCTATGATGCAATAGCTTACGGTGATGACTTGATGATCTTGCCTCCCCCGGGATTTCGACACCGATCCAGTACCGCCGGCGACGAGTTTGCTACATATTCTTCGGTCGCTCAGTGTGGTCTCCATCGACGGCTTCGTCGACCCGTGTTCAACCGACGCACGGCGCGGTTCATCCATCCGGCTGTCCTCGCCTCCGGCGATACATCAGCTTACCACCGGCAAGTTTATCTCTGTCGTCGCCGATTTTGATGTTGCAATCCGGTCAATAGACCTTTATGTAATTCAGCTCTCTTTGAAGGGCTGCTTTGTAATATGGCTGCTTAATATATACAGTCTGTTTGTTGTAAAAAAAAAACATACCGCGATGGCTACATTTTCTGCCCTGAAAAGAAAAAACGATGGTTACATTTTGACAGCAATCCCAGTCATTTTCACCCAGGCAAATAAAAGCGCTATCTCCTGTTAACATTTTTTCACACGACAATAATGCATCCATCACTCACAACCTAAGAAAAAATACCTATAGTCCGCGGGACCATGATCCCAACATCCCATATTTTTCTTTCTCCATGTGTTCCGAGATCGTTTCGGTAATCTAAGTGCTTGTTTGGTTTTCGTTGTTAAACTTTAGCACTTATCACATCGGATGTTTGATACTAATTAAAAATATAAATATAGACTAATTATAAAATAAATTATATAGACATAGGTTAATTCGCGAGATGAATGCATTAAGCCTAATTAGTTTGTGATTTGACAATATGATGCTACAGTAAATATGTGCTAATGAAAGAGTAATGAATGTTAATAGATCCCTCTTACGAATTAACCTCTATCTGTACAATTAATTTTCTAATTAGTTCATGTTTAATCTTTCTAATTAGAATCCAAATATTTGATGTGACAGGTGTTAATTTTAGTCAATGATCCAAACACCCTTAAGGCAAATGCACACGCAGCACGCCCCTCGTCCTTCTCAACGATGACTACATTTTTGGCAGCAACCACACGGTCATTTTCGTCCAGGCAAACAAAGCACTATCTGACGTTAACATTTTATTTCACACGACAATAATGCATCCATCACTGAAATCACAACATATATTTTACAAAAAGAGCATCGCCATCGTCCGTTGGGCTCCATGCATGGGTCCCACGGTACTGTGTCGCGACATGTGTATGTGCATTAACGTGTTAATCCAAGTGCATTAGGTGAGTGTGAGATGAAGGCCGACGGAGAGCAAGGTGTGTTTCGCGTCGATGGCTGCCCTTGGCTACACGACGCACGAGCTGCGGGGGACAAAAGAGACATACAGAGACTCTCCTATATTTTCTTCCTAAAATATATAAAATTCTACAACTTTTTAAAAATATTGTAAAAATAAAAAAATTATCTTCAAAAATTTCTAATAATCCACTTCTAAAATATAGAGGACAATTTTACATCAGAAATTTTATACTATTCCTAAGTTATCCTAATCATTTTTAGATATTCTTTTAACACTTTTACACCTTTAGATTGATCGACAAACATGCGTGGGGGAGAGAACATTAGCATGACTAAGAAGCGTGTAACTTTACGCAAAACATAATGATTTTTTCCAATTTTTAAAAGATTAGAATGATAGATTAGAAGTTGTTTGAGAGAAGTTTTTTCCGTCTTACTAAAAAGCAATAATTAGAAGGATTTAGAGAACTCTCGAGATGTTCCAATTAATAAAGAAATCACGGGGCGCATGCAGCCGGGTGCTGCGTCGTCCGGGGCTGTCGCTTCGCTGGACGCAACATTTTGCTTGTTTTTGTGTTGGTGTCCACATCGTCCTCCCATCAGTGCGATTTGACGTTGTCTTGCGTGCGAATAACCGGTGAAAACTGTTCCTTTCGCTCTGTCATCAGTTAGCTAAAAAAAAGCTAACTGCTCTCTGTCTTGAATTGTAGAACCTGATTGGTTTGATGACAAATTTTCGGCATGGTAGAGTTTTGGCAAAGTCAAAATTTGGATAAAAGAATTTGTCAAAAGTTTGGTAAAATAAAAGGGAGGTATGAGGTATTGGCAAAATTTGGTACCAAATCAAACAGTAGCCAAAACTTTGGCAGCAAAAACCAGCAGGCCCCTAGTTACTTCAGATTTGCCCAAGTTGATGTTTATAGCTTTCATTGGGTTTACAGAAAAACTCCCAGATTCTATAATAACAAATAAAATTTTATTACTAGTTTTATTCCAAAATTCTATAATACTAAATAGGTGTGTTATGCGAACCGAGCATAGCTCAGCTGAGTTTGAGTTCTCAACTCCATATTTTTGCTTGTAATTTTTGACTTTATTACAAAACTTAACCAGCGTTGTGCTTTCAGTGGTATCGGCAAAAAGAAAGCCAAACCTTTGGCATGCCAAAATTTTAGCAGCAAACGAAGCAGGCCTGTAGTTACTTCAAATTTGACCCAAGTTCAAATTTACAGGTTTCATGAAACTTCAAAAAAAAAATCTCAAATTCTATAACACTAAATAATTTTTTATAACTAGTTTTATTCCAAATTCTATAATACTAAATAGAACATAACATCTGAATAAAATAGGGGTAGGGTTGCATGCGTGTTGTGAGATTTTTTTCTATTTTCTTATGAATAAAATTATATTATATTATATATGTCTGTTGTGAGAAGAGCTACTGAGAGCACACAAGTGGCCTCAATTTTAATCAATATCAACCTATATAGATGCACCACATTAAGGATCATTAATTCTATTTCTTTCAACATACAAGTTATCCACCTTATCAGGGGGTGAGACCTGGACAGATCCGCTAGGGGGTTACCCTAGAGGTTTGCAGGTTAATGGAGGATCGGGACCTAAGAGTGTAGGTGGTAGTCCACGTGGTGAACTCGGAACTAGGCGAGTATGGCGAAGAACGCGGGGAAACAAGGGGGTTTAGACTGGTTCAGGCCTCCGGAGAGTAAAACCCTACGTCCAGTTGTGGTGGATTATGCGTGAGGATGAAGATGAGATGTTCCTTGAATGGAGCCCTAGGCCGCCTTATATGGGGAGGACGGGCTAGGATTTCCATTCAAGGTCGGTGGACCCATGTCCGAGTCGGTTACAATTGTGGGAAGCTTATCTCCTGGATTACAAGGAGTATCCCATGATACTCGGAGCTACAGGCGGCGGCGCGCCGCGTCCTACTGCCTTGACTTGCACGCCAAGCTCTGCGGATCTTTCGGGATCTTGATTAGGTCGCCCGGAGTCGTCGGAGTTGTGGATAAGGTCGCTGGGCCCACTTTGCGGGTCGGCGGGGCTTCTGGAAGGTCGGGTCCACTTGTCAGGGCCTCTGGGACCCTGGCCGGTGGGGACCCATGGGTACCCATGTCTCTCAAGCCCCCGATCGACGTGTAGGCGTAGCAACCGAGGCGAGGTCGTGTCAAAGAGTAACGAAGGCGCGACACCGTCGAGGTCGTGAAGGGTGCACGAGGATCCAAAAAAGAAAACCCCTCCGATGCGCGTACGAAGTTGAACGTCGAGCTCCAGGGACGAAGGGCCAGAAGGTCGAAGTGAAGACAAGGAGTCGATCTGGAAGAACCGCCGACCTGACCTAGGTCAGGTATAACAGAGCAACTGCTGCGACCTTCAGAAAGGTCGTCATGCCCACTGTAGGTAGGTCGAGCAGAGAAGTAGTGGAAGCAGGCTTCCGTTAGGTCGAGGCGACCTGGAGAAAATTGGGCGTCGCAAGACGCACTAGTGTAGTAGCCCCCCGAGCAGTAAAGCGACCAGAATGGCCGGTTTGATGCTCCGAAGAAGAAGAAATAAATATCTGAACCTACAGCCTTCTGCTCAGGGAACAGGACTGTTCTCTATGGAACCAACCCAATAGGACAAAGCCCTCCGGAATCTTGCAGAAGTCGTCAGATGCCAGGACTGACATGACCTGAGTTATGGGCGCACTGTACGGTCACGAGCCGGCTCCCAGGCGAAGCACGGGTCGCTATCACTGGTAAGAGACAAAACACTCCAGAATGCAGTCAGGTAGGGGAAAGGCGCGACGACTGTCAGAGCTGCAGTGAGGTCTGGCGACCTAGAGTAGTCAACGACGGAGACGCTGGGAGGTCCGAAGACCTTGAAGAAGACGACGACGGAGCCATCGGGAAGTCCGAAGACCTTGAAGAAGGCGACGACGGATTCGCCAGGAGGTCCGAAGACCTTGAAGAAGGCGACGATGGATTCACCAAGAGGTCTGGCGACCTGAACTAGACGACGACGGAGATGCCGTGAGGTCTAGCGACCTGAAGTAGACGACGACGGAGACGCCGGGAGGTCTAGCGACCTGAAGTAGACGACGACGAAGACGCCGGGAGGTCTAGCGACCTGAAGTAGACGACGACGGAGACGCCGGGAGGTCTAGCGACCTGAAGGAGACGATGACGGAGATGCCGGGACGTCTAGCTACCTGAAGTTGACGACGATGGCCAAGGGCCAAGGTCCTTACAGATATTGAAGCCTTTTATATACACATTTGTATGACAAATGGTGTGTCCGAGTAGATGTAGAGGCGCCCGGGCGGCAATGGTATGGCTACCAAGGTCCCAGCTAGGCTGTATTAGCACACCGACCTCCAGGAGGCCTCAAGAAACGACGAATGGTCCGTGGCGACCTGGATCGTCACGACCGTTGTGCGATGGCACAACGCAGGTAGTCAGCCTGAAAAATCTAGGTCTACGCGACCTAGAAGGCAGCAAGACCTTAGCGACCTCAGGAAGGGGTTACATGACCAGGAGGTCGCCAACGGGCAGTAGAGCCATTAAGCACGGGGCTGTTGGTGTGATATTTTATCACTATGGGTCCTTGCGACCTAGGAGGCAGCGGGGCCTTAGCCACCTCAAGGAGGAGCTATATGGCCAGGAGGCCGCCAACAGGCAGTAGAGCCATTAAGCACGGGGCCGTTGGTGTGATATTTTATCACTGTGGGTCGTTGCGACCTAGGAGGCAGTGGGGCCTTATCAACCTCGTGGAGGCGATGCGATAGACCCGGAGGTCGTTACTCGGTCAGGAGACCTTGAAGCAGATATCCGTCGTAGGAGGGCCTTGGACCTAAGGTGTCGCAACCGCACGACTTAAGGATGCGCATAATGAGTAAAAGACATTTAAAGGAAGAATGCACATAAGTACATTAAACCCCTCAGGTCTGACGACCCTTAGATTGGCAAAGCCAAGCCCCCGAGCGTGTCGGGCCCGGCTTTTAGACCAAGCCCCTGAGCGTGTCGAAGGGAGAGGGAAAATAAAGTAGGAAAAATCATGTAAATCAGGTCGGTGAAAGTAATTCAAGACGTAAATTAAAAATAACACTTAGCTTGCCGAGTGGGAGTGGTGGAGTTGAAGATATCGAAGAGGTCGGCGATGCGAGCTGAAGCCGTGCCGAGATCGGAACGTTGACCAGGTCAGCGATGCACCGTTGGAGGTCGGCGGTCCTGTGCGCGTCGATGCAATAGGTCGCCGGAGGGAGCGGAAGCCGCACCGAGTCGTAGAAGCAGTCGTCGACGCGAGCTGGATTCGTGCTGATTGAGCTCAAGGAGGCCGGCGACGTGATGACAAGATATCGGGCCGAGGAAGTCAGCGATGAGTCGTTGGAGAGGTCGGAGCTGAAACTGCCGGTGTCTTGTTTGACGATGTAACACGGTGTAGGCCAGAGTCGAGTCTTGACATCATCACTGAGTTGTTTCAGCCATCATGTGCAGACCAAGGGTCGCACCATGCATGCATGCATGATCCATGCAGAAAAAGAAGTAACAGACAAATAAAAGAAGCAAATCTTCAGTACGTAGCTTCCATATTTAATAAAATAGATCGGGTTAGAAAATATTAAATAGTAGATGGAAGGAAGAATTGTTCCCTGTTTGTGTATACTCCTGTAGATGGATTGTCCTGGTAGCACTTATCGGACATGGAGGCGGCGCCGTCTACGTAGACCGACTCGAGCCAAAGTGCAACGGGTGATTCTTGCACGATGGCCCATGGCCGGAGCCGTCGATGACGTACGCACACATGATGACACCAGGTAGCTGCTGCATTAAGACGCATGCCACATCGCCGCGACGAGGTCGAGCGGCGACGCGGACTCGAGACACCGAAGAGGTCGAGCGGCGCAGTAGGTTGAGGTCGACGGTATGCAGTAGGTCGAACCGAATCCCACCATGTCAAAGTAGGCAGAACCTTGGGCAGCAGGACAGCAGCAGCTTGGTACAGATGAGTTGTACGTAGCGGCTGTGGTATTCATCTGGTCTTGTGGTCAATGTGTCGTCGTGGTGATGGCAGACGACCCAGTGCCGGCCTAGTAGCGCTCCATCGAGATGCTGTTGGTGTTTCTTAACGTCACCACTATGGCACCGGTTAGCGGGAGCGTGTAAGAGACACCGGGTATACCGCAAGCGCACGGAAATATCGTTGTAGCACTTCCCCAAGGAAGGAGAGTATTCCAAGGGTATCGAATCCAAGGAACGATGTGCACTATCTCCTACTCTAGTATAGATGGTCCAAGGACACAACACTGATTGATAGGATAGGTAGAAAGGATCTGCCTCGACCGAGCGCAGAGTCTAGCACGGTTTCTCAGGTATAACACTCACTTTGGGCGCCAGCACATCCTAACTTTTTAGGGAGAGGCCAATGTACTGACAACGAGCCCAACTCGGTATGCAGGCGCGGAGGGTTACAAAGGGTCCAACAGGCTGTCACCACTGCGGCCTACCTCTATCGTTACGCGAGCGCACGTGGTCTTCGCAGGATAACCTATGGTCCAGACACCACGTCTACACCACTGACTACTACTATAGCCGGACACCGTCTGACGTCCCGATAGCCTGACTATAGCACTCCTTATAAATACGGAACTACGAATCCGCGAGGGAGATACTGGCCCTAGCTCAAGGTATGCTCTATCACTCATGCAAGATCACGAATGCACTTTGATCTAACTAGAGATATGCAGGAGCATCAACTTTACTCTAATAGACAAGCTGGCAAACTAGATGCAAACTTATGATCTAAGTCTACTAGATCGAAAGGGGTTGTGTTCGAAGAACACAAGAACAAAGCAACTAAGCATGCATACGACTTTAATCTAAATATAAAATGTCGAAATACTCACTTTAGTCTAGTTGAAGAACAAAGGCACCGCTGAGGATCGTTCTTGAGGAAGATGTCATGAACATGACATGTCCCCAAGCCTCCCACCTCACTTCCTAGCACTAATCCTATACAAAGAGCTCTCCTCTCCTAAAGAGAGAGGCTCCAAGCCAAAATGAAGAAGAGGAGGAGAAGTGTGTGCTCCAAATGAGAGCCCCTCCCCTCCTATTTATAGAGGAGGGGGTGGGTTGACAAGAGGCCAATTCCTCTCCAAAGTGTGCAGCCATCCTTGGGTGCTACCAATAGGAGAGCGACACGTGGCGAGGAATCTTGCAATGCACTCTTCTCTAGCTTCCAGGGGAGGGAACCAAACCGACCTTGTATCGGCCAATCAACAAGCGACATGTCACCGATCCACCCTGAAATGTTGCAAGGGATCAACTAGGAAGCAACACGTGGAAGCAGATGGTGAAAGGAGGCAAGATGGGAGCGGCCGAACCTGGGTTCGACCGACCCTAGCCCACCTCCTTTTGGCCCGTGCTTTCTCTGGGTGGCTGACTGGTGGGCCCTGAAGTCACTCCCTTGTGCATGCCAAGTTTCCCGACGATTTTGGGGGATAAGTGGGCCCTTGAATCCATGTGATGTCCATGTGGTGATACATGATTCGTCGGGCTTGCCTCTCTTGGATTGATGACGTCAGTGATCCAGAAGAATCCTAGGTGGCATCCCCTCATTGGCTGAGCTTGAAGTACTTGGATCAAAGACTTGTGCTTTTACTCCTCTTTCCAGTGCTAATCACCTGTATTTGCATAATCACCAACACTTGTGGAAATGATTAGTTTAAGCCCTATTCTAGTGTTGATGATCATTTCTCATGCCAAAAAGGTACATATTGACGGGTATAAAATGAGTGGATAACATCCGTCAACAAATACCCCCACACTCGACCTTTGCTCGTCCCGAGTGAAGGGAAGAACAAGATCAAGATGAGACATGATATCCATAGGTGTGAAGTAAGCATAAGAGATATTCCGAACCATACCTTGCACTTGTGAACTTTGTGAAGTGTCTATCATGCCATCTTGGGTAGTTGAGGAATGGAACAGTCATGAATCAAATCACTCCTGCTCATCATGTTAAGTAACTTGGGGTTTTGCAATAAATTTTCAAAACAAACCTTTGCTTAGCTCCTCATTTGATTCTCTCAAATCGCTCAATGTGTATATGTCCTCACCAAGGCATTAGATTGCCTTTCTTCATCCTACTTCTAATGATGGCTATATGTGGAGCTCAGGGTAGGATAAAGGATAAAGCATACTTGCATCACATATATTACAAAGTCAAAAACTGGATCCACAGAGAAAATCAAATCATACCATCAGATCAAGATGTGCACGTGTATGGATATGGTGAGTACGGTAAGGTGGATACTAGGCTCTGAATGGGTGCTAGATATTACCATACATATATGATGAATGTTGGTAGATGGTAAGGTGGACACAAGCTCCGGAATGGACACTAGTTATTACCATCTAAGATATGGAACTCCTTTTTGTATGACCATCTCTCTCCTTTTTCTCCTTTATTTTTTTTGGACATGGGCTATTCTTTCTTTCTTTTTTTAATCTTTTTTTCATCATGCCTTGAGCATATGTCTCTTCTTTTCTTTTCTCTCTTTTTTTCATAGCCCATGTCTCTTGAAGGATACTGTCGGGGTTTGTTACCGCCGGCAAGTAAATTTATATGAGGGGGCGTGTTCTGATCCGCACGGTAGCACAAGAGACACTCGGGGTTATACTGGTTCGGGCCTCCGGAGAGTAATACCCTACGTCCAGTCTGAGAAGGGGTGTTCTTTATGCTCGGGTGTCTATAATAGGGAATACAAACAGGTCGGGAGAGGGTGTAGAGCCCAAGTCCCTGGTGTGCGAGTGGTTCAAGTAGCAGGACTCTGCGTACATGCGAGTGTTTGTGTGAGATGAGATGTCGATACTAAGTGCGTGTGGGGGTGGGAATGAACATAACATGTGAGTGTCCCTATCTCTCCCTTTTATAGCCGCAAGGGAGGAGTCCAGGGTGGTTACATCGAGTGTATGAGCTAATCTACAGTGCAAGACGTCCTTCTCTGTTCCGGGCTGTCAGGCAACAGAAGCGGCGAAGCACTGTTACGGGGCCTTGGATGACGGTGCAGATCCGTGCGTCCCAAGGAGCCGTTCCGGGGCCCCCGCGCCCTTCTCCGAGTAGTTGGTCGGGTACGGGGGGCAGTGTACGTGCCCTAACCCCGTCAGTGGATCAGGGGCTTGTCTTTTCTTGATGCTGTAAGAATAGAGTAGACTGCACCGGGGATAGGTGACGGCTTGCACTGTGCCGATGGTGGCACAACATTTCCCATGCCCTTCCGTGGTACGATGCGTACCGCCCCAGCAGGGGAGTGGCAGGAGGATCCGTCCCCTGACACAGGATCGACCTGGTCAGGGAGGACCCGTGCTGGGAGGCCAACACGTGGCGGACCGTGTACCAGGGTATCACGGGATGCCAATGGGGCCTGTGTACCTGTGGCCTTGACGGCCAAGTTTTGAACTGGTCAGAGACGGGAAACTACTCGTGTGAGTAGGCGATCTATGCCGCGTCTCCCGATGCTTGGGGCGTAGTGTGTACTGTATCGTACACTGTTTAGCATCCATTACGCCGTCCACGGTACGACGGCCACTGTGCCGTTGGTGGCAGGGTTTGACGAATCTGTCCCCTGACACCGAATCGGCTTGGCCCGGGCGGGCCGCCGCGGCGGAGCGGACGCGTGGTGGTGTGTGGGAGAGCGTGCGTGGAGTCCCCGAGATCTCGACCTGGTGGGCCCGCGCACCCCGTGCCTTCTCCGTGACACCTGCTCGGGGTGGTGACAGAAACTACTCGTGCGAACGAGTAGTCGTAGCGGCGGGACGGAAACTACTCGTGCGAGCAAGTAGCCGCTGCCGGGAGACGGAAACTACTCGTTCGAGTGAGTAGTCAGGAGTGGAGACGGAAAATGGTCGTACAGGCCGCCAGGTACTCGGGGGAACGGCACGGGCGGCCGTGGGCCGCCTGTCTTTCGACCCATGGCGGGAACTGGTCGTACGAGCCCTCACGCGCTTGGATAGCGTAACACTCGTTGTGTTAGCTGCCGGATCATGTCGTATGTGGGCTCATGCTGCGTTTTTCAGGGGTCTTGGTGGGCCCTGGTCCATGGCCTCGTCAGTAGCCCCCGAGCCTGGTGAGGGAGTCGGAGACTCGCTCCCAGGATCAATTGTCACGGAGACAAGGAGGTTTTGTTGTGTTGGTGGGGACGCGCGAGCGAACCCACGGGTAGTAGCCCCTGAGCCCACGGACAAGTCGGAGACTTGTGTGTGGGGTTAAATATTGGAGTCTTGAACAAGTCGGAAACTGGTGGTTTGCCACGTGGTGCGCGTCGTGGGGCGACTGGCGGAGATCTCGCGCCGGTCGCGAGATCGTCGGGTCCCACTTCGCGTGACGTGGCGGCTTGGTTGTGGGCGGCGGGCAGCAGCGGGGCGCGCCTTTTGGGGGGTGATGCTTTGGCGGATAGAGGACGTGGCCCGAGGCGACACGGGCATTAACTACGGGGTAGGTGTAATCCTTCCCCTGTTTATATACCGCGGCCACCGGCCAGTTTTCCCCCTTCTGCTTCCTTGTGTTTTCCGTCGCCGCCGTCTCTTGCCTTCATCTTCGTACTCGCCACGCGCAACACAGAGCTCACCACGCCTTCTTTTGCAAGCCAGAGATGCCCACCGCCGCCACCACCGCCACCGACGCGATGTCGAACTGGTCTTCCTCGTCGGTGACCTGGGCTGAGCTCGACCGCCTCGTCAACGACGGCTTGCTGCCGCCGCTGACCGCGGGGGAGGAGTGGAGGGTCCTAGGGTCAGAGAGCAGCCCTCAGCGCCCGGAGGGGTACGTGGTCTCGTTCGTGCTGTTCCACGAGCGAGGCTTCTCCGTTCCGGCGGGACGGTTCATCCGCGTCGTGCTCCAGGAGTACAGCTTGGAGCTTCAGAACCTCAACCCGAACGGCGTCCAGCAGATGGCGGTGTTCGAGGCCTTGTGTGAGGGGTACTTGGAGCAGGGAGCCCACTGGGACCTGTTCCGGTACTTCTATAAGTTCGTCGTCGTCAAGGACCACAACTCCGCAGCGGCCATCGGGTGCGCCGGCCTCCGCGGGAAGCAGGGGAGGATGGAGGAGTACATCCCCACCCACCTGACTACCTCCAACAGTGGGTGGCACCAAGGGTGGTTCTACCTCAAGAACGACCCCGAGAACCCGCTGCCGGAGTTCACCAACCGCTGGTACGACCGGGCGCCGGCGAAGTGGAGCTACGGGCCAAAGAAGAAAGATCATCCCCGGTTCCTCGACAGCACCCTCGCCGCCCTCACAAGACTCCGCGATAATGGGGTGGACTTCATCACCCTGATCGGCGGCTACCACTCCCGGGGGGTCGTCCCGCTCCGTCGCCGTGCACTGCGCCTCTGGGAGATGACGGATGACCGGGCTCCCTTCGTGGGGACCGTCGCCGCCCACTCCCTACCCTCGCTGGACGAGGTCCAGCGCCGGGTGTCCCAGGCCACTGGGGTCACCTGGATGTTCTGGCTGCTGCCAGGCATGTTGCAGATGCTCCCGGCTCAGGCCACTGTGGAGCTGGTACGTCTTTTCCTGACTTCCTTTTGATTTGTCTTTTTCGGTCGCGGGTGGTGATTGTTCCCATACTTGTGCAGATGAGGGATGTGCACATCCATGCCTCTCGTCCTCCGCTGGAGGAGGACCGAACGATCACTCGGGAGACCGCCGCGTGGCAGCAGCGGCGAGGGGAGCGCAGGAGAGCGCACCAGCAGAAGGAGATCGCGAGGAGGGAGAGAAACGACAAGCGCGCCTCGCGCCGGCGCAATGGGGAGAGGGACGTCTCTGATGACGAGGATCCCTCGCCGGTGCCGTCAGACACGGACGAGGAGGAGTCCCCATTCGAGTGGACCGATGAGGAGACGGAGCCGTCCTCACGGCCTCGCGCTGGGTTGGCGCCCGCCTCGGCTGCCGCCGGCACCAGTTCGAGCCGGCAGGCGCCCCCCTCCTCTTCCCGGGCTGATCAGCCTGGAACAAGCAGCCGTGCCCCTCGGCGGGTTCGCCGTGAGAGGGGCGGGGGCTCCCCGCAGCGTGGCGACTCCAGCCGCCCCGAGTTGAGGCGCGATAGCTCGTGCCGCCACTCCTCGCGCCGGAGGTCTCACTCACCCTCTATGCGCCCACTACGGGAGCCGCGGAGTGTGCCGGCGGCCTCCCCGCCTCCAGCAGCCCAGAGCGGGGTACCGCCACCGACCCAACAGTGCCTCGCGTCGATCGTCGTCGCCAGAGGCGGGCCGACCTCATCCCCGGCATCGGCTCCGACAGCAGGGAGCAAGAGGACGGCGTCCCCGCGCACCCCACGGTTGGTCACGTCGCGGAGGGGTGAGTTCTGAGTCGCGGTTTTCTAGTTTTTGTTTCATATCTCTGTTTGTTGTCGTGACATTCTTCTTGGTTCAGGGCGCCCGACCGCCGCACCCTGAGGCCGGCGCCTGTCAAGGCATTGCGCCGCCCTGCTCAGGCGGCCGGGGACGCGCCGACGGGGAGCAACCTAGGTGATGACCGTCCCCCCGCAGGGAGCTGCAAGCCCGGCTCGCAGCGACCTGTCGATGGGGACGATGGGTTTGGGGGGCGAAGCCCCCTCTGAAGAAGCGCTCTCGGCCCACGCGGTCGAGTTGGCGAGGTGCCTGTCCGGCCCCCGAGTCATCGACGGGGGCGGGCAATGATGCAGATGCTGGGCGGCCAGCCCCCGAGTCACTGGAGGGGATGGCTGCTGCCGCCGCGGGCTTCGAGGCCCCAACCTCCGAGTCACTGAGGGAAGCGGGGAGTGGCATGGCAGAGATGGAGATGGAGCCCCGAGCCCCCGAGTCGGCGGGAGGCTCGGGGAACGCTGTTGAGATGGTGGTGGAGGCGGGCGACCGCGCCTCCGCGGATGTTTCTGCCACGACGGCAATCGTGGTGACCGAGGGGGTCGTCCCCATTTTGTCGGTCGCCGCACCGGACACCGCCCATGCGGAGGTGATCGTCATCCCGACGTCGCCTTCGCTGGCCGCCTCTCCTACTGAGGTGGCGGGCGAGCAGCCGCCTCCCCCGATTGTGGAGATTGGGGAGAGCTCGAGGGAGCGGAGGCTGGCCACTTCGACGGCGGTGGACGAGGAGGAGACGGAAATCCCACCGCTCTGGCTGGTGTCCGCGTCGCCGGTTCCTGCCTCAGTAGGCCCGGACCTTGACAGCGACGCCAAGCTGGCGGCCCACCGCTGCCTGGAGCGTGGCCTGCGTCTGATCGAGATGGCGCAGCGCCAGTCGGAGCGGGCGATCAAGGACCTGGTTCTCGCCTCAAGGGTGAGTCCTCTTTCTTCCTCTTCCTTTCTCATGCTTGTTTTTCTCTTGTTCTTAGTCATGCAACTTGTATGTGATTTAGGAGCTTGTCGGGCGCTCCGAGGACAAGGCGCGGGCCTTTGAGGCGCTCCGCGCTGAGAAGGTCCAGCTAGAGACGCAGCTGGCTGCGGCCCGCCTCGTGGCAGCGGATGGCGAGGCCAGCCGGGCGACAGAGCGCGCGTCCTTTGAGGTGAGTGCGAAGGCCGCTGAGGACCGCGCGACCTCGGCGCAGGCGGAAAAGGCCGCCCTGGAGGAGAGGCTGGCCGCGGCGGAGCAAGCAGCGGCGGTGTTTCACTCCAACGCTGAAGCCGCTGCCCGCGCCGCCCACCAAGAGAAGGTGGACCTTGAAGTCAGGACGGGCTAGGCCGAGTCCGACCTCCAGTTGGCTCGTGAGCAGGTGATGGTGCTCGAGGCCCAAGTCGGCACCGTCGTTGCCAAGAAAGGCCGCCTTGAGGAGGTTGCACAAAAGCGCGAGGAGGAGATCATTGGTGAGTACCTAACGACCTGTTGTCTCCGCTTTCTGCTTCCGCATGGTTTCTTGACTCGAGGCGTCATCTTTTCTTCTTGGGTGTACAGCTCTCCGCGCGGTCTGCACCGACTTGCAGAAACAAATCGCGAACCACAAGAGCGTTGCAACCACCCGCCTCATCAAAAACCAGAAGCTGGTGGAGCTGGTCAAGGAGGCCAACGAGAAGCTCAATAGTAAGAGATGTGTCCTCTCGTCTTTTGCCTTCCTTGAACTGGCTCATTTTTTGCTGATATTGATCTCCTTGCTTCTCTCCAGAGGCCGTGGCCGAGCTCGAGCAGGAGCGAAAGTCGCTCGGGGAGGCCCAGGCCGAGATCCGGCAGCAGGAGACAATCCGCAACAGGATGGGTGCAGCCATCATCAAGGTGTGCGACGATATCAGTGTTTCTCCCGGCCATATGAAAGACCGCTTGGAGTTGGCCCCTGCGACAGCTCGTCAACGGTCGATAGATACAGCTGGCGACACCGTCCGCAAGGTGGTGGCCATTTTCTTGTCGCATTATCCCGACTTGGACAGAAGGCTGCTTGGCCAGGGATGGTGCCCGGGCTATACCGACGAGCAGTATGACAAAATCGAAGAAGACGCTGTCGACTTCGCCAAAGCCATGCTGAATCACGCTCTTTATGACCTGGGCCTGTAAAGAAAACCAAGTTGCCTCGCTGAGGCTTTTTAATTATGTATGTAAAAACTTGAGGGCCAGATGTGTATGGCAAACTCGTGGATTGAGAACCCGTCTTTGTTTCAAGTTTTAAGCATTTTGATTGTTTGTTGCTCCTTTCTCGAGTAGTTAGAGGACTTGTGCGCCGAGTAGTGTCACTTAAAAACTTTGCTGACGGTGTCTTGCTCCGTAGCCGCAGAGGCGTAGGAACTAGGCGACTCGACCGGGCTTAGTTTAGGAGTGTTACCACTTAAGCAGGCAGTCCCCGAGTACTTCGAAGGAAGATAGGTGTGTGTACATGTTTTTGCAAACAAGAAAACTCTTGGGAGTTTGAGATGGTTACTCGGAGTCCCTTTGAAGTGGTGAGTGACCGATAACTTGAGATCACAAACTTTGCTTGTGGGTCTTTGTACCGTAGCTGCGGGGGCGTAAGTACTCGGGGCTCAGACGAGCGCAGGTTCGTGACCGCTGGAATCATCGCTCATCTCCCTTTAAGGAAAGTGAGTGTACTGCGGCGATCATACGAGAAACCATGGACGGTTTTTTATCGAAAAAAGGTTTCGCAACAATCAGGGGAGGGGGCCGTAGCCCCCGGGTAGCCCCCCAGCCCATGGACGAGTCGGAGACTTGCCCATGGGATGAGACAAGCATAGAGTCATTTTACTCGAGTAAAAGATGTAAGCTTGCGAAAAGATTTCATTTCATGGAAAAAGAAAGTAGCTCAGAGCTATCGCATTATCATAAAGTGAGAACAAAGTAAATACTTAAGGGTAAAAACGGCGTAGCTGCTCTATGTTCCAGGCGTTGGAGATGACCCTGCCGTCCTCATGCTTGAGCTTGAAGGTTCCTGGATGGAGTACTTGGTCGACGATGAACGACCCCTCCCATGGAGGTGAGAGCTTGTGTCGCCCTTCATTGCTCTGAACTCGTCGGAGGACGAGGTCGCCGACTTGGAACTCACGCTCCCGTATGTTGTGTTCGTGGTAGCGGCATAGAGCTTGCTGGTATTGTGCTGAGTGGAGGAGGGCGACGCTGCGTGCCTCGTCCAGCTGGTCGATGGTGTCCTCGAGGGTGACTTGGTTGCCCTCTTCAGTGTAGGCCTGAACCCGTGGGCTGCCGTAGTCGATGTCCGTCGGGAGGATTGCCTCTGACCCGTGGACAAGGAAGAAAGGCGTGCAGCCGGTAGCCTGACTTGGCATGGTGCGCAGGCTCCATAGGACGAACGGGAGCTCTGCGGCCCACGTCGCTCGAAACTTCTCGAGACGCTTGAATATCCACGGTTTCAGACCTTGCAGGATCATGCCATTGGCCCGCTCCACTTGCCCATTGGTTCTTGGATGGCTGACGGCGGCCCAATCCACACGGATGTGGTTGTCGTCGCAGAACTTGAGGAACTTCTTGCTGGTGAACTGCGTGCCATTGTCAGTGATGATGGAGTTTGGGATCCCGAACCGATAAATGATGTCGGTGAAGAACGCGATGGCTTCTTCGGAACGGACGTTCGTTATGGGCTTGGCCTCGATCCACTTCGAGAACTTGTCGATGGCGACGAGCACATGGGTGTAGACCCCGGGTGCTTTCCTGAATGGTTCAACCATGTCCAGTCCCCAGACCGCGAAAGGCCAGGTGACGGGTATGGTCTGTAGCGCCTGTGCCGGGAGATGGATCTGTCGTGCGTAGAACTGGTAGCCTTCACAGCTACGCACTATCCGAGTCGCGTCGCCAACCGCGGTGGGCCAATAGAAACCTTGTCGGAAAGCCTTTCCGACGATGGTTTTTGGGCCGGCGTGATGTCCGCAAGTGCCCGCATGGATTTCCTACAACAGCTCCTTGCCCTGGTCGGCCAGGATGCACCGCATGAACATGCCTTTCGTGCCCTTTCGACGCAGCTCGCCGTTGACCAGTTTGTACAACTTGGCCATGCGAGCGATGCGTCGAGCCGTCTCCTTGTCGGGTGGCAATTTTCCTTCCACCATCCACTCGAGGATCGGAACCCTCCAGTCGGGGTCTTCGAGGTTGGGCTCTTGCGCCCCGTCGATCTCCATGACCTCTTGTGTTGACAGCTCTGGTGTTTTGTCCTCCTCGGAATGAACAAACGGCTCGTACTGGTCGCTGGCGAAGACCCCGTGCGGGACGGGCTTTCGATTCGACGCCGCCTTCGCAAGGGTGTCTGCCGCCTTGTTGTACTCGCGTAGTACATGATTGAGCTCGAGCCCGTGGAACTTTTCCTCCAATGCGCGCACCGCCCGGCAGTAAGTGGCCATCCTTGGACTTACGCAGTTCTTCTCCTTCATAACCTGCCCCACGACCAGGTCGGAGTTCCCCCTGACGTCGAGGCGTCGGATTCCCAGTTCGAGGGCGATCCGGAGACCGTTGATGAGCGCCTCGTACTCAGCGACGTTGTTGGAGGCCGCGAAATGTAGTCGGACCATATATTCCATTCGCACGCCCAGAGGCGAGATGAACACGAGTCCGACCCCAACTCCTTCTTTCATGAGGGATCTGTCGAAGTACATGAGCCACGTCTCGTGCTCGATGGGACCAGGAGGTGTTTGAACCTCCATCCATTCAGCGACGAAATCAGCCAACGCTTGTGACTTGATGGCGGTGCGGGGCGCGTACTCGATGTTTTTGTTGACACTTCTGAACGTCGATCACTTAAGAACAGATTTGGGATCCATCCTTAGCATCAGCTCTAGAAGTGTCTGTTGGCATTTCCCAATGTCACAACTAACTGGCGCAAATTAGCGTGAACATTGAGAGTTGCCATAGGTTTAATCTAAACGATCATGAACAAATCCGCAAGCACATAGATAAACCATTGTAGCATTTCTCCAAGGAAGGAGAGTATTCCAAGGGTATCGAATCCGTGGAAGGTAATGGCGGATATCTGAGACTTATGCTTTTGCTCTGAATGTAAACCAAGAGATAGATATAGGGAACAACACACTCAAAGGCAGGGGTAAGATAAATGATATAAAAGGGGTAGTGTGACACACACCTCAAATCTACCTCTACTCTAGCACACTACGGCTTAGGGGGAACATACGAGTTAGCTCTAGGTTCTAATGTACTAAACATACAAAGCTAGAAGATACAAAAGATAGGCATGAGTATTGCATGAGGGAAACATGGTTCAACACCCAGGTACAAACGGGGAGCTAGCCCGCGACGACCAGCGCTCTGCGAAACTAGACTTTAGACTCCTACATCAGGTACCCCAGCGCAGAGGTTGCCCTAGGATCCAACAGGGCTGTCACCACCTGAGGACCGACCTCTCGTTACGGGGGGTATGCTCATAACTATCATAGCCAGACAACCCAGGCACCATGCCTACGTTGCTGCTAGACTTCACCCGGCCCGGGCTGTTGTGACCCAGGGTGAGAGCCACCAGAAGACTGGTCAACTAGACTGAGTACCATAGCTTGAACACAGACCCCATGCAACACTCTCATGCCATCTAACAAGATCTACTAAGGCTAGACATACGAACAGATATGAACTCTCTTATGTCTAATCAACAAGATCAAAGGGTCGTGTTTGTGAAGAACACGAGCCTCTAACTTATGAACAAACACATAAGGAAGGAGTTTATCACCCTTCAAGTGGATCAAAAGGTAGTGTTCACGAAGAACACGAGCCTCTAAATGATGAACAGAGGATGAACTCAAGAACATATCAATAATATGATCTACCATGACTTTATATGAAATAGTTGAATAACTGAAGTAGATCAAAGTCATACAAAGAAATAAAGATAAAAGAGAACTCATACCTAAACTTCCAAGAGGACTTGGAACCTGAAGAAGAGCTACTCTAGCCTACCCCCTAGCCTTGGAAACTAAAAGTGAGAGGAGAATGAGAGAGTGGTGTGTGAGAAATGGGAGCCCCTCCCCTCCTATTTATAGGGGAAGACAAGGCTTGCTCGGACGCCCAAATGGCCCCTAAACACCCGGGAGTGAAGCAAGTGACCAATGAGCAACCAACACGTGGAAGGCCAGGATCAAAGGCCCCTAGGTCGGTTCGGCCGATCCTAGGATCGGCCGGCCCCCTAGGGTCGCCTCCTGGCCTGTGTTTTCTCTGGGTGGCTTCCCTGTGGGCCCTTTGATCCATCCCCGGTGCATGGCTTGATTTGATATCTGAGGTGGGCCCTTTGATCCATGTGAAGTCCATGTGGCGTCCTCTGATTCGTCGATGAGTGCCTCCCTTGGATCGATGACGTGTCTTGCCATGTTTCCCTTGGTGGTAGCCACCTCCTCAGCTGAGTTGGCATGGTTGCTTCATAGAAGTGGAGTTTCCATCTCTTTTAAAGGGTAAATCACCTACATACAAATAATCTCTAAGGACAAGTGGAACTACATTATTCAAACCTAAATGTTAGTAAATAATGCATATGCCTCCATTTATGTGAGAATATTGATGGTTGGAAATGGTGAATTTCCACCGTCAACAAACTCCCCCAAGCTAACCTCTTGCTCGTCTCGAAGCAAGATATTAGAAACTTAGGTTGGTTGATCAGGAGTTGCTACAATATTATATTCTCGACTTATGGCAAACATACAGCAAAGTACTCTACCAAGAGTTGAACAAGTTGGCAATGTTCTTACCTTTCGCCTGATATGTGGGGCATATAGCTTCACCTGCCTTGGGCGGTTGAGAGACAGAATGGTTATATAGCATGTGCATAATCACTCATACCTTGATCAGCTTAGCAATCCGGAGGTTTTGCAAATTTTTCAAAAGAAAATCAGAGTTCCTCAAATGATACTCTCAGATCGCTCAAAAGTGTATGATTCCTCACCAAGGCATCAATGTTGCCTTTCTTCACATCCTACTCCTAACAGGCTTTATGTGGAGCTGTAAGTAAGGAAGATGTGGCATACTTGTCTCTCATATTTTGCTAAGTCAAAAACCGGATCCTTGGAAGAAACAAACATACACCCTGATCAAGATGTGCATATGTGTGTGATGGATATGAGCATGGCAAGGTGGATACTAGGCCCGGAAATGGGTGCTAGATATTGCCGTGCTTTATATGAGGGAATGAGGGATTGATGGTAAGGTGGACACTAGCCCCGGAGTAGGTACTAGTTATTACCATCTATATGGTGGAACTCTTTCTCTTGCACATATCAATCCCTTTTTCTCCTTTTGAAATTTTTCGAGACTTGGGCTAGCTCTCTTTATTTATTTTTGCCATGCTTTTGAGCATGCTTTTCTTTTTCTCTCTTTTTTTTCTCTTTTTTTAGCTAGCCCTTTGTCGCTATTGGAGATATTTGGAGAGGGATGAATGATGCAAAGATACATAGAGTTTTATTTGCGGAAGAATGCATAAGTAGTATGGAGTAAATGATGAATGCTTAACTTCCAGTGTAGAAGTTTAGCATGAACGTGTACGTGATTTTGATCAGGGGAGTATGAGTTCTACCAAGGGTCACAACAATTTGACAAAGCTCAATGAGAGAACAAGCTGCATATGTGGAGGCTAAGAACTAGAATCTACATATGGCCTTGGATGGGAATTTCTCATCATTGAGGAACTCATCATGTTTTGATTTTTCAAAAAGAAAAACTCCAGATGTCAAGCATCACTAAGCACAAGATCATAGCACTCTATTCTACCATATCATGTCTCACAACAAGCTAAGCAAGGATCATGCTTTTCTGCTACCCACAGTTTTCAAGCTAAGGTTTGAACATACAAGCCAACGAACTCAAAACTTAGGTAGGATACGAAGTTGTAAGCAAGACATACGAGGAGAATAAACAGAGCAACTATTCATCATTTCAACCATAGAGGCAAAGCATTCTTACTAAGCATACCAAAGCAAACTAAGCAAATGATGATGATGAAAGTAAATAAATATTTTTGGTCTTTTTATTTTGCAGATTTTTTTGGATTTCTATTTATAAGATATTCTGAAAACAAAGGAAGATACAAGTTACCTCAGGATGGGGGTCCTCCCCCAAGCTAGCTTCAGGCTCACTGCGGAGGAGGGTAGAAGAAACTCTGACTCGCGTGGTAAGCCCTCTGTGCCTCCATGTACTGCCGCTGATCTTGCTGCATGGCTGCTATCCTCTCACCAGCCTGACGCTGCCACGCTAAGGTAGACTCGACGTGGGTGTGCAGCGTCTCCTCCAATCCCGTAACCTGGACGGTGAGCTCTCCCAACTGCTGTGCGAGCTGAGCGTCACGCGCAGAGGCTGAGGAGTGCCGTCGGAAGGACGAAGACGGGGGTGGACCACCGGAGCTGGAACTAGCGGGTGTGGCCCACTCAACTCTACTCGCGCCCGCCCAAGCCATGCCACTCGCACTCGGCTGGTAGGTGGGCTGATCCCAACCAGGTGCATATCCAGGGGTAACCCCGGACATGTACCCCGCAGGGGCCCCTCCTGCCACCGGTGGTGTAGCAGGCTGTGGCTGAGGCTGTGACTGTGGTGTCTGCTGTGAAAAGTTAGTACCATGGAACAAGCTCAAGGAATGTCCGGATGGACATCACTCCTGAGCTCGCCCCAGCGAGAATGCAGAGAACACAAAGCAGAAGTAGATTGCTTTTCCTTAACCAGAATTTTATTATGCAGAAAATAAAGATAACTTACCGAACTTTTGAGAGCCATGTGTGGTTCGAGGACCGGTGGATGGTCGCTTCTTGGTGTGATGAGTGATTGACAATGTGGTGTGGACTGATTCTTGGCTAAGTATTGCAGGTGCAGGTTGCGGCTTGACTGGTGTTGGTGCAGGTGAAGAACAAGTGCGAAAGGTCATTGCCAGTGTGGCCTCCAGGTGTGGAGAAGAGAAGTAGGCTTGGTTCGAGGGACCCGGTGGCCAGCGGGGTCAAGTGCGGGCCACATGGTGGCAAGAACGGCAAGATGAAGTCATGGACGGTTTCTTGGTAGAGCCTCAAAACCAAGGTCGAGTCGGGACTACGTGGGAGCCGAGTCATGAGTGGTGATTGGCGGAGGCTACACCGAGTTCGCGGGGTTTCCGGTGGTTCACCAGAAAACCACTGGGTTCCTTGGTTGATCCACAAAGCCAAGACCGAAGACGGAGGTGCAGCAGCATCGGACCGGTCTGACCGGTGGGTCTGACCGGTGGGTACCGGTCTGACCGGTGTGCGACGACGCAGTCCGGAATCTTCGAAGCGGAGGACACGCGTCGGGATCGCAAGGCTTGCATCGAGGCTAAGCAAGTTTGCGGTCGCTGGGCATCCGTCCGATGGAGCGAAGACAAAGATTTCCAAATTCGCCCTTGAGGGGCATGTATCCCTAGTTAGCTAGTAAGGGTATTTTCATCTTTCGGTTGCCTCCATATAACCCAAGTGGTGAGAGGATGGCAGCCATCTCTTTGAACCCTAGCTCATTTGGTTTTCCTATTTTCCCTTCCTATTTTCCTTAGGATTTTCATAGGACTAGCTTGAGAGCTTCATGGTGAGATCTTATGAGAGGGAAGGATGATCGGGTGGCAAGCTAGACCTTGTATGAACCTCTTTGGTATGTATAGATGATTCGGCGTGGTTCCTCAAGGCTTGGATGTGTCTTTCCCGTTTGTCCTTTTTGGTGATTTTCGGAGCCTTTTCTTGGTGTTTTTCTAGGAGCGATTTCGAGGCCTTTCTCTTTGGGATTTGGTGGGGGATGTATGCTTGAACCCTTCGTGGTTCTTTTCCCTTTGATTCCCCTCCCAAATCTGTGAGCAAAGGGGCTCGATTTTGGGGTTTTCTTGGCTCTAGGGTTAGAGGTGTTCTTGGCGGAAATCCTTCGATTCCTCTTGATTCAATGAGTTTTGGTGGACCATAACTTGGCTATGGAGTGCCCATGAGGTGTTCCTACTATCCCCAAAGTCTAGTGCGAATCCGTGGAGCGAATCGAGAGATCGGGAGTTGGATTTGAGGGAGTTGACCCGCGGGCGCTGTTCATCCCGAGCTGCCCAGGCGTGACCGGTCTGACCGGTGCTCTTGACCGGTCTGACCGGTGCAAGCCCCTGGTGGGTTTTTGTCTCGGGGAACTGCTGTGTTCGTGTGGTTGTGTCGCGTGGTCCTGCTGGTCAGTTCTTGGCTTGTTTGGAGTTGGTTTGCTAGGTTTTGTGAGGGGTTTTCCTTCCTTGCAGGTTGTGTTTTGGTGGTGGTTTTTGTTCCAGGGCCTAGAGGAGTCACTGAGGCTTCCTGGAACGTTGCTGTGCTTCTTCTGTTTGCCACCGGCCTGACCGGCAGAGTCCACCGGTCTGACCAGTGCCATCGGTCTGACCGGCAGGAGCTATCAGTCTGACCGGTGTGGCACAGACAGTAGGCTGCTCAGTTTTCCGCTGTGCGTTTGGGGTGTTTGGTTGAGTTGTTGGTTCCTAGGACCAGTAGCACTCCAGTGGCAACGTGGTCTTGACCAACTTGGGTAGTTGAGTCGGAGACGTGCTTGGTTGCTGTGTTCATCTTGTTGGAGTTTCCATCTCTTTCGAGAAGAATTTTTATCGGCTCCCATTCACTCCCCCCCCCCTCTCTGGTTCGCCTAATCGGTCCTTCAATTGGTATCAGAGCCGGTTCGGGTCTTTATTGACTCTAGCCAGTCTAAGATCCAAAGATGGCGTACCAGGAACGGGGTTCGGGTCCTCCGCACTTCGATGGGAAGAACTACCAGATGTGGCAGAGGCGGATGGCGGCGTTCCTCCGCGGAAAGGGTCAGATCCTTTGGGACGTTATGGTGAACACAGCTTATGTTTATCCGATTAACTTCCTTGCTCCAGGATCGAGGGATATGTTCGACGCCAACAACAAGGCGGTCGACTACTTGTTTCGTGCTCTGTGTCAGCCCGAATTTGATCGGGTTCAGACAGAGGACTTAGCTTGTAGGATTTGGGAGCAGTTGAAGGATGCTCATGCTGGGAATGCTCAGGTTCAGGCTCGGATGTACGCGACTTACTGGAGAGAGTACGAGAACTTCACTCATCTCCCCGGCGAGTCCGTCGATGCCCTTTTCCAGCGGTTTACGGTCGTGGTGAACAACATGAGAGCCAATGTGGCTGTGCTCCCATACGATGATCATGATAGAGCCGTGAAGCTCTTGCACTCGTTGGATCATACGTTATGGGACGGAAAGGTCGAGGCTATCCTTGAGTCCGAGAAGTATGACACCCTGACCATGAATGAGCTGTTTTCGAAGCTCAAGTCAGCTGAGTTGGACCGTGGTATGACAGCCAAGATTGAGAGCCCGACTGACTCTCATAGTCTTGCTCTCGTCGGTGGCAAAGGAGCTAAGTCTGACGCTAACGCATCCTCCAGGATGTACTCTTTGTCTTCTTTGATGTCTTTGCCTGATGAGGAGTTCAACGTGCTTGGAGAGGACGAGCTGGCGTTGCTGACCAGGCGGTTCGAGAGGTTGCACGAGAACCGGGTGAACACGAGGAGGACAGCACAGATGTGCTTTCAGTACGGCAAGCCAGGACACTTCGTCGCCGACTGCCCGGAGAAGACGGAGAACAAGGACGGCTACAAGGACGGCTACAGGCACCGGTCGAGCAAGGACGGCAAGTACCGATCAAGGCGCGATCACAAGCACAAGAATAAGCATAAGGACGAGCGACGGTCGAGGAAGAAGGACGGTCGCGGCAGGAAGGCCCGACCGATGGTCGGAGCGAGCGACGTCGACTCCAGCTCCGCCTACTCTTCCTCGAGCTCGAGTAGCAGTGAAGATGAAGGTGATCGGCGCAAGAACAAGAAGGCGTCCAAGAACTTGAGCGGGTTGAGCTGCTTCGCGGGAGATGGCTTCTGCGGCATGGCTCGTAGCTCCGGCAGCAAGAAGAGTCACCAGAGCGACTCGGACTCCGACTCCGAGGATGAGGTACATGACGAGCTTCCCTTCTTGCATGAGGAGAACGAGCGTCTTGGCAAGTTGCTTGATAATCGCGATGACATGCTTAGAGAGGCCAAGAAGATGAGGAAAGAGCTTAGGGCCTCACTAGAAGATGCTACGAACCATGTGGCTGAGCTAGAAACCCAGAACCTAGATGCTAAGCTTGAGATTGATTCGCTTAAGGCTTCTCCTGTGGTTTCTGATGAGATTGATTGCTGTGATTGCTCTGTGTACCTAGCTGATCTTACTGCTCTGAAGGATAAGCATGTCTCTACTTGTGATGAACTAGATATGCTTAGGGTTGAAGTGGCTGAGCTTAAGTCTAGACCTGCTTTGCTAGGTGCCTGCACTTCTTGCCCTGTTTTGATGGAAAGATTGATGAGATGCATGCTTACACTGTTTCGCTTGAGGCCAACTTGAAAGAGCCTATTCCCACTTCTTGCTCTACTTGTGAATTGCATGCTTTGAAAAATCTGGAACTTGCACATTATGTGGATCGCTTGCAGGATGAGAACGATGACTTGAGAAAAATGATGGGTTGGTTGTCGGGTCATGAACCGCATCTTAGGATGATGATAGAGGCATACAAGCACTATGATGGGAAAGCGCTTGGTTCAGAGAAGGTTGGAGTGTGTAGTGGTGAGGGAGGAGAGAAGATTGGTGATATCCAAGCTCCACCAAAAACCTTCCACAAAAATGCCTATGCTCCTAAGCCCAATCCACTGAGAAACAAACTTGACACAACCCCAGATCCTCCCATATTTCCACGCCCAACAAATGATTTCCAAAAACCGGTGAAGTTTGTGAGCTCCAAGGAGAGTGAGGTTGGAGAGAAGAAGGGTGAGAAGCTGAGTGGGGAGAAACCAAGTGAGCAGCCCCAACCCAAGCCTAAACCTAAGCCCATACGGTTTCATTGTGACTATTGTGGGAGAGATGGTCACAAGGGCGAGTTTTGCTTCAAGAGGAAGTGTGAGGAGAGAATAGCAAAGGAGTGGGCTAACAAGGACAAGTACCACCCTTCCAATGGTGTACTTGAGCCTCGTATGCAGATGCCCAGGGCCAAGGCAATTGTGAGGACGGTTCCGGCTTGGGGAGATCAGAAGGTAGCAGGTGGTGCTGCTGGCCGAGCTACACCGGTCAGACCGGTGCACTACACCGGTCAGACCGGTGCAGGTCTGGGCAGACAGCGAGTTGGTTTTCATGCTCGTGAGGATGCTCGGTTTGGTTCAGGTGGTGGTGGTTCTGGTGGTTGGTATGGAAAGTCTGCAGGTGGTCAGTTTGCTAGACGTTCTCCACCTCGTGCTCAATACGAGGGTGAGAGGAGTCGTAGCTTTGAGATGGAGAGGAGGAACGGTCCACGGTCTCCCTTTCGTGGCTTTCGTCCTCCTCCAGCTAGAGAGGGTTGGTTTCCTCGTAGTGGTTACCGTGGTGGTGTTCGTGGTGGTAGCTTTGATAGGCGTGATGATATGGTTTGTGCTAACCCCACTTTGGAGCAAATGGCTCGGCACTGGTTTTACTCTTTTGGTACTAACCCCAGTGCTGAGTCGTTTGTTCACTCACGTGCTCGTTTTTGAATTTCAGGTGGGAGACTTGAGGCACGTTTGGTTGATTGACTCCGGTTGCTCGAGGCATATGACCGGGGACAAGGGGTGGTTCTCAAGTCTCATCCTGGTGGTGTCCAGGACATACATCACCTTTGGGGACAATGGGCGAGGGCGTGTGCTATCAGAAGGTGAGATCAAGGTAAGTGACAAGGTCACTCTCAGGCGTGTTGCTCTTGTTCAATCGCTGGGGTTCAATTTGCTTTCCGTGTCCCAGTTGTTGGATGAGGGTTTTGAGGTGTTGTTTCGGCCTGGTGGTTCTCGGATTTTTGATTCTCGAGGGGACCTAGTTTGCATGGTCGTTCCCGAGGGTCAAGTGTTCCGAGCTGATTTCTCTCAGTCTTCTGGTGTGGAGCGTTGCTTTTTGGCTGGTTCTTCGAGTGAGTTGTGGAAGTGGCATAGGAAGTTGGGTCACTTGAGCTTTGACCTTTTGTCTCGCTTGAGTAAACTCAATTTGGTCCGAGGATTGCCACGGTTGAGGTTTGAGAAAGAGTTCGTTTGTGCGCCGTGTAGGCATGCCAAGATGGTAGCCTCTTCTCACCCGCCTCTCACCGATGTGATGACTGAGCGTCCATGCGAGCTGCTCCATATGGACCTTGTTGGCCCAGCTCGTGTGCGATCTGCGGGTGGGAAGTGGTATGTCCTTGTTGTGGTGGACGACTACTCTCGGTATGCGTGGGTATTCTTTCTTGAGGAGAAAGGGGAGACGTTTGGTTTTGTTCGAGATCTTGTCTTGAGGTTAAGAAACGAGAGGCACGGAGATGCCATACGAGCGATCCGTAGTGACAATGGCTCGGAATTCAAAAACTCTCGCTTCGAAACCTTTTGCCATGACTTGGGTCTTGAACACCAGTTTTCGAGTCCGTATACGCCTCCCCAGAATGGTGTGGTGGAAAGGAAAAACAGGACCTTGTGCGAGATGGCTTGGACGATGCTCGACGAGCATAGGACTCCGAGAAGGTTCTGGGCTGAGGCGGTCAATACCGCGTGCTATGTGTCGAACAGGATCTACCTCAGGGTTCACAAGAAGAAAACCTGTTACGAGTTGATGCACGGTCGCACACCCAAGGTGAGTCACTTCCATGTCTTTGGTTGTAAATGCTTCATTCTGAAGAAAGAGAAGAAGTTGGACAAGTTCGAGGCTAGGTCTGTCGATGGCATTTTCTTTGATTACGCATCTCATTCTAGAGCATTTCGTGTGCTCAATCTTGAAACTAACCAAATCGTGGAGACTTGCGAGGTAACCTTCGACGAGACACAGCCACGTAGTCAGCTTGTTTTTGAGTGTGCAGGTGACGACGAACTTGGCGAGGAGATCTTTCAGGAGGAGGAGCATGAACATGGAGATGATGAAGATGGCGGTGTGGTGCCCACGGCTGAACATGTACCTACTACTTCGACGACGATCGAGAACGGGCCCTCTCCCACACCTACAACGACAAACCTAGATCAAGGCGAAGCTGCTGTTGAGGGGAGGTAGCATCAAGGCGAGAACCTCCCCGGCAAGTGCAAGTGGATCACCCAGCTTCAAGAATCATCGGCGACATGAATGAACGTACTACACGGTCGAGGGTTCGGAACAATACTCATTTCGCTCATGCTGCTTTTGTTGCCACCTTTGAGCCCAAAGACATTGGACATGCACTATCTGATCACAATTGGGTTAACTCGATGCATGAGGAGTTGGAGAATTTTGAGAGGAACCATGTTTGGGAATTGGTTGACCCTCCCCCAGGGTGTAAGCCGATTGGGACAAAATAGGTGTGGAAGAACAAAGAGGGAGAAAAAGGAGAAGTGGTGAGGAACAAGTCAAGACTTGTTGCTCAGGGGTACTCACAGAAAGAAGAGATCGACTACGAGGAGACCTTTGTTCCCGTAGCTCGTTTGGAGGCGATCAGGATCCTTCTAGCCTTTTTCCGTGGCTAAAGGATTCAAGTTGTACCAGATGGATGTCAAGAGTGCTTTCCTAAATGGTGTTTTGGAGGAAGTAGTGTATGTGAGGCAACCACCGGGGTTTGAGAGTGAGAGGTACCCCCACCGGGTGTACAAGTTGAGAAAGGCGCTGTATGGGTTGAAGCAGGCGCCTAGAGCTTGGTACGGTAGGTTGAGGGGGTTCCTGTTTGAGAGAGGGTTTGAGATGGGGAAGGTCGATCAGATCTTGTTTCTCCTCAGGCAGGGCAGAGATATCCTGATTGTGCAGGTATACGTGGATGATATTGTCTTTGGTGGTTCGTCTAACTCTCTTATTGTAAGGTTTGCAGAAGATATGAGCAGAGAATTTGAGACGAGCATGATGGGTGAGTTGCAGTTCTTCCTCGGGCTACAAATCAAGCAATCAAAGGAAGGAACATTTGTGCACCAAGCTAAGTACACCAAGGACATTGTGAGGAAGTTCAAGATGGAGGACTCCAAGGCCATGGCGACGCCTATGAGTACGACTACAGCTCTTGATGCGGACGAGGAAGGTGAACACGTGGACCAGAAGGAGTACCGGAGCATGATCGGGTCACTCCTCTACTTGACGGCGACGAGGCCAGACATCCAATTCTCGGTATGTCTGTGCGCTCGTTTTCAAGCATCTCCAAGGACTTCGCATCAGTAAGCAGTCAAGCGCATATTCAGGTATTTGCGACATACTCCTGACTTTGGCCTTTGGTACTCCGCGTCTTCTTCTTTGGCTCTTCATGGATTTTCGGATGCGGATTTTGTCGGGTGTCGATTGGATAGAAAGTCCACTTCTGGGACTTGCCAGTTCTTGGGTTCCTCTTTGGTGTCTTGGTCTTCCCGCAAACAGTCGAGTGTTGCTCAATCCACTACCGAGGCAGAATATGTGGCCGCAGCTAGTTGTTGCTCTCAGCTCCTTTGGATCACATATACCATGAGCGACTTTGGTGAGGAGTATACCCATGTCCCACTTCAATGTGATAGCACCAGTGCCATAAGCGTTGCAAAGAACCCAGTGCTCCATTCCAAAACCAAGCACATAGAAGTGAGGTATCATTTTCTGAGAGACAATGTAGAGAAAGGGAAGATAGCCTTGATCCATGTACCTACACATGACCAACTAGCTGATATTTTCACCAAACCCCTAGATCAAGCAACTTTCACTCGTTTGCGGGGGGAGCTTGGTGTGTGTTTGATCTCTTGAGTTGGTGTGTGGGAGCTCCTTTGTAGCATATGTATAGCTTTCCTTTGTGCATTTCTTGCATTTGGCATGGCATATGTAACATGATGTATAGGCATCTTTGTATCGTAGGTTGCATGCATTTTGTGTCATATGCATTGTTTAGGAAAAGCTTCTCCTATATACATTGTTCACCATGGTATGATATATATGTCCTTGTGAGCTAGTTTGGTAAGCTATGGTTAGTTTGGCCTAGCTCTTGATGATCTTGATTTATATCCATGGTTGATGGCTATGTTTTTGAAAAATATCACATGTATGCTCTCTTGTGAGTAAATGCCTTTATATGATCTTGACATGTTTTTGTGGCTTGGCTATGCTTAATTTGTGGTTGGATAGCGTATTTTGATCATTTGGGGCCGAAGGCTCATTTGCCATCATGAATGTTTAGCCCTCATGCTTAATCTTGTGGAGGGGCATAAGTTCCTTTTTGTCGCAAAGACATTTTATGTACCAATTTCAAATTTGAAAATGAAATGTAAATTGCTTGGAAAATGTGCTCCCATGTCATACGTGCTAATTTTAATTTGCTTTGGGTGCTAAACCGTTGCATGATGCCTACCAATGAGAAGTCTCATATATAGAAGTAGGCACATGGCTCGGTGGCTTTGACATAACATGAGGTGCTTGTGGGTGTTTATGATGGTCTTATGATTAGAATGGTTGTCCTAGCATGAAGTTTGTATGGCTTTGCCATTTTGACATGTTTTGCTCATGTTTAGGACTTTGCTCATGAGAGGGTGAATTTTCGCAAAATTGCTCAATTCTATTTTAGCTTCGTCCAATGGTTGTGAAACTTGGTGATCATGAAGTTGATGTCATTACGAAGCTATAGAGTATCTAACTTGGTCATTTGGACATGTGTAGCATCCTATGTTGAATTTTGTCTATTTGAGAAGCTCTAGGTTGCATTTTTTGCTTGATTCATGCATTGTCAACAAGGGGGAGAAGTTTGAGCATGTTTTGGCCTACTGAATGCATCTAGAAGGTTTTCAGGTGGTTTCGAGCCATTTCTGGGCTCTGTTGTGCACCGGTCTGACCGGTTAGAGTGTTGGCCCTGTTCACATGTTGTCCACCGGTCTGACCGGTGAAGTTGACCGGTCTGACCGGTCAGAGCTGAGATGTTGCAGCTGCTCTGTTTCGTCAAGTGGTTTGCATGCATTCGTCCAGGGGGAGTTGCATTGGTTCAGGGGGAGCTTGCATATTCAGGGGGAGCTTGCATGTGTGCAGGGGGAGCTCTTTGTGGTTTTCGAGCTTTGGTTTGATGGTTTGTGCTCTTTGCTTGAGCATGGTTTTTGTCTCGGATGTGTCGAGGCATTGCCCTTGCCTAAGGGGTCCGAGACTTGTCTTCTTCAAGTGATCTTGCTCTTTGCCTTTCTTTGGCTTTCGATCGCTTGTTGGAGTTTCTTTTAGTCGTTTCTTTTCTTTTCTCTTGGTTACCAAAACGTGTGTGTTGTTAATGCACTCATCAAAGGGGAGATTGAGAGCCATGTGTGGTTCGAGGACCGGTGGATGGTCGCTTCCTGGTGTGATGAGTGATTGACAACGTGGTGTGGACTGATTCTTGGCTAAGTATTGCATGTGCAGGTTGCGGCTTGACTGGTGTTGGTGCAGGTGAAGAACAAGTGCGAAAGGTCGTTGCCAGTGAGGCCTCCAGGTTGGAGAAGACAAGTAGGCTTGGTTCGAGGGACCCGGTGGCCAGCGGGGTCAAGTGCGGGCCGCATGGTGGCAAGAACGGCAAGATGAAGTCATGGACGGTTTCTCGGTAGAGCCTCAAAACCAAGGTTGAGCCGGGACTATGTGGGAGCCGAGTCATGAGTGGTGATTGGCGGAGGCTACACCGAGTTCGTGGGGTTTCCGGTGGTTCACCAGAAAACCACTGGGTTCCTTGGTTGATCCACAAAGCCAAGACTGAAGACCGAAGACGGAGGTGCAGCAGCATCGGACCGGTCTGACCGGTGGGTCTGACCGGTTTGACCGGTGGGTACCAGTCTGACCGGTGAGGAGCACCGGTCTGACCGGTGTGCGACGACGTAGTCCGGAATCTTCAAAGCGGAGGACACGCGTCGAGATCGCAAGGCTTGCGTCGAGGCTAAGCAAGTTTGCGGTCGCTGGGAATCCGTCCGATGGAGCGAAGACAAAGATTTCCAAATTCGCCCTTGAGGGCCATGTATCCCTAGTTAGCTAGTAAGGGTATTTTCGTCTTTCGGTTGCCTCCATATAACCCAAGTGATGAGAGGATGGCAGCCATCTCTTTGAACCCTAGCTCATTTGGTTTTCCTATTTTCCCTTCCCTATTTTCCTTAGGATTTTCATAGGACTAGCTTGAGAGCTTCATGGTGAGATCTTGTGAGAGGGAAGGATGATCGGGCGGCAAGCTAGACCTTGTATGAACCTCTTTGGTATGTATAGATGATTCGGTGTGGTTCCTCAAGGCTTGGATGTGTCTTTCCCGTTTGTCCTTTTTGGTGATTTTCGGAGCCTTTTCTTGGCGTTTTTCTAGGAGCGATTTCGAGGCCTTTCTCTTTGGGATTTGGTGGGGGATGTATGCTTGAACCCTTCGTGGTTCTTTTCCCTTTGATTCCCCTCCCAAATCCGTGAGCAAAGGGGCTCGATTTTGGGGTTTTCTTGGCTCTAGGGTTAGAGGCGTTCTTGGCGGAAATCCTTCGATTCCTCTTGATTCAACGAGTTTTGGTGGACCATAACTTGGTTATGGAGTGCTCATGAGGTGTTCCTACTATCCCCAAAGTCTTGTGCGAATCCGTGGAGCGAATCGGGAGATCGGGAGTTGATTTGAGGGAGTTGACCCGCGGGCGCTGTTCATCCCGAGCTGCCCAGGCGTGACCGGTCTGACCGGTGCTCTTGACCGGTCTGACCGGTGCAAGCCCCTGGTGGGTTTTTGTCTCGGGGAACTGCTGTGTTCGTGTGGTTGTGTCCCGTGGTCCTGCTGGTCAGTTCTTGGCTTGTTTGGAGTTGGTTTGCTAGTTTTTGTGAGGGGTTTTCCTTCCTTGCAGGTTGTGTTTTGGTGGTGGTTTTTGTTCCAGGGCCTAGAGGAGTCACTGAGGCTTCCTGGAACGTTGTTGTGCTTCTGCTGTTTGCCACCGGCCTGACCGACAGAGTCCACCGGTCTGACCGGTGCCATCGGTCTGACCGGCAGGAGACATCGGTCTGACCGGTGTGGTACAGACAGCAGGCTGCTCAGTTTTCCGCTGTGCGTTTGGGGCGTTTGGTTGAGTTGTTGGTTCCTAGGTCCAGTAGCACTCCAGTGGCTACGTGGTCTTGACCAACTTGGGTAGTTGAGTCGGAGACGTGCTTGGTTGCCATGTTCATCTTGTTGGAGTTTCCATCTCCTTCGAGAAGAATTTTTATCGGCTCCCATTCACTCTCCCCCACTCTGGTTCGCCTAATCGGTCCTTCAACTTTCCTGTTGGTGTAGGGCTCATTATTTTGAGTCTGTAGAGCTAGACTTGGTTCCAAAGTTCTTACCTGGGCAGTGGGGCAGCCGTTTCCCTCGAAATAGAAGTCGGCTTCCTATTCACCCTCCGCCACATCTTCTGAGAGTTGTGTGGGTCGTGACGTGTGGGAGGTGATTTCTTGGACTGGGACTGAGATTTCCAATATTGTTTCCTTCCCGTGTCCATGAGTTAGCGTTCTTCCTTCCAAAAATTCTTCATGAATGCAATGAGGCTATCCACTTGCCGTGGCGGCACTTCGACCTTCCGTGCTGGGGTGTCGGAAGTTGGTAAACCTTTGATCATTGAGCATTGTTCTTTTCTTGGACGAAACTCGAACCTCTCCTCTTTGCCATTGATGTAGAGATGGATCACACCCGCCCCCACATCAATTTGTGCATCAGCTGTACTCAGAAATGGTCGCCCAAGTATGAGCGGCACCTCCTTGGCGATCTCCATGTCCAGCACCACAAAGTCAACGGGAATAAAACAATCTCGGACTTTCACTGGAATGTCCTCAGCTATCCCCGCTGGGTATCGGACTGAAGAATCGGCCAGCTGCAGCTGCAAAGTGGTTGGAGATAAACTTGTGTAGTTAAGTTGATCAAAGACTACCTTAGGCATGACGCTGACACTGGCCCCTAAGTCACAGATAGCATGGTCGAAGCGTTGGGTCCCAATCATACAGGTGATTGTGGGACACCCTGGATCCTTCTTCTTCTCAGGAAGGCGGTTGAGTATAGCAGCACTGCACTCCTCCGTGAGTCGTACTACTTCAGTTGTGGAAAGAGCTCGCTTCTTGGTTAGAATGTCCTTGAGATAACGCGCGTAAGTGGGAACACGTATTGCCTCAAGCAATGGGACGTTGATATAGACTTTCTGAATCATGTCCACGAAGCGATTAAACTGCTCATCTATTGTTGCCTTCCTGCTCTTTTGAGGGAACGACATCACATTGGCTTCTACGAAACCCGGATGTGCCGTCACTCCTACAGGTGCTTTATCTATTGGTGGCACCCTCCTTACCTGAGAGGATTCTTCCGAGTCGGATGAATCCTCATGGATATTCCCAACTTCTGTTATACCTTTCTTATCTGTCCCTGCATGGTTAGGATACGGTGGATCCCGAGTGGATTTACCTCCTCCCGTGGTCACCGCATTTGCATTTTCAACAGAGGGAACAGAAGCGACCAGCTGGGCCAACTGAGTTTCTAATATCTTGTTGAAACTCAGCTGACTCTTCTGGGCTGAAGAAAAGCTATCAAGTTTAATGCTAAGACTTTCCATAGTTTTATCAAGGGCAGCTAGCTTTTTGTTAATACCTTCATTAATCTTAGCTTGCCCAAACACAAGATCTCTCAAGGAAGGTTGGTTAGGATTGTAAGAATTACCTTGGTTACCTCCTTGATAATAAGGGCGTGGTTGATTCCACGATTGGCCTCCTTGTTGAGATGGACGATAATCATTGTTATTGCCATTCATGCACATGACTTCCTCCTGAGTCTCCGGACAATAATTGCCTGAGTGCCCAGTGTTGCCACAGACTTCACAAGTCATGTGAGAGTCCATAGGCAAAGAAGTAGTGGCCATGGCAGCCTTCTCGCTGGTGTAGTCATCCAATCTCTTCATAAGAAGATCCATCTTGGCAGTAATCATATTTGCTTCCTTGACAGTATCAGTACCCCTCGGTCGTGGTTGGAGTCTTTCCTCACTCCACCCTTGGTTGGAGACCATATTCTCCATGAGCAATTTAGCATTATCAACAGTAAGTGAGAAGAATGCTCCTTGAGCAGCAGCATCAATATGGCCTCAGGCTGTCGGAGTCAACCCATTATAAAAACTTGAGTAAAATGCGCCAGCGGTCCCTAAACTTGTCGCGCTGTGTCAAGCCGGTCCCCGAACTCGCAAAACGACCAACCAGACCCCTAAACTTGTCGCACTGTGTCAAGCCGGTCCCTGAACTCGCAAAACGATCAACCATACCTCTAAACTTGTCGCACTGTGTCAAGCCGGTCCCCGAACTCGCAAAACGACCAACCAGGGGACACAGATCTCTATTCTCTGTCACTTATACGTGGGACCCGCGTGTAAGGTTGTCTTCAACCTCCAGTGTGGGACTCATGGAGGGGGTGAGCCCACGCAGGGGGTCACGCGACCACCGCCGCCGTGCGCCGGCGACAGCAACGCCCGCGCGCAAGTTGCTCCTGCCTCCATCGCCGGATTTGAGAGTGGATGAGAGAGACGGGTGGGGGATTCGAATGCCACCGCGCCCAGGCGGGCGCACTCCGGCCGCCGCACCCAAGAGCTCTGCCGACCGTCCCTTCCTTCCCCCGTCATCCGTTGTTGCATTGATCTAGGCGAGCTGGAGCTCGAGCGGGAGCGGGAGCGCGCCACGGAGGCGGGACCATGCGGCCGTCGACACTGCCGTCGTCGTCCACGGCCACCACTCGCCGCCGGTGGTGGCACCGGCCATGACCGGTCGCGGCAAGGACGGGTACATGTCCACAACGGCGAAGAAGAAGAAGAAACACCAGGGGCTGGAGGTTGAAGACAACTTTACGTGCGGGTCCAAACCCATTTGGGACCAAAATGAGACCCGAACAGAGTTTAGAGGTCTGGTTGGTCGTTTTGCGAGTTCGGGGACCGGCTTGACACAACGCGACAAGTTTAGGGGTCTGGTTGGTCGTTTTGCGAGTTCGGGGACCGGCTTGACACAGCGCGACAAGTTTAAGGACCGCTGGCGCATTTTACTCTAAAAACTTTGAAGAATGAGCCAATCTTCCATCCCATGATGAGGACAGGCCAGGACATACTCCTGAAACCTTTCCCAAGCCTCTGGAATAGATTCACTTGCTGCTTACTGAAAACCAGAAATCCTTCCACGAAGAGCATTGGTTTTACCCAATGGGAAGAACTTCTTGAGAAATGCCTGTGAACACTTGCTCCAAGTGTCAATAGATTCCTGGTTCGCGTAGAACCATTGCTTAGCCTTTCCCAAGAGGGAGAATGGAAATAGCCATAGATGAACAGCATCCATATTTGCACCCCTGATGACGAAAGTGCTACAAAGCTCTAGGAATTGCTGCAGATGAGCATTGGCATCCTCATTTGGCTTGCCACAGAAAGGGCTAGCCTCTACCATCGTGATTAAACCCGTCTTGATCTCAAAATTTTCAGTCCCCATTGCCACCTCAGGGCCTTGCAGCACCTGGTCAGTAGATGGAGCTGAGTACTCACGAAGTGTCTTCTGGACCATAGCGTTGGACGTGGATGGTACAAAGGAAGCTGGTTCGTCCTCCGGACGAGTACGACGAGGTGAGCCGAAATGAATTCGAGCTTTCCTCACAAGAGACTCGAGATTGTCAGTAAAATTTTCTGGTAGGTCGAAACCAGTCATACTCTACCTGTCTTCATCATCCAAAGATAAAAGAAGACAATCAAGGTTAGCCTGCATTGAGGGTTGTCCTAACCTACTCAGAGTTTATAAGTAGATGCAAAGCACAGTCAAGATAATCCTATGCCTTCCCCGGCAACGGCGCCAGAAATGCATGTTGACACTTCTGAACGTCGATCACTTAAGAACAGATTTGGGATCCATCCTTAGCGTCAGCGCTAGTAGTGTCTGTTGGCATTTCCCAATGTCACAACTAACTGGCGCAAATTAGCGTGAACATTGTGAGTTCCCATAAGTTTAATCTAAATGATCATGAACGAATCCGCAAGCGCACAGATAAACCATTGTAGCATTTCCCCAAGGAAGGAGAGTATTCCAAGGGTATCGAATCCGTGGAAGGCAATGGTGGATATCTGAGACTTATGCTTTTGCTCTGAATGTAAACCAAGAGATAGATATAGGGAACAACACACTCAAAGGCAGGGGTAAGATAAATGATATAAAAGGGGTAGTGTGACACACACACCTCAAATCTACCTCTACTCTAGCACACTACGGCTTAGGGGGAACATACGAGTTAGCTCTAGGTTCTAATGTACTAAACATACAAAGCTAGAAGATACAAAAGATAGGCATGAGTATTGCATGAGGGAAACATGGTTCAGCACCCAGGTACAAACGGGGAGCTAGCCCGCAACGACCAGCACTCTGCGAAACTAGACTTTAGACTCCTACAGCAGGTACCCCAGCGTGGAGGTTGCCCTAGGATCCAACAGGGCTGTCACCACCTGAGGACCGACCTCTCATTACGGGGGTATGCTCATAACTATCGTAGCCAGACAACCCAGGCACCATGCCTACGTTGCTGCTAGACTTCACCTGGCCCGGGCTGTTGTGACCCAGGGTGAGAGCCACCAGAAGACTGGTCAACTAGACCGAGTACCGTAGCTTGAACACAGACCCCATGCAACACTCTCATGCCATCTAACAAGATCTACTAAGGCTAGACATACGAACAGATATGAACTCTCTTATGTCTAATCAACAAGATCAAAGGGTCGTGTTCGTGAAGAACGCGAGCCTCTAACTTATGAACAAACACATAAGGAAGGAGTTTATCACCCTTCAAGTGGATCAAAAGGTAGTGTTCACGAAGAACACGAGCCTCTAAATGATGAACAGAGGATGAACTCAAGAACATATCAAGACTATGATCTACCATGACTTTATATGAAATAGCTGAATAACTGAAGTAGATCAAAGTCATACAAAGAAATAAAGATAAAAGAGAACTCATACCTTAACTTCCAAGAGGACTTGGAACCTGAAGAAGAGCTACTCTAGCCTACCCCCTAGCCTTGGAAACTAAAAGTGAGAGGAGAATGAGAGAGTGGTGTGTGAGAAATGGGAGCCCCTCCCCTCCTATTTATAGAGGAAGACAAGGCTTGCTCGGACGCCCAAATGGCCCCTAAACACCCGGGAGTGAAGCAAGTGACCAATGAGCAACCAACACGTGGAAGGCCAGGATCAAAGGCCCCTAGGTCGGTTCGGCCGATCCTAGGATTGGCCGGCCCCCTAGGGTCGCCTTCTGGCCTGTGTTTTCTCTAGGTGGCTGCCCTGTGGGCCCTCTGATCCATCCTCGGTGCATGGCTTGATTTGGTATCCGAGGTGGACCCTTTGATCCATGTGAAGTCCATGTGGCGTCCTCTGATTCGTCGGTGAGTGCCTCCCCTGGATCGATGACGTGTCTTGCCATGTTTCCCTTGGTGGCAGCCACCTCCTCAGCTGAGTTGGCATGGTTGCTTCATAGAAGTGGAGTTTCCATCTCTTTTAAAGGGTAAATCACCTACATACAAATAATCTCCAAGGACAAGTGGAACTACATTATTCAAACCAAAATGCTAGTAAATAATGCATATGCCTCCATTTATGTGAGAATATTGATGGTTGGAAATGGTGAATTTCCACCGTCAACAGTTTTGCCTCATCAACTCGAGGGCCCATTTAGCGATTCTACCTTCCACCTCCAGGCTCTGTATGATTTCGCCAAGCGGGTACTTGGATACCACCGTGATGCGATGCGAGTCGGAATAATGCCGAAGCTTCCGCTTAGTGATGAGCACAGCGTAGATCAGCTTCTGTATATGTGGGTATCGTGTCTTCGAGTCGGAGAGGACCTCGCTCATGAAGTAGACGGGGCACTGAACCTTCTGAGTCTTGCCAGGCTCATCTCGCTCAACCACCAGTGTTGTGCTCACGACCTGGGTCGTCGCAGCGATGTACAAGAGCTTCGGCTCTTCCTCGACCGGCACGGTGAGCACCGGTGGGCTCTCTAGTAGTTTCTTGAGCAAGTCGAGGGCCTCCTACGCTTCTGGCGTCCACTGAAATTATTCTGACTTCTTCATGAGTTGGTACAGTGGCAGGTTGCGCTCTCCTAGTCGAGCGATGAATCTGCTGAGAGCGGCGAGGCATCCGGTGATGCGCTGCACTCCCTTCAGATTCTTGATGGGTCCCATGCTCATGATCACAGAGATCTTCTCGGGGTTCGCCTCGATGCCGCGCTCTGACACGACGAACCCGAGCAGCATGCCCCTGGGGACCCCAAAGACACACTTCTCGGGGTTTAGCTTCACGCCGTGTTCTCTCAGCTTCTCGAAGACCGCGGTAAGGTCAGGTATCAAGTCACCCACCTTCTTTGACTTGACCACGATATCATCAACGTAGGCCTCGATCAGCCACCCGATGGGATCTCCAAAGACGCGACGCATGCATCTCTGGAATGTGGCCCCTGCATTCTTCGACCCGAATGGCATGGAAACATAACAGTACACGCCAAATGGGGTGATGAACGAGGTGGCGAGCTGGTCGATCCGGTCCATTGCGATCTGATGGTACCCCGAGTAAGCGTCGAGGAAACAGAGAGTCTCACACCCAGCCGTCGAGTCGACTACTTGGTCTATGCACGGTAAAGGAAATGGATCTTTCGGACATGCCTTGTTCAGGCTCGTGTAATCAACGCACATCCTCCATTTCCCATTCTTCTTCTTAACAAGTACAGGGTTTGCTAACGACTCGAGGTGGTAGACATCACGGATGAACCCTGCACTAATAAGTTTCTTGATCTCCTCGCCGATAGCCTTGCACTTGTCGGAGTTGAAGCGGCGCAGGCGCTGCTTGATCGGCTTTGAGCCGGGCTTAATGTTAAGCTTGTGCTCGGCGACCTCCCTTGGAATCCCCGACATGTCGGAGGGTTTCCATGCGAACACGTCGAGATTCGCGCGGAGGAAGTCGACGAGCGCGCTTTCCTAGTCGGAACCGAGCGCCGTCCCGATACAGAGTGTGCGGCCATCATCGGAGACGGGCACCTCCTTGGCATCCTTGGCGGGCTCAAAAGAGCAGGCTGCACGCTTGGGCGTCTCGGTGATTTCTTAGTCCTCGGAGGGTGGCTCAGTAGCAAGCTTCTCAGACCGGATTAGTGCCTCAGCGAACTGGAAGCACTCAGCATCGCATTCGTACGCGTACTGGAAAGTTGTACTAGCTGTGATGATGCCTTTTGGGCCGGGCATCTTCAGCTTGAGGTACGTGTAGTTGGGGACGGCCATGAACTTAGCGTAAGCTGGCCTTCCGAGTACCGCGTGATACGTCCTCGGGAACCCCACCACCTCGAAGGCGAGGGTTTCCATCCGGAAGTTGTTCGGAGCTCCGAACGTGACGGGCAGATCGATCTGCCCGAGTGGGACCGCCTCCATCCCGGGTACGACCCCGTGGAAAGGCGCCTTAGACGGCCGTAGTCGGGACCGCGGGATCCCCATGTCGTCCAGGGTCGACATGTAGATGACGCTGAGGCCGCTGCCTCTATCCATCAGAACCTTGTGCACACGCTTGGTGCCGAACAAGGGTGACACGACTAGCGGGTAGCTACCCGGTCCTGGTATGTGATCAGGATGATCGTGTCGGTCGAACGTAACCGGCATCTCCGACCACTTCAGGTAGGCCGGAGCTGCATGCTCGAGTTGGTAAACTTCTCGTCGTACCACCTTCTCTTGGCACTTGGGCAGCCGTGCCTCCGAGCCTCCGAAGATCATCATCACGGCTCCGTCCTCACGAGGGTAAGTGCTGTCGTCGTTGCACTTGTCCTTCCCTCCGTCACCAGTCGGAGGGTCGCTTCGCTTTTTCAGCGTGTCGGCGAGGTAGGCCTTCATCAGGTTGCAATCCTTGAAGGCGTGCTTGACCGAGCCCTCGTGGTTGGGGGCACGGGGCGTCCAGCAGCTTCTCGAAGTGACCCGAGGGAGGATTGCCTCGGGGCCTCGCTGTCTTTCGGTCGACAGAGGCCACCAAGGCATCCTCACGGTACCTTTTATCTTTACTTTTCTTTTTCTTGATTGGTGCGGTCGAGCCATCTCCGGCTTCGGCTGGCTGCTTCCCTTTGTCCGTGCCGGGGCTGAGCGTCGCAGCTACGGCCTCCTCCCCATTGGCATGGTCGGTGGCGATGTCGAGCAGCTCCCGAGTAGATCGTGGCTTCCGTCGCCCGATCCGATGGATCAGCGTGGCGCACGTGGTGCCATTCTGGAAGGCCGAGATGACGTCCGTGTCGGTGGTGCTGGGCAACTCGGTGCACCGCTTGGAGAAGCGTTGGATGTAGTCGCGTAGGCTTTCACCCTTCATCTGCTTGCAGTTGCGCAGGTCCCAGGAGTTCCCCGGTCGGGTGTACGTGCCCTGGAAGTTACCGATGAAGGCGTCGCGTAGCTGTGACCAGCTGTCGATCTTGCCCCGTGGCAAGTGCTCGAGCCACGTGCGGGCCAAGTTCGCGAGATGTAGTGGCAGGTTCTTGATGATGAACAGGTCGTCCCGCGCTCCGCTAGCGTTGCAAACTAGTCGGTAGTCTTCCAACTAGACGCTGGGTTGGTTTCACCGTCGTACTTGGGTATGGAGGTCGGATCCCCGAAACGAGAAGGAAAACGAGCGCTGCGCACATTCTTCCCGAAGGCACGTGGCCCTTGGGCATCAGGCGAGCCGCTCCTGCTCCGGTCCTCGTCGCTGTCATACCGGCCCCCGCGTCGCCGGTTGTACTCCTTGTGGGATTGCTCCACGTAGTCGTCGTGCTGACCCGTGTTAGCCCTCCGCCGCGCTTTGATGGTGTCGCGCGCGTTGCGGTTGGGACCGAGTCGACTCTTGACTGGCACGTTGACCTCCTCGGATCATCGTGGCTGCCGCGACGGAGCCGCGGGCTGTCGTGGCTCGGAGGGTCCGCGACCCTGCGAGCCCCGCTGCCGAGAAGCGGAGCTCTCCGCCTGCTGCACGACGGCGGTCTCGAGGAGGGTCTTGATCTGCTTGTGCACCTCTTTTTCTTGAGGCGTGGCGGTCTCAGGTATCTTCCAGAGAAGAACTGCCGCCGCCGCCAGATTCTGCGACGCTCTTTTGAAGACGGGCGTGCCGTCCACGACATCTTGGTTGTCGTTGATGATACGCTGCTTGACGTCTCGCGCTCGTGCGCGAGCAGGAGTCGGGTTCGGGTCCTGCCCGAGTTGTTGGTGGACCTGGGCCCGCTCATCGTCGAGCTGGCGCTGCGCGTCCTCCAACTCGTCTAGTCGAGCGCGTTGTGCGGCGGGGTTGGGAGGAACCTGGGCCTCCGCCACGCTGTCCGCCGTCGAGCCGTGGGCGGAGTGAAGCGCTCCATCCGGCATGTGGGCCGGTGCTGGTGCCACCGGGGCGTTCACAACGACGAAGCACTCGCACGAGGGATCGTAACCCCCGTCGTCCGAGTCGTCGGAGTAGCCGAAACAGTAATCCGCTTCCGTCTGAAATGATGAAGGGCGCCAGCGTCCCGGAGCCCGACGTAGTCCCACTCCGAGTCGAGAACATCGTCCGTGCCGTCGGTCTCGAGGTACTTCTCGTCAGGCGAGGTCACTGGGAGCCCCTTGTTGCCCCATAAACGATGGCTAGGGTAGTTGTCGTACGCGACCGGGTCCATGCTTGATGAAGAGGAGTATGCCGTTGCGTGGCACGCTCCTTGAGAGGGAGAAGGCTTCGGCGCGCCCTCCCTCGTGATGCGCTCCGTCGAGTCCGACGGCAGGGAATCGTCCACCGCGTCAGTAGCCGGTGACGCGCCAGCTTCGACCCGTGAAGGGGAGCTAGCACGCGTTGTCCTACGTCGGTCCGCTTTGGCTTGCTTCGCACGCTTGCCTGAACGCTTCTTGCGTCGGGGCACGCGTGCCACGACAGCTGGTGCTGGTGCCGATGCAGGTGCGTTGGTGGTCTCGCCGACGAGATGCATGAGGTAGCCGTCCCTGGTCGCATGGAAGTTCAGGCTTCCGAAGCGAAGCTCGAGCCTGACGTGGAGCAAGCCCGGTGATCCCACAGGGGAGTCCATCAGCAGCGGCTTGGTGAAGACTTTTGTCGAAACGGATGATGAGAGGGCCGTGCGGACCCTAAAAAGAACGTCGAAAACACGCGAAGGCCCCTACCTGGTGCGCCAACTGTCGGGGTTTGTTACCGCCGGCAAGTAAATTTATACGAGGGGGCGTGTTCTGATCCGCACGGTAGCACAAGAGACACTCGGGGTTATACTGGTTCGGGCCTCCGGAGAGTAATACCCTACGTCCAGTCTGAGAAGGGGTGTTCTTTATGCTCGGGTGTCTATAATAGGGAATACAAACAGGTCGGGAGAGGGTGTAGAGCCCAAGTCCCTGGTGTGCGAGTGGTTCAAGTAGAAGGAGTCTGCGTACGTGCGAGTGTTTGTGTGAGATGAGATGTCGATACTAAGTGCGTGTGGGGGTGGGAACGAATGTAACGTGTGAGTGTCCCTGTCTCTCCCTTTTATAGCCGCAAGGGAGGAGTCTAGGGTGGTTACATCGAGTGTATGAGCTAATCTACAGTGCAAGACGTCCTTCTCTGTTCCGGGCTGTCAGGCAACAGAAGCGGCGAAGCACTGTTACGGGGCCTTGGATGACGGTGCAGATCCGTGCGTCCCAAGGAGCCGTTCCGGGGCCCCCCCTGCCCTTCTCTGAGTAGTTGGTTGGGTATGGGGGACAGTGTACGTGCCCTGACCCCGTCAGTGGATCAGGGGCTTGTCTTTTCTTGATGCTGTAGGAACGGAGTAGACTACACTAGGGATAGGTGACGGCTTGCACTGTGCCGATGGTGGCACAACATTTCCCATGCCCTTCCGTGGTACGATGAGTACCGCTGTAACACCCTAAAATTCCATCACTAAAATTTGCTTAAGCAACATAGTGTTTTAGGGTTAGTCTTAAGGACTTAATTAATTTTCTAATTAATTTGAGCTCCAAAGTAATTAAAATTTAATTTAACCAATTTAGAGTCAAGAAGTGTTTGTGCATCATCATTTGGTTATGCATGGATTTTTGTGTGCTAGTGTGAAGTTTTAAAAGTTTATAAAATAATTTGAAAAGTTTGGAAAAAGTTTGATTTGAATTTGAGTTTAAAAAGATTTGAATAAAGGAGTTTGAAAAAGAAAAGAAAAAAAACAAACTTCAGCTTCTCCCTCTCTTCTTCCTTTCCAGCCCACCTCGACCCGTCCATCTCTCTTCCGGCCCACTTCTCCGCTGCGGCCCACTCCACCTCCTCTCTCTTTCTCCCTCATTGCCAAGCGGGGCCCACTTGTCGGCACCATCTTCTTCCCCCGGCCTCCTTCCCCTGCATCGCCACCACGGATCCCGCCACCCTGCCCCACGTCTCCCTACCTTCCCCTTCCTAATCCTGAGCCACAATCAAGGGCAATAAACCCTGCAGTCCACGAGCCATTAATCCCTTTCCGTTTCCCCCTCTTTCTTGCCTTCTTTATGCCCCGGTTGAGCGCCGGCCATCAATGGCAATCACCGCCGCCGCCGGAGCTCCTTCCGCTTCCCCTTCCCCCTCTCTTGCTCTACTTAAACCGTGCGCGAGCTCCAGCCCCTCCCTTTGCTCTCGCACGCCGTACCCTCGCACACACACCTCCACTCTTTCAAACGCCGCCGCCTCTGTTTCTCACCGCCGCCGGAGGGAAACACCGTCGGTGAAGTGTCCTTGGCCCCTTCTTCATTCTCTCTTCGTCAAGATCAATCGCTCACCCGTGACACTCCTTGCCCAGGAAGGCCATCGCCGTACCGAGCAGCGCCCCGGAGCCCCTGTCCTCGTCCGCCGGAGCGCCGCCCGAAGCTCGAGACCTCGCCGCCGTCAACCAACTTCTTCACCGTCGCCTCTCGTCCTTCATCGACTTCACCCAGAGCTTCGTACTGAGGTGAAGAAAGCTGTCCCCTCTTTAACCCGTGTTTTCGTGCTGTTTGCCGCTGCTCCGTGCTCGCCGGAGAGGCCGCGCCGCCCCCTTCCGGTGCCGGCCGCCGTGGCCGCCCGAGACCCCCTCCAGATGTCCTAGCCGGGTGCGCGAGCTTCCCCGCTACACGTAGCCCCTGCCCGTGCTCGAAATGATGGCCGGGAACGTTCTCCCGAGCCCACGCTGGCGAGGCGCCGCCGCGCGCCGCCGCGCAGCCTCTTTCTCTGGTGAACCCCGCCGCCGCTCCCGCTTATACGTCACCTCAGCCGCCGGATCAGAGATCTACGGCTCAGATCCACCGGCCCGCGCGAGTCAAACCCGGCCGTAACGGTCAGCATCGGCAATCTTGTTAAAGAGCACCTGAGCTTTTGTCTTTTCGCAATCCGGTCCTTCCACCATTAAAGATCCTTGCAATCAGGTCCTTCCACCATTAAAGATCCTTGCAATCAGGTCCTTCTTTTTACATTTTAGCCCCTGTCTTCTCTGAAGTTTAGCACCCGAGGTCCTTTTCACTCGTTTTCACATATAAACCCCTCTGTTTATATGTGTAATTACGTTTTAAGTCTCTGGTTTCTTTCAAATAAACCCTGTGAGCTTAGTTTTCTTACAGAAAAGTCCCTGTGTTTTGTTTTAATCATATCTTTCATGTTTTAGCTCCGTTTTTCGCGTATAATATATCAAAATGATCGTATCAGTGAGTAGAACCTTTTTATTAGCATGCTTTTAGCATATAGAACTGTTTGGTGAATTGTTTTATTTATTTATTATTTGTTAATGCTTGTGCGTAGATATCATGCCTGTTTCAACTAAGCACCCTGTCGGAGAAGATCAAGAAGAGCCTTTCTTCGAAGAAGAGGATCCACAGTTTGTAGAGGAAGGCAAGTGGACTTCCCCCTTTGCATTTTCCTCTTTGTCCTATGTAACTGCATATCTAAATAACATTTACTTTTACATGTTGTTATGCATTAACTTGATGGGAAATCCCCTTTTTAAGGACATGACTAGAGCTTTACCCCTGTCACCTTGATCAACCCTTTTTAATAAATGTTTTGGGTAGATGAATGCTTAGTTGCTATACATGGGCTGGTTACAAGTGGTTTTATGATAAAGACTTTCATGCTTAAGAAATGTTGGTTATGTTTAAAGACAAGATCATATGTTTTAATTGGAACATGGAGAACCACCCAAGATAACAGTACAACCACAGTCCATATGGCTCTGGCTTAGCCAATTAATTAGGCGTGTGAATTATCTGACAGCCTTTCCCGAAAGGGGCACAGGGGGCCGGAGTTGTAGGGGTATAGCCCGGTTCTTTTGGAATAGCAACTTTTGCTAAGGTGCTGACCACTAGGGAGAGTTATGGTCCGCTCCGCTGCTGTAACTATCGTAGGTTGTTGGTCTTTTGCATTGCCTTTGTAAAGGCTTCGTAGTGAACCCCTAGCCACTCACCTCGGCAGTGTTTAAGGGTCTAGCTAACCCGAGCAACATGGGGAACACGAGCTGTGGGTAAAGTGTACAACCTCTGCAGAGTTAAAACTGATCGATCAGCCGTGCTCACGGTTAAGAGCGGCTTGGACCCTCACATGATAATTAAACTTAATGATGAATTCAAATTGTGGTTTCCTTATGCTTTTGAGATATGTTTGCAAATATTTAATCTTTTGGGGTTGGTATAAACTTACATCTTAATAGGTTTGCTAATAAAACTTGACCAACATTAAAATGCTAACCGCTGCAAAACCTTAGCCTATCCTTGATAGCCTTGCATGTTTTCCCCCACTTGCTGAGCTCCAACCATAAGAGTGTTCACCCTTGCTTATCGCTGTTTAGATGAGAACAACGGTGAGGAGTACTGGAGCGACTTTGAGGAGTTCTGAGGCATGCGATCCCCCAGTCATGTGCCTGTGGAAGATGAAGATGAAGTCATCTGTTTAGTTACCGTTTGTTTTATTGGACCTTCGTGTCCACTGCCTGAGTGTAATAATGGATATTGTAATGGTTAACTCTTGTACGTTTGATTACAGTTATGGTATTACACTCTTTTGTCTATCGTATGTGTGTAACTTGATCCTGGCGCACATATGAGATGCATTTGGTTTCATTTCGGAAATCAGATGTGACAAAGTGGTACCAGAGCAGTAATGACTGTAGGACGCAGCCTTAAGTTAGAAATGGTCGAAAATTAAGGATTCATGATCTAGAAGCCATATCATCATTCAAAATTTACTTAATTATGTATAAAAACTAATTTATTCAGTTTTCTTTTATTTTAATGCCATCATTTTTTTATCTATGTTGAGTCTCCTTTTTGCTTATCAGATGGCCAGAACAAAGAACACTGCATGCAAGAGCACTGGTGGCCGTGCACCCCGCTACCCAATGATTGAGCCAAAGCAGCAGCGTGAGGTTCAGGTGGAGGTTCTGGTGGAGGATGAGGTTGAGGAGGATCCAGAGGAGAGGATACTCGAGGATGACGCCGAAGATCACCGTGGGATACCGCAGCTGTACGACGGCACCTACTTGGAGGTGGATGCCGATGGCGACGTGGTGATACCTCTAGCTGCCCCTGCACCTAATGCTCCTGCACAAGATGCTGCTGGAGGAGATCCAGATGACTCTGGAGATGACAGCAGTGACAATAATAGTGAAGACAGCAGCAGTGGAGATGGCAGAGATGATGGTGATGATGGCAGCAATGGCAATGACGAGACTGAAGATGCTAACAGTGCTGCGAATGTTAATTAGATGGATGAAGACCCTCGCTTCCATGGAGCGACATATGACTATCATTATGCTGAGGATGTTGAGGGACAATTTGTAGTCTTGTTGGAGGAGACCCTGCAGTATCTTGACTTCACAGCAAGGCCCCTCTACGTCACCAAGCACTACACGGAGCCTGGGATGGAGGATTATTACACCACGGAGGTTCACGTTCGTGTGCCTCTTCCTGGAGGTGTTGGGCACCGTGTACATTCTTCACATTTCAGTTCAGCGCCTATGACAGTGGAGGCTGCTTCGGTGAACGATGCAGCGAGGAGGGCTCTGTGGTCCATCAGTAACAGATATCGTGAGCAGTTGCATGAGTCTGACTTCCGCCTTGTCCTTAGCTGTCCTCGAGCCAGCGCCAACACTGTTGTTCCCGTGGGGAATAACAGAGATGGTCGTGTGGACATCTTGGCCCGTGTTGCTTCAGCACTCAACACAGACTTGGAAGGTTCTTACGATGAGGTGGATCGTCTACATGATCAGCTCCAGAGGGCACAGGCACGGATTGCACAGCTGGAAGCACAGCTTGCTGGGCGACGTCCTCCTGAGGAAGAAGCACCCTTCTGTCCTCCGGAGTCTCCGCCTCGCAAGAGGACTCGATATGGTACCAATGAAGCTACGACCAGCGTGCGGCAGGAGTAGAGTTTAGAAAGACCCACCTTTACTTTTGTCATCGTTAGAACGCTCCTGTGAGGGCGATTCTTGTAATAATGTTTGTTGCTTGAAAACTTGGATGTTTCGTTTCTTTGTTTGAGTGTGTTGTTTTGTGGAGTGATGGCCACAAAGCAACGAGAACAAAATTATTTAGTTAATAAAGGGTTTGGGTTATCTTTATCTGTGATGTTTCTTTATCGAGTTTGGATGATACAAAATCTGTTCACGTAACTCTCTGACAAAGCAGTTAAGTTTGAATTTTATCTTGAGCTACAGAACTCCGTTTGATGTGAAACCAGTTGGGTTAGTTCACTAATTTTATGAGTAAATTTCTGGTAAATTTTCAGCAGTAATGAATAAGTATTCACGGAGTTATGAACAAAACTTGAGGGATGTCAGAATCTATAAAACTCTGCTGACATAGTGGTCTTGTTTATTTTATATCTCAAGTTGTATAACTCCAATTGAGACGAAATCAGTTGGGTTGGCTTTGAAATTTCATACTGCATATGCTGAATTATTTTCATAATTTTTGGATAACATCACTGGGAGTTATATGTGATTTGTTGAAGCTAACAGAATCTGTTCAAGTTAAAAATTCAAGCATCCTTATCCATTGAATCTACTCTTTATGCATCACTTATTTGAAATACATTTCTCTAACAATCAGATGGTACAAATCAGGTCAGGAGGAGGTCAAGACGTCCCGCCAGTGATTCGTGCTCATATAGCTAACCAACAAGCTCAAGCACCACCATCTCCACCCCCACTTAATCAAATGGATCCGGCTATGTTGCAGTTCATCACCGCTCAAACCCAGCTGTTGCAGAACCTCACTGCAACAGTTCAAAACCTTCAAGCTCAACAAAACCAGCCAGCACCACCTCCCCCGCCTCACCCACAGCCGAGGGACAAACATAGGGATTTCATGAGCCACAACCATCCCACCTACTCTCACTCAACCGATCCGCTGGATGCTGATGATTAGTTGAAGACAATTACCAAGAAACTTGAGATTGTCCAATGCACTGACAGAGAGATGGTCCTGTATGCTGCTGGTAGACTGACTGGGCAGGCTGGTGATTGGTGGGATGCATATTCAACTGCACATCCTAACAGGAACAACATTACTTGGCAAGAGTTCCGGGACAATTTCCGTACCTATCACATTCCTTCGGGAGTGATCAAGCTTAAGCAGAAGGAATTCCTAGCACTGAAACAAGGGAATATGTCTGTTACTGAGTACCTTGACAAGTTCACTCATCTGTCTCGTTATGCTCCGGATGAAGTCAACACAGATCCTAAGAGGCAGGAAAGGTTTCTGGATGGCTTGATTGGGCCACTCAACTATCAGCTACAAAGCCATACATTTCCGGATTTCCAGACACTACTGAATAAGGCTATTGGGTTGGAAAGTAAGAGGAAGGAACTGGGCGAGCAGAAACGCAAGTTCCAGTCTCATGGGCAATCTAGCAGTAACACTCGTCCTCGCTACAGTTCACAGCAAGGCTCATATCATCATCGTTCTGGTGGTCAAGGAGGAAAATATCCACAGAATTTGCAGCTGTAGCGTTCGTTTCAACCACAACGCTTCAATCCTCAGACACCACAAACTCCTACTCCTCAGCAGAATCGCTCCAACAATGGCTCTGGGGCACCTATCAGAAACACCACTCCTGTTCAGCCTAGTGGGTGTTTTAAGTGTGGCGAGCTGGGACATTATGCTAACAATTGTCCTAAGAGAGGAATGCAGACTCCTCAGAAGGATAATGGTCAGAGGCCTAGGCAGTCATCATCTCAGCCTCGCACTCCACAAGCTCCCAACAAGAGAGGCCAGCAGAACTATATGTGTGGCCGAGTGAATCATGTATCTGTGGAGCAAGCCCAAAATGACTCCGGCGTGGTACTGGGTACGTTTCCCGTCAACTCTATACCTGCTACAGTTTTGTTTGATTCGGGAGCATCACATTCATTCGTAACTGATCAATTTGTGACAAAATATAACATATCTATGAGTCCTATGAAGACACCTTTGATAGTTAGTTCCCCGGGAGGTGAAATGAAAACTGGTTATGTATGCCCACGAGTGAATATTAATATCATGGGAGTAGACTTTCTGGCTAATCTGGTAGTCTTAAAGTCATGGGGAATAGATGTGATCCTAGGTATGGATTGGTTACGGAGTTGTGATGGAGTTATTCAGTGCCGAAAGAAATCAGTATTGTTAACCAGTCCACAAGGAGAAAGAATAGAGTATGTGGGTACCCCCTCATCCAGTAGTGGCACTGTGAATTCAGTTGAAGGCAAGGCCTTGGAAGATATAAAAGTAGTAAATGAATATCCTGATGTGTTTCCAGATGATTTGCCAGGTATGCCACCTAACCGTGATATTGAATTCAGTATTGAACTTATACCTGGTACTGCTCCTATATCAAAAAGACCATATAGAATGGATGTTAAAGATTTAGACGAACTAAAGAAACAAATAGAGGAATTACTCAGTAAAGGGTTTATCCGTCCTAGTTCTTCACCATGGGGAGCCCCCACACTCTTCGTGGATAAAAAGGATGGATCTAGGAGGTTATATATAGATTATCGATCTCTTAATGAGGTTACCATCAAGAACAAATACCCTTTACCCCGGATCGAGAATTTGTTCGATCAGATGAGAGGAGCAAAAGTTTTCTCTAAGATAGATCTCCGATCGGGATACCATCAGCTGAAAATCCGAATGGAGGCTATACCAAAGATGGCATTCACATCTAGGTATGGGTTGTATGAGTTTACTGTGATGTCATTTGGATTGACCAACGCTCCAGCATACTTCATGTACTTGATGAACAAAGTGTTTATGGAGTATCTTGATAAGTTCGTCGTGGTATTCATTGATGATATTTTGGTGTTTTCTCGGAGTGAGGAAGAACATGAAGAGCACTTGAGACTTGTGTTGCAGAAGCTTAGGGAACATCAACTGTATGCCAAGTTTAGCAAGTGTGATTTCTGGTTGAAGGAGGTCTCCTTTCTTGGACACATTATCACTGACGGTGGGATTGCAGTGGATCCAAGCAAAGTTCGGGATGTGTTGAACTGGAGTCCGCCTAAGAATGTACCGGAGATCAGAAGTTTCCTTGGACTCGCAGGATACTATCGTAGATTTATCGAGGGATTCTCGAAGATTGTGAAACCCCTTACAACTTTACTAGAGAAGGGTAAAGAGTTTAAATGGGATGACAAGTGTCAAACTAGTTTTGAGGAATTGAAGTCACAACTGTTTTTCCAAAGAAAACCAAGTGCAAACCTATATGCATGTCAGGATCAAGTTTCATGCATATAGTTGACATAACTGAATAATAGAAACAGTATCACGTAAGAAAATGGAAGATTATCAGAGTATTACGCTTAAATCCTGGAAACGAAGGCACCAAACATCCACAAGCAATCGACTAGGGGTTGTGTACGCCTAGCACCACAACATCTTCACAACGACTTCACAGCAGCTTCCTCTTTCTGAGCAACATTGTTTATAGCAAGGGTGAGCATATGTCGTACTCAGCAAGTGTGGGAAAAGTATGAATGCAAAAGCTTAACAAGGAAGGGCTAACAGGTTGACTGCATTAAGCACTTTTAGTTGGTCAAATATAAAAGTGCTTAATGCTTGCAATTTATAGATGGCACAATGGTTCAGCTGACTCGTTGGCGTCCATCTTCTGGAGTCCTAGTTCAACTTGGCGTTCGGCGGCTGCAGCCAAGAAAAACGAGACGCTTCAGGAGACCAGCTTGTCACGGAGCCAAAGATGAACTAGGAAAACAGGACGTGATCCGTGCATCTTCATCAGTTAATAAAGAAGAGATAAAAAGGGATAGAAAGAGAAAACGGAAGATAATTAATGCAAGTAGATTTAGATAACGTAACCATAGATATTATTGTATAGAATTTTGAAGAGATAAAGAAGCTAGCAAATTTGCTCCGAAGATATATATAGTAAACATAAGGGACTTCAAATAAACCATTTGTAGATAGAGAGAAAGATTATAAAGCCTTCAACTAACATAGATTTAGCTCTAGGAAAAAATGAGGATAAATTTCAGAAAAGCTGGAAAAGATTCTAGGGACTTGCTAACAAGATTTTAGAACTTCCAGGAGCATAACTGCGAGACACCGAGGGCACAAACATATATAATTACGCTTATAAACCCGAGGGCAGTGGACGGTCGACCGGCGGACGACGGCGGACGCGGTCGGCTCGGTTCAAGTCGCGGCGGTGCACCAGTGATCTTCCGGTGACGGGCAGGAGCACGACGGCTGCGGCGCGGCGCGGGGAAGCTCCGGTCGGTCGCGGCTCCGTCGAGCGGCGTCCCGGTGCGGCAAATCGAGCGGCGGCGACGGCGCAAGGCGGAGCGGAGGGCACGCAGCAGTGGCGGAGGTTAGGGCGGCACGCAGGGGTCGGCTTCCGCCCTTTTAAAAGCGCGCGGGGGCTTAGCGCGCACGGCACGCACACCGAGGAGTGGCGGCGGCGCTCCGGACTCTGGCCGTGCCCGGCCTCAGCACGCAGGGGTGTTGGGCTCAGATGGGTCGGAGCGGGCTAGCGGCTTGGGTGGGCCGAAACGGGTCGGGCCTCTGGGCTCAGCCCAAAAGGAAAGGATATGTTTTCTTTTTTTCATTTTCAGAAATCATTTTCTTGTGTAAAGAAAAAATCCAGAAAATCTAGATAAATCATTTAAAGCACGAAAAATACTCTGAAAATCTCAAAAATTCTAGGAAAATTTCCAGAAATAGATTGAGACACGAGCAATCCAAATAAAATATTAAAAAGGATTTTAGAGCCTTCTAATAAATAGAAATAGCTCAAGAAAAGTGAAAATAAATTCCAAAAAAGCTGAAAATTTCTCAGAAGGATTTGATCAGCATCTAAACACATTTTAAAACCATTTGCACTCATGAACACCCAAATGCATCGGCATGAATGCAACACTCACGGAATCATTTTATTTAATTCAGAAAATTAAATAATGGCTTTTTCCTATACTATATTTCCTGTAAAGAAAATAATTGTTTGGAAATTTTTTAAAATTATGAGAAAATTGTTATTTAATTAATCTTTCTATTCACATCCTGAAATTAGAAATTTCAGGGTGTGACAAATCTACCCCTTAAACGGAATCTCGTCCCGAGATTCGAAGAGAGAAGAAACAAGGAGGAAGATAAACAAGAATATTTATGCACGAGGTAGATAGGCAATCATTCTTTATTGTCGATCGATGCGGAATCTTCAATCTTCATCTTTGAGGTCTTCATCAGAGTGAGTGAGATGGGATAATAGCAAGCACAAGGTAGGAAAGAAAGTAGAGTGAGGTCTTCTTTTCTTCAACTTGCTCACTGCTTAATGGTGACCATGGTTGTAGCATTTGCTTGTTGGTGTTGCCTTCCATTTCTTCTTCTGATGGCCCTTATTTGATCAGGTAGAGAGAGAGAGATGACAAGGATGTGAGAGGCACAAAAGAAGAACCCAACTAGGCAACTGATGTTATTGCAGGTATAAGACCCACAATACACCAACACTCACTACAAAGAAACGAATCAATCAAGGTCATAAAACCAAATATCATCATGCAAGCACTGAATTCCACCAATCAAGCATAGTTAGAGGAACGATACTATACGTTGTTAATAATGTCAGAGGACATCCTCCTAATAGATTAGATGTAGCTCCCAGTAAGAATATCCATAAATAATGAAATCCTCATAGATCATGGAGTACGAGATTATGAGTTCATCCCAACTAGAATCACCTCAATCAGAAGTTTAGAACCCGGGATATAGATTAATCAAGATGGCTATTTCAGCAGTGTTGACAGATTCTGAATGCTCCACCAATTCGCATGTATCCCTCTTGATACAGAACGAATACTGTTGAATTTTCGACAGAAATTGACCCATGAAATTCTGGAACTAACCCAACTGATTTCATGTCAATCGGAGTTCTGTAGCTTGAGATAGAATTAAAACAGTAACGATGTGTTAGAGAGCTGCGCAAACAGATAGAATATCAAGGGTAACAATTCCACCAATAAATCAAGAGGGTGTCATTGCTTGAGAAAATGCACAGAGGTCGAAAAAGTGTTCCAGGAGAGTGAAGAATTCACGGTTTAGCATTTGTAAAGAAAGGAAGTGCAAATGCTTAAGAGTCTCCTAGAAGAGCAGAGTTACAACGGCGGAGAGAGAAGAAGATGGTTGAGAAGTGAAAACATTCATCAGAAAGGTCAGAGATAAGATAAGGAGGGACTTTAGATCAAAAGAGACCTTAGGAAACATCCATTGCTAACTAGGCTTACGTCCTACAGTCGATACAGCTTTGATACCACTCTGTCACACATGTTTTTCCAAAGAAAACCAAGTGCAAACCTATATGCAAGTCAGGATCAAGTTTCATGCATATAGTTGACATAAGTGAATAACAGAAACAGTATTACGTAAGAAAATTGAAGATTATCAGAGTATTATGCTTAAATCCTGGAAACGAAGGCACCAAACATCCATAAGCAGTCGACTGGGGGTTGCGTACGCCTAGCACCACAACATCTTCACAACGACTTCACAGCAGCTTCCTCTTTCTGAGCAACATTGTTTATAGCAAGGGTGAGCACATGTCGTACTCAGCAAGTGTGGGGAAAGTATGAATGCAAAGGCTTAACAAGGAAGGGCTAACAGGTTGACTGCATTAAGCACTTTTAGTTGGTCAAATTTTATTAGCACCTGATTACTATGATATAAGTAAATACCAACCCACATTAACATAGAGAGATACACCATAAGCATATGGCTAACATAACCAGAAATCACGATTTAAGTCCATCTTCAAGTTCAATTATCATGTGAGGGTCCAGGCCGCTCTTGACCGTGAGCACGGCTAATCGATTAGTTTTACACTCTGCAGAGGTTGTACCCTTTCACCACAAGTCGCGTAAAAATCCCGAAGAACTTTGAACCCAACCATGCGATGCCGGCCAAGCATCATACCACACTACCTAGGTGTGATTGCATAGGGACGCTACGAGGCCTTTACAAAGAGTCCTCCCATGTGTATTAGTCCATAGTAGCATATGCCATAGAGGCTATCTTTCGTACCACACTTCTATTCACGGACGGTCAGCCATAGAGTACTTCCGTTCCAATACCTATCCGGAATAGAAGAGCCTTAAAAGCATTCCTCCGTACCCAAACTACTATGCGAGTAATGGCCACACAAGACTTCCCTAATTACTCAGCCAAGACCAGAGCCATTTAGTCCTTGTGGTTGCATTGTTGTCCTGTGTGGTCGCTCCATGTTCCAATTAATCATATGGTCTTGTATTAACCAGAGATATATAGCATCAAAGTAAATCATGTTTATCAGTGTTGTTCATTAGAACCACCATAACCCAGGTAGAGCAACTAAGCATAGCTACCCAACAAAAAGATAAACCCAGGTTAAAAAGGAATGATAACAAAGTCTAGGCAAATCCTTAATAGGACCCATCAGATTAAATGCAAGCATATGCAATGTGATTAAACACAGTTATTGGGACAAAAGAACAAGGATACACTTGCCTTTAACCAGTGTAATGTTGTTGCTCAGAATTCTTCAACCTCTTGCTCTCCAAAGCTCTCGAACCACGTTCTTTCTATTCGCATCAATCATCGGGCACAAGCATACAAAGCAAACAAACAAGCAAACTAAGAACAATATACCGCTCAAAAAAATATTTGAAAGAGTGCACTAAAAGATATGGATCGATTTTAGCAGCGAACTGAAAAAGATATGGATTTAAAGAATGAAAGGATAGATATTGAACATGATGGTGAACACAAATGCATTGCAGGGCCGCACACGCGCAAATGAATAGGTAGCAAATAATCACGTTGCATGCTGGTGGTGCATATGTGCATGTATGAAGATGAAAAGAAACAGAATTATTATTGCTCAAGCATAAGCATGATGTAAGCATGACATCAAGGAGAGACCGAGAGCGGGGATGCATGCGGTTCTCACCAGCGGCGTCCACGGCGAGTTCGGCAAACGTGAGTCGGACGGCGACCATGAGGGCAACTGCTGGTGACGGTCCTGGGAGAGTCGAGAGACATAGCTGAGCAGAGATTTGTGTTGGCACGATGTCATCCTTGCATGGGCAGATGTTTCTTTACTTCTGTACATATGTGGTTTTCTTTCCGTTGCTACCATGCATCTCGTTGCTCGAGCATCTATGCATGTACTTTGCACCAGAAACTAGCAGCCGCTGCAAAGAAACAGGAGGTTGCTTCAGTGCTGAGACGGCAAGGATTAACAGGGCACGGCCATAGGCGTTACAGATAGCATGGATATTAGAGACAAAAGATAGCATGGATTAGTGACAAAAGATGAACAGAGGAGTGCATCTGTCGGTAGCTGATGATAAGCACCAGTTCCTAATCCTAACATGCATATGAGAGAGATAAATAAATAGAGAAACTCACGAAGGTAGGGATGTGTGGTTTGTGACCTGCAGCAAACAGGACGATGGGCGAACATCAATCTTGAAAAGAAGGCTGCAGTTCGACCATCACGCGGACATGGTCCGGCAACAGATCGACCGACGACGACAAAGCATGGCTCGAGCTTCGCGCAGCCGGCGGGGCTTCGACGTCGTAGGAGATTCGAGACCGGGCGGCGGCGAGGCTCCATCTTGACGAGAGGAAGCTCGTGGTGGTGTAGACAGGGGCCGACTCGGGTCTCCACGGTCGGCGGTGTTCCGGCGACGAGCGGACGGGATCATGCACGGCAACAGGTTGGTGGCGACGTCGGCATCGAAGGGCGTCTGATTTGGCCGCCGGATAGAGTTCGCCGAGATGATGGCGGCACGTGGCCGGGTAGGCACCCTAACTAGGGCACGCTGAGATGCTGCCATTGATCTGGAAAATTGAGGGCCGGTACCGTGGCTTGCAATTTATAGATGGCACAATGGTTCAGCTGACTCGTTGGCGTCCATCTTCTGGAGTCCTAGTTCAACTTGGCGTTCGGCGGCTGCAGCCAAGAAAAACGAGACGCTTCAGGAGACCAGCTTGTCACGGAGCCAAAGATGAACTAGGAAAACAGGACGTGATCCGTGCATCTTCATCAGTTAATAAAGAAGAGATAAAAAGGGATAGAAAGAGAAAACGGAAGATAATTAATGCAAGTAGATTTAGATAACGTAACCATAGATATTATTGTATAGAATTTTGAAGAGATAAAGAAGCTAGCAAATTTGCTCCGAAGATATATATAGTAAACATAAGGGACTTCAAATAAACCATTTGTAGATAGAGAGAAAGATTATAAAGCCTTCAACTAACATAGATTTAGCTCTAGGAAAAAATGAGGATAAATTTCAGAAAAGCTGGAAAAGATTCTAGGGACTTGCTAACAAGATTTTAGAACTTCCAGGAGCATAACTACGAGACACCGAGGGCATAAACATATATAATTACGCTTATAAACCCGAGGGCAGTGGACGGTCGACCGGCGGACGACGGCGGACGCAGTCGGCTCAGTTCAAGCCGCGGCGTGATCTTCCGGCGACAGGCAGGAGCGCGACGGCTACGGCGCGGCGCGGGGAAGCTCCGGTCGGTCGCGGCTCCGTCGAGCGGCGTCCCGGTGTGGCAAATCGAGCGGCAGTGACGGCGCAAGGCGGAGCGGAGGGCACGCAGCGGTGGCGGAGGTTAGGGCGGCACGCAGGGGTCGGCTTCCGCCCTTTTATAGGCGCGCGGGGGCTTAGCGCGCACGACACGCACATCGAGGAGTGGCGGCGGCGCTCCGGACTCTGGCCGTGCCCGGCCTCAGTACGCAGGGGTGTTGGGCTCAGATGGGCCGGAGCGGGCTGGCGGCTTGGGTGGGCCGAAACGGGTCGGGCCTCTGGGCTCGGCCCAAAAGGAAAGGATATGTTTTCTTTTTTTCATTTTCAGAAATCATTTTCTTGTGTAAAGAAAAAATCCAAAAAATCTAGATAAATCATTTAAAGCACGAAAAATACTCTGAAAATCTCAAAAATTCCAGGAAAATTTTCAGAAATAGATTGAGACACGAGCAATCCAAATAAAATATTTGAAGCTCATAAAAAGGATTTTAGAGCCTTCTAATAAATAGAAATAGCTCAAGAAAAGCGAGAATAAATTCCAAAAAACCTGGAAAATTCTCAGAAGGATTTAGTCAGCATCTAAACGCATTTTAAAACCATTTGCACTCATGAACACCCAAATGCATCGGCATGAATGCAACACTCACGGAATCATTTTATTTAATTCAGAAAATCAAACAATGGCTTTTTACTATACTATATTTCCTGTAAAGAAAATAATTGTTTGGAAATTTTTTAAAATTATGAGAAAATTGTTATTTAATTAATCTTTCTATTCACAAATTTCAGGGTGTGACAAGATTGACCACAGCTCCTGTGTTGATAATGCCAGATATACACAAAGGGTTTGATGTGTATTGTGATGCTTCTCGGCAAGGATTAGGTTGTGTGTTGATGCAGGAAGGAAAGGTCATAGCATATGCTTCGAGATAGTTAAGGAAACATGAGCAGAACTATTCTACTCATGATCTTGAGTTAGCTGCAGTTGTGCATGCTCTCAAAATCTAGAGGCATTATATGATTGGGAATAAGTGTCAGATTTTCACCGATCATAAGAGTCTGAAGTACATCTTTACACGGAAGGATCGTAATCTAAGGCAACGAAGATGGTTAGAATTAATCAAGGATTATGATCTGGATATTCAGTATCACCTAGGTAAAGCAAATGTTGTAGCAGACGCATTGAGTCGGAAAAGTCAGGCCAATATGCTGATAGGTCGCTTGATGCCTCAGGAGTTATGTTGGGAAATGGCACAGCTTAACTTGGGAATAGTTGCTCAGAATGAAACCTTAACGTTGGAAATCGAGTCGACACTTGAGCAAGAGATTAGAAAAGGGCAATTGACAGATGAAAAGATTATGGAATACAAGAAGTTGATAAAGTTGGGTAAAGTTCCAGAATTCAGGGAAGATGAACAATGAACTGTGTGGTTCAAGAACAGAATTTGTGTACCCGAGATTAAAGAGCTGAGAGAAACCATATTGAAGGAAGCACATGATTCAGCTTATTCGATTCATCCTGGAAGTACTAAGATGTACCAAGATTTAAAACAAAGGTATTGGTGGTGTGGGATGAAAAAGGATGTAGCAGCTCATGTAGCTTTGTGTGACACATGTCAGAGAGTCAAAGCCGAGTATCAAAGACCAGCAGGGTTACTTCAACCTTTGAAGATACCTGAGTGGAAATGGGAAGAGATTGGTATGGATTTCATTGTGGGTCTACCTCATACACATGATGGGTATGACTCCATATGGGTTATTGTGGATCGGTTAACCAAGGTAGCACATTTTATACCAGTAAAGACGACATATACTGGAGTCAGATTGGCGGAGCTATATAATTCAAGAATAGTGTGTTTACAAGGAGTTTCGAAGAAGATAGTGTCAGATCGAGGCACTCAATTCACTTCACGGTTTTGGCAGAAGTTACATGAATCGATGGACACTAAGTTAAATTTCAGTTCAGCATATCACCCTCAAACGGATGGACAAACAGAAAGAACAAATCAGATCCTTGAGGATATGTTAAGGGCTTGTGCTTTGAAGCATGGAGGTAGTTGGGATAAGAGTTTGCCTTATCCAGAGTTTGCTTATAACAACAGCTATCAGTCTAGCATTAAGATGGCTCCTTTTGAAGCTTTGTATGGAAGAAAATGCAGAACACCTTTGTTTTGGAATCAGACTGGAGAGAGTCAGCTCTTTGGACCGGACAGCATAAGAGAAGCAGAAAAGTAGGTTGAGATAATTCGGGAAAATCTCAAAGCTGCACAGTCACGACAGAAGAGTTATGCTGATCCTCGTAGAAGAGAAGTGGTATTGGAAGTGGGTGACTATGCATATCTTAGAGTGTCACCTATCCGAGGTCTGCGAAGGTTTAATGTCAGAGGGAAGTTGTCACCTCGTTTTATTGGACCTTTTAAGATCTTGGAAAGGAGAGGAGAGGTAGCTTACCAGCTGGAGCTGCCAGCACAGTTGTCAGGAGTACGTGATGTGTTTCATGTATCACAGTTAAAGAAGTGCCCAAGTGAGGTCAGAATAGAACCAGTACAACTAGAAGACATTGAGATGGAGAAAGATTTGACTTATAAAGAATATCCTGTCAAAATCTTGGATACCTCAGAAAGGGTTACTCGGAGCAAAGTCATCAGAATGTGTAAAGTACAGTGGAGTCACCATACAGAGGAATAGGCAACCTGGGAAAGAGAGGATGAACTCATGGAAGACTTTCCTCAGCTGTTTTCTAATACTTCTGAATCTCGGGATGAGATTCTCTTTAAGGGGGTAGGATTTGTAACACCCTAAAATTCCATCGCTAAAATTTGCTTAAGCAACATAGTGTTTTAGGGTTAGTCTTACGAACTTAATTAATTTGCTAATTAATTTGAGCTCTAAAGTAATGAAAATTTAATTTAAACAATTTAGAGTCAAGAAGTGTTTGTGCATCATTATTTCGCTATGCATGGATTTTTGTGTGCTAGTGTGAAGTTTTAAAAGTTTATAAAATAATTTGAAAAGTTTGGAAAAAGTTTGATTTGAATTTGAGTTTAAAAAGATTTGAATAAAGGAGTTTGAAAAAGAAAAGAAAAAAACAAACTTCAGCTTCTCCCTCTCTTCTTCCTTTCCAGCCCACCTCGGCCCGTCCATCTCTCTTCCGGCCCACTTCTCCGCTGCGGCCCACTCCACCTCCTCTCTCTTTCTCCCTCACTACCAAGCGGGGCCCACTTGTCGGCACCATCTTCTTCCCCCGGCCTCCTTCCCCTGTATCGCCGGCGCGGATCCCGCCGCCCTGCCCCGCGTCTCCCTGCCTTCCCCTTCCAAATCCTGAGCCACAATCAAGGGCAATAAACCCCGCAGTCCACGAGCCATCAATCCCTTTCTGTTTCCCCCTCTTTCTTGCCTTCTTATCCTTCAGAAGTGATGGTATGTGCACCCTCTACCTCACTCTCCTTTATCTATGAGTTTGAATGAATTTCAATTCATATCCTTTATATCAAACTCAGTGGTTGGTGCTATGCTTGCTCTACATGATTCCTGTGGTTGGCTTCCATATGTTTTATTCCTTACTCATCATCTTGATGCTTGTGAACAAATATCATTAGGGAACTCATGCTTATCTAAGTAGTTGGTGTTTGTGATATGGTTTGATGATATGATCTTCGCTCTGAATGTCTGAGTGCTTGGGAATTTTATTTGAAAATCATGAAAACCCTTTGCAAAGCTCCTCTTTGATATGCCACCGTCCTACTAGAGCCATATGATATCCATAGTTGAAAACCTTTTACTCATATGCTGCTTGTAATTGCATTGAGCTTTGTCAAATTCTGTGACCCTTGTGAGAATTCTTTTCATTACTTTCATGATCAAGATTCATGTGCACACCCACTTTCCCCCTTGCTATGCTTCTACACTGGAAATCAGCATTGTATCATTCATCCATTTCATAAAAATAAAACTCCATATGTGGTGTGACGTCTCTCTCTCCAAAAGTATCCTTCAAAAGAGACATGGGCTATGAAAAAAGAAAAAAAAGAAAAAAGAAAAACACATGCTCAAAGCATGATGAAAAAAAAGAGAAAGAAAAGAAAAATAGCCCATGTCCAAAATAAAGGAGAAATAGGGGAGAGATGAGATCATGCAAAAAGGAGTTCCATAATTTTGATGGTAATAACTAGTGTCCATTCCGGGGCTAGTGTCCACCTTACCATCAACCTCAGCTTTCATCATATATGTATGGTAATATCTAGCACCCATTCCGGACCTAGTATCCACCTTACCATACTCACCACGTTCATACACGTGCACATCTTGATCTGATTGTATGATTTGATTTTCTCTGTGGATCTAGTCTTTGACTTTGCAATATATGTGATACAAGTATACCTTATCCTTTATCCTACCCTGAGCTCCACATATAGCCATCATTAGAAGTAGGATGAAGAAAGGCAATCTAATGCCTTGGTGAGGACTTATACACATTGAGCGATCTGAGAGAATCAAATGAGGAGCTAAGCAAAGTTTGTTTTGAAAATTTATTGCAAAACCCCAAGTTACTTGACATGATAAGCAGGAGTGATTTGATTCATGACCGTTCCATTCTTCAACTGCCCAAGATAGCATGATAGACACTTCAGAGTTCACAAGTACAAGGTATGGTTTGGAATATCTCTTATGTTCGCTTCATACCTTTGGATATCATGTCTCACCTTGACCTGACTCCCTTCACTCGGGACGAGCAAAGGTCAAGTGTGGGGGTATTGTTGACGGTCGAAAAATGCTGCTTTTACACCGTCAATACCTGCATAAAATAAGAGTAAAAGGATCATCAACACTAGAATAGGGCTTGATACTGATGATTTCCACAAGTGTTGGTGTTTCTAGCTTTTGTTGCAAGATGCACCGAAATACGTGCCAAATGGTACAATTGAGAGCAAGTAGTCCAAGGGCTATTAGAGGACGTCATCATAAACATCCTCAAATGCCAATTTGGACTGCAACATTGCGACGGGCTCGTCGAGACGATCGAAATGGATATATTATATGTCTACTTCGGAGTCCGGATGGGAAAGATATACACAAGACAAGATCATGCTCCCGATATCTTGTGAGCTCGGTGGGACCCACACCAGACCACGTGGCGACGTGTGCCACATTGGATGCCATGTGTCCATGACACCTCATCAATCCATGTGAAGCAACTCCCGACAAATCAGACACCGCCACGTGTATAGCACAAGGATCCAAGGGCCCACCGGGGACCCAAACCGCCTCAAAACTCCGCATGCACCTGGGAAAGACCGTGGGACCCCACATATCAGCCTCTCAGAGAAAGCACACGACGAATCTTGCCAAAGAAGGTTCGACCGAACCCCAAATCGGTCGCTCCCCTTTTGTCTCCGTTCATCTCCTGCTTCCACGTGGTCGTCCCCCATTGGTCTTAAGGTACAGTTCCGGGTGTTTAGGAGCACTTGGAGCCCCGAAGCAAGCCTCTCCCTCCTCTATAAATAGGAGGGGAGGGGCTCACTTTTGGAACACACACTTCTCCTCCTCCTCTTTATTTTGGCTTGGAGCCTCTCTCTTTAGGAGAGGAGAGCTCTTTGTATAGGATTAGTGCTAGGAAGTGAGGTGGGAGGCTTGAGGCCATGTCATGTTCATGATATCTTCCTCAAGAACGATCCTCAGCGGTGCCTTTGTTCTTCAACTAGACTAAAGTGAGTATTTCGATATTTCCTATTTAGACTAAAGTTGTATGCATGCTTAGTTGTTGTGTTCTTCGTTTGTTCTTGGTTTAGAGGCTTGTGTTCTTCGAACACAACCCTTTCGATCCAGTAGACTTAGATCATAAGTTTGCATCTAGTTTGCCTGTTTGTCTATTAGAGTAAAGTGAAGGTCCTGCATGTTTCTAGTTAGATCAAAGTGCATTCGTGATCTTGCATGAGTGATAGAGCATACCTTGAGCTAGTGCTAGTATCTCCCTCGCGGATTCGTAGGAATAGTGAGTGGTGTAGACGAGGTGTCTGGACCATAAGCTACCCTTCGAAGGCCACGTACGATCGTAGCGTAGAGGTAGGCCGCAGTGGTGACAGCCTGTTGGACCCTTTGTCAACCCTCTTACGTCGCGTACCGAGTTGGGCTCGAGCCAGCACAAAGGCCTTGTGCTTGGTGCCCGAAGTGAGTGTTATACTTGAGAGAACGTAACTAGACTCTGCGCTCGGTCTGAGCAGATCCTTTCTACCTATCCTATCAAACAGAGTTGTGTCCTTGGATCATCTATACTAGAGTAGGAGATAGTACACATCGTTCCTTAGATTCGATACCCTTGGAATACTCTCCTTCCTTGGTGAAGTGCTACAACGGTATTTCCGTGCGCTTGCGGTATACCCGGTGTCTCTTACACGCTCACGCTACCCACGGTGCCATAGTGGTGACGTTAAGAAACACCAACACCTATCTTTCGGCCCATGGCGGGAACTGGTCGTACGAGCCCTCACGCGCTTGGATAGCGTAACACTCGTTGTGTTAGCTGCCGGATCATGTCGTATGTGGGCCCGTGCTGCATTTTTCAGGGGTCTTGGTGGGCCCTGGTCCATGGCCTCGTCAGATACTTTTGGAGAGAGAATCACACCACATATGGAGCTTTATTTTTGTGGAATGGAGGAATGATACAATGCTAACTTCCAGTGTAGAAGCATAGCAAGGGGAAATAGGTGGTGTGCGCATGAATCTTGATCATGAAAGTAATGAAAAGACTTCTCACAAGGGTCACGGAATTTGACAAAGCTCAATGCAATAACAAGCAGCATATGAGTAAAAGGTTTTCAACTATGAATATCATATGACTCTAGTAGGACGGTGACATATCAAAGAGGACCTTTGCAAAGGGTTTTCAAGTTTTCAAATAAAATTCCCAAGCACTCAAACATTCAGAGCGAAGATCATATCATCAAACCATATCACAAACACCAACTACTTAGATAAGCATAAGTTCCCTAATGATATTTGTTCACAAGCATCAAGATGATGAGTAAGGAATAAAACATATGCAAGCCAACCACAGGAACCATGTAGAGCAAGCATAGCACGAATTGCTGAGTTTGATGTAAAGGATATGAATTGAAATTCATTCAAACTCATGGATAAAGATAGAGTGAGATAGAGGGTGCTCATACCATCGCTTTTGAAGGATAAGAGATCAAGGAAGACTAGTGGTGATTCGGCTGACCAAAAAGGCAGCCGGCTCACTCCAGTTTACCTTGCTCCTATTATGAAGGTGTAGTCGATGTTGTGCAGTGCCTGTGTGGTGGTTCTCTAGTGGAAATGTCGATGATGAACTTGAGAGAACTCCCCCACGCTAGTGGTTGACCCCGGTGATGTTCTTCAAATAACAAATGAAAACAAAAGATGGACTCTACTGGTTCGAGAACCATAGAGCCTTTATTCAAATTCAAAAAATTTTGGGTTTTTTTATTGTCACCATGTCATTTGCTCAAGAAGGGTTAGATCAAGATTGCATTCCATAAACAAAGGGGACTATACTTACCTTGGACCTTTGAGAGGTCATATGTACCACCTTTGCATGTTGTGCAACATGAATCTAACACCTCAACTTACCTTCCCAATTGAGTTTAGCTCAATAACTTACCCGTTTAGAAATGATAATTTCCTGCAGGGGTTAGTTCACATACATGCAGCCAAACTCTATGAAAATATACTTCTGAGGTTCATCAGTCAAAACTCGACACCACGCCTTGTTTTGACTGAAGAAGATAATTTTAACCTAAGCACCATGCTTAATTTAAAACAGCCTATGAAGGTATGTTGTAACATACATTTAAACTAGAGTATAAGAACAAAGATAAAGGATGCATGAAAGCATGATCAAGCTATTACCAAAAGGAACATAAGCATGAGCATTTGACGGTGAACCTCGGGCAACCTCCCGGAAGGGCTTTGTTTAATGTCAAAAGCAGGACTTACCTAGCTAGTGGGCAAGATGAAAGAGCTAACATCATCGCCACACCAGGATAATATTTGGTAGAGGAGGAACTTTACTCAAGATGCTCACATACCTCCCCCACACTTGAAGTTTGCATTGCTAAGCAACAAAACTCAAGTGTGTGGAGATCAAGCTTCCTTTTGTAAATGTTCCCTCACCAGAGCTTACCTCAGGTGTTGCATTTGATGCAGCTCACATGTTTGTAGGCATCACCTGTCCATTCTTCTTTTCAATCTCCACCTGAAAGGTTAGTGACCAAAAATACCCGAAGGACAACTTACCCTAAAAAAACATGTTCTTGCTTTTATTCGAAAAGGGAAATAAAACCTAACCTAATCCAGGCAATCTCCTGGGAGTGCTTTGTTTATTTAAGGTCATAAGCTCAACCATGGGAACTTCATCTTGCAGCTATCGTTGGTGGTGTCATTCCCATCTCACCACCAATCCTTGATGTATCAGTGAAGCTTCAGCTGCAAGGTTAGTGCTCAGTACGTTTTGCAAAAGAGGACCAGAAGGTGGTTGTAGCCCTCGTACATGCTCAGTGCACCAAGCATGTCTGACTCTAGAGGGACATGATGCGAGCATGGTCTGTATTGTGAATCAAGAATGAAGCTACCATGCTCGTGCGTGGAATCCTTTCCTCCGGACTCCAGAGTCAGCGCCTCGAAAGGTTCCATGGCCCATGGATTCTCTGTCTCAAGAGAGTCATCATGGAAGCTCGATGTTGACTCTCGATCATGATCGAAAGCAACATGATACGGGCCAGCAGGAAGAGGCTGAAACTCGGTCGAGAGTGGTGACGATCGTTCGCCTTCACAAAGGTGAAGAGAGTCTCCCGAGTCGTACTCATGAGGGGTAGAACATTCTACGATCTTAATGAGAACGGTCTCGGACGACGCAGACGGAGATATATGCGTCATCTTCTCGAGCGGGTTTTGTTGGGGAAGAGGCTTCGCCATAGGGTGTCCCGAACAAGGGGTAGCAGTGGCAGAAGCGACTCCCCTAGGCTTATCATCTAGGCTCCCTATGGATTCCTCAAAGAATTTCTCTAGCGGGGAGCCTAGGAGTAGATCAGGATCGAGGACATCGAAGATGTGAAAGTCTAAGCTAGCCTCAATCCCGTCTATGATGAGTGGCACGACACTTGCAATCCCCCGACATTCAAAAACGTGTCCAAAGGGACAAGTCTCAAGGAGCATGTCGGATGGTGCTAGCGGAACTTTGCCTAAAAGAGTTTCCGCTAAGTGCCATGGCATGATGTTAACCTCCATGATGGGGTCACAATGGGCCTCTACGGCAATCCCTCTCACAGAACAAGGAATAACCAGAGAGGGTGTACTATCCCAAAACGCTTTGGAAAAGCATATCGCTCCATCTGGCCATTCCTCCTTCATGGCCTCCTCAGGAAATGCTTCGTCAGTAGGATCGGGAGGCGAAGGAGATACCGTAGGTCTAGGGAGAGGCTCTGTCAGAGGATGTCTAGATGGTTCAGCATGGACAGAAACAGTTTCCCTAAGCTCTTCTTCTGGGTTTCCTTGGGATTTATCAAGAAGTTTTTCTAAGGGGAAACCTAGAAGAAGATCAAAATCCATGATGTCATAGATGTGGAAATCTAATCGCACCTCTATGTCATCAATGGTGATCGGCACGTCCCTAGCAATCCCCCGACATGGAAAAACACAGCGCCACCTGGGCTACGGAAAAGTTTATCAGTCGGGATCAAGGGCATGTCACCCACCAGAGTATCCAAAAGGGTCTCTGGTATGATGCAAGCCCCAACAGTAGGGTCATGTACAACATCTACGGTGTTTCCCCTCATGGAACAGTGGATGGTCGTGGAAGTTGAGCTAACCCGAATTGCTTCGGATGTATGCTTCTGCGGTGACCAATCCACTATCGTCCTATGATTCCAAACTTCATCGAGGACCTCATAAAGGTCCAGCGATGCCGTAGGCTTCTTGTGCCAATAGTGATATAAGGTATTTCTGATGTTTCGAGAAGGATCATCCTCAAATAGGGAAGAGAACCCCGAAGGTTGAATTTCTTCTTCCTTCGATGTTCGTGGTTCGGGAGAGGGCTCAATAGAGGAATCAAGGAATTCAGAAAATGAAAGCTCAGATCCGGCTATTGAGAGACTCTCATGGACAAACTCAGACTCCAGATGGGGTTCGTTGTAAACGATATGGGAAGAAGAGGTTTCTAAGAAGAATTATAGGATCTCTCTTCTTTCCGCTAGAGTTTGGTTTTTGAACGAACCTCCAGCTAAAAGGTTGAGCTCTTGTGCATATTCCATGTCTATACGAGTATAAAAGGTATACGTCGCTATATCATCGGGTATAGACATGTTTGGGCTAGATGTCATAAGACGTAGAAACCTAGCCCAAGCTGCACCTATGGACTCACCCTCTAATTGCTCAAAGTCAAGGAGTTCACACGGCAAGAGCTCTATGCGTTCATAAAGGGAGAACGAGTCACAAAAGTTTTCTCGTAGTTCTCCCTAATTATTCACATGCTCTGTTGTGTGGGTGTACCATTGCTCCGCTCTATCCACGAGAGAGAAAGGGAACAATTTCCACCTCAAAGTTTCTTGTGTCATGCCTGGAATTACCAAGCATGAACATAAGTCCTCGAACTCCTCTAAATGAACATTAGGATCATAACTGATCGCTCCGGAGAAAGGTTGATTCTGAACCATGGCTATAAAGCCGGGACGAAGCTCGCAACAGGATGAGGAAGTTGATGGTTGCTCTAAGACGAACTCACCCCTAGGGGTAGAGAGGCTTTGACAGGAAGGCGTCTCAAAGGGTAACAGGGGCAAAGGTAGAAGAAAAGAAACAAAAAGGTTATCTCGATGGGTAACGGGGGTGAAGGTAGAAGAAAACAAAAAAGATAAATACGAGGACCACTAAGTTCGAAGATAGATACAGCAACCGTTCCCCGGCAACGGCGCCAGAAATGCTTATTGGCGTTTCTTAATGTCACCACTATGGCACCGGTTAGCGGGAGCGTGTAAGAGACACCGGGTATACCGCAACCGCACGGAAATACCACTGTAGCACTTCACCAAAGAAGGAGAGTATTCCAAGGGTATCGAATCCAAAGAACGATGTGCACTATCTCCTATTCTAGTATAGATGGTCCAAGGACACAACACTGATTGATAGGATAGGTAGAAAGGATCTGCCTCGACCGAGCGCAAAGTCTAGCACGGTCTCTCAGGTATAACACTCACTCTGGGCGCCAGCACATCCTAACTTTTTAGGGAGAGGCCAATAACTGACAACGAGCCCAACTCGGTACGCAGGCGCGGAGGGTTGCAAAGGGTCCAACAGGCTGTCACCACTGCGGCCTACCTCTATCGTTACGCGAGCGCACGTGGTCTTCGCAGGATAACCTATGGTCCAGACACCACGTCTACACCACTGACTACTACTATAGCCGGACACCGTCTGACGTCCCGATAGCCCGACTATAGCACTCCTTATAAATACGGAACTACGAATCCGCGAGGGAGATACTGGTCCTAGCTCAAGGTACGCTCTATCACTCATGCAAGATCACGAATGCACTTTGATCTAACTAGAGATATGCAGGAGCATCAACATTACTCTAATAGACAAGCTGGCAAACTAGATGCAAACTTATGATCTAAGTCTACTAGATCGAATGGGGTTGTGTTCGAAGAACACAAGCCTCTAAACGAAGAACAAACAAAGAACACAAGAACAAAGAAACTAAGCATGCATACGACTTTAATCTAAATAGAAAATGTTGAAATACTCACTTTAGTCTAGTTGAAGAACAAAGGCACCGCTGAGGATCGTTCTTGAGGAAGATGTCATGAACATGACATGTCCCCAAGTCTCCCACCTCACTTCCTAGCACTAATCCTATACAAAGAGCTCTCCTCTCCTAAAGAGAGAGGCTCCAAGCCAAAATGAAGAGGAGGAGGAGAAGTGTGTGCTCCAAATGAGAGCCCCTCCCCTCCTATTTATAAAGGAGGGGGTGGCTTGACAAGAGGCCAATTCCTCTCCAAAGTGTGCAGCCATCCTTCGGCGCCACCAATAGGAGAGCGACACGTGGAGAGGAATCTTGCAATGCACTCTTCTCTAGCTTCCAGGGGATGGAACCAAACCGACCTTGTACCGTCCAATCAACAAGCGCCATGTCACTGATCCACCCCGAAACGTTGCAAGGGATCAACCAGGAAGCAACACGTGGAAGCAGATGGCGAAAGGAGGCAAGATGGGAGCGGCCGAACCTGGGTTCGGCCGACCCTGGCCCACCTCCTTTTGGCCCGTGCTTTCTCTGGGTGGCTGACTGGTGGGCCCTGAAGTCACTCCTTCGTGCATGCCAAGTTTCCCGATAGTTTTTGGGGATAAGTGGGCCCTTGAATCCATGTGATGTCCATGTGGCAATACGTGATTCGTCGGGCTTGCCTCTCTTGGATTGATGACGTCAGTGATCCAGGGGAATCCTAGGTGGCATCCCCTCATTGGCTGAGCTTGAAGTACTTGGATCAAAGACTTGTGCTTTTACTCCTCTTTCCAGTGCTAATCACTTGTATTTGCATAATCACCAACACTTGTGGAAATGATTAGTTTAAGCCCTATTCCAGTGTTGATGACCATTTCTCATGCCAAAAAGGTACATGCTGACGGGTATAAAATGAGTGGATAACTGCCGTCAACAGATGCTGAGGTCGACGGCGAGGTCGAAGTGGTCGTCGAGGTCATTGTGACGTGCAGCGCGATCTGGTCGGGGGTGTCACTGCCAAGTCGTCATGGCCGCAGCGCGCGGTTACACAGCAGACGTGCTGATGCCGTGATGGATTCGTCATTTGATGCTCGGCCGGTTAGTCGGACAGAAGCCCATGCATAAATCACATTAGAGGAAATAATAGATTAGAATAAAGAAAATAGATTAAGTAAAAGAATAAAAAGGCAATGATGACTTCCTATTCCCGTAGCTTCTTGTAGATCAAATTTATTCTTAGCTGTTCGATACATGCACGTAGTTGATACACCGACGACCTTGCTTTTCACATCGATGCAGATGAGTTTTTGCTGGCCGCAAGCAGACATGCAGAAGCTTAAGAATTCACTGACTCATCATTGGTGTGATCGCTGGGCCCATGAGGACCAATGATCGGAGCAATTGATCAGCACTGACACCGGTTGCATCTGGGACGCCACACCCGGAGGTTGGCCCGTAGTAGATTGAATCTTGTCGCCGTAGAACGGGTCGTGTACTCGCGATTGGATCACGAGAGCATGGGTGGGTGGGTTGCCGCCGGGGGAAATTTCTTGCGTGCCATCCACAGAACGAAGACGTCGACCTCGCGATTAGATCGGAGGGCGGCGGCGAGGAGGTCGCCGTCGAGGGAGTTCTTCGTGCCGTTGCCGAAGATGACACTGGGTCCGGCCACCATGCTGCACAGCGAGCTCCCGATCACCCCTACCTGGCGCGCCAACTGTCAGGGGGTGAGACCTGGACAGATCCGCTAGGGGGTTACCCTAGAGGTTTGCAGGTTAATGGAGGATCGGGACCTAAGAGCGTAGGTGGTAGTCCACGTGGTGAACTTGGAACTAGGCGAGTATGGCGAAGAACGCGGGGAAACAAGGGGGTTTAGACTGGTTCAGGCCTCCGGAGAGTAAAACCCTACGTCCAGTTGTGGTGGATTATGCGTGAGGATGAAGATGAGATATCCCTTTGAATGGAGCCCTAGGCCGCCTTATATGGGGAGGACGGGCTAGGATTTCTATTCAAGGTCGGTGGACCCATGTTCGGGTCGGTTACAATTGCGGGAAGCTTATCTCTCGGATTACAAGGAGTATCCCGTGATACTCGGAGCTACAGGCGGCGGCGCGCTGCGTCCTACTGCCTTGACTTGCATGCCAAGCTCTGCGGATCTTCCGGGATCTTGATCAGGTCGCCCGGAGTCGTCGGAGTTGTGGATAAGGTCGTTGGGCCCACTTTGCGGGTCGGTAGGGCTTCTGGAAGGTCGAGTCCACTTGTCAGGGGCCTCTAGGACCCTGGCCGGTGGGGACCCATGGGTACCCATGTCTCTCACATACATGTAATTTAAGAGTTGTTCTTCTCTCTCAACAAAATGAACATGTGTTCACGTACAATGTTGTTTGCAAAAGAATTGTTGACACCCTTTAGGAGTCAACAAGCATGTGAAGGCAGCTGTCGCAGCGCCTCTGCGTCGACACCGGTCAGACCGGTGTGGTGGACCGGTCAAACCGGTCGCTGGTGAATTTCCGGCGGTAGACCTCCGAACGTCGCTCAGGCAGGATCCCTTCGAGGCAGCGCATGCAGGGTTGCTCTAGGATCGGCAAGGCCATCTAGAACGCCTTCGAACATCGCGGAGACGAAGGAAGAACAGCAAGTAGTAGATTGGAAAAGTTGGGAAGAGGTACAAGACAAATAAAGGTAAATTGAATTATCGATTGGATGATAAACCTCAATTGGCCGTGGCCCTTTATATTTATAGGGTGGGGAGGTCTTGCCCCGCAAGAAAGTCCTTTTACAAGTCTAATTCTATTAGGACTCCTTGATTTGGTTCGGACGCGGGGGCACCGGTCAGACCGGTGTGGCTTGCCAGACCGGCTATAGTGGCCAGACCGGTCAGACTGCCTTAGGGCACTGGTCAGACCGGTATGTCCTGGCCTGGTCGGCTTCATGCCAATTTTGAGTGTTAACATATGCCCCTCCTATTTTTTGGCAAAGGATACGTGCCAAAAAATACTTTTCTAGACTAAAAAACACTTAGGATGATGTCTATCAAACACCGGCCGTATACATGTTTGCTCAAGTCGAGGTTGACACCTGCTTCGGCCTCCACTCCTTTCGGGTCCGTGTTGACTTAGCTGGCCTCTCTTCAGATGGTTGTTCCATTGCTCCTCACTTCCGCAATCTTTATAGTCTCCTTTTTTGAGTGTGTGATAAGCCTGAGGGACACCACCTCGGTTGTATACCTTTAGGATTTTGCTTATTGTCATCTTCACCTGCTTTAATAGGAGTACACACATCACCTTTAACCAGATTACTATCACAAGCAATCGGTCTTTGCAATGCAACACTTGGATATGCAATAGGATATTGAATCATATATGGTTCCATGTACATACTGCTATAATCAGCAGGTGAATAATAACAAGGATAATACCAAGAACATGGTATAACTGATCCAACAAAAGGATATGGTCCAGGTACATGTTTACCTTGTTGGTGATGCATACCTTCATGTCTTGGTGGTGCTTTTACGCCCTTTGCACTATTTGGCAGATTTCTTCGATTCTTAGTAGCTCCCTTCCTCTTATACTTGGCCAGGAGTTCTTCAAAACTCGGCCTTGCTTTTTTTTCTTAGGCTTGGAGTATTTTGAACCTTTTTGAGACACCGGTCAGACCGGTCTGAGACACCGGTCAGACCGATCTGCACACCCGTCAGACCGGTCAATGCTCTGTCGGTCTTCTCTATCTTGTCATGCCCCCCAAGCGTTGAAGTCTTCGCTGAAGCCTTGGGGATCTCCTCCAGAAGCACTTTCTCGTCAGGCCATTGCTCTCCAATGATCACGTTCTTTCCCTTTGCCTTTTCAGCTTGATCCGGTCGAATAAGCACCTTAGGATTTGATAACTCAAGAATATTCATAAAGACATTAGTAGGAAAAGGATTTTCGTTGACTTGCATCTCATGGAATTTTAAACAACCTTCATTAATGGCCGATTGTATTTGCCGACGAAAAGTATTACAATCATTGGTAGCATGAGAATAAGAATGATGAAATTTACAATATGCACATCTTTTTAATTGATCAAGAGGTGGTATAGTGTGAGTTATTTTAATTTTACCTGACTTAAGCAATTCATCAAATATTTTATCACACTTAGCCACATCAAAAGTAAATTTTATCTCCTCCGGACTCTTATGAGACGGCTTTAGAGAAGCACAAGTGTCTGGTTTATCATTAGGTGACCATGTAAATTCAGCAGCACACACCTCTTTACTCTCATCGTTCGATGACTCATAATCTAGCATATGCATATTAAGACGATCAGACTTGAACCGAGTATCTTTGCTTCGACTTTCTTGAGCTAAAGGTCTTGTTAAAACTTGGGCAACATTAGCAAATTCATGAGTATCTAGTTTTTCTCTAATATGGGATCACAAACCATTAAAAGCTAATTCAGCAAGATCCCTTTCGGAGATAACAAGACTATAACAACGGCTTTTGTTTCTCTAAATCTCCTAATATAATTAGTAACAGTCTCATCATATTTTTGCCTAGCAGATGTTAAATGACTTAACCTTAACTCATTATCTCCACTATAAAAGTGATCATGAAATTTTTGTTCTAATTGTTGCCAAGTATGAATAGAGTTAACAGGTAATGAAGCAAACCATGAAAAAGCATTGCCAGTTAAAGATAAAGAAAATAGACGTATTTTTATTTCTTCTATGGCACTAGCTTCTCCTAATTGAGTAATATATTGACTAACATGCTCCCAAGTAGTTTTGCTATCATCCTCATTAAACTTTACGAATTCAGGACAACGCGAACCAACAGGATGGGAACTGAATCAAAGCTAGAAGGATACGGCTTTTGATATGAAGAATTTTTATACTTTACTTCTATCCCATAGTCATCTCTCATTTGTTTAGCAAGATTAGCATTAAACCTATCGATGACTTCTTGTTTGGTGGTTGGCATTGGCGTAGTTGAAGCGTTCGATTGCAACACATTAGCTTGTGTAGATGGGTTTGGGGAATTGTGCTGCAAACAACTATTAGGTTGTGTATTAGGAATAAAACCATACCCAGTACCCGTTCCAAAAAGAACCATAAATGGAACACCATGAGCTATTGTAGTATCACCATATTGGCCAGAGGCAGCCTGAGCGGGAGGTACAATAGCTAAAGGCTCCGGAGAAGAGGGGTATAACACCACAGTGCCAGCACCAGTCTGACCGGTCTGTACTAACCAGACGGCGGTGGTGTTGTTTGTCGTGCAAAATAGTTCAACGACATTCCATATTGAGGATTAAACATGGGTGCAGCTGATGTACTAGTAGATGGGATCTGAGGTGACACAGTTTTAGGAATAGATGTATCATCACTACTCTCTTCTACACGTTTACCAAGACTCTTATCTACCATGTTTTGCATATTTTCAATCATTGCTAAACAAAAATTATCCATCATAGTAATAAGATCATTGGCAGTAACAAAAGAGGATGGGGGTGTTGATGTGCTCACATTGATTGGTACCTCAGGTGGTGGAGCGTCGGTGATCTCTTTGACCTTCTTTACCTTGCCTTCACGATTCTTCTTGAAGTGCGACAAGTAGTAAAGCTGATCTCGCTCAGCCTTCTCCTTCATGAGATCTTCTATAGCTTAACGATGTTGTTCAGCTTGTTTCTTCATGAAGTCCTCCATGGCTTGACGATCTTCAAGTGAGAGCTCGAGCTCCTCATCCTCGACGCAGATGACGTTGTCTTGATCAAGTTCAGTCCTCGAGCCCATTGCGCCGGAGTTAGATAGATCGGTTAAGATAGCCAGATCTTCTTTCCTAGCGGAGTCGCCAATTTGTTGACGCCTTTTAGGAGTCAACAAGCACGCAAAGGCAGCTGTCGCAGCGCCTCTGCGTCGACACCGGTCAGACCGGTGTGGTGGACCGGTCAGACCGGTCGCTAGTGAATTTCTGACGGTAGACCTTCGAACGTCGCTCGGGCAGGATCCCGTCGGGGCGGCGCACGCAGGGTTGCTCTAGGATCGGCAAGGCCACCTAGAACGTCTTCGAACGTCGCGGAGACGAAGGAAGAATAGCAAATAGTAGATTGGAAAAGTTGGGAAGAGGTAAAAGTAAATACAAGACAAATAAAAGTAAATTGAATTGATCGATTGTATGATAAACCTCAATCAGCCGTGGCCCTTTATATTTATAGGGTGGGGAGGTCTTACCCCGTAAGGAAGTCATTTTACAAGTCTAATTCTACCAGGACTCCTTGATTTGGTTCGGACGCGAGGGCACCGGTCTGACCGGTCAGGAGCACCGGTCAGACCGGTGTGGCTTGCCGGATCGGCTACAGTGGCCAGACCGGTTAGACCGCCTTAGGGCACCAGTCAGACCGGTCTGTCCTGCTCTGGTCGGCTTCATGCTAATGTTGTCATGCAACTAGCTTAGTATTTCTACTTTCAAATTTCAAAGAATGTCGCAATGCAATTACTTTTTAATGTTTTACTTTTAAATTTTATTAAAAAGAATCTCACAACAACGCGCGCGGAGTATCATCTAATATTTTCAACTTGTATCACCTAATTTTAATTAGTCCTGGGGCCTTTTTTATCTGTGCATCTCTTTGGGTCCGTCAGAGAAGAGTACACAACCCGATATGAAACCCAAACGTCAACGCCTGTAGCTAACTCCAAATCCCCACACTGACGCAGCTCTCACAGCAACGGCGTGTCCACACGCACACCATGAGCACCTGTACTATACGTACCTCATGTTAGATGATAGGCAATATTCCGGTATATTTTAATTCCATAATTAAATAGACATTTCAATATTGTTGTGAGTGAAACAATCCATGTGCAAATGTTCATGCTTAAACAACAATTAAACATAAACCTATTCACGATTATACAACTAATAAGCATGAATACTAGTTTAAGAATGTACCCCGTGGAAGGTCGGGTGACGGCGTCACCCGAAGTTCCGATATCACTTGGATCAGTCATACTGATCGTAGAGTGACCTCAGTCGATGTAGCCGTACGAATTCGGTGCAGGAAGATGATCGCAGTGAAGACCCGGCTGTAGAGGAAGTAGTCGTTCGGAGTCGATGTAGAGGAAGTAGTCGTACGGAGTCGACGTAGGGGAAGTAGTCGTACGGGAGTGAGCAGTCGTGTGAAGACGCTCCCCAAAAACCTTATCGCCTGCCTATCCCGAGCAGGATCTCAATAGCAGGACGAGGTTCCGGAGGCTCTGCTCTCGCCGGTACCGTGCGCGTGGTGCAAGCGATGGGAATCCAAAAGAAGCAGCAAACAGAGGGAGAGAGGGAGAGATCTTCTGAACAGGAGTACCTGAGTGTGAATTGGTGAGTTAAGGAGGAGGAGGAGGGCCTCCTTATATAGGCGAGCAGGCGCAGGGGGGATGAACCTATACGTCGCGGTTAAGGAGCCTCTGGTAGTAACGGTCGCGGTTAAGGCTCCTCTGGTAGTAACGGTCGCGGTTAAGGCACCATGGTTAAGGCTCAGTAACGGTCACAGTTAAGGAGCCATTATTCCTTTCCAACAGCAAAAAGATGCTCCCGCCCCACAACTCATCACGTCTGCACCGCACCGCACGCTCGTCTCGTCTCGTCTCGTCACGGCCACGGCCACGGCCCGGCGCGACGCGGCGAGCGAGCGCGCGCGCGCGTCTGGCACGCCTATCTCCTTTATTCAACTTCACAAGAGGTGTACCGAAAGGCTACCTCATAAGTTGGATAGGAGACTCCTCTAATACCCATTTGGTATTTATCACTTTTCCCTAGCATTAAATAAATGGGCTTTTAATTCTTTCATTATTGTAATAAATGGCTCTAGGCCCATTTATTCTAACAATCCCCACCAAGAATTATAAGCCACATTGGAAATGCTCTCATCTTCCCTTTTTTTTTGTTTTCGATATACCAGCACTGCGATGGAGACTGTTAAGTTGAACATCCACCAGGAACTCAAGTTACACTTATTTGCAATTGAACAATGGACTATGCCTTGAATTGCCAGTTTTGTGCATCTAAGCTTGGCTAGAGCCCTTTACTAATACTTGGCTGCACATAGCATCCCCGCGGGTTGGAGCTTATGGGTCACACTCCGTGCCTCTTCATGAGTTTTCTAGAGATCACCCAAATCTCATAGACTATGACCAGTAGTCGATACTCATATAGGTGTGTTCCTTCAAGACATACTGTAGAACTATGTCTTTGCTTCAGAGAAATAACTACCTTGTTTCATGAAAGCCACTTGGAGCACATTAAGGTATACATACCAGCCTGCCATACAGTTTTGAAGAGAAATGCATCTTTCCATGGATCGAGCCTTCTCAAAGGTTCTCTTCTCTCAGTCAGACCATAGCTTGTTTCACCATCTTAATTCACGGGATCTCCGATCACATAAGACAGGTTTCCACTATGGAAAAACTCACGTGGGTCTCAAGCCCAGTTCCATAGATGCATTATCTATCACAATACGTGATAAACCCTTTGTAAATTGATCTGCTAGGTTCTTAGACGTATGGCTGTAATCCAAAGCTATAACACTGGTGTTTCTCAATTTCCTGACAGACTTCAACCGCCTCTTGACATGCCTGGATGACTTCATGTTATCCTTTGAACTGTTCACTTTGACAATCACAGTTTGATTATCACAGTTCATTAGAATTGCCGGTATTGGTTTTTCAACTATCGGCAAGTCCATTAGGAGTTCACGAAGCCACTCGGCCTCGACAGTGGCAGTATCCAATGCTGTGAGTTCTGCTTCCATTGTTTACCTGGTTAGAATGGTGTGCTTGCAAGACTTCCAGGAAACAGCGCCACCTCCAAGTGTGAACACATATCCACTTGTGGCATTTAACTCATCAACATCAGAAATCCAGTTTGCATCACTATATCCCTCCAAGACTTTTGGGACTTCGGAATAGTGAATGCCATAGTTCATTGTGCCCACTAGATAGCGCATTACCCTCTCGAGAGCACGCCAGTGTTCACTGCCCGGGTTTGAAACAAACCGGCTCAGTTTACTAACTGCATATGCAATGTCAGGTCTCGTGGCGCTAGCCAGATACATCAACGAACCAATGATCTGCGAGTATCTCAGCTGATCCGCCATTATCCTCAGGTTCTTCCTTAGAACCAAGCTAGCGTCATAAGGAGTTGGTGTGGGTTTAGAGTTGTTGTAGCCAAACCGACTTAGCATCTTCTCAACATAGTGAGTCTGTGATAGAGTCACCCCACCATTTTCTCCCTTTATCAGCTTTATGTTAAGGATAACATCAGCCTCTCCCAAATCCTTCATCTCAAACTTTTGAGATAGAAAGTCTTTGACCTCCTTGATCACTTCAAGGCTCGTGCCAAAGATAAGTATGTCATCTACATACAGACACAAAATCACTCCTTCGCCCCCACCATAGCGATAGTACACACATTTGTCAGCTTCGTTTGTAACAAACCCAACAGATGTCAAAGTTCTGTCGAACTTGTCATGCCATTGCTTAGGTGCTTGCTTGAGGCCATAGAGAGACTTCACCAGCTTACACACCATTCTTTCTTGACCCTTTACTACAAATCCTTCCGGCCGATCCATATAGATCTCCTCTTCCAACTCTCCATTTAGGAAAGCTGTCTTAACGTCCATCTGATGAACGAGAAGACCATGAGAGGCTGCCAGAAAAAGTAGTACTCTTATGGTAGTCAATCGAGCGACTGGTGAGTAAGTATCAAAGAAGTCTTCTCCTTCCTTTTGGGTGTAACCCTTGGTCACAAGTCTAGCCTTGTACTTATCAATAGTACCATCAGGCCTAAGCTTCTTTTTGAGCACCCATTTGCATCCTACGGGTTTGCACCCGTATGGACGCTCAACAACCTCCCAAGTTCCATTTGACATGATAGAGTCCATTTCACTCCTCACTTCTTCCTTCCAATAGTCAGCATCAGGTGAAGAGTAGGCCTCTGCAATGGTCTTGGGAGTGTCATCCACGAGGTATACGACGAAATCATCTCCAAAGGATTTCTCTGTCCTTTGTCTCTTGCTCCTCCTAGGAGCCTCATCATTATCCTCCTCAGGATGCTCAATAAGTATAGGCTCACTGAGTTCCATCGGCTTGGTGGAGTCGTCCTTCTCGACAGACTCTTGCCTAGATGAACTTGTTTCATCTCACATTGGAAAAATATTCTCAAAGAATGTAGCGTCTCTGGACTCCATAATTGTGCCGACAAGCAAGTCAAGCACTCCAGATCTTACTACCAAGAATCTATATCCGACGCTGTGAAAAGCATACCCCAGAAAGACACAGTCCACCATCTTTGGTCCAAGTTTACATTTCTTGGTGATTGGCACACTGACTTTGGCCAAGCAACCCCAAGTGCGTAAATATGAAAGAGTTAGCCTCTTCTTCTCCCATTCCTCGAATGGTGTTACTTCCTTATTCTTCATAGGCACACGGTTCAGGACATGACAGGCCGTCAGTATCACCTCACCCCACCATTCCTTAGATAGTCCCGCGGTTTCTAACATGGCATTCACCAAGTCAGTCAGCGTGCGGTTCTTTCTTTCGGCAATCCCATTGGATTGGGGTGAATAAGGTGGTGACCTCTCATGAACGATACCGTGTTCCTCATAGAATGAATCAAAAGTATTAGAGAAGTATTCGCCACCTCGATCAGACCTTAGGTGTTTAATCTTTCTCTCAAGTTGATTTTCTACTTCAACTTTATAGATCTTAAAGTAATGTAACGCTTCATCTTTTGATTTTAACAAGTAGATGTAATAAAATCTAGTGCTATCGTCTATCAAAGTCATGAAATATCTTTTACCACCCTTTGTCAACACACCGTTCATTTCGCTCAGATCGGAATGAACTAATTCTACATGTGCCAAGTTTCTCGCCTCAGCAGCCTTATGTGGCTTGCGAGTTTGTTTTGATTCAACACATATGTGGCACTTAGAATTTTTGACAGAGGTAAACTTTGGAATTAAACTCAAACTAGCTAAGCGCATCATACAACCAAAATTAACATGACAAAGCCTCGAATGCCAAATATCTGATTCATCATTCATCACATGGTTCACAACATTATCATCGAACAATAAAGAAAAACGGAACAAGCCTCCACTATCATAGCCTTTTCCAACAAAAGTACCAAACTTAGAAATGATACATTTATTCGACTCAAACACTAACTTAAAACCGTCTCTACACAGTAGAGACCCGCTGACTAGATTCTTCTTGATGGTAGGTACATGCTGCACATTCTTCAATTGTATGGTCTTCCCCGAAGTGAACTTCAGAGTGACCGTACCAGCACCAAGAACACGTGCATGTGCACCGTTCCCCATCAACAAGGATGTAGTCCCCCCGACCTGGTAAGAAGAAAACATAAAAATGTCAGCACATACATGAATATTAGCGCCGGTGTCTATCCACCACTCTGGTGAAGAACATACTAAAAGAACTATAGGTAAGAAATTACCGTACCCTGATGTTCCTCCACCCTCGCTAACAACCATGTTCGCTGTCTTAGGGGCCTTGCGATCTTTGCGATCCGGGCACTTTGCAGCAAAGTGATCCGGACTGCCACATGTGTAGCAAGCACCCCCCGGCTTTCTCTTCTTCTTATCAGGCCCGTCGGCTTGCTTAGCCTTGGGCGGGTTCTGTGAAGGCTTCTTTCTCTTGTTCTGGTTGTTCTGGAACTTGGGATTGCCCCTCTGCACAAAGTTTGCGCTTGAGGAGCCGGCTATTGCCTTTTCACGTGTGTCCTTTGCTCTCGCCTTCTCTTCAACATCAAGAGTCGCAACAAGGTCATCCAAAGTAAATTCCTTTCTCTTGTGTTTTAGAGAGGTAGCAAAGTCCCTCCAAGAATGTGGCAGCTTAGCGATAATCTCTGCTGTAGTTCTCAAGCTCCTTAGCCAGCGCCTGTAATTCATGGGCCTGTTCCACCACAGGACGGTCTTCAACCATCCTGTAGTCTAGGAACAGTTCCATTACGTACAGCTCACCACCGGCGTCAGAAGCTCCGTACTGAGCCTCAAGAGCCTCCCAAATGTCCTTCCCCGTTTTGTAACGGAGATAGGTATCCACCAGATTATCAATCAGAACGCTGATGAAGGCACCCCGGAACAGATTATCATCTGAATTGAACTTCTCCCCCGAGACACCCTCGGGAGCTTTTCCGGTGATGACGTACATCACGTTCATGGCGGTAAGCCACAGGGTGGCCAACTCACGCCACCTCTTAAAGTTGGAACCATCAAAAGGCTTTGGTTTAATTGCATTTGCAAAGCTAGTGACACCAAACATATTCCTATCAACATAATAAGGTTTTTGGATTGTTAGATGATAGGCAATATTCCGGTATATTTTAATTCCATAATTAAATAGACATTTCAATATTACTGTGAGTGGAACAATTCATGTGCAAATGTTCATGTTTAAACAACAATTAAACATAAACCTATTCACGATTATACAACTAATAAGTATGAATACTAGTTTAAGAATGTACCCCGTGGAAGGTCGGGTGACGGCGTCACCCGTGGATCAGTCATACTGATTGTAGAGTGACCTCAGTCGATGTAGCCGTACGAATTTGGTGCAGGAAGATGATCGCAGTGAAGACCCGGCTGTAGAGGAAGTAGTCGTTCGGAGTCGATGTAGAGGAAGTAGTCGTACGGAGTCGACGTAGAGGAAGTAGTCGTACGGGAGCGAGCAGTCGCGTGAAGACGCTCCCCAAAAACCTTATCGTCCGCCTATCCCGAGCAGGATCTCAGTAGCAGGACGAGGTTCCGGAGGCTCTGCTCTCGCCGGTACCGTGCGCGCGGTGCAAGCGATGGGAATGCAAAAGAAGCAGCAAACAGTGGGAGAGAGGGAGAGTCAGCAAACAGAGGGAGAGAGGGAGAGATCTCAAGTGATGGGAATGCAAAAGAAGCAGCAAATAGAGGGAGACAGGGAGAGTCAGCAAACAGAGGGGGAGAGGGAGAGATCTCCTGAACAGGAGTACCTGAGTGTGAATTGGTGAGTTGAGGAGGAGGAGGAGGGCCTCCTTATATAGGCGAGCAGGCGCAGGGGGATGAACCTAGACGTTGCGGTTAAGGCTCCTCTGGTAGTAACGGTCGCGGTTAAGGCACCATGATTAAGGCTCAGTAACGGTCACAGTTAAGGAGCCATTATTCCTTTCCAACAGCAAAAAGTTGCTCCTGCCCCGCAACGCATCACGTCCGTACCGCACGCTCGGCTCGGCGAGGCGAGCGAGCGCGCGCGTGTGGCACGCCTATCTCCTTTATTCAACTTCACAAGAGGTGTATCGAAAGGCTACCTCATAAGTTAGATGTGAGACTCCTCTAATACCCATTTGGTATTTATCACTTTTCCCTAACGTTAAATTAATAGATTTTTAATTTTTTTTATTATTTTAATAAATGGCTGTAGGCCCATTTATTCTAACACCTCACGCTCGGTGTCGATCCAAGTCAACTGGTTTTGTCGGCCGCCGGCTTGCCGCCGAGAAGCTGGAGGCAGCGCAGAGCCGCCGCCCCGGCCGGTCAAATCCACAGCAAGCAGGCAGGCAGGAAAGCGCGTACGGTTCGGCAGATGAAGCATTGCGACGGAGCATGTGCGTTCCTGGCTTCCTGCTGATTTCCACATGCAAAGAGAGGTTGGAAGGGTGGAATCAGGTCTGTTTAGTTTGCTGAAATTTCATTAAAATTCTCACAAGACCGTTTTAGTTCATTTTCTTCACTCTACGTGTATTTCTTCATGTGTCAAAATTTCACTCAGTCAGCATCAACAATTTGAGACGAAAGAACGAAGTAGTATGAAGTAGCAACGCACCTGCACCACATATGGGTCATGCGATGATTTGGCTCGGTCATTCTTGTTGCAAACACAGCGTGCTGACCTTTACTCTTCTAGAAACGACCCAATTTTGGAATAAAAGTAGTAATAAAATTTTATTTAAGAGTGAATTTCACTGCAGGTCCATCAATTATTCTCGAGTTCTCATCTAGATCTGCTAATTTTAAAATGCTCATCTAGATCCACAATCTATAAAAGTGGTCGTCTAGGTCCAAAAATACCACGGAAGCACCTTTTGCCTACGTAGCGATGCCAGCATGGCAACTAATTGCAAAAAGACCCCCGCGATCTTTCATTTCTCACTCTCCCACCCTCTTCTTCGTCCTCCCGAACGTCCTCCTCGCCGGCGGAGCAGGATGGGAGCGGCGGCGACAAGGAGCTGCAGGTGGCAGCACCGACGGTGGAGCGGAGGGTCACACTCGCCCCCAAGCGCAGCTCCAACCAGGACCGCCACACCAAGGTCGACAGTCGGGCCGCCGGATCCAGATGCCCGCGCTCTGCGCCGCACACGGATCTTCCAGCTCGCGTGGTGTCACACCTGTTTTTCCAAAGAAAACCATATGCATAAATATATGTATACCAGGATCTATTTTCATACATATAGTGACATATAAGTGAATACAGAAACAGTATCACGTAAGAAAAAGGAAGATTATCAGAGTATTACGCTTAAATCCTGGAAACGAATGCTCCAAACATCACAGGCAGTCGACTGGGGGTTGCGTACGCCTAGAACTCAGCAACATCTTCAGCAAACTCCATAGAAGCTTCCTCTTTCTAAGCAACATTGTTTATAGCAAGGGTGAGCACATGTCGTACTCAGCAAGTGTGGGGAAAGTATGAATGCAAAGGCTGAACAAGGGAAGGCTGACAGGTTGACTGCATTAAGCACTTTTAGTTGGTCAAATTTTATTAGCACCTGATTACTAATAAATGAAAGTTTATACCAACCCACATTAACATAGAGATATACGTCATAAGCATATGGCTAACATAACCACAACCATGATTTAAGTCCATCTTCAAGTTCAATTATCATGTGAGTGTCCAGGCCGCTCTTGACCGTGAGCACGGCTAATCGATTAGTTTTACACTCTGCAGAGGTTGTACACTTTCACCACAAGTCGCGTAAAAGTTCAAAAGAACTTTAAACCCAACCACGTGATGCTGATCAGGCATCATACCACACTACCGAGGTGTGATTGCATAGGGACGCTACGAGGCTTTTACAAAGATTCCCTAGTAAGTGGTAACTCGCTAAGGTTTGCCCATAAGGGGATGAACTCTCCCCCAAGTGGTACGCCAACCACTTGGCTGGACAATCCATCACACAACCTATGAGCCCCTTGCCCTTTCGGTAAGATTACCCCAAACTAGAGTCTCTAATTAATTAGCCAAGACAGAGCCATATGTCTTGTGGTTGCACTGTTTTCCTGGGTGGTTCTCCATGTTCCGATTAAATATTATGATCTTGTATTAACCAGAGGTATAGCATAGAAGTAAGGCATGTTCATCATTGTTGTTGTTCATTAGAACCACCGTAACCCAAAGTAAAGCAGCTAAGCAAAGCTACCCAACAGAAAGGTAAAACCCAGGTTGACAGGGAATAAAGGTAGTAAAGACTAGAATAAACCTTAATAGGACCCATCAATATTAATGCAAGCATATGCAATGAGTGATTAAACACATTATTAGGATAAAAGAACAAGGACACACTTGCCTTCAACCAAAGTAGTGATGCTGCTCAGAATTCTTCATCTTCATACTCTTCCAAGCTCTCAAACCACGTTCATTCTACTCGCATCAATCATCAGGCACAAGCATACAAAGCAAACAAACGAGCAAACTAAGAACAATGCACCAATCAAAAGAAAAGCTTTAAAAGAACGCACTAAAGAATATGCTCGATGCTAAGGATCACTGAAGCACACAAACCGTACTTAGAAGAGAAAGGTCTGATGAAACTGCTTGATTTGAGCTAGAACTGAAAAGATCTGGAAAGAGACACACTAAGACAGAGCTTTGATAAAGAACGACTAACGATTGCTTTGCATATATGAGAGAACAAGCTATGAGCTAGGTTTATTTTAATTAGTAAAAACATGTAAAGGATATTTCATAGAGAAAATACCTTAAGTTGGAATTAATACAGCATTATATTTTGATTTGCAAAGACCGAAGTAAAGAACTAGTCAAGATTTATTTATAAAGATTCAAATATAGATTATACCATTTAAACATTTAATTTAGAAAAGGTAGACTATATGAATCATCTAAACGTAAGTTTATGATTCGAGTAGATCACATTATTATTAAAAACATTATGGAATTAGCATTAATCAAATTAACATTTATTTATAAAACCGGTGTTCAAGCCTATTCAACTTTTAATTAGAAAAGTTAATTATATATTAAGCAAATTAATATTTGGTTTATGAAAAACTGGGTAAAAGATCTAATTAGATTTTATTTATAAAAGCACGTGAAATAATCTTTAATCAAATTAATATTAGTCATGAAAATCGGTGTATAGCTCTATATTGCTTTTATTTATAAAAGGTATTTATAACTAGGCATTAATCAAAATTAATATTAAATTAATTTTCAGAAAACATAGATGATGAAAAACACACCACTAACGTGTTCTTTACATTATTATGAACCTAACACAACTTGAACGGATGAAAACGGAGAAACTAGGGAGAAAACAAGGTGCAGGGACCTACTGGCAGGGATTGGAGACTTCCAGGGGCTTATCCGCGAATAATCGAGGGCATATACGCAATTATGTATAAACCCGAGGGCTTTTATGAAAGAGCTTCTTGGCGGACTAGATCTGAAGATCTAAAAGATTCAGGGGGGTTCTTGCAATTTTGCCAAGACACATAGAATTAGATCTAGGGTTACAGGATTCTTCAGGGGGCTATGCGCAAAACTACCATGTCTTCTCCTACCTCTGTTCAACGCAGGCGCAGGGCGGACGGCGGACTCCGGCCGACGGCGGCGCCGGCGACAGGGACCGCTAGGGCCTCGGCTGAGCGGGGGAAAAGAGAGAGGAGGACGAGGGGGACCTGCTGGGGTGCTCACCGCGAGGAACGGCGACGGGGAACGGACCGGCGGCGTGCTCCTTGCGGCGGCCGGCGGCGGTGGCGCTCCGTTGGCCGGCCGGCGACGGGAAGGGGTGCGGCCGTTCAGCACGTCGCGGGGAAATCTCCAGGTGGCCTCGGTCTACTCCGGCCGTGCTCCGAGGTGAACATCGGCGACCGCGGCGGCGAGCTCGGCGTGCGGCGATGTCTGGCTCCGGCGGTGCTACGCGAGGTGAAGGAGCAGGCAGGATGCGCGGGCGTGCGTGCACAGGGCCGGGCGCTCGTCCTTTTATTGACATGCGAACCGAGGATCGCCGTAGCGCGCACGGCAAGGATGCCCGGCGGCGGTGGCCCGGACTCCGGCAGAGTCCTGGCCGGGACGAACTGCTGCCCGGGCCTGGATGGGCTCCGCGAGCGGGCTCGTGGCCGGGCTGGCGGGTCGGAGCGGCTGGACCGGTTGGGTCGAGCTGGGTTGCGGCCTGCTGGAGCTGAAGGAAATGTGCTTCTTCAAGCGAGAAAATAGAGGGGGCACAAACGGACTTCTCCAAGGTGGGCTGCTGGCCAAGCAAAGAGGGACTGGGCCGAAGACTTGAGGTGGCGGAAAAGGACTTCGGCTGATGGGCTGAAAGCAGCTTAAGGCCGAAAGTGAAGGGGAAAAGGAAGAAAAGGATTTCTTTTTCTTTTTATTTTCAGATAATACTTTCGTGAATAGAATAATCTTAGATAATTCATTAAATCACTAAAAATACTCTGAAAATCTCAAAAATTACAGGAAAATTCCCAGAGATGGATTGAGACACGAACAACCCAAATAAAATATTTGGAGCTCATGAAAAAGATTTTAGAGCCTTCTAATAAATAGAAATAGCTCAAGGAAAATGAGAATTAATTCCAGTAAATCCTCAGAAGGGTTTGGTCAGCTCCTAAGCGTATTTTTAAAACATTTTGCACTCATGAAACACTAGATGCATCGGCATGAATGCAACACTCACACAAACATCTTATTTAATTTTCGAAAAACAAACAAAGGTTTTTCTTGTACTATATTTCTTGTAAAGAAAATAAATGTTGGAAAATTTTAAAATTATGAGAAAATTGTTATTTAATTATTATTCCTATTCACATCCTGAAATTGGAAATTTCAGAGTGTGACACGTGGGAGCTCGGCCACAAGTCTGACGGCGAGATCATGTAGTGGTTGCAGCAGCAGGCCAAGCCGGCCATCGTTGCCGCCACCAGCACCGGCATCAGCGCTCACCTCTGTCGCGCTCTCGCTCCCCTCGCCCAACTCGAGGCTCACCAGGCCGCACCACCACCACCCGCACCACATGTGTGCGCCGCCCACCGCATTCGCTAGATTCTCTTCGCTGACCTTCTTGAATTCCGTCGGTGCAGGCGCCGACGACGTCGTTGGTATGTGGAGCTCGGGAGGCTGAGGTAGCTGCTTGTGGTGGTGGTGGTGGTGGTGGGCTCAGGCGGTGGAGGGAGGCACGGGAAGGTGGCGCTCCACAGCGGCACGCTGGCGGGCGGCGGACGAGCTCGGTGCGGACAGAGAAAGCCCCACGAGCAGTCGGCACCGGGGAGGTCATGCTGGCGAGAATGGTCAGCAGCTCCGCCGCTGGTGGGAGGGTCGTGGCTACCATCGCCATCCACCTGCGCAAGGTTGGGGCAGCCGCTACTGTCTACACCAACAGAGCAGTGGGGTCTCCGGCGACCGCACCTGCATTGTTGGGGAGATCAAGGAGCTTTGGCTTGGTTATGACAGTGGAGATCGAGGAGCAAGCAACGGCCTCCTACAACCTCGCCATGGGCGACACCTCGTTGCCGGCGAGGAGGTGCAAGCGCCAGGGACGGATCTACAAATAAATTTTGGGGGGGGCTTTCTTCTCCTTCTTCTTTCTCTAGCCTCTCCTTCCCTCATTCTTCTTTCTCAAATTTGTAGGGGAGGTTTAGAGGGGGCTCCATTGGATTTCCAGCGGTAGGGGTGCTCGAGCCCCGCCCGCCCCACCACTGGATCCGTCCCTGGCAAGCGCTGCCGTGCCGCCGAGGGAGTCGGCCTAGTTGTCGGTGAGGAGGACGGTGAGGACGAAGAACAGGACGGGTGAGTGACAAATGAAAGATTGCTGGGTCTTTTGGAACTGGTTGCCATGTTGGTATTGCCACGTAGTCAAAAGATGCTCCCTTGAATACTTTTGGACCTAGATGACCACTATTCAATAGATCGCGGACCTAGATGGCTGTTTTTAATGTTAACGAACCTAGATGAGAACTCAGGAATAGTTAACAGACCTAGAGTAAAATTCACTCTTTTATTTATTATTATAGAATCTGGGAGATTTTCGTAAACCCAAAGCTATAAACATGTTATGCCTCACTTAAAATCTTCAAGCAAAATATAAGTGACAAAATTTTACCATCCATAAATTTAACTTTTCATGAGGAGTGAAGCACACCCCTGACTCGATCGCCTTGGGTTTAATCATGATATGTGCTATCTGGGGCTTCGTGTATATAACTGCACATTGAAACTAAATGATTAATGGTTCGTTTGGTTCCACGGACTACAGTTTAGTTCATGTCACATTTGAATGTTTGGATACTTTTTTATTAGCAGTTTTAAGTAAATAAGTATAGACTAATTAAAAAACCAATTATAGGCTAATTCGTGAGGAGAATCTATTAAGTCTAATTAGTTCATGAGTTGACAATGTGATGCTATAGTAAATGTATGATAATCATGGATTATTTGGCCTTAATAGATTTATCTTGTGATTTAGCCTCTGTCTGTGTAATTAATTTTATAATTAGCTCATGTTTAATCCTCCTAATTAGCATCTGAAGATTCGATGTGTCAGAGACTAAACTTTAGCTCAAGGATCCAAACAACACATGAACTAAACAAAATTATGTAAACATGAATTGAAAGTTTGTTTTCCTTGCATTAAATAAAGTTGTACCTACTAAATATCCATTGTCACATGTGCTTTCTTGCTTCCATAGAAATAGAATGATTGCTACGACGTCTATGCTCGGTCTTACCCCTTTTAATTTGTTCGACCTTTTTGTTACGAAACCTTTTATTTCTGTCATATACAAAGCGCATGTCTTTTTTTTGCACACAAATTATATACAAAGTTTCATTTTCAGTGAGTCATTTTCAAGCATTTATTGGGGGATTTCCATCTTGAATTTTTGCAGCATGAATATGATTACTAGACTGCGTGTATGAATGCTCCAAATGATGAACTAATCCATCATTGCAAATCGCAAGATTGTTGAGCTCCATTCGACACAGGATGCGTCCAACGGTACGTGGGATGAAAGTTACTTCATATATATACAAAAAAATATTGTCCTTGTGCGTCAGAATGTCTTGCAAAAAAACAACCACAAATAAATGCAGGTGTTTTTTCAAGCTAAGTTGTTACATTTTGTTTTTCATCCTAAGTTTTTTTTAAAAAAAAATCTCATGTTAACCATGATCTGCCATCATTCAGCGTCGTTCTCTTCATCGATTCTTCAGGTGGAAATTTCAAGCATTTACGAAAGTGAAACACCCATGTCGAAGCTCTGCCAACAGAATGAATGATTGCAAGACTATTTGCATAAATTGTGCAAAATGATTAACTGAGCATCATTGCAAACTGCAGCCATATGTCACACCTGATTTCCGAAGAGAAATCAAATGCATCTCATATGTACGCCAGGATCAAGTTTACACACATATGATAGACGTCATGAGTGAAATATCCATAAACAGTATTAAAATCGTACAAAGGTTTAACCATTATATTATCTTTTATTACACTCAGACGTTAGACTCGAAGGTCTTTAAGACGAACAAACGATAACTAGACGAAGCAACTCCGTCTTCAGCTTCCACAGGCACTTGACTGAGGGAACGCAAGCCTCAGAACTCATCATAGTCGCTGAAGTACTCCTCACTGATGTTCTCCTCTGAACAGTGGTAAGCAAGAGTGAGCAAACTTATGGTTGGAGCTCAGCAAGTGGGGGAACATGCAAAACTAACAAGGATAGGCTAAGGGTTTGCAGCGGTTAGCATTTTAATGTTGATCAAATTTTATTAGCAAGCACCTATTTACTAGATGTAAGTTTATACCAACCCACTTAAGCTTTAGAAAACATTCCATCTCAAAACCATATAAAAACCACAATTTAATTCCATCTTAAAATTTGATTATCATGTGAGGGTCCAAGCCGCTCTTGACCGTGAGCACGGCTGATCGATCAGTTTTAACTCTGCAGAAGTTGTACACTTTACCCACGGTTCGTGTTCCCCATGTCGCCCGGGTTGATCGGACCCTTAAACTGCCGAGGTGAGTGGCTAGGGGTCCACTACGAAGCCTTTACAAATGCATGCAAAATACCAACAACCCGCATAGTTACAGATCAGGGCGGACCATGACCCTCCCTAGTGGTCAGCACCTTAGCAAAGACTGCTACCCCAAAAGGACCGAGCTATACCTCTGCAACCCGGACCCCCCCTCTGCTCCTTTCGGATAAGGTTATCAGTACATTCGCACACCTAATTAATTGGCTAAGCCAGAGCCATATGGACTGTGGTTGTACTGTTTTCATGGGTTGTTCTCCATGTTCCGATTAAACCAAGGTGTTCTTGTATTGAACAAATTCATCAACTTTTAAGCATAAAAGCCTTTATCATAAAACCACTTTTAACCAACCCATGTTAAGCACCTAAGCAGTTATCTACCCAAAAGATCTATTAAACCGGGTGTTTCAAGGATCATGGGTAAAAATCTAGATAAGTCCTTAAAAAGGTGTTCCCATCAATTTTATGCAATGCATCAAATAAAAGTAAACTTTAATTATTATGCAATTATATAGGACAAAAAGGAATACGCAGAGGGAGAAGTCCACTTGCCTTGCTTGCCTAAAACTGTGATTCTTCCTCCTTAAACCACTCCTCTTGATCCACTCCAGCCGGTTGATCACTTGAAACCGGCACGATGTCTACGAGCACACATGAATACATACAATAAATAAAACAATACACCAAACAGATCTAAAAGCTAAAAACATGCTGCGAAAACTAACTGGATTGTTGAGACGATCGCGTGGACACCAAGAACGCTTAAAACGGAGCTAAAACGACAAAGATATGACCAAAACATGGTTCAGAGGCTTTTCTGTGAAGAAACTAGGCTTCCAGGGGCTTAACTGCAAGAAACCAGAGGCTAAAACATAATTATGCGTATAAACCGAAGGGCTTACGTGCAAAAGATCAAGGATGGACTGCGGACTGGAAAAACTGAGAAGCTCAGGGGCCTAAACGATAAAAATAGGACCTGATTGTAAGGTTCTTTACCGGTGGAAGGGCATGGTTGTGAAAAAAAGAAGCTGAGGGTCTCTTTTGCAAAAAGACAGCGGCAGCTCCGGGTTGACCGGTACCTGGCTGGTTTGACTCGGGGCCGAACGGATCTGAGCCGTACGCCACGGATCCGACGGCGGGCATCGACGGCAAGCGACTGGGCGGCGGCGGGGACGCCGGAGACGGCGGCGCACGGCGGCGGAGCTCGCCGGAGATCTCGAAAACGAGCTACAGGGCTCGGTTTTCAACGGGGTTTGCGCCTACGCGAAGCTGGGGAAGCGGCGAACTCTACCAAGGGTTTGGGACGGTGGTTTGGGTGACGGCCGGGGCGTCACGTCCGGCGAGGCGAGTGGCACGGCTCCAGTGAGCAGGGGCAGAGGCCACAGGCTCTAGATGCAGAGAAAAACAGGGAGGGGCGGTTTCTCACCACACGACGAAGCTCGGGTGAAGAGACGGGCGGTGGAGAGGCGAGGGTGAGGGAGATCGACGGCGGTTCGAGCTCGGCGGCGCTGGAGGCTCTGACCGGGAGGAAGACGGCGGCTCCGGGGCGCGGGGTCCTCGTGTGAGCGGCGCGTGTGACGAGCGAGGACGAGGAGGGCCCGAGGAGGTGCTCACCGACGACGAGGAGCACCGGGCGGCCGTTAATGGCGCGGCGGCCGGAAGCTTCGGGTGGCAGCGCACGTGCGAGAGTGGGGGTGCAGGAGCTCGATTGAGTTCAAAAGGGGCGGTGCAGAGGCTCAGGCGTGACCTTTATAGGCTAGGGAGGAGGAGAGGGAGCGACGGCCGGGGAGCAAAAGCCATTGATGGCCATGGGCGCCGGCGGCCTTGACGGCAATCAAGAGAAAGCCTTGATTAGAGAAGAAACGGAAGGGGGAGAGTGAAGGAGAGAGCGGCGCGGGGCTTCACTGCGCCTTGATGATGGGGATTGAATGCGGGAGAAGCCAGGGAGCGCGGGGAAACGGCCGACGGTCTTCACGGCAGGCGACGGCGGGCGAAGTAGGGGAGAAGCCAGAGGTGGGGGATGGAACTGACACGTGGGGCCGGGCGGTCAGCGGTGGAAGGAGAGAGGTGGGAACTGGGCCGGGCAGGCTTGCCGGGCCGCAAGGGAGCTGGGCCGTGCTGAGGGAAAGAAAGGCCGGCGGGCCAAAAGAGAAAGAGAGAAGGGGAGAGAGGTGGGCCGCACGCGATGGGCTGGGCTAAAAACAAAGGACAGAGAGGAGGGGGAGGGTTTAGGTTTTGTTTTTTAAAACCTTTTTATGATTTTCAAAACCACACAAACACACAAAAACTTTTTTTTTGAGACACAAACACACAAAAACTATGCAACCAAAATATGATGCACAAGCACTTGTTGCTTCTAAAATTATACAAATGATACTTAAATATGTAAAGGCCAAATTTATTTGATAATTTATTTATTTCTTAGAAAATTAAATCTAAACACCATGTTGCTTACATTAATTTGCTGATGGAATTTTAGGGTGTTACACCATATTATTGTCGAGCACCCATTGGACACCGTATACGAGGTATGATTGCCACCAAAAGCATGTGTTTTCAAACGAAGCTTGTACTTACGCACATCAACTTAATTACCACACCTTTGGTTCATCTATCTTACACTTTATATATTTAAAATTGAAGAGAGTACGTGAAAGTAGGTTCTTATGGATATGTGTCTAAACCAACATGTTTGGCAAACGCTATTGCACCCTCACATATCGATAGAGACACTTTTGTATGGATATTTTATGATTTATCCTTATGAATATGTCTTATAATGCACCTTTTGTAGCACTTTACGGAGTACCATCATATATACCTGAGACACTACTCAGAGGCATTTTCAACCATAAGGTCATTTTCTTAAGTCATTTAATTTTGTAAAATGTCAATATAGAATATTATGAACATATTTGAGACACCTCAAAAATATAACCTTACCCCCATAAAGACAGAGTTTGAGACATTCACTGCAATATCTTGAAACATTGTTTAGGCTGTTGAGGCACTACTCATAAGAATTATAATCACTGTTTAGACTATTGAGGCATTACTCATAACAATTATACTGAAAAATTGGTGTGAGGTTGAGTTGTCTAGTATGTGGAGTATTATGCAATGCAGTATGAGGTCATGAGTTTGAAAACCCATTGCTCCAAAATTATTATATTTTTTCAATTTTACATTTTTAAATGTTAAATGGGGAAAACATCATGAAGCACTTTGTTTTGAGCAAATCATGAAGCAAACTCTTCCAAAGTACTCTCTGGCTTGGGGTAGGGTGGTCTAAAAGTAGCACTGGATTAATGGAGTTAGTTATCATGTAATCCTAAATACTCCTTTCGTCCCAAAACAGCATGTCGTTTTAGAAATTTTAAGACAAGTTATTATAAGTCATATTTGGTGCTAATTGGCTTTTGCATGTCCACATGTGCATGCACACATGCTAAATTAAGTAAAAAGACATGCTTTTTTACACAAATTTTGAATCCTAAAATGACATGCTTTTTAGGACGGAGGGAATAGGACGAAAGGAAAAAAAAATAGTTACTCTTATGTACATGCATGCATCATATCAGTTGATCGGATTACATATGTTGAATCCGGGAATGGAGTTGTAGTGTTGCTTTCAGATCGGACCTGCCATATTTGTCCTTCAGAATTCCCACTGTGACGGTGGGACCTCTACTGTAGCACATATCAAGCCAATCAGAATCAGCCACGTGTCCAACATATTGGCCACAGTTATAAGAGGTAGCTACACGCCAAAAAAAGATGGGGGTTTGCACTGTAATTTGAACAAAAGGTTGGGACAGAACAACAATGATAATAACTAGTAAGCATCATCAGAATTCAGGATAGTGGGGCTACACTATTATCCTTTGTCATTTGTGGTGGGCCCACCACTCCCATGATTTGTCGTTGTTTGCATTTCCATTTTCACTCTTTTGTGTGTTGCACCTTGTAATGTTGTAATATCTAGAGCAAAACTGTTGTAAAATATAGAGCTTGAATGGCATGCTTAAGGTTGACCAGCACCTCCATATAACAATTCGAACAAAAGAATTTAAGAAAATATATCAGTGAGCATTATTACTTTTCATTATAGTATGATAATATTTTTTTCTTGGAAATGCAGTCAAGCAGATGTAATGGTAAACACTTGTGGTACATATTTTTTTACGATACACAGAATGCTGCTAAATTTGTTCGTTCTAAATTTGAAATAATATGCCTTTAAGAGAATTTGTTTTGTGCTCGTGCATATGTTGCTTTTTCTTTGTACTAGGGGTGTGTATGCCACTCAAAAATAAGAAAGGAAGGTGTTCGTTTGTGAAGTTTATAAAATAAATTGTTTAGGCCAACCAACCACATCCATATAAAAAGGTGAACAAGTGGATTCAAGCAAGGATCGTAGTGAACATTAACGTTCATGTTGTTATGGTGATAATTTTCCACAACACAAAGTTTTAATTATAATTTCATGAGAAAGTATATTTTTGTAATATAATTGATGGAGGCATATATAGTTTGTTAGGTTAAAGCAGCAGTGACTTCATCATGACATAATAACATGCAAAATTGTGCAGTACATGTTGATTATCTTAAAATCGCCATTATGCAATATTACTACATGGGACCTAGTTTGGGAAAAAGAAACATATCTACACCTATCTCCTCCCAAACAAACCAATAAAAGGCATAGAGATAATGCCGTGGGGCCACCCATCAATTCACAAGCAACCTTGAACTGAAGCAAAAGTGAGAGGGCATATCTGTCATTACCAATTCTTTCAGGCCCTTGCCCGCAAGAGCCCAATAGCGTGACACTACAACCACACCTGAGCCTGCGGCCTCAAACAAGGAAAAGCCAAGGCAAAACCCCACCACCTCCTCCGCTCCCCGTCGTCCCCTGCTTTTCCTCCTCGCCTTCCATTGGCCGGGGGCTGTGCGCGGCGACGTCTGGGCGGCGGCGGCGGAGATGGTGCAGATGGATGGCGCCGTGGGAGTAGGAGGCGGCGGGCAGGCGGCGCCAGCGCCGGCGCCGGCGCCACGGCTGTGGCGGCTGGTGGACGAGCGGTGCGACCTGCGCGCCATGGAGACGGAATACGTGCGGAGGTTCCACCGGCACGAGCCACGCGACCACCAGTGCTCATCCGCCGTCGCCAAACACATCAAGGCGCCCGTCCACCTCGTAAGCGCCTCTGAATTGAAACTGCTTGCTTTTTCTTTCCTCATGCCGTTGAATACAATCTATTTCGGCTGCTGCTTCCTCTGTTTCCTGGCGTACGGATCTTGCCCCGTCGATCCGCCGCGGCGATGTCGTGCCGATCGGTTTCTCGATTTCTCCCCCGTTTTGTTTGGTCCCATTCTGGAGTGCTGATGTGTCTCTCCTTGATTAGGAAAGATGCCGACTTGGTTCAGAGTCACCGCTCGTTTGGCCCATTTCTTCAATCGGGCACATCCATGCCTGATTTGGGGGCCGGCTTAAACTGGTCATGCCTTCTTGTTTCTCTCATCGCCACTCTTTTTTTTTACTCGTGATTGGTCGTCGGGGGGGGGGGGGGGTGTGAATTGATCGGAACCACGTCGCTTTCGCTGAAAGATAAGACCATTTCCTCGCAAGAAGCATGTGAATGTTCTTTTTTTTTTCTGAATCGTCGCCCAGCTTTTGCTCCCGTGCAAGGTGTGGCTTTCCGAGATGAACATGAGATGCATGATTGGTCGCGAATGATAGCCAGCAAAGCCTCGAGGATTTTTAATTTGCCTTTCGGTACCTCATCTCACGTGGGAAGATGCTTCCACCACCGCCACCTCGAGATCCCCGCTGAATCTGCTTTTCGCCGGATTATTTTGGGATTTCTAGGTGTTCTTGCATTGGCTGCCCTGTATTCTTGTTAGGCCTTGAAGGTTTCTAGCTTTATTCTGCAAGTAATCTAATAGAGATATTGGTGGTGATACGCTTCACTTGGACTCCACTCCTTTTAATGTGGGTTCAGCACTTGCCAGAAGATTAGATGCAATTAGTAATCTTAAAAAGAAGAAGCTTTTGCAGAATTATGAGATGCTAGCTTGTGATGCATTGAGTTGATTATTTGCAAGGAAACCATCATTTTTGGGCCACTTTCCAGCCAAAGTTGCCAGCATATGCTGAAAGGATGCTGCCTCAATTTTGCAAGTGTGAATATGTCTATACAGTTCATAGCACTCTCAAGGCACTACCTCATTTATAATTGTGTACCTCTGATTATAAGAGCTGTCATGTTCTTAACCGTTCTTTGTTGACTTGTACACTACCTTTCCTGCCATTTTCTTGTGGTAATCTCAGGCTTCGTTTCAGCTGTTCACTGACAGGACAGGTTGAGTTATCAGGTATAGTTAGCCGGTTAGGGTCTTTATGTAGCACAGTTAATAGCGATTGACCTGTGTGATGGAAATTTATTTCTCGATTGTTACAGGCATGCGTGTGAGTTGATCCTCGTCACCTTCCTATTATCATGATCTGATCAAGTAATTATCTAACAGGTTTGGTCTCTGGTGAGGCGGTTTGATCAACCACAACTTTTCAAGCCCTTTGTGAGCCGGTGTGAAATGAAAGGAAACATTGAGATTGGCAGTGTGAGGGAGGTCAATGTGAAGTCTGGGCTGCCAGCCACAAGAAGCACAGAGAGACTGGAGCTGTTAGATGACAATGAGCACATACTCAGCGTCAAGTTTGTTGGAGGCGATCACAGGCTCCAGGTATGTTCTGTTCTTGATCTATACTGTCCAGTGTCCATCTTACAGTTCGTTTGGTTCAGGCTTGGTTGTGGTTCCAAGATGCAAAGTTCTTGATATGGTAGCTTGCATCAATCATATATTGCTAATGATCTCTTGCTTGCAACTTCTGAGGTTTGATGTGCTTAAGAAAACTAGCAGTTGTCATATGTCCTGTCAGGATTATTCATTGGCTTGGTATGCTTAAGAAAACTAGCAGTGGTCATATGTACTGTCAGAGTTATTCATTTATCAGGCATACTAACCTCACCAACTTTCATGTGGCTATCAGAGATTTATTGACCTAACTGCTGCATATTTTTCTTATGCATTCAGTAAAGTTCTTCTAAAATTGGTTTCTTAGTTGTTGCTCAGTTGCTGATATGCAAGTGAAGGTTTACATGATACTGAGTTAATCCTTTTTTAATTGTAAGGTCAAATTGTGTGCACATGACAAGTTGATTCCCACTAATTTCCTTCAATAGCCTTTCCTTAGGTACAATGCATCTGTACTTGCAAACGGCGTACACTTGAAACAATTGACAGGTGTGCTTGGCATCTGTTGTTGTGCCCTTCTCCACCAAACGATAAAGAATAATATGCTCATGCACAAATAATGGTGGGCTTAGCCTATCACTTGCCAATAAAATAGCGCTCTAATGCAAAGCACCTCTAGTCTCAGCTTATGGGGTGGTTGAACACTGGGAGATATTTTCCACACCTCATCTCCCCATCCTGACATCTCCTGATGCATCTTGATGTGCTGCCATGCTATCTGACAGCCCCAACAAACTGTTGTCGTCTAATGACAAAACAAGCACCGGTTGTTTTTTTTTTTTTTTTGAAACGAACCGGCAGGAGAGCTGCCTATTATATTAAAAAGAAGGAGATCCCAGACGGGAAAAGTACACGAGCCAAAGGTAACGAGAACGAGAGATAAGTAACTATGCAACTGTACTCTAAACTATACTCTGCTAAGAAGGGCTGCCAGGTGCTTTGCCCCTGCCACTATCCACAACGAAACGTCCTCTCTAATGGCTGCCAGCACAACGGCGATCGACGCTTCTTTCCGATAAAAAATTCTTGCATTTCTCTCTTTCCAAATTCTCCAGGTGACTAGCATGATAATGGTTCTCAGCCCACTCCTTGAGACGGCGGTTGTAGATGCCAAATTTGACCACCAATGATGCAAAGACGTCGGCTGAGGCCATTCTCTTGGGTGGATTGCTTGATTGGCCAACCATAAAGAGATGTCCGCCCAAACTCGTTTTGTGAACCTGCATGCCGTGAACAGGTGGCATGCCGTCTCCGCTTCATGCCGACATAAAGGGCACACTTTCTGATTCGGCCAATCTCTGGATTGTAGACGGTCCGCAGTCCAAAGCCTATTTTGTACTGCCAACCACGAAAAAAGCTTGCAGCCATGAGGGGCCCACGGTCTCCAAATGATATCTTCGAAATCTGTCGTGGAGGCAGCAATGAATTGGGCCTCATATGCTGACTTTGCTGAGTAATTTCCGTCTGTTGTTAGCCGCCACACAATGTCGTCCTGAACCCCCGGCCTTAACTCAGTTGCACCCACAGCTTGCCAAAGGCAATAGAACTCACGGAAGTGCCGACTCGAGAAGGAGTTGTGTCGTAAGTTTATATCTCTGATCCAATTTTGGTTATGCAGCGCATCCTTTAGCGTCCTATTTTTCCGCTTCGAAATTTTGTAAAAATTTGGTGCTAGATCTTTCGGTCTTTGCCCATGATGCCACGCACTGTGCCAAAACGATGTCTTAGCCCCGTCCCCAATGTGGATGGTTGTGGCCGCTGCGAAGAGAAGCCTGTCTTTGTTCGTGCATGGAGTTTCCGAGCCGACCCATGTTTTTTCAGGCTGTTTCCACTCCTGCCATAACCACCGTAGCCGAAGAGCTCTCGCAAATTTTTTAAGGTTCAGGACACCCACGCCTCCAAGTTGCTTAGGCCTAGCAGAACGGGGCCAATTGACTTTGCATTTGCCTCCAGTGAGTGGCTTCGCTCCTGCCCAAAAGAAACGCTTTCTTTTTTGATCAATTTCTTCCAGAAGCTCCTTTGGGGCATTTAGCGCCGTGAGGAGATAAACCGCTTGGGAAGTTAGGACTGATTTCACAAGAGTCATTCGGCCTGCTGGAGCAATGTTTCTTGCGTTCCAAGCTGTCAACTTTCCAATGGCTTTGTCTACTATAGGCTGGAAGTGGATTCGCTTCAATCTACCAGTGGAGAGAGGCAGACCTAGATACTTGACCGGAAAAAGGCCCATGGGCACCTCCAAACCACCCAACACCTGGGTGAGGTCAACACCCTCACATCTTATCGGGATGATACTTGATTTCAAAAAATTCGTCTGCAGCCCGGAAACGTCTCCGAAACGTGTGAGAAGGTCGGCGATGGCATTAACATCATCCCTCGTCGGGTTTACGAAGAGAGCTGTGTCGTCTGCGTACATGGACACTCTTATGTTCAATGTCCTGCCTCTTAGCTTAGAAATAAGTCCTTTTTGAGTTGCCACATCGAGGAGGGCACGGAGAGGTTCGATGGCGATGATAAAAAGAAGCGGTGACAGTGGATCTCCTTGCCAGAGGCCTCTTCCATGCTTTATTGGCTCATTTGGTACCCCGTTTAAGAGAACCCGTGAAGAAGAGGAGCAAAACAGAGAGGCCATCCAGTCCCTCCATCTAGCGGGGAATCCAAGACGCTCAAGGAGGTTTAAAAAATAATCCCATCGCACAGAGTCAAAAGCTTTGGCAATGTCCAATTTAAAGAAGAGTGTCGGCATTCTCATCCGGTGATAGCGTCTCACCATGTTCCGTACTGTCAAGAAATTATCATGAATACTTCGTTTCTTGATGAAAGCACTTTGAGTGGATGAAATCAATTGCTTCATGTGCGGGGCTAGTCGGAGCGCAAGGGTCTTAGTGATTATCTTGATGAAGGAGTGAATGAGACTAATGGGTCTGAAATCTGTCACTGACTCGGCACCATCTTTTTTAGGGAGGAGCACGATATTCGCTGTGTTAATGAGTGGAAGGCTCCCATCTCGTAGACTGTGAAAAGCGTTGGCCGCTTGAACGATGTCAAATTTCACGATCTCCCAGCAACTTTTGAAGAATGCCCCGGTAAAACCGTCCGGGCCAGGGGCTTTGTCCGTCGGCATTTCAAAAACTGCCCTTTTCAACTCTTCTTCGGTAAAAGGTGCCTCTAAGCCCTGAAGGTTCACCGTCGGCAGTTGCAACATGTCCCAGTTGATGTCCTGACTGCGTTCAGTCGAGCGACCCATGGTTCTTTTAAAATGGTCTTGAATGACCTGCACCTTTTCATCATGACTGAACGCCCAACCATTCCTTTTTTTCAGCCTTTGGATATGATTCTTACGCCTTCTACCATTGATCTTTCTATGAAAATATTTAGAATTTGCATCCCCCAGCTTAAGATTTGTGATACGCGAGGCTTGGCGCTTTCGTACTCTCTCGAGCACAGCTAGGCCCAGCACACCGGTTGTTGTTATCTGTGTGTGATGTTTGTATGTTATCAACTGCTTGGACTAACAAGTATGGCACTGACTGACCATCCATTGACCTTACATGCCCAATTCGTTGCATGAGGACCTGGCACTCCCTTGTCGTGCTCCATCCATTTTTGCTCTCATCAGCGATGGAAACAAGTGGCTATGGTCACATGCACTGCATTTGGATAGTGCAAGCCACTTGTGACTTGTCTGAATCTAAGGGATGTTGTAGTTATCCGCGCGCCTCTTAAGTTCGTTGAAGAGCACCAGTAGCTTTCCTGTGCGCTGACTGCTTCTAAACTAATTGATGTTCTTGTCATCGTCCTTTGCAGAACTACTCCTCCATCCTCACCGTACACCCCGAGGTCATCGACGGCCGGCCAGGGACGCTGGTGATCGAGTCCTTCGTCGTGGACGTCCCCGACGGCAACACCAAGGACGAGACATGCTACTTCGTGGAGGCCCTGCTCAAGTGCAACCTCAAGTCGCTCGCGGAGGTGTCGGAGAACCGAGTCACCGGGGATCAAACGGAGCCCCTTGACCGGTGATGGATCAGAGATGGGTGGATTCAGAACATGGCTTTCCTTAGATTGTGCAGAGCTATTCTCCAATGGAGCCCCTAGGTTCTTGGAACTTGCACGAAAAAAGAGTTTTGAGGAAGTATTGCTACTGCTGTGCTGTGTTCAAAATTATATTTCCTCGCGATTGTGTTTGCTGTTCTTCTCCAGAGTTGTATGTCGCCCAAGGAGAAGAACAGAATTGCTGTGCTATTGTAGTGATGAAGTAAAAGAGAGGGAAAAAAGTTAGAACTGTGAGACCCTGAACATCTGCAACCTGATTAATGTGGACTAGGGGGTTTCTCTGTAATTAGCTTCCCTCTATAGATTGCTGCATACTGACTTCTCTCTGTTGTGTAGATTGGTGTAAATACATGCCCTTTGTGCAATTTCAGAGGGAAAAATCATGAATCGGCTATGATTGTGATCATCGAGGAAGAACCATATGTTGCTAATTTCTAGAGGTACTACTGTAGTTTAACTTGGTTTCCAAGCATATGGCTTCGCTGACCTCGGCAAAAGTGGTAGAAGGGGTGGTGCCGCCAAGTATACTGAGAAGTCCAAATGTTTTCTACTGCCTAATTTTGTTGGATTCTCCCTAATGCCAACCCTTCCAATGCAATGACCAAGAGGAAAAAAAATTCCTAGACCTTCCATTCAACTTCTAGATCGCACATTGCAACATCAACATATATAGATGGCCTGTAATGTGAAGACGAAATGGGGGTGTGTTGAAACTTTAGAAATCGAGCATGCATGATTTTAAACTCTCTGTTGTTGAGAATCAAATCCTCGTGAAGTTGAAAAAACCTGTTGATGGTGCAGCATTCTTTACAATATTCCATATTGTAATTATTTTTTTTTTTGCTTAGCGTTTATTAGTACTGGTAATCTCGATCTTTTGGCGTTTAGTGTCTGATGGTCACTTTCAGTGGCAAAAGAAATGTAATCGTGGTCAATTGCATGCTACCACAACAAGAGATTACCCGTTTTGTGTTGGCAACAAAGTTTGACGTAAGGACACTAGGGGAGCCTTCATCATGATGTGTTTTCGCAAGCATTAGTAAAGTCTGTTTTGCGGTGTTAACTTTCCACTTGGAAATGTTTACTTCCAGGAGCATAGGACTTCACTAGGAACAGCTTTAAAAAAAATCTCATGAATTATTCCTTCACTACGACATCGTGCTCTTTTCGTTTTATTGCCACTTCGGTCCTGTCGGTGCTGTTTGATTGTTGGAAACGAATTAAACCATTGCAATTCTAAAGTAAAATACCATAAATAATCCTTATAAAATTAGAAGATAATAAGTCCCTAGGTTTTTTGAAGAATTCATGGATAACAGGCCTGCTTGGTTATAAGCCACCACCTGCCACGCACATTTGTTGTGGCGTGTGTGTGTTCGTAGGAGCGGATGTATGCACATATATTTGGTGGGCGTCTACATCGTAATGTGTAATTCGTAAAAAAAAAGCTTAATCATGATGAACCAAGCAATAGGCTAATTTTCTATGGTACTCACCTGTGGTGTGCCATAGGCCTGGGCATTCGGGTTACCCGATTTGTTCGGGTCGGGTAATTCGGGTAATTGAAAATTTGGTTAATGAAAATAGCTACCCGATATTAGTTCCGAAAAAACATTACTTGAATCTTCAGGTACCCGATAATTCGGGTTCGGGTATACCCGAATTTACAAAGAATAACAAAATACATAAATTTGGTTGCAATTTATGCATACTTTCATCAACAATTTGTGTAGAATTCCAACAACAATTTGTAGAGAATAATATATTATAGTCACTTGTTCAAACCGAGATAATTATATATAATAAAGTGATAATTTCAAGTGTTCAACTAACAACACGTGATAAAATACAAAGATGATGGACAACTTCGGTAGTTTGGGTAGTTCGGGTACTGGAGTGTATTACCCGAATTACCCAAACTAATTTCGGGTAATCAAAATCACTATCCGAATTTGGGATTGGGTACCTCGGGTTCGGGTCCGGGTTCGGGTAATTCGGGTACAGGTAATGAGTATCGGGTATTTTGCCCAGACTTAATATGCCAGACTGTGGCCGGGAGCCAAACATGCCTGACATTTTCTTTCGCAAGGGAACCTTTTCATATATTATTAAGTTTCAAAAGTGCATAGTACAACTGAACTTTCCAAGAAATGTGAGAGCAGCACAGCTCACCACGAGGGAGTAGCTTGACCCTTGGTACTACTTAAGGGGTGACTGCATTACTTAAAATCATTTCGAGTTTAAGAGAGTCCCTATCATTTTCTTTTTGATGAAAGAGTCTCTATCATGTGGTCGCAAGAATAGAGTATAGGAGACGTTGTTCAGTGTTCACCTTTAAGTTCATAGAACTAAATCGGTTAGAAGCAATTTATTATTTTATTATTTTTTGTAATGAACTTTTAGAAGGTGCTGATATTATTTACTTCCAAAAATTACTTTTTTCTTAATTTCATTTCCAATATTTTTTCCATAATTCACATTACTACTGCATCTATGTCCTTTTTATGCCACTTGGTCCTATTGGAGTCATTTGATTGTCAAGAAAGTACTAAAAACCATAGAAAATTGAAAAGGGAAATACCACAAATTCTAAAATATTAGGAATAGGAAGATGCTAAAAATATCTAAATTTTCATAAGTATTTGGGCATAGCTTCTAGATCTTTGCCAAAAAAAAAACACAATAGAATCTGCTGTGTTTTTTTTCTTATATATGTAACTCTCATTCCAGTGTGAAACCACCTCATTTTAGGCCCACACAGAAGATTGTGTCTTTGTTCACACAAACTTTATGTAACTAAAATCCGACAGAACCAGTTTCTTGAAAACAATTTGCACTTTAGTGTATATCTTCAAAATTGATACATTTCTCTCTCTTAAAGTTGCCTGTACAGTTTATAAGTTTATGTATTCCTTTGATTTTCCCCCAATTTATTTCCCAATATTTTTCTCAAAGGTCAAATGATGTTTACTTGATGAAAGTGCAGAACCAAATCACCATAGCTAGAATTACTGACGCCAAAAGATACGCGTATCGTTTTCGGGCCTTTCAATGCCAGAAAGAAAACTTTGTCCAACTTTTGACCTTGCAAGATTTCGACCCATAAGACCACATAAAAGTACAAGTTTAACAAACTCTATCTCGTTCTTCTTTGACGAAATCCCAACATGACATTTTTAATTTTACTAGCAACTGTGCCCGTTCGTTGCAACGGCAGAAATATTGCTCGCCTTCTCATTGTCCGTCCGGTCACCACGTCGTCCTTGTAACTCTTCGACATCGTTGTCGTTCCCATCGCGCCTATGTACTCTTATCTCGTCTGTCATCATCTGCGACACAATTGTCTACCATGGTCTCCCCATCATCTGCCCAGCCTTGCCTTTCCCCGATTGTGTCATCATTTCCATCGCACACGCACTATCCTGACTTTGTCTATTGTCATTCGTGCTGCCTAGCCTCGTCATCATTTGTTCCGGCCATGACGTCATTCCCGCCTCCACGACCTCATCATCGTGCTCGCGCCACCCCAACCTTGTCCACTGTCGTCCACCTCGACCACACAGTTACCTCACTACCCCCGACACACCTCCCCGACATTGCCATCGTCCCAATTTGTGATTTTTTTTACTTTAGTACATATTAAACTCCCAACACAAGTTCTTTTATTTCAAGCATAAAGGACATAATAAGTTTGGAAAGTAAATAGGTAGCTATAATTATTTTAAAAAAAACAATTGACTTATAATTAACAAGAAATCTTTTTTTTTGAAAAACAGCAGGAGCACTGCTATGTCATTTAAGTAGAGGAAGCAAGCTGAGTTTTACAATAAGTGATTACATATGAAACAAAAAAAGCACAAAGACTCTAAACAACTGTGACATTTAGTCAACAGGCAAACCCTCGACTCTACCACAGGCTACAGAACGGAGGCTAATGTCTTCTTTGATGAATGCCAACACCCTGGCCGGCGGAGCCACCACACCGTCGAAAACTCTACGATTGCGCTCTTTCCAGATGTGCCATGCCGTGTAGATGAGGATCGACGCCGTTTTCTGCTTTTCCTTCCTCGCTAGACCACGCAAGGAGTGATTCCACCAATCGGACATTGAAGCTGCAAAGTTCGGCGTCTTGATCAGACCGGCGGTCCACTGTGACACGAACCACCAGACCTCCCTTGCGAATACGCAACTCAAAATCATGTGCTTAGCCGTCTCAGGTTCTTGATCGCAAAGCTGACATACCGGGTTACACGGCCAGTTTCTTTCAGCTAGCCTATCTGCTGTCAAAATCTTGCACTGCACCAAGAGCCAGGCAAAGAACCGGTGCTTGTCTTCCACCTTGGCTGCCCAAATTGCCTTGTTGTTGAAAGCGCTGTAAGAACCAAAGAACTGCACTTGGTACGCAGATTTGGCCGAGTAACTGCCGTTGGCAGTCCATCTCCACCGAATGGCATCCTCCTGATCAGTGAGAGACACTTGGTCGATCAAGGTCCAAAGGTGAACCAGTTCGGCCATTTCACTAGCTGTTGTCATCCTCCAGATGCCGCGCGTCCAGTTATCATTTTGCAGGTCACTTGCCACTGATTGGTGCTTTCGCCAAGCGAGCTTGTAAAGGTTAGGAGCAATGTCCCATGGCGTGCGGCCATCAAGCCAAGCCGACTCCCAAAACTGAGCACGACGACCATTCCCAATGGTAACCACAGTGCTCGCCCGGAATAATTGCCTGTCTTCTTCTGTGCACGGGACCTCTGAGCCTATCCACGGCCTCTCCGGATCCACCCATGGGTACCAAAGCCATCTGAGACGCAACGCGCGACTGAATCTGTCCAGGTCTAGCACTCCCAAACCACCAAGCTTCTTCGGCCTTTTAACCACGGCCCAACGGACCAGACAGTGGCCGCCATTAGCGTTCTCATCCCCCTTCCACAAAAATCCCCTTCTAATCTTGTCTATCCTCTTGAGGGTCCATTTTTTAGGCACAAATGCTGTCAGGAAATAAGTGGGCATGGAGGACAGAACGTTGTTTATTAGCCTTAATCTCCCCGCTTTGTTTAGGAATCTTCCTTTCCACTGAGGCAGCCTGTGAGACATTTTGTCAACGATCGGTTGAATTTCAACACGGTGCAGCTGCCGAAAGTGCAGCGGCAAGCCCAGGTAATTGCACGGGAAACACTTTACTTGGCAGGGGAAACCTTCCATGACTTCGTTGATAATGATATCTTCACATCTGATTGGATACGCTGCGCATTTTTCTCTGTTAGTTACCAGCCCCGACACTTTGCCAAAAAGCTCCAGGATTTCGGCCACAGCATGTAGTTCCTCTTTGACTGGTTTAACAAAAACGGCAACGTCGTCAGCATACATGCTGATTCTCAGCCGCACCAAACTGCTACTGAAAGGTGAAAGAAGGCCATCCGCAGTCGCCAACTCGAGCAGCCTCTGCAACGGCTCCATGGCTAGAATGAAAAGCATGGGGGATAGCGGGTCGCCCTGCCTGAGACCTCTGTAATGCTTGAACCACCTTCCACGAGCGCCGTTGAGGAGGATGGCCGTAGATGCAGTACGCAGCAAGGAAGAAATCCATCCTCTCCACCTGGGACCGAAACCAAAATGCTGAAGAACTTCCATCAAGTAGTCCCAGCATACGCTGTCGAAAGCTTTAGCAATATCCAACTTGAGAAAAATGCCCGGCTGTTTACTTCTGTGCAGCATCTTGATCAGGTTTTGTGTATAAATGAAATTGTCTTGTATGCTTCTTCTTCTGATAAAAGCACTTTGCGCTCGAGAAATCATGGTGTTCAGTTCTCCCGACAGTCTAATGGCCAACAACTTTGAGATTAGTTTGGCAATGGAATGAATGAGACTAATGGATCTGTAGTCCCTCACTTCTTTGGCCTCAACTTTCTTCGGCGAAAGGACGACATGGGCAGTGTTTAGGTGTGATAGGTGCTGGTCATGCAGCTGAAAGAAAAACGCCAGCGCCAACAAGAGGTCATGCTTGATCAGTGCCCAATTTGCTTGTAGAACGTGCCTATATACCCATCTGGTCCAGGTGCTTTTTCCGCTGCAGTATCCCGGATGGCCGCGAGCACTTCTTCCTCAGTGAAGCTGTCCTCCAGATGCCTCAGATCATGTGTCTGCATGCCCAGGGCCTGCCAATCAAATGTTATGTCTCTTTGCTGCGGCTCCCCAAACAGTCTGCTATAGTAGCTGAACAGGCACTCCTCCTTGTCCTCATGAGTATAGAGAGGTCCATTAGAAGTTTGCAATGAGTGGATATAATTTTTCCGGTGCCTCCCGTTTGCCCTGATGTAGAAGAGTTTGCTGTTGGCCTCTGCAGCTTGGATAGAAAGCAGCCTTGAGGATTGCTTTGCCCACAGCTTCGCCACCGCGGCCAGGCCAAGGAGTCTCACCTTTAGATCACGTTTGAGCTGAACCTCTGCATCAGATAGCTACCTGTAATCTTGAACCACGTCGAGGATGCCAATTAGCTGACTGACTGCCTTCATAAGAATCTTATTTTTACCCAGCAAACCTTTTGCCCATCGTCGGAGCGCCGCGCTGGTGCGCTGCAGCTTGACGTGCAGCCTTAGCAAAGGATTTGTCACTGTTAAGTTTTTATTCCAAGCTGCATGCACGGTTTCATTGTATCCTGGCAGCCGAGGCCAAAAAGCCTCAAAACGAAAACCCCTAAACTTTTGCACTGAAGAAGTTCCGGCAATTAGCAGTGGACAGTGATCAGATACTTGAGAGGAAATAGGCTGCAAGAACACCCCTGGTAGCATCAGGTCCCATGCCACAGAGCAGAAAGCCCGATCGATTCTTGTTTGCGTTCTGTCATTCGACCATGTGTATTTCCTCCCCCTAAGACTCAACTCTTTTAGCTCCAGTGACTGCACCACATCATTGAATTCCCCCATTAACCTTCTATTTAGATTTGCATTGCTCTTGTCTTGTGCATGCAAAATGAGGTTAAAATCACCAATGACAAGCCATCTTTCTGAAATGTGATGTTGCATCCAGCAAAGCTCTCCCAAGAACAACAATTTTTCAGGGTCCTCTTGAGGCCCATACACTGTCGTGATGTACCAGTCGACGAGCCCAGTTGGCGTCGAAATCTTTGCTGTGATGGAAAACAGACCCCTGTCCATTTCTGTTAAACTGAAGAAGGACCCATCAACTGCAGTGAGAATTCCCCCTCTGGTGTTATTTGCCGGCAGGAAGACGAAATTGTCAGTAAAGCGATCACCCAGGATCTGCAGCACCATATCTCTGTCAATGAATTCCAGTTTGGTCTCTTGTAAGGTCACAATCGTAGCTCCTTTCTGAGCCACCAGATCCCGCACCACTTTGCGCCTTGCAGGATTGTTTAGCCCACGCACATTCCAGTTTAGAATAACAATGTTCTGCTCTAACATGGTGAACCAAAAGAACACACACCACCAGCCATCAACCTCCCGGAAACCACCTTTCCGTCCCACCAACAAAGGAGAAGAAAGACAGGAACAACAAGAAGAACAAGAACACCACCCGCTTTCCACAGCCCACAAGCCAACCTGACATTGCCACGAGCCTTGAAAGCACAACCAACTCCCGGACACCCGGACACGATTGCAGATACAACAACAACAGAAAGGGAAGAAAAAGGTACAACAGCCCGCCTGAACTCCCCGCTGGCCGCTTTGCTAAATCTATGAAGAGGATGCATTAGATATCGACCTCTCCCGCCTCGCCGATCAGAGTGTGTAGGCTGTCAACAGCCCCATCAGTCGGCAATCCCAGGGTGTCGCGCACATTGGAAACCATATCCTGCTGCAGCGGGATGGCCAGCGCCCCGCCAAGGTGCTCCGCCGCCACACATGGGTTCCGTAACACTTGACCTGTGAGACCCGTGGCCTTGACGAGTAGAGAAAGCGCTTGATCATCAACCGAGGAAACCTCCTTACCTTTGTTGGCTGCCTTCACCTTGCGCTTGTCAGCCGCACGCAGCTCCCCCGCGGTAGCTTTCTTGCCCCCTGCCGTTCTGGCGCGAGGGACAGGGTTGCACAACAATGATTTTCGCAGGGGAGCTGCGAAACGAGCCATTCCCCTGGGCTTGTGACTGCCGTGGTCCCTTGTTTCAATGTTGAGACGCCCGTCAGCATCACCTAGGATGATTGGCGGTGCCGGCTCCGCCGCCGGTGACTCCTTCTCAAGAAAATCAGCAAACAGGTTGCAACAGATATTAAGGTCAAACCGATCCTCCTGTTCAATGCGCGGCTGCGCTTGAAACACCACTGGGCCGGAATCGCCCAGTCCGTCAACCTTCTTCAAACAGCTCTCCTGCTGGCCCAACTCCCTCGCCGGCCCGCTAGGCCCGGCCAAAATAGAGTCCGTCTGGCCTCCCTTGTCCGCCTGGTCAGCTCCCAAGGCCCCAACGGTCACGCTGGGGGGCAAAAACGTCTCCTCAACACGCTCACAACCACTTTCAAACGCTGCCCACTGCCGGATCGCCTCAGCATCAGAGCTCTGCAGGTGCACATGGTTCTGTGGTGGGTTGGCAGGCTGCACGGCTGACTTTTCGAACAGCAGCGACACCCGGTGGCTCGCAGGTGGCTCCACCGAGCACTGCGAGACCGTGGGTGCGCTGCGTCCACCGTTCGGCCATGAGCCGACCTCGTCGATCATCGGGTCCACCCAGTCAGGTGGATTCATCCGTGTGTCCTGGACATGGTTCAGCTCCAGCTCGTGGACCACTCGCTCCTGTTCCAACTCCTTCCTCGCAGTGGACTGACCTTTCTTTTCGCCCGCATCTGTGGCCCCACTTCGTCGGCGGTATCCCCCGCCCGGCTCGCCGCCACGGCTTGTTCCCCCCTGGTAGGTGAACTTGCCGGAGGTGCCCAGATCATGCACCCCGGACGGAGGCTGCTGGAAGTAGGTGCCATCGCTGAAGCCGCCAGCGCCGCCCCCCTGGGCGGCGAGTCATCCCTGGCCCTGCTGCCAAGACGCTCATGGACAGGGACACGCCGCCCCGCGCCTCCACCGTCGATGACCCCGATTCTCCACAGGAACGAATGACAGGCAGGCCAAGGTTCCTCCAGTGAATCATCCGGCAGCCCACCCATGATGCTATCAACACTCTGGTGTGAGGGACTGCTAGGCGGAGTCGAGTAATCCAAAACCCTGTCCAGATGCAGAATAACCTGACACTTCAAGAGCTGAGCAGCATCTTGCCTCGGCACCGCCGGTGCTCCGCCCCACTCCTCAGTGAACATAGGCACCTGATCCTCGGGCAGGGTCGCCGGCTCGGCCACCTCGAGGGTCGTCGTCTTCGCCAAGCCGCCAGGGTCGGCCGTCCAGACCCACAGACAAACACACGCCTCCTCTTCAGGCTTCTCTTTATCACAATGTAGCTCGTCAACGAATGTAGAATCCTTGAACAAAGAGGCAATCGCCTCCGGCTGCCTGACGTGCCCCGGCACGCCCTCAATGCAAAGCCTTGCTCTATAGCGGAACTTGACTAACTCATTGTCTGCACCAATGCAACGAGACCAGGGCAGGAGCTTCAAACCTGTATGCCGAACTCAGATGCCCCTATTCCTGGCTGCATCTCTTTGCAGTTGGTGGGTGAAATTGAACAGGAAGGTGGCTTCAGAAAGCCGGATGACCCCCAGGTCGGAAGAAGGCACCTGCAGCTGGCAAGCCGCCTCATGCTTGACGAGGGCCAGGGGCAATCACGCCCGCGCATCCATCTGGACGGTGAGCAGGGCAAAAGCCTCCAGCATCCGCTCCTCCTCCCTGATGTCGTCAGTGCGCCGCACCGTTGCCGTGATGTGGTCGGGGCGCTGGCTCACCGCCCCAGGGATCCAAAGAGGGGCTGCGTTGTAGGGATCCAGGGCCGTCCGCCGTGCTGATGCCATGGGCGCGCCGGCCGCCGTAGGAGCAGCCCCCACTGAAGCTGCAGCCGCCGCCGAAGATGAGAGCGCGGCGGCGGCAACAGCAGAAGACGAAGCCGTAGTAGGGGCGGTCGCGGCGGCAGCAGTAGCGGCGGCGGCGGCGACAGGAGCTGGTTGGTTGCTGGAGCGCAGAGGGGCCGGTGCGTGCGACGGGCAGAAGCGGGCCTTGTGGCCGAAGCGGAGGCAGAGCAGGCACCGAGGTGGGTCTCTGCACGAATCAATGCGGTGGCCCGGCGCTAAGCAATTGAAACACTTGGAGACGCCAGCCTTGAGACGAAGCTGCTACAGCCACACACTGCCCTGCTCCTCGCCATTAAAGGAGCCCCGTCGCGGCCCAAGCCGAGCCTGAATACAACCACCGTGCTGCAGCCTGGACCAAACAGAGGACCGGCCAGAGCCGCCCATGCTCCGCTCAATGTACCAGCCGCCGTGCTGATTGGCCGGGAAACGCGGCTTGAAGGTCCTGGGCCGCACCAGGATGTCGCGGTAGGAAGCACGCTCCTTGGCAGAGGAATCCTTCCCCGCTTTACCAGAAGCTTGATAGATGCCTTTGTCCTTTGATTCCCCCAGTTGAACGCATCTTGCCTGAGTAGTCGCATCGCCGTCGCCGGCCGGAAACCTGGCAGCTAGGGCCGCCCCCTTGTCGAATCTCCTGTCACTGCGTGAAGATGAGCTCCTCTCCTCCGGGCTCCCTGCGTAGGATAGATCCACGGCCTCCTCGCCCTCCGCGCGAGGGGAGGAGGGGTGCCGCTGGGTGGGACTGGAGTGGTTAGGGTGGTTGGTGGGGCTTGCCGCCGGCAAGGGGCCGGGCGGCGGCGGGGGGTGCTCTCGCTCACCTCTCATTCGTTTCGCTGTCTGACATTCACCCTCTTAACAAGAAATTGTACAATGTGATTCTCAATCACGTGTTGTAACCATCATGGCCGTATCCTCTTCTAGAAAAAAGCGAGCTGCAGGTCCGATTTCCAACCCTTTCATCTTTTTTTTTCCTTTTCCCTCCCTGCGCAGTGCGCACAGTCCCACGCGGTTTCCGGGGTTGTTTCACTCCCTGCGTCCGGTCGCCCGGATTTTCTGCAACGGGTTTGCTCTGGTTTAGCGAGTAGGAACGGTTTTCTCCGATTTAGTGGGAAACTGATCGATTTCTGTCCGATTTTGTACCGTAATCTACTCAGTTTCAGATGACGGACGAAAAATATAGGCAGAAGTAATCCTTATTTTAATATTAGGTAGAGATATATAATTTTTCCGTGACCTTCCGGGCAGCTGGGCCGGACGGGCCCACAAGCAGCCCCGGTCATACACGGACGATGATGGATGGACGGTGCCCCTCTCCTATCGCTGTCTTTCAACACGCTACCGGGACCACCACCAGTGAGTGGTCCAAGGCACGAGGGGATCCTTATCAACTTTGCCCAGCTAATGAGGTAGGGGAGCCCCTTCCATTGTCGCTGGGGCCACCTGCCAGTTGCTCCTCCAACAGCGAGGACAATCTGTGCACTGTGGTGTTCACATCAGATGGGTTGTCCGAACAGTTATTGGGCTGCGGAATTAATTTGGCGGCTGGCCTCACAAGCTAGAAAGGCACATAGTCAAATCTTTGAACCTCACTATCTCCAACAGCTAAGACACAAATAGAACACACATTCCATCTTTTGGTACTTCACTCCCTCCGTTCCACTCACAAAGACTCTTCGTGGTTCGTTTGGCTTTGCAGCCACCGGCTAATAATATTTTTCTCTCTCAACAAATCAACATCAATACCTAAAAAAAATTATCACCAGCAGCACATACCAGTCAGCAACACTTTTCTCTCACAACAACTTAGCACCAGCCAACCAAACAAACTAATTATTAATGACTTCGACCATCATAATACAAGAAATGCCTTCGTAATACTTTCTAGCACAGTTAACGAATTGATCATCTACCCCACCATCGGTGTCCGAGTCAAACTCGCTAAATAAGGACTAATAGATCTGACAATTATTGTAAGCATACATGCATAATAATTCTACTTGGTAATCCATCCGATTATAAAAAGTTAATAAGAGGCAAAATAGGCAATTCGGTCCATGAACTTTACACCAAAGAGTTGGTCCCTCAACTTTCAAATAGATCAAATTAATCTTTTAACTTTCTGTCAGGGACGGTCATAAGGGGTCTCCTAACTAAGGGGATAATCACTCTCGTTAAACACAAATCACGTACGTTCAAATCTCCACGGACAAAAAAAAGGGGACAAGGCACACGTCAGGCCCACGGCCTGCTACGGCCCAACAGCGGCTCGGGGCTCCCCATCGAGAGACCTCGCCCGCACGCCCCATCCTCCGCCTCGCTCGAGGGCCATGACCACCTCGAGCAGATTTCCGCCTCGCTCGAGGGTCACGGTCCCCTCGAGCAAGTTTCCGCTTCGCTCGAGGGGCTCGACCCCCCTCGAGCGGATGTCCAGCTCCGCCTCGCTCGAGGTCGTCTTTTGACCAACGGCGCCCCGCCTCTCCGCTCCGCCTGACAAGGGCATTTAATGCCTGGATCCGCGGCGGGACGCCGAAGTCACAAGCAAATCTCCTCCCACGCCGCGCGGCTGACACGGTCTGAGCACCTGACACCGTCACTGTGCGGTCGAACTCGTCACTGTGCGGCCATTCCCGGCCCTATGCAGGCACTGCTCAACCCTGTGCGGACAGGCCGGCGTCACTCCGTGGCACTGTGCCGCCTGCTCCCGTCCTTCCCCCGCGGCGAGACCCTCGAATGGGTATAGGGACACCCTCGAAAGGTGTACGAGCGGCGAGCGACGCACGCGCTGATCGGCGCTGCCGTACGGACGACGTGCGCCGCTTCTTATCCACCAACTCCGGCACTGCGCGGCCATCCCCGGCACTGTACGGCCATCCCCGGCGTGTGCGGCCATCTCCGTCCCTGTGCGGTCAGCTGCGCAGTCCTGTGCGTACAGGCCAGTGTCATTCCACGGCCCTGTGCTGCCAACTCCCGTCCTCCCCCTACGGCGAGACCCTCGAGCGAGCGGGAACACACCCTCAAAATCACTCTCGGACAAGCACAGGAACTGCCACGACACCCGCGGAAGCTGGAGCTCGCCATCAACTCGCGCCAGGAGCAAGGATTCACGAGGACAACGATCCCTGGCGCCACGCTCGCCAGCCCATAATCACTGTACATGTCATTGTGCGGCTCCCCTGTAACTGCCCTTCCTTGGCCTATAAAAGGAGGAGGCAGACGCCTGGTCGCGGGCACACTCATACACGCCCACATACGCACACGCATATTGAGGACCAGGTGTGTCCGAGGACCAGTGGAGGGTCACTCCTTAGTGATGACTGATTGACAACGTTGTGTGGACTGATGCTTGGCTAAGTGTGCAGGTACAGGTTGCGGCTTGACTCGTGTTGGTGCAGGTGAAGAACAAGCGTGAAAGGCCTTAGCCGTGGTGGCCTCCGGGTGATGGAGAGGCAAGTTGGCTTGGTTCGATGGACCCGGTGGCCGATGGGGTCAAGTGCAAGCCGTGCGGTGCAAAACTAGCAAGTTGAAGTCGTGAACATGGGCCGGTGCAAGGTAGCGGATCAAGGCCGAAGCTTGCATGCGGGGTTTAGTGGTTTGCCCACAAAACCATCGCGGGACGGTTTCTTGGTTTGGGCCGCAAAACTAAGTCCGGAGGCCCGATGCGACGGAGAAGGTGATCCGGGAGCGTCGGGAAGCTTCGAGGCGGGGGGCATGTGGCGTGATCGCGGGGCTTGCATCGAGGCTAAGCAAGTCCGTGGTGAAAGCGTGTCCGCTCGATGGGAATATCTGGAGACTTGACCATATTGCCCCTGAGGGGTGTGTATCTTCTATTTAAGTTGTAGGGGTAGCGTGGTCATTTGACTCCTCCGGTGGACTTTGTATAAATAGCGGAGAGGTGGATGGCATCTCTCTCTCTCTTGGACTCTAGGGTTTCCTCCCCCGGTAGATCGCTCTGGACTGCTTCTTTTCTTCTGCTTTCCTTAGGCTAGATTCTTGTATAGACTCTGACCTCTAGATGTATGGAAGCATTCGGCGTTGTGGTGATCTCCTAGCTCTTTGTGATTTTCGTGTCATTTTCGGGGCTATTTTTGGGGTGTTTCGTTCTTCGCTCGATTCGTTGATTTGAGGGCATTTTCTCTCAGATTTCTTTGAGGGGATCATAGGTGGATGCCTTGCGCATCTTTGTGTGTAATCTTGACCCCTCAAATGCCGGGAAATCCCTTTGATTCGCGAGTTTTGGTTGGAGCCGAGTTCTTGGGGGTGGTTCGTGTGATCCGCGATTCCCGGTGATTTAGTGAGTTAGAGGCCAAGATTTTTGGGGCATAGCTTCCTCTTGTGACGCTTCTCATCTCCCACAAATCTTGTCTCAAGAGCTCAAGCCGTTTGGGAGATCCGGTGATGACTTGGTGGAGTTGACTCCCGCAGGCGTGTGTTTTCTGCGTCTGTTCGAGGCTCGCGGACTGTCCGTGTGGTAGCCCGAGACAGTCCGCGCGTCAGAGTTCTTCGCGTGTTTTTCCTAGGGCTCCAGATCAAGCAGTGCAAGGATGGGACGTTTGTACATCAGGCGAAGTACACCTAGGGCTCCGATGCTGATTTTACTGGGTGTCGTTTGAACCGCAAGTCTACCTCGGGTTGTTGCCAGTTTCTTGGTTCTTCTTTGGTCTCTTGGTCGTCTCGCAAGCAATCTAGTGTAGCCCAGTCCACTACAGAAGCCGAGTATGTTGCTGCAGCCAGTTGTTGTTCCCAGCTTTTATGGATGACCTACACTATGAGCGATTTTGGTGAGAAGTTCTCTCAGGTTCCACTCTTTTGTGACAGTACCAGTACCATAAGTGTAGCAAAAAACCCAGTCCTTCACTCCAAGACTAAACACATCGAAGTGAGATACCACTTTCTGAGGGACAATGTTGAGAAAGTGAACATTTCCTTGTCCTATGTAGCTACCCAAGATCAGCTAGCCGACATTTTCACTAAACCACTTGACCAAGCTACCTTCACTCGCTTGCAGGGTGAACTTGGAGTGTGTTTTACTTTTTAGCTAGATCTTGGAGCTTCTCATGTATATATGTGATACATGTATATATGTGTTATATGTATAATTTGTTGCATTCCATGCATGCATTTTACTTTATGTACAAAACCTGTTAGGATAGCCATCTTTGGATCATTTGTGGTAGGATGAGCTTCTCTTATATACTTTGATCACTATGATGTGCTATATGTGAGATATGTGTATGCTCTGGGAATGGTGATGTGAATGCTATGCTCTTGATGGTATTGTCATATATTCATGATGAGATAGCTTTCTTTTTGTGAAAATGTTAAAAATGCTTCACTCATGAGTAGATACTTTTTCATGCTCAATTTGTGCTAAAATGCCTATATCATGTTTAGTTTGTGCTTGAGTATCATGCTCTCTTTGCTTGGGATCAAAGACCCATTTGTCATGGTAAATGTTTAGCCTATATGTTCACTTGTGGAGGTGCATAAACTTCTTTTTGCCGCAAAGGCAATTCATGTACCATGCTTAAATTTGAAAATGAAATTGGTGTATGAATTGCTTTATGCTTGAAAAATGAGCTCTTAATCATGTCTTTATGCTTTGATATACATATCTTGGGTGCTAAACCGTTGCATAATGTCTACCATGAGAAGTCTCATTTTAAGAAGTAGACACATGGCTCGGTGGCTTTGACATGACATGTAGTAGCTTATGGGCGTTTGCTATGATCTTGTGATGAGAACTTGTGATCTTGCATGAGCTTTGTATGATCTAGTTCATTTTTGCTCAAATTGCCATGGATAGGGCTTTGCTCATGAGATGAATGTCTCTTTGTGAAAATTGCTTTTGGTCATGTCACATGCTTAAATGTCTCTACCTTCTTGATGGTAATGCGCTAACTACACCATGTCTACTTTGATTGCTCTATGTCTCATTTGTAGCATTTTATTGTGCTCTTTGTATATTTGAGAAGCTTGGTAGATTGTATATGCTTTGACATGCATTTTTCATGATAACAAGGGGAAGAGTTTCATGTACCTTGATTCATGCATTGTCAACAAGGGGGAGAAGTTGTATGCATTTGTTTGTGAGATTTTGCATGTGGGGAGAAAAAATTTGAGAAAAGAGGTTGCATTTACTCAGGGGGAGCACCTTTGGTTTTCCTGAGTTTTGTGCTTTGTGGTGTGCTCTTTGTGAGCTTTGTTTGTCTCGGCTGTGTTGAGCCATTGCCCTTGCCTTAGGGGGCTGAGACTTGGATCACTTGCTTGGAGGTTTGTGTTCGTGGTTATTTTCTTTTCTTTTTCTCTATGATGGTTACTATGGGTGTTGTCGATGCACTCATCGAGGTGGAGATTGAGGACCAGGTGTGTCCGAGGACCAGTGGAGGGTCGCTCCTTAGTGATGATTGATTGACAATGTTGTGTGGACTGATGCTTGGCTAAGTGTGTAGGTACAGGTTGCGGCTTGACTCGTGTTGGTGCAGGTGAAGAACCAACGTGAAAGGCCTTAGCCGTGGTGGCCTCCGGGTGATGGAGAGGCAAGTAGGCTTGGTTCGATGGACCCGGTGGCCGATGGGGTCAAGTGCGAGCCGTGCGGTGCAAACCTAGCAAGTTAAAGTCGTGAACATGGGCCGGTGTAAGGTAGTGGATCGAGGCCGAAGCTTGCACGCGGGGTTTGGTGGTTTGCCCACAAAACCATCGGTGGACGGTTTCTTGGTTTGGGCCACAAAACCAAGTCCGGAGGCCCGATGCGACGGAGACGGTGATCCGAGAGCGTCGGGAAGCTTCGAGGCGGGAGGCACGTGGCGTGATCGTGGGGCTTGCGTCGAGGCTAAGCAAGTCCACGGTGGAAGCATGTCCGCTCGATGGGAATATCCGAAGACTTGACCATATTGCCCTGAGGGGTGTGTATCTTCTATTTAAGTTGTAGGGGTAGCGTGGTCATTTGCCTGCTCCAGTGGACTTCGTATAAATAGCGGAGAGGTGGATGGCATCTCTCCCTCTTGGACTCTAGGGTTTCCTCCCCTGGTAGATCGCTCTGGACTGCTTCTTTTCTTCTGCTTTCCTTAGGCTAGATACTGGTATAGACTCTGACCTCTGAATGTATGGAAGCATTCGGCATTGTGGTGATCTCCTAGCTCTTTGTGATTTTCGTGTCATTTTCGGGGTTATTTTTGGGGTGTTTCGTTCTTCGCTCGATTCGTTGATTTGAGGGCGTTTTCTCTCGGATTTCTTTGAGGGCATCATAGGTGGATGCCTTGCGCATCTTTGTGTGTGATCTTGACCCCTAAAACGCCGGGAAATCCCTTTGATTCGCGAGTTTTGGTTGGAGCCCGAGTTCTTGGGGGTGGTTCGTGTGATCCGCGATTCCCGATGATTTAGTGAGTTAGAGGCCAAGATTTTTGGGGCACAGCTTCCCCTTGTGACGCTTCTCATCTCCCCCAAATCTTGTCTCAAGAGCTCAAGCCGTTTGGGAGATCCGGTGATGACTTGGTGGAGTTGACTCCCGCGGGCGTGCGTTTTCTGCGTCTGTTCGAGGCTCGCGGACAGTCCGCGTGGTAGCCCCGGACAGTCCGCACGTCAGGGTTCTTCGCGTGTTCGTTACCTGTTCTTGCGAACTCGTGTTTTGATCCATTGCACCGCTAGGGTTTTGTTGCAAGTAGTTTTGCGGACAGTCTGCTGGTCAGGGACGGACGGTCCGTGTGGGCGTTTTTCGAGTAGTGTTTCTGGTGGCTTTGCCGGACGGTCCGCGTGGCCTGCCCGGACGGTCCGCGACACTGGCGGACAGTCCGCGTGGCTCAGTCGGACAGTCCGATTTTCTCGGTGTGTCTCTGGTGGTTCTTTTAGGGTTTTCGGACAGTCCGCGTAGGGGGTCCGGACAGTCCGCCCAGGTGCTGCGGCCCGTCCGCCCATACTACACGGACAGTCCGCGCCTAGCCTTCGTAGATTTGGCTAAGTGCTTTGTTTCTTGTCTTGTGCTTCCGCGCTTTGATTCGAGGCTTGTCTCTAGGACTTGTAGGCTTGTGTGTACCTAGTCTAGAGCTTCTTTGGTGTGTGGGAGTAATCGGAGTGGCAATCGGGGTATAGGCTGAGTTCATCCTTCGGGAAGAATTTTTATCGGCTCCCATTCACTCCCCCCCTCTCTGGTCGCCTATTCGGTCCTTCACATACTCTCGCTCACTCCACACTCCACCACTCACGATATTGGCACTCGCCTCAATCATCTTTAGCAGGGACCTGGAGGGCCCGCCTCGCTTGTAGCCGCCCTTTACGAGCACCACCGGTGCAAAGTTAATACAGTGTGAACGCACACTCTGCTAGACGTACGGCCCCGTGGCCGGAACCTGGATAAATCCGTGTCCCTGTGTTAGCATTCGCACCGATCATCGAGAGAAAATTCACAGCGTGATTCACTAGTTAGTGCCGGAGCTAATCCAGGTATGGGGCACGCGCTGTGATCGTCCACCAGTTTTCTTGATGGTGATCCGCACCGAGTCGTCGTTGACTAGGCAAGCCTGGGGTTGCTCCGACCCGTTCCCAGGCGAGATCCGGTTCGGGAGCATGGAGTTCCAGGCGACCAGCAACGACTACCTCATGCGTATCCTCAATAGGGACGCAATCATGGCAGCTCCGGCACCAGCTGTGGCGCCAGCCCCACAGCCACCCCGACGCCGTAGGCGTTCGGGCCAGCGCCTACGATGAGCACGTGCAGAGCGACGCAGGGCGGTGCGCGCCGGCTCCCCTCAGCGGGTCGAAGCTGGCGAGCTCCCGCCTACTGTTGCGGCAGAAGGAGACGCACCGGCTAACCCAACAGCGCGTCCCGTCGGGGAAGCCGTGGACGCACGGCTACAGTTTCCCTACGAGATGCACAACTCATCCATGGCGTACTCCTCATCGGTCAGCACGAATCTGGCCATGTACGAGGATCTCCCGGGTCACCACTTCATGTCGATCCGGAACCTCATCGCTAACTCGCCCGGCGAGTCTTATCGTGACTCCGACAGCGAGGAACGCGAACATGGGCACGGGGGGCCGGAGTGGGATTATTCCGGGCTCCGGGACCCAGAGGCCTTCAGGCGGTTTCAGGCCGCAGCGGACTACTGCCTCACCTGCTCTGATGACTCTAGCGAGGGGATTACGATCCCTCGCGCGAATGCTTCGTCATCGTCGTCGAAGAAGACGAAGACGGAGTAAACGGAGCAGGTGACGCGGCGGCACGCAACAACCCGACGGTGAACCGGTGGGCGGGAACGTCGCCGAACGACGCAGCGCTCGCTGTGTAGCTAGCCCAGGTCCGGGAGCTGGAGGCAAAGCTCACGGCAGAGCGCCAGCAAGTGCGGCAGCTGCAAGCCACACTCGAGAGGGCCGGACCCTCATCACATGGCGGACGCGCCCGAGAAGCGGGGCGTATCGCCCGCGACCGCATCGAAGCTGACGCCGACGTGGACGGCCTGCCGAACCTGGCAAGAGCCAGCCAGAAGCTCATTGCGGCCGCGACCTTGATTCGGGCCATGCCCGAACCATCGACGCTCGAGGGACACAACCTGCGTCGCGAGGCGCAGGCCCTGATCGAGCAGGCTGCGGTGCAGCGAGCTGAGAGCTCTGCGTCCCGTATGCGCCACCAGTCCAGCATAAAAACTGGTGGAGGTAGCCGGGACCAGGAGGCATCGGTCCACACCCCGCACCGGGCACCCACTGTCCACGAAGACAACAAGAGAAAGCCCGCTAAGGAGCAGATTCAGGATACGCGTGGTAAAGCCGACGATGGCGATGCCCGCAACATCCTTAACAAGAAGAAGCAGGACGCCGCGGCACCGCACGGCTACCACCCTCGACGTGGTGGTTGTTACGACAGCTGGGAAGATAGGAGCCCGACGCCAGAGCCCCTGGGAACCTGCGTGTTCGGTCGGGAGATCCGCACGGCCCCGATCCCCCCGCACTTCCGGGAACCTGTGACCGTGACCAAGTACTCGGGGGAGACGGACCCCCGGGTGTGGCTCAACGATTACCGCTTGGCCTGTCAGCTGGGCGGCGCCACCGACGAGGCCATGATCATCCGCAACCTACCTCTGCATCTCGCAGTGCGCGGACATGGCTCGAGCACCTGCCCACGAACCAGATCCACGACAGGGACGACCTGGTTAGGACGTTCGTGGGCAACTTCCAGGGCACATACGTGCGCCCTGTGAACTCCTGGGACCTTCAAGGCTATTCCCAGAAGGCTGGCGAGTCCTTGAGGGACTTCATCCGCCGTTTCTCCAAGCACTGTACCGAGCTCCCAAGCGTCGGTGAATCCGAAGTCGTACACACCTTCCTGGAGGGCACGACTTGCGGGGACCTGGTGCGCGGGGCGGAACCCTCCCACCAGTGTGAACGAGCTGTTTGACATTGCCACCAGCTTTGCCTCTGGAGAAGAGGCAGTAGGGGCGATCTTCGACAGCAAGAAGGGCAAGCGAGCGGAGGACGCGCCCGCGGAGGGCAGCAAGCCCAAGGACTCCTCAAAGAAGCAGAAGCAGGGCAAGAAAGGCAAGAAGAACCAAGGCAAGAAAGGCAAGAAGAACCAGGGCAAGAAGCCCCAAGAGCAAGGCGAGGGCTCCGATGAAGTCCACGCTGTCGACCCGGCCAACAAGGAAGCTCGAAGCCCCCCTCAAGGCGGCGTGTTCGACGACATGCTGAAGAAGTCCTACCCGTACCACAAGACCCCGGTCGCTCACACCCTCGAGCAGTGTGACATGCTCAAGAAGTACAACAATCGAGTCGCTGCGAAGGAGGACAATGCCAAGAAGGTGCAGGCGACGGGAGCAATGACGGTTTCCCAGAGGTGGAGAACGTTTTCTTCATCTTCGAGGGGCCAACGGTGGATATGACGTCCCGGCAACGCAGGCGTGAACGTCGAGAGGTCTACTCCGTTCACCCGGCCGTGCCGTCGTACCTCGACTGGTCAGAGGAGACCATCTCCTTCGGCCGCGAAGATCACCCGGATAACATCCCAAATCCGTGGCAGTACCCGCTTGTTGTCGATCCCATCATCGGCAACACGCGGTTCTCCAAGGTGTTGATGGACGGGGGCAGCAACCTCAACATCATGTACTCCTCCACCTTGGAGCTCATGGGGATGAGCCTGGACAAGATGCGTCCCAGCAAGTCGCCGTTTCATGGCGTTGCACGGGCAAGCGAGTCCAACCCCTCGGGCAGATCGACCTGCCTATCTGCTTCGGCACACCAAGCAACTTCCACAAGGAGGTCCTCACCTTCGAGGTGGTGGGGTTTCGGGGAGCATACCACGCCATCCTTGGGCGCCCGTGCTACGCCAAGATCATGGCGGTCCCGAACTACACCTACCTCAAGCTGAAGATGCCGGGGCCAAACGGTGTCATCACGGTGGGCCTGTCGTTCGATCACGCATTCGAGTGCGACATCGAGTGCATTGAGCGCGCCGAGGCGCTCGCGCATGACGAGGCCCTCGTGGTGAACTTGGAGAAGATGGCCAACAAGGTCCTCGACTCCCCCAACAAGCACGTGGGCAACATCGAGGCTGCAAAACACACCAAGGCTGTACCCCTCGACCCCCGTGCCCCCGAGGGCAAGGCGTTGAGGGTCAGTTCCACCCTCGACCCAAAATAGGAAGTGGTGCTCATCGACTTTATCAGCGCCAATGCCGACATCTTTGCGTGGAGTCCCTCGGACATGCCGGGCATTCCGAGGGAGGTCGCCGAGCACTCTCTTGATATCCAGCCCAATTCCAGGCCGGTGGCTCAACGTCTGCGACGATTCGACGACGAGAAGCGTCGGGCAATCGAACAGGAGCTGCGCAAGCTCTTAGAGGCTGGATTCATCAAGGATGTATTCCATCCCGAGTGGCTAGCTAACCCTGTACTAGTTAAGAAAAAGAAAGGGAAATCGCGAATGTGTGTAGATTACACTGGTTTAAATAAATCATGTCCGAAAGTTTCTTTTCCTTTGCCACGTATTGATCAAATAGTAGATTCTACTGCGGGATGTGAATTATTATGTTTCCTTGATGCTTATTCCGGTTATCACCAAATCAAGATGAAAGAGTCTGACCAGCTCGCGACCTCTTTTATCACGCCATTTGGTATGTTTTGTTACGTGACGATATCATTTGGTCTCCGAAACGCCGGGGCAACATACCAGCGGTGTATGCTCCACGTCTTTGGGGATCACATCGGGCGGATTGTTGAGGCATATGTCGATGATATCGTTGTAAAATCCAGGAAGGCGGATGACCTGGTCAACAACCTACGCACTGCGTTCGATTGCCTCTGGGCAAATGGGGTGAAGTTAAACCCCGAAAAGTGCGTCTTTGGGGTGCCGCGTGGCATGCTCTTGGGTTTCATTATCTCCCAGCGAGGCATCGAGCCCATACCCGAGAAAGTCTCGACCCTCGAATGGATGGGGCCGATCCGAGACCTAAAGGGGGTACAAAGGGTCCTGGGTTTCCTGGCAGCCCTGAGCCGTTTCATCTCACGCCTCGGTGAGAAAGGCTTACCCCTGTACCGGCTCCTGAAGAAGCACGAGCGCTTTTCCTAGACCACCGAGGCCCAGGAAGCTCTCGATAAGCTAAAGGCAACACTCGTCCACGCTCCTATACAGACACCGCCTCAGGACGACGAGCCCCTCTATCTCTACGTAGCTGTGACAACACAAGTGGTTAGCACGGTCGTCATCATGGAGAGAACGGAGGAGGGTCACGCCTTGCCTGTTCAGAGACCGGTGTACTACATCAGCGAGGTGTTGTCTGAGACCAAGATGCGATATCCGTAGATCCAGAAGTTGCTCTACGCGGTGGTGCTCGCGCGGCGCAAGATGCGACACTACTTCGAGGCCCATCCTGTCACCGTGGTCTCATCTTTCCCCCTGGGAGAGATAGTTCACAATCAGGACGTCTCGGGTAGGATAGCTAAGTGGTCAGTGGAGCTCATGGGTGAAACTCTCACCTACGCGCCACGCAAGGCGATAAAGTCGCAACTCTTGGCGGATTTCATCACTGAGTGGACCGACACTCAGCTTCCCCCGTCCCAGATCCAGGCCGAGTGCTGGACCATGTACTTCGACGGGTCGGTGATGAAAACGGGTGCAGGCGCGGGCTTGCTCTTCATTTCACCCCTCGGAGAACACATGCGCTACGGTGTGCTTGCACTTCCTCACATCCAACAACATGGCAGAGTACGAGGCCCTTCTCAGCGGCCTTCACATCGCCAACGAGCTCGGCATCAAGCGCCTTGATATCCGGAGAGATTCTCAGTTGGTCATAGACCAGGTGATGAAGGACGCGAGCTGCCACGACGAGAAGATGGAGGCATACTGCAACGCGGTGCGCAAGCTCGAAGACAAGTTCTTTGGCTTCGAGCTCAACCACATCGCGCGCAAGTACAATGAAGAGGCAGACGAGCTGGCTAAGATCGCGTCGAGGCGAATCACCATTCCCCCCAACGTCTTCGCCCGCGACCTCACCGAGCCCTCCATCGACCTCAACAAACTGGCCAAGGTTTCTGGCAAGGCCTCGGGGGCTGGCCCCTCGAAGGCCGCGGGCGTCGAGCCCATGGACGAGGACGCCTCGAAGGGGGAACTCGAGGCCTCGGACCACGAAGGGTCCCAGGCAGACGAAGCTGAAGTGATGGAGATCGACGAGGCCCCACTCCCTCCTCGGGACTAGCGGGACGAGTACCTTGCCTGGATCGACCGGGGGGAGCTACCCCCGGATCGAACCGAGGCAAGGCGTATCGCCAGAAAGGCCAAGTCCTTCGTCGTGATCGACGGCGAGTTGTACAAACGCAGCCCCTCGGGGATTATGCAGCGATGCATTTCCATTCCCGTGGGCCGTGAGCTAATTCGAGACGTCCACGCCGGCGAATGCGGTCACCACGCCACGCCGTGCACCCTCATGGGTACGGCATTCCGCCAGCACTTCTACTGGCCGACGGCGGTCGCTGATGCCAATGAGGTCGTGCGCACCTGTGAAGGATGTCAGTACTACGCCCGCAAGACCTATCTCCCAGCTCACGCGCTCCAAACCATCCCCATCACGTGGCCTTTCGTTGTGTGGGGATTGGATATGGTCGGGCCCCTGCGGAAGGCGCCCAGGGGCTTCACCCACGTGTTGGTGGCCATCGACAAATTCTCTAAGTGGATCGAGGTCCGCCCCATCAGCAGCCTCAGGTCCGAGCAAGCCGTGCTGTTCTTCACAGACATCTCCCACCGGTTCGGGGTACCAAACTCAATCATAACCGATAATGGCACCCAGTTCACTGGTAAGAAATTCTTGGAGTTCTGTGACAGCTACCACATCCGCGTGGATTGGTTAGCCGTAGCACACCCATAGACGAACGGCCAAGTAGAACATGCCAATGGCATGATTTTGCAAGGTTTGAAGCCAAGAATCTTCAACAAACCGAACCAGTTTGGCCGGAGATGGATCCAGGAGCTACCCTAAGTTGTCTGGAGCCTCAGGAACACCCCGAGCAGAGCCACAGGCTTTACCCCATTCTTCCTTTTCTATGGCGCTGTGGCTGTCCTCCCCACGGACTTGGATTACGGGTCGCCGAGGGTCAAAGCCTACCAAGAGGAGCAGAACTAGCAAGCTCACGAAGACTCGCTGGACTGCATCGACGAGGTCCGGGACGTGGTGATCCTACACTCAACAAAGTACCAGCAATCCCTCCAGCGATACCAAGCGCGAAAGGTCTGGCCTCGAGACCTCAACAAGGGATATCTAGTGCTGAGGCTTCGGCAGAAGAATGAAGGCTGGCACAAGCTCACACCGCCATGGGAAGGGACGTACATCATCGCCGAAGTTCTCAAGCCCGGCACGTACAAGCTCGCGAACGAGAAGGGCGAAGTCTTCACCAATGCTTGGAACATTCAGCAGCTACGTCGCTTCTACCCATGAATTTCCAAGTCGTTTTGTACATATTTGGTTTCTCATCAGTTGTAAATAAAGCAAGGTTACGAATAAAAACAGGGAGACTCGACTTTCCCCTGAAAACCAAGTCCCCCTCGAGGGCTACAACGGGGGGCACCCCCCCTAAATGGTCCCATTTTTTCGCAAAACCTTTTTCTTTCGAAAATGCCAACAAGTTGTACCTCGAACGCTTAGGAAAACAGAAGCATGGCGTGAAATGACTAAGGCTGGGGCCGATCGAGTCGTGGGACCGCCTACGCTTCCAACAGGATACAGCGTCCCCCTCACTACCCTACGCTTAAGTTACTCACGAGTGCGACTTTCCCGGCTGAAATTTCCCTAAGATACGAGGAGAACACGATAGCATGGAAAACAAATTGTGAACAAATTCATACACTTGAATAACAATTTGTTCGTCACAAAAGCCACTTGGCTGAAATCCTAATTACAAGCTACGGGCTTCCGCGCCCAGTCTTTTTCAGGACGCACGAGGGCTCGCGGCGGTGTCGTCCCCGCCCTCGGCGGCATCAGGGAAGAGATCGTCCTCAAACACGTCGGCGAGCTCTGCGGCAGGAGCAGCGGTGGTGGCGTCAGCTTGATCAATGGCGGCGTTCGTGCCGTCGTCGTCAAGTCCGTCGGCGACAATGTAGCCAGTCGCTAATGCCTCGAAGTTGACGATGTAATGGGTCGACACCACGCCCAGGGTCTTCTGGACGCCAAGTCGAAGAGGACCCTTCAGGCGCTCGACGACACGGCCGCCCAAAGATCTCAGGCGGCTCACCAGCGAGCTACCTGATGGACCTGCGACCCCTTGATCTCCCTGCACACGTCGAGGGTCGCGCCCTCCAGGGCCTTGAGCTCTTCCTGAGCTTTTGTGTAGGCGACCTAGAGGGTCTCCGCCTGGGTCGACGATTCTGCCAAAGCCTTCCGCAGCCCTGAAACACAAAAAAGTACGTCAAGACGGATCTTGGCGAACTTGAAACAATCAAGGGCCTAGGGGCTACGACTTACCCTTGGTCCGCCCCTTCTCCCTCTCGAGCTCTGCCTGCATGGCCCCGGCCTCCTGCTGCAGCTGCAGAATCGAGGCGTCCTTCTCCTCGACGGCGACCCGCAAGGTCTCGACGGTGCAGCTCTCCCGAACCAGGGCCCGAGTGAGCAACTCGGCTGCCAGCTGCCGGACCTGGAGCTGGGTGCCCGCCGCCGCCATCTCTACGTCCCGCTGCCGAAGTGCGGACCTGGCCTCCTCAAGTGTCGTGCGCCCCTGCTGTAGCTGGGTCTGCGCCTCCTCGCACGCCGTGCGCTCCTGCTGGAGCTGGGTCTGCACTTCCTCGCGCACTGTACGCTCCTGCTGGAGCTGGCCATCGACCCCCGTGAAAGCCTCGCTCTTCTCCTGGAGAGCAGCGCCTAGCCATTCGACCTCTTGGATCTTCTGCTCGGTCTGGGCCTGCCAGGATTTTGCCCCTTTGAGGGTCGCACGATCCTGCTGGAGTTGAGCCTGCGCCTCGGTGAGGGCCGAATCCTTCAGCACGAGCTGAGACTGGGCCTCGGCTATCTCCACGCGCGCCTGCCGGAGCTCTTCCGTCACCGCCGCCAGCGCCTCCTCTTTCCCCTGAAGCGTGACGCCCAACTGCTCGGCTTCCTTGGCCTTCTGCTCCGCCGCAGTCCGCTGAGCATCACGTTCTTGCTCTACGCGGAGCAAGGCATCGTTGTGCGTGCCAAGGTCCGCCTGCAGTGCCTCCACCTGGGATTCGAGCCCGGTCGCCGTCTTGCCCAGGTCCTCGTTCGCCTCCTGGAGCTCGTGAGTGAAGGCGCACAAGTCGGCGATGTAGGAGACCTTGTCCCCCGCATGATCCCGGAGTTGCTGCCAAAGGGGGAAGGGGGGTTGGATGAAACACGTGCCGAGAAAATTGAGCAACAAAAACGCCAACACACTTACCCGGAAAACCCCGAACGCTCTGCTCGTGTGGAGCCTGTAGGCCTCGGCGAGGGTGTTCTGCATGGAGACGCCGATCTGGCGAGACTCCTGCCACAAGGCCCTCCCCATCTTCGCGGCCTCCACGATCGAGTTTGGGGCCCCGGGGTGGTCGAACCTGAGATCCCAAGTGTCGTAATCATCAAGGGTCTCGGGCTAGAGCGACGTTGACGCGCTGGCCCCTTACGCCACTCCGGCACCGACCGTCGGCACCGGCAGTACTACCTGGCTGTCAGACCGCACCAGTAACGTCTCGGATGCGAGTCCGGGTACTGGTTCGGCTGCCATCACCGCCTGACCCCCAGCTAGGATCGAATCACCATCAGCAGAAACCGCATCCCCCCGGCGGCCCTCTCCTGTCGGCGGCGCGGAGCAGCTGTTTCGCCCGCTCGGCCCCTTGCTCCATCGTCGCACGAAGGGCCGCCGCGGCCGCCACTTCTAATCGTGGCGCCCCCGCGGCTGTCGCCTCTGATCGCGGCGCCCTCCTCGTCACCGGCAATACCGCCGTAGCCGCCACCTCCGATCGTGGCACCCTCGCCGAGCGGGGACTCATCGCACGCAGCGCGTCTTGCATCCCCGTCTTGAGTGCCTTGGTGGGCGCGAGCCCGGGAGCGGCGGGCGCCCGGCTGGCGAAAGCGAAAAGGGGAAATCAATGAACCGATCAACGATATTAAGAACACGAAGAGCAAGATACGCCTTACCGCAGGACGGACACTTGCCGCTTGCGCTTCATCGAGGGATTTGGGGGCGGCGCATCCCCCGAATCGGTCGGCACCCTCGACGATGCGCCCTCATCGAGAGGCGTCGTGTCCACCGCGAAGGCGGGCGCGGCACGAACCCGCGACGATGAGGACACAGACTCGACAAGGGCCTCCTTGCCCTTCGACAACGAGGCCAGGAGCTCCTCCTCTCCATCCGAGATGGTCCGCTCCCTGTCGCTGCTGCCCTCGTCCGGCTCTGGTGTCGGTGAGTGTTCTGGGGGCAGCAGGGAGGAGAGACCCTCCTCCTCCCGCCTCCGGTACTCCACCTCGTACGCATCCTGCCGCTCCTTCCTCCTCTTCTTCCTCGCCTTCTCCTCGTCCGCCTTCGCCTTCTGCCACCGCTGCTCGGCGCAATGAGCAGCACGGGATCTGGCGTCAGAGGATCCGACGGGTGGGCTGAGAGGCTCAATCCCTGTAACGGTGACTAGAGTCAACGGCTTTTCCCCACGAATCCACAAAAATCAGGCAGGGCGCGGGGCGATTACTTACTAAGTGAACGTAGCCCTCCTTGGGGCGCATCTTGAACATCCACAAATCGTCTTGTTGTTCCCCACCTTCTTAAGGTCCACCGCGTGCCTCGCCCTCGCGATCGCATACGCCGGGGCGAGCGGCTCCTCCAGCATCCGCGAGCACGCCAGGGCCGCAGGGTCCGCGTTCTGCGTCATCCCGAAGATAGGGAGCGCCCTTTCCATGAGCGGCACCACCCGTCCCAGATGGAAATTCGCGATGACGGCTGCAGCGGTCAGCCCGGACTTCATCAATGTGCTCAGGGCATTGGTGAAGGGCTCAAGCTTCTTATCCCTCACCGTCGAGGACACTCCGTGCGCCCACGAATCCGGCCTCTCCCTCAGCACCTTCCCGGTGTACGACGGGAGCCCGGCGCCGTCATTGCGCAGGTAGAACCAGCCCTTCTCCCAGTCTGCGTTGTTCAACGTCATGGTGCAAGCCGGGTACAGGTGCTTCCTCGACTCGCGCACAGCAAATGTGAGGCCGCCAGCACGGACAGGCCTGCGCAGCCCCTTCACCCCACTAGCGACTGTGTGCAGTTCACCTCGGAAGAGATGAACCCACAAGTCCCAGTGCGCCTCGATTCCTAAGAATCCTTTGCAGACGGCAACGAAAGTTGCCGCTTGCGAGATGGCGTCGGGGGCGAAGTTGTGGAGCTCTACCCCGTAGTGGTAGCACAGGCCCCGCATGAACTTGCTCGCAGGGGCGTTGAATCCCCGCTCATGTAGACACACAAAGTTCACAACATACCCTGGCGGCGGGTTCGGCTCCCGATCCCCTGCCGGCAGCACGATCCACTCCGGTCTCTCCGAATCGACGAGCCGCGGCAGCTGCCCACCGACGATGAGCCCCTGCAGGGTATGCTCATCCATCGAAGACCGGCTCCACGCCACGGCATCTCCCAACTGAACCATGGCTGAGGAGGAAGCGGACAGAAGCTGGGTGGAAGCAGAGTGGGTGCGCGCGCACACAGATCTAAGGCGACGGTGCTCATGGAAGAAGGAGAAGGCGAAGCAGGAGCGGCGTTTACGAATGGCTAAGGTAAAAAATCCCCTTCCCACGCCTCCTATTTTATAGAGTAGGGAGGAGAGACGGAATACCCGAGGGCGCGGCGGGCAACCGCAGTAAATGCGGTGGGTGTCGCATGTCGTTGACAGCAGGGCCCCACCGCCCCGAAACCAACGCGCGTGTGCGCAGGAATAATTATCACGGCATGGTAAAATAGGGAAAACTGTGCCACGTCGCTTCAAAACCGCCTGCCACCCACACCACCACGCCTGAAAAGGCGTGCCCACTCTGCCCACTCCGTGCCACGTCATCCACGATCGCGCGGGCATGGCCACGAATCAGTCCACGACCGAAGACCAAGCGCCAAGGGTTCCTTCCCGAGTAAGGAAGACCCCCTTAAACCCTACTGATCAGGGATTCGAGGCCCGGCCCCTCGGAAGGGTCCGACGGGCACCCCAAATCGAAGGAGCCAGGAACGGCTAGGACACGCTCGCTCGAGCATACCCTCGAACACGGAGTTCGAGGGGTGCGCTGCGTTTCCCCTCCAAACTGTTATTGATCAGTGGCTCGAGGCCCAGCCCGCTAAGGGTTCGACGGGCGCCACAGATGCACCTCGTAGTGAGGGCCTACTGATCAGTGGTTCGAAACCTGGCCCAGCGAGGGTTCGACAAGCGCCATAGATGTGCAAAGACGGGGACGCGCGGCACTCCCCGCAAGGCCCTACTGATCAGGGGTACGAAGCCTAACCCGTGAAGGGTTCGAACATGCGCTTCAGATCAACAGAGTCAGGAACAATCAGGGTGTGCGCGATCGAGCCTGTCCCTGAACGCGAAGTTCAGGGGCGCCCCACATATCGTGTTCAAGGCCAGACAAAGGCAGCTAATCGAGGGATCCCATCGAGGGAGTGCTTCCGCGCCCTCGGTCCCTATCGAATGGGACCGAGCCCTGCTTAGCAAACCTTTTTGAGCGCTCTCATGGACGTGTCTCCGAACCACGAGCCGACCCCTATCGAATGGGGTACGGACGCCCACTTGAACTATCCATCAACAGCTCACCGAGACATCCATGGCTCACTGCCCGCTCAAGGGAAGCATGGACCGCCTCACCCCTCCTCCCTGCAAAAGGGCGACGAGGGTCGTAACACGAAGCCGAGGACTTTACCTGATCGTCCCTAACTAGGTCAGGGCTCGGGGGCTCCTCGCACCACGACCATCCCCACTTATCATGTCACTCTGTCATGAGGACATGTTGAGGGTCAACCCCAAAATGAATAAGCAAGTCCGCCTTGGATGAGTTCGACGCCGCTCCACCTGCGTAGATCGCTGATGCCGGCTGAAATATCGCCGAGGTCGGCCAAAACAAACGCAAGATGAGCCCATCACTCGACGCTTATAAACCTTGCACGAGTACGCGCACTCCTGCAAGGCTTCAGGGGCTACACCCGTGGGTGCGCTAGCGCGCCCCCACGGAAACTCATGCATGTTCAAAGGGAAAGCCTCGCACATAGCGCCTGAGGACCTCACCTCGGGACCTCTAGCCTTTGCCGGACTGATTCCCATTCCTGCAAAGGCTCGGGGCTACTGTCGGGGACGGTCATAAGGGGTCCCCTAACTAAGGGGATAATCACCCTCGTTAAACGCAGATCACGTACGGTAAAATCCCCACGAACCCAAAAAAAGGGGGACAAGGCACACGTCAGGCCCACGGCCTGCTACGGCCCAACAACGGCTCGGGGCTCCCCATCGAGAGAGCTCGCCCGCCCGCACGCCCCATCCTCCGCCTCGCTCGAGGGCCACGACCACCTCGAGCAGATTTCCGCCTCACTCGAGGGTCACGGTCCCCTCGAGCAAGTTTCCGCTTCGCTCGAGGGGCTCGACCCCCCATTGAGAGGATGTCCAGCTCCGCCTAGCTCGAGGCTGTCTTTTGACCAACGGCACCCCGCCTCTCCGCTCCGCTTGACAAGGGCATTTAATGCCTGGATCTGTGGCGGGACGTCGAAGTCAAAAGCAAATCTTCTCCCATGCTGCGCGGCCGACACGGTCTGAGCACCTGACACCGTCACTCTGCGGCTGAACCCGTCACTATGCGTCCATCCCCGGCCCTGTGCAGGTGCTGCTCAGCCCTGTGCGGACAGGCCGGTGTCACTCCGTGGCACTGTGCCGCCTGCTCCCATCCTTCCCTCGCAGCGAGACCCTTGAACGGGTATAGGGACACCCTCGAAAGGTGTACGGGCGGCGAGCGGACGCACGTGCTGACCGGCGCCACCGTACGGACGACGTGCGCCGCGTCTTATCCACCAACTCCGGCGCTGCGCGGCCATCCACGGCACTGTACGGCCATCCCCGACGTTGTGCGGCTATCTCTGTCCCTATGCGGTGAGCTGCGCAGTCCTGTGCGTACAGGCCGATGTCATTCCACGGCCCAATGCTGCGAACTCCCGTTCTCCTCCCACGGCAAGACCCTCGAGTGAGCGGGAACACACCCTCGAAATCACTCCCGGACAAGCACAAGAATCGCCACGACACCCGCGGAAGCCGGAGCTCGCCATCAACTCGCGCCAAGTGCGAGGATTCGCGAGGACAACGATCCCTGGTGCCACACTCGCTAGTACACAATCACTGTACATGTCACTGTGCGGCTTCCCTATATCTGCCCCTGCTTGGCCTATAAAAGGAGGAGGCAGACGCCCGACCGCGGGCACGCTCATACACACCCACATACGCACACGCATACTCTCGCTCACTCCACACTCCACCACTCACGATATTGGCACTCGCCTCAATCATCTTTAGCAGGGACCTGGAGGGCTCGCCTCCTCTCCCGTCTCGCTTGTAGCCCCCCTCTACGAGCACCACCGGTGCAAAGTTAATACAGTGCGCATGCACACTCTCCTGGACGTACGGCTGTTGACACATTTTATCTATGAATTTTATCCCTCACATTTACTGAAAAAAGGACTAAAATATGATTAGATCACCTTATCAGGGTTTATATTAACAATTTCCACGAGTTTTGGTGAATCTATGAATTTGCAGGGATTATTCAGAAAATATGCAAGAAAACCTCTCTAGAAGACTCCAGAAGGCTCCGGAACTCAACGTGACTTAGCACCTAAAAAAGAAGCATCTAGAAGGATCAAGGACCCACCTGGCCGAAGTGGACCCCGAATGGGGCCCACACCAGACCGACCAGCCCAGTGGTGGGGCCGGTCGGCCACCCCCTGCTACCAAATGGGCCCGGCTTCTGGAATGTTCCTCCACCGCCTATGAAGATCAATCTAAACCACATGTTTAGGTCGGTTTGATCCTACGGTGCACGTCATCTCCTCTGGACTATATAAGCAGACCCCCTGACCCCAGGGCAGAAGGCAACTCATTCTATCAGATCCTCCATGCCTACCTGAGATTAGAGCTCTAGATTAGAATTAGAGTTGGAGAGTTAGTATCAAGTTGAGAGATTAGATCCACGGTCTAATTAGACCTAGCTAATCTTGTTCGAGAGGATTAGAGAGCGGTTGAGGCGAAGCTGAAGGAAGGCCCGGACCTGTCGGTGTCTCCTCTTCATCTTCTACCTCTGGGATCACTCCATTGGAGCCCGATCCTGAGACCTTACGGGAAAGATCGACTTCTTATTCAAGTGAGCACCATTGTTTTTATTGTTCTTACGGTTCATAACTCTTTGAGTACTTTAATTCCTGTCGCTCTTGAATTAAAGTTGCATGTTTAGTGTAAGCGTGGTGCTTAGACTAGCTAGCTTATGAATGCCTTCTATATTCCGGATCGTGTGGTAGATCGTGGTGGTGACAGCACCATTGAGTCCTTCGTAGTCCACCTCCCGTCTATAGAAATCGTAGGACTCCCCCATAGATTCTCGGGAGGTTCCCTTTACTAAGTGTGCCTTCAGACAATCACCCCATAAGAGCAATAAAGACATAGCTTGTGAGGATAAGAACCAGACATCCTTAAGTTTTCCTTATCTCTCTTTCTGTCCAGTCCTTGATAGCTACTCAGTTGATTAGTTATATACCTCAGATACTCTCTTTACCATTCTCCCTGTGGATTCGATATTTAAAACCCTCTCCCGGGTGGAATGCTCACCGGTATCCGTGCGCTTGCGGATTATCTATCATAATATTTCTGTAGGCTTAACAAATACCAACAAGCATTTCTGGCGCCGTTGCCGGGGAGAACGGTTAAGAGAAAACTCATCGAGTATAACTAATCTTGTATCTTTCTTTTTTCTTTTTAGTTTTAGATTACCTACTGTCCTTATGGACACCACCCTTATCAAAGATTTTTCGGCACCCTCAGAGCTCAGCCTTAGGCCTATGCCATCATCGAAACCAATCCTAGCTGATGCCTATGAGCTGCGCCCACGGTTAATAGAGATGGTCCAAACCAACACTTTCTTAGGAATAGAAGACGAAGACCCTTATCATCATCTCCAACAGTTTGAGCAAACTTGTGACTGCCTGCACATTGAGGGTATGTCAGACGAGACTATCCGTTGGAAGCTTTTTCCATTCACTCTGAAAGGAAAAGCTCGCCAATGGTACGACCGAACCAAAGAGAAGATGAAAGGCGATTGGGGAACTCTCCGTGCAGATTTCTGCATGGATTTTTATCCCTTATCCAAAGTAGTCGACCTTAGAATCAAGATCATATCCTTCAAACAGGGGGATAATGAGTCTATGAGTTCATCCTGGGAACATTTTGAACTTCTTTGCAAATCCGGACCAGATCTAAGCCTTCAAGACCATATTCTCCTTCAACACTTCTATATTGGTCTTAATAAGGAATCTAGAGCCTATTTGAATACCTCCTCTCATGGATCATTCATACACCTTACATCTAGTGGAGCTAGAACTGTCCTAGACAACATTCTAGCTAGCACTAATGATGGTCCTTTAGAAGAGAAAACTTTAGAAGAGATTCCAGAGATAGCTACACTAGAACCTATGCCAGAAACATCTCAACCTATAGCTATCCAACATATAGAATCACCACGGGAAGAAATTCCTCTACCTGATTTTATAAATGATATCGAGGATGATTTATTTTCCGATTATGGAAACACCTCGAGATATCATAAAGAGAAGATGCCTCGAAAGCATACATCTTCTTCACATGAGAAGATAGACTCTTTTGAGCAAACCTTCTCAAGAGAACGCACTGTGGAGCTTGCATCCATCATGAGTGGGGAATGGTTGGAAGAGTCAGAGCTTTCCTCTGATATAGTCCATTTGGATTCACCTTCTATACCAATTCAATGTACAATCAATGGAACCCCCTTTGATGCCCTTTATAATCCAGTTGTGGGAATCAATATAATGGCCTTATCCTTTTTCCATCAGTTTATCAAAAACAAGCCATTATCTCCCACAACGAAATTATTAAAGTGCTCCTCAGGACAGATTATTCAAAGTTCGGGAATTCTCTATGTCTTACCTGTTTCAGTTTACGACATGACAATTCACCTGAGCTTTCACATTTGTGATATTAAGGAGTTTGATCTTTTAATAGGCTATCCTTTAGGAAAAACTCCTTAAAGAAGGACACACAGGGAAACTTGATGTTTGCCTAGGCAAAACCATTAAAGTTCCCTTACACTTCTCACATTCGATCCATACTAAGACCGAACCCAGTCCTGAACCTGACCCAATGGAAGAGGTGAATGAAGCATCTCTAGAACATTTCATAGAATCCAATCAAGAAGATGTCACTGAATTCTTCATCGAGGAGGAAGATGAAAATCCTACAGAATCTGAGCCCCTCGATGAAACCGAGGAACCCTCGAGACCTCCCATTGAGCTTAAACCTTTACCACCTGGTCTTAGATATGCCTTTTTGCACAATGATTCTGAGTCTCCTGTGATCATTAATGACCAACTCACTCAGGAAGAGACTCATAGGCTGATAACCATCTTAGAAAAACATCGCTCAGCCTTTGGCTACTCGCTCCAAGACCTTAAGGGCATCAGTCCTGCCCTTTGCACTCATCGCATTCCTATAGACCCTGATGTTCTACCATCTAGAGAGCCACAATGAAGACTTAACAATGCGATGAGAGAGGTAGTGAAGAAAGAAGTTCTGAAACTCTTACACGCTGGGATTATATATCCTGTGCCGCATAGTGAGTGGGTGAGCCCCGTGCAAGTTGTGCCTAAAAAGGGAGGCATGACAGTTGCGAAAAATGAGAAGAATGAATTAATTCCTCAGAGAACCATCACTGGTTGGCGTATGTGCATAGATTATAGAAAACTCAACAAAGCCACAAGGAAAGATCACTTTCCACTGCCCTTCATTGATGAAATGTTAGAGCGGTTGGCAAATCACTCTTTCTTTTGCTTTCTTGATGGATATTCTGGATATCACCAAATCCCAATCCATCCCAGTGACCAGAGCAAAACCACTTTTACATGCCCTTATGGAACTTATGCTTATCGTAGAATGTCTTTTGGGCTATGTAATGCTCCAGCTTCTTTTCAAAGATGCATGATGTCTATATTCTCTGATATGATTGAAGAGATCATGGAAGTTTTCATGGATGATTTTTCTGTTGATGGAAAAACTTTTGATGATTGTCTAGAAAACTTGGATAAGGTTTTGCAAAGATGTAAAGAAAAGCACTTAGTCCTTAATTGCGAAAAATGTCATTTCATGGTTAGAGAAGGAATAGTGCTAGGCCATCTAATTTCTGAAAGAGGAATTGAGGTAGATAGAGCTAAAATAGAAGTAATTGAACAGCTACCTCCACCTGTTAATGTCAAGGGAATCAGAAGTTTTCTTGGCCATGCTGGTTTCTATAGAAGGTTTATAAAAGATTTTTCTCATATTGCTAGACCTCTTACAAACTTGCTTGCCAAAGATGTTCCTTTTGACTTTGATGATGCTTGTCTTAAATCTTTTGAAACTCTGAAAAATGCTCTTATTTCTGCACCCATTATACAACCCCCTGATTGGTCTTTACCTTTTGAAATTATGTGTGATGCAAGTGATTATGCTGTGGGGGCTGTTTTGGGGCAAACAAAAGACAAGAAACATCATGCCATTGCTTATGCTAGTAAAACTTTGACATGACCTCAACTCAATTATGACACAACTGAAAAAGAACTGCTAGCTGTTGTTTATGCCATTGACAAGTTTAGATCTTACTTAGTAGGAGCAAAAGTTATTGTTTACACTGATCATGCTGCTTTAAAATATTTGCTCACTAAGAAAGATGCTAAACCTAGATTAATAAGATGGATTCTGCTTCTCCAAGAATTTGACTTAGAAATAAAAGATAAGAAGGGAGTAGAAAATTCTATTGCCGATCACTTGTCTAGAATGTATTTTGAGAAACCACAAGAATTACCCATCAATGACGCAATGAGGGACGACATGCTCTATCGGATCGCCCGGTCAGACCCCTGGTACGCAGATATTGTTAATTTTATGGTTGCAGGGTATGTACGACCAGGAGCCGACAAGAAAAAGCTTATTTACGAGAGTCGCCATCACCTGTGGGATGAACCATACCTTTTTCAAGTATGCTCTGACGGGTTACTCAGGAGGTGTGTACCGGCAGAAGAAGGAATGAAGATCATTGAGAGGTGCCACTCATCACCATATGGAGGTCATTATGGAGCTTTCCGCACACATGCAAAGATCTGGCAAAGCGGATTTTTCTGGCCAACCATGTATCAAGACACAAAAGATTTCGTACGAAGGTGCAACTCTTGTCAGAGGCATGGGAACATCAATTCCAGAAATGCCATGCCACTGACAACCAACCTTCAGATCGAGCTCTTTGATGTCTGGGGAATTGACTACATGGGACCATTCCCAAAATCCGGAAAATTTGAGTACATCTTAGTGGCAGTTGACTATGTCTCCAAATGGGTTGAAGCCCTACCATGCAGAACTGCTGACCACAAAAGCTCAATAAGAATGTTTGAAGAGACAATATTTCCAAGATTCGGTACGCCAAGGTTAGTGATAAGTGATGGAGGGTCTCATTTCATCGACAAGCACTTCGAGAAATACCTCATGAACCATGGGATCCAGCACAATGTCGCTACTCCTTACCACCCGCAAACAAGTGGTCAAGCAGAGACGTCCAATAAGTAGATCAAGAACATTCTACAGAAGACGGTGGACCAAATGGGGATAAAATGGAAAGACAAGCTACCCGAAGCACTTTGGGCTTATCGGACAGCTTATAAAACCCCCATTGGAATGTCTCCCTACCAACTGGTCTACGGGAAGACATGTCATTTGCCGATTGAGCTAGAATTCAAGGCTCATTGGGCAATAAAGAGATGGAACATGGACTTTGAAGCAGCCGGAACAAAACGAAAAATGCAACTATCCGAGCTAGAAGAATGGAGAGAGAAGGCGTATCACAGTGCCAAGATTTACAAGGAAAGAACCAAGAGGTGGCACGATAAGAGAATCATAAAAAAAGAATTCAACCCAGGCGATCAGGTATTACTTTTTAACTCCAGGGTACGACTCTTTGGGCACGGAAAGCTACGAAGCAAGTGGGAAGGACCATACAAGGTAGTGAATTCATCGTCACACGGAGCCGTCACTCTTCAAGACGACGAAGGTACGTTATTCAAGGTAAATGGTCAACGCCTTAAAATATTTTTAGAGCCCAATAAGGAGTCTGAGGATTTGGATGAGATAGATTTCCTTTGCTTACCAACGAATATTAATTTTAGGCCGTAATGGGCCATCTTAAGATTTTTAGGGATCAACACACGGTTAGAGCACCCAGCGCCGAAGATCTCCGCGAGGCGCCCTGGTAGGGGACCGATCGGCCCCCTCACTGGGCCGATCGGGCCCTGCCCGCCGCCATTCGCCGTCAGCTTTCGCCCACGCTATCTCTAAGGTGTTAGGGTTTTGAAAAACTGGTTCGGGGATCTTTTACGAGATTTTCCGCAGCCTTTCCAAGCCTGGTCAACCCCCTCTGCAAGTCCGTGACTGATATATAAGCAGGGGCAGACCCCCACCTTTTCCTCATCCCAAAGCCTCCAAGTAGCAGCAATGGCCGACAAGCATCTTGTCCCCTTTAGCTTTGAAGCCAAGGCGGTTGTTCCTTTCAAGAAGGAAGCAAAGCCGCTAGCCTCCTTGCCTCCTGATCACCTCCCTCTCTCGCTGTTCTCGCCTAGCCGTCCACGTTCGCCGCCACCGCCTACAGAAAGCAAGCAGGCGATGTACGCTTAGCCGTACGATCGCCGTCGCGAAGCAGCTCAGAAGAAGCCGATCCGTGTTCCTAGCTACATGGATCTGAAGAAACCAAGGGATGGAGAGCGACTCGTTGATGTGCGCATGGACAAGTTTGGCAACACAAGGGTGCACAAGTACACCACCTCCTCAAGCCGTGTCACCATCGACGGAGTTCGTGCCAAGGAACCTCAGATCAAGAGAATCCCAGTCTTCGAAGCCAGCCAGCGGATGCCGCAGAAACAGAAGACCCGGAAGACCGTAACTGAGCTAGCGCAGGAAGTAGCAAGCCTGGCTGAAACTGGCAAAGAGATCCATCACGTCAACGCTTCCCTCACCAAGACTGTCCTTAAGCTGTTAGAGTCAAAGAAACGTAGGGACGATGAGGAAGATCATAGCCGCGACCTTAAGAAGGGCAAGCGTCCTGTGTAAAAACCTTAGTTAGAGAGCACATTAGTGATAGTTAGTTCGAGTTAGTTAGTTTGCTTTAGTTCGCTTTAGAGTTGTTTAATAAAGTGCTCTTTCTTTTAATAAAGAAGTATTCCACAAGTTGAGCTATCTTTGCCTATATACATTTTCTAGATATGTTTTTGTCTCCACCATACTGTGCATGCAAGATAACAGAAAACAAGTGTGGGGGAGAAGAACAGATGACCAAATGGCATCAAGAACAACGGAAAAAGCGTGATCAAACGACTCGCACGACGAACCACGGCAGAACCCAGTTCGGCCACATCTCGTCCACCGCTCGGTTTGCTTCCTGAACTTTTTAAATTTTTACAAATTGCTTTCCGTTTCGATTTGAACAAAGATGCCCTGCTAAAATGTCCTGATAACCTAAAAGATAAAGTTTCACATGTTTATGCTCTTAGAAATATTTATTACTTTTGGGATGATCAGAATAAAGTTAGAATAATGAGAACCATCTTTCTTTTATCTTGTCTATGGAGAGTACTTAAAATAAAAAAAATCATTAGCTAAGTTTCTCCTTTGTGATCAATAATATATCCCAGCAGAGCTTTCATTGAAAATAAATTTGATTAAATGATGCTTACTTGTATTGAGCTTTGTCAAATTGAGAGCTATGTTGAAGTTTTGTCTAAGTCTATGATCAAGATCACGTACACTGCTTTCACTAAGTATCTATGCTCTAAGATTTTTGATCTCTGTCTCCCATATCATGAAAGGGTACAGCTAAAAAAAAGAGAGAAAAAGCCAAAGAAAGAAAAGAAAAAAAATTATTATTATGAGTGGAGAGAAAAGTGAGGGAGAGGAGAAAATGGACAAGTGTTCTACGGGTCAGAAGAACCCCCCTCTCAGAAAAGAAAAAGGCATAAAAAAGAGAAGAATAATAGACATGTGTCCGAGGGTGAGTAGAGCCCACTTCTCTAAAAAAAATAAGTGAGAGAGTAATAATGGATGCGTGTCCGAGGGTGAGTAGAACCCAACTCTCCACAAAATAGCTGGATACCTTGTTCTAAAAAAGATGGGAAAAGACAGAAGATTCTAAAGTCAGAGCAGTGGTTTTTAAAATTTGACACACGCACATATCTTGATCTACGACCTATGACAGGCCTCTTCATGGATACAGATTTTGACCCAGCAATATATGCAAGGTAAGTCTGCTATATCTTTACATTCTAAAATTTGAGAGTATCACAAAGGAGTAAGCAAGGCTGCATTTTCTTTCCAAAACTTATTCAGAAACTCTCCATTGACTAGATTTGAGAAATAAAGGTGATCTGTTTCTAGCTATATTCAGATGTTCCCTAAGTACAGATATGACTAAGGAGTATAATTATGTTGATTCTTGTCTACACGGTTGTAAACCATCCTTTTATCGAGGACGAGTAAAAGCCTAAGTATGGGGGAGTTTGTTGACACATTTTATCTATGAATTTTATCCCTCACATTTACTGGAAAAAGGACTAAAATATGATTAGATCACCTTATTAGGGTTTATATTAACAATTTCCACGAGTTTTGGTGAATCTATGAATTTGCAGGGACTATTCAGAAAATATGCAAGAAAACCTCTCTAGAAGACTCCAGAAGGCTCCGGAACTCAACGTGACTTAGCACCTAAAAAAGAAGCATCTAGAAGGATCAAGGACCCACCTGGCCGAAGTGGACCCCGAATGGGGCCCACACCAGACCGACCGGCCCAGTGGTGGGGCCGGTCGGCCACCCCCTGCTGCCAAATGGGCCCGGCTTCTGGAATGTTCCTCCACCGCCTATGAAGATCAATCTAAACCACATGTTTAGGTCGGTTTGATCCTACGGTGCACGTCATCTCCTCTGGACTATATAAGCAGACCCCCTGACCCCAGGGCAGAAGGCAACTCATTCTATCAGATCCTCCATGCCTACCTGAGATTAGAGCTCTAGATTAGAATTAGAGTTGGAGAGTTAGTATCAAGTTGAGATATTAGATCCACGGTCTAATTAGACCTAGCTAATCTTGTTCGAGAGGATTAGAGAGCGGTTGAGGCGAAGCTGAAGAAAGGCCCGGACCTGTCGGTGTCTCCTCTTCATCTTCTACCTCTGGGATCACTCCATTGGAGCCCGATCCTGAGACCTTACGGGAAAGATCGACTTCTTATTCAAGTGAGCACCATTGTTTTTATTGTTCTTACGGTTCATAACTCTTTGAGTACTTTAATTCCTGTCGCTCTTGAATTAAAGTTGCATGTTTAGTGTAAGCGTGGTGCTTAGACTAGCTAGCTTATGAATGCCTTCTATATTCCGGATCGTGTGGTAGATCGTGGTGGTGACAGCACCATTGAGTCCTTCGTAGTCCACCTCCCGTCTATAGAAATCGTAGGACTCCCCCATAGATTCTCGGGAGGTTCCCTTTACTAAGTGTGCCTTCAGACAATCACCCCATAAGAGTAATAAAGACATAGCTTGTGAGGATAAGAACCAGACATCCTTAAGTTTTCCTTATCTCTCTTTCTGTCCAGTCCTTGATAGCTACTCAGTTGATTAGTTATATACCTCAGATACTCTCTTTACCATTCTCCCTGCGGATTCGATATTTAAAACCCTCTCCCGGGTGGAATGCTCACCGGTATCCGTGCACTTGCGGATTATCTATCATAATATTTCTGTAGGCTTAACAAATACCAACAACGGCCCCGTGGTCGGAACCAGGATAAGTCTGTGTCCCTGTGTTAGCATTCGCACGGATCATCGAGAGACAATTCACAGCGTGATTCACTAGTTAGTGCTGGAGCTAATCCAGACACCGACACTTTCATTTTCGGGATAAACTCGTCCTATGAAGCAAAATTCAGGGACCAAATTGAGTATTTTGCCTTATTCAGAGTACTTTGAACTTTTAGCATTGTTAGAGCAACTCCAAGAGACTAACTATCTTGGCTTAACTAGCTAAAAATGAAAATTTTGTCCAAAAACTCAATCCAACAAACTAGCTAAACTTGCCCTCGCTATCCTCCGCTAGCTAAACCTGAGGCTTCGCTAGTCATCTTTGGCTAGCCAGTCCCGCTGGCTATCCCCTCTCTCGCGCCCTTTCGGTCCCACCTCCCCTGCCACCTTGCCGGTCTCGCAGCCTCCCATTGGCCCCGCCGGTCCGCCGCTCTGCTGCCCCGCCGCCTCCCACCAGTCCCGCCGCCTCCCACCGATTGCTCCCGCCGGCTCCGCTGCCCTGCCGGTCCCCGCCGCCTCCCCTGCTCTCGTACATGAGTATGACATGCGGGACTCACTGGCGGTGGAGCATATTGAGAGTTGATTTTTCATCAACTTTTTGCTAACTATTTCATTTTACATACTAGCCAAATTAGGATTTTAGCTATTGATTTTTAGAGTCTCTTGGAGTTGCTCTCTCTTACTATTATTTAAATTTTTTCTAAACGAACAGTCTTTGTGAGACAGAGGGAGTAAAGAACACCCACACCCAAATCATTGGCTTCTCCAACAGCTAACCCAAAAAGAAGAGCCCCCATCTCGCCGAGCCTCCGTCCTTCGACTTCGAGCACGGCGGTGGCAATGGCACAGGCATAGCGCCCAAACCAAACCCACTGCGTCCAGAATATACCTGAGCATTTTTAGCCCGGCCCGGCCCGGGCCCGGTCCGCCCACGGACTTTACTGGGCGGGCGTGGGTAGAGAACTTGAAACCTGCGAAAAAAATCTTGGCCCGAGCCCGGTCCAAAATGTTGTTTTTAGCTATTTTACACTATAAAATGTGCGGGTGGCCCGCCCAAGCCCGGGCCCGGCCCGAAAACCTTGGCTCGACGCGTCCCATGAGATGGTCATGGGCAGGATTTTCTCGGTCCGAAAAAACCAGATTTTTTTCGACCCGACCCGAACCCGACCCGGCCCGTGGAATGCTCAGGTCTAGTCCAGACCTGCCTCAACGCGCCCAGTTCTCAGCCTCGCTCCGCTCCCAGCTCCTTGTCGCACCGGCGGCCATTTCTGATCGCGTGGTATGCAAAATGCTTCCTCCAATAGAGTCATATGTTGGAGCGTGAGTTACGCAAAACACTGTGCGCCACCTCTTTTGCATTTGGGTCTCTTTGTAAGAGAGTCGCTAATATGAGGTCGGGGACTAAAGATACCTTTTTGGTTAGAGGTTTAAGAACATCACTATTTAGTCACTTGTAGGTTTTGGCAAAACATACGCATTGAAGAGCTAGGTGGATTAATTTAGTCATTTGATCTGGGTTATATCCACGCGGGACAGAATTAAGCGACACTAAATCAACACAATTGGTTGAATAATGCCGCCGATTGACCCCATTGAAGTGGTTTGATTTGCACAACTGATTCGTTACGAGAGAAAAACACTGCGTAAAGAAGCAATGTTTCTGCACAAACAAAGAAGCCAAACAAGCTCCGCCTCTGTCCCCTTCAGTTCATTTAAAGAGCTAAGGACGGACGTGAGCCACGCATTAACATTTTTTTAACTAAACACAACGAGAGAAGCCCCTGCTGTTAAAATTTTATTGAAAACAATAACAGAAAAGAGATACTTACAAACTCAAAGAAGTTAGACTAAGAGAGCATGAGGGAAGAATGTACAAACTAGAAACTAGATAAAAAGATGGAAATGGGGTTTATACAGTGCTATTGACCTAGGCTAAATAGGGAGTTTTCAGAGAGTCTTTCATTCTGACAGCTTGATTGAAACATTCATCTTTAAAGTTTCTTTTCCAAGTAATGAAACTGGCTGAACAATTCTAAAAAATGAGACCATTTCTTTGCTTCCATATTTGCCAAGCTGCAATTATGAGTGCTTCCATGAAGAACTTTCGTTTGTAATCCTGTTTGGCCCTTCCTATCATCTGAAAGAAGGGGACTCCAAGTTGCCATTGTAGACCAATCTGTTGCCAACATCTTTTTGCAGAAGGGGACTCCTTCAATTTTGAATTTCTTTCTCTTTAAAATGTTTCTAGTGTTTAGTCTGCCCATTAGGAGAAGCCAAGTGAAAACTCTTAGTTTATTGGTGCATCTTGAATTCCAGATCCATAGAAAGGGTTGTGGAGGTTAAATGTTTCTGTAGAGATGATTGTAAAATCTTTTGGATGTGTATTTCTGGGAGCCCCAGATATAATGCCACTGATCATTGTCCTCATTTCTCACTTGAATATCTTGCACAAGCTGTTGTAACTCTTGAAACTCTTGGTATGCCTGTTCTGAGAGAGGGAGGTAGAAGTGTATTGTCATATCTGCTTCTTCAAGAAAAGAAGCCACTGAAATGTTTTGGTTCTTAGCAAAAGTGAAGAGTCTTGACAATTTGTTTTGTAGGAAGTGACCATTCCAAACATCAAGCCAAAATAGTACAGTAGAGCCATCTCCTATTGTGCATGTTGCTATTCCTCTAAAGTTATCACATAAATGTAATAGGTCTTTCCACCAGAAGGAGCCTCTGTCACCAGTAGCATGAGGTATTTGTCCATGAGAGTAGTGTGTGTTCCAGATCATATTTACCCAGGGAATGTCCTTCTTATTGTAGAATTTGTCTAGGTGTTTGAGTAGCAATGCATCATTTTGAAATCTGAGATCAATAATTCCCAAACCACCTTTATTTTTGGGTTTTGTAGCTTTTGGCTTGCATTGATATCAGAGCCTCTCCACGAGCAATGCCTTCTAGCTATGTCTATAAAATCTAGAACTACCACTAGAATTTTTAGGCTGCACATTGCATATGTTGGGAGGGAGGATAGAAAAGAGTTGACTAATTGGAGCCTACCGACTTGGGTGAGAAAAGATGACGTTGAAGTTAATCGTTTCTCAGTTCTATCCATAAGGGGCATGTATTCTTCAATTTTGGGCTTGGTTGTTCCAAGAGGCAGACCAAAGTAGGTAAAAGGTAAAGATCCAAGTTGACAACCAAAGGTCTTTGCAAGATTCAAAGCATGTTCTTGGTTCAGATTTAGAGACACCATTTGTGATTTGGTATAGTTAACTCTTAGGCCAATAGAGTCAGAGAAAGATTGAAGGAGCCCTTTTAAGCAGAACAATTCTCTTTGTGACGCTTTCATAATCAAAATGGTGTCATATGCATACTGCATGATAGAGAACTTGTTGCGCATTTATGGGTAGTGATAGAAGTCCTTGATTACATACTTTGTTGATGATGTGTTGGAGAAGGTCTGCTGCCAGCACAAACAAAAGTGGAGAGAGTAGATCTCCTTGTCTGACTCCTCTTCTACACTGGAAATTCTTTCCCGGAATTCCATTAAGCATCACAAAGGTAGAACCACTATCCAAAATACCTTGCACCCAACTAATCCATGTTCCATTAAAACCAAATTTTTCCATCATTTTCAGAATTGTGTCATGTTCGATGGTGTCAAAGGCTTTCTCAAAATCCAATTTCAGAATGACAAGTTCCCTTTTTGATTGCTGACATTGATGAATATATTCAAAAGTCCATGCTAAACAATCTTGAATTGTCCTTGTTTTTATGAAATCATATTGGTTTTGGTGAATGAGTGGGATAATGATGGCTTGTAGTCTATCCGCCATGAGTTTTGTGATCAATTTGAGAACAGAATTGAGGGAACATTGTAATACACATGAGATCATGATCAAATAGCAAGGCAACAGCTGCCCGATCACAAGCCCCTGATCTGCCGCACTTTAAATAAAATAAGCTATGTACAAGCAAAATACCGAAGTAGCAGTTCCAAGCAAATCCACTCCAAGTCGGAGACGGGACTAGGGATCATTTTACAAGGGGTACTGAACAGTCAACCACGTGGGGCCGCCATTTGCTGCTTCTTGATCCTATCCCCAGCCTTCACCATGCTGAGGAGACATACATATATTTATATGAGTAGCCGAGAGAGACAGTTATGATTCGGTGAAGTTTGAAACGACATGAACATGAGATTGCATCAACAGACCTGATATCGTGAGGGGTTATAAATATCCACTGAGAGCCCTGTGCAACAGCGAAATCTACTAGGGTGTCTAAGCTTATTTTGCGGCTCACCGCATCCTGCCAAATTCAGATGCCATCAGTTACAAAGTTTTGCCTGTCATTATCTGGACAAAGGAAATGGTAAAGGCCGTGAGTGCTCACCATGAATACATCAAACTCATCCATGGCCCTAAAAGGTGATTCTGTCATTCCATGAAGAGCTAAGGTGAAGCAAAGCGTTGAAAAAGATCGTTCTCCACCTAGAGAAAGAGAAAGCATCAACAAACAGCTCCGCAACTATGGTCACTAAGCAAAAGGAGTAACGAATTTATATGGGTATTTATTTACCAATTTTTCAAGAATAAATAAACTTGATAAAATCTTACAACTAAGACTACTATTAGAAGCAGCAACTACCTGAAAGTCCTCTAGTGTCTCTAATGGTATCACGAGACGCGTCTTGAGGCATCGTCAGCTACATGATAAACCATAAACATGTTAGATTAGTTTCCAGAAACAGGCCTGTGTACATTCAGATAAAGGAAAGCTAGTGAAAGCAGATCACCTCAACAGATAGAAGTTGCTCCTTATAATCTACGTTGATGCGCCCACTGATACCTTTCTTTCCCAGATGCTCATTGAACCTTCCATACATAGAAAGGTGGCAGGACTCTCAGGGCTAATCGTTTTTATGCAATAGAGGCCAATCTAGAAGATTGGTGGTAAGCATCAAAACAAGAAATTACTTACAGCCATGTCAGCTGACGTTTCAAGAGGCCGGCATTTCTTTGGAACTTCTTCCATCGCAAGTCCAAAGCATTTTGACATGCCTGCACAGAACGACGAACTTGGTTCAAAACAATCCAATATGAGTGCATTGAGCCTATCTAATATTTCCAACACCACTAACAGTACTTGAATGTGACTATGAATCAATACAAAAATAGTACTGCATGAGCATGAAATTGGGGATATTGTATGTAATTATGTATCCACAAGCACAATTGAATAGTTAAAAAATAACCACCAGAACTCGTTAAGAAGGAAAATAGATTAGCCATTATCAGAATCATATAAAGTTCAAAAGATATGAAGCTGTCATCATACAACTGGTAATGTGCTTACATTTAATTTGTCTCTAAAACCAGCATACATTTGTTGTTTCCTAAAGATTTTCTGTCTCTTTTTGTCATGCTGGGCTCTCAGCTCATCAATGCTCTCAGTGCATCTGCACGGATATTTTTTAGGAAAAGTACCAGAACCACATTATTTATTTACTTTTGTGAAGATATGTGCAAACAAATGGTCGCAGACCTTCTGCTTTCTTGCTGTAATCTCCGTGTCAATTTATTAATTTCTGCACTCAATTGTTCTACGGTGGATCCTGCAACACCCCCCAGAGCTTCCACTTCACTTTCAATGCATATTTTTGAAGCTTTCTCAAAGTACTCCTATAGAAGAATATACAATCATTACTGGACAAGAGACAAATAAACCTACCTGTCTAATTGAAATTTGAAGCAGAAGTGATACTCAGGTTACAAGATAAATCTGATGTTGAGTTAAACTGTTAAAATGCTTAACACAGAGCTCTCAGGGTCAAAAGATAATTCAGATGTTGACTAAAAAAACTCAATACAGAGCTTTCAAGCCCTCCAAAATCAGTGTCAGTGAACATAAATTACTAATACAGAGCATGACTTTTTTTTTCAAAATGCTAATATAAAGTTGCAGCTTTTAGAACTGCTTTCATTGTAAAAAACTTTCATTGATTGCTAAGTCTAGTAGCTGTCTTGTTTACTATATTTCTATTCCCTATATACCCCTGCTATGACTATATGTACCCCTAAGATATTCCTAGGTTAATTGAGAAAGTCATTTTGGGCCAACAAGTGGTATCAAGAGCCTAACTTTCTTCCCACCCCTCTCTCCCCGAGCTCCCCTGCTCACCCCGTGCTCCAACCCTACCCCGGCGGCGCAGGCCCACAGGCGGCGGCGGCGGCGTGACTTCCCGGCCCAAATCCAGCAGCAGCAGCCCTTCCCCCGGCCTTCCCGCATGTGGATCCAGTGCGGGTGCACACGGATCGAGGCGAAGGAGCTGTGGATCGAGCAGATCGGGCGGAGGCGCGTGTGCGTTGGCCGCGGAACCCAGGCGCCGCGCGCGGCGAGCGTTGGCGCGTGGAGGCGGCGGCTGCTCATCCCGATTCAGCAAGGAATCGCATGCGGGAGCGTGCGTGGACGAGCACGTGGGCTCGGCGGCTCCCCTCGTGCACGCGGCAGCAGCGCGCACGAACGCGTGTGCAGGCGGGCGGCGGCAACTCCAGGCCGACAGCTCGATTGCTGGCGTGCGTGTGCACGGGACCAGCAACCCGACAGCTTATTCTTCCCCAAGGCGGTTACTTCGTCTCCCTCGACAACCACAGTTGGCTCACACAGAGCTCCAACAGCTAGTGACGCGGACCTGGCCGGTGGCACGGTCGGCGCCAACACGCAGCACGCGGGTGGCGCAGCCATGGACAGCACAGGCGCGCATGTTCCAGCAGCTCCAGTGGTTGGCGCGACTCCGCCAGTCTCTGCCCACACTCACGTCTCCTCCTCCACCTCCTCACTCGGCTCGGTGATGTCCAGCGCGAGCAGGGCGGAGTTGGAGGAGGTTGAGGCGGCGGCGGGAGGCTACGCGGAGACACGCAGCTACAGTTGTTGGAGTATAAGTGAATTGCCCATCTTTCCTCATCAGCTTAAGTCTTTAGGTGAACTCGTTGGTGCATGCAACTCAATATGGTATCAAAACCAGAGGTCTCGAGTTCGAATCCTGGCGGACACGTTAATTAAATTAATTACAGCCCCACTCCAACATCCATGTATGCGACCTGGGGGAGCCTGCACATGAGGGGGGGGTGTTGGAGTATAAGTGAATTGCCCATCTTTCCTCATCAGCTTAAGCTTTTGGGTGAACTGGTTGGTGCATGCAACTCAATAACAGCATGTGCGGCGAATTTGCAGGCCGCGGCGACACGTGCAGCCAAGGCAGCTCAGAATACCAGGGCGGCAGCTATCCAGCAGGAGCGGGAGGCGGCGGAGATCCAAGAGTTGGAGGCGACGCTCGAGGTGGTGCGGCGCAACTTGTTGGAGCTTGGTCACGCTGCACAGGGTGTTGGGCACGACACACCACCCGTCGGTGCTACGGCGCAGGGTGCTCGTCCCCAACCGCAGAAGGTCCTTGCAGGAGCGGGACGCGAGGTGCATGGGTGGGTCCCAGACCCGCATCGTCAGGAGTCGTTCCGTCCACGGCTCCGCCCACGACTCCGTCCATGACTCCGACTCCGACCTCGACCACGACGACGCACCCCGAGGATGGTCAAGACCATCATCAAGGACTCCGACAACACACAGTGGCCGGTCTTGACGAAGACCAACTACATCGAGTGGTCCTCGATGAAGGTGAAGCTTGAGGCGCGGCAGATGTGGGATACAATGCCTCTGGGCGGCGTGAGCTGTCACGAGGACCGGCGGGCGCTGGAGGCGCTCCGTTCCGTGGTCCCAGCAGAGATGGTGCCGGCCCTCTCAGGGAAGACGGCAGCCAAGGCCGCTTGGGATGCCATCGCTACGGCCCAGATCGGCAGCGACCGCGACCGCAAGTCCACGTTGCAGAAGCTTCAACAGGAGTGGGATTGCTTGGCTTTCAAGGCGGGAGAGGACATCGACGACTTCGCTCTCTGCCTCACCAACCTGAGGCAGTTGATGGAGCAGTACGACGACTATGACATTACTGAGGAGCGAGCTATCGCTAAGTTCCTCCGCAGTTCCACGAAGAAGTAGCTACAACTCAAGATCGCTATCCAGACGATGCTTGATATCTCGACCTTGACGATCGAGGAGGAGGCGATGGCGGCTGGCGAGGCCGTCTCAGTTGGTGGCAAGCTCCACTACGCCACTGAGCACTACCACTGCCACGTCTGCCAGAAGGAGCAGAAGAGGGGGGGTCTTCCTGTTCGGTGCGGTGCGACGCAGTGCCAGGGGCGACACACGTGGATACGGGGAGCGTGTCGCCGCCGAGCACAGGTCGGCAGGAGGCAACACCTGTCACAACTGTGGAAGGACCGGCCATTGGACCAGGAAGTGCTGTGAGCCGAGGCACGGCCAGGCTCACATCGCGCAGGCTGCGGTGGACGACAAGCCTACTCTGCTTCTAGCTCACAGGAGCATCGAGTGCGCTCCAACGACATCGATCGCGGCTGCTCTACACCTCAATGAGCCGCGCGCACGTGTCTTCCTCGATGACGGTTCAAGCGACAACAAGATGGATGGCTGGTTCCTCGACAGTGGTGCGACTCACCACATGACTGGGCGTCGGGAGTTCTTCTCTGACCTGGACACCGATGTCCGAGGCTCCGTCAAGTTTGGCGACTCTTCGGGCGTGGACATCAAGGGCATCGGCTCCGTCCTCATCCTCACCAATACTGGCGAGCACCGACTTCTCTCTGAGGTCTTCTACATCCCCACGCTACACAACTCGATCATCAGTCTTGGCTTGATGCGAGCAATTCGCGCGTGGAGATCGATGACGCGGTACTTCGCATCTGGGATCAACGACAGCGCCTTCTGGCCAAGGTGGCCAGGGGGAGTGACCACCTCTACATTCTCCACGCTGAGGTGACGCAGCCTCTGCCTTGCGTCTCGTCGTGACGACGAGGCTTGGTGGTGGCACGAGCGCTTCGCGCACCTCCACTTCGAGGCTTTGCGGCAGCTCGGCACCAAGGAGATGGTGCGGGGCATGTCGTGCGTGGACCATGTCGAGCAAATCTACAACACATCCATCACGACAAAGCAGAAGTGACTCTCCTTCCCTCGCCAGGCGAGCTTCCGGGCCAAGGAGCGGCTCCAGCTCGTGCACGACGACATCTGCGGGCCGGTGACGCCAGCCACGCCGAGAGGACGACGCTACTTCCTACTGCTTGTCGACGTCTCCTGATACATGTAGGCGGTCATTCTCGAGACCAAGGGAGCTGCGGCGGACACCATCATGCACAACCAGGCGGCTACGAAGAACAAGAGCGGGCGCAAGCTTCGGGTGTTGCGCACGGACAACGGTGGCGCGTTCACGTCTACCGAATTCGCCTCATACGCTGACGATGGAGTTCAACGCCACTTCTTTGCGTCGTACAGTCCGCAGCAGAACGGCGTCGTCGAGCGCCGCAACCCGAGCCCTCAAGCAGCAAGGGATGCCAGCCAGGTTCTTGGGCGAGGCGGTAATAACGACGATAGTGTACATCCTCAACCGCTCGCCCACCAAGGCTCTCAATGGCACGACTCCATACAAGGCTTGGCATAGGCGCAAGACGGTGATCGATCACCTGCGCGTGTTCAGCTACCTCATCTACGTCAAAGAGCTGAACCAGGTTGGCAAGCTTGATGATCGGAGCACTCCAGGAGTGTTTTTTCGAACCGAGGGCTTCTCCCCCATTTCCATTCCAAAGAAACGGAAATACCAGGTGTTTTGAGTTACAAGGCGAACTAGAACAGGATAAAGCAAAAGGAACAGTCCTCCCACGCGACGCAGCTACACAAGCTACAAGGATTTCAAGCTGTAGATGTTGTCTGTTGCCCCGCACAACTACGCATTGTCCTCTTCGTCCATCGGGTCATCCCGCGGTGCTTGTAACATCAGCGGCGCCGACGTTTGCTTGGATTGAGCCAGCAGCTTGTAGCCAGCTTGAGCATTACACCAACACCTTCATCCACTTGAGTCTTGAGTGTAGCGCCGAAGAGTCCTGCCCAATATAACATGAAGGAACATGCACAGATTATTATTTCAGCCGGGTGTTTTACCCATTTTTTCTGGAATACTGCTTTATTTCTGCATTTCCAAATCGCCGAGCATATGGCCGCGAAGCCAAAGTGATGCACTACTCGACCTCCTGGCAGTGACTTGTCGATCCAACACTTACATTGTTGAATGTTCCCCGGTATACTTGTGGTACCTAGGCATGCCCCTACTATGCCCCGTCCATTTAGCCATTGTGCATTTGAACAACATATGCTCTGCAGTCTCCTCTTGAGGACAGAACAGACATATCGGATCCCCCGTCCATTTTCTTTTGACCATGTTGTCTTTGGTTAGAATGGCATTATTTTCCAGAAGCCATGTGAATATCTTAATCTTATATGGTGTCTTAGATTTCCATATATGACTAAAGCCCTTCCCGGCATCATCTTTTGTGAGTTGATCATAAACTGATCTTGTGGTAAAGGATTTTCTCCCTCCCCACTTCCAACTCACCACATCCCCCTGGTTTTGGTATCTGAAAGTGAAGGCCTTGTCAACAATATTCAGCCATTGTTCAAAGAGCATAGGTGTTAGCCATCTTGAGAATGCCAGCTCCCCCCTTTGGTTAATGAATTGATGTAAGGTTATCTCTTTATCTTCACAGAGATCAAAGAGCACTGGTGCTATTATGCAGATTGGATTTTCAAATAGCCATGGGTCTAGCCAAAACAAAGTTAGGTCTCCATTTTTAACCTCAACTTTCCTGCCCTTAAGATACACATTTTTTATCTTAAGGAGATCACACCACACAGGTGAATCATTTAGCCTGCGACTTACAGATCTGACATTCTTGGTTTGTAAATATTTTGCCTTAACCAGGTCTTGCCAGAGACCCTTCTCCTTCTCCAATCTCCACCACCACTTGCACAACAGACTCACATTCATCTTCCTGATATCTTTGATGCCCAACCCTCCTTTCTTTTTGTTTTTACAGATTACTGCCCATCTGACTAGTCTATATTTCTTTTTAGCACACCCTCCTTGCCAGAAGAAGATTCTCCTGTGCCTGTCCAACCTTTCAGCCACAGTCTTGGGCATTAGGTACATGGATATGTGATAAATGAATGAACTTGTTAGACTAGCATTTATCAGGGTTGTCCTCCCTGCTATAGACATTGTGCTCCCTTTCCAAATTGCCCATTTCTTTGTGCTCTTTTCTTCTAGGGGGGGCCCAATCCCGAATTCTTAGTTTATTTGGGCTGACTGGAACCCCTAGGTATTTAATAGGAAACTCCCCCAACTGACATGTGAAAAGGTCAGCAATCTGATGCTTCCTCTCCTCATCTCCATTAATCATTATCACCTCACTCTTAGCGAAGTTGATCTTCAGACCAGACATTGTTTCATACAGGAACAGAAGTAACTTCATGTTTCTTGCTATCTCATCATCATTTTTTAGACATGATGGTGTCATCTGCATATTGCAGTATGGCAACACCTTTTGGTATCAGGTTTTCAGCTAAGCCAATGATTAAATTTGAGTTTTGAGCTTTCCTAACCATCCTAGTCAGGCAGTCAGCTGCCATGTTAAAGAGTATTGGTGAGAGAGGGTCCCCCTGCCTCACCCCTTTGTTGTTTATTTTAACAGCCACAGTCCCTCCAGTGACCACTTCCTTAATCCAGTCACACCATTTTCTATCAAATCCTCTTATCCTAAGGCTCTCAAATAGGAAGTCCCAGCAGATCTTATCATATGCTTTTTCGAAGTCTAGCTTAAGCACAATCCCCACTTCATGATTCCTTTTAGTTTCATGCATCACCTCATGTAGTGCCATAACCCCACACATTATGTTTCTACTTTCATAAAGGCTGATTGGTTTTGTAGAATAAGCTTGTCAGCAATTTTTTCTATTCTGATTGTCAAAACTTTAGTCACCCACTTATAGATGCAGTTTAGTAAGCAAATGGGCCTATACTGATGTATTCTTTCAGCCCCTGCTATCTTGGGTAACAAAGTGATAATTCCATAATTCAACCTCCTAATTTCCAAGGTCCCTTTATGAAGCTCCTCAAACATTTCTACCAGATCTGCTTTTATTATGTCCCAGCTTTTCTGGTAAAATTCAATAGGGATGCTATCAGGCCCAGCAGCCTTAATAGTTTCCATTTGGAAAAGGGCATTTTTTATCTCTTCTTCAGAAAATGACTTTGTTATTTCTTCATTTTCTTCTCTTGTCACTTTCTCCCCTTCCCCCCACATGCTGGGATCAAGAGGGACAGAGTTCCCCTGCCCAGGGCCAAACAAAGTCCTATAATATTCAGTTGCATGATTTAACAGGGCCTCATCACCCCTGATTTCTCCACTTTCTCCGGTCATTGTTAAAATTGTATTTTTCCTTTTTCTACCATTTGCTATCCTGTGAAAGTATTCAGTATTATTATCTCCTCCAGGAGTGTTCATCAGCTACGTCGAAGGAGTGAAGGGCTACCGCGTCCTCGACCCTGTGACACAACGTGTGCGCACGGCGCGCGACGTGTTCGACGAAGGGCGAGGCTGGACGTGGGGCAAGATGGTGGATGATGGCTCGACTCCGACGTATAGCAACTTCACCGTCGACTACGTCCACTATGAGGGGACTGGGGGAGTGGGCAGCTCTACTTCACCGAGCGTGCCTCACCTAGTACCCGAGTTTGCGCGAGATATTCGTCGACTACACCGAGTCCTTCACCGACTCCAACGGCCACACCGACCGTGGTGGGGACATCAGCTGCGACAAGCTCTACTCCAACGACTCCAGCGGCCACACCGACCGTGACAAGGACACCCGCTGCAGCAAGCTCTACTCCACCGGCTCCGGCAAGTACACCGGTTGCGACAAGTTCCACACCACCACCGCGGTCGCCGGCCACACCACACTCTGTTGCGTCGACAGCCACTCCGCCAGGCGCTGCAACGACACCTGTTCATGACGAACACAGTCTGGTGGAGTTCGTCACTCGCTCTCCCACGACGAGGACCGCGTCGACGCATACCACGACAACGGGCCCCTCCGGTACCATACCATGGCGGACATCATTAGCGATCAGCCGGTGTCGGGACCTGTACCACACGACCTGGAGGCGAAGCTCCACCTTGCGTACGACGACAGTGAGCCTCGCTCCTTCGCTGAGGCGGAGGAACATGTGGCATGGCGCGCCGCGATGAAGACTGAGATGGACGCAGTTGAGAAGAACGGGACTTGGGAGCTGGTTGATCTTCCTCCCGGTCACTGTGCAATCACTCTTAAGTGGGTGTTCAAGGTGAAGGATGAAGCAAGTGCTGTTGTCAAGCACAAGGCACGATCGGTGGCATGCAGGTTCGTGCAGTAGGAGGAGGGTTGACTTCAACGATGCCTTCGCTCCTGCTGCACGACTGGAGTTTGTGCGTCTTCTCCTCGCAATAGCAGCTCAGGAGGGCTGTGCGTCCACCACATGGACGTCAAGTCGGCGTTCCTCAACGACGACTTGAAGGCCTACGTCCACCAGCCACCAAGATTCGTGATCCCCGGCAACTACGTTGCACGGATACTTGCTGGAAGACGCATATCGGATACATATCGGACACGGATACGCCACGGATACACCTTCGGTAGTATCCAATCCGTATCGGCGTACTGGGCCTGGAAACTCAAGATTGGATACGTATCTTTGTGTGATACGGCCCAGCAGCCCACCTTTAGAGCAGAGACACCAGCAGACTGTGGGCTTCGAGCAAAGCCCGCACGAGGCGACCGTCTACTGGCGGGACCAAGGTGGTGTCCTACTTGTGGGTGTCTACGTCGACGACCTGGTCATTACAGGCTCCAAGGACAAGGATGTGGAAGCGTTTAAGGAAGAGATGAAGGCCGCCTTCGGCCTCTCTCCTACGTGGGGATCGAGGTGCATCAAGACAGCACTGGGATCACGCTTCGACACACGGCTTACGCCAAGCGCGTCCTGGAGCTGGCAGGGCTTTCCGACTGCAACCCTCTCACTCCGATGGAGGAGAGGCTGAAGTTGAGCCGTGACAGTACGGCTGAGGAGCTGGATGCTACCTCACCCACACACGGCTGGACCTTCTCCGTCAATCAGTTCATGCAGCGACCGACGAAGGAACACAAGCAGGCCGTCAAGAGGATCCTCCGCTACGTCGCGGGTACTCTCGACTATGGCTTGTTCTACCCGAGGAGTCCCGACGCGGCACACTTCATCAGCTACAGCGACAACGACCACGCCGGTGAGATCGACACCAGCAAGAGCACCAGTGGGATGCTCTTCTTCCTCGGCAAGTCTCATCAGCTGGCAATCCGTCAAGCAACAGGTGGTGGCCGTTTCCAGCTGCAAGGCCGAGTACATTGCTGCTTCTTCCGCTTCTACTCAAGCGCTTTGGCTTGCTCGGCTGCTCGGCGACCTTCTTGGCAGAGAAGCTGAAGCAGTCGACCTTAGGGTGGACAGCAAGTCCGCTCTAGCTCTAGCAAAAAAACCCGGTCTTCCACGAGCAAAGCAAGCATATCCGGGTGAAGTACCACTTCATCAGGGACTGTCTGGAGGAAGGAGCGTGAAGGCTTACTACATCAGCACCAAGGATCAATTCGATGACTTCCTTACCAAGTCACTTGGGCGGATTAAGTTCCAGGAACTTCGCTCAAGGATTGGAATGTTGCAGCTTCCTCTCAAGACCTAGGGGAAGATCACTAGAATAAAGGCATTATCTATGTAACAGCTCTATCTATGTAATGGCTGCTAGACTTAGGGGGAGAATGATGGTTAAGTCTAGTAGCTGTCTTGTTTTCTATATTTCCTATTCCCTGTATACCCCTGCTATGACTATATGTACCCTTAAGATATTCCTAGGTTAATTGAGAAAGTCATTTTGGGCCAACATTCATTGTAGAACATTCTACCCAATACAATAGGTATACAAAATACTAAATACCTACTAAGGAGGTTCTGTACCGTTCAAACACAAGGGTGCAAATTTGAATTAGAATGTATGATCTTTTGATGGTGCAACATTGCTCAACACACCCAAAAAGGAGGTGGTTAAGTATTGCTAGTAACAAAGGAATAACCTGATGAAGCTGTTGAAGATTTGTGTACTCTGTTTCAGCCGTCTTAATAGGAGCCAAAACCTTCCTTTCCATGACGCCTTCATAGTGAGCTTTCTCCTGGAACGGTTTAAGAATACAATAAAATTAAGTACCATGAGTGGAACTAGTGTTGTGTAAATTTTATCATGTAAACCTACAATATATAGGTTAGAACAACATAGCATTCTTGTTTTACCTCCTTTATATGAAAGGGATAAAGACAATAATTATAAGCACTAGAAAGTTTGACATTAGTTTTATTTAGAATAGCATGCTTAGTTTCATTCTCAAAAAGAATTTGAAGGGATAGGTAACAGACTGCTACATTTGAGTGGCAACCAGAGCACATGGTATTTTTCATGTGGCATCAAAGAGATAAGTAACCCAATGAGTAGAAAAATAGCATACATTCATCGGCAGCCAGTGTGTAAAAATATGAACTGATATTTGTTCGAGAAATATAAACTGGTATTCAAAGCTCGTAGAAAGTACCGAGTAGAGCACACAAATTAATACTTTGAATAAGAGAACTGCACCTGCTGAGCATCATGTATTTTTTCTTCTACAAGCTGCAATTCATGCTCTGCGTCACTAATAGACCCCATCTCAGCATATGCAGATTCTGAAATAAAGTATTTTAAAATTAGTACATAAAGATAATCAATCATGGCTAAGCAGGCTACCATAGTTAACAGTTCCCTAAGATTTCAAGGATTAACTATAGCCTGCTTAGCCATGGTTTTTTCAAGGATTAAAGAACATCAATAACTTCCGCAGATTTTTCCCTGTGGTTTTGCCAACTGTAGTTTTAAATCATACTGACTATTGGGAAAATGAGTTGGAAATCTAAAAGTGTTGCATACTGCATGGTCAAAAGAGAAACAGATGGATGCATGGGTTTCGATACAAGTTTAAGCAGATAGATAAAAAAAAGAAGAGTAAAATACACCGGAGGTCCATCAACTTGTAAGGAGGTGTCACTTAGGTTCATCAACTCTCAAAATGCATTTTTGGGTCCATGAACTTGTTGAGTCATTCACCGCAAGTCCACAACTGTCCAGATATACTTGTCTTGGTGATATGACATCATGACTTGGCTCAAGAAGCATCTTCTACCTGAGGCATTTCAATTAGTAGGTTACAAATAGGCGACACATATACTTAGACATTCCTTGGGTTGAATAACGGTAGCCTCCTCGCGTGTACTATAGGAGTAGGATGTTGTTGTTTAGCTCCGGAAATATCAAGCACGTGTCACTCATAAGCTGCTCGATGAAATGCCTCAATTAGGATGTGCTTCTTCTAGCTAATTCATCATGTCATGTCACCAGTAGAAGCATATGTGGACAATTATGGACCTGCGGTGAAGGACTCAACAAGTTTATGGACCTGAAAATGCATTTTCAAAGTTGATGGACCTAAGTGACACCTTATTACAAATTGATGGACCTCCATTGCATTTTACTCAAAAAAGAACTTATTACAAAAGGCTAAACACTAACTAGAATTATGTCTTTACTAAAATAAACAGAGTGGGGAAATTTCAGTACAGGGCTGGAAAAGCTAAATAAAAGCATCATTTTATTTCTCAACACAAGAAAGACCCCGTGTCACACCGCTCACATTATAACATTTTTTCTAGATGGCTGAGGAAAAATTCAAAATCACATCCGGTAACCCTTCCAGAATAGATTACACTTAGTCAGACTTAATCCGAGCAGCCACACCAGCCAACCTAAAATAAAAATAAAACCAACCTGGCATGGTACCAGCTAAGGTGCAGGACCAAGGGCAGAAATGTTTCCCCGTCCTTCCTCTCAAATCAGCTAAAATAAAATATGAGCTGTCCTACTCCTACCAATGTACAAGTATTTTTGTATTGTCTGCTGAAAAAAGGTGATATGAAGAGTGTCCTTGAGTTAAGGCAGGATATAACAGTTTCGCAGTCAAATTTATACAGTTTAAGTACATTAGATCTTTAACAAATTGAATTACTTTCAATATCCAGACGGTTTATATTTTGCAAACTTAACTTGCCACCCACTGTTTCTGTCCTTGCTGGCACATCATGGCGTTACATGTGCTTTCTAGAAGTTCTTACAACCACATAACTATAACATGACAATAAAGTATGATAAATCAAATGCGAAGAGAGTAAGTATTAATGGAAAAGGAGGATGATACCAATAAAATCCTTGTAGGAAGCTTTTTTATTGTTCTCTTCTTGCAAAGCATCTGTTTGTTTCAAACTAATTTTCTGCAGAACTAATTCTTTGTTCCCAATATCTTCCTTCACTTGCTGCAGAAGTATGTAGCAACAGTCAATTAGTCGGGTTCTTGCTTAGATAATGAGGATTAGTTGCAGTGAAGGATAATCACGACCAAACCATCATTTCAGCCACTAGTTCAGAGGTATCCACAGCAGTATCATGATTATTGTCAGCAGAAAGCTTCTTGGTATCATCCAACTGCACTTTTTTACACTCCAGATGCCGCTCCTCATCTTCTCTTTTTCTCTGTCGAACAAGAGGATTATAGGAATCATCATCGGATGACTTAAAGCAAATTGTAAGCAATCAGAATTTTACCTTCAAACTTCTGAGTTGCGAATCCATTTTTTCTCGCTGAACAACTAATTCACTTTTCTGACCCCGCCTCTCTAAGTTTATTTGCTCAAATCTAGTAGCTTCAGTCTCCATTTCAGTTATTGCTTCTCCTACAGAAGAGCACAAACGACCAGCTCCCCACCTATTTGGAGGAAGATTGGTCTGAACAGAACCTCTACAAAACCTGCAAGCAATGGCAACAGAATCGTCTGCTCATCATCATTTCTTTATGAAGGACACTTTGAAACATTAAATGAATCAGTAAGGATGAAGCAGAGCAAGAGTTAGTAAAAGCAACACGGATTGCGTGGAATAATAGATTGGACTGATAGAGGGGTAAGGTCTACATATATATAGGGGTGAGGAGATCTGGGGTTTATATAAACAGAACCAGTCAAAATCTCCTCTACCCCTCTCTCCTATCTAGGGGCGGCCGGGGCTAGGCGCATGAGTATTGAGTTGCATGCACCAACCAGTTCAACCCAAAAGCTTAAGCTGATAGGGAAAGGTGGGCAATTCCCCCAGGCCACATACATGGATATTTGAGTGGGCTGCAATTATTGTATTTAATCGCGACCGCCAGGGTTCGAACTCGAGACATCAGGCTCGGATACCATATTGAGTTGCATGCACCAACCAGTTCAACCCAAAAGCTTAAGCTGATAGGGAAAGGTGGGCAATTCACTTATACTCCAACACTGAGCCCAGCCAATACACACACATACACCACATAGACAGGTTGTCTAACAGTTAGAATAATGATGAGCTCTAAGTTGGTGCAAACTACCACCCACATTTTTTAAGGTTGCCAATTTGTAGCATGGACTTCCAATGTCTGCAATCAAGCATGCTCGCAATCAAATTTAGTGCGATTTACAAACTACCAATGTTAAACCAGTAACATCTGAAAGACCACTAATCAACTCAATAAAATTGCCCACTGGCACATTGAAAGATGTGCATGGCAAGTTATACGTATGTATATAGCACAATGTAGAAAAACACCTTGAAACACCTAGTCTTGCCCATGGTTTTTAAGGCGACTAAGCGAGGCGCGGCGACCTACCCCCTTTCGGACGCCTAGGCGAGTAAGGCATGTGGCGAGCGACGCCATACTCATACATTGTTGCTGCCAGTTCGGAAGCCGAGAATACCAATTAGCAAAACTACGCAAAATGCAGTAAAGCACAAGCACTTGAATCAGCCATCAGGCGCACATTCACACAGAGCAGAGCATCCAATGCTGTTAGCAATAGCGTCCAACCGCAGGCAGCAGCAGAGTATATCCAAGCATAATCAATAGAGCAGAGCAGAGGAGCCAGGAAGAGGTACAAGTGAGCAGACTGGGCGGACATGAAGGTGGAGTGGAGGACGGAGCGAATGGGGAACGAGCCAACAAGCGCCTGGATGTAGACGAAGGCAGACTGGATCGGTGGAAGTGGAAGGGGTGGGAGCCGCTGGACCTTGGCGGCACAGTGCTGCCGCCGATTCCAGGTGACACCACCCTCTTCGCTTTCTGTTTCCCCTTCTCTCTGTCTGAATCCACGCGTGGGGATATGTAGGCGCACCGATTTCGACCCCGTGCACAGCTGCTGCCGATTCTCCCACGCACAATCCGCGTCGTGCCTCTTTTCTGCGCACACAATCCGCGCCGTATGCCCTTTTCCCACGCGGAGGACCCACAACCCGTCGATTGGCGTCCGCTAGGCAGAAAAAGCAATACCATCCACGCCTAGGCGACGACTTTAGAAGCCATACGCGGGGAAGTCATGGCGAACGCGACGCCACGATTCAAATTCCACCTAGACGCCAAGGCAACGACTAGACGGTGACTTAAAACCATGGTCCCAACTAGGCGCACCTAACACATTTTGCAACCTTGATGGAGATTAATAGAATTTGCTACGAATGTCCCGCATTCGAACCACAAACGTACTGTCATGGTGTTATTTGCTTATGCTCTTTATCACGGTTGTGTGCTGCTCACAACGCAAGCTATAACCATGTAATAAGTATGATCTGATGCCTCTATGGAGCCTGAACTCCTGAAGCCAGGGTATGAGCAAAACCTGATCTACAAATGAGTACCAATGAGACTTACATTTTGTAACCATCCGAAGTGTATACTTCCTTAAGATTTCGTATCCTCTGATCAAATGCAACAGATTTTCCCATTTCATAATCTCGTACTAGAACCTGTCTCTCTGCATGGCCCTGAAATAGAGATATTTTTACTTAAGTGTCGATCAAAATACATTTCAAACTGAAGCATATGAACAAAATACAAAGCGAGATTACAGGGTTAGTCTAAAGATAAACAAATTTATGAAGATGTGCTACCTGATCCACCAATACATTTAGTATAGTAGGATTTTTGCAACGGATAACTGAGAGTATCGTTGGGTGTGGTGTTGAAGGAACCAAATGATTTGGGATGTCATGCCTATTAAAACAAGGTTGAATAATACTTCATTTGGAACGAAACCAAAGATGTACAAAACAGTAACACCTGATCATCTTACAGTGGTTTAGCAAAGTCGTATATAATAATTTTAAGGTTGTGGTAGTTCGCTTCCTTTGCACAATTTCGTAAAACAAGTGAATCCTTATGACACGAAACAATGAACGCATCTAAGAGCCTCCCAAATGCGCAATCAACTGCAACAGACCAGAAATCGCTAGACAGTTCCTGCATTAAAACGAGCACTGTTATTGTGTGGAAACAATACTATTCCTATTTTGTGCGCATAGCACAAAAACTACTAATTTCTATCACCACATTGTAGTGCAACAAAACTAAAACAGACTCCAGCGAATAGGGGAACGAGATTAATTGCCAGCTAATAGGAAATCAAAATTAGTATCATAAATCATTTTTTGTTCATGACATTTGATACAAGGAGTAGAAATATTGAATAAAGTGGCTCAACTGAACAGAGGTAAACAGCAGAAAAATAGACATATTTTCCTTTTACTAAGGAAAAATAAATCATTTGGAATAATAATGTAAAGACCATGCCATACTGAAGCCAGAAACAGTCAACATATGCATACAGCCGCAGAAAATAAAGGAACGAACAGAAGACAGGCCATTGGGCAGATCACAGTCATAGAGTACAGTAGATTTAAGGATTGGTAGTAACCAATTGATCTCTTTTCAGAATGAATAACTTGACTGAGATGGGCACATCAAATTTTATGTGTAATTAAATAGCATAGTTAACACAGGTATTTTTGTCATTTCACTCAAAACTGGTGACTGCCTTGGGCTTTGTTCCTTGGTCAAAATTGCCAGTTAAACAGAAACAGAGGTTGGTACTAAATACCGTGCAAAAAAAGAAACTTAGCTATTAAATTTTGTTTTAAAAGCCAAAAAAAACTGGTTAGACAGGATGAGACTGGTTGACAGCTATCTTTCAAATTTGAAAACTTGAGTTATAATTTGCAATTAGAATGATATTATTACCACGATACCAAGTTATTGAGATTAATCAAGAGCAGGTACTTTGTAATCAACAGAGAACTCAAGACAATCAAAATATACTTCCATACCACATGAGCTCCTATTGGACCGACAGGAGGGCATTTAAATTTACTCTGATGTCTCTCAACTGATTCAAAGAGGCTCAGAACTTTTTTTCCTCCAAATGCTGTTACCTGCAAAGCATCACCACCAGCATGTAAACAAAAATACTACAAAACAGTTGCTACTTTAAAAGTCAGAAAACACAGGACAGTATCACTATAGAAATAGTTACAGCTAACCGAAGCACTGCTTATTACTTTGTTATGTTGGTGTTGTTGAAAATCCCTAATTTGAGATTTCAGGCGATTGATCTTGTGGGCGTCTTCAGCTATCTGCAAAGAAACATGTAATGGAATATGCAGTATAAGATCAAGAAGATCCAAGGTAAAGAGAGGCACGATCAAGAAAAATAGTGAAGATGCATGGTCAAACGAAAGAAACTAAAAAGTCAAATCTCATTTAAGCTTAGAAAGATAAGAGCATACATGTTTAAAGTTATAAAATAAAACTATCAAAGAATGACTCAAATATACTTCCCCAGAATATGTAATTTTCAATAAAAACTACAAAAAATAATTAATAAAACTAAGAAAGTTAACCCATATTATAGACTCCCTTAAATCCAGTAAGATGCAGAAATTGGTATTAAAGAGAGGACTAATGGTGTGTCAACTACTGAGGAGAGGAAAAAGGCAACACACATGGATTTAGTGTACTTCCCATCACACATTAAGTTGGTATTAAAGACCCAGAACAAGAGTTAATTGGTACTCCCTCCGTTCCAAATTGTACGTCGTTTTAGCAAATCTAGATTCATAGTTTTTATTATGTATCTAGACTTAAGTATATATCTAGATGCATAACAAAAATTGTGAATCTTGAAATGCCAAAATGACCTACAATTTGGAACGGAGGAAGTATTAAAGATCCAGGACATGAATTACTGACTGTTGAAATGGTGTTTACAGAGACAAAAATTCATCATGCAAATGGACCTGGTTCTCTTGTAGCACATTTGGGAATCATTAAGAGACACAAATGAATTAGCCAGTCTGGGCACATTGCACATCAACGGCGTAGCTTGGAGAGGCAGAAATCACAAATACCTTTTTTTCGATGTCATCGATGCTTTTAGTAATGCCCCGTAGTTCTTCAGATAAATTCTTCTCTTCCTCGTTTAAACTAAATAACACAAAGGTAGCATTAAGAACCAATAACAAAACTTGGTGACACATAAGTAATAAGGATGATAAAAATGACCTTGTAACACTTAAATGAGCAGAGTTGATCTCCTGCTGTAGTTCCCGCATTTTGTCCTCAATTTGAGATACTTCATCCTTCAATTTGATACTTAAATTATTCAGATGAGATGGAAAATTTGGAAATTCGAAAAGAAAAATTGAAGGTTCCAAAGAAAAATAATATACAAGAAATGCCCAAGAGCTACAGTGCTTCCATTACAACATCCAACATGTTGCACTTTTTAAAAAAATTCCCCCAAAAATCATGTAAGTAGGACACAGTTAAGTAAACCCAGAAAAGATCTATTTTAATTTTACCTAGATGCCAAGAAAGCAAATGGACAAGCAGTTAGTACGTCATTCTTCATCATGTGCTAACAGTACTCCTTGTGTTTGTTGAATCTCGTATCAAAGATGAATTTGGAGTTGAAATTGCAGGTTTACTTAACTTCATGTGTATGTTATGTGTTTTTAAGGATTTTTGGAACATTTTTTTCGAGAATACACAGGAGAATTGTGTATCTTTGCATTAAGACAAAATAGAGTTAACATGATGCAACGCAGGCCAACCGGGCACATTCACTAGGTTTCAAGAATACTTGGCACTTATCAGCCGAACAGGGCTTAGACAGCTAGTCATGTATACTATGTCTAGATACATAGCAAAAGTTATGTATCTAGAAAAGCCAAACCGAATTGTAACAACCAAAGAACAGGGCTTAGACAGCTAGTCAGGAGATGAGGATCCTCCTAGCAATCCTACTGTACTCTCTACTGGCCATCCCAGAGTGACCATGTGTTTTGCTGCGGTCTGCATCCATAACTGGCCTTCCTTCAAGATGATGTCCACCAGTTGGTTCTTAGTGAAGCCTGGACGGTTTTCAAAGGTCCTGGCATTCCTCTCCTTCCAAATGCTCCAAGTGATCAACATCGAGTCCAGGCCTCTGTTTCAAGCTGTTGAGTTCATGCCTCAGCTGCAACCACCAGTCCAGCATAGGCCGCTCGGATGGCAACTGAATTACTGCACCCAGCAGCACAAGGATGGCGTGCCAAACCTGCTTCGTGTAGCAGCAGCCAATGAAGAGATGATTGGCTGTTTCCAGCTCCTGATGACACAATGGGCAATTTGCCGGGTTCTGAAGACCGTGCCGGTGTCCGCGTTCCGCCATCCAGATACGTTGTCGAACAGCCGGACAAGTGAAGAATTTCATTTTACGCTGATACCAGAGTTGATATGGATTATTTGGTGGACTAGAACACGATGAGCAGATTGATAACACCTAGGTTCGCCCTCCCTTGGAGGCTCTGCTTAACATAATTGATACAAAGGTGTCTCCTTTTATAGAGACTAATGACTTGACCCCCAAGCAATTATCCTAACAAACCAGTAATCCTATCCCTACTTGCAGGTACTGTTCACGCTACAGTACCCGCGGGCCTTGACCAAGGCCGGCGGCCCAGTCAACTGGCCATAACACCCATGCTTTCCAAATCGGCTTCACCCCAGAGAACCATTTAGAACCTACGAAGAACATGTGGTATGTGGAGCGCGCAGCACCACAGTGTTGTGGACACATTCTTTGGTGCCAAGTTTCAGCACAGAAAGGAGAAGCAGGCGTCAGGGTAGTTGGCTGGCACCTGGTTAGTTGAGTTAGAGATAAGATATGTCACGACCCTGCGGTAGCGACCGGATTGGGTAGTCGTGGGAGGTAGGCGGCCGCCGCAGCCGGCTTCCTGCCCATGGTGGAAGGGACGCCGCCGTGCGGCGACAGCAGCAGGGGGGATGAGAACAGGAGAAAGGGGATGAGAGATTAGATTAAACTTGCTTAATCTTTATTGATCTCTCGGCTACATATAAATAGCCTTGGTACAATCCCAACTGCTAAACCAAATCATCATCACAAAATACTCATCTAAACCAACTGCTAAACCAAATCTCTTCTACTCTTGCCGCCCAAGCCAGGCCTACGCCTCCTCTGGTAGGTAATACCGACCATAACATCTCTCCCCTTCTTCGGAAAGAGCTCGTCCTCGAGCTCGAACGCTGGATACCGCTTCTTGAAGTCCTCCACATCCTCCCAGGTAGCTTCACTTGGCGGCACAGCTTCCCACCGCACCAGGATCTGCCAGCGCCCTCGTGCCAAGCGGCTGCGGAGCACCGAGGATGGCGTTGGCAACACTCGCCCGTGCAACATCTGAGGCAGTGCCGGAACATCAGTCGGAGCTGGTCCATGGAAAGCTTTAAGCACCCTGACGTCGAACACATTGTGGATGCGAGCACCTGCCGGCAGCTATAGATGGCCATTCGGGCCGCCCGGCCCGGCCCTGGCCCGGGCCCGGCATGGCCCGACGAACTGCGTGCCGGGCCAAGCCCGGCACTACTTCTTGTCGTGCCGTGTCGTGCCAGCCCACGGGCTGCACCTACGGCCCAAGCCCGGGCCCGCGAGCCTGTTTCGTGCCGGGCCAGCCCGAGAAGCCCGGGCACCATCTGCGTGCCGGGTCAGCCCACAGCCCGTGAAAAAAAACATATCAAGAAATACATCTCAAATTCACAGCATCTCGACCAAATAAAAAATATATATGAACAAAAAACACGAAGTCAACTACATCCCAACGCACGCACAGGCAACAGCCTGACATTGACCATCAGCCATCACCCCTGCGTAGATCTGCACCAGCACTGTGGAGATCGATGCGATGCTATCCTGACGAGAAAACCTGATCCATTTTGTGCTTGCACTCCACCCAAGAAAACAGCTTGCCTCCGGCCTCTAGGTTCAGTGAGTGAATCGATAGGGGGAGGGGAAGCAGTGCCGGAGTTCGAAGGTGGAGGAGGCGAGCGGCGCCAGTCACCACCGGTGGAGAAGAGGAATAGAGGACATGGGCGTGGATCAGTGCGTACTGCGCAGCGGAGGGAGAAGCTACGAGGCTCTGAGCATGAGAAAAGAGGTACCCAGCGGCGGGGAGGAGGAATGGAGTGTTGGCCGGCTGCTAGGGTTTGCTCTGATTTTATATGAGGTGAAGGGTAACAGGCCCTTAACGGGCTGCCTGTGATAATCGTGCCGGGCTCGTGCCGCCCGACGTGCCAGGGTGCCGGCCCGCGCCCGGCAGGGGGTAACAGGCCGGGCCAGCCCGGGCCCGGAGATTGTCCGGCCAGGCCGGGCTCGGACCGGGCTAAAGAAACGTGCTTTCGGACGGGCTGCCGGGCTTCGTGCTTTTTGGACATCTATACCGGCAGCTGGAGGCGATACGCCACCTCGCCAATCCTCTCAAGTAGGGATGAAAGTGGTACGGATATTATCCGTCCGACCGACCGACCGAAAGGGTCGGACACTCAAATGGTAAGACCGTATCCGAATCCGGGCATTTAATATCCGTAACTATCCGTACCGCATTAGTATCCGGAAATTCAAAGTTGAATTTCTATGATCCAAATATGATGAATATCACTATTCGACACAAAATATACTGTCCGTATCCGAATCCGATCCGAGAATTCAGACCGAGAAAGAAAAATTATCTGTATCTGTATCCGCAGTATCCGTTCGTATCCGGTCCGTTTTCATCCCTACTCTCAAGGACTTGATACGGCCCATAAAAACGCGGCACAAGCTTCTCTTTCGTCTGCGGTGGCAAGGAAGCGACGGGGCGGTGGAGCAGCTTTACCCAGACCCAATCCCCCACGCCGAATGACGTGTCTGTGTGCTTTGCATCATAAAAAAGCTTTGCCTGCTCCTGAGCTTATAGAAGGTGTTCCCGAGCGTCCTGGAGGAAGTCATCCCGTTCCTGCAGCAGCTGGTCCACTGCTGGCACGAGGGCGTCACCGTTCTCGTAGCCCACCATGGACGGCGGATCGCAACCATACACCAGCTTGAACGGCGTCGTCCTGAGCGCGGAATGATAGGCCGTATTGAAACAATATTCCGCACACGGCAGCCACCTCAGCCATTGCTTGGGCCCGTCCCCGGTGAGGCAGCGAAGGTACATCGCGATGACCTTGTTGGCCGCCTCGGATTGCTTGTCGCTCTGCGGGTGGAACGCGGAGCTTGTGTGCAGCTTGGTGCCGGACAGGCGGAAGAGCTCCCGCCACATGGTGCTGGTGAAGACCGGGTCGCGATCACTGACGATTGAGGACGGGAACCCGTGCAGGCGCACCACCTCGTCGAAGAACACCCGCGCCACTGATGTTGCTGTGTACGGGTGACCCATGGGAATGAAGTGTGCTGCCTTGGACAGGCAGTCGACCACGGTGAGGATCACCGTCTTCTTGTTGACGCACAGCAGCGCCTCGATGAAATCCATGGCGAGGTCAACCGAGATCAGTGTCGGCACCGGCAGCAGCTGCAGGAGGCCCGACGGCTGCAGGTGGCTGGTCTTGTTGCGCTGGCACACGGCGCAGTCCCGGACGAACTCCTGCACCAGCTTCTTATCACCCGGAATGTGGACGTCAGTGCGGAGGTGGTGAAGCATGCGTTGTACCCCTTCATGGCCGGCGTTGTGAGCGCGTTCCAGCAGGACCTAAACGATCGGGAGCGAGGCCGGCACGAAGTCGCAGCGCGCTGTCAACACCAAGCCGTCCACGACCATCCATTCCGGCCCTTTACGCCCAGCCTGGACTTCTTCGAGGATGCACCGGTAGTTGTCGTGTGCGCCCACCTGTAGCCGGAGCTCGTTCAAGAGGGCGAACGTCAGGGAGGACATGGCGAAGCTCTCCACCGCGTCTGCGTCGCGCCGAGACAGGGCGTCCGCCACAATATTCGCCTTGCCCGACTTGTACTCGACGCTGAAGTCGAACCCCATGAGCTTGCTAATCCACCGGTGTTGAGGGATCGTCGAGAGGCGTTGGTTGAGGAGGAATTTCAGGCTGTAGTGCTCGGTCTTCACGACGAACGAGCGCCCCCACAAGTACGGCCGCCAGTGCCTGACCGCCTGAGCGAGGGCGATCAGCTCGCGTTCATACACGGCTAATCCTGCGTGCCGAGGCGCCATGGGGCGGCTGAAGAAGGCCACCGGCCCGTCCTCCTGATGCAGCACGACGCCCATGCCCGAACCCGAGGCATCGCACTCCACCACGAACGGGCGCTCGAAGTTTGGCAGATGGAGCACTAGCGCCGTCGAGAGAGCACGCTTGAGCTTCTGGAACGCCTCATCCACGGCCTCCGTCCACAGGAAGCCGTCCTTGGACAGCAGCTTGGTGAGGGGTGCAGCGATGGCGCCGTAATCTTGGATGAAGCGCCGATAGTATCCGGCGAAGCCGAGGAAGCCACTGAGTGCGCGGACGAAGCGAGGACCTTCTGGCAATCCATCGCGACGCCGTCGGCCGACACGACGTGCCCCAGATAGGCGACGGACGGCACGTCGAACTGGAACTTGGACTGCTTGAGCCGGAGTTGATGGCGACAGAGCGTGTCGAGGACGAGGTGGACATGACGAAGATGCTCCACCCAAGTGTTGTTGTAGATCAATGTCATCAAAGAAAACAAGTACAAAGTGACGCAGGTACTCGCTGAGGATGTCGTTCATCAAGGCTTGAAAAGTGGCCGGGGCGTTTGTCAATCCGAACGGCATCACCAAGAACTCGTAGTGGCCTTGATGCGTCCGGAACGCCGTCTTTTCCACATCGCCGGCGTACATGCGCAACTAGTGATAGCCGGAGCGAAGGTCGAGCTTGGAGAAGAAGCGCGCGCCGTGAAGCTCGTCGAGCAGCTCCTCGACCACCGGGATCGGGAACTTATCCTTGATGGTGATGGCGTTCAATGCCCGGAAGTCAACGCAAAATCACCATGTGCCATCGGCCTTCTTGACGAGGAGCGGATAATGCCTTGGTGCAGCATCTCCACGCATTGCCGCTCCAGTTCGTCTTTCTGCAATTGGGGGTATCTGTATGGGCGCACCGCCACCAATTGCGCACCGTGCTCGAGATGAATGTGATGATCGTGGCTACGAGCTGGCGGCAAGCCGGCGGGCGCGGCAAAGAGGTCTGCGAATTCCTCGCAGCAGACGGCCCAAGAGCTCCTCAGCCTGGAGCCGGCGGCAGGACGCGGGTGCGAGGCCCGGTTCCCCTTGCCAGGTGATGCGCCGGCCGCTGAGGAAGCAGGTCATGGACAGCCTGGCGAAGTCCCATAAGATCAGCCCCGACGAGCGAAACCAATGAGCACCAAGGATGAGGTCGTAGCCGCCGAGCGCCAGGGAGAAGCATGGCCGGCGGAACAGCTCCGCGCCCACCATCACGTCCAGGTCGCTGCAAAAGCCCTGACATGGCAGCCTGTCGCCGTTGGCCACGATCATGTTGAGGCCGTCGCAGACGGGAAGTAGTGGAATGCCCAAGCGATGCGCGACGTCGATGCTGATGAAATTGTGCGAAGAGCCGAAGTCCACAAGCGCCAGGAACGTCTATCCCTGGATGAAGACGCGGAGGCACACCGTGTCCACCGCCTGAACGCCCGCCACGGCCTATAAGGTGATGCGTGGCTCATCGTCCGCTGGCTGCTCGCCGGATGTGTCAATGTCATCCGCCATCGAGTCGCCGTACTCGACGAAGAAGAGATGAGCGCACTTGTGGCCGCGGACGAATTTTTCGTGACAGTTGAAGCAGAGGCCTTGGCGGCAGCGCTCCGCTGGCGTGAGCCGACGAATTGTGAGTGTCGAAGCCGTCTCTGATGCTGGGGGCGGGGCTGGTAGGAGCCGATGCGCCTGGAAGGGCCGACCAGATGCAGAACGCACAGCACCAGTGAAACGTGCTGTCTTCTTCTCGTATGCGCGCGCCAGGTTGCAGGCGTGCACCAAGTCGCGGGGCCCCTGCGGTTCGACATCAATGCGAATGTCGTCGATGAGGTCGGATGTGAACATCTGCTACTCCTGTCGCTCGGACAGCGGGTCCGCCCGGCTCAGCAGGGCCAAGAAGTGGCTTTGATAGTCTGCCACTGTCCCCGTCTGCCGGAGAAGACGCAATTCACCCAACCGATTGTGTCGGATTGGTGGCCCGAAGCGAGTGTTGCACAGCTCGTAGAATTGCTCACACAATGGCACCCCACGACTGCGCTCCAGATGTGCGTACCAATGGAATGTGTCGCCATCGAGATGGAACGTCGCCAGCCAAATCTTCTATGGCGGCTCCGTCCTCTGCGCCCTGAAGAACTGCTCACAGCGGTTGAGCCATGGCAACGGGCCTTCCTTCCCGTCATAGCGCGAGAAATTGAGGCAGAAGTAGCTCGGCACCATGCCGTCCGCCGTGTTGCCGGCGCCGGACGAGGATGCGTTCGCCGTCTTCAGGGGTTTGATTTCGTCGAAGGGCTTCTTGGGGAAGAGTTCAGGTCCATGATGGAGGACCCCGTTGATGTCAAGGATGCCCTTGACGGCTAGCACCGGCTTAACAATGCCGTCGACCACGACGAGATCACCCTGTTGCAGCGACGGTGCGGACGAGTTTGTGGCGTCAGACCCTGCGGTAGCGACCGGATTGGGTAGTCGTGGGAGGTAGGCGGCCGGTGCGCAGCCGGCTTCCTGCCCATGGTGGAAGGGACGCCGCCGTGCGGCGACAGCAGCAGGGGGATGAGAAAAGGAGAAAGGGGATGAGAGATTAGATTAAACTTGCTTAATCTTTATTGATCTCTCGACTACATATAAATAGCCTTGGTACAATCCCAACAACCTGTTGCTAACAAAATCCTCATCTAAACCAACTGCTAAACCAAATCTCCTCTTCTACTCTTGCCACCCCAAGCCAGGCCTACTGATGGCGCCTCCTTTGGTAGGTAATACTGACCATAACAAGATAGGAGATTAGAGTCAGTTAGTTGACCGACTTTGTATAAAGCACGGCAAAGTCTTGGTAATCCTCAAATAGAAATTGGGAGCCTGCTGCAGCGCATGTGTGCTTGTGTGCTCAAGTTCATCTTCTTCCTTAGCTAATTATGTGGTGTTCTAAGAGATCTAGTAGCTAACCTTGTGGTTGCAGGGGGTGTTGGTGCCAACAGACCTGACAACCCCATCCAACCAATCCGAAAAATAAAACTGACTCAACTCAAACTCATCTCACTTATCCTCCACAGCCTTATCCTCTCAACCCACCTCAAGGAGCCAAAGACGCGAACGCACTACGCCACCCACGTGAAATCCTCACCACAGCAATGGCGCCGCGCATTCCCCTCTTTGGCTCAAGGAGGACGCCTGGCGAGCAGAAACATTAGCCGAGCTGTTGGTCCCCACGCAGTTGTTGCCATCTTCCGTCTCCCCAGTCGAATAGTCTCTTGGCAGCTTGACTTCATTTAATGACAACACAATAACCATGATATCAAACATTTACTTAGGTGCATGTGTTTTCTACCATCAGCACCACTGAACCATGAAGCAAGATGTCTGCATAGATGTCTACACCTTGATAGTGTTGACAACCCTAGATCCATGCATAACTTTATCATCAAACTACACACATGATCAACTTGGTGTGGTCAATAGCAACCCTCCATGTCTGCAAATGGCAACCATGTGGCCAACAGCAATGTCTGCCACAACTGCCCATGTTAGCTCTGCAGCTCCCAAAATCACACTCTTAACACTCACATGGTGTTTACCACTGTCTCGCTGGTCTTGCAGACAGTTGCAAATGGAAGTACTCTGTAGTGTGAGGCTGTCGCCATGGGACTGTGAGACGCTGTCCTGCTCTTAAGGTGGCTTACCATAGATCCTCTAGTTGAATATGGTCCTTGTCAAGTACTCTAGTATCCTACCAGAGTGGGTAGGAGATGGTATTTTATGCCCTCTCCGTTGTATTTTTTTCTTTAATGAAATGATGCTTAGCTCTCTTACATGTTCAAAAGAAAAAAAATATGGCAAGGCATACAGCATGTCATATCGTGCAATACCATGTACATTTGTGAGGAAGAAAATCTGAAAGAAATTGACCAAGAAAAAAGCATCATTGATGTGTGTTTTGGGGATCTGAACTTCGCACAACTTCAGGTGTTGTTTTTCAGTTAACTTCAGGGCTACTACAACCGATCACGTTGCTTGTAATTGCCATTGAGATCAAGTTAATTTTGAACAAGAAATACATTCAGCATACCTGAGTTTCTTGCATATGCTGCAGTTCAAATTCATGAACCTGCACCTGAAGTTGTCTCACACGGTTATTCATTTTATTTAACATTTGTATACCACGTTCATGCTCTTTCTCTAGATCCATCTTCAGTTTCATAGCCTGCAAAACACAGGAACATGCTTTAATTAATAGCACAATAACCCAATCTGAAAGGACAGATGCAACTTGTGCCAAAACTTATTTAGGACACACACAAACGTTAAGGTTTTTACAGAATTTTCAGCCTGCAATTCTAAATTTACTTCAATTTGTCACATGCTTTCCCAATTGATTACTTAACCGATATGTTTATTAAATATACAGATGCTCATATAAGCACATCCAGATGGCAAACATAAAGTGGAACTGAATAATTGCATGCAAGCAGTAAATGTAAGCAATTTCAAGATTAGTGGTAAATATAAGATGGCAGAATGACCTAAAGGTAAACTGCAGATCATCATTTGCACCAAAAAGAAAAGTATAACTAGTAAACTGCAACACATGAAGTGCAGATGCAAGCATTAGTGTAATTTTCTAATTTAGAAGATCATGCATGTGTAAGGCTGTGCTATGAAAACCACACGCCACAGCAACAAGGTTATGCTTCTGACTTAGAACATTGCCACCACAACAGGGTTATTACTTACGAGTCATGATGTATTTAGGTGATTATTGAAAACCATTATAGACAAATGTATACAACAATACTAGCCTACTGGGAGCTACTTAAGACAATAAATACCTCATGCATGTCATGTTTCAATTTCTCCTTCATTGTCCTTACTTCTTGTGTCTTCTCCAGAAAAGATCTAACATTTTCTTTCTTCACAATAAAATCTTTCCTCAGTTCCTCTATGAGAGCCTACAGCATAAGGCAAACTGAATTCAGTTAAAAACCCATTAATATTTCAGACCTGGTAAAAACCCATTAATATTTCAGACCTGGTATACCAAACTCATTAATAAAGCACACAAATTTTTCAACATAACTACAATATCCTCATGGAGTAGTGTTGGTGTATAGAGATATTAGGCCCACATAGGCCCATGTACATAGTCTATATAGCCCACCCTTCTAGGGTTGGAGGAATACAAAGAATTATACCCCACTAACATGGTATCAGAGCATGGTGTGGAGTCGGAGCAGGGGAAGCAGTGGAGGGAAGGCGGTTACGGAGGTAGAGGGGGAGGGAAGGAGGAGAGGGAGGGTGGCCGCTGCGGCGGCCGGCCGGCCATGGATGGCCCCTGGCGGCGGCGGCTAGGCAGGGAGGTGGAGGGAGGAAGGGGAAAACCTAGCTGATACCAAGCGACAGCCGGTCGTCTCCCGCTCGAGTGCTGAAGCGGAGTACCGGGCTGTTGCTAACGGTGTGGCTGAGGCGTCCTGGCTTTGGCAGCTCTTGGCTGAGCTTCACATCCCGCTCGCCAAGAGCACGCTCGTCTACGACAATGTCAACGCTGTGTACCTCTCCACAAACCCGATTCAGCATCAGCGGACGAAGCATGTGGAGATTGACTTGCACTTCGTTCGCGACCGGGTCACTATCGGCGATGTTCGGGTCCTCCATGTCCTGACCACCTCCCAGTTTGCCGACATCTTCACCAAGGGTCTGCCCTCCTCCACGTTCTCGGAGTTTCGATCCAGCCTCAACGTAGGTCGTGGCTAATTGTGGTTGTAGGGTGGGCGTGTGTGAGTTTCTTTGTTCTGCGACGGTAGTCCAGACTGCGCAGGGGGGTACTCTCTTTGTTGTCCAGTCTTGAACTCCACTAGTAGTTCAGACTGCGGGAGGGTGTTGGTGTATAGAGATATTAGGCCCATATACGTAGTCTATATAGCCCACCCTTCTAGGGTTGGAGGAATACAAGGAATTATTCCCCACTAACAAGTAGGAAGAATTAACTACTCAGACAAATTAAACTTGAAGGTAAATGGACTCCGAATTGGGTCATGAAATAATCAAGTCAAGATTTAAACATATTAACAACAATGCTGTTATGTATCAACAAATTTGGTGTTATAACCTGCATTGCAGATAGCAATATAGATGTGCTACCTAGCTGACCGAAATTTCTATGGACAGTAAAGATGAAACAAACAGCTTTGTTCGAAGTTCACTCCATTTACCATTACAAATTTCATCTATGACCATTCAAATACATTAAAGAAGTCTCTTTGAATTCATCATATGATTTAACAAAACTACAAGTAAAAAATAGCAGTTAATAAGACACTGAATTTTAATTTGATATAATCCTGGCTAACAAACATGACGTTCTTCTGGTGGTACTGATGGTTAGGTGTGATATTCCTCAATAAGAATTGAATAAAGTTACGCAGTCAGTTAACAATAATATCACTGTGAACATACAACAGGACTGGCTGAGAAAAAATGGAACAAAATTGTTTCCAATAAAACAGCACTTACCGTATTTCGATCAATACGTTCTTGGCATGCAGGGATACGCTCTTTGAGTTTCTTAAGATTATTTGATTTTTCCTCAATCTTGTTTACAACATCATAAACCCATGCCCAGGCCAACTTTTTCTTCAAGTTATCAATCTCATGTGCTATTTCTTCAATATGTTCCATATCCTTTATCTTCCCCTGGATTTTATCAAGATCTTTCAGCACTGGATCAATCGATTTTTCCAGTTCTTCAACAATAGAGTCCACGCCAGTCAGTTTATCTCTTATTGAACTAAGCGTCTCATTCACTTGTTGAAGAAGAGTGGCCTTGAAAAAGAACTGATGCAAAATAGAAAGTATGAACAGTGAAAAACTAGAATAGAACTGCTTATCAGTTATATTGGCATGCACAATGTATGGAACAATTTTGAGTACATTTAACCACAGTGTACTAAGCTCACCAGCTCAAGGCCCTGAAACGGTATAAATGAAGCACTATCTTTCTCATGAAACAAAATCATAAATAGTCTAGCAAGAATGCAAATATAAAAGTTATGCCAAAGGAGGACATGAACTTGCATTCGCCAATTCAATAATAATAGACACAGAGGCACATGAATCCAGGCACAGATGTTCCATTGAATAGATAAATTATGGCAGTAAGTCAAACATTGTATGTGATTGTATTTCTGGAACCATAATGAAATTGGTTACCTTAAACTTATCCTTGTCATTTCCTGAATGTAAAAATTCTCTGCTTTTGTCTTGACTCATAATAACACAAGGATTTTCAACATCAATCTGGAAATTCGCACAGATAGATCAAGATGCAGAAAAACATATATCAGGCTATCACATTGCAAATAAGTAGTCTAGCAAAAAGGGTACAAAGATATTGATATGTACACCGTGAATGCATGATAAAGCATCACATGTAAGAATCTACAAGATTCTCCACTCTTAAAAAGTACACTACCAAGCTGTCGTGTAGGCAGGAAGGCTGTAGGTGTCAACATGAGTTGAGTTGAGTAAGTTGACGTGAGTTAGGCCCTGAGGCCAGAACTGTGAGCTGACCTATATAGACAGCAGCGCATCACGTGAAAGTTTTTAGACAAGAAATTAATCAAAAAGGAAGATCATCTTCCTCCTCATGTCATGTTATCCCTTGTTTCCCAATCTGAGATCGCTCCCTTCTTGGTTTTCACTGCCTGCAGCCAATGGACCAGGCAGACTGAGAGAAGCATGATGGTCCAAGCACCATGGTTGCACATGCGTGTTAGATGGATGACAAGACACACACCACATGATTAATTTCCTTGTCAGTAATCCAGAGGGAATTTCCTTCTTGAATTTGTTGGTGCTACAATTTGATCAGATGACACAAGGAGCTTTCAGCACTAGGCATAGTTCAGCTAGGCGCCGAGTACTCGGCGACTACACCCGACTAGGCGCTAGGCAATGGGTCAGCGCCTAGCGTCGCCTAGCGCCTAATCATGGCTAGGCGCCGAGTACTCGGCGACTATCGGCGACTAGGCGCTAGGCAATGGGTCAGCGCCTAGATTCCGCCTAGCGCCTAGCTGAACCTTGGCACTAGGTGCTCTTTTTATTGCTCAAATCTGAGTCTTTGCTTTTTCTTTTCAAGCTCTCATTTTTCTCAACATATTGGAAATGGCTGGGGCTTGAATGGGTGAAAGCCTCATGACAAAGAGAATTGTCAACATCAAGATGTGCAGAGCTCCTAAATTTCTAATTGAATTCGATATATAACTTGTTGGGATGTGTGCATGGCATGACCTCACCATATGGCTGGAGTGCTCAGACATTGCAGCATGATAGATTTTAATAATAATACACTCATACTTTGCCTATTTTAAAACAAATTTACCATGTCCAACACCAAACAAATAATGAAGGAGAAACCAAGCATCTCAAACAAAAAAAGCATACCATTCATAAGCTAACAAGCAACTTACATTAAAATGTTCAATTATTTCAATGAGATCATCCTTGCGATGTGCCACCTTCCTCCCTGTTCCATTACATGCAACAAACAGTTGATGTAACACAAGCATTCATGAGAGGGAGGTAATAAATTAATAAATAAAAGAAGCAAGAAGCTATTCCGTTAGTTTTATTTAGCAATCCTCAATTACTAATTTATTTTTAATGCCATTTAAAATTTCAGCCTATTCAGGTCCAAAATCCATTGTTATGTCTGTGATGCTACAGTTTTTCCCATCTTGTTTGGCTTTTAGGTATTTATGATGGAAATGGAAGCAACACATAAAAAACAGGGGCACCTAACATTCTGAATATGCTTATATATTTATATGACGATAAGGCGAACTTTATGCGCAGCAACGAGACACGTACAAAGATTCAAGAGCATATGAGATTTTTTTTCCTACTCGGAAATGGGACATAATGCATGTTGAAAATTAGAAAAGGGTGTGACAACTAAGAATGGAAAAGATGCAGCAGTCTAATATTGTAAAACACCCTTACAGGTGTGTGACTAAATAAAAGCCAACAATCTCAAATAATGATATGAAAAAGAAACTCAGATATGAGATATCTTACCTACTGACAACGGAAACTACAATAACATTATGGCAAATAATACAGTTCATTAGAGTGAAAACCTTATCCAAGAAAAGCAGCTTACAAATACGGTTACAATTGGGGAGGATAAATCAAGTAGAATTACCATGTTGATCCTTTAAAACTGTTGAACTACTTGATTCAGTAATCCTGCGTTCCAGCATAATTACGTCCCCGTATACTTCTGGCTTAAACGCATCTTCCCCGTGGTTACTGATATCAACAACAATCAATGCATAGCTGCAGCATGAAATGTGAGCAAATCAGACCAGGTTACAACTGTTCGAAAAAAAAGGAGGTATAAAACATCAAGTGGGTTTTGAAAACAGAAGAATGGGTATGGCAGATTCAGAATACACTCTGCATGAAAATGGTGGAGAAATTATTATCCCCTTTTCAGACTCAATATATTGCAAAGGCCTATAGCTCGAGGTGCATATTGGGGATATACTAGGTGTAGGCGTTTAGCACAATGTTTGCTGTTCACCACATTCTAACTCGCTGGCAAGTGTATCTATTAGCCACATCGACAGTTAACAGGCAATGAAGTAATGCAGATCTACGAAAAAACAGTGGCCCTGAATAAAATTGGATTTCATTTAACTATTTCTTTAAAGAACACTAATAGATTCTAAAAATTAAATTCGGGCTAAAAAGAAGGGAGGAAAGGGAAAGGCACGAGGGCGGACGCAACCTGCAGCCGGTCTTGATGAAGTCCTTGAGGGTTGCGGCGCGCTGGGTGGTCCTGGCGCGGGAGCCGAACGCGACGCAGAGGGCCGTGAGGATGGCGCTCTTACCGCCTGCGCCACAGCGGCCGCGGAGCAGGAGAGAGGAGCATCAAATCGTCAGGGGTCCGCGGCGAGGAATGGGGAGATAAGCGAAGAGGGAGGGGGGAAGAGGCTAGGGTTTCACGAGGCGTACTTCCGTTCTGGCCGGTGATGAAATTCACGTGTGGTGCGAGCTCGATGTGGAGGCTGGAGTGGCACATGAAGTTCTCCAGCCGGATGCGGGAGATCGTCCCCGCCGCCATCGCCGGCGACCTCCTCTCTGTCCTTCTCTCTCCCCGCCAGAACCCGAAAGATGGGGAAGTGGGGATTTTGCGAGGGTTTTGTTTGTTTGTGGGCGCCGGTTGCTTGCTGGGAAGAAGCCCGCCAAAACCCCAAAATGGGCGCGGGCCGCGCGTGGGGGGAAGAAAGAAAGAAATTAACGCGTTTATATAGGAAAATAGCCGCCGAGACGCTTCTCAATGGGCTCAAATAAAATAAAGGCCCAAAACATAGGATTGAACAATAGTAGTTTCCCGTGGGGTGGCATGCCTTTCTTTTCAACTCACTTGCTTACTCCCACAGACTTCTTCTTCAACTACCTATTGTCTCTTCTTTCTTTACTATTTGTGTTGTGCTGGCCTATTCCCTCTGGACTGCCAGGCTGAAACGAATGATCTTCTCAAGCCCTTTTCGTTGTCCCTTACATTATAGCTGATATTGGTATCAAATACACATGCTTCTACATGGATCCATTAGATGAGTTGGTTTTATCAGCATTGGGCCGCGTGCTGTTAGCAACCTATTTTCCCCACCTGGTAGACGAGAATCAGGTTCAAGCCTCCTTCTATATATGTCTACCAGAATGTGGATAAGCATTAAAATTATATAAAATCCACCTAGCCCACTAAAATGCAACTACGAGGGTTCATTTCAATATTTTAATGGATTAAAAAAATGTTGATGAACATTTCAATATTTTTAATGATAGTATTTCAATATTTTTAATGAATTAAAAAATGTTGGCCAACATTTTTCACCAATGTTGTCAACATTTTTTTAGGAAATGTTGGACCAATATTTGTTTAGGAAATATTGCGCTAATATTTTTAATATTTTTTAGAAATGTTGGACCAACACTTTTCAGATCCCAACATTTTTTTAAAATGTTAGACCAATACTTTTGCAACATTTTTTTAAAAAATGTTAAAATGTTGAACCAACATTTTTAGTTAATGTAATATGTTTTTTTAACAAATATGAAATTTTTCCTGTCGGTCGTGCCTTTTTCTCTGGCTCCTGTGGTCAGCGAGGGCGGCGGCACGGCAGCCAGCTGGCCGCCCAGCCACGGTGGTGGCGGTGGTGGCCGAGGCCGCGGGCTAGCCGTGCAGCCATGGCCACGACCACGCACGGCGGCGCGCGGGCCGACTGAGCAGCCATGGTTACGGCGGCAAGGCCGGGACCGACTGTAGTGGGGCACATGACGATGATGGGGCGCATAGAGGCTCGTCGGTCGGCCGCAACGGCGCGGCCTCTGCACAGGGTGGCGGCGGCGGGCAAGAGATGGGAGGAAGGTGGGTAAGATTAGCTAAGGATTTTAAGTTGTTGTACAGTGTGGGCTGTTAGAGTATCTTTAAGAGTTTGTCAAATTTTACTTGGCAAATCTTGTATTTTGCTAACTTCTAAAAAGATATGTCAAGTAAAAAAAAGTTTATCTCCAACAGTTTGGTATGATTCACTTGCTAAATCCAGATCTAACTTACATCAGGAACCTTGAGAGAGAAACAAAATCATGTTATGTCCTTCCACCTCTTGAAAACTTACATCAGGAATCCTGAGATGAAACAAAATTATTTTTAGGTCCTTCCACCTCTTCTGTTACGGAAGGGATGCGCCGCGGATACTAGCACGCATATATACGCGCGACAAGGGGAGGCTAATTTTTTGCTATTGATACCAAATTGTTTTGTCAAACTATTGGAGGCTAATTTTTTATGTTTTGCCAAAATTAGATGGATGCCAAGTTAAGATAGCAAACTTGGTTATAATTTCAATCCTTTTATATATAGGATTTCCGATTCCTGAGCAACTTTTGCTGACAGTGCTTCTGGCCCATAAAAAATAGATATTAAGATCTTTTCAACAAGTGCTCATTGACCTCAAACAACATCCAGAAAGTCAATTTGGGGCTGCCTCTTCTAGGTGTCCCACATTCCTAAGAACAAGACAATCATCACCATGATTTAGTAGCATCCATTTTATATGAGTTTGATGAACAGCAAGGAACAACACTACATGATAATTAAGTTGTCATGTTTGAGCTCTTATCATCGAACCTTGTTGTGCAACAGGTGTGGTTGCGTGAATGGAAGAGATGTTCTCATCATCATCCTCTTCTTGCATTGGAGTCATTCTCTACTCCAATTCATCCTTCTCTCCCAAATATGATTTCAAATTGAAACGTTAAATGTGGAGCTAATCTCATAATTTGCAGATAGGTCAAGTTTGTATGCATTATCATTTATACTTTCTAACACTTTAAAAGGACCATCAACCCTAGGCAACAATTTAGACTTTCGCAAATTAGGGAACATATATTTTTCGCAAATCAAGTCAAACTAGGTCACCATGTTAAAAAAAAATTGCGTAGTTCTTCCCCAGAAAGTTCGTACTTTACATTCATACACTCTATTTTTCTCTTTAGTGTTTGCATGCAATTTTAGTATCGGTTCAAAACGTTGTTTAGAATAAAAGTTCACTCGCAAAGAGGTCGAAAGAGGTAACAAATCAATAGGAGCATGTGGCACAAAACCATAAACAATCTCAAAAAAAACTTTTCTTAGTGGTAAATGTTGTGAACAATTATAAGCAAACTCATAAGGCAAGCACTCTTTCCACATTTTTATGTTCTTTTTCAAAATAGCCCTAAGCAAAGTGGATAAAATTCTATTTACAATCTCAGATTGTTTTGTTCAGAGATGCAAGCAGTGAAAAATAAAAGCTTAATCCCAACTTAGCACACAAAGTTCTCCAAGAATAACTAACATTTTTTGCATCATGATAAGTAATAATGGTATTTGTCACACAAGCAAACAATCTCACGAAATAACAAATCAACCACATGTGTAAGCATCGCCACTCTTACGACAAGGTATGAAATGAGCCGTGTTAGAAAACTTGCCCACTACAAGAAAGACACTATCTCACCCCTTCTTTGATCTAGGCAACCCTAAAACAAAGTTCATAGAAATGTCTTCCCAAAGCGAATTTGGAATAAAAAGAGGCATGTACAAACCGTGAGGATTAAGAATTAAGGCGTAACTTAGTTTTTTAGCATGTTATGCAGCGAGCAACGAACCTCTTCACATCTCGCCTCATCTTTTTTTAAAGATAACCGTAGAGGAGTACCCGATAGTGAAATGATGTCGCACCCAGGATTTGAACTCTGAGTAGGAGCCTTCCAGCCAGTGGCCTTTACCACTCCAACTGTGAGCCCCTTGACCATCTCACCTCATCTTGGGCTGAAAGAAATGACCACCGAGAGAAATGACCAGCACTTCTCCGCTCTAAAATGTCCGATCAACCCATCTTCATGTGCTTATTGCAACAATAACAAATGCACAGAGCTCTACCGATGAACAAATATTGTGCCCATATCATGAATGCCTGTCGATGTGGTAAACATGCACTTACGAAAAAAAATACAATTTTACAGAATAACAGAGTTTAGAAAAAAATGCTATTCTCTAGGATCATGAGGTTGGAAAAACAATTCTGCATAATCAGGAGGTGATGGATAGTACAGTTACCTAGGAAGATGGATCGACGATGACCTCTCAAGCGCACAATCAGTGCTGCAACAGAAAATGTACATACGAATCCACGAAATTTCATCTTCATGATGAACCACGACGACAAATTTTTTTTATATATTTTTTCTTGATTTCCGAAAAATAGATGACGCAAACAAATTTTATGAAAAATATACCACTGCCGCCGTACCACACGGCAGCAGGGACTCCTACCGTCATATGGCACGGCGGCAGAGGTGCCGCCAACGGTCGGGTGTACTGGCAGTGGGGCCAGGCTCCTACCGCCGTATCACACGGCAGCAGGAATCCCTACCGCCGTGCCACACGGCGGTAGGAGCCTACCGCCGTGTGGTACGGCGGCAGCCTCAAGGCTACATAAGCAGCCCGATGCTGCCGCCAGTCCTCTCCCCTCCTTCCTGTAAGTGCAATCAAGCCCTAAGTGGGTTTTGGTGATGTTGACCACCCAATTAAAGGTCTAATGAGCTTTTAAGTGTATGTTTCAGGCTAATGATTTGTGTAAAGTCCAAAGGAACAAAAGGAGACCCCTAATTCAAAAAAGGAAGGCTTGCCCATGTCCAAGGATGGTAGTTTAATTTATTTTCATTTTGAAATTGAGTATAGGACAAGTCATACTATTAAGAGGGATACTAATAGTGGTTTCGGGATAGATCCAAGTGCATTAAGTTCTTTACAAACCTATAAAACATCCCAGTCACAAATGACATATCAGCAGCAGCTCTGTTTCTGTCTCCGGAACCTTCGAGTTTTTCCCGGAAGTTCCGAACTGTCTTGTGACTGCTAGCTGAAGACACTCAGACCTCGGAATTTCCGAGATTTTTCTGGAGGTTTCGGGATTTCAAAAAGAGCCGTTACAGTTTCAGATCTGAGGGTATTTATACCTCTTTGACGTCCAACGGTTCTCTTCTTCCTCCCTGCGCCAAAACATTAACATTTGCCCCCTTCTCACTCCTAGCATTCACTCCCACCTACTTGAATCTAAATTCCATCCTTAGCATTCAAGTCTTGGGTGATTCCTTGTGAGAAGAAGCAAATCCATTCACTCTCTTGAAGATTTAGTGCACTTGGTGAAACCCTAGCTTACTTGGTGGATCTATTACTCTTGGAGTTCTACTCCTAGATGGCTAGAGGTTACTTGGGAGCTTCCTAGCTTGTGTGGCTGCCCCAAGTGGTTTGCATTACTCTTTATGACTAGTGGAGCACTCCATCTATTACCTTGGTGATAGGTGTGAGAGAGGAGTGGATCTAGAGAGATCCCAAAGCCTTTGTGGCTTACCACAACAATGTGGATGTAGACTAACCTTTGTGGTGAGCTGAACCACGGATTACATCTGTGTCCCTTGTGCTTTACTCCCTTTACATTCTTTGCAAGCTTGTTCTTCTTTGCTCTCAACTAGATCTATTAGGGTTTGCTCTAGATCTACAAGTTCTTGTTGCCCTAAGGTTGTTTGGTAGATTATACTTCGAATTCATAGCTTCAAATATCTGCATCTAGCCTGTGATATCAGCATTTAGCTCTCTAACCCGTGCAGGTTTGAAAAATCAGAAGCTCCAGGAAAATACACTGTCTGTGAATTTTCCCGGAGGTTCTGGATTTTTCCCGGAGGTTCCGGGCTTTGACAGAATTTGGCAGAAAACTTTGAATTTGTTTTGCAGGCCTATTCACCCCCCTCTAGGCCACTTGCATTGATCTTTTCACTTCCCTCTCTCCTCCTAAATCTTCGGCTTTCAACCCTTCAGAGCACTTTTGACTCAGGTATGTTTCTAACTTTAGTTAGTTTAGTTTAGTTAGTTAGTGTAGTTTAGTTAGTTAGTTAGTGTGGTTTAGTTAGTTTAGAAAAATTAGAAATTTTAGAAATAGTTCTAATTCAATTTGTAGAAAATAGTTTTAATTCAAAAAATTCATTTAAATTGATATAAAATTTCTAGAAAATAGTTATAATGCAAATAATTAGATTAAATTTGTATAAAATTTCTAAAAAATGGTTATAATTCGAAAAATTCTTTTAAATTCATATAAATTTAGTAGAAAATAGTTATAATTCATAAAATTCGTTTAAATTCATATAAAATTCCTAGAAAATAATTATAATTCAAATAATTAGATTAAATTGATATAAAATTCTTAGAAAATAGTTATAATTCAAATAATTTGTTTAAATTGATATAAAATTCATAGAAAATGGTTATAATTCAAATAATTAGATTTAATTTATACAAAATTCTTAGAAAATAGTTGTAATTCAAATAATTCGTTTAAATTGATACAAAATTCTTATAAAATAGTTGTAATTTAAATAATTTGTTTAAATTGATATAAAATTCGTAGAAAATGGTTATAATTCAAATAATTCGTTTAAATTGATTTAAATTTCGTAGAAAATGGTTATAATTCAAAAAATTAGATTAAATTGATACAAAATTTGTAGAAAATAGTTATAATTCAAAGAATTCGTTTAAATTGATATAATTCGACTAATTGATTAAAATTTGTTTTTTTGCAGCTATGGCTCAGCCACCGTTAGAGTACGTACGGCCGGAGTTGTTCGAGGAGGCGGTGGACCGGCACCACCGCTCGTACGTCTCGGCCGTTCTTGGACAGACGCCCGACAGTTTACGTTGCCGGACCACCCGCACGTTGATGCCGATACACCAGCGCTGGATTCCAAAGTACGTAATTCATTTGTTATATTTATTTCTATTTCTTTACAATAGTAATTACGGTAAGTAAATTGTTTTTGTTTTTTTGTTTCAGGCTACGTGCTGCAGGACTTCTGCCTTTCGCGCGGTTGGTCGAGGGGGACAAGCTACGAGCTCAGGTTCCCCAGGCAGAGCGATTGACGCGGTTCAACTACGACACCCCTCTGATCGCCACGTTTATGGACCGGTGGCGACCAGAGACGCACACCTTCCACTTCCCCGTCGGCGAGATGGCGCTCACTTTGGAGGACGCCGCGCTTTTGGGAGGACTCCCGTGTGCTGGCGAGGTGATGGGGCCTATCGACATCCTCGCGACGTGGCAGGCCGACTTCCTTGCTCGGTTCGCGAATGTTCCTCGGAATGATCGCGCGCCTCAGCCGTACGTGCCTTTCGCCAACTCCCACGATCCAACCTGGACTTGGATCCAGCAGTTCAGCGTACGTGCTTCTAACTCTTATTTTCAACGTTTGCATGCATTTAGGGGGCGTTTGGTTGCCTGTATATGGCGAACCAGGCTCCCGGGATGCAGCCTGGTTGTGTTTGGTTGCCTAGATCTGCCCCCTAGCCTGGTTGCACTCGTGCAAGATTCCTCTCCGGGCCTGGCTCTAGAAAAACGCCCGAATCAACCGTTTTTTCTGGGCCTGGCTCGCTCGGTGCAGCGCTTAGTCCGCTAATGATGATATTAGTCTATAATTAGTGAATATTAAGTGATATTATTTTGTTTTAAAAATGTTTAAGGCATAATTATCTAGAATAAGAACATTAGGAGTGTATTTGCACAAACTAAAAATTTTAATCATAATATTATAATATTTTTATTTCATGCAACATATCTTCGTACCGGCAAGCAAACAACATCTCGTCTCAGCCAGGCTAAACAGGTACAAGCAACCAAACACGATAGGGTGTATGCGCTCAGCCTGTCTCATGTGAGCCTGACTCCCAGATACGAGCCAGGCTCAACTAGTACGCGAACCAAACAGGCCCTTAAAACGAATGTGACGATCGACCTTTGTGTGCAGGCTGACTACATGGCGGACGAGGCCGAGGACCAGACGTCGGACAGGTTTCTGGAGGTGTACCTGCTCTGGCTGTTCGGGTGGGTGATGTTCTGCGAGTCAGCGAGAGACTCGGTGTCGAGGTACTTGCTCCCCTGGGCTCAGAGGATCGCCGACTCCCCCTCGACGAGATGCCCCAGATCAGCTGGGGTAGCGCTGTTCTGGCCGCTACCTACAGGGGGTTGTGTTCGGGTGTGGCGAAGCCGGCAAGTAAGGAGGGGATCCTCCTGGGTTGTCCTGTCCTCCTGCAGATGTGGATCCACGAGCGGTTCGACATCGGTCGGCCCAGGGCCGACCTCTCCGAGTACGACCCGCTGCCAGCTGACACCGATCTAGCGGACCTCCCCACCATGGGTTCTCTGTGGTGCCTCCGGAAGGTAATGACCTCCCTTATCGTTTTCTTCGCTTAATGAGTTCCTTAGTTTGATTGAATTAACTTTTCATGTTCTATGCAGCACGTTTGGGCCGGGGAGCAGGCGAAGAAGGTGTACAAGGACTTCGTGGGTCAGATCGACCGGATGGTCGATGCTCAGGTCCGGTGGACGCCGTACACTCCTGCCATGGTCGCTGGCCGCGCACCACAGGGCCTCTCATCGCTGTGCTTGCGAGACCAGGCGTACTGGATGACGAAGAGACGATTGATGTAAGACGTCTACGTCGAGAAGTACGCGGTCCACCAGGTGATGAGACAGTTCGGCCTCTACCAGGAGTAGCCTGTACCTGTTGCGCCACGACTACCGCCCACAGCGCATAGGTGAGCTATCATGAGCCAGTTATAATTTTTTTCTGTTACAAGTAGTCAGTTGCAAATAATTTTTTGTTTCATTTATGCTAGGTGGTCGCGTAAGGGCGTGTCTGCGGTGACGTCGTTCGTTGACAGGTTGCAGCCGTACGTGGACGAGTGGGCATCCGCGGCGTATGAGGATAATATCGTCACCGAGCAGAACCTTCACGATGTCACGGCCTGGGTAGTGTACCTTAAGTGGTACCTCCCGAGGATGCGGACGCGGGTGACGTATGTTCCTGCTGCCCCGCCGCCACCACCAGTCCCGGACCACGACAGGCTACTGCCGGACGACACGTACGCGGTGCGACAAGATCAGACCGCCGACACAGCGGTAAGCTACGATACTGCAATCATATTTAATTCAAATTACTATTCATTATAATGTGTGCTACTAATTTCGTGAGCAGCACGACGCGCTTGTTGAGATCGTGCAGATCGCAGCAGCCGCGAAGGAGGCGTTAAACACCTGGGGACCTCAGCAGCACTGCCAGACATACGACAGGATCCTCGATGTTGCCACGAGGTACACCACCGTCGTTAATTACGTCGGGGCCGCAGACATTCCTCTTCTTCCGCACCACCCAGCGTCGTCCTCGAGCTCCGCCTCGATAGCTCGTTCGTACCAGGCACCTTCCTCCTTTGCACGTGCTGCTTTCTCGGCTCCGACGGCACAGCAGCAGCCACAGCCGCACGGCCTGCACACCTACGTGCAGCGGCCGTTTGTTTTCCCCGGCTCAGGTACATTCACTGGACCTTCTTTTCAACTAATGCACGGAGTTGTTTTGTGTTTTTATTATATTATCTTTTAATCGTACAAGGCGACCGCCGATCTTTCCGATGGGACTAGGAGGTTTCACCTGGGCTCGACAGCCAGAGACGACGGTGTAACAACCCAGAAATTTAAGTTATGAAAATGTGAGGAAATTTGAACTTTTATTTATTGATGATGTGTCACCCTACTTTAACCCCTTCTAGCATCTTTCCTTAATTCCATATAAATAAATACCAAAAATATAAAAATATAAATTCAAAATATGGTAAAGTTAGTGATTTGGATTTTGTGGATTCTTTTGGTTTTTTATTGAGTGTGTTATGAATTTGAAATTATTCAAATTCAAACCTATAGTTTAAACCTTATTTCAAAACTAATTCCAAAACTCTAAACTAACTCTTGGGCCATCTAACCAATCCCAGAGTCCGCTGGTGCACCTCCTACTCTTGGCCTGCGAGCGCCGTGACACCCTAGTCTTCTGTGCGGCCCATCTACCGGCCCAGCTCGGCCTCACACCCGACGCCCTATTCTTCTTCTTCGCCATGCCGGACCACACCGCCACGCAGAGCCGCACCGCACCGCTCCGCGCCAGGCCGCACCGCGCCACTCCGCTGGCGCGCACGTCGAGTGGTGGCCCGCACACCGAGGTGGACCCACACGTTTTCCCCTTGCGAAACCTCAGCTTTGCCCCTGGGCAACTCACGCGCCAAGCAATCTCCTGCCGCGCGCTGCGCCTTTGCCGCCAAGGCAAAGGAGAGGGGACAAGCCCTGCCCCACGCTGTCCCCCGATCTCCTTGACCCCGCGCTCACACAAAACCCCGGTGCTCTTCTCCAATTTGGCCTCGTCGCCAGTTGGGGGCTCTTTTCCCCATCCCCTGCTCCGCCGCCGAGAGAGGAGAAGGAGGAAGTGGAGGAGAAGTGGGGGAAGAGGGAGCGTCGGAGGCGCACCACCACCGTGCCGTCCTGCCGGAGCCGGAGCAGTCAAAGACGGAGTCGGACGAGCCGGGAGGGAAGCTGTCCACGAGCGTGCAGAGACCGAGGCAGAGGAGCACGCCGCACCGTCACCTTCATCACACCGTCGCCGCCATGATCTTCACCGCCGCGGTCGACACAGAACGCTTACACCGTCGCCTCTCGGTGAGCCAGCGAACCGCCCCTCTCTTCTTCTTTCCTACACCTTAGGAGCGTGCCCCTGCGCCACGCCATGCCGGTCTTCGCACCGTGCGTCTTCGCGAGCCCGCCGCCGTGGCACACCCCAGTGCTGCGCCAGAACTCGCCGCTCGACCTCGCGCGTGTTGTCTCGACCATGTGCCGGCCTTCGTGCCGTTTATCTGTGTGCAGGAGCCGCGCCGCTGCTTCGCTGCTCGCCGTCGCGCCGCGTCTCTGGTTCACTCCGAACTCGCGCGCCGGCCGGCCGTGTCGCAGCCAGGGGCTAGCCCTGTGCGCGCGCACGAATCGCCAGGCCAAGTGCACCCAGGCATACAGTCGCAGTAGTGCTCGTACTTGCTTGCTTGTTTGGCCGCGCCTGCGTCGCCGTGCTCCACCGCCGTGCCGACGCCGCACTACGTTTCGCCGCGCCGCCGCCGCGCGTTGAGCCGACCCTAGGGATCCCGCCGGGAACCCGGTCGAGCTAGGAAACCGCGTGCTAGCACCGCTCTGCCGCATCACTTCCTGTTTGAAGCTACCATCACTGCAGCCGCTGTTTGCCGTGCGCCGCGACGCCGCCGCACGCCTCACCGCGCCGGGTATCCTTCTGTGTCGCACCGCGCGTCGCCCACCTATGCTCAACCCCAGGGCAGTGGTCGCGCCAAACTCTCCGCGTAACCCTAGCACACCTGCCTTTGAGCTTGCACGAACCCCTGTTTGAACGCTGCCGCAGATCGCCGCCCGCCGTCGCCGCCGGGCACGCACCGGGGCGCGTCGACGCGTGCGAGCGGGGCGAAGGAGCGCCCATGCGCCCCAGAAATCTTCAGGGTTACTCGCCCGACTTCTCTGGTGGGAACCTGAGTAAGAAATGGGCCAAGCAACCCATTAAGGTCCAGCTCGGCCTTTTTCCATTTACTTGCTGGACTCTGAATTTTGTTCAGGGAGGGCTGACGGACTTTGCTTAGTTGGCCCACTGGGCTAAGTCCAACGGGCCGTATTCGGCCCACTAACACTTTCAGCCCAACAACGACCCACTAACCCTGCTGCTGATGTCATGCTTATGTCATGCTGACGTCATCAGCTATTTTCAAAATAAAAACCCTTTTTTGATTTATAAATGAATTTGGAAATTAATTTATAAAACCTTTAACCTTTGAAAATTCATAACTAATTATTTACAACTCTGAAAAATATGAAACCAGTTTCTATATTTGTCTAAAAATGAGACGGTGCTGTTTGTAGGTAGTTTGGTTCTGTTTGGATCTTTTAAAATTGGGTTTCCTTGGATTTATGCTTAGTTGATTGCTGGTAATTTTGCATCTCGTATCTCGTGCCGCACAGACCCGAGCTACGACCAGGAGGAGGGTTACGACCTCGACTACAACCCAGACCAGGACTACGGACGCCAGCCAGGTGTCATGTCACTCCCAACCATACAGTTCCCATGCATGCTTTAGTTGCTAGTGTTTAATTACTTTTGATGCATGTTTTTAAATTGCATAGACAATTGATTAGTCATGCCTTGGAATTGTTTATCCTGTCCTTGGAATACCTACTTTTGGAACTAGCTACAGACCCCTAGCTAGTTCCCGGCTCTATTCATCCATATATTTTACCCTTAGTTACGGATGGATCTCAGGTTTGGACCGAGGTTGGGATACCTCGGAACTCTTGCGTGTGTTTTGGGTGAGTGTGTTACCTTGACGTGTTACCGCGGGAGCGAGCCGCTTCGGTTACTTGTGAAGGCCTGTCTAGGGGAGATGCGACCTGGCCTCTGGCCCTAGCGGCATGTCGGACGGTTGGAGTTGGTGAGTGCTCGCTCTTGCAATTAAGGACCGATCGACAGATTAACCGTGATCTTTGGGCTATTTTCGTACAAACCGTTCGCCTTGTTATGGGTGGGGTTCGGTCCGAGAACTAGTATGTGGATGGCATCCAGCCTGTAGGCGGACCGGTGTGGTCGTGTGAGGGGGACGGGTATTACCCCCCGAGTAGACGTCACCCCGGCTTCTCCGGGGATGGTTTCACTGCTTCGAGGCCCTGCTGGCAAGTTTCGCGCCCCAGTCAGGACGAGTCAGGCTCGGAGAGGCAGGAGAGTGCCGTCCACTGCTAGGTCTCTGGCCGTTAGGTAGAGAGGTGGATCGGGGGCACCCGATTCTGCTCTACTCGGCGGGTCCAGTTGTACAACCTCTGCAGAGTGTTAAACCTATAGCTATAGTCCGTGTCCACTGGTATGGACAGCCCACGGGTCTATTACTCTGGCTAGTCTCTTCTTGTGCTGCTTTCTCTCTCCTGTGTGTTCGTGAGCCCGGCTTCGTGCCGTTGAGACGTGGGGATAGGAGTTGGTGACCCCACGTCGCAAATGAGTGTGGGATGCTGTATCTTGGTTGGGATCCAGTGTTTGGTGTTTCTTTCCTTGATGGGGTGTTGACCCCGGAGGTGTTGTCCTCGGAGGTGTGGATCTCCTCGGAGATGGAGACCTCTCGGCTTTTCTGCTTACCTTGATGTTGCTACCGCTGCCTGCATAACCTTTTACAGCCATATATAGGATTATTCATGTATATTAGAATTATTTCTCTTTTGCTTATGCTCTTTGTTGGGAAGCTGACATGACCTACTCGCTTATCGAGTAGATGACGGGTTTTCAGACCAGGAGCTGGACTACGACTTCGAGCACGATGGATGGGAGGATTGAGGCTCGCCCTACACTCGAGTTGCCTGAGGATATGGAGTCTACTTCGCTACATGAGAGGTGCTGCATAGATGTTTACTCTGTTTGATTTAGTCCTGTTGGACTTGTACCCAGCATGTGCCGAAATGATGTACTCAGATGTTTATTTATTATTATGTGGACCTTCATGTATTTACTTTTGTTGTACGGATTTGCTTTACTTTCTGGGACATGGATTTGCACGTGATAGCCTCCTGGGACTATCACCGAGGTGCAGGGATCGGGTTCCCTTGTTTGGAAACCCGGTTCGTTTCAGTTGGTATCAGAGTCGTACTTGACTGTAGGACGAGCCTAGGAACAGATGATAGTATAGGAAAGCCCAAACACCTTGTGCTTTATATACAATCCATGAAATTTTATATACATGCCTTGAACTTTATTATATACTACCTTGATTAACATTACTAACTCTTACTAACTTCCCTAACAACGTGCAGATGGACCAGTTGACGTGGATCCCCCTCAAGACCGACGGCCAGTGGGCCGGAGGGTTCTGCAAGATCCTTAAGGACTGCTTGTAGACAGCTGGAGTGGAGACCAGCGAGGTGCTCTACGAGGGACGCACCACTGCAGCCGTGGACCAGTCACCGACAGAGCTGACCCTGAAGATACTAGTAGACCCCCGTGTGCCAGAGTTCTCAGAGGTCAAGGCCACGTGTTTTGACAACTCCACACTCGAGGCTCACCAGTGTTGTGCCAGGCTCGCGCTGAAGAAAGTGTGTCGGCAGTTAGAGCAGAGGTTGAAGGATACACCCTTTGGAGTCTTACCGACAGCAGTGTACGACCACAGCAGGTGGCACAAGGAGGAGACAGCTTACACCGAGGAGACCACAGAGGGTAAGGATGAGAAGGACCAGTTGGCCAGCAAGTTCATTCAAGCTCAAGACCAAGCACTCTACTGGGTTGATTCAGAGATAGTGTTTCTGAGGCAGAAGTGGGACGACACCTTGGGACGGAACACCCAGCTGGAGAGAGAGAACAACCACTTGGAGTTCTCTCTCAACGAGGCACACAGGAGGAACATCCAGATCACAGAGTGGGGACTTGCAGCTGCCAGAGCCAGCACCGAGAGGGATGCACTTGAGATCGCCACCTTGAGAGCCAGACTAGAGGAGACAAGGACCGCCTTGCGGGAGTCAGAGGCAGCGACCAGAGAGGAGAGGTTGAAACTGCGAGAGAAGGAGTACTTGGTAGAGTCGCTTGGAGCAGCTTGCACAGACTACCAGTTGAGGTTGTGGGGACACGAGGAGAGGCTGACTCAGAACTACAACCACTTGTGGCACTTGGGAGGTAGAGTGTACGAGGCACAGGACACAGCCAGCCGGGCCAGTTCAGCTTGGAGAGACTCCGACCGGAGACGGGTGGCAGAGTACAGAGAGTTGGCAGAGTTGATGCCACCACAGAAGAGGCCCAAGTTGAGGACAGAGACGTTCGAGCTACCCCCTACTCAGCTTCCAGCACAGCCACCCTACCCGAGAGGTAGTTCGGACACCCCAGAGATGAACAGAGCGTTGAGGAGCTTGGCAGCCTACTTCAACCTACCAGAGATTGAGATCCTAGACTACCCAAGAGTGAACGACCCGCCGTTCTACTCGGTTCCACCCAGTCCGAAGACTGTGTCACCACCGTACTCACCAGCTACAGTTCAGAGGTAGGCACCTTGAGGGGATGATCCTGTAGTCAGCTAGTGTAGAGTTCTTCATGATGTTCATGTTTAGTTGACCACCCTTATGTATCGCATAGTAGTTCTCATGCTTATGTGTAATCTCGAAGGTTGAGGAGTAGGCCTCGAGATACACACCTTTTGTATGGTGATCTTGCATGAGTGATTGGAGTTATCGATCTTTTGCCGGATTTCATGCTTTTTATATGTCTGTGTGAAATTGTTTGATTGTTAGTTAGATACTCCTTATATGTTTAAGTACCTTAAAGTTAAATTTTCGACAACTCGTTTCTCACGATCTCAAATTCTTGGAACAGATGTCGGGGGTCAGGAGGTCGGGACGGCTCCTACGCCGTTTCGAGGAGGCAGCCAGAGAGGACGCCGAGCAGGAGGACATCCCTCTCCCCGCTGGAGGTCGAGGTCGTGGCCGCCGTGGAGGCCGTGCCCCATGTGGCGGACGCCGTGGTGGACATCGTGGCGGGCGAGGAGGTCGAGGAGGCCGAGGAGGCCGAGTGCCAGTTAACCCTAACCCAGAGGAGGAGCCTGAGGAGGAGGCTGAGGCAGAGCTCGAGCCAGAGCAGGCACCAGAGCAGCCGGCACCACCTCCCAACCTAGCAGCAGTGATGGCACTTCAGACCCAGCTGATGCACATGATCGCCAACGTTGTGGTTCAGAACAACAACCAGAGGAATGCCAGGAACCAGCCAGAGAGCTTGCAGAAGAGAGTGTAGGGTTTCTCCAAGCTGCACCCACCGACCTTTGACAACTCTCCCGACCCACTAGTGGCAGACAACTGGTTGAGGGAGATCGAGAAGAAGTTGGAGCTCACGGACCTTTCCGAGGAGGAGTGTGTGTCAGTTGCCGCGCACCAGCTGGTCGGCACTGCAGGAGCCTGGTAGGACAGCTACTGTGACTCGCACGCGGACCCGACCCACATCACATGGGAGGAGTTTGTGGAGGCTTTCATGGAGTTCAACATTCCAGAGGCTGTGATGGATAGGAAGGCAGACGAGTTCAGGCACTTGAAGATGGGGCAGATGTCGGTGCAGGAGTACACGAACCGCTTCCAGGAGCTGATGCGGTACGCCCCAGATGACTCCAACACCGAGAAAAAGAAGATGTACTGGTACCGCAAGGGACTCCACAGAGGGATGGCACACCACCTGGCAGCTCACGACTGTGCTACACTTCACGCCCTGGTGGGCAAGGCCTTGGTAGTAGAGAAGTCAAGACTGGACTACGTGGAGGTCCATGGAGAGAAGAGGCAGCGTGCAGACCGTGCAGGGTACTCAGGTTCACACTAGAGACAGAGGTCAGCTCCGCCACAGTACCCACAGCAGAGACAGCGTCCTTACCCTCAGCAGCCGCAGACTTAGTTCACTCAGCAGAGCAGAGGTCACCCCGGAGGTAGTGGAGGTTCGAGTCAATGGAAGCCCAGGCCACAACAGCCGCCAGCCTATGACAGCTCACAGGTTACCTGCTACCACTGCCGTCAGCTAGGCCACAAGTCCAACGTATGCCCTCAGAAGCTTCAACAGGGAGGTCAGAGCAGGAACACTCAGTACCAGACACCGGCGAAGGCACCAGTTCCAGGAGGACAGCCCCAGCAGAACCAGCAGAAGAGCGCTCCACCACCCACTCGAGGCAGACTGAACCACCTGACCATGGAGGAGGCAGCTACAGCACCAGACGTGACCCTCGGTGAGTTTTTAGTCGATTCAGTTATGGCTACCGTTCTGTTTGACACCGGTGCTCAGTTTTCGTACATTTCTACCAAGTTCGTAACGGAAAGGTCATTACCAACTAAGCCCAGACCACATCCTATAGTTACTAGCTCTCCGCTAGGTGAGAAATGGAGTACGCTGGAGTGTAGAGGAGTGAACATGGTGTTCGAGAAGCAGTTGTTCGTGGCAGACCTGACAGTTCTGGAGTCGATCGGGATCGACGTGATACTTGGGATGGAGTGGTTGGCCCAGCACAAAGGATTGGTGAACTGCAACCCAGTGTACGTGCAGTTGGAGCACCCCAGCGGAGCCAGAGTGTTGATCAAGCCATAGGGCTAGAGGTCGACACCCATGTTGTGCAACATGAAAGGAAAGAGTTTGGAGGAGATCCCGGTGGTGAGGGAGTACCCCGACGTGTTTCCAGAGGAGTTGACCGAGTTACCACCAGACAGGGATATTGAGTTCGTGATTGAGTTGATGCCAGGAACTGGACCAGTGGCCAAGAGCCCATACAGGATGTTCGCGGATGAACTCGATGAGCTAAAGAAGCAACTCAAGAAACTACAAGAGCAAGGGTTTATTCGACCGAGTGCGTCACCTTGGGGTTCGCCAGTTCTGTTTGTGGACAAGAAGGATGGCACCAAGAGGATGTGTGTGGACTACCGTACTCTCAACTTGATGACAATCAAGAACAGATATCCTTTGGCCAGGATTGACGACTTGCTAGACAGGCTGCGGAAGGCAAAGTTCTTTTCCATGATTGACTTGAGGTCAGGCTACTACCAGATGAAGATTCGGGACCAGGATATCCCGAAGACAGCTTTCACAACTCGATACGGCCTGTACGAGTTCGTAGTGGTTTGTTTTGGGCTGACCAATGCACCTGCCTACTTCATGAACATGATGAACAAAGTCTTCATGGAAGAGCTGGACAAGTTCGTGGTGGTGTTCATAGATGACATTCTGATCTTCTCAGAGACAGCAGAGGAGCACCTTCGGATTGTGATGGAGAGGCCGAGACAGCAGAAGTTGTATGCAAAGTTCAGCAAGTGTGAGTTCTGGATGGAGGAAGTTGCTTTCTTGGGACACGTGTTGTCAGCTGAGGGAGTTGCGGTCGACCCCTCGAAAGTGGAAGCAGTTACCAAGTGGGAGCAGCCACTCACAGTGACAGATATTCGGAGCTTTCTCGGGTTGGCAGGTTACTACAGGAGGTTCATAGAAAACTTCTCCAAAATAGCAAAGCCAATGACAGAGCTGTTGAAGAACGACAAGAAGTTCGTGTGGTCAGAGGCCTGTGAAAGGAGTTTCCAGGAGTTGAAGAAGAGGCTCACGACAGCTCCGATTCTTACCCTGCCAGATATCAAGAAGGATTTCGTGGTGTACTGTGACGCCTCGAAGCAAGGATTGGGATGTGTGTTGATGCAAGAGGGCAAAGTTGTTGCTTACGCGTCAAGGCAGCTCAAGAAGCACAAAGAGAACTACCCCACCCACGACTTGGAGCTAGCAGTAGTCGTTCACGCCCTGAAGATTTGGAGGCACTACTTGATTAGCAACAAGTGTGAGCTGTACACCGATCACAAGAGTCTAAAGTACTTCTTCACTCAGTCAGAGTTGAACATGAGGCAGAGGAGGTGGTTAGAGCTGATCAAGGACTACGACCTGGAGATTCACTACCACCCTGGCAAGGCAAACGTTGTGGTAGATGCACTGAGCAGAAAGTCCTATTGCAACAACATGATGGTGAGGCAGGAGCAGCCAACACTTCACGACGAGCTAGAGCAGCTTCAGGTTGAGATTGTGGAGCAGGGACAGCTCAACGAACTGCAAGTGACCTATGACCTGGAAGGAAGGATTCGAGAGGCATAGAAAGCTTGCAAAGAGGTTGGAGCAATTCGAGAGCAGATGTTGGAAGGCAAGGCCGAGGACTACCGTGTCAATGAACAAGGAACTGTGTGGTTGAAGGATCGGATTTATGTCCCGCGGGACAAGGAACTACGAGAGCAAATTCTGAAAGAGGCCCATGAGTCAAGGTACTCCATTCACCCCGGAAGCACAAAGATGTACCAAGACTTGAAACAGAGGTTCTGGTGGAAGGATATGAAGAAGGACATAGCCTACTACGTGGCTTGTTGTGACACTTGCAACAGAGTGAAGATCGAGCACCAGAGGCCTGCAGGACTGTTGAAACCGTTGGATATTCCTTAGTGGAAGTGGGATGACATTTCCATGGACTTTGTGGTGGGATTGCCCCGTTCACCTAAAGGACACGACTCGGTGTGGGTCATTGTGGACCGCCTGACCAAGGTGTCACACTTTGTGCCAGTCAAAGCTATGGATGCAACAGATCAGTTAGCGAACCTGTACGTGGACCACATACTCAGACTACACGGAGCTCCGAGGAGCATAGTGTCAGACAGAGGGCCCCAGTTCGTGGCTAGGTTCTGGAAGAGCTTCCATGCAAGGATGGGAACCACACTCAGCTACAGCACATCTTACCACCCACAGACCGATGGACAGACTGAGAGAGTCAACTAGACCTTGGAGGATATGCTCAGAGCTTGTGCCCTCACCTACGGCACCGACTGGGAGAGCAGTTTGTCCTATGCAGAGTTCTCGTACAACAACAGCTACCAGGCAAGTCTCCAAATGTCACCGTTCGAGGCCCTTTACGGGAGGAAGTGCAGAACACCCCTGATGTGGTCCGAGGTAGGAGAGAGGATGATCTTTAGTCCGGACATTCTCAAGGAGGCTGGGGAGAAAGTGGAGAAAGTCGGGGAGAACCTAAAGATTGCTCAGAGCAGACAGAAGAGCTACGCAGACCGCCACCGGAGAGACTTGTCGTTCAGCAGAGGAGACTTCGTCTACCTGAAAGTGTCACCGATGAGAGGTGACAAGAGGTTTGCCGTGAAAGGAATCCTTGCCCCGAGGTACGTGGGACCTTACCAGATCACCGGGAGAGTTGGGAAGCTCGCCTACAGACTCGCCTTACCAGAGGAGTTGTCAGCAGTGCATCCCGTGTTCCACGTGTCAAAGTTGCGGAAGAGTGAAAAGGAAGTGGAAGCAAAGCAAGTCCCGTTGGAGATACTCGACCTGCAGAACACCCTGGAATATGCAGAGTACCCCGAGAAGATCTTGGACAGAGCAACAAAGGAAACCAGGAGGACCACCATTCCTTACTGCAAGGTGCTGTGGAGTCACCACACGGAGCGAGAAGCAACCTGGGAGAAAGAAGCCGACCTCAGGAGAGAGTTCCCTCACTTGTTCGAGGGAGAGGATGGAGCTTAAATCTCGAGGACGAGATTCCCGGTGGTGTGGGAAAATGTAACAACCCAGAAATTTAAGTTATGAAAATGTGAGGAAATTTGAACTTTTATTTATTGATGATGTGTCACCCTACTTTAACCCCTTCTAGCATCTTTCCTTAATTCCATATAAATAAATACCAAAAATATAAAAATATAAATTCAAAATATGGTAAAGTTAGTGATTTGGATTTTGTGGATTCTTTTGGTTTTTATTGAGTGTGTTATGAATTTGAAATTATTCAAATTCAAACCTATAGTTTAAACCTTATTTAAAAACTAATTCCAAAACTCTAAACTAACTCTTAGGCCATCTAACCAATCCCGGAGTCCGCTGGTGCACCTCCTACTCTTGGCCTGCGAGCGCCGTGACACCCCAGTCTTCTGTGCGGCCCATCTACCGGCCCAGGTCGGCCTCACACCCGGCGCCCTGTTCTTCTTCTTCGCCATGTCGGACCACACCGCCACGCAGAGCCGCACCGCACCGCTCCGCGCCAGGCCGCACCGCGCCGCTCCGCTGGCGCGCACGCCGAGGGGTGGCCCGCACGCCGAGGTGGACCCACGCATTTTCCCCTTGCGAAACCACAGCTTTGCCCCTGGGCAACTCTTGCGCCAAGCAATCTCCTGCCGCGCGCTGCACCTTCGCCGCCAAGGCAAAGTAGAGGGGACAAGCCCTGCCCCACGCTGTCCCCCAGTCGCCAGTTGGGGGCTCTTTTCCCCATCCCCTGCTCCGCCGCCGAGAGAGGAGAAGGGGGAAGTGGAGGAGAAGTGGGGGAAGAGGGAGAGTCGGAGGCGCACCACCACCGCGCCGTCCTGCCGGAACCAGAGCAGTCGAAGACGGAGTCGGACGAGCCGGGAGGGAAGCTGTCCACGAGCGTGCAGAAACCGAGGCAGAGGAGAACGCCGCGCCGTCGCCTTCATCACACCGTCGCCGCCGTGATCTTCACCGCCGCGGTCGACACAGCTACGCCTACACCGTCGCCTCTCGGTGAGCCAGCGAACCGCCCCTCTCTTCTTCTTTCCTTCACCTTGGGAGCGTGCCCCTGCGCCACGCTACGCTGATCTTCGCACCGTGCGTCTTCACGAGCCCGCCGTCGTGGCACACCCAGTGCCACGCCGGACCTCGCCGCTCGACCTCACCGTGTTGTCTCGACCATGTGCCGGCCTTCGTGCCGTTTATCTGTGTGCAGGAGTCGCGCCGCCGCTTCGCAGTTTGCCGTCGCGCCGCGCGCCGCGTCTCTGGTTCACTCCGAACTCGCGCGCTGGCTGGCCGTGTCGTGGCCAGGGGCTAGCCCTGTGCGCACACACGAATCGCCAGGCCAAGTGCACCCAGGCATATGATCGCAGTAGTGCTCACGCTTGCTTGCTTGTTTGGCCGCGCCTGCATTTGAAAGTGCATCTAGGCCCCTAATTATTTTGGTGATAATGACAAGTATAATTTGAGTATTTGATGGTTTATCTAGGATATGTGCTGGAATGAATGAGACAAAATTTCATATGAGAAAGGAAGGACTTAAATTGCTACATTTGTGTTGAAGCTCAAGATGGCGATTTAAATTTAATTTCTATTTCGAATTTGAGTTTAGGCAACACCGTACTATAAAGAGGGACGAGATCAATCAATCAAAGTTTGCTACAAGTGCTTATCCTTAAGAGTCTAGCCACAAAATTCTAGCCAAAACCTTTGATCCAGCTTAAAAAGGTTTAACCCAGCTGACTGAGCCCCGCCGGGCCATCCGGCCCAACTGGCCGGATCACCCGGTACGCCTCTGGTGGGTGCCGGGTGACCCGGCCCCTCTGGCCGGATGACCCGACCCCGCCGCAGCAGCCTGCCAACAGCTCTTTGAAGGGAGGGGGTATTTATACCCCCTCACTTCTTCCTCCTCGAGCGGCTGCCCCCAACGCAAAGAACACCTCCTAAAGCTCCATTCCTCCACTCTCCACACCTCCACTCTCCACTCCACTCCAAGCCACTCCAAGCAAGGATCCTCCTAGGGTTTGGGTGTGAGAGAGATTTGAGGTGCTAGTGTGTGCTCCTTGAGCTAGTTCTTCACTTGTTCATCTCAAGAAGCACTTGTGGCGGCCAAGATCGATCGATTCTCATTTGTTACTCTTGAAGCTTGCTTCTAGATGGTTAGGCGACGCTCGTTGAGTGCCCTCTCCATGTGGAGCACCCAGGAACGTTTGTATTACCCATCCTTTGTGGATTTCTCTTAGTGAGCACCAATCTTTCTTTGTGGGGATTGGGTGAGGCAAGAGGCTCTTTGTGATAGCCCTCCCTTTGTGGGATCCTCAACGGAGACGTAGCTCCCTTTATGGGAGTGAACTTCGGATCAAATCTCTTGTCTCTTGCTTGTTTGAGTTCATCCTCTTTTTCTCTAACCCTAGAAGCTAGGTTTGGATCGATCTACATATTTGTGTTGTTTCTTGTGAAATCCTTTGTTGCAAGTGGTTACAAGCTCCTATACGCAAGTTTTGATTCATATACTTTCTGCAAATTCAAGTTTTATTAAGCTCTTTATACTCTATCTTCGCGCGTTGGTTGATCCGGCCCAAGTAGCAGGGTGACCCGGACCCCCCGGGTCATCCGGCCAGTTGAGCCGGGTCATCCGGCCCCTGATCCGCTGCTCAGAATTTGCAGAATTTTGAAGTGATCCTATTCACTCCCCCTCCAGGCATCACAAGATCCTTTCAATTGGTATCAGAGCCTAATCCCTTGATTTAGGCTTAACCGCTAAGGGATCAAGATGTCGGGGAGTGGTGGAGACCTCTCCGCTCAAGAAATCGCCGCTCAAGAGCTCGCCGCCAAGGAAGCTCAAGAGAGAGAGCTCAAGGCAGCTCAAGATCAAGCTAAAGCTCTAGAGCTAATGGGGAAGGCCCCAAGCCGTACACCATCCAACATCGCAAGCTCCGATGATTCCGACTCCGACTTGGACTCCGACTCCGACTCAAGTGATGAAGATGTCAAGGATGGTGACGATGACCCAAAGAAAGCGGCGAAGAAAAGAAGAAAAGCCAAGAAGAAGAAGGAAGCAAAGAAGATGGCCAAGAAGCTCCTCAAGAAGATGATCAAGAAGGAGCAAGCAAAGCATTCCCACTTCGGCTACTATGAAGTGCCCTTCCACTACGGACAACTTACGGGCAACAATCCTAACGAGAAATTCTATTCCGTACATTTGGGAAAGCCTCCCCACTTCGATGGGAAAGACTATCCCAAATGGGCTTATGATATGCAAATGCACCTTTACAGGCTTCACTCTTCTCTTTGGAAGATTGTGTGTGTAGGTGTGACAACACCCGCCGAAGGTGAAGCCATGACTATCGAGCATGAACAAGACCTCCACCACAATGTTCAAGCAACAAGAGTCATCACATCATCCTTGTGTGTTCAAGAGTTCAACAAAGTCCGAAACATCCAAATTGTTAAGGTGATTCGGGACACACTCAAGGAGGCACATGAGGGTACCGATCATGTGAGAAGAGGCAAGATTGACTTGATTCATGGAGAGCTTGAGCTTTTCGTCATGAAGGATGGAGAGACCGTGAGGGAAATGTATGATAGGCTAATACTTCTTGTCTCGGACATCAAAGCACTAGGAAGCAATGATTGGGATGATGAGAAGGTCACAAAGAAGTTACTAAGAGCCTTCACACCGAAGAACCCAAACCTAGCAATTATGATAAGAAGAGACCCAAACTACCACAACATGACTCCCAATCAACTTCTTGGTGAGATCTTGCATCAAGAGCTGGTTGATCAAGACGTGGAGAAGTCACTTACCTTGAAGGTGAACAAGAGTCTAGCCCTCAATGCTAGCTCTAGTGAAGTGGTGGATGAAAAGCCCAAGACTTCCAAAACTAAGAATGAAGATTCAAGTGAAGAAGGAAGCACGGATGAAGAAACCGCCTTTGCCATAAGGAAGTACAAGAAGTTCTTGAAATTCAAGGCAATAAGGAAAGGCGGTGATGATAGAAAGAAGAAGTCACAAAGAAAGTGCTATGAGTGTGGAGAGTATGGACATTTCATTGCCGAATGTCCCAAGAACAAGGACAAGAATGAGGAAGAGAAAAAGTACAAGGAGAAAAGCAAAGAGTACAAGAACAAGTACCAAGGGTGTGCTCACGTAGGTTAACAATGGGACTCAAGTGATGAAGATGAAACACCAAAGAAGAAAGGCATGACAACACTTGCCATGGCACAAGGAGCATCTTCACCACGCCTCTTCAACAACCTCTCCGACGATGAGGACAACTCTCACTTTTGCCTCATGGCAAGAGGGAGCAAGGTACAAGAGTCAACCACCTCATCCTCTCTCACCTCATCATCATCCACACCTAGTAGTGACATAGAAAACCTAGATGAGGAAAAAGAAATGGAGGCTAACATGATAAAACAATTTGGTAAAAAATGCCATAAAGAAATTAAAAAGCTTTTGGACAAATTAGAGGAAAAGAAGGAGATTCTCCAAGAGCAAGAAGACTTGCTTATCCGTGAAAAGGAAAGAAACCTTACTCTAGAGAAAACACTTGCCGAAGAGAAAGCTAAGGTGGAGAAGTTGACCATAGGCTTGTCCTTGGCCAATGACTCCAACAAGAGGATGCTAAAGGACTACTCTTTGGCAAATGAATCTTTAGCTTCCCTAAAGGCCACTCATAGTGAGCTTCAAACAAGCTTCTCATGCTTGTCGGATAAGTACAAAAATCTTGAAGCAAACTATAGTGCTCTTTGGGAAAGCTCCAAGGCCGACCCTAAAGCAAACTTTAACTCTAATGCCTCCACTAGCAAAGGTTGCTCCATATGTTCTAATGTTGATATAAATGCTCTTAAGACTAACCTTGCAAGGGTAGAGGAAACAATTAAGAGCAAAGATAAGGAGATTGCCCGGTTGAACATGTTGATCAACCAAGGTAAGTTGGGTGCCAAGTCCATTCCCAAGGCAATTGACACAAGAGGACTTGGGCACTACAAGGACAACAAGGTCAATGGTAGAAGGGTGGTGAAAGGGCATGAGATCCCCTTGTGGAACAAGGGTGGCTACCTCAACACTATCATGGATATTACCCATGGAGTAACCACCTCTACCACAACAAAAGAGAAGCCAAAGGTTGTGAACACCACAAAAGGAAATGGTGGGGTTAAGTCTCCACCAAAGGCATCAAAGAATGTGGTGGAACACAAACCTTCTCCCAACTACACTTGTGATTATATTGTGACCTTGGACCACAATGGTAAAATGGTGGTCAAGTATGTTGCAGCCTATGCCAAGAAGGCTATGAGGAAGAGTGTTTGGGTTCCAAAAGTTTATGCTTCTAACCTCCAAGGACCCAAATCATTTTGGGTACCTAAACCAAAAGCTTAAACTTGTTTTGTAGGCCTACTCCTCCGGTGGAACCGCATGGCTAATTGATAGTGGTGCCACTAATCATATGACCAGAGATGAAGGCTTATTTGCATCCCTTGAGCATTATGACACCCCTACGAAAACTATCATTTATGGAGATAATGGTCAAGGAGATGTGGTTGGTTTAGGTAAAATTGCTATCTCAACAACAAATTCAATTGAAGATGCTTATCATGTGTAAGGTTTAGGGTACAACTTGTTGTCGGTTTCACAACTTTGTGAGAAAGACTACAATTGTCTCTTTACCAAAGAGGGTGTGACCGTCTCTAGAAGTGAGGATTCCTCTATTGTCTTTGCGGATCACTTGAGGGGAAAGCTTTACTATGTGGATTTCACACAAGTAAAGGTGGACCCTAAGGCTTGCTTAGTGGCAAAATCCGACATGGGTTGGCTATGGCATCGCCGACTAGCCCATGTTGGCATGAGGAACTTGACCAAACTTCAAAAGGACGAGCACATCCTAGGACTAACAAATGTTGTTTTTGAGAAAGATAGGTTGTGTAGTGCTTGTCAAGCGGGAAAGAAAGTTGGAGCACATCATCCCACTAAGAACATCCTTTCAACATCAAGACCGTTGAAGCTTCTACACATGAACTTGTTTGGACCAATTGCCTACATAAGCATCGGTGGTAATAAATATGGTTTAGTAATTGTTGATGACTTTTCCCGTTTCACTTGGGTATTCTTTTTGCAAGATAAAAGTGAAGCAAAGGGAGTGGTCAAGAAGTTCATAAGAAGAGTTCAAAATGAGTTTGAGCTAAATGTCAAGAACATAAGAAGTGACAATGGCTCGGAGTTTAGGAACACTCAAGTTGAAGAATTCCTTGATGAAGAAGGCATCAAGCATGAACTCTCCGCTCCATACACACCTCAACAAAATGGTATTGTTGAGAGGAAGAACCGCACATTGATTGAAGCGGCAAGAACAATGCTTGATGAGTACAAGACTCCGGACTCATTTTGGGCGGATGCCATCAACACCGCGTGCCATGCCGCCAACCGCCTCTACCTCCACAAGTACTTGAACAAGACTCCCCACGAGATCATCACCGGTAAGAAACCTAGTGTGCACTACTTTAGGGTCTTTGGGTATAAGTGTTTCATACTTAACAAGAAACCCAAAGCCTCAAAGTTTGCATCCAAGGTTGATGAAGGTTTTCTCATTGGTTATGGAACTAACGAACATGCCTATCGTGTTTTCAACAAGACCACCGGTTGTGTTGAGACCACGGTAGATGTGAAATTTGATGAATCCAACAGCTCTCAAGGAGAGCAAGTTAGTGAAAACCTTGTAGATGATGAAGAACCTCCAAGTGTATCCATCTTTAGAATGGGCACCGGTGAAGTGATGCCAAGGGAAGTTCAAGCTCAAGCCCCGGTTGACACAGGCATTCAAGATCTACCATCATCAACAAGAGTTGAACCACCTAGTTCTCAAGTTCAACAAGATGAAGGTCAAGCTCATGGTGACGATCATGGGAGTGGCTTTGATCAAAGGGAAGAACAAGGTGGTGAAGCTCAAGAACAAGCGCCTCAAGTTGAAGTTGATGATGATGGACCTATTCAACGTCAATCTCAAGCACCACATCCAAGAGTTCATCAAATGGTTCAACGAGATCACCCCGTTGACAATATTTTTGGGAGTATCCAAAGAGGGGTAACAACTCGCTCAAGATTGTCAAACTTTTGTGCGTTTTACTCATTTGTTTCTTCTTTGGAACCTCTTAGTGTGGAACAAGCTCTTGAGGACCCGGATTGGATTATTGCTATGGAGGAAGAGTTGAACAACTTCAAGAGGAATGAAGTTTGGGAGTTGGTGCCAAGACCCAAGCAAAATGTGATCGGCACCAAATGGGTTTTTCGGAACAAGCAAGATGAATTTGGTGTCGTCACAAAGAACAAGGCAAGGCTCGTGGGCAAAGGCTACACTCAAGTTGAAGGCTTGGACTTTGGAGAGACTTATGCTCCGGTGGCTAGGCTTGAGTCAATACGTATACTCTTGGCCTATGCTACTCATCATGACTTCAAGCTTCATCAAATGGATGTGAAGAGCGCTTTCTTGAATGGACCTCTCCAAGAAGAAGTTTATGTTGAACAACCACCGGGTTTTGAAGATCCAAACTTCCCCAACCATGTGTACAAGCTCCATAAGGCGCTCTACGGGCTTAAGCAAGCTCCTAGAGCATGGTATGAAATCCGTAAGGATTTTCTTCTCAAGAACGGTTTTGAGATAGGCAAAGCCGATTCTACTCTCTTCATTCAAAGAAGTGGAAAAAATATCTTTGTTTGTCAAATTTATGTTGATGACATTATCTTTGGGTCTACTAATGATAAATTTTGTGAAGAGTTTAGTAGGATCATGACCAAGAGATTGGAGATGTCTATGATGGGCGAGTTGAAGTTCTTTCTTGGGTTTCAAATCAAGCAAATGAAGGAAGGGACTTTCTTGTGTCAAACCAAGTATGTGAAGGATATGCTCAAGAGGTTTGACATGGCCGATTCAAAGCCCATCAAAACTCCCATGGCATTAAATGAACATCTTGATCTCAATGAAGAAGGGAAGTCGGTCGACCAAAAGGTATATCGCTCCATGATTGGCTCCCTCCTTTACCTTTGTGCATCTAGGCCCGATGTCATGCTTAGTGTGTGCATGTGTGCAAGATTTCAAGCTAATCCTAAGGAGTGTCATCTTATGGCCGTTAAGAGAATCTTTAGATATTTGGTACACACTCCTAACCTTGGCTTATGGTATCCCAAGGGCTCCACTTTTGATTTACTTGGCTATTCCGATTCGGACTATGCCGGTTGTAAAGTAGATCGGAAGAGTACAACGGGGACTTGCCAATTCCTTGGTAGGTCTTTGGTGTCATGGAGTTCTAAGAAACAAAATTCGGTTGCTTTATCCACGGCCGAAGCCGAGTATGTGGCGGTCGGTGCGTGTTGTGCACAACTCTTGTGGATGAAGCAAACGTTGAGTGATTACGGTTGTATGTTTAGCAAGATTCCGCTCTTGTGTGATAATGAGAGTGCCATCAAGCTAGCAAACAATCCGGTGCAACACTCTAGAACAAAGCACATAGATATTAGACACCATTTCTTAAGGGATCATGAGGCAAAGGGAGATATTGCTCTACGTCATGTAAGCACAGAGAGGCAACTTGCAGATATCTTCACCAAGCCTCTAGATGAGCAAAGGTTTTGTGCTTTGAGGAGTGAACTAAACATCTTGGATTCTCGTAACTTGGCTTGACATGTTGCACATACTTGTTTGTTGCCTAGGTAGGTTGAAAAAGTTTTATTTTCTTTCATTTGTGTGAGTTTTTCAAAAAAAATTTGGATTTTGAGATCCTTGGATCAATCTTTAGCCTAAGTGACTATTGTTATGGATTGTTGATTGTGGCTAGTCACTTATGGTTAAAAGTTTATTATATGTTCACTAGCTATATCTCTATATATCTCAATCTCCAAATCAATCAAAATTTCTATATCCTTCATCCCTAATCTTTTGGGCGTCCTCTGGGCTCGCCGGGTGACCCGGCCCATCCAGCCGGATGACCCGGTGCGGCTCTGGAGGATGCCGGGTCATTCGGCCCCTTCCGGCCGGGTCACCCGGGCTCTTCGCAGGGGGTATATAAGGCTGCGGCCGGCGGACATATGAACCCTAACACTTCTTTCTCACCACTCAAGCCACCGCCGCCCCCATTCTTGCTCCTAGGCGATTTTCGTGCTCCTCCACGGGATTTGGCCGTGTTTGGGGGCATTGGATTGCTCTCCTCCTCAAGAGTTCCTTCCTCTCCGGATCATCCGGAAACTTCGCGGGAATCCAACGGTAAAATCCATTCAAATCCCCAAATTTTCGATCTCTCAATGTGGTTCGTTCTAGATGATTTCCTTCAGTCAATTGCTTCAACATAGAGCCTAGAACATACCCCTGTGATCTTGTTCTGTTTCTTCAACTCAATCCACGACTAGCTCGGATTAGAGTTCATCCCGTCCGCCCGGGTCACCCGGCCCCTTCTGGCCGGATGACCCGGACAGGGTCGGGATGGCCCAATAACACTTGTTTCAATCATATGCTTTGCCTCCCTATCAAAACTTCTATCAATCTTAATTCTCTATATGCATTCTTGCTTCACAGATGGGTAGAGAAAGAGGAAACACTCGAGGCAAGGAAATTGTTTTGGAAGAAAGTGAGGAAGAAGAAACTCGTGCTAGTGATGAAGAAGAATATCATGCTTCCGATGAGGAGTACGGTATTCACTATCATACCAAGAGGTGCAAGCCACAAGCTACTCCCGCTCGTGCACAAGGTCGTGGCCGTGGACAAGAAGGCAATCCCATTCTAAAGAAGAAGACCACCTCTATCGGTGCAAGGACAAAGAGAGCAAGCTCTAGTGAGGTTGGGGACCGCTATGATGCCGATATGGACATTTCCAACTATGTGAACATGGTGGTTCCCGTTCACGCCCCGGAGCGGTGTAGGCGTGATCCTCCTATGGTGAATTACATGAGAGCAGCACCGACATGAGGCCCCATCGTTTTCAAGACCCAAGGCGGCTCCAACAGTCTTTCTTCGGCGATGATCGGTTTTGGCATGCTTATCAAGCCGATTGGTATGAGTCCACAATCTTGAACAAAGGGCGTGTCACCACGGAGATGAAATGGATTGATTGGCAGTTCTTGCTTGATTTGCCCCCTCCTCTTCAAGAACTCTCTCAAGTTGTGTATACACGATGTCGCCATATGGGAGTTTCTTATCTCATGGGTTTGTCTTGTGATTGGTCAGAGGAAGTGGTGGCTCAGTTTTATGCAACACTCTATGTTGACAACGACAACAACACCATACACTTCACTCTTTGGGGTAAGAGATTCTCTGTCTCAGTTTGGGAGTTTGCAAATATCTTCAAACTTAGAGGTGCCACATCTACAAACTGCTGGTCTAGTGATCTTATGCGCATTCATAGTGGAGATGAGCTAGAAGTGACAAAGATGAAATTCATGTATGATAGAGCTTATGGGAACATCAAGTTTGGTCATACTAGTGGGCTCACTCCTTACTATAAGATGCTCAATCTACTTTTTAGGCACACTCTCACTCCTAGAGCCGGTGACTCCGACAACATCTCCCATAGAGCTAGAAATTTGCTTTATCAAATGGCTCCGGGTTTACCACAATTCAATGCTTGTCATTATCTTTGGACGGAGATCATTACTTGCTCTTCACTGCTTCTAGTGGTTGTCACTATGCTCCATATATCTTCATGCTTGTCAAACATGCCACCAAGCTTGACCTTCCAACCAACACTCATCTTGAGAAATATCAAACTAGCAAGGGCAAGCTCATTCAAACCTTCAAACTTGGCAAGCATCAGACGGGCATTGACCCTAAGGGAGATTATCCAGGCATGTATCCTATTGATGGACCCGGTGATGCGGGTGCCTCATCTTCTCAAGCTCAACCTCCAAGGTGCTCATTTGATCCACTTCCAATGGAATGTGCCTCTCACTCTCAAAGGGTCCCTAGGAACAAGAAGGGAAAGCTGAATTTTCTTGCCAAAGGGATCTTTGCTTGCTTCAACATTGGTCGTCAAAATGCAAGAGAGCGTGAAAGGGATAGAATTTGGCAAGCTCAAGAGTTTCATAAGGCGGAAGTGGAGAGAAAGGCCGTGATGACAAAGTTGGGTATGCCACATTCTCCTGTTCGTGAGCTTAGGACCTTTGATCCTCCCTCTCCCATTCCTAATCCTTGGGAGGACCTTAGCTCTTGGGTTCCGGCTGATGATGAAAAAGAAGAAGAGGACTATGAAGGTGAGGAGGAAGAGGACTACGACGACGAGGAGTAGCTTCCCTTTTTGGTGCTTGGTGCCAAAGGGGAAGTGAAATTTGAAGGATGGAAGCCCCTCACAAAATTATCTATCTATCTATCTTTTATGCTATTCATGTAATAGTCTAGTGGACATGTAATGAACTAAGTTGTGTGATGGTGTGATGGATGATTGTGCCAAATGAGAACTTTTATTTATGTAAGACATTTGTAGTACTCTATTTATGTTAGTGTGATGTAATGAATCTTAATTATCGTGTGTGATGCATGTGTTAGTTGATGATATGTTATTTCTCACTTTGTTGTTGTGATATATCTTGTCATATGCATCACGGTTTATTGCTCATCACACTTATGCACTATGTCTTGTATGCAATAATTTAGGGGAGCCCACTCTAAAAATGTGCCATTGGCATTTGAGGCCATTCTAGTTGATGAAGCACATATTTAGGGGGAGTTCTTTTCTAAATAATTGGACACAACTCTTGAATTTTATTCCTATATTGTGAGCTCAAATTATGGTTGTCATCAATCAACAAAAAGGGGGAGATTGAAAGTGCATCTAGGCCCCTAATTATTTTGGTGATAATGACAAGTATAATTTGAGTATTTGATGGTTTATCTAGGATATGTGCAGGAATGAATGAGACAAAATTTCATATGAGAAAGGAAAGACTTAAATTGCTACATTTGTGTTGAAGCTCAAGATGGCGATTTAAATTTAATTTCTATTTCGAATTTGAGTTTAGGCAACACCGTACTATAAAAAGGGACGAGATCAATCAATCAAAGTTTGCTACAAGTGCTTATCCTTAAGAGTCTAGCCACAAAATTCTAGCCAAAACCTTTGATCCGCCTTAAAAAGGTTTAACCCAGCTGACTGAGCCCCGCCGGGTCATCCGGCCCAACTGGCCGAATCACCCGGTACGCCTCTGGTGGGTGCCGGGTGACCCGGCCCCTCTGGCCGGATGACCCGGCCCTGCCGCAGCAGCCTGCCAACGGCTCTTTGAAGGAAGGGGGTATTTATACCCCCTCACTTCTTCCTCCTTGAGCGGCTGCCCCCAACGCAAAGAACACCTCCTAAATCTCCATTCCTCCACTCTCCACTCCTCTCCAAGCCACTCCAAGCAAGGATCCTCCTAGGGTTTGGGTGTGAGAGAGATTTGAGGTGCTAGTGTGTGCTCCTTGAGCTAGTTCTTCACTTGTTCATCTCAAGAAGCACTTGTGGCGGCCAAGATCGATTGATTCTCATTTGTTACTCTTGAAGCTTGCTTCTAGACGATTAGGCGTCGCCCGTTGAGTGCCCTCTCCGTGTGGAGCACCCGAGAACGTTTGTATTACCCATCCTTTGTGGATTTCTCTTAGTGAGCACCAATCTTTCTTTGTGGGGATTGAGTGAGGCAAGAGACTCTTTGTGATAGCCCTCCCTTTGTGGGATCCTCAACGGAGACGTAGCTCCCTTTGTGGGAGTGAACTTCGGATTAAATCTCTTGTCTCTTGCTTGTTTGAGTTCATCCTCTTTTTCTCTAACCCTAGAAGCTAGGTTTGGATCGATCTACATATTTGTGTTGTTTCTTGTGAAATCCTTTGTTGCAGGTGGTTACAAGCTCCTATATGCAAGTTTTGATTCATATACTTTCTGCAAATTCAAGTTTTATTAAGCTCTTTATACTCTATCTTAAAGCGTTGGTTGATCCGGCCCAAGTAGCAGGGTGGCCTGGACCCCCCGGGTCATCCGGCCAGTTGAGCCGGGTCATCCGGCCCCTGATCCGCTGCTCAGAATTTGCGGAATTTTGAAGTGATCCTATTCACCCTCCTCTAGGCATCACAAGATCCTTTCAGCGTCGCCGTGCTCCACCGCCGCGCCGACGCCGCACTGCGTTTCGCCGCGACGCCGCCGCGCGCTGAGCCGACCCTGGGGATCCCGCCGGGAACCCGGTCGAGCTGGGAAGCCGTGTGCTAGCACCGCTCTGCCGCATCACTTTCTGTTTGAATCTACCATCGCTGCAGCCGCTGTTCGCCGTGCTCCGCGACACCGCCGCACGCCTCGCCGCGCCGGGTATCCTTCCGTGTCGCACCGCGCGTCGCCCACCTATGCTCAACCCCAGGGCAGTGGCCGCGCCAAACTCTCCACGTAACCCTAGCGCACCTGCCTTTGAGCTTGCACGAACCCCTGTTTGAACGCCGCCGCAGATCGCCGCCCGCCGTCGCCGCCGGGCATGCACCGGGGCGCGCCGACGCGTGCGAGCGGGGCGAAGGAGCACCCATGCGCCCCAGAAATCTTCAGGGTTACTCGCCGGACTTCTCTGGTGGGAACCTGAGTAAGAAATGGGCCAAGCAACCCATTAAGGCCCCGCTCAGCCTTTTTCCATTTACTTGTTGGACTCTGAATTTTGTTCAGGGAGGGCTGACGGACTTTGCTTAGTTGGCCCACTGGGCTAAGTCCAACGGGCCGTATTCGGCCCACTAACACTTTCGGCCCAACAACGGCCCACTAACCCTGCTGCTGATGTCACGCTTACGTCATGCTGACGTCATCAGCTATTTTCAAAATAAAAACCCTTTTCTGATTTATAAATGAATTTGGAAATTAATTTATAAAACCTTTAACCTTTGAAAATTCATAACTAATTATTTACAACTCCGAAAAATATGAAACACGTTTCTATATTTTTCTAAAATGAGACGGTGCTGTTTGTAGGTAGTTTGGTTCTGTTTGGATCTTTTAAAATTGGGTTTCCTTGGATTTATGCTTAGTTGATTGCTGGTAATTTAGCATCTCGTATCTCGTGCTGCACAGACCCGAGCTACGACCAGGAGGAGGCTTACGACCCCGACTACAACCCAGACCAGGACTACGGACGCCAGCCGGGTGTCATGTCACTCCCAACCATATAGTTCCCATGCGTGCTTTAGTTGCTAGTGCTTAATTACTTTTGATGCATGTTTTTAAATTGCATAGACAATTGATTAGCCATGCCTTGGAATTGTTTATCCTGTCCTTGGAATACCTACTTTTGGAACTAGCTACAGACCCCTAGCTAGTTCCCGGCTCTATTCATCCATATATTTTACCCTTAGTTATGGATGGATCTCAGGTTTGGACCGAGGTTGGGATACCTCGGAACTCTTGCGTGTGTTTTGGGTGAGTGTGTTACCTTGACGTGTTACCGCGGGAGCGAGCCGCTTCGGTTACTTGTGAAGGCCTGTCTAGGGGAGATGCGACCTGGCCTCTCGCCCTAGCGGCGTGTCGGACGGTTGGAGTTGGTGAGTGCTCGCTCTTGCAATTAAGGACCGATCGACAGTTTAACCGTGATCTTTGGGCTATTTTCGTACAAACCGTTTGTCTTGTTATGGGAGGGGTTCGGTCCGAGAACTAGTATGTGGATGGCATCCAGCCTGTAGGCGGACCGGTGTGGTCGTGTGAGGGGGGCGGGTACTGCCCCCCGAGTAGACGTCACCCCGACTTCTCCGGGGATGGTTTCACAGCTTCGAGGCCCTGCTGGCAAGTTTCGCACCCCAGTAAGGACGAGTCAGGCTCGGAGAGGTAGGAGAGTGCCGTCCACTGCTAGGTCTCCGGCCGTTAGGTAGAGAGGTGGATCGGGGGCACCCGATTCTGCTCTACTCGGCGGGTCCAGTTGTACAACCTCTGCAGAGTGTTAAACCTATAGCTATAGTCCATGTCCACTGGTATGGACAGCCCACAGGTCTATTACTCTGGCTAGTCTCTTCTTGTGATGCTTTCTCTCCCCTGTGTGTTCGTGAGCCCGGCTTCGTGCCGTTGAGACGTGGGGATAGGAGTTGGTGACCCCACGTCGCAGATGAGTGTGGGATGCTGTATCTTGGTTGAGATCCAGTGTTTGGTGTTTCTTTCCTTGATGGGGTGTTGACCCCAGAGGCGTTGTCCTCGGAGGTGTGGATCTCCTCAGAGATGGAGACCTCTCGGCTTTTCTGCTTACCTTGATGTTGCTACCGCTGCCTGCATAACCTTCTACAGCCATATATAGGATTATTCATGCATATTAGAATTATTTCTCTTTTGCTTATGCTCTTTGTTGGGAAGCTGACATGACCTACTCGCTTATCGAGTAGATGACGGGTTTTCAGACCAGGAGCCGGACTACGACTTCGAGCACAATGGATGGGAGGATTCAGGCTCGCCCTACACTCGAGTTGCCTAAGGATATGGAGTCTACTTCGCTACATGTGAGGCGCTGCGTAGATGTTTACTCTGTTTGATTCAGTCCTGTTGGACTTGTACCCGGCATGTGCCGAAATGATGTACTCATATGTTTATTTATTATTATGTGGACCTTCATGTATTTACTTTTGTTGTACGGATTTGCTTTACTTTCTGGGACATGGATTTGCACGTGATAGCCTCCTGGGACTATCACCGATGTGCAGGGATCGGGTTCCCTTCTTTGGAAACTCGATTCGTTTCAGACGGCACCTAGACCAGCAGTACGAGCTGCAAATATTTCTTCCTCGTCAACTGCACCTATTTTCCAGCATGGTAACGACCTTAACTATTATAGTAAAATTCGATAAGTACGATACGTGGAAAACTAATACTATTCGTTCCAGGTTTCGACCCGATGCGGCCTCGATGGAGTCCCCTGACGATCAGCTGGGGTGGGATGAGTTTAGGTGCGAGGACTTGCTTGCGCCCATGGATGCGGCGGAGGTCGAGGAGCTTCGCGCGTCACAGTTCACACAGGCGCCGCCTCTTGGGACGCAGGAGACACAACTGCCTTTTGGATGGTCCCAGGTGGCCGGCGGAGCGACAGAGGCAGGCCCGACGGGCGCAGCAACACCGGCTGGTGCAGGCTCGTCGCAGGCGGTTGCAGGGTCATTGCCGGCGGGCGGAGCAACATCGGCTGGTGTAGGCTCGTCGCAGGCGGTTGCAGGGTCGTCGCAGGCGGCCATGGCGACACCGTCTGCCGACGAGCTCGGACCCCGGATCATCAAGGCACCTGAGCCCTAGACGTACGCCCAGGACCACACTAGGGCTGGTGCTAGAGCTATTAGACCGAAGAGGGGTTGGCGGATTTAGATGTATTAGTGTTTTGTGTCACAGCAGTACTTTGACCATGATATTTTATAAACTATTTTGCATCTACTCGTTGAGTATAATCTTTTCTTTTATATATGTCAATTTGTGATTGTGATTATGTTTAAATTTTTCATTTACTTGTTTTAAAAAATGAAAAAAAATGTTTTACAAAATGAAAAAATCTAAAAAATGAAAAAGGTGGTACCGCCGTGTGGCAAGGCGGCAGGCCCCTGCCGCCGTGTGGCACGGCACTAGGACCCTGCCGTCGTGCCACATGGACGTGCCGCCATAGGTACTGTCCTACTTTCGTGGCACACGGCGGCAGGGTCCTAACGCCGTCTGGCACGGCGGCAGTGGTATATTTTTCATAAAATTTGTTTGCATCATTTATTTTTCGGAAATCAAGAAAAATATATATATAAAAAATTCCACGACGACGATGTCCCCCTTTCGTTTCCACTTTTCAATGGGCCTAGAAAGTGCACACAGAATGGGCCTAGGGCGAGTCACATGACCACTAGCTGGCTCACCACTAAAAGCCAACCACAGAAACTCACTCAACACTCGTGGCATTGGCAGCATCTCCAGCAGCTTACCAAATCGAATTGTCATTTTTTATTTTTGGTAAAAACGTTAAAAATACTCCTCTGACAGTTTGGTAAAAGACTTGACAATTTTTGGTAACTTAGGAAAAACTAACCTCCAGCGCGCAAATATACGTGCACTAGACAGGTGGGAGGGTGAAAAAAGAAATGAATAACATAGAAGGGTTGCTGATGTAAGTTTTTAAGAGGTGCAAGGGCATAAACATAATTTTATTTCTCTCAGGGTTCCTGATGTAACTGTCAAAGAATTTTTTTTACTTAGCGTGTCTTTTTAGAAGTTGACAATACATAAAATTTGCCAAGTAAAATTTGGTAAGCTCTTGGAGATGCTCTTAAGTGGGATTTTGGCAATAAACTACTAACCTTTATGCAATTAGCTGTACTACTCGGTTAACCCTTATTTTCTCTGGTCATTAGCATTTGTCTGTTGCCAGAATGTACGTGGATTTTTTTTTTGTTAGATGCTGCATTTCTCTTTGGTGAAGGGCATGGCTGATGGCTCGACCAAAGTACCAATTATTCAAGAAGATTATACAATCCCTCGATTTTCAATCTCATGACTTTTTTTGAACAAATTTAGCTCGTGTAAGATGTCATATATTTGAAGGAGGCAAGAGTTTTATTCTTCATTTGTTCTAAAGTTGCGCTTTCAAAAGTACCATGATTTCATCAGGTTCTACAAATACTAATACTATACATCACGGTCAAACATTTGTACCCGAGGGGGAGAGAGTGACACATGGTTACTTACTCTGAAACGTGTGCACACAAGCGTCCAAACCGCAGGAAATGGCTCTCTGGTCCCTGCCTCCCTGGCTTTGCTTTGACGCCTTGTGCATCAAACCATAAACGGCACGCATAAGATTGCGCACCACACCTGACCTGACCCAGGCTGTCTCGTCTCCTCCCGAGCCCGTGAACCCTTTCTGATACTCCATTCTCTATGATGAAGAGATGGATCTTATCGTGCCATGCATATGCATGCTGCTAGACTGAAAAAGGCAATTGGAAAAGGCAGATGCTTAAATAAAGAGATAAAAGGTGAGGGAAAGGATTAAAGGAAGCAGGCATTAAGATAAGCTCAGTTCAGGTTTATAAATGATTAAGGGACGTAGTAAATGAATTGGGTTAAAATTAAGTTCGAACTAGGACACACTGATAAGGTAGTCCAGCTAGGTGATTTCTTTGCAGTGCCAACCAGGACACACTAGCTACATTTTGATATGATCTTTGTCAGATTGGTTTCAACCTTGAAGTTTGGTAGACATGGTTCCTGAAATGGGGCAGAGGCATAACAAATGGGGTATGTCTGTCATATGTAAAGTTGCAATGCAGGGCCAGAAGTGGCTCTCTGCACGAGACATTTTTCATTCTTCCTCCACCCTCCTCAGTCCGGACAGAGATTCGGTGCCTTACTGAAGGTAAGGCACCACGCACCTTTGGGCCATCTCCACACCGTCGGATCAGGGAGAAACAGGCAGATCCGTGCTACAGTAAAAAGGAACAGTACAAAACAAAAATGTGTGTACAGTGCTGGTGCTACAGTGATTCAGTACATCGCGCTACAGTGATTTGCGCGTCGTTTTCGCTCAGACAGCAAAGGTGCGTGGTGCCTTACTGAAGCTAAGGCACCGAATCTCTGTCCCCTCAGTCCTCACTCTCACACACCCTGAAAGCTGATGAAAGTAGCTAGCCCCTCTCCCTCGTGCCAGCAGCCACCCCGCACCGCTCCCTCTGGCCTCATCTGCTTGGCACTGCTCACACCGTCCTTGGAATTGGATTCTTGCACTTGGAGCTTCCCTTCTTCTACCTCCCGGCACCACCACCGCCCAGCCGAGATTTGCATTGATCGATCGCTAGCTCCCGGCCCGGCGCTTTCCTAGGGATCCCCACACCACACGCCGGGGGGGACGAAAAAAGCCCTTCTTGGAGCCCTCTGCTTGGCCTCTCTCTCCCCCCTTGTCGCAAAGGTGCCGTGCGCAGGGGTGTCGCAGCATGGCCGCGCCACCGTCGCGCGGTAGCAGCCTCGCCGCGGCCGTCGCACTGCTAGTAGGCGCGCTCGCACTACTCCAGCCGGCGGCGGCGGCGGTGACGTGCGTTGGCTTGGCCCCGGCGAAGCGGCGGCCGGAGGTGATATCCATCGCGGACTTCGGCGGCGTGGGCGACGGGCGGACGCTCAACACGTGGGCGTTCCGGAAGGCCGTCTACCGCATCGAGCACCAGCGCCGCGGCGGCGGCACGGAGCTGCGCGTGCCGGCGGGGACGTGGCTCACCGGCAGCTTCAACCTCACCAGCCACATGACGCTCTTCCTCGCCAGGGGCGCCGTGCTCATGGCCACGCGGGACACGAGGGGGTGGCCGCTGGTGGAGCCCCTGCCGTCGTACGGGCGGGGGCGGGAGCTGCCGGGGCCGAGGTACGCCAGCTTCATCACCGGCGACGGCCTCCGCGACGTCGTCATCACGGGTGAGTGAGACCTCCCTCCTCTGCTCTCCGTCCTTGGCGCGTTGTCATCACGTTGCTCGCACTGTGTTGCTCGTGAGTCCTGAAACTCCTGATTGACGGTCAGCTGACACGGGGTCTCCTCCATTAGAGCAGACCGAAACAACCATCCTCTGCGCAAAGAAATTTAGTTTTGCCATACGTAGTGTCAATGCTAGGAGTACTGCAAAATGTTCACTGCATGAGAGTTAGTGAACAAAGTGAACCTGCTTAGTTGTGACAATCTTCTAGGGTTCTAAAAACTAAGCCGAGCACAAGTTCAGATGGGAGATGTCTTATGTGGTACCACGGGTTAAAAATTAAAATATGCACCGGATCATAGCACTTTCATCAGCGGCATGTTATTGTTAAACTAAGTTTCAGACCCATACCAGTAGCTGCATAGCCTAAATTGTACCATGCTGTCATGGTTGAATTGTTAAAGTAGACATTGCTGAATCTTATGATGGACCAGCCAAGGGTACCACCTGTTGAAGAATCTTGCTCAACACGGACCCACTCTAATATTGCAACTATTGGTTAATTGTTTTTCACAAAAAAAAAAAAAGAATTGTCACCCTCCGTGCTGATTGTTGCAGCATAAGGAATTTTTTTTACTTCCAGAGAACTTGGCTGATCAAACTTTTTTTAGGGCATGCCTCAAACTTTTTTTAGGGCATGCCTGATCAAACTTAGCAGAAGGGTTCATAAAACTGATGCACCATGAACAGTATCTTGGGTTGTGATTTCCCCCTTTCTACGCATTGTTAGGTGACAAGGGAGTCATCGACGGGCAAGGTGAGGTGTGGTGGAACATGTGGAGGCGGCGGACTCTTCAGCACACCAGGCCAAACCTTGTGGAGTTCATGCATTCCACTGGCATCCACATCTCCAACATCGTTCTCAAGAACTCACCCTTCTGGAACATCCACCCTGTTTACTGCGAGTAAGCGCACAGTCTGATTATACGAATCATCCATTTCTAGCTAGCTATCTTTGAAATTAAAGAGTATACTCAAATTTAAATATAAATGTTGCTTTTCAGTATTACCAATCAGTGTGGTTATGGAAACAGAATAGCTATTCAGTTTTGCATGGAAATTCCTCGAGCAAAAAAGATTGAAAACTTTCAGTTAAATCCATGACCGAAATAATGAATCCTGCTTCATTTCGTTGCTACTAAATCTGACGATGCCGCAGAGAATGAAACACTGAATGATACGCATTTCTTCTTTCAGGAATGTGGTCGTAACAAACATGATGATCTTGGCACCACATGACTCCCCAAACACAGACGGACTGGAACTGGATCCAGGTATATGCTGTTCCATCTTCACCTTTTTCTTGGCCGGTGCTCGAAGGAATTTGTAGCCTTCGCCTTCACTGCAAATGACCCATTTGGCCGACGTCCTCGCGCAGATTCCAGCAGCAACGTGTGCATCGAGGACTCGTACATCTCCACCGGCGACGACCTGGTGGCGATCAAGAGCGGGTGGGACGAGTACGGCATCGCCTACGGGCGGCCGAGCTCCGGCATCACCATCCGTCGCGTGCGCGGCTCGTCCCCGTTCAGCGGCATCGCCATCGGCAGCGAGGCCTCCGGCGGCGTGCGCGACGTCCTGGTCGAGGACTGCAGCATCTTCGACAGCGGCTACGGCATCCACATCAAGACCGGCGTCGGCCGCGGCGGGTACATCCGGAACGTGACCGTCGACAACGTGCGCATGCGCGGGGTGCGCAGCGGCGTCGTGGTCGCCGGCGGCGGCGGAGACCACCCCGACGAGCGGTTCAGCCGGCTGGCCGTGCCGACGGTGGACACCGTGCGGATCAGGAACGTGTGGGGCGTCGGCGTCCAGCAGCCAGGGTCGCTGGAGGGGATCAGGAGCTCGCCATTCACCCGGATCTGCCTCGACAACGTGAAGCTCTTCGGGTGGAGGACCGGCGCGGCGTGGCGGTGCAGGGACGTGCGCGGCGCCGCGCTCGGCGTGCAGCCGTGGCCCTGCGCCGAGCTCGCCACCAGCTTCGCGTCCGCAGGCGGGTCCTGCAGCTAATTACTACTAGTGTCTAATTAGTTGGATGGGTGCTGAATTAGTGTGCTCTGTTTTTAGCCTGGGCTTGTGTTTGAGCAGTGTCTGTGTTGGACTCTTGGGCTTACCTTAGGCTTTCTGCTGATTATTCACTTAATCTGCTGATTGTATTGTAGTTTCAGGAATGCTCTTTTTCAATGTAGTTTTTTTTATGTTTATTGGTGTCAATCAATTTGGCTAAGCTCCTCTTCAGTTGCCATTAGGAAGGAAAACCAAAGGGTCATGGAAATACAATTCCTATATTTTAGCCGGCATCTGGACGCCGCGGAGCCAACACGCCACGGCGATGCCGGAGGTCTCAGCTCTGCCGTGCGGCGGTTATTAAATAATACTAACCCTTAATCCATTATCTATTCACTCAGATAGAGGAACACACTTTAACAAGAAGATGATCACTAGTACTTACTGTTTGGTATTTAAATTTGCTCTCACAAAGTTGACCAAGCCCGGCGACTCCGACAAAATTTGCTCTTACAAAACTGACCCAAGGCGAACACTATAAACTGAGGCGAAAATGTTTACTTCACGGCGACAATCCGTACTGATTCAAGCTCACTACTCCCATCAGCAAGCCAGCAACGACAGCAAGCTCGACCTCAACACGAAACAACGAACTTGTCCACTCCAGTCTGCGAACGCCGATCACCATGCTGAACTTGTACCCGAGGCTGCAGCTGCAGCTCCAGGCGAGCTCCAACATCGACGGCGACGGCGACAACGAACACGAGAACGTCGACGCCGACGGCTACAGCGTCTTCTACGGCTACGGCATCGCCGTGGTGTGCGTGACCATCTTCGTGTTCTGCGTGCTCGTCTCCACCGTCAGCGTCTGGAAGGCGTGCGCCTTCGCCGCCCTGGCCGCGGCGCTGCTCGGCGCCGCCGGCTGCTTCGCGCCCAGGAGGTGGTTCCGCCGCCCGAGGAGCACGGAGCTAGTCGTCGTCACGGTCACGGCAGGCGCCGCGCGGCCGGGCTACCCGTGCGCTCAGGTGAAGGACGCGCCGCCGGCGTTCGCGTTCCAGTCGTGCCCGGTCGAGGCGGGCGGCGGGGGTGAGGCGGCGAGCTGCGTGGTGGTGTGCTCGGTGTGCCTGGAGGACGTGCGCGGCGGCGAGATGGTGCGGCAGGTGCCGGCGTGCAGGCACCTTTTCCACGTGCCGTGCATCGACATGTGGCTGCACTCGCACCGGACGTGCCCGATGTGCCGCTGCCTGGTCTCGCCGGTGGTTGAAGTGACGACGCCGAAAGATGCTGCGTCGTCGGAGGAGGCGGCGCGGGAGTCGTCTGATGACGATGATCATGAGTTGCCGCCGGTGTAACCAGTTTAGTGTGGCTATGTACAAATATACGAGTGTGGCTGTGTGTGTGCAAGGTTTACGTACAATGTACAATAGTCAGCTAACACTTGACATAGTGACAGTTGCCATGTTTCTGATACCTTTTTTTTTTAATAAAACGAATGCTTACAGCGAATCCCCAACTAGTGGCCTTAAAAAATGTTGTTCTTATTTTTTCTGTAGACAGATAATTCCATTTCTTAAAAAATAATGATATTTTGGACATCAATATTACCCCTAGAATAATTGTATACCTCTTTCAAATTGAAATGATAACAAAAGTGTCTAAAATGATGCATTATGGTCAAAGTTAAGAGAAGTATGATTGTACACATTAATTCTAGGATATTATGCATTTTGGATTTATGAAAATTCTACGAAACACAAAACTTATGGTCCAAGATGATTTTGAACCCCACCGGACGAACGGTTACAAGATTGTGCATGTTTCATTGATGGAGAAGAATCTCTACTACTAAAAAGAATGAAGTGTCCACAAAACGTCGCTCCGCCAGCCCTCCGCTCCGCACCCTCGCGCCTCCGCTCCGCGCATCCCTCCGCTCCGAACGCCCTCGTGGTCCACCCCGCACGTCCGCCTCTTTAGAGCGCCCAAAACCTACGCTGCCTCCAGCCCCCACGCTCATCCTCCCATGCCGTCGCCGCCGCCGCCTCCCGCCCACCCTCTCCGCGCCTCCTCTCCGCACCCGGTGACCTGTCGCTCCCTCTCATTCCTGTCGACCGCTCCGACACCCCAAACCCGTAGCCGCATCGCTGGCCCTCTAGATCCTCCAGCGCTGCTGCCGTTCCCCCACGTCCTCTACGCGCCCGGCGAAGCTAGGGTGCGGACTCCCGCTTCTCCCTAGATCCAACCCGTACACCATTGCCGCGGCCAGGCCTCTGGTGTGTACCCGGCATGTACCCCGACCCGGTGTTGCAGTTGTTTCCAAACGCGCGCGGAGTGAAGAAGCCGCCGCCGTTGAAGCCGTGCTCCGTTGGACTGATGGTCCGTGAAAAGGTAAGTCCTCCATACATAAATCATAACCTCCAATCTCACGTCCTCCCTCTTCTATTTCATCTGTCTTTCCACCCAATCTCAGCTCTCAGGTGAATAACTGGTGAATCGAGCTGCGTCGACGATGAGGGATGCGGCTACAAGCGATTTGCCAAGGGCCAGTGAGGAGGGAACCAAATCCCACCCAAATCTGACTGCCCCATCTATGGTTCGAGGATGAGAGGAGAGTCTGTTCGTGGCTTATGTTAATTGGCAAAACTGCAAGGATCTGGGCCATCTGGTTCAATATCGAGTAATGTCCCTATCTCAAAATCATTCAATTCTCATCACTGAGTCTTCTATCACAAATTTTGATTGATGAACAATGAATTTGCTTGTTAGGTCAGATTCGCAAGGCCCTCAACCTTGCTGTTTTTCAGGGTAATGTAATGGATTTCTGAAATTTCAGTTCAGTTTCTTTAATCTATGTCCATGAATAAGTTAGCTACAAATAACCTAGCACAAAGGAAGGAAGAAACTTAAACTCAGAAGTGAATCAAACTTGTTGAATCCAATTTGTATTGCAGTGATTATGGTCTAGGCCTGACCATTGTGGTTTGTATTATTTAATTTGCAATGCAGACATATTCCAGTAATCATAGTGAGGGGTGAATTGGACATGACAGATAAGTAGCAGGTTAGCGTTGAGCAGTCGTTCCGCGAGATTGAGACCTGCATTGAGTTCCCCGCCCTTCAGAAGATCCAAGTTATCCGGGCACCTTAATTATAATATAAGGTGATTAGGTATTTCTAACCCCAAATATTTCGCGCTTGTCACTGAGTTCCGCGAATATGAGCCCCATGAGGCTGTGATGCATCTGCCAATAGCCATCCATAGAATGCTGCCCAATCATCCTCAACTTCGAATCTTAGGTTGCTTGTCATTAATCTCCTACTTATTTCAGTTGCCTATCATGTCCGTACCTGATTTTTATTTTATTTTATTTTATTGCTAAACTTGTGCTGTGTTGTTTGCTTTAATGCAAGAGTGCAAGGTCAGGTTCATATGCCCGCCACCTGGGCAACATCTAAAGATTAGTTTTTTTTGCTCGTGTGAAAGGGTGGGCACGGGTATACTCCTTTTAGTTATGAACTTAATTTTAAATTGAGATTCTGAGTGACTGATATTGCTTCCACCATTACAGGGACTAACTATTCTTATATGAGATGTGTCTTTATGATAAAATAGCAATCTTTAGGTACATTAGTTTAACATGGGATGACTACGTAGAATTTCCTTGCTCATGTAAGAATTGTTTTGCATTCTGAAATTTGATAGGTGTTGTAGAGATAATGAGAATATCAAAAGCATGCTTTCACACTTTGGAGATTGGGGAAATCAGAGGTTGCCACCAATTGCAAGTCAAAATCTCTTCATCCATTGCCCCAGGTGCCTAATTTTTGTGGTAATAGTTGAGGTCTATGCAATGCGATGCATCGTAAGGTGTGGCTACTAAAATTGGTTTGCTTTGTCAGTCCATTAATTTACTTGGTAGCTCTTTGTTGTGGCAGAATGTAATTTTTTTTTCTTCACAAACTTTACATGGTAGATGGCACTGGGTCAACCAAAAGCTTTTACCTCACAGTTTGCTTACCATACAGAGTTCAAGGTAAAGTGCTTCTAGGTCTAGGTTTTAGTCTCCGGTACAAACAGAAGCTTAAAGTTAATTGCTGAAAATCAAGAGAACGTAACCATGGCATCATAGCTACTAGCTTCTATGTTGCAACACTAATAGGAAAGTGGGATGAGAGCATGTACTGCACCACCACTAATGATGCTTTGCAAGTAAACTGCAGTACATCAGGCCTGAATGCAGGTACACTTAAGTAATCTGAACTTGTGAAGCATTTTATTCTTGGCAGAGTTTCCCTTATCATTTCCTGTGAAATTTTTAATTGTGAGATAAGTTAAATTTTAGGCTGTCATAATATGTTTTTTTGGGACTTCCACAATATTGAATCAAATTTGACTAAGCTCTGAACTTTGGGAGTTTGGTAACCTTTTAACTCAGGTACCAATAAAGCAACCTCAAAGTTTAAGATCATTCTGCAGCTGGTGAAAGCGGCATTGCATAATATGCCACAAACATGCCCTTTCACATATGCATTGTATGCATATTGTACCTTTGTTGAGGAAAACTTATTATGAAGGATTCAGCCATATACGTTGACATCTTCTTTAACCATGGTGGGATTGACAGGTACTTACTACTTAGTTATCTCTGAACTGAATCTATACAGCCATGTATTCTGAAAGAAATTTTGTTGGTCAATGTATTATTGTCACATGAAAAATGCAGAGCTGATTGATCATTAAAATGAAAATTAATTGATCGTGTTAGATAGGTTTTCAAACAGAGGCCTTATTATCACTTTGTTTTTATATTGTCCATGTATGTGTCATTAGAAACAGATTAAAAGTAGATTGACATTGTCACGCACCTGGTTTTCATTTTGTAGAATCTCTTGTTGCTTAGCATGCCATTTTTGAAAATGACTGGAAATTGAAACACTTTTACCATAAGCTTTCTCAAAATATTCATCAGTATGATAATTACATATCAATTACATGTGATCTGCATGGTTAAACATGTCACTTGCTGCTACCTTCTTTTGCTTTCAGGTGCCAGGTTTGGTGGATGTGGAATTCAATGATGACGGTCAGTTATTTCAGATGCAGGTTAAATTTCAGATGCAGTTATTTCAGATGTCGGTCAGGCATTGGAACAGCAACAGGTTAAATTTCAGAACTCATATACCCATCTTTTTCAGAATCAAATACAATTGTGAGGTTTGTTTGAATTGTACCTAATATATTGAGTTTGCATTGGAGCATTTGGAATTTGCCCCCACCAACATACTAACTAACCATTCCTACAGATCTTGTTGCCTGTTTGCAGGTCAAACATGAGCCAAAGATCCGCACTTAATGGCATACAGTCTGGAAGGCTATTGGAAGTTACAGGTTCCTCCCAAAGTACAAGTCTTTTGGCGGAGAGTACTACATGAGTTTTTACCAACTAGAGACATTCTCCATTGGAGACATATTGACAAGATTTCTAACTGTGAAGTATGCGGTGCACAACAAGAAACAATTAAGCATGTGCGTGTGGATTGTACAGTGGCAAAGGTGTTTTGGGATAGTGCAAGTTTTTGTACTGGTGTAAAATGTGTAATCATATTGTACATATATTTCATATGAATCATTTTGATATTTGTGGGGAAAAAATTTGTGTTGCCCGTAGCAACGCACGGGCACTTTCCTAGTATACAAAAGACGGCAGGGCCATTAACAAAATTACAAAAGTTAATCTCACACTAAAAGGATTGTTAGGTATCTATATAACCTATACAGATGGAACCCACTAAGAGACATTAACTATATTTCTCTCAACATGCAAGCCATCCACTTCAGATGCCACGTCATCATCCACTAAATCATCAATTTATGTCTTCTACTGATTCTCTGTGACTATAGCATCTATACATCTTTGCGAGCATCATACTTCAAAATTCCAACAATAAAAATACATGAAAGATCACTCATTTAACAACCATTTTCTCTCAACAAAATGAATATTTTTCATATATAGTGTCGTTTGTGAAATAATGTTGCAATGCAATCACCTTAGTTTATACTTTCATATTTTTACTTTGCAACTTTGTTTAAAAATTCCTCTAGCAACACACAGAGTATCACCTAGTTATAAATGTATACAATGCACTCCAAGAATTTTTGGAGAAGAATTGTGACAACAGGGACGGAGCCAAGACACAAATAGCAGAGGGGCGGAGCAAATTTTATCACCCAAGTTTCTTGGATATCGAGGTCCAAACCATACAAACTTGAATTCAAACTAGAAACTTTTAGGGGGGCTTCCTGTTTGGACATTGAGCAGCAGAAAGTGGGGGATAGAGAGGCAAAAACCGATAGAGATCTAAAATAGTTGGAATTCATAAAAAGTACACCATTGTCCCAGATTGAAATTTTTATATATATATTTTTTCTTTGATTTTCGAAAAATAAATGGACGAACCAAAAATTTCGAGAAATATACATCTGCCGCCGTACCCCACGGCGGCAGATACCTCCCGCCGTATCGCACGGCCCTGCCGCCGTGCCCCACGGCGTTAAGTCCCTGCCGCCGTGGGGTACGGCGGCAGGAGAGCACCTCTGGCGGCAGGGCCGCGTGGCACGGCGCCAGGACCCTGCCGCCGTGGCGCACGGCGGCAGGCCCCTACCGCCATGCCACACGGCGGTAAGGCCATTTTTATTTTTTTTTAAAATTTTCATTTTTAAAACACTTTTAACCTTTTTAAAAAACAACAAACTGATAAGTGTAAGCATAATCACAAGATCATATCATAATCAACGAGTAGATGCAAATAGTTTATACAAAATCATGGTAAAAGTACTACTACATCTAAATGTGCTGGTGCCTCTTCGGCCTAACAGCTCTAGCGCCAGCCCAGGTGTGGTCCCGGGCGTATGTCCAGGGGTCAGGTGCCCTGACCACCCGCGGTCCGAGCTGGTCGGGAGACGGTGTCGCCATGGCCGCCTGCGACGAGCCTGCAGCATCCGGTGTCCCTCCGCCGGCCGGTGTCGCTCCGCCCGCCGGTGTCCCTCCACCCGCCAACGACGACCCTGCACCAGCCGGTGTCGCTCCGCCGGCCGTCGGGGTCGCTCCGCCCACTGGCTGTGTCGGCTGAGTCCCAACAGGCGGTGCCTGTGTGAACTGTGACGGGCCAACCTCCTCGGCCTGCGGGGCATCCATGGTTGCGAGAATGTCGCGGTACGCAAACTCATCCCACTCCAGGTGCTCCTCGGTGATCGCGTCGAAACCGGCTGCAATGAATAGTATTAGTTCTCCAAAACGTATCGTACTTAACGAATTTTACTGTAAAGTTAAGGTCGTTACCAGGCTGGAACATAGGCGGAGTGGACGAGGAAGGAATATCTGCCGCCGCAAACTGAAAGACCGGCGGTCTGAAACCTCCTAGCGGAAAGATCGGCGCTCTAGGTGCCGTCGTCTCCGGCTGTCGAGGCCCGACTGTCGGAAAGAGCGGCGGTCGCTCTGTACGATTAGAATATAGTATAACACAAACACACAACAATTCCGTGCATTAGTTGAAAATAAGGTCCACTGAAAGTACCTGCGCCGGGGGAAACAAACGGCCGCTGCACGTAGGTGTGCGGGCCCTGCGCCTGTGGCTGCTGCTGTGCCGTCAAGCCGCCGGCAAAGGTGGAAGGCGTCAGCTGCGAAGCCGCTGTCGAGGCGGAGCTCGAGGACGACGCTGGGTGGCGCGGAAGGAGAGGAATCTCTGCGGCCCCGGCGTAGTTCACGGCGGCGGAGTACCTCATGGCAGCATCGACGATCCTGGCGTACGTGCTCTGGTGCTGCTGAGGCCCCAGGTAAAGCACTGCTCCCTCGCGGACGATGCGAGCCGCACGATCTCAGCAAGCACGTCGTGCTGCTCACAAAATTAGTAACACATGTTATAATGAAAAGTCATATGAATGAAATATGTTTGCAGTATCGTAGCTTACCGCTGTGTCGGCGGTCTGGTCTCGGCGCACCGGGTACGTGGTGTTCGGCAGGATCCTGTCGTGGTCCGGGACCGGTGGCGGTGGCGGGGTAGCAGGCACGTACGTCACCTGCGTCCGCGTCCTCGGGAGGTACCACTGAAGGTACGCTACCCAGGCCGCGCCGTCGTGAAGGCGGTGCTCGGTGACGACGTTCTCCTCGTGCGCCGCGGACGCCCACTCGTCCACGTACGGCTGCAGCTTGTCGACGAACGACGTCACCGCAGACACGCCCTTACGCATCCACCTAGCATAGATGAAACAGAAAATTATTGGCAACTGACTATTTGTAACGGAAAATAATTATAACTGGCAAATGGTAGCTCACCTGTGCGCTGTAGGCGGCAGACGTGGCGCAGCGGGTACTGGCGACTCCTGGAAGAGGCCGAACTGCCTCATCACCCGGTGGACGGCGTACTCCTCGACGTAGACGTCGAAGTCCAATCGTCGCCGCGTCATCCAGTATGCCTGGTCTCGGTAGCACAGGGACGAGAGCCCCTGTGGTGCGCGGGCAGCGACCATGGCAGGAGCGTACGGCGTCCACCGGACCTGGGCATCGACCATCCGGTCGATCTGACCTACGAAGTCCTTGTACGCCTTCTGCGCCTGCTCCCCAGCCCAAACGTGCTGCACAGAACATGAAAAGTTAATTGAATCGAACTAAAGAACTCATAAAGCGAAGAAAACGATAAGGAAGGTCATTACCTTCCGGAGGCACCACAGAGAACCCATGGTGGGGAGGTCCGCTGGGTCGGTGTCTTCGGGCAGCGGCTGGTACTCCGAGAGGTCGGCCTTGGGCCGACCGATGTCGAACCGCTCGTGGATCCACATCTGCAGCAGGAGAGGACAACCCAGGAGGATCCCCTCCTTACTCGCCGGCCTCGACACTGCCGAACACAGCCCCCTGTAGGTAGCTGCCAGAACAGCGTTGCCCCAGCTGATCTGGAGCATCTCCTCGACGGGGGAGTCGGCGATCCGCTGAGCCCAGGGGAGCAGGTACCTCGACACCGAGTCTCCCGCTGACTCGCAGAACAGCACCCACCCGAACAGCCAGAGCAGGTAGACCTCCAGAAACTTGTCCGACGTCGGGTCGTCGGCCTCGTCCGCCATGTAGTCAGCCTGCACACACACAAAGGTCCATCGTCACATTCGTTTAAAATGCATACAAACGTTGAAAATAAGAGTTAGAATCACATACGCTGAACTGCTGGATCCAAGTCCAGGTGGGCCCGTGGGTGTTGGCGAAGGGCACGTACGACAGAGGCGCGCGATCGTTCCGAGGAACGTTCGCGAACCGAGCAAGGAAGTCGGCGTGCCACGTCGCGGGGATGTCGATCGGCCCCATCGCCTCGCCAGCACACGGCAGTCCTCCCAACATCGCGGCGTCCTCCAGACTGAGCGTCATCTCGCCGACGGGGAAGTGGAACGTGTGTGTCTCTGGTCGCCACCGGTCCATGAACGCGGCGATCAGCGGGGCGTCGTAGCTGAACCGCGTCAACCGCTCCGCCCGGGGAACCTCAGCTCGTAGCCTGTCCCCTCGACCAACCGCGCAAAAGGGAGAAGTCCTGCAGCGCGTAGCCTGGAAAAAAACAAAATTAATTTACTTAACGCAATTACTATTGTAAAGAAACATAAATAAATAATAAAAATGAATTACGTACTTCGGAATCCACCGCTGATGTATCGGCATCAACGTGCGGGTGGTCCGGAAACGTATACTACCGGGCGAACGTCCAAGAACAGCCGACACGTACGAGCGGTGGTGCCGGTCCACCACCTCGTCGAACAACTCCGGCCGTACGTACTCCAACGGTCCAGCCATAGCTACAAAAAAATAACATAATTTAATCAATTAGTCGAATTATACTAATTAAAACGAATTATGTGAATTAAAAATATTTTCTAAAAATTTTACATTAATTTAATCTAATTATGTGAATTATAACCATTTTCTAGAAATTTTAAATGAATTAAAACGAATTATGTGAATTTAAACTATTTCTACGAATTTTATATCAATTTAATCTAATTATGTGAATTATAACCATTTTCTAGAAGTTTAAAACCAATTTAAACGAATTATGTTAATTAAAACAATTTTTTAATACTTTTATATTAATTTAATCTAATTATTTGAATTATAACCATTTTCTAGGAATTTTGAATGAATTAAAATGAATTATGTGAATTTAAACTATTTTCTACGAATTTTATATCAATCAATTTAATCTAATTATGTGAATTATAACCATTTTCTAGAAGTTTAAAACCAATTTAAACGAATTATGTTAATTAAAACAATTTTTAATACTTTTATATTAATTTAATCTAATTATTTGAATTATAACTATTTCTAAAATTTTTGAAATTTCTAAACTAACTAAACTAAGCTAACTAAACTAACTAACTAACTAACTACACTAACTAAACTAAACTAAATTTAGAAACATACCTTAGTCAAAAGCGCTCCGAAGAGTTGAAAGCCGAAGATTTGGAGGAGAGAATGAGGGAGGGACGAGGGGTTGGCGGCTGCCGTCGCCCCCTTATATAGGGGTGACGCTGCCGCCGTACCCCACGGCGGCAGGCTCTTACCGCCGTGCCCCACGGCGGTAGGGCTCCTGCCGCCGTTAGGTACGGCGGTAGGAAGCTGGCCTCACCTGGCAGGTCAGCCGACCATTGGCGGCACCCCTACCGCCGTACCCCACGGCGGCAAGAACGTGCCCCACGGCGGCAGGAAGTCCTGCCGCCGTGGGGTACGGCGGCAGATGTATATTTCTCGAAATTTTTGATTCGTCCATTTATTTTTCGAAAATCAAAGAAAAAAAATATATATAAAAAAATTCTCCCAGATTACTATTATTTTATCATTTCGAGCCAGGTAGGTAATGCATATAAATATTTTCAGTTACGAAGGATGGCACTAAAACATTCGTCCTTGGTTGCATTATATCAGTACTATTCAGTTGACCAGATTGAGCTTTGGCTGACCTGTCATGTTGCCGTACCTGTACAATGCACGGCAATGCGTCGCCGTCGAAGTCGAACATCCTCCGTGCCGTCAACAAAATCATTTACCATCCCACGACGACACCTCCATCTCCATGATAAAAATTAGTAGATGGCCGGCGGGCGCCTGAAACTTGACCGTAGTTGACGCCTCCACCCTCCGTGTCTCCCGTCAAACAACCACCGTATTTCTCTGCCCCGCCACCGGCGCTCTCCACATGAGAACGCCGCGCCGCGCGCTAATCCACGACCTCCGGCCGACGCCTATTAATCTCTTCCCGCCGCGCACCGCACCACAGCACCACAACCGCTCAGAAAACCTGCCCATCATCAGTCGCGAACCAACTGTAACGTCCTCCTCCTGCTGCTGGTACACACAAGCACGTACGAGAAGCAAATAGTGATCATGCCGACCTTGGTCTCGGCGAGATCGCGCGGCACCGGCGGTGCTGCCGCCGCCGCCGGCCAAGACGGCGGTGGGCGTGGGAACGGCGCGTGCTACGGCATCGCGGCCTGCGCGGTGGCGCTGGTTCTGTTCTGCGTCCTGGCCACCTCCGTCAGCGTCTGGATGGCGTTCTTGTTCGGCGGCCTCGCCCTGATCGCCTTCGGCGTCGCCGGCTGCCTCGCGCCCGCGAACTGGTGCGGGGGGCCAAGCGACGGCGCCGGCGCCAGCGCTGACAGCGAGGCCGTGGCGGCCGCCGACGCAGCCGGAGTCGTCGTCGCCGCACGGGCGCGGCGCCGGTTCGGGATGCCTAAGGCCGCGATCGACGCGCTGCCGACGTTCGCCTACACGGTGGTTAACGCCGCCGAGGGCCGCGACCTCGAGTCCGGGGCAGCAGCTGACGCAGGTGGCGAGCACGAGTGCTCGGTGTGCCTGGAGGACGTGGAGGCCGGCGAGATGGTGCGGCAGCTGCCGGCGTGCAAGCACCTGTTCCACGTGGAGTGCATCGACATGTGGCTGCACTCGCACCGGACGTGTCCAGTGTGCCGGTGCAACCTCTTGCAGTCGCAGAGGAAAGTTGCTGCAGTAAAACCTCCTTCTCCTCGTCCTGCTGCTGCTGAAGAGGAACGGCCGGCTGAAGATGTCTTGCCACCGGTCTAGGCTTCTTGCAGCCTGTTCATAACAGCACTTATTTTAGGTGTCACAGATTTCTCTGCACATATAAGCACGTAAATATGTACTCGTGTTGGAATCTAGAATATTTTTTCTCAGTTAACTTGAAACACAATTGTATTTGATCATTTTGTACAAAAACTATATGTAGAATCCACAAAATAAAAGGCCCCTTCGTATACGTAGAAAAAAGATTATTGTGCGAAGGACGAGACTTGATTGGGCCGAAAACAATTGTGCGAGGAAAATGGGCCATTCTCTTCTCCCTACCACCACTGCTTGTGTCGTACTAGTGCCACCGACGCTGGCTGGAGAACAAGAAGCTATTCAATAAACAGTGGCCCCAAAATGTTGATCCAGGTTTAGAAAAATGTTGAATCTATTTTTTTCAAGATGTTGAAATAAGTTGTAAGAAATGTTGAATGTGTTAATTTTGTTCGAAATGTTGATCCATATTTTTGAAATGTTGAATGTAGTAATTATAGATGTTGAACCCACTTTAAAAAAAATGTTGAACTTATTTTCTGATTTGGGCTTAGTTAGCATATCTTTCGACGTGTCACAGAAAAAAATTTAGTTATCCGGTGATAGAACATAATGCTAAATACCGAAAGAAGGGAAAGCCTCTAGATGCCTGTGTTGTGCAGTGAAAAAAAAGGTCTAGTTGGTGAATTATTTATTAACTGAGAGAAGACGGATGTAGGAGGAGGAAGAAGAAGATTTTATTGATGGGCTCTAAACCAAATAGTTAACTGGCTAATAGAAGCCATATAGGAGCCCTTTTTAATTAATCTCAAAGAAAAAAAGGAGCCCTTTTCAATCTTTATTAAGCTTGAACAAATAAAGTACATGCTCGATCGAGATTATAAGAAGACAATGCACGTGCCAGATTATTATAATCCAAAAATATCATTCCCTAGATTATAAAATTGGATTTCATAACGTGGGGGCATTACAAACAGGACCTAAATTTTGGTCAAATGACCTGGTTTTGCAAAGTTAGAGGATAATAGAACCCTGACGTACTCGTTCCAACGGTCGTACGGTCGTATTGTCGGTTTCCTCGGTTTTTTCTCTAAGGATAAAATGGTAATTTGGTTGATATATGTTTTAGAAAAAAATTCCCCGCTACCCACCCGGTCCACCCGTGCACACCTCCTCCCTCCGTTTTTATATATTACAAAAATGACATTTTACATTTCCGATAATACCTTTTAACTACCGGTACGACCTTTGAATACTACTGTACGACAGCTAAAAAACCGGTCGTATATAATTAATCTCAACCGTCCGATCCTTACATATAGGTTCTTTTCTGTTACATACGAGTACTTTTCCAACTGGTCGTACAGGTCGTATTGTGTACCGAAGAAAATCTCGACATACTCATAGTTCAGGTTGATGATTAAATGTGGGCTTTAGTCACAAGAAAAGAAATGAATTGTAATTTAGCAATGCTTCATAAATACGTAAAAGAAAGCTACTGGTAGTCAGGCAAATAGTTGGTTGCTGACGACCAAAACTTGGGCAAGTCAGTATTTTAACCACCATTTGATTTGTCACCAAAATTTGACAACTTTTTTACCCAAGTTTTGTCTTGCCAAAATTTTGGCAAATCCAACTTTTGACTACCAACCAATCAGGCTCGAAAGCATTTCCCAGAATGCAAGCATGCGTATTCCACTCTTGTGGTGCTGGACTCCTGGTGATCAGTTCAGACAACGCATCTCCTTATCTAGCTCGACAGTATACTGATAAATTGACCGGCTAATATAATCCATCCATGTAAATGGAGAATTGGATTCTGCAGCATCATGACACATCCATGGTGAGTGGTAGTGGTACCGCTATCTGGCTCTGAAGATTACACTACTCCAGTGTCCTGATCTCAGAAGTCAGATCTGCTTGATTTTGCTACCAAGTAATCAGAAAGCAAAAGGATCAACACATATAGCTTTATTGAAGTATCCACACCAGAACAGTGCACATCACATCACATGATCAACACACTGAGCACCTCAAACCAAGCACATGAACAGACCCGATCATGGTCATGGACGGATCAAGCTATACACACCCAAAAAGGTAATCAAGCTGAAAGGAGAGGGACGATATGTACTGATACAGAGGAATACAGAGGAAACAGAAAACATGAAAACGCAGGGCTAGTTGACGACAACAGAGGTGGCTGGCTCGCCGCCATGTAGAACTACTAGTTCTTCACCTCATCCGTGGCGGCCTCCTCGCGTTGGGAACGGCGGCCGTGGCCGAACATGCTCCTGCTGATGGCCTTCTTCCTCCACCACCTCACCTTCTTCTCCTCTTGCTCGTCCTCGTCGTCGCTGTCGCTGTCGCTGTTCTTGCTGTGATGCGCCCGTTTCCTCATCTTGTTCTCAGCGCGGCGGATCTGCTTCTTCGTCTCCTCCTCTTCCTCGTCGTCGTCGTTGCTCCGGTGGTGCTTCTTCTTCATCTTCTTCTCCTTCTTCTTCCCCTTGCCGTCGCAGCCGTGCTGCTTCTTTATTTTCTTCTTCTCCTTCTCCTCCTCCTTGTCGCCGTCGTCTTCATCGCCGTCGATCTGCTCCTCCGTCTTTTCACCACCCTGTTCACCTTCAGCGGACAGCTTCTTGGCCGTCAGCTCCTCCTCCTCCTCGTCGGCGTCGCTGGACGGGAGCGACTGATCGGGGTCTGGCTCCGCGACGGGTTCGACCATCTCCTCGGTCACGACGACGTCGTCGCTGGACGGGAGCGACCGATCGGGGTCCGGCTCCGCGACGGGCTCGACCTCGACCATCTCCTCGGTCACGACGACATCGTCGCTGGACGGCAAGATGAGGAGCTCCTCCCCATCCGGAACCGCGTGCACCTCGGCTACTGTCGCGGCTGCGGAGGAGGCGTTGGTGGCGACGCCGCCTTCTTTGATGGGGATGGAGTACGCGACGGCCACAAGGGAGATGAGGAGGCAGAGGGCCATGGCGGCCGAGACGCGGAGAGCCATGGTGGCGTGCAGGCGCAGTAGCGTGTGTGCTTGACTGCTTGGGATTCCGGCCGGCGGGGAATGGAATGCGACGGCGGACTGGATCGGAGGAAGCGAAGAAGACCGACTGATCGAGCTCGGCTTTGGGGGAGGTGGTATTTGTATTGCACAGGAGCAGCGTGGGGCCCACGTGAGGTTTCTGGGTCCCAGCGTTTGCGGGATTCGCCGGTCGGTTTTGCGGGGTGGGTCAAAGTCAAACACGCTTACTCTAAAAGATAACTAGATACCTCTCTGGCTCTCTCAACTTGAAGTCTAGAATGATCTCTTTCTATATTAAAAAAAACTATAATGTCCTCCCTCTTATAAAAAAACAAGAATGATATCGATACATCTCCATATACGTACAGTTTAGGATATTGGTTTGGTAAAATATTAATATAGAATTAGAAATTGTCAGAAGGAGATCATATTTGAAAGTTCTTTCCACGATATATCTAGTTACATATACAGTGTACTTCTGTCAAAAAAATGTACTGTGTGTTGTTATTTTAAAAAAAGAACAAGTGTCTTGATTCAATGGCTACTTCATTAGAAAATAATTTAACATTTTAGAGCAAGTACACGGAAGTTGTCTAGTAGGTGCACATACATAACACATTACCAAATCATTATTATTTTAAATCACAACTTGCTCTAATTTGTAGTCTAGTAAAAGGTTGTCTAGCAGGTGTCACAAGTATAAATCATGGATTTTATAAATCATGTGCTTGCGTTTTATAAACCATGAATGAAATTGAAGAAGTATAAGAGTCCGTTCGGCTGGTAGGATGAATAGTGCTCAGCTGGTAGAATGAATAGTATTGTATGAGAGGAAATATGTCAAAACAAACCGAAATAAGCCGAAGTTGGATCAGCCGAACGGGCTCAAGGGGCTACTTGGTTCACCGGCTCACCGCCACACTTCGCCATCACCATCACAGCCCTCCCTGCCACGCTACGGTCAACACCAAAAGCTGCCGCCAGCTGTGGCGGGCTTTTCCCGCCATGGGTTGTGGCCACCTGCTGCGTGGCATGGCGGCTCGTGATCGGGAGCCAAACAACCTCTAAATTACAAGAATTTTAAATGAACGTGTGTCTCAAGTCAGAAAAAGTAATTTGTTTTCAAAAAAGAAGGAAACAAAAGTAATTTGCCTTACCAGGCGCGTGTCAGTGCTGGGGACAACCACATACCACCTGTGCATGCCCTCACCAGGCAACCACCTCACGGCATATAGGCACCGGGCAAGCTCATGACAATTGCCAAGCACTGTGTGCTCGTTTTCTTCTTCGTATGAATATTCGCTAACACACGGTCACAGTCGTCGTTCCTCACCATCAATTGATTAATGTGACGAAAGACTAGAAGGCAGTAAGGCACCGGCTTAGGCTAGTCGCACCGCGCAGCCTCCAAAATCACAGAGGGCATGGCCCACCTGTCGGACGATTTTACCGATCCGATCTGCCCTTCCCCCCGCGACCGTCCCAACCCTATCCGAAACGCCAAAGGTCACAAAGCCAACTGCCCCTGCGGCGTCTTTCTTTCTCCTCACCTTCCCGTGGAGCTCCCTGCGGCCTCCATCCCTGCCGACGCCAGCGGCTCCCCTCTCTCGCTCCTCCTCCGGCGCGGGGGCCCGACCTTCAGTCGTCCCCGGCGCTCCCCTCCCCGGCGGCGGACGAGCACGGCTCCATGGTGACGCGGAGCTCCGTGTGGTGCCGCGGCGGGAGGGAGCTCTGCCTCGGCCTCCTCCGCAACGGCGGTCACGGCTGCCTCCCGGTGGCGCCCGCGGCTCCTCCCTCCCGCTGGCGGTAGCGGCTCCCTCCCTCCCACCGGCGGCCGCGCCGGATCTCGTCGTCGTCACCCTGCCCGCAAAGCCGCGCCAGACCTCGCCATTTCCGCCCTGGCCGCGCCGGCGCACTTCGCGGAGCCGCGCCTCTGCTGCTTGTGGGTGCCGCGCTGCTGCTCGCGAGGCTGCGCCGCGCCCCAAGATCCGACACCGGCGGTCTCCTCCAAGATCTGGCGTCGGCGACCGCATCCTCCTCCCCCTGCTCGTCGTCCCCGCGGCTCTCCTCCCCGATGGCAAACGGGCGCGGATCCATGGCGACGCGGCGAGGAGGAACCTCCGCACCGGCGGGCGCGGCCACCTCCCGGCGACTGCCGCGGCTCCCTCTCGCCGGGACCGGCCTCCTCCTCCCAGCGGCGGGCTCCTCTGCCTCGGCATCCTCCGCTGGCCTCCCCGGTGTCAACAATCGTTCGTCTTCCCCTTCTTCGCAGGGATGGCGCGAGAGGAGCGGTTTCTGACGTGGAGAGGATACAGGTGCCGCGGAGGAGCGCTGTCTGTCCAGCTTTCCTGTAGCGAACGGAACTGTAGAGGCGTGGTTGCAGGTCTGCGGTGCGGGGCATTCACCTGCTTCTTTCCCGTTCCGGTCCTTTTACAGCTGCGCGGTGCGACTAGCCTTAGCTAGTATAACCACGGTTTGTTATACCGTGTTGCCAGGGGCGTAGCCAGGATTCGACTATAGTGGGGGCCGAGACATCGAGTATAAAAATGATCTCATAGTTATTTTTCCAAAAATGAACAAAGGGATTATAAAAATGAACCTAATGATGAACTATATATTTGATTGTGTTCGTAGGGCAAGTTCTCCCACGTGTTGCCATGCAATAGTGGAGAGTAGGTTATATAAACTAAAGATATAAAAAGTAATTACACAATAATGCTATTAATGGGATAAACGATAGTGTATAAAATATGGAAAATTAGAAGAAAGCTAAATGAATTATATGCTTTCTCAGAATACACGCTACTAATAGGTTTGAGTTAATTGTTTTCTATTTTTTAATGCCAATATCCCAAAGAATTGATAAGAAGTGATATTAGATCTTTAAGATATATACATGTACTAGCTAGTTATTTGACTACTGTATATGGCGATGGCCCTCACGCTTGCATTGGAATCAGGCAAGAACACCAATTGTATGGCCTCATGGGCTAGGCTGGGCTGTTGTGAGGGTGCTGATTCTGTTTAATTAGTGAATGAAACAGCAATTCAGATGCTCTCATGCGGTGGTGTGCGGCAGCATAGGGGGGCCAGGCCCCTGCGCGCCCCCCCTGTGGCTCCGCCCCTGCGTGTTGCGCCTTTCATTATCTGACCAAACGAAAGCAACTTAATTATTATCGCCCTAGAAAAAACTGAAAAAAATCTGATTGGCCAGCGATGCGTGTTAAAACTTGAGTGGCTAGCGGATTATATTAATTGCTGTTTAATTTCCTTCTTGCTTCGAAGTGAAGGAGCTGCCATGCATGCATGGCCAATGCTGCTTGCCATGCCAAAGTGTGCTGTTTTGGCGCGTGATTTCTCAATGTACTGCTGACAAGGATATGATATACTCCCTCCGTCTCAGAATATAAGGTCTTGTTGACTTTTGCCGATCATGTTTGACCACTCGTCTTATTCAAAAAATTTATGAAAATATAAAAATAATTATGATATACTTAAAATATATATAGTAATAAAACATGTCATAACAAAATAAATAATTTTTTCATAAATTTTTTGAATAAGACGAGCGGTCAAACATGATCAGCAAAAGTCAACAAAACTTTATATTTTGGGACGGAGGGAGTACGCTGCATCTTTAAATCACAATAATTCAAATAATTTATCCACATTTTAGTATTTGTGAGATGGAGGTTTGTCAAAGTCACCAGTCTTGGTCACAACTGAATCAAAATTTTCAATAAGCAAGCCGATGGACATATATCCTACAATTTTATTTGTTCACTGCTTATCGTAGAATATGTCCAGCCTTTGACCGTCATTATTGCCTCAAGAGAAATAGAGAATCACCACAAACGGGGTGAAAAACTGCCCGCCGAGCAACTTCAACAGCTTCTTTATATCTTTTTTCATTGGTAAAAAAAATACAAAAAAGCAGCAAAATCACGGTCCAACAGCCTCGGTAAAATCCAACATCGCGATATCTCTCGCCATTCCGCCCTGGTGGCTCGCGAGCTTTGGCGAGGCAGTCCCGCTCGCAAAATCGCCGGATTCCGCGGCGGATCGATCCCTCCCGCGGTCCCACCCTCCTCGCGCCAAATCGTCCTCCTCCCGCGTAGCTCCCTAGTCGGGGTAACAACTGCTGGGGTCTGACTTGAAGGAATTTGTCGGGGGTTCTCCGCCGCCGCCTAGATCCGCTCTAGAGGAGCCACCGGGGTCTGCCGCCGCACCCCACGGCGGCGGAAGGTTCCTCGTCGCCAGGATCTGGCCTGGAGGAGCCACCGAAGCCGCGGCAGAGTACGCTCGGCTCGCCACCGTCGGGATGTTCCCTGATATAGGAGCTCATTGGGGGCTGCTGTGCCCGCCGTCGCTCCTACACGTGGACGAGCACGTGTCGACTGACGAGCTCGCATCTCTCGAGATGAGATGTCAAGAGTGCCCTCAGCCCGAAGGGGCGCTGCTCCCCCACCTCACCGCGGGGCCCGCCACTAGTTGGAGGCTCACTGCACCCCCGCGATGCAGCCCCTCGAGCGCCATGGAATTCGGGGGAGAGTGAGAAAGAGAAGATGAGAAAAGGGAATGAGAAGGGAGAAGAAAGTGGAGTGGAGGCCCGACGGGAGGTGGGGAAAGAAGGTGGAGGTGGAAGTGGACGTCGTCGAGCCGCCGAGGAGAGGACACGAGCTCGCACACGGGGGAGCTGCGCCGCTAGCCGCCGTGCACGCGGGGAGGTGTGGGGTGGCGTCGGTGGAAGTAGAGAGGTGAGGGAGAAAGAAAGAAAAGCATTATGACACGTGGGGCACTGGGGCCCACTGGAAAGGGAGTTCAGTTTAAAGAGGTTGTTGGATTACTCAATACAAATATGAAGTTTTCTATTTTTACAAAGGTTAAATCTTCAAATTTAGGTAACAAAAATAAAAGCAGCTGTTGAAGTTGCTCTAATCATGGATTTGCATCCGTCTGTTGGAGAGCATCAATGATGTGGCTTCATCGTAGATTCATAGTGCACATGTTGAAGTCAATATCTGCATCAAGAGTGAATGATAGGTGGTTACAAAGGTCGTGGACTGCTGAAATTTTGTTTAGAACATGTCACCTACAAACAAGTGCATCCCTGTAAACTATCCAAAAAGCAGACAAGTAAAAGATAATTTGCAATGAGCAGCGAAAACAACACGACGAACATATGCATGAGGGCCTGTGAGAGTTAATTGGAGCTCATCCATGAATTTTTTTTAGTTTTTTTTTTCTGAATTTTCAAAAATAAATGTCGGATCTAAAAAATTTTAAAACTAGACATCCACCGCCGTTTGAAACGGCGGCAGCTGGAAACCGCCGATGACAATGGCGGTTACAGTCCCGCCGCCGTTTCAAACGGTTGTTGACACGTGGCACGCATGCCTACAACGAACTGCCTTTTTAAATGGCGGTTGGTTCAACCGCTATTTAAAAAGGCGGTTGCAGACCCATAAACGGTGGTTGGAGGCTGGGACGGGGCGGGTGAGGGGAGAACCCAGCCACCGTTTGAAACCGCGGCTGGACACACCAACCGCCATTTTAAAAGGCGATTTCTTTTAAAAAAACAGAGCAAATTACATGGCACGTATGACGCTGGTTGCACCGGTACTAATCCTAACATGCCTTAGGGAATTTTAAAAACGATTACAACAAGACAACTTGCCTACTAGTAGGAGAACCCGGACATCATAGATCCGCCGGAGTGCTGGGAGGGCATGTAGTATGCGTACCCAGGAGATGGTGGAGGTGGAGGAGAAGGTGGTGGGGATGGAGATGTTGTCCTTGTTCTCGTGGCATGGACAACAAGAGAACTCGTCCTCACAACCGGTGTTCGTTTTGAACACAATAGGTCCCCTCACGGGGCTGTCATCTTCCCTAGATGGTGGATCTAGACGAGCCAGTGCCTCTTCGAGCTCCCGCTTGAGGTTGTAGATGACGACATCATCGAGGTAGTCGATGTACTTTTGGTACGGCTCGATAGCTGGAGGATCCGTCCATTGCACGAAAGTGTAGGAATTTGGTTGCTTAGAGTACTGCGGAAAGGGAGACTATGTTAGCGAACCAAAAGAAGATGATGGGCCATTTTTCACAACTTTGCTTACCCAAGCATACGGGCAGTGCCAGAAGCAACTGTCAGAGTTGTTCCATCCCTGGTAAACTTGCATCACATAAAACTCACCGTGTGCACACCTTGACCAGTTCACCGGTTGATTGGATGCGTAGCTTCTAACATCACGCATGGATTTGAAATATCTCTTTTCGAAGACTAAAAAATTGCCTTTGAAGTCTGTGTCTTGCTCAGTCCACACTCCAGGACCGACAGACTCATCATCCCCACTCCAGAAAGACATTGCTGCTTGCTATGAAGAGGCATGAGAGAATAGAAGGGTGGTATATATGTAGGCAATGAAGAAGCCTGGGTGGTGGGCCATTCGATCCGTGGATAGAGAAGCGAGCAGTGACTCAGAGAAAACACACCCTAGAACCCTAGTCAATCCGGTGGGTAAAGGAACTACGCAGTGACTCAGAGAAAACACACCCTAGAACCCTAGTCGATCCGATGGGTAAAGGAACTACGCAGTGACTCAGAGAAAACACACCCTACACCATTCCAAGCAAACAAACATTAATGCAGCTGGATTCAAGTTCTTAAGGATACAGACCGACGCTAGTGCATGATGAAATGAAATGGTAGTTTCTGAGTGATACAGTCGGACTCTACGTCTGGTACTCTAGGTCTACTAAGTACAACGGGGGTATTTCCCCTTCCTCATGGCGTTCGACCTAGCTTCCTTGGCCCGGCGAGCTCTCTCCCTCTTCCACTCTCTATCCGCTTCACGGGCTTGGGCCTCTTCACGTTCCTTCATCTCCCGCTGAATGCGAATTTCCTCCTGTTGTGCTCTTTGCGTTTTGCTGCTTGCCTTTCCGCCTCCTCCATCCGCCGCCACCTCTCTGCCGCCATACGGTTCGTGTACTCCACGTACCGCTTGTCGTCTTCGGACTGCTCAATATCTAGCCACTGCATGAAATCACAAAGAGGAGGTGGAGTCTTTTTTCAAAGACATGTGTTGACGGTTCGAAACCGCGTTCAACTTCACCGCAAGTACACGGAGTGACTTGGTACCTTTTCCACCAAGGGAGGGGACCCCCTAGGTTCTTGTCAATCCACAAAGCAAGGGAATTACTTGTGTTTAACCTAACACTAACTTAGTTGATTAAGCACTTTATGATGTAAAGATTGATCTATAAAGTAAAGACAAACTAACCCTAGATTATGTTAAAGAGAAAGAGAAATGTGGTTCACGAGTATGAAGAACGTATGCTAAGGAGTCTAGGTACTTGAGAAGCAATCACCCAAAACATGATAAAACCCCGATCCAATCTATCTAAGGATGTGAGCAAAGAGTTAGGCGTTTCCCTTCCCTAGTACATGTCACTATGCGAAGGTAATCGTCGCTAACCCTAATGAACACGGTATGTTGACGTGATCTATGGGAGCAACCCCGAAGGCAATGGTAGCTAACCTTAAACATTAAGCATCATCAACAAGAAGGTATGATAGATAAAAGATCCAAACAAGAGAGTGGGTGACTATATGTCAAGATCCATTACAACTCCATGGACAAATGATTACTTTACCCCATCAAGACGCTAGGCATGGCACCGTTGAACATGGTGGATGCCCCCGATGGAGTCCATCTCTCGATGTCCTTCAATTCCGACGGCACCGTGGCAAGGCCTCGGCGTCCTCCTTCCTCGTGGCGGCCTCCCTTGACCTTGGTGATGATCCTCTTGAATCTTCACCCTCTCGATCAACCCTCTTCCTTATGTTTGATCTCCCGAGGCTTCTCTGGTCATCTTTCGCGAATGGCTCCTCTCCCCAAACAATTAGGGTTCCGCGAACTTATCACCGAAGAAAGACGGCAGCGAACCGACCTGGAATGGGGGTGGGCCGGCCGACCTGGCCCATTCCCGACCTGGTTCGTCTCCGTCTTTTGCCACGTATCATTTCTTGCACTTTAGGGTTTTTCCTCCTTCGGATATGGGCTTTGGACGTCATTATCCCCGCGACCAAGTTAAGGGGTCTTCACGCATGATCTTCCGGTCTTTTCATCTTGGTCCTCGAAGATTCTTCATTGAAGCACGTTGGTCCTTGCCACCTTTGGAGTCAAGTTCACGCACGGTCGGAGCCTCTTGATCATCATGTAAATCGTCCTCCAAACCGAGTGCATCTCTTCTCATTTAGTGCATGAATTCCTGCGTAAACATTATACTCCAAAACACACATCCAACGATGAACTTGTTATATCATTAGTATGCCTAGTGGCGGGTTAGTTCCGAAATGAAATCCAAACTATAACATAACAAGTGTTCTTGGTTGACAGAAATCGATCGCCAACATCCCCCCATGCTTAAATCTTGCGCGTCCTCGAGCAAGTTGCTCAAAAACTGTTTATCCACGGAGTTGAAACATGCTTCGTCAATTCCTTCCTTTCAAGTTAGTTAATCATTCATCTTTAATATAAGAGACATGAAACAAAGATCATAATGTAAACATGGGTGTTTAGAAATTACCCATTCAAGACTTACCCCACAACTCATACCTTTTCACTAGAGATCTTCGACTTCATCCATACTTGCTTTCTCACTTTCATCGGAGGGTTTTTACAAACTTTTAGAAATAAAATTCCTGCACAAAGCATTAGACAAAGTCCTTCTCCAAGTTCTCACATGTCACTCATTTAAAGTGGCTATCCTAGATAATTTCATAAACCCTCACCTCCCACAAGTCTCTCATTTATAATGTAAGGTGGAGCTGTATGTGTGGCTAGTGAAGCTAGCACAAGTATTTTCAAGTTAGGAAAATCCTCTAGTGGTTGTTCACCTTCCAAGACAATGATCATGAGAATTAAACCATAATGTAGGGGTGTCAAGGATGAGAAGATTTAGAATGGTGGACATGTGCAAAGGAAAATAATAATGACTTCAAGGCACTAATGATGTCCTCGATGTCGGATTGTACATGGTATGGAATATCAAAGATTCGTTCTCAACATCGTGGCATCCTTCCTTGCACTTCTTTTGATCTTTATTTGACTTATCATCCTTCACTATACCTCTCTTGCTTTGCCTTGGATTTTCCTTCTTTTCCTTTTCTTTTTTTCTTTCTTTCTTTTTTTCCTTTTTCTTGTTCTTGTGTGCGCACCACACACATATATTCCTTTTTTTTCTTTTTTTTCCACATCTTCATCTTCTTCTCTGAAGCTTTTCGCTCATCTTTTGAACATGAATAACAATCTGAATTTTAAATAAAAGCATGCCTAAAAATTGAACGAATCTTCGAACATGGGTTGTGTTCAAGAAGTAAGACGATAAAAAGATGTTTATGTGTTTGGGTATGGAATCCGGCGATGTACGGGGCATTCAATGTGAAATTCCCGTTACCGAATGTATGGCGAGGCTGGCAATAAAAGATATATATCAAGGACATGATCATTGCTTGAAATTAGACCTCCCAAGAGAGTAAAATCCTAACCCAATTCATCATGCTAAACAACACTTATGGTGGAGTATATATATATAAAGGCTTTGTATAGGATAGATTTTACCTCTCAACTTGGAGAAAGAGATCGCTAACCTTCATAGCAAGGTGTTTTTCTTAATTTTCAGAAATTAAAGCCTCCAATGTTAGTATTACTAAAAGCATAGATGAAGCAAAGTCCTAGATCAAAGTTTGAATATGGGTGCTTTACAAAAGTAAGTTTCCACTAAGCACCACGGTAAATGATTAATCATCAAGTTCATGCTCGAATAACAAAGATAAAATAAAGACATAACAAGAAAAGAAACAAGAGACTTGCATAAGACACTTTTTATTTCTTTTTCTTGACTCAACACTAAATTAAGATAGTTTCGAGCTAGAAAGATAAAACAAAACTCACACTTGACTCAAAATTTAAAGACTCGACCTAACACCACTTTAAGCAAAAATTTAAAAAGGTAGCTAGCTAGCTCCCCCCACGCTTAGATCTTACGATGTCCTCGTCTTAACTTTAGAAAAGGCACAAAGGGGGAGAACATGCTAACTACAACACGTAGTGGTCCTTCCCGCATGATTTGCACCACTCCTTCTTCTTGAAGTTCTTGTTCATCCCGAAGAGCTTCCTTATGTTGCGGTTGAGGTACTTGAAGTCGTCTTCCGCCATGCTCTCCCAATCTTCAATCCTTTGTTGCATGGCGTTGATGGTGTGGAAACACTCATCAAGGAAAGAGAAGAGCTCCGCAATAGCGTTGAGGCAAGCCGCGCAACACATGTTGTGCTCTTGATGAGGACATCACAGCCATACGTAACCCGGATGCCTTGCTTACACGAAGCCCACCTCTGGTTACGCATCAAGAATCAAGTGCACAACCGGTTACACAAGAACAAGCATTAGATACACGAGCCCAAGTGATTGATGGACCGGTTACGCGCAGCCGTGCAAGGAAACTCCAACAAGACGTTTACACAGGAGGCTTCTCTATTGGGTTACGTGAAGGACATAGGAGGTTACGCGGAGGACACCAAGACTGCTGCCCAAGTTGAGAAGCGTTACGCACACAAGACTCAGGGTTCCGCCGCAGAAGCATCAACTTCACGTCCAAGTCTGTACCATCTCGGGAAGAGACGGGAGTCAAGTGATACATCACTGGAAGCTCCTCTAAGTCAAGATTCGAACCCAACAAACAACACATCATTTCGACTTCCGAGCTAAGAGTAATTGGCAATTTACTAAAGGCTGCGCAGAAGCTGAACAGACGTGCGTGAACTGAAGAAGACTTCGTGAATGCTTCCACCAGTTGGCCTTCCATCTCCCAACGTGGCCACTTCAGTTCACACTTATCCCACACCCATCTAGGAGGGTTGTTCCTTGTATAAATACCCCCTATGTACCCCAAAGAACTCAGTTTTGATGATGATGAATTGATAGCCTCATATGGTTTGTCGCAGCCGGGCTGCTGAGTGCCTTGCACACCCTTGTTCTTCATTGTTCTTCTTGGACTCGTGAAGAGACCCCTCTGGGTTCTGCTACTTCATGCCATACGGCTTCCGTTCGGCTGCGCCGTATTGTGTGGATTAGTTCTGGCTTGTGGTTCTGCGGTCGTTTGGAGATCGAGTCGAAGTCCTCGTGGTTTCGGTGCCTCTCTCCCCGTCGCTTGGTCGCATCCAACCTTTGTCAGGTATAAAACTACTTACCTGTTGCTTGCAGCAATTATCTTGTTACAAAACCTACTGCCGTGAAGATCGGGCCATCCCCAGGACCTTTCTTGCAACGGTCCCTATCATGTGGTAATCAGAGCTATCGTTGTCATGGTAGGTTTTGGTTATTACCCACCCTCCCACCCTTTACATTTTGTTACTGGTTTCATCCATCACATATATTTGTGTTTTGTTCATGTCCTACAGTCCACTAAAAAGCCACAAAAAAATCCCATAGCCTTTTTGTGGTACTGTTGCATTGTGTGTTTCGTTCCTAGTGTTCTTAATCACCATCTTTGTTCTTCTGCAATGCTGTAATTTTTTTCCCGCACCCCTCGTATGTTCTCTTGTGTTTGTTGTTAGTAAAAAAAATTCAAAAAAAAGTGTGAAAGAGAGAGCAAAAAAGAAAAAGAGTGAAAAAAAGAAAGAAAGGAGAAGTTGAAAGGGGCTGTGTTGCGGATTGTGTAACTAAAAGTTTGATATCTATAATCTCAAGTTGGTGGTGGTTCTGGACAACAAGTTTTGAACGGGTTACACACTTTGTTTCAGTACCATAGCCTTCTTTGAACAGCCACCTATAGCCCCACACAAATCTGAAACCGGGGCTTTTGATTCGTAATCCTTTCAACCGCTTAATCACAAGTTTGGTTACGCCACACTAGCACACTCACGGTCCTTGAGAACGGGTAAGAACTTGGGTAAGCAAGAGGTGAGGTTGTGTGATTCCACATATTTTTCCTATTCCACTTTCTCTTGCAATCCCTAACATGGCAGGATCTGATTCAAGTGTTCGTGGTGGGAACCACGGAGATGAGGAGCTCCCTGTCTCACGGGCTGAGATGCGCAATATGGCCAACTCGCTTGTGGAGGCAATGGAGAGGATGCTCGATGACCGTCTTCCTGATGCGAGACGAAGAGCTCCACATCACCATGATGAATCTGGTGATGAAAATTCTGGTTTTGGGCGTGGTTTTCGTGACCATTTTGAAGGTGGTCGTGATGGTCGTGGTGGTGGAAGGCGTGCTGGTCATGAGGATCGGCGTGCAGGAGGTGGTCGTGATCATGGCCGTCGTGTTCACTTTGATGATGAAGCTGAATCTCAGGGCAACCATGAGGAGGAAGAAGATGATGAGAATCCTTTTGGAAATGGTGGGCGGTTTGAACACCGTCGAGATCACCGTCGTGGTACTGGTCATGTTGGTGAACGCCATTGTGGTCGCCATAGAGATGATCCGGACAACATTGCCCGTGTTAAACTCCGTGTTCCAAAATTTTCAGGAAAGGAAGATGCTGATGCATATCTTGATTGGGAAGAGCAGTGTGATCAAATTTTCAGAGTACATAATCTCTCTGATTGGAGATGTGTTAATTTTACTTCCATTGAATTCTCTGGATATGCTCTTACTTGGTGGAATCAAATACAAGACAATCAGCTTGTGTTGGGACGTGATCATATCAACACATGGGCTGAAATGAAGCGTGTGATGAGGAGGCGTTTTGTTCCATCAAGCTATCGTCGTGACCTTTGTAATAGGTTACAAACATTGAAACAAGGTTCCAAATCAGTTGATGAATATTTTAAAGAGATGAAATTGCTCTTGATTCGCTCTGACATCAGGGAAGATGAAGAATAAAAAATGGCAAGATTTTTGCATGGTCTCAATGATGACATTTCAGGTTTTGTAGAGATGTTTCCATACCGTAATTTGCAATATCTTGTTGATCAAGCTATGCGCACCTAGAGGAAAATTCAGCAAGAAGGATGTGGTCAGTTCTATGGGAGTCGATCTGTCTCTACTGCATGGTGCCGGCAGCAGCCCGGTACCTCTTTTGCTGGTGTTCGATCTCAAGGTGCTGCAGCTAGGTCCTCTCCATCCATTGGTGCTGCAAAAACTACATTTTCTAGTGCTTCTTCACCTGCAATTCAACAAGAAAATCATCGTCCTGCTACAAGTGCAGCAGCCCCTTCAGTTGCATCAGCCACTGCATCATCTTCACATAGCCGAGGCATTGTTTGTCACAAGTGCCAAGGTCGTGGACATATTGCTGCTGAATGTCCTAGTAAAAGGACCATGATTGTGAATGAGCAAGGTGAATGGGAATCTGAAAGTGATGAAGAACGTGCTCCAATATATGATGAAGAACATGGGAATGATGGAGATGAGATCCAACCCGATGAAGGTGATAATAATTGTTTCATTTCTCAATGGGTGCTTAGTGTCACTGCTGTGAATGAAGAAAATAATCAGCGGCACAATCTTTTTCACACTCGAGGCATGATAAAGGACAAGCTCTGTCGAATCATTGTTGATAATGGCAGCTGCAATAATATAGCAAGTCAAGAATTGGTTGAGAAATTGAGGTTAAAGCAGCGGTGTCATCCTTCTCCATACAAGATTCAATGGTTGAACAAGTGTGGTACGCTGCGTGTGAGCAACATTGTGAATGTCCCTTTCTCTATTGGGCGATATAATGATCATGTGGAGTGTGATGTTGTGCCAATGCAGGCATGCCAATTGTTGTTGGGAAGACCATGGTTATATGATCGTGATGTTCAGATTTGTGGTCGTGCCAACAAGGTTGTTCTCATGTACAAAGGAGAGCGCCTCACTTTGCTTCCTTTGTCGCCGGAGGAAATTTTGAAGGATGATCTGAAACAAAAATAGCGAGAGAGTGAGAAACACTTACGAGCGAGCCACATACATAGTGAGGGAGTGTTTCCACAGCCAAATAAAACTTGTTGGCATTTCTTAACGTCACCACTAGTTGCGCACCTAGAGGGAGCGTATAAGAGCGACCGGGTATACCGCAAGCGCACGGAAATACCGCTGTAGCACTTCCCCAAGGAAGGAGAGTATTCCAAGGGTATCGAATCCAAGGAACGATGTGCACTATCTTCTACTTCTAGTAAAGATGGTCCAAGGACACCAAGCTCAGCTATGGTAGGGGAGAAGGTGAAGGGCTTCCTAAGTGTATCGATCAAGGTCGTATCGTTTCACGGTATGGAACTCACTGCGAGGCGCCATCACATCCTAACTTTTTAGGGAGAGGCCAATGTGCTGACATCGAGCCCAACTCGGTACGCAGGCACGGAGGGTTGCAAAGGGTCCAACAGGCTGTCACCACTGTGGCCTACCTCTATCATCACGCGAACGCACGTGGTCTTCGCAGGATAACCAGAGCCCAGACACTACATCTGTACCCCAGATAACTACTATAGCGGGATACGTCTCCTAGGCCGCTATCCCTACTATAGCACTCATATAAATACGGAGCAATGAACACAAGCGAGTGTGTACTAGACCGAACCTTATCAGATCAGGATAGGTTAGGAAGAACAACTACTGACATATTTATGAGCCTCAACTAGATCAAAGGAGTGATCCACAGATAAACAGATAAATGCACTTGCATAAGTATTCAACTAGATCGAAGGGTTGTGTTCATGAAGAACACAAGCCTCTAGTTCAAGAACACATGAAGAACACAAGAACATATCAATCATGCAAGAACACACTTTAGTCTAAATGAGATATGTCGCAGTACTTACTTTGGTCTAAATGAAGAACAAAGAAGAACTCCTTCATCATCACCTTCACTTCCCTCTCTACCTAGCACTCACACACACACACCCTACATGGGGAATGGGAGGAGAGGAGAGGTTGGATGTGTCTCTATTCTAGTCCCCTCCCCTCATATTTATAGGCCAAGAGGGGTAGAAGGAGCTCCCTTGGCTGCCTTGGGCGCCACCAATAGGGTGGTGACATGTGGCAAAGAGGAGTGAGGGCCAAGTTGATGTATCTTCCTTGAGAAGGAGCTGCGGGATCCCGGGAGAATATTCGGGCAAACACCTGGCACCGCCTATGGTTCGTCACGACAAGCCGACACGTGGAAGAGCGACACGAGGGGCCGCAAAATGGGGTCGGGCGACCTGGGGGGTCGGCCGACCCCCAGGTAGCTCCCCTCGCACCGCCTTTCGTCCAGGTGAATGCCAGGTGGGTCCCAAGGTGGGTATGGGGGTGCATACGATATTTTTAGCCATTTATCTCGTGGTTGTGGGCCTTTGGATCCGCGTATTGGCTCCTGATTGGTTGAGAGTGTGTTTCTTTGGATTGATGATGTGTCATGGACACGTGGACTCCTGTGTGACAGCACGTCGCCATGTGGCTTGGTGTGGGTCCCACCGGGCCCACATGTTATCTTGTGCATATCTCTTTCATCCGAACTCCAAAGTAGGCAAATGATATATCCATTTCGATCGTCTCGACGAGCCCATCGCAGTGGTGCAGACCAATTTGGCATTTGTGATTGTTTATGATGACGTCCTTTAATAGCCATTGGACTACTTGCTCTCAATTGTACCATTTGGCACGCATTTCGGTGCATCCTGCAACAAAAGCTAGAAACACCAACACTTGTGGAAATCATCAGTATCAAGCTCTATTCTAGTGTTGATGATCCTTTTACATTTATTTTATGCAGGTATTGACGGTGTAAAAGTAGCACTTAACAGCCGTCAACAAAACTCCACAGTTGCAAAGAAATGAGCCAACGGGAAAAGAGGGATTAGTTATGATGGCTAGGAAGGAGGATTTAAAAGAATTGAGTGAACCCAATGCCATGTTCTTTGTACTCCTGTGCAAGGACAATTTTCTTTCCACTAACGACTTACCCTCTACTTTGGCTAGTACTGTTTTTGATGTGTTACAAGAATATGATGATGTATTTCCGGAGGAAGTACCACAAGGGCTGCCACCTAAGAGAGGGATCGAACATCAAATCGACCTTGTTCCTGGTGCTTCTCTTCCCAACCGTGCACCATACCGAACAAACCCGGAGGAAACAAAAGAAATTCAGCGCCAAGTGCAAGAGCTCATCAACAAGGGGTATGTAAAAGAAAGTCTTTCACCTTGTGTAGTTCCTGTTCTTTTAGTTCCTAAGAAAGATGGTTCATGGAGAATGTGTGTTGATTGTCAAGCCATCAATAACATCACCATAAGGTATAGACACCCCATACCTAGACTTGATGACATATTTGATGAACTTAGTGGTGCTATCGTTTTCACAAAAAATGATTTGAGAAGTGGATATCATCAAATTCGAATGAGAGAAGGAGATGAATGGAAAACAGTCTTCAAAATCAAGTTTGGGCTGTATGAATGGTTAGTAATGTGTCACACCCTGAAATTTCCAATTTCAGGATGTGAATAGAAAAGAACAATTAAAACAATGATTTCTCTCAATTTTAAAATTTTCCAAACATTTATTTTCTTCACAGGAAATATAGTGTAGAAAAAATGCATTGTTTGTTTTTCTGAAATTAAATAAAATGATTCGATGTGTGTTGCATTCATGCTGATGCATTTGGGTGTTTTCTGAGTGCAAAAGCTTTTAAAATGCGTTTAGGTGCTGATCAAATCGTTCCGAGAATTTTCCAGCTTTTTCTGGAATTTATTCTCTTTTCCCTAGAGTTATTTCTATTTATTAGAAGGCTCTAAAATCTTTTTTATGAGCTCCAAATATTTTATTTGGATTGTTCGTGTCTCAATCTATCTCTGGGAATTTTCCTGGATTTTTTGGGATTTTCTGAGTATTTTTCGTGCCTTAAAAACATTTTCTAGTCTTTACTGGAATTGTTTTCGCATTGAAAAGTAATTTCGGAAATAAAAAAAACTATCCTTTCTTACTGGGACGAGCCCATAGGCCCGACCCACTCCGTCCGGCCCAGCTGAAGCCCATCTGGGCCTAGCCGCCGTGTCCATGGCGGACACGCCGCCGCCGCCGGCCTCTCGGCGTACGTGCCGTGCACGCCAAGGGCAGCACCTGGGCCCCTATAAAGCGTATGACTGAGTCCTGCGCACTCTACTGCTACCTCCGGCGCCTCACGTCCTCGACGGAGCAGCTCCGCCTTCTTGGCGTGCGCGCCACGGCCACGATCGCCCACGCCCCTATAAAACCGCCGCCACCTGTGGCCGCGCGTCCCTGCTCGCCTTCTGCTCCGCCGCCTCCTCGTACGCAGCGCCGCCGCCGGACACGAGCGCCGCCGCTGGCACCCTGCCAGCCGAGCGCTGCCACCATCCTCCCCCGGAGCAACGCGACGCCCCTCGTCAAGACGAAGCTCCTCCGCCACTCATCGTCTGCATCCCGTCACCGGAAAAGCTCCGCCGCGCGGACCCGAGCTGTCGGCCGCTGTCCTCCCACCGCCGGCCGGATTCCAGCCGCACCCCACCGTCTCCATCGCCGGTGAGAACTTTCCCGTGCTTCCTTGCCTCTCCTCTACCCCTTGCGCCATCCACCCGAAACTCGCTAAACTCGCTTCTACAATCCGATCATCACCAAATATTCTCCCAAATAAGGCTCACGTCATGCTCAATCTCAATCTCTTTGCTCTCTCTCAGCCCATTAATTATTCTCTCTATTCAAAGTTTATGCTAGAGTTGCCGAGGTAGCTGCTTGCCCCTTCTTCGCAAGACAAGGTCCAACACGGCATGGTCTAAGCCCAATCCAATATCAGGGTCTAGCTAATAGCAATGCACGGCCTATAAACATACAGCCTCCTGATCTCTCCCTTTGCCCTAGCTCAATACCATGCCTGCCGCCACCCTTCATTGCGTGCGCACAGCGCTGCCGCCAGATATCGCCGGAGCATAGCGACGCCGGCGGCCGTCTTTGATTCCGTCGACACCGGCCGTCCCGGTGATCTACTGGCCGTTGCTCGTCATCCTCGTTTCATCCGCCAAGGTCGCCGTCATGGAGCCCCACGTCCATATATGCTTTATCGTCGCCGATCTGCTGCCGTAGATGGACGTCGACGCGAAGTTGTCCAAAACTTCCGACACTGTCTGCACGACTCCGTCATTGCTTCCCTGCCATCACCAACAGGAGCATCGCCGTTTTGTCCAGGAACGAGCTTCGTGTGCGCCGGCCCTGCTGCAAATTTCATCTGACCATCATGAAGGAGTCGCTGCTGCGTATATTGCTGCAGCAATAATACGTGTGTCTGCTGGAGGAACATGTACACGTCAAGATGGGTTCGAACTCTGAACACCAACCATCGTCCTCATCGAGTTTGTGTTTGGTCTCAAGACGTCACGTTCGTCACTATTGTTGATTATTGCTGGCCTTACGTGAGAACACCATCACTTGTTTCTGTCATGGTGAACTATCTCTACTCTTCCAAGCCACTCCGTTGCTGCCCGCCGTGCCAGCAGATGCCCTCATGGTCGCCGTCCGTCTTAGCTCGCCGTCGATGCCTATTGCCGAGCTCGCCGTCGATGCCTATTGCCGAGCTCGCCGTCGAACGCGCAGCTGGTGAGCACCTCCATATACATCTTCCCATTCCGTTCTCTATCACACTGATCCGTGCAAGCCTTCATGCATGCATGCATGCACGTACGAATCACTAGGGACGTGCTTGTTAGCTACTCATGCATGCACGTCCACCTTTATCTCTAATCCATGCATGTGCTACTTGAAACTCCTGCTGCCTACTATAGGGCCGTGCCCTCCTGTTGTTGCATGACAACTCAGCTAAGTTCAATTCCTGTCTCTTAACTTTGCAGTCGTTGCTAACCATCATCAGGAGCTAACCATCGGCCATTAAGTCCAATCAAGATGACAGCTATAGAAAGAGATACATGTTGGTGCTGATGAGCAAGCCATGCATTGTTCGTACATCTTGCCAACAATGACATCACGGTGAGGTCATACGTTTACACCAATCATTAGGATTTTTCTTCTAGCAAAATAAATAGAATGTTTGTTTGCTTCATAAATCCTGTGCATGCCATCGTCTAAAGCTCCATAATTCTTTTAGCCTTGACAATCTTTAATCTGTTGAATAATCATATATTCATCTTCATGATGACATCATCCTTATGTCATATTCAATCGGCTATCCCTTTTAATCTTGTTTAATCCATATCTCCAATGTTTTAGCTTCGTTTTTATCCGTTCAAGTTGCGTTAGGTTCATAATGATGTAAAGCACACGTTAGTGGTAAGTTTTCATCATGTTTGTTTTCTGAAAAATTATTTAATATTACTTGTGTTTAATGCTTATTAAACATGCCTTTTCTAAATAAAAGCAATATAGTGCTATACACTGTTTTTCGTTATCAATGTTAATTTGATAAATGATTATTTCACATGCTTTCGTAAATAAAATCTAATTAGATCCTTACCCGGTTTTTCATAAACCAAATATTAATTTGATTAATATTTAATTAACCTTTCATAATTAAAAGTTGATTAGGCTTTTACACCGGTTTTATAAATAAATATTAATTTGATTAATGCTAATGCCATAATGTTTTTAATAATAATATGAACCACTCGAATCATAAAGTTACGATTAGAGGATTCATATAGTTTAGTTTTTTAAAAATTAAATGTTTAATTGATATAATTTTATATATGAATCTTTATAAATAAAATTTGACTAGTTCTTTACTTCGGTCTTTGCAAATAAAATTTAATATTGCATTAATTCCAACTTAGGGTATTTTCTTTATGAAATATCCTTTATATATCTTTTGCTAATTAAAATAAACCTAGCTCATAGTTGTCCCTCATATGTGCAAATCTATCGTTAGCCGTTCTTTTTCAACCTCTGTCTCAGTGTGTCTCTGTTGTAGAACTAATCTTCTTTCAAGCTCCAGATCTTTTAATCCTAGTTCATGCTCAGATCTAGTGCCTTTCGTAAAGCTAACCAAGCCTTTCCTTTCTCAGCACGGTCTGTGTGCTTCAGTGATCCATAGAATCGAGCCTATCCTTTAGTGCATTCTTTTTAAAACTTTTCCTTTGTTTTGGTGCATTGTTCTTAGTTGCTTGTTTGTTTGCTTTGTATGCTTGTGCCCGATGATTGATACGAGTAGAAGGAACGTGGTTCGAGAGCTTTGAAGAGCAAGAAGCTGAAGATTCTGAGCAACATCATTACACTGGTTAAAGGCAAGTGTGTCCTTGTTCTTTTGTCCTAATAACTGTGTTTAATCACATTGCATATGCTTGCATTTAATTTGATGGGTCCTATTAAGGATTATCCTAGTCTTTATGATCATTCCTTGTCAACCTGGGTTTTCCTTTATGTTGGGTAGCTATGCTTAGTTGCTCTACTTGGGTTATGGTGGTTCTAATGAACAACAATGATGAACATGCTTTACCTTTATGCTATGTACCTCTGGTTAATACAAGACCATAATGATTAATTGGAACATGGAGAACCACCCAGGACAACAGTGCAACCACAAGGACTAAATGGCTCTGGTCTTGGCTAAGTAATTAGGGAAGTCTTGTGTGGCCATTACTCGCATGGTAGCTTGGGTACGGAGGAATGCTTTTAAGGCTCTTCTATTTCGGATAGGTATTGGAACGGAAGTACTCTATGGCTGACCGTCCGTGAATAGAAGTGAGGTACGAAAGATAGCCTCTATGGCATATGCTACTATGGACTAATACACATGGGAGGACTCTTTGTAAAAGCCTCGTAGCGTCCCTATGCAATCACACCTAGGTAGTGTGGTATGATGTTTGGCCGGCATCGCATGGTTGGGTTCAAAGTTCTTCAGGACTTTTACGCGACTTGTGGTGAAAGTGTACAACCTCTACAGAGTGTAAAACTAATCGATTAGCCGTGCTCACGGTCAAGAGCGGCCTGGACCCTCACATGATAATTGAACTTGAAGATGGACTTAAATCGTGGTTTCTGGTTATGTTAGCCATATGCTTATGGCGTATCTCTCTATGTTAATGTGGGTTGGTATTTACTTATATCATAGTAATTAGGTGCTAATAAAATTTGACCAACTAAAAGTGCTTAATGCAGTCAACCTGTTAGCCCTTCCTTGTTAAGCCTTTGCATTCATACTTTCCCCACACTTGCTGAGTACGACATGTGCTCACCCTTGCTATAAACAATATTGCTCAGAAAGAGGAAGCTGCCATGAAGTCGTTGTGAAGATGATGCTGGTGCTAGGCGTACGCAACCCCCAGTCGACTGCTTGTGGATGTTTAGTGCCTTCGTTTCCAGGATAAAGCGTAAATCTCTGATAATCTATCTTTTTCTTACGTGATACTATTCCTGTTATTCACTTATGTCTACTATATGTATGAAACTTGATCCTGGCATACATATAGTTATGCACCTGATGTTCTTTGGAAAAACAGGTGTGACATAATGCCTTTTGGATTGACCAATGCACCTAGTACTTTTATGCGCTTAATGAATCATGTGCTTAGAGCTTTCATTGGCAAATTTGCTGTGGTTTATTTTGATGACATATTAATTTACAGCAAGTCTCTTGATGAACATGTTGAACATATAAAATGTGTGCTTGCTGTTTTGAGGAAGGAATGCTTGTATGCTAACCTTGCCAAGTGCACCTTTTGCACTGACAAGGTAGTCTTTCTTGGCTTTGTTGTTTCAGCTCAAGGTGTGGAGGTTGATGAAGAAAAGATTAAGGCTGTACGTGAATGGTTACCTCCAAAAAATGTGAGCCAAGTGCGAAGCTTTCTTGGCCTTGCCGGCTTCTACCATCGGTTTGTCAAAGATTTTAGTACCATTGCTGCCCCAATCAATGAGTTGACGAAGAAGGATGTAGCATTCCATTGGGGTGTAGCACAAGAGAAAGCATTCGAACAGTTGAAAAAGAAGTTGACAACAGCCCCACTCCTTGCACTTCCAGATTTTGGTAAGACCTTTGAAATTGAATGTGATGCAAGTGGTGTAGGGATTGGAGGCGTACTCACGCAAGAAGGAAGACCTATTGCATATTTCAGTGAAAAGCTAAGTGGTCCAACTCTTAACTATTCAGTTTATGACAAAGAACTTTATGCTCTTGTGAGGAGTTTGGAAACTAGGTAGCACTACCTTTTGCCTAAAGAGTTTATTATACATTCTGATCATGAATCCTTGAAACATCTAAAAGGTCGATTAAAACTAAACAAAAGACATGCTAAATGGAGTGAATTCATAGAATCTTTTCCTTACATTGTTAAGTACAAGAAAGGGAAGGATAATGTTGTTGCAGATGCTTTGTCTAGACGCCATGCTTTGTTGTCCCAACTTGATGCTAAAATTCTTGGTTTGGAAAGTATTAAAGATTTGTATACTACTGACTCATACTTTGCTGACCCATTTTCTAAATGTTGTGATGGCAAGGGCTGGGAAAAATTCCATTTGCATGAAGGATTTTTATTTTGGGCTAACAAACTTTGCATTCCAGATTGTTCTGTTCGTCCTTTGCTTTTGCAGGAAGCTCATGCTGGAGGACTGATGGGTCACTTTGGTGCCAAGAAAACAGAGCAAGTGCTGGCTGATCACTTCTTTTGGCCAAAGATGCGAAGAGATGTGGAGAGATACGTGCTATGCTGTGTAACCTGCCACAAAGCTAAGTCCCGCTTGAACCCTCACGGTTTATACACCCCTTTGCCTATTCCTAGTGTACCATGGGAAGACATTTCTATGGATTTTGTTCTTGGTTTACCTCGAACAAAGAGGGGGAGGGATTCAATCTTTGTTGTGGTTGATCGCTTTAGCAAAATGGCTCATTTTATTCCCTGCCATAAGAGCAACGATGCTTCACACATTGCTGATTTATTTTTCAAGGAAATTGTGCATTTACATGGAGTCCACGTACCATTGTGTCTGATCGTGACACAAAATTTTTGATCTAATTTTGGAAGACCTTGTGGGGAAAACTTGGGACAAGATTATTGTTCTCCACAACATGTCACCCACAAACGGATGGACAAACTGAAGTTGTGAACCGCACCTTGTCAACATTGTTGCGGACTGTACTCAAGAAGAACTTGAAGCTTTGGGAAGAAAGCTTGCCTCATGTCAAATTTGCATACAACAGGGCAGTGCACTCAACCACAAAATTCTGTCCATTTGAAATTGTATATGGTTTCAAACCTGCTGCTCCCATCGATCTTCTACCTTTGCCTTTGCAGGAACGTGTGAACTTTGATGCAAGCAAGCGTGCCGAACTAGTCAAGAAACTTCATGAACGAGCAAAAGTCAATATTGAGAAGATGACCAAGATGTATGAGAAGCATGCCAACAAGGGTCGCAAGAAGATTGTGTTTGAACAAGGCGACTTGGTTTGGGTACACCTACGCAAGGATCGTTTCCCTGACCAACACAAAAGCAAGCTGCAACCACGTGCTGATGGTTCATTCAAAGTGCTTCGCAAGATCAACGACAATGCCTATGAAATTGATCTTCCAAGTTCATATGGTGTTAGTACAAGCTTCAATGTTGCCGATTTATCTCCATTCTTTGGATTTGAAGAGTCGAGGACGACTCCTTTTCAAGAGGGGGAGGTTGATGAGGACATCACAACCATACGTAACCCGGATGCCTTGCTTACACCAAGCCCACCTTTGGTTACGCATCAAGAATCAAGTGCACAACCGGTTACACAAGAACAAGCATTAGATACACGAGCCCAAGTGATTGATGGACCGATTACGCGCAGCCGTGCAAGGAAACTCCAACAAGAGGTTTACACAGGAGGCTTCTCTGTTGGGTTACGTGAAGGACACAGGAGGTTACGCGGAGGACACCAAGACTGCTGCCCAAGCTGAGAAGGGTTACGCACACAAGACTTAGGGTTACGCCGCAGAAGCATCAACTTCATGTCCAAGTCTATACCATCTCGGGAAGAGACGGGAGTCAAGTGATACATCACTGGAAGCTCCTCGAAGTCAAGATTCGAACCCAACAAATGACACATCATTTCGACTTCCGAGCTAAGAGTAATGGGCAATTTACTAAAGGCTGCGCAGAAGCTGAACAGACGCGCGTGAACTGAAGAAGACTTCGTGAATGCTTCCACCAGTTGGCCTTCCATCTCCGAATGTGGCCACTTTAGTTCACACTTATCCCACACCCATCTAGGAGAGTTGTTCCTAGTATAAATACCCCCTATGTACCTGTTGACGGCTGTTAAGTACCATTTTATGCCGTCAACTCCTGCATAAAATGAGTGAAAAGTGATCATCAACACTAGAATAGGGCTTTATACTGACAAGTTCCACAAGTGTTGGTGTTTCTAGCTTTTGTTGCAGGATGCACCGGAGTATGTGATAAATGATACAATTGAGAGCAAGTGATCCAATGGCTTATATAGGACGTCATCCATAACAACCTCAAACACCAATTTGGACTGCACCATTCCAACGGGCTCGTCGAGACGATCAAAATGGATATATCATTTGTCTACTTCTGAGTCCAGATGAAAGAGATATGCACAAGACAAGATCACCATCTTGATATGTGGGCCCGGTGGGACCCACACCAGACCACGTGGCGACGTGTTGCCACGTTGGATGCCATGTGTCCACGACACATCACCGATCCAAGGAAACACACCTTCGACCAATCAGGAGCCAGTACGCGGATTCAAGGGCCCACATCCCCACGGAAACAAGCTAAAAACACCGCATACACACCCACACACACCTGAGGACCCACCTGGCAGTCACCTGGACGAAAGACGGTGCAAACGGACCCACCTGGGGGTCAGCCGAACCCCAGTTCGGCCGAACCCTTCGGAGGTGCTCTCGTCCTCAGCCGACGCGTGGCAACTCTCCATTGGTTCCTCAAGGCATCCCGGGGTGTTTTGGAGTCGTTTGGCACTCCGAGCAAGCCACCCCCTTGCCTATAAATAGAAGGGGAGGGGGTAGGAAATGAGACACACTCCACCCATCCAAGGCTCCTCTCCTAGCTAGTGTTAGAGTAGAGAGGGAGAGAGAGAGAGGCATGTGCCTCTACGATGTTGCTGTTCTTCATTTAGACTAAAGTGAGTATTCTTGTATTTTTCTATTTAGACTAAAGTAGCATTCATGCATAGGTGATATGTTCTTGTGTTCTTCGTGTGTTCTTGATTTAGAGGCTTGTGTTCTTCGCGAACACAACCCTTTTATCTTGTGACACAAGTTCATAGTTCCCATATCCGTTTGTATGTGTGTTCGTCTATTAGAATATAGTGGATATTCCTGCATGTTTCATTTAGACCAAAGTGACATTCGTGATTCCTTCCTTCTAGCTTTATGCTTGGTTGCATGAGTAGTCTTTCTCCTCTGCTAGTGCGTAGATCCTGGGTTTATGCGTTCGTCTGTTGCAAGTCATTCGTATACGTTGGAAGCATAGTACGGGGCCAAGTGCTCTCTTGTATGCCTTTAGTATAAGCTAGTAGTACCTATAGTGAGTGAGATCAGTTCTCTTCCGTGGTCGTAGTCTATAAGTACAGAGTGCCGTAGTCCGTTGGCTACGGCAGTAACCACAGCGTAGATGTTGTGTCACGCTACTAGTTATCATTCATTCGGCTTATCCCAAGGTTAGGTAGAGGCAGTCCAGGTGGTGGTGACAGCCCGTCTGGCCCTCGTTGATCCTCCGCAGCTGGATATAGTCAGAGCTCCGTTCCACATAGATCCGCGTGCCGGAGTCACCTGTTAAGTCAGGGCTAGCGGTACCCTAAGCCAAGTTCTATCTAGAGATAGACCTTTAATCTCATCTATAGTGCTATCTTTAGGAATCCTCTCTATCCTTGCCTCTTATCTGGGTGTGTCCTTGGACCGACTAGTACGAAGTTAGTGCACACACGTTCCCTTGGATTCGATACCCTTGGAATACTCTGAGGTGAAAGCTACAACGGTATCCGTGCGCTTGTGGATTTATTCGTGTGACGCTAAAATACCCAACAAGCTTTCTGGTGCCGTTGCCGGGGAACGGTTGCTGTATCTATCTTTGTACCCAGTGGTCCTCGTATCTTTTTATTTTTCTTTATTCTACCTTTACCCCCGTTACCCATGGAGAGGCCATCCTTTCACGACCTCTCCACCTCAACTTACGAGTTCAATGATCCATCAACGTCTTCATCCAACCATGAACTCAACCCCGACCTTATAACCATGATTCGAAATCGACCCTTCTCTGGAGCTATTGGTGAGGATCCCCATGACTATTTGATAGAGTTTGAGAGGTTGTGTTCATCCCTGGCTCCCCCAGAAATGATACAGGAAACCTTGAGGCTCAATTTGTTTCCTCTCTCTCTCACAAAGAGGGCGGAGCAATGGTACAGTTGCGCCAAACGGCGTGGGAACGATTGGGAAAAACTCCGAATTGACTTCTATGTTTCTTTCAACCTTGCAAGACACAGAAAGTTCCTTCCGAGTGACGTCCGCAACTTTAAGCCATTAGAGGAGGAGACCATAGGTGCAGCTTGGGCTAGGTTCTTACACCTGATGAAGTCTAGCCCAAACATGTCTATACCCGATCGTGTATACTTGTGTACTTTTTACTTAAGTCTAGACATGGATGCAGCCTTAGATCTCGACGAGATCGCTGGAGGTGTGTTCGTAGACATAACTTCAAAGGAAGGAAGAGAGATCCTAGACCGCCTCTTAGAAAACTCTTCCTTTCTTGCCGACCATAACGAACCCCGCCAAGAATCAGAGTCGATCCATGAGAGTCTCTCAACAGCTGAACCCGAGCCTTTGACTTCCACATCCCAAGATTCGTCTGTTGAAGCCTCTCCCGAACCAGGTACAATGGAGGAAGAAGAAATTCAACCTCCAAAGTTCCTTCATCAATTCGAGGATGACCCTTCTGAAAATATCAAGAACACCTCGAATTTATTAGATGACCCAATAGGGAAGGAGCCCTCTTCTGTCCAAATCCAGCCAGCTAGAAATCTTTTGACAGAACCTTCCCCTAGGCCTACGGTACCTCCTTTGCCTCCCGATCCTCCAAACGATACATCTATCATGGAGGCCATGGAGAAGAAGTGGTTGAATAGAGTGGGACACTTTTCCGAAGCACTTTGGATTAGTTCACCCTCTACGATCATTTCTTGTTCCATAAAAGGGATTATCGTAGAAGCCCATCTTAACCCCACTATGGAGGTTAATGTCATGCCATGGCATCTAGCGTACACTCTTTTGGGCAACGTTACGCTAAGACCAGCCGACAAGCTCCTCAAGAGTTGTCCCTCTGGACGCATTCTTGAGTGTCGGGGGGTTGCATGTGTTGTGCCACTCCTAGTAGACAAGATCAAGGTTAATCTAGATTTCTACATCTTTGATATCCCTGATCTTGATCTCCTCCTAGGCTCCCCTGCAGAAAAACTTCTCGATACATCTCGAGGGAGCCTAGATGAAAAGCTTGGGGAAGCCGCTTCTGCCACCACTCCCTTGTTTTCAGAAAGTTCTAAGGCAAAGCCTCTTCCCAAGCAAGACTCGCTCGAGGAGATGATGCATGTGTCTCTGTTCACATCGTCTGAGCCTGTTCTCGTTGAGGGTGTAGACTTCTCTACTCCTCACGAGCACAACGGAAGAACCTCTTCACCTTTGTGAAGACGAACGATCATCATCACTCTCGACCGAGTTTGAGCCTCTTCCCATTGGCCCATACTATGCTGCTCTCGACCTTGATCGAGAATCAACATCGAGCTTCCACGATGTATCTCTTGAGATGGAGAAATCATGGGCCATGGAAATCTATGAGGCACCGACTCTGGGGTCCGAAGGAAAGGATTCCATTGACAAGCATGGTAGCTTCACTCTTGATATACCTCAGGAACCATGCTTGCATCATCCTTCTCCAGAGTCAACTATGCTCAGTGCACGAAGCACGCACGAGGTCTACAACCACCTTATGGTCCTCTCCTGTAAAAAGTTTAGAAGGTTGGTTGTAGATGCATATGTTTACCATAAGCATTGTAGATTTCGTGTAAGCACTGTGGCACTAACCTTGCAGCTGAAGCTTCCATGATACATTAAAAATTGGTGGTGAGGCGGGAATGACATCACCAATGATAGCTGCAAGATGAAGTTCCCATGGTCGAGCTTATGACCTTAAATAAACAAAGCACTCCCAGGAGATAGCCTGGATTAGGTTAGGTTTTATTTCCCTTCTCGAATAAAAGCAAGAACATGTTTTTTAGGGTAAGTTGTCCTTCGGGTATTTTTGGTCACTAACCTTTCAGGTGGAGATTGAAAAGAAAGATGGACAGGTGATGCCTACGAACATGTGAGCCACAACAGCTGCAACACCTAGATAAGCTTTGGTGAGGGAACATTTACAAAAGGAAGCTTGATCACCACACACTTAAGTTTTGTTGCCTAGCAATGCAAACTTCAAGTGTGGGGGGGGAGGTATGTGAGCATCCTGAGTAAAGTTCCTCCTCTACCAAATCTTATCCTGGTGTGGCGATGATGTTAGCTCTTGCATCTTGCCCACTAGCTAGGTAAGTCCTGCTTTTGACATTAAACAAAGACCTTCCGGGAGGTTCCCGAGGTTCACCGTTTTATCCTCATGCTTATGTTCCTTTTGGTAATAGCTTGATCATGCTTTCATGTTTCCTTTATCTTTGTTCATATGCTCTGGTTTGAATGTATATGATGTCATACGTTCATAGACTGTTTTAAATTAAGCATGGTGCTTAGGTTAAAATTTGTCTTTTTCAGTCAAAACAAGACATGGTGTCAAGTTTTGATTGATGAACCTTAGAGTTATATCTTCATAGATCTTGGTTGCATATATGCTGACTAACCCCTGCAGAGAATTGTCAAATTTGAATGGGTAAGTCATTGAGCTAAATTCAAATGGGAAGGTAAGTTGAGGTGTCAGATTCATGTTGCACATCATGCAAATGTGGTACACATGACCTCTCAAAGGTCCAAGGTAAGTATATTCCCCTTCGTGTATAATGTGTAACCTTGGTCTAACCCTTTCGAGCAAATGACATGGTGACAATAAAATAAAATAAAAACAACAAAAATACTTGAATTTGAATAAAGGCTCTATGGTTCTCGAACTAGTAGAGTCCCTCTTTAGTTTTCATTTGTCATTTGAAGAACAGCACCAGGTTCAACCACTAGTGTGGGGGAGTTCTCTCGAGCTCATCATCGACATATCCACTCGAGAACTCCCACATAGGCGCTGCACAACATCGACTATGCCTTCATGACAAGAGCAAGGTAAACTTGAGTGAGATGGCTGTCCTCTGGTCAGCCAAATCACCACTGGTTTTCCTTGATCTTTTATCCCTCATAAGCGATGGTATGTGCACCCTCTATCTCACTCTATCCTATCCATGAGTTTGATTGAATTTCAATTCATATCCTTTATATCAAACTCAGCAATGTGTGCTATGCTTGCTCTACATGATTCCTGTGGTTGGCTTGCATATGTTTTATTCCTTACTTATCATCTTGATGCTTGTGAACAAATATCATTAGGGAACTCATGCTTATCTAAGTAGTTGACGTTGTGATATGGTTTGATGATATGATCTTCGCTCTTTATGTTTGAGTGCTTGGGAATTTTATTTGAAAACCTGAAAACCCTTTGCAAAGCTCCTCTTTGATATGCCACCATCCCACTAGAGCCATATGATATTCATAGTTGAAAACCTTCTACTCATATGCTGCTTGTTATTGCATTGAGCTTTGTCAAATTCTGTGACCCTTGTGAGAATTCTTTTCATTACTTTCATGATCAAGATTTTCATGTGCGCACCATCATATCCCCCTTGCTATGCTTCTACATTGGAAGTTAGCATTGTATCATTCATCCCATTCCATAAAAATAAAGCTCCATATGTGGTGTGACATCTCTCTCCAAAAGTATCCTTCAACAGAGACATGGGCTATGAAAAAAAAGAAAAAAAGAGAGAGACACATGCTCAAAGCATGATGAAAAAGAAAAAAAGAAGAGAGAAAGAAAAGAAAAATAGCCCATGTCCAAAATAAAGGAGAAATAGGGGAGAGATGAGATCATGCAAAAAGGAGTTCCATAATTTTGATGGTAATAACTAGTGTCCATTCCGGGGCTAGTGTCCACCTTACCATCAACCTCAGTTTTCATCATATATTTGTGGTAATATCTAGCACCCATTCCGAGCCTAGTATCCACCTTACCATACCCATACACGTGCACATCTTGATCTGATCGTATGAAGTGATTTTCTCTGTGGATCCAGTTTTTGACTTTGCAATATATGTGATGCAAGTATGCCTTGTCCTTTATCCTACCCTGAGCTCCACATATAGCCATCATTAGAAGTAGGATGAAGAAAGACAATCTAATGCCCTGGTGAGGACATATACACATTGAGCGATCTGAGAGAATCAAATGAGGAGCTAAGCAAGGTTTGTTTTTGAAAATTTATTGCAAAACCCCAAGTTACTTAGCATGATGAGCAGGAGTGATTTGATTCATGACCGTTCCATTCCTCAACTACCCAAGATAGCATGATAGACACTTCACAGAGTTCACAAGTACAAGGTATGGTTCGGAATATCTCTTATGCTCGCTTCATACCTCTGGATATCATGTCTCACCTTGATCTGACTCCCTTTACTCGGGACGAGCAAAGGTCAAGTGTGGGGGTGTTGTTGACGGCTGTTAAGTACCACTTTTATGCCGTCAACTCCTGCATAAAATGAGTGAAAAGTGATCATCAACACTAGAATAGGGCTTTATACTGACAAGTTCCACAAGTGTTGGTGTTTCTAGCTTTTGTTGCAGGATGCACCGAAATATGTGATAAATGATACGATTGAGAGCAAGTGATCCAATGGCTTATATAGGACGTCATCCATAACAACCTCAAATGCCAATTTGGAATGCACCATTGCAACGGGCTCGTCGAGACGATCGAAATGGATATATCATTTGTCTACTTCTGAGTCCGGATGAAAGAGATATGCACAAGACAAGATCACCATCTTGATATGTGGGCCCGGTGGGACCCACACCAGACCACGTGGCACGTGTTGCCACGTTGGATGCCATGTGTCCACGACACATCACCGATCCAAGGAAACACACCTTCGACCAATCAGGAGCCAGTACGCGGATTCAAGGGCCCACATCCCCACGGAAACAAGCTAAAAACACCGCATACACACCCACACACACCTGAGGACCCACCTGGCAGTCACCTGGATGAAAGGCGGTGCAAACGGACCCACCGGGGGTCGGCCGAACCCCAGTTCGGCTGAACCCTTCAGAGGTGCTCTCGTCCTCAGCCGACGCGTGGCAACTCTCCATTGGTTCCTCAAGGCATCCCGGGGTGTTTTGGAGTCGTTTGGCACTCCGAGCAAGCCACCCCCTTGCCTATAAATAGAAGGGGAGGGGGTAGGAAATGAGACACACTCCACCCATCCAAGGCTCCTCTCCTAGCTAGTGTTAGAGTAGAGAGGGAGAGAGAGAGAGGCATGTGCCTCTACGATGTTTCTGTTCTTCATTTAGACTAAAGTGAGTATTCTTGTATTTTTCTATTTAGACTAAAGTAGCATTCATGCATAGGTGATATGTTCTTGTGTTCTTCATGTGTTCTTGATTTAGAGGCTTGTGTTCTTCGCGAACACAACCCTTTTATCTTGTGACACAAGTTCATAGTTCCCATATCCGTTTGTATGTGTGTTCGTCTATTAGAATATAGTGGATATTCCTGCATGTTCCATTTAGACCAAAGTGACATTCGTGATTCCTTCCTTCTAGCTTTATGCTTGGTTGCATGAGTAGTCTTTCTCCTCTGCTAGTGCGTAGATCCTGGGTTTATGCGTTCGTCTGTTGCAAGTCGTTCATATACGTTGGAAGCATAGTACGGGGCCAAGTGCTCTCTTGTATGCCTTTAGTATAAGCTAGTAGTACCTATAGTGAGTGAGATCAGTTATCTTCCGTGGTCGTAGTCTATAAGTACAGAGTGCCGTAGTCCGTTGGCTACGGCAGTAACCACAGCGTAGACGTTGTGTCACGCTACTAGTTATCATTCATTCGGCTTATCCCAAGGTTAGGTAGAGGCAGTCCAGGTGGTGGTGACAGCCCGTCTGGCCCTCGTTGATCCTCCGCAGCTGGATATAGTCAGAGCTCCGTTCCACATAGATCCGCGTGCCGGAGTCGCCTGTTAAGTTAGGGCTAGTGGTACCCTAAGCCAAGTTCTATCTAGAGATCGACCTTTAATCTCATCTATAGTGCTATCTTTAGGAATCCTCTCTATCCTTGCCTGTTATCTGGGTGTGTCCTTGGACCGACTAGTACGAAGTTAGTGCACACACGTTTCCTTGGATTCGATACCCTTGGAATACTCTGAGGTGAAAGCTACAACGGTATCTGTGCGCTTGTGGATTTATTCGTGTGACGCTAAAATACCCAACAGTACCCCAAAGAACTCAGTTTTGATGATGATGAATTGATAGCCTGATATGGTTTGTCGCAGCCGAGCTGCTGAGTGCCTTGCACACCCTTGTTCTTCCTTGTTCTTCTAGGACTTGTGAAGAGATCCCTCTGGGTTCCACTACTTTGTGCCATACGGCTTCCGTTCGGCTGCACCGTATTGTGTGGATTAGTTCCAGCTTGTGGTTCTGCGGTCGTTTGGAGATCGAGTCGAAGTCCTCGCGGTTTCGGTGCCTCTCTCCCCATCGCTTGGTCGCATCCAACCTTTGTCAGGTATAAAGCTACTTACCCGCTGCTTGCAGCAATTATCTTGTTACAAAACCTACTGCCGTGAAGATCGGGCCATCCCCAGGACCTTTCTTGCAACGGTCCCTATCAGCTCTTCCTCCGGATCATTGTTGTCTCCATCGTATCCATCGTTCGGATCGTTGCCGCCGTCTGGGTTGCCTCCTTTGCCTTGCTCATGATGCTCGTCCGGCTCCTCCTTGGGCACCTCCTCCCAAACATAGAGGTCGTTATCGTCTCTTCCACTGGCTGCCCACGAGCTAGGGCTTCGATCATCGGAGTAGTCGCTATCTCCGTAAAAGTCCGCCGGCTCGGGGGTCTTCTCTTTGTAATCCTTCCTCTTCTTCCCAAGGAGCCTCTTTGAGCGGCGAACGGGAGAAGCGGGCTTCTCCTTCTTCTCTTCAACCCACGGATTTGGGCTAGCCATGCGCTTCGTTGGGATACGCCCTCCGCAACGAATCCACGTGGTCCTCTTCACCTCCTACTTGAGATTTGGCACCATATTGCACCGGCGAAGCTCCTCGGTCGCCGGAGTTGGAGAGGTGAGGCGTGCTTCTTCTTCCATGGTTGCGTTCACCTCCTCCTTGCCTTTGGTGCTGCTTGGGGATGCCATGGGTGTTTGGGTGCTTTCGTGGAGGTTGGAGATTGCAATTGAGATGCAAACCTCGAGCTCCCCCGGCGTCCTTAAATATCCCTGGAAGGATTTGGCCGAAACCCTCCCTTACCTATTTTTGTCGCTCCTAAAAAGGGAAGGCAAGAAAAGGAAATGCACCAAACTACGTCCCAGAGAAAAACGAGACGAAACGGAGGAAGGGGGGAGGTGGGCTGGTCGGCCTGGGCCGGCCGGCCTACCCCCTGCTTTGGGCCCCCGCGGCCCAACTTTCGCAGCCCTCGGTGTTTCGTGAATACTAGCCCAGGTGGTGGTAAGGTCCAGCTAAAAATTATGAAAATGACTCGAAATAAATACGAAAACAAAAACATATTTACAGAAAATTTACCATGTTTTACGTCTTAGGCTTGACGCTCGGGCTCGTCCAACATGTGATATATATCAATGTAGTCGATGGGCACGATGTCTTGTTCAAGAAAAACCTTTAACTGTTGACCATTAACCACATATTGATCTCCTTTCACGTCCATGATAGTTACCGCTCCATTTGGCGAGACCGAGTGGACGATGTACGGTCCATCCCGTTTGCTCTTCAACTTTCCTTTCTCGAATATTTTGAACCTTGAGTTATAGAGGAGAACCTTGTCACCTTCTTTGAATTCCTTTGCTCGAAGCCTTTTATCATACCATCTCTTCATTCTTTCCTTGTAGATGGTTGCACTCTCATAAGCTTTGAGCCTCATCTCTTCTAGTTCACTTATTTGAATCTTCTGTTTGATTCTCACGACGTCAAAATCAAGATTCATCTCCTTGATCGCCCAATATGCTTTATGTTCTAACTCCAAAGGTAAATGACACGATTTACCATAAACAAATTGATATGGTGTCATACCTATTGGTGTCTTGTGTGCCGTCCGATATGCCCACAATGCTCTGTCCAATTTCTTCGACCAATCTTTACCTCCCTTTTCAACGGTCTTGTTAAGAATGCTCTTGAGCTGCCTATTTGAAGTTTCCGCTTGACCATTGGTTTGTGGGTGGTAAGCCGTGGCCACTCTATGGTTGATCCCCAACTTGGACAAGCATTTTCTGAAGCTATTTCCCGTGAAGTGTGTTCCTCCATCACTTATCAATACTCGCAGGGCTCCATAGCGTGGGAATATAATATTTTTGATCATGAATATGGATTCTTCCGTTGAAGCTCTTCGACAAGGGATAGCCTCCACCCATTTGGATACATAATCAACCATAACTAGAATATGCTCATATCCATTTGAACTTGTGAAAGGTCCCATGAAGTCAATCCCTCATACGTCGAATAGATCAATTTGCAAGTTGTAATTCAAGGGCATAACATTTCTTTGATTTATATTCCCCGTTCTTTGACATTCCAGACAAGAAGCAACATACCTTTTCAAATCTTCATGCATCTCCGACCAATAAAATCCACTAGCCCATACCTTTGCTTGAGTCCTAAAATGTCCATAGTGTCCTCCATATTCACCTGAGTGACACTTCCTTAATATTTTAGCTCTTTCATCTCTTGGTATACACCTTCGTAAGACTCCATCCGCTCCAAGTCTAAAGAGGTAAGGTGCATCCCAATAATACTTACGGCTCTCGGCGATCACTCTCCTTTGAGCGTTCCTATCCAAATGATCAAGAGGTATTTTTCGTATAGCTCGAATAATGTTGATCATCCAAGTATCTTTGTCAAGGATGTGATAGAGGTGATCATCTCTCATCTTATCTTCAATGGGCTCTTTATCATCCTCACGATTCATCCTTGATAAATGGTCGGCCACAACATTTTCCGACCCATTTTTGTCCCGAATCTCCACATCAAATTCTTGCAAGAGAAGGATCCATCGAATCAACCTTGGCTTAGCATCTTTTTTAGACAAGAGATACTTGATCGCCGCATGATCGGTGTAGACAATCACTTTAGAATTCACAATATATGATATGAATTTTTCAAAGGCAAACACTACCGCGAGCAATTCCTTCTCCGTTGTTGCATAATTTAATTGAGCTCCATTGAGGGTTTTGCTAGCATAATAAACAACGTGTACCTTGCCTTCTTTTCCTTGTCCCAACACCGCTCCAACGGCATAGTCGCTAGCGTCGCACATTATCTCAAAAAGTTGACTCCAATCGGGCGGTTGAATGACGGGTGCGGTTACAAGAGCTCTCTTTAATGTACGGAATGCCGCCAAGCACTTGTCGTTGAAATTGAATGGCACATCTTTTTGGAGAAGATTAGTCAATGGCTTGGTAATCTTTGAGAAATCCTTGATAAATCTTCTATAGAATCCCTCATGGCCCAAGAAACTCCTCAAAGACTTGATATCCGTCGGCGGTGGAAGCTTTTCAACCGTTTCAACCTTAGCCTTGTCCACCTTAATCCCTCTCTCAGATATCACGTGTCCCAACACTATACCTTGTCTCACCATGAAGTGACACTTCTCCCAATTTAGCACCAAATCAACCTCTGAACACTTAGTGAGAACTTTATCCAAGTTTGCCAAGCAATCTGCAAAAGTTTTACCATAGACGGAGAAATCATCCATAAATACCTCAACAATTTCCTCGATGAACTCTGAAAATACCACCATCATACACCGTTGAAAAGAGGCTGGAGCATTGCATAAACCGAAAGGCATTCTTCTATACGCAAATGTTCCATATGGGCAATTGAATGTTGTCTTATGTTGATCATCCGGGTGAATAGGTATTTGCATGAACCCCGAGTACCCATCAAGAAAGCAAAAATATACATGATTTGCTAACCTCTCAAGCATCTCGTCGATGAACGGTAGGGGGAAGTGATCCTTCTTCGTTGCTTTGTTCAATTTCCGATAGTCAATACACATCCTCCATCCGGTCACGATTCTTTGTGGTATCAATTCATTCTTCTCATTCTTCACCACGGTTAAACCTCCTTTTTTAGGCACACAATGTACGGGGCTCACCCATTCGCTATGCGGCACCGGGTAGATGATTCCGGCATCCAACAACTTGATAATTTCCTTCTTCACCACCTCTCGCATGGCATATGTTAGCCTCCTTTGATGGTCCACTACGGGCTTGCATTGATCCTCCATAGGTATGCGGTGAGTGCAAAACACTAGGCTAAGTCCTTTAAGGTCATTAATGGAATATCCCATCACTTTCTTGTGCTTCTTTAACAAATTCAGCAACATATCATTCTCCTCGGGACTCAATTCGTCACTCACAATCACGGGATAAGTCTTTTCCAGGCCCAAAAATTCATATTTCAATCCTTTGGGCAATGTCTTAAGATCCACCTCCAGTGCTTGTGGTTCCTCATGTACAATTTCTCCAAGGTCTTCAAATTATCCTCCTCCAAGCTTCCGTCTTGCGGTTCTAGTCCTTTGGTTGCTTCCACTAACTCCTCATCTAGCTCATCATTGGATTCATTCTCCATTGCTCTTTGTAGCGGATCCCTGAAAGTTTCAACAAAATGAAGGCTCCCTACCTCTTCGTCATCAAGAGGTAGGGGTGAGGCAATTCTAGAAGCGGGAAGAAAATTTTATGTGTGATTATCCCCATCAAGATTAATAGTCGCTTTTCCTTTTCCGGCATCTAAAACGGCATTAACCAACTTAAGAAAAGGTCTACCAAGAATTACATGATCATTTTTATCATAGTAGACATCAACAATGAAGAAATCGGTTAGAATGCATTTTTTGAAAATTAAAACTTCTAGGTCACGAGCAATTCCTAGAGGTTTAACAGTTCTACCATCTCCCATAATTAACTTAGTAGAGGTTTGAACTAGGTCAATGGTGTGATCATGAATTTCATCAAAAATTTTAGAAGACAAGACACTTACTTGTGCTCCAATGTCGCATAACACCTTGCAATTAATGTTGTTAACCTTGCAATCTATACGCGGCGATGTCTTCTCTTCTTCATCGGATCCTATGGCAAAAATTTCAGCGAGGCGGGCGAATGGTGATGCCTCGGGCTTGATTCCCATGATTCTTTTAGCTTCGGCCACATGGTTCGGATCAACTTCTTCGCTAAAGAGATTTTGAAGGACCTCCCCAGTTGTCTCTAAGTTGTATGAATGTTCCACTTGTTTTTCCGGTGGGAAGTCTATTTCCAAAGCTTTTGCCATCCCTTTTTGATTAGGGAACGGTCTTCTCTTATCAAAGATTTCTCCAAAATCAAATGGGATCCAATCCATTTACTCGAACTCCCTTAGTGGCTTCGCGCTTGACATAGTCCTTTCAATTGCTTTGCTTGTCTCGGCGTGATCACTCTCCGAGATGGTTCTGATTTTCTCATGTTTGGCTTCTTCAACCTTTCTTGGGATTGGTTCCTCTTTCTTCTCTTCCAGGGCCGTATTTCTGAAAATTGCAGCAAGTGGTGCCACACTTCTGTCGCATTCCGGCTTCCCCGAAAGTTGTATTTCCCAATCTCTTCGCATGGCCGCTGCTTTACTTGTTTTTTGTAGAAGTTTGGCAGTGTTGACATTGCTAACGACATCGACTAGAAACAGGTGTAAGCCCCATATCTATCGACGGCGCTAGAAATGCAGAGGTATATCTTAACATGATGCTAAGTGTATATCAGATGTTGCATTTAGATAAAACTAAAAGATAAATCCGCTACAGTTCATAGCACTACTTGATCTAGGTTGTCATCCCTGACAGTGGTGCCACTAAAATGCATGGATGGGTACTCGTACTTATGCCTTGGATCTCTGGTAAGAATATATATATATATGGGTATCCGCAAGCGCACAGATATGAATATACCATTGTAGCATTTTAACCAGGAGTAAACCAGGTATCGTATTTATATTCTACCACAGGGAAAGAAGTCTTTTCTCTTTAATAACAAGCATATGCATATCTCTCAGTGGTGTAATGTAGAGTGCCAAATATATCAATTGACTATAAATAGGTGCAAGTCACATAAAAGGTAATGGTAATGATAGCATTAATCAAGTCATAACCATGGTAAACCACTAGAACATTCCAATATAGACAAAGAAGCATGTTCCTACAGTCTGATTAGTAAGGATACTCCTTAGTAATTCTAAACTACGGGTTAATGCATACTACGATTAGTGCAATACATCTAGCAATCATGGCGGAAAAGCTATTATAAGTACACATGAGGAACACTACCCAGGAAGATCAAGGTCGAAACTTGACATAACCCAAATAGCTTAAGTTCCGCTAGGCCTACATACGGAGGATGGATTGCAAAGGACTAAATGGTGCTGTCACCACCACGATCTACCACACGACCCGGCATGTAGGGTGCAAACGCAGGTAAATAAGGTATAAGCACCATGCTTACACTATCTTCACCACTCACCCAGGATATCTTAGGCTCTAGATGAGTGCTATACGAATCCATGCATAAATATAAGAACAGATCTACTATGCTAGTCATGTAATCATAATAAACACTAAACCACATAATGTCGAATATAAGCAATGATATGGATCGAATGTCTATATAGCAATTGTAGAAGAACTTACAATGAAGAACTTACAAGAACGAAGCTAGATCTGTATCTCGATCAGAATTTAGACGATCAGAAGCCAAGTAGACACCTTGCCTCCTCCTAATCTAGACTAGTTAGCTACTTGCTATATGGTGTTCTAGGGTGTAGGCTCTTAACTTGATAACTTGATCTGAAGATGATGAATTGATTATGATTCTCTCCCAACCGGGGGATCTGGGGGCTGCTTATATAGTCCGAAGGAGGTGTCACGCCACCGTAGGATTAAACCAACCTAAACATACAGTTTAGATTGATCCTCATAGGCGGTGGAAGAACATTCCAGAAGCAGGGCTGACGTGGCACTGCTGGTGGGCCGGTCGGCCCCACCACAGGACCGATCGGCCTGTGGTGGGCCCCACTCGAGCCCCGCCTTCGCGTGGTGTCTTCTCGTCCCTTCTAGATGCTTCTTTTCTTGTGTGCCAAGTCACGTTGGTTCGGGAGTGTTCCGGAGCCTTCTAGACTTGTTCCTTTTCCTATTATTCTGATTAGTCCCTGCAAGATATCGAATTCTCCAAAACTCCAGGAAAACTGTTAGTGACACCCTATTCTATGTTGGTATTATCAATTATGCCCTTTTTTCATGTTTGGTTGACTTATAAATGTATAAGATAAAATGTGTCAACAAACTCCCCCAAGCTTACCCTTTGCTAGTCCCTAGCAAAGCTATGCTATAGTAGGATCAGGAGTTGCTACTACGCTTTCACGCCTCAGAAGTACTGTGGTTTTCAAAATAAATTCTCCTCTCAACAAGATTGCTCTCTCTTACCTTTAACCATGGTGCGTAGCCTTTCCATAAATCTTAAGCAATCAGAAGACAGAACAATCAAGTCAAGCACTATGTCTCAAGTTCCTTGATCAACTATCATCCTAGGGTTTTGTAATATTTTCAAATAAAATTCAGAGATCCTGTGTATGACCCTCTCAAGTACATGGAGTCACACGTGGTAAGATATGTATGGTAGGATGATAGTGGTGGAAGGATGAGGGTGAAAGGTGGTAAGCCTTTAGCCTTTTTCTAGTATCTTTTCTTTTTCTTTTCTCAAGCTCTTGGACTATATCTCTCTTTCTAAAACTTTTAAGATCTAGGCTGTCCATTCTTGGAGAGGTGGGCTCTACTCGCCCTGGACTTTTGTTCATTTTTCTCTCTCCTTAGAGATGTGGGCTCTTCTCGCCCTCGAACACGTGTTCAGTATTCATCGCTAAATTTATTTATTTAGGGAGGTAGGCCCTTCTCGCCTAGTATGACACTTGTCCTTTTCTCTCCTTCTCTCGTCTCACTTTTTCTTTCATATATATTTTTCTCTCTTTTTTTCGAATGTAGCCCCAGAATCTTTTTGACACAAAACATTGAGAGAGACATATCCAAGAATTGCATGAGCTATTTTGTAATATGGCTTGTGGCTTGATGGAGTATGGGGATGCATACTTCTGTGTTAAAAGCAACGTATTTTGGTGGAGTGGGATGATCTTGATGTGTATGACGAGCTCTCAAGGGTCATAAATACAGGAAATCATCATATAAACCTTTTATGATTTTCAAAGAATAAAACCAGGAATCAAGTATCTCTAGGAATATGATAAATAGCAGCTCAACTTTTCATGAATTTTATCCTTCGACGCCTAGACTTAGATTAAGCATGTGCTTCCCACAGGTTTTGGGTTTAGACCAAAATAAGCATTTAAAGCTTTAGGGGAATCTAAGTCTGAAAACTAAGTATTTAAGAGGAATTATGGCGGAGCAACTATTCATCATTTCCAAGCATATATCATCAAGATCATTATCAAAGCAAAAAGCTAACTAGTAGACTCTATCATTTATTCAGACTCTAACACGCTAAGACTTTTTATTAAGACTCATTAACTCAAGCAAATATATTTATAAAAACTAGCTAAAGAAAGTAGTGATACTTATCGTGGTAACTGGGGGTGCTCTCCCCCAAGCTGGATCTTGAAGTAGTTCTTGATTCGTCCTTGGAACTTGTTTGCCTTCAGGTCTTCCTTAAATGTTCTCCCTACAAATATTAATTTCGCACATACCCGAAGGAACAAATTCTAGGATTATGTTGTGAGCCTTCATGTGCTCACTTCTTTTTGGGTTTTTCCATAAAAGCGTGGACCTTCATGTGCCCACATATTTTTGTTTTTTTGTGAATTTTTCTATGCAAAAGGGATGCTAATGCAAAAACATATGAATGCCATATTTTTGTATTTTTATTTTTTTGTGCCACCACAGTAAGAAGTACTTACATGGGGCTTTAGGAAACTGATGCAAATGCAGCGAACATATTTTTGGTTTTTTCTAATGCAGGTGTAGGAAAGTAAATATGCTAAAGAAAATATGCTAATTTAAATATGTTGTGCAGAAAAATAAATATGCAGATAAATACCCAGTTACCTCTCGGCAAAAGTTTTGAGTACTTACTCCCATGGCGTGCTGCCATCTATGGCACCTCGTCAGAATGTCGTGTCTGGTATGGTACCTTCAATGATCTCGACGAGTGGCGTAGATGAGGTAGCCAATGAAGGAGTCGATTGTTCCGTTGGTGACGCGGGTAGCGGTAGGCTCTCTGAAGGTGTACTCTTGTAATCCTCATTGGTAGGCGTTTCTTCTTTCTTCCTCCAAGCTTGTTTCTTCGGGGGAGACCTCTCTGGAGTGGCAGGTCCAGAGTTCTTGGCTGGTAGGAGCTGAGCGGACTTCTCTTTAATTTCTTCTTCAATGTTCTTAATGTCCGTCAACTTCGTGTTCAACTTGTGTTGCAATTTCTGAAGGCGTCTCCGCGTCTTGTTCTTCTTGGGTTGCTCAAAGTCAGTATAGCTATTAAAGTAGCAGCGTACCTTCTCAATTCTGAACTCGAAGTGGATCTCGCCCGTCCTGATGTAGATGATTGCTCTTGTGGTGTTCAGGAACGGTCTCCCAAGTACTATGGGAGGATCTTGCTCTTCATCTCCCATGTCCATGACTATGAAGTCAGTGAGGACATAGTGATCTTTTATCTTGACAGGTATGTCTCGCGCCACCCCGTCCGGGAGTCAGTGTGATTGGTCCGCCATCTGCAGTGTTATGTAGGTGGAATACAAAGGAAGATCACCGTATATTAATTCATAAGTTACCTTAGACATTAAGTTGATGCCCGATCCCATGTCGCAGACAACTCTCTGGAAGTTCCATTGATTGATCGAGCAGTGGATTGATGGCATTCCAGGGTCGTCCAGTTTTGGCAGCAGTGGTGAAGGGAGAAGGTTCTCGTGTTCTGACTTGATCGGGTTGATCATCCAGACTCCCTCCACGTGTGGTTGAGGTTGATTGTTTGTTGACGTTTGATTATCGTTGCAAAGTTCGTTTGGACTTGCAAGCGGACAAATCCCTCATCGTAGTTAAGGAACCCTTCTTCCCTTGAGTGGTGAACCCAAGGTATCGAATTCATAGAACAATGTGTAATGCAAGATCAATCTAATAACTGAGAAACACTTTCTTCTTTAAGAGGTTTCGAATTGCATCTAATCTACTAAGATCAAAAGAGGTAGCAAGAGAAAGCATTGAGGTACCGATCTAGAGAGGGTCTAGATCGTGTTTATGTCGTCGTTCCGAGCAAGATAAAAGAGAGAGTAAAACGAATCTCATTGAAAGCTTCTTTAAACCATGACCTTCGGTCAAACCCCCTAAGTCGCCCCGCCGTACTCGGTGTCAACATCCTGTCACGATGTTCCCCTTTCTTCGCGGTCAAATCTTAGAGCACACCCGCAAGAAGTGCGTTGAACTACTTGGTAGATCGGGTATGCACCTCTAGCCACCGCGGCTACAAGAACATCCCATGCAATCTATCTCGAGAATAGATTGAGGAAGAAAACACCCAAGCAAGAACAAGAATTGCAAACAAAGGTACTCGATCACTAGGAATCGGATCCATTAAAACTCCATCAAAAGTATGTATACATGAATAAGATCCAACCGGGATCCTACCTTGACCTTGATTCACGCCCCCGGAACTCCGACGTGGTCTTCCTTGCAAGGTTCCCATGCCGGCTAGGCAAACCCTAGACGACTAACACGACCCTCCTCTCCGGGGTGGTGTCCCTCAAGCTCCTCTGCTCCTCGGCGGCGAATGACGAATGGCTTGATAGTTGCAACTTCGCACGGGGGCTATAAATAGCCCGAGGATCATCTAGGTCAACAGGGGCGACGAACCGCCCCGGGGATGGGCCAGGCCGGCCGGCCTGGGCCTCCTCGGCCTGGTTCATCCCTGGTTTTCTTCGTGAAGCTTCTCGCGACTTCCTGAGTTTTTGCCGAGATGCATGTGGGCCCTTGACGTCATTTTCCTCGCAGTTTAGATGAGGGTGCTTTGCGTATGAACTCCCGCATCTTCCATCTAGGTCCTCAGCACTTCTCGGCCTCACGCTTTAGTCCTTGGTTCATTTGGAGTCATGTTCATCTTGTATCTTGACTTGTCCCGGGGTCCGTGATCACCTTGTAAATCCCTTGATGAACTTTACCCAGAAGTCCTCATTTAAGCTCTTGATTCCTGTGTAAACAATAAACTCCAAAAACCATGCACGAGTGTGAACATAACATATAATGGGGGTTAGGATCGTTAGTGTGAATATCAAATCAATACCAACATAGAAGGTAAACAAGTGGCTAGGTTGACGGAAATCAACCGCCAACATTGTTCTTCTTGTTCCTCCTTCTGTTTTTCCTCTTCTTCTCAACAGCTGGCTTGTACTCTTGAGGGTAAGGATATTGGGGAAGTGCAGGAGCTCTTAGGATCTTATTCTTGAAACTGAATTTCTCCCTCTTCCTGTTGATGGTGAAGACGATCTTGGCAGTGTAGGCGTAGATGATGGCTTTGACTGTGGCAAGGAAAGGACGTCCCAAAATGATTGGAGCGTTCTCACTTCCCACAGTCTCGATAACAACGAAGTCGGCACCTATGTAGGAGCTTCCTACCCTCAGACATATGTCGTCTAGGATGCCCTCAGGGTAGCACAGTGACTGGTCTGCAAGCTGCAAGCACATGGTTGTGTACAATAAAGGTGAACCATGGATTTTCTCAAATATTACCTTAGGCATTATGTTGATGCTAGACCCAAAGTCACACAATGTGTTCTCGAAAGTGTTGGCACCAATGCTGATGGTGATGACGGGCCTCCCTGGATCTTCTTTCTTGGCTGGCGTGTTCCAATCAGTCCACCTTGGGCCTTCTTTCTTGGAGTAAGAACCTGCATTATAGATATCGACAAGGTTTGCAGATTCTAATTCTTCCGGCTGGCCCGAAATCTTACCTGGACTAGCTGTCGGAACCGATGATGCCAGCTGAGATATCTGAGATTCTATCATTTTATTAAAGTTGTGTTGGTTCTTAATGGCAAAAGAAAAGCTTTCCATTTTATTACTAATAGTTTCTAACATTTTATCATTGGAAGCTAACTTCTTAGACAAATTATCCATAAGTCTACCCTGGTTTTGAACTAACTCTCTTAAAGGTGGGAAATTATTATAAGAGTTATTACCTTGATAATTACCTGAATAGTTACCTGGGTAGTTGGGCCTCTGCTGGGTCCATCCTTGATTCTGCGGGGGACGATATTGATTGTTGATGTAGTTCACGTCCTCCTCCAGCTCGGGACATTGACTGCCCAAGTGTCCGGTGTTTCCACACTCTTCACAGGTCATGCGGGAATCGAAGAGTTGCATTACTTCTTTCTTCTCAGGGGCTCTATCTTCAAGCCTTTTCAATATTAAGTCCATCTTGGCAGACAGCATGTCTACCTCCTTGAGCTGGTGCATTCCTCTTTCTCTCTTGCGGGGTTGACGTTCCTCATTCCAAGCTTGATTGGACACCATCTTTTCCACAAGGTTAGTGGCTTGAGTAAGTGCAAGTGATAGGGAAGCACCTCCAGCTGCAGCATCCATCGTTTCACGGGTGTTGTTGGTGAGTCCGTGATAGAAGGTCTACATGAGCAACTAGTTCTCCATTCCGTGGTGTGGGCATTCTGATATGTAGTCTTGGAAGCGCTCCCACGCTTCTGGAACAAATTCGTCATGTTGCTGCTGGAAACTTGAAATTTTCCCCCGTAAGGCGTTGGTTTTGCCTATAGGGAAGAACTTTGCCAGAAAGGCAGTAGAGCACAGTGTCCAAGTTGTGAGTTTGTCTTTGTTGGAGTAGAACCACTGTTTTGCTCATCCCAAGAGTGAGAATGGGAACAAGCGAAGTAGGATTGCATCACTTGGCACATCTTTGATCATGAAGGTGCCACATATCTCCAGGAAGTGTTGGAGGTGTGCGTTGGCATCTTCATGAGCTTTTCCACAAAACTGGCTAGCTTGTACCATGTTGTCAGTGCAGGCTTGAGCTCAAAAGCTTTGTCTCCCACATCGACAGCCGGCCCAGTACGGACGTTGGCCGTGGTCGGTGCAGAGTACTCGCGGAGGGTCTTGTTAGCCATTACTTCAAACGTGGGTGTTAAGCTTCGCACAACGGTTGAATCTTCTAAGGCAAAGGTGGTGGGCCTTGGTTTAAGCTTTGACCTTGCCTTCTTTAAGATTTGTTCTGGATCTGAAACGAAGTTGTCTGGAAGATTCTTATTCATACATCACCCTGAAATCAAAATAGACAAAAGTGGAAAGAACAAGGGTAAGCCTATTTAAGCAATGATAATTTGGGTTCTCGATACATTACGTGTGAGAGATGCATGCATGCTATTATGATGTTTATGTTTTTGGGCTTTAGACTTTCTTTCCCTGGCAATGGCGCCAAAAATGCTTGTTGACATTGCTAACGACATCGACTAGAAACAGGTGTAAGACCCATCTCTATCGACGGCGCCAGAAATGCAGAGGTATATCTTAACATGATGCTAAGTGTATATCAGATGTTGCTTTCAGATAAAACTAAAAGATAAATCCACTATAGTTCATAGCACTACTAGATCTAGGTTGTCATCCCTAACAGTGGTGCCACTAAAATGCATGGATGGGTACTCGTACTTATGCCTTGGATCTCTGGTAAGAAATATATATATATATGGGTATCCGCAAGCGCACAGATATGAATATACCATTGTAGCATTTTAACCAGGAGTAAACCAGGTATCATATTTATATTCTACCATAGAGAAAGAAGTCTTTTCTCTTTAATAACAAGCATATACATATCTCTCAGTGGTGTAATGTAGAGTGCCAAATATATCAATTGACTATAAACAGGTGCAAGTCACATAAAAGGTAATGATAATGATAGCATTAATCAAGTCATAACCATGGTAAACCACTAGAACATTCCAATATAGACAAAGAAGCATGTTCCTACAGTCTGATTAGTAAGGATACTCCTTAGTAATTCTAAACTACGGGTTAATGCATACTACGATTAGTGCAATACATCTAGCAATCATGGCGGAAAAGCTATTATAAGTACACATGAGGAACACTACCCAGGAAGATCAAGGTCGAAACTTGACATAACCCAAATAGCTTAAGTTCCGCTAGGCCTACATACGAAGGATGGATTGCAAAGGACTCAATGGTGCTGTCACCACCACGATCTACCACACGACCCGGCATGTAGGGTGCAAACGCAGGTAAATAAGGTCTAAGCACCATGCTTACACTATCTTCACCACTCACCCAGGATATCTTAGGCTCTAGATGAGTGCTATACGAATCCATGCATAAATATAAGAACAGATCTACTATGCTAGTCATGTAATCATAATAAACACTAAACCACATATTGTCGAATATAAGCAATGATATGGATCGAATGTCTATATAGCAATTGTAGAAGAACTTACAATGAAGAACTTACAAGAACGAAGCTAGATCTGTATCTTGACCAACCTCTAGAGGATCAGGAGCCAAGTAGACGCCTTGCCTCCTACTAATCTAGACTAGTTAGCTACTTGCTATATGCTGTTCTACGGTGTAGGCTCTTGACTTGATGACTTGATCTGAAGATGATGAATTGATTATGATTCTCTCCCAACCGGGGGATCTGGGGGCTGCTTATATAGTCTGAAGGAGGTGTCACGCCACCGTAGGATTAAACCGACCTAAACATACAGTTTAGATTGATCCTCATAGGTGGTGGAAGAACATTCCGGAAGCAGGGATGACGTGGCGCTGCTGGTGGGCCGGTCGGCCCCACCACAGGACCGATCGGCCTGTGGTGGGCCCCACTCGGGCCCCGCCTTCGCGTGGTGTCTTCTCGTCCCTTCTAGATGCTTCTTTTCTTGTATGCCAAGTCACGTTGGTTCGGGAGTGTTCCGGAGCCTTCTAGACTTGTTCCTTTTCCTATTATTCTGATCAGTCCCTGCAAGATATAGAATTCTCCAAAACTCCAGAAAAATTGTTAGTGACACCCTATTCTATGTTGGTATTATCAATTATGCCCTTTTTTCATGTTTGGTTGACTTATAAATGTATAAGATAAAATGTGTCAACAGGCAGCTTCCGTGAGTGTTTTCTCCATGAGATCCCCCTCGTGCACACATTTGAACGTATTCCATGCAACTAGGGGTTAGGGAAAAAAGAATGTATGCAATATTACGTCACCGGGAAATCCAAGTCTTGGTCCTTGTTCAACTAGCTCGTTGAATCGATTCCACGCTTGATCAATGCCCTCTTTTTCTTCTTCCTTGAAAGTCATCACTTGCATCCTTATATGTTGAATCTTGGTTATAGGGAAGAACTTGGCACAAAATTTCTTTACCAATTGATTCCAATTTCCCTTAGCTTCGAAGCACGTAAATGAATACCACTTTGTTGCTTCATCGGCAAGTGAGTAGGGAAAAAGATTCCATTTAAACCAAGTGTCGGAAACTCCCTCTTGTCGTACCGTATTGCACAACGTCGTGAAGCGCTGGATATGTCTATATGGATTGTCCGTCTCCACCCCTCGAAACGGATTAGTTGCTGCCATCTCGATGATTCGAACCTTGATTTCATACCTTGTCGCTTCGAGAATCGAATCTGACTCTTGTACCTTGATATCCTCACATCGAGGGCTGGCATAGTCTCTTAACGATTTTTTCGGTTCCTCCAAAGGATTTCCAACGAACGCCATCCAGACAATCTAAAACAAAAAACAAAAAGAGTGTGTTTTTCTAGAACACAAAGGTTTGGTGTTAGTAATCAACAAAATCAATGAGAGATTAAACGAAGTAAACTGGCTTGCTCCCCGGCAACGGCGCCAGAAAAAGGGGCTTGTTGACGGTTCGAAACCGTGTTCAACTTCACCGCAAGTACACGGAGTGACTTGGTGCCTTTTTCACCAAGGGAAGGGACCCCCTAGGTTCTTGTCAATCCACGGAGCAAGGGGATTACTTGCGTTTAACCTAACACTAACTTAGTTTATTAAGCACTTTATGATGTAAAGATTGATCTATAAAGTAAAGACAAACTAACCCTAGATTATGTTAAAGAGAAAGAGAAAGGTGGTTCATGAGTATGAAGTACGTATGCCCATGGAGTCTAGGTACTTGAGATGCAATCACCCAAAACATGATAAAACCCTGATCCAATCTATCTAAGGATGTGAGCAAAGAGTATGGCGTTTCCCTTCCCTCGTACATGTCACTACGCGAAGGTAATCGTCGCTAACCCTAATGAACACGGTATGTTGACGTGATCTACGGGAGCAACCCCGAAGGTAATGGTAGCTAACCTTAAACATTAAGCATCATCAACAAGAATGTATGATAGATAAAAGATCCAAACAAGAGAGTGGGTGACTACATGTCAAGATCCATTACAACTCCATGGACAAACGATTACTTTACCTCATCAAGACGCTAGGCATGGAAACGTTGAACATGGTGGATGCCCCCGATGGAGTCCGTCTCTCGGTGTCCTTCAATTCCGATGGTGCCGTGGTAAGGCCTCGGTGTCCTCCTTCCTCGCGGCGGCCTCCCTTGACCTTGGTGATGATCCTCTTGAATCTTCACCCTCTCGATCAACCCTCTTCCTTGTGTTTGATCTCCCGAGGCTTCTCTGGTCGTCTTTCGCGAATGGCTCCTCTCCCCTAACAATTAGGGTTCCACGAACTTATCACCGAAAAAAGGCGGCGGCGAACCGACCTGGAATGGGGGTGGGACGACCGGCCTAGGCCGGCCGGCCTGGCCCATTCTCGGCCCGATTCGTCTCCGTCTTTTGCCACGTGTCATTTCTTGCACTTTAGGGTTTTTCCTCCTTCGGATATGGGCTTTGGACGTCATTATCCCTGCGACCAAGTTAAGGGGTCTTCACGCATGATCTTCCGGTCTTTTCATCTTGGTCCTCGGAGATTCTTCATTGAAGCACGTTGGTCCTTGCCACCTTTAGAGTCAAGTTCACGCACGGTCAGAGCCTCTTGATCATCATGTAAATCGTCCTCCGAACCGAGTGCATCTCTTCTCATTTAGTGCATGAATTCCTGCGTAATCATTATACTCCAAAACACACATCCAACGATGAACTTGTTATATCATTAGTATGCCTCGTGGCGGGTTAGTTCCGAAATGAAATCCAAACTATAACATAACAAGTGTTCTTGGTTGATGGAAATGGACCACCAACAACATGTTAGCACATAGTGAAGTAGCATTGAAAAAATGAATATTCGACAAATGTTGTTTGTTCTTACTTTCGGTCTAACGTTGTCAAATGTCTTGATGGGGTCGTGCTCGTAGTTCACGCACATGAAGAACCTCATGCCGTAACTGTATCCGAGAACATTGCACTTCACTAGCTTCCAATTGTCACCACAGTAGCACATAGGTGTGTGGATCTCCTTTGGCACTGCAACCTTGTCCTTCCTCATAGTTAGCAAATCCTTGTCCAATTCAGGACCTGAGGATGCCATTGCACTCTATAAAACATGGTAATTAGAATATTAGTGAATGTGAGGAATTCAATATTTGTAAACAATGAAATTAGTAACAAATGAAACAGAATGCAAATGACATAGATTAATGGAGACACAACGAAATAGCGGGTTAATATTATAACACAATAGCGGTTCAATATTACAACACAATAACACAATATTACAACAAATGAAAGTTTTTATTGTTACAAAACAACTACGATCATATGATTCCACCACGGGCACGACATCCACGTCCACACACTAAAGATGCTGAAGGTGCTACACTTGACGAACTTGGTGCATTGCAAGCATAATGTGCAGAAGGGCATCTCTTGTAGGTGTGCCCAGTGTTGTTACACTTTGAGCACAATTGCACTGCGGCACCAGCTTCTGATTCATCCATGTTGTTCCTAATTCTCTTCTTCTTCCGTCTCCCAACACCTTGGCACCTTTCTGGATTCGGATCCGATATGTACGTTGCATTCTCCTTTGGATCTTCAGTGAAAGGCCCCATTGTGAGGTACCCCACAAGAGTTCGGTTCCAAGTGTTGTAAATGGTTTCCTTCTTATAGTAGAAGGGCACGTACCAAGCCCAGCTGAAATTCCCAAGCTCGTAACATATAGCCATAACATGTGAGCAAGGGATGTGCAGTAATTTGGGCTTGTTGCAACTGCATTTGCACATCTGGTTCCCAAGACCCACGAAATGGGTTCTTTTTTGACGTGATGAGCCTAGTCACCCTTTTCCCTTGCACTGAACCACATATGTGTACTCAATTTCATCATTTCCAGTAAGGTGGATAGGTGTTGGAGTGGCCTGGTGAAGGAAAGCTTTTATCTGCTTCTTCTCCAAGTACTAGGTCATTCTTGTGCTGTAGGTCAACTGATTACTCATCATAGTTGCATACGCTGCCTTGCTCCGGTCATAAAAGTACTACATTGTGCGGTACAAAAATAACTGAATGATTCCAACTAGAGTAAGAACTCTTGCACCACGCAGCACGGCGTTGTAAGCCTCAGCAAAATTAGTGGTCTTTATCCCATGCCTTGCACCACCTTCGTCATAAAGGAGGCACCATTTTCCCTTGGCTCATTCTGAATCCACTGGCTGAAGGTTTTCACAGCGCTCCCTCTTCTCCGTATGATGGTAGGACCATATAACCCTACGTTCTCCATAGATACTAGCTCTGCGCCTGGTTCCGGATTCACTAGCCTCTTTGCTATCTCTGCTGATGCCTTCTTGATGCCGTCATCTAATTTTTTCCAAAGTTCTTCGAACTTGCTAGGCTGATTCTGCTCGCACAACCGCTCAAACAATTTTGCCAAATCTTGTTCTTGAACTGACTGTGGAAGTTTGCTTTCACATGCCTAGTGCACCACCTGCTTGTAACATCTGGCCACAATGCCTCTCTATAACGCTCCTGGCTGCCCTCTTTCATGTCACTGATCGCTTGTAAAATTCCTTTGTGCCTGTCGTGTATGACACACACGTTCCGCACATCCTACACCACTGCCATCTTGAGTCTCTCCAGAAACCACCACCAACTGTCACCGTTCTCTCCCTCCACAAAAGCAATAGCCAACGGTATCAACTGATTGTTACCGTTAGCTCCAACTGCTGTAAGGATTGTGCCTTTGTATTTCCCAGTTAGGAAAGTGCCATCTATGCACAGGACCAGTCGACAATGTTTGAATGCCTCAATGCAAGGTCCCAATGCTAGGAATGACCGCTCAAGCACAAGTTTGCTTGGTTTCTCTTAGCAAGCATAAGTCTTGATATCATAGTAACTGTTAGGATTCATCTGAACTATTGTGTGCAGCAACCGAGGCAGATTGTTGTAAGATGCTTCATATGTACCCCATTTATGCTTCGATACCTTCTTCTTCACACTATATGCCTTGCCATAACCAATCTTGTATCTGAATCTTTCCTTAATTGCATAGATAATGGACTTCGGCTCATAAGCAGGATTATCCACTATATATGGGTACATGTGGTTAGCAACAAAACCAGCTGATATATTTCAGTGCCTTGAATTTAACATCTCAAGTGTACATGTGTGATCCACCACTGATATGACCTTCAAGCAATCCTGCCACTTGCCCATGGATGCATACACTCGAAAAAGACAGTCAGGCTTCACACAACATATTTCATATATCTTCGAAGAACTCTTTAGTACCCTGAACTCTCTTTGGGTAGTCAAGGTAGCCCACCTCTTCACTGCATCTTTCAGATGTTCTGTAGTGGGGTACAAGGCACCAACAGAAATCTCATTTTCCCTGTACTCCCAGGGCATATTGTCACCCTCATTGACAACAAACCGTGAGAAATTGTAGTTCTGCCAATCCCTTAGCACATCCTCATCATACTGATCATCCTCATCATCAGAGGACTCCGCTTCCAACCCACGTTGGTCATCTTCCAACTCCCCCTCATACTGTCTTAGTACTTTCGGATTTTTCTCTCTCTCATCAACAACACCTACTTCCACCTCATGAAATTCTCCTCCTGCACCACTCTCTGCATCACCCTCACCTCCATCCTCGTCACCACCCTCACCTTCATCCTCTTAACCACCCTCACCTACATCAAGACCACCTCCACCTTCTTCATTACCCTCTGGTTCCTGATTCACTTGGGTCTTCTGATAAACTTGGACAAGCAGAACCACCAGACAACCACTTTGACATGCATTTATGACGTAATTCCGCCAATTTGCAGTGCCCTCAAGTGGCATAAGCTCCCAGTACGGTGGATAACTTTTGTTGAATAGTGCCATTATAGACAACCCATATTGCTCTGAATCTAGTGAGAGTGCTCTGTACAACTAGGTGGTTATGGCCTCCCAACTTCTTTCAGCAGCTATTTTAACCAGCCTCGTGACTGTACTAAACGATGATAAATCAACACCTTCTGCATTGTACCTAATTTCTCCTGGCCCATAACACAACTAGACAGGGACTGTTTCTGACATACCTGAGATAACCACACTATTAATAACTAATCTAGTGATTGAAAACTACACTGCTTCGAATCTTAACTACACTAGATCTAGTGATTATAATCTACACTGTGTTGGCGGTCGATTTCCGTCAACCAAGAACACTTGTTATGTTATAGTTTGGATTTCATTTTGGAACTAACCCGCCACTAGGCTTACTAATGATATAACCCCAAAGTGCAAGAAATGACACGTGGCAAAAGACGGAGGCGAACCAGGTCGGGAATGGGCCAGGCCGGCCGGCCCACCCCCTTTCCACGTCGGTTCGCCGCCGCCTTTCTTCGGTGATAAGTTCGCGGAACCCTAATTGTTTGGGGAGAGGATCCATTCGCGAAAGACGACCAGAGAAGCCTCGGGAGATCAAACACAAGGAAGAGGGTTGATCGAGAGGGTGAAGATTCAAGAGGATCATCACCTAGGTCAACGGAGGCCACCACGAGGAAGGAGGACGCCAAGGCCTTGCCACGGCGCTGCCGGAGTTGAAGGACACCGAGAGACGGACTCCATCAGGGGCATCCACCATGTTCAACGGTGCCATGCCTAGCGTCTTGATGGGGTAAAGTAATCGTTTGTCCATGGAGTTGTAATGGATCTTGACATGTAGTCACCCACTCTCTTGTTTGGATCTTTATCTATCATATCTTCATGTTGATGATACTTAATGTTTAAGGTTAGCTACAATTGCCATCGGGGTTGCTCCCGTAGATCACGTCAACATACCGTGTTCATTAGGGTTAGAGACGATTACCTTCGCGTAGTGACTAGTACGAGGGAAGGGAAACGCTTAACTCTTTGTTCACATCCTTAGATAGATTGGATCGGGGTTTTACCATGTTTTGGGTGATTGCATCTCAAGTACCTAGAGTCCATGGGCATACATCTTTCATACTCGTGAACACCTCTCTCTTTCTCTTTAACATAATCTAGGGTTAGTTTGTCTTTACTTTATAGATTAATCTTTTCATCATAAAGTGCTTAATCAACTAAGTTAGTGTTAGGTTAAACGCAAGTAATTCCCTTGCTCCGTGGATTGACAATAACCTAGGGGGTCCCCTCCCTTGGTGAAAAAGGCACCAAGTCACTCCATGTGCTTGCGGTGAAGTTGAACGCGGTTTTGAACAGTCAACAAGCCCCCTTTTCTGGTGCCGTTGCCGGGGAGTAAGCCAGTTTACTTCGTTTAATCTCTCATTAATTTTGTTGATTACTAACACCTAACCTTTGTGTTCAAGAAACACACTTTTTTGTTTTTTGTTTTTGGTTGTCTAGATGGCGTTCGTTGGAAATCCTTTGGAGGAAGCGGAAAAATCATTAAGAGACTATGCCAGCCCTCGATGTGAGGACATCATGGTACAAGAGTCGGATTCGATTCTCGAAGTGACGAGGTACGAAATCTGAGTTCAAATCATCAAGATGGCAGCAACTAATCCGTTCCGAGGGATAGAGACGGACAATCCATATAGACATATCCAGCGCTTCACGACGTTGTGCAATACGGTGCGACAAGAGGGAGTTTCCGACACTTGGTTTAAACAGAATCTTTTTCCCTACTCACTTGCCGATGAAGCAACAAAGTGGTATTCATTTGCGTCCTTCGAAGCCGAGGGAAATTGGGATCAATTGGTAAAGAAATTTTGCGCCAAGTTCTTCCCTATAACCAAGATTCAACATATAAGGATGCAAGTGATGACTTTCAAGCAAGGAAAAGAAGAGGGGATTGATCAAGCGTGGAATCGATTCAATGAACTAGTTGAACAAGGACCAAGACTCGGATTCCCGGGTGACGTACTATTGCATACATTCTTTTTTTCCCTAACCCCTAGTTTCATGGAATACGTTCAAATGTGTGCAGGAGGGGATCTCATGGAGAAAACACTCATGGAAGCTGCCAAACTTCTACAAAAAATAAGTAAAATGGCAGCCGTGCGAAGAGATTGGGAAATACAACTTTCGGGAAAGCTGGAATGCGACACAAGTGTGGCACCCCTTGCTGCAATTTTCAGAAATACGGCCCCGGAAGAGAAGAAAGAGGAACCAATCCCTGGAAAGGTTGAAGAAGCCAAACATGAGGAAACTAGAACTATCCTAGAGAGTGATCACGCCGAGACAAGCAAAGCAAATGAAAGAACTATGTCAAGCGCGAAGCCACTAAGGGAGTATGAGCAAATGGATTGGATCCCACTTGATTTTGGAGAAATCTTTGACAAGAGGAGACCATTCCCTAATCAAAAGGGAACGACAAGAGCTTTGGAGATGGACTTCCCGCCGGAAAGACAAGTAGAACATCCATACAACCTAGAGACAACCGGGGAGGTCCTTCATAAACTCTTTAGCGAAGAAGAAGAAAAAGTTCACCCGCCTCGCTGAAATTTTTGCCATAGGATCTGATGAAGAAGAGAAGACATCACCGTGTATAGATTTCAAGGTTAACAACATTAATTGTAAGGCGTTATGCGACATTGGAGCACAAGTAAGTGTCTTGTCTTCTAAGATTTTTGATGAAATTCATGATCACACCATTGACCTAGTTCCAACCTCTACTAAATTAATTATGGGAGATGGTAGAATTGTTAAACCTCTAGGAATTGCTCGTGACCTAGAAGTTTTAATTTCCGAAAAATGCATTCCAACCGATTTCTTCATTGTTGATGTCTACTATGATAAGAATGATCATTTAATTCTTGATAGACCTTTTCTTAAGTTGGTTAATGCCGTTTTAGATAACAGAAAAAGAAAAGTAACTATTAATCTTGATGGAAATAATCACACATACAATTTCCTTCCCGCTTCTAGAATTGCCTCACCCCTACCTCTTGATGACGAAGAGGTAGGGAGCCTTCGTTTTGTTGAAACTTTCAGGGACCCGCTACAAAGAGCTATGGAGAATCAATCTAATGATGAGTTGGATGAAGAGCTAGCGGAAGCAACCAAAGGACTAGAACCGCAAGACGGAAGCTTGGAGGAGGATAAATTTGAAGACCTTGGAGAAATTGTACATGAGGAACCACAAGCACCGGAGGTGGATCTTAAGCCATTGCCCAAGGGATTGAAATATGAATTTTTGGGCCTGGACAAGACTTATCCTGTGATTGTGAGTGATGAATTGAGTCCCGAGGAGAATGATATGTTGCTGAATTTATTGAAGAAGCACAAGAAAGTGATGGGATATTCGATAAATGATATTAAAGGACTCCGCCCAGCATTTTGCACTCACCGCATACCTATGGAGGATCAATGCAAGCCCGTAGTGGACCATCAAAGGAGGTTAACCCATGCCATGCGAGAGGTGGTGAAGAAGGAGGTTATCAAGTTGTTGTATGCCGGAATCATCTACCCGGTGCCGCATAGCGAATGGGTGAGCCCCATGCATTGTCTGCCTAAGAAAGGAGGTTTGACCGTGGTGAAAAATGAGAAGAATGAATTGATACCGCAAAGAACCGTGACCGGATGGAGGATGTGTATTGACTATCGGAAATTGAACAAAGCAACAAAGAAGGATCACTTCCCCTACCGTTCATCGACGAGATTCTTGAGAGATTAGCAAATCATGCATATTTTTGCTTTCTTGATGGGTACTCGGGGTTCATGCAAAAACCTATTCACCCTGATGATCAACATAAGACGACATTTACTTGCCCTTATGGAACATTTGCGTATAGAAGAATGCCTTTCGATTTATGCAATGCTCCAGCCTCTTTTCAACAATGTATGATGGCGGTATTTTCGGAGTTCATCGAGGAAATTGTTGAGGTATTTATGGATGATTTCTCCGTCTACGGTAAATCTTTTGCGGATTGCTTGGCAAACTTGGATAAAGTTCTCACTAAATGTTCAGAGGTTGATTTGGTGCTAAATTGGGAAAAGTATCACTTTATGGTGAGACAAGGTATAGTGTTGGGACATGTGATATCCGAGAGAGGGATTGAGGTGGACAAGGCTAAGGTTGAAACAGTTGAAAAACTTCCACCGCCAACGGATATCAAATCTTTGAGGAGTTTCTTAGGCCATGTGGGATTCTATAGAAGATTCATCAAAGATTTCTCAAAAATTACCAAGCCATTGTCCAATCTTCTCCAAAAAAGATGTGCCATTCAATTTCAATGAGAAGTGTTTGGCGGCATTCCGGACATTAATGAGAGCTCTTGTAACCGCACCCGTCATTCAACCGCCCGATTGGGATCAACCTTTTGAGATAATGTGCGACGCTAGTGACTATACCGTTGGAGCGGTGTTGGGACAACGAAAAGAGGGCAAGGTACATGCTATTTACTATGCTAGCAAAACCCTCAATGGAGCTCAATTAAATTATGCAACAACGGAGAAGGAATTGCTCGCCGTAGTGTTTGCCTTTGAAAAATTCAGATCATATATTGTGAATTCTAAGGTGATTGTCTACACCGATCATGCGGCGATCAAGTATCTCTTGTCTAAAAAAGATGCCAAGCCAAGGTTGATTCGATGGATCCTTCTCTTGCAAGAATTTGATGTGGAGATTCGGGACAAAAAGGGGTCGGAAAATGTTGTGGCCGACCATTTATCAAGGATGAATCGTGAGGATGATAAAGAGCCTATTGAAGATAAGATGAGAGATGATCACCTCTTTCACATCCTTGACAAAGATACTTGGATGATCAACATTATTCGAGCCATACGAAAAATGCCACTTGATCATTTGGATAGGAACGCTCAAAGGAGAGTGATCACTGAGAGCCGAAAATATTATTGGGATGCACCTTACCTCTTTAGACTTGGAGCGAATGGAGTCTTACGAAGGTGTATACCAAGAGATGAAAGGGCTGAAATATTGAGAAAGTGTCACTCAGGCGAATATGGAGGACACTATGGACATTTTAGGACTCAAGCAAAGGTATGAGCTAGTGGATTTTATTGGCCGGAGATGCATGAAGATTCGAAAAGGTATGTTGCTTCTTGTCCGGAATGTCAAAGAACGGGGAACATAAATCAAAGAAATGCTATGCCCTTGAATTACAACTTGCAAATTGATATATTCGACATATGGGGAATTGACTTCATGGGACCTTTCACAAGTTCAAATGGATATGAGCATATTTTGGTTATGGTTGATTATGTATCCAAATGGGTGGAGGCTATCCCTTATCGAAGAGCTTCAACGGAAGAATCCATATCCATGATCAAAAATATTATATTCCCACGCTATGGAGTCCCGTGAGTATTGATAAGTGATGGAGGAACACACTTCATGGGAAATAGCTTCAGAAAATGCTTGTCCAAGATGGGGATTGAGCATAGAGTGGCCACGGCTTACCACCCACAAACCAATGGTCAAGCGGAAACTTCAAATAGGCAGCTCAAGAGCATTATTAACAAGACCGTTGAAAAGGGAGGTAAAGATTGGTCAAAGAAATTGGATGGAGCATTGTGGGCTTATCAGACGTCATACAAGACACCAATAGGTATGACACCATATCAATTTGTTTATGGTAAATCGTGTCATTTACCTTTGGAGTTAGAACATAAAGCGTATTGGGCAATCAAAGAGATGAATTTTGATTTTGATGCCGCGGGAATCAAACGGAAGATCCAAATAAGTGAACTAGAAGAGATGAGGCTCAAAGCTTATGAGAGTGCAACCATCTACAAGGAAAGAATGAAGAGGTGGTATGATAAAAGGCTTCGAGCAAAGGAATTCAAAGAAGGTGACAAGGTTCTCCTCTATAATTCAAGGTTCAAATATTCGGGAAAGGAAAACTGAAGAGCAAATGGGATGGACCGTACATCGTTCACTCGGTCTCGCCAAATGGAGCGGTCACAATCATGGATGTGAAAGGAGATCAATATGTGGTTAATGGTCAACGGTTAAAGGTTTTTCTCGAACAAGACATCGTGCCCATCGACTACATTGATATATATCACATGGAGGACGAGCCCGAGCGTCAAGCCTAAGACGTAAAACGAGGTAAGTTTTCTGTAAATATATTTTTGTTTTTGTTTTCGTATTCATTTTGAGTCCTTTTTCATAATTTTTAGCTGGACCCTACCACCACCTAGGCTAGTATTCACGAAACACCGAGGGCCACGAAAGTTGGGCCGCGGGGGCCCAAAGGAGGGGGTAGGCGGGCCGGCCCATGCCGACCGGCCCACCACCCCCTTTCCTCCATTTTCGCTCGTTTTTCTCTGGGACACGGTTCGGTGCATTTCCTTTTCCTGTCTTCCCTTTTTGGGGGCGACAAAAATAGGTAAGGGGGGGTTTCGGCCGAATCTTTCCAGGGATATTTAAGGATGCCTGGGGAGCTCGAGGTTTGCATCTCAATTGCAATCTCCAACCTCCACGAAAGCACCCAAGCACCCATGGCATCCTCGAGCAGCACAAAAGGAAAGGAAGAGGTGAAGGCGACCATGGAAGAAGAAGCACGCCTCCCCTCTCCAACTCCGGCGAACGAGGAGCTTCGCCGGTACGCTGTGGTGCCGGAGCCCAAGAAGAAGGTGAAGAGAACTGCGAGGATTCAATGCGGAGGGCGTGTCCCAAGAGGGCGCATGGCTAGCCCAAATCCCTGGGTTGAGGTGAAGGAGGAGAAGCCTGCTTCTCCCGTTCGCCGCTCGAAGAGGCTCCTTGGGAAGAAGAGGAAGGATTACAAGGAGAAGACCCCCGAACCGGCGGATTTCTACAGAGATAGTTACTACTCTGATGATCGAAGCCCTAGCTCGTGGGCAGCCGGTGGAAGAGACGACAACGATCTCTATGTTTGGGAGGAGATGCCTAAGGAGGAGCCGGAGGAGCATCATGAGCAAGGCGGCAACCCAGACGGCGGTAATGATCCGGACGGTGGAGACGATGGAGATGATGATCCTGAGGAAGAGCACAACGCGTGTTGCACGGCTTGCCGCAACGCCATTGTGGAGCTCTTCTCATCCCTTGATGAGTGTTTCCACACCATCAACGCCATGCAACGAAGAATTGAAGATTGGGAGCGCATGGAGGAAGATGACTTCAAGTACCTCAACCGCAACATAAGGAAGCTCTTCGGGATGAATAAAAATTTCAAGAAGAAGGAGTGGTGCAACTCGTGCAGAAAGTACCACTAGGTGTTGTAGTTAGATAGTTCTCTCCCTTTGTGCCTTTTTGTAAAGTTACGACGAGGATGTCGTAAGATCTAAGCGTGGGGGGGGGAGCTAGCTAGCTACCTTTTTAAATTTTTGCTTATAGTGGTGTGAGAGTCTAGTCTTTAAATTTTGAGTCAAGTGTGAGAGTGTGTGAGTCTTTGTTTTATCTTTTTAGCTTGAAAGAGTCTTAAATTAGCGTTGAGTCAAAGAAAAAAGAAATAAAAAGTGTCTTATTCAAAGTCTCATGTTTCTTTTCTTGTTATTCTTTTACTTTATCTTTCTTATTTGAGCATGAACTTGTTGAATAATTGTTTACCATGGTGCTTAGTGGAAACTTACCCTTGTAAAGCACCCATACTCAAACTAAGATCTAGGACTTTTGCTTCGTCTATACTTTTAGTAATGCTAAACTTTGGAGGTTTTATTTCTGAAAATTAAGAAAAACACCTTGTTACGAAGGTTAGCAATTTCTTTCTCCAAGTTGAGAGGCGATATCTATCCTTTACAAAGCCTTTACTTACATATATAAGCTCCACCATAAGTGTTGTTTAGCATGATGAGTTAAGTTAGGATTTTACTCTGTTGGGAGGTCTAATTTCAAGCAATGATCATGTCCTTGATGTATACCTTTTATTGCTAGCCTCTTCATGTATTCGGTAATGGGAATTTCACATTGAATGCCCCATACATCACCGGATTCCTTACCCAAACCTATAGACATCTTTTTATCATCTTACTCCTTGAACACAGCCTATATTCAAAGATTCGTTCAATCTCTAGGCATGTTTTTGTTTAAAATTCAGATTTGTGATCATGTTCAAAAGTTGAGCGAAAAGCTTGGGAGAAGAAGGTAAAGAGGTGGAAAGAAAAAGAAAAAAAATATATGTATGTGTATGTGTGTAGTGCGCACACAAGAAAGAGAAAAAAAGAGAAAAGAAGAAAAGAAGAAAAAAAAGAGAAAAAGAAGGAAAAGAAAAGAAGAAAATCCAAGGCAAGACAAGAAAGGTGTAGTGAGGGATGACAAGTCAAGTGAAGACCAAATGAAGTGCAAGGAAGGATGCCACGATGTCAGGAACGAATCTTATTCCATACCATGTGCAATCCGACATCGAGGACATCATTAGTGCCTTGAAGTCATTATTCTTTTTCCCTTTGCACATGTCCACCATTCTAAATCTTCTCATCCTTGACACCCCTACATTATGGTTTAATTCTCATGATCATTGGCTTGGAAGGTGAACAACCACTAGAGGATTTTCCTAGCTTGATAATACTTGTGCTAGCTTCACTAGCCACACCTATAGCTCCACCTTGCATCTTAAATGAGAGACTTGTGGGAGGTGAGAGTTTATGAAATTATCTAGGATAGCCACTTTAATGAGTGACATGTGAGAACTTGGAGAAGGACATTGTCTAATGCTTTGTGCAGGAATTTCATTTTTTTTTTAAAGTTTGCAAAAACCCTCCAAAGGAAGTAAGAAAGTAAGTGTAGATGAAGTTAAAGATCTCTAAGTGAAATGGTAAGAGTTGTGGGGTAAGTCTTGAATTGGTAATTTCTAAACACTCATGTTTACATTATGATCTTTGTTTCATGTCTCTTATATTAAAGATGAATGATTGACTAACTTGAAAGGAAGGATTTGACGAAGCATGTTTCAAACTCCATGGATGAGCAACTTGCTCGAGGACGCGCAAGATCTAAGCGTGGGGGGATGTTGGCGGTCGATTTCCGTCAACCAAGAACACTTGTTATGTTATAGTTTGGATTTCATTTTGGAACTAACCCGCCACTAGGCATACTAATGATATAACAAGTTCATCATTGGATGTGTGTTTTGGAGTATAATGTTTACGCAGGAATTCATGCACTAAATGAGAAGAGATGTACTCGGTTTGGAGGACGATTTACATGATGATCAAGAGACTCCGACCGTGCGTGAACTTGACTCCAAAGGTGGCAAGGACCAATGTGCTTCAAAGGAGAATCTCCGCGGACCAAGATGAAAAGACCGGAAGATCATGCGTGAAGACCCCTTAACTTGGTCGCGGAGATAACGACGTCCAAGGCCCATATCCGAAGGAGGAAAAACCCCAAAGTGCAAGAAATGACACGTGGCAAAAGACGGAGGCGAACCGGGCCGGGAATGGGCCAGGCCGGCCGCCCACCCCCTTTCCACGTCGGTTCTCCGCCGCCTTTCTTCGGTGATAAGTTCGTGGAACCCTAATTGTTTGGGGAGAGGAGCCATTCGTGAAAGACGACTAGAGAAGGCTCAGAAGATCAAACACAAGCAAGAGGGTTGATCGAGAGGGTGAAGATTCAAGAGGATCATCACCTAGGTCAACAGAGACCACCATGAGGAAGGAGGACGCCGAGGCCTTGCCACGGCGCTGCCGGAGTTGAAGGACACCGAGAGACGAACTCCATCGGGGGCATCCACCATGTTCAACGGTGCCATGCCTAGCGTCTTGATGGGGTAAAGTAATCGTTTGTCCATGGAGTTGTAATGGATCTTGACATGTAGTCACCCACTCTCTTGTTTGGATCTTTATCTATCATATCTTCATGTTGATGATGCTTAATGTTTAAGGTTAGATACCATTGCCATCGGGGTTGCTCCCGTAGATCACGTCAACATACCGTGTTCATTAGGGTTAGAGACGATTACCTTCGCGTAGTGACTAGTACGAGGGAAGGGAAACGCTTAACTCTTTGTTCACATCCTTAGATAGATTGGATCGGGGTTTTACCATATTTTGGGTGATTGCATCTCAAGTACCTAGACTCTATGGGCATACGTCTTTCATACTCGTGAACACCTGTCTCTTTCTCTTTAACATAATCTAGGGTTAGTTTGTCTTTACTTTATAGATTAATCTTTTCATCATAAAGTGCTTAATCAACTAAGTTAGTGTTTGGTTAAACGCAAGTAATTCCCTTACTCCGTGGATTGATAAGAACCTAGGGGGTCCCCTCCCTTGGTGAAAAAGGCACCAAGTCACTCTGTGTACTTGCGGTGAAGTTGAACGCGGTTTTGAACCGTCAACACACTGGTTTGAATCTTAACTACACTAGACCTAGTGATTCGAATAAGACTACTAAATCTAGTAAATCATAATCTACTAAATGTACTACACTACACTACTTAAATCTAGTAAAACACAAATATACTCATTTAGATCTACGGAAATGTACTTAAACAAAATTATAATAATTGCAAATAAAGAGTGCAAATAGACTGAATACCTGAAATCAGAGATCTGACAGAGCTTACTTCCTTCTCCTTCTCCACCTTCACTTCCTTCTCCTTCTCCTCTCCTTCTCCTCTCAAGCCCCTCTTTCTTTTTTCTGCATTTTGTGACCCAGCCAAGCAGCCAGGGAAGGAAATTTCGGGCTTATATAGAGGAGGGAGCAAACCGCCGTTTCAAAAGGCGGGTACGCCAACTGCCACTTCAAACTGCAGTTTCTCAGCCTGCAACTTCCGTTTGAAACAGCGCTTGGCGTAACCGCCACTTCAAGCGGCGGTTCCACTCAGGGACCCGCCGTACCAGCCTGCCCGCCGGCTTTTACTGGTAGTACGTCTAACCTGAAACAGTGGCAGGACTGTAACCGCTGTTGTCAGTGGCGGTTTCCAGCTGCCGCCGTTTCAGACGGCGGTAGATGTCTAGTTTTGAAAATTTATGGATCCTACATTTATTTTTGGAAATTCAGAAAAAAACTAAAAAAAATTTCCCATCTAGAATCTCCACCAGGCATGAGGCCCAATGGCTATTCAATCCTCAATTATACCTAGTCCAATTCCGATCCTTGAAGAGACTGCCACTGCGGTTGTGTTATGCAGCAATCGGCCAACTCCCAAGGGGCGCTGGTTGTGTTAGCAGTGACTAAACATTGATGCAGTTGAGCTTGAGCATAATTTGTTTCTGGAAAATGTTTAAAAAACTTTGCATGAGCACAATCATACCGTGTTACTAGTTTGAATTCTATAGAATTAACTTGCATAAGCTGCCAAGATCTGGAGCAGTACCAGTGGTTGTTTCGTCGAGGTCAAATTGCGCATGCAGTGACGTACGGCGTATAACGCGGATGCACTGACAGCCAAACACACTAGTGAATAAAAGGGCATTATGCATTCCAGTAGGACAGTCAATATGACAAACATATAAACACGATGTTCGAGACATTCTCAGACGAAAAGGCATGGTTCTAGACAACTACTACTCCGTCCCTTATTGATAGTCGTCCGGGAAGCGTGTCTGTGAGGGGAATCACTGTTTTTTGGCGACCAACAAAAAGGGACGGAGGGTGTACACATGTGATCTTTGCGTTTTTCAGAAATTGGAATCAGTGGCTCATCTTTTTCTAAGATGCAACTTAGCAAAGGTCTGTTGGCAATCAACTGGAGTTTCAGTCATCACTAGGGATGGCAATGGGCAGAGTAGGGTAAGGGTAAAGCATTTACCCGCCCGTTGGCATACCCGTCTATCTCATGTATACCCTTACCCTCCAAACGTAACGGGTAAGAATCCTTACCCTTACCCTTACCCTTACCCGCAGGGTACCCGCAGGGTACCCGCAGGGTATTAACATAAATATGTCAATAAGTTCATATCCAAGAGTATAATAATAATTTTATAGCTAAATAAGTCTCAAACTTCACAATCACACACATATTGACATAGAGCCAGCAAGTTTGGCGACTCAGCCGAGGAGGAGGCGGCGGCGTCGTGGCTTGGACTAGAGCCGGGATCCGGCCGAGGAGGCGGCTGGCGAGCGGCGGGGTGCGGCCGCGCGGGGGTTGTGCGAGCGGCGCTGGCTGCGGCCTACGGGGAAAAAATCAAGTGGCGGCATCGGGGGTGCTCGGGGGAGAGGCGGGACAGGCGACTAGGAGAGGCCGCGAGGCACAGCCTGGGCCACTGGGCTGCGGCGGGGGAAGGGGTGTGCTAGGATTAAGATATATGGGTCTAGTTGAGTCAAATGTTTTTATGGGCTTCACTAGTGAGGGTACCCTTGGGCAACCCACGGGTAGAGTTTCGTACCCTTACCCTTGCCCGCGGGTAGAGTTTCATACCCTTACCCTTACCCGCGGGTAGAATTCTGTACCCGTACCCTTACCCAACAGGGTAGGGTACCCGCGGGTACCCTTACCCATGGGTAAAACTGCCATCCTTAGTCATCACAACAAGACCTGTTCCAGGATTTTGGATCTCATAAGAAGAAAGCTCAATGTCCCCTTCTTCATGGATGTGATTGTTCGGATGACTTGGAGCATCTAGACCGTGAGGAACGATTGGGTGTTTAATGGTCTTGACTCCTCCTGCTTCATAGATACAAGCCTGTGTAAGGAATCGGATGCTCATAGCCTAAGAGGGGGAGGGGGTGAATTAGGCAACTTAAAAACTTAACCTATGGCTTTCACTACTTTGCATAAAACATAACCTAGAACATACTACCTAGATGTGCAACTACAGTTGTTCTAGTGTGAAACTCCCATCCCAAAATAAGTTTTGCAACCTATAGCCAATCCTAGCAAGATACTACTCTAGAAAAGTAAAGACAAACAAAGATTGCAAGAGAGTAATGCGGAAACGTAAAGGGGATGAGAGGAAGCAAACTCTTGACATGTGATTTATCCCGTGGTATCGGTAGGCACTAAGCCACCCCTAGTCCACATTGTTGAAGCACTCCACACAAGAGTATTGCTTCCCGGTCACCAAGTCTCTCACAAGAGCACCACTTGACTAGCCACAAAGGCACTCGCCAAGCTCTCTTGGTCACCTTGATGCCGCCTCCACTAAGGAGCTTCTCCACCAAGAGAAGGGGGTCTCCACGTCCCCCGCACAAAGTGTCCTCGCCACTCCACACCAAGCCAGAGGGTCAAAGACGTTTACCGGAGAGCCACTTAGACTCCAAGGCTTCCGACGCACCTTGTACAGCTTGATCTACTCAAGAATCACCTCACAAGGTAGGCACACCTTGCACTCACTCAGCTCTAAGTTAAGCCTAGCAATAAACACACACAAAGCATGTGCAAGTCTATGGATGAGCAATTTAGCACTTGGATGGCTTGGATATGATCTTCTATGTGTCTCACACTCCTCTGGTCTTCCTCAGCATCCAGCTACCTCAAATGGGTGAGTGGAGGGGGTATAAATAGCCCAAGGTGTCCAAAGAGCCGTTGGCTAACGGCCACTGAAAAGTATAGCATCGAATGAACCGATGCTAGTATTTCAGGGCCATCGGTTCATCCGGTGCCCCATCCACGTCACTTAGCCGTTGCAGCTCTGCTGAGCAAATCATCCGGCGCTTATACTGACACACCGTCGGTTCATCCGGTGCTGAAGGGTTTCTCGTCAAAACCTTACTATTAGCTTCTTTGTAGCCTTCGGATGAACCATTGCTGTATCCTTGTGACCATCGGTTCATCCGGTGCTGAAGACTTCGCGGCCAGAATCTTACTGTTAGCAAACACCCGGGCACCGGATGAACCACTGCTACACCGTCGGTTCATCCGGTGCTACTAACCCAGCTGCTTCTTCTCCAGCAATTCATCTGGTGCAACTAAAACTGGGAGTGTCGGTTCATCCGGTGGTCCATGCTGACTTGAGTCTTCCTCCGCAGTGTACCACTTCATCCGGCCATTGCACCGACGCCTTCTTCCAAGGTACCGTCAGTTCATCCGACGGTGTCCTTTCTTCTCTTCTCTTTCTTGGTTTTGACCCTCAAAATATATACTATCTTCTCATTTTGACATGTGGTATGTTTGCATACTTGGGACCTAGAAATGTCTACAAAGACATGCTCAACAATATAGTTAGTCCCATTGATCATGTTGTCATTAATCACCAAAATCAAACTTGAACAAATGACATATGAGACCATGTTCGCTACAGCCTGATAAATCATCTTCCCTGTAAACCTGGCTCCAAAACTTGTAATATTTCTTTCCTCAGTTTTTTCTAGTGCCTTTCTATACTGTTCTTGTAAAACCTTCTTTTATTACTTGAATTAGTAAAATGCACGTGCGACACGCACGTGTTATCGAAAACGTCTCATTTAAATGAGTTTCAAAAAATAAAATTTACTTTTATGGTACATCTCTTTTCTAGTCCACATGAACAAAAAAATATTATTAGTCAATCTATACATTTAGATATTCGAAAGCTATCAAACTAACATCAAGAAGTTGTTTGTTTTCCACTAAAGGAGGAGATAAAATATTTAGATTAATTTTCTCATTACAAAGTACAAATATTTTTCTCTATACATTGATTCAAAACTCATAAAATAGAGTACAAAAACTGAGATTTAAAAATCTTATTGCAAAACACTTTGCTTTCTTGGCTAGTACATCTCTGCAATATCCCACGTCAATCTCTACCTATGAACGAATTACATCATTGGTAGTGGTAAAACATGGATCATGTGATCTTGTATCCTCCGGTAGTCTTCTAGACAGCAGCAACGACGACGGGTTGTTCACCCCCTCGTGCATCAGCCCCACTAGGAAACTCTTTACATCCCTCTTCCTCCCGATCCTCACCACTGCCCTTTATATACCTGCCCAACTCAATGATGTGTGCATTGCAAGGGAAAATAAGAATATATGCACTTCGCATGCTGAAAAGAATTGTATTTGTAATTGATGGGCATAAGGTGGTGGATACCATTCGAATGGAGAGTATCAGTCCATGAATAAATCTTTGAGGTGAGCAATTTATCCCGGCCGCACCAACCTTTGCACACTTGTCAGCAATAGTAGTAGCACATTCGATCAATGAGTCTCCGCTCACGATATGAACTCCATCTTTTGAATTGAAGGAAAACCGTGCAGGAATATGTATATTATATTCCTCAAGAAGTTCAACATATGACTAAATGTCCAACAAGCCAACAATCAGAGACTATTTCACAATGCTGACTATAAACTACAAAGAAAAAGATCCATATAAAAAAAGTAAAACTGAGCTTCCAGATTGTTGGGGATCATTTCAAAAGCAATCAAATCAGGGCCATATGATGGCAAACTGAACATTGGCAACTGTCTCAACTTTCAGGTCAACTTTCTGAATTCATAACATCTGAACAAATGTGCCATTCTACTATGTATAGGAGAATAAAAGTTCCACAATGCAGTGCTTGTTCAGTAAAATTAATATGAACAAGCAGTATGAATGAGGGACAGGCCAACATCTTGGAATACATGGACCATTTCAGCCTCTTCCAATTCTGCAAGCCAATCAGTCTCTTCAAGATCATTTTGTGAGGATCCACAAGCATGTTTTGTCTCCTCAAAGTAAATTGTTTCCGGGATACTTTCACATGTAGAGCAGCTTCTATGGCTGTTGTAGCCAATTTATCAGACTGAGAATCATCAAGTAACATCTCTGCAATCACCATGGCCTCAGATGCAGCAATAGATAGTTCAATCACATCATTTACATCAGCATTATGGAGCTTCTGAACATCAATCTTTCCTCCAGATGCAGCATGTCTTTTATGTCTGTTTGCATCAAGTGGTCTACTGCCTGCCTTGGTAGTCACTTTACAGACTCCTGTCCGATTATCCTCTTGAGAATCTTTAGCACTAAACTGATTCCGAGACCCAGCATTGACCTCATCTTCTTGACCATCTCAAAAAAAGTCCTCTGATGGACCTTTGAGCGTACCAGAGTTTGGCATCAAAGTATTATCATTGCCTTCAGCTGGGAAGGGTTCTGCAGCACTTTGTGAAGAAAGGCGCGAAGAGAAAGGTAGTACCTGCAGGGAGAGGAGGGGGGCGAGAGATTTAATATGTGTTGTAGAGAGCACGTACATAATTCATCTGTCAATCAATTCAAATTAGCTATTACCCAATAACTTCAGAACCAGTATGCAATCCAGCAAGGTGAAAACAACCAGTCAGTAATCAGTAGATCAAAAGTAACTTGGAAGTCAACTTTATGAAAGTAGTAATAGACATCACGCTACCAAAAGTTACAAGCAAATTTTGAAATGGACAAATGTCAGCAGTAGAAATGAAAATGCAGTGGAAACCAAAAAAAATCCTACTTCTCCCTTCACAGTAATGCAACTGGCAAGACAGAGATAGGTGGATTGAAAAGGTTGCACTCTAGGACCGAAAGGCTCTATTATGCAGCATTCAAGGCTCGTGTACTATTACAATAGCACTATGAAGGATGTATTATATCAAAGTAAAGAGGAATGGCATCTAATGTTACATTGCTGCTGATTGGTGTGCTTGCAGCTGTCTCCTCATCTCCTGACAAATGCAAGATGAACCCACTGTAACCAGCAACATTTGCCGTGGCATTCTGACAATTCTGTCGCTCATGTGAAGGGTCTCCGATAAACACACAATTCTGCAGCTCAAGGAAGAGACCCAGACATCAGATCACAACTAACAGTTATATTCGGACTGATTCAGTAGTCGTTTCCAATCAAATAGGATATTATGTTTCGATTAAGGCCCCTAGCAATCAAAATAACAGCGCGGAATGTACAAATTTCCCACTAATTAATGCAGAAATTAGGGGAGAGCACCTGACAAGAAGGTGACGAAACACCTGTACTGTGAATCCGGTGTTCGCCGACCGTCGGCGGCCGATGCGGCTGAAGCCATTGCGGGAGCCAAACAACATGCTGAGAAACTTGAAGCAATCAGAAACGAAGCACATTCCCCGGTACCCATCCCGTCCAAGAGCTCCACCCTATCATGCGAAGGGGTAAACTACAAGCAATCGATTCGTTCGAGCGCGGAGGAGTGGAGAGAAGGGCAAGGGGCACTACCTCGGAGAAGCACGGGGAGTGGTATCCGCAGGTCGACATGGCGGCCGGGCCGGGCAGTCACCGTCGCCACAGGAGGAAGAGGGGCGGCGGCGGCTACCGCAACGCAAAGCACGGCCGCGCTCCAGCTCTGCCTCTGCGTGTGCCACCACCCACCAGTACAGGCCCGGTTCCCGCTGCTTATCGGTGGTGGATCCCAGACAACGAAGACATCTCGCCGGCCCTCGCAGTGGAGCAGGACGCGACTGTGGCCGGAGTGGACAGCTCGCAGGCCGTGGTGGTCGGCGTCGCACAGGCGGAAGGAAGACGCGAGTACGAAGCGGAGGCGGGATTCGCCGGCCCTCGCGGTTGCAGAGGAAGCCTAGCAAAGGCGGGGAGCGGTCGGGGGTGCGCGTGGAGGAGGCCCACTGGCAGCAGCTACGGGTGGGGTGGGCCCGACGCGGGTACCGGGGGCGGGTACCCCGAGCGCAGGTGAAAAAAGTTAGACGTTTTTGGCGGAAACGCTCTCCAAATTGCGATTTTTTGGTCTTTTCATAGTCCTTCCACCCTATCCACTCCTAAATCCATATGACGGGTGGGTCCGGCGTGAGGGATACGGTGGACCCAATTTAGGTGAGAAAAGTTTTTAATTATTTTCGCTCCTTATATAGTATAGATAAATTTCAGTATGGGGCCTCTCCCTCCTGTGTCCTAAAAAAACACGATGTCAGCCATCATGCACTACTGGCAACGTGCATTTCTCGTCGTGTGTGGAAAATCGACAGAACAATTTAAATACCGATTGAAAATTTGTTTCTGTCGCGAGACTGACGGGAAAATACCAACAGATTTGGTGGAACCTGACAAGAAAATCCATCAGAGGGCATAATCAGTTTAATTTGTACATTTTTTAGAAAATAGAAATATATCTGGCCTTTGCGGTAAACACACACAACCAAATTCTTACAAGACCTTCAACTCAAAAACTGATCATAACAAATAAAAAATACAGGAAGAGAAAATAATCATAAGAAAAATCTAATATTGCTTATTCATCCATTTTTGGAAGAAATATCTAAAGACTCTATCTCTTTACTTGTCAAATGAATGGTCTCAGGGCGACTCGGGCGGCGACCAGCCCCGACCAGCCCTCGCCGTCCTCCCCCACATCCCCTCCCCTGCCGCCGCCAGAGAGGACAGCCGGCGGGTGCGGCCCTCCATGACGGCGGCGGCGGGGCTTCTCCAGTAGACGGTGCGGCTTCCGAGCGGGGAAGTGGCACGGCGGGGCTCCGCCGGCGAGGCCGTCGACGGCGGCCAGGAGCGCCGGATCCGGCGGCCTGGAGGATGGATCCGGCCAAAGGTTGGCCGGATCTACTGCGAGCGACGCTGCAGCGACGGGGAGCACGAGTCAACTCGACGGCCGTCTGGCGTGGCTGTCGGGTCGGAGCACGGCGGCAGGCCGCTGCGGCACGGCGGTGACGGCGAGGTGGCGCAGGGGAAGGCCGGATCTGCGACCTCCGGCTGGGCTGCGGCTGGGCATGCTGCTGTTGCGGCGGCGGCGGCGGCTTGGCCGTCGGCGGCGGACGAGGGTGGAGGGACGCGACGGGGGCTCCTCTGGGTCCTCTCCTCCACCTGCCCCTCGCTGGGGCCGCGCCGCACTGCTGCACGACGGCAGCGTCGGCCATCGGGCCGCTTCGGTGGCTGACTCCCACCATGGTGGTGGGGCCGGGTGGCCTGCTCCCCCCTGATGCGGCGTGGATCTGACGCGACGTCGTGGTGGCGTTGTGCCAGGAGGTGGTGATGGCAATAGAGAGGCGAGACTTCGGCGGCGGCAGGTGTGCGGAGCTGCGGCAGATGCGTCCTCCGGCTAGGGCGACCATGGCGGTGGTGCCGGCTTGCCGCGTCGAACGCGTGCAGTGGCGATTCAATGCTCCGGGCGTAAGCCCTCGTTAGATTCTTTCTGGCGGAATGGCGGCGGCGCCTTCGGGCATCGCTCTCCCTGTTGAGAGCGTCATTTTGGAGCTACAACCCTGCTGCACGACGTCTCTGGGTGAAAACTCAGTCCAGCTCCTGGACGAGCGACGGCGGCGCCTATGGGCGTCGTTACCTCCTTGGAGGCGTCGTCTGTAGGGACCCGTTCGCTCGGCGGCATGGCGGCCTGCTGCTTATGGTTGCCTCGGCCGGTGGTGACATTTTGCCGTAGGGCAAGCGAAACAGGGGGTTGCCTACCTCACGCCAAGACGTCTGCCCTCCTGTTGGTGGCTGGGAAGTCTTCACCTGGCTGTCGTTCGGCTGCTCGCAGCGTTCCGTGGCGTCTGGTGTTGCTCGGCAATCTCCAGTGCGGTGCGGGGCAACGTTGAAGGACGGCGCTTGCGGCAACGACAACCGGTGAAGACTTGGCCTGCAGCGGATCGCGGCGGGGTTTTCAGCACGGCTGAACACTCCTGGTGCGGTACAACGTCGGAAGACGGCGCTGGCGACATCTTCGGTCTTCTAGTTCGAGGGCGGCGACTGATGCGAGGGGAAAGCAACGCGATGATATCGAACCACGGTGGTGGTCTGGCCGCTTGATACAGGTCCTGGGGGGCGGGGCGCTTCTTCTTCTACTTTGACGGCAATCCATGGAACGAGTCCGGAGCTTGGAGCCGTGCGACGGGTTGGTGGTCCCCGTGCACGAGAGAGGCGTGCTGAGTGGCGGGTTGGAGGTCCCCGCGCATGCGTGAGTTTCATCCAACGGCGGAAGCGGTGAGGCCCCCGCGTTGGATGCCTTCGGACTCGGTGTTCTTCTCGCCGTCGGGTAGTCTGCTAGGGTGCAGCAGCATTGCGGCAGTGGGTCCCGCACGGCGGTGACCCTCTCGGTGTGTTGGTGTCTGCCCCTCTGCTTCCCGATCAGTGGTGGATCACTTCAGTGGTTTTGATACAAGCAAGAGTGCGGATGCTGGATGGAAGCTGCGGTCGATGTTTGTCTCCTCTGTCGCCGTTTGTGAGTAGTTCTTGACCGTGTTGATGACCCACTCCGACCGGCCTATGAGTATAGCTGAGCGGCCGTGTTGATGTCCCAATCCAACCGGACGAGTTTGTTTTTTATTTTCTTTTATTTTCCTGCCTATGATCTTTCTCAGGATCATAGTCTTGTATTTTTTTTTCTTCTATATCAATGAAACACGCACTATCTTGTGCGGTTCGTTCAAAAAAAAAATTAAATTCGTTCAAAAAAATGAATGGTCTCCCTTGTATGCTCACGTTGCGTTAATAATTCACAGCCAATATGTATAATTTGTACATGATCAAAATGGATTTAAATTGCCAAATCACATCCTTGATTCAGAATCAATTTGCATAGCAAACACACACATAGATGCAAGGCCAAATCATACACACATCAGTCTCAATTATCGGCAAGCTCGTATAAAGTCACGGCACTGACATCACGACCTTGTGCAGCACTGCACCGGTGGCATTGACGGATGAAATCCTCACGAGGGTCTTCAGCCCCTTTACTGCCGTTATTCTCACGGAACCCTCCAAAACTTGCAAATTTAAGGAGGAAGAAGAGACAAAGAAGAGACGAACGGGAGGAAGAAGAGGAAGCAATCCATTTGGTGGTCAATCATGCTTCTGCCACTAGATCTTAACTGATGTTCGATGTTGCTTTGGAGCGTCAGAGACATCCAGCCATGAATAGGGTTGGAGCTGCTCCAAATAAAGGCCTTCAAATAATCATGATGAATGCTTCGTTTCAGTGCTCGATTGCAATGTGTCATGTGTGTTGCTTGGTTTTTGCACTTGAGCACTTCATACAAAACAGTGCATGTGACCAACATGAGCCAGTGACTTCCGTTTCAATAAAAAAAACATCGATCAGTCAGTGACTGTGTTTGACTGTGAATGAGCATACAAACATGAAAACCTGAATGTGAGGTTCTGCAGCTGTCGGAGTTTGCACGATTTAGGTTCAGATCAGACGGAGATTCCATTATCATGAGATTTACATTGCTTGGAGTACCTTCTGACTGAAAAAACAAAGGCATATGCGTGCATATATAGAATCACATGAAAACCGGTGAGACCATGACAAGCACACTGCACACACTAGCAGGTATGTATTACACTGTCACTACACAAGCCCGTATACACACCGTAGATTAAAAAACACAGTATGACAAACGAAATGCTGCACTGCAGGAGCACTAGAGGCCGGCCAGCCATGGCCTGATGGCCGACTCAACCACTAACAAGAAGGGGCTTGGTGGAATGGAGCAGCTCTAGAACCGGTTCACGAGGCCCTTGATCCACGCCACCACGCCGCCCTCCTCATGTGCATCCGCCTGCTCGGCCTCCTCGGCGTGGCGGTAGTGGCCGTAACCGTGGCTGTGGTGGTGGTGGAAGCGGCGGCCGTGGCCGAACTTCCTCCTCATGATGGCCTTCCTGAACCGCCGGACCATCTCCTCCACCTCCTCGTCCTCGTCGTCGCTGTCGTCGTCGTGCTCGCCGTGACGGAACCGCTTCCTCATCGTGTCCTCCTCATCTTCGTCGTGGTGGTGGCGGTCGTGGTGGAACCGCTTCAGGCCCTCCGGCTCGGCTTCCTCCTCCTGCTCGTCGTGGTGGTGGCGCATGCCGTGGTGGTGGTGGAAGTGGAACCACCTCCGCAGCATCTCCTTCTTCCACGCCCTGACCGCCGCGCTTTCGTCCTCGTGATGGGCTACCTCTGCCGCCTCCTGGGCGCCGTCGGCGTCGGCGAACGCCACCGGCTCACCGTCGGGGAGCGAGCGATCCGGGTCCGGCTCGGCCACGGCCTTCACCTCCCTGACATCATCAGCAGGCAAAGGCAAGGCCGGCAGGTGGCTCATAGCCTCGCCGTGGCGGTGGTGGAAGTGGTGGAACCGGCGCATCGGCGCGTCCCCGAAGGCGCTTCGATGGGGCGGCAGTGCGCGGCGACGGCGAGGAGGGAGAGGAGGAGGAGGAGGAGCGCGGCGGTGGCTGACGGGCGGGCCATGGTGGCGTGCTCGGAAGGGGAACGTGGTAGCCGGACTGCCGGTGGTGGCTGCGACGGAGCGGAAGGCCCGGGTTGGCATGGTATTTGTAACAGATGCAGTGTGGGACCCACGTGCGCGTCTGTGGGTCCCGGTTAGTAGGGAAGTCAAGTGGTGGCGTGGCGAAGTGCGGAAAAGTCAAGCAGCTTATTGACTTGGATTGGGGGGGTGGGGGGGGGGGGGGGGATCGGAATTTTTTGTCACCTATTACGTTTTTTTTTACAACAAACCACCTATTACGTTGTCTTAAGGTAAAAAGCTCGCAAATAATAGAGCATTTTTTTAATATAGACATGGGGCGTGTTTGGAGAAATAGCCTAGAGCTATTTTGAGGGCTAAAGTTTAGCCTAAGAAAATAGCTCTCTAATGAAATAGCCCTTGAGCTGTTTGGATCCAAGAGCTATTTGAGCTATTTGACCTTACCTCTCTCTCTTTCTTACCCCTCTCTCCCTTGCCCTTAGAAAAAATAGCCCAATTAGCATGTATTTGGGGGATAATTTTTTTGGGTGAGCTAATTGCAAATAGCCCTAAAATAGCCCATCTGTTTGGTTACTATTTGAGCTATTTAGGCTAAAAAGGGGTGGGCTAAAAAATAGCTCATGGATTCAAACACCTCATGGTATACAAATTACATCTTTCACAACTAATTTTTGTTCAAAGACAACGTGAAAAGGTAATTTATGATATCGTTACTACCACAAACTTCTCTCTGTCACTAATATAAGTCCACTTAATTAATTTGTCTAATCCTAAATCAAGTATTTTTTTAGAAATCCCCATTCAAAAATTTCATATAAGAATTTACAGCACAAACATTATTAGAAACAATCAAACAATAGACTGGTAATGAAAATTATTACTATAATATATAGCTCTACATATTTAAAATAATATATTTTTACGAACATTGCTACTTCCACAAAAGTATTAAATTGAGAAGCAAACTTAGGATAAGTAAATCTGTGACGTCCGAGGAGCCAATTAATCCACGCGACAGATTCCAATTCTTACCGCACCTTGCTTCGAAACGAAGGCACGATTCAGCCGGGCCGGGCGGTGTGCTGACTTACTATATTATTCAAATATTATATATTGCTCTCTTCGTTTTCAATTTAGATCGTTTAAATTTTTATATTTATGTATGTTTGTATGCATCTAGATAAACACTATATTTATATGTATAGTGTAATATAATCATCCTACAATTTGAAACGAATAGTATAAAATAATCCGTCATTGTATGCACATCGATCCGTCGGCTGCAGTAGCATTAGTACGTATTGTACCATTTTCAAACCAGAAGTCACGCCCATGGTTCGCAGCGGCGTCATTTTCAGCCCGTTAAATCGATCGTCATCCATTATACTACATATTTGTATATAGTTGTATATATGTATAGCCAGTGTTTCCAGCTTGATGTACACCCATCATCCAACCGACTGATCGAAGGCGCGCGCTTTGTACTCATCTCACACCCGGGAAAATTTTACACTGCCCGGTAGTAATTGAATGGATTTGCGTATGCAGTGACGTCAGCGCCGATGGATCTCTTTAAACTCTTCATGGGTGGATGGCAACCGATACATACATACATACATATATTCAAATGCGAGGATCGAGGCTTGTGTCTACGACTACATACGTACGTGCGTTGGCAACAAGATTTGGCTTAGGCTAACTAATTAAGCAATCAACGCCTAGGCTGTAGCCTAACGTGCCTGCGTCGTGCTTCGCGTATCACTTTTTTTTTCATTATCCATACTATCTACGGCCGGGCGTGATTTAGTTTACTTGCATCAAGGCTAACTGCCAAAGCAAGCAAAGAGAGAGCACAAATTAAAGCTAATTGCGCAGTTCCAGAAGCACTGGATTGGACTTCATCCTCATCGACTTTGTTCGCGGTTTGATGCGAGTCAGAGTACTGGACTGTCGGTGATGTTTTCTCTGTGTTCTTAGCTCGCAATTTGGTTACTGAGCATATCGTCCATCTAATTTTAATTTAAGCCTCTAACTCAGATGCTCGCAACTTCAGCTAATCATGGGTACTCATCACTTAGTTATTTGTGAAACTAAGCCGGTAGAGTTAAGACCACTGCACATTTTTTCATTAAGAGAAGGGAATCTAATCTCGGTTTAAAAAATCTCCGAATCTCGACTTCACCAGCGAGATGACTTTTTTTAAAAAAAATCAGTCTCAAAATTCGTTTCAACGAGGAATCAAATCTAGATCTTCTAATTGCGACTATACTAGACTAGAGGACCTTTGGTTCAATTAGTTATTTGTGAAGTACAATTCTCTCAATCATCTGAGTTGTAGGCTTAAAATTAGATGGATTATTTCACAAACTGAGCATATCCATCTAATTAATTTAAGTCTCTAACTCAGTCACAGATAACCAAACTAACTTGACTGTCGAGTTAGAGGCATTCTGCCTTTCTCGATCAAACAAAGCTGCAGGGTATAATTTCACTATATTTCCATGAATTATAGATCGTTTTGATATATATGCATTAATAAATATCCTTATGTCTAGACACATACTAATATTTATGAATCTAAAATGGTCAAAATAACTTATAATTTAGAACGGAGTATGATTTTAACTTGTGTTCAGCTTGTTGTTCTGTCAGCCTCTTACATTTTACTCGCCCACAATTACAAGGCCGGTGGTTCAATTGCGTATGCAGTGACGTCAAGACGATCTTTCTAATTATATTATGAACCGGCCGGAACCGAAAGATAATCAAGTGAGAGGGATCATCGATGTCTCGTCTGCGCTCGCAAAAAGATTTGGCTAGGCAAATTGTTAATAAGCAAGCCCTAACTACTGGGTTATATATATAGCATGTGGCTAAGGTGCATCATGTGGCCCCATCTCTCACGTGTTTCCATGCGAGCTTTACTCTGATCAAGGCGCTCCCTCCAGTTATAAAGCACTTCTAATATACTCTCTCTGTTCTTAAATATATGACGTTTAGGACAAAAAAATTAGTTCAAAATGAATTAATTTTCTTGTTCTACACGTCATATATTTAAGGACGGAGGTAGTACTTAATTAGTAGCATAGTCTTTGGAGTATATAGCTCTGGCCATTACATTTCTTATCAAAGTGTAATAAAAAAATTAACTTTTATTACCATATTAGGGGAATACTTTACACACAAATCTACCTGTACACAAAGCAAATGAGGGGGGAGAGGGGGGGGGGGGGAGGTTAGGGATGACGAGTGAGGTACGACTGTTATAGGGAGAGGGACATAGCAGGCAGCGGCGGAGTTAGCGGTGGCGGGTGGGACTCAAGCCCCCTGGTTTTGCGATGGAGCCCCCTCCATTTTTGAGAAGAAAAGAGGAAGAAAAAGAGGGAGAAGGTGGAAGACGAAGAGCCCCCTAGGGGTTGAAGCTAGCTCCGCCACCGGTTACAGGGAGTGAGTTTGCGGGGCAAACAGTCATTTCGCATGGGCTGTCGTCCGATCTAGCGTGCCATCACGTCTACGAATTTGCCAAAATTGTAAGGATCTTGTGTGACAAAAAATGTTAGGGCATCCCAAAAAGCAGTCATTTGAAAAGTGACCATAAATAAGGATGGCAAAAAAAACCCTGTAGTCCCCTACACATGGTCGTCGTCGTCGTTCAACACCAAATCGAAGGGTCGAAGAATTTCAGACCTAAAGCATGGTGCCGACGAGTCTCTTGAAGTAATGTACGTCATGTCGAGAGAAATGGGATATATACTCTTTGCTTGGGCCTGCGACTGACATATGGACCCTACTTCTCAGTGGTAGTGCGGATTAATAGTGTACATGAACAGACAGATGCAGTTGTTACATCAGGAAGGTCCTTATCGCAAAACATCAATAGATCGGACCTTCCCCAACTGCTTCCACTCGTTTGTAAAACATCATCAACAATAAGTTTCTTAAGATGGCTTGAAACAGACAGATGTAGTTGTTACATTAGGAAGGTCCGTTTCGCAAACCATCAATAGATCGAACCTTAGCCAACTGCCTTCACTCGTGCGCAAAACATCAGCAGCAACAAGTGACGAGAATCTATACCAGGGATACCCGTACGCGGTAGAAAGATGCGTGCTCGACATTAGAACACGAGGTTACCACATCCTCCCCGACCATTGGCTCTCGAGGGACATGCAATCTCCGCCTCGTCCGACCCCGACCACTTGCGGTCGGGAAAGGAGCCAACCTCCGCCTTGCCCGACCCCCCGACCGATAGGCGGGGGAAAGGCCAAGTCACCACTACCCCTGGGGACATTGGTGAAGGGCGGCCGGAGCGTGGCTGGGCAGCGTGGAATCCACGTTGCACCCGTCTCGAGGCTATAGAAGCCTCGGTGGCAGAGCCCTAACATGTTGTGCCTTGGAGCATGGGGCAGGACATTGCAGGGCTACAGAATACAGCTATCATCTTACGCTGCAAGCTACAGTGTAGGGGGCCCTGGCATGCCCGACCTCCATCGAGAGGGTCGGACTGGGAGGCGCCCGTCGCTGATTCCCCGTGCGGAATAGGGATCCGATCATGCCAATCGAGGGCGTGAACCGTAAGCCAAGCCGACCCACGCCCATCACCAAGGCGGCCACTCTGCAACCACGATCTCCCAGGATCGCCCGTCATGATTACACCCCGGGACAAAGACTTCTTCACCAATGATACAACTCCCCCGACGACGGAGACAAGGATGCTGCCACACGGCTGGCCGACCCCTCGACCCCGAGAGGGGCAGATCATACACGTAGGACTAGGACACTTCATCCCTTCTCCTCTCTCAAACCATTGTATCCCGACCTCCCCTTGGACTATAAAAGGAGGAGGCAGGGCACCCCTAAAGGAGCCTTTAGTCCCCGGTCCTGTTACGACGCGAGACTAAATGGGGTGGGGGTATATAAATAGCCTCCCTCCTCCAGCACTTAGTTGTTTCGCCCCCTTTGTTCCCCGATCTGCCACGCACCATCGTCCTCCTTCGCCGCTGTCGTCCTGCCCGGCTACCACATCTGATGTCCTCCCCGTCCTCGGCCTCCCCGCAGCCGACGTCATCTTCGCCGCCGTCCAATTCTCTGCCATCGCTATTGCCGTCAGCCCCTCGTGCGCCCGTGCGCCACACGCGCGGCCTCGAAGCCACCGCTGCCGTCGTCGACAATGTCTACAGTCGTGACATCCCCTTCCTCCACTGGCGTCCCGTCATTCTCCACCGCACGTCGGCGTCCTCCACACGTGACGTCCTCCCCGGCCTCCTCCGGGGCACCGCCGCCCTGTGCCCTCCTTACGTCGTCCTCCGCCCGACCGCGCCGACGTCATCCTAGCCTGTCACCACGTCCGACGCCGCCCGACCGTCCACCTCAACCGTCATCGCACGTCGCCATCCTCCCCAACGCCGGTAGGGGCGCGCCCTCCCCCATCGCTGTGACAGAATGACCCAAATTAACTACGTATTATCGCATAAACCACTCCTTTTGGTCCTTACGCAATAACACTGAGTTAACTTGTCGTCTCTGCCGGGTCAAGCCCGGTAAATCACTTATAATAAAGGATCGACAATTGTACATCAAAACTCACATGAAGGCGAGTCCAGAGATAAAACAAGTCACAATTTATTACATCAATTCCCATGAAGGGTTATTTATTACAAAACCAAGTTTCATGCATAATAGTAAATTGTTCAGAGTTTATAAATACAACGGAAAAATACTAGTCGATAAAGCCGCATTATAGGAGGCCATCCATAATGTCGATAAGCAACGTCTTCTTCTCCCCCAAATATAACCTGAAAACAACAACAAAAGCAAGGCTGAGTATACTAATACTCAGCAAGACTTAACCGTCGGGTGATGGAAAATCACCAACTCTCTATACATCCACAGCTTTTTGGCTAGTGGGTTATTTTGCTGAAAAGCAACAAAGAATAGGTCCTTACTTTCAAGTTTTAGCTCAAATTCTAGTTGATTATCCATTACTAAGTAAGCAACTACAACAAACATAAGTTGTGCAATACAATTAATCAAGCATCCGTATTAATTCTCAATTCCATCATTAAGGGAAATAGACTGTATAGTTAAGCAATCTCGGATAACGGTGAGAGGCCGACGATCGATCGATTAATAACCTTGCAAGGTGGACCTAAACACACGGAAAAGTGCAGACTCCATGCGTGCACCCACCAGACTGTTTCCAGCCATCCTCGGTTCGGGATCAAATTCCACAGTCTTTGGTACAGGGCTATCCGGTCACGGTACATACACCCGCCCGGAGTTCACTCCTGCACCACATTTACTGTAGGCATGGGGACCCTTCCCAAGATTAGTGGACCGAGTCCCTTACCGAATCAAGAAGGTACTAGTCTTACCAGTCCCGTTCCTGACAAATGTTTAGTATGTTCAAAAACTTAACCATTGACACCTATTGACCGGAGCCGATCCCAAGCTCTTACCACATGAGCATATCAGTTTAAATCTTATGATTCCAACATAAGAAACCTATAGCTCGTGAGTGAAGGATTTCACTCGACTTTTACCATGTCCTTAAAGCATGGCAACTAGTGACCTATCATGCTAGTATAAGAACATAGAAACCTAGGATCATGCAACTATGGTTTCAATTCAACTCCTGAAACTTAAATGCACAAACATAGCATAGATATTTGTAGGAAGTTAAAATCATAGGGTTATGCTCCGGTGCTTGCCTTCCAAGCGGATGTTAGTTCTAACTAGGCCTTGGGTCCTTCTAAACTTTGGTTTGGGTCTTGTGGTACTCCACGACGTCCACTTGTGTCTCGAACGATCCTCCGTCTTGTTCCGGGACGATCTCGTAACTACCAACAGGAAATTCTACACGAGATGCATATGCATAAGTTTTATTTGTCCAATTTAAACAGGATTTCACTTTTGAAACTTAATGGTAAACACGGGGTTTATGAGTGGCCACATTCACCTAGATATGATATTCAGCATACTCTTCCTCTATTAGTGAAAGGGTGCGTGCGGGTGATTTTTATTCCTCATTTGATGGTGATTGTGTACACATTTAAGATAATTAATTTATTTTACTTCACCAAGGTAAGGGTGCTGTTTAGGGTGTGTCCTGGTGAAGTTCATATATTTAAAATTTGAGTTGCACAAGAATGATCTTGGTTTTCCTTTTATCCCTTTAATTGAGCTTGATTTACTCCAAAATTAATTCTGGAAAATATATAAACCTTCTCATGATGAAATCTTGCAGACATGTACATTATGCTATAACAAGACTGCTGCCCAAAAATTGCATCAAAAGGAATTATGAGCAAGGCATGAAAATTACAGCAACAAGCAACTACTAGAAGCAGGATTAAATCATATGAAAATATTAAAGCGTGTAACTGAGCTAAAATTTTTACCACAGCATTCTGGAAACACATTTAGTTCTCACACCAAAAATGAGATTATTTCATGCAGTAGATTTTGCTTAATAAATACTACTCGATTTAGCAACAAGCATTTGATTGAGCAAGAAAAGCATGTCAAAAGCTACTAAAATATTTATCAGAGGTGAAAATGGTAATTATAAAGATACTACAAAAAGATGAGAAACACTTGCTTAACAGATTAATTTAAACAAATCAACATTAGGGACACTAGTAGATCTCAAAATAAATTCATAACTGCAGATATATAAGAGAACTATGTGCCATTTTTACACACAAGATCCGTCATGGACATACTAGAAACATATCAAATTTTCACAAGCATATCATCCCTATATATCAAGATATTTTAAATCTAGCCAAACTAAAGATTTCAACATTATTCAAAAACTACTCACAAATTTGAAAACTTTCTTTCTAGGAAAGTTGCTTCTATTCACAAGGAGTACAGAACATTTGAGTTTTTATTTTTAGAATTTTTCTGCGAGTTTTGGGAATTTTACAATATCCGTAATTTTGAATCTAGATCTGAAGATAGCTTCTTTACATATAGGTCCTCGGATTTTGCGTTCAGGCCCCTGGAAAGAGTTCAATCATCATAGGGAGGCTCTTGGCCATGGCCGCCGGCTAAGGTGGCCGGAATCCGGCGAGTTGGGGCGGGGAGAGGTGCGGAAGGGCGTCTAGGGCTCAACTAGGGTCAATTCCGGGACTTGGACGGGCGGAGAAGTGGCCGACGGTGAGGTTCGACGGTGCCCTGGATCTTCAGCCATGGGAACAGCGGCTCTGGCGGAATGGCCGGCAATGCACGGTGAGAGGCTGCTTGGGAGGCTTCAGCAAGACCGTGGGGAGGTGGGGAGAGCTCAGCTAGTGAGTGGCGGTTAGAGGGCGGGTCTCAGCATGGGTGGCCGCCATGGCGGAGCAGAGCCTTGTGCTCAGGCCGGCAGAGGGGAAAACAACAATGGAGGGCTCCGGTCCCCTTTTATAGGCGGTGGCGAGGGCTCGTTTCGGGGCTAAGGCTCCACTGCCTTGGAGTGCAAGAGAGGAACGCCAGCGTCGGCAGCGCGTGGCGCACGGGAATTAGGCGATGGGGCGGCGCTGTTGCACGGGGACAGGGCGGCTTCGATGGCTGGCGTGTGTTCGACGGGAACCACGGAGGGGATAAGGGCGGAGAGAAACAAGGTGCGACGGCGGTTTTGGGCCAGGCGGTTAGCCACCTGGTAGTCTTGGCATCCGTGCCGGGAGGAGGCGCCGCGCGGTGCGCGGGGGCGCCGGCGTCGAGCACGGTCTGGGAGCTCGGCTCCAGAGCACTGGGGCGCCATGGCCCTCGGTCAAGGCCGAATTTGACTGGCTCAAACTCGAAATTTTTGAATTGAGCTTTGAAATATCCAAATAGAAACTTGTAGACCACATATCCCTCTCTAACTTTCCCAAAAGGTGACCTATGTTTTACTCAACAATTTAGCTAGAAAATAGCTACAAAGTTTGCATTTTTTTCGGCCTGGTCAACCCTGAAATCTGAGCTTTGACTGAGTTTTAGGAGCCTTTGCACTTCGAATTTCAAATGCCACTAATTAGATGAAATGTGTTCCTGGAAATTCTTGACAACTTTCATATTGGCATAATTTGAAGTGCTTATGCAAAATTTTGAGAACGAGCTAGAATACTGCAGTGAGGTCTAGGGTTCTAGGTGTTTGACTTGGGTTTTTAGGGGTTTAACCCATGGGTAAGGGTTTGACCATGTAACCATGTTTGTGAACATACTTAGCTCCACTAATTAAGATGATTACTATTACTTAAAAAAACAAGGTGTTACAATCACCGCGGCCGCCGCCGGCCTTCCCCAGCCCTACGCGCGGCCGCCCCCAAAATTGGGGTATTTGGCTTGTTGATGCAAGAAAATGAAACGCAAGCCTTTTTTAATTAATTAGAAATGAAGGACCGATTAGGCGACTAGAGGGCGGAGTGAATGGGAGCCGATAAAAATTCTCCCCAAAGGATGAACTCGGTCTACGCCTCGTTTACCACTCTGAGCACTCGCACACACAAGAGAGACTCTAGACTAGGCACACACAAGCCTACAAGTCTTTGAAACACACCTCGAATCAAAGAGTGGAAGCACAAGACAAGAATCGAACCACTTGAGCAAATCTGCTCGGTCAGGACAGACTGTCCGTCAAGGGACCACGGACTGTCCGTCAGGGTCCTGCGGACTGTCCGTATGATGACCATAGACTATCCGAAGTAGGCACCTAAGCTAACAGAGACTCCCTGAGAGAAACACGATCCACACGAACCGTCCGTCACTTGAGTACAGACTATCTGACTCACCACGGACTGTCCGTCCTTTGCACACAGACTGTCCACAAACTCACTGCAACAAAAATCAAACGCTCCACTTGATCAACGTGCAAACTCAAAAGAACTGGACGAACACGTGACGAACAGTCGACAAACTCAGTCCGCACGGACTGTCTGTGCGCACACGACGGACTGTCCGTCACTCACGAACAGAACCAACCCGAGCTCGAAAACGAAGTCAACTCCAACTTCCCAAACCGCTGGATGGATTGAGCCCAAATTTTAGGTAGAAGAGAAGCGTCTCTAGGAGATGCTATGCCTAAAAACTTGGAGCCCTAAACCTATCCAATCAACCGGAATCGCAAATCTCCCGAGCACAAGCATACACCAAGGGCTACTTCGAAAGTCCACGAATCAAGGGCAAATCCCGACGTTTGAGAGGTCAAGATCATCCACAAAGATGCACAAGACATCCACTCATGATCCCCTCAAAGAAATCCAGAGAGAAACTCCCTCAAATCCGCAGAACAAACGAGGCACAAAAACCACAAAAAATAGCTTAAAAATGACACGAAAATCACAAAGAGCTAAGAAGGAGATAGCACCACAATGATGAATTCTTCCATACATCCAGAGGTCAGATTCTATACAAGAATTGTCTAGCCTATGGATCGAAGAAAATGGAAACAAATCATCCGGGGGAGAGAGCTAGAGCCAAGAGAGAGATGCCATCCACCTCTCCGCTATTAATATGAAGTCCACCGGAGGAGGCAAATAACCACACTACTCTTATAACTTAAAAGGAAGATACACACTCCTTAGGGGTATTTTGGTCAAATCTTTGGATATTCTCATCGAGCAGACACGCTTCCACCGCGGACTTGCTTAGCCTCGACGCAAGCCCCGCGATCACGCCACGTGCCCCCCGCCTCGAAGCTTCCCGACGCTCCCGGATCTTCGTCTTCGTCGCGTTGGGCCTTCGGGCTCGGTTTTGAGGCCTAAACCGAGAAACCGTCCTCCGATGGTTTTGTGGGCAAACCACCAAACCCTGCGTGCAAGCTTCGGTCGCTAGCCACCGCCTTGCACCGGCCTATGTCCATGACTTCAACTTGCTCTTCTTGCACCATGCGGCTCGCACTTGACCCCATCGGCCACCGGGTCTATCGAACCAAGCCTACTTGTCTCTCCATCACCCGGAGGCCGCCACGGCATAGACCTTTCGCGCTTGTTCTTCACCTGCACCAACACGAGTCAAACCGCAACCTGCACCTGCAATACTTAGCCAAACATCAGTCCACACAACGTTGTCAATCACTCATCACTGAGGAGCGACCCTCCACTGGTTTTCGGACGCTCCTGGTCCTCAAGAAATTAAGATTTAAATTTAAGTTGAAAATTGTTTAAATATGTGTATAATAATTCTAATTAGTTTTTTAATATTTATGTAATAGTTTTTCTCGGAGGTCGCCGGGCGGTCGGGGAGGGAGGGAGGCTGCCGTTGGAGGGACTGAGGAAGAGAGGAGAGAGAGAGTGACGGAGGGGATTTTTTTTGTTTGCCTTCGTTGTATGCCTTCTTTTAATGTAATCTCCTATGTACTACCATGGTATATTGGCAATGTGGAAAGAATTCAGCTATCATTACTTATTAGGACAAGCAAACCCATCATCCGTTGCAACCTCTTTGTTGACACCCAAAATTGGCGAGACTACGTAGGCCGGTCTAACCGGGGGTCCCACCCGGTCAGACCGCCATGACCAAAGTCCTCAAAAGGCAATTTGAACTTCACCATTGGATAGGACTCGTCGAGTAGATCCAGATTCATATATGGAACGTCCAATTCGGAGTCCGGATGAGGGAGATATGGCTTCCGGAAGGTCTGCACGTCGGGTACGCGGTTAGACCGCGTCCCTAGGGCGGTTAGACCGCCCTACCCTGCCAAATACGAGTTAGGAGTTGTATTTTGACATGACTTTGTAAGGATCTCAACTCCTAATGGGGTAAGACCTCCCCTCCCTATAAATATAAAGGGCCATGGCCGATTGAAGGGATATCCACAATCGAATCTATCAAACTTATCTTTTATCGTATTTACCTTTCCGTTCCTCTTTACCCTACTCTTCCAACCCCATGTGCTGTTCCTCTACTACCTCCGCGGCATGAGAGGACATCCTAGCTGGCCTGCCGAGCCTAGGACAAACCAAGGTGCGCCTGCCCCGACGGGGTCCCTCCCGGGCGGGCGTTCGTTGGTCTCTCGCCGGTGAACCCGGCGACCCCGGTCTGACCGCCCCTCCGACGCGGTCTGACCGCCCTACGTCGAGGCGCTACAAGGAGCTCCTCCGTGTGCTTGTTGACTCCGAGAAGGCGTCAACAAATTAGCGACTCCGCTGGGGAACGAAGATCTAGCTATCATGGCTGATCTATCAGACCTTAGCGTCAAGTTATGCGAGGAATACACGAGAGAGCGTTGCTTGGCGGATAAAAGATTGTTCCTGTACTGTTTTCGCAAGACGGAGCAAGGTGTCATCCGGATTAAGGAGTGGCAGCCACCGTCCACCATCGACACGTTGAAAGAGATGCAATCCTCAGGTAACTTATCTGACGAACTATCCGAATTTGTGAATTATTATATTAAATCTTTGATTGATAAAGAGGATAGTTCAGAGTCAATTCTTGTTAATACAGAGTCGGTTGTTGAAAAGCCGACTAATGATATTATCAATCCTTGCAAAACCTTACCAAATTGTGATGTTGTTGGTCAAGAAACAAGTCGGCCGTCTCTAGCCGAAATTGTTGACCTAAAATCCCCTAACAAGAGCATAGAGGCTACATCTAGTACTTCGACGCTCGGGGGGCAACAAAACAAAGGCAACGGTGCCGGTTGCGCCGCGACCGATCTGACCGGTGCCCACACCAGTCTGACCGGTGCCCAAACCGGTCTAACCGGGGGGCAACCCGGTTTAACCGCCTCTCCCAGGCTTTTACAAAATAAATCTAAACCAAAGATGGTTAAACCCAAAAAGCCTGAGATTGGTGTTTGGAAAACAATTGAATCTAAAGGCCGTAAGCATCAAAGAGAAAAGCCGAAGTCTAATGAGAAACTTCCGGCTAAGTCTCAAAGACAAAATAATGTCAATGGTACTAGTCGGTCTAAAAATTCTAAACACCCAAAATCTTCTCCTAGAGAGAAGTTCCACAACAAGAATCGGCAATGGAGTAACTCTCACAAATCAATACCGTTTCCTCCATATGGATCATCAATGCCTATGCCATGGGAACCTTACTTTAATATGCATTATTTTTGTCCTCCATGGTATTATAATTCATATATGCCATCTCCTAGTTATTTTTGTCCAGATTATATTACTCATAGGGAGCTGGTAATTAATGAGTCATCACCTATGCATAATGACCGTTTTGATCAAAAGAATCGGTCAACACAGAAAATTAAGCGCAAGGTGATCAAACAAGTCTATCGTGTCAAAAAGGACGGTAGATTAAATAAAAATTCAGATTTGACACTAGACATAGAGCCGACTATTGAAAAATTATCGGCTAGTTCTACTGGTCAAATTGTCCCCAATAATGAGCGTATCATAAATAATTTAGCTGAACAACAATCATGTTCGGCTGGGGGGCAACATGATCTTAAAGTGGCCGGTTCTCAAGGCACCGGTCTAACCGGTGTCCCAACCGGTCTGACCGGCCTTGCCAGAAATCCTAGTAGAGCCGAGAGTATCACACCAAAGAGCAAGGTGGTGAGAAAAAAGCCAAGCTTTGCTGAGTTGTTGCATAAATATCAGAGGATAGCCGAGCAAAAGCAAAATAATCGGTTAGGAGAGCAAAGGTGGAATTCTTCATCACCAAAAGCAAAGAAACATCGACGGTCATCACATTGGTCTTCATCATTTATTCCACCGATGCATGTGCCATGGACTGCATATTCAGGTATAAATAATTATAGTCCGTACTTTTGGTATAATCCTTGGTTTTCTTTTTACAACTATCAATATGCTTGTGGTACACCAAGGAGTTACAATTGGCCGTCATGGCCAAATCAGAGCTTCAATTGTTAGATTTGCTGTTCGGAAAGCCGAAATAGTAGTTTTATACATATTGTAATTACTAGGATTCAATTTCGGTTACAATAGCATCCATATAGAGTTTACATATGGGTGATGCACATTGATCATCATCTTTAGCCAATTTTGATCATTGCGAATGTTTTCTGGCATGCAAGCTTTGCCATAAAATAGGGGGACATATGTTGACACCCAAAATTAGCGAGACTACGTAGGCCGGTCTAACCGGGGGTCCCACCCGGTCAGAGCGCCATGACCAAAGTTCTCAAAAGGCAATTTGGACTTCACTATTGGATAGGACTCGTCGAGTAGATCAAGATTCATATATGGAACGTTCAATTCGGAGTCCGGATGAGGAAGATATGGCTTCCGGAAGGTCTGCACGTCGGATACGCGGTTAGACCGCGTCCCTAACCGCCCTACCCTGCCAAATACGAGTTAGGAGTTGTATTTTGACACGACTTTGTAAGGATCTCGACTCCTAATGGGGCAAGATCTCCCTTCCCTATAAATATAAAGGGTCATGACCAATTGAAGGGATATCCACAATCGAATCTATCAAACTTATCTTTTATCGTATTTACCTTTCCGTTCCTCTTTACCCTACTCTTCCAACCCCATGTGCTGTTCCTCTACTACCTCCGCGGCATGAGAGGACGTCCTAGCTGGCCTGCTGAGCCTAGGACAAACCAAGGTGCGCCTGCCCCGACAGGGTCCCTCCCGGGCGGGCGTTCGTTGGTCTCTCGCCGGTGAACCCGGCGACCCCGGTCTGACCGCCCCTCCGACGCGGTCTGACCGCCCTACGTCGAGGCGCTGCAAGGAGCTCCTCCGCGTGCTTGTTGACTCCGAGAAGGCGTCAACACTCTTGAAGTTCCTCATTAACAACTGTGCCTTATTTTGTTCATTCCGAGGATGTATCCACTAGTTTCAGTTCATTTTACTATTGAACATTTTCTGGTTGTACAAAGATCATAGTTCATTTTTTTGCTGTATACAAAGAATTCAGTCGAAAGATAGAGCCATTATTTTTTCAATGTATTATTTGGTGGTAGCAAGCAAATGACAATAAATCAGGGCAATGAAAACTGTTTAGTTGATTGTTTCTCATTCCACTCGATTATAAAACATCAGCGGAAGACTCCATGTTCAGAGAGAAGGGACCGGTTACAGAGAACAGCAGGTAGATATTTCTTACATAAAACATGTTTATTTGTCTTTTTTCCATTTCAGATGTTTCATAGAAATTTGTGACACAAATTGCTTCTCCTAGTAGTCTTGCTTGACATTGACTTCAAAATTAGCTGTGTCAAGGATAGCAGTAAAAGATACAGAAACCTCCGAGAATTTTATATGTATCTGTTTTCTAGCTTTTTATGCCAAAATTTTCCAGCACATTATTATAATATCTAGATGAGAACAGGAAAAAAATGATGTGTGTGTGTGTGTTCTTTGTTAATGATGTTTTATCTTATAAGTTAGCCTGCTGGACCTGATAAATGGCATAGCCTACCCTGCAATGGAACATCAGAACAATCGCCTTCTTTCCTTACTGTCATGGTCATGCCAGTGAATTCTGTATTGTAAAGCGCAACAAGAGATCAAATACGAATTCGATATAAACCTGCACAGAAACCGTTCTTCTTTTGCATTGTATAAACTAAAAGTTTGTTTTCACATTTTTTTAATGATATGTCACTGTTTGTCTGGAATTGTACGGTGTCTGCTTTTAAATTAATTTATAGTGATAGCGAGAACATCTACCACAACCAAGTTTGGAATCATTTCAGCAGCATGGCTAGTTGGCTACTTTACAAAAGCTCCAAGCAAAGCACACAACAGCAGTTAACCAGCAGATAGTCCCCTTCAGACCTCTTTCTCTATGTATTTGAACTGCCCAAATCAGAGCTACTTCATTCTCAAAAAAAAAAAAAAAAAAAATCAGAGCTACTTCCATCGCATCAGCGAAGTAAGCTAGTGAAATTACTGAACACGAAACAATGTCGACAGTTACTTCTCACACCCTACTGAGCCGGCCTGCCACATCCTCAGCTGGTTTTTGTGAAACCACTCAAACCAGCAGTGGTAGGTCTCCCTTGTGCCTCTGCAGAGAAGAACAGGCCTCGTTCCATCTGCTACTCTGTGGATACCAAGAGCACTGACTATCCATTCAACATCTCACCAGTCAGTAAGCTCTTGCAAGTTTATATTCATCCATTACTATTGCTTCATTTTTTCACAGTAACGTGCATTTTACTTTAAATGAGCAAAATGTAAGACTAATTCATCTATAAAAAAGGATTTTTGTTTCGAGTGAAGTGTAGCAAACTAAACTATTGTTTTTTATATAAAGTTCTCTTATGGATCTTTGTTGTAATGGAAGCAGTAGTACCCAAGTAGAAGAATAAATTGAGGAAGGATTTTTGGTGATCATGCCCCCATATTGAAGTGCAATTGTATTTTTAACCTCATTTTTTAAACTTTGTGATTTTGCCTTTGATTATTCACAAGTTGTTGTGATTTTGCCTTTGATCTTTGCATATTTGCTCTTATTTTGACCGTTGACTAGGAGCAAAATCGTATTGACTTTGATAGATGAGGGCAAAATCAGAAAGTTAGAAAAACGATAGAAAAATCACAATTACACTTCAAAATAAGGGCAGAAACACAAATACCCATTGTTTACTGTGCTATGTGTCGAGTAAACTGTGATTTTAAATGTGTCCATTCAATTTTGTTCTCTCTCTTTATCATGGACGGAAGCCCTTATCCATCCAAACATGCCGCCCACGTCAACACCTCGATGGGAGATCGAGGACGACGGCAAGGATGTGAAGCTGACGTTATTCAACATGCCGGAGGGTGCCATGCCAGGCGACTTCCAGGTTGCCATTGAAGACGACGTGTTCATGATCAAGACAAAGCCCACGCCGCCAGAGGAGCAGCAAGCAGGAGTACCCGACGGCAGCATCTCCTTCCACATCCAGCTGCTGGTGCCAAAGGGGTATGACAAGGAGAACGTACGCGCTGAACTTCAGCTCCAGGCACTCGTGGTCACCATCCTCAAGGTTAATCCTGCATTCACCAAGGAGGTTTCTATCGACAGGAAATAGGATGTATGAACCCTGTTTTCTGGCATTGTCACGTCGTGTCTTGTTCGTATGGCTTATCAACCACCAGCTAACGATATTTTTCTCTCAGAACAAATCAATATAAATCACCAGCCAACCAGCGGTATTTTTCTCTTAGAAACCAGCACCAGCCATCAGCCCAGCAAACAGGTATACCGATGAATAAAACATCTGCAACTGAATTTATGTGAAGGAGATTGTCTTTAAGTTATTAGGATTTTATCAGGCAGGCAACGTGGGATGGACTCGGCGTGGCCTTAACTTCAGAAAGTGTACAATTTACTCTGGTAAATTTGAGTTTACTCAACGTGGCTTTAATGTCAATATTTTTTAAAAAAATACCAATATTTTTTAAAAAGTTAGACCAACATTTCTTGCGACGAGACCTTCTCTGACCCCGGTTGTTGGCGACGGCTGGTGAGGTCACGTAGCAGTGGACGAAGGCGGCGGAGCAGACATGGAGGAAAGGAGGACGGGAGGAAGGAAGTGAGATTACGGTTATCGAATGACAATCCAACAGATGTGAATGTTTGCTGGAATAAGAGCATATGTCCAACAAAATCTTCATTTTTGACTCTCTGTTTACCTCTCTATAAAGATTCCACTTCATATTGAGCAACTCACTCCACTCTACAAATCTCAACAACTACATTCAATTTTTCTTATGCACACACTGACCCATAGGTGTCACACGTCATCCCATGCTTGACATAGTTGACAAGCCAGTTTGGCTAGTGAGGGGGTCAATTTGGAGAGCTCGATAGGATAACCGCTAAAAACCCAGTGCTGGCCGATAGATAAGCCCATCAGGCTGCTTTTTCCCCTCCCCTCTCTCTCTTTCTTTCTTCTTCATTCTTCACTGCGAATTTTTTTATATATATATTTTTCTTGATTTCCGAAAAATAAATGACGCAAACAAATTTTATGAAAAATATACCACTGCCGCCGTACCCCACGGCGGCAGGAACCCCTACCGCCATATGGCACGACGGCAGGAGTGCCGCCAACGGTCGGGTGCACTAGCAGTGGGCCAGGTGAAACGAACCGGGTTTCTAAAGAGGGGAACCTGATCCCTGCACCTCTGTGATAGTCCCAAGAGGCTATCACGTGCAAATCTCTGTCTCAGAAAGTAAAGAAAAATCGTAAAACAGAAGGAAATACATGAAGGTCCATATAATAATATAATAATTAAGCATCTGAGTACATCATTACGGCACATGCCAGGTACAAGTCCGACAGGACTGAATCAAATAGAGTAAACATCTACGCAGCGGCACTCATGTAGCGAAGTAGACTCCATATCCGCAGGCAACTCGAGTGTAGGGCGAGCCTCAGTCCTCCCATCCATCGTGCTCAAAGTCGTAGTCCGGCTCCTGGTCTGAAAACCCGTCATCAACTCGATAAGCGAGTAGGTCATGTCAGCTTCCCAACAAAGAGCATAAGCAAAAGAGAATAATTCTAATATGCATGAATAATCCTATTTATGGCTGTAGAAGGTTATGCAAGCAGCGGTAGCAACATCAAGGTAAGCAGAATAGCCGAGAGGTCTCCATCTCCGAGGAGATCCACACCTCCGAGGACAACGCCTCCGGGGTCAACACCCCAACAAGGAAGGAACACCAAGTACTGGATCTCAACCGAGTCACAGCATCTCACTCTCATCTGCGACGTGGGGTCACCAACTCCTATCCCCACGTCTCAACGGCACAAAGCCGGGCTCACACACACAGGGGAGAGAAAGCAGCACAAAAGAATACTAGCCAGGTGAGAGATCGAAAGAGCTGTCCATACCAGTGGACACGGACTATAGATATAGGTTTAACACTCTGCAGAGTTTGTACAACTGGACCCGCCGAGTGCCCCCGATCCACCTCTCTACCTAACGGCCGGAGACCTAGCAGTGGACGGCACTCTCCTGCCTCTCCGAGCCTGACTCGTCCTGACTGGGGCGCGAAACTTACCAGCAGGGCCTCGAAGCTGTGAAACCATCCCCGGAGGAGCCGGGGCGACGTCTACTCGGGGGTATAACCCGTCCCCCTCACACGACCACACCGGTCCGCCTACAGGCTGGATGCCATCCACCTACTAGTTCTCGGACCGAACCCCGCTCATAACAAGGTGAACGGTTTGTATGAAAATAGCCCAAAGATCAAGGTCACACAGTCGATCGGTCCTTAATTGCAAGAGCAAGCACTCACCAACTCCAACCGTCCGACACGCCGCTAGGGCGAGAGGCCAGGTCGCACCTCCCCTAGACAGGCGTTCACAAGTAACCAAAGCAGCTCGCTCCCATGGTAACACGTCAAGGATACACACTCACCCAAAACACACGCCAGAATTCCGAGGTATCCCAACCTCGGTCCAAACCTGAGATCCATCCATAACTAAGGTTAAATATATGGATGAATAATACCAGGAACTAGCTAGGGGTCTGTAGCTAGTTCCAAAAGTAGGTATTCCAAGGACAGGATAAACAATTTCAAGGCATGGCTAATCAATTGTCTATGCAATTCCAAATCATGCATCCAAAGTAATTAAGCACTAGCAACTAAAGCATGTATAGGAACTATATGGTTGGGAGTGACATGACACCTGGCTGGTGTCCGTAGTCCTGGTCTGGGTTGAAGTCGAGGTCGTAAGCCTCCTCCGGGTCGTAGCTCGGATCTGTGCAGCACGAGATACGAGACACTAAATTACCGGCAATCAACTAAGCATGAATCCAAAGAAACCCAATTTTAAAAGATCCAAATAGAACCAAACTCCCTACAAACAGCACCGTCTCATTTTTAGAAAAATAATGAAACAGGTTTCATATTTTTCAGAGTTATAAATAATTAGTTATGAATTTTCAAAGGTTAAAGGATTTATAAATTAATTTCCAAATTCATTTATAAATCAGAAAATGATTTTTAATTTTGAAAATAGGTGATGATGTCAGCATGACGTCATCGTGACGTCAGCGTCACGGGTTAGTGGGCCGAAAGTGTCAGTGGGCCGAAAACGGCCCAGTGGACTCGGCCCATAGAGCCCAACAGGCCAAGTCCAAAAGACCTCCCTGGACTAAATTTAAAGTCTGCGGGAAAAGAAGGAAGGGCCTGCGCACGGGCCTTAATGGGCTAAAACCCATGCCGCTTTTCTTAAGTTAGCAGCGAGAAAGTCTGTCTATGCCCCTTGGACAGTCCTCGGGTGCACACTTGCTCCTCGCACTTGTCTGGGGTTCAACCCCGATGTTGCCAGCGCGCGGTGCCCGTCGGCGCAGGGCGCCGCGGTGATGGCGAGCAGCGCCTGGCGGCGGGAGTGTCTCCGACGCGCGTGTGAGCAAAAGATAGGGACCGCTAGGGTTCGGCGATCATCCCGGCGCAGTCAAGGCCCTGGGGTCGAGCCCTCTTGCCTGCGCACGGAACGGCCTAGCGGCGCTCCCGGTGTGGTGCCGTGGCGACGTGGCGACAGCGCGGTGCACAAGCGAGTCAGCGGTGGTGCTGTTAGTAGCAAAAGAGCAAGCAGCGCAGCAGTCGAGCACGAGAGTGTGCTCAACTCGGGCACGTGTGCGTGCGCAGGGATACCCCTGGCCGTGACACGGCCGTTCGGCATGCGTGCTCCTGGCGGACCAGGGCCGCGGCACAGTGGCGGAGCGGTGGCGAGATCCTACACAAGAATATGCGGCGCGAAAGCTGGCGCTCACAGCAGCTTGACAGCGATAGGATGGAGCATGACGGCGAGGCCTGGCGCGGCGCGGGGGTGCACCACGGCGGCGGCTCGCGGGACGCGCACGGCTCGACGGTCGGTGGACAGAGCAGGCGAAGCAAGGCAGGGATCCTGCACCAAGACAACGGCACGAAGGCCAGTGCACACAGCAAGACACGATTGTCGACATGATGATAACAAGGCGGTGCAGGACGGCGAGGGCCGGCGCGGTGCTGGGGTGCGTCGCAGCGGTGGGCTCGCGGAAAGCGCACGGCGCGAAGGCCGACGTGGCGTGACGCAGGGGCACGCTCCCATCTCAAGGTGTAGGGAAGAAGCAAAGAGGGCGGATCGCTGGCTCACCGCGAGGCGAAGGTGTAGGCGTTGCAGAGATGATCGCGTCAGTGAAGGTCACGGCGGCGACGGCGAGGTGTGGCGGTGGCGCGGCTTGTCCCTCTGCTCCGGCTTCTACTCGCACGCGGACGACCTTCTCCGGATCACGGACGGCACCACCTTCTCGACCTTCGGCTTCGTCTTGGTGTCGCGGCGGTGAAGCGCCTCTCACTTCTCCTCTTCCCCCTTCTCCTCCTCCTTCCCCTCCTCTCCTCACACAGCGATGGAATAGGGGAAAGGGGGCGATCCCTAATTGCGAGTTGGCTTGCCCCAGGGGCCTCGCCCGGGGGTTTAGCAGCTCGCGCACGTCAAGGCGGGGGCAAAATGGGACACGACAGGGCTCGTACTGGCTGCAGCGGCGCGGTTGCTGACATGGCGGCGCAGGAGAGGCTGGCGAGCGCGCGGACGCGTCGCAGGGCAGGGGTAGAAAGGGAAAGAGCCCGGGTGGTGCGAGGGCGCGGTCGCCTGGCTCGGCGTCCGTGCCACAGGCGCGGTCGGGGGCCTGTCCCCCGGCCGGGTGGGCGCGCGCGCGTGAGCGTGGCGGCGGTGCGAGACAAGGCAGGTGGGCGTGGACCGGGCGACGGAGACGACGACCGACGCGGGGTCCCACGCGTCAGCGAGACAAAGAGAGGGGAGAGCGTGAGGCTGAGGAAGATGGGCCAAGTTGGGCCGTCTCCGGGGTGAAGCAGAAAGCAGGGGTGATGAATCGCTCATGGGCTAGGAATTGGAGGGGGTCGGTTGGACTTCAGCAGGAGTTAGTAGGCCCAAGTGTTAGTAAAGGGTTTTAGAAATAGTTTGATTATATATAACTAAACTTTATATTGAATTTGATTTTAATCAAATTCATAGCACACTCAATCAAATCCAAATAAAATTCATAAAAACTAAATCACATATTTAAACCATAATTTGAATTTATATTTTTATAATTTTGGTTTTATTTATATAGAATTTTGGTAAGAGCTAGAAATGAGATTAAATTAGGGTGACACTTCATCATATAAATAAAAGTTCAAATTTCCTCACATTTTTACGTATCAAATTTCCGAGATGTTACACCAGGCACCTACCGTCGTACCCCACGGCGGTAGGAAACCCTACAGCCGTGCGACATGGCGACAGGAGCCTGCCGCCGTGGGGTACGGCGGCAGCCTCAAGACTATATAAGCAGCCCGAGGCTGCCGCCAACCCTTCCCCCTTCTTCCCTCTCTCCACCTAAATCTTCGACTTTCAACCATTCGAAGTACTTTTGACTCAAGTATGTTTCTAACTTTAGTTAGTTTAGTTTAGTTTAGTTAGTTAGTTAGTGTAGTTTAGTTAGTTTAGTTAATTTAGTTAGTTTAGTTAATTTAGTTTAGAAAAATTAGAATTCGAATAATTCGTTGAAATTGAAATAAAATTCGTAGAAAATAGTTTTAATTCAAAAAATTCATTTAAATTGATATAAAATTTCTAGAAAATAGTTACACTGCAAATAATTAGATTAAATTGGTACAGTTATAATTCAAATAATTGGTTTAAATTCATATATAATTCCTAGAAAATAGTTATAATTCAAATAATTGGTTTAAATTCATATATAATTCCTAGAAAATAGTTATAATTCAAATAATTCGTTTAAATTGATATAAAATTCCTAGAAAATGGTTATAATTCAAATAATTCGATTAAATTGATATAAAATTAGTAGAAAATGGTTATAATTCAAAAAATTCGTTTAAATTGATATAAACTTCGTAGAAAATAGTTATAATTCAAAGAATTCATTTAAATTGATATAATTCAAATAATTGATTAAAATTTGTTTTTTTTGCAGCTATGGCTCAGTCACTGTTAGAGTACGTACGACCGGAGTTGTTCGAGGAGGTGGTGGACCGGCACCACCGCTCGTACGTCTCGGTCGTTCTTGGACAAACGCCCGACAGTTTATGTTGCCGGATCACCCGCATGTTGATGCCGATACACCAGCGCTGGATTCCAAAATACGTAATTCATTTGTTATATTTATTTCTGTTTCTGTACAATAGTAATTGCGTTAAGTAAATTGTTTTTGTTTTTTTTTCAGGCTACGCGTTGCAGGACTTTTGCCTTTCGCGCGGTTGGTCGAGGGGGACAAGCTACGAGCTCAGGTTCCCCAGGCAGAGCGGTTGACGCGGTTCAACTACGACTCCCCTCTGATCGCCGCGTTTATGGACCGGTGACGACCAGAGACGCACACCTTCCACTTGCCCGTCGGCGAGATGGCGCTCTCTCTGGAGGACGCCGCACTTTTGGGAGGACGCCCGTGTGTTGGCGAGGCGATGGGGCCTATCGACATCCCTGCTTCGTGGCAGACCGACTTCCTTGCTCGGTTCGCGAACGTTCCTCGGAACGATCGCGCGCCTCAGCCGTACGTGCCTTTCGCCAACTCCCACGGTCCCACCTGAGCTTGGATCCAGCAGTTCAGCGTACGTGCTTCTAACTCTTATTTTCAACGTTTGTATGCATTTAAAACGAATGTGACGATCGACCTTTGTGTGCAGGCTGACTACATGGCGGACAAGGCCGAGGACCAGACGTCGGACATGTTTCTGGAGGTCTACCTTGAAGGACCGAATAGGCGACCAGAGAGGGGGGGAGTGAATGGGAGCCGATAAAAATTCTTCCCGAAGGTCGAACTCAGCCTATACCCCGATTGCCACTCCGAGTTCTCACGCACACCAAAGAATCTCAAGACAAGGCACAAACAAGCCCACAAGATCAAGAGACACCCCTAGAAGCAAACCGCGGAAGCACAAGACAAGAATCAAAGCACTTGGCAAAATCTGGAAACGCCAGGCGCGGACTGTCCGTGCAGTACGGGCGGACCGTCCGCTAGAGTACGGCGGACTGTCCGCGGGTGCTGCTCGAACTGTCCGGAATAAGCAACAGAACCACCAGAGACGAACCCCGAAATTTGGACTGTCCGGCTATGCCTCGCGGACTGTCCGCCAGTGTCGCGGACTGTCCGTGAAGGCAGTGCAGACCGTCCGTCCAGCTCGCTGGAAACCCCAGACAAAACTCAGCTCCACCCCAGACGTAAACTCAGCCACGCGGACTGTCTGTGAGTGACACGCGGACTGTCCGCAAACACCTTGCAACAAAACCCTAGGGCCACGATGGATCGAAACACGAGTTCGCAAGAACAGACGACGAACACGCGACAAACCCTAACGCGCGGACTGTCCGCGGGTTCCCTGCGGACTGTCCGCTAGCCCCGGACAGAGCAACTCGAGCTCGAGCTCGCGAAGTCAACTCTCCAAATCCATCACCGGATCGCCCAAACACCAAAAGCTCTTGAGACAAGATTTGGGGGAGATGATAAGCAACACAAGAGGAAGCTATGCCCCAAAAATCTCGACCTCTAAGCCACTAAATCGCCGGGAATCACGGATCACACGAACTACCACCAAGAACTCGAACTCCGATCAAAAACTCACGAATCGAAGGCCTTCCCCGGCGTTTGAGGGGTCAAGATCACACACAAAGATGTGCAAGGCATCCACCCAACATCCCCTCAAAGAAATCCGAGAAGAAACGTCCTCAAATCCACGAATCGAGCGAAGAACGAAACTCCCCAAAAATAGCCCCGAAAATGACACAAAAATCACAGAGGACTAGGAGATCACAGCAACGCCGAATGCTTTCATACATCCAGAGGTCAGAGTCTATACAAGAATCTAGCCTAAGGAATACAGAGGAAAAGAAGCAGTGCAGAGCAATCTACCGGGGGAGGAAAAACCTAGGGTCCAAGAGAGAGAGATGCATCCACCTCTCCGCTATTTATACGAAGTCCATCGGAGGGAGGTAAATGACCACGCTACCCTTACAACTTGAAATGAAGATACAACCCCTCAGGGGCATTTTGGTCAAGACTTCATCAGACGGACACGCTTCCACCGCGGCTTCGCTTCACATCGACGCAAACCCCGCGATCACGCCACATGCCCTCCGCCTCGAAGCTTCCCGACGCTCCCGGATCACCGTCTTTGTCGCCTCGGGCCTCCGGGCTTAGTTTTGAGGCTCAAACCAAGAAACCGTCCACCGATGGTTTTGTGGGCAAACCAACAAACCCCGCGTGCAAGCTTCAGGCTCCATCCGCTACCTTGTACCGACCCATGTTCACGACTTCAGCCCGCCAGTCTTGCACCGCACGGCTCGCACTTGACCCCATCGGCCACCGGGTCCATCGAACCAAGCCTACTTGCCACTCCATCACCCGGAGGCCGCCACGGCTAAGGCCTTTCGCGCTTGTTCTTCACCTGCATCGACACGAGTCAAGCCGCAACATGTACCTGCACACTTAGCCAAGCATCAGTCCACACAACGTTGTCAATCACTCATCACTAAGGAGCGACCCTCCACTGGTCCTCGGACACACCTGGTCCTCAATCTCCCCCTTGATGAGTGCATTGACAACACCCATAGAAATCACATAGAGAAAAAGAAAATAAAAACAGCCACGAACACCAACCTCCAACAAGTGATCCAAAGCCAAAGAACAAGCGAAAACAAGATCACTCGCCAGACCAAGTCTCGGCCCCCTAAGACAAGGGCAACGGCTCGACACAGCCGAGACAAAACAAAGCTCTCAGAGAGCACAGAACTCAGGAAAATTCAAAGGAGCTCCCCCTGCACATATGTAAACTCCCCCTGAGCAAATGCACTCTCTTCTTCTCAATTTTTCTCCTCACATGCAACATCTGACAAATGCATACCAATTTTTCATAAAATCTCTCCCAATGCATGAAAATCCTCCCCTTATCATACACATTCTCCCCCTTGTTGACAATGCATGAATCAAGGTATATGAAACTCTTCCCTTTGCTTTCATGAAAAATGCATGTCAAAGCATATATACAATCTACCAAGCTTCTCAAATATACAGAAAGCACAACAAAATGCTACACATGAGACATAGAGCAAGCCAAGTAGATATGGTGTAGTTAGCACATTGCCATCAAGACGGTAGAGACATATAAGCATGTGACATGGCTAAAAACAATTTTAAGCAATTTTCACAAAGAAACATTTATCTCATGAGCAAGACCCTATCCATGACAATTTAAGCACAAATACACTAGATCATCCAAAATTTATGCAAGATCACAAATTCTCATCACAAGATCATTATAAACGCCCATATGCTACTCAAGTCATGTTAAATCCCCCGAGCCATGTGTCTACTTCTTAAAATGAGACTTCTCATGGTAGACAACATGCTACGGTTTAACACCCAAGGTATGAATATCAAAATCATAAAAATATGATTAGGAGCTCATTTTTCAAGCATAAGGCAATTCATACACCAATTTCATTTTCAAGTTTAAACATGGTACATGAAATGCCTTTGCGGCAAAAAGAAGCTTATGCTCCTCCCAAAGTGAACAAATAGGCTAAACATTTACAATGACAAAAAGTCTTTGACCCCAAGCAAAGAGAACATGATACTCAAGCATAAACTAAACATGATATAGGCATTTAAGCACAAATTGAGCATCGACAAGCATCTACTCATGAGAGAAGCAATTTTAGGATTTTTCAAAAACACGAAGCTATCTCAACATAAATATATGGCAAAACCATCAAGAGCATAGCATTCACATCCACCATTTACCAAACATGCACAACATCACACATATAGCACATCAGTGATCAATGTATATAAGAGAAGCTTATTCCTAGCACAGGTGATCCAAAGATGGCTATCCTACCAGGTTTTGCACAGAAATTAAAATGCATGAAGGAAATGCAACAAAATGATACATATGACACATATATACATGAGAAGCTCCAAGACCCAGCTAGAAAGGAAAGCACACCCCAAGTTCACCCCGCAAGCGAGTGAAAGTGACTTGATCAAGGTGAATATGTCGGCTAGCTGGTCTTGGGTAGGGACATAGGACAAAGATATGTTTCCCTTCTCAACGTTGTCCCTCAGAAAGTGGTACCTCACTTCTATGTGTTTCCTTTTGGAGTGGAGGACAGGATTTTTGGCTACATTTACGGCACTGGTGCTGTCACAGAAAAGTGGAACCTGGGAGCACTCCTCTCCAAAATCACTCATGGTGTAGGTCATCCAAAGCAGCTGGGAACAACAACTAGTAACAGCTACATACTCGGCCTCTGTAGTATACTGGGCTACACTGAATTGCTTGCGAGATGACCAAGAGACCAAAGAATAACCGAGAAACTGGCAACACCCAGAGGTAGACTTGCGGTCCAAGCGACACCCAGCAAAATCAGCATCGGAGTACCCGTGAAGTCTGAGTGTCGAGGAGGCAGAATACCAAAGACCAAACTCAGGAGTGTAGTTCAAGTACCTGAAAATCCACTTGACGGCTTGCCGATGTGAAGTCCTCGGTGAAGCCTGAAAACGAGCGCACAGACACACACTGAACTGTATGTCCGGCCTCGTCGCCATCAAGTAGAGGAGGGAGCCGATCATGCTCCGGTACTCCTTCTGGTCCACGGGTTCACCATCCTCGTCTGCGTCCAAAGCCGTAGTGGTACTCATCGGTGTAGTCAGCGGTTTGGAGTCGTTCATGCCAAACTTCTTCACCATGTCCCTGGTGTACTTCGCCTGATGTACAAACATCCCGTCCTTGCACTGCTTGATCTGGAGGCCTAAGAAAAACTGCAGCTCGCCCATCATGGACATCTCAAATTTCCTGCTCATGTCATCTGCAAATCTGGCAACAAGATCATGAGAAGAGCCACCAAAGATTATGTCATCCACGTATATCTAAACAATCAAAAGGTCATTCCCATGCTTAAGGAGAAACAGGGTCTTATCAACTGTGCCCATCACAAACCCCTTACTCAACAAAAACCCTCTCAACCTGCCATACCAAGCTCTAGGTGCCTGTTTCAACCCATAGAGCGCTCTCTGGAGTTTGTATACACGGTGTGGGTATTTTTCACTCTCAAACCCCAGGGGTTGCCTCACATACACTTCTTCCTCTATCACCCCATTCAAGAAAGCACTCTTGACATCCATTTGGTACAACTTGAACCCTTTAGCCACGACAAAGGCTAGAAGGATCCTAATTGCCTCCAAACGGGCCACAGGAGCAAATGTCTCATAATCTATCCCCTCCTTCTAGTTGAACCCCTGAGCCACCAACCCTGACTTGTTTCTCACAACCATCCCATTCTCACCCTCTTTGTTCTTCCACACCCACTTGGTACCTATGGGACAGCAATTTGGTGGAGGATCGACTAACACCCAGACTTGGTTTCTCTCAAAATTCTCCAACTCCTCATGCATGGAATTCACCCAATTCTCGTCAGACAAAGCGTGTCGAATATCTTTGGGCTCAAAAGAAGTGACAAAAGCAAAGTGAGCGAAATGAGAAGTATTCCTTGACCTCGACCGTGTAGTGCGTTCATGATGGTCACCTATGATCGTCGTCAGTGGGTGATCAATCTGTACACGACGGGGAGCCTCTCGCCTGGACACAACCTCCCCTCAGCAGCAGCCTCCACTCGAACAGCTTCAGTCGTAGTGGGTGTAGGGGATGGTCCATCCTCGATCGTCATCGTAGTAGTGGAAGTAGCATGTACACGATCAGCCACGGGAGCATCACCACCATCATCGTCTTCATCTCCATCTCCATCCTTCTCATCCTCAAAGATCCTCGCTCCAATCTCCTCGTCACTTGCACACTCAAAAGCAGAAGAGCTACATGGTTGTGTCTCGTCGAAGGTAACCTCGCAAGTCTCCATGATTCGGTTAGTGTCAAGATTGAGCACACGATATGCTCTAGAGTGAATCGCATAACCGAGAAAGATACCATCCGAACATCTAGACTCGAACTTATCCAACTTGCCCTTCTTCAGAATGAAACACTTGCAACCAAATGCTCTAAAGTGACTCACCTTGGGTTGTCGTCCATGCATCAGCTCATAAGAGGTCTTCTTCTTGAAAGCACGAAGGAAGATGCGATTTGAGACATAGCAAGCGGTATTGACCGCCTCGGCCCGAAACGCCTAGGAGTCCTATGCTCATCGAGCATCGTCCTGGCCATCTCACAAAGGGTCCGGTTCTTCCTCTCCACTACGCCATTATGGCAAGCGACGTATGGAGAAGAGTACTGATGATCAAGACCAAGATCACTGCAAAAGGCATCGAAATGAGAGTTTTTAAACTCCGTGCCATTGTCACTGCGTATAGCTCGAATGGCATCACCATGTCTCTCATTCTTAAACCTCAAGATCAAGTCTCGAACAAAGCCAAATGTCTCACTCTTATCCTCCAAAAAGAAAACCCAAGAGTACCTCGAAAAATCATCAACAATCACAAGAACATACCACTTCCCACCCACAGAGCGAACACGAGCTGGCCGAACCAAACCCGTGTGCAACAGCTCACAAGGTCGCTCGGTCATGACAGCAGTCAGAGGGGCGTGAGAAGCAGCAACCATCTTTCCATGCCGACAAGAAGCACAAACCAAATCCTTCTCAAATTTCAACTTAGGCAATCCTCGGACAAGATCAAGACCACTCAAGCGGGAAAGCAACTCAAAGCTCAAGTGTCCCAGCCTCCTATACCATTTCCAAAGCTCGGCCGAAACGCCAGCAACAAAGCATCGAGGAGGACCAACAGACTGGGAAAAATCGGCACGAAAGTTTTGACCCTCGGGGACGATCGTACAGACAAGATCACCTCGAGAATCAAGCACACGAGAAGCGCCCAACTTAAAACGAACCTCAAAACCTTCGTCCAGTAACTGAGATACTGACAACAGGTTAAAACCAAGTGACTTGACCAGGGCCACACTTCTTAAGGTCACCTTGCTACTCACCTTTACCATACCTTCAGCAAGCACTCGTCCTCTCCCATTGTCCCCGAAAGTGATGCACTCCCTCGTACTCACTGGGGTGAGGCTGGAGAACCACCCACGATCTCCGGTCATGTGTCGTGAGCAACCGGAGTCGATCAACCAAAAGTCCTCCAAGCCTCCCACCTGCAATCAAAAACGAGAATGAGAATGAGCAAGCGACTCAACACTAGGGTTAGTACCAAAAGAGTCAAACCAGCGTCGAGCCATTTGCTCAAAAGAAGGGTTAGCAAAGTCCATCCTATCATAACCTCTAGGCGGAGCCCTCTCACGCCTACCACCAAAGGACCTGTCACGTCTCACTGGAGGAGTACACGCACCACGAGGGGGAAAACATGGCCCGTAGTCCATTTGAGACCCAAAGCTCCGATCGTGCCTCCCAAACTCGTAACGGTCACGAGAAGGAGCACGTCGAGCCAAATCACACGCCCAAACCCAACACGCCTATCTCTCTGAGGAAAACCACCTCCACCTCCACGAGTGGGAACCGTACGCACATACACCTCACCCCTAGGTAGAGGCCCTATACGAGGCTCAGGCACACCACGAGCAAGGTGGTACCTGTCCTTGTTTGCCATCTCCCTAGAAAACCTCTCATCTCTCTTCCTCCTGTAGCAGAACTCATCCTTATGCCCATCCCTCCCACAACACTCACATTGGAAGTGGATCGGCTGTGGCTTAGGCGGTGGCTTTTCTATGGGCTTCTCAACAGCTTTCTCTCCTGACTTCCCTTCAAAGACACTCCCCTGGGTGCTCACAAACTTGATGGGTTTTTGGTAGTTTTCAGCTTTGTGGGATAACACTGGTGGATTTGGTGTTGTGTCTAGCTTGTTTCTGAGGTGGTTTGGCTTTGGTGCAAATTTGTTCATTGGTGTGGTATGCGGTGAAATAGGAATCTCTCCAGCTTTCTCTTCTCCCTCTCCACTCTTCTCACCACACTTGTCAGCCCCGAACGCCTGACCATCAAACCTCTTGAACTGAGCCAACATCAAACTCAATTGTGGCTCATGCCCAGACAACCACCCCATCATTTTTCTCAATTCATCATTTTAATCCTGTAGACGATCAACATAGTGTGCAAGTTCCATATTTTTCAAAGCATGCTTTTCACAGGTTGAACATAATGTAGGAAGAGGAGCTTTCAATGACACCTCAAGAGAAGCAATTCTAGTGTGAGACTCATCTAGCCTAGCATGCAAAACAGGACATGAGGTAGAAGCGCCCAACAAAGCTGGCCTAGACTTCAATTCATCACACTCAATCCTAATCACATCTAGTTCCTCCAAAGTAGAGGAATGCTTCTCCTTGAGAGCAGTCAAATCAACAAGAAAAACTGAGCAATCACCACAATCCATCTCATCAGACACCACAGGAGCAGATTTCAAGGATCCTATCTCATTTCTAGCATCCACAAGCAAGGATTCAAGCTCGGCTATCTTATCCTCAGCATCACCCAACAAAGACCTAAATTCCCTCTTCTCCTTGTTGGTCTTTCTAAGCACATCATCATGGTTATCAAGCAACTCATTGAGCCTAGCATTCTCCTCTAGCAAGAAGTTAGGATCCTGTCATACCTCTTCTTCGGAATCGGAGTTCTAATCCGAGCTATGCCTCCCACCCTTCTTGGAATGCGCCATGCCGCAAAATCCTCCTTGTGCGACGAAGCTCAGGCCGGTGAAGTTCTTGCCCGTGTGCCGCTTGTCCTTACGCCTTTCTTGCTCTTCCTCGCTGCTCGAGTCAGAGGAAGCATCTCTTGATGTCGAGTCGATGTCGCTCGCTCCGGCCACCATCGCTCGAGCGGTCTTCTTCTTGTGGCCGCCACTCTTCTTGTGCCTTCTCTCGCCCTTGTCCTTGCACTTGTCCTTGTAGTCGTTCCAGGAGTGGTGCTTGTTGTAGTCGTGCTTGGGCTTGCCCTTGTAGTCGTTCTTGATCTCCATGGCTTTAGGGCATTCGGCGATGAAGTGCCCGTGCTTCCCGCACCGATAGCACATCCCCGAGCTCCGCCTTGAATTCTTGCGGTTCTCGTACATCTGCCCAAACCTCTTGCTCAACAAGGCGAGATCATCGTTGCTCAGCACCTCAAAGTCCTCATCTGGCAAAGACAAGAGCCAAGAGCCGGACCCGGAGACAAGAGCCAAACTATGAGGATCAGTGGGGCTCTCGCTCTTGGCTCTCAAGCCACGATCAACCTCTAAAGACCTGAGCTTCAAAAACAGCTCATCAAGCGTAAGCGTATCATACACGCTCGACTCCTCAATGGCCTCGACCTTGGCACTCCACACAGACCTATCCAGGGCATGCAAAAGCTTGATAGCTTGATCATGATCCGTGTATGGGAGCACTGTTACATTGGCCCTCATGTTGTTGACTATGCTAGTGAAGCACTGGAACATAGCATCGGTCGACTCACCGGGGAGATGAGTGAAGTTCTCGTACTCTCTCCAGTAAGTGGAAAACAAACGGGCTTGCACTTGGGCATTGCCAACATGAGCATTTCTCAACTTGAGCCAAATCTTTCTGGCCACATTCTCTCCATACACTCGCTCGAACTCCGAGGCACAGAGAGCACGGAAAAAGTAATCAACGGCCTTGCTGTTGGCCTCACACATGTCCCGCGATCCTGGAAGCAGAAAACTGTCTCGGATGACATAATGAGAATTCTGAGTGACCTCCCAGATCAGAGTTCCCTTCCTTCGCAAAAACGCGCCCATGCGCCTTTCCCACATCGGGTAATTCTTACCATCAAAGTGCGGAGGACTTGACCCCTTGCCATAATCGCCCATCTTTGGATCTTAGACTGGTTAGAATCAAGAAGATCCGTAACCGGCTCTGATACCAATTGAAGGACCGAATAGGTGACCAGAGAGGGGGTGAATGGGAGCCGATAAAAATTTTTCCCGAAGGTCGAACTCAGCCTATACCCCGATTGCCACTCCGAGTTCTCACGCACACCAAAGAATCTCAAGACAAGGCACAAACAAGCCCACAAGATCAAGAGACACCCCTAGAAGCAAACCGCGGAAGCACAAGACAAGAATCCAAGCACTTGGCAAAATCTGGAAACACCAGGCGCGGACTGTCCGTGCAGTACGGGCGGACCGTCCGCTAGAGTACGGCGGACTGTCTGCAGGTGCTGCTCGGACTGTCCGGAATAAGCAACAGAACCACCAGAGACAAACCCCGAAATTCGGACTGTCCGGCTATGCCTCACGGACTGTCCGCCAGTGTCGCGGACTGTCCGTGAAAGCAGCACGGACCGTCCGTCCAGCTCGCTGGAAACCCCAGACAAAACTCAGCTCCACCCCAGACGAAAACTCTGCCACGCGGACTGTCTGTGAGTGACACGTGGACTGTCCGCAAACACCTTGCAACAGAACCCTAGGGCCACGACGGATCGAAATGCGAGTTCGCAGGAACAGACGATGAACACGCGGCGAACCCTAATGCGCGGACTATCCGCGGGTTCCCTGCGGACTGTCCGCTGGTTCCCTGCGGACTGTCCGCTAGCCCCGGACAGAGCAACTCGAGCTCGAGCTCGCGAAGTCAACTCTCCAAATCCATCACCGAATCTCCCAAATGCCAAAAGCTCTTGAGGCAAGATTTGGGGGAGATGATAAGCAACACAAGAGGAAGTTATGCCCCAAAAATCTCGACCTCTAAGCCACTAAATCGCCGGGAATTGCGGATCACACGAACTACCACCAAGAACTCGAACTCCGGCCAAAAACTCACGAATCGAAGGCCTTCCCCGGCGTTTGAGGGGTCAAGATCACACACAAAGATGCGCAAGGTATCCACCCATGATCCCCTCAAAGAAATCATCGGTCGTGAAATGAAGATACAACCCCTCAGGGGCATTTTGGTCAAGACTTCATCGGACGGACACGCTTCCACCGCGGCTTCGCTTCACATCGACGCAAACCCCGCGATCACGTCACGTGCCCTCCGCCTCGAAGCTTCCCGAAGCTCCCGGACCACCGTCTCCGTCGCCTCGGGCCTCTAGGCTTGGTTTTGAGGTCCAAACCAAGAAACCGTCCACTGATGGTTTTGTGGGCAAACCAACAAACCCCGCGTGCAAGCTTCGGGCTCCATCTGCTACCTTGCACCGGCCCATGTTCACGACTTCAGCCCACCAGTCTTGCACCGCACGGCTCGCACTTGACCCCATCGGCCACCGGGTCCATCGAACCAAGCCTACTTGCCACTCCATCACCCGGAGGCCGCCACGGCTAAGGCCTTTCACGCTTGTTCTTCACCTGCATCGACACGAGTCAAGCCGAAACCTGTACCTGCACACTTAGCCAAGCATCAGTCCACACAACGTTGTCGATCACTCATCACTGAGGAGCGACCCTCCACTGGTCCTCGGACACACCTGGTCCTCATACTTGCTCTGGCTGTTCGGGTGGGTGATGTTCTACGAGTCAGCGGGAGACTCAGTGTCGAGGTACCTGCTCCCCTGGGCTCAGAGGATCGCCGACGCACCCCTTGACCAGATGCCCCAGATCAGCTGGGGCAGCGCTGTTCTGGCCGCTACCTACAGGGGGTTGTGTTCGGTCGTGGCGAAGCCGGCGAGTAAGGAGGGGATCCTCCTGGGTTGGCCTATCCTCCTGCAGATGTGGATCCACGAGCGCTTCGACATCGGTTGGCCCAAGGCTGAGCTCTCCAAGTACGACCTGCTGCCAGCTGACACCTCCCCAGCGGACCTCCCCAGCATGGGTTCTCTGTGGTGCCTCCGGAAGGTAATGACCTCCCTTATAGTTTTCTTCACTTAATGAGTTCCTTAGTTCGATTGAATTAACTTTTCATGTTCTGTGCAGCACGTTTGGGCTGGGGAGCAGGCGAAGAAGGCGTACAAGGACTTCGTGGGTCAGATCGACCGGATGGTCGATGCCCAGGTCTGGTTGACGCCGTACACTCCTGCCATGGTCGCTGGCCGCGCACCACAGGGCCTCTCGTCGCTGTGCTTCCGAGACCAGGCGTACTGGATGACAAAGAGACGATTGGTGTTTGACGTCTACGTCGAGGAGTACGCGGTCCACCGGGTGATGAGGCAGTTCGGCCTCTACCAGGAGTCGCCTGTACCTGTTGTGACACGTATATCGCCCACAACGCATAGGTGAGCTATCATGAGTCAGTTATAATTTTTTTTTCCGTTACAAGTAGTTAGTTGCAAATAATTTTTTGTTTCATCTATGATAGGTGGTCGCATAAGGGCGTGTCTGCGGCGACGTCGTTCGTCGACAGGTTGCAGCCGTACGTGGACGAGTGGGCATCCGCGGCACATGAGGATAACGTCGTCACCGAGCAGCGCCTTCACGACGTCACGGCCTGGGTAGCGTACCTTAAGTGGTACCTCCCGAGGACGCGGACGCGGGTGACGTACGTCCCTGCTGCCCCGCCACCGCCACCGGTCCCGGACCACGATAAGCTACTGCTGGACGGCACGTACCCGGTGCGACGAGATCAGACCGCCGACACAACAGTAAGCTACGATACTACAATCATATTTAATTCATATTACTATTCATTATAACGTGTCCTACTAATTTCATGAGCAGCACGACACGCTTGCTGTGATCGTGCGGATCGCAACGAGCGCGAAAGAGGCGTTAGAGACCTGGGGACCTCAGCAGCACCGCCAGACGTACGAGAGGATCCTCGAGGTCGCCATGAGGTACACCGCCATCGTTAACTACGTCGGGGCCGCGGACATTCCTCTTCTTCCGCGCCACCCCACGTCGTCCTCGAGCTCTGCCTCGACAGCTCGTTCGTACCAGGCGCCTTTCTCCTTTGCACGTGCTGCTTTCTCGGCTCCGACGGCACAGCAGCAGCCACAGCCGCAGGCTCCGCACACCTACGTGCAGCGGCCGTTTGTTTTCCCCGACTCAAGTACATTCACTGGACCTTCTTTTCAACAAATGCACAGAGTTGTTGTGTGTTTTTGTTATATTATCTTTTAATCATACAGGGCGACCGCCGGTCTTTTCGACGGGACTCAGAGCTTTCACCTGGGCTCGACAGCCAGAGACGACGGCACCTAGACCAGCAGTACGAGCTGCAGATATTCCTTCCTCGTCCACTGCACATATTTTCCAACATGGTAACGACCTTAACTATTATAGTAATATTCGATAAGTACGATACGTGGAAAACTAATACTATTCGTTGCAGGTTTCGACCCGACCGCGGCCTCGATGGAGTCCCCTGACGACCAGCTGGGGAGGGATGAGTGTAGGATAGAGGACTTGCTCACGCCCATGGATGCGGCGGAGGTCGAGGAGCTTCACGCGTCACAGTTCACACAGGCGCCGCCTCTTGGGACGCAGGAGACACAACTGCCTTTTGGATGGTCCCAGGCGGTCGGCGGAGCGACAGAGGCATGCTCGTCGCAGGCGGTTGCAGGGTCGTCGCTGGCGGGCGGAGCGACACCGGCTGGTGCAGACTCGTCGCAGGCGGTTGCAGGGTCGTCACCGGCGGGCGGAGCGACACCGGCTGGTGCAGACTCGTCGCAGGCGGTTGCAGGGTCTTCGCAAGCGGCCATGGCGACACCGTCTGCCGACGAGCTCGGACCCCGGGTCATCAAGGCACGTGAGTCCTTGACGTACGACCAGGACCACACCAGGGCTGATGCTAGAGCTTTGAGGGTGAAGAGAGGCCGACGGATTTAGATGTATGAATGTTTTGTGTCCCAGCAGTACTTTGACCATGATCTTGTATAAACTACTTTGCATCTACTCGTTGATTATAATCTTTTTTTATATATACCAATTTGTGATTGTGATTACTTGTTTTAAAAAATGAAAAAAGTGTTTTACAAAATGAAAAAGGGTGGTTGGCCCTGCCGCCGTGTGGCACGGCGCTAGGACCCTGCCGCCGTGCCACACGGACGTGCCGCCATAGGTACTGTCCCGCCGCCGTGGCACACGGCGGCAGGATCCTAGCGCCGTGTGGCACGGCGGCAGCATCCCTGCTGCCGTGCGCCATGGTGTTATGTCTCTGTCGCCGTGGGGTACGGCGGCAGGTATATTTCTGGTAAAATTTGAATCAAGAAAAAAATATATATAAAATATTCCTTCACTGCGCTGGTTCTTGGGCTGCATCCGGCCCGTAACCGATCAAACTGCGCTGGTTCCTCGTTCCCCGTCCGCTGCGGCGCGGTAGAAACCCGCCGCCGCCGGATGCAGTAGTGCAGCGGTGCAGCGCCACCTGGAACTTTCGGCGGGCATCCATGACCAACACCCGCGAACTACGGGTTACCTATCCCCAGCCACTTCACGCGCTCCGTGCTTGCTAGCCTTTCAGCTCCGTTAAAGTAGATTTAGGTCAGCAAGAAAGTCTCTCAGTGTCGGTAAGGAGTGCTCAGTGCTCACCGAAGGAGAAGGTGCATCTTTATTTCAGTAAGTTTCCAAACTTCTAATTTGCTAAGTGAATCTATAATTAGTATTTTTGCATATCACTAGTACTATCTCTGCCTATATCTTTTGCCTGTTAGCTAGCTCAAGATTTGTTTAGTTTTTCTTGGGCGATGTAGACTGCAACTCAGATAAGCTGAATGCAATAGAGAAACGAACAGAATAGGTTTAATAATACTAGGAACAAATTATATTACACAACATTACTTTCAATGAGCTGATCATTCTGACATGGTCCAAACCGAGTTTGCTCACACGCTTAAGAGAGAAATGTAGTTTCCATTTTCAAAATGCTCCATTTGTCATAATGAGAATGGAACCTTTCCTCTTAGTTAGGACGACATGACTGCTTCAATAGTTTAGTTTGTCAACCAGTCAACTAAAATGCCAATAGAGTGAGGTGTTAGCTCTGGTTCTTGTAGACAGAGACACAGAGTAGTGCTTGGGACTGAACAATAAAAAATAGTTCATATCATGACAATAGTATCCTGCTGATCGAGGTGGAAAGGATCAGGAACAAAGTGCTGTAACATTTGTTTAGAGAACAAGGACACAACCACCATTTGTTACTCAAATATCGGACTGCTATAATTCATTCATGAGGGTAGACCAGTTATGAACTATAACTTTTACACAGATTTATGCATAATTTTCGTAATGCCACTATATTTTAACTTTTAAGTTTTTTTGGCAATTATGAACTAGAACTTGTAAACTTTCCGAACGGTGCAATTCCATCGGATGACAACCAAGCTTATACACTTTTTCTAGAATAGGGAATATATTTCAATATTCCAGCCTCCGCATAAAATTATGCATATAGCTATTTCTTATTACACACACGGACATCACAAAAAGAACAAGAAGGCCGGTCTCTGGAACAAAATCAAACATCACGTAAAAGCAATCCTGTTACTAAAAGACCATCCATTGGATGCAAAGATCTCCATCGACGTGGTCTCAAGCACACGGCACCCTCGAATAATGTGAGGTTGCTCATCCTCTTTCTGCAGCAACGCTCAAAAACGGATCCAATGGGTCCCTCAGAAGATAACCTGCATAGGAGTAACAGCTCGAGTGTCGTTAAAAACCATGTCATTTCTACTTAACCAAATTGCCCAACATAAAGCAGATGCTCCAACCAAGATTTTGTATATAAGTTTCTTATTAATCCCATTTAACCACCCAGTAAACATATGTGTAATGTTCACAGGTGGTATTATATTAAAAGAAACTTGTACAATCCTCCACATAATTTTAGCCATTTGACAATAAAAAAAAAGGTGTTGAATGGTTTCTTCCAGATTACAGAAACAACATTTTAAACTTCCCTTCCATTGTCGACGAGCTAAATTATCTTTAGTCAGAACTACTCCTTTTTGCAAGTACCAGACAAAAATTTTAACTTTTAAGGGCAATTTTAATTTCCATATCACATTTTTACGTGGTGCAGGCAACTGAGTAATGAGTGAATTATACATAGATCAAACAGTAAACTGACCATTTTGTTTTAGAGACCAAATAAAATGATCTCTCTGATCTGTTAATTGGACATTCACAAGTTTAGTAACCAAATGGTGCCAATCAAGCTTATACACTGCTTGAAACTTCTACATATACTCATTTTTCTATTTTCAACAACGTGTTCACCACCTCTCTCATGGAAGGCCTAGACTGGCAAGCCACCTGCGTGCATGAAATTGCAAGATCCAGCAATTCCATAGCCTTGTCTTGCTCATATTCAGGCCAATACATGATCTCCTCATCCATGAGACCAACGATGCTGCAGCAATCTGCTTGCTTCAGTTTTGTTCTCATCCATGTTGCCAGGTCAACACCATCTCCGAACGAAGGATCCACAGGCATCTTCCTGCATAGGAGCTCAAGTAGCACTACTCCATAGCTGTAGACGTCGCTCTTCTCAGTTAACCTTGTAGAGTATCCATGCTCTGCGTAAATTACACGAACATGTTAACCCTGAAGCTTTATGAGGAGCCATGGTGATGTGGTGAAACAAATATAAATTTAAAGAAGATACCTGGAGCAATGTAGCCAAGGGTACAAATTACAGCAGACACTGTTGCATTGGCATCTTCATCATGGACAATTTTTCCCATGCCGAAGTCTGTGAGTTTGGGGATTAGCTCAGTATCCATTAGTATGTTGCTTGACTTAACATCCCTATGAACAATCATGGGTACACAGTCATGGTGCAGATATGAGAGGCCTTGTGCCACACCAAGGGCGATCTGATGCCGGATCATCCAGTCAAGGGCCACTAGAGGCTTCCTCTGATGCAATAGGTCAAAGAGTGTCCCTTCAGGCATATATTCACATAAGATAAGGCCAACACTTCCACGGATGCAGTAGCCATCCATCCTGATGATGTTCCGGTGCTTCACTGTGTTCAGAATCTTCATCTCAATGGGGAACTTGTATTGGGATAGATCAACGGTCTTTACAGCCCACTGCTTCCCAACCTTACACTCTGTTCGGTAGACTGTGCCATGCCGGCCTCTTCCAATGACATATTTCTCGCTCCAGTTATCTGTTGCCCGAAGGATATCTTCATAGGTCAAGTCTTCTGGCAATTCCTCTGTTGTGTCCAGGCTACGGGCAGAACCACCACTTGCTGATAAACATTGTGACCTCTTCACAATGTAGTAAAAAGCACACAAGACACCACCCATGACAGCTAGAGTCGACATTAGTGATACCAGAATAATGCTTCTGTTCTTGTATCGTAATTTCCCAGATTGATTCTTCAACCGATGTGCACAATTGGACTCTAAGAATAATTGAGAATTGCCCAAAAAGCCATCAGGTGACTTTTCTGCAAGCTTAGCCCAGCTACCAGGGAGCTGACCAGAGAGCTCATTGTATGAAATGTTCACGACCAAAAGTGAAACCATATTGCTTAGTTGTGATGGTATTGAGCCGGACAATGAGTTCTTCGATAAGTCAAGCACTTCCAGATCTTGAAGTTTGCCTAGGCTACTTGGAATTTGGCTGGTCAGTCTGTTGTGGCTAATGTTAAGAGCTTTGGACAGGTACTGAAGGTTACCTAGGCTAATAGGAATTTCTCCTTCCAAACAGTTTTCACCAAGCTGCAGCTCAATTAGATCCTGTGTTGTAGTGAAGGAGTCAGGTATTGTTTCAGTGAGGTTGTTTGTGCCAAGTAAAAGGTTTTGCAGGCTACCGAGCGTTGTAATTTCTGCAGGTATACTTCCATTGAGAAGGTTATTCCCAAGATCCAAACGGAGAAGATTTTTGCAATTACCTAATTCACGTGGTATTAATCCTGTAAGCCTGTTTGACGACAAGCGCAGAGTCTCAAGCTTGCTTAAAGCACCAAACTCATGGGGTATTGGTCCTGAGAAGTGGTTATTGGAGAAATCAAGCATTGTTAGATTGTGCCATGAGCCAATCACACCCGGTATCATACCTTCCAGCAGATTGCCACTAATGTCCATGTAAGACAGTCCTGTGTTTGTGCCCAAATTTGCAGGTATGTTCCCACTGATCAGGTTGTTCTTCAAAATTAACCTCCAGAGAGACTCACATTTAACAATTTCAAGGGGGAAGCTTCCATTGAACTGGTTGTCTCCAAGATCAAGAACACTGAGCTGACCTCCAGTACAAAGACCGGGTGGAATTTTCCCGTGAAAGCAGTTGCCAGTGAGGTCAACCTGAACAAGTCCAAGTGTCGTGTTAAACCCCAGGGCCTGTGGCAGCACACCGGTGAATTTATTGCTGAACAAGTAGATCTCTCTTAGCTTCCTCAGTTGAGTGATCTCTGTGGGAATCTCGCCGCTGAGGTTATTCTTGTAGAGATAAAGCCACTGCAGTTGGCTTAGCTTGCCAATCTCTGGTGGTATTGTCCCGGAGAGGCTGTTGTTCTGGAGCTTGAGCTCAACCAACTCCTGGCAGTTCCCAATTTCTGGTGGAATTCTTCCAGAGATGCCATTGTGAGCCACCGAGAACATCTGTAATCTGCTAAGATTGCCTACGACCACTGGAATTGAGCCGGTGAAATTGTTGTCATCCAAGTAGAGCTTCGTCAGTGACTGACACTTCCCAATTGCATCTGGTACACTGCCCGTGAATCCGTTATTTGAGACGGCCAATTCTTCCAAACTCGCAAGCTCACCTATGCTCTCTGGCAGCTCCCCAACGAACTTGTTGTCGTCAAAGTAAAGCACTTGCAAATTCTGCAAGGATGCGAAGAAATCTGGCACCTTGCCGCCAATTCCATTGTAGGATAGGTAGAACGTGGTGAGGTTGCCGCAGTTGGCGAGGCTCTGGGGAAGCTCACCAGCGAGCTGGTTGGTGTAGAGGCTGAGGTAGACGAGGCGGCAGCGCACGGGGAATACTGGCATTGGCCCGGACAGATTGTTGCAGCTCAGGTCTAGGTAGCTAAGCGCCGGGAGCGCGGTGAGCTCTGGCGGTATGACGCCGGAGAGGGCATTGACACTGACGTCGACGTACTCGAGGACCGACGAGCCCGAGGGCGCGGCCGCGATGTCCCCAGTGAGCGAATTGTAGCTGAGGTCGATCTTCCGGAGCCGGCTGGAGGAGAGGATCTCCGGGGCGACCGCGCCGGTGAGGTTGTTCCAGCCGAGGTGGAGCGCGGCGACCCTGGAGCACGCGGCGAGGGCGGCGGGGACGGGGCCCGTGAACTGGTTCCGGCTGAGGTCGAGCTCGGCGAGCGCCGGGAGCGCGCAGAGCCGCGGCGCTGACACCGCGAGCGCGCCGGAAAGCCCAGCCCCGGAGAGGTTTACTGCAGCGACGGTGCCGGCCGCAGAGCACTCCACGCCAAGGAACGTGCAGTGCCTCGAGGCGCCGCCGCCGCGGCGGCCTCTGCTGGTGGTGACGTTGACGTTGGTTGCTTTCCACGACGGGCGGAGGACGTGCCGGGAGGCAGGCGGCAAGGAGGCGAAGAAGCCATGCAGGATGGACGCTTCGCTGGCGCTCACGGACCTTGCCTCCAATGGCGGTGCATTGGAGGCGGCGACGGTGAGCGTTACAAGGAGCAAGAAGGCAGCGGCACGAGACATGGCGGGAGGGAGCCGTACTGTGCTGCCTTGTTCAATTTGGTGCATGCTCCTTTCTTTGGCGTGCGGTGCTTTGAAGGGTGGGTGAGGAGAGCGATGGCCATGGCGGCGGCTGTGGTGGTGGCGGAAACATCGGCAAGTGGGATGAGCGAGGTGGACCCTGCCGTATCAGGTGCTGCACGAGTGGGGAGATCAGGGATGCTCGGAATGTTTGGCGGCTTTGTGCGGCAACCTGTTATGAAGACTTTCGAAGTTCAAGGAAACACCAGGTCAGTTTCTTATCCTTGTGCTGCTGAATCAACTTACTCCCTAGCATTCCAAGCATTCAAATTCAGAAATAGTAAGTTGAAGAAATTGATGCATGTACCCTTCATTTATGAGGTAGCAAAAGGCATCAAGTGTGAACCAGACAAAAAAAACAAAAAAAAAAAACACAAGCACTACAGCTCCAAATCGGAGCCCCTGCATCCGGAGAGCGCCGGCTGAGGGGAGGAGACGCAGGTGCGCCGGCGGGAGAAGAAGGACGACGATGACGCGAACCTCGGCGGCGTCGCCATGGACCCAACCTCGCTCCTCCAAGAAGCACCGCCGTTGGCCCCGTAGAAATCGAGGCCGTAGGGGGCGCCGTCTTTGTGCGGCCGCTGCGTGAGAGAGAGAGAGCAGGTGGCGGTGGAGGGGACGCGCCTATGCGGCGCGGCGTAGCGTGGAGCCACAGCTTCCCTACTACCTGTCCGAGCAGCCAAGCGCAGCAGCGCGAGGCGCACGGCAGCACGAGGCCGACCGTAGCGCCCATGCGTCTTGCTCCCAGTAGCCCGACGCAGGGGTGCGACACACAGCACCGCTCTGGCGAGCCGTCGCAGGGGCAGGTCAGCGCGGCCCCCGTCCGGTGACCCACCACAAGGGCAGGAATCTTCTCCTCCTTCGTTCGTCCTCGATTTGATGTGAGCTGCTCCTCGCCGCCTCCGCTGTGGACAACAGCTCGATGTGGGGCCACGGACGGCCGTCGCACGCACGGGGGAGCGGCTAGTGCGAACCGACCAGGAGGGATCGATGGGGGACCTCGTGCGGCAGGGGAAGGAGAAGCCGAGAGATTGAGGATTTTTTTAGAGGGGGGAGCGACTATGTATCGCACCAACGATGGTTTACGAACCATTGTGCCGCGAGGGCGTGGGGTGGGAGGTGTTGCATGTTTTTTCTTTTTTTTTCAATTTCTTTCTTTTTATTCTTCTTTCCTTTTATTTTCTATTTTCTATTTTGTATTTCTTTTTTCTTTTTATTTTCTTGTTTCTCATTTATTTCTTATTTATTTCTATTATTTATTATTTATTTTGTTTTTTCCTATTTCCATATTTTTTATTTCTTTATTTCATTTTTTTATATTTTTCTCTCGGTGAATATTTGTTTTCTTTTCAATAAATTTTTCTCCTAAGTCAATATTTAAAATTTTCTCCTAAGTCAATATTTATTTCGCCTCAATAAAAAATTCTACATCAAATTATTTGTTTCTTTTCAATGTATTTTTATCAATGAAAAAAATTTTAGTTCAAATTATTTATCTTAGTGAATATTTGTTCCTCTTAATTGAATATTTATTCCTCCTCAGTGAACATTTGTTCTCCTTAAGCGTATTTGTTTCACAATAGTGAAAATTTGCGCCCCATCGATGATTAATTTGTTTGGTACATGTAATTTTTTGTTTCAGCTGTTTATAGAATTTGTTCTACACATATACATATTTATTCCAACAGTTCATACAATTTGTTCGGTAGGTACAATTTTTTTATTCCTCTAGTTTGTAGAATTTATTTGACACGTATTCCAACAGTTCATATAATTTGTTCTGTACGTATAAATGTTTTTTTCTGGTAGTTCATAGAATTTGTTCGACACGTATACATATTTGTTCAGTAAGTTCGTATAATTTATTCGATATGTACAATTTTTTGTTCCGATAGCTTGTAAAATTTATTCTACATATATACATATTTGTTCCGTCTGTTCATATAATTTGTTCGGTACGTACAAATATTTTGTTCTGGTAGTTTGTTAGATTTGTTCTACGGTTATGTATTGCACATAATATATAATCTTAATTAAAAAATACAAATAAAAAAGTTCGTTAAAACATAGTCAAGTAGGATCTTGTTTCGAAGCTTTTATTATCAGGAATACACTAGTGCAATCGGAATTTAATTTCAATACTCGGTTTATGATTTATAGATTTTTTTTGTTTCAATTCGCATTGGATTTACCTGATGTCCTCACTCCCATCCACGAGCGCCGACGCGGGGGTGGGTGGGTGGGTTGGGGTTGCGGCTGGGAAGGAGACGGTGAAACCCACCCACAAGTGCTTATTGAAGATAACTATTATGCTCTATTCAGCGACGGAGGCAGCCGGGGGGGACATGGGGGCTCGAGCCCTCGTACGGCTCGCCGGCACGTAGAACCTCTAGAGTCTCTTCTCAAAATTTTTACTTATCTACTTTGATATATTAGGCTAACTAGTCACATTTTTGCCTAAGTACAAACTTCAAAGCCCAACAAAGGAAAAATCCTATCCGACTATGAGCTATACGGTTACTGTCAGCCGTCGCCTGCCCGTCACTGCCTCCTCGCGACCTCGCGCCGTCTCCCGTCAACCCAACCCCAATCCTTTCTCCGACTCTCCCGGTCTCCTGCCGTCTCCGCGACTCCGCCTCTCCAGTCGGCCGGTCCCTGCTAATTCTCCCTCCCTCCAGTCTCCCAGGCACAGCTCCGTGCCCAGGCAGGCGCCGGCCGGCAGGAAGCCCGCACGGCGCACGCCACAGGCCGCCGCGGCGCAAAGCTCGAGGGCGAGCCGCGAGCGCCGAGCGGCTCGGCGTCAGGCGGCCACGAGCTCACGAGCAGCAGGCGGCACCGCAGGTGATTTTTTTCAGCCCCTCCTAAAATTTTTTCTGGCTCCGTCCCGAGCTCTATTCTAGTGTTTGGCTACACCAGAGCACGCCCCCTTAAAAAAGGTTTTCTAACCACACCAGAGCACTTATCATGAGCTAAGTATGTAGAGTCATTTCTTAATGAAAGGCCAACTGAGTCGGAGGCACTATAAAAAAATTGAGTCGTAGGCATCCACCACCACGTCCTTATAAAAAAATACAAAATAATCTTACAATGGAGCACGACACTAACTTTTGTCAAAGCTTTAGATGGGCGCAATCCTTGTGTTCATTGGTATTTGACATGTGTCAGATTCCCCTCAACAAATTTGACCAAGATAGTACGATTTGTGCACGAGGTGAAGCAGGAAGTGGTGACTTGATAACCACGAGCTAGTGCTTCCAGAAAGATTACAAATACTCGTAGCACATTGGAAACAATTATATTCTCTAAGATGATTTTTACAGTACAGCGACCTCCACCATCCGGCTTCTTGCATAACTTCTCCCTTTGGAATCGCCAGGGTGCTGCAGGAGGGCAGTCTATGGATGACAGAGTACCTTGGTCATGGCTAGTTGCAATCTTGTGTGTTTGGGGAGATTAAGTTCATCCATATATGCAAGTTCAATTTGTTTTGGGTCATTGAGTCGATCTAAAATTTTCTAAAATGAACAGCAATGATACGCCATACAATTAATTTTGGTGAAATAAATGAACTAAATGGTATGTCAGCATAATTAATTAGCTGACCTAAAAAAACCCATTGGGTACTACTTGCATCCTAAGTTCAACCTAGCAAATGCTCAGTGCTTGACGGTTAATTAGCAGAGCCGATCGGAGTGCATGAAAGGTTGAGAAACATTCATATTCAAGTTTTGACTGTATTGCACTATTAACAAGTTCAATGGTGTGTGAAAATATTACGGTATTGTCGTTTAGGGGAAAAGAACACTGAAACACAAAACAGCATGCACAGAAAATAAAAGGTTGCTCCAGAGAATCAGAAGTACAAAAACACCCCATAGCCTTTTTTATAACAGCAAATATTAGCATATATGCATCTTGGATGAAATTGATAACTTGAACGGAAGAGCAAGCTGATCACTCTCCTGCTCAAACTGGGAAATTTCCAATATTAGTGTCTTATTCTTACCTTTGTCGGGCCGAGATCCTGACGCCAAAGGAAGAACAACAAACAGAATATGGCAACTAACAAACGGAAATGGCATTAATAGTGATAGCTCAAGCATACAAAATAATTTATTCTGCAAGCCTGGGTCATTACAGTTTCTGGGGCAAGTTTGTCAATGTCTTGCTCAATCTTTAAGAAAAAATTACAGCACCCTTTAAACAAACTGTACAACTATGCTTTCCCTTTCACTTTGTATAGGATTTGGTTGCAGTGGCATGTCAACAATTAGCGCAGGTGGCCAAGGAATTTTTTACTCGGGCACATGGGTGGCAGTCTAATCTTAAGATTACAAGTCACTAGTGTGTTTAGTCTTTGCCTTTTTTGATGAGGCTGTGTGCACCATAGATGTGCAGAGGTCGGGAGGATCTCAAGTTCTTTATATCACCTCGATGTAACATTCTTGAGTAATAAAGCTTTCCTTTTCGAAAAAAATATGTATTCATTATTTAAAGGCACTCGATCTCAAAGAACTTTATTCAGAACATCTATTCATTTGTTATGTATCCATCTTCTATTCTCATCAGGGTGCTCACCACCTCCCTCATGGATGGCCTGGACTGGAAAGATACCTGTGTGCAGGACAACGCCAGATCTAGCAAGTCCAGTGCCTTTGCCTGCTCATCTCCGGGCCAGTACATGATCTCCTCATCCAAACAGTAGTACATGATCTCCTCATCCAAACAGTTCATCAGGCTGCAGTGATCTGCAGACTTCAGCTTTGATGTCATCCATGCCACAATGTCCACACCATCACCAAATGCAGGATCCACAAGCATCTTCCTGCACAGAAGTTCCAGTAGCACCACACCATAACTGTAGACATCGCTCTTCTCGGTCAATCTCGTGTTGTATCCGTGCTCTGGAATAAATGGAAAACATGTTAACTCAAGAAAACGTGATGTTGGAATGTGAATTTAAATTAAGGAATATTACCTGGAGCAATATACCGGAGGGTACCAACGATAACGGACACGGTTGCATCTGCATACTCATCATCTATGATCTTCCCCATGCCAAAATCTGTGATCTTAGGCACCAAATCGACGTCCATCAGTATGTTGCGTGACTTGACATCCCTATGAACAATCATTGGCACACAATCATGGTGAAGGTAGGATAAGCCCTGCGCTGTACCAAGGGCGATCTGGTGTCGGACATTCCAGTCGAGGGCCACTTGAGGTTTCCTTCCACGCAATAGCTCGAATAGTGTTCCCTGAGGCATGTACTCCGAGAGAATTACACCAAAGTTGCCACAGGTACAGTAACCCTCCATCTTAACGATGTTCCGGTGCTTTACCATGTTAAGAATCTTCATCTCAATGGGGAATTTGAACTGGGACATTTCAACTGTCTTGACTGCCCACTGCCTTCCAGGAGCAAACTCTGCCCGGTAGACCGTGCCATGCCGACCTCTGCCACTCACATACTTCTTGCTCCAGTTGTCGGTTGCACGATGGATGTCATCAAAGGTTATGTCTTCAGGTAATTCCTCTGTTGTGTCCAGGCCGCGCACTGAGACGCGCTTCACCAATAGGCGTCGTGACCTTCTTCACCATATAGTGAACTACAAACAGCCCGGCAGACATAATAGCGAGAGCTGACACTAGCAATGCTAAAATTATTCGTGTATTCTTCCTTATATGTTTCTCAGATTGATTCCTGGAGCAAGGTGCATTGTCCGATTTTATGCACAACTGGGGATTCCCCAGAAACCCTTCAGGTGACTGTTCCGCAAGCTTAACCCAGCCAGCAGGAAGCTGACCAGAGAGCTCATTGAACGAAATATTCACAAAAGAAAATGTCATCATGTTGCTCAGCTCTGATGGAATCGGACCAGACAAAGAATTGTTAGACAGCTCAAGCATTTCCAACATCTGAAGGTTGTCGAGGCTACTTGGGATTTCATTGCTCAATCTGTTGTTGCTGATGTTTATAATTTTTGAGAGGAACTGAAGTTTACCTAAGCTTTTGAGGATGGGTCCTTCCAAGGAATTATCACCAAGCTGCAACTCAAGAAGGACTTGCGTTCCAGTGAAGACATCTGGGATTTTTCCAGTGAGCTTGTTTCCAGAAAGCATAAGAGTTTGTAGATTATCATGGGTTATGATCTCTGAAGGTATGCTTCCATTGAGATGGTTGTATTGAAGATCCAAATAGATAAGCCTTTTGCAATTTCCCAACTCATGTGGTATTGGTCCAGACATCATGTTTGACGACAAGTTCAGATTCCCAAGAATGCTTAGAGCACCGAGCTCACGTGGTATTGGACCTGAGAATTTGTTGCTAGATAGATCAAGTGCCGTGAGGTTGCTCCATGAACCAAACACACTTGGTATCCTCCCTTCAAAAAGATTGCCGCTCAATTTTACAACTGACCATCCTATATTTGTCTCCAAATCTGAAGGTAATAAGCTCCCGCTGAATAGATTGTTCGTTAGAAGGACCCTCCAGAGAGACTGGGACTTCCAAATCTCACTGGTAATAGCCCCAGTAAATTGGTTGTACCCAAGATCAAGAACGGCGAGCCGTCCTCCAGTGCAGAGACCAGGCGGGATTTCACCATGGAAGCGGTTACCAGTGAGGTCAATCCGCTGAAGTCCTTATGTTGTGTTCAGCCCCAGGGCTTGCGGGATCTCACTGGTGAAGTTGTTATATGCCAAGATGAGCTCCCTCAGATTCCTCATAAGAATAATATCTGCAGGCACCTCTCCAGTCAGGTTGTTGTAGGAGAGCGCCAGCTCCTCCATGTAAGGCATTCGCCACAAAGTGGCGGGCACCCGCCCATGGAGCCTGTTGCCAAACAGGGATAGGACTTGTAGCTTTGTAAGTTGGGTGATCTCTGGTGGTATAACCCCGGAAATGCTATTGTTGTGGAATTCAAGCCTGATCAATTCCTGGTATTTTCCTATTTCCGGTGGGATTGTGCCAGTGATTAAGTTGTCTTTGATAGTGAAGGACGGTAAGCTGCTGAGATTGCGAATGGTTGTTGGAATTGAGCCTGTGAACTGGTTAGAATGCATCCATAGCATTAAGTTGTAGGGGTAGCGTGGTCATTTGCCTCCACCGGAATACTTCATATATATAGTGGCTAGGGTGAATGGCATCTCTCTCGGCTCTGTCTCTCTCTCCCCCGGATGATTTGTTTCTATTTTCTTTGATCTATATGCTAGACAATTTTTGTATAGACTCTGACCTCTGGATGTATGGAAGATATCGGCATTGTGATGCTATCTTCTTCTTAGCTCTCTGTGATTTTCGTGTTATTTTCAGAGCTATTTTGGTGGTTTAGGGTCGATCCATGTTTGTCGATTTCTGGGGCATTTTCTCTCGGATTGCTTTGAGGAGATCATGGGTGAGTGCCTTGTGCCTCTTTGTGGATGATCTTGACCCCCACAAATGCCGGGAATCGCCTTCGATTCGTGAGTTTTCAGAGTAGCCCGAGGTGGTAGATTGTGTCCGCGAGATTTTCGATTCCAATTGATTGGTTTGGTTTGAGGCTCCAAGATCTTAGGCATAGCTTCTCCTAGAGATGCTTCTCATCTACCTAAAATTCAGACTCAATCTATCTAGCGGTTTGGGAGATCCGTCGATCGAAAGTTTGGAGTTGACCCACAGACGTTTTTTTCTGGGCTCTTCCGAATGATCCGGTGTTGTGTCGAATGATCTGGTGATCTTTTTGAGGAGATCTTTTGGGAGAAGTTTCTCTAGGTTGTGCTGAAGTTGTGGTTAAATTTTTATGATTTTTGGAGTCCGTTTGATTGAGTTTTGGATTTTTTTCTCTCCCTCTAGCAGGTTGTTTTGTGGCCTGTTTTTCCCTGTCTCGGGTCATCCGACATAAGGTCGGGTCACCCGACCCCCGGATCATCCGATGGATGTCCCGAAAGTCTCTGTCAATCATCCAAGGAATACTGGATGACCCGGTGGGTCTCCCGGATCTTCCCTGAGTTGTTCTGTCTTTGCTTCTGTTTGCGTGTCTTAGTTTTTCTAGACTTGTTCCTAAGGTTAGTAGGTCCGTTGTGACTACGTAACCTTGGCCAGTTTGTGTGGAACTTTTTGAAAGTGGTTTTGGGACATAGGACGAGTTCATCTCATTGGATAAGAATTTTTATCAGCTCTCATTTACTCCTCCCTCTCTGGTCGTCAATCCGGTCCTTCAATTGGTATCAAATCCGGTTATCTTCGTGATTCTAACCAGTCTAAGATCCAAAGATGGCGTACCAAGATAGGGGTTCGGGTCCTCCGCACTTTGATAGCAAGAATTACCAAATGTGGCAAAGGCGCATGAGCACGTTTCTTCATGGCAAGGGTTAGTTGCTTTGGGACGTGACAAAGGACACCTCCTATGTTTGCCCCGCTAACTTCCTTGCCCAGGATCTCGATACTTGTTTGACGCCAACAACAAGGCGGTTGATTACTTGTTTCGTGCTCTTTGTGCATCTGAGTTTGATCGAGTGTATGGAGAGGATTGGCGTGTCAGATTTGGGAGAAGCTTAAGATTTCACATGTTGGGAACAGTCAGGAGCAGGCTCGTTTGTTTGCCACTCATCGGAGGGAGTACGAGAATTTCACTCATCTCCCGGTGAGTCGATTGACACGATGTTTCAGTGCTTCACCTTTATTTGAACAACATGAGAGCCAATGTGGCTGTGCTTCCATACACAGATCATAACAGGGCTATCAAGCTCTTGCATTCTCTTGATCGATCTATGTGGAGCGCCAAGGTTGAGACTATTCTGGAGTCGGGTGTGTATGATACTTTGACTGTTGATGAGCTTTTCTTGAAGCTCAAGTCGTCTGATGTTGATCGTGGCTTGAGAGCCAAGAGCCAGAGCCCTACCAATCCACATAGTTTGGCTCTCATCTCAGGATCGAGAACTAACACTAACCCAGCTGCTCCGCAGTTTTCCTTGTCGTGTCTTGTTTCCATGCCAGATGAGGACTTTGAGGTGCTGAGCGAGGAGGATCTCATGCTGTTGAGCAAGAGATTTGGACGCATGTACGAGAACCGTAAGAATGCAAGGAGGAGCTCGGGGATGTGCTATCAGTGCGGGAAGCACGAGCATTTCATCGCCGAGTGTCTGGAAGCTATGGAGGTCAAGAATGACTACAAGAGCAAGCCCAAGTACGACTACAATAACAAGCACCGCTCCCGGAATGACTATAAGGACAAGCGCAAGGACAAGGGCGGGAGAAGACCAAAGAAGAGCGGCAGGTACAAGAAGAAGACGGCTCGAGCGAAGGTTGCCGGTGCGAGTGACATCGACTCCAGTTCCTACTACACTTCATCATGCTCGAGCAGGGAGGAGGAAGAGCAAGATCGGCGCAAGGACAAGCGGCACACGGGCAAGAACTTCACTAGTCTGAGCTTCGTCGCGAGAGACGGCTTCTGCGGCATGGCGCACAGCTCCGACAACAAGAAGGATGGGAAGGGTCACTCAGATTCCGACTCCGAGGATGACGCACGTCGTGACCCCGACTTCTTGCCAGAGGAGAATGCTAAGCTGAATGAATTGCTTGACAACTGTGATGATGTGCTTAGAAAGACCAACAAGGAGAAGAGAGAATTTCAGTATTTGCTAGGTGATGCTAAGGATAGAGTGGCTGAGCTTGAGTCTTTGCTTGTTGATGCTAGAGCTGAAATTAAATCATTGAAAGCTGCTCCTGTTGTGACCGATGAGATTGACTATGGTGATTGCAATGTCTTTTTGGCTGATTTGACTGCTCTTAAGGAGAAGCATGCCTCAAAGCTTGAGGAACTAGATATGCTTAGGGCTGAGCTTGATGAGTTGAAATCTAGACCTGTTTTGTTAGGTGCTTGCACTTCTTGCCCTGTGTTGCATGGTAAACTAGATGATTCTCATGCTAGGATTGCTTCGCATGAGGCTGCTTTGAAAGCTCTTATTGCTACTGCTTGCTCTACCTGTGAAGTACATGCTGTTAAGAACCTAGAACTTGCGCATTATGTTGATCGTCTGCAGGATGAGAATGATGAGTTGCGTAAGTTGATGGGTTGGTTGTCGGTCATGAGCCGTAGCTTAACATGATGATTGCTGCTTTCAAGCGCTATGATAGTCAAGCGCTTGGGTCTGAGAAGGTTGGTGAGTGCAGTGGTGAGGGAAAGATTGGAGATGTCCGAGTTCCACCAAAAACCTTCCACAGAAACAAGTTTGAACCTAAGCCAAACCCATTGAGAAACAAACTTGACACTACCCCAGATTCACCCAAATTTCCACCTAAGACAAACAACTTCCAAAAGCCAGTGAGCTTTGTGTCTGAGAAAGGAGTGAAAGTGGGTGAGAAACCTGAGTCCAGTGAGAAGACACAACAGAGTGCAAACCCACAGCCTAAGCCAAAACAAGTCCTCTTCCATTATGAGTATTGTGGGAGGGATGACCACATGAAGGAGTTTTGTTTTAGGAGGAGAAGAGGTGAGAGGTTTGCTAGGGAGATGGGAAACAAGGACAGGTACCACTCTTCTCATGGTGTGCCTGAGCCTCGTGTAGTGCCTCTACCTCGGGGTGAGGGGTTTGCGAGGAATGTTCCTACTCGGGTTGGTTGTGTTGCTCCTCAGAGCGATGGTGGTAGACGTGTTGGGTTTGGGCGTGGTGATTTAGCTGGACATGCTCCTGCTCGTTGAAGGACCAGAATGGCGACCAGAGACGGGGAGAGTGAATGGGAGCTGATAGAAATTCTTCTCCGAAGAGTCGAACTCGGCCTATGGTCCCAAACGCAACTCCAAGAATCCTCGACACCCCACTTGCCAAATCCACGCAACCACTAGAGTGCTACTGGACCTAGGAACTAGCCAACCACCCAAACTACCCAAGAACGCAACGGAACAAACTCTCGAGCAGCAACACTCTGACTGGTCAGACCGGTCACTAGCACCGGTCAGACCGGTCCCAACCGGGTCACCCGTAACACACCACCGGGTCACCCGACACCAAACAAAGACGAGCCGGGTCACCTCACACCCCTAGCCGGGTCACCTGAGCACCACTGTGATTTCCCACGAAAATCCCTAGCACCGGTCAGGCTGGTGCCCTGTGCCGATTAAACCGGTCAAGGAAGGGAAACCCCAGAAGCAAGAACTCAAACTGCTAAGACACGAAACACACCAAAACTTTCACAAGAAACTTTCCCTGGACAAACAAAAATCCCATGGCCAAGTTTTTCCTCGAGTAGCCCACGAAGGCCTGCACCGGTCAGACCGGTGAGTAGCACCGGTCAGACCGGTCCTGCCTGGGCGCTCGGGAAAACCCCAACCCGCGGGTCAACTCCTCCCTTTTGATAAACCGATCTCCCAATTTGCTCCACGGATTCAAGCAAAACTATGGGGATAGGTGGAACACCTCATGGACAAGCCATACCTAGAAGATCGTCCCCAAAAATCTACTAAATCAAGAGGAATCGAAAGTCAATGATCCAAAATGTTCATCCACGAGTTCATCCAAAAAGCCACCGATTCGAGAGGATTTCGCGAAGTTTGTGGAGCCAAATCACCAAGAAAAGAGGCACAAGGCACTCATATGTGATCTCCACAAACAAACACAAAGAAATCCGCCCCAAATCCCTCTCCAAAAATCCCTCCAAAAAAAGCTCTGAAAATCACCAAAAAGAGAAATGGGAGAGACAACAAAAACAATTGAGGAATCACGTCGAACCTTCTATACATCCAAGGAAAGATTCATACAAGGTCTAGCTTACCTCCCTAACATCCATCCCTCTCTAAAGATCTCACCATGAAGCTCTCAAGCTAGTCCTAAGGGAAAATAGGAAGCAAAAAAAGAAACTACTAAGAGGAAATGAAAACCCTAGAAGCCAAGAGGTGGCTGCCAACACCGTTCCACCAAGTTTATATATGAGGTCCATCGGTGGGGCAAAAGACTAAAATGCCCTTAGGTGATACATACCCCCTGAAGGGCAAATTAGGAAACTTGGCAGCTTTTCCATCGGACGGATGCCCAGCGACCGCACTTTGCATACCCTCGACGCTAAGTATGCGATCCTGACGTGTGTCCTCCGCTTCGAGTCATCTGGTGCTCCTCGGCCACCACCGGTAAGGCTAGTGTCCACCACCGGTCAGACCGGCCTAGTGCAGCTTCGGGGCGTCGACCACTCGGACTTGGCTTTGTGGCGCAACCAAGGAACCTTGTGGTTTTCTGGTGAACCACTACAAACTCGGCGAGCTTGGTGCAGCCTCCATGCCGAGCTCCTCGACTTGGCCGCCACGTTCGCCCTGACTCGATGTTGGCTTTCGGATCAACCAACGAACCCACCATATGACTTCGACTTGCTCTTCTTGCACCATGTGATTCGCACTCGATCATGTCTGGCCACCGGGTCCATCGTACCATGCCTACTTGTCCCTCTAGTCGTTCGGAGGCCCCAACAGGGCTAAGACCTTTCGCGCTTGTTATTCACCTGCACCAACGCGAACCAAGCTGCAACTTACATCCACAATACTAAGCACAACGTCACTCCACACAACGTTGTCAATCACTCATCACTAAGGAGTGGCCATCCACTGACCGTCGGACACTTCAGTCCTCAATCTCCCCCTGGAAGAGTGCATTGACAACACACATAGTAACCCATACATAATGAAAAGGGAAAACAAAAGAAAACAAAAACAACATAATCAAGTGATCCAAAAGCTGAACAACACAAACACCTAATCACTTGAAAGCCAAAGACTCGGTCCCCTAAGGCAAGGGCAACAACTCAACACAACCGAGACAACCACCAAAGCTCACACGGAGCAAACCAAAGCTCACACGGAGCAAACTACCAAAGCAAGAACTCAGACGACACAAGGAGCTCAGCAAATGCAACTCCCCCTGAACCCAAGCATGCAAACTTCTCCCCTTAACTTGAAGATAGAGCTCTCAGCTCACACCGATCATACCGGTTCCCACACCGGTCAGACTAGTTCCCAATCCTGCAACACAAACTATTAGACCGCCGGTCAGACTGATGTCCGCACCGGTCAGACCGATGACCATCTAGGAAAATGCACATCCTCATTTTTCATCCAGAATTGCTCCAAAACTCTCTAAATGTATTCAACAAGATATTCCCTTTAAAAACTTCTCTCTCTTGTTGACAATGCATGAATCAAGGCATTTCTACAAAAAAATCAGCTAAAGGCTTCTCAAATGGACATAGAGCCATAAAATTTGCTAGGAAAGAGCAAATGAACCACTTAGACTTGACAAAGGTTCGAAAAAGCATTGCCATCAAGAATGTTTAGTTACATACACACAAGATCAAGCCATGGTTAAAATTAGCATTTTGGGGAAAAACAATTTCCTCTTATGAGCAAAGGCCTACACATGCACAAAATGAGCTCAAAATAAACTAAATCACTCAAAGATCATGTGAGGACAACATATTTTCATTAAGAGATCATGGAGGACACCCATCAAGCCAATCAAGTCATGTCAAAGCTATGGAGTCAAAGCTACCATTTAGCACCCATTTTTATGAAAATGTAGCAAATAAGGCATAAAGACATGATGGAGGACATTTTTCACTCCATATTAATTACATTACTTCTTCTTCTTCTTCTTTTTCCTCAAATTAACAAGTTAATGGTATATGAAATGACTTTGTGGCAAAAAGAAGCTTATGCTCCTCCAAGATGTGCAAAAGGGGCTAAACATCCATCATGACAAATGGTCTTTGTCCCATCCAGTAAAAACATGCATCCAAGAATAATCTAAGCATGATATAGCCATTCAAAGCACACATTGAGCAACATATAAGCCTCTACTCATGAGGAAGAGCATATTAGCATTTTTGTCAAAAACAAACTATCTCAAAATGGATATACAACCAAACTATCAAGAGCATAGCCTATCATCCCAATTATCATAGCTCTGGTCGGGCGAGGTGGCGTCTGCGGGAATCCAGCTCCAGTCGGGCGAGGCGGCGTCTGCGGAATCGAGCTCCGGCCGGGAGAAGTGGTCGCGGCGAAGGGAGCTGCAGGCAGAATCGAGCTCGATTTCCCTGTCGTCTTCAGGCGGCGCTTGATTTCACCGTCGGCGGTCGCGGGTGGTGCTCGATTTCACCGTCGGCAGTCGTGGGTGGCGCTCGAGGGCCGTCGGAGGGAGCTTCGGGCAGCGCTCGTGGGTCGGGGAGGAGCCGCTCTGCTCGGTGGCACGCGGAGGGGGAACGACCAATGACCGATATGGGCCTCCTCTCTCCAACTGCAGGAGAAGGGGCTCGAGGGGGATTTGGGTGCCCCCTAGAATTGGTGCCCAAGTAGGGGCCCTGCTGAGAACCAGGTGTGTTCGAGGACCAGTGAAGGGTCGCTCCTTAGTGATGAGTGATTGACAACGTTGTGTGGACTGATGCTTTGCTGAGTATTGTAGGTGCAGGTTGCGACTTGACTCGTGTTGGTGCAGGTGAAGAACAAGCGCGAAAGGTCTATGCCAAGGTGGCCTCCGGGTGATGGAGAGACAAGTAGGCTTGGTTCGATGGACCTGGTGACCGATGGGGTCAAGTGCGAGCCGCATGGTGCAAGAAGAGCGAGTTGAAGTCATGGACATGGAGCCGATACATTGGTGGCGGCCAAGTCAAGGAACGAGGCAAGACCGAGTAGACCGTCCGGGCGCCGGAGGTGAAAGGCTTGACGAGCTCGACGCTTGGTGTGGTGAGGTTGGGCCGTGTGCGCAGGGTTTGGTGGTTTGGCCAGAAAACCATCCGAGGACGGTTTCTTGGTTTGGGCCTCAAAACCAAGTCCGAAGGCCCAACGCGATGGAGACGGGGATCCGGGAGCGTTGGGAAGCTTCGAGGCGGAGGACACACGGCGTGATCGCATAGCCTGCGTCCGGAGGACGCGGGGTGCGGTGGATGCGTGTCCGTCCGATGGTGAAGACCCACTTGACGAAAGTGCCCCTGACGGGTGTGTATCTTACTTTCATGTTGTAGGGGTAGTATGGTCATTTGCCCTACCGGACGAGGAAAATATAAATAGGTAGAGGGGTGGATGGCTAGGGTTATCCTTTGGACTGCTTTCATTTCTTTCTCTCTAGGCTAGCCAAAGCGATAATGAGCACATCTTCAAGCGGGTGGATGCGGGAGGATTGCTAGCCTTTGTAAAGAATTTGACCTCTGTGTGTAAGGAAGAATTCTTGTGCTAGTGTCTCTCCTTTCGGTTTCCCGTGTTGATTTTCGTGTGCTTTTTTTGTGGTTTTCGGTTCGATCCTTGTGCGTCGATTTCTAGGCCGTTTCTCTCTGGATTTCTTCGAGGGGATCATGGGGTGGATGTCTAGCGCATCTTTGGTGATGATCTTGACCCCTCAAATGTCGGGAATCGGGCTCGATTTGGTGAGGATTGGATGAACTCAAGTTTGTGCTTTGAGCGCACGAGATTTGCGATTCCGGTTAATTGGATAGGTTTGGGGCTCCAAGATTTTGGGCATAGCTTCTCCTAGAGACGTTTATCATCTACCCAAAATTTGGGCTCAATCCATCTAGCGGTTTGGGAGATCCATCGATCGGAAGTTGGAGGTGTTTTTGCGGGGGTCGTGTTCCTGTTTCTGTGTGCAGGGCGGACAGTCCGCGGGCACGTTGCGGATGGTCTGCTTGGACAGTGTCCGTTGCGTGTTCGTCGAGTTCGTTGTGCATTCTTACGAGCTCGAGGTTTGATCCTTTGGGATCTTTGCTTTTCGTTGCAAGAGGCTTTCCGGACGATCCGCGAGGTGAAATTTGAGTTGGGGTTTTTCTGTGGTTGGCTCGGACAGTTCGAACTGCTGTGGCGGACGGTCCGTGACCCGGCCGGATAGTCCGCGTGGTGAAGGCGGACAGTCCGCATGTGCTGGTTCGTCTCTGGTGCCTCTGTTAGCTATTTTGGACAGTCCAGCTTGTCCCCACGGACGGTCCACCCTGAGCCGCGGACAGTCCGCCCCAGCCCCACGGACAGTTCGTTCCTAGCGAGCAGTTTTGCCCCCAAGTGCTTTGGTTCTTGTCTTGTGCTTTCGCTTTGATTCTTGGCTTATCTCTAGGACTTGTAGCCTTGTGTGTGCCTAGTCTAGAGCTTCTTTGGTGTGTGTGAGTGATCGGAGTGGCAATCGGGGTATAGGCTGAGTTCATCCTTCGGGAAGAATTTTTATCGACTCCCTTTCACTCCTCCCCTCTCTGGTCGCCTATTCGTTCCTTCAATTGGTATCAGAGCCGGTTACGGATCTTCGTGAAAGATCCAAAGATGGGCGACTACGGTAAGGGGTTGGGTCCTCCGCACTTTGATGGCAAGAATTACCAGATGTGGGAGAGGCGCATGGGCGCATTTTTGCGAGGAAAAGGAACTTTGATCTGGAAGTGACTCAAAATGCAAACTATGTCATTCCCGATAGTTTCCTTCTTCCAGGTTCACGAGACATGTTTGAGGCCAATAGCAAGACTGTTGACTATTTGTTTTGTGCTCTTTGTGCCACGGTGTTTGAGTGTCTGTATGGAGAGGATGTGGTCGGAAAGATTTGGCTCAAGCTTAAGAATGCTCATGTTGGGAATGGTCAGGTGCAGGCTCATTTGTTTGCCACTCACCGGAGAGAGTACGCGAATTTCACTCATCTCCCCGGTGAGTCGATTGACTCGATGTTTCAGCGTTTCACCTGCATAGTGAACAACATGAGAGCCAATGTGGCCGTACTTCCTTACACAGATCATGACAGAGCTATCAAGCTCTTGCATTGTCTTTATCAGTCTGTGTGGAGTGCCAAGGTCGAGGCTATTTTGGAGTCGGGCGTGTATGAGACTTTGACTTTGGATGAACTATTTTCGAAGCTCAAGTCGTCAGAGGTGGATAAGGGCCTGAGAGCCAAGGATGAGAGCTCGACTTACTCCCATAGTCGTGCCCTAGTCTCCAGACCTGGACCAAGGACTAATGCTAACCCATCCTCCAGGATGTATTCTTTGTCTTCTCTTATGTCCTTGCCAGATGAGGAGTTTGATGAGCTTGGAGAAGATGAGCTGGCACTGTTGACCAGGAGGTTCAAGAAGTTGCACGAGAACCACGTGAACATGAGGAGGATCACACAGACGTGCTACAGGTGCGGCAAGAAGGGACACTACATCACCGAGTGCCCATAGGAGGTCGAGCCCAAGAATGAGAACAAGCACTGCCCGAGGATCGAGAACTCGCACCGCTCGAGGCGTGAACACAAGCACAAGTACAAGGACAAGGACAAGGACAAGGATGAGCAAGAATCGAGGAAGGGCGGTGACAAGAAGAAGGCACGGGCTCGAGTGAAGATTGAGGAGCTAAGTGACTCGGACTCCGAGGACACATCTTCGAGGTTGAGTAGTGAAGAAGAAGAAGACGAGAACAAGATAAAGAAGAAGAGTTCCTTCAGGAACCTCACCGACCTTTGTATGATTGGTCATAGCACTGGCAGCAAGTCAAGCAAGAAGAGTGGAAAGAATGAGTTCGGCGCCGACTCCGACTCTGGGGAAGAGGTAACCCCTGATCTTGCTTTCCTTCTTAAGGAGAATGCGGAGTTGAATGATTTGCTGGATAACCGTGATGAGGTGCTTAGAGAGGCTAAGAAGATGAGGAGAGAGCTTAGGGCCTCTCTAGAGGAAGCTAGGGAGAAAGTGGCTGAGTTAGAGGCTAGGCATCTTGATGACATGCTTGCTTTGGATGCTCTTAAGTCTTCTCCTATTGTTAGTGATGAGGTTGATTGCACTGATTGCAATACTTTCTTGGCTGATTTGACTGTGCTTAGGGAGAAGCATGCCTCTAAGTTGGAGGAACTAGATGTGCTTAGGATTGAGCTTGATGAGATGAAATCTAGACCTGCTTTGCTAGGTGCTTGCACTTCTTGTCCTATGTTGCATGGTAAACTAGATGAGTCTTATGCTAGGATTATTTCTCTCGAGGCTGCATTGAAAGCTCCTGTTGCTACTTCTTGTTCTACTTGTGATTTGCATGCTGGGAAAAATCTAGAGTTTGCACAAATTGTTGATCGGCTACAAAATGAGAATGATGGGTTGTGCACGTTGTTGAGTTGGTTGAGGTCACAGGAGCCACAACTGGGGAAGTTGGTGGCTAAGTTTAAGAGAGCGGATGGCCATGGTCTGTGCTTTGAGAAGTTTGGTGAGATCGGTGGTAAGAAAGAGAAAGAGATACCGAACAACCTCATCCCACACAACAACCAGTCGAGTGAGCGAGGTGAGAAAGAGAAGAACCCACAGCCAAGAGGAAACCCAAAGCCAAGGCCGGTCCTATTCCATTGTGGTTATTGTGGGAAGGATGGTCATAAGGAGGACTTTTGTTTCAGGAGGAGAAGGGATGAGAGGTTTGCTAAGGAGATGGCAAATAAGGACAGGTACCGCCCTTCTCGTGGTGTGCCTGAGCCTCGTGTTGTGCCTCTACCTCGGGGTGAGGGGTTTGTGCGTACAGTTCCTACTCGGGGTGGTGGTTTTGCTCCTCAGAGTGATAGGAGTGTTGGGTTTGGCCGTGGTGTGTTTGCTGGACGATCCCCACCTCGTGGTCGATGTGAGGATGGGAGAGGCCGTCATAGCTTTGAGTCTCAGAGGGGCTACAGGTCACGTTTTCCCTTTCGTGGTGACCATACTCCTCCAACGAGATGTGAGGCAGTTCAGCATGGTGGTCATAGCTTTGGTGGACGTGATAGGCGTGATGTTGCTAACCCCACTTTTTAGCAAATTGCTCGACACTGGTTTAACTCTTTCTTTACTAACCCCAGTGTTGAGATGTTTGCTCGCTCTCGGTCTCGTTTTTTATTTTGCAGGTGGGAGGCTTGGAGAACATTTGGCGGATCGACTCCGGTTGTTTGTCTCATGACTAGAGTTAGGGGATGGTTCTCCAGCCTCATCCACGTGGTGTCTTTGGAGTACATCACTTTTGGGGAAATGGACAAGTGTTGACCGAAGAAGTGTTTCAGGTAAGTGTTGGAGCTAGGTGCTCTTGTTGCTTCTTTTGGTCTTTGTGAGTTACCCTTTTTAGTTTGAGGCTTTGCTCTATCACATGTACTTTAGGGAGAGCTTTGTATGCTCTTTGGCCCTAATGCATGTGTTTAGGGGGAGCTTGTGAGCTTGCTTGTTCTTTGCCCTATGGCATGTACTTTGGGTGAGCTTTGTATGCTCTTTGGCCCTTATGCATGTGTTTAGGGGGAGCTTGTTAGCTTTGCTTGCTTTTTGCCTCATTGGTTCTTGGGAGCTCACTTTGTAGCATATGTACCATTTGTTGCATTCCATGCATGCATTTTATTTTTTGTACAAAACATGGTAGGATAGCCAGCTTTGAATCATTTGTGGTAGGATGAGCTTCTCTTATATACTTTGATCACTATGATGTGCCATATGTGAGATATGTGTATGCTTTGGGAATGGTGATGTGAATGCTATGCTCTTGATGGTATTGTCATATGTTCGTGATGAGATAGCTTCTTTTTGTGAAAATGCTAAAAATGCTTCACTCGTGAGTAGATACTCTTTCATGCTTAATTTGTGCTCAAATGTCTATATCTTGCTTAGCTTGTGCTTGAGTATCATGCTCTTTTCGCTTGGGGTCAAAGACCCATTTGTCATGGTGAATGTTTAGCCCATATGTTCACTTGTGGAGGAGCATAAACTTTTTTTACCGCAAAGGCATTTCATGTGCCATGCTTAAATTTGAAAATGAATTTGGTCTATGAATTGCCTTATGCTTGAAAAATGTGCTCATAATCATGTCTTTTGCTTTCATGTATATATCTTTGGGTGCTAAACCGTTGCATGATGTCTACCATGAGAAGTCTCATTTTAAGAAGTAGACACATGGCTCGGTGGTTTTGACATGACATATAGTAGCTTATGGGCGTTTGCTATGATCTTGTGATGAGAACTTGTGATCTTGTATGAGCTTTGTGTGATCTAGTTCATTTTTTCTCAAATTGACCATGTATAGGGTCTTGCCCATGAGATCAATTTTGTTTGTGAAAAATGCTTAAAATTACTTTTGGCCATGTCACATGTATCTGTGTCTCTACTTTCTTGATGGCAATACGCTAACTACACCATGTCTACTTTGCTTGCTGTATGTCTTATTTGTTGCATTTTGTTGTGCTCCTTGTATATCTGAGAAGCTTGGTAGATTGTATATGTTTTGACATGCATTTGTGCACTCTCATGTTAGTTTGATTCATGCATTATCAACAAGGGGGAGAAGTTGGTAGAGAAAAGTGTATGCAAGGGGGAGAATTGGTGAGATTTTGCATGTTAGGGAGAAATTTGGGGAAAAGAATTGCATTTGTTCAGGGGGAGTTTGCATATGTGCAGGGGGAGCTCCTTTGGTTTGCCTGAGTCTTGTGCCTTGTGTTTTGCTCTTTGTGGTGAGCTTGTTGTCTCGGCTGTGTTGAGCTGTTACCCTTGCCTTAGGGGGCTGAGACTTTGTCTGGTGAGTGATCTTGTTTTCGCTTGTTCTTTAGTTTTGGATCACTTGTTGGAAGGTTGGTGTTCGTGTTTGTTTTCTTTTCCTTTTCTCTGAATTGGTTACTATGGGTGTTGCCAATGCACTCATCAAGGGGGAGATTGAGGACCAGGTGTGTCCGAAGACCAGTGGAGGGTCGCTCCTTAGTGATGAGTGATTGAAAACGTTGTGTGGACTGATGCTTTGCTGAGTATTGTAGGTGCAAGTTGCGACTTGACTCGTGTTGGTGCAGGTGAAGAATAAGCGCGAAAGGTCTATGCCAAGGTGGCCTCCGGGTGATGGAGAGACAAGTAGGCTTGGTTCGATGGACCCGGTGGCCGATGGGGTCAAGTGCGAGCCACATGGTGCAAGAAGAGCGAGTTGAAGTCATGGACATGGAGCCGGTACATTGGTGGCGGCCAAGTCAAGGAACGAGACAAAACCAAGTAGACCGTCCGGGCGCCGGAGGTGAAAGGCTTGGCGAGCTCGACGTTTAGCGTGGTGAGGTCAGGCCGTGTGCGCGGGGTTTGGTGGTTTGGTCAGAAAACCATTGGAGGACAGTTTCTTGATTTGGGCCTCAAAACCAAGTCCGAAGGCCCAACGCGACGGAGACGGGGATTCGAGAGCGTCGGGAAGTTTCGAGGCGGGGGACACACGACGTGATCGCATAGCCTACGTCCGGAGGACACAGGGTGCGGTGGATGCGTGTCCGTCCGATGGTGAATACCCACTTGACGAAAGTACCCCTAAGAGGTGTGTATCTTACTTTCATGTGGGGTAGTATGGTCATTTGCCCCACCGGACGAGGAAAATATAAATAGGTAGAGGGGTGGATGGCTAGGGTTTATCCTTTGGACTGCTTTCATTTCTTTCTCTCTAGGCTAGCCAAAGCGATCACGAGCACATCTTCAAGCGGGTGGATGTGGGAGATTGCTAGCCTTTGTAAAGAATTTGACCTCTGTGTGTAAGGAAGAATTCTTGTGCTAGTGTCTCTCCTTTCGGTTTCCCGAGTTGATTTTCGTGTGCTTTTTCGGTTGTTTTCGGTTCGATCCTTCTGCGTCGATTTATAGGACGTTTCTCTTCGGATTTCTTTGAGGAGATCATGGGTGGATGTCTTCTCATCTTTGGTGACGATCTTGACCTCTCAAACGCCAGGATTCGGGCTCGATTTGGTGAGGATTGGATGAACTTGAGTTTGTGCTTTGAGCGCACGAGATTTGCGATTCCGGTTGAGTGGATAGGTTTGGGGCTCCAAGATTTTGGGCATACCTTCTGCTAAAGACCCTTATCATCTACCCAAAATTTAGGCTTAATCCATCCAGCGGTTTGGGAGATCCATCGATCGGAAGTTGGAGGTGTTTTCGCGGGGGTCGCGTTCCTATTTCTATGTGCAGGGCAGACAGTCCGTGGGCACATTGCGGACGGTCCGCGATGACAGTGTTCTTTGCGTGTTCGTCGAGTTCGTTGTGCGTTCTTACGAGCTCGAGGTTTGATCCGTTGGGATCTTTGCTTTTCGTTGCAAGAGGCTTTGCGGACGGTCCGCCGGACCATGACGGACGGTCCGCGAGGTGAAGTTTGAGTTGGGGTTTTTCTGTGGTTGGCTCGAACGGTTTGAACTGCTATGGCGGACGGTCCGTGACCCGGCCGGACAGTCCGCGTGGTGAAGGCGGACAGTCCGCGTGTGCTGGTTCGTCTCTGGTGCCTCTGTTAGCTATTTCGGACAGTCCGACTTGTCCCCGCGGACGGTCCGCCCTGAGCCGCGGACGGTCCGCCCTGAGCCGCGGACAGTTCGCCCCAGCCCCACGGACAATCCGTTCCTAGCGAGCAGTTTTGCACAAGTGCTTTGGTTCTTGTCTTGTGTTTCCGCTCATTGATTCGTGGCTTGTCTCTAGGACTTGTAGGCTTGTTTGTGTGCCTAGTCTAGAGATTCTTTGGTGTGTGTGTGAGTGATCGGAGTGGCAATCGGGGTATAGGCCGAGTTCATCGTTGGGGAAGAATTTTTATCGGCTCCCATTCACTTCCCTCTCTCTGGTCGCATATTCGGTTCTTCACCTACTGAAGTAAGTTTTTTTGTTTTCGACTCCTACTTTTTAAGTTGAGACTCAAGTAGACTCTGGTGGAGTTGCTCTAAGTTACGAAGAAAATGTTTGTTGTCAAGAAAAAATTCCGGTGGCCTCGCGCCTTTTGTGTTGGCGCCGATTTTCCTCCTTCTGGCGGCGTCTGGACTGGGTCGCATCGCCCTCATGGGCCAACAAGTCCATTATATTTCTGTGGCAATACTTCTTGCCGTCAGATGGGCAACTGATGTCCCAAATCAGCTGAACGTCGCTGTGCCGCTGCGAGGGAAAAAAATTGGGTACAGGAGTCCTGCAAACCCAAGCTGTGCAGGACGCCGGCTGACGGATGGACCCAAAAAAGATGACAGCTCGCTCGTACTCGGCTCGTTCACCTCCGTCGCCTCGGCTCCTCCATGTGCAGCTCGCAAGTGCTCAACTCAGCCACGCCGCCTCTCGCTCGACTCAGCCGCGCCGCCTCTCTCCTCGTTCCCCTTCGCTCACCCCTCGAGAAAAATATCTGACGCAAGCCGCTGCCGCCGCCGCCAATGATGGGGAGGCCCTGCGTGTACCTCCGACGCTCGCCGCTGAAGGCTCCGGCTCCTCCGTCGTCGGCATCACACGGTACTGATGGTATGACCCCTTCGTCGTTGCGTGCCGATTCAACTATGATTTCTCGCTTGCAGTTGCAGTGTGAATCATGGATCTGCAAAAGAAGCCAATGGATTCTAGTTGCTATTGTGGCTGATGCAATTGAGAATGTATACGGTCCATTTGAGAACTTCAGTTTAACTATGGTAGGTAAGCTTGTGCTTTGCTTGGCCATTCAAGTAAAAAGAGAACTGAAGTTTTTTTTTCATTGTTTGACGTAGAAAATTACAGAGTTGCAGGAAGCATGATCTCTGAATTGAAGAAAGACATAGGGGCTCTGAACCAGATGGTAAACAATTCTTGTCTTTACTGAATGTTTTGGTGAAGTGAAGTGGTAACTATTTTCTTTTGTCAGGTTGTTAAATTATCAAGGGCTAAGAACATCTTCTACAATAAGTACAATCTGCACTGGTTTGCAGTAACGTCAAGCAAGGTTCTGTTTTGTGTGTGAGTTTGCTCTCAAGGTTGGGTGTGGGGAGATCTCTGGGAAGATGAAGTTCGCTGAAATACAAGCCTCTGTTAAATGAAGAATGCAATGAGGACTCAAATCAATGGGAGGCTGTATAGTGACATAGTGTAGTTATGTATGTGATAAAAATAGAAAGATTGTTGGTCGCAAAAAAACAGAGAGAGATTGTTGATGCTATTCAATTCCAATGTATAGTGTAGTAATCAATTTGTTCGATGTATGGATGTGTTTCAAAAAATAAAATTATTTTGAAATAAATTTTGATGGTCTGAAACTTTAGTCTGCCTCTCAATCGTAAACATATGCAATGTACGTATGAAATGCAAGAAAATTCTAAAACTTTTAATTCATGAGTAAAGATGAGTTTCTTTGATTAATAGCTGTCTGTTGTAAAATATAAGGAAAGCTGCCTTGAGAGCTCTCATAACCTGATGGTTTCTTTGCTTCGTTTAACAAACAAAATTTGGAATATTCCAAAATCTGAAACAAAGGGTCAAACCAACAGAGTGCTATGAGAAAGTGAGGCATACAAAAGAATGACAGGTCTATAAAGTGTGTAGTGATCCTTATAAAAAAATATATAAAGAAGTTACATGGTACCAACTGACATAATACAAATGAAAAAAAGATATGCATGCCACAACAAAGTTACATGTTTTCTTCATTTGGCATTCCACCAAAATTTAATTTCTTAACAGCCGGGTGTAATGTGGCAGCTCGATCAACTCCAAGTAAGAGATTTGTATACCCTCCTTGGATATAAGGACTGCCCATGGTAGAAGAATTTCTGTGAATATCAAATTGTGTCATTATGGCATTATTATTTCCACCTTGGATCAATGGAGCAGCCATGGATGAAGATTGTCCATACACATCGTTTGCAGACCTTGGCATCATAATGTTACCATCGATGCTACCGGCATTAAGATCCTGTACCACAAAATATGAAACTGCTCATAAATAGTTGCATATCAGGAAATCAATTATGAAAATTAGATATAGTCCAACACATATGACTTACGATAAATTGTTCTACATCAGCACGTTCGTATCCTTTGGATATATTTTCTGCTGCAGTTGTCGAAGCTTGTCCTATATTCAAAAAAATTGAGTTAACTATACCAACATTTAATGGATAAACAGATGCTAGAATTGGTATGATTAGTACCTTTCTTTTTCTTCCCTTTATTCTTTTCAAGAGAGATGGTCCCTCGTTTCTTCCTTGGGCCCTTTACCACTCGAGGAATTCTAAATGATATATTACCTTTCAATGTGTCTGTACCACAATTAATTGAAACTAGAGGAACCTCACTGTCCTTGTCTTGCATCTTGCTTAGAGAATTATCTGCTTCCATGTCCAACTTATCCATGGCATTCTCCAAATCAACAAGAAGTTCTTTGTACAGTGAACACTTCAATGCAATGGATGTCGCCTTTCATTCTCAGATCCTTGTTTCTCAGTATAGAATCCTCTCTTTGCACACTTTGTCCATCTATTGAGTATATATTGAGATGGCAACATGAAAACATCGTTTGCATTGAATACTTTGGGGGCATGCTTGCACAATAGACCTATATATGGATATCATATTTCATCAATTTGTATCATATAAGCTATAATATTGCAATAAAAAAAGCATGCATACCTATGGATTCATATTTTCGGCAAGCACATGTAATTGTAATATCTGCTTTGTTGAACACAACAATTGCTCCATAATCAGAGTACATATGTGTAACCGTATATGTCAAAATTGACCCCTCCATGTGTAACAATTTGCAAGAGAATGAAAATTGTTCATTAAATTCGTCTTCAAACTCTTTATACATCCTCCTTGTATATGACTTGGCTGCAGTCTTCAAAAGAGGTATGTATGTAACTGGGCTCTTTCGACGTGATTGGAAATCTTCATCTAACTCATTATTGCGAAGACTAGCAGAAACCTTATCACATTCTTCAAGGAGTTCTGAAATACCCAGTTTCCTACGAAATCTTTTTTTGAATACATTATTCATACCTTCACTCCTTTGAGTCGAGTTCATATCAGCTGTAAATGAGTCACGGTGCACAGCAGCCCACTTTTTCCTCAAATCATATAGGTTTAACATCCACTTATTGTCCTTAGGGTTGTACTGACACAACAATTCATCCCACTTCTTTTTAAAGTAAAACTCAGATCTGTCTTCATATACACACCTCTTAAAATCAAGAAGAAACTTCTCTGGATGCTGCTGGATTACGTGACCAAGATGTTTAGCAGCATTTAGATAAATGTGCCACAAACAAAGATGATGGCTTGTGTTTGGGAATACATAAGCAATCGCTCCCGCCATGGCTGCATCTTGATCAGTAAAAATTGTGCTAGGACATTTGCCGGACATTGTTTTTAAAAAGGTTTCAAATAGCCAAACAAATGATTCAATAGTCTCATCAAATATTAATGCAGCCCCAAAAATTATAGTCTGCTTGTGATGGTTGGTTCCCAAGAACGGTGCAAAAGGCATTTCAAACTTATTAGTCTGAAACGTGGTGTCAAAAGACACAGCATCACCAAAACATGCGTAATCCATGATAGATTGACCATCTGCCCAAAAGAAGTTAACTATCCTGCCATCTTCTTCATCTATTTCAGTGGCATAAAAAATGTTGGATCCTCTATCTGCTTATTTATCAAGTACCGCGTCAATGTTTGTGCATCATTGGCTTCTAAGTACTTCTTGCGTTGTCGACCAATCTCATTGTTACAATCAGACCGTGAGAACGGCACTTTGTCGGCTCCTCCATAAAATTGCACCATAAACTCAAATACTTGAGCTGGCTTCATCCCGCCCTCCCTCATGTGGCCAATTAGCTTCTTGTCTGCTTCTTGAACACGTCGATGGGACTTGAGCTTATGTCTTTTATTTGGACTTGCAAGGTAATGGTTGTGATCAACTACAACCTTTTGCACTGTCCAAACCCCCTCCTTGCTGACACTAAACTGAATACAAGCACTGTAACCTGTCCTTGTAGTGTCCTTTGATGACTCAGATTTCGAATGACCTTGACAACTGCAACCTATTAATTTGAGATAGATACTGCCATCTCCTCGACGCTTTGTGTCGCTCTTTCTAATGTTGAAACCAATCTTGCGTGCATAGGTGTTGTACATATCATAAGCTTCCTCCTCGGATTCAAAAGACATTCCAACTTTAGGGACGATGATATAGTTTTCCTCAACTTCAACCTCCTGTTGTAGAACTAGCCGAGAATTAACTTTGGCTTACAACAATACAAACTATTATAGCCTCACTTGAATTTTTTATTCAATTTGCTTCAATTACCTCATCTGGCGTCTCATTCGCAGTTGATTCTGTGGTAATCGACTCGGTATTCTCGGTATCATGTGCGACCTAACATGTCCTCACATATCAGTAATAGGCAGAGGGCGTGTACAATCAAACAAAAAAGAAGGCAACTCTACCTGACTTATCTGCTGCTCATTGTCTTCATGTTCTCCAACGATCCTAGATGAGGATGGTATCTGATGACAGGAGGGTACAGTAGCTTCTTCGGTTGGCATCTGAACCTCCTGGCCTTCTCCCGCCATTGTGCAAGCGTCCTGCAGGGTTTACAGGATAAACCTTGCGTCGTTGCGCTGCCGGCAGCGTCCTAATAGATGTGTTTGTGAAGTGATTATGAGAATACGACATGCCGTGGGCTGCGATCATCAAGAGACCCTCCGTCTGCCTGCTGCGGCGCCAGCGAATCGAGCTGAGCCGAACAAGGCGGTGGGCGCGCTGTGCAACAAGCTGACCGGCGATGCGAGCTGCACATGGAGGAGCCGAGCTCGAGGCGACAGACGGTGAACGAGCCGAGTACGAGCGAGCTGTCATCTTTTTTTTCCATCCGTCAGCCAGTGTCCTGCACCGGTTGGGTTTGCAGGACTCCTGTACCCAATTTTTTTCCGCTGCGAGGGCAACGGCAGAGTTCCTACCCTTCTCTCACTGTGACACACTGACTGACACTGGGAGCTCTTTTCCCCCAACATTCAGATTCTGTCGGCGACAACTCAGAAATCTCGAGCCTCGGAAGAGAGATCCCAATCCAACACAACTGTGGTGGTGGTCTCGAGGATGCGTGACTTTTGGGAGGAATTTAGGGCGGCGCTTTGCATCTCCGGGGGGAACCGCCGCACGGCCCCATTCCTCCCTCCCCCGGATCTCGCCGGCGGCGGCGAGGAGGAGGAGGACCGCCTCAGCGCGCTACCCGACGACGTTCTCCTCTTCATCCTTGCCCGACTCCCGTCCGCCGCCGCTGCCGCGCGGACCAGTGTCCTCTCCCGCCGCTGGCGCCGGCTCTGGGCACAGCTCCCGGTGCTATTGTTCCGCTGCCCTCGCCCGCATCCGCCGCGCCGGCCAGGGTCCGCTCCCACCGCTGGCGCCGCCTGTTGGCGCGTCTCCCAGCGCTGCGTTCTCCACTCCCCGCTGAACCAGCCCGTGCGCTGCCCTCGCCTGCCTCCGCGCGCGCGGCGCTCGCCCAACACTCGGGCCCCGCGCTCCGGGTGCTGAACATATTCGCCGAAGACGCCGACCCGGGAGACATGACCGCAGTACTCCGTCTGGCTGCGCCCCGCCTCACTGGCATGCTCTTTTTCGCCAATTGGGTACCTGAAGATCGGAGGAAGGAGATGGCCGAGGCCGTCGTAAGGGGTGCCATTGATCTGCCCTGCTTAGACAGGGCCCAAGGGCTTAACCTCCACTTAGGTTCCCTCTGCCTCGCGCTTCCACCGTCGGGCGTGTTCACGAAGCTCGTTTTGCTGGTTCTGAGTGACGTCTGGTTCCAAGGTGCCTCTGACATTGGTGACGCCTTCTCGTCGGCCCGCTGCCCTTCTCTGCTGGATCTCCGTCTCTCCAATGCTCAAGGCGTGTCCAATCTTAGTATCTGTTCAGAATCTCTTGCGCATATATATTTGAATAATCTGAAAGGGTTACAGCAGCTTACCGTTGTGTCGCCAATGCTGAGAGATCTGTGTATCTCTCGTTGCTTCTTCAAGAGGCAACCAGTGGCTGACATCACTGCTCCGGTTCTGAAGAGATTCGCGTGGCTTGATAAATATGATCCGAGGTCGGTCCATCTTGGCAAACTGTCACAGCTACGGGTATTGGCGACCTCCTTCTTTGCATATATGTGGTAGTGATTGCCTGAGCATCAGAACAATTTGGGCACTATAATGTTATTGCAGCGCTTTAGGAAGATACCTGCTCTTCGCATTATGATCAACTATCCAACTGTGAGTATACGCTCCATTATCATGGATTTCAAACTTTTCTCTTATTTGAATAGTGTTAAGTACAACCTTCTTGTAAATGTAAGTTTGTAGGAGTAACAGAAATCTACTTTGTAGTGGTAGTGATTCCTAGATCTTAGTGTAGTCAAGTAACTGAGTAATCAATAAAATGACTGGTGAAAGGTCCAATTGTACAAACATAACATGTATTGTTATGTTCACTATTGTCAAGCTTGCCTATAGAGGGAAAAGAGTGCAAAGCATTGGAATGCATGCACGCATTTTACTATTTGATTTGATCTGGCAAACAAATGAACTGGGCTTTGGATCTCACCTCAGTAGGATATTTAGTTATCACTTTGTCAGCATGGGTAGGTACAACCAACAAAGCCTTTAGTTCAAAGTACTTGAGGTAGGCTAGAGATTAAACCCAATAAATATACAATCGGAAAGACTGCAAACCGTGCATATTACTGAAAGCGACTCAAATGGTTACACGTATAACTTCAGAACACAACTAACAAAGTAACAAGGGGGTATTACACGTATAACTTAGAAACATAGGCAATGGGGAATTTTTTTTTTCTAGCCCAAGCCTTCCTAAATTCACTCCCATATGGTTTGTGTGTACGAGATTAGAATAACTTCAAAATAACTGACATAATTTTTTATTTTTCCTGATCAGAAAAATACATGAAAAAGAAAGGAGGTAGAATTTTTTTTTTGATATATGGTTAAAGAAGAAAAACAAGAAAACAGGGGTTCTGTTGAATTTCAAGTATTTGGTTTCACCAATAAGATACGGACACTTGCTTCACATTTGGAATTACACAAAAAAGATTTTTCATCGGAAAGAGGTCTATGAAGACTTTTGGGAAAACGTCAACATTTGTTGGCTTATTTGGAGGCAACCCAGGACCGGAGGTGCTACCAAGGCTCCTATGACCACTTGACAACAAACCCAGGGGCGGATCTACGTTAATTTGTCGGGGTCAGCTGACCCCGACGACTTTACGAGAACCCCTCGTACGTGTATTTGCTGACCATGTATGACCCCGGTAAAAAAATAAACCTGACCCCTACGGGCTATGACTAGTGTCCAGTCCATACAAGAAGCAGGCCAAAACAAGAGAAGCAGGCCAGCAGACCAAACCGAGAGAAGCAGGCCAAAAGCCCAAAACGCAGACACACGCAGGCCAGCAGCCCACAAAAATACCAGAGGCAGCCCACATAGCGTCAAAATCCCCTGCTCGTCCGACCCCTCTCCGTCCGACGCTCCAATTCCTCTTCGCGGCGACGCGGCATCATGGGCTCCTGGCGGCGACCGGCGAGCAGCGAGCCAGCGACCGGCAACCAGACGTCAGGAGCAAAGACGATCCAATTTTGCCTATGAGCAAGGTACGTAACTCCCCAAATCCCAATTTTGCAATTGATGATGAAGGACGATCCAATTTCTTGATTAGGGTTTCTTTTTATTTTTCAGTCATATATATTCTTTAGTCCGAAGCAAATCAAGCAAGGAAGTTTTTCTGCATTCTCACGCAAAGATTTCATCATCCCGGTCAAACAAAATGGCAGGTACAGAAATTAGTAATTTCTAATCATATATGTGGCTGCTCCCAAATTTAATTAGTATGTACTTTAGTGTTTAATTATTTTCACTAATTTACAGTCAATCAGAGCACAATGGATCGATTCTTGAAAAGGAAAAGCCGAGCTTGTGATAATGATAATCATGCAGGAGGCACTTCAACAAGAGATGACAGTGAGAATCCTAATGGCACTTCAAGAAGAGATGGCAGTGAGATTCCTTGTGGAGACACTTCAATAAGAGATGTCAATGCATCAAATGCTAATCGTACTACTAATCGGTCTTCACGGATATCACGACATGAGGTAAACTTTGATGAGCTTCCATATGATCCAGCAGATAGAAGGAGGATATCAGATTACACAGGGCAAAAGCTACAAGATGAGATAAGACGGAAGTATATGATTAGAGGTCCATTTAGACCACCACCAGGTTATAAGTATCCACAAAAGATCATAGGAGGCATCCCACGTCGGTTTCAACCTGAATGGTTCACAAAATATGACTGGTTAGAGTACAGTGAAAAGGTGCATAAATGTTTTTGTTTATACTGCTATTTATTCAGAGATTGTAATGAAGGCCAAGGTGGGAATGATGCATTTGCGAAAAATGGTTGGGATGGCTTTAACAAATCAGATAGACTTCAAGATCATGTTGGCACCCGACCTGATAGTTTTCATAACACGGCAGTGAAAAGATGCAACAATTTGATGAAGCCTGAGAAATCCATTGTTGCTTCTATGAAAAAGGGGATAAATGTCACCAAAGAGGAGTATCTTCTTAGATTGAATACTTCTATTGATGCTGTTCGATACTTGTTGCATTGATAATGTACGAGCTGATGCAAGATTTGCCCAATTGAAAACTATTTCTGAACTTGGTAGGTTGATGGTGGGTACAAATAAACATGTTGCTTTTGGTTTGGTCTATCGACTCCTCAAACTTGTGCTTGTTCTTCCTATCGCCACAACATCAGTGGAGAGATGTTTTTCAGCCTTGAAAATTGTGAAGACAGATCTAAGAAATCGCATTGGAGATGAATTTTTGAATGGTTGTCTCATTAGCATCATGGAACAAGAACTTCTTGCTGCAATTCCAAATGATGATGTCATTTTTCTCTTTCATAATATGGGCAAAGATCGGAGAGTGAAATTGTAAGAGGTAGATACTATTATAATTTGTCAAAGAGTTTATTTTGTGAAAACAATTTTTATTGTGGCATGCTTAATTTATGGTATTCCAAATGATGATGTAATTATTGCTAATTTCTACCTCTGTTATGGCATGCTTAATTTTCATGATAATCTTTGTTGAATGCTGACCCCGGCGGCAATTTATCCTAGATCCGCCCCTGAACAAACCTGTTGCTACTAAAATAATAATGATGATGATGATGATAATAAGGTATAAGTAATAGTAATAATGGTATATTTTCCATGTGTTCCTATTCATGGATAATATTCTGGGGATATTCTGCCAAGTATCTATTTACAAACTCTTCTTATGTTAGATTTTGGTTGAGGTTGAAGCTTGCCTCTCTTTACATTATTTTGGCACGCCTTAGTATTCTTCTATGCACCAGTAATTCTAGAGGCATTTGTGGGATGTGGCCATGCCATTTCAATGGACAAGGTTTTCTTCAATTGGTGCAACCCCTACCAACTTATATCATCATTTCAAACACGGTCATCTTGTACGACGACACATTGCAACTTTTAGGCACACCCCATTTCTTATATAAAATCCATGCTCGATTTGTTTTTCTCGAGTCCCGGATTCATAGGATAGTTAAGGTTGAGGTTATTCATTTAAATCAAATCTTATTGACGGGTCATGTCTAGTCTTTGTTTTGCATAGTATACTTTAATGTACCTTATCAGATGATTGCATTAGTTCAGCCGCCTTTTATCAGTTATTTGGATAGATGCACTGGTATAATTGTAGTATTTGGTCAAGGACATGAATTCAAGAGTGGAAGGCAGTGGGCATATTCAACTCAGTTAAGGCCCAAACAGGGTGAGTGTGTAGTTTTCAAATAATTGTGACTCTTCACTAGCTTTAAGTGAGTCTGCTTTGCGAAGTTTGCCAAGCCAGCTGAACCCTGTGTGTTCAGTGGCTTCTGCTACTGTTTCTCTGTGTTGCTTCAGGCTTTAACCTAACACTTTTAATTTCATTGCTTTGTGGTAATGAAATTTTGGTTGTGCCGCTGCGAAAAAAATTGTGATTCTTTTCTGGAGAGATCTTCTGTGCCATTACTCAGCAGAACAAGTCTGAAGTAGTTTTTCAGCATTTTGTAACAGTTATCCCTTGTGAGAAAATCAGTTATTCTGGAAAGCGGCTTTATTTGTTACTGCATATAAAATTTCTTATGGTCTTTTGTGAATTTGCAGAAGATGGTTCACTGCCAGAACTGGATGGAAGCCCTGACCTCGCTGCCAGTTGAGATATTAAACCTGGTCATAGTACCACGGGGACATGCAATTGGCTCTTGTGTATTCCATTTCCTTAATATTTCTACTTGTTTAAGATGTCTGTTTCTGGAGATACGTCAAGGAATTAAGGTATTCTTTTTCACTTTATCAGCCATCGACTACTTTGGTTGCTTGGAAAGTGGTGGATGTTTTTATTTGCTGCACTAATGCTTGACCAATGGCGATACTTTTGGAGTTATTTTCTAATTTGCTTCATGTTTTGTTTCTAGATGATATAGAGTATGCATATACTGTAGCAGCTATAAAAAGTACAATGAAAAATTGCATGATACTTTGGGTCCTAATTAAGTGCCGGTGCAGATTTTGCTCACTGGCATAAACTTATGATATGCTTTACACAGGGTTATTAATAAAGAGATGGGGATGTCTCTGCTCTGTGTTTGGTTGGAGGGATAGGATGCCCATGCCACCCTGTCCTCCGCCCCAGCTCACGCTGCCCCGCCCGCCAGCACTGAGCTCGCTCGCTTGCTGGGGTCAAGCGAGTTTGCCCACACTGGGGTGTGGCCAAGCTCGTGCTAGGGGTGCTTGTCGAGGTCGCCCGCCAGCGTTCTCCTGTGCTGCCTTCTCTTCCAGATACAGGCACACTTTGGCTTGCTGGGTAGGTAAGCGTGCCCGAATGGAAGATGGGAAGAGGAAAAAGAAAAGCATGTGTGAACAGAAAAAAATGTCGATCGGGAATGAACTCATACCTCTGTTTCTGAGGGATGCCTAGGGATGGCATATTAGGGGAATATTCTCTCCTATGGATAGTTCCGTCATACCTGTCCTCGAACCAAAAATCAGGATGACACCCCCAAACCAAACACACCCTCAAGGCTTTGTTGTAACCCTAAGAAGCTAAATTCGTCGATCACACACTATTTGTGATTGGCATACTTTTGTGGTTTTTTTTTTCTGTAACTCTCTCTCTACATAATACAAACTCATTGCTGCAATTGACTAAAACTAAAAGGAAATCATGTTTCCTTTTCAAAGGACACAACTTTAGAGCTCAGTAATCAGGGATTAGCTCACTTTTTAGCTTACCTTTCAAAGAATGTTACTAGGACTTTGGCTTACTTCTCTTGCTCTCATCCACTTCATTTCTCTGAATATCCAGTAGAGAGCTTTGTTATCTGTATCTTGGGGGTACTTTGGACCTCATCCATGTACGAAAGTTCATAGTTTCTATCAATGAAGTTCCTTTCCAATAAAAAAGGAAAGAAAGAAATCTTGTTTTACTGCAAACTTGCCATGTATCTAAACCGTTTCCTCTTTCTATTGCTATTCTCAGTGGCCAATAGCCATTGTAATCTTTGATGAGCAGGTAGCTGAGCTTATGTTTATGATCCTCATCTCAGGAACAAGCTGCTTGTTCACCAGATTGTGTTTGCCATCAGCTGCATGACTGGGAAAGTGAGGAGCTCTTCTTGAATTCTCTCCAGGAGCTGAAGGTTTGTGGATTGAGAGGAGCAGGTTGTGATTTGACGTTTGTGAAACGACTACTGGGATGGGCGGGAGTGCTCAAATCAGTTACTATAGACTTTGATCCTAAAGCCGCTGTTGGCGAGGAAGTTTGTGAGGAGCTGCTGGGCCTCTCTGGACCAGAGACTTGCATGAAGATTTACCTATATCGCAATGGGGCAAAGGTGATGTATACACCGGTAGGCTAAGGCAGCTTTAATAAGGTCCGTCTGTTGCTGAGTAGTCATGTTGGCTGTAGCTTATCGTGTAACTGTGTACCCAGCTACTTTTATTCAAGTGTGGTTCTTATGACCACTACTGCCCAATCTTATGCATGTATGAAGAAACAAAACTTCCATACGACATACATTATTGTTTGTTAGTCGAATATAAGTCGACTCAGCTGTTGTAGTCACAACTGCTACTTCCCTGGTGTGCCTTATTTAGGTTGCAATTGCATTTGCAAATTTAGCCTTGATCTGTAATGTAATCAGGGATTAGCATCTGTGTGAGAGTTGTGCTATTGAAGTTATCAGACGCAATATTCGCTCAGACCCTTGCTGATTGACACATGATTTTCCACCGATGCATGATTCGGGTTTTTTTAGAAGGTTTACCTTTCACATTGCATTGCTGTACACGTTGTCCAGTCCCCGGGGGGTTTTTTTGACAACTGCATATATTAATAAAAGCAACCAGTTTACATAAAGATCCTCAGAGAAGACCAAATTACAACAAGGTCCAGTGACCGGATAAGAACAACAACTTCATCGGTGACGTTGACGACGACGGGATCACCGGCGATAGGTCGTAGAGGCAACAAAAGCGCATACACCCAGATGGAAGACCGCGCAAACCGTCGGTTGAAGGGGTGCGTGTTCGGGTTACCCGATTAGTTCGGGTAGGGTAATTCGGGTTTTGAGAAATTCGGGTAATGAGAATCATTACCCGATATCAGCTCCAGAGAAATACTACCCGCAAATTCGGGTACCCGCAAAAATCGGGTTCGGGTTCGGGTTACCCAATTTACCCGAAATCTATAATCAAAGTATACACTCAAACACACTTAATTTTGCATAGACTAGTAGTTTGTGTTGAATTTCAACTACAAGTTGAGAAGAATAGTATATTATAGTCACTAGTTCAAATTAAGAGAATTATATTATAATAAAGTGACAATTTCAAGTGTTCAACTAACAACACGTGAATAAATACAAAGACAAAGGCAAATTTCGGGTAGTTCGGGTACCAGAGTGTATTACCCGAATTACCCAAATTAATTTCGGGTAATCACAATCACTATCCGAACTTGGGATTGGGTACCTCGGGTTCGGGTAATTCGGGTTCGGATTCGGATAATTCGGGTACGGGTAATGGGTATCGGGTATTTTGCCCAGGCCAAGGTTGAAGGAGGGTCGACGGAGCCGAGGAAGAACACACCAGGCGACTGAAGAGTTTAGGTGTTGTCGTTGCCAGTGGTAGAGGATGAAGCTCGATGTCGAATCCCAGATGAAGACGAAGACGTCAGGTCGACGCCCGATGGAGAGTTGCCGGGTTGAATTGGATCTGTCAGATTGTTGGCTGCTAGTTGAAGGCGGAGACGGGGGCGAACGGTGGAGAAAGCAAATCAGGGCAGCGTAGATCTAGCAGAGAGGAGGAAGAGGACGGAAGATTCGAGCTGCGGTGGAGGGGGCAAGAGGATGAGGAGGTGATGTTATTTTATTTAGACTAACCTGGGCGGTAAAGACCCAGGCAACGAAGGAGCCGATGAGGACAGTGCATCCCAAGCAATGCTTACCACAAAGGGCGAAGATCATAGAGGCTACAAGCAAACTACAACTAGTAAATACAAACTACTGGGGGTGGGCCCCGCTCCCTGCGTACTCCGGCGAGGGTGCCGGAGGCGGGCGGGAGAGGGCGGATGGAGCGAAGCTGTTGAGGAGCGTTGGGAGGAGGAGGCTTCAAGGAGAAGGAAACGTTTCTCCAAGGGTACCTCCGCTAGAGTGAGTTGGTGGGGGGCAATCGGTGGTCGTCCGACCTGGCGTGCCATCACGTCTACGAATTTATCAAAACTGTAAGGATCATGTGTGACAAAAATGTTAGGACATTCCAAAAAGCAGTTATGTGAAAAGCAGGGGCGGATCTACGTTAATTTGTCGGGGTCAGCTGACCCCGACGACTTTACGAGAACCCCTCGTACGTGTATTTGCTGACCATGTATGACCCCGGTAAAAAAATAAACCTGACCCCTACGGGCTATGACTAGTGTCCAGTCCATACAAGAAGCAGGCCAAAACAAGAGAAGCAGGCCAGCAGACCAAACCGAGAGAAGCAGGCCAAAAGCCCAAAACGCAGACACACGCAGGCCAGCAGCCCACAAAAATACCAGAGGCAGCCCACATAGCGTCAAAATCCCCTGCTCGTCCGACCCCTCTCCGTCCGACGCTCCAATTCCTCTTCGCGGCGACGCGGCATCATGGGCTCCTGGCGGCGACCGGCGAGCAGCGAGCCAGCGACCGGCAACCAGACGTCAGGAGCAAAGACGATCCAATTTTGCCTATGAGCAAGGTACGTAACTCCCCAAATCCCAATTTTGCAATTGATGATGAAGGACGATCCAATTTCTTGATTAGGGTTTCTTTTTATTTTTCAGTCATATATATTCTTTAGTCCGAAGCAAATCAAGCAAGGAAGTTTTTCTGCATTCTCACGCAAAGATTTCATCATCCCGGTCAAACAAAATGGCAGGTACAGAAATTAGTAATTTCTAATCATATATGTGGCTGCTCCCAAATTTAATTAGTATGTACTTTAGTGTTTAATTATTTTCACTAATTTACAGTCAATCAGAGCACAATGGATCGATTCTTGAAAAGGAAAAGCCGAGCTTGTGATAATGATAATCATGCAGGAGGCACTTCAACAAGAGATGACAGTGAGAATCCTAATGGCACTTCAAGAAGAGATGGCAGTGAGATTCCTTGTGGAGACACTTCAATAAGAGATGTCAATGCATCAAATGCTAATCGTACTACTAATCGGTCTTCACGGATATCACGACATGAGGTAAACTTTGATGAGCTTCCATATGATCCAGCAGATAGAAGGAGGATATCAGATTACACAGGGCAAAAGCTACAAGATGAGATAAGACGGAAGTATATGATTAGAGGTCCATTTAGACCACCACCAGGTTATAAGTATCCACAAAAGATCATAGGAGGCATCCCACGTCGGTTTCAACCTGAATGGTTCACAAAATATGACTGGTTAGAGTACAGTGAAAAGGTGCATAAATGTTTTTGTTTATACTGCTATTTATTCAGAGATTGTAATGAAGGCCAAGGTGGGAATGATGCATTTGCGAAAAATGGTTGGGATGGCTTTAACAAATCAGATAGACTTCAAGATCATGTTGGCACCCGACCTGATAGTTTTCATAACACGGCAGTGAAAAGATGCAACAATTTGATGAAGCCTGAGAAATCCATTGTTGCTTCTATGAAAAAGGGGATAAATGTCACCAAAGAGGAGTATCTTCTTAGATTGAATACTTCTATTGATGCTGTTCGATACTTGTTGCATTGATAATGTACGAGCTGATGCAAGATTTGCCCAATTGAAAACTATTTCTGAACTTGGTAGGTTGATGGTGGGTACAAATAAACATGTTGCTTTTGGTTTGGTCTATCGACTCCTCAAACTTGTGCTTGTTCTTCCTATCGCCACAACATCAGTGGAGAGATGTTTTTCAGCCTTGAAAATTGTGAAGACAGATCTAAGAAATCGCATTGGAGATGAATTTTTGAATGGTTGTCTCATTAGCATCATGGAACAAGAACTTCTTGCTGCAATTCCAAATGATGATGTCATTTTTCTCTTTCATAATATGGGCAAAGATCGGAGAGTGAAATTGTAAGAGGTAGATACTATTATAATTTGTCAAAGAGTTTATTTTGTGAAAACAATTTTTATTGTGGCATGCTTAATTTATGGTATTCCAAATGATGATGTAATTATTGCTAATTTCTACCTCTGTTATGGCATGCTTAATTTTCATGATAATCTTTGTTGAATGCTGACCCCGGCGGCAATTTATCCTAGATCCGCCCCTGGTGAAAAGTGACCATAAGTAAAGATGGTAAAAAAAATCATGTAGTCCCCTAAAGATTTATGTGACTAAATAAACCAAATCGAAGGTCGAAGATTTTCATACCTAAATAAACTATTACAGAAATCAAAACTCCCCCTAAAGATTAAAGTCCTCCTTAATCCATTCGCTTCTCGATCCTCTCCGATCGCTTTCACTGGCTGTCCCTTGGACCTCTTGCCGGCTTCCTTTCCTCTCAGCTCGCTGGACCAACCTTCTCCCAAATCCCAATGGCACTGGTTCTTTGATTCGGTCTTGGGCAAATTCGACCTATACGCCACCACGTTTTCGGCAAATTCGTCCTTCAATATTGTCATGGACTCCTAGGCACTCCCAACCCAGACTCTATGGTAGAGTCTATGATCATTTATTATACTGTCATGTAAGCAATTTGCTGATGTGGCAGGACATTTATTGAAGAAAGAGGAAGAAAAATGGAGACTCCGTTTCTAATCTGGACGCGACATCTTCGTCAGCTTCGAGACCGACGACTCCATCGTCTAGGCGCGTTAGGCCTGCTAGTGGAGATTAACCCGTCCCAAACCCGCCCCACCCCATTCCGATGACATGACATTCCAATGGTCAACCCGCCTCGCCCCATAAATATATACCACCTGCCCCACCCCACCCCATGTGTGCGGGTTTCTTTTTTTTAATATAACAATCTGTTATCTGTGGGTTGCTAACCACGTATATACAAGGAAGCAAAGTACTACCATTTAAAATTCAAGTATTACACCACACATCGGTGCATGTAGCTCTTATGCAGGAAATATTACAGACTGAATAAGTGACATAAACAACATGGTTAATGAGTACATAATTTCTCCAATTCTAAACATCTTCAGGAATAGTCAGCATAAATATTATAGATTCCAATTCGTAAAATATTCTCAGCAGTGATCGGTGAGAAATTGAGAACAGAAGGCACATTCTTAGACGCGCATGATCCCTTTCAGTGTCAGTTTTCTTTGGAAATAAGCTTACACCACCAGTTAAGGAAGCCTAATTCATCCTAACAAAAGTATATGTCAGAAGCTAATAGTGATTGAATATATATTCTGTTGAAAGTGCAACATAGATCAAATATGAATTAATACTCACAGCCACAGATCAAATAGCAAAAGAGCAATATCATACATATGAAATGCAGTAACAGAAGCTAAACGTGACGTATGAAAATCAATTGATTAATTTTAGATCCAACAGTACAACATTTAATTGCTCTCTATAACACTGAGTTGCATGATTTGCAGATGGAACATCATCACATTCATTCCGAAGGAAACAATTATCCAGCATGATTTCTATGATGTCTTCTACATCACCATCAACATACATCAATCACAAGCCATCAAAGTAATATTCAGAGATCACTAACAAAAATTTCAGAGAAGAAAAAACTGTATATAGAAACTTGCATATTTAGATATGTACCTTTACCTTCACTAGCCATTTAGAGTTCTCATAACTCCCCAACTACCTACTGGACTGCACATAGATAGAGATCACTATGTCAGATCGGTGCAGATGCAATATTTGATTCAATGTCAGATAATGAAAATTACCTTGATTTGATGGATATTTGTATATCCAGTCTTTGCCGCAAACCAAAACTTCAAGTGTTTGTGGTGTCATGGAGCTTCGGTTATCACCAAGGATTCGACCGCCCACACTAAAAGCTGACTCCGAAGAAACAGTACTCACGAGAATCGCTAAAAATCTCGGGTCAAAGCTGACAACACAGGGTATTTGTTCGAGTTTGTCTTCCACCATGTTAAAATCTCAAAATTTTCATCTTCTCACACTAATTCTACATGATAATAGTATACAAATACATATGTATATCATGGTATCGTGCATCTTTTTGCAATCATATAAATACATAATGTTAATATACATAAATAATATCTAAAGAGTAAATTGCACACATCAAACAACCACTTGTTGGATGAGTGCAAATTGGTCCAACAACTTATAAAATGCTCAATTTAGTACAGCAACACGAAACCGACGACGATTGATGTCACCTTGCAGTGCTCCCTGGAGCCGACGGCGACTGCGTTCTTAAACATGCGTGGAACGATGCCGGAAGAGCTCATCACGCGTGTTGTGGGCGTTGGCCGCTGGGGGCTGAGGGGTTGAACCTTTTAGCATGTGCTCAATAGATTGGCGACGCCATCCTCTCTGAGGGAGATATGATCTGATTCTTGCTTACCTTCTTTAACAAATGTTGCTCTTATATAGGAGCATCTTCAAGAGTATCCTGAATCTCTTCTTAATCTTTTTTTTATCAAGATGAGAAAATAGGTCTCCAACAACTTCTAATACATCATCCTAATCTTTTAGGATTCTGGAAAAATCACCTTATTCCGCGTAAAGTTATGCGCTAGTGAGTCGTGTCTAATCTAAAGGTGGAAGGGCACAAAAAGATTAAAGAGTAGGTAAAAGTTCCTGATGTAAATGTACAAGAGAGAAAGAATATATAAAAATGATTAGGATAATGAGAAATTTAGAAATAATATAATATTTATGATGTAAAATTGTCTTATATGTTTTTAGAAGTTGATTATTAAAAACTTTTGCAGATAACTTTTTATTCCTTCCAATACTTTTTAGGAGTTGAAAAACTTCATATTTTTAGGAGGGAAAAATCGGACACTCTTGGAGACTCTAATAAAGCAAATAAAGCAAATGCAAGCTGATAACTGCAACCATTTCCCAAAATCAAGCAAAGCAAATGCAAGCTGATAACTGTATTTAGCGCCTGTTCTTCTCGTGTCCGCCTGAATGCTTGGAGCTCCATGTTGTCGTCGCGACTGATGAATCAGGTGCGCTGCGTCTTGGCCGCTGTGGTACTGCTACGCGTGCCCGGACAGAGAGGGTGAGTGGTCACTTATCAGGCCTGAGTGCTTTTGACTCCAATCGGTTAAAAGGATATGGACAAATATGACTGTTTACTTAGCCTAGAAGAGGAAATGTAGAGAAAAGGGAGATAATGCTGCAAATTGAAAAATCGACAGTTAAAAGAGGTGAAGTATTTGTATTCGTTGTTAAAAAATGAAAGGAACTCGAACCCTCAGTAAACAAAAGCCATAGATAGCAGTTCCAATGCTGCTACGTCTTGAACCACTCTGTCAAATTTCAAAGGATTATATTTCGAAAGATATAGGGTGTTTGGATGTCAAATATTGAATTTTCTGATATTTTTCGTGGACAAAAAAACGGATTCAGAGGGGTCAAGCTCTAAAACATGTACTCCCTCCGGAAAAATGTCCACTTTGATTTTTTTCTATAAATTACTTAAAGTCTGATCAAATTTAAAATAAAGAGTATCAATATTTTTAATAACACAAATTAATATGCTATGAAAATATATCACAATAAATCTATATAAACTTAGATCAAATATAAGATGATTTGACTTAAGAAAAGACAAAAGGTCAAATTATTTGAAGTTTGATCAAATTTAAAATAAAGAGTATCAATATATTTAATAACACACATACTTATGCTATGAAAATATATCGCAATAAATCTATATAAACTTGATCAAACATAAAAAAAAAGCGGGACGGACGGACGGAGGATGATTTAGTGAGTTTTCAGTGACCATTTCATAGCCTCATCATCAAAATATGCTTGCATACCCTACTATTTTCTATAGGATTGCACAAATTTAGGAGGGGATCGCACAACATGTTGTTTTCTTCAGTAACTCAGGTAAGTCGGTACATGTCAGACATAGACGCCAGTTTTATTCGCATAGATACGTACACATCCACATCAGTACGTAGTAGGCTTATTCTTCAACCATCCGCGACGATCACAATTGGAAGGTTCAGTCCAACCAACGTTCGTGAATCCAGAAAATTTACATGGCAACAGAGTCATTGGTGTCGATTCCTAGCTGACGCTGCTGACGAGCGCGTCCTTGTAGGACCCGTGCGGCTGCTGCTGGGGCGGCGGCACCTGCACGACGGCCGCCGGGTCCCGGCCGGTCCCCCTCCGGCCGCCACGCTCCAGGATGAGGGGCACCTTGCCCTCCCTCTCCATGGCCAGCCGCTCCTGCGCGCCGCCGCGGAGCTTCTCCATGCCCCGGCCGCCCATCTGCTGCGTCTTGAACACCTTGAGCAGGTTCAGCACGCCGCCGGCCAGGAACAGGAGGCTCCCGAACAGGCAGAACCACGCCCAGCTCCTCCCCTGCATCCCAGAGCAGAGTGTCAGCTCTGCTTTGCGAGTTGAGCTCCACCATCTGGCGTCATTTTGCTTCCTACTAGCTAGTGAAAGAATTAAAGACGCGGATCTTTACCAGTATCGAGAAGGCGGCGGCGCGGCTCCGGCGGTCGTGGCGGTTGACGATGCCGGCGACGAGGAAGAGGGTGCTCCCCAGGAGGAGCGGGATCTGGACGCTCTTCTGCAGGAGCTGGACGTGGCTGCTGGCACGCTCGTACACCTGGCAGATGTTGTGCACGGAGCCCAGGCACCAGAGCGCCGGCCCGGCGATAAGCAGGTTCAGGCCGTGCCTCGCCAGGCCGTGCCGGTAACCTCTCTCCATCTGTACACATCAAGCAAATCGAATACCAGCTGATCAGATCAGTGAACTCAAACTTGTAATCAAGAAGACGACGGCGACGGCGACGGCGACGAACCTGAATCTCGAAGAAGACGACGGCGACGAGCATGAGCGCGGTGCCGGCGATCTGCACGGCGGGGACGGCGATCTCGACGAGCGCGAGCTGGGCGTCGAGCCCGGCGGCCATCCCGAGGCGGTAGTCGACGCCGGCGACGTGCGCCAGGAGGTCGTGGACGTTGACGGCCAGCACGCCGGCGAGCCCGACCGCGGCCACCACGAGCGCCGTCCGGCTGGACCCGCCCCACGTCGTGGCGAGGAGCTGGCCCAGGAACGCGCCCACCAGGAGCACCGCCGAGAACACGTACACCCCGGCGTTGATGTACTCCCACCGGTTGCGCGACGACGTGCCGGACCCGCCGCCGGCGCCAAGGTTGTACGCGCGGCACTCGCGCGCCGTCGCTAGCTTCACCATGGCTTGCAGTCAGGTAGCTGCAATGGAGCGGAGGTGAGATGGTGGAATGGGTAGGTGGGCGGAGCGGGGAAGACGGTGAGGATACAAAGGAAGGAGAAGGTGGCGTTGGTCGTTGGCTCGCAGTGCTAAGCTGGCTCGTGGCGGCGGCCATGGCGGATACGTGTCAGCTTGCATGCAGTGCCAGCTGAGTAGACACGTTGGTTCGTCATGGACTCATGGAGTCATGGTTGTTTTGCCGAGTAAAATACTACTATGGGAGTTGGACCAGATTCTTCGAGATAGGTGTACAGCAGGATGACACGCACAACGAGCGTCTGAGACTGTCAGGCCACCTCCGATCCCCTTCGCTGCTGTCTTTTTTCAATGCCTAACTTTTGTGCAACTTTTAAGCACGAAAGCTTGAAACTGGTTTAGCATGTTTAGTTCCCAAAATTTTTTTTGAGATTACACAGTACAACCCAGACGCTCACAACACGCACGCACACTCACCCTTATGAATACACGTATGCAAACCCTACTCCTATGAGCACCTCCGAAGGACTGAGCACCGGCAGATCTGGAGATTCTCGAAGTCACCACTGGCGCCTCGTCGTCGACGGGAACGTCGCTTACCACTTAATGCATAACGCCGGAAAATCCCGGAATAAATCCAGGAAAATGTGCGAGCACCAGGATTTGAACCCTGGTGGGTAGCGTCCCACTGGACTGTCCTACCATTAGACTACAAGCCCATTCGCAGTTCCTAAAAATTTTGAAGTCCCTTTTGGAGTCTATTGGAGGTACTAAACGTAGACTAATTATAAAACTAATTACACGAATGGACGGAAAATTTCGAGACGAATCCATTAAGTCTAATTAATTCGTCATTAGAGATTGTTTACTGTAGCACGACATTATCTAATCATAACATAATTAGGCTCGTTAGATTCGTCTCGAAAATTAAGGTAGGGTTTGTGAAATGGGTTTTGTCATTAATCCACATTTAATACTCCTAATTAGTGTCCGAAATTTGATGTGACGGATGGTTGGTGAAATTTTGGTGAACTAAACACCCTCTTATTTTACAGTTTAACCTAAAAGGATACAATTTACAGTTTTCATAGAATAAATATTTTATATTAATAAAATAATCAAAGTTATTGGGGGAGACTATTTAGCGGGCGCGAGCGACAGATTCCTCTCTGGTCTGCGACTTTCCATTTTAGAAAAGTTTGGAATCCCGTAACTTTTCACTTTTTGAAATATCATAACTTATGCGTATAATTTTGATACATAACTTCACGTTATAAATTTTTATCAGATATTTTGTAAGCACAACTTTAACACCAGTCCGCGTGCAGAACTTATGCGTACAAGTTGTATGCACAATTTTTTTTAAAAAATAACGTGTACATGTAACTTTTTTCAAACATCAGTTTTATCTTTTCATTTTTTGAACGTATACACACAACTTCGACGCATAACTGCGAACTATAAATTTTGTTTGATAAGTTTTAAACATAAGTTTGATGGCACGTAGAACTTATGCGTACAACTTGTATGCACAATTGTTTGAAGAATAACTTGTGTTTATAATTTTTTTAACGACGAGTTGTGTGTATAACTTTTGCTGTAACATCGAGTTATACGCATAACTTATGTAGAAAAAGATATTGTTGAATGAAGAAAAATGAAAAAAATGAAGAAGTGTGGCGGCTGCGTCTGCCCATGTGGGGAGCACCAGCCCGATCGGACTGAGCGCTCCGCGCGCACGTTTGCCGAATTGATATTGCGACAGCTATTTTCCTTTTCCAAGGAATAGAATGCAAATAATTTTTTCGCAAGGGCGAGCTACAAGTAACCACTAATTTATTGCAAAGAACAATATTCCTTTTTGCAAAACAAATATCTGAATATATAATCAACTCATAAAGTATCAAAAATCAAAACCAACCATGATCAAACAAGTCTTTATTTAATTTCTTTCATGGCAAAACAAGGTTACACATCCAACACCCATCACCATATTTATATGGGTTGGCTACTTAGTTTCACCCAAAATCATCTTTTTGTGAGGAATTTCACTCGCAATTTACCACACAACATGTTGTAGTTTCGCAGGCACCAGCTACATCAATGACCTTCGGACCCTTAAAATATGTGTCGTGGCAGAGTCCCGACACTTGGTATCATCGCAGGTGCCCTGGCGATGAAGTTTCTGCCACAATGTGATGTATCACTTGCGTCAACTGGGTACTCTGAGAGGCCTCCATCCTCTGCCGCTCCTACACAGGTAAGAGTGATCGCAACATAGTTTGATGTCAGTATGCAAAAAAAAAGAGTATGGGTGTGTTTAGAAGTCCAACTTCTCCCAAAATTCACTATGCAAAAAGAAGATTCCCCATCACATCAAAAATGCCGGCACATGCATGGAGTACTAAATGTAAATGAAATAAAAAACTAATTACACAGTTTGGATGTACTCTGCGAGACGAATCTTTTGAGCCTAGTTAGGCCATGGTAGGACAATATTTACCACAAACAAACGAAAAGTGCTACAGTGCTTTTCAGTTCGGAATAATGCTTTTCAGTCTAAAATCCGTGCAAAATTCAGAATTTTGCATCCCAATTCAGAGAACTAAACACACCCTGTATAGATAAATTACAACACTGTGTTGAGCCAAGAAATCAACGAACTTGAGCACACTGTGAGGAGGAGGATGCAGAGAGCGAAAGATGCAGCTCTGGTTGCCATGATGTTTTGTTTCCCTGAAATGCTAGCTTGAGTCCTAGCTTGCGGTTCTGTTGTGAGTTTGTGATTTTCGCAACTTATGTTTCGAGGTATAAATAGGATTTACCTGGAGAAACTGACATAATGGTTTCACATTTTAGTTTTTAGATGTGTAACCATATTTTATTGCATGCATATCCAATCTGGAGTACATAATTAATAGTTCCTTAAAATTGGGAGTGTACTACTGTAGTAGGAGTTAATTTTATCAAGGAAAAAGTAATGCCGGCTTATCTCTAAGAAAGTAGCTCATGTAAATCTTTGGAGGTGACACGCTTGGAGAATCTTAAATAATGGTTGCTTATCTCAAAAAACAATTAATGCATGCCTGTCTAATATATGGAGTGCTCCCTCTAATTTATGTGTTAGGTCTACATACACATCATAAATTATGCACCTAGAAAAAAACAAAATAACTTACAATTTGAAACGGGAAGAATAAACATCAAGGAGAAGTGAAATATATTTTAATAAAAATATAATTTTATAAAACATTTCCCAAAGAGGAAGAAATGGACCCTTAAATACAAAAGAATTAAATTGGAAAATCCTATGCAGGGCGAACTTGCTTTCCAAACATCAGGACGGGAGGAGTGCTTGGTATGGTTGTGGCTGTGGCTGAAACTGCTCCAATTATATCTTCTTCGGTGGAGTGATTTTTTTCTCTAGCTGATCCAATTGAAAAGTGTCTGATAAAACGGTTCCTGTTAGTTGTTTAAAATGGATAGAAATGTGAAATGACAATGTCTTTATCTTTTTTTTTCTCTTTTCCCAATCTCATTCTTTTCCCTCTTTTTTTATTTCTCTCTCTTATCCATTCGCCCTCTTCTCTTCTCCGTTCTCCTACCCCGCGTTGAGTCTGCTCACGCCGTCGTCGTCCTCCTCCTGTCGGCCACTTCCCCATCGATGTCGGCCACCTTTCTTCTATTCGTCGACTGCCACCGCAATTCCAGGTATGCTCGTGTGCAGGTCCGATTCGCCACCTCCCACTACCGGCTATCTCGCGCTCAGCCTCGGTCTCCCGCCAGGCGACAGCTAACATCCTTCCCCACCCCCACTGTCAGCTGCCTCATGCTTCGCCATCGCTACGGGTTGTGGGCCCACAAGGACAAGGATGACAAAAATGGGGAGGAGCCGCGGGGAGCCACTTTTTTGGGCTCCTTAGACTGTCTCCAGCGGCACCTTCATCTCGTTCCTCAACCACAAAATGAGGAACCGAGGAGGCACTGTAGCACCTCCAACAACTACCTCAACATCATTTTCATTTTGTGATTCCCACCCCTACCACCCTCATACTCGGGATTTCTCTCTCCTTCCCTCAGCTCAACTGCCACCTCCTCGCGCCTCCACCCGCGTCCGCCTCCCTCCTCCACCTCTCTCCCTCCACCCAGATCCTCCCCGGCGAAGCCGCCTCCCTCCTCCACATCTCCCCCTCCGGGACAGGAGGCCTCCGTCGGAGGAGGCCGCCTCGACGCCGTTGGAGGAGGCCGTGCCGCTGATGGGGCAGCCGGCCGTGCCGCCGACGGAGCAGGCCACGCCGTCGATGGCTGTCGAGGCACCACAGGGAAGACGACGTTGTGCACGACCTCTCCCCTGCTCCTCCCCCGAGCTTGCCACTGCAGGCTCGTCGTCGTCCGGGAGGGGAGGGAGAGGAGAGTAGCGGCGGCGGCGGATCCGGAGGAGGAGAGGAGCTCTCCGTGCAGGCAGATTCGGAGGAGGAGAGGAGCTCGCCGTGCAGGCGGATCCGGAGGAGGAGAGGAGCTCGTTGTTGCCCGAAGGCGGATCCAGAGGCGGAGAGGAGCTCGTCGTCGCCCGGCAGCGGATCCGGAGGAGAGAGGCGACTTGGGAGGCCGGGAGGGCGGAGGAGGGAGAGGTGGAGGGAGACGGAGCTGGAGCTGGAGGCCCTAGACCTCCGCGGTCGGCCGAAACTCCTGCTGCTGTCGCGAAGATGGAGGAGGAAGCAGCGCCAGGAAGGAGGCGGCGCAGAGTCATTGAGATGAGAGGAGGGATGCGGGAGACTGCTGGAAGGCATAATTTTTTAGGGTATTTTTCTCCTCTCTCTCCCCTTCTCTCAAAAAGGAGATTTTGCAGATGGGGAAGGGGTTTGTTGCTGGAGTCAGTCTAAGACTTCTGCCGTCTACGGAGCCAGCTGAATGGCTCCTCTAAGCGTGTAACACCCTAATTTTACAAAAAATTTGTTTTGTTAAAATTTGAATAGAAACAATGCTTTGAGTTTAAGGAATATAAGGTGTGTGTGATTTTTTAGGCATTTAAATATATTTTTGAAAATTTAAATAAATAAATATAGGAGTTTAATGTTGCATACATGCTGGAGCATTGTTTTTGTTTGGTTGAATTCAAATTTGAATTTGAATTCTAGATGTTTGAATCCTTTCAAAATTTCAAAAGCTTTTCCTTTTCTCCCTAACCTCTTCTACCTTTCTGGCCTGTTTTCTTGTTTCGGCCCAAGTCTTGGAAGTCCGTTGGACGCCCCTCATCTCCTTCCGCCCGTCTACCTTGGCTCCCGGCCCAACTCTTGCTTAAGCCCAGCTCGCCGAGTCCGCTGAAGCCCCTCCTTCTTTTCCGCCGTCCGCAGCTCGCCCCAGCCTAGCCAAGTCACGGCCCAGCACCGGCCCATCTTCGCCGCGTCCGCCCGCAGCCACTGGCGAGTGGAGCCCACACGTCATCCCCAAGCTCCGTCCGTCCCGGACTCTCCCTCCGCAGCGCCGCCGAGTCCTGCTCCGCTCCGCTGCCGTCTCCGAGTGGCCCAGCCCTGCACGACAAGCACCGCCCGTCCTTTATAAGCCCCGGACCCCCACCGCTCCTCCCCAAGTCGAGCCGCCGCCGCCTCAAGCTTTCGCAGCGCCCGCGCCGAAACCCTAGGAGCCGCCGCCGCTGATCCGCCGTCTCGCCGCCGCTCCTTCGACAAGAAGCTGCTCCGGAAGACCCCCAGGAGGTGAGGAAGCCGTAGGTACCACGCGTTTACGTCCTGGAGCCCCGTAGCGAAGTCACGAGCTCGTCGGAGCTAGAAGTCCGCCGCCGGCCGCTGCGTCGAGACGTACGCCGTCGCCGTGCGCCGTCTTGCTTCCCTGAAATCCTAGATCGACTCGCCGCAACCCCAGCTTTCTCCCCGGCTGCTTCCCGTCGTCATCCGAGCACCCCAGCTCGAGATCCCCTGCTCGCCGGCGAGTTTTGCCGTTGCGCCGCCGCACACCGGAGTTCCAGCCACCGTCCAACACCTGCGCAGCTCCTCCGCCGTCAGATCCCAAGCCAAGGGTCCAGATCGAGTCAACCAGTCAAACGTACCGGTCAACAGCTGTGTTTTAAAAACGTTTTGCAGAAAAACCCCTGGCCTTTTACAAATTCCAAGCCGGTCCTTCCACCTGTTGAAGATCCTTACAATTTAGTCCTTTTTCTTTTGTTTTATCCCCTGGTTTTTATAAAAATAGTGCCCGAGGTTCAAAACCCTAGTTTTTGAACCAAACCTTTCTGTTTTCAAGTTTCTTTACACTTAAGCCCTCGGTTTCTTGCAGATAAACCCCTGGAACCTTAGATTCTTCACAGTTATGCCCTTGAACCTTCTCCAAGCCATATCTTCTTCGTTTTCACTCCGTTTTTCGTGTTCTTTATGTCCAAACGATCGTATCGAAGAGTAGAATAGCTTTTCACCCCTGTTTTGCTTTGATCTTACTGTTTGGTGATTGTTTCTTATTTTATTCTATTGTTTGCTTGTATGTACTTGATGTGATGCGTAGAGAATGTTTGGGCTGAAGGATTTGAAGACCAAGAAGCTCAAGTGTCTGAACAGCAACAGGGATCTGTTGAAGGCAAGTCTACCTTGATGCATACCCGTTTACCTATACAACATGCATTTAATTCACTGTTCTTACTTTTGCTTGTATTAAATTGATGGGACCCTTTTTAAGGACATGACTAGATTATTTTATCCCTTTACCTTGATCAACCTGGGTATTTACATTTATTGTTGGGTAGCTCACGCTATGCTTAACTTGGTGGATGGTGTTAATGAAACTTTTATGAAACTTGATTTATTTATGCTATACCTTCATTAATACAAGATCACCTTATTTAAATGGAACATGGAGCGACCACCCAGGACAACAGTGCAACCACAAGGGTATATGGCTCTGTCTTGGCTAATTAATTAGTGACTCTAGTGTTGGGGTGATCTTACCTGATAAGGGCAAGGGGGAGCGCCAGCGGGGTATAGACTCGCTCTAGTAGGGAGTAGGCTTTGCTAAGACACGGTCCTACTAAGGGACTTTATACTCTGCAACGACTCGGAACCTTCGCGGGTTGCTTCACACTAGGGAAACTCTGTAAAGGCCTCGTAGCGTCCATATGCAATCACACCTAGGCAGTGTGGTATGATGCTTGGCCGGCATCGCGTGGTTGGGTTTGAAGTTCCTAGAACTTTTACGCGACTTGTGGTGAAAGTGTACAACCTCTGCAGAGTGTTCAAAACTAATCGATTAGCCGTGCTCACGGTCAAGAGCGGCCTGGACCCTCACATGATTAATCTGTGGAAGTCAATGATTAACTTGATGCATCTATCTTTTTTTTTGTTGTTATTCTCTTATGATAATTGTGGGTTTGGTATGAACTTACACTTGCTAGTAATTATGTTGCTAATAAAACTTGACCAACTAAAATGTTGAATGCTTAAACCAACAGCCTCCACTATAAAGCCTTGAATGTTATGTTATGTTTCCGCTTGCTGAGTACGACATGTGCTCACGCTTGTTTTCATTATTGCAACGACACAATCCGGATGCTGTTCAGATTTGGAGAGATTTGAAGATTTCCCTGGAGACTTCGATGACTTCTAGGCGGGCGTGCCACCAGTCAGCTGCCTGTGGTGTTGACCCCATCTGCTGCGTTGCTACTCGTTAAATATTAGTTCGATTATGAGACATTTTGGTCTGTAATAAAGTTTAATACTCTCTTTACGTTATGGCATTGTGTTTTGGTTATCACTGAGTCGTTATATGTGTGAAACTTGATCCTGGCACACATATAATATGAGCATTCGAATTTGCCTTTAAATTTGGGTGTGACAAAGTGGTACCAGAGCCGTGTTGACTGTAGGACGTTAGCCTAGTTAGAAAATGGTCGTATTTAAGGATTATAATATCTTAGAAGTCATTCTTGCCTTCTGCTTGCTTTATTTCTAATAATATCATCCTTGCTTTATCTCATCCTTGATCTTTACCTTGGTTCTCTCTTCTCTAGTATCTTGACATCTATCTCACCCATCACCTGTTTCTTTATAGATGGTTCGTCAGTTGCAGACATCCTGTTCAGGCTGTTCCCCGTTTCCCCGCTTTTTGGAGGATCAAGATTTTTACTACTACCCCATGGAAAGTAGAGAGCATGAGGAGCATGAGAGGGACACTAACAAGGAGATTGTGAGGGAAGCACCAACTGCAATGCTGTCTCCAACACCTGCTTCAGAGCCCAACACTGTGTCAGATGATGAAGAATCTGAGGAAGATCCAGAAGAATTGGTCCCAGAGGAAGAAGAAGACTCAAAAGAGGAGATTCTAGAAGGAGAGGATGGTGATAAAGGAGATGATCAAGATCAGATGGAGGAGCAAGAGGAGCAAGCTGAGGAAGTGAAATGGAAGGTGTTCCACTACAAGAAAGATGGAAGAGGCATTCTTATGGCTGACAATCTAAGGAGAACAGTGTACCGTTTGGCCTATGGTGAAGATCCAATTTACTTTTGTGAGAAGTGGACTCATCCTTGGTTTGAGCCTCACTGGGGAGTGACAGTCATCGTTTATAAAAGAGTGGAAGACTATGGTCCTATGGAGGTATCTAGACATGATGATGTTGCTGCCAGAGATACTATGGAAGCTGGAATTGCTGCAGCTGCTAGAAGAGCACTCTATGTTCTCTCTCACAGGGAGCGTTCTGAGTTGGTACACACTCGCAGTTTGTACACCCCCTACAGAGCAAGTGGTGAAGCCAAGACCTATATTGCATCAGCTAATGGACACAGCCCCACCATAGACAACCTCAGAGAGTTACTGGCTACTGTCAACACTGCTTTGGATGACACCAACAACATGCTTGCTGCAGCTCAACAGAAGATCTATGAAACAGAGATAGAGAAGCGTCAGCTGGAAGCTATGCTAGTAGGAAGGGAGTCTCCTGTGGTCCATGACAGCGTAGAGGACACTCATCACTCTCCATCACCCAAGAGGCCTCGCAACAACTCACCAGACGCCCGCACTGAAGAGCTTCCTTAGGATCTAGGAGTTCTTAAGCTTAAGATCTTTGTAATCGTTAGTTTCTAAACGATCGTTTAAGTGCGTTAGTCTAGTGGTGTGTTTGAATGCTTGAGTTTGTGTTAATGTTTGAGTTGGAATTTTGTTTGACTGCAATGTGTTGTGGAGTAATGACCACAATGACATTGGTTCTTTAGTAAAGTGTTAGTTGGGTTTATCTCTGTCCCAATCTATATCCCTTAATCTCTATGCTCTACCACCAATATAATCTAGTAAATCTCAATCTGTTCACGGAGTTTTCTGAGTCAACAGTACTGTTCTATTTTTATCTCGAGCTACAGAACTCCAAAAACAGTAAAACCAGTTGGAAAAGTTCAGCAATTATATAAGGATTCATCTTTAAAAATTTCAGAAATTTAGGAGTTATATATAGAGAGTTATATACGAAACTTTGGAGCTATCAGAATCTGAAAACTCAAATGACCTAGACATCTTGTTTATTTCATAACTAAATCTACAGACCTTGGATTGAGGTGATTCCAGTTGGAATAGTTCCATAATTTCATTATATTTCTCTGGTTAAAATTTTATAATTTTTGGATTCCCGTACTGAGAGTTACATCCTGTTGTTTGGAGTCAACAGAATCTGTCCAGAATTGAAAGTCTTAACTGCCTTGTCTTTCAGAGTTTTATTCTTAGTGCAAACATCTAAAGTAGTGTCCCTAACACTCAGATGGTGGAAACCAGGTCAGGCTCAGGAGTCAATCAACCTGCAGTAATCCGTCCAAGGCGAGGAAGTGGTTCCAGCAGTGCACCTCATCAACTACCAATGGATCCGGCTTTCCAGCAGTTCCTGCAAGCCCAGACTCAGCTACTGCAGAACTTGACCAACACTGTGGCCAACATGCAAGCGCCAGGAAATAACCAACCCTAGCAACAAGCTCCTGTAAATAGGCACAGGGTGTTCATGAGCCATCAACCACCTGTGTTCTCTCATGCTACTGATCCACTAGAAGCTGAAGACTGGCTGAAGGCCATTGAGAAGATGCTTACCATTGCTCAGTGTGATGATAGGGAGAAGGTCCTATATGCTTCAGGCCAACTCCAAGGATCTGCATCGACATGGTGGGATGCCTTTTTTGCTGCTCATGCCAATGCTAATGCTATTACGTGGCAAGAGTTTACCACCAACTTCAGGAGCCACCACATTCCTGCTGGTGTACTGAAGCTTAAGAAAAAGGAGTTTCTTGCGCTTAAACAAGAAAAGATGTCAGTGCCAGAATTCAGGGACAAGTTTATGGAGTTGTCTTGCTACGCACCTGAGGATGTGGACACTGATAGAAAGAAGCAAGAGCTATTCTTGGAAGGATTAGCTGGACCTCTTCAGTACCAGCTGATGTCTCACACCTTTCCAAATTTCCAAGAGCTGATTGATAGAGCAATATGCTTGGAATCTAAGCGCAGAGAGTTGGGAGACTTGAAGAGGAAGGCTACTACTTCAAGAACATCAGGAAGCAACACTTGTCCTCGCTACAACACTCAGCAGTGGACATCATCTCGCTTTGGAGGTTCATGTGGGAACTATGGACAACAGTAGTATCCGCGCTCAGCTCCACAGACTCAACGTTCAGTTCTGTTGGCTAATGCCCCTGCTTATCAGCCGAATCAGCAGACCGTTCCTATCGGTACTCCTGCAAGGCCAAGTGGACCATATACTCCTGGGAATAACTCATGTTTCAAGTGTGGAGAGCTTGGTCACTATGCCAACAGCTGCCCCAAGAGGACTATCCCTGGCACTCCAGTACAAGGCATACCTAACAAGAATGGAGGGCAGACACCCCAAAGCAGCAGAGGACAACAGAACTATGCACGTGGCAGAGTGAATCATGTGAGTGCAGACTCCGCTCACGAGAATCCACAAGTGGTACTTGGTATGTTCCTTGTTAACTCCACCCCCGTATCAGTCTTGTTTGATTCTGGAGCATCCCATTCTTTCATTACTTCACAGTTCGCAGCTCAACATAATATACCCATTAGTCCTATGACTCGCAACATGCTAGTTAGTTCACCTGGGGGGGAATTGAAAGCATCCTATCAGTGTGAGAAGGTCAGTCTCAAAATAATGGGCAAAGATTTTTGGGCTAATCTCATAGTGTTGGAATCAAGAGGGATTGATGTGATACTTGGGATGGGATGGTTAGCTGCAAGTGATGCAGTGATTCAGTGCTCTAAGAGATCAGTACTACTCACTAGTCCTGCTGGAGAGAGGATCGAATTTCCAGCTACATCATCACCAACTTCTGAGAGTACAGTGAACCAACTTGATGGGGAAAGTTCTGGAAGATATTATAGTAAGGTGTGATCATTCTGATGATTTTCCAGATAGGATATCAGGTATGCCACTTGATCAAGAAGCTTAGAGAAGAGAGGATAGTTTGAAGAAGAGTCTCCTAATCTTTTCCTCAATCTTTCCGAATCTCGAGGACGAGATTCCTTTTAAGGGGGGGTAGGATTTGTAACACCCTAATTTTACAAAAAATTTGTTTTGATAAAATTTGAATAGAAACAATGCTTTGAGTTTAAGGAATATAAGGTGTGTGTGATTTTTTAGGCATTTAAATATATTTTTGAAAATTTAAATAAATAAATATAGGAGTTTAATGTTGCATACATGCTGGAGCATTGTTTTTGTTTGGTTGAATTCAAATTTGAATTTGAATTCTAGATGTTTGAATCCTTTCAAAGTTTCAAAAGCTTTTCCTTTTCTCCCTAACCTCTTCTACCTTTCTGGCCTGTTTTCTTGTTTCGGCCCAAGTCTTGGAAGTCCGCTGGACGCCTCTCATCTCCTTCCGCCCGTCTGCCTTGGCTCCCGGCCCAACTCTTGCTTAAGCCCAGCTCGCCGAGTCCGCTGAAGCCCCTCCTTCTTTTCCGCCGTCCGCAGCTCACCCCAGCCCAGCCAAGTCACGGCCCAGCACCGGCCCGTCTTCGCTGCGTCCGCCCGCAGCCACTGGTGAGTGGAGCCCACACGTCATCCCCAAGCTCCGTCCGTCCCGGACTCTCCCTCCGCAGCGTCGCCGAGTCCTGCTCCGCTCCGCCGCCGTCTCCGAGTGGCCCAGCCCTGCATGACAAGCACCGCCCGTCCTTTATAAGCCCCGGACCCCCACCGCTCCTCCCCAAGTCGAGCCCCCGCCGCCTCAAGCTTTCGCAGCGCCCGCGCCGAAACCATAGGAGCCGCTGCCGCTGATCCGCCGTCTCGCCGCCGCTCCTTCGACGAGAAGCTGCTCCGGAAGACCCCTAGGAGGTGAGGAAGACGTAGGTGCCACGCGTTTACGTCCTGGAGCCCCGCAGCGAAGTCACGAGCTCGCCGGAGCTAGAAGTCCGCCGCCGGCCGCTCCGAGCTTTCTCCCCGGCCGCTTCCCGTCGTCATCCGAGCACCCCAGCTCGAGATCCCCTGCTCGCCGGCGAGCTTTGCCGCTGCGCCGCCGCACGCCGGAGTTCCAGCCGCCGTCCAACGCCTGCGCAGCTCCTCCGCCGTCAGATCCCAAGCCAAGGGTCCAGATCGAGTCAACCAGTCAAACGTACCGGTCAACAGCCGTGTTTCAAAAATGTTTTGCAGAAAAACCCTGGCCTTTTACAAATTCCAAGCCGGTCCTTCCACCTGTTGAAGATCCTTACAGTTTAGTCCTTTTTCTTTTGTTTTAGCCCCTGGTTTTTATAAAAATAGTGCCCGAGGTCCAAAACCCTAGTTTTTCAACCAAACCCTTCTATTTTCAAGTTTCTTTACGCTTAAGCCCTCGGTTTCTTGCAGATAAACCCCTGTAACCTTAGATTCTTCACAGTTATGCCCTTGAACCTTCTCCAAGCCATATCTTCTTCGTTTTAACTCCGTTTTTCGCGTTTTTGATGTCCAAACGATCGTATCGAAGAGTAGAATAGCTTTTCACCCCTGTTTTGCTTTGATCTTACTGTTTGGTGATTGTTTCTTATTTTATTCTATTGTTTGCTTGTATGTACTTGATGTGATGCGTAGAGAATGTTTGGGCTGAAGGATTTGAAGACCAAGAAGCTCAAGTGTCTGAACAGCAACAGGGATCTGTTGAAGGCAAGTCTACCTTGATGCATACCCGTTTACCTATACAACATGCATTTAATTCACTATTCTTACTTTTGCTTGCATTAAATTGATGGGACCCTTTTTAAGAACATGACTAGATTATTTTATCCCTTTACCTTGATCAACCTGGGTATTTACATTTATTGTTGGGTAGCTCACGCTATGCTTAACTTGGTGGATGGTGTTAATGAAACTTTTATGAAACTTGATTTATTTATGCTATACCTTCATTAATACAAGATCACCTTATTTAAATGGAACATGGAGCGACCACCCAGGACAACAGTGCAACCACAAGGGTATATGGCTCTGTCTTGGCTAATTAATTAGTGACTCTAGTGTTGGGGTGATCTTACCTGATAAGGGCAAGGGGGAGCGCCAGTGGGGTATAGACTCGCTCTAGTAGGGAGTAGGCTTTGCTAAGACACGGTCCTACTAAGGGACTTTATACTCTGCAACGACTCGGAACCTTCGCGGGTTGCTTCACACTAGGGAAACTCTGTAAAGGCCTCGTAGCGTCCATATGCAATCACACCTAGGCAGTGTGGTATGATGCTTGGTCGGCATCGCGTGGTTGGGTTTGAAGTTCCTAGAACTTTTACGCGACTTGTGGTGAAAGTGTACAACCTCTGCAGAGTGTTCAAAACTAATCGATTAGCCGTGCTCACGGTCAAGAGCGGCCTGGACCCTCACATGATTAATCTGTGGAAGTCAATGATTAACTTGATGCATCTATCTTTTTTTTTGTTGTTATTCTCTTATGATAATTGTGGGTTTGGTATGAACTTACACTTGCTAGTAATTATGTTGCTAATAAAACTTGACCAACTAAAATGTTGAATGCTTAAACCAACAGCCTCCACTATAAAGCCTTGAATGTTATGTTATGTTTCCGCTTGCTGAGTACGACATGTGCTCACGCTTGTTTTCATTATTGCAACGACACAATCCGGATGCTGTTCAGATTTGGAGAGATTTGAAGATTTCCCTGGAGACTTCGATGACTTCTAGGCGGGCGTGCCACCAGTCAGCTGCCTGTGGTGTTGACCCCATCTGCTGCGTTGCTACTCGTTAAATATTAGTTCGATTATGAGACATTTTGGTCTGTAATAAAGTTTAATACTCTCTTTACGTTATGGCATTGTGTTTTGGTTATCACTGAGTCGTTATATGTGTGAAACTTGATCCTGGCACACATATAATATGAGCATTCGAATTTGCCTTTAAATTTGGGTGTGACAAAGTGGTACCAGAGCCGTGTTGACTGTAGGACGTTAGCCTAGTTAGAAAATGGTCGTATTTAAGGATTATAATATCTTAGAAGTCATTCTTGCCTTCTGCTTGCTTTATTTCTAATAATATCATCCTTGCTTTATCTCATCCTTGATCTTTACCTTGGTTCTCTCTTCTCTAGTATCTTGACATCTATCTCACCCATCACCTGTTTCTTTATAGATGGTTCGTCAGTTGCAGACATCCTGTTCAGGCTGTTCCCCGTTTCCCCGCTTTTTGGAGGATCAAGATTTTTACTACTACCCCATGGAAAGTAGAGAGCATGAGGAGCATGAGAGGGACACTAACAAGGAGATTGTGAGGGAAGCACCAACTGCAATGCTGTCTCCAACACCTGCTTCAGAGCCCAACACTGTGTCAGATGATGAAGAACCTGAGGAAGATCCAGAAGAATTGGTCCCAGAGGAAGAAGAAGACTCAGAAGAGGAGATTCCAGAAGGAGAGGATGGTGATAAAGGAGATGATCAAGATCAGATGGAGGAGCAAGAGGAGCAAGCTGAGGAAGTGAAATGGAAGGTGTTCCACTACAAGAAAGATGGAAGAGGCATTCTTATGGCTGACAATCTAAGGAGAACAGTGTACCGTTTGGCCTATGGTGAAGATCCAATTTACTTTTGTGAGAAGTGGACTCATCCTTGGTTTGAGCCTCACTAGGGAGTGACAGTCATCGTTTATAAAAGAGTGGAAGACTATGGTCCTATGGAGGTATCTAGACATGATGATGTTGCTGCCAGAGATACTATGGAAGCTGGAATTGTTGCAGCTGCTAGAAGAGCACTCTATGTTCTCTCTCACAGGGAGCGTTCTGAGTTGGTACACACTCGCAGTTTGTACACCCCCTACAGAGCAAGTGGTGAAGCCAAGACCTATATTGCATCAGCTAATGGACACAGCCCCACCATAGACAACCTCAGAGAGTTACTGGCTACTGTCAACACTGCTTTGGATGACACCAACAACATGCTTGCTGCAGCTCAACAGAAGATCTATGAAACAGAGATAGAGAAGCGTCAGCTGGAAGCTATGCTAGTAGGAAGGGAGTCTCCTGTGGTCCATGACAGCGTAGAGGACACTCATCACTCTCCATCACCCAAGAGGCCTCGCAACAACTCACCAGACGCCCGCACTGAAGAGCTTCCTTAGGATCTAGGAGTTCTTAAGCTTAAGATCTTTGTAATCGTTAGTTTCTAAACGATCGTTTAAGTGCGTTAGTCTAGTGGTGTGTTTGAATGCTTGAGTTTGTGTTAATGTTTGAGTTGGAATTTTGTTTGACTGCAATGTGTTGTGGAGTAATGACCACAATGACATTGGTTCTTTAGTAAAGTGTTAGTTGGGTTTATCTCTGTCCCAATCTATATCCCTTAATCTCTATGCTCTACCACCAATATAATCTAGTAAATCTCAATCTGTTCACGGAGTTTTCTGAGTCAACAGTACTGTTCTATTTTTATCTCGAGCTACAGAACTCCAAAAATAGTAAAACCAGTTGGAAAAGTTCAGCAATTATATAAGGATTCATCTGTAAAAATTTCAGAAATTTAGGAGTTATATATATAGAGTTATATACGAAACTTTGGAGCTATCAGAATCTGAAAACTCAAATGACCTAGACATCTTGTTTATTTCATAACTAAATCTACAGACCCTGGATTGAGGTGATTCCAGTTGGAATAGTTCCATAATTTCATTATATTTCTCTGGTTAAAATTTTATAATTTTTGGATTCCCGTACTGAGAGTTACATCCTGTTGTTTGGAGTCAACAGAATCTGTCCAGAATTGAAAGTCTTAACTGCCTTGTCTTTCAGAGTTTTATTCTTAGTGCAAACATCTAAAGTAGTGTCCCTAACACTCAGATGGTGGAAACCAGGTCAGGCTCAGGAGTCAATCAACCTGCAGTAATCCGTCCAAGGCGAGGAAGTGGTTCCAGCAGTGCACCTCATCAACTACCAATGGATCCGGCTTTCCAGCAGTTCCTGCAAGCCCAGACTCAGCTACTGCAGAACTTGACCAACACTGTGGCCAACATGCAAGCGCCAGGAAATAACCAACCCTAGCAACAAGCTCCTGTAAATAGGCACAGGGTGTTCATGAGCCATCAACCACCTGTGTTCTCTCATGCTACTGATCCACTAGAAGCTGAAGACTGGCTGAAGGCCATTGAGAAGATGCTTACCATTGCTCAGTGTGATGATAGGGAGAAGGTCCTATATGCTTCAGGCCAACTCCAAGGATCTGCATCGACATGGTGGGATGCCTTTTTTGCTGCTCATGCCAATGCTAATGCTATTACGTGGCAAGAGTTTACCACCAACTTCAGGAGCCACCACATCCCTGCTGGTGTACTGAAGCTTAAGAAAAAGGAGTTTCTTGCGCTTAAACAAGAAAAGATGTCAGTGCCAGAATTCAGGGACAAGTTTATGGAGTTGTCTTGCTACGCACCTAAGGATGTGGACACTGATAGAAAGAAGCAAGAGCTATTCTTGGAAGGATTAGCTGGACCTCTTCAGTACCAGCTGATGTCTCACACCTTTCCAAATTTCCAAGAGCTGATTGATAGAGCAATATGCTTGGAATCTAAGCGCAGAGAGTTGGGAGACTTGAAGAGGAAGGCTACTACTTCAAGAACATCAGGAAGCAACACTTGTCCTCGCTACAACACTCAGCAGTGGACATCATCTCGCTTTGGAGGTTCATGTGGGAACTATGGACAACAGTAGTATCCGCGCTCAGCTCCACAGACTCAACGTTCAGTTCTGTTGGCTAATGCCCCTGCTTATCAGCCGAATCAGCAGACCGTTCCTATCGGTACTCCTGCAAGGCCAAGTGGACCATATACTCCTAGGAATAACTCATGTTTCAAGTGTGGAGAGCTTGGTCACTATGCCAACAGCTGCCCCAAGAGGACTATCCCTGGCACTCCAGTACAAGGCATACCTAACAAGAATGGAGGGCAGACACCCCAAAGCAGCAGAGGACAACAGAACTATGCACGTGGCAGAGTGAATCATGTGAGTGCAGACTCCGCTCACGAGAATCCACAAGTGGTACTTGGTATGTTCCTTGTTAACTCCACCCCCGTATCAGTCTTGTTTGATTCTGGAGCATCCCATTCTTTCATTACTTCACAGTTCGCAGCTCAACATAATATACCCATTAGTCCTATGACTCGCAACATGCTAGTTAGTTCACCTGGGGGGGAATTGAAAGCATCCTATCAGTGTGAGAAGGTCAGTCTCAAAATAATGGGCAAAGATTTTTGGGCTAATCTCATAGTGTTGGAATCAAGAGGGATTGATGTGATACTTGGGATGGGATGGTTAGCTGCAAGTGATGCAGTGATTCAGTGCTCTAAGAGATCAGTACTACTCACTAGTCCTGCTGGAGAGAGGATCGAATTTCCAGCTACATCATCACCAACTTCTGAGAGTACAGTGAACCAACTTGATGGGGAAAGTTCTGGAAGATATTATAGTAAGGTGTGATCATTCTGATGATTTTCCAGATAGGATATCAGGTATGCCACTTGATCAAGAAGCTTAGAGAAGAGAGGATAGTTTGAAGAAGAGTCTCCTAATCTTTTCCTCAATCTTTCCGAATCTCGAGGACGAGATTCCTTTTAAGGGGGGGTAGGATTTGTAACACCCTAATTTTACAAAAAATTTGTTTTGATAAAATTTGAATAGAAACAATGCTTTGAGTTTAAGGAATATAAGGTGTGTGTGATTTTTTAGGCATTTAAATATATTTTTGAAAATTTAAATAAATAAATATAGGAGTTTAATGTTGCATACATGCTGGAGCATTGTTTTTGTTTGGTTGAATTCAAATTTGAATTTGAATTCTAGATGTTTGAATCCTTTCAAAGTTTCAAAAGCTTTTCCTTTTCTCCCTAACCTCTTCTACCTTTCTGGCCTGTTTTCTTGTTTCGGCCCAAGTCTTGGAAGTCCGCTGGACGCCTCTCATCTCCTTCCGCCCGTCTGCCTTGGCTCCCGGCCCAACTCTTGCTTAAGCCCAGCTCGCCGAGTCCGCTGAAGCCCCTCCTTCTTTTCCGCCGTCCGCAGCTCACCCCAGCCCAGCCAAGTCACGGCCCAGCACCGGCCCGTCTTCGCTGCGTCCGCCCGCAGCCACTGGTGAGTGGAGCCCACACGTCATCCCCAAGCTCCGTCCGTCCCGGACTCTCCCTCCGCAGCGTCGCCGAGTCCTGCTCCGCTCCGCCGCCGTCTCCGAGTGGCCCAGCCCTGCATGACAAGCACCGCCCGTCCTTTATAAGCCCCGGACCCCCACCGCTCCTCCCCAAGTCAAGCCCCCGCCGCCTCAAGCTTTCGCAGCGCCCGCGCCGAAACCATAGGAGCCGCTGCCGCTGATCCGCCGTCTCGCCGCCGCTCCTTCGACGAGAAGCTGCTCCGGAAGACCCCTAGGAGGTGAGGAAGACGTAGGTGCCACGCGTTTACGTCCTGGAGCCCCGCAGCGAAGTCACGAGCTCGCCGGAGCTAGAAGTCCGCCGCCGGCCGCTCTGAGCTTTCTCCCCGGCCGCTTCCCGTCGTCATCCGAGCACCCCAGCTCGAGATCCCCTGCTCGCCGGCGAGCTTTGCCGCTGCGCCGCCGCACGCCGGAGTTCCAGCCGCCGTCCAACGCCTGCGCAGCTCCTCCGCCGTCAGATCCCAAGCCAAGGGTCTAGATCGAGTCAACCAGTCAAACGTACCGGTCAACAGCCGTGTTTTAAAAATGTTTTGCAGAAAAACCCTGGCCTTTTACAAATTCCAAGCCGGTCCTTCCACCTGTTGAAGATCCTTACAGTTTAGTCCTTTTTCTTTTGTTTTAGCCCCTGGTTTTTATAAAAATAGTGCCCGAGGTCCAAAACCCTAGTTTTTCAACCAAACCCTTCTATTTTCAAGTTTCTTTACGCTTAAGCCCTCGGTTTCTTGCAGATAAACCCCTGTAACCTTAGATTCTTCACAGTTATGCCCTTGAACCTTCTCCAAGCCATATCTTCTTCGTTTTAACTCCGTTTTTCGCGTTTTTGATGTCCAAACGATCGTATCGAAGAGTAGAATAGCTTTTCACCCCTGTTTTGCTTTGATCTTACTGTTTGGTGATTGTTTCTTATTTTATTCTATTGTTTGCTTGTATGTACTTGATGTGATGCGTAGAGAATGTTTGGGCTGAAGGATTTGAAGACCAAGAAGCTCAAGTGTCTGAACAGCAACAGGGATCTGTTGAAGGCAAGTCTACCTTGATGCATACCCGTTTACCTATACAACATGCATTTAATTCACTGTTCTTACTTTTGCTTGCATTAAATTGATGGGACCCTTTTTAAGGACATGACTAGATTATTTTATCCCTTTACCTTGACCAACCTGGGTATTTACATTTATTGTTGGGTAGCTCACGCTATGCTTAACTTGGTGAATGGTGTTAATGAAACTTTTATGAAACTTGATTTATTTATGCTATACCTTCATTAATACAAGATCACCTTGTTTAAATGGAACATGGAGCGACCACCCAGGACAACAGTGCAACCACAAGGGTATATGGCTCTGCCTTGGCTAATTAATTAGTGACTCTAGTGTTGGGGTGATCTTACCTAATAAGGGCAAGGGGAAGCGCCAGTGGGGTATAGACTCGCTCTAGTAGGGAGTGGGCTTTGCTAAGACACGGTCCTACTAGGGGACTTTATACTCTGCAACGACTCGGAACCTTCGCGGGTTGCTTCACACTGGGGAAACTTTGTAAAGGCCTCATAGCGTCCCTATGCAATCACACCTAGGCAGTGTGGTATGATGCTTGTCCGGCATCGCGTGGTTGGGTTTGAAGTTCTTAGAACTTTTACGCGACTTGTTGAAAGTGCATCTAGGTCCCTAAGTGGATTTTGGTGAATTGAATGACAAAGTGATTAAATGACTAATGTATTTGTCTAAGATTGTGGGCATGTTTTATTTATATATTCATGGGTAATTATTGGAGTATTTATTTGTGGATGAATGTTATATGGCTCACATTGGAGAAGACAAATATATGGATGATCCTATTGCATGAGTGAAAAATATCAAGCAATAAAGAAAGATTAATATTGGGATAATTTGAGAAGGTCAATTCATTGCCTCCCATACTAGACATAGCTTGATTAAAATTATAAGGGTCACAAAAGAGAAGATGGTAATTCTCTAAGTCAAGTGCAAGGCTTCATGTTTTTATTGAAAGAGGACACAAGGATGAGTGTACACGTTATGGTTCTAATTTGGAAGCTTGCACATTCATTGTCAATCAAGATCAAGCATTTGAAGCGGGTTTTCAAATGAAGGTTAATTTTGTATGAAGCAAAGTGGAACTCAAAAGTGGATTGGATAAGTGATGAAGAGATCAACCGAGATGTTTAGGGTGAGGGACTAAGCAATCTTTGGGGCCGTAGCTAAGCCGCCATTAGTGTTTTGCTAAGGTGAAGTTCTAGCATCCGTGGGGTCTCCAAGTATCATATCCAAACCTTAAGTGAGAGAAGCAATGCAAGTCATCAACATATTATGATTGGCAATATGGAGTGACTTATGGATCCAAGTGTGCATTCCTATGCTAGATGGAAAGATCCTAAGTCATTAGCTCAAGAATGGACGTGCTCAAGTCAAAGGCTATGTTGAAAGCCCTTAAGTGGATATTGATCAGGTATGGCAAGATTGAAGACATTCAAGCTCAAAGATGTCAACAAAGTGTTTTTATTTATTCTTGAGTATAGGTATGCCGTACTATCAAGAGGGATGCAACATTAGCGAGTTGACCAAGTCAAAGTGCTCATTAGTTGACCTAAGTGAGATCTAGCCTTGAGAGCCTTAGAGTGTGCTAACAAACCCTCCTAACCTAACCTGAGCCACTTCATCTCTTTGGTGAAGTGTTAGGATCCTAGAAAGGGTTTTGGGGGGTGACTCGGGCCTGACCGGTCAGGGGCACCGGTCTGACCGGTGCCGCTAGCCCCAACGGCTAGTTTTTCGAACACCGGTCTGACCGGTGTGGGGCACCGGTCTGACCGGTCTGACCGGTGCCGTCCGAGGACTAACGGCTAGTTTTCTCCTTTGAGGGGTATAAATACCCCAAGCCTTCTTCAGTTGAAGGCTGCTGTTTCTAGTGCTTGTGCTGAGGTCCTAAGCCATTTCTTGCAAGCCCTAAGCCTTAGTGGCTCTCCCCAACCATCTCTTTGTGAGATTTGTGGATTCAAGCCACATCCTTTGTGTTGGGTTGAGAGAGTGAGCTCAAGAGCGTCTTTGTGAGCTAACAAGAGCATTTCCATAGCTTGAGCACTTCGGTTTCGCGTCTACAAGCTTTGAAGCATTTGTTACTCTTGGAGGTTTGCCTCCTAGACGGCTAGGTGTCGCCGGTTAGCTCCCAAGGTTGTGGTGAGTAGCGGGAAGTTTGTGAGGGCTGCGATCTTGCCTCTTCGTGGAAAAGATCCCCTTAGTGGAAAGGAGGAAAGTGGTTGAAAGAGACCCGGCTTGTTGTGGGAATTGTCCCTTACAAGCTCCTCAACGGAGACGTAGCCGTTCCTTAGTGGGCGGTGAACTTCGGGAAACAAATCCTTCCTTCTTTGTGTGGTTTGCCTCTCTAAGTTGTTTTTTTAGCATATTTGATTTGCTTCCGCTTCGATCTACTTGGGTGTGCTACTTGTGCGTGCAAGGCTCGTTACCCTGCTTGTGATCATCTACAAAGGCCAATCACCAAGTTTGGTTCGTGCTAGAAGTCAAGAGGAGTTTGAAGTTGTTTTTGCAGGTGCTCTGTGCGACACCGGTCTGACCGGTGAGGCGCATCGGTCTGACCGGTGCCTCCTGTGAAGTCCAGTGAGCGACCGGTCTGACCGGTCACCACCACTGGTCTGACCGGTGGGCACTGTCAGCTCAAGTTTTTGGGGAAGAAAAGTTTAATTCGGTCGTCTCGCCTATTCACCCCCCTCTAGGCGACATCAAGGTCCTTTCACTTGTGGTGAAAGTGTACAACCTCTGCAGAGTGTTTAAAACTAATCGATTAGCCGTGCTCACGGTCAAGATCGGCCTGGACCCTCACATGATTAATCTATGGAAGTCAATGATTAACTTGATGCATCTATCTTTATTTATGTTGTTATTCTCTTATGATAATTGTGGGTTTGGTATGAACTTACACTTGCTAGTAATTATGTTGCTAATAAAACTTGACCAACTAAAATGCTGAATGCTTAAACCAACAGCCTCCACTATAAAGCCTTGCATGTTATGTTATGTTTCCGCTTGCTGAGTACGGCATGTGCTCACGCTTGTTTTCATTATTGCAACGACACAATCCGGATGCTGTTCAGATTTGGAGAGATTTGAAGATTTTTCTGGAGACTTCGACGACTTCTAGGCGGGCGTGCCACCAGTCAGCTGCCTGTGGTGTTGACCCCATCCGCTGCGTTGCTACTCGTTAAATATTAGTTCGATTATGAGACATTTTGGTCTGTAATAAAGTTTAATACTCTCTTTACGTTATGGTATTATGTTTTGGTTATCAATGAGTCGTTATATGTGTGAAATTTGATCCTAGCACACATATAATATGAGCATTCGAATTTACTTTTAAATTCAGATGTGACAAAACGCGCGTGATTTGGGGGCTCTGGCACCAGAGATGTTCATCGGTCAGTGGTTCGACTTCTGCCGTCTACGGAGCCAGCTGAAGTCCTGCTAAACACACAAGGGTGTGATGGTCAATGCAACCATCTAAGTCTATCATAATTTGTTTTGACCGGTCAACTCTATCTTATTGATAAATTGATTTCTGAAAAGTTTTTTTTCTAAGGAAAACTGTGGGGGAGGTCCCCCACAGTATAGAAATCTTTTATAAAATAAATAAACAAGGGTTTAGGGGTCTTACATTGGGATTAACTGAAAGCATCTAACCAAACGCTAAAGGCAAATCGTAGATCTGTCTTGAGTCTAACTAAGTGAGAGTTACATTGAACAAGGAAATGAGACAGCCAAATAGATACACTAGGAGTGTTCCTGTTGAAGATCTTGTCATTTCTTAGTTTCCAAAGTTCTCACGCTGCTATCATTGCTGCTTCGGAGAAGAAACCCAGGCCGTGATCTTGCTTTGCCTTGATGAATCGGTCACCCAGCTCCAAGCTCATGTCCCATTGGAAGTGGATACGGGGAGCGTTCGGCTGCCCTTATTGCACAGTTCTTTCGGCTTCTTTCCTCTCACAATCAATCTGCCGGTTTCTTCTTGCGCAGTATTTTTCTCTCACAGTCAATCTGCCGACTTATGCCCCGTAAGAGCAGCCGAACACAGCCACGGTTCCAGCATTGCCGAGCAAAAGCACAGTAAAAAAAGAGGTGACTAATGGTTTCTAGAGCTCCCGACACACACATTACGTAGAGTTCATCATCATGCACATTAATGTGTCTCCTTGTCAGCATTGTTTTCGTGTTTAGACAATCCACACAGACAAGCTAGATAAAAATAAAATCTGATTCTTGGGGTGCACCTCGAGGTCCAAATTGCCTTGAAGGTGAACATTTCTGAAAAGTTAAAATCACATATCCTAAAATGAATTATTCTACTATATACGAACGTACACGCAAATATAAACGAACGTACACGCAAATGTGGACAGGTTTAGACGTTTTTTTTACAAAGACAGGTTTAGACGTTAGTCGCTCTGTTCGTTTGGCTTATCAGCCACCAGCCAGCAGTACTATTCTCTCAGAACAAATCAGCAATCAGCTACCAGCCAGCGGTACTTTTCTCTCAGAACAGATCAACGCTAATCATCAGCCACCAACCAGCCGAACAGTGCGAGTCTAGTGATGGCTAGACCTGCACCTATCACCGTGAGTCCGTGACAACATTTCGGCGTTTAGCTCAAACAGCTACCCAAATAGAACAGACACAACAGTACATGATACATCACATCACTTTTTGTGCAACCTTGCTATACGTACGATCGGTCTATACGCACACGTACTACCGCAGAAAAGCACTGTGAGGCTACCAACACCAACCATCCGTCAATGAAGCATTTTCCAAAAAGAAAGAAAGAAATTAATTAATTATACATTTTAACTTCCTTTTGCATATGGAAATCAGATATTTTAACCGAAATACGGTTGTACTTTCAGAACAGTTTACTTGTCCAGGATGACAAAACAATTTAGGTCTTGTTCCATTAAAAACTACTATTCACCTGTCATGCTTTGACACATGCATGAAGTATTAAATGTAAAATAGACAACTAATTACACCAATTGTAATAATTTTATGAGATAAATCTGTTAAAGTCAATTATTTCATGATTTAAAAATATCGTGCCACAGTGAATATATGCTAATGACAGATTAATTAGGTTTAAAAATTCGTCTTGTGATTTCCAAGCGAGTTCTGAAATTAATTTTTTATTAATGTGCATTCAGTCTCGAAACACAAATTTTGCATCTTTTTTATACTTAAGGTTTGCGAAATGCTCCAAAACACTTTCATACCTCGTTTTGGGTCACACTTTCATACATCGTTTTGAGTCTAATGGAATAGATTGTATGCGTTCGTAGAAAACATTTTTTAAGTTCGGTACCCTGAAATAATGCATTCAACTCCGAAACACTCATTTCACAAAAAAAATTGTGTGCTGAAGGTTGTGAAATCCTTCGAAATACTCTTAAACATCATTTTGAGTCTAATAATGTAGATTGGATGCATTCATAAATTTTGATAATTCAATACCTCGAAATAGTGCATTTAACTCCGAAGTCTATGTTTTGCATCATTTTTCAAGTTGAACACTCCTTTCGACATCTCAAAGAATATCCGATGTGACAACGTAAATTCTTGTACCAACTAATAACTAAACAAAAGCCTTAACAACAGCGAGGTTACACCGTACCCTTTCCGGCAGCCGCCGGCGAGCGCCGCCGTCGCCCGGAGTGAGTGTACTGCTAGGGACAGGCCGCCGGTACGAGCGTACTACAGCACTCCAGTAGCCCAAAAGGCCAAAAGCGATGGATGACAGGATGACAGGATGAGAGCTCGTCTCAGTTCTCAGCCACCAGAAACTCCCAGCCTCTCGCTCGCACGGCCACCGTCTCTGATCTCTTTTATCCACGTGGCGCTCTCTCACTGGCCGCAGACACCCAGCTCACCACCTCCTCATCCCGCGGTCCTGCGGCTCACCTTCCCCCGCGCCACTGCCTCGCCGACCCCCGTCTCGTAAACCCCGGGCCCCCGCCGCCGACCCGCCGGAGGAGGCCGCCGCCGCTTACACCGTTATGCCATGGCCGTCATTCTTTCCTCAGCAGCGCCAACGCAACTGAGTCCTCCCGCGCGCCCCCGGAGGCATCAGCAGCAGCCGGCGAGGCCGGAGGCCGCCGCGCCGAGGGCCTCTGCCGCCCGCGCCCTCCGTGGCGGCCTCGCGCGCCTCTCCGGCGCCGCGTTCGTCCTCTCCCACGCCGGCGCCGCGCTCGCCTTGCCGTCCTACGAGGAGGCGCTGCGCCTCTCGACCGACTCCGGCGTGGACGGGGGCGAGTTCGCGGTCACGTTCCCGGACCTTGGCCTCGACGGGCTCGTCGACTTCGTCACCGAGAACCCCATCGTCATTGCCGCGAGCGTTGCCGCCATCGCGCTGCCGCTACTCCTCGGGCAGCTGCTGGGGGGCGACGGCGGGGGGTCCAAACCCTACGCCGCCGTGTCCGCGAAGGCGGCGTACCAGCGGCTGCTCGAGGAGCCCGGCGCGCAGCTCGTCGACATCAGGCCGCTCAAGGACGCGCGGGAGGCTGGCGCGCCGGACCTGAGGGAGGCCAAGAAGAAGGTGGCCGCTGTCCCGTACAAAGGGGAGGACAAGATCGGGTTCTTGAAGAAGCTGGCGCTGCGGTTCAAGGACCCGGAGAACACCACGTTGATCATCATTGACAAGTGAGGACCTCAGATCTTGGTTAATGACTGCAATGTGCTTGATTGTTGGGTGTCGTTACTTCCTATTAGTCAATGGTTGGAGTACCTATCACAATTTCAGGAACCAATTTTTGCTGCATTTTGTAGAAAAGAGCAAGTCAACAAATTGCTGCATTGCTAAGTCTTCAGTGCTAAAAATTCCATCAAATTTTCTATCAGAATTTAAAGAACCAATTTTGCAGAGCAAGCACAGGCATTCTTGGTGTGTCAATATTTTTAAAGTTAATTTAACTTCATATTTTGATCTGTTTTGGTCTTTTTGGGTATCAAAGATTGTCATTAAAAATCATCTTGATTATCGATCAGGATGTGCATGTGTCTCATTTATACGTGTTCTTTGCTTATGGAAAATTGGATTGCCACAGCACATGGTTGATGCTTCTGAACCGTGTCAAACACAATAATGTTACATATTGACAAATTATTAAGATTTTGCATATAGAGCAGAGCATACCAGAGCCTTACATCTACATAGCCTTGCATTTATTGTCTACTGCATTAATGCAGTATTCTAGATAGCACCTGAACACACTGACTTATTATTGGATTGAACTTTAAAGGCTGGACTTGTGAGTTACATGCTTGTGTTTTCACATTAAAATTCAAATACTTGTTATCTTGTCAGTATTCCGTCGGTACTACAATGCACACAATTTTTTTTTCTGAACATTTAAATGAAAAACATTGTGGAAGTCAGATTTGATGGGAACTCCGAACTAGTTGCTGAACTTGTCACAACCAATGGTTACAAAGCTGCTTTCGCAGTGAAGGATGGTGCAGAAGGAAGTCGGGGATGGAAGGTATTGATCCTTTAAGTGCCTCATGTTTTCTGCCGAATAGCTTCTTTATTCACACGACAAAGTGTCACCATTTGCTAGTGTCCCACTGCAGAGCAGTAATCTTCCCTGGAAGGAGCCTACAATGGGATTCAGTTTGAACTTGGGTGACCTTTTTGGGGTGAGTTATCATCTTGACCTTTTTCTTTTGGTACTTTGTTTGAAATCTATGTTGTACGAATTATAAAGTTTCAATGCATTGGTTTTTGGTAACTTTTATTTCTGTGGCTGGTGAATGCTGAATCTGCTAATCAAATGTACAGGATGGATCAGATGGCTTACCTCTGACAATTGGTCTTGCTGCAGCTACTGGCTTGGGAGTACTTGCCTACACAGAGGTAGTAACACTTGGAGTGTTTCATCTAGCATAGCTTTTGTTTTCTTACACATTATGTATGATCCGTCCTGCAGATTGAGACTTTGCTACAGTTTTTGGGTTCGGCTGCTGTTGTTCAGCTAGTGGCAACCAAGCTCTTGTATGCTGAGGTGCATAATTCATTCCTCTCTTCTCGTAATGGGCTTCAGGGTTGTCAACAGGAGCTTCATTTTTTAGGATAGAAGACCCTTTTCTTCAGTGATGGAATCTTACAATCTATTTATGCTGCTCACAGGATCGAGAAAAAACCCTTAAGCAGATTGATGAGTTCTTTAACAAGAAGGTTGCTCCAAAGGATCTTGTTGATGAAATAAAGGTAGCTAGCCATCCTCTTGATTATTTCTTGTTAAATCCTTAATCAAAACCATTTTTTCAGAATCGTCCAATCTAGAGATCGGCTCCTATCTTATTTTCTCGATTATTTACTCTGATGGTCAAATGTCTTCCTAATTTGAAGTTCTTATCTGGGTTAGACTTAAAATGCATGGCCTTGGTTACACTGAACAATTCAGTCAGTGGCTGCATGTGCAGTTCTACCTGGAATGTATATGTGTCTTTCTCGACCAGAGTTTAGAATGATTTGAGCTTGTTTAGACTTACTTTTGTGTGTAGAAACCTTATTTCACTGGTTTTGTTTGAGAGAATCAACAGTGCTTTGTTTGAAAAGAAATTCATGATTTTCCAAGGAAAGAACAATGAAAGATGATCACTTTGTTAGTACTTTGAGGTTTTCCTACAAATCCAATAAAACTTATGTAGATTTTGATTGTTTCCTCCTTTACTTGGAGCCATACGTTGTTTCTTAAGATATTATCCAGCTAATTGTCTTGAGAGTAAAATGTGCATGGTGCAACTATATTATTCAGCATTATTCCAAACAATGTTTTACCTTATCATGTGTTCATTGAACTTTAGTCGAAAAAAAAGTGTTCATTGAACTAAAATGGTCAGTTCTCCTAGAGACAACGGCATAGCCATTTCCTGTGAAATTACAACAAAATTGCTGGCAATATTCTTGCAGCATTTGAACTGTTCCTGGTGAAATTCTAGCAGAATATTTATTTTTGAAATGGCTTTATTCTGAACCTGGGCCAACCTACATTGTTTGCATGGAAAAGGCTTTTTGAATATATCTTTGTAAATGTTTGCGGTTCCGAAGATTTTATTTTCATCTACAGGAAATCGGGCAGGCTCTACTACCTTTACCTGGTGACCCTAAGAGCCAACCAGCACTAGAAACGGGGACTCCAGCTTCTGCCACAACAACAGCTGCACCAACAGAAGCAGCTCCTGTAACGCCCACACCTCTTTCACCTTATGCAAATGTCAGCGCAAACCTGATACCTGATTGCATTTGGACAAGTGAGCCTGAAAACTCATGCCTCGCTCATCATTTTCTGCTTGTCATTATGTGCAGTACCCAGATCTCAAACCACCAATACCCCCTTCAGCACCCTCTGCGGATACTAAAGCCGAGGTGAAGGTTGAGAGCACCGCCACTGAAGCCCCGGCGTCGGTCAACTCGGCACCTCCTGCTCGCCCCAGACCTCTGTCACCATACACTAATGTAAGTACACATCTGAAACTCCATTGCCATTTGTAAAAAAGCTCTTGATTCATCACACCACGCTCATCATTCTTTCATCCGTTGCAGTATCCGGATCTCAAGCCGCCATCCTCACCTTCGCCATCACCACCTTAATTAGGCATGGGTACAAGAAACCGGGTCTAGAGGATATTAAAGAAAAATTGAGCTGTTCATACGGATCTGGCGTATCACCAAAGGTGTATTCTGTACTATAATCCTGACTGTGTATTTATGGGCCACTGTGGTAGGGTTTTTGGAGCAGTAAATATATGATGTTAATGTCCAGTGGTCATCGATGTGCTCTGATTTTCTGTCTTCTTGTTTTGGTACTTGTAAATGTCGAATTACTAGCCTGCCGATGGAACTTGATGTTTGACGTGTAATGGTGTAAATGTGTATTTTTGTCATGCATGGATAGTCAGAAGTTTAATACCTCTGTTAAAAATTGTAGTGATCAAGATGGTGAAACTTGGAAAAAATAGAACCTTTGTGTACATCATTGGCAGTTACATATATCAGAGTACTAAACCTTGTACAACAACAGTAGAAACAACTTAAGCATACAAGCATACGTTCATGAATTAAACATAACATAAGCTTGTCCACGAATTAAATCACAGCTTAGCACTTATACCAAGATTAATGGCTAAAACACTTGACTGAACTTACCAGGTTGCTTTTAACTCTCAGTATATGTGATAATCATCCATTGCCAACACTTGCAGGTTGACTCTTGTGGCTATGGTCAACTGGTCAAGTTAGACAAGATCATAACTACTAGTAGAGGAAATATAGTTATTTTTTATATATAAAGGAACTAGATTCCGGCCTTGTGCAAGTAGAGAACAGACTTATGGCCGTGTGCTGCTGCCTGCTGATTTTTACCTCGCGTCACTACGTTTGCACTCATCAGACCATCATGTTATTCAGTTATGTTCGCTTCTTGATCGGATCTCCTTGCATGTAGAGCTTTGTCCTAAACTAACTTATTCACCGTTCAAACTCTGGCAAATACTGGGACGATAGCTTTTTACCCTCCATCATACACTCCGTAGTGATAGTGCCCGTTCACTTAGTGAAGTGAAGTTGCAAATGAATAGTGAAGTTGTAAATGAATAGTATTTTTTATGAGAGAAGATGTGATGGTTGAAACCATCACATCTTCTCTCACAAGAAATACTATTACAACACTATTCATACACCATCTCGTGTGTAAGAGCATCTCCAACAATTTGCTAAATTTTACTTGACAAATCTTGTGTTTTGCCAACTCCTAAAAAGATATAACAAGTAAAAACAGAGATCATCTCCAATAGTTTGGCATAATTCACTTGCCAAATCCAGATCTAACCTACATCAAAAACCCTGAGAGAGAAACAAAATTATGTTTCTACCCTTCCACTTCTTGAAAACTTAAATCAGGAATCCTGAGAAAAAACAAAATTATTTTTATACCCTTCCACCTCTTTTGATACGCAAGGATGCACCGCGAATAGTTGGGCGCATATATGCACGCGCGAGTCTGTTTTTCCCAACTTGGGATAAATGACAACCTGAGATGGGGAACTGTTGGAAAATGTTTTTTCTGTTTTTGCCAAAAAAATAACAATAGTAACTTGGGATGGGGAACTGTTAGAGTAGCTCTAATATCCCATTTTCTAGCATCATTTTGAATTTAGGAAAACATGTTTTTTATTTTTTTGAACAAAACTAATTTATTTTCTTTGTTTATAGAGCTAGAAATAATCAATATGATTTTCCTAAGTTAAATATTGTATAAAATCCACACATTTATGTTGCATTTACTTATTCAAAACCCTAGACTTGTCGAAACATTTTGTTGAATTATATATATATATATATATTAATCATTTTGTAAAATTATACGACCATTTCAAAATTTTGCAAATTTGACCATGGACCGCCATGGCCCACGGCGGTTCCACCGTCAACCGCCGTGGGCTACGGCGGTTGGGCCTACCGCCACGGGCCCGACCTGCGGAAAGCCCAGCCGTAGTGGCCCACGGCGCTTGACATTCATTCGTCGTGGGCCACGGCGGCAGGTCGTCAGACCCTATAAGAGCCGAAAATTTGCCCGAAATTGTCATAATAATTTGGAAAAAAAGAAAGAGAGGGTTGGGAGGGAAGGAGAAGAGAGTGAGGGGCGGAGCAGCGAAACTCTGCTGGTCCTTCGCTTCATTGTAAGTATTTCGTTGATTTCAACCTTTTTAGCACCTGTACTTAGATGTAATGAAATCGTAATTAGTATTGATTATTTAGATTTTTTAGATATGTAGTATTAAATAGTCATTTCCGTAGGGTTTAGTGCTTAGAAGGAGAAGAGAGTGAGGTGGAGGCGGCGGAGCAGCGAAGTTCTGCTACTTCTTCGCTTCATTGCAGGTATTTTGCTGATTTGAACTGTTTTAGTCATTTTAGCTTAGATATAATTACTATTAATTATGTAGAGTTTTCTGTAGTTATGAATTAGATTATAGATCTGTAGTTATGGATTAGATTATACTTTACATGTTTGCCACTGATTAGACTAAATTACGTAACATAGTTACTGTTAGTATTTGATAGTAGTTATTGGTTTTTAGTCCCTGGATGTAGTATTTGATAGTAGTTATTGGTTTTTATTATGAATCAGACATGTCGGAGACAGTCACAGTCAAATTGTATTATGGATCTGGAGAAATTATATATAGTCCACAAGGAGTTGACTTGTCAAATTTTAGTTCAATTGAGCAAAATATTAAAAGAGCAACAGAAATTTGGGAGGGTATAACCAAGTGGCTGGTCAAGTCATTTGCAGTAGATTTAGAGCATCAATGCATGTCGGTGATGGTACTAATCAACAGAAGTGAACATGTGTATTGGGAGCTCATGCCACTTGAAGGAACTCGACAATGGAGGAGTTATATCAGGAATGCATGCCGAGTTGGTTTGCCTGTGATTTTGTTTGTCCAAGTTTACCTGAAGGGTGGGTCTAGCAGTCAAGTACATGAGGAAGCTGAGGATGCGGATGAGAGGGAAGGTGATGATGAAGGGGAACAACAAGAGGACGAAGAAGGTTATGAAGAAGGGGAACAACAAGTGGAGGAAGAAGGGGATTCTGAAAGTCATGAGTCATCTAGAGGTTTTGTTGTCACTGGTTTTGTTGATGAGGGAGAAAGAAACCCTGAGGTGATGAGACATTATGAGAGAGAGTAAGAAGCTGATGAACATGCATTGGAAGAGGACTCTTCATATGATGATTATGATGTTGATGATGATGATGATCTGTCTGAGGATCATGTGCCCTGGGATTGGCAGAACTACTATTTCTCACAGTGTACTATTAATCGTGGTGAGGATGTGCCCTGGGAGTACACGGAGAATGAGGTTATAGTAGGTGCCATGTACCCCACTATTGCACATGTGAAGGATGCAGTCAAGCAGTGGTCCACCTTGACTCTGCATAGGGAGTTCAGGGTAGTCAAAAGCTCTCCGAGGATATATGATGTGCATTGCAAGAAGGAGGATTGTTCTTTTCGAGTGTATGCATATAAGGGGAAGTGGGATTATTACTTAGAGGTGAAAGAAGTGGTGCCTCACAGTTGTACTCTTGATCGGATTGATGCAAAGCACCGAAACATTTCAGCCGATTTTGTTGCAAGCCACATGTACCCTACCATTGTGAAATGTACTTCATATGAGCCGAAGGCCATTATCGGTGCAATTCAGGAAAAATTCGGGTACACCATCAGTTACAGCAAGACATACCAAGCAAAGAAGAAGATATTGGAGCATAGGTGGGGTACTTATGAAGCATCCTACCACAATTTACCTAGCTTTCTGCACACAATAGTTCAGATGAATCCTGGCAGCTACTATGATATCAAGGACTATCCTTGTCACGAGAAACCAGGCAAGCTTGTGCTTCAGCGGTCATTCTTGGCTTTTGGTGCCTGCATTGAGGCTTTCAAACTGTGTCGACCGGTCATTTGCATAGATGGCACTTTTCTCACTAATAAATACAAAGGAACAATCCTGACAGCTGTGGCAGCTGATAGTAACAATCAATTGCTTCCTTTGGCCATTGCATTTGTGGAGGGGGAGAATGGTGACAGTTGGTACTGGTTTCTTGAGAGGTTGAAGAACATGGTGGTGCAGGATGTGCAGAATGTGTGTGTCATACACGATAGGTACAAAGGTATTTTGCAAGCAATGAATGACATGAAAGATGGCAGCCAAGAGCGATACAGAGTTCCATTGTGACCCGATGTTAGGAGCAGGTGGTGCACTAGACACATGAAATCAAACTTCCAGTCAGTTCAAGAACAAGGCCCTATCTAAATTGTTCGAGCGGTTGTGTGAGCAGACTCAACAGAAGAAATTTGATGCCATCTGGGAGAAATTAGATGACCTGACAAAGAAGGCATCAGAGGAGATAGCAAAGAGGCCAGTGAATCCTGAACCTGGAGATGAGCCAATTTCTCTCGAGGATGTGGGATTAGATGGCCCTCAAGTTAGATGCAGAAGAGGGCGTGCTGTGAAGACCTTCAGCCAGTGGATTCAGAATGAGCCTAAGGAGAAGTGGTGTCTCATGTTTGACGAGGGCGGAGCAAGACATGGGATAAAGACCACTAATTTTGCTGAGGTCTACAACTGTGTGCTTCGTGGGTCAAGACCTCTTTCTCTAGTTGGCATCATCGAGTTCTTCATGTATCGTACAATGCAATATTTCTACGAAAGGAGCAAGGCAGCGGATGAGGTTGTGAGGAAGACTCAAATGACATACTGCACCAGAATGACTCAGTATTTGGACACGGCTCAGAAAAAAGCACTTCTGCACTCGGTCACAGCGCAGCCTTTGTACCAGTCCGCTGAGAATGAAATTATGTGGAGATATGAGGTTGAGTGCAAAGGGAAAATACGCCTAGGCCCAGCGCGTGAAAAGACGCAACAAGTGTGTGACATTGGCAACGAAATATGCAGATGTTCATGCCTGAAGCCACAGCTACTACATAAACACTGCTCCCATGTGATCGCCGTATGTTACGTACTTAAAGATTTCAGCTACCGTAGGTACATACCATGGTACTACGACAAGCTGACTTTTTGGAACATTTGGAACCGAACAATCCAGGGCTATCTCGTGCAGGGTACTTTTACTGAGAACCGCAAAGAAAATGTTGTGCACATACCAAATCCAGATCCTGAGATGTGCTAAGGTGTTGGAAGAAGGAAGAAGAAGAGGATTAGAAACAACATGGATGAAGCTGAAGCTGGACCTGCAGTAGTGATATGCTACAAGTGTCACAACACGGGCCACACGTATAAGAGGTGCACAGCTACAAATTATGCTTGCAATGCACCACCTACTGCCAATGTGGGCTCATCAGCACCTTCAGGATCATCCTAACCCCCATCAGGACGTGGACGTGGACGTGGGCGTGGGCGTAGCAACAATGCAGGATTTAGATGATTATAGTTGCTTGTAACGTTAGGACATTTAATTATGAAATTTGTAATGTTCGAACTAATATTTCCTGTACGAACTTATGCATGGTATTGTATTTGAATAATTGAACTGCTATTTCGTGTCGCCTTAATTATGTTCATTCATTTTTATAATTTTGTTTATGATTGAAATTTATAATTTTGTGTATGATTGTAATAATTGTTCTTATCATGTTTTGCAGGTTCGCAATGGCCTCCTCAGGTCCTGAGTTGGACTTGTCCTTCCTCACCGCGAGGAAGGACAAGGTCAAGGTGCCAAAGGGAACCAACACTCCTATGTGCTTCTGCGATGACAACTGCAAGCTTGTGAAGTGCAAGGTTCTCGGGTACGCTTACGGGATGAGGTTCTTCATGTGTGCAAACTATGCGCACAACCCGATCCAGCCTTTCGATCGCAACCTTAGAGCCAAAGTAAGGACTTACTACACTTCTCGATTATTCATTTGTCATTTTTGTTTTATTATTTGCTGACATGTCTTTAGAAAAAGACTCCACCTCCTCTTTGTGATTTCATGCAGTGGCTAGATGCCGAGCAGTCTGAGTTCGACAAGAGCTACGTCGAGGCAGCGGGCCGTGATGCAAGGGAGAGGTGGTTCCGCATGGTTGAGTGGGAAAAGAGAGAGGAAAAAAAAGAGGAGAAGGAGATGCGCATTCGCCAGGAGATGAGAGAACGTAAAGCGGCCCAGGCCCGTGAAGCCGACAGAGAGAGGAAGAGGGAGAGGGCTCGCCGGGCCAAGGAAGCTAGGCCTGATGCCATCAGAAAGGGGAATACCCCCGTTGCACTCAGTAGACCTAGAGTATTAGTCAGACTGTATCAAATAATTCAGGATTTCGTGAGATCGTGATGTAGGGTCCTCGGTTTGTATCCTTAAGAACTTTAATCGAACTGCATTAGAGTGTGTTTTCTCCGTTACGTTTGTTTCGTTAGAGTCACGGTCATATGCAGAGTCGTTGTGTTTCCTCCGAGTCACTGACATGTTCTTCTCCCACGGATCGACTGGCCCACAATGCGCCAGTGCCCTAGTACAGAGAACTGCGGTTTCTCGCAATGGGTGGATCCACCAGCTATTCGCCCCTATCAAGAGTACATCGACTACCTCGAGGACGTCGTCATCTTCAACCTGAAGCGGGAGCTGTCGGAGGCATTGGCTTCCCCTAATCGATCGTCCAGCGCTGGAGACGGTCGATGCTGCAAATGTTCAACCTGCACTTGTGAATACCAGAAGAAGAACAACTCCCCTCCACCTTCACCACCTTCACCCCCACATGGGTACTACTACATGCCGTCGCAAGACTCCGGCGGGTCTTTGCTCTCCGGGCAGTTCTCGTACAACTAGATTAAGTAGACCTGTTGTAATTAATTTTTTAAATTCCCTAATGCATGTTATCAGTACGTAAGGCACTTTGTTAGGATTTTTCGAGCGCCGTACATGTCATTGCAAATGTGTGTGTTAGACTTCTAAATATTAAAAAAAATAAAAAAAGATGCCGCCGTGGGCCACGGCGGTTGGGTTGCAACCGCCGTGGCCTACGGCGGTTGCATGTCCGCTGCCTGCCGCCGAGGTGGACCGGCAAACGTCGTCCCCGACCGCCGCGCGCTACGGCATTTGGCCTAACCGCCGTGCGCTACGGCGGTTAGGCCTAACCGCCGTAGGCCACGGCGGTTGCCTATGGAAACGCCGTGGGCCACGGCGGCCGCCGTGGACCATGGCGGTCCGTGATCATATTTGCAAAATTTTGAGATGATTATATAATTTTGCAAAATGATTAAAAAAATATTTAAAAAATTCCATTTTGTTCCGCTCAAACCTGAAAAGATAATTATAAAAAAAATGTAATATCAGCTTTAGGCCCAAACTATATCCTTTCCTAACCCAGCCCATCACCCCTTTCCATTTTACTTCCCTCGAATCCCCAACCCAAGCCACCTTCCCTGCCGCCGCCCTCCCTGCCTGCCTGCCTGCCTATCTTATCATTTGTTTGTCATTCATTTATCTATCGACGACGAGCACGCGCTCATCCTGAGGGCATGTACAACCCGTCTATAGCACCCATCTGTAGAGCAGTAATTTTGCAAAAACAACCCCACCGCTCCCAACCGACGGCCTCTGCGTCGCTACACTGGCGACGGGGTCGTCCCGTTGCCCGATGCTCAGGCAACGCACGACGTCGGGCTGTAGGACGTGTCTCCACCCAGCGACGCTGGCTGGATCCTGCGCTCCGTCCCCTCCCGCCAAATCCTCCGCAGCAGCCGCAAAAGGAGTGAGAGGGGAATTGGTGTGCAGGGCCTCCGCACGCCACGCCGGCTCCCGCCTGAGCTCGAGGCAGGGGCGGAGTCAGGATTTAAGGATAGAGGGTGCAATGAACAAAATAATTTACTACTTTTAATATCTTCTCTAATTGATTTCTGCACTTTTGGAACATATATGCTTAAAATTTCATTTTGGACATCAGATGAAGTGTATTTTGTATTTTAGAGCATTTTTTTAGCACAACCTCGTTATACAAAGTCAAAAGCTTGAGTATTTCAAAAAATTACCAATGTTTAAGGAAACAGGGGTTCATCATGACCTTAAAAAAGCATATTTGAAATGTTAACTACTTAAGCATAAAGCATATAAACAAAACAAGTTAAAATTAATACTCCAACACAGTTAATGATCTACTTAGACTAAATTAGGAGGGGGTATTAAGCTAAATTAGGAGGGAGTATTAGAGATTTTAATAGAAGATTGGGGGGTGCCTGGCCCCCCTCAGCCCCTCCCTCCCTCCGCCCCTGGCTCGAGGCGGAGCTCGAGGCCGCGCGCCGTCGTCGCGGCCAAAACGGCGAGCTCCTCCCGTCTGAGCCCCGCCGAGCTCCTCCTGGCCGAGCACCGCTTGAGCGCCCCTACGGCCTCAGGCAAGCCCCGCCGCCACGCGGGATCCGCGGGCGCGAGCACGGGCTCCGACCGCTGGCCGGCGCGGGCGGGGAGAGCGGTCGGATTTGGTGAAGATTACGGAGGCGCCGGACCCACAGGTGGTGTTTGGCGCTGGCGCCCGACCTTGGGCTGACGGCAATGGCGGAAGCATGATCCAATATTGCCGGCGCACCCGTGGTTGAAACTGAGCAAGAGGTGGCCGGGAAGGGAGCTTGGGAGGTGATGAAGACCTGGGAGGTAGCGATTTGAAGGTGGTGGCCAGAGCATCATGGATTTGGCCGGCGGATGGGGCTCCTCCACCCAGCTCGGTCTGTCCCCATGGAGAGGAATGGATGGACGGGGTGAGTTCACGATGAGAGAGAAATATGAAGAGAAAAATGGAAAGAAAAAACGGGATGAAGTAGACAGAGCTCGATGCTCCACCGACGCTCTCCTGCTGGGAGCTGTGATAAACGTAAACAAATGTGTGGTGGAGATATTTTGGTATTTTGCTTATACTTTTTTTCACCTATAAAATATTTTGTTATATTAGATAAAGACATCATAACTATATATGTAATATAGTCATTATATTCATAATCTTTTCAAATTATTGTAATCTTGCTTTTTTATTTGTGCTTGATAATATTCTATCCCATAGTAACACAATGGTAATATCAAATAGTCACATACAATGGTATACACAAATGCATTTGTAGTTGATCTAACCTTCATGTAAAGCATTAAACACCTTACAGATGGCCTCTCTGTCTATAGGCTGTATGAGCTGTCTGTACATACACTGGTGGAAAAACGACCTTTGTTCCCAAGTATTTGTCCCGGTTCAACTTTGGAACCGGGACAAATGCTTTTGGGGCGACGTGGCCTCGGGAGGCTGTTTGCGCTGCCCCCCTCCCCCTTTAATCTCGGGTGGTAATACCACTCGGGACTAAAGGCCTGGCGTCCAACGGCTCCGAGCCGCAATTATTGGCGCCAGACTTTAGTCCCGGGTCGTAACACCACCCGGGACTAAAGTTTTTGTCCCGGGTGGTATTACCACCCGAGACTAAAGTCTCATCTTTTAGTCCAGGGTGGTAATACCACCCGGGACTAAAAGGTGCGCCTATAAATCCCTGCCTCTCTTCTTCTTCCTCTGCCCGAGCTCACATTCACCCGAGACTTAAGAGATAGTTTGTGAAGAGCTAGCTAGTTCTTCTCCTAGGGAGGTGATGTCCAATTTTTTTGTCATCAATTTGTGAAGATTTCTCTCCTCCAAAGTGTTGCTAAGGTTTGATTCTTCATCCTTCCTTCATTTGTCATGATTAAATTTTGTTTTTATGGTTAGAAATGGAGAAACTATGGATTTAGATTTTTAGGTGGTAGGGGGAGCTAAGAGATGTTTTAGATTTAGCTAACATTGTATTTAGTTTCACATATTTTTTAAGCATAGTTTCACATAGGGATTTATCCTCTGATTTTATATTTTTTGCTATAGAGATAATTGATTTTAACTTTTAGATGAGAGATGCATTTAATTTTACATTTAGCTTAATTTATGAGAAGTTAGTTTATTAAAAAAATGGTCATTACCAAACAAAAATATACTACCTACCTATTTCATTTATTTTTGTTAAGTATTTCTTGTTTTAATTTAGAATACATTTGGGCATTCTCTTATTTTTTTTTCTTTTTTCCATATACAGTCAGTTGGTTCTCTACCAGTGGCCTTACATCACCAAGCTACATCCCAACATCTCGTACCTAGCTACGTCACCGGCGAGCTGGGGCTATACGTGGCTCAGTGACGTAGGATTGTAGCTAGATAGGAGATGTTGGGCTGTAGCTAGTTGATTTGGAACTGTAAGTGGGAGAGCGATGTGCGTGTATATGATGGTGAGGTGAGGCTGTAGTTCGTAGATGATCAGGGTCATTAGAAAAGGTATAGTACAGACTTACGTCGACTCCGGGCTCACTGCACCTGAACGAGCTCTTGCACTTATCTATTTAGTTATTAGAAAATGAGAAAATAGGTCTTATATATGTTGTTTTTATATAGAATAAATTTAAGCATTCTCTTATTTAAGCATTATTATATATATATTACAGAGTAGTCCAGAATAACTATGGCAAGTCATGGCGGCGGTCGTGGAATCAGTTTTGATGACCGGCCACCTTTGGCTCGTCGTCCAGGCATACGCTTCACCCATGGTGTGATTGAGTTACCTACTGGTGATCGAAGCCAGGGACCTCGTCCCAACATAGTAATATTCTTTTGTTGTATAAATTTCATGTTTACGTACTACACACGGATAATAATATTATTTTCATACAATGCAGGTTCTCAATCATTTGCAGTGGCTCGCACATGTTGTTGAAAATTTAGGTGGTACCCCTCTTGTTACATAATGCGTCATTGTCGGTCCAAACAATTACATACAATTAAAAATCTCGTTTGACATAGCCGTTCGAGGACAAAATCACTTCTCGCTGTCTTCAGAACCCATCCAAATGGTATCGATTGTTGGGTGGGGTGCCCCTGCACTGGTTAAGAGGACTTATGAAAGGACCGCCGTGCAGGCATGCTTATAACAACTAAACGCTAATAGGTATTTTGTGCCAGATTACTCTTATTTTCTAATAAAGTCACTCGAGGAATGAGAAAGTGTCACCAGGACCGCAGAGAGACTTTGTCGGCTAAATGAACATGACATGGTATGGAGCACCATTTACTCTTATTCAGCATTTTTAATGCGTCGTAATAACATTATTCTTAACTGTAGGATATGTTTGGTCAAACTTTTGCGGCAATGAGCTTTCATGCAATTCTAGAGCAAGTGATGGATGTTATGGGATTTTCTTACACAGATTCAAATGCTATACAAACAAGAAATTGGAAGTATCAGGCTCATCTTTCATTTTACAGGCCATATCAGTTTTCCTCGCCGCCACTGTTTGAAATTTATGGAAGTCCATGTGACCGTAATTGTGAAGCGATAGAGAGTGCACTGATCCATTCTCTGGCATATTTCGCTGAAGTTCTCGACTTCAAGATCGGAGACTTCAACTATATGGACTATCTAAGGAAGAAGAATAAAGTATGAAATATGTGTCGCGCATTGATGCACCCCTCTATCTTTGTTAAGACCGTACCTTAAGTATTCATGTATGACCTTTTTATGTTTGTAAGACCTTAATTAAGTATTGATGTACGAACTTTTTTATATTTTTTGTTAAGACCTTAAGTATTGATGTTAGGCCAGTGACTAATTTATTGGAAACCTTAATATTAGGGTTCTCACCTCCAAAGTATTGATTAAGTCTTAATATTAGCCTTTATCACAAATTTTGGAGACCTTAATATATATTAAACTAAAAAAACAACAGGGTCATTGGGGGGGGCCACCCTTTAGTCTCGGTTGGTAATCCAACCCGGGACTAAAGGCCAGCCCTCCACCCGGGACGCAATGATTGGGGCCGGCCTTTAGTCCCGGGTGGTAAACCAACCCGGGACTAAAGGGTTAGCGGGGCCGGCCTTCAGAGGCCTTTTGTCCCGGGGACAAAAGGCACCCTTTTGTCCTGGTTGGTTTTACCAACCGGGACAAAAGGCCTCCCCTATACAAAATCGACAGCACGCTCCCTTTCTTCTTCCCTGCCCGACCATTTTTCACCGAGAGCTCAAAGAGCAAGCTCCTCTCAGCTCCATGGCGCCTCAAACCTAGGGAGGTGCTGCCCAAATTTTTCGTCATCAATTTGTGAAGTTTTCTCACCTCTAAGGTGTTGCTAAGGTATTATTCTTCATCCTCCATTTATTTGTTTTGTTTAAATTTCGTGTTATGATTTAGAAAAGGAGAAAATAGAAATTTTGATTTAAGAGCTAAGAGATGAGGTTTTTAGTATACTTTAGATTTACTAAAAAGTAGTTATCATTTATTATGATAATCTTCTATCATTCATTTGTACTAAGATTTTACTTTTAGCTAGCTTTATTTATTATTAGAGAAAATAGAATTTATTAATTTAGTTATTAGAAAATGAGACCTAGGGATAGTGTATATTTTTTATACTTAAAATTTATGCCATAATTAAGAAAATAGAAAATTTGATTTAAGAGCTAAGAGATGTAGTTTTAATATTAGTATACTTTAGATTTGATAATAAGTAGTTTTCATTTGTTATGATTATCTTCTTTCATTCATTTGTACTAAGATTTTTTTTTTGTTTTTATATAAATTTTACTTTTAGCTAGCTATATTTAATATTAGAGAAAATAGAATTTATTAATTTAGTTATTAGAAAAGGATACCTAGGGATAGTGTTGTAGAATTAACATGGATATTTTTCACTTAATATGATGCAGATGAACCGGCAATGGATGTACAACACCGACAGACGGTCAGCGGAGTACATTACCGGCATGCATGGTTTTCTCGAAGTGGCGAAAAAAACAAGGATGCGAGTGGGTTCATGTGTTGTCCATGCTCCGATTGCAGAAACGAAAGAGACTACCATGACCCGGGCACACTTCACCTCCACTTGTTGAAATACGGATTCATGCCGAACTATGTGGTTTGGACCAAGCATGGTGAAAGAGGGGTTGTGATGGAAGACGACTAAGAAGAGGAGGAGGGTATTCCGGACTGGGCCGCAGGTCAAGCTTTTGCAGATACTTTAATGGAAGATGCTGACGAAGAAGAGTTACCAGCACATGCTGACGGGCCTGCTGATGATCTCGGCCAGGTTCTACAGGATGCACAAAGGGACTGTGAAAATGAAAAAGAAAAGGCAAAGTTCCAACGTATGATCGAAGATCACAGAAAACCGTTATACCCAGATTGCAAGCCAGGTCACAAAAAGCTTGGTACTACACTAGAAATGCTGCAATGGAAGGCAAAACATGGTGTGTCTGATAAGGCATTTGAAGGGATGCTAAAAATTGTGAAGGACAAGCTTCCGGAGAACAATGAATTACCGTCCACCACTATGAAGCAAAACAGATTGTGTGCCCTCTTGGGTTGGAGGTACAGAAGTTCCATGCATGCCCTAATGATTGCATCCTATATCGGGGTAAGGATTACGAAAATTTGGATGCTTGTCCTGTGTGCAAAGCGCTACGTTATAAGATTCGGCGAGATGAAGATGCTGGTGATCTGCAGGGGCACCGTGACAAGACGAAGAAAGTTCCGGCGAAGGTTATGTGGTATTTTCCTATAATACCACGTTTGAAGCGTTTGTTCCGGAAGAAAGCACATGCTAAGTTGATGAGATGGCACGCCGAGGAACGTAAGCAAGACAACCTGCTGAGACATCCGGCTGATGGGTCTCAGTGGAGAAAGATTGATAGAGAATTCAAGACATTTTCTGAGGACGGGGAAAGGAACATAAGGTTTGGTTTAAGTACGGATGGTTTCAATCCATTCGGGGAGTTTAGCAGTGGTCATAGCACTTGGCCTGTGACCCTATGCATGTTCAACCTTCCTGGTTGGATGTGCATGAAGCGAAAGTTCATTATGATGCCGGTGCTCATCCAAGGTCCAAAACAACCCGGCAACGACATTGATGTGTACCTAAGACCGTTGGTCGATGAACTATTACTGCTATGGCGGGAAGAGGGCGTACGTGCGTGGGATGAGGATAGGCAAGAGAACTTCGATCTACGAGCATTGTTGTTCATAACCATCAATGATTGGCCTGCCCTAAGTAATCTTTCTGGGCAGACAAACAAGGGATATCGGGCATGCACACACTATTTACATAGAACACAAGGTATTCATCTCAAAAACTGTAAGAAGGTCGTGTATAATGGTCACCGTTGTTTCCTTCCAACTAATCACCCCTTACGGAAGAAAGAGATGCATGGGAAAGGGAAGGCTGACCATCGTACGAAGCCACCCCGTTTTAATGGAGATGCCGTATTTGAGATGGTAAATGATCTAAGGGTAGTCTTTGGAAAGGGTGTTGGTAGTGAACCTGTTCCAACTGACGCCAACGGGCGTGCACCAATGTGGAAGAAGAAATCTATATTTTGGGAGCTACCTTATTGGCGTAGCCTTGAGGTCCGACACGCAATTGACGTGATGCACCTTACGAAGAATCTTTGCGTGAATGTGCTAGGCTTCATGGGTTGTTACGGTAACCCGAAGGATACCAACGAAGCACGAGAGGACCTGAAAGAATTTCATAAGATTCCCAAAGTTCCGCGGGAGGGTGATGATGAAACTGATCCAGAAGAGGATGATGATGATGTTGATTACTATGGTCCTACTAGTTACACTCTCACCAAGAAAGAGAAGGAAAGCGTGTTTGATTGCCTGAACAGTATTAAGGTTCCGTCTGGCTACTAGTCGAATTTAAAGGGGATCATAAATATGAAAGAGAAGAAGTTCACAAATCTAAAGGCCCACGACTGTCACATGTTGATGACACAGTTGCTTCCAGTTGCGTTGAGGGGTGTTCTATCAGAGAATGTACGATTACTGGTCGTAAGGCTTTGTGCATTTCTCAATGCAATTTCACAGAAGGCAATCGATCCAGCCAAGCTAGGAAAGCTACAGAATGATGCGGTTCAATATCTTGTCAGCTTTGAGTTGGCATTTCCACCTTCCTTCCTCGATGTTATGACACACCTCCTGGTACACCTTGTGAAAGAAATTACTATTCTCGGTCCAGTATACCTTCACAACATGTGGCCTTTTGAGAGGTTCATGTCGATCCTCAAGAAATATGTTCTTAACCGTGCCCGTTCGGAAGGAAGCATTGCTAAGGGATATGGAACTGAGGAGGTCATTGAGTTTTGTGTTGATTTTGTCGACACAATTGACTCGATTGGGCTTCCAGTATCACGACACGAGGGGAGGCTACAGGGAAAGGGTACCATCGGAAGGAAATCAAGTTTGAGCAATAATACTGATTTGTTCCATAAAGCACACCTAACAGTCCTGCAACAATCATCACTGGTGACTCCGTATAGGATGGAACACGAGCAGATTATTGCTTCTCAAAATCCAACCAAATCCCCAGTCTGGATTGCACGCCGTCACTTGGAAACATTTCCCTCATGGTTGAGTGAACAACTAATCGGAAACTCAACGATTCATCCACAACTAGCTTTATTAGCCAGGGGACCTTGTAGCACAATTACAAGATTTCAAGCTTACAATATGAATGGTTACAATTTTTACACGAGAGCTCAAGATCGCAAAAGCACAAACCAAAATAGTGGTGTCCGTATGGACGTCATCGGAAAAGATGGGGGCAAGACCTGCTATTATGGTATCATAGAAGAGATATGGGAGCTTGAGTACGGAGCGATGAACGTCCCTCTGTTTTTTTGCCAATGGGTAAACCTGAATGGCGTAAAGAAAGATGAATATGGAATGACAATAGTGGACCTTACCAAGATTGGGTTCAAAGATGATCCATTCATGCTTGCCAAAGATGTGCATCAGGTTTTCTATGTGAAGGATATGACTAGCATACCGAAGAATAAAAATCCCCAAGAAGCAGGACCACAAGAGGCAAAGTGTCACATAGTTCTTCCAGGTAAAAGAGTAATCGTGGGAGTCGAGGACAAAACAGATCAATCCGATGATTATGATCAGTTTGATGGCATGCCTCCGTTCGCTGTCGAAGTTGACCCAAGCATATTGCTTGGACGTGAAGAGACACCGTACTTACGTGCTTGAGATTAATGTCGTAATGTAATGATTATTGATCAAATCAATTGTGTATCGGTCTCAAATTTTTTATGAAGCTTGAATATGTCATGTGAGATTGACCCACCAAGTTTGAGATTTTTCTGAATTAATTTACTATTTTTTCAGTTTAATTGAATTTCCGTGCGACATCACCTAGAAATTAAAAGTTGAGCTGAGAGCACCCCTGAAACGATCCAGAAAAGTGCCAGTAAGAAGACGGATTACAACCATCATCTTGGTCGCGGTGGTTACGCGGTTGCAGCACCCAAGTGGCGGAAGATTGAACAAGACCTCCTCAACAAAGGTATCGTACCAGCGGTCATTGACTGGGAAGAACGATCGAAGAATTGGTATTATGCCCGCGGTGGAAGATTGAACCCTGATGATGGTTCCCTTGAATTCCCACCCACGTTACGGGAGGCGGCACATGAGATAATAAAAAAGAATGAAGACATCAAAGTGGGCAGATTGGTTCCTGACAGAGACACGGATGAGCTCACTTTGGCGCTCGGGAATCCGGAACACCCAGGACGTTGCAGGGGCTACGGGGTAGTCCCGTGGAAGTTTGCTTTCAAGGGAAGTGTCGACACCTACAGAAGCCGCAAAAGAAGAAGGGAGCGTGAAGAGGGGCGGTGGCGTGAAATGATGGAGCAGAGACTTAAAGATCAAGAAGATCGTATGAATGCAGAGATTGAACGACGAGTGACCGCCGCGGTAGCTCAGATCACCCCTGCCGGAGCACTGCCCCAAGCACCGGTGGATCCCGTCATTAGCGCTTCCGCTCGTAAAAGCAGCTGTGCTTCCACAGAGGCCCCCGAAGAACAAAGGGCGGCAAACCAAGAAGAAGTTCAAGTAGAGGACAACGAACGGTACCCTGTGGATGAACTCTGTCAGCGCACCGCATGTGAGCTGCACAAGCCGATCGGCAACATCACAATGAAGGTATATATAAACCTGATTATACGTGCAATTATCTCAACCTTTGATGCATGTCTCAAGCATTTAATAACTTCATCATTTCTCTACATATATATAGGTGGCGTACGGAATGGCTTTAGCACATCTCCCAGGACGTACAAGCCACGGCATGGAGATTCCAGCTGGCTACGCCTCAGTTGGTTTGGAGGAGATTGTTGACCCAAAGTTTAACGACATAGAGCTAGACATCCAAGGAGGTGACAGGGAAAGGACACTCCGTGATGTGCTTCACAGTATCATATTGTGGCCCAAACGTTACATCATAATACCTAACATGCCGCCTCCGAGTGTTGCCGAGCAGCAGCCACTATCTCCCGGGCCGTCAACGATCCCTCCGAATGTTGCCGAGCAGCAGGCACCATCTCCCGGGCCGTCACCGGGCCGGTCATCGCCGAATGATTGGAGCTCACCGTATCCACAACGAGGGAATTCTCCTGCCGCGAGCGATGACGATCGTCAGCAATCACCACCAAAGCATCAATCACCACCAAAGCAGCCTTCACCAAAGCCTGCCAAGAGGCGGTCCCGATCAAAATCTACCGCGTCTATGCCTGTGCCAAATCCGGATCCCCCGAAGAAGAAAGGGAAAAGCTGCCTGTTAAAAGGAAGCTGCCATATGACATGACAGCATCAGAAAATGAGGCGGAGTATGATAAGCAACTCAAGGCGTGGATTGAAGGGAATAAAGAGGCTGCTAAACAAAAACGGCTCGAAGAAATGGAAGCAGAAAATAATAAAGATCGTCCGCAAAAACTCAAAGCTTTCATAGAGAAGAAGGAAGCAGAAAAGAGACAAGAAATTATAAAACCCCTACTAAGTGATTATGACCGGTCGCTACACAAGTCCCTAAAGAAGAAGAGACAAGGAGGGTCACCAAATAGTTACATCGACCAAGTACCGGGGTCGACGATGCCACAGGATTATAGGAAGAAGAAGAAGGCAACACAAACGTCGACGTCGGCGAAAGAGCCTTCAACGAAGAAGGCAACACAAACGTCGACGTCAGCGAAAGAGCCTTCAACGAAGAAGGCAACAGAAGCGTCGACGTCGGGAGTACAGACTTACGCCGCCTCCGGCCTCACTGCAACTGAATGAGCTCTTGCAGTTATGGACGCAGAACAACTAGCAAATGTCATTCAAATGCAAGAAGCAACAGGGCTCCCACTAGAATATGTTCTCGGCCACGAATCACCTCCTCGGGACAAAAACTTCGTACCTAGATGGCACTACGAGCATGGGAAATCTTTTGTCAGGCCTGAGTTAGTGAAGAAACTCCCTACTCAGATGCGTAGATTGCATGACTTCTACATGAAGATGTCAAAGGCGGGCCTGGAGATGATTGGCATGCTTGTTAAACCGGGAGATTTTGCTGGTGAAGGCGAGAAGTTGTCCTGGCTGCGATTCAAGGATATTTATGAAATTTACCATCTTGACTCCTTGAATACCGATCTTGTCATGGCCTGGTGCCTGTAAGTGACGGTGCAATACATACCCTAATTAACAAATTTATGCATACTCTAATTATTAACTCTGTCTTTCATTTTCTGTAGCCTGGAAATGCATAACAAGGGGAAGAATGGTTACCAACGAATAGGTTTCATGGACCCATCTTTAGTTAATCAAGATCAAGTAAACAAATAACCAGAAACAACATTCAAAACAATCCTAAGGACCTTGTGTGAATTGCATTACAAGGATTTGATACTTCTACCCTACAACTTCGAGTAAGTGTGATTACCATCTTAATTGCTAAGGGTTCGCATTTCTAATTATCTTAGTTAACATTATTTAGTTCTAATCTTTTGAGCTTCTTTATATACAGTTTTCATTGGATTCTTCTCATAATTGATGTCAACAGAAGCAACATCCTTGTCTTTGATTCGTTGAGAAGAGATCCGAACAAATACTTGGACCTTCAAGATATGTTTCAAGAGTAATAATTCTATCCATACATTCCCTTTTATGCAATAGTGTGCTTTTACTAACACTATCTAGCTCTAACTTTCATTATTTTCTGCCAGAGCTTGGGAAAAATTCAAGGCTGTCAACCCTGGACAATGGAGACCTAGAATAAACTTCTCTACAAATTTTCCGGTACGTAAACCAAATAACAACTTCAGCTTGGGCAAATTAAAAATGTATAACACTAATTTTTCATAATTATCTTCTTCAATTCAGTGTATGAGACAGGAACCAGGGACACATTTATGTGCATACTATGTGTGTGAGTTCATCCACAATTTCTGCGAGGCAGACCCGTCAGATTATACTGTAAGTATTATTTTAAACCAATTAATAATACATCTTTTTCTAACCGCTTATATATTTAATTCTTGTGTGTAATATATTAAATTATTTGCACATTGCAGAACAATATGATTAGGGATGCAATCACTGAGAAGGACCGACTCTTGGCGATTCAAGAAGGTCTCTGCGGATTCATAATGGACCAGGTGATTAATCCACAAGGCAGAAATCACTATGACGGTCATCGAATTGATAAATTTTAATTAGCACCTCCGGTGGAACTTTAGACTAGAATTAGAATGAAACGGTATTTTGATGTATATATATACTACTTTCAGAAAATACTATCTATGCTTTCGATGTAATATAATGTGTGTATATATTTATTTATAAGTTTATTCTCTTCATATAGTACGTATAGTAGACACGTATAATTAGTGCAAACATTTACATGTACACGTAAATTACACCCAAATACATGAGAATATACGCGTATAACATTATTAGAACAATTGGAATTGAAACAAAAAAAAATGACAGCGGGGTCTTTAGTCCTGGGTGGTAATACCACCCGGGACTAAAGGGGTGGCGCACAGGCGCTGGTGTGCCCTCCCCTTTTGTCCCGGGCGGGGCTACCACCCGGGACTAAAGGGGTGGCGCATAGGCGCTGGTGTGCCCTCCCCTTTTGTCCCAGGCGGGGCTACCACCCGGGAATAAAGGGCACCCTTTATTCCCGGTTGCCCACCCGGTGACAAAGGGGAGGGGGGCTTTTGTCTCTCTCTTTTCGTCCCGGGTGGGCTTTAAAGACTTAAAGCCTTTCCCACCCGGGACGGAAGGCTGTTTTTCCACCAGTGATATGTCTGCACGCGTAATTCGAGTTTCTACAGACGACTTGCTGTCTAAGGGTTGTACATGCCCTGATACCGGCCCACCTTGCCGCTTTCCCCAGTCCGTTCTGAACTTAATTACCTAATTGAATTTTACCTTCTTTTTAATCTCCTCATCTTGTATGGGGCTTATCCCCCATATATTTATCTACGGATACATTTGATATATAAATTAATTTAAATATAAGAGCAAGCTTTAAAAAACTCTTGTCGTATCCACATTAGACAAAATGAACTAAAAAAAGTCGACTAGGTGAATTGGTTCGAGTGAAGAGAAAAAAGCTATACATAACTCAAATTCTTTTTCGGAGATATTCACTTTCCTGAAGAGGCAGACAAGATATTAGATGGTAGTTTGATATCATCAAAAAGAGACAAAAAAAGATTCTAAGGAATAAAAAAAAGGAAAAATCCGGTTTATGTTCAACAGAACAAATTCTCAAAAACAAGGAAAAGTATTTTGTTTCAGTTCAGCCGGCAGTCGCATATCAAATGGATGAAGGGAGAAATTTAGCAACACTTTTCCTGTAGGATCTCCTGCAAGAAGAGAATAATCTCCAACTTCGACTTGTCAATTTTATTTCTCATCAAAATAGCAAATTAATTAACTCAAACAATTTATCACATGAATAGTCAATTCGTTCGACTTGCTTAGTGGTGAATTGGGAACAGGAAGAAAAAGAAGGGGCTCTTGCTTCTCTTGTTGAGGTAAAACAAATGATCTGATACTCGATTTCCTAATAATTGAGTTAATCAAGTCTACTACATATACACAAAGAAGGTATGATAGGACAAGTGTAGGACTGATTCCCAATAATAGGTTTGATCCCACCAATAGCACTTTCATTTATTCCAAGGTGAAGATTCAATCACTTAGCCAACATCAATAAGCTATTGGCACCTTGTTGAATCGAAATGAAGAATATCCATCTTTGATGATTTTGTCGTCATCCAACTGTTCTTGAATTGGTTTATTCAAGAATTCAAAATATCCCAATGCGGTAAAAGAATCAAATCCTAGAATTCTTATTTGAGATATTTTTGGGATCTCAAACACAATTGTACCTAGTATATAAAAGTTTTCTTCATCTTACTATTTATTAACACATAATCAAATCTTGTTAAAAAATACTTGTTCCTTGCATTGAAAATTTAAAACAAACCTTCCAAGTACTTCAAGGACTTAAATACTCTTTAATATATGAAAAATAAAAGGATTTCAATTTTCGACATTAACATCATATTGGAGATGACTATGAAAACAAAGAAGATGCTCTCCATTGATCAAATGATGATACTCCCTAAGGGAGTAAAGCCAACCACTGCTAGCTCTAGCTTCATCCATGGGTGGACATAGGTAATGCTTCTTTTGTATAGTACCTGATACTTACGAATCTTGTATGCTAGTACGTAACACCTCACACAAAGTATGGGTTTGAAGGTCGTGTGGATAATAAATTTGAACACCCCTGCACTGGGTATATGAAACTATTTGAATAACTGTGACTCTTGGTCATGATGAACCCACTTTGTCCAAACCCTCTTTGATTAGTTTTGAACTTCTTTGAAAAGCGATAGTTTTGGTAAATGAGCTAGACGTGTCTGAGTATAAAACTTGCATAATGGATGATACAAGTAGTTATGGAGATGCATAAGAGGGTCTCATATAGTGTCTTATTTATTTGTATATGCAACTCCTTTGATCCTCCTACATATGAAACTTGCTCATTGTCAGACCTTCCAACGTGTACAATTTTCTCAGGACTTGCGCAATTTAACGTAATTTGTCAATCCCTGCTTCAATAGCTCTTCATGTATTGCATCCATAAGACGTACACACTCTTTCAAAAAAATCACAATATTCGCTACATGAATCAGAGATTTGGAAAAGAAGTGTTCAACTAGAAGAACGGTGTTTGGAGGAAATGACGGGTTTCCATAAGAGGTTTCCTCTCTATACTAATCGATCGATCTACTACTAGCTCATCATAAATATTTCAAAAAAAACCCCTACTACTAGTCACACGTCGCATTACTTTAGGCTGGTGTCGTGCATGCATGAACTAAAATAGACACCATTGCAAATACAAAAAAACACAAGAACCAAATCAAGCTAGGAAAGAACGATGTACATACACCGATCGTCGATCGATCAGATAAAAAAGGATCGATTATTCAGCTGTAGAAATCGAAATAAGCACTGATCGTCTATATATTGACCAGAGCCTACACCTTGCTCAGCCGCACCACAGTTGCACGGAGATAGTACGTAGCTGCTCCTGTGTGTTAACTGTATTGAGCTGCCTGCATGGACTAGGGATGGATTCGGATCGAATACGCACGGATACGAATTCGGATGTCACTATGTACCACATTTTAATTCGAATTCGGATACGAATACGAATATTATCGAATACGAATACAAAACGGATATTTCGAATTCGGATTCGCATTCGAATACTTACTTGATTTATAGCATGGAGTATGATGAGTATCAATTTCATTTGTCGATGATTTTATAATTGATAAAATCATGTTACAAGTAGAGAGTAAATTTGATCATTGTACATAATAGATATCTTATAGCAAATACCATATCTATTATTAAAATAAATAAATATATCACAATAAATATAAAAATTGATGATTTTATAATTGGTAAAAAATTATGATTAAGACAACTTATAATATATATATATTAATAAAAATTTAAGTAATTCAGTATATAAAAATAAATATTTTTCATAGATATATCATTTAAAATTAAAATAAGTGCATTCATACATATAAATATAAATTATTTCTTTAAACATAATATATTATATTTTAAATTAACATGAATAGGCATATTGTAATAATTTAATTTTATTATTGTATATCACTAATAATATTAGACTAAATAATTTTCATTTGATATTTTTTAATATTTTAGATGATGTACATCATTTTTAGGTAACAATATTAACATTAACATCATTTTTTAATTACTAATTAGTCATCAAAATAAGTTTTAGAAGATTTCATGAGTACTTTGTTATACACGGATACCGGATAGTGTCGGATAGTCCATATTTTTGTCGAATACGAATCTGGAACCGGATAAAGAAAGAATTAGAAATCGAATACGAATACATCCATCTAACATTCACATTAAAAACGAATACGAATACGAATATTCATATTATAATTCGCATCGAATACGGATTCGGATAATTCGGATATCCAGACATCCGAATCCATCCCTAGCATGGACAGCAGCCACGCATATCCAAGTTGCTCTGTAACTCTCTGTGCAGCTAGAGCCAATCACACGTCACACGAGCGTTTGCTGAATTTCGTGCACAAGCTCCTCCGCGCTAAGTTCACACTCGATCCCAATCTGTACACACAATAAGAAAGCCATGCATGAAATTCATGCTTGGTCAGATCCTTCGTAAATCCATGGACGCACAATACAATATGACGTAGATATGATAACACTTATAATGAATTATTTCGATATTTAAATAATATAGGTAGATGTATTGCAATGCAAGGTTATATAACGTGGTATTTGTGAGAGTACAACTTGTGTATTCAATTTCCTGAAAAGTCGGCAAAAGTATAGAAAACTACTAAGTTTCCAACATATATAATTGCTAATAACTGTGCCTTCTGCTTCTCTGCAATTAAACTGTCCATGACGGTGTCATGCTTAGTATGCACCACTTCACCAGGGATCTGACCTACACCCTGTTCGTCTGGCTGACGGCTGGTGGCTGGTGCTGATTTGTTCTGAGAGAAAAATATCGCTGGCTTGTAGCTAGTAGCTGATTTGTTCTGAGAGAAAAATACTGTTGGCTGGTGGCTGATAAGCTAGACGAACAGGGCGCTAGTAGCTAGATATACTGTTCACCGCCATTTGAGGATAAAAGTCATGATCTGCTAGTTTTTATCATGTAAAAGAGAGCACACTCCTCTCGATCATGGACACAGCACATTTCCTGAGCCTAATCAATACCACAAGAAGATCTTGTTCACCATGTCTGCATACACTCCACACAGTGCACAGCACTCACAGAACTGTGTATTCGAACTCTACAGTGCATATGTCCAGGTATAACCTAGCCTCTACACTAGGGCATTTATGAAACCGATGGGCTGGATCATGATCATGATGTATATTTTTCAAATTATTTGGGAAGAGTTTAATTTGAGCCAAAGATGGCATGATGCATCCAGCAGGGGCCTGGAACAGCAATGGCCGTGTCGAGACGATATGATGAGATGCTCTTGCATGATTACTGGGGGAGTTCGTATGGTACGCTACAAATATAGGTCTCGCTCTCACATGAAATGAACACACCCTATTGAATACCTGGTCCATGCTCAATTCAGTGTGTGCATGCCTCGAGAAAATATCGTTGCACTATGATTATGTCTATCTTTTTATGCTACATATATGTTACTATTTGTATATATTAAAGTGGTATTTTTTTTTGAATTTTGCAGTAATAATGTATTGTTAGTTCGGATTAGCTAGCCGTGCATAAGAAAGAAAACTGTGTAGGAAAACACACAAGAAAGGTTACGTTTGTAGATCACCTTGATGGTGAAGGAGTGCACCATGGTGTCGTCGACGGTGCTGACGCTGACGTGGAGGATCTCGAGCGAGAGGCTCTCCAGCGCGGCGATGATCTTGAGCGCCTGCCCCGGCGCGCGGCGCGACACCGTCTTCAGCACCAGGTTGGGCCCGGCGAACTCCACCCTCACGTCGGGGAGGGCTGCGAGCCTGCCGGCGGCGGCCTGCGCGGCGAGCTCGGTCACGAGGCTGTCCAGGGTCGGCAGGTACGTCGTCGCCGGATAGTGCGGCTGCTGGTCGTGCGAGTAGGACGACGACGACGACGACGTCGCGGGCATCGTCATCGCCGGCGACGGCATCGTCATGTAGGCCGCCGCCGGGTGCGGTAGCCTGGCAGCCCCGCCGGCGGCGGGTAGCCGCGGCTTGTACGGGCTGACGGGCGTCGGCGTCCGTGGGCTTATCGGCACCGCGACACGCGGGCTGAGCGGCGGCGTGGGCTTGACGACGAGCGGCCGCGGGCTGGCCGCCGACACGGCGACCCGCGGGCTGAGCACCTGCTCCGCGTAGACCTTGCGGTGCTTCTTGGCTTCCAGGGAACGAAGCACCTGCTGCAGCTCCTTGATGTAGTCAACCACACCTCCTATGATGGACGCTTGGTCTCCCTGCAGTTCATCAATTAGTGATTTGTTGCTAATGCAAGTTCATAACAATGCTCGATCTCTCTAAGCTTTTGTCACTCTCATCTCTTCATTTTGATCGCTCTCTCTTTTGTAGGTGCATAACAAAAGCATTATATCTAGAAAAACCAAAACGATAAGTAATTTGGAAGGAGAGTACGTAAATGTATCGTAGTTTATTAACCTAGTTGCTTGCTTGCTGAACGCAGCATCATGCGTTTAACAATGTGTTGCAATAAATGTTGTAGTCCGATCCTATGCCCTAGTACATGCCGCACCAAACTTGTACAAGGATGCAGCAAACATGACTACAGCTAGGTAAGTCAAGAGCAGCAGGCCATCGACCATCGTCGTCGTCCTTGCATGGAGACACACTTTCAGTGTGCATGGACACTTACTATAGTGTACACAATCATTGGTAGCCACTTACTTGAGTGTGTGTTTGTAGGCAGATTCTACAAACATTGCTAGCCACTTACTCAATGCAGTAAGCACATACTACAGGTGCAGCGCAGTACTTAATTATTGTGGCTGCATGCTATCCCCACAGTGAGAACTGAAAGGTTTTCTAGGTAGGGGTACGTACATGTTCGTAAAGCAAGATTTGGCCCAGAATAATGATAGGCCCAATGCAAAGCAAGGAAACTCCATAGCAATTAGTAATACCCAAGCTATAGCTTCTCATTTTGGAATTAAAGATGCAAGATGGTATAATTTTTGGATCATTTGCCCATGCTTTGTTCAGAAGAGTGAAGAACCTAAGACAAATTAAATAATCATGATCATGAATGTGTGGAGATTTTCTGTTGTACATGTTACTCTACACGTTTAGCTAGACCATATATGAAATTAGAGTAGATAACTCGCTAATAATAGACTTAATTACCCTCTTGACGTAGAAGCATGGCATGAGCGAGCGCAGCACGGTGAGGTGCTCGTTCATCTGCTTCCTCCGGTTGCGCTCCACCGCTATGTGCGACATCTTATTCTCCGCCCCCTCATCGGCGGCCGCATCCTGTTGTGCCGCCGCCATGGCCGCCGCCGCCAAACCCTTCTGCTTCTTCTGCACCGGAGCGCCACGGGCGCCAACAACGCCTCTCTCCTCATCGCGCGAGCGCCGCCGGCTGTTCGCCGCCGGGCGAGCTCCCGCCACGACGGCCCCGCCGGACTCAGAACCGCCGGTGGAGCTCTGGCTATATGCTGGCGTAGCCGTCGAAGAACTCCCGCCACCTCCACCTCCACCGGCGCCGGCGCCGTTCATGCACTCCTCCCACGTCTCGAGGATGCTGAACAGGTCGTCGGCTCCCGACAGGTGCTGGAGCTCGCGGTGGCCGTTGACCATGACCTCGCACAGGCCGCCATCCGCCATTGATGAGACCTTTTGGATCGGCAGGCAAAGTGCACTTGCACGGCGAAAGTAAGCCGACGCGAAGGCTGCCTCTGCACGTACTTGCCTCGATCGCGTGTGCCTAGATATAGCCTCTGAATTGGATCATAGAGAGGGGAATGGTATCGGAGAGAATGTGTGGGAAAAGTGAGAGGAATCTTTTGCCCCTTTTAAGCAGTGAGAGGAGGGAGAGAGACAAGAGTAGACCGTTGTTGGGGATCTTTGTATATAGAGTCATGTGAGGGGACGAAGAGCCATAAATGTAGGGGGCGAGAGGGCTCTAGATGGGGAGACTGTTTCGGAGATATGGCGGCCACAACCCTAGCTAGGGCCTGGAGATGTCTGAAGGCCGGCCGTTTAATGTGGTGATCTGATGGACATGGAGGCATGTTGGATCAGTGTATGAAAATGAAACAACATACAACCGTGATTGCCGTCTTATATTAGTTATAAATTTGTTAGAGGTAACAGTTTACAACAACTAACTGCCCACTTATGTTGGAGATGACATTTCTATGAATTTTTATGTTATCAGTACTCCATCGGTTATGAATTGTAGGTCGTTTTGATTTTTCTAAGTGAATGTAGCTTATACTACTATGCATGCAACTACATATAGAGTGAGTCTAAGTGCATAATAATATTTATAAATTTAAAAATCCAAAATGGGATTATGTATCTATATGTATGTAATATACATTTTTTTAGTTTATGGAAAAATATTCCAGCCTCAACACTCACGAAAAGTTATTAGTGCTTGCAGCCGGTATCTATGTACTTATTTATATTTTGACCCTTTTTTTAAATCTAATTCCAAGAATGGACCGGGATCAAAACTATTTCCAAATCTAACCCGTCGAACACGCGCCATGACCTCTGGCGCGTACGTAGACTGGTGTCATGCCGTTGAGGCGGGCGCGGAGATCTTGTGTTGACTTGTCCTCCGATCGACGTGGACTGTGACGTGTCGGAGGTTCAACACCAGTAAGGTTGGTGCGGGATGCAGTACCCCGTTACGTTCGCGGTCCCGTTACGGTTCCGGTGACATGCGCCAATCGTAGTGGCGTGGTACCTCCGCGCCAGACATATACTCCCTCCGTCCCTTATTGATGGTCGTTGGGAAAGCGTGTCTGTGAGGGGAATTACTGTTTTTTGACGACCAACAAAAAGGGACGGAGGGAGTATATTAGTGTTTTATCTGGGGATATGTGCTTTCGTTTGTGGCGGCCCATGTTTACCCAAACACGTCTCTATCTCATTCCCGTTGGTTCGAAAAAGAGGGGTTAGGGTTGCACCGTTGCCATTGGGCGATTCCAGACCTCCACCCCACGCGGAAGGTCGCTGCGGTCCTCCAGGCGCTAGGCCTAGCCGTCCCCGCCTTCCGCACCGACGCCAACGGCTGGACCCCACACGCGGCGACCAAGTCCAGACCTCCACCACAAGCGGAAACTCGTCGCGGTCCTCCGGGCGCGATAGCCAACGGTCACAGTCCACGTCGAATGGAGGACAAGTCAACACAAGATCTCCACGCCCGCCTCAACAGGGTGACACTGGTCTACGTACACGCCAGAGGTCATGGTGCGTGTTCGACGGATCTGATTTGAAAATAGTTTTGATCCCGGTCCATTCTTGAAATTAGATTTAAAAAGGATCAAAATATTTAAAAAAGTATGGTATATCTACATATACGCGTATACACATGTGTATGTGCAGCACCATGCTTGATGCCTGGCAGAACCTATACCCGACCAAGCGGCACTGGCAACACATCAAATCAATCCAGTACATACTGGCTCTGAATTAAATCCACCGAGCTCTCTTTTCATTGCCATCACGTATGCAACCACACAACAAGACAGGTCGTTGGCCGCGGCCATGCATCGTAGCACACACAAAGACAGGCTCTGAGCGTAGTACCTGTAGATTGATTGTGGCGGTGGGCCCCGGCCGTATGAATAAGGGACACATCACACACGGCCGGCCGGCCGGCGGCGCGGCTGCCGGAGCAACGCGGCGTTCAATGCGCGCCACCGGCCGGCAATGTCGTCGTCGTCGATCCCGAAGTGTCAGCAGCCAGCTAGGTAGCTAGTAGCCAGCGTAATTACCGAGCGGCTGACCCATGGGAGCAGACCTGCGTCGATGGTCAGGATAGGATAGATGCAGCTGCATCGATCTCGGCGAGGATCAACCTTGTGTTTCTATCTCTACTGAACATGCTGGTGAAGATTCTTTGGACTCTCGATCTGATCTCTCTCTCCTTGCCCGTGAAGGATCTCTCTCATGTCGGAGGGAAGGGCTTCCATCTTCTGTAGGCTGTAGCTGACTAGGTGTACGTGAATGACTGTATGAGAGACTGAGAGAGGGTCAATCAATCAGGCATGGTTCATGGGGGCATAAACTCCTAGAACATACTGTAGACGACCAGCTTCACGCAAAAAGAAGGTTACTCTCGCATGGAGACCGCTGGCCGGGATTTAGGCTGTACTCCTAGGCCTATAGCTGATCCGAACGGAAGTGTCGCTTCCGTAAGGCCCTCTCCAACAATAAGCGCTAGGTGATGTCTCATAGATACAGTAAAAATGCTACAATATTACCACATAGTCATTCTGCAGAGTGTTATGTGAGAAAGGAGGGTCTCGGTGTCTGTGCGAGCTAGCGCGGGCACAGGCGCTAGCGTGGAAATTTTGCTACTGTTGGCAGATTAAAAAAATCCAAAAGCTACCTGTAAGCGCTCCGTTGGAGAGGGCCTAATGTGAGTCATGCAATCACCCAGTACCAATGCAAATTAAACTCGCTTCCATAGAGGGGCTACCTGAGGCCTGAGGAGGAACATCGTCGTCTCTTCCATATATAGCGGAACCAAAGAAACACACACACACACACAACTCACCCGAAACTTATTGTTGTCATGAGTAATCTTTCTTAATAACTAATCTAATTCCTCCAAATTTTAGGGGTTTGAAAATTACCCATGTATTCTTCTTATACTCATATGGTCTTGATCAATCTAGCTTATGTTTTTGCTAAAAAGAAGAAATCAGTGCTTAAAACTGCTTTGAAAATTAAACCATGTTATGTCTAACTTTATGGCTAGCTAGGGGAGTAAGTCCATGTTTGAATGGGTTAGAGCCAGGGACGGATGCAACACTGGGACTAGGGCTCCAGCCCCCCTAGTGGCTGAAACTCCATGGAGCCCTCTTAAGTACGTCCCTCTTACAAATTTCCACTACTACAAAACAGGGATTTCGTGAGAGGAGCACCATTTTCGTGAGAGTAATTAACAACTCTCTGAAAATTATATTTCGTGGTGAGTAAACTCTCATGAAAATAGTTCGTGAGAGGCGATCCATTTTCGTGAGAGGATGAGAATAGCTCTCACGAAATACTTGGACACACAAAGTAATAAGATTTTTTGTCTTCTCACTCCAAAATGTTTTCATAACTTTTTCATACGACTTTGAATGAGAAAAACTTTATATACAAATTGTATATCTCAGAAATATATACAACTTTTAGTAAATAAGTTTTTCTAAATTTTCAATATAAATATGTGTTTTCTTTTTTTCGATTGAATATAGAAGGGATAGTTGTGAAGCAACCCATACTATATTTATTTTCTATACCCTAAAACTTTTTGACATGAACTAGACTACATATATGGTGTTTTATAAGATTTTTAAGAATTTGTGGCCTTGTATACTATTTTTCATGCTTTAAATGAATTTCTGATTGGTTATCAAAAGTAATTCTAAATAGAACTACATCTACTTCTAGTAAATTTTAGAAAATATCAAAAAAATATTTTTAGGAGCAAAACTTTATTTCTAGCCATTGTTGCAAAGATAGATGAAAACCTCATTTGTTTTCTCGGGATAATTATGTACTCCATATCTATAGTAACACAAAATAATTGTAATAATATCTAAATTTTGTCACAAAAATCTAAAATTTTGAATGATAGCATATTTTTGATGTATTATATCAACATAAAATTTTTAGATGCGTATGAGTTCTAAATTATTATGAGGTGTTCAAATCTCAAAGTTCTACATTAGTTATTTGAAACTATGCTAGTGATATGTCCAATTGTGAACAATGTATAATGCCATTTTCTTAAAATTGGTTGAATTTTTTATATTAAGGTTATACACAAATAATATGTTGGCACATAAAATTTTAGATTATTCTGACAAAAAAATCGTATTATTGTAATTATTATGTACTAACTTTGAGATAGGTGTTTGAAATTGAACATATAATACAATTGATTTTGTCATACTCGTAGAAGATCAAATATATTTTATATGATTTTTTAAAAATAATATTTGAGGTACACATAGTTCAACATAGAATTATTTTCGAAAAACCAGCGAAAATTCAATTAAAGGATAAAAAATACCAAGACTGTTAAAAATTAGTGAAACTTCTAAACAACTACTAATACTGAGTGTATTGTATAAAAAAATATGTTACCATATATAAGATAATTATTTGTATCTGTTACTTCACAATGGTGGAACAAACTAGAAAAAGAAAAACATAAATTATACCTAACAATTTTCAGCCCAAATGGCCCAACAAATGAGGACCGTAGGATCGTCGGGATCGACGGCCCTAATCGCGTCTCATTCTTATCAAAAGGATCCTCCCTCTCAAACCCTAATCCCCTCCCTCCTCTTGCACCCGCTGCCTCCTGCTCTATCTCCACCCGGCCTCCTCCTCCCAGCCCACCCGACTTCCTCCCCCGGCCTCGTCCTCCTCCTCTTGCTCCTCTCGCCGCCGAAGATGGCGCCGCCGGCGAGGTCCCCGGCCACCGCGCCTGCGCCAGCTGCGAAGCCACCCTGTAGGGAATCGGATGCCCGTTAGCCTAAGAGGGGGAGGGGGTGAATTAGGCAACTTAAAAACCTTAACCTATGGCTCACTAAATTTTACACAAAAGTAAACTAGAACATACTATCTATATGTGCAACTACGGTTGTTCTAGTGTGAAACTCCCATCCCAAAACAAGGTTTGCAACCTATAGCCATTCCTAGCAAGATACTACTCTAGGAAAGTAAAGGCAAGCAAAGATTGCAATAGAGTAAATGCGGAAACGTAAAGGGGATGAGAGGAAGCAAACTCTTGACACGCGATTTATCCCGTGGTATCGGTAGGCACTAAGCCACCCCTAGTCCACGTTGTTGAAGCACTCACACAAGAGTATTGCTTCTCGGTCACCAAGTCTCTCCCAAGAGCACCAACTTGACTTGCCACAAAGGCTAGCCACTTAGGCACTTGTCAAGCTCCCTTGGTCACCTTGATGCCGCCTCCACTAAGGAGCTTCTCCACCAAGGAAGGGGGTCTCCACGTCCCCCGCACAAAGTGTCCTCGCCGCTCCACACCAAGCCGGAGGGTCGATGACGATTGCCGGTGAGCCACTTAGGCCCCAAGGCTTCCGGCGAACCTTGTACAACTGGATTCACTCAAGAATCACCTCACAAGGTTGGCACAACCTTGCACTCACTCAGCTCTAAGCTAAGCCTAGCACTAAGCACATACACTAAGCATATGCAAGTCTATGGATGAGCAATTAAGCACTTGGATGGATTGGATATGATCTTCTAGGTGTCTTGAACTCTCCTGCACTTCCACACAATCCAGCCTCCTCAAATGGGTGAGTGGAGGGGGTATAAATAGCCCAAGGCATCAAACTAGCCGTTGGCTAACGTCCACTGAAAAAGGTACCGTCGGATGATCCGACGCTATATTTTCCAGGGCGTCGGTTCATCCGGTGCCCCTCCCACGTCACTTAGCCGTTGAGGTTCTCTGACACAACTGCTCCGACGCTATGCACTGATGGTGCGTCGGATCATCCGGTGCTGAAGACTCCGCGCTCAAGTCGCCTCTGTTAGCTTCCAATCGACCGTCGGATAGACCGACGCTTCTCCATGTCCAAGGCGTCGGATCATCCGGTGCTGAAGGCTTCGTCTTGGCGCGTCTCTGTATGAATTCAAACTGAGCGTCGGATAGACCGACGGGGTCCCCACTCAGACCGTCGGATCATCCGGTGCTACTGTCTTCCTTGCTCTTCCTCTGCAACTCGTCCGACGCTACTAAATAATGGACCGTCGGTTCATCCGACGGTACCTAGGGTTTGACCCTGTGCACCAACTCGTCCGACGATTGCACCGACGCTTGTATTTGAGGGACCGTCGGTTCATCCGACGGTATCTTTTCTTTTCCTTTTCTTGCTCGGTTTTGACCCTTGAAAAATACACTATCTTCTCAATTTGGCATATGGTTTTCTTGCATCCTTGGGACCTAGAAGTGTCTACAAAGACATGCTAAAACAGTAGGGTTAGTCCCAATGATCATGTTGTCATGAATCACCAAAATCAAACTCGAACTAATGGCATATGAGGCCATGTTCGCTACAATCTCCCCCTTTTTGGTGATTTATGACAACACAACCAAAGCAAGCATAAATTTGCAAGAATTGACAGAATTAGAACCACTTACACTTGCTTGGATGCTTACCATCATCCAAACTCCCCCTAGATCAAACTTCCCCCTTTTTGATCTTCATGTTCACATTCTCCCCCTTTGGTCTCATATCCTTGAAACCACTTGTAAGCATCCTTGAGCCCACTTGTAAGCTTAAGCCACACGCTTGCTTTGGTCTCACATTCTCCCCCTTTGGAATAAAATCTCCAAAAAGTCCAAAGCAAATAGGTCCAAGGAAACTAGCAAGATCTAGCAACCATAGCTCAAAGGAGAGATGTTAAATGCAAGGGAGAAAGCCGCATGAACCATGATCCATATGTATGATATCGATGAAGATACCACATGTGAGAATAACTAAGGTGGATCACATGCTCATGAGACTAGCATGATACAAACTAAGCTCCCCCTAAGTGTGTGCATAAAAAGAATACCACTTGCAAGACAAGGGTAGTGAGAGACAAGTGCACAACTACAAACTTGTAAAACAAGGAAGCTTAGAGCATATCATGCAAAGAGGTAGCTTAAAGGACAAGAGATAAGACAAATGGGTTCTTGTTACATTACCACTTGTAGATATCACTTGTAGTCTTTTGATCATTGCATACCTCCAGGGGATTGATCCTCTCTACCTTGTTGGCACCACATTGAGATGAGCCACTTGGAAATGATATCACTAGGTGACACCACTTGAAAGAAGCTTGCATAGAAGACACTTGGGGTACCACAAGGATTAGGAATGTATGAGTACATTGCCTTTGAACTTATATAGAGACATAAGCTCGCAAGGACATGACTCAATAGCATAAAGCTCATATTGCTATATTCACTCTATTAGAGATGTTAGATCACATTGAGAGTGAAATAGCATTCTCTTAGAATGAAACACCGCACCGGAACGCGTCGCTAAGGGACTACATAAGATAAGCTTGAAACAAAGTTAGTCCCATAACCAAACCATGGGATGAGCTCCCCCTAAATGTGTGCATTTAGTGTTTGAATCACCAACCAAATGTATGCACATTGTTTATGACAACAACGGGAAGCTTACCCTATAGCTTGCTCATGATGCAAAGAGATATATATGAAAACATGCACCATGAAAGAACAAGTGTAGTTTTCCTACACACTAATCAAACCATGTAGATTGCTCATGGGTTAGCACATGACACAAGCAACCTACCATATGTAAACATTGCAACAAATGCAACCTAAACAAGGCAATGGAGCTACAATGATGCAAGAGATAGGTACTAGTTTCCATTACCTCAACCGGGGAACTTGGGCAACACATTGTCCAATTTGCAAGCTTGGCTTATAGGCTTGAATCTTCTCATCTTGATTGTGCCAAGCCTCCCAAGTCCCCGTTCTCAAGGCCTTCAAGTGGCCTTTGGAACCCAAACCATTTGAGGCCCCTTCATGTTGGTGATGAGTTCCTTGGGCACCCAAATGGGTTGGTTCCTACCCCGCTCTTCCTTCATCTTCCCAACCTTGTGTGCAACCACCTTGCCATTTGCTTTCTTCTTGATGACGTAGGTGTTGCTATTTGTCTTGTTCTTGCGGTTGGGCTTGGTGTAGATGAGGGAGCTCTTGATTGTGGGCTTCAATTTCTTCTTTGCGCCCTTGTCCATCTTCTTGACAAATTGGGGGCATTTGTAGAACTTGTGCCCTTCTCCATGACACTTGTAGCAAGTCACGGTTGCACCCTTCTCAAGCTTCTTCACCATGGGATCACGGTTATCTTGAGAAGGTTGGACTTTACTCTTCATGTCTTGAGAGATGTCCACTTGTTCTTCATCATTCTTTCCCTTGCCCATCAAGTTTGCCAACCTCTCTCGGAGCCATTTCACTTCTTGCTTGAGCTCATCATTTTCCTTGCCTATGAGATAATCACATGTTTCTACAACAACATTCTCATGGCAAGATGGTGAGCAAGATTCATCGATTAAATCAATGCAAGAAGTTGAAGCATCTACCTTGGGGATAGGAATTGCGCAAGGAATAGATGTTTCATCAAGCTCAAAGGAATTACTTGTTTTAGTCTCATTGCTCTCAAGTTTAGATTTTAGCTCATCACACTCCTTGCTAAGCAATTTGAATTTGCACAACAAATGTTCATAATTTGTAGCAAGGGTGTCACTAAGATCATTGAGAGCATTGAGTTCTTTAATTTCATTAGCTTGTTTTTCAAGCATTCCTTTTTGCTCATGGATTAGCTCAACAAGATCATTGAGAGAGGTGGTGTCGGATTCGTCATCACTTACATTGCTTTCCATACCTTTGGCCATAAGGCACATGTGTGATGATGAAGGACCTTGCATGAAGCGGGTGGTGAAGTTCTTTCTTGATTCATCGCTTGAGCTAGAAGAACTTGATCCACCACTTGTCCACTCACGGACGGCGATAGTTGCTTCTTGCTTTGGCCTCCTCTCCTTGACCACCTTCTTCTTGGGCTTGTGCTCGATCTTGGTGAACTTGATGTGTTGATGATAACGCCCTTCTCTCAAGTGGACGTTGTAGCCGTACATGTTGACTTTCTTCACATACTTGAAGATCTTCTCCACGTACTCGGCCACCATGGATTCAACCTCTTCATCACTTGAGGAATCTTCATCGTCACCATCATCACCATCATCTTCACTTGAGCTTCCATGAGTAGTCATCCTACTCAACACCTTCTCTTGTTGGCTTGAGAGGGCATGGCTTGTGCTTGGAGAAGATGGTTCTTGAGGCTTTTCTTGGGACGCCTTCTTGGACTCGGGCATGATTTGAAGCTCATGTGCCATGATCTTGCTCAAGATTTGAGATGGCTTCAATTCTTCGAGCTTTCTCTCATAGATGATAGCCTTCACCAAGTCATAGTCGGGCTTCCGGACACTTTGAAGGATCTTGCGGTTGATGTTCAAGTCCGTGATGTTCTTCACACCTAAAGCATTGATTCTATTGACAAGCACATTTAGGCGTGAGTACATAGATTCGGCATTTTCATTTGCAAGTTGCTTGAAGCTATTGAATTCCTCAAGGAGACAACCATAGCGTTCATTAGCAACTTCTTTTGAACCCTCATTTTGCTCCTTGATGGTTTTCCATAGCTCATGAGCATTTTCACAAGTAAAAACTCTATTGAAAACGCCTACATCTAGTGAGGACAAAATGATACTCTTAGCAATCACATCAAATTGCTTTTCTTTTCTAGTACCATTTTTCATGCCCTCATCGGTGACTCTCCAAACATCAAGGTCCCTTGCTTGGAGATAGGCCTCCATGAGAACCTTCCACCGAGGATAGCCCGTGCCATCGAAATGTGGAGCCAAACCTAAGGTATCCACCCCTTTCATTCCTCTAAAGAGCAACTCACTAGGCGGTGAAGCCTAACCGTTCCAATGAGCCGGTTTTCACAATTTACCAATCGAATTGGTGTTTCCTTGTGAAGGAAGTGAGTCCCGGCTCTGATACCACTTGTAGGGAATCGAATGCCCGTTAGCCTAAGAGGGGGAGGGGGTGAATTAGGCAACTTAAAAACCTTAACCTATGGCTCACTAAATTTTACACAAAAGTAAACTAGAACATACTATCTATATGTGCAACTACGGTTGTTCTAGTGTGAAACTCCCATCCCAAAACAAGGTTTGCAACCTATAGCCATTCCTAGCAAGATACTACTCTAGGAAAGTAAAGGCAAGCAAAGATTGCAATAGAGTAAATGCGGAAACGTAAAGGGGATGAGAGGAAGCAAACTCTTGACACGCGATTTATCCCGTGGTATCGGTAGGCACTAAGCCACCCCTAGTCCACGTTGTTGAAGCACTCACACAAGAGTATTGCTTCTCGGTCACCAAGTCTCTCCCAAGAGCACCAACTTGACTTGCCACAAAGGCTAGCCACTTAGGCACTTGTCAAGCTCCCTTGGTCACCTTGATGCCGCCTCCACTAAGGAGCTTCTCCACCAAGGAAGGGGGTCTCCACGTCCCCCGCACAAAGTGTCCTCGCCGCTCCACACCAAGCCGGAGGGTCGATGACGATTGCCGGTGAGCCACTTAGGCCCCAAGGCTTCCGGCGAACCTTGTACAACTGGATTCACTCAAGAATCACCTCACAAGGTTGGCACAACCTTGCACTCACTCAGCTCTAAGCTAAGCCTAGCACTAAGCACATACACTAAGCATATGCAAGTCTATGGATGAGCAATTAAGCACTTGGATGGATTGGATATGATCTTCTAGGTGTCTTGAACTCTCCTGCACTTCCACACAATCCAGCCTCCTCAAATGGGTGAGTGGAGGGGGTATAAATAGCCCAAGGCATCAAACTAGCCGTTGGCTAACGTCCACTGAAAAAGGTACCGTCGGATGATCCGACGCTATATTTTCCAGGGCGTCGGTTCATCCGGTGCCCCTCCCACGTCACTTAGCCGTTGAGGTTCTCTGACACAACTGCTCCGACGCTATGCACTGACGGTGCGTCGGATCATCCGGTGCTGAAGACTCCGCGCTCAAGTCGCCTCTGTTAGCTTCCAATCGACCGTCGGATAGACCGACGCTTCTCCATGTCCAAGGCGTCGGATCATCCGGTGCTGAAGGCTTCGTCTTGGCGCGTCTCTGTATGAATTCAAACTGAGCGTCGGATAGACCGACGGGGTCCCCACTCAGACCGTCGGATCATCCGGTGCTACTGTCTTCCTTGCTCTTCCTCTGCAACTCGTCCGACGCTACTAAATAATGGACCGTCGGTTCATCCGACGGTACCTAGGGTTTGACCCTGTGCACCAACTCGTCCGACGATTGCACCGACGCTTGTATTTGAGGGACCGTCGGTTCATCCGACGGTGTCTTTTCTTTTCCTTTTCTTGCTCGGTTTTGACCCTTGAAAAATACACTATCTTCTCAATTTGGCATATGGTTTTCTTGCATCCTTGGGACCTAGAAGTGTCTACAAAGACATGCTAAAACAGTAGGGTTAGTCCCAATGATCATGTTGTCATGAATCACCAAAATCAAACTCGAACTAATGGCATATGAGGCCATGTTCGCTACACACCCACCATGCGCCTCTCTGCCGGCCCCGCCCTCCGACACCACCCGCCTCGCCTGCCGGCGACAGCACCGCCTCCTCCCTCGGCCTCCTCCTCCTCACACCACCCCTGCTCCCTCTCTGCTCGAGTTGTCACTGGCACAGATCTACGAGCCGAAGATGGCTCCGCCGGTGAGGTCCCCGGCCACCGTGCGCCTCTCCACCGGCCCGCCCTGCAACACAACCCGCCTCGCCCGCGGCTTAATCCCCGGCGCTGCAGTGGCCAGCTTCCTGCGTCGACGCGGTCGCCACCTCCCTCCCCTCCCACACCCATTGGGTGCTCCTGGCCTTGTCGGCCCGGGGGCACTCAGATCCACTGACGGCCCTCCATGGATGGTACGATCATCCTCCTTTTACTCCCTTTGCACCCTCTCTGAGTTAACCTTGATGGATAACAACAATGTTGTAATGCTTTTTGAATGATTGTATTCTTTTGGCCAATTTCTCTGAATTTGGAAGGCTAACTGTTTGTATTCTTTTGGCCAATTTCTCTGAATTTGGAAGGCTAACTGAAAGTCAAGTGCTGTTAGTAACATATAACAAGTCAAGTGCTGAACTTAGCTGCGGGTAGCAACAAATACATGCCTATTTCTGTATGCATCTGATCATCATATATGCTACTTCATTTTGAACAGATTTTACTTCACTTCCTATTCTCTGTGTGCATCTCATATATCCTTGTTTGTACAGATGAATAGCTGAGTAGTATAATGCAATTGTTAGTTGCTTCTTGTAGAGATTGGTTAACTGATTGCAGTATTGCTAATTTGCTATGCCAACTAGATGGGCTGCGATCAGAATTCTGAACTTTTCATGACTACTGTAGTGGTTGTGATTGGACTATGGTTGCTAACATATTACTTTTGGGAAAATTTGGGTGCAGGATTAGCCATCGTGATCATGGGAGTCAGCGGCTGCGGCCAATTGTAAGATCATGAGCACTCTGTTTTTTTTTTGTTGCACTCATGTCCTAATAAGTACTTGCAGAATGCAATGAATAGCAACATATGAAATAGTGCCGGAACCAGATAGAAGCTCTAAGTCATATTCATGTTAAATCAGATTAATTCTATTCTGTTAAATGAGACGACCTTATGTCCTATACTCCTATTCATGTGTGTCCTCTTTTTTTCCAGGTATCTATGGACTTGTATGCAAGATTAGCTGTGGATAGCATCAAAATTTGTATGCTCCAGTAGCTATTTAGCATTAGACTTGTGTAGGACAAACTTCATGGATGCATGTCCAGTGTATTAACATTTTGATCATATATGTGCATTGTTTATCTGCTGGAATAATATATTGTCATGTGGATAAGGTATATGCTTGGATATGTTCTGCAATGGAATCAGATGATGTTTTTTTTATCTGCTAGCATGAACTATTAGACAAATGCTGCTATTTTCATGGTGGTACCAACTCTCATGAAAATCACAATATTTTCATGACGGTATGAACTCTCATGAAAATCAGATGTGCCACTTGGTTTTGGAACTATTTCGTGGCGGCTTGTGTGGTTTTCATGAGAGTTTGAGGCTCCCAGTAAAAATAATCGTGGCGGATTTTTGTGAAGTTCGGCTCTCATGGAATTGAGTTTTGCGACCTGGTGCCACAAAGTATTTCGTGGAGGACATTGACACGAAATACACACACGAAAAAGGATCCTGACAGTAAACTCCCACAAAAATCATGTTTTCGTGATGCCATATTAGTGGGAGACTTTTCGTGAGAACGTCACTTCACGAAATACTACCGTGAGGGTTTTAGCTATTTACGTGAGGGTTTTCGACTCCCACGAAATCTCCATTCTGTGGTAGTGAGTCGTCTTCTTTTGGATGAGTTAGTGCTAAACTTAAGCCCTTGGATCCAAACATGGCCTATTTCTAGCAGACCATACAAGCTCCGTAGCTGTACTCCCAACTAAAATGTAGTTACCCAAGTATTGTAGTACACTATACTCTAAATTCTAAAATGTACAACTTTTACTCAACGGCTCATGAAACCTGCATGAAAATTAACTCCCCAGACAGATTGTGTCTTTTATATTACCCTGCGCACATGAACAGACACTCCTAAATGGACTCAACAGTAACTTGCATTTTACCTATCTATCAACTTAAGTGGACAAATAATGCTCCACGAGTAATCTTGCAGCAAGGAGTACTGCTCCATGCTATGAGTATGTACGTCCATAACAGAGAGTTTAATTAATTCAATCAATGCATGCCAAGGACAACTACAGCTCACGCTTATTACTAGCTGATGTGGTAAGTTTGCATATAAGTGAAATTTGTTTGGCGGGCATCATGCATATTGGTCCAGATTTCATTTGCATCTTTGATTGGTACTTTGCAAGAATTTTTTACTTTTTCCATATGATCCAGAATGCAACAATGCAAGCCTTCATACAGCAGGGCCGCATATGTACATGAAATGAAGATGAATGGGCCAGGCAAGAAGCGATCGAGCGTTCTTACACATAAAGATGTTAGTGGAAACAATCGATCCGGTAGGCACCTTAAATGGCTGGGACATAATAAATGGGCACAAAACTTAGTTCATCACTGCAGCAAGTGGTAGTACTGTGTACATTAACATGTCACCCCAGACATCCATTCATCGCAATAGTAAGGCTATAGCAGCTGAGGTCCTGTGTCCACTGCATTCAAGTATTTGAATCAGTGTGTTCATTTCTATGTTTTCATATAATAAAAACTTTCAAAATTAAAGAAATTTTATGTGTGAGTTTTCTTTTTGATTTGATTCAGTAATAGGATACTTATAGTACTATCTACAAGGGAGCCTCTCCTGTTAACATTCCTTTTGCCCACCCATAAAAGGCTGGTAAGAGTAAGATCCTTAATTATTGATGCCATTCATATTTGCATATTAATTTGGTACTATTCGAGTTGCCTACAGGCTGGTAAAGCTGCTAATACAATAAACCGCAATTGGCTAACAACATGGTGCCAAGAAATATGATTGAAAGTACCAACCTGGGTCGCTCTTCCATGTCTCCTTGTGTATGTCTCATGTAATTCAGAGGCCATAAAGTGGTTACCCAGCTTCATGGGCATGTCCGTTTGTGTGTGTCTTTTCCAAATAATTGCTAATAAAATGCACATATATCCAGGTTCTTGTATGTCTCCTTGTGTATGTCTTGTACCGAAATAAGTTCTATTTGGTCCACCTGTACCTGCGAGAAGTTCTAATCAATGCAGAAAATAAGCAGGGATGTGTTAAGGAATCTCTCTAGGGAAAGTGTGGTCGATGTGACCTTTATGTGATGAGTACACTAAATAGCGAAAGTTGCATTAGCTTGGATTTTCTCCTGGACGTTTGCCACATTGTAGCCAACGCAATAAACTGCATATGTATACTTGACAAAAGGAAGAGACAAAAGCCTCATTTTAATTGCTAAAGGAGGTGTCGAATCTCTTATGTATGTCTCGTAGGGTTCCTGTCCCTTCGAAATTTAGATTCCAATTAATGCAATACATTTAGGACTATTTCTGTAACAAGAAAACATTACATGGAGGTTTTATATCAATATGGCACCCAATAAACATATCTGAGAATTATTTTCTTTTCTAAGCATTTCTATCTGAAGTCACTGAATTTAGAGTTTGAAGTAATTTACACGATAATTCTTGCGACAAAATAGTACAATTGGAAACCGAAGGAGTACTATATGAGAAAATGAAAGGAGAGTATTAAGCTAGCTACATGAACATAAAAGATGTATAGTATGAGACTGCCAATAATCCCAATATAACCGGAGAAGTACTTGTGAGGTATAGTATATGAGAACATAGAAGGTAGAAGGGTGCAGGTGCATGGGTACGGAGCATATATGTCAGTGCAGAAACAAACATATGCAAGCGGACAAGGAAGCTCGATTAGATGCATGCAAATGCATGTGCAGACGATGCTCACTCAGCCGAGCCGGCAGAGCAGAGTGCAGCGCAGGAGGCCGTGGGGGCCGGATCGCGCCTGTGCCCTAGCTAACTGCGCACATGATTAAACACGCCTTTTATCTACCATTATATTGCTCACTGTAGCACACATTCGTAGCTAGTTTATAATAAGTTGCTGTTCATTCAGACGTACTATATATGCAGTATTCCCTACAATGGTAACAACAGTAATCTCTGCCAGTCTGAAATCATTTTCAAAGTCTTTTGTTAATTTGAGACACAACTTTGATTTTTTTTTCAAACTTTTTTTGTATTACCGTGATAGTGCATAATTTAAGTCACAGTACAACATTTCCTGAAAAAAGAAGACGATACAACAGAACAATTTTATTAAATTTCAAGATATATAATATCTTGAATGTGTTATTAACAAAGATATGCGATAGTGGTTGTTCAAAAAGTTTCTCCTACATGTTTATTTCTCCAAAGCGTATTTTTGTTTTATGGACTTAATAAGCTTAGATTACATCAGCAGTAATGAATAGCCAAACCAACAGGGAAAAAGAAAATCGACAGGCAATAATTCATTTCCCTGTCGACGTATCTCTATCGGTTACCTACTTTTCTGTTGAATTTTATATTTCACTGTAGGTTTAATTCACAACCCACAAGGAAATTTGGTTTTCCAGCTGGATTGTCCTTATGAACAATGTCAGGTACTATTATTGCTATAGCTGCTACTAATCAAGTAGTGATCTCAAACTAATCAAGTAGTGTCAGGTACTATTATTGCTAGCTGCTACTCCTACTCATTTGTGTCCATCCATCCTTTTAGTAGCCACCAGGGAGCAGCCTGCAGAACTATAACATCCACCTATATATATCCCTCTTTCCCCTCCTTTATATTGGAATTGAATGATGCAAGGCACGGAGAAGTCATGGCACAGTTAAGTAACACACACATTATAAATATATATATGAAGAGGTTGTATCTAGGTGCAGGGCAGGCCCTATTAAGTGGTGATCGAGATGAGCCATTCATACACTGTGTGTCTCTGTATGCAAATGCAAATGCCGGCCGGCCCTCATTCATCTATACTTGATCGACGATGGCGGCATTCACATGCATTTACTCGATCGGCCATGCACGCATTCAAGCACATTCAACTGGCACCTACTACATCTCTCCCCTTCCTGCAGCTAACCATGCATGGGAAGCTGATCGAGCTCCTCCCTGCTGGTCCTGGCATGAAGAGAACGAAGCTAGGCGGCCGGCCGGCGGCAGGGTCAGTTGGATGCGTCGCCGTCAATGTGGAGTACGCGAGCTGCGACGTCGCAGCAGTGGCGGCAGACTGGTGGCCTGCAGCTACAGGTGCGAGGGAAAGATCCGTCAGGGGAAGAAACGAACAACAGTTAGACGACAAGAAAGCCTCCTGTATTTGCGCCGGTGGCCACGGAACAGAATTGCAGTTCCTGCTGGGGGAGCTTGCATTGCCATGCCTGCCTGCTTGCTGACCAACAATTATGCATATGCATGTACCTGTCTCTCTGTTTCTCTTTCTCTCTTCAGTGTTTGTGGGCACCTACATATGAAGATATCACTGCATGACCGGGGCCATATACGTTACTGCGCAAGCCTGTCGGACAGTGGTTTAGTTAGTGATGATCAAGTAGAGATATATAGGTAGAGGACCTGGCATAAAAGAAAAGAGACGTTCCCATGCATTAGGTGTGGGTCAATGTTCGACGAGTAGAATCTATAGTTGGTACCCTAGGGCTCAATCTAATCTATACTACTTAGTACTTAGTAGTGTTGTTACTCATCTTTTAAAAAAATATTTGTTACTCAAGCTAAGTAGCTAACCTAGCATCTCTAAGAACCATCTATGTCTTTCATGGTCCCATTAGGTGGGTCACTATATTCGACTTTGTTGGATCAAATTATAAGGTGCAAACTAGAGTCTAGAGGGGAGTGGGTAAGCGGTTTCGACGGCAATCATAACACTAATAATTCTAGTTAGTAACAAATCTAAATCTGACAACTATACTGGCCGGGAGGCTGTTTGATTGGTAGAGCCTCTCACCTGAAAGTGGGAGCTGTAGCTGAAAGTGATTCACTATCATTCTGTATGATTAACTTATGGAGAAAGGATTTTTGTGCGAGAAGGTCAATTAGGAGAACCTAGTTTTTTATCAGCCCCTAGCACCTTAGTTCATTTTAGAAAATCACTTCACAGAATCAGCAGAGATCTTCTTGGAAAAACTGTTTGGTAAAGCTCTTCTTGGATTAAGCAATGAAGCTGCTGCTATGATGCTACCACTTGCTAAGTCTGTTACCTATGATGCTACCAGTAATGGGCGTTGAATGTTTCCCGTTACCTATATAGCAAAACAAAGTCACGAACTTGATCAACATTAGTTACCTATATACACTACCGGAATCCACACGGCAAACTCTTTGCCATGTGTACATGGTTACACTCGGCAAATGTCGCATGACAACTAGCTAGCTGCACAGCGAAGAGCACTTCGTTGTGTGCCTTTCATTGGGAACACGGTGAACCTTTTCGCTGTGTGTTTTCGCTGGCGCACGGCAAAGAAAAGCATAACAGAGCAAGGGGGGGGGGGGGTTGTGACAGCACCGGTCGGTAGGGAAAGCTTGACCGTGTGTCAGAACATACACACGACAAACATTTTTCAAAAAAAAAATGATTATGTTGCTGCTTCTCTGTCGGCCGCTGCTGCTACCGGCTACCGTCACCGCCGTCAGGGAAGAAGAAGGCCACGCCACCGGACGAGGAGAAGGAGTGGATGACAGAGCCACAACCGGATCTGCTCCCTCAGATGAGTCCAGGAGCCGCCACTCCTAGGGAGGTGGCCGCCATCGTGGGGAGGAGGCTGCCGTGCCTGGGGGAGGTGGCTGCCGTACTGTGGGGGGAGGAAGCCACCGCGTGCCGTGGGATGAGGAAGTCGCTGCGCCACCATCGTGCGCCGGATCGATCGGCCACCCCACGACGGCACCTGAGCTGCCATATGAGGACGAGGAGGAGCAATAGTAGCAGAGGGAGCCACTCCCGCGCGCGCCGGATCCACCGCCATCGTCGCACCACCATGCCAGATCTTAGAGATCTGCCACTACCGGATCTTGGAGATCCGCGACTGTCAGATCTTGGAGGAGGGGGGAGCTCACCGACAGGAGTAGGGTGGCGGAGGAGGTGGTCCCAGAGAGGAGTGAGGAGTAGAGAGGAGGGAGGGCGGCGCTGGAGAGGAGGGTTGTGGCACTATCGTGCTCCTCCGCTCCTCCACCGGTGCCACGAGAAGAGGGAGGGGTGCCGGCGGCGGCGGTGCAGATGAGGGGAGAGAGGTGGGCGACATAGAGGAGGGATAGGGTTAGAGAGGTGGGCGACATAGAGGAGGGATAGGGTTAGAGAGGTGGGCGGTAGCACGCAATATGTAGGGGGTGGTGGCTGGGGTGGATGGTGGGCCGGTTTAGTTTGTCGTGTGTGCATAAAATGACATAGGACAAAGCATTTTTTTTGTCGTGTGTTCCCATCTGACACACAGGTAAAATGAGTTTTTTATAATTGTACTAAATACATTAAAATCTAATGGATTCAAAAAATTGCCAAAAACTTTATAGTAAATACTCTATATTGTCTACTATCTATATAAAATTTTTCGAAGTCAAACCTAAATTTGATCTTTATTTTGCATAGAAACCTAAGCACGTATGTATGAACTATATGAAACTTCTCGGAGATGTTTCTATTTGTAAGCATCGTACATGAAAAATATACATAACTCACTCTAAATTTTACCAAAGCCTCCACATATGATATCATGAGATATTGACAAATCTTATAATATAATTTGAGGACTTCATTTGCTTTTTTTAGAATTTTAAAATCATTCGAAGACACATTCATGGTCGAATTTCCTAGTCAAGATGATCGGAATTTCTTTCGATTTCACGAGTAAGATCTTAAATTGGGCTAAGTGACATGAATATCATTTTTTCCAATCATTTTATTCTATTATTTGAATCACTTGCCGTTCAAATTTGACTTAATTCAAAAAATTGCTTGAAATATAATTAATTAGTTAAATATAGCAAATAAATACAAAAATGTTCCAAAATTTAACATGAAGTACAACATGTTGTTTGTGAAGTGGGAAAAAAGTTTGGAGGGCAGGGGACGTTTTTTTGTCTGCTTTGCCGTGTGCCTTCAAAAGGCGCACGACAAAGCCTAACGACTGCTGCCCCCACTAACGGCCATCGCCCGCGGAGGCGGAGGTGGATAAAAAAATTATTGCTTTGTCGTGTGCTAAATAAAAAGCACACATCGAAGTAATAGTTCGCTGTGTGTCAAAAAAACATACAACAAACTAATACTTCGTCGATCGTGCACCAAAAAGAAAGTACAAAGCACACGGTAAACTATTACTTCGCCGTGTGCCAAAAAAAACACACGGCGAACTATCGAGCACACGGCAAAGTTCGATTTTCCTGTAATGATATGAAGTTATTGGTAACAATTAAGAATGTTGCAAGTTACATATGTCCTACGCCCCTTGTGTAGCAACAACCTCGCTCCTTCCCATGTACAGCAAAATCAAACACCAATCTATATTCGAAGTGTTCCAAGGATGTCACATCAATCACGGCCAGTTTTCAATTGAACATACATATATGCAGGTGTAAACATCAATGCTGCTGCGGTTTGTTTATATAGATGCCTGCGGTTAATAGAGGATCCAAAACAACTCGATCATCAATTCAAGCTACTAGTAGCTAAAAGAAGATGCATGTGTGTATGCTGGTGGTGTTACTTCACAAGTAATGAATGCCCTTGTAGAACATTCCACACATCCATTTAATCCTAATAAAGACAGTGTATATACACAGTATATGGGTACCTGGATACTACCGGTATGGCAGTGTATGTACGATGCCATGCATCTACAGTGTATGCGTACATATTATATTCTCTAGCAAACTACACAAGTAACTTTCATGCACACGTACGTACGTAAGACAACCCTTGTAAGTGTAACATTAATGTGCCTGTCCCTTGCGCCATGTCTTTTCAAGAGCAGTTTTGCACTGACACGACGGGCCCTGTGAGCATATGGGGCTACATGTCAGTGATAGAGGCAAGTGAGCGAGTGGGTGCATGCATGCACGTATACACCCAGAATTCATCGTTATCATCTTCAGTTCACGGGGTTTACACGCTCACGTACTGGTCACTGCTTTGGCGGTTGACTAGCTAGCAGCTCAAACTAATGCACACTCCAGCTTTTGATTCCAGGAATTTATCTCAAAAGCAAGCTAAAACTAACAGCCTTATTCTAGGAATCAATCCCCATAATACATATGCATGCATCTTCTTAATTCTTGAGGTTGCCATTAAGCGGATTACAGAGTTATTTGGTCCACATCAGCATTTAATTTAAAAACTAGCATGTAGACAGCCAAAGGCAAAAGCTACAAAAAAAAAAGCTTATCAAAGATAAAATACAAAATAGCAACAGGAAAAGCCACCCAAAAACTAGACAGACGTTTAGTTAAAAATTTGTGAATCATTGTTTAGTACTCCCTCCCTCCCAGGATATAGTTTCGTTTAGATTTTTTCAAAGTCAAACTTTTTCAACTTTGACTGTAAATAACGAAATAATCATAAACGCTAATAATATAAAAATGATATTGGTAAATTTACCATGAAATCAACTATCAAAATATGTAATCTTCTCTATTTCAAATAAATTATTTTAAGAGTTATTGTTGGTCAAAGTTGAATAAGTTTGACTTTGAAAAAGTCTAAATGAAGCTATATTCTGGGACGGAGGGAGTAGTTATTAATACAATACGATAAATGTCAAGATTTCTGTGGCATTAGCACCAAAATTGAACTTGCAGAAAGGAGCACTCAGACTTGGATGCCTTTCATGGTCAACACAAAGGAAATTCTGCAATGTCAACACAAACAATTGCTGCTTTAGCCTACCTAAGATAGATGTAGTTTTCTTGTTCACCCAACACTAGGTAGCTAGCTTGTGCTATGAACTATTCTCGTTCCAGAAAAGGTATGGGTTTATATTCTATTATCAACTCATTGGCAGTTTTGATGTGAATTTGTTTCAGTTTCATGAAGTTTTGTTCTTGCATTCTGATCAATTGTTTATTTTCAGAAATAAAACTATTGTCCAAATATATAAAATTCAATATGAATTGGTATTGCTGTTGCCAAATGTAGATGCAACCATTGTATTGCTATATGTGTTATTGCAACAACTATATTTTAGTGATGACACAACTTGTTGCCACCAATATTGAGTGTTGCTATAATCGGTACAAACCTCGAATACTTTGCAATATCACTTCTTACTCCCAAATATTTTCTGTTGCAACACATATTGTTGCCACCAATATTGAGTGCTGCTATAATCGGTACTAACCTCGAATACTACCATGTTGCAATCTCACTTCTTGCTCTCAAATATTTTCCGTTGCAACACATGTTGTTGCCACCAATATTGAGTGATGCTATAATTAGTAATAACCTCGAACAATTCCTTGTTGCCATATCTCTTATTGCTACTGCATATTTTCTGTTGCAAAACTTCATGTTGCCACCATACAGTTGTCGTGGCCGTACGATCAATTGCAACCTAATATCAGTGTGGCTTTATCCTCTATTGCAACGATGTTGGTAGTGGCCATACAATCTATTGCCGCGGTGTTTGGTCATTGCAACTAAAGTGTGTAGCAATGCCTTGTTGTGTTGCAATACATGTTACTGCCCCGACATCGGCCATTGCCACAATTCTCTAAAGCAATGATTCATTACGTGACAATTACTTGCATTGCCACAGACCACAAAGTGGTTGCAAAGAAACCTATCACCACTTGGCTTGTCGCATCACCTTGCAACCAAACCCAAATAGCGCCTAATGGTAAGATTTGCAACTAAATTTGCCGTATCGCTACTATTTTGCGTCTATGGCCACACCCCCAAAATCTAGTAGTGATCATTACATCCATTCCCTGATTCCCATCATCTAAAACCATATGGTTTAGATGGGTGGTTTGCACGCCGAAGGTTTAGAGAGTAGGTGCCTACTGATCGAGCTAATTCATGAGACACTACCGGATTCGAAGCCTCTGCCGAGAGCCCCAATCCTCTCGGTAGAGGCTCTTTTCCTCTCGGCAGCTCTCGGCAGAGGCCACTCGGCAGACTCCAGCCGGTAAAGGCTCCTTTGCCGAGAGCCGTGCCAGATCCTCTCAGCGCACATGTGCCGAGAGCACGGATGGCTCTCGGCAGAGAGAATTTCACACAAAAAAAAGAAAACCCGCTGGGCAGTGGGCCCACCGGCCGGCCACCCTGGCCCCCGCCGCCGCCACCACCACCGCCACCTGCACTGCCGCCACCACCACCGCCGCCGCCACCTGCACTGCCTCCACCAGCACCACCCGCCGCCGCCAGCACCGCCCGCCGCCAGCACCACCACTCGCCGCCGCCGCTCCACAACCACCACCACCTCAGCCAGCCCGCCGGCGCCACCACCACCACCACCACAGACAGCCGCCGCCACCACCACAGCCAGCCCGCCGCCACCACACACACACACACACACACACACAGAGGCCTGCCCTACCTCCTTCCGGATCTCGTCAGCGGCCGCCGGATCCGCCACCGCGCCACCAGATCTCGTCATGGGCCGCCGGATTCGCCACCGCGAGGAGGATGCACGCTGCCGCCGGGACGAGGGAGGAGGCCGCGTCCGTCGCCACGCCGGATCCGCTGCCACGCCGAGAGGACGCTGTCGCTGCCCGCCGGATCCGCTCGCTGGATCCGCCGCCCGCCGTCGCTGCCACGCCTCTCTCCCCGCCGATGCTCCCCACTACCAGTGAGGGGCGACCGGAGGGGAAAGGGGAGGGGCAGCAAAGGGCGCAGGGAGAAGGGACGGAGGAGGGAGAGGTGGCCGGAGAGGAGGGGGAGAGGTGGACAGCGGGGAAGGAGGAGGGAGAGGAGGCCGGAGAGGAGGGGGAGAGGTGGACGGCAGAGGAGGGGGCGGGCGTGCTGGCGTTGGGGGAGAGGAGGGGGGCGCGGGCGGCGGTAGGAGAGGAGGCAGAGGAGGGGGTGCGGGCGGCGGCAGGAGGCAGAGGAGGGGGTGCGGCAGGGGGAGGCGGAGGAGGGGGCTAGGGTTAGGTTTAGGGGGGCGGCCGGCGGGTTTTTATACACTGGAGAGGGGGAAGGGGCGGTGATGGGCTGGTGGGCCGGTGGTGGGCTGGTGGGCCGATTTGGGCTGCCTCTGCCGAGAGCAAATAATCCGCTCTCGGCAAAGAAATTTCCTTTGCCGAGAGCAATGCTCTCGGCAGAGACAATTTTACTCAAAATTAATTTTTAAAATAGCAAAAAGTAGTGAAATTTTTTCAAAACTTAACATGATACCAGTTATATTGTATATTACTTATAAAAAAGTTTTTGGAGTCAAACTCAAATTTGAATTTCTCTAAGACTCCAAACCTAGTGGTATTAGTTCAAATTCTTAGAAACTTTCTAAGAGATGTTCTCAATTTTTTTCACAACCTCCTCATATGATATTATGAGGACTTGACAAATTTCGTGATTTTCAAACTTCATTTGAATTTTATATAATTTTTAACCGTTCTACCTCACGATCTTCATCATGATCGGAGAACCAAATGTTGGAAATTTAGCTTCATTTCATGTACATGGTCTTAGAGATGTCTCATGAACATGAATATCATTTTTTCACCAACTTTACTCTATGATATCATGCACTTGTAGTTCATATCGGACGTATGCGAAAAATACCTAGAAAGAAGTAAAATTGTTAAATATAGCAAACAAAGTTAAAATTGTGACAAATTTGAGCATAAGTTTTGTATAAGTGTATGTTGAAGATAGAAAAAATTTGGAGGCAAGAAAGTGATTTTTTAAAATTTCTTTGCCGAGAGCCTAATAAATAGCTCTCGGCAAAGAATTTCTTTGCCGAGAGTTTTTTCTTTGCCGAGAGCTTTTTTTTTTGCCGAGAGCTTTTTATATTGCTCTCGGCAAAGATTATTTGCCGAGAGTTTTTTATTTTGACTCTCGGCAAAGATTTTTCCTCTCGGCGAAGGCTCGGATTCCGGTAGTGAGAGTAGGGAGAGATCTCTTGAATGCAGCTTTGGTTTCGATCTAGAAAGACAAAATGATGAGTACGCTGCTGATAAATGCATGGGACATAGTATATGCTGCGTCTCTCCCTCCCCCACAGCAGACAGGCACGTACGTACAATACACATGCGCACTTACTATACTGTACTCCAGAGCTTGCAAGCTGTCGAAGCTTCACTGAAAACAGTTAAGGGATGGGAGATATAGCAAAGCGCGCAGGCGATCACGGCGGAGGCCATGGACGCATTGAATGGCACCACGAAAGGGGTATGACATGCAAGAGCATCCATGGAGAGAGAGCCAGATCACCTCTTTACTCTTTGGAGGGGGTCCTCCAGCCAGGCGAGGTTCAGGAGATCTCCATCGGAGACAGCCAGGCGCATGCCAACAGTCTCCCGGATGCACTAGAATATTTACTCCTACTTCCTGGGGTCACAAAAGAAGCTGTTGTTGTTTTGGGGTTGTTCTCAATCAACAAATGAATTTAACCATTGACCGTGCATGAATCAGCATATATTTTTCTCATTATTTGACTGTGATTCAACTTTTGAAACACTATAGCTAGATTTTGCACATATTTTGCTCTTGTTTAGATGTTTTTTTGTGAATATTTTAGGGCCGACAGCTTTGGTACTCTTTTGCATTTTCCTTAAGTGTGGTTAGCATAAATATATCCTACAATTTATAAATCATACAAAAAAATAGGAATCCCCGAAGTAATGTCTAAAACCCTAAGATTTCACAAATCGTAGATGAAGGATTCCGGAACAAGTAAAACATGCTTCAAAAATCTCAAAAATAGAATTAGATCAAAATATGAAACAATAAAAGTAAATATATTTACTGGGGCGGACCTATGCAGAATGTTTAGTGGGGGCACTCCTTGAGAACAACTCAAATCACCCTAGAGACAATATAGGTTGATCCGCCCTTGGTTATCATAAGACCAAATCCCAACAGAAAAGTTAGTTTCTAATAGTACTCATCCATGGTGATATTTATAGATGCATCGTGAAATTTTGAAATCAGGATGCAAATAAAAAGCCCGGGCAAATTTTGGATTAGGCACTTTGCTCTATTTTTGAAAGTCACGGCACAAAAAAAAGGAGCTGCGGAGGAGAGGACACTACTAGGAAAATGACCTTTAGTACCGGGTTCAAAACCTCATTAGTATCAGTTTGGAACCTCATTAGTATCGGTTTTGGAAGCATTAGTACCGGAATCCAATAACCGGTACTAATGTCTTCCTTCCGTCCGTCTCCGTGCACCCGCTCGGCTCGGTCCACTCCGTTCGGCACCGTCTCTGTTGCCCCCTCCCTCCGTTACTGTTTTCTTTTTCTTTTCTTTCCTTTTCTCATTCTTTTCTCATCTCATCTCAACACAGATTCAAAATCACACATATTCTCAATGTTCTTCTCCAATCATTCCCACAAGATTCACACACAAATCGATTGAACAATAAAAATCGTAGTTACAACATCGATTTCATTCACTCGCACAAAATCACAAGTTAATCAATTCGATACGAAGAACCACAAAGAATCACAAGACTCACAAATAAGTCACATCAATTCACAACAAAAGAACGGAAGTCTACACATCGATCTAGCACCTTCATGCTGCCGCCGCGCTAGGCTCCCGGCCGTGCGCGCGTCGCCGTGCCGGAGCCCGGATCCAGCGCCTCCCGGCCGGAAGGTCGTGCTGGCCAGGAGCGCCGCGCCGGCCAGGAGCCCCGTCTCCCGCATCTCCCCGGCCAAGACCGCGCCCGCCGCGCCGACCAGGAGCCCCGGCTCCCGCGCCTCCCGACCGAGGCCGTGCCCGCCGCGCCGGCGGCCAGGATCCCGCCGCTCCGGATCCCTGCCTGGAGGTCGCGCGCCCCTGTGGCTTGGGTGGCCGCCGCATCCTAGGCCTAGGAGGCCGCGCACCCGCCTTGGCCTCCGCCACACGCCTGGGCCTCCGTCGCTGCTCCCCTGGTAGAGAAATAGCAGAGAGATGTGAGAAAAGGAATGAGGAGATAAGGATGGCCGGGGAATCGAGACGGCGCAGAGCGGACGGTTGACGGTGTTCGTTTTAGTACCGGACCAACATTCACCCCGGTACGCATTAATATCGGGTGGTGTGTAGACCCAGTACTTACTAATGTGGCCGTCACATATTAGTACCGGGCCTAGACACGACCCGGTACTAATGTGTCACATTAGTACCGGGTCTAGCCCTGACCCGGTACTAATGTGTGACACGAGAGGCGCGTCGGTGTCATCTCTCACCACCCGATACTAATACCCACATTAGTACCAGGTCCAAAAATAACCGGTACTAATGTGAAAACGGACCCAAGACCAAAGGTCATTTCCCTAGTAGTGGGAATTGGCGCGGGTGGAGGAGAAAAAAGAGGCACGCAGAAAAAAGTTTGGCGCGGGAGAGAATTGGCGGTGGAGGAGAAAGAAAGATTAGACGCGGGGAGAAACAATAGATCTGTTGGTTTTGGACATGGGCTGATGCATTAATAATCGTCGGAAATGAGGAGTCTCGCCACACAGAAGCGAGGGGAGGGTGGTTAACGTGATCAAAACTGAATGGAGGGAGTATTACATCATTATTAAAATGTTTCTAGTTGCTCCATTTTGTTATTCCATAGATTTAATTAACGAGAGATATGATGCACGGGGATTAGGGGATCATTGGGTGAAATGGAACTTTTCCCGGCCCCAACATCGGTATGTGACATTTTCCAAGAAAGAGTGTACACCTAATTAAGTTCATCCTGATTAAAACTCTTGCCCCTCTATCTCTTCATAACTATGGTGCCATTTCATCATTTTTTCTTATGTGGCAGCACACATTTAATGAAATTCAAACCACAAATTGGGAGTGACCTTGCCAATGTTCAAACGATCGATACTCCTTTGCGAATTGTGCAGAGGCAGTTATTGGGAGGCAGGCAGAGATCTATGAGGAATTGAAAGGTGTATGTGCTGCAGGTACCTAGGTTAAATGAGGTGAAATGATGGTCGAGTGCACTTGGTTTCGTGCTGCTCCTGACTTGTAGAGCTATAGCCGTGTTGGGAACTTGTGCATCCCAATCGAATAGTTGCGGTAGTGTCAGTTCGTACGAGAGCAGTACACAGCTCAAAGGCATGTGGATTGTGCATGCCCTTCAGTGCCTGCCGGCCGGCGTCGCGTGGGACTCGCACAGGCGGCAGTGACACCACTCCATGCATCGATTCAATTCGCCGGCCGGCCGGGCATGCAGCGAAGTAATTGGGGTTCTGCGAGATCGGCCTCTACATGCATGGTTGCATACTTGCATTGGTTGGTTGCTCTCAGAGATCTTCAGGTTTCCTTGTTTTTCTTTCACGTACAACATGCACGGATGACTTCGTGTGGCTGGTCCTGTCCATGGATCCGTTATTGTGGCTCGCAATTCCATGCGCGCTTCTATTAGGCCTTCAAATTTCAGGCCACTAGCTTAGGTTATGTGAGAGCTAGCGGAGCTTAAAAAGAGTGTGTGTTGGTTTGATTTGTGTGAATGCATAGCGGTTTATCTCTTTGCCCATTTCTTTTCCTTGTTCATGAACTCAGTAAATCAGTAGTCACTATAATAGGTACTACTACATTTTGCTCTTTGTGAAGGCTTTTTTTGGATTTAATTAGGATCATTCTTTGCAGATTATTTTTCATAGTTGTATAGATGGATAAGTAGGTAAGAAGTAGCGGGTTACTCCTTTTTTATTGGGTGATCTAGATATAGATTTTGATAGTCACTTTAGAGTATTTTTTCATATAAGATAGAGATGTGTATTTTTTTTAGAATATATTATAAATCCAATGTTTGTTGTTACCATTTCGATGGATGGGTTTTGAAATTTTGTGAGAATTTCTATCACAATTTATCTATTTTTCTAGATCGCATGGTGAGAATTAAAGTGATGCTCCAAATGGAGCTTCTAATTAATTAATATTATTATTATGTAGTCTCTCCAAGTTACCAAGACTACTGAACAGGAGTTCATTGTTGATTCTCTTCTACTCCTTCAACTCTGGTAGTCAACTAGTCAAGCTACACTACTAGGGAAAGCATCATTTGTACCGGTGCTATACCCCTTTTAGTACCGGTTTTCAAACCGGTATTGTCGAGTCGGTACTAATGTGAAGTCACATTAGTACCGGGTTGAAGAACCGGTACTAATGTCTCCTCTCCGTCACGTCCGTCTGCTCCTTCCGTCCCCGTGCGTCCCCTCCGTCCCCTCTCCTTTTCTTTTTCTTTTTCCTTTTTATTTTCTTTTTCTTTTCCTTTTTCCATGTTCTCATCTCATCTCACTAACACAACTTAAATCATATCACAAGATTCATCTTCTCATTCACAAAATTCACAAGATATTTACAACGCACAAAATTCACAAGATTTACAACAGAAAATTCACAAGAATCATCTCCATCTCATCTCACAACAAACAATTCACAATCACAGATTCATCCAGAGGAGGAACACCACCACCACCACAAGAACTCAAAAACAGATCGATTCACACCAGCCAGACCTCACCGGCGTACTGGCCGGACGGCCTGCCCGCGAGCCGCCGCGCCCCTGGCCTGGCCCCTGGCCTACCCGCGAGCCGCCTAGCCCCTGTCCGGCGAGCCGCCGCGCCGCGCGCCTGGCCGGCCGCGCCGCCGCGCCACGCGCCTGGAGCCCGGCCGGCCGCGCGCGGCTCTGGATCCCGGCCGGCCGCGCCGTCGCGCCTGGAGCCCGGCCGGCCGCCTGCGCTGGATCCCCGCCGGCCTGCGCAAGAAGAGAGGAGGCAGGGTGAGAGATTGAAAGAGATAGCAAAAGGAAGAGAAAGGAAAAGGAGAGAAGAGATAAGAACGGGGCTAACTAGCTGGGACTTGGGATAAATTACGAAGTGCCGCGCCGCTGCATGCGCATGCGTGGGGGCGCGCGTGCCCGTCATCACGCCGTGACGGAGGCTTCGATTTAGTACCGGGTCAGAAAACACACCGGTATTAATGTCCCTACATTAGTACCAGGTGGTATTAAACCCCGGTACTAATGTCCCGCCCACACATTAGTACCGGCCCATATTGAGCACCGGTACTAATGTGGGACATTAGTACCGGTGCTCAATAAGAGCCGGTACTAATGTTTGCCACGGGATGGCTCCGCCCGCCTCTTTTTTGGCACGGGACATTAGTACCGGTTCTTGCAACATTAATACCGGGGGCAAACTGAACCGGTACTAATGTTATTTTTGCCCTGGGACGAAAACCTCTTTCCCTAGTAGTGCTAGCAAAGTGTGTCCGTCAGAGACAAAAAGACGGTGCTGTCTCTCCTGTATAATGTTCACCTCCTCCCCAATTTACCTAACTAATTGTATTTTTTATAAATGTGCATAAAGACTGAAGATTAAAAAAAAGTAATTATAGTAGTTGTGAGATCAAAAAGTTCCTCAACTTTAACGGACCACACATTGAAATGGGAGCGGAGGAGTGTTCCTCAACTTTAACGGACCACACATTGAAATGGGAGCGGAGGAGGGGACTCCTATATGGCTACCGGAAGATGGATAAAGATCGAAACTTCTAACCTATCAAAACTCAACTAAGATTGCTAGTTAGTAGTTTACAGCCACCTCATCTTGTGACTATTAAATAAAAAATGTTGCAACATATTTCATAAATGTTGTCAATATTTTTCGTCAACATTTTACGTTATTTTTTCGTTAACATTTTACAAATTGTTGTAATATTTTTGGAAATGTTGACAACATTTTTAAGGCCAATATTTTTTAGACCATTTTAGAGCTTCTTCTCCGGCAGCGGCAGCAGCGGCGGTGACGGCGTGCAGGGCGGTCGCGGAGGCGCACGACAGCACGGCCACTGGCGGCACGGGGCAGCACGGCGGTGCGCGTCGGGAGGCCACGGCCGGCGGAGGCCGGTCATGGTGCGTGGCGGCGGGTGGCGGCGGCGGTTCACGGAGGAAGAAGGCAGCGGCGGTCCAAGAGGGAAGAAGGCGGCGACGGTTCACGGAGGAAGAAGGTGGTGTCAGGTTCACAGGAGGAAGAAGGTGGTGTTAGGGTTTGATGTTAGTGGGCTGGGTGAGCTGTTATTCGGGTTTCTAGTGGGTTATAGTTTCATAATAAACTATCTTTTGGAAGATATATAGGAGGATTTCCGGTGGAGAAGTGGGCTGAATACATCTGAAAGCTGTAGGCCCAAAAACATACAGGAAGCCTCCTCCGCCCTGCCTGCTGCGTTGTTTATGCATGCGTAGGCCCAAATTATACAAGAAGCCCAAAATCGAGCACGGGCCTTTAGGCCACTATTCACAGGAAAGGAAAATGGCACCCTTCTTATTTTCTCACGTCTTTTTTACTTTAATTCATTTTGCATCTTCTTTGTTTTCTGCTTGTTCGAGTCTGCATGGTTGTGAACTTCAATAAAATATCGAGAATTCATAGGTGCTTAGTGCTTATCATGTCAGAGCACGTATTTTGCAACAACAAAAAAAGAAATGGGAAGTTTTGATGATGTGATTACAATGACGCAAACATTGTATATATAGATTTTTATACCCGGATGTTTTTACAACATATACTACATCTAAAAATTTGTAAACTGGACAAGTTTGCCAATCAGGATTCTATCCATATAGAAGTATAGTCAAAACTATGGAGCGTGCAAAGCTCTATAAAATTTGTAAACTAGATAAGTTTGCCAATCAGCATTCCATCCATATGTATACGCTACAGGAAACGGAAGCTTTGCCGAGTGCCAAAAGAACTCGGCAAAGCCAAAAAACACTTGGCAAAAGGTTTGAAGTGTAACACTCAGGAAACCCCACACGGCAACCCGATACTTAAGATATCAACATCTTTGCCGAGTGTTTTCCCGTTTTGCCGAGTGTCATCTCCACTCTTAGCAAAAAAAAAATGGTAAGGAAACGGCGAGACGACGGTGACGACGAACTTTTCTGAGTGTCGGGACGGAAAAACACTCGGCAAAAAGTCAATACTTTGCCGAGTGTCAGATGATACACTTGGCAAAGTCTTGCCTCTTTGCTAAGTGTCACGGCCAAAACACTCGACAAAGTTTTTACACTCGACAAAAACTGCACAGAAATCACAAAAATTTTATGAGAATTTCTATCACTATTTATCTATTCTTCTAGCTGGCATGGTGAGAATTAAAGTGGATGCTCCAAATGGAGCCTCTAATTAATTAGTAATAATATATTAATATGTACTCTCTCCAAGGTTACTAAGACTACTGAACAGGAGTTCGTTGATTCTCTTCTATTCCTTCAACTCTAGTAATCAATTAGTCAAGCAAAGTGTATCCATCATAGCACTACTGGAATAATGAGCATTTGTCCAACACATTAGTACTAAAGGACCGGATTGGCAACCAGAGAGGGGAGAATGAACGAGAGCTGATAAAAATTCTTCTTTAAAAGAACTCAGCCAATGATCCACAAACACTACCAAACAGATCATGTGCACGATCTTGCCAAGATCACGTAGTCACTCGAGTACTACTGATCCTAGGAGCTAGTGACACAAAGCTGCAGCGGAAACCCAAGAGCTAGCCTCAGGAATCAGTATTCGAGAAGACAGCAGGGAAGTACTCGGGAGGAATCCACTATCGATCTCAACCGAGTACTCGAGAGCCGTTCTACGAGACAGACTAGAAGCTTGCGAAAAGCACTGAACCAGAACTGTGTTGATGCGCTTAGGCGGAATCCACCAGCACTGCCCTTAACCCGAGTACTTGAGACACAACCTTATCCGCAGAACATACTCACATTACCAAAGATCAAACCCACGATTTGCTCCACGAATTCTTGCGAGATTCTGGGAGGAGTAGAATTGCCTGTAAGACAAGCTACTTCTAGAAATTCAGGTTCCCAGACGCACTGAATCAAGAGAAATCGCCAGTCACTACTGCGCAACCCAAGAACACAAGTTCTTTCGAAAGGCTCCATAAAGAAGTTGTTTCTTGGAGTTTGTGGGTTAAATATCACCAAGAAAAGAGTCACTGGAAACTCATGTGTGATCCCCACAAACAAAATCACAAAGAAACTCCCTCACAACCAAGAACCATGAATTCTTCCAAGGCGACACCAAGAACCACATAAAAGCAACAGGCTCAAGAATCAAAGGAAACACAGAGGAAAACGCCAAATCTTCCATACAAACAAAGGAAAGATTCTTTACAAACAAGGCTAGCCTCCTCCCTTCATCCAACCCACTGAAAGGTGGAGGAACAACTATTCCTCACAGCATGATGCATACGGCTAGCCTAGGGATCAGCAAACAGACGGCTCAGAGTCCAAGAGCGCAAGACACACTTGGCATCCTCCTCTAGCACCTATTTATATAGACGACTGGTGGAGACGAAAGACCAAACTACCCCTACAACTTGAAGATAAGATACACACCCCTCAGGGCTGGAAACGGAAAGCTGAAGGTGTGTTTCCCACGAGGGAACACACATCCACCGCAGACTTGTCCCCTCCTCAATCGCAAGCTCTGTGGTCACACCACGTGTCCCCCGCTTCGAAGCTCCTCGCCGCACTCGAATCCCGTCTTCGCTATGTCGAGTCTTCGGGTGTTGATTTTGTGGAGTAAACCAACAAACCCCACGTACACTACACGGCACAGCCTCACCTCGCCAAGCTTCGAGTATGCCAATTCTTTCACTTCTGGCTCCCGGACAGCCTACTCGAACTTGCCTCATTCCTCGACTTGGCCACCACCGTGTACCGGCTAGTTATTGGTTTTGAGGCCAAACCAACAAACCGTTGTCGACTAGTTTTCTAGAGAAACTATCAAACCCCGCGCACAAGCTTCGGTCGTTAGCCACTACCTTGCACCGGCTAGTTGTTCTCGACTTCTTCTTGCTCTTTTTGCACCACGCTGAACCGCACTTGTTCACGTCATCCATCGGGTCCCTCGAACCAAGCCTACTTGTCTCTCCATCACCCGGAGGCCACCGTGGCTAAGACCTTTCGCACTTGTTTTTCACCTGCAACAACGCAAAACAAGCCGCATCCAACACTTGCGGTACTAGACCAAGAATCAGTCCACACCACGTTGTCAATCACTCATCACTGAAGGAGCAACCCTCACTGGTACTCGAACACTTGGTTCTCAAGTATCGATCACATTGTCAACCAGTACTAACAACACATGTTAGTATTTGTCATAAGCTACAGTATCATCGGAGCCCATTTTGTACCAGATTTTATCTTCAGATTCAACGACTGGATGTCATTTAGTACCGAGTGGTAGCTTCGACCGATACTAAATAACTCATCACCATTTTGTACGAACTCCTGACTCTAGCCGGTACTAAATATCAAAATTTAGTATTGGCTCATTACTACCATGCATCTCTACATGTCGATGCATCTCTACCTCCGACCATCAACTCCACCTGTCGGTCCCAAAACACCCCCCCCACACACACACACATAGACACTAGCCTCTCTCCTCTCACACAACATTTCTCTCTTACCCTCTCTCTCTCTGCATACGAGCCTCGCTGCCGTCGATCCCCAAGGAGATGTGGACGGATGTTTCGGCCACTGCGACCACCAAGTGTGGGGTCCTGGCCACCGTCGTCGTTGGCCCTCGAGGAGGCACAGGAGGACTCCTCGTCCATCGTCACCGTCGGGCACGGGGCCCCGGCCGCTGCCGCCGTAATCCCCCGAGGAGGTGCAGGGTGAGTTGGCCACCGCAGTCGCTGGCCCCTGAGGAGGCGTGAGGTCGTCCCAACTACTGCCACCGCCGACCCCTGAGGAGGCAGGAATCATCCCAGCCACCGCCGGTGCCCGAGGGCCCAGCCTGTCCACATGCGTATTTCTTGTGATTCTTGATGTTTCGTCAAATGTATATAGATTCTTGTGAAATGGATATTGTGATTCTTGATGTGTTTGTGAAATTTGTGATTGTGATCGATGTGATTGTGATTGTGACTTTTTTGATCGTGATTGTGTTGGAAAAGACAACAAAAAAATGAGAAAAGGAAAAGAAATGAAAAAAGCAACGGAGAGGGCAAAGTTGATTAGTACCAGTTGGTAACACCGACCGGTGCTAAATGATCTTTTTGTACCGACGAGTACTGAAGGTGGGTTGGTGACCGGTACTAAAAGTCAATTGTGCAGTAGTGGAAATAAAAAGACGGGTTGTCTCTCATGTATAACGTTCACCTTCTCCCCATTCATACAAGTTATATTTTTTATAATTTACCATCACCAAGTTTATCTAATGTTGACGGTTTAATAAATGAAAGTGCATCTAGGCCCCTAAGTGGATTTTGGTGAATTGAATGACAAAGCGATTAATAGAACTAACTTGTTTGTTTAAGAATGTGAGCAGGTTTTTATTTAAATTATTCATGAGTTAATATTGCTATATATTTGAGGATGAATATTGTATGGCTCACATGAAAAAGACAAGCAAGTGTGTGGTCTGTGATAAGAAGTGATAAATGTCAAGCAATCAAATGAAGATAAATATTGGGGATATTTTGTAAAGACCAATTCCGAGTCTCCAATGATTGTGGTAGCTTGGTTAAAAATCAAAGGATCATAAAAAGAGAAATGGTGTTCTCTACTAAATAATACATGCAAGGCTTCATGTGGTGATTGCAAAAGAATACAAGGATGAGTGTATATTTAATGATCCTCAATTGGAAGCTTGCATATTCGTTGTCAATCAAGAACAAGCATTTGAACCGGTATTTCAAATGAAGATCAAATATGGATGAAGCAAAGTTGAACTCAACGTGGTTTGGGTAAGTGATGAAGAGATCGACCGAGTTGACTAGGGTGAGGGACTAAGCAATCTTTGGGGTCCTAGCTAGGCTGCCATTTGTGTTTTGCTAAGGTGAAGTTCTAGTATCCATGGGGTCTCCAAGTATCATATCCAAGCCTTAACCGAGGAAAGTAATGCAACTCATCTACATGTTATGATTGGTAATATGGAGTGACTTAAGGATCTAAGTGTGCATTCCTATGCTATATGGAAAAGATCTTAAGCTACTAGCTCAAGTATGGATGTGCTCATGAAGATATCAATTGTTGGAAGCCCTCAAGTTCAAGTTGTTCAAGTATGGTAAGATGAAAGATCTACAAGCTCAAGAGGTTGACTAGGTATTTACTTTTGTTCTTGAGTATAGGAATGTCGTACTATCAAGAGGGATGCAACATTAGCTTTATGACAAGTATCAAAAGTGCTCATTAGTTGACCTATGTGAGAAATAGTCTTGAGAGAGTCCCTGAGTGATCTAACAAACCTCTAACCCAACCTTAGCCACTTCAACACGTCTTGAAGTGTTTGTGAGAAGAGAAAAGGGTTCTTGGGCTCTCTCTGCCCAGGGCGGTCTAACCGCCTCTGGGGGGCGGTCTGACCGCCCCAGGCAGCCAACGGCTAGTTTTTCAAACTAGCCGGGGGCAGGCGGTCTAACCGCCATGGCCACTTTTCTAATGGTTAGTTTTTCTTGTGAGGGTATAAGTACCCCACGAGCTCTACTTGTTGGTGGTGTTGATTCTAGGGTTGCTGATGTGCTCCCCTTGTTGTTTTTGCTAAGCCAAAACCATAGAATCTCTCTCCAACCATCTCTTTGTGAGATTTGTGAGATTCAAGATCTATTCTTGAGTTGGGTTGAGAGAGTGATTTTGTATGAGCTTTGTGAGCTGTCAAGAGCCTTCCATAGCTTGAGCACTTGTGATTTGCGTCTACAAGCCTTGAAGCATTTGTTACTCTTGGAGGCTTGCCTCCTAGACGGCTAGGCGTTGCCGGCTAGCTCCCAAGTTGTGGTGAGCAGCAGCAAGTTTGTGAGGGCTGTGATCTTGCCTCTTCGTGGAAAAGATCGCCTTAGTCGAATCAAGGAAAGTGGTTGAAAGAGACCCGGCTTGTTGCGGGAAGAGTTAGTTGAGAACTCGAATCTCTTACAAGCTCCTCAACGGAGACGTAGCTTCCTTGGTGGAAGTGAACTTCGGGAAACAAATCTTTGTGTCTCCATTGTGGTTTGCCTCACTTGTGGTTTTCTAGCATATTACTATTTGCTTCCGCTTCGATCTACTTGGGTGTGCTTGTCTTTGTGTGCAGGGATCATTACCCTGCTTGTGACCATCTACCAAGGACACTCACCAAGTTTGGTTTGTGCTAGAAGTCAAGAGCAGCTTGAGCCATACTTTGCTGGCTTCCTGTGTGGAGGCGGTCTAACCGCGTCCAGGGGGCGGTCAAACTGCCCTTCCCCAGCAGAAAGCAGCTGGGCGGTCTAACCACCCTGTGAAGGCGGTCTGACCGCCTGTGCCAAGGAGCTCAAGTTTTGGGGAAAAGTTTTATTTGGTTGACTCGCCTATTCACCCCCCCCCCTCTAGGCGACATCAAGGTCCTTTCAATAACGCGCCAAGATTCATCGCAACCTTACGGATCATCTTAGTCTCTTTTTCCCTCAAGTATTAACCCAAGGTATCAATATGTGGAACATATGCAACGCAAGATTCAATCTAATAAGCGGCAAACACTTTTGAGAGATTGGTTTGCATCTAATCTACTAAACACCAGAGGTAGCAAGAGAAAGCGTAGAGATAACCGATCTAGAGAGGCCTAGATCATGCCTTTGTTGTAGTTCCGAGCATAAGAGATGAAGATAACATTGCGAATCTCATAAAAAGCATCTTTAAATCGTGACCTCTAGTATAACTCTCGAAGGCACCCACCGTACACGGGATGACATCATGTCATGATGCCTCCCTATCTTCGTAGGTGAACCTAAGAGCACGCTCACGAAGAACATGTTGAACTCACTTGGTAGATCCGGTATGCACCTCTAGCCACCATGGCTACAAGAGCACGCTAAGCAATCTGTATCGAGAATAGATTGAGGAAGAAGCAAAACTAAGAGAGAGCAAAATCATAAAAAGGGGTACTTGATCGCTAGAAATCGGTTTCACAAGAAGTCTTCAGCATGAATGATTATATGATACAAGATCACCACCGGGATCCTACCTTGACCTTGATCCTCGCTCCAAAACTCCGACGTGGTCTTCCTTGCAAGGTTCCCACGTCGACTAGGGTAACCCTAGACAACTAGCACGACTCTCCTCTCTGGAATGGTGTCCCTCTAGCTTCTCTGCTCCTCGGAGACGAATGACGAATGAATTAATGCGTGAGTCTTCGCGTGGCAGCTTTAAATAGCCCGAGGGGGTGCTAGGTCAAAGGGGGCGTCGAACCGCCACCAAAATGGGTTGGGTCAGCCGGCCTGGGCCCACCTCAGCCTGGTTCGCTCCCTGTTGCTTCTCGTGTCTTCCAGAACTTCCACCCTTCTGCATGTGGGTCCTTGACGTCATTTTCTCCGTGAATTAGGTAAGGGTACTTGTCGCACAGTCTTCTGCGTCTTCTGTTTTGATCCCTAGAGTTCTATCACTTTATGCTTCGGTCCTTGGCCCTCTTGGAGTTGTGTTCTCCATCTTTAGTCTACACTTGTATCGGGCTTCTTTGTCCTCTCTAAATGTGCTCCGTGAACCTTGCCCGAAAGTGCTCCTTTTAGTGCTATAATCCTGCGTAAACACAAATACTCCAAAACCACATGCAAGTGCGAACTTGTTATGTTAAGGGGGTTAGGATCATTAGTTTGGATATCAAATCAATGCCAGCATTGAAGGTAAACTCATTGCTAGGGGTGTCATATTTGACCGCCAACAATTCCCCGTGCTTAAACCTTGCTCGTCCTCGAGTAAGCCTTCAATGGATATCAGTGTTGCCCTTCAATATTCATACCATGCACTTGATCGTACATGAGAAAACATAATGATCCCAATGTTTTATTAATTAAAGTTTCAAAATATAACTAGCCTTCATCTCTATCGAGGGTAGATATCAATTAAGCTCATCCCACAAGTAATTAATCATGCTCTCAAATTTAAACAAATCTCAGAAACTTTGAAATAAAGTGCAAGATGAAAAAAATGCTAAACCAAGATCAATAATTTAAACCTCCTTGCATCTTGCTCATGAACTCTGATCTCACTTTGTCTCTCAAGCCTACTAGAACTACTTCTTTCCTCTCTCAAATATTAGTGGAAGGCTTTATCTAGAGCTTTGGGAAAGTAAATCCTAGCAAGATATTATAGTCAGGATATTATCAAAACAAGACAAGCTTCTCATGAGATTACCGAGATCGTCAAAAAGGTCATTGGAAAATAATTGCTTATGGAGAGGGAGAGAGATTAACACACTTTTGAGATAAGTGGACATGTGCAAATGGCAAAGAGTGATCCTGGGCACAAATGAAGTCCTCGTTATCGGATTGCACATGGTTGGAAAATGAGTATGGATCTTAATCTTGAAACCTCTCGAAATTCCTAATACATCTAGAGAGCCGGGGAGCTTTATTATTTTTTTATCTTTTTTATTATATATACACATATTTTTCCTTTTCTTCTTCTCTCTTTTTTTATACCTCCCATGAACTCTAGACTACATTAGTACCTACCTTCTTGGCAGCTCCCCCCATGCTTAGACGATTGCACGTCCTTGGGCAAAGAGATGGTGAAATTTTTGTGCCAAGGTAGGTACTGAAAATCCTATATTTTCCTGGAGAGAGACACTTGAAATCTTCTGGTGATCCTTCATGCAAACTTTGATGTCATCCTGGAGGTCTCCCAAAATTATACTCCCATTTGTAGCACCTTTGCTCCTTATGATCTTCCTCGAAATTTTAATCCATACTCAAGTATTAGGTTGTGGTCAAGGAGTAAAACACGAAAAGATATTTTGGGTTTGGGTGGATATCCGGCGAGGTTTGCAAAATTTCCGATATGGAAACTTGCAATGCACGGATAGAAAAGGCTAGCAATAAGATAGATACGCAAAAACATGATGACCAACTTCTTAGTCTCGAACTAGAGAATTCAAGTCTTGAATCAATGCACCCAAAAATAAATCTTGCAAACTAAGGTTTTGCACTCAAGTGAATATAAGGCTTTGGATAGGTGGAGCAAAATGCAAGTGGTACTAGTGACAAGGTTAGTAATACTTTTAATGAACAAAATAAATGATCTTTAATCCATTTAAAAATGAGAGCAAAGAAAAATACTATGGGTCTCAAGCTATCATAACCTCCACAAAAGATTAAGCTAGTATTTAATTTAAATTTCAGATTATATTAAAGAGAGCATTAGCTTAATCATACATAAAACAAGCACAAGAATGAGCAAAGTGGCAACGGTCATCACATATCAACATGGCACAATTTTCCATCCCGACCAAAGATCATAAGTAGGTAGTGAAATTTATTCATGATGATCGGAAGTAAAGACTATTACTACCACACACTTGCTGAAAATAAATAAAACAGAAAATGCTACACACACACAAACTTGCACACAAGCTGAAAAATAAAGAAAACAAAAAGAAAAATCAAACCAAGTGTGCAAGCATTTTTATTCCTCGCTTCTTCTTCATTCTTGTGGTGGTTGGTGCTGAAATTCTTGCTCATTGTATCCTTGCTCGTAATATTGTTGCGTCGGTCCTCCTTGAAATTGATCCAGTGGCACTATTTGAAGGCGACCAATTTGATAGACAATATTTGTCGTCCCTTCTTGCTGTTGATTTGTATGCATCTTGATGGCTCCGGTGTCTTGCGTGTTTCTTTCCACATATGCTCTAATGATGGCTGCACTTTGTTGAGGTTGAGGCATATGTGCATATGGAGCAAAAAATGATGCATTAGGCACCGTGTATAAGACGTATTCCCCAGATGATGATAGGAGGTGGTGGTGGCATGGCTGCCCCACTCCCCCATGCTTGCATTGGAACTCCTCCATATTGTGGCATTGGAACTCCTCCATATTGCGGTCCCATCCATCCGGGAGGTGTACTACCACTTGGTGGAGGGGCTGTGGAGGACGACGATTCTCCAATAATTCTTCCTCTTTTATTTTTATTTGCCGGCATGAAAAGTACTTCTTCCAACCAATTTTATTTCTCTTCAATAAATAATTTCAGCCTCATATCGCGGAGAGGGATATTGAATTTTGCCATCTTATATCCTTTGTTTTCATCCCCGCTAATGTAACGGTCTTGCTTCATATACTCAATTACAAGTGAAGTCCCTACAATAAGAAATTTCGGGTTCCTCCGAATTGTTGGCTTTAATGAAATTGCCAACATAGTGAGATAACATCCCGAACCGATGTCTTCAATCCCCGAGATTGCTTCACAAGCCCACCGATAAACCATAATGTAAGTTGGGTCAATGACTTGTCTTCTCACCAACCCGGCATAGAGCCAATTTAATTCCATGTCGGTGACCTTTGTCTCTCTCATCCTTCCTAATATCCTCTTGCACATGCATGAGTGCAATACCTAGATAATTAGGTTCTTGATGTTACTCCTCTGCCTATTTTCTTCTTCCGCGAGCATTCCCCAAAATACCTCTATCTCACTTCCTTGGACTTCAACTAATTCCGGGGCACCTTTCTTGAAACCGAGCAATTCTCTAATGTGTTCATAAGGGACCAATTGCTCTTCATCCTTGAGGCGGAATGAAAGATATGTTGTCTCTTCTTCCATAACGGGTTTCATTGTCATGAGCATCTCTAGGGTGAACCCCTTGTGAGTGTTTACTGCGATTCCATCAGAAAATTGCACCCACCCAAGGTGGTCCAACAATTGATATATATCCGAATAGAATCCCAGTTTTTGAAGAGCACCGTCATTGAAGTCGACATTTGCCATGAGCCTTCCTTCAAGATAACCAAGTTTTTCTTCCTCCTCCTTCGTCTTGATGGTGAACCCATACTTGGAGCGCTTGGGTTCATAAGGTGGTGGAGCGGTTGAACGTGTCGATCGTCGTGGTGGAATGGGTGGCTCTTCGGTGTGTCAACGTGGTTTAGTGAACCGCATGGAGGAGCTTCTCGTGCCCCTCATGCCACCAACGAGCAGCATGTCGCTCCTTGGCGCCACGACATCTTCCTCCATGCTTCCCGGAGACTCGAAAACTGGGTGCCTTCGCGAAGAGCTTGATGGTGGCGCCTTCGTAGGTGATGAACGTGTTTTCCTCCCAAGGATGAAGTTACCGGTCTTCTTCATGATGCCTTGTTGCACACTCTCACAAACAAACACACCGAGGGTTTCTTGCCGGTGGAAAAACACACAATTGAAGTATAGAGAATGGCAAGTAATGAATTTCTGTGGATCTTTGGAGTTGGAATTGAGGCTCGAATTTTTCTGGGTGGATTCTGAATCTTCTGGGCTACGAACTCAAGAGCAGAGACTTGAAACTGAACGAGCAACTTACCAGCGAAAGGGGAGCACCAGGGGCCAAATAAAAGGGGGAGGCCGACCGGCCTAGGGTCCTTCCTGCCCCATTTACTTCAATTTTTTATGCTAGCCTTCCAGTGATGCATCCTTGGGCATTAGTTGCTAATCAAACTCAAAAACCTTCCCTTGATCAAGTTTTGATGCTAATAACTCCTCTAATTTCAAAAATTAAAAATTAACTCAAAGCTAGCAATGATTCCAAATATATTTTTAGAGGAGATTTTAGGCATCAAAAACATCTGTAAGCCGAAAAACTTTCCGACTACATTTATTTTGGTTGCACCGGGATCGTTTGCTTTCATTAATTGATAGCAAGCTCTTCCGGCTTGACCGTGGGGTTATGAGTTTAGGTTCTAATTTTGGCCAAATATGAGAGAGAGGTTTTGAATAAGTAGAGTCAAATGGGCCTTGAAAAAATTCTAAATCTAGAAAAAATGGTAGTTATTAAGTGAAATCAAACCAAAAATCAAATTTCCTAGGTTTACACGAGTCCTGCCATGCGTCAAAAGTTTAGAAATAATTAAGGAACAATACGGGGCTCTACTCGTGTGTTTTTGCCATGTAAAACAAACTGAACCTACCATCGTGGAGAGGATGGAAAGCTCAAATAGATTCTGAATTTCTGGTTCTAGTTTCTCGAAAAGAGGCAAATAAATCATATGATGGCTCATGTTATTGGTTTAAGATTGAAAAATCGAAATAAAATGACCGAGCAAATAAAAGGTCTCAAAAACTTGTTCAGCCACTTAAGAGTTTATACTATGTGTTATGTAGCAAATTCTATGATGACTTACTTGAAAATCTTCATGGTTGCACTCCCGACAACTTTTATTCTTGATCGGGTTGTCCTCCCGGTAGCTTTATTCTTGACTCGACGAACGGGTTGCCTCCCGCAAAGCGCTTCATTTATAGTCTATAGCTAGACTTCTTCTTTTCTTCACTTCGGATCAACGCTCTGAGGTGGCATTGCAATCTTGGGTACCCACTTCTGCACCATCTTTGGCTTGGGCGCAGGCTTATTCTTTGGCTTAGTCATCTTTTTGGTCTTCACAGGCGGCTTTATTTCTTGGTCTCGACGGATGGAACAACTTCTGTGATCTCCCTTGCTTCCTTCTTCTTCGGCTCTTCCTTGCTAATGCGACGATGATGTGGAACATACTTAACATTGATCATATTGCATACCTCGAATTGTGGACGAAACTTGAATACACTCTTTGTGCCGTTGACGTCGAACTTAATCTCCTCCTTGCCCACGTCGATTATTGCCCCAATGGTCTTGAGGAATAGCCTTCCTAGGATGAGTGGCGGCTTTTCCCTCTCTCCCATATCGAGAACCACAAAGTCGACGGGGATGAGGTGATCTCCAACTTTTACGGGTACATCTTCGGCGATTCCCAGGGGATAGCAAATAGAGTTGTCACCCAACTCTAGACACATGATTGTAGGATCCAGCTCTGGTAGGTGTAACTTCTCGAACACGTCTCTTGGCATGACACTTACGCTTGCTCCAAGGTCGCATATATAATGCCTTCTCGAACATGAACGAGCCAATGAAGCATGGGATGGTTGGACATCCGGGGTCTCTTTGCTTCTCGGGCCCTTGATTTGCAATAGTGGCACTGCATTCCTCAGGCATCTTGATGTGATCTACCCCGAGTGTTGACATCTTGTGCTTGTTAGCGGGTATGTCTTTGAAGTAGCGAGAATATGTTGGAACTTGTAGAGCGTCCAAGAGCGGCATGTTGATGCTTAACCTGCGCACCACTTCCACAAACTTTTCAAATTGATTATCAATTTTACCTCGGAAGTAGCATGGCTTTAGTAGAGGAATCTTCGTGTCTTGATCCGGCATCTCAAACTCTAGTTCTTCCGTGACGATCTCTGGAGTAGGAGTAGGCATCTTTTCCTTAGTAGTCATTTCCGCCTCGACGGTTGGCTTTGGACTTCCTAGCTCCAGCTGAATATTCGGGGTCTTCAGTCTCCCTTCCCGAACGAGTTTGAATGGCCTTCGCCGTCTCGGGACCTTGGGGGTGTCCCGGTAATCTTCCTTCGTTACGTGTTAGGCGCCCGACAAGTTGGCCTACTTGCATCTCTAGCATCTTCATCATGTTGAGCACTTGATGGTTGGAGCTTCCGACCTCCGTCACCTTGCCATCTTTATTCTCCAATACTTTGTCCATAGCCTTGAACTTAGTGACGGTGTCCTTGTTGATCTTAGCTTGCTCATCCATGAAATCCTTCAATTGTATATGAAGTGGAACCGAATTTTGAATGGATGAGCTTGCATTAAATTGAGGTCTACCTTGCCTGTAGCAGAAGTTCGGTGATGGATATAAGTCTCCCTTCCTCATGTAGTCGAGCACCTTTGTTTCCTTGGAAAAATCTCTTTGGACATGGTCGTACTCCCCCACACTCCTCGCATGTGGATCTTTCTTCGGCTGCCTTTAGGTCTTGAGCTTCTTTCTCCTCTGTCTCCATCTTCTCCAACCTCCTCATGAGTGAGTCGATCTTCCCTTCAAGGAGTTCCTCTTTTTCTACCTGCAAAACACCTTTAACATTGCCCGTGGGTTGAACCGGAAGTAAGCACCCGGATAACGCCCACGTGTCATTATCAACAACCTTCTTGAATAGAGTAAATGCTTTGGTTGGAGTAAGTTCGATGATAGATCCTCCTGCTGATGCATCGATGATTGTCCTAGACGCAATGTTGAGCCCTTGATAGAACTTTCAACTAGGTCCTCCTTTGGGAACTTGTGATGTGGTACGGCTCGAGTATATTCATTGAAACGCTCATAGGCTTCCATGATTGTCTCCATTGGAAATTGAGCAAAAGTAGCAATCTTGTTGCGCAAACTTTGAGTCTTGCCCGACGAATAATACTCCTTCATAAAGGCCCTCATCAATGCTTCCCAATTTTGCATCATCTCTGCCAGTAGAGTGTAGAACTATTGCAAAGCTTTCCCAAGTAGCAAGAACGTAAAAAGCTTTGCCCTCATTTGATTTTGATTCACCCCATACATATTGAATGTCTGACAAAGTTGAATGAATGTTTGGAGGTGAAGGTTAGGATCCTCTTTACCGGTGAAAGGCGAATGTTGCACCATGCAGATAGTTGAGGTCTTGATCTCGAACGGTCTTCCAATGTCCTCAAGGTTTAGGATGGGTAGATCGACGATGTCCGGTGTGCATAGCTCCCTGAACTTGCACTCCGACTGTGGTTGTTCTCCCATCGGTGGCGGTTGAAGTTGGTCTCCCTTCGGACTTGGAGGTGGAGTTTCTTTTTGAGATTCCGACGATCCTTCGGCCTCAACTTTTTGGATCTACAACTTCCAGTTTTTTAGCCTGTGCTGCACGTCTCTTTTGGCTGTAAAGTTTTTCTGGATCATCCACGAAAATTAGGGTCTGTTGGAGAGGTAGCCGTCCATCTCCTGTTAGGGTTAGCAATAAACAAAATATACAAAAATCTAAAAGAAAAATTATGAACTAGGGGTTAGTCAAAAACTAGATTAGATTGATTTTTGAGGATGATCCAAATTAAGAGATGCAAAAGAAAAATCAAAAGAAAACTGAAAATATTTACGAATGCAATACTAGATTGGATCCTAATTACTTGTTCCCCGGCAACGGCACCAGAAAAAGGGCTTGTTGACGGTTCAATAACGCGCCAAGATTCACCGCAAGCTTACGGATCATCATAGTCTCTTTTTCCCTCAAGTATTAACCCAAGGTATCAATCCGTGGAACATGTGCAACACAAGATTCAATCTAATTAAGAGGAAAACACTTTCTTTTGAGAGATTGGTTTGCATCTAATCTACTAAACACTAGAGGTAGCAAGAGAAAGCGTAGAGATAACTGATCTAGAGAGGCCTAGATCATGCCTTTGTTGTAGCTCCGAGCATAAGGAATGAAGATAACATTGCGAATCTCATAAAAACATCTTTAAATCGTGACCTCCGGTCTAACCCTCAAAGGAACCCACCGTACACGGGATGACATCCTGTCACAATGCCTCCCTATCTTCGTAGGTGAACCTAAGAGCACTCTCACGAAGAATGTGTTGAACCCACTTGATAGATCTGGTGTGCACCTCTAGCCACCATGGCTACAAGAGCACCCCGAGCAATCTATCTCGAGAATAGATTGAGGAAGAAGCAAAACCAAGAGAGAACAAAATCATAAAAAGAGATACTTGATCACTAGAAATCAGTTTCACGAGAAGACTTCACCATGAATGATTACATGATACAAGATCACCACCAGGATCCTACCGTGATCTTGATCCTCGCTCCGGAACTCTGACGTGATCTTCCTTGCAAGGTTCCCACGTCGGCTAGGGTAACCCTAGACAACTAGCACGACCCTCATCTCTGGAGTGGTGTCCCTCTAGTTTCTCTGCTCCTCGACGACGAATGAATTAACGCGCGAGTCTTCGCGTGGCAGCTTTAAATAGCCCGAGGGGGTACTAGGTCAAATTGGTGTCGAACCGCCACCAAAATGGGCTGGGCCGGCCGGCTTGGGCCCACCTCGGCCCGGTTCGCTCCCTGTTGCTTCTCGTGTCTTCTAGAACTTTCACCCTTCTACATGTGGGTCCTTGACGTCATTTTCTCCGCGAATTAGATAAGGGTACTTGTTGCACAATCTTCTGCGTCTTCTGTTTTGATCCCCAGAGTTTTATCACTTTACGCTTCGGTCCTTGGCCCTCTTGGAGTCTTGTTCATCTTGAGTCTACACTTGTATCGGGCTTCTTTATCCTCTCGAAATGTGCTTAGTGAACCTTGCCTGAAAGTGTTCCTTTAGTGCTATAATCCTGCGTAAACACAAATACTCCAAAACCAAATGCAAGTGCGAACTTGTTATATTAAGAGGGTTAGGATCATTAGTTTGGATATCAAATCAATGCCAACATTGAAGGTAAACTCATAGCTAGGGGCGTCATATTTGACCGCCAACACCTAACTAACTCTATTTTTTATAAATATGCATAATGACTGGAGATTAAAACAAATCGTTATAGTAGTTGTGAGATCAAAAGTTGTACATCAAAAGTCCCTCAACTTGAGCTGAGCACGTTCAAATGGGAGTCACTATCGGATGCATCGGGTTTGCTGCGTGCTTGGGGCACATAGCGAAGGCTGGAAAGCACACAGCAAAGGTTTCTGTATGTTACACATGACAAAGCCGGCACGACATTGTTGTGCATGGCAAAGGGATCTGTGCCATATATTTAGCACACGGCAAACAAATTTGTCGTGTATTAGACTGGCCCACAACGAATCAAAAAACACGACAAAAAATAAAAATGTAACAGGACGGTCGGCATAAAGACAGTGACAACGTCTTTGCTATGTGCCATATGAAGGGAACACAACAAACAAACTGGCTTTGCTGTGTGCCGTCCACCTGGCACACGGCAAAGTCAGCTACTCTACCGTGTGCCATGCTCAAAGCACACAGCAAAACCAACTGCTTTGTGGTGTCACGTGTGCATTAACCATACCACATAACAAAGTCTTGGGCGTCCCAAGAGTTATTTTGAAATCTGATAATTCTGTGTTGGGAAAGGCTCTGAACTCGTCGACCTTGGACAGGTCGTTTATTGCAAGGTTTTGCTATAATATTAAAGAGCTTCTTAGGTCTTTTTCTTCCTTTAGAGTTTATTTTACCCATAGAGAAGCAAATTCAGTAGCAGATAGATGTGTAAAGGAGGTCTTGGTGGAGAATCCTTCTTTTGTGTGGCTGAACTGTTTTCCGGCGTGGCTTCAGGAAGCAGCAGCCAAGGATTGTAATTCTGTTAATGAGTAATAGAGAGCCTGTGTTTCTGCTAAAAAAACAAAGTTTTAGCCCACGGCAAAGAAGCTGCCCAGAATGGACAGAAATGGTTACTTTGTCGTGTGCCATGGTAAAAGCACACGGGGGAATATTGGGTGCAAACTAGGCTTTGGGTGGAAATATGGAAACCAGATTTTCATCCGTCAGATCCAAAATGTACCGTTTAGATGAGATCCTCATACTTGTAACAAATTTTGCAAATAACCCCCACGCTCAACTTAGATATCTCACACGCAACACCCTGTTCGATAGAACACTTCCACATCAACCCCTCCTCCCTCCTTGGACCTTTCTCTTCCGAACGAATCTTCTTCTTATCCAAATACTGTCTGCTCTTCCTCCTCTCCATTCGCCGTCCACCGCACGCCTCGCACCCCACGGCCGTGGCACACCACTCTTGAGTCCAAGGCAGCAGCCGCACACAAGGCGGCGCCGGAGCTGCACGAGTCGGCCATCGCCCTCATCGAGACATGCAGAAGCTGCGGAAGAAGACGTGCTTTTTCGCCGCGCTGTTGCGCTCGACGACGACGTCCGGTGCCTATAGGCAGGCCCGTCCTTGAGGGGACTGTGGGTGAGTGGGTCGATGGCGTCTCGAAGACGCCCGTCGGCTGGATGCCATCACGCCGCGATGCCTGGCCGGATGACTCCAGCTCCACCGTGCCATGAAGAAACAGATCACTGCTCCCTACTTTCATCCTCGGTTTACTCAACTACTCAAGCAAGTTACTCAAGTCAATAAGCGTAATTGGATCTGCTCACCAAGCATCTACCTAGGCCCTGTTTAGTTCATGGAGTGAAAAATATAGGAATCCCTTTGAAGGTCTATTAGGGGTAATAAACGTAGACTAGTTACAAAACTAATTACATGGATGGATAAGAATTCCCGAGACGAATCCATTAAGTCTAATTAATTCGTCATTAGAGATTGGTTACTGTAGCACGATGTTGTCTAATCATGACATAATTAGGCTTGTTAGATTCGTCTCGAAAAATAAGGTAGGAGTTGTGGAATGGGTTTTGTCATTAATCATTATTTAATACTTCTAATTAGTGTCCGGAGATTGATGTGACGGATAGTTGGTGAAATATTTGGGAACTAAACAGGGCCATATTTAGATACATTATAGATTTTGCAAATTTGGTTCACCAAGTCAATTATCTACAAGATTGTGTACAGTTTCCTCCCTCCTATGTATCGAACCTGATCCATCATAATAGGTTCTGTACACTTATCATCCTGATGTATCGAACCTGATCCATCATAATAGTGATGCAAATTTGGCCTGGAGTTGCACCACAAAGCTCGTGATCAGAAAAGTTCCATTGGCATATGACTAATCCACCATTGACATAACCCTAAGCAAACACACTTGTCATAGGTAAACAAAATTGGATTTCATAGGAAGAAAACACAGTTCAATGTCATCCTAATATTGTTTGAGTTTGCATCGATTAACAATCAGTGGAATATTCATATATGAAGTAGTCAACCACATGAATCGGAACCATAGAGTGTTGTTTTGGCCCAAAGTTACAAATAAAATAATACGGTTTCAGCACATCATTGGCACACCTTAATTACATTAGTTATCTACAGTGAGCCCAATTTGTCTTGCATGAGGTGCATTTTTAGTGCACCATCAATACAAAAGTTTGCCAACTTCATAGCAGCAGTACTTTTCACATAACAGCCTCCAGAATACCTTGCTCCCTCCAAGCAGGAACACTGCAAGCATAGTTTCACATTACTAGCAGCTCAAGGAGCTTAAATTGAAATGCTAATTTTCAGCTAGATGCTTTAGGATTGAATTTAACAAGTAAGATGATTATGGTTGATTTAAGAGACAAAATGATATAAATCAAACATTTGTGTAGCATTTACAGTAATATTCATCTATTTTAATTCGATCTCAAGCAAGGTTCAGATCCTCCAAGCAGGCAGTCATTTTGCAATATGGTTTCAAAATGTAAGAGCCAGCAAGAAAAGAAGTGGGTAATCAGGTTAAGGAACAACCTATTTTAATTGATTCAGTAATCAGTTGCCAAAAAGTAGATGAATCAGCTTCTAAGGTAAAACTAGAAACACATGCGCGCGGCGTTGCCACGCGATCCATGGAGCGAGCCACCATATATTTGTAGGTTGCGCAGGAGCTGCTATGGCTCCAATATAAGATCATCTTTAATTTCTTAGCAGACATCATAATAGTGAGGAAATATATACAACAAAAGCTGTATCCTAGGTGCCATTTTCTTTGTTTAGCTTTGTGAACGGGCTCAAATAGCTGATGGAGAGGTCTGCGCATATATATAGCAAATGAGTAACCTCTTGCATTCGAATAATCAGATATAGAATAATTTGTGCATTGTATCGATGGTACATAGTGAATTCAGGACCAGGCTGAGGCAGGTTAAGGTAAATTGAAACTATGACAGCTTCAATGCGACGATAAATGTGTACTGTCAACCTCATTGTGTGGCCTTTAGGCAGTTTATAGTAAAGGTAGGCAGTATCACAGAGGTATACTTTAACTCATGATAATTTAAGAATAGCATTGAAGTTGCAAAAACACTAAATTAAAGGAAAAAAAACTCCAGTATCACTTTTGAATTACTAACATCATCTTAGCCTCACGAACCTTTGTTTGCCGATTTATACACAAAGAATCGTATTAATTGCACTGTGTTTCAGGGTCTCCATTAGGTTCAATACATGATTATAAGGCATGCTAATCAATAAATACTTTATTGGATTAGACATAGATTGGATTGGACAAGACTTTGTATAAGGTACCTATGTTAGTAAACCAATTAGCATGGTATGATTGGCACTACAGTTAAACACTTCATATCATAAACACTAAAGCCTTGCACCTATAGTCGACACTATGAAGGCCAAATCAAAGTTCAGATTTCCAATTGTTTCATCAGTGTTGACGGAGAGGGAGGATGTCCACATGTGAGAGGCATACCACAAGAAAGCCTGCCCATGGATCGGCAATGCATTTGGTCGAGTAACTTATAGACACAACATGGATGGATCAATACCTAGCTACGTTGCACAGATACTTGGGGAAACACGCGTATCCGATACGTATCGGATACGGATACGTGTCCGATACTCGTCGGATACGTATCCCCGAAGTATCCGATTTTTATTAATTTCAAAAAAATCCGATACGTGGGCTGATACGTATCACCTTGACGGATACGGCGTATCAGGCTATTGTTGATACGGCCCAGCCCAAATAACGCCATATCCTGTCGCGTCGCCCTAGCCACCCCGCATCGCGCCGCACTTCCGCCTCGCGCCGCATCCCCGCGGGATTTCATCGCGAGCCCGCGACCTCAGCTCGCTGCCCGCCGGCCGCCGGCGACGAGCACCCGACCCTCCCCCGTCAGCCGCCCCGTCCCTGCCCGCCAGCGACGAGCACCCTGCACTCGTCCCTGCTCGCCGGCGACGAGCACCCGTCCCTGCCCGCCGGCCTCCCCATCCCTGCCCGCCGGCAACGAGCACCCTGCACCTGTCCCTGCTCGCCGGCGAAGAGCACCGCCCCCTGCGACGTGGATCCAGTGAGTTATCCCCTTCCCGGTCCCCATTCTCAATCTCCTCTTCTTCCTCTCCCCAATCTCGATCCAGTCTGTGTCAGCAGTGGAGTTAGTGAGTTCTTTTTGCTTGATTGCTTGTATATGCAGTACATGGTGTCTCCCAATTTGAGCGGTGCTAGTGCAAGTGCTAGCATAGGAACTTGACCAATGAGGAGGAATAGGAACTTGTTGCTGCATGAATTGCAAGCCTAAATGCCTTCTATTACTCTATTAGTTTCCACTTTCCTAAATTTGAGACTACTGTATTTGAGACCTGTTGTTTGAGACTACTATGTTTGAGACCTGTTGTTTGAGACATGCATTATTTTTTTTATTTTTTTAAATATTAAACGTATCCGCGTATCGGGTTTTTTTGAAAATTGGCGTATCACGTATCGGATACGTATCAGATACCGATACACATATCCGTATCCGTGCAACGTAGATACCTAGGATGATGGAGCAATCGCGAAGCAAATCAGTTGTGGCTAGGCATCAATCACAAGCAGGACTGCCGCAGAAGTCATCCCGCCGCTGCCTTCCAACAGAAACCTGTGCTGCAACTCACCCAATCTTTCTTTAACAGAAGGGGATGTTCTGAGAGGAGTGGAGCTGCTGCCGAACCGTCAGCTCACGTGAACTCTTGCTCGATCAATTTGATTTCGGGGGCAGCAGTACGGGATGAATGTCTGGGATCGGAGGAGAAGACAGAAGTGTAGAGGAGAAGACAGAGGAGAACTTCTGTGCAAATGTTCCATAAGAAAGGGTGTTCCACGTAAATTGTTGCAAATGGAACGCGGGGGTTTATTCATAAAAGTGTGTTATGTTCTTGCGAACTCATCTGAGCCATTTGTTTTGCATCTGACGGATGACTTTCAGGTTTCCATGATTCTACCATGTACCCAGTTTCCACCTTATATTTCCCCAAAGCACACAACAAAGCATGTCTTTACCGTGTGCAACACACGGCAAAGTGACCAGTCAGTCCCTATTTTTATTATTTTTCCACGTATATAAAACCCCACTCAAACAAAAATTACAGGGATCACACATATATATCACATTAAGCATCACAAGCAGTTCATATATGACAATATCCATCACAGGCCATTAACTATCAACAAGCATCACAGGCAGTCCACATATAACATTAATCATCACAGGCCGTTCACAAACTTTAGTAATTGGTATCACACTTAGGTTCATTCGCATTCACAAATAGTCACAAGTAGTCCATAAATGCAAACTAAAAGATACATCACGGATGTGGCAACTTACGTGGGAACTGAGGTCACTAGTCCGCCGACAAATCTGTGTCCACATGCGTATTCGATGCTGCCGATTGATCCTGCACAAAGGAGAAGATATTGCATGTTAGACAAGATTAATGACAGACACAAGTTCTCTAAGTTATAGTCTACAACATTCAAAGTTGCTAAGTGACTCTAAATCTCTAAGTCTGTAATTTCTCTAAGTCTCTAAATTCTCTAAATCTCTAATACTTGAAATGAAAAGGTTGTCAAGTAGCTCACAAGAATAGTTACATGAGGAGTTGTAAGAGGCGAATGGAATATCATCGGTGGTAGGGGTTGACCCAATTGTTGAGAAAGTCCTTGGATCCACTGATACATCTGATCTGTCTTCGCCTCATTCGCCGCAATCTTTGCCTCATTCGCCTCGCGTCTCCTCCTCTCCTCAGCCAGCTGGACCTCATTCTCCTCTCGTTTCCTCCTCTCCTCGGCCAACTGGGCCTACAATATTTCATCCCAATGTTATAATGCAAAGCAAACATTGTAGAAAATGAATGAACAATGAATAAAACAGAAATAACCTCAAGTGCCTCCACCCGACGTTGTGTAGTGTCCGGCTGTGGGCGTATGGCCGGGCTTGAGCTGCTGCTCCTTGCTCGAATCTGGGAGAGAGTGGGAGTAGGGGGCGTGTCTAGTGTGTCGTCACCCATATAGTACCGCCCATGCTTCTTATTGTGTCCCACCCTCGTGACGATTTCTCCATCAAGGTCATGGGTGCTCGGGTCATACTCTGGCCCATAGACTTGCTTTGCCATCAAGTTGTAGTCATTGACACAACTGTGGACGGACGGATTGGTGTACGCTGAGGGCGGGTCGTCCGGGTTGTAGTCGACGTCAGACGTCGCCTTGCCCTTGCGGGCCAAAACCCATGCCTTGAACTGAGAGCAAGGTTGACCATCATGTGACGACGACTGCGCAAAAAATAGCAATGCGATTACAAATTATGCAGAATTGAGCGTTAGAATAAATAAATGATATGCATACCCATTTAGCCTTGTATTCGTTGAGGCTAACGTTGCCTTGATGGTGTGATGGACCTGACATCAACAAACGCCGCTTCCGACCAGCGTTGTGCTTCTCCTCCCACTTGGGGTCGAACCACCTGTCCACTATGCGTGCCCAGCACTGGAGATCGTTAACACACCACCACGCAGGCACCTACACATGATCAAGTATATGACATGTAAGAAGATCAAATTAAGCGATGCACTTAATCTCAGAATAAATCTATATTTACCTCCATGTATTGTTCTCGGGTCAGCTTCACCTGTCTTGCATCCTTTTTGCTGATCTTCACACAAAGCTTGCTAGCGTGGTATGTTATGACAGCCTGAACTTGCGCCTCGTAATGCATGTCCAACACGAGTTTTTTGCAGGCATTGTGAGCCACAACACCTGCCTTGTCGTCATAGCCCTCGTCACATCTGAAGAAATCCTACATATAAACGTGATGAATCCGGTCATTATTTCTAGAATGTCCGATCAGTGCGATGTATTGAGCAATGTAGTGGGAGGAAAACATACCCACAGCTCGCCCTTGACCCGCTCCGCCTTGTTGCGAAATAACCTGCCATCCTGATCACGCGCATCTGGAAAGGTGACGTAGTGCTCCCACGTGTAGGCCGGCTCCTCCCTTCCGGCAAACTGGACCAGGCCAGGAAAGTGTAGCCTGCACAAAAGACCCAGGATGCCATTGACCATCCGTTTGTGATCTCCAGCACTGAGTATCTCCCAACCCCTGACAAAGTGATTAAGATAAAATATTAGTTTCTATTGTGATTTTCAACTTATCAAATGAAAAGGTAGTGAGAACATCTAAAGTTACTTACCTAGCCCCTAAGGGTCGAATCAGCGGCCGTCGGGCAAGAGGTATCGGCCTGTCTGGGAGTTGCGAGGGACCTCGCAACCAAACATCCGTCACACCACAGGAAGCAAAACCCCCTCCCATGTCCTCCTCCCCCTCCTCATCACTAGAGTCCTCCGCAGGAGGTACCTCCTCCACCCGCTCCTCAACCTCCTCCCCCTCAGACGAAGACAAAGATATAGGTGTCGTAGCTCGACCCTTCCCTATACCCTTGCCTCCACCCTTCCCTCGACCCCTACCTCGACCCATCCCAGACCCCTCAGCTGCATCAGGTTTTTGGTAAAGCGATGGTACCTTCCTCGTAAAACCGCCCGGCATCTTTGTTCAATCACCTGCAATAAAAAACAAACATACTTAGAAAGAGATGCAAAATAAACAAAAGATAATTAGAAAATAACATGGTATTACAACTGTATGCAACAACGAAAAAAATCAGCACAATTGTAATTTTCGGCAGCACCTCCTCTGCACCGTGAGGTTTCCAAAACCTGCAACAAACCAATGGCACGATGGCCGACAAGTCGACAACCACATACACAAAGATGCAACAACCACAACGGCACGAGGTTGCATACTGCAACAGATCCCATGAGCACCAAATATTTCTCTTTCTCTTTCTAACTCTATCTCTCTTTCTTTTCCCTTTCTCGCAGGACAACAAATCTCATGAGCACCTAAGCCAAAGCCAACTCTACTATCTTCCTTGCGTTTTAAATTCTAAATCGTTTTCTCATTGTCCTAAATCAATAACTTCCGGCTAATTTAATTAAATATTCCATGTTAATCCCAAGTACATAACAATATGAACATTAATCCATTCATGCCGTTAACACATATTTTAATCCAAAAAATTTCTTACTTGCTACTTGCAGCCAAGTTGCAGGGGCCGGCGCAGGGGGGCGGCAAGCGGGCCGGCAAAGACGCAGCTGAGGACGGGGGGCGGTGGCGACCGGCGCAGCGGGGCAGCGAGGGGACCGGTGGCCGGGCTCAGGGGGGCGGCGGCAGCGGAGCAGGGGCACGGCGCAGGGGCGGAGGCGGCCGGTGCAAGACGCGGGGCCCGCGCGCGGAGCAGAGGCACGCGCGGCGCACGGGCCGGCCGCGGGGCTGGCCGGTGGTGGAGGCGGCCGGCGCAGGCCGCGGGAGGCGCGCCGGCGGTCGATGCGGCCGGCGGCGGGGCGAGTGTGCTAAAAACTGTGTGCGTGTGCGTGAGTGGGTGGCGTACGTGGGTAAAAGGAGTGAAACTTCGCCGTGTGCCTAGATATAGTGCACACGGCCAAGAAGTTTGCCGTGTACATTGATAAGCGCTCGGCAATGCTCTATTTTCCCTCCCTATTCTTCTTTTCCCAAAGGTGTTATACTAAATTTGTTCCATTAAATTTTTTAAATAGCTTGCTCAAGTCACTAAATAATTCATTATTTAATGCTTCTACGAATATTTTCCATTATATCATGTAGTTATAACTCAAATTCATTTATATCATTAATATTCAATAGTTACAGTTAAAAAGATAAAATTGTCAAACGGAATCCAAAAATACCAAAATTTCATATTAAATAATCTAAGTTGTATATTGCTTATATAGAAAAAGTTTCAAAGTTAAAACTCAATTCGACCAGACATTTGACTACAAATTTTATTGAATCATTCTCAACTATCTGATTCTTCTTGGAAGACCATTCAATTTGTAAGCATCGTATGTGACGAGTTGCGCAAAACTTTCTCAATTATTTATCATAGCCTCCACGTGTCATATCATGATGTCTTGACATATCTCATGATTTGTAAACTTCGTTTACATGTTATAGAATTTAAAAACAATTTAGTGGCACCTTCCTGGTCATGCTTCCAGAATAGAATGTTCAAAATTTCTTTTAATTTCATAAATAAGGTCTTACAAAAGACTCAATAACACGATTATTATTTTTCACTAACTTTATTATATTATTTGATGCACTTGCAATTTAAAATCTGACTTATACAAAAATTATTTTAATAAAATAAATTTGTTAAATATATCAAACAAATCGAGAAATGTATCAAATTTTAACGTAAACTACCGAGTAATGTACGTGCAATAGAGGAAAATTTTGGTGAAAAGAAGAGAAAAAACTCCATATCTGTGTGCCGATGGAGGGCACAAGACAAAGACCTGGCTTTGATGTGGGTCACAATAGTACACACAGCAAAGTTTAGTCTTTGCCATGTACCTACTAGCGGCACACCGCAAACTTTAATGGTCATCTTTGGCTGTCCCTCGTCCTAATGGCTGCCGTATGTGGTGCGCACGTGACGTGATGGCTTTTTTGTGCGTTTTCTATATGGGACACGACAAAGCACTGGTTTGTCGTGTGCCAAAGTTTTTCTGTGTGCAAGGCAAAAAAAACCTTTTTGACGTGTTCCAGCAGTGAATGGTAAGGTTGGTCGCACTGGGTACGCTACCATGTGCGGTACGCCATCGTCTAATACGCCTTTGGGGTAAAATCACCCGCATCAGCGTACTGGGTGACGGACTGCACCGTAGCGCACGAGCGGCAGCACCCTATTCCTGGCATGCTCCCAGGGAGACGCTACGGTGCGGACGTGGCGCGAGGCCCGCTCACCTGCGCCATCCCCAACCACCGAGCTCAAGCTAGAGCTCGTAGATCTGCAGTCGAGCTGCCGAAGATGGAGCTGCCACCGAGGTCACCGTCATCGGGGACGCAGACGCCGGACATCCATGGGCCCTGTGCTCGAGCCGCTGCCGCTGCCGTCGAGAGAGGGGGAGCTCGCCATGGAGAAGGGGAGCTCGATTCCGCGCGAAGGAGAGCTCGATTCCGCCCGACCGCCGCACAGAGCTTTTGCGGTCGGCGAGTAGCAGGTCGCTGTCGTCGGAGACGAAGGCGCCGGACCTCCGTGGCCCCTGTGCTCGAGCCGCCGCAGTCGAAGCATCCCTGCGATATTGACCGCCTCCAGCTCGCCCGTTGCCGCTGTCGCGCCGCAGGAGAAGGAAGAAGGAAGGACGTCGAGGAGCCAGCCATGGACGCCGCGGACGCCGGATGAGGCCATGTTGGACGACTCCCTGTCTGCGCTCGTGCTCCACGTCGGCCGCCCTGCTCACCGCGCCCCGACTCCGCCCCGCCTCCATCGATTAGGAGGGAGCAGGGACCTCGATTGGGAGTCGTAGGGACCTCGGGCTGCGTCGCGTCGTGCCGCGCCTCGCCTCCATGGAGCCGGCGGCCGCGCCCAAGATCTCATCGCACGCCCGGCGGCTCCACCAGCGTCACTGGAGATCCACAACTCCTCCCCTACTCCTCCGCTCCTAATCCACCGGGATTGACCTCCGACTCCACCTTCGACTCCACCTGTAGCGAGGTCGTGACACAGGGAGGGGCTCATTGGCGTATGGAGTAGGGGAGGACCGGGGAGGGAGCAGGTGTCCTCGCAAACTCCGCCCGCCCTTCATGATGGCGCGTTTGGCCTCCGCGTCCGAGGAAAGGGAGAAAGCGACGTGCTGGAGGAGGGAGGGGTCGGCGCGCCGGCGAGGAAGGGAGGAGGCGGTGCGCCAGAGAAGACAGGGTCGGGCGGCGAGGCGGCGAAGGGAGGGCTGTCGCCGGGGTGGGGAGAAGAGAGAGGAAGGAGAGAGACGGGTCGGGGGAGTGGGTGGGTGGGGGAGGAGAAGGGAGAGGGGAATAAAAAATCTGGAGTGTGGGTCCCACCAGTGGTAGTTGGTGTGGAGTATGAGATATAGGGGATGACGGGTGAGAGAAAACTGATACTGGACTATAAGATTTAGATGATCAGGCAGAAATTTTCCTTTTAAGGTATGCAACTGGAGTACGACGAGTGCGACCAGCCTAAGTGAGTTTTTTTGAGATTACACAGTACAACGCAGACGCTCACAACACGCACGCACACTCACCCCTATGAATACACGTACGCAAACTCTACCCCTATGAGCACCTCCGAAGGACTGAGCACCGGCAGATAAGATCTGGAGATTCTCGAAGTCACCACTGGCGCCTCGTCGTCGACGAGAACGTCGCTTACCACTTAATGCATAACGCCGGAAAATCCCGAAATTAAGATCTGGAGATTCTCGAAGTCACTACTGGCGCCTCGTCGTCGATGGGAATGTCGCTTACCACTTAATGCATAACGCCGGAAAATTTCGGAATAAATCCAGGAAAAGGTGCGAGCACCAGGATTTGAACCCTGGTGGGTAGCGTCCCACTGGACCGTCCTACCATTGGACTACAAGCCCATTCGCACCAGCCTAAGTGAGCTGAATACATCTGCAAGCTGTAGGCCTCAAATACATACACCGTCCCTCATGTATCAACTCTGACATGTGGGGCCCACTGCCACGTCATCCAAAACCACCCTCAAAACCAGCGAGGGACCAAAAATGAACGGTATAGATAGTTGAAGGACGGCAGATACCCGGTTTTTCGGATGAGGGACGAAAGTCGAACTTCGGTGATACACGAGGGACGTTAAAAGGACTTTTCCCAACTTTTATGCATGCGTAGGCCCAAATTATACAAGAATCCCAAAATCGTAGGCCTTCATTAGGCCACTATTCACAGGAAAGGAAATCGCCAAGTTTTCTCACGTCTTTTTTTTTTTGCTATTTTCAACTCATTTTGCATCTTCTTTGTTTTATAGTTGTTCGACTCTGCATGGTTGTGAACTTCAAGAAAATCTCAGATACTCCCTCCATTTCAAATATAATTTGTTTGACCTTTTGTTTTAAATTTGATCGCTTGTCTTATTAAAAATTTGAAGAATTTTTATTAATAAAGCAAGACACAACAAAAGATATGATATTTTTGCATAATTTGTTTGATTAAGACGAAGGGTCAAACTTGAGGTAAAAAAATCAAATGTATTATAGTTTTGAAAGGATGGAGTAATTCATAGGTGCTCAGTCAGTGCTTATCATGTCAGGGCACGTATTTTGCAAAATAAGAAATGGGGAAGTTATGATGATTCGATTACAGTGGTGCAAACATTTTATACGTTGTAAAACATATACTACAACGTACGCGGATGTAATCTATGCAATTCCGCGATTATGTCACTGCATATGTAATCTATGGCGGCAGACCGGCAGTCGTCGGCCCGGCCGGCCATATGATGCTCTGCAAGTCAAAAGCTACGGCTCGATCAGACCATCCGGTTCCGGCGGCCTTGGGCGCCATGCGATTAAGCTAACCCCGCCGCCATCAGACGCCGGCCTCCCGCTGCGGAGTCCGTGACGAGCCTGGCACCACCATCCCTGGCCGTCGTCCTCACTAATAACCTGTCGTCGTCGCCGGCCTCTCCACCACACACGGGCCGGCGAGGCCGAGCAAATTAAACCCTCCTCCACTGCGCTCACGCACCTTCGCCAACCTGTAAAGCTCCATTCCCACTGCAGCTGCTCTGCCTTATCCTGATTACTGTAGCTAACTCATATATAGGACTACAGGAGTATAAAACCACTTCCTAAACAGAAGAGCGCGCGCCAAAGACCCGAAGTGAAAGCCAAAACATTCACGAGCTCGATCTCGATGATCACAAAGCCTGCTGCTACGCTCCACCAGCTCCGCCAAGCAGCCACGCCAAGTCCCGCCGCCGGCAGGATGCCGTGGTTCCCGGCGGTGCCACCGGCGCTGGCGGCGGCCGACGGTGGTGGCCGGACGATGATCAGCAACAAGAAGCGCGCGGGGCTCCCGAAGCTACTGCACAAGCTCTTCATCAAGGTGCTCCGCCTCAGGCCGGCGACGGCGGCGGAGGAGGAGTTCTACGGATACCGGATGGGCGGCGGCGAGGAGGACTACTGCTACTACTACAGCTACGGCGGCGCGGGGTCGTCGTGGGCCGGCGTGCTGTCCTCCATCCCGGAGGAGGACGATAGCTCCGAGGAGGGCAGCCCCGACGTCGCCCCCGTCGGCCCCGCCGTTCTCCGCAAGTCCCAGTCCGAGCGCTTCGTCGTCGGCCCGCCCGACGCCGCTGCCACCGTCGTCCACGTCGAGGTCCTCCTCTAGCGCCCACGCGCACAGGTCCTCCTCAAGTGTTCGCGGCAAAGGGCGCCCATATGAGGGCCCCACGGGCGTGCGATCATGATCCAACGATGTCCTTTACATGGGCCAAGTGCGCTTGCCATCGGCGAGACAGACTGACTCAGCAGTCAGAACTACCGGCCTTAACATCCCCAATCATCTCAAAGCTAATCGGACGGCTCCAAATCAAAGGCACCAATAGTATCTTGGCGCCTAATGTACAGTGACAAAGAGGACCCAAACCTATAGTTGAGTTTGTGTATATTGAGAAGTTCAAGTCAGTCTTGTTTGTCCGTCAATTGTCAAATCTGTTTGTACACTGATCGGTAACAGAATTTTTATCATAACCATACGAAAGGTTAGGTTGCGAGGCAGGAAAATCGGCCAATCGAGGACAAGCATGAGGACCACACAAAAAATATATAGAGAAAGAGAGATTATGTGCCATAATCCATTCAAGGTTCTCATTTTGGGCAGTAGAAGTTACTTTTTTGTGTGGGAGCAAGTGCAATTTTTTGATCTATTTCGCGGTGTAGAAATGATGTGGTATTTGATTAAAGAAGATTGTACTCCTATTTGCAGGGCAACTTACCGGACACGGTTCTGGAGCACGATGCAAAAGAAGCACAACAAACCACTATTCAAGTGGGCGTGCCACATTCTAGAAACCATGGCTATTATGGAGATCTTTGCAAACACGGGTGGTTATCTTTTAAGAGGATCGACACATAATTAGTTGCACCTTTGCTTAGTTCGCTCTTTGAGAGTTTTGGTTTAAAATTACCTACATGAAGGAACTGTAATAAAGATTGATTGTGTGCAAAACTCTTGCAGAGGCTGGTATAAAAATTCATTGTTCTAAAAAAAAAGTGATGTGTTTGTTTGTGTTTATCCCACATTAGGCTCAAAGCTGTCATTTTTGGGCAGTAGAAGTTATTGTCTTGTAATTTGACATCATTAATTAGTGATGTGGGCGTTTATGTTTATCCCATATCAATGGCTACTGTAAGTTAAACTGGGCGGCTCTTGCTCACATGTGTTGTTGTACCCTTCCTGTTTTTTCTTTTGCGTGTGGTTGAGGGCAGAAGGCCAGAAGCCTTTGATCCAGCTCTGAAATTTTGCTTTTACTGGCAAAGCGGCCTTCATGTGTACAAGTTGTTACAGAAACTTTTCATTCACTTTCCTGTTCAATTGCTCAACTTTTACAGTTTCAAAGTTATCACAGTGATCTTGCTCAACTGAGTGTAAAGCGTCGATTAGCGTTGTACTTTGTGTAGTAATTTCGGTTGAGAAGATGTATAACCCTTTCTCATTTTAGGCCGTCCAAATTGCATGGACACAGATACATCCACATGGCATACCGTGAGTGGATTAGCGCTGGAATGGCTCGTGATGAAGTCACAAAAAGCAGGATGATAAACATATCCTATCCGTTTCTAAAGGAACCTTTTCTTGTGGTTCAACGGGGAAAATGAAGAGAGCTTTCATGAACAGCAGAGATTGTTGAAATTTGGGCGAAAATTGTTGTTCCCATTATCACCTTTCACATAAAAAATTAATCAACTGTCAAAATTAGATTGCAAACACCCTTGTGTTTCAAGTTTACTCAGTCATGCAAGCTGTAATCTTCGTCACCTTTTTTTTTGCGAGTGTAATCTTCATCGCTTGGCTAAGATAACTTGGTAATGAAAAATTTCTTGCCAAACTTGAAATGAGTTACTCCTGATGTGTACGAGCAGATAGCAGTATCAAATTCAAATCGCTACTATCATTTCGGCTTGGTCAATTCCGAGTATCAGAACTCTGACGAATCAACTCTTTGTGAAACTCATCGGAATTTCACAAGTTGTGGCAAACAGCCACAGAATCAATCACGGTCAGGTCGCGCCCAAATCCAACAAGCTCACATGTCTCTCGCCAAGAAGTGTAGTTGGCCTCCGGCATCAATCAATCACGGCTCTGACCGTTCGTCCACCCCGTGCATCAGTCATGGCCCTAACCATCCATCCAGTAGATCAATATAATGCTTCCTTCGATCCATATGCATGATCACTTAATCTGCGCCTTCTGATCCATGACAATCCGTACTAATTAATGGAATATCTGGGTACAGCTGCTATTTATTCACACGATACGTTCTTAGCCACAAAAGTGTTGTTAAATTAAACAGATCTCTTAGAAGATCATAACCGGTTTGTGTAGCATTATTGTACCTGCTCTTCCTACAGACTGCATGATATATTTCCTTACCCTGCAATACAGCTCAACTGCTCAAGGAATTACTGAAATACCCATGTTCTATGTTCATGTAGTACAATGGGGCTTTGTAGGTCCTGGTGATGCTGCTCTATTTAGCTGAATGCAGTAAGGAGTCCATTGTTTGCTTCAACATGGCTTACAACTGCTATCCTTATTTGACCACTCTTTGTACTCGTAAGTGTGGGCAATCTGTTAACATAGAACTGAGCCCTTGTATAGTAGCCATATAGATCAGTCATGTATATACACATACGTTACTGAAGCAGAGCATCGGATTAATCACTCCTTCTACAGGAGGATTCCAAATAGCAGTACCAGCTGACACCCACCAAACATACCTGTTAATTTTTTTCATCAGAGATCCAGATTCCTGAACCTGTTTCAAACATCCAGTAGATGACTGCAACGCTTTGCAATGATTATGCTATTTCTATTTCTGTTTTTCCAGGATTTGTGTGAGAATGTGATTCAGATTCATGGAATAACGTTTTGGCAAAAAGTTTGAAATCCAGCTTATTACCTTTGTTGTGGATTATGGGAACTTACCTCGACTTCAGGATCGGTGCGCTAAGTCGGATAGTCCTAAACTGCTGGCTCAAACTTTTGCTGTGAATAGCTCTGGACAGTTAATCTTTTTCCTGTAAATATGAATGGCAATATGAATCTGTAGTTCATTAGGAGTTCACAATAATGTTCCTTACCTAATATTACTCTGTCGATGCCTCTCGCTATCAGTTTATCTCTGGTTACTACTGTAATAATCACAATAGGATCGCAAGGTATACTGTTCAGCTACACGGTTGGCAGTGTCAGTTTGATGCCAGTGAGTCAATGACCATCTCTACCTTAACCAAAGTAATAGCTACTAAATGTTCAATTACAGAGGATGGATGGAAGGCTATCGTGTTTAAATTTCTTTTACTTATTGCAAAGTAAATTAGTACATCAATATAAAGTATTTAAAGCTATGTAGAATTGTAGATGGACCACCTTACATTATAAGTAGCAATAGAAATTTAACTGTCAAGTTAAATTAGTACGCCTTTCGAATCCTCTCTTTTAAATTAGTACGCCTTTATTTTCATGGTCGCACCTAGGGGTAAGTTTTCTCCAACACCAGTCTATTTGTTGGTGCTTAGTATAATTCTAGTAAGAACTCTGAATCACTTGTGAAGTTTCATGAAAACCTGAACGATATTGCTGAATTTTGTGCCAGAACCATATTGCCATTCACAGTTTTAAAATTTTAATCAGATGCCAGAATCCTCGAACAGCCATTCACAGTTTTCAGCCATGCAGGTTAAAGCTTGGGTACTCAAATTTTGTGCCGAAAATATTGCTATATTGTTGTTTCAAACAGAGTTTGGCACAGACGCTGAGACGCCAGACAGGGTATCAAATTTTTACTATCATTTCAGCCTAGTTAATTCTGAGTATCATAACTCTGAATCAACTCTTGAGAAACTCACTAAACCTTTGACTTGTGACAAGCTGCCACAAATCTAAGGGCAGTCCCAATGGAAAAAACTAGCACGATTTTCATAGCATAAGAAATCATTTATAGAAATTATCTTTCACAATGGTAGTGTTTTCAAGTAATAATTGTTTTCTCTTTCTCTCTCTTAACTCTAACTTCTTTCTCCAATAAGAGAGTGACATGAGTCCCCTAGAAACTAGTATTTTCTTCCCAATGGTAATTTCATGGTTTCTTGGTGCATTAGTTCAAGAGAAGACTTGGTTTCTTCATGAAGAAACCATTTCTATGATTCTCCATCTCTTTCCTCATTAATTAGGCTGCCACATCACCATTTTAATTAATTGACAAGCTATTTAAGAGAGATAGAAACTACCATTAATGCACCATTGGGAGTGCCCTAAGTAAACCAATTTCAATTGTTCAAGCATGAATCGAGCTATATCTACTGCAACTACGCCAACTAAATTGACCTGAAACTAGCAATTCACACCAAGTCATTTACCAAACCAGGATTCAGAGATGAGAATCCTTATTAGAAAAGTTCAACCCAATCCAACACAGTTGAACAGAGTTTGGCACAGACGCTGAGACGCCAGACAGGGCACCAAATTTTTACTATCATTTCAGCCTAGTTAATTCTAAGTATCATAACTCTGAATCAACTCTTGAGAAACTCACTAAACCTTCGACTTGTGACAAGCTGCCACAAATCTAAGCAAACCAATTTCAATTGTTCAAGCATGAATCGAGCTATATCTACTGCAACTACGCCAACTAAATTGACCTGAAACTAGCAATTCACACCAAGTCATCTACCAAACCAGGATTCAGAGATGAGAATCCTTATTAGAAAAGTTCAACCCAATCCAACACAGTTGAACTGTACGGCACCAGCAGGAATCTGTTATCCTTTCAAGTCGGCGAGCTGTGAGCCTTGGTGTACTCCTCCATCTCCTTCTTGTATGCTGCCATGGCCGGTGCGGCCTTAGCATTCCACGCCTGCCGCTCCTCACCGCTCAGCTCCTTCCACTTTACTGAGAGAAGTGCATTCAGGGTCGAGTTGTTGATGCCTGGGCGCTCCTCGAGTAGCTGCTTCCTCGCTTCCTTGCTGAAAATTACAGAAATTCAGAGAATTCAGCACAATGCCAAATCATTTTACAGCATCAAATGATGTATTGCAATGCGGCTCTGTTTCAACCTGAAGAGAATGAAGGAAGAGGCAGGCTTCTTGGGCCTGTTGGGATCAACATGCTCCTGCTTCTTCTTCTGGCGCTTTTCTTTTGTTTTCTGTTCAAAATCCAGGGGTTATTAGACCGAAATAATTATGTCATTGTTCCATAAATCTAAATACTGTCCCAAATATTCTTCTGTGGCAAAATATTGTCCCAAATATTCTTCTGTGGCATGTATGCAGACGCAATGGAGCTTCGATGTACCTTGATGATGTTATCTGCCTTCTCCTTCTTCTTAAGCAGCTGGAGAGCCTCTTGCTTCATGATTTTCTTCTGCTCATCCTCTTCTTTCTCCAGGCTCGCAGCTTCCTGAGACAGTTCACAATCTCCACATTAGATACCTCTCTCGTTCAGCATAAGAAGAATGCACATTTAAATACATGCTGTTTACAGTTTGCACACCTCAATCTTCTTCTGATTGTAAACCTCCATCTGCTTGTGGTACTCCTCCTTGTGCTTCTTCGCAACTTCCTCGTAGGGAGCCTTCTGGGCTTCTGTCATGTTCTTCCACTCCGCCCCAGTGATCTTGCCAATCTGCACGACAAGAATTTCACATCAGAACAACCAAAACACTCAATCAACAAAATCTGCATCACGAACTGAAAGTCTGAGACAATCAATCACCTCAGGAACGTTCTTCTTCTCAGCGACCAGTGTGGCGCGCCTCTCCTGCGAGTACACGAAGTAGGCCGACATGGGCTGCTTGGGCTTGGCGGGGTCCTTGTCCTTCTTGCTGTTCTTCCTCTTCCCCTTCTTGCCGTCGCCCTCCTCGGCCTCCTGCCTGAACTTGACGTACTGCTCGAGCAGCTCCTTGGCGGTCCACTGCATCTGCTGCTCCTCGAGCAGCTTCATGGCTTCGGCCTCGCGCTTCTCCTGGCCGACCACCTGCAGGTAGGCCTCCTTCTCCTGCCGGTAACGCTCCTCGTAGGGCTGCTTCTCCTCGGCGCCCAGCGCCTTCCACTTGGCGCCCAGAGTGTTGGTCACCTCCTTGAACTCGGCCTCCGGGTTCTCCTTCTTGATCTGGAAATGCCATGGGCAAGCAATTCGTCAAACACTGGCGGGCAAGCAAAACAACAGGGGGAGAACCGGGAGGATTTGCGGCGGTAGATCTCACCTCGGTCCACTGGTCCTTCAACCAGAGCACATACGCCGTGCACGGTTTCTTCCTCTCTGGGACGGCCTTGCCCTTCCCCTTCTTCTTGCCCTTGTCGTCTGCGTCCTGCTCCTTCTCAAGCAGCGACTTGACGAGAGGAAAGCTCTGCAAAAGAAATCAAACAAGATGAATCAGATCCATTCCGAATCAAGACAAACTTTAACGAGACTTGAATAAAAAACCGAGAAATCTGAGAACGTACCACGGTGGGCTTGAACTCCTTGGCGCGCTGCACTTTCCTGAGCTCGGCCTGGAGGCGCTCCTGCTCCTTCTCCTTGGTCTCGATCTCTTCCTCCTTCTTCCGGATGACCTCGTCCCGCTCCCTCACCATCTCCTCCGCCTTCTCCTTCTCCAGCCGCAGCCGCTCCAGCATCCCCTGGAGCTCCGCCACGTCGTCCACTACGGAGGCCGCAGCCGCAGCCGCCGCGGCCTTGCCGCTCCTGGCGGGCGCCCGCTTCGCCTTCGGCGCGGACGAGGAGGCCGAGGCCGAGAGGTCCCCGGCCTGGGCGGCGGCCTTCCCGGCGGAGATGTTGGCGTCGTTGTCGAGCACGGCCACGAGCGCCTTGCGGCCCCGGCCCCTCTTGCCGGCTGCCGCGACGGTCGCCATGGGTGGGGATCTCGACCCGGAGGAGAGGGAGATGGGGGAAGGAGGCGGCGGCGGCGTCGAGGTGGTGCAGACGGAATTGTCGGTGATCTGATTCCTTTGGTTTGACTTGACTTGACTTTATAGGAGGGAGACGAAGGGGACGGTCTAACGGTAGGAAACTTTGAAATTTGAACGGGAGGTGACGTCAGTGCGTGGGGACGCGTGCAACGGCTAACCCGAAGAGTCGCTGACGGGAGGGCCCGGGGGGGGAGGGAAGCTGCCGGGAAGGCGGGCGGGCGCGTCGGCTATGGATCTGTGATTGCTTTCCATTCCATGTTTAGCGTGGCCTTCCAGTTTGAATTTACGAACGTTTGCGACGTGTGTGAATGGGCCGTAGAAATAAGTATCTTATCTTGGGCTTCATTGCACACATGGGCATCATCGGCCGCGGCCTGGAAGACTAACTGGACTTGGGCCCGTGTACAAATGGGACCAGCACAGACCACACACACAGTTCAAAGTAGCAGCAAGCAGATAGCTGCACAATACTGACTGAAACTTGCATTTGTAAAGCTTCAACAATCCAGACAACAACTAGATCGAGCCAGCAAAATTACATCACCACACCATGACACACTTGATCAAAAGGCCTTCTACAGATGTAACGATTCAGGGCGGTGTTAAAAGGTGGAACATCAACAATCTATAGCGCAAGACGCCACCGCGGCCAACAAAAGCAGACCCTCCGGATCTCGAGCCCCTCTTCAGCCTCTCACTGAATGACCCTGGGGACTCGCATCCCGAACCCGCGCTTCATCTTCTCGATCCTGTATTCCAGAACGAATGTTAGATTAAAACAAGTTGTGTTTGACAAAATATGGAACCAAACAGTACTCGGACTCGCTGAGTTTCGTACTATCATGTCTATGAAATTTAGTTAAAACAGGTAGCAGTATTCAAGAATTCAAGCACTAGTTTGTTTTAAGCTACACATGCTTTTTTGTATCCTAGATGATCTAAGAAGAAGTGTCTTTCTCAAAGAACCAAATTGAGTATGGTAATGGCAGATGCTGTTGTAAAAGAACATCGCTCATGAGAAAGAACTAAAAGATTGAGCTGCTGTACTTACGTTGGTGCGAGTTTGCCAAGGCAATACAGCTCTTCACCAGATACTTCGTCGGATACTTTGCCAGAAATCTCAACTCTGTAGGATCTGTCAGGAGAATCTGGGAGCCCACGACCCACGAGTAAATCCAAGTCCTTCTGGTGAAGTTCTCGGCCGTTTATGAACACACCTGTATTTCCTCCAGCACAATTCTTGGGCATAGGATAGTTAAATTCCGGAATATATGGCTGCAACAAAGAGATCCAGTTAAAAGCTTTGGTCAAGCGACGACTGGGGTAACAAAAATGTGCCAACTCAAGTATAAACTTGCTTACAGGTATCATGCCAAGGCAGGACTGTCCCATAACACCCCAGAATCCAGCACGGTAGTCATACCTGTAGGGTAGAAGAATGATTTTAAGTACCATTGCTGCAAAACTTTATATTATTCTAGAAAATAACTAAAATGTTGGTAAAGAAATCTAGAAGTCAATTGCCATATAGAAGGTGCAATCATACCAGTATTCACCAGGATAAATTGGCCCAGCTATCTTCTCAGCCTTCCTGACAGCACGATCAGAGATGGGATAGCCATTAATGAAAACCTTTGCTCTGCCATTGCCCATGCCACCATTAATTTTAAAGCTCTTTTTTATCAGGCTGGAGAAAAAAGAATCACCCGATTTTGTGGCCCTCGGGTGGTCAACATATTGACCCCCATCACCTGGATCTTGACTGTAATCGGGATCATCGTACTCATCATCAGACAGGTCTAGCACACTTGCTACAGGTACATCTTTCACTGTGCTTGGCTTGAAACTTTCAGTTAACACACCCTTGTCATGTTCAGATCGGGTACTTCTGCTTCCTTTGCCTGACCCATCAACCGCTCTCTCTGATGGAGAATATCCAAAATGATCGCAAAGAGGTAAACTTGGAACACGGGTAGCCACTTCAGCATCAGGAGGAATGTCCCTAGAACCAGAGGAGTTCTTCTGTGAATTTGATCTTGCTGGGCTTTCGTCATCTTCAGAAATGCTGGCAGAAGATGATATGCTTCGCATTTTATCTGCTTCACTTGAATTTGAGGGTAGATCTTTTTCCTGAGAGCAATGGCTGCCAACAGAAAAACTATAAGACGGAAGCAGTCTCTCATCGGCAGTGTGGCCATTACTTCCTTGTCCATTGTTGGAGCAATTTTTGCTTCCAGGCGATAAGTGCGAAACTGGTGTGGGTGCTGAAACATCCAGCCTGCTTCCATCAAGTCTGACCACAATTGCATGTGAGCATGATCCACAACGCAACTTATACTCATCTTTTCCCGGCGAGAGAGACTTCTTGGGAAGCTGCAACACTTCATAGCAATTGTAGCATATGGTAAAAGGGGCACCATTGACAATTGGTTCACAAGTCTGTGCAGGTTTTTTACTCAGGGTGGCTCTCACATGATTGCGTCGCATCAGACCATTCATACCTCTTGAATTGTAGTTCTGTGCACCAAACATCACTGGACCTTCTACAGGGTACAAGCTAGGATTGTTCATAAGGTATGGTGCCCTGCGACGGTTGAAACCAAGTGAAGCCCCATGAACAGGTAGGAATTCACGGTGGTAACAATGTAAGCAAGAGCAAGCAGGCTGATGGTAGAAGCCGTCATGGTGATAAGAGATCAGAGGGTCAGGATCATACTGTCCATGGAAGTAATTATCAAAGTTTCTCCATGGATATGAACCAACAGGGTAGCTAGGAGCCCCTATGTGTGCAACAGGTTCCCCGTATCCATGAAGATCTTGCTGTACAGTCATCGAAGGATAAGCAGGAGGAACACCAGGTGTGTGCCCATTCAAGGATGGTGAACGCTGAGAGCCATTCCGTTGCAACTGAGGTGAACCATACCGCAGTCGACTCAGACGCTCATTAGGATTGTAAGAGCTTGCAGGATCCACAACTCTACTTGCCGAAGCACTCCCAATTGGTTTGTCAGCAATCTCACATGATCTCTGTACCTGGTCCCTCAGCTCATCAAGAATCCGCAAAAGCTCAGAACGGTCTTTCTCAAGGCCACTAACTCTGCTAGTACCATCTGAATTCCTACTGTCCGCAAGCTCACCATTGGCATGCTTAAATCCGGGTTTCATAGGATACTCAGACGGACCATCCCCGGGGTAAGCATTAGGAGGAGGAATGCTGTTAACCACAGACCTTGGAGAGTTGTCTCTTGCTCTTGCTGGCTGCTTTGCTTCTCCTTTCTCCTCATGCCGAATGCGCCGGTATTTTGCCTCCCGAACTTCCCTGCTTACATCTCTAAGCGCAGATTCAAGCTTCAGGGTGCTGCTGGGTGCGCAAGTAGCTTGGCTATCATTGAAACTGAATTCAGATTGGCTGTGTACAGCTGCCATTCTGTTGGGTACAAATCTCTCTGGCCTAGCTTCAACTTTATTAGCATCTGCTTCTCCGATAGCACAACTAGCTTCAGATGTAGCATCTCCGTTCTTTTCTGGTAAACTTTCGAGCACTTCGAGATACTTCACATGTTCACCATCAGACTTCTCTGAAGAAGTATCAGATGCTGAGTTCTTTGCTGCAAAATGGTTCAAGGGAGAAATATGATTTTTAATGCAGCTAAAAAAACATAAGAAAAAAAGATTAGCTAACCATGATGATAACAGAAGATCAATGAAGTTTTTTTTTTTTAAAAAATAGCTAGTTAAGATCCATGAAAATGCGCACATTGTGCCAACTCGTGACTAAATTTTGTCCAACAGCACAGCATCATAGGGTCAAATTTGTGTTACAGCTAACAAGTAAGCATCACTAAACTAAAAGCAAATGGTACAGAGGGTAATCAAATAGACAACACAGAACATGCAAGTGAGCTAGTTTAAATAGTTGGGTCCGATTATTTTTCGTATTTTAAAATGCATTGAGACACTTCATTAGTTCAAACAAGAATTTGACCTTCCAGCCGCACTGATGCAAGCCAGCCATTTTCTGTGTTGCAAGAAATATGTAAATGGAAACGTTGAAGAAAACAAATATGAAGGCAATCATAGTGAGGACTGAAAATTTCATCAGGCTGCAGCCTTCCCGATTTGGGAACCACAAAGCCTAGTAGGGCCTTGTTTAGTTGGTGGAAAAATTTGCCTTTTCAACGTTTCGAACTCTTGTAGTACACTGTAGCACGTTTCGTTTGTTTGTGGCAAATATTATCCTACCATGGCCTAACTAGGCTCAAAAGATTCGTGTCGCAAAGTACATCAAAACTGTGTAATTAGTTATTTTTTACCTATATTTAATACTCCGAACATATGTCTTTTGGCGTATTTAATGTGATGTGATGGAGAGAGAGTAGAGAAAACGTTAGAAAGTTTTGCCAACTAAACAAGGCCTAGTATGTTCTGGGTGGAAACATACAACCAACATGTTCGGCCGTGTTTACATAGGAGTCGAAAAATTTTTCAACCCCTTTTGACCACTAATTAAAGGTATTAAATAAAGTAGTTTATAAAACTACTTCCACACCTCAATGTAAATTTGTGAGAGAAATCTAATGAGGGTTTTGACCACACGATTTCCACACATCAATGTAAATTTGTGAGAGCAATCTAACGAGGGTTCTGACCACACGATTAGAGAATGATTACTGTAGCATTACTGTAGCAAATTATTAAATTAATTATGCTATTGGATTCATCATGTAAAGTTGCACTCATATGTGAAAAGGTTTTGCAAATAAATTTCATTTAATACTTCATGCATCCAAGATTCCTTTCTCCGAAAAAATTTTGGAGGGAATCTAAACACGACCGGTGAAGAAAGATTCCTTTTCACTTAACATGCACTGAATTCGAAAACAAACTACCCTTCTTGTTCAACTCAACAAAAATTAACCAACAGCGACTTGAATCAAGGGGAATGTCCCACATGATAAATCTGAGCAGAAACAAGAAATTGCCCACGAGGTCCAGAGATTTGGGCACTGAAACTCTTACGGCAGGATGTGACAAAATTACTGGAAAATGGAATACAAAGAACAGAACCTCATTCCGTGTTCACTTGATCATGTCAAATCTGTAGGAAGTTTTTTTTCAAAAAGAATACAGGGAGTTGCGAATACAACAAGAAAGCCTGAAGGAAGAGCATTTCACAAAAAGACGGGAAGCAAAAAAAGTAAAAGGTTAGCAGAACTGCCTTTGGAAGTTAAAGAAAACAAGAAAAAAATTGGAATCTTTTGCAACTCAGAAGCTGACGAAACCGAGCTGGTCGTATCCGCGTCCGAGGAAGCCGTCCAACCCGCAGCAGCAGTCCCCACGAACCCATTTCGAAAACTAATCATGGGCGCGCTTGTCCGAGAATCGACGGGAGAAAGAAGGAATCCCCCTGTGGCGGTTGATGATTCGTCGATTGGTCGGGAAAAGATGCGGACCCGTTTGCAAGCGAATTAAACCCGGAAGAAATGGGTAAAGAACACTGGGATGCCCAATGCGAAGTGAACCGAGTGATTATTGCATTGCAGGGGTAAAAAGAACTCAGAGGTAGGAGGAGATGGTGGGGGATCGGAGCAGTGGTACCTTGGAGCGTCGCGCCGCAGCCGCCGCAGACGTAGACGGAGTAGTTGGGCAGCTCCGGCAGGAGCTTGTCGCACTTGGGGCAGCGCACCACCCGTATCTGCTGCTGCTGGGGCGGCGGCGGCCGCCGCTGCTCCGCCGCCGAGGCGGAGGTCTGCTCCTCCCCGCCGTCCATGCGCAATGTCGCCGCCGGCTCGGCTTCTGCGCGGCGCGGCGCGGCGCCCCTCCTCGGCTGCTTCCGCTCTTCCCGGGAGGCGACAGGCGAGTCGTCGCGCGCTCACGGCCGCAACCACCAGCGCCTCATTAAAGGAAAGGGGAGCACGGCGGGCAAGGCAAACGGCAACGGCAACCAACCAACGGGACCCGGGAGAGCGAATAAGGAGCAGCAGGAGCTCGGAGGGAGCAGAGGAGCAATGCGGCAAGAACGCCCGTCAAGGCCGGAAAGGAAAGGGAAACCCGAGAGGGGAGGGAAATCGGTGCCGCGCGGAACAGGGACAACCACCGAGGACGACGGGACGGCCAGGTGCGCGCGCAGCTGGCACGACGCGACGCGCGCAGAGGGGGTACGCAGGGGAATGGGAAGGTGGGATGTCCGGGAAGGGGAGGGAGGGCGGGGGGAAGAAGAGGAGAAGGACGAGGAAGGATGCCTGGCGACCGTGACGAGGCGCCGCTTTTTCTCCTTTCGCTCTCTCTCCCGCGCGGGCGGGGGCGGGGTGGGTCGGCCGGCTTTAGCAGTAGAGCAGCCAGCAGCTTGGCCGGCCAAATGCCCGGCTTCAGGCGGTCAAGCCAAGCCAGGCCAGGGCAGCAAAGGCCAAAGCTCCCAGCTTGCTTTCCTTTGCGACTGGGCTCGGCGCCTCGGGTCTCTCCAACTTTCGCTGCCGCCTTTCGTCTCTCTCCCGCGGTGGGCGCCGAGGCGAGGACGAGGGGGGAGAGGTGGGGGTACGATGAAATGTTTGTTTTAAGGAAAGTGCAGTGGAGCTCTGCTCAACCACACGGTACCTCGCCTGTCGCTTTGCTCGGACACTGTATTGTACCTGCTGGTGTAGATTGTTGACGATACCGGCATCTAGCTGCTGGAAAACAAACCTCACCTCCCGGCGTCACCCACACCCAGCCTGCACTGCACATCACAGCAAAGTGGGATCTTGGACGTGATCTTTGATTTTTTACTGTTTAAAAAGTTTGATCGTGATTTTTCACGAATCACGTGTACTACAGAGGAAGCAAATAAATATCATTATATTAAGCAGTGTTTAGTTGGTGAAATTTTGGGTGAAAGTGGTGAAATTTTTGCATCGAGAAACGTGTTCTGTGAGACGTAGCACGGTCTGCGATGCGAAAATTTTGAAGATTTTTGGAAAACTAAACACTGCCTACTAACTTGCTAAGAGCAAGTATTACGGATGCCGACTAGTGGGCGAGACGCTGACGTGGGAAGAGAGAAGGTAGGAGAGAGAGGGGGAAGTGAGCGACGAGCAAGACGCTAGCGGCGAGCGGGCGTACGTGCTGTTTGTGCTTTTTATGTGCTCCCGATTGGTTGATTATAGCTGCTGTGGTTTAAATGTAGATGGAGTCCACCACTATCGAGGCCACCTCACGAGGCAAAACGCTGGCTTGTGGGCGTAACCATAAAACTTGCTCTAATAAAAAACTGAGCTCGCCGTATTTCAAATGATTTGCTCTGTCGTTTAGTCGTCAAACTTAAATTTCTAGTGAAAAGTGACGAACAAAGAGGACGAATGAAAAAGGTACCGCACCAGATTTGGTACCAACTCAAATCAGATGAAGGACGGATTTGATTAAGAAAGGCACGGTCACCATTTCTAGTGAGACAAATCCTCCACAGAGAACGTGTAGCAAAATTTTGGCTTCACGATCGTCTCTCATCTGACCCAGGTATCCCTACCTATCCATCCATGTGCCGAGGTTGGTTGCGCCGGTGGTTCGGCAGAATTAAGACGAGCATTTATTAACGACGACGAGGGGGGTTGCATGCCGCGCCGGTACACACACGACACGAGAAAAGTCTTGGCGTGTCGCAGCACGGATGGCAGCGGCACCTCTTGTACTTGTACCATCCCATTGCTGCCAGCTCCAGTATGAACCCCCTGTTTTGGCGGGCAAAATTTACGAGCCTGGCCCCGTTTAGTTCATGAGTGAAAAATCTGGGAGGTCCTTTCAACATCTATGAGAGGTAATAAACGTAGACTACTTACAAAACTAATTACACTAATAGTTAAGCTTAATTAATTTGTTATTAGAAATTGATTACTGTAGTATGGTGTTGTCTAATCATAACATAATTAGACTCGTTAGATTCGTCTCGAAAATTAAGGTATGGGTTGTGAAATAGGTTTTGTCATTAATTTATATTTAATACTCATAATTAGTATCCGAAGATTGATGTGACGGAACCTCAACGAATCAATCGGGGTAATCACAGTTTTGTTCCCTCCTCCTTGTTCACATAATTTCACTCCATATATTTTTCAAAATGATGCAGTAGAGTTTTATTCTACAATGCCATTGGCTTGTTTTGGACGTGTACAAATGTTCCGTCTTGACGAAAAATCATGGATACATTCTTTTGATGGCTTATGGTACTTCCTCGCAGAAGCCCCGGCATAGATGAGTTCTTTTGATGGTAGAGATCTATTTTTACCTTATCTAAAATATTGATGCCTAAGGAATATAGTCCCCTATGATCATAAGGTAGTGTTTAGTTGGTGAAATTTTTGGTGAAAGTGGTGAAATTTTTGCATTAGGAAACGTGTTCTGTGAGAGGTGGCACGGTCTACAATATGAAAATTTTAGAAACTTTTGGGGAACTAAACACTGCCTCTTGAATACTGCCAGAATAGTACCTCCGTTCTTAAATACATGACGTTTAGGACAAACTTATTAGTTCAAAAATGAACTAAATTGTTTGTCATAAACGTCATATATATAAGAACAGAGGGAGTATAATCTTTGATCAGCAATGAAAGAAACTCTCTTGTGAGATGGAAATCTAAAAAACGTACTCTATCGTCCAAAAAAGAATCATTATAGGATTCAAAAATTATTTTAAAAAATGTCAATCTACCGTACTTGGTGTGTGCATATATAGGGGCAAGCAAGATGATGTTGCCTCCTTATAATTCTATCTTGAAATTTCTAGAATACTTTTTTTAAGTGCACAATAAAGCAACATTATATGTAAAACATAACGACCTGTACGTGCCATAGCACTACTAAGTACGTATAGTATATGTAAAACATAACAAGAGTGGGCGAAAGCAACATTATATTATTGCAATGCTTTTTCTTCTTGCAGGAGTACATATACGTCTGTACGTGCAATCGCAACGACCTGTTGTCGGTCGTAATTATGGGCGTGATGATGCACCAACTTGGATAGCTTTGGCGCGTTTATTATGAGAGATGGAGGCGGGCGGCCGGCCGGGGAACGTGCACAAGAATGGTGCCTGAAATTGTGGCATGACGGCAGCACTAACTACTACTACATGTGCCTGGAGAATAATAAACCCCATCAACGCTCCATTCTAATCCGACGACTGAACAATCAAAAGCATTGTGCAGAATGCAGGTAGTTATTATTATATATGGTCGATCGGCCGTCAAAATACTTGATGTGCGGATGTACATTACCCATCTCTTGATCTGCTGCAGTTGGTTTGTGGCTTTATTAAAAAAAACACGACTTTGACTTGTGTTTTTATCACACGACATTTTGTATGTGACATGTCGAAAGTGGTATACATACCTGTACTAGCTAGGCACGGCATTTCTTGACTAAAAAAATATTAGATGCAACCAAATTATAAAGATGGTTTACGCTCATAAATAGTTTAAAGATGGTATAGAGATACAAAGGTGATCGCAAAATACTACTGTTCGTTTGGCTGGCGGCGGATGCTGATTTATTCTGAAAGAAAAGTACTATTGACTGGTACCTGGTAACTGATTTGTTTCGAGAGAAAAATACTGCTGGTTGGTACCGAGACGAACTGAGTGCCGCCCGTTATCTCTAATTAGTGGGGGGCAATGCGTGCGGTGGTGTAGGTACGTGCTACGGGCCGGGCGCGCTGCAATCTGCATGTCGTGGAATGATGCCGGGAGGACTTGCGAGCAAGGCAATTGCACACACCATCATGATCCGAGACATGCATGACGTGCCTGCCCCTAGCTCTCCGATCCCTCTCCTTGGATCCAGATCGATCACGTGGCAGGGCTCGGGGGGACACGCATGCAGCTGACTGGATGAGAGGAAGGAAGGGCCCGTCGGTGCTGTTGTGGTCTAGCAGCATGCTCGATCGAGAACTGATCGAGCTCAACACAACACGCACACGGACGCACTACTGCACTACTCTCCTCCTGGCCGGCCCGAACGTTGGGGAATTTACAGCGTGCTTTTTTTTAGCAAAGGAGAGCGATTGCTGGAAAGAGTGGGTAGAATTAAGAAACCGTCAAAGAAAGAAAGAGAGGGAAAGCAAAAGGAGAAACAAAAAAAAGGGATAAATGAAACGGGAAGATGCATAAGGCGGCTCGTTCTTGCCTTTGACGTCGTCTTTCGGGCTTTTGCTGTGTGCTGCCTTTGATGATGAGTGGGCATCCAAAGCAAAGCCGAAACGAAGGCGATCGAGGACCGGGGGACGGGAAAGAAGACCGCCTTCATACAAGTACGTAGAGAGAGAGAAAAAACAGGCGAGGAGTACGCAGGAGGAGTGGAGGACGCTGCCCAGTGCCCAGCGTCCGAATCCGATAGACCCATATATACGGCTACGCCATCACTTTCCTTTCCGCTTGTCTGTCCGTCCTCCATCACGTCGCAGCACGAATCCTATGCAGATCTCATCAATCGCCATGTGTACGCGGCCACCCAGGGATCATCTCCTTCGCCTCTGCTTCCCATCTTGGGCACCGTTTAGATGGTGAACTTTTTGATGAGAGTGGTGAAATTTTTGCGTTGGGAAACGTGTTCTGTGAGAGGTGATAGTCAGTGCCGGCCCTATGTTTTTGAGGACCCTAGGGCGAAGATAGAGCGAAGGCCCCTATAGACTATTATATATCTTATAATATATTGTCATATAGAAATATAGAAAAAGCGTAATGGTGCGGTCACAAAAATATATTGTACTATAGCATGTCTGATAATTATTGAGAAATAATGTACGAAAAAAAATTAAACATGTGTACTTGTACTTGCAGAACTAATATGATTACCTTAAAAAATAATATATATTCATCGCTTCTCATGAAAAGATTTTACGTCGGACATTTCTTGATGCAAAATCATCCAGGACGGCATTGAGATCAAGAGTGTCCAGGATATCCTTCTTGTCTTTTTTCTTTTTCGTTTTGCAGCCCCCGACAAATGTTTAGGTGGCATTCTGAAATTTGAAGACCTAAATTAGAAAATATGAATTAGTGAACTGAAGGATCCAATAGAGCAACTGAACGGAAGAACAGATGACCACATACGTTTGATTTGATGGACGACGGCTTAGCGTGATGCGTGATCCGGTGATTGGCGATCGCGAGGAAGTCGAAATAGTCCGGCAGCACCTGCTGACCTGCAGGAGTCGAGGGCTTGAGAGGGAGAGGAGGCGATCACGATTAGGAAGTCCAATACGTGCGTCACGCGCAGCCGCCGGCGGCTCGCTGGTTTGTGGTTTCGTGGTATTTTTTGAGGCCAAGCACATACGGTGTGGGTGTTGCTGCATACCTGGACCTTGTTTAGTTTGCTAGAAATTCTAACGTTTTCTTCACTCTCTCTCCATCACATCACAATAAATACGTCAAAAGACATATGTTCGGAGTATTAAATATAGGTAAAAAAATAACTAATTACACAGTTTTGATATACTTTGCGACCCGAATCTTTTGAGTCTAGTTAGGCTATGGTAGGATAATATTTGCCACAAACAAACGAAATGTGCTACAGTGTGCTACAGGAGTTCAAAACGTTAAAAAAGTAAATTTTCCTACCAACTAAACAAGGCCCTGGGATTGGCCCCCTCTTGGCATGGGCCCTAGGCCACAGCACAACGTGCCGCCCCCACAGGGCCGGCGCTGGTGACAGGGCCTTGGGATGGTGTGGACACACACAGGGCACACAGCCCACACCACTAGGGATGGAAAGTGGTATGCGGTTGTCTGAAATATCCGAATTCGTATCCGCTAAAATGTAAATGTGGTTATCCGAATCCGCGCCCGATTGCTAATATGAACACTGAAATGGATGTATCCGAATTCGTTTTCACTATTTTCCTCTATCCGAATCCATATCCGTATTCGAAATAATTGTGCGTATCCGACAATTATTCGTATCCGACCGTGCTCCACCCCGGTGAACTCATGTATAATATAGTTTTAAAATAAATATATTATTTTGATTTAGTCAGAAAATGATGTATTTGTTAAAATAAATTATTTTCAATATTTTATTTTATTTAATCATTGATGTAAATTATTTTATGTATTGTAATTTTATTTATTTCTTCTAAATAATAATAGATTTATTTGTAATATTATCTATTTATAATTTAATTTATTATTTATATATTTATTTATTAGAATAACTATAGATAAATATGTTCTTGGTTGGCAAGCTATCTTTTGTTTACACGTTCGTACTTTAATTTTTATCCCTTTAATGATTTTGTTCTTCTAAAATTATCACTAAAGAAATAAAACCTTGCTATCTGTAAATCGAGTAGATATCCGAATGCGAATTCGAATTCGAACTATTCGTTTTGCATTCGTATTCGATTATATTCGAATCCGAATTCGTATCCGGCAAAATATGTGGATATCCGACTAAAACTATCCGAATGGCATCCGTATCCACGCCGTTTCCATCCCTACACACCACCGCTGCGCAGGCAAGGCAAGGCAAGGGCGGCACATGGATCTGCTGCTGCTACCCTAACCCTACCCTACCTAGGACTACGAGTAGGATACGGGTGCCCCACCCTGCCATGCACGATGATGACGACGACGCTGCTGCTGCTGCTGCTGTAGACTGTAGTAGACCCTGTGGTACTAGCAGCTCCAGCTAGACGCAGCACTGTGCCCGCTCTCTGATCTGATCGCAGTCAGCCAGGACCGACCCAGGGTGCGGTGGGGGGGAAAGCTTGCCAGGGGCGGGGCCAGGCACGCCAACCTTGGCGTGGTGGAGGGAGCGCGCCCTTCGCGCTCCAGGTTAGCTACAGTAGGTCAATGTTTCCCGAGTCAACAGTGATTGATCTCCCACGAAAATGTCGTAAACAAAACCATGCACAGGGAAGCAACTAAACTTTAGCTGATCCAAACGAGTAACAGATGAAATGTTCTTTTCCCGGTTACTGCATACTAAATGTCCATATATACCCTAATAATTACAAATTTAGGTTCATCAAAACGATTTTTTGGAAAAAGATGAATATCACTCTTTTGCAATACATACTGAAAGATGAAAAATACATTTTTTTCTTATAAAAACGCTGATGAGATCGTCCGAAATATTCGCGTACCAGCTCTTGCTATTTGCAGAAATATCACTCTTTGCTTGGCTTTTAATTCAATGCAAAATTCAGACGACTGATAGACTTCTATCAAGGAATTGGCCGTGCAATCTGACTTGTTCCCTTTGTGATCAGGCTTTGGAATCAGCAACTCATTTGTGTCCTCGCTGTGTCTTCGCTAGAGAGGTTTTGACGGTCCGATCCAGGTGCCTACTTTGGGTGTGTCGATGGAGGAGTGGTGGAAAATTCTTCTTTGCGAAACTTGCCTAAACAGATCAAGAGAAGCGTGGCAGGGGTGCTCATGTACACCACTTGAAACATTTGGAAGGAGCGGAATCGAAGAATTTTTGAAGGCAGGTTTGTTACACCTCTCTCGGTGTTTCACCTGGTGAAGGAGGAAATGAAGCTCAGAGCAGATGCTATGAGAGGAGGCCTGCCTTTTTTAGTTTAATCATGTTACTTTCGTGTGGAGTTGAGTTTTTAATTTTTCTGTAATCACAATCCTGTAAACTCTTTCCCCCTTCTTAGGGTGTGTTTAGATCCCAAAAAGTTTGCAAAAAACATCCTATCATCTATCACATCACCTCTCACTATTCATCTGCATTTACACTAATTCTTCCCAAATTCAGCCAATTCATCTGGATCTAAACACACCCTTAAATGAATGGTAGGGCTCCTGCTAAATTTTTTTTTAAAAAAAACCCTGGTGATGATGTAAGCCTAACTAATCCATCCGCACGGACGATGCTCCCGTGTCGTGTCGCTGCCAGCCCTGGTCGCTGCTCACAAAGTTGCGTCCAACCTGAACCCTCGCGTCAGGAAATTGTGCGCACGCGTGTGGGTTCCGTGTGGGCTCACCTGAACAGTGCACGTTGCCCGGCCTGTTCCTGTTCAGTGTTCACCGTAAAAAGCTCAGCGGATTATTGTTGTGAAAGCCGGATGTGAGCAAATGTAGGTTGGATCATCGAGATTATTTTATTGTGCTAGAAGCTGATTCTTGTTACTGTCCGTCGGATCCGACAGGGCACGCACGGGCTGATCGATCGAGCTCCGTCCAAAAATTATAAGGATTTCTTTTTGACTTATGCTGATCACCATTCGTCTTATCTAAAAAAATTATGAAAATATAAAAATAATTATGGTATACTCACTCCGTCCTTAAATATATAACGTTTATGATAAGAAATTTAGTTCAAAATGAACTAATTTTGTTGTCCTAAACGTCATATATTTAAAAACAGAGGAAGTACTAAAATATACATAATAATTAAATAAGTCATAACAAAATAAACAATATTCTCATAATTTTTTGAATAAAATAAATGGTCGTGAACATCAGAAGTTCACAAAAATTTTACTATATTTTAAGACGAAGAGAGTACTGTACTCGTTAGTAGCCCGTAGAGCAGTAGCAGAGCACGGGAGGACCGGATCACCGGAGGAGGGAGGAGAGGCAGAGAGATGCCAGCGCGCGCGATGGAACCGGATACCAATTCGAATAGCATTTTTTAGCCGTTCTTTTTTGATTTTAGCTAAATTAGGCATAATATTTTGTATCTAAAAATTTATATTCTTGTTCTTGGCATTGTGCTTATTAAGATTCATACAAAATAAACCTCAAATGTGTGCTATATTTTGATCAAATGATGAAAAGAAATTCGGATTCGGATCGGATACGGATGTTTTTTTCACCTTTTTCTCTATCGAAAGCAAATAATCCATAAAAGAATTGTAGCTAATTTTTTTTATTTTTTCCAGTAATTAGCTGGTTATAATGCATAAAAAATTAGCACCAAATTTATTTTAAATCAATCTATTACACAATTCGGATGTTTTGGTTCCATCCCTACGCGCGAGCATCCAAGCACAAGCCACTCCACAGTGCATGCCGTGCGTGAGCTAGCTAGCCAAGGTAGTACTCTCCAGTAGGCTGCAGCATGCCAGTGTGCCTGCTATAGTCTCGTCGTAGGCTCCTAGCTTGTATATATAGGCTGTGGTGTGCCCCGTGGCTATCTGTTGCTTCTGCGACAGATAAGCAACATGTCACGCCGCGCGGGGCCGCAGCGACTATATATCGATTTGGACCGTGCGCTCGTGAGTGAGGTACGATGACTTTTTCTTTTCTTTTCTTTTTTTTATTTTCTCCAACTTTATTATTTTCTTTCTTTTATTCATTTTCATTTTCTATTATTTTTTATTTTTATTTATATTTCCATCTTTTTTTATTTTTCTTTCATTTTCTTTAATACTTCCTTTTCATTTTATTTTTCATGTTTCTCTTTTATTTCTTCTTTTCTAATTTATTTATTTCTATTTTATATTTTATTTTTTCTATTTCTATTTCTATCTTTTTTATTCTTCTTCCATTTTCTTTTATATTTCCTTTTTCATGTTTTCCTTTTTCTTCTTCTTTTCTTTTTATTTATTTATTTCTATTTTTTATTTTATTTTTTCTATTTATATTTCTATCTTTTTTATTTCTTCTTTGCTTTTTCTTTTTTTATTTCTTTTTCTTTCTTATTTATTTATTTCTATTCTTTTCTTTTCTATTTCCTTTTTCCTTTTATTTTTTTGTTTCTCTTTTATTTCTTCTTTTCTTATTTATTTATTTGTTTCTATTTCTTTCTTCTTATTCTTCTTTTCTTTTCTATTTCCTTTTTCTTTTTTTGTTTCTTTTTTATTTCTTCTTTTCTTTTTTATTTATTTATTTCTATTTTTGTTTTCTATTTTATTATTTCTGTTTCTATTTTCATTTTTTTACTTCTTCTTTCTTTTCTTTTTATATATATATTTATTTATTCTTATTTGTTTATTTATGTTTTTTATACATATTTGTTCTTCTTTTTATATATTTATTCTCTGCGTAAGTATATTTGTTTGGTCTTAATTCATATGTTTATTTGGTCTTAGTGAATATTTGTTCGCACGTATTTGTTCGGCTCGAGCGAATGTTTGTTCAGCTCCGGTGAATATATTTGTTTGGTCTCAGTGAATTTTTGTTTGGTCCAAGTGAATTTTTGTTCAGCCTAGTGAATATGTTTGTTCGGGCCTAGTGAATATGTTTTGTTCGGTCCTAGTGATTTTTTGTTCTTCCCAAGTGAACTTTTGTTCGGCCCCAATAAATATGTTTTTTTATTTTTCTATTTGTTTTATTTTTCTAATTCTTTCCTTTTATTTTTATTTTTTATCTCATTTTTATTTTTTATTTTTCTTGTTTCTCTTTTACTTCTTCCTTTCCTATTTCTATTTTTGTTTTCTGTTTTTTATTTTGTTCGTAAAAACATATACGCTTGTTTTGATGAACAAGCTAACTTGTTCCTACAAATATATACACTTGTTCCTACAAATATATACGCTTGTTCTGATGAACAAGCTAACTTGTTCCTACAAACATATACGCTTGTTCTGATAAATAAGCTAACTTATTCCTACAAGCGCATGTGTTTGTTCTGATGAACAAGCTAACTTGTTCCTACAACCATATACGCTTGTTCTGATGAACAAGCTAACTTGTTCCTACAAACATATACGTTTGTTCTGATGAACAAGCTAACTTGTTCCTACAAATAGACATGATTGTTCTGAGGACCAACTTGGTTCCTTGACTTGTAGATGTTTACTCTGATGAACAAATTAACTTATTCGTACAAATATATATGCTTATTCTATTGAATAACTGTACTTGTTCTTCAGTTTCATCATTTTGTTTCATGAAAATTCATTTTGTCTTAAACAATGTTAATCTTATTCGTATAAACATATACGCTTGTTCTGATGAACAATCTAACTTGTTCCTACAAACACATGATTGTTCTGAGGAACAACCTAATTAATTTTTGGTATTTAAAAAAATACTTTTTAAAATATTTCATCAAAACATAGTCAAAACATAGTCAAGTGGGATCTTATTTGGAAGATCTCGACAAAAGAAATCCATTTTTGAAATCGAAATTTAATTTAGACGCACGGTTTATGAGTTATAACTTTTTTAAAATCTAGATTAGATTAGTTCTGTATGGGGTCCACCACCTCCCGCCTCCCGCTGCTGCCCCTGCACTCCGCACGCCCGGCGCGATGGGTTGCTACCCATCACGCTTGCGATGCATATTCGCACCCGCTCGGGGCGCGGGGTGGCCCGCGTGGGGGAGCGGGATGTAGGCGGTATGTTTTTTTTTCATTTTTCTATTTTTTCTTTTAGTTATTTTTTCTATTCTTTTCTTTTTTCTTTTTTATTTCTTATTTCTTTTTCTTGTTTCTTTTTTTTTCTTTCTTTTGATTATTCTTTTTTTTCTTTTTCTATTTCTTTCTTTTTATTACTTTTTTCTTTTGTTTTCTATTTCTTTTTCCTTTTTTATTTTTCTTGTTTCTTTTTTATTTCTTGTTTTATTTATTTATTTTTACTTTCTATTTTTTTTCTATTTCCACCTTTTTAATTTTTTAGTTTTTATTTTGTATATTTCCTTTCTAATATTATTTTTTCCATTTAATTTTTTATTTCATTCTTTTTATTCTATTTTTTCTTATTTATTTTCTATTTTATTTTTCTATTTCCATCTTTTTTATATATTCTTTCCTTTTTAATATTTGTTTGTTAGAGATGAGATGTAAATTTGTTTTGGTTATAATAATAAGTTGTTCTGGTTATAATAATATTTTATTCGTGTTATAATAATAACTTGTTCTGACACTACATTTTGTTTTTGTTCGAAATGACATTAAAATTTGTTCTGGCTACAATAATAAGTTGTTCCGGCTATAATAATATCTTATTCTGACTATAATAATAACTTGTTCTGTCTGTAATAATAATTTGTTCTAACACTTGTTCTGATTTGTTATGTTATTTATTTTGTTTGGAGTGACATACAAACTTGTTCTACCTATAATAGTATCTTGTTCTGACAGCTGTTCTGATACTTCATCTGTTTTGTTCTAACTATAACAGAATACATAATCTTAATTAAAAATATGAATAAAAAAAGTTTGTCAAAATATAATCAAGTGGGATCTTATTTTGAAGATCTCAGTACAAGAAATCCATTTTTGAAATCGAAATTTAATTTAGACGTACGGTTTAGGAGTTATAACTTTTTTAGTTTTTGGAATGGATGAGTTAGCTTCCGTGTGCTGTCCTCCCTAAACCCACGCACATGGGCCCCGCACACACCGCGGCCTCAGCTCCCGCGCGCTGGCGTGGGGGGCTTCGGTGATGGTTTGCCAAACCATCACCGAAGTGATGCCCAGCCGCACCCTGTGGTGTGCGGTGCGTAGCGTAACGTGACGGAGACGTGGGGATGTCCCGATCAAGTAATCGCCCTGGTTGACGCTGATGGATCGTCAATGGATCAGTTGTAAATAATCAGTGGCGAGTGGCGGAACTGAAAAAAAAATTAAGGATAGTCACGACAAATATTCGCGAGTTCAATAATATGATAATTTACTTCAAGTTTTGAAACTTATGATAGTTAGCCATGACTTATTAGTTAATGCTGCTTCTTTATCTTTTTCTCAATGGAGGAGGTTTTTTGTTAGTGAAATGTAGGCGGTTTCCTTAAGAGTTAAACCGCGAGTGAGGAATAAAATCAAGACTTTCCTGAGTAGCCTCTTGTAATTTTTACCTTTTTCTCTTTGGGCCTGGGACCTTGTACAATGTACTACATATTTTTTCTTAAATATATAAAAATAGAGGTAGGAGCCTCCCCTGTAGATTCCCCTAAAAAACAATATATATTAAAAGCAAATAGTTTGTAAAAGTGGTCAATATATTTGAAAAAATGTATTTTTTTATCCCTCATGAAGTATCGTAAAAATGTGACAGTCATCTCTCATATTTAATTTGGTGCAAATGAACTTATTAATTAACCATATCGGTGCATTTATCATTCTCATTTTAGTTTAATAATGATTTAATATAATCTAATGATATTTTATGTCATGTAATCACCTAACTAATCTATGATTAGCAACGTAATATGTTGAATTGCAGATATAAAGTTAATTTTACATGACCTACTAACTGTTGTGTGTTGCCTTTACGTTAATAACTAAGAAACATACATGTGTATTAGTTTTTTTACATGTGTATTCGTTTGTTTTTGTGGGGATTAGGGGGGCCATGGCCCCCGCCAGCCCCCCTCAGTTCCGCCATTGTGCATCATGATGCATGTCCATGGCTCCTCTCGTCGCCCGTGGCAGCACTTTGGGGAGTGTGGGGGGATAGATGGAGTATGACAGACTTTCACTTGTACCGGGGGTATTCCGTCACATAGAGTGGAGTGGGAGGGAACTATTTCCTCTCTAGATAAGTGCCGTTTGCATTTCTCAATAAACAATTTTGAGTAATTTTATATTAAAATAATATTAATACTTATGATACATAATTAGTATAATTGAAAACATATTTTAATCTAGCTTTTTAACAAAATTATTTGCAGGCACAAATTTTGCATGTATTTTCTACAAACCGAGTCAAATTTGTGACACATACACCAACAGCGACGCTTATTTAAGGACGGAGGGAGTATTTAGTAGGATTAAATATAATTTAAGAGTTTTTTATGGTGCTTGTGTAGCACCTAGACGTACTAGTTGTTTTGGTTTTCGCACCATCTCATTAATTTAAAAATTAAACTAATTAAGGAAAGGATATTTTGGTAATCTATTATCTCATCTCTATGTTCGGGTAATATGTTCGACTCGCATGATAAAATTGAGGAATTAAGCCATAAAATATGGTCCGGAGCCGATTAGATTAACCATACGAAATTACTCATATAAATTTTCTGAATTAAAAAATTAATTAAAATTTGTTGTGAGTCCCAGCAAATTGGAACTTCCTAGTACTTTACGGCTCATAAAAATACAAACACTAAAAATTTTCAATTTGTAATTATAAAACTAATTGCATAAGTATTAGGTTTTTTCGAGAGATAAATCTAATAAACCTAATTAATTCATGATTAACACATAGTACACAAACATCACATTGTTTAATCACGGTATAATTATCGTCAGGCAGGGCGAGGCTCCTAATTCGTCGTCTTTTCAGGAGTACCTGAGACTTTTCGCGGTCGGTCTCTCGGAGGAGCACTGTGAGGCGATCCGGTAGCTCTTCGGTGGTCGCTTTGAGGCCTCTCAGTGCTGTATGCTCGAGGATGACGACTTCTTCATGGTGAACAGAGAGCTCTTTCGGAGGAGGCTCAGGTCGAGGGTGCCTGCCCGGTCTAGTTAGGTGCCTCGTGGTTGCGGTCGCTTTTTGGTTGTTTAAATGGATGAACATTTGGCTGTTTGGAATGTGCGCGACCTCAATCGTACGGGGCAGCGTACATCGGTTAGGGAATTAGTTAGGTCGGAGCGTGTCTCTCTCATTTATTTGCAGGAGACTAAGCTGAATGTTGTAACTGATGCCATTATGTTAGATTTGTTTGGTTTGGGCTATGACTTTGTTGCTCTTAATGCCTCGCATACTTGTGGTGGCATTCTGGTTGCTTGGAAGATGTGTGGTCGATCCTAAGCTCTTCTACTTCCGCCAACTCGGTGTCCGTCTGAGTGGTGCTTAGAGGGAACCCTTCCCTTTCTTGGTGGCTAACAACGGTCTATGGTCCTTAGGAGGACAGCGCCAAGGTCGCTTTCCTTCAGGAGCTTCGCACGCTGCGAGCCTCGCTGGTCGGCCCATGGGTTCTTTGTGGAGATTTCAACCTGATCTACCAGGCGGCTGACAAGAACAATGGTCGCTTACATCGTCGTATGATGGGTCGCTTTAAGCGCTTCCTGAATGAACTAGACCTTAGGAGTTGTACCTGCACGGTCGGCTTTTCACTTGGAGTAACGAGAGGTCGCATTCCACCCTCGAGCAGATTGATAGGGTGTTTGTCTTGGTCGACTGGGAATCTCTCTTCCCTAGGTGCTCCCTCCAGGCGGTTGCTTCTCGCTGCTCCGACCATGCACCACTTCTCCTGCGGTTTGATGATGACTTCCACTCGAAAAAGCAATTCCGCTTCGAATCTTTTTGGCCAAAGTTTGAGAGTTTTGCCGAGGCGGTCGCCATTGGTTGGGGTCACCCACAAGAAGGCCTTAACCTTCTTCGCACCATTGACCAGCGGTTACGAGAAACTGCAAAGGAGTTGACGCGCTAGAGTGCTAAGAAAGTTGGCAGTATTCGCATGCAGATTCGGGTCGCTAAGGAGGTTATTTTTCGTCTGGAGGCAGCGCAGGATACGAGGTCGCTCTCTCCGGCTGAGGTAGCGCTGCAGCGCTTCCTCAAGCTGAGATATCTAGGGCTCACATCCTTGGAGTGAACTATTGCACGTCAGAAGTCGTCCTTAACATGGCTCAAGGAAGGCGATGCCAACACTAGGTTCTTCCACTTGCATGCCAACCACCGCTGCTGTAAGACTCACATCCACTCGCTGGTCATTGACAATGTGGTCGTTAGGAGTGAGGAAGGCAAAGCGAAGGCGGCCTTTGACTTCTACGACGGTATCTTAGGTACGACTTTCAAGAGAACTGCGGCCCTGGATTTTACGACTCTTAGGTTGCCTAGGCTGAACCTGTCGGCTTTGGGTTGCCCTTTCACTAAGGAGGAGATTTGGGCAGTTATCAAAGAGATGCCTCTAGATAAAGCTCCTGGTCTGGATGACTTCTCTGGTCGCTTTTATGTCTCAGCGTCGTCGATCATCAAAGCAGACATTATCCGAGCTTTTGATGCCCTCTCTTCGATGGACTGCCGGAGTTTCCACCTGCTGAATGACGTGTTGCTGACCTTGCTCCCAAAGAAAGATGATATGTCTAGTATGGGCGACTACCGCCCGATTAGCCTGATCCACAGCTTTGGGAAGATTTTCTCTAAAGCCTTAGCTAACCGCTTCGCTCCTAACTTGGATCGCTTGGTGTCGCTTAGCCAAAGTGGGTTCATCAAAGGTCGTAGTATCCAGGATAAGTTCCGCTTTGTTCAGGAGATGGCGAGGGCTCTAATTGCCACCAAGTTACCCAGACTAATGTTGAAGCTTGACCTCAGGCGAGCTTTTGACTCAGTCTCGTGGGTTTTTCTGCTCGAGCTGCTCTCAACGGTTGGCTGTCCGACCCGGTGGATAGATTGGATCTCCACTATTCTCTCTATGGTGAGCACGAAGGTGCTCATGAATGGGGTACCGGGTCGCAGGATCTGCCATGGTCGCGGTTTGAGACAAGGGACCCCCTCTCCCCGCTACTTTTTGTCCTAGTCATGGAATGCCTTAATGCTTTGATTAGGCGGGCGGAGGAGTTGGGCTTCTTCGAGCCTCCGGATCATCACATCTTGCACAGAATGTCCCTCTATGCCGATGACGTGGTGCTTTTCCTGGCACCGGTCGATAATGAGCTCAGGGTCGTCAGGGAAATCTTGGTGCTCTTCGAGAAGGCCACTAATTTCTCCAAGAGCCAGATCTTCCCGATATGTTGCACAGATACGGAGGTCAACCTTGCTACCTCAGTTCTCAGTGCGCACCGGCAGCGTTTCCCTACACCTACCTTGGAGTTCCCCTCTCCATCCATAGGCTGCCCAAGGCGGTGCTGCAGCCGCTGGTCGATAAGGTCGCCAAGCACATACCCGCTTGGAAAGGTCGGCTTCTGAATAGGAGTAGGATGCTGATTCTTGTTAAGTCCACACTCTCAGCTATTCCAGTCCACATTTCGACGGCCATTGTCATCTCTCATTGGGTCATTCATACTATTGAAACCCTCATCAGGGGTTTCCTCTGGTGTGGCACAGAGGTCACTTCTGGTGGTAAGTGTGTTGTGGCTTGAGTTAGGGTGGCCTGCCCAACCATTTATGGGGGCCTAGGCATCCTTAACCTCAGGCTCATGGGTTTCGCCCTTCGGTTAAGATGGCTCTGGTTAGCTCGGATCAATGCCACACGCACATGGATTGGCTTGCGTATGCCTACCAATGCGCTGGCAAAGGAGTTTTTTGCTGCCTCTATTACGGTCGTGGTCGGTGACGGTACTAGCGTCCTCTTCTGGTCGGACAATTGGATTAATGGCGCTTCGATACAGACGCTTGCTCCTAACCTTTGGGCAACTGTACCCATCAGTATTAGGAACAAGCGTACGGCCGCTCAGGGGCTTTCTCAGCGCCGATGGATTCGAGATATCAAGCTTGCCCTTACGGTACAAGTGCTCGTCCAGTATCTCCAGATCTGAGATTTGGTCCATGGCTGGATCCTCTCTCCTTCTCTGGACAGGTTTGTCTGGAAGTGGTCGCCGAACAGTTAGTTCACGATCGCATCAGCTTACGAGGCCCTCTTCTGGGGTAAAACTGAGCTTCTTGATGCCTGGCAACTTTGGAAGGTGCAAGTGAAATGAACCGGGTTTCCAAGGAAGGGAACCCGATCCTTGCACCTCAGTGATAGTCCCAAGAGGCTATCACGTGCAAATCCCTATGTCAGAAAGTAAAGAAAACCGTACAACAAAAGGGAATATATGAAGGTCCACATAATAATATTATAATATTTAAGCATCTGAGTACAGCATTACGGCACATGCCGGGTACAAGTCCATCAGGACTGAATCACACAGAGTAAACATCTACGCAACGGCTCTCATAGCGAAGTAGACACCATATCCTCAGGCAAGCTCCAGTGTAGGGCGAGCCTCAGTCCTCCCATCCATCGTGCTCAAAGTCGTAGTCCGACTCCTGGTCTGAAAACCCATCATCTACTCGATAAGCAAGTAGGTCATGTCAGCTTCCCAACAAAGAGCATAAGCAAAACAGAATAATTCTAGTATGCATGAGTAATCCTATTTATGGTTGTAGAAGGTTATGCAACTAGCGGTAGCAACATCAAGGAATGCAGAAATGCCGAGAGGTCACCATCTTCGAGGAGATCCACACCTTCGAGGACAACGCCTCCGGGGCCAACACCCCAAACAAGGAAAGAACACCAAGCACTGGATCTCAACCGAGTCACAGCATCCCACTCTCATCTGCGACGTGGGGTCACCAACTCCTATCCCCACGTCTCAACGGCACGAAGCCGGGCTCACACACACAAGGGAGAGAAAGCAGCACAAAGAATACTAGCCAGGTGAGAGATCAAAAGGGCTGTCCATACCAGTGGACACGGACTATAGCTATAGGTTTAACACTCTGCAGAGGTTGTACAACTGGACCCGCTGAGTAGAGCAGAATCGGATGCCTTCGATCCACATCTCTACCTAACGGCCGGAGACCTAGCAGTGGATGGCACTCTCCTGCCTCTCTGAGCCTGACTCGTCCTGAACTGGGGCTCGAAACTTGCCAGCAGGGCCTCGGAGCTGTGAAACCTTCCCCGGAGGAGCCGGAGCGACGTCTACTCGGGGGTATAACCCGTCCCCCTCACACGACCACACCGGTCTACCTACAGGCTGGATGCCATCCACCTACTAGTTCTCAGACCGAACCCCGCCCATAACAAGGTGAACGGTTTGTACGTAAATAGCCCAAAGATCAAGGTCACACAGTCGATCGGTCCTTAATTGCAAGAGCGAGCACTCACCAACTCCCACCGTCCGACACGCCACTAGGGCGGGAGGCTAGGTCGCATCTCCCCTAGACAGGTGTTCACTAGTAACCAAAGTGGCTCGTTCCCGTGGTAACACATCAAGGAAACACACTCACCCAAAACACATGCTAGAATACCGAGATATCCCAACCTCGGTCCAAACCTGAGATCCATCCATAACTAAGGGTAAAATATATGGATGAATTGAGCCGGGAACTAGCTAGGGGTCTGTAGCTAGTTCCAAAAGTAGGTATTTCAAGGACAGGTTAAACAATTCCAAGGTATGGCTAACACTTGTCTATGCAATTTCCAAATCATGCATAAAAGTAATTAAGCACTAGCAACTAAAGCATGCATAGGATCTATATGGTTGGGAGTGACATGACACCTGGCTAGCATCCGTAGTCCTGGTCTGGGTTGAAGTCGAGGTCGTAGGCCTCCTCCAGATCGTATCTCGGGTCTGTGCAGCACGAGATACGAGATGCTAAATTACCGGCAATCAACTAAGCATAAATCCAAAGAAATCCCATTTTAAAAGATCCAAACTGAACCAAACTACCTACAAACAGCACCGTCTCATTTTTAGAAAAATATTGAAACTGGTTTCATATTTTTCGGAGCTATAAATAATTAGTTATGAATTTTCAAAGGTTAAAGGATTTATAAATTAATTTTCAAATTCATTTATAAATCAGAAAAGGATTTTAATTTTGAAAATAGGTGATGACATCAGCATGTCGTCAGGGTGACGTCAGCATGACGTCATCATGACATCAGCTATTGGGTTAGTGGGCCGTTATTGGGCCGAATGGGTTAGTGGGCTGGATCTGGCCCATTGGACTTAGCCCAGTGGGCCAACTAGGCAAAGTCCGCCAGTCCTCCCTGAAGTTAAATCTCGAGTTCACAGAATAAAAGAAAGGTGTCCGCGTTGGGCCTTAATGGGCTAAGGTCCATCTGCGGCTTCCTTTCGTTCAGAGGTGAAGTCCAAAGTTGCCCCTCGAGCTTCGCTGGGAATCAGCGGTGCTCCCTGCCGCTCCCGTGCGCGTCGGCGCGCCTCGACGCACGGCCGGCGGCGACGGCGTACGGCGATCTGCGGCGTCGGTGGCCTTAGCATGCAAACATGTACACGGGGGTTTCCTCTAGGGTTCCGCGACCAGCTTGACGCGGCCACAGCTCTGCGGTTGGGTTCGACAAGCCAGCACGCGGCGCGACACGGGGAAGCTCCCGGCGCGGCGCAGATCAGCGTGGCGGTGACGCGGTGTGCGACGAACCGCGGTGGTAGCCAGATTACGCGACTCAGCGGTCTCGCACGAGGGTGCGCACGACCGAGGACGCGCGTGTGTGCACGGGTTTTAGCAGGCGCGACTCAGATGACCGGGACGGGGTGTCCGGCGATCCAAGACCGCGGCGCGGCGTAGCGATAGCAGCGCCGCATGGCCTGCGAGCGATGGGGTACGGCTCGAAGGCCGGATCACATGCATGAAAAGAACGGCGATGCGATGCCCACAAAGCACAACAGAACGGCGAGGGCCGTGCGCGACGCTGGGGTTCGTCGCGGCGGTGAGCTCGCGGAAAGTGCACGGCGCGAAGGCCGGTGGCGCGGTGCTGAGGCGCGCTCCCGAAGCATGGTAAGGGAAAGGGGCAAGGAGGGTGGAACGGTGCTCACATTGGGGCGGAGATGAAGGCGTTGCAGTGGAGTCCGTGTTGATGAAGATCATGGCGGCGCGGCGAGGTGAGGCGACGGTGCGGCTTACTCCTCTGCTTCGGCTCATACTCGTACGCGGACGGCCTCCTCCGGACCACGGACGGCACCAGCTTCTCGACCCTCGGCTTCGTCTTGGCAGCGGCTTCACGGTGCTCGCCTCGCCTTCTCCTCCTCTTCTTCCCCCTCCTCCTTTCCCTCTTCTCCCCTGTCGGCGACGGAACAGGGGAATGGGGAAAAGTTTCCCCCGAGTGAGTTGTGAGTCACCAGGGGCTTGGTGCTGGGGTTTTGGCGTCGTAGCCAAGGCAAGGCGGGGTTAGAAGTGGCGCGGGCTGCTGTGATTGGAGGCCACGGCATCGATGGCCGACGTGGCAGCGCCGCAGTGGACGACAGGCTCCTGAGCGCGTCACATCGCGAGGGTAAGAGGGGTAATTGACCCGGCGGACTGCACGAGGCGTGCACCGGCCCATCCTGACTCGGCGTCCGTGCCGACCAGCCGGTCGGGGGCCTGTTCCTCGGCCGGGTGGGCACGCGCGCGCGTGAGCGCGGCGGCGGTGCGTGTCATGGTGCGTGGGCGTGGACCAAGCGAGATGTGGGAGACGACCGGCTGCGGCCCCACGTGTCAGCGAGTCAAGCGCGGGGAAGGTGAAGATGGGCCGAGTTGGGCCGGCTTCGGTTGTGAAGGAAGAAGCCGGGGTGAACGTGTGATCATGGCCTGAGAGATGGAGGGGGTTGGTTGGACTTCGAAGACGGAGTGCAGGCCCAAGTTAGAGAGAAGGATTTGTAAATAGTTTGGAGTATAAGTTTAAACTTTATATTGAATTTGATTTTATTCAAATTCAAAACACACTCAAATAAATCCAAATAAAATCCATAAAAACCAAATCACATATTTAAACCGTAATTTGAATTTATATTTTTATAAATAGGTTTTATTTATATAGAATTTAGGTAAGTGCTAGAAACGGGTTTAAATTAGGGTGCCACATCATCAACCAACAAAAGTTCAAATTTTCTCACGTTTTTGCATTCATAAATTTCTGGGATGTTACATTCTCCCACACTACCGGGAATCTCATCCTTGAGATTTAAGCTCCATCCTCTCCCTCGAACAAGTGAGGGAACTCTCTCCTGAGGTCGGCTTCTTTCTCCCAGGTTGCTTCTCGCTCCGTGTGGTGACTCCACAGCACTTTGCAGTAAGGAATGGTGGTCCTCCTGGTTTCCTTTGTTGCTCTATCCAAGATCTTCTCGGGATACTCTGCATACTCCAGGGTGTCCTGCAGGTCAAGAATCTCTACCGGGACTTGCTTTGCTTCCACTTCCTTCTCACTCTTCTTTAACTGAGACACGTGGAACACGTGGTGTACAACGGACATCTCCTCTGGTAGTGCGAGTCTGTAAGCGAGCTTCCCAACTCTCTGAGTGATCTGGTACGGTCCCACGTACCTTGGGGCAAGCTTTCCCTTCACAGCAAACCTCTTGGTTCCTCTCATCGGGACACTTTCAGGTAGACAAAGTCTCCCACCTCGAACGACAGGTCCCTCCTGTGTCAGTCGGCGTAGCTCTTCTGTCTGCTCTAGGCAATCTTTAGGTTGTCTCGAACCTTCTCCACTTTCTCCTCAGCTTCCTGGATAGCATCTTCCCCAAAGACCATTCTCTCTCCTACCTCTGACCACATCAAGAGTGTCCTGCACTTCCTCCCGTAGAGTGCTTCAAAGGGTGCCATCTTGAGACTGGCCTAAAAGCTGTTGTTATAAGAGAACTCTGCATAGGCCAAACTGCTCTCCCAATCTGTGCCGTAGGTCAAAGCGCAAGCTCTCAGCATATCCTCCAACACTTGGTTTACTCTCTCGGTCTGCTCGTCCGTCTGAGGGTGAAAAGCTGTGCTGTAGCTGAGTGTAGTCCCCATTCTATCGTGAAAGCTCTGCCAGAACCTTGCTATGAACTGGGATCCTCTGTCGGACATTATGCTCCTCGGTGCTCCGTGTGGTCTGAGTATGTGGTCCACGTACAAGTCTGCCAACTGGTCTGTCGTGTATCGAATCTTCACTGGTACAAAGTGAGCAACCTTGGTCAGCCTGTCTACTATGACCCAAACAAAATCGTTGCCTTTCTGTGTCCGGGGTAGTCCCACCACAAAGTCCATGGAAATGTCATCCCACTTCCACTGAGGAATTTCCAACGGTTTCAGCAGTCCCCTAGGTTTCTGGTCCTCAATCTTCACTCGGTTGCAAGTGTCACAACAAGCCACGTAGTAGGCTATGTCCTTCTTCATATCCTTCCACCAGAACCTCTGCTTCAAATCTTGGCATATCTTTGTGCTTCCTGGGTGGATGGAGTACCTTGAATCATGAGCTTCTCTTAGAATTTGCTCTCGAAGTTTCTTATCCTGCGCGACACAGATCCGATCTTTCAACCACACGGTTCCTTGCTCATCGATCCGGTAATCCTCAGCTTTGCCTTCCAACATCAACTCTCGAATAGCTCCAACCTCTTTGCAAGATTTATGTGCCTCCCGAATCCTTTGAAGGACCGAATCGGGCGACCAGAGAGGGGGGAGTGAATGGAAGTCGATAAAAATTCTTCCCTAAGGTCGAAATCGGCCTATACCCCGATTGCCACTCCAAGAGTTCTCGCACACGAAGGAAGCTCCAAACAAGGCACACACAAGCCTAGAAGATCAACCAACAAGCCTAGGAGCAAAGAGCGGAAGCACCAAAGCAAGAATCAAAGAACTTGATCAATTCTGGAACGCACCTAGCGGACCGTCCGAGGTGTCCTGGCGGACCGTCCGCGATGGCTGCGCGGACTGTCCATCAGGTCTACGCGGACCGTCCGATAAAACGACCAAAACCTCCGGTAGTGCACCCCCGAAATTCGGACCATCCGTGGAGGCACCGCGGACCGTCCGTCAGAAATCCGACCACGCGGACTGTCCGTGAGACCCTCGCGGACTGTCCGCCAAACTCCTTGCAACCAAAGCCTAGGGGTGAAACGGATCGAAACGAAGACGCGCAAGAACACGTGAAGAACACGAAGAACACCAACGCTGCAGGCACCTCGCAAACCGTCCGCCACGCACGAACAGAACAGAAAAAGCTCGAGCTCGGGAGTCAACCCCACCTTTCCATCACCGGATCTCCCAAACGGTTGAAGCTCTTGAGACAAGATTTTGGGAAGATGAAAAGCGTCACACAAGGATGTTATGCCCCAAAAATCTTGACTCCTAAGCCACTAAATCACCGGGAATCGCGGATCAACCGAACCACCACCATGAACTCGGGCACCAACCAAAAACGCACGAATCGAAGGCTCTCCACGGTGTTTGAGGGGTCAAGATCATACACAAACATGCGCAACGCATCCACCCATGATCCCCTCAAAGAAATCCGTGAAGAAACACCTCCAAAATCACGAATCGAGCCAAGAATGAAACTCCCCAAAAATAGCCTAAAAAATGACACGAAAATCACAGAGGACTAGGAGATCACCGGGACGCCGAATGCTTCCATACATCCAGAGGTCAGATTCTATACAAGAGTCTAGCCTAAGGAATCCAGAGGGAAAAGAAGCAGTTCAGAGAAAATCTACCGGGGGAGAAAGCCCTAGAGTCCAAGAGAGAGAGAGATGACATCCACCTCTCCGCTATTTATACGAAGTCCATCGGAGGGAGGTAAATGACCATGCTACCCCTACTGCTTAAATGAAGATACAACCCCTCATGGGCATTTTGGTCAAGTCTTCATCGAGAGGACACGCTTCCACCGCGGCCTTGCTTAGCATCGACGCAAGCCCCGCGATCACGCCACGTGCCCCCCGCCTCGAAGCTTCCCGAAGCTCCCAGATCGCCGTCTCCGTCGCCTCGGGCCTACGGACTTGGTTTTGCAGCCCAAACCAAGAAACCGTCCACCTGATGGTTTTGTGGGCAAACCACCAAACCCCGCGTGCAAGCTTTGGGCTTTAACCGCTACCTTGCACCGGCCCATGTTCACGACTTCAGCCCGCCAGTCTTGCACCGCACAGCTCGCACTTGACCCCATCGGCCACCGGGTCCATCGAACCAAGCCTACTTGCCACTCCATCACCCGGAGGCCGCCACGGATAAGGTCTTTCGCGCTTGTTCTTCACCTGTACCGACACGAGTCAAGCCGCAACCTGTACCTGCACACTTAGCCAAGCATCAATCCACACAACGTTGTCAATCACTCATCACTAAGGAGCGACCCTCCACTGGTCCTCAGACACACCTGGTCCTCAATCTCCCCCTTGATGAGTGCATTGACAACACCCATAGTAACCATGATAGAGAAAAAGAAAAGAAAACAACCACGAACACAAACCTCCAAGCAAGTGATCCAAAGCCAAAGAACAAGCGAAAACAAGATCACTCGCCAGACCAAGTCTCGGCCCCCTAAGACAAGGGCAACGGCTCGACACAGCCGAGACAAAACAAAGCTCACAAAGAGCACATCACAAAGCACAAAACTCAGGCAAACCAAAGGAGCTCCCCCTGCACATATGCAAACTCCCCCTGAGCAAATGCAACCTCTTCTTCTCAATTTTTCTCCTCACATGCAACATCTCACAAATGCATACCAAATTTTCACAAAAACCTCCAATGCATGAAAATTTCTCCCCCTTGCATGTATATCTCCCAAAATTCTCCCCCTTGTTGACAATGCAAGAATCAAGGTATAAGAAATTCTTCCCCTTGTTTTCATGAAAAATGCATGTCAAAGCATATAAACAGTCTACCAAGCTTCTCAAATATACAAAGAGCACAACAAAATGCTATAAATGAGACTTAGAGCAAGCAAAGTAGATATGGTGTAGTTAGCATATTGCCATCAAGAAGGTAGAGACATATAAGCATGTGACATGGCTAAAAGCAATTTTAAGCAATTTTCACAAAGAAATATTCATCTCATGAGCAAGACCATGTCTATACCAATTTGAACACAAAGGCACTAGATCATCCAAAATTTATGCAAGATCACAAATTCTCATTACAAGATCATTATAAATGCCCACAAGCTACTCAAGTCATGTTAAAGCTACCGAGCCATGTGTCTACTTCTTAAAATGAGACTTCTCATGGTAGACAACATGCTACGATTTAGCACCCAAGATATGAATATCAAAACATAAAACATGATTAGGAGCTCATTTTTCAATCATAAGGCAATTCATACACCAATTTCATTTTCAAGATTAAACATGGTACATGAAGTGCCTTTGCGGCAAAAAGAAGCTTATGCTCCTCCCCAAGCAAGCAAAAGGGCTAAACATTTACATTGACAAAGGATCTTTGACCCCAAGCAAAGAGAATATGATCCTCAAGCACAAACTGAGCATGATAGAAGCATTTGAGCACAAATTTAGCAAAGACCAGCATCTACTCATGAGAGAGGCAATTTTATCATTTTCACAAACAAAATGCTATCTCATCATACATATATGGCAAAACCATCAAGAGCATAGCATTCACATCCACCGATTACCAAATATGCACATATCTCATCCATAGCACATCGGTGATCATTGTATATAAGAGAAGCTCAATCCTAGCTCAAGTGATCCAAAGATGGCTATCCTACCAGGTTTTGTACAGAAGGCAAAATGCATGAAGGAAATGCAACAAAATGAACATATGACACATATATACATGAGAAGCTCCAAGACCCAGCTAGAAAGGAAAGCACACCCCAAGCTCACCCGCAAGCGAGTGAAAGTGGCTTGGTCAAGTGGTTTGGTGAAAATGTCATCTAGCTGGTCTTGGGTAGGAACGTAGGATAAAGATATGTTTCCCTTCTCCACATTGTCTCTCAGGAAGTGGTACCTCACTTCTATGTGTTTCGTTTTGGAGTGGAGGACAAGATTTTTGGCTACGCTTATGGCACTAGTGCTGTCACGGAAAAGTGGAACCTGGGAGCACTCCTCACCAAAGTCACTCATGGTATAGGTCATCCAAAGCAGCTGGGAACAACACCTAGCAGTAGCTACATACTCAGCCTCGGTGGTGGACTGGGCGACACTCGATTGCTTGCGAGATGACCAAGAGACCAAAGAAGAACCAAGGAACTGACAACACCCAGAAGTGGACTTGCGGTCCAATCGACACCCAGCGAAATCCGCATCAGAAAAGCCATGAAGCCTGAGTGTCGAGGAGACAGAGTACCAAAGACCAAACTCAGGAGTGTAGTTCAAGTACCTGAAGATCCGCTTGATGGCCTGCCGATGTGAAGTCCTCGGTGAAGCCTGAAAACGAGCGCACAGACACACGCTAAACTGTATGTCTGGCCTCGTCGCCGTCAAGTAGAGGAGGGAGCCGATCATGCTCCGGTACTCCTTCTGGTCCATGGGTTCGCCGTCCTTGTCAGCATACAAAGTCGTAGTCGTACTCATCGGTGTAGTCAGTGGCTTGGAGTCATTCATGCCAAACTTCTTCACCATGTCCCTAGTGTACTTCGCCTGATGTACAAAGGTCCCGTCCTTGCACTGCTTGATCTGGAGACCCAAGAAAAACTGCAGCTCGCCCATCATGGACATCTCAAATTCCCTGCTCATGTCACCTGCAAATCTGGCAACAAGATCATGAGAAGAGCCACCAAAGATTATGTCATCCACATATATTTGAACAATCAAAAGGTCATTCCCATGCTTAAGGGGAACAGGGTCTTATCAACTGTGCCCATCACAAACCCCTTACTCAGCAGAAAACCTCTCAACCTGCCATACCAAGCTCTAGTGCCTGTTTCAACCCATAGAGCGCTCTCTGGAGTTTGTATACACGGTGTGGGTATTTTTTACTCTCAAACCCCGGGGGTTGCCTCACATACACTTCTTCCTCTATCACCCCATTCAAGAAAGTACTCTTGACATCCATTTGGTACAACTTGAACCCTTTAGCTACGGCAAAGGCTAGAAGGATCCTAATTGCCTCCAAACAGGCCACAGGAGCAAATGTCTCCTCATAGTCTATCCCCTCCTTCTGGTTGAACCCCTGCGCCACCAACCTCAACTTGTTTCTCACAACCATCCCATTCTCACCCTCTTTGTTCTTCCACACCCACTTGGTACCTATGGGACGGCAATTTGGCGGTGGATCAACTAACACCCAGACTTAGTTTCTCTCAAAGTTTTCCAACTCCTCATGCATGGAATTCACCCAATTCTCATCAGACAAAGCGTGTCGAATATCTTTGGGCTTGAAAGAAGCAACAAAAGCAGAGTGAGCGAAATGAGACGTGTTCCTTGACCTCGACCGTGTAGTGCGTTCATGAAGGTCACCAATGATGGTCATCGGTGGGTGATCCACTTGTACTCGACGGGGAGCCTCTCGCCTGGACACAACCTCCCCCTCAGCAGCAGTCTCCACTCGAACAGCCTCAGTCGTAGTGGGTGTAGGGGATGGTCCGTCCTCGATAGTCGTCGTAGTAGTGGAAGTAGCACGTACACGATCAGCCGCTGGAGCATCACCACCATCATCGTCGTCGTCTCCATCTCCGTCCTTCTCATCCTCAAAGATCCTCGCTCCAATCTCCTCGTCACCTGCACACTCAAAAGCAGAAGAGCTACATGGCTGTGTCTCGTCGAAGGTAACCTCGCAAGTTTCCATGATTCGGTTAGTGTCAAGGTTGAGCACACGGTATGCTCTAGAATGAATCGCATAACCAAGGAAAATCCCATCCGAACAACGAGACTCAAACTTATCCAACTTGCCCTTCTTCAGAATGAAACACTTGCAGCCAAAAGCTCTAAAATGACTCACCTTGGGTTGTCGACCATGCATCAGCTCATAAGACGTCTTCTTCATAAAGGCACGAAGGAAGATGCGATTTGAGACATAGCAAGCGGTATTGACTGTCTCGGCCCAGAAACGCCTAGGAGTCCTATGCTCATCAAGCATCGTCCTGGCCATCTCACAAAGAGTCCGGTTCTTCCTCTCCACTACGCCATTCTGGCAAGCGACGTATGGAGAAGAGTACTGATGATCGAGACCAAGATCACTGCAAAAGGCATCAAAATGAGAGTTCTTGAACTCTGTGCCATTGTCACTGCGTATAGCTCGAATGGCATCACCATGTCTCTCATTCTTCAACCTCAAGATCAAGTCTCGAACAAAGCCAAATGTCTCACTCTTATCCTCAAAAAAGAAAACCCAAGAGTACCTCGAAAAGTCATCAACAACCACAAGAACATACCACTTCCCACCAGCAGAGCGAACACGAGCTGACCCAACCAAATCCATGTGCAACAGCTCACAATGTCGCTCGGTCATGACAGAAGTCAGAGGGGCATGAGAAGCGGCAACCATCTTTCCATGCCGACAAGAAGCACAAACCAAATCCTTCTCGAATTTCAACTTAGGCAATCCTCGGACAATATCAAGACCACTCAAGCGGGAAAGCAACTCAAAGCTCAAGTGTCCCAATCTCCTATGCCATTTCCAAAGCTCAGTCGAAATGCCAGCAACAAAGCATCGAGGAGGACCAACAGACTGGGAAAAATCGGCACGAAAGATTTGACCCTCGGGGACGATCGTACAGACAAATCGCCTCGAGAATCAAGCACACGAGAAGCACCCGACTTGAAACAAACCTCAAAACCTTCGTCAAGTAATTGAGATACTGACAACAGGTTGAAACCAAGTGACTTGACCAGGGCCACACTTCTTAAGGTCACTTTTCTACTCACCTTCACCATACCTTCAGCAAGCACTCGTCCTCTCCCATTGTCCCCGAAAGTGATCTACTCCCTCGTAGTCACCGGGGTGAGACTGGAGAACCACCCACGATCTCCGGTCATGTGTCTTGAGCAACCGGAGTCGATCAACCAAAAGTTCTCCAAGCCTCCCACCTACAATAAAAAACGAGGACGAGAATGAGCAAGCGACTCAACACTAGGGTTAGTACCAAAAGAGTTAAACCAGTGCTGAGCCATTTGCTCAAAAGAAGGGTTAGCAAAATCCATCCTCCCAAAGCCTCTAGGTGGAGCCCTCTCACGCCTACCACCAAAGGACCTGTCACGTCTCACTGGAGGAGTACGCGCACCATGAGGGGGAAAACGTGGCCCGTAGTCCATCTGAGACCCAAAGGTCCGATCGTGCCTCCCAAACTCGTAACGGTCACGAGAAGGAGCACGTCGAGCCAACTCACCATGCCCAAACCCAACACGCTTGTCTCTCTGAGCGAACACACCTCCACCTCCACCTCCACGAGTGGGAACTGTCCTCACAAACACATCACCCCTAGGTAGAGGCCCTCTACGAGGCTCAGGCACACCACGAGCAAGGTGGTACCTGTCCTTGTTTGCCGTCTCCCTAGCAAACCTCTCATCCCTCTTCCTCCGGAAACAGAACTCATCCTTGTGCCCATCCCTCCCACAATACTCACAATGGAAGCAGATTGGCACTGGCTTAGGCTGTGGCTTCTCTACAAGCTTCTCTCCAGCTTTCTCTCCTGTCTTCCCATCAAAGACACTCCCCTGGGTGCTCACGAACTTGATGGGTTTTTGGTAGTTTTCAGCTTTGTGGGGGAACACTGGTGGATCCAGTGTTGTGTCTAGCTTGTTTCGGAGATGATTTGGCTTGGGTGCAAATTTGTTCATAGGTGTGGTATGTAGTGGAATGGGGATCTCTCTGGCTTTCTCTACTCCCTCACCACTCTTCTCACCACACTTGTCAGCCCCCAACGCCTGACCATCAAACCTCTTAAACTGAGCCAACATCATACTCAATTGTGGCTCATGTCCAGACAGCCACCCCATCATTTTTCTCAATTCATCATTTTCATCCTGCAGACGATCAACATAGTTTGCAAGTTCCATGTTTTTCAAAGCATGCATTTCACAGGTTGAACATGATGTAGGAAGAGGAGCTTTCAATGCCACCTCAAGAGAAACAATTCTAGTGTGAGATTCATCTAGCCTAGCATGCAAAATAGGACATGATGTACAAGCTCCTAACAAAGCTGGCCTAGACTTCAATTCATCACACTCAATCCTAACCACATCTAGTTCCTCAAGAACAGAGGCATGTTTCTCCTTGAGGGCAGTCAAGTCAGCAAGAAAACTGAGCAATCACCACAATCAATCTCATCAGACATCACAGGAGTAGACTTCAAAGCAGCTATCTCATTTCTAGCATCCACAAGCAAGGATTCAAGTTCAGCTACCTTGTCCTTAGCATCACCCAACAAAGACCTGAATTCCCTCTTCTCCTTGTTGGTCTTTCTAAGCACATCATCATGGTTGTCAAGCAACTTATTCAGCCTAGCATTCTCCTCTAGCAAGAAGTTGGGATCTTGTCGTACCTCTTCATCGGAGTCGGAGTTCGAATCCGAGCTGTGCTTCCCACCCTTCTTGGAGTGTGTCATGCCGCAAAAGCCTCCTTGCGCGACGAAGCTCAAGCCGGTGATGTTCTTGCCCGTGTGCCGCTTGTCCTTGCGCTTCTCTTGCTCTTCCTCACTACTCAAACCGAAAGAAGCATCGCTTGATGTCGAGTCGATGTCACTCGCTCCGGCCACCATCGCTCGAGCGGTCTTCTTCTTGTGGTCGCCACTCTTCTTGTGCCTTCTCTCGCCCTTGTCCTTGTGCTTGTCCTTGTAGTCGTTCCAGGAGCGGTGATTGTTGTAGTCGTGCTTGAGCTAGCCCTTGTAGTTGTTTCTGATCTCCATGGCTTCAGGGCATTCGGCGATGAAGTGCCCGTGCTTCCCGCACTGATAGCACATCCCCGAGCTCCGCCTTGCATTCTTGCGGTTCTCGTACATCCGCACAAACCTCTTGCTCAACAAGGCGAGATCGTCCTCGCTCAGCACATCAAAGTCCTCATCTGGCAAGGACACAAGACAAGACAAAGAGAAACCACCAGAGTTAGTGTTAGTCCTCGATCCTGAGACGAGAGGCAAACTATGAGGATCAGTGGGGCTCTCGCTCTTGGCTCGCAAGCCGTGATCAACCTCTGAAGACCTGAGCTTGGAGAACAGCTCATCCAGCGACAGCGTGTCATACGCGCTCGACTCCTCAATGGCCTCGATCTTGGCTTCCCACACAGACCTATCCAGGGCATGCAAAAGCTTGATAGCTTGATCATGATCTGTGTATGGGAGCACTGTCACATTGGCCCTCATGTTGTTGACTATGCAAGTGAAGCGGTGAAACATAGCATCGGTCGACTCACCGGGGAGATGAGTGAAGTTCTCGTACTCTCTCCGGTAAGTGGTAAACATCCGGGCTTGCACTTGGGCATTACCAACATGAGCATTCTTCAACTTGAGCCAAATCTTTCCGGCCACATCCTCTCTATACACTCGATCAAACTCCGAGGCACAGAGAGCACGGAACAAGTAATCAACGGCCTTGCTGTTGGCCTCAAACATGTCCCGTGATCCTGGAAGCAGAAAACTGTCTGGGATGATATAATGAGGATTTTGAGTGACCTCCCAGATCAGAGTTCCCTTCCCTCGCAAAAACGCGCCCATGCGCCTCTCCCACATCGGGTAATTCTTGCCATCAAATTGCGGAGGACCCGACCCCTTGCCGTAATCGCCCATCTCTGGATCTTAGACTGGTTAGAATCAGGAAGATCCGTAACCGGCTTTGATACCAATTGAAGGACCGAATCGGGCGACCAGAGAGGGGGGGGGGGTGAATGGGAGTCGATAAAAATTCTTCCCTAAGGTCGAACTCGGCCTATACCCCGATTGCCACTCCAAGAGTTCTCGCACACGAAGGAAGCTCCAAACAAAGCACACACAAGCCTAGAAGATCAACCAACAAGCCTAGGAGCAAAGAGCAGAAGCACCAAAGCAAGAATCAAAGAACTTGATCAATTCTGGAACGCACCTGGCGGACCGTCCGAGGTGTCCTGGCGGACCGTCCGCGATGGCTGCGCGGACTGTCCGTCAGGTCTACGCGGACCGTCCGATAAAACGACCAGAACCTCCAGTAGTGCACCCCCGAAATTCGGACCGTCCGTGGAAGCACCGCGGACCATCCGTCAGAAATCCGACCACGCGGACTGTCCGTGAGACCCTCGCGGACTGTCCACCAAACTCCTTGCAACCAAAGCCTAGGGGCGAAACGGATCGAAACGAAGACGCGTAAGAACACGCAAAGGACACGAAGAACACCAACGCTGCAGGCACCTCACGGACCGTCCGCCAGGGTCACGCGGACCGTCCGCCACGCACGAACAGAACAGAAAAAGCTCGAGCTCGGGAGTCAACCCCACCTTTCCATCACCGGATCTCCCAAACGGTTGAAGCTCTTGAGACAAGATTTTGGGGAGATAAAAAGCGTCACACAAGGATGCTATGCCCCAAAAATCTCAACTCCTATGCCACTAAATCACCGGGAATCGCGGATCAACCGAACCACCACCATGAACTCGGGCACCAACCAAAAACACACGAATCGAAGGCTCTCCACGGCGTTTGAGGGGTCAAGATCATACACAAACATGCGCAAGACATCCACCCATGATCCCCTCAAAGAAATCTGTGAAGAAACGCCTCCAAAATCACGAATCGAGCCAAGAACGAAACTCCCCAAAAATAGCCTAAAAATGACATGAAAATCACAGAGGACTAGGAGATCACCGGGACGCCGAATGCTTCCATACAACCAGAGGTCTGATTCTATACAAGAGTCTAGCCTAAGGAATCCAGAGGGAAAAGAAGCAGTTCAGAGAAAATCTACAGGGGGAGAAAGCCCTAGAGTCCAAGAGAGAGAGATGCCATCCACCTCTTCGTTAATTATACGAAGTCCATCGGAGGGAGGTAAATGACCACACTACCCCTACTGCTTAAATGAAGATACAACCCCTCAGGGGCATTTTGGTCAAGTCTTCATCGAGCGGACACGCTTCCACCGTGGCCTTGCTTAGCATCGACGCAAGCCCCGCGATCACGCCACATTCCCCCCGCCTCGAAGCTTCCCGAAGCTCCCGGATCACCATCTCCGTCACCTCGGGCCTCCGAACTTGGTTTTGCGGCCCAAACCAAGAAACCGTCCACCTGATGGTTTTGTGGGCAAACCACCAAACCCCGCGTGCAAGCTTCGGGCTTCAACCGTTACCTTGCACCGGCCCATGTTCACGACTTCAGCCCGTCAGTCTTGCACCGCACGGCTCGCACTTGACCCCATCGGCCACCGGGTCCATCGAACCAAGCCTACTTGCCACTCTATCACCCGGAGGCCGCCATGGCTAAGGCCTTTCGTGCTTGTTCTTCACCTGCACCGACACGAGTCAAGCCGCAACCTGTACCTGCACACTTAGCCAAGCATCAGTCCACACAACGTTGTCAATCACTCATCACTAAGGAGCGACCCTCCACTGGTCCTCGGACACACCTGGTCCTCATCCTTCCTTCCAGGTCGTAGGTCACTTGCAGTTCATTGAGTTGTCCCTACTCCACAATCTGAACCTGAAGCTGCTCTAGTTCGTCGTGAAGTGCTAGTTGCTCCTGCCTCACCATCAAGTTGTTGTAGTAGGACTTTCTTCTCATTGCATCTGCCACAACGTTTACCTTGCCTTGGTGGTAGTGAATCTCCAGATCGTAGTCCTTGATCAGCTCTAACCATCTCCACTGCCTCATGTTCAGTTCCGACTGAGTAAAGAAGTAATTCAGACTCTTGTGATCGGTGTACAGCTCACACTTGTTGCTGATCAAGTAGTGCCTCCAAATCTTCAGGGCGTGAACGACTGCAGCTAGCTCCAAGTCGTGAGTAGGGTAGTTCTCTTTGTGCTTCTTGAGCTACCTCAATGCATAAGCAACAACCTTACCCTCTTGCATCAACACACATCCCAATCCTTTCTTCGAGGCATCACAGTATACCACGAAGTCCTTCTTGATATCTGGCAGGGTGAGAATTGGTGCTGTCGTGAGCCTCTTCTTCAACTCCTGGAAACTCTTATCACAAACCTCTGACCACACAAACTTCTTGTCGTTCTTCAACAACTCTGTCATTGGCTTTGCTATCTTGGAGAAGTTTTCTATGAACCTCCTGTAGTAACCTGCCAACCCGAGAAAGCTCCGGATATCTGTCACGGTGAGCGGCTGCTCCCACTTGGTAATTGCTTCTACTTTCGAAGGGTCGACGGCAACTCCCTCAGCCGACAACACGTGTCCCAAGAAGGCAACTTCCTCCATCCAAAACTCACACTTGCTGAACTTAGCGTACAACTTTTGCTGTCTCAGCCTCTCCATCACAATCCGAAGGTGCTCTTCTGCTGTCTCTGAGAAGATCAGTATGTCATCAATGAACACCACTACAAACTTGTCCAGCTCTTCCATGAAGACCTTGTTCATCATGTTCATGAAGTAGGCCGAGGCATTGGTCAGCCCGAAAGAAACTACTACGAACTCGTACAAGCCGTACCGAGTCGTGAAGGCTGTCTTCGGGATATCCTGGTCCCGAATCTTCATCTGGTAGTAGCCTGACCTCAAGTCAATCTTGGAAAAGAACTTTGCCTTCCACAGCCTGTCTAGCAAGTCGTCAATCCTGGGCAACAGGTACCGGTTCTTGATCGTCATCGAGTTGAGAATCCTGTAATCCACACACATCCTCTTGGTGCCATCCTTCTTGTCCACAAACAGGACTGGCGAACCCCAAGGTGAGGCACTCGGCCGAATAAACCCTTGCTCTTGCAATTTCTTGAGTTGCTTCTTCAGCTCATCGAGTTCATCCGCGGACATCCTCTACAGGCTCTTGGCCACTGGTCCAGCTCTGGGCATCAGCTCAATCACAAACTCAATATCCCGATCTGGCGGTAGCTCGGTCAACTCCTCAGGGAACGCGTCGGGGTACTCCCTTACCACCGGGATTTCCTCCATGCTCTTTCCTTTCATGTTGCACAACATCGGCGTCGACCGCTGGCCCTGTGGCTTGATCAACACTCTGGCCCCACTGGGGTGCTCCAACTGTACGTATACTGGGTTGTAGTTCACCAATCTTTTGTGTTGGGCTAACCACTCCATCCCAAGTATCACGTCGATTCCGGTCGACTCCAAGACTGTCAAGTCTGCCACAAACAACTACTTCTCGAACACCATGTTCACTCCTCTACACTCCAACATACTTCGCTTCTCACCTAGCGGAGAACTAGTAACTATAGGCCGTGGTCTGGGCTTAGTTGGTAATGACCTTTCCTTTACAAACTTGGTAGAAATGTATGAAAACTGAGCACCGGTGTCAAACAGAACGGTAGCCATAACTGAATCAACTAAAAACTCACCGAGAGCCACATCTGGTGCAGCGGCTGCCTCCTCCGCGGTCAGGTGGTTTAGTCTGCCTCGAGTGGGCGGTGGTGCACTCTTCTGCTGGTTCTGCTGGGGTGCTACTCCTGGTGCTGGTGCCTTTGCTGGAATCTGGTACTGAGTGTTCCTGTTCTGCCCTCCCTGCTGAATCTTCTGGGGGCACACAGTGGACTTGTGACCTAGCTGACGGCAGTAGTAGCAGGTGATCTGAGAGCTGTCGTAGGATGGCGGCTGCTGCGGCCTAGCCTTCCACTGACTCGAACCTCCACTACCTCCGGCGTGACCTCTGCCCTGCTGACAGTATGGTGTCTGCTGCTGCTGCGGGTACGGGCGCTGCCTCTGAGGTGGGTACTGTGGCGGAGCTGACCTCTGTCGCTTGTGTGAACCCGAGTACCCTGCACAGTCCGCACACTGTCTCTTCTCTCCTCGGACCTCCACGTAGTCCAGTCTCGACTTCTCCACAACCAAAGCCTTGCCCACCAGGGTGTGAAGAGTGCCACAGTCGTGAGTAGCCAGGTGGTGCACCATCCCTGTGTGGAGTCCCTTGCGGTACCAGTACATCTTCTTCTTCTCGGTGTTGGAGTCGTCTGGAGCGTACCGCATCAGCTCCTGGAAGCGGTTGGTGTACTCCTGCACTGACATTTGTCCCATCTTCAGGTGCCTGAACTCGTCTGCCTTCCTGTCCATCACCACCTCCGGGATGTGGAACTCCCTGAAAGCCTCCATAAACTCCGCCCACATGATGTGGGTCGGGTCCTCGTGTGAGTCACAGTAGCTGTCCCACCAAGCCCCTGCAGTGCCGACCAGCTGGTGCGTGGCAACTGACACACACTCCTCCTCGGTAAGGTCTGTGAGCTCTAACTTCTTCTCGATCTCCCTCAACTAGTTGTAGGCCACCAGTGGGTCTGGAGAGTTGTCAAAGGTCGGTGGGTGCAGATTGGAGAAACCCTCTGAAATGAACCGGGTTTCCAAGGAAGGGAACCCGATCCCTGCACCTCAGTGATAGTCCCAGGAGGCTATCACGTGCAAATCCCTGTCTCAGAAAGTAAAGAAAACCGTACAACAGAAGGGAATATATGAAGGTCCACATAATAATATTATAATATTTAAGCATCTGAGTACAGCATTACGGCACATGCCGGGTACAAGTCCATCAGGACTGAATCACACAGAGTAAACATCTACGCAGCGGCTCTCATAGCAAAGTAGACTCCATATCCTCAGGCAAGCTCGAGTGTAGGGCGAGCCTCAGTCCTCCCATCTATCATTCTCAAAGTCGTAGTCCGGCTCCTGGTCTGAAAACCCGTCATCTACTCGATAAGCGAGTAGGTCATGTCAGCTTCCTAACAAAGAGCATAAGCAAAAGAGAATAATTCTAGTATGCATGAGTAATCCTATTTATGGCTGTAGAAGGTTATGCAAGTAGCGGTAGCAACATCAAGGAATGCAGAAATGCCGAGAGGTCACCATCTTCGAGGACATCCACACCTCCGAGGACAACGCCTGCGGGGTCAACACCCCAAACAACGAAAGAACACCAAGCACTGGATCTCAACCGAGTCACAACATCCCACTCTCATCTGCGAGCTCTCCGGCTGGTTCCTGACGTTCCTCCGGTTGTTGTTGTTTTGAACCACGGTGTTGGCGATCGTCTGCATCAGTTGGGTCTGAAGTGCCATCATTGCTGCTAGGTTGGGTGGTGCCGACTGCTCCGGTTCCTGCTCTGGCTCAGGCTCAGCCTCCTCCTCGGGCTCCTCCTCTGGGTCAGGGTTCACTGGCTCATGGCCTCCTCGGCCTCATCAACCTCCTCGCCCACCGCGGTGTCCACCACGGTGTCCGCCACGTGGGGCACGGCCTCCACGGCGGTCACGACCTCGTCCTCCTGCGGGGAGAGGGACGTTCTCCTACTCGGCGTCCTCCCGGGCTGCCTCCTCAAAACGGCGTAGGAGCCGTCCTAACCGTCTCACCCCCGACATCTGTTCCAAGAATTGAGATCGTGAGAAACGAGTTGTCAGAAATTAACTTGACGGTACTTAAACATATAAGGAGTATCTAGCTAACAACAAACAATTTCACACAAGCATATAAGAAGCATAAACTCTGGCAAAAGATTGATAACTCCAATCACTTATGCAAGATCACCATACAAAAGGTGTGTATCTCGAGGCCTACTCCACAACCTTCGAGATTACACAAGAGCATGAGAGCTACTACGCGATACATAAAGGGTGGTCAACTAAACATGATCAACATGAAGAACTCTACTCTAGCTGATTACAGGATCATCCCCTCAAGGTGCCTGCCTCTGAACGGTAGCTGGTGAGTACAGTGGTGACACTGTCTTCGGACTGGGTGGAACCTAGTAGAACGGTGGGTTGTTCACTCCTGGGTAGTCTGGAATCTCAATCTCTGGTAAGTTGAAGTAGTTTGTCAAGCTCTCCAAGGCTCTGTTCATCTCAGGTGTGTTGGTACTGCCTCTCGGGTAGGGTGGCTGTGCTGGAAGCTGAGTAGGTGGTAGCTCAAACGACTCTGTCCTCAACTTAGGCCTCTTCTGTGGGGGTACCAACTCTGCAACCTCTCTGAGCTCTGTCACCCGCCTCTGGTCTGAGTCTCTCCATGCTGAGCTGGTCCGGCTGGCTGTGTCCTGTGCCTCGTACACTCTGCCTCCTAGGTGCCACAAGTGGTTGTAGTTCTGTGTCAGTCTCTCCTCGTGTCCCCACAGTCTCAACTGGTAGTCAGTGCAAGCCGCGCCCAAAGACTCGACCAAGTACTCCTTCTCTCGCAGTCTCAACCTCTCCTCTTTGGCTGCTGTCTCCGACTCCCTCAGGGCAGCCTGTGTTTTCTCCAGTCTTGCTTTCAAGGTGGCAATCTCCAAGGCATCCCTTTCTGTGCTTGCTCTGGCAGCTGCGAGTCCCCACTCTTTGATCTGTATATTCCTCCTGTGTGCCTTGTTGAGAAAGAACTCCAAGTGGTTGTTCTCTCTCTCCAGCTGGGCGTTCCGTCCCAAGGTGTTGTCCCACTGACGCCTCAGAAACACTATCTCTCAGTCAGCCCAGTAGAGTGCCTGGTCCTGAGCCTGAATGAACCTGCTGGCCATCTGCTCCTTCTCATCCTTGCCCTCTGTGTGCTCCTCGGTGTAAGCTGTCTCGTCCTTGTGCCACCTGCTGGGGTCGTATACTGCTGTCGGTAGGACTCCGAAAGGTGTATCCTTCAGTTTCCGCCCCAACTGCTGGCACACCTTCTTTAGCGTGAGTCTGGCACAACACTGGTGAGCCTCCAGGGTGGAGTTGTCAAAACACGAGACCTTGACCTCCTCGAACTCTGGCACGCAGGGGTCTGCTGGTATCTTCAAGGTCAGCTCTGTCGGTGACTGGTCCACGACTGCAGTGGTGCGTCCCTCGTAGAACACCTCACTTGTCTCCACTCCAGCTGTTTCCAAATAGTTCTTGAGGATCTTGCAGAACCCTCCGGCCCACTGGCCGTCGATCTTGAGGGGGATCCACGTCAGCTGGTCCTTCTGCACGTTGTTAGGGAAGTTAGTAAGAGTTAGTAATGTTAATCAAGGTAATTATAGTAAAGATCAAGGTACTTATATAAAATTTCATGGATTGTATATAAAGCACAAGGTGTTTGGTTTTCCTATACTATCATCCGTTCCTAGGCTCGTCCTATAGTCAAGTACGGCTCTGAAACCAATTGAAACGATCCGGGTTTCCAATGAAGGGAACCCGATCCCTGCACCTCAGTGATAGTCCCAGAAGGCTATCACGTGCAAATCCCTGTCTCAGAAAGTAAAGAAAACCGTACAACAGAAGGGAATATATGAAGGTCCACATAATAATATTATAATATTTAAGCATCTGAGTACAGCATTACGGCACATGCCGGGTACAAGTCCATCAGGACTGAATCACACAGAGTAAACTTCTACGCAGCGGCTCTCGTAGCGAAGTAGACTCCATATCCTCAGGCAAGCTCGAGTGTAGGGCGAGCCTCAGTCCTCCCATCCATCGTCCTCAAAGTCGTAGTCCGGCTCCTAGTCTGAAAACCCGTCATCTACTCGATAAGCGAGCAGGTCATGTCAGCTTCCCAACAAAGAGCATAAGCAAAACAGAATAATTCTAGTATGCATGAGTAATCCTATTTATGGCTGTAGAAGGTTATGCAAGTAGCGGTAGCAACATCAAGGAATGCAGAAATGCCGAGAGGTCACCATCTCCGAGGAGATCCACACCTCCGAGGACAACACCTCTGGGGCCAACACCCCAAACAAGGAAAGAACACCAAGCACTGGATCTCAACCGAGTCACAGCATCCCACTCTCATCTGCGACGTGGGGTCACCAACTCCTATCCCCACGTCTCAACGGCACGAAGCCGGGCTCACACACACAGGGGAGAGAAAGCAGCACAAAGAATACTAGCCAGGTGAGAGATCGAAAGGGCTGTCCATACCAGTGGACACGGACTATAGCTATAGGTTTAACACTCTGCAGAGGTTGTTCAACTGGACCCGCCGAGTAGAGCAGAATCGGATGCCTCTGATCCACATCTCTACCTAACGGCCGGAGACCTAGCAGTGGATGGCACGCTCCTGCCTCTCCGAGCCTGACTCGTCCTGAACTAGGGCTCGAAACTTGCCAGCAGGGCCTCGGAGCTGTGAAACCTTCCCCGAAGGAGTCGGGGCGACGTCTACTCGGGGGGGGGGGGGTATAACCCGCCCCCTCACATGACCACACCGATCCGCCTACAGGCTGGATGCCATCCACCTACTAGTTCTCAGACCGAACCCCGCCCATAACAAGGTGAACGGTTTGTACGTAAATAGCCCAAAGATCAAGGTCACACAGTCGATCGGTCCTTAATTGCAAGAGCGAGCACTCAGCAACTCCCACCGTCCGACACGCCGCTAGGGCGGGAGGCCAGGTCGCATCTCCCCTAGACAGGCGTTCACAAGTAACCAAAGTGGCTCGCTCCCGCGGTAACACGTCAAGGAAACACACTCACCCAAAACACATGCTAGAATACCGAGATATCCCAACCTCGGTCCAAACCTGAGATCCATCCATAACTAAGGGTAAAATATATGGATGAATTGAGCCGGGAACTAGCTAGGGGTCTGTAGCTAGTTCCAAAAGTAGGTATTTCAAGGACAGGGTAAACAATTCCAAGGTATGGCTAACACTTGTCTATGCAATTTCCAAATCATGCATAAAAGTAATTAAGCACTAGCAACTAAAGCATGCATAGGATCTATATGGTTGGGAGTGACATGACACTGGCTGGCCTCCGTAGTCCTGGTCTGGGTTGAAGTCGGGGTCGTAGGCCTCCTCCAGATCGTATCTCGGGTCTGTGCAGCACGAGATACGAGACGCTAAATTACCGGCAATCAACTAAGCATAAATCCAAAGAAACCCCATTTTAAAAGATCCAAACTGAACCAAACTACCTACAAACAGCACCGTCTCATTTTTAGAAAAATATTGAAACTAGTTTCATATTTTTCGGAGCTATAAATAATTAGTTATGAATTTTCAAAGGTTAAAGGATTTATAAATTAATTTTCAAATTTATTTATAAATCAGAAAAGGATTTTAATTTTGAAAATAGGTGATGACGTCAGCATGTCGTCAGGGTGACATCAGCATGACGTCATCATGACATCAGCTATTGGGTTATTGGGCCGTTATTGGGCCGAATGGGTTAGTGGGCTGGATCTGGCCCATTGGACTTTGCCCAGTGGGCCAACTAGGTAAAGTACGCCAGTCCTCCCTAAAGTTAAATCTCGAGTTCACAGAATAAAAGAAAGGGGTCCGCGTTGGGCCTTAATGGGCTAAGGTCCATCTGCGGCTTCCTTTCGTTCAGAGGTGAAGTCCAAAGTTGCCCCTCGAGCTTCGCTGGGAATCAGCGGTGCTCCCTGTCGCTCCCGTGCGCGTCGGCGCGCCTCGACGCGCGGCCGGCAGCGACGGCGGACGGCGATCTACGGCGTCGGTGGCCTTAGCATGCAAACATGTACACGGGGGTTTCCTCTAGGGTTCCGCGACCAGCTTGACGCGGCCACAGCTCTGCGGTTGGGTTCGAGAAGCCAGCACGCGGTGCGACACGGGGAAGCTCCCGGCGCGGCGCGGATCAGCGTGGCGGTGACGCGGTGTGCGACGAACCGCAGCGGTAGCCAGATTACGCGACTCAGCGGTTTCGCATGAGGGTGCGCGCGACCGAGGACGCGCGTGTGTGCACGGGTTTTAGCAGGCACGACTCAGATGACCGGGACGGGGTGTCCGGCGATCCAAGACCGCGGCGTGGCGCGGCGACAGCAGCGGCGCATGGCCTACGAGCGATGGGGTACGGCTCGAAGGCCGGATCACAAGCATGAAAAGAACGGCGATGCGATGCCCACAAAGCACAGCAAAACGGCGAGGGCCGGCGCGGCGCTGGGGTGCGTCGCGGTGGTGAGCTCGCGGAAAGTGCACGACGCGAAGGCCGGCAGCGCGACGCTGGGGTGCGCTCCCGAAGCATGGTAAGGGAAAGGGGCAAGGAGGGTGGAACGGCGCTCACATTGGGGCAGAGATGAAAGCGTTGCAGTGGAGTCCGCGTTGATGAAGATCACGGCGGCGCGGCGAGGTGAGGCGACGGCGCGGCTTGCTCCTCTGCTCCGGCTCCTACTCACACGCGGACGGCCTCCTCCGGACCACGGACGGCACCAGCTTCTCGACCCTCGGCTTCGTCTTGGCGGCGGCTTCACGGTGCTCGCCTCGCCTTCTCCTCCCCTTCTTCCCCCTCCTCCTTTCCCTCTTCTCCCCTCTCGGCGACGGAACAGGGGAATGGGGAAAAGTTTCCCCCGAGTGAGTTGTGAGCGACCAGGGGCTTGGTGCTGGGGTTTTGGCATCGCAGCCAAGGCAAGGCGGGGTTAGAAGTGGCGCGGGCTGCTGCGATTGGAGGCCACAGCATCGATGGTCGACGTGGTGGCGCCGCAGTGGACGACGGGCTCCTAAGCGCATCACATCACCAGGGTAAATGGGGTAATTGACACGGTGGACTGCACGAGGCGTGCACCGGCCCATCCTGACTCGGCGTCCGTGCCGACCAGCCGGTCGGGGGCCTGTTCCCCGGCCAGGTGGGCGCGCGCGCGCGTGAGCGCGGCGGCGGTGCGAGTCATGGTGCGTGGGCGTGGACCGACCGAGATGTGGGAGACGACCGGCTGCGGCCCCACGTGTCAGCGAGTCAAGCGCGGGGAAGGTGAAGATGGGCCGAGTTGGGCCGGCTTCGGCTGTGAAGGAAGAAGCCGGGGTGAACGTGTGATCATGGGCTGAGAGATGGAGGGGGTTGGTTGGACTTCGAAGACGGAGTGCATGCCCAAGTTAGAGAGAAGGATTTGTAAATAGTTTGGAGTATAAGTTTAAACTTTATATTGAATTTGATTTTATTCAAATTCAAAACACACTCAAATAAATCCAAATAAAATCCATAAAAACCAAATCACATATTTAAACCATAATTTGAATTTATATTTTTATAAATAGGTTTTATTTATATAGAATTTAGGTAAGTGCTAGAAACGGGTTTAAATTAGGGTGCCACATCATCAACCAATAAAAATTCAAATTTTCTCACATTTTTGCATTCATAAATTTCTGGGATGTTACAGCAAGTCCCGGAAGGTGCAAGTTTTTTGGTTGGCTCGTCCTCCATGGTCGCTGCTGGACTTCCAACCGCCTGCGACGACACGGGTTGCGTGATACAGATGAGTGCACCCTCTGTGCTCAGGATTCAGGAGGTGGAGACGATTGACCACCTTTTAACTGGTTGCTCTTTTAATCGGGAGGTCTGCAACCGTGTCTTGGGTGAACTGGGGCTTCGTCCTCTTATGTCGCAGGCTCCTGAGCCGCTCGCGGCTTGGTGGTTACGCGTTAGGAAGAGGGTCCTCAAAACTAGGAGGAAAGACTTCGACTCCTTGGCCCGGCTAGTCGTTTGGTCGCTTTGGCGCGAGCGTAAACATCGGGTCCACGATCGTTGCGCTTTGATGTCGGTCACTCTGGCTCCTTCCATCCTTGAGGAGGCGAAGCTCTGGGCGTCTGCCACTTTCAGCGGGATTGCTTTTTTGTTAGCTCCTAGGCTTTGAAGGTCGCTTGTGTTGTGGTGTGTTGTTTCGTTCTGTTTGGCTGTCGTGTGGCTGCTGTTTCTGTTTTGTGTCAGTTGTAAACTCAAACTCTCTTCATTTTAATAAAATACGTGCTATGCACGTTCTTTAAAAACAGTACCCGTACGGCCGTACGTTTACGCTATCGATCACTTTTACACAAATTCGCATTTACGTGAGAAGGAAAGCAGACTGTACACTCATGTGACGTGACATGCTTACGTGGACAACCAGCTCGGATGAGGGACGAAATTAAACCAGATCATTAAAATTCATGGACTAAATTGCACCTTTGGAGAGTCAAGAAATGAAGTTGATCCGAGACCAAGAATTTGAAGACAAAATTGACTATTTTGCCTAACTGGTGAGAAGCTAAATAGCGACCTATACTTACACCCTCGTCAAGTTAGTCATCGCCGATGCTACTACTCTACCGCCGGAGCACATAGCTTAACGTACAACATCTCTCAGCATGTGCGCATCATTCCAGCACACAGAAAAGCAAAAGACGAGAAATCTCATCATCCGCGAGCCAGAGAGGCCGAGAGACATTCAGACATACATGAGTTTGATCGATGAGATCCCATCATCATTCCAAAAAAAAAGGCAAAAGAGCTCCCACACTCATGATTGAAAGAACTAGCCATGCATGGTTCTTTTGATACCATTATATATAGGATTCTCCCCCATTTTATATACACAATTACACATGGTACCTCGGAATAATCTCTTGCTGAACACCATTATTCTCGTAGGAAAGGAAGCAACATTCCTCGATACCAAACGCATGATGATGTAAGCGAAATACAAGAATCTTATTCATACGAAATTCCTTTGAAGAATCACTGATCCAAACAGGTCATAACTAAAGCTGCTAATGGTCTAAGAACCGGACCAAATCCACACCCAACCAACTTTTAGATCTCGGGGATCCAAATTGGACCAATCCAAATTTCTTCAAATTGATCTCATCTTAGCGAGGAATTATTTCTCTAGCCAACTGATTCCCTCCAAACCATGCTCAACCAAATCAAAACCTAAACCGAAAAAACTGATTTCACACCGAACTATCAGCAGCTTTAGTCGTGACAGTGGATGGAACACTCCAAGATAAGATAAGAGGCCTGATCGCTAATGGCAAAAGATAAGATAAGATAAGATAAGCTCCCCCTCTGTCGTTGCCTTTGCGAGTGTGTGTTCCCCCCGGGAGACAGGGCATGGTGGGGTGGAATGGGTGAATCATGCATGCATCAAGGTTTCAGGCCTTCAGTTCGATCAGGTGCAGTGCAGGAGGCCAGGCCAAAGCCAGGGGACCTGCAGTACAGTCACGGCGTATATGCCGTTACATCTATCCATCCATGAACCGGCCATCCATCGAAGTCAGCTCACATCAAACCCAACCCAAGCATGCATCTATCCAAGGTTTACTTTGAGACATGCTGCGTGCGTAGGAGGGGTCGGTTTGCATGCATGCAAAAAGCGCCTTGCCTTACATCATGCATTGTCCTCCCTCCGCTCCGATCCCTTGGATCGGATTGGACGGCTGTAGCGAGAGCTCCCCTACATGTGCTTTGCATTGCTAGAGACTGACTGGTGGTCCACCGTCCACCGCAACTTCGCACAACGGCAACTTCACAAAAAGACTTGTCGCTCCGGTTCAAAATACATGTTGGTTTAGGATCTTTTTTTGTCGGTCAAACATTGCTTAGCTTTGAAAATATATCAATGTATTTAAAGATTGTGTAGGTTGGCAATTTGAAATATATTTTACTAGAGTCATCGTAAATAAAAACATGGTTTTGGATTATTTAATTGCATGTATTCAGAATGCCATATTTTCGGAGAAATTATAATGGCAAAAGATTTGACTTATAGGCTGCCTAAACGACATTTATTTTTGAACAATAAACTAGTTAAAATTTGCAATAACAATGCAGCAAAGTGTTTCTGTTGGATTAGTCGTATAGGGGCTTGGGCGCTCCTACCCTCTTGTAGTCTTGCGGCTATGCTGTGTTCGCAACTGGATGAATTAACTCTTTAAGCGAAGCGTGAAAAATATGACTTCATCGCTGCTCAACTCATTTTGAAAGCACCTTTAATTATATAAATAAATTAATGTTTGGAAGAGTTCTAGGATCATAGGACATATGCTTGTTTTAAACCGCAGCCATCGTTACCATCCATGTCATTCCACTACCACACACATCCTCTGTTGGGTTTATTAGCCGACCAAATTTTCCTTACATGATTGATAACTCCCTTCTTCTTAATGAAAAAACGTGCTTTGCACGTCTTTAAAAAAGATTGATAAAACATATGAATATGCCAAACTTGAAGAAACTTATCAATACCGCCGGTGAGATGGTTCAAGGTGTAAGGAGAGGTTTCATGAGGGGATTTTCAGGGATGTGACCCACCCGACGTAATATCCTTCGTTCATGTGTGTGTCAATGGCTCAGGTGCGGAGAAAATACAACAAAATGTTCTATTCTACATTGGCCGTATATAGGGGCTTGGGCCCCCTACCCTCTTGCTGCTATGCTGTGTTCACAATTGAATGTGTTACCCTTTTTAGTGATCAAGGGCGAAAATATCCTCAATCCAACTTACACTTTTTAGAATTTCCCTTGTAGTCCAACAGTAGAGTGCGGAGGCGGAGGAGCAGCAGCATCAGGTGGGCGTTGCAAAACATAATCGCCGTTGATGCAGCTCCTGCCCAGACAAAGCTGGCGCGGGTCGACAGCCCAATCCGCCTGAAAAGGAGGGCAAGCCAACAAAGCGATCGGGTGGTGGAACACAATACACAGGTGGGGGACGAAGCCAGACACGCGCCTTTGATGGTGAGGACGTGAGGTGCATCCCATTCCCATCTTTTACGCGTGTTGCCCGTCTGCGTTCTTGTTGTGCCGCAGCAGCCTAGCAGGAATAATCGTCTCACTCTGACACTGCACATTCTCGTAGATCACAAGAGAGAAAAAGGTCTCCAATGATACCAGCAATATCTCCTTCTTTACATGGGTGTATTTGTATATATAATAAGTATTTCTTAAGAGCATAAACAAGATTAGTACTTGCTAGTACGAATGCACACTGTGCGGTATCAACATCATAATGTTCTCCCTGTCGGTCCCGGATTGTTCTCTCTGCCTGATTTGATGTCTGGCATTTTTTTTTCTCTCCCTCTCTCCCGAACCCAAGTCCTTGCCATGATGTTCTAGGCTTTGGAACGATCAACATTGTCGGCTAGAGGTTATTGGTGCCAAGATTCTTCCCCTGTTCGAGCACAAGCACCACAGTTCATGCTGGATGCGGTCAAGAAACCCCTCATTAAGAAATCACGTCACATGTGTAATCCAATGTCCATGCTGCTAATGCAGCTAACCAGTGAATAGTGTAATCCAATGTCTATAGCCTCTACAGTATGCTAATTCAGAGGCAAACATCGCCATGGAGACAAGGAAGCCAGACAAACTCACCCCTGCTACCAGCAATAATGTTGTGTTTGTTAGGACATGTGACAGAGTGGGTGAGAGCCAGGTGTGGTTCGAGGACCGGTGGATGGTCGCTTCCTGGTGTGATGAGTGATTGACAACGTGGTGTGGACTGATTCTTGGCTAAGTATTGCAGGTGCAGGTTGCGGCTTGACTGGTGCAGGTGCAGGTGAAGAACAAGCGTGAAAGGTCGTTGCCGGTGAGGCCTCCAGGTGTGGAGAAGACAAGTAGGCTTGGTTCGAGGGACCCGGTGGCCAGCGGGGTCAAGTGCGGGCCGCATGGTGGCAAGAACGGCAAGATGAAGTCATGGACGGTTTCTTGGTTGAGCCTCAAAACCAAGGTCGAGCCGGGACCACGTGGGAGCCGAGTCATGAGTGGTGATTGGCGGAGGCTACACCGAGTTCGCGGGGTTTCCGGTGGTTCACCAGAAAACCACTGGGTTCCTTGGTTGATCCACAAAGCCAAGACCGAAGAACCGAAGACGGAGGTGCAGCAGCTCCAGACCGGTCTGACCGGTGGGTCTGACCGGTCTGACCGGTGGGTACCGGTCTGACCGGTGAGGAGCACCGGTCTGACCGGTGTGCGACGACGCAGTCCGGAATCTTCGAAGCGGAGGACACGCGTCGGGATCGCAAGGCTTGCGTCGAGGCTAAGCAAGTTTGCGGTCGCTGGACATCCGTCCGATGGTGCGAAGACAAAGACTTCCAATTTCGCCCTCGAAGGGCATGTATCCCTAGTTAGCTAGTAAGGGTATTTTAGTCTTTCGGTTGCCTCCATATAACCCAAGTGGTGAGAGGATGGCAGCCATCTCTTGGAACCCTAGCTCATTTGGTTTTCCTATTTTCCTTCCTATTTTCCTAGGATTTTCGTAGGACTAGCTTGAGAGCTTCATGGTGAGATCTTGTGAGAGGGAAGGATGATCGGGCGGCAAGCTAGACCTTGTATGAACCTCTTTGGTATGTATAGATGATTCGGCGTGGTTCCTCAAGGCTTGGATGTGTCTTTCCCGTTTCTCCTTTTTGGTGATTTTCGGAGCCTTTTCTTGGCGATTTTCTTGGAGCGATTTCGAGGCTTTTCTCTTTGGGATTTGGTGGGGGATGTATGCATGAACCCTTCGTGGTTCTTTTCCCTTTGATTTCCCTTCCAAATCCGTGAGCAAAGGGGCTCGATTTTGGGGTTTTCGTGACTCTAGGGTTAGAGGCGTTCTTGGTGGGATTTCTTCGATTCCTCTTGATTTGACAAGTTTTGGTGGACCAAATCTTGGCTATGGAGTACCCATGAGGTGTTCCTACTATCCCCAAAGTCTTGTGCAAAACCGTGGAGCGAATCGGGAGATCGGGAGTTGGATTTGGAGGAGTTGACTCGCGGGCGCCGTTCATCCCGAGCTGCCCAGGCACGACCGGTCTGACCGGTGCTCTTGACCGGTCTGACCGGTGCTAGCCCTTGGTGGGTTTTTGTCTCGGGGAACAGCCTTGTCCGTGTGGTTTTGTCCCGTGGTCCTGCTGATCAGTTCTTGGAGTGTTTGGAGTTGTTTTGCTAGGATTTGTGAGGGGTTCTTCTTCCTCACGGGTTGTGTTTCGTGGTGGTTTTTGTTCCAGGGCCTAGAGGATTCACTGAGGCTTCCTGGAACGTTTGCTGTGCGGCTGCTGTAGCCACCGGCCTGACCGACTCTGTCCACCGGTCTGACCGGTGTCACCGGTCTGACCGGAGCAGGCCATCGGTCTGACCGGTGTAGCACAGGCAGCAAGCCGTGCAAGTTTCCGCTGTGTGTTTTGGTGAGTTTTGGGTTAGGAAGGTTGAGTGTTGGTTCCTAGGACCAGTAGCACTCCAGTGGCTGCGTGGTCTTGACCAACTTGGGTAGTTGGGTCGGAGACGTGAGTTGGAAGCCGTGTTCGTCTTGTTGGAGTTCCCATCTCCTTCGAGAAGAATTTTTATCGGCTCCCATTCACTCCCCCCCTCTCTGGTTCGCCTAATCGGTCCTTCAATTGGTATCAGAGCCGGTTCGGGTCTTTATTGACTCTTACCAGTCTAAGATCCAAAGATGGCGTACCAGGAACGGGGTTCGGGTCCTCCGCACTTCGATGGGAAGAACTACCAGATGTGGCAAAGGCGGATGGCGGCGTTCCTCCGCGGAAAGGGTCAGATCCTTTGGGATGTCACGGTGAACACAGCTTATGTTCATCCGATGAACTTCCTTGCTCCAGGATCGAGGGATATGTTCGAAGCCAACAACAAGGCTGTCGACTACTTGTTTCGTGCCCTGTGTCCACCTGAATTCGATCGGGTTCAGACAGAGGACTTAGCTTGTAGGATTTGGGAGCAGTTGAAGGATGCTCATGCTGGCAATGCTCAGGTTCAGGCTCGGATGTACGCGACTTACCGGAGAGAGTACGAGAACTTCACTCATCTCCCCGGCGAGTCCGTCGATGCCCTTTTCCAGCGATTTACGGTCGTTGTGAACAACATGAGAGCCAATGTGGACGTCCTCCCATACAATGATCATGATAGAGCCGTGAAGCTCTTGCACTCGTTGGATCGTACCGTATGGGACGGGAAGTTTGAGGCTATTGTTGAGTCCGAGAAGTATGACACCTTGACGTTGAACGAGCTGTTCTCGAAGCTCAAGTCGGCTGAGTTGGACCGTGGTATGACAGCCAAGATCGAGAGCCCGACTGATTCTCATAGTCTCGCTCTCGTTAGTGGCAAAGGAGCCAAGTCTAATGCTAACGCATCCTCCAGGATGTACTCTCTGTCTTCTTTGATGTCTTTGCCAGATGAGGAGTTCGACGTGCTTGGAGAGGACGAGCTGGCGTTGCTGACCAGGCGGTTCGAGAGGCTGCACGAGAACCGGGTGAACACGAGGAGGACAGCACGGACGTGCTTTCAGTGCGGCAAGCCAGGACACTTCGTTGCCGACTGCCCGGAGAAGACGGAGAACAAGGACGGCTACAAGGACGGCTACAGGCACCGATCGAGCAAGGATGGCAAGTACCGATCGAGGCGCGATCACAAGCACAAGAACAAGCACAAGGACGAGCGACGGTCGAGGAAGAAGGATGGCCGCGGCAGGAAGGCCCGAGCAATGGTCGGAGCGAGCGACGTCGACTCCAGCTCCGCCTACTCTTCCTCAAGCTCGAGTAGCAGTGAAGATGAAGGTGATCGGCGCAAGAACAAGAAGTCATCCAGGAACTTGAGCGGGTTGAGCTGCTTCGCGAGAGATGGCTTCTGCGGCATGGCCCGTAGCTCCGGCAGCAAGAAGAGCCACCAGAGTGACTCGGACTCTGACTCCGAGGATGAGGTATGTGATGAGCTCTCTTCTTTGCGCAAGGAGAATGATGAGTTGGTTGACTTGCTTGATAACCGCGATCACATGCTTAGAGAGGCCAAGAAGATGAGGAAAGAGCTTAGGGCCTCACTAGAAGATGCTAGGAACCGTGTGGCTGAGCTAGAAACCCAGAACCTAGATGCTAAGCTTGAGATTGATTCGCTTAAGGCTTCTCCTGTGGTTTCTGATGAGATTGATTGCTGTGATTGCTCTGTGTACCTAGCTGATCTCACTGCTCTTAAGGATAAGCATGCTTCTACTTGTGATGAACTAGATATGCTTAGGGTTGAAGTGGCTGAGCTTAAGTCTAGACCTGCTTTGCTAGGTGCTTGCACTTCTTGCCCTGTTTTGCATGGAAAGATTGATGAGATGCATGCTTACACTGTTTCACTTGAGGCTAAGTTGAAAGAGCCTATTCCCACTTCTTGCTCTACTTGTGAATTGCATGCGGTTAAGAATTTGGAGCTTGCACATTATGTTGATCGCCTGCAGGATGAAAATGATGAGCTGAGAAAATGTATGAGCTGGTTGTCGGGTCAGGAGCCTCAGCTCGGTATCATGATAGCGGCTTTCAAACGCTATGATGGTCAGGCACTTGGGGCTGACAAGCTTGGAGAGAACTGTGGTGAGGGAGTTGAGAGAGTTGGAGAGATTCCTATCCCACCACCAAACAGACACAAGAACAAGTTTGAGCCCAAGCCCAACCATCTCAGAAACAAACTTGACACTACTCCAGATCCACCCATATTCCCTCACCCAACAAATGATTTTCAGAAACCGGTGAAGTTTGTGAGCCCAAAGGGAGGTGAGGAAGGAGAGAAGAAGGGTGAGAAGCCGAGTGGGCAGCCCCAACCCAAGCCTAAGCCTAAGCCACAGCCCATAAAGTTCCATTGTGGGTATTGTGGGAGAGATGGTCACAAGGGTGAGTTTTGCTTCAAGAGGAAGCGTGAGGAGAGAATGGCTAGAGAGTGGGCTAACAGGGACAGGTACCACCCCTCTAATGGTGTACCTGAGCCTCGTATGCAGATGCCCAGGGCCAAGGCGTTTGTGAGGACGGTTCCGGCTTGGGGAGACCGGAAGGCTGCAGGTGTTGCTGCTGGCCGAGCCACACCGGTCAGACCGGTGTACTACACCGGTCAGACCGGTGCAGGTCTGGGCAGGCAGCGAGTCGGGTTTCGTGCTCGTGAGGATGCTCGGTTTGGTTCTGGAGGTCGTGGTTATGGTGGTTGGTCTGGAAAGTTTGCAGGTGGTCAGTTTGCTAGGCGTTCTCCACCTCGTGCTCAATACGAGGGTGAGAAGAGTCGTAGCTTTGAGATGGAGCGGAGGAACGATCCACGGTTCCCCTTTCGTGGTTTTCGTCCTCCTCCAGCTAGAGAGGGTTGGTTCCCTCATGGTGGTTACCGTGGTGGTGTTCGTGGTGGTAGCTTTGATAGGCGTGATGTTTTGGTTTGTGCTAACCCCACTTTGGAGCAAATGGCTCGGCACTGGTTTTACTCTTTTGGTACTAACCCCAGTGCTGAGTCGTTTGTTCACTCACGTGCTCGCTTTTGAATTTCAGGTGGGAGACTTGAAGAACATTTGGTTGATTGACTCCGGTTGCTCGAGGCATATGACCGGAGACAAGGGGTGGTTCTCAAGTCTCGTCCCGGTGGTGACAAGGAAGTACATCACCTTTGGGGACAATGGGCGAGGGCGTGTGCTGTCAGAAGGTGAGATTAAGGTAAGTGACAAGATCACTCTCAGGCGTGTTGCTCTTGTTCAATCGCTTGGATACAATTTGCTTTCTGTGTCCCAGTTGTTGGATGAGGGTTTTGAGGTGTTGTTTCGGCCTGGTGGTTCTCGGATTTTAGATTCTCGGGGGGATCTTGTTTGCATGGTCGTTCCCGAGGGTCAGGTGTTCCGAGCTGATTTTTCTCAGTCTTCTGGTGTGGAGCGTTGCTTCTTGGCTGGTTCTTCGAGTGAGTTGTGGAAGTGGCATAGGAAGTTGGGTCACTTGAGCTTTGACCTTTTGTCTCGCTTGAGTAAACTCAATTTGGTCCGAGAATTGCCACGATTGAGGTTTGAGAAAGAGTTGGTTTGTGCGCCGTGTAGGCATGCCAAGATGGTAGCCTCTTCTCACCCGCCTCTCACCGATGTGATGACTGAGCGTCCATGCGAGCTGCTCCATATGGACCTTGTTGGCCCAGCTCGTGTGCGATCTGCGGGTGGGAAGTGGTATGTCCTTGTTGTGGTGGACGACTACTCTCGGTATGCGTGGGTGTTCTTTCTTGAGGAGAAGGGGGAGACGTTTGGTTTTGTTCGAGATCTTGTCTTGAGGTTAAGAAACGAGAGGCACGGAGATGCCATACGAGCGATCCGCAGTGATAATGGCTCGGAATTCAAAAACTCTCGCTTCGAAACCTTTTGCCATGACTTGGGTCTTGAACATCAGTTTTCGAGTCCGTATACGCCTCCCCAGAATGGCGTGGTGGAAAGGAAAAACAGGACCTTGTGCGAGATGGCTCGGACGATGCTCGACGAGCATAGGACTCCGAGAAGGTTCTGGGCTGAGGCGGTCAATACCGCGTGCCATGTGTCGAACAGGATCTACCTCAGGGTTCACAAGAAGAAAACCTGTTACGAGTTGATGCACGGTCGCACACCCAAGGTGAGTCACTTCCATGTCTTTGGTTGTAAATGCTTCATTCTGAAGAAAGGGAAGAAGTTGGACAAGTTCGAGGCTAGGTCTGTCGATGGTATTTTCTTTGGTTATGCATCTCATTCTAGAGCATTTCGTGTGCTCAATCTTGAAACTAACCAAATCGTGGAGACTTGCGAGGTAACCTTCGACGAGACACAGCCACGTAGTCAGCTTGTTTTTGAGTGTGCAGGTGACGACGAACTTGGCGAGGAGATCTTTCAGGAGGAGGAGCATGAACATGGAGATGATGAAGATGGCGGTGTGATGCCCGCGGCTGAACATGTACCTACTACTTCGACGACGATCGAGAATGGACCCTCTCCCACACCTACAACGACAAACCCAGATCAAGGCGAAGCTGCTGTTGAGGGGGAGGTAGCATCAAGGCGAGAACCTCCCCGACGAGTGCAAGTGGATCACCCAGCTTCGAGAATCATCGGCGACATGAATGAACGTACTACACGGTCGAGGGTTCGGAACAATTCTCATTTCGCTCATGCTGCTTTTGTTGCCACTTTTGAGCCCAAAGACATTGGACATGCGTTATCTGATCATAATTGGGTTAACTCGATGCATGAGGAGTTGGAGAATTTTGAGAGGAACCAAGTTTGGGTGTTGGTTGACCCTCCCCCAGGGTGTAAGCCGATTGGGACAAAATGGGTGTGGAAAAACAAAGAGGGAGAGAAAGGAGAAGTGGTGAGGAACAAGTCGAGACTTGTTGCTCAGGGGTACAGTCAGAAAGAGGGGATCGACTACGAGGAGACTTTCGCTCCTGTAGCTCGTTTGGAGGCGATCAGGATCCTTCTAGCTTTTTCCGTGGCTAAAGGGTTCAAGTTGTACCAGATGGATGTAAAGAGTGCTTTTCTGAACGGTGTATTGGAGGAAGAGGTGTTTGTGAGGCAACCACCGGGGTTTGAGAGTGAGAAGTACCCTCACCGGGTATACAAGTTGAGGAAGGCGCTGTATGGGTTGAAGCAGGCGCCTAGAGCTTGGTATGGTAGGTTGAGGGGGTTCCTGTTTGAGAGAGGGTTTGAGATGGGGAAGGTCGACCAGACCTTGTTTCTCCTCAGGCAGGGCAGAGATATCCTGATTGTGCAGGTATACGTGGATGATATTGTCTTTGGTGGCTCGTCTAACTCTCTTGTTGCAAGGTTTGCAGAAGACATGAGCAGGGAATTTGAGATGAGCATGATGGGCGAGTTGCAGTTCTTCCTCGGGCTACAAATCAAGCAATCAAAGGAAGGAACATTTGTGCACCAAGCTAAGTACACCAAGGACATTGTGAGGAAGTTCAAGATGGAGGACTCCAAGGCCATGGCGACGCCTATGAGTACGACTACAGTTCTTGATGCGGACGAGGAAGGTGAACACGTGGACCAGAAGGAGTAGCGGAGCATGATCGGGTCACTCCTCTACTTGACGGCGACGAGGCCGGACATTCAATTCTCGGTGTGTCTGTGCGCTCGTTTTCAAGCTTCTCCGAGGACTTCGCATCGGCAAGCAGTCAAGCGCATTTTCAGGTATTTGCGACACACTCCCGACTTTGGCCTTTGGTACTCTGCGTCTTCTTCTTTGGCGCTTCATGGATTTTCAGACGCGGATTTTGCCGGGTGTCGGTTGGATAGGAAGTCCACTTCTGGGACTTGCCAGTTCTTGGGTTCTTCTTTGGTATCTTGGTCTTCCCGCAAACAGTCGAGTGTTGCTCAATCCACTACCGAGGCAGAGTATGTGGCCGCAGCTAGCTGTTGCTCTCAGCTCCTTTGGATCACATACACCATGAGTGACTTTGGTGAGGAGTATACCCATGTCCCACTTCAATGTGATAGCACTAGTGCCATAAGCGTTGCAAAGAACCCAGTGCTCCATTCCAAAACCAAGCACATAGAAGTGAGGTATCATTTTCTGAGAGACAACGTAGAGAAAGGGAAGATAGCTTTGATCCATGTACCCACACATGAACAACTAACCGATATTTTCACCAAACCCCTAGATCAAGCAACTTTCACTCGTTTGCGGGGGGAGCTTGGTGTTTGCTTGATTTCTTGAGTTGGCGTGTGGGAGCTCCTTTGTAGCATATGTATAGCTTTCCTTTGTGCATTTCTTGCATTTGGCATGGCATATGTAGCATGATGTATAGGCATCTTTGTATCTTAGGTTGCATGCATTTTGTATCATATGCATTGTTTAGGAAAGGCTTCTCTTATACACATTGTTCACCATGGAATGACATATATGTCTTTGTGAGCTAATTTGGTAAGCTATGGTTAGTTTGGCTTAGCTCTTGATAATCTTGGTTTGTATCCATGGTTGATGGCTATGTTTTTGAAAAATTTCATATATATGCTCTCTTGTGAGTAAATGCCTTTACATGATCTTGACATGTTTTAGTGGCTTGGCTATGCTTAATTTGTGGTTGGATAGCTTATTTTGATCATATGGGGCCAAAGGCTCATTTGCCATCATGAATGTTTAGCCCCCATGCTTCATCTTGTGGAGGGGCATAAGTTCCTTTTTGTCGCAAAGACATTTCATGTACCAATTATAAATCTGAAAATGAAATGTAAATTGCTTGAAAAATGTGCTCCCATGTCATATGTGCTAATTTTAATTTGCTTTGGGTGCTAAATCGTTGCATGATGCCTACCAATGAGAAGTCTCATATGTAGAAGTAGGCACATGGCTCGGTGGCTTTGACATGACATGAGGTGCTTGTGGGTGTTTATGATGGTCTTATGCTTAGAATGGTTGTCCTAGCATGAAGTTTGTGTGGCTTTGCCATTTTGACATGTTTTGCTCATGTTTAGGACTTTGCTCATGAGAGGGTGATTTTTCGCAAAATTGCTAAATTCTATCTTAGCTTCGCCCAATGGTTGTGAAACTTGGTGATCATGAAGTTTATGTCTTTACGAAGCTATAGAGTATCTAACTTGCTCGTTTGGACATGTGTAGCATCCTATGTTGAATTTTGTCTATTTGAGAAGCTCTAGGTTGCATTTTTTTTTGCATTTTTGGCTTGATTCATGCATTGTCAACAAGGGGGAGAAGTTTGAGCATGTTTTGGCCTACTGAATGCATTTGGAAGGTTTTTAGGTGGTTTCGAGCTATTTTTGGGCTCTGTTGTGCACCGGTCTGACCGGTTGAGGTCACCGGTCTGACCGGTCAGAGTGCTGGTCCTGTTCACATGTTGCCCACCGGTCTGACCGGTGGTGTCGACCGGTCTGACCGGTCAGAGCTGAGCTGTTGCAGCTACTCTGTTTTGTGAAGTGCTTCGCATGCATTTGTCCAGGGGGAGTTGCATCGGTTCAGGGGGAGCTTGCATGTGTGCAGGGGGAGCTCTTTGTGGTTTTCGAGCTTTGGTTTGATGGTTTGTGCTCTTTGCTTGAGCATGTTTTGTCTCGGATGTGTCGAGCCGTTGCCCTTGCCTAAGGGGTCCGAGACTTGTCTTCTTCAAGTGATCTTGCTCTTTGCCTTTTCTTTGGCTTTCGATCGCTTGTTGGAGTTTCTTTTAGTCGTTTCTTTTCTTTTCCTTTTCTCTTGGTTACCAAAACGTGTGTGTTGTCAATGCACTCATCAAGGGGGAGATTGAGAGCCAGGTGTGGTTCGAGGACCGGTGGATGGTCGCTTCCTGGTGTGATGAGTGATTGACAACGTGGTGTGGACTGATTCTTGGCTAAGTATTGCAGGTGCAGGTTGCGGCTTGACTGGTGCAGGTGCAGGTGAAGAACAAGCGTGAAAGGTCGTTGCCGGTGAGGCCTCCAGGTGTGGAGAAGACAAGTAGGCTTGGTTCGAGGGACCCGGTGGCCAGCGGGGTCAAGTGCGGGCCGCATGGTGGCAAGAACGGCAAGATGAAGTCATGGACGGTTTCTTGGTTGAGCCTCAAAACCAAGGTCGAGCCGGGACCACGTGGGAGCCGAGTCATGAGTGGTGATTGGCGGAGGCTACACCGAGTTCGCGGGGTTTCCGGTGGTTCACCAGAAAACCACTGGGTTCCTTGGTTGATCCACAAAGCCAAGACCGAAGAACCGAAGACGGAGGTGCAGCAGCTCCAGACCGGTCTGACCGGTGGGTCTGACCGGTCTGACCGGTGGGTACCGGTCTGACCGGTGAGGAGCACCGGTCTGACCGGTGTGCGACGACGCAGTCCGGAATCTTCGAAGCGGAGGACACGCGTCGGGATCGCAAGGCTTGCGTCGAGGCTAAGCAAGTTTGCGGTCGCTGGGCATCCGTCCGATGGTGCGAAGACAAAGACTTCCAATTTCGCCCTCGAAGGGCATGTATCCCTAGTTAGCTAGTAAGGGTATTTTAGTCTTTCGGTTGCCTCCATATAACCCAAGTGGTGAGAGGATGGCAGCCATCTCTTGGAACCCTAGCTCATTTGGTTTTCCTATTTTCCTTCCTATTTTCCTAGGATTTTCGTAGGACTAGCTTGAGAGCTTCATGGTGAGATCTTGTGAGAGGGAAGGATGATCGGGCGGCAAGCTAGACCTTGTATGAACCTCTTTGGTATGTATAGATGATTCGGCGTGGTTCCTCAAGGCTTGGATGTGTCTTTCCCGTTTCTCCTTTTTGGTGATTTTCGGAGCCTTTTCTTGGCGATTTTCTTGGAGCGATTTCGAGGCTTTTCTCTTTGGGATTTGGTGGGGGATGTATGCATGAACCCTTCGTGGTTCTTTTCCCTTTGATTTCCCTTCCAAATCCGTGAGCAAAGGGGCTCGATTTTGGGGTTTTCGTGACTCTAGGGTTAGAGGCGTTCTTGGTGGGATTTCTTCGATTCCTCTTGATTTGACAAGTTTTGGTGGACCAAATCTTGGCTATGGAGTACCCATGAGGTGTTCCTACTATCCCCAAAGTCTTGTGCAAAACCGTGGAGCGAATCGGGAGATCGGGAGTTGGATTTGGAGGAGTTGACTCGCGGGCGCCGTTCATCCCGAGCTGCCCAGGCACGACCGGTCTGACCGGTGCTCTTGACCGGTCTGACCGGTGCTAGCCCTTGGTGGGTTTTTGTCTCGGGGAACAGCCTTGTCCGTGTGGTTTTGTCCCGTGGTCCTGCTGATCAGTTCTTGGAGTGTTTGGAGTTGTTTTGCTAGGATTTGTGAGGGGTTCTTCTTCCTCACGGGTTGTGTTTCGTGGTGGTTTTTGTTCCAGGGCCTAGAGGATTCACTGAGGCTTCCTGGAACGTTTGCTGTGCGGCTGCTGTAGCCACCGGCCTGACCGACTCTGTCCACCGGTCTGACCGGTGTCACCGGTCTGACCGGAGCAGGCCATCGGTCTGACCGGTGTAGCACAGGCAGCAAGCCGTGCAAGTTTCCGCTGTGTGTTTTGGTGAGTTTTGGGTTAGGAAGGTTGAGTGTTGGTTCCTAGGACCAGTAGCACTCCAGTGGCTGCGTGGTCTTGACCAACTTGGGTAGTTGGGTCGGAGACGTGAGTTGGAAGCCGTGTTCGTCTTGTTGGAGTTCCCATCTCCTTCGAGAAGAATTTTTATCGGCTCCCATTCACTCCCCCCCTCTCTGGTTCGCCTAATCGGTCCTTCAGTGGGGGGCAAATGATTGAAAACGCCTAGTAGATAGTACTCCCTCCGTTCCAGAATATAAGTATTTGTTGACTTCTGATGATCACATTTGACCACTCGTCTTATTCAAAAAGTTTGTGAAAATATTAAAATAATTATGATATACTTAAAATATATACAGTGATAAAACATATTATAAAAAATAAATAACATTTTCATAATTTTTTTGAATAAGACGAGTGGTCAAACGTGAGTCGCGAAAATCGAAGAATGCTTATATTTTGGGACGGAGGTAGTAGCTCAAAGCAAGTGCATCATCCCTCTTGCCTGCATATGCATCCAAACAAAACCAAACCTTGCTTTGCATGCCCTTGTCCCTGTGTCCCCCCATCCATCCACCATGAGAGTAGTAGATCACCAGCAAATCAGGACACACACATGGTGACACAAGCTACTACTCCACACGCACCATTTCTATACTCCTAGTTTCTATACTGTGTTCCAACTGGAATATGAACACTGTTTGTACTGCCCTACTCCTATTGCCAATAATATTATTGTACGAGTATTGAGGTATGGCCTCTGGCCAGAGGTTTCTTGCAATCTTTTGCTAGTTTGTGCATCCATGCAGCTCCCGGCCAGTGTTGCAGGCTGCAGCTGCAGCTGAGAGCCTGAGCCTGAGACACAGCAGCAGTCAGGCTCCTTGCAGCTGCATTGCCCGTGTTTAGTAAAATTTTTTGAAGTATTAAATGCGACTTTGACCACTAATTAAGAGTATTAAATGAAGGTAGTTTATAAAATTACTTCCACACCCATATGTAAATTTCCGAGAGGAATCTAATGAGGACTTTGACCACAGGATTAGAGGATGATTACTGCAGCATTACTGTAGCAGATTATTAAATTAATTATGCTCATTAGATTCAGCACGCAAAGTTACACTCATCTGTGAAAAAGTTTTACAAATAAACTTCATTTAGTGCTCCATGCATACAAGATTTCTTTCTCCGAAAATTTTTGGAGAGGAATCTAAACTCGACCACTCCTTGTCAGCTTTAGAATCCAAAACAGTCTAAACAAAGCCTTTAAAGCGGGCCAGACGTGAGGTAAAGCTAAAGGCCAAAAGCCCATGCATTTGCATGCACCAAAAGCTATCAAAGCCCAAAGCTGGAGGACTGGGGTAGTGGCAAATGTTGTTGGTTAACAGTTCTTTATAATCTCTCCCTGAACAGTGCCATGCATTGGTCTCCGTGCATGGATGCATGAGTGCTCATCAGGCATCAGCCATCATGTGTGTCTCTCGCTGCACTTTGTTCAGTGTCATGTCTGATGAAGTTTCACACTACTGCATCCCAACCTATATGAATCAGGACGATAGCTTTGCTGGAAGCCTGGAACTGGAGAACGTGTCAGCTCTAGAAGTTCAGGGATTTTAGTGGCATTGCTGTTCATCTTCTCTGTTTCAAAAAAAATCCTTGTGAGATGCTTTTTGAACATTTTACCAGTAGTACACCGTGTGATTATAATAAATGTGTGGCCATGCAATGCAGACGCTGCACGGAGCCTTAAACTGGTTCATGAACAGTCTTCTGGTGCTGAAGTGAGGTGACACACAAATCTTTTAACATGCTACTTGCACTAGCATCAAGTAGGGTTGGTTGCCTTGGGGTCTTAAAGCTTTTGCATCAAGTAGGGTTAATTCTTAATCGTTAAAGCTTTTGCATCGACACCATCCTTTTTGCTTTTGATGCCTCCCAAAGATGGTTTCTGTTGCGGCTTTCACTTTCGCTGAATCAGTGGTGTAGCATCTGCTTTGGTTTCCCCCTCTTCTCGGTGCCGTTTGATTGATTGATTTGCATCGAATTGCGCTGCAAATAAACCGGTGAGATGAGACAACTTTGATGTTACTGTGTATCGATCAGTAGGAGCTATACTAACCTCTTCTTCTCCACTTAAAAAAGAGGTCTTTTTCGGTACACAGTACCACTCTGTACCACCACTTTAAAAGGACTCGTATGTAATAGGAAAGGATCTATTTGTAAGGATCGGACGGTTGAGATTAATTTTGTACCATCGGTTTTTTTTTGTGTGGTACGGGTGATATTCATAGGTGGTATTGGTAGCATATGGGTATTATTGGAAATGAAAAATATTTTTGTTGTAATATATGAAATTGGATATATGAAAGATATGTTTTTATTGTACTCGTCGACAATATGTTTTTTCCAAATAATATTCATTCACTAAATTACCATTTTACCCACAAGAAAAAACCGACAATACCACCGTACTACCAAAGAGTTGTACCGAAAAAGACCTCTAAAATAAAATATCAAGTAACTATGGCAGCTACGACGAGTACAGTACGTGTACAGAGACAACACACGCAACAGTCCATACATGCGTGCACTGACCTAAAGAAGGCACTATGCCAGCAGTGCTGTGGATCATCAGATTCAGATACCTTTTTTCTATTGTGTTTGAGAATGCACAGTAGTGCCAGTGAACCAATGTTTGGAACAATGCAAATGGGGACACGAAAGTGATCCTGTGTTGTTTCATGGGCAAGGGGGGAAAGGTATCCAAGGAGATCAAGAGTGGGTCTGGAAATTTGGAGGGTGCTTGCTTGTTGTGCATAATTTCAGTCATGTGTCGTGACATGCGTGTCGAAACAAACACAAAGCATGATTTATAGCAGGATAAGTTTTGTCTGACTGCAAATGTAGCATGGCCTCTTGAACCCTCCTCCTACTCTGTTCTCTCGCTCTCAGGTCTCTCTACTCTGTTCCCCAAGAAACAGGCATGCCAGTAACTACTATATTTCAGACAACTGCACCATTTGTATGATTGTATCAGCGGAAAGACAATGCTGTTTCGAAAGGGGAAATGGTATTCCAGTCTTGGGTTAGGCGCAAATTCGAACGAAATCCTAGACATTCCGAGGACGATGCAGAGCAGAATACCCAACAAGCCAACAGTATCAGATTCAGAGCAGTGCTGCAATGGAGCGATCAAGATGAATTAGCTGAATTGGGGAAGAATTGAGGAAGAATTGGTGTAAATGAAGATGAACAATGAGAGGTGATGTGATAGATGATAGGATGTTTTTTGCAAACTTTTTGGGATCTAAACACACCCCTTGCTTCACTGCACCTGGCAGGAATACACGTGCGGGACCAGGAACAGCAGGAGGAGAGCGGACCCTTTGCCGAATTTGAGCGGTTCGTGCACAAACCTTGGGTAGGAAAACGACGGCATGCATCAGTGATGTGATGTATGTGAATACGTATGTGATGCACCACTAGTATCTCTGAGCCACCATTTTTCCAGACAACAAAAGGGTTATATTTCCTTTTACTTAAAAAAAGGCATTTCTATTTTCCAGTGTCCAAAGTCCCAAAACTGTGGCAGTTCTTAGTAAGCCAGAGTGTAGTAGAACTTGGGCCCTTTCGTTGCACTTACATGGGCATCTGCCTACAGAAGGCCCTCCAAGTCAGCCTACTACAGCCCATTGTTAGCCCAACCGGTTCAAGTCTAGCCTGCCACAAATTTTGTCCAACTCAAACTCGAATACATATTTGTACAAGGACACGGCTAATGTACGCATACAGTCATTCATTATCTTTGTACATAATCTAAGGTAGAAAAAAAATTCAAACCAACGAGTGCGAGCACGCATGCATATACAGGAAACATGGTAAATAAGTTAATAAATATCAAACATGTAAATAATAGCCAATACAGAGACATCTTCAGAAAAAGGGGATAACACCGACTAACTCAAAACCAAACTTTAATTTAGAATTGCTAGGGAGCAACTCAACCAAAATTTGATTTAGAATTGGTAGGGGCCGCGCGAACGCGTACCCCTCTACCACAAATTATGACGTCCACTCTCCCACTTGAGGAGATGGTAGGCTAGTGCTGCTCCCAAAGTGCAATGGATGCCACTAACCTAGGCCATGACCCTTGTTGATCAGCCATCGACCCCGTCCAGGTAAGTATGGTTGAAGGTTGCTCCCGGGGTTTGCTTTGTAGCTGCTCCCAGCTAGGCAAAGGCTTAGGGGACCGGTACGGGACTAAAACTTATCTTTTTCCGTTCTGTTACATACAATACAATACATGTCCTCGCGTGATGGATGTGAGAGAGGCCTGCTTTTGCTCAGCCCGTTGGGCTTGAATGATGGGCCATCTCGTATCCCTCTCTCCTCCGGTCGCAAGAAGGCCTGAACAAGTAAAGCCCATTGTGGTTTGGGCCCGGGAAACCTACATACCTTCCAGAAGATTTTTTCCATCTTACCTTTCAATGTTTGAGATTCGTACAACAACTCTCAGCCCTTGGATCCCACCTTCTAAACCCTAGCTCACCCCTCTCTCCTGCCTCCTCTCCTCCCGTGACCCCGCGCCGCCACCCCCGACCCCGACCCCGTCCCGCGCTGCCACCGCCCGCCGCGGCCAATCCAGCTCCGCCGCGTGCCCGCCGCGACTGGGCGAGCTCTGCGTGCCACCGACGCGAGCCGCGCCCACCGCGCGCTGGCCGCCGGGATCCACCGCGCGCGTCGCGTGGGGCCGCGCCGCCGCGGATGGCCGGGACCGGCCGGGCGCTGCCGCCGCCGCCGGTGACGCCACCGGAGAAGAAGGAGACAAAAAATGTTGGATTTAAAAAATGTTGGCTTCAAAATGTTGCAACATTTTTGTAAAATGTTGACAACATTTCTAAAAATGTTACAACAATTTGAAAAATATTGACAAAAAATGACTAAAATATTGAAAAATAAAATGTTTTGAAACATTTTCCAATCAATAATGATGAGGTGGGCTGGATGAGAGACGGTTTTAAATAGACTTTTAGTGGGCTGAAAGTTTCAACTCTTATCCACATTCCACAAGCCATATAGGAACCCCTTTGGGAACAAGATCCTCTACCATTCAGTCTCTACTATTGAGTGGCTGACGTGTGGATCCATAAGCAGTAGGACCCACATGGCAGTGACCCAATGGCAGGGGCATGAATGTCGGAGGAACCGGTTCCCAATTTGGGCCACCACCTTCGTAACAACTCGTGAATCGGGAGCCAGAGCCAGCTGCGTATCCCAATTCCACACCCACCAAGCAAAGTAAGCCTTAATTTACTTCAGCAAATTGCATTGGATATGATGGATGAATAGTGATAGTTTGTTAACAACTTACATACATAGAGAAAGCAATACATTTCAAATATGACGGGTGATGATAATTTATCGAACTAAACAATGCCTAACTACATGTGGCTGGATGATGCACGAAGCTGCATTTTCAAGAGCAGGAGCGTGTATCAAGAAAGAGCAGCAGCTACCATGTGAGCAAATGATTGGATTAGCTGCGTTTTTTCATTTTTCTTCCCCCATGGGGATCTGATCACATCGTGCACCATGTAGGAACAGGTGCATCCGGGGACATCACCCCCCCCCCCCCCACCTTCTCAGCGTATGGCGTTTCAGAACTGAAACCATATGCTTCATATGCCAGATAAAACCATATGCTTCAGCATCTCTCAAAATTGATTGGTGCATGACAAAAACCAAATCACTTCTTAGTACGATTCAAGTTGATTAAACTCATGCCATACAAAAGCCGCACATACTATACATTGCGAGCGTCTCAGATTAGTAATAAGCTCGACAGTAGTTATACACAAACACAACTGTACTCAATTACTCGAAACACAACGACACATGCACTAAACCCTGCCTGCTGTGGCAACTGGCAAGGCAGCTAGAAATTGACGATCATCTGTCTGTTATCAGAGAAGTTGCAAATTGTAATCATTTTTTATTAGATTGCTACCATGTTACAGCTCATACCACTGAATTGACAACCACCAAAATATCTGTCCATCTGCTTACCTTCCATCAAAAATTACACCGGCACAAATTAGCAGCAAATTCCATACTAGCTTGTATCCTGTGAGTGACAACATGTGAAGGATCATGACGGCGTGGAAGCCTATCAAAAGGTACCAAACGATTGACCCGAAAATAAAAAATAGTTGAGGTGGGGCTGTCCACAAGATTCATTGACGAACAAAGGATAGAACTTAGAAGATGAGCTTGCATGGCAGCACAATGGGCTCAAAGAGAAATAAAACAAGTGCTAAAACTGCAATCCTAACAGGTCAAAATCAATCTTTATGCTTCAGCACATAAAGATTGGTATAATAGATCTCTTCCACATGATAATATTGTTAAGAGAACAGCATAACCAATCTTTATGCGCGCATAAGAGAAGGTATAATTCATTCTAGAGTAATGTGCCAAACTAATGCAGAATAGGAACTGTCCTCAAGGAATTTGTATTTAAGAATGTCTGCAATCACCAGTACGTAATTGATGGCTTGGACGCTTGGTTAGCTCCAGCATCATGCAACTCAGTAGGATGATCAGCTGTAAGTAATACGTATGTACATATATATATTCCTCATCAGTTAGGCCTTATGCCCCGAGGCGCAAGGATTGGTTCATAAGTCTACTGTTCAGAGATGCATATTTCTTAGGTGTATGCCTGATCAGCCTACTGAAATAAGGAGATGGCTGGTCATTGTCCAGATGGACAGCTTCAATCTTGTCAACCAGTGATGATGATGACCAAGAGGCAGAAGCTGGAATAGATTCAGGCTGTAACACGCCACTCTTCTTCATTGCTTCACTAGGTGAACTCGTGCCTGCATAGGTCCGCTTGTTGTTGAACAGGGAGCTGAGCCTGGAGTACCTTTGCCTCAGAGGTGTCGGAGGGTCTCCATGGCTCCAGCTCTTAACAGAGTCCACTGACGAGGCATCATCATCCAGATCCTTTTGGCCTCCACCTGGTTTCTTCCCCTTGCGGCGAGGCCATTTGAGAAGAACCTTGATATGTTTCGCTGCATCTTGGAAAGAATTCAGCCTCTTCAGTTTGGGTTCTGGGATTTCAGCATCAACCCTACCAACACTAGAGGAAAATGATGTTGTCCATTCACTGATGCCTGACACATCAATTCCAGAGTGAAGGAAAATCTCAGCATCTGATATCTTGAAAGATGTCCCTGGGCTTCCTACAATGCAGTGCATCTTCAGCTGAGATGCGATAGCTGACCTGGTCTCATGGTCCCTTGAGTTTGTGATTCCACCTGCTAAAATCAGTTGTTTGATCAGTATTTCTGATGATGCCGTTCGAGGCTGTTTCCTGAGTAAATCCAGAGGAGTCATGCCATCATTGTCATGGATGTTGAGGTCAATAGAAGGCGTGCTCATCAAGAGTTTAATAAGGTTCGAATGCAGATTGCCAACCACAGCCAAATGAAAAACTGTCTTTCCATCGTCATTTTGCACATTTATAATGCTGCTGACATCAACGAATGCTCCACCAACTAATTGCCTTACAAGCTCCATCTGACGATCAAGCCTTCGGAATCCAGGAGTCCCAAAGCAAGTCAGTGCCATGTGAAGGAATGTGTCACCAGCTTCATTCGTTGCTGATATAAGAGATGACGATGCAGTAATGAGAGCCTCGACCACTGGCAGATGGCCTCTAAAGGCCGCTATATGCAATGCTGTATTCCCTTGGTCATCTACAGAGTTGGCTATATCAAAAGATGCAACAAGATCCTTGACAACCTGCAGTGTTTTGCCGTAAATTCAAGTTAGTACTTTGAAACCGTTTGATCTAGGATCCATTCCAAAGTATAACTGTGGACCAAAAGAAGGAAGGAAATGGTGTCAACCCTTCTCATGATTTTTAAGAATCAGATCAAATGATCATCTTTCAATTAATGCACATAACCACTTTAAAAGGTTCCATACAAGCAATAGGATGTACCAAATGGGCATGTGAACAAGAATTTCAATCACCACATCAGCATTGAATAAAATCTAAAGTTGCTGCCAATAAAACTTTAACTAGTGTTTTGTCATGAGACTTAAACAACAAGCAATCTTTATGAAATCCCATTCCAGTGACAAAGAAATAATGTCAATGCCAACAAGTACAATAATTAGTCTAATCAAGACATACCACCAGTTTAATAAAAAAAATGCACGATTGATCAACATCCTGGCTAGCATGTGCACCAGATCAGTTAATGGGTGAATAAAGTCAAACACAACAAGAATTAAATAATTCTTAGATTACAGATCCGAGAAGCAGTATTAAGTCTAATCAATTGGGGACAACGACCAACATGCTTCTTCCTCTCTGGAACTAAACTATGGAATATACAATTATACATACTAGCTAACAACAAGGATATCAGCGACGGGGACAGTTGACAACCTGGCTAAAGTGTTTGCGAGATCAACTAACTAGAAGATTCAAGTGAACGACAACAGTTATACTGTAATTACTAGTAAGTGACCAACTTAGCCTCTCATATACTCGGCACATGTAACAGTAAAAGCAAGGCTATATCGATCTGAGCTGCACTAGTTTGAATAATCCAAGAGACAAGGTTCAGCAGATTGCATGTTCTATGAAATTGGAGTTCAATACTTCAATGGGACACATATGTAGATAACAACATACATCAATCCTGAAGAATGATGTTGAGAAGAGAAATTGCAAAACATACCTCAACTTGCCCCCTTGCAGCGGCGGCGTGCAAGATTGTCGATCCCTGCGCGTCTCGGTATGCCGCGGCGTCGGAGCACCCGCGCAGGAGCTCCCTGAGCACCACCAGGTTGCCTCCCCTCGCGGCGGCGTGCACGGCGCGGTTCATCATCTCGCTCCTGAATTCCTCACCGACGGGGCACGACGCCGGTGACAGCACCGCGTCAAGCAGGAGCCGGAACACCTCGGGGCGGCCGCTCCTGGCCGCGGCGTAAAGGATGTCGGTGACGCCGTACTCCCCCTCGCCGAAGACAAGAAGCGGCTGCGCCGCGAGCAGCTCCCGGACGAACCCGGCGTCCCCGGCGGCGGCGGCCGTGTAGAGGAGCCATCCGCCGTACCCTGCGCGGACGAGGCGGTTGTTGTCGGGGCCGCCGCCGCCCCCGCCGGCAGCGGGGTCGCAGTCGTGGAGGAGGCGGCGGGCGACGGCGGCGCGGTTCCTGGCGGCGTCGGCGAGGCGCGCGTCGTCATCCCAGACGGACTCGAGGCGGCGGATGCGGCGGAGGGAGGTGAGCTTGACGAGGAGGTTGGCGTCGAGGCGGAGGAGCTCGCGGACGAGGTCGTAGTGGCCGCCGGCCGCCGCCAAGTCGATGGGCGTCGCGTACCACCACTGGTCCCCCGTGCTCTCCCACCGCAGCGGCACGAACGGCTCCGCCGCCGCCGGCCGCGTCTCCATGAAGATTGAGCACCCGCAGCTGTTGTTGTGCCTACAACCGGGGGAGGGGAGTTGCGCCGTCACTACCAAAAATTTCTCCTTTTCATGGATGAAGAAGACCAGAGCCACGCCAAGAACAGAATCGTCGGAGCTCGAGGTGGCTTCCGCTATGGTAACGCCTCCTCGATCCGCAGCCTCTGGTGGTCAGCCAAGATAGCAGCAAGATACACATCCTACGCGTGGGACGGCCACGACGTGGTGCGGCGTTACCAAGGCGCCGGCCATGGCTTTGGACCTTTGGTATCGGGCGGAAAGAACCCCACAAGAAGCCGGTTAAAGTGAAAGGGGAGGACAAATGAGACAGGCGTGCGCCATGTGAGGACCCTTCCACCCACCGCAGCAGTTTGGAAGGAGGACGAAGTCCAGCCATGACGAAGTCATTCTATTCTTCTCTATCGTAAAAAAGAATCTACACCATGGCAAGAACCAGGAATGCAGGCGCAAGTTTTGCAGCGGAAGCAACAGTTTGCAGGATAGAAAAATCAGCAAGGGAACAAGAGAGCAGGCGCGGATTTGGGCTTACCTACTGTTCCTAGTTGCCTGAAACCTTCTAATCTGGCGTTTTGCCCTTGGCCTCAGTTTCTCCTGTTCACGATCATGGAGCACGCTTGCGTGGAAGCTTTGAGTAGTCGACCTGCATACGCAGGTGCCGCGAAGGATTTTGCATCTGCAGGCGTTGCGGTTCACACACAGCCGGTAGTGGAAAGTTTGAGGCCGACACGTGAGGATGGGAGAAGGGCCCAAGGATAACACGCTAATGGGCCGTCGGCCGCGTCATACGTCGGTGTGTCATTTTATTTTTGTCCCCGCTCGGTCGGCGGGGTGTACGCGTCGCCGCTGGTGCGTGGACACGAAATATAGGCACATTCAGTTAAAAAAATCACTTCAAAAAAAAAAGATAGTATAATTCACGTGCTGCTGTGTCCGGTCCAGCTAGTTGGCATGCAGAGTTACAGTGTTTTTTTAATCTTTTGGCAAAAATAATGTTAGGAGCTTTTATTCATTCGAAACATGGTTACAGTCACTGGGAAAGGTTTTTTTATATATTGTAATGATGTAATCCTTTTAAAATTAAAATTTTAAAAATAACTTCTCTCAAACTAAATCATGGCCTCATGATCTATTTTGGGTGCCAGGAGAGGTGCAACCTAAATCTGAGTATCCTAAAGGATTCTCTTTTGGGTTTGTTGTTGGAGAAAACAAAAAAACGGGGTATTAAAAAAAATTGTCTGTAGCGCTACCTAAATGTGAACTAGATTTTGTATTTGTGTTCTCATTGTTGGAGATAGTCTTACAATCATTGAATCATTGGGAAGTGCCTCTAAACGAAAGTCCGGGACATCTCCTAGCACATTCATGTGCTACTCTATTAGCATCTCGACAAGCACAAGTAAATTTAACGGGCAAACATTGTCCATATAAACAGCCCAAAATTGGTTCAGCTAATCATGTTATCATGAACATCATTATGCATTAATTAAAGTTTAGCTAATACTAAATAAAACTTGCTAACGATGGGGCCATTTCTTCGGTTTGGATTTCAATTTGATGCCTTCGTCCTGCGCTGCATTTCTTCAGTTCTGATTCCAATCTGATACCTTCATCGTTTGATGCAGCTTCAGTTCAGAAGCTTTGCTCAGCTTTGAGCTAGCTCCAATTTAACGTTTTGTTTTGAAACATCAATGCTCCATACTATGCATGGTCCTTCAGATCATGAGGCCATGATTAGACTGATGGTGCGAAACTAACCAGCGTTTCAGGTGATGTGGTGTGCTGTTCAGGCAGGACAACGACGGACGTGTATGACTGGAAACACAACAATGTTAAGGCCATTGCTAAATGGATATGGATCCACATATGCTGTTGTGACACAGGCGCATTTTAGAAACCTTGTTAATTTCCGAAACCTGCCTGACAGTCTCCTGATTTGGCCTCGCCGAACCAACCAAACTCTCACTGCCCCGATCCGACCCCCAGCATGCCGCCGCCACGCCGGCGTGAGCCGCCGCCGCTGCCAGACGAGCTCGTCGAGGAGATCCTCCTCCGCGTCCCGCTCGACGACCCCGCGAGCCTCGCCCGCGCCGCGCTCGCCTGCAGGCGCTGGCGCGGCCTCGTCGCCGACCCGGCCTTCCGCCGCAGGCGCCTCGCGCTCCACGGTACCGCGCCGCCAGTGCTCGGTTTCGTGTGCTACGGCATCTGGGAACACGACACTGCCTCCGCCCGGTTCGTCCCCATGTCCACCTGCCTCCCGCCCCGCGCCGACCACCGTGGCCGGCGTGCGTTCGACGCCCACCACGGCCGGGTCCTCCTCCACGGCCGCCAATACGAGGATTTCATCGTGTGGAACCCGATCACGGACCAGCTGGTGGACCTGCCGAGGCCGCCGGACTTCCTAGGAAACAATAGCACGAAAGCCACCGTGCTCTGTGCTGCCACTGCCACCGGCGGCGGTGCGTTTGACCACCTCGATTGCCACCGCGGACCCTTCATCGTCGTCTTGGTGGGCACCAACGATGACTTCGAGGATGTGGATATTGATTCCTACTATGATTGGCATCACCATGACGAGTTTGAGAGGGCAGACATAATGAGAAATGGGTTTAGGAGGGTTCCCAAGGACATGTTTGCCTGCGTCTACTCGTCCGAGTCCGGCGCATGGAGCGAACCGACCTATGCCAAGCACCCCAATGATAACGTGGGTTGGGACCCGAGCGCCCTCGTGGGGAACACACTCTACTTCGTGCTACAAAAACGTGACAAGATCCTTAAGTATGATTTGGGCACGCAAAAAATGTCCACGGTAGACGGTACAACTACCTTATGTGCGAACCAAGATGATATTTACAGACTTTGTGAAATTTGAGCTCACAGCTACGGAGAATGGTCGGCTGGGATTGGCGAGAGTGGAGGAATCCAATGAGCTATGCTTGTGGTCGAGGGATGAGGGCAATGACTGTCACACCCAGTTTTGAAAGCAAAACCAGATCATAGCTTACATGTGTTCAGGATCATGTTCACACATGCAAACGACATAGTGGAGTACCAAAAAACGTAGTGTCACAGCGTTATTATTATTACAGACCAAATGTCCAATAATTTAACTCAACGTTCGAGTAGCTAACAGCGGAAAGTAAAACGGAGTCGTCCACCACAGGCAGTCGACCGGAGCAACGCGCCTAGAAGTCTTCAAAGTCGTCGGGGAAGTCGTCAAAGCGGCCGTCTGAGCAGCAGTCCGAGTAGTATAGTTGCAAGAAATAATTCAACAAGCGTGAGCACATGTCGTACTCAACAAGGGAATGTAACTATAACAACATGCAAAGCTCTTTGGGTGGATGACTGACATGGTTAAAGCGGTAAGCAATTTTAGTTGGTCAGATTTTATTAGGCAACTAATTACTAGTAGTGTAAGTGTATACCAACCCAGAGAAATAATCAATGCAACAGAAATAGGATGCAATGCACAAGATTAGTTCATGTTCCATAGTTTACCCATGTGAGGGTCCAGGCCGCTCCATGACCGAGAGCATGGCTAATCGATTAGATTTTACACTATGTAGAGGTTGTACACTTTACCCACAAGTCGTGTCTCCCATGTTGCTCGGGTTAGCTAGACCCTTAAACACTGCCTTTGGTGAGTGGCTAGGGATTCACTACGAGGCCTTTACAAAGATTTCCTAGTATGAGCTGCTCGCTAGGTTTCATGACAGCGCAATGCATAATCCTCTCTCAAGACTGCGAAGCTACCACAGAGCAGATCAGCTTGAGGGCCAGGCTATACACCAACTACCGGCACCCCCTAACCCTTATCAGGTAAAGAATACTGTATACTAAAGTTTCTAATTAATTAGCCAAGACAGAGCCATTTGTCTTGTGGTTGCACCTAGTTCCTGGGTGGTTCTCCATGTTCCGATTAACAGGGGCAATCTTGCTTAATGAGAGTAGACCATAAAATAAATCAAGTTCACTTTTGTGTTCAATTAAACCATCCTCAACCCGTAGTTAGCCACTAAGCATGTACTACCCAACATAAATAAAATTCCCAGGTTAACAAGGACATGGTAAACAACACTAGTCACACCTTAGTCATAGGTCCCATCAATTTAATACAAAGCAATAAAGTAAATAGTGTAATTAAAATGCAGTTGTATAGGAAAAAGGGCATGCATCAAGGACTTGCCTTCCACAAACTCAGATGGCTGCTCAAAGTCTTCAAAGTCTTCAACGGCAGCGTAATCGAAGTAGCGATCGTCTTCTACGCAACACACCAACCACATACAAGCAAGTGATAGAAACAAATAAGAAACATGCACCAAACAGTAGCAACAGAGCAAAAAAACTGCGTAAAGCTATTCTACTCTTCGATACGATCGTTTGGACATAAAGAACGCTAAAAACGGAGCTAAAACGCATAATCTAGAGCTAAAACAAGATACAGGGGTCTATCTGCGAGAAAACTAAAGCTCCAAGGGCTTAACTGCTAAAAACCAGGGGCCAAAACATAATTAAACACGTAAACCGAAGGTCTAACATGTAAAACTTAAGCCATGGATCTCGGGCGCTAAAACCAGAGACTACAGGGTTTAAACCGTAAAGATTAGGACCTAATTGTAAAGGTTTTCCTATGGTGGGAGGACCGGCATGCAAAATCTAAAAGAACAGGGGTTTTTAGCAAAACAGCAGCGACCCGGCGGAGTTGACCGGTACGCTCCGTGTTTGACCGGCATCCGATCTAATCTCCGCCGTCGAGACGAGATCGAACGGCTCAGGTGAAGCGCGAGCGCGGGCGGCGGCGCGCGGCGGTGACTTCGCCGGCGTGACGCGAAACCAGGGCTGGGGGCCTGATTTGCTGCAGGTTCTACACCAAAACGACGCGCGCGACCTTGCGAACTTAACAGGGGCAACGGGGCAACCTTTGGCCTGCTGACGACGACGCACGACACGACGAGGCGGACGGCGACGGCGGCGGAACTCCGGCGAGCGCGTACAGGAGCTACAGGGCACGGAGAAGCAAACACGCGGCACCAGGGACTCCCTCGCGAGCTTGCGCACCTCTGGGACTCCTCTTAGTCGACGGGAAGGCGGCGGAACGGCGGGACAGCAGCGGCGGCGCTAGGGCTACGGCGGCGAGCGGCGCTGGAGCTCCTAGGGTTAGGGTTTTAGGGATTCGAGGGGGCTAGGGGTCGTGGCGGCGGCTTATGTAGGCCAGAGGCACACGCCTTGGCGTGCGGGCCAAGTAGGAGGCGGCGCGCGTCCGGTGTACGGACTCCGGTTCGAGTCCGACTCGGCGCGTCGCGGCGGCAGGGATGACAAGCGGACCCCACGCGTCGGTGACCGAGGCGAGGCGGGCGCTGGCGGGCCAGAGGTGGGCCGGGAGTGAAGCTGGGCTGCCTGAACGCGAAAAAGAGGAGGGGAGGTGGTGGACTGGGCCGGGAACTAGGAGGGGGTCCGGAGGACTTGAAGCTAAACAGGCCGGCGCAAACAGGAAAGGGGAGAGAGAGGGAAAAGAACTCTTTTTGATTTATTTGAAAACCCTTTTGAAACTTCAAACCAACTTTGAATTCAACACAAATTTGAATTCAAGCACTCAAAAATAATGCACCAGCATGTATGCAACATTCAACTCCTATATTTATTTATTTTATTAAAGAAAATTATTTAAATGCCTAGAAAAATTAAATAACACCTTAAAATCCTTAAGCTTAATCATAGGTTGCTAACAAAATTTTATTAAATTCATAAATTCAAAATTAGGGTGTTACAATGATGAAGATGTAAGGGATGATGGCAATGAAATTACAGGATGGACACTATGCAAAGTCATTGATCTCAATAAGCTGTTCCCGCTTGTTGACTCGATAACCCTCAACTGTTGTTTGGTGGGCTTTGTGGAAGGTATTTGTGTGGCTTTGGTGGCCATGCGAAATGGGTTGTTTGCCATTGATATGAAGTCTGGACTGATAAGGAAGGTATGTGAGGGCGGCTCCATCTGCTGTGCTGTTCCCTACATTACATTCTGCACTCCAGGTAGTACTAGTCTTCTTGGACATCACGTGGCAAATTTTTTGCTGTTATAGCGCTGTGCTTATTTGTGCAATTGTGATCTGCAAATTACACCTGATAATCTGAAGTCTGGATGCAATTGCACCAGTACAGAACTAAATACACAATTTACTTGTCAACCTGATATGCAGTTACACCAACCAATCTGATAAGTAACACACCTTTCAATCTGATATAGTTTCTGTTTCATTGAGTAGGAAAGCCAGCATGAGCTGCAGTGCATATGGCCACGTTTGCCTACCTGAAACCCTGTATATTTTTACTATATACCAATGTGTCACTTAGATATATAGAAAATTGGGTAGTGATAATATCTATACCGAAAAAGAGTAAGGTTTTTCTGGAGTTTATAAGCCCATATTCTCTTATCGATCAATTGTGGCTGTTACATGGGCTGGATATATTGTCTGTAAACAATAAATTAGTTCTGTTTATTACCTTTTTGGTTAATATTAGTAGCAGTAATCTACTTATCATAGTTTATTTGAAACATATTTCCAGTTTGAGCACATCGATTACTTTGACAACTGATGTTCTTTAATTTCCCAATGTGTATATCTGCAGCATTGGGAGCGCCCTCTAGGGATGATGGTCCAAGAGTGTGCACCTCAAGTGCATGAAATTGTAGAATGCGTTGATGTGCAAGCAGCAGTATTAATAGTTAAGGCAAAATTTTGAGGTGATAGTACTAATTTCATGTGGTTTATGTTTGAACGAACTCTTTTGCATCACTTCAAGGGATGTAAAATCAGAAAGGAAACAGGAGAGTGCACGGATTTGGGCTTTACCTACTGTACTTTGTTGCCTCAAAGTCTGAAACTATCTGAACTTTTTGTCCTCGGATCGACTTTCTTTGGTTCACAATCGCAGAGCACACTGCTAGTCACTCGGCAGGTTGAAGCTTGAGTTGCATTACATATAGGTAGAGCAAAAAAAAAAAAAGTATCTGCAGGTGTTCTGGTTAACATGCTGGCAGTGGAAAGTTTGAGTCAGACACGAGAGGATGGGAACGAGAAGGATAAGTAGTGCACGTCCAGGACTAGTGAGATTGAGAGCTCCACCTCCTGCTAAAGTGGCTCCGGCTCCTCTAGTGGGGTGGCTTCTCTAGCGGAGTTGAAGTTGTTTTGAAAAATGTTTAGTAAACGACTTTTCAATGCCAATCTTATTTTATTGTTACTATTTCGACACTCATTTTGTAGCCTCGAGACGAAGTCACCTAAGAATCCTTGGTGGGCACTCTAAAAAAAGAGTGAAATCCTAAAAATTGTCTTAAAAAAGCAAAACAGAGACCATCAATTCGCTAGGCTCAATCATCATAGCAATTGGAACTATTATATTTTCTATAAAAAACCAACCTATGTCATTATGAAAATAGTCTATAGTAACCCAAAATCAATGTCTAAATTACTCACTTCTACCATTATATAAAATAAATTAAAGTAACCCCTAATCTTCATCTAAATTGCGCACCTATGCCATTATAAACATATACATTTTTAAAATAAACTCTTAAATTTATTTCTAAATTGCCCAAACTAACTTTAAATTTTTTGTCTACAACACCCACATATGCCATTACCAAAAATTAAATAAGAATCACCTTTATTAAACATATACCTAGAATTACATCAATATATAATTTTGAACTGTCTATTCTGACACTATTTGTGTAGAAAATAATTATTAAGTATTTTCATGTTAAAATATACCTCAAATTTAGAGTTCATTAAACAAATTAAGACGTATACCAAAGTGGAAAAATGAAATATTTTAAATATGGATGCAAATATTATAGACTAATCACTAGCTAAAGGATATGACAATCAATTGAAGATAATAATTATATATTTACATAAGTGTTGTGTTACAATATTTAATAAATGAGAGAGCTCAAGGTAAACATTTTTCTAGTAAGCTATATGCCCCTATTTCTAATGAAACAAATCTGGAGATCGAGCATTAATTTCCACAAAACTCATTAGAAAATTCTCAACATATTCAAACACATCTAGGCATCAGTCTTGTAGACTATAATAATCTTAGTCATTGGTCTATTATATTTTCTTAAAAAAATTACCCACTGCTATTATTATAAAATATTATAATAGCTTATGAGGGTAATTTTTATAATAACGTAGATGAGTAACTTTTAGAAAATAAAATAAACCCTAAAACAATATCTAAATTAGCAACCTCCACACTACAAAAAATAATTTACTATAACCTAGAATCTTTCTCTAAATTATCCATACATGTCATTATGAAATATTTTAAAATGTCTAAAATACCAAATATATCATTATTTGAAAATAATCTAAAATAAGCACCTAAGCTTAATCTAATTATCTACGTCTATTGTACATAAACGTTCAAAAGCAAAGAAATATATGATTCTAAATTACCTATTTCCATTGTTGTTAATAGGACGTACGATGTATGTTGAAAAAAGTATGAGTCAAGATAAAAAGTGTATAGAGTAATTACCAATTAAAATAAAAACTAGAGTATTGTAGGAATGTTAAATAAATAAATGAATCGCAGATAAATAATGTTCATTACTTGCTAAAGAATCTATCTTTTAAATAACTATAATTTTAAAACTATTACCAGTGCGGGACCATGTGTTGATGAATTATTATGGATAATTTTACGGTCAAATAATAATTGGAGGGAAGGAGCCATTTTGAAGTTTCCCCTTCGTTTGGACTTCACCAAAAGTTGGTGAGGAATCTCTTTGAGAAGCCCAACCAAAAAGGGTCATAGGTCCTGTTTGTTCGAGTTTCTGCTTTTGGACTTTTGGTACAAATGTTAGCTTTCTGGCTTTTGACTTTTAAGTTGCTAATCTTTTGCTATTAGCTTTTGTAACAAACTATCTTCTCAGCCACCTAAAACCAAAAAAGATTCCTCTCAACCAGCTCTCTAGCTTTCAGTTCAGTTCCTCATAACCTAGCTTTCTAGCTTTTTGGAAGCCAGCCGAACAACTAGACTGTTTTGTTTTTTAGAAGGCGGAAAGATAGCCCAAGAAGCTGAAACAACCAGGGTCATGAAATCACTCACACACCGGTCGCATGAGTTTTGAGAGATTTATAAGGGAATTGCTAAATCACACTCGAGTGTTTCCTCCCCTTCTCACACTCGATTTTTCTCTCCCTCCGGTGAACCATCTTCCCCACCTTTGGTGAGGCTTGCGAGCTCCGATGATGTTTGGCGAGCTCTGGCGAGAGGTTTAGCGGTTCCAGGTTGTTTGGGGGTGACTTGGTGAGCGAAGGTGGGTTGAGATATCACTGGCAGCATTACCAGCGGCAGCAGGCCAACCTGCCGGAGGTGGTGGGCGCGGGGGCGGTGAGGCCGGCCAGTGTAGAGCTTCGGCAAGACCCTAGTCTGCCGCGGCAGGGTGGTGGCACGTGGGGCAACGACAGGGCAAGGTAGACGAGGAACACTTGACTGGAGGGTGAAGACGACTGGAGGCCGTCTGATATGCATCTAACACTCAGAAAATTTGAGTGCCAGGAACTCCATAAACGCTCCAGAGAGCGGACACTAGTAGAGAGGCGAACTTATATCCAGCCCTTTTGTCCCGGTTCAACTTTGGAGCCGGGACAAAAGGGTTTGGGGCGACGTGGCCTCTAAAGGCCGTTTGCGCCACCTCCCTCTTTAGTCTCGGGTGATAAAACCACCCGGTACTAAAGGCCTGACCTCCAACGGCTCTCTGGCCGCAATTATTGGTGTCGGCCTTTTGTCCCGGTGGTGTTACGACCCGAGATAAAAGGCTCAGGTGGAAACACCACCCGGGACAAAAGCTTTTGTCTCGATTGGGCTTACCACCCGAGACAAAAGGGTTCTCTTTAGTCTCGGGTGGTTTTACCAATCGGGATAAAAGGCAGTGGCTCTATAAATCGCCAGCTCCTTCTTCATTCTCCTCTGCCCGAGCCATTCTTCACCCGAGAGCCATTCTTCTCCACTCCCATAGCGCCTCAAGCCTAAGGTGCTGCCCAAATTTTTCCTCATCAATTTGTGGAGATTTCTCACCTCCAAAGTGTTGTTAAGGTTTGATTATTGATCCTCCATTCATTTGTTGTGATTAAATTTTGTTTTATGATTTAGAGATGGAGAAAATAGAAATTTTGATGTCTAGGTTGGAGGAGCTAAGAGATGAGGGTTTTAATATACTTTAGATTTAGTAACAAGTAGTTATATAGCTACTAACATTGTATCTTCTTTCATTCATTTTTAATAAGAATTTTTTTATTTTTATATAAAAAATTGAAATTTATTTTATATGTAGAATGAGACATAGAATTTATATTTTTAGTTATTAGAAAATGAGACCTAGGGATTGTGTCTTTATTAGAATTTATCTTTTTTATGTAGAATGGGACATAAAATTTATCTTTTTAGTTACTAGAAAATTGAATTTTGTCTCTTAGCTCGTAGAATAAATTTAACTTTAGCTAGCTTTATTTATTATTAGAGAAAATAGAATTTATCTTTTTAGTTATTAGAAAATGAGAAAATATGTCTTATTTTGTTTTTATATAGAATAAATTTAAGCATTATCTTATTTTCCTTTTCTTATATACAGCCGGTTGGTTCTCTACTAGTGGTCTTACATCCTAGCTAGCTACATCACTACATCTGTAAGGAATCGGATGCCCGTAGCCTAAGAGGGGGAGGGGGTGAATTAGGCAACTTAAAACCTTAACCTATGGCTTATCACTATTTGCATCAAACATAAACTAGAACATACTATCTAGATGTGCAACTAGGTTGTTCTAGTGTGAAACTCCCATCCCAAAACGAGGTTTTGCAACCTATAGCCAATTCTAGCAAGATACTACTCTAGGTAAGTAAAGGCAAACAAGGATTGCAAGAAAGTAGTGTGGAAACGTAAAGGGGGATGAGAGGAAGCAAACTCTTGACACGCGATTTATCCTGTGGTATCGGTAGGCACTAAGCCACCCCTAGTCCACGTTGTTGAAGCACTCTACACAAGAGTATTGCTTCTCGGTCACCAAGTCTCTCCCAAGAGCACCACTTGACTTGCCACAAAGGCTCGCCACTAAGGCACTCGCCAAGCTCCCTTGGTCACCTTGATGCCGCCTCCACTAAGGAGCTTCTCCACCAAGGGAAGGGGGTCTCCACGCCTCCCGCACAAAGTGTCCTCGCCGCTCCACACCAAGCCGGAGGGTCGAAGACGTTTGCCAGAGAGCCACCTAGGCTCCAAGGCTTCCGGCACACCTCGTACAACTTGATCCACTCGAGAATCACCTCACAATGTAGGCACACCTTGCACTCACTTAGCTCTAAGCTAAACCTAACACTAAGCACACACACAAAGCATGTGCAAGTCTATAGATGAGCAATTTAGCACTTGGATGGCTTGGATATGATCTTCTATGAGTCTTGAACTCCTCTGCACTTCCACACGCTCCAGCAAGCTCAAATGATGGGGTGGAAGGGGTATAAATAGGCCAAGGCATCAAACTAGCCGTTGGGCCAAAGCTCCTGAAAATAGTACCATTGGATGATCCGACGCTGTGCTTTTTCCTGGCATCGGTTCATCCGGTGCTACTGACCGTTGCCTTCCACCGCACTTAGCCGTTGAATCCTGCTGACGTCATTCATCCGACGCTTCAACTGACGAAGTGTCAATTCATCCGGTGCTGAAGGAAATCTTCTCCGGGCGTCTCTATTAGCTAAAACGAAGCCGTCGGATGAACCGCTGCTTGACTCCTTTTGACCGTCAGTTCATTCGGTGCTGAAGAGCTTCGCGCCTGGACCTCTCTGTTAGCAAACATTCGGTCGCCGGATGAACCGTTGCTTCACCATCGGTTCATCCGGTGCTGTTGATTCCTGCTTGTTTGGTTTCTTGATTCATCCGGCGCAACTAGAAATCGGGGCGTCGGTTGATCCGGTGATCATCATGTTGTCTTGAGTCTTCACGCAGTGTACTACTTCATCCGGCCGTTACACCGACGCTGTCTTCAAGTGTACCGTCGGTTCATCCGACGCTACTCTTTTCTTTCTTTTTCTTCCACGGTTTTGACCCTTGAAAAATACACTATCTTCTCATTTTGGCATATGGTATTTTTGCATCCTTGGGACCTAGAAGTGTCTACAAAGACATGCTAGACAATATGGTTAGTCCCATTGATCATGTTGTCATTAATCACCAAAATTAAGCTTTGAACAAATAGCATATGAGGTCATGTTCGCTACAACATCTCTGACGGGTTGTTGTTGTACACGACATAGCTCGGTGATGTAGGGCTGTAGCTAGGTAGGAGATGTAGGGTTGTAGCTTAGTGATGTATAACTGTAAGTGGGAGAGCGAGGTGCGTGTATATGATGGTGAGGTGAGGCTGTAGTTCCTAGATGATCAGGGTCATTTATTGTGATTATCTTCTTTCATTTATTTTTACTAAAAGTTGAATTATATTTTTTACGTAGAATGAGACATAAAATAAATTTTAGTATACATGTTGTAAAATGTGTGAATACAATTTTTGTTTTATATAAATGTTGTAGAAATTGTGAATAAATTTTTTTGTTAAAGTATAGCTGGATTAGTAATTAAAAATAGTTAAATTAGAGATGGAGTACAATTTGTACCATAAGAGTTGATACAAATAGATTGTTTTATATATATTACAGAGATTGTAGTAGTTTTGGAAAACCATGGCAAGTTATTCTGGTCGTGGTGGTCGCTGTGGAGGTCGCCGTGGAGGCGGTCGTGGAATCATTTTTGATGAACGACCACCTTTTGCTCGTCGTCCAGGCATACACTTCACCCATAGTGTGATTGACTTACCTACTGGTGATCGAAGCCAGGGACCTCGTCCCAACATAGCAATATTGTTTCCTTGTATAAATTTGATGTTTACATACTACACAGGGATAATAATATTATTTTCAAACAATGCAGGTTCTCAATCATTTGCAGTGGCTCGCACATGTTGTTGAAAATTTAGGTGGTACCCCTCCTGTTTCACAATGCGTCATTGTCAGTCCAAACAATTGCATACAATTAAAAATCTCGTTTGACATACCCGTTCGAGGACAAATTCGCTCCTCACTGTCTTCAGAACCCATCCAAATGGTATCAATTGTTGGGTGGGGTACCCCTGCCATGGTTAGGAGGACTTATGAAAGGACCATCGTGCAGCCATGCTTAGAACAACTTTACGCTAATGGGTACTTTGTGCCGGAATACTCTTATTTTCTAATCAAGGCACTCGAGGAGGGAGAAAGTGTGACCACAACCGCAGAGAGACTTTGTCGGCTAAATGAACATGACATGGTATGGAGCATCATTTAATGTTATTTTAATCTTCTTATTTAACATTTTTTATGAGTCATAATAACATTATTCTTAACTGTAGGATATCATTGGTCAAACTTTTGCGGCAAAGTGCTGGATGTTGTGGGATTTTCTTACACAGATTCAAATCCTACACGCACAAGAGATTGGAAGTATCATGCTCATCTTTCATTTTTCATGCCATATCAGTTTTCCTCGACACTGTTTGAAATTTATGAAAGTCCATGTGACCGTAATTGTGAAGCGATAGAGAGTGCACTGATCCATTCTCTGGCATATTTCGATGAAGTTCTGGACTTCAAGATTGGAGACTTCAACTATATGGACTATCTAAGGAAGAAGAATGGAGTATGAAATATGTGTCGTGCATGGATGCACCCCTCTATCTTTGTTATGACCTTAAGTATTGATGTATGAACTTTTTATGTTTGTTAAGACCTTAATTAAGTATTGATGTATGAACTTTTTTATATTTTTTGTTAAGACCTTAAGTATTGATGTTAGGCCAGAGACTAATTTTTTGGAAGCCGAATCATAATTTTTGGAGACTTTAATATTTATTAAACTATAAAAACAAAACGGTTTGGGGGGGAGGGAGGGGGGACGTGGCCTCTAAAGCACTCCCACCCTTTAGTCTCGAGTGGTAAACCCACCCGGGACTAAAGGCCTGGCCTCCAACGGCTCTCTGGCTGCAATGATTGGGGCCGGCCTTTAGTCCCAGGTGGTAAACCAACCCGAGACAAAAGGGTGGGGGGCGGCCTTTAGTACCCCTTTTTGTCTCGGTTGGTTTTACTAACCGAGACAAAAGACACCCTTTTGTCTCGGTTGGTTTTACCAACCAGGACAAATGGCCGTGCCTATATAAAATCGCCAGCTCCTTCTTCCTTCTTCCCTGCCCGACCATTCTTCACCCGAGAGCTCAAGCTAGCTCATCAACCATGGCGCCTCAAGCCTAGAGAGGTGCTGCCCAAATTTTTCCTCATCAATTTGTGAATATTTCTCACCTCCAAAGTGTTGCTAAGATATTATTCTTCATCCTCCATTCATATGTTGTGATTAAATTTCGTTTTATGATTTAGAGAAGGAGAAAATATAAATTTTGATTTAAGAGCTAAGAGATGGGGTTTTTAGTATACTTTAGATTTAGTAATAAGTAGTTATCATTTGTTGTGATTATCTTCTTTCATTCTTTTGTACTAAGAATTTTTTTGTTTTTATATAAATTTAACTTTTAGCTAGCTTTATTTATTATTAGAGAAAATATAATTTATCAATTTAGTTATTAGAAAATGATACCTAAGGATAGTGTATATAGTTTCTATACTTAAATGTTATGCCACAATTAAAAAAATGAAGTGTTGTAGAATTAACATGGATATTAAATACTAAAAAATCTGCTGCAGTTATAATTTTCACTTTATATGATGCAGATGAACCGACAATGGATGTACAACGCCAACAGACAGTCAAAATAGTACATTACCGGCATGCATGCTTTTCTCGAAGTGGCGAAAACGAACAAGAATGCGAGGGGATTCATTTGTTGTCCATGCTCTGATTGCAGAAACCAAAAAGACTACTGTGACTCGAGAACACTTCACCTCCACTTATTGAAATATGATTCATGCCGAACTATGTGGTTTGGACCAAGCACGGTCAAAGAGGGGTTGTGATGGAAGATGACGAAGAAGAGAAGGAGGATATTTCGGACTGGGCCGCAGGGCAAGCTTTTGCAGATACTTTGATGGAAGATGCTGACGAAGAAGAGTTACCAACAAATGCTGATGGCCCTGCTGATGATCTTGGTCATGTTCTACAGGATGCACATAGGGATTGCGAAAACGAAAAAGAAAAGGCAAAGTTGCAGCGTATGATAGAAGATCACAGAAAATCGTTATGCCCAGATTGCAAGCCGAGTCACAAAAAGCTTGGTACTACACTAGAAATGCTGCAATGGAAGGCAAAACATGGTGTGTCTGATAAGCCATTTGAAGGGATGCTAAAAATTGTGAAGGACAAGCTTCCCGAGAACAATGAATTACCGTCCACCACATATGAAGCGAAACCGACTGTGTGCCCTCTTGAGTTGGAGGTACAGAAGTTCCATGCCTACCCTAATGATTGCATCCTATATCAGGGCAAGGATTACGAGAATTTGGATGCTTGTCCTGTGTGCAAAGCACTACGTTATAAGATTCGACGAGATGAAGATCCTGGTGGTGATCTCCAGGGGCACCGTGACAAGACGAAGAGAGTTCCGGCGAAGGTTATGTGGTATTTTCCTATAATACCACGTTTGAAGTGTTTGTTCAGGAACAAAGCAAATGCTAAGATGATGAGATGGCACAAAGAGGAACGTAAGGAAGACAACATGCTGAGACATCCGGCTGATGGGTCTCAGTGGAGAAATATTAATAGAGAATTCAAAGACTTTGATGAAGATGCAAGGAACATAAGGTTTGGTTTAAGTACGGATGGTTTCAATCCATTCGGCGAGTTTAGTAGTGGTCATAGCACCTGGCCTGTGACCCTATGCAAGTTCAACCTTCCTGGTTGGATGTGCATGAAGCAAAAGTTCATTATGATGCCGGCACTCATCAAAGGTCTAAAACAACCTGGCAACGACATTGATGTGTATCTAAGACCATTGGTCGATGAACTATTACTGCTATGGAAGAAGGAAGGTGTACGTGTGTGGGATGAGAATAAGCAAGAGAGCTTCAACCTATGAGCATTATTGTTGTTCGTTACCATCAATGATTGGCCTGCTCTAGGTAACCTTTCAGGGCAGACAAACAAGGGATATCGGGTATGCACGCACTGTTTACATAAAACACAAGGTATTCATCTCAAAAATTGTAAGAAGGTCATGTATATGGGTCACTGTTGTTATCTTCCAACAAATCACACCTTAAGGAAGAAAGGGATGCATTGGAAAGGGAAGGCTGATCATCGTACGAAACCACCCCATTATAATGGAGACACCATATTTGAGATGGTAAAGGATCTAAGGGTAGTTTTTGGAAAGGGTGCCGGTAGTGAACCTGTTCCAACTGACGCCAACGGGCGTGCACCAATGTGGAAGAAGAAATTTATATTTTGGGAACTACCTTATTGGCAAATCCTTGAGGTCCGACACGGAATTGACGTGATGCACCTTACGAAGAATATTTGCGTGAATGTGTTAGGTTTCATGGGTTGTTACGGTAAATCGAAGGATACATTGGAAGCACAACAGGACCTGAAAGATTTTCATAAGAATGAAAAAGTTTCGCAAGAGGGTGATGATGAAAAAGATCCAGAAGAGGATGATGATGATGATGATGATTACTTAGGTCCTGCTAGTTACACTCTCACCAAGAAAGAGAAGGAAAGCATGCTTGATTGCCTGAATAGTTTGAAGGTTCCGTCTGGCTACTCGTCGAATTTAAAGGGGATCATAAATATGAAAGACAAGAAGTTCACAAATCTAAAGGCCCACGACTGCCACATGTTGATGACACATTTGCTTCCGGTTGCGTTGAGGGGTGTTCTATCAGAGAATGTATGATTATTGCTCGTAAAGGTTTGTGCATTTTTGAATGCAATTTCACAGAAGGCAGTCGATCCAGCCAAGCTAGGAAAGCTACATAATGATGCGGTTCAATGTCTTGTCGGCTTTGAGTTGGCATTTCCACCTTCCTTCCTCGATGTTATGACGCACCTCCTGGTACACCTTGTGAAAGAAATTACTATTCTCGGTCCAGTATACATTCATAACATGTGGCCTTTTGAGAGGTTCATGTCAATCCTCAAGAAATATGTTCTTAACCGTGCCCGTCCGGAAGGAAGCATTGCCAAGGGATATGGAACTGAGGAGGTCATTGAGTTTTGCGTTGATTTTGTCGACTCAATTGACTCGATTGGGCTTCCAGTATCATGACATGAGGGGAGGCTACAGGGAAAGGGCACCATCGGAAGGAAATCAAGTTTGAGCAATAATACTGATTTGTTCCATAAAGCACACCTAACTGTTCTGCAACAATCATCCATGGTGACTCCTTATAGGACGAAACATGAGCAGATTATTGCTTCTCAAAATCCAACCAAATCCGAACTCTCGATTACACACCATCACTTGGAAACATTTCCCTCATGGTTGAGTGAACAACTTGTCGGTAACTCAAAGATTCATCCACAACTCACTTTGTTAGCAAGGGGACTGAGAGACATGGGTACCCATGGGTCCCCACCGGCCAGGGTCCCACGGGCCCCTGACAAGTGGACCCGACCTTCCAGAAGACCCGCCGACCATACAAGTGGGCCCAGCGACCTTATCCGCACCTCCGAAAACCGCAGGTGACCTGATCAGGATCCCGGAAGACCCGCGAAGCCTGGTGTGCAAGTCAAGACACCCTGATGTAGCGCGCCGCCGCCTGTAGACTCCGAGTATCACGAGATACTCCTCGTAATCCGGGAGATAAGCTTCCCGCAGTTGCAACCGACCCCGACATGGGTCAACCGACCTGCGCATGCAAACCCTAGCCCGTCCCCCCATATAAGGTGGCCTAGGGCTCCATGTATAGGGACGACTCATCTTCATCCTCTCGCACAATCCACCACAACTGGACGTAGGGTTTTACTCTCCGGAGGCCCGAACCAGTATAAATCGCCGTGTCCCTCGTGTCTCGCCGAGATTTCCCTGTGCATCCCGTGCATAACCACCTACGCTCTTAGTTCCTCGATCCCTCCATTAACCTGCAAACCTCTAGGGTAACCCCCTAGCGGATCTGTCTAGGTCTCACCCCCTGACAGTTGGCGCGCCAGGTAGGGGCGATCGGGAACTCGCTGTGCAGCATGGTGGCCCAATCTGACGTCGTCTTCCCGACGAGCATGGCGGCCTTCCTCGCCGACCCCGTGGAGATCTGCTTTGGATCCTTCACGGCGACCTCTCCTGCTCCGGCAGCCTCGACTCCTCCAGCGACCTCCGAGAAGGTCGTCACGGCGTCCGCCGCCGTCCCCGTTCCCGATCTAGTATCGGAGACCCACCCACCCAGACCCTGTGACCTTGTACAGGGGATGGAAAACGTCATCGACTCGATGAGGGAAACCCTGGAGATTTGTGAACGAGCCCAGCGCTCGGCGCAGACAGCGCTACGCCACGACGCGTTCCTCTTCGGCCTGAAGTCTACGCCCGGCCTTCACCTGAGCCAACTCTCGACGCCTCTCCAGATCCAATCTGGGCGGTGACCTTTTCGCGACCCAAGGCCTACACCTCGCGCAAGGTGCGACCCTCTCGACGTGCCCTGCACCTACCACAAGGGTGCGAAGCACACCCTCCGCGGGTGCCTCCTGTGGAAGAAGATCGACAACGAGCTCCCTCGCCGAGCTAAGCGACCTACCCAGTCTCCGGACTGCGGGGAGTTCCAGAAGGTCCGGGTTCGCATCTCCCCCAACGACTCGGAGATCGTCTTCCGTCAGGTGATGGTGATCTCGGAGAACGAACCTCCCCGCGTGGGCGCGACCAACTCCGAGGAGGCGGCCCGGATCGAAGCCAACGCCTGCCGCGCTGAGCGACGTGCGGAAGAGCAGCGGTGCGTCTTGCCCTGCGCTCGAGACCTGCGCCTGGAGTTCGAGGAAGCTGGGATCCCGACCTTCAACAGCCCCCAGGCCAACCTGGGTGCGGCCATTATTCGACTCCAGCAAGTCCAGACGCCTGAAGCTGAGCAGACCCTCGCGTACCTTCGGGTCGCCAATGCCCTGGTGGAAGAGAAGAGCGCGGCCTCCAAGGCCGCTGCGTCTTCGTCTACCCGCCACTTGCGCAGTCGATCTCATCGACCTGCGTGCAGCCAACTCTCCCCCATCCGGGAGGAGGTCGCTCAGCATAACCCTGATCAACCAGTGCAACAGCCTACTGCTGCCCGCGACCTTCGCGTCAACCTCGACGCCAACAGGCGTGCTCGCGATGCCCACGGCATCGTCGACCAACGTCACCGAGAGCGCGAGGAGCGCGAGCTCCGTCGCCGCCTGGATTACGACCGCGAGTACGGCGCACCCGGGGGTGTTCACCGCATCATGGAGCGCGAGCTCCGTGATCAACGCGAGATCGAGAACAGGCGGCGTGCCAACTACGACACCGAGCATGGCGACCCCGCCATCGTCCAGACCAATCGGGACCGGCAGCCACGCTCCTAGGTTGTCGTCCCAGAGCGTAGCGTCCACTCCACGCCAAGAGAGGCCGCCCCGGCCAGAGGCTCCAGCGACGACCTTGCCCTCAACGCCTTCCCGGCGCTGGATGCCCGCTTCAAGAGGGTGGAGTACCCCGACAACTTCAAGCCCAACATCAAGCCGTATGATGGGCGCTCCACATCTGGCTGTCGACCTACTACGTCACCGTCAAGGCAGCCGGTGGTAGCTTCGACCACATGACGGCCTACTTCCCGCTGGTCATGGGCAAGGCCCCATCGCTGTGGCTCAACAACCTTGAGCCCGGCTGTATCAAGACATGGGCCGATCTGTCCCAGACCTTCACATCCAACTTCCAAGCGACCTACGATCGCCCTGGAAATGCTTTCAGCCTGGGGCGGGTCGTGCAGAAGCCTAAGGAGCGGCTCCGCGACTACAACACCCGGTTCTTTGAGAACCGAAACGAGTGCGTTGGCGTCAGGGATGACCAGATCGTCGATAGCTACAAGAAAGGCATCAAAGACCGCAAGGTCTTCGAGAAGATCCATGAGTCCAGCGCCACCAACGTCAAGGAGCTGATGATCGTCATCAACAAGCTGATGGACACAGAGGACGCGCTCCAGAATCAGTTCGATGCTGATAACGCTGGTGCATCTGGTACTACAGCGGATAAGCTCCGCAAGCGACCTTCCGAGGTCCTAGCGGTCGACGAGTGCCGCGGCTCGACCTTCAATCAGGAGGAGTTCGACCTGGCGCTCGATAGCGTTTGCGGGTTCCACGAGGGAGCTACACACACTCTCCGTGAGTGCTCCCAGTTCAAGAAGGCGTTCAGCACCCCTGCGGACCCCAAGTGACCCAGGAACGACAGCGGGCGTCGCGACAACTGCCCCTACAACAACAACTACTGCCGTGACGACCGGCGAGATCGGCACGACGATCGCCGCGACGAGCGATATGACGATCGCTGCGAGCCACCTCGCAGCGACCCACCCCGCAGCGACCCAGCTGCGGCTCTTCCGGCGGCTCCCCGCGATGAGACCAACCTGCCTCCTCCGCCAGCAGCAGGCAACCCCAACGGGCCCTTCCAGCCCGCGAACCGCACGATCAACATGATTGTGGGTGGCATCAAGTCCAGCGCCAGCAAGAGGCGCTATCGCAAGGATAAGCGCGAGGTCAACCTCGTCCACACTCAGCCAACAGCGCCCCTCGTAGGTCTGAGCAGGCGATCACATTCTCCAGAACTGATCACTGGGTACACATCCCAGACCCTGGGTCCTACCCGCTAGTCGTCAAACCTACAGTGGACGGGGCTCTGCTCTCCCGAACCCTGATTGATGGGGGGGAGCGGGCTCAACATCATCTTCGTCGACACCCTCAAGAAGATGGGCTTTGACTTTGACAAGCTCACTAAGTCCGATGAGCCCTTCTACGGCATCGTCCCTGGGAAGGCGGCCTACCCCCTGGGTCAGGTCTCCCTTCCCGTCACCTTTGGTATGGAGGCAAACTTCCACACGGAGTACCTCAACTTCAAGGTCGCCAACTTCAAGTCCTCCTACCATGCGATCCTAGGTCGCCCGATGCTGGCCAGTTTCATGGCCATCCCGCACTACACCTACTTGGTGTTGAAGATGCCGGCGCCAAATGGGGTCCTCTCCGTCTTCGGGGACCTCATCATCTCCTTCAAGTGCGACACGGAGGCTCTCGACCTTGCTGCGACCTCCGCTGCCATCGACACCTCTGCAGTCTTGGTCTCCGAGGCCAAGACCGTCGACCCAGTCGACCTACCTGTCCCGGAGCAGAAGCGCACCGACACCGCCCTAGACGCGACTCCCTCGACGAAGAAGGTCTGCCTCGGCCTTGCCGACCCAAAGAAGACGGTGGTGATCGGCGACGGGCTCAACCCCAAATAGGAACTCGCGCTCACCAGTTTCCTCCGGGATAACGCCGACATATTCGCATGGAGTCCATCGGATATGCCGGGTGTCCCCAGGGAGCTGGCTGAGCACGCCTTAGATGTAAGCAAGACGGCCAAGCCTGTCAAGCAGAAGCTTCGCCGCTTTGCGAAAGACCGCAAGGACGTCATTAGGGTAGAGTTAATAAATCTCCTCGCTGCCGGATTTATTCGAGAGTGTAAAAACCCGGTTTGGCTCGCCAACCCGGTTCTTGTACCAAAGAAAATCGGTCAATGGAGAATGTGTATCGACTACACCGACCTCAACAGGCACTGCCCTAAAGACCCCTTCCCTCTTCCGCGCATCAACCAAGTCATGGACTCCACGGCTGGAAGCGTCCTCCTCTGCTTTCTCGACTGCTACTCAGGCTATCACCAGATAGCCCTGAAGGTCTCCGACCAAGACTCTGGAGCTCTTGTCCTTTAGCGTCGACACTACAAGAGCATCTGTTTCCTAAGTAGAAGGACGTAGGTTCGGATTATTTTTCTTCTTCTTCTTTGGAGCATCAAACCGGCCATCTTGGTCGCTTTACTGCTCGGGGGCTACTACACTAGTGCGTCTTCGACGCCCTATTTTCTTCAGGTCGCCTCGACCTAATGGAAGCCCGCTTCCATCACTTCTCTGCTCGACCTACCCTTGGTAGGTTTGTTGACCTTTCTGAAGGTCATGACTGCTACTACAACATGCCTGACTCAGGTCAGGTCGGCAGTTCTGCAAGATCTACGCCTCGTCTTCACTTCGACTTCATGGACCTTCGACTCAAAAGCTCGACGTTCAACTTCGTGCGTGCATCGGAGGGGTTTTTTCTTTTTTGGATCCCCGTGCGCCCTTCACGATCTCGACGGTGCCGCGCCTTCGTTACTCTTCGACACAACCTCACCTCAGCCACTACGCCTACACGTCGATCGGGGGCTTGAGAGACATGGGTACCCATGGGTCCCCACCGGCCAGGGTCCCACGGGCCCCTGACAAGTGGACCCGACCTTCCAGAAGACCCGCCGACCTTACAAGTGGGCCCAGCGACCTTATCCGCACCTCCGAAAACCGCTGGCGACCTGATCAGGATCCCGGAAGACCGCGAAGCCTGGCGTGCAAGTCAAGACACCCTGATGTAGCGCGCCGCTGCCTGTAGACTCCGAGTATCACGGGATACTCCTTGTAATCTGGGAGATAAGCTTCCTGTAGTTGTAACCGACCCCGACATGGGTCAGCCGACCTGCGCATGCAAACCCTAGCCCGCCCCCCATATAAGGCGGCCTAGGGCTCCATGTACAGGGACAACTCATCTTCATCCTCTCGCATAATCCACCACAACTGAACGTAGGGTTTTACTCTCCAGAGGCCCGAACCAGTATAAATCGCCGTGTCCCTCGTGTCTCGCCGAGATTTCCGTGTGCATCCCGTGCATAACCACCTACGCTCTTAGTTCCTCGATCCCTCCATTAACCTGCAAACCTCTAGGGTAACCCCCTAGCGGATCTGTCCAGGTCTCACCCACCTGACAGGGACCTTGTAGCACAATTGTAAAATTTTAAGCTTACGATATAAATGGTTATAGTTTTTACACAAGAGCTCAAGATCGTAAAAGCACGAACCAAAATAGTGGTGTCCGTATGGACGTGATCGACAATGCTGGTTGCAAGACCTCCTATTATGGTATCATAGAAGAGATATGGGAGCTTGAGTACGGGGCGCTGAACATCCCTCTGTTTCTTTGCCAATGGGTAAGACTGACTGGCGTAAGGAAACATGAATATGGAATGACAATAGTGGACCTGACCAAGATTGGGTTCAAAGATGATCCATTCGTCCTTGCCAAAGATGTGCACCAGGTTTTTTATGTCAAGGATATGACTAGCATACCGAAGAATAAAAATACCCAAGAAGGACCACAAGAGCAAAGGCGTCACATAGTTCTTCCGGGTAAAAGAGTAATCGTGGGAGTCGAGGACAAGACAGATCAGTCCGATGATTATGATCAGTTTGATGGCATTCCTCCGTTCGCTGTCGAAGTTGACCCAAGCATATTGCTTGGACATGAAGAGGCACCGTACTTACATGCTTGAGGTTAATGTCGTACTGTAATGATTAATTGTTAAATCGATTGTGTAATGCTAATGTGATCAACTCTTTTATTGGTCTCAAACAAGTTCTTAACGATTCTGAAGTCTATGCACTTTGCAGTGTTGTATTGGTCTCAAATTTTTTATAAAGCTTGAATATGTCATGTGAGATTGAACCACCAAGTATGAGATTTTTCTGAGTTGGTTTAGTATTTTTCGGTTTAATTGAATTTCTGTGCGACATCACCTACTATTTAAATGTTGAACTGAGACCACCCCTGAAACGATCCAGAATGGTGCCAAACTTGGCCACAAGGTCTCTTGTGCCTTAGAAGTCTAATTTATCTGGAAGTCGAATCATAATTCTTGAGTTATTGATGTGTAATTCACAATATTTAAGCTTCTGTAGCACGAAGAAAAAACCTATAATACATTTAGTCATTAGAAAAATCTAAGATCTTGCGTGAGCTAATATTTTGGGTGTAAATGACAATAAAAAAAATTCAGACCATTTCGACATAGGTGGAGTACACGTGCTTCACAAAGCTATATGGAACCTTTCATCGAACCATCTCTATACACTTAAGTTCTTAACGATTCTGAAGTCCATGCACTTTGTAGTGTTGAATTGGTCTCAAATTTTTTATAAAGCTTTAATATGTCATGTGAGGTTGAACCACCATGTTTAAAATTTTTCTGAGTTGGTTGAGTATTTTTTCGGTTTAATTGAATTTTAGTGCGAATGCACATCAATATTGCAAATGAAAATTGAAAGTGAATGTTTACAACTCTAAAATATAATTTTGCATAGCAAAGTAGAGTTTATTAGATTTTAACTAAATATAATTTTGCATGGCTGAATTATTAAAAGTTACTATTTTTTAAAGTTGCAAAGAGAAAGAATGAGAAAATGATGAAACAAATGGGGAAAATTAACTTCCCGCCCAAAAATACCCTTTAGTCCCGGGTGGTATTAAAACCTGAGACTAAAGGAGGGCCTTTAGTCTCGGGTGGTAAGTCCACCCGGGACTAAAGGGCGAAATTTCCCCTTTTGGGGGGGGGCGCTCCTGCGCGAAAATCACTTTTAGTCCCGGGTGGCCTTACGACCCGAGACTAAAGGCCCCCCTTTTGTCTCGGGTCGTAAGGCCGCCCGAGACTAAAGGCCCTTCAGTCTCGGTTCGTAAGGCCACCCGAGAAGAAAGGGTGGGGGTATATATGAAGCGTCCCCTTCCCCCTGCTCCCCACACTTGCCACTCCACCACGCCCCCTCCTCCTCCGATCCGTCCTCGTCGTCGTCGTCGATCTCCGCGGCCGGGTCCTCCGCCATTGTCTCGGCGCCGCACCCTCCCGCGCCGCCGCTGCCTCCTCGACCTCCCGCGCATGACGTCTCTCGGCGCGGGCCACTCCACCGCGCCGCCTCGGCCCGCCGCCTCCTCCTCCGTCGTCGTCGTCGTCTCCGCGGCCAGGTCCCCCGCTGTCGTCTCGGCGTCGCGCCGTCCCTCCTCGACTTCCCGCGCCGCCCCTGCCTCCTCGACCTCCCACGCCGGCCCCTACCTCCTCGACCGACGCACGCTGCCGTGCCGTCCCCGCCGCCTCCGTTGACCCCGCCGTCCTCTGATCCGGATCCACACCCGCCGCGCCCGATTCCGGCGTCGTCCGTCTCCACCGCTGTCGCCGTGTGCCTGTCCGGCCTCTTCATCCCCGTCTCTGGCTCGCGCCGCCGTACGTGTCGTCGTGTCCTCCGCCGCTCGAACGTACGTCATCTTCCCAGCCGGCGTCCGGCTCTTCCCACCCGCCCGTCGCTGCCTCTTCCCGGCCGGCCCCCAATCTCCCGCCGTGCCGGCCACCGGCGCCGCCGCCCTCTACTTCAGCGCGCGGGGTAGGGGAGGGGGTTACTTGCTGACGCAAGCCCATGGATGTCTTGCGTCAGCAAGTTTTTTTTTAATTTTTTTAATGGACATAAATTTCATTAATTTATTACATTGTTTAATGTATTTAGTGTATTTAGTGCATTTTAGTGTATTTAGTACATTTTAGTGCATTTTTTATTTGTTACCTAATTTAGTGTATTACTTTATTTTAGTGCAACACTGTCCTTCAATCCCTCCGCCCCACCGTCCTCCGACCCATCCGCTCCGCCGTCCTCCGACCAATGCGCCCCGCCGTCCTCCGACCACTGCGCCCCGCCGTCCTCCGACCACTCCGCCCCGCCGTCCTCCGACACCTCAAACCTGTCGGCGCCGCCTACAGCCAACTTCGGTAGGTGCCGTCGCGTAATTCATAAAAATTCGTAGAAATTCTTAGAAATTGTTGTTTATTCATAGAAATTCATAGAAATTCGTAGAAAATCATGTTATTCATAGAAATTCTTAGCAATTCTTATCTATTCATAGAAATTCGTAGAAAATCATGTTATTCATAGAAATTCTCAGCAATTGTTGTTTATTCATAGAAATTCATAGAAAATCATGTTATTCATAGAAATTCATAGAAATTCGTAGAAAATCATGTTATTCGTAGAAAATCTCAGCAATTGTTGTTTATTCATTGAAATTCGTAGAAAATCATGTTTATTCATAGAAATTCGTAGAAAGTCATGCTATTCACAGAAATTCTCAGCAATTGTTGTTTATTCATAGAAATTCGTAGAAAATCATGTTATTCATAGAAATTCTCAGCAATTGTTTTTTATTCATAGAAATTCATAGAAATCATGTTATTCATAAAAATTCATAAAAATTCTGAGTAATTGTTGTTTATTCATAAAAATTCGTGTTATGGATAACAATGAGGACCATGAGCGGATTATGGAGAACCTTATTGCTGGTGGTTCAAATACCAATTTTCTAACTTACACCGACGAGGAGCGTAGCCAGGCGGATGGATTCATGAACATAACCAAGGAAGCTGACGCCCAAGCCAAGCACGACAACACCCACGCCGAGCAAATCAACGCCCAAGCCGAGCACGATAACAATGAGGACCTTCGCATGGTTAATGCAGAAGGTTCCAACGAGGTATATATATATCATGCATTAAGTTCATGATGCATTGGTTCTCGACGAACCTCGCGTAAATAACGAATCTGCTACTTGTAGGCTTCATGCTGGAGCACAAAAAAGACGAAGAGAGGGCATACAAAAGTAATCCGCGATGACGTGATGTATCATATCACGATAGTCAACGAGCTTGGCCAGCCTTGGGAGCCAAAGAAGATCAGGGACAAGTACATGTCCTAATGCGGGGCTCTTGTAAGGGACAACGTGCCCCTCAAGTCTAGAGAATGGAAGGGAAAAGAAGATAATCCATGGGTTGTTCCGGATGCACTAAAAATATGTTATGGAATGATATCCTAACACACTTCACACTTCCACCGGGCGTCCAACCAGACTTCGTGAAGCAGTGGACTCTCCAGAAGATGGCAACTCAATTACAGAGTTTCAAGAAGCTGCTGCATAAAGATTATATCAAGAAGAACCAAACTCCAAATTGGGATAATTATCCGAAGCTCAAGGATCACTGGCAGTCCTTTGTGGATTACACGAATTCTGGAGATTTCGCCAAGAAGAGCGCACGAGCGAAGGAACGTGCTAGTAAGAAGACGGATTACAACCATCATCTTGGTCGAGGTGGTTACGCGGTTGCAATACCCATGTGGTAGAAGATGGAAGAAGACCTGCTCAACAAAGGTATCGTACTAGCAGTCTTTGACTGGTGCGAATGATCGAAGAATTGGTATTATGGCCATGGTGGAAGATTAAACCTTGATGATGGTTCCCTTGAATTCCTACCCATGTTAAGGGAGAAGGCACTTGAGATTATGAAAAAAGTTGAAGATATCAAAGCGGGCTGAGTAATTGTTGACAGAGAGAATGATGAGCTCACTTATGCACTCGGGAATTCAGAACACCCAGGACGTTGCAGGGGCTACGGGGTTGTACCGTGGAAGTTTGCTTTCAAGGGATACGAAGACACCTATAGAAGCCGCAAAAAGAAGAAGAGAGCGTGAACAAGCACAGTGGCGCGAGACGATGGAGGAAAAACTTAAACAACATGAAGAACGTATGAATGCAGAGATTGAATGATGAGTGGCCACCGCGGTAGCTGAGACTGCCCATTCTGGAGCACTGCCACAAGTACCGGTGGATCCCATCATTAGCCCTTTCGCTCGCAAAAGTAGTTGTGCTTCCACAGAGGCCCCCGAAGAACAAAGGGGAATCCCCGAAGATGTTCAAGTGGAGGACAACAAACGTTAACCTGTGGATGAACTCTGTCAGCGCACCGCATGTGAGCTGCACAAGCCGTTCGGCAACATCACATTGAAGGTATAAATATGATTAATACATGCAATTTATTATATCAACCTTTGATGCATGCATGTCTCAGACATTTAATAACTTCATCATTTCCTTACATATATATAGGTGGCGTACGGAAGTGCTTTTGCACATCTCCCAGGACGTACAAGCCACGACATGTAGATTCCACCTGGCTACGCCTCAGTAGGTGTGGAGGAGGTTGTTGACCCACAATTTAACAACATAGAGCTAGACATCCCAGGAGGTGACGGGGAAAGGACACTCCAGGATGCGCTTCACGGTATCGTATTGTGGCACAAACGTTACATCATAATACCTAACATGTCGCCATTGATATCTGTGAGTGTTGCCGAGCAGCAACCACCATCTCCCGGGCCGTCACCGAGATCGTCACCGAGTCCTCATCGCTCACCGTCTCCACAACCTGCGAATTCTGTTGGTGCGAGCGATAATGACGATGACCCCCCTCGTCATCAATCACCACCAAAGGAACCTTCACCAATGCAACCTTCCCCAAAGTAGGCTCCCAAGAGGTTCCGACCACAATCTACCAAGTCTATACCCCTGCCAAATCCGAATCCCCCGACGAAGAAAGGGAAAAAGCAGCATGTTCAAAGAAAGCTACCATATAACATGACAGAATCTAAAAATGAGGTGGAGTGTCAAAAACAAGTAAAGGAAATTTTTCAGAAAGTAACTTCAGAAGGTAGACAGAGGCGGCTCGAAGAAAAGAAGAAAGTAGATCCGGTGAAACTCAGAGCATTCATAAAAAGGCAGGAAAAAGAAAAGAGACGGGTATAGTTGAAAAGTGATTATGACCGCTCCCTGCAGAAGTCCCTACAGAAAAAGAGACGAGGAGGGTCACCAAATAGTTATATCGACAAAGTACCGAGGTCGACGATGCCACAAGATTATAGGAAGAAGAAGAAGCCAACAGAAGCATCGACGTCGGCGAAAGAGCCTCCAACGAAGAAGCCAACAGAAGCATCGCCGTCAGCGAACGAGCCTTCAATGGAGAAGCCAACAGAAGCATCAACGTCGGCACTACAGACTTACGTCCCCTCTGGCCTCACTACACAAGAACGAGCTCTTGCAGTTGTGGGATCCACCATTTTGTATACTTTAAATAAGTATATCTGGGTGCTCGGTTGCCAATAGTACCATTCCCTGGATCGGCTGATGGTACCGGCACTTCACAAGAAGTATCAGATCCATATATCGTAAGGCAAACAAGACATTATTTTAAAGGAGTTTGAGGGTAAGAGAAGAATTCTACCAAAAATGAAACCTCAAACTTACAGCGGAGATCTACGTAGCAGAACCATAACCTCAGGCAGCTTGTCCGGAAACGGGTCAGCAGACCCTCCCCTGCAACGAAGCTCGTCCTCTCTTCCTTCTGAATAGAAGGGATAGGGAAGCAAGAGTGAGCACCTAAAATAGGTACTCAGCAAATCTCAACGTATAGGAAATTAACCTATGTCTATATGCAAGATTGCCGATGGAAAGGAACAGGTCTTGATTATTATGAAAGTAAATAAATGCGGGTGAAGTAAATCTGAGGAAAACAGAAAGTAAATCAAGTATAATTAATAAGTAGTTTGGTCCTGGAGGGGGAACACGTAGCCTCCCCTACTAGTCCCCAAGTTTTATTGAACTCAGCGACCATCGGGGTCCACTGAGCCGGCATCTGCCGTATCACTTTCTAAGGGCCACAGCCCTGTCTCACCAAAACCATTCCCACCCAAAATGTATCTAATCAACGGGAGCTTTTACCAAGAGTGCTCATAACCGAGAGCCATGACTATTCGAATAGATCAAACTCTATACAGAGGCGTACACTGTACCCATACGTCTGACCAGCCCATACCATGCCCTTGGCGGTACTGGCCACATGAACCATACCAACCGACGTCCCCGTATGGATTACATTATCATCCATCCATGGATAACATTCCCTAGCTCCATCCACGTCTACACTGGGGCCTAAGTAGGGGTCATTCCACCACCACCCGCCACGCGGGTCCACGTCCCGGGACAAAAGCATATGCAACAAAGTGTGGTATAAATACCACCGCGTCACCAAGACGCCATAACGTTCCTGATGACCCGTACCGGCCAGACCTAGGACTATGCGAAGGTCCTGCTCCAGCGCATCTGTTGCCCACCACGACCTCTTGGGATGGCTTACTAGGTTCAGTAGTGGGGTGCGATCCAAGGCCGCACATGAACAAGCATTCCCGACAGGCTATGCCTTTTTGGCTACGTATGGTCGTACTAAACACTGGAAAGACTTTCCCGAGAACCGATCCTTATATGACCGGAGTAAGCATGGACAGGATCCTCTATTGAGGCTGCCCCCATACTCCCATGTCCATCCTTAAGGAGTCTAACTCTCTTAAGTGGGTTTATATTATTACCCCCAATCTATCTCTCCCTGTCAACTGAGATCCTTTCATGAATAGTTGTGAATAAGTAAACTAGGATGATGCTTGATCATCGACTGAATCGAGATCGGGACCATTGAGTCCTTAAAGCAAAATGCATATCAATTTATTATCTGGGTTCATTTTACTTTATAACAGTGAATAAGGTATGATCAAGGGGGTGTTGCTGGGACTTTCCTTAACCTAATGAGGGAGAAAGACTATAGAGTTTGTCTTGAGCTTCCTTGTCTTGATCTTGATCGTCTTCTAATCCTTGATTGATCTTCCGTTGATTCACACTCGATCTAGAGTAACGCAGTTATACGCATAAATATAAATCAAACATCAATCATAGCAATCATCAAACATATGTTAGAGAGATGAGATCGTGATCTAAGAATCTAGAGTGAAACCTTAAGATCGAAAGTAATGATCGTGACGAGAGACGATCGAACCGGTCACATAAAATATGGACCCGTCGGTAAAGAAAATAGATGCTTGAATGATTCTAGGGCTATAAATGGGAGATTTCATGTGCCTAGGATATGGTTTGGCTTTTATGGGCTTCTAGTATTTCTAGGAATTTTGGTGGAATTTTTGGAATCAAGGATATGAAAAAGCGGATTTTCGGGTACACTAAAGGGGCTTTTCTACAGGTTGAAAAAGAACAAAAGGAAATCTAATATCTAGAAATGTGCCAAAATGAATTGGACAACACTTCTAGGGTTTTTAGGGCCTCTAAGATTTATGGTGAATTTTTGCGAATTATTGGGAATTTCTAAGATAGCAAACTAAGACTTGGTGTGCATTAGGCTATGTGGACGTAGCAAAATGAGGTGGCTGAGTGGCTGACAGGTGGGCCCGGGTGCTGACGCGGTGTGGTGCTGGCGTGGCTGGCGTGCACATCTATGTGGGGTGCCACGCGGTGGACCGGCTGGCGTGGCGTGCACACGTGGCACGTGTGTGCCTTCGGTCCATTAGACCGGGTGCACGTGGGGAAAGGAAGGGGAGGAAGGACGATGGGGTGACGTCGTGCTGCCTGGGCCCACACGTCAGTGGTCGTGTGTGGGATGGTGTCGACGACAGTGGACGACGACAGGTGGCGCCGCCTAAGATAAGAGCGAGCACAGCGGCGGGAGCAGAGAACTCACCGGAGTTCTCGCCGCCGGCCGCTAGGATGGGTCTCCCGCGACGGCAAGCGGCTCTACAGCTTCGGGTGGACACAGCAGAGCCTGGAGAGGTGCAGTGGTGGCCAGAAGGGGCACGGCGGTGCGACGTGAGTTCGCCGGAGTAGCAGCGGCGCACGGTTGTGCACGGAAATCACCCTGGAGGGCGTTTCGTGCCAAAAGAGTGTGTGTGCATGTGCGCGTGCCTAGTGAGGGGAGAGGGGCGGCCAACGGGGTATGTGGTGGCCGGAGCACCGCCGGAGGCTCGCCGGTGCGGCGGCAGCACGACTTTCATGCAGCGGCGGTGCTAGGAAGGGAAAAGGAAGGGAAGAGATGGCTCGGGCAGCACAACGGCCGTACCTGAAGGGGTTCAACACGGCGGTGTGCTCAATTCTGGCAGCATAACTGCCGAAATTGAGTTCACCGCGACGGCAAGCGGCGGAGGGGAACAAGCGGCGGTGGGGTTGCCTATGGCTCTATGGTGTGATCTGGCTACGGTGGAGCAGAGCTTCGCTCGTGCGTGATGGCTGGTGAGCTCGCCGGAGCCTTGGCTCGGGTGTAGCCCGGCGGGGAAGTGGCGGCGGCATTGTGCTCTCGCCGGCGGAGCAGGGCTTCGCCGGGAGGAGTGGAGGGGTTGTGGTGCAGTGTGTGTGGGTGTGTGGAGCTCGGTGGGGCTCTCGTCCCTATTTATAGGCCGGAGAGAGGAGAGGAGCTTGGCAGTGGTGCGGCGGCTAGGGATGAAAGTGGTGTGGATAATTTCCGCATCCGATCCGATCCGAATCCGAATTATGCGAATATGGAGAAGAGTTTTTGATATCCATGCGGATGTGGATAATCCGAATCTGATTGTGTGCGGATGCAAATTAGGATATGGTGTTAGCGATATCTGACGGACATGAATTATCCGATAATTGAATGCAGATAATCCGAGGCTTATAATAGGATATCCGACTACTATGACAGCCCAATACAACCCCATTATGACGTTTTACCTATACATAATAAAAAGGCAGAATAAAAGTGGCTTTAAGCATCCATATTTAGTTATTTGGTTTGACGTGTTTGCTATACTCTTAAGTATAAGTTGAGAACTCATAATAATTTTATTCGAGGTCAGAGTGTGAACTGTGAAATGTCATTCTCGACAGTGAAAATTACTTTCATTATTAGTGAACCATAAAGATTATTTTTCATATTATGTTGCTGTTTTATGACTTCGCTTTAAAAAATATTGATCACCATTTGAAGTTGAATATAAGTATGTATTATCTGACTATATTAATATGTGTCTGCTCCGACACTGAAGGACCGAATAGGGCGACCAGAGAGGGGGAGTGAATGGGAGCCGATAAAAATTCTTCCCTTAGGTCGAACTCGGCCTATACCTCGATTGCCACTCCAAACGCTCACGCACACAAAGGAAGCTCCAAACAAGGCACACACAAGTCTAGAAGATCAACCAACAAGCCTAGGAGCAAAGAGCGAAAGCACCAAAGCAAGAACCAAAGGACTTAGGCACTGCTGCGAAGTCCCTGGCGGACTGTCCGGGGTGACCGGGCGGACCGTCCGCGTGGAGGGCGCGGACCGTCCGGCAGGTCACGGCGGACTGTCCGTAAAAACGCTTCGAACCACCAGAGCTACACCCCCGAAATTTGGACTGTCCGTGGAGGCTTCGCGGACGGTCCGTCCGAAATCCGACCACGTGGACTGTCCGTGAGACCCCCGCGGACTGTCCGCCAAACCCCTTGCAACCAAAACCTAGGGGCGAAACGGATCGAAACGAAGACGCGCAACAACACGAAGAACACGGGACGAACTCCTGAACGCGCGGACTGTCTGCGGGGTCCTCGCAGACTGTCCGCTAGCCCCGGACAGAGCTGCTCGAGTTCGAGCCCGCGAAGTCAACTCTCCCAATCCATCACCGGATCTCCCAAACGCCAAAAGCTCTTGAGACAAGATTTGGGGGAGATGATAAGCAACACAAGAGGAAGCTATGCTCCAAAAATCTCGACCTCTAAGCCACTAAATCGCAGGGAATCGCGGATCACACGAACTCCACCAAGAACACGAACTCCGGCCAAAAACTCACGAATCGAAGGCTCTCCATGGAGTTTGAGGGGTGAAGATCATACACAAACATGCGCAAGGCATCCACCCATGATCCCCTCAAAGAAATCCGTGAGGAAACGCCCTCAAATCCCCGAATCGAGCGAAGAACGAAAATACCCAAAAATAGTCCCAAAAATAACACGAAAATCACAGAGGACTAGGAGATCACCGGGACGCTGAATGCTTCCATACATCCAGAGGTCAGAGTCTGTACAAGAGTCTAGCCTAAGGAATCCAGAGGGAAAAGAAGCAGTCCAGAGAAATCTACCGGGGGAGAAAGCCCTAGAGTCCAAGAGAGAGAGATGCCATCCACCTCTCCGCTATTTATATGAAGTCCATCGGAGGGAGGTAAAAGACCACGCTACCCCTACTGCTTAAATGAAGATACAACCCCTCAGGGGCATTTTGGTCAAGTCTTCATCGGACGGACACGCTTCCACCGTGGCTTCGCTTCACCTCGACGCAAACCCCGTGATCACGCCACGTGCCCTCCACCTCGAAGCTTCCCAAAGCTCCCGGATCACCGTCTTCGTCGCCTCGGGCCTCCGGGCTTGGTTTTGCGGCCCAAACCAAGAAACCGTCCACCTGATGGTTTTGTGGGCAAACCACCAAATCCCGCGTGCAAGCTTCGGGCTCCAACCGCTACCTTGCACCGGCCCATGTTCACGACTTCAGCCCGCCAGTCTTGCACCGCACGGCTCGCACTTGACCCTATCGGCCACCGGGTCCATCGAACCAAGCCTACTTGCCACTCCATCACCCGGAGGCCGCCACGGCTCAGGCCTTTCGCGCTTGTTCTTCACCTGCACCGACACGAGTCAAGCCGCAACCTGTACCTGCACACTTAACCAAGCATCAGTCCACACAACATTATCAACCACTCATCACTAAGGAGCGACCCTCCACTGGTCTTCGGACACACCTGGTCCTCAGACACTGATCCGACTCCGCACCGTATCCGACATCTGAAAAAATCTGCATTCGTAACCGCATCTGTATAATATTTGCTCTGCTCCACATCCGACAAAAAAATATGGATGTGGATATGGAAAACGTATTATCCGATCCGATCCGCTTTCATCCCTAGCGGCGGCGGCCATGGCGACGTCATCGGCGCCCAGCGGATAAGGCCGCGGAGAGGGGGAAGAGGCAGGGATGAGGGCGGTGCAGGTGACTACCACGCGCGTGTCAGGTCGACTGGTGCTGCTGTAGGAGAGGAGGCGGCCTGCGGCAGAGCTCTGCGGCGCGACGCAGCGCTGCGCTGAGGCGACGAGTACAGCGCCAGGAGCTAGGGCTAGGGAGGTCAAGCTAGGGTGGATGTGTGAGCGCGGCGGCTTCGGGTGGTGCAGGGGAGTGCGATGCTCGCCTCAGCGATGATCTTGGCGCAGCTCTGAGCGAGATCGCGTGGCGATGCCAGCGGCGGCGCTCTGGAGCTCGCTCATGGCCGTCGATCGTGGCGCGGCGAGTGTGGGCGGATGGAGGGCTGGGGATGAGTTCAAGCGGCTCTGGAGAGTTGACTTGGGGCTAGGGGTTACGGCACGCATATCGGCTGGATAAGGGAGGCGCTAGGTGAGGAGATCAGGCGGTGGGCGTGGCCGCTGTGGAGCTCTGGTGTGGTACGGCGCTGCGGCGAAGTGCGGCGCAGGGCTCGGCGGGGCGCTCCTGTGGTCAAAAGCTGCGGCGCAGAGGCAGGCGAGTGCGGTGTGCGCGAGCAAGGCAGTGGGAGAGGGGGAAAGGCGGGGAGATGGCAGCGGTGTCACGGCGTGTGGGGGTTGAGGGAGCAGGACGGGATGGGATGGGGAAGACGATGGGGTGATACCAGCGTGATGTCGACCAGGCGGGGATGGACTGGGCTGCGGCTGGGTCAAGCTGGGCTGCGCGAAAAGTGAGGGGTGGCGGACTGCGGAGAAAAAGAAAAGGAGGGGGTGGGATGGACTTGGCGGGTTTGAAAAGGGATGGTCGGCCCACTATTAGTTTGAAAGGGGTTTTCTATTTATTTGAGAATGAGTTTGAATTCAAATTTGAATTTGAATTTCAAATTTGAATGGACCAATATGTGTAGGTGCTCTAGAAAATCCTTAGGAAAAGTTAGAGAAGAATTTTGGGGTGAGAAAAGATGTTAGCCATTCATATGCATATGAAACCTAGGGTTTAATTTAAGGGTTGCATTGGAAATAAGAAAAATGCAAAGACCTTTATGTGAAATTTGCTATTTGTTTTTGGAAAAAATTTTAATGGGCTATTTTTAAAGGTTTTGAAAAACCGGGATGTGACAACAGTTATGCCTACAGAACAATTAGCGGCAGTCATTCAAATGCAAGAAGCAACAAGGCTCCCAATAGATACTATTCTCGGCCAGGAATAACCTCCTCAGGATAAAAATTTCGTACCTAGGTGGCACTACCAGCCAGGAAAATCTCTTGTCAGGCCAGAGTTGGTGAAGAAACTGCCTACTCAGATGCGCAGATTTCATGACTTTTACATGAAGATGTCTAAAGGGGGCCTGGAGATGATTGCCATGCTTATTAGACCGGATGATTTTGCTAGTGAAGACGAGAAGTTAGTCTGGCTGGAATTCAAGGATATTTATGAAATTACCATCTTGACTCCCTGAATAACGATCTTATCATCGCCTGGTGCCTGTAAGTGACAGTGCAATTCATATGCTAATTAATAAACTAATGCATCCGCTAATTAACTTTGTCTTTCATTTTATGTAGTCTGGAACTTACTACGATGCGAAAGAAGAGTTATCACCGAATAGGTTTCATGGACCCATCGTTAGTTTGTCAAGACCAAGTAAGGCAATGCCCAAAAACAGCATCCACAATAATCTTTAGGACCTTGAATCGACTGCATTTCAAGGATTTGATACTGCTACCTTACAACTTCGAGTATGTGCGATTACCATCTTATTAAGGGTTTGCATTTCTAATTATCCTAGTTAATATTATTTAGTTCTCATCTTTTGAGCATGCATGTATATACAGTTTCCACTGGATTCTTCTAATAATTGAAGTCGACAAGAGCAACGTCATGATATTTGATTCGTTGAAAAGAAACCCTGACAAATACCAAGACCTTCAAGATATGTTTCAAGAGTAATAATTCTATCTATTATACGTTTCCTTTTATGCAATAGTGCTTTTACTAACACTAGCTCTAACTTTCATTATTATCCTCCAGAGCTTAGGAAAATTCATTGTTATGAACCCTGGACCATGGAAACCTAAACTTAGATTCTATATAGATTTTCCAGTACGTAAACCAAAAAACAACTTTAGCTTGGGCAAATTATAAAAGGAATAACACTAATATTTCATAATTATTTTCTCCAATTTAGTGTATGAGACAGGAACAAGGGACCAATTTATGTGCATACTATGTGTGTGAGTACATCCACAATTTCTTAGGTGCATACTATGTGTGTAAGTATTATTGTAAACCTATTAATAATACATCATTTTCTAACCACTTATATATTTAATTCTTAGGTGTTATATATTAATATATTTGCACATTACAGAACTCTATGATTAGGGACGTAATCATTGAGAAGGATCGTCTCTTGGTGATTCAAGAAGGTCTCGTGGGATTCTTGATGGACGTGGTGATTAGTCAAAAGGGAAGACATTATTATGACGTTCATCCAATTGAAAAATGTTAATTAGCACCTCCGGTGGAACTTGAGACTAGAATTAGAATGAAACAATATTTTGATGTATATATTCTAGTTTCAAAAAATATTATCTCCGCTTTCGATGTAATATATTGTGTGTAAATATATTTATAAGTTTATTATCTTGATATAGTATGTATAGTAGACACGTATAATTAGTGCAAACATTTATACATACACGTATCGTACACATAAATATGCTAGATATACATGTATAACAATATTAGAATAATTGGAAATGAAAATAAAAAAATAACCGAGGACCCTTAGTCCCGGGTGATATTACCACCCGAGACTAAAGGGGGTGCGCTCAGGCGCAGGTGTGCTCCCCTTTAGTCTCGGTTGGTTATACCACCCGAGACTAAAGAGGGTGCGCTCAGGCGCAGGTGTGCGCAGGCGTGCCCCCCCCCCCTCTTAGTGTCGGTTGGTTATACCAACCGGGACTAAAGGCACTCTTTAGTCCCGGTTGTCCACCCAGTAACAAAGGGGGGGCTTTTCTCTCTAATGATTAATCCCGGTTGGGCCTTAGAGAGATAACGCCCTGCCCAACCGGGACTAAAGGCTACCACTCCACCAGTGGGATAACCCGGCAACTCCCGTGCAAGAGTCATTTTCCTCGGCCCTTTGGCACGAATTCGCCAAAAACAACTCCCGAAGTCGGAGTAGAATCTGTGTCAAACGGACCCGAAGCTTGAGTTACATTACATATATAGATACAGACCAAAACTGTATCTGCAGGCATTCTGGTTCACATTGTAAGCTGCATGTATCTTTGATGCTGAGACTGGAATATCAATATATTCTCATTTCTAAAAAATGATGGTAGTGGAAAAGTTTGAGTCAGGCACGAGGCAAGGATAGGTAGTGCACGTCCAGTACCAGGATCGGGTGGGCGTCGCGCTCTTGAGCTGTGCGAACGAGAACATCAAGGAGGATAATCTCAGTGATAGATGCATCGGCATCGTCTCTGCAATTTTTGGTGCCTGCGTGCAAATTGGGGGGGGGGGGGGGGGCGTTCTGGCGTGCACACGAAGTAACAATTTATTTGTTTTTAAAAACTGGATACTTTTCCTGGTACGTATTTGTGATGTATCCATAACGTATCGGTATATAAGATACATAGCTGATATGGGAGCCGAGCGTAGCTCGGATGGCAAGCCTCCACGGTGGTGGGGCTGCCCACCCAGGTTCAATTCCCAGGAATTGCACCTGTGTGTCCTACCGGGGGAATTTATTTCCCCAGCAGACGCACATGTGTGCGGTGGTTGAGCGGCCGGATGGCCCTCCCAGTAGTTTGCTGTTGTAAAAAAATCTCCTCGTCTGTCCCACGCCAAAGCACAGGTCTAAGGTCAGCCTTATCTCACGTGTGCTGCGGTGCCGCTGTGTATGGGTGGGGCAGGAGTTCGGAGATTTTTTCGACCTGTGTGAGAAGATCTTCTTCTTAATACAATACCGTGAGGTGGTCTTACTCCCCGCAGGCCGAGTTTTTTTTTAAAGATACATAGCCGATATGTGCATCACCTCTCTGACGTATAGGGTAACACAGGCGCTGGATTGTAGGCGTCCACCATCACCCAACCTCCGTTTGGTAGAGCGCTCTAGCTCTTGCTAAATTGGCAACGACTTCTCTGGTTTGGCGGCTTCTCTAGCAAAGGTGAAGTTGTTTTTACAATTTTTCTATGACAATCTTATCTAAATGTTACTAATTGAGGACTCTTTAAACCTTTGCATGAAGCCACATAAAAATTATAGGTGGACACTTTAGAAAAAAACAAATTCAATTCTAAAAATTCTCTAAAAAAACAAAACTTTTTCTAGAAAATGTGCTTGAACATACTCTAAAGTAACCCCTAAATCTATGTCTAAATTAGCCACATCTACCGTTATATAAAATAGATTAAAGTAACCTCTATCTTCATCTAAATTACCCACCTATACCGTTATATAAAAATACTTTAAAATAACATTAAACTTATATCTAAATTTCCCACCACTAACATAAAAAAATTGTGTCCACATCAACCACATGCGCCATTATTGAAAATTTAAATCTAAATCACCTTCATTAGAAATATACCTAAAATTAAAAGTAGCTCTTTGAAAAACCCTACCAGAAACGTCTTAGACCCTGTTTGTTCGAGCTTCTTCTTTTGGGCTTTCGGCTGGAAAGCTAACTTTCGACCTTTTGACTTTTTGACAGCTGACCTTTTGGTTTTTGTAAGAAAAAAAATTATCTTCTCAGCACACCAAGAGCTAGAAAAATCTTCTCTCAGTTAGCTTTTCAACTTTCAATTCATTTCCTCATAAGTTAGCTTTCCAGCTTTTCGAAAAGTCAGCCCAATAACTGGACTGTTTGTTGTAATTTTTTTCGAATTACACACACTTATCCCAATGATTACACGCATGCAAACCCTACCCCTAGCAGCATCTTCGGAGACTATGTCGGCAAATTCTCAAGATGGAACGAAGTCACCACAGACGTCTCGTTGTCGACGGGAACGTCGCCTACCACTGAAAGCACAAATGTCGTTAAATCCTGAGAAATTCGCTCCCACGGGGAGTCGAACCCAAGATCTAAGATGCTACCGGAGCTCTTGTAACCACTAGTGTAAGGAATCAGATGCTCGTGGCCTAAGAGGGGGAGGGGGTGAATTAGGCAACTTAAAAACTTAACCTATGGCATATCACTATTTGCATAAAATATAAACTAGAACATGCTACCTAGATGTGCAACTAAGGTTGTTCTAGTGTGAAACTCCCATCCCAAAACAAGTTTTGCAACCCATAGGCAATCCTAGCAAGATACTACTCTAGGAAAGTAAAGGCAAACCAGGATTGCAAAAAAGTAATGCGGAAACGCAAAGGGGATGAGAGGAAGTAAACTCTTGACACGCGATTTATCCCGTGGTATCGGTAGGCACTAAGCCACCCCTAGTCCACGTTGTTGAAGCACTCTACACAAGAGTATTACTTCCCGGTCACCAAGTCTCTCCCAAGAGCACCACTTGAGCTCGCCACGAAGGCACTTGCCAAACTCCCTTGGTCACCTTGATGCCGCCTCCACTAAGGAGCTTCTCCACCAAGAGAAGGGGGTCTCCACGTCCCCTGCACAAAGTGTCCTCGCTGCTCCACACCAAGCCGGAGGGTCGAAGAAGTTTGCCGGAGAGCCACCTAGGCTCCAAGGCTTCCTGCACACCTCGTACAACTTGATCCACTCAAGAATCACCTCACAAGGTAGGCACACCTTACACTCACTCAGCTCTAAGCTAAGCCTAGCACTAAGCACACACACAGAGCATGTACAAGTCTATGGATGAGCAATCTAGCACTTGGATGGATTGGATATGATTTTCAATGTGTCTTGAACTCCTCTGTACTTCCACACAATCCAGCATCTCCAAATGGGTGAGTGGAGGGGGTATAAATAGCCCAAGGCGTCCAAAGAGCCGTTGGCTAAAAGCTGCTGAAATTAGTACCGTCGAATGAACCGCCGCTATACTTTTCCCAAGCGTCGGTTCATCCGGTGCCATCCAAGTCACATGACCGTTGCTTCTCTGCTGACACACTTCCTCCGACGCTTGCACCGACGGTCCTTCTCTCATGCCGTCGGTTCATCCGGTGCTGAAGGATTTCTTCCCAAAACCTTACTGGTAGCTACTTTGCTGCCGTCGGATGAACCGCTGCTCAATCCCTTATGTCCATCGGTTCATCCGGTGCTGAAGAGCTTCGTGCCCGGACCTCTCTGTTAGCGATCATACGGTCACCGGATGAACCGTTGCTATACCATCGGTTCATCCGGTGCTGTTGATTCCTGCTTACTAGGTTTCTTGATTCATCCGGCACAACTAGAAATGGGGGTGTCGGTTGATCCGGTGATCATCCTGTTGACTCGAGTCTTCACGCAGTGTACTACTTCATCCAGCCGTTACACCGACGCTGTGTTCTAGTGTACCGTCGGTTTATCCGACGCTACTCTTTTTTTTCTTTTTCTTCCACGGTTTTGACCCTTGAAAAATACACTATCTTCTCATTTTGGCATATGGTATTTTTGCATGCTTGGGACCTAGAAGTGTCTACAAAGACATGCTAGACAATATGGTTAGTCCCATTGATCATGTTGTCATTAATCACCAAAATCAAACTTGAACAAATGACATATGAAGCCATATTCGCTACACACTAGGCTACATGCCCTTTCGCCTGTTTGCAATTTCCAACTTCTCTGTGTCAGAAGATGAGCTGACCTGTAAAGTTGAAAAGAAACGACCTTACTCACTCGGAGGCCATGGAAGCCACCATGGACCAGTTGCATGGGTTTCCGGAGATATGTAATGCACAGTATCATCTTACAAGCAGATTATATAGCTAGGGATGCTGAGAAGGTTGAATTCAAGCCAAAAAAAACAATGGAATTTCCTATGATTCATTAATTTTATTTTAGAAAAAAATCATAAATGTGTACTTATATTAAATAATGTAACCTTAAATTCTTAACACAAACATATAAATTCTAACAAAATTTTCTTAAAGTTGCAATTTAAGGTGTTACGGGCTCTTCCAATCCTTCCAATATCTCAGAAGGTTTCCTTTTTTACTAACTTCATTTGCTCCAATAATCACAAGGATGAGTCAGGTTTGGGACGCATTCTATTAACTTGGTAGGTAATATCGACCAAAACATATGCACTTTGCTGTTTCCTAACATAGCAATTTGGCGATTATCTATACTATAAAGAGCGAAAATAATTGAAAATTTTTCTCACCCAATTCAGGTCCATCATACCCCTCACGCCGGACCCACCCGTCATATATTTTTAGGAGTGGATAGGGTAGAAGGACTATGGAAGGACCGAAAAATCGTAATTTGGAGAGCGTTTCTGCCAAAATCATAATACTTTTGTTACCCAACCTCACCTTACCCACCTACCCTGTACCCACGCTAACAGACCCTCCTCCACACGACGAAGGTCCAACTTGAGGTCAGCCCGCACTCCAAATTGTGTACGTCCCATGCTGTTTACAATACATACAAGCCCACAATCCTTATCTTTCTGCAAGAGAACCATGACATCTTGCGTGCCCTAAGCCCCTACTAACTCCTTCGCAAGCCACCGCCGCTGCCGCACTGCATGCCGTGAAGCCGTCTCGATCCATGGCTGGGCATCTCAAGGGCACGCGGAGGCTTAGCTGTTTCCCTGTGCTGGCCAGCAAGGCAGCGACACGCCGGCAACACCATCTACTCTTTCGCTCGCCGCTGCAGCAACTCGAGGAAGTTCCTGTTGCCTCGATTCCATCGCACGACCAGCCATATATAGCCGACACGAGATCATTGTCGCCGAGTTGCTGCTTGAGGAACCCGTGTCTCCAAGCCGAAGTTCGAACTCGAACAGCAACCGTCTTCCCCATCGAGTGTGGTTGTCTCAAGCCGTCACGGTTTGCCGCCATCGTTCATTGTTTGCCTTGAGCACCACGTCGCGGAGGCTCTTGTCGTCCCCGAGCCCGCCGCTGTCCTCGCCGGCCTCGCCCAGCTCGATGAACCGCGACAGGATGTCGTGCTTGATCTGCCAAGAGCACCCACACATCGATCAAGTCACACCTCAGGGGCCCTGACAGAAAAGAAAGCGAAAAGACTGCGTACCTTCTCTTCCTTGCCGCTGGCTCGGGCTTCCATGATCTCGGCCTTCCTCCGGCGGATCACGCTGTAGCTGAACTCGTCGACGAGCTTGATGCTCTGCTCGAGGAGGGCCTCTGACCCGACGTGGAAGAACCTCTCGAGGCGCCACAGCGGGTCGATGAACCGCAGTGTGACGATTATGTTGGCGGCGTCGAACGCCTGCGCGAAGCTGTTCTCGGGGAGATCCGGCGACAGCGTGCCGATCTCAACACCGAACCCAACCTTGCAGATCGAGTCCAGCGTCATCCTCATGTACAGTTCCTGAATTGCAAATGGTTCTCGTGTTAATTGCTAGAACATTGATACCAGAATCACAATGAGTGCCCAAGAAATCCTCATGTTGGCGAGGGAGCAGTGAACAGGTGACTCACCTGCATGTCCACAATTTTGCCTGCGGTTCAGTATGCCTGACAGCTTCAGCGAGTACTCTCTGAACACAATGGCGCTGAAATCTCTCAGGTTCTTGGAGGCGAACTCGAAGCTCGCCGTCTTCCTCTGCTTCCTCCACAACTCGCCGTCAGCGTTGAATATGCCGTCGCCGAGCAGCACGTCCATGTAGGATCTGTACACGTCCCCCTATTCAGACAATTTGAATAAGCTTTCAGCACTGAACCTCAACACAGTGGAGTACTGTAGAAACTGAACATTTCTGGGTTCAGTTCATTTACCTTGGGGTAATTGGCGAAGTTGGTCTTGAGTACATGCTCAACATTCACCGGGTCCGCGATGTAGGTGTAAGAAGTGAAGGGCATGTCGACGGTCACCGACCTGTGCTTCGACAGGTACTCGACGAGCCAGTCGTGCATCCTGTGGTAGTTCTTCAGCTGTTCCACCGTCGCGCCGATGAGCGGCCATGATCTCGGGCCCTTCTGCTTCCTGAGGCTCCACTTCCACGAGAGGAGGATGAGGAAGATGGCGATGTACTTGTGGAGCCCTGACAGTGGGAAGAACGGCGCCACCGGCGTGGCATGAGCTTCCACCATGGTGTGCTCCTGATGAAATCAGGGACGGATCCAGCGGTGGGGCGGGCGGGGCTCAAGCCCCTCCTACCGCTCGAAATTCAATGAAGCCTCTCTTAAGCTTTCCTGTAAATTTGAGGAAGAATGATGAAGGAAGGAGAGGCTAGAGGAAGAAGAAGGAGAGAAAAACCTCCCCTAAAATTAATCCTAGATCCGTCACTGGATGAAATGGTTTAGTCCCACAGGAGATGCTATGTATGCAGCGTTTGGGTGGCTTTGTTAGGTGATATATTGGACACAGCAGAACTAAGTTTTTTTTTTGTTAAGCATGGCAAAATATTCATCCCTGATCTAATTTGAAAGATATTTTTTCTAATTCCTTTCACTTCTGAGTATTACTACTCCTTCCAGACAACTTAATTCATCGACCATCCTCATCGCCGGAGCCGTAGTACGGGGCAGGATGACGCCGCGGCCGCACAAGGTCCGCGGGAGGGCCACATACGGCCACCGCCGATGGGGGCAGCGTTTGGATGTTGCTGTCCGACTTCCAACATGGCGACGATGTTGTGCAGGTTTGTGCTGCTCGTGCACCTCACGAGATGGTCGCCCGTGCCTCCATTGATAGGGCCGAGCTTCTTGCCGCCGCCGCTCTTGGTCCGCGGGATGACGAGTGGCGGATGATACTTGCACGAGGATCTCCTACATACCCTCACCAGTAGCCCTCGACAGTTTGACTTCAAAAGTTCGACCATGGTACAGATTTCAGAGGTGCACGAACGTTTCTACCACTTCGTGATCTATTTATTTGTTATCTCCTGCCCAACCAAAATTAGTAAAGTCGATACGCCCACACCACATATCCAACTAACAACAAATTCCACCCCTCAACTGATCCAAAATCACGCATGCCCTGCGTGGAAGCAAAAGGTGACATCAATTATTTATTTCATTTTTATCATATGGAGGTTTTCTATAGTAGATGCGATAACATCATACTATTCTAATAGTCTGTTGTTCAAATTTCAACATACATCAAAACAAATATAATTATTCATTGGTTCTAAAAAACAGTTCATATGGAATCATCTGTTCATTCGGTTAGTGTCTAGCACCCTTCAGGATTGCCTTTCAGTTGTTTTCACAATGAACATGAAGAGTTTTATTTCTATTTATATGCGGACCAACACTTTATGTTTTTAATTCCGGTGGATTTTTTTTATTTAAACGTGTAATAAGGAACAACTATATGCATTGATCAATGCAGAGGTTGGAATATTAATATATATTCCCTTTTCTAAAAAACATGTAAATCCTATCTTACCAAGATGAGCAGTTGGCATGGGGATTTCATGGGCACAAAATCCAATAAATATATGCATCACTCAATTTATTTGTTATGGGACCGTCACTCAAAACACATAATGTGTTTGCAAAGCTATTTATTATCTGCGTATCATTCGAATTTATTTCTTGTAATATATGAAATCCTTTTTACAATTTTTTTATAACCACATGTGTGACGCACGGTAGTGTTTCTTAAGTTCATATTGGGACCTCTATGTTTGGTAATTTATATATTTAATTTTTCATGGGAATTACATAGACCTGAGCATTTTTCGGGCTGGGCCGGGTTCGGGCCGGGCCGAAAAAAATTTCTGTTATTTCGGGGCGAAAAAATCCTGCCCATGACCATCCCATTGGACGCGTCGGGCCTCAATTTTCGGGCCGGGCTCGGGCCGGGCCCGGGCTTGGGCGGGCCGCCCGCGAATTTTATAGTGTATAAAACAACTAAAAACAGCATTTCGGGCCGGGCTCGGGCCAAAAAAAATTTTTCGCGGGCTTCAAGATCTCTGCCCACGCCCACCCAGTAAGGTTCGTGGGCGGGCCTGGCGCGGGCCGGGCTCGGGCCGGGCCAGCGGGCCGGGCCGGCGGGCCGGGCTCAAAATGCTCAGGTATAGAATTACATCTTGGATGGTTGTGAGTGCACTCTTAAGGAATGAACCATCTCTTAGAGCGGTCACTGACCATATTGAGTTTTGAAACATCTCTGGTCTTGACAAGTTACCATGAAAAGCCCATAGCAACTAATTATATTTTGTAATTTTATTTCACTAATAATTCTTCACATTTTGACAAATTTGCTTACAATTGTATGAAGGCAAAGTATTCAAATTAATAATTCAATTCTTTAACCGAAGAGGCATTTTTCAAACGTATGGAGTTAAGAAAGATATGTGATAAAGTGATATTATGGTCGACTCAGGTCATATAATTGTTACCTTCTTGATAAAATTATAAACTCATCCAATTTCAACTTCTTTCATGCATAGTGAAAAGGTGTAGTGAATTATTTATAGCGTCTCTTGTTTATTTTTTCACATGCAAGTGCTACCACCATTCTCTAGTTCTAGATCGAAGGAAATTGCAGACATAGTGGTTTTTAGGCACGTGTGTACCGCACGTGCAAATTGTTATATAAATATTTTTTTGAATTATTATATTTTAGATACGTGCGTGCCACACGTGCATTTTACTAGTACGATAAAAGGGAACAAACGAATAAATCGAAACCTCAACAGAGTTAGATTAGGCTTCGCCCGACCAAAACTGTCACCAAAGCAATCCAAAGTCCAAACCCTTGCACCGATCCAAGTCCGCAGCATGCCGCCGCGACGCCCGCTCGCGCCGCTCGCGCTGCCAGACGAGGTCGTCGAGGTGGTCCTCCTCTGCGTCCCGCCCGACGACCCCGCGAGCCTCGCCTGCGCCGCGCTCGCCTGCAGGCGGTGGCGCCGCATCGTCGCCGATCCCGCCTTCCGCCGAAGGCGCCTCGCGTTCCACGGCGCGGCGCCGCCGCCCATGCTCGGCTTCGTGTGCGACGGATCATGGGACTACGGCGACGGCGGCGGCGCCAGAAGGCTGCACTCATTCACCCGGTTTGTCCCCACGTCCACCTGCGTCCCGCCCCGTGCCGACCAGCGCGGCCGGCGGGCGTTCGACGGCCGCCACGGCCGCGTCCTCCTCAGCGGCTGCAGCAGCAGCAGCAGCTACATGGATTTCACCGTTTGGAACCCCATCACAGACCAGTTGGTGGAGGTGCCGAGGCTTCCGAGACACCTCATATGCCTAGGTAGCCGTAGCGAGAAAGCCACGGTGCTCTGTGCTGCCACTGCCACCGGCGGCGCGTGCGACCACCTCGACTGCCACCGCGGACCTTTCGCCGTCGTCTTGGTGGGCACCAACAACGACATCGTGAAGGTTGATGTCGATAGAGACTGCATCGACGGTGGTGACTTCGACGAGGCCGATGTCCATATGACATCTTGCATAACGGGATCATGAGGGTTCCCAAGGACATGTTCGCCTGCGTCTACTCCTCCGAGTCCGGTGAGTGGAGCGAGCCGACCTATGCCGAGCACCCGGGTGACGAGGTGTCTTCGGAGCGCAGCGCACTCGTGGGGAACACGCTCTACTTCGTGCTACGGAAATATGACAGGATCCTCAAGTATGATTTGGGCACGCGAGAACTGTCCACGGTTCAACTACCTTATGTACGTACCAAGATGTTATTTACAAATTTTGTGCAAATGGAGCTCACGACTATGGAGGATGGTCGGCTGGGACTTGCAAGAGTGGAGGAGTCCAATGAACTATGCCTGTGGTCGAGGGATGAGGGCAACGACAAAGTTGCAAGCGATGAGGGCAATGAAATTACAGGATGGACACTATGCAAAGTCATTGATCTCAACAAGTTGTTCCCGCTCGTTGACTCGGAATACCCTCAAATATTGTTTGGTTGGCTTTGTGGAAGGTGTTTGTGTCGCTTTCGTGATCGTTGGAAATGAGCTGTTTACTATTAATACGAAGACTGGACTGATGAGGAAGGTATACGAGGGCCCCTGCATCTCCTGTGTTGTTCCCTACATTACCTTCTGCACTCCAGGTACTTATCTCTTGTGGTAATCTTTATTCTGTTATTATAGCTCTACTTAGTGTAGCTGTGCTCTCTAAATTACGCCTTCTAATCTGATAAGTCTGGATGCAATTGCACCTGTCAATATACATTACACCACAATCAGATATGTATAGTATGGATTCAATTAAATTTGTTAATCTGATATTCGTAATGCGTTACACCTATTATGCTGATGATATGCTTTCTAGCTATTTTACTGAACGCAACATGAACTTCTGCATTCATTTTTTTTTTAGAAAAAAACTTGTTGAACTTCTGCAGTTCAAATGTCAACCTTTGCCTACCTGAAACCCTGTACTTTAAATAATGCCTATGATATGCCAATGCACTTAGCAACATATAAAAGTGGTTGATCACATCTATACTGAAAGAGAGTGAGGTTCGTCTAGAGTTTTAAGCACCTCTTCTCTTATTGATCAAGTGTGACTGTTCTATATATGTGATTGATTGTCTGTGAACAATAATTTTGTTGTGGTCATCTTTTTGGTTAATAACCATTAGCACTAATTTAATTACTTCATGTAGTTTATTTGAAACATATTTTCAGTTTGAACATATTGGTTACTTAGACAACTGATCTTACTTTTCCAATGTGTATATATCTGCAGCATTGGGAGCAACCTCTAGGGATGATGGTCCAAGAGTGCGCACCTCCAGTGCTTGAAATGCTAATAAGTTGTTGATGAGGCAGCGGTCTTCATAGTTAAGGCACAATTGTCCGGTGACAGTTACGAATACCATGCAGCGGTCTTCATAGTTAAAGCAAAATTATGCGGTGATAGTAATAAATACCATGTGGTTTATGTTTTTGACAAAATTTAATTTCTAATGCATCACTAGAATTGTTGGTGATGGTTTCAATTTGTTTACCTTAAGGGTTCCTATTGTTTTGCTCTTTTATCTCAATAAAAATTTAGATGGATCAGTGCTTGTTACATGCTCTGTTGGGCTTATCAGTAACAGATGGTGGGGGATGAAGGGATAAGAAATATTCTAGTAGGTGAGTTCGGGTGATATGTTGAGTAGTGAGGCTTGCTTTGTTGGCCCACTGGTCATTGAGATAAAAGGGGATGCTTTCATTTTAGTTTTTTTTTCTTTCACTCCACACACCATGATTTCTGGGTTTGTATTCCCGTGTTCCAAGCAACGTTTTTTTTTCATATCATTCCTCTGTCTTCCATTGCTCTGTTTATATACAGCAGCTTGGAGATATAATCAGACAAAAGTATGCGCCATGTCGATGTGAGCTCAAGACCTATCAAACATCAGTGTTTGGAAGGACGGACAAAGCCTGATTGGTTGAGTACCCAAGTTTTGGCATACCACCAAAATCTAGGCAAGCCAAAAGTTAAGTAAAAACTTGTCTGTGCTCCCGAAGGTCTCCAGCTTTTGGACCTTTGTGATATACTTGCTGGTTTTTTAGTTCTGATCATAGTCACGTAAAATGGAGTCGAAGGCGTCGTTCTGAGTCTTCTGACCCGGAACGTCGATCCCATCTCGGAAACGCAGGATAATTTTCATCTCCATCTTGTAAAACTCACTCAAAAATACTAACATATTATCTAATATGATTTTTTTTCGAAAGACCCGGAAAAATTCCGACATTAATAATAAGAAGGAGAGCAAATACAGGCGTCAGAGACGCCAAATTTAAAACTCACCACAAGGATAGACCGGGGTATCGAAATAGTCCCGCAACAAATAAAAGAGACTAAAGCGATTACTCGCGGCTTGGTAAACAACTATAGAAGCTAAGTGTTTTGCACCCGCCACACCAAAGTTGGGCTTCGTTTTGATCTCTTGAATTAGCCTGGCGATGGTCTTCTCTTTAGCATTGAAAATTCTATTAATCCTCTCGCACCAGATTTTCCAGACAACTAGTCTATACTATAAGGAGCGAAGATAATTGAAAACTTTTCTCACCCAGTTCGGGCCCGCCTTACCCCTCACGCCGGACCCACCTGTCAGGTTGTGTGATGACCAAAAAGGTGGAACGACCATAGAAATCGCAATTTGGGGAGCGTTTCTGCCAAAAACGTAATTCTTTTGTCACCCACCCCATGTCTACCCACCCTCCTATACCCGCCGGGCCCACCCGGACTCGGCGCCTCGCTTGCCATGTACAGCCCGTCCCGTCTGTACGATGGACTTTTTGCCCCAATCCCTACCGACGGGCTGCCCGTCGCCACACCAGCAGAGCGTTCCCCAGCAGACGGGGTCGTCCCGTTCTCCCACGCGGGAGCGACACCCACGCGCAGCGCTGTAGAGCGCCGTCCCCCCTAGTCGACGGGACGACAGATCCCGCGCGCCCGCCCCGCGCTCGCCCCTCTCCCCTCTGGATTCCCCGCCAAAACCATCACGCGACGGCGAGCTGCGACGGTTGGCGGAGGTGGAGCTCGGGAGGAAGACGCCGCGCTGGGCCAGAGATGCACCGCCGGTCAGCCTTGAACGGAGGGAGGGGAGAAACATAGCGCCTGCCTTGACTCCACCTGGGAGGAGGAGCCCGCCATGACCACGCCTGCGTCGCACCTCTTAGCTCGAACTCGACCCCGCCGACGGATCCATCCAGAGGAGGAGGCCTCCATGGCTGCAACGGGGAGAAGAAGGCCGCCATGGCCTGTCCGCGTGCGCCTGCGGGGAGCTCGCCCCACCCTCTGGGCTCTGCCCCGGCCGCCGCGAGGAGGAGCAGCTCCGCCCTGCAGGCTGCAGCGCCGTCGATCCGTTCTTGACCTACACGAGAGAGGAACGAGTGGAGAGATGAGTTGGAGAGGATGAAGTGGTACCGTGCTGGATAGATAAGCAGTGCTGTGGGCTCCGTTTGATTTTTTCCATCACCCATCGGACACACGAGTTAAGCATTACCGGTGAAAAAACGAAAAAGGGGAAAAGAGAAAAGTGGGGGAAGAAAAAATAACAAAAGAGGAAGAATGGAGAAAACCCATAGTGAACTTAGTTAGTGAACTTAGTGATAGAAATTCAACTATCAAAGCTCGGTCAACACATAGACAACTGAAGAAGAATCTAATCGAGCACATATAGCAACAACATGGAAACAAAGAAAATTAGACAAAAAAAGTTGTAACTATATAATATTATTATTATTCTTAAAAATTATTGTAATCATGTTTCTATTATTTATGTTTGATATTATTCAATCAAATAGTCACACAATGGTATATACAAATGCATTTGTAGTTGATCTTAAGCTCCATGCATAGCATTGAACCGCTTACAGACGACATTTCTGTCTATGGGCTGTATAAGCTGTCTTTACATCTGTCTGTATGTGCAGTTCGAGGTTCTATAGATGACCTGTTGTCTAAGGGCATGTACAGCGTGTCGATTGCTTCTGTCGGTATGGTGGTCTTTTTGCAAAAACACCTCCGCATCATTGACGGGCTTCGCGTCGCCTGGTGAGGCGATGCCTCCGTCCCGTTGCCCGAGGTCAAGTCGTCTTCACAAGGCGACGGGGCGATGGGATCCTGTGCGCAGTTCTTCGCACCAAATCGCGGAGGCAAGGGAAGAAGGAAGGGAGAGGGAGGCATTGCGGAGCTCACGGGGAAGGAAAGGAAGGAAGAGGGAGAGGCCGCGCACCATAGCTCACCGTCGTTGCTGGCACAACCCTGCGGACGACGCCGACAAGCCCGCAACTGCGAGATCCGGTCGGGGGAAGAGGAGACCCGGCCACGACCACCCAGGATCCGAGCGCCGCCAGCTGCCGTCGACCTCGTGGAGGAGGCAGTGGGGAAGGAAACCGCCGCAGGGGAAGGAGGCCGTCGCGAGCTCGGCATCGCCGCCTTCCCCGTGGGGAGCTGGGGAGGAGGGGATAGGTTATTTACACGTGCGTGTCGCACGTGCACCTTACTAGTATTGCCAAAGATCTGGTGCCTTTAGTAGTCACATCTGAAGTGGTACCAGCCAACTCCTCAAACCAGCGCAACAGATCATAATCTTGATTCCAAACCGTCGGGCTCAGGGACTGCCTCACCACACCAGCTGCTGATCGCGGCCTAGATTGAGTTAGTGACCGGGCACTGAATGAAAAGGTGTTGTGCCGTTTCTAGATTACGAAAGCACATCTGACAGAAACAAGAATTTGGCCATTCTCTGAGCAGCAATCTGTCTGTTGTCCTTGTCCACACTCTGTTTTGGAGCAGCAACCAGAGAAAAAATTTGCACCGAGAGGGTGCCCAGACCTTCCACACCGTCCTAGGGAAAGACGAGAGGATACCTCCCTCGAATTGCATCTTGTAAGCCGATTTCGCTGAGTATTCGCCTGAAGGAGTGCGAGTCCAAATTATCGTGTCCGGTTCTGAAGCTTGAGGGTCAAAATCGACGTCTTCCACCAGCCCCCATAACTGAACAAACTCGTCGAGGATAGGCACCGTGAAATCATGCATAACATCTGAAATTCACTGATCATTTTGCAACGCTTCTGCCACTGTCCTGTTTTTCCTCTTACCGTGCTTGTATAGTTGGGGGAACATCAGCGCCGGTGCACCACCAGGTAACCGGCTGGATAGCCAAAAGCTTGCAGTTTGACCATTATGAATTGTCACCTTTGTCGCCGCTGCAAAAAGCGCCAAATCAAACTGGTCAACTGGTAGCTCCATGCCAACCCAAGGGCGATCTGGATGTTTCCACTGAAACCATAGCAATCTGAGACGGAGTGCTCTACCAAATGCATCCAGATCGGTAATCCCCAAACCTCCCCTCTCAATCGGTCTCTGGAGCCTTGCCCAACTGATTTTGCATTTCTCTCCTTGCAGCTGTTGGTTGCCGGCCCATAGAAAGCGCCTACGAATCTTGTCGAAATCCTTAAAGAATTGCTTGGGAGTCTTGATCACTGTCAGCATGTATACAGGCAGCAAAGTAAGAACCGACCGCACAAGCACACGTCGTCCGCGAGTTTGCACTGCCAACCAGCCAATTTAGCAAGAGCTTTGTCCTTGATGTTTTGCAGATGTACTATGCAGTCTGCCCAGCACAATCGGGATACCAAGGTAAGTGACTGGAAAATCAACTCGTTGTCCCGGGAAGGAAGCCAAGATGTCATCCAGATCAAGCTCATTGCACCTAATGGCTGCTATTGTGCTCTTCTGTAGGTTGATCCGCAGCCCTGTTGCATCACTAAAACGCTGCATTATCTGAATTACCATATCCACATCTCGTTTGATTGGGTTGACAAAGATCACTGCATCATCTGCGTAAAGAGACAGTCGTAGCTTGGCATGGCGGCCTCGGAAACGCGGGATAATTTTCATCTCCATCTTGTAAAACTCACTCAAAAATATCGACCTCCGACTTCGTTCCTCAACCTGTTCCACCTAAGAACTTTGCGATCATTATGGTTCTGATAAGCTAATAATAATTTTTAGAAAACATGTCTAGCTTTCGGAACTCAAAATGCTACGAAAAACTAAAATTCTCAGCTTTTCATATAAACTTAACTTTTCTTTATTCATAAAAACCAGCAAAATAAAATTGATGTTTGCTTGAACTTTTGACTTTTCACGCAGATCTTACGCTGGTGGGCTCCTGACTACACAAGAAGAATTATTTGATGCAGGCTTGGGTAGCATCAACAAGGCTGTCTCTCGCAATCAGCTAGTCAATTAGGTGCAGTTATACGGATACTCCAACAGCGTGACGTATCTGTATCCGATACTCATCGTATACGCGGATACGGATACACTATTTTAGTAGGTTTTCTTTTAAGAAAGTACGTATCCGTGTATCGGATACATATTGTATCGGATAGCCGTATTCGTGTTACATAGGGTGCATGGCTCCGATCCACCTCGAACAATTAGCACGAAAACCAGTACATCAGCTCTGAGCCGATGATGATGCAGGTCTTGTGTGTGGGGTCCTGAATACACACCAATAATTCTTTGATGCAGGCACGGGTGGTAGCATCTAGATGGCTCGCAATCAGGTAGTGAATCTTCCAGCCGTGCCGTGAACAGGAAACGAGGAAGACACGTTTGGCAGAGCATGATCAGACACGCCCAAATTCCTTGTTTGCCGAAGCAAAATGCCAGTGTCCGGCTGCGCATTTCAGGCAGCACGTCAGCTAGCTAGGGGCTAGGGCATGCAACCGAACACGTCAACTAAGCGCGGCCACGCCAATCAATTATCGCGACGACCGGTGATCACCGAGCCATCGACGACGAGAACGATTTGCGCGCGAGTACCAGGAGTTATTGGCGACACCTGCTTTCATTCCCGTGCCCGCCAGCTTTGCTGTGCGATCAAGCAACCAAGGCGGGGTCGGAGATAATAAATGCAAAAATGCATTCAAATTCCTCTGTATCGATCGAGTCATTTGCACGCACAGTGCGCGTGGCGTATAAGGTCAGTCTCAACGAGGATTTCATAGACATTAAATAGGATGTCATGTTAACATTTTTGATGATGTGGCAGTGTATTAATGAGGAGAGAGGTGAAATGAGTTTTATGAGGATGACACCCTTTCTACACAGTTACCTAAACAATTTGTGTCTTGCATGCAACTTAGAAAACAGAAATAGATGAAACTATGCATTGAGAGGGAGGCGTTTCATTATAGTCTCAAATATTTTTAGATGATGTGTCTGTAAGGAATCGGATGCTCGTAGCCTAAGAGGGGGAGGTGTGAATTAGACAATCTTAAAACCTTAACCTATGGCTTCACTATTTTTACACAAAGATAAACTAGAACATACTATCTAGATGTGCAACTAGAGTTGTTCTAGTGTGAAACTCCCATCCCAAAATAAGGTTTGTAACCTATAGTCAATCCTAGCATGATACTACTCTAGGAAAGTAAAGGCAAGCAAAGATTGCAATAGAGTAAATGCGGAAACGTAAAGGGGATGAGAGGAAACAAACTCTTGACACGCGATTTATCCCGTGGTATCGGTAGGCACTAAGCCACCCCTAGTCCACGTTGTTGAAGCACTCACACAAGAGTATTACTTCCCAGTCACCAAGTCTCTCCCAAGAGCACCACTTGACTCGCCACAAAGGCTAGCCACTTAGGCACTTACCAAGCTCCCTTGATCACCTTGATGCCGCCTCCACTAAGGAGCTTCTCCACTTAGGAAGGGGGTCTCCACGTCCCCCGCACAAAGTGTCCTCGCCACTCCACACCAAGCCGGAGGGTCGATGACGATTGCCGGTGAGCCACTTAGGCCCCAAGGCTTCTGGTGAACCTTGTACACCTTGATTCACTCAAGAATCACCTCACAAGGTTGGCACAACCTTGCACTCACTCAGCTCTAAGCTAAGCCTAGCACTAAGCACATACACAAAGCATATGCAAGTCTATGGATGAGCAATTAAGCACTTGGATGGATTGGATATGATCTTCTAGGTGTCTTGCACTCTCCTGCACTTCCACACAATCCAGCCTACTCAAATGGGTGAGTGGAGGGGGTATAAATAGCCCAAGGCACTCAGCTAGCCGTTGGCTAACGGCCACTGAAAAAGGTAGCGTCGGATGAACCGATGCTATGCTTTTCCAGGGTGTCGGTTCATCCGGTGCCCTCCACGTCACTTAGCCGTTGCAGCTCTGCTGACACAACTGTTCCGACGCTATACACCGACGGTACGTCGGTTCATCCGGTGCTGAAGACCTCACGGCCAAAACGTCTCTGTATGCTGCTTCGTGACCGTCGGATAGACCGATGCTTCCACTTGACCAAGGCGTCGGTTCATCCGGTGCTGAAGGCTTTGTCTTGGCGCGTCTCTGTTTTGATTCAAACTGAGCGTCGGATAGACCGACGGTGTCCTCTCTCAGACCGTCGGATCATCCGGTGCTACTGTCTTCGCTGCTCCTCCTCTGCAATTCATCCGATGCAACTAGAATGTGGGCCGTCGGTTCATCCGACGGTGCCAATTCAGTTGGCCTTCTGCGCAGTGTACCAAGTACACCGATGCTTGCACCGATGGTACCGTCGGTTCATCCGACGGTGTCAACTTCCTTCCTTTTCTTCCGCGGTTTTGACCCTTGAAAAATAGACTATCTTCTCAATTTGGCATGTGGTATTTTTGCATCCTTGGGACCTAGAAATGTCTACAAAGACATACTAAATAATATGGTTAGTCTCATTGATCATGTTGTCATGAATCACCAAAATCAAACTCGAACTAATGGCATATGAGACCATATTCGCTACAGTGTCACTCTAGGTAAACGTGTTTATGATATCTCCACTAAGAATGGCCTAATGCGCTGCCTCTCTCCGCCGGTGATCGATTGCAGCATGATGCGATTTGCATCGAATTATTTCCTGGTTAATCAGTTAATGACAGGGACCCAGGAATGATTGGGAAAACCGAGCAGTCAGTCCACGCGGCAGTCTGAAACTGTGCAGGGAGAGCAGGAGATGCTGCCGTCGCTAGGGATGAAAACGGATCGGATACAGACGGATACTGCGGATATAGATACAGATAATTTTTCTTTCTCGGACTGAATTCTCGAATCGAATACGGATACGGACAGTATATTTTTTGTCGAATAGTGATATTCATCATATTTGGATCATAGAAATTCAACTTTGAATTTCCGGATACTCATACGGTACGGATAGTTACGGATATTAAATGTTCGGATTCGAATACGGTCTTACCATTTGAGTGTCTGACCCTTTCGGTAGGTCGGTCGGACGGATAATATCCGTACCACTTTCATCCCTAGCCGTCGCGATGCGATCACACGCCGCCCCTGATTTCCTCTCACGTCTCCGAGCGTACTGACCGCAAATCAATAGCAATCATGCAGGGCCCTAAGGTAATATTTGGATGGGAGCACTTTTTTTCACTCAAAAGGAATCTTTCATGCATGGAGGTCTAAATAAAATTTATTTGCAAAACCTTTTCACAGATAAGTGCAACTTTGCGCGACGAATCTGATGAGCATGATTAATCCATAAATTGCTACAGTGATGCTACAGTAACAATCCTCTGATTATGCGGTCGAATGCCTCATTAGATTCGTCTCGGAAATTTAACTAGAGTTGTGAAAATATTTTTGAAAACTGACTTTATTTAATATTTTTAATTTATGGTCAAACTTACATTTAATAGGGGTGAAATTTTTTCCACCCCTATCCCAACACTGCCGCGTGCCCCCCGGCGGCAATATGGTCGGTGCCGCGCATTGATTTCACACTAATCATTAGTATTTGCATTCCTCAAGTAATGGTTTATTATTGGGGTTAACTTGCTTCATCGTGCACCACGACATGTGCAGACACAGCCGATTTCCAAAGACATGTTGCATTAGCTCCGTGGCGAAGCCAGCTTCCTACTTTAGGGAGGACTGCTTCTTTCTTCTTCCTCCTCCAGCCCCTCTTTTCCTCTTCTTCTTCTACCTCCAGCCTAGGGGGGCTTGGGGGGGGGGCTCTCATGGTGGTGGCAGCGGTAGGGGGGCTCTAGCCCCGGCCGCCCCACCGCTGCCTTCGCCACTGCATTAGCTGGTTCTACATACTTAGATGTATGTGTCTCTGGAACAATCAGACTTTCTGTATTTGAACAAACGTAAAAGGACTTCAGCGCCCTGTTTACTTTTCCTAAAGTTTCACCAACTACCTGTTACATCAATCTTCCGACACTAATTAGGAGTATTAAACGTGAATTAATGACAAAATTTATTTCACAACCTTTCTAATTTTTCAAGATGAATCTAACGAGTCTAATTATGCCATAATTAGACAACATTATGCTACAGTATAAATAATATCTAATGATAGATTAGTTAGTCTTAATGGATTATCTCGCGATTTTCCGTCCATTCGTACAATTAATTTTGTAATTAGTCTACATTTAATACTCCTAATGGATTTTGAAAGTGAACTCCAAAAAATTCTCTAAAAATTCCTACCGAACTAAACAAGGCCTAAAGTTGTCACAAGCAGGGACGGAGGACATGTACAAAAGAGAGGGGATGTGCCCCTTTCCAGCCATGTTTGCAGTTATATCTTTCGTATATATTGTACATCTTAATTTTATTGGTGCTAATAAACCAAATAAAATCCAAACATTATATTGGCATACCAGAATAATAGCCATTTTGGCATTGATAACCTAAACACGTGAATTTTATTATTTCTTTTATTAGTTTTCATTGAAACCTGTACATTTTTACGATAAAAGAGTACATATTTGTCAAACATAGCAATTGTACCATTGCGAAGTTATTTAGGTCACTTTGTAACTTGTGGTTAATATTTTGGTTGTCGGTAAAGCTTTGCGAGCGTAATACACAAGAGCAATTCCAGCAATAGCATTTAACTAGAGCTCCCAAAGATTAAATGTGGGTTCTCTATATTTTCTAAGGGCTATGAAAATGTCTCCAACATCAGCAATAGTCATATGAATAGAGAATACTTAATAATACGACGAAACGACCTTTGTAGATATCCAAGGAATGGAGGGTCAAGGGGGAATTTGGAGATCTCAAAATGGGAAGCTTAGTAGAGGAAGTTTTTTTTTACTTGATTGATCTTATAAACTTGGGTAGGGGATGTTTGGAGGGTGGAGTTCCTCTAAGTCGTCGAGTGTTATATTTAGTGTCGGCTCTAGGGGTAGGCCGGCATGTGCGACGATCGGTGGCGGAGCCAGAAAAAAAATTAGCTGGGGCGAGTTCTAACAACGGACTAAACCAAAATGAAACACACAACAATTCAAACATCAATATTCTGTAATTGTACAAATTTTATGTGAAATTTAAAGATGGAACCTGAAAGTTGAAGAATAAAGACATAAATTAGTAAGTAATAATAGTTTTGGGCACTATGAGTCTTTGAGCTACCACAGATTTAGCTGGGGCAGCTGCCCCAGCTAGGCCCAACGTGGCTACGCCACTGGCGACGACCGAGGGACCAAGTATGAGTTACAGTCTTACAGACCAGTCGATCTATCAGCTCAAGCCAATTTATTTGATGTCAGCGTTTGAGATTACGAAGTTTGTTATGGCTACACATTGTTATCCAAATGTTTCGATTGTCTATCGAATCCTCTTAATTTTACATGTGAATGTAGCTTGGGCTGGAGTTGCATCATATTAATTTTATAAGTGCAAATATGTTGTTGTTTTAATCTACATTGTTCCTCGATAATTATCAAACATGTTAAACTAAAAATATATAAATATATTTGTTTTCGACTTATAAGAAAAAATAATATGTATATATATTATAAGATTTTTATATAAGTAGACTGTGGAGAAGCCATCGTGACGAATTTGCCAGAGAGCCCTCAAAATCCTAGGGTCGGCACTGGTTTTATTGTGCTTCGCAAATAAAATAATTTGTATTGTCTGACTATGGGAGTGTTTGGCATGTCTTAAATGTATAAGTCGGCAGATTGGTTGTGAGAGAAAAGTACTGCTCAAAAAGTTGTAGTGCAGATTGGTTGGGAGAGAAAAGTACTGCGCAATAAGCAAAAACAATGCCCAAAACAAAGCTTTCCGAACGCAGCCTATATGCAAGGGCTTGTTGTTGGTGAATTTTGATCTACTAGCAACTATGCCCGTGCGTTGCAACGGGAGAAAACAATGTTCGGCTCACAGTCATCCGCCCCGACCGCGTTGTCATCCCGCGGCCCCGCAACTCTCCGACCTCGTGCCATTCATGTCGTGCCCGCGCCACCCTGACCTCGCCCGTTGTAGTTCTCGCCTTCCGAGCCTCACCGTCATCTGCCATGCCTCACTAAAGTCTACCCGACCTCACCTTCGTCCATGACTGCGTTGTTGTTTCCATCACGCATGTACCACCGCACCTTGACCTCGCCAACTGTTGTATGTGTCTCCCATCATCCCCACCTCCTTGACCTCATCGTCGCGTCCACGCCACCCTGACAACCTCTCCCGCCATTGTCCGCCACAACTGCGTTGTCACCCCACCACATTCGCACCTCCTTGACCTCACCATTGTCCCCATCGCAACCGGGCCACCCTAACCTCAATCGTTGTTGCCCATGCTTCCCAAACCTCATTGTCGTGTTCCCGACTTTGCCTTCCCTAGTCGTACCATCACTCCCATCGCTTAGGCGCCACACCCTGACCTCGCTCGCCGTCATTCACGCCTCGTAACCTCGATGTTGTCCGCCCCGCCGCATCGCCATCCCCGCCTCCCCAGTCCCTCCCCGGTCACACCATCACACTCGTACCACCCCCGACCCTACTCGTCATCATCTACCATATCGTCTTCCCCGACCGCGTCATCATCCCTACTACCCCACACACCTCACCAATATAAACGGATCTAGATAACTATATATCGATAGCATATGACACATCAAACGTTAATATATTGTTGCTTTAAGGGCTCACTTGTCAATGACATGTGAATTTATTATAAAAAACGTGGGGACCTTTTTTTGCAAACAACGACGGTTAGAATAAACGATGGCATTTTAACATCTCTTGAATATTAGGTTAGCAAAATATTGGTGTGCTGCTACAGTAAAGGTCACTTGTGCTTTTTAATCTCATAGAATTTTTTCACTTATTGAATGTCAACATGTTTCCTAGAAATATTTTTGAATTAATTATTTCTTCGATCAAATACTTATTAAATTTCTACCTTTGTTATTTAAGCAAGAAATGTTTGAGAGAAAAATAGATAGGTAACAAACTAACAATGTTGCACAATATATAAATTAAGTGACCACATTTCACATAATAGTCCTGCTCCACAAACACCGTTATTGTCTAAACATAGCGTATATGCAATAGTCGTAGACGTTGATATGTTTCTAGGTGCAAGTGTCATAGTGTACAACAGTTTTTGAATTTTTATCTGAGGGTTCTCCTGTTTTGTTCACGTGACCCACCAGTCGGACTCCACTCTGATTTTCCTTTCGGTTTCGCTCACGTGACGCAGCAGTCCCGCGACCGCCGCGATCCCGCGAGAGAACGTTCGCTCGGACTCCGGTTTTTCTCGTGGACCGCCTGGACTCCGTATTTTTCACGTCGGGAAGGCCGGTTTCCAATTTTTTTTTACCGCGATTAGAGGTCGACGGACGAAAAAAATAGGCGGAAACAATCCTTGCTTTAATATTAGGTAGAGATATAAGAAAGCACACAATTTAGATCGGCAGCTGCCATGATTTTGGAAGGGAAAGGGCAAAACAAAATATCGTTCGTGCCAGCCAGGCCTAAACCGTAGGATCCGCCTTTTCTACCGGAACCCTACCCCTCTATAAATACCCCGGTACTGACGCACGGCCCGTTTGCAACAAACCACCTGCCAATCCCACAGGAATCGTAGCAGCCAAGCCAAGCCTGCAGCCCAGGCAGGAGCTCTCCTGCGGAGCATTCATGGGCTCCCTGGGACCTAGCGTGGTGATCCTGCAGCAGCAGCAGCCCAAGGCCGGCAAGCCTGCGGCGGCGGCCGGCGGCGGGCAGCTTCAGCAGCAGGGCGGCGGCGGCCGCGGTGGTTCATCGTTCCGGATGCCGCTGCACTACCCGCGGTACAAGAAGGCGGACTACGAGGCGATGCCAGAGTGGCGCTTCGACTGCCTGCTCCGCGAGTACGGCCTCCCCGCCGACGGCGACCTCGACAGCAAGCGCCGCTTCGCCATGGGCGCTTTCCTCTGGCCCGACCAGTACTGACATGATGATCCGCATCCGCTGCCGTTGGCGTCGTCGTCCCTCAAAAGTGGTATAGATGCATGGAGATCCATTCTCCACGCGACCACGCACGATGAGTATGAACTTGTTCGTCGATCCTCCCGGTGATCCAACCGAATCTCCCGCGGAATCGTCATCGTCGTCGTCGTGAAATAATCTTGCGCCCTCCCTGGCGCTTCTCGATCAGCTCCGTCGCTTCACCTCGCGTGCATCGCCGATTCTGTGTAGTGTCTCTGTTCCTGCTTGTTCATGTACTATGGGGTAACGCACTTCGCGTGTACTACAGCGATGTAAAGTATTGAAAGAGGTTTAATTCTGTAGTGATAATTCGAGTTTGTGACGAACTGCTATTCATTCGCATGCCATCTGCTGATGGTGATTGAGATTATAGAATATCACAGATTCACGTGTTCACAGATTGTTCGTTCATTCATTCCCCTGTTCTGGCATCCAGATGCGTGTTCACAAATGACATTTCAGTTGGTTGGTTGCTGCGAAACATGCATGAAGAACAGGAGCCTCTCCTTTTTCCAAGAGAACATCAAGAATGTTCTTGCAGCATCGGCTCAGTTTGTTGCCAATCAAAGCATTCTGCATTCAAGATCTGTTTAGACCGTCTCCAGCAGCTCCTGTATCAGCAGCTGCTGTATCAGCAGCTGCATCGGCAAAATGCAGATCGGTCTCGCACTGTAGCGGCTCCAGCAGGAGCCGCAACAGCTGTTCCATTTTGCAGCAAGCCGTTGCAGTGCTGCATTCTCGGGGGCTCTGGGGACTTTCCCCATCCCAACCGCCTGCGGGACTCACGCACCGAGCTCCGAGTTGCTCCCCGTCATCGAGCTACTCCCCATCGCCGCCGCCTCCTCCGCCGTTGACCTCGAGGAGCCGCCGGGTCTGCAGGGGCCGTGGCGGAGGCGCGAGGCGCGGTGGTCGGATTCGGCGCGGCCTCTCTCCCTCGCCCCTACCCCCGCACGGCGGCCGTCGGCGTAGATTAGGGGCGGGATCTGCGGCCGGAGCAGGGGTTGGCCCCGACGGCGCCATCTCTCCCAATCTCCCCTGTGGCCCCGCGGCGCCCTGGAGAAGCGAGGTGGGGCCCGTGGTCGCCGGCTCCGACGCTGACCGGTGAGGCTGCCACCTCCTTCACTCTCGCCGGCCTCCTTCCTCTACCCTCTCCCACCCAGCGCGAGGCGGAGCAGCGGCGACGGCGAGCTGCTCGAGCTCCGTCGCACGCCCGTACTCCCCCGCAAGCTGCGCCAGCGCCGGTGAACGGAACAGCCTCCCTCCTCGGACCTCCTCCCCGGCACACGTGGCCGCGCGGCGGACCTCCTGCCGTGGACGCCGCGGCTCCCTCCGCACGCGGGAGCCAACGGCCCGGGTCGACGCAGCAGTTGCTGCGCAACGCCTGCTGGAGGCGCCCCTCCCCTCCTCTGCTGGATCTTCTCTCTCCTTTCTTCAAGCCGGGATGCAGATGGGGAAACCGCCGGAGACGGTCTTAGATCGACAAACTGACACTATTTGTGACAGAACCGCCCAAAATAATTCCGGATTATCACCTAAGCCGATCCACTTGGCTCATAAGCGATAACCAAGAGTTATTTTGTCGCCTCTGCCGGGTCATGCCCGGTAAATCACTTACAACAGGATCGCTGATATGCGCAAAGCCCACACGAAGGCGGGACCAGAGTACAAGTTCAACATTACATAAAAGCTCGCAAAGTTACATTATTACAAATCAGGTTTTGATACATGAAAGTAAAGTGTTTCAGAGATTAACAGTGGAAATAAAAAATAGCGAAAGATACACATGGGAGGCCATCCCATAGAGTATCACTCATCGTCATCCTGCTCCCACTCAAGCTTCCAACCATCTGGAATAGAACCAGGCCATATGGAGTTACCTGAAAACCACAAATTAAGCAAGGCTGAGTATTCTAATACTCAGCAAGACTGACCCGACAAAAAGAAAAGTACAACTAGACATGCAAAACTTTTTGACTGGTGGGTTTGTTTTGCCAAAAGCGGCTAAGAGTTGATCTTTAATTTCCAGTTTTAGCTCAAGTTCTAGTATGTTAAACATTCTAGGTAAGCACCTATACTAAACAAGCATGTTTGTGCAAACAATATCAAACAGGCAACGATATTAATTCAAATGTTCCATAAATAAATATGGGGTAGCCAGTGGTCAAGCCGACTCAAATAACGGTGAGTGACCGACGATCGATCGATTTATATCCTTGCAAGGTAAACCCAAGATACACGAAAGAAGGAAGACCCCAAGAAATCAAATAAAAGCGAATGCGGGGTCTACCCCGACCAGGCGGTTCTCGTCATTCCCCAGATTAGGGACAGATGCCACAGTCCTAAGTACAAGGTTACTGGAACGCCCTCACACGGCACGTCCAGACTCACACTTACACTACCGGTTGCGAATCGGGAGACGCATCTCAAGAGTAGTAGTGATAAAGTCTCCGCACTGGTTCATTAGGTACTAGGCTTACCGGTCCCATTCCCAACAAGCACTTGGTACGTTCAATAGCTTAGACCAGCACCATGCTACTCGGTCGAGACCGAACCCATTGCTCTTACCACATGAGCGAGTCAATTTATCCAACTTATGATTCCAACATAAGCATCCTATATCTCGCGAGCAATAAGTCATTACTCGACTTGTACTGTGTCCTTAAAGCATGGCACTAGCGTCCTAACATACTAGTTATAAAAGCATAGGAACCTAAGGATCATGCCTCTAGGTTTCAAAACAACTCCTGAAACTTAAATGCACAAAGTAAAACATAAATACTGAAAAGGTAAAAGAATGTGAGATTTTACCCAAAAAGGTTATATGTAAACCCGGTGTTTGCCTTCTTCTATGTTAGCAACAACTTTTGGCTCTTCTGGACTTTGGTCCAGGTCTTGGTGAACACCCAACTCGATATCTTCACCAACTAACGTCCCGTCTCCCTCCTGAGTCAGCGTATAAATCCCGTTGGTAAATCTACACGTACACATGCATATGCATTAGCTTATGGTGAGGTTGGGAGAATTACCACCAAACCAACTCTTGTTGGCCACATTCATCTTAAGAATTATTAAAACTCACAAAAAGTATGAGTGTGGTGATGATGGACTAATTACTAATTTGATGGTGATTGTGTGCACATCTAAGTTAATTAACTTACTAAACTTCACTAAACAGTATGAATGTGTGTTTTAAATGAACTAAATAGGAACTAAATATGAAAACCTTAAATAAACTTAAATAATAAGAATAAACCTATGATTTCAATTCCTAGCTAGCCATTCATCCAAAATTCATATTAATTAAAACACAACTCTTACTGATTTCAAATTTTGCACACAGCAGCATATGACTAAACTATGCTTAAGTACCAAAAATTAGACTCAGATTGCATATAAATTAATTTATATGAAAAAACCAAATTTCAACCTAGCTTAACTACATTAAATTCTACAAAAAGATTTACTAATCTTTTTTACCTCAACTTTTTCCTAGAGATCATTCTTGTCAAATCTAAACTCCTGACAAATTTACAAAAGTAAATCTATCATATTTTTCAAGTTATCTATTTAACATCCTACACAAAGTTAAATAGAAAGCATCATTCAAATCAGTTCCTAAAATCATAATTATTTTTTCACAGATGCTATTCATCATGACAAAGTCCTAGGGTGCATTGGTGCTTACAGAAATTATTTCTTGATGGGACTATAAAAAGCATCAGTCTTAACCTAACATAAAGCTTACAAAAATCATAACTACAAATCTACACATCAAACATGTGTCAAATTTGGTCACAGATCTAAACATAGCATAAAGAGTAACATATCCAAATTTCAACTCCATAACATGTGTATATTTTCAGCGACAACAAAAGTACATCAAATTGAGTTTGATTTTTCATTTCAAATTTATATAGAGAAACCCTATACACCCTTTCTAGAAAATGTAGATTTCGTCACAGGGAAACCAACACAATTGGATTTACATTTTTCTAATTTTTCTACAATTTTTAATGGATTTTTGAAGTTGCGGCCGAAACCCTAAAGAACCTTATTACAACCAGGACCCTGGTTATTGCAGATAGGCCCTCAGAAATTACAACTAGGTCCCTGGCGCCATGAGAGAGTAAAGGAGAAGCTTCCAATGGAGGAGAGAGGAGGGGAAAACAATTGGAGAACCTCACCTAGGTTGGGGAAGGACGATTCAGGGAGCCGCAGGTTGGAGTAGAGCGGCGAGGAAGGAGATCGGGCTTCACCTTGTTCGCCGGAGTTGGGGAAGAAGAACACGAAGAATAGCTTGCTGCAGCTCGATCTTTGCGTGGGGGAGGTTGATGTGGAGGAGAGGAAGGGGCTTGTCCCTAGCCCGGGCAAGGCCTGGCCGGCCTCCTTCTTCCTGCCTGGGCGACGACGCACGGGAAGAGGGGCGGAGCGACACGAGGTGGGGAAAGAACGAGACTGAGGGAGAAAAAACGGGAGAGGGAGGGGTCACAGAGAAAACAAGAAGGGACGTCGCCGTGTCCTTCCGTGTGGGGCCCGTAGGCAGGGGGCGGACGGGAGGGCGACGCGCGTCCGCGAGGGTGGACACGCAGGCATGGAGCTCTCCAGAGAGTTTTTATCGCTTTAGGAACAAGGTGAATGAACACCCAATTCAAGAATAGGTATAAAAACCACTCTTTTGCAAAAATCAAAACAACTCATTTAGAGATCATTAAAAATCATGAAACTTTTTAGGTAGATTTTATAAATCAAAAGTAACCCATTTTGCTTTGAACTGGCATCATAGTTATTGTAGAATTGAGATGAAAAATTCTTCCCGGAATGATACTTTTGATATTTCGAGTAAGCTGTTTGGCATCAAGATGATTTCGAAAAATTCAAGACAAGATACCTAAATTTATGTTGGAAGAAGTACTAATTGATCAAGTCTAATCAATGTACTTTAAACTAATGAAACATCAGAGATGTTACAGACTACCCCCTTAAAAGGAATCTCGTCCTGAGATTCGACAACAAGATTAGAGCAAAACCTTCAGGGGAGATAATAGGTTTCATGAGGAAACCACAGAGCAAAGATAAACTCTTCCATATCTAAATCTCAAAGATGATGAAAGGTACATGGGCTGCCACACCCATCATCAATGTTGCTCGTGAGGAAGCGGGCGATGAATGTACACATGAAAAGTTAAAACCATCAAGAACTGGAACACAAAGCAGACGTACAGTCCTACTAGAGTCCAGCAGACAGAATCAAACATCTCTAGAACACGAGCCATGGTTGGCGACATCGGGTTGGATCCTTCTTGTGGCCTTCTCCTAAACTTCTTCTTTGGGTCACCGAGGAGATGATGGAAAGCTTTCTTGACGCTGAATGCCGCAAATGATGAAGATGGTTGGCGTGAGCGCCGAAGGAGCAGCCGGATGAAAAAGATGGTGATGGAGGTTTAAAGCTCGAGTGGAGGTCTGGCTCGAAGGTGGTAGAAAAACGACGAGCAATACTCTCCTTTTATCGAGGGTCGCCATGGTGCAACAGCGGTGGCACAGCAACCACTTGTGGTAGGACTGGCGGAGGGTTTGCAGCGACGGCTGCTGCAGTGAGGGGTGACGGAGTGATAGACGACACGAGGCAGGTGGAGCACAGATATGTAGGCGGTCATACGACCGTCAAGACTTGGTCGTGGTGCGAGAAAAGAGATGAGAAAAACTTCTATGGTTGAGAACTCTCTGTATTTTCTTTGATGGGATCATCGTCCTGAATTTATGATGATTGGATCAGTTTCCCCAATAGGACCAAAAATCCAGTTATGGCCATTTCTTAGAAACTCCATAACAATATGTCAGAAGAATTTGAAAAACTAGATCATCTCTTTATGATCCCTTTCTATTGATGCCTAATAAGAACGTCAATTTCTTATGGTATCTAAGGAGAACATCCTTCAGTTTCCAAAACAAATTTTGGATGAGAAAATAGTTTATTGAGTTTAACATACTCAAAAAAATGAAACGAATGGAGTGTTCAGTCTTTAACTCCTTCATTTCCTGCATGGGTCACCTATTGGGTCAAAAGAGGTGACACTTGTCGTAGATGATCGTCAGTGATATGGCGACAAGGATGCACGATAGTCGAGATGCTATTGGCGACATGGCAGTGATGCTGCAGTGATGCATAGGCGGCGATCAGCAGCTTTGACAAAATATGGCAAAGTGATGATGCTGCGTAATGCTGGCGTGGCACTGAAAAGGATGGGTTCAATGGCTCGAGAGATTTGACCGTGATGTTGGGGAAAAATTAGAAGCGCTCGGTGTATCCTCAATTCATTATCGGGATTGCATCGAGAAAGCTTATCGAAGGATTTGCCTCAACACTTCCGTCTGAGTAGCCATAAAAACCTCAGCGGGTGTCATTTGTGTGGGGTGGGGAGGATCACCACCACTAGGAACTCCAGAACCCCTAGGGGTGTTATGTGCATTATCTACCATCTGAAAATTTGAACTTTCTTTAGATACATATTCAAAGTTTGCTCAACATAATACAAGTAGAATATGCATACGAAAATTCAAACTATTGAAAGTTCAGAATTTAAACAGCATAACAGCCCTGAGTATAATATTCATAAATTTCTGTATATATATCAAAAATTTCTAAATTTTGGTCAGCATGTGTAGAATTTTGTAAGCTACAACTTTGGTATTCAACCCTAGGACAGATTCAATTTTTACAAGGGTCAGAAAATTCATTTACCAAAACTCTGTCTCGCAGTTTTGACAGCAAACAGGAGCTTATTAAAAATTCGATATTTCTCAATCTACATATGCAAAAATGCTGAATTTTTGTGAGCATGACCATCACAAAATTATGAACTATTTTGGTATGCAGCACCAGACCCCATCGTGATAAAAAATAGCTTAACTTTATTCCTCACTCAGATTACTGCATAAGGTTGTGCATCCCTAGGGTTACATCAAATTTAAGTTTTTAAGATCACCATTACATCAAGGATTTTTATGTAGCTTCTAGCCACACAAGGTACATACTCCTGGTCAGCCTAACATATACAATTGCATGTTAGACCCCAAAATGAGTTTAGCACGCCAATGACAAAACTGGTAGTTCTGAACAAAAATTCATAACTAATAAACCAGTATCCCAAAAATTCCAACTTTCTTGTGAGAATCTTGACAATGTTATGACTCACATTTTTGGTATTCAAAGGTCGAATCAAATCAAATTGGAAAAGGGTCTAACAGATCCATCTTCAGAGTGCTATTGCCCAGAAATTTTCTGCAGGGCAGAGCTCCTCTAAAAAGATCATAACTCAAAAACTGAGAACCCAATGACCATGAAATTTTAACAGAACAAACTAGGCTATATGTGGAACATTTTTGTTATAGATCATATGATCAAATTCTTTTTGGAACTATATTTAAAAATTTGAGTTTTCAGCCTTACTCAGAATTTTGACAGAATTTCAGCATAACTTATGCTTAGCAATTTATTCATATCTTCAGTTTTAATCATCCTAAAATCATGAAAAATTCATGAAAGAAGCTTAACTAGCTGATGAACAATTTCCTTAAAGAACACCTAGTCAGAATTTTTCTAGATCATCCTTAGAAAAACTTGAACAACAACTAGTTATAGTTTTGATTATCACCACATCAATGCATCAAATTAGCATGAATGGTCCTTAAGAAACATAATTCAACTAGAGACCATACAACATGTGGTTTATGATCATTTTCAGTTTGGTAGCTTTTAACATGATGCAAAAACATCCTATAGGTCCTCACCAAGCTTTTTAAGCTTAAAATTGAAGTTAGTACCGGTGGCAAGGCATATATATACGTCTCTCCCTATAATAGCTAGTCGGAAGCTATTCGTTTCTTAATTACCGTACCTAACAATCGTGGTTAGTGTACCTGTAGAAAATCACAGATATTCATGACCTTTTGTTCCAACACTCACAAAAGTGTCCACATTCATTACCGTTCACTATAGAAACGACATCCATGCGTCAAGCCGCTGTATGGACAACGTCCAACCTCGGACACCTCCGTTTGATTGGAGTTATCCTTTCTGCCTATTGCGGGGTCGCACATGTATGGCAAAACATGGCTAGACACAGACACGACGTAGGTTCCCATTGGAATAGGTCCCATCCATCCCTCACGGACTTTCCCGTGGCACGAGCACGTATGGCAAAACGTGCTGAACTAGTATAGTTGTGCAAGAAAATAAGTTTTGACATGAATAAAATATGCTGGAAGTCAGTATAAATACATCATAGAGTTCTAGTCACCTGAAAGAACCCAAAAATTTCCTCTAGGGCCTCTCGGACTAGATTCAACTTTAACGTCCTACGCACTTAGCAAGATTCTTATTCTTGGCAAATTTTATTCCAAAAACATGTTATTAAGGTATTTTTAATACTCTAGTGCATATCGTCGCTCTGGTACCAGCTGTGATAGAACCGTCCAAAATAATTCCAGATTATCACCTAAGCCGGTCCACTTGGCTCATAAGCGATAACCAAGAGTTATTTTGTCGCCTCTGCCGGGTCATGCCCGGTAAATCACTTACAATAAGATCGCTGATATGCGCAAAGCCCACACGAAGGCGGGACCAGAGTACAAGTTCAACATTACATAAAAGCTCACAAAGTTATATTATTACAAATCAGGTTTTGATACATGAAAGTAAAGTGTTTCAGAGATTAACAGCGGAAATAAAAAATAGCGAAAGATACCCATGGGAGGCCATCCATAGAGTATCACTCATTGTCATCCTGCTCCCACTCAAGCTCCCAACCATCTGGAATAGAACCAGGTCAGATGGGGTTACCTGAAAACCACAAATTAAGCAAGACTGAGTATTCTAATACTCAGCAAGACTGACCCGACAAAAAGAAAAGTACAACTAGACATGCAAGGCTTTTTGGCTGGTGGGTTTGTTTTGTCAAAAGCGGCTAAGAGTTGATCCTTAATTTCAAGTTTTAGCTCAAGTTCTAGTATGTTAAACATTCTAGGTAAGCACCTATATCAAATTTATCGAACTTAACAAGCCCGCTCTTGGGTCGATTATTCAGTGGCGACTGCAGATGGCATGTCATTGCGGTCGCGGTCACGAATCAATCGAAGAAGCGTGTAATCGCCTGGCATGTTTTCAGCAGCAGCACATGATTTCCTGGTCGATTATTCGAAACTTTTTTTTTGTCAGAGAGCGGAGCAAGCCAACTGAAACACGTGCTGGTCACCCTTCCTGTCCCTGTTTTCAGACAGAGCGATTCCCTCAGGTTTCTGCAACTGTATTTAGTTGGTGAAAAGTGAGTGAAATTTTTTGCATTAGACCACGTACGCACAGAGAAGAAATTAACCGACACGGTCCTCTACGTAAGAATTTTGGTGAAACTTTGAAGAACTAAACAGAATCCGATATGCCCGTCTCGATTGATGGACTCGGACAAATCTATGCGTGCGTGTAGAGGCTTGACTCTCTGAAAATTGTTAAGCTTCTTGGGTCATCTTCCTGTAGGTCTGAACTGTCTACAAAAACAAAACACAAACAAATAAGTGAACTCCACGTCGTATTTATCAAACAATGCTGCCTCTCCAACAAAACACAAACAAATAAATGGAATCGAAAGCGTAGCACCCCTCAGAAGGAGCGCCGCTAATTCACAATTATCTTACATTTATATATATCATGATGAGGAGACCCTTTGCACAATTCATACAACACTACTATTAGAGCACACACACGACCATACCACTGTTACAACGCAAATACAACCAATCACCGTACAGACAATTTCACACAATCACATCATTAATGTATTTCACACCAGAGGACATGGGAGATATACTTCCATGATGAAACGGAGCAAACTGACATGGAGGGTCAGCTGCGCCGTGCAGAGTTGCTAGGCTTTCCAATGTTGCCTGATGATTTCGAGCTGCGAGCTGCGGAGGTGCTAGCTTGAGCATCAACAATGTTGGCGAGCTTCTTTCCTTGCCTCACACCGCCATCAGGCGTGGGCTTAAAGTTAGCACCACCATGCACCCTGCCCTCGTGGTCTGAGACGGGGTGCATGAAGTGCATGCTTGTTCCAATGCTTGCAGGCCCCGCTCCATGAGAAAGGGCATCACTTACCATACTGAAAGCACCACCAAATGAGGCATCCTCGTGGATGCTGTTGTCATTCATCTGGTTGTCGTGCTCCTTTTGCATTTTCGTTGTGGTGCAAATGATTCTCTTGAGGACCTCTTCTTCACTACTCTCATACTGCCCTGCCGGACGCTTGATTGGAGGGGGCGAGCGATGACGTCTAACTTTAGTGTGTCTGGAGGATGACTCGGGAGTCGTGGTTGGCCTCTTTCCATGGCGTGGACTACGTGTAGGACTAAGAAAGTATAAACGAACACATGATTTAGATAGTGATTCGGACTCCAAGATCGACCCATTGGTGCCCTCTTCCTCAAAGAGTCGGGTAGCCACCGGCTTCTTAGGACCGGGGGTTCCCGTCATGGGTGCGTCGAGCCCCGGCCTTCTCGGACTTCCATGGCGTGGACCTTCGTGGGGCACTTCCTTCTTGGACTTCATTCGCATGCAAACTTGATGAAGGAATATGGTATTTCAGAAACAGAACAGACAATCTAAATCATTGAAAGAATATGTATTTATTTACTAGCTACTAGCTATATTAGGTACCGAAGATTGAAGAACCAGTCACACTCTACCACTTCAACATGTACATCCCCACTCACGTTATTTCTTGCAAATATCTCGTTCCCAACTCCTGTGCATAACAAATTCACTAACCACAAGCATCGATGGAAAAGGATAAACTAGTAAGTTAGTGAGTACTCTATTGGGGAAACAACTTTTCATCTACGGCTTAGTATCAGTTACTTTTTCACTCAATACTAATGTTAGTATTAGTACAATGTCTAAGAGGTAGCTCTCGATGTACACCTAGTAACAGCCTTTAGTACCGGGTGGGAGCTTCATCTGATACTAGAAGTCACTACCTAGTGGAACACCTAACTGGTACTAAAAGCTATCAGGTACGTATCGATGGAAGCTCTATCAGGTACTAATGGATGACCTTTAGTACCTGGTGGGAGAGAGTGTGAGCTCCCTCGATATTAAAACCATCAGCCGCCTTTTTTAACCATAAATCTCCTCCCACTCTCCTCATCTACCTTATCTCTTCTCTCTTCTCACACTTCTCTCTTCCCACTAGCACGCAAGAGCCAAGGAGGCCACCCAAGGCGCAGGGACACAGGCACCAGCGAGGCGCAACGACGTCGCCCTGGTCGGGAGGTGTAGCGATCGGGGCCTAGGCATAGTGGGCACGGTACGCTAGCCTGGTGGCATACGTGGGGCCTCCCTGGCCACGGGCGCATGCAGGTGTTCGAGTTGCCGGCGAGCGGGGTGCCTTCTGGCCGCCGAGCGAGCAAGCTGGTGAGGACTTGATTTTTCTTGTCACCATGAAATTGTGATATATATTCTTGTGATTCTTGTGAGATATATCCTTGTGATTTTTGTGAGATTGTCATTGTGATTGAGAGATTATGTGATTGTTGAGATGTATTCTTGCAATTTTTGAGATTGAGATTGTGAAATGTGTTCAAGTGATTGTGAGACTCTGATTCTTGTATGTCTATTGATTGAGAAAATGAGAAAAAAAGAGAAAAGAACAGAGAAAAGAAACAAAAGGAAAAGAGGAACAAGACTGTCATGTAAATTAGTATCTGTTAGAGTGACCAACCACTACTATATTTCCCCTTTAGTATTGAAGTTCCGGTACCGGTTGTACAACTGGTAGGGTTTGAACTCGGTACTAAAAATCGCTTCCCAGTAATGGTAGTAAGCTCTAAGTTGTGTGTAACGTACCGCCATCGCACCTCTCCAAAAGAACAACATGTTGGATGTATGATGTCATTCTTAGTGGAAATTTTATGAACACGATTATTTCAAGTGACATATCTTGTAAAAAACATTTCAAATTATGATGAAACACCCCCTCAATGTATATTTCCATCCCTGTCATTTTTTTAGAATATGTTAAATCTTACCGTACGTCCATGGGGTGCTGAGAGCCGGGGCGCTGCCGCTCCCCGGAACAGATGGCTCGGCTAACCTTGTCTTCTCCGATGACGTACGAACGCGCGTCATGTGCACGACGTAGAGCCAGACGGAGGTGGACTAAAAAAACTAGACCGGTAGGGGGAGACTCCCCCAAGGTTTTTCATTAAGAAGAAGGAACCGGCTCCGGTTTAGAAAAACTCCCGAACCCCTGCTAACCGGCGAGTGTCCAGTGGGAATCGAACGCGGGTGGGCGATCTGCACGACCACAGGTTCGACCAACTGAGCTACCGCTCGTCCTCAGACGGAGGTGGACTGCAAGTACCTGAAGCACTGCTGCGAGCTGAGGAGCTGACGGAGGAGAACCGGCGACTGCACAAGGAGCTCGCTGAGCTGCGCCGCCCTTCTACATCACTACATGCACCTCCCGGACACTTCTCTATGTACCCCCTCATGCGAGCGCGTTGCCTTCAACCCCGGCTCCGCCCCCACCTCGGCGCCGGCATGCGCGCCGCGGACCACAACCACCAGTCCACCACCAACAACAACAGTGCCGCCGCCGTCGCACACCGCGTGTGGGGAGCACCGGCGCCCTCGTCGTTCGCCGCGCTGTTCGCAGCAACCCGCAGCTTCCCGCGGTGCTGTTCCTGATTTTGTTCAGGAGAAAAATCGAACACTGATGACGGAGATTGACGCCAGGAGAGATGTCGTGACCGTAAGATTTAACAGATTCCAGCAGAATGGCGTATATATAGGGATGAGATATACAATCTTATGGCAACGAAGGAACGAATATAATTTTCATGGCACGTAAGGGATTATTAATTTGCTATAGGTTTCAATAACATATACTCTTTTCGTCCCCTAAAGAGTGTTCCTTTAGTCTCTAAATCTTGACCCACCAAGAGTGTCATCTTACATCATAATAAACTACATCTAGTTAAAGCAACACTCATACCAACAAAAGAAAGTGTATGAAGAAGCGTGTAGAGCCAATTAAATGGTCAATTGATGTTATTTGTCTAGTTTAAATACATATGAATTTATTTAGGATTCAAAAACTTAGCAGACATCATGATGATTTCCAATCACATGTGAGCCTGCTGGACTGATCTATTCAATAGTATTCGGCTAGTGATAAAATAGTGTCATGTGAGGAGAAATAAGCTGAACATAGAGGTAATATAGACAATTTTTCACCACTACTAATGTGTCTCAAATCCTAAAAAAACACTATTTGTGAGACGGAAGGAGTAGAGAACTCTCTGAAACTTATTTCACCTCTCTTCAATAATACTCTCACTGAGAATGACAATAGATCTCCTCCAACGGTCAGCTATATATCGAACTACGGTAATTTGGGAACTGACACAATGCTTCACAGTACCTTGTAATCCCTGCACAAGTGAGGGAGCCACCTCGGGAGCTGAGCGAGCTAAGTGCTCTGCGGTGCGACTGGCTTTTCGTTTTGGTACTATTCATCGATTAAAAATGTTAGAAGCATTAGAGAGGACCTTAGCCGGGAAGAAAAGGATGCAGGAATGAGAAGGGTGCAGGAAGAAGAGTGTAACCGTGAGCACGGAGCGAGTCTTAAATACTCCGCGACCAACCTGCAACAAACGCACGGACCTGCCATCGTCGTTGTCCGAGCCTTGGATTCTCAGTCCTTTTGTGTTCTCGTTCATTCATAAATAATTGGGTGGAAAGCACAACACTTAGATTATATCAATGCAAATACTTACCCCGTCCCTTCCCAAATTACGTATTAATAGCACGTTCATACATTACTAGAAAGACAACACGATGACGTATTTAGCAGTATGTTTAGAATCATACAATACCCTTTTATTAATTTAGCAGTATGTTTAGAATGTTCAATTTATGTATTTAGTCTTTACAATTTATAGTTAAGTCAGACTGTATTAGCACTATGATGTAAATCATCCCTGTTATGATTGAGAGATTTTACATGATCCAAGTAAGTAATCGACTAATGATCAGAACACTCTCTCCAATGTCATGATTGAAAAGTAAGGACTCTTGTTTTCTCTATTGGTAAAGTGTGTGTTTACGTAGAAAAGGTAGTAAGTGCTCATGTCATTATTTTAGTAGGTAATAATATGTAATTTTTATGGATGAATTGGTGGCTGCAGTTTTTTTAAGTAGGAAGATTCAACTGAGGATTGTTTGTCATTTTTAGAAAATGCATGATGTTTCCATTAAAATATATGGATCGCAAATTGATTGTTGTGAATAGTTAAGGATTGTGAGTTAGTTGTTGGAAAATGGGAGTATTTTTTCGTAATGGTGGGCTACGGATTAGTTTTTGTAAAGTTGAGGGGCTAGTTTGTGAGGAATGTGAAATTCAGCTGTGGGTAGAGCTTTATCTTCATGAAAGTATTGATTTTCTTCTAGAAATATATGGACTATAGAGTGGTTGTTGTAAAGTTTATTGTCTTTTAATAAGCTTAGGCTATATGTTGATTTTTGGGAAAATCGGAGGTCCTTACGTGAAAAGCTCAATCCCTCCGGTCAAATGTTGGGCTACGTGAAAAGCTCAGTACCTTTTGTAAAATTATGGACGACAAGAAGATTTTTCTAAAAGTTTAGAGGATGGGTGTTGTTTTTCGTAATGATATGTTGTGGATTAATTTCTCTAAAGTTACACGGTAGAGATTCAATTGAGTATTATGTGTTATTTTTAGAAATTGCAGGGTGTTTTCATAAAAATATGTGCGTCGTGGATTGATTGTTGTGAATAGTTAAATATTGCGAGTTAGTTGTTGGAAGTTGGGGGTGTTTTTTCACAATTGTGGGCTATGGATTATTTTTGTAAAGTTGAGAGGTTTGTTTGTGTGGGAACAATAGATTCAACTGTGAGTAGAGTTGTTAAAGTTTAGTTAATAAGTTTGGTCTATGTGTTGACTTTTTGAAAAATGGGGCATCTTTTCATAGGGATGGAAACGGATCGGATTCGCATGGAATCGGATTCGGATAACACCTTTTACCACATTTTTTGTCGAATACGAATACAGATTCGAATGTTCTTGAATACGAATACAAAACGGTTGTCTCGAATTCGGAAACACATCGGATATTTAATCAATTTGGAAGACAACATTACTAATTTTCTTTATTGATAATTTACAATTACAAAATCATGTAAAGACTAAAGTATTAGTACATAACAGAGATAGCTCATTAAGAATATCACATTCAACCATATTTATTTTAACAATTAATCATAAAATCAATAAAACTATTAATAAATACATATTTTTAATATATATATATACATTTATCAAACAAATAATAAAAAATACATGACTAATATTTTCATAAATACATAAATAAACTAGGGTAATTAAAATTAAATTTTATATTAATGTATTTTTATTATTAAAATTAATGATATTGGTAATTAAATTTAAATATAACTTTTAAATTGTTTTATAGATGCAATATTTTTATATTAAAATTAATGTCATAATCATTAGTTATGGATATTTTTTTTCAATTATACACTATTATTCTATTGAACATAATTTTCCATTAGTTATAGAGATAACTTACAGTTTTATATAGTCGAATACGGATAGTGTAGGATATTGCCGAATACGGATGGAATCGGATAGAGAAAAAATCGACAAAAACGAATTCGGATGTATCCACTTTACTACCACATTTGAATTTGAATACGGATACGGATATCCATATTTACATTTTAGCGGATACAGATATCGGATTCCATTTCCATCCCTATCTTTTCGATAGAGTGGGCAAAAATTCACCAAAACTGATTAATCGAACTTAACTTAGCCAATTTAACTAAAAATGTCGGTTAATTGATTATTTTGATATAGTCAGTTAAGACTTTGGGAATATTAGGTTAATGAAAGTTATTTGGTTTTGAATCAGTATTAACTGAATTAACCAAAATTCTTTCTAATTTATTATATTAACACTAAAATTGTCATCATATATGAAAGTGTCTCTAACCTAGTGGTTAGAACACTCTATAGCACCCAACAGACAAGTTCGACTCTCCGTGAGAATGAATTAAAAAGGACAGGAATACCCATAGGGTGCACGAAGAAGCCGTGCATACTCCATGGAGTACTTGTTTCGGTGCTTGGCGGATGGCGGACTAGCTCCGTGAGAATGGGAGTCGCTTACGAATTACGATACTGAAAGCACCAAGGCACCCCGGCTTCTTTTCAAGGAACGGACTACACATTGGCTCAAAAAAACGCACACCAAATATCTACAGTAGCAAACCCTAACAGCCGCAGCCGCCTCCTCTAGTCGCCGCCCACGTCTGCCCTACGGTGGCCTCGTCGGCACCGGTAGGGAGAGGAGCGGGGACCCGTTTCCTTTCGTAGGTCTAGTTTTTTCCTTCTAGATTTGGTTTCCAGCGACATCAACAAGGTGGTGGTGAAGATGACGCTATGGAATAAGGTCTCTCCGGCCTCTCCCTACCTCGACGGTGTTCTTTCCGACGCCGACGAAGGGCCAGTGAGAGTTGATTCTGCCAGATCTGTAGATTGTCTTCAGATCTTTGCAGTTGGTGTGTTCGTCAGAAGATGTTATTGGCTGTCCTTTGGTGTGGCGGTTTGGATCTCTTTCTTCGATTTGTTCTTCATCAAGTTCCGGTTTCTTCAACCTGCTGGCTTGGTGATGAAGGATTGCAAGTCTGCGTTGCTTGGGGTGTTGCCCCAGCCGATGTTCTTTCAACGTTTGCTAGATCTCGTTGTAAGCAGCGGGTGGTTTTTGCAGTCTTCAAAGCCTTGTGTGACGATGACGTTTGCAAGTGCTCCTTTCCCTTGTTGCCTTTCCGGTGCATCTTTCAAGCTCCAGTGGACGACAAACTTTGGAAGGAAGAAGACGACCAGAGTGCTCTTCAATGTAATTTTATTTTTTTACGTCGTTGTGTGTCAGACCGTCTTTCCTTTGTACTGCTATTTGTTTTCCTTGATATGAATGAGATATGAGTATGCCCTTTTTGGTATCTCTTAAAAAAAAGAGTAAATAAATGTGTGGTTTAGGCGGTATTTCCCATGAGAATGAGAGGGAACTAGAATATTGGTGCATGCAAATGACTCCTCTTTTGTTTTCTTTTGTTTTGTACTTCAGGGGCAAGTCCGATGTTCCCTTCAGACTTCAGTAGCCGTGTGCCGGGCCCCGGCTTTCTCGTACTTCCTTGGCGTGTAGCTCTGTGGCGCAGAACGGAAACTTCCTTGAACTTTCTTAGAGTGCAAATTTGATGAAAGTTTATGGTATTTCAGAAAAAGAATAGATCAAACCTAAATCATGGAAGGTATATAAATTTACTAGCTATATTAATGCAGTCTCAATGGAAGAAATTGACGTGGTTTTCATAACATAAGAAATCATTCATAGAAATTATCTTTCACAATGGAAGTGTATTCAAGTAATAATAAATTTCTTTTTTTAATGGAAAGCAGGTATGTTATTTAAGAAGAAGAAACAATTGTACATCATGCGTCGAAGCGAATGTCACCACATAAATAACGTACACGAACAACACACACAACAAGACACTACAGCACCACACCCTAGGAGAAGAGTCAAAAGAAGCCACCGCAACCGCGCCGTCGTCACCAACGTTGTGCCACGTCAAAAGCCACAACCCGCTGCAAGCTCAAGTGACCACCTGAACTCCTCCACCATGGACTATCACCATCAAGCCGCACACACGATCGTCGATCCCTCTGCTCCGACTTTACTTCGGCAGAACACTCCCGTCGCAACACCAATAAAATCACCGATCCTGACCACTCTGCGTGGGGGCCTCGTCTCACCCACCGTCTCACACTCCTCTGCCAAGGACTCAAATACCTGAGACTGCTCTGAGAGCACCACCTCCACCTAGCTACCACCGAGATCACCAGTGCATCAAGCACGCCAACTCGAGGCTACACACCCATGGGCCCTCAGCACCTCCCTGCCAACACGGACAAAGCGCACCACCACAGCCGCAACGCACAAGGCAACACCAGCAGCCGACCACCACCACTGCCACAGACCGTGACGGGTCTCCAGATGCGGTGTCTCCAAGGACACGATGCCAATGACACCGTCGTCGCACGTCCACAGAGGACTGGGTTTTCACACTGAGATCCTTGTGCTGCAAGGACATGGTATCCCTCAATGGTACCCTCAGTAGGGCGAACTACACCCCAAAGGCGCCGCCACCATTGCCATCGACACTGGAGGCTTATGCTTGGAATAACACCATTCTTGCCGCAAGCTCTCGACCAATTACAGAAACCCGCACCCCACCGTAACCAAGACACCGCAGCCCGGTACAGCTCGAGACGTCACCACGACACCACCAGCAATCACCTGTCAGTCCCCGACCCCACCACCAAGGTGGTGCCGGACCAGCATCGTCATCGAGGAGGAGAAGAGGAGCACCACCATCTTGCCGAAGCGCCCGTTTCCCGCCAGCCACCAAGGCAAACCCAACGAGTCCTGGCCACAGCCACCGTCGGCGCCACTACACCGTGTAGAGCCACCGCCGGCCGCCACCACCCTACGCACTCCCACACCGACTGTTGCCGCCACCATCACGTCGACCACCGCCGCTGCCGGAGCTGACCCGCACCAGCCATTGCTGCCGCCCCTTGCAGAACGCCGGTTGCCGCCCCCGCCACCCACCAGCACGCGCCCCCGCCACGCGACCTCTAGATCCGGCCCGGGTGACACCGGATCTGGAGGCCCGAACCTCTGCCGCCGACGAGAGGCACACAGGCGACCGGACGGCCGCACACGCCCCAAGCCATCGGAGGAAGGGGAGAGGTGCCCGCCGTCGCCTTCACCGCGGCCGCGCGGCTTGGCTGCAGACCGCCCGGGCGGCGGCACGGCTGGGGAGGCGGGGAAGAAGCTGGGCGGCGGCTAGGGTTGGGCGCCGCTCTGTCGCCCTCGCGGGAGGCGACGCGAGCGACCTTTCTTTTTTTCGGCTTGATTTTTTAATATAGTTTTCTTTCTCTCTCACACAGCTCTATCTTCTTCCTCCAATGGAAGTGTGATACTAGCCCCTAGAAATTGGTGGTTTCTTTCCAATGGTGATTTCATGGTTTCTTGATGCATTGGGTGAAGATAATACTTAGTTCCTTGACGAGGAAACCATTTCTATGATTTTTCATTTTTTTTCTTATTAATTAGGCTGTCACATCAATATTTTACTTAGTTGACAAGCTATTTAGGATAGAAACTATCATTAATACTCCATTGAGAGTAGGAACTGAAGATCGAAGAACCAGTCACACTTTACTACTTCAGGGTTTGTTGGGATGGAGAAATTTCCACTTCGAGTCAAAAAAACTTTCAAATTTTCTTTCAACCTCCTTCCATCCATTTCAATCCTTCGTTTTCCAAACAAACCCTCAACTTGTACATCCTCACTCGCGTCTTTTCTATTTTTCTTGCGGAAATCCAAAGTTCTCAACTCATGTGGCTGACAAACTCACTAACCGCAAGCACCGATGGAAAATGAAGGGTATGCAATAAACTAGTACAAGTTAGTACGAGTAGTAAGCTCTAAGCTGTGTGTGACATACCGCCTTCGCACCTCTCCGGTAAGAATGAGAAAGGGTGAGTCCAAGAGGACGGAGCGAGCTGTCTTAAATACTCACGCGAGGAAAGGAATGGGAAGGATATACGGTATCATATACCTAGGGGCTAGGACGGGGACGTCCCATCGTCGTTGTCCGAGCCTTGTTACCCAGACCTTGTGTGTTCTGATTCATAAATAAATGTGTGGAAAGCACAACACTTAGTTTATATCAATATACAAATATTTCATCCGTCCCTTCCTAAATTATTAATTGTACCGTTCATACATATTACTATAAAGACAATGTGACCTCGCGCTCTGCCAGTGTCTCCTTCGTTAATTCAGCATTATGTTTAGAATGTTCGATTTATGCTTTTGTCAATTTACAGTTTAAGTCGAGTTGTGTTGACCCTGTAGCGTAGATCGCCCCTTTTGTGATTGAAAAAAATTGCATAAATCTAGGTAAGTAATAGATTAATGATCCAAATATAGTTCAGGTGGATCAGAATACTCAGCGAAGGTCATGATTGAATAAAGTAATAATTTTTTGTTTCTCCATTGGTAAAGTGTGTGCTGATGTAGAAATGATGTAAGTGCTCATGTCATTATTTTAGTAGGTACTAATATGTAACTTTTGTGAATGAATCGGTGGTTGCGGTTTTTTTATATGTCAAGGTGATTCAACTAAGGATTGTGTGTTATTTTTAGGAATTGCATGATGTTTTTACACAAATATGTGGATCGTAGATTGATTGTTGTGAATAGTTAAGGATTGTGAATTAGTTGTTGAAAGTCAAGAGTGTTTTTTTTTCTAGTGGTGGGCTGCAATTTTTTTTTAAGTTGAGGAGCTAGTTTGTGAGGGAACACGAGATTCAACTGTGAGTAGAGTTGGTAAAGTTTAGTGTTTTGAATAAGTTTTTTTACTATGGGTTGATTTTTAGTGAAATCGGAGATCTTTTTGATAAAAGCTCAGGCTTTCAGGTTGATTTTGCGAAGTGTGGAGTTCTTTTTTAATATCGTGAATAGCAAGTAGATTTTCCAAAAAAAAATAGAGTTCATATGTAAAAATCTGTGTACTGTGGGGTTGCTAATCCAACTGCAAAAAAAGCAGGCGACGCGGCCAGCTTTCTACCTCCTGACCAATCACCGACAAATCCACACGATCACATCACACCACTCATACATGCACTACTAGGGAATTGATCTTTCGTCCTGAGAGGATTTCACATTAGTACCGATTTTTTTGCAACCGGTACTAATGTGCATATTAGTACCGGGTGGGAAAGAAGGGTCCCTACGTGCTTCCCACGACACACATTAGTACCGGGTAATGTCCAGACCCAGTACTAATGTGTTGCAGTACCGGGTCTGGACACCACCCGGTACTAATGTGGGACACATTAGTACCGGGTGAATCTTGACCCGGTACTAAAACTCAACCCCGTCACTTCCTTCCACGCACCCCCGACGGCGTCATCAGCGCGTGCCACACGCGCCCCGCGGGCCCCACGCGGACGGCGGAGACCCCCACGCTCTGCGCTCTCTACTGCAGATCGATCCAGGCCTTCTCTCGTTTTCGCATCCCCTCTCTTCTCTCTTCTCTACACCGCAGATCCAGGGCCTCCGGCCGGAGGTGGCGCGAGGGCAGCCTGCCCCGGCGGCAGGCGCGGCCAGGGCCGCCCGGCGCGCGGGGCCGGCGGGCGCGGCCAGCCTCGGGCGCGGCTGCCCCGGCCAAGGCCCCAGCGCGGGTGCGGGCGCAGGGGCGGCCGGGACGTGGCGCGGAGGCCGGGGCCGGTGGTGCGGAGGGCGGCGGCGGAGGTCGGCGGCGCGGCCGCAAGCGCGCGGTGAGGTAGGCTGTGAGCCCGGAGGGTGGAGGGATCGATCTCCTGTGATCTTGTGATTTTTTTAGCAAATCTGTGTTCATGTGAGTTGTGATTCATGTGGTTGTGAATGTTTGTGATTGTAATATGTGATGATTGAGAATATTGTGAATTGATGATTGAGAATCTGTGTTCTTTGTTATTGAAGCTGTGTTGAATTTGTGAATGAGAAGCAATGGAAAAAATAAAAAGAAATATGAGTAGAAAAAAGAAAAAGAAAGAGGACGGGAATGGGGAGGCGACGGAGACGGACTGACGGAGCGGAGCAGTGACGGAAACGACGGAACCTCACATTAGTACTGGTTATAGCGACATTAGTACTGGCTAGTTAGTACCGGGTGTTATAAAACGATGACAAGTAATCGACGAGAGTAAGGAAAATCAAACCGCAAGAGACACGAGATTTAACGTGGAAAACCCTCCCAACACGAGAGGGAAAACCACGGGCGCCAGCCAGCAAGAACTTCACTATGATCGCTTCGCTCCGGCCCAAGCCTCCGGCGACGAGCCTCCGCTCCGCTCCGGCAGAAGTAAACGGCCTTCTCTCTTGACATAATTTGGATCATCATTCAACCCGGGTCCAAAACCGGTACTAATAGGATTTTGAACCCGGTACTAAAGGTCAATTCGCTAGTAGTGGTGGGAGTTACAAGACGAAACGGAGCAAACCGAGATGGCATGTCGGTGCGGTCGCGTTCGCGAATCAAATGAAGCGCGCTTCGCCTTGCATGTCTGGTTTCCTACCACAAGGATCACATATGTTCAGCAGCAGCGCATGATTTCCAGGTCGATTATTCGAAACCATTTTATTGGTCAGGGAGCTGAACAAGCCAACTGAAACACGCACTGATCACCTTTCATGTCCCTGTGTTCTCAGATAGGGTTTTTAACTCAGGTTTCTGCAGTTAAATTGAGCAGATATGCCCATCAGGATTGATGGACTCGGACAAATCTATGTGTGCGAGCCTCCAACAAAAACACAGGAAATACATGTACACTTGATTGAGCCCCAAACCAACTGTTACTCCTATCTCACAAGCACGAAATTCCACAGGGCCATCAAGTTTGTTTAGTTCTCTCAATTTGGACTCCAATTCACTATTCACTCATCACATTAAGTCACATCTTCTCTCACAGCATGCGTCCCAACGCGGACTTTTTTCATAACTTTCCACTCCAATTCATAATTTCAGCACTATTCATTCGTGCAAATTTGACGAACTAAACACCTAGTCTCATTCATAAATAAATGGAATCGAAAGTGCAGCACCCCCTCATACCTGTAATTCATAATTAGCTTATTTTTATTCAACATTCCCTCATTTATTTATACCATGATGAGGAGACCCTTTGCACAATTCACACGACACGACCATTATAGAGCACACCGACCACACCATTGTTACAATGCACAAACATACAGTTTCGCACAATTATACCATAGAGACAATTCACACAATCACACCATTAATATATTTCACACCACAAGACATGGGAGATACTTCCAAGGCAAAACGGAGCAAACCAAGATGGAAGGCGGGCGGTGAAGGAACTCTGGCATTACAGCCAGCTGCGCCGTGCAGAGCTTCTAGGCTTAAAGTTGCTACCACCGTGCACCCGGCCAGCTGCGCCGCAACGAAGGATGTTGAACTCATCCTTGAGACTAGCAATCTCCAAGCGGAGCTCGGCCATCTGGTCCTGGTGCTCCTTTTGCATTTGCATCATGGTAAAACGGAGCTGGGCAATGGTTGTCCTCTTGGTCTTGGGAACCTTTTCCTCACTACTACTACTCTCGTAGTGTCCTGGCGGCCGCTTTATTGGACGGAGCAAGCAATGGCGCCTAACCTCTAGGGCTTGGAGGATGACTCGGGAGTGGTGATCGGGTGCTCCTAGACGTCACCGTGGCGACAAAATCACCGAGCATCACGCTGGTGATTAATTAAAAAAAGTGGGTCGGACTGTTTCCACGCGTAGCGTGGTGTGCTGTTAGCCTCTGCATTACTACATAATATTATTTGATTCCTTCCTATATTTTATGGTGCATCCATGCAAAAAGTCAAAAGTGCTGATGTCATTCTCATCCAAACCTTTTTTGAAACTTAAAAAATCTATGAATGTTAAATCGAGTATCAAAATTAAATTCCGACTACACCATTGTATTTCTGACAATTAAAACTTCAAAACATGATCTCACTTGACTATATTTTGATAAATTTTTTTATTTGAATTTTTTAATGAAGGTTATATATTCAGAACAACTTATTATTAGCTAGAACAACTTTGTATATCATCTCGAACAAACAAATGAAGTGTCAGAACAAATGAGAACAGCTATCAGAATAAGATCATATTATAGACAGAACAAGTTTATACGTCATCTCGAACAAAACAAATGTAGTGTCAGAACAAATCAGAACAAGTGTAGGAACAAGATTCTATTATAGCCAGAACAAGATCGTATGTCATCTCGAACAAAACAAATGTAGTGTCAGAACAAATTAGAACAAGGGTCGGAACAAATTGTTATTATTACAGACAGAACATGTTATTATTATAGCCAAAACAAAACATTTGTAGGTACCGAACAAATTATATGAACTGTCATAACAAATATGTATACTTGTCGAACAAATTATACAAACTACCAGAACAAAATGTTTGTAGGTACCGAACAAATTATATGAACTACCGGAGTAAATATGTATACGTGTCGAACAAATTCTACAAACTGTCGAAATAAAAAATTTGTACGTACCTAATAAATTATATGAACTAACACAACAAATTTTAGATGTGGAAAAAATATTTACAGAAGGGGGAAATGAATATTTAAAAAAGAATAACAAATTTGTAAAGAAAAATGAATCACTGAGCATTAAATTAATCAAACGGAAAATTTCACTAAGCGAAAACAAAATTTCATTCATGTGGAATAAATATTCACTGAGGAAAACAAATAAAAATAGAATAAAAATAATAAAATGAAAATAAAGAAAAAAAGAAAAAACATAGGAAAGAGGAAACTCTGTATTAAAGAAAAGGTTAGAAATAAAAATTGTGTAAGAGAAGAAAATGATAGAATGAAATAAATCATGCAAGAAAAGAATGAAAATTAAATATAGATAAATAGAAGAAAAAGGAAAATAAAAATTAGAAAAAGAGAAAAGAAAATAATGAAAAATTAGCTTAAAATGATCTATAACTCTTTGTAGTCACGAAGTGTTGTGTGGTGTAATGGTTGCTAACTATCTTTCTTAGTTAAAGGTCTCAGGTTCAAAACCTGTAATTGTTGGATTTTTTTATTTTAACTTCATATATGAGTGAGAAGGAAAAAATAAAAGAAAAAAACCACGACGTAAAATGAGAAGGAAGGAACCGGAAGGAAAAAAAGCGGAACCTAAAAAATCAAAGGAAAGAAATGGAAGAAAAAACCAAAGAAGGGAAACAGAACGTAAAAAACCGAAGGAAAAAACCAGATTAGAGAAAGAAACCTGAAGAAAAAGAAAAAACTGTGAAGGAAGAAAGACCGGATTAGAGAAGGAAACCTGAAGAAAAAGAAAAAACTGTGAAGGAAGAAGCGGAACATAAAAAACCGAAGAAAAAAACTGGAAGAAACGAAACGTAAAAAACCGGAAAAAAGAGAGAAGGAAACCTGAAGAAAAAGAAAAAACTGTGAAGGAAGAAAGACTGGATTAGAGAAGGAAACCTGAAGAAAAAGAAAAAACTGTGAAGGAAGAAGGGGAACATAAAAAACCGAAGAAAAAAAACTGGAAGAAACGGAACGTAAAAACGGGAAAAAAACTGGAAGAAACGGAACGTAAAAAACCGGATTAGAGAAGGAAACCGAAAGAAAAGGAAAAAATTGTGGATTAGAGAAGGAAACAGGAAGAAAAGGAAAAAACTGTGAAGGAAGAAAAAAATCCGAACTAAAAAACCGGACCAGAGAAGGAAACCGGCGGAAGAAAAGAAAAAAACTGGAAGGAAGAAAAAAATCCGAAGGCCGCGCACCGAAGAAAAAAACCGGACCAGAGAAGGAAACTGGAAGAAAAAAATTAGAAGGAAGAAAAAAACCCGGAGGCCGTGCACCGCCGGAAGAGAAAAAAAGGAAAAGCAGAAAAAAAAACTACCGTGATGGGAAGCGAATTTGTCGCTGAAGGGACGTATATGATTCACCGGGGTGATCGGCCTTTTTCCATTGAGCGAATTATTACGCGTAGGACTAAAAGAGTCTAAACCAACACGTGGTTTAGGCAGTGGTTTCCGAGGGCAGAATGAGAGGGAACTAGAGTGCATGCAAATGTCTCCGTTCCTGTTTTGCGCTGAGCAGTCGCACTCTACTCCAGGCTCCTAGAACGACTCGTTGGTGCTCTCTTCCCGACAGATTCGGGTAGCCGGTTCCGGCCGTCATGGACTTCTGTGCAGTCATGCACCGAACCCGGACCGTCTGGGACTTTCTTGACGTGGAGCTCCATGCTGCATAGCGGGGACTTCCTTGTGGAACTTCGTCCTTGGTGTGCAAACTTGATGAAGGAATATGGTATTTTAGAAACAGACTAGATCAACTTATAATAAATGAAGGATATGTAATAAACGCGTACTCCCTCCTTCCTTAAATACATGACGTTTAGGACACTCACAATGCAGACTCTACATAGAGTTTAAGAATATTTATTACCTTAAAGCTATCATAAACTTGGAGTCTAAATAAGACTTGGAGTCTTGATTTTTCCCCTTTCTTCCATAAATATACTACCACATAAGCACCACGTCAGCAAAATACAATAAATATGAAGGTAATAAATAGACTTAGACTCTATGGTAGAGTCTGGGTTGAGATTGCTCTTAGGACAAGTATTTTAGTTCATTTTGACCTAAAATGCTTATCCTAAACGTCATGTATTTGAGGAAGGAGGGAGTACAAGTTAGTACGAGTAGTAAGCTCTTAGCTGTATGTCACGTACCGTCATCACACCTCTCCGGAGGGACAATGCGCTGGATGCCTTAGGGCATGTACAGCGCCAATTAATGAGGCGTCAATGAGCCGTCGGTGAGCCGACATTTTTGCGAAAACCCCCCGACCCTCTCACCGACGGCTCTCCCGTCGCCTCGCGAGGCGACGCAGGAGTCCCGTTCTCCCAGGTCGAGCAGACGACCGCACTCCCGCTGTACGCCCCCGTCTTCGTGAGGCAACGACGCTCGAGATCCCGCGCGGCGCGCGTGTGGGAGTACTTCGCGCCAAGTCCAGCCCTGCCTGTCCGGAGGAGAACCTGTATGAGACTTGCGCGACCTCCTGGTGCTCTGGGATGCGACCGGGGAAGGAAAGGAGGGAGAGGGAGGGGCCGCCGGAGAAGAGAGTGAGGGAGGGGCCGCGCGAGTACCAGGAGGTCCGGCCGACGGCGAGCCTCGCTGCGGCTTACTCCGCGTCGGCCACGCGAGCTGCACCGCGCCGGCCATGTGAGCTGCTCCGCGCCTGCCGCCGCAAGCCGCGTCGGCCGCGTGAGCTGCTCAAAGGAGGCAGTGGAGCTTCGCGAAGCTCGACGAGGACCTCACCCATCCACCGTCGGGAAGGGCCCCTGCCGGCCACCGCGAGGAGCAGCTCCGCCTGCAGCAAGTCGATGTGCCTGCGCGCCGTTGGGATCTCGAGCTCGCGGATCTCCTGCCCACGAGAAAGAGGAACACGGATCTCCTGCCCACGCGAGAGAGAGGACCACGTGGTGGAGGAAGGGTCGGAGAGGATGAGGTGGTGCCCGTGATGTGGGCTCCGTCCGATATTTTACAGTTTACACCGCTCATCATCAGACGCAAGAGCCAAGCATTACCAAAAATGGTTAACTCCTCAACCCACAAGAGACCAGGCTTAGCCTCGAAGGCTCCGCTTGAGCCCCTGAGATCCGCCACCTCCCGGCCCCTTCCCTCCCGGCTCTGGCGAGCTCGTGCTCGCCGCCGCCGGGTGGGAGAGGGGCCTTGGTCTTGTTTAGTCTTTAGCCCATAGTAGTAGTTGCTCTTAGTAGTAGTTGTCGTATGGCTTTCTCACGTCTCTTCGTCGTTGCCGTCGCTGGTGTGCTCGCCGTGGATCTCTTCCTTGGCTCCCTCTCCGCCGTCGTCTCCGTCGGAGCTCAGGTACGTGATAATAAATTTATCATCCGCCTCCCTGCCGCAGATCTCCTTTCCCTTTTCCCCTCCGCCACCCCTCATCTCCATCGCTGGGATCTGCTTTTGCGCCACATCCCCCTCAATCCGTTGTTGGCCGGTGCGGATTCGGTGGTTGTTTCGTCGGATCCACCTCCTTGTGGGGTGTGCTCTCTGTCGTTGAATGCATCGACATCTGGTTGTCGCCGGCTCTGCCTCCGTCCATCCACCCCGCCCCCTCTGCTGGCTTGTGCGGTAGCTTGCTCTTCTGGTTGTTGCTTCTTCTCAATGGTTGTTCCATGGATCCCATCTTCCCTTGTGGAGATGAGCTCCCTATCCCAGAACGCAACGATGTTTTGCAATTGCCGGCTCCGCCTTCGCCCTACCACCACCACCCCAAAAGGTCTTTGTTCGTTGGTGATTGTTCCGTTGCCCTCGCCCCCCTCTCCGAGGCGAGTTCGTCTTCGTCGAACGCATCGGCACTCCCTGGCTTTCGTCTCCGCCGTCACCCTCGCCTGCAAGCAGTCTGCGCCTCTTCACCAGATCCACTGTGGCCTTGAAGCTCTTCGTTGTTGGTTGTTCCGACGTACTCATCTTCACCCTGGAAGCGACTTGGTGGCCATTTGTTTTTCTCCGGCGATTAGGGATGGATCCGGATACCAATTCGGATATCATTTTTTAGTTGTTCTTTTTTTATTTTAGCTAAATTAGGCATAATATTTTGTATCCAAAATTTATATTCTTGTTCTTGGCACTGTGCTTGTTAAGATTCATACAAAATAAACCCCAAATGTGTGTTATATTTTAATCAAATGATGAAAAAAAACTCGGATATCTATTCAGATTCGGATACGGATGTTTTTTCACCTTTTTCTCTATCGAAAGCAAATAATCCATAAAAAAATTGTAGCTAATTTTTTTTAAATTTTTTTCAGTAATTAGCTGGTTATAATGCATAAAAAATTAGCACCAAATTTATTTTATTGTGATCTAAAAGTATCAATCTATTATACAATTCGGATGTTTTGGCTCCATCCCTACCCGCGATGATGATTCTACAAACCTATGCTCGCTCGGTGTGGTCTTCTTCGGCCCCGTCGCTCCGTCTTCAACCGTCGCAACGCGCAGTCCTTCACCCAGGTGCAAGCTCATCCGTAGCCTCTGCTGCCCCCGCTGATGACTTCGCCGCCGTCGAACGCAACGACAACCCTGTGGATCTCTGGTCTGAGGACCTTGTTGTAATTTCTGTTTACTTTGAGGACCTCTTTGTAATGGCTGCTTAAGGTTTAATATATATGCTTGTTGTAAAAAAAAGCATTACCAAAAATAAGAGTTAAGAAAAAAATGGGAAAAGAGGAAAGAGAAAAAAGAAAGGGAAACGAGAGAAAAATAAAAAAGAAAAAACCAATGATTATTTCATGGAATGATCACTATCAATATTTTATAAATTAGTGTATATAATACTCATATTTTGATCATAAATAAATATAATTTTATAACTTGTGCTCTCATATAATCATATTTCAAATATCTAGGTATCATTTTTAATACTAATGAAAATATCTTGTGTGTATAAAATCTTTTATGTAGAAACATCATTAAATTAAAGTAACAATTTTTTTATGATTCAAATCCTAAATCTTTCATATTTGACTTAAATGACATTCTAGAAACTTTATTGATGAGGTAAAGATTTTAGAGTTTTTTTACTATGAACTATGCTCTCAATTGATGAAATAGCCACACAATGGTGTACATAGATACATTTGTAGTTGATCATAAGCTACATGCAAAGCATTAAACAACTTATAGACGACCTCTCTGTCTGTGGGTTGTATGAGCTGTCTGTGGATCTGTCTGTATACTAAAATCGAGATTTTGCAGACGACCGGCCGTCCGTGGGCTGTACATGCCCTTAGCCAGGAGGAACGAGAAGTCGAGAAGAGTGTGAGAAGACGGAGCGACTTGTCTTAAGTAGTCAGCCGACCAACCGGCAACAAGGAACAAGGAAATCTCTGTGCAGAAGCGGAAGCAAAAACGAAACCGCCCTGTGCAGAAAAGGCGCCGCGAGGAAAGGGATGGGAAGGATATACCTAGGCCGGGCACGTACCATCGTCGTTGTCCAAGCCTTGGGTTATCCAGACCTTGTATGTCTCATTCATAAATAAATGGTTGGAAAGCACAATACTTAGATTATATCAATGCAAATACTTCCTCCGTTCCTTCTCAAATTGATATCACTATAAAAAGAAATTTCAATTCTAAACATAATATATACAAGTGCATAGAAAAACTTAGGATTAATAATTGGGTCCTCCTTTATTTATATCATCACGAGGAGTCCCTTTGCACAATTCATACAACAGGACTATTATACTATTACAACGCACATACGACGAACAAGGCAGTCCTGATTCCTGACCAATCACCATACAGATAATTTCACACAATCACATCAATCATTTATTTCACACCAGAGGACATGCATGGGAGATACTTCCAAGATGGAACAGAGCAAATTGAGATGGAGGGCTGGCGGTGAAGGCACTCCGGCATTTAGTGACGGATCTAGAAATAAATTTAGGATGAACTTTCTTCTCTTTCTTCTTCCTCTGGTCTCTTCTTCTTTCATTGTTCATCCTCAAATTTGTAGGGAAGGCTTAAGGGAGCTCCATTGGATTTTCAGCGGTAGGGGAGCTCGAGCCCTGCCCGCCCCACCGCTGAATCCGTCCCTGCCGGCATTACAGCCAGTTGCACCGTGCAGAGCTGCTAGGCTTTTCAATGCCACTTGACGATTTCCAGCTGCGAGCTGATAAGAAGGTGCTAGCACGAGCATCAACATTGTTGGCGAGCTTCTTTCCGAGGCTCACACTGCCATCAAGCATGGGCATAAAGTTACCACCATGCACCCGGCCCTCAAGGTGTGAGGCTGGTGCAGGCCGAGGAGCCTCCATGTGGTGCATGAAGAAACTGTGCATGCCCGTTCCAGAGCTTGAAGGACTAGCTCCGTGAGAAAGGGTGTCGCTTACCATACTGAAACCACCAAATGAGGCACCTTGTGGCCGCTGTTGTCGTTCACCAGTGTGTTGTGCTGCTCGCACAGGCATTTCTTGCCTCTTGCAAGGCGGTCTGAATGCTCTGCTTGTCTCTTGCAATTTTGGGGACTTTTGCTCTCTACTCTCACTAGTAATGCTCTTCTTGTCGCCTGATTGGAGGGGAGTAGGGGACGAGCGACGTCACCTAACTTCAACGGATTTGAAGGAATATGGTATTTCAGAAACAGATCAATAGATCAACCTAAATCATTGAAGGGATATGAATTTATTAGCTATATTAGGAACTGAAGATTTAAGAACCGGTCACACTCTACCGTTTCGACATGTACATGCCCACTCGCGTCTTTCTAATTTCTTCTGAAAATAGTTCTCAACTCATGTGCCTGACAAACTCATTAACCGCAAGCTCCGATGGAAAATGAAGGACATGCAATAAACTAGTACAAGTTAGTACGAGTAGTAAGCTCTAAGTTGTGTGTGATGTAGGGGGTGCTTGGTTGCCAGCCAAGCCCCGCCACGCCACACTGTGGCGAGCCACAAGTTGTGGCGGACGTTTTCCCCCGCCACAAGGTACCACGCTTCCCACCGTTTACTGTAGCGTGGCGACGCTGTAGCGTGGCGCAGGTGCTGTGGCGGTGGCGAATGATGACAGCAACCAAACATGCCCGTAACCTCACCGGGAAGAATGAGAAGGGTGAAGGGTGAAGAGTGTAAGAGGACGGAGCGAGTAGTCACTGTCTTAAATACTCACGCGAGCAAAGGTACGTGCCTTAGGTTCCCAGACTTGTGTGTTCTCATCATTCATAAATAAATGTGTGGAAAGCACATCACTTAGGCCCTGTTCTTTTGCTTAGAAAGGAACAGTGAAAAGTACTATTCATCTGTCACATCTATCACATATTCTCTCAAAAAATACTATTTCAGCACTATTCATTTGCAACTTCACTATTCCTTTTCAACCAAAAAAACGAGCCTTAGATTATATCAATACAAATACTCCTTCCTTACCTTCCCAAATTATTAATTGTACAGTTCGTACATATTACCATAAAGACAACGCGTCTCGCGCTCGGCCAATGCTCTTCATTAATTCGGCAGCAATGTTTAGAATGTTCGATTTATGCCTTTGTCAATTTACAGTTTAAATCAAGTTGTGTTGGTCATATAGCATAGATTGTTCCTTTTGTGAATCAGACGCTCTTGCGAACATCATGATTAAAAAAAAGTAAGGATTCTTGTTTTCTCTGTTGGAAAAGTGTGTGATGGTGTAGAAAGGTTGTGAATGCTCATGTCATTATTTTAGCAGGTAATAATATGTAGGTTTTGCGGATGATGAATTGGTGGTAAGTTAAGGTGATTCTACCGAGGATTGTGTGTTATTTTTAGAAATTGCAGGGTGTTTTCATAAATATATATGGACTGTAGATTGATTGTTGTAATAGTTGATGAAAATTTTGGGACCCTGTGGCCGTGTTTAGTTCGGGAGAGAAAATTTTAGAGGTCTCTTTCAAGATCTATTAGAGGTATTAAATGTAAACTACTTACAAAACTAATTATATGAATGGACGGGAAATCCCGAGACGAATCTATTAAGCCTAATTAATCCATCATTAGAGATTATTTACTGTAGTATGACATTATCTAATCGTGACATAATTAGACTCGTTAGATTCGTTTTGAAAATTAAGATAGAGGTTGCGAAATGGGTTGTTTAGTTGTTGGAAGTTGGATTTTTTTGAGTAATGGTGGGCTGCAATTTCTTTTTTGCGAACATGCCAGCTGGAAGGCTGGCGGCGAAGGAACTCCGGCAGTACAGCCAGCTGCGCCGTGCAGAGCTGCTAGGCTTTTCAATGTCACCTGCTGATTACCAGCTGCGAGCTGCGGAGGTGCTAGCACGAGCATCAACATTGTTGGCGGGCTTCTTTCCAAGGCTCAGACAAATCTGTGTGCGTGCGAGTGGCAAATTGAAATTGTGCGCTTCTTGGGTCATCATCTTCCTGTAGGCCTGAACTCCAGGTCTCTTGCGAACATGCTGCCTCCAACAGAAAACAGGAAATACACAAGGGTCTGTTTAGTTCCCAAAAATTTTCCCAACTACCCGTCACATCAATCTTCTGACACTAATTAAGAATATTAAATGTGAATTAATGACAAAACCCATTCCATAACCCCTACCTAATTTTTCGATACGAATCTAACGAGCCTAATTATGCCATAATTAGACAACGTCATGCTACAGTAAATAATCTCTAATGATAGATTAATTAGGCTTAATGGATTCGTCTCGAGATTTCCCGTCCATTCGTGTAATTAATTTTGTAATTAGTCTACATTTTTTACCTCTAATAGACCTTCGAAGGTTGTGCCAAAAGTTTTGGCAAACTAAACAGGCTCATTGAGTCCCAAACCAACTATTAGCTGACAAACACGAAATTCGACAGGGGCCACAAGCCCACTCCTGCCAACCTTTTTCTCCTTTCTAATCTTTTTATTAGGACTAGGACCGTGCCCGTGCGTTGCTACGGGCTAACATTACAAAACGAAATTATCATAAACAGATATTATTTTCTAAGAAATTAAAACATAAATGACAATTATGGCATTTGTACATAGAAATTATTGCATCGACGTAAAATGCTTAAAAATTGTTTTGCACCTGTAATTGCAATATATTGAAGCCACAACCATAGTTACCCTGTTTCCTTTTGATCTTATATAAGCATATAAAATCAGATTGTGAATATATCTCATCTAAATAAGGGTTACTCCTTGAAATACCTCATCTCAATAAGTAAACTCTGTTAAGACGTGAAGTGCTTGTCAAATTCCACACACCTTGCTCCTTCAACCCATCCGTAGAGTAGATTACAAACCTGGCAATGATCGCACACAAATTTACTGGGTGGTGGCAAGAACAGTAAGGAGACCTCCGGCAGCGAGAGAGGGGTACATGTGCTGATCTCTTTGGCACCTGGTGGCGCTGCTGTCACCTGTCATTGCCACCACGATCATGGCTGGATCGATCCCAGCTCCGCTGTGCTTGGCTCTTCCTAATCTCCTTGTCCCAGTTGCAAATAATGGTGACGGTGCTCTTACGGTCTCGTTGATCTGAAACACCAAAAAGAATGAGGTCACAGAGATCAAGTTCAGACACGCGTGATGGAACACCAAGAAGAATCAGGTCGTGTTGCTGTTGCATGTGGTTTCTCAGTCTATACAGGGCAAGGACAAGGAAGACAAATAGCATTCGAATAGAATACTCATGGCTCTAACCGGATCAGAAATAACCTAACAACTTTACATTAAATTAGACCGGGTGAACAATAAGCAACATGATGATAAGATCTAATAGTAAGAACAAGGCAACCAAAAACGGTTATCACAGTTGGATAATAAATCTGAATCCGGCAATGGTTTGTAAATTGGTTTTCGCAGCTAGCCACCATTCGGAATTTTTATCTATTGCACAATTAGAAAAGTGATGCAAGCATTACCATTGTCTACCTAATGATTCACCTTACCTACTATATATTGCCAAACCAAACTAGATATTTCATACTCAATGTTGTAAGAACACTGTGTTTAATTACGTGAGGCACCCAGAGAAGCACATGAGGCACCCATTGCTGCCTCCTATTCAAAAAACATGAGAAAAACAGCAAGCATGATCAATTTAATTACCTGACCTTTGTACTGTAAATCATATTTAAGAAGCAAGCAACATAGGTTAAATTGATCCAATGATGTATGCCGATTGTATCAGTGAGAAATATGAGAACAAATGAACCAGCGAATGATGTATGCCAATTGATCCAATAAACCAGCTTTGAGTAAGAACAATGGTAGGTTTTGATCATCCAGGTAAAAAAAAGCAAACAGCCTAAGCCTACAAATGCAGTAAAAATCAATTGGCTATTTTCTAGACCACAATCTGCAGCTTGACAAATAGAGATCAGGCAAATATATATATGAATGCAGAACTACTAATCACCAGAAATGATGCGTGTACTGTAATGTAAATGCACTCGACTTTTATTTTCTTTTCTACCACTTGTCTGAATAATTTCCATTTAGAGTTTCAGACAATATAAACACTCAGAAATTTGAAACTAACATCAGCTTGCTGGCCACTCTACCACTCCTGTATCTCCTCCTCCTTCCTTGGTATCCTTCAACATCAGACACATAAAAGGTTTAAAAAGTCGAACATTTAAGGAGAATCGATGTTGAAGGATTTCCAAATTACCCCCAATGAAACAAGCTATTCACAAACAACCAATTTTTCTTAAACACTAAAAGTTAAGTAGTAGTACGTCGTAAAATGACGATAATGGCTAAAGCAACAATCAATTAGGTACTGAAAAAATGTTTTACGGATGCTCCAGTAAGATATACTCTTACAAAACATGATTTAATTTTATGAACTGCAAATTTTAATGGTTAACAGTAATTTTAGCTAGCTCGAAAATCATATATGAGGACACAAATATCGCACAACGATTTATACTTGAATATTAGGGAGTAAACTATACGAACCTGCCAATCAATACGCAGAGAACTTGCATTCCATAGGTTAAAGAAAAGCTGCAACAGTCAAGAAAATAGCATCAGCTGTGAAGGCCCTCTATTATTTTAGCACCACAAAAACTCATGAATAAAGTTTAGAGGATAGCTTGATAGCCGTTACCTTCAAGGTTGTAACACTCAGTGCTATATAGGCTCAACCTTTTGAGGACATCTTGCAAGTGAACTGAAAACCAACTTTATTTCCTCAATCACATCAAGTAACCTGAGTTTTATAATTATACTAAAAGGTAACCATGTTATCCCAGGGTAGATAAAGCTTGAATGAATATGAAAATTAACTTGTCCCTCCCGAGCATCAGCATGTAAAGAAAGGAATTATAATTTCTAATACTAACTACTGGACTCCGAGTTATCAATTAATAGATAAATAGGGAGAAAAGCTTCTGAGCAGAAATGATTTTAGAGTAAACCACACAAACCTGATGCCTATCTTGAAGCTATGCAGGTAGAAACCTAAATGATCTGTAGGAATTTCATTATTAATTATAGAACCACAACTAAGCACTAAGCACTTTACTGTGTTTGTCAGAACAATTTTGCATGATGCCAGATAGCAATTCCCCACAGATGGGACTTTTATGTTGAGTGGATTGTGATTAATATGTGGCCGTAGGCATGAGCAAAGGGATGCAGAACCTATGACCTGGTGATGATACCAAAACTGGGACGACAAATACTAATATCTCAATACTTGCCAATGCTATTACATAAGAGTCACCAATTATGGCATCATCATCAATCAAAGCAGGGACAAACATCATATAGGAAGGAAAGTGCCCGTGCGTTGCCACGGGCAACAAAAATCATACATCATGTTCTTGCATATAAATGTGGAATGCAATTGTTTTAACATATACCATTTGATAAAATATAAAAATATTCGACAAAGTGACTAGTTAGGATTTTTCAATAATCCACATTATATATATACTCTACTAATGATTGAAATAAAATTGAAGGAAGAAAAATAGGAAAAGTCCACTTTTGCATCAAAACCAGTGTAAAAAACTACATAGGAATAACTCAAACTCTAATTCCTATTACCAAATACTAATGTAACAATTCTTAAAGATAGAGCATTGCAGCGAACAATCACAATGTGGAGGTTAGATAAGCGTAAAGATGTAATAATTCCTACATAGGACTGCATGATCAATGCCATAACCTGCCGCTCGTACCTCAGGTCCAGCTTGCACCCCATTACGATTACTGTACTCTTCAACTTCAAATTACAAAATTCAAGTCACAGGTCAGGCCTAGACCACAGTTACTGAAATACACATAGGATTTAACAAGAATGATTCACTTCTGAGTTTCCAATCTTGGAGGAAATAAATAATACATGAACATTTGGCAAAAAAACAACTTATAATTATAATTGCGGTTCAAGGTAAGAAAAAACAAATATGGCCATTTGGCCAAATATTTATTAAAATCCAGCACATGGATTATATATTTCTTTCTAGACAGATACAAGCAATTATAGAAGCCCCAATTTGAGGGCATGCTGAATGATTATAGCACCCACAAAACAGAAGTCCCCATTTCAAATTAACAATGAGACCGCATGATAAAAAAAATACAAAAGGTTTTCTCATTACCTCTATTTCACAGCTAGCTGCTAACATTCAACCACGCCTGAATGTCTTCTAATGAAAAGTGTCGCACGTGCATTTATACTTCCTATCCTCATCCAAATGAAAGTGTTGCCTGAAAGCATTGGCTCGACGCATCATGCTCATTCCTATTGAAGACGAATCTAGACATACCATTTTCAAAATTTAATTTCAAATGATCATTCCTAAACTACTTGCATTTGGAATCAGATGGACTAACCTAGAAAATGTTCAGACCTAGTCTTATCAAGGGACACATTTCTTGTAGCAACTTATAAATGCAAGATGTTATAACTTTTAACTCGTGGCAGGTAGTAGAGAGTAAATTCATATGATAATTCAGTAGGAAAAAAACAGTAACAAGTGAACAAAACTGACCTGATATTGAACATCTAGAACACTTCATATGGATAATTCAGTAGGAAAAAACAGTAACTCAGTAGGAATGCACTTTTTTAGATACCCAAATACATCAGAAGTAAGCACTTTTCTGCAGAGTTCGGAAAAGCACAGGTTTATCAATCTAGGCATGAAATAGTAAGAGACTCGCAGAGATAATAAAAGACGGCAGTTTGGGTTATAAATCCATCACAAATAAAAATGAGAAAATATGTATTAATAACAATGATAATTGTGATTGCTTATCAGCATGTCAACAAGCCCATCTAAGCTTTCTTAAAGTTTGTTGCAGATCTACAAGAACCTAGTAAATGCAAGTGAATAAAAATATGAGCCTAGAAATCAGCTACACCATCATCCTACCTGCAGCTCTTGGATTATTTCCATCTAATCCACCTCTGATGATAAGAAATTGAAGCAATGATGCTCTTATGCAATTAATTTCAACATCATGATGGTGCTCAAAATTGCAGACTTCTGACAAACAGTGCATAGAAGCAAGAAACTTAACCCAATCTATTTTAGAAATCCTAATCCAATCATCTAATCTAATAACCATAAGCTGCCAAAAAGATCTAAAAGTAGAATTAGCAAATGGTAAATTTGATACCTTTGGCAATGCAAGTTATTTGCATCGGACCACTTGGACATGGCAGTCTCATGCCTCTCGAGGTTGATAGACACCAAGCTGCACTTGAGCAATAGGAAATTCAGTAATTTCTACCTAATGCATTTAACCTAAACAAACTAAGTGACATGTAGATATGAACTAATTAGCTTATCCTGAGGTAGCATGCTGCATAATTAATTTTAAAAAGTTGGTAAGCAATGCAGTCTGATAAATTTAACTGATGTTACCAATATTTTTATCAAGTTATTTTTTATACTACCAAAACATTCTTAACAGTGGCTTCAGACTTCAGTCTGTGCACATTTCTCAGAAAGCAATGTTGGCAAAGCTAACTATTTTAGCAGATCACTTTTGTTGGAGACAATTATAAACATACAGGCTTTCACTTCTAAATGAAATAACAAGTGCTTGTACTCTTTCAATTCTAAAACTTGACTTCAGCTTTTAGTAGTAAGCCATATCCATATATTTTCTGAATCCAAAATGTTAACATAACATCTCTTCATGTCATAAATTTAGTACACTCTAAGACCACAACATAATCTGTTTGGTAGCTACATAATTTAGTCTCATGTTACAATGCAGTGCACAAAAGGAAATGTAGAAAAAGAACATTAGAACTATTGTCGCTCACAATCCATTGGTAGCATGCTAAAAAAATCAGGGGAGTAGATGGCAGAGTATGTAAGATTGTAAGTACATTACTTCTAAGTCCACCTTTAGCCCAAAGTAGATCAATGGTAAAACAAATGTAGATTATTATGATAGCTAGCATTATTGTTGCAATGCACATGCCAAAAAGTGAGATGAAGCTGCTCCCAATAAAAAATTAGAACAAAAGGGATACTCTATAAGTCAAAAATACCATTACACTCCTTCATTAGTTCTGGGAAATACATACAGATGGATATGCAAACGTGAAAATGAGCAGGCTGTAACATGTCAATGACAATCATATAAGCTGAGAGATATTACTAATAACTTTTTAAAACAATGGTAAATGAAATTGTGACTGGAATTCTAACGAACACCACCATGTTGCAGATTAACATTAGTGCCAACAAAATTTAGAAGCCTACAACACATCTATAGAGAAGAAATCACATACCATGTTTCTCAAGAGCCCACCATGGTGCGACGTCCTAAATATCCGCAGGGGCAGGGCGGCGCCGTCCAAGTCGAAGGAGCCGGCTGTGTTGCCATCTCCGACTACATCCAGGCCCTTACCTCCGTGGGGCGGCACAGCAAGCAACTGGGCCGGGGAATGGGTGGCGGTTTCCTGTAGTTCCTTGCCATGTTCCTGGCCAGCTCCAGCACCTGCGAATGGATCAACGCGGATCGGAAAAAGGGAGGACGGAGGAAAAAAGGCATCGGCAGAATACCTCGATGACAGGGTGTCGGCCTTCTGCTCACCACCAAGCAGGCGTCTCCATCCAAACCTACGCCGCAAGAGATCCAGTGGCGGTCGGCCTGTCCCCTGCGTGTATCCGTCCGCCGCGGGGGCGACGCGGTGGGGAAGCGGCGGCGGCGCGACTGAGGGGAGGGGAACGGCAGTGGCGGCGAACGGGGATGCACGACCGAGGGTGAGCGCGCGAGGGAGGAGGAGGGGCTAGGGTTAGGGTTTGTAGGTGGTGGGGTGAAGGAAGGAGATGCGGGAGGGAGGGGATGGCGGAGGAAGATGCGTCCTGTTCCGGCGGCGCGGGACCACAGGCGGAGGAGGAGTGGTAGCGAAGAACGGTGCGGGTGGTGTCGACGGGCGATGCGGCAGCGGCGACGGCGTGCGGTGCGGAGGAGAGGCAGAGGGGGCGTGGTGGGGAGGCGGCGTGCGGTGCGGAGGAGAGGCGGAGCCGCGGCGGAGTGGCGGTGTGCGGTGCGGAGCCGCGGCGGAGAGGTGGTGTGTGGTGGCGGCGGAGTGGCAGCGTGCGGTGCAGACGGCGCTCAGATCGACTTGGTCCTCCCTAGACCGGGAGAAGAGAGCCAGACGGCGACGCAGGGGAGGGCGCGGAGGAGATGGCGGCTGTGGGTTTGAGGTGAGCGCGGTGGCGACTCCACGGGTGAGAGGAGAACGTGGCGTCAGGCGATGGCGGCTATGCGGGACTGGAGGCGTCGGGTTAGGGTTGGAGGCGCCGCACGTGTGGCTGTCGCGTCCGGTGGGGGGACGGCGGCGTGCGGAGAGAAAGTCGCGGTGCGGAGAGAAAGAGGGGCGGACGCGCGGTGCGGGGCGGGGAGTGCAGCTCGGCGTCGCTTCGGCGACAGAAAAGCAACGTGTCGCGCCGTTGACTGCGAAACAGAGTAGTAAAAATCGGATTGCGTGATAAAAGCTGGATTTTAGACTGTTTCCGTACGTGAGTACGTCTTCTTTTCGTGGGAATGAAAATGGGAAACAAAAGTGATGACATCATCCGCATGCAATGTAAATTGAAACTTAAAAAATTTATATTTCATAAATTAAGTATCAAAATTAAATTCCGATTGCACCATTAAATTTCTGACAATAAAAACTTCGAAACAAGATCTTGCGAACATGCGGCCTCCAACAGAAAACAGGAAATACACTTGATTGAGCCCCAAACCAACTATTATCTGACAAACACGAAATTCGACAGGGGCCACAAGCCCACTCCTGCCAACCTTTTTCTCCTTTCTGATCTTTTTAACAGGACGCGGACAGGCCAACAACACTCCCACCCAGCCGCCTCTGCCGCAGCTAGGGATGAAAACGGTCGAAAAAGGTCGAACACGGAATCATAAATGTAGAAAAACGGTCGGAACGGAACGGGATTTTTCTACATTTATGAAAGTAAACTACTACAAAATAATGAAGAATGACATTAAAATTAATTGAATCCGACAACTTTTCATAATTCGGTAAAAACGGGAACAAAAGCATAATGTAGAAAAACGGTCGGAACGCAACGGGACAGAAACCGTCCGTTTTCAACCCCCGCAGCGCCCCTGTGATCCGTCTCCTCCACCGCACATCGCTGCGTGCTGGCCGGCGGGTGGAACCCAGATCCCCCTCCGGCGATCGAAGCGGGTGGCCGCCGCCGCTGCTGGTGCCCCCTCCGGGTCCCAGATCCCCTACCGTCGGAATCGGGCTGCGAGCGACCGAGGAGCTCTTCCCCCATGTCTCAGGCGAACCCCTCATGGGGGGCGAAGCGCGAGCGCGGAGCTATCGCCGGTGGTGCTGAGAACAGGTGTGTGCGAGCACTTGATCCCGTTCGCTCCATTTATTCAGATGCCCCTTTTCTCAGTTTCTTCAAATCGATCGCGTGCTTTGCTTTCCGTTGTTGCAGTAGCACCGCCCACACAACGGATCGAGACTGGGCGAACCTTGGGGACGGGCCGGCCAGCCTGGTCGCCGAGCTCGCGCTCGCCAACGACGTGGCCGACTACATCTGCTTCCGTGAGGTCTGCCGGCCGTGGCGGCAGTGCTCGCCGGACCCGCGAGGCGGCGACGGCCTGGACGACCGCTTCCTTCCCCGACGGTGGATGATGCTTGACAAGGCCTTCGACGGCTCTCGCTGCCGCCGTTTTCTCAACCTCTCCAACGGCGTGAGCATCCGGATGAACCTGCCGGAGCTCGACACGTATAGGCTGCTCGCCCTCACTCCCGAGGGCCTCCTCCTGCTTCTTGACAGGCAAACACTCGTGGTCCGCCTGCTTAACCCGCTCACGCGGCAGCTTGTCGAGCTCCCGCCGTTACCACGCTCCTGGGATCAGAGCCGCGGGAAGACACTGTTCGAGTCCGTGCTGTCGGCCTTATCCCCGGGGCCTCTACAGTGGCAGTCTGTTTCACTTCCCCCAGGGCGCTAGCTGTCGCCACGCCCGGAGACGAGAGGTGGACTGTAGTCGCCCGCCGGTTAAGCGTGCGTTCAGCTCTGGCTTTCGAGGGCCGTTTGTACTGTGCCTTGGATATGGGTACCGGAGCCATCTCTGCTCGAGATACTCCAACAAGTATAAATGTCATGGTTCTGAACTGTTCAGATAATCAGCGACCGCTCCTGGAGGAGGTTGCTAAGCTGAGCAAGCGATCTTATAGAAATAAGTCGGATAACCTCAACCTGGTCGACAATGGTGGGGAGCTGATGCTGCTGCACCAAATGCAACGTGACTACGAGCAGAGGTATGCGATTTACCGAGTGGATTTTGACAATAAGATTCTCAACTCTGTGGATTGCTCCAACTTCAACTCTGTCGATTGCTTCAACTTCAACGGGCGCGCCATTTTTATGGGCCGGCGCCGCGCAATTTCTATATCACCAAAGACCTTCCCATCTGTCACCGCTGATACATTCTATTTGGGATTTGATTATGATGACGATACTCCGGCAGATGGAACAATTCATGCCCCGTGGAGCATCGTGGACTGCTTGCGCTACTGCATCCAAGGCATAGGCAGGAAACTCGCCTGACTTCGCGGAATGGGGTGGGTATTTGGTGTAACTCTGTTGCTGTATCCCTTGATTGTGTATCAGTAGTCACTGGAAAGGATCTGCTGTATCCCTTGTTTGTGTATCAGTAGCCACGATCTGCTGCAACCATGCTGCGTATATCAGTCTGGTGATAGGTGCGATATGAGGCATTAAAGTTCTTTGCTTGAAAATATCAGACATCAAACAAAAAAGAGAGATCAAGATATGAATAGTTTCGGCTAAAACTGTTATGTCTGATCCTCAACCAGCAATTATTCACATGCTAATTTCTCTTTTCTGTTTGTACCATTCACATGCTAATTTCCTCAACCAACAATAATTCACATGCTAATTTCTCTTTTCTGTTTGTACCATTCACATGCTAATTTCCTCCCTATTCCTATACCCCGTGGGGATAAATTTCTGTCGGAGATCCCCATCCCCGTCTAATATTGTTAAAATGTACTTTAATTTTTTAAATTCTAAACATAATATATATAAGTGCATAGAAAAACTTAGGATTAATAATTTGGTCCTCCTTTATTTATATAATCACAAGGAATCTCTTTGCACAATTCATATGATTATTTGGCCGAACACTCTTTCTTAAGTGCATCAAATAATCATAAAAAAATTCTCATATCTTCACTCTTCCTCAAGTGCATCAAATAATCTAAAAAAAATCAAGCAATGTATATCCTTCAGCAACGCGCGGGGAATTCACCTAGTACAACTATATAGATGGAACCCACTACAAGTAGATTTCTCTCAACATGCAAGTATTCCACATCATCATCCACTATGTGTCATGTCACCATCCACTAGACCATCTATTTATGTCTTCAATCGCTTTTCTGTGAACATATTTTTTGTGAGTAGCACTCCACAAAATTCCAGCAGTAGAAATATATGTGTGATCAATCATTTAAGAATGCTTCTTTCCCAACAAAATGAACATACTTTCATGTACAATGTTGTTTACGAAAGAATGTTGTCATGCAATCACTTATTTGTTTATACTTTTACATTTCACTTTAAAATTTTGTTTAACGAATTCCCGCAGGCCGCAGCAACGCACAGGGTATCACATAGTAATATGTAAGTTTTGTGGATGAATTGGTGGCTGCGGGTTTTTTATAAATCAAGGTGATTCAACTGAGATTGTGTGTTATTTTTAGGAATTGCAGGGTGTTTTTTTTTAAATATATGGATCATAGATTGATTGTTATGAATAGTTAAGTATTATGAGTTAGGTGTTGGGAGTGTTTTTTCTAACGGTGGTTTGCAAAAAAATTTAAGTTGAGGGGCTAGTTTATGAGAGAACGTGAGATTCAACTGTGAGTAGAGTCAGTAAAGTTTAGTGTTTTTAATAAATTTAAGTTATGTGGACTATTGGGAAGTCTTTCCGAATAGCAATCAGATTTTTTTCCAAAAGTTTAAAAGTTTGTGGAAGGTGAGGTCAATTTACGTTTAATTGAAGGACCTCTTTGCAATTCAATCTGGAAAAGCAAGCGACACGACCAGCTTCCCCGACCTGGGTATTACCCTGGATTCATATACAGAAGATATGCATCTAGATGCGTAGCAAAATATATGAATCTATAAAAGCCAAATCAACTAATCTATACTATAAAGATCGAATAATTTGAAAAACATTTCTCACCTAATTTGGGCCCATCTTACTCCTCACGCTGGACCCACCCGTCAGGTAATTGGGGGAGTGGATAGAGTGGAAGACCCATAAAATCGCAATTTGGAGAGCGTTTCTGCCAAAATCTTAATGTTTTTGTCACCTGACGTCGCCTTACCCACCCCACGTACCCACGTTGGGCCCACCGGTGCCGCACCCGCCTCTGAGATTCCGCAAAATATCCCGTCCCTTTCCTTCTCTTCCACGTGCCACGACGTTCCTTCCGTTCGTCCATCATATTTGTTCTTGATCCGCGCTCCTCCCTTTCAAATTCCAATCTTGCACGAGTCCGCGGCAAGCCACCTCGACGACTCCCCGTGCCATTCACGAGAGCCCGCACCAAGCAGATGTTGCTTCCATCGACGGGGGCATGGCGATGAGCTCCAGATATTCTCTAATGGCCGTGAAGGTCCAAATCATGTAAGTAACTATGTCCGTGCCACCCGACCCAGCTTGTTATTTTTTCCTTTATGGATTAACAGTCATGGATGCCTTCAGGTAAAATTAGACCGCACGGTGTTGAACTCATATATTTTAGAATTGATCGAAGTAGTCCCGTGATCAAAATTGGCAGTCCATTCATGTGCTCTCTTTTTTATAATTGCTATGCTACTTTCAGTGATGCGTCCAGATGGTTTCAGTTTTGATCATCATGGCTGTATCCAGAATCAATGAACTTGAGGCAATTGGGAAGGGTTCAGGCTCCTGAATAATTTGGTTCTCAGTTTTTGGTTGTCAATGCCTCCATCAGACTATCATCACAAGGGTGGGTTATGCCACGGCCATGCATGATGCTTTAAGGCAAGCCCCAAACGGTGCCTCTACCTTGGTCGTTGAGGTGAGCTTGACATCAGGTTCAATCCAAAGGATAGCTCGCTCGTAGGTGGATGAAGTCTTTAGGGCTGAGATGATGCTTAGCTTGGCTGGACGTGACCACGATGACAGCAGACGCCCGACCATCACCTTTACTCCACCGAGGTATTTGATCACAAATTGTAATTCTGACTGTTTGGTTCGTTCTTTCTCGGTGAATTCGAAATTTGTATATGCACTTGATGCTATGGAAATAGTTCGATCCAAGGAGTTTACACCATAAGAATTAGGTACAAGAGTGCTGCGAGAAGCTCTCTCTTCAGGCTTTTATGCCAAGTTGGCCAACGTGCTCGGTTTATTTTGAACTTCAAATTTATATATGAGGAAATCATTCTTTGCAGTGTACTACATGGGAGCAGTTCCTTCAAGATGCACTACGGGAAAACCTACGTTTGTCGTGCGTCAAAATCTTTACCGTGCGTTTTATATCGGGCGCACGGCAAAGAAGCTCTTTGCCGTGCGTTTTTTATAGGGCGCACGGCAAAGCAAAAACGCACGGCAAACAAGCTCTTTGTCGTGCGCCTGAAATAAAATGCACGGCAAAGATCTTGTTTGCCGTGCGTTTTCTCCACGACGCACGGCAAAGTATTTTTTTCCTCTCGCACACTTCGGAAAAATGAAACATCGTTTTTTTTAAAAAAACTTTGCCGTGCGCCCGAACCAAAACGCACGGCAAAGTATCTTGTTTGCCATGCGTTTTCTCCACGACGCACGGCAAAGTATTTTTTTTCCTCTCCCACACTTCGAAAAAATGAAACATCGTTTTTAAAAAAAAACTTTGTCGTGCGCCCGAACCAAAACGCACGGCAAAGTTTCATAGAGTTACGAAAGTTATGGTTACATTTGTACGCGACACGACATTCAAATTGAGTTTTGACTTCAAAACTTGTTTCTATTAGCAATAGACAACATAACTTAATTTTGTGTTAATTTTTTGAATTTTTAAAATTTTTCTGATAATTTTTATAAATTTTACAAAATTATAGAAAAATTGTTTGCCGTGCGCTGACGCACGGCAAAAAAATATTGCCATGCGCCTTATTGAAAACGCACGGCAAACAATTATTCTTTGCCGTGCGTGATACGCGGCGCACGGCAAACGCCGGCGGCCCCACCTCCAAGCAATCTCCCACGCACCCAGGTCCCAGGCCGCCCCCGCACCCATGGTCCCACCTTCCATCCCTCCAACGCACCCCCGGCGTCGATCTTCAGATCCGACGGCCCAAAATCGCCCAAGATTCTATATAAAAACGTCAGCCCCTGCAGCCCTTACCAAACCCTACCGCCCCCTCCTCCCCGCAACCCCCGCCCCCGGCCCGCAGCCTCTCCCACTCGCCGCCGCCCCGCCCTCGCCTCCCTCCCTCCCGGCGCTCCTCCCTCCTCTCCGGGCGCTCCTCCCACTCTCCCTCCCGGTCGGCGCCCTCCTCTCCCGGCGCGCGCGGGGGATCTGGCGCAGGCTGTGGCGCGCGGCGGTGCGCGGAGGCTCACCGGCCACCGCGCGGAGCCTCCGGCGCGTGGACGGCCGCGGCCATGCCGGCCACGCGCGCGCGGTCCGCCAGCCCCGGCGCGGGCTCCGGGCGCCACGGCGCCCCCTCCCTCTCCTCCAACAGATCCGGCGGCGAGCACGGCCTGCCTGCTCGTCGTCGACGCCGGCGGCCTCCTCCAGATCCGGTGCAGTGGCTCCCTCCTCGTCGTCGGCGCCGGCGGCCTCCTCCAGATCCGCTCCCCTCCTCCCTCCCTCCGCGCCACCCCGGCCCTCTCCACGGTGGTGGGGAGCTCCGCCGCCCCCAGATCCGCGCGGCCCCGAGCTCGGGGGAGGAGTAGGGGCACGACCTCCTCCCACCTCTGGCTCCATGGTGGTGGGGAGCTCCGGCGGCGGCGGGCTGCTGGTGGTGGAGGCCAAGGTTCTCTCTCTTTCTCTCTCTCTATATCTATCTCTCTGTCTATCTATCTCTCTCTTCCACAGGTGGTCGGGGCGGCGACGTGGTGGCGGTGCGGCGGTGGATGTGGTGGCAGGGGCCGGACTGTGGTGGTGGATGTGGTGGCAGGGTCCGGACGGCGGTGGTGGATGTTGGTGGTGGTCGGCCGGCCGGTGGCTGCGGCAGTGAACTTTTTTTAAATTCGCTCGAAAATGTCTGCCGTGCGTCTCCTTTGGCGCACGGCAATTTTTTACTTCATTTCAAAAATGTTTGCCGTGCGGCAACATTGGCGCATGGCAAAGGTTCGCCATGCGTATCGATAAAAAACGCACGGCAAATGCCATTTGCCGTGCAAAAATCTGCCATGCGGCATTTGCCGTGCGTTTCGGTGGAAAACGCACGGCAAAGCGATTGCCGTGCGCTTCCTCGGGCGCACGGCAAAGGCCGAGTTTCCCGTAGTGATGGGCATGTGAGATGGTTGCTCCATGTTGCTGCACTCTGATAAAGAAGCAATGGTCCAATGCTTGTCGAAAGCACAATAGTGGCTTTCTCGTAGACAATCAGATTAATCTAATATGGGTGATCCCCAATGTATTTATTAAGGTGCATCAATGATTTTGGAGATAAAGATAATGATCATACCTAAAATGAAATTGAAATGAGATTTTGTGGCTTTCATTTTGCATATTTGAGGTACCTAATTGCTTGAAGCTAATATTGTTTGTTAGCTGGTTTGCTAGACACTTGGCTAGGATTATTCTTGTTATAATTTTCTTTACTTGTTAGCTTACTAAATATTTGTTTTTATTTTTCCTTCAGCTCATGATATTTGACATCTGAGCCAGGGAGGCATCAACCGTACTTATGTCACCAAACATTGTTGATTGTTGGATAGCTTAATTAGTTTTGTAAGTTTTCTTTCTCTTTAATGATGAATGCGAGCTACCTTATGTACTACTCCAAATTGGATGGGTACGAGCAAAGGAAGACAACTATAGCATGATTATTGTTGAGTAATTTTAATGTGATAATTGAAGAAAAATATTATTTATTTTATTTTATTTTTGAAACATTCTTGTATGGTATATTTTTCTATAAAAGCAAACTATAATAAAAAAGTCATGTGTTTACAAAAACACGTGCGTGTCGCACGTGCATCTATGCTAGTAATTTGAAAAAGATGGAATATGCAACATTCCTCCTTGATTTATATATTCATGATGAGGAGTCCTTCTGCACAATTCATACAACACGAACGACTACACACGACCATACCAGTGTTACAACCCACATACGACCAAATGAGGCGGTCCTGACTCCTGACCAATCACCATACAGACAATTCACACAATCACACCATTCATATATTTCACACAAGTGGACATGGGTGATACGAAACGGAGAAAACCGAGATGGTATGTCGGTGTGGTCGTGTTCACGAATCAAATGAAGAAGCGTGCTCCGCCATGTATGTCTGGTTTCGTACCACAAGGATCGCATATGTTCAGCAGCAGCGCATGATTTTCAGGTCGATTATTCGAAACCATTTTATTGACCAGGGAGCAGAGCAAGCCAACTGAAACACGCACTGATCACCTTTCATGTCCCTGTGTTTTCAGATAGAGTGATTCACTCAGGTTTCTCCTAAATTGAGCTGATATGCCCATCAGGATTGATGGACTCAGACAAATCTATGCGTGCGAGCAGAGGATTGACTCTGGAAATTGTTACGCTTCTTGGGTCACCTTCCTGTAGCCTGAACTCCAGGTTTTACAACCGTGCTGCCTCCAACAAAAACACATACACTTGATTGAGCCCCAAACCAACTCTTACTCCTATCTGACAAGCACCAAATTCCACAGGGGCCACCACCCACAAGACTACAAGCATTCATGAATAAATGGAATCGAAAGCGCAGCACTCCTTAGAGGCTCAGAAGGACCTGTATGTAATCGACAATTAGCTTATATTTAGTCAAACATTCCTCCTTAATTTATCATGATGAGGAGTCCCTTTGCACAATTCACACACGACACGACCAAGCACACACGACCATACCATTGTTCACAAACAGCCAATTTCACACAATCACCATACACACAACTTCACAGAATCACTCCATAATTATATTTCACACCACATGAGCAAACTGATATGGAGGCCTGGTGGTGAAGGAACTCTGGCATTACAGCCAGCTGCGCCGTGCAGAGCTTCTAGGCTTAAAGTTGCTACCACCGTGCACCTGGCCAGCATGGTGTGAGGCTGGTGCACCTCCGCAACGAAGGATGTTGAACTCATCCTTGAGACTAGCAATCTCCAAGCGGAGCTCGGCCATCTGGTCCTGGTGCTCCTTTTGCATTTGCATCATGGTGCGACGGAGCTGGGCAATGGTTGTCCTCTTGGTCTTGGGAATCTTCTTGGGAACCTTTTCCTCACTACTACTACTCTCGTAGTGTCCTGGCGGCCGCTTTATTGGATGGGGCAAGCAATGGTGCCTAAGAGCAACTCTAGCAGATGGAGTAAATTTGATTCCCTATATAAAGTTATTAGGGGTGGAGTAAAAATATTTTCATCCCTAAAACACAATTTGCTCCAGCAGTTTCCCTATACTCATTCCCAATAGAGTAGAGGTGGAGGAGAGGTCCCCTCTATAAAGGGTATGGAGAGGGATTTTTAGTCAATGGAGAAAAAAAAGGGAGGCTATAGGGACTCTGCTGGAGGAGGTTTTTTAAGATTTCATCCCCTATATCACTACTTTTTTGCTATTGGGGAGGGGATAGGGAAGTTGCTGAAGTTGCTCTAACCTCAGAGGGCTTGGAGGATGACTCGGGAGTCGTGATCAGTCTTTTTCCATTGAGCGAATTATTACGCGTAGGACTGAAGAATCTAAACCAACGCGTGGTTTAGGCAGTGGTTTCTGAGGGCAGAATGAGAGGGAACTAGAGTGCATGCAAATGTCTCCGTTCTTGTTTTGCGCTGAGCAGTCGTACTCTAATCCAGACTCCCAGAACGACTTGTTGGTGCTCTCTTCCTGAGAGATTCGGGTAGCCACCGACTTCTTAGGACGGAGGTTCCGGCCGTCATGGACTTCTGTGCAGTCATGCACCGAACCCCGACCTTCTGGGACTTTTTTGGCGTGGAGCTCCGTGGTACCGAACGGGGACTTTCTTGTGGAACTTCGTCCTTGGGGTGCAAACTTGATGAAGGAATTTGGTATTTCAGAAACAGACTAGATCAACTTATACTAAATGGAGTACGTATGTAATAAACTAGTACTCCCTCCGTTTCATATTACTTATTGTTTTGACTTTTCTAAATATATTTCTTTTGTTATGCATCTGAATATATACTGATGTCTAGATACGTAACAAAAGAAATATATCTAGAAAAATCAAAACGACAAGTAATATGAAACTGAAAGAGTATGAAGGAGTATGAGTAGTAAGTTCTAAGTTGTATGTCACGTACCGCCATCCCACTTCTCCGGGCGGACAATGCGCTGGATGCCTTAGACAGCCCAGGAGGAACGAGAAGTCGAGAAGGGTGGAAGAAGAGTGTAAGATGACGAAGCGACTTGTCTTAAGTAGTCAGCCGACCAACCGGCAACAAGGAACAAGGAAATCTCGGTGCAGAAGCGGAAGCAAAAACGAAACCGCCATGTGCAGAAAAGGCGAAAGGGATGGGAAGGATATACCTAGGCCGGGCACGTACCATCGTCGTTGTCCAAGCCTCGGGTACCCAGACCTTGCATTGTATGTCTCATTCATAAATAAATGGTTGGAAAGCACAATACTTAGATTATATCAATGCAAATACTTCCTCAGTTCCTTCTCAAATTGTTATCACTCTAAAAACTTTTCAATTCTAAACATATATATATAAGTGCATAGAAAAACTTAGGATTAATAATCTGGTCCTCCTTTATTTATATCATCACGAGGAGTCCCTTTGCACAATTCATACAACAAGACTATTATAGAGCATACTGTTACTACGCACATACGACGAACAAGGCAGTCCTGACTCCTGACCAATCACTGTACAGACAATTTCACACAATCACACCATTAATATATTTCACACCAGAGGACATGGGAGATACCTCCAAGATGGAACGGAGCAAACTGAGATGGAGGGCTGGCGGCGAAGGCACTCCGGCATTACAGCCAGCTGCGCCGCGCAGAGCTGCTAGGCTTTTCAATACCACCTGATGATTTCCAGCTGCGAGCTGATGAGGAGGTGCTAGCACGAGCATCAACATTGTTGGCGGGGTTCTTTCGGAGGCTCACACTGCCATCAAGGATGGGCATAAAGTTACCACCATGCACCCGGCCCTCAAGGTGTGAGGCTGGTGCAGGCCGAGGAGCCTCCATGGGGTGCATGAAGAAGCTATGCATGCCCATTCCAGAGCTTGAAGGACTAGCTGCTCCGTGAGAAGGGGCGTCGCTTACCATACTGAAGCCACCAAATAATGAGGCACCGCGTGGACACTGTTGTCGTTCACCAGGGTGTTGTTGTTGTGCTGCTCGCACAGGCATTTCTTGCCTCTTGCAAGGCGGTCTGAACCTGGTTGCCCCCACAAGTAACGTCTGCCTCGCTCCACAGTGCGTTTTACAGAAGTCAGTGCTTCCCTGCGCATGCTTCCCACAGCCGGCGGACTGGCATCGCTTGCCCCCACCGTGACCAACACAGCGATCGGTGCGGCCTCTTGCAATTTTGGGGACTTTTTCTCTCTACTCTCACTCTCTAGTAATGCTCTGCTTGTCGCTTGATTGGAGGGGAGTAGGGGACGAGCGATGTCACCTAACTTTGACGGATTTGAAGGAATATGGTATTTCAGAAACAGATCAATAGATCAACCTAAATCATTGAAGGGATATGAATTTATTAGCTATATTAGGAACTGAAGATTTAAGAACCGGTCACACTCTACCGCTTCGACATGTACATGCCCACTCGCGTCTTTCTAATTTCTTCTGAAAATCCCAAGTTCTCAACTCGTGTGCCTGACAAACTCATTAACCGCGAGCTCCGATGGAAAATGAAGGGCATGCAATAAACTAGTACAAGTTAGTAATAGTAAGCTCTAAGCTGTGTGTGATGTACCACCATAATCACACCTCTCCGGGAAGAATGAGAAGGGTGAAGAGTGTAAGAGGACGGAGCGACTAGTCACTGTCTTAAATACTCACGCGAGCAAAGGGATGGGAAGGATATACCTAGACCTTGGGTCGCTGTCCGCGCCTTGGGTTCCCAGACCTTGTGTGTTCTCATCATTCATAAATAAATGTGTGGAAAGCACAGCACTTGGATTATATCAATACAAATACTCCTTCCGTACCTTCCCAAATTATTAATTGTACAGTTCGTACATATTACCATAAAGACAACGCGTCTCGCGCTCGGCCAATGCTCTTCATTAATTCGGCAGCGATGTTTAGAATGTTCGATTTATGCCTTTGTCAATTTACAGTTTAAATCAAGTTGTGTTAGTCATATAGCATAGATTGTTCCTTTTGTGAATCAGACGCTCTTGCGAACATCATGATTAAAAAAAAGTAAGAATTCTTGTTTTCTCCGTTGGAGAAGTGTGTGATGGTGTAGAAAGGTTGTAAGTGCTCATGTCATTATTTTACTAGGTAATAATATGTCAGTTTTGCGGATGATGAATTGGTGGTAAGTTAAGGTGATTCTACTGAGGATTGTGTGTTATTTTTAGAAATTGCTGCAAGGTGTTTTCATAAATATATATGCACTGTAGATTGATTGTTGTGAATAGTTGATGATTGTGAGTTAGTTGATGGAAGATGGGTGTTTTTTCCCGTAATGGTGGGCTGCAAAATTTTAAGTTGAGAGGCTAGTTTGTGAGGGAACACGAGATTGAACTGTGAGTAGAGTCGATAAAGTTGAGTATTTTTAAATAAGTTTGGGCTATATGTTGACTTTTGGGAAAATCGGAGGTCTTTTCAATGGAAGTTCAATTTTCGGGTCGATTGTTGCGAAGTACATAGTTCTTTTTTAAAAAATCATGAATAACGAGCAGATTTTCTCCAAATTTATAGTGCTCATCTGTAAAAAATCTGTGGACTGTGAGGTCGATTTACGCTAAATAGAAGAACTTTTTGCAACCCAACTGCCAGAGAAAGTAGGCGACAAGACCAGCTTCCCCAACCTCGGTATTAGCCAAGATATTCGTACACAGAAAATATGCATCTACATGCATAGCAAAATCTATGAATCTTTAAAAATCAAAACAACTAATAATTTGAAACGGCTGGAACATGCAACGTTCCTCCTTTATTTATATAATCATTACGAGGAGGCCCTCTCCACAATTCATACAACACGGCTACACACGACCATACCACTGTTACAACGCACATAAAACCAACAAAGCGGCCCTGACTCCTGAACAATCACCATACAGACAATTTCACACAAGAGGGCATGGGAGATGCTTCCAAGACAAAACAAAGCAAACCGAGATGGAACTGGAAGGCTGGCGGCGAAGGAACTCCGGGATTACAGCCAGCTGCGCCGTGCAGAGCTGCTAGGCTTTTCAATGTCCAATGGTGATTACCAGCTGCGAGCTGCGGAGGTGCTAGCACGAGCATCAACATTGTTGAAGTTCCAAAAAAAAAAAAACATTGTTGGCGGGCTTCTTTCCAAGGCTCAGACAAATCCATGGGTACGAGCAGAGGCTTGACCTCTGAAAATTGTTGCGCTTCTTGGGTCATCTTCCTGTAGGCCTGAACTCCAGGTCTTACGACCATGCTGCCTCCAACAGAAAACAGGAAATGCACTTGGTTGAGCCCCAAACCAACTATTATCTGACAAGCACGAAAATTCGACAGGGGCCACCACCCACAAGGCCACAAGCATACTAGTTGAATTTCATTCATAAATGGAATCGAAAGCGCTGCATGCCAGCATCCCTTATAAGGAATACCTGTAATTCACAATTAGCTTATATTTATTCAACATTCCCTCCTTTATTTATATCATGATGAGGAGACCCTTTGCACAATTCACACGACACGACTATTATAGAGCACACGACCATACCACTGTTACAATGCACACACAACAAACAAGGCGGTCCTGACTCCTGACCAATCACCATACAGACAATTTCACACAATCACACCATTAATATATTTCACACAATCACACCATTAATATATTTCACACCAGAGGACATGGGAGGTACTTCCAAGACTAAACGGAGCAAACTGAGATGGAGGCCAGGCGGTGAAGGAACTCCTGCATTACAGCCAGCTACGCCGTGAAGAGCTGCTAGGCTTTTCAATAGCACCTGATGATTTCCAGGTGCGAGCTGAGGAGGTGCTAGCACGAGCATCAACATTGTTGGCGGGCTTCTTCCCTAGGCTCACACCGCCATCAAGCATGGGCATAAAGTTCCCACCATGCACCCGGCCCTCATGGTGTGAGGCTGGTGCAGGCTGAGGAGCCTCCATGGGGTGCATGAAGAAGCTGTGCATGCCCGTTCCAGAGCTTGAAGGACTAGCTCCGTGAGAAAGGGTGTCGCTTACCATACTGAAACCACCAAATGAGGCACCCCCATGGACACTGTTGTCGTTCACCAGGGCGTTGTGCTGCTCACACAGGCACTTTTTACCTCTTGCAAGGCGGTCACAAGGAGCACCACCAGATCCCAGGTCTGAACCTGGTTGCCCCCACAAGCAGCGTCTGCCTCCACCGTGCGCTTTACAGAAGTCAGTGCTTCCCTGCGCGCTCTTCCCACAGCCAGCAGACTGGCATCGCTTGCCCCCACCGTGACCAACACAGCGGTCGGTGCGGCCTCTTGCACTCTTCCTGCATCCTTCTACAACACACCGCTTCCCACCTCCATGCGCAACACAGAATTGTGTCCCACCATGCACACTCTTGGTGCAACCTTCAGCTGAACAGCGTTTGCCACCTCCATGGCTCTTGCAGAATGGTGTACTTCCTTCTGCTCCCTTGGAACAATCAGGGTGTGTGCATCTCTTGCCACCACCGTGGGCTTTACAGAAATTAGTACTGCCCTGAGCTCCCTTGCCGCAACCAGTATGCTGACATCGGCGCCCACCTCCGTGAGCAATGCACATGCCTGACCGCCCTTCTGCGCTCTTTGTACAGTATGGCTTTTGGCACCTCTTACCGCCACCATGCTTGATACAGAGGCCAGATTTCCCTCGTGCTGCTCTTTTGCATCCTTCTTGACTGCAACGCCGACCACCACCATGCGCTATGCAGTAATCAGTACGGCCTTCAGCACTCTTGGTGCACCCAAGGTGCTCACAGCGCCTCCCCCCTCCATGGGCCTTACAGAAGATGGTCTTGCCCTCTGCACCTTTGTTGCAGCCATCCTTTTGGCACCTTCTACCCCCACCGTGAGCAATGCATCGCCCTGATGAACCTCTGGCTCCTTTTTCACATCCTGGGTATGAACAAACTTTCATGCAACTGCTGCGCTGCTGTGAATGGACAAACTTGGAAGAACAAGCTGCTGGACTTTTTGGCAGTTGGAGCACTGTTGGTGTTGCAGGTGGAGCTTGAACCTGATTAGAGGTCACTGGAAATGCTTGGTTCAAAGAAACCCCTGCCAATTGGTCAGCCTGGTTAAGGAAAGAAAGCACCATGCCTCCATATGGACGTCGAGCAGATGTAGATCCTTCATCAACTGTTGGCACTAAAGCCATAATATGTGGCTGCACAAAAGTCTCAAGTGCAGTGGTTCTTGTTAGGCCTACATCAGTGACACCAGATTGAGATGGTGCCAGCGATAACTTCAGATCCAACCCAGGCTTCTCAAAAGGCCTCCTGGAATCACAAGCCTGTTTATGCAGATTGGAAGTACCTTCACTGCCAAGAGATAACTTAAAATTTATATCATAGTCCATACACGAGCCATCATCACTTCCCCTGGCAGAAGAAACAGTGCAACCAGTACCCATGCTCTGCCTGCTGCTCTCTGAGCTTGATGAGTCACCCGGACCTAGAGCCAATTCAGTCAACTTTCTCTTGTAGCCTCTAGGAGCTAGCACATCAGGTTGGCCAGAACCAGCTGCTGGATGACTGGCTGCTGGAATGACAGCAGTACGCTGATTCACAAAGCCATTTGGATTTGAGAAACTTATGGTGAACGCTGAATGCCCATGTCTGGGTTCCATTGCTCCTAGGGTCAACCAAACTTATGAGGAAGTACCAGCTGGCCTCAGTTCCAGGTTAAATAATTGTCAACAAAGCTACGATGTTAGAAATCCTAGGGTAATTAGCAAGCTTCAACATCTTAGCATCCTCCACTAACAAACCCTGAAGTATCTTCACGATCCATTTCCCAGTGCTGTATGTGAAACAATGCTACGTAACCACAAGGAGATGACAATTTAGACCCGTGAATATCCAAGAAACAACTTTAATCGGACCAAGTGACCAAAGTTCTGTAAGCAGTGAAAAGAACACAGGTGAGATAAGTGCTCACGAGTTAAATAATTATGAAGACAAAAAAAAATAAAGACTGTAAAAAAAATACACAACACAATCATAGCTTTTTTTTATTGCATTCAGTCCATATTCACAATGGATGCTGCCTCTTTATAGCCAGGATGGAAGTCACACTACATAGCCAACACTAATAAGGTTTAATTGTACCCGGAAAGGAGAAAGACACCAGTGTGTGGTAACATCTAACATAGCACATGAGTGACATAACAGTGGCTTACTAACAAATAGTGGAACAGAAACATACAGAAAGTGAAACAGGCTAGCTCATTCTGGGTAGTAACTTGTTAACTTAGTTCGAGTTGTGTAGCTCTCTATGTCTACAAAAAGGCATTTAGCCATCATAGCAGGACCCTTTTTAGTTAAATAATCCAGAAGTACACTGATATGTAAAGTAGTATCTCCTACAAGGCTTAAACAAAACTCTTCACTGAAGTATTTCTCAACTGCAGAGCACTCAACAGTGTGAGACAGCAGCAATTACACAGCACCAGAAGCAGTGTCTACTGCACATATAAGAAGGGCTTGGGATGATTAGTTCCATTTCTAGTTATTTCACACACATAGTACCTCTACATAAGGTAGGGATTTGATGTCTTTATCATCAAGTGAGGATGGATTACAAATTAAAAGTCTCCCAATCTCTGTTCCCTTGCTTTTGTCCAGACCAAGGTTCAGCTAGGCGACGCCTAGGCGGCGATTCCGCGCGATTAGTCGCGAGTCGAGGCCCATCGCCTCGCCTAGGGGGGTAGTCGGACCCCTAGGCGGCCGTGGCGGCGGCGGAGGTCAGGGACGGGCGGCGGAGGCCAGGAACGGCCGGCGGCTGAGGTAGGGATGGCCGGCGGCAGCGGAATAGGCAGGGGGCGGCCGCGGGAACGCGGAGGAGGAGGAGGAGGAGGAGGAGAAGGACGCACCTGAGCCGGCGGCGGCGGAATCAACGGGCGGCCGCGACGATTCGAGCGCCGTCCGTGCGTCAGGGGATAAGGTGGGGGAGACTGGGAGGAGATGTGGATAAGGTGGGAGGAGACGTGGGCTGCTGGAGTTGGGCCTTTCATGGGCCTTTTTCGACTTAAGGCCCACTGACGTCCTGTTTTTCTGAATTTTACTCCTCTTGAACCAATGTATCATGTATTGGTTAATTGATTATGACTATTTTGCAAAACGCCTAGGAAAACGCCTAGAAACGCCTAGGCGCGAGTACTCCCGACTAGGCTCTAGGCAGTGGGTCAGCGCCTAGATCCCGCCTAGCGCCTAGCTGAACCTTGGTCCAGACTCATTCAAAACAGTATCTACGATTCAACTAAGGTTGCAGTGCTTTCTTTTTTTTAGTGGAAACTTTGCAGTGCTATGTAGTAACTAAAATCCCAAATGTCCTAAGTAATTGGGAGCATTTAGTAAGTGTCAATCCAGTGTGTCTCAAACAATTTAACAATTGAAAATAAAAAACTCAAGATGCAATATAACGATAAAGAAAGCCACAACGTTAAATAACCAAATTCTAACTGTGGGCCTGCTTGGTTCCCGGCCAAGTCTCGCCACACCACTGTGCGCCTCGCCACCAGACGCGGCGGTCGTTTCGCCCGCCACGGAAAACACTGTTCCGTGGCGGGGGCGCGCATGGCGAGGCGGCCTGTGGCTGCCAACCAAGCAGGCCCTGTATCTTCAATTGTTCCATATGACGCCATATTGCTAGGAGTTGAGTCACTGCTAGTTTGAACTTTCAAAGGATTACATAACGAAACAGAAAGAACATGCAGGCACTGTACACCAATAGCACAGCATATACTCAGGACTGGATCAAGTTTCTGCTATAAAAATAGACAGTCGCAGAATTTGAACATTATGATCCTTACCAATAAGAAGCAAACAGCAGTAGGCCAGATATGCTTGTAGCTGACTACCCAAATGCTCAGCAATGATACCTGCAAAAAGGAATGCAGACTCAAAAATCTCATCATGCATGCCACAGTGTGCAACGTAATATCACTAACCAAGAATATTAGAATGTCTTGATCACCGCAAAAAGAAAGAACCAGCATATATCTGCAACAGGTCTATAGGACTGTGTTACTTTCAGTTAGATAGGGACCATACAAATGTTGGGCAAGCATATTCTAGATTTCTCTCAATCCCAACAAGCAAAATGGAACTTGGTTGGAATTAACCAGATAAAACTACCAAGATAATCTTAAACAGTGTCAAAAACTCAAAATGATATCATCGTACACCTTTCAGGAGCAAAAGCAAATGAAAGAATATTCTAAAAATTGTAAACTATGAGGGAGGGGTTAGAAGGTTCACAGGAAAGGAACACTGAAAAGGAATCAGCCTTTATCATATTTATCAAGACAAACATTGCAAAAGATATCTATTCTATACCTTCTCCATACAAATTATTAAACAACAGATGATATCACAATTCACAATTCAGAGGCAGACTCCACTTCAAGGTAATGACAGAATATGATTTCACTAAGATAACAGATTCATCAAATGACCATATCTCTTCAGTGCTTATATGAAGCCATAAAATCAGACACAAGCTCCAGCTCGATTCAGGCTCCTCATCTCTCCTCTCACGGTCTCAATTAGGCCCAGACACGACCAAAGATCTAACCTAGAACGGTCCCCGTATATAAGAACAGCGTAAGGCAACGCGGAGCTCCACGCATCTCTACACTAAAAACCCGTCCAATTCAAAGCGCGCACCTCGTCAAACGCAAGGACACGGGTTGGGCTACAAACTGAAGGCATCTCGAACGCAAAGTTCTCCAGGAAGCATATGGATTCAGCAACTGCAATCACGGAACGACAAACGAAGGGCGGGCTCGCTAAGAAAGACAACAAGACCAGCCAGAAGCCCTACCCACCTTCCCCCCTGGCAACCTCTCCGGAGCACCGCGCCGGAGCTGGGAAGGATTAACGTGCTGCCCAGCGGGGAGTTAAATACAGCCACCCCACGACAAGGGATTGCGATTAAATATCGCAAAGCAAGCTCGGGAGGAATCGCCGGGACAAGAAGGAGAAATTTCGGCGCAAATTTCCCGGGGGAGGAACGAAAACGAAATCGTTGGTAAAATACGACGACGCCGGCCGGGAGGCGGCGCGCACCGGGAGGAAAGAAGAGGGGGAGGGGAGGGACGGGAAGGAGATACCTAGGCGGCGGCGGGGTTCGCGTCGTCGCCGTCGCCCGCGCGCCTCGGGGACGCAGGAGGAGGGAGGGCGAGAGAGAGGAAAGCGAGAGGCGGCGATGCGATGCGATGCAAGCAGGGGACGACGGCCGGACGGGGAGAAATGGAGCAGAGAGGCGAGAGATGCTGAGGTCTCGGCGGTAGGGGCAATTACGGGATTCGTGCGGGGGCTGCAAAGGAAAAGGCACTCCCTTTTTTGTTTCGTCACCCTTGGTTGGGGCGCGTGATGCCAATTTGTTAGGGTATTTGCAGGAAACACCTCGTGGTAGTTTCGAATTACGAGTGCACGTGGCCTCGTTATAGTTTAAAGGAGTTCTCTCTCTCTTGTCTCGTGGAAATAATTTGTTTTTAGACATGAAACCTCGAAGGACAAGAAAATAAAAGGGGTAGGTAAGCTAGTTGTAAATAGAGTTTTGTTTCTATGGAAACCATGCTAACGAAAAGTAAAAGCTACACGTTTGCTAACTTCACTCAAGTCAAACTCTACATGTATGCTCTTTTTCCCAACTCTCTCTCGGGTGAATGCAACGCATGTGTCACATTTAAGCTCGAGTTGAGTTATTTTGACCATTCCGCACCTCGCTATCTTAGCTCCGTGCAACCGAAAGAAAGGTTACGTTGCACCAGACTGCACTGCTATGAAGTAATAATTTAGCGTTGGGAAGTGTCTTCTTTTAATCAAAAGAGACATTTCGATTGCACAATGCTGATACGAAATGGAACTGAAATTCAAAATAAAATGAAATGTGAACTTTAACCCCTTGCTTTTCTGGATGGAAAAAATGAAAAAAAAAAGGCAAGAAAATATGATCAGTCTTGTAAATCTGGCATCCAGCGGGGTCTTTTTGCAAAATCGATCTGGAAAAACGAACAAAGACACCCGGAAGAAACCGTGGCCGCCCGCCTGTGCAGTGCGCATGCCGGCATGCCGCTTTGCGCTCGGCGGCGCGCCTCACGTCACGTACCGCCACCTCCTCGCACCCATCCACCGACACGTGGGTCCGGCGAACCGCCGTGCCCCGCGCGTCAGGGAGCGTCCACCCCACGCGGACGGGGACGCGCGGCTGGTCACGAGTGACGCGACACGCACAACGCCGAGCCCGCGCCCCTGGGAGTGCGGGAGGGGTGGGACCCGCGCGCGCCGAGGACGAGCGATGTATGGTCGCGGCGGCCGTGGGGCCCGCCCGCCCGGGTCGCTTTCTCTCGGTTTTGTTTCGTCCCGCGAGGGGGTGGGTCCCGGCTGACGTGTCGGACTCCTCCCGGGTATTTATTTTATTTTGTTTTCGGAGGCGCTCGTGGTTTTTGCCCTTTTTTTTAACATACGTAACAAATATCTAAACGTGGGTGGTATATATACACGCAGCCACGCAGGTACTCTCATTTCAAGTACTACTGTACAATCTAACCTGCCTTTACAAACACCTCTAATTTATTATGGTGTTAGATCTAAGAACGGCGAATTCATCCATCGTGGAGGTCTCCCTGTCGATCCACACAATAAGTTTATATTCTCTCTATTTCAAATTACATATTGTTTTAGGTTTTCTACATATTGCATAAGTCTTTAAAAGAGAGTTGGCACTTGTTTAGATAGAAGTATGAATACATAGCAAAATCTTTGTATGTATCTTTGTAGAGTAAATTACACCCACCATGCAACAACTTGTCAAGTTGGTGCAGATTGGTCTAACAAATTGTAATATGCTCAATCTACTACGTTAACTTGTCATGTGGGTGCGGATTGGTCCAACAAGTTGTAAAGTGCTCAGTTTATTACAATAACTAGTCAGGTGGGTGCAAATTTGTCCAAACTCATGTAAAATAATCAATTTAGAACAAAAATTTTATAAGTGGGTGTATATTGCTCCAGGAACTTGTGTAAAATGTTCAATTTAATGTAATAACTTAGAATTTGTTGCACCTGTAGTCCAATCTTACAAATGATAGTGTATTACACAAATCAGATAGCATTCAAATTTTTTCCAAGTAATATTATTTTTAAATTAAAGTTGCTAATCATGAATCAATTGTGTACATTACTTATTTGTTCACTAGTTAAATTGAATCAAAATTTTAGAATTACATCATTAAAATTAAATTACCGAGACTAAAGTTCATAAGAGATCCTATGACCTTCGATTTTCTTCTACACGTTTGCTCATGTATTCAACAACTTTAGAGAAGTATGCACGTTTTCATTATTTTAGCTCATTTTTTCTTTAAAGTACATGAGACTTTAAAAATATTTATGTCAAACTTCAAAAAGATATTAATGGTTAATTAATATGTATTACCATATTTGCTAAACAAAAATGCATATAATCAAACTTGAAATCATTATTGAATATGGAATAAAAATATTCCTAATTAAAATTTAATTTTTATAAAAAAGTTAACAAAGACATAATAATAATTTTCTAAACACCGAAGGTTTTGGTCCTTATTGAATATGTTACCATCACGACACAAATATCAATTGTCATAATGCACAATTATTTGTTCTGACACGAATATATTCAAGTATGATGTTAAAAAATATATTATTTGTGATAACACTTAGATTGCAGATGCATTGATTTAGACACTAAGTTAAAAATTGTATAAGTTTTGGACTAGTTTGCACCCACCTATCAAGTTATTATATTAGACTAGCAAACTTGCCCGTGCGTTGCAACGGGAAAGAAAAAACATTTGCTCACAAGCTCCTTGCCCAAAAATATTATTTGCTCACAAGCACTATTTTTATTAAGAATGATGCTGCGAATGAATGGAAGAATAATACCATCAAGTATGAAGGGAACTTTACATGAGGTACATATATACCACATTGTCCACACTCCACACTTTCTTCTTTTGGGTCGAAATTAAGCTGACGAGTACAGATAGATTCATCTCTAAACACCTCAAATCTATCATACAGACAAATATAAAAACATAATTAAAACAGGTCATACAACCTATAGAACACAAAATTCATCTCTAAGTTGTTTAATGCTTTATACGTAGTTAAGATCAACTACCATTTTTTTACATCATTGTGTGGTTTGAACATACTTGTTATTATGTTAACTAAAATCAATTGCATCACCGTGTTCTCTACAATGGCTGATTTTTTTTCATTTTCTCTCCCGTACCTTTTATACCTTATCTTCTCGGAGCCCGCCCCACACGTCATTCTCCATTCTCTCGTGTCTCTGCTCCGATCCAATAGCCTGACTCGCATCGCAGTGCTGCTCGCCTGCTCAGCGCGCTCCTCCACCATGCGCTTGCGTCACGCTGCTGTTCCGCTCAGCACCCTGCCACTCCACCCACGCCCGGAGGAGATCGCCCGGCACCCGCGCTCGGCGGATCTCGCCTGTGGCCAGCAGGGACTGCGCGTGGCGGGCTCGCCCGAGGTCGGAGGGCTGCGCAGGCGAGCGGAACAGGCAGATCTGCCGGCCGGCCGGCGAGTGGATCAGGCGTCCGGCCAGCGAGCACAGTAGGTGGGAGGACGATTTGCAGCCGCGCCCGCGGATCCCGGCACGCCTTCTTCCCCAACCTCGCGGCGGAGAAGCTCGCGCGGTACCCATGGCCGGAGGCGCCGTGCGCGGCTTGGCTCGCCTGATGTCGGAGGAGCTCGCAGGCAAGCGGAATAGGTGGATCAGGCGGGTGCGCGGGATCCGAGCTGCCCGTCCGCTGGGGATGATGACGCTCGAGGTCAAGGAGGCGAGGACTCGGCCGCCTTCGCCAGCGCCTGGAGGTGGATCTTGGCGGCACTCGAGGTCGACGGCGGCCCTGCTCGAGGTTGACACGTGGGGCGGGCCGTAGGCAAATCCTCTCGCCATCGTCTCTCGACGTGCGCAGCACTGCAGGCAAGAACGCGTCCCTTCCTCTTCCATGCGCAGCCCTTCCTCGGCAGACGAAGCGCGACCGGCGGAGAAGCAGAGGACCCCTGCAGCTGGCTCTCCCTCTCCTCTTCGGCGGCGCCAAGCAGATGAAGCGCGGCCGGCGGCGCCCCCGTCCCCGGCCAGCCCCGGCGGTGGCAGCAACAGCTCCTGCCTCCATCTCCGAGCGGCGGAGGAACAGGGGCGCGCGGCCATCCCTATGTGCTCGACACGGCGGCAGCAACAGTACAACTGTTGCCTCGAACTCCTGGCGACGTCCAAGGCCGGCTTGGGCGGTGGTGGGGCTCGCGTCGGCGGGTTCGGTACTCCGGTGCGTCGGAAGGGAGAGAGAGGGAGAGGGAGGTGCGCAGACGGCGGGGGAAGGAGGCGACGGGGAGAAACAGGTAGACGAGAGGGAGGCACGCGCGGGGATCTGAGGGAGATAGAGACAGCCAATGACGAGTGGGTCCCACGACGGACGAAAAAAAAGAGGCAGAAGCAATCCTTGCTTTAATATTAGGTAGAGATTGATCATTTTATAAGTTGTTGTACCAATCCGCACCTGCCTGACAAGTTATTTGCTAGATTAAGCATATTATAAGTTATCAGACTAATTCGCACTCACCTGACAAGTTGGTGTATGATGAGCGTAATTTAATCATCTTTGTATGATGGTAGATCTTAGAATGGTGAATTCATCATCCATGGTGGACGTCTCGTTGTTGGTTGACACAATAGTTTATACTCTCTCTATTTCAAATTACAGATTATTTTAGCTTTTCAACATACTGCATCAGTCTTGAAAAGAACATTGGCACTTGTTTAGATATAAGTATGACTATATAGCAAAATCTTTATATGTATCTTGGAAAGATAAATAACCTAAGATACGATACAATTCGAAACGGTGACAGTAATAATTTCTTAAAATGAACAAAGATCCAAGTGGGGTCGGAAGGCCTAAAGAAATGCAGTAAGCAGTTACATGGATGGGTCATAAAACTGTCAAACATGTGGTTCTCTATTAAACCAAAGCAGCAGGATTATTAATAAAAGACACATTATTTGGAACGAACGGTGAGTAATCTTAGATGAACATTTTGGTATTATGAATGCTGACACCGGTCGGTCGGTTGATTCTCCATGGACTATGGATGGCTACATGCCCACATCACGCTGAAATTCCAACGAGGAACAATGGTCCAGCCCGGAAAACCTAAAATAATCGTGGAGAAGCAAAGTTTCCCTTGGTCTCGACTCGGCAAAACCAGAGTAAAAAAATCACCCAATTAATGGAAAGCGATGAAATCAGCATGGCACCCTATCATTGTCGCGAAAAGGAACTCTAACCTAGTTAGAGGCCGGTTCCATTTCTTGTAAGAGCCGATTTATAGAGTTAGTTTTTTTAAAAAAAAATCATCTTGCTAGTTGCTACTCTCTTTGTATCGAAATATTTATCACCACTGACTTTTTTCTACAATTTTAATCATTCGTCTTATTCAAAAAATGGTCAGACATAATTTATTTTGTTTACTATATGTTTTATTATTGTATGTATTTTAAGCTTGACTTATCCTTTTACATGTTTGCAATAATTTTTTGAATAAGACGAAGGGTCAAAGTTATAAGAAAAAGTCAACAATGACAAATATTTCTCCGTATACGGAGGGAGTACTACAGAAGGTTTGGTGAATTTTCTAGACCCGAGAAAGATTACTTCTTATTAGTGAAAAACAGTGGAGCTCTTCATTCAATGAAATTTAATTTTTTATCACTTTATCATCATCGTTGCCCGACGAGCGAAGCTAAATCTGTCTTTGTTAATAATTAATGAAAAATTGTGGAGCTCTTCATTCTATGGGGTTTAATATTTTTTCACCCAATCATCGTCGTTGCCCGACAGGCGAAGCTACAATCTGTCCTTTGCCGAACATTGATTTAAGCTATAAACCTCAAAATTGTTTAAACCCATGTCACGGTCACATGTCCTATTTTTTTCCTTAAAATACTAATGATGTCCTTGTAGGTTTCGAGGGCCACTCTCGCGGCGTCTTTTCTGTCCAAGTTCGCTCACGCACCGCATGTCCGCATCACCCGCACCCACGCACGGAGCAACCCTCGCGGTTGGGTCGATGGCGATGACAAGGCTAGCTACGAGACGACGATGCCGCGGGTTATGTTTGTAAAATTAGCGGCGGCGTGGCTCCAATGGAGCCGCGGATCTCCCGATTCATGTCACATGGCATTAGCATTAGCATTTGTTTCGGTGCTGTGACCTGTGAATGTGATGTGCGAGGTTTCGGAGATTTTTTGTGGCCGCGCGCAGCCCGCCGCCTGAGAAGTGGGGCCGGTGCGACCTGCATGCGCGCTTTTGCCTTTTTGGTGGTGTGTGCCGCGGTAGGTTCAAGTTCAATGCATGCACCTGGACGGTTGCTACTGTTTTTTTTCCTACCGGGCTCACCGACGTGCAGTGGAGGGCCAAGCGGATCCCTGATTCCGTGCTGGCTACTCCATCGTTTTCGAATTATAAATTTTGATTTTTCTAAGTTCATAGATATTATCAAAAAATTCTCATAGTTTCACGGTTAAAAAAATTCATAAATATTATTGTTATGCATCTAGACATAGCAAAAACTATATAACTAGAAAAATCAAAACAACTCGCTATTTGAAACGGAAGGAGTACACAACTTAGGTGTACCAAAGTAACCATTGCATGTACCTAGTAACTCTGAATAGATGGGGAAGATAGCCCCAAAAAAAAACCCTAAACAAATTGCTTGTAATGATCATTTGAGAGTATTACTGCGCTCAATTCTCACCGGCTTCCAAAACATTTATTTGTTATTGGTAATGTATGTATGAGAGTTCTCAAACACAAATGAGTCGAATCAATACTTGCAAACATTAACTTAGAAATTTATTACTTGAAAAAAAACAAATGAACCTTAGGTAGCTGGCGTAGTGTCCAACGCATCCTGTCGCACAGAGATCCGAACTTACTAAAGGTAGTTGGATGTTGACCGGTGCGGCTATGATAGTTGGGTGCTGACCGCTTGAAGTGTGCGGATTAAAGCGATCATCGCGATACGAGATGGCGTACGTATGCATGGTAGAGCACTAGAGCGTTATATGCGGTGGAAGCTAGAGGATTCGGCTTCTAAAGTTTAGAATGCATGCTTGAATTATTGAAGATGTTAGCCAAGAAAATTAATTAAATGCGTAAGAAGAAAAATGTTGTCTAAGTTGAATGAACCTGCGAGATTGCTAACCTCTTGGACGGCCAATTTTTTAAAAGGAAAAATGGGTGCATAAACGATAAATTTTTTATCTTTATTACGTGTGATGATTTGCTCTCTTTTTTCCATTTATTTTCGTCTTTGTGTGTACATTTTAGCATGTTCAATCATTTACTTTTTTGTACTCGACAAGACAAAAAGGGAAACAATAAGAAAGCTTTGTTTTAAAGAAACATTTGGCGCTACTATTATACCTTTAATGCTAGTTTCAGTGTAAGCACAGTTTCATTCTCACGAACCCATCTCTTCTCCCTCCTGACTAGTAATGTGTCACCGTATCATTTTTGTTGATACATCACATTATTTTACGAGAGAATTCTCTATTATTTGACAATGCTAAGATAACCCATTCCGTCAAAGAGGTTTTAGTCTATTTGTTAGAGTACCCGAGTAGCACTAATTAGACCCAAATTTGAATCCTCGTATGAGCGAATTTACGAAACTGATTTTAAAAAATCACAGTACCATTGTAGTCTGGGGACCGTGTCGTGCACGGTCGGTGGGCGCGCGGCATGTGGTGGCAAGCGGCAACACTGTAGGGGGGCAAGCAGGGAGGGCCTGCCACGCATGAGGCCTAGCGGCACGCCGGGGCGTGCGAGCAGGAATGACCGCAACACTGCACATGGACGACAGCGACCCTACAGGAACTTCATGCCATGAGAGAGGGGGAGGAAGAAGGACCAATAGGGTCATGTCCTACATGGGGGCAAAATGGTCTTTGCACATGGCATCTAAAAAGCATGTTGACAAAATCAGACGAAGTGTCAATTTGGTAATGGAAGTTGAAACCATAGCCAAATAAGGAGGATTTTTTTTTGAAAGAATGAGCTATTTTAGAAGTGTCAAATAGGAAATTCTCCCTTATTTTATTATTTATTGGGGATGGAATCTCCACCGAAAATAGTATGATGATCCTAGCTACTCCCTCCGTCCCGAAATGTTGTCGTTATTGGTTTCTGTGTCACAAGTTTGACCAAATTTGTAGCAAATATGTGTAACATTTAAATCATTAAATAAATTTATAAAAAATTAGATTCAAATATCTATCTAATAATATTAATTTTGTACCGTATATATTAATATATTTTTTATATATTCAGTCAAAGTTGTTTCTCGAAAAACGAAAATAACAGTCATTTTGGGACGGATGGAGTAGTAAATAAGGATGTTCTCTTGGTGGACCAAGACGGTGCGGCCTGCGCTTTTGCTATAATGCTATCTACCGGCTCACTGTGGAGCACCAAGTGGATCTTGCTGCTTCATGTGCCATGTGCGCCCTTCTTTCATTGTATTAGACCACCCGCACCGGCTACGGCATCCGGCTCCTCCAGGAGCTGGATGCCGTTTTCCCCCCTGCAGCGGTCTCCTGGAGGAGACCCGGGATTTTCCCGTCGCCTCCCTCCTCCTCGGAATCCAGAGGGATACGGGAGGCTCCGCGAGCGGCTCCGGCCCCACCACGTGCCCCGCTGCGGCCTGCCGCCAACGGCCTCGCGCCAGGAAGGAGGGGGAGAAGGGGAGCGCCTCGGGGCTGTAGCTGCTCGCCGTCGCCGTCGCACGCCGCCAAGGTCGGAGCCACGCGCGCCGTCCGGCGTGGATCCCGCTCGCCGGAGGCCGCCCCGCCTCGGACCGCTCGGAGCCCAGCAGGCGTGCGCGCGAGCAGGGGAGGGAGGCTGCCGCCGCCGCAGACCGTGCGCCCGCCGGATGTGGAGCAGGGACCCGCGGCCGAGGAGATCTCCACCGCGCGTCGATGTGGAGCAGAGGGTGGCCGACGCCGTGGTGGTCCACCGGCCCGCCACCGCACCCCTCCCCCGTGCCTCCGCCGGCGTCGCAGATCGAGGGGCCACCCCGTCCGCCGCGCCATGGATGCGCGGGCGAGCTGGGTCGGAGCTCCTGCATCTCCCCGCAGCAGGGGCGGGCGGACGACGGGGTGCCCCTGCATCTCCCCGCGGCGGAGGACGACGAGCAGGGGAGGGCGGGTGAAGGCGTAGAAGACGATGCCGATGTAGATGAGCATGGCGGCGGGGACGAGCGTGACGAGCGGCACGACGGCGGCCCACGCGGCGGACCCTCCGGCGCCGCATCCGAGGCGGCCGAGCTTCACCTGCACGACGTTTACGAGCGCCATCATGAGCTTCACCTCCCGCGACGAGCTCGAGGGGCCGCCTCCCGGCGAGGAGCTCGAGGGGCCGCCTCCCGGCGACGAGCTCCGCGCCGGCCCCCGCACAGCATCCTCCCGGCTAGGAGAAACGCGCCGGCCCATGGAGCTCCGCGCCGGCCCCGAGCTCCACCCGCCCCGCCCGTCGTTGTCCTCGGAGCTCCACGCCCGCCGGAGAGATCATGGGCGCGCGACGAGGCCGGCTTCTCCACCTCCGTCGGCGCGAGCAGCATGCGGAGGAGGGGCGCTTGGAGCCGGGCCCGCCATCGCCGCGGAGCCGTCCTCTTCATCGTCACCTCGAGGCCAGCGCGGAGGAGTGGGGGTGCGGCCGGCCTCCCGCATCCTCGCCTCGCCACCGCCACCATAGACGCCGCCGGCAGCTCGAGCTGCTCCGCTGCCGCCTTGCCTCGCGCACGCGCCGGCCCTGCTCCTCCACCGCGCCGGATCCCGCGCGCGCGAGCAGGGGAGGGAGGAGGTGCGCGCCAGCGGCCGGCGGAGGGAGTGCCGCGCGTCCGGCCATGGGTGCCGCCGCCGGCCTCCACGCCCGACGTCGGCCTCGGCTCCTCCGCCGGCGCACTCGGTGGGTGCAGGGAGGGAAGGGGAGAGAGAGAGGGGGTGGGGAGCCCGAGAGGAGGAGGCGGGTGGGTGGGGGTGGGGGTGGGGAGGGAGGGGATTAAAAAATTTTGTGTGGGTCATGAAGGAGAGATATGAAGGAATACGGATGCGGGAGTAGTGAACATGAAGGAGAGAATATGAATGAGTAGGATGGAATTTTCCGTTTTGAAGGAGAAGATGAAGGAGAACGAGTGTGGATAGTCTTAGGCTTTTGGATAGTGGTATGTGTGGTTTTGTGGCTTGCTGACATCCATCCAATGCTACCTGCAAACAGAGATGGATGCAGGAATGGAGGCACGGAGGGGCTCGTTCGCTTCTCCTTCCTCAAGCTCTCTTCTTCTTCCTCTCTACTCTTTTTTTTCCTTTTTTTCTCCTCTTCTTCTTTCTTCTCTCATCTTTCAATGAAGTTTATGACATTAGGGAGAGTTTGAGCCCCACCCGCCCCACCACCAAATCCGTCCCTACCTACAAAGCTTGAGCATACAACTTGACAAGTAACCAATGCATGCGCCTAGTAACTCTGGATTAACCGGAAAATTAACCCAAAAAAACCCAAACAAACTAATTGTAGTGAAAATTTTAGGATATTAATGTGCGCAATTCCCACCAGCTCCCAAAACATTTATTTTTTATTGGCAATGTATAGAAGTCTAACAAAAATGAGTCAAATCTCAATCGAAATACTTGCAAACATTAACCAAGAAATTTACTTGAAAAAGAACAAACGAACCTTAGGTAGTTGTTGGCGTAGTGTTGAGCGCATCCTACCGCACAGAGACCCGAACTTGCAAAGGTAGACGTATGTTGACCGGTGCAACTAAGATAGTTGGGTGCTGAACATTTCAAGTGTGCATATTAAGGCGACCGTCGCGATGCGAGGTGGTGTATATGTCCATACATATGGTAAATATGGTAGCATCTTATGCGGTGGAAGCTAGAGGATTCGACTTCCAAACTTTAGAATGCATGCTTGAATTATTAAAGAAGATGTTAGCGAAGAAAATAAGTGCATAGGACTTAGGAGTAAAAAGTTGTCTCAGTTCAATGAACCTGCAAGGTTGCGAACATCTTGGATGGCCAGTTTTTCTAAAAGGAAAATGGGTGCATAAACAATAAAAGTTTTATCTTTTATTATGTGTGACGATTTTCTCTCTTCTTTTGTCCGTTTGTTTTCGTTTATGTGTGTACACTTTAGCATATATATTCAATCATTCTACTCTTGTACTCCTTCTGTTCCAAATTGTAGGTCGTATTGATTTTTCTAGGTATATAGATATTTTTATGTATCTAGACATGCTCTATATCTAAAAGCATAGCAAAAATTATGTACCTAGCTACAAAAGCCAAAACAATTTACAATTAGGAAAGAAGGGAGTACTAGACAAGACAAAAGAAAAGAAACAATAAAGATGTTTTTTGTTTTAAATAAACACTTACCGCTATACTATTATAGCTTTCATGTCAGTTTCAATATATATTCCACAGTCTTGGAAACATCACATTATTTTATTGAGGTGGAATCTCCACCGTAAATAGTCTAATGATCCTAGCAAATAAACCACACACGCAAGGAAAATGGAAGAGGAAAGTTTATTTGTAATATATGGAAGTTCTCAAACACAAATGAGCCAAATAATCTCAGCGGAAGTATATACCTACAAATGTGAACCTAGAAATTTAATTAAAAACGCACCTTAAGGAGGCGGTGTAGTGTTGAGTGCATCCTATCGCGCAGAGACCCGAACTTACCGAGGTAGTTAGTTGTTAACCGGTGTGGCTAATATAGTTTGATGCTGGCCATTTGGAGTGTGTGTATTAAGGTGACCATTGCGATGCGAGATGGCGTATATGGTAGCGTCATATGCGGTGAAGCTAGAGGATTCGACTTCTAAACTTTAGAATGCATACTTGAATTATTGAAGAAGATGTCAGGGGAAGAAAAAATAAGTGCATAGGATAAAAAAAAAAGTCATAGAAGTTCAAAGAACTTGAAAGGTCCCGAACCTCTTGGATGCCAATTTTTTAAAAAAAGAAATAATGAGTGCAGAAACGATATCTTTTATTTTGTGATGATTTCTCTATTCTTCTTTCCTTTTATTTTTTGGATTATCAATCATCCGGCGGACTTTTCTCTCAGAACAAATCAACATCAGCCACCAACCAGATATCGGTATTTTTCTCGCAGAACAAATCAGTACCAGTCATCGGCCAACAGCTAGCAAATGAGTCAAATCTCAGCGGAAATATATACAGGCAAACATTAACTTAGAAATTTATTTTTTAAAAAAATATGCATAACATGTTTTTCATTAAGAAGTACAAAAGAGCAACAGAACAACAACCAGAGAACAAGATAAAAGGACCTCGGGTCCCTGAGACAAGCCACTAAAGCCTAGGACAACCAAGAGCACGGATCCCGTTGAACCATGCATGGCCCCACCTACGCGCCTCCTCGAGGATGAGCGGTGCGAGCGCCACCGGCTGAAGCGCCACTCTGTCATGAATCCAGCAGTTCATCACCTTCCACAGACGGAAGGAAAAAGAACCATAGCCTGCAGGAGAAAAAGATGTCAAGAACACACGCACATCACCAACTAGCTAACAACCAGACGCCAACAAAAGAAGAGTGCGAAGCTCCTGCAAAACGATACCTCCAAGGAGGAAATGACGACAACACCGCTATCGCCCGTCTACCTCTGGAGAAGCAGGCCAAGTCTTCACCTGGCAAAAAGAATGGATTCGGTGGCCGCAACAACGCCCCCAACAAGGTAAGTTATGTCCAAAGACGCAACCGTCGTCGGCCGTGGTAAATGCACGGCCAGGCTTTCGCCAAAGGCCACCGAAACCAACTTCGCACAACAAACCGCTGAGGCCCAAACGATAGTAGCGATGGAAATACAACGAGTAATCTCGACGACGACGATGAAGATCAACCGCAGACACAGAGAAAGAGGCCGCCAACATGCCGACCAACGACCATGCGACCACACGACCAAAGGGAAGCAGCACCCAACAACGACCAAAGTCCATCCTTCTCCCCATAAACTTGACGACGAGGTAGTGACTCAAGCCGTCATGGGGAAGATGAGACCCATCCACCCTGCCCTACCAGCGAAGAAGACAACCGGAGGTGACATGGTCCAGAGGCGACAACCATCTAGCGAAGAGCGAGCAATGAAGATAGAGCGACCTCGGCAGAGCAGAGCAGGAGCTCTCCCCTAAGTCCTCAACCGTCCTTGAAAAGCATCCTGGAACATGACCAGGGTGAGGTGAGGAGAGGAGAGGTGGAGGTGAAGAGAAAAAGCAGCGGCCTTGGGGACACGCCCCAAGTAGCGACCATGAGACGACGGCAGGCGAAGGCGCGCACGGCTACCGGTGGAACCCCGGTCGATGACATCGTCACACGGCCCAGAGCGCAGCTCACCGCATGTGATGCAGCAGCGGCGTGGGTGCCCAACAGTGCCGCGGCTGTGCCCGGTGCGGAGGCGAGGGGAGGGGAGGTGGGCCATCCCTGCTGGATCGACACGTGGGGAGGGAGACGGTGCCAGGCGGAGGTGACACACCCACACGTGTCCGTCCCGCACCATCGCATGGCACTAGCGCTGTTAGGTAGGCCGGCGAAGTACGTGACTAGGTGTCGGGGTTTGTTACCGCCGGCAAGTAAATTTATAAGAACGCGTGTACGGATCCGCACGGTTGCACAAGAGACACTCGAGATTATACTGGTTCGGGCCTCCGGAGAGTAATACCCTACGTCCAGTCAGAGAGGGGGTGTTCTTTATGCTCGGGAGTTTGTAGTAGGGGATACAAACAAGTCGGGAGAGGGTTTCAAGCCCAAGTCCCTCGCGTGTATGTGGTTCTTGTAGTAGAGTTCTGCGTACGTGAGTGTAAGTGCGTCTGTGGGGGTATATGAGATGAGATATCGATACTAAGTACGTGTGGAGGTGGAAACGAACGTGTCTTGCAAGTGCCCCTCCCCTTCCCTTTTATAGTCATAAGGGAGAGGTTCATGGGGGTTACATCGAGGGTGTAAGCCAGACTACAGTGTAGGACGTCCTCCTCCCGCGTCGGGCTGTTAGAGTGGTGCGGTGAAGAACTGTTACGGTGCCACAGGTGACGGTGTAGGTCTTCCTGGAATCGTGCGTCCCAAGTAGCTGTTTTTGGGGCTTCCCGTACCCTTCTCCAAGTAGTTAGTCGGGCACGGGAAGTAGGATTCGTATCCTACTCCTGTCAGCAGAACAGGGCATGTCTTTTCCGGGTACGGTGGAGATGTTGTGGTCTATGTCACAGCGTTCGAGAGCTAGGGGGTGGCGTACACTATGCAGTTCGTGGCACAGCGTTTCCCGTGCCGCCCGTGGTACGACGCGCACTGCCTTGTTCGTGGAGCAGCAGACGGATCCGTCCTCTGACACCAGATCGACCTGGTCAGGGCGGATTGGCGCAGAGGGGCCGGCACGTGGCGGGGAGCGGGTTAACGTGCCCAGATATCACGGGACATCAACAGGGCCCGTGTACCTGCAGCCTTGGTGGTCAAGCCTTGAACTGGTCGGAGGCGGAAAGCTACTCGTGCGAGCAGGTGGTCTACGTCGCGCCTTCCGATGCTTAGGGTGTAGCGTGCACTGTACCGTTCGTGGCTCAGCACATCTTACGCCGTTCGTGGTACGGCGTACACTGTGCCGTTCGTGGCAGGGTGGACAGATCCGCCTCCTGACACCGAATCAGCCTGACCCGGGCGGGCCGTTGTGGTGGAGCGGACGCGTGGCGATGCGTGGGGGACTGTGCGTGGAGATCCCGGGATCTCAACGGGAGGGGGGGGACCCACGCCTCTTTTGCCTTCTGCGCGAAGCCTGCGCAGATCGATGATGGAAACTACTTGTGCGAACGAGTAGTCGGGGACGGGAGGCGGTAACTACTCGTATGAGCGAGTAGTCGGAGACGGAGGTGAAGACCCGTCGTGTGGGCCGCCATGTACTCGGAGGAAAGGGCGCTGGTGGCCGTGGGCCATCTGCCTTCCGGCCCATGACGGAAACAAGTCGTACGGACCGCCAGGTACTCGGGGGCTTAATACTCACCGTATCAGCCACTAAGTACGCTGTGCGTTTGGTCTGTACTACATTTTTTAGAGGTCCTGGTGGGCCCTGGTCCATGGCCTCGTCACCAGGAGAGACCGCTGCCACCTGACCCGCACCAGATCCGCCACTACCCGCACTCGAGAGCGCCGAATCCTTCACCGGGAGGAAGCACCGCCACCGGGGAAGCCGCCGTCGTGGTTGGTAGAAGGGGGCCTATATATATCCAGGGAGGACGCCCTGCGGCCGCCGCCCTTGCAGCCGCCCGGACCTCCGGTGGCAAGCTCCAGCGGCGGACGGAAGAGGCAGCGGAAGGCCTCCAGAGGTAGAAGAGAGGCCGCCGCACACCCAGGCGGAAGGGTGAGAGCCGTCACCACAGCCTACCGGAGAAGGGCCGGCGCCAACGGAGGAGGCCCTCGTAGCCCAAGATGGCGCGGATCCGGCCTCGACGTGATGAATCCGGCGGGAGGGCGGCTGCAGCAGGGACCAATGTAACCTAGGGTTAGGGTGAGGAGAGGCAGGAGAACAAGAGGAACAACCAAGACTGCCGCGCCACCGCCATCCTCGCCGCCGCACGGGTCTCCGACGGGCGGCTCTGGCAGCGACGAGGCTTGAGAGAGGGCGGATGGGGGCTTGAAGGCGGCGGTGGAGGGGTTTCGCCCGTGCTGCCCTGGGAGGGGCGACGTGGGGGCTCACTCTAAGTCTCTGTCGGTCGGCTGATTCCTAGAAATTTAGGCCTCGTTCACTTCCCTTCAAAGTTTCTTATTCATCCCATCACATGTGTCATATATTCTCTCACAAAAAATACAATCCTAGTATTATTCATACACTATTTTCACTTTTTTCACTGAAGTGAATGGAAAATGAACCTTAAGGGCAGTCCCTATGGTAGAAATCATGTGCGAAGTCCAAGAGAGCCACATCATCAAAATTCATCTATAGACCTACCTCTCCCCAACAGTTGGTGTCTTCACCTAATAAATGTCGCTTTTCTCTCTCCCTTATCTCTTTCTTCCCTAATAAATGCGCGCGGGAGGGTGGAGGGGAGGAGTAGACCCGTAAGACTCCAGCCAGGTCTTCCCAATGACGATTTTGCTGGGTCTTGCGGCCTTGATTCGCATGAGGAGGCCAAGTCTTGAGGAAGAAACTAGCTTTTGTGTTTTCCTACTCTTTCTTCATTAACTATGCTGTCATGTCACCAATTTGCTGATGTGTCACCTCATTTATTAGGGATGAACTCCATCCTACGTGGACCATTAAGACTGCCCTAAGTAGCTATTGTAGTGTACTCCCTCCGTCCTACAAAAAAGTGCAATCCTAGCTTTTTTAGGATAGATTAGTGGTGACATCAAAAGACTTCAATACCCTCATTTGTTAGCCAAATGCAGTAACTTTTGACATGCAGATCGGATCTGGTTGTTTAATTAGACAACTAATTAGATCTATTTTCTAAAATTGTATTTTTTGTGAGATTTTTTTTCAAAAACTAGAATTACAATTTTTTTTGGGACGGAGGGAGTAGGGCGCATCACTGCACACAGACCCGAACAGGTAGTTGGTGAGCATGTTAAGGCGACCGTCCCGATGCGAGGTGGCGTATATAGATGGTAGCGTCATATGCGGTGGTGGAAGGCTGGAAGGTAGAGGATTCGACTACCAAACATTAGAATGCATGCTTGAATTATGGAAGATGATGTTAGGGAAGAAAAACAAGTGCGTAGGAGTAAAAAAGGTGTCTAAGTTCAATGAACCTACGAGGTTGCGAACCCCTTGGATGGCCAGTTTATTTAGAAGATTTTTTTTAACGAACCACATAAGATAGTGTGTATTTCATTAATATAGCAGAAAAAATTATAAGACTACGATCCTGGGAGGTCATAAGCAGAAAAAAGAAAAGAAAAAAAAATAACTACACTCGTCCGATTAGATTGGGACATCAACACGGGCTACCGCTCGACGACACTCACCGACCGATTTGAGACTTCAACCCGGCCTACAACTCTACACGAGACGACAGCAGTGGAGACAAAACACATCCGCAGTTCCCACCCACACTCCACACTCTTGTAGTTGTCGAAACCTCCGACATGGTCCAGCGTGAAAAATGGGTGCTGATAGAAGTTCATCTTTTTACTATGTGTGATGATTTGCTCTCTTCTTTTTCCCACTTATTTTCGTCTTCGTGTGTACACTTTATCACATTCAATCATTCTACTTCTGTACTAGACAAGACAAAAGAAAGAGAAACAATAAGGAAGCTTTGTTTTTTAAAAGAAAACATTTACCGCTATACTATTATAGCTGTCGTGGCATCTGTTTCATTCAATGAATAATTTGATCCATACCATTAAAAGATTAAAAAATTAGGTATGTACCATTAACTTCACATGTCATTGACTCATGTGAACTTCATATGTCATTGACTCATGTGAACTTCACATGTCATTAACTTGCAATTGTATATATATCTAATTTTGGGATCTTTTAATAGTATGAATCTAAATTTCCTTTCAATCAATATAGTCAAGAGTCTTGGAAGCATTAGTACTGCGTCATCTTATCATTTTTGCTTGATCCCGTGAGCGGAGGAATATGCACGCAGCTCGCCCCCGGTGATGCCCCCAGCGCCGCGCCCATCGTTTTCGTGGCCGACGTGGAATCTACTCACGCCGCAGCATCAGCCTTCAGACTCCCAGCGACGAGTAAAAACTGGAGTGGTTAAACCTGGGAGCGAGTACGTGCGCAGGAGATTGGCCGAGGCGAGGCAGGCAACATTTTTCCACGCGTAGGTTTGGAATTTTTGGACTTCCCTCATGACCTGACGATGATGACCAGTGGAAATTGCTGGGACAGAGCCAGAGGCCTAGTAGTACATGCTTTTGTTGGAAAGAATGGTTCGTGTTGCTGGTTTGTCCACGGAGAAAAAAATAACTACCGTGATGGTAGTTGGTGAATCGGCACATGACACATCAGGTACGACCTGGCCAGAGCCGGTAGATTCAGTCACAGCAATTTCGCTGATGCCATTTCAAGACCTAAATTGACTTGGATGAAGTGGTTAACAGCGTTTTGGTCTCCGGGAAATGCATTCTCAAGCACCAACTTGTCTGACGATGGACGACCAATTATATTGTACTATAGAACACAGATTATAGAAGCAACCTCTCGTCTCTGGATGCGGATGCGTGCATAGTTTATAGTTCGTTTCTGAAGTTTATAGTATACACAAGTGTGCAACCTTTGTTTTGCACCCAGATCTGCTAATTCATTCACAACCAGCAGCAGCAGCAAGCACTCTATCCACCGTTTTCCATGAGGTTCCCTCAGTTGAAAATTAGACGAGTATATACCTTGCTGGCAGGTAACAGGCTATCAGAACTCAGAAGGTTTTAGGAGACCTTGCCCAGTGAAGTCCAAAAACAATCCAACACAGCAAGTCAGCAACGCATCTACACTTTTACTAAACAATCTTCTGAGCTTGTGTGCCAGAGATACCTTTGTTAAGGACAGGATTATTAAACAAACTGTGCCTACCTTCGTAAAGGACAAGTTTATTGCACAAGCTGTGCCCAGTGCGTTGAAATTGCACTTGTATATTGTCACAATCGGTCAGTAAATATTATGACGGCGAACGCAGAAAGGTACAAAATATCACGAAAGTAACAATTTTGTGCAGTGTGCTGTGTGTAAATCAACAAATATGCAAGGCGCCTAAACCAAAAGTTAGCATTCCCATCTTATAGTAAGAAACATAATTTCTCTTCTTTCGGAGCGATTACAACTGGCTAGCATACATGATTTCAAATGGAACAGGGGGAGCTGTGGAATAAACAGGGGATCGAACCACTGGCTGACTGGCAGAATTTGGAACACATAAACAAAGTAATTTTTTTGCTGAAAAATGTTCCTTGCAGACAACAAAAAGGAAAATTTGCATGCTACTGTACTACCAGCCGCTTGTAACTACATAACTTACAATTTAGCTTAAGCTGCGGTAGGGTCAAGTATCGGGTCGGCAGGGTACTCTTCGTATCCACTTATGCCTGTGATTCTTAACCTTGTGTTTGGCTACAAAATAAAAGGAGATTGTAAATACAAAATTATTCAGTTCGTTCTAGAGTTTGGAATGCAAAATGTAGTTCAGTATTTATCATTATATTTCCACCTCCCCTTAGGAATTGGATGTTACTGGAAGCGCATACCTGTCTGTGACCAAGTTTCCTCTGGTACTTCTTCTTCTTCTTGTACTTGTAAACTATAACTTTATCATCCCGTCCCTGTGGATCAAATTATGGGGAGGAACCAGTGTGAACTAACCGTGCATCCGTCATTTATACAACAGCATGCAGAAGACATACCTGTTCTTCAACCACTGCATGAACTGCAGCATTGGTCACCACTGGCATGCCAATGTACGCTTTGTCTCTAGTTGACACTAGTAGCACCTTGTTTAATATGATCTGCAAATCAAGCACTATCATGGAGTGCAATTTCTGATAAAATGAGGAAGCCACTGAATTGGAGAGCCATTAATGGGGTGAATCAGGTGAAGCTAATACATATACCAGGGACCAAAGCACTGAGCAGGCTCCCAGTGTATTAGCTATAACAGACAAGAGCATCTCACCAACAAATACAAATCATTCGAAGAGAAAACTACACTTTTACACAACAGCTGAAAATAAAATTGTTTCCACTTTTACAGACTAATTATTCTTTTATTTCTAGTGATACATCAATACCACATTGCCTGGTTGCAAAATGTATTATTGATAATATTACAACCATTCCAGCATTTCGTAGTTTGTTCTAGAACATTGAAGAAAAAACAACGCTTCAATATCATATAACTAATATGATACAGAAGCTGCTAGTGGTCTAAGAACATACCACTTTTCCCCAACCTTAGTTTCTTTTTAAAAAAGGAGAAACGAATTTTAAATAATACTCCTATAATCTTATCCACCCTTTATAGTTTTCATTCTTGCCACCTATTGACTAACACAACCAAATCAGCAACAATCATAAAACTTGAGCTGATGACACCATCATGGTAGAATTCTCTATGATGCACCACCGATAAAGTGTACTATTAGAATCTATGACACGAAGAAGGCTGCAGACTAAAGAACAATGCTGGTTTTTGCCATGAGAAATTACCCTATTCACCAGAACAACAATACATCATACGAGAAGGATGTATTAATGTATATGTTCTGGTTTTTGCTAGCTCTCAAGAAAATATTTAGCAAACAATTGCTGCCACAATAAATGCATTAGAGACAAGTACATGACTATCTGATGACTACCTTATCCAAAAATTGCAGGAGTGAAACGATGCAACATCTCATAACCTACATTGTCAGTTTGGAGTATGCAGATAAGGAGAATAACCAAACCTGATCATTGACATTGGCACCTTTCAATCTCTGTGTGTATATATACCGGCCTGGCATCACAATGTATTGCCTTGAACCAATCTGCAAAAAAAAAGAGAGTAGCCAAAACAGATTCTTCAACTTTTTTTCTTTTCAAAATGCTCACTTGAACACAGAAAGATATATTCTTGCAGATGTCAGCATTTAAATTTTCTTTTAAAAAAGTCGATGTATGGCTACTTGTAAATCATCTGAAGCTCTGCGATTGACAGAATCTTCATGATAACACTATGGCCTGTTCAAATAGTCAGTAGCGAGCGCACATTGTTTTTAGTTCTGATAATCTGACACCACCATCCTACCAATTTCCCAAGCAGTGTAATAACGGCCTAAAATGCTTGCCTAACAAGAGGGTACGCAGGCGGGTTTGGTAGAGTGCCATTCAAAACATTACAGATAATGCAGCATCAAGGAGGCACTCAATTCGCAATAGCTCAGTCAAAAAATCGCATCACTGGGGGCGCGAGAAGGGGCAACCCACCATGACAACAGCGAAGATGTCGGCGTCCTTCCCGGCCCCCGCGGCAGCGAGCTGCGCCTCGACGGGCTCCGGCACCGCGGGTTCCTCCTCCTCAGCCTCCGCCTCGGGCTCCACGAACTCGACCTCCACTGCCTCGGGCGCCTCCTCGGCGGCGGCTCGGAGCTGCCAGCGGCGGTGCGCTACGGCGGCGACGGAGAGGGAGCAACGCGCGGATGGGAGCGAGGAAAGGGTCAGGCTCTTGGAGGGGAGGAGGCGCAGTGGCAGCGTCGCGGTCGCGGTCGCCATGGCCGCGGCGTGGAGGGGAGGCATGGATGACGATGTCCCCGAGTGGAGTGGGAGGAAGATGAGGGGAGGGATAATATTGTGGATAGGAGGGGATAGCTGGCCATCCGATTATAAGCCAACGGTTCAGATCAGTGAAGTTGGTCGTGCAGATAGAAATTATCACCTTCAAGTAAATCACGTGGAGTAGAACTAATTTGAAAACTAAAGCAAAACAATATTTTGAACCGTTTATAATATGTGCAGGAAATAAACAAAACAAAGATTTTTTTAAAAAAATAAAACCTACAAGCTTGAAAGAAATGTTCAGGATTTTTCCATTTCACAAAACCAACTCCATTTCACCAGCTCTATTGCGAAGTGCTTCTCCCATTTTAAATTATAAGTCATTTTAACATTTCAAATTTTCAATTTTTGTTATGCATATATATACTTGTGTCTAGATACATAATAAGAACTATGAATCTAGATTTAACAAAATGATCTACAATTTGAAACGACAGGAGTAGCATCATCATAAAAGTCGGAACAAGAAATTTGAGATGTTTTCTAGTGGCTTAAGAGGCAATGGAAGTCTTTTAGTGGCAAGAATACCCCAAAAAAAAGTCTTTCAGTGGCAAGTTGCAAATTTGGCTAAGGTCATGTTTAGTTGCCTAAATTTCATCAACTTCCCGTCACATCAAACTTCGGACGTTAATTAGGAGTATTAAATGTGGATTAATGACAAAACTCATTCTACAATCTCTACCTTAATTTTTGAGACGAATCTAACGAGTCTAATTATGTCATGATTAGACAATGTCGTGCTACAGTAAACAATCTCTAATGACGGATTAATTAGACTTAATGGATTTGTCTCGAAATTTCCCGTCCATTCGTGTAATTAGTTTTATAATTAATCTATGTTTACTGCCTCTAATAGACCTCGAAAGGGACCCCAAAAATTTTGGTCCCGAAAATTTTGGGAACTAAACATGCCCTAATTTTGAGAGCTCGTAGATAATTGTCTATTTGGCTGGGTGGCTCTAGCTCCATAGAGATCTTTTCATAAAAAATATATTGTTCCCTTATGTCGAAGGATTTGCCTATCACATGGTGGTCGATGTATGGAAAATGGCGAGCTTTATACGGGCATACTTCTTTGGGCTATGACCTGTTCACCGAATTTTTATTGTTGGGCACAAATGCATAGGTCCTAGTTAGAAATGAAAGCGGATCACATCGGATCGGATAAAACCTTTTTCATATTCTCATTTATATTTTTTTGTCACATACGGAGCGGAGCGGATATTACACAGTTACAGTTACAAATACGATTTTTTTCGGTTGTCGTAAATGGTGTGATGGGTGTTGGAGCGACCACAAATTAAATTAAAATAGTCGGATAATAGATGCTTACGTGCAGCTACTTATGGCCATCAATAATTTTTAAAGTAGCAAGGTAATACGTAAAATACTTGTGGGACATGGGTACCTCTGGGTCCCCACCGACCAGTCTCACGGCCGTCCCCGACAAGTGGGTCCGGCCTACCAGAAGACCTACCGACCTGACAGTGGGCCCAACAGACCTGATCTGTGGCCCAGACGACCTCCTGAAGACCTTATCCGGAACTACAAGACTTGGAGTGCACGACAAGGTGGCGAAGGATCCGACAGGCAGTCCGGAGAATATGAAAATAGTTGTAATCAATTAGACTTAGGTCTCCTGGTCTTAACCGACCAGGACTCTGGGCGTCGACCTTGTCCGCTGGCCAATATAAGGCGGGCAAGGCGACCCCTTGTAACCACGCAATCCTCAAGCAATCTACACCAACAACTGAACATAGTGTTTTACTCTCCGGAGACTCGAACCAGTATAAACTCGCCGTGTTCCGTGTGCTCTCGCATAACCATCAAGTCCTTAGCTCTAGATCGCCCCCATCCGAATCTAAACCACCGGAATTGACCCTCTTGTGGACTGTGCGGATCTAAACCTCCGATAGCACTCTTTATGATTTGCAAATAATGAAAGTGATTGTAAGTGCACACTTCGCATAAATGGAAATCTTATGGGCTAAAAAAATATGTATAAATAAAAGGTCATAGTGTATGTGATTGTTGATGGTCAATTTCTGTCAACCAAGAGCACTTGTTGCACTTTGGTTTGAGTTTTGAATTATAACTAACCCGTCACTAGGCATACTAATGTAACAAGTTCACACTTGCATATGGTTTTTGGAGTATATTGTTTACGCATGATTTAAACGCCTAAATGAGGACTTCCGGGTAGAGTTCATCGAGCACTTTATGAGAAGATCATGAAGCCCGGCACAAGTCAAGACACGAAGTGAACATGACTCCAAATGACCCGAGGACTGAAGCATGAAGCTGTGAAACTCCAAGGACCTAAACAGAAGATGCGAGAGTTCGCACGCCAAGTACCCTTATCCAAACCGTGTGGAAAACAACGTCAAGGACCCACATGAAGTTCGGCAAATATTCAAGAAAGTGCGAGAAGCGTCGTGAAGGAAGATGGGCCCGAATCGGGCTGAAAAGGGCCTGGGCCGGCCAGCCCATGCCGACCGACCTACCCCCTTTCGGGCCCGGTTCGCGACGCCCTTTGACCTAGATGCTCCTCGGCTTATTTATAGCCCCTGCCTCAGACGGCCGCCGCATCCATTCATCAGAGAGCCGCCGAATCGAGGAATACACACCGAAGGAAGCCGTCGGCGCGTGAGTCCTCGATGTCGCCTAGGAGATGGCTTAGTATAGACCCTAGCCGCCATGGTTGGCCCTGCGTGGTAAAGCCATGGTGGAGTTCTGGAGTCATGCCTTGGATTCATCAAGGCATATGTACTTTTGACGGAGATATCAAACTAATCTTACCTCTACTTTTGATCTACTTTGACGCATGTCTTCTCTCATTCATGTGTGTAGCTAGCATATGATCTTAGTAGGAATAGATCTAATCTATGTCTTGCGGATACATCAAAGTGGTGCATGGACTTACGAGTAGTCGTTCGATATTGATTACCTTCCGTAGTGACAGTACAATATAGGGAAAACACCGAACGAACGTGCAGTGGATATCTCCTTATCATGGTATGAGCTTTAGGTTAGTTTATCGCTTTGGCCGGAGTTGCAACTAGGAGACGGTAGGCTAGTGCTACCTTTTGTCGTGTTACCTTTTGGCTATCGAATGTGATCCATACATCCACCCGTGTTTGTATGTTAAACCCTTATGCAATCTATGCTTAATGCTAGGTTAGTTCGATAGATTAGATGGAGAACCCTAGGAGTTTGCTTCCGATCCTTGGATTGACAATCCTTGAGGGGATACTCTGAGGGAAGAGCTACAACCGACCTGTGCGCTTGCGGATCGAAACTTGGTACGGTATTTTACTACCAACAACAAGCTTCTCTGGAGCCGTTGCCGGGGATCGGTAACTCGAACCCTAGGGTGATCTATCTTTCTTTTGGACTAACCCTAATTTTATTATTGCATATATCTTACTTTTCTTGTTTGTGTTCATAAATGCAGGTAAAACCCTAGACACAAGACGTTCGAGGAAGTTCTCTACATCTGGACTTCAACAAGTCCAAACCTGAGAGACATGGGTACCCACCGGCCAGGGTCCCAGGGCCCCCTGACAAGTGGACCCGACCTTCCAGAAGACCCACCGACCTTACACGTGGGCCCAGCGACCTTCTCTGCACCTCTGAAGACCGCGGGCGACCTGATCAGGATCCCGGAAGACCCGCGATGCTTGGCGTGCAAGTCAAGGACTCTAGGACCTGGCGTGCCGCCGCCTGTAGCTCCGAGTATCACGGGATACTCCTTGTAATCCGAGAGATAAGCCTCCCACAGTTGTAACTGACCCCGACACGGGTCAACCGACCTGTGCATGCAAACCCTAGCCCGTCCCCCCATATAAGGCGGCCTAGGGTTCCATGCACAGGGACAACTCATCTTCAACCTCCCGCATGATCCACCACAACTGGACGTAGGGTATTAATCTCCGGAGGCCCGAACCAGTATAAACCCTTGTCTCCTTGTTCCTCGCCGCCATACTCGCCTAGTTCCGTGTGCATCCCGTGCACAACCACTTACGCTCTTAGGTCCCAATCCTCCATTAACCTGCAAACCACTAGGGCAACCCCCTAGCGGATCTGTCTAGGTCTCACCCCCTGACAGCTGGCGCGCCAGGTAGGGGCGATCGGGAACTCGCTGTGCAGCATGGTGGCCCAATCTGGTGTCGTCTTCCCGGCGAGGATGGCGGCCTTCCTTGCCGACCCCGTGGAGATCTTCTTCGGATCCTTCACGGCGATCTCTCCTACTCCGGCAGCCTCGACTCCTCGAGCGACCTCCGAGAAGGTCGTCACGACGTCTGCCGCCGTCCCCGTTCCCGATCTAGTATCGGAGACCCACCCACCCAGACCCTGTGATCTCGTCCAGGGGATGGAAAACGTCATCGGCTCGATGAGGGAAACCCTGGAGATCTGCGAGCGAGCTCAGCGCTCGGCACAGACAGTGCTACGCCACGACGTGTTCCCCTTTGGCCTGAAGTCTGCGCCCGACCTTCGCCTGAGCCAACTCTCCACGCCTCCTCAGATCCAATCTGGGCGGCGACCTTCACCCGACCCAAGGCCTGCGCCTCGTGCTCGGCGTGACCCTCTCGATGTACCCTGCACCTACCACAAGGGTGCGAAGCACACCCTCCGTGGGTGCCACCTTCGGAAGAAGATCGACAACGAGCTCCCTCGCCGAGCTAAGCGACCCACCCAGTCTCCGGACTGCGAGGAGTTCCAGAAGGTCCGGGTTCGCATCTCCCCCAACGATCCGGAGGTCGTCTTCCGTCAGGTTATGGTGATCTCGGAAAACAAGCCACCTCGTGCGGGCGCGACCGACTCCCAGGAGGCGGCCTGCATCCAAGCCAACGCTCGCCGCGCTGAGCGATGTGCAGAAGAGCAGCGGCGCGTCTTGCCCTGCGCTCGAGATCTGCGCCTGGAGTTCGAGGAAGCTGGGACCCCGACCTTCAACAGCCCCCAGGCCAACCTGGGCGCGGCCATTACCCGACTCCAGCAAGTCCAGACACCTGAAGCTGAGGAGGCCCTCGCGTACCTCCGGGTCGCCAACACCCTGGTGGAAGAGAAGAGCACGGCCTCCAAGTCCGCTGCGTCTTCGTCGACCCGCCACTCACGCAGTCAATCTCATTGACCTACGCGCAGCCATCTCTCCCCCATCCGGGAAGAGGTCACTCAGCACAACCCTGAGCAACCCGCCCAGCAGCCTGCTGCTGCCCGCGACCTTCGCGTCAACCTTGACGCCAACTGGCGTGCTCGCGATGCCCGCGGCGTCGTCGACCAATGCCACCAGGAGCGCGAGGAGCGCGAGCTCCGCCGCCGCCTGGACTACGACCGCGAGTACGGCGCACCCAGGGGCGTTCACCGCATCATGGAGCGCGAGCTCCGTGATCAACACGAGATCGAGAACCGGCGACGTGCCAAGTACGACGCCGACCACGGCGATCCTACCATCGTTCAGTCCGACCGGGATCGGCAGCCACGTTCCCAGGTTGTCGTCCTGGAGTGCAGCGTCCACTCCGCGCCAAGAGAGGCCGCCCCGGCCAGAGGCTCCGGCGACGACCTTGCCCTCAACGCCTTCCCGGAGCTGGATGCCCGCTTCAAGAGGGTGGAGTACCCCGACAACTTCAAGCCCAACATCAAGCCGTATGATGGGCGCTCCGACCCTAACATCTGGCTGTCGACCTACTACGTCGCCGTCAAGACGGCCGGTGGTAGCTTCGACCACATGACGGCCTACTTCCCGCTGGTCATGGGCAAGGCCCCTTCGCTGTGGCTCAACAACCTTGAGCCCGGCTGCATCAAGACCTGGGCCGATCTGTCCCATGCCTTCACGTCTAACTTCCAGGCGACCTATGATCGCCCTGGAAACGTCTTCAGCCTGGGGCGGGTCATGCAGAAGCCTAAGGAGCGCCTCCACGACTACAACACCCGATTCTTCGAGAATCAGAACGAGTGCGTTGGTGTCAGGGACGACCAGATCGTTGACAGCTACAAGAAGGGCATCAAAGATCGCAAGATCTTTGAGAAGATCCATGAGGCTGGCCCGACCAACGTCAAGGAGCTCATGGTCATCGTCAACAAGCTGATGGACATGGAGGATGCGCTCCAGAACCAGTTCGACGCTGACGCCACAGGTACCTCTGGCACTGCGGCAGACAAGCTCCGCGAGCGACCTTCTGAGGTCCTAGCGGTTGATGGGCACCGGGGTTCGACCTTCAACCAGGAGGAGTTCGACCTGGCGCTCGACAGCATCTGCGGGTTCCACGAGGGGGCCACCCACACTCTCCGCGAGTGCTCCCAGTTCAAGAGGGCCTTGAGCGCCCCCGCGGACCCTAAGCGACCCAGGAACGATGGCGGGCGCCGCGACAACCGCCCCTACAACAACAACTATCGCCGTGACGACCGACGATATTGGCGCGACGACCGCCGCGAGGAGCGATATGATGATCGCCGCGAGCCACCTTGCAGCGACCCACTTCCAGCCGCTCCTCACGACGAGACGAACCTGCCCCCTCCACCGGCATCGGGCAACCCCAATGGGCCTTTCCAGGCCGCAACCCGCGCGATCAACATGATCGTCGGCGGAATCAAGTCCAGCGCCAGTAGGAGGCGCTACAGGAAGGACAAGCGCGACGTCCACCTCGTCCACACTCAGCCAATCAAGCCTCTGCATTGGTCTGAGCAGCCGATCACGTTCTCCAGAGCTGATCACTGGGTCCACATCCCAGATCCCGGGTCCTACCCACTCGTCGTCGAGCCCACGGTGGACGGGGCCTTGCTCTCCCAGACCTTGATTGATGGGGGGAGCGGGCTCAACATCATCTTCGCCGACACCCTCAAGAAGATGGGCTTCGACTTCGACAAGCTCACGGAGAGCGACAAGCCCTTCTACAGCATCATCCCCGGAAAGGCAGCCTACCCCCTGGGTCGGGTCTCCCTCCCCGTCACTTTTGGTACGGAGGCGAACTTCCGCACGGAATACCTCAACTTCGAGGTCGCCAACTTCAAGTCCTCCTACCACACGATCCTAGGTCGCCTGATACTGGCCAGATTCATGGCCATCCTGCACTACACCTACTTGGTGTTAAAGATGCCGGCTCCACATGGGGTTCTCTCCGTCAAGGGGGACCTCATCATCTCCTTCAGGTGCAACACGGAGGCCCTCAACCTCGCTGCGAACTCCGCTGCTGCCGACGCCTCCGCGGTCTTGGTCGCTGAGGCCAACCAAGTCGACCCTGTCGACCAGTCTGTCCCAGAGCAGAAGCGCACCGACACCGCGCTAGACGCGGCCCCATCGACGAAGAAGGTTTGCCTTGGCCTTGCCGACCCAGAGAAGACGGTGGTGATCGGCGATGGGCTCGACCCCAAATAGGAACTCGCGCTCACCAGTTTCCTCCGGGATAATGCCGACATATTCGCATGGAGTCCATCGGATATGCCGGTGTCCCCAGGGAGCTGGCTGAGCACGCCTTGGATGTAAGCAAGACGGCCAAGCCTGTCAAGCAGAAGCTTCGCCGCTTTGCGAAAGATCGCAAGGATGTCATTAGAGTAGAGTTAATAAAGCTCCTAGCTGCCGGATTTATCCGAGTGTAAAAACCCGCTTTGGCTCGCCAACCCGGTTCTTGTACCAAAGAAAACCGGTAAATGGAGAATGTGTATCGACTACACCGGTCTCAACAGGCACTGCCCTAAAGACCCCTTCCCTCCTCGACGCATCGACCAGGTCGTGGATTCTATGGCCAGAAGCGTCCTCCTCTGCTTCCTCGACTGCTACTCAGGGTATCACCAGATAGCCCTGAAGGTGTCTGACCAAGACAAGACGGTGTTCATAACACCCATGACATCTACTGCTACACAGCCATGACCTTTGGCCTCAAAAATGCGGGTGCGACCTATCAAAAGGCCATCCAGAAGTGCCTTGCTTGCCAGATCAGCAAGAACGTAGAAGCCTACGTCGACGACGTGGTCGTCAAGACAACCCACGAGGACAAGCTCATAACTGACCTCGCGGAGACCTTCGCCAACCTCCGCACCTACCGTTGGAAACTTAATCCAGAGAAGTGCGTCTTCGGTGTCCCGTCCGGCAAGCTCCTGGGCTTCATGGTCAGCAACCGGGGCATCGAAGCCAATCCCACCAAGGTGGATGCCATCCTTAGGATGAAGCGACCTACTGGCAAGAAGGACGTCATGAAACTCACCGGCATGATGGCGGCCTTAGGCCGATTTATTAGCAAGCTCGGAGAGAAAGGCCTGCCCTTCTTCAAGCTGCTAAAAAAGGCGGACAAGTTCGTCTGGACCGAGGAGGCGGACCATGCTCTTGAGCAACTCAAGACCTTCCTCACGACACCCCCGGTGATGGTGCCCCCGGCGCCTAAGGAGCCTTTACTGCTCTACATCTCGGTGAGCACCCTCGTGGTCAGCGCCGTCCTGGTGGCTGAGCGACGTGAAGAAGGGCGACCTTACCCTGTCCAGCGACCTATATACTACGTCAGCGAGGTCCTGTCTGACAGCAAGACCAGGTACAGCCAGCCCCAGAAGATGCTCTACGCACTACTCATGACCTCCCGCAAGCTCCGGCATTACTTCCAGTCGCACAAGATCAAGGTCGTCTCGGCCTTCCCCCTTGGCGAGATCCTGCGGAGTCGTGACACCACTGGGCGCATCGTCAAGTAGTCCATCGAGCTAGGAGAGTTCGACCCAGAGTTCTGCCCCAGGCAGGCCATCAAATCCCAAGTCATTGCAGACTTCATCTCAGTGTGGACAGAGATCCAGCAGCCCCCGCCGTTGGAGCGACCTGAGCACTGGAAAATGTACTTCGATGGTTCCCTGAACCTCGAAGGAGCCGGCGCGGGCATCCTGTTCATCTCCCCCCAGGGCGACTCCTCAAGTACCTCCTGCAGATCCACTACAAGGCGTCCAACAACGGTGCTGAGTACGAGGCCCTCATCCACGGGCTACGTATCGCTGTCTCCCTCGGGATCAAGCGCCTCATGGCCTACGGTGATTCCAAGGTCGTCATCGACCAAGTAAGCAAGGACTCCGAAGCCAGGAAGGACATGATGGATGCCTACTGTGCTGAGGTGCGCAAGCTCGAGCGTCACTTCAAGGGGCTCGAGTTCCACCACGTCTGCCGCAACAACAACGTCACGGCCGATGTCCTCTCCAAGCTTGGCTCCAAGCGCGCACTGGTTCCGGCTGGTGTGTTCGTCCAGGACCTACGCAAGCCATCCATCAAGCTCATCCCCGACCCATAGTCGGCTGACGATGAGGTGACCTCACCTGCGGGTCGCGAGATCCTCATGATGGACGCAGAAGATGACTGGCGCCTCGACTTCATCGCCTTCCTCCTCGAGCATCGAGTGCCTGAGGATAAGGCGGAACGAGGAAAGATCAGGAGGCGTAGCACCACTACGTCGTCGTCGGCAACGAGCTCTATAGGAGGTCCGCCTCCACTGGAGTATTGATGAAGTGCATCCTACGGTCTGAAGGCCTTCGGCTCTTGGATGAGATCCACGGCGGCGAGTGCGGCAACCATGCCGCCTCTTCCAACCTGGTGGGTAAGGTCTTTAGGTTTGGCTTCTACTAGTCCACGGCCATGGCTGATGCCCAAGAACTTGTACGTCGATGCAAGGGGTGTCAGTTCTTCACTAAACAGCAGCACCTCCCGGCTCAGGCCCTGAGGACCATCCCTCCGTCCTGGCCCTTCGCAGTATAGGGTCTCGACTCTGTGGGACCTTTCAAGACCGTCCCCGGCGGCTACAAGCACATCATCGTGGCAGTGGATAAGTTCACCAAGTGGATCGAGGTCCGTCCCGTACCCAACGTCACATCGAAAGAGGCGGCCAAATTCATCAAGGAGATCACCCACCGCATCGGGGTGCCAAACAGGATCGTCACCGACCTTAGCACGACCTTCACATGAGCCGAATTCTGGGACTTCTGTCAAGATAGCCTGATCGACGTATACTACTCCTCAGTGGTGCACCCGCGGTGCAACGGCCAGGTCGAGCGGGCAAATGGTATGGTCCTACAAGCCATCAAAGACCGTATCTTCGACGGCTCAGCACCCTACGCAACTAGGTGGCTCTCAGAGCTCCCTCACGTCCTCTGGGGTCTCAGGACCCAGGTCAGCTCTGCTACAGGGTACTCACCCTTCTTCCTGGTCTACGGGTCAGAGGCCATCCTCCCCACCGACGTGGCCTTCGGTGCTCCTCGCATCCAGAACTTCGACGAAGGACAAGTAGAGCAAATACGTCGGCTCGACCTCGACAGCATCGAGGAACATCGTGTGGCTGCGCTCATGCGCCACACCCGCCACGAGCAGCAGCTACGTCGCTACCACGACCGCTACGTGCGGGAGCATTCCTTCAACGTTGGCGACCTAGTCCTGCGGCGGATCCAGAACACCAAGGACATGCACAAGCTCTCTGCGCCTTGGGAAGGCCCCTTCATAGTTAAGGAGGTCATTGGACCAGCGATCTATCGCCTCCAGTAGGCTGATGGCCAGGGCGTCCCGAACCCCTGGAACATCGAGCATTTACGTCGCTTCTATCCTTAGGAGCCTTGTATCACAATAAAGCTATGTACTCTATCCTTTGTAATTCAATATATATATGAAAAGGTTTCTCTTTCGACCTGTTTGTTTTCTGTTCACCCCTCCCCTTCGACACGCTCGGGGGCTTGGTTTAAAACTGGACCCCTCACGCTCAGGGGCTTGGCTTTAAGCTCGGCCCTTCACGCTCGGGGGCTTGTCTTCGCCAACCTAAGGGTCGTTCGACCTGGGGTTTCTACCTCCCTTTTTTACCAGTGTTCCCTTACCACAACTTTTTATGCACCTTAGAAGTATTCCTAGGTCGTGGGGTTGTTTAAACCTTGGGTCCCTGACCCCCCTCCGCGCGCCGGCTGCACGTAAGCCTCCACGCCGAGCCATGTAGTCAGTAAGCCGTTCCTCCACTGAGTTGGGTTAGCGGGGGAAAAGGGGTTTTTGCAACTTCGTTACCTTTGCGTTCTTATAAGGAGTATACGAGTCAAATAAGGAATCACATCAACTTAACTAAACATGTCTTCTTCATTCATGCAAGGTTTATATTACATCAAAAGGGTCTGCGACCCATTGTTACTAACTGTTTGCTATGATCTAAGTTACATCTACAAGTCTATTTTCTTCATAACCTCCTCCGCGGCGGCCTGAATATCTTCGCTGGCCACCAGCTGCGACAAGGCGAGCTCCTCCTTGACCTTCTCAAGGTCGAAGGACGGCTCATGGTGCTTCACCATGGCCAGTGCGGTAGCAGCGGCGAGCTTGCCGCTGTCTGCCAACAAGGTCTTCACGCGACCCTCCACCTCCTCCAGCCGAGCGAGGAGCGCTTGTGGCCCGCCTTCGACCTTGGGGACATAGACGTCCACAAGGTACTCGGCGGCCTCCTTGAGGTCGTCCAGCTCCTTCTGAAGATCTGCAGTCATCTCTTGATGGTCAATAAGGGTTTGCATTGCCCGGCCAAGGTCGATCTCTAGATCCCTGCGCACCCTAAATTCATTTGCAGCTTTTCGGGTGAAGTAAGATTCACTGGCGACGACCTCCTGGTGCTTCTCCTTGAGGACCTTCACCTACTCCTTGGACTCCTTGAGGTCTTTCTTCAAGGCAGTCTCCCTCTTCTTGGCCTCTGCAAATGCCAAGGTCAAGAACGGCTCTCCACGACATAAATGCAATAAGACTAAGGGCGTCCCTCGACGTACCTGTGGCGGCGACCTTCAGATCGTCTTCCGCCTCCTTAGCCTTCAGCTTTGCAGCTTCAAGCTCCTACTTCAAGGCCTCGATAGCCTGGTCCTTCAAGATCGCCTCATCCTTGAGGCTCCTTATTTCCTTTGCGGCCTCAGTCTTCGCCTGAAGCACGACCTCTCGCGTCGTGGCCAGCTCCGCGTGAAGCTTGGCGCCCTCAGTTAGCAGGTTCACCCTCGCCTGCGAACGCTCGGCAAGAGTCTGCACCAACACATTAAGAAAGATCGTCAAATCAAGGCGCCTGGGTGAACTAAAGACGTAGCCCCAAAGGCAATATTATCTCACCATGAGTGTCCTGCCGATTGTCTTCACCGCCTCCGTGATGGTCGCCTGCGCCGTCTTGAAGTCGGCAAGGTCTTTGGCATCGGTGAGGACGTCATCCTCCCACGGAGTGCCGGTGTAAAGGCACCGGTGCCATTCGTCCTCTCTGCCACCCCCTCTGGTCTCCGCCAACCGCGTCTCCGGTGGGCTCGACTCGGGCGGGCCCTACTGGTGAAGGCCTTCCTCCTACCGCGCGCTTTCAGCAGCAACCTCGCCCGCAGCCGCCGTGATAGTCTCAAGGATCTTGCTGGTTACACCCCCGCCCGAGGTCGCCGGTGACTGACCCACTAGCGACTTCTCGAGCTTCCACCCAAAGGCCTCTTGGCCTGAGGCATTCTTGCTGGTACCCGATGCAGCGGGAGTCCCCCTACCAAGATGCACAAAATCGTCAGAACGACGTACCTAACAAATTGCGAAAGTTGAGAAAAGCAGGAAAAGCAAGCTCTACGACGTACCCACTGCTGGATTTCAGCCAAACCTGAAACGGCCTGGGCGGTGCCCGCCTTGGCTTCTTCTGCGACCCTTGGTCGCTCACACCTTCCACGCTCGGCTTCGGTTGTTGCTCGCTCACAACACCGAGCGTGGTGTCATCTCCTTCCGCGGCCGCTACGTCGCCCGACCCTGTGGCGACGTCGTGCGACCGCGCATCATCCTGCTCCTCGAAGACGACCTCGGTGCTAGTCGTTGCCATCTCCGACGAAGTAGTGGTGTCCTTCCTCTTCCTCTTCTTCTTCTTCTCCGCCTCAATGGTGGCGGAGATGATCTTGATGCCCTTGTGCGCCGGGATCTTGCCAACGACAGACCGCGTCCGCCGGGTCATCGGCGCAGAGCTCACCACGGGCGGATCCTCATCATCACTACCCCCCACCGATGAGTCGGAGAGGTAGTTCTCCAATAACTTCGGCAGCGGAGCCTGCACGTCTTCCGCCGCCCGGACCTTAAATCTGCGCTCGCCTTCATCTGCGAGCGGAGCTAGGCTCCAGAACAAGCCTTCATGACCCTGCAATAGGCGACCTTCGTCTCAGAAACAGGGGAATGCAAAAACAACAAAGGAATCAAGGTTGATCAGCGACGTACCACTTCGGCGGGCCGCTTGAGGGAGAATGCCTTGGGGCACGTCCGGTTCCGGCTCACCCCATTGAAGAGTTCCCTCACCCGTGCCACCATCTCCTCCTTGGAGACCTTGCGCTGTGCTACACAGGTCGGGTCGGTCTGACCCCAGTACTCGTAGGCCGGGTGCACCCGATCTTGAATCGGTTGCAGCAGCCTTCGGCTGAAACTGATGGCCACCGCGCCGCCCGTCAGCCCTTCTTCCTTTCGCGTCTTGAGGTCCTCCAGCAGCGGCTTGATGGTGTCCATCTCCCGCGATGTTAGCTGGTTGGTCAACTCCGGCACCGGGACCGGCGCGAGCCCCGACCTGGTGTCCAGCGCCGGCTTCGGGTTGTCGATGTAAAACCACCCTCGCCTCTAGCCCTGGGTGTTGTCCGGCAGCTCCATGTCGATGTACACTGTCTTCATGTGACGGTGTAGCATGAAGCCGATGGCCCCGACGACGCCATTCTTCCCCGTCTTCTTCACCTCGAAGAAGTACCGCCATAGGTCGAAGTGTGGCGGTATCCCCAAGTAGGCCTCGCACAGATGGATGAACGAGGAAACGATGGTGATGGCATTAGGGACGAGGTGTACCAGGTCGATGCGGTAGAAGTGGAGCAGGCCGCGGAAGAAGTCGCCCGCCGGGACTCCAAATCTGCGCTCGATGTGCGCGACGAAGGCAACGGTCTCCCCGGTCCCCTCGGAGGGGAAGGCTTCGCCGGCGGCTGGCCTCCATCCCACCTGCTCCCGGGGCTTCAACAGCCCGCGCTCCACCAGACTCTTGAGCTGCGCTTCCGTCACCGTCGAGTGCTCCCACACCTTCTCCGGGGGCGGCGCAAGATCTGGGGCCATTTCTTCTTTGTCGAAGCCGGTGGATCTAGCTCTAAACACCACCAGAGATTTCTGGCGCATGCGGCGGTGCTGGGCGCGGTGGATCTAAGCACGGCGGCGCTGGCGAATCTGTGCGCTAAAGCTCCTAGCGGCGGATCGAAAACCCTTGCTGTTGTGGGGAATGGAAGAGAGTAGGGTCCTCGACCCTTCACTCGGCCTTTTATAACTAGGCCGCATTAGTGCGGTGGGCCGCGGCACCCCAAACGCCCCTTCGAATTCGGTGACATTCCTGGTGACCCAACGGATACATCACCCAACGGCTCTTTCAGCCTAACGACTCCAGGCAGTAACGGCTTGTGCCGTGCGGGAATCCATGCCCGTTGGCCTTCCGCCCAAGGGCTCAATGTCCATGGACTCGTTATGCCCTACTTCAAGCCCCCTACCCATCATTTTCTTCAAGGTCTCTTGGCCTCTGACGACCTCCGGGTCCATGATAACACCTTCACAAGGTCGACAGGTACTACCACTTGGTAGGTTGCCTCAGCTCTCACTATTGGGTTTGCACCCCTGGCTCCTAGGTCCTGCTACCTACTGGATCGCCTTAGCCTTCGTGGATGGTTTATACCAACGGCCCCGTGCTTAAAGGCTCCACTGCCCGTTGGCGGCCTCCGGGTCAAGTAGCACCTCCAAAGAGGTCGCTAAGGTCCTGCTACCTACTAACGTTGCCTTTAATGGCTGTACCAACGGCCCTGTGCTTAATGGCTCCACTGCCCGTTGGCGACCTCTTGGTCAAGTAGCACCTCCCCGAGGTCACTAAGGCCCTGCTGCCTTCTAGGTCGCATAGACCTAGAGTTTCCAGGCTGACTACCTGCGTTGTGTCACTGCACAACGGCCGTGCCGACCCAGGTCGACACGGGCTCCTTGTCTCTACAAAAAGCCTCCCGAAGGTCGGCGTGCTATTATAGCCCTACCGGGACCTTGGTATCCGTACCATTGCAGCCTGGGCGCCCTTATAACCACTAAAATCATGACATTCTTCATGTAAAATTATATTTACAGCTTCATAAGCTATAAAGAGTTTTGGCCCTTGGCCAATTACAAGATACAAAGATATTAAAGGTCCTGAATTACCTTCCAAAGTGCTTACGACTAAGTCTACACTAATAAGGCTTGTCGCAAGCTTTCTTCTAGCTTCAGGACCTACTCGACGACCTCTACAGCCACTGTGGAGGTAGCTGCCACACAGCCACCTCTACTCGCGCACCAACCGGTCTCCTGCGGCGCCCAGCGTCAAGTCTGAGCTCCCCCGCAAGATTGCAGAAGGTTCGAGCTTTAACACCAACCTCGCCGGGTGGAGCGCGACGCTCACCAGCATCACATCAGGCCTGAAAGTGTCAGGGTCGACGATGCAACTGCTGCTTCATACTCCTTCCGGGCTCCTCGGCGGGGCTGGGAGAGGAGGCCAATCGAGTTCTTCAAGCCTCGCAAGCATTCTTCTAGCTCCAAGCATGAACTACATCAACTCTACACTCTGGTGGGCGGACACAAGCCCATGGCATGGCAATATTACTACACTAGATCATCTTGGATCACCTTTGAAGATTGGTACGGTTTGCTTCAAGCCTTGGGTACCTATTTATACCGCCAAGCACCCGCCATTCGGTCTTATCCGCAAGTCAGCTTGCGTGGCGTCCTCATCCTCAAGATCGCTGTACCCTCGTGGAGCACGAGGTCACTGTTCGCCCGTGGGAGGCATTGGCGCGCTTGTCCCCCTACCTGACCACATCCTGGAGCACCTTTTGTCTTTTGCGGGTGATTGTGACCTGTGCTATGTCTGCAAGCCGGCCCGTGACCGTACAATGCACGCGTGACTCTGGTCGCGCCAGACCTGTTGCCTGCTACCCTCTGCAAGATTCTGGAGCTCTTGTCCTCTAGCGTCAACCCTACAAGAGCATCTGTTTCCTAAGTAGAAGGTCGTAGGTTCGGATTATTTTTCTCTTCTTCTTTGGAGCATCGAACCGGCTATTCTGGTCGCTTTACTGCTCGGGGGCTACTACACTAGTGCGTCTTCGACACCCTATTTTCTTCAGGTCACCTCGACCTAATGGAAGCCTGCTTCCATCACATCTCTTCTCAACCTACCCTTGGTAGGATTGTTGACCTTTCTGAAGGTCGTGACTGCTACTACAACATGCCTGACTCAGGTCAGGTCGGCAGTTCTGCAAGATCTACGCCTCGTCTTCACTTCGACCTCATGGTCCTTCAACCCAGAAGCTCGACGTTCAACTTCGTGCGCGCATCGGAGGGGTTTCTTTTCTTTTTTGATCCCTGTGCACCCTTCACGACCTCGACGGTGCCACGCCTCTGCTACTCTTCAACACGACCTCGCCTCGGCCGCTGCGCCTACACGTCGATCGGGGGCTTGAGAGACATGGGTACCCATGGGTCCCCACCGACCAGGGTCCCAGGGGCCCCTGACAAGTGGACCCGACCTTCCAGAAGACCCGCCGACCTTACACGTGGGCTCAGCGACCTTCTCCGCACCTCCGAAGACCGCGGGCGACCTGATCAGGATCTCGGATGACCTGTGATGCTTGGCGTGCAAGTCAAGGACTCTAGGACCTGGCATGCCGCCGCCTGTAGCTCCGAGTATCACGGGATACTCCTTGTAATCCGGGAGATAAGCATGCCACAGTTGTAACCGACCCCGACACGGGTCAACCGACCTGTGCATGCAAACCCTAGCCCGTCCCCCCATATAAGGCGGCCTAGGGTTCCTTGCACAGGGACAACTCATCTTCAACCTCCCGCATAATCCACCACAACTGGAGTAGGGTATTACTCTCCGGAGGCCCGAACCAGTATAAACCCTTGTCTCCTTGTTCCTTGCCGCCATACTCGCCTAGTTCCGTGTGCATCCCATGCACAACCACTTACGCTCTTAGGTCCCGATCCTCCATTAACCTGCAAACCACTAGGGCAACCCCCTAGCGGATCTGTCCAGGTCTCACCCCTTGACAAAACCCGTTCCGAGATTCACTCCCAACAACTTGAAGATTCACTCTTTAGTGGTAGGTGCTAACTATGTTAGTGGCCCATCATCCGCTATCGAGTCCCCACCAATGAAGACAACAAAGATCAAGATAAATGAGGTACGCTGTTGTGTCAATAAGTTTTTAGACTAATGTTTTTTTGGAGAATTGCTTGTTCAAGTAATAGGTGCCAAAGCTACGCCCGAAGACGTGCGAGTTGATCGTCAACATCTCAAGTTGAATGCCACTGTTATGATAATTTTTTGGCCAAGATAAGAAGTGTACAACAGAAGAAAATTGGATATTCAGAGGCTTCATCAAGTCTTCTTTCCAACCCATCAAGAATCACTAATTTTGGATGTCGGTACGAAGAATTATGAGGAAAATTTTCAACAATACACGTTCTGAAATCAGCTCGGGACAGAACGTTGTGCCAGAGCAAAAAGGACGTAACTCTTTCATCCGGAGTTCGTTTAAGGTGAATGACCACTTGATGGAAAGGTAATTTGATCAAGGATTGAATAGATCAGAAGTTTGGTACATATTCTGCATTGAACTCAGATGAATTAAGTGGAGAAGTTGCAGCAGCAAACAACAAGGAAAGTGGAGATGACACTAGCGATCGTGTCAAAAGAAATTGGAGGAGCATTCTATACAAAAGACGATGAATTGAAGGTTGAAAAGACCGGAGGCAACAAGATTAGAGGCACCATAACATTACCAATCTTCTCCAGAGGGATGCTCAAGAAGTTTCTAATCGAGCGATGCAATCAAGAGACAAACTGCCGAGACCATCGACATGAAGTGTAGAAGCCATCTTGGACCCTATCACTTTGGCTAGAACAAGAATATAGAGAAGATACATCATTGCTGTCATGATACTCGCTGACGAGACAATGATGATGACCTTAAAGCCAAAGGATGAGTGACATGATGCTCGAAGGACAACGGGACGAAGATCATCAACATCTACCGGATCAATCCGAAAGAAGCCAATATTCTCGTCAATATTCTACACCGCCTTAGAAGAAAAGAATGAAATATTTTTGGATATATAGAAGCCCCATGAAGTTACAATTCCTATGAATCAAGAATCAAGGCAATCGGATGTTCCTACAAGCGGATATGGCCGAATTACCGATGATTGCACGTCCTGAAAATTTCTGGACAGCAAGCAAAGCTGAAGTGAAACAGCCATAGCTCCCTAATTTGGACTCCGTTTAAGATGAATGAGTACTCGTTGGAAAGGTAATTTTATAAACTTTTCAATAGAACTATATTTTGGTATATGTTCTGTTCTGTATATAGGGAAGAGGCAGCAGCAACATGATGAGGACAAGATAAAGGATATGAGGGTGACAACAACGAAGAGGAGCTCGGGAAGTGTTTTCACCTAGCATACATAATAAAAATTCAGAAGCTTAGAGCAAATAAAGGACACCTGAAGCATTAGCAAAAGGAGACACAAGCAAGCAACATTCGACACATGAAGATTAGAAGCAAGCCATGATGGATTACAAAAGCTTACGTCGAATAACGAGAAAGTTTTTTGGGCTCTCGCACAAAGGACCATTGCGTTGCAAGAACAAAACAAAGATGTGCGTGTGACCACAAATGAAGAAAGGAGTGAGTCCACACAAGGAAACCTTGGAAACATATGGCGCATAGAAGAGTTGGAAGAATTGCAAGAAGATGATATGACAACTACTTAGCGCCACCATAAGGTTGATTTGTTTTCATCTCCAAGAGACCACTCATGATGGAATAGCTCTGAGGCTAAGGTACACATTAAAATCTCAAGCTACTACTGATTTTGATGATGTTATTTTGATACATCTATGTCAATCTAGTACTATGTTTTAATTCTATGCCTTGTTCCTATGAAAATCATGTTGATAGGCTAGAATTTCTTGAGAATGATGAATAGGTTATGTTTGTGCTTAAACCTTGCTAATCCCATGACTGAATGACCTTTGCCTAATAAAGAGCTCAGTGCTAAGCAAGAAACTTGTGCTTCGTTTAATTCCACCTTACTTTGTTGATGCAATATTAATTGTGATTGGAATTGTGGATGCATATGTTTTCAATCTATTTTGCAAATCTCGATCTTGCTTTGCGCTTGGACACTTGGTCAAGCTAGTGACCTTAAAAGAGCACATGTCGGGAGAAGCCCGAAGTTCACTAACCATGCAGGACATGAGACTTAAATTAAGTGGAGAGAGATCATGCCCAAACAGTTGCAAGCTTGATCATCACCCTCTCCAAATAACGTCGTCGTTCTTGTCAAGTTTTGAGCACACAGTCAGACATGTATAAAGGGATAAAAGTAGATATTCAGAAGCTCCATCAAATCCTTGTTCCAACGCTTCCAAAGCTGACGAATTTGAAGACCCGTGCAAGGAGATACGACAAAAACATTAGGCGCTGCATGTGCTGAAATCACTCAGGACAGATTGCAGCGCTGGAATAAAACATGCATAACGCACTCGATCGGAATCGAATAGGAGCAAACAAAGACTCGACAGAAAGAAAATTTCACGTGCCACACATTAGAACAATTTTTGGTTACATGTTCTGGTCTGGACCGAGAAGAAAAATCTGCATAAGTGAGGCAGCGATGAAGTGGGGTGGAGAAGGAAGTGACGATGATGCGAGACGTGACTGGGAAAGTCTTCCATGGAGCGTAAAAGATCATGTCAAGCGTGTGAAGTGAATCCAAGCTGCATGAACACCTTCAACTCTTGCATGAAGGGTCATGGCTTCGCGACCATAAGAAGATATGTGAGAAAGTCGAGCTCTATGACTTAAAATGAAGCGCTTGGCGGGAGGCAACCTGTTCTTTTTGTTTATATATATATATATATATATATAAAATGACAGTCTATATTGTGCTTTTTAATGGAACCCATAAAGTAATATTGTACCATTGCTCTAATAAATGCCACAACATCATGTTGTATGTTCTAATTGCTATTGAGAGAGCACTTTGTTATTTGATCATGGAAAACTTGTAGACCCTTTTTGTGTGCCTATTACTGTTTAAGAGTATTTTTATTTGTGTCTTTTTAGAGAGAAATATGAGGTATGGCATCATCCCTTTTGATTCTAAGCTTGTGGCTAATTAATCTAGTTTTAATTTTCTTTTTAGACCAACACCATGATCATATTCATATTTATTTTATGCATTGCATCTTACCATCACCATTCTTTGTGCTCCATACATGTTTTGCATATAGTTGGCTCGGTTGTTTTATAAACTTGATGATGAATGCTTTCATATGTATGTTAATGCTTGAATTCGGCATTCTTTATAGCAATCTTATGTAAACGTGGTGTTTAAACTTGCTTGCGGTTCATCATCTAGTTCTATAAACCTTGCTAGCTTCCATGTTGCATGGGTTGATTTATAAGCTTTGCAATGCGATTTATTTTTCTTGTGGAACAAAGAATTATTGACCTTGGGATAGACATGGTGTTTTAACCTTGGTTAATAAATCTTTTTGACTATGGAGAAATTCAGCCACCTAGTTGTAAGCATGGCACTTAGAACTAGGTGTAAACATTGTCTTTTGTTTATATCACAATCCTCTCATTTGCATACACACACCTTACACTTGGATTTCACGTACACCCATTAGGTTTTATTTTATCATCACTAGACTAATTATGCCATAAGTTAAGTATCTTAGTGGATGTTATTGGTTTGTTGGCAATTGCTTCTACTCCCGACCGTCACCCTGGGGGTAGTATGTGCGCTTGAATTGTTTTGCAGGCATGACGATGAGCTTTCGCGAAAGGAAAAGAGGAGAATTGAAGGACAATAAATGCGACAAAAGTGAAGGCGCATAAAGCCCCGGACACGGAGAACAAGCTTCATCCTCTCTTTCCATGCCTAGCACAATGCTAACCATGGGGGAGGACTCGATGAGAAGAGGATCACGGTCGCTAGAAGATGTTATTCCTTCTTCCATGTTAAGCACAATGCTTAAGCATGGGGGAGGCTGCGCTACAACTCTTCACAAGCATCAAAAGGACGGTAAATCTTTGCGACACCTTCTCTTTGTCCATCTCTTTCTTATGCTTGTGTATATACACCTTCAACCATAGACAAGATGAAACTTTTGTATATCTCTCTACATAATAACATGGCTACTAGGAGTACAACCTAGATTTGTTTTTGTTTTCAACAAATAATAATCATCATTACCTTATGCTCACCATGATGATATCTTTTACGCTCTCGCTTATGGATATATGATAATCTTTGCCGCTTTGCTCATTCTTGTGCTTGGTTTGTATATGATTAAGCTAGTGCTCTCTTTAAACATGATATGAAAATCTAATTAATGCTAGCCTAATCTTTTGTGGAGGTTATGATAACTTGAGACCCATAGTATTTTTCGTTGCTCTCATTTTTGAATGAATCAAAGATCATTTGTTTTTGTTCTTAAAAGATATGCTAATCTTGTCTTTAATACCACTTGCATTTTGCTCAACCTATCCAAAGCCTTATATTCATTGAGTGCAAAACCTTAGTTTACAATATTTTTGGGTGCATTGATTCAAGGCTTGATTTCTCTGGCCCGAGACTAAGAAGCTGGTCATTCCTTTTTGCGTATCTATCTTTATGCTAGCCTTTTTCTATCTGTGCATTGTGAGTTTCTACATTGGGAATTTCGCAAACTTCGCCGGATATACACCCACAAACCCAAAATATCTTTTTATGTTTACCTCCTTGACCACAACCCAAATATTAAGTATGGATGAATATTTCGAAGAAGATTACAAGGAAGGTGCCATCAAGTGGAGTAAGATTTTGGGAGACCTCCATGAAAGGATCCCTAGAAGGTTTCAAGTATCTATCTTCAAGAAAATACAAGAATTTCAGCACTTACCTTGGCACAATTATCACCTCTTTGCTTGGGACGAGCAACATCTAAGCATGGGTGGGTTACTAAGGAAGTATTAGTGTAGTCTTGAGTTCAAAGGGAGTAAAAAAAGAGAAAAAAAGAGAGAAAAGTGATGAAAGAAAAAAATAAAGAAGAAAAAGTATGATGATAAAAAAGAAGAGAAAAAGAAAAAAAAATAAATCTCCCCGGTTCTCTAGCTACATTTAGAGATTTCAAAAGGCTTCAAGATCAAGACCCATACTCATCTTTCCAACCATGTGCAATCCAATAACGAGGACTTCGTTTGTGCCTCGTGATCACTCTTTGCCATTTGCACATGTCCACCTATCTCAAAGTGTGTGTATTTTTCTCTCCCCCCTCCTTGGAACATTATTTTTCCAATGACCTTTTTGACGAGTCTCGGTAAGTCCATGAGAAGCTTGTCTTGTTTTGATAATATCTCAACTATAATATCTTGGTAGGACTAAAACTTTCCCATAGCTCCATATAAAGCTTTCCACCAAATATTTGAGAGAGGGAAGAAATAGTCCTAGTAGGCTTGAGAGACAAGATGAGATGAGAGTTCATGAGCAAGATGCAAGGAGGTTTATTATTGATCTTGGTAAAGCAATTTTTTCTTCATCCCGCTTTTTATTTTCAGAATTTCTATGATTTGTTTAAAATTTGAGGGCATGATTAATTACTTGTGGAGAGAGCTTAAATGATATCTACCCTCCATAGAGATGAAACCTAGCTACATTATGGAACTTTAACAAATGTAAACTTGGAGAGCATTATGTTTTCTCATGTATGAACAAGTGCAGGGTATGAACATTGAAGGGCAACATTGATATCCATTGAAGGCTTACTCGAGGACGAGCAAGGTTTAAGCATGGGGGTATGTTGACGGTCGATTTCCATCAACCAAGAGCACTTGTTACACTTTGGTTTGAGCTTTGAATTATAACTAACCCGCCACTAGGCATACTAATGATGTAATAAGTTCACACTTGCATGTGGTTTTTGGAGTATGTTGTTTATGCATGATTTAAGCGCCTAAATGAGGACTTCCGGGTAGAGTGCACCGTGCACTTTATGAGAAGATCACGAAGCCTAACACAAGTCAAGACACGAAGTGAACATGACTCCAAATGACTCGAGGACCGAAGCATGAAACTGTGAAACTCCAAGGACCTAAACAGAAGATGTGGGAGTTCGCACGCCAAGTACCCTTATCCAAACAGTGTGGAAAACGACGTCAAGGACCCACATGAAGTTCGGCAAATATTCAAGAAATGTGAGAAGTGTCATGGAGGAAGATGGGCCCGAGCCAGGCTGAAAAGAGCTTGGGCCGGCCGGCCCATGCCGACCGGCCTACCCCATTTGGGCTCGGTTCGTGACGCCCTTTGACCTAGATGCTCCTCGGTTATTTATAGCCCCTACCTCTGACGGCCGCCGCATCCATTCATCCGAGAGCCGCCGAATTGAAGAATACACACCGAAGGAAGCCGTCGCTGCCGTGAGTCCTCGACGTTGCCTAGGAGATGGCTTAGTCTAGACTAGCCGCCATGGTTGGCCCTGCGTGGTGAAGCCATGGTGTAGTTCCGGAGTCATGCCTTGGATTCATCAAGGCATATGTACTTTCGACAGTGATATCAATCTAATCTTGCCTCTACTTTTGATCTACTTTGATGCATGCCTTCTCTCATTCATGTGTGTAGCTAGCATATGATCTTTGTAGGAATAGAACTAATCTATGTCTTGCAGATACATCGAAGTGGTGCACGGACTTACGAGTAGTCGTTCGGTGTTGATTACCTTCCGTAGTGACAGTACGATATAGGGAAAGCACCGAACGAACGTGCAATGGATATCTCCTTATCATGGTATGAGCTTTAGGTTAGTTTATCGCTTTGGCTGGAGTTACAACTAGGAGACGGTAGGCTAGTGCTACCTTTTGTCGTGTTACCTTTTGGCTATCGAATGTGATCCATACATCCACCCGTGTTTGTATGTTAAACCCTTATGCAATCTATGCTTAATGCTAGGTTAGTTTGATAGATTAGATGGAGAACCCTAGGAGTTTGCTTCCGATCTTTGGATTGACAAACCTTGGGGGATACTATGAGGGAAGAGTTACAACCGACCCGTGCGCTTGCAGATCGAAACTTAGTACGGTATTTGACCGCCAACAGTGATGTATTGGGCTTGTCATAGTAGTCGGATATCCTATTATAAGTCTCGGATTATCTTCATTTAATTATCAGATTATCTATATCCATCAGATTTCGCTAACATCATATCATACTCTGCATCTACACACAATCAAATTCAGATTATCTACATCCGCATGGATATCAAAAACTCTTCTCCATATCCGCAAAATTTGGATTCAAATCGGATCGGATGCAGAAATTATCCACACAATTTTCACCCCTAGCTCTAGTTGCCTACCCCATACGTCGTTCTAGTCTACTTTCTCGTAAAGATAAGATAGGTGCATTATGGTCATATGAATTTGACTTTTTAGGATATTTTTTCCATTTCTTCTCTTGATTACTCTCTATTCTTCACTCTTATGCCTTGGAGTGATATTTGGGACCTGATGCAAATCCATTTGATGCTTTTCATTATCAGTGAGCTTTAGGAGGTTGGAGGTGAATTGGAGGGATTGATAGCTTATGCACATCTTTAGGAACCTTTGTAATGGCAGCGGTACTCCCCCCAGTTTGGTCGATTGGAATTGGTGGCAGGACTTATCCGTTCTGCTGCTTTACATGATCGACTATGGCTCAATTCGACTATGGCTCCTTTTTCTTTTCTCTCATGAGAATGTGGATGTGTAACCATTTCCATGCTGGTTAAATACCTCAAAACTTCACTTAGAAGTATAAACTTTGTTTACTGGAGCATATCTTGATGAACTCCACAAAAACCCTGTAGTTGGCCCCCTAGATAGCTTGTTTGGCTCGAAAGTTAGGGAGTGGACCTGAATTTCGTGGGGTGGAGCAATCCTAAATAGTCTCATAATAAAGGAAGAAATCATCTTTTCTTTTACTATTGTCACATGTACGCGTGAATGTGGGATTGGTTATGAAAGATTGTGGTAATGATGTGATGTAGAAAACCATTTATAACATACATGGAAAGCAGGGGTGGAGCTGGGCCAGTCCATGGGCTGATTAGGCTAGCTGTCTTGGGCTTCTTTACTACAATGTGCAACAGTGTGGACAGTTTTGGCCCATGCCTAGGGCCATGGACCTAGGCCTTCCTCCTCCCCTAATGGGAAATAAGTAGTTTTGGATAAGCTTTTCTTCATTTTTAGGCTGAAAAGTCTCTAACCTAATGTTTACAAGCCTAAACTATGATAAAGGTACTAGAAAATTCCATTCCCAACAACTTGACTACTCATCAACCTTGAACCCTGTTCCACGCGCAACAGCAGGATGATGTTAGTCACCAAATTTAGGTCAATCTCCTCTCACTGGCTCCATCACGGTCAATATGGCACCCATGGTGATTCTTCATGGGTTGGACCTGACAATATTGGATGGCCACACAAATACATCACTCACCTTCCTCTACACCTCACTCCTCATGCTGGCATGCCGCTCCTTTCAGTTGCCCTGTCATTAAGGACCCGGAGGACAACCAAGGAGCCTACCACATCAATGGCTTTTTCCACAACATCATTCCTACTAATCGATCTACATTTCATTAATGGTGTGTAGTGGGCCTATTCCTTTTGTGCATTGTATTGCAGTACCAAACATATCTAGTCCAAACACCATTGTCTCAAGGGTGCAGATACTGGAATTGTGCCCACACTTAGGTCTGTAATGAATTCAACATGGTTATGCGTAGTTTTCGATCCTTATGCTTTCCCAAATGTCTATATGTCGGGTGTTAAGGTAAAACTTACCCCCTCTTGTTCCATCATTTGGTGTTTCATCACTATTACTGAGTAAGGTGTTGCATGTTTCATGATTATGTATTTCTGATGAACGAATCATAAAGTTTCATTTGTTATCATAAAGAATATGTGAACCCTATTGGTAAACATCACGTCCTACTTTTGTGTACTTCTTGTTCATCTCACCTGTTAGGGTTCTAATATACTTATAAACTATACTTCTTGCTTGTTGATTATAAACCCACCCACAGATGAACATGTGAACTACCTATAACTTATACTTTTTGCTTGTAGATTATATACTCTAACACCTGGACTTTTTGTGCATTTCATGATAAGGAGAGGGTTAAAGTTAGGTAGGTATCCTCATTTGTACAAGTTGTGCAATGATATAGTCTCCCATCCTCATTAATACAAGTTGTGCAATGATATAGTCTCCCATTTATACAAGTTCTGCAATGATGTAGTCTCCCATTTTAGACATGATCGCTCAAATTTATCAAAATTGCCATTGTAATGTAATATTAACCATGCATAGTAACATTCAACATATTGACACATTAAAACATTAGGTCTGTTACAATAAATATTATTTGGTTCTTAAGTATATTAATACCACCATACCCATGTACATATCACTCATAGGATTACAATCATTCCATTAGCATCTAGATAGTTTCTAGCCAAGGAGTTTATTTTGGTACAAAAGCAAAAGATTTGGTTGCCAGGTTGACTTGGATTATATCCTTGCACTTTGGAACAAAACCTGACCTTTTTCAGTTCCTACCAGAGCAGACTCCCTTATTCCAAATTAACTAAATCGTTCCCATTTGTGGTGAAGTGCGCCCCTTAGCTTCAACATAGCGTTGAACCCATACATCTTTTCCATTTAGGACATAGTGAAACATCTTATCTTCATTGAGGACACTAATTACATCATATGTTGACCGAAATGTGATGAGGGCCCAGTGCAAATCAGGCGTTATACTTGGTTCCTCTATAGTGATTTCTTCAATTACTCCAAACCTACAGTGTGGGAGAAATATAATCCAAAATAAGACCAAGCGTATTAGCAATACGTATAGATGTTAACATACTTTATTCACCAAAATCTCATATTAGGTAACATAAATCAATAAAATGATCCAATTATATAGAACATAACTTTATGGAAGAAATACTTATTGATACAACATAAAAACTGATATGGTGATACCAAAATGGAGTCATGATGACACATAGGTTGAATATACACTTGACTTTTCTTTCTTTTAGAAATACATAAAAATAAACCAATTATTAATTTTATTTACTAAAATGCTCTGTATCTGATTAATTTTTCTATTATGTAGTTAATTTTACATTGTAGATATGAATAACTAAAAAAAGCTAATAATGCTTACTTTCTTTTTAAGTATTCACTAAAATAAACATGTGCATTCCTAAATGTAAACTATGAACACATACATGTATCTTATTATTGATAAGATAAATTACCAGCTGAAGAAGTCATATAGTTCATCTCTGGTCAATGGATAACCATCAAAGGAGATCACAAACAAAGCTCTCCCTTCCTTTAGCATGTTATCTTGTTGAAGCTGGAGTTCCAAAAGTGTTTTAAGAAATTGGTTAGTCCAACATATATCTATCAATTTGATATAAACATGTAACATTTAATTGACTCTGCATGACCATGAATAATGTAGAGACTTATTGGCATCCTTACTTCTGCATTATCAATTATGCCCAAGGCATCTAAAGTTGCCCCCAAAGAGTCATTTGATGCAGATGAAGTTGTTTCCTCCTCTATAGTTTCCAAGATATGAGCACTTGTGCCTTGGTCTCGAGTATTATGGGCTTGAGTAGAAAATTCATGGAAGCTGGTTGCAAGACCCTACATACCATACACATATAGAGTTAAGAAAGCACCTTGACATTATATTGGTATATAAGAAAAACTCCTTAATTAAAAATCACTAGATAACTCATTGCCTTCTAGCAACAGATTTGACCATTGAGAAATACTCTATTGCATAGCCCAAGCGCTTATTTATCCTAATATTATTTGGGCCTAGATATGCCTCTCATTCCCTCTCCACTCTCTATCCTCGAAAGCGGGATTAATCATGCTTCTCCCTGTGCTTCTCATCTTATGGTGCATACTTCATCTTCAGCTTTGTGATCACTACTGACTACTACCTCACTAACTTAGTGGTATTGAGCCCTCCATTTGCCACCCTAGTAACAAGCACCCACATGGCCACAACCTTCACTGGCAGAGATTCCACCACTTCGTAGCAGCACTTCAACACCCTACACTATCTGATGCACAATACACTCCCTCTGAACCCAACCTCCTCCCGCCCCCTCCCCCCCAAACCATAACCCTAGATATCCAAATAAATATGAAATGGGATTATGTAGTATAGTACTCTTACCAATCTTATGTAAATTTCTTCCTCTAGACACTCATCATGATCTTGAGAATATTCATAAATTAATTCCTGGATCTCAAAATCATCAAGAATATCTCCCACGGCCTTGTAGCAGATGTTATTGATGTAGAAATTGATTCCATCAATAACTTCTTTCTGGGAGGGAGAGCTGGTATCTGAGGAACTTTCAAGATGGACAAGTATATCGACATAATTTCTAACAGAAGCAATCATATCCAAGATATGGTGTTCATCAAATGCACTTATGCATTCAAGGAAATCAACGGAACTATTCTCTTGAACAAACATCCAAAAGGCGATAATCATCATCGAAAGGGATGGATCAATTCCAAAAGAAAATAACAAGCGAGAGAACAACACGCGCACTTTCCTAAGGTAGGGATGTGAAGCCATGGATGTTAGGGGAAGAAAGAACTTGAGGAAGGAGTTGATGTGTTGGAACACTACATATATACCAATGGAGTTAATGGCCAATGTTTTCGTTCACCTGATATAAGCTTTTAGATGTTTCACAATTCATAACTGTTCGAGGTTGCGTGCACGAAATGAATTGCTGACAGAAGATGTTGGTAACGGCAAGCCTTTACTCATTAAAGCGGTCCTTGTCTATAGCATACATGCCAAAATGCATTACCAACTTTTGGCATGCATTACTTTACATGGGAGGCGGGGTGCACTACTGCATACACTCCAAATTTGTGATGTCAACTTTTCTAAAATTTCAAATTGTAGGTGTGATTATCTTTTGATATGTTGCATGTATATAATAAAATATTGCAAAAACAAATCGCAAAACTTTTCTAGAATATGATATGCCTTCTTGATATAAATAAAAGTCTATTTGCATCACATATATGTATCCTTGTCAAGTTTTTTAACAAATTTATTTTCCAAATCACATTTGTGCTTATCATTTGCATTTTTACAATAAAGATTACTATGACCTTTTATGTCCAGACACCATCATTAAGTCAGGATGGTTCATTGCTATAGATGATTGCATACCAGCACCATGTCCTTTTTGTGATTGCTGGAGACTATCAAATGCATTTATACATTCAAAGGAATCAACACAACTATTTTCTTGAACAAACATCCAAAAAGTGATAATAATCACGAAAAGGGATAGATCAACTCCTAGTGAAAATAACAAGCAAGAGAATAGTCATCACACTTTTTAAGGTGGGGATGTGAAGCCATGGATGTTAGGGGAGGAAAGAACTGGAGGAGAGAGCTGATGTGCTAGAACACTAGATACATGCCGATGGAGATCCAACTATTCAGATGTTATCTTGAGGAAGCATTAAGATATAATGATTCATAGGTTGAGTGTACGAAATGAATTGCTGAGGAAATATTTGATAACGACAATCCTTTACTCAGTAAGGACATCCTTGTTTTTAGTATACCTGCCAAAATACCTTACCAAATTTTGGTATGCATTACCTCACCGTAGTGTGTGCGTGCATAGCTGTATACACTTCAAAATTGTGACATGGACTCATGACACTTTTCAAAAAATAAAAAATGTAGGTGGAGCTATCTTTTTGTTTGTGGCATATGTCCAATGAAATATCGGAACATCAGATCACTAATTCTTCTAGAATCTGTTATGTATTTTTGAATACCTACAAGTATATTTACCTTACCTATTTATGTTCTAGTCATGCTAACAAACTTAGGATTACAAAATCATGCATGTCTTATACCAATTATTTGCATATTTCACAACAAAGCTTATTGTGCCTTATGGTAAAGCACCAACATCGAAGATATGACAATTCCTTGCTCAAAATGATTGTGTAGCTTCCAGTCCCTAGTCACTAGCACCATGCCTATTATATGCATAATGTGATGGAGACTGTTGACATTCATTGCCCACGTGTTTGACTACTCATCATTAGTGGCAATATTTAATTATAATCATATACTATGTGCCAATTGGAATTTAGCATTTACCTCATTCATATGTCTTGCATTTTGAAGTATATTGCAATATGTAATGAATACAGAATATAATGCTATTCTAGATTGGTGCATATGGATAGACGTGTGGATAATGGACAATGAGGGTCAAAGAAGATTGGGCTTTGGCTGACCCAAAATCAAAAGAGGCCCATTAACCTAGGTATTGAAAGTGCATCTAGGCCTCTAAGTGGATTTTGGTGAACTGTATGACAAAGTGATTAAAGAACTAACTTGGTTGCTAAAGATTGTGAGCAGGTTTTAAATGTATTATTCATGATGTAATATTGTTTCACTCCATTGGATGAATGTTGTATGGCTCACATGAATAAAAGCAAGCAAGTGTTTTATCCTAGTTTGAAATATTGTTGAATGATAAGCTAAATAAAAAATATTATTGGAGTGTGCTTCAAGAATGATCTACAAGACCTTCAACTCATGTGAAAGCTTGGACACAAAGAAATGGGATCATTTAAAGTGAAATGGTATTTTTCACTAAGAAACAATGCAAGGCTTCAAGTGGTTATTGCAAAAGGATAGAAGGATATTTCTATATGATGATCCTCTTTTGGAAGCTTGCATATTCGTTGTCAATCAAGAAAAATCATTTGAAAGTGTTTTTCAAAATGGAGAATAATTGTTGATGAAGCAAAGCTAAACTCAACGTGGCTTGGGTAAGTGATGAAGAGATCAATCGAGATGACTAGAGCGAGGTACTAAGCAATCTTATGGTCTAGCGTTGCTACCATTGGTGTTTTGCCAAGGTGAATGAAGTAACTAGTATCCGTGGGGTCTTGAAGAATCATACTCATGCCTTAACCGAGGGAATCAATGCAACTCATCTATTGTGTTATGATTGGCAATATGGAGTGACTTGAAGATTCAAGGTTACATTCTTGTGATTGATGGAAGAATCTTAAGTCACTAGCTCAAGTATGCACATGCTCAACATGTGATAGCTATGTTGGAAGCCCTCAAGTGGAAATTGTTCAAGTACGACAAGATTGAATATTTTAAGCTCAAGTGGTTATCTTGGTTTTTATATTTAATCTTGAGTATAGGAATATCGTACTATTAAGACGGATGCAACATTCTCTTATTGACCAAGTCAAAGTGCTCTTAGAAAACCTTTGTGAGAATTTGCCTTGAGTGAGTTTAAGTGTGCTAACAGTCCCTTCTAACCTAACCTAAGCCACTTCATCTCTTTGGTGAGGTGTTGGAGTGAAAATTACGGTTTTCGGACTAACTCTGGCCTTGCCGGTCAAGGTGTTGACACCATTTTTTGACACATCAAGTCGAAAGAAGCTAAAAGGGCCCATGAGAGATTCGAAGTAAGGAAAGAAAGAGTAATCGGCCAATGAAGGCCGAGACAGAGATCGGTCGATTGGTGATAATTAAACAGAGCCTGTCGACGGTCAAAAGGAGGATCGACCGATTGAGGAAGAGAAAGCGGCAAAAGAAGGATACACCAAGGAAGAAAAGAAGGCTTAGGCGGGTCAACATCGGTTGGCAACGGGATAAAGATAGTTAGAGAGTCCGACTCTTGCATGAGTCATTTATTTTTAGTAGTTGTAGTTTCTTTTAGTCAAGTAAGCCTTGTCCTAATCGATTAGGAGTCAAGTTGTCCTCAGGGCATAAATAGTGACCCTGCATGGTTGGAGAAAGATCGAACACACCAACAAACACAAAACCTTTACTCTTTTCCTGCAATTTACTATTCAAGTCGGTGACTTCGCCAAAAGTTTCTTTCTTCTTATTTTCTTGTTTCTTCAAACGCCATCCTTCAAGCTCGTCGGGCTGCATCGACTGATCTCCGGCAGGCTTGTGAGTATCGTTTTACCGAGTAATTTCTAGGCTTTAACCTCCGGGCGCATCACTGTGGTTTCATCTGGATTTATTCACAATTTATCGATATCAGCTGGATCTGCAAGTTTCGTACCAATTCTTGTTTATTTAGCTTTTGTCACCAATTTATCTCGCTCGAGGCTAGATCGCATCGGCTACTCTTGATACGTCATTCGCGTATCGATCACACAGCCGATCTAGACTTGTCCCGAGTGCTGCCACGTAGCGCTTAACTTGCTCTGCTCATCCCGCACGCTGCTGACGTCACCAGGTCAGCTGACATAGCCGCTCTGAACATACTTGCACTTCGACTACCCAATCGGCTGGCCGATTTCGCCTGCTCCTGTATCGGCCGATCCGGCTGTTACGTTGTGCCCACGTGGAAGACCCTCATCGGTTCTCTAGCCGATTAACCCATATTTAACACTCTACTCTATTTCCGTGTCAATCAACAGGTCAGGTCGGCTGGCACGCCTTGTTACATCCTGGGGATCCGTTATGTGTTGCCGTGAAGAACTTTATTCCATTTTTTGCATCAATACATCTTGGCATGCCCAGTGGGACACAAAGAATCACGAACAATGACTAAGGACTCGTGAAGCCCGACGAGGTCCATGGTGACAATGTTGACGTTTCTTAACGTCACTACTAACGACGCCGAGTTAGAGCGAGCATCAAGACTTGCCATAGGTAAATCTAACGATCGTGAATGAATCCGCAAGCGCACATATAAACCATTGTAGCATTTTCCCAGGGAAGTGAGTGTTCCAAGGGTGTTGTATCCGTGGAAGGCATTGGCGGATATCAAGACTTATGCTTTTGCACTAAATGTAAACCATGAGATAGAGATAGAAGACAACAACTCAAATACAGGGGTAAGATAAATGTTTGATAAGGGTAGTGTGACACACACTCTGATCTATCTCAAGCACACTACGGCGTAGGGGGGACCATACGGAGCTAGCTCTAGGTTCTAAGGTACTATACATACAAGATTTAGATGATACAAGAGAGAAGCACAATGCACTGCATGATTGGAGGTTCACCCAGATACAAACAGGGAGATAGCCCGCGACGACCAACACTCTGCGAAACTATCCTTTAGACTCCTACAGCAATACCCCAGCGTGGAGGGTTTCAAAGGGTCCAACAGCTATCACCACTGTAGCCTACCTCTATCATTACGGGGGCAAGCTCATAACTAATAAAGCTACACAACCCAGGCACTATGCCTGCGTTGCTGCTAGACTTCACCCGGCCCGAGCTATTATGACCCAGAATGAAGCCACCAGATAACTGGCCAACTTAAACCGAGTTCCGTAGTTTAAACACAAACCTCATGCAACACAACGATGCTATCAATCTAGATCAAACAAGGGCTAGCCATACAAACGGATATGAACCCTCTTATGTCTAATCAACAAGATCAAAGGGTCGTGTTCGTGAAGAACACGAGCCTCTAACTTATGAAAAAACACATAAGGAATGAGAAAATCATCCTTCAACTGGATCGAAAGGTAGTGTTCATGAAGAACATGAGCCTCTAAATGATGAACAATGGATGAACTCAAGAACATATCAATCACATGAGCTACCATAACTTTATATGAAATAGCTAAATAACTGAGGTAGATCAAAGTCATACAAAGAAAGAAAGATACAAGAGAACTCATACCTAGATCCCAAAGTAGACTTGGAACCTGAATAAGAGCTACCCTAGCTGTTGGCGGTCGATTTCCGTCAACCAAGAGCACTTGTTATGTTATAGTTTGGATTTCATTTTGGAACTAACCCGTCACTAGGCATACTAATGATATAACAAGTTCATCGTTGGATGTGTGTTTTGGAGTATAATGTTTACGCAGGAATTCATGCACTAAATGAGGAGAGATGCACTCGGTTCGGAGGATGATTTACATGATGATCAAGAGGCTCCGACCGTACGTGAACTTGACTCCAAAGGTGGCAAGGACCAACGTGCTTCAATGAAGAATCTCCGAGGACCAAGATGAAAAGACCGGAAGATCATGTGTGAAGACCCCTTAACTTGGTCGCGGAGACAACGACGTCCAAAGCCCATATCCGAAGGAGGAAAAACCCCAAAGTGCAAGAAACGACACGTGGCAACAGATGGAGGCAAACCGGGCTGGGAATGGGCCAGGTCAGCCGGCCCACCCCCTTCCCACGTTGGTTCGCCGCCGCCTTTCTTCGGTGATAAATTCGCGAAACCCTAATTGTTCGGGGGAGGGAGCCATTCGCGAAAGACGACCAGAGAAGACTTGGGAGATCAAACACAAGGAAGAGGGTTGATCGAGAGGGTGAAGATTCAAGAGGATCATCACCTAGATCAACGGAGGCCACCACGAGGAAGGAGGACGCCGAGGCCTTGCCACGGCGCCGCCGGAGTTGAAGGACACCGAGAGACGGACTCCATCAGAGGCATCCACCATGTTCTACGGTGCCATGCCTAGCGTCTTGATGGGGTAAAGTAATCGTTTGTCCATGGATTGTAATGGATCTTGACATGTAGTCACCCACTCTTTGTTTGGACCTTTGTCTATCATACCTTCATGTTGATGATGCTTAATGTTTAAGGTTAGCTACCATTGCCATCGGGGTTGCTCCCGTATATCATGTCAACATACCGTGTTCATTAGGGTTAGAGACGATTACCTTCGCGTAGTGACATGTACGAGGGAAGGGAAACACTTAACTCTTTGTTCACATCCTTAGATAGATTGGATCGGGGTTTTATCATGTTTTGGGTGATTGCATCTCAAGTACCTAGACTCCATGGGCATACGTCTTTCATACTCGTGAACCACCTCTCTCTCTTTAACATAATCTAGAGTTAGTTTGTCTTTACTTTATAGATTAATCTTTTCATCATAAAGTGCTTAATCAACTAAGTTAGTGTTAGGTTAAATGCAAGTAATTCCCTTGCTCCGTGGATTGACAAGAACCTAGGGGGTCCCCTCCCTTGGTGAAAAAGGCACCAAGTGACTCCATGTACTTGCGGTGAAGTTGAACGCGGTTTTGAACCGTCAACAAGCCCCTTTTTCTGGTGCTGTTGCCGGGGAGCAAGCCAGTTTACTTCGTTTAATCTCTCATTGATTTTGTTGATTACTAACATCTAACCTTTGTGTTCAAGAAACACACTCTTTTTGTTTTTTGTTTTTGATTGTCTAGATGGCGTTCGTTGGAAATCCTTTGGAGGAACCGGAAAAATCACTAAGAGACTATGCTAGCCCTCGATGTGAAGACATCAAGGTACAAGAGTCGGATTCGATTCTCGAAGCGACAAGGTACGAAATTAGAGTTCAAATCATCAAGATGGCAGCAACTAATCCATTTCGAGGGGTGGATATGGACAATCCATATAGACATATCCAGCGCTTCACGACATTGTGCAATACAGTGCGACAAGAGGGAGTTCCTGACACTTGGTTTAAATGGAATCTTTTTCCCTACTCACTTGCTGATGAAGCAACAAAGTGGTATTCATTTGTGTCCTTTGAAGCCGAGGTAAATTGGGATCAATTGGTAAAGAAAGTTTGTGCCAAGTTCTTCCCTATAACCAAGATTCAACATATAAGGATGCATGTGATGACTTTCAAGCAAGGAAAAGAAGAGGGGATTGATCAAGCGTGGAATCGATTTAATGAACTAGTTGAACAAGGACCAAGACTCGGATTCCCGAGTGATGTACTATTGCATACATTCTTTTTTTCCCTAACCCCTAGTTGCATGGAATACGTTCAAATGTGTGCAGGAGGGGATCTCATGGAGAAAACACTCATGGAAGCTGCCAAACTTCTACAAAACATATGTAAAGCGGCAGCCATGCGAAGAGATTGGGAAATATGACTTTCGGGAAAGCCGGAATGCGACACAAGTGTGGCACCCCTTGCTGCAATTTTCAGAAATACGGCTCCGGAAGAGAAGAAAGAGGAACCAATCCCAAGAAAGGTTGAAGAAGCCAAACATGAGGAAACTAGAACTATCCCGGAGAGTGATCACACCGAGACAAGCAAAGAAAGTGAAAGGACTATGTCAAGCGCGAAGCCACTAAGGGAGTTCGAGCAAATGGATTGGATCCCACTTGATTTTGGGGAAATCTTTGACAAGAGGAGACCATTCCCTAATCAAAAGGGAACGGCAAGAGCTTTGGAGATAGACTTCCCGCCAGAAAAACAAGTGGAACATTCATACAACATAGAGACAACCGGGGAGGTCCTTCAAAACTCTTTGGAGAAGAAGAAGTTGATCCGGACCATGTGGCCAAAGCTAAAAGAATCATGGGAATCAAGCCCGAGGCGTCACTATTTGCCCGCCTCGCTGAAATTTTTGCCATAGGATCCGATGAAGAAGAGAAGACATCGCCACGTATAGATTGCAAGGTCAACAACATTAATTACAAGGCGTTATGCGACATTGGAGCACAAGTAAGTGTCTTGTCCTCTAAGATTTTTGATGAAATTCATGACCACACCATTGACCTAGTTCCAACCTCTACTAAATTAATCATGGGAGATGGTAGAATTGTTAAACCTCTAGGAATTGCTCGTGACCTAGAAGTTTTAATTTCCGAAAAATGCATTCCAACCGATTTCTTCATTGTTGATGTCTACTATGATAAGAATGATCATGTAATTCTTGGTAGACCTTTTCTTAAGTTGGTTAATGTCGTTTTAGATTAACTATTAATCTTGATGGAAATAATCACACATACAATTTTCTTCCCGCTTCTAGAATTGCCTCACCCCTACCTCTTGATGATGAAGAGGTAGGGAGCCTTCGTTTTGTTTAAACTTTCAGGGATCCGCTACAAAGAGCTATGGAGAATCAATCTAATGATGAATTGGATGAAGAGCTAGCGGAAGCAACCAAAGGACTAGAACCACAAGACGGAAGCTTAGAGGAGGATAAATTTCAAGACCTTGGAGAAATTGTACATGAGGAACCACAAGCACTGGAGGTGGATCTTAAACCATTGCCCAAAGGATTGAAATATGAATTTTTGGGCCTGGACAAGACTTATCTCGTGATTGTGAGTGATGAATTGAGTCCCGAGGAGAATGATATGTTGCTGAATTTATTGAAGAAGCACAAGAAAGTGATGGGATATTTGATAAATGATATTAAAGGACTCAGCCCAGCATTTTGCACTCACCGCATACCTATGGAGGATCAATGCAAGCCCGTAGTGGACCATCAAAGGAGGTTAACTCATGCCATGCGAGAGGTGGTGAAGAAGGAGGTTATCAAGTTGTTGGACGCCGGAATCGTCTACCTAGTGCCGCATAGCGAATGGGTGAGCCCCGTACATGCCCCGTACATTGTGTGCCTAAGAAAGGAGGTTTGACCGTGGTGAAAAATGAAAAGAATGAATTGATACCGCAAAGAACCGTGACCGGATGGAGGATGTGTATTGACTATCGAAAATTGAATAAAGCAACGAAGAAGGATCACTTCCCCGTACCGTTCATTGACGAGATGCTTGAGAGGTTTGCAAATCATGCATATTTTTGCTTTCTTGATGGGTACTCGTGGTTCATGCAAATACCTATTCACCCGGATGATCAACATAAGACAACATTTACTTGCCCTTATGGAACATTTGCGTATAGAAGAATGCCTTTCGGTTTATGCAATGCTCCAGCCTCTTTTCAGCGATGTATGATGGCGGTATTTTCGGAGTTCATTGAGGAAATTGTTGAGGTATTTATGGATGATTTCTCCGTCTATGGTAAATCTTTTGCGGATTGCTTGGCAAACTTGGATAAAGTTCTCACTAAATGTTCGGAGGTTGATTTGGTGCTAAATTGGGAGAAGTGTCACTTTATGGTAAGACAAGGTATAGTGTAGGGACATGTGATATCCAAGAGAGGGATTGAGGTGGACAAGGCTAAGGTTGAAACGGTTGAAAAACTTCCACCCCCAACAGATATCAAATCTTTGAGGAGTTTCTTAGGCCATGCGGGATTCTATAGAAGATTCATCAAGGATTTCTCAAAGATTACCAAGCCATTGACCAATCTTCTCCAAAAAGATATGCCATTCAATTTCAATGACAAGTGCTTGGCGGCATTCCAGACATTAAAAAGAGCTCTCGTAACCGCACCTGTCATTCAACCGCCTGATTGGAATCAACCTTTTGAGATAATGTGCAACGCTAGTGACTATGTCGTTGGAGCGGTGTTGGGGCAACGAAAAGAAGGCAAGGTACATGCTATTCACTATGCTAGCAAAACCCTCAATGGAGCTCAATTAAATTATGCAATGACGGAGAAGGAATTGCTCGCGGTAGTGTTTGCCTTTGAAAAATTCAGATCATATATTGTGAATTCTAAGGTGATTGTCTACACCGATCATGCGGCGATCAAGTATCTCTTGTCTAAAAAAGATGCCAAGCCAAGGTTGATTCAATGGATCCTTCTCTTGCAAGAATTTGATGTGGAGATTCGAGACAAAAAGGGGTCGGAAAATGTTGTGGCCGACCATTTATCAAGGATGAATCAGGAGGATGATAAAGAGCCTATTGAAGATAAGATGGGAGATGATCATCTCTATCACATCCTTGACAAAGATACTTAGATGATCAACATTATTCGAGCCATACGAAAAATGCCACTTGATCATTTGGATAGGAACGCTCAAAGAAGAGTGATCGCCGAAAGCCAAAAATATTATTGGGATGCACCTTACCTCTTTAGACTTGGAGCGGATGGAGTCTTATGAAGGTGTATACCAATAGATGAAAGAGGCGAAATATTGAGAAAGTGTCACTCAGGCGAATATGGAGGACACTATGGACATTTTAGAACTCAAGCAAAGGTATGGGCTAGTGGATTTTATTGGCCGGAGATGCATGAAGATTCGAAAAGGTATGTTGCTTCTTGTCCGGAATGTCAAAGAACGGGGAATATAAATCAAAGAAATGCTATGCCCTTGAATTATAACTTGCAAATTGATCTATTCGACATATGGGGGATTGATTTTATGGGGCCCTTCACAAGTTCAAATGGATATGAGCATATTTTGGTTATGGTTGATTATGTATCCAAATGGGTGGAGGCTATCCCTTGTCGAAGAGCTTCAACGGAAGAATCCATATCCATGATCAAAAATATTATATTCCCATGCTATGGAGTCCCGCGAGTATTGATAAGTGATGGAGGAACACACTTCACGGGAAATAGCTTCAGAAAATGCTTGTCCAAGTTGTTGATCGAGCATAAGGTGGCACGGCTTACCACCCACAAACCAATGGTCAAGCGGAAACTTCAAATAGGCAGCTCAAGAGCATTCTTAACAAAACCGTTGAAAAGGGAGGTAAAGATTGGTCAAAGAAATTGGATGGAGCATTGTGGGCATATCGGACGGCATACAAGACACCCATAGGTATGACACCATATCAATTTATCTATGGTAAATCGTGTCACTTACCTTTGGAGTTAGAACATAAAGCATATTGGGCAATCAAAGAGATGAATCTTGACTTTGATGCCGCGAGAATCAAACGGAAAATTCAAATAAGTGAACTAGAAGAGATGAGGCTCAAAGCTTATGAGAGTGCAACCATCTACAAGGAAAGAATGAAGAGGTGGTATGATAAAAGGCTTCGAGCAAAAGAATTCAAAGAAAGTGACAAATTTCTCCTCTATAATTCAAGGTTCAAAATATTAGGGAAAGGAAAGTTGAAGAGCAAATGGGATGGACCGTACATCGTTCACTCGGTCTCGCCAAATGGAGCGGTCACAATCATGGACGTGAAAGGAGATCAATATGTGGTTAATGGTCAACGGTTAAAGGTTTTTCTTGAACAAGACATCGTGCCCATTGACTACATTGATATATATCACATGGAGGACGAGCCCGAGCGTCAAGCCTAAGACGTAAAACACTGAGGCTAGGCTAGAATTCACGAAACACCGAGGGCCACAAAAGTTGGGCCGCAGGGGCCCAAAGGAGGGGGTAGGCCGGCCGGCCCATGCCGACCGGCCCACCACCCCCCTTCGTCCGTTTTTGCTTGTTTTTCTCTGGGACACGGTTCGGTGCATTTCCTTTTCCTATCTTCCCTTTTTGGGGGCGACAAAAATAGGTAAGGGAGGGTTTCGGCTGAATCTTTCCAGGGATATTTAAGGATGCCTGGGGAGCTCGAGGTTTGCATCTCAATTGCAATCAACCTCCACGAAAGCACCCAAGCACCCATGGCATCCTCGAGCAGCACCAAGGGCAAGGAGGAGGTGAAGGCAACCATGGAAGAAGGAGCACGCCTTCCCTCTCCAACCCCGGCGAATGAGGAGCTTCGCCGGTGTGCTGTGGTGCTGGAGCCCAAGAAGAAGATTAAGAGAACCGCGAGGATTCAACGCGGAGGGCGTGTTCCAAGAGGGCGCATGGCTAACCTAAATCCCTGGGTTGAGGAGAAGAAGGAGAAGCACACTTCTCCCATTCGCCGCTCGAAGAGGCTCCTTGGGAAGAAGAGGAAGGATTACAAGGAGAAGACCCCCGAGCCGGCGGATTTCTACGGAGATAGTGATTACTCCGATGATCGAAGCCCTAGCTTGTGGGGAGCCGGCGGTAGTATCGACAATGACCCCTATTTTTGGGAGGAGGTGCCCAAGGAGGAGCCAGAGAAGCATCATGAGCAAGGCGGCAACCCAGACAACGGTAATGATCCGGACTGTGGAGACGATGGAGATGATGATCCGGAGGAAGAGCACAACGCATGTTGCGCGGCTTGCCGTAACGCCATTGCGGAGCTCTTCTCATCCCTTGATGAGTGTTTCCACACCATCAACGCCATGCAACAAAGAATTGAAGATTGGGAGTGCATGGCGGAAGATGACTTCAAGTACCTCAACCACAACATAAGGAAGCTCTTCGGGATGAATAAAAATTTCAAGAAGGAGTGGTGCAACTCGTGCGGAAAGTACCACTAGGTGTTGCAGTTAGATAGTTCTCTCCCCTTGTGCCTTTTGTAAAGTTACGACGAGGACGTCATAAGATCTAAGCGTGGGGGGGGGGAGCTAGCTAGCTACCTTTTTAATTTTTTTTGCTTAAAGTGGTGTGAGAGTCTAGTCTTTAATTTTTGAGTCAAGTGTGAGAGTGTGTGACTCTTTGTTTTATCTTTTTAGCTTGAAAGAGTCTTAAATTAGCATTGAGTCAAAGAAAAAAGAAATAAAAAGTGTCTTATGCAAAGTCTCATGTTTCTTTTCTTGTTATATCTTTAATTTATCTTTCTTATTTGAGCATGAGCTTATTGATTAATTGTTTACCGTGGTGCTTAGTGGAAACTTACCATTGTAAAGCACCCATACTCAAAATTTGATCTAGGACTTTGCTTCGTCTATGCTTTTAAGTCATGCAAACTTTGGAGGTTTGTTGGCGTTTCTTAACATCACCACTAGGCGCCGGGGTAGCGTGAGCGTGTAAGAAACTCCCGGGTACACTGACGAGTGCGAACGAATCCGCAAGCGCACGGATACACCGTTGTAGCACTTCCCCTAGGAGAATGAGTATTCCCGTAGGGTATCATTCCAAGGAATGGTGTGTACTATCTCCTACTCTAGTATAGATGGTCTAAGGACACCAAACTCCAGCTGGGATAGATATGGGTTGAGAAGAACTTCCCTAAGGGACTTAGCTCTCAAGATGTATTTCTGTCAGATCTCAGTCGTCCCCGCGGGGCGACAACACTCCAAGGTGTTGGCAAGCGAGCCCAACTCGGTACGCGACGTAAGAGGGTTGACAAAGGGTCCAACAGGCTGTCACCACTGCGGCCTACCTCTACGCTACGATCGTACGTGGTCTTCGCAGGAAAACCAGGGCCCAGACACCATGTCTATACCCCAGATAAATACTATAGTGCGGATACGTATGCTAGCCCGCTAACTACACTATAGCAACTGTATAGATACGGTCCCACGAACAAGGGAAAGATCGAAATCAGATCTAGTCATTGAGCTACGGAGCAGAAAGAAAGCTATGGATGCAGCTGAACGAGATACATCAGACTTACTTAACTAAACAGGATCAGAGCATGCAAACAAGTAAATGAACTATTGCTCTGGCTCTAAAGGATCGAAGCCTTGTGTCATGAAGAACACAAGCCTCTAACTTATGAACGAGCCACGAACACAAGAACAAATCAATCATGCATGATGTCCACTATAGTCTAAATAAGAAATACTGAAATACTCACTTTGATCTAAATGAAGAACAAGCATCCACGAGGACATCAACTCACTCCTCACCCTATCCTACCTAGCACTCTAATCACACACACAACTCATGGGAGAGGTGAGAACTCACCTCTCCAAGAGAGAATGAGAGGAGAGGGAGAGAGGGATGTGTTCCAAAATGGAGCCCCTCCCCTCCTATTTATAGAGGAGGGGGCGGCTTGCCTTTGGGCTCTAAGTGCTCCACTTTTTCAGCTTCCCTGGGCGCAGCCAATGGTTGTGTGACACGTGGCAGTGAAGAACCGGGCCAAAACCGGAATATTCCTTGAAGAACCAAACATTCCTTTGCTGGCTGGGCGCTGAGTGGTACTATAAATAGATTAACCAGAGCGACTGGGTGGCGAACCGCGAGTGAGCCGGGCAGACCGGCGCGCGCTAATGCGCTGGCGCCACTTGTCCAGCCTCGGCGGCTTCCGCCGCACGGTCCCCGCACCACCATCGCCCGCTCCAATACCGCTCTGACGCGTGTCCCAGGCCAGCCAGTTCCCACGCGGGAGCGCACGCGCGCGTCCCCCCGCGATCTGTGTCGCGGCCCCTCGTCCTGTCAGATGGTGACACGTGGCACAGGCGAGATCCTTTGCACGTCGGTAGGCCAGCACATCGATCCATGCGAGGGGGTAGAGCACCAGTGGCTGGTTGCCACGTGGCGCCCCCTGTAGCGAGACCTGGGACGGGTCGAAGCCAATCAGGCCTCGCCATGTGGCGGTTCCTGGTCAAGTTGCACGGCACTGTAGTAGGATGACGTCAGCTAATTTGTCCCCTTCATATCTTGCGCATACGAAGTCTGATGTGGGCATATAATATGTCCATTTTGATCATCTCGACGAGCCCGTCGTAATGGTGCAGTCCAAATTGGCATTTGAGGTTGTTTATGATGATGTCCTTTAATAGCCATTGGACTACTTTCTCTCAACTGTACCATTTGGCACGCAAAGCTAGAAACACCAACACTTGTGGAAATCATTAGTATCAAGCCCTATTCTAGTGTTGATGATCCTTTTACATTTATTTTATGCAGGTATTGACGGTGTAAAAGCAGCACTTTTCGACCGTCAACAACACCCCCACACTTGACCTTTGCCCTTCCCGAGTGAAGGGAGTCAGGTCAAGGTGAGACATGATATCCAAAGGTATGAAGCGAGCATAAGAGATATTCCAAACCATACCTTGTACTTGTGAACTCTGATGTGTCTATCATGCTATCTTGGGTGGTTGAGGAATGGAACGGTCATGAATCAAATCACTCCTGCTCATCATGTTAAGTAACTTGGGGTTTTGCAATAAATTTTCAAAACAAACCTTTGCTTAGCTCCTCATTTGATTCTCTCAAATCGCTCAATGTGTATATGTCCTCACTAAGGCATTAGATTGCCTTTCTTCATCCTACTTCTAATGATGGCTATATGTGGAGCTCAGGGTGGATAAAAGATAAGTCATACTTGCATCACATATATTGCAAAGTCAAAAACTGGATCCACAGAGAAAATCAAATCACACAATCAGATCAAGATGTGCACGTGTATGGATATGGTGAGTATGGTAAGGTGGATACTATGCCCGGAATGGGTGCTAGATATTACCATACATATATGATGAAAGTGGGTTGATAGTAAGGTGGACACTAGCCCTGGAATGGACACTAGTTATTACCATCAAAATTATGGAACTCCTTTTTGCATGATCTCATCTCTCCCCTATTTCTCCTTTATTTTGGACATGGGCTATTCTTTCTTTTTTTTTCTTTTTTTTCATCATGCTTTGAGCATATGTGTTTCTCTTTTTTCTCTTTTTTTTCTTTTTTTTTCATAGCCCATGTCTCTTTTGAAGGATACTCTTGGAGAGAGATGTCACACCACATATGGAGCTTTATTTTTATGAAATGGATGAAGGGTACAATGCTAAATTCTAGTGTAGAAGCATAGCAAGGGGGAATAGGTGGTGTGCACATGAATCTTGATCATGAAAGTAATGAAAAGAATTCTCACAAGGGTCACAGAATTTGACAAAGCTCAATGCAATAACAAGAAAGCATATGAGTAGAAGGTTTTCAACTATGAATCTCATATGGCTCTAGTGGGACGGTGGCATATCAAAGAGGAGCTTTGCAAAAGGGTTTTCAAGTTTTCAAATAAAGTTCCCAAGCACTCAGACATAAAGAGCGAAGATCATATCATCAAACCATATCACAAACGACAACTACTTAGATAAACATGAGTTCCCTAATGATATTTGTTCACAAGCATCAAGACGATGAGTAAGGAATAAAACATATGCAAGCCAACCACAGGAACCATGTAGAGCAAGCATAGCACGAATTACTGAGTTTGATATAAAGGATATGGATTGAAATTCAAACAAACTCATGGATAGGATAGAGTGAGATAGAGGGTGCACATACCATCGCTTCTGAAGGATAAGAGATCAAGGAAGACCAGTGGTGATTTGGCTGACCAGAGGGCAGCCGGGTCACTCTAGTTTACCTTGCTCTTGTCATGAAGGCGTAGTCGATGTTGTGCAGCGCCTGTGTGGGAGTTCTCTAGTGGAAATGTCGATGCTGAGCTTGAGAGAACTCCCCCACACTAGTGGTTGAACCTGGTGCTGTTCTTCAAATGACAAATGAAAACAAAAGAGGGACTCTACTGGTTCGAGAACCATAGAGCCTTTATTCAAATTCAAATATTTTTGTTGTTTTATTTTTATTTTTATTGTCACCATGTCATTTGCTCGAAAAGGGTTAGACCAAGATTACACTTTATACACAAAGGGGAATATACTTACCTTGGACCTTTGAGAGGTCATATGTACCACCTTTGCATGTTGTGCAACATGAATCCGACACCTCAACTTACCTTCCCATTTGAATTTAGCTTAATGACTTACCCATTCTAATTCAACAATTTTCTGCAGGGGTTAGTCAGCATATATGCAACCAAGATCTATGAAAATATAACTCTAAGGTTCATCAATCAAAACTCGACACCACGTCTTGTTTTGACTGAAGAAGACAGTTTTAACCTAAATACCACGCTTAATTTAAAACAATCTATGAATGTGTGAGTACTTCAAACATTCAAACCAGAGCATAAGAACATACATGAAGGAAGCTAGAAAGCATGATCAAGCCATTTATCAAAGGGGACATAAGCATAAGCATAAGACGGTGAACCTCGGGAACCTCCCGGAAGGGCTTTGTTTAATGTCAAAAGCAGGACTTACCTAGCTAGTGGGAAAGATGCAAGAGCTGACATCATCGCCACACCAGGATAAGATTTGGTAGAGGAGGAACTTTACTCAGGATGCTCACATACCTCCCCCACACTTGAAGTTTGCATTGCTAGGCAACAAAACTCAAGTGTGTTGTGATCAAGCTTCCTTTTGTAAATGTTCCCTCACCAAAGCTTATCTAGGTGTTGCAGCTGATGTGGCTCACATGTTCGTAGGCATCGCCTGTCCATCTTTCTTTTCAATCTCCACCTGAAAGGTTAGTGACCAAAAATACCCGAAGGACAACTCACCCTAACAAACATGTTCTTGCTTTTATTCGAAAAGGGAAATAAAACCTAACCTAATCCAGGCTATCTCCTGGGAGTGCTTTGTTTATTTAAGGTCATAAGCTCGACCATTGGAACTTCATCTTGCAGCTATCGTTGGTGGTGTCGTTCCCGTTTCACCACCAATCTTTGATGAATCAGTGAAGCTTTAGCTGCAAGGTTAGTGCCACAGTGCACACACGAAATCGGATATGCTTATGATAGACATATACATCTACAACCAACCTTCTGAACTTTCTAGAAAAGAGGACCATAAGGTGATTGCAGCCCTCATGCGTGCTTAGCGCACTAAGCATGTCTGACTCTAGAGGAACATGATGCGAGCATGGCCTGTATGATAGATTAAGGATGAGACTACCATGCTCATGTGTGGAATCCTTTCCTCCGGACTCCAGAGTCAGTGCCTCGAAAGGTTCCATGGCCCATGAGTTCTCCATCTCAAGAGAGTCATCGTGGAAGCTCGATGTTGACTCTCGATCATGATCGAAAGCAACATGATACGGACCAGTGGGAAGAGGCTGAAGCTCGGTCGAGAGTGGTGACGATCGTTCGCCTTCACAAAAGTGAAGAGAGTCTTCCGAGTCGTTCTCATGAGGGGTAGAACATTCTACAACCTTAATGAGAACGGGCTCGGATGATGCGAACAGAGATACATACATCATCCTCTCGAGCGGGTTTAGCTGGGGAAGAGGCTTCGCCATAGGATGTCTCGGACCATGGGTAGCAGAGGCAGAAGCGACTCCCCTAAGCTTATCATCTAGGCTCCCTAAAGATGTATCGAAGAGCTGCTCTAGAGGGGAGCCTAGGAGAAGATCGAGATCAAGAACATCAAAGATGTGAAAGTCTAAACTAGCCTCGATCCCGTCTATGATAGGCGGCACGGCACTTGCAATCCCCCGACATTCAAGAACATGTCCGAAGGGACAGGTCTTGAGGAGCATGTCGGATGGTGCTAGCGGAACTTTGCCCATAAGAGTTTCCGCTAAGTGCCATGGCAAAATGTTGACCTCCATGATTGGGTTACAATGGGCCTCTACGACAGTGCCTCTAATAGAGCAAGGGACAACCAGAGAAGGTGAGCTATTCCAAGTTGCCTCGGAAAATCGTGTCACTCCCTCTGACCATTCCTCTCTCATAGCCTCCTTAGGATATGCTTCGTCAGGAGGGTCAGGAGGTAGAGGTGGCATCGCAGGCCTAAGGGAAGGTTCTGTCGAAAGATTTCTAGAATGATCGGTGTGGACAGAAAAAGGATCTTCCCCTAATTGGGCATCAACAGAATTCGAGGTGTCTGAAGGACTTCTAGATGGGTCATCCTCGAATTTGCAAGTGGACACCGAAGGTTGAATTTCTTCTTCCTTTGGTGTTCGGGGTTCAGGAGAGGGCTCAACAGATAAGTCTTGGGATTCGAAAGATGAAGGCTCGGACTTGGATGTTGAGGGGCTCTCATGGATAGGCTCGGATTCCTGGCGGAGTTTGGGCCCGATAGCATGGTGGTAAGTGGGAAGACTATCTAGGAGTTCCCTACCTTCAGCTAGATCCCTATGGAGAAATGGCTCTCTAATATCAAGGCAACAAGCAGAGCGCTTGTTGAGACCGTTATAAAAGTTGCGAAGCAACTGAGAGTCAGGCATCCATAAAGGAGGTCCGCAATTGAGCAGGCATGAAAATCTACGCCAGGCGTCACCTAATGATTCCTTCTCTTTCTGCCGAAAACGGTGGATACGTTCCCGTAGAGCAGCAATACGAGACGGAGGGTAGAACTCAAGACAAAACTTATCTCTAAGCTCAACCCAACTATCATTCATGCTACCTACGGAGCATGTGTACCATCGCTCCGCTTTGCCTACAAGAGAGTATGGGAACAACTTCCACATGAAGGTATTCTGTGTCATGCTCGCGATGGCAAAGCACGAACACAATACTCGAAATGACGCAGATGAGCATATGGGTTCTCGCTCGGTAACCCAGAGAAGGACATGTTCCGAACCACCGTGATGGTTCTAGGAAGGAACTCTAAGCCAGATGCGAGGAAAAGTCACACAGAAGGCGGTGGCTCTGGGAGCTCATCCCTAGGGGTAGTGATGCTTTTACAGGAAAGCTTCACCATGGGTAGCGGGGGTAAAGGTAGAAGGAAAGAAACAAAAAGGATATTGATGGGTAACAGGGGTGAAGGTAAAAGAAAATGAAAAGGATAAATACGAGGACCACTAGGTTCAAAGATAGATACAGCAACCGTTCCCCAGCAACGACGCCAGAAATGCTTGTTGGTGTTTCTTAACGTCACCACTAGGCGCCGGGGTAGCGTGAGCGTGTAAGAAACTCCCGGGTACACTGACGAGTGCGAACGAATCCGCAAGCGTACGGATACACCGTTGTAACACTTCCCCTAGGAGAATGAGTATTCCCGTAGGGTATCATTCCAAGGAACGGTGTGTACTATCTCCTACTCTAGTATAGATGGTCCAAGGACACCAAACTCGAGCTGGGATAGATATGGGTTGAGAAGCACTTCCCTAAGGGACTTAGCTCTCAAGATGTATTTCTGTCATATCTCAGTCGTCCCCGCGGGGCGACAACACTCCAAGGTGTTGGCAAGAGAGCCCAACTCGGTACGTGATGTAAGAGGGTTGACAAAGGGTCCAACAGGCTGTCACCACTGCGGCCTACCTCTACGCTACGATCGTACGTGGTCTTCGCAGGAAAACCAGGGCCCAGACACCACGTCTGTACCCCAGATAAATACTATAGTGCGGATACGTATGCTAGCCCGCTAACTACACTATAGCAACCGTATAGATACGGTCCCACGAACAAGGGAAAGATCAGAATCAGATCTAGTCATTGAGCTACGGAGCAGAAAGAAAGCTATGGATGTAGCTGAACGAGATACAACAGACTTACTTAACTAAACAGGATCAGAGCATGCAAACAAGCAAATGAACTATTGCTCTGGCTCTAAAGGATCGAAGCCTTGTGTCATGAAGAACACAAGCCTCTAACTTATGAACGAGCCACGAACACAAGAACAAATCAATCATGCATGATGTCCACTATAGTCTAAATAAGAAATGCTGAAATACTCACTTTGATCTAAATGAAGAACAAGCATCCACGAGGACATCAACTCACGTCTCACCCTATCCTACCTTGCACTCTAATCACACACACAACTCATGGGAGAGGTGAGTCTCACCTCTCCAAGAGAGAATGAGAGGAGAAGGAGAGAGGGATGTGTTCCAAAATGGAGCCCCTCCCCTCCTATTTATAGAGGAGGGGTGGCTTGCCTTTGGGCTCCAAGTGCTCCACTTTTTCAGCTTCCCTGGGCGCAGCCAATGGTTGTGGGACACGAGGTAGTGAAGAACCGGGCCAAAATCGGAATATTCCTTGAAGAACCGGCCATTCCTTTGCTGGCTGGGCGCTGAGTGGTACTATAAATAGATTAACCGGAGCAGCTGGGCGGCAAACCGCGAGCGAGCCGGGCAGACCCGCGCGCACGCTAATGTGCTGGTGCCACGCATCCAGCCTCGGCGGCTTCCGCCGCACGGTCCCCGCACCGCCATCGCCCGCTCCAATCCCGCTCTGACGCGTGTCCCAGGCCGGCCGGTTCCCGCGCGGGAGCGCACGCGCGCGTCCCCCCACGATCTGTGTCGTGGCCCCTCGTCCTGTCAGATGGTGACACGTGGCCCAGGCGAGATCCTCTACACGCCGGCAGGCCAGCACATCGATCCGTGCGAGGGGGTGGAGCACCAGTGGCTGGTTGCCACGTGGCGCCCCCTGCCCTGCTGCCGCGCGCAGCGCTGCACCCTGCAGCGAGACCTGGGACGGGTCGAAGCCAATCAGGCCTTGCCACGTGGCGGTTCCTGGTCAAGTTGCACGGCACTGTAGTAGGATGATGTCAGCTAATTTGTCCCCTTCATATCTTGCGCATACGAACTCTGATGTAGGCATATAATATGTCCATTTTGATCGTCTCGACGAGCCCGTCGCAATGGTGTAGTCCAAATTGGCATTTGAGGTTGTTTATGATGACGTCTTTTAATAACCATTGGACTACTTGCTCTCAACTGTACCATTTGGCACGCATTTTGGTGCATCCTGCAACAAAAGCTAGAAATACCAACACTTGTGGAAATCATTAGTATCAAGCCCTATTCTAGTGTTGATGATCCTTTTACATTTATTTTATGCAGGTATTGACGGTGTAAAAGCAGCACTTTTCGATCGTCAATAAGGTTTTATTTCTGTAAATTAAGAAAAACACCTTGCTATGAAGGTTAGCAAGTTCTTTCTCCAAGTTGAGAGGTGATATCTATCCTATACAAAGCCTTTACATACATACATATGCTCCACCACAAGTGTTGTTTAGCATGATGAGTTAAGTTAGGATTTTACTCTCTTGGGAGGTCTAATTTCAAGCAATGATCATGTCCTTGATGTATACCTTTTATTGCTAGCCTCTTCATGTATTCGGTAACGGGAATTTCACATTGAATGCCCCGTACATCACCGGATTCCTTACCCAAACCTATAAACATCTTTTTATCATCTTACTCCTTGAACACAACCCATATTCGAAGATTCGTTCAATCTCTAGGCATGTTTATAATTAAAATTATCCAGGATAGCCACTTTAATGAGTGACATGTAAGAACTTGGAGAAGGACTTTGTCTAATGCTTTGTGCAGGAATTTTATTTTTAAAAGTTTGCAAAAACCCTCCAAAGAAAGTAAGAAAGCAAGTGTGGATGAAGTTGAAGATCTCTAGTGAAAAGGTAAGAGTTGTGGGGTAAGTTTTGAATTAGTAATTTCTAAACGCCCACGTTTACATTATGATTTTTGTTTCATGTCTCTTATATTAAAGGTGAATGATTGACTAACTTGAAAGGAAGGATTTGACGAAGCATGTTTCAAACTCCATGGATGAACAACTTTTGAGCAACTTGCTCGAGGACGCGCAAGATCTAAGCGTGGGGGGATGTTGGCGGTCGATTTCTGTCAACCAAGAACACTTGTTATGTTATAGTTTGGATTTCATTTTGGAACTAACCTGCCACTAGGCATACTAATGATATAACAAGTTCATCGTTGGATGTGTGTTTTGGAGTATAATGTTTACGCAGGAATTCATGCACTAAATGAGGAGAGATGCACTCGGTTCGGAGGACGATTTACATGATGATCAAGAGGCTCCGACCGTGCGTGAACTTGACTCCAAAGGTGGCAAGGACCAACGTGCTTCAATGAAGAATCTCCGAGGACCAAGATGAAAAGATCGGAAGATCATGTGTGAAGACCCCTTAACTTGGTCGCGGAGACAACGACGTCCGAAGCCCATATCCGAAGGAGGAAAAACCCCAAAGTGCAAGAAACAACACGTGGCAACAGACGGAGGCGAACCGGGCCAGGAATGGGCCAGGCCGGCCAGCCCAGGCCGACCGGCCCACCCCCTTCCCACGTCGGTTCGCCGCCGCCTTTCTTCGGTGATAAATTCGCGGAACCCTAATTGTTCGGGGGAGGGAGCCATTCACGAAAGACGACCAGAGAAGCCTCGGGAGATCAAACACAAGGAAGAGGGTTGATCCAGAGGGTGAAGATTCAAGAGGATCATCACCTAGATCAATGGAGGCCACCACGAGGAAGGAGGACGCCGAGGCCTTGCCACGGCGCCGCCGGAGTTGAAGGACACCGAGAGACGGACTCCATCGGAGGCATCCGCCATGTTCTACGGTGCCATGCCTAACGTCTTGATGGGGGTAAAGTAATCGTTTGTCCATGGAGTTGTAATGGATCTTGACATGTAGTCACCCACTCTTTGTTTGGATCTTTGTCTATCATACCTTCATGTTGATGATGCTTAATGTTTAAGGTTAGCTACCATTGCCATCGAGGTTGCTCCAGTAGATCACGTCAACATACCGTGTTCATTAGGGTTAGAGATGATTACCTTCGCGTAGTGACATGTACGAGGGAAGGGAAACACTTAACTCTTTGTTCACATCCTTAGATAGATTGGATCGGGGTTTTATCATGTTTAGGGTGATTGCATCTCAAGTACCTAGACTCTATGGGCATACGTCTTTCATACTTGTGAACCACCTCTCTCTCTTTAACATAATCTAGAGTTAGTTTGTCTTTACTTTATAGATTAATCTTTTCATCATAAAGTGCTTAATCAACTAAGTTAGTGTTAGGTTAAACGCAAGTAATTCCCTTGCTCCGTGGATTTACAAGAACCTAGGGGGTCCCCTCCCTTGGTGAAAAAGGCACCAAGTCACTCCGTGTACTTGCGGTGAAGTTGAACGTGGTTTTGAGCCGTCAACACTAGCCTACCCCCTAGCCTTGGAAACTAATAGTGAGAGGAGAGTCAAGAGAGATGTGTGTGAGAAATGGGAGCCCCTCCCCTTCTATTTATAGGCAAGGACCAGGCTTGCTCCGGGCACCAAATGTCACCAATACACCCCGGGATGCAGCAAGTGACCAATGAGCAACCACCATGTGGAGGGCCACGATGGGGTGCCACTAGGTCGGTTCGGCCGATCCTAGGATCGGCCGACCATCTAGGGCGGCCCCACCTGGTGTGCTTCCTCGTGGTGGCTTGCAGGTGGGCCCTCTGAGCTTTCCCTGGTGCATGGCTTGTTTAGAACCCTAGGTGGACCCATGGATCCATGTGATGTCCATGTGTCGTTCTCTGATTCGTCAGTGAGTGCCTTCCTTGGATCAGTGACATGAATGCCACCTAGAATCAGTGTGGCAGCCACCTCCTCAGCTGAGTTGGCATGAATCATTCCAAAACGGTGGGTTTCCATCTCTTTTCATGTTCATTTCACCTATATTCAAATAATCTCCAAGGACAAGTGGAACTACATTATTCATACCAAAATGCGAGTAATAAGTGCATATGCCTCTATTTATGTGAGAATATTGATGGCTAAAAGTGGTACTTAACAGCTGTCAACAGACAACATACAACCAATTATTGTGGATCAACTCAAAGAAGCTGACAAAGCCGAGTATGATAACTGCATGGCAGAATATGGTCGGCTTTTGATGGGCAGCTTCGGCCTCACCAGAGAAGGACCAGTAAGGAAGGTTCCTCTTCTAAAACCAACATAGGTCATAGTGCAGGCCGAGCCTAGAAAATTACATGACATGATGAAAGAAGCTATGCTTCACGCTTTGATCAATCAATCTTCTGTCTTCAACAATTCAGTGCAGAACTTCGTGAAGGAGGTTCTCAGAGAAGGGATCATGAGCTCATACAAGGGACCAATGTATTATCAACCTGGCATGACTTTTTCGTTTACTTCCAACAAGAGGTTCAATGAAGTGTTGCTGGTTTCTCAACCGACTCCAACTACTACTCCCAGCATTGTTGTGACAACTCCTCCTTCTACCTTGCCGCCATCAACAACCATGGGGGAGTTTAGCCAGCCAGGATCTTAAGGCTTCGTAACTGTTACTCTTGCGGCACCAAGGTTTCCACCAGAAAGGAATGCAAATGGAAAGCTGATAGGATTCGGTATGCATGCGGCACCAGAGTCAAGCTAGAGACAAGAGAATACAACGATGTCCAAACCTACTGGCCCTTATGCGGCTAAGCTCAATAACCTAGTTGGCTTTGCTCTTCAACATGATAATGGGATTACGTTCACATTCTACGATCCCAAAACCTATAGCCAACAAAGTTATGAAATATCATCCCTACACGCTTATATGGTCAAGCCACTACATGCTTCTCAGAGAGTTCAGAGAACTCAGGAGATTACACCTCAGCCAAATGCATCAGGTGGATTTTCGGCTAATCAGCCGATCATAAGTCACCAGATGGCACATGAGCAGATGAGTCCGACCATGAAAGCATGTGCAGTAAGGAGTTATGCTGCTAAACTCCAAGAAGAATACAATGAAGCTTTGAATCAAGCTGCACTCTTGGAAGCAATGACAGATCCTCTCTTGTTCTCGGCACCACAATATCAAGAGCAACCTATCCAGGATTTCTCAAATATTCAGTATGTACAGCAGCTGATTGCACCACAACCAAACCAGTCGAACCAAGGTTTGTCAACCGGACAACCAGTTCAAGGAACGTCATATACTGTTGAGATTGCAAGTCAGTACCGGGCTCCTCCTAATCCTTCGGTTATCTAGCGGATTATTCAGGAGTAGCTGAGAATAGTTGGAGCAACTTCAGTACAGCAATATCCTTCGGTAGGTTCTCAGCCTTTTGATCAGAAAAGCCTGATTGTTGAAGTTGCAAATATGCTGCAGAATCAATTCGGGTTAAAACCAAAGCAGCAAACACATATTTACTGAACACCCTACCTGGCATCCTTTGATCAAATCTCATTTCCTCAGAGGTTCAAGGTGCCTGACTTCACCAAGTTCACCGGACAAGATGATACCTCCACCATTGAGCATGTTACTCGCTTCATCATTCAGTGTGGAGAGGCAGGGATAAATGAGTCATTGAGAGTACGATTATTCTCATCCTCACTGTCAGGGCTAGCTTTTGCTTGGTTTACATCACTCCCAGCTAATTCAATTCAAAGTTGGGAAGATTTGGAAAGACAGTTTCATGGGTACTTCTTTTTGGGGATTCATGAGATGAAGATTACTAATCTCACCAGCTTGAGGCAAAGGAACGATGAGTCAGTACCCAACTTCGTTCAGAGGTTCAGGGAGATGAGGAACAAATGCTATAGCTTGGCTCTGACTGATAAACAACTTGCAGAATTGGCCTTTCAGGGACTCTTGCCATCCATCAAGGAGAAATATGCATCACAAGAGTTTGAGAACATCAGCCAGCTTCTTCATCAGCTAAGTCATGAAAGCACTCGGTCATATGAACCCAGGAGGAACTTTCAAAAATGAGTATCTTATGTAGACTGCTCTGATTCAAAGGGGGAAGCCGAAGTTGACTTAGCTGAGTGGGTACCAAACAGGAGCCGATTGCATGTCCCTTCGGCAAGAAGGAACCTGAGAGATTCAGTTTTGACACAACCAAAGCTGACAAAATATTTGATCTTCTCCTCCAGCTATACCTGAGCATTTTTGGCCTGGCCCGGCCCGCGCTAGGCCCGCCCACGGACCTTACTAGACGGGCGTGGCCAGAGATTTTGGAGCCCGCGAAAAAAAATCTTGGCCCGAACCCGGCCCGTAATGCTGTTTTTAGCTATTTTACATTATAAAATGTGCGGGCGGCCCGCCCAAGCCTGGGCCCGGCCCGAAAATTGAGGCCCGACACGTCCCATGGGACGGTCATGGGCAAGATTTTCTCGACCCAAAAAACTCAGATTTTTTTTGGCCCGGCCCGAACCCGACCCGGCCCGTGAAATGCTCAGGTCTACCTCCAGCAAGGGCAGATTAAGCTTTCACAAAATCATACCATACCAAGTGCAGAGGAGTTGAAGAAGATCAAGTACTACAAGTGGCACAATGCCACAACCCATAACATTGATGAGTGCAAGGTGTTTCGTCAGCAGATCCAAAATGCAATAGATCAAGGAAAGCTTAAGTTTGAAACACCTTTCAAACCAGGAAAGCCGATGAAGATCGATCAACACCCTTTTCCTACCCACACGGTTGAGATAACCAAAGCAAAGGTGTTGATGTCTAAATCGGCTAAAAATAAAGGAGCCATTGATCCTGAAATTCAGATGACAGCAGAAGAAGCCAAAGGGAAGGGATTGCTCGAAGAAGGAATTAACTCAAAGGGTTCAAAGCAGCATATTACATCGCATGTACTTCTGAGCAAGTTCCAACGCCAACAGAGGCAGATCAGAGAGAAGGAAGAATGGACGAGACACAATGTAGGTCACTAGAGATGTCTGTTTTTCAGATACTGTTGGGAAGAAGGGATCAAACTTCCGACATCTGACAACTGTCCAGAATGCGAAGGCTTTTATTCAGAAGGACAGTCATCCAAGAGGCCTTGTTTTGATAATGGAATAAGAAGCCCATGAATCAAGATCGGCAAGAGCACCACGACCAGCGCATCTCAGTATATGATTGGCTACGGGCAAGGCCAGCGTGTACGATCGGCTGGGGGGCAAGCGTCAAGACAATCGGCCCAATCGGCTAGAAGATATGGTCGATAGCAGAGTTCCCGACGAAGATGTGTTGGCTCGAGATCTAGAAAGGCGTCACGCTACACATGAGGACAAGAGTCAACACGAACCTCGCCAACCTAAGTGGTGCCTGGATGGGTTGACCAAATATCAGAAGAGAAGGATTCAATGCTTGCGACAATTGGAACAACACGAAGAAATTGAGAATCAAGCACTTGATAAAAAGAAGATCTGATCCCAAGTTTGGCGACCCAAACCAAAAGCTAATGATAAGAAAGACGATCAACCAATGGCAAGTGTCAATATGGTCTTCATGCTATACCCAAGGAATTCATGACTCCTGAGTCCGATTCAGATAAAGAACTAGGATTGGCTTAGTTAGCTTTGGATCCAATGATGGCCAGTTTTGAGAAACTGGAAGAAGAAAAGCGTCAGCATTTGAAAGCTCTATTTCTCAAAGGACATGTCAATGGGAAGCCAGTCACAAGGCTTTTGGTAGATGGCGGTGCATCGGTCAATATCATGCTCTATACAATGCTCCGGAGATTTGGAAAAAGTGAGGAAGATTTAACCAAGACCGATATCAAGCTGATTGATTTTGAAGGAAACGTATCTTTTGCTATGGGTGCCATTTGCGTGGATTTGACAATCAGCAGTAAGACCCTTCCAACAACCTTTTTCTTCATCAAGGGGAAAGGGTCCTACAATCTGTTACTAGGGCGAGATTGGATTCACACCAACTGCTGCATCCCATCTACCATGCATCAATGTGTCATTCAATGGATTGGAGATTCGGTGGAAATAGTCAATGTTGATTCCTCTTTCCACATTGCAGTGACCGATACACAGTGGAACTTTTAGAAAGTCATCTGCATATCAGGAAAGGTTTGGGAGACACATTTTCTCAAGATGTCTGATTTTGAGCTTCAGCCGATCCAAGCGATCGGTTCCAAAATACGAAGAGATGAAGCACAGATTTACATCGGCCGATCAGAGGGATTGGATTGTGACAAGACCAGGCCGATACTCATCAAAGCCAAGGCAAAGTTAGAGACATTAGATTAAGTACTTAGCCGATTACTACTTCTAGCTTTTTAGCCGATTTAGATTTTGGATGATAGCCGATACATAGTTATTGCCTCAGTGTAAAATAGTTGATACTGAGTTATCGCCTTAAGGGAAAAAATTGTAAAAGCAGAGGTGTTTGAACACTTATAGCCGATTAATGATTCGGATAATGGCCAATGTAACAATTGCCCTTAGAACAAAAAAATTAAAGATATATATTTCTTTCTCTCATATTTCAGTACATGGTGATTACATCCGCATTGAAGATCAACGGGTTACAAAATTGAAGGATGACTATCCTATCTCTCATATGATGAGGATATTGAATCAATGAACATCGGAGAGAGAGGAATGTCGTGAAGAGGAAACAGAAGACTAAGATCTTCGCCAGAGTCTGTGATCTTCCGCCGAGAGCTCTCAGAGTTGATGACCAAGATGGTGCATCATCCATCAACGCGCTCTTCCTCTGATAAATGTGCAGCGAGACATTCTACCTTGCTCCTTCCCCTCAGTCGTTGAACCCAAACTTTTCACAAGGATTCTTTTAGCTGTTGTACCTCCTGGCTTCACAAGAGGGGGTGGAGGAAGAGAAGTAACGCTACACTACTTCACTAGAATTCTTTTAGCCATGGCGAGAAAGGGGAAGAAGAGGATGATCGAACAGTAGGAGCCTACACCCTATTAGATCTAATCTTTGCACCATGGTGGAAGGTGTGGAGGGTCGATGTACATTTGGTTACCATTTATAGCTAAAACCAGGAGGGGTGGAAGGCGAGAAGATAGGAAGGAATCAAAAAGACGCCGGATCCGGTCAAATTGGAAACAATCCCCCCGTGAATGGCTCAGTTTTTAGAGACTGGCATTGATTTCAGTGATCCATTTCCCCAAAAAAGGGAGGAGCACTCAGAGGCTATTGAAGGGAAGCACTCTGTACTCCAGTAGAGGCGAAAACAAAGATGGTTATTCCTCAATGTTACTGATAGCATCAACAAGCTTACTGGCAGCATCATGAAGCAAAACTATTGCAAGAAGACGCTTGTTGAGGTAGAGGGAGTACTAATCCTTCTTGAGTACACTCCGAGGGGAAGATGCCTCCCATCCCTAGAGGAAAAAGGGCCAAAAGAAAAAATAATAAAAGAGCCTATGAAAAGAAGCAAGTGAAGAACCATTGGGTTATAGGCTGAGTTTTATAAAGAGGTGCATAAGAAAAGACAGTTCAGAGGCACATGTCGGCATTGAATGTCTGATGGCATTCAAGAGGTGATGGGTAAGGTTCATCTGTCATGATTCAGAAAGATCACGAGACAAACAATGCACGTTGTCAGAAAAGAAATCGTCCAGAAAATGCAGAAAATCATACGGACGATTGTCTTTAAAGATGAGATACAATAAGACAAAAGTCCATTATATCAGCTGAAAAGAAGAGAAATACATTAAGGCCGATTGCATCGGCTGAAAAAGGGAAAAGGGATTTAATAAGGCTAATCACATCGGCTAAAGAGAAAAACTACATTAAGATTTCTCTAAATCTTTGGCCTTCTCTAACTGCATCTTGGTGATGGCTATTTCTTCCTCTACTTGGTTCAATTCCTCAAGAAGGTGCATCCTCCTGGTTTCCAGAGCCTCTAATTTTCTCTCATCTGTGGAGATCACAAGTTGAAGACCCCGCTTCTGCCTCGAAGATGGCGCTCGTTGATTCGCATCATGTGTGTTAATGTTCGTCAAGATCCTCTCTACGTCCTCGCGGTTGGGAGACTAAGGAGAAAAGAGGGATAATTACCATGTGAAGTTCATGAATGGAGAGATAAAAGAAAGGATTGAAGTAAACCTAATTCACAGAAGAGAAAGAAGAAGACATCACATTAGAGTACATGAAAGAGGATGGAGATGACTCGTTTTTATAGGCTGATCAAGCGTTTGGTCAAAAGAAAAAGACAAGGCAATAAAAGAGGAGCGTTGGAAGTTAGCTAACATTAAAAGGCCAGCTACAAAATACCAAGTTCAGAGTTACACATGCAAGGGCATTTAAACTATGCCTAACGAATGAATGGCATTGATAGCATCCAAGCGGAGCTGGTCAACTTTTTCTATCTCCCGACGATCGGTGTTGGCTGAACCAAAGACCGGCCGTTTCTCTCGGCTGATAGCTTGGGCTCTCTTAGCAATGGCATCCTTCTTATGCTCCATACTGCTGATTGTGTTTGGGAGGTTTGCCAGCTTCTCCTCCAAGGATAGATACTCCTCGAGCTGCCTTAACTCTGTAAGAAGATCCGCACATCTTCTCTTCATCCGGTCAATAGTGGCAGAGATCTCTGGATGAGAATGAGACAAGACTTGGATCATGTTGTCCAGATCGGTTATCTGAGAATCAAGAGCCTCTCGATTCTGAACCAACTACTCCTGACGAGTTCTTTCTTCCAGCCGATTCTGTGCATGCTCAACACAAAGCTGATGACTCTCTATGAAAGCAACTGGATGAAGCCTATCTTTTACTTCAGCTGGCAGCTACCCTCTAATCTGCTTATAAATTTGTCTAATCGGTTCCGCCTGTTGAACCAATTGACTGATATCTTGATCAAGAAGGAGTAGCATATCTCAGAGATGTGATTGAACATCGTCAGGAAGTGCACACAACGACAATACCCGGGAAGAACTACCAATGGGAAGATCATCCTGGATCTGCAAAAGGGCAAAAATACTATTATTGAAAAGACAAGGTTGATGAAGAAAAAGGATGCTCACAATTGGAATAGATGACTTCGGATCATGTGCAGATGGTTCTTCTTCATCTATCATGATAACATCGGCAGGCTCTTTTCGGCTTTCAGTATTGAGATAAGTAGCCGATTCTTTCTCAGCGCCATCTTGGAGCTCATTGGATTCCTCAACCTTCTGTGTTTGGGGTTCCTCTCAGGGAAGATCGGCCGATAAAGGGTTTTCCTCGACTTGCTCTTGATTTGACTCTGGTATAACGTCTTGTGCCGATGATGCTCTTGCTTTCTCTTGGATAAATTTGTCCAATAAACTAGAAGACTGCAGATAGAAAAGTGTGCGGAGTTGGGAAATATATTAAGAAAAGGAAAAAGAGGTTCAGATGATTGTTACTGTCATGGCATCGGCTAGTATACCAGCCATGTACCCTGGATCAACAAACACATCACCGATAGGGGTATCGGTGTTCATATCAATCGTATCGGTAGATACCCTGGGTTTCTTCGGGGCTCTGATCAAAACCTTCCTCGCAATTGCTTTTCTCTTCTGGCGCTGAGGAACTTTTGAAGCTGAACCCTCCATAACACTGGCAATCTTTGGAGACTTGTAGCTAATCCATGGATGACCTCGAGGAGGGAAATAATCAATCGGCTGACCGCTCCAGCTCATAGATGGTGGTTCAGTATTTCCGAGCTGAGGAGGGACAAGAAAGAGAAGAGTTAGGAAACATGACATCAAATGCATATTGGAGCAAAGAAAGGATTGTTACCTCGCTGGAACGGACCCGGTAATTGCTATCAAGCTTCTGGCAATACACAGAACAAGCCACACAGAATAGATGTTCACTCCATTCAGACCACCAATCTTTAAAAGCAGAGGAAGAGAATGGTATATTATTCCAACCATCAGGCACCACAGTTGCAGAGTCTGGGTTCAGGTTTTTTAGCCGATCATAGGGAAGTGCATCGGGGATTATTTCTCTGGGCCTGATCAGATCTTGAAAGTAAAGGCCAATCGGCAATTGACCAAAGCACAGTTGAAGAGCTGCAACCGAGGGATTATAGAATTAATATGATGGGGGTTCACTGCCAAAGAAGTTTGAAGGAAGCATACATGGTCTGATGATATGTTCAAAGATGATTTTATTGTGATCATCGCTAGTAACATCTTCAAATCAGAGGATTGATTCGAATCTGTTATTAGGATCTCTGTATGAAAACCAAATAACAGCATCGTCGTTGAGACCATGATAGAAGCCTTTGAAAAACCAGTGATAAGGATCAATTCTTTCTTTCTACCTGGGAAAACAGAAATTGCTTCCCCAAAATTGCGACATGAATGAGTTTCTGGAGCCACATCATTTGGTTGATCTAAGGGAAAGATGGAATTGAAGATGTTTTGGCTTAAGAGTGCATGAAAGTAAAGATTTAGCCAGGGATTGATGAACCACCAAGGACCACATGTGTTCTTCACTGGTTCACCTTTCACCAAACTTGTTGCCACTTGATGAAGCAAATCATAAACTGCTCCAAGAAGGTCTTTACCCAAGGGAACTTTTTTACCATTATCTAAGAGTTCGGCAATTACTTGATAATTGGAGGTGGGACCAATAGTTTTTCCATAGAAGATAAACTTGTCCAACCATATGTTGAGAAAAGCTACATGTTCCCTAGATTGGACAGTTCCAATTTTCATGTGGTCAGTAATATAACCGGTCCAGCCACAAGAGTCTTTGGGATTGAAAGATGGATTGGCCTTTCGAAAGGTTTGATCCGAGGAAGAGATGTCTAAACCAGTCAACATTAAGACATCGGCTAGAGTAGGTGTGATTGGCCCAAGACCAAAAAGGAAAGCATTCAGGGCGTCCGACCAAAAATATGAAGCAGCTATGAGAAAAGATTCATTTTTGGCCATGTCAAACAAGGAGAGGGTAATGCATTGACTTAGACAATGTACTTCCCAATGAGGCCGATATTTCTATGAGACTCTACAATACCATGTCTTGCACCCTTGAGTATAACCAGTCCAGGTTCTAAAGGCATCTTTTCAATCGGACACCTTCATATTGGCTTTCTTAAAGGGGATTCTGGTAGTTTCATGATTTATCAGAGTGGTTGGCTCAGGATCACCCATTGGACCAAGGAAGATGAAACCAGGTGGGTCGCTAACAAGGATTGTGATATGATTCCTGAATTCCTTCAACAAAAATGGAAAAGTCTAAGGAAAATCAAGATAAAGCGACATCAGGTTGGCAATAAAAAGGCAAGGGATTCAAAAAATACCTGAGGAATCGAATATAAAATCACCCGAGGAGTAGCTACAGGAGCTGCTTGATGATCACCACCAGCAGAACTTGATGCGGAAGCCATCGATTTGACAAGAAAATCAACTACAAATCTAATCAGCTTCAAAAATTTAGAACTGTAGCAAAAGGGTGGCTTATATTTATAGGTTGGGGTCCTGAGTTTATCTGACGGAAGAGTACGACTCGGAGGGAGGTTCCAAATTTGATAGAATTTTGGAGCAAAAGATATTTACTCCGAAACTGGGGGCATGTGTTGACACTATTTTTTGACACATCAAGTCGAAAGAAGCTAAAAGGGCCCATGAGAGATTCAGAGTAAGGAAGGAAAGAGTAATCAGCCAATGAAGGCCGAGATAGAGATCGGTCGATTGGTGATAATTAAACAGAGCCTGCCGATGGTCAAAAGGAGGATCGGCCGATTCAGGAAGAGAAAACGGCAAAAGAAGGATACACCAAGGAAGGAAAGAAGGCTCAGGCAGGTCAACATCGGTTGGTAGCAGGTCAAAGATATTCAGAGAGTCCGACTCTTGCATGAGTCATTTATTTTTAGTTGTTGTAGTTTCTTTTAGTCAAGTAAGCTTTGTCGTAATCAATTAGGAGTCAAGTTGTCCTCAGGGCATAAGTAGCGACCCTGTGTGGTCGAAGAAAGATCGGACACACCAACAAACACAAAACCTTTACTCTTTTCCTGCAATTTACTACTCAAGTTGGCGACTTCACCAAAAGTTTCTTTCTTCTTATTTTCTTATTTCTTCAAACGTCATCCTTCAAGCTCGTTGGGTTGCATCGACTGATCTCTGGCAGGCTTGTGAGTACAGTTTTAACGAGTAATTTCTAGGCTTTAACCTCCAGGCATATCGTTGTGGTTTCATCTAGATTTATTCACAATTTATCGATATCACTTAGATCTGCAAGTTTCGTACCAATTCTTATTTATTTAGCTTTTATCACCAATTTATCCCACTCGAGGCTAGATCGCATCGGCTACTCTCGTTACGTCATTAGCGTATCGATCACACAGCCGATCTAGACTTGTCCTGAGTGTTGCCACATAGAGCTTAACTTGCTCTGCTCATCCTGCATGCTGCTGACGTCACTAGATCGGCTGACATAGCCGCTCTGAACAGACTGCCCAATCGACTGGCCGAGTTTGCCTGCTCCCGTATCGGCCGATCCAGCTGTTATGTTGTGCCCATGTGGAAGACCCTCATCGGTTCTCTTGCCGATTAACCCGTATTTAACGCTCTACTCTATTTCTGTGTCGATCAACAGGTCAGGTCGGCTGGCACACCTTGTTACATCTAGGGGATCCATGACGTGTTGCCGTGAAGAACTTTATTCTATTTTTTGCACAAACACAAGGAGACCGGTGTCAGGGGTTGAGACCTGGACAGATCCGCAAGGGGGCTACCCAAGCGGTTTGTAGGTTAATGGAGAGGATGGGGAACTAAGAGCGTAGGTGGTAGTTCACGTGATGAACTCAGAACTCAGCAAGTATGGCGAAGAACACGGGGGCCCAAGGGTTTAGACTGGTTCAGGCCTTCGGAGAGTAAAACCCTACGTCCACTTTGGTGGTGGATTATGCGAGAGAGATGAAGGTGTCCCCTCGAATGGAGCTCTAGGCCGCCTTATATGGGCAACGGGCTAGGGTTCCCATTCGAGGTCGGTGGACCCGTATCTGGGTCGGTTACAAATTGGAAGGCTATCCTCCCAGATTACAAGGAGTATCCCGTGATACTCGGACCTACTGGCAGCGCCAAGCCGCGTGCTACTGCTTGCCTTGCACTCCAAGCACCGCGGATCCTCCGGGATCTAGATAAGGTTACCCGAGGTCGTCGGTTCTGTGGATAAGGTCTTCGGGCCCACTTGCAGGTCAGCGAGGCTTCTGGCAGGTCGGGTCCACTTGGCAGGGACCTCTGGGACACTGGTCGGTAGGACCCATGGGTACCCATGTCTCTCAAGCCCCTGATCGACGTGTAGGCGTAGCGGCCGAGACGAGGTCATGTCGAAAATTGGCAAAGACATGGCGCCGTCAAGGTCGTGTGAACGGGGATCCAAAGAAGAAAAACCCCTCCAATGCGCGCACGAAGTCGAACATCGAGCTCCTGAAAGAAATCCAGAAGGTCATAGTGAAGGTGAGGTGGCGACCTTGAAGAACCGCCGACCCGACCTGGATCAGGTGACACGAAGTAGTTCTGCGACCTTCAGAAAGGCCGCAATGCCAATCGTAGGTAGGTCGAGCAAAGAAGTAATGGAAGCAGGCTTCCATGAAGTCAATGCGACGTAGAAGGAAGAGGGCATCGCAAGACGCACTCGTGTAGTAGCCCCCGAGAAGTAAAGCGACCAGAATGGCCGGTTTGATGCTCCAAAGAAGAAGAAAAAGAGAACCTACGACCTTCTATTGTCAGCAGGATGCTCTGACGGACTGAGCCAATAGGCCAAAATGCTTGGAATCTTGAGGAAAACACCAAACACCGAAAGCTGTCATGACCTGAGTCATATGTGCACTGTACGGTCACGGGCCTTCTCTCGCGTAAAGCACAAGTTGCTATCCACTCGCAAAGGTTAAAAGGCACCAGGGTGAGTCCGGTAGGGGAAAAGCGCGCCAATGCCCCCCACAGGTGAACAGTGACATCGTGCTTCACGCGGGAACAGTGACCTTGAGGATAAGGATGCCGCGCAAGCCGGGTTGCGGATAAGATTGGAATCCAAGTGCCGCGGGTATAAATAGGTGCCCACGACATTGAGCAAAGCACCCAGACTGCTTGTGAAGCCATGGTGATGCTGTGTAGTAATTTTTCCATCCCTTGGACTTGCGTCCGTCCACCAGAGCATAGAATTAGTGTCGTTCATGCTTGGAGCTAGAACAATGCTTGCGAAGCCCGAAGAACTCGATCAGCCGCTTCACCCGCGCCCACCGAGGAATCTAGGTGCAGCATGGGGCAGTACATGCGTCGACGGGCCTCATACGCAAAGGCCTGATGTGATGCTGGAGAACACCACGCTCCACCCAGAGAGGCCCGAGGTGACGCTGGTTCCATTTGGAATCTTGTGGTGAAGCTCAAGCATAATACTGGGCACCACAGGAAACCTGTTGGAGCTCGAGTAGAGGTGGCTATGTGGCAGCTGCCTCTACAGTGGCTGTAGAGGTCCTCAACCAGGTCCTGAAGCCAGAAGAAAACTTGTGATACGCCTTATTAGTGTAGACTGTATCGCAAACACTTTATAGGGTAGCTCAGGGCCTTTAATGTCTTTGTATCTTGTAATTGGCCAAGGGCCAAAGTCCTTGCCGCTTATGAAGCTGTATTACACATTTGTATGACAAATGGTATTTCTGAAGTAGATGTAGAGGCACCCGAGCAGCAATGGTATGGCTACCAAGGTCCCAGCTCGGCTATACAAGCACGCCGACCTTCAGAAGGCCTTAAGAAGCGACAAATAACCCATGTCGACCTGAATCAACATGGTCGTTGTGCCGTGACACAACACAGGGCATCAACTTGAGAATTGTAGGTCTAGGCGACCTAGAAGGCAGGAGGGCCTTAGCAACCTCAAGGAGGAGCTGTAGTTATGACCAAGAGGTCGCCAACGGGCAGCAGGGCCTTTAAGCACAGAGCCGTTGGTGTAAACCCGCCATCGCAGGCTGAAGCGACCTAAAACGCAGCAGGGCCTAGGAGCCGTGGTGTGAACCCACTGTCGTAGGCCGAGGCGACCTAGAAGGCATCATCGACCTTGCAGAGGCGATGTGATAGACCCAAAGGTCATCCATTGGTCAGGAGACCTTGAAGCAGATATCATTTGCAGTATAGTAGGGGGCTTGATGTAGGGCATGACAGGTCCATGAAAGCTGGGTCGTTAATCGCGGAGCCAGTGGGCCTAGATTCCCGCACGGCACGAGCCGTTACTGCCTATGACCATTAGGCCGAAAGAGCCGTTGGAGAAAGATTCGTTGGGTCGCTGAAGATCCCGCAAAAATGAAGAGACGTCTGGGCGCGGCGGCTCACGACGCCGCTAGGGCCCATCTATAAAAGGCCGAGTGAAGGGCTGGGGACCCCACTCACTTTCATTTCCACTTTGACTTAGGGTTTCGCTTCCGCCACTAGAGCATTCCGCGAAGTCCGCCGGCACCGCGCTTAGATCCGCCCCGCCGCGCACCGCAGTATGCACGTGAAGTCCCTCGCAGTATATTGGGCTAGATCAATTGACATTCAAGAAGAAGAAATGGCTTCCAAGCTTGCGCCCGCGCCGGAGAGCATCTGGGAGCCTTCGACGGTGACGGAGGAGCAGCTCTAAGGTCTCGTGGTGCGCGGCCTGCTGAAGCCCAAGGAGGAGGTGGGCTGGAGGCCGGCGACCGGCGAGACCTTCCCCACCGAGGGGACCGGCGAGACCGTCGCCTTCGTCGTGCACGTCGAGCGCGGATTCGGAGTCCCCACGGGCGACTTCTTCCGCGGGCTCCTCCGCTACTACTGGATCGACCTGGTACACCTCATTCCCAATGCCATCACCACGATTTCATCCTTCATCCACCTCTGTGAGGCATATTTGGGGATACCGCCACACTTCCACCTGTGGCGGTATTTCTTCGACCTGAAGAAGACCGGGAAGTCCGAGGTCGTGGGGAGCATCGGCTTCATGTTCTGCCGCTACATGAAGCCGGTGTACATCGAGATGGTGTTGTCGGACAACACCTCGGTTGGAGGCAGGGGTGGTTCTATCGACAACCCGAAGCCGGCGCTGTCGATAAGGTCGGGGTATGTGCTGGTGCCAGTGCCGGAGTGGGCCAATCAACCGACGTCACGGGAGAACGATGCCATCAAGCCACTACTGGACGACCTGGCGAGGTTGAAGGCGGAGGGGCTGACGGGCGACGCTGTGGCAATCAGCTTCAGCCGACGGCTCCTCCAGCCGATCCAAGATCGGGTGCACCCGGCCTATGAGTATTAGGGCCAAGCCGATCCCACCCGGGTGGCGCAGTGCAAGGTCTCCAAGGAGGAGATGGTGGACTGGGTGAAGGACCTGTTCGCTGGGCAGATCCGCAACCGGACATGCCCGAAGGCGCTCAGCCTGAAGCGCCCCACCGAAGCTGTAAGTCGCCTTTGTCTAGTCGACCTTAATTTGTTGCTCATGTAGTTGGATATTCGATGTTGGTGATGAAGGTCGTCTAATGTAGGGTCGTGAGGGCGTGTACTAGTGCCCAGCTCTGCTTCCTGACGAGGATGAGCGGAGCTTCAAGGTCCGAGCTGCGGAGGATATCAGGGTACCTCCACAGTAGTACATCGACAACTACCTCTCCGACTCGACGGTGGAGGGTAGTGACGATGAGGATCCCGCCACAAGGAAGGTGACGAAGACTGCCGCACCGTCGACGCGGCGCACGCGGCAGGTCGCCGGCAAGATGGCAGCATCCAAGGCCGCCGCAGTGATCGCCGCCACCCAGACGGTGAAGAAGAAGAAGAAGAGGAAGAGGAAGGACGCCACAATGTCATTGAAGGCGGCGACAGCCAGCACCGAGGCCGAGACGGACGCCGGTGAAGATGATGACGCAAGGTCGCCCACCACACCATCCGAGCAGGGGAGGGAGAAGCACTACGTGAAAAACAGCCATTGGTAACGGGCGCGGATGGCCATTGGTAACGGGCAAAACGCCCGTTACCGATCAAGCGTTACAAATAAGCCAAGAAAGGTAACGGGCGGATGCCCGTTACTGATAACACGTAATTGTAACGGGCGTCTAACAAAGGCCGTTATCGAAACAAGTTACCGGTCACCTGAAATGTTTGTTTCTCTGGGCCCACATGGACCTTTGGTAACGGGCATAGAAACCTAGCCTGTTACATGAACTCACTATCGGAGACGTTTGCTGTGGACACGCGTCTGCACGTAAGGAGACGCATTTTTTGTATGCGCGTCTTCTCTGTCTGGACGACAGGAGACGCGTGCTCTGGATGCGCGTCTCGCCTGTCTCCACGAAAGGAGACGTGTGCTCTGGACGCGCGTCACGTCTGTCTCGACGACAGGAGACGCGTGCTCTGGAAGCGCGTCTCCTCTGTCTCGACGAAAGCATCAACTTGTAGTGCCCACCGGTCAGTATTAGTAACGGGCCTTTATGCGGCCCGTTACAGTGTTGTCATACTTGTAACAGGCGTTCCAAGTGAAGCCCGTTACTCACAGATCTGTTTTTGTAATGTGCCTTACTTAACGCCCGTGACCGATACGTAGGGCACCTACAGTAACCTGCCCGTTTTCTGGCTGCATCCCAGAACCAGCCAGGATTTGGCAGCCACCAGATCAGGGGCTGCATCCTGGAAACAGCCAGGATTTGGCAGCCACCACAACAATGCTAGGAGACATCACAAACACATTCTCATCACATATATACACAAGCAAGATCACATATATATACACAATAATGCGAGATCACATCAAGTTCCTCATCAGATCGACATGCATGCTAAAGTTTCAAGTTCGTCATCGGTGCTTTGTTTGGATGGAGTCCTGAGAAAACTGCCTAAACCAGGCAACATCTGACCCCAGCCAAGCAGGTTTCTCAGGCAGTACTAAACTAGCCTGAATGCAGCAAGTTTCAAGTTTGTCAGGCAGTACAATGAACTCACGGTGCACCATTATAGAGGTTGCCATTTCGGTCGAGGATCTCCTTAACAATGTACTCGCACAGCATCTCCCGGACCGGCTTTAGATCTTCTGTAGAAACATTAAGGGCAGGTTTGAAATCCTGCAAAATAAAATAATTATGAGAATACAAGTACAAATCAGTTTCTAAAATCAAATGGAGAATATATGAGCAGAGACAAGGGTGAGATCATTATCTACTTACAGCAGCCTTCTTGATGTGAGGTATGTTTTCAAGTAGTTTGAACATATTGAATGCCACATGGAATCCATGCAAAAAGGACCCCGATGGCTGCTGAGCACACTGCGCATCGAGGTACCAAAATGACAAGTTAATGCAGTACCAAATTGGTATGAAGGGACCATAAAAACACCTTGGTCTTACAGTGGTATTTGGCTTGTGCTTGAATGTCTGATTGGATTTTAGCTTTGTCTTCTTTCCTTTCATCCCTTCGTCCTTTGGGCATATATCTTCAGAGGCACTGCATGATCAGCAATACCGATTAGAAACACTAAGAGATTGAATTTTGTGAACAAAACCTACAAGGTACGGATCAAGTCACAAGCGCTCGGAGGTCTTCGAACTTTTGCGGGGGATGATGTTTAGCAGAATCTAGATACCACACCTCTTTGAACTTCATACAGATGATCAGTGTGACATAGTGGCCACCGGTGCCGAAGGCACCCACCACGTAGTCATTCGTCATTGCATTTCTCAATACTTTTATTACAAGGTTAGACTCCTTATGAATCTTTGTGGTCGTGAGAACCTGTGGATCCAAAAACCCAACACTGATCTTCATCTCCGCTGCCTTGTCCTTCATTTTCCTACAAAAAATCCAAATGTTAGCATGCATGAACTTTGTGGTCAAAATTAAAGAAATATCTATTTTGGTTTTAAGGCACTTACAATGTCCACAACCTCAAGAAGGTCTCATCCAGAGCAACCAGGGTTATAAGGTCATACACGTGACTGAATGCAATGTTTAACATTAAATCACCAGCACCATGAAAGGAGTCTTCAGGCAACTTTGCTGGAAAACTAAGTTTATCCTTACTGTGTTCCATGGCGTAAGCATGCAACCTGGCACAATTCGGTCCAGCAGCCTATAAGTCCGCTTCTGACAACATAGGCACAGCAGGCTTGTATTTTGGATCCCGTTTTGTCCAAAAACAGTTAAGAAGCTCATCTCTAGGCAGAGGTTTCCTGGCCCCCTTCTTCTGCGGTGGCTGCTGCTCAGGCGGAGATTGCCTGTCCTCCGCCTGTCGCTGCTACTGCTGCTGCTTAGGTGGAGATTGCTTGGGTTCCTCCTGCTGTAGTCGATGCTCCTGCTACGTAGTTTTGCTGATCTGCTGCTGCTTCTTAGGCGGAGATTGCCTGTCCTCCTCCTGCTGTTGTCGATGCTCCTGCTGCATAGTTTTGCTGATCTGCGGCTACTGCTGCTGCTGAGCTTTCTCTTGCTGATGCTAAGCTGCAGTACCTCCATCTGATGTTGTACCCCTGCTACCTGATGTGGGAGCAGGGTTGGTATTTCTCGTAATGGGTGGTATATGGATCCTGTTCTTTGACCATTGGATCCTTATACAGAGAGCCTCAGCTAGGGTTTTTACTTCATCCCCCCCAATTGGTACAGGCAGAGGGTAGTGACCCGTATTACCCCACACATAACTAGGTTGCACCACAGCATACCCATCCTGCACTGGTACTGTATGGAGAGTCTTTTGCAATGGAAAGACAGTGGCTAGTGCGAGCTCCACTTTATTACCGAAGCCATTCAAAAGGCTGCACTTGGTTGGCTCTGTCAGCTTATCTATTGTGTCCAGCATAGGTGATCGACTATCAATGTGCTGTTGACTACCTTCGTCCTCGCTGACATGCCAATGGTCTTCCTCTCTGCCACGTGCTTCTTCTTCCTCACTGCCATGCACATCTTCTTCCTCGAGGCCATGCACATCTTCTTCCTCGAGGTCATGCACATCTTCTTCCTCGCTGCTACTGACAGGTGGTGATTGGGGAGGATGAAGTACCTTTTTCCTTATATCAAAGCCTGATTCTTCTAGAATGGAGACAATTCTGGTGACTGGTTCAACAACTAGGTGTTCCATCTGCGGTTCAGCCTTCTTGTTGCTCTTCTTCCTGTACATTCCAGCAAACTCTTCACTAAACCCTTTACCCCAGCCAAGTGAACTAGACACACCTCAGACCCGACCTCGATGCTCTGGAGTCTCAAGTGCTACGGTGAGGATATCATTCTCCCTAACCCCGAAAGAACCATCGCTAGCCTGAGATGCAAGTGTTTTCACCCTAGTTGCTACCCCACCACCGCAGGGTTACTGAATGTTATGTCCCCGCTTCCTTCACTAGTGGTCTTCCTCTTTCCTACCCTTGCCCGCAGATAAGGCCTCGAACGTCCAGGAAATTGGTCCCAAGGGTTCTATTTTCCTTCTTCAGCTAGGTTTGCATCCTCCTCCTCCCACTCTTTCCTTTTACGAACATAACCTTTTCTGCCCGTCCTGTGTGGCTTATCATGCAATGCTCTCTTTTCTTTCATCCCCTGGCTCAATAGCTGAAATCTAGGAGAATTGGTTTCCTGCACAAACACGGTCCAGTCTTCTGGCTACAAAAAGGCATGCTTCACAAAAGGAGTCTCCTCTTGGCTCACAAATTTTTTTCTTAAATGGGTCTTGAACCGCCGTTGCAAGGTCCAATCTCTGACATAGCTGCCTTAACTGCCTTCTTGCGAACAGATTCATCCAGATTGGCTGGGTAATCTAGCTTTTCCTCTAAAACTGTGAACATCTCTTCCTTCTCAATTGGTGAGAGATCTTCAACTGCCCTGTTGATTGACACCCTCTCTCGAATAATGAGGCCACAGACCAATACAAATCTATCCCTCGCAGCATCTGGGGTAGGCCAATAATTGTTATCAAGTCCAGTTGCGGTCAACTTGTCTTCTGGCCATTTGGTTTGTGTCCTTGACCTGCGGGATCGAGTACTACTCGCAGCAGTATGTGCTGATTGACCCTGTGAAGAAGGATCACCGTTGATAGGCTATGAACAAGGTTCACCGTCGATGGGCTGTGATGGTGCACTAGAGGTAGAGGAGTTTGGTGTTGTGGGAGACTGCATAGATGATATGTCAGGTCATCAGTAGAGCAACATAAGCTAGACTGAAAACCTAAACAAAATAAGATAAATTCTTATTCTCTGACAGGCAAAATAGTTGATATTAGCATACAGGTTGGGGATAGGTGCTAACCATTTTGACAGGGTGAAGCAATATGCTTATATATCAAAGCAGAGACTAAATTCCTTCAACTGCTTCCTTGTCCAACTTCTGCAGCAATGAATTGTGTGTTCCATGTGTACATGCAACAAGAGGACAAAGCAATTAGAACTAAAGTATGCTAACAGGTCCAAAGCATAACTGTCGATCTGGTACATTCGAAGCAAAACAACATTTGAACAGTTCATATAAGTTCATCTGTTAGCAACAATTTATTCAAACAGACTTGGAGGAACAAAATTCATCCGTCAAATCCACAGCCAATCAATTAAAAATGAACTATTAAGGCATGTTGTACTAATGCAGGCAATTCCAGGAGAATAATCCTATGTGAACAACCGTAAAGTAGCATGTCTCCCTAATCCACCTTGACAGGAATAGCAGATTGGGTGGCCGAGCACAGAGAGGGCGTTGGGGGTTCAAGCAGCACTAACCTCTGTCGCGAATGAAGTAGTTGTTCTCGTGGTAGTTGGAGAGGCCCGATCCGCGTCGCCTCGTTGCCTGAGGTGGCCGGCTCGTCGTCGTGGCCGGGGATGCCGGATCCGCGTCACCATCTCTAGGTTGGCTGGGATGCCGTCCGTACGCTAGTAACCGCGTCCTCGTCACCGTCGTCACGGCTGGAGCTGCTTCGCTGACGTCACACCGAGAACGGTGGGGCTGGAGAAGAGTAGGGCTGCGGCGGCGGCGGGCTAGGGCTGGAGAAGGAGCAGGGCGGCGGCAGGGAGACTGCGAGCGTGGTGGATCTGTCTGAATTAGACTCCTGGATCTGTCTGAATTAGACTCCTGAGTATATATATGTCCCCTGCGCGCGTGTTACTATGTTCACGGAAATTACTGGCGTGCCCTTGAACGGCTCTCTGGTGGAATTGGAATTCCATGGGCATTATAGTCAATATAGGTGGGAATTTTTGAACAGCGCGCGCAAGGTTTGCCTGCTGATGCTGACAATGGATAGTCATCGCCGATGCTGGTTAGTAAACCCGTGTCGGCTAGATTGTCATCGCCGACGTTGGTTAGTAAACCCCGCGTCGGCTTCGTCGGCAGGTATCTTCTTTATATAGGCTGCTGACACTGACGCGTGGGCCCGACACTATTTTTTAGAAATGAAACTCACATCCATCAAATATTAGAGCCGGTAAAACAGCACCTAAAAATTCATTAAAAATAACATCAATTCATATTTGGACATTTAGTATTTTAATAAAATATCAACAGTCACACTTGTGTACCCAACATTCTTATAATTCGAATATACATCTCATGCTTGTGATATAATAATTCTAATAACATCTTAGTTTACTCCAAAAATTCTACAAATTGATGTGGTAACATAAATTGGGTACCTAAACTTGTCATAAAAAATTCAAATAGTTTTGATAAAGGAAGAATATACTTGTGTACAAATGGCTACATCTCTCACAAAGTTTCTTAGAATGTTGCTTGAACATTGAAGTTTTCCACACTTTGCAACATGTTCGATCTCGTACGCATTTGAAATTTTTACACAAGCTTGTGTTCACCTTAAGATTACGAAATGCAAAGTTTCATTACTAATGGTTGTGGAAAACAAATATTATTTCTATGTTGTACTTACAAAGAACAAGATAAAGGCATATAAACATTATTCACGAAACGGAATATACACTAAATAATGAAATTAATGAAATATGGGGATTTTAGAAAAAAATAGGAAAAAATCATCAAATTTGGACTAAGTACGACGGAGAAATACATGTTACAAAATTTGACTACAGATTAAAAGGAGAAATGAGAACTATTCTTCATTCCAATAGAACAGAGGGGGTGGTTAACCCGCGTCTCATTTGCCCCTCCAATCCTCGTCTCCTACGCCCACCCAATAGAATGGAGGAGGAAGCAGACTAGCAGAGGCCACCGCCACTGCCGCCGCCGCCGTGCCCGCTTTGACATCCAAGAGGGCACCCTAGGCCTCTAATGCGGCAAATGAGACCACCGCAACCTTCGATTTGACTCAGAAACGTGACAAATCAAATCTTGTGGATGCGACACAAAATATGTAATAATTTACATTCAAGATACATAATTTTTCACTTGCAAAAAAAAGATACATAATTTTTATTGATGCTTCCGCCTACATCCTGATGTTCATCCTGCTGACTGCGTACTCCACCGCAGCGCTGAATTCACACGTCCAGAGGTCGAACTCATGACGGATGCGACACTCGGTGCTGCAGTAGTGGATGATCCCTGGGGTCTCCGGCCCGTAGCGCCTACATCCCGCTGCCCAAATGCAGACGTGCACTACAAGGTTTTCCCCCTATTGCAACACATCTCTCAGGCAACACCACTAATTCGGTTGCAATAGGGGGGGTACTATGGCACCAAAATAGTGATTTGGTTGTAATATGTGTGTCTATTGCTACACAAAATTTGAGTTGCAATATTTATTTTTTGTGTTGCAACAGGTTGACGCTAATGCACCCATTATGAGGATTTGTGTTGCATTTGGTTGGAAATAATGCGACCCCATTTCTGCGTTGCATTAGCATTTCGTGCGTTGCAATAGAAAGTTGCTATGGCCACCATACTAGGGATGGTTGCGTTTGAATAGCTATATCGCAACGTCTAATTTGGGTTGCAAATATGTCTTTGTGTTGTTGCAATACATGGAGGGCTATTGCTTCGTTTGTAGCCTCAAGATGCAATATCGTGTATGTATTGCCACGAAATTTAGTCGTTGCACTATTTTTCATGGTCGTTGCAACTTTATCAGAATTATTGCAATGAGGTATTCCTTGGTTGCACTGTAATTTGTCTATCGCGATGTTTATGCAGGAGATCAATACGACGATCAGATAGGGACTCATCGGGACCATTCCAAAATTCCAAGTCTTCGACAACGTCGGTCTCCATCAAGATCTCCACGACGGCGTCTAGGGGTCTCCATCTAGATCGATCTCCATGGCGATCAATCAACATCTGTGCGGTGCCACGGCCGGTACTGTTGTCTTGATCTCGTATATATCTTCGTTCCCTGCATATATATGCATATTGCTATATCATGATCTAGGTCGTTTGAAACATGAATGCAGATTAATTAATGGCATCACACGAAGATCGGAGTTGGATGCGCTTGCCTCGACACTCAGCGGATTGGTAGAACAATTTCCGAACTTTTTTCAAACCTTTACCGCTGCATCAGCGCGAGGTCGATCTATTGCGTGCCCATGTACTATTTGTCAATGCATGATCAGACATGAGACCGTGTTTCCCATTCAAATTCATTTAGTGACTAGAAGGTTTGCTGATTGTTTCATCGATGATGGTATCATTCAAGGCCAAACTAATACTTCATCAGCTGAGGGTTGTGTGAATCATGATGTCACTCCTGATCTCAATAATCATGATGCACAACCTACAGCTGATGATACAACACCTTATTTTGGAGAAGACGATGAAGAAGACGGTTGTGATGATAACCCTACTGCCACTAATACTCTGATTAGAAACATTATCAGTGGCACTGTACATCATGGACAAACCAGAGATGATGAGGAGGCAGATAAGCAGGCAGAGATTTTTTTGAAACTATTAGACCAGGCAAAGAAGGAATTGTATCCAGGATGCAAAAATGCAACTAAGGTCTCTTTTATCGTGGAGCTTTTTCAGATAAAGTGCATGTATGGCTTAAGTAATGCGGCGTTGGAGGCCATACTTAAGCTCTTTGGAAAGGTTCTCCCTGAAGGGCATTGTATTCCCGACTCCTTGGATAAAGTGCAAAGGGTGGTTCGAGACCTGGGCTTGGACTATGTCAAGATACACGCATGTCAAAATGTTTGTGTGTTATTTTTTGATAAATACGCAAATCTGGAGACATGTCCCATTTGTAAGGAGTCAAGGTGGAAAGTTGTAGAAAAAACCTGTGGTAATAATGACAGTGCAGTTGGTGCTACTACTGTTAAGAAGCGGTTACCAGTTAAGATCCTACGCTACTTTCCTCTTATTCCTCGGCTGCAAAGAATGTATATGTCAAAGCAAATGTCAGAGGATATGCAGTGGCACAAGAAAGAATTGGTGAACGATGGGAAAATGCGTCACCCTGCTGACTCAAAGGCATGGAAGCACGTGGATTCAGAGTTTAAATGGTTTTCAGAAAAAGGAGGTCGTAATGTTAGGCTGGGTCTTGCTTCTGATGGGTTCAATCCCTTTGGCATGCAAAGTCTTACATACTCCATATGGCCTGTCATCCTGATATCTTACAATTTGCCTCCATGGTTGTGTCAGAAACAATCTAACTGGATCTTGTCAATGTTGATACCTGGTCCAAAATCTCCTGGAATGGATATTGATGTATATTTGAGGCCCCTGATACTGGAGCTCAAGGAGCTTTGGAATAATGGTGTTAAAACAAGAGATGCAGGGACTAAGAAGAATTTTACATTGTGCGCTATCCTTCTTTGGACAATTAATGACTTCCCAGCTTATGCTATGCTGTCTGGTTGGAGCACTAAAGGAAAGTTTGCATGTCCATACTGCCACAAACATACTGACTATTTGTGGTTGAAACATGGGAAGAAGCACTGCTACATGGCACATCGACGTTTCTTGCCCCCCGACCATCCATGGCGCAACAACGCGGTCAGCTTCAACAACAAGGTCGAAACCAGGGAGGCACCAGTACCACTATCTAGTGCACAGGTACTTGAGCAGTATGATACTTTTGAACAAGTACAATTTGGAAAGACCTTGTTATCAAAAAAAGGAAGCGTGACGAAGACAACAAATGGCACAACTGGAGGAAGAAGAGTTTTTTTTTGAGCTCCCTTACTGGTCTTCTTTGCTCATCAGGCATAATTTGGATGTCATGCACATTGAGAAAAATATATGCGAGAGCATACTAGGCACTATGCTTAAATTGGACGGCAAATGTAAGGACGGGGAGAATGCCCGGCTTGACATGGTGCATCTACGGATACGACCAGATCAGCACCCTGTGATTAAAGATGATAAGTATACCTTGCCATCAGCCTTGTACAAGTTAGATAAGGATGCTAGGGAAAGTTTGTGTAACTTTCCATATGGAGTGAAGATGCCTGATGGGGTTTCCTCAAATATAAGAAGATGTGTTGACGTAAAGTCACGTAAGGTGTCTGGCTTGAAAACTCATGACTACCATCTAATTCTACAGAAACTTTTACCCTTAGTGGTGCGTAGGATTTTGCCAGAAGTTGTTGTCATCGGATTGATTCAGCTTAGTAATTTCTTCGATGCACTATGTTCAAAGGAGCTGGTGGAAGCAGAATTGGACAGGCTTAGCTGTTCAATTAGGGAGGCTGTTTGTCGACTTGAGATGATATTCCCACCTTCATTTTTTGATATCATGATCCATTTGCCTGTTCATCTAGCTGAAGAAGCTAAACTTGGGGGGCTAGTGTGTTACAGATGGATGTACCCAGTGGAGTGGTACCTACGCACTGTGAAAGGATATGTGAGGAACAAGGCTCACCCTAAAGGTTCAATTGCTGACGGATACATACTCGAGGAGTGCCTTACATTCTGCTCAAGATTCTTGGACGTGGACACCAAAGACAATCGTGTTGATCGACATGAAACAGTTACTGTGAATGAGCCACCATCTGGTTTGAGCATTTTTTCTGAAATGGATTACAAGAGGAGAGGACAGACGGTCGATGAAATTCCACCAGATGAGTTTCGGAAGATGAGGCACTACATAATTTGCAATTGTGATGAAGCTAGACCATATGTCGAGTAAGATACACTACACAACATCATTTATTGCTTTTAATTTTAAATTTCAAACTAATGGTAATATTCATTTGTATGCAGTGCGCATTTGGAAGAACTGAAGAAATATGGAACCAGAAATCTTGATCAGCGACATGAGGCTCAACTCGTAAGATGGTTTGAAGGCAAGATCAGAGGTCTACATGCGAGAGGGGAAGTAAGTTCAGAGTTGTTTGCACTTGCTCAAGGACTGGATCCCAGACCTCGTACATTGAATAGATGTCATATCAATAATTGGCTGTTTCAAACCGTTAACATCAAGAAAACCCTCGTGACACAAAATAGTGGTGTGCTTGTCAAGGGTGAGAAAGGAGGCACGAACTGGTATGGGGTGATTAAAAGAATGATCTCACTGGAATTTCCTGGACAAAAAGAAGTTATTCTGTTCCTGTGTGACTGGTTTGATGTGCCTGCTGCCACAAGTACCAACAGAGGCAAAGGATACAGTAAAGATAAATTTGGGGTGATTGACATCGATACTACTCGACACAGGTATAAGAATGAACCCTATATTCTGGCAACACAGGCAGAACTGGTGTTTTATGTGAATCTGGTGAACAAACCCGGTTGGAGCAGTGTTATTTCATTGAAACCAAGGAACTTGTTTGCCATGCCTGAATTAGATCTTGAGGACTCAATTGCTGTGGGTATCAAAGGTATTAATTTGCTCGGTGAACACCAGGATTTGACAAATTGGTCAAGATCGGACAAGGAAGGCACAACCGGGGATGTCTCAGTTATTAATCAGGTGTGGGCCGAGGCAGTTGATGAACCAGACGATGATGTATTTAATGTTGATGATGAACATGATGCAGATGACACGTACATTGATGATGGAGTTGTTGCACCAAATGTTCAAGATGCCCAAGATGATGAATTTTTCGATTGATACTTAGTCGATTTTATTGTTTGGCGTGTTAAGAGAGACAATTTATTCTTGCCATGACAATTATTTTCAACATTTATTACATTATTATGTCGTGCCCCAAAACTAAAGCATGAGGTGTATTTGTGGTCACTTTTCCCAAGCTGTTACATTCTCACTGCATTTGAATAATAAGTACTGTAATTTTGGCAAAGGTAGGTTCCTACCAGTGTAGAAGAATCTCTAGGAAAACATAACTTTTATTTCTTTATTCTGGTTGGGACACATCATGAGCATGAAGCTTAATAGGAAGTTCAAGCAGATGATACACTTTACACCATTTTAGCCTCTGTAAACATGATTAACACTAAAGAAGAAGGCATCGCATTCGAAACGAAGCCTACATTCATCACTACAGAAATACATGGCAAACCCTCTCCTGCTCGGCTCCCTACCACAGAAGGTTCGGCCTACGCAGTGTTGAATGTTGCCTCGTGCCACCACCGGTGCAAGCGTCGGTCGGCGGCGGCCCTAGCGGAGGGCGATAATCCTCATTTGCTTTGCAAGATTAACCCCACGAGTATGGAAATATTGAGAATGCCCGTTGATGATCATCCGCGGACGCCACTGCCCTTGAGCCTCGCCCTCAACCTGTTTCATGTACGCAAATGCAGTGGCGTCGGCGTCGGCCCCGCTGTAGAACCTGTAGAGGAGGACGGCCGCCACATAGCCCGCCCCTCTATTCCCGGCCTGGGCAGCGCAGTGTAGCTCGTTGAGGGGAGGACGCCGGCCGCGGTTCCTGCCGAAGATGTCATCCATCCCGGCGAGGAAGCCGGCCACCGGGTTGCCGGCTGCAGCCAGGCTACGAACGAAGACGTCGTAGCCGTCGGGGTCGGCGTTCTGCATCTGCTCGACTGGAACCCGACCTAGTGCCTGGTGCCTACCGACATCTCTGTCGCGGCAGGGGCCGAGCATGCTCTTGCAGGTGGCAGGTAGGCTCCGGAGGTCCTCCATTGGCCGATTCGATGTCGCACCGACTCGGCCAGCGATGATAGTCAGCACCTCCTCCGGGAGTTCCGCGAGCGACCGCGGGTGCTCCCTCGATGCCATGGAAGGGATGTCACGCGGTGCGGAATGTGAGATGTGGGCGGAGAGGGTGCGGCGATGGAGCGTGAGATGTGGGCGGAGAGGGCGTGGCGGGGGAGCGTGAGATGTGGGCGGAGAGGACTTTCCAAGAACCGGCGGCGTCTTCCTATTTTCCAATTTTCCGGCGGCGGCCTCTCAAGTTAATTCCAAAGAAATTAGCAACTGAACATCAGAACTGCCGTGTCGTGGCGTGGGTTCGAACTGGCGTGGCGTGGCGTGGCGTGGGTTCGAACTAGCATGTCGTGCCGTGCCGTGGGTTCGAACTGGCATGTCGTGGCGTGTCGTGGCATGGCTGGGTGTCATTTCATGTGGTGTGGTGGCAACTTATAATACCAAAGTTTCCATTTGACATCATAAAAAAGACATGCACATATATACCAAAGTAGTAGCAGTGTACTTGCATTGACTACATCACTGCATTACTAGATATACATACACAGATACTTGTTCTCACAACCCAGAAATGCTACTTGTTACTATGGATTATTACATTACTAGATAATTCTAACTATATATCATCTGGCACAAATCGGTAACCATGCTTGATCTCAAGCTGATTTGCAATCTCAAAAGACAGAAATGCATCCTTGGTGGTGTAATTCACCTGCCAGGCTTGCAAACACCTCAAACCCCACAGCTTGTGGTTCACTCTTCTGTCCTTGAACAGACGTAGGTCTAGTACCACATTTCCAATCTTCTCCAGTGAAGACCTGTAACCATTTTGGTACAGATTTCTGTACTTGTCATCAACCTCAGAAACAAGCAGTTGAAGGTCTTTCCAATTAGAAATCGTGATGCCGCAGTCCTACTCTAGGTGTTCAACATCAATCGAGATATGCGCTCCGACAAAGATGTGGCCTTCCTCGCTGAGAAACTTGCTCAGGACATCTGGTAGCTTGTAGCCGGCATGGTGCACCTGGTAAATAAGGCAACGTGGCCCGACGCACAATTGCAACAATGCGACCTTGAGCTCGCCACTGCGAAGCTCAATGCACTCGGTGTCCAATCCGACGAGCAAACGATCTAGAGGAGGGCTACCTTTGATTTCTTTGATGTTTCGCCACTACTCCCGCGTCGCAAGTGATTGTGGTCTTGATGCTCGGGTACCGCTCCTTGAAGAATTCGACCTCGTGGACCGAAGTTGGGGGCGGTCCCGGATTCGGTGAACGCCGTGGACGGACGACGGCGGGGCGCCATTCGTCCCAGCCACTACCTACTCGAACGTTGACAGCATCGGCAGCGGTGTCCCACACATCCACGGCGCGACGCTTGCCACCCTACAGTACCAATCAAAGAAAACAGAGTTCGGAATCTTAATCAAATAGTTCAATCTCGCTACAAATCCACGACTACCCACACAATGTACTGCGAAGGGCTGACCTGGAAATTGACGCGCTCTACTGATGCGGCGGCGCTTGCTCCGCCTGTAGCACCTTGGTTGGTGTGGGGGCCGGCGGCGGCGGTTGCCCCGACTGCATCCCCCTTCCTTTCAGGGGCGGCGCCGCCTTTCGCTGCCTCGCATCGGGTCATCGCGGGTGCCAATCTTCCTTCAGAGCTAGGTGGCGTGGCAATGGCGTCCGAGATTGGAAGCTTGGCGGTCGCCGGCGATGGCGGAAGGCAAGAAAACCCCAGTTTTGATGGGACAGTTTGGGGGAACAGGGATGAAGCAATATTCTATGTTGTCTGTCCAGCTTCGTATATAAGGTAAAAGGAAGTGGGGACATAGCTTCGTCCACACCACCAGCGCTCGTGCAGTCGTGCGGCTAACTGGTCCCACGCGTGGGGACAATGACGCAAATTGCTTCTGTTATCAAAAACCTTGAAAAATTGAGAGATTTTGAATATAGTTGTCAAAAGTTGTCAAATGAAAATTTCTTGAATACCAAACCTTTACAACTCGTCAAGGCCTACAATCTTTATTTAAGTCATTAATCTTGTCCTTCCAAATGATTGGTTCATACGAGAAGGAATCTGAAGTCGTTGCTAAACAAGTCTTTCGCAAAACCAGAAGTACTAAAGGTGTTAACAATCCTGAAGCACAATCCGCTGTCCCCCCCAATAAACAAATTTCATCTCAATAGCTATAGGTACAAGCTGCATAAAGGAGACGACAAAGCACCAAAAAGACATGAGGTGAAATTTTTGCAACTCCTCTTCCTGCTGTGAATGTAATTCATGTTACAGCTGCCAAAGTGTGTTTATGGTTGTGAAAATTATTTGATGTCATTCTGATAATTTTATGAATCGCAATCAAACTTTGGTTTGCTACATGCTGTTGTTGCACAAATTCTAATATTAGAGATTATTTGATGCTAGCTTAAAAATGTTGTTGATTCTTTTCAGGAAGCCATGTCGAATGGAGCAAACAGGTGATGTGAGCTCCTTGCATTGAAGTCACCCTTTGCTGATCAAGTGTTGGGATCCTCTCAAAGTCACCATTTGCTGACCAAGATCTTCATTTCCTATCAAATTAGCCTACTATGTGTTGAAACAATGTCCCGTCCTAAACTTTTCAGTATTTCAGTACTTTGTGTGTCATGTAATAACTCAGTGGATGGTTGAATGTTGTTTCATGAACTATAAATGCATAATTATATATACCAGATGATGTTATTTAATGTTTCAAATTATTGCTGCTATATAAATGAGCGTGGCAGAATACACCTTTCGTTGCAAAGGATAAATCATCCTATCACAACCTGTTTTTTCGTTGCCAAAAACTTTCGACATGAAGCAACCAAACCATTTTCGACGTTGCAAATGATAACTCATCCTTTCACAACCATTATTTTTCGTTGCCAAAAAGAAACGTGGTAATAATAAGTTCAACTTGTAGCAACCCTGTATCATGGTGGTAATAGAGACTTGAACTTTTGGCAACCAAACCATTTTCGAAGCAATAATAGAGGACACATCTTACAACCAAGCAAACTACGTGGAAATAGAGTGCCAAACCTATTGCCTCCATCCTATATATATTGGTTGTAATAGAATGTTTCACCTATAACAACCATCCATATGCTGCGTGGCAATAGAGGATACCACCTATAGCAACGTAACCAATTTCGTGGCATCAGACAATACTACCTATAGCATCGAATCAAAATTTTGTTGTAATACAGGAAATCACATATTGTACCCAAATACCTTTCGTGGTAATAGAGGGGGTTCCACCTATAGCAACCACAATCAGCGCGTAGCAATACAATACTTTGCAACGTAAGATTTTACACATTGCAACGCGACTGGAATGATGCAATTGCACCTATGGCAACACCAGATGCGTCGCAATAGGATAATTTGCAACCAACACGAGCGCGGTCTAAAGTGTTAGTTGCAACGTCGCATTGCGTTGCAATAGAAAAACTTTTGCAACCACCAAATGACCACGGTTGCAAAAGCCTAATGCAATGCGGCCTATCGCATCACATGGCCCACGAAAAAATTTGGTTGCAATTGTGGCTATTGCAACCAAATATGGCATATTGCAACACATTTTGTGTGTTGCATTAGGGGGGAAATCTAGTAGTGGTGGGGATTCTGGACGGGCAGCAACGGAATGTCATCGTCGCCATCACGAAGTCAGTACCACCACGCAATGTTCTGGAGATCCCGGCGGACGAGGTAGCGCAGCCGGTGCAGGTTGTGGTTCTTCCACCGCCCGTCAGGGGGCGACGGCTCGCCACTGATTTCGTGGAGTAGTGCCATCGCTTCGGGGTCCGCAGGGTTGCGATGGTACTTCAGCATCGCTAAGAAGTACTTCGCACCGGCATCTTTGGCAGCGGCCTTTCCGACGAGCTCCAGACCCTTATCGGGATTTTGCCGCCTCATCAACCTCTCCATACCCTTGAAGCATAATGCCTCCGGATGTTTGGCGAGGCGGAAGCGCTCCTCCAACAAGGACCTGACGTAGCGATTCTTGCACACTTGACGAAGCTCACACAGCGACACCTGCAGGAGTACCTCATCCGAGTCACAGATGCGTCGGAAGGTGCCGCAGACCCGATTACGAAGGATCAGGAAACAAATGACAGGCTCACCCTTGATGCAGCGGAGGATGATCTGGGTGACCAGTTCATTTGGCAGCAGCTCCATGAAGCACACCGCGGCCATGAAGGAGAAGGGGAAGGAAATGGAAATGCGACGGGATCTGGAAATTGAAATGCGACAGGGTTTGGAATTTGAAATGCGATGCGGCCATTTATGGAACTTGAAATGCGACGCGGTTTGGCTGCTGACGCGTGGGCCCAACAACTACCCCTGCCCCTCCACCTACCCGTGAAATTGAAATGCGACGCGTGTTTTTGGACGGTTTTGCTCCCAAAAAACGGTTCCCGAGGCGTAGGGGGACGTGGGGTGTGGGGAGGAGAGGCGCCCTAACGGTTCACGTCTTGTCATCATAAATACCCGACTGGTTGCTCCCTAATCATATCATTTCTTTCGCTTCATCTTCTTCCCCCTCGCCATCACCACCGGTACCACAAACTCCGATCACCAAGAGATCATCAACAAGGAGTGAGAAGAGCATGGCGTCGAGTGACCCGTTGGCGAAGTGGGGACGAAGGGAGGATGACGACGACGACGAAAGCCGTCGTCGGAGGAAGTTGACCATCGAGAAGAGGAAGGAGCCGGCGGTGCCCAAGGAGAAGAAGGAGAAGAATTCGGAGGCCGCTGACATCAGCTTCGCCATCGAACTGCTCCAGGGCGCATTCATGAAGCTTCTAGATGTTGGCACATCGTTCAAGATCGAGGCGCCTGACGATTACAAGGATCACAGCCTCAAGGGTCTCGCCTTCAGGATCCATGTGTTGGCTGAAAAGTTTGAGAAGCTCCCCGTGGTCCAGCGGTCTCTCCTCGGCGACGACGATGGCTCCGACGGTGGTGACGATGACTCCGACGGCGGCGACGACGGCGGGACTCCGACAGCGGGGAGCGACTAATTGATCCACTCATGTACCATTAATAATGTGTTTGTGATTATTGTGTGTTCGTCAGTTTGTTCTCGTCAGGTTGTTGGACTGCTTAGTTTGTCGATCATGAACTGCTTATAGTTTGTTTGTCGATCATGAACTGGTTAGTTTGGTTGTTGGATTTTGTATACATGTCGCATGAACTCGATCTAATAGACGCGGGCAGATCCATCAGCACCACCTACAGTATCTGTTCCTCCTGTGATGAACTTGATCTTGGAGATAATGGATAGTCATCGTCGACGCCGGTTAGTAAACTCACGTCGCCTTCGTTGGCAGGTAGGTCCGGACTGCTGACACTAACGCGTGGGCCCGACACTATTTTTTAGAACTGAAACTCGCATCCATCAAATATTAGAGCCGGTAAAACAACGCCTAAAAATTCATTAAAAATAACATCAATTCATATTTGGACATTTAGTATTTTAATAAAATATCAACAGTCACACTTGTATTACTAACATTCTTGTAATTCGAATATACATCTCATGCTTGTGATATAATAATTCTAATAGCATCTTAGTTTGCTCCAAAAATTGTACAAATTTACGTGGAAACATAATTTGGGTACCTAAACTTGTCATAAAAAATTCAAATGGTTTCGATAAAGGAAGAATATACTTCTGTATAAATGGCTACATCTCTCACATAGTTTCCTAGAATGTTGCTTGAACACTGAAGTTTTCCACACTTTGCAACATGTTCGATCTTGTACGCATTTGAAATTTTAACACAAGCATGTGTTCACCTTAAGATCATGAAATGTAAAGTTTCATTACTAATGGTTGTGGAAAACAAATATTATTTCTATGTTGGACTTACAAAGAACAAGATAAGGCATATAAACATTATTCATGAAACAGAATATACACTAAACAATGAAATTAATGAAAAGATGGGGATTTTAGAAAAAACTAGAAAAAAATCATCAAATTTGGACTAAGCACGATGGAGAAATACATGTTACAAAATTTGGCTGCAGATTAAAAGGAGAAATGAGAACTGTTCTTCGTTCCAATAGAACTGGGCCCCACCCTAATTAGAGACGCAGGATGGTTAATCCTCGTCTCATTTTCCCACACAAACTGTTCTTCATTCCAATAGAACAGAGGAGGAAGCAGAGGGCACCGCAACCTTGGATTTGACTCAGAAATGTGAGAAATTAAATCTTGTCTATCAATAACCGATTGGACGATACTTTACACGATAGAAGAAGACATTACATTCGTAACGAAGCCTACATTCATCACTATAGAAATACATGCAAAACCCCCTCCGGCTCGGCGCCGTACCGCAGAATGCTTTGCCTGCGTAATGTTGAATGTTGCCTCGCGCCACCGCCGTTGGCAGCGTCGGCTGGCCGAGGCCACGGCGGAGGGTGACACTCCTAATTTGCCAAGCCAGATTGACCCCATGATGCCGAAAATCTAGGGATTGCACATTGCTGATCAAACGCGGACGCCACTGTCCTTGCTTCTCGCCCTCAACCTGTTTCATGTACGCAATTGCAGTGGCGTCTGCGTCGGCCCTGCTGTTGGCTCTGTAGAGGAAGACAGCGGCCACATAGGTCGCCCCTCTGTGCCCATCCTTGGCAGCACGGTGGAGCTCGTCGAGGGGAGGCTGAGGGCTGCGGTTCCTACCGAAGATGTCATCCATCCCGGTGAGGAAGCAGGCCACCAGGTTGCCGTCTACAGCCAGGCTACGAAGGAAGACGTCGTAGCCGACGGGGTCGTTGTTCTGCATCTGCTCGACTGGAACCCGATCCAGTGGCAGGCGCCTACCGACGTCTCTATCGCGGCAGGGGCGGAGCATGTCCTTGCAGGTTGCCCGTAGGCTGCAGAGGTCCTCCATAGGTCGATTCGATGTCGCACCGACTCGGCCAACGATGATCGCCAGCACCTCCACCGGGAGTTCCGCGTGCGACCGCGGGTGCTCCCTCGATGCCATGAGTGCCGACGATGATCGCGGAGGAGGCACGACGAGGAGTGTATAGGCAGTTGTGGTTTTCTCGTGGGTAGATGAAGGGGATGTGGTGGTTTCACGGTTATTTATTTTGGAGAGAAGATACAGGAGACGCATCTCCGATGAGTGGATACTACTAATTGCACATCTCGCTTATCGAGGAGTCAAACCCTTTGAAGTTTGACGAAATGTTAGACAAAATACTAATTGCACATCTCGCTTATAGGCATCTTAGGCAGTATCTTAGGTAGTATCTTAGGCATCTTAGGCAGTATCTTAGGCAGAATATATAGGCATCTTAGCTGTATCTTAGGCATCATATATTACAAAAGGAGATTCATTCAAATTCCACCAATACACATCCTATATATATTACGAAAAGGATTCCATTTCCAGCAATAGACATCCCTGCATTTTACAAAAAGGATCAGATTCAGCAGAAATCAATCTTGCTTCTTTTTCTTCTTTGATTTTTGTATATGGATCTTTTCACGATGGTCGCTTCGCAAGTATGGTGTTTTGTTAGCTCCCAAGACTCGGGGCATGTATGAAGTGTGAAAGGATGGACTTTCATCAAACTAGTTGTATTCCTCCTCCTCAACAACATTTTCAACCCCAACAATCCTTTTTTTCAGGCAAAACAACACTCCAGTTATTCTTTGCAAGGTCAGGTACATAGAACACTTGCTCAACATCCTTGGCGAAGACAAACGGTTCGGTTTTGTAACCAAAGACCCGGAGATCAACACTAACATAACCAAATTTGTCCTTGATCATAGCTCTCTTCGCATTGGTGACCCATCTACACCAAAACAAGGCTACCTTAAATCCTACATAATCAAGCTCCCAAATTTCCTCTATTTGACCATAATATGTGGCTGTGTTCTTCTTATTGTCGACGGCCCGTACACGCACACCACTATTTTGATAGACGCTCTTGGCATCCTGGGCCATGGTGTAGAACGTGTATCCATTGATATCCATTGCTTGATATGTTGTAACAGTGAATAATGGCCCTGCTACTAGTTTTCTTATATCGTCGGTTATAGCAGCGCTGCCGCTCTACTGGACATAATCTCGGAGCCAGCTGTTGAAGCATTGCATGTGCCTCTTTGCAACCCAATCCTCAGTACAACCAGGTTTTTATTCACATAGTTGTTGCTTGTGCTCATTGCCAAATGGTGTAACCTCTATGCTCTGTTCTATCACGGTGAAATGAGCCTTCCTGAAGTCCTCTGGGTGCGGAGTGATTGACTTTTTCCCCAGGGTCCCAACACCTGAAAGCCTACCTTCATGCTGTGAACGAGGCACACCAATGGGGTTTTGGGGGTCCATATAACCCATGGCCCACTCCACTGCTTCAATGGTCTCATAGCCACGAACAATGGCTCTCTCCGGAAATGACCTGTTATGTACCAATGATTTGAGGAATCCAAAGTACCTCTCATATGGAAACATCTGATGAAGGTAAGATGGGCCAAGGTACTAGATCTCCCTCGCGAGGTGTGTTGTTAGATGCAGCATGTGATCAAAGAATGATGGTGGGAACGTAGCTTCAAGCAAGCATAGGGTCTCGAAATGCCTCCTCTCTAAGGCCAATAGTTTTTCCTCATCAATCACCTTCTGTTCTATTTCATTAAAGAATAAACACAAGCTCGTGACCGCGTCGTGAACCAGTTCTGTCTTGATACCTCTTAGTGCAACAGGAAGAATAGATGTCATCAACACATGGCAATCATGAGATTTCATCAAGTTGAAATTCATTTTCATGTCCTTCACCAACACTAGCCTCTTGAAGTTCGATGAGTAGCCTGAAGGTACTTTCAAACCATGCAAAAACTCACAGAATTCTTTTCTCTCTGCCTTTGACAAGGTGGTTGCAGCAACAAGAAGGTCCATCCCTGTGTCTGTTTCCTGTGCATAGAGCTCCGGCCTAATGCCCATTTCTTTAAGATCATCCCTTGCATTTTTATGATCTTTTCCTTTCGACTTCTGTTGTAGCAATGTTCCCAAAGTAGCTTCACACACATTCTTATTGACGTGCATGTTGTCAATCGAATGACGCACATCCAAAAGCGGCCAATACTCTAGCTCCTATAGAATTGATTTCTTGTTCCACATTCCTCGCCCATCTTCTTCTTCTTCTTCACCATCTCGCTTCTTTCTTTTGCAAAGTTTCTTTTCAGACAATCTGGGTAACTCCTCGATAGTTTCGACGTCCTTGACTTGCAAGTGGAGCAGATCTCCAGTCACATGCATTGGCGCCTGTCGATTCTCCTATTCCCCATTAAACTGACAATCCATGTCCCGGTAGGCATGTTTCTTGCTGAGGAAACGACGGTGCCCCATAAATGAGAATTTCTTTGAATTTCTTAGACACACTGCACAAGTTTCTTCCAAGCAGTGTGGGAAAGCTGCACCTTTCCTTTTACTCTGGCCAGAAAGGTTGCGATGAGCCGGGTTGTCGTTGATGGTGGTGAACAACATGGCGTGCAATGTGAACTCCTCACGGCCGAACTCATCCCAAACCTCCTTCACACCATGCTTCCAAAGTATCGTCAAGTCATCAACTAGTGGCCTCAAGTAGACATCAATACGGTCGCCAGGTTGCTTTGGCCCGAAGACCAATATTGTCAGCATCATGTATTTCCGTTTCTTGCATAGCCAGGGTGGAAGGTTGTACATTGACAGCACGACAGGCCAGGTGCTATGTGTTGAGCTCTAGTTACCGAATGGGTTCACGCCATCTGTGCTCATAGCAAACTGAATGTTCCTGCTTTCAGCGGCAAAATCCTTGAAGTGGGAATCAATGTTTTGCCATTGTTGGCCATCTGCGGGGTGCTTAATCTTTCCAACTTCCTTTGTTCGTGTCTTATGCCAACGCAAGAGTTGGGCCTCCTTTCGTGTGGCGAACCATCTTCTCAACCGAGGAATGATGCAAAAATACCATGCTACCCTCACAGGAGCCCCTTTAACCTTCTTCTTCTTCTTCTTGCCTGTGATCTCCATGGGCTCGTTCTCGTCATCATCAGCATTGTTATCATCACCACCATCTTTTTCCTCTTGTACTGATCGAACCCACACTTGGGGCACTTGTCAAGGTCTGCATAATCTCCACGGAACAATACACAACTGTTCTTGCAAGCATGAATTTTTTCAACCTCTATTCCCAGAGGACAAATTATCTTCTTTGCCTCATAGACAGACTCGGCTATTTGGTTTCCCTCGGGTAGCATGTCCTTAAGGAGATTCAATAGTTGTTTGAAACTTTTGTTGCTCCAACCATGATCTGCCTTAAGCTGCAAAAGTTTTAGATCACCAGAAAGGCGAGAGTACTTCTTGCAACCAGGATAGAGGGATTTCTTTGAATCTTCAACGAACTGCTTCAGCCTCGCTAATTCAGAAGCTGTATACACTTCTTGAAACTCAACATCCCGCAACATTTGATCAACATTGTGCACACGTTGCAACAACTCACCATCATTGAAGCCCGTAACTTCTTGATCAGTGATATCCTCAGGCCTCATCACAATTGGTGGGAATGGTTCATTTTCCTCATCAAAAACTCCACCTTCATCAGGCTCTTCATCATGGCATCCTGTAGCATGGTGTCGCGCTTCACCTTCATTTAGGCATCCTGTTTCGACTTCATTAAGCTGTTCCTCACCATGTTTATTCCAACACGTGTAATTTTCTTTGAAACCACGTGAGATCAAATGATGAAAAATGTTATCCCGTTATCCGAACTTCTTCTCGTTGAGACAATCTTTACAGGGGCAAAGCATTGTCTGAACACCACGGTTTCTCATATCCGCCTCTGCTTGATCTAGAAAACCATTGACCCCCATTAAGAAATTGGCCCAATCTCGGGACTTACTACTGTACATCCAAGCCCGAGCAGAAGTTCGGACAAATGAGCATAATGCATCACCAAAACCGATGAGTAACAGGATTAGGACAGCGAAGTTCAATAAAAGGGGGCAATTTCTACCTTGACGAGGACTGTCTACGAGGCGAGCGCTTCCGAGGAGGAGGACTAGGCGTCGTGGCCGCGGCGATGGCGATGGCGACGACACGGAGGACGGCGACGGCGACGGCGCGGAGGACGGCGCCGAGCCCGAGGAGGAGGATAAGCTGCTGCTTTGGATGATGTACGGCGCGGAGGGACGCCGCGCCGCGGTCGACGTCCGTCGGCACCTTTCGCTGTCGCGCACATGGCTGGCCAGCCTGTTGCAGCGCCGGCTTTCTGAAGAGAGAGAGCGCACGCGCAGCAAGTGGGGCCTTCAGAGAGCGCGCGCGCAGTGAGTGAGGCCTTCAGAAAGCGCACGAAAATGCTGCTGCAGCAACGATGGGGAGGGAGCGAGTGGGGCTCTCAAAGGAGAGAGAGCGAGTGTAGTTGTCCGAGATAGCAGAGTGGTCGGAACACAAGAACAACGACGTGTAATAACAACACGCGTCTCTATTGTGAGAAAACAAAGGAGATGCTAGCTCCAAACAAGCATCGCCAATTGGGTCGTCATAAAATGAGACGCGTCCTAAAAACAACGCGTCTCCAATAGGAAAGTCATCGGTAACGGACTTAAAGAGCCCGTTACCGATAGGTTTTACTTTCGTAATGGACGCATGTTAATGTCCGTTACAAAGAAAACATGTAACGGGCGTTTAAGAAGTCCGTTACCAGAAGTCCTCATTGGTAACGGGCGTTATGGTGGCGAGGTCGTGGGTGACCCTACCGCGCTTATGCGTAACGGGCGCCAAACAACAACCGTTACAGATGGGGTCCATGTAACGGGTGTTAAGGGCTCGTTACAAATGCTGCGTGACCTATTTGAGGTTTTCACATAGTGAAGGTCCCCAAGGTCATGGAGGAGGTACTCCCGAATCCAGGAGCCGGGGAGGGGGGCGAGCGATGCAGGGTCGTAGAAGAAGCAGAGGAAGGCTCCGCCCAGGCCGATAAAGCCCGGGTTGAAATCTGGTGGTAAGTAAGTCGACAAACTTTTACTCATTCATGCTTGGTCTTGTACATCTTGTATGCATTGGTGCTGACAGAGTGTGCCTTTGTGACAGGGCGACCCCTGCTACCTCAGAGAGTGACAAGAATGCCGCGGGCCAGAAGGCCTTTGGGCACAAGGGAACCAAGGCACCGGTGGAGCAATCACCGGCAACGTCGGCAGGAGATGTCTCGAGCCAGGCTACTGGGACTAGAGGGATGACGACGTCGGTGGCGACAAAGGTCGCGTCGGGCAGCACCCAGCAGGTCGAAGGGCCTCAGAAGGATCCGCTTGTGACTGACCCGCCGCCGACACGGGATGTGGATGTTGGACGAGGGAGCGGGCCTGACGGAGAGGACGAGGACGACAGGTGCCTCTACACCGGGACCCCATGGGAGGACGACATCGTCACTGACCGCCGCGACCTTGATGAGTTCAAGGTGGCACAGCAGACGACTGCACGAACACTCGCGGTGAGTCCTTTCTTCCGAGGGAGCCGCTCTTGGTTGTTCTGTTGTTACGTGGAGCTGACCTTGCTTGTTGTAGTCTCTTGCGGGGCGAGTGCAGGCCCGAGCTGACCTGGTGAGGGAAGGAGCCAAGGCCCACATGGAGCCTACTGCAGCTCGGGAGGTTGTGCTGCAGGCTAAGATCAAGGCCGCGGAGGAGATCCAACGCGTGAAGGACGCCATGGCCAAGCAGGCGGAGAAGGATATGGCCGCCCTTAGGAAGGAGCTGGCGGCCGCCCAAAAGAAGGTGAAGGACACCGAGGAGGACCTCAAAATCATCGCAGATGATACGCCTTGCCTGACTCCCGACCTTGATTTCTGGAGGTTGCAGTATTTACTGACCTTGATTTTGACCTTTCCAGATGCCAAGAACAAGGAGGCCACCTTGAAGAAGGAACTCAAGGAGTCCAAAGAACAAGTAAAGAGCCTCAAGGAGAAGACCAAGGAGGCCCAGGACAGTGAGTATTACTATTCCCGAAAAGCTGCATATGAGCATGGTGTACGTCGAGACTTGGAGATCGACCTCTCCCAGGCCATGCAGACTCTCATTGACCATCAAGTGATGACTGTAGATCTTGAGAAGTAGCTGGGCAACCTCAAGGAGGCCGCTGAATACCTGATGGACATTTATGTCCCTCAGGAAGAGGAGGCAGAGCCTAAGGAGTTGGTCGCCCGTCTGGACGAAGCAGAAGGCCGGATGAAGATGCTGCTGCTTGATACCAGCAGGCTCGCTGTGGCCGCAGCCTTGGCTATGGTGAAGTTCCACGAGCCAACTTTCGACCTGCAAAAGGTCGCTGAGGAAGTCAACCTGTCGGAGCTGGTGAAGGCTGAAGACGTTCAGGCCACCACGGAGGAGATCATCAAGAAGGTCGACCTCTGAAATTGTAGTCCAGGATGTATTAGGCTGTCGATGTAAATAAGGTTGTGGACCTTTTTGACTGTGTACATGAACTTGCATCAATGAAATGTTCATTTTAATTAAAGAGTGTAACCCATTATTTGGCAAAAACACCTGTTATGAGAACTCAAGAGTAATGAAGTTGCAGAACCCATCCCCTCCACTAACCCAACTCAGTGGAGGAACGGCTTACCGACTGCACGGCTCAGCGTGGAGGCTTTTGTGCAGCCAGTGCACGGACGGGGGCCTTGGACCCAAGGTCTCGCAACCACACGACTTAAGAATACGCATAAGAAGTATAAGAGCTGTGGTAAGGGAAAACGCTTTAAGAAAGAAAAGGTAAAACCCCTCAGGTTGTAAGACCCTTAGATTGGCAAAGCCAAGCCCCCGAGCGTGCCGGGCTCGGATTTAGACCAAGCCCTCGAGCGCGTCGGGTCTGGCTAAAGACCAAGCCCCCGAGCGTGTCGAGGGGGAGGGAAAAACAGAAGGTAAAAAGAGACCCAGATGTTGGTCGATAGGGAACCTGTCGTAAGGGGATCTTATATTTATTGACTATGAATTACAAGAGAGTACAGTACATATCTTTTTATTTTGATACTAGGCTCCTAAGGGTAGAAGTGACGTAAGTGCTCGATGTTCCAGGGGTTCGAAACGCCCTGGCCATCAGCCCATTAGAGGCAATAGGTCGCCGGTCCAATGACCTCCTTGACTATGAAGGGGCCTTCCCAAGGTGCCGAAAGCTTGTGCATGTCCTTGGTGTTCTGAATCCGCCGCAGAACCAGGTCGTTGACATTGAAGGAACGTTCACACACGTTGCGGTCGTGGTAGCGACGTAGCTGCTGCTCGTGGCGGGTGTGGCGCATGAGTGCAGCCACACGATGCTCTTCAAGGCTGTCGAGGTAGACCTTGCGTGTTTGCTCGACTTCACCCTCATCGAAATGCTAGATGTGAGGAGCCCTGAAGGCAACGTCGGTGGGGAGGATGGCCTCAGACCCATAGACCAGGAAGAATGGAGAGTAGCCTGTGGCCGAGCTGACTTGAGTCTGGAGACCCAAATGACATGAGGGAGCTCTACTAGCCACCTGGTGGTGTAGGGCAACGTGTCGTCGAAGATGCGATCTTTGATGGCTTGCAGTACCATGTCGCTGGCACGCTTGACCTGGCCGTTGCACCGTGGGTGCACCACCGAAGAGTAGTAGACGTCGATGAGGCTGTCTTGGTAGAAGTCCCAGAAGTCAGCCCCTGTGAAGGTTGTGCCAAGGTCAGTGAAGATCCTGTTGGGGACCCCAAAACGATGGGTGATCTCCTCGATGAACTTGAATGCCTCCTTCGACGTGACCCTAGATACAGGTCTGACCTTGATCCATTTGGTGAACTTGTCCACTGCCACGATGATGTGCTTGTAGCTGCCAGGAGCGGTCTTGAAAGGTCCCACCGAGTCGAGGCCCCACACTGCGAAGGGCCAGGATGGAGGTATGGTCCGCAGGGCCTGAGCCGGCACGTGCTGCTGCTTGGCGAAGAACTGGCACCCCTTGCATCGTCGAACAAGGTCCTGAGCATCGGCCATGGCGGTGGGCCTGTAGAAGCCCAACCTGAAAGCCTTTCCCACCAGGTTGGCGGAAGCGGTGTGGTTGCCACACTCACCACCGTGGATTTCTTCTAAGAGCCTGAGACCCTGTTGGGGAGAAACCCGTCCCCGAAGTGGGACCAACAAATGCAAGCAGCAAGAGAACACAAACTCACAAGCAAACCCAAGCGTGTCTTTGGGCAAGCAAAAACAAGCCTCCCCTCAGACCTCTCTCTCCCTTTTTTCATTCCATCAGGGCTCGTTTAAATAGGCCCGCATCATTCACACTTTACATCTTTACCCTCACCTTTTTTCATCGTGCGAAGGATCTTTAAGGGCATTACAGTATTTTTACACCAACTCGCCCAACTACCACCCTTACAACTCAACACTTTACACCGTGGCACCCGTCACGTGGGCCCACACTCCTGCTTCCCCCTTCGGGGAATCGTTACAGCCCCGAATACCCACACCCGCTTCGCATCGTGATCTTGTGCCGTTGTTGACCGTGGAAATTCACCATTTCCAACCCTCAATATTCTCACACAAATTGAGGCATATGCATTATTTACTAGCATTTAGGTTTGAATAATGTGGTTCCACTTGTCCTTGGAGATTATTTGTATGTAGGTGATTTACCCTTTAAAAGAGATGGAAACCCCACTTCTATGAAGAAGCCATGCCAACTCAGCTGAGGAGGTGGCAGCCACCAAGGGAAACATGGCAATCCACGTCATCGATCCAGGGAAGGCACTCACCGATGAATCAGAGGACGCCACATGGACTTCACATGGATCAAAGGGCCCACCTCGGATACCAAATCAAGCCATGCACCGGGGATGGATCAGAGGGCCCACAGGGCAGCCACCCGGTGGAAAACCACTAGGTGGGGCCACCCTAGGGGGCCGGCCGACCCTGGGATCGGCCAAACCGACCTAGGGGGCCCCATCCTGGCCCTCCACGTGACAGCTCCCTATTGGTCCATTGCCTCTCTCCCGGGTTTTAGGGGCCATTTGGTGCTCCGAGCAAGCCTTGTCCTTGCCTATAAATAGAAGGGGAGGGCTCCCATTTCTCACACACCACTATCTCATTCTCCTCTCACTTTTAGTTTCCAAGGCTAGGGGGTAGGCTAGAGTAGCTCTTATTCAGGTTCCAAGTCCTCTTGGAAGTCTAGGTATGAGTTCTCTTTTATCTTTATTTCTTTGTATGACTTTGATCTACTTCAGTTATTCAGCTATTTCATATAAAGTCATGGTAGATCATATTCTTGATATGTTCTTGAGTTCATCCTCTGTTCATCATTTAGAGGCTCATGTTCTTCATGAACACTACCTTTTGATCCACTTGAAGGGTGATAAACTCCTTCCTTATGTGTTTGTTCATAAGTTAGAGGCTCGTGTTCTTCACGAACACGACCCTTTGATCTTGTTGATTAGACATAAGAGAGTTCATATCTGTTCGTATGTCTAGCCTTAGTTGATCTTGTTAGATGGCATGAGAGTGTTGCATGCCTACGGTACTCGGTCTAGTTGACCAGTCTTCTGGTGGCTCTCACCCTGGGTCACAATAGCCCGGGCCGGGTGGAGTCTAGCAGCAACGTAGGCATGGTGCCTGGGTTGTTTGGCTACGATAGTTATGAGCATACCCCCCGTAACGAGAGGTCGGTCCTCAGGTGGTGACAGCCCTGTTGGATCCTAGGGCAACCTCCGCGTTGGGGTACCTGTTGTAGGAGTCTAAAGTCTAGTTTCGCAGAGTGCTGGTCGTCGCGGGCTAGCTCCCCGTTTGTACCTGGGTGCTGAACCATGTCTCTCTCATGCAATACTCACGCCCATCTCTTGTATCTTCTAGCTTTGTATGTTTAGTACATTAGAACCTTGAGCTAACTCGTATGTTCCCCCTAAGCCGTAGTGTGCTAGAGTAGAGGTAGATTTGAGGTGTGTGTGTCACACTACCCCTTATATCTTTTATCTTACCCCTACCTTTGAGTGTATTGTTCCCTATATCTATCTCTTGGTTTACATTCAGAGCAAAAGCATAAGTCTAAGATATCCGTCATTGCCTTCCACGGATTCAATACCCTTGGAATACTCTCCTTCCTTAGGGAAATGCTACAATGGTTTATCTGTGCGCTTGCGGATTCGTTCATGATCGTTTAGATTAACCTATGGCAAGTCTCGATGTTCACGCTAACCTGCGCCATTAGTTGTGACATTAGGAAATGCCAACAAGCATTTCTAGCGCTGACGCTAAGGATGGATTCCAAATCTGTTCTTAAGTGATCGACGTTTAGAAATGTCAACCAGCATTTCTGGCGCCATTGCCGGGGAAGGCACAGGATTATCATGATTATGCTTTGCATCTGTTTATAAACTCTGAGTAGGTTAGGACAACTCTCAATGCAGGCTAACCTTGATTGTCTTCTTTTATCTTTGGATGATGAAGACAGGTAGTGTATGACTGGTTTCGTCCTACCGGGGAATTTTACTGAAGATCCCGAGTCACTTGTGAGGAAAGCTCGAATTCATTTGTACCATCCACGTCCAACGCTATGGCCCAGAAGACACTTCGTGAGTACTCAGCTCCTTCTGCTGAACAGGTGCTGCAAGGCCCTAAGGTGGCAATGGGGACTGAAAATTTCGAGATCAAGACGGGTTTAATCACGATGGTACAGGCTAGCCCATTCTGTGGCAAGCCAAATGAGGATGCCAATGCTCATCTACAGCAATTCCTAGAGCTATGCAGCACTTCCGTCATCAGGGGTGCAAATATGGACGCAGTTCGTTTATGGCTATTTCCATTCTCCCTCTTGGGGAAAGCTAAGCAATGGTTCTATGCGAATCAGGAATCTATTGACACTTGGAGTAAGTGTTCAGAGGCATTTCTCAAGAAGTTCTTCCAATTGGGTAAAACCAATGCTCTTCGTGGAAGGATTTCTGGTTTTCAGCAAGCAGCAAGTGAATCTATTCCAGAGGCTTGGGAGAGGCTTCAGGAGTATGTCCTGGCCTGTCCTCACCATGGGATGGAAGATTGGCTCATCCTTCAAAGTTTCTATAATGGGTTGACTCCGACAGCCCGAGGCCATATTGATGCTGCTGCTCAAGGAGCATTCTTCTCACTCACTGTTGATAATGCTAAATTACTCATGGAGAAGATGGTCTCCAACCAAGGGTGGAGTGATGAAAGACTCCAACCACGACCGAGGGGTACTCATACTGTCAAGGAAGCAGACATGATTACTACCAAGATGGATCTTCTTATGAAGAGATTGGATGACTACACCAGCGAGAAGGCTGCCATGGCCACTACTTCTCTGCCTATGGACTCTCACATGACTTGTGAAGTCTGTGGCAACACTGGGCACTCAGGCAACTATTGTCCGGAGACTCAGGAGGAAGTGATGTACATGAATGGCAATAACAATGGTTATCGTCCACCTCAACAAGGAGGCCAATCGTGGAATCAATAATGCCCTTACTATCAAGGAGGTAACCAAGGTAACTCGTACAACCCTAACCAACCTTCCTTGAGAGATCTTGTTTTTGGGCAAGCTAAGATTAACGAAGGTATTAACAAGAAGCTAGCTGCCCTTGATAAAACTGTGGAAAGTCTCAACGTTAAGCTTGATAGCTTTTCTTCTACTCAGAAGAGTCAGCTGAGTTTCAACAAGATGTTAGAAACCCAGTTGGCTCAGCTGGCTGCTTTGGTTCCATCTCCTGATAACGGGAGGATCCCGGGGCAACCCGTATCCTCTTGTGAAAATGTTAGTGTAGTGTCAACCAGGTGGGGTAAGCCACCTAGGAAGACACATGCTTCTGACTATGCAGGAAAGCCCATTCAACAAATTCTTGATCCATGGGAGGAATCAGCAGTGGTGCACAAGAAAGATCCAGGCTACCCGACTATCACTTGCACAATCTATTACAAGAAGATTAGGCATGCCCTTTGCGACCTTGGTGCGAGTGTTAATCTCATGTCCAAGGCCATGTTCGAGCAACTGGGATATTCATCTCTCTCTCCAACAGCACGGACTATCCAACTCGCTGATTCAACGATCCGATATCCAAAAGGAATTGTTGAGAGCTTATTGGTTAAGGCCAAGAGCTCTTATGTCTTCGCGGATTTCGTGGTCCTCGATATGGATGACGAGGGAGGAATGCCGCTCATCCTTGGGTGACCATTTCTCAGTGATGTCCGAGCTAGAATCAATGTGGGGTCCGGAATCATCCGTTTCCGCATTGGGGAGAGGAACTTGAAGTTCAAGTTTCAGGACAAAGAAGAGCAATGCTATTTGGGGCAAGATAATGTTGAGCAGCTTGGGGGAAGGATGGAGCCTTCACCCCCAAGGAAGAAATCTCCGTCAAAGAGGTTAAAGAAAATTCGGAAAGAATGGCGGAAGATTGAGATGGCACCAACCTCGACTTCTCAGGAGTGGGGTGCTGAATGGAATTGATCGCTGAGAAGAGTCCAACTCGTCGGACTAAAAATGATGGGTCCTTTCTACCAAAAAGGTTAAAGCTGGTATTTATCTCATATTTCCCTTTCCAAATTTTTATTTCCAAAATGGCATATTTGATTTTCCAAAACTCTGCATCTGCATGCTAGATTTATCTAGCCTTTTTTCCCTTTCCAAATAAAAATTTCTGAAAATAATTTCTGAGTTTGAAAACCATAGAAAATTCATTTGGGCAATTTCTAGAGCAAACTTTGGCCGAGGCACCTTGCCATATCTTCATATAGCCGTTGGTGGCACACCTGCCAAAGGGGGCTAGCATCGGGCCCACCACTGGGCCGGCCGAACCAGGGTTCGGCCAAACCCTGGTAACGGTCAAGTGGGCCCAGCCTTGGCCAACGGCTATCCCGCGGTGTGCTGCCCCTTTGCTCTATAAATTGGACCCGAGAGGGGGTGTTCTTCACCCATTCAACTCATTTCATTCACACTCCCCTCTCTACTCCTTACTCTCTTGGTTTTCTTGGATTTCTTGCTCGAGATTGGATCATCAAGTGGTCTCTCTAGTGTGTTGCTGAAAATATTGCTATTGGTGGAGCAAACTTGGTAAGAACTTCATTCGATTTCACTAACCCATCACCGAGTTGCTCTAGTTGTTTCTTGTTGTTGTGCTAGCATGAATTGGGCGGCAAACACTCTCCGGAGGGTGACACGCTCACGCTCCCGTTCACAGGCAAGCACGAGTGCATCCACCCCCGCCGAGCCGACGCCGAGCCCATCAAGATGGATTATGAAGAAGAGCAAGCCGAGCCACAAGCCGTGGAGGAGGTCGTCAATGACACCCCCTACCTCAGCTTGCGGGGCGATCGAGAGGAGCAAGCCTATGCTCTCTTGAAGGACCGAGTCTTCGCCCACACCAGGGACTTCGACCCGGCTCTCATGGAGAAGACAGGTATGAATCTCGAGTTCGTTTCCATTTGGAATGCTCTTGGTTGGGAGGAGTTTGTGCCGGTCACAGAGCTTGGCTCTCGGCCCCTCACCATCCAGTTTCTTTGCTCTCTTACCGAGACCCCGGATCGCATTGAGTTTCGTCTTTTCGGGACCGATTATCGTCTTTCTTGGAAGGATCTTAGTCGTCTTCTTGGTTTTAGTCCTCATTGTGTTGTCTCTTTGAAGCGAGCTTGTGAGGGTTATGTTCGGGAATCTTTTTGGGCAGATATCTCTAGTCTTGTTTACAGTGGCAAGTTTGTACCTCGGTGCAACGATATTGTGCATCCCACTCTCCGTCTGTGGCACAAGTGGCTCGCCATTACTCTCTTTCCACGAGAGGATGTTCGGCCCGTGTGCAGCGATGACATGATGCTATTATACGCTGCTGTCAACCGGATCAAGGTCTCTCCCGTAAAAGCTATGATTCGGTAGTGGATGACGAATTTCAAGATGATAGGTCCTATTGAGTGTACGGCTTTGGTGACTCGTATTGCTCTCAGACTCGGGGTTCTTAGCGAGAATCCCGTACCCTTCATCGGGACGCCCCGAGTTCTCATTGATGAGGCATACTTGATCCAGGGGCATATACTCAAGAGGGGCCCAAATGATTCTTTGACTTTCTTCTTTCCGGGCTATACAAATCAAATCCCGTTACCTAACCCGGGGTTTGGATTGTATAATTCGGAGTCACTCACCATTCCTCTTGTTACACAAGAGGAAGGCCGTCGTGCTAGTGTTTCAGGCAGGTCCACCAGGAGCGCGGTGAAGAGAGCACACATGCAGCAGCAGCAGTCACAGCCGACACCACCACCACAGCCTCAGCCACAGCCCGTTACACCACCGGTGGCAGGAGGGGCCCCTGCGGGGTACATGTTCGGGGTTACCCCTGGATATGCACCTGGTTGGGATCAGCCCACCTACCAGCAGAGTGCGAGTGGCACGGCTTGGGCAGGCGCGAGCAGAGCTCAGTGGGCCACACCCGCTAGTTCCAGCTCCGGTGGTCCACCTCCGTCTTCGTCCTTCAGGCGACACTCTTCAGCTTCTACACGTGATGCTCAGCTCGCGCAGCAGATGGGAGAGCTCACCGTCCAGGTCACGGGATTGGAGGAGACGCTGAACACCCACGTCGAGTCTACCTCAGCGTGGCAGTGTCAGGCTAGTGAGAGGATAGCAGCCATGCAGTAGGATCAGCGGCAATACATGGAGGCGCAAAGGGCCTACTACGCGAGTCAGGGTTTCTTCTACCCTCCTTCGCAGTGAGCCTGAAGCTAGCTTGGGGGAGGACCCCCATCCTGAGGTAACTTGTATCTTTCTTTATTTTCAGAATATCTTATAAATGAAAATCCAAAAAAATCTGCAAAATAAAAAGACCAAAAATATTCATTTGCTTTCATCATCTACATTTGCTTAGTTTGCTTTGATATGCTTAGTAAGAATGTTTTGCCTCTATGGTTGAAATGATGAATAGTTGCTCTGTTTATTCTCCTCGTATGTCTTGCTTACAACTTTGTATCCTACCTAAGTTTTGAGTTTGTTGGCTTGTATGTTCAAACCTCAGCCTAAAAACTGTGGGTAGCAAAAAAGCATGATCCTTGCCTAAGTTGTTGTGAGACATGATATGATAAAATAGAGTGCTATGATCTTGTGCTTAGTGATGCTTGACATCCAGAGTTTTCCTTTTTTTAAAAAAATCAAAACATGATGAGTTCCTCAATGATGAGAATTTCCCATTCAAGGCCATATGTAGATTCTAGTTCTTAGCCTCCACATATGCAGCTTGTTCTCTCATTGAGCTTTGTCAAATTGTTGTGACCCTTGTTAGAACTCATACTCCCCTGATCAAGATCACGTACACGTTCATGCTAAACATCTACACTAGAAGTTAGCATTCATCATTTACACCATACTGCTTATGCATTCTTCCGCAAATAAAACTCTATGCATCTTTGCATCATTCATCCCTCTCCAAATATCTCCAATAGAGACAAAGGGCTAGCTAAAAAAAGAGAAAAAGAAAGAAAAGCATGCTCAAAAGCATGGCAAAAATAAATAAAGAGAGCTAGCCCAAGTCTCGAAAATGTCAAAAGGAGAAAAAGGGGTTGATATGTGCAAGAGAAAGAGTTCCACCATATAGATGGTAATAACTAGTACCTACTCCAGGGCTAGTGTCCACCTTACCATCAATCCCTCATTTCCTCATAAAAAGCATGGCAATATCTAGCACCCACTTCCGGGCCTAGTATCCACCTTGCCATGCTCACATCCATCACACACATATGCACATCTTGATCAGGATGTATGTTTGTTTCTTCCAAGGATCCGGTTTTTGACTTAGCAAAATATGAGAGACAAGTATGCCACATCTTCCCTACCTACAGCTCCACATACAGCCTATTAGGAGTAGGATGTGAAGAAAGGCAACATTGATGCATTGGTGAGGAACCATACACTTTTGAGCGATCCGAGAGTATCATTTGAGGAACTCTGATTTTCTTTTGAAAAATTTGCAAAACCTCCGGATTGATAGCTGATCAAGGTATGAGTGATTATGCATTTTCTATATAACCATTCTGTCTCTCAACCGCCCAAGGCAGGTGAAGCTATATGCCCCATGTATCAGGTGAAAGGTAAGAACATTGCCAACTTGTTCAACTCTTGGTAGAGTACTTTGCTGTATGTTTGCCATAAGTTGAGAATTCAACATTGTAGCAACTCCTGATCAACCAACCTAAGTCTCTAATGTCTTGCTTCGAGATGAGCAAGAGGTTAGCTTGGGGGAGTTTGTTGACGGTGGAAATTCACCATTTCCAACCCTCAATATTCTCACACAAATGGAGGCATATGCATTATTTACTAGCATTTAGGTTTGAATAAAGTAGTTCCACTTGTCCTTGGAGATTATTTGTATGTAGGTGATTTACCCTTTAAAAGAGATGGAAACCCCACTTTTATGAAGAAGCCATGCCAACTCAGCTGAGGAGGTGGCTGCCACCCAGGGAAACATGGCAATCCACATCATCGATCCAGGGGAGGCACTCACCGACGAATCAGAGGACGCCACATGGACTTCACATGGATCAAAGGGCCCACCTCGGATACCAAATCAAGCCATGCACCGAGGATGGATCAGAGGGCCCACAGGGCAGCCACCCGGTGGAAAAGCACCAGGTGGGGCCACCCTAGGGGGCCGGCCGACCCTGGGATCGGCCGAACCGACCTAGGGGGCCCCATCCTGGCCCTCCACGTGGCAGCTCCCTATTGGTCCATTGCCTCTCTCCCGGGTGTTTAGGCGCCATTTGGTGCTCCGAGCAAGCCTTGTCCTTGCCTATAAATAGAAGGGGAGGGCTCTCATTTCTCACACACCACTCTCTCATTCTCCTCTCACTTTTAGTTTCCAAGGCTAGGGGGTAGGCTAGAGTAGCTCTTATTCAGGTTCCAAGTCCTCTTGGAAGTCTAGGTATGAGTTCTCTTTTATCTTTATTTCTTTGTATGACTTTGATCTACTTCAGTTATTCAGCTATTTCATATAAAGTCATGGTAGATCATATTCTTGATATGTTCTTGAGTTCATCCTCTGTTCATCATTTAGAGGCTCGTGTTCTTCGTGAACACTACCTTTCGATCCACTTGAAGGGTGATAAACTCCTTATGTGTTTGTTCATAAGTTAGAGGCTCGTGTTCTTCACGAACACGACCCTTTGATCTTGTTGATTAGACATAAGAGAGTTCATATCTGTTTGTATGTCTAGCCTTAGTTGATCTTGTTAGATGGCATGAGAGTGTTGCATGAGGTCTGTGTTCAAGCTATGGTACTCGGTCTAGTTGACCAGTCTTCTGGTGGCTCTCACCCTGGCTCACAATAGCCTGGGCCGAGTGGAGTCTGGCAGCAACGTAGCATGGTGCCTGGGTTGTCTGGCTACGATAGTTATGAGCATACCCCCCGTAATGAGAGGTCGGTCCTCAGGTGGTGACAGCCCTGTTGGATCCTAGGGCAACCTCCGCGTTGGGGTACCTGCTGTAGGAGTCTAAAGTCTAGTTTCGCAGAGTGCTGGTCGTCGCGGGCTAGCTCCCCGTTTGTACCTGGGTGCTGAACCATGTCTCTCTCATGCAATACTCATGCTCATCTCTTGTATCTTCTAGCTTTGTATGTTTAGTACATTAGAACCTTGAGCTAACTGGTATGTTCCCCCTAAGCCATAGTGTGCTAGAGTAGAGGTAGATTTGAGGTGTGTGTGTCACACTACCCCTTATATCTTTTATCTTACCCCTGCCTTTGAGTGTGTTGTTCCCTATATCTATCTCTTGGTTTACATTCAGAGCAAAAGCATAAGTCTAAGATATCCGCCATTGCCTTCCACAGATTCGATACCCTTGGAATACTCTCCTTCCTTGGGGAAATGCTACAATGGTTTATCTGTGCGCTTGCGAATTCGTTCATGATCATTTAGATTAACCTATGGCAAGTCTCGATGTTGACGCTAACCTGCGCCATTAGTTGTGACATTGGGAAATGCCAACAAGCATTTCTAGCACTGATGCTAAGGATGGATTCCAAATCTATTCTTAAGTGATCGACATTTAGAAATGTCAACAGCCGTTACCTTCGCGCACTTGCCGTCCTCCTTCGCCCTTCGAGCGCCCTTGAATCCCTTCCCGGTTATCTTCTGTCGTCCTCGCGAAGGTTCTTCGTACCTTCGCGTGTTCAGCACCTTCGACCTCTCGGACTCCTGATGCCCTTCCAGGCGAAGGTTCTTTGCGCCTTCGCGTGATCAGCACCTTCGACCCCCTCGCTCTGCCATGCCCCGAAGATGTTAAGCTTCGAGCCCTTGCGACCTTCGATGCCTTGTTTCACCATGTCCCAAGATATCGAACCTGCATAATTGCCAAAGAACAAAAGATGGCCGCTTCTCCTCGACCCGAAGGCCTGCAGACGAAATGGATAACAATAGGGGGTTAGGTGCGAAATGGATTTCCCCAACATTAGCCCCTCGCCTGCGAAGGTTTGTCCTCCTGACAAGCCGAAGTAGCAAAACTCAAACGGGTAGAAATATTTTCGCACCGAAGTGCCTCCCCATTTCGGCTCGTCCAGGTCTCCCTTTTTCTTACACGTGTCTGGTTGTTTTGATTCTCCTATTTTTTTCGTGATATGATCTCTCTTCCTGATTTCCCGCTGATTTGTTCCTATCTTATCGGGATATGCTTCCGTAACTGCTATTTTGATTCCTCCTATATTTTCACGCCACGTATTTCCTAGATTGCCGCGCCGCTTGCGCTATATAAGGCCACCACCGCCCCCCAGTGCCAAGCTCCTCCTTCTGATGCTCTCTGATCGCCTAGTGCCTGCTCTCTACTGGTAACTTCTTGTTAACTTTATTCTATACCTTCGTTTTTATTTCTTGTCCTGCATTTTTTTCGTACCTTCGCTCAACTAGGTTATACTTATTATTCTTTTGGTTTTAGGTTGCTGCCTATTTCTCTTGCTTCACTCTTCTTTGTGATGGCTCCGAAGTCTGCTGCGTCGAAACCCCCGAAGGCCACTATGAAGGTTTTTGGACGAAGTCGTATGACTCCGCGCCTTCTTGCTGAGTATGAAAAACTTGGGAACTTTGAAAGTGGGCAAGCTAGAGCTCCCGGAAACGAAGTAACTCCTGCCCCGAGAGATGATGAGGTTGTTGTGTTCCACGATCTCTTTGCTACTGGTCTTCGGTTTCCTCTTGACCCTATCGTCGTTGCAATTCTTCGCAACTTCGACATGTACGTTCACCACCTTACTACAAATTCCATTCTTCGGTTGAGGTTGTTCATGTGGGTGTGCAAAACCATGGGTGTCAATCCTACCGTGGCCAACTTTGTTCGCGCTCACACTATCCATCATCAGCCGCTGTACATGGAGCGCACCGAAGGTGATACATATATCAAGGAAGAGGCCCAATTTGCTTCGCTGAATTTTAGATATAGAACTGATGTTGATGTCCCTGTTGTCTGCCACAAAAATCATTGGGAAGATGACTGGAACACCTTCTGGTTTTATAATAAGGTTGATGACACTGCTACATCGCTTGTTATCAAGGAGCTGCAAGATCTTCCGAAGGGTGTTGGCCTAACTCCTGATGATTCTGATCAATCTCGACTTTTTTTGGTTGTCTTTCGATAGATTGCAAAAATCATGGGTACTCGCGATCTCGTCGAGGAGTATTGCTGCTGCAAGATTTTTCCAATGAAGACTGGCTGGTCTGTTGTCGCATGGAGCGACTTTTCAAGCCCCATTAAAGTTCCAAATTTTACAAAAAGCTTCGGAGTGAAACTCGAAGGTTTGTGTTTGTTTTTCTCTTATACGTTTTTTGATTTCTATACTTTGTCTTTCTTTGTTTTCTTTCTTGCTTATTTTCCCCCTCTTTACAGATATTGATGTTCTGCTTATCGAAGATGCCGCCAACGAAATACTTGGTCCTGCCAGCCTTAAAGAAGACCATGATATCATGAACTGAATTGGCGGTCGTCGCGACAACCGTGTTTTCCAATTCTTTGGCATTACTGCTGGTGATCGTCAAGTCACCGTTACACGGCACGAAGCTGCCGCTAAGCGTGCTGCGAAGAAAGGGTCTAGCAGCACTGCCAAACCTTCGGCTGCTGCTGCGCCTTCTCGTCCTGGCAAAAGACGCGCGAAAGTTGCCAGCAACCGTCAACCTAAGCGTCGGCGCAAGCAAAGATCTGCCTCTCCTGAGACTGTGTCTTCTAGCCCCGATGGCAGCGATGGAAACCAAAGCGAAGGTAACAAGAGCAACGAGAATGTTGATGACCCTGCATTGTCCGGGCGAAGCACTCGAGCGTCTGACTTGGAACGTACAGAGGAACAAATTCATGTGACTTCGATATCACCGCGCCCAGACGCCGGTGCCGGTACCATTGCTCAACCCTTCGATATTGACATTAGCGACCGTGAACCAAAGAGTGATGAAGAGCTTGCTGCTCCTTCTAAAACAAGTGGTAAAGCACCCGCTGTTGCCGAAGACATCCCTAAAGAACCTGCCCCTTCTAAAGGGCTGGTTCCTTCTTCTTCGCGCAAGGTTATTGATGCCTTCGCTACTGGTGCCGGCGATAGCGATAGTAGCTCTGACAGTGAGTCTGACAGCGGCCGGCGAAGTGGTGGTGTTTTTGTTAGTGCTGATTCTCCCTCCGTTGTTGCGTGTCGTCTCGGGATTTCTCAGAACTCTCGTTTTTTTGGTGATCGCAAGAGGAAATTACTTCAGTTCTGCAGTGATGATCGCGAACGTGCTTTGCTCCAAGAGGCTAGTCAATCTTTTAGCTTTCCTATCATGGAAGAAGATCTTGGCCGCGAAGGTGCTGATGAAGTTTTAACGCAGGCTCAAGATCTTGCCATGAAAACCTTTGTTGCCCGTTGAGTTGCTCAGCGCCGGCATCGCGAAGACATCCGTCAATTCAACCTTCGTAACCAGACTACCTCTTCTGCTTTTGAGAAGGAAATTGTTACTGTCAAGAATCTTCAGAAGGATAAGGACAGTCTTGCTGCTGCTTTGGAAGACGAGAAGAAGAAAAATGCTGCTCTGTCTTCGGAAATAACTTCTTTCTCGAAGAAAAATAGTTTTCTCAAAAACGAAGTTGCTAAGTTGAAAGAGGCTATTGAAAACGAGAAAAAAAAGAGCGAAGGTTTGAAGGGCCTGTAAGAGAGTAAGCTGAAGGAGCTCGATGAACTGCAAACTACTCATGCCGATCTTGTGAAAGAACATGAGGGTTATTGTGACGAAGTAGAAAAGCATATTGTTCCTGTTTGCAAGAAGGTTCATGATCTTTTGGCGGATTTTGGCACTGCACCTGGCTCATACATCATCGAAGGTCAATACATAGGTGACATTTTTAAGTGGTTGTCAGATTGTGTATCGTCTCTAGCTTCGGCTGGCCGTTCTTTTGGTGAACTAAGTGCTGGAGTTGCTGCGCGGACCATTTGTCACTCTGTGTATTCTCTCTTGAGCACTCCTAACGATGGGTCCAAGCATGCTGTTTCCAAGACTGCTCATCGCCAGATGCGTGATGGCTCCTTTGCCTGGCCTCAAGAAACCAATGTTGACCGCATTCCTGCTCTGCCGAAGAACATTGCAAAAAAATTTGTTAAAGAGTTTTATCGTAAGTTTGGTTTTGGCTATGCGGTTGCTGAGGCCCGTCGTGTTCTGCGCAAGGTTACTTTGTTGTGCTCTTCGCTAAGTTATTCCTGTCTTTTGCTTCTGTTTGCTTTTAATGTGCAACTTCTCTTTTCCAGACTAGCCCCAGCCCCGCTGCTTCTGGTCAAGTTGGTGTCACCTCCGGTGTTGCGATTGCTCTGCCTTCTTCGACACCTTCGACTGATGCTGCTTCTCGTAGTGCTTCTACTGCTCCCTCCTCTTCGGCTGGCGGAATGCAAGGTGCTATATATTCTGCTGCTCAAACTACTCCAGCTGCTCCCCATACGACCGAAGAGGTGTGAAGATTGGTGCTGTGGTGACTAGTGTTAGGTTGGGAGTGCTGGGACACATTTTGTCTATGTAACTGAACTATTTTGCGAATCTGCGCAGGTGCCAGAGTTGTGCCCTGCGCAGATAGACGAAGATGCCTGCCCACTTGTTATAAACTGTGGCGACTATTTTATGTCTGGTTCCATATGGCGAAAGATTCACCTGAAATTTCCTCACGCGTCTTTTGATGAGTTCTGGTCTTACAAAATTAACGGATACGATGAACGCAATAATGCGTCTAAGAATTTCTTCGAGCAATATAGCCGGAATCGGCTGATTCATGATTCAACTTCGCAACGACGACTATGTGGAAGCGATTCTTCGGTTGATGTACAACCTTCGAGTAGTTATCTGCATTGTGGTGTTTCTTCTGTTGCCGCCCCGAAGGTTGAGATTGTTGATCTTACCGAAGACGATATGCATGAGTACATCTACAAGCGTTCTAACTGACGAGTTGCAAGACTACCTTTTGTGTGTTTGGCTGTAACTTAGTTATATTGTTATGTCTGTAACTACGCTATTGTTCAAACACTTCCTTGTTGTAATAAGTTACCCTTTCCGTGAAGTTCTAGGTTTTGAAACTTTGGAAAAAAGGGAACTCAAAGTGCGAAGCACCTCCCCCTAGTTTCCTTTTCCGTGTTTCACAACCTGTATTGGCGAGTTTGATTGCAACGAGTCATTATTTTTTCTTACGTGCTGCCTTCGTGCAGTTGTACGCTATGTATTACTATTGCGTGACGTTTTTGATTGCACTGTCACACAATGTTTTTGTTCCTCGAGATGACTCGTCAGTCGAATCTCGCATTTTGCTTCGTGCATACGATGCCGAAGGCTTCTTTCCTTGATAAAGAAGGAGATGATTTGCGACTTCGCCTTTTAACGAGTCGACTTATCCCTGCGGATTTTTTCCTAGGGGCTTCGCGCATTGGCCGCCGAAGGCTTTTTGTATTTTTCGTGCTCGACTTCGATGCGAGCACCCTAAGTGAACCAATTACGTTTTGCGGTTTGCTTCAAACGTAATTGTTCACTTATGCGATACATGATATATTTTGTGACCTGTGGCGAAAGTGACAACTCATTTCATTTGAGTTGTGTCACTTCGGACTTCCTTATGCGCACTGATGATATTTTTGGGGAGTCCTTGTTATAATTTCTAAGGAGATATTACACATGAAGACCGCCTCATTAAAAACCTTGCATCCCTATTGTGCTGATGAATAGACAACTAAGGACTCTCTCCGCGAGGAAAAGAGTACGGCTTCGAAAACTCAAAATGAAATGTTTGTTACAAAAATGTGAAATGAAAAGAAACTACTAAGAAAAAGAGCTAAGATACAACGAAGCTTGTTCCTCTTTCACAGCCAATACTTTTGCAGCATATCTTCGTTCCGCGAGTATGGATCCTCCACCCCTTCTAAGTTAGTTAGCCTGAAAGCCCCTGGTCTTGTCTCAGTCGCAATGAAGGGACCATCCCATTTCTCTTGCAGTTTTCCCACGCCTTGTGTCTTTTTCCTTAAGACCATATCTCCTGTTTTTATGTTCCTCCTTCGCACCTTCTTGTCCTTCCATCTTCTGGTTTCCTCTTGATAATTTTCAATGTTCTGTAATGCTTGAAGCCTAGCCTCTTCGTAGGTGTCCAATGCTGGTGCCATATCCTCATTTCCAGGTGAGCCTTCGGTACGAATGGACCCTAGCTTTATCTCTTCTGGTACCATCGCCTCTTCGCCGTACAGCAACTTGAATGGCGTGAATTTTGTGGCTCTTGATTCTGTTGTGTTGTGAGACCATATGACTCTTGGTAACTCATCTGCCCACTTGCCCCTTGGCATTCCTGTGATGTTTCTTTTGATGCCAGTGAAAATTATCCCGTTGGCCCTTTCAACAGCTCCGTTGGACTGCGGATGATATACCGAGGCAAAGCACAACTTGGTGCCTAGGTGAAAGCAGAACTTGCAAAAGTCTGTTGAGTCAAATTGCTTGCCGTTGTCCACTGTTACCTCGTACAGGACACCAAATCTGCAAACCACATTTTGCCAAAAGAATTTCTGTATCACTCCCGAAGTTATTGTCTGTACAGCCTTCGCTTCAATCCATTTTGAGAAGTATCCAACAGCCACTATTGCATATTTGTAATTTCCCAGAGCCGTTGGCAGAGGCCCCACGATGTCAATTCCCCATCTTGTGAATGGCCACACCGAAGGAAGGAGATGTATTTCGTATGGTAAAAACTTGGAGTAATTTATGTGTTTCTGGTAGTTGTCGCATGTCCTTACAATCTCTTCGGCATCTCGTACTGTTGTTGGCCAATAGAAAGCTTCGCAAAATGCCTTGGCTACTAGCTTTCTTGTTCCTATGTGGGAAGAGCACATGCCCGCATGTATTTCTCTGAGCAATTCTTTGCCTTCTTCGCGCGATACGCACTTGAGTAATGGTGCGCACACGCCCGCCTTGTACAAGTTCCCCCCCCCCTCAACACAAATGACCTTGCTCTTGCTGCCATTCTCTTCCTGTCAACTTCGCTTTCTGGCTCGTAATGCCCTCTTAGATATGCAACTATTTGTGCCCTCCAATCTTCGCTGGTGATTGCGCTGACAAGCTTCGGCTCTGATTCCGCGAAGTGTGCAGTCATTTTCCTTAATGTTTCGTAGAACACATCTGGTGGTAGTGGTTGTTTCGTGGCCCCTGCTTTTGCTAAAGCATCTGCCTCTTTGTTCTGCTCCCTTGGTATCTTCTTTACTGTGAACCCCAGGAAGTGCTTCTCCATTGCTCTTACTGTTTTCAGATATGAAGACATTTCGTCTTTCTTTGCTCTGTATGATTTGCCTATTTGGTTCGTGATGAGCTCTGAATCTGTGTTTAACACCAACCTTCGTGCCCCCACTGCTTTTGCCTTTCGAAGACCCAATAGCAATCCTTCATACTCTGCGACATTGTTTGTGTACCCATCAAACTCTAGCCTTACTACGTATCTCATTTTTATTCCTGAAGGTGATGTGAGAATTGCCGAGGCTGCTGCACCATCATTACAGTATGCTCCATCACAAAATATTTCCCATGATTTCTCTTATTTTGGCGACTTCGCGCCGTCTTCATCTGATTGAGCCCATTCTGCGACGAAATCAGCCAGCACTTGGGATTTTATCACTTTTCTTGGTGCGAAGGTTATGTCGTATTGAGACAGCTCTGCTGCCCATTTGCCCATCCTTCCTGAGGATTCATTGTTCTCAAACATTTCGCGAAGCGGGAAGCTGGTTGGCACTATCACTTTGAAACTTTGGCAGTAATGCTTCAACTTTCTTACTGCCATTACTACTGCGTATGCCATCTTCTCTAGTTCTGAGTATAATTTCTTTGCTCCCTTGAGCACTTCGGAGATGAAGTGTACTGGCATTTGTTTCAGATTGTTGCCGTTCTGCTTCTCCTCAACCAATGCCGCGCTGACCGCGTGAACTGATGCTGCTACATACAACAACAACTTTGCTTCGGGCCCTAGGCTTGCCATTACCATCAAATTTTCTAAATATGCCTTTAGGTCTTCAAAGGCTTCCTGTTCCTTCTCTCCCCATACTATGTTTTTCTGCCCCACCAATTGCTTGAAAAACGGCAAGCTTCGCTCTGCTGATTTTGAAATGAAACGACTCAATGCTGCTAGCCTGCCAGTGAGCTTTTGTACCTCTTTCTTCGTTCTTGGAGGCCTCATGTTTCTTATTGCCTCTATCTTTTCTGGATTCGCTTGTATTCCTGACTTTGACACCATACATCCCAATAACTTCCCCCTACTGACCTCGAAGATGCACTTTTCTGGATTCAGCATAAGCCCATATTTCCTCATGTTCTGAAAGGTTTCCACCAGGTCTTCGATATGGCTTTCTTTATATTTGTTGTGTACTACCACATCATCAACGTATGCGGACACGTTTCTTTTCAACTGTGGACCAAGAACTATCTGCACCATTCTGTTAAAAGTTGGGCCTGCGTTGCGCAAACCTTCGGGCATTCTTACAAAGCAGTACACTTCGAAAGGCGTTATGAAACTTGTCTTGTCTTCGTCTTCTTTTCTCATCCACACCTGATGATATCCCGAAAAGCAATCGAGAAGCGACATCCTTTCGGATCCTGCCGCTGCATCTACCAACACATGGATTCTTGGGAGTGGGTAGTCGTCTTTTGGGCAAGCCTTATTTAGAGATGTGAAATCTATGCACATTCTCTTATCTCTATTCTTCTTCGGCACCATGACTATATTGGACAGCCAAGTCGTGAATTGTACTTCGCGTATGACGCCTGCCTCTAGCAACTTCTGTACTTCATGAAGTGTTGCTTTCTCTTTTTCTGGTGATATCACTCTTAGCTTTTGTCTTCTTGGTGTGACCTTTGGATTTAAGTTTAGGCTATGCTCAATGACCTCACGCGGTATGCCCTTGAGATCTTTTTTGCTCCAAGCGAAAACATCTTGGTTTTTGGTCAAGCAGCGAAGCAAGTGTGCCTCTTCTTCTTCACTGAGGTCCTTTGCAATTACAACTGTTTTTTCATCTGCGCTGCCGTTCAGCTTCATTCTCTTAGTGTGCTGCATGGGCTTGATTCTACTTTCTTCTTCTTTCCTCTTCTGCTTTATTAACTGCGACTCTTGTACATCATCTTCGCTTTCCTGGTTCCCTTCACTGATCCGCACTAAGTGTACTAGCTTGCGATCGGTGCCTGTATTGTACTCCCTGTCCCATGCATCCTCTTGGTCCCCACAGACTGATAACACCCCATTGATCGTTGGAATCTTCATGCATAAGAAGGGCATGTGAATTACTGCTGTGAATTTGTTTATGACTCCTCTTCCGAAGATGGCCTTGTAGGAATAAGGGATGTCTACTACATCGAAGTTAACCATTTATGTTCTCATTAGAGCCCCTTCGCCCATCGTAACATTCATTTCGATGGTTCCCAATGCTTCCACTCGTTTGTTGCCGAAGATATATAGCGGTTTCGTGGACGTTTGCAACTGATCATCCCTGAACTCCATTTTTCTAAACAGGTCATAGGTGAGAACATCTGCGGAACTGCCATTGTCTACCAGAATTCCTCCCACATCATTTCCCAGAATGTACTTTTTGTTCTTCCCTAGTATTGCTCTGATCACCAGTGGGTCTTCGTGTGGGTATCTCTTCAATTTCAGATCAGCCTCTGTGAATGTGATAGGGATATGCGACCACTTCGTGCGAAATACCTTACCCGAAGATAGATGACTGACTTCCCCTCTATCATCCTTCCTTTGCCTCTTCGATGGGAACTCGGGGAAACAACATCCCCCAGTTATTGCGTTTATAATGTTCACCCTCTGATATCTGTCATCTGGGTCATTGTTTATGACATTGACTCTTTGATATCTGTCATCTGGCTCTGACCTTCGGGTGTTTTGCTGCTGGGATTGTGACGGGTTTTCTTTTGGCTGGTAAGGAGCACTCGGCGCTGGGCCTTGCGCTGATGAGTAGGTTGGGTGAAACTATGGTGGGTATGGGAGGGGTTGGAAATATTGCAGTGGCGGCTGATGCATGGGCTGCCAATTTGATGCTGAGATGTTTGCCGCCGAAGGTACAGCGGGCGTCGCTCTGTTGACGAAACCAACTTGGTTCTGCACCATCTTCTTTTTTTCTTCTTCCTCCTTTCTCTTGATTGCCACTCTGCATTCATATGTCCAATGACCTTTGTTTCTTCCATGTATGGAGCAAACCGTTTGCGGAGGTGGTGTTGAGTATTTTGCAGACCCTGCTGGTTTGACTGCGAAGGTGCTTGGTTGTTATTTGCCCCCTTGGATGATACATTGTTCACACACCCCCTGTTGTACTTGGAACTGTTTGCTGTGTTTCTATTGTTTGTGTTTGGCCTTCTGTTCCATTCTTCTTTGGCCTTCGCTGCATTTTTCCTTGCATGATAATCCTCGATTCTCCTTTGCTTTCCACGAACAGATAAGCAATATGACTGTAAAACTTCGAACAATCTCTTTTCCGACGCTGGCCTTCGCCTATCCAGATATTCCCCGCAAGGCCCCACCTTGAGCCCCCCTATAACAGCGTCAATTACACTTGACTCTTCGACATGTGGTGCTTTTGCCCTTGCCTTCGTGAATCTCTTTATGTACTCTTGTTCTTTTTCTCCCTGTTTGATCTGATGAAGGTCGTTGGCTGTAAGTTCTTGTGGCTGAAACCCTTGGAAGTTACTTTCAATTTTCTCCCGAAGCTGGCTCCATGAACTAATGCTTCCCTTTGGCAGCGACACATACCATTGTTGAGCAGAGCCTTTTAACGCCATGATCATAGCCTTCGCCTTCGCGATATCATCACCTCCCCCTGAAGAAATTGCCACACTGTACCGAAGTATGAACTGCCGCGGGTCTGACTCACCGTCGTATTCTGGTAGCGAAGATGGTAGCTTGAACTTGTTTGGCCAATTTGCCTACTCGAGCTCGAATGTTAGTGGGGTAGATGGCTTGTCCTTGGAAGAATGTGAACCTTTGCTCTTGTGATGTGGTCTACGTTCCACAAACGCCTCTTCGTCAGAATCGAACACCCATGATTCCTCAGAGTCGTACGAAGACTCCTCCACAACAACTGGTCTGCTTCGCTTTTTTCCCTGAGGTGAAGTTGATCTGTGTTGCTTTTCGGGCCTTGGCTCAGATCGTACTGACTGTTCTTGCAGGGAATTATGCTGTGCCTGCAATATTGCCATCTGTTCTTGAAGCTGAACAGCTTTCTGTCTGATTGCTTGTTGCTCTTGCTCCTTGCGAAGTTGCTGGAGAAGAGATTTCTTTTTCTGGATGTCTTTCAGCATCTGTTGGTACTTTTGTTGCTCTTGGCTTGGATCACCTGCCTGTGGTCCCTTAGCTTTGAGGAATGTCGCTTCTGCCTGAGCCCTTGTCCGGACATTGGACGAACCTGGCATTTGACTGAGTCTTGCCGCTATTGTTGCCTCTACCCTTCTTAATGACGCAATGTCTTCGTCGAGGATCCCCGCATCCAAGAGGTCAACTTCGAAGTTTCCGTTTGTGATGTCTTCCAGTGCCCCATCACGACTGTCTGGTGCGTGGCTGAGCACTATGTCTCTATATGCGTTTGCATTCGCCCCTTCGTTGACTGGGCCTTCGGACTCTGCTGCTGACGGGTCATCGGTAGCTCTTTATGGATTGGTGTTGGTGTTCCTTGGTGCTCTCTTTGGTGCCACTGAGCTGTGGTGGGACGAAACACGGTGGGCGCCAGAAATGTGGGGGAGAAACCCGTCCCCGAAGTGGGACCAACAAATGCAAGCAGCAAGAGAACACAAACTCACAAGCAAACCCATGCGTGTCTTCGGGCAAGCAAAAACAAGCCTCCCCTCAGACCTCTCTCTCCCTTTTTTCATTCCATCAGGGCTCGTTTAAATAGGCCCGCATCATTCACACTTTACATCTTTACCCTCGCCTTTTTTCATCGTGCGAAGGATCTTTGAGGGCATTACAGTATTTTTACACCAACTCGCCCAACTACCACCCTTACAACTCAACACTTTACACCGTGGCACCCGTCACGTGGCCCACACTCCTGCTTCCCCCTTCGGGGAATCGTTACAGCCCCGAATACCCACGCCCGCTTCGCGCTGTGATCTTGCGCCATTACCTTCGCGCGCTTGCCGTCCCCCTTCGCCCTTCGAGCGCCCTTGAATCCCTTCCCGGTTATCTTCTGTCGTCCTCGCGAAGGTTCTTCGTACCTTCGCGTGTTCAGCACCTTCGACCTCTCTGACTCCCGATGCCCTTCCAGGTGAAGGTTCTTTGCGCCTTCGCGTGATCAGCACCTTCGACCCCCTCGCTCTGCCATGCCCCGAAGATGTTAAGCTTCGAGCCCTTGCGACCTTCGATGCCTTGTTTCGCCATGTCCCGAAGATATCAAACCTGCATAATTGCCAAAGAACAAAAGATGGCTGCTTCTCCTCGACCCGAAGGCCTGCAGACGAAATGGATAACAATAGGGGGTTAGGTGCGAAATGGATTTCCCCAACAGACCCTCAGATCGTAGGATGCACTTCATTAGTACACCGTTGGAGGCGGACCTCCGGTAGAGCTCTGTGCCAATGACGACGTAGTTGGCGCTGCCTCTTGTGACCTTCTCGCGTTCTGCCTTCTGCCTTCTCCTCGGGGACCCGAAGCTCGAGGATGAAGGCAAGGATGTCAAGGCGCCAATCATCTTCGGCATCAACCATTAGGACGTCACGGCCACCTGGCGGGGTTGCGTCGTCAGCTGGTGACTCTGGGTCGAAGAGAAATTTGATGGTAGGCTTGCGCAGGTCTTGGACAAACACACCGGCCGGAACCAGCGCGTGCTTGGAGCCGAGCTTGGAGAGGACGTCCGCCGCTACGTTGTTGTTGTGACAGACGTGATGGAACTCGGTCCCCTCGAAGTGGCCTTCGAGGTTGCGCACCTCGGTGTAGTAGGCATCCATCGTGTCCTTCTTGATGTCGCAGGCCTTGTTGACTTGGTCGATGACGAGCTTGGAGTCTCCGTAAGCTATGAGACGCTTGATCCCTAGGGAGACAGCGATGCGTAGGCCGTGGATGAGGGCTTCGTACTCGGTGCTGTTGTTGGACGCTTTGTAGTGGATCTGCAGAACATACTTCAGGTGATCACCGTGGGGGGAGATGAAGAGCATGCCTGCTCCCGCTCCTTCGAGGTTTAGGGAACCATCGAAGTACATCTTCTTGTGTTCTGGCTTCTCCGACGATGGAGGCTGCTGGATCTCTGTCCACTCAGAGACGAAGTCAGCGATGACCTAGGACTTGATGGCCTGCCTTGGGCAGAACTCGAGGTCGAACTCACCTAGCTCGATTGACCACTTGACAACGCGCCCAGTGGTATTACGGCTACGCAGGATCTCACCAAGGGGGAAGGCCGAGACGACCTTGATCTTGTGCGCCTGGAAGTAATGGCGAAGCTTACGCGAGGTAACGAGGAGGGCGTAGAGCATCTTCTGCGGCTGTGAGTACCTAGTCTTGCTATCTGATAGGACCTCGCCAACGTAGTAGACAGGTCGCTGGACCGGGTAAGGTTTGCCTTCTTCAGGTAGCTCTACCACCAGAACTGAACTGACCACCAGAGTGGTCGCGGAGTTGTACAGCAGTAGCATTTCCTTCGGTGCTGGGGGCACCATCACTGGGGGTGACGTAAGGAAGGTCTTGAGCTTTTCCGGGGCCTGGACAGCCTCTTCTGTCTAGACGAACTTATCCACCTTCTTCAGCAACTTGAAGAAGGGCCTCCCCAAGCTTGCTGATAAATCGACCTAGGGCCGCCATCATGCCGGTGAACTTCATGACGTCTTTCTTCCCAGTAGGTCGCTTCATCCTACGGATGGCATCCACCTTGGTAGGATTCGTCTCGATGCCCCGGTTGCTAACCATGAAGCCCAGGAGCTTGCCGGACGGGACACCGAAGACGCACTTCTCTGGATTGAGTTTTCAGCGATAGTGGCGGAGTCTTGGCGAGGTCAGCTATGAGGTTGTCCTCCACGGTGGTCTTGACGACCACATCGTCGATGTAGGCTTCTACGTTGTTGCCGATGTGGGACTCCAGACACTTCTGGATGGCCTTCTGGTAGGTCGCGCCGGCATATTTGAGACCAAAAGTCATGGTCGTGTAGCAGTAGATGCCGTGCGATGTTATGAACGCTATTTTGTCTTGGTCAGAGACCTTCAGGGCTATCTGGTGATACCTCGAGTAGCAGTCGAGAAAGCATAGCAGGATGCTTCCAGTTGTGGAGTCCACGACTTGGTCGATACGAGGAAGAGGAAAGAGGTCTTTAGGGCAGTGCCTGTTGAGATCGGTGTAGTCGATACACATTCTCCATTTACCAGTTTTCTTGGGTACAAGTACCGAGTTGGCGAGCCAAACCGGGTTTTTACACTCACGGATGAATCCGGCAGCTAGGAGCTTTATTATCTCTACCCTAATGACGTCCTTGCGATCTTTCGCAAAGCGGCGCAGCTTCTGCTTGACAGGCTTGGCCATCTTGCTTACATCCAAGGAGTGCTCAGCCAGCTCCCTGGGGACACCTGGCATACCCGATGGACTCCATGCGAATATATCCGCGTTATCCCGGAGGAAACTGGTGAGCGCGAGTTCCTATTTCTCCCCGAGGTCGTCGCCGATGACCATCGTCTTCTCCACGTCGGGCAGGTCGAGGCGGACTCTCTTCGTCGATGGCGTGGCATCCAGAGCGGTGTCGGTGCGCTACTGCTCTGGGATGATCAGGTCGCTCGGAGTGACTTTCTTGGCCTCAGCGACCAAGACTGCAGAGGCGTCGACGCAGGCAGAGGTCACGGCGATGTCGAGGGCCTCGGAGTCGCACTTGAAGGAGACCATGAGGTCTTCGTAGACGGAGAGGACCCCATTTGGAGCAGGCATCTTCAACACCAAGTAGGTGTAGTGCGGGATGGCCATGAATCTGGCCAGCATCAGCGACCTAGGATCGCATGGTTGGAGGACTTGAAGTCGGCGACCTCGAAGTTGAGGTACTCCGTGCGGAAGTTGTCCTCCGTGCCGAAGGTGACGGGGAGGGAGACCCGACCCAGGGGGTTGGCCGCTTTCCCCGGGACGATGCCGTAGAAAGGCTCATCGCACACTGTGAGCTTGTTAAAGTCGAACTTCATCTTCTTCAACATCTCGACGAAGATGATGTTGAGCCCGCTCCCCCCATCAATGAGGGTCTGGGAGAGTAGGGCCCCCTCCACTGTGGGCTCAACAACGAGTGGGTAGGACCCGGGATCTAGGATGTGGACCCAGTGATCAGCTCTGGAGAACGTGATCGCCTACTCAGACGTGATCGCCTACTCAGACCAAGCAGAGGCATCGTTGGCTGGGTGTGGATGAGGTGGACCTCGCGCTTATCCTTGCGATAGTGCCTTCTGCTGACGTGGGATTTGAGACCTCTGACGATCATGTTGATCGTTCGGGTCGGTGGCTGGAAGTTGGGGTTGCCTGTCGGAGGTGGAGGCGGCAGGTCGTGCTCGTCACGGTGAGCTTCGGTGTGTGGGTCATCGCGACGATTGTTGCGGCGATCATCGTGGCGGTCTCGATCGTCACGGTCGTCGCGTCGGTCCCGCCGGTCGTCGTGGCGGTAGTTGTTGTAGCGGCATGAAGAGGATCAGTCGTCGTCTTTCTTGGATCGCTTGGAGTCCTCGGGGGTGGTGAAGGCCTTCTTGAACTGCAAGCACTCACAGAGGGTATGATTGGACCCCTCGTGGAACCCGCAGAGGCTGTCGAGCGTTGCGTCGAACTCTTCCTGGTCGAACGTCAAAGGTCGACGTCCCTCAGCCGCTAGCACCTCGGAAGGTCGCTTGCGCAACTTGGAACCGGAGTCCCCTGCTGCGCTGGATGTGCCGGCGTCGCGCCCAGCGTCGGCGTCAAACTGGTTCACCATCGCCTCGTCGGTGTCGATGAGTTTGTTGACGACCTCCATGAGGGTCTTGATGGTGGTGGTGCCAGACTCGTGAATCTTCTCAAAGATCTATGACGATCTGGTCGTCTCTGACACCAACACAGGTGTTAAGATTCTCGAAGAACCGGTTGGTGTAGTCACAGAGCCGCTCTTTAGGCTTCATGATGATCCTCACGAGGTTGAAGGCGGTTCTAGGGCGGCTGTAGGTCACCTGGAAGTTGGAGGTGAAGGCCTGGGATAGGTCGACCCAGGAGTTGATGCTGCCCGCCGGGAGGTTATTGAGCCAGAGCGATGGGGTGTCGCCAATCACCAGCGGGAAGTAGGCCGCCATGTGGTCGAAGCCACCGCCAGCCGCCTTGACGGCGACGTAGTAGGTCGACAGCTAGATGTTGGGGTCAGAGCGCCCGTCGTACTTCTGGATGTTCGGCTTGAAGTTGTTGGGGTAGTCCACCGATCTAAGTCTTGGAGCCAGCGCGGGGAAGGCGGTGATGGCTATGTCATCGACGTTGCCTCCGGCTTGAACGGCACCCCTGGGGGGACTGGACGCTGCGCGCAGGGACAATGACCTGGGAGTGTGGTTGGCGATCCCGACTGGCGGGGGCGACCTCCGGGTTGCCTTACTGCTCTTCATACACCGCACGTCACCGGTTCTCGACGTCGTGGCGGTCGCGCTGCTCGCGCTCCATGATGCGGTGCACGGCGCCAGGGGGCCGTACTCGCGGTTGTACTCCGTGCGATGGCGAAGCTCCTGCTCCCCGCGCTCACGGTGCCATTGGTCGATGTAGCCGTGGGCATCGTGGGCGCGCCTGTTGTTGTCGAGGTTGACGCGAAGGTCGCCATCCCTGGCACCGTTAGCCTGGTGGTTAGGCTGCTCGGGGTTGTGCTGATCGACCTACTCCTGGATGGGTGGAAGGTTGCTGCACCGAGGTCGATGGGATCGACTGCGCGAGTGATGTGTCGATGAAGATGCGGCGGACTTGGAAGCCGCACTCTTTTCTTCTACCGGGGCCGTGGCGACCCGGAGGTAGGCGATGGCTGCCTCGACCTCAGGTGTCAGCTGAGCTTGCTGGAGGCGTGTGATGGCGGCACCCAGGTTGGCCTGGGGGCTGTTGAACATCGAGAGCCCTACCTCCTCAAACTCGAGGCGAAGGTCTTGAGCGCAAGGGGGAACTGCGTGACGTTGTTCTTCTGCACGTCGTTGGGCACGCAGGGCGTTCCCTTGGATGCACGCCGCCTCCTCGAAGTCCGTCGCACCATGACGTGGTGGCTCGTTCTCCGAGACTACGAGCACCTGATGGAAGATGATGTCCGAGTCGTTGGGGGAGACTCAAACCCGGACCTTCTGAAACTCACCACAGTCCGGGGACTGGGGAGGTCATGTAGCACAGTGGGGGTGCCCTTGGTCGATCCTCTTCCGCAGGCGATATCCGTGGAGAGTATGCCTCGCACCCTTATGGTAGGTGCATGGTACGTCGAGAGGGTCGCGCCGGGCGCGAGGGGTTGGCTTTAGGTCGCTAGAGGGCCGCCGCCCAGATTGGATCTGGGAAGGCTTGAGCATCTCGCCGAAACGGAGACCGGTCGAAGATCGTAGGCCGAAGGGGAAGGTGTCATGGTGCTGCGCCAGCTTCGCCGAGCGTCGAGCTCGCTCGCAGATCTGGAGGGTCTCCTCCATCATGCTGGTGACGCGCTCCATCCCCTCAACAAGGTCGTAGGGTTTGGGTGGGTGGGTCTCCGATGTCAGATCGGAAACAGGGGTGGTGACAGGCGCCACCGCGACCTGCTCCGTGTTGACGGTTCAAAACCGTGTTGAAGTTCACCGCAAGCGTACGGGTGACTTAGTGCCTTTTTCACCAAGGAGGGTCCCCAAGGTTTGTCAATCCGTGGATCGGAAGCAAACCACTAAGGTTCTCTACCTTATCGAGCCAATCTAACCTAACATATAGCATTGATTGCATACAAAGGATAAACCTTGATAGATATGAGTTATGGCACAAGGTTGATCACATCCATGAACAGCGGCTAGGGTAAAGCTCCACCGAAGGGGTAACTTGGTCTATTGTCTTCTAGTTGTAGTTCTAGCTAAACGAGCAAACAAACAAGCATCTCATCTAAAGCATCCTTAAACTCCTACCTCCGGCCTACCTCCCAAAGACATCTGTACTTTCAGGGGTATCATCCTGTCACGATGCACCCTTAATGATGCGGGGAGTCTAAGGACATGCCCATACATGGACATGTCTACAAACCATAAAGGGTCAACATACTAGATCTAATCACCATGATTACATAAAGCATGCTATGTAGTCTAACCTAGCATTAGACTAAGGATCAAATCATATTCACGATAGGTAGAAAGTAAAACGGAGATATGGAATCGCTTAATAGATCGGATGACAAGATTATCATTGCTCACATGAAAGTATACATTACACCATCACCACCGAGGCCATACCTATGATGATGAACGCGTAGCTCCAAAACTCCACTATGGCACAACCACGCAGGGCGGCCATGGTGGCTAGGGTCCCGGCCTAGGCCATCTCCTAGACAACTTCGAGGACTTGTGGCTGCCGTCGTCTCCCTCCGGTGCTTGCTTCTAGGTTTCACCGAGATATCGTGAATGGATGAGGCAGCTGTCGGAGGCATGGGATATAAATGAGCCGAGGAGCATCTAGGTCAAAGGGCGTCGCGAACCGGGCCCGAAAAGGGGTAGGCCGATCGGCATGAGCCGACCGGACCAGGCCCTTTTTGGCCTGGTTCGGGCCCATCTTCCTCCACGACGCTTCTTTCACTTTATTGAATATTTGCCGAACTTCTTGTGGGTCCTTGACGTCATTTTCCCCCGGTTTGGATAAGGTTACTTGGCGCACGAACTCCCGCATCTTCTGTTTAGGTCCTCGGAGTTTCACGGCTTCATGCTTCGGTCCTCGAGTCATTTGGAGTCATGTTCACTTCGTGTCTTGACTTGTGCTGGGCTTCGTGATTTTCTCATAAGATGCTCGATGTACTCTACCCGGAAGTCCTCATTTAGGCGCTTAAATCTTGCGTAAACAACATACTCCAAAAACCACATGCAAGTGCGAACTTGTTACATCATTAGTATGCCTAGTGGCGGGTTAGTTTCAATTCAAAGCTCAAACCAAAGTGTAACAAGTGCTCTTGGTTGACGGAAATTGACCGTCAACACTCCACGGCCGCTGGAGGAGCTGCTGCCGCTGGAACAGGGAAGGTCGCCGTGAAGAAACCGAAGCAGATCTCCACAGGGTTGGCGAGGATGGCCGCCATGCTTGCCGGGAAGACGACACCAGATCGGGCCACCATGCTGCATAGCGAGTTCCCGATCGCCCCTACCTGGCACGCCAACTGACAGGGGTTGAGACCTGGACAGATCCGCACAGGGGCTACACAAGCGGTTTGCAGGTTAATGGAGAGGATCGGGAACTAAGAGCGTAGGTGGTAGTTCACGTGATGAACTCGGAACTCGGCAAGTATGGCGAAGAACACGAGGGCGCAAGGGTTCAGACTGGTTCAAGCCTCCGGAGAGTAAAACCCTATGTCCAATTTGGTGGTGGATTATGCGAGAGAGAAGAAGGTGTCCCCTCGAATGGAGCTCTAGGCCGCCTTATATGGGCAACGGGCTAGGGTTCCCACTCGAGGTCGGTGGACCCGTATCTGGGTCGGTTACAAATTGGAAGGCTATCCTCCCAGATTACAAGGAGTATCCCATGATACTCAGACCTACTGGCGACGCCAAGCTGCGTGCTACTGCTTGCCTTGCACTCCAAGCACCGCGGATCCTCCGGGATCAGGATAACGTTACCCGAGGTCGTCGGGTCTGTGGATAAGGTCTTCGGGCCCACTTGCAGGTCGGTGTTGACGGCTGTTAAGTGCCTACTTTAGCCGTCAATATACTCATGAATAAAGGAGCATAAGGCATTTCTTACACGTATTTAGTTAAGAATAATGTAGTTCCACTTGTCCTTGGAGACTATTTGATTGCAGGAAAATAAGCAGGAAAAGAGTGACAAACTCACCTTCTACGGTCCATGCCACATCACCTCATCCTTGGTGAGGAATCATACACATTGAGCGATCCAAGAGTATCATTTGAGGAACTTTGATTTCTTTTTGAAAAACCTGCAAAAACCTCCGGATTGATAACTGATCAAGGTACATGTGATTAGTAATCTTTATACAACCATTCTATCTTTCAACCGCCCAAGGAAGGTGAAGCTACATGCCCCATATCAATCGAGTGAAAGGTAAGATCAATGCCAACTTCTTCAACTCTTGATAGAGTACCTAGCTATATCTTGTTATACATTAGGAATACAACATCGTAGCAACTCCTGATCAACCAACCTAAGTCCTTAATCTCTTGCTGGGGACGAGCAAGAGGCTAGCTTGGGGGAGTTGTTGACGGCTGTTAAGTGCCTACTTTAGCCGTCAATATACTCATGAATAAAGGAGCATAAGGCATTTCTTACACGTATTTAGTTAAGAATAATGTAGTTTCACTTGTCCTTGGAGATTATTTGATTGCAGGAAAATAAGCAGGAAAAGAGTGACAAACTCACCTTCTACGGTCCATGCCACATCACCTCATCCTAGGTGGGCTGCCAACAAGGATGTCATGCATGCAAACCTGCCAACTAGGGAGCCATGCATACATGCCATGCAAGCAATCCAAGTGAAGCAACCCCCGACGAATCAGAGTGTGACACGTGGACTTCACATGGATCCATGGGCCCACAAAGGCAAGCAAATCGCGCCAAAACAGGGTGGACACCGGGAACCGACCTAAGGACCCACAGGGCAGCCTCCAGGAGGAAGCACACCTCGAGTGGGGCCCACAGGGGGTTGGCCGACCCCACAGGTCGGCCGAACCGACCTTGTGGCCGTCACTCAGGGGCTTCCACGTGGTGGTTCCCTATTGGTCCTAGGTGCCTTCCCCGGGGTGTTTGCCTCCATTCTTCGCTGGTGCACGGGCCTATAAATAGAAGGAGAGGAGGCTCACTTATGAGACATCCACACTTGCAACACCTCTCTTACTTTTAGTCTCAAGGCTAGGAGGTAGGCTAGAGTAGTTCTAATTCAGGTTCTAAGTCTATTTTGGGATCTAGGTATGAGTTCTCTTGTATCTTATTTCATTTGTATGACTTTGATCTACTTCAGTTATTTATCTATTTCATATAAAGTCGTGTTAGTATACATGAGTGATTTGTTCATGTGTTCTTCACCTGTTCATCATTTAGAGGCTCATGTTCTTGATGAACAAGGCCTTTCGATCCACTTGACGGGTGACTTTTACATGTTTCTGGTGTTAGTTCATAAGTTAGAGACTCGTGTTCTTCGCGAACACGACCCTTTGATCCAGTTGAACAGACATAGGAAAACACGAATCCGTTTGTGTACTTAACCTGGTTTGATCTAATTGGATGACATGATTGCGTTGTATGAAGTCTATGCTTGAGCTACGGTACTCATTATAATTGGCTGGTCTATCTGGTGGCTTGACCTGGGTCACAATAGCCCGGGCCGGTCAAGTCCGGCTAATAACGTAAGCATGGTGCTTGGGTTGCGTAGCTACCTTACTTATGAGTTTATCCCACGGTTTGTCTTGGGGTAGGCCGCGGTAGTGACAGCCGTTGGTCCTCTGAAATCCCCCACGTTCGGATAAGCTGTAGGAGTCTAAAATATAACAACCGGAGTTGTGCGGAAGCAACGCGGGAGGTTATCTCCCCGTGGTACCTGGGTGCTTAAGTTAATGTTCTTCAACGCTAGTGTATCTAACTCGTTCCTACCAGCTTTATGTGTATAGTACATAAGAACCTAGAACTAACTCGTGTGTCGCCTCCTATGCCTAGGACCCCTTAGAGAGAGAGAGAGAGAGTGATCACACTACCCCTTTATCATATCTTTACCCCTGCACTTGAGTGTCTGATTTATTTCCATCTATGATCTATACTCATTGAAATGGAGTTGATCTTGTCATTCCGCCAATGCCTTCCTTGGATTCGATACCCTTTGGAATACTCCTTTGGGGAAATGCTACAATGGTACTTCCGTGCACTTGCGGACCTCTGTAACGTTAAGATTTACCAACCAACATTTCTGGCGTTATTACCAGGATGGGTTCCAAACCTATTCTTAGGTGACTGCGTTAAGAAATGTCAACAAGCATTTCTGGCGCCGTTGCCGGGGAAGGCTTAAGGATGACATATCAACACTTTGCTTATGTTTATAATCATGACAGGAATAAAACAGTTCTCAATGCAGGCTAACTTGGATTGTCTTCTTTGTCTATTGATGATGAAGACAGGTAGTGCATGACTGGTTTCGACTTGCCATCGAATTTTACTGAAGATCCTGAGTCACTCATAAGGAAGGCACGAAATCATTTCGGCTCTCCCGCGCGTGAACGTTCAGAAGTCGACCCAGCTTCCTTTGTGCCATCTGCATCAACTTCCATGTCCAACCCTATCGAGAAGACTCTTCGCGAGTACTCCGCTCCCTCTGCTGACCAGGTGCCGACAGGCCCTGTGATCAACACTGGGAATGGAAACTTCGAGATCAAGACTGGCTTAATTATGATGGTACAGGCTAGCCTATTCTGTGGCAAGCCTAATGAAGACGCGAGCGCCCACCTGCAGCAGTTCCTGGAACTATGCAGTACCTTCACTATACGAGGAGTGGAGGAAGATGCTATTCGTCTGCGACTGTTTCCCTTCTCCCTCTTGCGAAAGGCAAAGCAGTGGTTTTATGCTAACCGTGCAGAGATTAACACTTGGGCAAAGTGCTCCGCAGCATTCCTCGCGAAGTTCTTTCTGTTGGGCAAAACCAATGTCCTTCGGGGGCGAATTTCAAGTTTCGAGCAGGCAGCAAATGAGACTATCCCAGAAGCTTGGGAGAGACTCCAGGAGTACATCCTGGCTTGTCCTCATCATGGGATGGACAACTGGCTTATTCTTCAGAGTTTCTATAATGGGCTGACTCCGACAGCCCGAGGCCATATTGATGCTGCAGCTGGAGGGGCTTTCTTCTCTCTTACTATCACTGAAGCTACTACACTGATTGAGAAGATGGTTACCAATCAAGGGTGGAGTGATGATGGACTCCAGCCACGTCAAAGGGGTACACATACTGTCAAGGAAGCAGATATGTTGCACGCCAAGATGGACCTAATGATGAAGAGAATGGATGATCTAGCCAATGAGAAGGCTGCCATGGCCACCACTACTCAAGCTATGGATGCTCGCATGACTTGCGAAGTCTGTGGTAATTGATAGACTTTCATCTACTCTTAAGAACCAGTTGAGCTTTAATAAGATGATAGAAACCCAGTTGGCTCAATTAGCTGCTTTGGTTCCCTCTGCTGAAGACGGGAAGATTCCGGGGCAACCCGTGTCCTCCTGTGAAAATGTTTGTGTAGTGTCCACCAGATGGGGTAAGCCATCTGGGCGGGCACAAGCCACTGACTATGCAGGGAAGCCTATACAGCAGGTACTTGACCCATGGGAATCTTCAACAATCACACACAAGAAAGATCCTGGTTATCCGGTTATCACCTGCAAGATATATTACCAAAAGATTAAGCATGCTCTCTATGACCTTGGTGCAAGTGTTAATCTTATGTCCAAGGCCATGTTTGAACAATTGGGGTATCCAGCTCTAACTCCAACTGCGACAGCCGTCCAACTTGCTGATGCATCGATCCGACATCCAGAGGGGATAGTAGAGAATTTATTGGTATTTGTCCAAGGTTCATGCATCTCTGCGGATTTCGTGGTCCTTGATATGCAAGATGACGAGGGAATGCCTCTCATTCTTGGGAGACCATTCCTGAGTGACGCCAACGCAAGGATCAATGTGTGAGCCGGAACGATCCGATTCCGCATTGGGAAGAGGAACTTGATGTTCCGATTTCAAGCAACAAAAGAGAAATGCTATACACTGCAGGGCAAAAATGAGCAATCAGGGGCATGGACGGAGCCACAGCCCCCGCGACTTCCCACCACTCCAACAAAGCCTAAGAAAACAAGAAGGGTGTGGCGGGAAATACAGAAGTCATCTCCATCGATTTCTCGGGAATGGGGTGACGAGTGGAATTGATCGCCGAGAAAAGTCTCGCTCTCAGACTTAAAAAGATGAGTCCTTTTTGACAAAAGGTAAAATTGGTATTTATCTCATATTTCCCTTCCAAAATTTTATTTGATTTTTCCAAATGCATATTTGAATTTTCCAACCTTACATCTGCATGCTAGATTTTTCTAGCCAAATTCCTTTTTCAAATAAAATTCTAAAAATAATTTCTTGAGTGGAAAATCAAAGAAAAATTATTTGAGCAACATTTTGGGCGAATCTGGACCTAGACATCTGGGCAGGACATCAGGTGGCCGTTAGAGAGCCGTTGCAAAAAGCTGGAAGCAGGCGGGACCGGCAGGGGATCGACCGACCCCAGGGGTCGGCCGACCCTGGCCAACGGTCATGTGGGCTCCGCCTCTTCCAACGGCTCCTAGCCGTTGCCCTTGTCCTCTACCCCGGTGCCTGGCTCGGTTGCCTATAAATAGAAGGGGGGTTGAGGGGTTTCTTCACCCATTCATTCTTTTCCATCACCCTCTCTCCCTCTTTGCTCTTGCTCTTTGGTTTTCTTGGATTTCTTGCTCAAGTGGAAGTGTCAAGCACTCTCTCCAATTTGTCGCTGAATACTGAATATTGGTTAAGCAAGCTCGGTAAGGATTTCATTTTGATTTTACTAACCCATCACCGAGTTGCTTGTGTTGTCCCATTGTTGTGCAAGATGAGTTGGATTGCCGGTGCGTACTGGAAGGTGACCCGCTCACGCCGTTCTAGAGACGGAGAGGGCTCGTCTCACCACTCCGGAGCTACACCAAGTCCAATGTCAACCGACTGTGAAGAAGAGGAAGAGGAGGAGCTACCTACGCCACGAGCCGAAGGGGTGATCAACACCGATGCCGCCTTCATTGACTTGAGGGACGACCGGGAGAGACAGGCTTATGCTCTCATCAAGGATCGAGTCTTCGCCAACACCAAGGAGTTCGACTCGGCCCTTCTCAAGAAAATAGGTATGGACTCCGAGTTCGATTCCATTTGGCATGCTCTTGGTTGGGAGAACTTTGTTCCCGTGTGGGAGATCGGTTCTAGGCCTCTCACCATTCAGTTCCTCTGTACTCTTCGGGAGGATGAGGCCGGTATTACGTTTTGTTTCCATGGAACGTCGTATCGAGTCTCATGGCATGATCTTAGTTGTGCTCTCGGTTTTCATCGTCGTTGTGCTATTTCTCTCGATCAAGCTTGCAGTGATTTTGTTCAAGATAGTTTTTGGGAAGAGATTTCTTGTCGGCCTGTCTGTGGCAAGTTAGCACCTCGGTGCAACGATATCACGCATCCTACTCTCCGACTGTGGCACAAGTGGCTCGCCATTACTCTCTTTCTGAGGGATGATGTTCAAACCGTGCGCACAGATGAGATGAGGATATTATACACCACGGTCAGACGAATCAGAATCATCCCAGTGCAAGCTATGATTCGGCAGTGGTTGACAAATTTTAGGATGACGGGTTCTATTGAGTGTACGTCCCTAATCACAGGTATCATTTCGAGTCCTGGCATTTCAATAGGGACTAACATTCCCTACATTGATTCTCCCCGGGCCATGATAGATGAGGCGTATCTGATTCAAGGACATACTCTTAAAAAGGGCCTAGATGATTCTTTGGTTTTCTTTTACCCTGGCCACGCAAACCAGATTCGGTTACCTAACCCGGATTTCTGTTTGTACGGCCAAGGGCCACTGACCGTTCCTCTTGAGGAACCTCGTCGTTCTAGTGTTTCTGGAGACAGGGTCACTAGGAGTGCGTCGAGGAGGGCAGTAACAGCACAGCAACCGCCACAACATCCACCGCCACAGCCATCACCTCAGCCACAGCCTTAGCCTACACCACCGCTGTCTGGCGCATAGGCCTCGGCCGGGTACATGTCTGGAGTTACACCCGGATATGCCCCCGGTTGGGACCAACCCATGAGTCAGCTGGGTGCAAGTAGCTCGACCTGGGCTAGTGCAGGGAGTGGCGAGTGGGTTCGGCCCGCCGGTGCTACCTACGGGGACTCGTCCTCATCGTTCGGGTTGCGCTCGTCATCTCGTGGGGCCACCCTCACACAGCAGATGAGCGAGCTCAACATCCGTGTCGGTACCATGGAGGAGACGATGCACCAGCAGGCTGAGTCCACTCGGGACTGGCAGCGTATGACGGGCGAGAGGATTCACACCATGGAGCAGAGACAGCTGCGACAGATAGAGGAGCAGAGGGCTTACTACGCGTGGTTGGGATACCGCCCTCCACAGCAGTGAGCCTGAAGCTAGTTTGGGGGAGAACCCCCTTTCTGAGGTAACTTGTATCTTTCATTATTTTCAGAACCCCATATGCTAAAAACACATAAAAATCTGAAAAAGTTAAAAAGACCAAAAATATTTATTTGCTTTCTTAAATTAGTTTGTTTTCATATGCGCGGTAAGAGTGTTCTTATTCTCCATGGTTGAAATGATGAATAGTTGCTCTGTTTATTCTTCTTGTATGCCTTGCTTACAACTTAGTATCCTATCCAAATTTTGAGTTTGTTGGCTAGTATGATCGAACCTGAGCTTGAAATTTGTGGGTAGCAAAAAGCATGATCTTTGCCTAAGTTGTTGCGAGGTATGATATGGTATAATAGAGTTGCTATGAGCTAGTACTAAGTGATGTTTGATATCCGGAGTTTTCTTTTGAAAAATGTTAAAATGATAAGTTCCTCAATGATAAGAAAATCCTATCCAAGGCCATATGTAGATCTTAGCTTTTGTTAACCTCCACATATGCTACCTGATTTCTTCATTGAGTCTTGTCGAATTGTTGTGACCCTCGGCGAGTAACTTGTCATACTCCTATGATCAAGATCACGTACACACCACCATATGCGAAACTTCTACACTGGAAGTTAGCAACCATCATTTCATCTATTTCCCATCCATTCCACAAAATAAAGCTCCGCGCATGTTCCATGATTACTCTCCCTCCAAAAATATTCAGCAAGGACTATGGGCTATGTTAAAAAAAGAAACATGCTCAAGGGCATGCATAAAAAAAAGAAAAAGAGAATAAAGAGACATAGCCCAAGTCTCAAAAATTTTGAAAAGGAGGAGAGTAAAATCATGCAAAGAGGAGTTCATTATCCATCCACCATACACACACTTTTGCACATCTTGATCAGGGTGTATGACTTGTTCTCCCAAGGATCCGGTTTTCGACTCGACAATACATGAGAAACAGTTATGCCACATGTTTTCCCTACCTACAGCTCCACATATCAGCTTATTAGGAGTAGGTAGTGAAAGAAGGCAAATCAAAGCCTTGGTGAGGAATCATACACATTGAGCGATCCGAGAGTATCATTTGAGGAACTTTGATTTCTTTTTGAAAAACCTGCAAAAACCTCCGGATTGATAACTGATCAAGGTACATGTGATTAGTAATCTTTATACAACCATTCTATCTTTCAACCGCCCAAGGAAGGTGAAGCTACATGCCCCATATCAATCGAGTGAAAGGTAAGATCAATGCCAACTTCTTCAACTCTTGATAGAGTACCTAGCTGTATCTTGTTATACATTAGGAATACAACATCGTAGCAACTCCTGATCAACCAACCTAAGTCCTTAATCTCTTGCTGGGGACGAGCAAGAGGCTAGCTTGGCGGAGTTGTTGACGGCTGTTAAGTGCCTACTTTAGCCGTCAATATACTCATGAATAAAGGAGCATAAGGCATTTCTTACACGTATTTAGTCAAGAATAATGTAGTTCTACTTGTCCTTGGAGATTATTTGATTGCAAGAAAATAAGCAGGAAAAGAGTGACAAACTCACCTTCTACGGTCCATGCCACATCACCTCATCCTAGGTGGGCTGCCAACAAGGATGCCATGCATGCAAACCTGCCAACTAGGGAGCCATGCATGCATGCCATGCAAGCAATCCAAGTGAAGCAACCCCCGACGAATCAGAGTGTGGCACATGGACTTCACATGGATCCACGGGCCCACAAAGGCAAGCAAATCACGCCAAAACAGGTTGGACACCGGGAACCGACCTAAGGACCCACAGGGCAGCCTCCAGGAGGAAGCACACCCCGAGTGGGGCCCACAAGGGGTCAGCCGACCCCACAGGTCGGCCGAACCGACCTTGTGGCCGCCACTCAGGGGCTTCCACGTGGTGGTTCCCTATTGGTCCTAGGCGCCTTCCCCGGGGTGTTTGCCTCCATTCTTCGCCGGTGCACGGGGCTATAAATAGAAGGAGAGGGGGCTCACTTATGAGACATCCACACTTGCAACACCTCTCTCACTTTTAGTCTCAAGGCTGGGAGGTAGAGTAGTTCTAATTTAGGTTCCAAGTCTATTTTGGGATCTAGGTATGAGTTCTCTTGTATCTTATTTCAATTGTATGACTTTGATCTACTTCAGTTATTTATCTATTCCATATAAAGTCGTGTTAGTATACATGAGTGATTTGTTCATGTGTTCTTCACCTGTTCATCATTTAGAGGCTCCTATTCTTGATGAACAAGGCCTTTTGATCCACTTGACGAGTGACTTTTACATGTTTCTGGTGTTTGTTCATAAGTTAGAGGTTCGTGTTCTTCGCGAACACGACCCTTTGATCCAGTTGAACAGACATAGGAAAACACAAATCCGTTTGTGTACTTAACCTGGTTTGATCTAATTGGATGACATGATTTGCGTTGTATGAAGTCTGTGCTTGAGCTACGGTACTCGGTGTAATTGGCTGGTTTATCTGGTGGCTTGACCTAGGTCACAATAGCCCGGGCCGGTCAAGTCCGGCTAACAACGTAAGCATGGTGCTTGGGTTGCGTAGCTACCTTACTTATGAGTTTATCCCACGGTTTGTCTTGGGGTATGCCGCGGTAGTGACAGTCGTTGGTCCTCTGAAATCCCCCACGTTCGGATAAGCTGTAGGAGTCTAAAATATAACAATCGGAGTTGTGCGGAAGCAACACGGGAGGTTATCTCCCCGTGGTACCTGGGTGCTTAAGTCAATGTTCTTCAACGCTAGTGTATCTAACTCGTTCCTACCAGCTTTATGTGTATAGTACATAAGAACCTAGAACTAACTTGTGTGTCGCCTCCTATGCCTAGGACCCCTTAGAGAGAGAGTGAGTGTGTGTGTGTGATCACACTACCCCCTTTATCATATCTTTACCCCTGCACTTGAGTGTCTGATTTGTTTCCGTCTATGATCTATACTCATTGCAATGGAGTTGATCTTGTCATTCCGCCAATGCCTTCCTTGGATTCGATACCCTTTGGAATACTCCTTTGGGGAAATGCTACAATGGTACTTCCGTGCGCTTGCGGACCTCTGTAACGTTAAGATTTACCAACCAGCATTTTCGGCGTTATTACCAGGTTGGGTTCCAAACCTGTTCTTATGTGATTGCGTTAAGAAATGTCAACAGTCGGCGGGGCTTCTGGCAGGTCGGGTCCACTTGGTAGGGACCTCTGGGACACTGGTCGGTAGGGACCCCTGGGTACCCATGTCTCTCAATCGGTCTGATCGGTCAGTGGGGCCAACAGCTAGTTTTTTGAACACCGGTCTGACCGGTGTGTGCCACCGGTCTTACTGGTGTGCCCAATGCTCGAACGGTTAGTTTTCTTGGAGTGGGGTATTTATACCCCACGTCCTCTTCCTAGGTGTGGGGCTGCTTCTAGTGTTCTTGCTGAGCTTCTAAGCCATTCTAAGGCAAGACAAAGCCTTTGTGGCTCTCCCCAACCTCTCTTTGTGAGATTTGTGTGATTCTAGCAAAATCCTTGAGTTGGGTTGAGAGAGTGATCTTGAGTGATCCTTTGTGAGCTAACAAGAGCATCCCATAGCTTGAACACATATGATTCGCATCTACAAGTGTTGACGGTCGATTTCCACCAACCAAGAGCACTTGTTACACTTTGGTTTGAGTTTTGAATTGAAACTAACCCGCCACTAGGCATACTAATGATGTAACAAGTTCGCACTTGCATATGGTTTTTGGAGTATGTTGTTTACGCAGGATTTAAGCGTCTAAATGAGGACTTCCGGGTAGAGTTCATCGAGCACTTTATGAGAAGATCACAAAGCCCGGCACAAGTCAAGACACGAAGTGAACATGACTCCAACTAACCTGAGGACCAAAGCATGAAGCCGTGAAACTCCGAGGACCTAAACAGAAGATGCGGGAGTTCGTGCGCCAAGTACCCTTATCCAAACTGCGGGGAAAACGACGTCAAGGACCCCCATGCCATTCGGCAAATATTCAAGAAAGCGTGAGAAGTGTCGTGACGAAAGATGGGGCCGAACCGGGCCAAAAAGGCCCTATGCCGGCCGGCCCATGCCGACCGGCCTAGCCTGTTTTTGGCCCGGTTCGTGACACCCTTTGACCTAGATGCTCCTCAGCTCATTTATATCCTCTGCCTCCGACGGCCGCCACATCCATCCATCAAAATTCGGCGAAACCTAGAAGCAAGCACCGGAGGAAGACGACGGTAGCTGCGAGTCCTCAAAGTTGTCTAGGAGATGGCCTAGGCCAACCCTAGCCGCCCCGCCCTGCGTGATTGTGTCATGGCAGAGTTCCGGAGCTAGTTGAGGTCATCAATGGTATGTACTCGATGGTGATGATCCAAACACATCTATTATTATGTGAGCAATTACAATCTTGTCATTCTATCTTCTAGCGAGTCCATGTCTCCGTTTATACTTTTTACCTGTCATGAATATGCTTGTTCCTTAGTCTAAAGCAAGGTTAGACTACTTAGTGTGCTCTATGTAATCGTGGCGATTAGATTTAGCATGTCGACCCCTTCATGATTTGTAGACACATTCATGTTTGGATGTGCCCTTAGTTTCCCCGCACAATTAAGGGTGCATCGTGACAGGATGATTGCCTGGAAACGGCAGATGTCTTCGGGAGGTAGGCCGGAGGTAGGAGTTTAAGGATGCTAGTAGATAAGTTGCTCGATTCGTTGCTTGTTTGTCGGAACTTCAACTAGAAGGCGATAGGCCTAGTTGCCCCTTCGATGGAGCTTTACCTTAGCTGATGTTCTTGGGTGTGATCAACCTATACACCTCATGAATATCTCTTTAGGTTACCCTTTATATGCAATCAATGCTTCATGTTAGGTTAGATTGGCTAGATAAGGCAGAGAACCTTAGCGGTTTGCTTCCGATCCACGGTTTGATAACCTTGGTCATACTCCGAGGGACAAAGTGCTACAATGATCCGTGAGGGACGGTGAATCTTGACGCATTTTTAGACCGTCAACAACAAGCAATTGGAGCATTTGTTACTCTTGGAGGTTTGCCTCCTAGACGGCTAGGTGTCGCCGCCTCCAAGGTGTGGTGAGCAGCGACAAGTTTGTGAGGCTACGATCTTGCCTCTTAGTGAAAAAATCCTCTTAGTGGAAAGGAGGAAATTGGTTGAGAGAGACCTAGTCTGTTGTGGGGGGAGAGTTGGGTGGAAACTCGATTCCCTTACAAGCTCCTCAACAGAGACATAGCCTTTCCTGAGTGCGAGGTGAACTTCAAAAAAAAATCCTCACGTCTCCTTTGTGGTTTGCATCACTTGTGGTTTTTTATCATATTACTATTTGCTTCCGCTTTGATCTACTTGGGTGTGCTTATCTTTGTGTGTAGGGATCATTACCCTGCTTCTAATCATCTACTTAAGCCACCATACAAATTTGGTCCGTGCTAGAAATCAAGAGGAGCTTGAGCTGCATTTCGGGTGTTCTCTGTGCTACACCGGTCAAGACTGGTGTGGGTGACCGGTCTGACCGGTGCCCTCTGCATAGTGAAGCCAGGACTGGTCTGACTGGTGGCCATCACCGATGTGACCGGTGGTGCCTGGCTGCTCTGGTTTGGGGAGAAAAGTTTAAATTGGTCGACTCACCTATTCACCCCCCCTCTAGGCGACATCAAGGTCCTTTCAGGTATAAGCGTAATAAACCCATGACAACTCAAGCATTCGATCATGATGTGGTATGGTATCTGGATGTAGTTGTGGGTTGTTTGTGTATGCGTGGTGTGAGTGGGTGTGCATGTGTAGGGTTGGTGTGTGTTTTTACATGAATGGATACTACAACTGTATCTACGAGTAGATGAGAAGCTTTCAAAAACATTCATGACAAATGTATTAAAAGATGCCTAGTATCTCCAAATATGGAAGTAAATACCAAATAAAGATATAAAATATATAAATCATCTAGGTTCAACATTATTGGAAAATCCCTTGGATATATGTATGGATGGAGCCATTTGGAGGTAATGTAATATCTTCTGGAAGACCTACAAAAGATTTAGGGTGAAAAGAAACATGCTCGAAAGGGAATCATCCTTGTGATGATTCAATATTTGAAAATTAGTTAGATTAGTGTGAGATCCTTTTGGTGGGCTACCTAAGAGATGGGTTAAGTTAGGAATACTTTGTACCTTAATGTATGACTTACACTACTTTTCATAATAATAAAAGTAGAAGATGCTACCTTAGAGCTCGGCCTCATTGAGGAGATAGAGAGAGAGAGATCGGGGATGTAACTCGTCAGCAATGGGGTTTCTTTTTTCCCTTTGAAGAGGTGGGCCGTGAGGTAGTATGGGGGTAGAATCTAGTGCAAATATGCAATACAAAGAGTGTGAGCTATGAATCGATGGAAGGTGTGTGCAAGTGAAACGAATACTGCACAATACTCACCATGTTTTCGTTTTTGAATTCCTGTGGTTTCTGAACTACGGTATTGGTGGCCACAAATTCCAATTTCTAACTCCATGCTTCAATGTTGATTATCCAAATGAAGTGTAAGGATATTTGAGTACTAAATTCTTTTTTATAGTAAACTTTATTGTATTATATGATTTTCAAAAGAATTTTGGAATTTGGAGGAATTTGTTCTGAAGGAAAAGAATCGCATTGTCATGTTTGGAATGAAGGAATGATGAGTTCTATTTTGGAGGAAAGGGAATGCTTGACGTCCAAAATGTAGGAAATAAACATCTAATCTGACCCAAGAGAACTCATCTTTGCTGGCCCTTGCTCCTCATGTTGCTTCCTTATACTATTGTCCCCCTTCCCAAATTGCACCATGACTTGAGCCTTGCAAAAAAAATGGTGGACCCACCTTTGCCATAAATCTACACATCCTGTAGCTTTATTGATTTGGGAAACTATGCTTCTATGTGAATGGATTCGGTCGAGAGGATGATGGAGGGCAACCGATTGTAGCAAGTGGTTATAGAGAATATGATTGGATGCTGAGGATTTAGCCGGAGTGTTTCTACGTAGGTGAGAGGAGAGAGGAAATGGTCGCGCGAATGGACGAAGATACATGAAGAAGATAACACTGGGTAGGAGCCTAGGAGCCTGATTGGTTGGGTTCCAATATTTGCCCAACCAAATTCAAGGCATTCCTCAAAAATTTGGATATCAATTGGTTCATCATCAAGAATGTGGCACGCCAATTTTTTTATCCAAATTCATGGCAAGTTACTAGAAACTTCATAAAGGTAAAAGTATATGTTGGCATATTTTGGCAATAAACCAAGTGATGCCTATATTTCTCGCCCTCATTTTGGCAAGTCCACATTTTGGCATGCCCTCGTTTTGGGTGGTTTGGGTGGGCAACAATTAGGATCAAACCAAGTAGGCTAGGTCTCTAGGAGATAACTGTGTCGGGTCCCTGTGCTATGCACACTATCTAAGATGAGTGTTTGGTTGGAAATGAAATAAATTGAAAAATATATTTTGCTCCTATTGTAAGGAATCGATGCTCGTAGCCTTAGAGGGGGAGGGAGTAAATTAGGCAACTTAAAACCTTAACCTACGACTTCCACTACTTTGCATGAAAGTAAACTAGATCATTTCTATCTAGATGTGCAATCTATGGTTGATCTAGTATGGAACTCTCATCCCAAAACAAGTTTTGTGACCTATAGCCAAACCTAGCAAGATACTACTCTAGTAAAGTAAAGGCAAGCAAGGATTGCAAGAATGTAATGCGGAAACGTAAAGAGAGATGAGAGAAAGCAAACTCTTGACACATAATTTATCCTGTGGTATCGGTAGGAACTAAGCCTCTCCTAGTCCACGTTGTTGAAGCACTCCACACAAGAGTATTGCTTCCCGGTCACCAAGTCTCTCCCAAGAACCCCACTTGACTAGCCACAAAGGCTTTCCACGAAGGCACTCGCCAAGCTTCCTTGGTCACCTTGATGTCGCCTCCACTAAGGAGCTTCTCCACCAAGGAAGGGGATCTCCACGTCCAAGCCGGAGGGTCGAAGACGTTTGCCGGAGAGTCATTTAGGCCCCAAGACTTCCGGCGCACCTTATACAGCTTGATCCACTCAAGAAACACCTCACAAGGTAGGCACACCTTGCACTCATTCAGCTCTAAGTTAAACTTAGCACTAAGCACACACACCAAGCATGTGCAAAGCCTTTGGATGTTCACTTAAGCACTAGCATGGTATGGATGTGATCTTCAATGTGTCCTGCACTCCTCTGCACTTCCACACACTCCAGCTTCACCAAATGGGCGAGTGGCAGGGGTATAAATAGCTCGAGGCATCCATAGAGCCGTTGCTCAAACGGCTAGTATTTTCTGGGTACCATCGCATGATTCGACGCTATGCTTTTCAAGGGTGTCATAGCGTCGGATCATCCGGTGCTACTAGCCGTTGCCTTCCACCGCACTTGACCGTTGACACAATTCATCTGATGCTTCATCCGACGTATCGTTTGTTCATCCGGTGCTGAAGAACTTCGCGCCAAAACCTCTCTGTCTTGAAATCCATAGCCGTTAGATGAATCGATGCCTGGACCGTCGGTTCATCCGGTGCTTAAGGCCTCTGACGCAGAACGTCTCTGTCTTGATTCCATAGATCATCGGATAGACTGATGGTTGATCCAACCAGACTGTCGGTTCATCCGGTATTGCTGACTGTGCTGCTTCTTTGCTGACATTCATCCGGTGCATGTAGAACTGGTGACGCCGGTTCATCCGGTGGTCCATGCTGACTCGAGTCTTCATACAGTGTACTAATTCATCCGGCTATTGCACTGATGCCTGGTTCCTAGGTACTGTCGGTTCATCCGACGGTGTCTTTTTCTTCTTTTCAACTTGCCATACTATAGAGTCAACTCGAACTTAAGATACCACCATTTAGACTTCCAAAATTGCTATGCTTAACTCATGGTATGTTAACTTTGATTGTGATTATATCCATGAGACCTAGAAATGTCTACAAAAGACATGCTCAACAACAAGATTAGTCTTATTGATCATGTTATCATGAATCACCGAAATCATACTCGAACTTTTGGTAATAAGACCATGTTCGCTACACCTATTAATCAAAGTGTTTTGTTTCTTAGAAGGACATGTGATGATGAAACTTAGGAGTATTTCCTATGTTCCAAACAAATCGTGTAGTTTTCAGTTTTGCCCCTTCTTTCATTCCCGCGTTTTTACCAATTTCTCTATTTTGCACTCTTTTGTTTCAGACCTTTGGCTTTTTGGCGATCGTACCCCTACTTGAGGTGGAATTGTATTTTTACCCTCATTTTTCAATTTATGATTTTACCATCAATTATTCACAAGTTAATAGGATTTCCCTTTGGTCTTTGCACATTTTCTCTTGTTTTAACCATTGATTTGGGCAAAATCACATTGGCAAAATTTGAAAAATGAGGATGAAATCAAAATGACACGTCAAAGTAGCATGCCAAAATTTTGACAAACCAATATATTTACCATCATTAGGTTTGTTACCAAAATTTGGCAACTTCTCTCATCAATGATCTATCTTGCCAACATTGGCAACTTTTTTTTGCCAAAGCAGCCAAAACTTTGGCATGTCCAAATTTTATCCAGTAACCAATGACGCTCGTAAATTCTCCAAATTTTTATTTCAACTTCAAATGTTTGTGTGTTCTTTCCCATTTTTTTAAATGACGGTTTCGTAGCTTAGTTCAAAGACGCTGGTGGAATCGTCGAGAAGGCGACGCAACCAGACCGCGCGCGGGAGACTCAACCGAGTCAGCCTCCCCGGCGACTAGAGATGGCAATGGGTACCCGAAACCCGAGTACCCGACGGGTTTTACCCGATTAGAAGCCGAGTATGGAAACATATCTCTACCCGCGGGTACATAAATGGGCAATATCATGTACCCATCGGGTAAGCGGGTGCGGGTACGGGTGCATAGTACCCATACCCGCATACCCGCGGGTAAAATATACCCGTCTAAAATATGTGATAAACTTGTAAATTTGCACATTATTAGTGAAAGATAGCTTAATATTGATAACTAACTAATAATTGTATGCTTCATTAGACTATTAATTGGTTTAGAATTATAATTTATCTTTTTTATTTATTCCAATTTGTTGATATATGCACTTTCTCATGTGTTATGTTTCCAATTATATTAGATTACAATAGGTATGCTATCGGGTACGGGTTACTTGACGGGTAAAAAACCCGCACGGGTGCAGGTATGGACAAGAACTTGTACCCGCATGCGGGTATGAATTTTTTAACTGGTAGAATTAAAATTAGCAGGTGCGGGTATGGAATGGTACTAGCCGAGAGGGTTTGTACCCGTTCCCATCTCTACCGGCGACGTCGCGAACCCTCCCGAAACCCCCCGATCCCCAGAACCCAACGGTCTCTGCCTTCTTCCACCTCCTTCCCGAGGCACCTCCTCCTCGTCTCCAGATAAATGCCGCGCGTCCGGCCGGCCGACCGGCCCGGCACTCAGAAAGCAAGAACACACAGGGAAAACGAAAGCGCTCGCGAGAAGGAAGAGAAGAGAGAGAGGGGACGACGACGGCCTGGGACCCGCGGACCGCATCGCCCGCCGGTAGCTGACGCCATTCGGCCCCGTGGATTTTTCAAGCTTTGGTGGTTGGCTCGTCTGTCTGATCCGCGCTCTGCTGCTTTTCTCCGCCTGACGCACTGTGAGTTACCTTCTCCATTCTTACTTCCCCCTCTCCGGATGGATTTGGGCGTGCTTTGGATCGATGCGTCCGATTGCAGTAGCCTGTGCAGGTTTGGTCTGGGAAATCATGCTGCGTCTCCTGCTGATTTTAGGAGTACAGTTGTGCAAGCTATTCAATTTCGGTGTTCACATTTGTAATCACAGAATGGCTCGTTACTCTGCAGCCTGCAAAGCGGTGTTCACATTTGTAATCACAGAATGCCGCGTTACTCTGCAGCCTGCAAAGCAAATTCAGAGAAATGGCTGCTTGAGCCCGTGTTCTAGTGCAACAAAAGTTTCCGTCCCTTCTTTTTGTTTAGTGTGAAAAATCAGGTTACTTAAAAGGATTGGAGGAAAATATTTCTAGTAGAGTACCGTGCCGGCCTGCAAGTAAACAATAGTAATATTTAGTCGAAAAAAATAGCAAACCCCTAATTGGGGGAAAAGGGATGTATGGATCAATTATCAAACATATGCGAGAGATTACCTTATATGGATTGGAAGTTCAAAGAAATGTGCATATGGGCGGTTCCTAATATGAAATGACCTTGTTTATTCTCTTTCCACTAATTACCCAGTGAAAAATTCTCCTTTTGTTTTGTTTTGTGTTTGGTGGTCCATATATTTTTTTGGTGCCACTGTACAAGATTCTTTTTCAAGAAAAAAGCAATATGCTTTTTGAATAATTACGAAAATTTGTACTGCCTATATACTCCTTCCGTCCCAAAATAAGTGCTCATCTCACATTTCGAGGAGTCAACAAGTTGTAAGTTTGACCGGATATATAGAAAATAATATTAATATTTGTGTCTCTAAACAAGTTTGTCATGAAAATATATGACATGATGAATCTAATGATGTTTATTTAGTATCATAATTATTAATATTTTTTAATATATATTTGGTCAAAGTTTAAAGTGTTTGACTCCTCAAAATGCGAGATGTGCCCTTATTTTGGGACGGAGGGAGTATGATCAATTGATAGTGAATCACGTGGCTAGGAAAATATAGTAAATATATGAAATATCACAGCATGTCTTCCTTTCTCTGTCTTCTTTTTACCATCTCGTTCCACTATCGTGGTCGTGAGGGGAATTTATTCCATTTCTAAAACAAGACAGTTGAGTTAAGGCTGGATAATCTGGGACACAAACAATTATAAACTGTTCCTGACAAGGACCTGAAATATTGACTTGTGATAATACTTCCATAGCATTCAAATTCATTGTTTATTGCTCCCGAAGTGAACCAATTTAACATAATTGATGGCTGTTGGCTATCAACAGCTGCTAGCAAGAACTAAGTTATTTTCAGTTCCTTTTTCCTTCTGCTGTTATTTGGTTGCTTGTTCTGGTTCAGAGCTAAACTGACCATACATGACTCTTCTTCACTGTTGCAGGTATCAAAGCCATAGTACCTGTTTGGCAGGCATCTATCCTACTAGTATTTATATAGACTAGTAAATAATGTATCCGGCAAACCACTACATGGATCCATACCACTCACACTACAGAAATCACAGTCCCTACCCTTACTATCCTCCTCATGGATGGGAAATTCCATCCGGTCACCCTCAGTCCATGGACTCGTCCTATCGGCCAGTGACCTATGGACCTTGGCCATATAATGCTGGTATGCATCGTCCGCATCCTTCTGAGTTCCATTGTTGCTGCAACCGCACGTATCCTCCTGATTACTACAGTTTCAGACCCCCATTACCTCAAGAACTTCCACCCCCTCATCTATATTATCATGGGCCATTTCCACATCATTCAAACACCTGCCCTTCTTACTTTGTCCCACCACATCCTTATCCTGTGGATCAAATGCCATATGGCTATGACAAGCTCAAGAGCCATTGCTGTGGATGTACAAACCATGTGTGCCATGGGGCAGAGAAAAGCAATGTGAAAATCGAGGAAGAAAGGCCTGATGTCAAGCTTGAGAGTGAGCACAAGGATGCTGATAGTGGCAGTATAATTCGCCATCCAAACAACCAATATCCGTTCATATGGGTGCCGTCTGGCAGCATGGAAGGCAAGGAGAATGGGAAGTGTTATGAATTGTCACCTCAGCTCTTGAAAGAATGGGCTCCTATGCGTAGAAAGATGGCAGGGGATGTCAAGAAACAAAATCAAGACAATCAGCTCTTAAATGGATGGGATCCTGCGAATAGTAAGAAGACAGAGGATGTGATGCCCCAAGAGCAAGGCGATCAGAAGGAGAAACAGTTCCATTGGCCGATAGTTTGGATGCCTGCAGGATATGATGAGCCGAAGCAAAAGGCTAAAGAGATGAAGAAGATAGAAGAGGCCCAAAACAATTCTGAGGAGGCTCCTCAATCACCTAAGATCAAGATCATTCCCCTGTCATGGTTTGAGAATGGTCATCATGATCAGAAGCCAGCTACCAGAGATGGATCTGGAGATCATGGTGACAGATCGGCAATTAAGAGTCAACCTGCAGTTACTGAATATCGTGATGGCATGACACTGGAAGGAAGCCCTAAAACCACTCCAGCTGTGCCTAAAAGAGTAAATAATGAGAGCAAACCTGCAAGAGAAAACTACAAGACCATTCCAGTCACACCAGAGAACAAGATTGATGAAAAGAAGGCCAGTACCTGCAGAACCATTCCGGTCACTAAAGAATCTGATGATAAGAAGACTGGCATGGGTGAAAAGAAAGAGGCAAAGAAGGCCAGCAATGCTGACAAGGTAGAAGAAAATGGGAAAACAAAACATAGTGAATCATCAACAGCTAAGCATTCAAAATTGCCCCCTGTATGCTTGCGAGTGGATCCGTTTCCAAGAAAGAAATCCGGAAATGGTTCTTCAAGGTCTCCCAGCCCACCAACGAGGAAGGATGGCGACAAGGCCAAGAAGGACGTGAAGGAGGCCCAAGGCCAGAACATGGAGCCTAAGCAGACTGATACAAGGCATATCACTGTGTCTGAGATTAAAGGAAAATCACCTAAGGAAATGGAGAAGGGAATGGGGTTTAGCAATGAAACAGTGCAAGCTGCTTCTGTGGAACATCCCAGGGAGGAAGAAGTTCCAACAAGTAAAGATGAGCAGAAGGCCCAAGCTGGTAGCATAACCATTGGCACTCAACAAAATGCAGGTGCAAAGAGTTTACAGGGAGGTGCTGTGCAAGAAAACGAAACCACTGGTGCTGAAAGCTTCAAGGGATGTGAAAAAAGCAAAAATGAGGATGAGACAGTAATTGAAAGTGAAGCTGCAAAAGATGATGCCAAAACATGCCGAGCCAGTTTATCAGAACCAGATGCTGTAATTCGTATTCAGTCTGCATACAGAGGGTATGATGTCCGAAGATGGCAACCTTTGGATAAGCTCCGGAAGATCAGGAATGTGCATGAACAGATGCAAGGTGTGAAGAAGCAGCTTCAATGCCTTGAAGATTCTTGCAAGAAGCCAACTGAAAAAGAGCAAGTGGCAATTGGTGAAACTATAATGAATTTACTCTTGAAGCTTGACACAATCCAGGTATATTTTTTTCATTTCAGTTTTTTTTCCCCTAAGAACAGGTTTGACTTATTTCTTTGTGGTATTCTTTTGCTACTCGCTGGGCTAGTTCTAAGACCATGATACACTTTGTGCAGGGTCTGCATCCAAGTGCAAGGGAAGCTAGGAAGTCTGTTGCTCGAGAACTGGTTTGCTTGCAGGAGAAGCTTGATACTTTGTGCAAGCAACAATCTGGGGAGTTTGATCACACAAACGGTGAAGAGCAATCAAAGAGGACCGAGAACGTTATCCAGATTGCAGCTCCTACCGTAACTGAAGCTTGTGAGAAAGTAAGTACTATTTCCTGTATAATAATGTCTGTAACCTTATTTTGCTGTTGTCCTAAAAAAATTGTTTTACACCTTAATGATACAACAAAGTTACTTTGAAATACTAATTTTAAAAGAGATCTCAGGAGGAGAGAGCTGTGGAACTGGGTAAGGTAGAAGAACCATCTTCAGTGGACTCCATGGAGCCATACAATGCAGTTCCATCTGGAATTCCCATGGAAGTAAAGCAAGATGCAGATGCCAATAAGCAGAAGAATGAAAAAGAGGAGTCATGTGCCATCATAATGGAAGAAGCAAATGAACAAGTAAGTTAAATTTTAATGGGGAGGATGAGAGTCCTGTCGTGGAGTTGGACGACTCATTTGACGATACCAACAGACGTTTTGTGAGGAGAATTCAGGAGGCAGAGATTGAGGAGGCTTTGAAGAGAATGAAGAGGGGTAAAGCGATGGGTCCAGATGGTATCCCCATTGAGGTGTGGAGATGTCTTGGTGCTAGAGCAGTAGTTTGGTTAACTAAGCTTTTTAACCTTATTTTTCAGTCAAACAAGATGCCTGATGAATGGAGGAGAAGTATATTAGTACCGATCTTCAAGAACAAGGGAGATGTTCAGAGTTGTACCAACTACCGAGGGATTAAGCTAATGAGCCATACAATGAAGCTCTGGGAGAGGGTTATCGAGCACCGCCTCAGAAGAGGGACAAGTGTGACCCAAAACCAGTTTGGATTCATGCCTGGGAGGTCGACTATGGAGGCGATTTACTTAATACGGCAATTAATGGAGAGATATAGGGAACAGAAGAAGGACTTGCATATGGTCTTTATTGACCTTGAGAAGGCGTACGACAAAGTACCAAGGAATGTCATGTGGTGGGCCTTGGAAAAGCACAAAGTCCCAACTAAGTACATTACCCTCATCAAGGATATGTACAATGATGCGAGGACGGTTGTCCGAACATGTGATGGTGACACTAGTGACTTTCCAATTAAAATTGGACTACATCAGGGATCAGCATTGAGCCCTTACATTTTTGCTTTGGTGATGGATGAGGTCACAAGGGATATACAAGATGATATCCCGTGGTGTATGCTCTTTGCTGATGATGTAGTGTTAGTTGACGAGACTAGAGCAGGGGTTAATCGGAAGCTTGAGTTGTGGAGAGACTCGCTAGAGTCAAAAGGTTTCAGACTCAGTAGGACCAAGACTGAGTACATGAGGTCCGATTTCAGCGCGACTGGACATGAGATTGGAGATGTTAGCCTCGATGGGCAAGTGGTGTCCAAGAAGGATACTTTTCGGTACCTAGGATCGATGCTACAGAAGGATGGCGACATTGATGAAGACGTTAGGCATAGGATCTCAGCTGGTTGGTTGAAATGGCGTCAAGCTTCTGGCGTCCTATGTGACAAGAGGGTGCCCCAAAAGCTAAAAGGCAAGTTCTACAGGACGGCGATTCGTCCGGCGATGTTGTACGGTGCCGAGTGTTGGCCTACAAAAAGGCGACATGTCCAGCAACTGAGTGTAGCAGAGATGCGTATGTTGCGTTGGCTCTGTGGGCATACAAGAAGGGATAGAGTCCGCAATGAAGATATTCGAGATAGGGTTGGAGTGGCACCGATTGAGGAAAAATTGATTCAACATCGGTTGAGATGGTTTGGTCATGTCCAAAGGAGGCCTCCTGAGGCGCCGGTGCGTAGTGGGGTTCTAGAGTGGGTCGATAACGTAAAGAGAGGTAGAGGTCGACCTAGACTGACCTGAGACGAGGCGGTTAAAAGAGACCTTAAGGAGTGGAACATCCCCAAGGAGTTAGCTATGGATAGGAGTGCTTGGAGACTAGCCATCAGTGTGCCTGAACCATGACCTCTGTTTCACCCTTTGTTTACCCTTAACACTTCGTGTGTGTGTGTGTTTGTTTCGCCTTTCATGGTTTCCTTTGGGTTTCATCTCTAGCCTACCCCAACTTGCTTGGGACAAAAGGCTTTGTTGTTGTTGTTGTTGTTGTTGATACTCTTCTGTTGCAACCTTGGTAAGATGATATTGTCTTGTTGAGTATAGAGTATGCGCTCACATTTACCATTATATGCAGTCTGCGTTAGCTGTGAAGTGTTAACAAAAATTATGTATTGTTTTTTAGAGAAAATAAACTGATGTGGCCTTCATAGTACTAACTAACAAAAGAAAATAATGATAATCATCCTTGGTTTCTGCATCTGATTTCTTCATAAAAATTGACTTTAATTTACAATTGTTAATTTAACTATTCATATTCAACAGGGGAAAGCCGTAGTACAGTTCGAGTTACAGGTGCCATCTTCCAAGGATACGTTAAGTGATGCAGCTTTGTCAGAACATTCCACTGACAACCAAGAGCACGAAATTGAAGAATCAAATGTTGTTTCAGTGGAACAAGTGAGTGAAGTTGTCTTCTGTCCTTCATATTACCAGTCATTGTTTTAATTGAATACCTTGCAATAGGATACTGATAGTGTTGCTGTTGTTAACAGAAGTCAGAAGTCGAGGGTGAAGAAAAGGAGGCGATGTTGCATGACGTAGCTTTAACAGGGGACTCTGGTGGTCTGAAACAATGCACAACGTCAACAGAGCAGAGTCTGCATGCTGAAGCTGAATCAAATACAGGGCTGTCTTATGATTCCACTGAGGACATTAACACCAGCGCTGTGACATCTGTAGAAAGTGGAGTTACAAATGAGAAGGTAAGTTCTCTTCTTATTTATTTTGAGGATAAGATCTATTCTGATTAAATTTTTGAACAACATATTAATGCTGAGAACATGAAACAGGACGGCCCAGTTAATGGTCAAGACCACGGAACTGCAGCTGTAGAAAGCCTGGAGCTGAAACATGACGTTTCCCCTGCTGAAGAAGATCAGCAAAGAGAGTTGAACGTTTCTCCAGCTGTTCATTTGGAGGATACATTAGTATCTTTACAGGATGAAGAACAACATGATCTAATTCCTGCAAATGACTCCGTTATGTCTAATACAGAAGATCAATTAGAGGAAGCAAGGGATATCAGCAAGCAGGAACAAGCTGTGGATATCATGCAAGATTCAACGAAAGAACAAGATGGAATACTGGAAGATTCAACTAATAATATGGAACTCTCTGCTTCTCGAAATGCAGGAAAGCCTGATCAGCCTGCCTTGCTTGAACCAGTTTTGAAGTCCGACTCAGCCCCAGAAGAAACTGTTGTGGGCAAGTCTGATGATTCAGGGCAGTGTGCAGTTTCTGGCAATGATACGCCACCACATGAGGATCAGGAAACTGTAGCAACTATTGACAAGCTGACAGGAGGTTCCGCAAATGATGGGGACTCTCTTCCTGGGACCTCAAGGAAGGAGCCTGACATTCAGGAGAGTCATCCTAACCTTGCAGGAGAGGCAGACAGTACAAGGGATGAAATAGTCTTCCCTGAACTGGACAGATGTGAAGTGTCATGTGTGCACAAAGGTGGCATCACAGGGCATGAGAGATCTGAGATGGAGGTGTCGTCAGAATGCCAAATGGAAGCCCAAAAGGAGCATGCAGATGTGGCGGTGTCCAACACAGAAGAATGCATTGAGACACTGAAAGAAGCTGCAGTTAACGCAGAAGAATGCATTGAGACACTGAAAGAAGCTGCAGTTAACGCGCAAATTCTGCCGAGGATGTTGGTGTGCAGGTGTCTGTCTGTAACTGAAGAATGCACTGAGATGCCAGAAAATTCTGGTGAAGATGTTGGTGTGCAGGTGTCTGTGACTGAAAAATGCACTGAGATGCCAGAAGATGCTCAAGCGGGTGCGTTGGGAGCAAATTCTGCTGAGGATGTTGGTGTGCAGGTGTCTGTGGCTGAAAAATGCACTGAAGGTGCAGTAGGTGCAAATCTTTCTGAAGCGGAACCTGATAACCAGAAAGAAGACATCGCCGTGCAGACGGAGAACAAGACTTCTGAGGAAGCTTTATCTGCTGGTGCAAGTCGACCCAATGATTTGAAGGACAGCTATGAAAAGAAGAAACCAGCTGAAGAGAACCAGCAGCTGAAAGAACTTCTGCAGAAGCTGCTTGCATCAGGCAACGATCAAATGGGAGTCATCACAGACCTAAGCGAGAAGGTCAAGACGCTTGAGCACAAGCTGGCACGCAAGAAGAGATCAAAGGTGAGGGTGCGCAGGCCATCCAGGCATGTGACGGCCAAAATCCACTGAGAGGATATCTCTTGAGGTTTGAGATCGTGGTGTATGGATACCATGTTTACTGCTTGTATGTTGTATCCATGTATGTTTGTGCAGTGTGCTGTATTCATGTTTGTTATGTGCTGTATTTTGTGTGTATGTGCAATGAACCCAAGTTGATGTAATGCTTTGTGGCCATGTGGTTGGGACGACTTCTGAGCCAGTATATGCTGAAACTGGTGAGATATTGTGCTGGTGTTGCACAGTAGCATAGAGATACGAGTGGGGGCTGTGCATCACTTTCATGGAAGATTTTGTCACTGGTGCAAATTTGCAGAGCGCTCCTTCACCCACGCAGTGTCATCTCTGCAACATGCTAATGGGTAAAAGCCACTCCACAATCTGTGGGGAAGGTACCGGTCCTCTTGTGGTGTTTCCATCATGGGATTGTGAGCTGGGCTTGTGGATTTCAACCATGTGTTTGGCCAACTGGTTATGAGATAACTGTAAAGCCACTGGTTCAGGTATGGAAAGGAAGTTTGCTCTAATGCTGCCATGCTGAAGTTCAGTACTAGTAATCAGTACTTAATAGCCATACCACCAGCTTGTCGAGCACTAGCTGAATCATGCATATAAGACGGCCATTGCACTTTTGCAGGACCTGAACATGCATATAAGGTGGCTGATGCAGGTCAAAGCGAAGGGTACTATAATCAAAATGAATCCTGAATAATTCTGCATTCAGTTCACCTACCTCTCCGGAAAGAAAGAAAGAAAGAAAGAAAGAAAGAAAGGGACTTTAAATTTGCCAGCGAAACTAACCAGATCATGGGCTCTGCACTCATCTTGTTTATTGGTTCATGGCAAGCAGGTAGATCCAAATGGTACAGAAAATTCAGAAAAGAATGTGAGAGCATGGCCAGCATCTTAAGATATTCTGTCGTTGGAACACACTCATCAGCAACATTGACAGCAATTCATGCCATCCCCTCGTGCAGTCGTGCTCTCTCGCTGCAAGTCTCGCTGCAAGTCTGAAATACCCAAAGTGACCGAACCCTGTGGACCATCCGTTCGGGATTCCAAGAAGCGTGGAACCCCTCCAGTAGCAATGAGCGTGCTGGCGTCTTCCAATAACTATGAAATTTCGTTTTTTGTTTTGCTGATCATAACATAACTGAGAGAGAGCACAACTTTTGGTGATTCTCTCAGCCAACTGCCAAGCGCAATTGTGTGCATCTGAACATATATCATGAGATTCTGCTGTTGTCAGGGTAGCAGTGTTGTGTTCAGCACTTGGGCGTGCATTCGTAGTGACGAGTGTCGTACATCCGGACGTGAAAAATAGATAAAATCCCGCACTTTTGAACTCGGAATTTGGTCATCAGGTGTGTCAGCAATCAGCATCCCTATGCTGAAAAGAGTCCTAGCTAGATGGCTAAGATCGATGTCACTTGAGAAACAAGGACGCAAGGACAGCGATCGAGTTGATGCTGATAAGTGATATCCATTTGTCATATGAACCTCTCATGATGCTCAATATCTGACAAGATTCCCCATACATGTTCCATCAGAGGCCCTTGACATTTGCCAAGGATCCACTGGAGAGTGAATTGATCAATGCATCGCAGTAGCTATTAGGAAAGCTCTTCTCAAAATATTATTGTTTATAATTGGCTACTTAATCAATTGTATCTCCCCTCGACAAGCACCCTGTTCGTCTGGCAGACGACCGGTGGCTGGTGCTGATTTGTTCTGAGAGAAAAGTACCGCTGACTGGTAGCTGGTGACTGATTTGTTCTGAGAGAAAAATACTGCTGGCTGATGACTGATAAGCCAGACGAACAGGGTGAAGGAAAAATTCATCCGGAGACTCTGGTTTTCAACTAAACTAAATCCAGCTTCAAATTCATACCTTCAGTAATGAAAAACGAGGATCACGGATTTTGCTTTGGATATGAAAATCGAAACATTCTCCTGACAGGTAATGGCGAGGCTTTGCTGTTGTTACAACAGTGAGAGTTTTAGGATTTGAGTTACATTTGTAGGTAGGTTAATTTGATTTAGTGGCGCCAACACTAGCAGCAGTGTTGGATCTGGAAAGACATCTATGGATGTAGCACGTTCAACAGCTAACTGAACACAAGTTCAATTTCTTGTACACCACCCATAATTTATTCCAATAACTTATTCCGCTACTTGTACACCACCCACTAATGAGGTAGCAGTGTTTGATTTTGTTGTGTGTGCTCATTCACCCCTCTGATTTTCCATGGATCTTATTTTCCTTGTGATATACATCTATTTTGATCCTCTATAGATGTCACCATGTATTTTCATGTGGGCTCTTTTACAGTGGACCTGGTGGTATGCATTACATAGCTATTTTTAGTAAGAGTAAATAGGTATTTTTTGGTAAGAAATCATATATTTTTGTGCCCTTCCCTTATATATGGCTATTTGTTTTTAAGAAATCATATTTTCGTTTATGCTACCGAGAAAAAACTTTCAATAATACCCTTATATCACCTATACCTATGTGTACCATCCTATACCGAGTCACAAACTCACAATCTCAGAAATGCATGCGGCCGGCTCCTTCCAAGCATTCTTGAGCTAGGCTTTGATGCTATTTTTGGTGGATGACTCAAAATGCTCTTTTGCAGTTATCATGGTCTTATGTGATGGTGAATTGCACTAACACTATAGGTCCGGTCTGCATCCGACTCATGCCAGCTCAGAGTTGGAAAAGCAAGATCTTAGCTTTCTCATGCAACATGAAAAAGGCACTGAGGCATGCTTACCATCACATGGCACATATTACATAGTATAGTGGACGACACTAATATATGTAGTGGCCATTCTCATTAGTGCACTAGGTAGCATGCCTTTCAATATTTTTTTTTAGCATGGTTGAGATCCTACTGCTTTGCCACCACAAGAATAATGTTGCTGTCAGGTGGCTTCACTTCATAAAGTTTACAAATTGGTAGGGAATGCAAGCATGCTTTCATTTTTCCTTTTCAAAACTGCAACTTGAAATTTCTGAAAGGATGGCATGGTGAGCCTTGGATTGAGTGCTGCGGTGATTTGAATAGTTTGAAAAGTAGCATGCTCCTGTTCAAACAGTCAAACCCTTTGTTCCAAAAGGCAGGAAAGAGTAGACAACACAGGACAGGCGGCTAGGCATTGCCACATCTACAAGCAATCTCAAATAGGAATGGGCAGCAACCTCACACACCTCTCTCCCTATGGTGGCTAGCATGTACTCTTTGGTCATTTTGGAGCAGTGACATGGGAGGGGAAAATGGCAGCTGCAAAAGGTTGCATTTATATATATGTACCATGGAAGATCACTAGATTCTAGTGCGTGCAGTGGACACAGCAGCAAGCAACAAGGCTGATGAGTTGTGGGCATGTGCTGTGCTTGCATATGGAACATAAACAGATTGCCTGCATCAGCAGGCTAGGCCGGGGGTCTTGGAATGTCCAAATGCATGCAACGGCAGCAACCTCACGCCATGCCGTGTAGTATATGCTGTGCGTGATGGATGCAAAGCTTTGGTCTGCCGTGCAAGAAGATGCCAAGGCGTGCGCCTTGTTTGTCCCTTTGTTTGTATCCACTGCACCTAGTGTGAAAACGAGGCTAGGCAAGCTTCCATGGCTGCTGTGTGTTTTTGACTCTAAATTGGTCCCTACCACAATATGGCCTTGATATGCTTGTGTGGTGGACGAAACAGATATGCATTGTCTAGTCATGGGTAAAATGAAACATATGCCTCTGTCAGTTCATTTCTTCACTCCGCGCGCTTCTTCACACGCCAAAATTTCACCATTTTCACCTATCTAAGGGTGCGTTTGGCACGGCTCCGGCTCCGGCTGTGGCGGCTCCGGCTGTGGCTGTGCTGGTGGAGCGGATTCTGTGAGGGAGCTGAATCCGTTTTACGAAAACGTTTGGCAAAACAGCTTCTTCTGACTGTGTGATATAGATAAGAGGGTGAAATGTCCATTATGCCCTTCTCTTTTCATTTTTCATTTTTTTTCTTTTCCTTTTCTTTTTCCCTACCTTTTCATTTTCCTTTTCCTTTTTCTCTTTTTTCCCCTTCCTCTTCATTTTCTCTCTCTTTTCTTATCTTCCCCTTCTCTCTTTCCTTATCTTCCCAACACACGGAAGCCGCACAAAAAAAACACGAAAGCCTCCGCGCCCGTCCCCGGCCTCCGCGCCCGCCCACGCGCTCGAGGCCTCCGCGCCCGTCCCCGGCCTCCGCGCCCGCCCCGGCCTCCTCCGTCCACATCGCGCCGCCGGGATCGAGCTCCTGCCGCCCGGATCGATCTCCCGCCGCCCGGATCGAGCGCCACCGCCGCCGCCGCCGGAGGCTCGGAGCTCCGGTTCGGAGCCACCATCACGCCCCGGCTTCCCTTCACGCTGGAGGACCGGCGCCTCGCCTCCGAGCACCTCACGAGGTTGGAGCTCCCGCCGGCCACCTCTTCTTCCCGCGCCCGGCCTTCGCTCGCGCCGTTGCCTGCTGTGGAGCTCCTCCGCCCCCATCCATGGCGTCGCCGGCCTACATGGGTGCGGCCCGACCGCCCGGAGCGCAGATCGACGACCCCTTCTTCCCGCGCGCCGAGCTGACCTCCTCCGGCCCTCCTCCTCCCCGTGCCCGAGTCCCTTCTTCCCGCGCGCGCGCAACCGCCGTGCCGGACCCCACCGGGGGCAGGGCTGGCAAAAGGTGGGGAGGAGCCGCGGGAGCTGCGGGGGAGCCCCTTTTTGCAACTCCCCCCCGGCCAAAGTGCTCCAGTCACCGGGTTTTCCGGCTGCTCCTCCGCGGGAGCCGTTTCGAGCGGGCGTTTGGCAGGGCTCCCGGCTTTGCGCGGAGCGGAGCCGGTAGAAGCCCTGCCAAACGCACCCTAAGTGGGTGAAATTTTTTGCATTGGACCGCGTGCGCAGAGAGAGAAAATGAACTGACACGGTCCTCTAGGTGAGAATTTTGGGGAAAATTTGGGGAACTAAACAGGGCCGTTAAGTTTGTCACCTATTTTGCAAAAAAAATATATGTTTAATTGTTAAACTTGAGGCTCCTGTCATACGCATATTAATTAAATATATTTAGATTGGCATACAAGTAATATTTCTCTTAAACTACCATCATATATAGCCATCCTTTTTTTGTTTAGTATAAATAGGAAAACTATTTTTGTGCCATATCTTTTTTTTTTTGCTAGATTCATTTGATGTCTTAACTCTAAGTCTATTTATTGATAGAGGTCTTAAATTCTTGTAGTATTTTGGGTAAAAGGAAAAGAATGAACACAATGTCAAGACGGAGACAAGGGTGGATATGTATGAAGTGTTGTCCCTATCAGTCACAATACTCTTGGTAGGTCTGTCATGCCAATTGGATAGCAAGCTATTGTGAGTGACAGTACAAGATTCTTACATTGGTGGGCTGGAAAAGATATTAAGGTTTCTCATGTATGAACAAGTTTGAAAGGTTTGTTATTGTAGTTGCCATCAAGCAACATGCTTCTCCATTCCAACAATTTAACCCTCTGGTCGGTTGTATGATAATGAATGAATCCCCAAACCTTTTGCACGCTACATGTCACTTTTTTTCTTTTTTAAATAGATCTAGTTCCCTCAAAACTAGATCTATTGTAACTAGACCAAATTTCTGCTGAGCAGAATTTTTTATATAAATATAGAAATTTGAAAAGCTTTGTTGAATCTTATATTATTACTGTGTTTTACACTATGCTATTGCAAATTTGCAATGAGTTTGTTGTACACAGCAGATGGCACTAGCAATTCCATACATTTGTTTATTACACACGGCATCACCAGGAAAGCAACAAATTAAGTTGAGGCCCACAGACACACAGGTGAGCTCACACCTTTGGTGACCTTAGAAAGGAGCCTAGAAGCTAAGAAGCAAGCGTGCAAATGCATAGGAGGAGGATAGGGACGGAGGAGGAAGGAGGCCCGCATGCATGCCGCACAAAAAAACAAATTGCGATCAAGGGGATGGGTCCTGAGATAAACAATTTTGTTGTGACTTGTGTGTGAGTGATGCTGCAGATGGAGCAGGGTTAATTAGGTAAAGGTGGCCCATGGATGGTGCCTCACCCACCAATCATAAAATAGGCCTCATCCAACTTTCTCCGGTGGCCCTTCTTCGATGGAACATCAAATCCATGCATAGGAAAGTCATGTTGTAAAATAATATCTCCACCACCATAGCCAATATATCAACGCCAAGGAAAGCAAAAGGGGAAAAAAGCAACAATGTTTTGCGAGAAATGGATAAAAAATGATGTAACTAGGAATTTTTATTTGATGAAACTTCCCATATAAAATTTTAAAAGAAAACATTTGTGATCTTACTTTCAAAAAGTAAACACACTTCTCCCCGCTAGCATGAATGGCCTAAGAAAACTCATGGTGTTACAAGCAAAACATGGTGTATTGAGGCTAGTCTTAGACCATTTTCAGTAGAAATTTTGTGGACACGATTACCTGCCTAAAGTGACACATCATCTAAAAATATTTGAAACTAGCACGGAATACCTCTCCATAAATGCATAGATTCATCTCTCGTTGTTTGTTAGATTACATAAAAGATACAAGCTATCTAGGTAATAGTGTACACAGAGTTTCATCCCCATGAAACTCATTTCACCTCTCTCTTCATTATTAATACACTGTCACATCATCAAAAATGCTGACATGGTAGTCTGTTTAACACTCATGAAACTCCCACTGAGAATAATGGTCTTTCCCACCTCCTAGCTCCGGCTCTCCCTTGTGGTTCCCTCACCCTACCCTTCTTCTTCCTTCATCTCCCGAACTCCTGCGATGTTCCCACATGCTCTCACCTCCACCGGTGTCAACGCCTCACTAATCTCTTGGAGCTTTACTCCCTCGTCGTCTCCACTACTCACGGAAGGTCCCCGCTTCCACCACTGGCCGACTCGCCGGCCCCGAAACCTCATATAGGCCGACAATATGTAGCCCCATTCTCAACCTAAACCTAGAACTTGAACCCTAAGGCTCACTAACGCCGTTGTCGGAGTTGGGTATTCCAGCCAACTCACAGAAAAGTGATCGAGACAAACTTAGAAATCATTTGAGTTCCAACAGATCTCATTGTGAAATCCAAATTTGTCTGGTTGGATAAAAAAGAGAAAATATGATGCCCGAGCATTCTTTGGTCTCCTCACACCATATTTTTTTATAAGAAAACTTCACCCTCCTCAACTCTTGCGATTCTCGCCTGTCTTCTCCATTTCCGATGAGATCTATCTCCTCCGATGAGTTTGGTTGAGGGATTGGGGGTTCGCGGTTAGGAATGGGGGTTGGGGATTTCGGATAGGGCAGCTGGCTTTGGGACTAGAGCAATTTGGGGATGAAGGCTGGCCCGGTGGGTGGTTTGGCAAGGCGGCGAGGGCGCTGCCAGCGGGGATCGTTGTGGATAACCGCTCGAAAAGGGTTGAGGCGAGCAAAATCCACTCCAACGAGTTCGTGCGGGGAGGAGAGCGAGGGCGGCTTCGGCGGCGGGAGCCGCTAGGGACGATAGCAAGTTAGTGGCGCGGGGCATCGAGCTCATCTACGATGTCCATGATGGTGGGAGGAGAAGGAGAAAAAAAAAGCTAGAAGACGATCAGAGGAAGAAGAAAGGTGAACCTTTAGATGTAAATCTAAGAGCTCAAAATTCAAGTGTAGGAGGATGTTAAAATACCCGGATGTATACAGCCCTAAAAGAATGGGCAGGAGAATGCCTAAATAGAATTAGATAGTACCATGACAGTAACCTTCAGAGATTAGCGTTGTCAGTGGGATCCGTCCGGTAGAGTTAAAGCGCACCTCCCATAGAATTTTCGTTTCCTCTTCTACCCCTCTCCAGTCTCCCCCCTCCAGCTACCTGACTCCCTACCACAGTGTGTCTACCACCTCAGCTCGACGCCTCCTTCTCTGAAGCTGAACCGCGCCCCTCCTTCCCCTTTCTTCTAGTTCTCTTTCTACCTCGCCTCCCTCATATATACGCCATTGTGGCGCTCCGCCAGACACGACGGCCATGGGGGCCCTGACCTAATGTAGGGGGAGGAGGAAAGCCCACTGTTCCTTCTCTCTTGGAGTACAAGGGCAGAAAGGCCCCTCACCTTCCCCCATTTCCATCCCCTCTCGCCCCCACCAGATTGGGGGGAATTCCGCGCCCAATCCGATCGGCGCCGGCCGCCCGAACGCAAGAACAAGGCGCGGGTTTCCGGGGACCCTCTCTCTTTCTCTTGGTGCGTGAGTTTCTTGGTTTTTGATTTGTGGGGAACGATTTGGTTTTTTTTCTCCTATATTGTTTCGTCGGCGCTGAATCTTTCTTCGATTTCTTGAAAGGATCAGAACCGAGGAGGATCCGGTGGCGGCGGTGGATTCGGAAAGGGAGGATCTTTTCTTCGATTTGGGTTCTTGAGGAGAGGTAAACGCGTCATGTTCCTCCATTTTTGTTTATTTACACCGGGACTGGATTATTTGGGGGGAGTTTTCGTTTGTACTTCGTGCATTAATATGCGGATTAGTGCTTGATTTTGTGCGGGTCTCAAGGATTGGTGGCCATTGGGCATGCGTTTACTGGTGCGGTTTTGGTAAAAATTGGTTGGTAGATAGTGCTGTTCTTGGCTGCCTTGCCTGTGCTGGTTGCTTTATTTGTCTGTGCCTTTAATGATCGTGATGTGGCCCTTTCCGCGGCAAATTGAATGTGGTTGCAAATAATTCATGTTTTCTCATTAGAAAAAAATGAGAGGTTCCGTTTGTGATGGAGACGTTACTGTCCATGTTCCTGCTATTTCTTCTGAGATCCGTCTCATTAATAGCTGTTTTTGTCACATTTATCTGTACAATTCTCATCACAGAAAACAAACATAAGGATTAAGAAAAAAATCTTAAAGAAAAAAGAAATGATTGAGAATAGCTCCTTATTTGTTAATCTAACCGTCTCTTCTATCATTGGAAGGCTAGATTGGTCAGGTTTGATTATTGTCCCTTTCATTTAGGTGTGTTTTTTCTGTTAAAGAAATGGCATTAGTTTTGGTGTTCGGTTCTTGTCAGTTGTGGTGAGCTGTGAAGTGTTCTCTTCTGAGATGTAGACAGCCACCAAGTGGTTTTGAATGTATCTGCATAATGGCGAAGTGAACTATAGGGTGGAAGCTTGAATAGCTGGACCTTGATCGCCCTATTTACATGCACTCTATACTCACAGTAAAATTGTTTTTGGGCTTAAAATACTTTGTTATCTCATTAGTGGTTTCCACATTTATGTAGAATTATTCCTAATTTTGTTTTGCAATATTGTCTCTTGCAGGGTTTTGTGTTAGTTACTGTTTTTCACTGGATGCTGGCAATGGGGTCAGAAGAGTGGGAGATGTATCCTTCTTACATTGGTTCACAGGTCATAGAATACAGACCGATCTCTGAAGACAGCGATGATGATTGGAATGGGGATGTGGCAGTGTCATTGGACGCTGTCCTCCCTGATGATCTCTTGGAGAAGGTTCTTTCCTTCTTGCCGGTTGCAAGTATCATAAGATCTGGGTGTGTCTGCAAGAGGTGGCATGATATTGTGCATGCCCAAAGGCGGACATGGAGTAAAATGGTGCCTCAGAAGCCATGGTACTTCATGTTTACTTGTAGTGAGGAGGCAGTTTCAGGTTTTGCCTATGACCCAAGCTTCCGCAAGTGGTATGGGTTCGATTTCCCTTGCATTGAGAAGAGCAACTGGTCTACATCCTCATCGGCTGGGTTGGTGTGCCTGATGGACAGTGAGAACAGGCGCCGCATTATCGTGTGCAATCCCATCACTAAGGACTGGAAGCGACTTCTTGATGCTCCTGGAGGCAAAATAGCTGATTACTACACTGCTCTTGCCTTTTCAGTGGACAGGAGTTCTCATCAGTACACCGTGGCTGTTGCAAGGAGCAACCAGGATCCCTTAGAGTATTATCAGTGGGAGTTTACAATCCATTTGTATGAGTCAGTCACTGGTAATTGGGTGACCCCCTTTAGTGGAGTATTGCTCGGATGGAGAGGAGGTGACGAGTGTGTCATCTGTGATGGAATACTCTACTACTTGGTGTACTCCACAGGAGTTCTGGTGAATAATAATGAGCATCGCCATTGTCTTGTCATGTATGATCTTGCGGCAAGACCTAACCACACCTCTTTAATGAGCATGGCTATTCCAGTGCCATGTGCTCTTACATGTGGTCGGCTGATGAATCTAAGTGAGAAGCTTGTGCTGGTTGGTGGCATTGGCAAGCAAGATAGGCCTGGGATCATCAAGGGAATTGGCATTTGGGAGCTCCATAACAAAGAGTGGCATGAGGTTGCTCGGATGCCTCACAAGTTTTTTCAAGGATTTGGTGAGTTCGATGATGTTTTTGCAAGCTGCGGAGCAGATGATCTTATCTACATTCAGAGCTATGGGTCCCCAGCTCTTCTCACATTTGAAATAAATCAGAAGCTATGGAAGTGGTCAGTGAAGAGCCCTGTGTCAAAGAGATTTCCGTTACAGCTGTTCACTGGTTTCTCTTTCGAGCCAAGGCTGGACATTGCTTCCTAGTGTTCCAAATTCGTTCTACCTCCACAGAATCCTTACATTGTATTTTGCCTTGATTTTGGAGTGGCCAAAGCCGGTATGAGATGCTGCCATTGGAAGACGCTTGAACACAACATGTTCAATTTTATAGATCTTATTCTATTCATTGCTGGGTGTATTGGGTATATCTTCTAATTGAAGTGATCGAATAACTTCGCCGATCTTTTTTGTTAACTTGGTTGGATAGTGGAGGGAGAGATGATTGTCAACGAATTACATGAACTATTGTTTCTGGATTACTGTTCTTTTGTCTCGGAAAATTGAAGCACTCCTGTTTTACTGTCCTTGAGTCTCTGCGGCCACTGAATTATGTTCTGTTTTTATTGTAACAGCATTTGTTAACATACAGTACATGTTTGTTAACATACAGTACATGACACATGTGAGCGTGAAGCAGCCCTTCCCTGTTGGACCAGTACTTGGAAAAGAGTACTTTCTACGGCTTCCTTGGAGCTATTTTATGAAGAACGGAACCTGTTGCTTTGTTAGTGGTCACATGCTTTTGTTTCTTTACAAATGAAATCAATCTGCCTAATAACCCAAAGTGTTCTAGCTTATTGTATGTTGATCTTCAGCAATTTAATAAAGCAAGTAAATGCAAATGTATAGATGGGTGTAGAGATCTGGCTGCTTAGCATCTGTTTCTGTTATACAGTGTCAATTACACTTGTGTTGTACTTAGCTGTGCTGAGCCTGCTGCTTCTTTTTTTTTTTCCAAACCGTTTGCAGCTGTAATGCATATCATACATCCATTACATGTTGCTGTACAGGAATTTTTGCCTGCTTCTGAATTTCTGATCCTGCATCTCTGTCATGTATGGCATCGCATTGCATGTGTATGTGCAAAGACAGGTAAAGAAGCATGCTGCACAAATTTTGGATGGAAGAAACTCGCACATTATTTTGTTACTCTCCGTCCCCGTGTGAGCTGTCTGACAAATTTGTACTGAAAGCAGGTGGTAGTACCATCCTAGAAAGCAGCATCTGCGTATCTTCATGCCTGCTCCCGAATGAAATGTTAAAGCCTGAAAAAGGCTATCTGTGACGCTGCAAGAAAGGATGCAAATAGTTTTTGTTTTTGAGCTGTGTGCCATTGTGGTGCCGTGCTGGTAATTGGTACTAATTGAGAGCTCTGGGGAGTGACAGGAGCAGGTTACAACTGGTGATGGAAGAAGATTGGTTCAGTAGTTTCTCCTTGAAGAGATTTTGTTAACTTTGATACTTGGTTAAACTGCACTAATTTTGGATTAAATCTTTTTTTTTTTTGCTGATAGAATAGAAGAAAGCTCTGTAATAAAGGGGCATTGGTGATTGGTGCCTGAATATCATATTTAGTCTGGGCTAAGATTAAGATTCCCCAGAACCTAAACGTGCACCATGTTTAGCCCATGTTAACGCATGAATATTTACAAGGTTCTGTAAGCATGTCAGTGGTTTTGTCTCCCTTTTTTACACCATGGATTTGGATAGACAGACAGAGGACATAGATAACGCATGAATATCTGTGACGCTGTACGTGTTGCACGCGCAAACAAGACTTTTCTTAACGCAGAGAACAAACAAGGCTACCAATACACCGCAGAAAACAAACAAGGCTGTACGTGTTGCGGTCCGAGTAGAGGAACAAGTTTTTAAAAGGGATTAACCTTGCACTGGCCAATTCAAGTGGAGAATGTTTCAAAAAAAAAAAAAATCAAGTGGAGAAGAGAGAAGAAAGAAAGATTCTTTGCTCGTGCCATCTGAATGCCGGAGCAATTTATGTAAATCCGTACCATTTTTTATTTTTTTAAACGAACCAGCAGGAAAGTTGCTTATTATATTTTAAAAAAGATTATCATAAGACTAAAGTTTTGGAGAGCTAAAAAAATGGTGAATTCATTCTTGAAAATTGGAACAGAAGCCAGCTTAGGTTCGGAAGAAGCTTCGTTCTACACGTGCACGGTAGCACGGAGCCGAAACGGGTACCGAGGAAAAAATAAACTGGGAAGAGAGAAGCTGAAAAAAGTGACTCCTACAAAAATACTTCAACTCCGTGCTACAGTAAAGCTGGTAAAACTGAAAAAATTGGCTCCCGAAAATGCTTCAGCTCCGTGCTACAGTCACGGAGAGCTAGGGTGTGTTTGTCACGGCTCCGGCTGTGGTTGTGTTGGTGAAGTTGATTCTTCGATGGAGCTGAATCCGTTTTGGAAAACGTTTGGCAAAACAACTTCTCCTAGCTGTGTGAGTGGATAAGACGGTGAAAAGTCTATAATGTTCTTCCCTTTTCTTTTTTTCCTTCTCTCTTTTTCTCCTCTTTTCTTTTTCCTTTTTCCTCCTCTCTTTTTCTCTTCTCTTCTTTTCTTTTCCTCTTCTCTCTTTTTCTCCTCCCCTTCTCTCTTTTTCTCCCCTTTTCTTTTTTCCTTTCCCCCTTCTCTCTTTTTCTCCTCCCCTTCTCTCTTTTTCTTTTCCCCTGCTCCCTTTCTCTCCCCCGCGCTCCTCTCCTTCTCCTCCCTTTCTCTCCCCCGCGTCGCTCTCTCCTCTCCTTCTCCTCCCCGCGCCGCTCCCGCACGCCCACCGGCTCGCGTCCTCTCCCCCCCTCCACCGTGCCGCCGTCTGCCTCCACCGTGCGTGCCGCCGGAGTGAGCTCCTCCGCCCCGGATTGAGGTCCCCACACCCCGCATCGATGTCTCCGCGCCCCGGATCAAGGTCCCCACGCGGCGGATCGGGCGGATCGAGCTATCCGCGCCCCGGATCGAGCCCCCTCGCCGGCAATGGAGGCGGCCTCCACCTCCGCGCCCCGTCGCGGGCCCTCTCGCCGGCGCCAGCGTGCGATCCAGTCGCACGTGGCTCCGTTGAGGGGCTCCACCGCTGGGTGATGGCGAGGCGAACGCGGCCTGGCGATGACGACGACGACAGCTCCGGTCTGTCAGGTACGCCGCCGGTCCCCTTCTTCCCGCGCCCAACCGTCGGTCTCCTTCCCGCGCCCCTGCAACCGCCGGGGGCAGGCCTGGCAAAAGGCAGGTGGAGCCGCGGGGGAGCCGGTTTTTCCAGCTCCCCCCCGGCCGAAGTGCTCCAGAGTCGCGAGGATCGAGGAGCTCCGCGAGCGGAGCCATTTCTGGAGGCCGTTTGGCACGGATTCGCCAAAAACAGCTCTCGGAGCCGGTGGTGAATCCGTGCCAAACGCACCCCTAAAACACTTGGAAGCTGCACCAAACAGACCTACACGCATGTCACTTTTTTTTTAGAATACATGTCACTTTAATTTTGAGATGCCTCATTTTCAAACCAGCATGCCCGCATCTGTTACTCTGATTTTGAGATGCCCTATTTCAAACTGTGGTATGCCCACATCACTTTTGATTTTGAGATGCTCCATTTCGTGGACCATCACTATTTTTTTATTTACTATTACAGTTTTTTTAAGAACTCTTCCTTTCAATTTTTAACGGACTCTGCCTTTCAATTTCGATTAAGAGAGAAAAAGGAGAGTATTACGTAGAAAAGACGTCAAGTCAACAAAGAAGACGCATCCCTCACACAGTCACACATAGGCTCCATCTCAAAAAGAATGTTGTTCTAGCCCATTCAAAATTTGTTCCAAAAAGAATGATATTCTAGAATTTAAATCTCATGAATGCATAATTTAGTACATTAATCTTATGCACGCATGATTGGATGGAAATATTTTTTTTTCATTTTCTACATGCAAATTGAACTATGTATAGGTCTTTTACTTTCACCACTAATCTGTTTGAAAATCTCATAACATCGTTCTTTTTTGGACAATTTTTGAATAATAGAACATGGAAAAAAATATGTTTCCATCTAATCATGCATCCATAATAAGTACTACTGTACTAAAAGAACGCATAAGTTAGTTGTTGCCTCCAATCTGAAATGCTGCCGGAGGATTGTGGAATTATTTTCCAAATCACCACCTGGTTCAATACCGCTTAAGGCAAAAGGTTAAGCTCACACAAGTGATGACTGTCGTTGGTTTTTGCTCGATGCTGACTAAACTGTTCTTGGTTTGTCAATAAAAGGTACAAATTTGCAGGAACGAGAGAAGATGTGACTAGATGTGATATGTGAATAGTTCGATGTACTGAATTTACATTGTATATTTGCGAATCTAAACAGGATGAAGATACTATCTCAAATCTAAAGACACTGTTTATTACGTCAATAAAAGGTACAACAAGTGTAATCACCAAAATAAACGCACTCCAAGTGAGTACGTTTTTGCGAGTCCCAAAAAAACTCCTCCATAACCGGCAACCCCGCTGCATGAGAATTCAGGGCAGGCCAGCAGGCCAGCTTGCCAGTTGCCACCACCATGGATGACGCATGAGGGGCGGCTTCGCCAGTTCGCCCTGTCTCGCCGCCTGCTGTCTCTCTAGCTTGCGCCCCTGCCAAGTGCCAACGATGGCTTCCACCATGTGTCCATGTCTCCATGCATATCTCTGCGGTGTGCTTACGCCACCACTGCCGCCCGTTGTTTGGCTCGAGCAACCATTGATTTCGATCGATATTGCTGGCAGAAGATATCTGTGCCGTGCCGTCACTGTTTGTGACTCTTGAGCATTTAGATGTGGCATTCAAACTTTGTAATCTTTATTTGACCGATAACTTGATCATCAGTTAAACAAATAAATGGTGGTTGCTAACGTTGGCCTAAACGATAAGGACGTGCCTTGCATCACGCCATGGCCTGGCACTACTAGGAATTGACCCTTAGAGCACCAATTATTTTTTCAACACCACGTATTTGGTTGTAATATTTGGTTTTATAGCAACGAACGTTTTAATGGGTTGTGATATCTGAATCTTATGGCCACCAAAAATGTGGGTTGCGTCTGTTGAAACATTCGTTGCAACAAGTTAGTGTTAATGCCACGGTGAAAAAGGTGGTTGCTTTTATGAGTACCTATTGCCACAACTAATTGTGCATTGTGATAGTATCGATTTAGTGTTGCGATAGATGTGTGTTTCTTGCCACGAATAATTATTTGGTTGCGAATAGGCATGCCTGTGGTCACGATGAAAGAACGTTGTCTACAACATAACCTTTGTTGCAACAGCTCATGTGCCTGTTGCATCCAGAAACTCATTCGTTGCCTTTGATGTGTGTTTGTTGCCACGAACATTTAGTTGGTTGCGAATAGGCATGCTTGTGGCCACGATGAAATAATGTTGTTTAAAATTTAACCTTTGTTGCAATAGCTCATGTGGCTATTGCATCCAGCAAACAGTTCATTGCATTTGATGTGCATTTGTTGCCACGAACATTTAGTTGGTTGCGAATAGGCATACCTATGGCCATTATGAAATAACGTTGTCTAAAATTTAACCTTTGTTGCGATAGCTCATGTGGCTGTTGCATCTAGAAAACAGTTCGTTGCGTGAATTATGTTTTATTGCCATCAATGAATGATGTGAACTTACATGTAACGTGTGAAAAGAAATATAGATCATCACGATCAATAATTAAAAAAGTTAGGAAGAAATAGAGTGATGTATGAAAAATTAGAGAAAACAAATTTTTTTTTGAAGAGGTCAAGCTTCGAACCGTGCACCTATTGCCTCAAATAAACTATCCTTACCACTACACTACATACAAATTTGTGTTTTTTCTTTGCATTCAACACTTTTGTACTTGGTTTTGCCACCTGCCAATTGCAGCCGCGATCGACCGAGCCCCGGCCGGCCGTGCCACGCCACGCCACAGCCCCGGCCGGCCGCCCTCCAGCCTCCCGCGCCACGACCCCGACTGGCCGCAACCTCCCACGCAACGCAGTGGCCGCGCCATGGCCCCAGCCTCCCACTCAACGTAGCGGTTGTGCCCTCCGGGCGGGTGTGCCAAGGCCGTTGCCGTTCCCGACAGGCCGACCGGCCGCACCAAGCCACAGCCATACAACAGCCACCCTCAAAATTAATGGAAAAAAATCAAAAAATAATATGGCCCAACATGGGTTCGAACCCTACACCCCTTGGAAGGAGTAAAAGCATTTCTACCACTAGGCCACCTCCTCTCATGTGGTATGTTGTGTTATTTAAATTTACTTGTAATTGTCCATTTGTGAACAATGTATATAGTGTCACTTTATCAAAATTATTTAATTTTTTATCGTATTCTTGTGAGCCTAAAATATGTCTCCACACCAATTTTTAAATTTTTTAGACCAAATTTGGATATTATTCTATTTACTATGAAAATTAAAAAAAATTGGATGCAAAGATAGGATTCGAACCTAGGTCTCGGGCTTAAGACTCCCACGTCTTACCACCACACTACAACTTTAGTTATGAAAAGCTTTGGTATTATATTATTTATACTATCAAGCAAAGATGACAACTACAACCACGATTTTTTCACACTAAATGATGTCAAATAAAAAAGTGATGAATACCAAAGTTTCATATCTCATCAAGATCAACAACTTTGATATTCGTCATTTTCTCATCCGACAAAGTTACGATAAAAGTGTTCACAAATTTTTGTTGAGTTGTGAAACTTATTAATGCAATTATGTGGAAAAATTTCTTGTACGAATCTTTTTGAACAATCTAATTTTTGAATTTCAAAAATTGACAACTACAAGCACAATTTTTTAATATTAAATGATGTCAAATGGAAAAGTGATGAATACCAAAATTTTATATCTCATCAAGATCTACAATCTTTATTTAGCTTATTCTGTCATTTTCAACAGTAGTAATAACATGTGAACAATGTATACTCCTTTTTCGTGGAACCTAACGAAAAGTTTATGTCAAGTTTAAACATCCATAAAATGATTCCATATCAATTTTTAGAATTTTCATACAAGTTTTTAGTTTTATTATCATTATTTTATGATAATGTTGCAAGTAGAAGTTTGAGTTTTTTTGATAATTTTATCATTATTACCAAGGCCGCTGCCGTTCCCGCCGGGCCGCGCCAAGGCCCCGGCCAGCCACGCAAAAGAAAAAATCAATAATAATTGGCAAAGGTGGGATTTGAACACAAGTCTTGCAACTGAGATTCCCATGCCTTACCACTACGCTACAACATCAATTGTTAACAAGTTTGGTATTATATTATTTATACTATAAGGTAAAGGTTATAATTAAAAAAACTTTGTGCAAAGGAGAGAAGGTTGGGATTCGAACCAAGGTGGTGGAGACAAAAGACACAACACCCTACCACTACGCCACGGCCACATTAGTGACCAAGTGTGGTAATAACTTGTTATTAATTGTGTTCATGTTTTATATCAAAAAATAAAAAGAAAGGTAAAATAAAATCATTCTTATGATTTGGAAGCTAAATGTAAGAATGAGTCAACATTTGAGATTCATATGAGTTAAAAATGTTACAAGGTATTAAAATCCTAAAGTTTGACTTTACTTATAAGAAACTATATGAGACATATATACATTTTATGAACAATATACTTCAATTTTCAAAAAATCTAAAGAAACTTTTTTTTTCAAGTTTGTACATCCATAAAATGATTCTATGTCATTTTTTATAATTTTTGGAGAAGTTTTAGGTATTATTATCATTATTTTATAACAAGGTGACTAGTAAAAGATTGAGTTTTCCCTATAAGTCAATTGAATTTTTTGACAATCTCCTAGATTTGGGCTATAACGGACCATAGGTGCTTAATATAATTTTTTGAATTTTTAAAATCCTATTAGATATACGTATAGGTCAACATAGAATTACTTTCGGTAAACATACAAAATTCATTTAAATACTAGAAAATAACAAATCTAATTAAATTCTTGAAATTCCTAGATGAAAACTTATATGTGGTGTTTTAAGTGTGAATGTAAATCCACAAATGTTAATAAGACATTAAAACTAAGGTTTTCTTCAATTTTGAAGTGCGTATGAGTCTAAACATGTTATAAGGTATTCAAATTATGAAGTTTGAGTTGAGTTGTATGAAACAATGTGATGGAACTATTTAGAGTATGAACAATGTATACTCCGATTTTCACAAAACCTTATGAAACTTTTTTTTTCAATCTTGTACGTCTCTATGTCATTTCCTATAATTTTTGGAGAAGTTTTAGATATTATTATCATTATTTTATAACAAGATTACTATTAAAAGTTTGAGTTTTCACTATAAGACAATTGAATTTTTCGTCAATCTCCAAGATGTGAGCTAAAATGGAACATAGTCACCTAAATATAGTGTTTTTGAGTCTTATTAAAGGTACATATAGGTCAATTTGGAATTACATTCTGTAAACTTGCAGAAATTCATTTAAATGGTAGAATATAGTAAATCTTTTTGAAAATTCTTGAAACTCCTATGTGACAACTTATATTTTGTCTGTTACGTGTGAAAAATATATTAGGGGCATAGAAGATAACTAGTTTGCAACTTACTTCAAACGGTGGATTCATTAGTGATTCAAAAAATAGAAAAATAACTTTTTTCCCAACAAGTGGCGGTGTAACTCCTCAAATGTTAATAAGAGACTAAATGTAAGTTTTCATCCAAGTTTGATGTGTATATGAGTTGGAACATGTTATGAGATATTCAAATCTTAAAGTGTGACTTGAATTGTAAGAAACTTATGAGTGACCTATCTATTTTGTGAATAATGTATACTCTAATTTTCATAAAATCTTATAAATTTTTTTTGTCAAACTTGTACCTCCATAAAATGATTCTATGCCACATATCATAATTTCGGGAGATATTTTAGGTTTTATTATCATCATCTCTACTCTAATTCTCCACTTCTCTATCTCTATATCTATATATACTATATATATACTATCTCTATACTCTAAAAAGTACGGAAGTAAGACAAAAAAATTTGATGCGTCTTTCACCGCGTGTCAGCCCTCCGCCACGCCCCCCACGTCCGCCCTCCGGCCCCCATGCCCGTACGTCTGCCTCCGCATCCTCCCTGCACCCCGTTTTTTTCGCCCGCACCCCCGTCATCTCTCGCGCTCCCTTCCCTCGAACCCTACGCGCCGCCGCCGCCACTCCGCCTCACCTCCTCCCCACATCCGCGCGCCCGCGCCTTCCTGTCCGCGACCATCCACGTCACCGCTCCTTTCCCGTCCTCTACTGATCTCGCCGCTCGGATATCCCGCCAGCCGCTGCTCCTCCTTCTACGTCGCCGCCAAAGTCAACCCCGTCCTGTTTGCGCCCGGCCGCCAGAGAGGCTGGGGCACGAATCCACGTGCCCGTGTCTTCCCGACCATCATGCCGCCGCTCCTTCCTTATCCTCTACTAATCTTGCCGCTTGGATCCCCCGCCGGCCACCGCTCCTCCTTCTACGCCGCAGCCGCAGTCGCCCCTCATCCTGTTTGCGCCCGGCCGACAGTGTGGCTGGGGCGTGAACTACGCCCAGCATCATGGATGTGGGCCGGTGCTCACGCTTCTCCCCTACCTACACAGATGTGGCGCCGTTGTCACTTGAGGAAGGGAAGCCGTGCGAGTTCAGCGGCATGGGGAACTGGGCGCCATGGCTGCCCTTCGCCGCCCCCCCATCGTGCTGCCGCCGCTCAGTGGTGAGCAGAATGATGGCTCCCCCGTCATCTCGTCGCCGAGGGGCCATCCTATTTTTTTCCCTCCATCCTCCCTTTTTCTTCTGATATTTGTTCAATTTATTTTTCTCACCAAGTTGCCTGTCCAATCTACATCATTGTAACCTCGTAGCCCATCTGTCCCTACATCGGCAGCATTGAAGGTACAGCCAGCTCCTTCTGATCCGTGCAATTTTGTACCAATTGTTATTTGTTAGAAGTGAAATTATAATCAGTGTACTAATCATGTTTGTCTTAGGAAATAAGGATGTTCTGGTTATACGTTGTCTATATATGATTTCTCTGTGTGTTTTTTACTGTCGCTCCTGTTGTAGAGCAAAGAAACATGGAGCATGTTCAGGAAGATAGAGGATTCAGAAGCTGTACCTATAGCAGCTTATGCTGCCGGACAGCAGGATAAATGAATTTCTTCTTGATTCATCCTCATCTCTTTATTTTCGGAGATAAAATATTGAGCATATCTCTTTGTTCTTTTTCAGATTAGTAGACGAGGAATGTGATTCTATTTCCACATACATGGATTCGGGGAGACAATGTTGCTGCATATTCCGGTAAGAACTCTTATTAAGGGTGAAAAATGGCTCTTGATCCTAGGATGAGGTTGGTAGCCATAATTGATGATCTCTTGCAAGTTGTTTCATCATAGACACCATACTTTTGTTCATCCATTTCCTCAGTGGATGCAAGGAGGGATTTGTTTTAACACTGTTTAATTTTGATGGCACTTAGGTGAAATGAAAGATAATATTGGAGAAGTTACTTTTATGCGAATGTCATTAGATTATAGAATTAATTTTTTGTTTTGCACTGGAAAGACCTTACGCTTTTTTATCAGAGAGTATTTAGAGTGGCTTCAGAATAGCTGGCAAACCTATTCTAAAAAAACTGTCTAACTGAATATTTAGAGTATTCAAAACAACTGAATTTTTTGAACAAAATAAAGCAGACTGTCACTGTATAACTCAAAAGTTTTGGCAACTTACATGTGTTGGTCACAATGGTCATCTTACACGTGTTGTTGATTTCTGGTATTTTCGTTTTGAACTCTTTAGTTGTTGCATCAAGTGGATTGCATAACCTGGGAGCAGCTGACCTAAGTTGGGATGAAAGAAAAGGTTGCATTTAAAGAAACATGGATGATTTTAATCTCTTGGCGGTTGGTCTGTAGAAGGGATCCTAAATGCTCACTGCATCAGATGGTCAAACTATAAGTAATGCAATAACAACCAGATCAGTGTGTTTAGTATCCTCAAATCATGGTCAGCGGAGTACTGTCTAGCCTGAATTGCCGAATGAGTTTGACTTAATCTGAACATATAATTTGCAACTGCAAATGCTGCAGGTTGCAAACTTCAATTTAAGTAGTTTATTTTCTTTGTAGACTTATTTAACCGTTTAACCGTTTAACCTAAATCTCCAAATAGCAATGGTGAAACATGCCTCGTGTATGTTCTATTCGTTATTGATACCAAATGTTCCCAGTCAATTAAAAATAGTGATCACAGATGTTCTTTGTCTGAAAGAATATGTCTCTATTGCTACATCTAAAGCTGCAGACAAGTCTCTCTTGCATATTTATTCTGCTTCGTAAATTTATCACCCAACTTCATAGTTTTTGTTTGGATTGTATTGCATCGTGTCTATTACTCTATTCATCAACTTAAGTAATTAGTGACTTTCAGCATGCCATGGAATAGATTGCAAAACACTTGCATCTAAATCTAGCTCCGTATGGGATTATTTCTGGCACCCTTTCAGCTTTTTAGACTGTATTCTGATTATTATTTCTGATAGCAGTTTAGTTACCTTTGCAAATTTAGTTGGAGTATGATAGAATGCTAGAATTCTTAACATTTGGCTTACTATGATCCCTGCAGAAAGTACATGTGTAGGTTCAAGATCAATATTGCCAAAATTTAGCACACTAAAAAGTAATTGTACTAAAGCTTGAGGATGTACCTTAGATGCACTCTATTTATCTAATAATGTTCTATCAAAGCTCACATGTCTGTGTCAATCTGGTACTCTCTATTGTACTATATACTTCGTTCCATTGCTGATGCTTTTTTGATAGAGTGAGTAATTAGCCTTCCTCAATGTAGTTTATGGAGTGAATGAGATAAGGAAATTATCTACTTCCATTTAATCTTAAGGTTTATTTTTATGCATGTAGGAAGTCAATCTCAATAATTGAGGTTTACCATGTGATAGTTGATGACTAACTTTTGTGTTTGTGATGATGAATAATTTAATGACCATAAATAATTATAGATTGTTCTTACTTTTTGACTTGTTCGCTGATGTTATGTAGGTGTAACCCTCATAAGGTACTAAAATTTTCATATGCAGTCTTCACATCAGAAGGTTAGTGAGTTGTATTTATAAGCCACTCTGTTGTTATGGAGGAGTTTTGACCAAAAAATAGATTACATTTATGTATATTTTCTTGTGGTTCCTATGGTAGGGCACAACTAACGGGGCAACAATAATTGGAAGAGCAATTGTACATGCGATAGTTTTCTATCAAATCATTCTTGGTGGAAAATCATTCTTTGATCTATTAGCAATAATTAGTCTCTCATCTAAGTTTCAGTAGCTGGCACAATTTTTTCACTTTGTTATTCTGGAGTAGGGAAAATGATTTCATGCTAATATAATACCGAATCAAAATGTGGCCTATTAAAGTCCCCAATTGCCCGCTAAAGTTAGTGTGGTATGTAGTTGTTAAAAAAAGCTCATGTGTGTTGCAATTCAAAAGATCAGTAGTTGCTAAAGTTTTTTATCGTCTCAGGTAATTGCACAGCCATCCTTTCTATGATTGCTAATTACTCCATTAATTTAATCATATATGTTTTCATGAATCGCAGAGAAACTCGGACAGCCAAAATAATTAGAGAAAGCTTCTATGGCTTAATGTTGATGGCAGACACCAACAAGAATGACAAGTTACAAAAATACTTATTTATGATGGTGTAGTAGATGGGTGATGGAGCAACCAGCGAACTCATTTTTAGATTTATTTATTATGTGCTAAACAATGTTGTGAACTTAGTTAAATATGGTGTCTTTATTTTGTTAGTTGTGACCATGTTCTTTTAAGTTGAATTCTGGTCATTGTGTGTTACTTTGGTTTGAGACAATTTAAATTAAAGAATGTATCAGTTATTATATGTGATGTGCATGCTATGAAAATAATTTAAAAACTACTATTCAAATTCCCCTCGTTGCGATAGAATAATAGACAATCATTGATTTTGGTTGCAATATGCATTATTGCAACGAACTTTATGTGTTACATTACCATATCATCTATTGCCACCAACAATTGTTTGTTGCATGTGCTCTCTATTACCACCGACACAAAATCGTTGCAACTTCTATATATTACCTCGAAGACTAGTTCATTGCATTACCATACCATCTATTGCCACCATATCTGATTTGTTGCAAAAGTACTGTAATGCAATGGATCACCCTTCATTGTAATACGACCATATGCCCACGTAGTTTTGGAGTGGCAATACTTTTCTATTGCAACACATTCGTTCATGGCAATTATGAAATATTGCATCCTAGTGTTTCGTCGCAATAAAACCTTAGGCAACCAATGTAATCATTGCAACATTTAATCTTGCAACCAAAAATTGGTTGCATTTCCTTTTTTGTTCGTTGTCATATTTGTTATTACAACCAAGTATTGATTGCATTAGGCTTTCTTTGCGTTGCAATATTTTTTCTAGCAACCAACTATTGGTTGCAGTAGGGTTTTTTGGTTATTGCATTAGCAAAATCTGTTGCAACGCAACATCTTATGGTTGCCTCAGGCTATTGCACTGTTCCAATTGCAACCATCTGTCGACCACCAGACTTCGATGCAACTGATTCCAGATGCAACCAAAACAGTCATATTGCAACCATATATAGGCGTTGGGCAAGAACGGATTCCTAGTAGTATGGCCTAGACGTCCGAGCAGGTCCTCTGCCCAAGGAGAGGCAGCTGCTGCTGCTCCTGTCGCCACACAGCAGGCACGCAGCCAGCGGCTCGGTCCCGGAGCCCGGCCTGCAGCCAATCAAACGACGCAGCAGCAGCCAGGCAGGGCTAGGAGACACGATGTCCAACCCATCCCCTGGCCCTGCGTCGCACCTGCCATGGATGCCACCTCACCCATGGTCATGGGCCATTGCCATGCTCTGCTCCGGCTGCGACGACAGTTCCATCTCGGGTTCTCTTCCATATCTGCCCGCGCCGTGCTCGTGCTGTGTGCTCGCGCACGGCCCTCATCAAGTCATCAGCAGCCCCTGCAAGCTGCAAGCGTGTCCCAGTCAGCTGCATGGCAATGCATCGCATCGCATGCTCCGCCATGGTGCCATCATCCATCCCTACATCCTCATGCTGGCTGCAGACCATGCTCGATAGTATTGCTTACTGCTTCGTTCCAAAATAAGGGTCCGTTTGGCACAGCTTCCCCAGCAGCTTAGGGAGCTGTTTTGGGTGAAGCTGTGCCAAAGGGTGTCCCAAAACAGCTTCACGGACGCAGCGGCCGGAAGACCCGCTCTCTGGAGCGATTCGGCTGGGGCGAAGCTGCAAAAGGGCAGCTTCCCCCGCTTCGCCCTGCGCTTTCCCAAGCCTGCCTCGGGTGGGGCCCGCAGGAAGGTGGCGGTCGGCGGTGCCTTCAGCGGCGTGGGCCGGCAGACGCACGACGGCAGATGCCGGGGACGAGGCGACCGGCGGCGTACCTGGACGCCGGCGGACGGACGACGGTTAATTTGGAGGCCGACGGACGTCGTCACGGGCGCGGGAGACGCAAAGATGGAGGACGGGGCGGCCGGCCAGCTCGACGGCGGCGCAGCGTGGATCCGGCCGGGCCGCCTCTCATCCATGGCCAGCCGGCGAGCTTGACGGCGGCGCAGCGCAGATCCGGCCGGGCCGCCTCCCGGTGCTGCTGTGCTGCGTGAGGGGGGTGGGGGATGGGGGCTGCCTCCCGGTGCAGGTGGCTGGTGAGGGCGCAGGCGAGGTGGATTGGATGCGGCGAGCTCGAATCGGAGGCGACGAGATCGAATCGGAGGCGGCGGCGTGTGTTTCTTGTTTTTTTTCTTTTGCGGTAGCCGACGCCGGTTGCAAATGGATAGGCTTGGGGTTCGCATAGGCTTGCGGTGGAGAGGTAGGAGAAATAAAAAAAAGAAAAATGAGAAGGAAAAAAGGAAATGGAAAAGGAAAATAGGAGGAAAAAAGAAGGGGAGGGGAAAAGGTAAAAATAATAGGAAAGAAAAAAGGAAAATAGAAAAGGAAATAGAAAAAAAGAAATGAGGGAAGGGTATTATAGGTATTTCACTCTCTTATCCATGTGACACAGCCAGAAGAAGCTGTTTTGCCAAACGTTTCTCAAAAACTGATTCAGCTTCAGCAGCGAATCCGCTTCACCAGCACAGCCACAGCTGAAGCTGCCACAGCCACAGCCACAGCCGTGCCAAACGCACCCTAATAAGTGTACATCTTGCTTTTTAGAAGTCAGTCATTTTTTAATCTAATTAAAAATGTAGAAAATATTACAAATAATTTTATTATGAAACATATTTTTTGAGGAATATTATGAAAACGTACTCAATGCTCAATCTAATGATAGTACTAATTATATATCATACTGTAAATAGTAGTACAAATGTGTATAAATTTTAGTCTAATTTCAAAAGTTTAACCCCCAAAAGGTGAGAACTGCATTTATTTTGGGAAAGAGGAACTACGCATCTACTCCAACATTGTTGTCTCTTAATGGAGGAGCTGGCCGGTTTCATGTAGATGACTATAGTCCGGTGAGTTGGGAGGCGAACCAAAAGAAATGAGTCTTTTACCTGTTATACTATTTATTAAAAAGTTGACTTGCGTACCTCTCGAAAGTTCGCACGCACTCTTGTGCCACTAGTCTAAATTTCTTTGGCCTCAACGTCATTCTGTCTATTTTCTGAGCTAACGGTGTCAAAACTAACAGGTGAAATGACCATTTTGCCCCTCTTGGGCCTCACCTATCTTCTTCTTCCTCCTCCCCTTCTCCTTTCTTCTCCCTTCGGTCTCCTCTGCCTCTACGCCGGCGAGCCGAGCTCTGCCCTGACCGCCGCGTGCGCCGACGAGCTCAACCTCGGCCACCGCTATCACGGGGGAGCTCAACCCCGGCCGTTGCATGCGCGGGCAAGCTCGACATCCTCCACGTTGTCGCATGGGACAAGGAGGACCAACGCGATTCAAAAGACTGCTTCGAGAAGACGGAGCGGGGCATCGTGGTCGTGCACTACTACGACGCCCATCTGCCATCGTCGTCGTACGGATCCAGCTCGCTGCCGCAACGTCAGGGATTCCTTCGACCACAGGCTGGGCCAGCCGCCGCCGTCGCCGTTGAACCACCAACAACACTACTGGATGAGCAACAACCCGAGCGACGGGTCTAGATCTGACAGCGTGGATGAGCTTGAGTTGGAGCTCAGGTTTTATTACTCCCTCCATCCCAGAATATAAGGACATGTTAACTTTTGCTGGTCATATTTGACCACTCGTCATATTTAAAAATTTGTGAAAATATTATTTATTTTGTTATGACATGTGCTATCATCGTGTATATTTTAAGTATATCATAATTATTTTTACATTTTCATATTTTTTTAATAAGACGAGTGGTGAAATGTGATCAACAAAAATCAACAAGTTCTTATATTTTGAGACGGGGAGAGTAGCTTATTAAGTTCATTAAAAAAAGATTGTAGTAGCTTATTAACTGTAGTATGCAGCTGCTGATTTTGTTCTTTGGTACGTTGGGTCCAGCTCCCACGCGGCGTCTGGGGCAGGCAAATCTCGTCGGCGTAGAGGCAGAGGAAATGGAAGGACGAAGAAAGGAGAAGGAGATGGAGAAGAAGAAGATAGGTGAGGCCCACAAGGGGAAAAATTATCATTTCACTTGTCAGTATTGACATCGTTAGTTCAGAAAATGGACGAAATGGCGTAGAAGTTCAAAAAGTTCAGGCTAATAGCACAAGGGTGCGAACGAACTTTTCAGTAGTACACAAATCATAACCAACTTTTTTATGTTATACACGTAAAAGACTCAAAACGAAATTTATCAATGCAAGTCCTCTCCTTCTGAGTTGTCTTCTTTGTCATGGGAATTGGAAATGACTTCCGAAACCTCTAGTGCTTAGCGCCACGTTTCTCGAAACGGCGTTTCGGTATGAAGATGTAAAAACTCGGAGTTGCTAGCGCCCGGACATCCGTTCCGGGCGCTAGCATCGGACACCTCCCCGGCCACACGATTCGAATCGGGAAATGTATCAGTCGTCGGATCATGTTGCGAAGCATGTTATGTTGCGAATAATTGTGCTATGTTGCGAAACATGTTGCGACCAACATTCAAACACGACGCCCCCTCCCTCCTCCCTCGACACAGTGTACATGTTGTGAGCGATGTTGGGAACTTGTGGCGAGCATGTTGCGAGCTTGTGGCGAGCATGTTGTGACCAACATCCAAACATCAGCATGTTGGGGCCATGTTCCGAGCTATATTGCTTGCAACATCCAACATCCGACACAATACCCCACAACCCATGTTGCGACCCATGTTGCGTGCAACATCCAAGATCAAGAGCCCTCCTCCCCCTCTCGACATAACACCCAACATCACATGTCTGCAACATCGAAACTCAACATCCGTAATATTTAAAATTAATATTTGCAACATCCAACATCAGGGGCTCTCCTCCCTCCTCTTTCTCGACACAACACCCAGCATCACATGTCTGCAACATGAAAACTCAAACATCCGCAACATCGAAAAATAATGTTTACAACATCAAAAATATGTTAAAAATGTTGATAATCATCCAACGACGCGTTGATTGGAACATTCAAATGTCTCGTTAAAAAATACAATATTCAAATAAAGCACTTGCAACATGTGCATTAAACATTTGTAACATCACACATCATGATTCTCTTTGCAACATCATTGCAAACATCCATACGAAACATTTGCAACATTCACATGAAGCATCCGAAACGATGAAACTTGCAACATGCAACAAACATATATTATACGGGTGCGCGAGGAGATGCAAAACCACAGGCCCGCCCCCTCGTGCGCCGTCGGTGACCTCCTTCGCCCGGTCGCGGGGAGCGGCAGCCCGCGCCACCGGTGAGCTCCCGCGCTTGGCCGCGGGGAGCTCCGCCCTGGCCGTCGGTAAGCTCCGTGCGGAGACGGTCGCGCGCACGCCCGCGTGCCTGGCCGCGGGGAGCGTGAAAGGACCTTGTGATGCCTAGAGGGGGGTGAATAGGATCACTTCAAATTTTCTTGAAAAACTGTGCAGCGGATCAAATGCCGGGTCACCCGCACCCTATGCCGGGTCACCCGCGGGGGGACGGGTCACACTGACTAACAGGGCGGGTCACCCTGCGACAGGAAAACAAAAACCAATTACTTAAGAAAGAAGTGATTTTACCGAAACCCTTTGAATCAAAAGTTCGCCAAGGATGTTGTAGACAACCTACACAAGATGATGTACTAAGCAACAACACACAAAAGTAGATCAGGGCAAATTAAGCTTCTAGGGTTAGAGAGGAGGAGATGAACACGAATGAGCAAGAGACAAATATTTAATCCAAAGTTCACTTCCACCAAGGAAGCTACGTCTCCGTTGAGCTTCCCACAAAGGGAGGGCTACCACGAAGAGCCACTTGCCTCACCCAATCCCCACAAAGGAAGATTGGTGCTCACTAAGAAATCTCCAGAAAGGAGAGGATAATACAAACGTTCCCGGGTGCTCCACACAAAGAGGGCACTCAACGGGCAACGTCTGACCATCTAGAAGCAATCTTCAAGAGTAATAAACGTGAATCGATGAACCAAAGCCGCCACAAGTGCTTCTTGAGCTGAACACACAGAGAGCTCTCACAGAGGGGCTTAATCTCACACCTCAAATGTCTCTCACACCCAAACCCTAGGTTGAATCCTTGCTAGGAGTGCTTGGAAGGGAGTTGGGAGAGAGGGAAGTAAGCTTAGGAAGTGTTCCAATGGTGGAGAAGGCGGAACCCGAGAAAGGAGGGAGAAGGGGTATAAATACCCCTCACTCCCGAACTAGCCGTTAAGGGCAAACTGCGCCCAGGCCGGGTCACCCAGCCCCATAGGGCGGGTCACCCGACTGCCAACCCCGGGTCACCCGGGCCTAGGGGGTGGGTCACCCGCCACCCACCAGAGGCAAAACGGGTCACCCGCCCCTAGGGGGCGGGTCACCCGCCTTGCCCAGAAAAGGTGCGAAAACGTGCCCGTGAGTGCATAGTGTCTCTCAAAGGATGTTAGATCTCAATTTAAGCACTTGTAACTAACTTTGATCTATCAATCACATCCCTCTTTATAGTACGGTGTTTCCTATACTCAAATTCAAAAGATAAATTAAATTTAAATCGCCATTTGAGCTTCAACACATATATAAGAAATTGAGGTTCTTCCTTTCACATATGAAATTTTGTCTCATAGATAAACCATCAAATACTCAAATTATAATTGTCATTATCACCAAAATAATTAGGGGACTAGTTGCACTTTCAATCTCCCCCTTTTTGGTGATTGATGGCAACCATAATTTGAGCTCACAAGAGAGGAATAAAATTCAAGGATTGTGTCCAATTATTTAGAAAAGAACTCCCCCTAAATATGTGCTTCTTCAACTAGAATGGCCTCAAATGCCAATTGCACATATTTAGAGTAGGCTCCCCCTAAATCATTGCATACAACACATGGTGCATAAGTGTGATGAGCAATAAATCGTGATGCATATGACAAGATATATCACAACAATAAAGTGAGAAACAACATATCATCAACCAACACATACATCACACACGATAAATAAGGTTCATTACATCACACTAGCATAATAGAGTACCACAAATAAGTCTTACATAAATAAAAGTTCTCACTTGGCACACCATGCATCACACCACACATAGTTCATTACAAGTTCATAAGCCATTACATAAATAACAACTCCAAAGATAGATAAAGATAAAGTGTGGGGGCTTCCATCCATCAATCATCAACAAATTCACTCCCCCTTTGTCAACAAACACCAAAAAGGGGAGTCACCCTTCGTCTTCGGCGGCCTCATCATCTTCTTCTTCAACCCAAGAAGCAAGATCTTCCCAAGGATTTGCAACCGAAGATGGAGGATCAAACGTCCTTGGCTCACGAATGGGAGAGTGTGGCATATCCAATTTTGCCAAGATGGCCTTCCTTTCCTTTTCAGCCCTATCATACTCCTCGGCGTGCCACTTTCTATCCTTTTCACGCTCACGTGCATTTTGACGGCCTATGTTGAAGCAAGCAAATAGACCCTTGGCAAGAAAATCCAATTTACCCTTCTTTTGCTTAGGAGCACCATGAAAATGAGAAGGACCTTCTTTTGGTAACTGTCCGTAGGATTGACTTGGAGGTGGAGCTTGTGAAGATGAAGCACCGGGAGCACCTAAGCCTTCCACGGGATAGGCACCCGGAAGGGGACCTTTAGCATCAATCCAAGTGCAATGCTTGCCAAGATGAAAAGACTCCTCAAGTTTCCCTTTGGGGGTGTTATACCTTTTGTTCTCAATGTCCCATTGAAGATTAAGCTTAGATGCGTGCTTGACCATTTCAAAGACATAAGGAGCATAGTGACACGCGGAGCCTTGATGAGAGCATGCAATTATTTCACTCCAAATAAAATGACAAGCATTGAATTGAGGTTGGTTAGGAGCCATTTGAAACAAAAGGTTCCGTGCATACTTGGAGATTTTGTCGGAATTACCACCCCTAGGACACAAAGTGTTACGGAAAAGAAGATTCATCAACTTGTAGTAAGGGGTGAGACCACTAGGGTGTCCATAATGAATATCTCCATAGGCCTTGTCATACATAAACTCCATTTTGCTCACATCAAGTTCATCACTATCGTGCAAGCAAACAAGATTGTTCAAAGTGTTGTTGTCTCTTGCACCACGAACCTTAAAGAGTGTAGCAAACTCGGATAAAGTGATCTTAAGTCGCTTTCCTCCAAGTGAAAAGTGAATGACATTCTCATCATCATCAACATAAAGTGTGGCATAGAATTGAGCTACGACTTCATCACACCAATTGCAAGAGAGCATCATAAGATGAGATATACCTTGCGCATAACAACGAAGGTAGACGGCGTGAGCAATTTCTCCAAGTGGAGGGGTAAGGTCATGTAAGTGTTGCCAATCAATCCATTTCATATCCGTAGTAATAGTCTTCTTAGTGATGATGACGGATTCATACCAATCAGCTTGATGAGCATGCCAAAAACGATCATCACAAAAGAAGTTCTGTGGAAGCTTCCATGGATCTTGGAACCGGAGAGGTGAGATGTCATTGGCATGCTTGGAATAATCAACCAACTTGGGGTCTTTGCATGTCCGTTCCGGTGGATGAATGGGGACAACCATCCTCTCATAGATAGATATGTCAATATCATCATCATATCTTCCCCCTTCATCACCGGTGCTTGCCTTCTTCATTCGAGCACCACTACCCCTAGGTCCACTAGTCAACACCTTCTTCCTTAGTATGGGATTGCCACTATCTCCGCGACCACGACCATGAGCACGAGCTGGAGGAACTTGGGGCAAGGACCTCTTTGATTTAGCGGGTTGAGAGTAATCATCATCGGAGGCACGGTCATGATCTTCACTTGAAGCGTCTTCGTCACTTTGAATCTCCTTGCCCTTACCTTGAACTTTGTCTCGACCCATCTGAGCAAGATATGCAAAGAAATATTAAGATTGGGTAGAAGAAATAAGCAAAAGGGGGCACCCCGCGGGAGGTCGGGTCACTCGCCCCTAGGGGGCGGGTCACCCGCCCTAGGCGGGATGAACCCTAATCGCTCATTGCGAGTGGATGAGTTCACGAATCGAAACAAGATTTTAGGCATGAGTTCTAGGGTACTAGATGAAGATTTTGACCGGAGGAAATCGCCTAGAACGAACCACATTGAGAGATCAGGAAAAAGGGATTTTTGAAAAAGTTTACCGTTGCTTTCCCGCGAGATTTGCGGAGGGATAGAGGGAGATGTTGAACTTGAGGAGGAGCTCGATCCAATGCGCCCACGAGCTTGAGAAGCGGACGGAGGGGCGCAAAAATCGCCCACGAGCTTCTTGGGGGCCGGCGGCGGTTTGGAGAGGAGAAGAAAAGAAGGAGGAGGAGAGAGATGCGTCGGCCGCGGGGCATTTATATGCCCAACCGCGAGGCTGGGTGACCCGCCCATAGAGGCCGGGTGACCCGGCGGCACACAGTGCCAACACGGGTGACCCGGCATAGGGGCGGGGTGACCCACCCTAGGTCTCAGATTTTTTTTGCGTGGACGAGATGCGCGGGTGACCCGGCCTTGGGGGGCGGGTGACCCGGCTCCCTCCAGAGCCGAAACGGGTGACCCGGCCTAGGGGTCCGGGTGACCCGCCCCTGCCTGGAGAGCGAGATAAGGCTAAGTCCTTGAGATCTCGGGTGACCCGTCATGAGAGGGCGGGTGACCCGCCGTCCACCAGAGAAGAAACGGGTGACCCGCCAAGAGGGTGCGGGTGACCCGTGGTTGCCCTGAAAGGTCTCCTTGACTTATGAAAAGAGAGTTTTGATTGAGATTTTGATAGATATGGCCTGTGAACTTGTAATGAACTCTTGACTACAAGTGGCTAGCAACAAACAATCATTCAAAACTATAGCCACTTGAATCAAGATTTGATCTAAAAGATCTCAAAAATCCAATCTTTTGAAAAACTCACACAAAAAGAGAAAATAAAATGTTTTCAACCTATCTAGGCAACAATCAAGTATGTGCAACATGTCAAGCCAAGTTACGAAAATTCAAGATATTTAGCTCACTTCTCAAAGCACAAAACCTTTGCTCATCTAGAGGCTTAGTGAAGATATAGGCAAGTTGCCTCTCCGTGCTTACATGACGTAGAGCAATATCTCCCTTAGCCTCATGATCCCTTAAGAAATGATGTTGAATATCTATGTGCTTTGTTCTAGAGTGTTGCACCGGATTGTTTGCTAGCTTGATGGCACTCTCATTGTCACACAAGAGTGGAATCTTACTAAATACACAACCGTAATCACTCAACGTTTGCTTCATCCACAAGAGTTGTGCACAACACGCACCGGCCGCCACATACTCGGCTTCGGCCGTGGACAAAGCAACTGAATTTTGTTTCTTAGAGCTCCATGACACCAAAGACCTACCAAGAAATTAGCAAGTCCCCATTGTACTCTTTCGATCTACTTTGCAACCGGCATAGTCCGAATCGGAATAGCCAAGTAAATCAAAAGTGGAGCCCTTGGGATACCATAAGCCAAGGTTAGGAGTGTGTACCAAATATCTAAAGATTCTCTTAACGGCCATTAGATGACACTCCTTAGGATTAGCTTGAAATTTTGCACACATGCACACACTAAGTATGACATCGGGCCTAGATGCACAAAGGTAAAGGAGGGAGCCAATCATGGAGCGATATACCTTTTGGTCGACCGACTTCCCTTCTTCATTGAGATCAAGATGTCCATTTAATGCCATGAGAGTCTTGATGGGCTTTGAATCGGCCATGTCAAACCTCTTGAGCATATCCTTCACATACTTGGTTTGACACAAGAAAGTCCCTTCCTTCATTTGCTTGATTTGAAATCCAAGGAAGAACTTCAACTCACCCATCATAGACATGTCGAATCTCTTGGTCATGATCCTACTAAACTCTTCACAAAATTTATCATTAGTAGACTCAAAGATAATGTCGTCAACATAAATTTGGCAAACAAAAATATCTTTTCCACTTCTTTGAATGAAGGGAGTAGAGTCGACTTTGCCTATCTCAAATCCGTTCTTGAGAAGAAAATCCTTAAGGCATTCATACCATGCTCTAGGAGCTTGCTTGAGCCCATAGAGCGCCTTATGGAGCTTGTACACATGGTTGGGGAAGTTTGGATCTTCAAAGCCCGGTGGTTGTTCCACATAAACTTCTTCTTGGAGAGGTCCATTCAAAAATGCGCTCTTCACATCCATTTGATGAAGTTTGAAGTCATGATGAGTAGCATAGGCCAAGAGTATACAAATTGACTCAAGCTTTGCTACCGGAGCATAAGTCTCTCCAAAGTCCAAGCCTTCAACTTGAGTATAGCCTTTGCCCACGGGCCTTGCCTTGTTCTTTGTGACGACACCAAATTCATCTTGCTTGTTCCTAAAAACCCATTTGGTATCGATCACATTTTGCTTGGGTCTTGGCACCAACTCCCAAACTTTATTCCTCTTGAAGTTGTTCAACTCTTCCTTCATAGCAATAATCCAATCCGGATCCTTAAGAGCTTAGTCCACACTAAGAGGTTCCAAGGAGGAAACAAATGAGTAAAATGCACAAAAGTTTGACAATCTTGAGCGAGTTGTTACCCCTCTTTGGATGCTCCCAAGGATATTGTCAACAGGGTGATCCCGTTGAACCATTTGATGAACTCTTGGATGTGGTGCTTGAGATTGACGTTGAATAGGCCCATCATCATCATCTTCAACTTGGGGTGCTTGTTCTTGAGCTTCACCACCTTGTTATTCCCTTCGATCTAAGTCATTTCCATGATCGTCACCATGAGCTTGACTTTCATCTTGATGAACTTGAGAACTAGGTGGTTCAACTCTTGTCAATGATGGTGGATCTTGATTGCTTGTGTCAACCGGAGTTTGAACTTGAACTTCCCTTGACATCACTTCACTAGTGCCCATTCTAAAGATGGATATACTTGGAGGTTCTTCATCATCTAAAAGGTTTTCACTAACTTGCTCTCCTTGAGAGCCGTTGGATTCATCAAATTTCACGTCTACCGTGGTCTCAACACAACCGGTGGTTTTGTTGAAAACACGATAGGCATGTTCATTAGTTCCATAACCAATGAGAAAACCTTCATCAACCTTGGATGCAAACTTTGAGGCTTTGGTTTTCTTGTTAAGTATGAAACACTTACATCCAAAGACCCTAAAGTAGTGCACACTAGGTTTTTTACCGGTGATGATCTCGTAGGGAGTCTTGTTCAAGTACTTGTGGAGGTAGAGGCGGTTGACGGCATGGCACGCGGTGTTGATGGCATCCGCCCAAAATGAGTCCGGAGTCTTGTACTCATCAAGCATTGTTCTTGCTGGTTCAATCAACGTACGGTTCTTCCTCTCAACAACGCATTTTGTTGAGGAGTGTATGGAGCGGAGAGTTCATGCTTGATGCCTTCTTCATCAAGGAATTCTTCAACTTGAATGTTCCTAAACTCCGAGCCATTGTCACTTCTTATGTTCTTGACCTTAACTCGAACTCATTTTGAACTCTTCTTATGAACTTCTTGACCACTCCCTTTGCTTCACTTTTATCTTGCAAAAAGAATACCCAAGTGAAACGGGAAAAGTCATCAACAATTACTAAACCATATTTGTTACCACTGATGCTTATGTAGGTAATTGGTCCAAACAAGTCCATGTGTAGAAGCTTCAACGGTCTTGATGTTGAAAGGATGTTCTTGGCGGGATGATGCGCTCTAACTTGCTTTCCCGCTTGACATGCACTACATAACCTATCTTTCTCAAAAACAACATTTGTTAGTCCTAGGATGTGCTCGTCCTTTTGAAGTTTGGCCAAGTTCCTCATGCCAACATGAGCTAGTCGACGATGCCATAGCCAACCCATGTCGGATTTTGCCACTAAGCAAGCCTTAGGGTCCACCTTTACTTTTGTGAAATCCACATAGTAAAGCTTTCCCCTTAGGTGACCCGCAAAGACAATAGAGGAATCCTCACTTCTCGAGACGGTCACACCCTCTTTGCTAAAGAGACAATTGTAGCCTTTCTCACAAAGTTGTGAAACTGACAATAAGTTGTATCCTAAACCTTGAACATGGAAAACATCTCCAATTGAATTTGTTGTTGAGATAGCAATTTTACCTAGACTAATCACATCTCCTTGATCATTATCTCCATATATGATAGTTTCCGTAGGGGTGTCATAATGCTCAAGGGATGCAAACAAGCCTTCATCTCCGGTCATATGATTTGTGGCTCCACTATCAATCAACCATGCGGTTCCACCAGAGGTGTAGGCCTACAAAACAAGCTTAAGCTTTTGGTTTAGGTACCCAAAAAGATTTGGGTCCTTGGAGGTTAGAAGTATAAACTTTTGGAACCCACACACTCTTCCTCATAGCCTTCTTTGCATAGGCTCCAACATACTTGACCACCATTTTACCATTGTGGTCCAAGGTCACAACATAGTCACACGTGTAGTTGGGAGAAGGCTTGTGTTCCACCACATTCTTCGGTGCCTTTGATGGAGAATTAACCCCACCATTTCCTTTTGTGATGTTCACAACCTTTGGCTTCTCTTTTGTTGTGGAAGAGGTGGTTACTCCATGGGCAATATCCATAATAGTGTTGAGGTAGCCACCCTTGTTCCACAAGGGGATCTCATGCCCTTTCACCACCCTTCTACCATTGACCTTGTTGTCCTTATAGTGCCCAAGTCCTCTTATGTCAATTGCCTTGGGAATGGACTTGGCACCCAACTTACCTTGATTGATCAACATGTTCAACCGGGCAATCTCCTTATTCTTGCTCTTAATTGTTTCCTCTACCCTTGCAAGGTTAGTCTTAAGAGCATTTATATCAACATTAGAACATATAGAGCAACCTTTGCTAGTGGAGGCATTAGAGTCAAAGTTTGCTTTCGGGTCGGCCTTGGTGCTTTCCCAAAGAGCACTATAGTTTGCTTCAAGATTTTTATATTTATCCGTCAAGCATGAGAAGCTTGTTTGAAGCTCACTATGAGTGGCCTTTAGGGAAGCTAAAGATTCATTTACCAAAGAGTAGTCCTTTAGCATCCTCTTGTTAGAGTCATTGGCCAAGGACAAGCCTACAGTCAACTTCTCCACCTTAGCTTTCTCCTCGGCAAGGGTTTTCTCTAAAGCAAGGTTTCTTTCCTTTTCACGGATAAGCAAGTCTTCTTGCTCATGGAGAATCTTCTTCTTTTCCTCTAATTTGTCCAATAGCTTTTTAATTTCTTTATGACCCTTTTTACCAAATTGCTTTATCATGTTGGCCTCCATTTCTTTTTCCTCATCTAGATTGTCTATGTCATTACTAGGTGTGGATGATGATGAGGTGAGAGAGGATGAGGTGGTTGACTCTTGTACCTTGCTCCCTCTTGCCATGAGGCAAAAGTGAGAGTTGTCCTCATCATCGGAGAAGTTGTTGAAGAGGCGTGGTGAAGATGCTCCTTGTGCCATGGCAAGTGTTGCCATGCCTTTCTTCTTTGGTTCTTCATCTTCATCACTTGAGTCCCATTGTTGACCCACGTGAGCACGCCCTTGGTACTTGTTCTTGTACTCTTTGCTCTTCTCCTTGTACTTCTTCTCTTCCTCATTCTTGTCCTTGTTCTTATTCTTGGGACACTCGGCAATGAAGTGTCCATACTCTCCACACTCATAGTATTTTCTTTGTGACTTCTTTCTATCATCACCACCTTTCCTTGATGTCTTGAACTTCAAGAACTTCTTGTACTTTCTTATGGCAAAGGCGGTTTCTTCATCTGTGCTTCCTTCTTCACTTGAATCTTCATTCTTAGTCTTGGAAGTCTTGGGTTTTACTTCCACCACTTCACTAGAGCTAGCATTGAGGGCTAGACTCTTGTTCACCTTCAAGCTAAGAGACTTCTCCACGTCTTGATCAACTAGCTCTTGATGCAAAATCTCACCAAGAAGTTGATTGGGAGTCATCTTGTGATAGTTTGGGTCTCTTCTTATCATGGTTGCTAGGTTTGGGTTCTTTGGTGTGAAAGCTCTTAGCAACTTCTTTGTGACCTTCTCATCGTCCCAATCATTGCTTCCTAGTGCTTTGATGTCCGAGACAAGGAGTATTAGCAGATCATACATTTGCCTCATGGTTTCTCCATCCTTCATGACGAATAGTTCAAGCTCTCCATGAATCAAGTCAATCTTGCCTCTTCTCACATGATCGGTACCCTCATGTGCTTCCTTGAGTGTGTCCCAAATCACCTTGGCAATTTGGATGTTCCGGACTTTGTTGAACTCTTGAGCACACAAGGATCCCGTGATGACTCTTGTTGCTTGAACATTGCGGTGGAGGTCTTGTTCATGCTCTATTGTGGGAGCTTCGCCTTCGGTGGGGATTGTCACACCTACACACACAATCTTCCAAAGAGAACGGTGAAGCCCGTAAAGGTGTATTTGCATATCATAAGCCCATTTGGGATAGTCTTTCACATCGAAGTGGGGAGGCTTTCCCAAATGTACGGAATAGAATTTTTCGTTAGGATTGTTGCCTGTAAGTTGTCCGTAGTGGAATGGCACTTCATAGTAGCCGGAGTGGGAGTACTTTGCTTGCTCCTTCTTGATCATCTTCTTGAGGAGCTTCTTAGCCATCTTCTTTGCCTTCTTCTTCTTTTTAGCTTTCCTTCTTTTCTTTGCCGCTTTCTTTGCATCATCATCACCGTCCTTGATGTTTTCATCACTTGAATCGGAGTCCGAGTCGGAGTCGGAGGAGGAGTCATCGGAGCTCACGATGTTGGATGGTGTACGGTTTGGGGCCTTCCCCATTAGCTCTAGAGCTGCAGCTTGGTCTTGAGCAGCCTTGAGCTCTCTTTCTTGAGCTTCCTTGGCGGCGAGTTCTTGAGCGGAGAGGTCACCACCACTCCCCGACATCTTGATCCCTTAGCGGTTATGCCTAAATCAAGGGATTAGGCTTTGATACCAATTGAAAGGACCTTGTGATGCCTAGAGGGGGGGTGAATAGGATCACTTCAAATTTTCCTGAAAAACTGAGCAGCGGATCAAATGGCGGGTCACAGGCACCCTATGGCCGGGAGGGCGGGTCACCCTGACTAACAGGGCGGGTCACCCTGCGACAGGAAAACAAAAATCAATTACTTAAGAAAGAAGTGATTTTACCGAAACCCTTTGAATCAAAAGTTCGCCAAGGATGTTGTAGACAACCTACACAAGATGATATACCAAGCAACAACACACAAAAGTAGACCGGGGCAAATTAAGCTTCTAGGGTTAGAGAGGAGGAGATGAACACGAACGAGCAAGAGACAAAGATTTAATCTGAAGTTCACTTCCACCAAGGAAGCTACGTCTCCGTTGAGGTTCCCACAAAGGGAGGGCTATCACGAAGAGCCACTTGCCTCACCCAATCCCCACAAAGGAAGATTGGGGCACACTAAGAAATCTCCACAAAGGAGAGGGTAATACAAACGTTCCCGGGTGCTCCACACAAAGAGGGCACTCAATGGGCGACGCCTAACTGTTTAGAAGCAATCTTCAAGAGTAATAAACGCGAATCGATGAACCAAAGCCGCCACAAGTGCTTCTTGAGCTGAACACACGGAGAGCTCTCACAAAGGGACTTAATCTCACACCTCAAATGTCTCTCACACCCAAACTCTAGGTTGAATCCTTGCTAGGAGTGCTTGAAAGGGAGTTAGGAGAGAGGGAAGTAAGCTTAGGAGGTGTTCCAATGGTGGAGAAGGCGGAACCCTAGAAAGGAGGGAGAAGGGTTATAAATATCCCTCACTCCCGAACTAGCCGTTAAGGGCAAAGTGCGCCCAGGCCGGGTGAAGGGTCACCCGGCCCCATAGGGCGGGTCACCCGCCTGCCAACCCCGGGTCACCCGGCCCTTGGGGGTGGGTCACCTGCCACCCACCAGAGGCAAAATAGGTCACCCGCCCTGCCCAGAAAAGGTGCGAAAACGTGCTCGTGAGTGCATAGTGTCTCACAAAGGATGTTAGATCTCAATTTAAGCACTTGTAACTAACTTTGATCTATCAATCATGTCCCTCTTTATAGTACGGTGTTTCCCATACTCAAATTCAAAAGGTAAATTAAATTTAAATCACCATTTGAGCTTCAACACATATATAAGAAATTGAGGTCCTTCCTTTCACATATGAAATTTTGTCTCATTTATTCCTGCACACATCTTAGATAAACCATCAAATACTCAAATTATAATTGTCATTATCACCAAAATAATTAGGGGCCTAGATGCACTTTTAGAGCGGCGCTCCGCGCCGCCGGGGAGCTCCCGCTCCCGACCGCAGGGGGCTCCACCTGGCCGCGCGGAGGCGGAGAGACGGCCGCAGAGGGCTCCGCCCTGGCTGCGCGGAGGCAGATAGGCGGCCGCGGGGCGCGGCAGCCCGCGCGCCGGCGAGCTCCACCGGGAGCGACACGTCCGCGCCCAGCCGAGCTCCGCTGCCCCTGGCTGCGGGGAGCGTGAGCCTGCGCCGGGGTTGAGGTCCCCCGCGTGCGTCCGCGGCGGTTGGGGTCGATCTCCGCCGCGCCCGCCCATGGCGGCAGCAGGAGCTCCGCCCTGTCCGCTGCGCACGCAGCGCCCACTACAGCTCGCTCTGTCCGCTCCGCGCGCAGCTCTGGCGCCATGGACTCCTCCCTGGCGAGATGCTCGAGGAGCGAGGAGAGAGGGGGGGAGTCACGAGAAAAATGAGAGGAGAGAGAAAACAAGTGGATGAGGACGGGTGGAACGAGTGGATGGGAAGCTCGTGAGTCGTGACAGCGTCTGATATATTTGCTCCCTCCAAACGTTCTAGCTATAGCATTACTGATGCAACATGTCAAGAAGATGGATGTAACATGTCAAGAACACGAATGCAATATGTTCACAACGATTGCAACATGAACGATAAACAATTACAACATGAAGGCGACCAATTGCAACATGTAGCCGTCAGATCAAAACACTATAGCTGTCAGATCTAAGTACTATAGCAAAAAAATCTCGTCGCAACATCAAGTCACCCGTCGCAACATCAAGTCTTGTAGCGTGTAACATGGACAAAAATTTCGCAACATTCAAAAAAAAATCCGTCCGACGCATCGGACGTCAGGACCGTAGCATTACTGAAAAACTTTTTAGAAGTGTCGTATTACGTATCTCATTCCATATTTCTGTTTCTATTGTCCCGAGAACATGACTGCTAAGCTGTAGTGTTGGGGACTTAACATTTTTTAAAAGAGTTGCATCAACATTTAATCGTAGAAACTGTTGAATTCAATACTTTTCAAGAAAATATCGTCAACATTTTTTAAAAAATATTTCAATATTTTTAATAAAAAAATCAACATTTTCCCCTTTCTTCTTAAACCTAAGGCCGACGCCGCTCCCGCTCCTCGTGCATCTCGCCAGGGAGGAGTCCATGGCGCCGGAGCTGCGCGCGGAGCGGACAGAGCGAGCTGTGCCGGGCGCTGCGTGCGGAGCGGACAGGGCGGAGCTCCTGCTGCCGCCGTGGGCGGGCGCGGCGGAGATCGACCCCGACCGCCGCGAACGCGCGCGGGGGACCTCAACCCCGGCGCAGGCTCACGGTCCCCGCGGCCAGGGGCGGCGGAGCTCGGTTGGGCGCGGACGTGTCGCTCCCTGTGGAGCTCGCCGGCGCGCGGGCTGCTGCGCACCGCGGCCGCCTATCTGCCTCCGTGCGGCCAGGGCGGAGCCATCTGCGGCCGCCTCCCCGCCTCGTGCATCACGCATGCACCCGGAACTGACGAGGGTCGCATCGACAGGAGGCGCACCTCCCCAACCTCGGTGGCGCACGACGCGTGGGACCTCTCGTCGGTAGTGGCGCGGACCATGGAGAGGGAGGGAGCATGCACAATTTTTCATAGAAGTTAATATTTTTTTTAAAAAAAAGTTGTACCAACATTTGTTAAGAGAGAATGTTGGATCCAATATTTTTTTCAAAACAGTTGCAACAATATTTTTCATGAAAATTTTTATCAACATTTTAAAAAAAGTCCAACGTTTTTCTTTTAAAAAATCAACATTTTGTTTTCCTTTCTTCTTCTTCCCAAAGATCGTGCGGGGCACAGGGGCCGACGAGCTCGTGCGCGGGGCCGCGACGTCAAAGTCTGCACGCAGCCGGCGAGGCTCGGGATGGTGCGGCCGGTGACGGCGGCGGCGCACTGGCCGGTCATGGTGACAACAGCGTACGGCCAGTGGAGGCATCGATGGAGGGGCCGACCAACCACGGTGGCGAAGCCGGTCGAGGCAGCAAGCCGTCCGCGGCCCTCACGACGGCGCGCAAGGCACACGTATTTGTAAAACAACTTATTTAAACACTAACATTCTTAGAAAAATTCCTAGAATTTTTTTTTGAAAAATTCTGCACTAACATAAGTTTGCTTAAGCGGCCAACAAAATGATAGAGATAATGAACTGACAAAGCTCACAAGCTAAGGTTCTAATCATTCTTGTCTTTGTGGTCCTTCATTTAGCATGAGTGCAATGAAAGCCCCTGAGCATACGGTGAAGTTGACACCAACAACGATAGAAATCGTGCTAAGAGCCACAAAGGCATAGGCTTTCCCGTGAGCACCTTGCATCCACAACTCTTGCTTACCTTTCAAGTTTCGACATCCAACTATGCCAATATCCTGCAGCATGAGAACCACAAGCCCAAAATTTTCTTTACTCTACCAATACAAAATGCCGTGGCATGTTGTAAGTGTGCAAATGATTTAGTATTGCCTCATGTCAGCCGTACGAGCCAATCAGTAAATGAGATGCAACCCACGTCTCTGGCTTCTTCCATCCTTGAGGAGGCAAAGCTCTGGGTATCTGTCGGGTTCAGCGGGATCGCTTTTCTATTAGCTCCTAGGCTTTGAAGGTCGTTTGTGTTAGGGTGTGTTGTTCCGTTCTGTTTGGCCACCGTGAGGCTGCTGTTTGTGTTTTGTGTCGGTTGTAAACTCAAACTTCTTCTGCTTAATAAAATACGTTCTATGCACGTTTTTTTATGTCAGCCGCACGAGCCAATCAGTAAATGAGATGCAACCCACGTGTCTGTTGGATGCACATCTATTTGCAAGCATCTTACACCCTGCAAATTGTCCCTGCAAGCAGAAAATACTTTAAAAATGAATTCTTCTATCCACAATCCCAAAATATATTGCACAATTACCTCTGGCAAAAATAAATGAACGCAAACAAACATATGTTCAGGAGAATGGTTAGACCGATTGTTGTTTTTGTACGGAATGTACCGCTAGGAAAAATCATTTACACAAGCTTACAAATGTAAAGAGAACATTTACATGGTGGTTGTTCCAATCACGAAGCTGCAGTGCCGGATGCCAGATGAACTACTGGAAGAAATACCCAAAACGATAAAATATAAGGACATCAAAATTTCTTCACCCGAAGCATGATTTCTTTGAAAACTCCTGGGCATCCCTCTTTTGGCTTACCACCTAAAACCAGATGATGTGGGGTAACACATGTTCAGTGGTTTATGATCTCCCTTTTCACATTCCTGTCAATCTGTAAGCATAAAAATGAACCCTTAAATGCCACCAGTTCTACAGGATTATAGGTGTGAAAACATTGACATGGTCAAGCAGAAAGAAGAAAATATCTCGAATGCCTAAATTAGGATGCAGGGAAAGAAATTGGACATCTATACAACTAAATTATTTCTTTCTAAAATTGGTCAGAAGAACATGATACATTGGTCAGAAGAACCTATATTTTTCACTCATCAGGTCAAAGGGGGCTATTATGATCTCTTGTCATGAGTATCGAAATGTTTAAACATGGCAGTGCTTTTCTGTCAGTTGGCAAGCTAAAGTCGAACAAAAACTGAAAGAAGAGTTTATTTTGCGCTACAAGAGATATTATGATAGTATATCTACACTACCGTTGAAAGTAATGTGCCATTACGTAGCACTTTAAACTAGTCATTTTAATGTCAGTTCACTCAAGTGACCTCAACACTGGACTAAGTGCATGTCCCTAGGTATGAAAAATAGAAAACTAACATACAACATAGATATATATTATTTCCCTGGCAAAAAAATACTACAGTCTCTTCAAAAGTTGCCATTGTGCAGAGGGGCAGGTATGCGCCATTCAAACTGTGTAACCCTATCCGCACTCGTCATACTCCATATTCATCTTCTAAAAGGAATATTATTGCATAGTCATCTAGGTTTTACAGTACAGTTTCAGTTTTCCCGCACCCGTCGTCCCATATATCTCGTACTACATGCCAACTACCCACCCGTAGGACCCACATATCAGCCTCTCCTCTTTTTTTACTCTCCCATCCCACCTTCCTCGGTCTCTCTCTCCTTCCACTCCATCCTCCTTTGCTCCTCCGCCCAGCCGCGCGTGCTTCCCTGCCTCCGACCTTGTGCGCCTCGCTGCCGACGTGCCGCGCCGCGGGCCGAGGGAAGAGCAGGTCGGACGGGCGGGCAGAGGCGGAGCCAGAGAGAACAAGTGGCGGCAGCGCACGGGGCGGACGATGGTAGCGGCGCGCAGACAGATTCGCGAGCCCTCCCACCCTCCTCACTCCCTCCACCGGTGGAGCTCCCCGCGCGGTGGAGCAGGGGCTGGCCATGGCTCTCCGCCGAGAGGGAAGGAGGGGCAGGAGCAGCAGCGCCGGCCGGGCAAACGGAGCAAATGAGGAGGCGCGAGCTGCTGCGCCAGCAGAATCCGGCGCCGGCGGCACCCCTCTACATCTCCCTCTCCTCCGTCGTTCGCCCTCTGCCATCTCCCTCTCCTCCGTCGATGGGGAATCGAGCCGGTGGCGCCGAGCCGGCAGAATCTTGGGTGACCTCGGCGTCCAGCCCCTCCCCCGGCCGGATACGGCGGCAGCGGCCGGATGCGACAGCCCCTTCCCCGAGGACGGATGCGGCGGCAGTTAGGAACTTGGGATGGCGCGCGGGCTCAGTGCCATGCTGGTTGGATAGCGCGCTCCGCGACATGCGCTGGATGTAGCGCTCCAGAGTCCGTCCGGAACGGTCCCGTCCCGGGTGCCGTTCCGCGCTGCAGCAAAAAAGCGGCATGCGCGTCCGGGGTGTGGCGTTGCGTACCACATCCCGCCGGTGCGGATAGCCTAAGACTATCCGCACTCGTCATACTTCATATCCTCCTTTATAACAGAATATTCATCTCTCGCCGTCAAGATTCTCTCTTTTATACAACTTTCTTTCACACTCATCATCTTTGATACTTCTCCTTTATACCAACCAACATGTGGTGGGACCCACCCGTCTCTCTCTCCCCTCCCCCGGTCCTCCCTCTCTCTCCCCATTCCCCTCTCTCTTCCCACGGGCCACCGCTCATCTCCTCCCACCCCGACAGCCCGGCCCCTCTCCTCCTATGCCCGGCCGCTCGCCGGAGCTGCCTCGCTCTCCTCTACGACGTCGCCTTCCTCTCCTCTGTGTTCGCCGCCACCGCTTCTCTGTCCGGGTCAATGCAATGGTCTCGAGGTGCCGACCGCGCTGCTCCTCCCTGCTCGCCGGGGCCGGATGAGGCGGCCCCTCCACTGCTCGCGGCGACTCGGCTCGGTGGCCATGGCGGCTCGAGCTTAGGCGGAGGGCGCAGCCATGGCCATGGACGGAGAGAGGTAGGGGCGCGGTGCGTCTGGTAGCCATGGCCCCTCCCCTGCTTCTCCTACGCCACGGCTCCATGGTCGGCGTGGCAAGCGCGGATAGCCAGTCGGAGCTCCAGCAATGGCGCCTCCCTCTCCGCTCCCTCTGCTCCCCTCCACACTCTCCACCGCCTTCTCACCTCCTCCGGCCCTGCTCTGTTCGTCGGCGCGGCACGAGGTCGCGGCGGCCCCTCTGTCGGCGAGGCCTGAGGCCACAGTGGCCTCTCGATTTGCGACAGAGGAGCACGACGGGCGCGGCGCAGTGGCTACCATCTCCTCCCCACGCGGCGCAGTGGCCATGGCCCCACGTGGACCCTAGCGGTAGTGGTCCTCGCTCTCTGGTGACGGTGGAGAACTAGGGGGCGGCCCATCGAGAAGGCAGGTGACGGCCATGGTGTGGCCTCGAGGAGGGAGATGGGCAGGTGGCGGCCACGAAGGAGGACCCCGCAGAGCTCTAGCGCATGCTCGCCGTCGACGAAGAACCATGGATCCAAGGCCGGTGGATCGATGGCTGCTCGAGCTGCGGCGGGCGCCATGGCTTCGCGACGCGCGCCTCCTCCCCCGGCCTCTCTCCGCCTGGGAGCCCTTCCTCCCTCCCTCCGGCGGCACGCTGGATCCGAGGCAGAGCTCCGGGCAGGGAGATCAAGCGTGCCGCCTTTGTGCCCGTCAATCACTAGCGGTAGCCAGCACTGGCTCGGAGATCCCCCGCAATCGCGGCGGCGGCGAGCCCTCTCGGAGATCTAGCGGCGACGAGCTCTCCCGGAGATCCAGCGCTGGTGAGCCCTCCCGGAGATCCAGCGTTGTGGCCATCCCTCTCTCCAGGCCATCTCCTTCGTTCTCTCTCCCCTTCCTGCTCACGGCGCGGAGGAACGGCTCCACGCGTGGGCCCCGCGTAGCGGACGCCCGCTACCTCTGCTGAGAATGGCGTAAACGGGAGCATATCTTTGCGGGAGTTTTTTAGTATGCCGCTGCATGAGAAAAACTGGATATCAATACTTTGAGGGAGGTTTTGAGTATGCCAGTTGCCGGTGCAGACAGTAGAGCCGGAGAGGCATGCACGGCGGCATATGGCGATGCTCGGAACGGGGTCTGGGAGATCCAGATTCCAGCATTAGGTGGAGAAGGCATTTGAGGATTCTGCAGCCGCCGACGGTAGCGAGCATCAGCTGCAGTCAACAACAACGTTTCCCGCAGCCATGTCGGTAATTCAAATTATGATACAATGGATCAATCATTTTCATGCTCACATTCATTGAGCAGAATATTTTATTCAAAGTGTATTTAACTTTCACACTTAATCATTGAATGACTGGGTATGTTATTTTGATTCTTGGTAATTAAAATCTTAACATATGGAATTAGTTATCGAATTATATATGGATCATACCGTTTATATATGGATTATATTGAACTGTATATGGAAAAAAAATTACGGTGGCTTATTTTCTTCAAAATCCTAGGTACGCCACCTATTTGGTTTTGATGATGCCGCGCTAGATAGCTTCCACTCGCTCCAGTGCTTTATTCACAAATCTAGGGTATTCTGTGGAAACAAAGAACAATCTGTGCATGCCTTCCGATGCCAGTCTGATCTGGAAATATGATTTGCTTTGTAAGTAGACGGAGTGTGCATGTTAGAGCAGAGCAGAGGCGTATTATGGGCCGGGATTTCCCAGGTGATCGAAATGGGGTACAAAAGCCCACCCAACAGCTGTAACACCGGCCCAACTTTTGCTATACTTGAAGGAATTTTTTTTATATATATTTTTTAATCATTTTGCAAAAATATACGACGGTTTCAAAATTTTACAGTTTTGACAATCATTCGCCGTGACCCACGGCGGTTTCAGGTCTAACCGCCGTGGCCCACGGCGGTTCGGCAGTCGCCGTGGGCTACAGCGGTGGCAGACGGCGGTTGCAGTGCCCTTACGGCGGCATGAAGCCGCCTTGCAACCGCCGTGGGCCACGGCGGTTGCATGTGGCCAACCGCCGTGGGCCACGGCGGTTAGTTTTTTTTAATTAACGAGAGAAAACACACACGTTTGCAATGGCATGTACGGTGCTAGTACCCTAACGAAGCATCTTACGTACAGATAACATGCCTTAGGGAATTTAGAAATTTCATTGCAACATTCCTAATGAATCTAGTTGTACGAGAACTGCCCAGAGAGCATAGAGCCGCCGGAGTGTTGCGACAGCATGTAGTACCCCGGTGGGGGTGGAGGTGGTGAAGGTAGAGGGGACCAATCTTTCTTGTGGCATTCACAAGTGCAGGTCGAACATTTGCAACACCGATCTTCTCCTGCGCTAGACGATGGATCTGGAGAAGCCAATGCCTCCGACAGCTCCCGCTTCAGGTTGTAGATGACGACGTCCTCGAGGTAGTCGATGTACTGTTGATAGGGATCAATAGCTGGTGGATCCACCCATTGCGAGAAACCGCAGTTCTCAGCTTGGGTGGAGTACTGCAAAAGGCAAGAAAACGTTACCAAACGAAAGAAAGATGATGAGAAAATTTGTGGACATTGCTTACCCATACATATGGGCAGTGTCAGAAGCGACGACCGGAGTTGTTCCATCCCTGGTACACTTGCATCACGCAGAACTCACCATGTGAACACCTAGGCCACAACACCGTTTGCTTCGGTGCGTAACTTCTAACATCACGCATCGATCTGAAGTCACTCTTGCCTTTCAGTAGGAAATTGGTTTCGAAATCTTCTGATTGCTGATGCCACAACTCAGAACCGAAACCGTGTCCATCCCCACTCCACGAAGTCATTGTTGAGTGCTGTGAGAAGAAGGCAATGGAGTGAATGGTGGTATATATAGAAGGTGGCTGCCTGGGTGGTGGGCCCTTCGATCCGTGGGAAGAGAAACGAAGCAGTGACTCGGAGAAAACACACCCTAGTACTAGGGCACTGTCGCTTTGTGGGCCAGACGATCCGTGGGAGGGGAACGCGTCAGTGACTCAGAGGAAACACAACGACTCTGCATATTAGAGTCACTGTAACGAAACACACGTAACGGATAAAACACACTCTAATGATGTTCGATTAAAGTTCTTAACGATACAAACCGAGGACCCTAGTTGACGATGTCATGAAATCCGACATTATTTGATACAGTCCGGCTAATACTCTAGGTCTACTGAGTACAACGGGGGTATTTCCCCTTCCTGATGGCATCCGGCCCAGCTGCCTTGGCCCGGCGAGCCCTCTCCCTCTTCCTCTCTCTGTCGGCTTCACGGGCCTGGGCCGCTTCACGTTCTCTCATCTCCTAACGATGGCGCATTTCCTTCTGCTCCTCCTTTTTTTCCTCTCTCTTTTCCCACTCAACCATGCGCAACCACCTCTCCCTTGCATCACGGGCTTCTCCCTCGACGTAGCTCTTGTCGAAGTCAGACTGCTCGGTATCTAGCCACTGCATGAAATCACAAAGAGGAGGTGGAGTCTTTTTCCAAAGACATGTTAGCAAATATTAAATCGCAAATGACAAATGAATAATTGAGAAATGTAGTAAGTCTTTACTTTGGCTCTAAGGTTACGGTCGAATGGCTGGATCGGGTCGTGCGCATAGTTAGCGCACATGAAGAACCTCATCCCGTAGGCGTACCCCAGAACCTTGCACCTAACAAGCTTGCAATTGTCACCGCAGAAGCACATAGGAGTGTCGATCCCCTGTGGCACCTCGACATTGTCCTTCCTCTTCGTGAGGAAGTCCAAGTCCAACTCAGGACCTGAGGAGGTCATTGCAAACCTGCAAAACAAGATTAGAACAATCAGAGGCCAAAACAGGAAGTAGCTGCTAAAAGAGTTTAAATCGACGAAATACTTACAATGAAGCGAAGAACCGGCAGACCTTCGCTACTCCGCCCCCTCACTCTCCTCCCCTCTCCTTCCCAACCATCTCTTTCTTTTTTCCGAATTTTTATGACATTTCCGGGCTAATTTTCGGCTTCTATAGAGGTGGCAAACCTGTCGCCGTACGCCACGGCGGCTGCACGGGCCTTACCGCCGTGGGCTACGGCGGTTGGCCTTGCCGCCGTAGTGCACGGCGGTTTGTCGTCAACCGCCGTGGCCCACAACGGCTGACCTCCACGCCTGTTGGGGCCCACGGGCGACTGCCGAACCGCTGTGGGCCACGGCGGTTAGACCTGAAACCGCCGTGGGCCACGGCGGCCGCCGTGGTCCACGGCGAATGGTTGTCAAAACTGTAAAATTTTGAAACCGTCGTATATTTTTGCAAAATGATTAAAATATATATATATATATATATAAATTCTACTTGAAGAGATTAATTTGGACTTTTCCAAGTCTACTAAAACCATATCCATTCGAATTGATGTTTTTATCAGAGTGCATTATGGGCTGGGCTGGGTTTGTTGTCCTAAAGTGTGTGTGGTAGAATTCGAATTGATCTACGACAATGCTCTATCACGGGCGTCTGACGCGCGTCTCCGTCCGGACGCGCACGTGGCGTGTCCACCTCCACACCCTTTCCATCCCTATCCTCTGTCCGCCTCGCACTCTGTCTCTCTTCCTCTCTTTCCACGCGCAGGCCCGCAGCCAACCCCGCCGTCCTCCCCCGCATCGTCGCGGCCACTTGCTGCCGCGCGTGCCTCCCCAGCGCACTGCCACGCGCGGCACCCCGGCCCGCCGCCGCCTCGCTCCCCGCGCTTCCCCTTCCCATTCCATCTGCCCTCCTCTCCCGTACTCCCTAGCAGACGGCAGCGCGGGGCCTCTCCGGCCAACATCCGGCGGCCTGCTGGCTTCTTCCTCCCCCCACGGTCCGGATCTGGTGGTGGAGTACACGAATCGGCGCGACCTCCCCCCTCCGCCGTGGAAGCTCCACGCGCGCGCCAGCGCCAGTGCCCCGCGGCGTGAAGAGCTTCACGCGTTGCGCCCTGCCCCTGCTCCGCGGGTGTGCTGGCCTCGGTGAGCTCGCCTCGGCCTCCGACCCGCGCGCTCCACCGCTGTGGACATTGTGCCCTCCATCCGGAGGGGTGCGAAGTCCGCCGCCGCAGCCTGAGGTGGGCGTGCTGGTTTGATGTTGCAAAGGGCAGGTCGAGATGTTGATGTTACTGTGTGTTGATGTTGCAAAAATCTGGTACCTTTTTGTTGATGTTGCAAAGAGATTTTTTAGATGTTGCATAAGGTGTTTTTGCATGTTTCATTAGCTAATTTGTAGAGTTTTGGGATTTCTTTGAGTGAAAATGGAGGATTTGGATTGGATGTTGCCTGGAACACCTTAATTTGTTGTGGTGGGAATTTTCTTCAGATTTCTACAATTGGTGCAGCCTGAGGTGAGCGAGCTGGTTTGATGTTGCAAAGGGCAGGTCGAGATGTTGATGTTAGTGTGTGTTGATGTTGCAAAAATCTGGTAGCTTTTGTTGATGTTGCAAAGAGATTTTTTAGTGTTGCATAAGGTGTTTTTGCATGTTTCATTAGCTAATTTGTAGAGTTTTGGAATTCTTTGAGTGAAAATGGAGGATTTGGATTGGATGTTGCAAAGAAAATGGAGGATTACATAATGTTGTTTGCTTATGTTTCAAAAGTTAAAATTTGATGTTGCATCTTCCCTTTCGATTTGTTTCAAAAGGTAAAACTTTGATTTCGAGATTTTTTTATGTTGAATCATGTACTTTTTACATGTTCCACAGGATGAATTGTGATGTCTCATGACTTTGATTTGAGTACTCCAGTTAGATCCTCAAGTGTAACATTGTGATCTTTTTACAATTTTTTTCTGTCCTAAACATTGGTACTTTTTTATGTTGAAAAATTTGATTTCCAGTGTTGCATGCACTCCTTTTTAGTGTTGCAAAAAATATTTGTCAATGTTGCAATGCAAATTTTTCTTGCGCCCTTCCTAAAATTTGCAGAAGTACCAGGGAGTAGCTAGCAAGGGCAGTGCGCAGCAAAAATGTCTGGTTGCATCATCAAAGAGGTGGCCCCCAGCCGCGGTGGGTGGGAGCCTGGGAGGCATCACGTGGGTGGACCTGACACGGGGTGGGTGGGAGTCTGGAGGGGTGCACGTGGGTGGGCTGGTGGAGTAGCATCCAATCGCTGGGTGCCACGGAAGCCGTCCGGAAAGTTGATTCCGTCCGGACGTCCGGGTGCTGGTGCTTCCGATTGATCTATTCTGCTGGCCCAGTAGTACTGCATTCCTGGAATGCTGCCAGCTTAACAGCATGCTTCGTTTATTGACCGACGGGCATCATCCGTCCCTCCTTTGCTGTGTCATTCTACGCTGACAACATACAAGAAAAGTTAAAATTACCATCCTCATATTTTAGATCCATCATCAGGTTAATCTTATTGCATCATATGCCCATTGTTTGTAATGTTTGTATTGTATCATTGTTTTCTGTGTTACGCAACTTATTAGTCGTAATGTGTTTTTTTAATCACCCAGAATAGACACGGACGTTTACAAAAACACACGTATACTCGTCCCTACGAACACAAGCATGCAAACTTATCTCGAGATTAACAAAGTCAACATTGACGCCTCGCTATCGAGAGGCACGTCGTCTACCACTGAAAAAATAGCGTTGGTTAAATCATAGAATAAATTCAGAAAAATACGAGCACTAGTGTCCAGGGTTCACGAAACCGCTCGGTATACCGCGGTATACCGCGGTTTTTGGCCTTACCGGGCCGGCCCGGTAGCTAAAACCGACCGGTAAGCACCCAAAAACCGAACCTAAGACTTTCCAATCTCGCTAAACCGGCTGGTTTGACTTGTATACCGGCCCGATTTTTTCGATTTCGAAAACCGGCCGGTTCATGGTATTTGAAACCCTGCTAGTGTCAAGTCGAAGACTCGAACCCTGGTAGACGTTCCACCACAAGGAACCTTACCAGCTGAGTTACGCTCAGTTTGATTAGTCGTAATGTGTTGGTGTCTACCAAACTGTCGTTTTGGATATCGAATCCCATCACATCTCAACGAATCCAAGGTAGAAGTACTTTTTTTCTTATCTATTTCTTCACTTATATATGTTCTAGGTTAGGCTCAATGCCTAGTTTTATTGTACTATTACCACTAGGTAAATGTTCCTATTGAGTGTCATAAGGATGAAACTCCTCGTATACAGAGTTGAACCTAGCATGCAGCTCAAGGGGTTGAACTCTTCTACTTCCTCTCCTCCACCTCTTCTCTTCTCTTCTCTTCTCTTCTCTCTTCTCCTCCCCTAGCTCTCCTTGCTCTAATGGTCAATGATCCGAGATCGCTGGCTTATTTTGCTTCGGCTCTAGTCTCCGCGGCCCAGCTTCGGCCCGGCTTCGAAGCTGTTTCAGCCCAGGTTTTGTTTTACTCCGCAAAAATAAGTTGCCCCCGTGGAGTTTCGAACCGCGGTCTCCCCGCACCTGGGAGTCTTAGCGAAGGCTGGGCTAGCCAGTAGAGCCGCCGCTGGTTTGTTGGTTGCCTTGTGTTTCGTCGTTTCTTTATTCGAAGTTTTGCGCTTAATTGTTAAATGCTTTTATTTGCACTAATATGCTGTTTAAGATATACATATCCCTTTCCTATGCAGTAGCTGATATTTGTCTTTGGTTAGTATTGTTATCCTCACTTTGCTCCTTAGTAGCATGGATTTTTTATAAGGGGTATGGTTGTTGGGGCATGATCTTGTTAGTACTGTTGCATCATTTTTCATGCCGAAGGGTCTTTATATTAATCATCAGGTTATATGTCTCGGTTAAAGCTCTAAAATTTTGTTTTGCAGCAAGTATCCTTTGAATTTCTTATTATATTTTTACTCAGTCAGCATGCTAGTTAATGGAAACTTGTTACACGGTTGCTGCGAAGGTGATATAATGTCACATCACATGCACCTTCGTGCTTGTCTTACTCTATTGTTACTCAGTCAGCAATTTATTTGCTTCGCTTAACACTATAAAACTCTACGGTTTCCTTTTAAATATCTTATCATAATACTTTTAACACTGTTATGATTGCTTACAATTTTAATATCAGCCTCGATTACACTTTTTGCTCCGAAGGGAACATATATTCACATTGCGTGCACCTTTCTGCATTTTCTTGTAATTTTATTTGTTTACAGCTTTAATTGCTTCGGATTTAGCTACGTATTGGTATATATACTAACCTGTACAGATAAGTGAATGGAATTCAAGAGATGAATTTTTCCCTCCACCTTCGGAATCATCTTGTCCGGTTTTCGCGAGACGAATTGTTCGTGCTTCAGAATCATCTCGGTGAAATTTTACCTTCGGAATTATCTCGGTGGGATTTTCATGAGATCGATTTTCACCTTCGGAATCACTTCGGTGAAATTTTCTTTTTCACCTTCGGAATCATCTCGGTGGGATTTTCACGAGATCGATTTTCACCTTCGAAATCACTTCGGTGAAATTTTTCACCTTCGGAATCCTCTCGATGGGAATTTCACGAGATTGTCTTTCACCTTCAGAATCATTTCGATTCGTCTCGGTTTTACCTTCGAAGGAAGCCACGGCCGTGAGAGGCAAGCAAGCTGGCAGGCCTCATTGGCTGAAACAACAATTTTATTCAGGTCTTTGAGAATAAAATTCCAGTGTTTATGGGCCCTTCGGAATTCAGGCGCACAGGTACCCCTTTGGATTGATTCTTAGTCATCGTTGCTGTTTTATTTATTGCCTTACTTGTTGTTAATACCAAGTGCTTCGGTCAACAAAGACTTCGTTCCGAAGCTCGCTGCTTATACTAGATACTTGCTTCTTGCACTTTAAAATAGAATATGCACTAGGAATATTTCCATTGAGTATATTGCTATGTTTCGCTTACTAGTGCTACCTGCATACCACCTGCTTGTCCTTCGTCTGTCTGACGAAGTTGGGAACTTTTTCTTTCGATGGAACCTCATCTCTTTACGACATCAACCCCGCAAGCGATTTACGCCTCGTATACGAAGGCTATTCGCTTTGCGGCTATATCTCTATAGACCCAGGGTAGGTGGAAGTTGTACGTTTTCTCCTTAGTGTCAAAAACTACAACTTCCACCAACTCCGTAAACGGTTTTAAGTGGTAAATTTTTCTAGCCTTTCGAGCATTTTGAATATGTTGCTTTTTCCGGAGCTAAGGCTCTGAACTTGCACTTCGGGTGCAAGGAATCACCGAAGTGTGCGGGAAATGCCGCTTCGTCGCAGTACGCTGTACTTCTCACTCTTCGCTAGTGGTCGAAGAGGCTATGGTTATGCTTGTTTTGTGTTGGTTTTTCGCTAACATGCAGGTTCAACCAATCACTGTAAGTACCTCTTCACCTTCGTAACCAACCCTTTATACGAAGTATTTGTATGTCTTGAATATAGGATCAGCTAGCATATGTGAGCATCTTGCTATCACCTCAGTCCCATTTCTGTGTAATTGCTTCCCTCTCGTACCCTTCGTTTCATGTATTGCTTAGCGGGCACTATAACCCTTCGCATCTCATATGCTCATGCGCCTTCATCTCAAATGTACTAAGTGTCTGTTCTTAGTTACACTTTGGATCATTTTTCGCAAAGACTGGATGCATGGAACTGTTATGTTTCGCATGTGCACTTCGTCACATCTTTTGCAGGTTATAATTTTATTGGTTTTCACCTCGAAGCTAATGTTTTCGTGCTGGTCTTGCTCCATTGTTGACTTCAAAATGGCTAGGCCATATCAATTGGTTTCTATGTCTATTGGACTTCATCTGCATGTACTTGAGAATTCTATATTGGACTTCGGTGTTATAGGGTTTCGGTGACCTCACGACTTTTGTCACACTCGAATTTAAAGGCAAATTCGAATGCTCATATTATATGTGCGCCAGGATCAAAGTTCACACATATAACGACTCAGTGATAACCAAAACACAATGCCATAACGTAAAGAGAGTATTAAACTTTATTACAGACCAAAATGTCTCAAAAACGAACTAATTATTAACGAGTAGCAACGCAGCGGATAGGGTCAACACCACAGGCAGCTGACTGGTGGCACGGCCGCCTAGAATTCGTCGAAGTCTCCAGGGAAATCTTCAAATCTCTCCAAGTCTGAACAACATCCGGGTAGTGTCGTTGCAATAATAAAAACAAGCGTGAGCACATGCCGTACTCAGCAAGCGGAAACATCATATAACATGCCAGGCTTTATAGTGGAGGCTAAAGGGTTTAAGCATTCAGCATTTTAGTTGATCAAGTTTTATTAGCAACATATATACTAGCAAGTGTAAGTTTATACCAAACCCACAATTAGCATAAGATAAAAAACAACATAAATAAAGATAGATGCATCAAGTTAATCATTAACTTCCATAGATTAATCATGTGAGGGTCCAGGCCGCTCTTGACCGTGAGCACGGCTAATCAATTAGTTTTACACTCTGCAGAGGTTGTACACTTTCACCACAAGTCGCGTAAAAGTTCAGAAGAACTTTGAACCCAACCATGCGATGCTAGCTAGGCATCATACCACACTACCGAGGTGTGATTGCATAGGGACGCTACAAGGCCTTTACAAAGTTTCCCCAGTGTGAAGCAACCCGCGAAAGTTCCAAGCCGCCGCAAAGCATAAAGTCCCCTAGTAGGTACCGTGTCTTAGCAAAGCTCACTCCCTACTAGAGCGAGTCTATACCTCAACTAACGCTCTCCCTTACCCTTATCAGGTAAGGCCACCCCAACACTAGAGTCACTAATTAATTAGCCAAGGCAGAGCCATATACCCTTGTGGTTGCACTGTTGTCCTGGGTGGTTGCTCCATATTCTGATTAAACAAGGTGATCTTGTATTAATGAAGGTATAACATAAATAAATCAAGTTTCATAAAATTCATTAATACCATCCACCAAGTTAAGCATAGCGAGAGCTACCCAACATTAAAAGTAAATACCCAGGTTGTTCAAGGTAAAGGGATAAGAATAATCTAGTCATGTCCTTAAAAAGGGTCCCATCAATTTAATGCAAGCAAAAGTAAGAACAGTAAATTAAATGCATGTTGTATAGGTAAACGTGTATGCATCAAGGAAGACTTGCCTTCAACAAATCCCTATTACTGTTCAGACACTTGAGCTTCTTGGTCTTCAAATCCTTCAGCCCAAACGTTCTCTACGCATCACATCAAGTGCATACAAGCAAACAATGGAATAAAATAAAAAACAATCACCAAACAGTATTATCAAAGCAAAACAGGGGTAAAAAGCTATTCTACTCTTTGATACGATCGTTTGGACATAAAGAACGCTAAAAACGGAGTTAAAACAGAAAAGATATGGCTAGAAGAAGGTGCAGGGGCATATCTGTGAAGAAACTAGGGTTACAGGGACCTAACTGAAAGAAACCGAGGGCTTAATCATAAAGAAACTTAAAAACAGAAGGGTTGGGGTGAAAAACTAGAGTTTTGGACCTCGGGCACTATTTTTATAAAAACCAGGGGTTAAAACAAAAGAAAAAGGATCTAACTGTGAGGATTTCTATATGGTCGAAGGACCGGTGTCAAGGGGTGAGACCTGGACAGATCCGCTAGGGGGTTGCCCTAGTGGTTTGCAGGTTAATGGAGGATCGGGACCTAAGAGCGTAGGTGGTTATGCACGTGGTGCACACGGAGCTAGGCGATTATGGCGGCGAAGAACAGGAAGATAAGGGTTTATACTGGTTCAGGCCTCCGGAGAGTAAAACCCTACATCCAGTTGTGGTGGATTATGCGAGGATGAAGATGAGTTGTCCCTGTGCATAGAGCCCTAGGCCGCCTTATATATGGGGGGACAGCCATAGGGGTCCCCTAACTATGGGGGAGATTACCCTTCCTAAAAAATTGACACAAAACCATAAAAACACTCCCCGAGCCGGCCACAGCCCAAACTCAAATAAGGCCCACGGACTGCCGCGGCCCGATAACGGCCACGGCCCAACAGACGACCATCCCCAGCCGTCCTCGAGCCGATCTTCACCTCGCTCGAGGGCCTGGCACCCTTCGAGCGGATTTTCGCCTCGCTCGAGGGCTTGGCGCCCCTCGGGCCGATCCCCGTCCCGCTCGAGGGTTTGGCGCCCCTCGAGCGGATCTCCGCCTCGCTCGAGGCCAACCCTCGAGCGACAGCACCCCGCTTGTCTCACCGGACAGGGGCATTAAACGCCCTTGCCCGCCACAGGCGCCATAGTCAAAAGGCAATCCTCCCCCACGTCGCACCGCTGACACCGCCTGGGTTTCTGACCCCGTCACTGTGCGGCCAAACCCCGTCACTATGCCGCCATTCCTAGCACTGTGCAGGTACTGCGCGGCCCTGTGCGGACAGGCCAGTGTCATTTCAAACACTGCGCCGCCCACTCCCGTCCTTCTCCCACGGCGAGCCCCTCGAAGGGGCATGGGCGCACCCTCGAAGACGGTACGGGCGGCGACCAAGTGCGGGATATTTAACATTTTACCATTATAACGGATGACCACTCTCCAGATATCACTCTAACGGTTGCCGCTATTATTTTACCCTCGTTGTTACGAAAGTGATACAGATTTACCACTTTTGCTGAGATGGCACGCCACATTAGCAATCCACGTTGGATCGTAGCCAGCCTAGCGTGGAAAATGACCTCGCGTGCCCCTCCTCTCTTTACGCGCCTGCCTTTCTTCTTCCTCGCGCCAGCAGCACTCATCTCCCCTCCTTCCTCTTCCACCGCGATGTAACCCTCCTCGACGCCTTCCATGGCCACCGCCGGGCCGCCGCACCGCTTCCTCGCGCCGGTGGCCGCGCGTGCCTGCGCCCCCACGGCCATGGCCGCCGCGCGTGCGTGCCCTCGGTGAGTGCGGCACATCGACGAGCAGGGTCCGCGAGCGATGGTGCTCCTGCGTGGGTGTGCGTGCGAGCGCCAAGGATGGCGAGCGTGATGCGTAGGCAAGCAGAACACGCGGGCGGGTGGCACCCCTGCACGAGCGCCATGCGTTGGGAAATCCTTCACGTTGTGGACAAAATCCTTCACAATGTCCTTCGATTGGGAAAATTCTTCACCAGTGATTGGAGAAATCGAGTACTCGAGTGGGAATTGTCAAATTGAACTTCAATCTGGTGGCCGGAGCCGCCAAGCTTTCCCCGTCGGTCCTCGCCGCATCGCCCCCTCCACCCGGCAGCTTCCGCGGCAGTGGTGACACCGGCGGCGACGATGGGGGAGGTGACGACAGGGAGGAACGAGCCCTCCAGACCCTGGCGACGGGTGGTGGCTCCAGGCCCTCCACCCGGAGTTCCTCTTGTTCTTGCTGCTCCAGTCCGGCGCCGCGTCCGCACTCGTCGAGGCGCCAATTCGATCAGGAAGCTCGATTCGACCTCAAGATACCCAATGCTTGCCACGAATAACGAATTTTTTCCATTTAGCACAAAGGCACGAATTGGCAAGGGGACGTCGCTTCGATCTGCAGCACGGCGGGCGGCGGGCGCCAATTGCTCCTAGGCGGAGGGGGCTCGCCCGGCCCTGAGCTCCGGCAGAGGGGGCTCTCGGCTGGCCCTGAGCTCCCTGTCTGGCAGGCTCCCTGGCGAGCTGGAGCTCGAGCGGGAGAGGGAGCGCGCCCCGAAGGCGGGGCCATGCGGCCAGCGGCGCTGCCGTCATGGTCCACGGCCACCACTCGCCGCCGGTGGTGCCACCGGCCGTGACCGGTCACGGCAAGAGCAGAGGAAGAAGAAGAAAGCCGGAGGTTGAAGACAACCTTACGTGCAGGTCCCACGTGTAAGTGACAGGGGAAGAGAGAGGGAAGGAAGAGGTCAAGGGCATGGGAGGTCATTTTACACGCACGAGCGCCCTCGGTCCAGCGTGAACCGCTCGGTTGGGCTGCCACGTAAGTGAAAGTGGTAAAAATGTATCTCAGACGTGACATCGCTGGCCTAGAAATATTTACCACCGTTAAAGTGACAATCGAAGAGTGGCTGCTCGTTATAATGGTAAAAAGTTAAATATCCCACCAAGTGCGCACGTCGGGCGGCGCCGTGGCGCGGAATGCATGAAGCACGTCTTCTCCGTCATCTCCGGCACTGCACAAGCCATCCCCGGTGCTGTACAGGCCATCCCCGGCGCTGTGCGACCATCCCCGGCACTGTGGCGCCCTGTGCCGACGGGACATCACCACGCCGACGCCTGTGCCACCAGGGCTCCCCCCGTAGCGGAACCGTCGAACGAGTATGGGCGCACCCTCGAATCGGCGTACGGACGACGACCAAACACAAATGCCGGTCAAGCCTACCCTCGAAGTCACTCCCAGACAAGCGCGGGAGTCACCGCGCCACCTGCGGAGGCCGGAGCTCGCCATTAAACCGCCCCAGAGGCAAGAATCCGCCAGGACAACCGTCATGTCAAGGGCACTGTGCGCCAGTACGCCGTCACCTTACGCAGCATTATGCAGCACGCCTGTAAGCTACCTCCCCTTGGCCTATAAAAGGAGGAGGCAGCCGCCTAGCTACGGGCACGTGAAGACACCCGCACGCACCCACGCTCACTCGCTCGCTCATTCCCTTGATATTGGCACTCTGCCTCAATCATCTAGCAGGGACTTGGAGGCTTTTCCTCCTCTCCCGCCTTGCTTGTAGCCCCCCTCTACAGGCACCACCGGTGCGAATCAATACAGCGCACACGCGCAATCTGCTGGACGTACGACCCCGCGGTCGGAACCAGGATAAACCCGTGTCCCTGTGTTGCCATTTGCACCAACCATCAAGAGGCTGATCACGGCGTATCTCATTAGTTAGTGTCGGGACTAATCCTAACACCGATAGTTGGCGCGCCAGGTAGGGGGCACGCGCTGTGATCGACCCCTCACCAGAAGTCTCGATGGTGATTCGCACCGAGATGACGTCCCAGAGGTACGCCATGGGCAGCTCGGACCCTTTCCCTGCCGGATTCGAAATCCGGTTCGGGAGCCTGAACTTTCAGGCTACGGGGAACAGCTACCACATGCACCTTACCAATCGGGATGAACTCCACCCGTGGCGGTCGACCGGGCCGGGCCCGATCCCCGCCACGCCGACGACCGACGTCCCAGCGCCGGAACCCACGACGGCGGTTGCCTCTACGTCTCGACGCCGCAAACGTCCGGGTCAGCGCTCGCGTCAGGCGCGCACGGAGTGGCGCCGGGCAGCACGCGATGCGGCCCGGAGGGACGCACCACCACCGAGCGACACGACGGCGCACCCTGAAGGGGAGCATGCGGCCGCGGGGCCGCAGTTCCCCCACGGGATGCCCAACTCCGCCGCAACGTACGCCTCATCCGTCAGCACTGACATGGCCGCATACGAGGATCTCCCGGGCCATCACCTGCTGTCAACCCGGAACCTCATCGCCACCACCAACGACGAGTCGTACCAAGGCTCGGCTAGCGAACTGCCGCCCGTGACCTCGCACGGCTACGCGGAGTGGGACTTCTCCGGTGTACAGGACCCCATGGTGTTCCGGCGGTTCCTTGACGCCACGGACTACTGGTTCGGTTGCTCCGACGACTCCAACGAAGGGAGCTACGATCCCACACGCGAGTGCTTCGTTGTCGTCATCAACGAGCACGCTGACGGCGCAAACGAAGCAGGCGATGGGGATGTGGCCCAGCATCCAGAGCCAAACCCGCCACCAGCCCCACCAGCGGGCATTGCGGACATTAATCTGCAGCTGGCCCAGGCGCGTGAGCTTGAGGCCAAGCTCGCAGAGGAGTACCGACAGGTGCGACTCTTGCGTGCTACCATCGCAGGGGAAGCCTCAGCGCGCGGTGAACGCGCCCGAGAAGCCGGGAGACAGGCCCGCGAGCGCATCAATGCCGACTTCAACGTAGACGACCCACACACGCCGCTTCGGGCCAGCCAAAAGCTCATCGCGGCGGCAACACTACTTCGGGCCATGCCCGAGCCATCAACACCCGAGGCAAGTAACCTGCGCCGTGAGGTGCAGGCCCTCATCGAGCAGGCGGCCGTACAGCAGGCCGAGAGCTCCGCGTCCCGCATACGCAACCAGTCCAACGCGCGGGGCGACGGTGACGCGCAGGACCAGGAGGCATCCGTCCACGCGGACGGCGCGGTGGGACAGCCGACAAACCAGGGCAGGACGCCTGTCAGGGAGCGGATCCTTGACACGCGCGGCCAGGCCCATGACGGCGATGCTCGCAACGTCCTGAACGCCAAGAGGAGGGGCGACGCGGAGGCGCGGACGGCGGCGGGCTACCACCCTCGGCGAGGTGGTCGCTACGACAGTCGGGAGGACCGCTCGCCAACGCCGGAACCCCCGGGAACCCGTGTGTTCAGCCGGGAGATCCGCACGGCGAGTTTCCCCCAGCACTTCCGCCAGCCCACCACCATCACCAAGTACACGGGGGAAACAGACCCTCGGGTATGGCTCAATGACTACCGCCTGGCTTGTCAGCTGGGCGGCACCACCAACGACGCGGTGATCATCCGCAACCTGCCGCTGCACCTTGCGGATTCGGCCTGGACATGGCTCGAGCATCTGCCGCCCAGCCAAATCCACAGCTGGGACGACCTAGTCCGCACCTTCGTGGGAAACTTCCAGGGCACGTATGTGCGCCCCGGGAACTCATGGGACCTGCGGGGGTGCACTCAAAAGCCCGGCGAGTCGCTCCGGGACTTCATACGACGCTTTTCCAAGCGTTGTACCGAGCTCCCGAGCGTCGCTCAGTCGGAGATCGTGCACGCCTTCCTCGAGGGCACGACCTATCGGGACCTCGTGCGCGAGCTCGGGAGGAGCCCGCCGGTCGACTCCAACGAGCTATTCGATATCGCCACCAGCTTCGCTTCCGGAGAGGAGGCGGTGGGGGCCATTTTCGACGGCAAGAAAGGCAAGCACGTGGACGACACACCCGCGGAGGGCAGCAAGTCCAAGGAGCCCGCGAAGATGCAAAAGAGGGGCAAGAAGGGCAAGAAGCCCCACCACGACGCGCGCACGCAGGGATGCGGCGAAGACGACGACGAGGCCCTCGCCGTCGACCCTGCTCGCAAGGGTCCTCGAGGGCCCCCTCGAGGCCCCGGCGTGTTCGACGACATGCTGAAGAAGCCATGCCCGTACCACAAGACCCCGGTCAACCACACCCTCGAGCAATGCGACATGCTCAAGAAGTACTACAGCCGCGTCGCCGTGAAGGAGGACGAGGCCAAGAAGGATGGGGGTGATGGAGGCGCCGACGGTTTCCCCGCGGTGGAGAACGTCTTCCTCATCTTCGGGGGGCCGACGGTGGATATGTCCACTAGCCGACGCAAGCACGAGCGGCATGAAGTTCTCGCCGCCGAGAAGGCCCCTCCTTCCTTCCTCGACTAGTCGGAGGAGGCCATCACCTTCAGCCGCAAGGACCACCCGAACCGCATCCCCAACCCGGGCCAGTACCCGTTGGTCGCCGACCCCATCATCGGCAATTCACGATTCTCCAAGGTGCTGATGGACGGCGGCAGCAGCCTCAACATCCTGTACGCACATACCCTGCGATTGATGGGGATCAGTCTGGATCAGCTGCGGCCCAGCACGACGCCGTTCCATGGCGTCGCGCCGGGCAAGCGCGTCCACCCCCTCGGGCAGATCGATCTACCGGTCTGGTTCGGCACGCCGGACAATTTCCACAAGGAGACCCTCACCTTCGAGGTGGTGGGGTTTCGGGGCGCGTACCACGCCATCCTCGGGCGTCCGTGCTACGCCAAATTCATGGCGGTCCCAAACTACACCTACCTCAAGATGAAGATGCCGGGGCCAAAAGGCGTCATCACCATGGGCTCGTCGATCGAGCATGCATTCGACTGCGACGTCGAGTGCGTCGAGCACGCCGAGGCGCTCGCACTGGACGAGTTGCTCATCGCGGATATGGAGTAGCTGGCCAACGCGGGCCTCGACTCCCCCACGAACCACGCGGGCAGCTTCGAGGCTGCCGAGCAGACCAAGGAGGTACCCCTCGACGCCGCTACCCCCGAGGGCTAGGTGTTGAGGGTCAGTTCCACCCTCGACCCGAAATAGGATGTGGTGCTCGTCGACTTTCTCCGCGCCAACGCAGACATCTTTACGTGGAGCCCCTCGGACATGCCGGGCATCCCGAGGGAGGTCGCCGAGCACTCCCTTGACATCCTACCTCACTCCAGAGCTGTGCAACAGCGCCTGCGATGCTTTGACGAAGAGAGGCGCCGGGCGATTGGAGTGGAGCTGCGAAGGCTCCTGGAGGCCGGATTCATCAAGGAGGTGTTCCACCCCGAGTGGCTTGCTAACCCTGTATTAGTTAAGAAGAAGAATGGGAAGTGGCGGATGTGTGTAGATTACACCGGGTTAAATAAAGCATGTCCTAAGGTTCCTTTTCCTTTACCACGAATCGATCAAATTGTGGATTCCACTGCGGGATGCGAGCTCTTGTGTTTCCTTGATGCCTATTCGGGCTACCACCAAATAAAGATGAAGGAGTCCGATCAACTCGCGACCTCTTTCATCACGCCATTCGGCAAGTTTTGCTACGTAACGATGTCATTTGGTCTTCGAAATGCGGGAGCTACATACCAGTGATGTATGCAACACGTTTTCGGGGACCACATCGGGCGGACCGTGGAGGCATACGTAGATGACATCGTCGTCAAAACCAGGAAGGCGGACGACCTGGTTAACGATCTGCGTGTTACATTCGATTGCTTGCGGGCCAACGGGGTCAAGTTGAATCCCGAAAATGCGTCTTTGGGGTGCCGTGCGGCATGCTGTTGGGTTTCATACTCTCCCAGCGGGGCATCGAGCCCAACCCCGAGAAGGTCTCGGCCCTCGAGCAAATGGGGCCGATTCGGGACCTAAAGGGGGTGCAGAAGGTGTTGGGCTACCTGGCCGCTTTGAGCCGCTTCATCTCACGGCTCGGCGAAAAGGGCTTGCCCCTCTACCGACTCCTGAAGAAGCACGAGCGCTTCTCCTGGACCGTCGAGGCCCAGGAAGCACTCGACAAGCTGAAGGTGACGCTCGCGCACGCGCCAATCCTCACGCCGCCCCGAGACGGTGAGCCTCTGTACCTCTACGTCGCGGCAACCACCCAGGTGGTCAGCGCGGTCATCGTGGTAGAGAGGGCAGAGGAAGGGCACGCCTTGCCAGTCCAAAGGCCGGTGTACTACATCAGCGAGGTGCTATCCGAAACCAAAGCACGGTACCCACAGATCCAGAAGCTGCTCTACACGGTGGTACTTGCACGGCGCAAGCTGCGGCACTACTTCGAGGCCCACCCGGTCACGGTGGTCTCATCGTTCCCGCTAGTGGAGATAATCCGCAATCCGGATGCCTCGGGTAGAATCGCGAAATGGTCCGTGGAACTAATGGGGGAAACTCTCACCTACGCGCCGCGCAAGGCGATCAAATCCCAAATTCTTGCGGACTTCGTCGCTGAATGGACAGACACTCAATTGCCCCCATTACAGATCCAAGCCGAGTGTTGGACCCTCTACTTCGACGGGTCGGTGATGAAAACCGGAGCGGGCGCAGGCCTGCTCTTCATCTCGCCCCTTGGAGAGCACATGAGGTATGCAGTGCGCCTGCACTTCCCCGCGTCGAACAATATGGCGGAATACGAGGCCCTCCTCTGTGGCCTCCGAATTGCCATCGAGACCGGTATCAAGCACCTCGACGTCAGGGGAGATTTGCAGCTCGTGATTGACCAAGTCATGAAGAACGCGAGCTGCCATGACGAGAAGATGGAAGCTTACTGCAATGCCGTGCGTGCGCTCGAGGACAAATTTTACGGCATTGAGCTCAACCACGTTCCCCGCAAGTACAACGAGGAGGCGGACGAGCTCGCGAAGATTGCGTCGGGGCGGATCACCGTTCCTCAAAATGTTTTCGCGCGCGATGTCGCCAAACCTTCCGTCGACCTTACCAAAACCACCTCGAGTCCGGGAGAACCCTCGGGGGCTCCCTCGAATCCGATGGGCGCGGAGCCCATGGACGAGAACCCCTCGAACAAGGCGTTCGTGCTCTTCCTGCTCGAGGGGTATGGAGCCGACGAAGCCGAGGCCATGGAGATCGAGACGCCCCCCCGCGGTGGACTGGCGAAGCAAGTACCTCGCCTGGATCGATCGAGGGGACCTACCCTCGGATCGGACCGAGGCGAGGCGCATCGCCAGAAAGGCCAAATCATTCACCGTGGTCGACGGCGAGCTGTATAAGCGCACCGCGTCTGGAATCCTACAGCGATGCGTCCCCATCCCCGAGGGCCGCGAGTTGATCCGGGACATCCACGCAGGCGTGTGTGGCCATCACGCGGCGCCGCGCACCCTCGTAGGCAATGCATTCCGCCAGGGCTTCTACTGGCCCACGGCGGTCGTCGACGCCAACGAGGTCGTACGTACCTGCGAGGGGTGCCAGTTCTACGCTCGCAAGACCCACCTCCCGGCTCACGCTCTAAGGGCCTGAGCGCCCGGCCATTTTCAGGGCTCGAGGGGCCCAGCGGGAGGAGCGTTCAGGAAGAGGTCCTCCTCAAAAGCGTCGGCAAGATCCGCGGCGGCGGGCGCGGCAGCAGCGTCAAGTCGGTTCACCACCTCCTGCGCCTCGTCATCATCAAGATCGTCCGCGACAATGTAGCCCGTGGCCAGCGCCACAAGGTCAACAACGTAGTGCGACTGCACCACGCCGAGGGTCTTCCGGATGCCGAGGCGGAGGGCTCCCTTCATGCGCTCGGCGACGCGACCGCCCAAAGCCCGAAGGCGACTCGCCACCGAGCTCCCCGACAGACCGGTACCCACGCCAATGCTCTGGCACGCTTCGAGGGCCGCCTGTTCCAGAAGTCCCAAATCCTGCTGGGATGAGTTGTAGGCTGTCTGGAGCACTCCCACCTACGTCGCTGACTCCCCCAGGGCTTTCCGCAAACCTGAGAGAAAAAAGGGTAAGTCGAGAGCGGATCTCGGCAAACCTGATCAGCAAACAAAGGACCAGGGGTGACAACTCACCCTCGACCTGCTTCCTCTCCTTCTCGAGGTCCGTACGCACGGCTTCGGCTTCCTGCTGCAGTTGCAGGACCGAAGCATCCTTCTCCGCGCCGGCAGTCCTCAAGGCCTTGACGGCGACGCCCTCCTGGACCAGCTCCCCGGTGAGCCGCTCGATCTCCGCCTCTCGGAGTTGAAGCGTAGCCCTGGCCTCCGTCAGCGCGGTACGCTCCTGGTGGAGCTGGGACTGTGCCTCCTCTCGCGCTGAGCGTTCCCGCTGGAGGTCGGACTGAGCGTCCTCGAGCGCGGCTCGCTCCTGCTGGAGCTGAGTCTCCACCTGCACCCGCGCACTGCGCTCCTGCTGGAGTCGATCCTCCGCCCCGGCGAGCGTCGTGACCTTCTCCTGTAGGGCAGCACCCAGCTTCTCGACCTCCTGGGCCTTCTGCTTAGCCTAGGTCTGCCAGGACCGCGCCCCCTCGAGGGTCGTGCGATCCTGCAGGAGTTGAGCCTGTGCCTCGGCAAGGGCTATCTCCTTCTGCGCCAGCGAGGTCTGTGCCTCGACCAGGGCGTCACGTGCCCTCTGCAGCTCGCCGCTTGCCGTCGACAGCGTCCCCTCCTTCTCCTGGAGTGCGGCCTTCACCTCCTCAACCTCCCTGGCTTTTTCCGCCGCCAAGGTACGTTGGTCGGTGTAGGCGTCCTCCACGCCCATGAGCATGTACTCCAGCCAACCGTTGTCCTCCCGCAAGGCCTCCACCATGGCATCCAGGGACTCGTACTGTTCCCGGTACTAATTGAGGTCAGAGTTCAGCTCGGCAATGCGGTTGAGCCTCTCGCCCGCCTGGTCCTGCAGCTCCTGCGGGTAGTAATGGGAAGGCGAGGAAGGGGATAAGTCAGAAACGCTCAAACAAGAAAGGCGGGGGAGCAAGTGGCGGTCTGACGGAGGTTCTTACCTGAAAGAGTTGGAGCGACCTGCCTCTGTGGAGCTGGAGCGCCTCGGTCAGAGCTGTATTGAGAGAGGAGCCGTGAGCACAGAATTCCTGCCACAGCGCCCTCTCAGCCCTCGCCTCCTCGATCAGACTCCCCGGCACCCCGGGGAGACGGAGCCTTCGCTCCCACTGCGGCGCGTCACCTTCGGACGCCAGGGGCGCGGCACCGGATGTCGACGCCCCGGCACCAGGCGCCGGCTGCAGCGGCATCACGCAGCCGTCGGCCTGCACCACCAGTACCCCGGGCGCGGGCCCGGGGGCTGATCCGACCGCCACCCCCGATCGGCCCCCTTTGGGGGCAGAATCACCACAAATAGGGGTCTCGACCGCCCCGCGGCCCTCGACGTCCCGGCTTTCCGCATGAGCCCGCTCGCGCCCTTGGTGGGGGTCGCGGGTAGCCGTCTCCCGCGCGGCGGCCGCTGCCACATCCTCCTGCTGCCGCGGCCTCGACGCCGCGGCCGTGGCGCGCGACACCTCGCCTGTCGCCAGCGTGCCTGCCGCCGCCTGCGGCGCTCTCTCCGAGCGAGGCCTTGTCACCAGCGACGTCCCCAGCTTGAGCGCCTTAACAGGCGCGAGGGCGGGGGCAGCTGGCGTCGTCCTGACAACGAGAGAGAGAGGGAGGGTGAGCGACCACGCCACAAAATCAAAGACACGGAGGGAGGAACGACGCTTACCTCAAGTTGGAGAAGCCCCGCTTTCGCTTCCTCAAAGGCTCGGGGGGTGCCTCCCCAGCACCTGTCGCCGCCACTGGCGGCAATCCCCCGACGGGTGGCACCGCGCCCGCCTCGGGGGTCGGCACCGTGACGGCCCCCTCAACCCCTGGCGACGGGGGCGGCGCGGGCTCCCACCTGTCGGAGGTGGCCCGTTCCCCCTCGCTCTCCTCCTCGTCCGAAGACGAATTCACCAGCTCTGGCGGAGGGGAAAGGCCTTGCTGCTCCCGCAGCCGGTACTCCTCGTCGTACCTGTCGAGGCGCTCCTGCCTCCTGATCCTCTTCTCCTTCGCCCGGGCTGCTCGGTCCTGCTCCCTCTGCTGCCTGGCGCGGTTGTCGACCTGCGACCGAGGCGTCGGCGGATCCGACGTGGAGACATTGACGCCTACCCCCTGTCGCCAGCAGCCACCGTTAGGCCAAACACGGAGATAAAGAGAGCAAAAGGTGAAGGGACGGTACTCACCTGGCCAGCATTGGGGAGCATCGCAAACGACCACAGGTCATCGTCGCTGTTCCGCAGCACCTTGAGGTTCACCGCGCGCCTCGCCCGCGTGGCCGAGTACCCCGGGCGAGCGGCTCCTCCAGCAACCGCGAATGCGCCAAGGACACGGGGTTGGCCGCCTCACTCATCTCAAAGATGAGGAGTTCCCTCTCCATGAGGGGAATGATCCGCCGGTGATGGAAGTTGAAGATCACGGACGCCACCGTCAGCCCGGCGTCTGCCAACTGGCTTATGGCGTTGGTGAGAGGCTCGAGCCTCCTCTGCCTCGCCGAGGGCGACACCCCGTATGTCCACGAGCCGGGCCTCTCCTTCAGCACATTCCCGGTGTACGGCGGAAGGCCGGCGCCATCATTGCGGAGGTAGAACCACCCCTTCTCCCAATCGGAGTTGTTTGACGTCATCGTGCACGGGATGTACAGCTCCCTTCGGAGGTCCCGCACCGAGAGTGTGAGGCCGCCAGCGCGAACCGCTCGACGCATCTTCTTCTCCCCCGTGGCAAGCGTGTGGAGCTCGCCGCGGAAAAGATGGACCCACAGGTCCCAGTGCGCCGGGATCCCCAAGAATCCCACGCAGACGGCGACGAACGAGGCCGCCTGCGAGATGGCGTTGGGGGCGAAGTTGTGGAGCTCCACCCCGTAATGATGGCACAGCCCCCGCATGAACTTGCTTGTGGGGGCATTGAAGCCGCGCTCGTGTAGCCGCAGGAAGCTGACGACGTAGCCCGGCGGGGGGTTCGGCTCCTTGTCCGACGGCGGTGGGACCATCCACGCCGGGTTCGGGCCGTCGCCGGCCGGCGTCAACTGACCGCCAAGCACCAGCGCCTCCAGCGACCGCCGATCCACCGTCGACCAGGGCCATGGGAACGCGTCCAGCACTCGAATCAAAGACATGGCGGGGAAGGCGGAGGAGCGCGGGTGGCTACGGGAACGAAAGGGCGCAGGCGGATCCGGCGAGGCGAGCGGCGCGGAGGAGGATGATGCGTGGGGGATGCGTATGAGTGACAGAGGTAAGGAGCAGCCCCCCTGATCTCCCCGTATTTTATAGAATCGGAAGGGGCGGAGCCCCCGGAAGCACCGCGCGCGGCGGCAGTTAATGCAGCCGGCACCCCGCGTCGCTGACGGCTGGGCCCCGCCGCACCGAAACGGCCACGCGCACGCGCACGCGCCATGATTACCGCGCAGTAACCCAGGGGACGCAGCGCCCCGTCTTATCGCCTCCCCACGTCGTCCGCGCCGCGCCGCCTAAAAAGGAGCGCTCACCCCGCACGACCCGCGCCACGTCGACCGTTCGTCAACGACAGGGGTTCCTTCTCTCATAAGGATAGCCCCCCGTAAAAACCAGAGCCGGAACCTCAAGGGCTAGCCCCTCGAGGGCGCGTGGTTAACGCCCTGATCTAAAATGGGTCAGGGCCGCGAAGTCATGACCTACCGGTACACTCTCGAAGAACGGACTCAAGGATTTCTGGGGTCCAAGCCTGCACGGCTATACTGATCAGCGGCTCGAGGCCCAGCCCGCTGAGGGTATGGTGGGCGCCGCAGATGCCCCTCGATCTGGGGATTTACTGGCCTGCATGGCTATACTGATCCGCGGCTCGAGGCCCAGCCCGCTGAGGGTACGGTGGGCGCCGCAGATGCCCCTCGATCTGGGGATTTACTGGCCTGCACGGCTATACCGATCAGCGGCTCGAGGCCCAGCCCGCTGAGGGTACGGTGAGCGCCGCAGATGCCCCTCGATCTGGGGATTTACTGATCAGTGGCTCGAAGCTCAACTCGATGACAATTCGACAAGCGCCACAGATTGACCAAGACGGGGGCACCCGGTGCCACCCCGCAAAGTGTGACAGAACCGCCCAAAATAATTCCGTATTATCGCCTAAGCCTGTCCACGTGGCCATTAAGCAATAATAAAGAACTATTCTGTCGCCTCTGCCGGGGCATGCCCGGTAAATCACTTACACAGGATCGAATTATGCGCTAAGCCCACACGAAGGCGGGACCAGAGTACAACATTACATTACATAAAAGTTCACGAGTACTTAAAATTACAAACCAGGTTTTGAGTACATAAAAGTAAACATGGTTCAGAGTTTAAACAGCGGAAATTAAACTAAACGCATGATATGCATGGATGGCCTCCTGTGTGTATCATGCGTTTAGTTTAATTTCCGCTGTTTAAACTCTGAACCATGTTTACTTTTATGTACTCAAAACCTGGTTTGTAATTTTAAGTACTCGTGAACTTTTATGTAATGTAATGTTGTACTCTGGTCCCGCCTTCGTGTGGGCTTAGCGCATAATTCGATCCTGTGTAAGTGATTTACTGGGCATGCCCCGGCAGAGGTGACAGAATAGTTCTTTATTATTGCTTAATGGCCACGTGGACAGGCTTAGGCGATAATACGAAATTATTTTGGGCGGTTCTGTCACACAAAGGCCCTACTAATCAAAGGTACGGAGCCTGACCCCCGACGGGTTCGAACAGGCGCCTCAGATTAACAGAGTCAGGGACGACCAGGGCGCGCGCGATCAAGCCGGTCCTCGAACTCAAAGGTTCGGGGCGCCCCATAGTTCGTGTTCAAGGCCGAACGAGGGCAGCTAGTCGAGGGATCCCATCGAGGGAGAGCTTTCGCTCCCTCGGTCCTAATCGAACGGGACCGAGCCCTGCCTAGCATACCCACGTAAGTGCTCTCATGGATCTGTCTCTGGACCACGAGCTGACCCTTATCGAACGGGGCACGGACGTCCACTTGAATTACCCGTTAACAGCTCAACGAGGGATCCATGACTCGCGGCCCGTTCGATGGGAAGCATGGATCACCTCACCCCTCCCCCCTGCGGAAGGGCGGCGAAGGGCGCGCAAATAAGTCGAAGAGTTTGCCCCGATCGCCCCGTGTGGGCCCGGGCTCGGGGGCTCATCGCACGGCTACACCTCCCGGACGTGTCTGACAAAGGTCACATTCCCCCGCTCCTACGAGGGCAGCGAGCGAGCCCCCCGGGACTCGTCCCGGATAGGGTTAACGCCGTTCCGCACGCGTAAGATCACCGAGGCTGGCTGAAATATCGCCGAAGCTGGCTGAAACAAACGCCTCACGGATTGGCAGCTCAGCGTAAAAACCTTGCGCGAGTGAGCACACTCCCACAAGGCTTCGGGGGCTACACCCGCGGGTGCGCTAGCGCGCCCCCACCGAACGTCTTGCACATCCAGAAGGAAAGAAAGTCCTAACAGAGGGCTTCAGCCTTTGCGGGTCCCTCTGGATACCCCTGCAAAGGCTTGGGGGCTACTGTCGGGGACAGCCATAGGGGTCCCCTAACTATGGGGGAGATTACCCTTCCTAAAAAATTGACACAAACCCATAAAAACACTCCCCGAGCCGGCCACAGCCCAAACTCAAATAAGGCCCACGGACCGCTGCGGCCGGATAACAGCCACAGCCCAACAGACGACCATCCCCAGCCGTCCTCGAGCCGATCTTCACCTCGCTCGAGGGCCTGGCACCCTTCGAGTGGATTTTCGCCTCGCTCGAGGGCTTGGCGCCCCTCGGGCCGATCCCCGTCCCGCTCGAGGGTTTGGCGCCCCTCGAGCGGATCTCCGCCTCGCTCGAAGCCAACCCTCGAGCGACAGCACCCCGCTTGTCTCACCCGACAGGGGCATTAAACGCCCTTGCCCGCCACAGGCGCCATAGTCAAAAGGCAATCCTCCCCCACGTCGCACCGCTGACACCGCCTGGGTTTCTGACCCCGTCACTGTGCGGCCAAACCCTGTCACTATGCCACCATTCCTAGCACTGTGCAGGTACTGCGCGGCCCTGTGCGGACAGGCCAGTGTCATTTCAAACACTACGCCGCCCACTCCCGTCCTTCTCCCACGGCGAGCCCCTTGAAAGGGCATGGGCGCACCCTCGACGACGGTATGGGCGGCGACCAAGTGCGCACACCGTGCGGCGCCGTGGCGCGGAACGCATGGAGCAGGTCTTCTCCGTCATCTCCGGCACTGCACAAGCCATCCCCGGTGCTGTACATGCCATCCCCGGCGCTGTGCGGCCATCCCCAGTGCTGTGCGACCATCCCCGGCACTGTGGCGCCCTGTGCCGACGGGACATCACCACGCCGACGCCTGTGCCACCAGGGCTCCCCCCATAGCGGAACCCCCGAACGAGTATGGGCGCACCCTCGAATCGGCGTACGGACGACGACCAAACACAAACGCCGGTCAAGCCCACCCTCGAAGTCACTCCCAGACAAGCGCGGGAGTCGCAGCGCCACCTGCGGAGGCCGGAGCTCGCCATTAAACCGCCCCAGAGGCAAGAATCCGCCAGGACAACCGTCATGTCAAGGGCACTGTGCGCCAGTACGCCGTCACCTTACGCAGCATTATGCAGCACGCCTGTAAGCTACCTCCCCTTGGCCTATAAAAGGAGGAGGCAGCCGCCTAGCTACGGGCACGTGAAGACACCCGCACGCACCCACGCTCACTCGCTCGCTCATTCCCTTGATATTGGCACTCTGCCTCAATCATCTAGTAGGGACTTGGAGGCTTTTCCTCCTCTCCCGCCTTGCTTGTAGCCCCCCTCTACAGGCACCACCGGTGCGAATCAATATAGCGCACACGTGCAATCTGCTGGACGTACGACCCCGCGGTCGGAACCAGGATAAACCTGTGTCCCTGTGTTGCCATTTGCACCAACCATCGAGATGCTGATCACGACGTATCTCACTAGTTAGTGTTGGGACTAATCCTAACACCGACAGGGCTAGGGTTTGCATGCGCAGGTCGGTTGACCCGTGTCGGGGTCGGTTACAACTGTGGGAAGTCTATCTCTCGGATTACAAGGGGTATCCCGCGATAGACGGAGTCTACGGGCGGCGGCGCGCCAGGTCGCCGTGTCTTGTCTTGCACGCCAAGGCTTCACCGGTCTTCCGGGAGCTTGATTAGGTCGCTGGGCCCACTTGTAAGGTCGGCGAGTCTTCTGGAAGGTCGGGTCCACTTGACAGGGGCCTCTGGGACCCTGGCCGGTGGGGACCCATGGGTACCCATGTCTCTCAAGCCCCCGATCGACGTGTAGGCGTAGCGGCTGAGACGGGGTCATGTCGAAGAGGAGCAGGGGCGCGGCACCGTCGAGGTCGTGAAGGGTGCACGGGGATCAAAAAGAAAGAAACCCCTCCGATGCGCGCACGAAGTTGAACGTCGAGCTTCTGAGTCGAAGGTCCATAAGGTCGAAGTGAAGACGAGGTGTAGATTTTGCAGAATCGCCGACCTGACCGGAATCAGGCATGTTGTAGTAGCAGTTGCGACCTTAAGAAAGGTCAACAAGCCTACCAAGCGTAAATCGAGCCGAGATGTGATGGAAGCGGGCTTCCATTAGGTCAAGGCGACCTGAAGAAAATAGGGCGTCAAAGACGCACTAGTGTAGTAGCCCCCGAGCAGTAAAGCAACCAGTATGGCCGGTTTGATGCTCCAAAAGAAGAAAAAAGAAGAATTAGCCGAACCTACGACCTTCTGCTTAAGAAACAGATGCTCTTGTTAGGGTCGACGCTAGAGGACAAGAGCTCCAGAATCTTGCAGAGGGTAGCAGGCGACAGGTCTGTCACAATCAGAGCCACGGGTACACTGTACGGTCACAGGCCAGCATACTCATGAAGCACGGGTCACTGTCACCCGCAAAAGACAAAGCTGCCTCAGTGTGCAGTCAGGTAGGGGTCAGGAGCGCTGATGCCTTTCACAGGCGAACAGTAACCTCGTGCTCCACGAGGGTACAGTGCCGTCGAGGATAAGGACGCCACGCAAGTTGGCCTTGCGAGTGAGACTTGATGCAGATGCCTGTGGGTATAAATGGGTGCCCAGGGCTTGAGGCAAACCGCACCAATCTTCAGAGGGGATCCGAGATGACCCAATGTAGTAATATTTCCACGCCATGGACTAGTGTCCGCCCACCAGAGTGCAGTGGTGATGTAGTTCATACTTGGAGCTAGAAGAATGCTTGCGAGGCTCGAAGAACTCGACTGGCCTCTTCGCCCAGCCTCACCGAGGAGCCCAGATGGAGTATGAAGCAGCAGTTGCATCGTCGGCCCTGACACTTTCAGGCCGGATGTGATGCTGGTGAGCACCGCGCTCCACCCGGCGAGGTTGGTGTTAAAGCTCGGACCTTCTGCAATCTTGCGGCGAAGCTCAGACTTGATGCTGGGCGTTGCAGGAGACCGGTTGGTGCGCGAGTAGATGTGGTTGTGTGGCAGCTGCCTCCACAGTAACTGTAGAGGTCATCGAGTAGGCCCTGAAGCTAGAAGAAAGCTTGCGACAAGCCTTATTAGTGTAGACTTAGTCGTAAGCACTTTGGAAGGTGATTCAGGACCTTTAAGATCTTTGTATCTTGTAATTTGGCCAAGGCCAAACTCCTTGTCACTTATGAAGCTGTAAATGTAGTTTTGCATGAGCGGTGACATGGCTTTAGTAGTTTGTAAGGGCGCCCGGGCTGCAATGGTACGGATACCAAGGTCCCAGCGGAGCTGTAATAGCATGCCGACCTTCAGGAGGCCTTCCGTAGAGACAAGAGACCTGTGTCGACCTGGGTCGGCACGGCCGTTGTGGTGTGACACAACGCAGGTAGTCAACTTGGAAAACCTAGGTCTGTACGACCTAGGAGGCAGTAGGGCCTTAGCGACCTCAGGGAGGTGCTACTTGACTAAGAGGTCGCCAACGGGCAGTGGAGCCATTAAGCACGGGGCCGTTGGTGCAGCCATTTAAGGCAACGTTAATAGGTAGCAGGACCTTTAGTGACCTCAAGGAGGTGCTACTTGGCCTGGAGGCCGCCAACGGGCAGTGGAGCCCAAGGGTGTGAGCCCGAATAGAGATAGCCGAAGCGACCTACCAAGCGGTAGTACCTGTCAACCTTGTGAAGGTGTTGTCATGGACCCGGAGGTCGTCAGAGGCCAGGAGACCTTGAGGAAGATTATGAGAGGGGGGCTTGAAGTAAGGCATAGCGAGTCCATGGACATCAGACCGTTGGGCGGAAAACCAACGGGCATGGATTCCCGCACGGCTCGGGCCGTCACTGCCTGGAGCCGTTAGGCCGAAATAGCCGTTATGCAATGTAACCATTGGGTCGCCGGTGATGTCGCCGAATTCGAGGGGGTGTTGGGGCGCCGCGCCCCGCCGCACTGACGCGGCCCAGTAATAAAAGGTCGAGTGAGGGGTCGAGGACCCCACTCGCTTCCATTCCCCGCAAGAGCTAGGGTTCCCGATCCACCGCCAGGAGCTTTCGCGCGTAGATTCGCCGGCGCCGCCGTGCCTAGATCCGCCGCGCCTAGCGCCGCCGTATGCGCCAGAAGACCCTGGTGGTTTTTAGAGCTAGATCCACCGGCTTCAAGGAAGAGGAGATGGCCCCGGAGCACGCGCCGATCCCGGAGAAGGTGTGGGAGCACTCAGTGGTGACGGAGGCGCATCTCAAGGAGCTGGTGGAGCGCGGGCTGCTGAAACCCAGGGAGCAGGTGGGCTGGAGGCCCACCGCCGGTGAAGCATTCCCGTCCGAGGGAACTGGGGAAACCGTCGCCTTCGTCGCACACGTCGAGCGCAGCTTTGGAGTCCCGGCGGGTGACTTCTTCTGCAGGCTGCTGCACTTCTACCGCATCGACCTCGCGCACCTCATCCCCAACGCCATCACCAAAGTATCCTCGTTCATCCACCTGTGTGAGGCATACCTTGGGATACCGCCGCATTTCGATCTGTGGCGGTATTTCTTCGAGGTGAAGAAGACGGGGAAGAACGGCGTCGTCGGCGCCGTCGGCTTCATGCTACGCCGTCACATGAAGACGGTGTACATCGACATGGAGCTGCCGGATAACACCCAGGGCTGGCGGCGGGGCTGGTTCTACATCGACAACCCCAAGCCAGCGCTGCCGACCAGGTCGGGGCTTGCACCGGTCCCGGTGCCTGAGTGGACCAACCAGCTAACGTCGCGGGAGATGGACGCCATCAAGCCGCTGCTGGAGGACCTCAAGCAACGAAAGGAAGAAGGGCTGACCGGCGGAGTGGTGGCCATTAGCTTCAGCCAGAGGCTGCTGGAGCCAATCCAAGATCGGGTGCACCCTGCCTACGAGTATTGGGGGCAAACCGTCCCAACCCGCGTACAGCAGCAAAAGGTCTCCAAGCAGGAGATGGTGGCGCGGGTGAGGGAGCTCTTCAATGGGGTGATCCGGAACCGGACATTCCCCAAGGCATTCTCCCTCACACGGCCCGCAGACGTGGTATGTCTCTGATCGACCTTAATTTCTTTGTAGTTGTTGTATTCTTCTTGGGCTGAGACGAAGGCCGACTGGTGTCGCAGGGTCGTGAAGGTCTGTTCTGGTGTCCAGCTCCCCTCGCGGACGAGGGGGAGCGCAGTTTTAAGGTCCGAGCAGCGGAGGACGTGAGGGCTCCACCACCGGAGTTGTTGGAGAACTACCTCTCCAACTCATCGGTGGGGGGTAGCGATGACGAGGATCCGCCCGTGGCGACCTCCGCGCCGACAACTCGTCATACGCGGCAGGCCACCGTGAAGATTCCAGCGCACAAGGGCATCAAGATCATCTCCGCCACCATTGAGGCGGAGAAGAAGAAGAGGAAGAGGAAGGTCCTTGCCGCGTCATCGGAGACTACAATGACTGATACCGAGGTCGTCTTCGAGGAGCGTGATGACGCGGGGTCGCGCGACGTCGCCGGAGGGTCGGGCGACGCGGCGGCCGTAGGAGAAAGCAATGCCCCGCCCGCAGCTACCGGCGAGTAGCAGCAGAAGGCTAGTGCGGAGGGCGTGAGCGACCAAGGGTCGCAAAAGAAGCCGAGATGGGAACCGCCTAGGCCAATGTCGATGAAGCTGAAGACTGGCAGCGGGTATGTTGCCGAACTCGATTTATGCTGTTCTTCATCTGTGCGGTGCTGTCGAGCATGTCGGTGCTGATGAATATATGCACTTTGGGCAGGGGGACTCCTGCTATTTCTGGTAGCAGCAAGAACGCCTCAGGCCAAGAGGCGTTTGGCTGGAAGGTCGAGAAGTTGCCGGTGGGGCAGTCGCCAGCGACCTCAGGCGGGGACTTCACCAGTAAGGCCCCTGAGATCGTGGAGACAACACCGTCGGCATCAGCTAAGGTCGCTGCTGAGGTCGAGCAGCAGGAGGAGGGCCCGCACCAGCAGGACCTGCCGGAGTCGAGTCTGCTAGGCACGCAGCAGGCGGAAGCCGGAGGTGCGAGCGGGGAAGCTGACGAGCAACCCTGCTTCTACGAAGGTACTCCATGGGAGGACAACGTTTGGGCCGACGCCAAGGATCTTGAAGACTTCAAGGCGGCGCAGGTGACCATTGGCAGGACGCTCGCGGTGAGTTTGCATTAGCTTTGGGGCTGCCTCTTGGGTTCGCACCGACACGATGTTTTTAACAATCTCGATGAGTGGTTGCAGACTCTTGCTGAGCGCGCGCAAAAAAGGGCGACCCTGTTGAAGGAGGGTGCCAATCTTCACGCAGAGCTGACAACAGCCCGGGAGGCCGTGCTTCTGACCAAGGTGCAGGCCGCGAAGGAAGTAAGGAGCCTCAAGGACGAGGCAATCTCGAAGGATCAGACCATCGAGGCCTTGAAGCGGGAGCTTGAAGCTACAAAGCTGAAGGCGAAGGAGGCGGAGGACGAACTGAAGGTCACCGCTGCAGGTATGTCGTAGGACGCCCTTGTGTTGTTATGTAAGCACATCGTGGTGACCCACTCTTGACCTCGTCGTGTACAGAGGCCAAGAAGAGGGAGACTGCCTTGAGGAAGGACCTCAAGGAGTCGAAGGAGCAGGTGAAGATCCTCAAGGAGAAACACCAGGAGGTCGTCACCAGTGAGTATTACTTCACCCGGAAAGCTGCTTATGAATTTGGGGTGCGCAGGGATCTAGAGATCGACCTTGGCCGGGCGATGCAGACCCTTATTGACCATCAAGACATGGCTGCAGATATGGAGAAGGAGCTGGACGACCTCAAGGAGGCCGCCGAGTACCTCGTGGACGTTTACACCCCTAAGGTCGAGGGCGAACCACAAGGGCTCGTGGAGCGGTTGGACGGCGCGGTAGGTCGCATAAAGACCTTACTGATGGACGGTGGCAAGCTTGCTGCCGCTACCGCGCTGGCCGTGGTGAAGCACCACGAGCCGTCGTTCGACCTTGAGAGGGTCAAGGAGGAGATCGACTTGGCGCAGGTGGTGGACAGCGAAGACATTCAGGCCGCCGCGGAGGAAGTTATGAAGAAAATAGACCTGCAGTAGTAGCTTTGGCCGAGGAAACAGTTAGTAACAATGAAGGGTTGTGAACCCCTTTTGATGTAATATAAACATTGCATGAATCAAAAAGGCGTGTCCTGTGATACCTTATTTGACTTAATATACTCGTTATAAGAACACAAAGATAACGAAGCTGCGAGACCCCTTTTCCTCTGCTAACCCAACTCGGTAGAGGAACGGCTTGCCGACCACACGGCTCGACGTTGGAGGCTTAGGTGTGGCCGATGCGCGGAGGGGGTCAGGGACCCAAGGTCAGGCAACCCCGCGACCTAGGAGTGCTTATAAAGTGCATGAGAAGTTGGTAAATAAAAAGGTAAAGACCCCAGGTTGAGCGACCCTGTGGTTGGCAGAGCCAAGCCCCCGAGCGTGAAGGGCCGAGCTTAGGGCCAAGCCCCCGAGCGTGAGGGGTCCGGTTTTAAACCAAGCCCCCGAGCGTGTCGAAGGGGAGGGGTAAACAGAAAACGAACGAGCTGAGAGAGACATCTTTATATATATATATACATATATATATATATAGAATTACAAGGAGTAGAATACATAGCTTTATTGTGATACAATGCTCCTAAGGATAGAAGCGACGTAAGTGCTCGATGTTCCAGGGGTTAGGAACACCCTGGCCATCAGCCCATTGGAGGTTATAGGTCACCGGTCCAATGACCTCCTTGACTATGAAGGGGCCTTCCCAAGGTGCAGAGAGTTTGAGCATGTCCTTGGTGTTCTGAATCCGCCGCAGGACTAGGTCGCCAACGTTGAAGGAACGCTCCCGCATGTTGCGGTCGTGGTAGCGACGTAGCTGCTGCTCGTGGCGAGTGTGGCGCATGAGTGCGGCCACATGGTGTTCCTCGACACTGTCAAGGTCGAGGCGGCGTGTTTGCTCTACATCTCCTTCATCGAAGTGCTGGATGCGAGGAGCACCGAAGGCCACATCGGTGGGGAGGATAGCTTCTGATCCATAGACCAGGAAGAAGGGTGAGTACCCTGTAGCCGAGCTGACCTGGGTCCTGAGGCCCCAGAGGACAAGAGGGAGCTCTGAGAGCCACCTCGTGGCGTAAGGTACTGAGCCGTCAAAGATACGATCTTTTATGGCCTGTAGGACCATGTCGTTGGCACGCTCGACCTGGCCGTTGCACCGCGGGTGTGCCACCGAGGAGTAGTATACGTCGATCAGGCTGTCCTGACAGAAGTCCCAGAATTCGGCCCCTGTAAAGGCCGTGCCAAGGTCGGTGACGATCCTGTTTGGCACCCCGAAGGGATGGGTAATCTCCTACATGAATTTGGCTGCTTCTTTCGACGTGACGCTGGACACGGCACGGACCTCGATCCACTTGGTGAACTTATCCACCGCCACGAGTATGTGCTTGTAGCCGCCGAGGGCGGTCTTGAAAGGTCCCACAGAGTCGAGACCCCAAGCTGCGAAGGGCCACGACGGAGGGATGGTCCTCAGGGCCTGAGCCGGGAGGTGTTGCTGCTTAGCGAAGAACCGGCACCCCTTGCAACGACGTACAAGTTCTTGGGCATCAGACACGGTCGTGGGCCAGTAAAACCCGGATCTGAACGCCTTGCCCACCAGGTTGGCAGAGGCAGCGTGGTTGCCACACTCACCACCGTGGATCTCATCCAAGAGCCTGAGGCCCTCGGATTGCAGGATGCACCTCATCAGTACTCCAGTAGAGGCGGACCTCCAGTAGAGTTCCTGACCGACGACGACGTAGTTGGCGCTACGCCTCGTGATCTTTTCTCGCTCCGCCTTGTCCTCAGGTACTCGATGCTTGAGGAGGAAGGCAATGAAGTCGAGGCGCCAGTCATCTTCTGCATCGACCATGAGGATCTCGCGACCTGCGGGCGAGGTAACCTCGTCATCAGGCGACTCTGAGTCGGGGATGAGCTTGATGGACGGCTTGCGTAGGTCTTGGACGAACACACCGGCCGGAACCAGTGTGCGCTTGGATCCAAGCTTAGAACAAGAACGGCGGTGGGCGTCGTGATGACCTTCTCAGAGGTCGCTGGAGGAGTCGAGGCTGCCGGGGCAGGTGAGGTCGCCGGGAAGGATCCAAAGCAGATCTCCACGGGGTCGGCGAGGAAGGCCGCCATGCTCGCCGGGAAGACGATGCCAGATTGGGCCACCATGCTGCACAGCAAGTTCCCGATCGCCCCTACCTGGCGCGCCAACTATCAGGGGGTGAGACCTGGACAGATCCGCTAGGGGGTTGCCCTAGTGGTTTGCAGGTTAATGGAGGATCGGGACCTAAGAGCGTAGGTGGTTATGCATGTGGTTTGTTATATTAGAAAACGCAGGGGTTTTCCTGCAAAAAGCCACGATCTCACAGCCTTTGACCAGTATTGACCTGTGTCGGATCTAATCTCGGTCGTTAGATCGGGAACGGAGGGTCACGGTTGCATGCAAGCGGCAGGTGGCGGCGGGTACGCCGGCGAGCAGCGGCGCGGGAGCAGAACTCTGGCGAGCTCACGCTGCTTCGAGCTAGGGTGCTCGGCTGGCTGCGCGGATAGGCCGGGGATGAAGCGGGTGCAACGATGAACTCCTCTAGGGCTTCAGGGAGGCGGCTCGATCACCGACGACGGCGTGCGGCTTGGCACAGCGGCGGCGGCGGGGAAAACAGCTCCGGCGAGCTCTATCTCACGGCACAAGGCGTCCGGGTGTAAACAAATAGCACCCCTGGGTTCCTCACCTCCACGGGGTCCTTCTGGTGACCTCCTCGTCGACGGGGCGGCGGCGGACCGGCGAGACAGTGGGCGGCGGTGCAACCTAGGGTTTGCGGCGCGGCACTGCCGGAGCTCAAGACGGCGGCGGTGCTCTAGGGTTTGGGATAGGCGTCGCGGCTTGCTCTATAAAGGCCGGCGCAGGGGCCAGACGTGCGGGACAGGGTCCCTTGGAGACGAGCGTGCACGGCCGGGACTCGACCGCAGCATGAGACAGGGTCGGGGACGAGCTGGAGGAGAGGGATGACGAGGCGGGACCACCTAGCAGCGGCTGCGGGACGGCGGGGAAGACATGGGCCGGCGCTATGCTGGGCCGGGCTTGAAGCGGATGGGGTGGAAAAGATTGAGGGGCACCGGCAGACTTCTGGAACTGGGCCGAAACGCAAACCAGGCCGGAAAGGGATAGGGGAAAAGGATTAAAAAGGAAAAGCTTTTGAACTTTTTAAAAGAGGATTCAAACACTTTGAATTCAAATTTGAATTTGAATTCAACCAAACATAAATAATGCACTAGTATGATATGCAACAATAAACTCCTATATTTATTTTATTTTATTCTATTTTCAAAATTATATGCAAATGCCTAAAAATTCAAATACACCTTATGATCCTTAATATCAAAGCCTTGTTTCTAATCAAATTTTATTAAAACAATTTTTTGTAAAATTAGGGTGTTACAAATCCTACCCCCCTTAAAATGAATCTCGTCCTCGAGATTCGGATGGATTAAGAAAGATTGGGAATGCTGGGCTCCAAAATCCAAGGAAAAGATAAGGGGATTGAGCTATTGATGAACATACCAAGCTGATTGGAAACTCCCTGTGTGATCTCAGCATTCATGTGGTTCAGCTTTCCTTTCATGTGGCTATGTCGTCCCTTGCTGCTCTGTGGGGTCTGGCTCCCATTCCTCATCTGCTGATTCTGCACTGGGGTATTCTGGATACTTCTCTAAGGACAATTGTTGGCAAAGTGACCAGCCTCTCCACACTTAAAGCAAGTGTTACCAACGGGTGTGTTGGGTACATTGGGTCTTACTGGGGCTTCTGCAGAGGTATTCTGACTAGGCTGCTGATCATTAGAGTGTGGAGTATGTGGAGTGGATTGTTGTAGCTGCTGAATGGGAGCGGGAATGGTTGTGTATTGCACCGGAACTGATTCTGTCCAGGATTACCACTTGGACCTCCAGAGCGGAGTGGTGCTCCCTGCTGTGGATTATAGCGAGGACGAGTGATGCTCCCAAACTGTCCAGAGCTAGTAGCCTTCCTCTTCTGATCACCCAATTCCCTGCGCTTGGCCTCCAGGCCTATAGCCCTGTCAATAAGCTCTTGAAGGGTCGGGAAGGTATGGGACATAAGCTGATATTGAAGTGGTCCAGCTAGTCCTTCCAGGAACAACTCCTGCTTCTTCCTGTCTGTGTCAACATCCTCAGGAGCATAGCGTGATAAGTCTGTGAACCTATCCCAGAATTCAGCCACGGACATCCCTTCTTGCTTAAGAGCAAGAAACTCTTTCTTCTTCAGCTTCATCAAACCAGCAGGAATATGATGGCATCTGAAGTTAGTGGTGAACTCTTGCCAGGTGATAGCATCTGGATTGGCATGTGCAGCAACAAAAGCATCCCACCACGCCGATGCAGATCCTTGGAGTCGTCCTAAAGCATATAGGACCTTCTCTCTATCATCACATTGAGCAATGGCAAGCATCTTCTCAATGGTCTTTAGCCAGTCTTCAGCTTCTAGCGGATCAGTAGCATGAGAGAACACTGGTGGCTCAATCAGTGATTCTCCAAATTCTCCATAAAAATCAGTATGTCTTCATCAGGTCCAGAACAATTCAGGATTGCATTGCTTGGTGTTTTGAATATATTCACCAGTGCCAGCAAAGTAAGAAAGAGATTGTTATCTTGAAATTGGATTTTACAAAAGCTTTTGACACTGTTGAGCATGGGGCTATTTTAGAAATGATGACTGCATTTGGCTTCCCAGGCAGGTGGCTGGAATGGATCAAAACTATTTTGTCTTCTGGCTCTTCCTCAATTCTTTTGAATGGCAATCCAGGGAGAAAATTTTTATGCAAAAGGGGGGTCAGGCAAGGAGATCCCCTTTCCCCTCTACTTTTTGTGCTTGCTGCTGAATTGTTGCAATATATAATTAATGAGGCATGCCAGCTTGGTCACTTATCAATACCTATCCCATATGGCTCTGGTGATTTTCCTATGGTGCAGTATGCAGATGACACAATTTTGCTCCTCTCTGCTGATAGAAGTCAAATCTTGTATCTCAAAAACCTGTTAGAACAGTTTGCTGTCTCCACTGGACTGAAGGTTAATTACCACAAGTCCTATATGATCCCTCTAAATGTTTCAGAAGCTAAAATGCAGGACCTTGCTTCAGCCTTTGGTTGTCAAATCTCTTCTATGCCTTTCACTTATTTAGGTCTCCCCATGGGCACTACAAAGCCTCGTTTTGCAGACCTCACCCCTCTCATGGATCGAGTGGAGAGGGAAATTGTGGCCTGCTCCCAATTCTTATCATACACAGGGAGATTGGAAATGATTAACTCGGTATTGTCATCAACTGTTACCTATGCCATGTGCTCCATCAAATTGCCAGCTGGGGTGATTGAAAACATCGACAGAATCAGAAAGCAGTGTTTATGGAGAGGTAATAACCCTGAAAAAAAGGGGGTAATCTTGTAGCTTGGCCCATGGTTCAAAAGCCGAAGCATAAGGGTGGTCTTGGTATCATTAATCTCAGGCTCCAAAATGACGCTTTGCTCTTAAAACAGCTTCATAAATTTTATAACCATCAGGACATACCTTGGATTCATCTGATATGGCACAGATATTATAATGGTAAGGTCCCTCATGCTTCAGCAGAAACTGGCTCTTTTTGGTGGAAAGATGTCCTTAGACTGCAGGTACTTTATAGAGGAATTGCTAAATGCTCTGTTGGTGATGGCTCCACTGTCACATTTTGGGGAGATTTATGGCTAGATGAAGTGCTTTCACAAAAATTTCCAAGGCCATTTTCATTTGTGAGGAATGAAGGAGTCTCAGTTCAGCAAGTTATGGCAGCAGAAGATTTGGATTCACTTTTCTACCTACCTATTTCACCTGAAGCATTTGAAGAGTTGCTACAACTGCAAACCATGCTCACTGCCATTGAGTATCATCCAAACGACCCAGACTTATGGTTGCTTGCTTGGGGCAACCAGAAATATTCTTCCAGAAGATATTATCAGATGGTATTTGAAAACTTGCAGGTGCACCCAATTTTTAAGGCCCTTTGGAAATCCAGATGCATTCCTCGAATCAAATTCTTTTTGTGGCTTGTGCTTGTGGATAGGCTAAATACAAGAACCATGCTGCTCAGAAGGAATTACCATGTGCAACCAAATGAATTTTGTGTCTTGTGTTCCTGCAACACACCTGAAGATATTGATCATCTTTTCTTCAACTGTCCATTTGCTCTTACTTGCTGGCACAAACTTGGAGTTCAATGGGACATGTCCAGGGAGATTTGTGACAGGATCTGGGATTTGGCAAACAGGAGATCTACACAGCCCTTCTTCATGGAATTCTTCATCATGGCTACCTGGGAGATTTGGAACATTAGGAATTCAGTGATTTTTGACAATGGAGTTGCAACTCCTCAAATTTGGGTTCGAAAGTTTAAGTCCCAGGGTTACCTCCATCTCGTGAGAGTTCGGGAGGATGCTCGTAGCTCTTTTATTCAGTTTTTAGAGACAGTCACTTAACTGTTTGCTCTTCCCCTCCCCTCTTTCTTGTACATATGCTCTGTTTCCTTTTTTAATTAAAATCAGCAGTGGGGAACTCCCCCACATTATTTTTGCGTCAAAAAAAAGAGAGAACACTGGTGGCTGATGGCTCATGAACACCCTGTGCCTGTTCACAGGAGCTTGCTGCTGAGCATGTGGTGGATTGTTGGCTTGGGCCGGCATGTTGGTCATAGTGTTGGTCAAGTTCTGCAGGAGCTGAGTCTTGGCTTCCAGAAACTGACGCGTAACCGGATCCATTTGTGGTTGCTGGGATGTTCTGCTCCTCCCTTGGCGAATCACTGGGGGTTGATCTACTCCGGATCCTGACCTGGTTTCCACCATCTGAGTGTTAGGTACATTACTTTAGATGTTTGCACTAAGAGTAAAACTCTGAAAGACAAGGCAGTAAAGACTTTCAATTCTGGACAGATTCTGTTGACTCCAATCAATCAGATGTAACTCTCAGTACGGGAATCCAAAAATTATGAAATTTTAACCAGAGAAGTATAATGAAATTACTGAACTATTCCAGCTGGAATCACTTCAATCCAAGCTCTGTAGATTTAGTTATGAAATAAACAAGACGTCTGGGTCAGCTGAATTTACAGATTCTGATAGCTCCAAAGGTTCGTATATAACTTTCTGTATATAACTCCTAAATTTCTGAAATTTTTACAGATGAACCCTCATATAATTGTTGAATATTTCCAATTGGATTTACTGTATTTGAAATTCTGTAGCTCGAGATAAAAATAGAACAGTACTGCTGACTCAGAAAACTCCGCGAGCAGATTGAGAACTACGGGATTGTATTTGGGGTAAAGCATAGAGATTAAGAGATTAACATAAGAGAGATATAGATTGGGACAAAGATGAACCCAACTAACACTTTACTAAAGAACCAATGTCATTGTGGTCATCTCCACAACACATTGCACTCAAACAAAAATCCAAGTCAAGCATTTATCACAAGATCAAGCATTCAAGCACACTTCTATACTAAGCACATGTTAAGACATTCATATCTATCGATTATACTAAGAATGAACTTAAAGATCCTATATCCTATTGAGAAAGATCTTTGGATTGAACATGATGGAGTCACTGGATTACTGAGAGCGATTATAAACGGGGTAAAGTGAAGACAGAGAAAGATTAAAGGGAGTAGAGCAAACGCTAAAGATTCCTTATAGCAAGAACAAGAAAACATAGAGTGAATAGATTAGCCAAGGAAAGGTGGAGGAAAATGTAGAACTTCAAGGATGGGGTAAAAGCAAGGATAAGTATATATAAATAGAATTAAAGCATATCATGAAGTGAGATTGGCTTTTAAGATATTATAATCCTTAAATCCGACCATTTTCTAACGAAACCACAGTGATGCGCCCGGTGGTTAAAGCCTAGAATTTACTCGGTAAAGCAGAACTCACCAGCTAGCCGGAGATCGAAGCAATGCAGCCCGACGAGTTTGCGAGAACTCGTGAAAGAGAAAAGGACAGAAGCCTTCATACCCGTCAGACCAAATATTTCATTCCTCCAGATGCACAAAAGGCTACATGCATGGTATAGTTTACCTTCCTTGGACAACATTGAGATACGTATAAGAGCATACAGGAGATTCGTAGCATGCAAATTTATTTGATCAGCTGCATGAGAAGAGACTTGAAAGGACAAATCGGCTAGGAAAAAAGATATAGCCGATATAGCAGATTTGATGGTAATTATTGATCAAGTCCAAGACAAATGCAACTGGCGAAGTTATCAAGAAATTATCTTTCATCAAAACATTAGCTGATTACATTGAGGCCAACGTCTAATTCATTTTTGGTCCAGCCAATATTCAACACCAGTAAGACAATTGGTATTGTTTGACTATTTTATTTATCTCTGGAAAAAGGAACTAATCGGCTAAGAGCAAGCCCAGGCCACTACGTATTTGTTTGCTTTAATGCTACAGTGGCCGACGGTTGTTACCTAAGAGCCGATGGATGAGGCAAATACAGCAAATCTCACGCAGCATCGATCCACAAAGACTCTCTTGCCAACCCGGAAGAAAAAACAGAGCAGCAGTTCACTGTACAATTTCTGTGTTTTGCCGGCCGCTGGTGATTCAAAAATAAAATCGGCTGGTTGGTGGTTCAAGTGAAAAAACTTTATTAACCAAATCCAGAGTCAAATAATCTTAGCTTGGTAATCGGCAGAGAAGGACCAGGAGAAGAGATGGGCAAGGGAATATTAGCCGATGAAGTCAGCACATATGCATGAGACAAGTACACGCATGCGTATACGTGTATGCATTGGAGAGTTATCAGCACTGAAGGAGAGAAAAGAGGCTAGCACAGCCAAGACACGTATAAGTACAAGACTTCTATTGTTTGTGAGAACATGCACAAGACAATCGCGAGGATGATCGGCCACCAATGTATTGGCGGGAATCGGCAAAGAAGAAGTAATCGGCAGGATGCCTGCAATAGACAAGGACAATCGGCCGAAGCAATCAGCAGTGGTGGAATCGGCAGACACATGTGGCATCGACCAAGACTTCACATACGTAAAGAAAAGAATTGATTAGAATAAAGAAAGGATTAAATATGGTAATAGCACATATGTATTAAGAAGGAATCACATGACCTCGTGAGGATCCAGCTTGACTATGCATGTGTGCTGATCTCTTCCTGGACAAGTCAAAGGAGAAGCTTAATTGAGAATGATTCTATAAAAGGAAAAATAGAGTCCATGTATCTTAGTATTTCCTTTAGTTTAGACATCTAATTAGGGGAGTTCGTGTCGGATAGTAATGTAACTCGTCAGGAGTCTTTAATTAGGAAGTTTTGAGCCCTTCCGGCTGCAGGAGTCTAGAGGAGCCCAGGGTATAAATATAAGCCCCGGCTATTGTAATAGGATCATCACACGATCAATATCAAAACCGCCTCCGGGCACCCCTTTACCAATTATTGCATCTACTTTTCGGCGACTTCGCCTTCGTACCTTTTCTCTTTCACGAGTTCTCGCAAACTCGTCGGGCTGCATCGCTTCGATCTCCGGCTTGCTGGTGAGTTCCGCTTTACCGAGTAAATTCTAGACTTTAACCACCGGGCGCATCGCTGTGGTTTCGTCTAGATTTATTCACCCGTTATCGATATCAGCTAGATTAGCAAGTTTTATCTTAATTCTTGCTGTTTTAGCTTTTATCACATTTATCCAGCTTGAAACTGCTTCCTATCGGCTTTTCACATTATTATTATTATTATTATTAATTATCACATAGCCAATTAGATCTGTTTCAGGTGTTGCTTCACGTAGCTCTGTTCAAGTTGCCTCTGGTAACTTACACTTTGCCTACGTCATCATATCGGCTGATCTAGCCGATCTGTTCTACCCCGTATCGGCTACCTAGCTGTTACGATTTTATCAAAAGACACATCGGCTCTCTAGCCGATTTTCCATTGTCAATCAACAGGTCAGATTGGCTGGCACGCCTCGCAATAGACCGGGGAGTCACGTGTGTCGCGCGTAAGGGTGACATCCTATTTTTGCGTCAACACACTTTTGGCACGCCCAGTGGGACACGAGCATTAATCCCTATTATATCGTCTGGTGAGACCCAAAGACAATATCCACAACAAATCTAGAGTGGCTCGAGGAGTATATCGCCATGGACAGTCAATCTGGAATATTGGCGGATATTATAAGCAATGCCATAAAGAGCGCGTTCTCTGAGTTTGCCCAACAACAAAGGTATGAGAGGACATATTATCAACAGCCGATGACATCGGCTAATACTGCTTTTTCTTACGGTCCAATTCAGCAGCAAGGTTATGAAGGACCGTCATATATATATCCTAGGTCGTCAAGAACTACAACAGCAAGCACAGGTACAGTCCCTGGATCGGCTTATGATGATTGTTTAATGCCCTCATTCTTGCATCAACACAAATCTTATCAGCCGATGGAGATTCCTCAGACTGTACCGGTTCTCTCTCCATCCTTACCGCCGGCACAGGGGAATTTGCTCAGCGCTCTGGGATACACACCACAACCACTGACACAAGGTGATTTATTCCATGCTCTTGGATACATGCCACAGCCGCTGGCACAGGAGGATTTGTTCAGCACCCTTGGATATACACCTGCGGATACTACTCAGATTCAAGAATCAACATGCGTTCAAGGTGTTGCCCAAGAATTACAATCTGTTCCCCATGATACGCGACAGATAGCTTCATACGCTCAACCATCAAATCAAAGTCAGCAATTGCAAAGCTATCGGCCACAAGTATCGGCTCTACGGCCGATGGCGGATCAGCCACGTACATCGATCTATCAACCAATGACTTATCAGCCGCATGAGCCAGAAATTTATCAGTCACCAGCCATGGATGAACAGTTGATGGTTCAGCAGTCACAATTGATAGCTCAACAATCTTTGTCTGGGGGGCTGCAATCTCAATTGATAACTCAACCATCTTGGCCTAGGGGGCTACAGTCATGGTCGATAACTCAGCAAGCTTTGCCTGGGGGGCTGCAATATTCTCAGATATCAGCTTAGTCACGAAGTACAAAAGATTATCGGTCACAAGAATCGGCTTTACAGCAAGAGAAATTGAGTCCACAGCCGATTGCTTATCAAATGCCCCCTATGTCAACAAAACTGCAGCTAGGTTAGAGTTAGCCAGTTCAAAAGGAGCTTGTGCAGCCGGTAAAAATTCACAAAGACCAAGGGAGCTGTCAACTAGAAGATGAGAAAATTCAGTCACAGATTGCTCCTCAGGAATCACAGTCGCTGGCTTGTCGGTACGATGGGGTACCATCACAACTGGTGACGGACCTGCCTATCCAATTAGTTACAGAGCAAGTGGAGGTTGAATTTGAAGAGCATTCCCAGACAGAAAAAATTAATGGTCATGAAGCACAGGACTCAGTTGGTGAGTTTCAGGATGGAGATCAATATGGAGGGAAGTACAGTTCTGAAGAAACTCACAAAGATGAAGTCCCAGCCAATTACAAGGATAGAGAAAAACAAGCTGATGGGCCACTAAAGAAAGACGAAGCGGCCGATGAATGGATAGCAGAGGTTGGGCAGGGGACAAGGTCTCAGATTTATTACTCGACGCCCAGAAATATTACCCTGGAAGGTCGACTGCTTGGAGTATACTTTCCATGGGAGCCAGATGATCAAGAGCCGAAAATCACTATGCAAAAGTATCGGCTGATTGGAGTTCATGTTGCATGGGAGCCGGGTGATCAAAAACACAGATGTATTGCCCTGAAGCATTGGCCACTTGGAACTTATTTTCCATGGGATCCAGGAGGACAAAAGTTGTGTACAAAACTTCAAAGCTGATGTCTCCAATCGACTAGATGATGGGGCACATGTCATTTGATCCTATCATTATGTTGCCTCGTGACGGAAAGCCAAAAAGATATATGTTTTGGCTACACGTTTCTCTATCATATTATTTCAGATTCTTTATTGATAAAAAACGGCATTACAAAAGAAGAGATATATCGGCTGCTTTATTCAAAATATGGCCGATGAAAGAGCAACAGAGTCAGTCAATGGAGTACGACCGCCCTTCGTTGACCTCGCCATCAAGCTCAACGCCGACGATCTCGCCGACGACTTCATCAACGACTACTTCAACAACGACGATTACATCAAAATTTGTTAAGCGAAGGAATCTGCATTGACTCGTCATCAAGCAGGCATGTCTACGACAATGCCTAACGCCCTATGCGGTATGCATCTACTGATAACTAACCTACGCGGCAAGTGGAGTAGATCAATTGGCACCAAAACAAATGCAAGGTAACTGCGCGCTGAGGGCATAATCCCCTGGATTATTTTAAAGTTTTTGCTTGAGGCCAAGAGGAAAGCATATCACGTGGTGAGGTCATAGAAAAGCCGATGAGAAGTATATCGGTTATATGTCATTCAAGATGCCACCACAAGGACTACTAGCAAGCAGCAGGAGTCTACCTCATGGTTCATCTGCATAATTAAAAGACCAAAGTCGAGTACGTATGTAAATGGAAGGAACCATATTCGTCAGGGAGTTCAGAAGATTTTGGTACAATCCATGAAAACTCTAAAGAAAGAGAAAATCAATCGGCCAAGTATCTTTTTACGTTCTCTGGCTGATGGTAAGAGAGAGCTGATGAGATGTGTCCATCAATCGGCTACTCACTATTAAAATGGATTGGATACCAAAATTGACCCGCAATGATGAAAAGAGACATACTTGGAAGATTTGCACAAGCGGGAGGAATTTCCAAAAGAAAGTGTTATATGTAGATTTCTCCGATTCAAAAGATGAAGATAACATGGTAGGACTTGCAGAATCGTTTAAAGGCAAGAAGACAGTGTCCTGTCCCTTTGGCAAGAAAGAACCAGAGAAATTCGGCTTTGATATCACTAAGGCCGATAAAATATTTGATATGTTGCTTCAGCAAGGGCAGATTAAGCTTTCTCAGTTCCATACCATACCATCTGCAGAGGAGCTGAAGAGAATGAAGTATTGCAAGTCGCACAATGCAACATCGCACGACACCAATGATTGCAAGATCTTCAGACAACAGATCCAATCAGCTATTGAGCAAGGAAGACTTAAGTTTGAAATCCCTACCAAAGCTGAAAAGCCGATGAAAATTGATCAGCACCCCTTCCCAACTAACACAGTTGAGGTGTCCAGCAAAGACATGTCACAAGTTAAGTTGCTGACATCTGATTCGGCTCAAAATAAAGGAGCTGTTGATCCCAAAGTACAAGTAACTGCTGCCGATATCAAAGGGAAAGGGTTACTACTTGAAGAGGGAGACTTAAAGCCATGCCGACCTGTTACTTCCCAGATGCTAATCAACAAATTCCAGCGCCGACAAGAGAAAGCAAAGGGAAGAGAAGAGTTGGCACGGCGTAATGAAGGGCATTGGAGATGTCCATTCTTCAAGTACTGCTGGGAAGAAGGAATCAAGCTACCAACGTCAGAAAACTGTCCAGAGTGCAACGGGGCTTATAATAATAGCAACTCATCCAAAAGGGTTTGCTTTAATGACAGAAGACCTTCGGCCGGAGATCACCGTGAATTCAACAATCAACGGGTCTCAGTTCATGATCGGCTGGGGGGCAAAGCCAGCATCCACGATCGGCTCGGGGGCAAGGCCAGAGTTCATGATCGGCTGGGAAGCCGAGTCAATGAAGAGTCAAACAATCGACTGGAAGAGATGACCGATTCTCTGGTCAAGATATCATGTGCCGAGCTCCTGAACGTCAACGCACGTTGCAACTAGACGGTGAAAGATCAAGCCAAACACGTAAGAAGCCCAATCCACAGTGGTGTCCAGATGGCTTGACCAGATCCCAGAAGAGGAGAGTCCAGCGCCTACGTCAGCTAGAACAACATGAAGAAGCAGAGAGACGTGTGCTGGACAAGAAGAAGGTTTGGTCCAAAGTTTGGCGCCCAAAGCCTAAGGCTGATGATGGAGAAGCAAAGGATAACAAACCACATGCTGATATAAATATGGTTGTCCTTCTTCCAAAAGAGTTCATGGCCCCAGTTGATTCGGATGTGTCCGATGAAGAACTTGGCATGGCTCAGTTGACATTGGAACCTAGACAGGCTATCTTTGAGAAACCAGAAGACGAGAAGAGACAACACTTGAAGGCCTTGTTTCTCAAGGGATTTGTCAACGGGAAGCCAGTCACCAGGATGCTTGTAGATGGAGGAGCAGCAGTCAACCTAATGCCATACACTATGCTGCGCAAGATTGGGAAATCTGATGAAGATTTGACCCAGACCGATATGATGTTGGTGAACTTCGAAGGCAACATCTCTCCGGCTCAAGGAGCAATCTGCGTGGAGCTCACCATCGGTAGTAAGACCCTTCCAACCGCTTTCTTTGTCATTAAAGGGAGGGGATCTTATAATCTACTGCTGGGTCGGGATTGGATATATGCAAATTGTTGCATACCATCTACCATGCATCAATGCATCATCCAATGGATCGGAGATTCAGTGGAGGTGGTCCAAGGAGAAACCTCCTTGACAGTAGCAGCTACAGAAGCACAAGGATGGACTTGTGATCAACTGAGCTGCATATCTGGGAAAGACTGGGATACCAAGTATCTCAAAGTGTCCGATTTCGGACTAAAGCCGATTCAAGCAGTCGGCTCTGAAGACAAGATTTAATGGATCAATTCATTGAAGGTGAAGGAAAGCTTGGGCATGGGTTTACATCAGCCGATGAATTAGAAAAGATAGATCTTGGAGATGGAAGCAAACCAAGGCCAACATACATCAGTGCCAAGCTAGAAGAAGAATACAAGAAAGAATTGATCGCATTATTAAAAGAATTCAAGGATTGCTTTGCTTGGGAATATTATGAAATGCCTGGCTTAGACCGATCCATTGTTGAACATCGGTTACCTATTAAACCAGGGTTTTGACCTTTCCAGCAACACCCAAGGCAGTGTAATCCGAAGATATATCTTGATATAAAAGCCGAGATAACGAAGTTACTCGAAGCTGGTTTTATTCGGCAAATGTCGATATGCTGAATGGATTTCTAATATAGTCCCTGTCTACAAGAAAAATGGCAAACTTCGTGTATGCATTGATTTCAGGGACTTGAATAAAGCAACACTGATGGATGGGTATCCAATGCCAATAGCCGATGCATTAGTCAATGCTGCTGCAGGGCACAAAGTCATCAGCTTCATGGACGGTAATGCTGGGTACAATCAAATATTCATGGCCATAGAGGATATTGCAAAGACTGCTTTCAGGTGCCCTGGTCACGTCGGATTATATGAGTGGATTGTCATGACCTTTGGGTTGAAGAATACTGGTGCCACATATCAGAGAGCCATGAATTACATATTCCATTAACTCATCGGCAAAATAGTATAAATCTACATTGGTGATGTAGTTGTCAAGTCAAAGAGCTACAAGGAACACTTGGCAGACCTGCGAAGAACGCTGGAATGTACAAGGAGGCATGGTTTAAAAATGAACCCCAACAAGTGTGCCTTTGGTGTTTCAGCTGGCCAATTCTTGGGTTTCTCAATACACGAAAGAGGAATCGAAGTGGGCCAGAAGTCAATCAGCACAATTGACAATATAAAAGTGCCATCAAACAAGAAAGGAAAAGAGCGAAGTCATATACTTTGTGAGTAGGAGACTCTTAGATGCAGAAACGAGATATTCGACAGTAGAAAGGTTATGCTCATGCTTATACTTTTCATGCACGAAGTTAAGGGCCTACTGTCGAGTGCATCGTGGTTTGCAAAGATGACGTGGTCAAGCACATACTGTCGTTACCTATTTTGAGGGTAGAATTGGAAAGTGGAGCTTGGCTCTGTCAGATTTGATTTAACTTCTCAATCGGCCAAAGCAATGAAAGGACAAGTAATGGTTGATCTGGTAACTCAGTATTGTGGGCTCGAGATTGTAGTCGTTGAACCCATCCCATGGACCATATTCTTCGACAGATCATCATGTGGATTAAGAGCTGGAATTGGGAATGTCCTCATCTCGCCTCAGGAGGAAAGTTATGAATTCTCTATTCCAATTGAGAAGACTTCAAAGAATAATCAAGTTGAGTACCAGGCAGTACTAAAAGGGGTTTATCATGAAGGGTGCCTCCAATTACTCAAAGGTTCAAGATGGTGAAACTCGAGCGTATCCCCAAGTGCCACAACAAAAAGGTTAATCGATTAGCTCAAGGTGCATCAGGCTATCGGCCGATTTTTGCTTTGAGAAATATTTGGAAGATCGGCAACAAGAGTTGATGAAGACACTAGTAGTATCGACAACGCTTGATGAATCGAACAGCTGAATCAACTAAACGACAGTGTCAAAGGCAGCCAACAGAAATGTTACAAAAGCTGGGAAGATTTGTCAAGAACCTGATCTTCATCACGAAGATGTGAAAGGAGCAAAGACGGTGAGATCAATGATGCAGGAGGAACTGATATATTGCCGCTACCACTGATGCCACAGTAAGCCTTCGGGAACGAGGGAGTTGCGCTAGTTTTCAAATCACAGGGATTTTTGGCTTACAAGGAGCATTAATTCTGAGGAGATTCCAAGTTCGACATCAGCTAGTCTTGCAAATATAGAGTCTGGAGAATGTCGATGGTTCAAAATTGATGCAACAATAGGTCAACCAGGAGGAGTAGAGTTACCTTAATTATTCATATTGGCCAGGATATTGTATAAATATCGGCTATGAGAAAGCACCTCCGAAAAGGTTGAAGTAATGGAGCAGTTTGCATCAGTCAGAAGGTGGAAGTTTTGGATTTATGGAATTTCAAAGCATGAATCTTTCATACTCCAAAACTGGGGGGCTTGTGTTGACACCGGATTTTGACCAAATCCAGAGTCAAATAATTTTAGCTTGGTAATCGGCAGAGAAGGACCAGGAGAAGAGATGGGCAAGGGAATATTAGCCGATGAAGTCAGCACATATGCATGAGACAAGTACACGCATGCGTATACATGTATGCATTGGAGAGTTATCAGCACTGAAGGAGAGAAAAGAGGCTAGCACAGCCAAGACACGTATAAGTACAAGACTTCTATTGTTTGTGAGAACATGCACAAGACAATCGCGAGGATGATCAGCCACCAATGTATTGGCAGGAATCGGCAAAGAAGAAGTAATCGGCAGGATGCCTGCAATAGACAAGGACAATCGGCCGAAGCAATCGGCAGTGGTGGAATCGGCAGACACATGTGGCATCGACCAAGACTTCACATACGTAAAGGGAAGATTGATTAGAATAAAGAAATGATTAAATATGGTAATAGCACATATGTATTAAGAAGGAATCACATGACCTCGTGAGGATCCAGCTTGACTATGCATGTGTGCTGATCTCTTCCCGGACAAGTCAAAGGAGAAGCTTAATTGAGAAGGATTCTATAAAAGGAAAAATAGAGTCCATGTATCTTAGTATTTCCTTTAGTTTAGACATCTAATTAGGGGAGTTCGTGTCGGATAGTAATGTAACTCGTCAGGAGTCTTTAATTAGGAAGTTTTGAGCCCTTTCGGCTGCAGGAGTCTAGAGGAGCCCAGGGTATAAATATAAGCCCCGGCTATTGTAATAGGATCATCACACGATCAATATCAAAACCGCCTCCGGGCACCCCTTTACCAATTATTGCATCTACTTTACTGCATCTACTTTACCGCATCTACTTTTCGGCGACTTTGCCTTCGTACCTTTTCTCTTTCACGAGTTCTCGCAAACTCGTCGGGCTGCATCGCTTCGATCTCCGGCTTGCTGGTGAGTTCCGATTTACCGAGTAAATTCTAGACTTTAACCACCGGGCGCATCGCTGTGGTTTCGTCTAGATTTATTCACCAGTTATCGATATCAGCTAGATTAGCAAGTTTTATCTTAATTCTTGCTGTTTTAGCTTTTATCACATTTATCCAGCTTGAAACTGCTTCCTATCGGCTTTTCACATTATTATTATTATTATTATTATTAATTATCACATAGCCGATTAGATCTGTTTCAGGTGTTGCTTCACGTAGCTCTGTTCAAGTTGCCTCTGGTAACTTACACTTTGCCTACGTCATCATATCGGCTGATCTAGCCGATCTATTCTACCCCGTATCGGCTACCTAGCTGTTACGATTTTATCAAAAGACAAATCGGCTCTCTAGCCGATTTTCCATTGTCAATCAACAGGTCAGATTGGCTGGCACGCCTCGCAACAGACCGGGGAGTCACGTGTGTCGCGCGCAAGGGTGACGTCCTATTTTTGCATCAACAAGGCCGCTCTTGACCGTGAGCACGGCTAATCGATTAGTTTTACACTCTGCAGAGGTTGTACACTTTCACCACAAGTCGCGTAAAAGTTCAGAAGAACTTTGAACCCAACCATGCGATGCTAGCTAGGCATCATACCACACTACCGAGGTGTGATTGCATAGGGACGCTACGAGACCTTTACAAAGTTTCCCCAGTGTGAAGCAACCCACGAAGGTTCCGAGCCGCCGCAAAGCATAAAGTCCCCTAGTAGGTACCGTGTCTTAGCAAAGCCCACTCCCTACTAGAGCGAGTCTATACCTCAACTAACGCTCCCCCTTGCCCTTATCAGGTAAGGCCACCCCAACACTAGAGTCACTAATTAATTAGCCAAGGCAGAGCCATATACCCTTGTGGTTGCACTGTTGTCCTGGGTGGTCGCTCCATGTTCCGATTAAACAAGGTGATCTTGTATTAGTGAAGGTATAGCATAAATAAATCAAGTTTCATAAAATTCATTAATATCATCCACCAAGTTAAGCATAGCGAGAGCTACCCAACATTAAAAGTAAATACCCAGGTTGTTCAAGGTAAAGGGATAAGAATAATCTAGTCATGTCCTTAAAAAGGGTCCCATCAATTTAATGCAAGCAAAAGTAAGAACAGTGAATTAAATGCATGTTGTATAGGTAAATGCGTATGCATCAAGGAAGACTTGCCTTCAACAGATCCCTGTTGCTGTTCAGACACTTGAGCTTCTTGGTCTTCAAATCCTTCAGCCCAGACATTCTCTACCCATCACATCAAGTGCATACAAGCAAACAATGGAATAAAATAAAAAACAATCACCAAACAGTATTATCAAAGTAAAACAGGGGTAAAAAGCTATTCTACTCTTCGATACAATTGTTTGGACATAAAGAACGCTAAAAACAGAGGTAAAACAGAAAAGATATGGCTAGAAGAAGGTGCAGGGGCATATCTGTGAAGAAACTAGGGTTACAGGGACCTAACTGAAAGAAACCGAGGGCTTAAGCGTAAAGAAACTTAAAAACAGAAGGGCTGGGGTGAAAAACTAGAGTTTTGGACCTCAGGCGCTATTTTTATAAAAACCAGGGGTTAAAACAAAAGAAAAAGGATCTAACTGTGAGGATTTCTATATGGTGGAAGGACCGGTTTGTTATATTAGAAAACACAGGGGTTTTCCTGCAAAAAGCCACGATCTCACGGCCTTTGACCGGTATTGACCCGTGTCGGATCTAATCTCGGCCGTTAGATCGGGAACGGAGGGTCACGGTTGCGTGCAAGCGGCAGGTGGCGGCGGGTACGCCGGCGCGGGAGCAAAACTCTGGCGAGCTCACGCTGCTTCGAGCTAGGGTGCTCGGCTGGCTGCACGGATAGGCCGGGGATGAAGCGAGCGCAACGGCGAACTCCTCTAGGGCTTCAAGGAGGCGGCTCGATCACCGACGACGGCGTGCGGCTTGGCACAGCGGCGGCGGCGGGGAAAACAGCTCCGGCGAGCTCTATCTCGCGGCACAGGGCGTCCGGGCATAAACAAATAGCACCCCTGGGTTCCTCACCTCCACGGGGTCCTTCTGGTGACCTCCTCGTCGACGGGGCGGCGGCGGACCGGCGAGACAGTGGGCGGCGGCGCAACCTAGGGTTTGCGGCGCGGCCCTGCTGGAGCTCATGACGGCGGCGGCGCTCTAGGGTTTGGGATAGGCGGCGCGGCTTGCTCTATAAAGGCCGGCGCAGGGGCCAGATGTGCGGGACAGGGTCACTTGGAGACGAGCGTGCACGGCCGGGACTCGGCCGCGGCATGAGACCGGGTCGAGGACGAGCTGGAGGAGAGGGATGACGAGGCGGGACCACCTGGCAGCGGCTGCGGGACGGCGGGGAAGACGTGGGCCGGCGCTGGGCCAAGATATGCTAGGCCGGGCTTGAAGCGGACGAGGTGGAAGAGATTGAGGGGCGCCGGCAGACTTCTGGAACTGGGCTGAAACGCAAACCAGGCCGGAAAGGGATAGGGGAAAAGGATTAAAAAGGAAAAGCTTTTGAACTTTTTAAAAGAGCATTCAAACACTTTGAATTCAAATTTGAATTTGAATTCAACCAAACATAAATAATGCACCAGCATGATATGCAACAATAAACTCCTATATTTATTTTACTTAATTTTTTTTCAAAATTATATGCAAATGCCTAAAAATTCAAATACACCTTATGATCCTTAATATCAAAGCCTTGTTTCTAATCAAATTTTATTAAAACAAATTTTTGTAAAACTAGGGTGTTACAACTTTTCATCACAGGAAGTTGAGAATATGATCTATGGATGTCATTCACCTCTTTTTGGTTAACCCTTCACCCTCTCCTTTATGCAAAAGCATACATTTATGTGCACATACATACATACATACATACATACATACATAAATACATACTTGCAGCATATTGCATTGTAATGCATATCACCGAAGCGTGGAGCCGAGAGTGCTCACGCCGAAGGCCCGAGATTGGCCGAAGGTTCCGTTTGCACGAAGCAAACGATCGGTCTTGTGATGACCGGAGTTGAGCTTGAGACCCCGAAGGCCCGAGTGTGGCTTCGGCTTTGAGACCCCGGAAAGCACCTCGAGATGCTCCGGATTTGAGATACCCCGAAGGCCCGAGTGTGGCTTCGGGTTTGAGACCCCGGAAAGCACCGCGAGATGCTTCGGATCTGAGACACCCCGAAGGCCCGAGAGTGGCTTCGGATTCGCTTGCGCGATGCAATTTGAGATAAATTGTTTATTGACTAACAATTGTTTGAGTCTCTTGAATAAGAATGTTTCGTCTTGCATGCAGTATTGAATAGAAAAGCGGGGACTTCGCCTGTTTTGTATACTTTGTCACTGACAGTTTCAGCTCGACGAGCATCTGGCACGAGGGGCGTCCTCGACTACTTCTGTAATCGACAGGAGTCCGGCTTGAGGGGCTTCGTCGTCTACTCCGTCGACATAGACTTCGACTCCGGCTTCGCCTTCGGCAACTTGCACCTCATCGCCGACACGTGTTCGGTTCGAGGGGCTTCATTGTGTACTTCGTCGACATCGGCTTCGACTTCGTCTTCGTCGTCTACTTCACCGACGATGACTCCGGCTTTACCTTCGGCGGCACTACTTCGTCGACGTCGGCTTCGACTTCGTCTTCGTCGGCTTCGACTTCGTCTTCGTCTTCGTCGTCTACTTCACCGATGATGACTCCGGCTTCGCCTTCGGCGGCACTACTTCGTCGACATCGGCTTCGACCTCGTCTTCGTGTCTACTTCACCAACGACGACTCCGGCTTCGCCTTCTGTGGCACTACCTCGCCGTCGACATGCGTTCGGCTCGAGGGGTTTCATCGTCTACCTCATCGACGTCGACTTCGCCTTCGTCGTCTACTTCACCAACGACGACTACGGTTTCGTCTTCATCGACATGTACTTCGTCGCACATGGTGTACGCTCGAGGGGCTTCGTCACGAACATCGGGCAAGAGGGGCTATGGTGGCATCGGGATGAGCGACGTCAACCCGAAGGATGAAGTTTTGCCCGGTGCTCATGACCGAAGGAGAGGGGTTCATCAACATCGACGACGTGCGAAGTCCGCTTCGTCATCTACTACTACATCGTCGACTACTTCGGCATGGTCTGCTTCGCCTGAGGAGAGCTTCGAAGGCAAAATCATCAACAACGACGAAGCTGATGTCAGCATCGGAGATACCATTCATCGCCAAGACAACACCGAAGATGAGCATTACTTAGGCTAGCTGGTAGCTTCGTATGTAAATCCGCGAAGCGTACGTGCTCTTTTCTCCACTCCGGTTTTTCCCACTCGATTTTTCGGAATGGAGTTTTTAGCGAGGCGTACGGGCGGAAGGTCGTGAGGGTGTTCCTCAGGGCCGAAGTCATAGGAAAGGTCTGGGCCACTCCTGTTTTCAGCTACTTCGTTTTGTTGTACCGGCCAAACCGAAGTAGCTGAGGGGCTACTGTTGGGGGAGAGGCCCAGCCCATGTAAAGCCCATGTAGGGGTTGATGGGCCTCTTTGTATGCTCAGGGTTTTTTTGTAAATATTGTACCCACCAGGAGGCTCAGTGTAAAATGGCCTACTCCTCCTATCCCTATAAATAGGAGGGTCATTGTAGTTGATGGGACAAATGGGTAGCTCCGAAGCTGTTATTTATTTCGTATTTATATTTCTGTAGTAGTAGTAGCTTTGGTTAGAGGAGAGTAGAGCTCCGAAGGGGCATCCCCTTAGCACATTCGGAGGTGAGTCACTGTTGTTTCGGATCCACCTTCGCTCTGAATTTTCCCAACAGCCCCCCTAAAAATGACCTTGCGATCATCTCGTAACCAAGTTATCGTTAGTCTAGATAACACTTGTCTTAATTGATATAGGAAATAACAATATGAGACGATTTTCTAATGATATTATGATCCCCTTGATACGACGCATCATAATATAATGATGCACTAACAACAGCCTAATAATATAGCCAACTAGTTTCTAAGAAAATGATCAACACATGGTCCTGCTGGCCTGCTCCAATGTGAGAGCTTGTATTTTCAAAACAAAATCATGAGCACGCATCATATAATTAATCTTACTATATAGTACTACTATTGTGTTCTTAGCTAACAATTTAATTTGTCGTACCCTACTCCAAAGTGATCGAGTAGGTCATGGTCATCGACTAAAATGAGGACATCTAATAAAGCTGGGGATTAGATTACTATAGTTAATGATTCTCAAAAAAAAAGATTAATATAGTTAATGGCCTCCTACTGGTCACGCACTAGGAACTCATGCATGCTGCTTTCCGGCCAAAAGACGGAAACCGGTTGGCTGATTCACGTAGCCATGTGCCCCGTGTGCTGTGTACGCGAATCGCGTGGCGCCTTGCCGCCTTTTGACTTTGACCGGGCGCCGCATAGCATGTCACTTTGTATTTTTCGGTAGCATGGCATATTTGTAGCTACGAGCGAGGATCCTGTTGGTCGGGGATGGATGATTGACGCAGAGATGACAATGGTAAAGGTTAGTGATGTATAATTAATTAGGTCAATCTTTTTTTAAAACTACGACACAAGCCGGTCTGAATATTTTCATTATATATGTGAAGTTATTATATATAAGTTTCGTGAAGGGGGTACAGAGAGGAAAAAGAACTTAATGAGCTATCTCGCTAAAGTATTCACTCCACAGAAAGAGAGACGCTTTGAGGCCCTCTTGCCTAGTCCGGTGCTTCCAAAGGTCGAGGTCGGCAGCGATGGCTAGGGTAGTAGCACGGGGAGGGTGAATTTGCCCAAGAAGACCCACTCATTCCGGGCCTTCCAGACATTCCAAAGGATGTCAGTGATGACTGTTGAAAGTGCCTTGGTGGCTTGGTCGGAGTTCCGTCACAAAGCTCGGGGATTGTGCAAAGCTCTCGGAAGGAACTGAGGTAGGACACCTAAGGCAAGTGCAGTAGACGCCAGAGTCGCCGAGCCCAGCTGCAATGTAGGAGGAGGTGATCTTGGGTCTCATAATCCCCACAGAAGGCACAGGCGGAGGTGTCGATGGTGTTGCGGTGGTGGAGGACCGCCACCGGGAGTCTGTCATGGTGAAGGAGCCAAAGAAAATGCTTGCACTTGGGGATAGCCACATTGCTCCAGATGTGGGTGGAGAAGTTGTCGATCGGCCACTCCCGGGTGACCCAATGATAGTAGGAGGCCGAGGTGAAGGGGGCCAGGTTGCCCCCCATGCCGCAGCGGTCACAACTGGAGAGGTCTGGTTGGATCGGCAGCAACACCTGCATGAGAGTGAGGTGCTCCGCCTCCGCCACGGAGGACAGACGGTTGGCAAGGTGAAGACGCCACCCTCCGCCATGAGAGTTAGGTTAATCTTTTGTAAGTCACTTTTATGTTTTTACATTGTAAAGGGATTTTTCTAGAGTTCTATTTTTTGGCCAATATGATAGTTGGATGAGAATCAGCTGAAGATGCTTTGATGAAACATGAGGCTGGGAGAAGAAGCAGCACCTCCAGACTAAAAGAAGAGTCCTTATGTTTGAAGTGTACTTCCTACGTCCCTAAAAGAGTGTCATTTTCACTTCCCGAGAAACAATTTTGACTATATATATTAATATTTATGGTACAAAATTAATATAGTTAGATAGATATTTGAATCCAGTTTTTTAACAAATTTATTTGAAGGTACAAATGTTACACGTATTTTCTGCAAATCTGATCAAACTCGTGGTACGAAAACCAACTATGCCACTCTTAGGGGACGAAGGGAGTATGTAACTTGTTACTTTGTTTGGATGTTGTGGAAGAGGAAGAGCAAGTCCAGCAATAACTTCTACATGAAATTTATTTTTCTGAGTAGGAGCACTTCTAATTTTCTGGAGTTATATTTTTCAACCTCAACTTCGCAAAACAACCGCTACTCAATCTCTCTTGTTGACATGACATGTAGACCCCATTTGTTCGTCTCCTCCCACTTATCTCACCTTCCTCTCTTCCTCTGCCCTCTCTTCCTTCGCACAGGTGCACTCTCCATCTATTGCGAGCTGGTGCATGGAGTGGGCAGAGCACGAGGCCAGCGAGTGCGTAGTGTATATAGACCTACCCATCACATCCGATGTTTGGCACTAATCAAAAGTATTAAATACATATTAATTAAAAAAACTAATTACGAGTGCAAATCGTGAAACAAATCAATTAAGCCTAATTAACCCATAATAAGTACATGTTACTGTAACACTATGTTGTCAATTCATAGACTAATTAGACCTACTCCCTCCGTCCCAAAAAGAATGTCATTCTAGAAATATTAGGACAGATTACTAAGGAGGTGAAATGATCATGATTGCCCCTATTTATTTACCATATTTGGTGCTAATTAATTGTTGCATGTCCACATGTACATGCACACATGCCAAATTAAGTAAAACGTCATTCTTTTTGGGACAAAATTTAAATCCCAAAACGTCATTCTTTTTGGGACGGAGGGAGTAATAGATTGGTTTCGTGATTACACTCCATCTATGTAATTAGTATATACCTATACTTAATACTCTTAATTAATGTTCAAATATTCGATGCCATAGCTCTACTACAATCTAAACAGGATCATAATGTTTTACATTTGCTTGTATGTCTGTTTGTTTACCATTGCTCCAGTTTGGAGTCACGTTCGCCGTCTTTTGAGCAAAATCCGAGAGGAGAAGGAGGCAAAAACAAAAGGAAGTCCCCAAAACGAGACGGGAAAAAAGGGCGCGAGGGAGCGAAACGAAACCAAACCAAAAAGGCGCTCAGCCGGAGGACAACCGCTCACATCATACGCTGGCCAGTGGGCCCCCTCTGCCCCCGCCGCTGAAGGCTTTTCTCGCTCGTCCTCTCCTTCTCCCCCCTCCTCCTTTCCCGGAACGAGATCCTCTACCATCAGGCGAGTTGGTGGCAGACTGCAGTCACGTGCATCAGGACCGTCCGCTCTCCATCGTACGGTGCACCACCAACACTACTACCGCACATTCCTAGCCCAACTCAGCCCAACAGCGTCACTCTTCCTTTTCTTCTCGACGCAGACCGGAAACCGGCAGCTCCCTCGCCAGTCGTCACCGGCGCCGTAGGATCCCGGGCTCCTCCGCGTCGCGCCCTGGTGCGCGGAGCACGGCGGCGGCAACTACCCGAGGCTCCCGCAAGCTGCGACCGTCCCCGTCGCGCCCTGGTACGCGTGGCTCGTCGGCGCCTACAACCCCCGGGCCCGGGCTCCTCCACGCCATGTCCGGCCCCGTCGAAGCTAGTGGCGGCGGCGGTCTGGATGCTGACTCCGCGTGGCTAGGTGGCCGGAGAGCGTGTCCCACCTCGACATCATCGGTTCGCTTGCCGGTCCCGCGGCTGCTGCGCTAGGGGCAGCGTTGTGCCTAGGCAGGGCAAGCGGAGCTGGGCACGACCACCGAAGCTTACAACCAAAGCGCGAAGAGGAGGTGCGTGGCCGTGCTCCTCTGCAGCTCTGCCCAGATGGAGAGTGCGGGCAGCCACAGCTTGTACCGAGCAGCTGAAGCGGCGGGATAAGTTAGCGAGAGGCGTGGTGCGTGGCCGCGGTCGAAGAAGACGGCGGCGGCGGAATCAGCGCGAGGAGAAAATGAGTCGCGGCGAGGCACAACGATGGAACTGGCCGATGGCGAATTTTTTTTATTTTTACATTTTTCTTTTCTCTTTTTTGCAAAAATATATGGTCCGCAATAAAATTTGCAAAACTATACATCTAACGCCGGCTGTGGGGACGGCGGCAGGGACCTACCGCGGTGCCCCACGGCGGTAGGAACGCACGTGGTACTGTAGCGCCTCCTACCGCCGTGGGCCACGACGGTAGGGGTCCAGTCTGTTTTCAAAAATTTGTAATTTTTCGTTTGAACTCGGATAGAGGTAAACTTTATATGAAAATTGTAACTTTCGACGAGATCTACAACTTTGTAGTTCAAAGTTTTTCCATTTGAAGTCATCTTCATAGTCAAATAATCGATAAACTATCCAGATCTCAGTTTGCAGTCTTCAGATCTGAATAGTGTATCGATTATTTAAGTATGAAGATGACTTCAAATGGAAAAACTTTGAACTACAAAATTGTAGATCTCGTCGAAAGCTACAATTTTCATATAAAGTTTACCTCCATCCGAGTTCATGCAAAAAAGTTACAATTTTTTGAACATAAACTGAAAACTGAGATCTCGATATGAAAACTGAGATCTGGATAGTATATCGATTATTTGACTATGAAGATGACTTCAAATTGAAAAACTTTGAACTACAAAGTTGTAGATCTCGTCGAAAGCTACAATTTTCATATAAAGTTTACCTCCATCCGAATTCAAACAAAAAAATTACAAATTTTTGAAAATAGACTGGACCCCTAACGCCGTAGCTCACGACGGTAGGAGGCGCTACAGTACCGCGCGCGTTCCTACCGCCGTGGGGCACGGCGGTAGGTCACTGCCGCCGTCCCCACGGCGCTAGATGTATAGTTTTGTAAATTTTTCTGCGAACCATATATTTTTGCAAAATTGAGGGGGATGTAAAAAAAAAATTCGCTGATGGCCGTGGTCTTGTTGGGCCGAGGCCCAACACATGGTGAGGCAAAACCCACGTAAGAGCTGTGAGCGTAGGATTCCGAGCGAACGGCCTAGATGTTTCGACTGCAGTCTGCCACCAATGCGCTTGATGGTAGAGGATCTCGTTCCCCTTTCCCAAGCCAGCGCTTCCCTTTCCGCTCTCGCTCTCCCCCACCACCACCTCCTCCAGAGGACAAGCCTTCCCATCCCACACCTCCCGGTCCCTCTGCCAGCTCGACCCTCTACCATGGACTAGGCCCCTAGGCGGCCGCGCGCGTGTCCACCCGGGGAACTGGCGCATAGGGGCATGGAACCGCCCGCCCCCGCATCCGAGTCTGTCGCCGCGGAGGAGCCGGTTCTTGCTGGTGCCAGAGCCGCGGCGGCTGCGGCGCAGCAGCAGGAGGGGTCCTCCGGGGGGTCTGGGAGCGCGGGCCGCGGGAGGCAGGAGGAACCGGTGCCGCTGCGGCTGCGGCTCAGGAGGGCCAGGCGCTGGGCGGGGCCTGGCACGCCGACACCCTCGTGGAAGATGGAGGACGAGGGGGCCATGGAGGCGGCGGGAGCTGCGACGGCGGCGGTGGCGAGGAGGAGCTCGGCGTCGGCTTCGGCGCGGCAGCTGGGTGCCAGCCTCTGGGAGATCCACGACGTTGCGTCGCGGGAGGGCCGCCGGACAAGGACGCGGCCCGGGAGGGGCGTCGCCGCCGGTCGGGAGGGCGGCGGAATCGTCCGCGGCGCGGAATTGGATCAGGTGAGCGTCTCCCATTCAGCTTTCCTTCCGCCGCGTCTGCGTGGCATGGCAATCAGGGTCGGACGGATTGCCCCTGTGACTTGTTCGTTCTGCACTTGCGGCGAACACAGCAACTCCATGGAATCCTTGACTGGAGTACTTACTAATCGATGGACATTTGCCATTTCTAGTTTCTTTTCGAAAAGAATTCCTCCCATTTCCTGGCGTTCATATACAATTATGTGTGTTGTTTGCTTGGTTCCTCTGCTGCACATGATCCTGTCGAATTGTCCGTTCGATGGCTCGTAGGTTTCGGCCCCAGTTCATTGATTTGCTGACTGGTACAGCTTTGACCATCCAGCGCAGTTTTCTCTAGGTGCAAAGCATTGTGGACCTTCTGTTGGTACAATGCTACTACGATTTTGCCCTACCATTGTCTCACAAAAAGTAATTGCATGATGGAATTTAAAGCTGCCGAATAGGGAAGGATTGAGTGTGGCAACATCGGGGCAGTGCCAGCCTTGTTTGCGGGGTTAGTAGACCGTGGCGAAATTAATAAATCCTTTAGTGGAAACAATTTGGATTTCAAGTCTCATCCTGCCATGTAACGAGCCGAACCACCAACCATTTTCTTCGTTGGCTATGTCCCTAGGAAAAAATAATTGCATTTGCTTCTCAAATTAAATAAGATGAAATTGGATAGTGTTTTGGTAGTTAAAAATGACAAAGTATTTTATCAATGCATTTCACTGACTTATGTTCTGCCATTGAACACCAACAATACCGTGAGACTGTTTTGCAGGTTTTTATTTTGTGTTACTTTCACTACTAGTCTGCAATAGCATTGCAAAATACACTCACAACACTAAGTTTTTGTTATTGCACATAATTATTGTGCTACCAAAGTACAGGTTACACATACATATAACTTAATAGTTAATATCATGAATAATTACCAATTTTTGTCCATGAACATAAGAGCTTGCCGTATTACCTGATATTGATAGTCATAAGCCTTGATATGAACTCAACATCACTATCTAGGAGTTGGTGAATACAATCAAGTATTTCCATCTGACTGCTCGTCGGTGAATACAAGTCATTTCTATGTGACACTGTTCTGATAAAGCAGTATACTGTTTGGTACAATAGATACGTAAAAGCTTGGCAGCGTAGGACATCAGGAGAGTCTTCCCAATTACAAAAGAACCTCCCAACTTAATTATTTATAGGTCAAAATTCCAGTGGAGTGGTGATAATAGTTGTATGCTTCATATTGTAGTTGGCCTAACACTAGTATACAGACCATGTATAACTTAACAGATATTAGTGTTCGGAGGGTCTGTGATCAAATGGCTTTGGATTAGCCTCTTTTCCAGGAGGATTTCTACTGTATTTCTCTTTATTTCTTCGTGAACTTGTAATTGTGCAGCATCAATATATTGTTTTATACACAAGTTACTATCTTCGATGTCAGCATCTCCCTGCATGTCTGTGTGTTAGTATTGCATTAATACTAATTGTATTACACCTATTCGAATGACACTTTTCTGTTAAGTGTTAACATAAAGCAATAAGCTCCGATGAGCTGATAGTCGGGTGGTGGCAGATTTATTTTGGTGTATTACATATGAGGTAGTTGGTGATATTGCAGATGATACACCCCTGCGTTCGAATCCTAAAAAATATTCATTTGCACATAGAGCTTTCACAGAATCATACTAATGGCCATAACTATCATATTGCAGATAATAAGCATAACAAATGTATATCCTTTACAACTGGCAGCATTTCTACCACTATATCAACTTGCAGCCACTACCACCACAACAGTGGTAGCTACCATTTAGTTTAATAGCATCTGTCTTCGAAACTGCTAAGTTTTAACTGCTGCATCATCTTGGTAGCGTCTAATCCCTGCCCACCACTATAATGGACACTGTAAAGACTATGGGTGCCTTGGACTGAAAGGAGTAACTGCAACACACATGTACTCAATATAAGGAAATCTTCAACCATAAAAAACTATTTCCATTAAAATATATTCCAAATCAAAGAAAACATTTGGAGTAGACTACACCACACTATGATACCACAATTTCTGCAGGACAAACAAACAAAAATTGTAGTCATTTGTGTGCTAAATTTTACTTTTTCAGTGTTGAAAGTTTTCATATTTGTCTCCTGCTCATGGTTTCTTTTTTGTATTTGTTCCCTGCTGATGTTTTCTTTATATTGTAGCCACAGAGTTCAGGTGGCATTGGTAGGCGCTTTCCAGATCCATCAATGAAACACCATAAGTTGCATCAAGAAAGGAGCCACAGGATACAACCCTTTTCTCCTGCAAGTTTTACCAGCTCAGTTGGGGTATGTATGTATAAGATGCATGCAATTAGTGCTATCTTAAGGTGGTAATTTAATTTGTTCAAATATTCATAGAGTTTTTTTTTTACTGTATGACTAGAGCAACTGAATGTGTATCCAAGTTATGTTTTCTGGCTCTAAAAGTTAGAACAGGGGAGGGCACTCATCAAACGTGTAATTCTTTATCTCTCTACTTTACAGGAATCCAATGTAAATCAGACTATTAGTCCAACTCGTTCTCTGGATATCATGGGTAGATCTGTGAGGGCAGGTCATGGCCTTCAAACATCGACAGAACTATTGAAGGTTCTAAATCGAATTTGGAGCCTGGAAGAGCAGCACACTGCTAATTTGTCAGTGGTTAAGGGATTGAAATTGGAGTTACAGCAGGCTCAGACACATATTCAAGAACTCATGCAAGAGAGACGGCGGTACCGACACGAAGTTTCGTCACTAATGAGGCAACTCTCCGAGAACAAACTTGTTAGAAAAAACAAGGACCATGGGAAAATTGAAACAGTTGTTCATTCTCTGCAAGATGAATTAGAGGATGAGAGACGCCTCAGGAGACATTCTGAGGACCTCCACAGGAAGTTAGGCAAGGAGTTATCTGAAATAAAATCAGCGTTTCTCAAGGCAGTCAAGGACCTTGAGAAGGAGAAGAAAGGAAATCGCCTTTTAGAAGACCTTTGTGATCAGTTCGCAATGGGCATCAGAAATTATGAAGAGGAACTCAGGGTCGTAAAGCAAAGAAATGCGAAGAATTATGAGCTCAACTTTGATAAATCAGTGCTCCATATTTCAGAAGCATGGCTTGATGAGCGAATGCAAATGCAAAGTATTGCCGTCAAGGAGGACTTGGCTCATGGAACCACAATAACGGAGAGGCTCAGCAGTGAAATAGAGGCTTTTATCCTTTCTAAAAGAGCAGGAAGTTCTAAGAATAATGAAAAACACATGAATGATAGTACTAGACTGCGTCGGCAATCCCTAGAGTCCGTTCATTTGAATGGAGCCACCAGTGCTCCCCAGCTTGCTGAAGATGATTCTGTTGCTAGTGATTTGCATTGCTTTGAACTGAACATGCATGAACATACGGGGCCTCGCAGAAGTGACACAGGCGGCATAGACGTACCAAAGAGAAGATCAGAGCATCCTCACGGTATGGCTGCTGAAGGTTCACACATGTCCAGTATGCCAGTTTATTCACAGAAAGATAACACGAGGTCCAGTAGTAGCAAACTGCAGCATACCGGTAAAATACCAGAAATCAACTCACAAAACAATGCCAGGATTACTCCCACAGAAGAGCAGAATGGAACCACAAGCGCCCAAATCACTCGAGGATCTTACAATGGGTCATCGAAGAACAACCAGGATGCTCATCATGTTGATTGCCTGGGGCAGGAATCTTTTGATCATTTCTCCCGGGCAAGTCTCTTTTGTGAAGGCACTACTTCAGGAGATTTAGGTAATCTCGGCAGCCCAACACGGCAACCCAAATACCAATCCACATCTTTGGACCCTGAGATAGCGGAATGCTCACCTGAACAGCTAGTAGGTGTGATGGAGAACACCCTGAAGGCAAAATTACTGCAAGCAAGACTAGAGGGGCGACACGCCCGGATGAAGGCATCATGTGGTTCCTCAACAAGCAGGAGGAAATGAGAGCGCTGCCAACTGGTGCAGGTTCTGTCATTCAAGGCCCACTATGAACGTTTTCAAAAAAAAAAAAAGGGCCCACTATGAAGAAATCAAAGGTGTAATATAGCTAACATGTACGGATGTACCTACAAAACTTCCTTCGGTTCAGTATCCATGTACATCGACCATGAGCTGTCTGAACATGTGAATCCTAGATGCATATGTGATTCATCTTTCATGTAAATTAGGCTGTTAGTTAGACGCCCAGCATGCTATATGCTAATAGCTCAAGACTTTGAGAAGGATTTTGGTTATGGCACCTGTGTCTTGTTAGCTTGCTAATATTTGGCATAGCAGACTACATTTTGATGTACATTTGAACTGCCAAATCTTCAGGTTTCTGAAGAGTTTTATGAGCAGCTGTAGGCGTGGCACATGAGTACCCGAGAACTCAGAAGTATTGTTGCTGAAATGAAAGTATCCATCTCACATTTTTGGAAAAGTTTCTGGAAATGGCTTTTTAGATGCACTAATATGATGACTTTTTAGATCAAAGACAGTCTTCACACGGTCGTCTTATTTAATTTGACATATGAATAGTTTACTACTGGGTCTTACCTGCGATTGGAGTTTGACTGACAAGTCTTCTTAATGATTGGTCAACATATCATTTGGTGGTATAGTCTAGTTTTTAATAATTGACTTGGCTTATTGGCTTTTGGTTGTCCCACACTCCCACTCGTCGATAAATAACTTACTGGTGTTTATTTAACTCATCGAGCAAAAAAGGGGATAAGTGGCGAGTAATATGGTCATGCATGTAATATGATAGGGTTAATTTTTCCGTATCCCACAAAATAATTAGGCCAGTAGGAGGGAGTATTAAGTTGCCTTACTTGGAATATTAAGTCACCTTTATTTACTTTCTGCCATGGAAAGATAAGTGATGTTTGTATTTTATAGTTAAACATCTATATAACCTATATAGATGGAGCCCACTAAGAGGCATTAACTATATTCAAGTCATCCACCTCACATGCCACGTCATCATCCACTAGATCATGAATTTATGTCTTTTACCGATTTTTTTATGACTAGCATCAATATATCTTTGCGAGCATCATGCTCCAAAATTCCAGTAATAAAAATACGTGAAAGATCAATCATTTAACAATCATTTTCTCTCAACAAAATGAACATATTTTCATCTATAGTGTCATTTGTCAAAGAATGTTGCATAGCAATCACCTTAGTTTATACTTTCAAATTTTCACCTTACAACTTTGTTTAAAAATAATCACAACAACGCGCGGGGTATCACCTAGTACAACTATATAGGAACAACCCACTAGGGTCATAACTCTATTTCTCTCAACATGTAAACATTCCCACTATACGTCATGTCACCATCCACTGTACGCCATGTCATCATCCACCGGACCATCTATACGCCATGTCTTCAACCGATTTTATGTGACTAGTAGCATTTATTTGTGAGTAGCACACCACAAAATTCCCGCAGTTCATGTAGGATCAATCATTTAAGGATGGTTCACTCTCAACAAAATAACATGCTTTCATGTTGTTTACAAATGAATGTTGTCATGTAGTCAATTTGGTGTCTCTACTTTCACATTTCACCTTAAAATTTTGTTTAAAAAATGTACGTGGTAACGCGCGGGGTATCACTTAGTATTCAAACTTTGGTTGTACATGTATGCTGCTTTGCATGATTACTTGGATGAACATACGAAAACATTTGTGCCATTTCTGTCCAGTAATATTTTAGTCCTCTACATATTATGCAAAGTGTAGAGAAATATATTAATTGTGAAAGTGATATTTTGGGGGTTATGTAAATGTCGTAAAAGCCAGTTATGTTTTTTGTTGTTGTATGCATTATAGAATTCTATTTTAGCACCTGCTATCAGGTTAGGTGACTAGAATTGTCCTTGCCGTTGGTTTTCGTAATGGAAGGTTCAACTTGGTCTGTCTAAGTTTGACTTTAACGTACGGTTGATTGTCTAACTTAATTAACGTCCACAGTTCGATGCGTCTATATATATGGGAAAAACTACAAGACAATCCTAAAATTTTTGCATCAATAAACTATACTTCTTCCGTTTCAAATTGCATGTCATTTTGAATTTTCTAGGTTCATAAACGTTTAGATACATACAAACCCTTATGAACTGAAAAAATCAAAACAATCTACAATTGAGATGGGTTATGTGATTAGGCAAATCGTTACCGAAAAGTCATATAGTTAGATCTAGAAATGCATGTGCACATCATATTATATAAGAGAAATTGCAAGGAAAAATACCATACTATTTCCTAGTATCAAAAGGTGAAGGATCAGCTCAGAAGATGGTGACTGCTCTGCAAACTGTAAGGATTATTTCATTCACGTCCTAAGATTTCAGACCCTAATTCTGTATCTAAACACGCCCTAATTTAAGCCGAATATACAATTAAACGCCAAATTAAACACGGCCAGCTGCAATGACGCTCACCCAACTGTCCAAGCACGAATTCCACGCCGCTATCGCGGCAACACCACGACCAAAACGTTCGTAGGCCTCCGTTTCCTATCCAACCCCCTTCTTCCTCCGCTTATTATAACCACCACCCCCATCTGGCTCCTCCTTCCCCTCCCGGCCTCCCCTCATCTCGCCCTTCGCCCCCCTCGAGCCCTCCGCCGGCTAGGGTTACAGCCACCGCCTCGCCCCCACTTCCCGTCGGCGGAGCCGCGGAGGAGGAGGAGGGTGCGCGCTGGGGATGGACCCGGACTTCTCGCCCGGGGGCGGGGGGCCCAACTTCGAGTTCGCCTTCAACGAGGTCAACTTCTCCGACCGGGAGCTGCGGATCGAGGTCGTCGCGGGGGACGACGACGCGCCGGGCTCCAGCGGAGGATGTGCCGGAGGAGGACTCGCCGACTGGGCGCGCCACCGCAAGCGCCGCCGCGAGGAGCTCCTTAAGGAGAAAGGTGCGCCGAGAGATTCTGGCCCTGCACGCGTTTTGTTGGCTCGCTGGATATGTTCCCTTACGATCGTGCGATTTGCGTATCGGATTTTTGATGTTATATACGCGATTCGTCTGTGAATTTGTGTGGGGGTGGGGGGATTCGTGTCTCATTTTGGGATTTTAGGGGTTAAAATCAGATTTCCATGGGAACCTGATGGTAAATGTATTTAATGGCTACGAAAATGGTGGATGATAGATGGTAATTCCGCAATTTTAACTTGTAATGATGTACTTGTACGGTTAGTCTGACATTGTGATCTGTCACCGGCTGAAAAATTAGCAGAGGTACAACGAATTGGTCTTATTTGGGCTGTCCGTACTTTGAATTAGAAATTCACTCACCAGAATATTTGTCATGTACTCCCTCCGGTTCCCTATTAGAAGTCGTTTAGGACAAGGTTTGAGTCAAACATTAGGAATATAAATCATGAATAACTTTTAAGTTGTTGAGTTTGAAAATGTGAAGATTATATAAATAGATTTGTCTTGAAAATTACTTTCATAAGAATATACATATATAACTTTCCAATAAAGATTTTTATAGAAAAGAGAAGTCAAAGTTGTGCTTTGTTGACCGTGTCGCTGTCCTAAACGACTTCTAATATGGAACCGGAGGAAGTATATGTTAAGGCTTGTTTAGTTCTCTAAAATTTCACTACCTACCCGTCACATCAAACTTCGGACACTAATTAGGAGTATTAAATGTAGATTAACGACAAAACCCATTCCACAACCTCTACCTTAATTTTCGAGACGAATCTAATGAGCCTAATTATGTCATGATTAGACAATGTCATGCTACAGTAAACAATCTCTAATGACAGATTAATTAGACTTAATGGATTCGTCTCGGAATTTCCCGTCCATTCATGTAATTAGTTTTATAATTAGTCGATGTTTACTACCTCTAATAGAGCTGAAAAGACACCCCTAAAATTTTGGCCCCAAAATTTTAGGGAACTAAACACACCCTTAATGTCACAATCAGGTGCTAATATTTGTAGTTGAAAATCCACTGGGTGCAATAGAAGGGGTGCAACTCAGAAATTTTGAAACCACCTGTGATGGGTCTTTACTCTTTAGGTATAGGTATTCGTATTTATGATTCAATGTTAGATGTAACCATGTAGGTGGTGTGGTTGACTGGCTATGCATCAAACTTGGGCCTTAACAATTCTCAAAAAAAAAAAAAAAACCTGGCCCTTGACAAGGTGATCAATTGTAACAAGGTAACCTGCGAATAATAGTTTTGTGCTTATTAAGATGTGCTGAGGATGGCAATTTTGTGCTTGATAAGATACCCTGGGCATTCATTGAGATGATTGCGAATTATGCCATGAAATGCAGACATTTAAGCATTAACATATTTATGTAGTGGGATTAGCATGAGAAATAAGAAAAATCTTTGTTGGAGTTACCTTATTATTCAGGAAACAAATTGCTGCATTACCATCTTACAATAATATAAATCGAAGAAACAAATGATCTCTGAAAATAAAAATATATACCTTTTGTTTAAGATAATCTGTGAGTATGCTTGTTGATCCTGATAGTCACCATCTTTGGTGCTGTACTGTGTTTCTTCCTATGTCATTTCCACACTCCATTTTGTCTCAGTGTTGGCGATACAAATCATAGGTCTTGCTTATGTATGTTATATTCTGATTTATGTAACAATGTGTTCCTTATGGTCTTATGGATGCTAAGTCTGTTTATGTAACAAGATTGTGGAAACAGATATGTTCTTCTCCTTAATGATTACATTGTTGTGTACATAAGATCATTGTTATGGCTTATGGATCCTTTGTTGTTCATTAGATTTTCTTCTGTGCTATTTTAATGTTACCATCAGACGTTGCAATTTCTGATTGAAGCCATCTTTTAACTAACAATTCCCTTCTGTAGAATCTACAACTTACATGTCAGACCAGACAAATTGCAATGAAGTTGAAGCAGAAGAGTGTGATGCATATGAAGAAAATCAAGAGGAACCTGTAGCAATGATAGAAGAATCTCCACCTGATGTTGGTCAAGATGGTTTGTACATCTAAAAGTTCCATCACCAATATTGTTCTTTGCTGATATTATTAATTTTTCTTTTCTGATCGTTAGTGAAGTTTGGCCAAAAAAGAGAAGCTCTTGCTGTCAGAAAAAACCCTCTAAAAAGTCCATCACTAAATTGAACAATTTTGGGGCTAGTTTAGTTAGATTGAGATGTTGCAAAAATCATTTGGATACCAGAATTATCCTGGTTCCTGTTAAAGCATTGACGAACTTCCTATTTTGGCCTTTACTATTTTGATCACCACTTCTTGTTTACATTCGAATTACAAAGACTGAATTCTCAATTTGAAACATCTTAAGCTGGGCCCTGTTTTGGAGCCTAAAGTTGTCTTTTTTTGTCTAGAATTGTCATGTTCTTTTTTTAGCCCTGAATTGAGAACATAGCCTGGATGCCAATCAGCTTCTTTAATTGTTCTGCTTGATCATTACATCAAATCTGCTGATTACTAGTTCTATAAACAAAATAGATATGATTGTAGGGAGAGCTAATGTAATTTCTGTTGTACAATGTGGTGTGCACTGGTGAGCTAGGCACAATCCTCTTATAAACTTGGTGGTGACATGAACTTCCTTTAGTTGCTTGTTCTAACCTGATCCTTGGGGCTGTACATCTGTGGTTGTTAGCAAGCTAATCTACACACAGAACAGTTTTCTTCAAGTATTTTAATTGCAGAGTATCTGTCTACTGGAACTGTTTTGTACCTTTGCTTTCTTCCCTGTTTGTGTATTTCTCTGACCTTGGTATTTAGCAGGTGATGATGGACCATGTATTGATTCATCTTGGACCGTGGTGGGTACGCCAGTTTTACGAGTAAAGACGATTTATATCAGCTCAGCGATTCTTGCTGCAAAGAGTCCTTTCTTTTTCAAGGTAGCTGTGATAACATCCTGAAATGCATTTATTCTGTACTCCAGTCTGCTTGCTCCTTTCTGATAAGCTTAATGTTTTTTATCAGCTTTTCTCAAACGGCATGAAAGAATCTGATCAGAGACATGCAACCCTAAGAATTACTGATTCAGGTAATGTGATAACTTTTTCTTTGAAGCAAAATAATGTGATAACTTTAGTAGCTACTTCTTCCGTTCCAACTTGTAGGTTGTTTTGGCAAACCTAAATTCATAGTTATTATGTATCTAGACACTAAGTGTATATCTAGATGCACAACAAAAGTTGTGAACCTTGAAATGCCAAAACGACCTACAATTTGGAACGGAGGAAGTAAAACATCTCACTTCTTTCAATTTTTTTGCCTAATAGTTATTTGTTTTTAAATTTCTTGCTATGATTATTTGTGTTAAGAATGTACTATGTTTCCAAGTTTGTGCCATTCCGTTTTATTTCTTGGATACTGAAATTGTGTTCTCTTTTTTCGCTCATTAATTTCACATACCAAATGGATATTCTGTCCAACTTGCTGTCGTACTTTACGCATTCGAAAAAAGTATAATCTATTTTATGTTTGACGCCCTCACTAATATTTGCCTTGCCTCATTTTTTCTTCTTCTCTTGGAACAGAGGAAACTGCCCTCATGGAGCTTTTGAGCTTTATGTATAGTGGAAAGCTGACAACTATCGAGCCCAATCTTCTGCTGGATATCCTAATGGCGGCTGACAAATTTGAGGTTGTTTCATGCATGAGGTACTGCAGCCAGTTGCTCACAAGCTTGCCTATGACTACAGAATCGGCACTACTCTACCTAGATCTCCCGTGCTCCATTTCAATGGCAGCTGCAGTTCAACCTCTGACAGATGCAGCCAAGGATTTCCTTGCTGTAAAATACAAGGATTTGACTAAGTGAGTGATATGCATTGGATGGAAACTTATTTCTTCTTTTAGGAAAAGCTTAGCCTGATACTGTTCTGTCAAAATCATTGTAAGCATACTAAGGTGTTTTCTCTTCTTTCAGGTTCCAAGATGAAGTGATGAACATCCCTCTTGCTGGGATTGAAGCCATCTTGTCAAGTAATGATCTTCAGGTGGCATCTGAAGATACCATCTACGACTTCTTGCTCAGATGGGCCCGTGCACAATACCCAAAATCAGAGGAGAGACGTGAGATCTTGAGCTCACGTCTGCTCCCTCTTGTGCGATTCAGTCACATGACTTGTAGGAAGCTGCGGAAGGTCCTAACATGCACTGATATAGACCATGAGCAAGCAACCAAGTGTGTCACCGAGGCGCTTCTGTACAAGGCTGATGCACCCCACCGGCAACGAGCTCTTGCAGCAGATGCAGTAACCTGTCGGAAATTCGCAGAGCGGGCTTACAAGTACAGACCTTTGAAAGTCGTTGAGTTTGACCGGCCCTACCCACAGTGCATAGCATACTTGGATCTCAAGCGTGATGAGTGCTCTCGGCTCTTCCCTTCAGGCAGGATATACTCGCAAGCTTTCCATCTCGCAGGGCAGGGCTTCTTCCTCTCAGCTCACTGTAACATGGAGCAGCAGAGCACATTCTACTGCTTCGGCCTCTTCCTAGGGATGCAAGAGAAGGGCTCGATGAGCGTGACAGTAGACTATGAGTTTGCTGCAAGGACGAGACCCTCCGGTGAGTTCGTCAGCAAGTACAAGGGCAACTACACATTCACCGGCGGGAAGGCGGTTGGGTACAGAAATCTCTTTGCCATCCCATGGCAGACGTTCATGGCTGACGACAGCCTCTTCTTCATCGACGGGATGCTGCATCTGAGAGCTGAACTGACGATAAAGCAGCCCTAGAGCGATGCGGTAGCTGCATGATGTGCTGTTGTCAGGTCAGAGTTTGTCCAACCGTGGGTGTTGTTGCGAGGAATGTTGTGTGCTGCTGCAGATATCTTTTGTTTTTTTCTTCTTTTGCCCATGCACATTAATCCTTTTGTCAATAGACAGTTTGGTGATGACAAGTTAAAAAAAAAGGGAAGGCGAAAAAAAGCCTCGGTTGTTCCTTCACTAGAAGAAGGTTGTATGATCCTTGTCCCCGAATAGTGAAAAGGTTAATTATTACACCAGCTGAAAAGATATCGGATGGGAAACCTTTTTTTACAAAGCTTGAGTTCTCAGCAAGTTTCTAGATTCGGCATCTAATCTGACCTGCCGGTGCCGGTGAGCTAGATTCTGATCAGAAGGAAATGTTGTGATCGCCTGTGTTTTTATTTCGATCTGTAGGGTTGCATTTGGCATCCAGCAGATCTCGTGACATCAGCCTGCTGTGTCTATGGCCTAGTTTATTCTGTTGGCAGTTGATTGATGCTTATTTGTTGTGAGAAAAATATTGTTGGATGACGGGTGGTTTATGCTGATTTGTTTTGAGAAAAGTAAAAATACCTGTGGCTGAAAATCCAACCGAACAATATATGTTATCATGACATCAGCCTAACAGTGTCCAGTTGCAAGGTGAGCCGTGCGCGCTTCTGTTGAGACCTGAACCGTACTGTCGGCGAGCGAACATGAGTTTGCTTCTGCGAGAAGAGCAGGATCTGAAAAGCTCCGTGTACCATTGTTGTTCGGAAAGGCAGTCGAGAGTCAATGTCTTCAGATTGGTGCTGCAGAATCGCCCAGCAACGCCGCGACGAGGCGAAGAGCACTGCACACCGACCGACACCAAGTTGCCGGCGCGCTGCTAGCTCCGGCGTCGCGGCGCTAGCTCCGCGGTCGCCGTCCGGCGCGCTGCCACAGCACAGCCCACAGCCGCAGGCCCCGGCCGCCGGCCGCGACGCCCCAACCGTGAGCTGATGCAAGTAGCCAACAGCGAGGTGCCATCCGATCCCGAACGGCGGAGGCTCCCACTAACACTGGGGAGTTTTCAGTTCAGGCTGGTCTCCCTGATTACCCGCGCGCTGGGGTTGGGTGTGCGGCCGCTGCCAACGTCCCTGTCCTGCCGGATCCTCCCCACTCTCCCACCACCGACTCGCTTTCCGCCCTGTCCGTGCACCAGTGTCAGCAGCAGCTTCTTCGATCGCTGCATATAAAAGAGGCATTGCAAAAAAGGTTAACGCACACTGCTCCTGTATGTTTGGGTTCAGGGTTTTGCATGCTTTTTTGTTTTTCTTTCTTGATTTCCTGTGCGAATCAAGGAGGCTTTCGGGTTTCTGAAAACCATTTGGTTTTCACTTGCTGGTCGATCTGCACACGCGTGTGCAGCTGACATTTGCTTATCTGTTTGCATAAAAAGCCATTTTTTTTTCGGGTTAACAGCATTATGTTCATTTCTTCACCGGGCATGCACCGGATCATTATCTTGAATCGGCTCCTCTCTCTTTTCTTCACCGGGCATTCTCCAGTCATTGAATCGATTCATCAAAATGCCATGTTAACCCATCCACCGGCTACCGGAGAAAGTCCATAATTTGGTAGTAGTAGTAGTAGTAGGCCAGTAACTGCCTGACTAGTGCTCGCAGTTGACTCCATGGCAACCAAACTATACACACGCTCGTACGGCGTCTTTAGTAAATGTCAGTTGCCAGATGTGTGCTAAATCAGGCTTAGAATTCAGGCTAAACAGGGTGAAATGCTGCTGTCATTACCAAATGTAAGTGCCACCTTTGCCGGTGATGAATGAAAAGCCACTTTGTCAGGTGTGTCTATGGATGACGATTTATGAGGATTTTGATCTTCTAACATGTAAGCCCTGTGAATGTTCCAACATGTAACTACCTCTAGGAAGCATTTCAACTATGTTTAGGCTTCAACCTTCAATTTGGATCTCTAAACACTTTCGTCATACCTACGGGAATAAACCGTGTGCGCATTTTTCATGTGAAATAATTTCAAACTGTTCCATTCATTTTACAAAGTTCAGTGCTCCCGCAACAACAATTTAATTCTGTGTGTGTGCATATCCTTGATGTTGATATTTAACAGTACCCCTTTCCTGTCAGCACAATGAACGCTTACACAAAATTATTACATTGGCCACAAGTATCAACCTGAACAGCTCCCACATTACAATGCAAATGCAAATTTTTTAGTAGCGTAAGCGCAAGTTGTCCTACATCCTCTTGCAATGAACAAGTTTGGCCTTGTGCCCTAGATAAATTAGACTCTTTTTTATCATGGTGATGCTTCCCTTTTGTTTTGCACTTAAACTATATGCAGTATGCAATTTAGCCAGGGAATCCATCTTTTTTTTTGAACAATCCAGGGAATCCATCTTGAGGAGACCATTTCTCAGAACAACGTGCATGACACGTCTCGATCCATTCTTCATCGTCGATAAAGCTACGCAAAATGTTACCAATCTTTGACAGATATAGTGTGATGGATATTGTTCACGCAACATGCAGTTACAGGAACCAAATTGGCACGTCCCTGATCTATATGTTCATCGCATACAAGTATGCAACAATCATTGCCGAGCTAGATTCTTGCGTGCCATCAACTCATCGTCGGCCCTCATTCCCGGGTTCCTCTCTCTCTCCATCCGAATGCAACGTTGTCGCTATGCAAAGGGATCGATCGACTCTCCATGTGGGAGAATGTGACCGTGCATGATTTGAGAAGAGGCAGGGCAAAAAAGCTCCAGTCCTTTGGCTTGTTCCTGCCAAAAGGGACATGACTCCATGTTCTCGATCCATCTCACGATCTGTCTCGTCTCCATCTTGTTTTATTTGTACTATCTATCTTTGCAGTTTTAATTTGCATGCACAAAACACTCCAGTCCGGCATGCACATGATCATTATTGGGCGGAGTCCGAAACTTGAATTTCACAGAGAGGTCAGTAATGTTGAAGTTTTTTAAAAAATTATGATTAGAATTTGAATTTTTTTTGAAGTAATAGAATTTGAATTTTACAATGGAAACTTGCATGGCTTAGGGGGGCATTCTTCACATGATGTAGAATTTGGTGATAGCAATCATCACTGGAACGTTTTGTGTGGACAGAAGAAATTGTGCATGGGACAGTAAGCAACGTCATCCAAGTGACCAAGCTACTGCACATCGATAAAGATGTGCGCAAAGCCATTCGGAAAATCGGAATTCCACATGATTGTGATGCATCACAAATTGAGGTCCCATTCCAATATGTCGAGTTTTTCTTAAAAATATTCTAATTAGATATCAAATTCTAGATTTATTGATCACTTGATAAAATTGGTTCAGGCAACTACTATATGAGATAATGTCCACTAAAGCCTTTTGAGGAAAAAAAACAAATAATCAATTGCATTAAGGTTCCACTTTTTTCTCTAGATACCTCCCATCTTTCACCCTACGATTTTTCTTAATGTACGGCTTTTATTCGTTTTTCGACGGTTGTAAAAATCTTCATCATTAATTAAAACATAACAATAACTTGAACTTGAACTGACTGATTTTTATTTTTATTTTTTTATGAGGAAAAACTGATTATGGCTATTTGGCACATGATGCATCACTCGGATTTTGTGATTGCAGCAGCCTAGCTACTTGCTTTTGCCGACACTTGTGCAACAACTCCCTGATTGTTCATCCTTTTTGCGCTATACTGCTATTAATAAGCACACACCTAAATAGCTAGCTATACGTGATTAATCAAATTATGCCTTGCCGCTGGTGTGCTCCCAATCCCAAATTGAATCATTTGCTGTTCGTTGGTCGGTCGGTCGGTCGATCGATCCCGTACGTGTCACATCATCGCAGTAGTACGTACCGCACTACTACTGCAGTGTACAAGAAAAAAGTTGTGCGTGCATGGTCCTCCTACTGATCTATACACGCACGAACGCGTACACTTTGATTTGAAATCTCGTCTTGGTCTATTTGCCCAATATAATGAAGCATCTCGTCAGGGGAAGCGAGCTAAATTCGAAACGTGACGATGCTGAAAGTATCTTTATTTGAGGCAATGGACTCGAGCTGAGGGTCGTCGTCGTCGATGAACTTTGTGCTAGGCCCACGCAATTATCACGGCACAATTATAAGATCGAAAAGAAGACAAAACAATGGGGCTCTGTCCCTAGCAACCGACTTTTTTTTTGTCCTTCAGTTTTTTTAATAAAAATACTGTTTTTTTGCGGGCAAAATGAAGATACAGTTAACCAGAACAAATCTCTACTATTGTATATACCCAGCTCTTAACCACCTTAAAATACGTTTTCCTTTAAATTTGATCAAAACTAAATAGTTTGACTTAGGATAAAATCATAGAGAGCAATAATTTGAAACTAAAAAAAAACTAAGGGAGTATTGCCAACCGCTCCTAAGTCATACTGGCTTACAGCGGCCTCAATATATGGTACAAACTGATGCCCATTTCCACTCTTGACACTAGCAGCTCACCGATTTTCAATAGAGCGATAATATGGTCAAATTGTTATAAAATAATGACAAGTAATCGACGAAAGTAAGGAAATCAAACCGCAAGAGACACGAGATTTAACATGGAAAACCCTCCCAACACGAGAGGGAAAAACCACGGACGCCAGCCAGCAAGAACTTCACTATGATCGAAGTCCGGTTACAAACGCCAACGGCGGCAGCTTACAAGAAGACGAGAGAATCAATCTCTAATGAAAAACCCTACGGGGTTATATGACCCGTACCGTACCGCGGGGGCTTCGCCCCCCCCCCCCCCCCGGTCGTGATCTGGGCAAAAGAGGCACAGCCCTATGGGCTTACTTCTGCCTCCGCTCCGTCCGTCAGAAATAGACGGCCTTTTCTCTTGACATAATTTGGATCATCATTCAACACAAAATCCAATGTTGTACTTTGACCGGTAATGTCTACTAGATAGAGTAAAACGAGTTATGCAGTACAAAATTTATTCCAGGACGAATTTAGGAACATCAGCACCATGTTATCGATCTATGTGAAAGGGCCTAGTTATATGCTTCAGTGGTAAAAGATCTTCGCCCTGTTCGTCTGGCTTATCAGCCAGCAGTACTTTTCTCTCAGAAAAAACCAGTCACCAGCAACCAGTCAGCAATACTTTTCTCTCAGAACAAACCAGCACCAGCCACCAGCAATCAGCCAAGCGAACAGGCCGCTTTCCGTCTGTACCACACAAAAGCATACTCCCTCCGTCCCGCAAAGACTGTTCATATAGCTTTCAAAATTTGTCCCACAAAGAGTGTTCTTTTAGCTCGTATTAAATGCTCTTCTCATTAAACTAACACCATGTACCAAGGAAATATTGCATTGAGAAACACATGGAGCCAATGATATGCTTATTTGATGACTCTTTTCAAGTTTCAATGCATAATTAATTAGGGGTAACAAGATCATTTGTCACAACTACTAGCATGTCTTAAATTTTCTAAACGAACAGTCTTTGTGGGACGGAGGGAGTACGGCATGTGGCTCGGTCCAGTCTCAAATGACGACCTTATTATGACGGGTAGAGCAGAGGTTCGGGAATTGTGTTCGACCTATATGCGAGAATACCTTGTTCTTAATACAATGCTAATAAAGTCGATCTGCTGGAACCTTTTTGCAAACCAGGATTCCGTGGTGAGAAATGCGGATTAATTATAGATAAGGAACATCAATATTGCAACGACGTTATTTCTGCTTTACTAGTATTTTTTTTCTCTTCTGGATTGATGCAATTTGCTGATTGGACCGTCGTGGAATGGCTGTGAACGTACGTGCTGCCGTGGCGACAAAGAATCATTTGAGCCCTACTCCTATCTCGTGGACCATCTCCATCCAACCGGAACAAGGAACATCGTGCTAAGGATTGAATCCGAAGAATGCCACGGCTGCAAGCAAAGCAAAGGCATCTGCTGCTGCTGCGGCACCCGTTGTCAGAGCAGCAGGTGATGATCAGAAAATCGGAACCGGATCCAGTCCAGGGAAAAATGTGTTCAAAAGGGGATCGGAGGAGGAAACAAGGCAAAATTTAAATAGCCAATACACGTAATGAGGAACAAGGTGCGAATAGGCTTGTAGTCCAATGGTAGGATGGTCCAGTGGGACGCTACCCACCAGGGTTCAAATCCTGGTGCTTGCACCTTTTCCTGGATTTATTCCAGGATTTTCCGGTGTTATGCATTAAGTGGTAAGCGACGTTCCCGTCGACGACGAGGCGCCAGTGGTGACTTCGAGAATCTCCAGATCTGCCGGTGCTTAGTTTTTCGGAGGTGCTCATAGGGGTAGGGTTTGCGTACGTGTATTCATAGGGGTGAGTGTGCATGCGTGTTGTGAACGTGTGCGTTGTACTGTGTAATCTCAAAAAAATGAGGAACAAGGTGTTGTCGCTTTCCTCTTTCCAGTAGAGCTCTTCCGAGCTCCTTTCCGGTGCTCTATACTAGGCTATACTACTATTAAATCCGGTGCCCTATACTAGGCTATACTACTATTAAAAAAGGACTAGTATACATAGATCCAACGGTTCAGATGAATTGTATACTTCGTAAAACTAAACGGTAGTATGAGGTGGTATAAATGGGTAGTATAAGGTGGTATAGAGTATTATGAGAAATTAAACAACTTTTACAATTACAACCTTAAACAACTTTTACAATTACAACCTCGTATTATGAGTTAATTACAAACCCACTAATTATAATCAAAAATTTTATAACAAACAATTCATTTGGTCTTCTCCTCGTCCGTCACTGGCACAGCCGAATACAGGTGCTGCAGCCTGCAGGCTTGGATCATCAACTAAGCAATGCAGTTCCAAGTTTCAGAACGGTTCTCATGTTTGTACTGACGTCTCAATTCAGTCTCTATGATGGCGCCACAACGCCCCTACAATCTCGAGGGCTTGGTTGCAGTGGCACACGAATGTATATATAGTCACCGGGAACGCGGGTCGATGCGGCGATCTTCGTTCCAGGGAACGTCGTCCCAAAACACAGAACGGAAACGCGCCGGGACGGAGCACGGAACGCAGGCGGAACACGACCCCGCCGGTCGCCCGCCCCGCCCGCGGAACTCGACCGCGTCCCCGCGCCAGGAACGGGAGGCCAAGCGGTCCGTTCCCATCGGGGCAAGACGAGGGAGGTGAAGCGCGTTCCCGCCGGTCAGCCCCCATTAATCAGCATCGAGTCCTGGACCAGGAAGGCGGAAGGCCAAGCTACTTGGGGGCTTTATTAGGTGAGGCTGTCGATCTGCTCTGCTCCTGCACTTCTCCCTCCTCCGGTCCTCCCTCTTCTCTAATCTCTGCTCTGCCCCTGCACTTCTCCAATGGCGTTCGGATCGGGGAAGCGCAGGCGGTCTGAGGATCTGCTATTTTTTTCTACCTTTGAGTCTTCAGTCATGGTCTCATGTCAGACAATTAAGCTATTTGGTTAATTTTCATTTGAAGTATTGTTTCAAACTGTATCGATCTATATATACATGGTTCGCGTCCCTCGTTCCTTCCCATCGTTCCGGGAACATCGTCCCGAACTAACTTGGATCACGATCCAAGTTAATTTGGGACGTGCTGAAGCTGTATACTCATCGTTCCAAGTAGTTTTGAAAAACGGCGTACCACGATCCTCGTTCCCGTTCCTCGACCCGGTCGACCCGGGAACACGGTGACTAGGCACCATTCGCGTCTCGGTTCGACGTCCGAGCAGTGGCGGCACGGCCTTCCTTGGCCGGCGGCCAACCACAACAGTGGGAGCATGAGAATTGGAATCGCGATGTCGTGAACAGCGCGGCGCGCCGGCGACCACCACAACCAAGAATGTGGCCTGTTGAACGATGGCCGATCGGCCTCACGAGGAGGATCCAGATCAGGATGCGCCGGCGACGACATGCATATCGAGAAAATGAGTTGGGTGGAGGCGGTGTGCGAGGCAAAATCAAGAGATATTAGATTAATATAACATGCACTAATTACTAATTTACCCATACCATAAAAGAGCTTATACTCCATACCAATGCACCGTAAAAGAGCTCTTCCAGTAAGGCCCTGTTTAGTTCTTCAAAAGTTCCTAAAACTTTCGCATTGCGGACCGTGCCACCTCTCACAGAACACATTTTCTAATGAAAAATTTTATCACTTTCACCAAAAATTTCACCAACTAAGGCCCTGCTTGGTTCGCATAAGTCACCGACTTATAAGTCAGTTGGATTTAAGTTGGTCATGTTTGGTTGCAGTGACTTATAAGTCAGTGGGCTCCACACATGGTAGGAGAGAGAAAAAGTGGAAATAAGTCACTTTAAGTAGGAGTGAAGCTACTTATGCAACTTATAAGTCAGACGATTTAAGTTAGAGTTGTTTGGTTTCACAAGTAACTTATTTTGCACTTTTTACACTTTAAGTCACCCTACTTATGAGAACCAAACAGGACCTAAACGGGGCCTAAGGAAGAAGGACCCATTCAGTGTTGATGCTGCTTGGCTCCAACTCCTTATTTGCTCATAAACCGGTTGAAATATTTGTGTTATGAGAAATATACTTCGTCTTTCGCAAAAAGAATAAAAAAAATACACTACCCTATTTTTCTTGATATATACGATGTTCAGAAGAACCTAATTAAAGTTTTTTGTCTAACATTTAATAAACAAAGATATTTGGAAAACCTAACTATCACTGCACGTACTGGACCGACGATCGGTGCGCTCCTACACTGAATCCACACGGTAGCAGGTGCATGCGGCGGCCGCGGGCTCACTGCTCGTATAGTCTCGCATGACCGTTGGGCCGGGGATTAGCTTAGACTGGGTGCGCGCCACCGCGTGGACACGATGATCCACGACGCCGGCCGGTGACGGCGACGTACGGCCAGGGCCAGCCCTGCATATTTAATTATCGAAGATGCACGATTTGGGTCTTCAGATTAGTGTCGTCATGATCAACCTTTAATTTGTACGCACTAGCACCGGTGTCTCATATATATAAGAATACGAATTACTGTACACACGTACTTTACATGATTGGGGCATTGAATCGCGCATGCATGCATCATGCATATATGTACCGAGAGCTACGTCCTAGCTACGACCAAGCAACTAACGGTCTCCAACAAGCTTAATTATAATATATAATAAAAAATTTCAATAAAGAAATACATGAGCAATAATAATAACAATATGATTATGTTTATGCAAATGATGCTCTTGTGTGTTTCTAATGCACGCACGCAAGTAGCTAGGGAGCCCGCGCGAACGGCGATACGAGCGGGGGTGGTGGTGGCCCACGCGGAAGGGAGACAGGGACGCCGCGTCCAACCCGGCCAGGTGATCTGATGCGATGCCCCCAGCCCCCGTCGGTTCCTCGATCATTTTAATTAGTTGTTAATTTCTTTGATGCTCACCGACACCGATCACCTTCACACTTCACAAACCATCATCTCAACCTCTCATTTCACTTACCCTGACAGTTTTCAGGATTTCCTGACGGTTTTTTACAAATTTGAATGCAAATCCGAGATTATATATGACCTTTAAATCTGAGGAAGAATCAATGGTAACAATTTTGAAGGCGGGTCTGTAAACTGTGAAGTATATGATGAGGAAGAATGAACGAAAAAGAAGAACGGATTTCCACCTCACCATCCATCATCACAAACCCCCCAATTAATAACGTACCCATATCACCAGCTGTGCCGCTGCCAGTGGGCCCCACAGGTCAGCTCCTCCTGCACCGACGCGCACGGACGCTCCCATTCCGTTCCTGCGCAAGCACAGGCACGCCATACCCGCTCCCCCCACTACTGCTGCATACATGGTACAGTGCTCCTCCTTCACTTGGGAGCCGTAGTAGGAGAGTACATGACTGACCAACCCCTCCTCACCCCAGGATCGATTGGCTGCTTGCTTGCGATCAACAGCTGAATTCCATTGCCAACTATAAGTAGCAGCTGCAGCTAATCAGTCAGCAACTAGGCACCAAACCATCACTTCACTCCCCACCCTCCTCCCCCGGTTCTCCCCGTCCACCGCGTACGATCGCCATTCACCACCACACCTAGCTGCCGCCACCGCCGCCATGGCAGAGAAGCCGCCTCTGCCGCCCAAGCCCAAGCCGCCCCTGCCGTCCAATCCGAGGCCGCCACCGCCGCCCAAGGCGCCATCCGCGGCGGCACGGCCCGCGCCGACGCCGGTCCACGCCACCAACGGCGCCAGGGCCGCGCCGCCTTTCAAGAAGCCCACGCTCGCGCCGCCGCCGCAGGTGTTCCCGCTCAAGCCGCCGCCGGCGCGCCAGTACCCGCCTCCTCCCCCTGGCGGCGCGAGGAAGCCTCGGTACCGGCAGCAGCGCCACCGACGGGGCAACCCTTGCTCGTGCCGCCGGCTGTGCTGCTTCGCCACGGGGCTCGCCCTCCTCGCGCTCTGCCTCGCCCTCGCCGCGTCCTGCCTCGCCTACCTCTACTACCGCCCGCGCCCGCCGTCGTTCCACCTCCAGCCGCTCTCCCCCGTGCGCCTCCGCCTCGGCAACTCCTCCTCGGGGGCCGTCTCCGCCATGGACGCCACCGTGGGCGTCCGCGCCGTGTCGTGGAACCCCAACGAGCGCGTCGCGTTCCGGTACGGCGGCGGCGAGGGCCGCGTCGCGCTGGCCGACGCCGACGGGGAAGTCGCGCTGGGCTGGGCGCCCCTCGACGGGTTCGACCACGCGCCGCGGACCGTCGCGTTCGTGGCGTTCGTGGCGACGGCGAAGGGGGTGGTCGTCGACGAGGCCGTGGCGGCGCGCGTCCGGGACCGGTACAGGAGGCGGCAGCAGGGGTTCAAGGTGGTCGTGGACACCCACGTCGGCGTCCGCGTCGGCGCGCTGCGCACCGGCATGGTGCCAGTCAGGCTGCTCTGCGACGGCGGCGCGATGGCGCCGCGCGGTGGGTCCGGCGGGGACGCGGTGGGGCCCATGAGCAAGTGCCAGGTGTATCTGTTCAGAGTAAGATGGTGAGTTCATTCACTCTGCTCTGCTCCTTTTGCATCTACTACCGGCCGCGTTGGTTGCGTTGCGTTGCATGCTTTTGTCGGTGTCGCATTTACCATTTGTCCTATCAACTTCTTGCACAACGAACTGTCCTAGTAAAGTAGTCTTTTGACATGAAAATCCTTAAAACTTTCCTGAAAAATTAAAAGGGTTGTGAAATAGGTTTTGTTATTAATCCACGTTTAATATTTCTAATTATTATTTGAAGATCGATGTGACGGGTAGTTGGGGAAAAAATTAGGAATCTAATGGAGCCATAATTAAGATCGTCGCGTCCAAATTTCCTGGGAAATCCAGTGCTTTCGCTGGTAACCGAAAAGACTATCGGATCGAAACCCCATCAATCTAGAGCACGGAGGAAGATTCCATGGGTCAATGAGAGGGGATCAAGGCCAGGTATGGAGCCACATGGTGACAAAGCACGGCCGTGAGGGTGTGGCTGTCCCGAGCGATCCCTAGCAAGACAATTCGTGCCACCACGGCACCACACGAGATGCCCAGCGGCCTCCACAGTAGTAGATCGCGCCGATCCAGGGGGCATGTCGGGAGACGCCATCTGCCTGCTGCCTGACAACCACCGATGCCCATGAGACGACATGAGTGAGCTAGCGCAACGGAACGGCTTGGCCTGGCCCTGGTGTCTGCCCCCACTCCCCAGCAAAAAGCCATCCTCGATCCCCCAGCAAAAGCCGACGAGATCCATGGACGATGAGAGAGATCCTGTGACGAGATCAGATCAGCTTAATCAAAGAACGGCAAGAATTCTCCGGACGAAAAATTGAATGCCCAGGTAGATGTATCATGTATGTTATAGCTACACGCTGCTGCATACATGTTAGCACATACAGACATACAGTAGTTCATGCGTGTGGCTAGATTCACGATCGATCCAATCTGCCGGCCCCACTTCATTCGGTGCGCCAAATTTTTCTGCAAGTTTGCGTTGGTCTAGTTGGACCATCAGGTTCAGGGGTAGCTAGCTAACTAGCTCTCGTGTGCTAAAAGATGCCCAAGTTTTGGCGAGACTACCAGGGGGAGGGACGAATGGGGAAACTTCAACGGGACATTGGATCCTGGATGAGTGGAGCATTATTGGTAGCGAGAAAGGACCAGTGTCTTGCCTTCTATTATACTACTATAAATAAAAGCATCGTACTATACCCAAATTGCCTTACACGTTCGATGATCAATCATCGGAGACAAAAGTATGGGGCAATAATTCTGTGTGAAATCAGTTTTCTGAACGTGATATTATTCCAGTCTTCTTTCTAATATATTGCGGATTCTTTCTTGTTTACAAATTACGTACATATTTATTATTTATTTTCAAGGGCAACTATGACTCTATGAGGTTTTCTTGAAATACGTACTGTAGTTTCAGTTTTTTTTAAAAAAAAATCTTTGAGAATGTGGACTGTCCTAGTGCATTTACCGTAAAATCCATTTCTTTTTTTCCCCAGAAATGTCGTGATTTTTTTCATGGGCACTAGTTGGGAAAAAGGGGAAGATTTTGTCCGGAGTTGTGGCAAATGCTGTAGCATTTTTACTGGGCCACTTTGTTTGAACTGTTTGCATAGGTGAGCTAGAAAACAAGCGAGGCATAGTACTGTACCAGCTGCTTACCACGAAGGGAATAATTCTGATAAAACAAAATTTTCCAAAATTCTGAACAATTGGCACATAGGACAAGCTCAACCAGCGTGTCATGACCCATGAGGCATGAATGTGATACCAACTAACATGAGTCCATGACCATCAACTGTGTATTGCTATACTCTGCTGTCAGCTTGGCATTTGTTACTACAACAGTCCACACTCCACAGTTCTTTGACAGACAACCTCAAACATGCTGAACTTTTGATTTTAAGAACCCAAATATATAGACTGATCTTTTTGTGACAATATTGTTTCAGGTTTAGCTTGAACTGAAGGCGGAAGCGGGACATAAGGGCTGCTAGCCAGCTGCTTACGTAGTACGTACAGACCATCGAGCTTAAACCATAGGGGCAGAAGCTGCAGATGCTGTAAATTATCCGTGTGTTTTGCCGACAGGATGATGGCGATTGGTTTGCACCGAACTTTATTAGTTCTGAACATGAAATGGATGGCCTGAAGACTCTGAACTCTCCAAAACATGTAGTGACGAGAGTTAAAGAAACCAAGTTTGTAACTGTATATTACACTCCCAGCTCCCAATTCTTTTGATTGTGTGGTGTATACATAGCAAGAATGAAACGAACCATGGGTGTGTGTTTCTTGTCAGTTGCCCCTTACAGGTTTCTCCCATTATCTTAACAGGTAAATGATATGACGATTCTGATCTGAATTTCAGAAATTTGAGCTTTCTTCTAGATTTTAGAATTAGAAAGAAACTAGCCCATCAACCCATGCTAATGTTTCTAAAAGTTATTATATCTGAAAATTATTTAGAAATAAAACTTCTACGTAATAATCAAAACTGTTTACCTACTACTCTCTCATTTTTTCAATACTTCAACAAAATATTAATATATCACCTAAAAACATAATACTCATATAGTTGTGTACTTATCTTTGTCTAGTCATAACTGATTTTTTATTAGTCCCCATACACTTTTTCATCCAAATTCAAAATTTTCTCACTTTATATCACAGCTCCATTCATTGAATTTAGTATACAAATCACATTACTTATTGGCATACATGTATAAATAGTCTACATGGTGACACCCATCACACATATATACCTTAAATTAATATTTATATATTAACAATGACATAAATAGGTAATTTAGAATCATGTATTAGTTTAATTTTGGATATTTCTATATTATGCATATAAATATAATTAGATTAAGGTTTAGATGTTTACTTTAGGTTATTTTCAGTAATGATACACATGGGTAACTTAGATACAAATTTAGAATGATATTTTATGTTATGTTTTACATTTATATACATGAGTAATTTGGATGGAGATTATGGGGTTAATTAATTTTGCTTATTTTTTTACAATGATAGAGCTTTATAATTTAGGTATATGTTTAATATTTATTAGAATATTTTCATAATGATAGTTGTCAATAACTTTTTAGAAAAATATAATAGATCAATGGCTATGATTATTAAAGTTTACAACATTCATATTGAATGTTTCTAATTTTTATAAAGAATTCTCGCATTTATCTTTTTTTCTAACATGTTTTGCGAGAACTGAATTAATGAAAAAAATGAAACCACACTACTACAAAACTATTACCTTGAGGATCTACCTGTCACTTGTTAAATGTTAGAACACGTACAATACTTATATAGATATATCTTTATCTGATAGTGATATAATTTAGTGAATAAATACTTTATAATGTTTCATCCACATTTAAAGTCATTAACTTTATTTTCACTTTGCATCATAACTATATATGCTTGAATTTGTTTACCGGACCCTAAATTTGAGCTACAATTTTCTCACCACTTAATCTATATCTTTATAAATGATAACACACACCATGCATATATACCTTAACTATTTTTATCATATATCGATAGTGTAAGAAACAAATAATTTAGAATCATATTTTGGTGTACATTTTAAACTAGAGTTATTTGGATTCAATTTTGGGGTTACGTCATGTTATTTTTTAAAAAAATAGCATATGTGGGCAATATAGATGAAATAAAAAATTTAAGGGGTTATTTAATTTAATTTTAGTATTAGTAGTGGGCAATTTATCTGCCAATTTAGGGAGGTTTAAATTATTTTTATAGTGATAGAAGTGGATAATTTTTATAAAGATTTGGGGTTACTTTAGTTTATTATATGTAATGGCAGATTGGGTAATTTAGATATAGATGTAGGGGTTACTTTAGGCTATTTTATAATGACATAGGTGGGTAACTTTTTAGATAACATAATAGATCTAATGGTTGTGATGATTTGAGTCTACCGATTGATGGCTAGACGTTTTGCTTTTTTCTGAGATTTTTTTAGAATTTCTCTCGATTTGTAGAGCCTTTAATTAGTAATAGTAAGTTGGATCTTAAGTGTGAGCTATAATTTTAATACATAAATATATATTCTCATCACTGACTCTATATCTTTATGAATAGTGATGCGTATCATGTGCATATACCTTAATTATCATATCATACATCAATAGTGTAAGAAATAAACGATTTAGACATATATTGCTTTATATTTTAATTAAGGTGATTTGTATTCAAATGTATAGTTACATCATGTTATTTTTAATAATAGCATGTATATATTAATATCGATGCAAAATTAAGATTTACTTGAAGTTATTTTAAGTACTACTGGCAAGCAATTTAGTTTTAATAAGCAGTTGAAGGGATGTGATTAGCTGCACGTCTTCACATCTTTGTCACTTTCCTTTTATAATAATAATAATAATAATAATAATAATAATAATAATAATAATAATAATAATAATAATGACACATTGTTTTGCTATAATGAGCATATAGTAGACCTTGTGGTGATGTTTTGTGATATCTTCTTAATTAGTGTGGTTGACATTTGTTAATTGTTATTGTTAAAGTTGCTCATTAAATATTAGTATGTGGTTTATCTTTATAAATTGATTATGTTGTTGCTTCTGTGTTTTACTCTGTTTGTGAGGTTATGCTTTGTTCTCTAGCATGACGAAAGGTTGTTTAGTAACATCTTGGGATGTTGTGACGCTTGGGGTGTTACAGCTGTGAACGTGAGGCCTTTGTTTCAGGACTAGCTTTTGAGGTGGTCCCACTGCAAGTAGTTGAATGTCATTCTGATACATCTCCAAAAATATCTCAGTCAAATTTGCTAAAATTTTAAGGTGCCAATGCAAGAGTTTAGTTTGGGTCCGGCTCTCGAGGTGGGCCCACATGTAGATTAGGCACACTAATCTACACAAAGTAGCTGACTGACATTATGAGACATCTCCAACAAATCTCAATTAAGTTTGCTAAAATTTTAAGGTGTGAAGTGTGAACACGAGGTTTTGCTTTTAGAGTCCTACTTTCACGGTGAGCCCACAGGTAGATTAGGCATGCTAATATGCACTGTAAGGTAATGCATACCGAAAGTTGGTATTGTAATTTGGCATGTATGCGAAAAACAAGGACGACTTTAATGAATAAAGACATGCCGTTACTGGTATCTTCCATAAGCAATTCATTTTGTACATGCAACCTCGAGCTGTTATAATATATAAAATATTTTAAATCTTATTTATATTATGGGAATAGAAAAATTGGTAGTCATCTCAATTGGTGTAGCTAGTGTTCCAACACAGAAACTCTCTCCTCCAGTTCTTCCTTCCCCTAACATCCATGGCTTCAGCTCCCTACCTTAAGAAAGTGCGCCGATTCTTCTCTTGCTTGTTGTTTTCTCATGGAATTGATTCATCCTTTTCAATGATGATTCTCACCTTTTGCATGTTTTTTCAAGAAAATGATTGTGTTGATTTCTTTGAATGCATGAGTGCATTCCAAAAACATCATATCTTCGTTATGATTACTTTTGTTAGAAATTATGTTGATGTGCTTATCGTCTTGAATCAAGTGATTCAAATACCAGTTCCCCTTCTCAGAAAGAAGTTATTGAAGGAATTGATTTCTACCTCAATAACGTTTGCTACGAGGCCGTGGGAGATATTCTTAATGATTTTGAGATCTGTGAATTAATTTATGAATACGCTCAAGATCATGATGAGCGTCTAAAGGAGGAAATTTACTTAAGGCTGGTGAGAGTACTACATGAAAGGACCTTGTGATGCCTAGAAGGGGGGTGAATAGGCTCACTTCAAATTTTCTTGAAAATTCTTCGCAGCGGTTAAATACAGGTCGGAACTTCCGACGCAGGGCCGGAACTTCCGATGGCTCGAAACTTCCGGTCCTGGGGCGGAACTTCCGACCTAGGTAAAAGAGACGAGTCTACAGCAGGAATTGAAATACAACCTAACAAATCTATATGAATCAAAAGCTGAGTTTAGATGCTAGGAACCTCCTGCAACCAAATATATGAGTTGAATCACAACAAATATATAGATCAAGCCAAAACACACTTCTAGGGTTAGAGAAAGGGAAGGAACTCAAACAAGCAATGGACAAGAGATTTAACCTGAAGTTCACTTCCACAAAGGAAGCTACGTCTCCATTGAGGATCCCACAAAGGGAGGGCTATCACCAAGAGCCTCTTGCCTCACTCAATCCCCACAAAGGAAGATTGGTGCTCACTAAGAATTCTCCACCAAGGAGGGGTAATACAAACGATCTCGGGTGCTCCACACGGAGAGGGCACTCAACGGGCGACGCCTAACCGTCTAGAAGCAAGCTTCAAGAGTAACAAACACGAATCAATGCCCGGAGATGCTTCAAGTGCTCTTAAGATGAAGGAGATGAACCACACACTCAAAGCTTCTCAATCTCACACCAAGAATCTCTTCCTCACCCTAACCCTAGCTCAAAGGATCAAAGATTGGGTCTAGAGAGGAGTGGGGAAGGGGAGTGAATGCTCTTGGGTGTGTTTGTCTCGAGTTAGGTCAGCAGCAACAAATGAAGAGAGAGGAGTTGGGGTATAAATACCCGAGCTCCAAAATCTAGCCGTTACTGTGCAGTTAAAGGGTTTATCGGAACTTCCGACCCGGAGTCGGAACTTCCGAGGGTTAGCTGGATTAGAAACAGAAGACCTTTATCAGAACTTCTGACCCAAGGTCGGAACTTCCGACGGTCGCAAGAGAGCAACCAGAAACCCTTTGTCGGAACCTCCGACCCTGGGTCGGAACTTCCGACAAACACTGAATTTTTCCCAAAAAATTCAGTAAGTGTTCGTGTGAAGGTGCGAGTGACTCTCAAAGAAGTTAGTATCTCGACTGAGCACTTTGGCATCTCTAGCACAACCATTCGCATCCCTCTTTATAGTACGGTGTTCCTATGACCAAATTCAAACCGAAAAGAATTTAAATCTTGCGTGAAGCTTGAACACCGTTTAGAATGAAATTGAGGGCTTCCTTTTTTCGTTAAACCTGCACACATCTTAGAGAAACTATTAAACACACCAAGTTGTGATTGTCATTATCACCAAAATTAATTAGGGGCCATAGATGCACTTTCACTACATAATCTTAATCTTAATCAATAATCTCATTTCATATTTATTAGGATCTGTAGGGTTATGGTTTGGGGGTCTAGGTGGAGGTCAAGTATAGAGGGAGTGCCCTGTGTGTCAGATAGTTTAGGGTGATGAGGTCGTGTTGGAAAGTGTTGAGTCTCTCTTGGAGGCGGCGAAGGCGCTGACCATGTGGGTGGCAAATAGAGGGCTCACCATCACTAAGTTAGTGAGGTAGCGATGAAAAATTTGGTGATAGAGAATGCACCATTAGACAAGAAGCGTAGGGAAGGGAAGCATGATTGGTTCCTCTTTGGAAGAGAGAGGCATATCTAGGTCCAAAGAATATTAAGAGAAAACAAACACTTGCAATTTAATGGAGCATTGCTCAATGCTCAGATTTGTTTGCTAAAAGTCAATGAGTTCTCTAGCGATATTTAAGGAGTTTTTCTTATATACAAATATAAAGTTAATGTGCTTTATCAAATCTATATGTGTATGGTATGCATGGTCTTGTAAGCAACTTGGATGAATCTTCTAGTCAAACCCATAATACTCAAGATCAAGCCACAAGTGCTCATATCTTGGAAACTATAGAGGAGGAAACAACTTCATCTCTATCAACTGACTCTTTGGGGGGGAACTTTAGATGACTTGAGCATAATAGATAATGCAAAAGTAAGGATGCCAACAAGTACATGATGATTATATTGAATTTATTATGTTGGACTAATCAATTTTTTTAAATGCTTTAGGAACTCCAGCTCCAACAAGATAACATACTAAAGGAAGAGAGAGCTTTATTTGTGATTTCCTTTGATGGTTATCCGTTGGCGAGAGATGAACTAGATGACTTCTTCAACTGGTAATTTATCTATTCAATAATATGATACATGTACATGTTCATAATTTACATTTAGGAATGTACACATTTATTTGAGTGAAAAAATTAATAAGAAACAAAACATTATTATATTTTTATTTATTGAAATCTATTGATTTATTATTAACTACACCAATAGCAAAAAAAGACATACAGAGCATTTAAGTTTATAAATTAGGAAGCATGTTTAGAAGAAAAAGAAGTCAAGTGTATGCTGAACCTATGTGTCATCATGACTCCATTGTTTTATCACCATACAATGTATCAAGAAGTATCTCTTAAAAAAATTCATGTTCTACCTAATTGGATCATTTTATTGCTCTATGTATATGAGATTTTGGTGAATAAAGTATGTTAAAATCTAGACATATTGTTCATATGTTTGCCTTATTTAATTTTTAGATTATATTTCTCCTACACTGGAGGTTTGGAATAATTGAAGATATCACAATAGAGGAACCAAGCATAACACCTGATTTGCATTGGGCTCTCATCACATTTCGATCAACATATGCAGTAATCCGTGGCCTCAATGAAGATAAGATGTTTCACTATGTCATAAATGGGAAAGATGTATGGGGTCAATGTTATGTTGAAGCTAAAGGGCGCCACTTCACCACAAATGGGAAAACGATTTGGTTAATTTGGAATAAGAGAGTTCTCTCCATCAGGAATTGAACAAAGGGTTAGGGTTTGTTCCAAAGTGCAATGATATAATTCGAGTTAACATGGCAACCTAATCATTTGCTTTTGTACTATAATAAACTCCTTGGTTGGAAACTATTTAGCTACGAATTGAATGATTGTAATCCTGTTTGTACAATGGACATGTGTAGTGTTTATATACATAAGAATCCAATAACCTTAATTGTAATGAACCCAATGTTTTAATGTGTCCCTATGCAGAAGATTACTATGCATTGTTAATATTATATTACAACAACAATTTAGGTAAATCTGAGAGATCATGCCTAAAATGGGAGACCATATCATTGTAGAGCCCTCTTCTTATCATGACATGCACAAGAAGATTAGGTGTCAGAGTTTGTAATATACAACAAAGAAATATAGATTATAGGTAGTTAGAGTTTGTAATCTAAAAGCTAGTGGGGCAAAATGCAAGAAAGACATCCATTTCCATGTCATTGTGAACTTTTGGGAGATATCCGAATTACAATTGTTGATGTTACAAGTAGATTATAACCCCACTAGGTGAGATGCATTGGAAGTACAAAAAGGTAGGACTTTGTTTGCTACCTGGGTTGAAAAAATCCTTCACACTACAAATTAAGTTTTGTTCTTTGTTCAGTAGAAATGCATAATCATGGAGCATGCAACACCTTACTCGGTAATGCTGATTAAACACTAAATGAAGGAACAAGAGGGGGTCAAATTTACCTGAACACCCAACATTTAGACATCTGGGAAAGCATGTTTCCCGAGAGAGACTGCCTTCTCTCAGGCTAGCAGTCTACTTCTACACCCGATATATCATATAACCTCTTTAAGCTCTTAAGATAAGAGCAGTATCCAGCACTCAAACATTGAAACACCTAGAGTATCACGCCACTATACATAGCCTGTCGATGGACTTTCTCTCGGAGCCTTGGAATGGTCTTAACTGAATATTCAGACAAAAAAAAGAAGGAAACTTAGTTGCACCACACTGATTTCATTGCAGACTCCAATGCAGCGCGAATAAGTATCTGCACCCTTGAGACATTGGTATTTGCACTAGCATTGGTTTGAGGCTACAATGCAAAGCAACAAAAAATAGATCTATTGCACACCATAAATAATATGCAGATCGGTTGGTAGGGATGATGCCATTGATGCGGTAAGCTCCTTGGTTGTGCTTCGCATCCTTAGTGGTAGCTTGAGACAAAGTGTGGCATGAGGAGTGAGGTGTAGAGGTAGAAGGTGAGCGATATATTTGTACAACCATCCAACATTGTTAGGTTCAATCCATGTGGCATCACCGATTATTGTGTGTGGAATAGGGTTTTGAGATTGAGTAGTAGTTGGGCTTCTAGCAATGGAATTTTATAGTGCCTTGTTTGCAGGTTGGGATGGAGCTAGAAGAGGCTAGGTTTGAAAACACTAGGTTAGAGACTTATCATCCTAAAAGGGAAGAAAAGCTGATCCAAAACTCTTTATTTCCCATGTATTTTAGAAAATGGTTTTCTACATCACATAATTTTATAAAACTACTTCTTTCATGAACAGCTCTCGCAATCATGCCGAGAAGTGACAATAGTAATTGAAAAAAAATGATTTCTTCGTTTATTATAGGCATATTTCGGATTGCTCCACTCCTAAACTTTGAGGCAAATGGGTGAGCTCCGCTAACTCTAGGTAAAAGAAAGATGTATATCTAGAGAGGTCAACTCCAAAGTTTTGTGGAGCTCCTAAAAAGTGATCCCACAAACAAAGTTTAATACCTCCTAATTAAGTACCTGAAGGACCGGATTGGCGACCAGAGAGGGGGGGGAGTGAATGGGAGCCGATAAAAATTCTTTCTCGAAAGAACTTGGCCTATGTCCCAATCGCAACTCCGAGGGTCACACACGATCAAGCGGGAGCACACACAAACCTCTCTCGAGACCTTAGGAAAAAAGCTTGAAAGGCTAGGAAGCAAAGCGGAAGCAAGCACGAAGGAGCTCGAGCAACATAGAGGATGGCTGAGACCTACCGGGTCATCCGGCCACAAACATCCGGGTCACCCTGAGGCATCTAGAGCCGCACCGGGTCACCCGACCACAAGTGTCCGGATCAACCTACCCCTTCGGGTCACCCGGCCACAAGTGTCCGGATCACCCGGGACAGCCCAGCAAACCGCCCGCGAATTCGCCCCAAACTTTCGATCGATGGATCTCCCAAACCACTTGGAGTCTTGAGACGAAACTTTGGGGAGATGATGAACACCCCAAGGGGAGGATATGCCCCAAAAATTTCAGCCTCTAACTCCCTACAACTCCCGGAATCGCGAATCTTGGCCAATAACACTATGAACTAGGGTTCATCCAAAAATTAACGAATCGAAGGCCAAATCCGGCATTTGAGGGGTTAAGATCATCCACAAAGAGGCACAAGGAACTCACCCATGATCCCCTCAAAGAAATCCGGAGAGAAATGCCCTCAAATCGACGAATCAAGCGACGAACAAAAATCCTAAGAAAAGGCTCCGAAAATCACCGAAAAAAGAAATGCTGGGAGTAAAGGATTTGGCACGAGATTGAGAAGGAAGATTTCACTATGAATATCTTAGCCAAATCCGGTTACAAGCCACTCTCAAGAATTATAAATCTTGGATGGCAAAAAGCTCAAACAAAGAGCCACTCACACCTCTCTCCTTTTCTCCCCAAGAGCACCCCAAAAATGAAAGAGCACTCCCACCAACTAAGCCAAAGAGTTGGCTGAAAATTCAGCCCCCTCCTCCTATATATAGGCCCTCCGGAAAAGACCGAAGTGCCCCTACACTAGGAGATACAGTACAAGCCCTCACAGGGGCATTTTGGTCAACACATGAAGTTCTCCATCGGACGGCCGCACATCTATCAGGCCTTCGCGTCCTCCCGATGCAACCACCTCGATCATGCCGCGTGTCGCCCGCTTCGAAGCTTCCCGATGCACCCGGATACCGTCTCCGTCACGTCGGGCCCTCGGGCTCAGTTTTGAGGCCCAAACCGAGAAACCCTCCTCCTGATGGTTTTGTAGCCAAACCACCAAACCCCGCATACAAGCTTCGGTCGTTAGCCGCTACCTTGCACCAGCTCGGTGTTGGTTTTGTGGCCAAACCAACAAACCCCGCATGCAAGCTTTGGTCATTAGCCGCTACCTTGCACCGGCTCCATGTCCACGACTTCGTCTTGCTCTTCTTGCACCATGCGGCCCGCACTTGATCCCGTCGGCCACCGGGTCCCTCAAACCAAGCCTACTTGTCTCTCCATCACCCTGGAGGTCACCTTGGCATAGACCTTTCACGCTTGTTCTTCACCTGCACTAACGCAAACCAAGCCGCAACCAACACCTGCAATACTAGGCCAAGAGTCAGTCCACACAACATTGTCAACCACTCCTCACAAGTGCATTGACAACACATAGAGAGTTACACAACTGACAACACAACCCGACAAAACACACTCAACACAAAGCCTCAAAACATCTGGTCAATCGCTCATCATATACAAACCAAGGCACATATCAACTTGGTTTCTCAGTACCTGAGCAATCATATCTTGGAAGACATTCATAGAGATGATCTCGTCAGGGATACCATTGATGTGGTACTACTTCCCTATCCTCAAGGTCGATCATTGACAACAGTGCAGGAGAAAAGATGGCGTAAGGAGCAAGGTGTAGATGGAGGCGAGCGCCATATCCATGCAGCCATCCAGCATCGCCAGGTAAAACCTGTGACGCATCGCTGTAGGCTGTATCAACTATGCCGAAACCATCAGAGTGGCTAGAGCATGGCAACAATCACGGCTGGCGTTGGTGTTGTGTGATCATTTCCAACCAAGAGCCTCCCGCTTCACTGCAAACACTAGGATTAGGTTTCCCAGAAGTGCTCAACTAGTTGAGCAGAGCAAAGAAACTAAAGGAAGGATACCCAGAAGTAATTCCTAGAAGTGTTAACTATTTTTTTATGTTATCATAGTGTGTAGTTTTTGTTTTTTTTTTGCGACCTTCTCCCCGTTTAGTTCCCAAAAATTTCTCTACCACCCGTCACATCGAAACTAACGACACTAATTAGGAACATTAAATGTGAATTAATGACAAAACCCATTCCATAACCCTTAGCTCAAATCGCGAGACGAATCTAACGAGCCTAATTATGCCATGATTAGACACCATTGTGCTACAGTAAACAATCTCTAATGACGAATTAATTAGGCTTAATAGATTCGTCTCGCGATTTCCTCTTCAATTATGTCATTAGTTTCATAATTAATCTATGTTTAATACTCCTAAATAGACCTTGAAAAGGTGGTCCAAAAATTTTTTCCAACTAAACATGGCCTATAATCACATGATGGGTTACAATCTTCCTGCATGAGTCGATACAGGAAAACAGGTGCAAGATCTGCCCAAGGTAAGAATGCATGTTCTCTGTCTAGATTCAAAATCACTATAGCTCCTTTTGTCCAATAGACTAAGATCAACTCCAAGAGGCTAGGTATAATCCTACCTATATTTAGAGATTCACAACGACTCTAAAATAATAGACAACCTCCTCAATGGTGGGGTAAACAAAAAGACTCTCCAATACTAAATTACCTATATTAAAATACCCTTTGGTCGATCCTTTTTTTTCCTCCTGGCCAATCCATTTTTCCTCCTCCATCGTCAGACTCGTCCAAAGGCAGAATGTCGTCGCCTATCGATCCCTCCTCTTTGGATGATGAGAATGATCTATTTTTTTGGTGCTGCGCACATGATCATTGAGGATTCGATTCATCATCCAGGTCGAATTGGTTCTGTTGAGGGACATGAGGCAGTGGATCGTGAACAACTATTGCACCATGGTCTTCTTTACAAAGACTATTTCTAAGATAACCCTACGTTCAAAGCAAAGACCTTTAAACAGAGATTCACGCGTTTTCTATTATTTTTTATGTTATGTCTACTGTAGTATTGCTAATTTTTTAAATTGCATCGTGACATAGGTTTTGGATGAGGCAACTTGTATTTCTTCGCATAATGAACGTTGTTGAGGAACATGACGACTATTTTTTGCAGAAGAGGAATGCAACCGGTGTGGACTATCTGGTCTACAAAAGGTAGTTGCGGTTTTTCCTATGTTAGCTTATGAATTACCGACTGATGCTTTGTACGACTACATTCACAAATCATGGGAAAACATTTCAGAGATGAGGAGGACATACTTGTGTCAAAGTGGCTAAATGTGGGCATGGATCCTATTCAAGGAGTTGATCAAACACATGGCACATTATGGACATAATGCATGACTATTTCCAAGCAAACAAGACGTTTGAGTCAAATCGTTCAAAAGGTTCTTTCATGAACCGTTGATTGGGTATACAACATCATATGTTTTGTAGATGTCTGTCCAAGATTGAGGCTAATAACCACAGTGGTTGATCATTTGATAACAAGGTCATTACTCAATTTACTACAAACTAATTATTTGTCAGCTATCATCATTTGCCAGTACTTCAATTTCATGTTTATTTTGGTTTGAAATGTTCAAGGACGAGCGCTAGAAGAAGAGGCGAAAGTGGATGGAGAGGTGAAAGGAAAATTTATGTGCGAAAAAACAAGTAATAGGAAACAGAAGACAACGACAAATTTAAGTTTCTTATTGCTTGTTTTTTTGGCACATCCAATTTCCTTCTGCATTTCCAAACACTTGGGTTTGTCCTTCAAGATTTTCCACCAATGCAGAAAGGCAAACTTCCTCTTCTTCTGGTCTCTGTCCTTTAATATTGTACATGCATTTGCGATCTACACATTTCAAATCAAAATAAACATGAAAATCAAGTAGTGACAAATGATGATAGCTGACAAATAATGAGTTTGTAGTAAATTGAGTAACGAGCTTGTCAACATATGACCAACCACTAGTTACTAGCCTCAGTTTTGGACAGACAACCACAAAACAGATTAACATCATGTTGTATTCCCGACCAATGGTTCATTAAAGAACCTTCTGAACGATTTGACTGGAATGTCTTGTTTGCATGGAAAGTCATGTATTCTTGTCCATAATGTGCCATGTGTTTGATCAAGTCCTTGAAAAGGATCCATGCCCACAATCAGCCACCCTGACACAAGAAGTCCTTATCTCTGAAGTGTTTTCCCTATGATTTGTGAATGTACTCATCCAAAGCATTAGTCAGTACTCCATGAGCTAAATACAGAAAGCTGCAACGATCTTTTACAGACAAGATAGTCCTAGCACGCCGGTTGCATTCCTCTTCTGCACAAAATAGTCAGCATGTTCCTCAACAACATTCATCATGCGAAGAAATACAGGTCGCCTCATCCGAAACCTATGTCCCAATGGAATTAAAAAAATTAGCAATACTACACTAGACATAACATAAACAATACATAAAAATAATAGAAAACATGCGAACCTCTGTCTAAAGGTCTTTGCTTTGAACGTATGATTATCTGAGAAATAGTCTTTGTAAAGAAGACTGGTGCAATAGTGTAGAGGAATAGAATTGGAGAAACACCACACACCCCAATGAGGTGGGGTGACCTTCATTATATAGCCAATATGGCTTGGTATACAAGTAATACATCAAGTATACAAGAAAAGCAATCAATCAGTTGTACAATCTAGAAATCTCTAATGCTCGCCCGCAGTCGCAGCAGGAGGATCACGGACACAAAGTCTGAATCTGAAGTCAGTGAACAGCTACAATAGAAGACCCTTCATCATGATGTCCGCGAAATAGTGAGAGGGCGGGACGTGGAGGACCCGAACCTACCCCAATGCCACCTTCTCGCGGACGATGTGAATGTCGATCTCAATATGCTTCATGCGTCGGTGGTGAACCGGGTTTGCTGCCATGTAAGCAGCGCTCACGTTGTCACAATAGACAATCGTGGCTGAGTCGAGGGGGACATGGAACTCCTGAAGAAGCTGGCGAATCCAACAACACTAGTGGACTGCATGAGCAACCGCCTGGTACTCTGTCACGCCCTGAAATTTCTAATTTCAGGATGTGAATAGAAAGAATAATTAAACAACAATTTTCTCATAATTTTAAAAATTTTCCCAACATTTATTTTATTTACAGGAAATATAGTACAGGAAAAGCCTTTGTTAGTTTTTCAGAATTAAATAAATTAATTTGTGTGTGTTGCATTCATGCTGATGCATCTTGGTGTTTCATGAGTGCAAAAGTTTTTAAAATGCGTTTAGGTGCTGACCAAGATCTTCCGAGAATTTTCCAGCTTTTTCTGAAATTTATTCTCACTTTCCTTGAGCTATTTCTATTTATTAGAAGCCTCTAAAATCTTTTCATGAGCTCCAAATATTTTATTTGGATTGTTCGTGTCTCAATATATCTCAGGGAATTTTCCTGAAATTTTTGGTATTTTCGGAGTATTTCTCGTGGTTTAATGAATTATCTAAGATTATTCTATTCCCGAAAATATTATCTGAAAATAAAAAAGGGAAATCCTTTTCCTTTATCCCTCCCTCCTTCCTTTCTCTTTCGGCCCACAGCCGCTTGTAGCCCAGCCGGCCTTCTGGCCCAGCTCAGCCCACTCCGTTTTCCCCTCCGCTCGCGGTCGCTGACCGGTAGGTCCCGCGTGTCATCTTTCTCCTGCAGCAGTGGCCGAACCGGACACCGGAGTCTGACTCCGCCACGCCTGCGCCGCCGCCGGACTCTCCTCAGCGTCCATGCCGTGCGCGCCGCGGTCTCCCTCTGGGTCGCGCCCTTTATAGCGAGGCTGAGTCCTCCGTTGCGCCCCGTGCCCTTCCCTGCGCAAGCACGCCACCCGCCGCCGCTTTGTGCAGTGCCGCCACCAGGATGTGCGCCGCCGAGCTCGCCGTGTTGGATGCCGGTGCAAAGCGAAGCCGTTTCCACCAGGAGCCGTGCGACGTCAAGCCGCGTCCAGAGGGCCTCTTCCCGTCGCCGGAAGCCCGACGGAGCGCCGCCACTGCTGGCTTCTGTGCAATACAGAGTCGCCATCTGTTGTGTGCCGCTTTCGGTCTCTAAGCCGATCGAGCTGCTTGCATTCTCTGCAGTGCGCCATTTCCAGTCTCTACGTCGGGTTCAGATCAGCATCTTGGGCATTCGAAACAGCACTATGCATACTTGTATGCATATGTGTACGAGAGAGAGATCGAGCAGGTCACGACCGTTCTTTGCCTCGCTGTCAAGCTAGCCTACATGTACATGTAACATGTTGACGATTTCTTTCCCGAGCTGTACACGAACACGAGTTGGAGTTTGTTTTCTCCTAAGCTGGTCTACAGCGTGAAAATCTCCGTCAACCCTGACCCGTAACACAGCAAGCCGCATCCCCAACCTGTCTTTCTTTTCTATATATATAGAAGCAATTATGCCCGTGCGTTGCAACGGGAGATAGCATTGCTCGCATTATAATCGTTCGCCCCAGCTGCACCGTCACACACACACCCTCCCGTCCCCACAGCCTCCCGACCTCATCGTCGTCGTCGTCCCGCCTGAACCACTACGACCTCATCCACCGACGTCCACACCTTTCAAACATCTCCACCGTTTGCCAAAGCCTCGTCACCGTTTGCCTAACCACACCGTCGTTTCCATCGTGTACCCACCACCTCAAACTCGCCCTATCGTCCGGACCTCCCAAGCCTCGTCGTCATCTCTACATCGTCAGCTCACCGTTAAGCCCACGCCACCCAACCTCGTGCTCCGTCATCCGTGCTGATCGTATTTTGACCAAGTCGCCCCCACACCTCCCCGACCTCGATATTGTCCCCATCGCGCCCGCGCCACCCTAACCATGCCCGCCATTGTCTGTGTCTTTCAAACCTCGCCATCATCTACTCGACCTCACATTCGTTGTCATGTTGCCATTCCCATCGTGCACGCGCCACACCACAACCTCCCCGCCATCGTCTGTGCCTCCCAGCCTCGTCGTCGTGCACCCCGACTGCATCGTCGTCGTCCCTGCCTCCCCAACCTCATCATCACGTACGTGCCACCCCGACCTCACCAGCCTCGTCTGTGCCTTCCAGATCTCGTAGTCGTCTGCTCAACCTCGCCTTCTCTGGCCACATTGCCATCACGCAAACACATCACCTGGATCTCAGCCATCGTCATCCTCACCTCCCAACCCCATCGTCATCTGTCCTAGCTGCTCCGCCATCCCCGCTTTCCCGGCCTTACCGTCATGCTCACGCCACCCTGATCTCGCATGTCGTCGCCCGGCCGACCTTGCCTTCCTGTTCTGTGTTGTCAACACCACTGCCCAGATGCCTCCCCGACATAAACAGATCGAGATAACACCTATCAATGACATATGACACATCAAACATTAATGTATTGTTGCTTGAGGGCCCGCTAATCAATGACACACGGTTTTATTATAAAAAAGGTAAGAGACTTTTTTTCAAAACAACAACGAAACGAAACAATAGGCATGAATCTATTTCTCAGCACAAGTAAGTTGCGTGTGACCAATTCGTAATGATATCGCTTAGTGTGTGATATTTATGTCATCTTTTATAGGATTTCTACTCCGGTATAAACAATGTTATATTCTCAAAACAAGTTTGTCTCAAGTCAAGAAATAACCCTTAAAATTTGGAGGCTAAACACCTATCTAGATTTTAAAAAACTTAATATTATTTGTCGATGCATGCACATACATCCTTTATGAGTTGAAATCGTTTTTTCAATATCAGGATGCCTGTGTTCCAATCGTCTCAGGCACGCAAACACGTTTTTTAAATATTTTTTTTATTGATCCACAGTTGTTTTTAGGCAGAAGAAGCCAGAATTCTAAAAAATGGCAGAAGAAGGCAGAGGCTCGGTTGGAGGAGCGGGCGGCGGTTCAATTTTCCGCGGGTGGTTTCCCGGGCGGCGGTTTTCCGGGTCCACGCGGGTTCGCGCTGTTTTTCCCTAAGTCGGACCGGTTCAGGAGTGTTTTACTCCGTTTTGCGCACGGTTCACATGATTTTTATCCGGTTCTCAGCGACGAACGAAAATTAGGGGTAGAAGCAATCCTTGCTTTAATATTAGGTAGAGATATAAATCGTTTTGCAGACCCCCACGTGCCCTAGCTCCTTGGCACGCCGCCGCCGCAACAAGTCCATCCGGCGCCGCCATCGCAAGGGCAGGGGAGGCCTCTCTATTTTTCTCGGCTGGCCGGCAAACCCGGCAGCCACACGCCGGAAACATCGTCAAGAGTCTCCGTCGCCGCCGCAGCAGTTCGAGGAAGCTCCCGCCGAGAGTCTCCGTCACCGCCGCATCAGTTCGAGGAAGCTCCTGCCGACGTGATTCCATCTCGCATACGATCACCTCTCGTCGTCGTCGATCTTCGCCATCGCTCGTCCGATCCGTCGTCATCTTTGGCCTGAGGCCAACACGTACGTGAGCACTCCATCGTATTCAATTCCCATCTCTTCCTTGTCTGTCTTTCCGCCAAACCATGCCTCTGATGTTTCCCAGTTCCGTGGCCTGATGTATATAGTTGTCCTGTGTGCTTACCTGCAGATTATCATGAACGTCCCTTGCCTCCTGTGCCGTTGGCATCTACCGCTCTTTTGCTGCTGCCATCTGCGCATCGAGTTGTTGGCCAGATTTTTTTTCCAGAGTTATCCAGTATAAACCACGTACGTATAAGCATGGTGAGCAACAGCTTTTCCTCCATTGGTTGCTGCTGCATGAGTTACGTACGGCCATGCATGTCCATACGCAAGTTAGTCACAATCAATTCCTTTACCAGATTATTTGATTGTCTAAGTGGCTTGATGACATCATGCTTACATCATGCTTATGCTACACTTCTTTTCCATATAGTGAAACATCATGAATGTTTAGTCTTATCTTACGAATAATCCTTTCTTCAACTACCAATCTATTATTTAGTTTCTTTTCTTGATTATTGCTCATGGTGACAGCATCATTGCATCATGTTCAATCAACTATCTTTTTCTTGTTTAATCCATAGTTTCCATGTTTTAGCTTCGTTTTTATCCGTTCAAGTTGCGTTAGGTTCATAATAATGTAAAGAACACGTTAGTGGTGTGTTTTCTTCATACATGTTTTCTGAAAATTTATTTAATATTAATTTTGATTAAAGCTTAGTTATGCACATCTTTTATAAATTAAAGCAATATAGAGCTATACACTATTTTTCATAATTAATATTAATTTGATTAATGATTATTTCACGTACTTTTGTAAATAAAATCTAATTAGATCTTTACCCCGATTTTTCATAAATCAAATGTTAATTTGTTTAATATTTAAATAATTTTTTCTAATTAAAAGTTGATTAGGCTTTTACACCGATTTTACTAATAAATATTAATTTGATTAATACTAATGTCATGATATTTCCAATAATAATATGATCCACTCGAATCATAAAGTTACGTTTAGAAGATTCATATAGTTTACCTTTTCTAAGTTAAATGTTTAATTGGTATAATCTATATATGAATCTTTATAAATAAAACTTGACTAGTTATTTACTCCGGTCTTTTGCAAATAAAATATAATGGTGCATTAATTCCAACTTAGGGTATTTTCTTTATGAAATATCCTTTACATATCTTTTGCTAATTAAAATAAACCTAGCTCATGGTTATGTTCTCTCATATATGCAAATCGATCGTAGTCGTTCTTTATCAAAGCTCTCTGTCTCAGTGTGTCTTTGTTGTAGAGCTAATCCTCTTTCAAGCTCTAGATCTTTTGATCCTAGTTCATGCTCAAACCTAGTGCCTTTCCTAAAGCTAACCAAACCTTTTCTTTTCTCAGCACGGTCTGTGTGCTTCAGTGATCCATAGCATCGAACATATCCTTTAGTGCGTTCTTTTAAAGCTTTGATTTGATTGGTGCATTGTTCTTAGTGGTACTTGTTTGTTTTCATTGCATGCTTGTGCCCGATGATTGATGTGAGTAGAATGAACGTTGATCGAGAGCAGTGAAGAGCTTGAAGGTGAAGACATTCTGAGCAACATCACTACTCTGGTTAAAGGCAAGTGTGTCATTGTTCTTTTGTCCTAATAACTGTGTTTAATCACATTGCATATGCATGCATTCAATTTGATGGGTCCTATTAAGGATTATCCTAGTCTTTATGATCATTCCTTGTCAACCTGAGTTTATCTTTCTGTTGGGTAGCTCTGCTTAGCTGCTATACCTTGGGATATGGTGGTTCTAATGAACAGTAATGATAAACTTGCTTTACTTTTATGTTGTATCTCTGGTTAATACAAGATCATATGATTAATTGGAACATGGAGCGACCACCCAGGACAATAGTGCAACCACAAGGACTAAATGGCTCTGGTCTTGGCTGAGTAATTAGGGAAGTCTTGTGTGGCCATTACTCGGATAGTAGCTTGGATACAGAGGAATGCTTTTATGGCTCTTCTATTCCGGATAGGTATTGGAACGGAAGTACTCTATGGCTGACCGTCCGTGAATAGAAGTGAGGTACGAAAGATAGCCTCTATGGCATATGCTACTATGGACTAATACACATGGGAGGACTCTTTGTAAAGGCCTCGTAGCATCCCTATGCGATCACACCTCGGTAGTGTGGTATGATGTCTGATCAGCATCGCGTGGTTGGGTTTAAAGTTCTTTGAACTTTTATGCGACTTGTGGTGAAAGTGTACAACCTCTGCAGAGTGTAAAACTAATCGATTAGCCGTGCTCACGGTCAAGAGCGGCCTGGACCCTCACATGATAATTGAACTTGAAGATGGACTTAAATCATGGTTTATGGTTATGTTAGCCATATGCTTATCGCGTATCTCCTTATGTTAATTGTAGGTTGGTATAAACTTATATCTTAGTAATCAGGTGCTAATAAAATTTGACCAACTAAAAGTGCTTAATACAGTCAACCTATCAGCCTTTCCTTGTCAAACATTTGCATTCATACTTTCCCCACACTTGCTGAGTACGGTATGTACTCACCCTTACTATAAATAATGTTGCTCAGAAAGAGGAAGCTGCTATGAAGTTGTTGTGAAGATGTTGCTGGTGCTAGGTGTACGCAACCCCCAGTCGACTGCTTGTGGATGTTTGGAGCCTTCGTTTCCAGGATTTAAGCGTAATACTCTGATAATCTTCCTTTTTCTTACGTGATACTGTTTCTGTATTCACTTATATGTCACTATATGTATGAAAATAGATCCTAGCATTCATATAGTTATGCATCTGGTTTTCTTTGGAAAAACAGGTGTGACATACTCAATCTCAACGCTAGGCTTGGACACCATGGTATGACGCTTGGAGGACCAAGAGACCAAATTGTCGCAAAGGTAGACGCAAAAGCTGGAAGTGGAGCATCGAGAGCCTAGACAACCAACCAAATCCGCATTCGAGTACACAGTCAGGGACTAAACAGGACCAATGACTAATGAAAGGTGAGGCTCATGTGGATAATGCATGAAGAGACACACCTGCTAGGCCGCATACACAAGTGGGACAAGTGAAGTAAGGTACTGGAGAGCACCCACAACATTCTTGTACGTCGTGAGGGGGCACCTGGACATCGAGAGCTTGAGAGCTTGGCATGAGTGTCAACAGGAGTCACTGTAGAGTGACACTCAGCCATGCTGACGTGTTGGAAGAGATCCATAGCATATTTTCTCTGAGATAGAAACAATTCTTCAACATAATGGGTGGCAGAGATGTCGAGGAAGTGGTGCAGGTCGTCGAGGTCCATCATGGTGAACTCAGAGGTGTTTTGGCCATGATGTGTCAAAGGAGAGTCGAGGACAAGGCGGTGAGGACGATGTCGTCGACGTAGAATAGCAAGTAGGCGATGTGTGCACCCTCTTTGTAAACAAATTGAGAGGTGTCAGAGGTGGAGGCGATGAATCTGAGCTAACAAAAGAACATGGCGAACTGCCAGCAGCACCCCGCACTCCTCCGCAGCGAGTGTGGTGGTGTCTCCAAGACCTCGCCTTGCCTCGCCTCTAGTGTCGCTCCACCTTGCCGTCATCTTGCTCAGGTGACGCCCGTGCCAAGTCGCCGACCGGAGCCAACACTGTTGTGTGAAAGAAAAGGAAGAAGATTGAGGAGTGATAGGTGGGGAGCAGATTCGGGAGGGGCAAAATCATCTTTTTTATGACACTTAATTGTTGATGGATGGATAAGACCGAATGGCCCTGAGGGGAAAAGTTGTAGAAGTCATGGCACCGAAGGAAGTTCGCAAGAATCCGTGGCATTCAAGGGATTGATACTAATTTTTGTGGCATACAGGGAATTCACTCCTTTAAAAGCCTATCACTACTGGCCATAGTGGCCCCTGACAACTGAGAGCAATTTAACCTAGCTAATACTATCCTGAAGACTAGGACTTTCTAACAAACTCTAACTGAATGACTCTGAAAGCAAATGACAGATTAGTGACTGAACTAACTGATAATGAACACAGGGTCTGGGATTACTTTCGTCAAGGTTTACAGACAACCTGTCAATACTGGATACATGTTCTTTCTAAAAGTTGGCAACATAATGAAGATATGTATCAATGGCTACTTGCTCATTTTCCCACATCTAGCTTAAGCTGTGTGCACCATAATCACAAAAGTTTGGACATCAATGAATTGTAGACTTCAGATTGCTTACAAGTCAACTCAGAGGTAGAGCAGCGTTGTGAATATGAATCGGTGACTTGTTCTGTGATCCATGCCATTCGTCGATTTGTTGATTCTGTTGCACCCGTCTTCAATTCATATCAGTTGTCCATTTCACGAGGCAGCTCATTTGCAAGCTACAAGCCATGATATTAAATCATTTCTAGTTCGGTGTGGTTGGTTGCGGTGCCATCAGACTCATGTAATCCACTATATGTGGTGACCTTTTGTATTGTTCACTTGAATAAAGAGCTGACAAGTTCATCTAGAGGCTGGAACTAGTGCAGCCGCTAGATTGACATTAACTGCTAGCAATTTCACGTTGCCAAATTGTATCGGTACATTTTTCTTGAAACCAGTTAGTAATGCTGTAACCCTGGTACATTGTATAGATACATCACCAAAAGAAATGGTGGTCAAGGTAACTAAGAGAATCCGTTGATGTCTACAACATAGATTCCTGTGAGTGAAACCTTGCAATTTTTATGAGCAGATCCGGAAGCACTATACTGAATTGGAGTGAAAGCATGTTTGGTTTGCATTTCTTACAGCCATGAATGGACAAGGACATGCTAGTAGGAATGGATGCAGCTATGTCAGTAGTCAACTAGTCATTGTACAAACAATTTGCCTATTTATTTCCCTTATGTGGAGTTGGTACAGTAGTAGTACTGCCTGTATCTTCAGACAAAGTGGAGACTGTTTCTATTTCAGCTGTACAATTTATAGGAATGTGTCGAACATGAAACAGTTTCGTTGGCCAAAATTCGCATGGTATTCATGTACTATAAATTGTTAGTGTTCAGAAATAAGGTAAATGATTCTGAGCAAAAAGAAATAAAGGAAAATTTGAACCATGCCATTATAATTTTACTAAATTGGAAATATGCCATCCTGACCCACATGTCAGTGACTGCGGTGGCACCCACCTGTCAGTGACACACTGATGATATATTTCCAAACCGTGAAAATTAATAAATTTTGCTAATAGGGGTTGTTCCACAATTCACTATTCCACCGTTCCAATATCATGTGACTGAAACAAGTACTGACTACTGAAAACAGAAGATTCCCCAAAAAAATTCAAAAATTGCTATAGTATCATCAGAGCACACACAGCAAAAAGATTCTAGTGAAAATACCAATGCAATCCAATTTGGACAACTTCATTGCTGATTTGTCAGTTCATGTTCCTTTAGAAGCCTTCCTTCAACGCATAAACTCTGCTTCGGAAAGACGGTGGCAATCTGTTTATTGCCGCATCAATTTCCTGCAAATAGAGGTTTCACTCATAAAAAGTCTTCATAGAAGGGCAATAGAATCAAATGGCTTAGTCGCAAATAATGCAAAACAAATAGGCCAAATTTTCAAGACCAAATGAAAAAGCAACAAGAAAATTAGCATATACTTCTTTATCATAAGTACAACTATAGAGTACAGAAGAGGTGTGCATGTTGGTGCCACTGATTAGAACACAAACTTGGAGGTGATGCTGATTAGAGCAAAAGCAAGGATAGCAACGTGGAAACAAAGCATCTTAAATATGAATGGAATTAGGATAGAATAGGCAAACAGAAGCAGTCAAAATGGAGTTCAATAACAGATAAAAATGAAGCTGGCTGTAGAATTTCAGTAGATAGAACTAAACAATGATTAGATGTCAGCCCACCTCTGCAGTATAACGAGCAGAAAAGTGAATGAGTAGAATAGCTTTGTTTCCAAGCTTGTCAGACTGGCTTACTATCTGCATTGCCAAACATAACCTTCACAGTAAATACTAGTATTTGACATTTTGGAAGTTGAATAAACAATCTTGGAATATCTCAAATAACAGACCTCAAATAAGTGTGTGTGCCCATATTCTCTTGCATGCTCAACCGAAATGGAGTCGTCCAGAAAAGTACTCTGAAATCCATTGTGAGCCACATCTCACTACCAAAATTATCATAAAATAAAGGGGAACGATTACAGAAAATAAAACATTCAGCAGTAGAAATAGAGCACATTGCATGAAATTTTTGGTGAAAGTGGTGAAATTTTTGCATTGGGAAACGTGTTCTGTGAGAGGTGGCACGGTCTGCAATGCGAAAATTTTGGAGACTTTTGGGGAACTAAACAGGGCCTAAGTAAGGTTGCTACTTGCTGTTAGTGACATTGAAATTTTGTCACATGTTGCAAACTGAGAGCATAGCTGTAAAGCAACAAGTAATAATAAAATACCTCCACAACAAGAATTTTTGCCCCCAACACATCTGCATTGACTGGATCAAGAATGAAATCTGATGTCGTATCTCCCGTGAAAGCAATCTCAGGGGTGGACACAGTATTCGTGATCTGCAAATTAAAAAATAGGTGAATGGTGAGGAGGACATATAAGCAGTTAAGCACATACCACATCAACATGCTACTAGACGGTGCGTCAATTTGAATTCCACAGCCACCATGACAGACAGACCTCCACACCTGATAACTTCAACCGCTTAACCTCGCTCCCTGGGAGACCAATGAACTCCTGCTTGAGCTTCTGCTTCACCGAGTATATCACATACCCCTGCATACACACCCCATCCAAGCATTGCAAAGGTTATAAAGGATCAATTTAGAACATGTACATCAAAGGATGAAATGAACCCAAGCAATTCGCCTCACCTGGCTGGGTATGGCGTGGTAGGTCCTGAAAGCCTTGACCTTGAGGTCCCTCCTGAACTCGTACTCCTCCCCGACCTCGAGGGGCACCAGGTTGTGCTTGAGCTCCGACTGGTCTATGGCGCGGTGCACCTCGAACAGCCGCTCCACGAGGTCCCGGAGGCACGCCGGGACGAAGATGGTGGGCGGGCGCAGCCTGAAGAGCCCCCGGGTGGCCACGTACATGGGGAGGCCCCCGATGTGGTCGAGGTGCCCGTGGGAGACGAAGAGGAACTCCTGCGAGACGGCGCGCTGCGGGCACCGGCCGATGTCGAAGGCGAGGCTCAGCGTCGGGAAGATGACGCAGGTCTCTTGGCCGCCGATGGAGAGGCCCTCCACGGGGTACCCCTCGATCTCCAGCCGGTGCTTCGCCTTCGGCCTCGATGGCGGCGCGGAAGCGGAAGTAAGAGGAGGGGCGGCGGCGGTGGTGGACGCAGCCTCCGCCGCGGACTCGCTGACCTTCGCCATCCCGCCGCCGGCAGTAAGGCGTGGGCAGCGCTGCTTGTCTGCTACAGCTGCTGGGGTTGGGAAATGGGCCTTTGTTGGGCGGAGAGATGGGCGATTGGGCCTCTTGTGGGTTCCGGCCTTGCTCAAGGTGGAAAATTACCGATACCGGCCAGCTCCACCAAACAACATAGCCAGACGCCCAGGCGGCGGCGGCGGCGACCTCCCCGGCGGAAGCGGAACCCGCCGTCCTGAGCCTGAATCGAACCTGCGGCTTTCGTGAGATCAAGGGACGCTCCGAGATCAAGAACAAGAAGGTACGTAGTAGCTGATGATCACGACGTACTGTTATTCGTGTCTTCTTTATTCCCTCTTCGATTATCCTTTTTGCTCCAGATCCTGTCGTTTTACTTTTGGTGTGGCAGTGGCTACTTGATTTGGTCCTGCAATCGTTAATGTGGCCGGCCGGTCGTTTTAATTAAAAAATGTTGCTAAGTAATATTTAACTTTATTTCAATTTCAAAGTCGCATAGCATGTCCAAAACGACATGTGCACGTTTTGTGGCCAGAAAGAAGTGTATGTTTAGATCGCTTTACTACTCTGAGATCACAGGTTAACCTTAGATCAATGCGTCCAAACTTTACTACTCTGAGCCCATAGCGCAAATTAGCGTATCTTTAGATTACAATTAGCAACTTGATTCGTAGAAGATAAAATAGCAATCGTGTTTCGTACTAAACACGCACAAAGAAAAAAAAAAGAGAAAGAACGGTGCCTGCTGATTGTCGTCCATATTTGGGCTGTTCGAATCATGGCCTCTTAACATGTGACTATCGAACTGTGAAGTTTGCAGTGGGATTTTGTAGTTCTTTTCTTTTTTAGCAAAAAAAATGCATAGTCCTTTTCTGTTGCACCTACCACAGTACCACCTAGTGACTGTGTGCCTTCACCAGAAAATGACGACCATCATCTCGTTTCTTACAGTGTACACTCTCACCGCCTATTCTTTGATGCTGCAATTTATCTGTAAATTTATTCAGGAACATGATCCCTGCCTTTCTTTACCAAAGTGGCACAAAAGCATGGATTCTTAGTGCTCCTCAGGGCCCTTAAGCTCCCTTGCAAAGTTGCAATTATTCCACAATGCGAGACACATGAATCCTTGCTAGCGGTGGTGAGGGTGGAATTGTAGGCTTTGTAGCTTTGGTTGGTTCCTGATTGCCATTGAAAAGCAACACAAACAAAAGAAAGCACACGCACCTTTCTATAGAAAAGAAAGCACACCTTCTCGGTACTGCGCTACACCAGACAGCACGCTCGCTTCCACTCCCACCAGCACACTGCACACACAAATTATTGCTCGCCGGCACCGAAGCCGGAGAGCGGAGACCACCGGAGGTGATGGAGACGGCTGTCGGCGCAGCGAATTGGCTCCTCAGCAAGGTGCTCAACAAGCTGTCCGAAGACCTTGTGGCGGCGTATGTGCCCGGCTCAGAGCTCGGCCTCAACTTCCAGAAGATCAAGACCGATCTGAAGTTCACGCTCGGGCTGCTGCACGAGGCCCAGGGGAGGGACGTCAGCCACAACCCCGGTCTGCAGGGCTTGCTAGAGGACCTGAGCAAGAAGGCCGATGAGGCAGAGGACGCTCTGGACGAGCTCCACTACTTCATGATCCAGGACGAGCTCGACGGCACCCGGGAGGCCACTCCGGATCTTGGGGATGGCCTCGGTGCTCAAGCTCTGCACGCTCGCCATGCTGCGCGCAACACTGCCGGTAACTGGCTCTCTTGCTTCTCTGTTTGTTGCCGTTCACAAGATGATGATGATGCTGCTGCTACTGCTACTGCCGCTGTTACTGGGAACACAAGCACGGACAGTGGACATGCTGATGACAAGTTGACATTCGACCGAGTGGCCATGTCAAACAAAATCAAGCATCTCATAGAGGACATGCATTCACTATGTCCTCATATCTCTGAATTGCTCAAGATAAACACTAGCAGTAGCATGCCTCCAAAAAGAGTGGCTGACTCCCTTGAACGGCCTGCAATTGGCTCAACAATTAGACAAGATAAGTTGTATGGAAGGAGCACCATTTTTGAGCAAACGGTAAATCATATGACAAGTGGCACTTGTTCTGATGAGACCCTGTCCGTTCTTCCTATAGTTGGCCCTGGTGGTATTGGTAAGACAACTTTCACCCAGCACCTTTACAATGACAAAAGGGCCAAAGAATACTTCGCAGTTAGGGTCTGGGTATGTGTGTCGACTAACTTTGATGTGCTTAACCTCACCAAGGAGATACGTAGCTGCATACCTGCGGGTGAACATGAAGGGGAAACAGACAATTTAGATCAGCTTCAGAAATCCGTTGCAAAGAGATTGAAATCAAAACGGTTCTTAATTGTCTTGGATGATATATGGAAATGCAGTGAAGACAAGTGGATAAATTTCTTAGCTCCATTCACAATGAGGGAAGCTGAAAAAGGTAGCATGGTCATTGTGACAACTCGATTTCCATACATAGCACAAATGGTGAAGACAACTAATCTAGTAAACCTGGAAGGTTTGGAGCCTGCTGAGTTCTGGGTGTTCTTTCAAGCATGTGTATTTGGTGAAGTCATAGCGGAGCATGATAAGGAAGAATTATTTGACATTGCAAGACAAATAGCAAATAAATTGAAGTGCTCCCCTCCGGCAGCCAAAACGGTTGGTCGTTTGTTGAAGAAGAGATTCTCTCGGGAACACTGGATGGAAATTCTTCAAAAAAAAGAGTGGCTATACCAAACCCACGATGATAATATTATGCCAGCCTTAAAAATTAGCTATGACTACCTTCCCTTCAATCTACAAAAATGCTTTTCTTATTGTGCCCTTTTCCCTGAGGATTATAAGTTTGATAGCTTGGAGATTAGTCGTTTTTGGATTTCAGTTGGCATCATCGATTCCTGTGGTCAGAATGATAAAATTGAGGACATTGGTTCAAAATATTTGGATGAACTGTTAGACAATGGTTTTCTTATAAAAGGAGATGATAATTGTTATGTAATGCATGATTTGATGCATGAGCTTGCACAAGTTGTTTCATCAAAAGAATGTGCCTACATCAGCTGTTCTAGTTTCAGTGCTCATGACATACCACTATCTATTCACCACCTATCCATCTTGATGCAAAATGACTATACTGAAACATTTGGTGACGAAATGAATAAACTGAAGAAAAGGATAAACATTGGTAATTTGCGGAGTTTGATGATTTTTGGAAAATACAGAAGGGTAAGCCTGGTGAATCTTTTGAAAGATACATTTAAGGAAATGAAGGGCCTCCGTGTTCTATTTATTTTTATGAACTCCTTAAATTCTTTGCCATGCAACTTTTCGAAACTTGTCCATCTTTGATATCTAAAACTTAAGTCACCTTACTACTCAAAAGTATGTTTGCCTAGCGCAGTGTCCAGGTTTTATCACTTGAAATTCTTGGACCTTCAAGACTGGGAAGGTAGTTGTGATTTGCCTAAAGACATTAATCATCTTGTCAATCTAAACCATTTTGGTGCTAACAATACATTCCATTCCAATATCTCTGAGGTTGGAGAAATGAATTCATTACAAGAGTTGAGAAGATTCCATGTTAAGAAAGAGAGTGTTGGATTTGAACTACGAGAGTTGGGGCAGTTGGGGCAGCTAGGAGGAAAACTTTGTATATCTGGCCTTGAAAATGTGAGATCCAGCAAAGAAGCTGATGAAGCAAGATTGAGGACAAAACGAGATCTAATTAAGCTGGGATTGGTTTGGAGTAGAGAGCACCAGTCAATGGTAGATGATATTCTTGCTGACCTTCAACCCCACTCTAATCTTAGAGCTCTTTGCGTTGTTAATCATGGTGGTTCCGCAGGTCCTAGTTGGTTGTGTGGCAACATCCACATGAAAAACTTGGAGACCCTCCATCTAGAAGGTGTATCCTGGTCCACTCTTCCACCATTTGGGCAGATGTATCATCTAAGAAAACTCAAGCTCAAAAATATTGTTGGGATTTTCCAGTTTGGACCTGACTTCATTGGTGGCATCACAGAAAAAAGTTTCACACGCCTGAAGGAGGTTCAGCTTCTTGATATGCCAGAACTTGTGGAGTGGGTTGGGGGAGCTAACACTCATTTGTTTTCAAGACTAGAAAGAATCTGGTGCTCTAATTGTCCCAAGTTCACTGCCCTACCGTTTTCAAGGTGCTCTAGTTCTTCTACCCAGGAAAACACCATATGGTTCCCTAATTTATGTGATCTTTTCACTGATGAATGCCCGAAGTTGTCCCTGCCTCCCCTTCCTCACACTCGCATGCTATCTTCTTTCCAAACAGACAACTTGCACTATGATAGTACAGGTTTGTACATTTATAAGATGGCTAGTGAATTGTCCTTCCACAATCTTGGTGAAGTAGAATATTTGAGCATTAGCGATGCATCACTCATCTCATTTACTGACCTCCAGAAGCTACATCCCCTAAGAACTATAGAGGTTGGGAGATGCGAGGACTCATTTCTTAGAGGACTCGATTATGACATTGTGATCCATTCAGTCCAATCTTTGTTCCTCTCGGAATTTCTTCTTACTAGAAATTCGTTATCAAAATTGTTCAATTGTTTCCCAGCTATTTCTAGTTTGTATGTGAGTTCATCAAATGAGCATCATGATGAGGAAGTGGTATTCCAGTTTCCACCCTCTAGCTCCCTGAGAGATGTCAGTTTGCGTGATTGTAAAAATCTGATTTTGCCTATGGAGGATGGAGGTGGATTCCAGAGCCTCTTGTCGCTCGAATAAGTTACCATATACAATTGCAGCAAGCTATTGTCCCAGTGGTCCATGCGAGAAGCAGCTCGGAGCATCAATCCTTTCCCTCCTCATGTCAAGGAACTCTATCTTTGGGGTGAGCCAAGGACTCTGCCAATGGCTTTGTTCTCAAATCTGACGTCTCTTACCAAACTGCAACTATTAAATTTTAAGAATTTCACAATGGATGGTTTCAGTCCTCTCATCACACAAAACCTCAAGCATCTGGTGGTTTGTAGTTCGAGAGGTGATGAAGCTGGTCCCTGTTCTATAGCAGCGGATCTATTCACAGAGGTGGCAAGGACCAAAACAATGCCCGCAGGTTCCTTCCAACTGGTGTACCTTGAGGTGGACAGCATCTCTGCAGTGCTTGTTGCTCCCATCTGCACCCGCCTCTCTGCTACCCTCCGGGAATTATGGTTCAGGGATGATTGGCGTGCGGAGAGCTTCACAGACGAGCAGGAACAGGCCCTTCAGCTCCTCACATCCCTCCAATGGCTGAGCTTTGGTAGCTGCAGGGTTCTGCAGTCCCTCCCTCAAGGGTTGCATTGCCTTTCTTCTCTCCAGAATTTAAATATAGATGGATCTCATAGAATCGGATCACTGCCTAAGAAGGGCCTCCCTGATTCTTTGGAATGGTTAGATATATCTGATTGTTGTGCCGAGCTTTATGAGGAATGCCAGAACTTAAGAGCAACAAGGCCAGATATATGCATAAATGCGAACCTGAAATCTCCATATTAATGAACAGTTAATTTCTGCTTATTTTTGCGAGTGAGCGACAGCTCAGTAAAGTCAGGATGAACAATACTAAATCGAACATTCAGTTCCGCAATCCTTCCCTCATGGATTTCTTCTCTTAGTGAGTTAAATATCACTGGATCTCCTAAACTCATGTTGTTGCGAAGGAGGAGCCTGCCCGATTCGCTACAATTGCTAATCAAAGCAAATTACTGAGGCTTATGATTTATGAGGCATGCCAAGAAATGAAGGGAAACGAAGCCAGATATCATTGTACTTGCCCGGCTACATACTGATGAGAATTGGCAAAAAGTAAAATTCACTGGCGGTACACGAACTTGGCATAGAGTGTCATCCAGGTCCCCGAATTTTTTTGCATGTATGACTGTTATGCTTCTGCTTTACACATGACGCCACCATCTTACCTAACTTTCATTTCTTTTATCCACTGATTTAACTTCTTATGAAACTTATCGGGATGGTACGCGATGGTGGTCAGCAATGAACAATGGTATGTATACCCTTAGACACAGCTATCATATCCATAACTCCAAATTTGTTCCATTAGTGTAGGAGAATATGTAGTTGCAGAGAATATTATACTCTCGGTTAAAGTGGTTCCGAATTTTTGATGTAATCGGCTAGAAGCTAAATGCGACGTAGTATGGAGTAGATACGTTCCTGTAACCCTGTCCATCTTGTCTTCTTGACCTGGCAGGTTACAGGGGGTAATTATGAAATTTTGCACCATAAAGACATTGACGGTTGGCAGTGCATCATTCAGCATCAATCCATCAAGGCAAGCTGCTCCATGTATATAGTTCCTCCCCCTTTTCATGAGTTTATTAGCAACTAATTCTTTGTCCAAGAATGACATGTTCTGCTTTCTCCAGTTCTACAGGCTACATGGAATAAAAAAAGTATGACCATCCTGAAGCTTGGAAAGGCATCCTACTCTGCATCAAGGATGGCAATTGACACTCGACAACAACCTCAATGAAGACTGAAGAGGCGTCAAGGTATGCCCTTGACACCATACTGTTTATGATGCTCTGATTGCTCGTGAAAAGAAATTAACATGTTCTGTGAACTAATTGACTTGAATCCTTTGGCAGAAAGTTTACCTTAGAGGCTAACTACTGCCCCTCGAGCGGCCGCTACTTGCAGTAGTTCCCAAACGAGTTTTCCCACATTTCAGATTCAGTTTTGTACACAGGTACTTTGCTGGATTATTAGTCGATATGATGTGGCAGATTTGAATTATAGATGCTCATGTATGACTGAAGAGCATGCCTTGTGATCCTTGCAGGCTCTGGTCGCTCGTCACGCGGGAAGAAGATGGCCTCGTTGGACGGGCTTCCATTCTGGCTCCCGTGGCGGCTCTCGCTCGGGCCAAGCTAAAGTTTAACAACAAATACCGAGCTCCGGCTCCTTGCCGGCCGAAGAAATGGTTTTCGTCTGAAGAACGCAGGGCGTGGGTCCTTTTGTGTTACAATACAAACAAAACGAAGCTTTTGTTTCGCAACTGTTCCTGCTGGCCCTGATCCACGAATGGTTAAGCACTGTTGACCGGCCAGTGTCACCATCTGTTGCTGTACAACCACGTGCAAAAGTAAACCGCCTCGACAAGTCTGTAAAACTTGTACGGCAAGATCTGATCACAACCAGAGTTTTTTTCCCGACCGTTAGGCTCAAACCGCGGCAGTTCAGTAGCAGTAAACTGCTCCGGTTTGACCGGAAACTGGAAAATCGGCCAAATTCAAATTTCAAACCAAAATGCATAATGCAAACGGTTTGGAATGACGTACCGAGCGGTTTGACCGATAAGCTGGACCGGTTTGAGCGGTAACCGGTTGTTGAAAAAAAAACGAATCAGTGAAGAATTTGGCGTGTTTTCAAATTTGAATTAAAAATTAGAAAATAAAAGAAAAATTTCTAAAAATATTTCAAGATGCGTGCAATCTAATGGTGTCAAAAATTTTCAAATACTAGTGCATTTAGTATTTTTTGCGGGTATTAGAAGTTCAAAAAAAGTCGGTTGAACTTCTAATGCTTGCAAAGTATACTAAATGAACGAATATTTGAAAAATTTTGAAAACATTAGATTCATCGCAACATGAAATATTTTTGAGAATTTTTTGAAAATTTTTCATTTTTTGAATTCAAATTCAAATTTTTGAGTCCCACCAGTTTGTAACCAGCTGGTACCGAAACCGGTCCGGACCGGTTACACCGGTAACCATGGTTTCTGGACCGGTTCGTGTCGGGAAAAAAAAATCCTGATCACCACCAATCAAGGTATGCTGTGTGTACGAAGAGGAATTGACATCAACATGTTTTCGCACCATCCACCACGCACTCGTCGTACTTCATTTTCATACCTAAAACAGAATATTTTGTCTGGTCATCAAGATTCTCCAGTCCAATACTAGTTTCCCCGCACCGTCATCCCCTGTGTCTCATACTCAATGTCAACTACCAGCTGTCTGGCCCACATGTCACTTCCTCACTCCCTTCTTTTTTTCTCCACCACGTCTGATCCCACCAACTACCCAGCTCGTCCACTCCGCCGAGCGTCGACCTCTCTTCCCTCTCCACGACGGGTGGAGCTTCCTCTATGGCGGCGGCGTCGGATCCCTGTCGACGCAGCGGAGCTCCATCGACGCGTCGCAGGTCCTTCTCTCTGTCGGCGGCGGATCCCCCAGTCGCCTCTCGCCGCACAGGAGAACAAGCTCCGCCACCAGGGCACTCTCAAGGAGCCGGGGGTGTGGCCGAGCAATGCGGCGAGCGGCCCGGCCTACCGTGGCTGGGGTCGATTTCCCCTGCGCAGAGCAGTAGATTCAGGAGAGCAGGAGCGCGAGACGGCGCGGCTCCCCTGCCCCCTCCCTGGCTCCCTACGACGGCAGCCCGCCTCCTCGTCTTCTCCGGCCGGTGGCGCCCCTTCTCCCTCCCCGGTGGCGCAGGCCTGCTCGTGATCGAGTCGTTGAGCTGCGCCGGTCGGATCCGGCGCCGGCGAGTCCTCAACTCGAGCTCGGGCCGGCCTCCCTCGTTTGGTCGGCAGAGCTCGCGACGAGGCACGTTAGGGGCACGACGGCGCGAGCAAGGGTGCGGGCGGTGCTGGTGCTCGCCTGCTTCGCTCCCCGGCCTCCTTCTTCAGCCGAGAAGCTAGTCCTCCGCGCGCGGCATGGATGGGGAGCTCGCCGGCGGTGGCGAGATGGCTGCCCACGCATGGCCTTCCCACCCACGCGCCCCTTCTTCTCTCGTCGGCCACCCCTCTCTCTCCGTCCGGCCGCTGCTCCGCCGGTGGCCCAGGTCGTTAGGGATTGGCGCGAGGAGAGCGTTGTGTTGGGCCTCGTGCCACGTCCGCTTTTTACCATGGACCTGGTTGCGCGCTGGATTTGGCGCATCCGGAAGCATATGGAGCTTTTCCACATGTCGTCCAGTACCCGGTGCGGAGATTTTTACCCTAAACCGGTACTGGAAGGCTCCGTCCCGTTTGTTATACCGCACCCAGTGAGGATAGCCTTAGGCATCATCAAAGATGCACCAAACAACTTGTAAAATTTGGTAAGTTCATGATTGATTCTCACAAGTCACCCGACTTATAAGTCAATTGAATTTAAGTCAGTTATGTTTGGTTGCATAGACTTATAAGTCAATGTGTTCTGCTGGACCCCACTCGAGGTAGTTGGAAAAGAAAAAAGGTGACTTATGCAATTTAAGTAGGGGTAGAGCAACTTATGGAACTTAGAGCAACTCCAGCAGACCCCCTACTTGAGACCAAACTCGAAAAGTAGGGGTCGGGGGAAAAAACACACTCCAGCAGACCCCTACTCGGGCACCAACTCTAGGGGGCACCCAAATTCCCCCCTCTAGCCCCAACTCCCACGGGTGGAGAGAGAGAGCCCCTACTCGTTCGTTTGGCCGTTGCGAGCTCCCCGCGCCCAGCCAGAACCGAGCGGTGCCCTTCTCTGCTCCTCCTAGAGCTCGAGGACGAACCTCGCCGGCTGCCTCTCGCCCTCTGCGGCCTCCCGGAGCTCCCACGTGCATCTGCTTCTGCTCCCCCTCTGCTTCTCCCCCGTGCGTTGCCGTCCTCCGGCCACCAAGACAGATCCGTGCGTCCCCGAGCCCCTTCCGCGCGGCGGCCCCCGTGCGCCGACTCAGCTCGCCCCGAGCTCGAGCTTTTGAAGCTCGAGCAGCTCTGTCGTCGCCCTTGGACCTCCACCTGAACCACACCGAGCTCGGCCACGGGTGAGATCTACCGACCGTGGAGGAGGGGCGAGCCCCGCGGACGCCTCCAAGCCGCGCTTGCCGGGGAGGAGGTCAGGGCCACAATGAGGAGGCGCAGGACGCCGTCTTGCCGGCCGAGGCCGCTCCGTGGCGTCTTGCCTGGAGCTGGAGGGTGCGGAGCTCTGCGGGCGCCACCTCCATGCCCGCCCGAAGCTCGATTCACCGCCCCTTCTCCTCGATTCGCCGGTCTGGCTGGAGCTCGCGCGCCGCACGCGGCTGGAGCCACCGCGCCGCACACAGCCGGAGCCACCGCGCCGGGCGGAGCTTGGGCACGGGAGCTGGAGCACGGGGAGAGAGAGGAACGTGTTGGGACTTGGGAGGAATAGATGAGAGATGCGGGAGAGAAGAAACCGGGAAGGAGAAAAGGATGACCCACTGTCGGGTGGGTCCCACTTGTTAGACTAATGTAGGGGCTTTCAAGTTGGGGCTATTGCTGGAGTTGGTCACAAAATTGGAACCCCAAAAGGTTAGGGGGAGCCCCTACTCATCCAAATAGGAGCTCTAAATAGGTGTTATTGTTGGAGTTGCTCTTATAAGTCAGTGGACTTAAAGTGCAAATAAGTTAAGGTTGTTTGGTTCCCACAAGTGACTTATTTGCACTTTTCACACTTTTTCAAAAGTCACAGCCCACAACAGTTTTTTTCAAAACCACAGCCGAACCAAACACACCATTTATGTGATTTATGTGACTTGTGAGTTGTGAGGGTTCTAAAGCACGTAGAGATGGATAAGATCAATCTGAGGGCGTAGGCGTAACCTTTCCTTCTCATTCTGAAAAGAAATAAAAAAAAACTCACAACACTGAGTTGAGATTTTGGCTAGTAACTGAACATTGGACTCCACACAAAAAAAACATTGGGCCACATGAACTTTTCTCCAAAGTTCTACGTACCTACTTATAAATATCTTAGTTTAGTCTAAATTTGCTCATAAGCTTAATTTAGACTTCTCGGCACTCAACAGGCAGCAGCAGATATTCCCTCTTTATCTGTCAAAAAGAGGTGGTTTCTTTTAAGCTTTTATTTTGCATGGGTTCTTTTTTAGCTCAATGAGTGAGAGAAAGATCTTTATTCCCTTCTTGGATTTCCTTTCGCTTTATTGCTTCCGAATTCCAGAAAAGATAAGCAAGCGAGCAATACAAAGTCATGAAAGTCTCTTTTGTCCCGACATGAGTGCAAAATTCCACAATAAATAGGAAATGATTGATCCTATGATTAGTCTTAGGCGATCAATGTGTAGACAGCTCATTTTGTGTTGAGCTCGTGACAATTGGCCCAGTTTAGTTCCCAAAAGTCCTAAAAATTTTCGCATCGCATACTGTGTCACTTCTCACAAAACACGCTTCCCAATGCAAAATTTTCACCACTTTCTCTAAAATTTCACCGAACTAAACGGTGCCGGCCCATAAAAGTAACAACATTCGGTAGCAGTATTTTTATTCTTTGAACCATTCGCCTAAACAATTATGATGATGAATGCATCTAAAATAAAAGCCACTGTGAATGAACATTATGAATAGTAAAATTGCACTTGCTCTATTTTTGAACAAAAAAAAACCGAGATCACTGTACTGTTATTGACAATAGGCATCCTACGAGCATAGATAAACTTTAATTAGAGCTCACACAGCCCCATGAGAACTATCCTTAAAAGAATCACTGATGCAAATAGCCCGCTATAGCTTCGATATAGCTCCGCTATAACTTTTTGAGACAGGTGCCGCTACGATATTGCATATTTTACCGCTAATGCCGCTAACTCCGCTATATCATGAAATAGCTTCGCTAAATTCAATAGCCTAGCACCGCTAACACCGCTATGATGGTTTAGCTACGAACTTATATACTTGAGATTTATTAATTATGAGTTATGATTTATGACTTGTCTTCTGAATCATGACTGATTTACTTATGTTTTCACTAATACCTACACATATATATGAAATATGAGCTGAAATTTATAAAATTAATAATGTTTAGGTCTAAATTTTACTACTTTTTTGCATACCGCTAAAGGCTATAGCTCTTATAGCTTTTCCGGAAGGACTCCGCTAAATTCTATAGCCTGCGATTTGCAACGTTGAAAAGAATACATGCAACAGCTCGCTGCATAACAGACCATCAGGATGTGTTTACTTCAATTTTTCAACTGATTTTACTGTACAGTATTCAGTGAACAGAACAGACACAAAGCAACAGACCAGTGGGTGCAGCATGGGTGAAGTCAGGCAGACCAAAGCTTACTGGTGCTAGAAAAGAGTATGACATGTACGGACATATAAACAAAGCAGCTTCTGCCCCAAATATGACCAGACCAGCAATCAACAAAGCAAAGCAGGGAAGAAACATCATCAAGCACAAGGCAGCAGAAAGCAAATAATCGTCATCAGTACTCCAATTAAAGCATAGGCACAAGCACCACATGTTCTCAATCTGCAGCCACACGAACATGAAACTTATCACACAAGCAAAGAACCTTGAACACACCTCATCTCTCAATAGCACAAGCAGTTGTTTTTTTTAAATTGAATATGATCAAAACTGGCAAGAGTGGATGGAGAAGGATGGTGTGGAAGACTATCACCTACAGAACATGACCGTTCAAGTTACCTTGAACAAGGACATGGTTTACAAACAATCCATCTCTAAGCACAAAGCCATTTACAATTTGGGAGGTACAATACGTGGTATCCTTCCAATCCATCCAAAAGAATTGGACAGCCAGTCCCCTAGTTTCTTGGAACATGGTCCGGTCCGTCGCAGTAAAAGAATGATCAGTGCCCTAACAAAACCAACAAAAATCAATCTTTGGTCAAAACTTTCTGTACAGCCAACAGTGTGATCTAATGATTCCTCAGCCTCTGGCTAGGTAAACCTCCAGATGTTTCCCTTTCCCATTCTGCTGTGAGCTTCCAGATTGAAAACTGTACTCAATTCTCTTCCTGTATCCCAAGGCTGGAGTTTTACTTCCAAATGCAATTCGATGCAGCTGCAAGAAAGCAAGCATACTTACTGCAAATACTGCAGTGTTACCTAGAGCACCACCAATCTTGTCCAGCCGAAATGAATTCTTGGCTAAAGATAAACTACATGATAGCATGTTTGACATGATACTTGAACTACTGCCCCTGTTGTCCTCTGACTGGGTTGCACGGACATCATCTGGTGAGATAAATCGACTCTTGTCACTCACTTCACCCACAAATGCTAAGGCCTCGTCAATGACTCTGTACCTCTTGCCCTGATGTTCTGCTAATCTCGTAGCAAGGACCAGACGGCTTTGCTCCAGTCTAGCAATTGCAGCATCTCTCTCAGCCCGCTGTTGCGACTGAACAGTCTGTAGAGGAACATCAACACAAGTAAGAAATTGATCTTAACATGTTATTAGGAAACAACCCAAGTTAAACAAATGCCAAGGAACTCCAAATTATCAATATGTATGTGCTATGTTCTTTATCAAATTTCATATATCCCTGAAAATGCAGCTTTCTTCTTGATGTAACAATTTAACGGCAGCAATAGATAGCAGAAGGATGCTCTGAAATCAATGGATTGAAACAACCAACAAACTTGGAACTACTTGCATTTCTTTGTTAGGACTTAGGATTACACGTGAGATTAAGTATATCCTTACGTGAGAAGACAAGAAAATGCATCTGCTGTGTACCACACCAAAAGTGTATCCATGCTATCACCTTTTAATAAGAATGTGACAAAATGATTGCAGAACAGGATACTAATTATTTCTAGCGCAATTGGAATCCAGAACATAAGACACCAGCACGGGAAGGGCAAGCAAAACCATGTGAATTGTCACGACGCCGTTAATATCCACATGGCTCACATGACCCACATATCTGCACCTCAATTAGCTGGAGACCCAGTCAGTTTTGACGCAAAATCACCAGAGCACAATGTTCCAAATAGAACAGCCATGGAAAAGCAAAAAAGGTTGTTTCAATCCTAAAAGCAAATGCCACACAACATACACTGTACACTCGCTCAGTGCGGCTTGGTTTCTACTCTACCGTGTGAACAACATGGTATGGGATCAAACAAGTACGGAACAAGTGTGTTCCTAGTGGGATTTAAGGCGAAGGCCAAGCCCCTTAGAGGCCACACCTATCGAATGCAGGCAGTGTTCAGCGGGAAATCAGGATTAGCTAATTTTTCTCATGCCGGAATCTGCCCGAATGCAAATCACGGGAACAACGAGACCCGGTGCTCCCAATGGCAGTCTCCCAATTGATCACAAATGCAGACCAGAAGCCGTGGTCCAGACCCGAATTAACTCACGCTACCAATCAACGCGAAACCCTAAGAACAGGTGTTGGGAAGCAGGAGGGGTGGGAGGGGCGCAGGAGCAGGAGCCTCACGTGTAAGAACTCGAGGTGGTCCTCGAGGTCCTCGAGAGCGGAGCGGATGGCGTGCAGGCTCCTGGCCTCCGCCACGGCCTCCGCGGCGGCCGCCAGCGCCGCTCCCCCGCCGCAGCCGCCGCCTCCCTTGACGAAGACGCACCCGTTCCTCCCGCCGCCACCGCCGCAGCCGCGGCGGGCCCCTTTGGCGGAGGGCGCGGACTCAAGCGGCGGGGGAGGCGGAGGGGGAGGGGGCAGCAGGAGGTGCGCGCGCGAGGACGCGAGGATGGCGTCGCTGAGGCGGTCGTGGAGGTCCCAGATCCGCTCGAGGACCGCCTCCGTCTCCGCCGCGTCCCACCTCATCGCCGCCAGCTGCCGGTGCGGGTCCGATTGGAAAGGGAGGGAAAGCGAAATGGAGGGGGAGTGGAGGCAGAGAGGGGGGAATAGGAGGCGGCACGACCGAGGCGGGTGGGTACTGGGTAGCAGGGAGCTTTTGTTGGCTTGCGGTTGCGGCAGGAAATCGCCGTGCTCCCGAGGTGTTTGTTGGACTCGGAGAGGAGACCGGCGACTGGTGAGGAGGAGGAGAAGCCCCTGGATGGCTGGAAAGTGTTTCAACGAGATTTTCCCTATTTGTTTAGAGCCTGTTTAGTTGGCTGAAAATTTGTCCTTTCAACGGTTCGAACTCCTGTAGCACACTGTAGCACGTTTCGTTTGTTTGTGTTAAATATTGTCCAATCATGGACTAACTAGGCTCAAGAGATTCGGCTCGTGATGTACAACAGAACTGTGTGATTAGTTAATTTTTTTACCTACATTTACTGCTCCGAACATATGTCTTTTGGTGTATTTAATGTGATGTGATGGAGAGAGTTGAAAATTTAGCAAAAATTTTGCAAATTTTCAGCAACTAAACACCCCCTTACTCAAAAAAAAAAAAGATTTCCCCCATTTGAAGACCCTCTAAATTTTCTCTAGATTTCCTGCTGACTCGGACGGGGGACGGCGGCAGGATGCCAACGTGTTTCCCCTACCGAATCCAAGATCTCGGTAGGATGGGTTTTGCGGACAAGGTTGATATTTTACCTCCGCTTTTTTCACAAGGAACGTCATTTACCTCGGCAATGACTCGAAGATGCCGCTCATCTTTCTTCTCGTCGCACACCAAGTGAAGTGCAGGCGAGATTCAACAACTCAGTACTACAGCACAAATCACCATATGGAAAAGAGGAAATGAGTTTGTGGGTGTCTCGCGTATATGTGTCTTCGGGACTTTCTATAGTGAAGATGGCGGCTGTCTTCTGCCAATTAGCTGGCCATGTTTAGTTGGTGAGAATTTCACAAAAACGCTCATCTAGAGAACTGTATTAATTCATTTCTTCTCTCTACACACGCAGCCTAATGCAAAAAATTTCACTCATTTTTCACTAACTAAACATAGCCTCACGAACTAAACATGGCCGTGCTAATTGGCAGAAAACGGCCGCCCTTTGCAACCTCCAAATTAAATCGGAGTTATAGTATTGACTTCGTGATCATCACCTCTAATAGCTGTTGTCAAAAGATTAATAGCAGACCGCAAAGGCAGATAAAGATGCGTGTGTTGTGTTAGAAGATAGGCAATATTTCGGTATATTTTTAATTCCATAATTAAATAGACATTTCAATATTACTGTGAGTGAAACAATCCATGTGCAAATGTTCATGTTTAAACAACAATTAAACATAAACCTATTCATGATTATACAACTAATAAGCATGAATACTAGTTTAAGAATGTACCCCGTGGAAGGTCGGGTGACGTCGTCACCCGAAGTTCCGATATCACTTGGATTAGTCATACTGATCGTAGAGTGACCTCAGTCGATGTAGCCGTACTAATTCGGTGCAGGAAGATTATCGCAGTGAAGACCCGGCTGTAGAGGAAGTAGTCGTTCGGAATCGATGTAGAGGAAGTAGTCGTTCGGAGTCGACGTAGAGGAAGTAGTCGTACGGGAGCGAGCAGTCGCGTGAAGACGCTCCCCAAAAACCTTATCGCCCGCCTATCTCGAGCAGGATCTCAGTAGCAGGACAAGGTTCCGGAGGCTCTGCTCTCGCTGGTACCGTGTGCGCGGTGCAAGCGATGGGAATGCAAAAGAAGCAGCAAACAGAGAGAGAGGGGGAGAGGTCTCCTGAACAGGAGTACTTGAGTGTGAATTGGTGAGTTGAGGAGAAGGAGGAGGGCCTCCTTATATAGGCGAGCAGGCGCAGAGGGGGATGAACCTGGACGTCGCGATTAAGGAGTCTGAGTAGTAACGGTCGCGGTTTAAGGCACCATGGTTAAGGCTCAGTAACGGTCACAGTTAAGGAGCTATTATTCCTTTCCAACAGCCAACACTAAAAAGATGCTCCCGCCCCGCAACTCATCACGTCCGTATGTCCGTCCGTCCGCGCGACACGTCACGGCCACGACCTCGGCCGGCTCGGCGAGGCGAGCGAGAACGCGCGCGCGTGTGGCACGCCTATCTCCTTTATTCAACTTCACAAGAGATGTACCGAAAGGCTACCTCATAAGTTGGATGGGAGACTCCTCTAATACCCATTTGATATTTATCACTTTTCCCTAGCATTAAATAAATGGGCTTTTAATTCTTTCATTATTGTAATAAATGGTTTTAGGCCCATTTATTATAACAATCCCCACCAAGAATTATAAGCCACATTGGAAATGCTCTCATCTTCCCTTTTGTTTTCGATATACCAACACTGCGATGGAGACTGTTAAGTTGAACATCCACCAGGAACTCAAATTACACTTATTTGCAACTGAACAATGGACTATGCCTTGAATTGTCAGTTTTGTGCATCTAAGCTTGGCTAGAGCCCTTTACTGATACTTGGCTGCACATAGCATCCCCGCGGGTTGGAGCTTATGGGTCACACTCCGTGCCTCTTCATGAGTTTTCTAGAGATCACCCAAATCTCATAGACTATGACCAGTAGTCGATACTCATATAGGTGTGTTCCTTCAAGACATACTGTAGAACTATGTCTTTACTTCAGAGAAACAACTACCTTATTTCATGAAAGTCACTTGGAGCACATTAAGGTATACATACCAGCCTGCCATACAGTTTTGAAGAGAAATGCATCTTTTCATGGACCGAGCCTTCTCAAAGGTTCTCTTCTCTCAGTCAGACCATAGCTTGTTTCTCCATCTTAATTCACGGGATCTCCGATCACATAAGACAGGTTTCCACTATGGAAAAACTCACGTGGGTCTCAAGCCTAGTTCCATAGATGCATTATCTATCACAATACGTGATAGACCCTTTGTAAATTGATCTGCCAGGTTCTTAGACGTATGGTTGTAATCCAAAACTATGACACCGGTGTTTCTCAATTTCCTGACAGACTTCAACCGCCTCTTGACATGCCTGGATGACTTCATGTTGTCCTTTGAACTGTTCACTTTGACAATCACAGTTTGATTATCACAGTTCATTAGAATTGCTGGTATCGGTTTTTCAACTATCGGCAAGTCCATTAGGAGTTCACAAAGCCACTCGGCCTCGACAGTGGCAGTATCCAATGATGTGAGTTCTGCTTCCATTGCTGACCTGGTTAGAATGGTCTGCTTGCAAGACTTCCAGGAAACAGCGCCACCTCCAAGTGTGAACACATATCCACTTGTGGCATTTAACTCATCAGCATCAGAAATCTAATTTGCATCACTATATCCCTCCAAGACTTTGGGGTCTCCGGAATAGTGAATGTCATAGTTCATTGTGCCCACTAGATAGCGCATTACCCTCTCGAGAGCACGCCAGTGTTCACTGCCCGGGTTTGAAACAAACCGGCTCAGTTTACTAACTGCATATGCAATGTCAGGTCTCGTGGCGCTAGCCAGATACATCAGCGAACCAATGATCTGGGAGTATCTCAGCTGATCTACCATTATCCTCAGGTTCTTCCTTAGAACCAAGCTGGCGTCGTAAGGAGTTGGTGTGGGTTTAGAGTTGCTGTAGCCAAACCGACTTAGCATCTTCTCAACATAGTGAGTCTGTGATAGAGTCACCCCACAATTTTCTCCCTTTATCAGCTTTATGTTAAGGATAACATCAGCCTCTCCCAAATCCTTCATCTCAAACTTTTGAGATAGAAAGTCTTTGACCTCCTTGATCACTTCAAGGCTCGTGCCAAAGATAAGTATGTCATCTACATATAGACACAAAATCACTCCTTCGCCCCTACCATAGCGATAGTACACACATTTGTCAGCTTCGTTTGTAACAAAGCTAACAGATGTCAACGTTCTGTCGAACTTATCATGCCATTGCTTAGGTGCTTGCTTGAGGCCATAGAGAGACTTCACCAGTTTACACACCATTCTTTCTTGACCCTTTACTACAAATCCTTCCGGCTGATCCATATAGATCTCCTCTTCCAATTCTCCATTTAGGAAAGCTGTCTTAACGTCCATCTGATGAACGAGAAGACCATGAGAGGCTACCAGAGAAAGTAGTACTCTTATGGTAGTCAATCGAGCGACTGGTGAGTAAGTATCAAAGAAGTCTTCTCCTTCCTTTTGGGTGTAACCCTTGGCCACAAGTCTAGCCTTGTACTTATCAATAGTACCATCAGGCCTAAGCTTCTTTTTGAGCACCCATTTGCATCCCACGGGTTTGCACCCGTAAGGACGCTCAACAACCTCCCAAGTTCCATTTGACATGATAGAGTCCATTTCACTTCTCACTGCTTCCTTTCAATAGTCAGCATCAGGTGAAGAGTAGGCCTCTGCAATGGTCTTGGGAGTGTCATCCACGAGGTATACGATGAAATCATCTCCAAAGGATTTCTCTGTCCTTTGTCTCTTGCTCCTCCTAGGAGCCTCGTCATTATCCTCCTCAGGATGCTCAATAAGTGTAGGCTCATTGAGTTCCATCGGCTTGGTGGAGTCGTCCTTCTCGACAGACTCTTGCCTAGATGAACTTGTTTCATCTCTCATTGGAAAAATATTCTCAAAGAATGTAGCGTCTCTGGACTCCATAATTGTGCCGACAAGCAAGTCAGGCACTCCAGATCTTACTACCAAGAATCTATATTCGACGCTGTGAAAATCATACCCCAGAAAGACACAGTCCACTGTCTTTGGTCCAAGTTTACGTTTCTTGGTGATTGGCACACTGACTTTGGCCAAACAACCCCAAGTGCGTAAATATGAAAGAGTTAGCCTCTTCTTCTCCCATTCCTCGAATGGTGTTACTTCCTTATTCTTTATAGGCACACGGTTCAGGACATGACAGGCCGTCAGTATCGCCTCACCCCACCATTCCTTAGATAGTCCCGCAGTTTCTAACATGACATTCACCAAGTTAGTCAGCGTGCGGTTCTTTCTTTCGATAATCCCATTGGATTGGGGTGAATAAGGCGGTGTTCTCTCATGAACGATACCGTGTTCCTCACAGAATGAATCAAAAGTATTAGAGAAGTATTCGCCACCTCGATCAGACCTTAGGTGTTTAATCTTTCTCTCAAGTTGATTTTCTACTTCAGCTTTATAGATCTTAAAGTAATGTAACGCTTCATCTTTTGATTTTAACAAGTAGATGTAACAAAATCTAGTGCTATCGTCTATAAAAGTCATGAAATATCTTTTACCATCCTTTGTCAACACACCGTTCATTTCGCTCAGATCGGAATGAACTAAATCTAGAGGTGCCAAGTTTCTCGCCTCAACTGCCTTATGTGGCTTGCGAGTTTGTTTTGATTCAACACATACGTGGCACTTAGAATTTTTGACAGAGGTAAACTTTGGAATTAAACTCAAACTAGCTAAGCGCATCATACAACCAAAATTAACATGACAAAACCTCGAATGTCAAATATCTGATTCATCATTCATCACATGGTTCACAACATTATTATCAAACGATAAAGAAAAGCGGAACAAGCCTCCGCTATCATAGCCTTTTCCAACAAAGGTACCAAACTTAGAAATGATACATTTATTCGACTCAAAGACTAATTTAAACCCGTCTCTACACAGTAGAGACCCGCTGACTAGATTCTTCTTGATGGTAGGTACATGCTCCACATTCTTCAATTGTATGGTCTTCCCCGAAGTGAACTTCAGAGTGACCGTACCAGCACCAAGAACACGCGCATGAGCACCGTTCCCCATCAACAAGGATGTAGTCCCCCCGACCTGGTAAGAAGAAAACATAGAAATGTCAGCACATACACGAATATTAGCGCCGGTGTCTATCCACCACTCTGGTGAAGAACATACTGAAAGAACTGTAGGTAAGAAATTACCGTACCCCGATGTTCCTCCACCCTCGCTAACAACCATGTTCGCTGTCTTAGGGGCCTTACGATCTTTGCGATCTGAGCACTTTGCAGCAAAGTGATCCGGACTGCCACATGTGTAGCAAGCACCCCCGGCTTTCTCTTCTTCTTGTCAGGCCCGTCGGCTTGCTTAGCCTTGGGCGGGTTTTGTGAAGGCTTCTTCCTCTTGTTCTGGTTGTTCTGGAACTTGAGATTGCCCCTCTGCACAAAGTTTGCGCTTGAGGAGCCAGCTATTGCCTTTCCACGTGTGTCCTTTGCTCTCGTCTTCTCTTCAACATCAAGAGTCGCAACAAGGTCATCAAAAGTGAATTCCTTTCTCTTGTGTTTTAGAGAGGTAGCAAAGTCCCTCCAAGAATGTTGCAGCTTAGCGATAATAGCTCCAGCCACAAACTTTTCGGGCAACACACATGGGACCTCTCTGCTGTAGTTCTCAAGCTCCTTAGCCAGCGCCTGTAATTCATGGGCCTGTTCCACCACAGAACGGTCTTCAACCATCCTGTAGTCTAGGAACAGTTCCATTACGTACAGCTCACCGCCGGCGTCAGAAGCTCCGTACTGAGCCTCAAGAGCCTCCCAAATGTCCTTCCCCGTTTTGTAACGGAGATAGGTATCCACCAGATTATCAATCAGAACACTGATGACGGCACCCCGGAACAGATTATCATCTGAATTGAACTTTCCCCCCGAGACACCCTAGGGAGCTTTTCCGGTGATGACGTACATCACGTTCATGGCAGTGAGCCACATGGTGGCCAACTCACGCCACCTCTTAAAGTTGGAACCATCAAAAAACTTTGGTTTAATTGCATTTGCAAAGCTAGTGACACCAAACATATTCCTATCAACATGATAAGGTTTTTGGATTGTTAGAAGATAGGCAATATTTCGGTATATTTTTAATTCCATAATTAAATAGACATTTCAATATTGCTGTGAGTGAAACAATCCATGTGCAAATGTTCATGTTTAAACAATAATTAAACATAAACCTATTCATGATTATACAACTAATAAGCATGAATACTAGTTTAAGAATATACCCCGTGGAAGGTCGGGTGACGGCGTCACCCGAAGTTCCGATATCACTTGGATTAGTCATACTGATCGTAGAGTGACCTCAGTCGATGTAGCCGTACTAATTCGGTGCAGGAAGATGATCGCAGTGAAGACCCGGCTGTAGAGGAAGTAGTCGTTCGGAGTCGATGTAGAGGAAGTAGTCGTTCGGAGTCGACGTAGAGGAAGTAGTCGTACGGGAGCAAGCAGTCGCGTGAAGACGCTCCCCAAAAACCTTATCGCCCGCCTATCCCGAGCAGGATCTCAGTAGCAGGACGAGGTTCTGGAGGCTCTGCTCTCGCCGGTACCGTGCGCGCGGTGCAAGCGATGGGAATGCAAAAGAAGCAGCAAACAGAGGGAGAGAGGGAGAGGTCTCCTGAACAGGAGTACCTGAGTGTGAATTGGTGAGTTGATGAGAAGGAGGAGGGCCTCCTTATATAGGCAAGCAGGCGCAGAGGGGGATGAACCTGGACGTCGCGATTAAGGAGCCTGAGTAGTAACGGTCGCGGTTTAAGACACCATGGTTAAGGCTCAGTAACGGTCACAGTTAAGGAGCCATTATTCCATTCCAACAGTCAACAGCAAAAAGATGCTCTCGCCCCGCAACTCCTCACGCCCGTCCGTCCGTGCGACACGTCACGGCCTCGGTCGGCTCGGCGAGGCGAGCGAGCACGCGCGCGTGTGGCACGCCTATCTCCTTTATTCAACTTTACAAGAGGTGTACCGAAAGGTTACCTCATAAGTTGGATGGGAGACTCCTCTAATACCCATTTGGTATTTATCACTTTTCCCTAGCATTAAATAAATGGACTTTTAATTCTTTCATTATTGTAATAAATAGCTTTAGTCCCATTTATTATAACATGTTGTCTAACCATAGCCCTTTCTCCTCTTCAATTACATATTTAGAGAAGCGAGAGTGCTCTCATATTTAAATTGGATTTCACCAACTCAGACTAGCAGTATGTGATAATTGAATGTCACTACACTCTTACTTTGAGATTTACTATGTGGGTCTCTCCATGGGCTATTTTCAAAAAAAAAAAAACAAAAATATGTCGTCTCAACATATCATGTGCTCCTGTATTTATTACTCTGCATTTTTTTGGCAACTAGGATGTATTGGTATAGAGAAAAATCATATTATCTTCACAATCCAACTATAAAAATGTCTAATTTTCAATTTATAACTACAAAGTCAGATAATTACAGCCATCTAACATTTAAAAATCGAGCAAATTTAGCCCTTAGGATGGTTTTGCATTTTTAATAAATTTTAAAAGTTCTGGTTTGATAAAAAAATCATAAAATAATTCATTTAGAATTTATAAATTTATAAATTTGGTACCAAAAGTTTTAAAAATGTAGGCCATTTTCTCTTACTCTAAGTTGGAGTTTCTACATCTTATTTATTACTATTGCTAGTGTTTTATTGGTCGTAATAAAACACAAGGAACATGAACAAATCAAATAATGCTAAATAGAATATCAATGGATAGGTTACATTTTCAGTAAGTTATTTTGCACTAATTTGATTTTGAATAATTTGCTATGAAATTTTTAGTTTAAATCAAAACTTTTTATTTTTTCGAAAATGTAAAACCGCCCTTGAAGCTTATCCTAAGGGCCAAATTTGTCCGATTTTGACAGTTGAATGGTCTTTCTCAATCCCATTTGTAGTTGTATAGGTTAAACATGAGACTTCAGTGATAAGTGGAGGGTGAATTGGACTATTTTATTTATTTCAAAAAAGAATTAGACTATTTTCGCATGTAATATGTGATGCGACCCGCTACGAATGAAAAACTGTTCAAAAGGCTTCCGTACAATGGATAGTTTTATGCTCATGTTGTTTTTAGGAAAAAAGAATGATGTTTTACCTGAGTTAAAATCTGAACAACTTTTGAAGAGAAGCATGCTAAATTTTTGTGTGGTGCAAATGATGTGCAAATTGAAAACAATCTATCACCGGGATCTCTTCTTTTCTGCAAAATAAATCAATGAAGGACCCCGAAGAAACTCCAGTTGCCCCCACGGCCCACAATGGCCCAAATAAACCTAGACCCATTTCTTCACATCACCAGTTCGGCCTCTCGCATCTCACTCAGGGCTTGTTCATGTTCAGGATTCAATCGACCAGAAATGAGAGATATATATATATATAATCATGATAGTTACTATAGAGAGTCAGGTTTATTACAGATCGGCAACTAATTTACTCATGATATGTGCACCAAGACTCATAATTAATCCACTAGTCAAGAGGTGTGGATTCAATCCGGCTCTTCGGTCTCTTATTATACCTATCATGATGAGTAAATTAGTTCTCGATCCGGAATAAATCCGGCTCTTTATAGTATCTATCATGATTTTCTAGGTATATCTATCATTTCCGTCCGGATTGAATCTCATGGAAACGAACAAGTCCTCAAGCCGCGGCGACAGGTTTTTTTTTAGGTGTGGTCTGTTGGCTTGTTTTTTTTTTTGAAATGTAGCCTTGGGGAGTTGTGGTGTGAATCGTGCGTGTGCTTGTTAGCACGTTCTAATCAATATTAGGTTGTGTTCTGCACTTCTACCAAGGAATTTTTTTTTACTCTCAATTTTGCAAAAATAAATGGTCCGTTAAAAATTTTGCAAAACTATACATCTACCGCGTCGGGTGTACGGTAGCGACTGCTACCGCCGTGACCCACAGCGGTAGGAGTACAGTCTGTTTTCAAAAATTTGTAACTTTTTTGTTTGAACTCGGATGGAGGTAAACTTTATATGAAAATTGTAGCTTTCGACGAGATCTACAACTTTGTAGTTCAAAGGTTTTCTATTTGAAGTCATCTTTATAGTCAAATAATCGATATACTATCCAGATTTCAGTTTTCATATCGAGATCTCAGTTTTCAGTTTATGTTCAAAAAATTGTAACTTTTTTGCATGAACTCGGATGGAGGTAAACTTTATATGAAAATTGTACCTTTCGACGAGACCTAAAATTTTGTAATTCAAAGTTTTTTTATTTGAAGTCATCTTCATACATGAATAGTATATCGATTATTTGAGTCTGAAGATGGTTTCAAATGGAAAAACTTTGAACTACAAAGTTGTAGATCTCGTCAAAAACTACAATTTTCATATAAAATTTACCTCCATCCGAGTTCAAACAAAAAAGTTACAAAATTTTAAAACAGACCGTCGGTAGTAGTCGCTACAGTACACCCGGCGCGGGTACTGTACGAAAACCTAGCTCCGCGCGACTGCGCCGGCCGCCACCGCCGAATCGCCCACGCAGAGCCTGGCTCAGACGCTCAGGCGCACACCGCGCCGCCGCCCCGCCCGCTCACGAGCGCCGTCCCCATCCGCGCCCATCCAAGGCTCGCTTCTCCGTTTCCCGCCAGCGTCCGCCTTCCTCTCCGTTCCAGGTAACAGCGCGCAGATCAGCCCTTTGATCCTCCCTCTCCCTCTCCCTCGCTTTCTCTCTCTGTAGTTTTTTTTACTTACTTGGTTCGCTGTAGTTTTTGACCAACGCCGTAAGTTTTTTTTAACTTGAAATGATTCACTGTAGTTTTTGATTATCTGTTGCCGAATGGACGGCTGGTTGATTTGCACAATCGGCGCTTCAGATTGCTTGAAATGGATATTTGATTATAGTGATTTACCTCGTGCCTCTTTTTAGAATTGAAACACGAAACTGACATCTGAAGTTTTTTCCCCTACTGTTTGCTGAAACTCGATAGGGAGGATAGATTAGCTATGCATTAATTTGATACTCACTCAGTATGCCCCTGCTGTGTCATGGTATAAGCATGCCCTCATGCTAGATTGTGAGCCCTACCTGCACCCCAGGGTGCATCCTCGTCTGCTTTTGCACATTTTTGTTTCAATGGCTTTTCTTGTCAGAAGATATTAGTAGTTGTTTGAATCTAGAAGTGGTGGCGAGAATGTAGTGTGAGTTGACTTGTTGTGCCCTTGCCTGGACATGCTGTAATTCATTGAAGGTACAGCCAGAGATGCTGCTTGATATTTCCTGTGCAAGTTTTCCTGCATTTTGTTCTCTATTGGATATAATCAGTACATGGTTTTTCTACTGCATGTCTCATTGATGTGATTCAGCTCATCTTATTTGTATTTAGCATTCATTTGGTGCTTCTTAATTTTTTTCTTGGACTCTACCTGCTCTGTTTGATTAATTGCCTGCATGAAAACTCTATGTTTGTATGTTCCACAAAAAGAAAACAAAAGGTCAACTAATTACATATACTGATTTATGCAGGAAACGTAGCTGAATGGCTTCAAGTGCACGGAATATCATGTTTCGGCGTCTCAAGACACTAACTATAAGCCCTGCACTGGCAACTGGCGTGAGCAGTCAGCATCACCAGCTTCAACAGCGTGCACCAGTGAGTGGTACAGCCAAAGGAAAGGCTAAGCTTAAAGCAGGACAGCCTTTGAAGCGTTCCAGCATCGGGGCAAAGAAAGGGGCACCTTCCACTGGTGGGGGTGGGGGTGGGGGTGGGGGTGGACGTGGTCGTCGTGAGGCCACGGAGCGCATTACTCAGATTTCAGAGTCTTGTCTCAATGCCTCCACTCCCTTGCGGCACTTGTCCCCAAAGGAGCATCTTCGTGAGGCCAAACGTGAGGAGCTTGGACTTATATCCAAGGAGAGGCAACACGAGCTTGATGTAGCCAAGGCCAAGGCCAAAGCTAAAGCCAAATCCAAAGGTACTGGTGCAGATGATGGAGACCGTGTGCTGATGGGTCCACCGGGCCTTGACTATATCAGTCTTGGGCTGGTTGATGAGGAGGCAATCCCCAAGTACGACCTCACAGTCGAGGATGGTAGGCGACTTGCCAAAGAATACAGTCGTGTGCTTATGCGGCGGCACCGTGCAAGACAAACAGCGGAGTCAACGCTTCTGACGCTAAAAAAGGAGGCCATTGCTGCGCTCCCTGAGAAGCTGCAAGCTGCTGCTATGGTACCTGACATGACACCTTTCCCTGCAAACCGGTACATGGCAACACTCACACCACCAATTGAAGGATACATTGAAAAAGTGCGGGATGCTGCCAAGAAGCACTCTGTAAAGGAGAAACTTCGCTGAGAAATTTTAGGGAGGAAACTGTTTCCACATAAGGTGATTACTGATTAGAGTTCTTCACTGAATTCCATTGTATCTGGGTTAAATGCCATTATCAATTGTAGAAAGGAGCCCAGGACAAACAGATTTGCATCCAAATTCTAGACTCTCATTGCTTATTGCTAGTGCTGTGCTGTGGAATTGATGATAAATCAAGCATGGTGTTTCATTCAAGTAATTGAGTTCCATATTTTACTGCATGTAGACATAGTTCAATAATTAAGAAATGACTATACTCGGTAGCAGTATCAGAAACTCGGAATGTAGGTTGATAATTTTGGATAGTTTATTTGTGAAATAAGAGTATGAGTTGGTACTTATTCTTTGTTAATACAGATGAACTAGGGAATGTTAACTACTTTATAGTGCTGAAAACAAAAATGATTTGAGATAGTAAATTCGAACAAGACATCTGAGACATATTTTTTTTCTCGGAAGACGCAGGAGAACTGCGCTTCATTGCATTAAGAAGAAAAAAGGGAGAGATCCCTTAAAGTACAAAACACTAACAGACACCCCTGAGGCAACTTACAACAAACTCGCCTGTGAGAGCTGAGAAAAAACGACCAAGACAGACCCACTCGCAGCTTATTGCACCGAGGTAGGGGCAGTCAGGAAGGAAATTCCTCGAGCCCCTGCCAAGAATTACAAGAGAATTGATTCCTTGTAATAGCAAACCGTTGCTATCACTGCCGATCCTTTCCCACCACTCATAAAAGGAGGCATCTGTAAGCTGAGGAGATAGAGATTGTAGGTCCACTTGAGAGAAGAAACGGTACCAGAATTCTCTTGCAAAGGTGCAGCCAACAGGGAGATGGTTGATCGTCTCAGGTGCTTGATCACACATAGGACAGCGCTCCGGGTGAGAGAGACCATGACGCGCCAGACATATTTCACTTGCAGGAAAAGTGTGTTTCTGGTTTTTTTTTTATTAAGCTCTCTCTTGCATTCAGTAAATATCCTGCACTTACATGTCCAGTATCACTACCTTCAAACATGCTGTCTGCATCTTTTGTCCGTATTGAGTTTCTGGTAATTCATTTCTTTTGTACTTTTCACCAACTAATCCTCACTACGTAATTCTTCATGTTATTTAACCCAGCTCATTTTTTTTCACTTTGTAGGTGAATCATTATTCAGTTTAACATAGGAGACCAGTTGTCACAAACTGTGCATCTTTGCACAACCTACAATTGTCAATTTGGTGGTCCAGTCAGAAATCCTAATTCCGAAGAGCAGCCTTGGTCTAGGCATAAATCCTTTTGCTAGTAGTTTTTTATGCAACGCTACAGCCCACAGAAATGCTTCTTTCTGTAGCATTTGCTAGACTGCTATTGTTTGTTCTTGGGGATTTTCGATGTTTGTTGTTGACAGCTGACTTGTGTAATAAGGGTGCAGCAGTGAATCAGTGAGAATGAAGAATCTCTTGCACATGACAAATGGTTTCATGGGACACCATTGTTATGCTCCATTTAGAGCTCGGTTACATGTTTTTGGCTGCTAGATAGCTCAAACTCCTGGGGTTGATGCAGGAAGTAATGTATGAAGTATGAACATGTGTTCTTTGGCCTTCATTGTGCTTCACGTACCTTCTGATTTCAGTGCCTCAGGTTCATAATTTTCTGTGCGATATCAGTTGTGAGCAGCCCTGATTCTGATTTCTGACTAGTGACTGGTTATTGCGGCTTCATTCTAGCGGAACCACGTGCAGTGGAACTGTGGTTGGCGCATGGCCTGCGCTACATGTTATGGCCCTGTTTGGGACCGAGGGCGCGAGAAGCGCGCCGCGTATAAGCGCAACGCGGCTGGAAGCTCTTCTCACGATTTTACTGCCGCAAACTCCCGCCTATCATGTGCTGCGTGGTCATGGAACGCGCGTCGAAACTTAACTCTTTTGCTTAATGAAGTACGTGTTGTGCACGTTCTTTAAATGGAACGTGCGTCGAACGCCGGCTGTTTGGCGGGTTTATTCCGCGTTTTCGCTCTGTGATGGTGGGCCCTGCAGTTATTTAAGACGTTGCTCAATCCGTGGAAATAATTGATTGGAGGCAGTGACTGTTTTTTATTTCGCCCGCTTGCGCCGGTGACTGCCGAGTCGCCCGCTCCTCTCTCCTCCTTTCTCTCTCTTCCCTATGGATGTCGCCAGCTCAAAGCTCCACTCTGTTCGTCTGGTTTATCAGCCACCAGTCAGCAGTACATTTCTCTCAGAACAAATCAGTCACCAGCATCAGCCAGCGGTACTTTTCTCTCAGAACAAATCAGCAAAAGCAACCAGTTGTCAGCCAGACGAACAGAGTCTGCTCTAAGCGGTCCCAAACAGGACCTATATATGGTGCATACACTCTCATACTAGCATTTGAAAAAAAACAATTTCTGAAAATATATCTAATGATCTGCCAGATTAAGTGATTAGATCTAATTTGTATTGTCAAAATTACTGCATACCGCCGACAACTCAAATAAGAGTATTAGAGTACTATTTTTATAAAAAAAGAAACAAATGTCCTTTCGTACGATCTCGTACATTAAAAAAACCCTCTAGTACTCCCTCCGTCTTAAAATATTTGCATTTTTAAGATTGTGCACGGTAACCAAAACAAGTGCGAAATTATCAAAATACCCCTATTGATGTCAGATGACTGCCGTGTAAGCAGAGCCACGTTGCCCACCGAGGGTATGGAAGTCCCTAGAGTCCGTTTTTTGACCGGGGAAGCGTTGCACACTTGCACTCGTCCACGGAAAGGAAAAATAAAATAGACCATGCACTGCTCTGTTGTAGGCGTTTGGGTCTAGGAGGTTCAGCTGTCAGACCTATGTGATCATTTATTTGGGGACAAAATTTGAACTCCAAATGTGTAATTAAATTGGGACGGAGGGAGTATTCATCATTTTTCTTTTTTTTAAAGAAACACAAAGATACTACACAGATACACCGTTCTATTAAAAATCATAAAAAAAAAATCATCTGCTGGGCCATTTGTCCAAACCCATAGTAGCTGCCGCATCTGCAGCCACCAGCCAGTGGAGGCATCGCCGCATCGAGCGCAGCACCACAGCGGCGCGAGGTTACCTAACCACCGGAGGAGATATCGACCGGCGGCTGCGCTGTTCGCCGCGGCCCGGGAGCCGCCGCGCTGGGCTGGTGAGCTCAAGCCTCAAACCCCTCGCCGCTTGTGCTCGTTTTTTCCCCGCTCGCCTGAAGGGGATCAATCAAACCCCTACCGCTGTCCTTGCAGATCCGGCGGCCGGCGCGTCGTAGGCACGGCGATGGCGGCCCGAAACCCGCGCTCCCCGCCGTACTCGGACGGCGGCGCTCCGCCTCTGCCCGCCGACGCGCTGTACGAGGTCCTGCTGCGCGTCCCGGCCAAGGACCTCTGCCGCCTCCGCGCCGTCTGCCGGCCGTGGCGCCGCCTCCTCTCCGATCCGCACTTCATCGCGGCCCACGCGGGCCGCCACCCTGAGCCGCTCGTCGTCATCGGCTACAGCGCACCTCTTCGGGACGGCGGCGTCATTTGCAACGTGGTGGACCTCACCGGGCGCGTCGTCAAGCGGGTCCGCGCGACGGGGGCTGGCAGAATCGGGTTGGAGACGGTGAGTTCCATACACCTCGACTTCGTCTGCACCTGGAAAGGGGTCATCATGAACCTCCGATTGCTGAACTTGGCCACGGGATCTGTATATCCTGTTCCTAAAGGATTGGCCGATGAACATGCCAAGTATCAGCGGTACGCTAGCCATTTCTTTGTCGAGGCTGCGTTCGGTCAGATTCCCTCAACAGGCGAGTTCAAGGTGGTTCGTGTGCTTGATATCCATGAAGGGCAGCTGTGTGAGGTCTTCACACTCGATGATGGCGGCAACCATGCTCGGTGGAGGAGGAAGAAGCCCCCACCAATTACTGTTAAATTTGGCTTCGGAAAAAGTGTTGCCGTGGCGGTCAATGGGATTGCATACTTCTTCTCTGATAGGTTTGCTGCGCTAGACTGCATAGCTTGTTTTGACCTCGAGACAGAAGAGTGGAGGCCAAGTATCCGAGGACCCCCAACCAGCCTTGCTAATGCTCCTGGTTTGCCAGACCCTCATTTCAGTACGGGTGCCCAATCAATGACTGCCATGAATGGTTGCTTAGTTGTGGTCCACGACAGTAGCAACATTATCGAGTCACTAATTGATATGGACCTATGGTTCCTGATGGACTTTGAAAGGGGCTTATGGGTCAAGCAGCACAGCATAAAACTTCAACTCGATGACTGGCCTGATCTGCGTGCAGCACATCCTTTGGTGTTAAATGATGGAAGAATAATACTTGTTTGTGTAGCGTATGATATGGGATCATTAAGAATTTACGATCAAAAGACCAATGTTTCTGTGCATGTGGCAGAGGTGGGGCATTGTTCCGCAGTTGGGTTGTACACAGGAAGCCCATTAAGCCTTTCAAGTGGAGCTAGTTAATGAGGTTAGTATTGCCTTTGATCTTGTTTAGCTTATGATGTAAGGGATAACATGGTTAATTATTTCTAGGTAGCACAATCAGTTTCCATCATTTGCTCATGGTAAAGGAGAGGCCATAGCATGAATTGTTCAAGAGATTCCACTATAAAGCAGTCAAGCAACTTCACTCCAATATTTGCATTTGAGAAATTGAATATATTAAGTGATTTGTATCCAAATTCTATACTCCAAGTGCTTACTGCTAGTGATGTTGTGTACAATTGAAGATAAATCAATTATGATGTTTTATTCAAGTAATTGAGTTCCATGTTTTAGTAGCTAAGTGCATATAGGCATATAGTTCAATAATAGGGAAAAATACAATTCTTGGTAGTAGTAGTAGGCTAGAATCAGAATTCAGAATATAGGTGAACGGTTTGGGATAGTTTCTTTGTGAAATAAGGGAATGGGTTGGTACTCTTATTCTTAGCTAGACAGATGAGCTACAAAACTTCTTTCTATGTTATAGTGCTGAAGACAACAAATGGTCTGAGCTAGTAAGTTTGAACAAGATATCTGACACACATATACTTCGTTCCAAGGAAAACTGAGTTTTTGTTTTCTAATATACCCTTGCATTCATTCAGTACATCTCCTGCAGTTGCATGTCTAGCTTCACTGCATCCAAACCTGCTATCCTCAACTTTGCAAAGTGTAACTGATCTTGTTTAGTTTGCATCTTCTGTGACTATAGAATAGCGGTCCAATTCCTTGTAATTCAAAATTCATTGTTTTTGTATTTTTCATCAACTAATTCTCACTATATAATTCTCCTGGTGATCTAACCCAGTTCTATTTTTTCCACTGTACTTCTTAGGTAAATATAATTATTCAGCCTAATATAGAAGAGTAGCTTTCACAAACAGTGTATCTTTGTACAAGCTACAATTGTCAAATTTGGTAATCTAGTCAGAAATCCCAGTTTGGGATATCAGCCTTGATCTAGTCAGAAATCCTTTGTCATTTCTTTTGACGCAATGCAACAGGAATGATGTTTTTTTTAACGTTGTTGCTAGATTGTTGTCAAAAAAAAAAAAAACGTTGTTGCTAGATCATCGTGTGTTTGTTGTTGACAGCTGACCGTGTTGTCATAAAGGTGCAGCTGAGTCAGGGAGACTAAATAATCTCTTGCTCCTCACAAATGGTTCCTGGGATTGTTATATATGCTCGAATTTCCATACCTTGGTCACAAGTTTTTTCCTGCTAGATGGCTTAAATTCTTGTGTTTATGATGCAGTATTTGCATGGAAGTTATGTATGAATCTTTGTTTTCTGGTTTTGATTATGCTTTTATGCCTTCTTCCGTGAGGGGATGCTATATTATGCGCCTGTAAATGTTTAAATGTTTCTGTGCTACATGTCCTTTGCTACATGTTACCATTTATATGGTAGAGATTGTTTGATGTAAATCTGAACATTTTCCATCTTCACCATTGTGTTTTAAGGAAACACAACGTATTGGACCATTTGCGCATAGATAAAGGCTCACCTCTTTCTCACCAAATAAGCACTAGGTGGACACTATTACATCAAACCAAATCGAAATGTTGGTTTTTTTTGTTTGTTTTCGGTTGCGACTTCGGTTTAAAATTTTGTGGGGTTTCATGGTTGGTTTCAGTTTTTAGCATAAACCAAACCGAACTAAGCTAGGGGCAGGCATCCACAAACAACAGGCCAACTTCAAGTCGCACTAGTCATCCCACTTCGGTCCAATGCTGACTAAGGCACCACCCACATCAACTTGAATTGCATTGCATGCATGTGCTATTGAATTGATATCTTGTTAGATTAGTGGCATTTGAAGTTCAGTGAAATTTAGTGGTACTGAATTACCTGTTGAACCTCGCCAGTTCTGCCTCCATCATTATTTGTTGCTTCTTCCCGCGCCTAGCACCTACACCTAGAGCATGCACGAGAACCGCGACCCAGCCTTTGTGGTGGTGGTCGTCTGGACACACGACACCGACACAACGAGGCTTCTTATTGTGCTGCACAGGCGCACGCACAGCGCGAACAAGTGGCAATTGTCTCCCCTGATGGCCAGGATGCGGTGTGGCTCCACTGCGACCATGTGAAGTGTGAGCGGCTCGCTGTAGACCTGACGCCAGTCCAGCACCCAGGCGTGTTCGATGGTGAGGTAGTCTCGGAGCCTCGGCGACGACACCGTGAACGGGCACCGAGCACCACGCAATGGTAGGGTGAGTACGCGCATGTGTCTTGGTGTGCACCGCGGCGTGGTCCAGGATGCCAGCCCTGAAACCTCCGTTACCAACGCAGTCACCGTGTGGACGCCGAGTTCCGAGTTTGTAATTCTGCAATACTTATCACTGACAGCAAACAAGATCCCTTTGCAAGTTCCCACTGCTGGCAGCACAGACAAAATTATCCACAAATCGAGCACCCAAAGTTTCCACAAATCGAGCACCCAAAGTTTCCAGCACCACTGCTGCATCAATAATGCCCGGGGACTTTTACGGTGGATCGTACCACTTATATCACTGTTGAAAAAGGATCAGTATAGAAGGATTTGACGATTGAGATTAATTGTATACCACCACAGTTTAACATGTGGTATAGGGTGGTATGCATAGGTGGTATAGGGTAATATAGAGGTATTATTGGTAGTTTTTTCGGTGGCATAAATGAAATATATGTTTTCTTTCATTTATTTTTTTTCATTTTTTTACAGTTCCCTCCTTATCTAGTATACACCATTGTCCTTATTCATTTCACATGCTCATTCCCTTCATTTCCAGCGGCGGCGCTTGCGTCGATGGCGGCGGCGCCTCCGGCCCAGGCGCGACCCCCGACCCCAAGTGGGGGACGGCGCAGGGGGAGGGTCCCTCGCGACCCGCGCGGCCAAGTGGGGGACGGCGTGGCGTGGGCGGCGGGATCCGTGGCGACCCCGCGACAGTGCGGACGACGGTGCCGGCGGGACAGGCGCACCTGCGCGACCAAGTGCGGCACGGCGCGGCCGGCGGGCTCTGTGGCGACCCCCCGGCGGTGCTGCCCTCGCGACCTGCGCGGCAAAGTGCAGGACGGCGCGGGCGGCGGGCTCCGGCGGACGTTGCCGTGCAAGCCGCAGGGCTGGCGGCGGGTGACCTCCTCTTCCCCGTGCAGGTAACCACTCACCGGCGGCTGACCTCCGCTTCCCCGTTCAGGTAACCACTCACCCCATCCCGTGCGGTCATCCAATTCAATCCATCCGCACTTACATCTCCACTCCATCAGAATCTGGCCACGAACGGGTTGTCAATCCCTAATTTTGGTACATATTTCTCTATTCTGTGAGATCCAATCTTTGTGCCTGATTAGATGAGGTTGATTTGAACTCCTTTTCGTGCCTGATTAGATGAATGTTTCGTGGCTGAACTGAACACTGTTCGCATCTGATTTGAACTTTGATTTGTTGGTACATACTTCTCTGATCTGTGAGATTAGATTGAATAGATTACAACTGTGGTTATGTATAGCGATTCAGGTGTTAATAATTAGTTTCCCTTCTAGGACATGGCAAGAAAAATTGGGACAATTCCATGTTCTGTCAACCAATTTATTCGGATTGTTTTCTGTTTGGATGATGAAAGGAAAAGGATTAAAGATCTCGGCTTTGAGAGTATGCTCAGCCTTAAGCCGGTAAAGATGAGGAAAAATCTACTGAATTACCCGATTGATTTGTACGATCCAGTAGAAGATAGGGTCACTTTTGGGTCTGGTGAAAGCTTCACCATCTACCCATATGATGTTGAAATCATAACGGGGCTTAAAGATGAGGGGACTATAGTACTGCTAGATGAGAATATTAGTCCCGAAGTTATTATCCCTAAAGAGTACAAGGTTAACTCTACTTGGAGGGTCATAGGCATTAGGAAAATGGTTAGAATTATGGAATATGAAGGACCTCCGACTGAGGAGTTTGATAGAAGCTTTGTCCTTTTCCTATTAGCAACAATTTTAGCCCCACAACCGATGGAGGTTGTGCCTATCCCGTACTATTCACCAGTTAGAGATGTGTCCAAAATTAAAAACATGAATTGGAATGCTTTCACTCTCCAATTTTTAAAGGACAGCCTTGCAACATTGAAGAAAGATCATTCAAATGAATGGCTTTCGGGTAATTTGGCCCTTTTACAGGTAATCTATATGAAATGCACTTGTAACCCGTACTGCATGAGTTTTTTAAAATTCTAATGCTTCCCAATTTTTTTCAGTACACGTATTGGGAAATCTTGATTGTTACGAGTTTAAATAGGTCGTGGATGATTTAAGGAAAGTACCTACAATTGATCAGCTGACAACTATACATATTTTGAAAACTTTTTGATGTAAGAGTAAACATTTTTTAAATTCTTACTAGTTGTATGTACTATAATACTTCAGGTACATTGTAATATGAAACAAAAGGACATGATCACTCCAATTTCAATGCTCAGCAACAACACCGAGGAAGTTATACATCTCTCAAAGAGACTGACTAATGTTGAGAACCTTTTGACAGCCTTGATGAAAAAAGACGACAACTTAGAAAGATGTCTGGAGGTATTATTTTCTCTCCATAATATGGTTGCTTTGCTGACAAACATTTGTCAATTTTGGTTTAACAACTTCTACCCATATTTATAAAGTATGTTCTTATTCCCTGGCAGGAAGAGTTCAATAAAAATGCATATACCCCCACATCTGATAGCATGGAAGGACTTGATGAAAACAAACGGTCAGGAATGAGTCAGGCAACAATGGAGAAACATGTGTTCACAAGGAAAAGGAATTAGTACTGTTTGGTAGGAGTCATCTATTTTGGACCTAGTTAAAGTAGTATTTTTGTCAGGTGGTCATCAGGTGCTAGTTTGATTTTGTTTCTTAGGTGCTAGTTAAATATTGGTCAGGTTTTACTTAGGCATGGTTTCAACGTTGAAAGATTGGCAAATGTAATCAACCTCGTACAAAGGTTGTGTACTGGATCAAGCATAAATGGAACCTCGAATTATATTATTTCCGTTGCGTTTTACCAATTTAGTATGCTGCATTGTTTTCCATATAAGATTAGCCATTGATTTGATGAACCAAACTGTAGTAATTGTAACTCTAGTACTCTATAAAATTACAGTTTCCGGTACTACCTAAACATGTTACCCTTTCTCTTTTTTTATTGCCTCATGCGTCCTACATATACAAATTGTGTCCCTAGTATCCGATCAGACAAACAGCTACATATTTGGGAATTGTTCACTTTAATCTTGCTTTCTGCATGCAATTGGTTTCAAACCCTGACTTATTTCACCACCATATCTTTTCAATCACAAGCTGAAACAAACAAACAAGCAGGTTTTCATATTGTGTCCCTAGTATCCGATCAGAAAACAATTTAGAGACGAGCACAACAGATATATAGCACCACAGAGTTATGCGCCCCACACGCAGCACTGAGGAAGTCCCAGCATCCAGAGGTCGCTACAGGCACAAGCTGAAACCAAGACTGATTTCACCACCATATCTTTCTTCATGCTGAAACAAACAATTTTCCCATTCATGAAAAAACTGAGCAAAGGGAGTTGAAGGCTGCATGAACACAACAATCTTTCCCATTCGCCCTTCCCTCAGATCACTAGGTAAGGAGCTGATGAACCTGCCAGATAATAGCATCGATTAGGACCTGTTAATCACGGATGACGAGCTTTAAGCATTTAGGAAATTCGATAACTGGTGGTTTTTGAATATGATATGATAGCTACTCCATGTAAAAAGAAAATGGTAATTGCATTTCGCCCTCACGGTGGATTGGTGTGTGTGTTGCAGGGGAGACAAACCCCCTGAGGCTTCGTTTGGAAACAGAGGGAACGACGGGTATCGGATCCGAAAACCCGCCTCGCGGGGGACGAAACTCGCGCCGGGGTGACCTCACGCTCCTGGCAGAAATGTGCATTTGCCTCCACCGGGGTTGTATCGGACCCAACCCCAATACCCGCCGACCCACGTGGATATCCAGCAACTCCACCGCACACCGGGAAAGGAAGCCACACTCGCGTCTCCTCCGCTCGTTCCTCTCGTGTTGCAAGGCGACGCCGCCACAACCTCTCCCTTGCAGCGCTACCGGCGAACGCAACCACAGCAGGTAGGTGCGCCGCCGCCTCCTCCTCCCCTCCCTCCATCTCCTCCCCCACCTCACCCCTCCCCATCTCTATTTTTTCTTGCTAGGGTTCGGTAGTTGCGGCGGCGGCGGCAGTGGCGGCGGCGACGACTTCTGCTACTCCCACAATGGCCTCGATTCAGCTCCTCCATATGCATATCCCCCTCCTCCCTTCCCCTCTCCTCCTCTTTCTCCCTTCTTGAATGGTTAAACCCATGCCCATGTCCTATCCTAGATCTTGCAGAACATTCTTGCTAGGTTCTAATTCCTTGCGGTCATCATCCACCATCTAGCTACGCACCAGGGGATACATCCAGATTCATTGGTGTCTCGCTTGGATGAACTCTGTTCTTGCAGTTGGTGTTTTTCTTAGCAGGCAAGCTGATATTCTGTAGTTGTGGCCATTTTTTTTGTGATATCTTGTCTCAGCTGAATGCATTTGTAGGCATTTGCAGAGAAGATGAACTTGTTTGCATCTTGTTTACATGTATACATCAAGAAGGGATAGAGTAGAATTGCGAAACACAGTTTTTATGCCACGGTTGGTTCACATTGTTGAAGTGTCAGTAGCATTGTCAGTCTTGGGTTACTGAAATCCTTGTTGCAATCCATTCACGAATTGTTGAAGTTGCCTGTTCATTAGTTCATAAGTGGTTTACTTGATGGAGTACACTTCAGCTACATGCTAATGCTAATAGGTTGGTATTTACTATGCAATCGAACATTATCCATTGTTAACCTGTTTCAGTTGGTCTGTGTAGTTTGGCTTGATGGTGTTCCGCATGTCCTATTAAAACTTTGCTTATACATCAATTTGGCAGATATCTTTTTATGATAAGTATTATGTTTTGTCTATTCTTTTTTAACTTGAGAAATTATAAGTTCAAACCTTAGAATAGAAAGAGTTTTTCTTACTCATCATCATTGATCATGAGAAAAAAATTCTTTCTCGTTCACACTGCTTATGATCTCTAAATCACATTGTGAGATCATGTGCGTTTGAATTTGCAATGTTCCCTACATACTATTACTTTCTGCAATTCTCGATTGCTGCCGGTTCTTGTGTAGTACAAGTATCTGATGCATTATTGTCTGTCAGTACTACATGATATTACTATGCATGTGTATGTGTATTGTCTGATAGTACTTAATTTAAGATCGATTTTACTATGCATGTGTATTGGTACATTTTTATTTCTTCATTCCATTTTTCTCCAACTTTTAAGAATATATGTTCAGCTTTACTCGACGGAGTACACATCAGCTGCATGCTAATTCTAATTGGTTTTGATTTACTATCACTACGTGAAAAACAGACATTGGTAACGGGCGCGGATGGCCATTGGTAACGGGCAAAACGCCCGTTACCGATCAAGCGTTACAAATAAGCCAACAAAGGTAACGGGCCGCTGCCCGTTACTGATGACCCGTAATTGTAACGGGCGTAGAACAAAGACCGTTACCACAACTACTTACCGGTCACCTGAAATGGTTGTTTCTCCGGGCCCACCGTAGCCTTTGGTAACGGGCGCAGACACTGAGCCCGTTACTCTCAACACGTATTAGTAACGGGTGTCTAACAAATACCGTTACCGAAACTAGTTACCGGTCACCTGAAATGTCTGTTTCTCTGAGCCCACATGGACCTTTGGTAACGGTTACAGCAACCGAGCCCGTTACATGAGCTCAATATCGGAGACGTTTGCTGTGGACACGCGTCTCCACGAAAGGAGACGCATTTTTTGTACGCGCGTCTCCTCTGTCTGGACGAAAGGAGACGCGTGCTCTGGACGCGCGTCTCCTCTGTATCGACGAAAGCATCAACTTCTAGGGCCCACTAGTCAGTATTAGTAACGGGCCTTCATGCGGCCCGTTACAGTTTTGTCATACTTGTAACGGGCGTTCGTGAAGCCCGTTACTCATGGATCATTTTTTTGTAACGTGCCTTACTTAACGCCCGTGACCGATACGTAGGGCACCTACAGTAACCTGTCCGTTTTCTGGTTGCATCCCGGAACCAGCCAGGATTTGGTAGCCACCAGATCAAGGGCTGCATCCTGGAAATAGCCAGGATTTGGCAGCCACCACAACAATGCAAGGAGACATCACAAACACATTCTCATCACATATATACACAAGCAAGATCTCATATATATACACAATGCGAGAGATCACATCAAGTTCCTCATCAGATCGACATGCATGCTAAAGTTTCAAGTTCATCATCGGTGCTTTTTGTTTAGATGGAGTCCTGAGAAAACTGTCTAAACCAGGCAACATCTGACCCCAGCCAAGCAGGTTTCTCAGGCAGTACTAAACTAGCCTGAATGCAGCAAGTTTCAAGTTTGTCAGGCCGTACAATGAACTCACGGTGCACCATTATAGAGGTTGTCGTTTCGGTCGAGGATCACCTTAACAATGTACTCGCACAGCATCTCCCAGACCGGCTTTAGATCTTCTGTAGAAACATTTAGGGCAGGTTTGAAATCATGCAAAATAATAAAATAATTATGAGAATACAAGTACAAATCAGTTTCTAAAATCAAATGGAGAATATGAGCAGAGACAAGGGTGAGAGCATTATCTACTTACAGCAGCCTTCTTGATGTGAGGTATGTCTTCGAGTAGTTTGAACATATTGAATGCCACATGGAATCCATGCAAAAAGGACCCCGATGGCTGCTGAGCACACTGCGCATCGAGGTACCAAAATGACAAGTTAATGCAGTACCAAATTGGTATGAAGGGACCATAAAAAAAACCTGGGTCTTACAGTGATATTTGGCTTGTGCTTGAATGTCAGATCAGATTTTAGCTTTTTCTTATTTCCTTTCATCACTTCGTCCTTTGGGCAGGGAGAGGCCCTGCATGATCAGCAATACCGATTAGAAACACTAAGAGATTGAATTTTGTGAACAAAACCTACAAGGTACAGACCAATTCACAAGCGCTCGAAGGTCTTCGAACTTTCGCGCGGGATGATGTTTTGCAGAATCTAGATACCAAACCTCTTTGAACTTCATACAGATGATCAGTGTTACATAGTGGCCACCGGTGCAGAAGGCACTCACCACGTAGTCATTCGTCATTGCATTTGTCAATGCTTTTGTTACAAGGGTAGACTGCTTTTCAATCTTTGTGGTCGTGAGAAGCTGTGGATCAAAAACCCAACACTGATCTTCATTTCCGCTGCCTTGTCCATCATTTTTCTACAAAAAATTCAAATGTTAGCATGCATGAACTTTGTGGTCAAAATTAAAGAAATATCTATTTTGGTTTTAAGGCACTTACAATGTCCACAACCTCAAGGTCTCATCCAGAGCAACCAGGGTTATAAGGTCATACACGCGACTGAATGCAATGTTTAACATTAAATCACCAGGAACATGAAAGGAGTGTTCATGCAACTTTGCTGGAAAACTAAGTTTATCCTTACGGTGTTCCATGGCGTAAGCATGCAACTTGGCACAATTCGGTCCAGCAGCCTGTAAGTCCGCTTCTGACAACATAGGCACAACAGGCATGTATTTTGGATCCGGTTTTGACCAAAAACAGTTAAGAAGCTCATCTCTAGACAGAGGTTTACTGGCCCCCTTCTTCTGCGGTGGCTGCTGCTCAGGCGGAGATTGCCTGTCCTCCGCCTGTCGCTGCTGCTGCTTAGGCGGAGATTGCCTGTCCTCCTCCTACTGTTGTCGATGCTCCTGCTGCGTAGTTTTGCTGATCTGCTGCTGCTTCTTAGGCGGAGATTGCCTGTCCTCCTCCTGATGTTGTCGATGCTCCTCCTGCTGCGTAGTTTTGCTGATCTGCTGCTGCTTCTTAGGCAGAGATTGCCTGTCCTCCTGCTGTTGTCGATGCTCCTGCTGCGTAGTTTTGCTGATCTGCTGCTGCTACTGCTGAGCTTTCTCTTGCTAACGCTGAGCTGCAGTACCTCCATCTGATGCTGTACCCCTGCTACCTGATGTGGGAGCAGGGTTGGTATTTCTCGTAATGGGTGGTACATGGATCCTGTTTTTTGACCATTGGATCCTTTGATAAAGAGCCTCAGCTAGGGTTGTTACATCATCCCCCCAATTGGTACAGGCAGAGGGTAGTGACCCGTATTGCCCCACACATAACTAGGTTGCACCACAGCATACCCATCCTGCACTGGTACTGTATGGAGAGTCTTTTGCAATGGAAAGACAGTGGCTAGTGCGAGCTCCACTTGATTCCCGGAGCCATCCAAAAGGCTGCACTTGGTTGGCTCTGTCAGCTTATCTATTGTGTCCAGCATAGGTGATCGACTATCAATGTGCTGTTGATTACCTTCGTCCTCGCTGACATGCCAATGGTCTTCCTCTCTGCCACATGCTTCTTCTTCCTCACTACCATGCACATCTTCTTCCTCGAGGCCATGAACATCTTCTTCCTCGCTGCTACTGACAGGTGGTGATTGGGGAGGACGATGAAGTACATTTTTCCGTATATCAAAGCCTGATTCTTATAGAATGGATACAATTCTGGTGACTGCTTCACCAACTAGGTCTTCCATCTGCGGTCCAGCCTTCTTGTTCCTCTTCTTCCTGTACATTCCAGGAAACTCTTCACCAAACCCTTTACCCCAGCCAAGTGAACTAGACACGCCTCGGACCCGACCTCGATGCTCTGGAGTCTCAAGTGCTGCGGTGAGGATATCATTCTCCCTAACCTCATGGAAAGAACCATCGCTAGCATGAGCTGCAAGTGTTTTCACCCTAGTTGCTACCCCCACCACCGCAGGGTTACTGAATGTTATGTCCCCGCTTCCTTCACTAGTGGTCTTCCTCTTCTCTACCCTTGCCTGCAGATAAGGCCTCGAACGTCCAGGAAATTGGTCCCAAGGGTTCTGTTTTCCTTCTTCAGCTAGCTTTGCATCCTCCTCCTCCCACTCTTTCCTTTTACGAACATAACCTTTTCTGCCCGTCCTGTGTGGCTTATCATGCAATGCTCTCTTTTCTTTCATCCCCTGGCTTAATCGCTGAAATCTAGGAGAATTGGTTTTCTGCACAAATACGGTCCAGTCTTCTGGCTGCAAAAAGGCATGCTTCACAAAGAGAGTCTCCTCTTGGCTCACAATTTTTTTTCTTAAATGGGTCTTGAACCGCCGTTGCAAGGTTCCGATCTCTGATATAGCTGCCTTAACTGCCTTCTTGCGAACAGATTCAGCCAGATTGGCTGGGTAACCTAGCTTTTCCTTTAAAACTGTGAACAGCTCTTCCTTCTCAATTGCTAAGAGATCTTCAACTACCTTGTTGGTTGACACCCTCTCTCGAGTAATGAGGCCACAGACCAATACAAATCTATCCCTCGCAGCATCTGGGGTAGGCCAATAATTGTTATCAAGTCCAGTTGCGGTCAACTTGTCTTCTGGCCATTTGGTTTGTGTCCTTGACCCGCGGGATTGAGTACTACTCGCAGCAGTATGTGCTGAGTGACCCTGTGAAGAAGGATCACCGTTGATAGGCAATGAACAAGGTTCACCGTCGATGGGCTGTGATGGTTCACTGGAGGTAGAGGAGTTTGGTGTTGTGGGAGACTGCATAGATGATATGTCAGGTCGTCAGTAGAGCAACATAAGCTAGACTGAAAACCTAAACAAAATAAGATAAATTCTTTTTCTCTGATAGGCAAAATAGTTGATATTAGTATACAGGTTGGGGATAGGTGCTAACCATTTTGACAGGGTGAAGCAATATGCTTATATATCAAAGAAGAGACTAAATTCCTTCAACTGCTTCCTTATCCAAATTCAGCAGTAATGAATTGTGTGTTCCATGTGTACATGCAACAAGAGAACAAAGCAATTAGAATTAAAGTATGCTAACAGGTCCAAAGCATAACTGTCGATCTGGTACATTCGAAGCATAACAGAATTTCAACAGTTCATATAAGTTCATCTGTTAGCAACAATTTATTCAAACAGACTTGGAGCAACAAAATTCATCCGTCAAATCCACAGCTAATCAATTAAAAATGAACTATTAAGGCATGCTGTACTAATGCAGGCAATTCCAGGAGAATAATCCTATGTAAACAACCGTAAAGTAGCATGTCTCCCTAATCCACCTTGACAGGAATAGCAGATTGGGTGGCCGAGCAGAGAGAGGGCGTTGGGGGTTCAAGCAGCACTAACCTCTGTTGCGAATGAAGTAGTTGTTCTTGTGGTGGTCGTAGAGGCCCGATCCGCGTCGCCTCGTTGCCTGAGGTGGCCAGCTCGTCGTCGTGGCCGGGGATGCCGGATCCGCATCACCGTCTCTAGGTTGGCCGGGACGCCGTCCGCACGCCAGTAACCACGTCCTCATCACCGTCGTCACGGCTGGAGCCGCTTCGCCGACGTCACGCCGGGAACGGTGGGGCTGGAGAAGAGCAGGGCTGCGGCGGGGAGAGCGGCAGCGGCGGGCTAGGGCTGGAGAAGGAGTAGGGCGGCGGCGGGGAGAGTGCGGGTGTGGTGGATCTGTCTGAATTAGACTCCTGAGTATATGTCCCCTGCGCGCGCATTATTATGTTCACGGAAATAACTGGCGTGCCCTTGAACGGCTCTCTTGTGGAATTGGAATTCCATGGGCATTATAGTCAATATAGGTGGGAAATTTTGAACAGCGTGCGCAAGGTTTGCCTGCTAACACTGACAATGGATAGTCATCGCCGACGCTGGTTAGTAAACCCGCGTCGCTTCGTCGGCTGGTATCTTCTTTATATAGGCTGCTGACACTAACGCGTGGGCCCGACACTATTTTTTAGAAATGAAACTCGCATCCATCAAATATTAGAGCCGGTAAAACAGCACCTAAAAATTCATTAAAAATAACATCAATTCATATTTGGACATTTAGTATTTTAATAAAATATCAACAATCACACTTGTGTAACTAACATTCTTATAATTCGAATATACATCTCATGATTGTGATATAATAATTCTAATAACATCTTAGTTTGCTCCAAAAATTCTACAAATTTACGTGGAAACATAATTTTGGTACCTAAACTTGTTATAAAAAATTCAAATGGTTTTGATAAAGGAAGAATATACTTGTGTACAAATGGCTACATCTCTCACATAGTTTCCTAGAATGTTGCTTGAACATTGAAGTTTTCCACACTTTGCAATATGTTCGATCTCGTACGCATTTGAAATTTTTAACACAAGCATGTGTTCACCTTAAGATCACGAAATGCTAAGTTTCATTACTAATGGTTGTGGAAAACAAATATTATTTCTATGTTGTACTTACAAAGAACAAGATAAAGGCATATAAACATTATTCACGAAAGGGAATATACACTAAACAATGAAATTAATGAAAAGATGGAGATTTTAGAAAAAACTAGGAAAAAAATCATCAAATTTGGACTAAGTACGACGGAGAAATACATGTTACAAAATTTGACTGCAGATTAAAAGGAGAAATGAGAACTATTCTTCATTCCAATAGAACTGAGGGGGTGGTTAACCCGCGTCTTATTTGCCCCTCCAATCCTCGTCTCCTACGCCCACCCAATAGAACAGAGGAGGAAGCAGACTAGCAGAGGCCACCGCCGCCGCCGCCGTGCCCGCTTTGACTTCCAAGAGGGCACTCTAGGCCTCTAATGCGGCAAATGAGACCACCGCAATCTTCGATTTGACTCAGAAACGTGACAAATCAAATCTTGTGGATGCGACACAGAATATGTAATAATTTACCTTCAAGATACATAATTTTTATTGATGCTTACGCCTACATCCCGATGTTCATCCTGCTGACGGCGTACTCCACCGTGACGCTGAATCCACGCGTCCAGAGGTTGAAGTCATGACGGATGCGACACTCGGCGCTACAGTATTGGATGATCCCTGGGGTCTCCGGCCCGTAGCGCCTACATCCCGCTACCCAAATGCAGACATGGGGATTCTGGACGGGCAGCAACGGAATGTCATCATCGCCGTCACGAAGCCAGTACCACCACGCAATTATATGGAGATCCCGGTGGACAAGGTAGCGCCTGTCAGGCGGCGACAGCCCGCCGCTGATTTCGTGGAGCAGTGCCATCGCTTCGGGGTGCGCAGGGTTGCGACGGTACTTCAGCATCGCTAAGAAGTACTTCGCACCGGCGTCTTTGGCAACGGCCTTTGCGACGAGCTCCAGACCCTCATCGGGATTCCGCCGCCTCATCAACCTCTCCATCCCCTCGAAGCATAATGCCTCCGGATGTTTGGCGAGGCGGAAGCACTCCTCCAACAAGGACCTGACGTAGCGATTCTTGCACTCTTGACGAAGCTCACGCAGCGACACCTGCAGGAGTACCTCATCCGAGTCGCAGATGCGCCGGAAGGTGCCGCAGACTCGATTACGAAGGATCAGGAAACGAATGACGGGCTCACCCTTGATGCAGCGGAGGATGATCTGGGTGACCAGTTCATTTGGTAGCTGCTCCATGAAGCACACCGCGGCCATGAAGGAGAAGGGAAGGAAATGGAAAGGCGACAGGATCTGGAAACTGAAATGCGACGGGGTTTGGAAATTGAAATGCGACGCGGCCATTTATAAAAACCCATTACTAATAATATGGAACTTGAAATGCGATGCGGTTTGGCTGCTGACGCGTGGGCCCGACAACTACCCCTGCCCCTCCACCTTCCTGCGAAATTGAAATGCGACGCGTGTTTTTGGACGGTTTTGCTCCCAAAAAACGGCTCCCGAGGCGTAGGGGGACGTGGGGCGTGGGGAGGAAGGTGCCTTGACGGTTCACGTCTTGTCATCATAAATCCCCGACTGCTGGTTGCTCCGTAATCATATCTTTTCTTTCGCTTCATCTTCTTCCCCCTCGCCATCAAAAAACCACAACCTCCGGTCAACGAGAGATCACACCAACAAGAAGCGAGAAGAGCATGGCGTCGAGTGACCCGTCGGCGAAGCGGGGATGAAGAGAGGATGACGACGACGAAAGCCGTCGTCGGAGGAAGTTGACCATCAAGGAGAAGGGGAAGGAGCCGGTGGCGCCCGAGGAGAAGGAGAAGAATGAGGCCGCTGACATCAGCTTCGCCGTCGAATTGCTCCAGGGTGCGTTCATGAAGCTCCGAGATGTTGGCCAAGTGTTCAAGATCGAGGCGCCTGACCATAACAAGGATGGCAGCGTCAAAGGTCTCGCCTTCAGGATCCACGTGTTGGCTGAAAAGCTTGAGAAGCTCCCCGTGGTCCAGCGGTCTCTTCTCGGCTCCGACGGCTCCGACGGCGGCGACGATGGCTCCGACGGCGGGACTCCGACAGCGGCGACCGACTAATTGATCCACTCCTGTACCATTAATAATGTGTTTGTGATTATTATGTGTTCGTCAGTTTGTTCGTCAGGATTTTGGACTGCTTAGTTTGTCGATCATGAACTGCTTAGTTTGTTTGTCGATCATGAACTGGTTAGTTTGGTTGTTGGATTTTGTATATATGTCATGAACTCGATCTAAGAGATGAGGGCAGATCCATCCGCGTCGCCTATAGTATCTGTTCCTCCTGTGATGAACTCGATTATGGAGACAATGGATACTCATCACCGACGCTGGTTAGAAAAATCGCGTCGCGTCGTTGGCAGGTAGGTCCAGGTGGTTATCTTCTTTATATAGGCTGCTGACACTGACGCGTGGGCCCGACACTATTTTTTAGAACTGAAACTCGCATCCATCAAATATTAGAGCCGGTAAAACAGCACCTAAAAATTCATTAAAAATAACATCAATTCATATTTGGACATTTAGTATTTTAATAAAATATCAACAGTCACACTTGTATACCTAACATTCTTATAATTCCAATATACATCTCATGATTGTGATATAATAATTCTAATAACATCTTAGTTTGCTAAAAAAATTCTACAAATTTACGTGGAAACATAATTTTGGTACCTAAACTGGTCATAAATGGTTTTGATAAAGGAAGAATATACTTGTGTACAAATGGCTACATCTCTTACATAGTTTCCTAGAATGTTGTTTGAACATTGAAGTTTTCCACTTTTTGCAACATGTTCGATCTCATACGCATTTGAAATTTTAACACAAGCATGTGTTCTCCTTAAGATCACGAAATGCAAAGTTTCATTACTAATGGTTGTGGAAAGCAAATATTATTTCTATGTTGTACTTACAAAGAACAAGATAAAGGCATATAAACATTATTCACGAAACGGAATATACACTAAACAATGAAATTAATGAAAAGATGGGGATTTTAGAAAAAACTAGGAAAAAAAATCATCAAATTTGGACTAAGCACGACGGAGAAATACATGTTACAAAATTTGACTGCAGATTAAAAGGAGAAATGAGAACTGTTCTTCGTTCCAATAGAACTGGCCCCACTCCAATTAGAGACACGGGATGGTTAATCCTCATCTCATTTTCCCACACAAACTATTCTTCATTCCAATAGAACAGAGGAGGAAGCAGAGGGCGCCGCAACCTTGGATTTGACTCAGAAATGTGAGAAATCAAATCTTGTCTATCAATAACCGATTGGACGATACTTTACACGATAGAAGAAGACATTACATTCGTAACGAAGCCTACATTCATCACTACAGAAATACATGCAAAACCCCCTCCAGCTTGGCGCTGTACCGCAGAATGCTTTGCCTGTGCAATGTTGAATGTTGCCTCGCGCCGCCACCGTTGGCAACGTCGGCCGGCGGAGGGCGACACTCCTAATTTGCCAAGCCAGATTGACCCGATGATGCCGAAAATCTAGGGATTGCACATTGCTGATCAAACGCGGATGCCACTACCCTTGCTCCTCGCCCTCAACCTATTTCATGTACGCAATTGCAGCGGCGTCGGCGTCGGCCCCGCTGTTGGCTCTGTAGAGGAAGACGGCGGCCACATTGGCCGCCCCTCTGTGCCCGTCTTTGGCAGCGCGGTGGAGCTCGTTGAGGGGAGGCTGAGGGTTGCGGTTCCTGCCGAAGATGTCGTCCATCCCAGTGAGGAAGCAGGCCACCGGGTTACCGGCTGCAGCCAGGCTACGAAGGAAGACGTCGTAGCCGACGGGGTCGTTGTTCTGCATCTGCTCGACTGGAACCCGATCCAGTGCCAGGCGCCTACCGACATCTCTGTCGCGGCAGGGGTGGATCATGTCCTTGCAGGTTGCCCGTAGGCTGCAGAGGTCCTCCATAGGCCGATTCGATGTCGCACCGACTCGGCCAACGATGATCGCCAGCACCTCCGTCGGGAGTTCCGCGAGCGACCGCGGGTGCTCCCTCGATGCCATGAGTGCGGCGGAGGGGCACGACGAGGAGTTTAGGCAGTTTTGGTTTTCTCACGGGTAGATGAAGGGGTTGGGGCAACTGTTATTTATTTTGGAGAGAAGATACAGGAGACATGTCTTAGGCATCTTAGGCAGTATCTTAGGCATCTTAGGCAGTATCTTAGGCAGAATATATAGGCATCATATATTACAGAAAGGAGATTCAAATTCCACCAATACACATCCTATATCTATTACAAAAAGGATTCCATTTCTAGCAATAGACATCCCTGCATTTTACAAAAAGGATCGAATTCAGCAGAAATCAATCTTGCTTCTTTTTCTTCTTTGATTTTTGTATATGGATCTTTTCACGATGGTCGCTTCGCAAGTATGGTGTTTTGTCAGCTCCCAAGACTCGGGGCATGTATGAAGTGTGAAAGGATGGACTTTCATCAAACTGGTTGTATTGCTCCTCCTCAACAACATTTTCAACCCCAACAATCCTTTTTTTTCAGGCAAAACCACACTCCAGTTATTCTTTGCAAGGTCAGGTACATAGAACACTTGCTCAACATCCTTGGCGAAGACAAATGGTTCGGTTTTGTAACCAAAGACCTAGAGATCAACACTAACATAACCAAATTTGTCCTTGATCATAGCTCTCTTCGCATTGGTGACCCATCTACACCGAAACAAGGCTACCTTGAATCCTACATAATCAAGCTCCCAAATTTCCTCTATTTGACCATAATATGTGGCTGTGTTCTTCTTATTGTCGACGGCCCGTACACGCACACCACTATTTTGATAGACGCTCTTGGCATCCTGGGCCATGGTGTAGAACGTGTATCCATTGATATCCATTGCTTGATATGTTGTAACAGTGAATAATGGCCCTACTGCTAGTTTTCTTTGATCGTCGGTTATAGCAACGCTGCCACTCTGCTGGACATAATCTTGGAGCCACCTGTTGAAGCATTGCATGTGCCTCTTTGCAACCCAATCCTCAGTACAGCCAGGGTTTTGTTCACGTAGTTGTTGCTTGTGCTCATTGCCAAATGGTGTAACCTCTACGCTCTGTTCTATCACGGTGAAATGAGCCTTCCTGAAGTCCTTTGGGTGCGGAGTGATTGACTTTTTCCCCAGGGTCCCAACACCTGAAAGCCTACCTTCATGTCGTGAATGAGGCACACCAATAGGGTTTTGGGGGTCCATATAACCCATGGCCCACTCCACTGCTTCGATGGTCTCATAGCCACGAACAATCGCTCCCTCCGGAAATGACCTGTTATGTACCAATGATTTGAGGAATCGAAAGTACCTATCCTATGGAAACATCTGATGAAGGTAAGATGGGCCAAGGTACCAGATCTCCCTCGTGAGGTGTGTTGTTAGATGCAGCATGAGATCAAAGAATGATGGTGGGAAGGTAGCTTCAAGCAGGCATAGGGTCTCGAAATGCCTCCTCTCTAAGTCCAATAGTTTTTCCTCATCAATCACCTTCTGTTCTATTTCGTTGAAGAATAAACACAAGCTCATGACCGCATCGCGAACCAGTTCTGTCTTGATACCTCTTAGTGCAACAGGAAGAATAGATGTCATCAACACATGGCAATCATGAGATTTCATCAAGTTGAAATTCATTTTCATGTCCTTCACCGACACTAGCCTCTTGAAGTTCGATGAGTAGCCTGAAGGTACTTTCAAACCATGCAAAAACTCACAGAATTCTTTTCTCTCTGCCTTTGACAAGGTGGTTGCAGCAACGGGAAGGTCCATCCCCGTGTCTGTTTCCTCTGCATAGAGCTCCGGCCTAATGCCCATTTCTTTAAGATCCTCCCTTGCATTTTTATGATCTTTTCCTTTCGACTTCTGTTGTAGCAATGTTCCTAAAGTAGCTTCACACACATTCTTCTTGACGTGCATGTTGTCAATCGAATGACGCACATCCAAAAGCGGCCAATACTCTAGCTCTCATAGAATTGATTTCTTGTTCCACATTCCTCGCCCATCTTCTTCTTCTTCTTCACCATCTCGCTTCTTTCTTTTGCGAAGTTTCTTTTCAGACAATTTGTTTAACTCCTCGATAGTTTTGACATCCTTGACTTGCAAGTGGAGCAGATCTCCAGTCACATGCATTGGCGCCTGTCGATTCTCCTTTTCCTCATTAAACTGACAATCCATGTCCCGGTAGGCATGTTTCTTGCTGAGGAAACGATGGTGCCCCATAAATGAGAATTTTTTTGAATTTCTTAGCCACACTACACAAGTTTCTTCCAAGCAGTGTGGGCAAGCTGCACCTTTCCTTTTACTCTGGCCAGAAAGGTTGCGATGAGCCGGGTTGTCGTTGATGGTGGTGAACAACATGGCGTGCAATGTGAACTCCTCACGGCCGAACTCATCCCAAACATCCTTCACACCAGGCTTCCAAAGTATCTTCAAGTCATCAACTAGTGGCCTCAAGTAGACATCAATACGGTCGCCAGGTTGCTTTGGCCCGGAGACCAATATTGTCAGCATCATGTATTTCCGTTTCTTGCATAGCCAGGTTGGAAGGTTGTACATTGACAGCACGACAGGCCAGGTACTATGTGTTGAGATCTGGTTACCGAATGGGTTCACGCCATCTGTGCTCATAGCGAACCGAATGTTCCTGCTTTCACCGGCAAAATCCTTAAAGTGGGAATCAATGTTTTGCCATTGTTGGCCATCTGCGGGGTGCTTAATCTTACCAACTTCCTTCGTTTGTGTCTTATGCCAACGCAAGAGTTGGGCCTCCTTTCGTGTGGCGAACCATCTTCTCAACCGAGGAATGATGCAAAAATACCATGCTACCCTCACAAGAGCCCCTTTAACCTTCTTCTTCTTCTTCTTCTTCTTGCCTGTGATCTCCACGGGCTCGTTCTCGTCATCATCAGCATTGTTATCATCACCACCATCTTTTTTCCTCTTGTACCGATCGAACCCACACTTGGGGCACTTGTCAAGGTCTGCATAATCTCCACGGAACAATACACAACTGTTCTTGCAAGCATGAATTTTTTCAACCTCTATTCCCAGATGACAAATTATCTTCTTTGCCTCATAGACAGACTCGGCTATTTGGTTTCCCTCGGGTAGCATGTCCTTAAGGAGATCCAATAGTTGTTTCAAACTTTTGTTGCTCCAACCATGATCTGCCTTAAGCTGCAGAAGTTTTAGATCACCAGAAAGGCGAGAGTACTTCTTGCAACCAGGATAGAGGGGTTTCTTTGAATCTTCAACGAACTGCTTCAGCCTCGCTAATTCAGAAGCTGTATACAGTCGTTGAAACTCAACATCCCGCAACATTTGATCAACATTGTGCACACGTTGCAACAACTCACCATCATTGAAGCCCGTAACTTCTTGATCAGTGATATCGTCAGGCCTCATCACAATTGGTGGGAATGGTTCATTTTCCTCGTCAAAAACTCCACCTTCATCAAGCTCTTCATCATGGCATAGCGCTGCCCCTTCATTATTAAGGCCCGTAGCATGGTGTCGCGCTTCACCTTCATTTAGGCATCCTACTTCGACTTCATTAAGCCCTTCCTCACCATGTTTATTCCAACACGTGTAATTTTCTTTGAAACCACGTATGATCAAATGATGAAAAATGTTATCCCGTTGTCCGAACTTCTTCTGGTTGAGACAATCTATACAGGGGCAAAGCATTGCCTGAACACCACAGTTTCTCATATCCGCCTCTGCTTGATCTAGAAAACCATTGACCCCCCTTACGAAATTACTGTCCCAATCTCGGGTCTTACTGTACATCCAAGCCTGAGCAGCAGCAGCCATCTGCAATTTTCATACATCAAATGAGCATAATTAATGCATCACCAAAATCGATGAGTAAGAGGATTAGGACAGCGAAGTTCAATAAAAGGGGGTAATTTCCACCTTGACGAGGACTGTCTACGAGGCGAGCGCTTCCAAGAGGAGGAGGACGAGGCGTCGCGGCCGCGGCGACGGCGATGGCGCGGAGGACGGCGACGGTGATGGCGCGAAGGACAACGCCGAGCCCAAGGATGAGGATAAGCTGCTGCTTTGGAGGACGTACGACGACGTACGGCGCGGAGGGTCGCCGCGCCGCGGTCGACGTCCGCTGGCACCTTACGCCGTCGCACACGTGACCGGCCGGCCTGCTGCAGCGCTGACTTTCTGAGGAGAGAGAGCGCGCGTAGCGAGTGGGGCCTTCAGAGAGCGCGCACGCACAGCGAGTGGGGCCTTTAGAGAGCACGCGAAAATGCTGCTGCAGCAACAGCGGGGAGAGAGCGAGTGGGGCCCTCAGAGGAGAGAGCGAGTGTAGTTGTCGGAGATAGCAGAGTGGTTGGAACGCAAAGACAACGACGCGTAATAACAACACACGTCTCTATTGTGAGAAAATAAAGGAGATGCTAGCTCCAAACAAGTGTCGCCAATTGGGTCGTCATAAAATGGGACGCGTCCTAAAAACCACGCGTCTCCAATAGGAAAGTCATCGGTAACGGATGTTAGCTAACGTCCGTTACAAAGAAAACATGTAATGGGCGTTTAAGAAGTCCGTTACCAGAAGTCCTTATTGGTAACGGGTGTTGTGGTGGCGAGGTCAGGGCGAGGTTGGGGTCGAGCCTGCCGCGCTTATGCGTAACGGGCGCCACACAACAACCGTTATAGATGGGGTCCATGTAACGGGTGTTAAGGGCCCGTTACAAATACTGCGTGACCTATTTGAGGTTTTCACGTAGTGTATGCAATTGAGACATTTATCCAATACTTACATGCTTTGCTCTTTTTTTTTTCAAGACACGTTCTTCTGCTTTTGTGCAGATATAAGTTGGCCCTGAAGAGCTGCTTCTGCAAGCTTTTTGATCACTTGGTTTTCCAGGGTAGCAGCTACTAAGGGTCCTAATCACCACCATGGCAGTCTGGAAGGCTGCGAAGCTCCAGCAAGTAAGTAAATGTTTTGGAATTAGGATGTACTTGGGATGGATAATTTGCTAGTCGTGTAGCTGATTCATATTCAATGAATTTCCTGACTGAATACAATATATATATATATATATATATAGACACACACACACACACACAAGGATATGCTCATTATTGTTCTGACTCAGTGCTGATACAATTACAAAATTTTCTATTTTATGGCAAGTACCGGTAATACAAATTTTCGTGAAATTTGAAGGAAACACATTGATGACAAATTATCACAACAGAAGATACGATTTAAGTCTGAATTTGTTCTGATCACCCAAGTCTGTCCTTTGGTTGTCTATGCCTTCAGCTTAGTATACCTCTTGGATGATATACTGTCAAAATTGTAGAACATATGTTGGTCATAGCAAGTAGTTTATCCAATAGGACCTAGATACTAATTAAAAAACAATTCTGGTTTCGCCAGTTCTGCAGTTAGACTGAAATATGTTATTTCTGCCAGTTGTTCAGTTAGATACTAAGTAACAGTATTGTACTTTTAAATTTTTCTGGTCATCCCTAGTGCAGGTTCATGTACTGATTTGTTTCGGGCCAATTACGTGTTTTACGGTAGAGACTGAGTCTCCAAGGATCAACTTGATTCAAGATGTTTTTTCATCATTATCCTGGGTTGCATCTCTGTATGTCATCTCAAGTGTATTTCAGTCTCTGTTTGCAGAGCAGTACTCTGAACTAAATGTACACTAGTGATTTGCATACCACAATGTTCAATGACAATGCTTTAAGTATCTGTTTCTTCCTTTCATGTTGCATCTTTCCTTATGTGCTTGACTTCAATTTGCTATTTGCTTTAGAAACAGGTTCAAGCTGGAGCCGAAGATGTCGAAGATGGTATTCAAGCTAATAGAAGAAGCAGAGTTAACATGTAGAGTGTCGATTCTTAGACACCCAATGTTTGTTATGAGAGATAGCAATTATATGTAAATCGTGTTGTACTACTTAAGAGCCAATTCTTTTTAGTCATTTTCATGAGATGTTGTAAGCAACGTTTCATTCTTATATTTTTTTTGAAGGATCCTTGTGAATAGAATTGTATAATTCATGAACTATTCTTCTATTTTTTAAAGATTAATAATGGTTTACGATTTTCAAAAATATTTTACATCTTTTCTCAATTTTTACCATATTTTATTCAATTGTATTCAAACTTAATAACTACTCCACCGTTAGAACAAAGCTGACAAAACTAAGTTAAGATAGTAGTAATTCAAGCAAATCCACGTGGGGGCAAACAGAGCGCCTTGGATTGAATATTGAACCCACGCCGGCCACGCGTGGATTGGGTGGTGGAAGGGTAATCACCCAATCCACCCGTGGAACCTGTGTCCGGTGGGTGCAAACCCCCACATGCCAAACGAAGCCTGAGCTGGGCAATGAGGATGAGGGCCGCCCTTTATGTGGCACAGGCATTGGAATACTGCAGTAGCAAGAGGAGAGCACTCCACCATGACCTGCATGCATACAGGGTTGTTTTTTATGTGGTAAGCCTACAGAAAGACACTTCTGTAATGTTCTCTCTCACTTCTGTAATTCTTACACCGGTTTCACAACACTATTATTGTTTGTTTCAAATTCATATTCTAACTGGAACATGTAATTTTAGTTGGCATTTGGCAAGGGCACAGTTAGTGTACGTGTTGAGAACACAAAAACTGGTCTTGTGTGGCATACATTTTAGCTTCTTTTTTAGATGTTATATCTACTTATCTAGCATGTTTTCTTGATTAGTAGTTCTAACTGAAATTTGATGCAGACTCCTTCACACATTTTGCTGGGCATCCAACGGGATAAAAAAGCTCAGACCATGTCCCATTATCTGCTATTGGGAAATCTTTTGCCAGAGCAGACCTGAATGATGTTAATGAGATATTGCAGGATGATGGGTATAATGAGGATGACATGGCGAATGCTGAGGTAAAATAACTATTTGCTAGCACACCTTATTCCCAGAGTGCTTGTGACTTCAACATTATTTGTTGAAGCTAGTGTCATTCCAGTTATGCAAGATGAATGTAAGGGCATCCACTTAATATGGGGCGTATGGTTGAAACTAGCAATCCTATCTTTTATAACCAACCCAAAAAGCCATTCTCGTGATTTTAAATTGCTCACCATTACAGACAGAAGTATTGTTAAATCAATTACTGAGTTAAACTATTATGCCTAGCAAGGTGACAATTCTGAACTGAACTAAAGGCTTGATCAAGCAAAAAAGAGGAAGTAATCAATCATACAAAGGAAAATCAAACTGCATTCTCATGGTCGCCACTAATCCAACAAAATTAACCATTACGAACAAACAAACGTCTAACATATATGATAACTTGAAGCAGAGACGTTCGGATCTCACCACTCTGAGCAGGGGAACGGGTGTCCGACGGCGTTACGGCGACCTGGCGCTGGTTGTACTGGAGGCACCAGGAGGCGGTGATAAGGCTCTCGAAGATAAGAAGACGGCCATGACCACAACGGGGAAGGAGGAGAAGGCGGCCTGGACAGTGATGAAGGCGGCGTCCGGTAGTGCGAGGAGGATTAGGGGCGGCAGCGGTGTTGACGCAAAAAACGGAATCAAGTTCTTCAACGGCAACACGTAACGGATCCCCGGGATGTAACAAGGCGTGCCAGCCGACCTGACCTGTTGATCGGCACGGAAAGATAGGAAACGTTAGATGCGGGTTAGATCGGCTAGAGAACCGATGTGGGTCTTCAACAAGTAACAGCCCGATCAACCGATACAACTGTAGAGTGAATCGGCTAGCTGGAGCAGCCGAAGTGCAAGTATAACCAAAACGGCTAGGTCAGCCGATTAGATAATGTAGGCAAAGCGCAAGCAAAAAGTAGAGCAAACTAAGCGCTACGGGACAACACTCGAATCCGATCTGAATCAGCTAGATCGTAGTGAAACGATGCAGGAGTGATTATAGCCGATACGATGTGATTACAAGCTGGGTAAATTGGTGATAAAAGCTAAATAAACAAGAAAAGACTTGCAAACCTAGCTGATATCGATAAGTTGTGAATAAAACTTAGACGAAACCACAGCGATGCGCCCGGAGGTTAAAGCCCAGTTGTTATTCGATAAAACGGTACTTACAAGCTTGCCGGAGGTCGATCGATGCAGCCCGACGAGCTAGAAGAACGGCGTTTGAAGAAACAAGAAAATAAGAAGCAGTAAAAAAGGGGTGGCGAAGTCGTCGACTTGAATAAGTAAAGGTTTTGTTGATATTGGTGTGTACAATCTTTTTCCGACCACGCAGGGTCGCTATTTATGTCCTGAGGACAACTTGACTCCTAGTCGATGACGACAAGGTTTACTTGAATCTAAAGAAATAAAACTACCAAAAAACATAACAATTCTCATAGGAATCAGACTCTCTAAACTGATTTTGACCCGATGTCAACTTGGTTGTTGACCCGCCTCCGTTTCCTTCCTTTTGGCGTATTCTTCTTCTGCCACGTTTCTTCTCCATCAATCGGCCGATTCCAGATCGGCTGGTCCCTTTTCTCCCTTTCTCCATCGGCTTTGATGTCTCTTTGGGCCATTCTTCTAACACGTGTCGAAAACGGTGTCAACACATACCCCCCAGTTTCAGAGTAAATTTCTTTTGCTCTGAAATTCTTATCTTCTTCCTTTCAATCCCTAAGGATTCCTTGTGATCTTCTTCTTCTGGAGTTTAGAGTACATTTCCTCATGTAGCGGCTTTCAAATCCTTTTTCCTCTTTCTTAGGGAAACGTATCACTGACCTCATTATGAACCATTGAAAGTAGAGCTTTTCACAGGAAAATCTGTTCCATTTTGACTATACTCGACGTCTTCTGAGATTCCTTCCTATCCTTTCATTTCCCTGCCCCCCTGTGTTTGACTATAAATAGCACCTGAAGCCATCGTCTTCCTCACAACTTCAGCCATGGCACAACAAGTAGATCTGATAGGATGTAGGCTCCTCCTTTTCGCCTGTCTCTCTTCTTCTCTTTCTTTTCTTTGCAGTTAGAAGAATTCTTGTGAAGTAGTGTAGCGGCTTGTTTCTCTCGCTAGCATCTTTTGTGAAGCCAGGAGGTGCAACAGCTAGAAGAACCCTTGTGAAAAGCTTGGGTTCAACGGCTGTTAGGCAGTAGCAAGAGAGAGTGCCAGTTACACATTATCGGTGGAGAACACCACAAGGGGAGGTGAACCATCTTGGTCATCAACTCGACGAGTTCTGGAGGAAGGTCACAGAATCTGGAGAAGATTTTTCACCAATTCTTCCTCTCTGGCATTCATTGCCCATATCCTCATCATACTGGAGATGATGAGCCCTGTATGTAGTCCGTAGTATCTTTGATCAGATGTAATCACCATGTATTGAAATATAATATATATATATATATCGGAAATAACCTGCTACCCTAGGCGATAGCTACCCACCCCTGGGTGGCCGCTACCCCATCTCCATGCAACCACCCGATCAGAATGCAACGGTATCGGTTCGATCAAGAGATAGTACATTCCTTGCTAGCAAGATCCACGGCGTCACTAACAGCATTATCCCCCATGCTCCTTTTTTTTAAAAGAAAATTATCCCCCATGCTCGTCAACAAACTGAGGTGCCACGCGGTCCCATTTATGTCATGCCCGGTCTTGTGATCGTCTGCTTTTTCCATCTCGTTTTCGCCTGATTTTTTTTACCGGTAACGCGGGATGCCGCCGCTGATCCTGAGAAGGTATCGCAAATGGAGAAGTACTGGCTACGTTATTCAAAACAAAAAGTACTGGCTCTGACCAAGTGACGTGGGACGGGGAATTGATCGTGCACGTGATTGCGACCCAGCTGTCGCCGTGAACTCGCCAGTAACGCTGGCCGAAAGCATTCCGCGAAGCAATAACCCCGTCAGTACACGTGTCTAGACCAGGTTGTATGCGTAGCTACCATACAGGGGGAGGGAGGTACCACCTGTGAGAGCAAATCCACTCTAATAGCATACAACACTTTGACTAATACGAAAGGGTCCTGTCCAATTGGGTGACCGTTTGCCGAATTTAGGATCTCTGGTTCCGATCGGCAATATAAGTTTTCATACTAAATCCCCTTCAGAGAATTCTTTGATATCAACCTTCTTGTCATACCACTTGGATACCCTTTTCTTATTTTCTTCAATATTGATCAAAGCCCTGAGCCGACTACTGGCTAGATCTTCTAACTCTTCTTTCGTTAAATTTGAATAATCATCAGCCGATAGCTCGTCTTGTAATGACATACGTCTGGATCCTGTTCTTACTTCCCAAGGCAAAACAGCATCATGTCCATAGACCAATTGATACGGAGAAACTTTAGTGGCTCCATGACAAGCCATCCTGTAAGCCCATAATGCCTCATTAAGTATGGTATGCCATCGTTTTGGGCTTTCATCAATCTTCCTCTTGATCAATTTTATAATACTTTTATTGGAAGCTTCAGCTTGTCCATTGGCTTGAGCATAATAAGGAGAAGAATTCAATACTTTGATTCTGATACCAGTAGCAAATTCATCGAACTCTCCTGATGTAAATTGGCTTCCTTGATCTGTTGTAATGGTTTGGGGTATTCCAAATCGATAGATGATGTGCTCTTTCACAAAATCAATCATGTTACCTGACGTCACATTCTTGATAGGAATCGCCTCAACCCACTTGGTGAAGTAATCGGTAGCCACGAGTACGAACTTATGTCCTTTGCTTGATGGAGGGAAGATTTGTCCAATAAGGTCAATTGTCCATCCTTTGAACGGCCATGGTTTGATTATTGGATTCATTGCTGATGCCGAAGCACTTTGTGTACTTCCGAATTTCTGGCAGTCTTGACACCCTTTGTAATATTTAAATCAATCTTCCAGTATGGTTGGCCAGAAATATCCATTGTTCTTGATCATCCACTTCATCTTAAAAGCTGATTGATGGGCTCCACATACTCCTTCATGAATCTCACCCATTAATATTTTTGCTTCTTCTTCGCTCAGTCATTTGAGCAAAACTCCAGCAAGCGTCCGATAATATAGTTGATCATCTAACAACACATATTTGAGAGCTTTGAGCTTAATTCGACGATCCACCTTTTTTGAAGGATCCGAAAGATAATCGGCCAGCTCTTTTCTCTAGTCATTAGTATCATATTCTGCGACTAGAATTGGCCGATACCTAGAAGCATTTTGGGCCAACCGATTAGCATCTTCGTTTTGTGCTTTCAGGATATGCCATAATGTTGCCGTCCTGAATTCTCTGAGCAAATCCAAGCAAGCCTCATGATAGATTCTTAGAACATCATCTTTGCATTCATATTCTCCAGTTAGTTGTTTAATGACTAACAAGGAATCACCAAAACTTTCAACTGCTTCAATTCCCTCTTCCCGAAGCAATGTAAGCCCTTTCAACAGAGCTATGTATTCTGCTTGATTATTGGTAGAAGTTTTTTCAATTAGCACAGAAATCTCATATGATTGTCCTGTAGGAGAAATCAAAACGCTACCAATTCCAGCTCCAGCACCGCATGATGACCCATCAAAGAATAATGTCCAATGAGCAATATCAACTTCATTTGATCCCAAATGTTGTGGACAAAATCAGCCGGTATTTGTCCTTTGATTGCTCGTGCTGACTTATATCTGAGATCAAATTCTGATAAAGCTAACATCGACTTGCCAATGCATCCTTTCAATATCGGCAGAGATAACATATATTTGATCACATCATCTTTGCATATTACTGTACACTCAGCCGATAGAAGGTAATGTCTTAACTTTGTGCAGGAGAAGTACAGACATAAGCATAGCTTCTCAACTGGTGGATATCGAGTTTCTGCATCTAAAAGCCTTCTGCTTAAGAAGTAGATTGCCCTTTCTACCCCTTCAAATTCTTGGACCAAGGCTGAACCAATAGCATCATCAACAGTTGATAAGTACAATTTGAATGCCTTGCCATGCTGAGGAGGAACCAACACAGGAGGAGACTTTAAATATTGCTTGATATCATCCAACGCTTTCTGCTATTCTGGTCCCCATATGAACTCTTGATCTGGGTTCAACTTCAACAAAGGGGTGAACGATCGAATCCTTTCAGACAAATTGGATATGAATCTTCTGATAAAGTTGATCTTGCCAATAAGTGATTGCAATTCTTTCTTATTAGTCGGAGGAACCACCTTATCAATTGTAGTAATCGATTTTTTCCAACTTCGATGCCCCGCTCGTGAATAATGAAGCCCAGAAATTGACCAGCCGATACACCAAAAGCACACTTGTGAGGATTCATCTTAAAACCATGCTTTCTTGTACTTTCCAGTGCCTTTCGTAGATCGGCCAGATGTTCTGCATGATCTTTAGATTTTATGACTACGTCATCAATGTATATCTCCACTATCTTACCAATAAGGTCATGGAAAATATAATTCATTGCTCTCTTATATGTAGCACCCGCATTTTTCAAACCGAATGTCATGACTACCCACTCATATAAACCGACATGACCAGGACATCTGAAAGTTGTTTTCGCAATATCTTCAATAGCCATAAATATTTGATTATAACCGACGTTACCGCCCATGAAGTTGATGATTTTATGTCCAGTGGCAGCGTTCACCAGTGCGTCAGCTATCGACATTGGGTATCCATCCATTGGTGTTGCTTTATTCAGATCTTTGAAATCAATGCATACACGAAGTTTGCCATTCTTCTTGTAGACAGGAACTATGTTTGAAATCCATTCGGCGTATCGACATTGCCGAATGAAACTAGCTTCGAGTAACTTAGTTATCTCAGCTTTTATATCTGGAAGAATTTTGTCATTGCATGGTCTCGGCCTTTGCTTAAGCGGCCGATATCCTGGCTTGATCGGCAGCCGATGTTCTACAATTGATTGGTCTAAACCAGGCATCTCATAATACTCCCATGCGAATCAATCTTTGAACTCTTGCAATAGTGAGACCAGCTTTACTTTATAATCTGCCTCTAACCTGGCACTGATAAACGTCGTCCTCGGTTTACTTTTATCACCAAGATCTTTTTTTCCAACTCATCGGCCGATGTAAAACTGTGCCCAAGCTTTCCTTCATTTTTTAATAAACTGATCCATTAAACCATAATTTTGGAACTGGCCACTGGGATTGGCCCACTCTTCTGCAGTTGATTGATCTTGAGGGTTGACTACTCCTTCGCTTTTGGCCGATTCAGATGTCAAGACTCTTGCTTGTGAGATTGAATCTTTGGCCACTTCGACCATATTGGTTGGAAAAGAATGTTGATCAAGCAACTCAGTTTCCTTTTTGCCGACGGAATGCGAAATCGGCCTTTTATCTGGCAACCACTCAACAAGATCAATCTCAACATCTCCTTCTGAATCAGAATCTTCAACATAAGATATCTTCTTCTGATAACTCCTTCGAGGTTCATAAGGCTAAGAAGAACTTTCATGGCTCAATCGATGTACCAACTGGCCTATGCTCTCAAATTCTTGCGAAGCATACTTCCCTTTGATTGAAGGCAAGAGTCCTTGAAAAGCCAATTCTGCCAATTGCTTGTCGGTTAGACATAAACTATAACATTTGTTCTTCATCTCTTTAAACCTTTGGACGAAGTTTGATACTGATTCATCGTTCCTCTGTTTCAGACTGGTCAAATCAGTAATCTTCATCTCATGTACCCTAGAGAAGAAATATCCATGAAATTTCCTTTCAAGATCCTCCCAACTCTGAATAGAATCGGCTGGTAACGATACAAACCAAGCAAAGGCTGGCCCTGATAGTGAAGATGAGAATAGACGCACCCTCAATAATTCATTTGTTCCAGCATCTCCACACTGGATGATAAATCGGCTGATATGCTCAATAGTGGAGGTGTCGTCCTGGCCAGTGAACTTAGTGAAATCAGGTACCTTATACTTTTGATTGAATGGAACTTGATCAAAATAGGTAGGATAAGGAGTCCGGTACACGTCAGTTTGTTGCTTTGGTTTCAACCCAAACTGGTTTTGTACCAAATTTGTAATCTCAGCGATAAATTTCTTACTCTGATCAATCGGCTGACATCCGCCAAAGGATTTAGCCGATTTTGCATAATTCCAACTGTTCCTGGCTGTTCATACGTAATTGGCTGCGAAGCCAAAGGAGTATGTATAGCTGTATACCGAGGAAATCCAACTGAATGAAGTATTCTATTCGGAGTTCTTGATGTATAAATTGCTCATTCGTGTTTTTTGACTGTCTTGGGTGTTGAGAAACTGAAGATATAGGTTGAGCGATCTGATCGAGCAGTATAGCTTGATGCATTGCTTTGTTATAATCTTCTTGAATCTTTGCAGCATAAACCCTTACTGCATACGCTTTTTCAGCTGGATTCATCTGCTCTGGTATGAACTGATAACTGGAAATCGGCTTTTCAGCCGATGCCGTCTCAAATGTTGAAAGCTGAGACGCTGTAGGGATTTCATAGGAATCTTCTTGTATTGGTTTGACAAGATGAGCATGTATAGCTACTACTTCAACACGTTGAGATATTTGAGCTCCAGCATTAAAGTATCTGAATGAAATTCCCTTGTCATGCTCACTGGCCAATCCCCTCAGATTATTGAAGACTACTAAATAAGGAAGAGGAAATTCTTTTGATTTTTGTTTTGATCCCTCTGCAGGATCTTTCGGCAAATCAAATCCAATCAATTTTCCACTTGCATCCCTTATCGCTGGATATACTAGTGCAGCTGATGTAGGAGATTTATAGCTTTGAGATTCTGATTGACCAGGTATTTCCATGGTCGTTGCAAGCTGTTCTCTGACAACCACCTTTATACTATTGTGAACAGTATTGTTTAGAATAGGGGCTTGATCCACCAGTGTTTGCCGTAAAGCTTCTGTCATCATGTCTTGAAAATTCTCTGGTTCGGCCTGTATTATCAATTGGTTGAGCCTCGGAAGAGGACTCATTTTGAATGCTCCTTCCTTACCCGAGCCGAAACTTCCCAACAAAAGCTAGCGATATTCTTCCATACGTTCTTCATATTCATCTCTATCTTCCTTACGGAGATGACCCAAAGCGATCGGCTGGATGTTGGACTGATCAACACCTTTAGGCTATTGAGGAATTGACATCGTGGAATAGTTCTTCGTGTCCCACTAGGCGTGCCAAGATGTGTTGACACAAAAAACGGAATCAAGTTCTTCAACGACAACACGTAACGGATCCCCGGGATGTAACAAGGCGTGCCAGCCGACCTGACCTATTGATCGGCACGGAAAGATAGGAAACATTAGATGCGGGTTAGATCGGCTAGAGAACCGATGTGGGTCTTCAACAAGTAACAGCCTGATCGGCCGATACAACTGTAGAGCGAATCGGCTAGCTGGAGCAGCCGAAGTGCAAGTATAACCAAAACGGCTAGGTCAGCCGATTTGATGACGTAGGCAAAGCGCAAGCAAAAAGCAGAGCAAACTAAGCGCTACGGGACAACACTCGAATCCGATCTGAATCGGTTAGATCGTAGTGAAACGATGCAGGAGCGACGATAGCCGATACGATGTGATTACGAGCTGGATAAATTGGTGATAAAAGCTAAATAAACAAGAAAAGACTTGCAAACCTAGCTGATATCAATAAGTTGTGACTAAAACTTAGACGAAACTACAGCGATGCGCCCGGAGGTTAAAGCCCAGTTGTTATTCGATAAAATGGTACTTACAAGCTTGCCGGAGGTCGATCGATGCAGCCCAACGAGCTAGAAGAACGGCGTTTGAAGAAACAAGAAAATGAGAAGAAGTAAAAAAGGGGTGGTGAAGTCGCCGACTTGAATAAGTAAAGGTTTTGTTGATATTTATGTGTACAATCTTTTTTCGACCACGCAGGGTCGCTATTTATGTCCTGAGGACAACTTGACTCCTAGTCGATGACGACAAAGTTTACTTGAATCTAAAGAAATAAAACTACCAAAAAACTTAACAATTCTCATAGGAATCGGACTCTCTAAACTGATTTTGACCCGATGTCAACTTGGTTGTTGACCCGCCTCTGTTTCCTTCCTTTTGGCGTATTCTTCTTCTGCCACGTTTCTTCTCCATCAATCGGCCGATTCCAGATCGGCTGGTCTCTTTTCTCCCTTTCTCCATCGGCTTTGATGTCTCTTTCGGCCATTCTTCTAACATGTGTCGAAAACGGTGTCAACAAGCGGCGACCAAAAACGATGACTGCGACGATTCCGGGAAACGACCGCGGTGGTCGGAAACGGCGCAGGGGGCAGCGGCCACAAGGAAACATCCTCGGCGGCCAGGAACGGCGGGTGCGGCGATTCGAGGGCCGCCGCACGCGCCGCTGATGCCTTGTGACTGCTGTTGCACCCAGCAGCCACGAAAGGCGGAGGTGGCCAGGAACGGCGGCTTCGGCGAGTCGGGGAAACGGCAGGCACGAACGGCGGAGGCAACCGCTTCAACCAGGAGACAGCCGCAGCGGCCACGAACGGTGACATCAACGAACAGGGGACACGGCCTCGGTGATGATTCGGAGCAGAGGCGGCTGCGGATCGGGGGGATGAACGGGTCGAGGGGGGAATGGGCTGGGGAAGGGAGTGCGAGGTGGATTTTGACGAAAATAGAAAAGTTGCAACAATTACCCATGTGCCCTTACCAAAAATGGAACCATACTACCACTTGGTGGTATGGTCTACCGTAAAAGAGGCCTAATCCCTAGCTTCGTTTCTTGCAGTGCCACCAATGTTGCTCTTGTATCACGTACCAGGTTGAAAACCACTTGTCTTCTAGCACGATTATTCAGGTCTAGCATGATTATTCAGGCCTTGAACATTCCAATTTAGAAATACACAATGTTGACTAGTCATTGAAAACAAGATAGTGCTCCTCTTCCACACAACACCCCAGAAAGCTCCAACTCCTTGCAAAGAAACACCAAACCACAAACCTATTCATCCCATCACTTCCCTTCAAAGTCTTCTATTCATCCCATCACATCACTTCAAAGTTTTCTATTCATCCCATCACTTCCCTTCAAAGTTTCCTATTCATATCATCACATCCATCACATCTTCTCTCACAAGAAACACTTTTCCAACACTATTCATACACCACTTTTCACCCCTTTTTCACTGAAGTGAGCGAGGCCTTAACAAACAACTCAACTGCGATAGTACAAAGGCTGGCAGACCAACCCACACAACACATAGAACTGAACATGACATGGAAAATAAAAGATACACGTGCTCAAGAGAGGACCCCACCCCTTGAGCGACCATTGTCGCCCCTCAGATCTCCGCATAGCAAGGGCATCCAGAGACCCCAGGCTTGCATCAGGTAACCCAAAAGCCACTCGCACGTTTCCAGCCAGTGCCTTGTGCATTGGATGCACAAACTGCTCCCGAAACTATTCAACAGCAAGACCCAAGGTGTCCCCATCAGTAACAGAAAAGTCTCTTGCCTTGAGGAGCAGAGTTGTGGCCTTCTCCTCCACTGTCACCCCTTAGATACTCTTGATCATCTTTTGAATGTTCTTCTTCCTAGAGTGAGAGGCGGAAGCATCATGCGAGCCTATCATCTTCTTAGAGTGCAGCACCTTCGGCTTGAAAGAAGGGTTGCACATCGGCAACTTCCTCAGGGGAATCACGAACTTGGGGAGTCCCCATGCTTGTGCCTTGTGAACACCATCCGCGCTACCTTCCTTGTTCAGTCTATCATCCGCTGGCTGGAGAACATTCCTGGAGAGAGTGGTTCCCCCATCCGGCCCAACAACAATCAACCTAGTAGAACAACGCGGAGCAAGGGCATCAGGAACATGCAGATCTGGCCCAGTCATAGCCGGCCCATTCTCAGCACCACCCAGCACCAGCTTCTCCACATATTCTTCCTGCTCCAGGAGACCATCACATCCCATGTTCAAATCAAATGACAACACTACCGAGGACCCCAACGAGGCCAATGCCCCTCCTGATCATAGCTACTCAACAGTGGGACGCCCACCTCTTGCTCCACGAGCACCCCATTGTTCATGACATCAACCAAAGCAGGACCACCATGAGGACGTAGTTCCATCGCATGATGACCCATCGTTGTCTACTCTGCCTCAACATCAAGATCCTTCTGCAACTACACAACTTCAACAGGATCACCAACTTCCATCTCAGCAACAACGTTGGCCACAACATCCACAGGGAAGCATCCAAAAATGTTTTACCCTGTAGGCTTCTCTTGCAGCAGCTGATTCCTCAGCAGGGATTCGTGGGCTTCACTCTACCCATTCAGCATAGTATGCTGCACCACGTGCTCTGCAAAAGCCGAGACTGGCTCCACAGGTGATATGCAATCCCCTATCAGCACTGGATTAACCTTAGTACCCCACGCCCCATCCAAATGACCAGTCCGCACCAGATCCGCCTTGGTCACAGTTGGCTCCATGGAGCGCAGTGACCGTGCAGACTGGTGCACTGCAAGGCGCAAAGTCCTAAAGGCCTCTTCCACCATTAGGTTCACTTGCCTGTGCAATTGGGACACTCTTTCACCAACTTGGAACCTATCATTTGTGGCCAACAAAAGATCGTAGTTGACCTTCCCTTTATTCTGGTCTTGCTTTGGATGCCACACCCATCGTAGTTGTTTTCCACTGTCGCCGACAGTGTGCCTATGACCACCAAACTTGCCAGAGCTTCCAGCACCACTATCTCAATGGCGGTTGGAGTTCATCTTGGTCAAATCATGCCAGGTCGTCGGGGGCCGCTTCCGTAAGCCCGAGCCTCCGCTACTACCATCTCCTCCATGCGGCGGCGGGCGATCAGGACGGTCGCCACACCCACCAAGTCAGTCATGCACCAGCGTACGCTGCAGCGGTTGATCACCATACCGCTCATTATTGGGTATTTTAGCGACACACGAATAAATCCGCAAGCGCACGGATACCGTTATAGCTTTCACCTCAGAGTATTCCAAGGGTATCGAATCCAAGAGAACGCATGTGTACTAACTTCAGTTCTAATGGTCCAAGGACACACCACGATATTAAGCACTGGGAAAGAGGATTCCTATGGATAGCTCTACATATGAGATTAAAGGTCGATCTCTCAAGGACTTCCTTCGGGCACCAGCTTACCCCTGATCTGTCAGGCGACTCCGGCCTACGATTCTAAGAAGAACTCAGCTCGCACTACATCCGAACGTGGAGGATTTCAAAGGATCAACAGGGCTGTCACCACCTGCGATCTACCTCTACCAATCCGTGGGATATAGGGCAAACGAAGGATAACCCTTAGCCTAGATAGCACGTCTATGCTATTGATTCCTACTGTAGCCTGACTACGCTATCCCGCGATGCGTAGCAACCTACGGCACTCTATATTAAATATAGAGCGACGAACCCACAAGGAGGAGAACTAATCTCACTCAACTATAGAAGAACTAGCTTATACTAAAGGCATGCAAGAGAGCACCTAGTCATGTGCTATGCTGGCAACAAATACAAACGTCATACAACAGACGGACATATAAACGGAAGATCTACGCATTATCAAAGGGAAAAAGACGACTCATGCAACCAAGCAAAAAGCTAGGAGGAATCACGAATGCCACTTTGGTCTAAATGGACATGCATGAATATCCACTTTATTCTAATTGACGAGCATGCATACAAACGAATATGAGAGCTTACGAACCTATGCAACAAGATCAAAAGGTTGTGTTCACGAAGAACGCAAGCCTCTAAATCAAGAACACATGAAGAACACAAGAACATATCATAAAAGTATGAACACACTTTAGTCTAATTAGAAAATACAAAGATACTCACTTTAGTCTAAATGAAGAACATCGACATCGTAGAGGCACATGCCTCTCTCTCTTCCTCTCTTTCTACTCTAACACAACTAGAAGAGGAGAAGGGGATGGTGAAGTGTGTCCTAGAAATGAGCCCCCTCCCCTTCTATTTATAGGCAAGGGGGTGGCTTGCTCGGAGTGCCAAATGACACCAAAACACCCTAGAACTGAAGGATCGAATAGGCGACCAGAGAGGGGGGAGTGAATGGGAGCTAATAAAAATTCTTCCCGAAGGTCGAACTCGGCCTATACCCCGATTGCCACTCCGAGTACTCGCACACACCAGAGAAGCTCTAGACTAGGCACACACAAGCCTACGAGTCCTAGCGACAAGCCTTGAATCAAAGCGCGGAAGCACAAGACAAGAATCAAAAGACTTAGCCAAATCTGCGAAGCTCTGGGCGGATAGTCCGGACGAGTACGGCGGACAGTCCGCAAGCTTGGCGGACAGTCCGTGAACCCTTGGCGGACAGTCCGACATAGGACCCCGAACCTCCAGTGCTGCACCGAGGAAATTCAGACAGTCCGGGCAAGCACCACAGACAGTCCGACACCTCACGGACGGTCCGGCCCCACCTGGCGGACGGTACGGCTGAACTCGCTGAAAACCCCAGACAAACCACGAGGCACCCCAGACAAAATCCGAGCTACGCGGACAGTCCACTCACCCCTCGCGGACAGTCCGAAAACTCCCTGCAACAAAACCCTAGCGGCAAAATCGATCGAAACACGAACGCGAACGAACAGGCGACGAACTCTGAAGAACACACGCCACGTGGACAGTCTGCGACCCTCGAGCGGACAGTCCGCGACACGCGGACAGAGCAGAAACAGCATGACCCCGTGAGGTCAACTCTCCAAATCCATCATCAGATCTCCCAAACGGCTAGAGCTCTTGAGACAAGATTTGGGGGAGATAAGAAGCGTCACTAGGTGAAGCTATACCCCAAAAATCTCAGCCTCTAACTCCCTAAATCACCGGGAATCGCGGATCACACGAACCACCACCAAGAACTCGGGCGCCGACCAAAAACTCACAAATCGAAGGTGTTTCCCGGCGTTTGAGGGGACAAGATCACACACAAAGATGCGCAAGGCATCCACCCATGATCCCCTCAAAGAAATCCGAGAGAAAACCCCTTCAAATCCCCGAATCGAGCGAAGAACGAAACTCCCCAAAAATAACTTCGAAAAAGACACGAAAATCACAAATAGCTAGGAGATCACCGCAACGCCGAATGCTTACATACATCTAGAGGTCAGAGTCTATACAAGAATCTAGCCTAAGGAAAGCAGAGGAAAAGAAGCAGTCCAAAGCGATCTACCGGGGAGGAAACCCTAGAGTCCGAGAGAGAGAGAGATGCCATCCACCTCTCCGCTATTTATACGATGTCCACCAGAGGAGGCAAATGACCACGCTACCCCGACAACTCAAATAGAAGAAACACACCCCTCAGGGGCAATATGGTCAAGTCTTCATTGAGCGGACACGCTTCCACCGCGGACTTGCTTAGCCTCGACGCAAGCCCGGCGATCACGCCACGTGCCCCCCGCCTCGAAGCTTCCCGACGCTCCCGGATCACCGTCTCCGTCGCATCGGGCCTCCGACTTGGTTTTACGGCCCAAACCAAGAAACCGTCCACCGATGGTTTTGTGGGCAAACCAACAAACCCCGCGTGCAAGCTTCAGGCTCAATCCGCTACCTTGCAACGGTCCATGTTCATGACTTCTGCCCGCTAGTCTTGCACCGCACGGCTCGCACTTGACCCCATCGGCCACCGGGTCCATCGAACCAAGCCTACTTGCCTCTCCATCACCCGGAGGCCGCCACGGCTAAGGCCTTTCACGCTTATTCTTCACCTGCACCGACACGAGTCAAGCCGCAACCTATACCTGCACACTTAGCGAAGCATCAGTCCACACAACGTTGTCAATCACTCATCACTAAGGAGCGACCCTCCACTGGTCCTCGGACAGCCCTGGTCCTCAATCTCCCCCTTGATGAGTGCATTGACAACACTCATAGTAACCATCACAGAGAAAAAGAAAAGAAAACAGCCACAAACACAAACCTCCAAGCAAGTGATCCAAAGCCAAAGAACAAGCGAAAACACGATCACTCGCCAAACCAAGTCTCGCCCCCCTAAGGCAAGGGCAACGACTCAACACAGCCGAGACAAACAAAGCTCACAAAGAGCACACCTCAAAGCACAAAACTCAGGCAAAAACAAAGGAGCTCCCTCTGCACATATGCAAACTCCCCCTGAGCAAATGCAACCTCTTCTTCTCAATTTTTCTCCTCACATGCAACATCTCACAAATGCATACCAATTTTCCATAAAGATCTCCCAATGCATGAAAAATCTCCCCCTTGCATAAATATATTCTCACAAAAACTCTCCCCCTTGTTGACATTGCATGAATCAAAGTATATGAAACTCTTCCCCTTGTTTTCATGAAAAATGCATGTCAAAGCATATATACAATCTATCAAGTTTCTCAGATATACAAAGAGCACAACAAAATGCTACAAGTGAGACATAGAGCAAGCTAAGTAGACACGGTGTGAGAGACATGTGTACCCATGGGTCCCCACTGACCAGGGTCTCAGCCGTCCCCGATAGGCGGGCCTGACCTACCAGATGACCCGCCGACCTGACATGCGGGCCCAAGGACGTAAAGATACTTGGTGTACAAGACAAGACAGTCCAGCTCAGATAAGCTTTCCCTGTTGTAACCAACTAGGATAGATGGAAACCGACTTGTAGCCTAAGGTCGTCGGCCAATATAAGGCGGTCTGGGGCGCCCTCCTTGGGGACAAATCTCTGGCATAATTCCACCACCAAACTGGACGTAGGGTTTTACTCTCCGGAGGCCCGAACCAGTATAAATCACCGTGTTCCTCGTGTCTCGCCGAGATTTCCGTGTGCATCCCGTGCATAACCACCTACGCTCTTAGGTCCTGCTCCTCCATTAACCTGCAAACCTCTTGGGCAACCCCCTAGCTAATCTGTCCAGGTCTCACCCCCTGCAAACCTCAATGCACAGGCGATCTGCTCTCCCGAGCACGTGCGTCTCGAGGCCCCAACGGCAGCGGATGGGCGTGTCAGCAACCGGCTCCGGCCACGCATTGCGCGCGTAAGTGTGGCAGACTTGATCTTCTTCACGCCTGCAAGCATGCATGATGCATCAATCTACAGGAAACCTAGCAGGGAATATTCTACGTGTCCTATTTTTCTTCTTTCCATAAGCAAGTTCCATTCTTCTATTTTTGGTCAACATGATTATTCTAATCTGCTTTTTTCTGGTACGTGGTGCCTGCATGCGAGATACATCTCCTGGATGGCTGGCCCCCTATGCATGCCACGTCCCCAAGCACAAGCCCGTGATGCAACCTGCACAGGGAGCTCCTTTGGCGTGTCGACGACAGGAAGCGCTGTGCGCATGTATCAACCCCGTGATGCGACCTGTACAGCTGACTTATATGCAGCACGGCGCGAGTCCGGCTCGCATGGCCAGCGACCTCTTCGACATCTCGGCAGGAGTCGAGCTCGCCCCGGAGACTACCTCGACACCTTGACGACCCCAGCTCGACCCGAGTCCAGCTCGCATTGCCGACCCGCCAATGGCGCTTTGACGCCCCCTCGGCGCCTCGAGCACAGCGTGCCTGCGCGACTTCAGCTCGCCTCACCGACCTCTTCACGTCTCGACACCTCGGCGGCTCCAGCTCGCATTGCCGACCCTCCAACGGCGCTTTGCCACCCCCTCGGCACCTCGAGCACAGCATGCCTGCGCGACTTCAGCCCGCCTCGCCGACCTTTCACGTCTCGACACCTCGGTGGTTTCTGCTCGCCTCGCCGACCTCTTCACGTCTCAACACCTCGGCGACTCCAGCTCGTCTTGGCGACCTGCTGTGTCATCGTTCACGGCACTTCCGACCTTCAACGACTCATTACTGACCTCTTCGGCGTCTCGAGCTCGCCATGTCGACCTCGGCCACGACTCCACAAGCTAAGTTTTATTTGCTATTAAATATTTTACGGCTTCAATTTCTTTCACCGACCTACTTTACATGCTTTTTCTTGCTTTATTTTCCCTCCCCCTTCGACACGCTCGGGGGCTTGGTATAGCTGACCTCGATACGCTCGGGGGCTTGGCAATGCCAATCTAAAGGTCGCCAGACCTAAGGGACTTAATTAAATTTTGTGTGTTCTCCCTTTAAATGTCTCTTACTCGCTATGCGCATTCTTAAGTCGTGTGGTTGCGAGACCTTGGGTCCAAGGCCCCCTCCGCGCGCCGGCTGCACCTAAGCCTCCACGCTGAGCCGTGCAGTCGGTAAGCCATTCCTCCACTGAGTTGGGTTAGTGGAGGGAACACATTTTGCAGCTTCATAGCTTTTGAGTTCGCATAATTTGTGCCTGGCACGATAAGGGGAACGCTTTCTCAAACAAAACACATTGCAAGCATGTCTTAAGCTCAGGCTAAATTTTTATCATATTTACAGATTGATACACCGACCTGGTGTTTATCTTGTTTCACAGGCCCAGCTCTACGACGACCTGGTATGTCTCCCAGCAATATTTGTGGCTCACGATGGGATGCGACTCAGCGATTCTGCGACTTGTCCGGCTTCCACGCTCGGGGGCTGGTCACCTTCTTCAAGGTCGCCAGACCACCCGGCAGCTCCGTTGTCGTCGTGTTCTTCAAGGTCGCCAGACCTCCTGGCGGTTCTGTCGTCGTCTTCTTCAAGGTCGCCAGACCTCCCGACGGCTCCGTCGTCGTCTTCTTCAAGGTCGCCAGACCTCCCGACGGCTCTGTCGTCGTCTTCTTCAAGGTCGCCAGACCTCCCGACGGCTGCGTCGTCGTCTTCTTCGAGGTCCTCGGCGACCCGGGTCTCCCGGCGGTTCTGTCACAGGAAGTAACGGCTCACGCCGTGCGGGAATTTATGCCTGTTGGCTCTCTGCTCAACGGCCTGGCGTCCATAGACTCGTTATGCCCTACTTCAAGCCCCCATACTACGACGGATATCTGCTTCAAGGTCTCCTGACCGAGTAACGACCTCCAGGTCTATCGTATCGCCTCCACGAGGTGGCTACGGCTCCACTGCCTCCTAGGTCGCAACGACCCATAGTGATAAAATATCACACCAACGGCCCCGTGCTTAATGGCTCTACTGCCCGTTGGCGGCCTCCTGGCCATGTAGCTCCTCCTTGAGGTGGCTAAGGCTCCGCTGCCTCCTAGGTCGCGACGACCCACAGTGATAAAATATCACACCAACGGCCCCGTGCTTAATGGCTCTACTGCCTGTTGGCGGCCTCCTGTCCATGTAGCTCCTCGAGTTGGCTAAGGCCCTGCTGCCTCCTAGGTCGCAACGACCCACAGTGATAAAATATCACACCAACGGCCCCGTGCTTAATGGCTCTACTGCCTGTTGGCGACCTCCTGGTCATGTAGCCCCTCCCTGAGGTCGCTAAGGCCCTGCTGCCTTCTAGGTCGCGTAGACCTAGATTTTTTCAGGCTGACTACCTGCGTTGTGCCATCGCACAACGGCCGTGACGATCCAGGTCGCAACGGACCAGGTGTCGTTTCTTGAGGCCTCCTGTAGGTTGGTGTGCTAATACAGCCCAGCTGGGACCTTGGTAGCCATACCATTGCCGCCCGGGCGCCTCTACATCTACTCGGACACACCATTTGTCATACAAGTGTGTATATAAAAAGCTTCAATAGCTGTAAAGACCTTGGCCTTTGGCCGTCGTCACCCACTTCAGGTCGTCAGACCTCCCGGCGTCTCCGTCGTCGTCCTCTTCAGGTCGCCAGACCTCCCAGCGTCTCCGTCGTCGCCCACTTCAGGTCGCCAGACCTCCTGGCGTCTCCGTCATCGCCCTCTTCAGGTCGCTAGACCTCCCGGTGTCTCCGTCATCGCCCACTTCAGGTCGCCAGACCTCCCGGCGTCGCCTTCGTCATCCTCTTCAGGTCGCCAGACCTCCCGGCGTCTTCGTCGTCGCCCTCTTCAGGTCGCTAGACCTCCCGGTGTCGCCGTCATCGTCCTCTTCAGGTCGCCAGTCCTCCCGACGTCTTCGTCGTCGTCCTCTTCAGGTCGCTAGACCTCCCGGCGTCTCCATCGTTGCCCACTTCAGGTCGCCAGACCTCCCGGCGTCGCCGTCATCATCCTCTTCAGGTCGCCAGACCTCCCGGCGTCACCGGCATCGCCCACTTCAGGTCGCCAGACCTCCCGGCGTCTCCGTCGTTGGCTACTTCAGGTCGCCAGACCTCGCTGTAGCTCTGACAGTCGGTGCGTCTTTCCCCTACCCGGCTGCATTCTGGAGCATTTTTGTCTCTTGCGAGTGATAGCGACCTGTGCTTCGCCTGGAAGCCGACCCGTGACTGTACAATGCACTCGTGACTCTGGCTGTGTCAGCCCTGGCGCCTGATGACCTCTGCAAGATTCTAGAGCTTTTGTCCCGTTGGATTAATATCACAAGAGTATCTGTTTCCTAAGAAGAAGGTCGTAGGTTCGGCTATTTATTTCTTCTTCTTCTTCGGAGCATCAAACCGGTCATTCTGGTCGCTTTACTGCTCGGGGGCTACTATACTCCTACGTCTTGCGACACCCTATTTTCCTCAGGTCGCCTCGACCTAATGGAAGCTTGCTTCCACTACTTCTCTGCTCGACCTACCTGCGGTGGGCATGGCGACCTTTCTGAAGGCGCGACAATTACTTCGTTACACCTAGCCCAGGTCAGGACGGCGGTTCTTCAGGACGACGCCTTGTCTTCACTTCGACCTTCTGGCTCTTCGTCCCAAGAGCTCGATGTTCAACTTCGTGCGCGCATCGGAGGGGTTTTTCTTTTTTTGATCCCCGTGCACCCTTCACGACCTCGACGGTGCCGCGCCTTCGCTACTCTTCGACGCAACCTCACCTCGGCCGCTACGCCTACACGTCGATCGGGGGCTTGAGAGACATGGGTACCCATGGGTCCCCACCGACCAGGGTCTCAGCCGTCCCCGACAGGCGGGCCCGACCTACCAGATGACCCGCCGACCTGACATGCGAGCCCAAGGACGTAAAGATACTTGGTGTACAAGACAAGACAATCCAGCTCGGATAAGCTTTCCTTGTTGTAACCAACTAGGATAGATGGAAACCGACTTGTAGCCCAAGGTCGTCGGCTAATATAAGGCGGCCTGGGGCGCCCTCCTTGGGGGCAGATCTCTCTGGTATAATTCCACCACCAAACTGGACGTAGGGTTTTACTCTCCGGAGGCCCGAACCAGTATAAATCGCCATGTTCCTCGTGTCTCGCCGAGATTTCCGTGTGCATCCCGTGCATAACCACCTACGCTCTTAGGTCCCGATCCTCCATTAACCTGCAAACCTCTAGGGCAACCCCCTAGCGGATCTGTCCAGGTCTCACCCCCTGACATGGTGTAGTTAGCACATTGCCATCAAGTAGGTAGAAAGCACTCTTCACGTCCATTTGGTACAACTTGAACCCTTTAGCCACGGCAAAGGCTAAAAGGATCCTAATTGCCTCCAAACGGGCCACAGGAGCAAATGTCTCCTCATAGTCTATACCCTCTTTCTGGTTGTACCCCTAAGTCATCAACCTTGACTTGTTTCTCACAACCATCCCATTCTCACCCTCTCTGTTCTTCCACACCCACTTGGTACCTATGGGACGGTAATTTGGCGGTGGATCGACTAACACCCAAACTTGGTTTCTCTCAAAGTTTTCCAACTCCTCATGAATGGAATTCACCCAATTCTCGTCAGACAAAGCGTGTCGAATATCTTTTTGGGCTCAAACGACGCAACAAAAGCAGAGTGAGCGAAATGAGAAGTATTCCTTGACCTCGACCGTGTAGTGCGTTCATGAAGGTCACCTATGATCATCGTTGGTGGGTGATCCACCTGTACACGCTGGGGAGCCTCTCGCCTGGACACAATCTCCCCCTCAGCAGCAGCCTCCACTCGAACAGCCTCAATCGTAGTGGGTGTAGGGGATGGACCATCCTCGATCGTCGTCGTCGTAGTGGAAGTAGCATGTACACGATCAGCCACGGGAGCATCACCACCATCATCGTCGTCGTCTCCATCTCCATCCTTCTCATCCTCAAAGATCCTCGCTCCAATCTCCTCGTCACCTGCACACTCAAAAGCAGAAGAGCTACATGGTTGTGTCTCGTCGAAGGTTACCTCGCAAGTCTTCATGATTCGATTAGTGTCAAGGTTGAGCACACGATATGCTCTAGAATGAATCGCATAACCAAGGAAAATACCATCCGAACATCTAGGCTCAAACTTATCCAACTTGCCCTTCTTCAGAATGAAACACTTGCAACCAAAAGCTCTAAAGTGACTCACCTTGGGTTGTCGCCCATGCATCAGCTCATAAGAGGTCTTCTGCTTAAAGGCACGAAGGAAGATGCGATTTGAGACATAGCAAGCGGTATTGACCGCCTCGGCTGAGAAATGCCTAGGAGTCCTATACTCATCAAGCATCTTCCTGGCCATCTCATAAAGGGTCCGGTTCTTCCTCAACACTACACCATTCTGGCAAGCGACGTATGGAGAAGAGTACTGATGATTGAGACCAAGATCACTGCAAAAGGCATCAAAATGGGAGTTCTTGAATTCCGTGCCATTGTCACTGCGTATAGCTCGAATGGCATCACCATGTCTCTCATTCTTCAACCTCAAGATCAAGTCTCGAACAAAGCCAAATGTCTCGCTCTTATCCTCCAAAAAGAAAACCCAAGAGTACCTCGAAAAATCATCAACCACAACAAGAACATACCACTTTCCACCCGCAGAGCAAACACGAGCCGGCCCAACCAAATCCATGTGCAATAGCTCACAAGGTTGCTCGGTCATGACCGCAGTCAGTGGGGCGTGAGAAGGAACAACCATCTTTCCATGCCGACAAGAAGCACAAACCAAATCCTTCTCGAATTTCAACTTAGGCAATCCTGGGACAAGATCAAGACCACTCAAGCGGGAAAGCAACTCAAAGCTCAAGTGTCCCAACCTCCTATGCCATTTCCAAAGCTCGGCCAAAATGCCAGCAACAAAGCATCGAGGAGGACCAACAGACTAGGAAAAATCGGCATGAAAGATTTGACCCTCGGGGACGATCGTACAAACAAGATCGCCTCGAGAATCAAGCACACAAGAAGCGCCTGACTTAAAACGAACCTCAAAACCTTCGTCAAGTAACTGAGATACTGACAACAGGTTAAAACCAAGTGACTTGACCAAAACCACACTTCTTAAGGTCACCTTGCTACTCACCTTCACCATACCTTCAGCAAGCACTCGTCCTCTCCCATTGTCCCAGAAAGTGATGTACTCCCTCGTACACACCGGGGTGAGGCTGGAGAACCACCCACGATCTCCGATCATGTGACGTGAACAACCGGAGTCGATCAACCAAAAGTTCTCCAAGCCTCCCACCTGCAATAAAAAATGAGGACAAGAATGAACAAGCGACTCAACACTGGGGTTAGTACCAAAGGAGTCAAACCAGTGTCGAGCCATTTGCTCATATGAAGGGTTAGCAAAATCCATCCTACCAAAACCTCTAGGCGGAGCCTTCTCACGCCTACCACCGAAGAACCTGTCACGTCTCACTGGAAGAGTACGCGCACCACGAGGGGGGAAACGTGGCCCGTAGTCCATCTGAGACCTAAAGCTCTGATCGTGCCTCCCAAACTCGTAACGGTCACGAGAAGGAGCACGTCTAGCCATCTCACCACGCCCAAACCCAACACACCTATCTCTCTGAGGAAAACCACCTCCACCTCCACGAGGAGGAACTGTGCATACAAACATCTCACCCCTAGGTAGAGGCCCTCTACGAGGCTCAGGAACACCACGAGAGAGGTGGTACCTGTCCTTGTTTTCCATCTCCCTAGCAAACCTCTCATCTCTCTTCCTCCTGAAACAGAACTCATCCTTATGCCCATCCCTCCCACAATACTCACAATGGAAGCGGATCGGCTGTGGCTTAGGCTGTGGCTTTTATGTGGGCTTCTCCACAACTTTCTCTCTCGACTTCCCATCAAAGAGATTCTCCTGGGTGCTCACAAACTTGATGGGTTTCTGGTAGTCTTCTGTTTTGTGGGGAAACACTGGTGGGTCTGGGGTTGTATCAAGCTTGTTTCTGAGATGGTTTGGCTTGGGTGCATATTTGTTCATGGGTATGGTGTGTGGTGGAGTAGGAATCTCTCCAACTTTCTCTTCTCCCTCACCACTCTTCTCACCACTCTTGCCAGCCCCCAACGCCTGACCATCAAACCTCTTGAACTCAGCCAACATCAAACTCAACTGTGGCTCATGCCCAGACAACCACCCCATCAATTTCCTCAACTCATCATTTTCATCCTGCAAACGGTCAACATAGTGCGCAAGTTCCATGTTTTTCAAAGCATGCATTTCACAGGTAGAGCATGATGTAGGAAGAGGAGCTTTCAATACCGCCTCAAGGGAAACTATCCTAGTGTGAGACTCATCTAGCCTAGCATGCAACACAGGACAAGAAGTGCAAGCACCTAACAAAGCAGGTCTAGATTTCAGTTCATCGCACTCAATCCTAAGCACATCTAGTTCCTCAAGAGTAGAGGCATGCTTCTCCTTGAGAGCAGTCAAGTCAGCCAAAAAAACATTGCAGTCACTACAATCAACCTCATCAGAAACAACAGGAGTAGCTTTCAAAGAGCCTATCTCATTTCTAGCATCAACAAGCAAGGACTCAAGCTCAACTATCTTGTCCTTAGCATCACCCAACAAAGACCTAAATTCCCTCTTCTCCTTGTTGGTCTTCCTAAGCACATCATCATGGTTATCAAGCAACTCATTGAGCCTAGCATTCTCCTCTAGCAAGAAGTTGGGATCATGTCGTACCTCTTCCTCAGAATCGGAGTTCGAATCCGAGCTATGCTTCCCACCCTTCTTGGAGTGCGCCATGCCGCAAAAGTCTCCTTGTGCGACGAAGCTGAGGTCGGTGAAGTTCTTGCCCGTGTGTCACTTGTCCTTGCACTGATCTTGCTCTTCATCGCTGCTTGAGTCGGAAGAAGCATCGCTTGATGTGGAGTCGATGTCGCTCACTCCGGCAACCATCGCTCGAGCCATCTTCTTCTTGTACCCGCCACTCTTCTTCGGCCTTCTCTCGCCCTTGTCCTTGCGCTTGTCCTTGTAGTCATTCTGGGAGCGGTGGTTGTTGTAGTCGTGCTTGGGCTTGCCCTTGTAGTCGTTCTTGATCTCCATGGCTTCAGGGTATTCGGCGATGAAGTGCCCGTGCTTCCCGCACCGATAGCACATCCCCGAGCTCCGCCTGGCATTCTTGCGGTTCTCGTACATTCTCCCAAACCTCTTGCTCAACAAGGCGAGATCGTCCTCGCTCAGCAACTCAAAGTTCTCACCTGGCAAAGACACAAGACAAGACAAAGAGAAATCAATAGAGTTAGCGTTAGACCTTGATCCTTTGACAAGAGCCAAACTATGAGGATCAGTGGGGCTCTCGCTCTTGGCTCTCAAGCCATGATCAACCTCTGAAGACCTAAGCTTGGAAAACAGCTCATCAAGCGATAGCGTGTCATACACGTTCAACTCCTCAATGGCCTCGACCTTGGCACTCCACACAGACCTATCCAGGGCATGCAAAATCTTGATAGCTTGATCATGATCCGTGTATGGGAGCACTGTCACATTGGCCCTCATGTTATTGACTATGCTGGTGAAGCGTTGAAACATAGCATCGGTCGACTCACCGGGGAGATGAGTGAAGTTCTCGTACTCTCTCCGGTAAGTGGACAACAAACGGGCTTCCACCTGGGCATTGCCAACATGAGCATTTCTCAACTTAAGCCAAATCCTTCCGGCCACATTCTCTCCGTACACTCGCTCGAATTCCGAGGCACAGAGAGCACGGAACAAGTAATCAACGGCCTTGCTGTTGGCCTTACACATGTTCCGCGATCCTGGAAGCAGAAAACTGTCTGGGATGACATAATGAGGATTATGAGTGACCACCCAGATCAGAGTTCCCTTCCCACGCAAAAACGCGCCCATGCGCCTCTCCCACATCGGGTAATTCTTGCCATCAAAGTGCGGAGGACCCGACCCCTTGCTATAATCGCCCATCTTTGGATCTTAGACTGGTTAGAATCAAGAAGATCCGTAACCGGCTTTGATACCAATTGAAGGACCGAATAGGCGACCAGAGAGGGGGGGAGTGAATGGGAGCTAATAAAAATTCTTCCCGAAGGTCGAACTCGGTCTATACCCCGATTGGCACTCCGAGTACCCGCACACACCAGAGAAGCTCTAGACTAGGCACACACAAGCCTACGAGTCCTAGAGACAAGCCTGGAATCAAAGCGCGGAAGCACAAGACAAGAATCAAAAGACTTAGCCAAATCTGCGAAGCTCTGGGCGGACAGTCCGGACGAGTACAGTAGACAGTCCGCAAGCTTGGCGGACAGTCTGTGAACCCTCGGCAGACAGTCTGAAATAGGACCCCGAACCTCCAGTGCTGCACCAAGGAAATTCGGACAGTCCGGGCAAGCACCGCGGATAGTACGACAGCTCGCGGACGGTCCGGCCCCACCTAGCTAACGGTCCGACTGAACTTGATGAAAACCCCAGACAAACCACGAGCCACCCCTGACAAAATCCGAGACACGCGGACAGTCCGCTCACCCCTCGCGGATAGTTCAAAAACTCCCTGCAACAAAACCCTAGCGGCAAAATTGATCGAAACGCAAATGCGAACGAACACGCGACGAACTCAGAAGAACACACGCCACGCGGACAGTCCGCGACCCTCGAGTGGACAGTCCGCGACACGCTGACAGAGAAGAAACAGCACGACCCCGTGAGGTGAACTCTCCAAATCCATCACCGGATCTCCCAAACGGCTAGAGCTCTTGAGACAAGATTTGGGGGCGATGAGAAGTGTCACTAGGTGAACCTATACCCCAAAAATCTCAGCCTCTAACTCCCTAAATCACTGGGAATCGCGGATCACACGAACCACCACCAAGAACTCGGGCTCCGACCAAAAACTCACAAATCGAAGGTGTTTCCCGGCGTTTGAGGGGTCAAGATCACACACAAAGATGCGCAAGGCATCCACCCATGATCCCCTCAAAGAAATCCGAGAGAAAACCCCTTCAAATCCCCAAATCGAGCGAAGAACGAAACTCCCCAAAAATAGCTCCGAAAAAGACATGAAAATCACAAAGAGCTTGGAGATCACCGCAACGCCGAATGCTTCCATACATCCAGAGGTCAGAGTCTATACAAGAATCTAGCCTAACAAAAGCAGAGGAAAAGAAGCAGTCTAGAGCGATCTACTGGGAAGGAAATCCTAGAGTCCAAGAGAGAGAGAGAGAGAGATGCCATCCACCTCTCCGCTATTTATACGATGTCCATCGGAGGAGGCAAATGACCACGCTACCCCTACAACTCAAATAGAAGATACACACCCCTCAGGGGCAATATGGTCAAGTCTTCATCGAGCGGACTTGCTTAGCCTCGACGCAAGCCCCGCGATCACGCCACGTGCCCCCCGCCTCGAAGCTTCCCGACGCTCCCGGATCACCGTCTCCATTGCATCGGGCCTCCGACTTGGTTTTGCGGCCCAAACCAAGAAACCGTCCACTGATGGTTTTGTGGGCAAACCAACAAACCCCGCGTGCAAGCTTCGGGCTCGATTCGCTACCTTGCACCGGCCCATGCTCATGACTTCTGCCCGCTAGTCTTGCACCGCACGGCTCGCACTTGACCCCATCGGCCACCGGGTCCATCGAACCAAGCCTACTTGCCTGTCCATCACCCGGAGGCCGCCACAGCTAAGGCCTTTCGCGCTTGTTCTTCACATGCACCGACACGAGTCAAGCCGCAACCTGTACCTGCACACTTAGCCAAGCATCAGTCCACACAACATTGTCAATCACTCATCACTAAGGAGCGACCCTCCACTGGTCCTCGGACAGCCCTGGTCCTCAGGAACACCTAGAGGAACCAATGGAGAGCTGCCATGTGTCGGTTGGGGACGAGGGGAGCTCCCCAAGGATCGGGCGATCTGGGGATCAGCCGATTCCCAGGTCGGTTCGTTTCCACCGCCTTTCGTCCAGGTGATTGCTAGGTGGGCTCAAGGCGTGTATGGGTATGTATGCGGTGTTTTAGCTTGTTTCCATGGGGATGTGGGCCCTTCAATCCACGTACTGGCTTTTGATTGGTCAAAGGTGTGTTTCCTTGGAATTGTGATGTGTCATGGACACATGGCATCCTACATGGCAACACGTCTCCACGTGGCCTGGTGTGGGTCCCACCAGGCCCACATGATGTGATCTTGTGAGTCGCATATCTCCATACGAACTCTGACGTAGGCAAATAATATATCCATTTCGATCGTCTCGATGAGGCTGTCGCAATGGTGCAGTCCAAATTGGCATTTGAGGTTGTTATGGATGACGTCCTATATAAGCCATTGGATCACTTGCTCTCAATTGTATCATTTAACACGTATTTCGGTGCATCCTGCAACAAAAGCTAGAAACACCAACACTAGTCGAAATTGTCAGTATAAGCCCTATTCTGGTGTTGATGATCACTTTTCATTCATTTTATGCAGGAGTTGACGGCATAAAAGTGGTACTTAACAGCTGTCAACACTCACCCAAGTGCCAAGTGTAGTTGAACCTTGCAGGGTACTCCAGCGTAGGTGGATCATCAGTTGGGATATTGTAGTTGAAGTAGCACCGAGCACCCGCCTTTGCTTTCAGAAGCATGAAGTAATGGTTGTTGTCGCCGTGCCCAAGCGGGTGAGAATTGATGGCACCTTGGAATCTCTAGCTCCTAGTCTCACCCACACTAAGTTGTCCTCCTCATTCTGTTGCCTCCAGCTACCCTCATGAAGCCAACGCTGCTCACCTTGATGCGATGACATAGGCGGAAAATGAGGCTTAAAGCTGCGTGGCCACACCAAAACGTCCTTGTACGACAGCTTTGCACGCCAGCTCGAGGGGCCCGAGCCATGCGGAGCAGGACCGCTTGCTCGAGAATCCTTCCCCATCTTGTCACCCTGAGCCACACCTTTTCTTACCATCAATGCACTTTAGGCTGCGTTTGGAAGTTGGCTTTCAGCTGGAGGAATTGCATTGGAGTATGAATGCCAAAGTTGAGTGGAAATGGAAATGGAAATGGTTTGCAATGTCAATGTTGTTGTTTGGATGCAAATGTAATTTGTAGTTGGAACTAAGACTAGCAACCAATTCCAATTCTTGTTTGGATGCACAAACATTGAATTGTGAGTTTGGACAAGATACTATGATGTACATGTATGCAAATTTAGTTTCCATAACTTTTACATATAATGTAATGTTTTTAAAAACATATTGTAATAAAATATTAAAATAGCATGAATAATCTGAAAAATAATTAAAAATAGTACGTATATCAAGGAAAATGTGAGAAAAATAATGAGAACAATAATATTACCAGCCATTATATAGGCAATAACATGAAAACATAATGAGATAGTTTGTCACAAGAACTGTACTGATAACATATCACAAAGATAGTTTTTTCCAATCACAACATGAAACACCTACTTAGGACAAGTTCTTGACACATACAAAAACAACAACTTATAAGCATTACAGTACCACCCTCAATTGCCATTCCTTCCTCATGTCCATGGGGAGTTCCATGAGCGCTTGAAATAAGCGTTCATTAAGGATGAAGTTCCCATAAGATTTCAGCATTTCACATTTAGCCAAATCAGGTATCATTTGAAGTGCTGCAAGGATCTTAGCAGGAGAAGTAACATTGGGCATCGGTAGTGGTTCGGTCGACTTCAAAGAATCATTGAATGAGGTCTTCATATCTCCAAGTATGGATAGAATGGCCTCACCAGTTCGCTGCTTCTTTTGGGGCAAATCTGGTGATGCAACATCAACTTGTTCAGGTGAAACTTGAGCACTCTCAACACCAGTCTGAGCACCATCACCATTGGCCTCTTTTGAATAAATGGTACTGATTGCATCCTAATTCTTCACTACTTTGTTCTTGTAGCAAGCTGCTGACTTGTTAGCTTACATAATAAGCAGACATATATGTATCAGTTTGCTGCATTTCCCATTGTGAAGAGTGAAATAGAAAATAGAAACTATGGTTGTACTTATCTTCACATATCTATTCCAAACATCATCACTATCAATTAACAGCTTATCATTTTCCCAATCCCAGCCAAAGCCGCTCTGAGAAAGAATCTTGCTAATCATCTCATAGTGCTTGTCAAAAGTTTTGCACCTTGGTGCTATGTTGTCCTTTGTGATCTCCACATTACACTTCTCACGCACATTCCTTATAGCAGCATTGTAGATATGTGGCTTCCATCCATTTTGGGCATGATCACCATTGTTGTGATGCTCCACAAGGACAACCAACAATGCAACATCCATCTCATCAGTCCAAGTGAGGTAGACCCTCTTGTTTCCTTTTGTTGTAGCCATGGTGCTAATCACATATATTTGCCAAAATACCACAAAAGTTAGTATGCCAAAGTATATGGTGCATGCATAAAAGTTCACAAAAAGCACCACACACTAGCTTCCCAACACAAAATAATGCAGCCATCACACAAAAGATATCCCACATGGCCTACTCCATCTCTAGTTCACCATGCCTCAAAAGGTACTCAACAAATTATTGGAACACTGGTCTCTAAAAGAGTTCCATTCAACAGTTACTTCAACACTTCTAATTAAGTTAGCATCATCTATAGGCTTAATTGGCACATCAGCTAGTTCAGCGTCATCCTTATGATGATGCTTATCCCTTGCATAGTTGTGTACCACGCAGCAAGCATTAATAACTCAAATCTGCAATAATATAACTAGTTAGCAATTTTCATTCAGATTGATGTTGCTGAACACCATATGTACTTTTGTTACCTGATACTTAATGCCTAAGAAACTTCTTGTGCGTAGGATGACCCTTTTTTCTTTGCTAAACCAAAAGTTCTCTCTACAACATTTCTAGCAAAAGAATGACGCAAGTTATATAACTCTTTGGAAGTTTTAGGTTGCTGTTGACTTGAAGCCCACTCTTTCAAGTGGTATTGAGTTTTAGGCTCCTTAGAAATCTTGGTCCGTTGGTGTATCCAGCATCAACTAAATAATATTTTCCTATTGGCAAGCAACCGAGTTAGTTAAGAAGCAAATAAAAGAAATAAAATTCCAAGACAAAGAGCCGTGCCCTTAAGTACAACAAATCCATCTTAGCGACTCATTGCATCACATAGAACTCTACCATCACAGGCTGAGCCCTCCCAGCCAAGTAATACATACCGAAATTTCATGTTCTAATCAACCACACCGAGCATGTTAGTGGTGATCTGTTGCTTTTTGTTCCTATACCTCCCTTGGTCAACCACAGGCACACACACATCAACATGACACCCATCCAGTGCTCCAAGTGCATTTCCAAACCATTTCCATTTGTAATCATCAGGTGGTTGAATAGAAGGATCATGAAGCTTAATGAACTCCACACTTACAGATAGAATGGCAGTCAACACATTAGAAAAGTGCCTACTGATAGTCTCTAAAGAACGCTTGTAATCTGAACGAAGCAACCTCAATTTTAGACCATGTCCAACTACTAGCAAGAACATTGCAACCTTTTCTTCCACACTAACATGTATGATGTCACGCAGACTACACCTTTCCCGCAATATGGCACACACATCATGGAAGTTTATTTTAGTCAAACACAACTTATCGTAGCATGTAACATCAGACCCATCATACATCTCCTTAAGCAAATACTTCTGATAATTGTGCAGCTGCTCATCACTGCTAAAGCACCCTACATCCCTTGGTGCCCTCTGTGAACTAAGATATGCAAGGCCAAGAACTACTGACTCAAAGTATAGTTTTGTCAACAAAATCCTTCTCTTCTTTCTTCTTTCATTTTCTTCAGTTATATAAGAAACCAACTCGAGATCTGACATAGTATATCTACAATGCACACACATTGTTCATAACCATTATGACATACAATAAAGACACAGTCACACAACTAATAGGCATCACATACCTTCAATCGTCCAGACCAGCAACCCAACGCTTGGTGAAGTAGCCTGAAATTTCCAAGAAAAACAGTTTTAGGGTTTCCATGTGTGCTGCAAATTAGTGCCAGAGATGAGGAAGAGGGCAATGGGGAGGCACCATGGATCTGCAGGAATGAGAGACTAGGCAAACATCCAAGGGGAAGGGAGGCGCCATGGATTTGCATCGGCTACACAAAAATTGATCTGGGAAACACATAGGAGATTGGGAGCGAGATGGTCTAGCAAGAAGAAGGGGAATGGGTGGTGGTTTTCCGGAGGACAGGTACCTGTGGCGTAGGGGACTGCGGCAGTGGTGGCACCCTCCTGAGGTCACATTCCGCTAGCCTGTTGCCGTCCACCAGGGAGAATCACGGAGGAGGCGGCGTTAACTTTTCTTTTTTTTCGCGAGTTGAGAAGCGAATCGGTACGCGGGGGAGGCGGGGGATTAAGGTGCCGCACAAAACCAAGCAGGAGGTCTCGAAATTGTGGGCGGGCGCCCGCGTGGTGGCCAGCTATTTCATGGCATTGGAGCGTCGTTTTTGTTCGTCAATGCGAAAGGCGTCCAAACAACTGAATCGGGTCGGGTTCGATTCCAATTCACAATTTCGACCTTGAATACATACTATCAAACACAACCTTATTCTTTCCTTGTCTTGTCCCACGCTTGGTACATCTTATATGGATGAGGAAGATTCGCTATGGACGTGGATAGACGCGAAAGAGTGAAAACGCATCCTCGTAGGGAAGACAGATTTCCTATGTGCGTTTTAGAAGCAGGCTAGCACGACAGCACCAGCCCGCCTCTACGACCTCGTCTCCACTTGCGGACCTGCTTGCTCACCCAACTCATAAGGCAAAAAGTCCTTTTGACATCCCTCAACTATTACTATAGTCTAAGTTTAGTCCCTCATGTGTAAAACCGATTATTGACAGCCCCTCAACTTCCAATACCGTTTGTTCTTGGTCCCTTGCTGGTGGTTTAGTAGAAAAAAGTTCATTCAACGTTCTTTAACTATTGTCATAGTCCAAGGTTAGTCCCTCAACTTTCAAATATGTTTACTTTTGATCCCTTGCTTGTTTGAGGATGGTTTTGCATGCATAACATGACAATGAGTCCACATGTCAGATGACTTTCTTCCCCTCTTCTTCCTTGCTCCCTAAGACCACCGCTGCTCAAGCTGACCAATCGACATCAGGTCTTGGTAGCTCACCAATAGGCACCCGCGAAATCTGTTTTTGTACCTATCGGCAGACCTGATCTTGAGCTAGCGGCGCAGCTAACCACACAGTCGTTGGGAAATAAGCTTATACCTGCTTAGCCCAATCACCATACAACCCAATAAATCCACCCCCACCCGCTCTCTCTCTAATTCTCAGTGTGATGATTTGTTTTTTATTGCTACGATGAATTCAAAAAACTATCTAACATGTGAAGTCTACCATAATCAACTATCTAACATGTGGGGTTCATACCACGTCATGCAAAAACACCCTCAGAACAAGAAGGGATCAAAAGTACACATATTAGGAAGTTGAGGGATTAACCTTGGACTACGACAATAGTTAAGGGATGTTGAATGGACATTTTCTACAAAACCACCGTCCAAAACTAGCAAGGGACCAAGAACAAATGGTATTGAAAGTTGAGGGACTGCCAATACCAGGTTTTACACATGAGGGACTAAACTTGGACAGTAGTAATAGTCGAGGGATGTTGAAGGACTTTTTGATTTTTTTATATTTTTTCTTCGATTTTGCAAAAATAAATACTACAAACAAAATTTAACAGAAGTATACACCTGCCGCTTGTTGGCGTTTCTTAACGTCACCACTAGGCGCCGGGGTAGCGTGAGCGTGTAAGAAACTCTTGGGTACACTAACGAGTGTGAACGAATCTACAAGCGCACGGATACACCGTTGTAGCACTTCCCCTCGGAGAATGGGTATTCCCAAAGGGTATCGTTCCAAGGACGGAGGAGCTCTGGTTTCTCACCTAGCTGATGGTCTAAGGACACAACACTGGATGATAGGATAGGTAGAAAGGATCTTCTTAATAGAGCGCAGAGTCTAGAACGGTCTCTCAGGTATAAACACTCGAATTAGGCGCCAGCCCACCCTAGCTGTTTAGGACTAGGAATATGTTCTGGCAACGGGGCCCTACTCGGTACACAGGTGCGGAGGGTTTCGAAGGGTCCAACAAGCTGTCACCACTGCGGCCTACCTCTATCGTTACGCGAATGCACTTGGTATTCGAAGGATAACCTATGGTCCAGTCACCATGTCTACACCACTGACTACTCCTATAGCCTGACACCGTCTGAAATCCTGGTAGCCCTACTATTGCACTCTGTATAAATACGGAACTACGAATCTGTGAGGGAGATACTGGCACTAGCTCAAGGTATACTCTATCACTCATGCAAGATCATGAATGCACTTTGATCTAATTAGAGATATGCAGGAGCATCAACTTTATTCTAATAGACAAGCTAACATGCAAACGGAATGCAAACTTATGATCCAGCTCTACTAGATCGAAAGGGTTATGTTCGAAGAACACAAGCCTCTAAATCAAGAACGAACGAAGAACACAAGTACACTTCACCTATGCATGCATATGACTTTAGTCTAAATAGAAAATGTTGAAATACTCACTTTAGTCTAAATGAAGAACAAAGGCACTGCTGAGGTTCGTTCTTGAGGAAGATGTCATGAACATGACATGGCCCCAAGCATTCCCCTCACTTCCTAGCACTAATCCTATACAAAGAGATCTCCTCTCCTAAAGAGAGAGACTCCAAGGCCAAAATGAAGAGGAGGAGGAGAAGTGTGTGTCTCAAAAGTGAGCCCCTCCCCTTCTATTTATAGGCAAGGGGGTAGCTTGCTCCGAGGCTCAAAGTGCTCCAAAACGCCTGGGATTGCAACAAGTGACCAATCATAGAGCAACATGTGGAAGGTGGGGATTAGAGGAGCCAGAGGCGGTTCAGCCGATCCTAGGGTCGGCCGAAACCCCTGGGCCTCCCCTCGTGTTGTGCTTTCTCCAGGAGGCTGGCCGGTGGGCCCCTTGGTCACTCCCCCGTGCATGCCAAGTTTCCTGGTGGTTTGGGTAGCAAGTGGGCCCTTGAATCCATGTGAAGTTGACGTGGTAGCGCGTGATTCGTCGAGAGTGTATCACATGGATTGGTGATGTCATCAATCTAGGGGAATCCTACGTGGCAACCCCTCATTGGCTGAGCTTGAAGTACTTGGATCAAAGACATGTGCTTTTGCTCCTCTTTCTAGTGCTAATTGCCTGTATTTGCATAATCACCAACGCTTGTGGAAATGATTAGTTTAAGCCCTATTCTAGTGTTGGTGAACATTTCTCATGCCAAAATGTACATGTTGACAGGTATGAAATGAGTGGATAAGAGCCGTCAACAAATACCCCCACACTCGACCTTTGCTCGTCCCGAGTGAAGGGAAGAACAAGATCAAGGTGAGACATGATGTCCAAAGGTATGGAGCAAGCATAAGAGATATTCCAAACCATACCTTGTACCTATGAACTCTGTGAAATGTCTATCATGCCATCTTGGGTAGTTGAGGAATGGAATAGTCATGAATAAAATTACTCATGCGCATCATGTCAAGCAACTTGGGGCTTTGCAATAAGTTTTCAAAACAAACCTTGCTTAGCTCCTCATTTGATTCTCTTAGATCGCTCAATGTGTATATGTCCTTACTAAGGCATTAGATTGCCTTTCTTCATCCTACTTCTAATGATGGCTATATGTGGAGCTTAGGGTAGGATAAAGGATAAAGCATACATGTATCACATATATTGCAAGGTCAAAAACTAGATCCATAGAGAAAATCAAATCACACAATCAGATCAAGATGTGCACGTGTATGGGTATGGTGAGTATGGTAAGGTGGATACTAGGCCCGGAATGGGTGCTAGATATTACCATACAAATTATGGGGCTCCTTATTGCATGATTCTCCCTCTTGTATAAAATCTTTTGAGAACATGGCTATCTCTTCTCTCTCTCTCTCTCTCTCTCTTTTGTGTGGACCTTCATGTGTCCAACTCTTTTTTTTTCTCGATAGCCATGTCTCTTGTGTAACAAAAGCTTGGAAGGAGAGATCAACACATATGGAGCTTTATTTTGTAGAATGGATGAATGATACAATGCTAACTTGTAGTGTAGTAGCATAGCAAGGGGAAAATAGGTGGTGTACACACGAATCTTGATCATGAGAGTAATGAAAAGAATTCTCACAAGGGTCACAGAATTTGACAAAGCTCAATACAATAACAAGCAGCATATGAGTATAAGGTTTTCAGCTAAAAACATCATATGGCTTTGGTAGGACGGTGGCATATCAAAGAGAAGCTTTGCAAAGAGTTTTATGATTTTCAAATAAAATTCCCAAGCACTCAAACATAAAGAGCGAAGATCATATCATCAAACCATATCACAAACGTCAACTACTTAGATAAGCATGAGTTCCCTAATGATATTTGTTCACAAACATCAAGATGATAAGTAAGGAATAAAACATATGCAAGCCAACCTAAGGATTCATGCATGGCATGGGAAATATGATTCTATGAGTTCGATATAAAAGATGAATTTTGGGATTCAGTCAAACCCAAGGATACAGGAAGATGAGATAGAGAATGTGCGTACCTCAGGTTCTTCTTTTATTCTGCAGGTTGGGGATTTCCCCCACACTGTCTTCTTCCTAACATGCGAAATAACTTGAAAAGACAGAGAGAGTAGGGAGAGGAAAAACTTACCTGATGTCCGGGCATGCTCTTTCCCATGCTATTCGTCCTCGATGAAGTTGATTACTTCGTATTCCATGTCATCAGGCTTGAGGAAGATTTTCAACCGATGGCCATTCACTTTGAAACAATCGCCTTCATCATTTTGTAGAGTGATAGCTTCATGAGAAGCTACCTCCACTACTGTGAATGGTCCTTCCCACCTTCTACGCAATTTTCCTTTTCCGAATAGCTTGAATCGGGAGTTGAATAGTAGCACCTTATCACCGGGTGCAAATTCTTTCTTCTTGATCTTCTTATCATGCCACCTCTTGGTTCTTTCTTTATAGATCTTTGCAATGTGATAGGCTTTCTCTCTCCATTCTTCTAACTCCGATATTTGTTTCTGCCTGTTCCTTCCGGCCTTGAGGAATTCCAGATTAAATCTCCAGATTGCCCAATGGGCTCTGTGCTCCACCTCCACTGGTAGATGGCATGTTTTCCCATATACCAATTGATACGAAGACATTCCCAGTGGGGTTTTGTAGGCTGTTCTATAGGCCCATAAAGCGTCTTGGAGATGCTTTCTCCAGGACCTGCCTGCCTCCTGTACTGTTTTCTGTAGAATATTCTTGATCTGTTTGTTGGAGGTTTCAGCTTGGCCATTAGTCTGAGGGTGATACGGAGTAGCGATGCTGTGTTGAATCCCTTGCTCTTGAAGAAATCTTCTGAATCCCTTGTCAGTGAAGTGGGATCCCCCATCGCTAATTACCATCCTTGGAATGCCGAAGCGAGGGAATATCACTTCGTTGAACATCTTTTTGGACTGCTTGGCATCAGCCGACTTGCATGCTATGGCTTCCACCCATTTCGACACATAGTCAACTGCCACTAAGATATATTCAGCCCCATCAGACTTCGGGAATGGTCCCATGTAATCAATACCCCATACATCAAAAAGTTCCACTTGTAAATTATCATGTAGGGGCATTGCATCTCTGGTAGTAATTCCTCCATGCTTCTGGCAGGCCTTGCATCTTCAGATAAAATTTCTTGTGTCATCATACATGGTTGGCCAGAAGAAACCACTCTGCTATATCTTTGCATGTGTACGGTAAGTGCTATAGTGGCCACCATATGGCCCTGCATGACATTTTTCAATAATTTGCATTCCTTCAGCACTCGGCACACATCTTCTTAGCAGCCCATCAGCACAGACTTTGTATAGGTACGGATCATCCCACATGTGCCTTTTAGCTTCATGGATCAACTTCTTCTTATCGGCCCCTGGTGGTATATATCCTGTAACCAGATAATTTACAATATTTGCATACCAGGGGTTGTTGTCTGTGACCTTTAGCAACATGTCATCTCGTAGAGAGTCATTGGTGGGTGCTTCCTGCAAGTTAGTAGTGCGCATACGAGACAAATGATCTGCAACAGAATTTTCTACTCCTTTTTTATCTATTATTTCTAAGTCAAATTCCTGAAGGAGCAGAATCCATCTACTCAGGCGGGGTTTAGCATCTTTCTTAGTGAGCAGATATTTCAAAGCAGCATGATCAGTATAAACTATTATCTTAGCTCCCACTAAGTAAGATCTAAACTTGTCTATAACAAAGACAACAGCGAGGAGCTCTATCTCAGTAGTAGCGTAGTTTAGTTGAGCTCCTGTCATGGTTTTGCTAGCATAGACTATAGCATGGTGTTTCTTATCCTTAGTCTGGCCTAAGACTGCCCCTACAACGTAATCACTAGCATCACACATGATCTCGAAAGGCAGCGTCCAGTCGGGAGGCTGGATGACTGGGGCAGAGATGAGCGCATTCTTGAGGGTGAGAAAGGCTTTCATACACTCCTCTGTGAACTCAAAGGGTGCATCCTTGTCCAAGAGATTGGTGAGGGGTCTAGCAATTTGTGAGAAATCATTAATGAACCGTCGGTAGAACCCAGCATGGACAAGGAAGCTACGAATGCCCTTGACATTAATAGGAGGTGGAAGCTTTTCTATAACTTCAATCTTAGCGCGGTCCACTTCTATCCCTCGTTCGGACACCAGGTGCCCTAACACGATGCCCTCTCTAACCATGAAATGGCATTTCTCCCAGTTGAGGACTAAGTCCTTCTCATGACACCTTTGTAAGACATTGTCTAGATTCCCAAGATGCTCATCAAAAGTTTTTCCATAGATAGAGAAGTCGTTCATGAAAACTTCCATGATTTGCTCAATCATGTCTGAGAAGATAGACATCATGCACCTCTGGAAGGTTGCGGGTGCATTACATAGCCCTAAAGACATTCTACGATAAGCATAGGTTCCATAAGGGCAAGTGAAGGTGGTCTTGTTTTGGTCATCAGGGTGGATAGGAATTTGATGATAGCCAGAATACCCGTCAAGGAAACAGAAGAAGGAGTGGTTCGCCAACCACTCTAACATCTCATCAATGAATGGGAGCGGGAAGTGATCCTTCTTTGTAGCCTTGTTGAGCTTCCTATAATCTATGCACATCCTCCATCCTGTGGGAAGGCTTTGAGGAATCTGCCCGCCAAACTCATTGGGGGTTGTCATCATTCCTCCCTTCTTAGATACGCATCGAACGGGACAAACCCATTCACTATATGGAATTGGATAAATGATTCCAGCATGAAGAAGCTTAAGAACTTCTTTCTTCACGACCTCTCTCATCGCATTGTTCAGCCTTCTCTGAGGCTCCCTCGTCGGTGGGATATCTGTGTCTACGGGGATGCGATGGGTGCAGAGAGTCGGGCTTATCCCTTTAAGGTCCTGAAGAGAGTATCCGAACACAGATCGGTGCTTCTTTAGGACGGAAATGATTCTCCTAGATTCCTCCTCAGAAAGTTGTCATTAATGATCACTGGGGACTCAGTGTTCCCATGGAGGAAAACATATCGAAGGCCGGTGGGTAGAGGTTTGAGTTCGATAGGGGGCTTAGGTGGAGCCTGGAATTCAGATATATCTATAGGCTCGGCAGGCTCTTCAGTCTCCTCTATGAACTCAGGTGCCCACTTGTCGAGGAGGGATTCCGGCGAATCTCCCGGAATGATTGCCTTGACCTCCTCAATTTGTATAGGGTCATCAGGAGGATCCGTTCTTGCGTTTTTAGCTCTTAAAACTTCTACAGAGAAGACCTCCCTTCCTTGGCAAACACTAAGCTTACCTTGGGTAGGGGCCTCTATGAGAAATTTCTCGAGGGGCAATCCTATCATGAGGTAGAAGCTAAGGATATCATAGGTATGGAAATCAAGGGCAAAGTCAGCCTCTTTATACATGACAGGGATAGCCTTCAAGATCCCTGCTCCTTCTAGGATTTCTCCTTCAGGAGTTCTGATAGATGTCTGGGTAGGAGTCAAAGGTTCGTCTATGAAGTTTCTCAAAGCAAAGGCACTAGACATGATATTGACTCCTACCAAGGGGTTGTAGAGAACTCCCACTACCTTTGCACGCATAACACAAGAGAGAGTCGACCGAGGTGGAAGGAGCTGGAAAGTTCCATCCGCTGACTCCAGCTCTCTCGACCATTCTTGGGTCATGATGGCTGTTAATTCCCGAACATTGTCTCTATGGAAGGCAATTTCCATAGGATCTGAGGGAGAAACAGGAGACGATGGTTTTCTCTCGCAACAATAGTTTGAGGTGTTTCTGAAATCTTCAAATATATCGTCCTTAAACTTCAAAAGAGACTCTGGAGGCTGAACTGCCTCTTCATCCAGTGTCGTGGGCTCCTGAACTGGGTCTATGGATTTGGATGATGAAGGTTCGGGCTCAGGTTCAGGAGTGATCTCTTCTTCAGGTACGCATTCCTCTTGAGGACATTCCAACTCGGCTGTGAAAGAGGCATTAGCTGCTATACGATCAAGAATCTGCCTCCCCTCACTTGGAGTCTTATCCGGAAAGGATCCTCCCGAGGCATCGTCAAGGTGCCCGGCGGACTTGACGTCCAATCCCGCATAAAAATGCTGATAGAGCACGTGATCGGGTATCGGCAGCGTGGGACCAGAGTTTACTAAACGTAAGAGTCTTTCCCAAGCCACACCCAAGGTTTACTTGTCATTTTTCTTAAATCCGAGCACATCCTTTTGTAGGGCGATGAGACGGGCAGGTGGAAAATACCGTCGGTAGAAATTACCGACAAGTTCAGTCCATCTGCCACCAACGGAGCCTACATGTTCGTTGTACCATTGTCTCGTGCCTCCCGTGAGGGAAAAAGGAAACAATTTCCAACAGACAGTATCGTGTGTCATGCCAGCAAAGGCATAGCATGAGCACAGATGCTCAAACTCTTGCAAATGCTCATAGGGGTTTTGATTGTCCCCGGAAAAGGAATACGACTCCTTAATCAAAGAGATAAGATCGGTATTGAGTTGATAGCTAGGTGTGGTAATTGGATGTTCTGATGGTGGTGACTCTAACAACTCAGGTTTGGGAGCAAAAAGATTTTGGATAGAAGTTTGCTCCATGGTAACTGGGGTAAATGTAGAACAAAAAGGAAAAGATAAAAAGATACGAAGACCACTAGGCTCGAAGATAGAAACAGCAACCGTCCCCGGCAATGGCGCTAGAAATGCTTGTTGGCATTTCTTAACGTCACCACTAGGCGCCGGGGTAGCGTGAGCGTGTAAGAAACTCCCGGGTACACTAACGAGTGTGAACGAATCCGCAAGCGCACGGATACACCATTGTAGCATTTACCCTCGGAGAATGAGTATTCCCAAAGGGTATCGTTCCAAGGACGGAGGAGCTCTGGTTTCTCACCTAGCTGATGGTCTAAGGACACAACACTAGATGATAGGATAGGTAGAAAGGATCTGCTTGACAAAGCGCAGAGTCTAGCACGGTCTCTCAGGTATAAACACTCTCATTAGGCACCAACCCACCCTAGATGTTTAGGACTAGGAATATGTTCTGGCAACGGGGCCCTACTCGGTACACAGGCGCGGACGGTTTCGAAGGGTCCAACAGGCTGTCACCACTTCGGCCTACTTCTATCATTACGCGAATGCACTTGGTATTCTAAGGATAACCTATGGTCCAGAAACCACGTCTACACCACTGACTACTACTATAGCCTGACACCGTCTGACGTCCCGGTAGCCCTACTATAGCACTCCGTATAAATACGGAACTACAAATCCGTGAGGGAGATACTGGCACTAGCTCAAGGTATACTCTATCACTCATGCAAGATCACGAATGCACTTTGATCTAATTAGAGATATGCAGGAGCATCAACTTTATTCTAATAGACAAGCTAACATGCAAACGGAATGCAAACTTATGATCCAGCTCTACTAGATCGAAAGGGTTGTGTTCGAAGAACACAAGCCTCTAAATCAAGAACGAATGAAGAACACAAGAACACTTCACCTATGCATGCATACGACTTTAGTCTAGATAGAAAATGTAGAAATACTCACTTTAGTCTAAATGAAGAACAAAGGCACCGTTGTGGTTCGTTCTTGAGGAAGATGTCATGAACATGACATCACCCCAAGCATTCCCCCTCACTTCCTAGCACTAATCCTATACAAAGAGTTCTCCTCTCCTAAAGAGAGAGGCTCCAAGGCCAAAATGAAGAGGAGGAGGAGAAGTGTGTGTCTCAAAAGTGAGCCCCTCCCCTTCTATTTATAGGCAAGGGGGTGGCTTGCTCCGAGGCTCAAAGTGCTCCAAAACGCCCGGGATTGCAACAAGTGACCAATCATGAAGCAACACGTGGAAGGTAGGGATCAGAAGAGCTAGAGGAGGTTCGGCCGATCCTAGGGTTGGCCGAAACCCCTGGACCTCCCCTCGTGTTGTGCTTTCTCCAGGAGGCTGGTCGGTGGGCCCCTTGGTCACTCCCCCGTGCATGCCAAGTTTCCTGGCGGTTTGGGTAGCAAGTGGGCCCTTGAATCCATGTGAAGTTGACGTGGCAGCGCGTGATTCGTCGAGCGTGTATCACATGGATTGGTGATGTCATCGATCCAGGGGAATCCTATGTGGCAACCCCTCATTGGCTGAGCTTGAAGTACTTGGATCAAAGACATGTGCTTTTGCTCCTCTTTCTAGTGCTATTTGCCTGTATTTGCATAATCACCAACGCTTGTGGAAATGATTAGGTTAAGCCCTATTCTAGTGTTGGTGAACATTTCTTATGACAAAATGTACATGTTGACGGGTATGAAATGAGTGGATAACAGCCGTCAACAGCCACCGTGTTACACGGCAGCGGAAACCAGACGCCATGCCACATGGCATCAGGATATCCAGACGCCATGTGGCACGGCATTAGGGCGTAGCGCCATGTTGACGGTAGATAACGCGCCAAATTACGATCCGCAAGCTCACAGGTCGGTTGTAGCTTTTCCCTTAGAGTATCCCCCAAGGTTTATCAATCTGTGGAACAAGTGGATTGCTATGCTCAACTAAGCACTAAACTTGTTGATTCAAAGCTCTTTATCAAGTGATGATGTATATATAAGAACTAATCTAATCTAGGTTAAAGAGATTAACGAAGAGAGTAAAGGTATGGAGAGTTCAAGAATCTAGAAAGCTTGCCCAAGGGGTCTAGGATCACTTAGAGATGTAACCACCTAGCAAGAACGAACCGATCTAATCTATCAAGGTAAAGGTGCACCAAGTCCAACCTTTTCCCTCTCGCGTACTAGCCACCACACGAGGGTAATCTGTGATTGGACAACAAGAGCACAAGATGTTGATGTGATCTAGGTATGCAAAACTAAGGGATGTGAACAAAGTTCGATATGCTTTCCCTCCCGCGTACTGTCACTACACGATAGTAATCAAATAAAGAACAAAAGGAACACGATATGTGAATCTACGAGCGATGCATTCCCAAAGCAAGCCAACCGGCAATTAAGATTGAAGCACCATCAACATGAATATGATAGTAAAAAGATCCAAAACGAAGGTTCGGTGATTACAACTCAAGCTCTCCCTTCAACCCCAAGGACAAACAAGGAGTTTACCCCATAATGTTACACATTGTAGCACAGGACATGGTGTAAAATTCTCTGAAGTAGATGAAGATCGACGAGGAAGATGCTCTCTGTCTAGCTATCTCCCTTGAAGATCTAATCTCCTCCTTGCTCTTGATCTTGTGGCGGCGCCGGAGGGACCTTGCTAGGGCTTCCGAGCGTCCTCCTCTCTCCTCTATGTGGCTCTCTCCCTTGGTTGAATCTCTGAAAGTTGAATGCCTTCATGTGGTCGACCTCGGGGGCTTTTATCAGTCTTTCTGGCGAATGGCGGTGGAGGCATAGACTTAGGGTTCGATGAACATCACGCACGAGAAAGGAGAGGCCGAACCGCCACAAAAAGGCCCTAGGCCGGTCGGCATGGGCCGGCCGGCCCAGGCCCATTTTGGCCCAGTTCGAGCCCATCTTTCGCGAGCGAGCTTCTCTTACAATTTTGACATTTTGCCCTTTAGGATGTATGGCCTTTTGGTGTCTTTATCCTTGTGAATAGATAGGGGGTCTTGTCGTATGAACTCCGGTCTTCTCGTCTTGGTCCTCGGGAATATCTTGTGTTGCATCTTCGTCCTTGCCACCTTTGGAAGTACGTTCATCTTGTATTCGCACACGAACGGAGCTCCTTGATCCTCTTGCTTAACACCTTTCGAACTTGATGCGAACTTATCCATTAAGCTTGTTATTTCATGCATAAACATACAACTCCAAAAACACATGCTCGTGTCGAACTTGTTACATCATTAGTGTGCCTAGTGGCGAGTTAGTTCCAAATCAAAGCCGAAACCAAAGAGTAACAAGTTCCTTAGGGGTGCCATATTTGACCGCCAACAACTCCCCCACACTTAGATCTTGCTCGTCCTCGAGCAAGTTGCTTGCAAAAGTCATTCATCCATGGAGTTGAAATGTGCTTCGTCTCACCTTTCCTTACAAGTTAGTTAAACCTTCATCTTTAGTATAAGAAACATGAAAGCAATGATCATGACATAACATGGGCATTTAGAAATATTGCCGATTCAAGACTTACCCCACAACTCATTCCTTTTACTAGAGATCCTCAAATCCAACCATACTTACTTTCTTACTTCCATTGGAGGATTTTCCACGAGTTTAAAATAAAATTCCTGCAACAAGTATTAGACAAAGTCTTTCTCCAAGTCCTCACATGTCACTCATTTGAAGTGGCTATCCTAAATAATTCATAAACTCTCACCTCCCATAAGTCTCTCATTTATAATTCATGGTGGAGCTATAGGTATGGCTAGTGAAGTTAACACAAATATTATCAAGCTAGGAAAGTTCTCTAATAGTTGTTCACCTCCCGAGCCAATGACCATGAGAATGAAACCATAATGTGAGGGTATCAAGGATGAGAAGATTTAGAATGGTGGAGATGTGCAAAGGCAAAAGAAAATATGACTCCAAGGCACTAATGATGTCCTCGTTGTCGGATTGCACATGGTTGGAAAATCAAAGATTCGTTCTCAACAACGTAACATCCTTCCTTGCATTTTCTTGATCTTCACTTGATTTACCATCCCTCTTATACCTTTCTTGCTTTTCCCCAATTTTCTCTTTTTCTTCCTTTCTCTTTCTATCTCCCTTTTTTCTTTTATACACATTTTTTTCTTCTCTTCCTCTTTTCTTGACATTTTTATCTCTTCTCCGAAGCTCTTCGCTTGTTTTCTTCACCATACACACAATCTGAATTTTAACTAAAATCCTTTCTAGAAACGGAACGAATCTTCGGGCATAGGTTGTGTTCAAGGAATAAGATGAATAAAACAGATATTATGGGTTGGGTATGGAATCCGGTGATACATGGGACTTTTGATGTGAAAGTCTCGTTACCGAATATATGACGAGGCTAGCAATAAAAGATATAAAGCAAGGACATGATCATTGCTCGAAATTAGAACTCCCAAGAGAGAAAAGTCCTAACCCAATTCATCATGCTAATCACACTTATGGTGGAGTATAAATAATATAGGCCTTGTATAGGATATGCTTGTCTCTCGACTTGGAAAAAGAAGTTGCTAGCCTTTATTGCAAGGGTTTTTCATAAATTTTCAGAAACAAAAGCCTCCAATTTTAGTCTTACTCATAGCAAAGTCAAAGTGAGGTTCTAGATTAAAGTAGAGTATGGGTACTTTATAGGCAAACTTTCATTAAGCACCACAGTAAACATTAAAGCTCATTAGTTATGCTCAAATAATAAAGGTAAAGAACAAACCAACAAGTAGAGGGAAGGAAAAACTTGCACAAGGATATTATTTTTATTGACTCTACACTAATTTAAATCACACCATCGAACTATTTTTTTAAGGAAACAACTCAACTAAAAAAACAAGAGATCACACCTTCCCCCCCCCCACACACACTTAAAACATACGACGTCCTCGTAATAAAATAAATTTAAGGGCAAAGGTGGGATGCTCATAAAGAAATAAAAATTATTTACAAACTTACCTTGTTTTCGTCGCTAGTCTTGACGATCCAGGTCACCATCCAAGGTGTACACGTCAATGTATTTAATGGGCACAATGTCGGGCTCTAGGAATACCTTGAGTCGCTGTCCATTCACAACATATTGATCTCCCTTGACGTCCATGATTGTTACCACTCCCGATGGTGACACCGAGTGTATGACGCATGCTCCATCCCATTTGCTTTGCAATTTCCCTTGCTGAAGACCTTGTATCGAGAATTGTATAGTATGACCTTGTCTACTTCCTTGAATTCCTTCTTATGCAATCTTTTGTCGTACCATCTCTTCATCCTTTCTTTATAGATGCTAGCGCTGTGATATGCCTTCAATCTTAGCTCTTCAATTTCACTTATTTGAATCCTCCTCTTTATTCGTGCCGCATCAATATCAAGATTCATCTCTTTTATTGCCCAATAAGCTTTGTGCTTTAGTTCTACCGACAAATGATATGTTTTCCACAGACAAATTGATAAGGGGTCATACCTATTAGTGTTTTATGCAGTCTGATATGCCTACAATGCTCCGTCTAGCTTCTTTGACCAATCTTTTCCTCCTTTAGTCACCGTCTTCTTGAGGATGTCTTTGAGTTGCTTGTTCGATGTTTCCGCTTGGCCATTTGTTTGTGGATGATAGGCCGTGGAGACCCTATGCTCGATTCCCAACTTTGCCAAGCATCTTTTGAAATCCTTGCCAATAAAGTGTGATCCACGATCACTTATTAAAATTCTAGGAACACCATATCGAGGGAATATCACCGTCTTGATCATTTGAATAGCTTCTTCCGTAGATGCTTTACGACACGGAATCGCTTCAACCCATTTTGATACATAATCAACTATGACCAAGATGTGTCCATATCCATGCGAGTTCACGAAAGGTCCCATAAAGTCGATGCCCCAAACATCAAATAGATCGATTTGCAAATTATAATTCAGCGGCATTGCATTCCTTTGTGATATATTTCCACACCTTTGGCATTCCGGGCAAGTTGTAACAAACCTTTTTGCATCCTCGTGCATGTCAGGCCAATAGAATCCGCTTGCCCACACCTTTGCTTGCGTTCTAAAGTGCCCATAATGTCCTCCATATTCCGATGAGTGGCATTTTCTTAGAATTTCTTCTCTTTCTTCCCGCAGTACGCATCTTCTTAGCACTCCATCATCTCCCAATCTATATAGGTACGGTGCATCCTAATAAAATTTTCTGCTCTCGGCAATTACCCTTCTTTTAACATTTTTATCCAAGTGATCCAATGGCATCTTCCGTAAGCACCTTATAATATCATTCATCCATCCTCTCCTATCAAGTACCCGATATAGATGGTCATCTCTCATTCTATCTTCAATTAGCTCCATCCCATCATCTCCATGATGCATCCTTGATAGGTGGTCAGCTACAACATTATCCGACCCTTTCTTGTCTCTAATTTCCATATCAAACTCTTGTAATAGTAAGAATCCATCTAATCAAATGTGGCTTGGCATCTTTCTTGGACAAAAGGTACTTGATTGCAGCATGGTCGGTATACACGATCACCTTTGAGTTCACAATATAGGATCTGAATTTTTCAAATGCGAACACCACGACAAGCAATTCCTTCTCCGTAGTTGCGTAATTCACTTGAGCTTCATTTAGAGTTTTGCTTGCATAATAAATTGCGTGTACCTTCCCTTCCTTCCTTTGTCCAAGAACGGCTCCAACGGCATAATCACTTGCGTCACACATTATCTCAAATGGTAGATTCCAATCAGGTGGTTGCATAATGGGTGTGCTTATGAGAGATTGCTTCAACGTCTGAAAGGCATGCAAGCATTCTTCATCAAAGTCATATTCCACATCTTTTTGGAGAAGTCGTGTCAATGGCTTGGTGATCTTTGAGAAATCCTTTATAAATCTCCTATAAAATCCGGCATGCCCGAGAAAGCTTCTTAACGATTTGATATTTGTCGGGGGTGGTAACTTTTCAACCGTTTCAATCTTAGCCTTGTCCACCTCTATTCCTCTCTCGGAGATGACATGTCCCAAGACTATCCCTTGTTTCACCATAAAGTGACACTTCTCCCAATTAAGCACCAAGTCAATTTCTCCACACCTTTTAAGGACTTCTCCAAATTTTCCAAGCAACTTTCAAAACACGTACCATGCACCGAGAAGTCATCCATGAATACCTCCATAATTTCTTCAATAAAATCTGAGAATATAGCTGTCATACATCTTTGAAAGGCAGTCGGCGCATTACATAAACCAAATGGCATCCTTCTATATGCAAAAGTTCCATACAGATATGTGAAGGTTGTCTTGTGTTGATCATCTGGATGGATAGGAATTTGCATGAACCCCGAGTATCCATCAAGGAAACAAAAGTAGGAATGTTTGGCTAACCTTTCAATCATCTCATCGATAAATGGTAGCGGAAAGTGATCCTTCCTTGTTGCCTTGTTCAACTTCCTATAGTTGATGCACATTCTCCATCCGGTCACGATCCGCTGCGGTATCAATTCTTCCTTCTCATTCTTCACAACTGTTATTCCTCCCTTCTTTGGTACACAATGCACCGGGCTCACCCATTCACTATGTGGCACGGGGTATATTATTCCAGCATCCAACAATTTGATCACCTCCTTCTTCACCACCTCGTGCATGGAATGGCTCAACCTTCTTTGATGCTCAACAACAGGCTTGCATTGTTCTTCAAGTGGTATGCGGTGGGTGCAAAAGGCTGGACTAATACCCTTCAAGTCACTTATTGTATACCCAATCACCTTCTTATGTCTTCTCCATAAATTCAGCAACTTGTCCATCTCTTTCGGACTTAATTCATTGCTCACGATGACCAGGTATGTCTTATCGGCTCGCAAAAATCATACTTTAATCCCTTGGGAAGTGGCTTTAACTAAATATCGGGTGCTTCGGGTTCTTGTTGTTGCAAATTTCCAATATCTTCAAAACTTTCTTCCTCCAAGCTTCCTTCTTGTGCTTTCAATTCCTCGGTTGCTTCCGCTAGTTCCTTGTCTTGATGTCAGGGGGTGAGACCTGAACAGATCCGCTAGGGGGTTGCCCTAGAGGTTTGCAGGTTAATGGAGGACCGGGACCTAAGAGCGTAGGTGGTTATGCACGGGATTCACACGGAACTAGGCGAGTATGGCAGCGAGGAACAGGGAGAAGGGTTTATACTGGTTCGGGCCTCCGGAGAGTAATACCCTACGTCTAGTTGTAGTGGATTATCCGAGGATGAGTTCAGATGCCCTTTGCATGGAGCCCTAGGCCGCCTTATATGGGGAGGATGGGCTAGGGTTTCCTTGCAAGGTCGGTTGACCCGTGTCGGGGTTGGTTACAACTGTGGGAGGCTTATCTCCCGGATTACAAGGAGTATCCCGTGATACTCGGAGTCTACCGACAGCAGCGCGCCAGGTCCTAGAGTTCTTGACTTGCATGCCAAGCACCGCGGGTCTTCTGGGGTCTTGGTCAGGTCGCCCGCGGTCGTCAGGAGTGCGGATAAGGTCGCTGGGCCCACTTGACAGGTCGGCGGGTCTTCTGGAAGGTCGGGTCCACTTGTCAGGGGCCCCTGAGACCCTGGCCGGTGGAGACCCATGGGTACCAATTTCTCTCAAGCCCCCAATCGACGTGTAGGCGTAGCGGTTGAGGTGAGGTTGTGTCGAAGAGTAGCGAAAGCGTGGCACCGCCGAGGTCGTGAAGGGTGCACGGGGATCCAAAGAAGAAAAACCCCTCCGATGCGCACACGAAGTTGATCATCGTGCTTCTGGGTCGAAGGACCATAAGGTCGAAGTGAAGATGAGGTGTAGATCTTGTAGAACCGCCGACCTGACCTGAGTCAGGTGTGATGTAGTAGCTGCCGCGACCTTCGGAAAGGTCGCCATGCCTACCGAGGGTAGGTTGAGTGGAGAAGTAGCGGAAGCAGGCTTCTGTTAGGTCGAGGCGACCTGAAAAAAAGGGCGTCGAAAGACGCACTAGTGTAGTAGCCCCCGAGCAGTAAAGCGACCAAGATGGCCGGTTTGATGCTCTGAAGAAGAAGAAGAAAGAAATAATCCGAACCTATGACCTTCTGCTTAGGAAACAGATGCTCTTGTGATGTCAATTTTAATAGGACAAAAGCTCCAGAATCTTGCAGAGGTCATCAGGCGCCAGGGCTGACACAGCCAGAGTCATAGGTGCACTGTACGGTCACGGGCCAGCTTGCAGACGTAGCACAGGTCGCTGTTGGCCACAAAGGACAAAGGCGCTCCAGGATGTAGTCAGGTAGGGGACAGGCGCGCCGATGCCTCCCACGGGCGTACAGTGACCCCGTGTTCCACGAGGGTACAACAATCTTGAAGATAAGGATGCCGCGCAAGCCGGCTTGTTGATAAGACCGAGTGGCAGGTGCTTGGAGGTATAAATAGGCACCCAAACCTTGAAGTAAAGTGCACGATCTCCAGAGGAAAGCCATAATGATCCAGAGGGGTAATATTTCCACACCATGGATGTGTGTCCGTCCACCAGAGCATTGGATTGATGTAGTTCATGCTTGGAGCTAGAAGAATGCTTGCGAGGCTCGAAGAACTCGATTGGCCTCTTCTCCCAGTCCCGCCGAGGAAGCCAGGAGGAGTATGAAGCAGCAGTTGCATCGTGGGCCCTGACACTTGTAGGCCTGATGTGATGCTGGTGAGTACTGCGCTCCCCCCGGCGAGGATGGTGTTAAAGCTCGGACCTTCTGTAATCTTGCGGGGAAGCTCAGACTTGATGCTGGGCACCGCAAGAGACCGGTTGGTACGCGAGTAGAGGTGGCTGTGTGGCAGCTGCCTCCACAGTGGCTGTAGAGGTCGTCGAGTAGGCCCTGAGGCTAGAAGAAAGCTTGCGACAAGCCTTATTAGTGTAGATTTAGTCGTAAGCACTTTGGAAGGTGATTCAGGGCCTTTAATACCTTTGTATCTTGTAATTGGCCAAGGGCCAAACTCCTAGTAGCTTATGAAGCTATAAATACAGTGTTGCATGATGAATATTATGAAGTTGTAAGGGCGCCCGGGCTGCAATGATATGGCTACCAAGGTCCCAGTGGGGCTGATATAGCACGCCGACCTTCAAGAGGCCTGTCGTAGAGACGAGGGACCCGTGTCGACCGGAATCAACACGGTCGCTGTGCAGTGACACAACGCAGGTAGTCAGCCTGTAAAAATCTAGGTCTATACGACCTAGGAGGTAGCAGGGCCTTAGCGACCTCAGGGAGGCGCTACTTGACCAAGAGGTCGCCAACGGGCAATGGAGCCATTAAGCGCGGGGCCGTTGATATAAACCAGTCGTAAAGGCTAAAGCAATCTAGTAGATAGCAAGACCTAGGAGCTGGGGATATGAACCCACTATTGAAAGCCTTAAGCGACCTACCAAGAGGTAGTACCTGTCGACCTTGTGAAGGTGATGTCATGGACCCGGAGGTCGTCAGAGGTAAGTAGACCTCGAAGAAAAAGTTGGGAAGGGGGCTTGAAGTAGGGCATGACGAGTCCATGGACGCCAGGCCGTTGGGCGGAAGGCCAACGGACATGGATTCCCGCACGGCGCGAGCCGTTACTGCCTGTGACCGTTAGGCCGAAGGAGCCGTTGGGCGATGTAGCCATTAGGTCGCCGGGAATATCGCTGGACCTGAAGTGACGTTTGGGGCGCCGCGGCCCACCGCACTGATGCGGCCCAATTATAAAAGGACGAGTGAGGGGTGGAGAACCCCACTCGCTTTCGTTCCCCTGCATTCGCTAGGGTTTCCGAGCAGCCGCCGAGAGTTTTCGTGCGCAGATTCGCCGGCGCCGCCGTGCTTAGATCCACCGCGCCCAGCGCCGCCGTATGCGCAAGAAGTCCTTGGTAGTGTTTAGAGCTAGATCCACCGGATTTGACGAAGAGGAAATGGCCCCAGAGCATGCGCCGGCCCCGGAGAGGGTTTGGGAGCACTCGACGGTGACGGAGGCGCAGCTCCAAGGTCTGGTGGAGCGTGGGCTGCTGAAGCCTAGGGAGCAGGTGGGTTAGAGGCCCACCGCTGGCGAAGCCTTCCCCTCCGAGGGGACCGGGGAGACCGTCACCTTCATCGCGCACGTGGAGCGCGGATTTGGGGTCCCCACGGGTGATTTCTTCCGCGGGCTGCTTCATTTCTACAGGATCGACCTGGTACATCTCGTCCCCAATGCTGTCACCATTGTCTCCTTGTTCATCCATATGTGCGAGACGTACTTGGGGATACCGCCACACTTCGACCTGTGGCGGTATTTCTTCAACGTGAAGAAGATGGGAAAGAATGGCGTCGTTGGATCCGTCGGCTTCATGCTACGCCGTCACATGAAGACGGTGTACATCGACATGGAGCTGCCGGACAACACCCAGGGCTGGCGGTGGGGGTGGTTTTACATCGACAACCCGAAGCCGGCGCTGGCGACTAGGTCGGGACTCGTGCCGGTCCCGGTGCCGGAGTGGACCAACCAACTGACGTCGCGGGAGATGGACACCATCAAGCCGCTGCTGGAAGACCTCACAGCGCGGAAGGAAGAAGGGCTGACGGGCGGCGCGGTGGCCATCAGTTTCAGCCGGAGGCTGCTGCAACCGATCCAAGATCGGGTGCACCCGGCCTACGAGTACTGGGGCCAGACCGACCCGACCCGGGTGGCGCAACGCAAGGTCTCCAAGCAGGAGATGGTGGCGCGGGTGAGGGAGCTCTTCAACGGGGTGATCCGGAACCGGACGTACCCCAAGGCATTTTCCCTCAAGCGGCCCACCGAAGTGGTAAGTCGCCTGATCGACCTTGATTCTTGTTGAGTTGAGTTTGCTCTCCCCCCGATCTAAGACGAAGGTCGCCTGTTGCAGGGTCGCGAAGGCTTGTTCTGGAGCCCGGCTCCCCTCGCTGATGAGGGTGAGCGCAGCTTCAAGGTCCGCGTGGCGGAGGACGTGCAGGCTCCGTCGCCCGAGTTATTGGAGAACTACCTCTCCGACTCATCGGTGGGAGGTAGTGATGAAGAGGATCCGCCCACAGTGAGTTCGGCACCAACGACCCGGCGCACGCGGCAGGTCGCTGGAAAGATCCCGACGCACAAGGGCATCAAGATCGTCTCCGCCACCATTGAGGCGGAGAAGAAGAAGAGGAAGAGGAGGGATACCACTGTGTCGTCAGAGACGGCGAAAGCCAGTGCTGAGGTTGTCGTCGATGAGGACGATGATGCGGGGTCGCGTGACGTCGCCACTGGGTCGGGCGACACGGCGGCTGCAGGAGGAAGCGGCGTCCCGCTCGTGGTTACAGGCGAGCAACAGCCGAAGCCGAGCGCGGAGGGTGTGAGCGACCAAGGGTCGCAAAAGAAGCCGAGGCGGGCGCCACCCAGGTTGGTGTCGCTTCGATTGAAGACCGGCAGCGGGTACGTTATTGAACTTGATTTTATGCTTTGCTTGATCTTCGCGGCTTGTTGAGTACGTCGGGGCTGACGAACTTGTGCACCTTGGGCAGGGGGACTCCTGCTGCATCGGGTACCAGCAAGAACGCCTCAGGCCAAGAGGCCTTTGGGCGGAAGCTTGAGAAGTTGTCGGTAGGGCAGTCGCCGGCGGCCACGTGCGGGGATGTTACCAGCAAGGTCCCTAAGACCGTGGGGGCAACATCACCGGCGGCGGCCAAGGTCGCTGCTGACAGCGCTCAGCAAGGGAAAGGTCTTTACCAGGGGGACCGACCTAAATCGGGACTGCCGCAATCGCAAGAGGCGGGGGCAGAAGAGAGGGAGAAGCTTGATGACCTGAACCGGTGCCTCTACGTCGGCACCCCGTGGGAGGATGACATCCTTGCCGACGGCTGGGACCTTGAAGATTTCAAGGCGGCGCAGATGACAAATCAAGGCGGCGGCGCAGACGATCGGGAGGACACTCATGGTGAGTCTCGATTCTTTTGGAGATAGGTCTTGAATTTCTCCTGAGTGCCTTGATTTGACGATCTTTTTGCGGTGTATGGTTGCAGTCTCTCGCCGAGCGAGCGCAAGGCAGGGCGAACCTGCTGACGGAGGGCACCAAGCTTCACGCGGAGCTGACCATGGCACGAGAGGCTGTGCTGCAGGCCAAGATTAAGGCCGCAGGAGAGATAAAGGGCCTCAAGGACGAGGTGGCCTTGAAGGACAAGGCGATGGAGGCCTTGAAGCAGGAGCTTGAATCCGCCAGGCTGAAGGCAAAGGAGGCAGAGGACGAGCTGAAGGTCGCCACTGCGGGTACGTCTGGGGACCCTTATACTTGATGCTTTGAATTTTACGTCGTGATGAACCGATCCTGACCTTGCTGATCGCAGAGGCCAAGAAGGAGACCGCCTTGAGGAAGGACCTCAAGGAGTCGATGGACCAGGTGAAGGTCCTTAAGGAGAAGAACAAGGAGGTCATCACCAGTGAGTATTACTATACCCGGAAGGCTGCATATGAATTTGGTGTCCGCAGGGCTCTGAAGATCGACCTGGGCCGGGCAATGCAAACCCTTATTGATCATCAAGAGATGACTGCAGATCTTGAGAAGGAGCTAGACGACCTAAAGGAGGCCGTCGAGTACCTTGTGGACGTGTACGTCCCCAAGGTTGAAGGTGGGCCGCAGGACTTCGTCGCACGGCTGGAGGAAGCGGAAGGTCGCATGAAGACCCTGTTGATGGATAACGGCAAGCTCGCTGCTGTCGCCGCGCTGGCCACGGTGAGGCACCATGTGCCGACGTTCGACCTTGAGAAGGTCAGGGAAGAGCTCGACCTGGCCCCACTTGTGGGTCTTGAAGATATTCAGGCCGCCGCAGGGGAGATTGTGAAGAAGATAGATCTGTAGAGTGTAACTCAGGACGTAGCAAACTGTTAGTGCCAACGGGTCCCTTTTGATGTAAGATAAACTTTGCATGAATCAAACAAGGCATGTTTAATTAAGTTGATGTGTTCCCTTATTTGACTGATATACTCCTTATAAGGATGCGAAAGTAATGGAGCTGCAAGAGCCCTTCTCCCCCCGCTGACCCAACTCAGTGGAGGAACGACTTACCGGCTACACGGCTCGCGCGTGGAGGCTTATGTGCAACCAGCACGCGGAGGGGGGTCCGGGACCCAAGGTCGAGCAGCCCCACGACCTAGGAATACTTATAAGATGTACGAAAAGTTGTTGTAAGGGAACACTGTCAAAAAGAAAGGTAGAAACCCCTAGGTCGAACGACCCTTAGGTTGGCAAAGCCAAGCCCCTGAGCGTGAAGGGCCGAGCTTAACACCAAGCCCTTGAGCGTGAGGGGTCCAGTTTTAAACCAAGCCCCCGAGCGTGTCGAGGGAGAGGGCGAACAGAAAAACAGGTAGGTCGAAAGGTAATCTTTATATATATAGAATTACAAAGGATAGAGTACATAGCTTTTATTGTGATACAAGGCTCCTAAGGGTAGAAGCGATGTAAGTGCTCGATGTTCCAGGGGTTCGGGACACCCTGGCCATCGGCCCATTGGAGGCGATAGGTCGCCGGTCCAATGACCTCCTTAACTATGAAGGGGCCTTCCCAAGGTGCTGAGAGCTTATGCATGTCCTTGGTGTTCTGGATTCGCCGCAGGACTAGGTCGCCAACGTTGAAGGAACATTCTCACACGTTGCGGTCGTGGTAGCGACGTAGCTGCTGTTCGTGGCGGGTGTGGCGCATGAGCGCGGCCACACGATGTTCTTCGACACTATCGAGGTCGATCCTGCGTGTTTGCTCCACTTCTCCTTCATCGAAGTTCTGGATACGAGGAGCCCCGAAGGCAACGTCGGTGGGGAGGATGGTCTCTGACCCGTAGACCAGGAAAAAGGGTGAGTACCCTGTAGCTGAGCTGACCTGGGTCCTGAGACCCCAAAGGACATGGGGTAGCTCTGAGAGCCACCTGGTTGCATAAGGCACTGAGCCGTCGAAGATACGGTCTTTGATGGCCTGTAGGACCATGCCATTGGCCTGCTCGACCTGGCCATTGCACCGTGGGTGTGCGACCGAGGAGTAGTATACATCAATCAGGTTGCCCTGGCAGAAGTCCCAGAAGTCAGCTCCTGTGAAGGCAGTGCCGGCCCTGAGGGGGGGCGAGAGGGGCGGACGCCCTGGGCCCCCTGTTGGTAGGGGCCCCACCCCAACCAGTCTACGTATACTGAGTACGAATCGACGGGAAAAAAGACTGCGAGGAAAAGGAAGCGCGCCGCGAATCTTGAGACCTCTCGGAGTCTCGGTGCCGTCCCTGCCATTTTTTCTCTTTCCAAATTGCAATCCCAACATCCAACCTTTCTAGTAGTCTACAATCAGTTGTTCAGACTTGGTGACCAGGCGACGCCTCCACTGCTCCAGGTGATCAGGCAGTCCAGGTTATGGCAATTTAGTTGCCGTTTGGACAGCGCAACGTCCTGCAGTCTGCAAGCGCATTCTCAGGTAATCTAGTACTCATTAATGCTTAGCCTAGATTATGAGTGGATGGCAGTTTTGAATTATTGATTAATTGTGTTGTATTTATTTTTGAGTTGTAGCACTATGTCATCTAGAAAAAAATATCCATCTGGCAGTTACAAAATAAAGAAGAGGAAAAAAGCAGATGATTCTATGAAAACTTTTAAGGTAATTACGATATAAATACATTATTTGATTGCATATCAATTGCGAATTGATAATAATTTGTATATAGATATAATAATGATAATAGTTACTATTGTTCAGTGTTGCAAATAGCGGGCCATAACACTTCGCGGAGAGCTCTTTTCAGCTACTATAGCCTAGAGCTCGCCATACAGTACAACACAGTTGTAGAGACATGTCGACGAAAACTATTTTCGCTATTCGCAACATTGCTATTTCTATTATTATTATGATGCTATTGTACTAAGGGTCTGTTTGTAATTTTGCCCCGGGCCCCCGAAATCTCAGGACCGCCACTGTGTGAAGGCCGTGCCAAGGTCGGTGACGATCCTATTGGGCACCCCGAAACGGTGGGTGATCTCCTCGATGAACTTGGCCGCCTCTTTTGACGTGACGCTGTATACGGGACGGACCTCAATCCACTTGGTGAACTTATCCACTGCCACGATGATGTGCTTGTAGCCGCCAGGGGCGGTCTTGAAAGGTCCCACAGAGTCGAGACCCCATAATGCGAAGGGCCAGGACGGAGGGATTGTCCTCAGGGCCTGGGCCAGGACGTGCTGCTGTTTAACGAAGAATTGGCACCCCTTGCATCGACGTACAATTCCCTATGCATCAGCCATGGCCGTTGGCCAGTAGAAGCTAGACCTGAAGACCTTGCCCACCAGGTTGGAAGATGCAGCGTGATTGCCGCACTCGCCACTGTGGATCTCATCCAAGAGCCTGAGGCCCTCAGATCATAGGATGCACTTCATCAGGACCCCTGTGGAGGCGGACCTCCGGTAGAGTTCATTGCCAACGACGACGTAGTTGGCACTACGCCTCGTGATCTTTTCATGCTCCGCCTTGTCCTCAGGTACTCGATGCTCGAGGAGGAAGGCGATGAAGTCTAGGCGCCAGTCATCCTCTGCGTCGATCATGAGAACTTCAGGACCTGCTGGTGAGGTTACTTCGTCATCGGGCGACTCTGAGTCGGGGATGACCTTGATGGACGGTTTGCGTAGGTCCTGGACGAACACACCAGCCGGAACCAGAGCGCGCTTGGAGCCGAGCTTTGAGAGGACGTCAGCTGCGACGTTGTTGTTATGGCAGACCTGATGGAACTCGAGTCCTTCGAAGTGACGCTCGAGCTTACGCACCTCAATGCAATAGGCATCCATCGTGTCCTTCCTGGCTTCGGAGTCCTTGCTAACTTGGTCGATGACGACCTTGGAATCACCGTAGGCCATGAGGCGCTTGATCCCGAGGGAGACAGCGATGCGTAGCCCATGAATGAGGGCCTCGTACTTGGCACCATTGTTAGACGCCTTGTAATGGATCTGTAGGACGTACTTGAGGTAGTCACCCTGGGGGGAGATGAACAGGACGCCAGCGCCAGCTCCTTCGAGGTTCAGGGAACCATCGAAGTACATTTTCCAGTGCTCAGGTCGCTCCGAGGGCGGAGGCTGCTGGATCTCTGTCCACTCCGAGACGAAGTCTGCGATGACTTAGGACTTGATGGCCTGCCTGGGGCAGAACTCTAGGTCGAACTCGCCTAGCTCGATGGACCACTTGACGATGCGCCCAGTGGTGTCGCGGCTCCGCAGGATCTCACCAAGAGGGGAGGCCGAGACGACCTTGATTTTGTGCGACTGGAAGTAATGCCGAAGCTTGCGGGAGGTGATGAGTAGCATGTAGAGCATCTTCTGGGGCTGGCTGTACCTGGTCTTGCTGTCAGACAGGACCTCGCTGACGTAGTATATAGGTTGCTGGACAGGGTAAGGTCACCCCTCTTCAGGTCGCTCAGCCACCAGAACTGAGCTGACCACCAGGGTGGTGGCAGAGATGTAGAGCAGTAACAGCTCCTGAGGCGCCGGGGGCACCATCACCGGGGGTGCCGTGAGGAAAGCCTTGAGTTGCTCCAGGGCTTGGTCCGCTTCTTCAGTCCAGACGAACTTGTCCACCTTTTCAGCAGCTTGAAGAAGGGTAGGCCTTTCTCTCCAAGTTTACTAATGAATCGGCCTAGGGCCGCCATCATGCCGGTAAGCTTCATGACGTCCTTCTTCCCTGTAGGTTGCTTCATCCTGAGGATGGCATCCACCTTGGTGGGATTGGCCTCGATACCCCGGTTGCTGACCATGAAGCCCAGAAGCTTGCCGGACGGGACACCGAAGACGCACTTCTCTGGATTAAGCTTCCAGCGGTAGACGCGGAGGTTGACGAAGGTCTCTGCGAGGTCAGCTATGAGCTTGTCCTCGTGAGTGGTCTTGACGACCACGTCATCGACGTAGGCTTCCACGTTCGTGCCGAGCTGGCTAGCAAGGCACTTCTGGATGGCCTTTTGATAGGTCGCACCAGCATTTTTGAGGCCAAAGGTCATGGCTGTATAGCAGTAGATGCCATGGGGCGTTATGAACGCCGTCTTGTCTTGGTTAGAGACCTTCAGGGCTATCTGGTGATACCCTGAGTAGAAGTCGAGAAAGTAGAGGAGGACGCTTTCGGCCGTGGAGTCCACGACCTGGTCGATGTGTGGAAGAGGGAAGGGGTCTTTAGGGTAGTGCCTGTTGAGGTCGGTGTAGTCGATACACATTCTCCATTGACCGGTTTTCTTGGGTACAAGGACCGGGTTGGCGAAACAAACTGGGTTTTTACACTCGCGGATAAATCCGGCAGCTAGGAGCTTTATTAATTCTACCCTAATGACGTCCTTGCGATCTTTCGCAAAGCGGCGAAGCTTCTGCTTGACAGGCTTGGCCGTCTTGCTTACATCCAAGGAGTGCTCAGCCAGCTCCCTGGGGACACCCGGCATATCCGATGGACTCCATGCGAATATGTCCGCGTTATCCCGGAGGAAACTGGTGAGCGCAAGTTCCTATTTGGGGTCGAGCCCATCACCGATCACCACCGTCTTCTCTGCGTCGGCAAGGCCGAGGCAGACCTTCTTCGTGGAGGGAACCGCATCCAGGGCGGTGTCGGTACGCTTCTGCTCTGAGACAGATAAGTCGACAGGGTCGACTTGGTTGGCCTCAGCGACCAGAACCGCGGAGCCATCGGCAACAGCGGAGGTCGCGGCGAGGTCGAGGGCCTCCATGTTGCACCTGAAGGATATGATGAGGTCCCCCTTAACGGAGAGGACCCCATGTGGAGCCGGCATCTTCGACACCAAGTAGGTGTAGTGCGGGATGGCCATGAATCTGGTCAGCATCGGGCGACCTAGGATCGCATGGTAGGAGGTGAGGACCAGGTGTGTCCGAAGACCGGTGGAGGGTCACTCCTTAGTGATGAGTGATTGACAACATTGTGTGGACTGATACTTGGCTAAGTGTGTAGGTACAGGTTGCGGCTTGACTCGTGTCGGTGCAGGTGAAGAACAAGCGCGAAAGGCCTTAGCCGTGGTGGCCTCCGGGTGATGGAGAGGCAAGTAGGCTTGGTTCGATGGACCCGGTGGCCGATGGGGTCAAGTGCGAGCCGTGCGGTGCGAGACTGGCGGGCTGAAGTCGTGAACATGGGCCGGTGCAAGGTAGCGGTTGGAGCCCGAAGCTTGCACGCGGGGTTTGGTGGTTTGCCCACAAAACCATCAGGTGGACAGTTTCTTAGTTTGGGCCGCAAAACCAAGTCCGGAGGCCCGAGGCGACGGAGACGGTGATCCGGGAGCTTCGGGAAGCTTCGAGGCGGAGGGCACGTGGCGTGATCGCAGGGTTTGCGTCGAGGTGAAGCGAAGTCGCGGTGGAAGCGTGTCCGTCCGATGAAGACTTGACCAAAATGCCCCTGAGGGGTTGTATCTTCATTTCAAGCAGTAGGGGTAGCGTGGTCATTTACCTCCCTCCGATGGACTTCGTATAAATAGCGGAGAGGTGGATGGCATCTCTCTCTCTTGGACTCTAGGGCTTTCTCCCCCAGTAGATTTCTCTGAACTGCTTCTTTTCCCTCTGGATTCCTTAGGCTAGACTCTTGTACAAAATCTGACCTCTGGATGTATAGAAGCATTCGGCGTCCCGGTGATCTCCTAGTCCTCTGTGATTTTTGTGTCATTTTTTGGACCATTTTTGGGGAGTTTCGTTCTTCGCTCGATTCGTGATTTTGGGGGCGTTTCTTCACGGATTTCTTTGAGGGGGTCATGGGTGGATGCCTTGCACATCTTTGTGTGTGATCTTGACCCCTCAAACGCTGTGGAGAGCCTTCGATTCGTGCATTTTTGGTTGGTGCCCGAGTTATTGGTGGAGTTCGTGTGATTCGCGATTCCCGGCGATTTAGTGGCTTAGAGGTCGAGATTTTTGGGGCATAGCTTCATCTTGTGTTGCTTATTATCTCCCCAAATCTTGTCTCAAGAGCTTTTGGCATTTGGGAGATCCGGTGATGGATTTGGAGAGTTGACCTCGCGGGGTCGGGCTGTTTCTGTTCTGTCTGCGTGTCGCGGACAGTCCGCTCGAGGGTCGCGGACGGTCCGCGAGGAGCGCGCGTGCCTAGGGTTCGTCCCGTGTTCTTCGTGTTCTTGCACGTCTTCGTTTCGATCTGTTTCGGCCCTAGGTTTTGGTTGCGAGGGGTTTGGCGGACTGTCCGCGAGGGCTTCACGGACGGTCCGCGCGGCCGAGATTTTGTCTGGGTTGCTTGGATGTTTGTCTGGGGTTTTCAGCGAGGTTGGCAGACAGTCCGCCTAGGCCTCACGGACGTCTGCGACACTGGCGGACAGTCCGCGAGACCTCCACGGATGGTCCAAATTTCGGCTTGTAGCTCTGGTAGTTCTGTTGTTCATTTCGGACAGTACGCCGTACACTAGCGGACAGTCCACCGGTACCAGTCGGACGGTACGCACTGGTCGTTTCCAGAATTGACCAAGTGCTTTGATTCTTGTCCGGTGCTTCCGCTCTTTGCTCCTAGGCTTGTTGGTTGATCTTCTAGGCTTGTGTGTGCCTTGTTTGGAGCTTCCTTTGTGCGCGCGAGTACTTGGAGTGGCAATCGGGACATAGGCCGAGTTCGACCTTTGGGAAGAATTTTTATCGACTCCCATTCACTCCCCACCCCCTCTCTGGTCACCCGATTCGGTCCTTCAATTGGTATCAGAGCCGGTTACGGATCTTCTTGGTTCTAACCAGTCTAAGATCCAAAGATGAGCGATTACGGCAAGGGGTCGGGTCTTCCGCACTTTGATGGCAAGAATTACCCGATGTGGGAGAGGCGCATGGGCGCGTTTTTCGAGGGAAGGGAACTCTCATCTGGGAGGTCACTCAGAATCCTCATTATGTCATCCCAGAGAGTTTTCTGCTTCCAGGATCGCGGGACATGTTTGAGGCCAACAGCAAAGCCGTTGATTACTTGTTTCGTGCTCTCTGTGCCTCGGAGTTTGATCGAGTGTATGGAGAGGATGTGGCCGGAAAGATTTGGCTCAAGTTGAAGAATGCTCATGTTGGCAATGCCCAAGTGCAAGCTCGTATGTTTACCACTTACTGGAGAGAGTATGAGAACTTCACTCATCTCCCCGGTGAGTCGACCAATGCTATGTTTCAGCGCTTCACTTGCATAGTCAACAACATGAGGGCCAATGTGACAGTGCTCCCATACACGGATCATGATCAAGCTATCAAGCTTTTGCATGCCCAGGATTGATCTGTGTGGGAAGCCAAGATCAAGGCCATTGAAGAGTCGAGCACGTATGATACACTGTTGCTTGATGAGCTGTTCTCCAAGCTCAGGTCTTCAGAGGTTGATCGTGGCTTGAAAGCCAAGAGCGAGAGCCCCACTGATCCTCATAGTTTGGCTCTCGTCTCGGGATCGAGGACTAACGCTAACTCTGTTGGCTTTTCTTTGTCTTGTCTTGTGTCCTTGCCAGATGAGGACTTTGAAGTGCTAAGCGAGGATGATCTCGCCTTGTTGAGCAATTGGTTTGGGCGGATGTACGAGAACCGCAAGAATGCAAGGCGGAGCTCGGGGATGTGCTATCGGTGCGGGAAGCACGGGCACTTCATCGCCGAATGCCCTGAAGCCATGGAGATCAAGAACGACTACAAGGGCAAGCCCAAGCACGACTACAACAAGCACCGCTCTCGGAACAACTACAAGGACAAGCACAAGGACAAGGGCGAGAGAAGGCACAAGAAGAGTGGCGGCCACAAGAAGAAGATCGCTCGAGCTATGGTGGCCGGAGCGAGCGACATCGACTCGACATCAAGCGATGCTTCTTCCGATTCGAGCAGCGAGGAAGAGCAAGAAAAGCGCAAGGACAAGCAGCACACGGGCAAGAACTTCACCGGCCTGAGCTTCATCGTGCAAGGAGGCTTTTGCGGCATGGCACACTCCAAGAAGGGTGGGAAGCACAGCTCGGATTCGAACTCCGACTCTGATGACGAGGTACGACAAGATCCCAACTTCTTGCTAGAGGAGAATGCTAGGCTGAATGAGTTGCTTGACAACTGTGATGATGTGCTTAGAAAGACCAACAAGGAGAAGAGGGAATTTAGGTCTTTGTTGGGTGATGCTAAGGACAGGGTAGCTGAACTTGAATCCTTGCTTGTGGATGCTAGAAATGAGATAGCTGCTTTGAAGTCTGCTCCTGTGGTGTCTGATGAGATTGATTGTGGTGACTGCTCAGTTTTTCTTGGTGATTTGACTGCTCTCAAGGAGAAGCATGCCTCTACTTTGAGGGAACTAGATGTGGTTAGGATTGAGTGTGATGAATTGAAGTCTCGGCCAGCTTTACTAGGTGCTTGTACCTCATGTCCTATCTTGCATGCTAGGCTAGATGAATCTCACACTAGGATTGTTTCTCTTGAGGCGGCATTGAAAGCTCCTCTTGATACATCATGTTCAACCTGTGAAATGCATGCTTTGAAAAACATGGAACTTGCACACTATGTTGATCATCTGCAGGATGAAAATGATGAGCTTAGGAAATTGATGAGTTGGTTGTCTGGGCATGAACCACAATTGAGTTTGATGTTGGCTCAGTTCAAGCGATTTGATGGTCAGGCGTTGGGGGCTGAGAAGAGTGGTGAGAAGAGTGGTGAGGGAGAAGAGAAAGTTGGAGAGATCCCTACTCAACCACACACCACACCCATGAACAAATATGCACCCAAGCCAAACCACTTGAGAAACAAGCTTGATACAACTCCAGACCCACCAGTGTTCCCCCAGAAAACAGAGAATTACCGGAAACCCATCAAGTTTGTGAGCAACCTGGGTAATGTCTTTGAGGGGAAGTCAGGAGAAAAAGGTGTTGAGAAGCCCACAGAGAAGCCACCGCCTAAGCCAGTGCCTATCCGCTTCCATTGTGAGTATTGTGGGAGGGATGGGCATAAGGATGAGTTCTGTTTCCGGAGGAAGAGGGATGAGCGGTTTGCTAGAGAGATGGCAAACAAGGATAGGTACCACCTTGCTCGTGGTGTGCCAGAGCATCGTAGAGGGCCTCTACCTAGGGGTGAGGTGTATGTGCGTACAGTCCCCACTCGTGGAGGTGGAGGTGGAGGTGGAGGTGTGTTTCCTCAGAGAGACAGGCGTGTTGGGTTTGGGCATGGTGAGATGGCTCGACGTGCTCCTTCTCATGACCGTTACGAGTTTGGGAGGCATGATCGGAGCTTTGGGTCTCAGATGGACTACGGGGCACGTTTTCCCCCTCATGGTGCGCGTACTCCTCCAGTGAGACATGACAGGTCCTTTGGTGGTAGGCGTGAGAGGGCTCCGCCTAGAGGTTTTGGAAGGATGGATTTTGCTAACCCTTCTTTTGAGCAAATGGCTCAGCACTGGTTTAACTCTTTTGGTACTAACCCCAGTGTTGAGTCGCTTGTTCATTCTCGTCCTCGTTTTTTATTACAGGTGGGAGGCTTGGAGAACTTTTGGTTGATCAACTCTGGTTGCTCAAGACACATGACCAGAGATCGTGGGTGGTTCTCCAGCCTCACCCCGGTGAGTACGAGGGAGTACATCACTTTCGGGGACAATAGGAGAGGACGAGTGCTTGCTGAATGTATGGTGAAGGTGAGTAGCAAGGTGACCTTAAGAAGTGTGGCTCTGGTCAAGTCACTTGGTTTCAACCTGTTGTCAGTATCTCAATTACTGGACGAAGGTTTTGAGGTTCGTTTTAAGTCGGGTGCTTCTCGTGTGCTTGATTCTCGAGGTGATCTTGTATGTACGATCGTTCCCGAGGGTCAAATCTTTCGTGCTGATTTTTCCCAGTCTGTTGGTCCTCCTCGATGCTTTGTTGCTGGCGTTTTGGTCGAGCTTTGGAAATGGCATAGGAGGTTGGGACACTTGAGCTTTGAGTTGCTTTCCCGCTTGAGTGGTCTTGATCTTGTCCGAGGATTGCCTAAATTGAAATTCGAGAAGGATTTGGTTTGTGCTTCTTGTCGGCATGGAAAGATAGTTGCCGCCTCTCACGCCCCTCTGACTTCAGTCATGACCGAGCGACCTTGTGAGCTGTTGCACATGGATTTGGTTGGGCCAGCTCGTGTTCGCTCTGCTGGTGGGAAGTGGTATGTTCTTGTGGTTGTTGATGATTTTTCGAGGTACTCTTGGGTTTCCTTTTTGGAGGATAAGAGCGAGACATTTGGCTTTGTTCGGGACTTCATCTTGAGGTTGAAGAATGAGAGACATGGTAATGCCATTCGAGCTATATGCAGTGATAATGGCACAGAGTTCAAGAACTCTCATTTTGATGCCTTTTGCAGTGATCTGGGTCTCGATCATCAGTACACTTCTCTATACGTCGCTTGCCAGAATGGCGTAGTTGAGAGGAAGAACCGGACCCTTTGTGAGATGGCCAGGACGATGCTCGATGAGCATAGGACTCGTAGGCGTTTCTGGGCCGAGGCGGTCAATACTGCTTGCTATGTCTCAAATCGCATCTTCCTTCGTGCCTTTAAGAAGAAGACCTCTTATGAGCTGATACATGGCCGACAACCCAAGGTGAGTCACTTTAGAGCTTTTGGTTGCAAGTGTTTCATTCTGAAGAAGGGCAAGTTGGATAAGTTTGAGTCTCGATGTTCGGATGGGATTTTCCTTGGTTATGCGATTCATTCTAGAGCATATCGTGTGCTCAATCTTGACACTAACCGAATCATGGAGACTTGTGAGGTTACCTTCGACGAGACACAGCCATGTAGCTCTTCTGCTTTTGAGTGTGCAGGTGACGAGGAAATTGGAGCAAGGATCTTCGAGGATGAGAAGGACGGAGATGGAGACGACGACGATGATGGTGGTGATGCTCCAGCGGCTGATCGTGTACGCGCTACTTCCACCACTACGACGACGATCGAGGACGGACCATCCCCTACACCCACTACGACTGAGGCTGTTCGAGTGGAGGCTGTTGCTGAGGGGGAGGTTGTGTCCAGGTGTGAGGCTCCCCGTCGAGTACAAGTTGATCACCCACCAACGACCATCATTGGTGACCTTCATTAACGCACTACACGGTCGAGGTCAAGGAACACGTCTCATTTCGCTCACTCTGCTTTTGTTGCTTCTTTCGAGCCCAAAGATATTCGACATGCTTTGTCTGACGAGAATTGGGTGAATTCCATGCATGAGGAGTTGGAAAACTTTGAGAGAAATCAAGTCTGGGTGTTAGTCGATCCACCGCCAAATTGTCGTCCCATAGGTACCAAGTGGGTGTGGAAAAACAAAGAGGGTGAGAATGGGATGGTTGTGAGAAACAAGTCGAGGTTGGTGGCGCAGGGTTTCAACCAGAAGGAGGGGATAGACTATTAGGAGACATTTGCTCCTGTGGCCCGTTTGGAGGCAATTAGGATCCTTCTAACCTTTGCCGTGGCTAAAGGGTTCAAGTTGTACCAAATGGATGTCAAGAGTGCTTTCTTGAATGGGGTGATAGAGGAAGAAGTGTATATGAGGCAACCCCCGGGGTTTGAGAGTGAAAAATACCCACACCGTGTATACAAACTCCAGAGAGCGCTCTATGGGTTGAAACAGACACCTAGAGCTTGGTATGGCAGGTTGAGAGGCTTTTTGCTGAGTAAGGGGTTTGTGATGGGCACAGTTGATAAGACCCTGTTCCTCCTTAAGTATGGGAATGACCTTTTGATTGTTCAGATATACGTGGATGACATAATCTTTGGTGGCTCTTCTCATGATCTTGTTGCCAGATTTGCAGATGACATGAGCAGGGAATTTGAGATGTCCATGATGGGCGAGCTGCAGTTTTTCTTGGGTCTCCAGATCAAGCAGTGCAAGGACGGGACCTTTGTGCATCAGGCGAAGTACACCAGGGACATGGTGAAGAAGTTTGGCATGAACGACTCTAAGCCGCTGACTACACCGATGAGTACGACTACGGCTTTGGACGCGGACGAGGACGGCGAACCCGTGGACCAGAAGGAGTACCGGAGCATGATTGGCCCCCTCCTCTACTTGACGGCGACGAGGCCAGACATACAGTTCAGCGTGTGTCTGTGCGCTCGTTTTCAGGCTTCACCGAGGACTTCACATCGGCAGGCCATCAAGCGGATCTTCAGGTACTTGAACTACACTCCTGAGTTTGGTCTTTGGTACTCTGCCTCCTCGACACTCAGGCTTCATGGGTTTTCTGATGCGGATTTCGCTGGGTGTCGATTGGATCGCAAGTCCACTTCTGGGTGTTGTCAGTTCCTGGGTTCTTCTTTGGTCTCTTGGTCATCTCGCAAGCAATCGAGTGTAGCCCGGTCCGCCACCGAGGCTGAGTATGTAGCTACTGCTAGTTGTTGTTCCCAGCTGCTTTGGATGACCTACACCATGAGTGATTTTGGAGAGGAGTGCTCCCAGGTTCCACTTTTCTGTGATAGCACCAGTGCCATAAGCGTAGCCAAAAATCCTGTCCTAAACTCCAAAACGAAACACATAGAAGTGAGGTACCACTTCCTGAGAGACAATGTGGAGAAGGGAAACATATCGTTGTCCTATGTCCCTACCCAAGACCAGCTAGCTGATATTTTCACCAAACCGCTTGACCAAGTCACTTTCACTCGCTTGCGGGGTGAGCTTGGAGTGTGCTTTCCTTTCAAGCTGGGTCTTGGAGCCTCTCATGTATATATGTGTCATATGTCTCATTTTGTTGCATTTCCTTCATGCATTTTACTTTCTGTACAAAACCTGGTAGGATAGCCATCTTTGGATCACTTGAGCTAGGATTGAGCTTCTCTTATATACATTGATCACTGATGTGCTATGGATGAGATATGTGCATGATTGGTAATTGGTGGATGTGAATGCTATGCTCTTGATGGTTTTGCCATATATCTATGATGAGATAGCATTTTGTTTGTGAAAATGATAAAATTGCCTCTCTCATGAGTAAATGCTTGTCTTTGCTAAATTTGTGCTCAAATGCTTATATCATGCTCAGTTTGTGCTTGAGGATCATATTCTCTTTGCTTGGGGTCAAAGATCCTTTGTCATTATAAATGTTTAGCCCTTTTGCTTGCTTGGGGAGGAGCATAAGCTTCTTTTTGCCGCAAAGGTACTTCATGTACCATGTCTAATCTTGAAAATGAAATTTGTGTATGAATTGCCTTGTGCTTGAAAAATGAGCTCCTAATCATGTTTTTATGTTTTCATATCTTGGGTGCTAAACCATAGCATGTGTTCTACCATGAGAAGTCTCATTTTAAGAAGTAGACACATGGTTCGGTGGCTTTAACATGACTTGAGTAGCTTGTGGGCGTTTATAATTATCTTGTGATGAGAATTTGTGATCTTGCATAAACTTTGAATGATCTAGTGCCTTTGTGTTCAAATTGGCATAGATAAGGTCTTGCTCATGAGATGACTATTTCTTTGTGAAAATTGCTTAAAATTGCTTTTAGCCATGTCACATACTTATATGACTCTACCTTCTTGATGGCAATGTGCTAGATACACCATGTCTACTTTGCTTGCTCTATGTCTCAGTTGTAGCATTTTGTTGTGCTCTTTGTATATTTGAGAAGCTTGGTAGATTGTATATGTGTTTTGACATGCATTTTTCATGAAAACAAGGGGAAGAGCATCATATACCTTGATTCATGCATTGTCAACAAGGGGGAGAATATACATGCATTTGGGGAGATTTTTCATGCATTGGAAGTTTTTGTGGAAAATTGGTATAAATTGGTATGCATTTGTGGGATGTTGCATGTGAGGAGAAAAATTGAGAAGAGGAGGTTGCATTTGCTCAGGGGGAGCTCCTTTGGTTTGCCTGAGTTTTGTGCTTTGTGATGTGCTCATTGTGAGTTTTGTTTTGTCTCGGCTGTGTCGAGTCGTTGCCCTTGTCTTAGGGGGCCGAGACTTGGATTGGCGAGTGATCGAATTTTCACTTGTTCTTTGGCTTTGGATCACTTGCTTTGGAGGTTTGTGTTCGTGGTTGTTTTCTTTTCCTTTTCTCTATCATGGTTACTATGGGTGTTGTCAATGCACTCATCAAGGGGGAGATTGAGGACCAGGTGTGTCCGAAGACCGGTGGAGGGTCGCTCCTTAGTGATGAGTGATTGACAATGTTGTGTGGACTGATGCTTGGCTAAGTGTGCAGGTACAGGTTGCGGCTTGACTCGTGTCGGTGCAGGTGAAGAACAAGCGCGAAAGGCCTTAGCCGTGGCGGCCTCCGGGTGATGGAGAGGCAAGTAGGCTTGGTTCGATAGACCCGGTGGCCGATGGGGTCAAGTGCGAGCCGTGCGGTGCGAGACTGGCGGGCTGAAGTCGAGCGGACTGTCCGCAAGGAGCGTGCGCGCCTAGGGTTCATCTCGTGTTCTTCGTGTTCTTGCGCGTCTTCGTTTCAATCCGCTTCGGCCCTAGGTTTTGGTTGCGAGGGGTTTGGCGGGCAGTCCGCGAGGGCTTCACGGACGGTCCGCGCGGCCGAGATTTTGTTTGGGGTGCTTGGAGGTTTGTCTGGGGTTTTCAGCGAGGTTGGCGGACAGTCCGCCTAGGCCTCACGAACGGTCCGCGACAATAGCGGACAGTCCGCGAGACCTCCACGGACGGTCCGAATTTCGGCTTGCAGCTCTGGTGGTTCTGTTGTTCATTTCGGACAGTCCGGGCCGTACCCACGGACAGTCTGCCGTACACTAGCGGATAGTCCGCCGGTACCAGCTGGACGGTCCGCATTGGTCGTTTCCAGAATTGACCAAGTGCTTTGATTCTTGTCCGGTGCTTTCGCTCTTTGCTCCTAGGCTTGTTGGTTGATCTTCTAGGCTTGTGTGTGCCTTGTTTGGAGCTTCCTTTGTGTGCGCGAGTACTTAGAGTGGCAATCGGGACATAGGCTGAGTTCGACCTTTGGGAAGAATTTTTATCGGCTCCCATTCACTCCCCCCCCCCCTCTCTGGTCGCCCGATTCAGTCCTTCAGGAGGACTTGAAGTTGGCGACCTCGAAGCTGAGGTATTCCGTGCGGAAGTTTGCCTCCGTACCAAAGGTGACGGGGAGGGAGACCCGACCCAGGGGGTAGGCTACCTTCCCGGGGACGATGCCGTAGAAGGGCTCGTCGCACTCCGTGATCTTGTCGAAGTCGAAGCCCATCTTCTTGAGGGTCTCAACAAAGATGATGTTGAGCCCGTTGCCCCCGTCGATCAGGGTCTGGGACAGCAAGGCCCCGTCCACCGTGGTCTCCACGACGAGCGGGTAGGACCCGAGATCTGGGATGTGCACCCAGTGATCAGCCTTGGAGAACGTAATCGCCTGCTCAGACCAACACAAAGGCACAATTGGCTGAGTGTGGACGAGGTGGACGTCGCGCTTGTTCTTCCTGTAGCGCCTCCTGCTGGCGCTGGACTTGATGCCACCGACGATCATATTGATCGCGCGGGTTGCGGCCTGGAAAGACCCATTGGGGTTGCCTGCTGCTGGTGGAGGGGGCAGGTTTGTCTCGTCGCGAGTGGCGGCCGGAGTTGGGTCGCTGTGTGGAGGGTCGCTGCGAGGAGGCTCGCGGCGATTGTCGTATCGCTCCTCGTGGCAGTCGTCGCGTCGATCTCGCCGGTCGTCGCGGCGGTAGTTGCTATTGTAGGCACGGTTGTCACGACGCCCGCCATCGTTCCTGGGTCGCTTGGGGTCTGCGGGGGCGCCGAAGGCCCTCTTGAACTGGCAACACTCGCGGAGAGTGTGGGTAGCTCCTTCGTGGAACCTACAGATGCTGTCGAGCGCCAGGTCGAACTCCTCCTGGTTGAAGGTCGAGCCTCGGCGCCCCTCGACCGCTAGGACCTCGGAAGGTTGCTTGCGGAGCTTGTCTGCTGCAGTGCCAGATGCACCAATAGCGTCAGGGCCGAACTGGTTCTGGAGCGCATCCTCTGTGTCCATCAGCTTGTTGACGACGTGCATGAGCTCCTTGACGTTGGTGGCGCCAGACTCATGGATCTTCTCAAAGATCTTGCGGTCTTTGATGCCCTTTTTGTAGCTGTCGACGATCTGATCGTCCCTGACGCCAACGCACTCGTTCCGGTTCTCGAAGAACCGGTGGTTGTAGTCGCGGAGCCGCTCCTTAGGCTTCTGCACGACCCGCCCTAGGCTGAAGGCGTTTCCAGGCCGATCGTAGGTCGCCTGGAAGTTGGACGTGAAGGCCTGGGACAGATCGGCCCAGGTCTTGATGCTGCCGGGCTCGAGATTGTTGAGCCACAACGAAGGGGCCTTGCCCATGACCAGCGGGAAGTACGCCGCCATATGGTCGAAGCTACCACCGGCCACCTTGACGGTGACGTAGTAGGTCGACAGCCAGATGTTAGGGTCGGAGCGCCCATCGTATGGCTTGATATTGGACTTGAAGTTGTCGGGGTACTCCACCCTCTTGAAGCGGGAGTCCAGCGCTGGGAAGGCGTTGAGGGCAAGGTCGTCGCCGGAGCCTCTGGCCGGAGCAGCCTCTCTTGGCGCAGAGTGGACGCTGCATTCCGGGACAGCAACCTGGGAACGTGGCTGTCGGTCCCGGTTGGCTTGGAGGATGGCTGGGTCGCCATGCTCGGCGTCGTAAAGGGCACGCCGCTTGTTTTCGATGTCGTGGCGGTCACGGAGCTCGCGCTCCATGATGCGATGGACGGTGCCAGGTGCGCCGTACTCGCGATCATACTCCAGGCGGTGACAAAGCTCGCGCTCCCGATGGCGCTGGTCGACGTAGCCGCGCACGTCGCGGGAGCGCCTATTGGCGTCAAGGTTGACGCAAAGGTCGCCGGCGGCAGGCTGCCGGGCAGGTTGCTCAGGGTTGTGCTGAGCGACCTCCTCCCGGATGGGAGAGAGATGGCTGCGCGAGGGTCGATGAGATCGACTGCGTGAGTGACGGGTCGATGAAAATGCAGCGGGCTTGGAGGCCGCGCTCTTCTCTTCCACCAGGGTGTTGGCGACCCGAAGGTACGCGAGGGCCTGCTCAGCTTCAGGCGTCATCGGAGCTTGCTGGAGCCGGGTAATGGCCGCACCCAGGTTGGCCTAGGGCTGTTGAACGTTGGGATCCCAGCTTCCTCGAACTCCAGGCGCAGGTCCCGAGCGCAAGGCAAGACCGCGCGCTGCTGCTCCTCCGCACGTCGCTGGGCGCGGCGGGCGTTGGCTTGGATCCGAGCCGCCTCCTCGGAGTTGGTCGCGCCCGCGCGAGGTGGCTTGTTTTCGGAGATCACGAGCACTTGGTGGAAGACGATGTCCGAATCATTGGGGGAGATTCGAACACGGACCTTCTAGAACTCCCCGCAATCCGGGGACTGGGTAGGTCGTTTAGCTCGGCGAGGGAGCTCGTGGTCGATCTTCTTCCGCAGGCGGCACCCGCGTAGGGTGTGCTTCGCACCCTTGTGATAGGTGCAGGGCACGTCGAGAGGGCCGCGCCGGGCGCGAGGTGCCGACCATAGGTCGCCAGAAGTTCGCCGCCCAGATCGGATCTAGGGGGCGTGGAGAGCTGACTGAGGCGAAGGCCGGGCGCGGACATCAAGCCGAAGGGGAACGTGTCGTGGCGCAGCACTGTCTGCGCCGAGCGCTGAGCTCGTTCGCAGATCTCCAGGGTTTCCCGCATCGAGCCGATGACGCTTTCCATCCCCTGGACAAGGTCACAGGGTCTGGGTGGATGGGTCTCCGATACTAGATCGGGAACAGGGGCAGCGGGCGCCATGATGACCTGCTCGGAGGTCACCGGAGAGGTTGAAACTACCGAAGCAGGAGAGGTCGATGTGAAAGATCCAAAGCAGATCTCCACGGGGTTGGCGAGGAAGTCCGCCATGCTCGCCGGGAAGACGACGCCAGATTGGGCCACCATGCTGCACAGCGAGTTCCCGATCGCCCCTACCTAGCGCGCCAACTGTCAAGGGGTGAGACCTGGACAGATCCGCTAGGGGGTTGCCCTAGAGGTTTGCAGGTTAATAGAGGACCGGGACCTAAGAGCGTAGGTGGTTATGCACGGGATGCTCACGGAACTAGGCGAGTATGGTGGCGAGGAACAGGGAGACAAGGATTTATACTGGTTCGGGCCTCCGGAGAGTAATACCCTACGTCCAGTTGTGGTGGATTATGCGAGGATGAGTTCAGATGCCCTTTGCATGGAGCCCTAGGCCGCCTTATATGGGGAGGACGGGCTAGGGTTTCCTTGCAAGGTCGGTTGACCCGTGTCGGGGTTGGTTAAAACTGTGGGAGGCTTATCTCTCGGATTGCAAGGAATATCCCGTGATACTCGGAGTCTACCGGCGGCGGCGCGCTAGGTCCTAGAGTTCTTGACTTGCACGCCAAGCACCACGGGTCTTCTGGGGTCTTGGTTAGGTCGCCCGCGGTCGTCAGGAGTGCGGATAAGGTCGCAGGGCCCACTTGACAGGTCGGCGGGTCTTCTGGAAGGTCGGGTCCACTTGTCAGGGGCCCCTGAGACCCTAGCCGGTGGGGATCCATGGGTATCCATGTCTCTCACTTGATCATCATAAATAACATCATTCTCCATTGCTCGTTGGAGAGGATCCCTGAAAGTATCAACAAAACGAAGGTCCTCTACCTCTTCGTTATCAAGAGGTAAAGGTAAACCAATACGAGAAGCGGGTAAAAAATCATAAGTGAGTTTAGTTCCATCTAGATCAATAGTAACTCTACCCTTTCCGGCATCAAGAACGGCATTGACCAACTTAAGAAAAGGCCTACCAAGAATTATATCATCATGTTCATCATGGCAAGCATCAATTACAAAAAAGTCGGTTGGAATAATTTTACCCGAGATAGCAACATCTAAATCTCTAAGCACACACAAAGGTCTTGTTGTTCTACCATCTCCCATGATCAATTTTATTTGTGTTGGAGCTAGATTTAAAGTCTTACTAAAAAGCTCATAATAAATCTTGGAAGACATGACACTTACATGGGCTCCGATGTCACATAAAGCTTTGCAAATTTTCTCCCCATTAATGGTGCAACTTATGTGAGGTGTTGGTAGGGAGGTACCTTCGACACGATCGGCTCCTATCGCGTACACCTCGGCTAGGTGTGCATATGGCGAGGCCTCCGGCTTCACTTCCATAATCTTCTTTACTTCGGCAATGTGATCCGGATCTACGTCTTCTTCCTCATTGAAAAGTCTTTGAATAATTTCTTCGGTCGATTCTTTGTCTAGCTCGTACCCCGAGTGTCTCTCCTTTGGAAAGTTCAACTCTATGGCTCTCGTGGATTCTTTTTGGTTCGGGTATGGTCTCCTCTTGTTGTATATTTCTTCGAAGTCAATCGGGATCCAATCCATTTGTTCGAACTCCTTTAGCGGCTTTGCATTCGCTAAACTTCTTCTTTTTTCCTCTTCTAGCTTGCAAATTTTGTTGCCTTAGATTGGTCTTCCTCCATTGTGGGTTGCTCCTTTAATCTCTTCTTATTTTGCTTCTTCTTTCTTCACTTTCGGGGCTTCTTTTCTAGAAATTCTAGCAAGTACCTCCACACGAATTTCTTGCTCAACGCTTCCCGGAATATGTTCTCCCCAATCTCTTTGCATGGCCACCCCTTTGCTTATTTTTTCTAGTAGTTTGGTGGCTTCCGTGAGTGTTTTCTCCATAATATTTCCACCTGCACACATTTGAACATACCGCATGCATTCGGGGGTTAGAGAAAAATAGAAAGTATGCAAGAGTACATCACTGGAGAACCCAAGCTTTGGCCCTTGTTTGATTAATTCATTGAATCTTTCCCAAGCTTGATCTATTCCTTCCTCTTTTCCTTGCGCAAAATTTATCACTTGCCTCCTCACATTTTGAACTTTGCTTATCAGAAAGAATCTTTGAAAAAATTTCTTCACCAATCGAGTCCAATTTCCTTCCACCTCGAAGAATGCAAACAAGTGCCATCTTTTCGCTTCATCCGCAAGTGAGTATGAAAAAAGATTCCATTTGAACCAATCGGCCGGAACTCCTTCTTGTTGTACCATGTCGCATAGCCTCGTGAAACGCTCAATGTGCCTATATGGATTGTCCGTCTTCGCCCCTCTAAATAGGTTTGATGCTACCGTCTTGATCATTCGAGGCTTGATCTTGTACTCGATAGCCTTGGGTATCGAACCTGATTTTTGCACTTTAATATCCTCCAATCGCGGGACAGCATACTCCATTAGTGTTTTTTCTTCTTCCTCCATGGCGTGATTGACAAGAGCCATCTAGAAAACAAAAACAAAAACAAAGGTTTTTCTAGACGAAAAGTTAGTGTTAGTGATCAACAAAATTAATACCAAGTTAAACGTAGCAAACTAGCTTGTTCCCCGGCAACGACGCCAGAAAAGTTTGTTGATGGTAGATAACGCGCCAAATTACGATCCGCAAGCGCACGGGTCGGTTGTAGATTTTCCCTTAGAGTATCCCCCAAGGTTTATCAATCCGTGGAACAAGTGGATTGCTACGCTCAACTAAGCACTAAACTTGTTGATTCAAAGCTCTTTATCAAGTGATGATGTATATATAAGAACTAATCTAATCTAGGTTAAAGAGATTAACGTAGAGAGTAAAGGTATGGAGAGTTCAAGAATCTAGAAAGCTTGCCCAAGGGGTCTAGGATCACTTAGAGATGTAACCACCTAGCAAGAACGAACCGATCTAATCTATCAAGGTAAAGGTGCACCAAGTCCAACCTTTTCCCTCTCACGTACTAGCCACTACACGAGGGTAATCTGTGATTGGACAACAAGAGCACAAGACGTTGATGTGATCTAGGTATGCAAAACTAAGGGATGTGAACCAAGTTCGATATGCTTTCCCTCCCGCGTACTGTCACTACACGACGGTAATCAAATAAGGAACATGATATGTGAAGCTACGAGCGATGCATTCCCAAAGCAAGCCAGCCGGCAATTAAGATTGAAGCACCATCAACAAGAATATGATACCAAAAAGATCCTAAACGAAGGTTCGGTAATTACAACTCAAGCTCTCCCTTCAACCCCAAGGACAAACAAGGACTTTACGCCATAATGTTACACATTGTAGTGCGGGACACGGTGTAGAATCCTCCGAAGTAGATGAAGATCGACGAGGAATATGCTCTCCGTCTAGCTATCTCCCTTGAAGATCCAATCTCCTCCTTGCTCTTGATCTTGTGGTGGCACCGGAGGGACCTTGCTAGGGCTTCCAGGCGTCCTCCTCTCTCCTCTATGTGGCTCTCTCCCTTGGTTGAATCTCTGAAAGTTGAATGCCTTGATGTGGTTGACCTCGGGGGCTTTTATCGGTCTTTCTGGCGAATGGCGGTGGAGGCATAGACTTAGGGTTCGATGAACATCACGCACGAGAAAGGAGAGGCCGAATCGCCACAAAAAGGCCCTAGGCCGGTCGGCATCGGCCAGCCGGCCCAGGCCCATTTTGGCCCGGTTCGAGCCCATCTTTCGCGAGCGAGCTTCTCTTGCAATTTTGACCTTTTGCCCTTTAGGATGTATGGAATTTTGGTGTCTTTATCCTTGTGAATAGATAGGGGGTCTTGTCGTATGAACTCCGGTCTTCTCGTCTTGGTCCTCGGGAATATCTTGTGTTGCATCTTGGTCCTTGCCACCTTTGGAAGTAAGTTCATCTTGTATTCGCACACGAACGGAGCTCCTTGATCCTCTTGCTTAACACCTTCCGAACTTGATGCGAACTTATCTATTAAGCTTGTTATTTCCTGCATAAACATACAACTCCAAAAACACATGCTCGTGTCGAACTTGTTACATCATTAGTATGCCTAGTGGCGAGTTAGTTCCAAATCAAAACCGAAACCGAAGTGTAACAAGTTCCTTAGGGGTGCCATATTTGACCGCCAACACGCTAATGGTCGGTTGGAGCGGGGCTGTTAGAGCCCCTACTGCCAATTCACACGGCGGCAGGAAAACCTACCGCCATGTGGCACGACGGTAGCATCCTGCCGCCGTGTGGCACGGCGGCAGCCTCGCCCTATATAAGGGGGGGCGAGGCTGCCGCCAGCCCCCCTCCCTCTCTTCACTTCACTCCGTTGACTCCCTTCGCTCGCTATGGACCCAGGTATGTTTCTAACTTTACCTTATTTAGTTACATTTGTTTAGAAATTGTAGAATTGCTTAGAAATTTAGGAAATTAGCTTAGAGATTTTATAAATTAGTTTAGAAATTTAGGAAATTAGCTTATAGATTTTATAAATTAGTTTAGAAATTTAGGAAATTAGTTTAGAAATTGTAGAATTGCTTAGAAATTTACGAAATTAGTTTAGAAATTGTAGAATTGCTTAGAAATTTAGGAAATTAGCTTAGAAATTGTAGAATTGCTTAGAAATTTAGGAAATTAGTTTAGAAATTGTAGGATTGCTAAGAAATTTAGGAAATTAGCTCAGAGATTTTATAAATTAGTTTAGAAATTGTAGAAAAGCTTAGAAATTTCAAAATTAGCTTAGAAATTTTATAAATTAGTTTAGAAATTGTAAAAAAGTTTAGAAATTTAGGAAATTAGTTTACAAATTGTAGAATTGCATTAAAATTTAGGAAATTAGTTTAGAAATTGTAGAATTGCTTAGAAATTTAGAAAATTGGTTTAGAAATTGTAGAATTGCTTAGAAATTTAGGAAATTAGTTTAGAAAATTTAATAAATTAGTTTAGAAATTCTAGAAAATCTTAGAAATTTAGGAAATTAGTTTACAAATTGTAGAATTGCATAGAAATTTAGGAAATTTGTTTAGAAATTGTGGAAAAGCTTAGACATTTAGGAAATTAGTTTAGAAATTATAGAAAAGCTTAGAAATTTAGGAACTTAGATTACAAATTGTAGAATTGCTTAGAAATTTAGGAAATTAGTTTAGAAATTGTAGAAAAGCTTAGAAATTTAAGAAATTAGTTTACAAATTGTAGAATTGCTTACAACTAGTTTAGATATTAGCTTATAAATTATTTTTATTCTTTATATAATTTTTTTCAGCTATGGCTCAGCCAGCACCGGTACAGTACGTACGGCCAGAGTTGTTCGAGGAGGCGGTGGACAGGCACCACCGCTCCTACCGGATGGCCGTTCTTGGAGAGCGGGTTGGCGGTTTACGTGTCCGGATGACCCGGATGTTGATGCTGATACACCAGCGCTGGATCCCGAAGTACGTAAAGCGTTTGTTAAATTTATTTATCTTTGTTCCCAAAAGTATGTGGTAAGTAAATTAATTTTCCCTTCCATTTTGTGTTTCAGGCTGCACGCTGCAGGACTACTGCCTCTTGCGCGGTTGGTCGAGGGGGACAAGGTACGGGCTCAGGTTCGCGTGTCGGAGAGGATGACGCGGTTCCAGTACGACACCTCTCTGCTCGCAGCGTTTCTGGACAGGTGGCGACCAGAGACGCACTCGTTCCACATCCCCGTCGGCGAGGCGACGATCACTCTGCAGGACGTCTCGCTCTTGTTCGGGCTTCTGTTAGCAGGCCGGGCGATGGGGCCTATCGACATGCCCGCGTCCTGGCGCGAGGACTTCCTTGCTTGGTTTGCGAACGTTCCTCGGAACGATCGCGCGCCTGAGCCGTACCAGCTGTTTGTCGACACCCACAGCCCCACGTGGACTTGGTTGGAGCAGTTCAGTGTACGTGCTTTTACCTATTCTTTTCCATCGTTAGTATGCATTTAAAACAAATGTGACGATTGACCTCTGTGTGCAGGCTGACTACATGACGGACGAGGCCGACGAGCCGATAGTGGACAGGTTTGTGGAGGCGTACCTGCTCTGGCTGTTCGGGTTCGTGATGTTCTGCGAGTCAACGGGAGACTCAGTGTCGAGGTCTCTGATCCCCTACGCTCGGATGATCGCCGACGCACCCCTCGACCAGGTGCCCCAGATCAGCTGGAGCAACGCGGTCCTGGTGCATACCTTTAGGGGGCTGTGTACGGGCGTGATGAACGGGGGGAGTTCTCAGGGGATCCTCCTGGGTTGTCCTCTCCTTCTGCAGATGTGGATCCACGAGCGCTTCGACATCGGTTGGCCGAGCACCGACCTCTCGGAGTACGAGAGGATGCCAGATGACACCGACCCGACGGACCTCCCCACCATGGGTTCTCTGTGGTGCCTCCGGAAGGTAATTCACCTTGCTTATCGTTTTCTTCTCTTAATTATCGTCTTAGTTCCACTGATTTTTCCTGTGCATCACACTTGGGCTGGGGAGCAGACGAAGAAGGTCTACAAGGACTTCGTCGGTCAAATCGACCAGATGACCGATGAGGGGGTCAGGTGGACGCCGTACTCACATGCTTGTATCGACCACCGCGCACCACAGGGCCTCTCGTCCTTATGCTTCCGAGACCAACACTACTGGATGACGACGAGACGTTTGGTGTATGACGTCTACGTCGAGGAGTACGCGGTCTACCGGGTGATGAGGCAGTTCGGCCTCTACTAGGCGTGGCCTGTGCCTGTTGTGCACACTCTTCCGGCGGCAGTGCATAAGTAAACTATCTCGATTTGTTACAATTTTTTAGCGTTACAAGGTGTCAGTTGCTAATAAATTTGTTTAACATGTGATAGATGGACGCGTAAGGGAGTGGCGGCGGCGACGCCGTGGGCCGACAAGTTGCAGGCCTACGTGGACGAGTGGACTGACGCGCCGAATGATGTTGACACGGAGGAGCGCCCCCACGATGACACGGCCTGGGTAGCGTACCTTAACTGGTACATCCCGAGGACGCGGATTAGGGTGATGCACGTCCCTGTTGACCCGACACCGCCATCGATCCCGGACGACCGGAGGATCCTTCCATCCGGCACGTACTCGGTGCGACGAGATCATATCGCTGACACAGCGGTTAGTCTCCACACTGCAATCATACTTTTTTCATGTTACTATTCATTATAACGTGTGGTACTAATTTCGTGAGCAGCACGACGCGCTTGCAGCCATGGTGCGGATCGCGACCGACGCGATGAGCAGGATGCAGGACATGGGACCTGTGGAGCACACAGAGGCGTACCAGTCCTTGATTGATATCACCACTAGGTACATCGCCGTCTTGAACTACGGTGGGACCACGGCCATTCCCCTTTATCCGCGTCACCCGGCGTCGTCCTCGAGCTCCGCCTCGATTGGTCGTTCGTACCAGGCGCCTTCGACCGTCTCACGTCCTTTCTCAGCTCTAGCAGCACAGCCTCAGGGTCCGCACCCCTACGTGCAGCGCCCAGTTTTTTTCAGGGCTCGGGTACATTTTCTGCATCTGCTTTTCTTCGATTTTCACGGAGTTGTTACGTGATGTTGTTAAATTAACTTAACCGTACAGGACGACCGCCGATCTTTCCGATGGTGCCGCCGATCTTTCCGATGGGACCCGGACCTCGACCAACACATACGGCGCCAGCTGCAGCAGCAGATATTCCTGGACCGTCCACCGCACCTTTTTTACAGACGGGTAACGATCGTAACTAATACAGTACTATTTAAATTATATAAATACGATATGTGGTAAACTAATACTATTCGTTGCAGCTTTCGACCCGAGCGCCAGTATGGAGTCCCCCGGTGCGGAGGACCAGGCGTGGCAGGAGTTCAGGTACGACGACTTCCTCGCGGCCCATGACGATGAAGTCGCGGCAGAGGTGCTTGCAACCTCACAGTTACGAGAGGCGCCACCTCTTGGGACGCAGGAGACACAGCTGCCTGTTGGAGGGTCCCAGCCGGCGGCCGGAGCTAGTCAGGCGGGTGCAGAGTCGTCGCAGGCGGTTGCAGGGTCATCGCAGGCGGCCATGGCGACACCGCCTGTCGACGACGGTCGACGCCGACAGATCTGGCCACCTTCGCCCCTCACGTATGACGAGGACCAGTGCTCGAGCTATGAGGACGGTGGCGCCCAAGCGGAGCAGACGGATTTAGATTTACTTTGTATTTTGTGCAAGTAGTACTAAGTGGCCTTGTATAAACTTTTCCATTTACATTACTCTTTATTACATTGCTCTTTTTTCTTTTCTTTTATAAATATTTTAAAAAAAAACTACCGCCGTACCATACGGCGTTTGTCACTAAGCGCCATATGGTGTGGCGGTTGACACAAACGTCAGTCACCCTTCCTAAGCGCCGTAGGAATAGTCCTGCCGCCTTGTCACACGGCGGCAGCGGCCAGACGCCATGCCATATGCCGGCAGGATTCCTGACGCCATGTGGCGTGGCGTGGTAGGTGTATACTTCTGTTAAATTTTGTTTGCGGTATTTATTTTTGCAAAAACGAAAAAAACTATATACATAAAAATCGGACTTTTTCCACTCCTAAGCAAGCTACTCCAGACGCAGGCATTAGTCTGCTGAAGCCCAGGCCGCTCTGCACACCGCACGAGCCCGGGCCGTCGCCGCCGCGGCAGCTGGCGCGGAAGAACGAGCGGCGCCTCCTTCTCGGGCTCTCTACCCACAGTAACTTCAGATATCTGATTATCTTCGTGTTTAATCGTTTTCCGGGAGGCTTCGGCGTTATGATTTGATTGGGAATTGCTGCAGCCTGCAGGTGAATAAGACGAGTCAACGATGGGAACAGGGGGAGAGAGGTAGGGGTCGGCGTTCGGTCTATTCGGTCATTTCGGTTCGATCTATTCGGTGTTTAGGAATTTCGGATTTTGGAAAATTTAGGACCGAAATTTTAAAAATAGTATTAGGAACCGAATCCGAATAGACCGATTATTTCGGTTCGGTCTATTCGGTCCACCGAATTACCCAAATGTTCATAGGTCTCAAAACTCTATGGTAGAAATTCAAATTCCCAGCTCATTTCAAGTCTATGGATTTAAGAACTACTCGACTAAAGCAAGTAACTACCAAGTTCATGAAAAAAATCAAAAAATAGTTTAAAACACAAAGTTGTAACATCATAGTTTGAATCAAAATACGCAACTATATTGAATTTCGGGTTATTCGGTCTATTCGGGTTATAGACCACAAGAACCGAAACCGAACCCGAACTCCGAATTATAAATTTATCTGGACCGAACCCGAATCTCGAAACCCGAATAGACCCACAATTCGGGTTATTTGGGTTCGGTTCGGTTCGGTTTTCGGGTTCAAAGTGCCCACCTCTAGAGCGAGGATGTGAATTGGACCAGGGGTATGTTTGATGCAAGAGGTAAATATTTACCCTAGGTAAATGTTTTGCTCCTTCCATTTGCCTCTAATAATATTTACTCCTTAAGATATTTGGATTGAGAGGTAAATGTGAATGTGAGAGGGAGGGCTGGGGTCCACCACAATTTTGCTCTAATTTGCTACTTTTTAGGGGTAAATGGAATTTGGAGGGCAAAACATTTGCCTCACTACATTTAGCCCACATATTTGGCACCTTAGGAATAAATTTAGGGTAAATTTACCCTATTTACCTCATTTACCTCTCCATCCAAACACCCTCGGTATTGCTTTCGAATTTCTATAGTTATTTACTTGTTTCATTGTTAATCCTCCGATGAAGCTTTTATGCTGCATAATTTTTATTACTTATTAGTCCTACACTCCTACTCCCTCCGTCCCTAAATATAAACATTCTTCGGTTTTCGTGATGCATGTTTGACCATTTGTCTTATTCAAAAAGTTTGTGAAAATATAAAATTAATTATGATATACTTAAAAATATATACGATGATAAAACATGTCATAACAAAATAAATAATATTTTTATAAATTTTTTGAATAAGACAAATAGTCAACGTGATCAGTAAAAGTCAACAAATACTTATATTTAGAGACGGAGGAAGTACATTATAACCATCTGTTTCGAGCAGTACTGTAACTGTATTTAGTGTGGCACGTCCTACGGAGAATCTGAAATTGATGGTATGCAAGCAGCACACTAGAAATTTTGCTGCGTGCTTGTGGTTTGGGATTGTGACAGAAGCACAGGATGGGTTATGCTTACAAACAGAAAATTTTGCTCGGTTTCGTGAGATCAATTCTTCAATGGTCGATCTTCAAATTTTTGTGTTTTTTTCCTCCTGTGACCACATAATCTAAGCATAGTGGATGGAGTCAATAAAAAAAACTTTTGATACTTTTCATATACATTATTGTCTTATTTATGTTGCCTGCATATTTCCAATGCAGTCTTGTTCTTTTTATTTAGTAGAATTGCATTCCATTAAAACAAAGATGGCACTGAAGAAAGGTCGAACAAAACCCGGATACGGGATACAAATGGGAGATAGTAGGTTCTGACAGCAAGTCTTGAGTTGACTTATTCATCCACTTTGTTTAGGTACTCTCTATTTTATCGAACTTCATGCTGTATGTGTTTACATTTTTGGTTTAATTATATTAGTGAAAATTCATGGCCGTTGCTACATGTTTCCATACCAGTTTCCCATGCACTGTCTGATGAATGTTCTGCTGATTACATCCTTGTAAAATGTGCTACTCCCAATCTTCAACCTCCCGTAACACATAGAACGCTTACATTCTTCATAGCAAATTGGCAATCACTCTATTTTTGCTCAGCATAGCCTTCCGTAATTTCGCGTTCCTGCGACGTGAAATACGCTTTCTTTCAGCGAAGGCGGTTTCTTAGGTCCGTAAGAAATTTTGCCCTGTTTCGTGAAATTTTACCCTGTTTTGTGAGATCAATTCTTCAATGGTCGATCTTCAAAATTTTGTGTTTTTTTTCTCCTATGACCACATAATCTAAGCACAGTGGATGGAGTCAATAAAAAAACTTTTGATACTTTTCATATACATTATTGTCTTATTTATGTTGCCTGCATATTTCCAATGCAGTCTTGTTCTTTTTATTTAGTAGAATTGCATTCCATTAAAACAAAGATGGCACTGAAGAAAGGTCGAACAAAACCCGGATACGGGATACAAATGGGAGATAGTAGGTTCTGACAGCAAGTCTTGAGTTGACTTATTCATCCACTTTGTTTAGGTACTCTCTATTTTATGGAACTTCATGCTGTATGTGTTTACATTTTTGGTTTAATTATATTAGTGAAAATTCATGGCCGTTGCTACATGTTTCCATACCAGTTTCCCATGCACTGTCTGATGAATGTTCTGCTGATTACATCCTTGTAAAATGTGCTACTCCCAATCTTCAACCTCCCGTAACACATAAAACGCTTACATTCTTCATAGCAAATTGGCAATCACTCTATTTTTGCTCAGCATAGCCTTCCGTAATTTCGCGTTCCTGCGACGTGAAATACGCTTTCTTTCAGCGAAGGCGGTTTCTTAGGTCCGTAAGAAATTTTGCCCTGTTTCGTGAAATTTTGCCCTGTTTTGTGAGATCAATTCTTCAATGGTCGATCTTCAAAATTTTGTGTTTTTTTTTCTCCTGTGACCACATAATCTAAGCACAGTGGATGGAGTCAATAAAAAAACTTTTGATACTTTTCATATACATTATTGTCTTATTTATGTTGCCTGCATATTTCCAATGCAGTCTTGTTCTTTTTATTTAGTAGAATTGCATTCCATTAAAACAAAGATGGCACTGAAGAAAGGTCGAACAAAACCCGAATACGGGATACAAATGGGAGATAGTAGGTTCTGACAGCAAGTCTTGAGTTGACTTATTCATCCACTTTGTTTAGGTACTCTCTATTTTATGGAACTTCATGCTGTATGTATTTACATTTTTGGTTTAATTATATTAGTGAAAATTCATGGCCGTTGCTACATGTTTCCATACCAGTTTCCCATGCACTGTCTGATGAATGTTCTGCTGATTACATCCTTGTAAAATGTGCTACTCCCAATCTTCAACCTCCCGTAACACATAGAACGCTTACATTCTTCATAGCAAATTGGCAATCACTCTATTTTTGCTCAACATAGCCTTCCGTAATTTCGCGTTCCTGCGACGTCAAATACGCTTTCTTTCAGCGAAGGCGGTTTCTTTGGTCCGTAAGAAATTTTGCCCTGTTTCGTGAAATCTTGCCCTGTTTTGTGAGATCAATTCTTCAATGGTCGATCTTCAAAATTTTGTGTTTTTTTTTCTCCTGTGACCACATAATCTAAGCACAGTGGATGGTGTCAATAAAAAAACTTTTGATACTTTTCATATACATTATTGTCTTATTTATGTTGCCTGCATATTTCCAATGCAGTCTTGTTCTTTTTATTTAGTAGAATTGCATTCCATTAAAACAAAGATGGCACTGAAGAAAGGTCGAACAAAACCCGGATACGGGATACAAATGGGAGATAGTAGGTTCTGACAGCAAGTCTTGAGTTGACTTCTTCATCCACTATGTTTTGGTACTCTCTATTTTATTGAACTTCATGCTGTATGTGTTTACATTTTTGGTTTAATTATATTAGTGAAAATTCATGGCCGTTGCTACATGTTTCCATACCAGTTTCCCATGCACTGTCTGATGAATGTTCTGCTGATTACATCCTTGTAAAATGTGCTACTCCCAATCTTCAACCTCCCGTAACACATAGAACGCTTACATTCTTCATAGCAAATTGGCAATCACTCTATTTTTGCTCACCATAGCCTTCCGTAATTTCGCGTTCCTGCGACGTGAAATACGCTTTCTTTCAGCGAAGGCGGTTTCTTAGGTCCGTAAGAAATTTTGCCCTGTTTCGTGAAATTTTGCCCTGTTTCGTGAGATCAATTCTTCAATGGTCGATCTTCAAAATTTTGTGTTTTTTTTCTCCTGTGACCACATAATCTAAGCACAGTGGATGGAGTCAATAAAAAAACTTTTGATACTTTTCATATACATTATTGTCTTATTTATGTTGCCTGCATATTTCCAATGCAGTCTTGTTCTTTTTATTTAGTAGAATTGCATTCCATTAAAACAAAGATGGCACTGAAGAAAGGTCGAACAAAACCCGGATACGGGATACAAATGGGAGATAGTAGGTTCTGACAGCAAGTCTTGAGTTGACTTATTCATCCACTTTGTTTAGGTACTCTCTATTTTATTGAACTTCATGTTGTATGTGTTTACATTTTTGGTTTAATTATATTAGTGAAAATTCATGACCGTTGCTACATGTTTCCATACCAGTTTCCCATGCACTGTCTGATGAATGTTCTGCTGATTACATCCTTGTAAAATGTGCTACTCCCAATCTTCAACCTCCCGTAACACATAGAACGCTTACATTCTTCATAGCAAATTGGCAATCACTCTATTTTTGCTCACCATAGCCTTCCGTAATTTCGCGTTCCTGCGACGTGAAATACACTTTCTTTCAGCGAAGGCGGTTTCTTAGGTCCGTAAGAAATTTTGCCCTGTTTCGTGAAATTTTGCCCTGTTTCATGAGATCAATTCTTCAATGGTCGATCTTCAAAATTTTGTGTTTTTTTTTCTCCTGTGACCACATAATCTAAGCACAGTGGATGGAGTCAATAAAAAAACTTTTGATACTTTTCATATACAATATTGTCTTATTTATGTTGCCTGCATATTTCCAATGCAGTCTTGTTCTTTTTATTTAGTAGAATTGCATTCCATTAAAACAAAGATGGCACTGAAGAAAGGTCGAACAAAACCCGGATACAGGATACAAATGGGAGATAGTAGGTTCTGACAGCAAGTCTTGAGTTGACTTATTCATCCACTTTGTTTAGGTACTCTCTATTTTATTGAACTTCATGCTGTATGTGTTTACATTTTTGGTTTAATTATATTAGTGAAAATTCATGGCCGTTGCTACATGTTTCCATACCAGTTTCCCATGCACTGTCTAATGAATGTTCTGCTGATTACATCCTTGTAAAATGTGCTACTCCCAATCTTGAACCTCCCGTAACACATAGAACCCTTGCATTCTTCATAGCAAATTGGCAATCACTCTATTTTTGCTCACCATGGCCTTCCGTAATTTCGCGTTCCTACGACGTGAAATACGCTTTCTTTCATCGAAGGAGGTTTCTTAGGTCCGTAAGAAATTTTGCCCTGTTTCGTGAGATCAATTCTTCAATGGTCGATCTTCAAAATTTTGTGTTTTTTTCTCCTGTGACCACATAATCTAAGCACAGTGGATGGAGTCAATAAAAAAACTTTTGATACTTTTCATATACATTATTGTCTTATTTATGTTGCCTGCATATTTCCAATGCAGTCTTGTTCTTTTTATTTAGCATAATTGCATTCCATTAAAACAAAGATGGCACTGAAGAAAGGTCGAACAAAACCCGGATACGGGATACAAATGAGAGATAGTAGGTTCTGACAGCAAGTCTTGAGTTGACTTATTCATCCACTTTGTTTAGGTACTCTCTATTTTATTGAACTTCATGCTGTATGTGTTTACATTTTTGGTTTAATTATATTAGTGAAAATTCATGGCCGTTGCTACATGTTTCCATACCAGTTTCCCATGCACTGTCTGATGAATGTTCTGCTGATTACATCCTTGTAAAATATGCTACTCCCAATCTTCAACCTCCCGTAACCGCCCTGTTCGTCTGGCTTATCAGTCACCAGCTAGCGGTACTTTCCTCTCAGAACAAATCAGCCACCAGCTACCAGCCAGCAGTACTTTTACCAGCCACCAGTCGTCAGCCTGACGAATAGGGCGAACACATAGAACGCTTACATTCTTCATAGCAAATTGGCAATCACTCTATTTTTGCTCACCATAGCCTTCCGTAATTTCGCGTTCCTGCGACGTGAAATACGCTTTCTTTCAGCGAAGGTGGTTTCTTAGGTCCGTAAGAAATTTTGCCCTGTTTCGTGAGATCAATTCTTCAATGGTCGATCTTCAAAATTTTGTGTTTTTTTCTCCTGTGACCACATAATCTAAGCACAGTGGATGGAGTCAATAAAAAAACTTTTGATACTTTTCATATACATTATTGCCTTATTTATGTTGCCTGCATATTTCCAATGCAGTCTTGATCTTTTTTATTTAGTAGAATTGCATTCCATTAAAACAAAGATGGCACCGAAGAAAGGTCGAACAAAACCCGGATACGGGATACAAATGGGAGATAGTAGGTTCTGACAGCAAGTCTTGAGTTGACTTATTCATCCACTTTGTTTAGGTACTCTCTATTTTATCGAACTTCATGCTGTATGTGTTTACATTTTTGGTTTAATTATATCAGTGAAAATTCATGACCGTTGCTACATGTTTCCATACCAGTTTCCTATGCACTGTTTGATGAATGTTCTGCTGATTACATCCTTGTAAAATGTGCTACTCCCAATCTTCAACCTCCTGTAACACATAGCCTTCCGTAATTTCGCGTTCCTGCGACGTGAAATACGCTTTTTTTCAGCGAAGGCGGTTTCTTAGGTCCGTAAATCGACCTCTCTCGGAAATAGTCGCAAATCCACCGCGGGGAGTGAGGGGGACTGGGAGCAGCAAATGGCGCCGCCGCCGGAGCGGCAGAAGCGGCGGCTTGCCCGCCTCTGCGACCTCGTCGCCGCCTCCCTTCTCCCCCACCTCGTAAGCGAGCAAGCAACCCGGTACACCGGCGCTGGTCGCCGCTCCACGCCTCTATCTGACAGACCTCCCGTCCCTCGCACCGTAGGAAGTCGAAACGGCGCCGCCGCGGCAGTTCGCACGGGAGGATGAGCGGCGACTCCTCCTCGCGCTCTCCAAGGTATCACCATCCGTCCTGAAGCTGCAGTCTAACTTGCGTTTCCGGGGCCTGCGGCGTGATTGTTTCTTCCGGCATCGTTTCAGGTAAACAAGGCAATTCGGGCATGGAACGAGGAGGAAGAAGAGGAGGAGGAGCGACAGTGTGAATCCGATCAGGTGTTTCTTCGAATTCAATAGATGCATTTTCGTTGATTGTTAATCTGCTGCTGTTCATGTTAGTTTTACAGGCCTGGATGCCGATGCAGTTGTATAATGTGGGATTTACATTATAAATTACTAAATTGCATCTGTCCTGTGTTTGTGGAACTATAACATCTGTTTCAAAAAAATAGTACTATAATAACTATTGTAATCTGTCTTTTTTTTTGCGAGGAGTTGTAGTCCGTCATTTAACATGGGTTATTTAGTTTCAGGCCATTACAATTTTGCAGAGTTGGAAAAACGCTATTACTATTTGTCTATTTTGAAAAACGCCATTACAATTCTTCTTCTACCTGGTTCTTACCATTTTCTACGTCTTATAGACGTCGGGACCCACTGTCAGACCGTATTTGTACACACAATTTTCGTATGATTCCCTCTCCACTCGCTGACATGTGGGCCCAACGCGTCAGCTTCTTCCTCAACCTCCAGCTGGTTGCTCCAATTCGGGGACGAGTCCTGCAGTGAGGATGCCGCCCGTCGCAAAGCACCTCATCCCCGCGCCGGGGGAGGCTCTTCTCCTCCCCGCTTTGCCGGCCACCGGGACCTCCACGAACGAGGAGGCGGCCTCCGCCGCAGAGGGAGGTCAGCCGCCATGGAGCGAGGTGTCGCGCTGCTCGCTGTCGTCCCTCCCTCCTAGGGTTTTGCTGCCGCCATGGAGATGGTGTCGTGCCCGCTCCACCTCTGCTGCGCGGCGCTCTCGCCGCTCTCCGGCGCGGCCGCGGTTGCGTCCTCGGCCCGCCGCCTCCCCGCGCTCCTCCGCCCGCTCGCCGCGGCCGCGAGCCTCCTCGTGGCAACGACGGCGCCCTCCCCAGGCGCGGGGATGCGGTGCTTCGCGATGGGCGACGTCCTCGCCGCGGGACTCGTCCCAGAACTGGAGCAACCGCCATGGAGCTAGAGGTTGAGGAAGAATCTGACTTGTGGGGGCCACGTGTCAGCGAGTGGAGAGGGAATCATATGAAACATGTGTGTACAAATACGGTTTGACAATGGGCCCTGAGGTCTATAAGACATAGAAAATGGCAAGAACCGGGTAGAAGAAGAATTGTAATGGCAAATTTCAAAATAAACGAATAGTAATTATGTTTTTCCAACTCTGCAAAATTGTAATGGCCTGGAACCAAATAACCCATTTAACATCCTCATGGAATTGCTGGGAACTGACAAATAACAAGTATGTAACCTGTCTGCAAAAATCAATGCCTTAGAACTGTGACAGCAGTGCAGGATGGCTATGGCTTACGTTTATGGAACTGAGAATAGTTTCGCCAGAGATCAGTTAACCCATGATTGACTTTGATCTGATGAAATCATAAATCTTGTTTGATTCTTCGCTTTGGAGCAAATAATGCGTCCAATTTCCATTTTAAATCTTAGGTTTGATGCTTGTATAAACTTCAATCTCAGGCTATGTGTGCTGCTGGACAGATTCAATTTCCAACGCAGTATGGTCGGCTGGCATTATTTTTTCAGTGCTTTGTTTCTAACCAAAAAAAACAAACTGTTGTGGACACTTTCTTTGGGAAACAATTCCAGCGCAGGGGTAAAGAGGCCCAGCTGGCGCCCAGTAGTAGTTAGTTAAGATTCTTTTTGTAAGAGATATGGTTTGTTAGTTGATAGACATCAGGAAGTAGTCCTGGTTCTATATAACTCTGCCTCTCGGCAGGGATTAGGCAGGCAGTAGTTTATCCCTAAGACTCAGAGCCTCTCAAGGAGAGGGCGAGTAGGATTGTAACTATATGCCAATATATATCAGATTGATAATAGTTCATATCATCTGGTATCAGGATCCTTCTTCTTTCCTGCGCCTGCAACCCATCCACCTCCCTGCGCCATAGCCCACATCTGTCGCCGCCGCAGCGTTTTCAATCTGCTGCGCGCCGTCGACAACCAACCCCTCACCCCGTCGCCGCCGCTCACCACCACCGCTGCTCCGCTGCCATGGGTGACGCCACGGTCACCGAAGAAAGCCTCACCAGGGCCATCGACCTCGCCAAGGACAAAATCCAGAGCGACATCGACCGCCTGGTGTCCTCTGTCAACGACGTCAACAAATCGTTGGCAGCCTTGTCCTCCAAGTTCGACGAGCACCTCAAGAAGACAGAGATCTACGTGGGTGATTTCAAGCTGGAACAAAGCCGCCTCAACACGAAGATCGACAATGTGCAGACCCAACTCCTGGAGAAACATGGCCGGTTTGAGCACACATCGTCATCCAGCAGCGGCGCCTCCGGGCCGCCGCCTCCGTCCGTGCACAAGCTACGATTTCCCAAGTACGACGGCGCTGAAGATCCCCTCACCTGGCTCCACAAGTGCGAGCAGTTCTTCCGCTCCCAGGGAACGCCGCCGGACCGCCATGTCTGGACGGCCGCGTTCTATCTTGAGGGTGCCGCTGCCCAATGGTATTTGCGTCTGGAGAAGAACAGCGGCGAACCATCCTGGACCGCCTTCGTTGATGGCATCAACAAGCGCTTCGGGCCACCCACGCGGAGCAACCCACTAGGCGAGCTGATGCACTTGCGCTGCTCAGGCACCGTCGAGGAGTTCCAGGAGAGATTCCTAACGCTGCTCGCGCGCTGCGAGGACATCAACGAGAAGCAACAGATTGCCATCTTCTCCGCCGGACTGCCGGCACAGATGGGCATCGACGTGGACCTCCAGAAGCCCGCCTCTCTCGACGATGCCATGTCCCTGGCTCGGGCTTTCGAGCGCCGTCTCGCGCTGGCTGACGACGCCTCTCGTGCCCCAGTGCGCGGCGGGCGCGCGCCGCCACGTCCCGCAGGGCCCAACTCCCCGCCCACCAAATCCCCTGTGACGCCCGCGGCGTCGGGCTCTACAACGACAACGCCCGGCGCGCCGATTAAGCAGCCCGCTCCTGGTGCCCGCTTCGCCCGTCTCTCGCCGGAGCAGATGGCCCAACGCCACCTTGACGGCCTCTGCTACAATTGCCCAGAAAAATTTTCCCGGGAGCACATCAAGCAATGCACAATGAAAGGAATTTACTTCCTGGAGATTGACGACCCAGACGATTCCGCCGGCGAGACAACAGAGGAGGACATGATGATTTCCGTCTGTGCCCTCACCGGCAGTCGTTCTTCTTCGACTCTGCAGCTGGCCACGGTGCTCCACGGCGTGCTCCTTGAAGCTCTGGTCGACTCCGGATCCACACACTTGTTTGTGGATGCGGCGACAGCCTCCCGCCTGGGCCTGCACATCGAGGAACGCCTAGGCCTCACTGTGGGTGTTGCCAATGGCGACCGAATTCCGGCCCTGGGTGTCTGCCGCGACGCCTCCATCCGCATCAACGCCGAGGACTTCACACTCGACCTATACGTCATCTGCTTGGGCGGCTACGAGTTGGTGCTCGGATGTGAGTGGCTTCGCACGCTGGGGCCCATCCTATGGGACCTTAGCCGCCTCACCATGGCGTTTTGGCGCCATGACCACAAGGTCTACTGGCGCAGCGTCTCTAGCCACTTTCAGCCGCGCCTCTCCGCCGCCGAGCTCGGCAATCCGCTGGCCCTGCTCCTGGAGGAATTTGCGGACGTGTTCGTCACGCCCACGGGCCTTCCACCACCACGCGCCTGCGATCATCAAATCCATCTGCTGCCAGAGACAGAGCCGTGCGGCCATACAGATACCCGCAACTCCTCAAGGATGAAATTGAGGCGCAGTGCAAAGCAATGTTGGAGCAGGGCATCATCCGGGCCAGTACGGCTGCGTTCTCCTCCCCGGTCCTGCTCGTACGCAAGCGCGACGGCTCATGGCGCTTCTGCGTCGATTATCGCGCTCTCAACATGAAGACCGTTCGGGACAAATTTCCAATTCCTGTGGTTGAGGAGCTCCTGGATGAACTCAAGGGCGCGATCTTCTTCTCCAAGCTCGACCTTGATGGATAAGTCTTTGTACTGTTGGTCTTTGTGGGGCAGCAGCAGCACATGGTACTTGTGTGGGGCTGCAGCAGGGTAGTATTCCCCAGCATCTTGGACTGCTTTATGGCAGCAGTTAGGCAACATCTAGGACAGCAGTTAGGCAGCATCTAGGACAGCAGTTAGACTAGCATCTTAGACTAGAATTCGGCATATGCTTGGCTGGCTAGCAGCCCCAGCAGCCCTATAAATATGTATCCCCAACCCCTTGGGTTGGCATGTCATTGTGGTAGAGTTTGAGAAATAAACCCAGAAAATTCCCCAACTCCAGTGTCATCTTCACTCTCCATGAGAGTGAAAATTTAGCTACTAACAACTGGTATCAGGGCCGTACTGTCCTGTAGCCTAACCATCTCCTGCTCCTCCCCCTCCACAGCCTCGCAGCAGCTCCAGCTAGCAGTAGCAGCTCCGGCTGCCCCTGTCCACTCTCCTTCCTCTGTACAGACGAGCAACAACTCGTCTGATGGAGGAACCTCCCCCCGCAGCAGCAGCCCACCGACAGCAAGCCATGTCCGCAGGTCACTCTCAGCACTCGGTCGCCTCGAGCGTGCGACGCCGGCAGGAGGCCGAGCTCGCCGCAGCAGAGGAGCGCGAACGAGTGGCTGCAGAGAACGCTGCAGCAGCGGCAAGGGCGTCGAGGCTGGCAGCAGCGGAGCTGGCAGCAGCCAGAGCGGAGGTGGAGGCGGAAGCGGCGGCGGTTGCAGCACGTGTGGCGGCTGCGGAGGCCGACGCCCTGCGCAGCAACGCCAGCAGCTCCGTCTGTGCTGACGACAGCGCCGACGCAGACCTCGAGTTGCTGGCCAGGGATGCTGCGCAGGATCGCGTAGCGCAGTGGGCAGCCGCCCACGCCCATGGCGGCACTCCAGGCGGAGGCACGCACGGTGGCGGCGCTCCTGCCGGAGGCACGCACGGCGGTGGTGTTCCAGGCGGGGGCGCGCACGGTGGTGGCGTTCCAGCCGGAGGCGCGCACGGCAGCGGCGCTCCAGCCGGAGGCGCGAATGGTGGAGGCGCACCTAATGGCCGCGCGTTGGAGGCCCAGCGGCTGCGAGAGAGGGTCGCTCAGCTAGAGGCTGAGATGGCCCGTGATCGACGACCTGGTGCGGTTCCCTCTCCCCGGACCGGCGCCAGGTCCAGGCCGTCGTCAGGGACGGCGGATGGCCTACCCTCACCAAAACCAACTACATCGAGTGGGCCGCGATAATGAGGATCAGGCTCCAGGTGCGGCATATGTGGGAGGCGGTCCAGTACGACGACGTTGACTTCGATGAGGATCGACGGGCGCTAGACGCCCTTGTCGCTGCAGTCCCACCCGAGATGCAGTTCTCGCTTTCCTAGAAGGCGACCGCCAAGGGGGCCTAGGACGCCATCGCTGCGACACGCATCGGCAGCGACCGCGCCCGCAAGTCTATACTACAAGACCTTTGCAAGAAGTGGGAGAACCTAGCATTCAAGCCAGGTGAGGACATCGACGACTTTGCTCTCCGCCTCAACACTCTCATGCAGAAGCTGGTGCAGTTCGGCGACATCTCCTACAACGAGGAGAGAGCTATCGAGAAGCTCTTTCGCTGCGTCCCCGAGAAGTACAAGCAGATGGCTCGCGGGGTCGAGGGTCTGATTGACCTCTCCACCATGACGATCGAGGAGGCGATTGGTCGCCTCGAGGTCGTCGACATCGACGAGCCACAGCCTCACTCGGGGCCTGTCACCATTGGCGGGAAGCTCCACTTTGCTGGGAAGCAGTGGGAGGTCTGCCAAGACGACGAGAAGAAGGGGGAGCCTTCTTCCTCGACAGGCGGCCGCAAGCGCGGCAAGTCGCGCCAAGCTGGGGCGCACGGACCTACTGAGGGTGGTCCCCACGGTGCCGCCCAGGGAGGCACTGCTAAGCCACCACGAGACGACACCTGCCGTAATTGTGGCAGGACTGGCCATTGGGCCAAGGACTGTCGACAGCCACGACACGGCCAGGCCCACGTCGCACTGGCGGAGGAGGAGGAGCCAGCTCTGCTTCTGGCACATGCAAGCATTGAGCTATCTCCAGCGGCGTCCGCCACAGCGGCCCTCCTCCACCTCGACGAGCAAAAGGCACACGCACTCCTCGGCGACGGCTCCGGCAAAGACAAGACTGACGGGTGGTGCCTCGACACCGGCGCCACCCATCACATGACCGGTCGACAGGAGTTCTTCGCCGAGCTTGACTCTAGCGTCCGAGGCTCCGTCAAGTTTGGAGATGCCTCCGGCGTGGAGATCAAGGGCGTCGGTTCCGTACTTCTCACCGCCAAGACCGGTCAGCACAGGCTGCTCACCGGAGTCTACTACATTCCCGCGTTGAGGAACTCCATCATCAGCGTGGGCCAGCTGGACGAGAGTGGCTCATGCGTGCTGATTTGGGATGGAGTCATGAGGATATGGGACAGCCAGCGTCACCTTATTGCCAAGGTAACCAGGGGTGCAAATCGACTATACGTTCTTGATGTGCAGGTGGCACAACCTCTTTGCCTCACTGCTCGTCGGGATGACGAGGCGTGGCAGTGGCACGAGCGCTTCGGGCACCTTCACTTCGAGGCCCTGAAGCGGCTCAGTGCTAAGGAGATGGTGCGAGGCCTACCGAGCCTCGACCATGTGGAGCAGTTCTGCGACGTCTGTGTCCTGACGAAGCAGAGGAGGCTCCCCTTTCCCCACCAGACGAGCTTCCGAGCCAAGGAGCGGCTCGAGCTCGTACACGGGGACTTGTGTGGCCCGGTGACACCGGCCACACCAGGAGGCCGACGCTACTTCCTGCTGCTCGTCGACGACTACTCCCGCTCATGTGGGTGATGGTCCTCGGCAGCAAGGGAGAAGCTGCAGACGCCATCAGGCGCACACAGGCGGTTGCGGAGTCGAAGTGCGGCCACAAGCTGCGCGTGCTGCGCACCGACAACGGCGGCGAATTCACAGCGACTGAGTTCGCGTCGTACTGCGCCGATGAGGGCATTCAGCGCCACTTCTCTGCGCCGTATAGCCCACAGCAGAACGGCGTCGTCGAGCGACGCAACCAGACGGTTGTGGGGATGGCCCGGGCCCTCCTCAAGCACAGAGGGGGATGCCGGCTGTCTTCTGGGGAGAGGCCGTGGTGACGGCCGTCTACATCCTCAACCGCTCGCCTACCAAGGCCCTCAATGGCAGGATGCCATATGAGGCTTGGCATGGGCGCACACCGGCGGTCTCTCACCTGCGAGTCTTCGGCTGCCTCGCATTCGCCAAGGAGCTTGGCCACGTCAGCAAGCTCGACGACAGGAGCACTCCGGGAGTGTTCATCGGCTACACGGAGGGCTCGAAGGCCTACCGCATCCTCGATCCGAGGACACAGCGTGTGCGCACAGCGCGCGACGTTGTGTTCGACGAAGGGCGCGGTTGGGCGTGGGACAAGGCTGTGGACGACGACTCAACTCCGACGTACGACGACTTCACTGTTGAGTACGTCCACTTCGAGGGAGATGGGGGAGCAGGCAGCTCCTCTTCGACGAGCGTGCCTACCCCAGTCCCAGAGTCTCCACCGACTCCGCCGCCTGCCACCCTGGCAGCACCACGCCCTCCAGTCAGGACTCGAGCTGCGGCGCCTGCTACTCCAGCAGCACCGCGTTCTCCAGCCACGACTTCAGCTGCGACGAGTTCTTCGCCGACTTCACCACAGTCGGCAACGCCAGGCACTCCGACGCCGACAGCCACCTCTCCGGGCCCGTCCACTCCAGCACCAGCTCGTGTTGAGCAAAGCCCGGTGGAGTTCGCTACTCCGCTCTCCCACGACGACGAGCGGATCGACGCATACTACGACGGCGAGCCGTTGCGGTACCGTGCGATGGAGGACCTTCTCGGCGATCAGCCGGTGCCGGGACTGGTGCCTCACGACCTGGAGGCACAACTGCACCTCGCGTGCGAAGACGGCGAGCCTCGGTCCTTCGCAGAGGCCGAGAAAGACGTTGCATGGCGTGCCGCCATGAAGCTGGACATGGACGCGGTTGAGACGAACCGCACTTGGGAGCTTGCTGATCTCCCCCGTGGTCACCGTGCGATTACCCTTAAGTGGGTGTTCAAGCTGAAGCGGGACGAAGCCGGCGCCATCGTCAAGCACAAGGCCCGCCTGGTTGCACGCAGGTTCTTGCAGCAGGAGGGGTTCGACGTCGACGATGCCTTCGCTCCCGTGGCACGGATGGAGTCCGTACGACTCCTCCTTGCGCTGGCTGCCCAGGAGGGTTGGCGCGTCCACCACATGGACATCAAGTCGGCATTCCTTAACGGCGACTTGAAGGAGGAGGTCTACGTGCACCAGCCGCCGGGGTTTGCGATCCCCGGCAAGGAAGGCAAGGTGCTGCGCCTGCGCAAGGCCCTCTACGGCCTGCGGCAGGCACCGAGGGCGTGGAATGCCAAGTTGGATTCCACGCTCAAGAGGATGGGCTTCGAGCAAAGCCCGCACGAGGCGGCCGTCTACCGGCGGGGTAATGGAGAAAACACCCTGCTAGTGGGCGTCTACGTCGACGACTTGGTGATCACCGGCACCAAGGAAGCAGAAGTGGCAGCGTTCAAGGAGGAAATGAAGGCCACTTTCCAGATGAGCGACTTGGGGCCTCTCTCCTTCTACCTGGGGATTGAGGTGCACCAAGATGACTCCGGGATCACACTTCGACAGACCGCCTACGCCAAGCGCATCGTTGAGTTAGCTAGGCTCACCAACTGCAACCCAGCACTTACTCCGATGGAGGAGAGGCTGAAGCTGAGCCGTGACAGCACGGCAGAGGAGGTGGATGCCACGCAGTACCGGCGTCTTGTGGGGAGCCTTCGCTACCTCGCCCACACACGACCGGACTTGGCGTTCTCCGTCGGCTACGTTAGTCGGTTCATGCAGCGACCAACGACGAAGCACCAGCAGGCTGTGAAGAGGATCGTCCGCTACGTGGCAGGGACTCGACCACGGCCTCTTCTACCCGAAGTGCCCCGGAGCGGCACACTTCGTCGGGTATAGTGACAGCGACCACGCCGGCGACATCGACACCAGCAAGAGCACCAGCGGGATCCTCTTCTTCCTTGGCAAGTGCCTTGTCAGCTGGCAGTCGATCAAGCAGCAGGTGGTGGCTCTGTCCAGTTGCGAGGCTGAGTACATTGCGGCCTCCACCGCTTCTACTCAGGCGCTCTGGCTCGCTCGACTGCTCAGTGATCTTCTCGGCAGAGACACTGGGGCACAGTGGAACTCCGAGTGGACAGCAAGTCCGCTCTGGCCCTGGCAAAGAACCCCGTTTTCCATGAACGGAGCAAGCACATCCGGGTGAGGTACCACTTCATCCGAGGCTGTTTGGAGGAAGGGAGCATCAAGGCAGGCTACATCAACACCAAGGATCAGCTTGCAGACTTGCTCACCAAGCCTCTTGGGAGGATCAGGTTCTTGGAACTCTGCTCCAAGACCGGGATGGTTCAGATTTCCCACAAGACGACGCACAAGATTTAGGGGGAGAATGATGGATAAGTCTTTGTACTGTTGGTCTTTGTGGGGCTGCAGCAGCACATGGTACTTGTGTGGGGCTGCAGCAGGGTAGTATTCCCCAGCATCTTGGACTGCTTTATGGCAGCAGTTAGGCAGCATCTAGGACAACAGTTAGGCAGCATCTAGGACAGCAGTTAGACTAGCATCTTAGACTAGAATTCGGCATATGCTTGGCTGGCTAGCAGCCCTATAAATATGTATCCCCAACCCCTTGGGTTGGCATGGCATTGTGGTAGAGTTTGAGAAATAAACCCAGAAAATTCCCCAACTCCAGTGTCATCTTCACTCTTCATGAGAGTGAAAATTCAGCTACTAACAGACCTTCGCAGCGGGTACCATCAAGTGCTGCAGCCTTTCCTGGTGAACGATGTCCACAAAACGGCGTTCCGTACCCACCATGGCCACTACGAGTTCCTGGTGATGCCGTTCGGCCTCACCAATGCGCTGTCTACGTTCCAGGCGCTCAAGAACGCGGTGCTGCAGCCTTTCCTTCGCCGCTGCGTGCTCGTCTTCTTCGACGACATCTTAATCTACAACAGATCGTGGTCCGAGCATCTGCAACACATTCGGGCGGTCTTCTCTGTGCTTCGAGAGCACGGCCTGGTCCTTAAGCAGTCCAAGTGCTCCTTTGGTGAGCGCAGTGTGCATTACCTGGGCCATATCATCGCTAATGGCGCCGTGGCCATGGACGGGGACAAGATCGAAGCCGTCAAAGCTTGGCCGCTGCCCAGATCCACCAAGGCGCTGCGCGGCTTCCTGGGACTTACCGGCTACTACAGGCGGTTCATCGCCAACTACGGTGCAATTGCAGCGCCGCTCACCGCGCTGCTTAAAAAAGAGGCGTTCCAGTGGACGCCGGACGCGACGGTTGCCTTCGACGCCCTGAAGCTCGCCCTCACCACTGGCCCCGTTCTGCAGCTCCCCGACTTCGACGAGCCGTTCATCGTCGACTGTGACGCGTCCGGCACAGGCTTCGGCGCGGTGCTGCACCAAGGACAGGCCCGATTGCATTCTTCAGCAAGCAGTGTGCTCCCCAACACGCGAAGCTCGCAGCCTACGAACGGGAGCTCATTGGTCTTGTCCAAGCAGTACGACATTGGCGCCCATATCTTTGGGTCCGGCCGTTCATCATCCGCACTGACCATTGCAGCCTCAAGCATCTTCTGGACCAACGCTTATCGACGATCCCTCGGCACACTTGGGTGAGCAAATTGTTTGGTTATAGCTTTCAGGTTCCGTACAAACCAGGCGTCCAGAACGCCGCGGCGGACGCCCTGTCACGCCACGACGAGCAGGAGCTGCAGGCCCGCGCGCACGCCATCTCCAGGCCGGAGTTCCAGCTCTTTGATGAGTTCCGTCGGGAGGCTCCTCAACTCCCGGAGCTCATAGCCAAGCGCCAGGAGATCACAGACGGCACGGCCGGCGCAGCGTGGTCCATAGTCGATGGTTTCGTCATGCACCAAGGGCGCATCTTCGTCCCTACGTCCTCGTCGCTCTGGCCACATGTGCTGGCAACGGCGCCGGCCATGAGGGGGCCCAGAAGACATTACATCGCCTACGCGCGTCGTTCTACAATCCACACGCCACCACGCTTACGGTGGTTGACAGATTCTCCAAGATGGCACATTTTATCCCCCTCAGCCATCCCTACACAGCCATGACGGTCGCTCAGGCGTTCTTCGATAATGTGGTCAAGCCCCATGGCCTTCCATGCTCAATTGTCAGTGACAGGGACCCTGTGTTCACAAGCTCGCTGTGGACAGAGCTCTTTGCGCTTTCCGGCGTTCAGCTCCGTCTCAGCTCCGCTTTCCGGCCGCAAACAGATGGACAGTCAGAGGTGACCAACCGTGTGCTCGGCGTGTATCTGCGCTGTCTGGCTGGTGACCGCCCACACAGTTGGCTTCGTTGGCTTCCCTGGGCTGAATATTGCTACAACACATCATATCAGACAGCCCTGAAGACGACGCCACTCAAGGTTGTCTTTGGCCGTGATCCGCCAACCTTGGCCTCCTATCAGCCAGGTGTGGCGCGTGTTGTGGCTTTGGACAAGCAGCTGCAGCGTCGTGATGAGTTCCTGGGAGAAATCAGGGAGCGCCTGCTCCAAGCCCAGGATTTCATGAAGCGTTCTTATGACAAAGATCACCGGGATATTTCCTTTGAAGTGGGCGATTGGGTGTGGCTTCGGCTACATCAGCGTTCAGCAGTTGCAATCAAAGACAAGGCCGCAGCTAAGCTTGCCCCACGGTTCTATGGACCTTATGAGGTACTGGAGCGTATTGGGACCTTGGCATATCGTCTCCGACTGCCGGACAAAGCTAGAATTCATGATGTGTTCCATGTTGCCTACTTAAAGAAGTTTGAGGGACCTGCTCCAGCGGTGCTAGCCCCTTTACCTCCACTTGTTCATGGCCGGGCTGTTCCAGTTCCTGAAGCTGTGGTGCGTGCGCGGCCTACACCGGACTCCTGGGATCTCCTGGTTCGCTGGGTTGGCCGGGATCATGCTGATGCTACATGGGAGAAGCTCCAGCAGTTCAAGGACACCTATCCTGATTTCAAGCTCGAGGATGAGCTTGGACACTTTCTTTGGGAAACAATTCCAGCGCAGGGGTAAAGAGGCCCAGCTGGCGCCCAGTAGTAGTTAGTTAAGATTCTTTTTGTAAGAGATATGGTTTGTTAGTTGATAGACATCAGGAAGTAGTCCTGGTTCTATATAACTCTGCCTCTCGGCAGGGATTAGGCAGGCAGTAGTTTATCCCTAAGACTCAGAGCCTCTCAAGGAGAGGGCGAGTAGGATTGTAACTATTCCAATATATATCAGATTGATAATAGTTCATATCACAAACAAAAAAAACTGATTCGACAATATCAATCTACTAGCAAATAATTTCTGATAACTTGTTGCTCTACTCAAATGTCAATCTTTGTGTTGATGAGATATTTTGTACTTTTTTTCTTGGGGAAGTATCTATTTTGACTTTTCGTTGTGTAAACCTGTAAAATGCCCAAATGTAAGACAATCTTTAAGGAATTGTCACAGCAAATTTTGTCTTGATTCATTAAAAAATGCTGCTAAATATTTCTACTTGATCGCACTTCATGGCATTGATGTGTTTACAGTTTTATGTTTCAAAGCATTCCTGAAATTTCATTGATCTGGTACTTGCTGTGAATCTGGTATCCATACTTGTTAATTTTCCCATCCATTGAGGTTATATAAAGTAACATAGATTCATATTTTTCCCTCTTTTTTAGGAAATTGATTCTTGCTCCAGAGAAGTTCATAGTTGCTGTTTACCACCTGGACAACATCCATGCGATGGATTTGGCTGCCTGGAAAATGTGGTCTCCATATTGGTAAGACACCATATTATGGTTTCCTTGCTATGCGCATCCTGTTTTCTTGAAATATCAGACATGTCTGCCTGTTAGTGAGCAGCGTCTTATTTTAGTTTTGACTTAACTATATGCAACTTCTTTCTGTTGATATATGTACCAATAAAGTAATAAGGAAACAAAATGACCACCACCCTTGACTAACCTGCTCAGCGATATACATGATTTTGTGTTCTAGTACCTCATTGAAGGGGCATTAACTCCTGTTGTTTTTCATAATTATTCTCCATTGTATCTAACCTTTACTTGCATTCACTACTGCATGGATAGCTTGTTTGGTACCGTGTTTAAGATTTACCAGTTGTCCTGGTATAACTGTTTTGTTTGGTGAACTATATCAATCTTTCGCACTACTCTTCAGTTCTAGTTATTTGCTAGTATTGTCTTATTTATGTTGCCTGTACATTGTAGAACACCACTGTGGCAAGTAGGTTACGAAAACTAAGATGTTGTCATCCTTTTCAGGTTGGTGTCCTTGGTTTCTGCAGTGATTATGTCAAACACTCAGCTGGCAATATCCTGGTTTCCATATTCAGTACCCTAATTAAGTTTGTATGCTTCTCATGTTTTGCCCTCTTCTTTTGACGCACTCAACTTAGTCCCATATTTATTTCATGGCTTGTTGCTGTATTCCCAGGAATATATTTGGATTCAGTTTATTGAGCTTGTCTGGGCAGCTATACATGCAGTATCGAAATGTGTTCATAACGCTTTACATTCTACAACTGGCTCCAGCAATGATAACATTACTAGTTCAAGCACCAGTATCACAAGCTTCATGACAGTACTTAATGAGCGTTATCTCAATATCAGTGAACAAATCATTTCCAGTCTCTTTCGAGTATTACGTGCTATGTTGAAGTTTCTTAAACACAGCGACAATGAATTGAAAGATGACTTCATTTGTCTCTGCATTCATCATATTCAGAACATGCCTTGGATTACTTTCCATCAATTACATGCTGGGGAACTTGTCAACCATATCAAGGATAGCAGATTGGGCTTCTATAATGATTCAGCACACTCTGGAATTCTGACAGGCAGTCTTCTCCAGCTACTGTGCTCATTACTTGAGCAAAGTTACCTGGAAGGTACAGATGGACAAGATGTGTATGTGAAACTCGTGGATATAGTTCCCAAGATAGCAACTTCGTTACAGGAGCAACATGATGGCCCCAAAAGTCTTAGTCAATACTTGAAGCACAAGATACTGGTAGGTTCCACATTCTGGGCTCCTGTCACTTGTTGCTAGTTACTCTGGCTTTATGAACAATTGTTTCATTTTTTTATGCAGATGGTATTGATGCGGCTAAAGCCTTACATACAACAAGATTGCTCACACATTGTTTGTTATCTGAAATTACTTCGACTATACTTTCATGGCCTTCTTCATGAACCTATCTCGAAGCATATTGCTAAACTAGATAATTGTTTAGAAGGTTCTCCATTTTTATTGAACATGGTAGATTTAGTCAAGAGCCAAGATAAGTCAACCCGGCACTTGCAAAGACAAGCTATACATTTGTTCCTTAGTTGTTCCATATGTTTGTCATACAACAGAAACAATGGTACATTCCGATGTTCATGCAAGAAGGATGATTGTCTGTTGGGTCACAATGTGCACGGCTGCAATGATCACTGCAGCTGTTTTGGCTTATCAGAAATTTCAGACTGGTTTCAGAGATGTTACTTAGACATGAGTTTTGATTCAAAATCATCAACAGATATTGCCTTATCCTTTCTGGAATTGTATATGGAGGAGGTATGCATCTATGCCCGCATGATGGATTGCCAAAGAAATTTGTTTATTGTTCCAGGGAAACACAACTTTGAAGCTGTTTAATTTATTACCTTTGTTAGGTGATTTAGATTGGCACCAGTTGTCTTGACTAGTGATTATATGTAGGCTATCACTCAGTGAAACATCATGCCCAATCATCCTTAATGCTAGCTGCTAACTAATACAATGTGTCTGCTCTATTCTCTGTATTTGTCAAACTGAATTACAAAATGCTGAAGACAGTTATCTACAATTATTTTGCTAATTTTCTGATTATTAACAAGTTCATATTTCATTCCGTACTCTAAAGGCTCACCACTGGCTTTATGATTCTAAACAGTCTTGGTAATATGTTCAATGTTCATTTATATTTCAGGATGACATGCTATTCAGTATTCTCTTGCAGCTTTTAGATGCTCCACGTATTGTCCTGCAAATGTAAGTAAAAAAGTGAAGTATTGTTTGTTACTGAAGCAAGGAAAATATTATCCAGATAATAGATGCTTCTGTAAGTTGACCTTTTTGTCCAAACTCGCAGAGATAACATGAAAACTACTGAACTGATTGGTGCAAAACTGTTCTCAAGTATTTTTGACCCAGTTCACCTTTTCCATCTATTGCTTTTGTTGGTGAGCCAATCAACATGTTTTTTCCATCTATTGCTTTTGTACAATGATTTCTCTAAGATAGCATGTTAACATTCAGTTTCTGTTCATCTCATGGTACAAGTGAGAGACTTTATAGTATGGGCCATTGGTCTCAAATAGTCCTGGGTAGGGGATATTATCGTTGTGTATTTATTTAACTCCGGTTCTGGTACCACAGCCCACTGACAGGATAACTAGGAAGTTATTTAGTGAGCATCGACTCGTAATCATGACCAAGAGGACATGGACAACATTCACATTTGTTGTGGGACATAAGAAACAAGTTCTAGTACATTTGGACTCATTAATTTGCTAACCCATGACACCCTTTTTTTCATCTTTCAATTTGCTATCCATTTCTCTCCATAATGACTATTTTCAGCATAATATTAATTCTTTGTTTCTATTGTCCTGCAGCTGCACTACGATCACATGGTACTTGTTGATTATCTCATATCTAAAGATGTTGGTGTGCATTGTGCTCAGTATCTCTTAAGGTTGGTAGCTATCTTACATTTTTTTTGGCTACATCTTCAGAATTCAGATGGAACCAAGTATCTTCTGAATTGGGACTTTTGACCTCTCTTACACACTTATGGACACAGGTGCTTACGCTTGGTTTCCCAGTCTTGGCATGCTTTTGTTGATGATTCTGCATTTCTGCTTACTTGACAAAAATAGAAAAGCTTGACTGTAAAAGGCAGAGGATCTCCAGGGATATTAGTAGTGCCAGAGCCAGTTCAAGTAAAGAGTATAAGAATGATTCTGGTTGTGATAAAGAAGCCAAGAATTCACAGAAGCTTTTCCTCGATGCTAAAGTATGTCTCTATTCATTAAAGAGAACAGTGGAAAATCTGCAAAAGAAGGATTTGTTCCCTTACAATCCAAAGGCTCTCCTTAGAAGGTTTGTTATTTGTCCATGCCTTTTTTTTCTGTTTGTGCTGTTTAGTACTGTGTTGAACTTTAATTTTGCTGCTGATTTTGCCTCTTCAATTCCTCTTGGCATATTAACTCAGTGGCATTTGCTAACCAATAACTGAATTGTTACTGTCGGTATTCTGTTTCTAGTTGATGATATTTATTACCAGCCAGGCATTTTGTTGCCCAATGATTAGTTGATAGGACATATGAGTCATGTTCAATTTAAGATTTATTCATACAAATGATACTGATATTTTCTTTGTGCAGCTTGTCCAGGTTTGAGGAGCTCTGTGAGCAGGGATAAAATTTGAGTTACATATGATGAGTAGTATTATTTGCAAGCTTGAAGAGTGGCCTTTTGGCAACCGGAGAGTTGTCTTCTTCAATCATGACTTGTCCATGATCTGATCTAGCATTTGAATTGACTACCACTTTTGTATGTAAATTGCTTGTGCCTTGTGCACATGATCTTGCATGTCATGTGGTGCGCCAAAAACATGGAGCATCTAAGAAGTTGGTAAGTTACAGTTGTTCATTAAGTAGCACCGTAATCTAGTGGCTTTTCCTTCTTCAGTTGTACATTAATCCTTTTGACCTGTGTCTTAGGTCTACATGTGTCCTCAAATCTCTCAAAGAGCAGAATGGTGTTGATTTGCAGACAAAGATGAACACAGGAGAGACGCGTGGTTGCTAGGTGGATTTTGACACATGATGACATAAGACCACGATTTTTTTTTGAAGTCTTTAAAAATAGGCAAGTAAGAAGTGATATATCATAACATCCACATGATGTACGCACCTCAGGGTTGCATAGGGAGCTAATCTTGATTATTGTAAATTTAAGGTAAATATTCAGAGCTCAGCTGGATATCACAAACTCTGCTTATTTTGCCTCAACATAGCAGGTAAGCTTTGTAATGGAGGAGGGTTGTGATAGGCTCGGCGAGTGAATGTTAAATCTAGCCATACTAATGGAGATGAAACCAAAGAGAAATATGTTGTGGCGTAACCCTCTTAGCGACGTCGTATTGGAATCCGGATATGGTGTTAAATGGGCAAGAGTTGGGTCGTCTATTGTCATTCCTTAGTGGCGCGCTACATCGATGCTTGAGTGCAGTAAAAATGAGCAAGGGTCTTTATATCTCTCGACGGGTGCGAAGGGCAAGGAAGCTAGTCGAAACTACTATCATCTCAAATGAAGACTGTCATGGAGAACAAACCTTCAATTATAGCGAATAGCACACTAATACGCCACAATCAATAGAACAGAACCAAAAATCAAGCATAAGGTTTTATTAGTTCCATTGAAAAGTATTATCTACCCATCACATTGAATGTTTGACACATGTATGTAGTATTAAGTGTAGACAAAAATAACTAATTTCATAAATTGTAATACTTTTGCGAGACGAATCTATTAAATTTAATTAGTTCATGATTTGACAATATTAGCTAGTAAACATGTGCTAATGACGTATTAATTAGATTAAATAATTCGTCTTGCAGTTTCCAGGTGAGTTCTAAAATTATTATTTATTAAGGAAAAGTTCAAATTACTCCCCTCAAGTATAACCAAAGTTTGGATAAATCCTTGAAGTAATTCTTGGTTCAGTTTACCTCCTAAACCATATCATTTGCTTCAATTTACCTCTTAACACAATTTGCCTTTTTTATTTCTCTATGCACAAGTGTAGTTCTAAGTTCAAATTTTGCAAGAGCAGACAACATAAAAATATTTCATGAATTTTTCGCCACTAAATTACTTCCCTCAAGTATAATAAAGGTTGGATAACTCCTTTAAAGTAATTCTTGGTTCAGTTTACCCTCTAAACTATATCATTTGCTTCAATTTACCCCTTAATGCAATTTGTCTTTTTTATTTCTCCATGCACAAGTGTAGTTATAAGTTCAAATTTTGCAAATTTATAGCAGACCACATAAAATGTGTTATAAAAATATTTCATGACTTTTTCATCACTATTTTGATAGGATAAGATATTTAATAATAAAGTTTATCTTTAAGATACAAAATTATATAAAAACTAATGATGAAAAATTCATAAATTTTTTGATAGAGATTATGATGTCCCCTGACACCCTATAAAGTTTCAAGTTAAAATTCAACTTATGTATGAAGAAACAAAAATGACAAAATGTATTATGGAGTAAGTTGAACCAAATAGCATAGTTTAGGGTGTAAATTAACCAAGAAATAGGTTTAGGAGGTTATCTGAATTTTTGCTATACTTAAGGGGAGTAATTTGAACTTTTTTCTATTGTTACTATCAGAACACTCTTTCCATCTCATGAAACATTCAATGTGCTATCGGAATTTTTTTTCACCAATGAACTAAACAAGGTCTAAATCTGCCAGTAATAGACTGCAGTCCCCAAATCCAAGTCTAGTCAAGCCAACAATCGGATAGAAAATCCCAAAATGCTGTTGTATAGAGAATTGAATTAGACGACAACTAAATCAGACTACAACACAATAGAATAGAGAAAACTCAAATCCAAGAGGCAGGGGAGTTGGTGTCTTGTGCCGCGCGTCGATGGAAGAACAACAATCGGTGACGACGCTCTTGACATACACACCATACTGTGTATATTAGCATATATATAAATATAAATAGCAGGGTAACTTGATTTCCTCCTTGAACTAAGCACTAATTGTTGGTTTGATTGTGCCGGAGCCTCGGCATGTTGTACAGGAGCGGGTGGAGGAGCATCTGTTACAGTAGGTCCATTTGGTGGGCAGCCTGCAGCCAATTTCATGCATTGGAACAAGATGATGCATATCATTATTTGCATATATAATATACACAACAATAGCAAATGACAACGCAACTGATAATTAATTAAGGACGCGCTCATCACGAACCCTGATGTGTATCTTGTGGCCATGTTCTTGGCGGCCTTGCGTGCCTTGGTGGCCGCCTCCTCGGGCAGCTGCTTGAAGACGAAGCCCTCGCCTTTGCAGAGCCCGCACAACCCCGTGCCGCCGCAGTCCGGGCACTCCGGATCCTCCGGCTGCTCTGCAACCACCACCTCCTGCTGCTGCTGCTCTGGCCGGGAAGGAGAGCGAAGCAGGACGGTGGCCGCGACCCCGACTGTCCCAGCGACGGCAAGTAGCGCCAAGGCAGATTGGGGGTCTGGGAGAGCAGATGGCGGCGGCGGATGCCCTCGCCGCCGCCGCCGCTTCTTCGATGCGTGATGAGCATGGCTCCCGCCATCTCCTCTAACGAGGAAAGTAGTAAGAAGAGGAGCAGCAGCTGGGGGGCCGAGGCCGCAGCAGCAGGTGGAGGAAGATGGTGGCAGGGGATGGTGGTGGGTTGTCGGTGACCAACAAGCAGCAGGGGAGGACGAGGAGGCCATCATGGCTGCCGCTGTTGTGGAGGAGCAGAAGAGCTGATCAGATACTCGAATCAGAATGACAAATGGATAAGGTGGTCAGATTACAACAAGAAGAAGAAAGAAGTGCTTTATGGGCTTTATGGGCCGCAAAGTATTTTAAGGTAACCTGGAGAAGATTTTTTTTATATGATTTTGCAGAAATAATTGGGATCCATAAAATTTTGCAAACAATAGCGCACTCCACCGCCGATTCAATCGACGTCCGCCATTTCAATCGACGGTATCTTCAGATAACTCAATTCAAACGGCGGCAAACACTGACAGCTACTTCGTTTGGCGGTTGTGACAGAAATGCGGGAGACTTCTTTAACGGAGTTGCTAGCGTCCGGACGTCTGTTCCGAGAGCTAGCAACGGACGGGTCCGCAGCCGTTAGATTAAGATACTGTAGTTGTCAGATCGGTGTTGTAGCTGTCAGATCTATTTAAAGGAAAAAAATTCTTATCGCAACATCAGACCATGTTGCACGAAACATGACCCTGTTACAAAAATCTGTTGCAACATAGAACAGTTGTTTCATGCAACATTTGCTAAAACATAGTGAAAACATTGAGATGCATATGTCGCAACATGGAAAAGTAGCAGCTGAAACACGGAAATAAATGTTGCAACATCATCAAAACAATAGTGAAACATCTCAAATCACTTCATGCAACATCGAACAAACACCAGTTGAAACATCTCAATCAATTCGTGCAACATCGAATGGGGCCAGATGAAACATCTCAACTCGCATCATCCAACATCAAAAACACAGACCCGAAATCCAGCCACGGGTACAACGGCAGAGGACAATGTCGCATCGACGACGGGCGGGGCAGCGGCCCGCACGACGGCGGACGGCGGCTGCTCGCCTACCTCGCTCCGTCCATCCCCTGCGCGCAGATCTGGAGGAGGCTTCCCGTCGCTTCCGCGCATCAGCGACGGGAGACCGGAATCCAACCACGAGCACAGCGCGCGGGGGACAACGTCACATTGGTGACGGGTAGGACGGCAGCCCGCACGACGGCGGACGGCAGCTGCTCGCCTCCGCCCTCCGGCAGCGGAGGAGCCCGCCCTCAGCCACGGAAGGGCAGCGCGCGCGGCTGGCCTGCCCTCCGACCGCAGAGACCAGCGGCGCGGCTAGCTGCCCTCCGACCGCAGAGAGCGTCGGCAGCGGCGCCCGCGGGATTCGGCCGGGAGTGGGTGGTGGGTGTCTGGATCCGGCAACGAGGAGGTCGTGCGTCTCGTCGGCGGGTGGATCAGGGGAGGAGGCGGCCACGCGGCTCGTCTGCGGGTGGGCGGAGCAGGGGAGGGGTCGGCAGCGCGGCTCGCCGACGGGTGGAGCAGAGGAGGGCCGGCGGCGCGGCTCGCTGGTGGGTGGAGCACAAGGAGGAGGCGGTCGCGCGGTTCGCCGGCAGGTGGGAAGGGGAGGGCCGACTCTCTCCCACGGTGAGAAAAGGGGTAGAGATCGGAATACTGGGAAGAAATGAGTGGAGAGAGAGGAAACGTGTGGTGTGGAGGAGTTGGATTGATTAATAAGATTGATGGTGGAGCTGACCGTCCGATCTTTCACCCCGTTCGAACGTACGTTCTGGAGCATTACCGTTTTTTTAAAACTCTCATGTCAGAGCCGCCGAATGAAACGACCATTACCTCCACCCTCTAGGTCCCATGAAGACAACCGCACAATGAAACAACGCTAAGGATCTTGTGGTCATTTGAAATCGCGGTTGAAATAACCGCTAGACGAAACGGCGGTTTAAAGGTCCTACCGACATTTAAAATGGTGGTTAGGATTCCTCTCCTATAAAAAATAAAAAATTGACCATAAATGTCAGAAACAATTCTGAAAAAAGAAAGAGAGCACTATTTACAGTGAAGAGCACTATTTGTTTTCGTTGAAAAGAAACAGTGAAGAGCATTATTTACTCATCACATTCATCATATCTTCTATCATAAGAAACATTATTCCAGCACTATTCATTTGTAACTTCACTATTCTTTTTCACCCAAAAGAACAGGCGAGAAGGAAAATAGGAGAGAGGAGGGGTGAAAGAAGCAGCGAAACACTACCAGATCTTCACTTCAGGTATTCAAAATATTCACTAGGAGGGCTGGCGAACTTGCATCTTGTCGCCGTTAGTCACTCTCTAACCACCGCACCACCCCCACTGATCCGCCTTGCTCCCCTCCGATCCGCGTGCCAGGCCACCTGTTGTTGTCTCTGGTGACCCGTGGCGCCCAGTGTAGTACGCTCCGGCAAGCAGCTCTGCTCCTCGCGGCGGTTCGGTAGCCTATCTTGGGCATGTATTATCTTAAGAGAAATGAGGAGTCCAAGGAGAATTCGACAATGTTGTCTTGATCTACTCTTGAACTATTTCTTATCTTCACATTATTAACTACTTCATAACCCTTTATATAGCTCTCGATATCTAGTCTATCTATTTCTAAAGAGCGTAGATCAAACCATATTATCGGACACTGACACCATGCATGGCTGCCCAAGATCATTGGGTATACGCTTCTGAGAACATTATTTCCTCTTTCATAGTGTATTTCCGGCTCGATTCTCTAGTGACTTGTCCGTTTGATATACCGTGACTCTCATTACCTTTAGTGGCGTAGCCAGGATTCTGACGTTGGGGGGGGGGGGGTATGAACAACATACAAGTGCTTAACTTCGATTTAAGATAACTTAATGAGTTATATATATTTTTAGCTTATGCACAAAATGTCTAATACTAGTTTCACAAGTCTCAAATAGATCAACAACCGATAATCACTCAATCAATCACTAGTTTACATCTTTTACCTATTGAAAATATATTAGCATTAAGTGTATACTTAGTGTTTGCTCAAACATTACGGGGGGTGCATGGCCCCTGCCGGTCCCCCCTTGGCTACGCCACTGATTACCTCTCCTTAGTATTGCATTACACAGAACTTGATTATTTTTAGCCATGATATTCTCTATAGTCAGTTCCACATCTCTGATCGTAGGCATGTCTTCTAAAATTGAAAGAGTGCATTTTACTACTAGTGAAGACACTTCTGGGATTTCTCCAATCTACTCATCCATTACCTGAGGATCAATTATATCAATAACCTTTCCTTCTGCCGGTACCTCAGAGAAATGTACAAGTATTCCGATAGGATTGATTTGCCCATAGGCATGTGGTTTTTCTATTTAGTTAGTAATTTAAAAGCAGTACACCAAAACTGTAGACATCATTTTTATTTGATAATAAATGGCACATGAAATAATTAGGGTCCCAGTAACCAAGTGTTCCAACCCATCGGTTACCACTCTAGTTTGATCAGTTGGCATGTACCTGGCTGTTCCAAAATCGGATACCTTTGTCGTAAAACTGTCGTCAAGAAGAATGTTCTCTGGCTTAATATCTCGGTGATACAATGTAACAGATGCAGCAAAATGGAAGTATGAGATCGCTCTTGCAACTTCCAGTGCAATTCTTATAGTGAAGTTGCAAATGAATAGTGCTGGAATAGTGTTTCTTATGAGAGAAGATGGGGTGGATGTGATAGGTGAATAGTGCTATTCACTATTCATTTCGAAGCAAAAGAACAGGCCTTAACCGGTTATCCCAAGTCAATGCCCTTTTCAGGTGTCTGCATTGCCGCGCTATACAGCACACCGCGGGCCGCGTTGCCAGTCCCTTGATGTCATACATCAATTGGGATGGGTTCGTGCCCAAAAAGGTCAAGATCTTCTTCTGGGTTCTGCGGCATGGCCGCACCCGCACGCGTGCTGCTCTCCACCACCATGGAGCCATCGATGCCCCCGACTGCCCCTTCTGCACCAGCGTCGAAGAAGATACTGACCACCTCTTCGCTGCTTGTCCGTGGCTGTGGTCGCTCAGGGAATACCTCCTCCCCGGCCGTGCGCCGCCAGCAAACATCTAGGATGTGGCAGAATCGGGGGCCGGCCTACTCTCTGGCCAGCCGACGGCACTTGGGCACACTGCCACCCTAGCGACCCTCTGGTCATCTGGAAAGCCAGGAACCGTAGGGTGTTTGATGGGATCACCCTCTCCACCCGCTAGCAAGAAGATGGACACTGAGTTGCTTCTGTCTTGGTGTCAAACATTATCCATGTAATTGCTTCCAACCCACCCCCTCCCCGGTGCTTTTCTCTTCGGGCTCCTAAAGCCTGTTGGTGATACTTTTCGTGGTTGTAATGTTTTGTGCTTGTTGAAATGAAATTTGAGTTCAGGTGGGCCACTAGCCACCCATTGCTTCCTAAAAAACAAATGCCCTTTCAGCATGGATATGGTCATGGAGGCTCTCATTGGGAATATACTCATTCACTACTAGTGGAACTTCTGTTTCAATGCAGCATCCTATGAATTTCAGCACATTCATGTGCTTCAGTTGAGAAATCATTATGATTTCTGTTTATTTCTTCATTAATTTGTTCGCTGGTAATGATCATGATGCCACTTACATTTGCTTGTAATGGACCCATTCCTGCAGTAGTAGCCTAGCGATGGTAGGGGGGCTCGAGCCCCCACCCCCACGCACTGGATCCGCCACTAGCAATGGTTGTTCTCTGGATATGCACATTCATTGATGTTAGAATGATGAACAAATATATGGAAAATGATAAATTCACTATTTGGCATTTGCATATTTATTAATTCAAAGTATTGAATGAGTAAAAGCTTGGACAAATCAATTTTTTACCTTGCCATTTGCCTGGAAGATAAGGATTGTCATCATGCCATGGAAGCCCCAGGCACAATGGCACTCGTAGCCTTGCTGAAATCCCTTTTGGCAAAAGTTGTGCTTACTGCGACACTCTGGGGCAGGCCCACCCGCTGGACACATGGAATTGCTGATCACCCAGCCTAGGGTCGCTGGTAGAGCGTTAGGATAGTTTTGATCAAGATTTGTGATGCTACTACGACGATGAGCTCCATTGGTGATGTAGACAACATATTCTTCTTTGTGGTCTAGTTTGTTTAAGTTGTGGATGCTGACGGTGTAGGATCAATATGCAAGAACAGTGTCACTTGGTAGCAACAAAACCCATTGTAGGAAGCACCTAGCTCGGTGATTTTTCTCCCGTCGTCCAGTTTGGGGCACACGTTTGTGCATGCAAGCAACTAGTGGCGGAACTAGGGGGCTGGCAGGGGCCACGACCCCCTATCATGGTGGAAAAACTCTGAAACCTTGTGTCTATATGCTCTAGAGCCAACTTTACACTGTCTATCACTGTTTATTTATTTTAGCTACAACCTCCAAAGCTTTGATCCACAATTTGCTAGTTGATTCCTATATGTTCTTTGCCTTCTACTTGCAATCGGGGAAGCTTTGATAATACTATGATACTTGAGATAATAAGATGTTAATGATGTCTTGTCGCCCCCTCCCTCGAAATTCCTGGTTCCGCCACTGCAAGCAACCTACTAGTACCACGTTGTTTTCTCCAAAGCAGCAAATGGATCGTCCTTTGGGATGCCCCTCCCACCCATGTCCCAGATGTAGGTTTTCCATTACTATTTTTTAGGGAACAACAGAGAGTTACAGAGGGGAATGAGGAATGGACCTACACCATTCGAAATAGATTGCACCACTGATCAACAACATGTTTGAGGTGGGAGGGGAATCGTTGTTTCCAGAGCAGGTAGTCATCGCTGCATTTTACTAATAGGGATGGCAGGCTCGGGGTTTCCTTTCTAAATACCACCCTGTTCCGGTGCTCCCACAGTTGCCAGCAGCAAAGGAGAAGCGGAGTAGATAGTAGAGTTGTCGGCACAACAGCGAGGCTCGTGGCTTCCCAGAGCTGTGCAACTGGAGGCATGCTGACTTCTCTCCAGCCAAGATAATCCCATAATTGTTGAACGAAAGTGCACTTGGAGATCAAGTGGTCTCTGTCCTCCTCGAAGGACATAAATAGCTCACATTTGGCGTCCTCGGTGATGTGTGCTTGCGGAACGGGTTGCTCTTGCATTAGATCCTTCCTTGAAGTAATAGCCATCCAAAGAACTTCACCCTTGAGGGTGTGTGGTTACGCCAAACGAACCTGAGTTTGCTCTCTGAACTCGATCTTGTAGACACACAATAAACCTGTGAAGTGTGTAGTCGATGTCTGCCTGATTCGAAGCAGCTGGTATGCGTATCTTCCTCAAAGGTGAGAGAGGTGGAGCTGACGAAGTCTTCTACAACCTCTCTGTCTGTTGTTGCTTGCCTACTGAGCCGCAGTACCAGGAAGGGGTCGTCTGTGTTGTACTACCTCGCTCACCGTGGCCCTTCCTTGGTTGTGTGACAGTAGAGGGCCGGGAATAACTCACTGAGAGGCCCTTCACACGCCCAGGTGTCTTCCCAGAAGGAGCAACATTGTCCATTGCCAGCATGCATTTTGGTAATGCGACAGTATAATATGTCGATAGTAGAGAGCAGAAGACATTCTAGTGGGCTCTGATCGAGGCCCTATGTGACGGTGAAGGCTAGCGCAACCCCATAACAGAGGTGGTCGGCGCGGTGCCCGTAGCGGCAAAGGTGGTGAGCGTGGCACCCGTAGCGGAGGGAGCCGTCTTGGCCACGTGGAAGGGCTAGTGTGGCCATGGCTGAGGGTCGCGAGGAATGGAGGGAGGGTGACAAACCTCTGAGGGGGTTGCGGGCGGGAGAGTGACAGCCGACAGGGAAGGGAAAATGGGAATGGGAAGGGGGAATCAAAGTTTCAGAGAGTTTATATAAGAGATAGGATATGTGCTCTTAGAAGATCATAATTTAACGAGTCACATCGTGTCGGCTCATTTTTTGTACCGTGCTTGGGCTGGCAGAGATAGGATATGTGCTCTTAGCAGATCATAATTTAACGAGTCACATCGTGTCGGCTCATTTTTTGTACCGTGCTTGGGCTGGCCAACGTGTCGAGGAAGAAAACCCAGCACTAGCCCGATTCGTCCTACTGTGTCGCAGATGGAGATGGAATGGGCTGCATATATATACTATTAATCCTGTACATGTCAGGGAGCAAGGCGAATCGTGCAGCCTTGTGAGCGGTCTGTAAGTTAAACTCAAAATCCTTTATATACGACAGCGACGAGGTGGTCGCGGCGGAGCTATGCTTCCGTTCCGAGTTCGGGCGCGAAGACGAAGTGGTCTGGCTGCGTGAGCGGAGGAGCAGGGGTGGGGCCCGCGCCACACCAGCGATAAAGGATGTCCTCGACTGTGCTGGATACAAAGGAAACAGGAGGTTTCCTTGGTTTTACCGTTAGCCTCCAAGAACCCGCTGTAGCACACTTTCCTTTATGTGTTTCCTACACGAACGTTTTACCAGCACCGCTGCGGATAGTCTTAAACTCATAATCCTTTATACGCCACTGTCTATAATCCCTCCAAACATGTTGTTTAATATTGTGACTACTTTTCACAAGAATAATGCCAATGCCGCTGAAAACATGCATGGTGTTACGACCGTCTAGCAAATATCCTGTAATGATGCCGCTGCATACTCTACTACTTGTTGCATCCAGTCAACCAGATAGATCTTTCCGATCCTAGTTCAAGCTCAAACCATGTGTCTTTCATACATCTAACCAAGCCTTTCTTTTCAAGCTCTAGTTGTGTGCTTTGGTAATCCGAATAGGTTATCTTAGGGCGTCTGTTCTGCTTAATAGCATTATCTGTGTCAGTAGTTTGTGCTAATCATGTTTGTTCCTTGTTTCTCTTATAATCCTTTTACAGCAAGTCATAAAATCCTATGGCTCCGTAGTCTTTCGTTTCATAGCTCTCATGTTCCAGTTGTTCCTTTTGAGTTAGCTATGTTCCTGTAATTCTATCTTGTGCGGTTATCTTTCTTAGAACCAATCTTAATAGTATCTCTACCATCTAGGTGATCTCCCTACAGCCTAGTTCTCCTGATAGACCCTTGCTTAAGGTTTCTTATGTGCTTGATAGTTTGTTGCTACCATTCTCGTTCGTTTCACCTTAACTTGTACGTTAGCATGTGTATCACATGTTACTTGTTTTGACATCAAAGTTGCATGTTAATCTTGACTAATTCTATTCTATTACTTTTCTAAATAAAAGTGATTAGGTTCTATCCTGGTTTTTCTTGAATTAAGATGTAATTGGTTAATGCCTATTCATAGCTATCTTTTCTAAATAAAATATGCTTAGTGTTTTACATCGGTTTTCATAACAAAGTTAATATGCTTAATGATGTTATAAATGCATTTTCAATGTTAATATGTTTAGTTGAACATAAGATATAAAGTTATTCGGTTAGATATCTTGCACATGCTTTGTCTTCCTAATGTTAATTGTTAATTTGATATAACTTGTACTTAAATGTCTGCAAATAAAATATGATTAGGTTTATCGTGTTTTCTATACTTAAATATAACTTTTCTTAATTCTAACATAGAGTATTTCTCTGAAATATTTTTTCCACATGATTTCTCATTAAAATAAATCCAGCACCTAGTCTCTGGTTGTTTGATAATAATCTCTCGATAGCTTTGTCTTTTCGACCGTAGTTCCGTTTTCAGCGTTCTTTGCGTTTGCGTAACCATAGATTTGAGCCTATCCTTTAGTGCGCTCTTTTAAAGCTTTTCTTTTGATTGGTGTCTTGCTCTTAGTTGTACTTATTTGTTTCCCTTGTATGTTCGTGCCCGATGTTTGCTTCGAGTAGAAGATCGTTGTTCATTTGCTTTGAGGATAAAGAGTTCTAAGAAAGCAAGAGTTGAAGAGCAGTAAGAGTAGCTTTTCGTTGAGAAAGGCAAGTGTCCCTAACCATCCCTAACCATCCTTCTACCTATGATTTATTTACAAGATTAACATGTTATAATTGGAACATGGAGCGACCACCCAGGATAACAGTGCAACCATGAGAACTAAATGGCTCTGATCTTGGCTAATTAATTAGGGACTCCGGTTAGAAGTGGCCTTACCTGATAAGGACAAGGGGCGGCAGTACTGTGGGGTATGGATTCGCTCTAGAGGGGAGTTGGGTTTTGCTAAGGCACGGTACTTGTTAGGGGACTTTATACCTTACTAACTGATCTGATAACCTTGTGGGTTGCAACTTTCTGGGGAAACTTTGTAAAGGCCTCGTAGCGTCCCTATGCAATCACACCTCGGTAGTGTGGTATGATGCCTTGCAATCATCGCATGGTTGGGTCCAAAGTTCTTCTGAACTTTTACGTGACTTGTGGTGAAAGTGTACAACCTCTGCAGAGTGTAAAACTAATTCATTAGCCGTGCTCAGGATCAAGAGCGACCTGAACCCTCACATGATTAATATACTTAAAGATGGACTTAACCTGCTTTCTGGTTATTTCTTGTGGCCTTGCTGAGTACCAACCATAAGTGTACTCATCCTTGCTTACTACTGCTCAGAAGGAGAAGATGTGTGAAGCTGTTGAAGATGATGATGCTAGGCGTACGCAGCCCCCAGTCGACTGCCTGTGAAGTTTGGTGTCTCTGTTTCCATGATTGAGCTGTATAACTCTGATAGAATAGTAAGTTTTGTTTATGTTCTTTATGTGCTACTGTTACTGCTATTCACTTATGTCTACTATATGTATGAAACTTGATCCTGGTATACATATAGTTATGCACTTGGTTTTCTTTGGAAAAACAGGTGTGACACGGGGCCCTGCCTCGCGCCGGTCGTGCTCCGCCTAGTCTCGGCCGCTGGTCCTACTCCGCCTCTCCGCCAAGCTCCACCTCGCTGCCTCTACCTCCAGCTTCTCTACAGCCGGCGCCAGCCGCCAGATCCGGCGGGCCGCGAAGGCAACTTGAAGAAGACGGAGCTCGCGGAGGCCACTGGGAGGAGGACTCGCCGCTCGTGGCCTCCGGAGCGCGGCCGCCAGGGTCGATTCGTGGCCTCCGGAGCGCGGCGACCGCCGGGGTCGATTCGTGGCCGGATCTCACGCCTGGCCGGAGATCAAGGCCCGGGAGGAGGCGGAGGCAGCCCGAGAGGAGGAGGAGGCGGCCGGGGGAAGGAAGCGGGCAGAGGAGGGAGGAGGAGGCGATGCGGTGGTGGTTAGGATGGGGAGCGATGCGGGAGACTACTGGAATGATCGATTTTTTTTGAGTGTGACTTCCTTCTCTCTCCTTTTCTCATATGACGATTTTGCATATGGGGATCCGCTCTATTGCTGGAGACGGTCTAAGGAGAGAGAGAGGCTGCAAATGCTGGTCAGGAAAGTGATACTGCAATGGGCCCAGCACATGGGAGAGGGTGGGGGGGTGTTGCGAGTAGGGATGGATTCGGATGTCTGGATATCCGAATTATCCGAATCCGTATTCGATGCGAATTATAATATGGATATTCATATTCGTATTCGTATTCATTTTTAATGTGAACGTTAGACGGATGTATTCGTATTCGATTTCTAATTCTATCTCTATCCGGTTCCAGATTCGTATTCGACAAAAATATGGACTATCCGACACTATCCGGTATCCGTGTAGAACAAAGTACTCATGAAATCTTCTAAAACTTATTTTGATGACTAATTAGTAATTAAAGATGATGTTAATTTTAATATTATTACCTAAAAATGATGTACATCATCTAAAATATTAAAAAAATATCAAATGAAAATTATTTAGTCTAATATTATTAGTGATATACAATAATAAAATTAAATTATTACAATATGTCTATTCATGTTAATTTAAAATATAATATATTTATGTTTAAAGAAATAATTTATATTTATATGTATAAATGCACTTATTTTAATTTTAAATGATATATCTATGAAAAATATTTATTTTTATATACTGAGTTACTTAAATTTTTATTAATAAATATATATTTTTGATAAGTTGTCTTAATTATAATTTTTTACCAATTATAAAATCATCGATTTTTATATTTATTGTGATTTATTTATTTATTTAATAATAGATATGTTATTTGCAATAAGATATCTATTATGTATAATGATCAAATTTACTCTCTACTTGTAACATGATTTGATCAATTATAAAACCATCGACAAATGAAATTGATACTCATCATGACTCCATGCTATAAATCAAGTAAGTATTCGAATGCGAATCCAAACTCGAAATATCCGTTTTGTATTCGTATTCGATAATATTCGTATTCGTATCCGAATTCGAATTAAAATGTGGTAAATAGTGACATCCGAATTCGTATCCGTGCGTATTCGATCCGAATCCATCCCTAGTTGCGGGTGTACTTCGAGCTGTTTTGATGCTTGTAATAGGCCCACCACATGGGAGTACACCGCTTTCAAGCACCAAGACGTGGATTATATTGCAGTTACATGCAAGGTTAGAGATATTCTGAATACTATGTTTTGATTTCCATACAAAGATAATAGGGTCGCTGTGAGGCTAGATTTAGTAGAATACAACAACAAGGCCTCCAGTAAAGCACAACAACGCTTCACCTCTTTTATATAGCAGAGTGGCACCTAGGAAGATTGAAGATGCAGAATAGACCCAATAGTTACGGTGCTGCAGTGAATGGGGCTAAGGGTGAGCCTTGGGTATGGGACACATTGGGAGTTTGAAATGAAGCGCTACTAAGGGGGGCTGATCGTCAATTGTCATTTGCAGCCCGACACTACGCCAAAAATGATTTGTACTGGCACATGAAAATTAGCGTGCTGATGGGTGTCAATTGCACCCGCCAGCACAGTAGTGCACAGGGGCGCCAGCTCTGCACCCGCCAGCAGTGAAGGAATAGTGCTGGCGGGTGACATAAGCCACCCGCCAGCACAAATGGTCCAATTTTTGCTGGCGGGTGGCTTATTTCGCCCGCCAGCAGTGAAGGAATAGTGCTGGCGGGTGACATAAGCCACCCGCCAGCACAAATGGGACCATTTGTCCTGGCTGGTGGCTTATGTCGTCCGCCAGTAGAGATGGACACAGTCACTTGAAAATTTGAATTTTTCAAATGATCTCAAATTGAGAAACTCTCAACATGAAAGTTATAGATCCTGAAAAGTTATAAACTTTGTAGTTTACAACTTGTTTATTTGAAACCATATTGTCTATGAAATTCAAATTTGAATATCTCAAATTTGAAATTCATATTTCGTAAACGACCTCAAATGGAGAAACTCTCAAAATGAAAGTTGTAGATCTCAGAAAGTTATGAAACTTTGTAGTTGACAAGTTTTTAATTTGAATCTGTTTAGAGCCTCAAAAAACCGATTTACACTCGGTGTAGTATAATATGAGTAGAATCAAAACCGCATATGGATGCATATGAGTGTGTGGTGTAGTGGTAAAGGAGGCTTCGCGCTAGGACAGAGGTCACAGGTTCGAACCACGACAACCGCGGAGCGTCGCGAAAAATGCGCGACTTGCGACGGGGACGGGTGGGTGGCTCGCCGGTGGGGTTCCTACCTATAAAAAGATTTTTTTACTATTTATTTGGAGCTTTTTTGGCGCTGTCTCGAAAATCTCAGTGCTGGCGGGTGACTTAAGCACCCGCCAGCACTGAGGTCTCTATGCTGGCGGGCGGACACCCGCCAGTGCTGAGACGATTTGTGCTGGCACAAAGTCGCTGGCGGGCACTCCAACCGCCAGCGAAGACCCCTTTTACCCGTCAGTACAAATCGTTTGTGGCCTAGTGCGATTTGGTGTGCAAGGTCCGGCCGGCTGTTCCGGACGCACAAATTACAACTGTTTGCTCCTAAGTCATATTTAATGACATATGTAGGCTATTTGAATAATGGTAGGTTGGATAATTTAGATGTATTCAGGAGGTTATCTTAAATTATATAATGGTATATATGGTAATTTAGATAAGCAGTATGAAGTTGTTTTAAATTATTTTTATGATGGCATAAGTGGATAAATAAGTTGTATTGAGGTTTTTTACGGTACTTGAGAAGTATTAGGAAGTATCAGGAAGTATCATCTTAATTAATTAAAAAATTGAAGTAGATAAGAAAAGAGCGTTATAGTAATTTCCTTGTGGGTCCCACCATTTTGATACTTCCTAATACTTCCTAGTAGGAATTTCCTGATACTTCCTGGGTATTCCACCGTTGGATCTCGTCGGATGGACGGTTCATAAAAAAAACAAGTACCTTAAAAATCCTCAAGTTGTAGTATGTTATTATAGACCTTTTTTTTTGAGAATATGTTATTATAAATATGTTATTTTAGACTTTTTAGAATAGAGATTAGACATGAGAAAATTTAGCACGGCTAGGCTCGAGCCCCACCCACGGGGCTAAGCTCTCACCTCGTGGCCTTTATTTATACTGGACCGAAAAAAATCCAGACAGGCCAAGCCCGGTCTGATGATTATTTTTTTCAATTTCATTTCCAACTAAAAAAGATCGATGGCCCAAATCAGCCTGAAAAGGCCGGCTCAAAAGCTGTTGCGAGCGGGCTCGGACAGTTTGAACTTTTACCCCAAACCATTCTGGCATTTTGCTGATCCGGCCTGCATTTTTCTCAAGTCTACTAGTGATAATGGTAATGCTTGAAAATAATAGCCACTCCTCTCCAAATGGAGGTCGATTTAGTATTTTTAGCTTCATTGGTATCATTATGCCTATGGATATATTGTATGTTCAGGTGCATAATAATTTCTACAAAATCTAGTAAAATTAAAACGACATACAATTTGGAACGGATGGTTTTATTATGATGATTAGAATATACATATTGATAGCATGATCTTTTTGATTTTTTAGAAAAAGTTTTAGAATTTATCATTATTCCTAATGCATCTCAGTGGATTAATATGGACGATCCAAAAAGCTACATTTAGTAATAGTAATAAGATAAAATTGACTACATTTAGTAATACTCCCTCGGTTCTTAAATATATGACGTTTAGGACAACAAAATTAGTTCATAAATATTTAAGAACGGAGGGAGTAGTAAGATAATTTAATACGAGCAAAATACTTGTAATGTCATACGAGCATAAATATACATATATGCAGTAATGAATAAATAACCAGAGTTATAATTAAACTCTGCAATTGGTATCTATACACAATAGTGTACACCAGGAGCAACTTAATTTTAAGACCATTATTTTCACAATGTGTATGTATCTTATTCCCTCAGATCAACAATAGGTAAATCCCAATGGTGACAATATGACATGCTTATTTGAACTGCAAGTTACTCGCAAATGTGACGCCGAACGTCCAGCCAGGCGGCACCACGTTTGTGAATTCGAGAGTTTGCCCATCCGTGATGGTCACCCTGAACGAGAGCCTCTTCCCACTGAGATACGCCAGGGAGTGCCAGTTCGCGCCCCAGTTGCGCACCATCGGCATCCAATCGGTTGAATCGGAAGCCTTGACATCCATGGATTTGATGGAGCCAGCCGCCGCGACATTGGTCACCAGAACAAGGTTGAAGTAGTCGTGCCCGTTGATCGTGAACCTCACTCCACCCCTCCTCACGCATGGAACTCTGCATCCACCACAAGTTTTCATATTTGAATTATTTATTACATTTGTGGATGGCAGTTTCTTGCTTGAGAGACAAATGAATTGAAATTGGAGCAAGTTGCTTAAGCTGCAAATATGTGAAGACCTTTGGTACCCGCAAAATAAATAAATAAATATAAAGATACCTTTGGTACATGACGGGGATGATGCCGGCGCGGTAGTCAGCACCGATCTTCTCCCAGGCCGGCTGCGCCATGTCGAAGTGGGGGCGCACCGTGTTGCACCACCCGCCGTCAGGGAGCTCCCAGTTGGGCGGGCAGAAGTTGGTGGCGGTGACGGTCACCGTGACGCCGGGCTTGCACAGCGCTGGGTTCGTCTTCCGGTCGCAGGCGATCTTGTAGCACTGCCCGCAGGAGGCGCCGTCGTTGAAGAGCACCGTGCTCAGCGCCGCCGTGCGCGCGCCGTAGCCCTGCGAGTAGAGGTTGCCGTACCCACACGCGCCGCCTGCCATGAACGCACATCTAACATCAGCGATCTGCTTAGATATATGAATTAATGGGTAATTGGAATATGTATGTATTGCTAGTTACCCATGGTGCCGGAGGCATCTGCTCCCCCGTAGAACGTCGCGTGGGCGCCTTTCTGCCACACGATCGGCGGCGGCGGCGGCGGCGACGAGCTGGTGGTGGTTGCGACATCGTCTGCGGCCTCGGCCAGCGCCCAGCCGAGTAGAGCGAGCAACACGACTGCGAGAACTCGAGCTGAAGCCATACCGGAAATTGCAGGAGGTGACCTGGTGACGAGTTTGCTTTGACTGATAGGGCGTCTAGATTCTCTGTTTATGTGTGTCTGTGTGGAAATTTGTTCTGATGATTGTGCGATGAATTGGACGTATATATAGGCTACCATTACTGGCTAAGCTAGCCTTGCAATTGATTGGCGGCTGGGAGATTAATTATTTGAAGAAATTAAGCAGGGAATCTGATTAAAAGCATCTAGATGAAGAAAGCGGCCGACCACATGTGCATGGCCGCCATCAGCCGCGCCCATGCAATGCATGCATGGCTTGCGGGGTAATCCAAACAGCGCAGCGTTGCGTCGCATTTCCACGATGTTCAGTGTACTCGATCAGTACTCTCCCCCGGTCCAAGAAATCTATGTGGATGTCGCGTGTGTTCCTAGCTTGATTTTTACGAGTGATATATCCTTCACCTGGACCGCTGGACGTACAGCAACATCAGCAGCGCCCATAAGGAGTTCATTGAGCTCCTGGATGGTGAATCCCGTGAGGAGGTGCTACGGGAGTACGTGCAGCAGCCGCCGTAGCTCGGGGAGCTGGTCGAGGCGTGGCGGCTCCACCAGGAGAAGCCGGGCTTGTCCTACATACTTTCACTCTTTGCGACAGTTCTGGGCCACCTTGATGGTAGGTTGCGGCGACATGGTTAGGTTAAGAAGCGTTTGGATGGTGTTGTGAGGATGATTCTGGAGGACAAGGAGATGATCGGAGATGTGTATCTGGAGCTGAACAGCGGAGAGTCCCGACGGCAGAATGTTGCATTGGATTTGCTGGCTGCAATTGTCTGGTGTGGTGGTGATGAGGACATCGTCATGTTGGATACGCATACGCCACATCCATTCTCACGCTACAAGTCGTCTCCAACTCAGCCGCCACATCTGGTTCGGATTCAGCCGACAAGCCTCCATTCTTTCAGCGATATCTCCCTCAACGACATCAAAACGAGCCATATAAAGATGTGTTGGAAAGGGGGTGACGACGCCTTCGTTTTGGTTCTGGTCCTAGCTTCAGAAGGTTCGTGGATCATGCTGTGTGACCACGACAAGGTGTTGCGCCACCTTTTTGGGCCAATTTGGTTGTGTATTGTGTCGGGCCTTAAGCCAAGGTTATGGACGCCCCCCTAGACGGCGGACGCCTCCTCAACCCTAGGTCACCCCTTTAGGATATAAACTCAGTAGCCGCCGCCGTTTATATTCTGGTGTTGTTTAGTTGAAGTTTTCGAAGTCGAAACTTTCTTGATTCATTGTAACTGTGGTGCCAAGTCCTTTTACAGTGATCCAGGACCCCTGTTCTTGCATCCCCTCGACTGTGTCGATTAGTCCTTTCGAATCGAGTGCTCGAACTCCATTGATATTTGCTACATTTATATATGCAATTTTTGATTGCGCATTTATCGTTCTCTTGCTTGCATTGTGTTCTCGATTTGCTTGCAGGGAAAGCCTTCTCGGCGAGGTGACTCAAGTTGTGTTTGGTTGATAACCAGCGAAGCAGTGGTGTAGCAGTTGCAGGGCTTGAATCGTGTTAATTCGAAACCGGATCGTCAACGTCGAGTTATCCACCAATCGAGTTTACCCTCTACCTCTAGGAAGATCAGGCCAGCACCTATCAAGTGGTATCAGGATTCCAGGTTGCCCGTGAGGTATTATCGTGTGCCCTTTAGATTCATTCGTGTTCGTCACCTATAGTCCACAAAAAGCCCAAGAAGATTTATTTTTTCGTTGTCATATCGCCCCTTTATCCTTGCAATTTCGTTTTCTGATTGCTTTGTTGAGTTTCTGTTCATGGTCGAGTCTTATTGTTGGTTTATGTTGTGTTCGTCGCCGTAGTCCAACGTGCCTGTCGCTGTTATTTTGTTTCCGCTGCTAGCCCATCCACCATTAGCCATAGAGGAAGTCAAGCCACCACATTACTCGATTTGCTCCCGCTAGCCGCCTTGTGTGAACTCTCACCGCGCAAGCCCTAGATAGGTTGCAAGCCGTTTTGATCGCCTTTGCATCGCATACTTGCTCCTTGATTCATCATCTAGCGAAAACCTATTGCTTTGCAGCTGTTGGCGGTCGATTTCCGTCACCCTAGCTATGAGTTTACCTTCAATGTTAGTATTGATTTGATATCCAAACTTATGATCCTAACCACCCTAACATATCAAGTTCGCATTCGCATGTAGTTTTGGAATGTTTGTGTTTACACAAGATTTTAGCGCTTAAAGGAGCACTTTCAGGCAAAGTTCATAAGGCACATTACGAGAAGATTAAGGAGCCCAGCACAAGTGTAGACTCGAAGTGAACATAACTCCAAAAGACCCAAGGACCGAAGCATAAGGTGATAAAACTCCAGAGACCTGAACAGAAGATGCAGGAGCTTGCGCGACAAGTACCCTTATCCAATTTACAGAGAAAATCACGTCAAAGACCCACATATAGAAGGGAAGAAGTTCTAGAAGACACGAGAAGCAACGAAAAGCGAGTCGGGGCCAAACCGGGCCGAGGTGGGCCTAGGCCGAACTGGGTCGAGGTAGGCCCAGGCCGACCGGCCGGCCCATCCTGGCCCCAGTTCGGCACCCCTTTGACCTAGCACCCCCTCGGGCTATTTAAAGACCCCACGCGAAGACTCACGATGATACCATTCATCATCCGCCGCCGAGGAGCAGAGAAGCTAGAGGGACACTGTAACATCCCTGATGTTTGTTTAATCTAAGTACCTTAATTAGTTGTGTTAATCAAGACTAATTAGTATCTAAGCATGTTTAACATGATGGTGATCACATTTGCACATAAACCCTTGGTCAAAATCCCAATTCATGGTCAAACCCCAAGAGCTCCAAAAGGCTGATTTGGTTTTCTTGCGCATTCTCCAAATTTCATTATAGAAGTTCAAAATTTGCCAATATAAAAGTTTTTCCTTATCTCCGGGAACACATTTTTTATAATTGGCGGACATTCAAATTTTGAGTGGAAGTTCGCTTAAATTTGAGTTGAAGTCGCTGTCAACAGTGAACCGGGGCCGAGAAAAACTAAAACTTCATCACAATTTTCCCGTTAATCCATTCACCAAAACATAGGTCGCCCTTTGGGAAAGTTGTAGTGCTATAGCTCCTCTATAACTTTTATTTTTGGAGATTTTTCACTTAGTTATCACTTTTTGGAGTTTGACCTTTTCGAAGGTGTGCACATGGAATAGGAACAGAGGCAGGCGTCGCTGTCACCACGCCCAACGCGCGTGCGCGCGCTTTGGCCGCGCCAGCCACGTGACGACCCTCTTTTCCTCCGGCGTACGAACACATTGCAGCCGTCGCTGTGGACCGTGTGTGGGCCGTGGACGCTCCGCACTCACCCGGGGCCATACGTCGTGCCCAGGGGCACATCGCGGCCTGGCCAAGGGCCCGCGCGGCCACGCGCCGGCGTGCGCAGCGCCGCGAAGCATCCCCGCGCATGCAGGGGATGCCAGCTGGCCGAGCCGCGCTCTAAGGCACCCCCTGGCCGTGCCCTCGTCAGTCTCGCAGCTCGCCTCGCTCGCCCACCTTTCTTCCCTCACGCGCACCATGCTCTGACCGAGACGAAAATAGGGCCGCCGCCGCGTTCCAGTGACGCCACCGCAGCCGCAGCTCGGTCTCCGTCCGGCCTCGTTGCTTTTCCCCTTCGCCTCCTCTGTTCCTGCTCCACGTCGTAGCGCGCCCGTGCTCCTGCCTGGTGCGCCCACGCCACCGTTCGCCGGGCCAGGGACGCAGAGACGGCCGCCGACCACCCCACCGCCGCCGGCCATCCCTGGACCACCTCCGCACCCACCGGAGCCCAGGAATCGAGCGAGGGTGAGTCACCGTGCCTCCCTAGCAGCTCACCCACCCGAGTCTGGCCACGTCTTGCCGCCAGCGAGCTCCTTGCAGTGATTGCAGTCCTTGCATTCTTTTGAGGGTGTTTTATGTAAGGCAGGGACCTATGTGTAATTTCGGAAAAAATCTTTGAGGGTCCCTCTGTAAACGTTGTTTAGGGTTTTGGCTCAAACTTTGTAAATGCGTTAAAAATCGTAGGAAATTCAGAAAAATGTAAATCTAATTGTTTTGGATTCTTTGTGAACGGATCTACAATTTCTAGAAAAGGCGTATAGGGTTTTTCTGGATAGTTTTGAAATGTAAATTCAAACTCAGTTTGATGTACTTTTATTGTAATTCAAATGTACTCATGCAATGGATATGAAATTTAGATATGTTGTTTTGTGAGCCATGTTCAGATCTGTGACCAAGTTTGACACATGTTTGTGGTGTAGATTTATAGTTATGATTTTTGTAAGCTTTATGTTAGTTTAAGCTTGATGCTTTTTATAGTCCCCTCCAGAAATAATTTCTTTAAGCACCAATGCACCCTAGGTCTTTTTCATGATGTTTAGCATCTCTGAAAAAATAATTATGATTTTAGGAGCTTGTTTGAATGATGTTTTGGATTTACTGTTGTGAAGGATGTCAAATGGATAAGTTGACAAATATGATAGATCTACTTCTGTGTGTTGGTCAGGAGCTTCGATTTGTCATGATTGACCCGTAGTAAAAATTTGAGGTCAAAAAGATTAATAAATCTTTTTGTAGAATTTAATGAAGTTAAGCTAGGCTGAAACTTGTCTTTTTCATATAAATTAATTTATAAATAATCTGGAGCTGAAATTTGATATTTAAGCTTGACTTGGTCTTATGCTGTTGTGTGCAAAATTCGAGATCAGTTGGAGTTATATTTTAATTAATATGAATTATGGATGAATGGCTAGCTAAGAATTGAATAAATAGATGTATATTTATTATTTAAGTTTAATGAAGGTGTTTATGTTTAGTTTCTGTTTGAAATAATTTTAAAACACAACCCCTACTGTTTGGTGAAGTTTGTTAATTTAATTTGCTTAAATATGCACACAATCACCATCAAAGTAATAATTAGTCCATCATCACACACCCCATACTATTGATGAAGTTTAATAAGTTAAGTTGCTTAGATGTGCACACAATCACCATCAAAGTAGTAGTTAGTTCACCCTCATCACAGCCTAATACTTTTTGTGAGCTTTCTTAGTTGTTTAGATGAATGTGGCCCACAAGAGTTGGGTTTGGTGGTAATTCTTCCACCTTCACCATAATCTAATGTATGTGCATATGAACGTGTAGATTTACCCGATGGGACTTACACGCTCACTCAGGAGGAGGAGGGAGCAGCTAGTGGGGAGTTGAACCAAGCTAGTGTGCACCAAGACCTGGACCAAAGTCCAGAAGAGCCCAAGGCTAGTGCTGACGTAGAAGAAGGCAAGCACCGGAGTTGCATCTAACCTTTTTCTAAAAACTCATGCTTTTACTTTTCAGTACTTATGTTTTACTTTGTGCATTTAAGTTTCAGGAGTTGTTTTGAAACCTAGATGCATGATCCTTAGGTTCCTATGCTCTTATACTAGTATGTTAGGATGCTAGTGCCATGCTTTAAGAACACGGTACAAGTCGAGTAATGACTTATTGCTCGCGGGATATAGGATGCTTATGTTGGAATCACAAGTTGGATAAATTGACTCGCTCATGTGGTAAGAGCAATGGGTTCGGTCTCGACCGAGTAGCATGGTGCTGGTTTAAGCTATTGAACGTACGAAGTGCTTGTCGGGAATGGGACCGGTAAGCCTAGTACCTAATGAACCAGTGCGGGACTTTATTCGCTACTACTCTTGAGATGCGTCTCCCGGTTTGATTCCAGTAGTGCAAGTGTGAGTCTGGACGTGCCGTGTGAGGGCGTTCCAGTAACCTTGTACTTAGGACTGTGGCACATGTCCCTAATCTGGGGAGTGACGGGAACCGCCTGGTCGGGGTAGACCCCGCATTCGCTTTTATTTGATTTCTTTAGGGTCTACCTTCTTCCGTGTATCTTGGGTTTACCTTGCAAGGATATAAATCGATCGATTGTCGGTCACTCGTCGTTATCTGAGTCGGCTTGACCACTGGCTACCCCATGTTTATTTATGAAACATTTTGAATTAATATTGTTGACTGATTAATCTTGTTTGCACAAACATGCTTGTTTAGTTAGGTGCTTACTTAGAATGGTTAACATACTAGAACTTGAGCTAAAATTGGAAAGTAAGGATCAACTCTTAGTTGCTTTTGGCAAAACAAACCCACCAGTGTTGATGGCTATTAAGTACCACTTTCGGCCCTCAATATTCTCACATAAATGGAGGCATATGCATTATTTACTTGCATTTTGGTTTGAATAATGTAGTTCCACTTGTCCTTGGATATTATTTTTATGTAGGTGAAATACCCATTAAAAGAGATAGAAATCCACCTTCTATGGAGATACCATGCCAACTCAGCTGAGGAGGTGGCTGCCACCAAGGACACACATGGCATTCCACGTCATTAATCCAAGGGAGGCACTCACCGACGAATCAGAGAGCGCCACATGGACTTCACATGGATCAAGGGGCCCACCTCGGATACCAAATCAAGCCATGCACCGGGGATGGATCAGAGGGCCCACAGGGCAGCCACCTAGAGGAAAACCACCCCGAGTGGGGGGCCTAGGGGGCCGGCCGATCCTAGGATCGGCCGAACCGCCTCTGGCTCACCCCATCTTGCCCCTACACGTGGCAGCTGCTCATTGGTCACTTACCTCACTCCCGGGTGTTTTGAGGCCATTTGGTGCCCGAGGCAAGCCTCCTCCTTGCCTATAAATAGATGGGGAGGGGCTCCCATTTCACACACACCACTCTCTCATTCTCCTCTCACTTTTAGTTTCCAAGGCTAGGGGGTAGGCTAAAGTACCTCTTCTTCAGGTTCCAAGTCTTCATTGGAGTCTAGGTATGAGTTCTCTTTTATCTTTATTTCATTGTATGACTTTGATCTACTTCAGTTATTCAGCTATTTCATATAAAGTCATGGTAGATCATATGCTTGATATGTTCTTGAGTTCATCCTTTGTTCGTCATTTAGAGGCTTGTGTTCTTCATGAACACTACCTTTTGATCCACTTGAAGGATGATAAACTCATTCCTTATGTGTTTGTTCATAAGTTAGAGGCTCGTGTTCTTCACGAACACGACCCTTTGATCTTGTTAACTAGACATAAGAGAGTTCATATCCGTTCGTATGTCTAGCCTTAGTTGATCTTGTTAGATGGCATGAGAGTGTTGCATGAAGTTTGTGTTCAAGCTACGGTACTCGGTCTAAGTTAACCAGTCTTCTGGTGGCTATCACCCTGGGTCACAATAGCCCGGGCCGGGTGAAGTCTAGCAGCAACGCAGGCATGGTGCTTAGGTTGTGTGGCTGCGTTAGTTATGAGCATACCCCCCGTAACGATAGAGGTAGGCCGCAGTGGTGACAACTGTTGGACCCTTTGGAACCCTCCGCGCTGGGGTACTTGCTGTAGGAGTCTAAAGTCTAGTTTCGCAGAATGCTGGTCGTCGCGGGCTAGCTCCCCGTTTATACCTGGGTGCTGAACCTTACCCTCTCCTGCAATGCTCATGCATATCTCCTGTATCTTCTAGCTTTGTATGTTTAGTACATTAGAACCTAGAGCTAACTCGTATGTTCCCCCTAAGCCGTAGTGTGCTAGAGTAGAGGTAGATCTGAGTGTGTGTCACACTACCCATTATATCTTTATCTTACCCCTGCCTTTGAGTTTCTTGTTTCCTATATCTATCTCTTAGTTTACATTCAGTGCAAAAGCATAAATCTATGATATCCGCCATTGCCTTCCACGGATACGATACCCTTGGAATATTTTCCTTCCTTGGGGAAATGCTACAATGGTTTATCTGTGCGCTTGCGGATTCGTTCATGATCGTTTAGATTTACCTTTGGCAAGTCTTGATGTTCACGCTAACTCGGCGTCGTTAGTAGTGACGTTAAGAAGTGCCAACAGGCATTTCTTGGTGTTGTCACTAAGGATGGATTCCAAATATGTTCTTAAATTGATGGCGCTAAGAAACACCAACAACCAGCCAAAAAGCCTTGCATGTCTAGTTGTACCTTTCTTTTTGTCGGGTCAGTCTTGCTGAGTATTAGCATACTCAGCCTTGCTTAATTTGTGGTTTTCAGGTAACCCCATCTGGTCTGGCTCTATTCTAGATGGATGGGAGATTGAATGGGAGAATGACGATGAGGAGTGATATATTATGGATGGCCTCTCATATGTATCTGTCGTGTAGTTTTATTTTCCGCTGTTTAAACTCTGAAACACCTTTACTTTTATGTATGAAAAACCTGGTTTTTAATAATATGACTTGATGGGCTTTTATGTAATGTTGAATTTATATTCTGGTCCCGCCTTCGTGTGGGCTTTGCGCATATCACGATCCTGTTGTAAAGTGATTCACCGGGCATGACCTGGCAGAGGCGACAAAATACATCCTTGTTATCGCTTATGAGCCAAGTGGACCGGCTTAAGTGATAATACGGATTTATTTTGGGCGGTTCTGTCACAGCTGGTACCGGAGCGATGATATGCACCAAAGTATTAAAAATACCTTAATAACATGTTTTTGGAATAACAATTTGCCAAGAATAAGAATCTTGCTAAGTGCGTAGGACGTTAAGGTTTAAACTAGTTTGAGAGGCCCTAGAGGGAATTTTTGGGTTCTTTCAGGTGGCTAGTACTCTATGGTGTATTTAATCTGACCTCCAGCACATTTTTATTCATATCAAAACTTACATTCATGCACAATCATACTAGTTCGTCACGTTTTGCCATACGTGATGGTGCCACAAGAAAGTCCGTGAGGGATGGATGGGACCTATTCCAATGAGAACCCACGTCGCATCTGTGTCTCGTCACGTTTTGCCATACGTGATAGTGCCACGGGAAAGTCCGTGAGGGATGGATGGGACCTATTCCAATGGGAACCCACGTCGCGTCAGAGTCTTAAATAGGACGCTGTCCATGCAGCGGCATTACGCATGGATACTATTTCTATAGTGAACGGTAATGAATGTGGACGCTTTTGTGAGTGCTGGCACAAAAGGTTCGGAATATTTGTGATTTTCTGCAGGTACACTAACCACGGTTGTTAGGTACGGTAATTAAGAAATGAATAGTTGCCGACTAGCTATTATAGGGAGAGACGTATATTTATGCCTTGCCACCGGTACTAACTTCGTTTTTAAGCTTAAAAGCTTTGTGAGGGTGTTTAGGATGCTTTTTGCATCATGTTAAAAGATATCAAACTAAAACTGATCCTAAATCATTTGTTATATGGTCTTTAACTGATTTATGTTGCTTAAGGACCCTTTCATGATAGATTGATGAATTGTTGTGATAAGCAAAGATGTAACTAGTTGCTGTCCAAATTTGTCTAAGGATTATCTAGAAAATTCCTGACTAGGTGTTCTTTAGGGAAATTTCTCATCAGCTAGTTAAGCTTGTTCCATGAATTTTTTTTATGATTTTAGGATAATTAAAACTGAAGATATGAATAAATTACTAAGCAAAGGTCATGCTGAAATTCTGTCAAAATCCTGAGTTAGTCTGAAAACTCGAATTTTTACATACATTTCCTAAATGGATATGACCAGAGAATCTATAACAAAAATGTTCATTATCTAGCCTAGTTTGTGCTGTAAAAATTTCATGGCTATTGGGTTCTCAGTTTTTGAGATATGATCTTTTTAGTGAAGCTCTGCCCTGCTGAAATTTTCTGGGCAACAGCACTCTGAAAATGGATCTGTTAGACCCTTTTCCAATCAGAATTAATTCAACCTTTGAATACCAAAAATGTGAGTTAGAATGTTTCTGAGAGGCTCACAAAAGTTTGGAATTTTTGGAGTACTGGTTTTTCAGTTATGAATTTTTGTTCAGAACTGCCAGATTTGCCATATAGCATGTTAAACTCATCTTTGTGGGTTCTAACATGTGTTTGTAATCGTTTTTACAGATGGCTGCCCCTGGTTTGGTTGCGGTGAGCGCCGATGGCACGTTTGCCACCACAGGTCTGCACTGGGAGGGTTTCACCCGCATTGCGTGGTGAGCCCTTTGTGCAATCGGCTACACCACCCCTCCCTGCTACGAGGGGGTGGAGTACGAGGAGATGGGCGTACCGAGCTGCCGAGTACGAGTCACCGTGCTTCCCCACTTGGGCCACCCCGAGTGGGCTGATTTGAGCATGGAGCTTTTGTGCTACCGCTCCTTCGAGGTGGTGGAGTCGACAGCCCTGATGGTGCTCCACACACTCTCCACTCACCGACCACAGGAGATAATGAAGACACTGTTGGGGTTGGTTCCTGCCATGGACCCCAACAACCCGGTGTGGCTAGGCCGGATGGCCAACATAGCCACGCTTCTCAAGATCGTGCCACCCTACGACACCGTGCAGACGATGGCCAGATGCTTGAGGGCGTTGTACTCTCTCCAGGATCTTCGTCGAGTTCTCTTCGACGACTTAGCCAGCCGTCTGTCTGGAGCTACGTGGTACTCACACTGGGTTGTCAGACTCTTCACAGAGCAACACGGTGGGTATACACAGGATGTGCAGAATATTGCCGACCTCCAGAGTTGGTTACTACAGTTTCAGATTGAGCGGGGTGACCATCTACAACAGATTGTGGACTTCCAGGCTGGGCAGCAAGAGCTGCAAGCTCAGTTGGCAGACAGGGATGCTGAGAGGCTTGTGCACCTCCAGCATATCCAGGGCTTGCAGGATCGGGTTGAGGACCTTGAGCTTGCTGCAGAGGCTTTAAAGGTTGAGGTGGGTTTGCTACAGCAGGCACACCACCCACCGGCTGTTGGACTGGATGAGCAACAGGAGATCCAGCTTGACCCTGAGGAGGTGCAGGACGTGCCTGGATTCGACTAGTTGAGCTAGGCACACTACCTCTACTTGCAGCATGGGACTCTCCAGCAGTTTGTACATAGGACTTAGTCCTTAGATGATGTATTAGGAACATGACATGTACTCTTTGTTAGCCTCTTTTGGTTGGCTTTTGTGCTCGACTGACTTAGGGTATTCTTTTGTGTAGCTAGATGATATATAGTAACCCATATGTAATGGTGATCCACCAAATTTTGTAATCTTGTAATTATGGTGGAAAAACACCTTTCCGGCAGCAATCTGCCTAAGAAATGAAATGAAGAAAGTTGTGGTCCATTCTAAATTTTGCAATGAATACCAAAGTTGTTCATAACTTCATAATGGTCATGCTCACCAAAATTCAGCATTTTTGCATGTGTAGTTTGAGAGATATCGAATTTTTAGTAAGCTCTTGTTGGCTGTCAAAACTGCTAGACAGAGCTTTGGTAAATGAATTTTTCGACCCCTGTAAAAGTTGAATCTGTCCTGAAGTTGAATACCAAAGTTGAAGCTTATGAAATTATACATATGCTGACCAAAATTTCGAAATTTTTGACTTTTGTACAGAAAGTTATGAATTTTATACTCAGGACTATTATGCTGTCTAAATTCTGAATTTTTCATAAGTTTGAATTTTCGTATGCCTATTTTCCTTGTTATTATTTTGAGCAAGCTTCGAATATGTATCTAATGAAAGTTCAAATTTTCAGATGGCTGATAATGCACATAACATTCCTGGGGGTTCTGGTGGTCATGGTGGTGGTGATCTTCCCCCACCCCCACAAATGACTCCTGCCGAAGCGTACATGGCTGCGCAGACGAAGGTGTTGAGGCAGATTCTCAACACCCAGAACCAAATTGCACAGAGGCTGCAGCAGCCCTTCAACAATCATGGCCACAATCAGGACGGGCTAAATGCAGTCATGTCTTATGACAAGTTCAGGGGAATGAGGCCGCCGGAGTTCACCAAAGCTGAAGAGCCCCTAGAGGCTGATGCCTTCATCAGGGCTCTTGAGGCCAAATTTTCAGTGTTTGTGTTGCCTTGCTCAGAGGAAAATAAGGCCGGCTTCGCCGCCCAACAACTTAGGGGCGAAGCGCTGATTTGGTGGGAGCATTTCAAGTCAATGCAGCCACAGGGCTACCAGATCACTTGGGCTGAATTCAAGAAGACCTTCAAAGAGCACTATATTCCTAGGGGGCTCATTGATAGAAAGATGAGGGAGTTGATGAACCTCAAACAAGGGTCTGACACTGTTTATCAGTATGCCCAGAAGTTCAATAGCTTGTGTTAGTATGGTGATTATCATGTGGATACTGACAAGAAAAAGATGGACCGTTTCCGTGAGGGTCTTGTTGGTGAACTCTATGAGAGTCTAAATTTGATAAAGATTGACACGAGGATGCCATGAAAAGGGCTCAACAGGATAGGAAAAGGAAGTTTAATCAAGCTTCCGGCAGTGAGCAAGGAAAGAAATTTAAATTTGTTAAAAAAAATATGCAGGGTGTCACCCAGCCATCTTCATCAGGATGCTGGGTGATGAAGCAGTCTCAGTCTAAGCCTTCTGGCAACTTCACCTACCGCAACACCCAGCAGTCAGCTTCCAGGCCTAGTACACCCCCACCTGCCCGCAACAATGATGATCACCGTTGCTATAATTGCGGATAGCTGGGGTATTATTCCAACAAGTGTACACGCCTTGACAGCAAAATCAGCAGAGTCAGGGGCAAGGTTCTAAGGTTGGGAACCAAGGCAAGAAACAGACTGTGCAAGTGAAGCAGGGTCGTCTGAACTTTACCACAGTTGTTGACCTTCCAGAGGGAGCACCAGTGTTAACAGGTACATTTTCTATCCGTGGTCATCCAGTTACTATAATATTTGATTCTTGTGCTACTCATAGCTTTATTAATGTGAAAACCATGAGCAACTTGGGTTTGAAGTGGAGTCATACTAATCAGGCCTATATGATTGCCACACCGGGTGGAAAGGTTGCTTCACATCACGTAGCCTTAAAGGTACCACTTGAGATAGGTAGCAAGACCTTCCACACAAATTTTGTCACATTGAGTCTTGATGGGTAAATGTTATCCTAGGCATGGATTGGATGACTACACACAAAGTTGTCCTGGATATCTCTGAGAGAATGATAGAAATCAACTCACCTAATGTCGAAAATTTAATTCTTTACCTTCCTCCCAAAGGCTATAAAGGCTCTTGTGTTTACACATCCATAACTACTCTACTTGAGGACATTCTAGTGGTATGTGAGTACATGGATGTCTTTCCAGATGATTTGCCTGGCTTGCCACCAGACAGAGATGCTGAGTTTGTCATTGAGCTACAGCCTGGCACTGCCCCTATTTCTAAGAGATCTTATAGAATGCCACCCAAAGAACTTGCTAAGTTAAAGAAACAACTACAAGAGTTGCTTGATAATGGCTATATCCACCCAAGCTCTTCTCTTTGGGGCTGTCCCGCCCTGTTTGTGAAAAAGAAATATGGTAGCCTGAGGTTATGTGTGGACTATCGACCTCTCAATGCGGTGACTATCAAAAACAAATATCCATTGCCCCGCATTGACGTGCTATTTGACCAATTGGCTGGAGCTAAGGTCTTCTCTAAGATCAATATTCGGTCTGGTTATCATCAAATTAAAATCCGGCCCAGCTATGGTCTAAGACCAAGACGACATTCTCTACTCGCTATGGCCTATATGAACTTGGTCATGTCTTTCGGTCTTACAAATGCGCCAGCTTACTTCATGTGCCTTATGAATTCCGTATTCATGACGGAGTTGGATAAATTTGTGGTGGTGTTCATTGATGACATCCTTATTTATTCCAAGAATGAGTAAGAGCATGCGGAGCATCTTCGCATTGTCCTACAATGCTTGAGAGAGCATAAACTCTATGCTAAGCTCTCCAAGTGTGAATTTTGGATGGATAGTGTTAAATTTCTGGGGCACACTATTTCCAATGAGGGTATATCTGTCGATCCAAGCAAATTGCAAGAAGTTATGGATTGGCAACCCCCTAAATCAGCTCATCAAATCCGCAGTTTTCTAGGCTTGGCTGGATATTATCGCCGCTTTATTCCGGATTTCTCTAGAATTACCAAGCCTATGACTAAGCTACTGAAGAAAGGCGTGAAATTTGTGTGGAGTGAGGCTTGTGATAAGGCTTTCCGTAAATTAAGAGAACTTTTAACTTCAGCCCCAGTGCTAGCGCAGCCGGACAATTCTAAGCCATATGAAGTCTATTGTGATGCTTCAGGCACGAGTCTTGGTTGTGTCCTTATGCAAGAAAACAGAGTCATTGCCTATGCCTCATGGCCGCTTCGCCCTCATGAAAAGAATTATCCCACACATGACTTAGAGCTAGCAGCGGTTGTTCATGCTTTGAAAATTTGGAGGCATTACCTTATGGGAAATCGCTGCAATATCTTTACTGACCACAAAAGCCTCAAATACATTTTCACTCAAGTTGATCTAAATATGAGGCAAAGAAGGTGGTTAGAATTGATAAAAGATTATGATCTTGAGGTTCATTACCATCCTAGAAAGGCGAATGTAGTTGCAGATGCTCTTAGCCGCAAGGCTCACTGCAAATGCCTATCAATGGAACCTTACAATGACACTCTATGTGAGAAGTTGAGAAGGCTTAACTTGGAAATTGTTGAACAATGAAGCCTAAATGCTATATCCGCTGAGTCTGATTTATTTGATAGAATTGTCAAGGCTCAACTTCAGGATGAGGGTAGTCTTTTGATAAAACAGAAATTGTTAGAAAAAGATCCTAAATATGATTGCTTCCGGAAGGATGAGAAAAACATAGTCTAGTTTGGACAACGCCTTGTTGTTCCAGATAATTGGGATTTGAAAAAGGAAATCTTTGATGAGGGTCATCTCTCCAAATTCTCTATCCATCCTGGGAGTAGCAAAATGTACCAAGATTTGAAAGAAAATTTTTGGTGGTCCAATATGAAAGTGGAGATAGCCAAATATGTATCGGAATGTGATACTTGTCAAAGAATTAAAGCAAGTCATTTGAAAGCTTCTGGTACTCTCCAACCCTTACCCATACCTTCATGGAAGTGGGATGACATAAGTATGGACTTTGTGTCTGGATTACCACTCACATCTAGGAATCATGATTCCGTCTGGGTTATCGTGGATAGGTTGACAAAAACAGCTCATTTCATTCCAGTCTACACCAAATATGATGCCAAAGATTATGCAAGTCTTTATGTTGAGCACATTGTTCGCTTGCATGGTGTTCCCAAGATCATCATTTCAGATAGGGGATCTCTTTTTGTGTCACACTTCTGGGAACAGTTACATAAATCACTTGGCACCAAAATCATACGGGGTTCAGCTTATCGTCCTCAGACTGATGGTCAGACTGAAAGAGTGAAACAGATTCTAGAGGACATGTTGCGAGCCTGTGTTATTCATTTTGATAAAAGTTGGGATAAGTGTCTAGCTTTGGCGGAATTTTCTTACAATAATAGTTATCAAGCTAGCTTGAAAATGGCACCTTTTGAGGCTCTTTATGGACGGAGATGTCGCACTCCCTTGAACTGGTTGTTGACGTTAGATTATCATTGCAAAGTTCGTTTGGACTTGCAAGCAGACAAATCCTCCATCATAGTCAAGGGACCCTTCTTCCCTTGAGTGGTGAACCCAAGGTATCGAATCCATGGAACAATGTGTAATGCAAGATCAATCTAATAACCGAGAAACACTTGCTTCTTGAAGGGGTTTCGAATTGCATCTAATCTACTAAGATCAAAAGAGGTAGTAAGAGAAAGCATTGAGGTACCGATCTCGAGAGGGTCTAGATCGTGTGTGTGTCGTCGTTCCGAGCAAGATAAAGAGAGAGTAAAACGAATCTCATTGAAAGCTTCTTTAAACCTTGACCTTCGGTCAAACCCCCTAAATCGCCCCGCCGTACTCGGTGTCAACATCCTATCACGATGTTCCCCTTTCTTCGCGGTCGAACCTTAGAGCACACCCACAAGGAGTGCGTTGAACTACTTGGTAGATCGGGTATGCACCTCTAGCCACCGCGGCTACAAGAATATCCCATGCAATCTATCTCGAGAATAGATTGAGGAAGAAAACACCCAAGCAAGAACAAGAATTGCAAACAAAGGTACTCGATCACTAAGAATCGGATCCATTAAAACTCCATCAAAAGTATGTATACATGAATAAGATCTAACCGGGATCCTACCTTGATCTTGATTCATGCCTCCAGAACTCCGACGTGGTCTTCCTTGCAAGGTTCCCACGTCGGCTAGGCAAACCCTAGACGACTAACACGACCCTCCTCTCCAGGGTGGTGTCCCTCAAGCTCCTCTGCTCCTCGGTGGCGAATGACGAATGGCTTGATACGTGGCTTGAGGTACGAGGACTATAAATAGCTCGAGGATTAGCTAGGTCAAAGGGGGCGGTGAACAGGGCCCAGAATGGGCTGGGCCAGCCGGCCTGGGCCCATTCTAGCCCAGTTCGTCCCCGCTTTTCTTCGTGAAGCTTCTCGCGACTTCCTGAGTTTTTGTCGAGTTGCATGTGGGCCCTTGACGTCATTTTCCTCGCGGTTTAGATGAGGGGGCTTTACGTATGAACTCCCGCATCTTCCGTCTAGGTCCTCAACACTTCTCGGCCTCACGCTTTAGTCCTTGGTTCATTTGGAGTCATGTTCATCTTGTATCTTGACTTGTCCCGGGGTCCGTGATCACCTTGTAAATCCCTTGATGAACTTTACCCGGAAGTCCTCATTTAGGCTATTGATTCCTGTGTAAACAATAAACTCCAAAAACCATGCACGAGTGCGAACATAACATATAATGAGGGTTAGGATCGTTAGTGTGAATATCAAATCAATACCAACATAGAAGGTAAACAAGTGACTAGGTTGACGGAAATCGACCGCCAACATCCCCCCATGCTTAAACCTTGCTCGTCCTCGAGTAAGCCTTCTATGGATATCAGTGTTGCCCTTCGATGTTCAAAACCTACACTTGATCATACATGAGAAAACATAATGCTCTCTAGTTTTATATTCATTAAAGTTCCATAATGTACTAACTTTTATCTCTATGGAGGGTAGATATCAATCAAGCTCTTTCCACAAATACTTGGTCAAGCTCTCAAACTTTTTAAACAAATCTTAGAAATTTTGAAAAATAAAGAATGAGATAAAGAGAAAAAATGCTTTACCAAGATCAAAAATAATCATCTTGCACTTTGCTCATGTACTCTCATCTCACTTGTCTCTCAAGCCTACTTGTTCTACTCCTTTCCTCTCTCAAAGTATATGGTGGAAGGCTTTATGTAAATCTATAAGAAAGTTTAGTCCTACCAAGATGTTATAGTTGAGATATTATTAAAACAAGACTAGCTTCTCATGGTCTTACCGAGACTCGTCAAAAAGGTCATTGGAAAAATAATGTTATCAAGGAGGGGGGAGAGATGAACACACACTTTTAGATAGGTGGGCATGTGCAAATGGCAAAGAGCGATCCCAAGGCACAACGAAGTCATCGTTATCGGATCGCACATGGTTGGAAAGATGAGTATGGGCCTTGATCTTGAATCCTCTTGAAAACTCAAAAGCACTAAAACATAGCTAGAGAACCGGGGAGCTTTATTATTATTTTTCTTTCTTTCTTTCTTTCTTTCTTTCCCATCATACTTTTTCTTCTTTTATCATTTTTTTCTTTCATCATACTTTTTCTCTTCTTTTTTTATTTGCTCCCCTTGAACTCTAGACTATACTAGCACTTCCTTGGCAACCCCCCATGCTTAGACGTTTGCTCGTCCTCGGGCAAAGAGGTGATAAAAATGCCAAGGTGGGAATTGAAGCTCTCATTTTTTTCTTAGAGAGAAACACTTGAAAAATCTTCTAGGGATCCTTTTGGAAGTCTCCCTTTCTCACTTGAAGTACCTTCCTTGTAATCTTCTCCAAAATATTCATCCATACTCATATATTGGGTTGTGGTCAAGGAGGTGAACACACAAAAAAAAGATATATTTGGGTTTTGGTTGGATATCCGGCGAGGTTTGCGAAATTCCCAATGTGGAAACTCACAATGCACGGATAGAAGAGGCTGGCATAAAGAACGATACACAAAAATGGAATGACCAGCTTCTTAGTCTCGGGCCAGAGAAATCAGTCCTTGAATCAATGCACCCAAAAATAAATCTTGTATATACTAAGGTTTTGCACTCAAGTAAACTTAGGCTTGGATGGGAAGAGCAAAATGCAAGCGGTACTTGTGACAAGGTTAGCATAACTTTTTGAGAATAGAAAGGTTCTTTGATTCATCCAAAGTTGAGAGCAACGAAAAAGAACTATGGAACTTGAGTTATCATAACCTCCACACAAGATTAAGCTAGCATTTAATTAAATTTCAGATTCATGTTAAGAGAGAGCACTAGCTTAAACATGCATAAATCAAGCATAAGATCGAGCAAAGCGGCAACGGTCATCACATATCATCATGGTACAAATTCTTCATCCATAATAAGATCATAAAAGCAATGGTGGAACTTATTCATGATGATGGATAACAAACTTCTACTACCACACATGCTGAAATTAAATAAAAACAAGAAAATACTATGCAAACATAAACGCACACAAGATGAAAATAAAGAAAAGGAAAAGGAAAAAATCAAAACACACTTAAAAAGCTCCGTCCTTTCCTTCTTTCTTCACTCCTCATCTGATTGCTCTTGCTCCATTGGTTGACTTTCATTGAATCCTTGCTCATAATATGTTTGCATGGCCCCTCCATGAAATTGATGCGGCGGTACGAGTTGAAGACATCCCAATTGATGGGCGATTCCCGCCGTTCCTTCATGCCAATTGTTGACATGGCTTCAGATCCTCTCGACGTCTTGTTCATTCCTTTGCATATACGCCCCAATAATGGCTGCACTTTGTTGGGGCTAGGGCATACTTGCATAAGGCGCCACAAATGCTTCATTGGGCACAACAAAAGTTGGTGGAAAATATGTTGGAGGAGGTGGCGGCATGACTGCACCACTCTCCCATGCTTGCATCGGCACACTTCCGTAGTAGGGTGGTGGCATAGGAATCCCGCCATAAGGTTGATGGTAGGCCGCTCCTCCTTGCTCTTGGGCTGCGGAGGACGAACCTTCTTCTGTAATTCTTCCCCTCTTGTTTTTCTTGGCTGGTACGAGAATTTCTTCCTCTAACCAATTATTTCTCCCTTCAATAAATAATTTCAGCTTTATGTTGGGGAGAGGAACATTGGCTTTTGCCACCTTGTACCCTCTCTTTTCATCTCCACTAATGTATTTTCCTTGCTTCATGTAATCAATCCCAAGTGAATTTCCCGCAAGTATGAATTTTGGGTTCCTTGAAATACCCAGCTTCACAGAAATTGCTATCATAGAGAGATAGCATCCCGAACTAATTTGTTCACTCCCCGATATTGCCTCACAACACCACCGATTGATCATGATATATGATGGATCAATGGCTTTCCTTGCAACCAATGCCGAATAAAGCCAATTAACTTCCATGTCGCTGACCTTGGACTCATTCATTCTTCCCAAAATCCTTTTGCTCATCCAAGAATGAAATATCCGGATGATGGGATTTCGAATGCTATTTCTCTACCGGTTATCTTCCCCTGAAATCATGCTCCAAAATCCTTCCAATACACTTTCATTAGCATCAACTTGCTCCGGGGCTTCCCTCTGAAAACCGAGCAACTCTCTAATTTGCTCATTAGAAATTATGTGCTCATCATCCTTGAGTCAAAATGAGAGGGATGGCACCCCTTCATTAATAACCGGTGCCATGGTCATGAGAATCTCCATGGCAAGCTCCAAATGAAAACTCACTCCTACTCCATCGGAAAATTGCCCCCATCCAAGGTGGTTCATCATTTGATAGATATCCGGAGAAAATCCCAACACTTGGAGGGCATCATCATCAAAGTCAACATTGGGCACAACCCTCTTCTCTAGGCACCCAAGCTTCTCCTCCTCCTCCTCCGACATCACCAGAAATCCATACTTGCAACGTCGCGGAGTGTACGGTGGTGGAGCGGATGAACGAGTCGAGCGACGAGGTTGGACGGGCGGCTCCTCCGTTCGCCCTTGCAGTTCGGTGTACCACATGGACGAGCTTCGCGTGTCTCTTCTTCCACTAAGGAGCATGGTGTCGCACCTTGATGGCGCCACGTCCTCTTCCATGCTTCGCGGCGACTCGGAGATTGAGTGCCTCCGCGAAGAACTTGTTGATGCCGGCTTCGATGATGATGATTGTGTCTTCCTTCCAAGGACCTTGCCAAAAACCTTCTTCATCTTGTAGTTGCTGCACAAATCACAAACAAACTCTCCCGGGGGTTTCTTGCCGGTAGAAATACACACAAAAGAAGTATATGGAAGGGCAAGAATTGTGACGTATTTCTCTGAATTTTTGGACTTAAGAATGGAGAATGAATTTTTCAGAGGTGTTTCTGGAGGTTCTGGACTAGGAACTCAAGAACAAGAACTAGTAACGAAGCAAGTGACTTACCTGAGAAAGATGAGCGCCGGGGGCCAAATAAATAGGCCAGGCCGGACGGCCTGGGCCGACCGGCCTAGGGCCCCTGCCCCTCTTCTTTGTCTCCTTTTTCTCCCACTTGTTGCTTGATTGATCATGGTGCTGTGTACTCGTGCTCCACGTCGTCCACCGTCCAATTCTTCTCAGCCACTTCTTTTTCTTTCATGGTCAAGTCCTCCATCTTGATCATTTTCTTTGTGTCACTTCCATGCCTCCTTGCCTCCCATGCTATCATTCATAACCTGCAAAAACAAAACAATGCTGCCCCCCATGCTTGCCCTTGCATGTGCTCAAGATGCATTAATGATGAAGCCTTCCCATGATGCATCATAGAGCATTAGAAGTTCAATTAAGCTCAAAACCTTCCCTTGATCATGTTTAGATGCTAATTACTCCTCTAATTTCTAAAATTAAAAATTAACTCAGAGATATCAATGAGTTCATATGTATTTTTAGAGGAGTTTTTAGGCATCAAAAACATTTGTAAGTCGAAACTTTCTGACTACATTAATTTTGGTTATACCGGGATCATTTGCTTTCATTAATTGATAGCGAGCTCCTCCGGCTTGACCGTGGGGGTATGTGTTTAGGTTCTAATTTTAGCCAAACGTGAGAGAGATGTTTTGAATGAACAAAAATAAATGGGGCTTGGAAAAATTCTAATTCTAAAAGAAACCGGTAGATATCAAGTTGAAGGAAACCAAAAATCTAGGTTTACGCGAGTCCTAGCATGCGTCAAAGATTTAAAAAAATCATGAAGGAACAACGCAGGGCTCTACTCGTGTGTTTTTATGATGAAAAACAAACCAACCTTATCATCATGAGGAGGATGAAATGTGTGGGTAGGTTCTGAATTTTTGCAGTTGGTTTCTCGAAAAGAGGCAAATAAATCGTAGAATGGCTCATGTCAAAGGTTTATGTCAAATAAAATCCAAATGAAACATCCGAGCAACTTAAATGTCTCAAAAATAAGTTCAACCACTTAAGAGTTTATACCAAGTCTTGCGTAGCAAATTCTAAGACCAACTTATTTGAAAATCGGAAATAATCCGGGTTGCCCTCCCGGCAGCTTTATTCTTGAACGGGTTGTCCTCCCGGTAGCTTATTCTTGACTCAACGAACGGGTTGCCTCCCGCCTAGCACTTCGTTTATAGTCCATGGCTAGACTTCTTGTCTTCTTCACTTCAGATCAACGCTCTTTGCAGGCATTGCAATCTTGGGTACCCACTTCCGCACCATCTTGGGCACGAGCTTATTCTCCAGCTTAGTCATCTTTTTGGTCTTCACAGGCAGCTTTTGTTCTTTGGTCTTGACATATGCAACGACTTCCTTGATCACCTTCGCTTCCTTCTTCTTGGGCTCCTCCTTCTTCCTTGGCCCTTCCTTACTAAAACGACGATAAGGTGGAACATATTTAGCATTGATCATGTTGCATACCTCGAAACGTGGACGAAACTTGAATATGCTTCGTGTGCCATTGACGTCGAACTTAATCTCCCCCTTTCCAACGTTGATCATCGCCCCGACGGTCTTGAGGAAGGGCCTTCCTAGGATGAGGGGCGGCTTCTCCCTTTCTCCGATCTCAAGTACCACGAAGTCGACGAGAATGAAGTGATCTCCAACTTTCATGGGCACATCTTCGGCAATTCCCACGGGATAGCGGATAGAGTTGTCGCCCAACTCCAAACACATACCCGTAGGCTCAAGTGGTAAGCATAGCTTCTCGAACACATCTCTTGGCATGACACTCACGCTTGCTCCAAGGTCGCATAATGCCTTCTCGAACGTGAATGAGCCAATAGAACATGGGATAGTCGGACATCCAGGGTCTCTATGCTTCTCGGGCCCTTGATTTGCGATGGTGGCACTACATTGTTCGGACATCTTGACATGGTCTGCTCCAAGTGTTGCCATCTCATACTTGTTTGCAAGTATGTCTTTGAAGTAGCGAGAATATGTAGGAACTTGGAGAGCGTCCAATAGCGGCATGTTGATGCTTAACCTGCACACCACTTCCACAAACTTTTCAAAATGATTATCAATTTTACCTCGAAAGTAGCGTGTCTTTAGTGTAGGCATCTTCGTGTCATCACTTGGCATTTCGAATTCCGGCTCTTCGGTAGCAATCTCCGGAATAGTAGTCACCTTCTCCTTAGTGTGATCACCCGCTTCAACGGTTGGCTTAGGCTTCCTTGCTCCGGCTGGAAGTTCGGGATCCTCTGTCTCATTTCCCGACCGAGTTTGAATAGCCTTCGCCGTCTCGGGACCTTGGGGCTGCCCCGGCAATCTTCCTTCATTAGCGGTTAAGCGCCCGGTAAGTTGTCCCACTTGCGTCTTCAATATCTTCATTATGTTGAGCACTTGTTGGTTGGAGCTCCCGACCTCCGTCACCTTGCCATCAATATTCTCCAAGATTTTATCCATAGCCTTGAACTTAGTGACGGTGTCCTTGTTGATCTTTGCTTGCTCGTCCATGAAATCCTTCAATTGTATACGAAGAGGCACCGAATTTTGAATAGACGAACTTGCATTAAATTGAGGTCTACCTTGCCCATAGCGGAAGTTCGGCAAATCTCCTTACCTCATATAGTCGAGCACCTTTGCTTCCTTCGGACAATCTTTTTGGACATGGCCGTACTCCCCACATTCTTCACACGTGGATCTTGCTTCGGCGGCCTTCAAGTCTTGGGCGGCCTTCTTCTCTAGCTCCATCTTTTCCAACCTTCTCATGAGCGAGTCGATCTTCCCTTCTAGAAGTTCTTCCTTTTCAACCTGCAAAACACCTTTAACATTGCCCGTCGGTTGAACCGAAAGTAAGCGTCCGGATGACGCCCATGTATCATTATATGCAACCTTCTTGAAAAGAGTGAATGCCTCCGTCGGAGTTAGCTCAATAATAGATCCTCCCGCCGATGCGTCGACTACGGTCCTCGATGCTAGATTGAGACCTTGGTAGAACTTTTGAACAAGGTCCTCCTTCGGGAACTTGTGATGTGGCACGGCTCGGGTGTACTCATTGAAACACTCGAAAGCTTCCGTAATAGTCTCCGTAGGATATTGAGCAAAAGTAGCAATCTTATTACGCAAGCTTTGAGTCTTACCCGGCGAATAGTACTCCTTCATGAAAGCTCTCATCAATGCTTCCCAATTTTGCACCGTCTCCACCGGTAGAGTATAGAACCATTGCAAGGCTTTTCCGAGAAGTGAGAACGGAAAGAGTCTTGCCCTCAATTGATTTTGATCCAGCCCCTCCATCGTGAATGTCTGACAAAGTTGAATGAACGCTTGGATGTGAAGGTTAGGATCCTCTTTACCGGTGAAAGGTGTATGTTGCACCATGCGGATGGTTGAAGTCTTGATCTCAAACGGCCTTCCGATGTCAGCTAAGTTGAGGATGGGTAGATCACCAAGCTCCGGGATGCAAAGCTCCCCGATCTTCCTCTCCTCTCCCATTGGTGGCGGTTGAGGTTGATCTTTCCTTGGACTTGTAGGTGGTGATTCCTTCTTCGGACTTGTAGGTGGTGATTCCTTCGGAGATCCTGACGGTCCTTCGTCTCTGGTGTTTGGATCTACAATCCCCAGCTTCCTAGATCGTGCTTCGCGTCTCCTTTGCCTGTAAAGTTTTTCTGGATCATCCACAAATTTTTTTGGTTTGTTGGAGAGGTGGCCGTCCATCTCCTGTTAGGGTTAGCGATAAACAAAATATACAAAAGATCTAAAAAGAAAAGAAAACTATAAAAAGGGTTAGTCAAAAAATAGATTAGATTGGTTTTTGAGGATGATCAAAGTTTAGTAGATGCAAAAGAAAAATCAAAAAGAAACTGAAAATACTTACAAACGAGATATTAGATTGGATCTTAATTACTTGTTCCCCAGCAACGGCGCCAGAAAAAGGGGCTTGTTGACGTTTGATTATCGTTGCAAAGTTCGATTGGACTTGCAAGCGCACAAATCCTCCATCGTAGTCAAGGGACCCTTGTTCCCTTGAGTGGTGAACCCAAGGTATCGAATCCGTGGAACAATGTGTAATGCAAGATCAATCTAATAACCGAGAAACACTTGTTTCTTTAAGAGGTTTCGAATTGCATCTAATATACTAAGATCAAAAGAGGTAGTAAGAGAAAGCATTGAGGTACCGATCTCGAGAGGGTCTAGATCGTGTTTATGTCGTCGTTCCGAGCAAGATAAAGAGGGAGTAAAACGAATCTCATTGAAAGCTACTTTAAACCTTGACCTTCGGTCAAACCCCCAAGTCGCCCCGCCGTACTCGATGTCAACATCCAGTCATGATGTTCCCCTTTCTTCGCGGTCGAACCTTAGAGCACACCCACAAGGAGTGCGTTGAACTACTTGGTAGATCGGGTATGCACCTCTAGCCACCGCGGCTACAAGAACATCCCATGCAATCTATCTCGAGAATAGATTGAGGAAGAAAACACCCAAGCAAGAACAAGAATTGCAAACAAAGGTACTCGATCACTAAGAATCGGATCCATTAAAATTCCATCAAAAGTATGTATACATGAATAAGATCCAACCGGGATCCTACCTTGATCTTGATTCACGCCTCCGGAACTCCGACGTGGTCTTCCTTGCAAGTTTCCCACGTCGGCTAGGCAAACCCTAGACGACTAACACGACCCTCCTCTCCGGGGTGTGGTGTCCCTCAAGCTCCTCTGCTCCTCGGTGGCGAATGATGAATGGTTTGATACGTGGCTCGAGGTACGGGGACTATAAATAGCCCGAGGATCAGCTAGTTCAAAGGGGGCGGCGAACAGGGCCCAGAATGGGCTGGGCCGGCCGGCCTGGGCCCATTCTAGCCCAGTTCGTCCCCGCTTTTCTTCGTGAAGCTTCTCGCGACGGGTGGGTGGCTGGCCGGTGGGGTTCCTCCCTATAAAAAGATTTTTTTACTATTTATTTGGAGCTTTTTTTGGCGCTGGCTCGAAAATCTCAGTGCTGGCGGGTGACTTAAGCACCCGCCAGCACTGAGGTCTCTATGCTGGCGGGCGGACACCCACCAGTGCTGAGACGATTTGTGCTGGCACAAAGTCGCTGGCGGGCACTCCACCCGCCAGCAAAGACCCCTTTTACCCGCCAGTACAAATCGTTTGTGGCCTAGTGCGATTTGGTCTGCAAGGTCTGGCCGGCTGTTTCGGACGCACAAATTACAACTATTTGCTCCTAAGTCATATTTAATGACATATGTAGGCTATTTGAATAATGGTAGGTTGGATAATTTAGATGTATTCAGGAGGTTATCTTAAATTATATAATGGTATATATGGTAATTTAGATAAGCAGTATGAAGTTGTTTTAAATTATTTTTATGATGGCATAAGTGGATAAATAAGTTGTAGTATGTTATTATAGACCTTTTTTTGAGAATATGTTATTATAAATATGTTATTTTAGACTTTTTAGAATAGAGATTAGACATGAGAAAATTTAGCACGGCTAGGCTCGAGCCCCACCCACCGGGCTAAGCTCTCATTATAGAAGTTATCTTGCGCGTTCTCCAAATTTCATTATAGAAGTTCAAAACCTGCCAATATAAAAGTTTTTCCTTATCTCCGGGAACACATTTTTCATAATTGGCAGACATTCAAATTTTGAGTGGAAGTTCGCTTAAATTTGAGTTGAAGTCGCTGTCAACACTAAACCGAGGCCGAGAAAAACTAAAACTTCATCACGATTTTCCCGTCAATCCATTCACCAAAACATAGGTCACCCTTTGGGAAAGATGTAGTGCTATAGCTCCTCTACAACATTTATTTTTGGAGATTTTTCACTTAGTTATCACTTTTTAGAGTTTGGCCTTTTCGAAGGTGTGCACATGGAATAGGATCAGAGGCAGGCGTCGCCGTCGCCGTGCCCAGCGCGCGTGCGCGCGCTCTGGCCATGCCAGCCACGTGGCGACCCTCTTTTCCTCCGGCGTACGGACACATTGCAGCCGTCGTTGTGGACCGTGTGTGGACCGTGGACGCTCCGCACTCACCCGGGGCCGTACGCTGTGCCCAGTGGCACATCGCAGCCTGGGCGCAGGCCTGCGCGGCCACGCGCTGGCGTGCGTGGTGCCGCGACGCATCCCCGCGCATGCAAGGGATGCCAGCTGGCCGAGCCGCGCTCTAAGGCGCCCCCTGGCCGTGCCCTCGTCAGTCTCGCACCTCACCTCGCTCGCCCACATTTCTTCCCTCGCGTGCGCTGTGCTCTGACTAAGACGAAAACAGGGCCGCCTCCGCGTTCCACTACCGACGCCGCAGCCGCAGCTCGGTCTCCATCCGGCCTCGCTGCTTTTCCCCTTCGTGTCCTCCGTTCCTGCTCCACCCCGTAGCGCGCACGTGCTCCTGCTTGGTGCGCCCACGCCGCCGTTCGCCGGGCCAGGGACGCAGAGACGGCCGCCGGTCACCCCACCGCTGCCGGCCATCCCAGGACCACCTCCGCACCCACCAGAGCCCAGGAATCGAGCGAGGGTGAGTCACCGTGCCTCCCTAGCAACTCACCCGCCCGAGTCTGGCCACATCTTGCCGCCGGCGAGCTCCTTGCGCCTGCAAGGGCCGAATTGCAGTGATTGCATTCTTTTGATGGTGTTTTATGTAAGGCAGGGACCTATGTGTAATTTTGGAAAAAATCTTTCAGGGTCCCTCTGTAAAGGTTGTTTAGGGTTTTGGCTGAAACTTTGTAAATGCGTTAAAAATCGTAGAAAATTCAGAAAAATGTAAATCCAATTGTTTTGGATTCTTTGTGAACGGATCTACAATTTCTAGAAAAGGCGTATAGGGTTTTTCTGGATAGTTTTGAAATGTAAATTCAAACTCAGTTTGATGTACTTTTATTGTAATTCAAATGTACTCATGCAATGGATATGAAATTTGGATATGTTGTTCTGTGAGCCATGTTCAGATCTGTGACCAAGTTTGACACATATTTGTGGTGTAGATTTATAGTTATGATTTTTGTAAGCTTTATGTTAGTTTAAGCTTGATGTTTTTATAGTCCCCTCCAGAAATAATTTCTTTAAGCACAAATGCACCCTAGGTCTTTGTCATGATGTTTATCATCACTGGAAAAATAATTATGATTTTAGGAGCTTGTTTGAATGATGTTTTAGATTTACTCTTGTGAAGGATGTTAAATGGATAACTTGCAAAATATGATAGATCTACTTGTGTGGGTTGGTCAGGAGCTTAGTTTTGTCATCAAACACCTGTAGTACAAATTTGAGGTCAAAATAATTAATAAATATTTTTGTAGGATTTAATGAACTTAAGCTAGGCTGAAACTTGTCTTTTTCATATAAATTAATTTGTAAATAATCTGGAGCTGAAATTTGATATTTAAGCTTGATTTGATCTTATGCTGCTTTGTGCGAAATTTGAGATAAGTTGGAGTTATATTTTAATTAATATGAATTATGGATGAATGGCTAGCTAAGAATTGAATAAATAGATGTATATGTATTATTTAAGTTTAATGAAGGTGTTTATGTTTAGTTTCTGTTTGAAATAATTTGAAAACACACCCCCTACTGTTTGGAGAAGTTTGTTAATTTAATTTGCTTAAATATGCACACAATCACCATCAAAGTAATAATTAGTCCATCATCACACACCCCATACTATTGATGAAGTTTAATAAGTTAAGTTGCTTACATGTGCACACAATCACCATCAAAGTAGTAGTTAGTTCACCCTCATCACACCCCAATACTTTTTGTGAGCTTTCTTAGTTGTTTAGATGAATGTGGCCCACAAGAGTTGGGTTTGCTGGTAATTCTCCCACCTTCACCATAATCTAATGTATGTGCATATGAACGTGTAGATTTACCCGACGGGACTTACACGCTCACTCAGGAGGAGGAGGAGGGAGCAGCTCGTAGGGAGTTGAACCAAGCTAGTGTGCACCAAGACCTGGACCAAAGTCCAGAAGAGCCCAAGGCTAGTGCTGACGTAGAAGAAGGCAAGTACCGGAGTTGCATCTAACCTTTTTCTAAAAACTCATGCTTTTACTTTTACTTTTTAGTATTTATGTTTTACTTTGTGCATTTAAGTTTCAGGAGTTGTTTTGAAACCTAGATGCATGATCCTTAGGTTCCTATGCTCTTATACTAGTATGTTAGGACGCTAGTGCCATGCTTTAAGGACACGGTACAAGTCGAGTAATGACTCATTGCTCGTGAGATCTAGGACGCTTATGTTGGAATCATAAGTTGGATAAATTGACTCGCTCATGTGGTAAGAGCAATGGGTTCGGTCTCGACCGAGTAGCATGGTGCTGGTTTAAGTTATTGAACGTACCAAGTGCTTGTCGGGAATGGGACCAGTAAGCCTACTACCTAATGAACCAGTGCGGGGACGTTATTCCCAACTACTCTTGAGATGCGTCTCCCGGTTTGATTCCGGTAGTGCAAGTGTGAGTCTGGACGTGCTGTGTGAGGGCGTTCCAGTAACCTTGTACTTAGGACTGTGGCACATGTCCCTAATCTAGGGAGTGACGGGAACCGCCTGGTCAGGGTAAACCCCGCATTCGCTTTTATTTGATTTCTTTGGGTCTACCTTCTTCCGTGTATCTTGGGTTTACCTTGCAAGGATATAAATCGATCGATCGTCGGCCACTCGCCGTTATCTGAGTCGGCTTGACCACTGGCTACCCCATGTTTATTTATGAAACATTTTGGATTAATATTGTTGACTGATTAATCTTGTTTGCACAAACATGCTTGTTTAGTTAGGTGCTTACTTAGAATGGTTAACATACTAGAACTTGAGCTAAAATTGGAAAGTAAGGATCAACTCTTTTAGTTGCTTTTGGCAAAACAAACCCACCAGCCAAAAAGCCTAGAAAGTCTAGTTGTACCTTTCTTTTTGTCGGGTCAGTCTTGCTGAGTATTAGCATACTCAGCTTTGCTTAATTTGTGGTTTTCAGGTAACCACATCTGGCCTGGCTCTATTCTAGATGGATGGGAGATTGAATGGGAGAATGACGATGAGGAGTGATATATTATGGATGGCCTCCCATATGTATTTGTCATGTAGTTTTATTTTCGGTTGTTTAAACTCTGAAACACCTTTACTTTTATGTATGAAAAAACCTGGTTTGTAATAATATGACTTGATGGGCTTTTATGTAATGTTGAATTTATATTCTGGTCCCGCCTTCGTGTGGGCTTTGCGCATATCACGATCCTGTTGTAAAGTGATTCACCAGGCATGACCCGGCAGAGGCGACAAAATACATCCTTGTTATCGCTTATAAGCCAAGTGGACCGGCTTAGGTAATAATACGGATTTATTTTGGGCGGTTCTGTCACAGACACCATCTCAGAGAGGAGGGTCATGCTAGTTGTCTAGGGTTTCCCTAGCCGACGTGGAAACCTTGCAAGCAAGACCACGTCGGAGCTTCGGAGCTAGGATCAAGATCAAGGTAGGATCCCGGTGGTGATCTTGTTCATGTAATCATTCATGGTGAAGTTTTCTAGTGAATCCGATTTCTAGCGATCAAGTGCCTTCTTCTATGATTTTGCTCTCTCTTGGTTTTGCTTCTTCCTCAATCTATTCTTAAGATAGATATCTTGGGGTGCTCTTGTAGCCGCGGTGGCTAGAGGTGCATACCAGATCTACCAAGTAGGTTCAACGTGTTCCTTGTGAGCGTGCTCTTAGGTTTACCTACACAAAAAGTGGGGGCATCATGACACGATGTCGTTCACGTGTACGGTGGGTACCTTCGAGAGTTTGATCGGCGGTCACGATTTAAAGATGCTTTTTATAAGATTCGCTTTGCTATCTTCATCTATCTTGTTCGGAGCTACAACAAAAGCATGATCTAGGCTCTCTAGATCAGTTATCTCTACGCTTTCTCGCGCTACCTCTTATGTGTAGTAGATTAGATGCAAAATAACTTCTCAAAAGAAAGTGTTTTCCGCTTTATTGGATTGAATCTTGTGTTGCACATGTTCCACGGATTTGATAACCTTGGGTAATACTTGAGGGAAAAAGGTACTACATGATCCATAAGCTTGCGGTGAATCTTGGCACGTTATTGAATCGTCAACAACATCTACCAGGGAAGATCGTGCCCTGTGCTTGCTGCCGCTCCCGCTAGGAGGAAGTTTTGCCGTAGCCGCGCTGCTGTCTTTTGTGCCTTCAGAAAACATAGTTTGAGACACCTTTCATAAAGCATAATTTTTCGCTCGGTTCTCCGTTTGAGCTCAAATTTTTACAGTAGATAGAACTTTTCATTCCATTATAAGGCACACTCACCTTTGGTCAGTTGGAATTCTCAAAAAATTCAAACAAAATTGGGAAGAAAAAGAAAAAATCATTGAAATGTTTTGAGGGTTTTCATTTAAAGTTCCTAAATTTCCTTAGGTCGTAATACACCTCTGTTATAGGTGAAATTTTGTGTGCTTCCATCTTTTATGATCATTGTTCAGAGGTAAAATTTTCAGAAAAAGTCAAGGTTGTTTGTTGTTACTCCTTTTGACAGTCACTATCAGAAAAAGAAGCAAACCAAGTGCTTTCTTTGCTGCTTTGCTTGTTTCGTGAGTTCTATATTCCTTGCTTCTTTCACTTTATTGTGCTACATCTTGGACACGTCTTAGCTAGCAATTGTGACTTTTGCTTTGGACACTTATTGAACTTCGCTAATCTGCACTCGTTATTTGCTAATCCTTGTTGTCATATTGTGCCTACCCATAGCTCCACATATACTTCTGTCAGCACAGCTTCATCTTGCAACTGTTACATCCGAGCTCGACAACTAATTGTGTCGCCCTATTGGCTTTGGTAAGAACACTTGCAAGATGGTGGTAAGCCGCTTGAGATATTGCATTCCACTTTCCACACATGCTAGTAGTTGTTAGTTGATAGGGATAACCCTTTTGTGATGTCTTTTACTGTCATCTAACCATGTCAGGTAACGGGAAAGGAGTGGAGTCCCCCACGAACTTCAATGAGTGCGTGTCCAAGGACGAGCTTACGAAGCTTGCTACTGATCAGCGTGCCTATATGCAAGATCAGTTTGATGCATTGACGCACAATATTAATGGTTTGGTCACCCGGATTGAACATCTTGAGCAACGATCCCCACCTGAGCAGCCACGTCGTCCACGTCCTAACCGTGATGATGAGTTGGAGGATGATGATGAAGAGGATGTTGAGGACGGTGATCGTGATGCAGACCATCTTCGACGTAATCAATATGGTATAATCAAAATCATGGTAATAATGATCATTTTGCTAAAGTTAAATTTACCATGATTCCTTTTGTTGGTAATGCTGATCTTGGGGCATATTTGGATTGGGAGTTTGCTGTCGATCAAAAATTTAATTCCCATCAAGTTGAATCACTAAACAATTATGTATCAAGATAATAGAGCTTGTATTGCTTGGGTGCAAGTAGGTTATGTAAGAGCAATATCATATTGCCCACAAAGTGGCTTATTCTCATGTATTGTAATACATTTGAGAAATAACCAAATTGCAAATTAAACATGTGAGTGCTTCACTAGTTTATTCACAAAGTCTAAATCAATTTTCACACTTCAAGAGTGTTTGTAGAATTGGTATGCAATGACTTTGAAGTTTGCAAGTTTCAAGGGGAGTATCCTCGTGAATTATAACCTATTCATGCACCATATTGTACTCTTTTCTTTTATGAGTCTTCCTCTCAAGTTTTCTCATATAAAGTTTTTAATGCGGCAATATCAATACAGAAATATACGTCATATCTTATATTTTCCCCACTAGGGTTTTTAAAGGGGGTATTTTAAGACATAGTATATCACCTCTCTCACAAGGAGTTTTAGAGGGGATAGAAAAAGATACATTACTCTCTAAGATCTTATGAATTTAAGATTGAGAAAATGATCATATATACCACATTATTTTCTTCTTATTTTTCCCAATGGGTTTAAAGAAGTTTTAGTGGCATATCCTTATCTCATGTTTTCCCTATCAGGGTTTTTCTTGAGATAAATCAAGGCATGGATTACTCCTTAAACCTTGCAGATTTATGATTAAGTAACTACTAGACAAACTATTTCTTTTTCCCCCACAGGTTTTTTCAAAAGGAATTAAAGAACATATCGATCTCAAGATTGACTCGGTCAAAGGAGGAGTGTTACAAAAGGTCTTTATTGACCTCCTCAATGGAGCACACCAATGGGAAGCACACCATGGGTTTAAGGCCATGAAACTACTCCACTAGAAGGAGAAGTAACAGCCATGCTTAAAGAGCCTTATTGCTACCATTAAATATAATGGACAAGATCAAAGGACCACACTTAATGTTTATGTCGTAAACTCTATCTTGTCATCTCCCTATATAAAGGGATCTTGAGATCAATGAGAAGATGAGGGATTCACTATTTCATATTCTCTCTATTGTCTCTACAATTTCATTTTACAACAAGAATCACCAATAAATGAGTCTCCACTTTCAAAGCTTTTGCACTTGTTAGTGGCTTCTGTAATACTTGGGAGGATATCCAGCATCTCTCATGGAAAGAGTGATCTTGCACGGAGCACTAGCAGTCTTGGAACTCTTTGTTCTTTCTTGAATGATGCATATGAAAGGATTCAAATAGTAGAAAGTTGCAGTGTGAATGATATGTTAGCTGTCATTATATTATACCTTCAAGACCATGTGCAAAAGAACAGTGATTCTTTGCCATCAGTTGTGATGGCTCTTTGCTTGTTGCTTCTTGACAGATCCAGTAAGCAAGGTACATTTCTGACTTTGCTGCATTCTAATGCTGATCATAAAGAGATTGGAGGAACCTGAATTAGTTTATAAATTTTAGGCTGCCTTTGTGCTCTTGTTGTCTCCTTGCTGGAGTAATGAGTCATCTCGTTCATTTTTTTTAACCTTTACCTTGTTGAAGCAGTGAACAAGCACCTGGCCGACAACCGTGGAAAGATTGAAATGCTTTGCTCAAAGATACACTGCCCTGCTGAATCAAATCCTTCATGGAGATGGTAGGGGCTTTCAACATAGACTAATCAATTTTTATACGCTTCTCTTATGATGACACAAGTGCTGGATGTCTCTGTATATTGCGGAAGTTAATCATGTTTACTCGTCTTCAGGCATTACTACCAACCCTGGAAGGATCCTGCTGCGCCTTGCACCGAGATGGAGCGCATGGAACTATGGAAGAAGAGCAGGCCTGTCGAAGCCTCCTGATCCTATTCTCTAATGCCTTCAGTGCCACCCTGCCGGAATTTCAGGTACTGCCACTAGATGATGTTGAAAAGTCTGGCCTACTTAAGACTGCTATACTCCCACATTTGACCTTTGTACAAGTCATAGAATTGTCGGTGTTTAAAGGAATGCATGCTCGGTCCTCAGTTGGATCAAGTAGAGCTCCTTGCACCGGGGGGGGGGGGGGGGCTAACGGGACTGCCGAACGCAACCCATTCGACACTTCCATGGAACGGAGGGAGTAATTGCCAGCACATAGTGTATATATAAATACATAACAATATTTATGAATCTAATAAACCTAAAACGACTTATAATTTGGTACGGAGGGAGTATGATTTAGGAGATGGACATGGCGTTGAGCGAGAACAGACAGCACTCATTTTCTGAATTTGGAGAAAACAAAAGGAGGAGGCCTCCGGCTCTAGAAAATGGAATTAATCGCAGACTTGTGGTGCTGGGCTTGTGACCGCAGCTGCAGATCGATAGGAATGGGCGGAGGACAACACATTGCTGGGCGACTGGCGTCCCGACGCCCGAGCACTTGAGCATTGCTCACCGTCACAACATGTCCAGAGCCGCTCTGCTCAACGAAAGGCACGCTACGCTCTTCGGCTGCCTCGTTAACGTCATCCTTGCCCCTCAGGGTGTCCTGCTGGGATGTCACGCAACAGTTGGGAAGCGGCGACCCTCGAAAGCCATGCCTAACCATGAGAGAGAGAGGGAGAAAGAGTTGATGAGAGAGGAGGGAGAACAAACGAGAGAGATGGAAGCTATACTAATTGTGAAGAATCAGGACTCAGGTGGTGCAATTAGCAAGTCTGGAGATTTGATTGCACGTTTTGCGAGTTTGGGTACCGGAATGACACAGGGTTACAATTTGAGGACTGGTGATTACTCTCATTAGGAAGATTTCGCGCAGCGTTCAAGTTCTTGAGAGTCTGTATAAAGCATAGCAAACACATAGCCGTCCTAGCTCAGTGGTAGAGCGCGTGGCTTTTAACCACGTGGTCGTGGGTTCGATCCCCACGGACGGCGTATCTTTTTTTTTCACTCATTTTATCATTATCAACTCCGTATTTTCCATCTCAATCCGGAATCAACCAACTCTGCGATGCGCTCTGCCACTATTGGACGGCGTTTCTCTTTTTTCTCACTCATTTTATCATTATTATCAACTCCATATTTTCCATCTCAATCTGGAATCAACCAATTCTGCGATGCGCTCTGCCACTATTGTTTTTCCCATCTCAACCTGGAAATCTCCATTTTTTCCCCCAACTCAATCTGAAATTTTACCAATTCTGTGACATGCTCAATCTGAAAATCTCCATTTTTTTCACAACTTAATCCGAAATTTTACCAATTTTGTGGCATGCCCTGCCACTATTGCCAATCATAGTAATTTTACTTCTGTCAACAAAGTACTGCGATGTCAAAGTATCTAATCTGAATATCCTGAAAGCCATTGGCAACCAATATTTTAGAACTAGTCTACACTCACGCATGATAATTACTCCCTCCGTTCCAAAAAAAAAAACAGTCATTTTAAAATTGTCATAAGTCAGACTTTTTTTTAGTTTGACAAAATTATAGAAAAAACTACATATGTTTTTGTATGAAATAAGTACCATTAGATTTATCATGAGATTTATTTTTATAATATACTTATTTGATGTCATACACATTGATATTTTTCTTCATAAATTTGGTCAAAGTGAGAAAATTTGACTTAGGTCAAACTTAAAACGACATGCTTTTTTGAAACGGAGGAAGTATGTTTGTTATCTTTTTCTTTTTCAATGACAATTATGTTTGTAATCCTATTTTCAAAAGCATTGAACATCAGAATTTCAGGCGCGTGACTTGCGAACTTACCGTACCGTGTATTGTATTTCGGAATTCGTCACCATGCACCTAAAAAAAATAGGACCACAATGAAACCACCGTCGTGTCAGCAGTGACAGGTACAGCCATGAATGAGTCAGTCCTTCACATGTTTGGTGTTGCAACTTGCAACGGCATCCATGGCAGAGCACATGCCAATGAGCACCCGGCCGGCCAGGACGGGGAGTACGGGGACCAGCGGAAAGAGAAATGCAGCAACAGAAAGCACAACTGATCATGGAATCCGATACAACCAATCAGACATTCAGACCACCAAGAAACTTACGTACGATACATACCAAGATCAGATTATCAGATGATGACAACCATCCTAAACCTCCCAACCTCACCTAAGCGTCTTTCATCGCTAAAAATCCTACCACACCCATTAACATCATTAACGAACGAACAGGGATTAGAAGAGCTTGTAGGGGGAGGACGCATCCAGAGGGTGGATCAGGTAGGTGAGCACCAGGGCCACTAGCATCAAGACATATGCGATCCCCAGGTCGATTGATGTGCCTGCAGGGGGGATCAATCACAAGACAGATGCACATGTTAGTCCTGCAAACCACAGAACATGAAGAGGAATCTGATGTACTACTGTACTAGAGAGAATTGCTGTCACATGTGTAACTAATCAGTGATGTGATGAGTAATTGCTACTAGCGCAGCGAGCAAGTTTAAACTCACTGCTATAATTTGAGACCAATTTAGTGCATTTCTGCATGTACAAAGAGATTGGGCAGAGGATTCTATATTGTTTCAAATTAGCATTGGAATTTTTCAGTGAGTACGAAGCATTCATAAGTAAAAAAAAAATTGTCAAGATTGCACAAAGGATGAAGTACTCTCAGTACAAGTGTTGCAATCTACGGTCACTCTTCCTACTTCTAACTTTTACCTGATGAAAATCAACAGTACAGGGCAGTTCACACAAAACAATTTGTCAGGACAGCACAAACCACAAAGAAAAGTCATTTTCAGTACTTGGTACCACGGCGCATTCTAGTCAACATTTAAACCAGTGGGACATGCCAGTTCACACATCAACCAATTTGTCTAGACCGCGCAAAGAGAGGTCCTTTTCAGTACTCATTACAAATGGCAAATTCCTTCCAAATTGTGCAGTCATTTTAAGGCAAAGAAATCCCCATCTAGATACGTGTCTGTAAAGGGAAGACTGCCAACATGGGCTGAAAGCTACTCCAGCACCAATTAAAATCACAAACTAGCATAGGGAAATAGACGACAGCTTGCAAAAGAAAAGGACCCAGCATGGATCTGTCTAGGACCACCAACAGATTAACAGAGGACCATCCCTCCCTCTTTTGTAGTGAACCACCTAGGACCATCTCTTCATCGACCTGAGATCACTAACAGATACATAGCTGCCTAGATGAATTGAGAGTACATTCTTCACCTCACATCAGGAACGCATAGCTACCCTGTTGTTGTGGCAATGTGGCATTTAATTTGAGCTACAGAGAACAGAGAAGTGGCATTCCAGCACTTGCTCCTGTCAGAGCAAAAATGCAAGGAGATTGCAGTAGCCACAATCAACATTTCTACAAACTACAAGTCATTTAGTTAAAAAAAAACCACAAGTCCATTTGCCACAGAAGCATTAGACAATGTGCGAATCTGACACCAGTTGGTCGAGATAAGAACATCTTTGATGCCTGGACAGTAGGACTCCACTAATCAATACGCCAAAAAAAACTCCTACAAACATGCAGAAACGCTAGTATTTATTTTGACATAACGAATTTCCTAGGTGTCGAAATTGAAAGCTGGCATGAGGACAACTCCAATGTGATAGTGACTACAATGTTCATTTAATTTTTCCAATTTATAATGTATTTTCGCACAGACGCATCCAGAGTCCTGACCACAAAAGGGAGCATATATGCACGAGATTCGCACTGTTTCAACTAAAATTAATGCCGAAACATGGGGATCTAACGCAATGCACATGTGGGTGTCGAGTAAAAATCATGCCTACATTTTTTTTCTCTTTTAACGTACACAAGCAAGCACAATGCGCCAATTTTCTTCCACCTCGCGCTAAGTAGGAACCAGATCGACGACGAACACCGGAGATTTTGTTGCAACGGTGAACAAACAGAGGACGCACGACGAGGCCCGAGGCGCGCGGCCCGCCCACGATCCAGCCGCGCGGATCGAGAGAGAGAGAGAGAGAAACCCGCGAGGGGAACGGATTCGCGGACGCAGATCGCAATGCGGGAATCCTCAAGGGAAGAATAATGGGGAAGGCGGGACCGGGGGCACGTACCGTCGCTGGTTGGCGCGGGCGCCGGAGCCTGCGCCTGCGCCACCGCCGCGGCCGGCATGAAGATGGCGACGACGAGCGCGGCCACCGCGACCGCCCCGAGCCGAGACCTCGCCGCCGCGGCCATTCCTCCGTCCGCCGCCGGCGCGGGAAAAAGGAAGGGAGAGGGGACGGACGGACGGCACGGCCACCACGCCACGCACCGGCACCGACCACGCGCACGCCTCTCTCTGTTTCTCTCTCTCTCCTCCGTCCTCTCTCTCTCCGCGCTCTGCTCCTCAAAAAAAGCCTAGGGCTATGCCGAGACGTGGCTGCGCCTCTACTGAAAAAAGCTAGCGAGGTACACGTATCGATGACATGCGGGTCCCGCGGGACCCACCGTTACGCGGGCCCGCGGGCAGGGGAACCGCGCGGAGTGGGGGCCAGTTGGGGTCGTGGCCTCGTGGGGGAGGGAGAGAGATTTCTCTATTTCCAACGAAGGATATGCTGCCTCTGGGGACGTGGTGGCCGCCCGTTACACTGCATATGGGCCCAGTAAGTACCGGACCCGGTGGCATAGAGCGGGCGGCGGAGCTCTGAGCCGTCACGTGGTGGTGTCTCTCGCTCGGGTCGTGCGAGGCAGGGACGCGCCAGCCTGGGGGGGCCTGGGCCGAAACTGCTTCGGTTTGCCGGCTCGGGCCCACGGGCCACTCGTGGTGGCTGCCTCAAGATGACAGGCGGGCCCGCGCGGTGAGCCTGCTGTGCACTCACGAGCTGTCTTGAGCTCGTCGTGCTGTGCCTGAAACGGAACATGAGTTCGTTGAACGGGAGGGACCGGCAATGTGCTGAATCTGGCGACGGCAACTGTTCAACATCTACTGTGATGTTCAAAGATACTGTTCATCTACCGCATGTTCGGGCAAATCGAAAACCCTCTCGAAAACGATTATTGCCGGCGAGCTTGCACGGAGCAGTTGAATTAGCATCATGGGTTTCTCTGGATTATAGTGAGAGTGAAGCGAAAGATCGATGTGTGACAATCAACCAGCCTCTCTGCTTTTGTGGTCGCCGAGCAGGCTATGCACTCGGCTCGTGCGGCTTGCGGGAATTAAGGATAAAAGGCACCCTTTCCAGTTCACCGGCCACCCCCAAGCAGTCACGTCACGTCCAGCAACACCCCTCACATGGGACGGGAACGGGGATCATGGGACGACGACCGGACCGGATCTGAGTGAGACCTGGCCCTGCACTTGGAGGAATGCAGGATGATGCAGCAGGTGAGTAGCAAGTGGCATCTTGGCAGGTTGCAGCCCACCCACATGCAGAATCCAAATCGTACCACAGCCCGTTTATTTCCAGGATTAAACTTTAATTCATGTCATCTATTAAGATTAAGTAGTTCATATTTTGACAATGCGATGCGATAGCAAACATGTTCTCATGGTAGAGCAATTAGACTTAATAGATACATCTGGCAAAGTGACCTCAATCTATGCAACTAGTTTTATAATTAGCTCATATATAAATAATAATCCTCACAAGAACTAACTTTAACACACAACAAACCCCCCCCCCCTCCGCAGGACCGTCCTTTGGTATAACTTAAAGCCCTCAAATTTGTGGTATATAACTATGTAAATGGTCGGGTTTTTTTTTTACTTCAAGTTTGACCGGTCGTCTTGTTCAAAAAATGCGTGCAACCATAGTCAAATTTAAGTTATTTTTGAAGAACTCTTATTAGTAAAGCAAATCACAACAAAAATATGATGTTTTGCATAATTTTTTTAATAAGACGAGTGATCAAATTTGAAAAAAAAAGTCAAATGAATTGTAGGAAGGAGTATTTTTGTTGTTGTCTTGAAGATTAGCACACACTACGGTCCAATTGCTTGTTGGCTTGCCTCTTGAATTTTCTTTGAGCTACCATATGTCTGTTGATCCTTTTTGTCATCCTCGTGAGACATCGTGCCGCTCTCGCTGAGACGCAGCTAGAGGTGCGCCAATCGTTGTCGGCCGCCGTTTTGCACTACCGGTTAAATGAGGACACACAGGATCAGTCACAACGCAAAAAAAAAAAAGGAAAAAATTGCTTCAATGACCAATTGCACCGCTAATTAGAAAGTACATAAATTAATTTTATTCTTTTCACCACTCCAATTCCAAGGGCCATTTAGTTTCGTACAGGGTCTCGGAATTTTTCGAAATGGTCTGTGCATCCAAACACCCCCTATAAGGATTATTGGAGCATCTCCAAGAGTTCTCTATTTTGCACTACTAGTTAAATGAGGACACACACAAGGCCACAATGCAAAAAAAAAAAGGTTTTCATCAACAATTGCACCGCTAATTAGAAAGTGCATAAATTAATTTTATTCTTCTCACCACTCCAATTCAAGGGGCATTTAGCTTCGTACATGGTCTCCGAATTTTTCGGAACGGCCCGGTCCGTGGATCCAAACACTCCACCCCCTACATATAAGGATTATTACTATGCTAGTGTTGACGTGTTTGTTCACTATACATATAGGGATCCAAACAACCCTACATATAGGGATACCCCAAAGGAGGCAAGGAAAGCGAGTCTCGCTCGCACGCGCAGTTGGTGGCTGTCGTTGTGACACATTTTGGGCCAAACAAATGCAGTGAACAAACTCTGTACGTACATCCTGCGCGCGTGTTGTACATCATATGGATGCATGGTTGGACGGTTGGGCCGTATCCCGTACGTAGGTAGGGTAGAGAGAGAGTGTCGAATTTTTTTTATATATTTTTTTCTTTGATTTTCGAAAAATAAATGGACGAACCAAAATTTCGAGAAATACACATCTGCCGTCGTACCCCACGGCGGCAGATACCTGCTGTCGTGTCCCACGGGGCAGGATCCCTGCCGCCGTGCCCCACGGCGTTACGGCCCTGCCGCCGTGGGGTACGGCGGCAGGAGAGCACCTCTGGCGGCAGGGCCGCGTGGCACGGCGCCAGGCCCCTGCCGCCGTGCGCCACGGCGGCAGGCCCCTACCGCCGTGCCACACAGCGGTAAGGCCATTTTTATTTTTTTTAAAAAAATTCATTTTTAAAACACTTTTAACCTTTTTAAAAAACAACAAACTGATAAGTGTAAGCATAATCATAAGATCATATCATAATCAACGAGTAGATGCAAATAGTTTATACAAAATCATGGTAAAAGTACTACTACATCTAAATGTGTCGGTGCCTCTTCGGCCTAACAGCTCTAACGCCAGCCCAGGTGTGGTCCCGGGCGTACGTCCAGGGGTCAGGTGCCCTGACCACCCGCGGTCCGAGCTGGTCGGGAGACGGTGTCGCCATGGCCGCCTGCGACGAGCCTGGAGCATCCGGTGTCCCTCCGCCGGCCGGTGTCGCTCCGCCCGCCGGTGCCCCTCCGCCCGCCAACGACGACCCTGCACCAGCCGGTGTCGCTCCGCCGGCCGCCGGGGTCGCTCCGTCCACTGGCTGTGTCGGCTGAGTCCCAACAGGCGGTGCCTGTGTGAACTGTGACGGGCCAACCTCCTCGGCCTGCGGGGCATCCATGGTCGCGAGAATGTCGCGGTACGCAAACTGATCCCACTCCAGGTGCTCCTCGATGGTCGCGTCGAAACCGGCTGCAACGAATAGTATTAGTTCTCTAAAACGTATCGTACTTAACGAATTTTACTGTAAAGTTAAGGTCGTTACCAGGCTGGAACATAGGCGAAGTGGACAAAGAAGGAATATCTGCCGCCGCAAACTGAAAGACCGGCGGTCTGAAACCTCCTAGCGGAAAGATCGGCGCTCTAGGTGCCGTCGTCTCCGGCTGTCGAGGCCCGGCTGTCGGAAAGAGCGGCGGTCGCCCTGTACGATTAGAATATAGTATAACACAAACACACAACAATTCCGTGCATTAGTTGAAAATAAGGTCCACTGAAAGTACCTGCGTCGGGGGAAACAAACGGCCGCTGCACGTAGGTGTACGGGCCCTGCGCCTGTGGCTGCTGCTGTGCCGTCAAGCCGCCGGCAAAGGTGGAAGGCGTCGGCTGCGAAGCCGCTGTCGAGGCGGAGCTCGAGGACGACGCTGGGTGGCGCGGAAGGAGAGGAATCTCTGCGGCCCCGGCGTAGTTCACGATGGCGGAGTACCTCATGGCAGCATCGACGATCCTGCCGTACGTGCTCTGGTGCTGCTGAGGCCCCCAGGTAAAGCACTGCTCCCTCGCGGACGCTGCGAGCCGCACGATCTCAGCGAGCACGTCGTGCTGCTCACAAAATTAGTAACACATGTTATAATGAAAAGTCATATGAATGAAATATGTTTGCAGTATCGTAGCTTACCGCTGTGTCGGCGGTCTGGTCTCGGCGCACCGGGTACGTGGTGTCCGGCAGGATCCTGTCGTGGTCCGGGACCGGTGGCGGTGGCGGGGTAGCAGGCACGTACGTCACCCGCGTCCGCATCCTCGGGAGGTACCACTGAAGGTACGCTACCCAGGCCGCGCCGTCGTGAAGGCGGTGCTCGGTGACGACATTCTCCACGTGCGCCGCGGACGCCCACTCGTCCACGTACGGCTGCAGCTTGTCGATGAACGACGTCGCCGCAGACACGCCCTTACGCGTCCACCTGTGCGCTGTGGGCGGCAGACGTGGCGCAACGGGTACTGGCGACTCCTGGAAGAGGCCGAACTGCCTCATCACCCGGTGGACGGCGTACTCCTCGACGTAGACGTCGAAGACCAATCGTCGTCGCGTCATCCAGTACGCCTGGTCTCGGTAGCACAGGGACGAGAGGCCCTGTGGTGCGCGGGCAGCGACCATGGCAGTAGCGTACGGCGTCCACCGGACCTGGGCATCGACCATCCGGTCGATCTGACCCACGAAGTCCTTGTACGCCTTCTTCGCTTGCTCCCTAGCCCAAACGTGCTGCACAGAACATGAAAAGTTAATTTAATCGAACTAAAGAACTCATAAAGCGAAGAAAACGATAAGGAAGGTCATTACCTTCCGGAGGCACCACAGAGAACCCACGGTGTGGAGGTCCGCAGGGTCGGTGTCTTCTGGCAGCGGCTCGTACTCCGAGAGGTCGGCCTTGGGCCGACCGATGTCGAACCGCTCGTGGATCCACATCTGCAGCAGGAGAGGACAACCCAGGAGGATCCCCTCCTTACTCACCGGCCTCGACACTGCCGAACACAGCCCCCTGTAGGTAGCTGCCAGAACAGCGTTGCCCCAGCTGATCTGGGGCATCTGCTCGACGGGGGAGTCGGCGATCCGCTGAGCCCAGGGGAGCAGGTACCTCGACACCGAGTCTCCCGCTGACTCGCAGAACAGCACCCACCCGAACAGCCAGAGCAGGTAGACCTCCAGAAACCTGTCCGACGTCGGGTCGTCGGCCTCGTCCGCCATGTTGTCAGCCTGCACACACACAAAGGTCCATCGTCACATTCTTTTAAATTGCATACAAACGTTGAAAATAAGAGTTAGAATCACGTACGCTGAACTGTTGGATCCAAGTCCAGGTGGGCCCGTGGGTGTTGGCGAAGGGCACGTACGGCAGAGGCGCGCGATCGTTCCGAGGAACGTTCGCGAACCGAGCAAGGAAGTCGGCGTGCCACGTCGCGGGGATGTCAATCAGCCCCATCGCCTGGCCAGCACACGGCAGTCCTCCCAACATCGCGGCGTCCTCCAGACTGAGCGTCATCTCGCCGACGGGGAAGTGGAACATGTGTGTCTCTGGTCGCCACCGGTCCATGAAGGCGGCGATCAGCGGGGCGTCGTAGCTGAACCGCGTCAACCGCTCCGCCCGGGGAACCTCAGCTCGCAGCCTGTCCCCCTCGACCAACCGCGCAAAAGGGAGAAGTCCTGCAGCGCGTAGCCTAAAAAAAACAAAATTAATTTACTTAACGCAATTACTATTGTAAAGAAACAGAAATAAATAATAAAAATGAATTACGTACTTCGGAATCCACCGCTGGTGTATCGGCATCAACGTGCGGGTGGTCCGGAAACGTATACTGCCGGGCGAACGTCAAGAACAGCCGACACGTACGAGCGGTGGTGCCGGTCCACCGCCTCGTCTAACAACTTCGGCCGTACGTACTCCAACGGTCCAGCCATAGCTGTAAAAAAATAACATAATTTAATCAATTAGTCGAATTATACTAATTAAAACAAATTATGTGAATTAAAAATATTTTCTAAAAATTTTACATTAATTTAATCTAATTATGTGAATTATAACCATTTTCTAGAAATTTTAAATGTATTAAAACGAATTATGTGAATTTAAACTATTTTCTACGAATTTTATATCAATTTAATCTAATTATGTGAATTATAACCATTTTCTAGGAATTTTAAATGAATTCAAACAAATTATGTGAATTAAAAATATTTTCTACAAATTTTATATCAATTTAATCTAATTTTGTGAATTATAACAATTTTCTAGGAATTTTAAATGAACTAAAACGAATTATGTGAATTTAAACTATTTTCTACTAATTTTATATCAATTTAATCTAATTATGTGAATTATAACTATTTTCTAGAAGTTTAAAACCAATTTAAACTAATTATGTTAATTAAAACAATTTTTTAATACTTTTATATTAATTTAATCTAATTATTTGTATTATAACTATTTCTAAAATTTTTGAAATTTCTAAACTAACTAAACTAAGTTAACTAAATTAACTAAACTAAACTAACTAAACTAAGTTAACTAAACTAACTAACTAACTACACTAACTAAACTAAACTAAATTTACAAACATGCCTTAGTCAAAAGCGCTCCGAATGGTTGAAAGCTGAAGATTTGGAGGAGAGAACGAGGGAGGGATGAGACTTTGGCGGCAGCCGTCGCCCCCTTATATAGGGGTGACGCTGCCGCCGTACCCCACGGTGGCAGGCTCCTACCGCCGTGCCCCACGGTGGTAGGAAGCTGGCCCCACCTGGCAGGTCAGCCGACCGTTGGCGGCACCCCTACCGCTGTGCCCCACGGGGGTACGGCGGCAGATGTATATTTCTCGAAATTTTTGATTCGTCCATTTATTTTTCGAAAATCAAAGAAAAAAATATAAAAAAAATTCGAGATTGTCGAGGAGAAGAAACTCGAGGTCGGCCCGTGCGAAAGGAGGCTCAACCGCCCACATCGGCCCATTCGCCGAGGAGGATATGGCAGCCCAGAACGACAGAAGAATCACATAAAGGAAACTGTGCTGCTGCTCCTTCCTCTCGAGCCTTGCCGTTGTTCTTGCCAACGGTACAAAGCAGCAGCAGCAGCTACTTCTTTTTTTTCGGGCTATGCGCCGATGGCGATACCCACCCTTCATTTTCAGGGCACTTACAACCCAGATTCTACCCATAAAGTCTATATATCGAAGACTCTATCACAAGAAACTATAGTCTTCAATGCAGATTTTGTATTATGAAGTCTTTATAATATTTCACTTGGATCTTCTGCTCCCGTTTTATTAAATAAGTGGACACATCGAACATGTGGGCAGCCACACGGGATCCACACAGGTCTCGTTTTGTGCGTAGACTTGGAGTCTAAGACTTGGTTTCTATGTTTTCAACTCTCTTTCTTTATTAAATTGCTTACCACATCAGCAAATTGCCTACATGGCAGTGTATTTAATGACTATAGACTCTACCGTAGAGTCTGGGTTGGGAGTGTCCTTACAAGTAGCGGGATCCAAGCCTCGGCGAGCGGCATCATGAGTTCGAATTCGTCGACCTGAATACCTGATGTACTGAAGGTGAATTCACGACCTATATTATATGGTCCTCGAGAAAGAAGGGGTACATGAGACCCCGTTTAGTTCTCAAAAGTTTCACCAACTACCCGTCACATCAATCTCCAGACGTTAATTAGAAGTATTAAATGTGGATTAATGACAAAAACTATTTCACAACTCCTACCTTAATTTTCGAGACGAATCTAACGAGTCTAATTATGACATGATTAGACAACGTTGTGCTACAGTAATCAATCTCTAATGACGGATTAATTAGGCTTAATGGACTCGTCTCGCGATTTCCAGTTCATTCGTGTAGTTAGTTTTGTAAGTAGTCTACATTTAATACTCTTAATAGACCTTGGAAGTGAACCTCAAAAATTTTCTAAAAAAACTACAAACGAACTAAACAAGGCCTCGGAAAATATTTTGAGTACTAACTAACATGTGACCTAGAAAAATTGCAGCCTCATGAATAAGAAGTAGACGTTATTTTTTTATTTTTATCTATTGATTTATTTTGCAAAAGAGAATTATAACAAGGTGAGGTTTACCTGCACATGGTGTTAGAGAACCAATCGAGAAGAATCTTGTTAGGTTAATCTCAATGCACAAGTTCAATTGCACAGTTATGAAAACTGGAATGAAGTAATTATGCCACTTAAGTTTCATGAGGATGAAAGTTTTCTAAACCAAGTCAACAAAAATGATACTGTGATATGCCAGCCTCGTTCACTTTCCTTCAAAATTTCTTATTCATCTCGTCATATCCATCACATCTTCTCTAAAAAGAAACATTATTCCAACGCTATTCGTACACCACTTTTCACCTCTTTTTCACTGAAGTGAACACGGCATACAAACACCGTACCGTGCGCACAGGCGGCCTGCTGCCGTTAATCTGCGCCACAACCTGGCTCGCTCGCTCACCTAAACCCGGCCCCCTGGCTTTTCCCCCCGATCGCCTTCGCTCCACGAAATCCAGAGCGAAAAGGCCACGGCATCGCGCCCCGCAAAGGCATATCAATTATGATCGCCACAGACGCCAGCTGCAACGAACGGCTAGTGGCGCCAGGGCACACCGGCCGCCGGGCCAGGCACTGTGCGGCGGCACTTCCGGTGGCGGAGGCTGCTCCTACAGCTGCCGGGATCCGGTTGGCCGTGCGTTCCGTAACCCCGCGTCCCTGACGGAAAACGATGGGTGGTGGTGTGATCCGGACATCACTAGCTACTTGTGCTAGTACCATGGGTGATGGGAGGCGCGCATGCATGATTATTGCTGGATTGATCCGATCGCGATCGATCACTGGCCTCACGACGGCCTTTTCGTGGGCCTTCTCACATGGGAGGTTGCATTTGTGGTGCCATCTTTCTTTGGTGATGGATGATAGATAGATGATACTCTACCTCCATTCTAGAAGAGTAAAATGCACTGCTTACGCACAAACTTGACATGTGGTGTCATCTAATAAATAGGTTCCAAATTTTCAAATTGCACATCAAAGATCCTAAGCTTGCTAATTGTTTCACGTGAGATAGCATCTAATGCAGGCCCACATCAGCATCCCATTCAGCATGCCACGTATGGAGTATAATGTAGGTCATGCAGATTTGAATTTCATGTGAACTGATTAATAAGTTTAGTGATTCAAGTGTGCATTTTAGGAGTTTGAGGACATGGATAACACCTGCCACCAAATTAGTGTACCGCCAGTGCGCATTTTACTCATTCTAGAATGTAAGTTGTTATTGGATTTTGTTTCTATACATCAAAAACTATAAAAGTCAAAACAACTTACATTTTGAAACGGGAGAGTACTAGAACGGTCGGTCAGTACTCGGTTAGCTTCTGCTAGTGCTAGGTGATTAACCCCCTTTATTACACTGCAGCCTGCTAACAACGATCGGCCACGGCATATAATCTGCTTCCAGTCGATTAACGGACTAGAGACACAATGCCTGCCTTCCAACGGATGGGATCTCCCTAATACTAGTAATAAACTAGCTACATGTACTCCCTAGCTCTTCTAATAATGTTTGTTAATTGGCATCATCAGCACGTACGGGAAGATGCTGCGTGATGGGACGGCACTATACATGCATGCGTGCGTGCTGCTGCATGCTATGCATGCACGCACAATATTTATTCCTTAAGATCTGGCGATACGTACGATGAAGCAGTACAGTACCCATTACTGGTACGGGCATACTACATGCGACCACAAGTACGTACGTACAGGCCCTGTACTGTACTCGGAACAATATTTGAACACGGGACCATTTCGGGCATCTTTAATTTGCTACCTCAACCTTCAATGATCTGATCGTTGGATCGCTAGATTATGTAAGACGGAGAGGACACGTACGTCAAATTATTATATGCTAGTGTAGTATATATGTATGTGCGACGTCGTCAGCTACGCCTCTGCAGGGGTCGAGATCACAATATACAATGCAGGAGCAGTTGCGTTTCAGTAACACACTATACGTACAAAAATTATTAATCCAAGCATACTCCCGTACTCCTACCTGCTAGATGCAGCCAGCCAGAGCGTGCACGAGAATATTCCGGTGATTATTGGTTAAACTACGGCCGTACCTGCCGATGTCCTTCCCGTTGGAACCATCAACCATGCATATGATCTCCCATTATTAGTTTTTTACTCATAAAAATGTGAAGGGTTATTTTATTATGGGCAAAGGGCAGGCGTTTAATAGACCATGCATCGCCTTTGTTCTCGAAAAAAAAAGCATAAATAAATAAACAATACACAAGTTAAGTCAACAGGGAGCCCTACGAGATCCTAGTACCACATGGTGCCACTGCTCTCATCATCGTCAGCTGCTTGGTTAGATGTGTCCAAGCAATTATTATTCATTTATCTTCATTTTATTTTTCCTTCATCTTTTTTGGATAAAAGTAGATGTGGAGCATATTATATCTTTCTAGGAACAGTTAAGAGTTCTTTGCACAAAGCAAAGGCAAAGCAAACAAATATACCTTTGCATTGGTATTCCTTCAAAAAAAAAAAATTTTGCAGTACTGATTCGGCGTCCATGTAGTAGCGTGTAGTACTTTTGCTAGGCCTAATTTCATTTCAAACCTTGCGACCGTTAGCTGATGAAATGCTACTATAGTAAACTGTCCCAGACGCCATATGCAAAGACTACAATATTTATGCTGTGCGGTCGTGCGGATGCCAAAGTTGCCAGCACGCGTACTCACTATCTACGTACTGGGAGGAAACTCGATCGTAAGCACTTACGTCTGATAGCCCAAATATGTGTTGCGTAGTACATGCAGCTACATACGGAAAATGTTGCGGCGATAGTCCAACACATGGGACACTCTTTTTGACGTGCAAGGAATATAATAATGCTCGTTGTTAATTGTTTTTTTTTTAGATTCGTTGTTAATTGTTCAAATTCTACTATATATATATCTATACTATAAGGAGCGAAGACAATTGAAAATTTTTCTCACCTAAATCAGGCCCGTCTTACCCCTCACGACGGACCCACCCGTCAGGTTGCATGATGACCAAAAAGGTGGAACAACTATAAAATTTATAATTTGGAGAGCGTTTCTGCCAAAAACGAATTATTTTTCTCACCCACCCCGCACGTACCCGCCCCCTTGTAGCCGCTGGGCTCACCCGCGTTACCCACCCCCACACACCCTGCGTCGGCGGTCCGACTTCGATCGGGTGGTGATGTACGGCGTCGGGACTCCTCCGACCGAGGATTATTTAAACTAGCTCTTTCGTTTTTTTTATCGGGTGGTGATGTACGGCGGCGTTGGGACTCCTCCGAGCTCCGACGGCGGGCGCCGGGCAGAACTCGTTCGTGTTCAGGGCACGGATGCAGGCGAGATGGTTTCGGCAGCCATGCCTGCTTTCATGGATGGGCGGCGATGAGTCTGCTATGGGTGCGACTACTCGAGTAAGTCATGCGGCACTACAAAAGTTATCCCGTGCGTGACTGCGTGCGATCTTGACTGCACAAGCTACATATGGGTGGCCTGGCCACAAGCAGATGCTTTGGCGTGTTGCATGCGCGCTTACCGGCAAGTTCGTTCAGTCATCAACTACATGTTGATTTGCGTGCCTCCTATCCTGCATGTGCATATTTTCCTTTTCTCGATGATGAATCCATGTGATCAAATCATCAATATGCTAAATTGATTTAACCGTGTGACTGCCCAAGATTCCAAAGCGTGTCCCACAACCCCAATCCGGAGCAGGCTCGAGCCGAACAAGAGCCGCAAACAAGCCGAACACCCGTCGTCCCTCTGCTCATGGCATGAAGAGTTCTGCAGCCGCCCCATGCAATCTGATGTCCTTATTTCCGTTGCATTCGAGCTGGAATCGATGAAATACTCTGGGACCGGACGTCCAAATGCAGGTGCTGGGAACGTGGTTCATACCCTTCTGCCATCAACCCTGGTTACTGAGGCAGCAGCTTCTATTAATTCATCATCGAGATCCTTCCTTGCCTCGCTCCCACCATTGAATCGGTTACTGGTGCTTCCACAATCACAACCATGATGGAGATGCAGCCCCAAAAAATTTTGCTTACTTCAGAGGTGTCCGAAAGCCATGGAACAAGTGCTACTCTCAAATTACATTTTGTCATTTTGATGACCTATCACAAGGTCGATGTGGAGACCATTAAGCTTCGTGGTTTCCTGCATACTTGCAGGTCGATGACCAAACACTCATGCCGCATAGCTCGACGACCCGCGCACCCCTGCTCGAGCCGCACATCTGGACGACATGCACACCTCTCGTCCATGCTTGCTGCCTTGCTTCTTGCTGCTCCATTTGACTCAAACAAAAGCTAATTCTTTGGCGAGGAGTCTGGCACGATGGGAGGCACACACCTTGCTCCCTTCTTGCCGAAGGTAGGCTGCTCAAGGACAACCTGGCGGCGGCAGTGGAACTTGATATGAATATATGATGCTGCATATAAGTGGCTCGCTCACGCAACGGCCAGCAGGAGAGTCGGCTCACTCGGGACCATTGTCACAAAGTTCCCGGTACGTCGGGGTTGAGGAACGGGTACATGGAACGTGGATCGATACTTTCAAAGTTCTCGGTTCGAGACGGGGTATACCTCTTCGGAACGATGGTTCGAAACTTGGAATGTGAACCAACTATTTTCGGTACGTTAGCTTGGGACGATCCATCCAAATGAGGTTAACAATTCTAATATTTTGTTGGTATATCATAATTTCCTTTCAGAATCTACTATTTATTTTTCAATATACACATTTTTATTTGTGATGCGTAGCTTGGGCTGCTTTTTCCTTCTATTCACGTTGCTATGCGGGCTTTTGTGAAAAGGATCAGATGTACCACATATCGAACCCAGGAACGTTCCCTATCGATCCCTATCCATGTTCGGTACGTATGTACCGGGGACCCGGAACGCGGGACTCAGCACGGGACACGCGTCAATACTTTAGGCGGTGTCGCACGATGAGATCCCGGTGACGTTGGTCGTTGTCGAGCATGGCAGCGGTACGAATTTCAAGCTCTGCCACATGGCTTTGATGCTCTCATCGATGGAGGCGGCAAAGGAGGGCAGCAGCCTCATGCATGGCAGGTCGCCCGAGGGGCGACCCTGTTGACAACAGTGTTGGGTTGAAGGTGAACTTTTTTTTTTTGCTTAGCACTGTTTCACAACTTTAATGGTTATAATTAATGGTAAGTATGGTACTTGTCAATTGTCATTAAATTAATGGAACAATGTCAACTCTATATATTTTTTTTAAATGTTGAGGCTACATAATTTATTGATTTATTTGGGAAACTTCCATAATAGAATTACTTTATGCAAAAAAAAGTCTTGTTAATAGGTTTTTCTATGAATATAAATTCATTTTAAAAAATTTAAACACTTGAGCAATTCCAAAAGCTAAAGCGAACATGATGATTTCATCCGATTGAAGTACACTTAATATACCGAATTTAAACTAACTCAATAACGAGTTGAGACAAACTATGTGATTTTACTATTTACTACCAGTAAAATTTTATTAAACACGTGCGTGTCGCACGTGCATTTACTAGTAATAACTACATGAGGAAACATTTACGTATGGTAGATGTTTTTTTTTCTATAGCTAGGACAACAACATGATTAGCTCGTCGTCTAATATTATACCGTATTGGAAAAGTTCTATGAATCGGATGCAAGAGCACTTTACCTGCCGTTTCTATCACATAATGACAACAGCATATGTTTTACCTTGATATTCTGCACAACAGTATGGCTTTCCCTTATCTTTCACCTGTCCGTTGCAAGAATCGATCCGTGTGCTCGCTACTCGCAAAGTAAAAAAGGAGACAATCTGTTTCAATTGTTAAGAATCATGCTTGTAAAAGTAGAAATTGGCGGCATATGTGTTCTAGTCCGACACCTTAAAAAAAGTGAGCTTTATGCGAACTTTTGTGGTTTTAATATAGTTTACCCTCAATTGTGTGGGGCTCTGAAGAATAAAACATCATATATACAATTAACCAACCAATTCATTGGTGGCTGCTTATTAGTCAAGTTGCTTGAGCAATCATATTCAAGCACATTTCCAAGAACATTTCCAAGTTTGGCCTTCCCTTTTCTTTTTTTATCTAACTCCTTTCAGTTTTCTAAGCCAGCAGTCTTCATTTCACTTGCTTGTGCGTTGTGTTTTTTTATAAGGAATTGTCTCTATAGTTTTGTACTGCAGGTACAGAGATAATCACTGTGAAGGTTTATGTAGCTCTTCCCCCAAGAAGAAAGAAAATGCAGGAGAAAGAAAACGCATCGAAGAATATTATTTATCCTATTTTCAAAGTGGAAATAAAGGGTGATGCATAGACACGAAACAGAGGCAAAATCCATGCATATATTCTGAAGAATGTCAATGAATAGACTCTGCATATTCTGCACATTTTCACTTAAAGATACATGATGTCATGATATGTGTTGCTTGCCGGCCCTTGTAAAATTTCAACCATATATTCTTCAAATTCCTCCCTATATTCTTGATGTAACGGATACTATATATATGTCATGCCATTTGCTTGGGAGGGAACCACTTTATGAAACAAGTTACCCAAATTTTGGAGGTGCGTCATCAGCCATATTTGAGTACTCTTGAGCTCGAGTTCATGTGTATTTTTTTAACTTAACTAGCAAAATGTACGTGACGCACACACGTATCTAAAAATCACTTTACAAAATAAAATTATTTTTATAGTGTCGCACGTGTCTAAAAAAACTAAGGCTGCAACAACAGCGTGGGGGTGAGGAGAAATCAGTAGCATGCATTTTTCTTTCACGGCAGTATGCATTGACGCATGATGGAATGGAACATAGTGATGCGTGATTAGTGCAAACCCATATTATCGCGTGATTCGTAGATCATAGTCATCCATATCGATACGGGATAATGCGACTGGTAATGTCGTAAACACGGTTGCGTCACCGAGGCCGCCGAGCTCGATCGCTAAGCCTTTCAAAAAACATAATGTGATTTGGTTATCAATTATTCCCCAAAATCTCTTCAAAAAACACAACGTGATTTGGTTACCAATTATTCTCCAAAATCCCTTCCAAAAAAAACATGTCACGCTATCTCTTTCCAAAACACAATGTGATTTGGTTACCAATTATTCCCCAAAATCCCTTAAAAAACATAGCGTGCATTATTTTCCAAAATCCCTTCCAAAAAATGCCACGCTATCTCTTTCCAAAACACAATGTGATTTGGTTACCAATTATTCCCCAAAATCCCTTAAAAAACACAACGTGATTTGTCAATTATTCAAACGGTTGACAAAAGGGACGGTTGACGAAAGGGGGTTAGACCCATCAAAAGAACTCGTTCTTTATAGTATATATAGATAAATAAATCCAAAATAAAACAAAAAAAGCAGATATTTGATCTGGTTGGACCTTAGACAACTCCGCTAAAACTCTTATCTTGTATGAAATTGATGGAGACCTAGCTAACTGAAATAAGAAAACTAAACAAGAGAATTATGTTGAGGATTTTTAAGGTAGTTGTTTTTTTATGAACCGTCCATCCGACGAGATCCAACGGTGGAATACTCAGGAAGTATCAGGAAATTCCTACTAGGAAGTATTAGGAAGTATCAAAATGGTGGGACCCACAAGGAAATTACTATAACGCCCTTTTCTTAACTACTTTAATTTTTTAATTAATTAAGATGATACTTCCTTATACTTCCTAATACTTCTCAAGTACCATAAAAAACCTCAATTATGTTACATTTGCATCAATGGCGGATCTAGAAAAGAATGTTAGGAGGGGGCTTCGTCCCTTCATATTCATATCTCTAGCCTTTCCCTTCAAGCTTCAATAAAGACAAATTTATAGCGTCCCTTCATATTCTAGGTTAGGAGGGGTGGTTCCATATGCTTCCAGCAAGGGTAGGAGGGGCTTGAGCCCCGTCCACCTAGTGCTAGATCCGCTCCTACTTTATACAAGTCCTCTTAAATTGTAGCAAAAAGAAAATGCATACTTAGTGGTATGGATAGCAGAGGTAATATTATTATAGCATTGTAGATTTTTAATTTTCAAAAAATCGTGGGCAACTCCTATTAAATTTCAAAAACCGTGAGTACATTTTTTTAAAGAAAACAAAAACTTGGGGTAAATCTTCATGAACTGAAATCAGAAAATTTGTACACTATGGGTTACGACTAAGTCATCTACATTGTACACTAGCTAGCGTCGTCACTTGTTTTTTTTTTTTGCAAAAGTACAATGTAATAATATAGATTTAAGTAATCATTTTGTATACAAATATTGGCTGGCATAGTTTGTAACTTTCTTTGAAAAGAATGGATCCGTCACCGTCAATAAAAGACTCACTGGTGGAAAACAGCCTTCCATCCCGGGTGGGAAAGGCTTGAAGTCTCCAAAGCCCACCCGGGACGAAAAGGGAGAGACAAAAGGCCCCCTCTTTGTCACCGGGTGGGCAACCGGGAATAAAGGGTGGCCTTTATTCCCGGGTGGTAGCCCCGCCCGGGACAAAAGGGGAGGGCACACCAGCGCCTGTGCGCCACCGCTTTAGTCCCGGGTGGTAGCCCCGCCCGGGACAAAAGGGAGGGCACACCAGCACCTGTACGCCACCCCTTTAGTCTCGGGTGGTATTACCACCCGGGACTAAAGACCCCGCTGTCATTTTTTTTTGTTTCAATTCCAAATGTTCTAATAATGTTATACGCGTGTATTCTCACATATTTGGGTGTAATTTACGTGTACGTATAAAAGTTTGCACTAATTATATGTGTCTACTATACGTACTATATGAAGAGAATAAACTTATAAATAAATATATACACACATTATATTACATCGAAAGCATAGATAGTATTTTCTGAAAGTAGTATATATATACATCAAAATACCGTTTCATTCTAATTCTAGTCTAAAGTTCCACCCGAGGTGCTAATTAAACTTTATCAATTCGATGACCGTCATAGTGATTTCTGCCTTGTGGATTAATCACCTGGTCCATTATGAATCCGCAGAGACTTTCTTGAATCGCTAAGAGTCGGTCCTTCTCAATGATTGCGTCCCTAATCATATTGTTCTGTAATGTGCAAATAATTTAATATATTACACACAAGAATTAAATATATAAGCGGTTAGAAAAAATGTATTATTAACTGGTTTAAAATAATACTTACAGTATAATCTGACGGGTCTGCCTCGCAGAAATTGTGGATGAACTCACACACATAGTATTCACATAAATGTGTCCCTTGTTCCTGTCTCATACACTAAATTGAAGAAGATAATTATGAAAAATTAGTGTTATACATTTTTAATTTGCCCAAGCTGAAGTTGTTATTTGGTTTACGTACCGGAAAATTTGTAGAGAAGTTTATTCTAGGTCTCCATTGTCCAGGGTTGACAGCCTTGAATTTTTCCCGAGCTCTGGCAGAAAATAATGAAAGTTAGAGCTAGATAGTGTTAGTAAAAGCACACTATTGTATAAAAGGGAACGTATGGATATAATTATTACTCTTGAAACATATCTTGAAGGTCCAAGTATTTGTTCGGATCTCTTCTCAACGAATCAAAGACAAGGACGTTGCTTCTGTTGACATCAATTATGAGAAGAATCCAGTGGAAACTGTATATACATAGAAGCTCAAAATATTAGAACTAAATAATGTTAACTAAGATAATTAGAAATGCGAACCCTTAGCAATTAAGATGGTAATCACACTTACTCGAAGTTGTAAGGTAGAAGCATCAAATCCTTGTAATGCAAATTACACAAGGTCCTTAGGATTGTTTTGAATGTTGTTTCTGGTTGGAGCTTTACTTGATCTTGATTAACTAAAGATGGGTCCATGAAACATATTCGTTGGTAACCATTCTTCCGCATGTTATGCATTTCCAGGCTACAGAAAATGAAAGACAAAGTTAATAATTAGAGTATGCATTAATTTGTTAATTAGGGTATGTAATATTGCACCGTCACTTACATGCACCAGGCCATGACAAGATCGGTATTCAAGGAGTCAAGATGGTAAATTTCATAAATATCCTTGAATTGCAGCCAGACCAACTTCTCGCCTTCACCAGCAAAATCTCCCGGTTTAACAAGCATGTCAATCATCTCCAGGCCCGCCTTAGACGTCTTCATGTAGAAGTCATGCAATCTGCGCATCTGAGTAGGGAGTTTCTTCACCAACTCAGGTCTGACAAAAGATTTCCCATGCTCGTAGTGCCATCTAGGTACGAAGTTTTTGTCCCGAGGAGGTGATTCGTGGCCGAGAACATATTCTAGTGGGAGCCCTGTTGCTTCTTGCATTTGAATGACATTTGCTAGTTGTGCTGTGTCCATAAGTGCAAGAGCTCGTTTAGTTGCAGTGAGGCCGGAGGCGACGTAAGTCTGTACTCCCGACGTCGACGCTTCTGTTGCCTTCTTCGTTGAAGGCTCTTTCGCTGACGTCGACGTTTGTGTTGCCTTCTTCGTTGAAGGCTCTTTCGTCGACGTCGACGTTTGTGTTGCCTTCTTCGTTGAAGGCTCTTTCGCCGACGTCGACGTTTGTGTTGCCTTCTTCGTTGAAGGCTCTTTCGTCGACGTCGACGCTTCTGTTGCCTTCTTCTTCTTCCTATAATCCTATGGCATCGTCGACCCTGGTACTTGGTTGATGTAACTATTTGGTGACCCTCCTTGTCTCTTCTTCTTTAGGGACTTGTGCAGCGACCGGTCATAATCACTTAGTAGGGGTTTTATAATTTCTTGTCTCTTTTCTGCTTCCTTCTTCTCTATGAAAGCTTTGAGTTTCTGCGGACGATCTTTATTCTTTTCTGCTTCCTTTTCTTCGAGCAGTTTTTGTCTAGCAGCCTCTTTATTCCCTTCAATCCACACCTTGAGTTGCTTATCACACTCTGCCTCATTTTCTGATGCTGTCATGTCATATGGCAGCTTCCTTTTAACAGACAGCTTTTTCCCTTTCTTCTTCGGGGCATCCGGATTTGGCACGGGCATAGACGCGGTAGATTTTGATCGGGACTGCCTCTTGACAGGCTTTGGTGAAGACTGCTTTGGTGGTGATTGATGCTTTGGTGGTGATTGCTGACGATCGCCATCGCTCACGACAGGAGAATTCCCCGTTGTGGAGACGGTGAGCTCCAATCATTCGGCGACGACCGGCCCGGTGACGGCCCGGGAGATGGTGGCTGCTGCTCAGCAACACTCGGAGGGACCGTTGATGGCTCGGGAGATAGTGGCTGCTGCTCGGCAACACTCGGAGGGATCGGTGGCGGCATGTTTGGTATTATGGTGTAACGTTTGGGCCACAATATGATACTGTGAAGCGCATCGTGGAGTGTCCTTTCCCCGTCACCTCCTTGGATGTCTAGCTCTATGTCGTTAAACTTTGGGTCAATAATCTCCTCCAAACCAATTGAGGCGTAGCCAGCTGGAATCTCCATGCCGTGGCTTGTACGTCCTGGGAGATGTGCTAAAGCCATTCCGTACGCCACCTATATATATGTAGAGAAATGATGAAGTTATTAAATGCCTGAGACATGCATCAAAGGTTGAGATAATTGCACGTATAATCAGGTTTATACCGTCATTGTGATGTTGCCGATCGGCTTGTGCAGCTCACATGCGGTGCGCTGACAGAGTTCATCCACAGGGTACCGTTCGTTGTCCTCTACTTGAACTTCTTCTTGGTTTGCCGCCCTTTGTTCTTCGGGGGCCTCTGTGGAAGCACAACTACTTTTGCGAGCGGAAGGGCTAATGCCGAGATCCACCGGTGCTTGGGGCAGTGCTCCGGCAGGGGTGATCTGAGCTACCGCGGCGGCCACTCGTCGTTCAATCTCTGCATTCATACGTTCTTCTTGATCTTTAAGTCTCTGCTCCATCATTTCACGCCACCGCCCCTCTTCACGCTCCCTTCTTCTTTTGCGACTTCTGTAGGTGTCGGCGCTTCCCTTGAAAGAAAACTTCCACGGGACTACCCCGTAGCCCCTGCAACGTCCTGGGTGTTCCGGATTCTCGAGTGCCAAAGTGAGCTCATCCATGTCTCTGTCAGGAACCAATCTGCCCGCTTTGATGTCTTCATTCTTTTTTATTATCTCATGTGTTGCCTCCCGTAACGTGCGTGGGAATTCGATGGAACCATCATCAGGATTCAATCTTCCACCGCGGGCATAATACCAATTCTTTAATCGTTCTTCCCAGTCAAAGACCGCTGGTATGATACCTTTGTTGAGGAGGTCTTGTTCAATCTTCCGCCACTTGGGTGCTGCAACCGCGTAACCACCGCGACCAAGACGATGGTTGTAATCTGTCTTCTTACTTGCACTAATCTGAGCTCGTGCGCTCTTGTTGGCAAATTCTTCACTATTCTTGTAATCCACAAAGGACTGCCAGTGATCCTTTAGCTTGGGATAATCATCAAAATTTGGAGTTCGATTCTGCTTGATATAATCTCTGTGCAGCTGCTTCTTGAAACTCTGCAATTGAGTTGCCATCTTCGTGAAAGTCCACTGATTCACAAGGTTTGCGTTCACGCCCGGTGGAAGTGTGAAGTGTTTTAGGATATCATCCCATAACATATTCTTAAGTGAATCCGGAACCACCCGTGGATTATCTTCCCTTCCCTTCCATTCTCTATATGATATGGGCACGTTGTCCCTCACAGTAGCACCGCATTGGGACACAAACTTGTCCCTGACCTTCTTTGGTTCCCATGGCTGGTTAAGCTCGTTCACTTCAGTGATATGAAACTTCACGTCATGATCGACGATTACTTTTGTACGGCCTCTCTTAGTCTTTTTGCTTGTCGAGGTTGGAGCCTACAAGTTGCGGATTTGTTATTCACGCGGGGTTCCAGAATGATATATATAGTTCGTTGTTAATGCATTTATGGATTTGTTAATGCATGACATATATACCTCGTTGGAACCTTCTGCATTAACTATGAAAAGGTCTTCATTATTGTCCTCGGCGCGGCTGTCGATGTCTACGGTGCGGGAGTCGATGTCCCCGGTTATGTTGAGGAACGCGTCCGCTTGGCTACGCTCCTCCTCGATGAAGGTTGGGACCTCGGTATTTGGACCCCCAGCAATAAGGCTCTCCATCAGCCGCTCCTCGTCCTCATTGTTATCCATAACTAGAAATTTCTGAAAACATAAATGAATTTCTGAGCACATAAATGATTTTCTGAGCACATAAATAATTTTCTGAGCACATAAATGATTTTCTGAATACATAAATGAATTTCTGAGCATATAAATGATTTTCTGAATACATAAATGAATATCTGAATACATAAATGAATTTCTGAATACATAAATGATTTTCTGAGCACATAAATGATTTTCTGGATACATAAATGAATTTTTGAATACATAAATGATTTTCTGAGCACATAAATGATTTTCTCGATACATAAATGATTTTCTGAATACATAAATGATTTTCTGAGCACATAAATGATTTTCTGGATACATAAATGAATTTCTGAATACATAAATGATTTTCTGAGCACATAAATTATTTTCTGAATACATAAATGATTTTCTGAGCACATAAATGATTTTCTGAGCACATAAATGAATTTCTGATTACGTAAATGATTTCTGAATACATAAATGATTTCTAAGTGTCGGGCGAGAGTCGAGCGAAACTACCTAAGTGTCGGGCGGGAGTCGAGCGAGTCGGGCGGGAGTCGAGCGAGACTACCTAAGTGTCGGGCGGGAGTCGACCGAGTCGGGCGAGAGTCGAGCGAGACTACCTAAGTGTCAGGTGGGAGTCGAGCGAGACTACCTAAGTGTCGGGCGGGAGTCGAGCGAGTCGGGCGGGAGTCGAGCGAGACTACCTAAGTGTCGGGCGAGAGTCGAGTGAGACTACCTAAGTGTCGAGCGGGAGTCGAGCGAGTCGGACGGGAGTCGAGCGAGACTACCTAAGTGTCGGGCGGGAGTCGACCGAGTCGGGCGAGAGTCGAGCGACACTACCTAAGTGTCGGGCGGGAGTCGAGCGAGTCGGGAGAGAAAACCTAGGTGTCGGGCGGGGTCGAGCTAGTCGGGCGGGAGTCGAGCGAGAAAACCTAAGTGTCGGACGGGGTCGAGCGGGTCGGGAAAGAATCGAGCGTGTCGAGCGATACTACCTAATTGTCCGGCGAGCGAAAAAATTAATATCTCTAAATACATATTTCATCTCTAAATACATATTTCATCTCTAAATACATATTTCATCTCTAAAATCAAATCTAAAATCTCTAATTCTAAAATCTCTAAATTCAATTCTAAAATCTCTAAATTCAAATCTAAATCTCTAATTCTAATCTAAATTCATAAATAAATTAACTGAAAACATTAAAAAAATTGCTGACGTCAGCCATCAGGGGCTGACGTCAGCAGATCCCCTCACCGGCAGCGACGGCGGGCTGAGGGGGGCGACGACGTCGGCGGCCGGGAGCGGCGGCGGGCGGACGGTCGGGCGTGGGGGAGACGGCGGCCGGGCGTGGGGGCCGGCACGGAGACGGCGCCCGGGCGCGGCGGAGCGGGGTCGACGGGCGGCCGGGAGCGGCGGCGGTGTAGCGGGGGCGACGGCGGCTGGGAGCGGCGACGGGCGACGGCCGGGCGCGGCGGAGACGTCGACGGGCGTGGGGACGATGGCCGGACGCGGGCGGGGTCGACGGGCGGCGTGCGGACGACGGCGGCCGGGAGCTCCGGCGGCGGCGGAGGGCACGGGGCCGGCCGGGCGCGGGCAGGGACGGCGGGGTGCGACAGGGTCGACGACGGCGGCGTGCGAGCTTCGACGACGACGGAGGCAGGGGCGACGGCGGGGGAAGACGACGGCCGGCGGAGATCAGCAGGGGGGACGCCGGACGACGATGTGTGAAGTGGAGGAGTTGGGGAAGAAGGGGTGGATCCGTGGGATATATATCCCCCCCTCTTTAGTCTCGGGTCGTAATCAGACCCGGGAGCAAAGAGCCTTTAGTCCCGGGTGGTGATACGACCCGGGACTAAAGGCCACCCTTTTGTCCCGGGTCGTATCACCACCCGGGACTAAAGGCCCCTTTCGCGCGGGAGGGCCGCAAGGGCAAAATTTCGGCCTTTAGTCCCGGGTGGTGTTAGCACCCGAGACTAAAGGCCCCCCTTTAGTCTAGGGTCGTAACACCACCCGGGACTAAAGTGTAATTTTCGGCGGGAACTGTTTTTCCCCTCCTATTTCTTTTCTCATTTTCACATTCTATCTCTTTGAAATCAAAAAAATATAGTAACTTTTACTATTTTTTCCATGCAAAATTATATTTAGTTAAAATATAATAAACTGTACTTTGCTATGCAAAATTATATTTTAGAGTTGTAAACATTCACTTCCAATTTTCATTTGCAATATTGATGTGCATTCCCAATAAAATTCAATTAAACCGAACAAAAGTAAATTAATTCAGAAAAATCTCAAACTTGGTGGGTCAATCTCACATGACATATTCAAGCTTCATAAAATTTTTGAGACCGATACAAGACTGCAAAGTGCATGGACTTCAGAATCGTTAAAACATAAGTGGTATAGACATGGTTCGATGAAAGGTTCTATATAGCTTTGTGAAGCACGTGTACTCCATCTATGTCGAAATGGTCTGAAATTTTTTTGGTTGTCATTTACACTCAAAATATTAGCTCACGCAAGATCTTAGATTTTTCTGATGACTAAATGTATTTTAGGTTTTTTCTTCGTGCTAAAGGAGCGAGAATATTGTGAATTACACATCAATAACTCAAGAATTATGATTCGGCTTCCAGATAAATTAGACTCCTAAGGCACAAGAAAACTTGTGGCCAAGTTTGGCACCATTCTGGATCGTTTCAGGGGTGCTCTCAGCTCAACTTTTAATTTCTAGGTGATGTCGCACGGAAATTCAATTAAACCGAAAAAATAGTAAATTAATTCAGAAAAATCTCAAACTTGGTGGGTCAATCTCACATGACATATTCAAGCTTCATAAAAATTTTGAGACCGATACAACACTGCAAAGTGCATGGACTTCAGAATCGTTAAGACATAAGTGGTATAGACATGGTTCGATGAAAGGTTCTATATAGCTTTGTGAAGCACGTGTACTCCATCTATGTCGAAATGGTCTAAAATTTTTTTGGTTGTCATTTACACTCAAAATATTAGCTCACGCAAGATCTTAGATTTTTCTGATGACTAAATGTATTTTAGGTTTTTTCTTCGTGCTAAAGGAGCTAGAATATTGTGAATTACACATCAATAACTCAAGAATTATGATTCGGCTTCCAGATAAATTAGACTCCTAAGGCACAAGAGAACTTGTGGCTAAGTTTGGCACCATTCTGGATCGTTTCAGGGGTGCTCTCAGCTCAACTTTTAATTTCTAGGTGATGTCGCACGAAAATTCAATTAAACCGAAAAAATAGTAAATTAATTCAGAAAAATCTCAAACTTGGTGGGTCAATCTCACATGACATATTCAAGCTTCATAAAAATTTTGAGACTGATACACAATGGATTTGATCAATAATCATTACATTACGACATTAATCTCAAGCACGTAAGTACGGTGTCTCTTCACGTCCAAGCAATATACTTGGGTCAACTTCGACAGCGAATGAAGGCATGCCATCAAACTGATCATAATCATTGGATTGATCTGTTTTGTCCTCGACTCCCACGATTACTCTTACCTAGAAGAACTATGTGACGCTTTGCCTCTTGTGGTCCTGCTTCTTGGGGATTTTTATTCTTCGGTATGCTAGTCATATCCTTCACATAGAAAACCTGATGCACATCTTTGGCAAGCACGAATGGATCATCTTTGAACCCAATCTTGGTAAGGTCCACTATTGTCATTCCATATTCATCTTTCTTTACACTATTCAGGTTTACCCATTGGCAAAAAAACAGAGGGACGTTCATCGCTCCGTAATCAAGCTCCCATATCTCTTCTATGATACCATAATAGCAGGTCTTGCCCCCATCTTTTCCGATGACGTCCATACGGACACCACTATTTTGGTTTGTGCTTTTGCGATCTTGAGCTCTCGTGTAAAAATTGTAACCATTTATATCGTAAGCTTGAAATCTTGTAATTGTGCTACAAGGTCCCCTGGCTAACAAAGCTAGTTGTGGATGAATCGTTGAGTTTCCGATTAGTTATTCACTCAACCATGAGGGAAATGTTTCCAAGTGACGGCGTGCAATACAGACTAGGGATTTGGTTGGATTTTGAGAAGCAATAATCTGCTCGTGTTCCATCCTATACGGAGTCACCAGTGATGATTGTTGCAGGACTGTTAGGTGTGCTTTATGGAATAAATCAGTATTATTGCTCAAACTTGATTTCCTTCCGATGGTACCCTTTCCCTGTAGCCTCCCCTCGTGTCGTGATACTGGAAGCCCAATCGAGTCAATTGTGTCGACAAAATCAACACAAAACTCAATGACCTCCTCAGTTCCATATCCCTTAGCAATGCTTCCTTCCGGACGGGCACGGTTAAGAACATATTTCTTGAGGATCGACATGAAGCTCTCAAAAGGCCACATGTTGTGAAGGTATACTGGACCGAGAATAGTAATTTCTTTCACAAGGTGTACCAAGAGGTGCGTCATAACATCGAGGAAGGAAGGTGGAAATGCCAACTCAAAGCCGACAAGACATTGAGCCGTATCATTCTGTAGCTTTCCTAGCTTGGCTGGATCGATTGCCCTCTGTGAAATTGCATTGAGAAATGCACAAAGCTTTACGAGCAGTAATCGTACATTCTCTGATAGAACACCCCTCAACGCAACTGGAAGCAACTGTGTCATCAACATGTGACAGTCGTGGGCCTTTAGATTTGTGAACTTCTTCTCTTTCATATTTATGATCCCCTTTAAATTCGACGAGTAGCCAGACGGAACCTTAATACTGTTCAGGCAATCAAACATGCTTTCTTCTCTTTCTTGGTGAGAGTGTAACTAGCAGGACCATAGTAATCAACATCATCATCATCCTCTTCCGAATCAGTTTCATCATCACCCTCCCGCGGAACTTTGGGAATCTTATGAAATTCTTTCAGGTCCTCTCGTGCTTCGTTGGTATCCTTCGGGTTACTGTAACAACCCATGAAGCTTAGCACATTCACGCAAAAATTCTTCGTAAGGTGCATCACGTCAATTGCGTGTCGGACCTCAAGGCTACGCCAATAAGGTAGCTCCCAAAATATAGATTTCTTCTTCCACATTGGTGCACACCCGTTGGCGTCAGTTGGAACAGGTTCACTACCAGCACCCTTTCCAAAGACTACCCTTAGATCATTTACCATCTCAAATACAGCATCTCCATTAAAATGGGGTGCCTTCCTACGATGGTCAGCCTTCCCTTTCCAATGCATCCCTTTCTTCCGTAAGGGGTGATTAGTTGGAAGGAAACAACGGCGACCATTATACACGACCTTCTTATAGTTTTTGAGATGAATACCTTGTGTTCTATGTAAACAGTGCGTGCATGCCAGATATCCCTTGTTTGTCTGCCCAGAAAGGTTACTTAGGGCAGGCCAATCGTTGATGGTTATGAACAACAATGCTCGTAGATCGAAGTTCTCTTGCCTATCCTTATCCCACACACGTACGCCCTCTTCCCTCCATAGCAGTAATAGTTCATCGACCAACGGTCTTAGGTACACATCAATGTCGTTGCCGGGTTGTTTTGGACCTTGGATGAGCACCGGCATCATAATGAACTTTCGCTTCATGCACATCCAACCAGGAAGGTTGAACATGCATAGGGTCACAGGCCAAGTGCTATGACCACTGCTAAACTCCCCGAATGGATCGAAACCATCCGTACTTAAACCAAACCTTATGTTCCTTTCCCCGTCCTCAGAAAATGTCTTGAATTCTCTATTAATCTTTCTCCACTGAGACCCATCAGCCGGATGTCTCAGCAGGTTGTCTTGCTTACGTTCCTCGGCGTGCCATCTCATCAACTTAGGATGTGCTTTGTTCCGGAACAAACGCTTCAAACGTGGTATTATAGGAAAATACCACATAACCTTCGCCGGAACTTTCTTCGTCTTGTCACGGTGCCCCTGGAGATCACCAGCATCTTCATCTCGCCGAATCTTATAATGTAGCGCTTTGCACACAGGACAAGCATCCAAATTCTCGTAATCCTTACCCCGATATAGGATGCAATCATTAGGGCATGCATGGAACTTCTGTACCTCCAACCCAAGAGGGCACACAGTCTGTTTTGCTTCATATGTGGTGGACGGTAATTCATTGTTCTCCGGAAGCTTGTCCTTCACAATTTTTAGCATCCCTTCAAATGCCTTATCAGACACACCATGTTTTGCCTTCCATTGCAGCATTTCTAGTGTAGTACCAAGCTTTTTGTGACCTGGCTTGCAATCTGGGTATAACGGTTTTCTGTGATCTTCGATCATACGTTGGAACTTTGCCTTTTCTTTTTTGTTTTCACAGTCCCTTTGTGCATCCTGTAGAACCTGGCCGAGATCATCAGCAGGCCCGTCAGCATGTGCTGGTAACTCTTCTTCGTCAGCATCTTCCATTAAAGTATCTGCAAAAGCTTGACCTGCGGCCCAGTCCGGAATACCCTCCTCCTCTTATTCGTCGTCTTCCATCACAACCCCTCTTTCACCGTGCTTGGTCCAAACCACATAGTTCGGCATGAATCCGTATTTCAACAAGTGGAGGTGAAGTGTGCCCGGGTCATGGTAGTCTCTTTCGTTTATGCAATCGGAGCATGGACAACACATGAACCCACTCGCATCCTTATTTTTTTCGCCACTTCGAGAAAACCATGCATGCCGGTAATGTACTCCGCTGACCGTCTGTCGGTGTTGTACATCCATTGCCGGTTCATCTGCATCATATTAAGTGAAAAATATCCATGTTAATTCTACAACACTATCCCTAGGTATCCTTTTCTAATAACTAAATTAATAAATTCTATTTTCTCTAATATTAAATATAGCTAGCTAAAAGTAAAATTTATATAAAAACAAAAATAATCATAATACAAATGAATGAAAGAAGATAATCATAACAAATGAAAACTACTTATTACCAAATCTAAAGTATACTAATATAAAAACTACATCTCTTAGCTCTTAAATCAAATTTTCTATTTTCTTAATTATGACATAAATTTTAAGTATAAAAAATATACACTATCCCTAGGTCTCATTTTCTAATAACTACATTAATAAATTCTATTTTTTCTAATAATAAATAAAGCTAGCTAAAAGTAAAAATTTTATAAAAACAAAAAAAATCTTAGTACAAATGAATGATAGAAGATTATCATAACAAATGATAACTACTTATTACTAAATCTAAAGTATACTAAAAACCTCATCTCTTAGCTCCTAAATCAAAATTTCTATTTTCTCTTTCTCTAAATCGTAACACAAAATTTAAACACAACAAATGAATGGAGGATGAAGAATAATACCTTAGCAACACTTTGGAGGTGAGAAAACTCCACAATTTGATCACGAAAAATTTGGGCAGCACCTCCCTAGGTTTGAGGCGCCATGGAGCTGAGAGGAGCTTGCTCTTTGAGCTCTCGGTGAAAAAAGGTCGCGCAGGGAAGAAGAAGGGAGCGTGTTGTCGATTTTGTATAGGGGAGGCCTTTTGTCCCGGTTGGTAAAACCAACCGGGACAAAAGGCCTTTGAAGGCCAGCCCCGCCAACCCTTTAGTCCCGGGTTGGTTTACCACCCGGGACTAAAGGCCGGCCCCAATCATTGCGGCCGTGGAGGCCTGGTCTTTAGTCTCGGGTTGGATTACCAACCGAGACTAAAGGGTCGCCCCCCAATGATCCTGTTGTTTTTTAGTTTAATATATATTAATGTCTCCAAAATCTGTGATAAAAGCTAATATTAAGGCTTAATAAATACTTTAGAGGTGAGAACCCTAATATTAAGGTTTCCAATAAATTAGTCACTGGCCTAACATCAATACTTAAAGTCTTAACAAAAAATATAAAAAAATTCATACATCAATACTTAATTAAGGTCTTACAAACATAAAAAGTTCATACATGAATACTTAAGGTACGGTCTTAACAAAGATAGAGGGGTGCATCAATGCACGACACATATTTCATACTTCATTCTTCTTCCTTAGATAGTCCATATAGTTGAAGTCTCCGATCTTGAAGTCGAGAACTTCAGCGAAATATGCCAGAGAATGGATCAGTGCACTCTCTATCGCTTCACAATTACGGTCACATGGACTTCCATAAATTTCAAACAGTGGCGACGAAAACTGATATGGCCTGAAAAATGTAAGATTTGCCTGATACTTCGAGCCTCTTGTAAGTGTAGGATTTGAATCTGCGTAAGAAAATCCCACAACATCCAACACTTGCTCTAGAATTGCATGAAAGCTCTTTGCCGCAAAGGTTTGACCAAACATATCCTACAGTTAAGAATAGTGTTATTACGACTCATAAAAAATGTTAAATAAGAAGATTAAAATAACATTAAATGATGCTCCATACTATGTCATATTCATTCAGCCGACAAAGTCTCTCTGCGGTCGTGGTCACACTTCCTCCCTCCTCGAGTGCCTTGATTAGAAAATAAGAGTAATCCGGCACAAAGTACCCATTAGCGTAAAGTTGTTCTAAGCATGCCTGCACAGCGGTCCTTTCATAAGTCCTCCTAACCAGGGCAGGGGTACCCCACCCAACAATTGAGACCATTTGGATGGGTTCTGAAGACAGTGAGGAGCGAATTTGCCCTCGAACGGGTATGTCAAACGAGATTTTTAATTGTATGCAATTGTTTGGACCGACAATGGCACATTGTAAAACAGGAGGGGTACCACCTAAATTTTCAACAACGTGTGCGAGCCACTGCAAATGATTGAGAACCTGCATTGTTTGAAAATAATATTATTATACGTGTGTAGTACGTAAACATCAAATTTATACAAGGAAACAATATTACTATGTTGGGACGAGATCCCTAGCTTCGATCACCAGTAGGTAAGTCAATCACACCATGGGTGAAGTGTATGCCTGGACGACGAGCATAAGGTGGCCGTTCATCACGGCGACCGCCACGGTGACCACCGTGACCAGAATAGCTTGCCTTAGTTTTCCAAAACTATTACAATCTCTGTAGGAAAATAAGAGAATGGTTAAATTTATTCTATATAAAAACAAAATATATAAGACCTATTTTCTTATTTTCTAATAACTAAACAGATAAGTGCAAGAGTTCGTTCCATTGCAGTGAGGCCGGAGGCGACGTAAGTCTGCAATATACCTTTTCTAATGACCCTGATCATTTAGGAAGTACAACCTCACCTCACTATCATATACACGCACCTCGCTCTCCCACTTACAGTACATCGACAAGCTACAGCCCTGCATCTCCTACCTGGCTACAACCCAACATCACCGAGCCACGTATAGCCCCAGCTCGTAGGTGATGTTGGACTATAGCTAGCTAGGATGTAAGGCTAACGTCCAACCGACTGTATATATGGAAAAAAGAAAAAAAAAGAGAATGCCTAAATGTATTCTAAATAAATACAAGAAATACTTAACAAAAATGAATTAAATAGGTAGGTAGTATATTTTCATTTGGTAATGACCATTTTTTAATAAACTAACTTCTAATAAATTAAGCTAAATGTAAAATTAAATGCATCTCTCATCTAAAAGTTAAAATCAATTATCTCTATAGCAAAAACTATAAAATTAGAGGTTAAATCCCTATGTGAAACTATGCTTAAAAAATATGTGAAACTAAATACAATATTAGCTAAATCTAAAAAACATCATCTCTTAGCTCCTCCTACCACCTAAAAATCTAAATCCATATTTTCTCCATTTCTAATCATAAAAACGAAATTTAATCATAACAAATGAAGGAAGGATGAAGAATCAAACCTTAGCAACACTTTGGAGGAGAGAAATCTTCACAAATTGATGACGAAAAAATTGGACATCACGTCCCTAGGAGAAGAACTAGCTAGCTCTTCACAAACTATCTCTTAAGCTCTCGGATGAAAATGTGAGCTCGGGCAGAGGAAAAAGAAGGGAGGCAGGGATATATAGGCGCACCCTTTAGTCCCGGGTGGTATTACCACCCTGGACTAAAGATGAGACTTTAGTCTCGGGTGGTAATACCACCCGGGACAAAAACTTTAGTCCCGGGTGGTGTTACGACCCGGGACTAAAGGCTCACCCTTTAGTCTCGGGTCGCAACACCACCCGGGACTAAAGTCTGCCGCCAATAATTGCGACTCGGAGCCGTTGGACGCCAGGCCTTTAGTCCCGGGTACCACCCGGGACTAAAGGGGGGGCGGCGCAAACAGCCTTCCGAGGCCACGTCGCCCCAAAAGCATTTGTCCCGGTTCCAAAGTTGAACCGGGGCAAATGCTTGGGAACAAAGGTCGTTTTTCCACCAGTGAAAGAATAAAAGAAAATTGATTTATGCAGGCTACCAAAATAAGTTTAGACACCGTCGATAAATGGGATAGTCTATAAACTACTTTTAATTTCCATGTTAAATACGGTAATCCGTGGGTAACTCCTTTTTATTTACTTTAGAAAAACGTGAGTAGAGTTTTTTAAAATCAAATTTCATGAACTGAAAGTGTAAAACTGAACACAGAAAACCCGGCGCAACGAGCCCCGACGCCAGGCCGACGTCAGCCGAGCCTCCCAGCCGACATGCCGGGCCCGGCGGTCAGTCCGAAGGGCCGCTACGCGCCGACGCGTGTGGAAGCGGTGGTCCTCCTCGTCCTCCACGCGCTCACGCGACGGCCGCCAAGTAGGGGGTGGGCGCGGGGTCAGCCGGAGGAACCGGTCAAACGGCGTGACTTTTGCGACGGCCCCCCCTCCGCTCGAGGTCGTCCCCTCTGTCTCTGACCCTAGGGCCCCACAGTACGGAGCTCACATGTCCGTATCGAAAAGTCAAAGGCACATCCGCAAGTACGGCGCAGCGGCTGCCAGCTGATATTGTTCACCGTCAAGATTCGTGCCAGAGTCACATGTACTCTAGTCGGCTGCGATGCGAATGGAGACTTGAGAGGAGCGACGACCTAGTCTGGTCAAGACATCCCCTGCTGGAGCGAGCCTGGAGATGTGCTGTGCCTTCGAAACTCCGTTTCCGTTGCTTGTTCATACGGGCGAGAGAGAGAAGAATTAAGCTGCTGCACCGCTGCATGATGCAACTGGGGGGTTGACTTGCGCAAAAGAGAGTGAAACACTGTCGAGGCAAGGTACATGTCACTGTTGAATTTATTCAAACTGCGGTATGTCATCAGCTCCTTTTTTTTTAAGTAGCCATGGTCGTAATAAAACGCTACATGATGTTATACTTTCTCTGTTTTAAATTGTTGAAGGGAGGGCAGTGTTCGTTTATACTTTCTCTGTTTCAAATTATCTGTCATTTAGGTTTTGTAGGTGCATAGATTTAACTTTGCATCCATATAACATCTATGAATCTAAAAAAAAAGCTAAGGGACTAGAAGACTAAGCGTGGTTGTTTTAAATATAGAATTATTGAGCACATGGTCGGTGTGCGCATAGATAATATCAAGCGTGCAATTGTTGACCTTTCCCAATAATATATATCTTGTTGTCCTTAATTTAAAGTGTTAGACTTAGACCCATCATGTGATCATGTCCAAAACATAAAGGTGCACTAACCAAACTGAAGAAGGCACACTTAGCTCTATGTTTACCATGTTTTTTTTTCAGAAGGAGATGGCCACAAGAGGCCTAATTCTATAAAGTCATAGGCTCATAGCTAAGATGGTAAGTTGAAACCCGGTCAAGTATATCACGTTCATTATCAACCAGAAAAATATATATTTAATTTGTATGCCTTATAGACAAATATGTATGCATATATATGCTACCCAAGTGAGCAAATATAACTTTAATACAATGCCAAAAATCTTGAATGGGAACTGAAATATTGTGGACACAACAGCTAGGTATTGCACAGACACACTAGCTAGCCATATCATTTCAATCAATTAGCAATGAAAAAAAGTTAAATATGGTCAATCCTAATTTATACTCATTGTATAAAGGAAAATTGCATAAGAATGCACACACGTAGTATATCCTATCTAGCCCTGAACAACATATGAAATGTCGAACAGAACCTATAGACTATATTAATAAATTGTGGTTAGCAAAGCATCTCGTAAGCATATCTATTCAAACATCAACAAGCAACTAAAGTTGTAATAAATTATATAAAAGTCATTTTGTCTGCAAATAGTAATGCAAATTCGAATGCAATACATCCTATTCATAAATCATAGCTACAAGATATTTAAACATATCCTACCTAGCCATCAACAAGCTGCAAAAAGATTTTTGATACAATCTTAGATTATTTTATAAATTGTGATAAAATATTGTAGGCATAATACTATTTAAAGTGTTAATCGAGAGCAGAAGTTTTGATAGATGTCATCCTTTAGAATAAATCATAGATAGATATTGCATACATATCTTTTTAAGAACCGATTATGAGTGTGAATCTTATCTAAGAGCATATTTAGCAGATTACTCATCCTCAATCACCAATACATTTTCTCTCTCATTCATCAATAACATTTTTTTTATGTTTTTGGTAACTAGTGTTGTAGCATATTACCAAAACACCTCATACCCATGAATAGGGTAGAGGGATGAATCCCCTTTATTTGGTGAGAGGGAGGTGTGTTTTGATGATCACCAAAAAATATTTTGGTAATGAGGATCGAATTGGGAATCTGTTGAAGCACCTCTTGTTACCAAAAGGATATGTTTTTAGTATTGAGGAGAAGGATTGGTAATATGCTGGAGATGCTCTAATAAGATTATTATGGTAACAAACAGTAATAGAAGCATGAGTATATTCCATCTTAATTTAAATATCGATGCCATATATATTGATGTGTCAACAAGTAGCAAAAGATTCTAAATAGTGTGGACACAATCTATTCAGATGTTTAATGGTAATGAAAAAAAATATGCCATCCTCATGTATCATGTATGAATCATAGCTATAAGATTGCTAATTGACTTATGCAATATCCATTAGAGCTTATTATAAATACATGTTCTAATAAAATAAGAGATATTTTTAGTAACTGAATTTTGAATTCACTCCTTCCTAATTTATAAATAATTGTCAAAAGATACGCAGATGTGTTAACACAAGGTTTTATATAATACATTATGCTATTATAAACCATGGGCAAACACACAAGACACAATCTATTTGCAATAGTAACAACTGATGAAGATCTTAACATAGATTGCCCGACTTTGTCCAGCTTCCCTTCTTTATGCTTTTCGCAATATTTTTCTCTCACAACAAATCTGTTGTACAAATTAGCACATAATATTTTTCTCTCAGAACAAATCAGCTGTACAAATCATTTCTGAGCGAAGCTTGGCATGTACTTGTTAGAGTCAATTATGCACGCGTACTTCAATCCAAATAAGAGATATTTGGGCCAGAGAAGCCTCTTAAAACTCTGCTAGTCACCATTTATTAGCCTCCTGTTTTTCTCCCTCCCCCTTTTGAATCCTCTCACCCCTTTGACATTTCACAAAGTCAAGTGGGACCCCCTGCTCTGCAGGCCTGCCTGCGCCCCCACACCCTCTATAAAACTCCAAGCCCCGAGAAAGAAAAAAAAAACCCACAGCATAGACCAGTAGCCCTCAGCCCCTCACCCCTTTTTAGGACAGGATCCAATGCCTTTGCCCACCACTCTCTCTCTCCTTTTACTCTGCCCATAGTCTCCTCCCCCTTCCACAGCAATCAATAAACTAGCAAAAGTCAGCGCCTCCCCCTTGTCTCCTCCTTCCCCGTCTCCTCCCTCCAGCGCCAAGAACCCAACCACTCCGCGTCCGTCCGGCGCCAATGGAGGAGGACCGCTACTTCGACAACTGGGATCTGGACACCGTTGTGCGCCTGGGCTGCCGCCGCCGCCTCTCCCCGCCGCGGCAGCAACCTGACAACCCCTTCGCGGCGTTCCTGCTGCCTCCGCCGCCGCAGCCGCAGTGGCAGGAGAAGATAGCGCCGCCGCCGGAGCCTGCCAAGGATACGGAGGCGGATGCCGGGTGGCGCTTCCCGGACCTCTTTGCTGGCGGCGGGCAGGACGGCGACGAGCTACTCATGGCCCTGTTAGCCGCCCACCCTCCCCTGCCTCAGCCGACTCTGCCTACGCCAGCACCGCCGCCGCCTCCTCCGCCGACCCAGCAGCAGCAGCCGCAGACGCCGGTGGTTGCAACGGTCGACGTGCCGCCACCCCAGATGCGCGCCGTTCCGGCTTCTGCTCCGGCGAGGGCGCAGCCGAGCGGGCGGCCGGTGCCCGGCGGCGTGCCAAGATCCAAGAGAAGGTACGCTTCACTGAGTGCTTCTCCCTTCTCCCCGTACGGAAATGGAAGCTGACGCTCAAGAAACTTTCTTTGGGTTTAAAGCACCGAATTTTCTTTTCGCTAGCTGCTTAACGCTGTTTCGTTCCTTGCACTCCAGGAAGAACCAGGTGAAGAAGGTTGTCTGCCACGTTCCGGCGGACGGCTCGTCGTCGGACGTGTGGGCGTGGCGCAAGTACGGCCAGAAGCCTATCAAGGGCTCTCCCTACCCAAGGTCAGTTGAAATCCCCTTCTCCACTAGCTTCTTGGCCATGGCGGCCGCCGGCGTCGGAGCAACCCGATCTCACTGGCTGCTCTGCTCTGCTCTGTTTCTTGAACAGGGGCTACTACCGGTGCAGCAGCTCCAAGGGGTGCGCGGCGCGGAAGCAGGTGGAGCGCAGCCGCTCGGACCCCAACACCTTCATCCTCACCTACACCGGCGAGCACAACCACGCGGCGCCCACGCACCGCAACTCGCTCGCCGGGACCACCCGCCACAAGTTCCCCTCCTCGGCCGCGCCGCCGCCGCCGCCGCCGTCCGTGGTGGTGGGCGGCGCCGGCGCCAGCGACGCGCAGGACCAGCACCAGCAGCCGAGCCCCAGCCCGACGTCCACGTCGGCCGCGGGGCTCTCCCCCACGACGCCACTGCGCACGCCGTCCATGGAGGAGGACGAAGACGAGGAGGACGAGCTGATGGTGGAGGACATGGAGATGGCCGGCGAGGACGAGCTGCTATTCCTTAACACCGACGGTGACGACTTGGTAGCACCGCTAGAGCGGAGGTCCTCGCTCTTCGACATCGGCGACGAGCCCTTCCTGAGCTTCCCCTGAGTGCCGGCCCCCACCACCGCCGGCGCCGGGAACTGACTTCTTGTGTTCTTGATGATGTGTCATCCTTGTAGATGAAAGAAATCGAGGGAAGAGAAGAGAGGAGAAGATAGCATCTGATCCTAATCGATCCGTTGTAGCAGCATAATGATACTAGTAGTAGTTCTAGCATCAGTAGTCAGTACAGAGCTTGATCCATTACCCTGCACCTTCTAGCAGTTCTTCACTGATCATCAGAACGACACCATCTTTGCATTTTTGTTCCTTTTCTGCTCTTTTTTAGGTATGGTTGGGACTTTGTATCTCTTTTCCCTTAGATGTCTGGTTTTTTGCATTTGTAAATAGAAAGTGGTAGATGATGAACCAACAAAAAGGAGTGCAAAAATGAAAGAGAAAGTGGATGGTGTGCTTGGGACTTGGGTGGCTCTCCTTGGTCCTTCCTTTCCCTGCTCAACAACTTTTCTTCCTGCATGTAGTAGCTTCTTTTTTTGTGTAAGCTTGAAGAGAGATGAGAGCTCTTTAATTTTGATCGCTTTTGTTCTTCTCAAGAATGAAACCTCCATCTAATCTATCTTTTGCCTTTTTGATGGTTCCTCGCCGCTCTGATGATGGACGGATCTGCTTGTATGGTGTGCGTGAATGCTGCTGGCTGCTGCTTTTGGATGCTTGCTGCAGTGGAGGATGAGGAAAAGGTCAAGGGGTTTAGTGCTATTTTTCTCTCTTGGTTTTGTTTCTATCTCCTCTGACTTTTTCGAGGGGGGCGCTGTGTTCCCATGGATTCCATGAGAGCTTTGGAGAGAGGTCAAGGAAAAGTTGGGGAGATATTGTTAGGACCACCCACAGGCCACATGAATAAACCTACTCCCTACAGTGTCACACACTGCAACAAAGCTATGAGTGGGGCTGGAATCTAATGATTGAAAATGTGAACTTACAACGAAATGCCCTAAAAATTGATCACGAGCCAAGTGAAAATGCCTTGTGACGTGTTTACAATTGATTAGCCCTGATTCTTGCAGTATTCACGGCCTATATGAGCCTTTTGATCGTTTACATTTTTTTAAGAAGTGTTCAATCATTGGTTTGGTTCCACATTTCACTCTTTTCTTGATTCAGTTTGGCTTGCTCAATTCTAGATCATTGATAGTCTTGGCATTACATATGTTTAAATGAGTTCAATATTTGTCTCCTTAGTCTGCAATGGTAATATCAATATGACCTGGTTGAACAAAATTTTCACTTGGGCGAACTTACTAGATATAATTGGCAATGCTCTTAATTAATATGTATTAATACTCACATTTCACATATAATTGTCTTATGATCATGTGACTGTATTTCGGCACTTGGGCTCTTTTTTTTTATCCAAACAGTAGGGGAGCCCCCTACTAAATTTTTTGTATATTAAAAAGATATTATATATACAGTGTATACGACTGTATGCCGAAAAAAGAAGACCCTGACTAGTTAAAAACATTAGAAGAAATTACAAAACCAAAATTCTAACTCCGATTTCATAGAGGGTTTCCCATGATGCAGAAATAGTGTAAACTCCTCACTGAATATATCCATCCATCTTCTAAGAGAGAGGACTCTGTTGTCAAAAATAATCTCATTCCTGTGACAGCAAATACTCCAGCATGCCACCATTGCTATTTCTATGAAGATACATGAACCAAAGTATCTTATGGCCTTGACTATCATGTCTAGGGTCATGAAGCCGAAGTCCCAATTGATGCACATGAATCGCCAGCACCATCGACTAAAAGTGCAGCCAAAGAACAAGGAAGAGATAGTTTCTTCAGAGCCCACGAAACAAAGAACACAATTATAGTCCTGCAAAAACTTGGGCTCATTTTTAAAATCATTATTAAGAACAAAATTTAAAAATGAAATGCATTATTGTCTTTTTTCACAATCATGGTAAATAAGGTTAGGGAATAATATTTTGGACTATTAAAAGGGCATAAAATTGTTTAACCTGAGGTGCGTATACATTATTTATCAAAAATCTTGCATAACCAAATCCATTTAATTGTTTTAAACATGATCGGGCTATTGTATTTTTAAACATAAATAAATGTGCTACACAAGGGATTTTGAATTATTGAGAAGAAGGCTAGTTGCATTATGAACAAGGATATACCTATAGTACAATAGGGGGGGGGGATATGTCCCCACTTGGTTTAGGATATTGTACTTACTAAATTTTGAACATGTATTCACACTCCTCAAAAATGGTTTTTACCCACTGATGCTTCCATGATGTAGTTCCAAAAGGAGAACCCAAACTCATAATCTCATGTGAAAATAACTAAACCTTGTGCCGTTACAACATTCTGCTTCCCAAAAGGGGGTGGTGCACCATCAGTGGTGAGAGCTCCAAGCGAGTGTTGATAGACACTTTGCTGCTAGATTGCACTTTGGCTTTTGCAAGAAATGTCGTACTATTTTTTGGATGTAGTTGGCACGACAGAAGTGCCACATCCTTTTGCATTGTGCCAATTGCTCTTTGCCCTCTACAGACTACACAATCATATCCATGGTTATGGTCTTATGGATTTCTACTACAATAAAGAATACTTTCCTAATGAGTTTGTTGCAATTCATTGTATCTATAACTCCTATATAGGAGCTCCCCACTAGCCATGTCTAGGGAGTTCTCAGACCTCTGATTGGTCCATAGCACTGGTAACTGAAACATAGCAAAGCGATCTACCAGCGCGTTCTGGGTGCGGGCTTTTCCCCGGGCGGTTCCCACCGTTCCGTCCCCGTTGCCCGTTGGTGAGGGCTTTTCGTCGACCTTATCCCCATCCACACCGACGCCGGCTGCCGGCTGAGCGGCCCTTTCCACTTCCTCGGCTCGGCCTCTTCCCCTCCCATTTGCACGTCGTGTAGCTCTTGGTCCGCCGCCTTTCATTATGCCGTCTTCTCAGCTACCTCGGCCATGCATCTTCCCCTGCCGGTTCACCGCCCGCAGCAGCGCTGCCTCAAATCCTTCGTTTTCCATCCGCTCGGTGTCCACCTGACGGGTGGGACGCCTTCGCCGACGATTCGCCGGCCGCCGACCTGCTCCTCTCCCCGTCCTCCTGGGTCCCCCTCTCGACCCAACCAGCCCTCCCCCCTCTGGCGATGAGGCCGACTCGCCGGCCGACGCGCTCTTCGTTGCGGACGCCCGCACGATGCTCTCCGCAGCGTCCGATGGGGACGACGCGGTGTTCGCCACGGCCGCCACGCAGATCGAGGCCGCGACAGAGGCGGGGCACCCGGGCGCGCAGTCCGCGCTGGCGTTCCTCACCGGCACCGGGATGACGCGCATGGCATCCCGATCGCTCGCGTTCCTGCTCCACAAGTTCGCCGCCGACGCGGGAGATCTCCAGTCAAAGATGGCCCTCGCGTACTCCTACTTCCGCCTGGAGGTGAGGTGGCCAAGACCCTTTGCTTCACAACATCGACAACGTCTGCATAGAGACGCTCAGCGTCAGCACCCGCAACCAGACGCTGGAGGGCGCTGGGAGAAATCTGCGTCGCATCTCGCAAGAGATCGACAGGTACTACTACTCTCGATTGTTGGATATACTTAAGTTCAGCCACCGATAGTCATTGAGCGAGCGATAGGTTCTGTTTCTTTATGTTTCACCAACATAAGATTAGGGCCGGATGTTTGTATGAATTGAATTTAGTGTCCAAACTGTGAATTTTGTTAAAATTTATCAATTTTCTACACTCACGGACATCATGATGAGGTTACTATTTGCCATGCAGATCCACACACTTTGTATAGGAGCTGCAGCAGGCCATGCGTGTCTTATGCTTGCGGCTGGAAAGAAAGGCAAACGATATATGTTCCCTCATGCCAAAGGTACATGCTAACTTCCAGGCCTGTTTGTTTTGTTGGAAAATACTCACTTTTGCTCATCATTTCCTGCTAATTCTGGACCATACTATGTCAGCTATGATTCAGCAACCACGTATTCCTTCTTACGGGATGATGCAAGCATCTGATTTTGTTATTCGTGCAAAGGAGGTACGAGGCATGGTTTCCTTTTTCAGTTGCTTATAGCCTTATATTCTTCAGTATTATCTCATATTCTGATATATGCTAATCAAGTATGTATGAATGCATTTTGAGTTATTTATGTTAACTTTTAGATTTGTGGAAGGTGAACACACATTTTTCAGTCACGACTCGATCGTTCGATATACTTAAGTTCAGCCACCGATAGTCATTGAGCGAGCGATAGGTTCTGTTTCTTTAGAACTATATATCCTAATATCCAACTTTGTGAATGATAGGTTCTGTTCTTTAGAATTATTCAGCTTTGTGTTGGTCACTGAGCAATAGGTTATGTTTCTTTAGAGCTATCCAAATTTGCTCCGTCTGTTCCCCATATGGGCGATGACACTGGTATACGCCGCGGTATACTAGCAGTCCATGACATTCTTCACAAACCAGGCGGCGGCACTGGACGTTCTTCACGGTTAGTAGCTAGCACGTTCCTGAAATTGCCTAGGCAAACGTATTTGAACATGAATTTGCAGCTACTGCCATTGCTTCTTTCTCTCTTAGAAAACTGAAATTGTTTCTATTCCAGCTTTGCATGTAGTTTGATTTATAAATGCAGGCCAATGCTTCAACTTTCAGTATGTTTTTCACCTGATTTGTGTTGCAGCTGGTATATCGGTCATCTTATGACAGGTGCAGTTGGTGTCACTTCCAACAAGCATTAGGATGAAGGAAGCTGTTAGTTTCATGTGATACAATTGATGCTGAAAATGATGCACCTCATTGCCCCTCTGTGAGCTCTGTCTTCAGATGTATATAAACCAAAAAAAAGTGATCGAAGGCAGGAATCTCTCTCTCACCATTCAAATATAAAGCCATGCATTACTAAACTTGGTAACACTTATTTTTCTCTGATACAGTGAAATACTTATTTATCTTGCATCTATTCCGTTACATCCCTTCTATGATTTATATCGTGCTCTCCATGACTGTGCCCTCTCAAATTCTCAGCCCCATCGTGATCGTTATGAATATTTGTTTATACTCGGATAAGAAACTTCAGTTCAAATAGTTTGCCACTTTGGTTTAAATAAATAGTAATACTCATTACCCGGGTATTTCAACTTTACATAATATGCTCATGTCCTTATCGTCGAGAGATGATATCATGATAAATTTTTCTTAAAATCATTGCATTTTCTTAATTCCCGCAGCAACGCGCGGGTGAGGTTCCCCTAGTTCTATTATGTGCAACACTTCACATTATTAACAAAAATTGTGCATCTTATCTTTTTAGAATAGCAAAAGGTTGTTTTTTAGCAAGCAAAGAGCTTTCATTCATCGGAAAGTACATTACAATCCCGGAGGATAATCTCACACAACCACTCTGGAGAATACCCTAACCAAGAATGCGACGGGGAGGAAGGGGTGGCTACTTGTGCACAAGCATTAGCCGCCTTGTTCCCATCCCATCCAGTTACAGAAATATTGAACCCAACAAACAAAAGAAGAAAGCTCTTTTACTTCATGCCAAATGCCTGCTATTGGACGGTGACCATCCTGCGAGCGGAAGAGGTTCGCCACCCAGCTGTTGTCCATCTCCAAGCAAACATACATGGCATCATTCTCAGCTGCCAACTTCATGCCATCCCTCGTAGCCAGAGCTTCAGCTGTTTCGACATCCGGAAGCTATGAGTATGCTTGCGTTGACACTGCCACAAGAGCTCCGCAATTGTCCCGCAAGACAACTCCACTTGCCCCTTGTCCGGTTTTAGAGACAAAGGCCGCGTCAGTGTTCACTTTGACTCAACCGGTATCTGGTTTCTGCCATCGAGCATGTTGTTGCTCCGGCCTCCTTGACATTGCCTGGTTGAACCCCGTACAAATCATGTCTTCCAGCATGCTAGAGATATGCTTGACCGCAACAACATGATCGCACGCTGCTTCCCATGCTTCGGTGTGTTACATACCACAACGACACAATCCTAAAAATGATAATATCTGCCTCCCTACTTGAGCACACTACTCCCAGCGATAGGTATTTTGTCCATGACCCTGGGTGCAATCTCAACGCCTTAATCCCCAACATTTCTTCAACCACTTTCCAAAAACATCGTGCCAACAGACACTCAAATGCCACATGGTATAAAGTCTCATGTTCAGATCCACATGTTTCACAAAAGGCCTCATGTTCAACATGGTGTCGATGTAATTTCATTTTCTTAGGCAGGAAATCATTAACCGCCCTCCACCAGAAAATACGTATTTTCGGAGGAACATTGAGCTTCCATATCTTCTGCCACAAAAGCCTGTCAACCAACGAACCAGCCTTATTGAGCTTACTAGCTTCAGCCTGACTTTGCTCCACTTTTAATAAAATGATAAGCAGATTGTACTGAATATAAACCATTCCTCTCACAGCTCCATGCCAATGTATCATTGAAAGGATCTTGTGATGCCTAGAGGGGGGTGAATAGGATCACTTTAAAATTCTGCAAAATCTGAGCAGCGGATCAGGGGCCGGATGACCCGGCACTTTGAGCCGGATGACCCGGGGGGGTCCGGGTCACCCTGTCACTTAGGCCGGATCAACCAGCGCGCGAAGATAGAGTACAATAAGCTTAACAAAACTTGAATTTACAGAAAGTATATGAATCAAAACTTGCGTATATGAACTAGTTACCACCTGCAACAAAGGATTTCACAAGCAACAACACAAATAAGTAGATCGATCCAAAACTAGCTTCTAGGGTTAGAGAAAGGGATGAACTCAAACAAAGCAAGAGACAAGGGATTTAATCCGAAGTTCACTTCCACAAAGGAAGCTATGTCTCCGTTGAGGATCCCACAAAGAGAGGGCTATTACCAAGAGCCTCTTGCCTCACCCAATCCCCACAAAGGAAGATTGGTGCTCACTAAGAGAAACCCACAAAGGATGGGTAATACAAACGTTCTCGGGTGCTCCACACGGAGAGGGCACTCAACGGGCGACGCCTAACCATCTAGAAGCAAGCTTCAAGAGTAACAAACGAGAATCGATCGATCTTGGCCGCCACAAGTGCTTCTTGAGATGAACAAGTGAAGAGCTAGCTCAAGAGGCTCACACTAGCACCTCAAAACTCTCTCACACCCAAACCCTAGGAGGATCCTTGCTTGGAATGGCTTGGAGAGGAGTGGAAAGAGGAGAAATGGAGCTCAAGGGAGTGTTTCTTTCGTGAGAGGCAGCAGCTCAAAGAAGAAGAAGTGAAGGGGTATAAATACCCCCTCCCTTCAAAAGAGCCGTTAGGCTAAGCTACGCAAGGGCCGGTGTAACACCCTAATTTTACAAAAAAATTGTTTTAATAAAATTTGAATAGAAACAAAGCTTTGATATTAAGGATCATAAGGTGTATTTTGAATTTTTAGGCATTTAATATATTTTTAAAAATTAAATAAATAAATATAGGAGTTTAATGTTGCATACATGCTGGAGCATTGTTTTTGTTTGGTTAATTCAAAGTGTTTGAGTTGTTTTAAAAATTCAGAAGCTTTTCTTTTTAAATCCCTAACCCTTCCTTCTATCCGGCCCGTTTTCGAGTTTAAGCCCAGCAGCAAAAGTCCTCTAGTGCCCCCTGTTCTTTGCCGCCTGTCTGCTTCGCGTCTCGGCCCAGCCACTTTCGGCCCGTGCCAGCCCGCCTTCTCCCGCCTCGCTCCGAGCCGCTGACACGCGGGCCCCCTTCGTCATCCCCTTCCTCCGTCTCCGCCCCGGGCACGACAGCGCCGCCCGAGTCCCGGACGCCGCCGCCCGAGTCCCGGACGCCGCCGTCTCCGAGTCGCCCGGCTTCGCACGACAAGTCCCGCGCCCATCCTATAAAGAGCAAGTCGCACCCCGCCGTTTCCTCAAACCCCAAGCCCCAGCCGCCGTTTGCTCTCGAGCCGCGCCGCAGTTGAACCGACGTCTCGCTGCCGCCCCGTCGTCGAGGAGTGCACCCGGAGGACCCCAAGGAGGTGAGCAACACCCAGAAGCCGCTTGTTCACATCCAGGAGCTCTACAGCGCGCGCTTGAACTCGCCGGAGTTGGCTTTTGCGCCGTCGCCGCTGCGCCGAGCATCGCGCCGTCGCCGTTGGCCGTGCCGCCTTCCGGATACCCCAGATCGATCCGCCGTAGCACCCTCTACCTCCTTGGCTGCTTCCTATCGCAAATCGAGCACCCCAGCTCGAAATTGTGTGAGCTCGCCGGCGTTGCCTTGCTGCGCCGCCGCACGCCGCCGGCTGCCGCTTGCACGTGACCTCATCCGTCCGTTCCCGATCCGACGGCCCAGATCTAATCCGCCGGAGGTCAATACCGGTCAAAGGCCGTGTGACCGTGGCTTTTTGCAGAAAAACCCCTGCGCTTTCTAATATAGCAAGCCGGTACTTCCACCATATAAAAATCCTTACAGATCAGTCCTTTTCCTTTTGTTTTAGCCCCTATTTTTTATAGAAATAGCGCCCGAGGTCCAGAACCCTAGTTTTTCACCCAAGCCCTTCTGTTTTAAAGTTTATTTATGTAATAGCCCTCGGTTTCTTGCAGATAGACCCCTGGAACCTTAGAATCTTCACAGTTATGCCCCTGCATCTTCTTCTAGCCATATCTTCTCCATTTTAGCTCCGTTTTTAGCGTTCTTTATGTCCAAACGATCGTATCGAAGAGTAGAATAGCTTTTTACCCCTATTTTGCTTTGATAATACTGTTTGGTGATTGTTTCTTATTTTATTCCATTGTGTGCTTGTATGTACCTTGATGTGATGCGTAGAGAACGTTTGGACTGAAGGATTTGAAACCAAGAAGCTCAAGTGTCTGAACAGAAGCAGGGATCTGTTGAAGGCAAGTCCTCCTTGATGCAAACCCGTTTACCTATATAACATGCATTTAATTCACTGTTCTTACTTTTGCTTGCATTAAATTGATGAGACCCTTTTTAAGGACATGACTAGATTATTTTTATCCCTTTACCTTGATCAACCTGGGTTTTAAATTTATTGTTGGGTAGCTCTCGCTATGCTTAACTTGGTGGATGGTATTAATGAAACTTGATTTATTTATGTTATACCTTCATTAATACAAGATCACCTTGTTTAATCGGAACATGGAGCGACCACCCAGGACAACAGTGCAACCACAAGGGCATATGGCTCTGCCTTGGCTAATTAATTAGGGACTCTAGTGTTGGGGTGATCTTACCTGATAAGGGCAAGGGGGAGCGTTAGTCAAGGTATAGACTCGCTCTAGTAGGGAGTTGGGCTTTGCTAAGACACAGTACCTACTAGGGGACTTTATGCTTTGCGGCGGCTCGGAACCTTCGCGAGTTGCTTCACACTGGGGAAACTTTGTAAAGGCCTCGTAGCGTCTCTATGCAATCACACCTAGGTAGTGTGGTATGATGCTTGGCCGGCATCGCATGGTTGGGTTCAAAGTTCCTAGAACTTTTACGCGACTTGTGGTGAAAGTGTACAACCTCTGCAGAGTGTAAAACTAATCGATTAGCCGTGCTCACGGTCAAGAGCGGCCTGGACCCTCACATGATTAAACTATGAAAGACAATGATTAATCTGATGCATCTACCTTTATTTATGTTATTTATTCTCTTATGTTAATTGTGGGTTTGGTATAAACTTACACTTGCTAGTATTTAAGTTGCTAATAAAACTTGACCAACTAAAATGCTGAATGCTTAAACCTATCAGCCTCCACTACAAAGCCTTGCATGTTATGTTATGTTTCCGCTTGCTGAGTACGGCATGTGCTCACGCTTGTTTTCATTATTGCAACGACACTATCCGGATGCTGTTCAGACTTGGAGAGATTTGAAGATTTCCCTGGAGACTAGGATGAATTCTAGGCGGGCGTGCCACCAGTCAGCTGCCTGTGGCGTTGACCCTATCCGCTGCGTTGCTACTCGTTAATAATTAGTTCGTTTATGAGACATTTTGGTCTGTAATAAAGTTTAATACTCTCTTTACGTTATGGCATTGTGTTTTGGTTATCACTGAGTCGTTATATGTGTGAACTTTGATCCTGGCGCACATATAATATGAGCATTCAAATTTGCCTTTAAATTCGGGTGTGGCAAAGTGGTACCAGAGCCGTGTTGACTGTAGGACGTTAGCCTAGTTAGAAAATGGTCGTATTTAAGGATTATAATATCTTAGAAGCCATTCTTGCCTTATGCTTGCTTTATTTCTAATAATTTCATCCTTGCTTTATCTCATCCTTGATCTCTACTTGGTTCTCTCTTTTCTAGTATCTTTTCTTGACATCCATCACATGTTTCTTTTTAGATGGCTCGTCAGTTGTAGACATCCCGTACAGGCTCTTTCCAGTTTCCTCGCCACTTGGAGGATCAAGATTATTACTATTATCCTATGGAGAGTAGAGAGCATGAAGAGGACACTGACAAGGAGATAATGCTGGAAGCACCACCTGCAATGCCGTCTCCAACACCTGCTCCGGAAATCATCCCAGTGTCTGATGATGAAGAGCCAGAGGAGGAACCAGCTGAGGAAGCCGCTGAAGAACCTGAGGAAGACCCAGAAGAATTGGTCCCAGAGGAAGAAGAAGATCCAGAAGAGGTGATTCCAGAGGGAGAGGATGGTGATCAAGGAGATCATCAAGATCAGATGGAGGAGCAAGAGGAGCAAGCTGAAGAGGGAGGAGAGTCAGTGAGGAAGTGGGATGGAAGGTGTTCCGCTACAAGAAAGATGGAAGAGGCATTCTCATGGCTGACAATCTAAGGAGGACAGTGTACCGTTTGGCCTATGGTGAAGATCCAATTTACCATTGTGAGAAGTGGACTCATCCTTGGTTTGAGCCTCACTGGGAAGTAATAGTCATCGTCTATAAAAGAGTTGAAGACTATGGACCTATGGAAATATCCAAGCACGACGACGTTGCTGCCAGAGATACTATGGAAGCTGGGATTGCCGAAGCTGCTAGAAGAGCACTCTATGTTCTCTCTCACAGGGAGCGTTCTGAGTTAATACACACTCGCAGTTTGTACACTCCTTACAGAGCTAGTGGTGAAGCCAAGACCTACATCGCATCAGCTAATGGTCACAGTCCCACCATAGACAACAACGCATCTTCACAGACCAAGAACTACGAGATCACCCCCTTCATTCTGGGGTGACGGAGGGATTGTACCATTCGAGCCTTTTTTTCATGCTTTTCCCGGCGGTCTGGAGAAAGCAGTAATCAATAGGACTTCCCTAATCCTCCCTTCCTGAAAGGAAGAACGTGAAATTCTTTTTCCTTTCTGCAGGGACCAGGAGATTGGATCTAGCCATAAGAGGAATGCTTGGTATAAATAAGCCACTTCTTGGTCTTCGACCCCCTAAGTCACTACGAGCGACCCCGATCAGTGCAATGGGATGTGGCTATTTATCTATCTCTTGACTCGAAATGGGAGCAGAGCAGGTTTGAAAAAGGATCTTAGCTACGGTCAACACTGCTTTGGATGACACCAACAACATGCTTGCCGCAGCTCAACAGAAGATCTATGAAACGGAGATAGAGAAGCGTCAGCTAGAAGCTACTCTGGCAGGAAGGGAATCCCTTGTGATCCATGACAGCGAAATGGAAACTCATCACTCTCCATCACCCAAGAGGCCTCGCTACAACTCCCCAGACGCCCGCACTGAAGAGCTTCCTTAGGATCTAGGAGTTCTTAAGCTTAAGATCTTTGTAATCGCTAGTTCTAAATGATCGTTTAAGTGTGCCTAGTCTAGTGGTGTGTTTGGATGCTTGATCTTGTGTTAATGTTTGAGTTGGAATTTTGTTCGAGTGCAATGTGTTGTGGAGTAATGACCACAATGACATTGGTTCTTTAGTAAAGTGTTAGTTGGGTTTATATTTGTCTCAATCTATATCTTTCTTGTCCTAATCTCTTAAACTCTATGCTCTACCCCAAATATAACCTAGTAAATCTCAATCTGCTCGTGGAGTTTTCTGAGTCAGCAGTACTGTTCTATTTTTATCTTGAGCTACAGAACTCCAAATACAGTAAATCTAATTGGAAAAGTTCAGCAATTATATGAGGGTTCATCTGTAAAAATTGCAGAAATTTAGGACCCCCACCAATAGTTTGCAATGTAATTCTTCATCTTTTTACAAACAGGAGCAAACAACTTGAAGCAACTCATTGGATAAGTTGGAACTGCCTGGGCGTTAGCCTTTAGGAGCACCTCCTGGCCGGCGCAGCTCATGTTGTTAACACCCCAGCCTTGAACGAAGCTCCCGATCCTTTCTGCAGAGTAGTCGAATGTGCCATCAACAACTCTCCCCACTGCAGTTGGCAATCCCATGTATCTTTCTTCCAAAGCTTCTGTTTCAATCTGTAGAGAAGCTTTCACCATTTCCTTCATGTCTTGGTTACAATTAGAGATGAAGAAGATACCCGATTTTTGTCTGTTAATTAGCTAGCCAGACCCCCTGTGGTATGTTTCCAAGATCTCAGCCATCCTATCAACACCCCTTTGATCAGCTTGAATAAAGATCAGACTATCATCAGCAAAGAATAAATGAGATATCCATTGTGCATGGATCCCCACCCTGATGCCCTTGGATAAATACTCTGGTCCCCTTGCTTTCAATAGTGATGTGAGGCCGATTAGTTTGATTTTGTTGGAAAATTAACTTGTTATGAAATAAATCTACCTGTGAGTACAAAGTTCTTTTGTAGCTTCAGTGGAGCTATTCTCAATGTTTAGCTAGATTACATGGTACGATCATCCCAGGTTTATGGTTTTATTTGCATAGAGGATATGTCGTAAGTTCATGTTAATCGTGACCTATGACTGACAAGAAATGCGCTAGATACCTTTTTATATATATCATCACCTCATGCTTTGTATTTTTATACTTGATTTTTTTCAGTTATTTCAATCCCTAAAGCTAATGACCCTAATCAATGTCATGGTTTGATTCATCTATGATCACATATTTTATCCTTAAATCAAGTGCACTATATTGTATCATCATCGACTATTTTTTGTCTGTTTGTATTGTTATGCCTATTACATAGTACTTATTTATCTTTGGATCGCAACCTCATCGGCTTGAGCATCATCAATTCCATATGTTCAGAGATGTATCTACAAGCTTTGTTCTTGCATCATTTTTTTATAAAAAAATGTGGTACCTTTATTGAGTCTACCATGTACTACCATAGGACAAACATTGTTTAATCTGTAGCAGAGCATACATGTGCGTACTTTGATATTCTGCATGTGGACAAGCTTAGCACCTGTAGAGTATGTATAATTTTTTCAGATACAAGAGTATGTATAATTTGCAACTACCATACTGTTTATAATAAAGTACTTCTTCTACAATTTTTTTTGCGAAAGGAAGATATATTAAGCACCAAAGCAGTACATCCTCTCCTATTACAAACTGAACTCCAAAGAAAAAGAAAATTACAATTGAGTTTTCAAGATCCAATCTCATCTTCTTCATCTCCGATCTCCAGTTCACCATTGCCGCCACCATGACGATCCACGTCCACCTTTCCTTCCGCCAAGGGACACCAAACATTGGAACAGCCGCATCATCCATCGCCCAGAACACCAAGCGAATCGATTTCATTGAAAGAAAATCGGCCAGCCCCTTGGCAGGAGGAAAGAGGAAAAGAAAATCCGCTGCCGCCGGCCCGAGGACCGACGACCGGAAAAAACGTCCTCCGCCGCCGGAGACCCAGCAACAAGGAAGAGTCACAAACCTACGAGGATGACCGAAGAGCTCACATACCTGACGCCGATTGTTCGCCGGCACAGAAGCACGCATCACCCGCCGGTACCCGGGAACTTTATTTGCCGGACCGGTGGCAACACCACCGTCGGAAACCTAAACTCCATCGCCGACGACAGCGAGGAGGAACCCTAATCTACTAGACTCCACACCTTAGTAGCAACAAAAACGAGCCCGGACGTCGACCTGCACCGGACCTCACCCGCTCCAACCGCCGAGGAGGCCGTCGGAGGGGAGGGGCCGGTCAGAATGACGCCGACGACGAAGGAACCCTAGTCGCCCTCTTAGAGGCGGCGGCTTGGGAAAAAAGCAACTTCTTCTACAAATGAGTGTGCACATTTGCATAAATAAAATAATCAAAAGTGCAAAACTCGTGCTGTTTTCACGGAGAATAGTCCTATGTGGAACATTAAGTTCATACTAGTGTTTAGAGCAACTCCAAGAGCCTCTCTAAGCAACTTCGAGAGACTCACTAAATTAGACCAACTAAATTCACATTTAGCTAGTCATTTAGCTAGTATTCTTTTTTTATATTTCCTCTTCTTCCAACAGACTAGTTAAAATGACTAGTCATCCCACAACTAGGCCCACGTGTCATACCTTATCTCTTCTCCTACCTCTTTGGCTAGCGAAGGATAGCTAGCAAAGGGTGCTAGCCATCTTTGGCTAGCGAAGGCACAAGTTTAGCTAGCGAGGATAGCTAGCAGGGTGTTTGGCTAGTCTGTTGGAATGCTGTTTTTTTTTATTTTTTAGCTAGTCAAGCCAAGATAACTAATCTTTTGGAGTTGCTCTAAAAATCGCTAGCTAAAATCCTGATTTGGCTAGTATGTAAAATGAAATAGCTAGCAAAAAGTTAAGATCCAACATACTAGCTAAAATCAACGGGAAAAGAGGAAGGGAAGGTGGGACCGGAAGAGCGCGAGAGAGAGGATAGCTAGCGGGACTGGCTAGCCAAAGATGACTAGCGAAGCCACCGGTTTAGTTAGCGGAGGATAGCGAGGGCAACTTTAGCTAGTCTGTTGAATTGAGTTTTTGGACAAATTTTTCATTTTTAGCTAATCAAGTCAAGATAGCTAGTCTTTTAGAATTGCTCTTAGTAGCTATTATTACTGCCAGCTTTGATTTTTGTTTTTTGGAAGCAAAGAACGTCACGGTACACGGTGAAGGGAAGACTTTTTGGGTTTTTTAATATTATTTATTAGCACACGAGTAGTAGTCCTGATAGAAGGAAATAAAAAAAAGTCAAGAGGAGAGGCAGCCATGGTTAATGGTTTGGCTGCGTACGCCCAGGCATTTCTCCCCTTCCCCGTGTTGTGTAGCAGCAGTCTAGCAGAGCGTAGAGACCGCTTTTGTTTTGTCCCGGAGCGGCGCGGTGGCCCCCCTGCCCCTGCAGCCCCAAAGGTCAACACGGTTTGGGTTCGGGCGAGCCAGCAGCAGCGCCCATGTGTGTGGGCGGGCGAGACCCTGCACAGCGGCAGCTGCTGTCGGGTCGGGCGCGCCCGGCCGATCCGCATCGGGTTGGGGTCTCAAGGAAGGAGGAAGGATGGGCCCGCGGGGCGCAGCTGTTGTGGAGCTCTAGAGACTGAGACGGCGCTAGGCGCTACTGTGGTCGCGTCGCTTTGGCGCTCTCGGCTGCCAGGCTTTTGCGCCAGGGTGGCAAGGCTGGATGCTCCTGCTCGATCGCCTCGTGCTGCGTGGTGTGGTCTGCGCCCATTTTGAGCATTTCCTTGTTGTTTGAAACACCCGTCCGTCCGAACATTTCCCACCACGTTTCGTGTGTCCGCCGTCGGCGTTGCCTAGGAAAGGAAGGCAAAGGCACGCACGTTGAGATCCTGGCTCGTTGGAATCGCTCCCCCAAACACAGGGGAGGAGGACTGCAGGTAGTAGAGTACTAAAAAACGCAAGAATAACAAATAATCCACCGCCGCTGAACGTGAACGGAGGCCAAAAAAAAATCAGGAGGGAACCGCCGTGCTCGTGCATCGGTGCACAACAGGTGGGTGCGTGGCCACACACGCGGGACACTTCCAGATCATCATCTCCCCAGCCGTTCCTCCCAGCTCGCTGTCACTGTCAGTGCCGTCGCCGAGGGGGCGACAGCGACGGAACGGAGCGGCGGCTGGCTGGGATGGGAGGGAGCTGCCTGCCTGCCCGGTGCCCGCCTAGCTTCCACTCCATTATTGCCGCGGCTGGGCCTACCTCGGCTAATTTAACAAGATTATCCCATGCACCCCGTGTACCCGTCGCCTACGTGTAACGTGTGTCCCTCGAATCCACGCGCAGGCGCAACTCCGTCGTCTCAAACCAACCCGCGAAAACTCATGCGTGCAACTAATTAAAGGCCCAGTGACAGTGACACTAACACACAACTGCCCTAGCTTGTTGCAATGCAACCTCTGCCCTCTCGTGTCAAGCAAAGGTTCGTGCAATCGTGCGTGGTGGGGGTGGAAGGAAGGTGCACACGTACACAGCTGGTACCCTATTACCGACTGACGGTCGGTCACGTACCTTTTTCGTTCGGAAAGTGCGATGCCAGGCCAGCCAGGGGCTTCACATGCTTGTATAGTTCGTTTTCTCCCTCGATCCCTCGTCTCCTCCGCCATTCTCTCCTTGGGCGAGTAGGGTAGGGAGTTCCTCTGTTAGTAGATCTATTACTAGTTTCTTTTTTAGTTTTTAGTCACCTTTATGACTTTATCTCTTTGTAGTCACTACTGCTAAGGTTGCTCCGCCGCCGTCGCCGTCCTCGGCCTCCTCGTCGGCGGCTCCGCTGCTGCCAAGATATGTCTAAATAATCTACCATCCTACCTGCCGGATCTCGTCCCCGCCTCATCCGTTTCACCTTGCCCGCTCCACCACCGAGATCCGGTTTTCCTCTTCGCCCTGCACCCCCCGCCCCGTCCCCTTTGCAGATCTGCTCCACCTCGTCCCGCTCCGCCTCTCCACCCCTGCTGATCTACTCCATCTCGCTCCTCTCCGGCCCGCTGCCATCTCGGATCAGCTCCACCACATCCTCCTCCACCTTTTCGACCACTGCAGATCTGCTCCGCCCCCACAACTTGCAGCCATCAACAGATCCAGTACCTACAGGCTTCTCTGCATCAGGCGTTGGCCCGTCAACTTCGTCCTCACCAGGGAATCGACATCGAGTGTCTTCTACCTCCGGCGACGACTATACATCGATCCTTCGGTTGCTCGGTGTGCTCCTCCTCCACTCGGTCTTCCCTACTCCAACCGACGCTTTGCGCGGCCCTCCATCCGGGTGTATGCGACCTCGTCGCCTCTACGGCCCATTGCCGGCGAGCTCGCCGTCGCCACCACTCAAGTTGTTGTAGCCTTTATCTAGTCAAAGGACCTTGTTGTAATTCGGTCTTCTTTGAGGACCTTCTTGTAATGGTTGTTTAAGCTTTAATATATAGATGTTGTCAAAAAAACCTCGACGTCATGTATACTTTGTTCCTCCGTTCAGAACCATCCATCACTTTAGTTTTGTTACTAGCTAGTCAAATTTTTCTAACCGCGACCAAATTTGTTCAAACTAGTTTCACCACAACTATCATGAAGTATATATGTATTGATAATATATTCACAGTATTTCAAGCGCAACGCTAAACAACATTTTAAGAGTTCATGGACGCATGTGACACTTATGACAAGCTTATAGTCGTGAATTGATTCTTTCTCTCTCTCTTTTCTCTACTTGTTTAATAAGAAAATTAGCATGCGTAGTACCAACATTTATAGGGATTCAGGAACTCGAGGTACTCAAATGGTACTCCAGATCGTGATTTCAAGCGTTTTCGAACGAATAGAAACCCAGATCTTGATTCTTTCGAATCCGTGCGCCCCAGAGAGGCTGATTCTCCGGGGCACACTAGTCGTGCTTTGTGCATCTGCGTGCCACCGGGAGTACATGATGCCCACAGCAGCCACAGGACCTCTGCGCGTGTCGGTGCCGTCCAGCGCTACTGCGTGTGCCACGGGCAACGCTTCGTTGCCTCCCCGTCCCCCGTGCCGCCGTGTGGGCTCCCCAACGCAACGCTAGGAGGTCCCCTGGCACGGCCGAGGAGGCCGGCAATGCCGTGCCGCCGCACACCAACACTTTCCCTTTATCCTTTTGCGTTTTGAAACGGGAGAAAAAAAGTACATGCTACGTGATCTTCTTCGTTATTCATTCACTGAAGCACCGGGAACAGAGCAGAAAAAACCAGAAAGAAGTAGCAGCACGATTCCATACAACGGGAGCAAACTGATCTCTCTTTCGCAATTATTTCCTCTAATTTGCATATATAAACACAAATGACAAATCAAGGTTAGCCTGACAATCTGGTCAACTAATAATCCGTAAAAAAAACGACTCCACTTTCTTGCACATGAACTGGCGAGCACAACCGGTAGGGAGAGAAAGAAGAGATTCCATGGAACTCTGAATCAAAGCAGAGGGGGGCCGGGGAAAGCAACAGGGAAGGAACTAGACATGTCTGGAATCCATTTTCAGTGTCTTCTCCGCGCCCGCAGCGCCGAGCCAAAGGCTCTACGCGTGCATCGTGGTCGTCGCCGTCTTCTTGAAGTCGATCTTGTCCACCTTCACCTCGCCGTCGATCAGCTCGTAGACGTACACCACCACCCGCAGGCCGTCGATGTCCATCAGTATGAAGCTCGGGTTCACGTCGTAGGTGATGCTGCTGTGGGCGCCTGTGGCCGAGCCGGGGTTGATCACCACACCGCCCTCGTGCTTGTACGCCTTGAACTGGTGGGTGTGCCCCGTCACCAGGATGTCCACGTCCAGCTGCCGCTGCAGCATCGCCAGGGAGTCCAGGTCGCCCCATGGAACAACCTGGTGTGGATCGTACACAGATTCAGTGAAACTGATTAGGAAAATTATCAGTTTGACAGTCCATGTTTAGATGGCCACATGCACGACTTTAAACATTTGATTGACATGGGGACTGCTCAGGAGTCAGTATAGGGCTCGTCTACAGGAAATCAAGAACCACATAATGTGCATATAGTCAGATCTTGCCTTTTAATCATGTTCACTGAAGTTGTATGGTTAGAGACGGTGAAGTGTAGAGTTAAAAAAGTTTAATGGCGTAACGCAGAAAAAAATGTTCACAAGTGGCGTGAATGAAGGTGCAGAACACGGTGCATGCACCGGCAGATACAATGAACCAACATTGTCCATGACTCTCCAGAAGTGAAGTCCAAGACACCATGTATGGGCTTTATGGTGTGGCCAGGCTTCATGTTCCCAAGGAGGGAGTATCAAATCACTTTATGGATTTGGTCTATGGAAATGGATTGCTCCCTCTCACACCCACAAGAGAACGTGAGTTGTTTAAACTTTAGAAAACAAAAACTTTCTTTGTAAATGCTGCCATAGTGCAACATTGCAGCCATGTATTACAGTGGACATAAAACATCTATGGTTATAGTGTTACACTCTGCATTTTGGAGGACAAGACAGTTGACCTTACAACATTGAAGACTAGAACACTGGGTTTAATATGAGTGTGGTGCTGTAAGTATATATTTAGCAATTCTATAACTAAAGTTATATGTGATCCCACTGTCCACTGATAATGCTAAGAATATTGCCACATTTATGCAATAAGCTGATAACATATCTTATCAACCTGTTTCATCTAATAGTTAGAGATAGTTGCAAAGAAGTGTGAAATTTATGTGCAGGGCATGCCATAACAAAAAATGTTAAGAGTCTGCTAAAGTGAGATCACTTAACAAGTGCACAAATTTATGACATATTTCACTTCATCCAACTAAAAACAGTCTAGGATCACATAAAATGTATATTACCATAGGCATGGAAATAAAAGCTTTCATATATTTTCAGTCACAAACGAACCTGATGACCATGGCACAGCCCAAGCTTAAACTGACCAATTGTAAGTGTCTTAGTCTCTGGGTATCGAGCATCCTCATCATATTCGCCTCTGGTAATGTGGAGATCAGGACAAAGGCTTTTCAGGTAGTCATGGACTTCCTAGATGGAAATTATGAAAATTATTAGTCTGTACTTCATCAGAATAAAAACAAACAGTTCATACAAGTCAATAAGTCATCAATCTGCGTTAGAAAAATGGGCTACCGCAACCTAGTTCTGAAGTGCAATCATAACAGTGACAAGTCAAAGAGTGCATTACCATGTAAAATAAAAGAATAACCAATGCACGAAAATATACAAAAAAAAGGCACTTGCGAAGAATAGCATAGCCATTCATCCCCTGAGAAAAGTACTATCAGAACTTAGAACAAATATCAACATGGCCCCACATCATAGTGTCTATCAACATATCTTCTCTTGTATCTTCTGTTGTGTACACCTACGCTAGAAGGGGCCACAGCAGCCACTGAAGTTGAAGAACTGCAGAGCGCCGGCAGAAGGAAATTGTGGGCACGTGTGTCTTTCAATTTTATTTGAGTTTGAGTCGTCGGTTGTATTCTAGAGTGTGTCGTGTAGTTATGGGGTAGTAGTATATGTTTGGAACTCCTGTATGGAGAGAAGATAACTGGAGATTGATTACAATCTCTCCGGTTCATGTTTCCAGTAAAGTGCTAGCAGTTTTCAGTAACCTCCCTCTTCCCCTGTTCCTCTGCCCCGTCGCCCGCCAGGACGCCGGCCGCCAGGACGGCGTCCGAGCGCCGCCGCCGCCGGGGCCCCTCTCCTCGCCCTCCTGTCCAGCACTCGTACTTCCTCCGTCACTCCCCAAGCCCTGACAATCTGGTATCAGTCGCCCCCATCGATCCCATGGCCAACTCCTCCGCGGCGCTATCAGGGTTGTTTCCGCCGCCACCTCCTCCGTCCAGCACATCCGCCACGCCGCCGTCTTCTGCACCAGCCACCTCGTCACTCCCCACTATATCAGCCGCCGCGGAATCGTCGTCTGGTTCCCCGCCTGACACTCTGACCGCCGCGATTTATGGATTGCAGCGGCAGTTGGGCACCATGGCGGCTCGCCCGTCTGCAATGGAGGAGCGCATCGCACCCCCTTCTTCCACAAATCCCACATCGGTTCCACCACTCTACGGCATGCCTGGCTATGGGGGTATTCCGTCCGCGCCCCAAACCACCTCCACCATCATCCACACCGCCCCCTGCACCCGACCATTGCCGATCCATTCAATCCCGTTTCCGCACTCACCATCCCCACTTCCATTCCAGACGTCATCGCCGCTCCATCACGTCCCACACGAAGACGACGAGGAAGGCACCGCTGTGCCGCGCTACTACAAGCTCTCGTTCCCCATGTACGACGGCAAGGACGATCCACTCGGGTGGCTCAACCGCTGTGAGCATTTCTTCCGTGCCCAGCGTACACGCGAGAGCGACAAGGTGTGGTTGGCCTCATTTCACATGACTGGGCCGGCACAACACTGGTATTACATGCTCGAGCGCGACGCCGGTGAGGTCTCATGGCACATGTTCAAGGCCCTCTGCCAGCAACGATTCGGTCCAGCAGTGGGCATCAATCATCTCGCCGAGCTGGCTCGCTTGCAGTTCCGGGGTACTGTCAACGACTACCGAGAGGCGTTCCTGGCCAAATTGGCTCACGCAGGATACCTATCGCCAGAACAACAGGTTCACCTGTTCACTGGAGGTCTCCCTGATGCCATTCGTGTCGACGTCGAACTCCAAGCACCTCAAGATTTGCAGCGCGCCATGGCGCTCGCCAGGGCATATGAGCAGCGTTCCTCAGCCATGGCCACTGGTGGTCGGCCGCCGCGGCCACCGGCGCGTTTCCATCAGCACCCGGGCTTATCTTCCTCGACGCTGTCCCTTCCTGCTCAACACACCAGTGCATCCCCAAATGCGGTGCCACAGGCTGCTCCATCCTCATCTGTTCCACCTACATCCAAGTCATTCAAGAAGCTGTCAGCCGCTGAGATGATGGAACGTCGCCGTTTGGGTCTCTGCTACAACTGTGATGAGCAGTACGTTCGTGGCCACAAGTGTCCCAAATTGTTCTATCTAGAGGTCACTGATTATGAAGAGGACACCCCATCTGAACCGAGCCAACAACCAGAGGAAGAGCCCCTGATTTCCCTTCACGCCATTACAGGAGTACGTACTGATGACACTCTGCAAATCCGTGTTCAAGTAGGCGAGAAGGAGTTCACAGCCCTAATTGACACTGGATCCACACACAATTTCTTCAGTGTTCAAGCCGCTCAAGCCGTCGAACTACAATTCCAAGAGAACACAAGCACAAGGGTAGTAGTGGCAAATGGAGACAGAGTTCCCTGCAGTGGTCTTGCCAGAAACGTGGACATCAAAATTGGTCAGGATGTGTTCACAATTAACGCCTACTCCATTCCTCTTGATTGCTTTGATATGGTGTTAGGGGTTTCCTTCTTAAAACCCCTGCGCACAATTCTGCTCGATTTTGATGACTTGGTCATGGCCTTCAACTACAATGGGAGACGTGTGCTTTGGAAAGGTTTGGGCTCTGCTAGGTGTGACATTCCATCCACTGCACGCCTGCATTCCATACAACAACAGGAAACTTATGTGTTGGATCAGCTTCTTCACTCATTTGAGGATATATTTCAAGAGCCTAAGGGCTTACCACCCTCTCGCAGTTGTGATCACCGGATTCATCTGAAGACTAACACCGACCCAGTAGCAGTCCACCCATACAGATACCCGCAGCTGCAGAAGAATGAATTGGAGGCACAATGCAGTAAAATGTTGGAACAAGGTACTATCAGACCAAGCACTTCACCCTTTTCAGCCCCTGTCTTACTAGTGAAGAAACATGATAATACTTGGCGATTCTGTGTCGATTATTGTGCCCTCAATGATGCAACAGTCAAGGATAAGTTTCCCATTCCAGTTGTCGATGAGTTACTAGATGAGCTCCATGGGGCTAAGTTCTTCACAAAATTGGACCTAAGATCTGGCTACCACCAAGTGAGGGTCCACCCGGATGACATTATCAAAACTGCATTTCGGACACATCATGGACATTTTGAATTTTTGGTCATGCCCTTTGGCCTCTCCAATGCCCCAGCAACATTCCAGGCTCTAATGAATTCAGTATTGGGTCCTTTCCTTCGGAAGTTCGTGCTAGTTTTCTTTGACGACATACTGATTTACAGTAGTTCTTGGACTGAACATATCCATCATGTCCGAACAGTGCTCAATGTGCTGCGTGTAAACCACCTTTATGTCAAACGTTCAAAATGTTCATTCGCTACTTCATCAGTAGCATATTTGGGGCATATCATTTCAGCCGACGGAGTGGCTATGGATGGCAGCAAGGTGGAATCAGTGGCTTCATGGCCAACACCGAAATCAGCACGTGGACTTCGAGGGTTCCTGGGCCTAGCTGGCTATTACCGCAAGTTTATTCAGAACTTCGGTGCGATAGCAGCACCACTAACACAATTGCTCAAGAAACAGGCTTTTAAATGGACAGCCGAGGCTACTCAAGCATTTCAGTCACTGAAACAAGCACTGACAGCAGCTCCTGTTCTCCAATTACCTTATTTCAATCAGAACTTCATTGTTGACTGTGATGCATCAGGTTCGGAATTTGGGGCTGTTCTACATCAATGTGCAGGTCCAGTGGCCTTCTTTAGTAAACAGTTTGCACCAAGACACTTAAAGGTTGCTGCTTATGAACGAGAATTGATCGGCCTTGTGCAAGCTGTACGCCATTGGAGACCTTATTTGTGGGGCCGGACATTCACTGTGCGAACTGATCATTATGCACTCAAATTCATGTTGGATCAGCGTTTGTCCACCATCCCACAACATCAATGGATCAGCAAATTATTTGGGTTTGATTTCAATGTTGAATACAGACCTGGTAGATTAAACACAGTTGCTGATGCCCTCTCTCGTCGTGACAGTGAGGAAGAGGAAACACACATTCATGCCATATCAGTGCCCACTTTCCATTTGTATGATGAAATCCGTGCTCATATCTCCTCGTGCTCAACTCTATCAGCCTTACGCAACAATATCATTGCTGGCCTCAAGGATGCAACCTGGAGCGTGAAAGATGATCTTATTTGCAGGGCCGGTAAAATTTTCATCCCAGAAAATTCAGACCTATTACAGCAAGTTTTGCAACTAGCTCACAATGCTGGTCATGAAGGAACACAAAAGACACTTCAACGGCTGCGCAGCAACTTCTTTGTGGAACATGACCGTCACCTGGTGAAGAATTTTGTGCGTTCGTGCACTGTCTGCCAACGCAACAAGTCTGAATCCCTGCACCCAGCCGGTTTACTACTACCCCTGCCAGTGCCATCTCGCGTGTGGGCTGATATATCAATGGATTTCATCGAAGCTCTCCCAAAGGTCAATGGAAAAAGTGTGATCCTGACAGTAGTCGACCGGTTCTCCAAATACGCCCATTTCGTCCCTCTAGGCCATCCTTACACAGCCTCTTCAGTTGCTAGAGCATTCTTCCATGACATTGTCCGTCTTCATGGGATACCAGAGTCTATTGTCTCTGACCGCGATCCAGTGTTCACAGGCCATGTGTGGAGAGATTTATTCAAGCATTCTGGCGTTAAATTGAAGATGAGCACCGCGTTCCACCCACAAACAGATGGTCAGTCTGAGGCTGTCAACAAAACAATCAGTATGTATTTGAGATGTATTACAGGTGACAGACCACGATCTTGGTTGGATTGGTTTCCATGGGCAGAATTTTGTTACAACACATCTTATCATTCGGCACTCAAGGCAACACCATTTCAAGTGGTTTATGGACGGACACCTCCCGCTGTTCCCCCATACCGAGTTGGCAGTGCACAAACTGAGACGGTGGATACCTTGCTTGCTGACAGAGATGAATTCATCAACGAAGTTAAAGTAAGGCTCTCTCAGGCTCAGGAACATGCTCGTCGGTACTATGATGCTCATCACCGCGACCTAGAGTTCAAGGAAGGGGACTGGGTATGGCTTCGCATGCTCCATCGCCCTACTCACTCTTTGGTACCCGGGAAACACACCAAGCTATCCCCTAAGTATGCAGGCCCGTTTCAAATCAAGGAGCGCGTTGGTACTGTGGCTTATCGCCTGATTCTGCCAGAGCAAGCACGGATCCATGACGTGTTCCACGTCGGACTCCTCAAGCCATTCCACGGCACGCCTCCTGCAACCGTGCCTTCCTTGCCACCGCTGCACAATGGTCGAGTTCTATTGCAACCAGAACGAGTGTTGGGGTCAAGCAAGCGTCAAGGCACTTGGCATGTCCTGATTCAGTGGGTAGGTCTGCCACAGTCAGATGCAACCTGGGAACCAGTACAAGCATTTCGTGAGTCCTTCCCTTCCTTCCAGCTCGAGGACGAGCTGTTCGTCGAGGGGGGGAGAGATGTTGTGTACACCTACGCTAGAAGGGGCCGCAGCAGCCACTGAAGTTGAAGAACTGCAGAGCGCCGGCAGAAGGAAATTGTGGGCGCGTGTGTCTTTCAATTTTATTTGAGTTTGAGTCGTCGGTTGTATTCTAGAGTGTGTCGTGTAGTTATGGGGTAGTAGTATATGTTTGGAACTCCTGTATGGAGAGAAGATAACTGGAGATTGATTACAATCTCTCCGGTTCATGTTTCCAGTAAAGTGCTAGCAGTTTTCAGTAACCTCCCTCTTCCCCTGTTCCTCTGCCCCGTCGCCCGCCAGGACGCCGGCCGCCAGGACGGCGTCCGAGCGCCGCCGCCGCCGGGGCCCCTCTCCTCGCCCTCCTGTCCAGCACTCGTACTTCCTCCGTCACTCCCCAAGCCCTGACATCTTCCAACAAGTAGGTACTAGGTATAACACTCCACCTCCACCCCCATACAGAATAAAAACAAAACTAAAGAATAACTTCATCAACATAAAATGCAATTTTCTTCTACTGTTCTCAAAACACTAAAAATTTAAAGACCAACTTCATCAACGTGAAATACAATTTTCTTCTACTGTTGCTTTTTAAAAAAAAAATTATAACCTAGTATGTATGCTCGATTAAGCCAGAAAAACTTCTAAGCCCCAGTTAGTGTTTACAACCCTGTGTATCGAGGCCTGATGCACAAGATCTGCCTTAGCATGCCCCCCATATATGTAAAATGATAATTGTTCTTTGTCCATTTTAACTTCCAAAAGGATAGTTCAACACATGATGGCGCAGCAAGCTACGCCAAATAGCTTACCACTTCTTGGGCCTAACCTGCCTACGTCCATTTGGACTAGAGATCCTAAATAAGCTAATTTTAGTGGGAGGGTCATGGGGATTTAAGACTTGTGAGCAAACCTCTGAACCTCCGATAAACCAGGTTTTTGGAGAAGTTTAAAGTAGGCCAAATCAATTGGCATGCTTATATGATGCCAAAATCTTGAAAGTGAACAGGAAGCAATATATGGGACCTGAAGCACTATTCTCTACAGTTATCCTTATCCGTAGGCAAGTTAGTTGGCATGAAATTAATTTCTTCTATTTCCTCAATGATGTAAGATTAGAGATAACCAAAAATTGGGTGGTTAATAACCAGCTTTGCCCATATATTTACAAATTGATATTTGAATGGATACATGGGCATCACACAATACTGTTTGAGCTCAATGAACCATCAGCAGTTAACAAGATTTCATAGTCCCTCTGAAATTAGTATTCTAGTTCAGTTAAATGCAATTAAAAATCATAAAAAAACTAACTACAGTAATATTACCTTTCCAATTTCTCTTACTAATATTGTAATCATCATCTGACCGGTATGAGTAGCACTTTTTAAGCCAGGAGCTAGTCACTCTTTCCTATCAGAATAACTAGAATGCTTCCTGACAAGGTTACTCTAAATATACAATGGAAGAACTCTATGGTACAAGATTTGGAATTTCTCAAGGAATATATGATATCTCTAGATAATTTGCTTTATTTTAGTAAGAGACTATGACTAAGGCTTCAAGTGAAATGAGTTTCAATTTTCCATCTTTTAGCCTTGATCATCGTGCAGCTCTGAAAGGTTAATACAGACCTAAGCAGCACGGATACGGATACGTGTATCGGTATCGGAAGGATACGGATACACGGATACGTCGTTTTCCAAAAAAAACTGATACGCGGATACATTTACCTATTTTTTAAATAAATAGATAATAAAAGAAAAAAAGTAAATTAGAAATAGATGTGGGGGGGGGGGGCTGCTGCTGTTTCCAGGCCCAGCCAGCCCACTACTTGACCTAACGAGCTCTTCCCCTTCAATCCCAGATGCTCCCATATATACCCCACAATTCCAACACTGGCCGCCGCCGCAACTCTTCTCCTTCCTCGCTACTCCGCTCTCCTCGCAGGTCAGCGTCGCCGATTGCTCGCCACCGACCAACATCTCGCACAAGAGATAAGTCAAATCGACAGCAAGCAACCTCCTCTTCACTCAGCTGTCCTCGATTTCACCAAGAGCCATCTCCATTGATACAGATTTCACAAAGAGCTGGCGCCATGGCTGCTTCATCTCCGGCGTAGAATGAGGCCACTCGTTCTTTCTGTGGTGCATCTGCTCTTAAGGTGGGCTGTTGGGCCGTATCACATGCAGATACGTATCCAATCTTGAATTTTCAGGCCCAATACACCGATACGGATTGGATACGTATCTACGGCGTATCTGCGGCGTATCCGTGTCCGATATGTATCGGATACGGGATACGCTACCCTGATGGCGTATCCGTGTTTCATAGATACAGACCAGAAGGATTTTCTCAGAAATCCATGGTGCCTATTATTTTTATTAATTATTCTAACCCAATAGTTCCCTACAGTTCTCAGTTCTGACAACATTTCATAAAACTGCACAGGGTTCTCAGTAGATAATCTTTTTTAGAACAAATTTAACTTTAGGACATTATGAAACAGCTAACATTATGATAATTGACAAGCATTAACAATGAATGATGAAATAAATAAATAAAAAGTTATTTCAGCTGCTCGTTTGATGCTGATAGTACAATGAATATTAGTTGTACACACTATAGGCTCTTCATTCAACAAAATGAGCAGTGGCAGCTATGCTGTGATCTCTGTAGTTTACTTCTCAAAAAATCAACTAAGAGAACAAGTTTCATCAAAGAAGATCTGGAAATAAATTGATTTAGAAAATTTGTAGTTTCTTAAGCCCAATATTGAAATGGAGAACTGGCTAAGAGTATGAAACGATGGTAACAAATTTCTTAAGCACAACTGTAATGTGTGATATCATCAATCCACCAACAGATAGACATGGTATGGTATTTGCAGAAGGAGAAAATCGCTAATACAATATGACAACCACAGGGCTGCATTTTAACTATGACCCAGTGTTGTCAGTAAAGATTTTTTTTTCAGGAAAACTGAAACTCCACAATGTATTAGCAACTGCATAATGCCTAGTAAACATTGACATGTGGAACATTTTGCCAACTGAGAATTTCCTGTTGACAGATTCTAACTAGAATCGAAGAGAGCTCCATGATTAAGCAGTAAGATGCAGCGTTTGTGTGCTTCATCTGAATATTAAGCATTTGAGCTAATAAATCACAGTTTTTTTAACAGAGCATCAACAATGGAGTACAATTTGCAAACAGATGGCGTCCATCGATTATCAATTCGTTTCAACGAAAAAGGCAATCACGAGATCACGCTCAGGCATTATAATTAACCCCTTGTAAGCTTTGGTGCTCTCTCCACCCTCAGTTGTCGCACATATCCTGCCTAACGAACACAGATGCCGCTTATCCGGAACACAGATGCGCGAGGAAGGTAAGGCTTACCTTGATGCAGAGGTTTCCCGTGCAGATGATGTGTTGGATCTTGCCGGGCACGAGCATGGACTTGAACTTGGCGGGCAGGTCAGGCGCCCGGTGCGGGATGTGCAGATCCCCCAGCGCAAGCACCAGCACCATCCTTCCCGCCTTCTCCCTCTCCTTCCTCTTGATCTCCTGCCTCTACCCCACGATCCGCGTCTCCCAAGTCCCACCTCAGGTCAGCTCTCCTCTATCTGCTCGAGCTGCAACAAACTGCATCAGGTGGGCGGCCGAATCTGAGGGAAATAGGAGCAGACACCCAGTCACCACCGTGCCTCAATACGAGAGAGCAGTGAGGAGGAGGAGGGGGAGGAGGCCCACCTCGTCGCCGGTCGTGTACCACCACCGGAAGTTGGACCAGCACGAAGAGGAGGAGAGACGACGGAGAAGGGGCCCCTTGGGAACTTGTTGCATAGACGAGACACGAGAGGGTACGCGTGCGACCTGTGGAAACGTAACGGCTGCGCTATTAGAATTACGTTTTCCCACGTCAATATATATATATATTAAAAACCCTAACAATGTCTTGGTTGATGCTCGTCCTGTCGTCCACGTCGATAGCTTTTTTTTAGAAAATGGATTAATTCCGGCCTCAGCGACTAAACTTTGATAGCTTACAACCGTAAAAGAAGAACGAAAAAAGTCTAGATAACCCCCCACCTATGGGGGTTGGATCACATCACCCCCCAACTTATGAAACCGGATGTTTTACCCCCCGAACTATCCAAAACCGGACAAATCACCCTTTGAGGCAGTTTTGGACGGCGGTTTGCTACAGTAAAGTCGGTTTTGTCTTTTTTTCCTTTTTTGTTATTTCGGCTGAATCATTGAAAAACATAGTAAATCACAGAAAAATCATAAAATAGAAAATCTAATTTTGTTGGAATCCACATGAGTAGATCTACATAGTGAACATATAATATGGAATGTTTTAGAACATTTTTTTTGCTATAGCTTTAGATCTATACTTTTCTGTAATTAATTCATAGCTCTAAAAAAATGTTCTAAATCATTTCATATTATATATTCACTGTGTAGATCTACTCATGTGGAGTCCAACAAAATTGGATTTTCCATTTTACGATTTTTCTGTGATTTACTATGATTTTTCAATGATTCAGCCGAAATAACAAAAAAGAAAAAATACAAAACCGCCGTTACTGTAGCAAACAGCCGTCCAAAACCGCCTCAGGGGGTAATTTGTCCGGTTTTTGATAGTTCGGGGGGTAAAACATCCAGTTTCATAGGTTGAGGGGTGATGTGATCCAACCCCCATAGGTGGGGGGGTTATCTACACTTTTTCCAAAGAAGAACCTCACAACAACGTACGCTCCTACTGCTAACCGCACAACATTTAGAAAAATCAAAGATGTCTGATGCAACAGGCGAGAACAAAACCCCTAAGGGTCAGCAACAATCAAACAAGCTAAACCAGAAAACTAGCACTGGATACGCTTCAACACATTACACCCTGTCTTGCTGCCAAATTCTAAGCTTGTGATCTCCATTCTCTTGCATCTATCCTTCAAAATGCTTCTCTCCTCTTCTTTAGACAGAAGCGGCCAAGTCCTTATCCAGTACGTCGCTCTGAAAATGACCTGCATGAAAGAATTAGGCCCTGTTTGGCACAGCTTGGCTTCACCAGTAGAGTTGTTTTTTAGAAAACAACTTCATGAGCAACTTCATGAGCGGGGGAGAGCAACGTTTTTGCAGCTTCACCGCATGTGCGACTCTGTGAGAGCGGGTTTTCAGAGAAGCTGACCAGAGAGCTGGGCAGAGAGCTGGCCGTTTGGCTATTGAAGTTGTGAAGCTGCTCGTGAAGCCGCTCATGAAGCGGTACCAAACAGGCCCTTATGCTTCAATCCATTAAAGACCACATTATTCCTACACAGCCGCAATGCCCAACACAATGCGGCAGCACCAGTCTGCACTAAGTTTCTCTTATTGGAGGGGAAAATCTTAAGCCAAGACCCAAAAAGATGATCAACACTCACAGGTGGACTAAAACCAAAAGTCATACTCACAACCCCTCACACCATCCTTGCCATATGGCCTTAAAAAAACAAGTGTTGAATGATTTCATTCACATCGCAAAAGCTGCACCTAGTGCTTCCCTTCCATTTCCTTTTTAGCAAGATTGTCCTTTGTCAGGACAACACCTTGCTTTAAGTACCACAAAATTATTTTATTTTTAGTGGTATCTTCATTTTTCATGATCTGCACTTCGAGGGGATTCCCACCTCCTCATAATACTGTTATACATTGATTTAACTGAAAATATTTTGCCCACCGTCCCCACAAATTCATCTCGTCCCTCCCCCAACTCCACATGTAACACCCTTAGCACCAGTTCCCGCCACTCCAACAAATTTTTACTCAGAAGAGCGCGTCTGAAGAAAACTTTTAGAGGAGTCGAGCTAAACGCTTCTACCGTAGCCCCCATCTTTCTAACTATGTTGTATAGTGACGTGAATTTATCCATCAACCTTTCATTGCCAATCCACAAATCCTAGTCGATAGTCTAGATGATCATTATGGGTTATACAACTTTAAAATGAGCATTCCAACTCAACAAAATGGATAGATTGACAACTAAGAAATTGAGTTAGTATTATTTCTGTGCTGCATCAAGTTGACAGCACATAGTAATATGGAACTGCTTCAGTTGCTATTGTCCATCAGGAAGTTTTAAATGACTAATTAGCAAACTTACTTGCAATTTATTGGAAAACATTAACCATTATTGGTTATGCAGCTTTACAATGAGCATTCCAACTCAACAAAATGGATAGATTGACAACTAAGAAATTGAGTTGGTATTATTTCCGTGCTGCATCAAGTTGACAGCATATAGTAATATGGAACTGCTTGGAGGATAGGGAAGGATCAGAGTGGGGACACAAAGTAACACATGCTTCACTAGATGGGATGAAGAGGAGAAAAATGGAGATAGCAGTTCACTTGAATATCATACCATGTGAGGCTTAATTCGTATACTTTATATTCAAGAAAAATATATTGCGAAACTACACGGAATATGGAATTACCATCAGAACTGCAACAATGTTAATCAGGTAAGAGTTAGTAGAGATAATCATATTATAGGATAATGCTCATCAGCTGCAATGTTTCTCATAAGTGATGCTTTACATAATGTTCAATCTCGTAAGGATAAGTGCCAAGTAGCCTATATTTCAGAGCACAGTGGCGGAGCCAGGATTGAGAGGAAGGAGGGGCCGGATTAGCCAATTAATTTGATAGAGTATAGATATATGGCTCAATAAATTTTGAACTTGTGGTTGTGGAGGTTACTACACCAGCAAGCAACAGCCTCCCATAGGGCGCGGCAGCTAGCGAGCATATAAGTCATAAAGATAAAAGCAAAGCAGCCAAATAGATATAAGCAATGTGTGTTGATGTTTTGCGATAACGGTGATGGACGATAGAGATTAAGATCGTGCCTCCTTGCTTCGTGAATGGCTGAATGCTTCCGCCGCACAGTTGGAAGGTATTGACCTCACGTACTCCCTCCGTGAATTTTTGCCATGGTGTTCTATTTTTCCTACTCGCCCTTGCGTACTGCAATTTTATTTTTTTCTGGCTTCCTTGAAAAGAAAAAAATTCATACACCTCAGCTCGTTTAGATTTTTTCAGGCTTCCTCGAAAAGAAAAAACCCCACTCGATCTCGACTTCCATATGCATGCTACTTTTTTAGAGTTTTAGAGCCATGGCTCCAGCCTTTAATAAAAGACAAAAGATCGTTATCAAGAGCACTCCATACAGGTTATACAGCAGCCACCGCACGCACAGAAAGCCGGTTGCCCCTTACTAGCCCTGCTACGCATAAAAAAGACGAGCGGAGAACGAATACGTATTCGCGGACATGCAGCAGCGACGAGACAATGCATTAACTCCTGCGATTAAAGAGCAAGTTGCATGCGTGCATGCGGGTGGCTGCATGCCGGCATGCGGGAGTGGCAGGGGTAACTTCGTCCAAACGAGCACATCTGCGGTCAAAACGACATCTATTGCGCAAGCCACCCTCGGTCCAGAACGACACCTAAATCGTACTGCATATTGCATCCTTAATCGTCACGGACCAAGGGGGGGCCGCGGCCCCTATTTGCCAACACTTGGCTCCGCCAGTGTCAGAGCATAGCAATGCTTAATTGCGGGATTATTCAACTCTTGGAGTCACATATAAATATCATTATGTAATCTTATCTCGACTGATATTATTAATTGAATCAAAGTAGATGAGATAAGGCACTCAATGAACAACAATGATGAGAAAATGGTGTCATTACTTAGCGTGTCAATGGAAATTTGAATTACTACGCTACTGCAAGATGGCCTGAAAAATGAGGATGATGCCGCATCGGGAGACAACAGAGCAGTGTGGCAAGGTTAACTCTTGAAGCAAGGCCCCGGCCACAGCCACCAGCACCAGCGTCAGTCTTATCTGGGCAGACAACCACAGCAAGGAAGGATTACCCCAACAAGGCAAGAAGGAAATCATAGCATGGGTGGAGCAATTTTTTATAAGAAAACATGCTTTATTATTGCTCTAAAAGGGTTAGGAGTTCCGGATTAGTACTTAGCAATAAGATGCAAGTAAGGCAAGGCATATAAATGCAACACAATTCATATTTTTCCAATTTATTTCTATCTTTTGATGTCAATGATGTTTTTTTGTTTAAGAAAATGGACACCATAATCAAGCGAAATGAGGTAAAATGTCAATGGTTAGTGTGTGCTTCTTCATATCAACTAAAATTAAAAAGAAAAGTTATAATAGATTGATGTTTTTTTTGTCTGAAACAGGTTAATGATACAGGGCTTTGTTTACTGTAGAAGAAAATGCTAGGCAACCTTATAATGATTATTAGATAAGGATTTTTTCCCAATGTTGCTTACCTGGGTTTTTGTGCTGTGATAAGTAGAGCTGCAGCTTTTCTCACCAATTTTTAGGTTGTGTGACACCGTCTCTGTCTCCGAGTAATGCCTTTTCCTGAAGTTTTAGTAAATGATAAGAAACATTGAAAAGGTAGGATGAACTGCAACAACACAAGCACTGCATCCAAACACTAGAAAAATTAGAACACTCACCTGTTGTATGCTCCTTTCATCTTGCTTACATGGTAACACGTACTTTGTGAAGTGGAAATGCAGTTTTGCTCACTGATTTCTAGGTTTTGTGTGACTAGCTCTGTATCCAAGTAATGACTTTTCTTGAAGTTTTAGTAAGTGACAAGGAGCATCGAAAAGGTAGAATACAAACTGTAGCGATACAAACACTGCATCCAAATACCAGAAAAATAAGAGCACTCACCTGCTATATACTCCTCTCATATTTTCTCTCTTTTTTGCGATTCATGGTCCTCAGTGCTTTCTTATTGTGGACACTTTCTTTGGACGACAATAATTTTTGCATTTTAGACTTTTTTAGTAAGAATTTTACATATGGACCCCTGGGGGAAAGAATTTCAAAAATTGACCCATAGCACGGCGCCAAAAGCCACGGCGCCGTTGTATAACAGCACGGCGCCGTGCTGTTCTACAACAGCGCCGTGACTTGTGGCGCCGTGCTATGGATCCATTTTTGTAATTCTTTCCCACAGGGGTCCAAATGTAGAATTCTTACTCAAAAGGGATCAAAATGCAAAAATTATACCGCCGCAAAAAAAGAGTCCAGGCCCACCTCAGGTGGTTAGATTTAGATCAGATTGAAATAGATTTTGTTTAGATATTTGCTTAGAGATAAAGATAGAGTTTGTTTAGGAGATTGGTTAGTTAGTAGTCGGTTCTATATAACAAGTCTGGCGTCTCTGTAAAAGGCAAGCAGTAGAACCTAAGCTCGAGACCTCCAGCGTGAGGAGAGTTATGGTTCATCTGCCATTGGTATTCCTCATCAATAAATGAGCCATAACATCTTTACTATGAAATAACCACCATATGCTTGTGATTCGACTGACAGATAATTTTGAAGCCGATCCCCATGCTAGAATCCGTTAACTAGCCCTAATTCTAAAAGACATGATCAGAGGATATATAAAGGCATATAAAGAATATAATTGTGAAATATGAGTAAAAAGGAAAGAACGTGTATAAGAACCTAATTACAGAGTCCATGCCAGCCACTGTTTGTGCTTCAATTACCAAGTCACATACAACAGTAACATCTATAAGTTATAGAAGAACAATAGGAGGAATTCACGTTGCATACTATCTGGGGGGAAACACTTTGTACTGAAGAAATGAACATTTCATGTTAAAACTTAAATGGCAAAAAAATGTAGAATTCCTAAAATTTATTTAGTGGCTAATTTTGAACAGTTTCATAGTATGGGAAATTTTTCATCTTTATCTGTGCATACACTGCACTACTCATTCTTCCTTCACATCGTGTTCTCTGTTATCTAAATGGAAGGATGCAAACACAAATCCAAGTTTTCAGTTAATGTTTAGGCCCCTTTAAGGATAGTACAGCCCGACACCCTTACTTCTAAGTGTATGAACAGTACCCATATATTCAATATGACGAAAATAGAAACCGTAGGTCCTCGACTGTAATTGATATATAGAGACTACATCAGATTAAATAGCTTGGGATGTGTGTGTTTGTAAGGGCCTTTCTCCATTTTCTTTTTAATATGATAATACCCAACTTACCTATTGGTCGTGAATAGTCGCTGCTGTTGTGTCGCATTGCACAAAAGCACAACAGCTCGATTGGCACAGACATAAAAAAAACTTTAATCATATATCAAAATTAACACTTGCGAAGGTGTGGCAGACCTTCCTTAGGTAGAGTTGGTAGTAATGATCTTGGCAAAAAAAAAGGTGAGAAATAAAGTTATATCAAGTATACTATTTGACAAACCCAAATGGGGAGCTTAGTCGCAAACCAGAAAACATGAAGCACCATGTTCAAGGTACTCGCCATAAACAAACATTGTCCTTTTGCAAATGAAAATATGTGGTTTACTCTGAACCTTTGTAGTGAGACCAGCGTAGAGCACCATGTTTAGAGTCAAAGTTACTGAATAAAAAGAATAGAATTCATAGTGAAGCATGCACAAGGTGACAAATTATTGAAACAATTGGTGTGCATCCTCCATTGAGGAGACACTGCCCGCAACAAAAATTCAAATGCATGCGCAAGACATCAAGGAAGCTAGATGGAGGAGGGATTTGACCTTCACCTTGTGCTGCAGATATGTCTAGCAGTGTTGGTCGTGCATTTCATCGAGCATGTCGAGGGCGGCTGCAATGGAGGCGGGGAACCTTCACCGACAGGGCGAAGAAATGGTGGAGGGCGAAGCTTGGGAGGTGTTGGGCTTGCTAGTGCGGGGGATTTGGAGAAAGTGGCCAGAGTTGGGTGGATCTCAGCGGCGGACTTCCGGTTCTCGGCTTGGCTCGGCAGACGGAAAAGCTCGAATCCCCAGCGGATGGGACCAAGGCTGGTGGTCGAAGGTACTCATGGTACTTCATGTTTCCAAACTCAATGACTTAAAAGTTGTTTATAATTTATATTTCTAATATTTGATCTAAAACTTGTCTAAAACATCATCTAATTGCAATACGGAGGGAGTATATCATTATATCAATTATCCAATGTACTTTAGATTTAATTTGTTAGTTTACCAATTTGTAAAAAATATATATATACTAGTGGAAGTACACGTGCGACACGCACGTGATATAAAAAGATTGTAAATAAATAGAATATGTTTAAAAAATAAGGATATATTATATTATCATAATAGTAATGATTACTAATCTCGAATTCATAATTTATTACAAGAACGGTAGGAAAGGACGTGTCGGTCAGGAGGAATGCAAGGCACACCAAGGACACGATGGGGCGACATGAGATTAAATAGATGCTAAAAGCATGCGTGTGTCCTGCATGGAAAGATGAGAGACAAAATAAATCTAATCAGACCCGGTTGGTTATTTTCCTTTCTTGCTTGAAAACCGAAATTCATCAAATATTGGCTAACATTTAAAGTCTTGGATCATAATTTTTTTGTTTCTAAATAAATTAGGTGTCAGTTTATATTGTGACAATGTCCGGTGCAAAAAACCTAGCTTTTGTTATCAGTAACAATTATCAATTAAAATAACACACCTCAATATTTATATATCCTTCGTACAAATGACATCAATCTAACATTCTTTGTGCCTTTTTCACTCTTCTACCCTGCATACCAGTTAACATATTAAATTAAATTATAACAATTTGTATTGAAAAAATCAAGATATCATACAAAACTATATAAGCGGTACCATTCTCTCAACTCCTAGAGTACCACGTCATCATTCTGTCTTTTCTTTACTCCACGTCAGCTCAAGAGACTCACTAATGGCGCCACTTCTTTACTCAGCAACTTACAGCAGCTCAAGCGTCATCGTCCAGATAATACGAAGGGGTAGGCAGGAACCGCCCTTGAGTCAATTAAGGCATGCATGCTTTCAGTTTCCCCAAAAGCAATATAAAATTTCTCATCACATACCCATCCGATGCATGCATGGATCATCTGATGATGTTGATCAGGTGCGCGTGTGTCACCTCACAGGAGATTTGAGATCGTCCATCAGCAGCCGCATCGTCGAGGAGTTGAGGGTTCTCGCCAGTCTCCAGCACCCAGCAGGGCGCCGAGAAGAAGACGACGACGCTTGCAGTCAGAGCTTTTTCGTGCACGTACGGTGGCGCCGGAACCTGTAACCTCGGATCGGTGCCACTTGGCTCATGGTGAGAGAACGAGCAGCGGAGATGTGCTGCTTGAGAACTTGGTTCTACATAGCGGGGCGACCGATTTTGCTACTGTAACTATTCTCTTTACCGTGTTATAAGCTTTTTTTTAGACTGCCGTGTTATAAGCATTTAGACTGTTGTATTGTGATTTGAATGGATTTATTCAGCTATAGATTTCGGCCTTTTTTGAGTCATGTTGGTGGCTAGCCTCTTCCTCCTTTTCCTCCATTATCACTTGGTAGTAACATCAGCGGCGCCTACATGCGTGATCAGAGAAGAAGATGCGCGACGGTCGGTCTCACCGGTAGCTACTGCAGATGAGGTACGCATATGCTCAACTTTTTGCACGGTCGTTGTGCTCCATACATATATACGAGCTCATCATTGCACAATCATGATCGAAGATGCGTGCTGAGATGATGAGATGCATATGCATGTGAAACAAACTAAATCGGTCTTGCTGAGATGATGAGATGCATGCGTGTACACTTGAATTTTTGTTTTCTTTTTCCACACAGCCGCCCAGCAGGAGGTCATCGGGGCGCTCTTGTTTCCCGTCCGAGAGGTACGCGAGGGGAGCCCAGCATCGACTTTTGCTCCCCCGCCTGTACTCCTACTGCTGACTGCGGTGGCGGATATCACTTCGTCGCTGCCCGTCAGCTCCACGCCCACGGGACCGTCGCCTACATCGTCTACGACTCTTTCGACTACGACGGAGACCGTGGGAGCTGCTGTCCAGCCAGCCAGCACCACGGTGAGGGCGCCATCGCCCACACTAGCGGGCGATCCGGTCCTGCCGGACCTCTCGGCGGAGGATGATCGGTCCGCTGGTGAAGCTGTGGGGGAGGAGACCCTTGTTCCTACTGCTACTGAAATTGCTGAGGCGGCGGTGGTATCTACAAAACGCCTACGCCGAAGCAAAAGAGCAGCTGCGGTAGCGGACATGCACACCCTACACAAGGTGGAGATAATGGCGGCAAAAAAGAACCTCGAATCCAAAGGTTTTTTTTTCAAGCTTTTCAGATTCTCAAGTTTTGTCAAACCTTGGTAGGATAGGCATCAACCTAGGTTCCTCAGATGTAGCTGTTATTAAGAATCTAGAGGTTGATAGGCTGGTGCTTTGTGCAAAACAAAAGAAGTTAAATTCTAATGCCAGAACCGTGGATACTGATGATGAGCGGGAGGAAAGACTTGAAGCCATTCTCAACCACGCCTGTGGAGATCTAAATGAGAACATGCTGGATATGGAGAATGATCACATTATAGATCTCTCTCCTGTCCGTCACAAGAAAAAATATAATAATGTCAAAAATCCGAATAAAGGCAAACTCCCCACGAAGCCAAAAACCCCCTCAAAAATTAATCTAAGATGAAAGGGGTGTTCTGGAATAGCAGAGGTCTGGGAGACTTGGCTAAACATAGGTTCTTGGCTGAACTAGTTAAGGAGGAGCAAATAAATTTCATAGCTATCTCTGAAACTGGTAGAGATTCTTTCTCAGATCATGTCCTCAAAAATCTATGTGCAGGACATGATTTCCTGTGGCATACTATGGCGCCACATGGGAGATCAGGGGGCATCCTTCTGGGTGTCGACCTCAGTGTTTTTGACATTGGAGCTATTGATGAGGGGGATTTCTATGTGAAATTCACCCTGAGATATAAAACAAATGACTTCAAATTTGTACTTTATTCAGTTTATGTACCTGCACAAGTACAAAACAAAAATGCTTTCCTCTCAGAATTGGCTAACACTTGCTCTAAAGAATCTCACCCATATATCATAGGGGGGATTTTAATATAATGAGAAGCCCAGAGGATAAAAGCTCAGGGGTTTTTGATCCCAAATGGCCCAATCTTTTTAATGCTGTCATTGAATCTCTTGATCTTAGAGAGATTGTTATGACAGGCCGCCAATATACTTGGGCAGGCCCGGGAGATAACCCCACCTTCGAGAAACTCGATAGAGTCCTGGTGAGTACGGATTGGGAAATTCAATTCCCTTTGACTTCGGTCGAACCCAGAGATAGGAATATCTCCGACCATACTCCCCTTGTTATTAACACAGGAGCCTCTACCCACCTAGCCAGAAACCGACCTTTCAAATTCGAGAGGGGCTGGCTAGTACGGGATGGATTTTATGACATGGTTGCTAATATCTGGCAATCGGAAAGCTCCGGCTCCATCCCTCTTGAACGTTGGCAGTTCAAAATTCGTAAACTCAGACAACATTTAAGGGGATGGGCTAGACACACAGCAGGGTCTTATAGAAAAGAGAAGAAGACCTTATTGTCTCTTTTAGATAATCTTGATAAGAAGGCTGAGAATGGCCAATTATCTGATCAAGAAATTAATCTTAAACACTATCTAAAGGAACGTCTAGTTTCTCTATTGAGGGAAGAGGAATTAAAATGGTACGAGAGAGCCAAAGTTAAAACTCTTTTGGAGGGTGATGCTAACACTAGGTTTTTTCATCTGGTCGCAAATGGCAGACATCGTAAACAACGTATCTTTAAACTTGAGGATGATCAAGGTGTTGTTGTTGGAGATGATTGCCTTAAAAGCCATATTACTAATTACTATAAAAACCTTTTTGGGCAACCAGAGGCCTCTGGTACCTCCTTAATGGAAGATCAAATCATGGATATTCCACAGGTATCTCAAGAGGAAAATGATTTCCTCATTGGCCCTTTCACTGAATCCGAAGTGAGAAATGCAGTCTTCCAAATGGAGCATAATAAAGCTCCAGGCCCTGATGGATTTCCTGCAGAATTCTATCAGGTCTTTTGGGGGATCATTAAAGAAGATCTTCTACCTCTCTTTGCCGATCTGCATAGGGAGGCTCTAGATCTGTACAGTCTGAACTTTGGAATCATTACGTTAATTCCTAAGATTCATAATGCGACCAAAATCCAGCAATATAGACCGATTTGTGTCCTCAATGTTAGTTTCAAAATCTTCACTAAAGTGGGAACAAATAGGCTTAATATTGTAGCCAAGAAGGTGGTGAGCCCAACACAAACTGCCTTCATGCCTGGTAGGAACATCATGGAAGGAGTAGTTATACTACACGAAACTATCCATGAGCTACATACTAAGAAAAGGGACGGTGTCATTTTCAAAATTGATTTTGAAAAGGCATATGACAAGGTTAAATGGTCTTTTCTACAACAAACCCTACGTATGAAAGGCTTCTCACCTAAATGGTGTAGGTGGATTCAAAGTATGGTCACTGGTGGAAGTGTGGGGATTAAAATAAATGATGAAATTGGTTCCTACTTCCAAACCAAACGTGGACTCAGACAGGGTGATCCTATGTCACCAATCTTATTCAACATCGTTGCCGATATGCTAGCTCTTCTTATTAATAGAGCAAAAGCCGATGGTCAAATAAGAGGAGTCCTCCCCCATCTCATTGATGATGGTTTGTCAATCCTACAATATGCAGATGACACCATTATCTTCATTGACCATGATCCTGAGCAAGCAAAGAATCTAAAACTTTTGCTATGCGCTTTCGAGCAATTATCTGGGCTTAAGATAAATTTCCATAAGAGTGAGATTTTTTGCTATGGGGCAGCTAAAGAGATGGAGGAATTCTATACTTCTCTCTTTGGTTGTAATACAGGGGAATACCCTTTCAGATACTTAGGGATCTCAATGCACCATATACAGCTCTTGAATTCTGAATGGAAAAAGGTTGAAGAACGCTTCGAGCAAAAACTCTCTTGCTGGAAGGCAAAATACCTATCTTATGGGGGGAAACTTGTCTTACTCAACTCAGTCTTAAGCAGCCTACCCATGTTTATGATGTCCTTTTTCGAAATACCGAAAGGGGTTCTTAAAAACTTGGATCATTTTAGATCAAGATTTTTTTGGCAAGGATCTTCAGAGAAACATAGATACAGACTTGCCAAATGGGACATCTTATGTCATCCTAAGGAACAAGGGGTCTAGGTATCCTTGATTTGCAACTACAAAATAAATGCCTTCCCGCCAAGTGGTTAGTTAATTTACTAAACACAGATGGTATATGGCAATCGTTGCTTCGAAACAAATACTTAAGATCAAAATCTTTAACACAAGTGGCAGCCAAACCTTATGACTCTCATTTTTGGAGAGGTCTCATGCATATAAAAGATGAGGTGTTGGCTAAAGGTTCCTTCAAAATCAAAGATGGGACCAATGTGAGGTTCTGGAACGACACTTGGGTAGGAGACAAGCCTCTCAAAGTTCAATATCCGAACTTATATAATATAGTGAGGGATCCTCACGCAATTGTATCCAAAGTAATGGCCACAAGCCCTCTTAATATCTCTTTCAGAAGGGCTTTGGTGGATAACAAACTTAGAGATTGACTTAGTTTAGTGGCACAGATCTCACATGTATAACTGGCGGAAGGCTCAGATTATTTCAAATGGAGCCTAAACAGATCCGGCTTATATACCGTCCGGTCTTTGTATCACCATCTCATTGATACACAACCACCTTTTCATCATAGGAAGATCTGGAAGATGAGGATTCCACTAAAAATAAAAAATTTTCTTTGGTTTCTGCAAAGGGAGGTTGTTCTAACCAAAGACAATCTGGCTAGGAAAAATTGGAAAGGTAGTCAGAAATGTATCAGCTGTAATAGGAATGAGAATATCCAACACCTCTTCCTTGACTGTCCCTTTGCTAAAACGATTTGGAGAATCATCTTTTTTGCTACTAATCTGAACCAACCTAGATCTATCAGCCATTTGTTTGGTACATGGCTGAATAATCAACATAAAAAGATGAAAGGTTTGATCTGGGTGGGTACAGCTGCGTTGTGTTGGGCTATCTGGCGATGCCGGAATGATGTAATTTTTAAGAAAATGAAAACTAACTCTATTATGCAAGTTATTTTCAGGGGAGCATACTGGCTACGCTCCTGGGCCCAATTACAGCGTGATGAGCAAGCCAAGGCCGCCCTCACTCTGATGAGCAAGAAATTAGAGATTATTGCTTTAGAGATATCAAATAGAGGGTGGAAGCACTTATATCGTTTGCTTTAGTCCGATTATCTCTTTTAAAGACTTTGGTTTGCTTTTTATTCACCAAGAACGGTTTGTAATAATTGGCTGTGTACATCCCTGGATGTAGAGGCCGGATTCTGTAATCCCTTATCTAAAAAAAATATGTTCAAAGTTGCTTTCTTCCTATCTAGCACAAATTATAATATCACATGCATTCAAAATATAGCAAAAAATTACTATTGTCGAACTGCTATTTGACACGAAACTAATCACACCATTCTTGCAGCCACAAACTAATAAAGGTCATTACATGAACCCGTAGTGGTAAATGATATGAACGATCATTTTTACATGAGTCATCCGCGTGTCGTCGAAATGTTCTCTCAAATCCCGCAGCAGCGCGCGGGGAATCACCTAGTTTGATAAATAACAATGCTCAAATAATACAACGTACCTCATGCTTCCAAAACATCCCTATACACAATGTTCTTTGTGCCTTTTCCGGTGGTATTGATGTTTGTGTTCTTTCTAACAAGAACCCACGTAGCCACGTAGTTGCACGGGAGATACCTCTAGATAGTGCCACATATAGTTGTCCATGTGCAAACACAGGCTCTGGAAGGTAGACACCTACATTTGGGATAGTCTGTCCCTATGCTTTGTTAATAGTCATGGCAAAACTCAATCGGATTGGAAATTGTTTGCGCTTCAAATTGAAAGGAAGCGTCGGATCCTCAGAAGGCGACATTGGTATCCGTGGTATGAAGACCCTTGTTCCAGCATGTTGCCCGTTAACAATCTCAGCATCAATACAATTTCTCATGAGCCCTCTGACGATAAAACGGGTGCCATTGCACATTCCATTGTGAGGGCCAAGATTCCGTAGCAAGATGATAGGACAATTCTTTTTAAGAGTAAGCTCGTGAGGAGGCAACACATTCGGTGTTAAAGAATTAAGAAAATCCAATGGATAATTATTCCGTGTGTCATCTCCTACTTCATCAAAACTATAATACACATGTTTATCACCCGGGAATCTATCAATCATAAGTGCATTGACAGCATCGACATGCTCATTCCTAGTTGAAAGGATAGCACGTTCGCACATGTACGCTGCTGATCTAAAATTGTTTCGTAGGTCAGGGAACACACACTCGATAAGCATATCAATACAATCTCCTCGGAAGGGCTATTGATAAGGATATCATCAGGGAAAAGAACATAGTCGCCGACAATTGTTACCTCAGTACCATTACTGATTCTCAACAAATATGCTGCAAACCACGAGTCGGACTGCGCTCTCATGTTCTGGGTCAAGTGAATGCACCGAACATTTTGCCATATGTACGATCGGAGCAAAGTAGCATCAGTTATCTATGCTCTTGTACCCGAGCAACGACGGGAAGGACCCGCCTAAAGTCGCCCCCAAACAACATGACCTCCCCCCCAAAGGCAAAGTATTGTCCATTATATCATGTAATGACCTATCTAGTATCTCGACACATTGTCGCCTGGTCATCGCTACCTCATCCCAAATAATAAGAGATGCTCTTCTAAGCAGCTCGGTTGTCCCACTCTGCTTTGAGAAACCACACATTTTGCTATCATCCATCTTAATTGGTATTATAAATCTAGAGTGGGTTGTGCGTCCACCAGGCATGATGGACGCGGCTATACCAGATGTTGTTGTAGCAGTAGCTATAAGATCCATGGATCGTACCTTTGCAATCAAGGCTTTATATAGATATGTCTTTCCAGTTCCACCAGGACCATCAACAAAAAAGACCTGACCCGTACCCTTAATGACATGATGCAATATCTCATCGAAGGCAGCACTCTGGTCTGCATTTAGTGTGTCTACCCACAATGGTTGGCCATACAATCGCGGTTCATAATGGAAAGGAACATATACCTATTTACATAACAAATCCTATGGTAGGTCGCAAATTGGGGGAATTCGTGCCCACTCGGCATGTGTTCCTCCTCATAACCAAGATTCTGCTCCTCTGTCAATTCTCTGTAGTGATCCCTTGTACGCATTTCATCTACACAAATCATTGAATTAGTTAAAATTTAAATAATTTCAACTATGACAGATCAACAAATTAATTTTTTTAATTATTAAAATAATTTATGAGATAAAAATGAGGCTTGAGATTTGGAATACAATGGTGGCAGCAACAAACTCATTGTTCTTTTTTCATTAAATCTCACTTATTGTTGAAATCAATAAGGCACGAAAAAATGCACCATATAATTATTCGTGGATTGTGTAAATTATTAATACAATAACAATTTTACCTTTTAGTCCCAAACAACTTGGGCAGTACCAATATTCAATAGGATAACTAAAAAGATTAGGCAAAATACAATATCGTACACTACAAAAGGTAAATGTTACTATCTAATTATGAACTTATACAGTAATGATTTTGTCACTACACAATCAATAACTAAAGCAAACCGACCTAATAAATTAAGTCAATAAATTAAAGCAAACTGACATGTCACAATCAAGTCTGGAAGTCCATATTTTTTTGATCTCCTTCCCCATTGACCTTAGATGACGTGATATATCTTGGAGGACCAACTGTTCAATGTTACTTTGACTATCATTGTGTCATTGGAAATCCTCAGCCATTGATTCATAATGTTTGTCCCATAGTTGCCTTATGTTTGCACACTCATAGAAAACCATTATAGTCGCAAACAACCTACGAAGGGAACATGGCAATCTAACCATAGCACAATCAGTGAGACAGTCATCCAACGATTTATTAGTGGCCACGAAACCCATGGCTTCAGCGGCTGCTCAAAAATTCACATATGTAACACCCCGCCATGTCCGGAGGTCCTCGAATGATTTTGCTCCCCTAGTATGGTTAAGGCAAACTCGGAGGTAGAATCTGTCACCTTCGCTTGGACTAACATAGACCAATCTACCAATCTGTAGCCTATTTTGGCAACTCTAGGGTTCCATACCTTTGTAGACTTGTTCCACGTGTAACGTTCGGGAAACTCTTTGTATAAAAATTGACGTGCCTTAGCACTTTGTGCATTCATCTTGAAATATTTTGTTAGCATAGACTTTTGAGATTTTTCCCGGGTGACAACATCCTGGAGATCATCTATAGCATTGTATCCGACCATGTGCATACCAGGTAGGTGAACCTGCATCTGCAGAATAGGCGGCCACATAGAAAACAATTTAAATCCATACAACCTGTACACAGCTTCAATAGCAGTAATCATTTTTGCATCACGATACTGCTTGATCTCATTGATTACCCTGGGCTCATTTCCCTTCGCATCAACAGAGAATGAAGTTCGATCATGACACTTATATATGTACTTATACAAATATTTTACTGACTTGATGCTGCTACAGACCTCAACATTGATATGGTAGTTATACCTCATAAGGACTGGATTATAAGGGACCACCCACCTGTTATCCAATTCCGCTTGTCTAACCATTACTTTCTGTCCGTCTTCCCTTCTTCTATAGATTGGGTACGTGTCCTTCTCTTGATATGTTGTCTCACTAAATTGCCGAGGATAGCGAAAACGACACGCACCATCAACCATGCATGGGCACTCCCTCTTGAGGACACCACAAGGTCCATGCATCATCTGCTTAATAACAGTATCATGCAACCGTGGATATTTATTGGGATCAAGGATCTCTGCTGATATATACTTATCATAATCATCAGGACTCTTTGGCTTGCTCCCAGACTCCATAACCAATAGAAAGTGCTCATGTGGTGGACCCCTCTTCTGAAACTCTGTCACGTGCGCCCATACGGCAACAGTACCAAGATGTCCCTTTTTCATCAAGAAATTATGCATATCCAATAGCTTAGCATGGTACACACGTGCCACCACATCAGGACGGTCTTGTGGCGTCTGCCCAGGCAACAGCTCTGCTGTAATCTCATCCCGATAAGGATTGCATGTCATAGTCAGGAAATCATCAGGTTTGCCATAGCGTTGTACCAAACTCATTGCATCCATGAAGCGAGACTAAACATCACGATCACTACTTGGGAAGTGTTTACTTAGGACAATCCTAAGCCCTGCTTTGGAAGCATCGGCCTCACCAGCAGCGAGAGTGTCAAGAAGTCCCTGCTCAAGACAATATATTTTACAATCAATATTTACTATATTTTCTAGATCTATTACTAAGAAAACTAATAACTACATACCTGATACAGATCTGCACGAATGATGGCTTGGTCCGCCGGCTTCGAGTACCAGTCTAATCGCATAGACCCTACCAACATATCAATCAACAAGCAGTTGCTGGAACAGACGGCCAGCATGAAACAACACATTAAATTCCCCATCTCGTATCCGAAGCTTGTAACATTTGTATTCCCTGGCACTGACCCATCGCAGTGATCCACCAGTATCTAAAAAAATGTTATGGTTAACAATTATAATATTTAAATTGATTATTATTTTCTTTCACACTCTCAAATGTTTGTAATCAAGATACGAATTTTTTTACCTAAACCTTCGACATCACCATACACATTTTCATCTTGATCACTGTCATTGTCAGAATCTACAAGAAATATCAAACATTTATTTCATAATGAGTGATCGTTGACGCTAGGATGTGCACGCTGATGGAAAATTTCTAATCGTGTCAGGATAAAATAACTCTAGATGGGTTAAGAATAATTGTACCTCTATTTGCATTAACATTTTCGTCGCCCGGCATAGGTTTTCCATCGAAGTCTAAAATGTTATGCAAAGAACTGCTAATTATGTTTTGAATACACCCAAAATAAGAATGTTGCAGAATAAAATAATTATACCTTGATTTGTGTCAACATGGTCGTCTACAATATGCTTTTCCTCCTCATCTGCAATCATAATTTCAAAACAAAAGAACATCACTACATGTTCAAGATGCATCTTTATTATATATGAACACACACAAGTACACCAACCTTTTCTCTTGCGCTTTGTATACGTCCTCTTCGGCTTTGAGGGTGGTGGTACTCTATACTCTATCTACTTGTCTTCCCAACCAGTCTCACCACCAGGAAAAAACAAGGGATATGCCAATGGATCATAGCAACCATGATATGCCTGAATATAGTGTGGAGCCATTGATTTACCATATATAACAATGCTACGGTCAAACCTTTTTTTGGATTATTCCCATCTAACCAGATAGCTGCAACCTGATCCATTGCAGGTGCATTGTACCTCCTCAGATCGACATCAATGCTGGTGTTGAGCTCAATAGTGTACTCCTTAAAATTTTGGACATTACCCAGACTTGTGAACACTTGCACGTACGGATTCAATCGTTTAAGGTTTCCTCTTACCAAGCGGATCAAATTCTCATCAAGCCCAGATGACCTCTTTAAAGTACAACTGCATATGTCGTGGTCCTTCACCACTCGGTTTGAGTGGATCCAGTTTATGGTAAAGCTGCCCATGCGCCTTAAAGACATACACACCAGATCCCTTTGGGTTTGCCAAACGTTTGTCAATAGACACACCAAAGCTAGTAAACGAGAAATGTGAGTTGAAGTACCATATATGTTTCCTAAAATATTTTGCATCCTTATCTGTCTGGCTCGCAAACAACCGGCGTAGCTCACACGACACTTCCGGAATATATATGTGCACCTTTCCCTTTCTGCAACAGAAAGATGGACCTTCACCTGGAAATCTTTTCGCATGACAAAACTCACACGTTTTGACCTTCCTCAAAACGTGATGTTTCTTAGGGAGGTCCTTGTACATTGTATCAAATAGATCCGGTAGGTTAGAAGCAAACCCAGGGGCTCTATAGTATTCGTAATGGACATCTGTAAACAGAAAATTAAAATCAACATCACCGAATAGAATAAGAGAAGTAATGTATCACCATGTGTTTCAAAACTAAAAGTACCTTTTTGGTAATGTACTCTTGCCTCATCATCTTCTAACAAGTCATCACCTTCATCCAAGTTCAAACGATCCAAATCATGTTCTGTTGAATTGCAAAAAATTGCAAAAAATAGATAAATATTTCATGAGTGACCAAAAGAGGAAGGTTATTATATATACCTTCAACACCATGTCCTGGGTCATCTGGTATCCATATGTCGGATGGATCTTCCTTATGTGCATGTATGTCCATAATATTAGCGGGTTTCCATACACCAGACTTGTTAGGTTCAGACTTTCTCAAGATAGAACCCCTCGTCACCAGAACCCAATTGCGTTAGTTCAGACTGCAATGTGTCAATAGGGGTTTGTACCAAAGATCCTACATCATCATTTCAATATGACTGAAGTGATTACAATGTTCGATTCTACCTATTTAAATTAGATTAGTGCGAGCAAAGAGGCATCATAGCATACCTTTTTTCGTTGTTGGTTGACTGATACGAGCATCAATAGTTTTTGTTATTTTACGTTGTCTCCCAGACTCTGATAGTGAAGCATATCATTTCTTGTCATGTATCCTTTTTTGTTTCCTCCGGGAACATTTCTGCAAAAACACAACATTCATATTTAAATAGACAAATTAAGAAAAGCATCAACAATGCCAACAGTAAATTAGAGATATCTAACCTGCACCAGAACCATTCAGAGCATCTGTAACCACACCCGTGGGAACAGAATTGCTCGCAACTTGACATTGATGGCTATGATATGTAAATGTGGGGTTCCTACTAGGCCAGCCTTCTCTCAGTTCATCTGTATCATCGTCTGTATCGATCAGATCAGATCGTTTGAACTCACAAGTGGGACGAAAGATAAGGTTCATATGATCACCGGCTATGATTGTCTGGTGCTGGACTGGACTAGACGGTGCATTCACTGTTTTGTAGATTCTCTTTCCAGCTTATTCCACTGGTAATCAGCTCTTCTCTTTGCATTAATCTCCAACCTTTTCTCCAGCGTCATATTTTCTCGTCTTTCTTGTTGTTTCTGATTATTTTGTTCCACAGCATTAACAGTACAATCTGGAAGCAAACAATATATTAATTAAACAAATATAAACTATATGTATGCATAAACAATACGATCACATACCTTCTCCTCGCCTTTTCACACACCTCTCACGTCGGGGTAAAGATGAATTTTGAGTGTTGGTAACGTCTCTCGGCGGAATTCGGTGGTCCATAGAAGATCCAAACCTTCAACGAAAAAACCAAGTGATGAGAAATTGACTCAAACACGGGAGAGTCGGCAGTGCACCTTGCCTGAACAACAACGACGACACAACGACGACGCAGGACTAACCTGGTGCTGGCTGGTGGCCTCGTCTGAGCAGCGGTGGCTTGGGGTGGATCGATGGTGATGATGGCGCGTGGTGCTGGTCGGCGGTCTCGTCTGATCAGGGGCGGCTTGGGGTGGATCGATGGCGGGGTGAGGAGCGACGACGCTGGGGGGAGTAGCGACGATGGTGGGATGGCTAGCGACACGGAGAGAATTTAGTTTTATAGGGACATGGGGTGTAAAAAAATGGAAGGAGTATTGATTGGCGTGATTGAACGCATTGAACTCAAAAGGAAATAGTCAAGGACTCAAAACATCATTTACATATAAATGGTGTCCATCTAATTGCATTTGAATGTTGTTAGTCTAATGACACGGTGAATCTTTCCTTAGTTGATCTTTCCTTGCTAACTATTTATGAATGGCGCAACAATTCTTTCCTTAGTTCATCTATCTAATCACACAATGATTCTTTCCTTATTTTTCCTTTCCTTTATGTGTCATCATTCACACCAATCAATTTTCCTTTACTTTGTACACCAATATCTCTTTCCTTTAGAGCACCTAAGTATTTCCTTTTGAGTCATGCCATTAATCACGATAATCAATTTCTCTTTCCTTGAGAAAAGAATGAAGAAAGGAAACAATAGCCGTGATTGATGGGGGCGGGTCGGGTGGGTACACGCGGGTGGGTAAGAATGGGGTGGGTGAAAAAAAAACAAGGGGATCCAGTGGAAACAATTTCTAGCACCTCGTTTTTGGTTCTCACACAGTTTGGTGATGCAAATTTGGGTGGGCTTGGCCAGACAAGTGGGGCTCTTGTGAGATGTGGGTAGACTTAAATTTGGGTGAGAAATGTTTTCAATTTGCTCAATTCTTATAGTATAGATAAAACAAATAGTTAAACGAACAAAAAAAGCTAATAATATCATATATTTAAGAACGAAGGTAGTATTATTAAATGTTAGGCACCATTGATCAAACTACAGCACAAGGCTGCACATAACAGAGTCGCGTGATAAATGACAAAAGACCGACGATTGAAACACGAAGGAGCTCCATTGACCTGCCCTGTATTTCTATTTTTTTCATCATCACAATTATAAGAGCGACAAGAAGTCAACTAGGCAACACCCCGATTTTCCAAAAGGCGTTGGAATAGAATGCTCCAAACATGACGAGACTGAACACATTGACCGTATGATAACCTACCACCTTCCTCATGATCTGACGTGGCACCGTGGCGACAACTCATATTTTGAGATGTTCGGTTTCCATGTAATTATAACAATTAACAAATTATTGACACTCAAATTTGGCAATTCTGGAAGACCCGGTCAGACCTCTTCTCCAACCCGGTCAGACTGCCCAGATCAAGTTGCTCAAAAGGTTGTTTGGACTTTACCATTGGATAGTTCTCGTCGAGTAGATCAAGATGCATATGTAGAATGTCCGATTCAGACTCCGGATGAGGGAGATATGGCTTCGAGAAGACCTGCACGTCGGGCACGCGGTCAAACCGGGTCCCAGGGGCGGTTAGACCGGCCTACCCGGCCAAATCTGAGTTAGGAGTTGTATGTTGACACATAATTTGTATAGGCTTCGACTCCTACTGGGGCAGGACCTCCCCACCCTATATTTATGAAGGGTCATGGCCGATTGAGGGGGACACAATCGAATCGAACATTACCTTTTACTTTTCGAACCCTAAACCTCTCTTCCAACCTCCATGCTGTCCCTCTCTTGATCTCCACGGTCATAGATGGAGTCCTAAGGCCTGTTGGCCGACCTAGGGCACGCCGGTGACGTCCTCACCCTGACGGGGTCCCTCCCGGGCGAGAGCTTCGACGGTCTTTGCTAGTTTGCTCGTAAACTAGTTGTTCTATGTCACGTAAGTATATCAGTTATCCTTTGCTGGTTTGCTCGTAAACCTAGCCATCCTCCATCACGTAAGTGTGGTATTTATCTCCCCGAACGACCATCTTGAGCCAGGGCGGTCTAACCTCATTGCCAGGGCGGTCTAAACTCCCTGGGCAGCTTTTTCTGCTGTTCGGTCCGTTCGCGACCCGCATGCTCTAGTGCTCTCGTGTGTCGGTCGTAAAAAGCGTCAACACATTTTGGCGACTCCGCTGGGGAGAAGGATCTGGTTGCTCAAACCGTTCTATCAATCCCTAGCCTTTTACTAAATTGATCTATTATCTTGATTCATCGTTATATTTGAATCTGGTCTCTTGGGACTGATTGCATCTATAATGTGACAACCCCATCCGAGATAATTCCGTACTATCGCCTAAACCACTCCATTTGGTCATTAAGCGATAATAAAGAATCATCCCGTTGAGTGTTGCCGGGTCAAAGCCCGGTAAATCACTTGAAACACACATAGAGGATCGAAATGTATACATTAAAACTCCCACGAAGGAGAGTCCAGAGTGCCTTACAAATTAAAGTAATTCTTCCCCGTAGGGTCCATTATTACAAACCATGGTTCTTGACATGAAAGTAAATGGTTCAGAGTTTATTAAAACAGCGGAATTAACTAAACGGTACGATAAGCATCATAGGAGGCCGTCCATGATGCAATCACTCGTCATCATCCACCCATTCCAGCTCCCAGCCGGGTGGAATTTCTCCAGGCCACACATCACATGCATTACCTGGAAACAACATTTAAAATAGCAAGGCTGAGTATACTAATACTCAGCAAGGCTTACCCGTCCAAAAATAAAAGACTTTACCTCTAAGCATGCAAGGCTTTTGGCTAGTGGGTTTGTTTGCCAAAAAGCTACTAAGTAGTGAAGCCTTACTTTCACATTTTAGCTCAAGTTCTAGTAGAAGTAATCATTACTAGATAAGCAACTATTGCAATCATAGGTTGTACAATACAATTAATCAAATAACAATATTCACAAAGTTTCATCATAAAGGGATATCATGGCCAGTAGATTAAGTAGTCTCAGATAACGGTGAGAGGTCGACAATCGATTGATTTAAACCTTGCAAGGTAGACCTAAACACACGGGAGGTGCCCTCACTAAGAGTGCTCCAACCAGGCGGTTCCCGTCATTCCTCGGATTGGGATCAGATGTTACAGTCTTAAGTACAAGGTTTACTGGGCTACGCCACCAAGGTCACCCAGTCTCACGCATGTACTCAGGTGGCGAGCCCAGGGCCGCAACCCTAAGATTAGTAGCGCAAAGTTCCCGCACCGCCTCATTTAGGTACTAGGCTTACCGTGGCCATTTCCGACAAGTGCTTAGTACGTTCAAACACTTAACCAACGAAGCCACTGGACCGGAGCCCAAATCCCATGCTCTTACCACATGAGCAATCCATTAATAAATATGGTGATTCCATAAAGGAGATCCTATTCTCGCGAGTGACGAACATCACTCGACTTGTACCGGATCCTTAGAGCATAGCAACTAGCGACCTAGCATGCTAGTAAAAGATCATAGGTACTTAGGGATCATGCAACTAGGGTTTCAATTCAACTCCTGAACGTAAATGCACATAGATAAGCAATAATAAATTCAGAAGCTTAAAGGAAACACATAGGTTAATGTTTAAACCGGGGCTTGCCTTCGTCAGCACAAGCAGTCAAACTAACTTCCGGACTTTGGTCCGGGTCTTGATCTACGGACACGTAGTGCACGTCTCCTCCTGCTCCCTCGTCCTCGTCAGTCGGTACGAGCGTGTAGCTATCGTCGGGAACTTCTACACGGAGGATGCATATGCAATAATTAGTGGTGAAATTAATTTAATTTAATTAAAAACAGCAACAAAAAGATAACAATGGGCACATGGTTGACCATATTCCCTTGACAAAACATATTCATCACTTTTCCTTTTAAAGAATATTATGGAAGCTTTATTTCTCCTTCTCTTTAGTGATTGTGTACATATTTAAAATACATTATTAATTTATTGCACAACAGCAAGGAGGTGATTTTCAACTCTGACTTTATTTTCACAACACCAACACAGGACTCAAAAAGATAAAAGGGAGGATTTTCCAATTAACTTATTATTAGGCTTAAAATGGATTCTCCACTTTTATTCATCAAAGTGCTTCATAAAAAGCCATGGATGAAGCTCACTGATCTAATTCATAGCCACTGAACAGCAAGCACACATATTGGAGCTATGAAAATAATTACACCAAAAATAACATTTCTAGCTATCACAAATGAGATAAAAGCACACAAAAATAAATACATCACTTCTGGAGCCAAACTTTCTCCTACACTATCTCTGGTCTAAAACAAGGCTAGGAAACCAACAAACACATCAATAGCTATCTTAGATCTTGAACTAAGCATTTATGATTAAAAACAAGCATAAATCAGGAATAAATATTTATATCAGTCCAAAAATCATGATTAAATCAGTAAAGGTGCATCTAGGCATTTCATGACTATTACCAGAAGTTGAGCTCAGAAATCTGTTTAACTTTTGCTACAAAAATCATTAAGGAAGAAATAACATAAATGCAAGATAAATCATAACAAAAGATCTACTCATCAACTTTGTGCCAACTTTTGCACAGAGCCTACACATGCTATTTCCCACAACATATCCAAAATTCAACTCATGATCACATGTAGATTTGGAACTACAACAAAAGTGGCTTAAACTAATTTCAATTTTTCATGCAAGAACTATAACTCAAAAGTATATACATGCTTTGCAAAAGATGCAGGTCTGCTCACAAGGAAGACAACAAAATTGGTTTTGCATTTTTAGCATTTTTCTGTGAATTTACATGCATTTTACAAGACACTGGACTTAGTTGAAACAAAACTAAGATAAAAATCCTTACGAACAGGTCCCTACTTCACAAAAAGACCCTCGGCATTCACAACCGTGCCCCTACGGTGGTGGGCGAGCGCGCCGGCGGCGGTGCAGGGCCGGAGGGGGCAAACAAATGAGAGGGGTGTTCGATTGAGCTCACGGGGAGTTGATTGATGGCAGTGGGGCGACCGGAGATGCACCCGGCGGTGGCCGGTGGCGCCTCCGCCCCGACTCGGATTCCGGCGAAATGCGGGGGCCAGCTAAGCCATGTGTGGGTGTGGATGCTCAGTGGAGTGCTAGGGAGGAACTATGAGCGATTTGTGGGCCACGGGCGCGAGCGGAGCAAGGTCTTCACCGGCGGCGGCAATGGCGGACGGTGGCGGACAGGGGAGCTCGCGCAGGGAAGAAAGGGGGAGGGGTTTTATAGGCGGCGAGGCGTGGAGAGGCGGTTCGCCCAGCTCTGGTCGTCTACAGGGGGTCACGGCATGGGCTAAGTGCGGTGGCGTCGTGGGAAGGCGCCGCCGGCCAATGGGGGCCTCGGCGTGCGGGCGCCGGCGTGTGCGGGGGCGCCGCGTGTCACCGGCCTACGGCCAGGCGCGCGCGTCATGCCCCTTAGGCACACAGTGCCCACGGCGACGGCCTCGGACCGGCGGTCCTTGGGGTGCCTCGGCGTGCGCGCGCGTACGGCGGCGGAGTCCGACGCGGCGCGGCGCGGCGCGACGTCGCGCGTGGGCGCGCTCTGGCTCCCGAGCAATTCCAAGTGTCCCTGTTTGACTCAATTTTTCTCAACATTTTGCAACTGAACTGCCATGAGTGACAAATATGAAAGTTGTAGATCTAGCATCCCTCTGCAACTTTTGTAAAGGCTGGTGGGTGTTTTGAGCAACCGATTTGGCATGAACTGCAGAGCAACTTGGGGATTTCCTCGGTTCTGATGAATAGTAGCTGCAGGCGTTGACTGGAGTTTTACACCAATTTGCACTTCGAATTAGAGATGCCGTCCAACATGTAAGTTGTGTGCCTCGACAAACTGCACAACTTTTACATTGGAAGAAATTGAAGTGTTTAGGTGAATTTTGGAGAACGCGACAAAAATTCTAGAAGGACAAGGAAGGTCAAGGGGTTGACTAGGGTTTTGGGCTAGGGTTTGCCCAAGGGTTGATCAAGGATGGTTAGAGACTTGATTAAAGTGATCATTAGCACTAGTTGACACTAAGCAAAAACACGGGGTGTTACATATAATTGTGACATTGCATCAGGCTGCTCAAGCCATTTGCATTTTTTTTTGCTTGCTGCTACATATCGAAGATTAAAAGCGAAAGCAAGGTTTTGGTCATTGATTGCTTGGATTGTCAACGTTGTCTGGATTTATCTATATTACAAGATCTGAAGCATCAAGACTTATTATGGTGGGATATTCATATACTTCGCAGCAAGTCAACTACAACGAGCCCAAGGTACAATTTACAAATTCAATACCTATGTCTAATGTTAATAGTTATTTTGCAAGTACCATGAATCCTTATGTTGATGTTGCTAGATATGATACTAGTAGGCATATTGCATCGGCTAGTACTTGTTCAGATGGTTTTAATTATGCAAATTATAATTCTGAAATTAATATGCAAAAGCCATTATCAAATATGCATGCTTTGCATTTTAATGATGCTAGCAACATACAACATTACTCTCACACACCGGCTGTACAACAAGTTCAAAAGTCGGTTAAAATGTATCAATGCCAAACTAACATGGTGAGTTCGGCCAATTCTTATGGAACACCACATGCTAGTAATTCTACTAATTTTCAGCAAGGTGTTTCATCTATTTATTCATTAGCAGGAAATTCACAATATGTGATTACTTCACCAAACATGCCGGTGAATGAGAAAGTTGATTATGCTAATTCTAGTCACCCAGCCAGCTATTCTCAAACATCATGCACCACCAATCTCTATAATATTCAGCAAGGTAGAGATGAATTGGTTTTTAATTATTTAGAACGATTCAAAGAAATAAAGAATCGATGCTTTAATTTACCTTTTTCCAATTCAGATCTAGCTTATCTTGCTTTTAGAGGTTTAAAATCATCCCTTAGAGATTGGTTCAGAGATATAAAATTTAATTTGCTTCATGAAGTGCTTGTAAAAGCTATGGCATATGAATTAAGGATAAAAGAACAAAATAAGAAAATTGGCCATGCTAATTTCAGCCATCTGGACAGTTGCTCTCAACCAATACATGTTGCATCACTTGCTACTGAAGTAGAGGTTGCACCTACCTTCTCATCATCGCTTACAAATGTTGATAATCATGATTTAGCTTCAAATATTCATAATTATAGCCAGATTAATGGAAATTCAGCAAGCATGCATTTAGGTGAAGAGGTCAAAGAAGAGGACCTTTCTGAGGAGATGCGTCAAGAATTAGATAAGATTCTTGCACAATTTCAACGAAACTTTCTTTCTCAAGTAGCAATCTCTAGGAAAAATAAAAATGAATTAGATTTGAGTGATAGTTCGGTTATTACAACAACTGAACCAATTAATGCAAATTCTGAATCTGTTGTACTAAAAGAGTCAAGCTTAGCTGCACAAGAGGATATTAATCAAAAGAAAACAGCTATGTTTGATTTTCCTAAAGCCGGAGTTGTCGTATCTTTTACTAGCAATTATCATGCTACTAAGCGACAAGTTTAGGCTGAAAAAATATTAGAACATCAAATTGTTGAAAACTAAGACAAAGGAGGCGAGAAGGAATCAGTGGCATGTCGACACGAGGTGATTTCTAGCAACCCTGGAGGCACCGGTCTAACCGGCTCCCTACACCGGTCTGACCGGTCGAGGCAGAGTATCACTGTGGGCTGCCATCAAGAGGAGAAGTACGACATTATCCACATCAAGGTTCCTCGCCTCTCCAATTTATTTGATAAGGTATGTCTTACCAGTAATTCCCAATCAAATCGTGTATTTCTAGTTAATTTATTTATTAGTGATTCTATCATAAATAATTCTAGAAGATCAATTGAGGATGGTAATTTACTTGTTAGCAATAGTATACCTTCAGATTCTATCAGCCAATGCATTGTAAAAATTAAAAAGGCTGATCATAAAAATACTTTGACATTTAAATTTTCTACAACATCATTGTCAAATTTTTTCTCTTCATGGTGTACTTATGGATATTCTGGACTTAAAAGTAAGAGATCAAAACCGAGAGCCATTGTGAAGTCCGATGCTGATATAGCAACCAACTCTAAAGCATCGGGTATGAGAAGTGCAAAGAAAGGTATAGCCGAATGGGTCGATGAGAAATCTGAACAGTTCGTTTGCTTGGCCTTAAAGCCTTCTCCACAAAAGCATCAGTTGAAGAAAATTAAGTATAACTTTGATTTAACTTTGTGTGGTGATTTGTTTGACATCTTGCTAGAAAATAATTTCATTAAATTCTCTGATCACAAAGTTAATTCATCACCTCTTGAGTTTGGAGATAGAAAATATTACAAGTGGCATAATTCATTTGATCATAATACTAGTGATTGCAATATTTTTCGCCAGTTTATACAATCGGCCATTAATTCTGGACGATTGAGATTTTCTCAGACACAAGAGGATGACCAATTGTCTACAATTGATTTTGGTGGCAATGGATCATTAAATCGGCTAGCATCAGTCGATTTATCCAATGATTTAAATTTAGTTGCCAAAAATGAAGATTCAAAACTCCCAAGTGATGAGAAGGACATCGTTCATGACTTGCAAGATTAAGCAATTATTGAGGACGATGTGCCTATCAAAATCCCAGAAGTTACTGAGGGGCAAATGAATTTTTATCCATCAAACTAAGAACATGTTACTGCCACTGTGCTGGGACAGGCGGTCAGACCGCCCAGACAAGGAGGTCTAACCGGGTTGGAGCAACAGGTCAAACCGGTTGGTTCAGGTCTGAAAAATCCAAAAATCTTGAGACCTGAGTGTCCTATAGCTAATGGAGGTAGAGATCATGTCAAGCACCATGGTAAAAAGCCGAAGCTCACTTTTGATGAACTTCTAGCTAAGTATCAAAAGGAGAATGAGGCCAAGCATGCTAATCGGTCAACTGGTCTTAAGTCATCAAAATTGCCTCCTAAACATAATTATGGGAACTGGAATTGGCAAAGAAAGGGTTTTCAATCATCAACGTCATATTCTCCTTTTGAGCCATCAATGCCGGTTTCATATGCTCCATATCCCACTAATGTTCATCCTTTCTCATCATGGGGGTGGAGTGATTCATGGGCACGTACTCCTTCATATTTCAGACCATATCATGTTGAGTATGCAGCTCCAAGACGACCATCATGTGCAAGGCAGCCATATTTCAAAAATGATCGTTTTGAGCATAAAGATCGGTCTAGAGTTCAAAATAAGAAAAAAGTTGTCAAGCAAGTTTACCGAGTAAAAAGAGATGGTCGCAAAGATAAAAGTTCAGATCTGAATTCAGTTAATGGAAAGCCGATTAATGTGTCAAGCACTTCGGTTACTAATGGCAAAGGAAAGGAAAACTCAACCGTCGATCTTCCAAGTGCCAAATCTGAACAAAAGAAGTTGAAGAGATCGAAGAACAAGAAAAGAGCACCGCTGTCCAAAACTAGAGCGAAGTCAAGTCCTACACTTGGTTTATCAAATTGGCAAAAAAATGAGTTGCAAAGGTTTGGTGCTCAAGAGTTGAAAAGGAGAGGCATGGCATGGGTTCCTAAAGGAAGCATTCAAGACAAGGGTGATGATCAAGCAAAAGGTGCGTCATATTTAAAAGAGAAGAAAAGATATGAAAAACAACCTTCAAAACTAAGGTTTGCACCAAATCATCAAAATTATTGGTCATTTCCTAACTCATTTACTTCACAAATGTCACATATGCATATGTTTTGGAATTCATCTTTAAGTATGCTTGATTATCCCTCATACTCTTATTTTGGTCCTTGGGTTCCACATGGATCAACTTTATATCATAGAAGGTCATCACCATATTGCTATGCATATTAATCAATAACAAAAACTGAAATATTTAGTTCCTAGAGATAATTTTAATTTCTGAATTTACATATCTCTACCCTTCTATTTCGGTTCTGCATACTCTTATGGATGGATTAATTATGGATGATATTGAATTATTGTTCTTGACAACATACATGACCGATGAATCTCTTTAATCATCATCCTAAAGCGATGGCTTCCCGATGGAGGTTTCTTATGATCTTTTTGGTGCCTTAAGTGCTGGGGGGGCAAGGTATTAATAAAAGAATAATTTGCTATCATGGAGTTTCTATTTACTAGATCGGCTTGCAAAATTTCTCACGACATTGGTGATGTCTTTATTTCACCAAGTGATGGTGTTTTGAGATTTTTAGCCATTTGGAGTATATAGTCTCAATAAGCAAACCAAATATGAAAGTTTTCTGTTCAGGCTAAATTTTTGTGATCCATGATTGCAAAATCATACAAAGACATTTAGGTGATTTATCGCTGAAGGTGCATCGAGTATTTATCTTTGAATAAGTCATTATGTGTATTCTTGATAGATGTTTAGATGATCATCTAAATTTTATTGTGCATAATTTCTCTAAGCATCAAAATCCAGGATTGCCACTCTGCAATTGTAAACATCAGGTCACTATGTTCAAAAGACATTCTCATGAGTAGAGGCCGATGTGTAGCAATGTCAAAGGGCACATTCTGGACAGGCTGGTCTGACCACATGCAACCAGTCTGACTGCCATTGGAAACAGTTTGACCCGTATGGCTATGGTTTTGGCTTTTTTGGACTTGATTAGACCAAGATTATTAGTGCTAAAGTTTATTATCAGATATTTGCATAATTTAAGATGCATAAAAAGACAAGCAAGAGGGGTTCAAGAATAATCTGGCCATTGTCAATTCTAAGGTAATTGTATCATATTCATTTTTAGGGGCTGATTACTCACCTTACTTTGCTTATGGTTAAAATTAAATATGGATGTAATACTGAATTTTTCTATCCTTCTCCATTGTCAAATTGAGAAGTGTTGCAATGACCAATTGACATAATAGTAATTTGGTCGCTTTAAGCATCCAGAAAAACTTTCGAGTGTGAAGAGTTTGAATTAATATTTGAATAACCCACAACCGAGCTAGTGTGTGCTCAGGTTTATCTCATTCACACAATATGCATAAACAGCAGCAACAAGTTGCAATCTTCATATCCCACAAATTTAAGTAATATGGCCGATAGATTCTATCATCCTTAAAAAGTGAAACTTGTTTGCTATTCCTGTGTTCGACATTGTTCCTGTGCAGTTTTGGTTTTGATAAGTATTTCTTAGTACGCAAGCTTTATTAAGAAACATGGAGGCATATGTTGACCCTCAAATTTGGCAATTCTGGAAGACCCGGTCAGACCTCTTCTCCAACCCGGTCAGACTATTCTGATCAAGTTGCTCAAAAGGTTGTTTGGACTTCACCATTGGATAGTTCTCATCGAGTAGATCAAGATGCATATGTAGAACGTCCGATTCGGACTCCGGATGAGGGAGATATGGCTTCGAGAAGACCTACACGTCGGGCACGCGGTCAAACCGGGTCCCAGGGGCAGTTAGACCGGCCTACCTGGCCAAATCTGAGTTAGGAGTTGTATTTTGACACAGGATTTGTATAGGCTTCGACTCCTACTAGGGCAGGACTTCCCCACCCTATATTTATGAAGGGCCATAGCCGATTGAGGGGGACACAATCGAATCGAACATTACCTTTTACTTTTCGAACCCTAAACCTCTCTTCCAACCTCCATGCTGTCCCTCTCTTGATCTCCACGGTCATAGATGGAGTCCTAGGGCCTGGTGGCCGACCTAGGGCACGCCGGCGACATCCTCACCCTGACGGGGTCCCTCCCGGGCGAGAGCTTCGACAGTCTTTGCTAGTTTGCTCGTAAACTAGTTGTTCTTCATCACGTAAGTATGTCAGTTATCCTTTGCTGGTTTGCTCGTAAACCTAGCCGTTCTCCATCACGTAAGTGTGGTATTTATCTCCCCGAACGACCATCTTGAGCCAGGGCGGTCTAACCTCGTTGCCAGGGCGGTCTAACCTCCCTGGGCAGCTTTTTCTGCTCTTCGGTCCGTTCGCGACCCGCACGCTCTAGTGCTCTCGTGTGTCGGCCGTAAAAAGCGTCAACACATTTTGGCGACTCCGCTGGGGAGAAAGATCTGGTTGCTCAAACCGTTCTATCAATCCCTAGCCTTTTACTAAATTGATCTTTTATCTTGATTCACCGTTATATTTGAATCTGGTCTCTTGGGACCGATTGCATCTATAATTGTGACATTGCATCAGGCTGCTCAAGCCATTTGCATTTTTTTTTGCTTGCTGCTACATATCGAAGATTAAAAGCGAAAGCAAGGTTTTGGTCATTGATTGCTTGGATTGTCAAGGTTGTCTGGATTTATCTATATTACAAGATCTGAAGCATCAAGACTTATTATGGCGGGATATTCATATACTTCGCATCAATTCAACTACAACGAGCTCAATGTACAATTTGTAAATTCAATACCTATGTCTAATGTTAATAGTTATTTTGCAAGTACTATGAATCCTTATGTTGATGTTGCTAGATATGATACTAGTAGGCATATTGCATCGGCTAGTACTTGTTCAGATGGTTTTAATTATGCAAATTATAATTCTGAAATTAATATGCAAAAGCCATTGTCAAATATGCATGTTTTGCATTTTAATGATGCTAGCAACATACAACATTACTCTCACACACGGGCTGTACAACAAGTTCAAAAGTCGGTTAGAATGTATCAAAGCCAAACTAACATGGTGAGTTCGGCCAATTCTTATGGAACACCACAGGCTAGTAATTCTACTAATTTTGTGGACTTTGACCACACCGGTCTTACTGGTGGGACCCACATGTCTGAACGGTCGACCGAGACCTGCCAATTTTGGGTGTCAATAGTAACCAATTTAAATGATTTATTTCATTTTTTCTTGCAAGCTTCATGTCTTCCACTCACCATATTATTTTAATTAGTGATCACTCAGATGATTACCTAGGTCTAAACCAGTGTTAAATAGCACTAAATCATTGTTAAACTATGATGACATAATAATACATCGATTTAGTTAGTTAAGAAATCTATTTGCACCAAATGAAACATAAAGGATGAATATCAGTATATCACACTTCTGCAGTACTTAAAGGATGGAAACAAAAATTTTTTCTTAAGTTTAATAGATTGGTCTCGCGATAAAATTAGGATTAGGATTATGAAATTAATTTTATCGTTAGTCTACAATTAACACTCTTAATTAACCGTCAATCATATATTTTTTACTATAGTGATTTTGTTGGTTTCGATTGCTTGTCAAAGGCGACGAATTTCTCTCGATCCACCGTCATCTCGCACACTGGCTGACACCTGTTCCAATTCTCTGAACGCTTTCACGCTGACAGAGACCCCCGGATGGATCATGGATTGGTATCTGCCGAAGGCGTCTCCGGGGTGCGGCGGGCGGGGTCAACTAGCCAGCTTCCGCGAAAATTCCAGCATCCAGCCTTTGCCCGTGGGCGGTGGCGTCATCCCTTACATCATCCTGTTGCCCGAGCCAGTCCCGTACGCAGCAGGTCTCTCTCCTGAATCCTGATGAGGTTTTCCCCTCCCCTCCGTTTCGAAATATTAGCGCGCACTTTGTTTATTTAAAAAGGTTTTGTGGATCATTTCAAAAATCGTTAGCTGATTGGGACGTGTCTGTTGTCGCCTTGGCTCTTCGTGAGCGCCACGGCGGAAGGGGGACAAGAGAGTGACCTGGAACGTGCCCTGATCGAAGCAGTTGAAGCGAGATTGGTTGAAAACTTTCGCATGTAAGTAGTATTTTATAACTTGTTTGATTCAAACGGTTTCGGTAAAAGCCTGGATCGATCTTGGAGTCGTGAATCGACGGCCGAATGAAGGGGGCCGTGGCTTTGGCGCACGCGTCAGACAGACTCTGGGGCTGCCGCGCTGCTGTGTGTGCTACAGGGAGGTCAGTGGAGTTGCACGATCCAGCGGCCGAGTTCGCGGGCAGCGTGTGTCCAACAGCGGGTTTTCTGACCGTCTCCGAGTTCGGACGCACATGTGTGCAGTTCGATCCATCTACGTGTGCCACCGCGCCGCACGGGCCGGACCGACTTTTTCATTTTAGAGATTTTAGAGTCATTAAAAAATGAGAGAGCCTTCCCATCCTGAAAAAACGAATGGTGGGAACAAAGAAAATATTGTGAAATATTTAAAAAGAAGTACCAATTTGATGGAAAAAAATATTATGATACTCTTTTCATCATGTGTAAATCTATTTGATTTTTTTTAAAAAATAAGAAAATAAAGTACTTGCAACTGTAAGTACTATTGGTAGTTTGAACCTATTGTAACAAAGCTCTTTTTATTTACCCCATCATGTTGCACCACAAGCCTCGGCAATTCAAACGAGGCAATGCATAATTTCAGTGGGTGCTAGGTGAGGCCTGACATTTGGAATCTAGAAAAGTCGAGATGATAGATAATTTGAAACATATGGAGTTTTTGGCTATGGAATCAAATCTTCCAATGCTGTAGTTCGCATGAAAATTGATTACAAGAGGGTTCTTTTCTAAAGGTTGCACCTTTTGCATGATATACCTTCTGTTTTATTGCTTCCAATTAATGCCACATATTCTTGTTGTAAGATGTTCTGGGCTTTTCTAGCCAATCTGTTTGGTCTCTTTAACTTCAATTATGCTTATTATTTTGTCTTATTGTTTCATCATCGATGATTCAACCCTCTTGCATTTAATACCTTTTCCTTTTTAACCATATCTCTCTGTAATTCAATCTTTATCCAATTGTTTGTTCATTGATGATTCTTCCCTCTACCAATTAATTCCTTTGATACCTTTTGTCTTTTCTGTTTTAACCATACTCCTATCTCTTTTATCTCTCTCTTAATTTCAACCATCTTTAGCTCTTTTATCCAACTTGTTCATTGATGATTCTACTCTCTTGCAATTAATTCCTTTGATCCTGTCCCATGTGCAACATTCCCTAATCTAAAAAGCAACCAGACAGTACCGAAAGCGAAAATATATCTAGCTCCTTTTCTGAACAAGGAAAATTTATAGTAAAGGATAGCCACCCGCCTCGTCTCAGCGGATATCTAGGATCAGCTGCTCCTCAGCTAGAATTTCCCCAGTTTAAATAAATAAATAAAAAGAGAAGGAATAACTAAATAAATAAAAAGGGGAAAAATAAAAAAAATCCAGTGAACCACGCTGCTGCGCTGCCCCCGCCTCGCAGCGAGTGCGTGAGCCGGCCGTTGGCCCCCACCCTGGGCTTGTATTTTCCCGAAAACTATATATACCTCCACGCTCCCTCCCCTCCTGCTTTCCCTTTCCTCCCCCACCCCCACCCACCACCTCCGCGGCTCCCAAGCCCTAGATGTCCCCCTCCCCTTCCTCCTGCCCCCGCCGTGCCGCCGCCGCCGCCCGCGCCCCGCGCCGATCCCGCCAGATCTCGCGCCAATCGGAGGCCCCGCGCCTCCCCGCGGCCCGATTCGCCGCCAGCGCGTCCGGGAACGGCGCTGATTTGGGCCGGTTTTGGCGGTGAGGTGGGGGTGAGGTCTCTGTGGGTCTGGGCCTTCCGGGGCCCGGTGGATGGATGCGGTGGAGCTGCCGCTTCCAGCGAAGGTCGATTTCGGCAATATCCTGGCGCCGGCAGCGGCCGTGGAGGGGGTGGACGGCGGCGTCGTCGGTGGTGGTGGCCCCGGAGGCGGGGGAGGGGAGGTCCTGAGGCGCTGCGCCGACGCGGATCGGCGACACGGTGGTGGTATAGTCCCTCTTCCCGCGCTCCTCATCTTCTGGTGGGTTGGCGGTAGTGTGCTTATTGGTCACGGCGGAAAAATTGGGTGTGATTTCGTTGGATTATTTGTGGGGGAGTCGATTTGACTTCTCGTCTGCTTGATTCAAGTATCTACCTGAAATTCCCGCTGCTTCTGTTGTTAGTATTAGTGGGGACGCTTGAGTGATGTGTTGTGGTAGCAAGTAATTTCCATTTCTGTGGCGGAGGGGTGCACGGGGCTTCCATTTGTGTCCTGATTGATTGTTTTGTGGTCAATTGATCATGTATCTGCAGATGTATGTTAATGAATTGTGACATGGGAATGGAAAATTAAGTGGATAGGTTTGGTAACTTGCTTCAGCGGATTTGTGAGCTTTCTCTGTGATGATGTCTGCTGCTTTGATGTTTGTTTGCTGGATTGGCTGGTCTCTTGTTTGTGGTTGTTTAAGCAGTGCCTCCTGTGCTGGTGTGCTTGTCTGTAATAGATTACATAGTGCTCCCGTTTTTTTTTTTGGAGGTTTGCAAATGCTTTCGGCTGTGGGTACAGTCCTCTGTGTCTTATGTGATCTTCAAGTGCTTGAAGTTTGTTGTCTAGTTCCCCTGTTTTCTGGTAATCTGTAGTTGCTTTATTGTTGTTGTGGAGGCATTTATGTGGTGCATGTCATTAAGAAACATAACCTGCCTTTGTTGTTACTCCTGTTCTTCCTTTTTAAATGCCTTCTTTGTTGATTCATTTGATTTTGTGGAGCTTTTTCCTTGGCGTTCCTTGCCAGCATATGGACCATGCCATTTATTTTTGTGATACTTAAGTTTGCTACTAACTTGGTAGCTCTGTTTATCACATGTAAATGATGATACTATGCACAAATTTTGTAACGGTCATGATTGGTAGATGTTTTCGTACAAATGGGGTAGCTACAGGTTGACTTGGTAGTGTCCGTAACTCCCATGAGATATGTTGGTGTGTAGATGACAGCAAATGCAGCATAACTTGAGATGTGAAATATGGGTTCAGATGCTCAGTACTCACATTATCTTCTCTCAAATAGAATCATTTCGTCTCATTTGAATGGTCTCAGTTTTGAAACTTATGTTGTGATTCCCAAATCTGCATGATTGGCTGTGCCTATCTTTGTTGGTGAACAATGGGCATATTTTTGCAACTACAATCCTCCAAGTTGGCTTCCGCTTTGCATTGAGCAGGTCGTCCAGTTATTGTTTTGTTTGATTATTGCATAAAAGGATTTCCAGCTCATTCTCTCAGTTGCAGACATTGAGTCCCGCCCTCACTCTCTGTCTTGGAGTTCCTTGCAGTTGAAATTGGATTACCCTCAGCGATCTTTCAAAATTTTAATGAAGCCATCACTGCATTGTAGTTGGTTTGCACCCTAGTTCTGCATGCAGTTTATCTGTTTTTTTGTTGTGAATCTTTTGTTTTTTTTGTGAAAATCAATTCCATTTTTATTTAGGTTTACGATATTTATGTGAATGGTTTTGTTCACTGTCTTATTTAATATGGACTTGGGTTGTTGCTTTCATGTGTTGATCATTTAGCCGTCAACAGGGGAGAATAGGTGAAATTAAATGATGTTAATGGGTCTTTTACTATTGCTATTGGGAGTTTCCAAAGTGCAGCTGATGTGCCATGTGCTTTGTTCTCACATCTTTTAAAGTCTATATAAAACCCCTGCTTTAGTAATGCTATGTTGTCAATGCTGTTTTCCTGTGAGACTAATGTGTCAAATTTCCTTTAGAGGGGTTTTAATGGCAGACAATATCGTTACGTTTCTCATGAATATAAAATCATGAAGTTCCTTTACAAAGCTTTCTGATGGTTGATAATGTTATGAGTTAATTACCCTCGAACACAGAAATCCCTTTAGAGAGTTTTAGATAGATTGGCAAGCAACACATGTGTCAGAGCATGTGGATCCTGTAACCTTGTAAATATGCTGCTCTGTATACAACTTTGCACTCCTTTGGGGCTTGCTTGCATATCGATTGTTGTTTTCTTTTGACACATTGATTCGTGTATATTGCTTGTAGGGTTAAAAAATATCTTTATATTCTCCATCTAAAGTTAATGTGACATATGTTCCTTGCAAAACTTAGTATGTGACCATTTTTTCTCTCTCTAAACGTTTTACTCTATTTATACTATTTCTTCTTTTATAATTTGAGTCACTGCTGATTGATCTGTTAAAAACACATATGGGCAGATGTGAAGCAGCAAAACCAGAATATAGAAGGCTTTCCGTCCTTTAGAAGTAAAAGGACTTCTTTGGAAGTCCCTATGCAGAAATCTCTCGGTTTTGGCTTGAAGTCTGAAAATGGTAAACGGGATTTTGTTGGAAATGATGCTATTCAATCCTTGCACAAGCAAGATAGCAAGATAGTGGTGAAAAAGACCATAAAGTTGTTGGACGGTCCACCTTGTTCAAAAAGGCCGAAGCTTGAGCCAGTACAAACTGGTAGAGATGCTGAAGCTAAGGGACATGACTTCATATCACAGAAGAATGTTCCTGAATTGACACAATGTGCAGCATCTGGTAAATTATTTTCTTTATTCATTTACAGCTGTCCACTTTGATGCACTTCTCCATAACTCATTATACAACTTGTGACATGCGTTCAATAATGAATTCAGAGACTGGGATGAGGCACCTTTCTGCTCTGATACAAGTAATATGTGCATTGTAGATGTATCTTGTTTTGATCCAACTTTATTTTGTCAATGTGTTGATTTCCCTATTCTTGCTTCATCTCTCCTCCTTGGGGCCTCTCTTGAATTCAACCTTTTTCTAACATAGATAGCCTTCAATTATTTGTTTGGAAGAACTCACAGCCTCTTATTCTACCAGAAATTTCACTTCTGAAATGTTGAGAAGCCTACACTCTGCCTCCATAGTATCCAATGCTGACATTGGAAGTTTTATTTGGGGCATATTCAGAAGCCTACACTCTGTTCTGATCCATAGTACCTAATGCTGACATTGAAAGTTTTATTTGGGGCATATTCACAATCTTGCAGGCAAAGAAACTGTTATGAGAGGGGTGCAGCCTGTGTGTCCACAGTTAGATATATTAGGCCTTAGGACTAGATAAGGTTGTTAGGGGCCGGCTGTACAGAGGCTTGGCAAGTTATTTGGAATTAATCAAGAAAGAGAGCTCGCCATATCTGCCCAGAGGCGTGGCATCAAGCCTTGCCTTCCTGTCTTAGTTTTTTTTAGGGTGAAAACCAGTCTCTGTTCAGAACATCTGGTAATTTATGCAGGAAGATTTGCAAGGATGCTGCAATCTTGTATAACTGGAAAAGGGTGACTAAAAATCAAACTAGCATATGTTAGATTCAACAATGAGTTTATACAAAAGATATGAACACTAGGAATAAATGTTGTAAAGACAAATGTGCAGTATGAATCGATGGCTTGCTGCTTATGCCTGTTGAGGGTGCTCCGGTGACCTGGTCCTTATATCTCTTGTTCCTATGAAGCTTATCATGCAATGTTTGGAGCTTGCCATATTTAAGGAGGTCTTTCCTAGTGGTTTTCCTCTTATGATGTTTCCATAGACTTGGGGTAGCAGCTCACTGCCTCACTCATCTGCCACATGGTTTCAATATGCCTGGTTTGTGCTGTTTAATATACTAAAATGATTTAACTGAATAATGATTGTTGCTGAGTAAATGTATTCAACTTAAAAATATTTGAACCCAACTATAGTACTTCCCGCATCCTGAGATAATATTCAAAAGTTTAAATTACCTAACAGCAGTTAATCAACCGCTTTGGTCGGCTCTGGTCAAGTAAATATTGGTTTACCCCTTTTCATGTTTTTGGCTGGTCATCTCAAAGGGTGTTTGATTGGATTGGAGCTGGAGATTCCCATTAGGAAATGGATTTTTGCTATGCTGTCTGATAATAATGCTTGAAATTGGATTCCTGCTAGTCACTGGCCATTTTGTTCCTACGAAATGTATAACCACTATTTTTAGCAAGTCTTGCTGTACTCTTTCAATACACTTCTGATATTGGTCCACTATGATGAGTGATCATTTGTTCTACTCGCTTTAATCCACATGTTTAGTTTGATATTCTGACAATAAATACTTTTGCACTTATCCTAATTATACACAGAAAAATCTCGGTTGCTCAAGCAGAAGCGCATTTCTGATGCAAAGAGAATTGATAAGAAGAATATTAGGTCTGGTGTCAGATCAAAATATGATTGTTTCTCATCAAAGGCTGGTTTAGCAAATTTTGATTCTGGTTTCTCGGGAAACAGCGTACTTGGTATGTAGTAACTGGTTGAATCTACATCATGCATTTATATCCTAGCAACTGCTAGTTATTTTTCTTTGGTTGACTGATGGTCATATGAGCCTAGTGGATAAGTGGATGTAAATGTCTTTGTATGAATGTCTTCAAATTGTTTTCTCAAACAGTGGACTTAGACATTAAATAATTATATAGGAAGGTTAGCTCTTGATTTACTAGCATTTTGCTTTTGCATTTCAATGCATGTTGATCAATGTCTGCTGACCGCTAATCATGTGCCATTCTCCAAAGATAATTGCTCTTCCATAGTTCCTATCATATATTTCGATGCTCTGTCCTCATAATATATGACTGCGGAATCGTTATGCACTTCGTAGCAGTTAAGGTTAATTGCATGGCTGTATGACATGTTTACTTTTGGTCCATAGATTTGATTTTCTGTTTTGAGATTTTTTGGATTCACTCCTAGCGATCAAAGTTCAGTTAAACGAGTGATACCTTCTCAATCATGATGATACATTTTTCTTTGTAATGATATCACTTCCTTTTCCGTTTAATCTTTCTAAAAAGGGGTATCAATTGCCCTTGTGGTTCTATTAATTTTTTTTTGAAGTTTGTTTCACACCCACCCGAAGGTTGGCAGTAGCCGTAGGCATGATATGATTCTCGAGTTAATCGGCATTCCAATTTCTAATCAAGAATCATATCATGCCTATGGCTACTGCCAACCTAATTTCTGATAACTAAAAAGTTTTAAGGAGGAGGAGGAGGGGGGGGGGGGGTCAAAACACAATTGCTCTTCGAAGTATGGAAAAGATCACCAAAAAACCTAACTAAAAAGTTAAATGTGTACTTTTTCTTTGTTTCCTTGCACGCTTTTACTTCAATAAACTAATTTGGAAAGCATGCAGTCCGGAGTTACTATTTAGGCTTGGGTGCCCCTGTTTTGCACTTTAGGATTCAATATTATTTATGCCATGTGACCTTTGCAGTAATAAGAACTTATTTCCATATCTCATTATGGAATGTGCATTGTATTGTTGGTCAAACCTCTTTGAATCACAACTAACCGTGATTGGCATGTTTAATCAGGAGCACATGGCCTTAAATCTGATGTCCGTGACATCACAAATCACATTGAGAACCTCTCGTTGACTGAACTTCTCGATGGCACTTACAAGTATTCCAGCTTAGGAAGAGATAAAGGAAAGAAGGTACTGCGTACAAAAGATGAACTCCTAGTTTCTGTCAGAAAAGCATTTTCTATGCTTTCAGATATGGAGTATTGCAATGGAAAGGATGCTAATCTCATCCTGAGCCCTAAACTTCCTTCTGCAAGCACTTCTAGCTATGACGTCAACGAGCAATGTGGTGACAAGCCACCCCCCTTGGTTAAGGTAAGGAAAATCATCAATGCTACACCAATTATATTCAAACGCCTCAAAGTTTCTGACCCTCAAAGTTTACTACCCAGGACTCTTCACAAATCAATGTCTGTGATACTACACTTTGTCCTCCAAAAGAGTTATTAAGCCGTTTAACACTTCCCCATGGACAAGATCTGGACTCACTTTTAGCACCAGGAAGTGAGAGCACAGCTGCAGTTAAGCCTTATATGCCTTCCATGACTGTTCATGGAGCTAGTTTGCCACCATTTCCTTGGTCACATTCACAGGCTGGGGGTTATCGACAAAGTGTTGACAGTAGTAAACATGGGTCAAGTAGGAGTAGTTCCCAGTGGCAGTGGATGAGGGTTGGATCCAACCTCACACTAGATTATGATGATTCATCTGTCCATAAAATTGATGATCTTCTTCAAGAGATGGATGCAGCAAAGTTATCTATAATTGGTTCATGTGATGTGCGACATAATTTATGTGGCTCGGAATCCACTTCCGGATCACTTGTACAAAGTATTCACTCAAGAAAAATTGGGAGCGAGAATGTTTCCCAGCAAATGCAATCCCTGGACCATGGTGACTCTTCAGATGGTTTCCAGAAGCATGACAGTGAACATTCTATTTTAAAAACACTGCAAGGTATGCTAAAGTCTATACCATATCTTGATGACAATATTAATTGCTAAGAAATTTAACTTTGATTTGTCGGAAGTATCTTTCTTTATAGCTCACTATTCTAGATATTCTAGATGTACAAATGCTTTGATGACCTGACATTCAATATCATATTGATGATCTAGAGCATTTTGAAGCTACATACTTTTTTTAACAATATTCTATCATATTTGCAAGTTAAACGAGAATACAAGCCCTTAAGATTTTGTTATTACTAGAGCTAGGTGCTCAGTCTGTATCTTACGTACTATTTTCTGCATCATTTATTTGATGTTTACTCATTTCGGTTTACTTTGCTTTTGATGATTTACTTATGCAATCTTTCCACAAGCAGTATCGCCAAAGATACAGCGTGCTGCTGAGATCTTATGTGATATGAGAAGAAGCACTGAATCATGGAGTGCCCAAGGACACAGCAATGGGGCAATTAAATGGCCAAAATCACCATCTGAAAAGGTGATGAAGGCCCGCAAGGCCTCATCCCAATTTGGTACAGCTGAGAGCTCATCAGGTTCTCGTAACAATGATGCAACTTGGAATGGGAGCCATCACTCTGCCAAGAAAATAGTTGACAGGAAGAATGATTCTGCACGCTTGAATAACCCTAGTAAGGGGACTATAAGGTGGCCTGTGCCTATTGAAGATGGTGCCTCTCCTGTCAGGTCCGAGCGAGGTCTTATGCTTGATACAAAGCAACCCCATGGCAATGGCGGAAGGCATCCGGTCCAGGTGTCATCACAGGCACGGCTCGAGAAGGAGTACGAGAACCAGCAAAAGTTGAGGAAAGCAACACTGACCTCATCTCTAGGATCTGCAGGAGATTGGAATAGGGAGAGGAACAGGAGAATGTGAAGTGTACATTATTCAGGTCGAAATCATAGGCTATGGTATATCGTCTGGGGGACAGCGGAACCAGGCAACTGTTTCATAAGAGGTCACAGAACATTGGGAGATGTGATAATTTTGGTGGCGGGGTGCTGTATCTATTGGGCCATTTGTTGTTGGGGGAACTGTTGTAACTAGTGTTATTTTCCTTTTCGTTACCATCAGATCACAGGTCTCTCACTGTCTCACTATCTTCTGTTGTGTATTACTAATATATCTCGACCTTCTATCAGTGAAGTAATAATAGCATGCGGGGTAATTGCATTCCATGTTGGTTATCAGCATATCACTCTGTTTGCATCTTGCTCACTCCGACGATTGGAAAATCAATGTTGGTTATCAGCATAGTCATGTTAAATTGTCATCTTAGTCGTCTGAGCTATATTAACTATATAGTTACATATGTGATGGCGACACTAGTGACTTCCCAATTAAAATAGGACTACATCAGGGGTCAGTATTGAGCCCTTATTTATTTGCTTTGGTGATCGATGAGGTCACAAGGGACATACAAGGTGGTATCCCATGGTGTATGCTCTTTGCTGATGATGTGATGCTAGTTGACGAGACTAGGGTAGGGGTTAATGGGAAGCTTGAGCTGTGGAAGGAAGCATTAGAGTTGAAAGGTTTCATAATTAGCAGGACCAAGACTGAGTACATGATGTGCGATTTCAGCATGACTGGGCATGAAGTTGGGGATGTGAGCCTCGACGGACAAGTGGTGGCCAAGAAGGATACTTTTCGGTATTTGGAATCGATGCTACAGAAGGATGGTGACATTGATGAGCATGTTAGGCATAGGATTTCAGCTGGCTAGCTGAAATGGCGCCAAGCTCATGGCGTTCTCTGTGACAAGAAGGTGCTTCAAAAGCTAAAAGGTAAGTTCTATAGGATGGTGATTCGCCTAGCGATGTTATACGGTGCTGAATGTTGGCCTACGAAGAGACGACATGTCCAGTAACTGAGTGTCGCAGAGATGCGTATGTTGCGTTGGCTTTGTGGTCACACAAGAAGAGATAGAATCTGAAACGAAGACATTCGGGATAGAGTTGGGGTGGCACCGATTGAGGAAAAAATGGTCCAACATCGGTTGAGATGGTTTGGTCATGTCCAAAGGAGGCCTCCCGAGGCACCGGTGCGTAGTGGGGTTCTAGACAGAGTAGATAATGTAAGGAGGGGTAGAGGTTGACCTAAACTAATTTGGGATGAGTCACTTAAGAGAGACCTTAAGGAGTGGAACATCCCCAAGAAATTAGTTATGGAGAAGAGTACTTGGAGACTTGCAATCAACGTGCCTGAAACATGATCCTTTCTTTTTTCTCTTGTTCATGTGTACTCTTAGCTTTCTTGTTATCTTGTGCTTTTGTGATTCTCCTACTCTTGTTTCTTGTGGGTTTCATCTCTAATCTACCCCAACTTGTTTGGGACAAAAAGCTAAGTTGTTGTTGTTGTTCTTGTTGTTATGCTGCTTGCTCGTGCAAAACTTGGCTGTGCTGACTGCATATGCTTAATGTGCATCATGGAGCTCTGACTGGCAGATGATAGGACTTGCCTGATTAGTGGATCAAGTGCAAATTCTGTGTGTACAACTAAAGTTGGTAATGGCATAAAAACCAAACCAAATCCAAACCAATCCATTTACACTATATTACATTTCAAAAACCAAATCAAACCATCAACTCATTCGTCCAAACCAGTTAGTTTTTTTTATCTCAAAACTAACAAAATCAATTCAATTGTCTAATTTTAGAGTCCAACTTTGAATGTGGATTCCACATATAGATTTGGCTTCACCGATTTGCATGGAGTAGTGAACTGTCATATTAAACATCTCTAGCAAATTTAGGTCAAATCCGCTAAAATTTTATAGTGTGAACACGAATTTTTAATTCTAAGGTTCGGCTCTACACGTGGGCCCCACATATAGATTTTGGTCACCGATTTGCACGGAGTAGCGAACTATCATATTAAGGCATCTCCGGCAAATTTCAGTCAAACCTGCTAAAATTTTATAGTGCGAACGCGAGTTTTCATTTCTAGGGTCCCGCTCTGAACGTGGGCCCCACATATAGATTTGGCTTCACCGATTTACACAAAGTAGAGGACTATCATATTAAGATATCTCTAGCAAATTTCGATCAAATCTGCTAAAATTTTATAGTGTGAACGTGAGTTTTTAATTTTAGGGTCCGACTCTGGACGTGGGCCCCATATATAGATTTGGCTCCATCAATTTGCATGGACATGTTTTGTTCCAAAAGTTTCACTAAAATTTCTCATCTAGAGAACCGTGTTAATTCATTTATTCTCTCTGTGCACGTGGTCTAATGCAAAAATTTCACCACTTTCTCACCCAACTAAACATTGGCCAGCAAATTTCGGTCATACGCAAGCTTTTAATTTTAGAGTCCGGCTCTAGATGTGGGTCCCTCATATAGATTTGGCTTCACCGATTGGCATGGAATACTGGACTGTCATTATGAGACATCTGCAACAATTTTCAGTCAAATTCGATGAAAAATTTATGTGTAAATGTGGGCTTCTAATTTCAGCATCTGATTTTTAACATAATTTATGCTTACACAAAGTTATTATATTGTTAAATCGTTCTCATCCATTATAATTATTAAACCAAACCAAATCAAATGTGATCGTTTTGAATCAAATCAAGTTGAACTACATCTACAACCCAACCCAAAAATCCGGGTTCAAACCAAACCATTATCAGATTTATATATAACGAACGGTCTTTTTAGTTATAGAAATTTGAGTGCTTCTAAGTAACATGAGAGTGATTGCAATTAACTTGAGTCATCATCCATTTGATGAAATCAAACAGTGACAGGGTAGTACTAGTTTGGTGAGTTCAACAACAAATTGTATTTATTTTCTATTAAAGTTGGTGAAAAATCTTAATACAAGGTACTATTTAATACGTTTTGGTATAAGTAACAAAGCTCAGTTTCGGATTCGAACAACTTTTATAGTTAGATGGTCAAAGATTTCTGAATTTACGATTCGAAGTTCAAAATCGAATTGAGACAATAGTTGGATAATTTCACATGTAACTTTTTTTCCTTGAATAAATATCACATGAAGCTGAAAGCCTAGTGATTTTGGCCTACCAGTGGCCTAGAAGAAGGCATGTGGGCTCCGTAACCGTCCTCGCCGTCCACCATGGCTCACTCCGTCGCCGCCGCCACCGGGGACTGCGTTGTGCGGCCGCTCCACTTCAAAGCGACCTTTCCACTTGCCGATGGTGACCGGCCCTGGAGCTTGGAGTCCTCTCCTCCCCTTGGGAAGCCAATGGCGACGCGCCCCGCAGATTCTAACTCAGGGGACCACGTCGGCACGCGCTTCCAACAGTTCGTTCGTTCGTTTTTTCATGAGAGAATTCCTTATTTGACACTGAGAAACTTAACAATTCCTTCGTTTGTCCTCAAAAAATTTTCCCTTCCCTATTTGACACTCAGTTGAAACTTCATCCCTCATATGGCACCGCCATCCATTTGGCCCTCTAACAGCGTTAACTCTGAGTTGGCCCTCATCCTCACCCTTTTCTTTGTCATGTTCCTGATGCACGATCAAAGCCACATTTGCAGCTTCAATTGGTTCCTTCCCCAAGTACATCACCTCCTCATCAACACCTACATGCTCATTCTGTGGTAATGGGTTGCAAAGGTACCTATCCTCATCTTGATTGCCATTGTTAGCTGGCTGCTTTTGCTCATCTTCATAAAACTCTTTGATAGGCTCAAATGGTTCAGAGGGATCACAATATGATATGAACATGTCAACCACCTTTGTCTTGGAATTTTTCTCAAACATACACAACATATCTTGGTCAAAGAGAACTTCAGGGAAGGCTTTCATATCATGGTCATAGTACTGAACATGAGCAACTTCTAGATAACCTGGTGGATACTTGTTTACAATCTCTTCAACCAAGTCCATATAATTTGTCACAATTGAATCAATAGTCATATCAAAACAGAAGCATCTAAAGTCCTTTTTAGCTTTCTTTTTGTTGCCAAACAACCTTATTTCAAGGTCATATGTCGAATTTGGATCCATCCTGAGATGAAACAACAGCCTAACTCAAGAAAATTGCTACTGGCAAAGAAACAAGAGTCATCCTAAGGCAAGATGGACTCACCCAGGAAGGAGCCAGTCTGGCTGTGCACAAGGAGCAACATTGGACCTGTCGGCACTCGTTGGGGTCGCGGTTGGAGCCGAAGCACGCCCGGTGGCACTCGTGGCCGCCGCATCTCAGCCAGTGGGGGTCGCGGTCGGATCCACACCACGCCTGACGGCCGCCGCATCTCGCCAAGTTGGGGTCACGGCTCGCGCAACACGCCGGGTTGGGGTCCGGGCCCGAGCCACAGCACGCCAGGTGGGGGTCGCAGCCCGAGCCACAACACGCCGGGTGGGGGTCGCAGTCGCCGCAGCTTTCACGGCGGGGGTCGCGGTCGGGGCTTCCACTCGCCCGACGGCACTCGCGGTCGCCGCATTTCCCGGGCTGCCGCCCTCGTCGTCCTCCATTGCACGCTGCCGCCTCTAGGGTTTAGGGTTTGTCCGAGAGAACCAGAAGCCGTAGGCCTGATTCGGAAGGGAGGCGCGTGAGGGGTCAAGTGAATAGGTAAGGGTAATTTTGTCCATTGACCCGAAAACTGACAGGTGGGCCAAGTCATTTTTACGGCAATGGCTAACAGAACGAACGACAGTGTCATATAAGGGATGAAGTTTCAACTGAGTGTCAAATAGGGAAGGAAAAAATGTCGAGGGCCAAAGAAGAAACAGGTAAGTTTCTCAGTGTCAAATAAGGAATTCTCTCTTTTTTCATAGCCCATCAGGGAGCTGCTAAATTTTGCATACATAGATGTCTCTGGCACTAAATAACTAACTCAATAAAGCAGGCCTCCAATTGTCCATTGAAGTTACTGAAACATCCAACCCGAGGGACCAGTTTACTCTATTTTTTCACTTTCTTCGGTTGATTTTGACTTTTGAGTAATGGTGTGTTTAGTTCGTTAGAAATTTTTGGAGTCCCCTTTCAAGGTTTATTAGAAGTATTAAATGTAGACTAATTATAAAACTAATTACATAGATGGACGGGAAATCACGAGACGAATCTATTAAGATGTTGATGGTTCAAAAACGCGTCAAGATTCACCGCAAACTTACAGATCATCGTAGTACCTTTTTCTCTCGAGTATGGACCCAAGGTATCGAACCGTGGATCGGAAGCAAACTATCTAGGGTTTTCCATCTAATCTAATCGATCTAACCTAACATGAGGTGTGGATTGCATATAAAGTACCTAACATGTATAGGAGTTATATAGCAAGTAGGTTGATCTCATCCAAGAACTTAGACAAAAAGATAACAAACACAAGCGAGAGTAAAAGGGACTATCATATCCTAGTTGTAGCTCTAGTTAGATTGGCAAGCAAAACATGGTTCTCATTCAAAGCATCTTTAAACCTCCATCCTCCGGTCCGACAAACTGTCACACCCTGAAATTTCTAATTTCAGGATGTGAATAGGAATAATAATTGAATAACAATTTTTACTCAATTTTAAAATTTTTCCAACATTTATTTTCTTTACAGGGAATATAGTACAGGAAAAAAGCATTGTTTGATTTTTCTAAATTAAATAAAATGTTTATGTGAGTGTTGCATTTATGCCGATGCATCCTAGTGTTTTTGAGTGCAAAATATTTTAAAAACACGTTTAGGTGCTGACCAAACCTTTCCGAGAATTTTCCAGGTTTTTCTGGGATTTATTCTCATTTTCTCTGAGCATTTTCTATTTACTAGAAGGCTCTAAAATCTTTTTCATGAGCTCCAAATATTTTATTTGGGTTGATCATGTCTCAATCTATCTCTGGAAATCTCCTGGAATTTTTGAAATTTTTAGAATATTTTTCGTGGCTTTTATGAATTATCTAGCTATTCCTAGATTATTCTTTTCACGAAAATAATTTCTGAAAATAAAAAGAAATTCTTTTTCATTTCCTTTTCTTTCCTTCACTTCCGGCCCGTTTTGTTTTTCAGCCCAACCTCTAGAAGTCCGCTGGCGCCCCCTCATCTTTTTTTCGGCTCAGCCCATCACCTTCTCCTCCTCGGCCCAGCTCGCAATTCGGCCCCGCCGGCCCACGAAGGCGCCTCCCCTTTCTCTCCCTCTCTCGGCCGCCGACAGGTGGGGCCGGGGAGTCATCCCCGACCTCCAGCCGTGTTCGTGTGGGACTCCGCCGGAGTCCGCGCAGATCCCGCGGCGTACGTGTCTCCGCCTCGGACGGCTTGGCCCGCACGCCAAGATGGTGGGCCGGCCTATTTAAAGCCGCCGCCACCTCCTGCGTGTACGCTTTCGTCCCTAACCCTAGCCAGCTGCGCCGCCGCCTGGAGCTCGAACCCTAGCCGAGCGCCACCGCCGTTGACCTCCCTCGCTGCCGCCTGACCACCGACGAGGAGCAGTCCTGGAGCTTGGCGAGGATGAGAGGGAGCCTCTGGTGCTGCTTGACGATGCTCCTGAGCTGTGCAGCGCCCAAGTGAGCTCGCCGGAGTTCGCCGCCGTAAGCCGTCCGCTCCGCTGAGCTAGTCGCCGTCCTCGTCGCGTATCCGTCGTTATCGCCGCCCTAGGTGAGTTCGCCTCGCCGTCCTCTTTATTCCCGTGCCAATCGCGCACCAAACCGAGCCCTCCTAGCTCGATCTAGCCCCTCGCCGGCGAGCCCGCCGCCGCTCGCCGCCGTGAACGCCGCCGCGGGACGCCTGCACAGCACCTGGACCACCGGATCATGAACGAACGGTCCAGATCAGATCTAATCCAGGTCAAACCGGCACCCATACCGGTCAACCCGCCTCTGCGTCACCGTTTTACAAAAAAACCCTGAGCATTTTAGTTTTGCATGCCAATCCTTCCACCTCGGAAGAACGTTACATATAGGTCTTGTTTTCTTACGGTTTAGACCCTGAACTCCCTGGTTTTAGCGCCCGAGGTCCATAGCTCATGTTTTTCACCTTAGACCTTGTGTTTATACGTTTAATTATGTATAAGCCCTCGGTTTCTTGCAGATAAACCTCTAGAAGTTTCAAAACCTTGCCAGAAGGTCCCTGCACCTTGTTTTCTTCACAGTTTTAACGTTTTAGCTCCGTTTTTGCCCGTTCAAGTTGCGTTAGGTTCATAATGAAGTAATGTACACGTTAGTGGTGACTTTTGATCATGTTTGTTCTCTGAAAATAAAATTTAATATTAATTTTGATTAATGATTATTAAACATGTCTTTTCTAAATAAAAGCTATATAGTGCCATACACCGTTTTTCATAATCAATATTAATTTGATTAATGTTTATTTCACATGCTTTTATAGATAAAATCTAAATAGATCTTTTACCTAGTTTTTCATAAACCAAATGTTAATTTGTTTAATGTTTAATTAACTTTTATAATTAAAAGTTGCTAGGCTTTTACATCGGCTTTTATAATAAATGTTAATTTGATTAATACCAATGTCATAATGTTTTTAATAATAATATGATCTACTCGAATCACAAAGTTACGTTTAGGTGATTCATATAGTTTAGTTTTGCTAAATTAAATGTTTAATTGGTATAATCAATATATGAATCTTTATAAATAAAATTTGACTAGTTCTTAACTCCGGTCTTTTGCAAATAAAATATAATGCTGCATTAATTCCAATTTGGGATATTTTCTTATGAAGTATACTTTACAAACCTTTTACTAATTAAAACAAACTTAGCTCATAGTTTGATCTCTCATATATGCAAACCGACCGATAGCTGTTCTTTATCAAGCGATTGTCTCAGTGTGTCTCTGTTGCAGAGCTAATCTTCTTTCAAGCTCAAGATCTTTTGATCCTAGTTCATGCTCAAACCTAGTGTCTTTCATCAAGCCTTTCCTTTCTCAGCACAGTATGTGTGCTTCAGTGATCCTTAGCATAGAGCTTATCATTTAGTGCGATCTTTTAAAGTTTGGATTTGATTGGTGCATTGTTCTTAGTAGTACTTGTTTGTTTCCATTGCATGCTTGTGCTCGATGATTGATGTGAGTAGAATGAACGTTGATCGAGCAGTGAAGAGCTTGAAGGTGAAGACATTCTGAGCAACATCACTACTCTGGTTAAAGGCAAGTGTATCCTTGTTCTTTTGTCCCAATACCTGTGTTTAATCACTCATTGCATTGCTTGCATTAATATTGATGGGTCCTATTAAGGATTATCCTAGTCTTTATGATTATTCCTTGTCAACCTGGGTTTACCTTTTTGTTGGGTAGCTATGCTTAGTTGCTCTACTTGGGATATGGTGGTTCTAATGAACAACAACGATGATGAACATGTTTTACTTTTATGTTATATATCTCTGGTTAATACAAGATCACCATGCTTAATTGGAACATGGAGAACCACCCAGGAACCAGGTGCAACCACAAGACAAATGGCTCTATCTTGGCTAATTAATTAGAAACCTTAGTGTGTGGTATGCTTTACCTGATAAGGGCTAGGGGGTGCCAGTATAGTTGGTGTATAGACCTGCTCTAGCGGGGAGTTGGGCTTTGCTAAGACACGGTACCCGCTAGGGAGCTTTATACATTCCGCTGTCATGTAACCTAGCAAGCAGCCCATACTAGGGAATCTTTGTAAAGGCCTCGTAGTGAAACCCATGCCACTCACCTCGGAAGTGTTTAAGGGCTTTGCAAACCCAGGCATATATGGGGGACATAACTTGTGGGTAAAGTGTACAATCTCTGCAGAGTGTAAATCTAATCGATTAGCCGTGCTCTCGGTCATGGAGCGGCCTGGACCCTCACATGATAATTGAACTTGAAGATGAACTTAAATCGTTGGTATGGTTATGTTAGCCATATGTTTATGGCGTATCTCTATATGTTAATGTGGGTTGGTATATACTTATACTTTATTAGTAATCAGGAGCTAATAAAATTTGACCAACTAAAAGTGCTTAATGCAGTCAACCTGTCAGCCTTTCCTTGATAAGCCTTTGCATTCATACTTTCCCCACACTTGCTGAGTACGGCATGTACTCACCCTTGCTATAAACAATGTTGCTCAGAAAGAGGAAGCTGCTATGAAGTCGTTGTGAAGATGTTGCTGGTGCTAGGCGTACGCAACCCCCAGTCGACTGCCTGTGATGTTTGGAGTCTTCGTTTCCAGGATAAAGCGTAAATCTCTGATAATCTTTGTTTTTCTTACGTAATACTGTTTCTGTATTTACTTATATGTCACTATATGTATGAAAATAGATCCTGGCATACATATAGTTATACATCTGGTTTTCTTTGGAAAAACAGGTGTGACACAAACGAAGACATCCACCTTACACGGAGCTACACCCTGTCACGATGCATCCTATTGGCAAGGGTAGTCTAAGGGCATGAACATAAAGAACACATCATACTACCCGATAGGTTCGGTATGCAATTCTAGTGACCATGACTATAAGAACACCCCTTGCAATCTATGCTAGCCATAAATTGGAATAAGCAAACTCGAGAAAGTATTAAATCATAAAAGGAGGAACATGGATCACTAATGAATCGGAACACATATATCACTTCACCATTAATGATTGTTCATCACAAGATATTAACCGTGGCCATACCTACTTGTGATTCCTAGCTCCAGAGCTCCGCCATAGCACAACCTCGAAGGGAGGCCATGGCGGCTAGGGTTGGCCTAAGCCATTCTCTAGACAACTTCGAGGACTCACGGCGGCCGTCGTCTCCCTCCGGTGCTTCTCCTTAAAGTCGGCGGCTCTCTGATGGATGGATCAATCAATCTCCCTCCCTTGGGCGCCTAGGGGGTTGTATTTATACCCTTGGGGAGCTTTGGGGCGTGCTCCACCTTGTCTTGCACGAGATCCTCCTTGGGAGAGAAGCAAACTTGGTTTTCATAAAATCAGCCCCGTCTAGGTTTTCCATGATTCGTAGCCCTTCCTTGCCTACGTCAAATCTCCCACGTCCGAACTCCAAATAATACAAATTCGGTGCCTAGATTGTGTGGCACGAAATTATCTCCAACTTTGGCATTCATTGCTTTCCTTGGAAACGAAGATAAGATCCCAAAATGGCCTCGGAAGATAATCTGTCTGATTTCGAACTTGTCTGCGCAGCAGGTATTTCGGGGGCCATATCTTCTAACTCCCTGATTCGAATTGGACCTTCCATATGTCCATATCTAAGCTCTCAACAATGCCCACAACTTTGGTATTCAATGTTTTTCCATTAGAGGTCGTTTAAGTCTCCGAATCTGCATCGAAAGATCATGCTGTTCCGGGCTGTGTGAATATCACCCTTGAGTTCTCCGTATCCAATTCTCTCCCGATCAGTTTTTCTCGACACTTTGACTTTTTTTTGCTCCTTCGCATACGGGCTTTAGACGTCATTATTCCCGTGATCAAGATAAGGGGTCTTGTCGCTTGAACTTCTGGTCTTTCGTCTTGGTCCTCGGGAATATTTCATCATTGCACCTTGGTCCTTGCTACCTATGGAAGTAAGTTCATACACAAACGGAGCTCCTTGATTCTCTTGCATAACACCCTCCAAACTTGATATAGATTTATCCATTAAGCGCATGATTTTCTGCATAAACATTATACTTCAAAAGACACATGCAAAGGTGAACTTTTTACATCATTAGTATGCCTAGTGGCGGGTTAGTTACAAATCAAAACTCAAACCAAAGTGTAGCAAGTGCTCTTGGTTGACGGAAATCAACCGCCAACATAAGACTATTTAATCTGTCATTAGAGATTGTTTACTGTAGTGCAATGTTGTCTAATCATGACATAATTAGCCTCATTAGATTCTTCTCGAAAAACAAGAAGGGCTATGAAATGAGTTTTCTAATTAATTCACTTTTAATATTTCTAATTAGTGTCGAAGATTGATGTTCACTAACGGAGCTACATGTTGGCCAAGGTGGGCCGCGGCCCCCCTTGGTCCAAACAAAATCACCCACATAAACATATGTACTAGGATAGTGCCCATGCGTTGCTACGGGCAATATAATTTCAGCGTATAAGCATAAATGTTTTGATGATATGATATATTTACTTGAGAAAAATAAATTAACATTGAAACATGAGTATTGCAACACAAAATATTCTGAGTCCAATTTCACCTGTGGCCCAACAAATCACCGAGCAGCAGGCCAACAGACCAACAAACGGCCGGCTTGGCTGGTTGAAATCATGATGGAGGCAAACAAATTACCGGTCATGGGCTAAACGAATGGGCCTCGAAATGCATCAAAAACCAAAAAGAACAGTCGCAGATTCAACCCAATCTAAACAAAAGCCCACCCAACACTGGCCCAACAGCCCAATTGGCCCAGTCAGCTAACTCCCACGGTCCCCTTGGCGCAGGCAATCAAGCATTCTTTTTTATTCTTTTTTGTTCGTCGTCTATAAAAAAGCATTCAAGCGCAGGACTGCTTCTAATCAAATTGGGAAATTGATAATTAAAAACTACATAACAATGTGAGTATGGCACATAAGTCAACAGTAGCGTTAATACTTTGTGATTTGGCATTGATGAACAAATTTGTCATATGAAATTTTGAATACTCATGACCCAAACACATTTGACACCAATAGCAATCAACGTCAAAAGATTTAGAGTCATGCCAATACTTTTAAAAGTTCACAGCCTAAAAGATTACCAAGTACTGGTAAGCAAAAGATGGAGTCATGCCAAGACTTTTAAAAGTTCACATGCACACGAGACAAGCAAGAAGCGCATAGTTTGATAGTGTACTCTTGTACTACATGCCCAAAAGACCAGCAAGAACTTCTTCTATTCAAACGCCATCTCCAATACGCGCGGCAGCGCGAGCATCCCTGAACCTACTGTGCGTCAGCATATATTCCTTCAGAGCAGCATGCTCGCCCTTGTGTTTGTTGCTTCTTTTCTTGGAAGCAACGCGCCCTTCCACATGTTGCATAAGCTCCCTGAAGCTCCAGTCATGCTATTTCGTGAAGCCACGACAAAAAATGCAGTCCCAGAAAGGGCCGTTACGTAGCGAAGGTTTCTTAGCTGCAAGTTTTTGGTCAACATTCTCCTTTGCTCGTGCCTTCTCATTCGATGTGTCTTCGTTGGTAGACTGCTCCTCCTCAGACACTTGTTCCTCCTCACCAACTAGGTCATCCTCCCCAACAACAGCCGTGTCCTCCTCAGGAGCGACAACCGGATGAGAAACTACATAAGCAAGTGAATAAGTATAATAATTTGATTAAGACCATTTTTCATAAAGCAATCTAGATAGCAATTATTAAGAAAGAAGAGAGATCATGGACAGTCTTTCTTAGCACCTTGGTGGCACAGCAGGTGCCTTAACATCCTTCTGATGCAGATCCTCGACCAAGTCAACATTCACCACTGGGTCAGCAACTGTTACATGCATGAACAAATGTATTAGATAATACCACTGTAATAAAAATTCTCGTAGCTAACTAATTGGTGTTGACCGTGAGATTTCAAGCCATTAAATATACCATTTTCCTTTACATCTGTAACAAAGTCATTAAAATAATGCACTATGTAATCTCTCCTATAAAAGATAGAGTTTTTCCTGACATAGTCAAGATAGAGACATAATAATTTAAGAAAGACCATTTTGGCATAAAGCAATCTAGAATGCAATTTTTACAAAAGAAGAGAAATCATGGACAGTCTTTCTAGCTATAATAAATGAATATAGTTGACAACATGTGATCCTTATCACCTGGTGGCACAACAGGTGCCTTGACATCCTTCTGATGTACATCCTCGACCAAATCAATAGTGACCACTGGGTCAGCAACTGTTACATGCATGAACAAATGTATTATAAATAATACCACTATGTAATAAAATTATACCAGCTAACTAATTGGTGCTGACAGTGATATTTCAAGCAACTAAATATACCATTTTTCCTTTACATCTGGAACAAAGTCATTAAAATAATGCACTATGTAATTTCTCCTACAAAAGATAGATTTTTCCTGACATATTCAAGATGGAGCCATAATAATTTAAGAAAGACCATTTAGGCATAAAGCAATCTAGATAGCAATTTTTATAAAAGAAGAGAGATCATGGACACAGTCTTTCTCACTACAAATGAATATAGTAGACAAAATGTGTTGCTTATCACCTGGTGGCAGAGCAGGTGCCTTGACATCCTTCTTGTGTAGATCCTCGACCAAGTCAACAGTGACCACTGGGTCTGCATCTGTTACTTGCATAAACAAATGTATTAAATAATACCACCATGTAATAAAATTATATCAGCTAACTAATTGGTGTGCTGGCCGTGAGATTTGAAGCAACTAAATATACCATTTTTTTCCATCTGGAACAAAGTCATTAAAATAATGGAACAATCTATCATTCTCCTATAAAAGATAGAATTTTTCATGACAATATTAAAGATAGAAGATATAATTGCAATCTGCCACCCGGAAGGATAAGCCTAAAGAACCAAAAGAAAATAAAGAAAGAGAGGAAAAAATTGTATTGACTGGTGGGCTAATAACTGTGTTAAAACCTAAGGTTAATAATTAATTTGATATAAAAGAAAGGAGATCATGGACAAATTTATTTTATGCCAGAAACTGATCACCATAAACCCCTAGTACACAAAGATAAATTGAACTCCATGCATACAATTGTTTCATTTGCTTAAAGGGCTTGCATCTGAATATTGTTTAGGTAATTGCATATGTGAGCAGAAGCTTTGCAACTGAAAACAATTAAAGGTACTGATATTTTTTTAATCATCACTATAAACTATTTGAGCATAATTGTCCAGAATATTTGCTTGCATCTATACATATATCTTAAAATTCCATGCTCCTGTTTACCATTGCCAGAGGTGCCCAGGCCATGAGATGAATTATACAAAATGTATGTTTGAAATTTACACATAAATGCATATCCCTCAGCCAAACAAATAGATGTCAAGACAGCTCATGATATCTATCCTCGCTAAATGCAGATTAGATCAGCTCATGATATCCATCCTCACTAAATGCAGATCAGATCATACAGTACAGTCAACGGGAAATTTAGGGTTGAAAAAAAAATTACGACCTTCGTGATGAACGTGTTGCGCACTGGAGGAGCTCTGTCCCTCGCCCTCCCTGGATCGCTTTCTTGTCATCCTTGCTACATGCACACATCCATGAAGGGAGATAGTATCAATGCAAACATGCATCGAAGCCGGATCTAGATGTCGACGAACCTTGATTTGTTGCGGCAGTGGATTCCGCACCCGGTCGATCTAATGGGGATGTGGATGAACTCCTCGGAGGCGAAAGAGTACTGTAGAGTCAAAGCAGATGGGGATGGGGATGAACTCCTCGGAGGTGATGATGATCCATATCCCCACTGCCGTGATCTGCCTTAAATAGACCCTGCGACCTACACCGTGGTGGGCTGGTTTTGGTCCAGTCGCTTCCTCAAATGGGCTGAGCCCAGGAGTAGCTCAGAGCACCCAGCAGAACCACAGCCCAGTCAGCACGGGACCATATCAAGTCAGGCCATAGGCCAATAATGCACAAGTTTGTGTCTCGGGCCAACTATTTTTCTCTCCAGGAAAAAGTCCTTTTGACGTCCCCCATCTATTACCCAAGTCTGATTTTCATCCCTCATCCTTAAAACCGGATATCTGACGTCCCTCATCTATCCATTCCGTTTGTTTTTAGTCCCTAACCAGTTTGCAGGATGGTTTCGCTGGTTTTGACGGGTGCCTTTCTTCTGTTGACAGCGGAGCTTAGAGCAGAGGAGGCCGGTTGTAGGGGCGCACGGCGGAGCAGATCGAGCGGCGACCTGATGGTGGAGCTGGAGTTGGGAGGCAAGACCGCTGACGGAGTTAGGGTCAGGAGGCAAGGCCAAAGCAGATCGAGCGCGCCCGATGGCTTGCGCCACCTGCTGGGCGAGCTGCAGTTCCCTCGCGGGCGACGAGATCGAGATCCACCGCAAGCAACACGGCAGCAAACGATGTGTTCCGGGGGAGCAGCCGACGAGCGGCTGGAGGCCGGCGGCGCGGCCTCGTGACGCCACACATCGATTCTGTCAGCAACCCTTTATCAGATGAGTTTGACAGGGCTACCTCCGCGCGCGATGGGAAGCTGGCAGCGCTGCCTCGCAACGCGACGGGGAGCCAGACGGTGTGCAGCTTGGCAGAGACGGCAGCGCGGCCCGACATGCGGATCCTTGAAGATCGGTGGGTGCAGCCTCGGTGTGCGGACCCCTTCAACCCAACGCGAGGAGGGGGACCGACCAGCGCCACAGCTCAGCCGACGAGCCACTCCTACCCCTCAGAACCGCCTTCACGTGTCGTCCCCTGCTTGGTCGGGCGCTGCCGCCTCCACCTGCTGCCATGGCCTGCCGGTCCAGCTTCCCCGCTCGTCCACGACCCTCCCGCCTCTGCTCATTCGCAAGCTCCCCGTCGCGCTGCACGCAGGTGCCGTGGAAGAGATGAGGAGACCTGCTGCCACGCCCGCTGCGCGGTGGGACTGTGGGAGCATCGCGAGGAAGGGAGGAAAAAGAACGACCATGGGGCCCGTCGCGTGGGGCCCACCCCGGCATGTGGGACCCATAGTCAAAACTGTCAAAACCATCATGAAAATAGGTCAGGGACTAAAAACAAATGGAATCGATAGATGAGGGACATCAGATACCCGGTTTTGAGGATGAGGGATGAAAAGCGGACTTCGGTGATAGATGGGGGATGTCAAAAGGACTTTTTCCTTTTCTCCACTTCTCTGACTTCACACCGGCCTGGTTACTCAATCCGCCCGCATCCTCAGCCCAAATAATGAACCAGCCGAGGTCTTCACATTTTGGGCCGCTGCATCCACCGCGTGAAATTGTTTGGGACAGCCCTAATTAAAAAAAGAAACCAACCAGTTGGGCCTTTAGGTATCGCAGGCCGAATAAACACACCATACCACCAATACTTTTTCTTGTTGTTTTGGTTCTACAAATTTGGCATTACAGAAATTATTATTGGCAAAAGGTACAAAATAAATGATACAGTGGTGTTGCCAAAGACTGTAAATAAAATCTAAATAATTTCAAACTTTCTGCTAATTGCTTGAAAACTTGTTGGGAGCACCGACAATTATTCTCTTTCTGATAATTGATTTTATGCTACCAGGGGTTGCTTCCCTCGGCTCCGACCGGCTTCGATCCCGAAGCTGATACATCGGCAGCTACCAGACGCGAATCGTCCTTGCGTTCAGCACCGGCGGCCTCTGCACCAGTCTCCTTCGTTCACGTGCCTGCCCGTAGTTGCTCCCCCTGACCCGACACAGCTCCGCCCTCACCTCACCGGGGGAATCCTGGAATCGGCGGATCAGCCTTGGATCTGACGCTGGTTGGATCTACTGCGGTGGCTCTGGATCACGGTGTGGCTACTGGATATACTCTCTTCTCTATATCTCTTATCTCTATAGGATAGTGCCCGTGCGTTGCCACGGGCAATACAAACGCACAAGCAAGACAAACGCACAGGCAATACAATCTTGGTGTATAAGCATAAATAATTTGATGATGTGATATATTTAGTTGAACAAAGTAAAATTAAGTGATCCAATCTAGGAATGAGTTTTATATAATATAATAATAAAATAAGCACGGTCTTTGATGTTCTTTATCTCAACCAACTTGCAAAAACACAGTTTCCAGACAATATCAAAAGGCTGCCCCCATCGATCATATTGTTCTTCCTTTGATGCGTAAGAGATAATGCTTAACTGGTAGGTAGGTTTTTCTTCCAGGGATTTGCTTCATGCGCCACAAGATCGATGAAAAAATTATGCCTCATCCTAATAGCATCCTGTATATAAGATGATATTTTTATTAAAGTCTTACATCTGTATATTTTGATAATCATAATAGAACGAGCAAAAAAGTACATTTACTCGCCGTACAAATGTTAACACTTTGTGGATTATGCCACCTTACCATGTATTGTAGAATAAGCCATCCACTCAAAGATCTGTGTTCTAATTCGTCAGCTATATCAAAGTATGGCATGTATTTTAAAGAATAAAAGACATCACAACACTTGAAAATGCAAATGTTAGGTTCGAGGTGGTCTTACCCATCAGTGTCTTCCGCAATCCCTTCTGCACGCTCAAATTCGAATTGACGAACATCCACCCATACATCAGGACAGAGTTGTCTAAATGCGGACTAAAAGTGCAGGCGAAACCCTACAATCAGTATTGCATAATTTTTGTAAGGCAACCCTAAAGCATATTAAGGAAGCCGTCTAGTGTCAATGACAACAAGTTTCTTCTTCTCCATGTCGAGTACATAAAGCATAACGGAACAAGCGCATTTCCATGGCAATAGGAACTGCAAATCACATAGTATTAAAACCACAAAAAGCTAAATAAATATGTAATGAAAAAAATAACAACCAGGTTAATACTTACGTATCTACAACCTACTTTGTCATATTGAACTAATTCCCATCCTCCAATCGCATTACCCAACTCCTTAATAGTGAATGGTTTATGGTATTTTTCACAACGCATTAGATCCAACGTTAGCTGATGCAGAAGGAAATGTCCACATGATCAGTACCACAAGACCAATCTTATCAAAATGCTTACAAATAGACAATTATGCAATATATGTGACTTTAATGATGAAAAGCTAACTTACACAAAAGCGTAGATCCATGTGGTGTTTGACAACTTTGTTGTTGTACCATTTCATTCCTCTAGCCTCTCGGTATGCGAGAAACCGAACACCAAGGTCGAAAAAGCTATCAGGCATGGCTGTACTTGATCTCAACAACTTCTGGAGGTCACCAAGTTTATGCACAATCTTGTATGAGAACTCACTTCTTACCCAGACCATACTATAAAGATGATGCATTAAAAACATAATAAGATATTATATTATTTAGTGGTAAATAATAATAAACTTAGAAGCAGTAAGCTTACTCTAATTGTGCAGGATCATCGATTGATAAGATGTAATCACAAAAAATCTCGGTTAAATCATCTGTGTTCAAGGCCCGGTCCTTGTAGTATTGAAGAACATCTTGCTCCTCTAGGTCAACCTCTGTATCAATTTTCATCATTTTAAGTCCCTCTCCAATGGAGTCCACGGGCTTCCTCTTTTCTTTGTACTGTTGAATCTCCCTGGGATCTACTATTTTACAGTCACTCTGAGATCCCACGTCCACATCGTCTTTGTTAGGTGTTGACACCGTTTTTTGACACATATCAGAGAATAGCCGAAGCAACATCGGGAAGACCTCAAAGCCGATGAAGAAAGGAAAAAAGCGACCAGCCGATCTGGGGTCAGCCGATTGACGGAGAAGAAACATGGCAGAAGAAGAAAACACCAAAAGGAAAGAAGACGGAGGCGGGTCAACGATCAAGTTGACAACGGGTCGAAGACAATTTAGAGAGTCCGATTCTTTTGAGAATCGTTAAGTTTTCGGTAGTTCTATTTCTTTAGATTCAAATAAACATTGTCGTCCTCGACTAAGAGTCAAGTTGTCCTCAGGACATAAATAGCGACCCTGTGTGGTCGAAGAAAGATTGTACACACCAATATCAACAAAACCTTTACTTATTCAAGTCGGCGACTTCGCCACCCCTTTTTTACTTCTTCTTATTTTCTTGTTTCTTCAAATGCCGTTCTAGCTCGTCGAGCTGCATCGATCAACCTCCAGCAAGCTTGTAAGTACCGTTTTATCGAATAACAACTAGGCTTTAACCTCCGGGCGCATCGCTGTGGTTTCGTTTAAGTTTTATTCACAACTTATCGATATTAGCTAGGTTTGCAAGCCTTTCTTGTTTATTTAGCTTTTATCACCAATTTATCCAGCTCGTAATCTCATCGTATCGGCTATCAACACTCTTGCATCGTTTCACTACAATCTAGCCGATTTAGATCAGGTTTGGAGTGTTGTCTCGTAGTGTTTAGTTTGCTCTGCTTTTGCTCGCGCTTTGCCTACGTCACCAAATCGGCTGATCTAGCCGTTTTGGTTATACTTGCACTTTGGATTCTCCAGCTAGCCGATTCGCTCTACAGTTGTATCGGCCGATCGGGTTGTTACTTGTTGAAGACCCACATCGGTTCTCTAGCCGATCTAACCCACATCTAACATTTCATATCTTTCCGTGCCGATCAACAGGTCAGGTCGGCTGGCACGCCTTGTTACACCCCGGGGATCCGTTACGTGTTGCCATTGAAGAACTTGATTCCTTTTTTGCGTCAACACATCCTGGCACGCCCAGTGGGACACGAAGAATCAGTCAACAATGTTAGGATCAAAACTTCCTAAAGAAGCTGGTGCAGACAAGACCCAGGCTATCACGTTAGATCTCTTACGTGAAGAAGACAAAGCTGAGTTCGATGAGCGCATGGCAGAATATGGTCAGCTATTAATGGGCAGTTTCGGCTTAACCAAACAAGAGGCTATCAAGAAAATTCCTCTTCCAAGACCTCATGAGTTAATAATACAAGCCGATCCTGTGAAGCTACAAGATATGATGACAAAGGCCATGCATGGATCTCTAATTGATCAATCATCTGTCTTCAACAGCACAGTACAGAATTCTGTGAGAGAAGTGCTCAGAGATGAACTCGCAAGTGGATACAAAGGACTAGTATATTATCAACCTGGTACAGCAATTCCAACCGTTGTTGCCATGAGATTTAGTCATGAAAAATCAGCTTTTCAGCCGGGACAGTCTACTTCAGATGGTGCTTCTCATACAACACCAATTCTATCGGCAACCATGACTGAAATTCTTGATCCTTCAGGTTCTTCGAGTAATGCACCTGCTATCCCTGATGTACCGATATCTTCTTCAGAAAAGAACACAAATGGGAAAGGTGTTACAACGGAGACAACTCAAAAAGTAGAAGAAACTCCTATTGGTCCATATGCTGCCAAGTTTGGAGACTTAGTTGGAACTGCAGTACAACATCACAAAGGAATCACATTCGCTTTCATTGAGCCAAAGACTCTCAAAGCGCAGCAGTATGATATTCAGCTGTAACATATGCACATGGTCAAGCCTATTCAATCAGCTCAAGAGATTTCTCGCATGCAGAAAACTCCAACACAAGTAACTTCTGGTGGAGCAGCGGCTGGTCAACCCATCATAAGTCATCCATTGACACCAGAGCAGATGAGCCCAGCTGATCAAGCTTATGCAGTTAGAACCTATGCGGCAAATTTGCAGGAGCAGTACAACAATGTCATGTATCAGGCAGCATTATGGGATCAAATGCCTCAACCTGGGAATTCGACATATCAGTTGCCAGAACAGCTTACACAAAGTACTCCAAGTAGGCAACATACGCAACAGGGAACTCAGTATAAAACGCATCATTCAGGTGGGATTCCTCAATATACAGCTTTTCAGTCACCTTTGGCTTCGCAGCTAATTATGCATGAACAGCCAGGAACGATTGGAATCATGCAGAATCAGCCAAATCCTTCGACAGGTAATCAGCCGATTGATCAGAATAAGAAATTCATGGCTGAGATTACAGATCTGATACAAAAACAGTTTGGGTTGAAACCAAAGCAGCAAACCAACATGTATCGGACACCATACCCTGCTTATTTCGATTAGATTCCCTTTCCTCAGAGATATAAAGTGCCCGACTTCACCAAGTTTACTGGCCAAGATGACACCTCCACTATCGAGCATATCAGCCGATTCATTATTCAGTGTGGGGATGCAGGGTCAAATGAGGCATTAAGGGTTCGATTGTTCTCATCCTCTCTGTCAGGACCAACCTTCGCTTGGTTTACATCACTACCGGCCGATTCTATCCAAAGTTGGGAAGATCTCGAGAAGAAGTTCCATGGTTATTTCTTCTCTAGAATACATGAAATGAAGATTACTGATCTGACTAGCTTGAAGCAGAGGAACGATGAGTCAGTGGTAAATTTCATTAAGAGATTCAGAGAGATGAGGAACAAGTGCTTCAGCTTATATTTGACTGATAAACAGCTGGCAGAATTGGCTTTTCAAGGACTCTTGCCTTCAATCAAAGAGAAGTATACTTCGCAAGAGTTTGAGAACATAAGCCAGTTGGTGCACCGATTGAGCCATGAAAGTTTTTCTCGGCCTTATGAACCTCGAAGGAGTTATCAGAAGAAGATCTCTTATGTAGAGAGTTCCGATTCAGAAGAAGAGGCTGAGGTTGATCTAGTTGAATGGGTGTCAAACAGGAAGCCGATTGCGTGTCCTTTCGGCAAGAAGGAACCTGAGAAATTCGGCTTTGATATAACTAAACCCGATAAGATATTTGATCTCCTTCTTCAGCAGGGTCAGATTAAACTCTCTCAGAATCACTCTATCACGAGTGCTGAAGAGCTTAAGAAGATCAAATACTACAAGTGGCATAATGCTACATCCCACAACACTGACGAATGCAAGGTGTTTCGTCAACATATTCAAAACGCAATAGATCAAGGGAAGCTTAAATTTGAGACACCTTCCAAGTCAGGAAAGCCGATGAAGATTGATCAACATCCTTTCCCTACTAATGTAGTAGAATCAACTTCACAAACAAAGGTGTTGACATCTGAATCAGCTCAGAATAAAATGGTCATCGATCCAAAGGCTCATATAACAACAGAAGAAGCAAAAGGAAAAGGACTGCTCGAGGAGAATAATCCAAGAGCGCCAAGCAAAGTTACTCAATCCCAGTTTCTTCTGAACATGTATCAATGCCATCAACAAAGGATCAGAGAAGGAGAAGAATGGGCGAGGTGAAATTCAAATCACTAAAGGTACCCATTTTTCAGATATTGTTGGGAAGAAGGGATTAAGCTTCCAATAATGGATAATTGTCCAGAGTGTAATGGTTTTTATTCTGAAGGACAATCTTCCAAAAGGGTCTGCTTCGACGACAGAGGAAATAGGCTAGCAATGCACAACAGCCGAGAATTTCATGACCAACGGATCTCAGTACATGATCGACTGGGGGGCAGGATTAGCGTTTATGATCGGCTAGGAGGCAAAATCAGAGAAAATCAGACAGACTCTGATTGGCTAGAAGAGATGGCTGACAGTAGAGTCCTTGATGAAGACGTATTGGCAAGGAATCCAGAAAGGCGTAATGCTGCATATGAGGACAGAAGCCAACACACAGTTCATCAACCTAAATGGTGCCCAGAAGGTTTAACCAAATCTTAGAAGAGGAGGATCTAGTGCTTGCGCCAATTGGAATAGCAAGAAGAAATTGAGAGGCAAGCACTTGACAAGAAGAAGGTCTGATCCCAAATCTGGCGACCTAAACCCAAATTTGATAACAAAGGAAAAGGTCAACCGACAGCAGATTTTAATATGGTCTTCATGCTACCTAAGGAGTTTACAACTCTTGAAGACAAATCAGATGAGGATTCAGATGAGGAGTTAGGATCGGCTCAGTTAACCTTGGATCCAATGCTAGCCAGTTTTGAGAAACCAGATGAGGAAAAGCGTCAACATATGAAAGCTTTGTTTCTCAAAGGACTAGTCAATGGAAAGCCAGTCACAAGGCTCCTGGTAGATGGTGGTGCATCGGTCAATCTCATGCCTTACTCAATGCTTCGGAGATTTGGAAAAAGTGAGCAAGACTTAACCAAAACCGACATCATGCTACTTGACTTCGAAGGAAACTCGTCATCTGCAATGGGTGCTATTTGTGTGGATTTTACAATCGACAGCAAGACCCTTCCAACCACCTTTTTCGTTATCAAGGGGAAGGGGTCATACAATTTACTACTAGGAAGAGATTGGATTCATGCCAACTGTTGCATTCCGTCTACCATGCATCAATGCGTAATCCAATGGATTGGAGACTCAGTGGAAGTAGTCAATGCTGATTCTTCCTTTCATATTGCAGCGGCCGATACCCATTGGAATTTTGATAAAGTCGTCTGCATATCAGGAAAAGAGTGGGAGACAGATTTTCTCAAGATGTCTGACTTCGAGCTTCAGCCTATCCAGATGATCGGTTCCTAAATATAAAAGGATTAAAAGACTACATCGGCTGATTGAGAGAACTGGACCTCAACAAGATTAGGCCGGTGCTAGTCAAGATCAAGATAAGGTCTTAAAATTGGATCAATTACTTAGCCGATTACTTCTTCTGGCTCTTTAGCCAATTTAGATTTCGGATGATAGCTGATACTAAGTTATCGCCTTTAGTAGAAAAAATTGTGAAATAAAAGGAGTGTTCAGACACTTATAGCCGATTCATGATACGGATAATGGCCGATGTAACAATGGCCGATGTATATTTCTTTCTCTCATATTTCAGTACATCGAGTTTACATCTTCATGGAAAAGCAATGGAATATAAAATATAGAAGATAATTATCCTATATAGAAGATAATTATCCTATCTCCCACATGATGAGGATATTGAATCGATGAACAACAGAGAGAGATGGGGTACTGCGAAGAGGAAACGGAAGACTAAGATCTTCGCCAGATTCTATGATCTTCCGCCGAGAACTCCACGAGTTGATGACCAAGGTGGTCGTCCCCTCGGCGCGCTCTTCCTCTGATACAGGTGCAGCAAGACATTCTACCTTGCTCCTTCCCTTCAGCCGTTGAACCCAAGCTTTTCACAAGGATTCTTCTAGCTGTTGTACCTCCTAGCTTCACAAGAGGAGTCGAAGAAGGCGAGGTGACACTGCACCACTTCACAAGAATTCTCCTAGCCATGGCGAGGAAGGAAGAGGAGAAAGGAAAAATCAAAGAGCAGAAGCCTGCACCCTATCAGATCTAGTCTATGCATCTTGATGGAAAAGATGTGGAGAGCCGATGTACATACGGATGCTATTTATAGCCCAAATCAGAGGAAATGGAGGCCGGAGAAGATAAGAAGGAATCGAAAAGATGCCGGATCCAGTCAAAATAGGAACAATTTTTCCGTGAATGGCTCAGTTTCCAGGGGTTGGCATTGATCTCAGTGATACGTTTCCCCAAAAAAGGGAGGAGCACTCAAAAGCTGCTGAAGAAAAAGACTCTGAACTCTAGAAGAGGAAAAGACAAAAAGGAGTATCCCTCAATGTTGCTGGAAACATCAACAAGACTATTTCAAAAGGACGTCTGTTACAGTAAACAAAGCTCTAAGTCTTCCTGTAAACACTCCAAGAGGAAGATGCCTCCCATCCCTAAAGACAACAGGCCGATCCAAGGACTTTCGGCTAAAAAAAGAAAGGAGTCTATGAAGAGGAAGCCGGTGAAGAACCATTGGGTGGTGAGCCGAGTTTTATAGAAAAGATACATGGAAAAGACGGTTCAGAGTCACATGCTGGCATTAGTGGCATTCAAGGATAAGTGGGAAGCATTCATCTACCACGACTCAGAAAAGTCACGAGATAGACAGTAAATATTGTCAGAAGAAAGATGGTTATCCAGGTATCTGAACGTAGTGAGGTAAAAGCTAATTACATCGGCTAAATAGGCCGATCACATTACATCAAAAAATTTCTCTGGATTTTTACTTTGAACTTCGCTTCTGCCTCAACATTGGAGTTCACTGATAGCACCATGAGCGTTGATGATCGTTAGAATCCTTGCCACATCCTCGTGATTGAAAGACTAGAGAAAGTAATCAAAGGCAAAGACTGATTCACAAGAAAGGAGAGATAGATGCCTGATGGATAATTTGACTTTTGAAAAGCCAACATTGACTTAGAGGACATGGCTAGCACCAACAAATTTAGGTTGGGGATTCTATACATCGACAAACTGCAGAGCATATACCAAGGATGATTGCCCTTCAACATCACTGAAAGCAACTGCAACCTTCATAGCATCATCCAACTGTAGAGCTCTGATTAACAGAAGTTCATCAAAGGACAGTAACGGGTACTACTTCCTGAAAATGTTTGCAAGAAGAGATGCCTCCCATGACTAATGAGAAGTGATGTGTTCTTTGGATGCATTGAGGATAGCACTAAGAAAAGCTCATGAGAAAGTCTATGGACGAACGGGTGAGTTTATAAAAGAAGAAGCAAGACAGAATCACATTATCAAATCAGGCATCAATAAGGCAAGATCCACAATATTCAAAGCAGGAGCAGACAGACAGTAAAGAATTTTTGGTCCCCCATGTGCAAGAAGAAGAAATCGAAGGAGAGAATTTTAGAGCAAAAGAAATTTACTCTGAAACTGGGGGGCATGTGTTGACACCGTTTTTTGACACATATCAGAGAATAGCTGAAGCAACATCGGGAAGACCTCAAAGCTGATGAAGAAAGGAAAAAAGTGACCATCTGATCTGGGGTCAGCCGGTTGCCGAAGAAGAAACGAGGCAGAAGAAGAAAACGCCAAAAGGAAAGAAGACGAAGGCGGGTCAACAATCAAGTTGACAACGGGTCAAAGACAGTTTAGAGAGTCCGATTCTTTTGAGAATCGTTAAGTTTTTGGTAGTTTTATTTCTTTAGATTCAAATAAATATTGTCGTCCTCGACTAGGAGTCAAGTTGTCCTCAGGACATAAATAGCGACCCTGCGTGGTCGAAGAAAGATTGTACACACCAATATCAATAAAACCTTTACTTATTCAAGTCGGTGACTTCGCCACCCCTTTTTACTTCTTCTTATTTTCTTGTTTCTTCAAACGCCGTTCTAGCTCGTCGGGCTGCATCGATCGACCTCCGGCAAGCTTGTAAGTATCGTTTTATCGAATAACAACTGGGCTTTAACCTCCGGGCGCATCGCTGTGGTTTTGTCTAAGTTTTATTCATAACTTATCGATATTAGCTAGGTTTGCAAGTCTTTTCTTGTTTATTTAGCTTTTATCACCAATTTATCGAGCTCGTAATCTCATCGTATCGGCTATCAACGTTCTTGCATCGTTTCACTATGATCTAGCCGATTCAGATCAGGTTTCGAGTGTTGTCTCGTAGTGCTTAGTTTGCTCCGCTTTTGCTCGCGCTTTGCCTACGTCACCAAATCGGCTGATCTAGCTGTTTTGGTTATACTTGCACTTCAGCTACTCCAGCTAGCCGATTTGCTTTACAGTTGTATCGGCTGATCGGGCTGTTACTTGTTGAAGACCCACATCGGTTCTCTGGCCGATCTAACCCACATCTAATGTTTCATATCTTTCCGTGCCGATCAACAGGTCAGGTCGGCTGGCACGTCTTGTTACATCTCGGGAATCCGTTACGTGTTGCCGTTGAAGAACTTGATTCCGTTTTTTGCGTCAACACTACGTATGAACGGTTTATCTAACGTTCATTAAATATGGTTGAGAGTAACGTACCCGCCATTTTAGTCCTAAATGTTTTCATGTTCTCCTGTACATTAGTAGTAATTGAGTTATAATTGTGGTAAGTATGAAAATATATATAAAAAATACTAATAGTATGTACCTGATTCATAGAGCTAGGAATATGGTCTCCGGTCCAATATTTTATGAAGGCTATCATGAATAAGCCACACGAGAAACTACAAAACCATTATTTACGCACAAAAAGGTAAGATATCGCTTAATCTTTGAGATTAAAATCAGTGTGATATCTCATATATACATACCCATCAAATTGTATTTGTTCAGTGATGACCTCCACTTTTGCCCATTGTCTTGAGTCAAATTTCCCCTATGGAGCCATTCAGTGTCTTCATCTTCATCCATTGATACACTAACACCTGACCAAATTAAAAAGCATTGCTATTCATGTATGTAATTGAATCAATCACGTGATTCAAATGTGACTGGTAGGAGTGCTATTGGTATTTAATTGTCAAACGTATACCAAATAAATGATTATTGGTTCGCACTAACCTGGCAGCTCATTGTCTTGAGTCAAATTCCCCCTATGAAGCCATTCATTATATACATCTTCATCCGTTGATACACAAACACCTAGCCAAATTAATAGCATTGGTATTCATGTATGTAATTAAATCATCCATTGATACACTAAGATGTGGTGTAAAGAATCAAGATGCATGAAGACATCACAATGAAAGGTATCAGACGTGGTGCAACCAAAAAGAGTGTATGATTAAAAAGCATTGTTGTTCATGTATGTAATTGAATCAATCACGGGATTCAAATGTGACTGGTAGGAGTGCTATTGGTATGCCAAATAAATGATTATTGGTTCGCACTAACCTGGCAGCTCATTGTTTTGAGTCAAATTCTCCCTATGAAGCCATTCATTATCTACATCTTCATGTGTTGATACAGAAACACCTAGCCAAATTAAAAGCATTGCTATTCATTGATACACTAAGATGTGGTGTAAAGAATCAAAATGCATGAAGACATCACAATGAAAGGTATCTGTGACAGAACCGCCCAAAATAAATCCGAATTATCACCTAAGCCGGTCCACTTGGCTCATAAGCGATAACCAACAGTTATTTTGTCGCCTCTGCCGGGTCTTGCATGGTGAATCACTTACACAGGATCGAGAATATGCGCTAAGCCCACACGAAGGCGGGACCAGAGTACAAGTTCGATATTACATAAAAGTCCACAAGTGCATATTATTACAAACCAGGTTTTCGTACATAAAAGTAAAGGTGTTTCAGAGTTTAAAACAGCGGAAAATAAAACTAGCGTGTGATACACATGGGAGGCCATCCAAGCATATCATTCCTCATCGTCGTTCTCCCATTCAATCTCCCAACCATCTGGAATAGTACCAGGCCAGATGGGGTTACCTGAAAACCACAAATTAAGCAAGGCTGGGTATGCTAATACTCAGCAAGACTGACCCGACAAAATAAAAGTACAACTAGACATGCAAGGCTTTTTGGCTGGTGGGTTTGTTCTGCCAAAAGCAACTAAGAGTTGATCCTTACTTTCTATTTTTAGCTCAAGTTCTAGTATGTTATCCATTCTAGGTAAGCACCTAACTAAACAAGCATGGTTGTACAAACAAGATTAATCAGTCAACAATATTAATCCAACATGTTTTATAAATAAATCATGGGGTAGCCAGTGGTCAAGCCGACTCAGATAATGGCGCATGACTGACGATCGATCGATTTATATCTTTGCAAGGTAAACCCAAGATACACAGAAGAAGGTAGACCCCAAAGAATCCAAAGAAAATAAATGCGGGGTCTACCCCGACCAGGCGGTTCCTATCGCTCCCCGGATTAGGGACAGGTGCCACAGTCCTAAGTACAAGGTTACTGGAACACCCTCACACGGCACGTCCAGACTCACACTTGCACTACCGGAATCAAACCGGGAGACGCATGTCAAGAGTAGTAGCGAATAAAGTCCCCGCATTGGTTCATTTGGTACTAGGCTTACCGGTCCCATTCCCAACAAGCACTTGGTACGTTCAATAGCTTAGACCAGCACCATGCTACTCGGTCGAGACCGAACCCATTGCTCATACCACATTAGCGAGTCAATTTAACCAACTTATGATTCCAACATAAGCATCCTATATCTCGCGAGCAATGAGTCATTACTCGACTTGTACTGTATCCTTAGAGCAGGGCACTAACGTCTTAACATACTAGTAAAAGAGCATAGGTATCCTAAGGATCATGCATCTAGGTTTCAAGACAACTCCTGAACTTAAATGCACAAAGTAAAGCATAAATAAAGAAAAGGTAAAATAATGAGGGATTTTATCCAAAAAGGTTATATGTAAACCGGTGCTTGCCTTCTTCTAACTCAGCACTAGCCTTGGGCTCTTCTGGACTTTGGTCCAAGTCTTGCTGCACTACAGTGTGATTCACCTCTCCACTAGCTGCTCCCTCCTCGTCCTGGGTGAGCGTGAACGTCCCGTCAGGTAGATCTACACATTCATGCACATGCATTAGATTATGTTGAAAGTGGGAGAATTACCATTAAACCCAACTCTTGTTGGCCACATTCATCTAAACAACTAAGAAAACTCATAAAAAGTATTGGGGTGTGGTGAGGGTGAACTAACTACTACTTTGATGGTGATTGTGTGCACATTTAAACAAATCAACTTACTAAACTTCATTAAGAGTAGGGGTGAGTGATGATGGACTAGTTATGACTTTGATGGTGATTGTGCGCATATTTAAGAAAATTAAATTAATAAACTTCACCAAACAGTAGGGGGTGTGTTTAAAATTATTTCAAACAGAAACTAAACATAAACCCTTCATTAAACTTAAATAATAAATATACATCTATTTATTCCAATTTTAACTAGCCATTCATTCATAATTCATATCAATTAAAATATAGCTCCAACTGGTATGAAAATTTTCCCACATCAGCATATGACTAAGAAAAACTTAACAACCAAATTTCAGCTCCAGATCATTTATAAATTACTTTAAATGAAAAAGACAAGATTCAGCCTAGATTAACTTCATTAAATAATACAAAAAGATTTACTAATCTTTTTAACCTCAAATTTTTCCTACAGTTCGAACATGACAAATCTAAACTCCTGACCAACATATACCAGTGGATCTATCATATTTTTCAAGTTATGCATTTAACATCCTTCACAAGTATAAATACCAAACACCATTCCAAAAAGCTCCTAAAATCACCAATATTTTTCCAGAGATGCTTAATATCATGAAAAAAGCCTAGGGTGCATAGGTGCTTAAAGAAGTTATTTCCTGAGGGGACTATAAAAAGCATCAAGCTTAAACTAACATAAATCTTCCAAAACTCATAACTATAAATCTACACAACAAACATGTGTGAAACTTGATCACAGATCTAAACATAGCTCACAAAACAACATATCCAAATTTCATATCATTTTCATGAGTACATTTTGAATTACAATAAAAGTACCTCAAACTGAGTTTGAATTTACATTTAAAAACTATCTAGAAAAACCATATACAACTTTTCTAAAAGTTGTAGATCTGCTCACAAGGAATCCAAAACAATTGGATTTACATTTTTCTGAATTTTATACGATTTTTAACGGATTTTATAAGTTGCAGCTAAAACCTAGAAAAGCATTTGCAGACAGGCCCTCGAAGAATCTTTTTGATATTACGAATATGTCCCTAGATTACGGAAAACTCCCTGGAAACATTGGGGAAGACGCAATGTGGTCCCCAGGCGCCATGGCCGGCGTTGAGGACCAAAATCCGGCGAGGAGAAGGCCGGACTTGGCCGGAAAAGGGTGGGGAAGTGGTGTAGACTCACTTAGGGTTCCGTTTCGAGGCTTGGACGGGGGAGGGGCATAGCCGGCGGGTGCCGGCGGCGGACACGGCGCCCGGCGGCGCTCTGCTTCGGCTCGTCCCGGCACGACAGCGTGCGGGAGGGGAAGCCAGCAGGTGTGCGCGACGACGCGAGCAAGAAAACGAACCGGCGACGCGTTCTTCGCCCTTTTATCTGCAACGCGACGTGGTGGGGGCGGGCATGTGCGCAGCGACGGCTGGCAGCCGCGACGGCCGGCGCATGTCGCCCGGGCGTTCCAGCGCGGGTGGACGTGACGCACAAGGCCGAGACGGGCGGAGGACCCACAGCGGGGTGCCCAGTCCACAGCCACATTGCCCAGGCGTCTGTACGCCAGACCGACCCGCAGATGCCACATAGACGGCCCGCGGACGCGCGCGCTCTGGACGCCGAACGACGACGTCGACGCCAGCTTGTATTTCAACAGCCCACGTTCAAAATTGCATAACTCCCAAAAATGATAACTAAGTGAAAAATCTCCAAAAATAAAAGTTGTAGAGGAGCTATAGCACTACAACTTTCCCAAAGGGCGACCTATGTTTAGGTGAATAGATTGGTGGGAAAATCGTGATGAACTTTCTGAAATTCTCGGCCCTGGTTTACTGTTGACAGTGCGTTCAACTCGAATTTAAGCGAACTTCCACTCAGAATTTGAATGTCCGACAATTATGAAAAATGTGTTCCCGGGGATAAGGAAAAACTTTTATATTGGCCGATTTTAAACTTCTATAATGAAATTTGGAGGACGTGCAAGAAAACCGAATCAACCTTTTGGAGCTCTAGGGGTTTGACAATGGATTGGGATTTTGACCAAGGGTTTTTGTGCAAAATTGATCACCATCATGTTGAACATGCTTAGAGACTAATTATACTTGATTATCATGATTAATTAAGGTATTTAACTTTACTAAACACCTAGGGTGTTACAGTATCAGACGTGGTGCAACCAAAAAGAGCGTATGATTATCGGTCCATTATAACCTGGGAAGTCAGTGTTCTGAGTCCAATGCCCTCTATTCAAGCATCCATCATCTTCATCTCCATGCATTGTCACACTAACATCTGATCAAAACAAACAACAAATATAATTAACCCAGCAGATATGCACGAAGATTGTTGATGAATTGAATATGTTGCTTACCAATGGAAGCCTTCATTTTCCTTTGCCTTTCATGTTCCCTCCTGTTTTTTTTCCTCCTTCTTCTCCCTTGACATTTTTGCATAACGTTCTCGCTCCCTCTGATTCTTAAGAGCTTTGGAGTCAGCTTGTTCTTGCAGCTTACAATATGGTACTATATCACCTGGCATGAAGCGTGTATGCACTGTGACATTGTAGCTAAAACTGTAGGATCTGAACAACATCATATGAACATCATACATATATACCCAGCGCTATTGAATATTTTAAATCATTCATGGGAGTTGACCATGCTGCTCACCATTATGTGATGCCTTCTTCTTCATCCGCCTCTCACGTGCCTTCCTATTTAGTTCATCCTTCTGCTCCCTTGACAAGCTTGCATAACGTTCTCGCTGCCTCTGATTCTTCAACACCTTAGAATCCTCTTGTTCGAGCGGTGGTACTATATCACATGGGAGGTAAGGTTACACTATTAGAAAAGTAATACGTCTGCGGGGCTGATTTTGGACTGAAATTCAGGAATAACACACCTCTTTCATATGTGTTTGTGAGGTCTCCAAGAGGGACCCGAGACCGGCAAGGTTGGGATTGCTCCGCCATCGACACTGCGGTCCTCCATGAACTCGAGACGTACACAAACTCAGCAGGAATGTTCGAATCACTATGAACAATGAAACGAACCATTGTCACTAAAACCACTAAAACCATTGTCCGCCATCGACAATGCTTAATTGTGCAAAAGAACCATTGTCACAAAAAATTGAGAGGATGGGGAAGTACTAGATGCGGAAGTGATGGCATCACCAGTCGTAGTCACCGCGTGCCACTCGCCAAACCAACAGGACTTCGCGATCGATATGTCTGTGTTCCTGCAGGGGGTCGGCATGGAATTCATATCCCACTAGGGCTGATAACTTCAACATGGTGATCTGGGAGACGGAAGGCTGATTGCATGTACAATACCAGCAATTCAAGGGTGTTCAGGTACGAACAACTACAAAGCATGCACAAAACACCAGATGCTCTGACCTGACGGAGGGCTGATTGGAAGGGAGAAACGACGGACCACGGCCACAGCGAACCCCGTTGCGTCCCTAGCCGGCGAACCCTGTTGCGTCCCTGCCTCCTTGCTGCGTCCCTACGTCCCGCGTCCCTGCCTACCTGCGATGGCCGTCCCTGCCTACCTGCGATGGCCGTGAGGAGTTGAGGCTTCAGGCGGCGGCGCGGGAGTCCAGTAGAGTGCGGACGGGGGTGTGGAGGCGGAGGCACGCAGGCGGCGCGTGAAGGGGTACGATGGCAAGCTAGGGCTTAGGCCGGCAGTGCGTGGGAGGCGAGTAAAGGGGTCTAGTCGAGGGTCACGGAAGATCGGACGGCTTGCGCGTACGTGTGGCAGCAGATCGATGGAGCGTGAATGCTGATGCGGTGCGGGTGCGGAGGGGAACGGGGCGCGCGGGGCTGATGCACGCGAGAGGCAGACAGATCGCGGTGGGGTTTTTTGACGTACAGGAAAAGTTCTCCTTTCTAACCTTTTTAGGAGTAGAGATATGACCCAACCACTTAAACAAAAGGCTCACATCCCACCAGGAGTTGTAAAATTCGCGAGTGCTATGCGTTCCTGGCATAGTGGTGTGTGTCCCTTCTCACTCACATGTGGTGATGGTGGACCGGAGGCCTGACCATATGCGGACTCATATGGGCTTTTTTGGGCCTTGATGCTTAGAGCTAGCCTTTGCACCATTTCGTAAAGACATAAACAACAGTAACACAAGCATCTGCCACTCGCTCGGTGTGCCTCGACCACTCGCCTCTCCCTGAAAGTGCATCTAGGCTCCTAAGTGGATTTTGGTGAATTGAATGACAAAGTGACTAAAGGACTAACTTGTTTGTTTAAGAATGTGAGCAGGTTTCAAATGTAATATTCATGATGTAATTATGTTTCACTCTATTTGATGAAAGTTGTATGGCTCACATGAATGAAAGCAAGCAAGTATTGATCCCTTATACAAATATTGATAAATGGCAAGCTAGATTGAAAGAAGATATTGGAGTTTGTTTCAAGATTGATTTACTAGGTCTCTAATGCACATAATAGCTTGGGCACAAATGAAAGAGATTATTTTGTGAGAAATGGTATTTCAAAATAATTAATGCAAGGCTTCATGTGGTGATTGCAAAAAGATACAAGGATGAGTATATATTTGATAATCCTCAATTGGAAGCTTGCATATTCATTGTCAATCAAGAACAAGCATTTGAAGCTGTATTTCAAATGAAGATTAAATCTTGATGAAGCAGAGCCAAACTCAACGTGGATTGGGTAAATGATGAAGAGATCAACCGAGATGACTAGAGCAAGGTACTAAGCAATCTTATGGTCTAGCGTGGCTACCATTAGTGTTTTGCTAAGGTGAAGTAACTAGTATCCGTGGGGTCTTGAAGTATCATATCCAAGTTTTAACCGAGAGAAGCTTTGCAACTCATCTACATGTTATGGTTGATAATATTGGAGTAGCTCAAGGATCTAAGTGTGCACTCTTATGTTATATGGAAAGATCTTTAGTCACTAGCTCAAGTATGGACGTGCTCATGGAAATAGCAATGTTGGAAGCCCTCAAGTGGAATTTGTTCAAGTATGGCAAGATTGAAGACATTCAAGCTCAAGAGGTTGACATGGTGTTTTTATTTATTCTTGAGTATAGGTATGTCGTACTATCAAGAGAGATGCAACATTAGCTTTATGACCAAGTCAAGTGCACTTAGAAAACCTTTGTGAGAAATAACCTTGAGAGCCTTAGAGTGTGCTAACAACCCCTCCTAACCTAACCTGAGCCACTTCATATCTTTGGTGAAGTGTTGGAGTGAAAGAAAGGGTTTTGAGGGTGTGTCTCGGGCCTGACCGGTCTGACCGATCAGGGGCTCCGGTCTGACCGGTGCAGCCGGCTGACGGCTAGTTTTTCAAACACCGGTCTGACCGGTGTGGGGCACCGGTCTGATCGGTACCGCCCGACAGCTAACGGCTAGTTTTCTCCTTTGAGGGGTATAAGTACCCCACGCCCTCTTCAGTGAAGGGCTGCTGTTCTTGGTGAACTAGCTGAGCTTCTAAGCCATTCTTGCAAGCCTAAAGCCTTAGTGGCTCTCCCCAACCTCTCTTTGTGAGATTTGTGGATTCAAGCCATATGCTTTGAGTTGGGTTGATAAAGTGAGCTTAAGAGAGCCTTTGTGAGCTAATAAGAGCACTCCTATAGCTTGAGCACTTTGATTTCGCGTCTACAAGCATTGAAGCATTTGTTACTCTTGAAGGTTTGCCTCCTAGACGGCTAGGCATCGCCAGCTAGCTCCCAAGTTGTGGTGAGCAGCAGCAAGTTTGTGAGGGTTGTGATCTTACCTCTTCGTGGAAAAGAACACCTTAGTGGATCTGGTAAAGTGGTTGAAAGAGACCCGGTTTGTTGTGGGAAAGAGTTAGTTGAGAACTCGAATCCTTTACAAGCTCATCAACGGAGACGTAGCCTTTCCTAAGTTGGAGGTGAACTTCGGGAAACAAATCCTTACGTCTCATTGTGGTTTGGCTCAAACGGTCTAACCGGTGCCCTCCTGGAGCAGAGCCAGGACCGGTCTGATCGGTGTGGGCCACCGGTTTGACCGGTAGTGCCTGGCAGTTCAAGTCTTCGGGGGAAGAAAAGTTAAATTTAGTCGTCATGTCTATTCACCCTCTTTAGGCGACATCAAGGTCCTTTCACTCCCCCCGGGTCGCTGGCTTGGCAGCCTCCGCCGCTCGCCGCAATAGTAATCTTCATTTGCAGACTGCGCTACAGTAAAATGGCCCCTCTATACTTTATTCCTAGCTCCGTCAATGTTGATGTTGGAGAAATTTTTGCGAATAAAGTCAGCTTCTCTCTATAGCCTTAAAATCTTAAACCGAGGAAATTAAATATATAAAATTCAGTTTTTTTACCAAACCCATAATGTAATGATGAGAAAGAAGATCAGGTATACATGACAGCTGCCTGAGACTGAATCATGATTTAGATTTTTATATATTTGAATAAACATTTAGATTAATTTTTTTTAAAAAGACGATAAACATTCAGATTTTTTTTGGCAACATCATTCAGATTTTTTATATATATCTATTCTGATATAAACAAAGAAGGCACGTGGATTGGTGCTTCTCACCAGCTAGATCAACCGATCGGTTTAGCGAGAAGGCGTTGGATCTGATAATAATAAGCAGTGTAGAAATCTAATCTTGGGGTGCAACAGGTATTGTCGAGGACACGATGAGATATTATCATGGCCGGTCACCATTGCTCCATTATACTCCTTCAGTCTCAAATTATTTATCATTTTGATTTTTTAGATACATTTCTTTTGTTATGTATCTAGATATAAATACATATCTAGATACATAAAAATGTATTTAAAAAAGTTAAAATTACAAGTAATTTGAAACGAAAGGAGTATAAGCTAGCTAGGTGTAAAGGTGGCGGAGCGTGGACGACAACTCTCCTCCATCGGATCAGTGTTGCGTTGCAATGGAAATTAAATTGGAAGGTGATGATTATCTTCGTATCATGAAGAGCTTTGCTTTCAATGATCGCTGAATTGAGATATTAGGCCAAAAGAGAGTAGTAAGAGATAAGAAGTAATCCCCAAAACAACACTTACTAGCAACCATAGAGAGTTTCTTGCTGCCTACTCGGATTTCGAGTTTTAGATTCCGCACGGGTGTTAATTTTGGTCGATGTAACTCACTGTGTTCTAAAAGGGGAAGGTTTATGCTGGTGTTTTTTTAAAAGGAAAACATTAGCAACCCCAAATTGCAATTAGTAGGGGCAAAATTTGCAAAACGCCCTCTCTGTAACCTACCATTTGTGCACGTGCAATGCAACCAGGCCTCTTTCGTCCCAACCCTCTTATCCCCCGTTCGTGCGCCCCAAATTTGCTATTGCTAGGGTTTCCCTAGAAACTTCCCCAATTCCGCCTCCTCTTCATCGTGCTCGGGGGCGGCTACTCTCCAAAGTCGATCGGATGGCTCATCAAGGAGCGGAGCAAGGGGCGAGTCGCCCACCGGCCAGCGCCGCCGCCACCGACGATCCCGTCCGTCGCCATCTGCTGGTACGCTCCCCTCCCCTCCCCTCGCCTCCGCGTTGTTGCGTTTCGTTGGCGCGTGCATATCCCCTTACCTCTCTAACCTCGCCTCCGCACCGCAGGTCCGCAGCGTCCTGCGCCTCGCTTCTCCCCTACCGGCGGCGTCGTGGGCTGCGCCATGGAGAACGGCCTCCCTAACGACCCCCTCGTGGAGATCCTCTCGCGCCTCCCGGCCAAGCCCCTCTGCCGATTCAAGTGCGTCTCCAAGCCCTGGCGCGACCTCATCGCCGACCGCCTCGGCTGCAGGAAGTTCCCCCAAACCTTACACGGGTTCATCTACGGCGACGGCGAGGCCCACCGTGGCGACAACTATGGGCACTTCATCAACACGCTGGGAAAATCTGTGCCTCTCATCGACCCTTCGTTCACCTTCCTGACGAAGCTGCCTGCGATTCAGAAGATCGTCCTCTTGGGTTCCTGCAAGGGGCTACTCCTCTTCGGGCACAGACAGGTTTCAAACGTACATGACACGCGGGGCTACATTGTGTGCAATCCCGCTACCGAGCAATGGGTGCCCAGCTCCGGCCGGTCTCCGAGGCTGCGTGAAGATTACTATGTAGAAGAAGTGCTCGTCCATTTGATTTTCGACCCAGCTGCTTCCCCACACTTTCAGTTGGTCCAGCTGTGGCAGACAATGTATGGTAACTTGGCTGGGATTCACACCTACTCGTCTGAAACTGGGGCATTGAAGAAAAATAACAGTCGCGACTGGAAACAGTGGGGCTCGGATGGAATCCTAAGCACCTTTGTGGGATGTCCCTTCAATGGCAGGCTGCATGTGAAAGTCGATGAGAATTGTGAACGCCGGAGCATTATAGTTGCAGTTGATGGGGAAGGGAAGACATCTAGGATCATCCGGTGGTCAGAGAAGCGTGGATTTCCTGAATTTGTTTTTCAGTCTCATGGGCACCTGTATTGCGTGAGTGAAGATATAGATGACTTTGACATGGTAACTGAACTGTCTATTTGGGCTCTTGAGGACTACTCTACAGAAGAATGGGTTCTGAAGCACAAAGTGAGCATTATGAAGCTGTTTGGAAAAATGAATTGCCGATTTGACTCCTATGAAGTGGTTACCATTCATCCTGACCGCAATTTGGCCTTCTTTCTTGAGCATGGGGACTTCAAACTTGACAGTGAGGAAGTGGACTATAAACTGACATCATATGACATGGATAGTGAGGAAGTGTGTGATATCTGCACTCTTGGACGTGGCTCCGGCCGCATCACTCCTTATGTTCCCTACTTCTCCGAGTTGTCAGTGCTTGAATATAAGCACTGAAATTGTTCCTTTTGATGTACTCATTAGGGCTTTCTATGTCATATAATTAGGTCTTCAAAGGATGGAGTTGTTAGCCATGTGGGTAGACCTGTGGGTGATAAGTGATATATTTTGCTGGTGCTTCTATTGGCTATGCTTGTGATCATCCAATTGATACTGCATATCCAGTTGAGATATCTCTATGTAACCTATCTTTACAGCTACTTTCTATCTCGATAAATGCAGTTCCCCAACTTTGATGATTTGCATTTGAGTTATATGCATTAAATTCTACCTTGTATGCTTCCATATTTATCTGTAACAGTCTTGTACAATGGGCTCCTTTTTCTAGGCTTCGCCCCAGCATATGCTTCTTGATGTTGCAGGCAAGATGGTATTGTGAATTTCGGAGTTTAAAAGCTCTGCTGCATTAACATACATACATCTAGTTCAAGACCAAATATTGTCATGTACGCTGCTGAATACCTTACATATATATTGTAACAGGAGACTTTGAGTGGAGTTGTGGATGCTGATTAGTAGTGTCTATGCTAGATGTGCTATGAAAATGAGTAGTGCCATATATTGATATATGGCTATGGAAAAGCCAACAGTATGGTTGAGATGGTACTTTTCAAAACTACTTAGTTGGGACTGTACAAGTCAGTTATTTATACAGTATGGTACTTGAGAACTTCCTAGGCGAGATTTAACTGAAACTCAGATGCCAAAAGCAATTCATAATTAATACCTGCAAGTTTTAGATCATGCATGTTCTCCTTGAGAGGACGTTGCGCTACATCAGAGGCTAGGTTAGGAGGTGGTATTGTGGTAAAAGTGTGGAAAGTTCAGGTGTCAGGCGAAGTGGGCTGGGCCCTTTTGGGTCAATGGGCTGGCCTCTAGGGTTAGTTAGAGATAAGAAGCAAAGATTAGATATCTTGCTTAGAGGAGTAATCCTCTCTATTTAAAGAGAGGAGATGTATCAATCAAATCAAGCAAGAGATTAAAAGGAAAACCATTCTCTCTTACCGGCCGTGGGCGAAGCCCCGCGGCCGGCGTTCCCTGCGCCCTCGCAACCCTAGTCGTCGCCTCTCTCTCAGCCCCCTCTGCGTGAACAGTACCATTGGTCTGTAGCACCTGGTACTGTATCACGCAGCCACCACACAGTGTTCATAACAATTTGGTATCAGAGACCATGGCTGGATTCTGCGCTGCTGTGCCCATCTCCATGCCGCTCGGCGGGCATCCCTAGGCTGCGCCGGCCCTGTTCCCCACAGCTCCGCCGGCATTCAACCACCGCGCAGTATGCCACGCTAGGGGAAATATTCTCCCGGACGGATGCCAGTATCGAGAGGATGCAGGCGCGTATCGAGAGGATGCTGCAGGTAATCCAGGAGGTCACTCCACTGACGGGTGCCGCAACGAAGACGGCGGAGAAGATGCCTACCCGTCAGGTGTCCGCGGCGGTACGGCTGCAGGCGGCAGCCCGCGGCCTCCTGGCACGCCGGCGGGTCTGGCAGGTGCTCGATCTGCATCAGATTCAAGCCCGCACCCCGGCGCAATTCCTTCAAGCTGTGCTTCGCCGCGCGAAGGTGGGCACCATGACGGCGCAGCAGCAGCAGCAGATGCTTGCGTGTCAGGCATCGGCGGCGGTACGACTACAGGCTGCGACGCGGGGCCTCCTGGCACGCCGGCGAATGCAGGCTATGCGCGCGGAGCAGGAGCGGGCGATGACGCAATTGCAGGCGGCCGTGCGGCTGCAAGCTGCACCGCGCAGTCTCCTGGTGCGGCGGCGGCGGCTCCGGGAGATGCGCAAGGGGAAGCGACGCCAGGTGGCAGAGGCGGCATCTGCTTCAACCGCAGCCGCCCCGGCCGTCCACGTCAACCTCGGCATTGGCGTCCTTCGGCGACGACGGCTAACATCGTCTCCTGCATCAAGTGTCCCCGCCTATCTTCCTCGCCGGCGGCCACTGCCTCGACCACGCGCGGCCCGACGTCGTCCACCACGATGGCGCCTCCGCCGGACAAAGCTGACAGCGCCAGGCTCGGGGGATTTTGCAACTTCTATCACGGGGCTCTGTTCGTTCGCGCGGATAAAGTTTGGAGCTGGACTTGTGGTAGACCGCAGTGGTATTGGGTTGTTTTCCTTCGAGTCATCCCACGTGTAGTTGATGCTGGTGGAGTTTCCATGGGATCTAGGAGGTTGTACACCTGCAGCTCCATGGTGGTGCCTACCGTCGAGGAGTCACACAATAAAAATTCAGAGACTATTTCATGTTAAGAATAACATAATAAGTCGAGATGTAAAAAGCTTATTTTTAGGTGTTAGGTTCGTATCGAGTCAAGTTTTCATTATGAGTTGGTTAGGTTGCAGCTCGAGGACGAGATGCGTGTCTAGGTGGGGTGTAGTGTCTGGCGCAGTGGGTTGGGCCCTTTTGGGTCAATGGGCTGGCCGCTACAGTAACTCGGGAACTGTAGCACCGCCCGCTAGGGTTAGTTAGAGATAAGAAGGAAAGATTAGATATCTTGCTTAGAGGTCAAGTAATCCTCTCTATCTAAAGAGAGGAGATGTATCAATCAAATCAAGCAAGAGATTAGAAGGAAAATCCTTCTTTCTTGCCGACCGTGGGCGAAGCCCCGTGGCCGGCGTTCCCTGCGCCCTCGCAACCCTAGCCGTCGCCTCTCTCTCAGCCCCCTCTGCGTGAACAGTGTCATGGTACTGTAGCACCTGATACTGTAGCACGCAGCCACCACACAGTTCATAACATCAGGACCATTAGAGAAAAGGGCTACAACATTTTCATGTGACATTGAATGACAAAGCTTGTGTCAAGTCCATCACATGTAAAAAACTACTGATGCTATTCTTGCAGGTAATTGAAAAGCTCTTTTAGAAATTAAACCTTTCCTGGCTCCTAAATATTTGAGTTAATATTTTATCCTACTCAGTTTCCTTAGGTTAATTATTTCTTTACCATCGTGTACAGATCAACGAACAGGCTCCTATGTGATGAAGATCTTTGGTGATGATTTCTGAGAGATCATGTGAAATAGAGCCAGCATATTCTTAACAAAATCTATGGTGGCACCAGTTACTTGCAGATGCAGCTTGTAGACTAAGATAGTTGGATTTTACATTGCGTATAGACCTGCAGGAGCACATTTGGCCAGTTTGGCGAGGTCGGTATGGATACAAAGATAGTTATACGTTGATGTGTGTGAATTGGTGGACAACTGGGGAGTGAAGGTGTTTAGTTGGGATCCCCTGTGTACAGTCTTTTCAACACACTGTATATGTCATCTGTACACTGTAATTAAATGATTAAGTGATGTCCTAAATATATGTTTTTTCCCCTCATTAAGACAATCGATGTGGTAATTTAATGTAGGTATTATGCTGTACATGAACATTAGATACTATGAGTTTGTTTTAAATATCACATTGTCCATTATTTCAATTCTAGTTTGTTTACGTCCTTTCAATCATTTGAATTGATAAGGTCTTGGAGGATAAGACAAAAGTAATTTTTTCCTTTGAAAATTTTTGAAACTTCCCTCGCGTCGCTCTCCTCCGGAGGCGACTCGGGCCTCCCACCTCCACCGCCCTAGGTCTCCGCCGCCGCTGGCCCAGGTGGCCGCCGTCACCGTCCCCGGTGGCGACGGCGGCGGCCTGCGCCCCCCCTCCCCTCCTTCTCCTCTTCTCTCCTTCCCCCTTCCTCTCCGTCTCCTTTCCTCACCACACCTCGGGTCGTCTCCCTGGCTGCTCCCGCGGCCGCCTGCCCCTGCTTCCCCCTCCGCGGCGCGCGTCAGTGCACGTTTGGCGCCGGCGGCCCTCCCACGCCCGCCTCCCTCTGCTCCTCCCCCCTTCCAGCGGCTCGTCTCCCCATCCCCACCCCTAGATCTGGGTCTGGATCTAGGACGACCTCCAACCCCCGACCCCCTCCGTCCCCGGCCTCCGCCCACCCTGCACGTGGGCCACCGGGTCTCCGCGCCGTGCAGGGCGCCACGTTGGGTGCCTCGTCGCCGTCGTCGGTGTCGCGTCGTCTCCGCCGCGGTCGCGGCCTCCGTTGCCGCGTCCGCGGCCTCCGTTGCCGCGTCCGCGGCCTCCGTTGCCGCGTCCGCGGCCGCCGTCGTCGCGTCGCCCCTGCCGGGGTCGCGGCCGCCGCCACCGCGCCGCCGCGGTCTCCTGACGCGGCTCCTCCTCGCCGGTACGTCGTCGATCCGCTTTGCGGCCTCTCCGCCCGGCGGCCGTGGCGGGCGCCGCCCCCGACCTACTCCGCCGGCGCCATGGTGAGCGCCCTGCCTCCTACGCCGGCACCCCCCACCTCCTCCGCCGGCGGCCGTGGTGGGCGCCTCCCCCGGCCTCCCCCGACCTCCTCCGCCGGCGCCATGGCGGGCCCTCCGGCTCGGACGGGTCCGGGTCCGGCAGGTTGCGGTTCCGCACCAGGTTCACACAGGAGCAGGACAGGATGCTGGCGTTCGCGGGAGCGAGTGGGGTGGCACATGCAGAAGCACGTCGAGGCCGCCGTGCAGCTGTTCTGCGACAAGGTCAGCGTCGAGCGCCAACAAGCATACCCTCGGCTGATGCCAGTCACCTGATCCTTCCCCACCACCGTCTTCGCCGGCACCCCCCGACCTCCGCCGGCGGCCGTGGCGGGCGCCGCCCCCGGTCTGCACGTCCTCTCTCCTCTGCGACTGCGGGCCTCTCCCCCGACCCCCGCCACCGACGCCCCCTTCTCGTCGTCGGAGGCGCTCGACGCCCCTCCTCCTCCGCCGCCGACCCTTCCCCACCGGCGCCGACCCCTCCGACTTCGCCCCGCCTGCGTCAGCGCGTATTCGCTGATCCGGCGTCACCCTACCAGCCCCCCGTCGTCCTCGACATGCCCCAAGTCTCCCCGGCGGCTGCGTCGGCCTCCTCCCGGCGGCCACCTCCTTCCTCGCCGGTGGCCGACCCGCTCCCTCCGCCGCTGTCGTGGCGCCCTCTAGATCGGCTTCCGTCGTTCCCGCCACCCCTTTCCCGGCAGGTGCGGTGGACCGGCCGAGCCTGCGCCCCAGCTGCGGACGCGCCCAACTGGCTCCCGGTGCCCCTCCTCTTCTCGGCGCGGATGTCCGTGCGGGCGGCAGGCGGTGAGGGAGGCGCCCTCCCTCCTGCACCTCCTCTCCTCCCGCGGGTGTCGCCGGCTGGTGCTGCCCGCCCAGAGGCTGACGGCATGGACTTGGGCGGCGTCGGAAGCTGTTGGTCGTGGCTGCTGTTCTGCAGCTTCGCTCGGCGGGCCCGTATCCCTCTTTGCCATCATCTTCGGTGCCTGCTGCTGTTCCCACCGTTCTGGCTCTCACCGGATTGGCGCGTGTCGGCTGTGTGAAGATTGGGGGTTGGAAACCTTTGGCGAAAGCCCGGTCTAGCTTCTGCTAGTCTCGACAACGGTTGTGCTCCTCCGTAACTCACCCTGCTGGGGGCGTTGTCGCGGTCTCTAACTCCCTTCGGTTAGCCAGGTGAAAACTTGGCCCGCCTCTTCGTGGGTGGGCGGATGACGGCGGCATTGGCGTCGCTCCCTTCCCGAAGGCGTCGTTCTGCACAACCTCTTCGCTCAACCTCCGCTCCTTCCGAGTTGCTTGACAGGCGGTGATGTGTGGGCTCTCGTGATGTATCTTCTTTGCAGGCGTTGTCGCTCTAGGTAGTTTCTCATGTGGTGTTGGGGAGATGCTTCTCCTTCCTCTCTGTTGTCGTTCTGAGTGGTCTTTGTTGTTCTCCGCGCTTTAGGGGTTCTCCTAAAGTCGTATCTTGTAAAACTCTCTTCTCTTAATGAAAAACGTGCTTTGCACGTCTTAAAAAAAATTTGAATTGATAAAACTACATGAATATCTCTATTGCTAAAAAAAATTTCTTCTAATACCGTTTTTCGATTTGGTGATTTGGCCTCCTAAGGTCAAATCCTGCCTCTGCCCCTAAAGGTGATCAATGTTCCATGATCTATAATAAAATGCTCATCACCGGATATAAGATCTCTTGGAGTGCGTCTAACATTATAAACACCAGATGTCTGCATAAAAAATGAGACGAGAATGTAATATGTGAACCAATGGTCGGAAACCTGACATATTGCATATATTTGGAAACAGCCCATCATAGTATCTGAACAGACAAAAGATGACATAAGCATAAAGCAAAAGATGACGAACATCAATTTTAGTAATAATATGACGCAACTGGGGAAAACGTCCTTAGTTTATTTTAATTGCTATTGTAACCAGGAATTATAGTGCCATGATGCACCTGAATGATACTTGAGTCAAACTACTCGGATGGACATTTCAGTGATGATTTTGGTTATACAAGGAAAACAAAAGGCAAGGGATCCATGCCTGCAAGATGTCTAGTCAGTGTGTACACATAAGGTAAGTGTGCTAGAGAATGTAGAATGTTGGTTCTATGTTTGCCGTGGCTGGCAATTCTGTAACGCCCTGATCTGATTGTTTGCCCGCATGGCTACGATACTGGGGGTACATTGGTCTTAAAATTTTCTTTCTGCTTCTTCGATCATGTTTGGGAATTATGATATATACCACATAGCAGACACAACTGACTTTTTTTATGCTCTTATCTTGTACTCCCTCCGTCCCTAAATAAGTGTCGTCGTTTGTGTGTGTGCCACAAGTTTGACTCGGTTTGTAGAAAATACATGCAATATTTGCATCTTAAAATAATTTTGTTAAAAAACTAGATTCAAATATCTTTCTAATGATATTAATTATGCATCATAAGTATTAATATTTTTTAATATAAAATTAGTCAAAGTTGTTTCTTGGGAAGCGCAAACGACACTTATTTAGGGACGGAGGGAGTACAACATTTTTGGAGAAACAAAAGTACTATAATTTACCATCCTAATAGGATTGTGTTTTTCTCATTTAATTATCATGTTATCTGCTACAAGATGTCAATGCACTGACCAAACGGCAAATATTGTTCTACCAGTTCTATCATATTTTATCCAACTGAGATTAGTTGTTTACTTGCAGCCATATTACAATCATGCTTTTAGTTCCGTAACTCTCCTAACACATTCATTGTGCTATCATCCAATCTCTTCTGGCTCCCCTTCATCCGAATTGTAGCTTCTTTAAGGGCCAAAACACCAAAAACTCTCTCCAACCGGTCTCTCATCCGCCCCCCGACGGATGAGAGGGCCTCATTTTGCCCCTCCGGACTCTCACTTATGGGAGGTCCTCACCCCGCCTCTTATCCGGCCACCAGCCAACTGCCGGCAGTCCCGCGCCTCCGCGGAAGTTTCTGCGCCCCGTCCTCCCCGCTATGCCCATGAGGGCTCGGTGGAGATCCGCCCATGGGGGCCGGCGGAGATCCGCCCCGCGGCCGCACCCATGGCCGCCGGCGGAGGCCGCGCGCCGTGGTGGCCGGCGGTGCCCTAACCCGGAGGCCGCGCACCGTGGGGGCCGGCGGCTCCCTGCCCCGGAGGCCGCCGGTAGCGACCCGCCCGCGGCAGCACCTGAGGAGGCCGGATGAGGGGGGGGCGTTGTGCGACCGCGAGAGAGGGAGGGGGGAGCACGGTGTCACACCCTGAAATTTCCCAATTTCAGGATGTGAATAGAAGAAAAATTAAACAACGAGTTTCTCATAATTTTAAAATTTTTCCAACATTTATTTTCTTTACAGGAAATATAGTATAAGAAAAAAAACCTTTGTTTGATTTTCAGAATTAAACAAATGGTTCGATAAGTGTTGCATTCATGCCGATGCATCTTGGTCTTTGTTGAGTGCAAAATGTTTTAAAAACACGTTTAGGTGCTGACCAAGACCTTTCGAGAATTTTCCAGCTTTTTCTAGAATTTATTCTCACTTTTCTTGAGCTATTTCTATTTATCTAAAATTTTTTTCATGAGCTCCAAGTATTTTATTTGCATTGTTCGTACTCCAAACTGGCTCTGGGAATTTCCTGGAATTTTTGAAAATTTCTGGGTATTTTTGGTGCCTCTGAACATTTTCTAAATTTTTCTGGAATTGTTTTTGCACTGAAAAGGATTTAAAAATAATAAACCTTTTCTTTTTATTTTGGGCCGAGCCCGCATCCGCGAGCCCGACCCCGTTGTTCCAGTCACCAGGCCCATTTGAGCCCAGCAGCCAGAGCTGCTGCTCGCGTGTCCAGGCCGGACACGACCGCACCGCCGTCAGCTTCTCCTCGACGTGCGCGCCACGTCGGGTGCCGTCTCCTGCACCTATAAAAGCCGAGGTCGAGCCATCGCGCGCCCTGCTGGTCCCTCCGCTGTCTCCCGCGCCTCGCTCGCCTCCGCGCTTCGCCGCCGCCTTCAGCGCCGGTGTGCTGGAGCCGAGCAACGATGCCGCCGGCCGCTCGCACCTGGATGCCCCGGAGCGACATGAAGCCACCACGAGCATCTCCTCGTCGAGCCGCCCACCTGTCGGCCATCCCCGTCACGAAAGCCCGCCGGAGCGCCGCCGCTACTTGGTGCCGAGCCAGCCGCCCTGTTTTCCCGCCACTCTCAAAAGAGCCGCGTGCCAACCCTGCGGTGGGCCGCCTGCACCGCTCCACCCGGCGCCCGTGTGTCCCTGCTACTCCCTCGCGCCCCACGCCCTCGCTCGCGCCGTGCTGTGCGCCGTCGAATGCCGGAGCCGAGCAGCGCCGTCAGTCCGAACCGGCCACCGCCTGCTGTCTCCATCAAATCCGGCCGCTCCAGTTCGTCCCTGCCCATGGTGAGCCATCATACTCCCAAAACTCTTTGAGCTTCTACAATTTTTGTGTCATCACCAAGGAACTCTACGAATTCCTTGAGTCTATGTTTTTTTTAGCTGAGAGCCATATATGTATTATCCAAAATATGATCCACGTCATGCCTAATTTCTTTGCTCTCTCCCGACCTATTCTTTTCTCTATTTCATTCAAGTGGATGCTAGCAGCCTATATAACTCTAACATGGTTGTTCCGTTGCTCGAGCTGGGCCTGCCAGCAAAATCAGCTAGCTCGCCTCTTCGCATGACGAAGGTTCAACTCATCAAGGTTGTCTCGACTCCAAACACAGCCTCACCTTTGATTGGAGATGTGCACGTCCAAGCCCAAGACGGCACCGCGCCATGCTCTCCATTTGTTGCACGGCAATAAACAGTGCTCGTGACAAACTCGGATCCGTACCCAAATCCTCTCACGTCCGTGCCTCTGGTATATGCATGCCGAGGCCAGTCTACCGGCTTATATAAATCCAACATAGCCGCCTCCCCAAGATCTTTTTACCCTAGCTTCTTCAAGCCGCATCCACCAAGCCCTGTTTTCTTCATCTAATCGCAGAGCCTTAGGGCTGCTGCGGTGCGCCGTCGTCTTCAGCACTGTCGATCCATCCGCACCAAGCAACTCCATCGTCGCCACCAGGAGGCAGGAGCAGCACCAGTAAGTCGTCCACAGCACGTATGTCGCCTTGGATCCATCGCAGCAGCCAGCCATCCGCCGTCCATGACTATATGTATGCCGGCCGCCCCGGAGGACTTCGCCACGAAGAGACCCAGCACGAAGCCGTCGAGGTTGTCGTACGTCCCCGTACGATCTGCTGCCGGAGGAGAACGTCCACGCCGTGTCGATTCCCCAAGGCCGCCATCATCAATCTCGATGCCGAGCCGCACCATCCAGTTACTCACCCTCGATGAAGCACCACCGGAGGAGTGTGCCTGCGCGAAGTCCGCCGGCTGTGCCGCTGTCATCCTAGCCGCCGACTAGATTCCGGCATCAACGCCCATCTTCGTCCGTGGTGAGCACACCATCCCATCATGTGGTCGTCGTCCTGCACACTATGTGAAAAACAGCCATTGGTAACGGGCGCGGATGGCCATTGGTAACAGGCAAAACGTCCGTTACCGATCAAGCGTTACAAATAAGCCAACGGATGCCCGTTACTGATAACACGTAATTGTAACGGGCGTCTAACAAAGGCCGTTACCGAAACAAGTTACCGGTCACCTAAAATGTCTGTTTCTCTGGGCCCACATGGACCTTTGGTAACGGGCACAGAAACCTAACCCGTTACATGAACTCACTATCGGAGACGTTTGTTGTGGACACGCGTCTGCACGTAAGGAGACGCATTTTTTGTACGCGCGTATTCTCTGTCTGGACGACAGGAGACGCGTGCTCTGGACGCGCGTCTCGCCTGTCTCCACGAAAGGAGACGTGTGCTTTAGACGCACGTCACGTCTGTCTCGACGATAGGAGACGCGTGCTCTGGAAGCGCGTCTCCTCTGTCTCGACGAAAGCATCAACTTGTAGGGCCCACCGGTCAGTATTAGTAACGGGCCTTTATGCGGCCCGTTACAGTGTTGTCATACTTGTAACGGGCGTTCCAAGTGAAGCCCGTTACTCACAGATCTGTTTTTGTAACGTACCTTACTTAACGTCAGTGACCGATACGTAGGGCACCTACAGTAACCTGCCCGTTTTCTGGCTGCATCCCGGAACCAGCCAAGATTTGGCAGCCACCAGATCAGGGGCTGCATCCTGGAAACAGCCAGGATTTGGCAGCCACCACAACAATGCTAGGAGACATCACAAACACATTCTCATCACATATATACACAAGCAAGATCACATATATATACACAATAATGCGAGATCACATCAAGTTCCTCATCAGATCGACATGTATGCTAAAGTTTCAAGTTCGTCATCGGTGTTTTGTTTGGATGGAGTCCTGAGAAAACTACCTAAACCAGGCAACATCTGACCCCAGCCAAGCAGGTTTCTCAGGCAGTACTAAACTAGCATGAATGCAGCAAGTTTCAAGTTTGTCAGGCAGTACAATGAACTCACGGTGCACCATTATAGAGGTTACCGTTTCGGTCGAGGATCTCCTTAACAATGTACTCGCACAGCATCTCCCGGACCGGCTTTAGATCTTCTGTAGAAACATTAAGGGCAGGTTTGAAATCCTGCAAAATAAAATAATTATGAGAATACAAGTACAAATCAGTTTCTAAAATCAAATGGAGAATATATGAGCAGAGACAAGGTGAGAGCATTATCTACTTACAGCAGCCTTCTTGATGTGAGGTATGTCTTCAAGTAGTTTGAACATATTGAATGCCACATGGAATCCATGCAAAAAGACCCCGATGGCTGCTGAGCACACTGCGCAGCGAGGTATCAAAATGACAAGTTAATGCATTACCAAATTGGTATGAAGGGACCATAAAAAAAACCTTGGTCTTACAGTGGTATTTGGCTTGTGCTTGAATGTCTGATTAGATTTTAGCTTTGTCTTCTTTCCTTTCATCCCTTCGTCCTTTGGGCATATATCTTCAGAGGCCCTGCATGATCAGCAATACCGATTAGAAACACTAAGAGAATGAATTTTGTGAACAAAACCTACAAGGTACGGACCAAGTCACAAGCGCTCGGAGGTCTTCGAACTTTCACGGGGGATGATGTTTAGCAGAATCTAGATACCAAAGCTCTTTGAACTTCATACAGATGATCAGTGTAACATAGTGGCCACCGGTGCCGAAGGCACCCACCACGTAGTCATTCATCATTGCATTTCTTAATACTTTTATTACAAGGTTAGACTCCTTATGAATCTTTGTGGTCGTGAGAACCTGTGGATCCAAAAACCCAACACTGATCTTCATCTCCGCTGCCTTGTCCTTTATTTTCCTACAAAAAATCCAAATGTTAGCATGCATGAACTTTGTGGTCAAAATTAAAGAAATATCTATTTTGGTTTTAAGGCACTTATAATGTCCACAACCTCAAGAAGGTCTCATCCAGAGCAACCAGGGTTATAAGGTCATACACGTGACTGAATGCAATGTTTAACATTAAATCACCAGCACCATGAAAGGAGTCTTCAGGCAACTTTGCTGGAAAACTAAGTTTATCCTTACTGTGTTCCATGACGTAAGCATGCAACCTGGCACAATTCGGTCCAGCAGCATGTAAGTCCGCTTCTGACAACATAGGCACAGCAGGCTTGTATTTTGGATCATGTTTTGTTCAAAAACAGTTAAGAAGCTCATCTCTAGGCAGAGGTTTCCTGGCCCCCTTCTTCTGCGGTGGCTGCTGCTCAGGCGGAGATTGCCTGTCCTCCGCCTGTCGCTGCTGCTGCTGTTGCTGCTGCTGCTTAGGTGGAGATTGCCTGGGTTCCTTCTGCTGTTGTCGATGCTCCTGCTGCGTAGTTTTGCTGATCTGCTGCTGCTTCTTAGGCGGAGATTGCCTGTCCTCCTCCTGCTGTTGTCGATGCTCCTGCTGCGTAGTTTTGCTGATCTGCGGCTGCTGCTACTGCTGCTGAGCTTTCTCTTGCTGACGCTGAGCCGCAGTACCTCCATCTGATGTTGTACCCTTGCTACCTGATGTGGGAGCAGGGTTGGTATTTCTCGTAATGGGTGGTACATGGATCCTGTTCTTTGACCATTGGATCCTTATACAGAGAGCCTCAGCTAGGGTTGTTACTTCATCCCCCCAATTGGTACAAGCAGAGGGTAGTGACCCGTATTGCCCCACACATAACTAGATTGCACCACAGCATACCCATCCTGCACCGGTACTGTATGGAGAGCCTTTTGCAATGGAAAGACAGTGGCTAGTGTGTAGCGAACATGGCCTCTTATGCCATTTGTTCAAAGCTTAATTTTGGTGATTAAATGACAACATGATCAATGGGACTAACCATATTGTCTAGCATGTCTTTGTAGATACTTCTAGGTCCCAAGGATGTAAAAATATCATATGCCAAAATGAGAAGATAGTGTATTTTTCAAGGGTCAAAACCGTGGAAGAAAAGGAAAGAAAAGAATAGCGTCGGATGAACCGACGGTGCACTTGAAGACAGCGTCGGTGCAACCGTCGGATGAAGTGGTACACTGCGGGAAGACTCAAGTAAACATGAAGATCACCGGATCATCCGACGCCCCTTTTCTAGTTGCGTCGGATGACTCAAGAAACCAAGCGAGCAGGAATCAACTGCACCGGATGAACCGACGGTGTTGCAGCGGTTCATTCGGCGGTCATGTGTTTGCTAACAGAGACGTTCGGAGGCAAAGTCCTTCAGCACCGGATGAACCGATGGTATAAGGATTTTTGCGACGGTTCATCTGATGGCTTCGAAAATGCTACCAGGGAGGTTTTGGAAGCAAACCTATCAGCACCGGATGAACCGACGGCTAGGAATGAAGACCGTCGGTGTATACGTCGGATGAAATGTATCAGCAGGAAAGCAACGGTCATGTGACGTGGAGGGCACCGGATGAATCAATGCCTGGGAAAGGTATAGCGGCGGTTCATCCGACGGTACTAATTTCAGCAGCTTTTAGCTAACGGCTCTTTGGACGCCTTGGGCTATTTATACCCCTTCCACTCACCCATTTGTGTGGTTGGAGTGTGTGGAAGTGCAGAGGAGTCCAAGACACATTGAAGATCATATCCAAGCCATCCAATTGCTAAATTGCTCATCCATAGACTTGCACATTCTTTGTGTGTGTGCTTAGTGTTAGGTTTAGCTTAGAGCTAAGTGAGTGCAAGGTGTGCCTACCTTGTGAGGTGATTCTCGAGTGGATCAAGTTGTACAAGGTGTGCCGGAAGCCTTGGAGCCTAGGTGGCTCTCCGGCGAACGTCTTCGACCCTCCGGCTTGGTGTGGAGCGGCGAGGACACTTTGTACGGGGGACGTGGAGACCCCCTTCCCTTGGTGGAGAAGCTCCTTAGTGGAGGCGGCATCAAGGTGACCAAGGGAGCTTGGCGAGCGCCTATGTGGCGAGCCTCTGTGGCAAGTCAAGTGGTACTCTTGGGAGAGACTTGGTGACCGGGAAGCAATACTCTTGTGTAGAGTGCTTCAACAACGTGGACTAGGGGTGGCTTAGTACCTACCGATACCACGGGATAAATCGCGTGTCAAGAGTTTGCTTCCTCTCATCCCCTTTACGTTTCCGCATTACATTCATGCATCCTTGCTTGCTTTTACTTTCCTAGAGTAGTATCTTGCTAGGATTGGATATAGGTTGCAAAACTTGTTTTGGGATGGGAGTTTCACACTAGAACAACCCTAGTTGCACATCTAGATGGTATGCTCTAGTTTATCTTTGATGCAAATAGTGATAAGCCATAGGATAAGTTTTTAAGTTACCTAATTCACCCCCTCCCCCTCTTAGGCTACGAGCATCCGATTCCTTACATAGTGCGAGCTCCACTTTATTCCCGGAGCCATCCAAAAGGCTGCACTTGGTTGGCTCTGTCAGCTTATCTATTGTGTCCAGCATAGGTGATCGACTATCAATGTGCTGTTGACTACCTTCGTCCTCGTTGACATGCTAATGGTCTTCCTCTCTGCCACGTGCTTCTTCTTCCTCACTGCCATGCACATCTTCTTCCTCGAGGCCATGCACATCTTCTTCCTCGAGGTCATGCACATCTTCTTCCTCGCTGCTACTGACAGGTGGTGATTGGGGAGGATGAAGTACCTTTTTCCTTATATCAAAGCCTGATTCTTCTAGAATGGAGACAATTCTGGTGACTGCTTCAACAACTAGGTGTTCCATCTGCGGTTCAGCCTTCTTGTTCCTCTTCTTCCTGTACATTCCAGCAAACTCTTCACCAAACCCTTTACCCCAGCCAAGTGAACTAGACACGCCTCGGACCCGACCTCGATGCTCTGGAGTCTCAAGTGCTGCGGTGAGGATATCATTCTCCCAAACCCCGAAAGAACCATCGCTAGCCTGAGATGCAAGTGTTTTCACCCTAGTTGCTACCCCACCACCGCAGGGTTACTGAATGTTATGTCCCTGCTTCCTTCACTAGTGGTCTTCCTCTTCCCTACCCTTGCCCGTAGATAAGGCCTCGAACGTCCAGGAAATTGGTCCCAAGGGTTCTGTTTTCCTTCTTGAGCTAGCTTTGCATCCTCCTCCTCCCACTCTTTCCTTTTACGAACATAACCTTTTCTGCCCGTCCTGTGTGGCTTATCATGCAATGCTCTCTTTTCTTTCATCCCCTGGCTCAATCGCTGAAATCTAGAAGAATTAGTTTCCTGCACAAACACGGTCCAGTCTTCTGGCTGCAAAAAGGCATGCTTCACAAAGGGAGTCTCCTCTTGGCTCTTAAATTTTTTTCTTAAATGGGTCTTGAACCGCCATTGCAAGGTTCCAATCTCTGACATAGCTGCCTTAACTACCTTCTTGCGAACAGATTCAGCCAGATTGGCTAGGTAATCTAGCTTTTCCTCTAAAACTGTGAACAGCTCTTCCTTCTCAATTGGTGAGAGATCTTCAACTGCCCTGTTGATTGACACCCTCTCTCGAGCAATGAGGCCACAGACCAATACAAATCTATCCCTCGCAGCATCTGGGGTAGGCCAATAATTGTTATCAAGTCCAGTTGCGGTCAACTTGTCTTCTGGCCATTTGGTTTGTGTCCTTGACCCGCGGGATCGAGTACTACTCGCAGCAGAATGTGCTAATTGACCCTGTGAAGAAGGATCACCGTTGATAGGCTGTGAACAAGGTTCACCGTCGATGGGCTGTGATGTTGCACTGGAGGTAGAGGAGTTTGGTGTTGTGGGAGACTGCATAGATGATATTTCAGGTCGTCAGTAGAACAACATAAGCTAGACTGAAAACCTAAACAAAATAAGATAAATTCTTATTCTCTGATAGGCAAAATAGTTGATATTAGCATACATGTTGGGGATAGGTGCTAACCATTTTGACAGGGTGAAGCAATATGCTTATATATCAAAGCAGAGACTAAATTCCTTCAACTGCTTCCTTGTCCAACTTCAGCAGCAATGAATTGTGTGTTCCATGTGTACATGCAACAAGAGGACAAAGCAATTAGAACTAAAGTATGCTAACAGGTCCAAAGCATAACTGTCGATCTGGTACATTCGAAGCATAACAGAATTTGAACAGTTCATATAAGTTCATCTGTTAGCAACAATTTATTCGAACAGACTTGGAGGAACAAAATTCGTCCGTCAAATCCACAGCCACTTAATTAAAAATGAACTATTAAGGCATGCTGTACTAATGCAGGCAATTTCAGGAGAATAATCCTATGTGAACAACCGTAAAGTAGCATGTCTCCCTAATCCATCTTGACAGGAATAGCAGATTGGGTGGCCGAGCACAGAGAGGGCGTTGGGGGTTCAAGCAGCACTAACCTCTGTCGCGAATGAAGTAATTGTTCTCGTGGTGGTCGGAGAGGCCCGATCCGCGTCCCTCGTTGCCTGAGGTGGCCGGCTCGTCGTCGTGGCCGGAGATGCCGGATCCGCGTCACCGTCTCTAGGTTGGCCGGGACGCCGTCCGCACGCCAGTAACCGCGTCCTCGTCATCGTCATCACGGCTGGAGCCGCTTCGCCGACGTCACGCCGGGAACGGTGGGGCTGGAGAAGAGTAGGGCTGCGGCGGGGAGAGCGGCGGCGGCGGGCTAGGGCTGGAGAAGGAGCAGGGCGGCGGCGGGGAGACTGCGGGCGTGGTGGATCTATCTGAATTAGACTCCTGGATCTGTCTGAATTAGACTCCCGAGTATATATATGTCCCCTGCACGCGCGTTACTATGTTCACGGAAATTACTGGCGTGCCCTTGAACGGCTCTCTGGTGGAATTGGAATTCCATGGGCATTATAGTCAATATAGGTGGGAATTTTTGAACACCGCGCGCAAGGTTTGCCTGCTGACGCTGACAATGGATAGTCATCGCCGACGCTGGTTAGTAAACCCGCGTCGGCTAGATAGTCATCGCCGACGCTGGTTAGTAAACCCGCGTCGGCTTCGTCGGCAGGTATCTTCTTTATATAGGCTGCTGACACTGACGCGTGGGCCCGACACTATTTCTTAGAAATGAAACTCACATCCATCAAATATTAGAGCCGCTAAAACAACACCTAAAAATTTATTAAAAATAATATCAATTCATATTTGGACATTTAGTATTTTAATAAAATATCAACAGTCACACTTGTGTACCCAACATTCTTATAATTCGAATATACATCTCATGCTTGTGATATAATAATTCTAATAATATCTTAGTTTGCTCCAAAAATTCTACAAATTGACGTGGCAACATAAATTGGGTACCTAAACTTGTCATAAAAAATTCAAATGGTTTCGATAAAGGAAGAATATACTTGTGTACAAATGGCTACATCTCTCACATAGTTTCTTAGAATGTTGCTTGAACATTGAAGTTTTTCACACTTTGCAACATGTTCGATCTCGTACGCATGAAATTTTTACACAAGCTTGTGTTCACCATAAGATTACGAAATGCAAAGTTTCATTATTAATGGTTGTGGAAAACAAATATTATTTCTATGTTGTACTTACAAAGAACAAGATAAAGTCATATAAACATTATTCACGAATCGAAATATACACTAAACAATGAAATTAATGAAAATATGGGGATTTTAGAAAAAAATAGGAAAAAATCATCAAATTTGGACTAAGTACGACGGAGAAATACATGTTACAAAATTTGACTGCAGATTAAAAGGAGAAATGAGAACTGTTCTTCATTCCAATAGAACAGAGGGGGTGGTTAACCCGCGTCTCATTTGCCCCTCCAATCCTCGTCTCCTACGCCCACCCAATAGAACAGAGGAGGAAACAGACTAGCAGAGGCCACCGCCGCCGCCGCCGCCGTGCCCGCTTTGACATCCAAGAGGGCACCCTAGGCCTCTAATGCGGCAAATGATACCACCGCAACCTTCGATTGGACTCAGAAACGTGACAAATCAAATCTTGTGGATGCCACAGAATATGTAATAATTTACATTTAAGATACATAATTTTTCACCCGCAAAAAAAGATACATAATTTCTATTGATGCTTCCGCCTACATTCCGATGTTCATCCTGCTGACGGCGTACTCCACCGCGGCGCTGAATTCACGCATCCAGAGGTCGAACTCATGACGGATGCGACACTCGACGCTGCAGTAGTGGATAATCCCTGGGATCTCCGGCCCGTAGCGCCTACATCCCGCTGCCCAAATGCAGACGTGGGGATTCTGGACGGGCAGCAACGGAATGTCATCGTCGCCGTCACGAAGCCAGTACCACCACGCAATGTTCTGGAGATCCCGGCGGACGAGGTAGCGCAGCCGGTGCAGGTTGTGATTCTTCCACCGCCTGTCAGGGGGCGACGGCCCGCTGCTGATTTCGTGGAGCAGTGCCATCGCTTCGAGGTCCACAGGGTTGCCACGGTACTTCAGCATCGCTAAGAAGTACTTCACACCGGCGTCTTTGGCAGCGGCCTTTCTGACGAGCTCCAGACCCTCATCGGGATTCCGCCGCCTCATCAACCTCTCCATCCCCTCGAAGCATAATGCCTCCGGATGTTTGGCGAGGCGGAAGCGCTCCTCCATAAAGGACCTGACGTAGCGATTCTTGCACACTTGACGAAGCTCACGCAGTGACACCTGCAGGAGTACCTCATCCGAGTCGCAGATGCGCCGGAAGGTGCCGCAGACCCGATTACGAAGGATCAGGAAACGAATGACGGGCTCACCCTTGATGCAGCAGAGGATGATCTGGGTGACCATTTCATTTGGCAGCAGCTCCATGAAGCACACCGCGGCCATGAAGGAGAAGGGGAAGGAAATGAAAATGCGACGGGATCTGGAAATTGAAATGCGACGGGATCTAGAAATTGAAATGCGACGCGGCCATTTATGGAACTTGAAATGCGACGCGGTTTGGCTGCTGACACGTGGGCCCGACAACTGCCCCTGCCCCTCCACCTTCTCGCGAAATTGAAATGCGACACATGTTTTCGGACGGTTTTGCTCCCAAAAAACGGTTCCCGAGGCGTAGGGGGACGTGGGGCGTGGGGAGGAGAGGCGCCCTAACAGTTCACATCTTGTCATCATAAATACCCGACTGGTTGCTCCCTAATCATATCGTTTCTTCGCTTCATCTTCTTTCCCCTCGCCATCACCACCGGTACCACAAACTCCAGTCACCAAGAGATCACCAACAAGGAGCGAGAAGAGCATGGCGTCGAGTGACCCGTCGGCGAAGCGGGGACGAAGGGAGGATGACGACGACGACGAAAGCCGCCGTCGGAGGAAGTTGACCATCGAGAAGGGGAAGGAGCCAGCGGCGCCCAAGGAGAAGAAGGAGAAGAATTCGGAGGCCGCCGACATCATCTTCGCCGTCAAACTGCTCCAGGGCGCGTTCATGAAGCTTCTAGATGTTGGCGCAGCGTTCAAGATCGAGGCGCCTGACGATTACAAGGATTGCAGCCTCAAGGGTCTCACCTTCAGGATCCACGTGTTGGCTGAAAAGTTTGAGAAGCTCCCCGTGGTCCAGTGGTCTCTCCTCGGCGACGACGACGGCTCCGACGGCGGGACTCCGACAGCGGCGAGCGACTAATTGATCCACTCCTGTACCATTAATAATGTGTTTGTGATTATTGTGTGTTCGTCAGTTTGTTCTCGTCAGGTTGTTGGACTGCTTAATTTGTCGATCATGAATTGCTTATAGTTTGTTTGTCGATCATGAACTGGTTAGTTTGGTTGTTGGATTTTGTATACATGTCGCATGAACTCGATCTAAAAGACGCGGGTATATCCATCAGCATCGCCTACAGTATCTGTTCCTCCTGTGATGAACTCGATCTTGGAGACAATGGATAGTCATCGCCGATGCCGGTTAGTAAACTCGCGTCGCCTTCGTTGGCAGGTAGGTCCGGACTGCTGACACTGACACGTGGGACCGACACTATTTTTTAGAACTGAAACTCGCATCCATCAAATATTAGAGCCGGTAAAACAGCACCTAAAAATTCATTAAAAATAACATCAATTCATATTTGGACATTTAGTATTTTAATAAAATATCAATAGTCACACTTGTATAACTAACATTCTTATAATTCGAATATACATCTCATGCTTGTGATATAATAATTCTAATAACATCTTGGTTTGCTCCAAAAATTCTACAAATTTACATGGAAACATAATTTGGGTATCTAAACTTGTCATAAAAAATTCAAATAGTTTCGATAAAGGAAGAATATACTTGTGTACAAATGGCTACATCTCTCACATAGTTTCCTAGAATGTTGCTTGAACATTGAAGTTTTCCACACTTTGCAACATGTTCGATCTCGTACGCATTTGAAATTTTAACACAAGCATGTGTTCACCTTAAGATCACGAAATGTAAAGTTTCATTACTAATGGTTGTGGAAAACAAATATTATTTCTATGTTGGACTTACAAAGAACAAGATAAGGCATATAAACATTATTCACGAAACGGAATATACACTAAACAATGAAATTAATGAAAAGATGGGGATTTTAGAAAAAATTAGGAAAAAATCATCAAATTTGGACTAAGCACGACAGAGAAATACAGGTTACAAAATTTGACTGCAGATTAAAAGGAGAAATGAGAACTGTTCTTCATTCCAATAGAACTGGGCCCCACCCTAATTAGAGATGCGGGGTGGTTAATCCTCGTCTCATTTTCCCACACAAACTGTTCTTCATTCCAATAGAATAGAGGAGGAAGCAGAGAGCGCCGCAACCTTGGATTTGACTCAGAAATGTGAGAAATCAAATCTTGTCTATCAATAACCGATTGGACGATACTTTACAAGATAGAAGAAGACATTACATTCGTAACGAAGCCTGCATTCATCACTACAGAAATACATGCAAAACCCCCTCCGGCTCGGCACCGTACCGCAGAATGCTTTGCATACGCAATGTTGAATGTTGCCTCGCGCTACCGCCGTTGCCAGTGTCGGCCGGCCGAGGCCACGGTGGAGGGCGACACTCCTAATTTGCCAAGCCAGATTGACCCCACAATGCCAGAAATCTAGGGATTGCACATTGCTGATCAAATACGGACGCCCCTATCCTTGCTCCTCGCCCTCAACCTGTTTCATGTACGCAATTGCAGTGGCGTCGGCGTCAGCCCCGCTGTTGGCTCTGTAGAGGAAGACGGCGGCCACATAGGCCGCCCCTCTGTGCCCGTCCTTGGCAGTGCGGTGGAGCTCGTCGAGGGGAGGCTGAGGGCTGCGGTTCCTGCCGAAGATGTCGTCCATCCCGGTGAGGAAGCAGGCCACCGGGTTGCCGGCTACAGCCAGGCTACGAAGGAAGACGTCGTAGCCAACGGGGTCGTTGTTCTGCATCTGCTCGACTGGAACCCGATCCAGTGGCAGGCGCCTACCGACGTCTCTGTCGCGGCAGGGGCGGAGCATGTCCTTGCAGGTTGCCCGTAGGCTGCAGAGGTCCTCCATAGGCCGATTCGATGTCGCACCGACTCGGCCAATGATGATCGCCAGCACCTCCGCCGGGAGTTCCGCGAGCGACCGCAGGTGCTCCCTCGATGCCATGAGTGCCGACGATGATCACGGAGGAGGCACGACGAGGAGTGTATAGGCAGTTGTGGTTTTCTCGCGGGTAGATGAAGGGGATGTGGTGGTTTCGCGGTTATTTATTTTGGAGAGAAGATACAGGAGACGCGTCTCCGATGAGTGGATACTACTAGTTGCACCTCTCGCTTATCGAGGAGTCAAACTCTTTGAAGTTTGACGAAATGTTAGACAAAATACTAATTGCACATCTCGCTTATAGGCATCTTAGGCAGTATCTTAGGCATCTTAGGCAGAATATATAGGCATCTTAGGCAGTATCTTAGGCATCATATATTACAGAAAGGAGATTCATTCAAATTCCACCAATACACATCCTATATATATTACAAAAAGGATTCCATTTCCAGCAATAGACATCCCTGCATTTTACAAAAAGGATCGGATCCAGCAGAAATCAATCTTGCTTCTTTTTCTTCTTTGATTTTTGTATATGGATCTTTTCACGATGGTCGCTTCGCAAGTATGGTGTTTTGTTAGCTCCCAAGACTCGGGGCATGTATGAAGTGTGAAAGGATGGACTTTCGTCAAACTGGATGTATTCCTCCTCAACAACATTTTCAACCCCAACAATCCTTTTTTTTGCAGGCAAAACCACACTCCAGTTATTCTTTGCAAGGTCAGGTACATAGAACACTTGCTCAACAACCTTGGCGAAGACAAACGGTTCGGTTTTGTAATCAAAGACCCGGAGATCAACACTAACATAACCAAATTTGTCCTTGATCATAGCTCTCTTCGCATTGGTGACCCATCTACACCGAAACAAGGCTACCTTGAATCCTACATAATCAAGCTCTCAAATTTCCTTTATTTGACCATAATATGTGGCTGTGTTCTTCTTATTGTCGACGGCCTGTACACGCACACCACTATTTTGATAGATGCTCTTGGCATCCTGGGCCATGGTGTAGAACGTGTATCCATTGATATCCATTGCTTGATATGTTGTAACAGTGAATAATGGCCCTGCTGCTAGTTTTCTTATATCGTCGGTTATAGCAGCGCTGCCACTTTGCTGGACATAATCTCGGAGCCAGCTGTTGAAGCATTGCATGTGCCTCTTTGCAACCCAATCCTCAGTACAGCCAGGGTTTTGTTCACGTAGTTGTTGCTTGTGCTCATTGCCAAATGGTGTAACCTCTACGCTCTGTTCTATCACGGTGAAATGAGCCTTCCTGAAGTCCTCTGGGTGCGGAGTGACTGACTTTTTCCCCAGGGTCCCAACATCTGAAAGCCTACCTTCATGCCGTGAATGAGGCACACCAATGGGGTTTTGGGGGTCCATATAACCCATGGCCCACTCCACTGCTTCAATGGTCTCATAGCCACGAACAATGGCTCCCTCCGGAAATGACCTATTATGTACCAATGATTTGAGGAATCCAAAGTACCTCTCTTATGGAAACATCTGATGAAGGTAAGATGGGCCAAGGTACCAGATCTTCCTCGCAAGGTGTGTTGTTAGATGCAGCATGAGATCAAAGAATGATGGTGGGAAGGTAGCTTCAAGCAGGCATAGGGTCTCGAAATGCCTCCTCTCTAAGGCCAATAGTTTTTACTGATCAATCACCTTCTGTTCTATTTCATTGAAGAATAAACACAAGCTCGTGACCGCATCGCGAACCAGTTCTGTCTTGATACCTCTTAGTGCAACAGGAAGAATAGATGTCATCAACACATGGCAATCATGAGATTTCATCAAGTTGAAATTCATTTTCATGTCCTTCACCGACACTAGCCTCTTGAAGTTCGATGAGTAGCCTGAAGGTACTTTCAAACCATGCAAAAACTCACAAAATTCTTTTCTCTCTGCCTTTGACAAGGTGGTTGCAGCAACGGGAAGGTCCATCCCTGTGTCTGTTTCTTCTGCATAGAGCTCCGGCCTAATGCCGATTTCTTTAAGATCATCCCTTGCATTTTTATGATCTTTTCCTTTCGACTTCTGTTGTAGTAATGTTCCCAAAGTAGCTTCACACACATTCTTCTTGACGTGCATGTTGTCAATCGAATGACGCACATCCAAAAGCGGCCAATACTCTAGCTCCCATAGAATTGATTTCTTATTCCACATTCCTCGCCCATCTTCTTCTTCTTCTACACCATCTCGCTTCTTTCTTTTGTGAAGTTTCTTTTCAGACAATTTGGGTAACTCCTCGATAGTTTTGACGTCCTTGACTTGCAAGTGGAGCAGATCTCCAGTCACATGCATTGGCGCCTGTCGATTCTCCTTTTCCCTATTAAACTGACAATCCATGTCCCGGTAGGCATGTTTCTTGCCGAGGAAATGATGGTGCCCCATAAATGAGAATTTCTTTGAATTTCTTAGCCACACTGCACAAGTTTATTCCAAGCAATGTGGGCAAGCTGCACCTTTCCTTTTACTCTGGCCAGAAAGGTTGCGATGAGCCGGGTTGTCGTTGATGGTGTTGAACAACATGGCGTGCAATGTGAACTCCTCACGGCCGAACTCATCCCAAACCTCTTTCACACCAGGCTTCCAAAGTATCTTCAAGTCATCAACTAGTGGCCTCAAGTAGACATCAATACGGTCGCCAGGTTGTTTTGGCCCGGAGACCAATATTGTCAGCATCATGTATTTCCATTTCTTGCATAGCCAGGGTGGAAGGTTGTACATTGACAGCACGACAGGCCAGGTGCTATCTGTTGAGCTCTGGTTACCGAATGGGTTCATGCCATCTGTGCTCATAGCGAACCGAATGTTCCTGCTTTCACCGGCAAAATCCTTGAAGTGGGAATCAATGTTTTGCCATTGTTGGCCATCTACGGGGTGCTTAATCTTTCCAACTTCCTTCGTTCGTGTCTTATGCCAACGCAAGACTTGGGCCTCCTTTCGTGTGGCGAATCATCTTCTCAACCGAGGAATGCTGCAAAAATATCATGCTACCCTCAGAGGAGCCCCTTTAACCTTCTTCTTCTTCTTACCTGTGATCTCCACGGGCTCGTTCTCGTCATCATCAGCATTGTTATCATCATCACCATCTTTTTTCCTCTTGTACCGATCGAACCCACACTTGGGGCACTTGTCAAGGTCTGCATAATCTCCACGGAACAATACACAACTGTTCTTGCAAGCATGAATTTTTTCAACCTCTATTCCCAGATGACAAATTATCTTCTTTACCTCATAGACAGACTCGGCTATTTGGTTTCCCTCGGGTAGCATGTCCTTAAGGATATCCAATAGTTGTTTGAAACTTTTGTTGCTCCAACCATGATCTGCCTTAAGCTGCAGAAGTTTTAGATCACCAGAAAGGTGAGAGTACTTCTTGCAACCAGGATAGAGGGATTTCTTTGAATCTTCAACGAACTGCTTCAGCCTCGCTAATTCAGAAGCTGTATACACTCCTTGAAACTCAACATCTCGCAACATTTGATCAACATTGTGCACACGTTGCAACAACTCACCATCATTGAAGCCCGTAACTTCTTGATCAGTGATATCCTCAGACCTCATCACAATTGGTGGGAATGGTTCATTTTCCTCATCAAAAACTCCACCTTCATCAGGCTCTTCATCATGGCATCCTGTAGCATGGTGTCGCGCTTCACCTTCATTTAGGCATCCTGGTTTGACTTCATTAATCCCTTCCCCACCATGTTTATTCCAACACGCGTAATTTTCTTTGAAACCACGTGTGATCAAATGATGAAAAATGTTATCCCGTTGTCCGAACTTCTTCTCGTTGAGACAATCTTTACAGGGGCAAAGCATTGCCTGAACACCACGGTTTCTCATATCCGCCTCTGCTTGATCTAGAAAACCATTGACCCCCATTAAGAAACTGGCCCAATCTCGGGACTTACTACTGTACATCCAAGCCCGAGCAGCAGCAGCCATCTGCAATTTTCATACATCAAATGAGCATAATGCATCACCAAAACCGATGAGTAACAGGATTATGACAGCGAAGTTCAATAAAAGGGGCAATTTCTACCTTGACGAGGACTGTCTACGAGGCGAGCGCTTCCGAGGAGGAGGACGAGGCGTTGTGGCCGTGGCGACGGCGACAGCGCGGAGGACGGCGACGGCACGGAGGACGGCGCCGAGCCCGAGGAGGAGGATAAGCTGCTGCTTTGGATGACGTACGGCGTGGAGGGACGCCGCGGCGCGGAGGGACGCCGCGCCACGGTCGACGTCCACCGGCACCTTTCGCCGTCGCGCACGCGGCCGGTCGACCTGCGGCAGCGCCGGCTTTCTGAAAAGAGAGAGCGCGCGCAGCGAGTGGGGCCTTCAGAAAGCGCGCGAAAATGCTGCTGCAGCAACGGCGGGGAGGGAGCGAGTGGGGCCCTCAGAGGAGAGAGAGCGAGTGTAGTTGTCCGAGATAGCAGAGTGGTCGGAACGCAAGAACAACGACGCGTAATAACAACACACGTCTCTATTGTGAGAAAACAAAGGAGATGCTAGCTCCAAATAAGCGTCGCCAATTGGGTCGTCATAAAATGAGACGCGTCCTAAAAATAACGCGTCTTCAATAGGAAAGTCATCGGTAACGGACTTAAAGAGCCCGTTACCGATAGGTTTTACTTTCGTAACGGACGCATGTTAACGTCCGTTACAAAGAAAATATATAATGGGCGTTTAAGAAGTCCGTTACCAGAAGTCCTCATTGGTAACGGGCGTTATAGTGGCGAGGTCAGGGCGAGATCGTGGTCGACTCTGCCGCGCTTATGCGTAACGGGCGCCAAACAACAACCGTTACAGATGGGGTCCATGTAACAGGTGTTAAGAGCCCGTTACAAATGCTACGTGACCTATGTGAGGTTTTCACGTAGTGGCACCCGTTCCGTTTTACTTCTCACCCATATCTTTCGTCTCTCCCGATGACCGTCGCTTTCTCCATGGACTCTGCCGGTGCAGACCCGACCGGTCATGCAGCAACTGTGCCGCTGCTCGACCCTGTTTGGTGTCCTATTATTCAGGGACCCAACGTGCCCTTCCTTGCCGCGAGACGTGCTAGCAGACATCTCATCGCCGTCGTCCGCCTCGTGTATACTCATAGCTGCTGGTGAGGACCCCTGCATATGCCAATCTCTTTCTCTTCTCTCTGGTTCGTGCTATATGCAGCTGTACGTGAAATCTCGTTCAAGTAAACAGTACCATGCGTACCTACATGTGCATGCAGAAACTAAGGCTCCATACATCTGTTATCTGTACGTACATGCTTACAAGTCAAATAGTTGTTTTTCGTGGTAGCTATGCAACAATGATGACTTCGAACATCCGAAGTCTCTTGTGCTACTTTTTATTCTTGATCCCTAGGATAGTCATTGGCTCCACTAGATGCAATTTTCCGACATCATCATCTTTTTCCCGTAATCATTGTTGTGTTCATCTATTCACTGATAATCATTTTCTTGTTTATTATTTGCTCATGATGACATCATCTTTGTGTCATTCAATCAGCTATCATTTTCTTGTTTTATCCATATCTTTCACGTTTTAGCTCCGTTTTTATCCGTTCAGTTTTCATCATACATGTTTCTGAAAATTAATTTAATATTAATTTTGTTAATGCTTATTAAACATGCCTTTTCTAATTAAAAGCTACCTAGTGTTATACACCGTTTTTCATGATCAATACTAATTTGATTAATGTTTATTTCATATGCTTTTATAAATAAAATCTAATTAGTGCCATATCTCGGTTTTTCATAAATCAAATATTAATTTGCTTAATATTTAATTAACTTTTCTAATTAAAAGTGCTTAGGCTTTTACCTCGGCTCTTATAAATAAACATTAACTTGACTAATGATAATATGCATGTGTTTTCTAAATAAAATCTATTTAGCTCAACGCGCCATATGTTTTGATTCAATTAGTTGTTCTAACCTTTCTAAATAAAGTGTGTAATTGGTATAACTTATACATGAACTTTTAGAAATAAAACTTGACTAGGTTCTTTCTACGATTTCTTCAAGTAAAGTTTAATTTGAATTAATTCCAATCTAAGGTATTTTCTTTATGAAATATCCTTTACATATATTTTGTTAATTAAAATAAATCTAAGCTTATAGTTTTTTCATGTTCATAGATGCAAATCGTTCTCTACACGTTCTCTAATCTAGCTCTGTCTCAGTGTGTCTTGTTCTAAATCTTTTCGGTTCCAGCTCCGATCAAGCAGTTTCATAATCTTATCAGACCTTTTCCTTCTAAGCACGGTTTGTGTGCTTTAGTGATCCATAGAATCAAACCTATCCTTTAGTACGATCTTTTAATGCTTTTCTTTTGATTGGTGCATTATTCTTAGTTTGCTTGTTTGTTTGCTTTGTATGCTTGTGCCCGATGATTGATGCGAGTAGAAATGAACATGCTTCAAGAGCTTTGAAGAGCAAGAGATGAAGATGATATTCTGAGCAACAACATTACACTGGTTTAAGGCAAGTGTGTTCTTATTCTTTTGTCCCAATAATTAATTAATCACTATTGCATATGTTTTGCATTTAATTTGATGGGTCCTATTAAGGTTTATCCTAGTATTTATTATCATTCCTTGATCAACTTGGGTTTACCTTTATGTTGGGTAGTACTTGCTTAGCTGCTATATCTTGGGTTATGGTGGTTCTAATGAACAACAATAATGAACTTGATTTACTTTTATGCTATACCTCTGGTTAATACAAGATCATATGCATTAATTGGAACATGGAGAACCACCCAGGACAACAGTGCAACCACAAGACATATGGCTCTGTCTTGGCTAATTAATTAGAAACCTTAGTGTGTGGTATGCTTTACCTGAAAGGGGTGAGGGGGTGCTGGTAGTTGGTGTATAGCCCAGCTCTCAATCTGATCTGCTCTGTGGTAGCTTTGCAGGTTGAGAGAGGGTTATGCATTACGCTGTCATGTAACCTAGCGAGCAGCATGCATTAAGGAATCTTTGTAAAGGCCTCATAGCGTCTCTATGCAATCACACCTTGGTAGTGTGGTATGATGCCTGATCAGCATCGCGTGGTTGGGTTTAAAGTTCTTTTGAACTTTTACGCGACTTGTGGGTAAAGATGTACAACCTCTGCAGAGTGTAAAACTAATCGATTAGCCGTGCTCAAGGTCAAGAGCGACCTCGACCCTTACATGATAATTGAATTTGAAGATGTACTTAAATCGTGGTTTCTGGTTATGTTAGCCATATGCTTATGGCGTATCTCTTTATGTTAATGTGGGTTGGTATATACTTATATCATAGTAATCAGGTGCTAATAAAATTTGACCAACTAAAAGTGCTTAATGCAGTCAACCTGTCAGCCTTTCCGTGTCAAGCCTTTGCATTCATACTTTCCCCACACTTGCTGAGTACGACATGTACTCACCCTTGCTATAAACAGTGTTGCTCAGAAAGAGGAAGATGCTATGAAGATGTTGCTGAGTTCTAGGCGTACGCAACTCCCAGTCGACTACCTGTGATGTTTGGAGCCTTCGTTTCCAGGATTTAGGGTAAAACTCTGATAATCTTTCTTTTTCTTTACGTGATATTGTACTGTTATTCACCTATGTCAACTATATGCATGAAACTTGATCCTGACATACATATAGGTATGCACTTGGTTTGCTTTTATAAAACCAGGTGTGACACACGGCCGCACAGGTAGGGATCGAGTGGGGGAGAGGCAGGGTGGGTGGAGAATGGGAGGGGTGATGGTTAAAAAAGCGCTGACGAGTGGGCCCCATGTGTAAGAGGTGAATAAACAAAGAAGATAAGAGGGTATATGAGAGTTGGGTTGGAGTTGGAGGAAAATAAAAATCTCAAATGTAGATGAGAGATCTTTATATAAGGGGATGAGGGCTTAATTTTAAGAGCCCGGTTGGAGTTGCCCTAAGGGATCCTTTGGAACATAGGAATGAGAAAATACAACAATAGGAAACACATAGGAATACCTGTAGGAATGCAAGTGTAAAATAGAGGATTAGAAAACAAAAAATAAATTGCACTATCGTTTGGATAGGCCGTAGGAAAAACATATAGATTTCAGTTGAATGTTACCCTTAGCACCCTCATTGGACTTTACTTGTTTAGCAAATCTAACCATTTCATCTATCGCTCATTGAAAAATAGGCTGGCTGGCAGGAAGTACAATTACCTAGCAGCAATAGCACATAAGTTTCTCATTCCTTGTGCATAGGGATTTCACAAAGAAGTTTGAGTGGATGTTTGTTGACACTCAAAAATGTCCAAGATGAGTCAAGTGATCACCTCCTCATCGTCCATCCACTCAAACTCTGTGTACATAATATCTATCTTTTCGTGTGGTAGGATTATGCACGTCGAAGTCATGGCCTGTTCATTTGGCTTATCAGCCACCAGTCAGCGGTACTTTTCTCTCAGAACAAATCAGCCACCAGCCACCAGTACTTTTCTCTCAGAACAAATCAGCACCAGCCACCAGCCAAACGAATAGGGGTTGTATATCCACATCACTCTGGTCTGTATATATGTTTTATATTTCAAGTATCTTATTCTTTTCTTCATTCAACTGTTATGTTTCAATTATCTCAAGCATTTGTTTCCGACTTTGTTCGTTCTCCAATTTGGGAAAGGGTAACTAGGCACTGTATTGATTGTTACAGGTTATGATGCTAATTCATATGTTTTGAGCATACAATTCGCCGTTGTGACATGGTTTTTTCATTAAAAGAAGCTTCAACGAGAAATCGAAATTGAATCTACTGATGCCATATGCTTTGGTCCCTCTAACTCAGTCTATCTAACTAACTAGGATCTTTGAGGAAGATTAGCGTCCGGACGGGGCGTGCAAAAGATAATATCGGCTAGCTGCATGCTAACCGTGTACAATTTGTCTTTCGAATGAGCCTGCCAGCCAAATCTGTCTGTCCTTTTGTTTGTTTTTGAAGTAACAATAGAGCCTAGTGATTTGGGCCCACCAGTGGCCCAGAAGAAGACCCGCCAACTGACATCTCCGCTGTACGCCATGGCTCCGCCTCCGCCGCCGCCGCCACCGCCCGCCCACCGCCTGGACCTGCGCGGCCGCTTCAAGTAACTCCGCTGCCATGCCGCTCCGCTCCGTAGCCACTTTTCACTTGCCAGCTGGGGACTGGCCCTGGAGCTTGGGGTCCTCCCCTTGGGGAGCCAATGGCGAGCGCGCCCCGCGGATTCTGAGCTCAGGGGACCAGGTCGGCGCTTCCAAGTTCCAAGGTTCGTTCGATTGTTCTTAGAATCTTAGCTCATCAGGCAGCCGCTGAGTTTTGCTTACAGAGATGTCTCTGGCACATTGCACGTATTCAACCTGTAAGCACTGAATAACTGAATAAGCATCCGACTGACATATCCACTTGGCAATGTGCCAGAGAGATGTCTCAGCAGGAGAATGTTCCGATTTCATGGAATACAGGAGTTTTTAATATACAAGAATCATGAAAACCTGGCCACATTGCCAAGTGGGCCCCTTCGTTCTTACATTTTTATTCAACTGTAAATACAATAGGAGCCTGTTTTGGCAGCCAGGTTGAACCAATATTTCGATGCTAAGGATAATATACTGAAATCTAGATGGAAAACAAAAGAAAATCCGCTCGTCCAACGTTAATCACCAATTGATTTGAGCTAAAATCGAGCTGAACTTGATACCCACGAGCTATGAATCCTTTCACCTCTGCAAATGACAAGCAAACCACTACGCATAACCTTGTTATGATCATGTATTTCTCCGGTTGTAGCTGCTTGTTGGCTCTGGCTTTCTTCATCTCCACCATTTTCAGGTGGCAAGATTTGTTCTGAGCCACCATTTTGAGGTCCTACTTTTTTCTTTTTGCAGAAATAGACTATCAAGGCAACCACAAGAGAAGTGGTTGAGGCAACTCCGGTAGCGATGATGGGTCCTGCAAAGCTGTCAAAGGTGAGGCTACCTGTGCCAGATATGGTGCCCACATTTTGGCAGTTGTTTTGATCTCCTATCCATTTCCTCTCGATTTGAATGATAGTGTCTCCACCTGTTATGTTGAGGATTGCCTGTGAGATGTCACCGACTAAGGGCGATCCCTTCCTCAATGCCTGAGAAAGAAGAGAAACCCTTTTGTAAAACTCAGGTGCCCCGTCTCAGGCTGTCACACATTGGTGTGCAAACGTAAATAAAGCTGAAATTGAACTCATGCCAAAGTAAACTTAATGTACACAGTTAAAACTTACATATCCAAAACCTGCAGTCTTATATATTGGCCCGACCATGGTGTATCCCATGCAATGCTCTGCGAGAAATAATTTGATGTATGGGATTTCATCTACAAGGGCAGCAATACCACCATTCTTGCTTCCCTTTGAAAGTGCATTGTGATAACCTTCAGAGGTGTCATAGGGCTTGATCTTTGAAGCGTCAAAGCCGAGTTATTCCAAAAGACCCTTGATGTAGGAACCACGCCCATACCCAACAGATTGTCCAGTTTTTAGAAGTTCGTTGACATTTGTTACAGTTGGTTGGAGCTGTTGCACTGTTAGCATGGATGTCAAGCTTGCAGTGTAGCTTGACTTAAGTACGACAAGGAAAAATAGCCATATGACCAATACTATCCGAGAGGTAAGGCGTTTCACCTTCTCTTCTGCAGAAATTGCATTAGAAAATATTGTTTTCAGACATCGTAAATGAAAGTTCAGAAAAGAAAAAAAAATCATAAGGCTCAACGTTTGGTAATCTTTTCACACATACAGTGGGAGATGTGCCTTCTTGAGTTTCTAATTTCATATTGGCTTGATATTTTTCTATATGAGATTTACCCCCCATATTTAGGAACATGTGAGTTGTAAGAGATGGCTTATGGACTTATGGCATTTAGTGAAACCATAATATGATGGTAATATATTCCTTCGTGCATTTTTAGAATTTCATACTTGTTTGATAGTTCTGAACACAAGATTTTCCCCCTTGTTTAATTGGTCACTGTGTGCTGTAGGACATGGCTTATAAACACAGCACATTTAGTTGAAAACATCTAAACAATACACATTTCTTTTTTAAGTTCTGGAATTTTTCTGTATGAAGTAACTTGTCAGGATAAAAGGCATATCAAATTGATCATCATGCTATATCTGTCTAACTTAATTCAGGGAAAAAAAGAATTGGGTTGAGTGCACTCAACTCTCTTCAAACAGTGAAAAATATATCATTGTAGCCAGCTGTCGTGGAACTGGATCCTGAACATTCTTGTTGTTGCCTAGAAGCTCCAACAACCATATCACAATGCCTGTATAGATAAAGAGTATGATAGTCCCAAACCACATGCCAGGTGTCAGTGGCTTCAAGAAAATCCATGCATTCTTGTCTACTCTTTCCTTGACAGGAACAACCATTGCTATCCCTGATTCAGTGTAAGGCAGAGTGAAGTCAACGTACAAACTTCTGTTGTACCTAATTGTTACGTCTCCAACTGCTATGTCATACTTCTGTCAGTGTAAAAGGAAAAAAAATTGTTTAACCAAGAGTCGGGGAAAAAAAGAAATTTTGGTTGGGGGATTGGGAACAGGGGGCATGCAAAGTACCTCAGAAATTGTGTCAATGACTCAGTAAACTCACGAAAGGCTTAGATTTCTTTTCTTCTATTATGGTATTGGCACCATTTACTATACTAGCATGGTATTGGAATAGCTGAGTAGTTTGTTTTATTTTGAAATAACAGCATGACATAGTAAATTTCAGATCACGGAAAGCATAAATTTATGCAACCTATACTTTCGAATTGGAAAGTATAAACATGTGAAGTATGTCTTACCTTCAGGTAAACTTGGTTGACAAAATCATCATAACTTGAACTTACATTCTCTGTGGTGTTAAATACTACATATTCATAAGGGAGTGCATAAGGAAGTCTCTTTACTGCCTCTTCAAATATTTCAATTGCAAGTCCACTTGCTTTAATTTCACCTGTTAGGGAATCTTCATTGACATCTATATATGTTGGATAACTTCCACCTGCGACTATACCAACTTGAAGCTTCTTTCCGTTTATCGGAATTTCCCAGCCTCTGGGCACCTCTGTAGATTCTCCTGGCCAAATCACGATATTCAAATTACGTGTGGTGCTCCAGTATGTTGTGTTTGATCTCTTTTGATCTGATTGCTGTGAAATTCCATTTTGTGCAGTCCAAAACCCAATTACTCTATGTGTTTTTCCAACTACATTTATTATCTGAAACATGGAAACTTGCAGCTGTCCATCTGTAAGGTCAAAGTAACCACTTAAACCTTCAAATTTAGTTTGCAAAATCGCCTTTAGGACTGCTGGACCATTTTTTGGGTTCTCTAAAGTTTTTGAACTTGTGTAGTTTTTTATTGCAGGTGGTTGCTGAAAGTTTTCTTCAGTAACCTTTGCCTTTTCAGCTGCTTGTGCTACTGCCCAGATTGTATCATAGCTCCATAGACCAAAGATGCTTAATTTCAATGTGGGGTCATTTGGATGATCATTTCGGGATCTCATATACCATCTCATGGTGAAATTGTCAAGTTCTGTTGACTTAGGAACATAGGACTCAACCCCCAAGGCACCATTCATTGCTTCCACGACTGAAGGATTTAGGGAATCTATGAGACTTGCTAGTCCATCTGTTATGATCCAAACAAACCCTTTGCTCATCATGCCAATTTCCTTTGCTTTTGTGAAGAAGAGAGAGCCCAAGGAGAAGGACATGTGAACAACAAAAACCCTTGTTTGCATTGTCATCAGCTTGTAGAGTTCTTGGGTAATTTGTTCACCTGTTGCTGATTCATCTATCGCACTCTGATAAGGAATATGGGCATCTATTCCTTCAAGGACATTAACAAGGTCTGGTATAATACCTCTACCATAATTGTTGTCTACATAGATTGGCACCACCTCTCTCCATCCATAGGTCTTGATTATGGAGGCAATGCTGCTCACTTGTGCAGAGTCACGAGCTGTTGCTTGAACAAAATATGGAAGACCACGGGAAGATAAAGATGTGCTTGTTGCTGTGAATGATATAATTGGGACTTGATGCTTATTCCCGAGAGCTGATACAAAAACAGCTTGAGAAGATTTCTGTGGGCCAATAATAGCTTGGACATTGTAGTTCTCCAGCAAGTCAAGAACTGTATACATGCGTAGAGTCAGGCTTCAACTTTTTGATGGAAGCAAATTCATTATATTTAGAATTCAGATACTCTGCACCCAGAATTGATTCACTGGGAATAGCTCTATCAAAGTATTCACAAGAGATGGATGGATGGGAATCACTCACTACACCATTTAACTGTGAGTTATGACTTATGACTGTCATGGAACATATAAAAAAGGTTGTTCCTGTAAGGTTGCATTGGCTATCATTATCACATCAACCTAAAGCTATGGTAGAAATCATTTCAATCATAAATTCAATGACACGCATAGCCCAAGGCTGATGCAGTACCTGCAGTGAAGGAACTACATGGATTGCAAAAGTTAGGTGCCACTAAATGTAAACGTATCATGTTTTTCCATTGCATGAAGTGGTTTTCAAGACATGATTGTCAATGCCTTGTAACTGTACTATTTCATAAAAAAAAACCATCATCTAATGCATCAGCGCTGCTTGTTTTTTGCATCAAAACCACTACAGTGTACAGATCGCTTCTAGGTACATGCTAAATTTCAGCTAGGGTGCATTTGTTAATTCATATTTAATAGTTTATAATTACCCCCATTGTTTCCACATTGGGAGTTATAGAATTGGCTAAACTAAAGCACCCCTGCCTCTTTATATATGGAGTTCTCTGTTTATTCTGTGTAACCATTTAATGTAGTGCAACAGCTTTGTAGGCTTTCAGATGGTTTGCTGTGTTCAAAATCCCGAACTTCCAAGATACTAATGTGTGCAAACTGTACATAACCAGGTAACACATACTCTATCAAGTGTCAAAATCCATATAAGGATGAAACTCACCTGCAGCTGCAGCTTGGACATCATCACTCATGGAGTCCCTGACGTGGAGGACGAGCCGTGTGGTGTAGTTCGGATGGACCGCATAGAAATCCTCGACAGCTATTGAAATGCTGGTATGTGCTACCTTGCCAACTGTTGTCCCCAAATCAAGTACCACCCCTACATGGAATTCTTGTACTTTGCTTTCTGTAAAATTTTGGGCAACTGCTGAGCTGAAGGCCAAGAACAGGAACATTGCGATCCTAACTGTTGTCGCCATCTCACTGTGATGTTTGCAGAAGAACCTTTCTGCACTGGTGCACTAGTTATAGATGCATAAGTTGTCATCTCTCGTGTTAGTTAAACTTAGTCAATAAGTCAAATCTCTGTTAGACTACTGATTGTCTCTGATCAAAGTTTGTCCCTTCGTCGCAGTTCCTGTCAAGAATTCAAAATTGTTTGATCTCCTATTTCGAGGTTTCCTTCTTTCGCCCTCTACTTACCTATCAAGGGCTTAACTACCTTAGACTCTGATGGCATTACATTTCCTTCTCTGTTGAATCGACAAGCGCATGTGGTTACAAATGCAAGTGAAATTTCCCTGTGACTTCCAGTAGCAGACTGTGACTTCTCAGTGATAATATAACCGAGTGAATCGGTCAGTGGTATCGGAACGTTGACCCAGTACGGTATGGACATCTGCGAGCAAGTCTGAGCGTGTGTAAAGCGGATTCTTATTTTGTCTGTATAGTATGTCTGTGGGGGGTTTTTTTCTCAATTTTTTTTAAAGTGCTTTTGTCTGTGTTTGAGCCTTGCACATCTTGGGCCGTCTCGGAAGGAAAACACCTTGATGCTGATGTGAATGGTATAAATTTCAGAACCAATGCAAGTAGCATCTTAAGACTACCAATGATAAATTTTTTGTATGTAGAAGTATTCTTTTTATCTTGTTAGCAGTGTCGGCAGTCGGCACCGTCGTCTGGCTGAGTTGGTCTTATTGCAAACGTGCTGGCAAACTCGCTGGTGAATATTTTTCGAGATGTTTGTAACTTGACACCGTCTGAATACATTCGATAGTGAGGCACGTGTTGTACCGGCCAAACTAGGTAGACGATTTCTTCTTTCATTTCAACTCAAGTAAAAGCACATTCTTACATTTCTTGAAATCGTTCATAAGGGTATGAAGTGGGTGGGTGCTAAGGTGAGCTCTGCGAGCATATAATTTGCACTATTTCTTGAAAATATAACACTATGTACATTAACACACAGTGGCAGACTCAGAATCTTAGCAAGCGGCAAGCCACTATAATTTTTTTCATATACAATTATGTATAACATATATACAAATGATGATCCATATATAATTCAATAAACAAACTCAAAAATTACTGAGAGTTTTAATATATAAGAATAAAAACAAATCAAGCCTTAAATTTAACAATTAAATGTGAAATTTACATAAATTACAACACAAATAGTTCGAACATGTTAAATCCAAAATAGGCATAAAAGAAGCTTACACAAAGTTTCTCTTCCACCATGGTTCCAGGTAAGGTGATGAAACAGAAGCAACAACCTTCTTTGCTGCTTTTTTTTTTTTGAAAAAAAGAGATGTCTAGGTTCCTCTTCATAATTTAAAATTTAACAAACAAATACGCAAGTGTTCTTAACATGATGTACACAGGGGCGGATCTAGCCCTTCCCATCGGGGTCAGCTGACCCCGACAAAATTTTATATTCCCTAAGTAAATCATTGTTCATTGCTAAGCTAAACAAGCATTGACACCGTCATTTTAATAGAGCTGACCCCGACGGCCAACTCGGCTGGATTCGCCCCTGGATGTACATGTATGGATTGAATTGGACCACTGCACAACAGCACAAGGTTCGCCGTATGCCGGTACAAGTTATGCGACCAATAGGGAAACCAACATAAAAGCCTCCTCGTAAAGGCCACAAAACCATCAACCAAACCCTTTCTTTAGTAAACCCTTTTTTAAATCAAGCATTTGAGGTCTAGCAAATCTATTTTTATATACATACAAATATATACTAGTAATACATATACTGAGGCTACTGAGCCATTTAACCTTCAAGATCACCCACTCACTACTTACCACAGCTCTCCACGCCTCACTTTCACCATTCTCCTACCTCTCTTCCATTCCAACCACCCCGCACTTGGCCTCCGATCGATGATCCGATCCACCGGCGCCATGGGTACCAGCTCCGCCGCCTTCAAGCCCCCGTCGCCGCGCCTCCGCTGCGTGTTCATCTCGTGCGGCATTGGCAGCATCCTCGTCGCCGCTGCCCTGCTCGCCGTGACGCTGACCGTGTACCGCGTCCGCGAGCCCGTGATGACGATGAACGCCATCTCCCTCAAGGACCCCGCCGCCGCCGCCGCGTACTCCTCCTCGTTGACGACGCCTCCGCCGCTCCTGACGCTGACGGTGGTGGCGGACGTGTCGGTGCGAAACCCGAACGCGGCGTCGATGCGGTACGGCGCGACGGAGACGTCGGTGTACTACCGGTCCCGGCGGGTCGGGGAGGCGAGGGGCCCGCCGGGTACGGTGCCGGCGCGGCGCACCGTGCAGATGAACGTGACGGTGGACGTCGCCGTGGGCGCGCTCCTCGGGGACCCGGCGTTCCTGCGGGACGTTGCGGGCGGCGGCGCCGTGGAGGTGGCCACGGCCACGCGGGTGCGCGGGCGCGTCGCGGTGCTCGGCGGGCTCGTGCGCCGCCGCGTCGTGCTGGAGATGAACTGCACCGCGACCATCGCCGTCGCCGACATGTCCATCAGCGACCAGAGCTGCGAGCAGCGCGTCTGGTTGCAGTAGATGATTGAAGGAGAGACGTCTAGCTTATGTGCGCTCGATCACTTATGCATCTATCGCCGTATGATCGCGGATGTCAATACAGTACTTACGTGGTAATAAGGTCGATCGATGATCGGCTTGTACTCTATTGATTTAATGTCCATAATTTCGTATATCCGTCGACGACATTGCATGCATTTGGCTCTATAGATGTTCAACTGGGCAGCCCCCGACACGACACGAATACGGCTAAACACGACACGATTTGGCCGCACCTCACGGCAGGAGGGAGGGAGGGATCGAGGACGGACGGCGGCCGCACGCCCCACGGCCGCACCCTATGTGGAGTAGCAAGACGGCGGCCGGGGAGGGGCGCCGGCAGCCGGCGACCGACGGCTGCGGCTGCGGGATTAGGAGAGGAGAGGACGGTTGGGTTGGGATTAGGGTTTGAGTACAATTTATATGCCGAGTTCATGGCTGGCTGAGTGGTGGGCTAGCTGGCGGACTTTTAATTGGGCTTCAACAACTAGTAGGCCAAAGTCTAACGGACACTCCCAGATTAGTCGTGTTTAGACGGACCACTCTATTTTTCGTGTCGTGTTCGTGCCGGTACTGCGTGCCGAGATCGCGGCCCATACACGGCCCGCCTATGGTGTCGTGCCGGCACTGACACTACATCCACCGTGTCGTGCCGGCATTGACACTACATCCACCGTGTCGTGCTGTGTTCATGTCGTGTTTTTAGTGTCATGCGTCGTGCTGCTCATCGTGTCTGGCCCATCTGAACATCTATATTTGGCTCTTTGAAAGCTGCAAAATTTCACGACTGCATCAGGAACATCTGGAATGCTCAGCTCAACTAGACATGCACAATTCCATGCACGTATGTGCTTTACTGTTCCCATGCATGTGCACTACAAGCAGTGACGTACATAATAAACCCACCACAATGAATGGAAGTGCAGGTATGCTAGTGCTACACAGGTATGTTCCACAGATTTTAAAACGACTTCTGCTAATTTGTACTATTGTCTTGTGATAAAAAAAATACTGCGCAAAACAAAGAAGCCGAACAGACGGAGATGGACCGACCAGATCCATTTGGTTTATCCCCTATTTTCAACAAAATAGCAGGAAGCATGATCTCTGTTTTCTGTAGGGACGGGTCCGGGACACCACCGTCCACCGAGGAGGTCGACTCTGTTTCCGTAGGGAGCCGCCAATCATCTTCGTCTCTGGCAGTGACAGAGTCAGCTTTTGGTCACGACTAAAGTCAAAATTGAGCGGTCAAAACTAGGAATCGGATTGGATCAGATAATACCTTCTCCACATCCACATCTATATTTTTTTGTCAGATGTGGAGCGGAGCAGATATTACACGGATGCGGATTTTTTCGGATGTCGGATATGGTGCGGAGTCGGATCGGTGTCGGAGCGGACGCGGATAAATATAGTCGGATAATACATGTTTATATTCAACTTCAAATGGTGATCAATATTTTTTAAAGCAAAACCGTAAAGTAGCAACATAATATGAAAAATACTCTTTATGATCCGCTGATAATGAAAGTAATCTTCACTGTCGAGAATGACACTTCACACTCTGACTTCGAATAAAATTATTATGAGTTCTCAACTTATACTTAAGAGTATAGCAAGCACGTCAAACAAAATAACTAAATATGGATAGTTAACAAGGGTTTTTGATGCACGTGCACACACTATATATATGACTAAAATTTGTGGGTTAAAAAATTGTGTATACGTAAAAGGTCATAGTGTATGGACTGTATTGGACTGTCATAGGAGTCACATATCCTATTATGGGTCTCGGATTATCCGCATTCAATTATCGGATTATCCATATCCGTCGGATATCGCTACCACCATATCCTAATCTGCATCTGCACACAATCGGATTCGGATTATCCACATCCGCATGGATATAAAAAAACTCTTCTCCATATTTGGATAATTCGGATTCGGAACGGATCGGATGCGGAAATTATCCACACCACTTTCATCCCTAGTCAAAACTATCATATATATACATATGCATGGAACGAAAACCCGGACCAGAAATGAATCGATGAGGCTACTGGTTCACCGATCGGACCCCGGTGTGCAAATATTTTAACCACATATGTAACACAAAGTAGCAATACGAAGTAAACAAATAAGAAACAAAGATAGAAACAAAAAGAAATATAAATGATGTCTTTGTTTTCAATGAAATAATAAGCAACTTGGGTTTGCAGGAAATACCTCTAAAAGGCAGAAAGTATACATGGAGCAACATGCAACAGGAACCCTGACGAGGCCATGGACCAGGGCCCACCAAGACCCCTGAAAAACGCAGTACGGACCCACGTACGACATGCTCCGGCAGCTAGTACAACGAGTATTATGCTGCCCGAGCACATGAGGGCCCGTACGACCTATTTCCGCCATGAGCCAGGAGGCAGGCGGCCCACGGCCGCCAGCGCCCTCTTCCCCGAGTACGTGGCGGCCCGTACGACAAGTTTTCACCTCCGCTCCCGACTACTCGCTCGCACGAGTAGTTTCCGCCTCCCGCCTCCGACTACTCGTTCGCACGAGTAGTTTCCGTCAACAACCCGCGCAGGCTTCACGAGGAAGGCGTGGGGCGTGAGGGCCCCGCCGAATCGAGATCCCGGGATCTCCGCGCACACCTCCCCGCGCACCGCCACGTGCCCGCTCCGCCGCAGCGGTCCGCCCGGGCCAGGCCGATTCGGTGTCAGGGGACAGATTCGTCAAGCCCTGCCACGAACAGCACAGTGGCCATCGTACCGCAAACGGCGTAATGGACGCTGGGCAACGTACGGTACAGTACACGCTACACCCTAAGCATCGGAAGACGCGGCACATATCACCTACTCGCACGAGTAGTTTTCCGTCTCCGACCAGTTCAAGACTTGGCCGTCAAGGCCGCAGGTACACGGCCCCGTTGGTGTCCCGTGATACCCAGGCACGCCACTCGCCACATGTCAACCTCCCTGTGTTGGTCCGCCCTGACCGGGTCGATCCTATGTCAGAGGTCGGATCCTCCTGCCGTTCCTCAAGCAGGGGCGGTACGTATCGTACTACGGATGGCACGGGAAACACTGTGCCACGGACGGTACAGTGCAAGCCGTCACCTATCCCTCGATCGACGCGGTGCAGGCTACTCCGTTTCCACAGGACTCAGAAAAGACAAGCCCCTGATCCCCTGACGGGATCAGGATACGTACCCTGCCTCCTGTACCCGACTAACTACTCGGAGAAGGGTGCAGGGGGCCCCGGGACGACTGCTTGGGACGCACGACTCCGGAGAAATCTACACCGTCACCTGGAGTACCGGAACAGTTCTTCGCCGCTGCTGCTGCCGCCTGACAGCCCGACGCAGAGAAGGACGCCTCGCACTGTGGACCAGCTCACACACTCGATGTAACCGCCCTGGGCCTCTCCCTTGCGACTATAAAAGGGAGAGACAGAGGCACATACAAGACACGTTCGTTTCCACCCCCACACGCACTTAGCATCGATATCTCATCTCATACAACCCCACGCTCACGTACGCAGACTTCTGCTACTTGAACCACTCGCACACCAGGGACTTGGGCTCTGCACCCTCTCCCGTCTTGTTTGTATCCCCTACTACAAACTACCGAGCATAAAGAACACCCCTCTTAGACTGGACGTAGGGTATTACTCTCAGGAGGCCCGAACTAGTATAATCCCGAGTGTCTTTTGTGCTACCGTATGGATCAGAACACGCGTTCTTATAAATTTACTTGCCGGCGGTAACAAACCCCGACAGTTGGCGCGCCAGGTAGGGGCCTTCGCGTGTTTTCGACGTTCTTTTTAGGGTCCGCACGACCCTCCCATCATTCGCTTCGACAAAAGCCGTCACCGAGCTGCTGCTGATGGACTCCCCCGTGGGATCGCCGGGCTCGAGATCCGCTTCGGGAGCCTGAACTTCCAGGCAACCGGAGACAGCTACCTCATGCGCCTCGTCAACGAGACCACCGACGCACCCACGTCAGCACCTGCTCCGACTGTCGCGGCACGCTCGCCCCGACACAAGAGGCGCTCGGGCAAGCGCGCGAAGCAGGCCAAGGCGGACCGACGCTGGGCGGCGCGTGCCAGCTCCCCTCCACGGGTCGAGGCTGGCGCACCACCGGCCACTGACGCGGTGGAGGACTCCCTGCCGCCGGACTCGATGGAGCACATCGCCAGGGAAAGCGCGTTGAAGCCGTCTCCCTCTCAGGGGACGTGCTATGCGGTGGCGTACACCTCTTCGGCAAGCACAGACCCGGGTGCATATGACAACTACCCGAGCCATCGTCTGTGGGGCAACAGGGGGCTCCCGGCGACCTCGCCCGACGAGCAGTACCTCGAGACTGACGGCATGGACGACGTCCTCGACTCGGAGTGGGATTACGTGGGGCTCCGGGACGCTGGTGCCTTCCGTCGTTTCCAAACGACGGCGGACTACTGCTTCGGCTACTCCGACGACTCCGACGACGGGGGTTACGACCCCTCACGCGAGTGCTTCGTCGTTGACAACACCCCGGCAGCACCAGCACCGGCCCACACCCCAGATGGAGCACTTCACTCAGCCCACAGCTCGACGGTGGACAGTGCGGCCGAGGACCAAGTTCTTCCCAACGCCACCGCACAGAGCGCCCGACTAGATGAGTTGGAAGACGCGCAGCGCCAGCTCAACGACGAGCGGGCCCAGCTCCACTAACAACTTGGGCAGGACCCGAATCCGACTCCCGCTCGCGCACGAGCAAGGGTCGTCCAGCATCGCATCATCAACGACGACAGAGACGTTGTTGACGGCACGCCCATCTTCAAAAGGACGTCGCAGAACTTGGCGGCTACTGCGGTCCTTCTCCGAAAGATACCTGAGCCCGCCACGGCTCAAGAAAAAGAGATGCACAAGCTGATCAAGACACTCCTCGAGACCACTGCTGTGCAGCAGGCGGAGAGCTCCGCTTCTCGACAGCGGGGCTCGCAGGGTCGTGGGCCCTCCGAGCCGCGACAACCCGCGGCACCATCACAACAGCCACGGCAATCCGAGGAGGTCAACGTACCAGTCAAGAGCCGCTTGGGTCCCAACCGTGACGCACGCAACACGATCAAGGCACGACGGAGGGCTGACGTGGGTCAGTACGACGACTACGAGCAGCAGCCTCGTAACGAGTACAACCGGCGACGCGGAGGCCGGTACGACAGCTACGAAGACCGGAGCAGGAGCAGCTCGCCTGATGCCCAAGGGCCTCGTGCTTTCGGGAAGAATGTGCGCAACGCCCGTTTCCCTTCACGCTTTAGGGCTCCGACCTCCGTACCCAAGTACGATGGTGAAACCAACCCCAGCGTCTGGTTGGAAGATTACCAACTGGCATGCAACGCCGGCGGAGCACGGGACGACCTGTTCATCATCAAGAACCTGCCACTACATCTCGCGGACTCGGCCCGCACGTGGCTCGAGCACTTGCCACGAGGCAAGATCGGCAGCTGGTCGCAACTACGCGACGCCTTCATCGGCAACTTCCAGGGCACGTACGCCCGACCAGGGAACCCCTGGGACCTGCGCAACTGCAAGCAGATGAAGGGCGAAAGCTTACTCGACTACATCCGGTGCTTCTCCAAGCGATGCACCGAGTTGCCAAACACCACCGACTCGGACATCATCTCGGCCTTCCAGAACGGCACCACGTGCGCCACCCTGATCCATCGTATCGGGCGACGGAAGCCGTGATCTACTCGGGAGCTGCTCGACATCGCAACCGACCACGCCAACGGGGAAGAAGCTGTAGCCGCGACGCTTAGCTCCGGCGCCAGCAAGGGGAAGCAGCCGGTCAAGGCTGGAGACGGTCCGTCCACACCAACCAAGAAGAAGAAAAGTAAAGATAAGAGGTACCGAGAGGACACCCTGGTGGCTGCTGTCGACCGAAAGACAGCGAGACCCAGAGGCAACCCGCCATCGGATCACTTCGAGAAGCTGTTGGATGCCCCGTGCCCCAACCACGAGGGCCCAGTCAAACACGCCTTCAAGGATTGCAATCTGATGAAGTCCTACCTCGCCGGCACTTTGAAAAAGCGAAGCAATGCTCCGACCGGTGACGGAGGGAAGGACAAGGGCAACGACGAGGGCGCTTACCCTCAGGAAGATGGAGCCGTAATGATGATCTTCGGGGGCTCGGAGGCGCGGCTCCCCAAACGCCAGGAGAAGGTGATCCGGCGAGAAGTTTACCAAGTTGAGCGTGCGACTCCAACATACCTGAAGTGGTCAGAGATGCCGGTCACGTTTGACCGGCACGATCATCCCGACCACATACCACGACCGGGTGGCTACCCGCTGGTTGTGTCACCCTTGTTCGGCACCAAGTGTGTGCACAAGGTACTGATGGACGGAGGCAGCGGCCTCAACGTCATCTACATGTCGACCCTGGACGACATGGGGATCCCGCGGTCCCGACTGCGGCCATCGACGGCGCCTTTCCACGGGGTCGTACCCGGGATGGAGGCGGTCCCACTCGGGCAGATCGACCTGCCCGTCACGTTCGGAACTCCGAGCAACTTCTGAAAGGAAACCCTCACCTTCGAGGTGGTAGGGTTCCCGGGGACGTATCACGCGATACTCGGAAGGCCAGCTTACGCTAAGTTCATGGCCGTCCCCAACTACACGTACCTCAAGCTGAAGATGCCCGGCCCGAAAGGCATCATCACAGCTGGTACAACTTTCCAGTATGCATACGAATGCGATGCTGAGTGCTTCCAGTTCGCTGAAGTACTGATCCGGTCTGAGAAGCTCGCCGCTGAGCCCCCCTCCGAGGACCAAGAAATCCCTAAGTCGTCCAAGCGTGCGGCCTGCTCTTTCAAGCCCGCCAAGGACGCCAAGGAGGTGCCCGTCTCCGACGATGGTCGCACGCTCTGTATCGGGACGACGCTCAGTTCCGACTAGGAAAGCGCGCTCGTCGACTTCCTCCGCGCGAATCTCGACGTATTCGCATGGAAACCCTCCGACATGCCAGGGATTCCAAGGGAGGTCACCGAGCACAAGCTTAACATTAATCCCGGCTCAAAGCCGATCAAGCAGTGTCTGCGCCGCTTCAATTTCGACAAGTGCAAGGCTATCAACGAGGAGATCAAAAAGCTCATTAGTGCAGGGTTCATTCATGAAGTCTACCACCCCGAGTGGTTAGCAAACCCTGTACTCGTTAAGAAGAAGAATGGAAAATGGAGGATGTGTGTTGATTACACGAGCCTGAACAAGGCGTGTCGAAAATATTCATTTCCTTTACCACGCATAGATCAAGTAGTCGATTCAACGGCTGGGTGCAAAACCCTCTGTTTTCTTGACGCTTACTCGGGGTATCATCAGATCGCGATGGATCTGATTGACCAGCTCGCCACCTCGTTCATCACCTCGTTTGGCGCGTACTACTACGTTTGCATGCCTTTCGGGTTGAAGAATGCAGGAGCCACTTTTCAGAGATGCATGCTTCGCGCTTTGGAGATCTCATCGGACGGCTAATCGAGGCCTATGTCGATGATATCGTGGTCAAGTCAAAGAAGGTGGGCGACCTGATCCCTGACCTTACCGCGGTCTTCAAAAAGCTGAGGGAGCACAGCGTAAAGCTAAATCCCGAGAAGTGTGTCTTTGGGGTCCCCAGGGGCATGCTGCTCGGTTTCGTTGTGTCGGAGCGCGACATCGAGGCCAACCCCGAGAAGATCTCTGCGATCACGAGCATGGGACCCATCAAGAATCTGAAAGGAGTGCAGCGCGTCACCGGATGCCTCGCTGCTCTCAGCAGGTTCATCGCTTGACTAGGTGAGCGTAGCCTTCCACTATACAAGCTCATGAAGAAGTAGGAGCACTTTCAGTGGACGCTTGAAGCACAAGAAGCCCTCGACTCGCTCAAGAAACTGCTCGAGAGTCCGCCGGTGCTCACTGCACCAGCGGAGGGGGAGCCGATGCTCCTGTACATCGCTGTGACGACCCAGGTTGTGAGCGCGGCGTTAGTGGTCGAGCGGGACGAGCCTGGCAAGATGCTGAAAGTACAGCACCCCATCTACTTCGTGAGCGAAGTCCTCTCCGACTCGAAGACACGATACCCGCAAGCTAATCTATGCTGTCCTCATCACTAAGCGGAAGCTCCGGCATTATTTCGACTCGCACCGCATCACGGTGGTGTCGAAGTTCCCGCTTGGCAAAATCATACAGAGCCCGGAGGCGGAAGGAAGAATCGCTAAGTGGGCCCTCGAGTTGATGGGGCAGAATATTGAGTATGCGCCCCGCACCGCCATCAAGTCGCAGGCATTGGTGGACTTCGTTGCCGAATGGACGGAGATCCAAACGCCTCCTGCCCCTATCGAGCACGAGACGTGGCTTATGTACTTCGACGGATCCCTCATGAAGGAAGGAGCCGTGGTCGGACTCGTGTTCATATCGCCTCTGGGCGTGCGAATGGAATACATGGTCTGACTACATTTTGCGGCCTCCAACAACGTTGCGCAGTACGAGGCACACATCAACGGTCTCCGGATCGCCCTCGAGCTAGGAATCCGACGCCTCGACGTCAGAGGAGATTCCGACCTGGTCGTGGGGCAGGTAATGAAGGAGAAAAACTGCATAAATCCGAAGATGGCCGCGTACTGCCGGGCGGTGCGCGAGTTGGAGGACAAGTTTCACAGGCTTGAGCTCAATCATGTACTACGCGAGTACAACAAGGCGGCTGACACCCTCACGAAGGCGGCGTCGAATCGGAAGCCCGTCCCGCACGGGGTCTTCGCCAGCGACCAGTACAAACCATCTGTTCGTTCCGAGGACAAGGCGCTAGAGCCATCGACACAAGAGGTCATGAAGATCAACGGGACGCAAGAGCCCAACCTCGAAGACCCAGACTGGAGGATTCCGATCCTCGAATGGATGGTGGTAGGAAAGTTGCCGCCCGACAAGGAGACGGCTCGACGCATCGCTCGCATGGCCAAGTCGTACAAACTGATCGACGGCGAGCTCCGTCGAAAAGGCGCCAAAGGCATATTCATGCGGTGCATCCTGGCTGACCAGGGCAAGGAATTGTTGCAAGAGATCCATGCAGGCACATGCGGACACCACGCCGGTCCGAAGACTATTGTTGGAAAAGCTTTCCAACAAGGTTTTTACTGGCCCACCGCGGTTGCCGACGCAACTCGGATTGTATGCAGTTGCGAAGGCTGCCAGTTCTATGCGCGACAAACCCATCTCTCGGCGCAGGCTTTACAAACCATTTCCATCACCTGGCCCTTCGCGGTCTGGGGGCTGGACATGGTTGGACCACTGAGAAAAGCACCCGGGGGCTACACCCACGTGCTCGTCGCCATCGACAAGTTCTCGAAGTGGATCGAGGCCAAGCCCATAATGAATGTCCGCTCCGAGGAGGCTGTTGCATTCTTCACCGACATCATCTACCGGTTCGGGATCCCGAACTCCATCATCACTGACAACGGCACGCAGTTCACCGGCAAGAAATTCCTCAAGTTCCGCGATGACAACCACATCCGCGTGGACTGGGCCGCTGTTAGCCACCCAAGGACCAATGGGCAAGTGGAGAGGGCCAACGACATGATCTTGCAAGGTCTGAAGCCGCGTATATTCAAGCGTCTCGAGAAGTTTCGAGCGACATGGGCCGCAGAGCTCCCGTCTGTCCTGTGGAGCCTACGCACCACACCAAGTCGAGCTACTGGCTGCACACCTTTCTTCCTTGTCCACGGGTCGGAGGCAATCCTCCCAGCGGACATTGACTACGGCAGCCCACGGGTTCAAGCCTACACCGAAGAAGGCAACCAAGTCGCCCTCGAGAACGCCATCGACCAGTTGGATGAGGCGCGCAGCGTCGCCCTCCTCCACTCAGCGCAATATCAGCAAGCTCTACGCCGCTACCACGAGCGTAACATACGGGAGCGCGAGTTCCAAGTCGGCGACCTCGTCCTCCGACGAGTTCAAAGTAACGAGGGGAGACACAAGCTCTCACCTCCATGGGAAGGGCCGTTCATCGTCGACCAAGTGCTCCGTCCGGGAACTTTCAAGCTCAAGTACGAGGACGGCAGGGTCATCTCCAATGCCTAGAACATAGAGCAGCTACACCGTTTTTACCCTTAAGTATTTATTTCGTTCTCATCTTATGATAATGCAAGAGCTCTGAGCTACTTTCTTTTTCGTGAGATGATACCTTTCTCAAGCTTACATTTTTACTCGAGTAAAATGTCTTTATGCTTGTCTCATCCCATGGGCAAGTCTCCGACTTGTCCATGGGCTCGGGGGCTACGACCCCCTCCCCTGATCGTTGCGAAACCTTTTTTCGATCAAAAACCGCCTGCGGTTTCTTGTATGATCGTCGCGGTATGCTCGCACTCCTTAAAGGGAGATGAATGACGACTCTAGCAGTTACGAACCTGCACTCGTCCGGGCCCTGAGTACTTACGCCCCCGCGGCTACGGTACAAAGACCCACAAGCAAAGTTTGTGACCTCAAGTTATCGATCACTCGCCTCCTCAAAAGATGCCGAGTAACCATCTCAGTAAACTCTGAAGTACTCGGGGGCTACTCGCCCAAGTAGTAACGCTTCTAAACTAAGCCCGGTCGAGTCGCCAGATTCCTACGCCTCCGCGGCTACGGAGTAAGTCACCGCCAGCGAAGTTTTAAGCTGCACCACTCGGGCTCACAGATCCCCTAACTACTCGAGGAAAGGTTAACAGACAAACAAAATGCTTAAACTTGAAATAAAAATGGGTTCTTAGCCAACGAGTTTGCCATAAACACTTGGCACACAACTTTGTTACAAGCAAGATTAAAAGCCTCGGCGAGGCGACTTGGTTTTTGCTTTACAGGCCCAGGTCGTGGAGGGCGTTGTTGACGGCTGTTAAGTGCTAGTTTTATGCCGTCAACTCCTACATAAAATGAATGAAAAGTGATCATCAACACTAGAATAGGGCTTTATACTGACAAGTTCCACAAGTGTTGGTGTTTCTAGCTTTTGTTGCAGGATGCACCGGAATACGTGATAAATGATACAATTGAGAGCAAGTGATCCAATGGCTTATATAGGATGTCATCCATAACAACCTCAAATTCCAATTTGGACTACACCATTGCGACGCTCGTCGAGACGATCGAAATGGATATATCATATGTCTACTTCTGAGTCCAGATGAAAGAGATATGCACAAGACAAGATCACCATCTTGATATGTGGGCCTGGTGGGACCCACACCAGACCACGTGGCGACGTGTTGTCGCGTTGGATGCCATGTGTCCATGACACATCACCAATCCAAGGAAACACACCTTCGACCAATCAGGAGCCAGTACGCAGATTCAAGGGCCCACATCCCCACGGAAACAAGCTAAAAACACCGCATACACACCCATACACACCTGAGGACCCACCTGGCAGTCACCTGGACAAAAGGCGGTGGAAACAGACCCACCTGGGGGTCGGCCGAACCCCAGTTCGGCCGAAACCTTCGGAGGTCCCCTCATCCCCAGCCGACGCGTGGCAACTCTCCATTGGTTCCTCAAGGCATTCCGGGGTGTTTTGGAGTCATTTGGCACTCCGAGCAAGCCACCCCCTGCCTATAAATAGAAGGAGAGGGGGTAGGAAATGAGACACACCATCTCACCCAAGGATGAGAGCTTCCCTTCAAAGGAGAGGCCTCTCCTTGGTAGATTAGAGAATAGGAGAGTGAGAGAGTGATTTGTATCTCCACGGATGCTTCGTTCTTCAATTAGAGTAAAGTAAGTATTTTTGCATTTTCTATTTAGACTAAAGTGTGAGTGATATGTTCTTGTGTTCTTCACCTGTTCATCATTTAGAGGCGCATGTTCTTCACGAACACGCCCCCTCGATCTAGTTGATTAGGTGCACAAGTTTGTATCCTGTTTGTGATTAGTCTTTTAGAATAACGTGGATATGCTTGCATGCTCTGATTAGAATAAAGTGTGTTTGTGATTCCTTTCTAATAGTTTATGCTAGGTTGCATGAATAGACTTTTTCCTCTGCTAGTGCGTAGATCTTAGGTTTATGCGTTCGTCTGCTGCAAGTCATTCGTATACGTTGGCAGCACAGTACGGGGTCGAGTGCTCTCTTGCATGCCTTTAGTATAAGCTAGTAGTACCTATAGTGAGTGAGATCAGTTCTCTTCCGTGGTCGTAGTTCTATAAGTATAGAGTGCTGTAGTCCGTTGGCTACAGCAGTAACCACAATGTCAACGTGGTGTCACGCTACCGGTTATCATTCGTTCGGCTTATCCCAAGGTTAGGTAGAGGCAGTCCAGGTGGTGGTGACAGCCCGTCTGGCCCTCGTTGATCCTCCGCAGCTGGATATAGTCAGAGCTCCGTTCCACATAGATCTGCGTGCCGGAGTCGCCTGTTAAGTCAGGGCTAGCGGTACCCTAAGCCAAGTTCTATCTAGAGATCGACCTTTAATCTCATCTATAGTGCTATCTTTAGGAATCCTCTCTATCCTTGCCTCTTATCTGTGTGTGTCCTTGGACCGACTAGTACGAAGTTAGTGCACACACGTTCCCTTGGATTCGATACCCTTGGAATACTCTGAGGTGAAAGCTACAACGGTATCCGTGCGCTTGCAGATTTATTCGTGTGACGCTAAAATACCCAACAAGCTTTCTGGCGCCGTTGCCGGGGAACGGTTGCTGTATCTATCTTTGTACCCAGTGGTCCTCATATCTTTTTATTTTTTTTCTTTATTCTACCTTTACCCCCATTACCCATGGAGAGGCCATCCTTTCACGACCTCTCCACCTCAACTTACGAGTTCAATGATCCATCAACGTCTTCAACCAACCATGAACTCAACCCCGACCTTATAACCATGGTTCGTGAGAAACCAAGTTGATATGTGCCTTGGTTTGTATATGATGAGCGATTGACCGGATGTTTTGAGGCTTTGTGTTGAGTGTGTTTCGTCGGGTTGTGTTGTCGGTTGTGTAACTTCATATGTTTACGTGGTGTGTTGTCAATGCACTCGTGAGGAGTGGTTGACAATGTTGTGTGGACTGACTCTTGGCCTAGTATTGCAGGTGTTGGTTGCGGCTTGGTTTGCATTGGTGCAGGTGAAGAACAAGTGTGAAAGGTCTATGCCTGTGTGGCCTCCGAGGAGTGGAGAGACAAGTAGGCTTGGTTCGAGGGACCCGGTGGCCGACGGGATCAAGTGCGAGCCGCATGGTGCAAGAAGAGCAAGATGAAGTCGTGGACATGGAGCCGGTGCATTGGTGGCGGCCAAGTCAAGGAACGAGGCAAGACCGAGTAGACCGTCTGGGCCCCGGAGGTGAAAGGCTTGACGGGCTCGACGCTTAGCGTGGTGAGGTCGGGCCGTGTACGCGGGGTTTGGTGGTTTCGCCACAAAACCATCGGAGGACGGTTTCTTGGTTTAGGCCTCAAAACCAAGTCCGAAGGCCCAACGCGATGGAGACGGGGATCCGGGAGCGTCGGGAAGCTTCGAGGCGGGCGACACACGGCATGATCGAGGTGCTTGTGTCGGGAGGACGTGAAGGCCCGATAGATGCGCGGCCGTCCGATGGTGAACTTCATGTGTTGACCAAAATGCCCTTGTGAGGGCTTGTATTGTATCTCCTAGTGTAGGGGCACTTCGGTCTTTTCCGGAGGGCCTATATATAGGAGGAGGGGGCTGAATTTTCAGCCAACTCTTTGGCTTAGTTGGTGGGAGTGCTCTTTCATTTTGGGGTGCTCTTGGGGAGAGAGAGAGGAGAGTGTGTGGCTCTTTGTTTGGAGCTTTTTGCCAGCCAAGATTTGCAATTCTTGGAGTGGCTTGTAATCCAACATGACATGAATATTTAGAGTGAATTAGTCCCTCAAATCTTGTGCAAATTCCTCGAGCAAATTCTATCTCCTTCTAAATTCCCGAGTTGGTTTTTGTGCTATTTTCGGAGCTTTTCGGTTCGATCCTTGTGCGTCGATTTCTAGGCCGTTTCTCTCCGGATTTCTTTGAGGAGATCATGGGTGGATTTCTTGCGCATCTTTGGTGATGATCTTGACCCCTCAAACGCCGGGAATCGGTCTCGATTTGGTGAGGTTTGGATGAACTCGAGTTTATGCTTTGAGTGCACGAGATTTGCGATTCTGGTTGATTGGATAGGTTTGGGGTTCCAAGATTTTGGGCATAGCTTCTACTAGGGACGCTTCTCATCTACCCAAAATTTGGGCTCGATCCATCCAACGGTTTGGGAGATCTGTCGATCGGAAGTTGGAGGTGTTTTCGCGGGGTTCGCGGCTCTATTTCTGTGTGCAGGGCGGACGGTCCGTGAGTGCGGGGTGGACGGTCCGCGAGGATTGTGTTCGTCGCGTGTTTGTTGAGTTCGTCTCGTGTTCTTGCGAGCTCGTGGTTTGATCCGTTGGGGTCTTTGGTTTTTGGAGCAAGGAGTTTGCGGACAGTCCGCTAGTCCATGACGGACGGTCCGCGAGGTTCGATTTGAGGTGGAGTTTTCTGGTGCCTGGCACGGATGGTCCGGACTGTAGTGTCGGACAGTCCACGAGGACCGGGCGGACAGTCCGCGAGGAGAGGGCGGACAGTCCGCGAAGTGCGGTTCGTCTCTGGTGGTTCGGTTGGTAATTTTCGACGGTTCGTCCTTGATCCACGGACGGTCCGCCTGGTGACCGCGGACAGTCCGCCCCCCTCTGGCGGACGGTCCGTTCTGGCCGGACAGATTTGGTTGAGAGCTTTGTTCCTTTGGTTCTTTGATCCGTGCTTCCGCTAGTTGAACCAAGGATTATTCCTAGGACTTGTAGGTTTGTGTGTGCCTAGTTTCGAGCCACTCTTGTGTGTGTGAGTGCTCGGAGTGGCAATTCGGGCATAGGCCGAGTTCTCTCTTTGGAGAAGAATTTTTATCGGCTCCTATTCACTCCCCCCCTCTCTGGTCGCCTATTCGGTCCTTCAATTAGTATCAGAGCTAGTTGCGGGTCTTTGTGACTCTAAGTAGTCTAAGATCCATAGGGTGACAAAAGAGAATGGGTGCTTTGCTTGCGGTTTCGGTTTGCGCATTTCGAGCCTGACAATTTGGTGTTGTGCCTTTGAAAACCATAACTTGAGATACCATCAATGAAAAAGGCATAACTTTTCGCTCGGTGCTCCGTTTGAGCTCAAATTTTTACAGCGGTTAGGTGACAACGTCGGTTTGGCAGTCTCAAAAAATTCAAAAAAAATTCAGGAACATAAATAAAAAATTTGTTCTTTGCTTTTTCAGCTTTTTCGTGAATGTTCCTGAATTTCTCTAGACCGCAATTCACCTCCGTTTGAGCTGAAATTTTGTGTGCCTCTGTCTTTGATGCTCCTTGTTCAGTGGTAAAATTTTTGGAAAAAGATAAGGTTCTTTGCTATTGAACTCGTGAGTTCTTTTCTGAGAATTGAGGCAATTCGAGTGCTTTTCTTGCTTCTTTGCTTTTTCCTTGAGCTTGTTTTCGACTAATCCTAACCGGTGCTTTGAGTTATGGCATCAAGCTCTTCTACTTGTGTGTATTTGTCTCCAGAGGTTGATGAGATGAAGAGTGCTTCGAGAGATGACCACAAGTGGAGGAGGAAGTGCAAGGAGTTGGAGAACGATAAGGAGGCGTCGGCGTTGATCCGTCTTTTGGTGGCCCAAGATGATGATCTCCAAGACAAGCTCATGAAGAGAAGCAAGGTCAAGCTCACTCAAGGTATCATTAGCTTGTTCACCTGCCTTTGTGCCTATGGTAAGATGAATGTTGAGTTAAAGAATTCCCCTTTGCCATGCAAGTCATGTGATGCTTTGCTTGTTGAAAATAAGATTGTTAGGGGAGAAACTCTTGAGCTTGCTAATGATGTTAGTACCTTGCTTAGGAAGAATGAAGAGTTGAATTCTTCTATTGCTTGCTTGGTAGATGAAATTGACTTGTTGAAATCCAATGCTTCTATGCCTTGCAACTCTTGTGTTGCTTTGAATATTGATCTTGATGTGGCTAGAAGTAAGATTGCTTTGTTGGAGACAAGTACTTCTTTACCATGTGTTTCTTGTGAGTCATTACTTGCTGAAATTAATGAACTAAAATTGACTCACACCACATGTGTAGATGAACTTGAGCATGCTAGGGCTAAAATTGGTGATATGAAATCCATGCCTTGTAGCAAGTGCTCTTTGTTGCTTGTAGAGGATGCTTGCCAATCTTCTTGTGATGATAATGATGCTTTGGTTGATGTAAATGATGATAATTGTTCATGTGGTCTCATTTGCACTTCATGCATTGATTTGGAAAGTGAAGTTTTGGCTTTAAAGAAAATGCGCGATGATATGAGCGCCAAGTTGGTTGTGCATGATGAGATGAGTGCCAACCTTGAGAAAGAGAATGAACTCTTGCATACCACATATGCTAGATGCATTGAGGCGGAAATTGAGAATTTGAGAAATATGACATATGGTACTTGTGAGCACCTCATGTTTGAAAATGAGGTTTTGCACACAAGGTGCAAGAGTCTTTGTGCCAAGGTTTTGGATTCTCGCATTTCTTTTCACTCCGATGTTGATGCTTTTAAAATTGCTTCTTCTCAACCGGAGTTGACTTCTTCTCTTGAGCGTGAGTCTTTGGATGGTGGCACGTGTGGTGGTGCTTTGGATAGCTCTCCCATAGCTATTCCTAAGCTTGGTAGATCTTCCGGTGTTGCCCAATGTAATTTGAATGGCAAGGGTACCTCCCACATATTTGGAACTCATACTCTCAAGCCGAGGTTCCAATGCACCTTTTGCAAGAAGGATGGGCATACCGTTGAGTTTTGCTTTCGTCGTGTCAAGCACGAGCGACGTGTGCGTGCCAAAGCTTTTAAGAAGCCACGTAGCCTTTCTCATGGCACGTGTAATTCTAATGTGGGCACCAAGGCGAGTGTTGGGGTTGATGCTTCTTGCTCTAAGTCCCAAGGGACTTCTCACTTACAAGAGAATGGTGATTCGTCCACTCGGACCGTGCCTCTCGATAGGCCTTTGTACCATTGCTCTCATTGTGGGAAGGATGGGCATCAAGAGAGCTTTTGCTACCGCCGGGCAAGGAGATTACGGCGAGGAGATGCTTCTAGGCCTTTGGTTGTTCATAGCCCTTCTCATGGCATGAACACTTGTGAGCCTAAGAAGGCACAATTTGTGGACGGGTTTTATGACACTCTTTCTAGTGAGTTAGGCCGTGCTCGTGGACATGCTTCTAGTGTTTCTTGTATTGGTCCGCGACATGCTTCCCGTGGTGCTTGTGTTGGTTCTTCTCGTACGACCTCGAGGGACCTTTGCCTTTTTGCTTGTGGTAGCACTCGGTTTTCTTCGCGAGTTGCTCCTTTGAGGCATGGTTCCAAGAGTGTTCGAAAACCTTTTCATTTGAACCGGCATTTGCATCATGCTAACCCACATGATAAGTTGTGTGCATCGCTTACCCGTGTGACCAAGTATTGGATTCCCAAGTATGTGCTTGCTAACCCTTTGGGATCCAAGGCTCGGTCTTTTTCGTCTCCTTGGGTGTAGGTATGGAGACGCGGTTGGAGAACATGAGTTTGATGGTGCTTGATCTTTGCCCGTGAGGTGATCAAGACAAGATGGTTCTCCACACTGCTTTGGATGGCTCTTGAAAGCCTTTGTACACATGTATAGTGAGTTTTCTTTTCCCCTTGTGCTCACTTGTATATGCTTGTGTCTTGCTTGTGTGAAAACCATGGTAGGCTAGCCACCTTGTTCATGATAGCTTTATGATCTTGTATACCTATCTTGCTATCTTTTGTATGATATTGTGGTGGATGATATTTATGAACATCATGTCATGCTTTATGGTTGATTGCTTGGATATGTCATGTTGTTCATCCATATCATTTTTGTCTAGCTCTATGGTACCTTTCTTGTTAGCATGTTTGTCCCCCATGTTTATCTTGTCATGCTAGCTTTGTAATATATGTTGGTGGATGATCCATGTGAACTTGTATCATGTCTTTGTTTAGTTCTTGTATCATGTTTGGCATGTTGTTCTTTGGTATCATTGTGGTTTAGTATCTTTGTATAGGATTGTACCTTGTTGACATCCTTGCTAGCCCATGCTTATATTCATGTATGTGGAATCATGTTACAATGCTTTATTTATCTTGATTAGTATTGTCAATGCATTGTGTAGCATGTTTTGAGTTTGCTTTGGGTTTTGGGCTTGCCTTGTCTTCGGGTTCTGTTTTGTTCCTTCTTTGGTTTTCTTCCTTTTAGGTTGGTTTTAGAGCTTCTCTTTTGCTCTTTCTTTCCCTAGCTTTTGCTTTGCTAGTTGTCTTTGCTTGAGGGGGGATCTTGGCTTCATTCGATGGGGAATTTGTTTTTAAGGGTGTGGCTTTTGGTAGCCTTTTGTGATCCTTAAATTGGTATCTTGTCTATGGTACTCAATTTAGATCTTTGGTGGTCTTGCAATTGGTATCTCTCCTATGGTACTCAATTGGGATCTTCGGAAATTCTTCCTTTGCTCGAAGCTTTTGCTTGCTTTGTGTGTTCCCTTGTGAGCCTTCTTGGTGTTAAGTCAAGTTCCTTGTCTCCCCGTGCATTTTGCATTGCATATGTATCATATATCATGATGTATAGACTTTGGTAGGTTTGACATTCGTGTCTTGCATTGTGTCATATATCATGTTGCATTTGATGTACATATCTACCCTTGTTGCATTTGTATCATATGCATGGTAGGTTGAGCTTCTCCTATATGCCATGAATACTATGATATGCTATTTGTGAGCCTTGAGCATGTTTGATATTATTTGGTGATGGATAGCTATGCTCTTGATAGTTTTGCTATATGTGCATGTTGAGATGGCTATTTTTGGAAAAATGCTACGATAGGCTCTCTCTTGTGAGTTTAAGACCTTGCATGATCTTAGTGTGCTTTGGTGGTCTATACCATGCTTAATTTGTGCTTGGATATCATATGCTTTTCACTTGGGGTCAAAGACCCATTTGTCATTATGATTGTTTAGCCCATGTGTTACCTTGTGGGGGAGCATAAGCTTCTTTTTGCCGCAAAGGCACTTCATGTACCATTTTGTGCTTAAATTTGAAAAATGAAATTGGTATGAAATGCTTTGTTTGAAGTTTTGCTCTCACTTGTTCCATGTCATAAAATGCTTTAAAAATGCAATAATGTGGGTGCTAAACCGTTGCATGATGTCTACCATGAGAAGTCTCATTTTAAGAAGTAGACACATGGCTCGGTGGCTTTAACATGACATGAGATGCTTATGGGTGTTTGTAATGATCTTGTGATGAGGATATGTGACCTAGTATGAAGTTTGTGTGATCTAGATTCACTTTGGTATGCTTTGCTCATGTGTAGGTCTTTAGCTCATAAGAGGGAAATTTTTTGGAAAATTGCTAAATTTGATCATGCCTTTGTCATATGTTTATATAGCTTTACTATCTTGATGGCTATGCTTTTATGGAACTATGAACTATCTTGCTTGCTCATTATCTCACCTGTAGCATTTTATAGTGCTCTTTGTATATTTGAGAAGCTAGTAGTTGAATCTTTTGCAAAATTGTCTTGATTCATGCATTGTCATCAAGGAGGAAAGTTGTATTTGGGGGAGAAAAATTCAATTTTCATGCATTTGTTGCATCCAGAGGGATAATCAGTTCCGGGGGAGAACTTGAGTTTGCATGCACATGTTCAGGGGAAGTATGCATTTGTGTAGGGGGAGCTTTGGTGAGTTTCCTTTGGTTGCCTGAGTTGTGCTTTGGTGGTTGCTCATTGCTCTATCACATGTGTTTAGGGTGAGCCTTGTATGCTCTTTGGCCCTAGTGCATGTGCTTAGGGGGAGCTTGTGAGCTTGGTGTGCTCTTTGTTCTATCGCATGTGTTTAGGGTGAGCTTTGTATGCTCTTTTGGCCTAGTGCATGTGTTTAGGGGGAGCTTGTGAGTTTTGTGCTCTTTTGCTCTTTTGCCGGTGGTGTTGAGCCCCTTTGCCTCTTCTTGAGGAGTCGGCGGTTGATTTGAGTTTTCGGTCATCACATGATTGGTGTTGAGCCCTTTGTGCCTCTTCTTGAGGGATCATGTGCTTTCGTTTGTCCATGATCGGTGTTGAGCCCTTTGTGCCTCTTCTTGAGGGATCATGCGTTCTTGTCTCGGTTGTGTCGAGCCGTTGCCCATGTCTTTGGGGACCGAGATATTGTTGTGGCCTTTGTGGTTTGTCTCATGCCATGTGACTTTGTTCTTTGCCCTTGTGTGATTTTTATTCACTTGGATTAGATTTTCAGTCTTTGTCCTCTCAAACCATTTCTTTGTGCTCGCATGTTGTCAACCCGCTCCTCAAGGGGGAGAAATTTGGAAAATCAAGTTGATATGAACCTTGATTTGATGGTGATGAGCGGTTGACAAGTGCTTTTCTAAGAGCTGAAATTGGTTTGCTGGCTTTTGGGTTTGCTTGTAGCTCTTGTGGGTTGCTTGACTCTTAGGTCGTGTTTAGCCTTTGGTTCCGAGAGTCTTTGGTTGGAGTTCTTCTCATTTCAAGTTGCCTTGTGTTTGCTTTTTGTTGGCTTTTGGGCACTTGAATGAGTTTTCCTTTTGCTTTCAAACCATCTTTTGTCAATGCACTCATCAAGGGGGAGATTGAGAAACCAAGTTGATATGTGCCTTGGTTTGTATATGATGAGCGATTGACCGGATGTTTTGAGGCTTTGTGTTGAGTGTGTTTCGTCGGGTTGTGTTGTCGGTTGTGTAACTTCATATGTTTACGTGGTGTGTTGTCAATGCACTCGTGAGGAGTGGTTGACAACGTTGTGTGGACTGACTCTTGGCCTAGTATTGCAGGTGTTGGTTGCGGCTTGGTTTGCGTTGGTGCAGGTGAAGAACAAGCGTGAAAGGTCTATGCCTTTGTGGCCTCCGAGGAGTGGAGAGACAAGTAGGCTTGGTTCGAGGGACCCGGTGGCCGACGGGGTCAAGTGCGAGCCACATGGTGCAAGAAGAGCAAGACGAAGTCGTGGACATGGAGCCGGTGCATTGGTGGCGGCCAAGTCAAGGAACGAGGCAAGACCGAGTAGACCGTCCGGGCGCCGGAGGTGAAAGGCTTGACGGGCTCGACGCTTGGCGTGGTGAGGCTGGGCCGTGTACGCGGGGTTTGTTGGTTTGGTCACAAAACCATCGGAGGACGGTTTCTTGGTTTGGGCCTCGAAACCAAGTCCGAAGGCCCAACGCGACGGAGACGGGGATCCGGGAGCGTCGGGAAGCTTCGAGGCGGGCGACACGCGGCATAATCGAGGTGCTTGCGTTGGGAGGACGTGAAGGCCCGATAGATGCACGGCCGTGTTGGCGTTTCTTACCCTCACCACTAGTTGAACACCTAGAGGGAGCGTATAAGAATAACCGGGTATACCGCAAGCGCATGGAAATACCGCTGCAGCACTTCTCCCTAGGAGAATGAGTACTCCCTTCGGGTTTCGTTCCTAGGACGGAGAGTAACCAGAGAGGGCCTATCCAAGGACACCAGCTTTCGCTGGGATAGGTCGGGATACAAGAAGCACTTCCTTAAGGGACTTAGCTCTCAAGATGTATTCCTGTCAGATCTCAGTCGTCCCCGCGGGGCGACAACACTCAGAGGTGCTGTCCAGCGAGCCCAACTCGGTACGCGACGTAGAGGGTTACAAAGGTTCCAACAGGCTGTCACCACTGCGGCCTACCTCTACGCTACGATCGTACGTGGTCTCCGTAGGAAACCGAAGGCCCAGACACCACGTCTGTACGCCAGATAAACACTATAGTGCGGCGTATGCTAGCCCGCTAACTACACTATAGCAACCATATAAATACGGTCCCACGAACAAGGGAAAGATCAGAAGCAGATCATATCATTGAACTGGGAGCAGAAAGGAAGCTATGGATGCAGCTGAACGAGATGCAGCAAACTTACTTAACTAAACAGGATCAGAGCATGCTAAACAAGTAAATGAACTATGGTTCTAGCTCTAAAGGATCGGAGCCTTGTGTCATGAAGAACACAAGCTCTAACTTATGAACGAGCCAAGAACACAAGAACAAAGCAACCATGCATGATGTCCACTATAGTCTAAATAAGAAATGCTGAAATACTCACTTTGATCTAAATGAAGAACAAGCATCCACAAGGACATCAACTCACTCCTTACCCCTCCTCTACCTCACACTCATCCTAATCTAGATCCCTCCTCATCACCATTCTACCACAAAGAGGTGAGAATCACCTCTCATGGGCAGAATTGGAGAGAGGGAGAGAGAGCTACACAAGAGAAAGTGAAACTTGAGAGCTAGGTGGTGTGTGAGAAATGGAGCCCCTCCCCTCCTATTTATAGACAAGGAGGAGGCTTGCTCCGGGGCTCAAAGTGCCCCTGAACACCCGGGACTGCAGCAGGGAGCCAATGAGCAAGTGACACGTGGAGGGACAGGATGAACCGACCTAGTCGGTTTGGCCGAACCTAGGGTCGGCCGGCCCCCTCGGGTGGCCTCCTGGCCCGTGCTTCCTCTGGCTCGCTTCCATGTGGGCCCTGATGCCTCTCCTCCGTGCATGGCACATTTCCTGGCAGTTTAGTTGGTAATGTGGGCCCATGGATCCATGTGGTGCTGACGTGGCAGCGTGTGATTCATCGAAAGTCCTTCACATGGATTGGTGACACCATGGATCCAAGAGAATCCATGTGGCAGCCCCTGATTGGCCAACAATTAAGTGCCTTGGATTGGAGTGGAGTGAATGTGCATGGATTCTTCTCATTTCCTATGCTAAATACCTGCATTCAAATAGACATCGACACTGGTGGAAAGTGTAAGTTTAAGCACCTATTCTAGTGTGGATGTTCACTTCATGCTCAAATTTGCAGGAGTTGACGGCCTTGAAAATGGCAAATATTGACCGTCAACAGGCTGTCTGATGGTGAACTTCATGTGTTGACCAAAATGCCCCTGTGAGGGCTTGTATTGTATCTCCTAGTGTAGGGGCACTTCGGTCTTTTTCGGAGGGCCTATATATAGGAGGAGGGGGCTGAATTTTCAGCCAACTCTTTGGCTTAGTTGGTGGGAGTGCTCTTTCATTTTGGGGTGCTCTTGGGGAGAGAGAGAGAGAGGAGGGTGTGCGGCTCTTTGTTTGGAGCTTTTTGCCAGCCAAGATTTGCAATTCTTGGAGTGGCTTGTAATCCAACATGACATGAATATTCAGAGTGAATTAGTCCCTCAAATCTTGTGCAAATTTCTCGAGCAAATTCTATCTCCTTCTAAATTCCCGAGTTGGTTTTTGTGCTATTTTCAGAGCTTTTCGGTTTGATCCTTGTGCGTTGATTTCTAGGCCGTTTCTCTCCGGATTTCTTTGAGGGGATCTGGGTGGATGTCTTGCGCATCTTTGGTGATGATCTTGACCTCTCAAACGCCGGGAATCGGGCTCGATTTTGTGAGGTTTGGATGAACTCGAGTTTATGCTTTGAGCGCACGAGATTTGCGATTCTGGTTGATTAGATAGGTTTGGGGTTCCAAGATTTTGGGCATAGCTTCTACTAGAGACGCTTCTCATCTACCCAAAATTTGGGCTCGATCCATCCAACGGTTTGGGAGATCCGTCGATCGGAAGTTGGAGGTGTTTTCGCGGGGTTCGCGGCTCTGCTTCTGTGTGCAGGGCGGACGGTCCGCGAGTGCGGGGCGGACGGTCCGCGAGGACTGTGTTCGTCATGTGTTCGTCGAGTTCGTCTCGTGTTCTTGCGAGCTCGTGGTTTGATCCGTTGGGGTCTTTGGTTTTTGGAGCAAGGAGTTTGCGGACAGTTCGCTAGTCCATGACGGACGGTCCGCGAGGTTCGATTTGAGTTGGAGTTTTCTGGTGCCTGGCACGGACGGTCCGGACTGTAGTGTCGGACAGTCCGCGAGGACCGAGCGGACAGTCCGCGAGGAGAGGGCAGACAGTCCGCGAAGTGCGGTTCGTCTCTGGTGGTTCGGTTGGTAATTTCGGACGGTTCGTCCTTGATCCACGGACGGTCCGCCTGGTGACCGCGGACAGTCCGCCCCCCTCTGGCGGACGGTCTGTTCTGGCCGGACAGATTTGGTTGAGAGCTTCGTTTCTTTGGCTCTTTGATCCGTGCTTCCGCTAGTTGAACCAAGGATTGTTCCTAGGACTTGTAGGTTTGTGTGTGCCAAGTTTCGAGCCGCTCTTGTGTGTGCGAGTGCTCGGAGTGGCAATTGGGGCATAGGTCGAGTTCTCTCTTTGGAGAAGAATTTTTATCGGCTCCCATTCACTCCCCCCCCTCTCTGGTCGCCTATTCGGTCCTTCAGTTCGGAATCGACCCTTCTCTGGAGCTATTAGTCCCCATGACCATTTGATAGAGTTTGAGAGGTTATGTTCATCCCTGGCTCCCCCGGGAACGATACAGAAAACCGTGAGGCTCAATTTGTTTCCTCTCTCTCTCACAAAGAGGGCGGAGCAATGGTACACTCGCACCATAGGGCGTGTGAACGATTGGGAAAAACTCCGAATTGACTTCTATGTTTCTTTCAACCTTGCAAGACATAGGGTGTTCCTTCCGAGTGACATCCGCAACTTTAAGCCATTAGAGGAGGAGACCATAGGTGCAGCTATGGAGAGCCTGATGAAGTCTAGCCCAAACATGTCTATACCCGATCGTGTATACTTTTGTATTTTTTACTCAAGTTTAGACATGGACATTGCCCTATATCTCGACAGCATCGCAGGAGGTGTGTTCGCAAACATAACTTCAAAGGAAGGAAGAGAGATCCTAGACCGCCTCTTAGAAAACTCTTCCTTTCTTGCTGACCATAACGAACCCCGCCAAGAATCAGAGTCGATCCATGAGAGTCTCTCAACAGCTGAACCCGAGCCTTTGACTACCACATCCCAAGATTCGTCTATTGAGCCCTCTCCCAAACCAGGAACAATGGAGGAAGAAGAAATTCAACCTCCAAAGTTCCTTCATCAATTCGAGGATGACCCTTCTGAAAATATCAAGAACACCTCGAATTTATTAGATGACCCAATAGGGAAGGAGCCCTCTTCTGTCCAAATCCAGCCAGCTAGAAATCCTTTGACAGAACCTTCCCCTAGGCCTACGGTACCTCCTTTGCCTCCCGATCCTCCAAACAAGACATCTATCATGGAGGCCATGGAGAAGAAGTTGTTGAATGGAGTGGGACACTTTTCTGAAGCACTTTGGATTAGTTCACCCTCTACGATCATTCCTTGTTCCATAAAAGGGATTATCGTAGAAGCCCATCTTAACCCCACTATGGAGGTTAATGTCATGTCATGGCACCTAGCGTACACTTTGTTGGGCAATGTTACGCTAAGACCATCTGACAAGCTCCTCAAGAGTTGTCCCTTCGGACACATTCTTGAGTGTCGGGGGGTTGCATGTGCTGTGCGGCTCTTAGTAGACAAGATCAAGGTTAATCCAGACTTCTACATCTTTGATGTCCTCGATCTTGATCTCCTCCTAGGCTCCCCTGCGGAAAAACTTCTCGATACATCTCGAGGGAGCCTAGATGAAAAGCTTAGGGAAGCCGCTTCTGCCACCACTCCTTTGTTTTCATAAAGTTCTATAGCAAAGCCTCTTCCCAAGCAAGACTCGCTCGAGGAGACAATGCATGTATCTCCATTCGCATCGTGCGAGCCCGTTCTCGTTGAGGGTGTAGAATTCTCTACTCCTCGAGAGTACGACTCGGAAGACCCTCTTCACCTTTGTGAAGACGAACGATCATCATCACCCTCGACCGAGTTTGAGCCTCTTCCCACTGGCCCGCATTATGTTGTTCTTGACCTTGATCAAGAATCGACATCGAGCTTCCACGATGCATCTCTTGAGATGAAGAATTCACGAACCATGGAAATCTATGAGGAACTGACTCTGGGGTCCGAAGGAAAGGATTCCATTGACAAGCATGGTAGCTTCACTCTTGATATACCTCAGGAACCATGCTTGCATCATCCTTCTCTAGAGTCAGCTATGCTCAGTGCACGGAGCACGCACGAGGACTACAACCACCTTATGGTCCTCCCCTGTAAAAAGTTTAGAAGGTTGGTTGTAAATGCATATGTTTACCATAAGCATTGCAGATTTCGTGTATGCACTGTGGCACTAACCTTGCAGCTGAAGCTTCCATGATACATTAAAAATTGGTGGAGAGGCGGGAATGACATCACCAATGATAGCTGCAAGAAGAAGTTCCCAGGGTCGAGCTTATGACCATAAACAAAGCACTACCAGGAGATAGCCTGGATTAGGTTTGTTTTATTTCCCTTTTTAAATAAAAAGCGAGAGCATGTTTTTAGTATAGGTTGTCCTTCGGGTATTTTTGGTCCTATCCCTTTTAGGTGAAGATTATAAAGAACGACGGACAGGTAGCACCTAAGAACATGTGAGCTGCATCACCTCAACACTTTGGTAAGTTTTTGGTGAGAGAACATTTACTAAAGGAAGCTTGATCTCTACACACTTGAGTTTTGTTGCCTAGCAATGCAAACTTCAAGTGTGGGGGAGGTATGTGAGTATCCTGAGTAAAGTTCCCCTCACACAAAATCTTATCCTGGTTTGGAGATGATGTTAGCTCCTGTGTCTTACCCAGTTAGGTACGTCCTGCTTTTGACTTTAAACAAAGCCCTTTCGGGAGGTTGCCCGATGTTCACCATCTTATGCTCATGTTTATATCCCTTTGGAAATAGCTTGATCTTGCTTTCATGCTTCCTTTTTATCTATGTTTGTGATGCTATGGTTTGAGTGCGTGTTTAGCTACGTGCGTTCATAGGTTGTTTTAAATTAAGCATGGTGCTTAGGTTAAAACTGTCTTCTTCAATCAAACAAGACATGGTGTCGAGTTTGAATGATGAACCTTATAGTTAATGCGTTCGTGGATATTGGTTGTATGTGCGGACTAACCTTTGCAGGAATTTTCAAAATGCAAATAGGGTAAGTCATCTAGCTTGCTTCAAATGGGAAGGTAAGCCAAGGAATGTCAGCCTTGTTTGAGCTGGGTTTATGGTGAGTAAAAAACAAAAAAATATGTTTGTTTTTCGAATAAAGACTTCCTGGTTCTCGAACCGGTGGAGTCTCTCTTTTGTTTTTCCTTTTTTGTTTGAAGACAGCACCAAGTACATGGACAAGTGTGGGGGAGATCTCCCGAGCTTATCATCGACATACACACTTGAGATCTCCCACACAGGCGTTGCACAACATCAACCGCGCTTTCATGACAAGGGACAAGGTAAACTAGAGTGATCCGGCTGCCCCATGGGTCAGCTGAACCACCACTGATCTTCCTTGTTTCTTATATTCTTCAGGAGTGATGGTATGTGCACCCTTTATCTCACTCTCCTTGATCCATGAGTTTGAATGAGTTTCAATTCTTATCTGCTAAAATCGAACTCATGGAATCGTGCTCTGCTTGCTCTACATGTTTCTTGTGGTTGGCTTGCATATATTTTATTCCATACTTTTTATCTTGATGCTTGTGAAGAAATATCATTAGGGAACTCATGCTCATCTAAGTAGTTGGCATTTGTGATATGGTTTGATGATATGATCTTCTCTCTGAATGTTTGAGTGCTTGGGAATTTTATTTGAAAATATGAAACCCTTTGCAAAGCTCCTCTTTGATATGCCAAAGTCCTACCAAAGCCATATGATGAGTTATCTTGAAAACCTTAGACTCATATGCTGCTTGTTATTACATTGAGCTTTGTCAAATTGTTGTGACCCTTGTAAGAATTCTTTTCATGCATTCATGATCAAGATTCATGTGCACACCATATCCCCTTGCTATGCTTCTACACTGGAAGTTAGCATTGTATCATCCATCCATTCCATAAAATAAAACTCCACGTGTGACCTCTCTCTCCAAAAGTATTCTTGAAAAAAAGAGACAAAAAATAAAGAAAGAAAGAAAATCATGCTCAAAGCATGAGAAAAAAGAAGAGAAAAAAGAGATAGCCTATGTCCAAAGGAAAGAAGAAAAGGGAGAGAGGTGGAATCATGCAAAAAGGAGTTCCAATAAATTTTATGGTAATAACTAGCACCCATTCCGGGCCTAGTGTTCACCTTACCATCACCACAACATTCATCATATATATGGTAATATCTAGCACCATTCCGGGCCTAGTATCCACCTTACCATATCCATCACATCCATACATGTGCACATCTTTATCTGATTGTATGAATTGCTTTTCTCCTTGGATCCGGTCTTTGACTTTGCAATATATGTGGTACAGGTATGCTTTATCTTTTATCCTACCTTGAGCTCCACATATAACCATCATTAGAAGTAGGATGAAAGAAAGACAAATCTAATGCCTTGGTGAGGACATATACACATTGAGCGATCTCAGAGAATCAAATGAGGAGCTAAGCAAGGTTTTGTTTTTGAAAACTTATTGCAAAACCCCAAGTTACTTGACATGAGGAATAGAAGTGATTTGAGTCATGACCATTCCATTCCTCAACTACCCAAGATGGCATGATAGACACTCCACAGAGTTCACAAGTACAAGGTATGGTTTGGAATATCTCTTATGCTCGCTTAAACCTTTGGATATCATGTCTCACCTTGATCTGTTACCCTTTACTCGGGACGAGCAAAGGTCAAGTGTGGGGGTGTTGTTGACGGCTGTTAAGTGCTACTTTTATGTCATCAACTCCTACATAAAATGAATGAAAAGTGATCATCAACACAAGAATAGGGCTTTATACTGACAAGTTCCACAAGTGTTGGTGTTTCTAGCTTTTGTTGCAGGATGCACCGGAATACGTGATAAATGATACAATTGAGAGCAAGTGATCCAATGGCTTATATAGGATGTCAGCCATAACAACCTCAAATTCCAATTTGGACTGCACCATTGTGACGGGCTCATCGAGACGATCGAAATGGATATATCATATGTCTACTTCTGAGTCCGGATGAAAGAGATATGCACAAGACAAGATCACCATCTTGATATGTGGGCCTGGTGGGACCCACACCAGACCACGTGGCGATGTGTTGTCGCGTTGGATGCCATGTGTCCATGACACATCACCAATCCAAGGAAACACACCTTCGACCAATCAGGACCCAGTACGCGGATTCAAGGGCCCACATCCCCACGGAAACAAGCTAAAAACACCGCATACACACCCATACACACCTGAGGACCCACCTGGCAGTCACCTGGACAAAAGGCGGCAGAAACAGACCCACTTGGGGGTCGACCGAACCCCAGTTCGGCCGAAACCTTCGGAGGTCCCCTCGTCCCCAGCCGACGCGTGGCAGCTCTCCATTGGTTCCTCGAGGCATTCCGGGGTGTTTTGGAGTCATTTGGCACTTCGAGCAAGCCACCCCCTTGCCTATAAATAGAAGGAGAGGGGGTAGGAAATGAGACACCATCTCACCCAAGGATGAGAGCTTCCCTTCAAAGGAGAGGCCTCTCCTTGGTAGATTAGAGAATAGGAGAGTGAGAGAGTGATTTGTATCTCAACGGATGCTTCGTTCTTCAATTAGAGTAAAGTAAGTATTTTCGCATTTTCTATTTAGACTAAAGTGTGAGTGATATGTTCTTGTGTTCTTCACCTGTTCATCATTTAGAGGCGCGTGTTCTTCACGAACACGCCCCCTCGATCTAGTTGATTAGGTGCACAAGTTTGTATCCCGTTTGTGATTAGTCTTTTAGAATAAAGTGGATATGCTTGCATGCTCTGATTAGAATAAAGTGTGTTCGTGATTCCTTTCTAATAGTTTATGCTAGGTTGCATGAATAGACTTTTTCCGCTGCTAGTTTGTAGATCCTGGGTTTATGCGTTCATCTGCTGCAAGTCGTTCGTATACGTTGGCAGCACAGTACGGGGTCGAGTGCTCTCTTGCATGCCTTTAGTATAAGCTAGTAGTACCTATAGTGAGTGAGATCAGTTCTCTTCCGTGGTCGTAGTTCTATAAGTACAGAGTGCCATAGTCCGTTGGCTACAGCAGTAACCACAGCGTAGACGTGGTGTCACGCTACCGGTTATCATTCGTTCGGCTTATCCCAAGGTTAGGTAGAGGCAGTCCAGGTGGTGGTGACAGCCCGTCTGGCCCTCGTTGATCCTCCGTAGCTGGATGTAGTCAGAGCTCCGTTCCACATAGATCCGCGTGCCGGAGTCGCCTATTAAGTCAGGGCTAGCGGTACCCTAAGCCAAGTTCTATCTAGAGATCGACCTTTAATCTCATCTATAGTGCTATCTTTAGGAATCCTCTCTATCCTTGCCTCTTATCTGGGTGTGTCCTTAGACCGACTAGTACGAAGTTAGTGCACACACGTTCCCTTATATTCAATACCCTTGGAATACTCTGAGGTGAAAGCTACAACGGTATCTGTGCGCTTGCAGATTTATTCGTGTGACGCTAAAATACCCAACAGGCGTGACCCTCATAGCCTTGGCGAAGTCAACGGTGCCTTCCTCAATGTCGTCGTACTGCTCGTTGGTATAGCCCGGACACCATCCCTGGCTCAGCAGCTCCCTGTCCAGGTTCGGGTAATGCGACAAAAAGATGGCAACCACCTTGCGGACGACGTCGCCGGCCGTATCCATCGACTGCTGACGAGCTGTCGCAGCGGCCAATTCCAAGCGATCCTTCATGGGGCCGGAAGGAACACCGAGTTCGTCCATCGCCTTGATGATGGCCGCCCCCATCCCATTGCGGATCGACTCCAACTGCCTGATCTCAGTCTTGGCCCCCGCGAGCGATTTCTGCTCCTGCTCGAGCTCAGCCACGACCTCTGAAGGGAAAGAAAAAGACCAATATTAGCAAAGGATATCTTGATCCAAGGAGGGCGAAAAGTGAAGGGGACACGACTCTTACTATTGAGCTTCTCATTAGCCTCCTTGATCAGCTCCACCAGTTTCTAGTTCTCGATGAGGCGGGTGGTTGCGGCACTCTCGTGATCCACGACCTGCTTCTCCAAGTCGGTGCGGGCCACGCGGAGAGCTGTCCACCCCAAGAGGAAGAGGATATCACAAATAAAAAAACCACATGAAAAGCAAAGGTAGCAGGTCATAAGGTACTCACTGATGATCTCATTCTCACGCTTTTTGGCGATTTCCTCAAGACGGCCCTTCTCGGCGATGATGCTGCCAACTTGGGCCTCGAGCGTCGTCACCCTCTCACGAGCCGCCTGGAGGTCGGACTCGGCCCGGCCTGCCCTGGTCTTGAGCTCTGTCTTCTCCTGGTGGGCTGCGCGGGCAGCGGCCTCGGCATTGGAGTGTAGAACTGCCGCCGCCTGCTCCGCCGCGGCCAGTTTCTCCTCCAGGGCGGTCTTCTCCGCCTGCGCCGTGGCCGCGTGGTCTTCGGCAGCCTTCGTCCTCGCCTCAAAGGACACGCACTCAGCCGACCGGCCGGCCTCACTGTCCGCCGCCGCAAGGCGGGCCGCGGCCAACTGCACCTCCAGCTGGATCTTCTTCGCACGGAGTGCCTCAAAGGCTCGTGCCTTGTCGTCGAAGCGCCCGATGAGCTCCTGAACCACATATGAGTCGCACGGCTAAGAAGAAAAGAAAAACAAGCATGAGAAATGAAGAGGAAGAAAAAGGACTCACCCTCGAGGTGGGGATAAGATCCCAGATCGCCCGCTCCGACTGGCGCAGCGCCAGCTCGCTCAGGTGCAGGCCGCGCTCTAGGCGGTGACGGGCCGCCAGCTCCGCGTCGCTGTCCGAGCCTACTGAGGCCTGGACCGGTGAAACGGACACCAGCCAGAGCGGCGGGACTTCCATCTCCTCCTCCTCCCCTGCCATCGAGGTGGTCGGCCTCTGCTCCCTCGAGCTCTCCCCGGCCTCCACAATCAGGGGTGGCATCTGCTCGTCGACCGCTGCGACGGGAGAGACGACCGGGGAAGGCGACGCTGGGTTGACGATCACCTCCGCAGGAGCGGCGTCCAACGCAGCGACCGACGAAATGGGGACAACCCCCTCGGTCACCACGATCGCCGCCGCGGCAGAAGCATCCTCGGAGTCGAGGTTCACCGCCTCCACCACCTCAACAGTGTTCCCCGTTCTCCTCACCGACTCGGGGGCTCGGGACTCCATCTCCGTATCCATCGCGGCGCTCCCTGCTGCCCCCAACAGCTCGAGGGCTGGGGTCTCGGAGCCCGCGACAGCAGCAGCCGTCCCCTCCAGTGACTCGGGGGCTAGCCGCTCGACGTCGACATCATTGCCCGCCCCCGTCGACGGCTCGGGGGCTGGCCATGCGTCATCGCCCACCCCTGTCGACGACTCGGGGGCCGGGTGTCCATCATCGCCCGCCCGCGCCACGAGGGCAGGATTCTCCTGGTCCTGCTCCTGGGCCCCGGACAGGCACCTCGCCAACTCGGCCACGTGGGCCGAGAGCGCTTCTTCAGTGGGGGCCTCACCTCCCAAACCCATCCTCCCCATCGACAGGTCGCTGCGAGCCGGGCTCACAGTTCCCTGAGGGGGGACTGTCATCACCTGGGTCCTGGACCCATCTGTTTCTTCAACCGCCAGCCCCGACTGAAGGGAGGACGGCAGATCGCTCGACGAAGGCGTGTCTCCGACCACCTGGGCCGGGCGGCGCAAGGCCTTGACAGGTGCTGGCCTCATGGTGTGGCGGTCGAGCACCCTAAAACGAGAAGAGTGTCACGACGACAAGCAAAAAGGCGTACTCGCTATGAACACTAAGCAAAAACCAAAAGGTCGCAACTCGGAGCTCAGCTCTCTGCGACGTTACGGGGCCGCTTGGAGCCAATCGTTGATTTGAGCGGGGACGCCGCCCGCTTGCTCCCTGTCGACGGAGCAGATGCCGGAGAAGGGGTCGACCCACCCCAAGCAACGACGACCGACGCAAGACGCCGTTGGGTCGGAGCTAGCCCCCCGCTCTGGGCTGCAGGTGGAGGGGAGGCCGCCGGCACGCTCTGTGGCTCCCGTGACGGACGCGCCGAAGGCGAATGAGACCTCCGGCGCGAGGAGTGGCGGCGTGAGGCGTCGCGCCTCGACTCGTGGCGGCTGGGGTCGCCACGCCGCGGAGAGCTCCTACCCCTCTCGCGGTGGTCCCGCCGAGGAGCGCGGCTGCTCGTTCCGGGCTGATCAGCCCGGGAAGAGGAGACTGCGCCTGCCGGCTCGAACTGGCGCCAGCCGCGGCCGAGGCAGGCACCGATCCGCCGCGCGGCCGCGAGGATGGTGTCGTCTCGTCGCTGGTCCACTCGAACTCCGACTCGGCCTCGTCCGTGTCCGGCGGCGCCGACGAGGGGTCCTCGTCATTGGAGACGTCCTTCTCCCCGTTGCGCCGGCGCGAGGTGCAACCGTTGTTCTTCGACCGCTTCTCGATCTCTTTCTGCTGATGGGCCCACTTGCGCTCCCCTCGCCGCTGCTGCCGTGCAGTGATCTCCCGGGTGAGTGTCCGGCCCTCTACCAGTGGAGGACGAGAGGCGAGGATGCGCACGTTCTTCATCTGCGCAAACACAAGTCAATCACCACCCACAATCACAAAAGACAAATCAAAAAGAAGTCGGGAGAAGGCATACCAGGCCCGCAGTGATTCGGAAGGGGAGCATCAGCAGCATGTCCGGCGGCGGCCAGAACATGTAGGAGACCCTAGTGGCTTGGGTCACCCGGCGCTGAACCTCGTCCAGCGAAGGAAAGGGATGGGCGGTCACGGTTCCCTCAAAGGGAGCCCGGTCGTCCGTCATCTCCCAGAGGCGCAGCGTGCGACGACAGAGTGGGATGATCCCCCGGGTGTGATAGCCATCGATCAAGGTGATTAAGTTCACCCCATTCTCGCAGAGTATCTTGAGGGCGGCGAGGGCGCTGTTGAGGAAGCGGGGACGATCCTTCTTCTCCGGTCCGTAGCTCCACTTCGCCGGCGCCTGATCGTACCAGCGGTTGGTGAACTCCGGCAGCGGGTTCTCGGGGTTGTTCTTGAGGTAGAACCACCCTCGGTGCCACCCGTTGTTGGAGGAAGTCAGGTAGGTGAGGATGTACCCGTCCATCCTTCCCTGCTTCCCGCGGAGGCCGACGCACCCTATGACCGCCGCGAAGTTGTTGTCCTTCACACAGACAAACTTGAAAAGTACCGAAATAGGTCCCAATGGGCTCCCTGTTCTAGGTACCCTTCACACAGGGCCTCGAACACCGCCATCTGCTAGACACCGTTTGGGTTGAGGTTGTGGAGCTCCAAGCCGTACTCTTCAAGGATGGCTCGGATGAACCGTCCCACCGGGACGGATAAGCCTCGCTCATGGAACAGCACGAACGAGACCACATACCCCGCCGGGGGCTGCCCTCCGGCCCAGGCACCTTCCACTCCTCTGCTTCGGTCAGCGGCGGCAACATGCCATTGGCGGCAAGGCGGTCGAGCTCCGACTAAGTCACCGTCGAAGACGACTAGTTCGACATCGCGTCGACCGTGGTGGCGGCGGTGGGCGGTTCCGGCTTGCGAGAGAAGGCGAGGTGAGCTCTGCAGATTGCGCGCGGCGAGTATGGGAGCAAAGGCAAGAAGCGACGGCGGCGGAGAGCACAAGGAAGCGGAAGGGGAATTTTGGCCGGCGGCCGCGGTATATGAAGGGGGGAAATGATTACCCCCCTCCCCCCCCCCCCCGCAGTTAATGCCCAGGTTGCCTCGGGCCACGTCCTCCATACGCCGAAGCGTCGCCCCTCAAAAGGTGTGCCCCACTACTGCCAGCCGCCCATGACCGTGCCGCCACGTCACGCGAAGTGGGGCCCAGAAATCTCGCGACCAGCGCGAGATCTCCGCTAGTCACCCCACGACGCGCACCACACGGCAAGGCACAAATCCCCGACTTGTCCAAGAGTCCAGCATTTAACCCCACGCACAAGTCTCCGACTTGTCCGTGGGCTCGGGGGCTACTACCCGGGGGTCCGCTGGCGCGTCCCCACCGGAGAAAACACAACAAGTCTCCTCGTCTCCCTAACAGTTGATCCTGGGAGCGAGTCTCCGACTCACTCACCAAGCTCGGGGGCTACTGACGAGGCCATGGACCAGGGCCCACCAAGACCCCTAAAAAACGCAGTACGGACCCACGTAAGGCATGTTCCGGCAGCTAGTACAATGAGTATTATGCTGCCCGAGCACATGAGGGCCCGTATGACCTGTTTCTGCCATGGGCTAGAAGGCAGGCGGCCCACGGCCGCCCGCGCCCTCTCCCCCGAGTACGTGGCGGCCCATACGACAAGTTTTCACCTCCGCTCCTGACTACTCGCTCGCACGAGTAGTTTCCACCTCCCGCGTCGGACTACTAGTTCGCACGAGTAGTTTCCATCAACAACCCGCGCAGGCTTCGCGGGAAGGCGTGGGGCGTGAGGGCCCCGCCGAATCGAGATCCCAGGATCTCCGCGCACACCTCCCCGCGCACCGCCATGTGACCGCTCCGCCGCAGCGGTCCGCCCGGGCCAGGCCGATTCGGTGTCAGGGGCCGGATTCGTCAAGCCCTGCCACGAACGGCACAGTGGCCATCGTACCGCAAACGGCATAATGGACACTGGGCAACGTACGGTACAGTACACGCTACACCCTAAGCATCGGAAGACGCGGCACAGATCACCTACTCGCACGAGTAGTTTTCCGTCTCCGACCAGTTCAAGACTTGGCCGTCAAGGCCGCAGGTACACGGGCCCCGTTGGTGTCCCGTGATACCCAGGCACGCCACTCGCCACGTGCCAACCTCCCCGCGTTGGTCCACCCTGACTGGGTCGATCCTGTGTCAGAGGTCGGATCCTCCTGCAGTTCCTCAAGCAGGGGCGGTACGTATCGTACTACGGATGGCACGGGAAACGCTGTGCCACGGACGGTACAGTGCAAGCCGTCACCTATCCCTCGATCGACGCAGTGTAGGCTACTCCGTTTCCATAGGACTCAGAAAAGACAAGCCCCTGTTCCACTGACGGGATCAGGATACGTACCCTGCCTCCTGTACCCGACTAACTACTCGGAGAAGGGTGCGGGGGGGGGGGGGCGGGATGACTGCTTGGGACACACGACTCCGGAGAAATCTACACCGTCACCTGGAGTACCGGAACAGTTCTTCGTCACTGCTGCCGCCTGACAGCTCGACGCAAAGAAGGACGCCTCGCACTGTGGGCCAGCTCACACACTCGATGTAACCGCCCTGGGCCTCTCCCTTGCGACTATAAAAGGGAGAGACAGAGGCACATACAAGACACGTTCGTTTCCACCCCCACACGCACTTAGCATCGATATCTCATCTCATACAACCCCACGCTCACGTACGCAGACTTCTGCTACTTGAACCACTCGCACACCAGGGACTTGGGCTCTGCACCCTCTCCCGCCTTGTTTGTATCCCCTACTACAAACTCCCGAGCATAAAGAACACCCCTCTCAGATTGGACGTAGGGTATTACTCTCAGGAGGCCCGAACCAGTATAATCCCGAGTGTCTCTTGTGCTACCGTGCGGATCAGAACACGCGTTCTTATAAATTTACTTGCCGGCGGTAACAAACCCCGACAAACCCCTTCTAGAGCAGATTGATTGGTGCTTCACTTCCACAAATTGGATTAGTCTCTACCCCCAACACCTTATTGCCCCCAATGGCAAAACCAACTTCTGACCACATTCCCTGCATGGTCCAGAATGATACTGCAATCCCCAAAGCATGTGTGTTCAGATTTGAAAACTATTGGGCGGAACAGCCCGATTTCCTCGAACTAGTGCAAAACACTTGGAGCTCTGAGATTAGAGCCTGAAACAGTGTGACTAGAATCACTACCAAATTCAAGATTCCTAGGAAACCCCTGAAAAAATGGAGCAAAAGCATTTCAAGAATAAATAACATGATTACTGACAGCAATGAGGTGCTGATCATCATAGACAAACGAGAAGAAAAAAGACCCCTTTACATTCAAGAAAGAAACTTCAGAGATATCCTCAAGAAACATATTCTGAAACTCTTAAAAATCAAACAGGAATATTGGAGGAAGAGATACACTATCAGATGGACAAAATTCGGAGATGAAAATACAAAAATTTTCCATGTTGCAGCCACAGAGAGGTTTAGGCAGAACACTATTACAAACTTAGAGGCAGAGGATGGGAGAATTGTTTATGATCACTTTCAGAAGGCAGTTCTACTCTTTGAAAATTTTAAAGCAAGAATGGGCCATTCAACTGAACCTCAAATGCTTCACAATTTGGATGAACTAGTCAATGCATAGAATGGCCTAGAATTCATCTCAACTCCATTTACCAAGGAAAAAATTGACAATGCATTAAGGAATATGCCAGTAGACAAAGCCCCTGGCCCTGATGGTTTCAATGGAATGTTTTTCAAGAAATGTTGGCACATAATAAAGGATGATGTATACCAACTTTGCAATGATTTCTTTTCTGGAAATGTGAGCCTACGAGCAATAAACAACTCTTTCATCACTCTCATCCCAAAAAATAGCAACCCAGTGACACCAAATGATTTTAGGACAATTTCCCTTCTTAATTCAATCCTCAAGTTGATCACAAAACTAATGGCTAACAGATTACAGACTACCATAATTCCCCTGATACACAGAAACCAATATGGATTCATCAAAAGTAGGACAATCCAAGACTGTATTGCTTGGGCCTTTGAGTATATTCATCGGTGCCAACAATCCAAGAGAGCTTGTAATACTCAAACTACACTTTGAGCAAGCCTTCGATACTATAGAACATGTCACAAATTTGAAAATGTTAGAAAAGATTGGCTTTGATGAAATATGGATTGGATGGGTTCAAAAAATACTGGATAGTGGAACTACATGTGTGATGCTCAATGGCACCCCAGGAAAGCAATTTCAATGCAGAAGAGGGGTCAGACAGGGTCATCCTCTCTCCCCACTTTTATTTGTTTTGGCTGCGGACCTTTTTGCAATGTATTGTCAACAAAGCATATAATCAAGGTTTCTTCTCCCTACCAATTGAGGCTGACCCAAGCAACAATTATCCCATTATCCAGTATGTTGATGACACAATCCTAATAATGAAAGCTTCACAGATGGACATTTTTTGTCTAAAAGGGTTGTTGCAATCTTTTGCTGAGTCAACTTGACAGGGCCATAGACCAGGGCCCATCATGGCCTCTGAAAAACGCAGTACGGACTGACACGCAGCGTACTTAGCGGCTAGTACAACGAGTATTAAGCCCCCAAGTACCTAGAAGTCCGTACGACCTGTTCCCGCCATGGGCCAGGGGCCGAACGGCCCACGGCCACCGGCGCCCCTCCCTTCGAGTACATGGCGGCCCACACGACAAGTCCTCATTTCCGTCCCCGACTACTCGCTCGTACGAGTAGTTACCGCCTCCTTCCCCGACTACTCGTTCGCACGAGTAGTTTCCGTCATCGACCGGCGCAGGCTTCACACGGAAGGCAAAGGCGGCGTGGACCCCTCACTGAGATCCCGGGATCTCCGCACACATTCTCCCACACGCCGCCACACGTCCGCTCCACCGCGACGGCCCGCCCGGGCTAGGCTGATTCGGTGTCAGAGGACGGATCTATCCGCCCTGCCACGAACGGCACAGTGCCTGCCGTACCACGAACGGCGCAGAATGTACTGAGCCACAAACGACACAGTGCACGCTACACCCTAAGCATCGGAAGGCGCGGCGCAGGTTGCCTACTCGCACGAGTAGTTTTCCGCATCCGACCAGTTCAACACTTCACCACGAAGACTGTGGGTACACAGGCCCCGTCGATATCCTGTGATATCCGGGGACGATAACCTGTGCCCCGCCACGTGCCGTCCCCTCCGCGCCGGTCCGCCCTGACTAGGTCGATCTGGTGTTAGGGGGCGGATCCGTCTGATGCTCCACGAACGGGGCAGTGCGCATCGTACCACGGACGGCATGCGAAACGCTGTGCCATGAACGGCACAGTGTACGCCATCCCCTAGCCCTCGAACGATGTGGTATAGACCACTCCATCTCCACAGTACCCAGAAAGGACATGGTCCTATTCCACTGATGGAGGTAGGATACAAATCCTATGCCCTGCGCCCAACTAACTACTCGGAGGAGAGTACGAGAAGCTCCGGGAGCTACTCCTTGGGACGCACGATTCCAGGAAGACGTGCACCATCACCTACCACCCCGTAACAGTTCTTCGCCGCACCGCCCGACAGCCCGACGCGGAAGAAGGATGCCCTACTCTGCAACCTTGTTTACACCCTCGATGTAACCCCCATGGACCTCTACCTTGTGACTATAAAAGGGGAGGAGTGGGGCACTTGTAACACACGTTCATTTCCACCCCACACGCACTCAGTATCGATATCTCATCTCATATTCCCCCGTAGACACATTCATACTCGTGTACGCAGGACTCTGCTACAAGAACTCACTACACGCACGCCAGGGACTTGGGCTCGAAACCCTCTCCCGACCTGTTTGTAACCCCTACTACAAACTCCTGAGCATAAAGAACACCCCCTCTCTGACTGGACGTAGGGTATTACTATCCGGAGGCCCGAACCAGTATAACCCCGAGTGTCTCTTGTGCAACCGTGCGGATCCATACACGCGTTTGTATAAATTTACTTGCTGGCGGTAACAAACCCCGACAGTTGGCACGCCAAGTAGGGGCCTTCGCGTGTTTCGACGTTCATTTCAGGGTCTGCACGGCCCAACCATCATCCTCTTCGATGGTAATCATCGCCAAGCCACTACCGATGAGCTACCTCATGGGATCAGCCGACCCACTCCTGGCCAGGCTCGAGATCCATTTCGGGAACCTGAACTTCCAGGCTTCCAGAGACAGCTATCTCATGCGCCTCCTCGACGAGAGCACAGGCACACCCACGCCAGCTCCAGCTCTGGCGACCGCTCCGCAATCGCCTCGACGTAAGAGGCGCTCTGGCAAGCGTTCGCGGCAGGCCAAGGCGGAGCGACGAAGGGCGGCACGCGCCAGCTCCCCTCCGCGGGTCGAAGCTAGCGAACCAAGACCCGCCGACGTGGCGGAGGACTCCCTGCCGTCGGACTCGACGGAGCGTATCGCTAGGGAAGGCGCGGTGATGTCGTCACTACCACGAGGGACGCTCTGCATCGCAGCCACGTACTACTCGTCATTCGGCACGGACCTGGCAGCATGCGAGAACTACCCGAGCCATCACCTCTGGGGCAACCGGGGGCTCCCTGCGACCTCGCTCGACGAACGCTACCTCGACACCGATGGTACGGATGAAGTCTTAGACCCGGAGTGGGACTATTCCGGTCTCCAGGACGCTGGCGCCTTCCGCCGCTTCCAGACGGCAACAGACTACTGCTTTGGCTACTTCGATGTTTCTGACACCGAGGGATACGAGCCCTCGCGCGAGTGCTTCGTCGTGGGCAACGCCCCGGTCGCGTCGGCATGGCCCAGACTCTAGAAGGGGCCGTCCACTCCACCCACAGCTCGACGGCGGACAGCATGGCTGAGACGTGGGACCCACCCAACGGCGCCGCGCAACGGGCACAACTAGACGAGTTGGAGGACGCACAGCGCCAGCTCGATGACGAGCGGGCTCAGCTCTACCAACAATTCGGGCAGGACCCGAACCCGACTCACGCCCGCGTGCGTGCAAGGGACGTCCAGCAGCGCATCGTCAACGACGACCGAGACATCATCGACGGCACGCCTGTCTTCAAAAGGGCGTCGCAAAATCTGGCGGCGGTAGCAGTTCTTCTCCGGAAGATTCCAGAGCCCGCCACGCCTCAGGAAAAAGAAATGCACAATCAAATCAAGACACTCCTCGAGACTGCCGCCGTGCAGCACGCGGAGAGCTCTGCTTCTCACCAACGGGGCTCACAGGGTCGCAGACACTCCGAGCCATGACATCATGTGGCGCCGTCGCAGCAGCCACGACAGTCCGAGGAAGTCAATGTGCCGGTCAAAAGTCGACTGGGCCCTCATCGCGACGCACACGACACCATCAAGGCGCGGTGAAGGGCAGACGTGGGCCAAGACGACGACTACGAGTAGCAACCTCGTAAGGAGTACAACCGGCGGTGCGACGATCGTTATGACAGCAACGAGGACAGAAGCCAGAGCAACTCACCTGACGCCCAAGGACCTCGGGTCTTCGGAAAGAACGTGCACAGCGCGCGTTTCCCTTTGCGTTTCTGAGCTCCGACCTCCGTACCCAAGTACGATGGTGAAACCAACCCCAGCGTTTGGTTGGAAGACTACCGGCTGGCGTGTAACGCCGTCGGTGCGCGGGACGACCTCTTCAACATCAAGAATCTTCCGCTACATCTCGCGGACTCGGCCCGCACGTGGCTCGAGCACCTACCACGGGGCAAATCAACAGCTGGTCGCAGCTACGTGACGCCTTCATCGGCAACTTCCAGGGCACGTACGCCTGACCGGGGAACCCGTGGGACTTGCGAAACTGCAAGCAGATGAAGGGTGAGAACCTGCGCGACTACATCTGGCACTTCTCCAAGCGGTGCACCGAGTTGCCCAGCACCACCGACACGGATATCATCTCGACCTTCTAGAATGGAACCACATGTGCCACGCTGATCCACCGGATCGGGCGATGGAAGCCGCGATCTACTCGGGAGTTGCTCGACATCGCAACCAACCACGCCAACGGGGAGGAGGCCGTATCTGCGACGCTCAGTCCCGGCACCAGCAAAGGGAAACAGTCGGCTGAAGCTGATGGTGGTCCGTCCGCTCCGACCAACAAGAAAAAGAAGAACAAGGACAAGCGGTACCGTGACGACACCCTGGTGGCTGCTGTCGATCGAAAGACGGCAAGACCCAAGGGCAATCCACCGAAATACAACTTTGAGAAGTTGCTGGAGGCTCCACGCCCCAACCACGAGGGCCCGGTCAAACAAGCTTTCAAGGACTGCATTCTGATGAAGTCCTATCTCACCGAGACGCTGAAGAAGCGTGACGCTACTCCGACCAGCGATGGAGGGAAGGACAAGGGTAACGACGAGATTGGCTATGAAACGAACCAGATTTCCAAAGCTGGAAACCCGATCCTCTACACATCTGTGATAGTCCCAGGAAGTGGCTATCACGTGCAAACCCTGTCTCAAGTGGTACAAATCCATACAACACAGAAAAAAGGGGAAATTACATAATTTTATTAATACATCAGAGTACAACATTTCGGCATAAGCCGGGTACAAGTCCAACTGGACTAAACAAGAAAGGTAAATCATCTACGCAGCGGATCTATCGAAGCGAAGCGTCTCCAGCTCCACAGGCAAACTTGAGTGTAGGACCAGCTCTAGTCTTCCCATCCTTCAACGTCGATGTCGTAGTCGATCACCAAGTCTGAAAGCATCGCCATCTACCCGATAAGCGGGTAGGTCATGTCAGCTTCCCAACAAAGAGCAAAAGCGGTGGATGAATTCTAGTATGCATGGATAAACCTATATCTGGCTGTAGCAAGTTTATGCAAGCAGCGGTAGCAACATCAAGGTAAGCGGTATTGCAGAGAGGTCACCATCTCCGAGGAGATCCACACCTCTGAGGCCAACGGCTCCGGGGTCAACACCCCAGCTGAGAAAAGAACACCAACACACTGGATCTCAACCGAGTCACAACATCCCACTCTCATCTGCGATGTGAGGTCACCAACTCCTACCTCACATCTCAACGGCACCAAGCCGGGCTCACACACTCGGGGGAGAGAAGCAGCACAAGAAAAGTCTAGCCAGGTGAGAGATCGAAAGGGCTGTCCATACCAGTGGACACGGACTATAGCTATAGGTTTAACACTCTGCAGAGGTTGTACAACTGGACCCGCCGGATAGGGCAGAAACGGGGATCAGCCATTCCACATCCCTACCTAACGGCCGGAGACCTAGCAGTGGGTGGCACTCTCCTGCCTCTCCGAGCCTGACTCGTCCTGAACTGGGGCGCGAAACTTGCCAGCAGGGCCTCGGAGCTGTGAAACCATCCCCGGAGGAGCCGGGGCGACGTCTACTTGGGGGGTATAACCCGTCCCCCTCACACGACCACACCGGTCCGCCTACAAGCTGAGCGCCATCCACCAACTAGTTCTCGGACCGAACCCCGCCCATAACAAGGCGAACGGTTTGTACGAAAAAGCCCAAAGATCAAGGTCACACAGTCGATCGGTCCTTAATTGCAAGGAGCGAGCACTCCACCAACTCCACCCGTCCGACACACCGCTAGGGCGGGAGGCCAGGTCGCATCTCCCCTAGACAGGCATTCACAAGTAACCAAAGCGGCTCGCTCCCGCGGTAACACATCAAGGATACACACTCACCCAAAACACACGCTAGAATACTGAGATATCCCAATCTCGGTCCAAACCAGAGATCCATCCATATCACGAAACAGGTAAAAAGTATGGATAGTAAATATCGGGGCAAGCTAGGGGTCTGTAGCTAGTCCCAAAAGTAGGAAGTTCAAGGAACAGGGTATATCAAATCCAAGGCATGGCTAAAAGATTGTCTATGCATTTCAGTCATCCAAAGCATCATAAATAAAGCACTAGCAACTAAATAGCATGCATGGGATCTACGTGGTCGGGAGTGACAAGACACCTGCGCGGTAGTCGTCGTAGAGTAGTAGAGGTTGGGCCCTTCCTTCGAGTCAAAGGTCTTTCCAATCGTCACAGCTCGGGTCGTCGTTGCAGCTCGGGTCTTCAAACAATGTTACAAGCCTACACGAAATGCGATGCGGAAATAAATAACGACAATCATCTAGGCAATAACTCCAAATAACATCAATTTAGAAGAACCAAATAAATCCGATTCAGCTACAAGCAGCACTAGTTTAATTTAAGGAAATCAAAGTATTTAGTTTGATAATAAAATAGTTTTAAGCTACTAGCTTTATATACTAGAAGACAAGTTAGAGAGAAGGGTTAGTTCAAGGTTGGGTTTGCCGATCAAGGCTAGAGGTTTGGTGATTGCGCCTGCAAGGTTTTAGTGCAACCGATAGGTGCAACGAAGCGAATGCTCAGAGGATGAGGAGAGATGAGAAAGGAGAAACGAGCTAGGCAAGGTATTATCAGAACAAGGTGTACGGTAGCAGAGCAGAGAGGAGGAAAGGGGTTGACTTACGGTCGGCCAAAAAGGGTGGCGACATGGTATAGCATGCTCAGGAGCACAGTGGAGCAAGTGCTAGCAATATGACGATAACCACGGCGTAGTGGCTAGGTTGAAACGCGGGGTTGCCATGCTTGTAGCAGTGGCCACTGCTCATGGCACGGCCGTCCATCACGTGCGGCCTCCCGGGTTACTAACGCTGGGTACGTCGCGTGCTACACGGCTCTATGCAAGGCAGAGAGAGAGAGAGAGAGAGCGGGTATGCGGGTTGTGGCACAAGGCGGTGGAAGCAAGGAAAACAATGAAAACATGACTCGGGGAAATATTCGTGTCCGCAGCACGTCAGTGGCTAGTTGCGGGGCTCCGGCGTCCCAGACCCACAATAGCGCAGTGGCGGTAGCGGCCACGAATTCTACACCAAGAGCACGGGGCAAAAGGGGCTCGGTTCAAGGGCAAGAGCGGAAAAGGATAGGGTAGCAGCGAGCACCTCGAAATTATGGAACCAACGCAAGTGGTTTCATAATTTTCGGAGCTCCGGATAAATAGTTATGAATTTTTAAAGGAAAAAGGGATTTATAAAACATTTATTAAATCCTTTTATTAAATCAGAAAATAATTTTATTAAAATAATGCTGACGTCAGCATGACGTCAGCGATCAGCGGGTTAGTGGGCCGTAAGTGGGCCCAAAGTGGTCGTGGCCCATTGGGCCGGCCCTATGTGGCCCAAGAATTCAGAAGTCCAAGAATTCAGAAGTCCAGTTAACCTCCCTCAACTCTCTTTATCTTTTCCCGGCCCGGCCTGGTTAACCCTTAGGGTCAAATGGGCTTCCTTGGGCCGGAGTTCTGCTAGGCCTGATTTGGAAGACACTCGCCGAAGTCTGGATTGGCCCCCTGAACTTTGCTGGGGTTCAGTGGGCCTCCTGGACACAAGAGCGCGTCGTCAGCGCGGCCAGGCGCGGTACCCCGGCGAGCGGCGGCGCGAAGAACGACGGTTAGGATTTCGGTGTCAAGGCGAGGTTAGAGGTTTGGTCCAGGCATGGCTAGCCACGGGCGAGGTTCACGGCCAGAAGGGGTTCGGGGTCCGGCGTTGGCGCACGTGCGCGCACGACGGTGCAGCGAGGCTGGGATGCGGTATGGCGGAGGTGCGCAGCTCGGCGGCAACGAAGGCGCGGCGGAGCAAGAGCGGTGCGACGCGGTGAGGTACGACGGCAAGCTACGACCACAAGGGCGGCAGCGCGGCACTGAGCAGAGCGGTAGAGCAGCGAGATGCACGGAGGTGGAGCGGCGCGGCGAGCGATGGCGCGCGCGGCGAGGTGCGGCAGAGCGAAGGCGTGCGCGGCGCGGCGGCAAGGTACGGCGGCGGTGGCTCCTGCAGATGGCCGCGACATGACGGTCGGGAGGAGACAAAGCAAAATAGGGAGGAACGAGCGGCTGCACTCGTCTCGCACAAAACATCGAACACTTGGTGGGCGTTTCAAGAAGTAGCTGCAGAGCAGCGCCCATGGTCACTAATGCTCGGCTCCGGGAGCAAGTAGCACGGCACGATGGCCGGCTCATCACAGGCAGGCGAGCATGGAAAGGAAGGAAGGTGGATTGATCAGGTGCCTCACCAGGGGCTTGTGGAAGTCACGGCGGTGCAGGGAGAGGTCGAGGCCGTGGCGGCTTGGCGCGGTGCCGGTAGACTGGTGGTCGTGGTCCGGCTGGCGATTGACGTCGGCGACGTCGATGTCCATCTCGGTTGGCGACAACGCGGTCCTCTGCTCGGCGTCGAGGACATGGCGCTCCCCAGGACAGCGACAGTGCGGCGCGCGCTGCTCCAGTGGCTTCTCTCATCCCGGCGATTGCTTCGGTTCCTCGACGGCTGCGTGTGCGCACCTGGTTGTGAGCACGCACAGCACATCTGGCTGGTTGGCCCGTCATGAGATGCAAGAAGAAAAACTTGGGCTGCTGCTGCTGCTTGTTGTGGGATTGGAGAAAGGAGTAGCAATTGCTCGATCCGACAAAGAGAGGGATCGAGTGGAGAGAGATTAGAGGCACGCGAGATGCAGCTCTGCTAGCTTGCTTGCTCGATGAAGAAACAGAAAGGGGGTCGAGTTGCTGGTTTGCTAGATTGAAAATCAAAAGGGAAAAGGCTTAGTGCCTTGAACTGCTGTTGGCTGCGGTGCTCTGCTGCTTGTGGAGAAGAAACGACAGGGAAGAAAGAGAGCAGCTGGGTGCGGCGGCAGAGAAAGGAAGAGGAGAGGTGCTTCAGCTGCTGGTGGATTAGCTCGGTGGAGAATGGAAAAAGAAAGAAAAGAGAGCGGCGGCGGCAGGGAAATGAAACAGGAGAGAAGTGGAGAGGGGAGAGAGAGGGTGAGGTATTTAAGAAAAGAGGTTAGGGTTAGTATTAGATGGGTTCTAGATGGGCCTAAGGTTTTGGGCCAAAACATATTGTCCCGCGAAATAAATCGGTAGTAGTTTATTTCGTAGAACCGGAACAAAAGAATTAGACTAATTTTTCGGAAACAAATTAAATAGCCCGGTATTAATTTGAAGGGCCGGAAAACATTGCCATAATTCAAAAGAAGCTCCCGGATATTTAATCCAAATGAATTAGCCTATTTTCCGAGATCGTACCAATTGCAAAGGATTAATTCGAGAAGTCGGAAAAGAGTATGTAATTCATTTAGCAAATTCCAGAGCACTTCAGAAGGATCGGAAGAAGGTTACGGGCTTAGAGATTAGCAGATCGAGCTGAGGTAGAGGTTAGCAGATCAAGCCGAGCTAATTGGCTAGTGTTAGCTCGGGTGCAAAGTTAGAGTTAGCCAAACAAAGTTTAGCTTTTAAACAAAATAGTTTTATATTAATTTGAATTTGAATATAGTTCAAATTCAAACTCCACACAACTTCAAAATCCAAATAAGAACCATTTTAAAAATCCAACTCACAACTAAACCATAATTTGAAAATAACTTTTATATGATTTTATTTTGTATGGAATTTTGAGATGAGAGGCTAGCAAATTGGGATCAAATTTGGTAGCACACAAGTTCAAACAAAAAATTTTAAATTTTTGTGAAAATTTACATATGGGAAAACATTCAAATTTCTGGGATGTTACATTCCTCCCCCCTCACAAGAATCTCGTCCCCGAGATTAAGCTCGTGCCGGGTGTGGTGAGGGTCTCCCCTTTGGTAAGTCTTCAAGATGTTGATGTCTTCGACATTGTAGAGCTTTGCTGACAATGTCTCTCTCTTCCATATGGTTCCACTTGTGTTTTAATTTCATCGCATATCGCTTCCATGTGAGGCTTTCCGAAGCCTAGTGTTATCGTGTGTTCTCTTACGTTAGTTTCCATTAGCACTTGCGATGTACGATCCGGGTACCTCGGGAGCTATACTCTTGTTCCAGCTCGTGACAAGTTCCAAGTATAGGTTAGACATAACGACTAGCCGTGCTACTTAAGCTGGGTAAGCTCGTAGCAGTTTGGAGCTTGATAGTCTCATATTATTCCCATCCTCGAGCTCAAGGTTACCTCCTTCTTATCAATTAATCTTATTCCAAAATTATTCCGTATGATCTCGGCCATACTCTCATGGCGTCCATTATGTACTTTTAATCCAATTAGGCACGAGTCTCCCACTTCTCTCCATATGAGGGAGTCGTATTCCTTAAGCCTAGCGGAGTTCTGCAATTCCGGCAATATCTCTGAGCCTATATTGCAACAAGTAAATAGTTGGTATGCATTTAGCAAGCTCTTATCCAATTGGTTGCCATTTACCAAAGTTCTTGTATTCCTTAGCGTACCCATAAGTTTATCTTTGTCCAAATTTGACTGCTTATCCAAAGGAGGTACGCTGAGCAGAAGTTGGGTCTCATAAATATCTTTTCTTCTTCCATGTTTTTGTATATTCTCTAGGTGTCCCAAGTTTACCCAAGAAATCTTCTTGAAGCAATATCCATCTCGGATGTATATAAAGTATTATCTCTGGATCCATAAGTAGATATACTGGTTTCTCCAAAACATTAGTGCAGTCGCACCTCTTATGGCGTGCACTCTCGACAACTAGTTGCACTTGGGTGTTCATATATTCCTTTTTACTTCCTCAACCATCTTGAGACCTAGGAAGTGCCTCTGCTTCTTATATAAGCTCATCCAAATAGTTGACCCTGTTGCAGTACTTGTATTCCATCATAGGGTCTTGTGTGGTTAATCAATGTTCCTCATATTCCAGGGCGATTTCTCATCTTCCGGAACTTCTCTGAGTGTCCAGTAATCTCTACCACTCTTTGGGTGCCACTCTTATAGTATTCCATCTGTTGGTTTAACTCGTCTCCTACGATTCTTGCCAGAGGGCTAGCAACATCCGACGTATCCAATTAGCTCATGGTCGTACGCACTATAAATGGTTACTTCCCATTCATGGTAGTCCATGTTATGAGGGGTCATCTGCAGCACCCTCGACTGTGTGAGTGACTCTTCTCATCCGAAATCTCACACTAGTCAATCTGTTTCCAATTTCTTGGGATGGATCTTCACGTGGAAGTCACATCTACCTTACTCTTGTATGCTTAGCAAACTCTTCTGACTTATTTTCCAATAGGTAGGTTCCAACTGCGAGGTTGAACAGGAAATCTGTGTCCAGTAGTTGCTGAAGTAGTTCTTCTCCCCACTAGTTCAATATACGGTGTTGAGTAGAGCTTCTTTATTGATGGCTTATTCCAAAAGTGGGATCGACTGAACTTATCCGAAATGCATCGCTGATATATTAGGGTACTCAACTGCTCTTAACCAATATATGCTTCCATAGAGGTACATGCACTTCTGACCTTTCGAGGTTTCAAATTCTCTGGTACTCATTCTCTGGTTTGCGAACTCGATTCCACTGATCATCGGGTAACTCATTTGAAACCCTGGTCTGATTGTGGAGGTTCCAAGAAATTATCTTCCTCTTCTGAAGTATGATCTTGTGAGTATGCTCAACTCGTCGGTCTTCATTCTTTCAGCCTTGGATCTTGCAGTATGGGAAGCTAAGGCCTCTAAAGGAGTCATCTAAAGATCTAGCAAGCATAAGCACTCAATACAATTTCACACAATCATGAAGAGGCATAACAACCATAAGACCATTAAAATCCAATCACTCAAGCAATCCACCAAACAATGGTGTATCTCGAGGCTGACTCCTATTACCTTCAAGATTACACTAGGTAAAGACGTTCTAGTATATCGTGGGCACTTGAGGGAGTTTCACTAGGGTTAGTGTTATATCACTTGAGAGGATACATTCCATCTGATGTCTCGGTGTTGAGCTTCCTGACGCAGACTGGTGAACTTCTTCTCCATGCTGGCTTGATTGTGAACCGGTAAATTGTGTTCCATAGTCCTCTTCGAGTCACATGACTTATTGTTATCCATTTGACTCGAGTAGTACTGATGTTGTATCCCGTAGCAACTGCTACTCTCACGATCCTCTGGGTTAGGATCCACTTGCCAAAATCATCTTTTCGACTGAAGGAGTTCCATTCGTAGCCTAAGAGGCGCATGGGGTCCTGTGGAAGGAAGCTAAAATCTTCTTGATCTTAATCCAATGCTCCTTGTCCAATTCTTCCACTTCAGATACTTCATCTTAGTTGGACTACTCCTCTTCATCCATGGATCTCGTGGCTTTGTCCTTCCAAAGGGGGGTGCTCTATGCTTATTGTTTTATCCGTGCCCCTTGTATCCCATCTGTTCATCTTAAATCCATCGTCATCTTTGGTTGGTTAGGGAGATTCAACTCCGTGCATCCAAATTTCACACTTCTCGTCAATGGGGAATTCCATATACTTATCAAATCCTTATTCCAAGTATTTGATGCTTACTTCCAGGGTGGTCATAGCTGTTCAATCCATTATTTACCTCCTGTAGCTGCAGCTAGTTACATTATCTTAATCCAGTCTGACTTGGCTATTCTTGTAGCTTCAAGTCGATGGGTCTTTTATCCAAAAGCTGAGCTACGAGCATCTCGAGGGTTCCGACTCCTGCAACCAAGCTTACGTGTGCCAAATCCATATAGTAGATCACTAGTTCCTTATGTTGGCGCACTTGGAATTAGAATCTTAACTCCTCTTTATCTTCAAAGTGGCGTTATCCAAGCTTCGTCCTAAGCAGGGATGGAAAGGTGCATGTTGTTCTTGATGCTTCTCTTGTATGCAGACTTCATGTAGCATCATGGTAGCAGTCTATTCCATCTTCGATAGTCTGAGTCTCGTCATGGTGCAAACTTGTATTGAGGGTTCAACAGGGGATAATCCGGGTAAGTCCTGTAGAGTTATCTTCATCTTTTCCCCGTACCCAATCTCCATAGTTGTCATGGTGGTAGTTTTCCTTGTCTTGTATGGGGCATCCTTCCGTAGTATGGCCTGGTCTTGATCAAGCAACATCAGTCGTTCTCCAAAGGTCAGCAAACACGTAGAAGGGTTGTTAGTAAGTTAGTTAGTTAGTGAGAAGTCAATGATGTAATAGTAGAATTCAAGGGGTTTATATAGAAATCAAGGGGTATATACTCAACCAAGGATGTTTAGGCTGTCCTAAACTATCGGCCATTGCTAAGGCTCATCCTACGGTCAAGTACGGCTCTGATACCACCTGCAACAAACCAGATTTCCAAAGCTGGAAACCCGATCCTCTACACATCTGTGATAGTCCCAGGAAGTGGTTATCACGTGCAAACCCTGTCTCAAGTGGTACAAATCCATACAACACAGAAAAAAGGGGAAATTACATAATTTTATTAATACATCAGAGTACAACATTTCGGCATAAGCCGGGTACAAGTCCAACTGGACTAAACAAGAAAGGTAAATCATCTACGCAGCGGATCTATCGAAGCGAAGCGTCTCCAGCTCCACAGGCAAACTTGAGTGTAGGACCAGCTCTAGTCTTCCCATCCTTCAACGTCGATGTCGTAGTCGATCACCAAGTCTGAAAGCATCACCATCTACCCGATAAGCGGGTAGGTCATGTCAGCTTCCCAACAAAGAGCAAAAGCGGTGGATGAATTCTAGTATGCATGGATAAACCTATATCTGGCTGTAGCAAGTTTATGCAAGCTGCGGTAGCAACATCAAGGTAAGCGGTATTGCAGAGAGGTCACCATCTCCGAGGAGATCCACACCTCCGAGGCCAACGCCTCCGGGGTCAACACCCCAGCCGAGAAAAGAACACCAACACACTGGATCTCAACCGAGTCACAGCATCCCACTCTCATCTGCGATGTGAGGTCACCAACTCCTACCTCACATCTCAACGGCATCAAGCCGGGCTCACACACTCGGGGGAGAGAAGTAGCACAAGAAAAGTCTAGCCAGGTGAGAGATCGAAAGGGCTGTCCATACCAGTGGACACGGACTATAGCTATAGGTTTAACACTCTGCAGAGGTTGTACAACTGGACCCGCCGGATAGGGCAGAAACGGGGATCAGCCATTCCACATCCCTACCTAACGGCCGGAGACCTAGCAGTCGGTGGCACTCTTCTACCTCTCCGAGCCTGACTCGTCCTGAACTGGGCGCGAAACTTGCCAGCAGGGCCTCGGAGTTGTGAAACCATCCCCGGAGGAGCCGGAGCGACGTCTACTTGGGGGGTATAACCCGTCCCCCTCACACGACCACACCAGTCCGCCTACAAGCTGAGCGCCATCCACCAACTAGTTCTCGGACCGAACCCCGCCCATAACAAGGCGAACGGTTTGTACGAAAATAGCCCAAAGATCAAGGTCACACAGTCGATCGGTCCTTAATTGCAAGGAGCGAGCACTCCACCAACTCCACCCGTCCGACACGCTGCTAGGGCGGGAGGCCAGGTCGCATCTCCCCTAGACAGGCGTTCACAAGTAACCAAAGCGGCTCGCTCCCGCGGTAACACGTCAAGGATACACACTCACCCAAAACACACGCTAGAATACCGAGATATCCCAATCTCGGTCCAAACCAGAGATCCATCCATATCACGAAACAGGTAAAAAGTATGGATAGTAAATATCGGGGCAAGCTAGGGGTCTGTAGCTAGTCCCAAAAGTAGGAAGTTCAAGGAACAGGGTATATCAAATCCAAGGCATGGCTAAAAGATTGTCTATGCATTTCAGTCATCCAAAGCATCATAAATAAAGCACTAGCAACTAAATAGCATGCATGGGATCTACGTGGTCGGGAGTGACAAGACACCTGCGCGGTAGTCGTCGTAGAGTAGTAGAGGTTGGGCCCTTCCTTCGAGTCAAAGGTCTTTCCAATCGTCACAGCTCGGGTCGTCGTCGCAGCTCGGGTCTTCAAACAATGTTACAAGCCTACACGAAATGCGATGCGGAAATAAATAACGACAATCATCTAGGCAATAACTCCAAATAACATCAATTTAGAAGAACCAAATAAATCCGATTCTAGCTACAAGCAGCACTAGTTTAATTTAAGGAAATCAAAGTATTTAGTTTGATAATAAAATAGTTTTAAGCTACTAGCTTTATATACTAGAAGACAAGTTAGAGAGAAGGGTTAGTTCAAGGTTGGGTTTGCCGATCAAGGCTAGAGGTTTGGTGATTGCGCCTGCAAGGTATTAGCGCAACCGATAGGTGCAACGAAGCGAATGCTCAGAGGATGAGGAGAGATGAGAAAGGAGAAACGAGCTAGGCAAGGCATTATCAGAACAAGGTGTACGGTAGCAGAGCAGAGAGGAGGAAAGGGGTTGACTTACGGTCGGCCAAAAAGGGTGGCGACACGGTATAGCAAGCTCAGGAGCACGGCGGAGCAAGTGCTAGCAATATGACGATAACCACGACGTAGTGGCTAGGTTGCAACGCGGGGTTGCCGTGCTTGTAGCAGTGGCCACTGCTCATGGCACGGCCGTCCATCACGCGCGGCCTCCCGGGTTACTAACGCTGGGTACGTCGCGTGCTACACGGCTCTATGCAAGGCAGAGAGAGAGCGGGTATGCGGGTTGCGGCACAAGGCGGTGGAAGCAAGGAAAATAATGAAAACATGACTCGGGGAAATATTCGTGTCCGCAGCACGTCAGTGGCTAGTTGCGGGGCTCCGGCGTCCCAGACCCACAATAGCGCAGTGGCGGTAGCGGCCACGAATTCTACACCAAGAGCACGGGGCAAAAGGTGCTCGGTTCAAGGGCAAGAGCGGAAAAGGATAGGGTAGCAGCGAGCACCTCGAAATTATGGAACCAACGCAAGTGGTTTCATAATTTTCGGAGCTCCGGATAAATAGTTATGAATTTTTAAAGGAAAAAAGGATTTATAAAACATTTATTAAATCCTTTTATTAAATCAGAAAATAATTTTATTAAAATAATGCTGACGTCAGCATGACGTCAGCGATCAGCGGGTTAGTGGGCCGTAAGTGGGCCCAAAGTGGTCATGGCCCATTGGGCCGGCCCTGTGTGGCCCAAGAATTCAGAAGTCCAGTTAACCTCCCTCAACTCTCTTTATCTTTTCCCGGCCCGGCCTGGTTAACCCTTAGGGTCAAATGGGCTTCCTTGGGCCGGAGTTCTGCTAGGCCTGATTTGGGAAGACACTCGCCGAAGTCTGGATTGGCCCCCTGAACTTCGCTGGGGTTCAGCGGGCCTCCTGGACACAAGAGCGTGTCGTCAGCGCGGCCAGGCGCGGTACCCCGGCGAGCGGCGGCGCGACGAACGACGGTTAGGATTTCGGTGTCAAGGCGAGGTTAGAGGTTTGGTCCAGGCATGGCTAGCCACGGGCGAGGATCACGGCCAGAAGGGGTTCAGGGTCCGGCGTTGGCGCACGTGCGCACACGGCGGTGCAGCGAGGCTGGGATGCGGTATGGCGGAGGTGCGCAGCTCGGCGGCAACGAAGGTGCGGCGGAGCAAGAGCGGTGCGACGCGGTGAGGTACGACGGCAAGCTACGGCGACAAGGGCGGCAGCGCGGCACTGAGCAGAGCGGTAGAGCAGTGAGATGCACGGAGGTGGAGCGGCGCGGCGAGCGATGGCGCGCGCGGCGAGGCGCGGCAGAGCGAAGGCGTGCGCGGCGCGGCGGCAAGGTACGGCGGCGGCGGCTCCTGCAGATGGCCGCGACACGACGGTCGGGAGGAGACAAAGCAAAATAGGGAGGAACGAGCGGCTGCGCTCGTCTCGCACAAAACATCGAACACTTGGTGGGCGTTCCAAGAAGTAGCTGCAGAGCAGCGCCCATGGTCACTAATGCTCGGCTCCGGGAGCAAGCAGCACGGCACGATGGCCTGCAGGGAGAGGTCGAGGCCGTGGCGGCTTGGCGCGGTGCCGGTAGACTGGTGGTCGTGGTCCGGCTTGCGATTGATGTCGGCGACGTCGATGTCCATCTCGGTTGGCGACAACGCGGTCCTTTGCTCGGCGTCGAGGACATGGCGCTCCCCAGGACAGCGACAGTGCGGCGCGCGCTGCTCCAGTGGCTTCTCTCATCCCGGCGATTGCTTCGGTTCCTCGACGGCTGCGTGTGCGCACCTGGTTGTGAGCACGCACAGCACATCTGGCTGGTTGGCCCGTCACGAGATGCAAGAAGAAAAACTTGGGCTGCTGCTGCTGCTTGTTGTGGGATTGGAGAAAGGAGTAGCAATTGCTCGATCCACTGGAAGGAAAAGAAACAGAGGGAGATCGATCCGAGAAAGAGAGGGATCGAGTGGAGAGAGATTAGAGGCACGCGAGATGCAGCTCTGCTAGCTTGCTTGCTCGATGAAGAAACAGAAAGGGGGTCGAGTTGCTGGTTTGCTAGATTGAAAATCAAAAGGGAAAAGGCTTAGTGCCTTGAACTGCTGTTGGCTGCGGTGCTCTGCTGCTTGTGGAGAAGAAACGACAGGGAAGAAAGAGAGCAGCTGGGTGCGGCGGCAGAGAAAGGAAGAGGAGAGGTGCTTCAGCTGCTGGTGGATTAGCTCGGTGGAGAATGGAAAAAGAAAGAAAAGAGAGCGGCGGCGGCAGGGAAATGAAACAGGAGAGAAGTGGAGAGGGGAGAGAGAGGGTGAGGTATTTAAGAAAAGAGGTTAGGGTTAGGATTAGATGGGTTGGTCTAAGGTTTTGAGCCAAAACATATTGTCCCGCGAAATAAATCGGTAGCAGTTTATTTCGTAGAACCGAAACAAAAGAATTAGACTAATTTTCCGGAAACAAATTAAATAGCCCGGTATTAATTTGAAGGGCCGGAAAACATTGCCATAATTCAAAAGAAGCTCCCGGATATTTAATCCAAATGAATTAGCCTATTTTCCGAGATCGTACCAATTGCAAAGGATTAATTCGAGAAGTCGGAAAAGAGTATGTAATTCATTTAGCAAATTCCAGAGCACTTCAGAAGGATCGGAAGAAGGTTACGGGCTTAGAGATTAGCAGATCGAGCTGAGGTAGAGGTTAGCAGATCAAGCCGAGCTAATTGGCTATTGTTAGCTCGGGTGCAAAGTTAGAGTTAGCCAAACAAAGTTTAGCTTTTAAACAAAATAGTTTTATATTAATTTGAATTTGAATATAGTTCAAATTCAAACTCCACACAACTTCAAAATCCAAATAAGAACCATTTTAAAAATCCAACTCACAACTAAACCATAATTTGAAAATAACTTTTATATGATTTTATTTTGTATGGAATTTTGAGATGAGAGGCTAGCAAATTGGGATCAAATTTGGTAGCACACAAGTTGAAACAAAATGTTTTAAATTTTTGTGAAAATTTACATATGGGAAAACATTCAAATTTCTGGGATGTTACAGGCTACCCCGTGAAGATGGAGCTGTCATGATGATCTTCGGGGGCTCGGAGGCGCGACCACCCAGACGCCAGGAGAACCTGATCAGGCGAGAAGTTTATCACGTCGAGCGCGTGACGCCAACATACCTGAAGTGGTCGGAGACACCGGTCACGTTCGACCGTCGCAATCATCCCGACCACGTCCCGCGGCCAGGCAACTACCCGCTGGTCGTGGCACCCTTGTTCGGCGCCAAGCGCGTGCACAAGGTGCTGATGGACGGAGGCAGCGGCCTCAACGTCATCTACATGTCGACCCTCGACAACATGGGGATCCCGCGGTCCCGACTGCGGCCGTTGACGGCGCCATTCCACGGGGTCGTACCCGGGATGGAGACGGTTCCCCTCGAGCAGATCGATCTGTCTGTCACTTTCGGAACTCCGAACAATTTCCTAAAGGAAACCCTCACCTTCGAAGTGGTAGGGTTCCCGGGGACGTATCTGAAAGGACCTTGTGATGCCTAGAGGGGGGTGAATAGGATCACTTTAAAAAATCTGCAAAATCTTTGCAGCGGATCAGGGACCGGATGACCCGGCACGACTGACCGGATGACCCGGGGGGTCCGGGTCACCCTGGCACTTGTGCCGGATCAACCAGTGCGCAGGGGTAAAACACAATAACTTATGAAGAATGTGAATTTGCAGAAAGTATATGAACCAAACTTAGTGTATTTGATGTGAAAACAACCTGCAACAAAGGATATTACAAGCAACAACACAAATATGTAGATCGATTCAAAGATAACTTCTAGGGTTAGGGAGAAAATGAAGAACACAAGCAAACAAAGGAGACAAGCGATTTGTTTACCGAAGTTCACCTCCACTAAGAAGGCTACGTCTCCGTTGAGGTTCCCACAAAGGGAGGGCTATCACGAAGAGCCACTTGCCTCACCCAATCCACCACAAAGGTAAATTGGTGCTCACTAAGAAACTCCACAAAGGAGAGGGTAATACAAACGTTCCCGGGTGCTCCACACGGAGAGGGCACTCAACGGGCGACGCCTAACCGTCTAGAAGCAAGCTTCAAGAGTAACAAACGCGAATCGATCAACCAAAGCCACCACAAGTGCTTCTTGAGAGGAAGGAGTGAAGAGCTCTCACAAAGGGGCTAAATCCTACACCTCAAATGTCTCTCACACCCAAACCCTAGGAGAAATCCTTGATTGGAGTGCTTGGGAGGGAGTTGGGAGAGAGGGTTTGAAGCTTTGGAGGTGTTTCAATGGTGGAGTGGTCGGAACCCTAGAGAGGAGGAAGAAGGGGTATTTATACCCACTTCCCCCGAGATAGCCGTTGGGGGCTTCCTGCGGCCTGGCCGGGTCACCCGGCACGGGTGGCCGGGTCACCCGCCTCCCTCCAGTACCGTCACGGGTGGCCCGGCCACTCGTGCCGGTTGACCCGGTAAGGCTGGAGGGGGAAGGTTAGCGTAGTCTAAGGCTATAAAGGTTTTTCTAATGTTTTTTCTAGTGTTTTCACTCTTGAAAAAGATGAGATTAGATTAAGAAGGGCACTTGTAGCGAACTTTGACTAACCGACCGCATCCCTCTTTATAGTACGGTGTTTCCTAAACTCAAATTCAAACCGAAAATTAAAATTAAATCGCCGATTGAGCTTCAACACCATTCATAAGAAAATGAGGGCCTTCCTTTGAGTATTCACATTTATTTAATCTTTTAAGCCTGCACACATCTCATTGAAAGCATTAATCCTCCCAAATTGCATTATCATTATCACCAAAATAATTAGGAGCCTAGATGCACTTTCAGTATCACGCGATACTCGGAAGGCCAGCTTACGTGAAGTTCATGGTCGTCCCCAACTACACGTACCTCAAGCTGAAGATGCCCGGCCCGAAGGGCATCATCACAGCAGGTACAACATTCCCACACGCATACGAGTGTGACGCTGAGTGCTTTCAGTTCGCTGAGGCACTAATCCGGTCTGAGAAGCTCCCCGCATAGCCCCCCTCCGAGGACCACGACATCCTCGAGTCGTCCAAGCGAGTGGCATGCTCTTTCGAGCCCGCCAAGGACGCCAAGGAGGTGGCCGTCTCCGACGACGGCCGCTCGATCCGTATCGGGACGGCGCTCGGTTCTGACTAGGAAAGCGCACTCGTCGACTTCCTCCATGCGAACCTCGACATGTTTGCATGGAAACCCTCCGACATCCCAGGGATTCCAAGGGAAGTTGCCGAGCACAAGCTTAACATTAAGCCCGGTTTGAAACCGATCAAGCAGCGTCTTCGCCGCTTTAACTCCGACAAGTGTAAGGCCATTGGCAAGGAGATCAAGAAGCTCCTTAGTGTAGAGTTCATTCGTGAAGTGTACCACCCCGAGTGGTTAGCAAACCCTGTAATCGTTAAGAAGAAGAATGGAAAATGGAGGATGTGCGTTGATTACACGAGCCTGAACAAGGCATGTCCAAAAGATCCGTTTCCATTACCGCGTATAGATCAAGTAGTCGATTCTACGGCCGGGTGTGAAACCCTCTATTTTCTCGACAATTACTCTGGGTACCACCAAATCGCAATGAGCCTGGCCGACCAGCTCGCGACCTCATTCATCACCCTATTCGGTGCGTACTGCTACGCGTCGATGCCGTTCGGGTTGAAGAACACAGGGGCCACGTTCCAGAGATGCATGCAACGCGTCTTTGGAAACCTCACCGGACGGCTAATCGAGGCCTACGTAGATGATATCAAGGTCAAGTCAAAAAAAGGTGGGCAACCTGATCCCCGACCTCACAGCGGTCTTCGAAAAGCTAAGGGAGCACGGCGTGAAGCTAAATCCCGAGAAGTGTGTTTTTGGGGTCCCCAGAGGCATGCTGCTCGGGTTCGTCGTGTCGAAACACGGCATTGAGGCCGAACCCGAGAAGATCTCCGCGATCACAAGTATGGGGCCCATCAAAAACCTGAAGGGGGTGCAACACGTCACCGAATGCCTCACTGCTCTCAGTAGGTTCATCGCCCGATTAGGTGAGTGCAGCTTGCCACTATACAAGCTCCTAAAGAAGTCGGAACACTTCACATGGACGCCCGAGGTGCAAGAGGCTCTCGACTCGCTCAAGAACCTACTCGAGAGCCCATCAGTGCTCACCGCGCCGGCAGAAGAAGAACCTATGCTCCTATACATCGCTGCCACAACTCAGGTCATGTGCGCGGCGCTGGTGATCGAGCGAGACGAGCCCGGGAGGACACAGAAGGTGCAGCGCTGTTGACGGCTGTTATCCACTCATTTTATACCCGTCAACACGTACCTTTTGGCATGAGAAATGATCATCAACACTAGAATAGGGCTAAAACTAATCATTTCCACAAGTGTTGGTGATTATGCAAATAAAGGTGATTAGCACTAGAAAGAGGAGTAAAACACAAGTCTTTGATCCAAGTACTTCAAGCTCAGCCAATAAGGGGGTGCCACATAGGATTCCCCTGGATCACTGACGTCATCAATCCAAGAGAGGCAAGACTGACGAATCAGGGAGCGACACATGAACTTCACTTGGATCCATGGGTCCACCTTGGATTCCAAAACGAGGCATGCACGGGGGAAGGATCAAAGGGCCCACTGGTCAGCCACATGGAGAAAACACAGGCCAGATGGCCTCTGGGGGGGTCGGCTGACCCTAGGATCGGCCGAACCGACCTAGGGTCGGTTGATCTCCACCCTCCACGTGCTGCTCCATGATTGGTCACTCACTGCTATCCCGGGCGTTTTGGAGCACTTGGAGCCCCGAAGCAAGCCACTCCCTCCTCTATAAATAGGAGGGGGGGGGCTCTCAATTGGGACACACACTTCTCCTCCTCCTCTTAATTTTGGCCTTGGAGCCTCTCTCTTTAGGAGAGGAAAGCTCTTTGTATAGGATTAGTGCTAGGAAGTGAGGTGGGAGGCTTGGGGCCATGTCATATTCATGACATCTTCCTCAAAAATGATCCTCAGCGGTGCCTTTGTTCTTCATCTAGACTAAATTGAGTATTTCGACATTTTCTATTTAGACTAAAGTCGTATGCATGCTTAGTTGCTTTGTTCTTATGTTCTTCGTTTGTTCTTGATTTAGAGGCTTCTGTTCTTCAAACACAACCCTTTTGATCTAGTAGACTTGGATCATAAGTTTGCATCTAGTTTGCTAGCTTGTCTATTAGAGTAAAGTTGATGCTTTTGCATTTATCTAATTAGATCAAAGTGCATTTATGAGCTCGCATAAGTGGTAGAGTATACCTTGAGCTAGTGCCAGTATCTCCCTCACGGATTCGTAGTTCCTGTTGACATTTCTTAACACAACTTCCAAAGAATAGATCTAGAATCCATTCTAAGCAATGGCGCAAGAAATGTTGGTTGGTATAAGATAAGCCTACAGAAATATTATGGTAGATAATCCGCAAGCGCACGGATACCGGTGAGCATTTCACCCGGGGTGATGGGTTTTAAAAATATCATATCCACAGGGAAGATGGATGGATGTAACAACAGACATAGGGATGGCAATAGACTACTTTATGGACTTTGATGGAATGGCACATACTTTAACAGGGGTAAGCCAAATGATAAAGTAATGGTAAATCAGACAGGCAGAGGCACATGTGCAGCATAGAACATACTATTCCTAGTCTAGATTAGAATTGGATTTACTTAAGAGGCACAATTCTATATAGCATACAAAGACTGAGTTATTCATCTATTCTAATGTAGCATATCATCACATATAGCATAGTCATGGATAAATGTGAACACCCCGAAGATTACCCAAGAAGATCAAGGACGAAACTTGATCCTCCCAAGAATCATTGTTCGACTAGTCTTATACTCGGGGGGTTGACTGCAAAGGACTCAATAGGCCTGTCACACCCACGATCTACCACACGACCCGGAGTATAAGGTGAATCCGCAAGTAAATTATATCTAAGCACCATGCTTACATACTTTCTACTACCTAGCATACGCGCGTAATATACTAGGAGCTCTATGAATAAGTGCGTAGACTTATCATTAATCATGACTATATCAAATATACTACTAGAATAAAGTAAGAACTTATCAATTGCACACATAACATTGAAATAGCATAAAGTCATTGAGAAACAATATAAGAACTGAATCTTGATAACTTACAGATCTGGAACTGGAGCAAAGCTCAACTCTACTCGAATCTGACTCTCTATCTAGAACTAGGTTCTTGATCTAGAAATTAGATCTTGAACTATGAAGTAGCTATCCTATCTCTGATGTATCCTCTTCTTCTCCTGTCTTGGCCTGATGATGATGATCTTCTGAGAGATGCATCCCATGCCCTAGGGGGGTCTGGGGTTGCTTATATAGCCCGGAGGGATAATCCGTCGCCGTAGGATCAAACCGACCTAAACAAGTGGTTTAGATTAACCCTAAGAGGCGGTGGAGGAACCTTCCCGAAGCAGGGCCTAATCGAGGCCAGGGGGAGCCCGATCGGCCTCCCTATAGGGCCGGTCGGCCTGGGCTGGGCCCCGGCTGGGCTCCGCCTTCGCGTGTGGGCCTCTTGTCCCTTCTAGATGCATATTTTCTTGGAGCCCACTTCGGTTGAGTTCGGGAGTCTTCTGGAGCCTTCTAGAATTCATTCTTTTCGCATTTTCCTGAATAGTCCCTGAAAATATATAATTCACCAAAACTCGTGGAATTCATTAGTCCAAGGCCCTATACTACTGTTGATTTATCTTTTTGGTCCTTTTTCATGTATTGTTGATGCATAAAAATAAGAGTTAGTGAGCATCAACAAACTCCCCCAAGCTTACCTCTTGCTAGTCTCTTAGGAAGACTCAGTGTTACCACAATAAATTCTTTTCCAAGGTAGGATGAAAAAGTCAGACTTTTAAAACCTGCTTATATCTGCTTGAGAACATGGGGCTTTTATCTGTACTTGGGTCTTGAGCAGTTGAAAGATATAACAATTAAGTCAAGCACCATGTCTCAAGTTCTTGGTTTCACTAAAATTCTGGAGTTTTGCAAAAGATGTTCAAGTTAAAGCTTAGAGTACTCCTGTATGACAACTTGATATGATAAAACATAAAAACTTTCAACTTTAGCCTGCCTTTGCTTCTTTTGTTCCTGAAATATCTCTCTTTCTAGAAATAATCTTAAGAGAACCTTGGGTTACACGACATTAGGAGAGGTGGGCCCTACTCGCCCCGGATTTTTGTCCATTTTTCTCTCTCCTTAGAGATGTGGGCTCTTCTCGCCCTCGGACTTGTGTCCATTATTCATCTCTAATTTATTCTTTTTAGGGAGGTAGGCCCTTCTCGCCTAGTAGAACACTTGTTCATTTCTCTCCCTCTCTCATCTCACTTTTTCCTCTCTTTTTTTTCTTTTCTTTTTTTATGTCATGCCCAAGTCTCTTTGAAGGCATAGAGAGATATAAAACTGGAACATTCTGAGCAAATTTTCAACAAGGCTCTTTTTTTTTAACAGGACATAAAGTCTTGTGTCATACAGGAGACTCGTTATATATGAATTTTATGATTAAAAATGAATCTCCAGAATTTAGTGTTACTTTGACAAGATAAACAGCAGCTCAACTTAATCATGTCAATCAATCAATCACCTAGACTTAGATCAAGAAATTGCTCCCACAAGAATCTCAAACTCAAAGCATGTTTCAAAATCTAAACCATTGTATCCATGTCTTGGGAGAACTTTAAAGATGGTAAGCTAGGCATTTGCAGCAATGAAGAGCATTTGTTTATCATGTCCATTTAGCATACTTCTCTAGTTCTTTATTTATTCTAAACAAGGGAAATTTTTATTTTATTTTATTTTATTATTATTTCAAACTTATCAAACTAAACAAAACTTAAAATAAAAATATATAAATAGATAGTTGATACTTACCTTGGGGGCTTCTCCCCCAAGCTGCTTGATTCTACATCCCCCACTGGCGAAATTTGCTTGCCAGTAGTTCAGCGTTTGCATCTGCGGTTTCTTGTATATCTTCTAATCATTGTCCTGCCTGGTCCATCCACTGTTCTTGTTGGTGTAGCATGTTGGTGTGGGTATCCTGAGTGCTCATTTGCGTCCTCATGTTGTCATGGACACCTTGGCGGAACGTCGCAGAATACTGATGGTCGAATCCTGAAAAAGAGTTACGGGCAGGTACAAAATTCGAAGATGATGCGTAAAACCTGCCACTTCCAAACTCCTGTCTTTCGAGGTTGCTCGGTCCTTGTGATGGTAAATCTCCTCCTTGGTACGCGCGATGAGGGTATGTTGGCATGAAGTTTTCATATGATCGATACGCGGCGTCTTCGGATAGTGGGTCAGCTCCGGCGTAGTTTGACGATGAGGCTCGAGCTGACGTTCGTGGAGGTTGCTGCTGGACCGGTTGTGCCTGCTCATTGATCAGAAAAGATTGCACAGAATATATACCCAATCCCGGGTAAGGTAACGGGATTGCGCTCTTATTGTGGATATAGTGCAATTTTTCTTGAATTTTCTTAACCCATCTTCCTTGGCGGAAGTAATCGTAGCCGATGATCTCACAAGGAGTATCAATGCTGATGATAGTGGCATCTCCAAGGATGCCCAAGTCATCGGCTATTCGGGTGATCAGAGAGGTGCAGCTTCTGTCTCCAACTAGGTTGGGGAATGAGAGCCAGTGCTCTACTAGCATCTTAACAGGGGACACAACTTTTCTTTTCAGAGCAGCATAAATCAACTGCATGTCCCCTACTCTCACGCTGATATTATCATTGCATGGAAAAAGGACAAGGCTTATCCACTTGTGAAAGAAACAGAGAGTGGGATGCTGAATATCATTGGTGCGTGGCTTGTGTGCGTTCTCTTTCCCTATAACGTCCGTCCAGAGGTGTAGCCTATCAAAATCTTCAAGAGACGAGTCTAAATCTAAGGCACATCCTTCTGCGAACCCTAAGGTGTTACTCAGCCTTCTCCAAGATAGAGTGTGCTCTTGACGGAACAACCGAAAGGTTACCCCATCGTTAGAGGATTTCAAAGTGCAAAGAAACTCTAAAGTGAGGAGACGGCAACCCCTTTCAGAAGTGTGATATAAAGAGGTCCACCCCAGCAGAGCAAAAATCTGGTTGAACTCAGAGTTCAAGCCTACTTCTTGCATGAAATCTTCGCTAAACATGGGTGTAAGGACAAAAGAACGTTTCTTCAGTTTCTCATACCTTTCCTTCTCTTCTCCTCTCCTGATGTGCAAATGCACATCATTGGTTAGGATCTTTCCTTGTGATTGCGATGCCGAAGGAGAGGGGTTAGAGACCGGTGAGGGAGACTCCTGAGAGTCTACACTCATCGACCGCTGGGAGTTGGCTCTGGAGCTAGAGCGTCTAAGGATTCTCCCAAATATGGTGTCTGAGGCTTTCAAGGGTGTAAGAGAAAAGTTTAGAGCTAGGCTACCCTTGGATTTCTTCTCCACTCTCTTCCTAAGCTTCCTTTCTCTTGAGGCAGCACTGCAAAAGCTCGAAGGTGAGGTTTTCTGGGTTAGTGTGTGTGCGAAGAACTGGGTAGGAGGTGGCTGCTTATATAGGCCCAAGGGGGGTGGTCGGCCGGCCTGGTGGTAGGGCCGGTCGGCCCCACCTGGCCTCTACTCGGGTGCCCTCTCCTCCATCCATTTCCTGTTGTCTTCCAACGCTAGAAAAAGTGCCTTGTGAGTGGGAAAAGAAGGTGCTGGTGGATGAAGTGATAAGATAAGGTAGGTAAAGACTTGATGTGTATCCCTATGGCATGTGGGTCCCATGCGTAAGGGTAAAAGCAAATATAACAGCAAAAATATAGTAGTAAAAATATTTTTATGCCACCACGAAAAATCATTATACGGGTTTTGACACACCGTAAAATTATTTACCATGGGGCGTGAAAAAGTTTTTACTGTAGTAAATATGAAATTCAGAAATATATTTTTGTGTTTTTACCGGTTACCTTTAACGAGGGTTCGTAGTTTGAGTCCTCGAACGGGACTTCCAAGTCTTCTAATATTCAGGTGCATCCTCCGTCTTCAGAGATAATGGTCCTTCTGATGATGTCTTTTCTTGATCGATCATGTTCGCGTTGATGCTGAGCTCTGGTCTGGGTCTGAAGGCAAACTTCTCCTCCTTTCCATTGATCTCAAATGTGATCTCCCCTCTGCCTACATTGATGCGTGCATTGGCGGTGCTCAGGAATGGTCGCCCGAGAATTAGTGAAACCCTGGAGTCTGGGTGCATATCCAATACCACGAAATCAACTGGCACCAAGAACTCTCGGATTTTCACTGGAACATTCTCGGCGATTCCTGATGGGTAGCGAACTGATTGATCTGCCAATTGGAGACACATTGATGTTGGAACCAAGATAGGGTGCTTGAGCTTGTCGAAGACAACCTTGGGCATCACACTAACACTTGCTCCAAGATCACAGAGTGCATTGTTGAAGTATTGATTTCCAATGGAGCACTCAATAGTGGGGCATCCTGGATCCTTTTTCTTGATGAGCGATGTGTTCAGGATTGCCGCACTACATTCTTCGGTCAACTTGATGATCTTCGTAGTTGGCAAAGGTTTCTTCTTATTCAGGACGTCTCGGATGTACTTGGCATATGTCGGGACTTGCATGGCATCCAATAGAGGTATGTTGACATAAAGCTTCTGGATGACTTCGATGAACTTCCCGAATTGATCATCAACTTGAGGTTTTCTCACTCTTCTTGGATATGGTATGAAGTTGGTGTCGTGGAAATCTTGTCTTGCTGAGTCTTGTTCTTCTTGCACGACTTCTTCTACGTTATTATCCTTCTCTGGAGCTTCGGCTGGTGCTACAGGTACTGCAGATGTTGCAGGTGCTGTAGGTGTTCTACCCGATGGTCTTGCTGTGCCCTTGGGATATGGTGGATCTGTTGTTTGCTTGCCACCTCTTGTTCGAACATTAAATACCTGCTCAGGGTTAGTGGCAACAGGTGCAACAGCAGACAATTTTGATAACTTTGATTCTAGTTCAGCATTAAAGATAGCTTGATCTTTTAAGATTTCAGAAAAATTGTCCATCTTAACATTTATGTCTTCTAGAATCTTATCATTAGCAACAAGCTTCTTAGAGAGATTATTGGTTATTTTATCCTGTTCTTCAATTAACTCTCATAGCGAAGGTCGCTTGGAATTATTACCTGTATACTTACCTGCGTAAGTTGGTCGTGGTCGTAGGTCTTTTTCTTGGGTAGGTGCTGACTTGTGGACCACCAAGCTTGAATTTCTTGAAGTATTCATCGAATCTTGTAAAGCTTGTCGATCCTTCTTGAAGTTGACTCGTTCCTCAAGCCTGTTCAACAGTACGTCCATACTAGTTGATAGTTCTTTCAACTCTTCATCTCCTTGTACTTCTTCACTCTAACGACATTGTTGAGTGTTCTTCTGGGTCCAGCCTTGATTTTCAGATATCTTCTGCATAAGTGTATTGGCTTGTCTCGTAGTGAGTGACAAGAATGATCCTTTAGCAGCTGCATCTAGATGCTCAGACGCTTTTTGATTTAATCCATGGTAAAAGCTTTGTAAGAGCATCCATTCTTTTATTCCATGGTGAGGGCAATCTGATATATATTCTTGCAAACGTTCCCATGCCTCTGGAATTGACTCGCCTTTCTGCTGCTGGAAATTGGTGATTTTTCCACGTAAAGCATTGGTTTTGCCTGTGGGGAAAAACTTTGATAGGAAGGTTGTAGAACATTCCTCCCATGTGTTGATTTCATTGGAGTAGAACCATTATCTCGCCCTTCCCTTTAGTGAAAATGGGAATAAGCGGAGTAGGATCGTTTCCTTGGGAATGTCCTTGATGGAGATGGTGGTGCCTTTCTCCAAAAAGTTTTGGAGATGAGGTCTTGCATCTTCATGTACCTTTCCACTGAATAGATCAGCTTGCACCATGTTGATGAGGCTAGGCTTAAGCTCGAATTCATGATCGATTGTTGGTCCAATGCGAATGTTATTGATGTTTGGAGCAGAGAATTCCAACAACGTCATCTCAGCCATGGCTTCAGAACTTGGTGTAAAGCTTCCTTGGTTGATTTAACTCAAATAATTGAAGTGTGGTGAATCACAATCAAACCTGTTAATACCCTGCAAGTAAGATAGACAAAAAACAAACAAGGGTAATTCTGTTTAAGCAGAGGTGCCAAACTACAAAGTCTCATTAAAGTATCTTGCCATCGATTTTCAAAAGGTAGCCATCCAATCTTCCCCGGCAACGACGCCAGAAATGCTTGTTGACATTTCTTAACGTAACTTCCAAAGAATAGATCTAGAATCCATTCTAAGCAATGGCGCAAGAAATGTTGGTTGGTATAAGATAAGCCTACAGAAATATTATGGTAGATAATCCGCAAGCGCACGGATACCGGTGAGCATTTCACCCGGGGTGATGGGTTTTAAAAATATCGTATCCACAGGGAAGATGGATGGATGTAACAACAGACATAGGGATGGCAATAGACTACTTTATGGACTTTGATGGAATGGCACATACTTTAACAGGGGTAAGCCAAATGATAAAGTAATGATAAATCAGACAGGCAGAGGCACATGTGGAGCATAGAACACACTATTCCTAGTCTAGATTAGAATTGGATTTACTTAAGAGGCACAATTCTATATAGCATACAAAGACTGAGTTATTCATCTATTCTAATGTATCATATCATCACATATAGCATAGTCATGGATAAATGTGAACACCCCAAATATTACCCAAGAAGATCAAGGACGAAACTTGATCCTCCCAAGAATCATTGTTTGACTAGTCTTATACTCGGGGGGTGGACTGCAAAGGACTCAATAGGCCTGTCACGCCCACGATCTACCACACGACCCGGAGTATAAGGTGAATCCGCAAGTAAATTATATCTAAGCACCATGCTTACATACTTTCTACTACCTAGCATACGCGCGTAATATACTAGGAGCTCTACGAATAAGTGCGTAGACTTATCATTAATCATGACTACATCAAATATACTACTAGAATAAAGTAAGAACTTAGCAATTGCACACATAACATTGAAATAGCATAAAGTCATTGAGAAACAATATAAGAACTGAATCTTGATAACTTACAGATCTGGAACTGGAGCAAAGCTCAACTCTACTCGAATCTGACTCTCTATCTAGAACTAGGTTCTTGATCTAGAAATTAGATCTTGAACTATGAAGTAGCTATCCTATCTCTGATGTATCCTCTTCTTCTCCTGTCTTGGCCTGATGATGATGATCTTCTGAGAGATGCATCCTATGCCCTAAGGGGGTCTGGGGTTGCTTATATAGCCCGGAGGGATAATCCGTCGCCGTAGGATCAAACCGACCTAAACAAGTGGTTTAGATTAACCCTAAGAGGCGGTGGAGGAACCTTCCCGAAGTAGGGCCTGATCGGGGCCAGGGGGAGCCCGATCGGCCTCCCTATAGGGCCGGTCGGCCTGGGCTGGGCCCCGGCTGGGCTCCGCCTTCCCGTGTGGGCCTCTTGTCCCTTCTAGATGCATATTTTCTTGGAGCCCACTTCAGTTGAGTTCGGGAGTCTTCTGGAGCCTTCTAGAATTCATTCTTTTCGCATTTTCCTGAATAGTCCCTAAAAATATATAATTCACCAAAACTCGTGGAATTCATTAGTCCAAGGCCCTATACTACTGTTGATTTATCTTTTTGGTCCTTTTTCATGTATTGTTGATGCATAAAAATAAGAGTTAGTGAGCATCAACAATTCCGTATTTATACGGAGTGCTATAGTCGGGCTATTGGGATGTCAGACGGTGTCCGGCTATAGTAGTAGTCTGTGGTGTAGATGTGGTGTCTGGACCATAGGTTATCCTACGAATACCAAGTACATTCGCGTAACGATAGAGGTAGGCCGCAGTGGTGACAGCCTGTTGGACCCTTTGGAACTCTCCGCGCCTGTGTACCGGGTAGGGCCCCTTTGCCAGAACATATTGCCTAGCCTTAAACAGCTAGGGTGGGTTGGCGCCCAAGGCAAGTGTTATACCTGAGAGACCGTGCTAGACTCTACACTCGGTCCGAGCAGATCCTTTCTACCTATCCTATCAATTAGTGTTGTGTCCTTAGACCATCTATACTAGAGTAGAAGATAGTACACATCGTTCCTTGGATTCGATACCCTGTGGGAATACTCATTCTCTTAGGGAGAAGTGCTACAACGGTGTATCCGTGCGCTTGAGGATTCGTTCGCACTCGTCAGTGTACCGGGGAGTCTCTTACATGCTCACGCTATTACGGTGCCTAGCGTTGAGGTTAAGAAACGCCAACAAGCATTTTTGGCGTTGTTGCCAGGGAACGGTTGTTGTTTCTATCTTCGAGCCTAGTGGTCTTCGTATCTTTTTTTATCTTTTCTTTTTATTTCTACCTTTACCCCAGTTACCATGGAGCAAACTTCTATCCAAAACCTTTCTGCTCCCAAACCTGAGTTGTTAGAGCCTCCGCCATCAGAACATCCAATTACTACATCTAGCTATCAACTCAGTACCGATCTTATCTCTATGATTAGGGAATCGTATTCCTTTTTCAGGGACCGTCAAAACCCCTATGAGCATTTGCGAGAGTTTGAGCATTTGTGTTCATGTTACACCTTTGCTAGCATGACACACGACACTATCCGTTGGAAATTGCTTCCTTTTTCCCTCACGGGAAGCACGAGGCAATGGTACAATGAACACGTAGGCATTGCTGGCGGCAGATGGATGGAACTTGTCGGTAATTTCTGTCGACGGTTTTGCCACCTTCTCGTCTCATCGCCCTATGAAAGGATGTGCTCGGATTTAAGAAAAGTGACAAGGAAACCTTGGGTGCGGTGTGGGAAAGACTCTTACGTTTAGCAAATTCAGGTCCCACGCTGTCAATACCCGACCATGTGCTCTATCAGCATTTTTATGCGGGATTGGACGTCAAGTCCGTTGGGCACCTTGACAATGCCTCGGGAGGCTCTTTTGCGCATAAGACTCCAAGTGAGGGAAGGAAGATTCTTTACCTTATAGCAGCTAATGCCTCCTTCACAGCCGAGCCGGAAGGCCCTCAAGAGGAATGCGCACCTGAAGAAGAGACCACTCCTGAATCTGAACCCGAACCTTCATCATCCAAATCCATAAGCCCAGTTCAGGAGGCCACGACACCAGAGGAAGAGGCAATTCAACTTCCGGAGTCCCTTCTGAGGTTTGAGGATGATATATTTGGCGATTTTGGAAACACCTCAAACTATTATTGCGTGCGAAAACCACCATCATCCGTGTCTCCCCCAGATCCAGTGGAACTTGCCTTCCTTAGGGACAACGTTCGGGAGTTAACGGCCATCATGACCCAAGAATGGTCAAGAGAGTCGGAATCAACAACCGGAATTTTCCAGCTCCTTCCGCCTCGATCGACCCTTCCTTGTGTCATGAATGGAAAGGTAGTGAAAGTTCTCTACAACCCACTTGTGGGAGTCAACATCATGTCCAGTACCTATGCTTTGAGAAACTTTACGGACGAACCTCTGACTCCTACCCAGACGTCTATCAGGACTCCTGAAGGAGAAATCCTAGAAGGAGTAGGGATCCTGAAGGCTATCCCTGTTATGTATAAGGAGGCCGACTTTGCTCTTGATTTCCATACCTATGATGTCCTTAGCTTTGACCTCATGATAGGATTGCCCCTCAAGAAATTTCTTATGGAGGCCCCTACCCAAGGTAAGTTTAACATTTGCCTCGGGAGGGAGGTCTTCTCTGTAGAAATTTCAAGAGCGAAAAACGCAAGAACTGATCCTCCTGATGACTCTACACAAATTGAGGAGGTCAAGGCAATCATTCCGGGAGATTCGTCGGAATCCCTCCTCGACGAGTGGGCACCTGAGTTCATAGATGAGATAGAGGAGCCTGATGAGCCTATAGATATATCCGAATCCCAGGCTCCACCTAAGCCCCCTATCGAGCTCAAACCTCTGCCCACCGGCCTTCGATATGTTTTCCTCCATGGGGACACTGAGTCCCCAGTGATCATTAATGATGATCATTCTAACGAGGAATCCAGAAGGCTCATCTCCGTCCTAGAGAAGCACCGATCTATGTTCGGATACTCTCTTCAGGATCTTAAGGGGATAAGCCCGACTCTCTGCACTCATCGTATCCCCGTAGATTCAGACATCCCACCGACGAGGGAGCCGCAGAGAAGGCTGAACAATGTGATGAGAAATGTCGTGAAGAAAGAAGTTCTTAAACTTCTTCACGCTGGGATCATCTATCCAGTGCCCTATAGTGAATGGGTTAGCCCCGTTCAATGCGTACCCAAGAAGGGAGGAATGACGACAGCCCCCAATGAGTTCGGCGAGCAGATTGCTCAACCCCTTCCCACGGGGTGGAGGATGTGCATAGATTACAGGAAGCTCAACAAGGCTACAAAGAAGGATCACTTCCCGCTCCCATTCATCAATGAGATGCTTGAGCGGTTGGTGAATCACTCTTTCTTCGGTTTCCTTGATGGGTATTATGGCCACCATCAAATCCCTATCCACCCTGATGACCAAAACAACACCACCTTCACCTGCCCTTACAGAACCTATGCTTATCGGAGAATGTCTTTCGAATTGTGCAATGCACCCGCGTCGTTCCAGAGGTGCATGATGTCTATCTTCTCAGACATGATCGAACAAATCATGGAGGTTTTTATGGATGACTTCACCGTCTATGGTAAAACTTTCGATGAGTGTCTCAGGAATTTAGACAGGGTCTTGCAAAGGTGTCATGAGAAGGACTTAGTCCTCAATTGGGAGAAATGCCATTTCATGGTTAGAGAGGGCATCGTGTTAGGACACCTAGTGTCCGAACGAGGGATAGAAGTGGATCGTGCTAAGATCGAGGTAATAGAAAAGCTTCCTCCTCCTGTTAATGTTAAGGGCATCCGTAGCTTCCTCGGCCATGCTGGGTTCTACTGACGGTTCATTAAGGACTTCTCACAGGTAGCTAGACCCCTTACCAATCTCTTGGCCAAGGATGCACCCTTTGAATTCACTAAGGAGTGTATGGAATCCTTTCTCACCCTCAAGAACGCTCTCACCTCTGCCCTAGTCATCCAGCCTCCCGATTGGACGCTGCCTTTCGAGATCATGTGTGATGCTAGTGATTACGCTGTAGGGGTCGTCTTAGGCCAAACTAAGGATAAGAAACATCATGCTATAGCCTATGATAGCAAAACCATGACAGGAGCTCGGCTAAACTACGCTACTACTGAGAAAGAGCTCCTTGTTGTTGTCTTTGCTATAGAAAGTTTAGATCCTACTTAGTGGGAGCCAAGGTAATAGTTTATACTGATCATGCTGCTCTTAAATACCTGCTCACTAAGAAAGATGCTAAACCCTGCCTGATTAGATGGATTCTGCTCCTTCAAAAATTTGATTTAGAAATAAGAGATAAAAAGGAGTAGAAAATTCTATTGCAGATCATTTGTCTCATATGCGTACTACTAACCTGCAGGAAGCACTCATCAATGACTCTCTACAAGACGACATGTTGCTGAAGGTCACGGACAACAACCCCTGGTATGCAAACATCGTGAATTATCTGGTTACAGGGTACATACCCCCAGGAGCCGATAGGAAGAAATTGATCCATGAAGCCAAAAGGCACATGTGGGATGATCCGTACCTATATAAAGTCTACGCTGATGGGCTGCTGAGAAGATGTGTACTGGGTGCTGAAGGAATGCAGATTATTGAAAAATGCCATGCTGGGCCATATGGTGGCCACTATAGCACTTACCGTACACATGCAAAGATATGGCAAAGTGGGTTCTTCTGGCCGACCATGTATGACGACACGAGGAATTTCATCCGAAGATGCAAGGCTTGCCAGAAGTACGGAGGAATTACTACCAGAGATGCAATGCCCCTACATGATAATTTGCCAGTGGAGCTTTTTGACGTATGGGGTATTGATTACATGGGTCCATTCCCAAAGTCTGAGGGAGTTGAATATATCTTAGTGGCAGTCGACTATGTGTCGAAATGGGTGGAAGCTATAGCCTGCAAGTCGGCCGATGCCAAGCAGTCCAAAAAGATGTTCAATGAAGTGATATTCCCTCGCTTCGGCATTCCAAGGATGGTAATTAGTGATGGGGGGATCCCACTTCACTGATGCAGACTTTAGAAGATTCCTAAAAGGATTTGGGATCCAACACAGCATTGCTACTCCATACCACCCCCAGACTAATGGCCAAGCAGAAACCTCCAATAAGCAGATCAAGAATATTCTACAGAAAACAGTATAGGAGGCTGGCAGAGCTTGGAGGAAGCATCTCCCTGATGCCTTATGGGCCTATCGAACAGCTTACAAAACCCCACTGGGAATGTCTCTGTATCAATTGGTATATGGGAAAACATGTCACCTACCAGTGGAGGTGGAACATAAAGCTCATTGGGCAATCAAAAGGTTTAATATGGAATTCCTGAAGTCCGGAAGGAATAGGCAGAAACAATTAGCAGAACTGTAGGAGTGGAGAGAGAAAGCCTATCACAGTGCAAAGATCTATAAAGAAAGAACCAAGAGATGGCATGATAAGAAAATCAAGAGAAAAGAATTTGCACCAGGTGATAAAGTGCTACTGTTCAACTCCCGATTCAAGATATTTGGAAAAGGGAAACTGCGCAGCAAATGGGAAGGACCATTCACAGTAGTAGAGGTAGCCCCTCATGGAGCTATCACTCTACAAAATGATGAAGGCAACTGTTTTAAGGTGAATGGCCATCGATTGAAAATCTTCCTCGAGCTGGACGACATTGAATATGAAGTAATCAACTTCATCGAGGATGAATAAAATGGGCAAGGGCGTGCCCAGGCATCAGGTAAGTTCCCCCCTTCTCTACTCTCTTTATCTTTCCAACCTTATTTTCATTTGTTAGAAGAAGACAGTGTGGGGGAAATCCCTAGCCTGCAGAACAAAAGAAGGACCGGAGGTACGCAACTTCCCTATCTCATTCCCCTATATCTTTGAGTTTGATTGAATCTCAAAATCAATCTTTCATATCAAACTCAGGAGATATTTTCCATGTCATGCATGAATCCCAAGGTTGGCTTGCATATGTTTTATTCCTTACTTATCATCTTGTTGCTTGTGAACCAATATCATTAGGGAACTTATGCTTATCTAAGTAGTTGGTGTTTGTGATATGGCTTGATGATATGATCTTCACTCTTTATAACTGAGTGCTTGGGAAATTTATTTTGAAAATCTGAAAACCCTTTGCAAAGCTCCTCTTTGATATGCCACCGTCCTACTAGAGCCATATGATGTTTTTAGTTGAAAACCTTACAATCATATGCTGCTTGTTATTGCATTGAGCTTTGTCAAATTCTGTGACCCTTGTGAGAAGTCTTTTCATTACTTTCATGATCAAGATTCATGTGCACCCCACCTATTTCCCCTTGCTAGGCTACTACACTAGAAGATAGCATTGCATCATTCATCCATAAAAGCTCTATGCATGGTGTGACCTCTCTCTCTGAAATATCCTTCAAAAAGAGACATGGGCTATTGAAAAAAAATGCTCAAGGCATGATGGAAAAAAAAGAAAAAAAAGGGGAAGATAGCCCATGTCCAAAAAATAAAAAAGGAGAAGTAAGGAGAGGGATGGTCATACAAAAAGGAGTTCCATAACCTTGATGGTAATAACTAGAGTCCATTCCGGAGCTGGTGTCCACCTTACCATCAACCCATAACTCTCATCATAAAAGTATGGTAATATCTAGCACCCATTCCGGGCCTAGTATCCACCTTACCATACCCCCATAGCCATACCGGTGCACATCTTGATCTGATAGTATGATTTGATTTTCTCTGTGGATCCCGTCTTTGACTTTGCAATATATGTGATGCAAGTATGCTTTCTTTTTATCCTACCCTGAGCTCCACATATAGCCATCATTAGAAGTAGGATGAAGAAAGGCAATTGCCTTGGTGAGGACATATACACATTGAGTGATCTGAGAGAATCAAATGAGGAGCTAAGCAAAGGTTGTTTTGAAAACTCTTACAAAAACCCCAAGTTACTTGACATGATGAGTAGGGGTGATTTGATTCATGGTCGTTCCATTCCTCAACCACCCAAGATAGCATGATAGACACTTCATAAAGTTCACAAGTGCAAGGTATGCTTCGGGATATCTCTTATGCTTACTTCATACTTACGGATACCATGTCTCACTTTGATCTTGTTCTTCCCTTCACTCGGGACGAGCAAAGGTCAAGTGTGGGGGTATTTGTTGACGGCTATTATCCACTCATTTTATACCCGTCAACACGTACCTTTTGGCATGAGAAATAATCATCAACACTAGAATAGGGCTTAAACTAATCATTTCCACAAGTGTTGGTGATTATACAAATACAGGTGATTAGCACTAGAAAGAGGAGTAAAACACAAGTCTTTGATCCAAGTACTTCAAGCTCAGCCAATAAGGGGGTGCCACATAGGAATCCCCTGGATCACTGACGTCATCAATCCAAGAGAGGCAAGACCGACGAATCAGGCAGCGACACATGGACTTCACTTGGATCCGTGGGCCCAACTTGGATTCCAAAACGAGGCATGCACAGGGGAAGGATCAAAGGGCCCACTGGTCAGCCACATGGAGAAAACACAGGCCAGATGGCCTCTGGGGGGTCGGCCGACCCTAGGATCGGCCGAACCGACCTAGGGTCGGTTGATCTCCACCCTCCACGTGCTGCTCCATGATTGGTCACTCACTGCTATCCCGGGCGTTTTGGAGCACTTGGAGCCCCGAAGCAAGCCACTCCCTCCTCTATAAATAGGAGGGGAGGGGCTCTCATTTGGTACACACACTTCTCCTCCTCCTCTTCATTTTGGCCTTGGAGAGCTCTTTGTATAGGATTAGTGCTAGGAAGTGAGGTGGGAGGCTTGGGGCCATGTCATGTTCATGACATTTTCCTCAAGAACGATCCTCAGCGGTGCCTTTGTTCTTCATCTAGACTAAAGTGAGTATTTCGACATTTTCTATTTAGACTAAAGTCGTATGCATGCTTAGTTGCTTTGTTCTTGTGTTCTTCGTTTGTTCTTGATTTAGAGGCATGTGTTCTTCAAACACAACCCTTTTGATCTAGTAGACTTGGATCATAAGTTTGCATCTAGTTTGCTAGCTTGTCTATTAGAGTAAAGTTGATGCTCCTGCATTTATCTAATTAGATCAAAGTGCATTCATGAGCTCGCATAAGTGATAGAGTATACCTTGAGCTAGTGCCAGTATCTCCCTCGCGGATTCGTAGTTCTGTATTTATACGGAGTGCTATAGTCGGGCTATCGGGACGTCAGACGGTGTCCGGCTATAGTAGTAGTCAGTGGTGTAGACGTGGTGTCTGGACAATAGGTTATCCTGCGAATACCAAGTACATTCGCGTAACAATAGAGGTAGGCCGTAGTGGTGACAGACTGTTGGACCCTTTGGAACCCTCCGTGCCTGTGTACCAGGTAGGGCCCTGTTGCCAGAACATATTGCCTAGCCTTAAACAACTAGGGTGGGTTGGCACCCAAGGCAAGTGTTATACCTGAGAGACCGTGCTAGACTCTGCGCTCGGTCCGAGCAGATCATTTCTACCTATCCTATCAATTAGTGTTGTGTCCTTAGACCATCTATACTAGAGTACAAGGTAGTACACATCGTTCCTTGGATTCGATACCCTGTGGGAATACTCATTCTCTTAGGGAAAGTGCTACAACGGTGTATCTGTGCGCTTGCGGATTCGTTCGCACTCATCAGTTACCCGGGAGTCTCTTACACGCTCACGCTATTACGGTGCCTAGCGTTGAGGTTAAGAAACGCCAACAAGCACCTAGTCTACTTTGTGAGCAAGGTCTTCTCCGACTCAAAGACACGCTACCAGCAAATCCAAAAGCTGATCTACGCTATCCTCATTTCCAAGCGGAAGCTCCGGCACTATTTCGACTCACACCGCATCACGGTGGTGTCCAAATATCCGCTTGGCGAGGTCATACAGAGCCCAGAAGCAGAAGGGAGAATTGCTAAGTGGGCCCTCGAGTTGATGGGACAAAACATCGTGTACACACCCCGCATCGCCATCAAGTCGCAGGCGTTGGCCGATTTCGTCGCCGAGTGGACGGAGATCCAAACTCCCCCTGCTCCCATCGAGCATGAGACGTGGCTCATGTACTTTGACGGATCACTCATGAAAGAAGGAGGCGGGGTCAGACTTGTCTTCATCTCACCTCTGGGCGTGCGTATGGAGTACATGGTCCGACTACATTTCACAGCCTCCAACAATGTCGCAGAATACGAGGCGCTCGTCAACGGCCTCCGGATCGCTCTCGAACTCAGGATTCGACATCTCGAGATTTGGGGAGACTCTGACCTGGTCGTAGGGCAGGTAATGAAGGAGAAAAACTGTTGAAGCCCAACAATGGTCGTGTATTGCCAAGCGGTGCGCGAGTTGGAGGACATGTTCCACGGGCTCGAGCTCAATCACGTGCTGCCAAAGTACAACGAGGTGGCAGACACCCTTGCAAAAGTAGCATCAAATCGAAAACCCATTCCACACGGGGTCTTTGCCAGCGACCAGCACGAGCCATCCGTCTGCTCCGAGGAAGACAAGCCGCCAGAGCCGCCGACACAAGAGGTCATGGAGATCGACGAAGTGCGAGAGCCCAATCTCGAAGACCCAGACTGGAGGATTCCAATCCTCGAGTGGATGGTTGAGGGAAAACTCCCGCCTGATAAAGAGGAAGCCCGACGAATAACTCGTGTGGCCAAGTCATACAGACTGGTCGAGGGTGAGCTCCGATGAAAGGGCACCGAAGGCATACTCATGCGTTGCATCTTGGCCGACCAGGGCAAGGAGCTGTTCGAGAAATTCACACCGGCACGTGCGGGCATCACGCCGGTCCGAAGACCATTGTCGGGAAAGCTTTCTGTCAAGGTTTTTACTGGCAAACCGCCGTCGCCAACGCAACTCGAATCCTGCGCAGCTGCGAAGGTTGTCAATTCTACGCGCGACAAACCCACCTCCCGGCGCAAGCGCTTCAAACCATTCCTATCACCTGGCCCTTCACAATCTGGGGATTGGACATGGTCGGACCCTTGAAGAAGGCACCCGACGGCTACACCCACGTGCTTGTTGCCATCGACAAGTTCTCGAAATGGATCGAGGCCAAGCCTATAACAAACGTTTGTTCCGAGGAAGCCGTCGCGTTCTTCACCGACATCATCTATCGCTTTGGGATCCCAAACTACATCATCACCGACAACGGCACCCAGTTCACCAGCAGAAAGTTCCTCAAGTTCTGCAACAACAACAACATCCGCGTGGACTGGGCCGCCGTCAGCCATCCAAGGACCAATGGATAGGTGGAGAGGGCGAACGGCATGATCCTGCAGGGCCTAAACCATGAATTTTCAAGCGCCTCGAGAAGTTTCGGGCGACGTGGGCTGCGGAACTCCCGTCCGTTCTGTGGAGCCTGCGCACCACACCTAGTCGGGCCACAGGTTGCACGCCTTTCTTCCTAATCCACAGGTCGGAGGCAGTTCTCCCGACCGACATCGACTACAGCAGCCCACGAGTTCAAGCTTACACCGAAGAAGGCAACCAGGTCGCGCTCGAAGACACCATCGACCAGCTGGATGAAGCGCGCAGCGTCACCCTCCTCCACTCGGCACAATACAAGTAGGCTCTACGCCACTACCATGAGCGCAACATACAGGAACGTGAGTTCCAAGTCGGCGACCTCGTCCTACGACGAGTTCAAAGCAACGAGGGCTGGCACAAGCTCTCACCGCCATGGGAGGGGCCTTTCATCGTCGACCAAGTGCTCCATCCGGGAACTTTCAAGCTCAAATACGAGGACGGCAGGGTCATCTCCAACACCTAGAACATAAAGCATCTACAACGCTTTTACCCCTAAGTATTTCCTTTGTTTCATCTTATGATAATGCAAGAGCTCTGAGCTATTTTCTTATTTCGTGAGATGATATCTTCTTCAAGCTTGCGTCTTTTACTCGAGTAAAACGTTTTTTATGCTTGTCTCATCCCATGGGCAAGTCTCTGACTTGTCCATTGGCTCGGGGGCTACTCAGGGCCATAGCACCCCTTCCCCGCACGTTTCGAAAACTTTTTCCGATCACAAACCGTCCGCGGTTTCTCGTATGATCATCGCGGTACACCCACACTCCTTAAAGGGAGATGAACGATGACTTTAGCAGTCATAAACCTGCGCTCGTCCGGGCCCTAAGTACTTACGCCCCTACGGCTACGGTACAAAGACCCACGAGCAAAGTTCACGACCTCGAGTTGTCGCTCATTCTCTCCCTCGAGGGTTGTCGGGCAACCGCCTAAACTATAAACTCTGAAGAGTTTTCTTGTTTGCAAAAACACGCGTTCACCTATCCCGCTCAAAGTACTCGGGGGCTACTTGCCTGAGTGGTACTGCGTTAAGGCTAAGTCCGGCTGGGTCGCCAGGTTCCTACGCCCCCGCGACTGTTGGGTATTTTAGCGTCACACGAATAAATCTGCAAGCGCACGGATACCATTGTAGCTTTCACCTCAGAGTATTCCAAGGGTATCGAATCCAAGGGAATGTGTGCACTAACTTCGTACTAGTCGGACCAAGGACACACCCAGATAAGAGGCAAGGATAGAGAGGATTCCTAAAGATAGCACTATAGATGAGATTAAAGGTCGATCTCTAGATAGAACTTGGCTTAGGGTACTGTTAGCCTTGACTTAACAGGCGACTCTGGCACGCGGATCTATGTGGAACAGAGCTCTAACTATATCCAGCCGTGGAGGATCAACAAGGGCCAGACGGGCTGTCACCACCACCTGGACTGCCTCTACCTAACCTTGGGATAAGACGAACGAATGATAACCGGTAGCGTGACAATACGTCTACGCTGTGGTTACTGCCGTAGCCAATGGACTACGGCACTCTGTACTTATAGAACTACGACCACGGAAGAGAACTGATCTCACTCACTATAAGCACTACTAGCTTATACTAAAGGCATACGAGAGAGCACTCGACCCCGTACTATGCTTCCAACGTATACGAACGACTTGCTGCAGTCGAACGCATAAACCCAGGATCTACGCACTAGCAGAGGAAAAGGTCTACTCATGCAACCTAGCATAAACTATTAGAAAGGAATCACGAACACACTTTATTCTAATCAGAGCATGCAGGCATATCCACTTTATTCTATAGACGGGATACAAACTTGTGCACCTAATCAACTAGATCGAGGGGGCATGTTCGTGAAGAACACGTGCCTCTAAATGATGAACAGGCGAAGAACACAAGAACATATCACTCAAACTTTAGTCTAAATAGAAAATGCGAAAATACTTACTTTACTCTAATTGAAGAACAAGCATCCGTAGAAATACAAATCTCTCTCTCTCACTCTCCTATTCTCTAATCTACCAAGGAGAGGCCTCTCCTTTGAAGGGAAGCTCTCATCCTTGGGTGAGATGGTGTGTCTCAAAATGACCCCCCTCCCCTTGTATTTATAGGCAAGAGGGTGGCTTGCCTTGGGGGTGTTTGTGCTTCATGTTGGCCCTATTTTCCAGCCTTCTGGTGGGCCTCTCGCGCAGGAACAGTGCCATGCACGACACTGGAGGCGGTGGAAGAAAAAACCGGGCGAAAACCGGATCCTAGGGGCGAGAACCGAGCCTCAACCGTGTGGACCAGTGCTGAACCGGCGCAAAAAAGAGAAAATCACGGAGAACTGGGGGTTGACCGGGCGAACCAGACAACCCGCGTCAGCGGGCCAACAGCTGCGCGCCACCTGGCGGCCCAGCCGGTCGACCCCCGCGCGCACCTCGTGAGCACGACCGCGTGCTGCATCCCCAGCCAGCCGCAGGTTGCCACGTCGCCCGGGACACCCGGTCTCCCACGTGCAGTGCGCGATCTGCAGGAGGTTGGCGGCCAACCACGAACTGACACGTGGCCTGGCGGACTCCACATGGGGGCGTACGCGGGCGATCCGTGGGAGCGGACGTACGCCAATGGGAGCCCGCCATGTGGCGTCACCTGGTCCTGCGCGCGTACTTCCGTTGACTTGCGTTGTGGTCCCCACGTGTGACATCAGCACTACTAGCTATCTTTGGAATTGCATATCTTCTTCATCCGTACTCCGATGTAGGCAAATAATATATCCATTTCTATCGTCTCGACGAGCCCGTCGCAATGGTGCAGTCCAAATTGGCATTTGAGGTTGTTTATGATGATGTCCTTCAATAGCCATTGGACTACTTGCTCTCAATTTGTACCATTTGGCACGTGCATCTTGCAACAAAAGCTAGAGACACCAACACTTGTGCAAATCATCAGTATCAAGCCCTATTCTAGTGTTGATGATCCTTTTACCATTATATTATGCAGGTATTGACGGTGTAAAAACAGCACTTTTCAACCGTCAACAGCGGCTACAGAGCAAGACACCACCAACAAGGTCTTAAGCTACACTGCTCGGATTCGCAAGCTCCCTAACTACTCGGGAAAAGGATAACGAGCAAACAAACGAAGTCCTTAACTTAAAATAAAAATGGTCGCTTGACCCACGAGTTTATCACAAATTTCCGACAGGACATAATCAAAAGCCCCTGCGAGGCTACTTTGTTTTTTCTTACAGGCCCAGATCGTGGAGGGCATGGTTCATCATAATCCGGGCGAAGTCGATGGCGTCATGTTCAATGCGGTCGTAGCCGTCGTTGTCGTAGCCCGGACACCACCCTTGGCCCAGCAGCTCCCTGTCCAGCTCCGGATAGTGCAACAAGAAGATGGCCACCACCTTGCGGACGATGTCGCATGCCACGTCCATGGATTGCCGGCGAGCTGTCATGGTAGCCCGTTCCAGGCGGTCCTTCAAAGTGGGGGCAGAAGGAACCCTGAGTTCGTCCATCGCTTTGACGATGGCCTCGCCCATTCTGTCACGGATCGAATGAACTAGCACGAGGTCCTCCCTGGTCTTCCTGTGCAACTTCCGCAGCTCCTCCAGATCCGTCACGGCTTCTGAAGCAAAAAGCGACACACATTAACGGAAAGCAACGTGCTCAAAAAGGGGAAAACACGGGAAAGTGACGTCTCTTACTATTCAGCTTCTCGGTGGACTCGCGAGCGAGGTCCGCCAGCTTCTCGTTATCAACAAGGCAACTGGTCGCGATGCTCTCCTGATCCGCAACCCGCTTCTCCAAGTTGGTGCGGGCCACACGAAGAGCTGCTCACCTTGAAAAGCAAGACAACATCACGAATCAAGCGACTACGCGCAAGCAAAGAGCGAGGACAACAAGTCGTGAGACACTCACCAACGATCTCCTCCTCACGCTTCTGGGCAACCTCCTCGAGTCGGCCCTTCTTGGCGTTGACGCTGCTGACCTGGGCCTCGAGAGCAGTCACCCTCTCGCAGGCCGCCTGGAGGTCGGTCTCGGCCCAGCCCGCCCTTGCCTCAAGCTTTGTTTTCTCCTGGTGGGCAGTCCGGGCGGCAGCCTCGGTGTTGGAACGCAGCTCCGATGCTGTCCGCTCCGCTACGGCCAACCTCTCTTCCAAGGCGGTTCTCCGCCTACACTGCGACCACGCGATCCTCAGCAGATTTCGCCCTCGCCTCAAGGGCCGCGCGTTCGGTTGCCCGATCAACCTCGCTAGCCACCGCGACAAGGCAGGTCGCGGCTAGTTGTGTCTCCAGCTGGGTGTTTTCCACGTGGAGTGCCTCGAGGGCCCGGGACTTGTCGTCGCAGCACCCGACGAGCTCCTGAACCACAGATGGGTTTCACAGTGAAGAAAAATGAGGAAACATGTACGGAAAACAAAACGATAGAGAACAAAAACCACAACTTACCCTCGAAGCAGGCAGGACCAGCTCCATGAGCGCCCGCTCCGACTGGCGCAGCGCCCGTTCACTCTAGCGCAGGCCCCGCTCCAGATTGCGGCGGGCCAGGGACTCTGCGCCATCATCGACCACCAGGCCGGCGGAGGTCCGGACCCGCGAGACGAGCACCAGCCAGAGTGGCTGCGCCTTCGCCTGTTCCTCCGCCGTCGACGTGGTCAACCCCAGGCCCCTCAAGCTCTCTCTGACCTCCAAGGCTGGAGGTGGCATCTGCTCGTCTGCTGCCGCGAGGGGAGAGGCGACTGGGGAGGGTGACTGCGAGACGAAAACCACTTCCGTGGGGCTCGGCGAAGGAATGGCGTTGTTCGTGAGAGCGGCGGCCGACGAAACCGGAACGGCCTCCTCGGTCACTTCAACATTCGTCGTGGCCGGGGCCTCCTCAAAGGCGGGGATGGTCGTCTCCACCGCCGCCGCGGCGCCTCTTGTGCCCGCCAGCGACTCGGGGGCTGGAGTCCCAGAGTCCGCCGCAGCGCTGTTCGCCCCCTCAACCAACTCGGGGGCTGGCTGCTCGACGTCTGCGGCGGCATCGCCCACCCCCACCAGCGACTTGGGGGCCGGCTGTTCAACATCGCCTGCCGGTGCCTCAGGAGCAGGATCCTCCTGAGGCTGCTCCTGGGGCCCGGACAGGCACTTTGCCAACTCAGCCGCATGAGCCGAGAGCGCTTCTTCTGTGGGGGCTTCGCGCCCCAATCCCATCGTACCCATCGATAGGTCGCTGCGAGCCGGGCTCTCAGCTCCCATCGGCGGGACCACCATTTACTGCATCCTTGACCCTCCCGATAGAAGGGTTGGCGGCGGACCACCCAACGGCGGCACATCTCCGGCCACCTATGCCGGGCGGAGCAACGACTTCACGGGTGTCGGCCTCATCATACGGGGGTCGGGCGCCCTGAAACGAAAAGGACATCACGACAACAACAGGCGGAGGGCATGCTTCCCGAGAATGCGGAGTAATGATCGAAAATTACAACTCGGAGCTTACCTTTCCGCAATATTGCGGGGCCGCTTTGAACCGAAAGTCGGGTTCGCGGGAGACGCCGCCCGTTTGCTCCCTGCAGACAGAGCAGAAGTCGAGGAAGGCATTGGTCCGCTTCCAGTGATGACGATGGACGGAAGGCACCGCTGGGTGGTGGCCAGTCCTCCTCCCTGGGTCGCGGGCGGAGAAGAAACTCCCAGCACATTCCGCCGCTCCCGTGGCGAGCGCGCCGATGGAGAGTGCGACCTCCGGCGTGAAGAGTGGCGGCGCGAGGTCTCGTGCCTCGACGTACGACGAGTGGAGTCGCCGCGCCGCGGGGAACTCCTACTCCTCTCACGGTGGCTCCGCTGAGAGGCATGGCTGCTCGTCCCGGACCGGTCTGCTCGGGAGGACTGGGGCGCCGCCTGCTGGCTTGAACCGGCACCGACCGTTGCCGAGGCGGGCGCCGACCCACCGCGCGGCTGCGACGTCACCGGCGCCTCGTCGTCGGTCCACACGAACTCGGACTTGGAGTCCCCCGTGTCCGGCGGTGGTGATGAGGGGTCCTCGTCCTCGGAGACATCGGCCTCCTTAGCACGCTGGTGTGAAGCACGGCTGTCATTCCTCGACCGCTTGTCGATCTCTTTTTGCTGATAGGCCCTTTTGTGGTCCGCCCGCCGCTTATCCCACGTAGCAATCTCCCGGGTGAGCACCCGGTCCTCCCCCAGGGGAGGACGCGAGGCGAGGATGCTCACCATTTCCATCTGGACAAATGCAAGAAAATTATTAACCGCCGCAAAAACATTAGGAGCAAGTCGAAAGAGCCAAGGAAAGCATACTAGGGCCGCGGTGGTCGGGTCAAGGAGCATCCGCAGCGAGTTCAGCGGTGGCCAGAACAAGTAGGTGATCCTGGTGGCCTGGGACACCCGGTGTTGGACCTCATCCAACGAGGGCAGAGGGTCGGCCATCACTGTCCCCACAAAGGGGGCCCAGTCGGCCGTCATCTCGAAGAGGCGCAGGGGGCGACGTCAGAGCGGGACGACCCCCCTCACGAGGAAGCCGCCGATCACGGCGACAAAATCCACGCCATTGTTGCGGAGCGTCTTGAGGGCTTTGAGGGCATCGGGAAGGAACCGGGGATGATCTTTCTTCTCTGATCCGTACTTCTACTTCGCCGGCGTGTGGTCATGCTAGAGGCCGGTCAACTTGGGGAGCGGGTGCTCGAGGTCGTTCTTGAGGTAGAACCAATCCCGGTGCCACCCACTGTTGGAGCTTGTCAGGGTGGTAGGGATGTACTTGTCCATCCTCCCCCGCTTCCCGCGAAGTCCGGCACACCCGATCGCCGCTGCGGTGCGGTCGTCCTTCAAGCAGACGAATTTGTAAAATTACCGGAACAGGTCCCAGTGGGCTCCCTGCCGCAGGTACCCCTCGCACAATGCCTCGAACACTGCCATCTGCTGGACGCCGTTCAGGTTGAGGTTGTGGAGCTTGAGGTCATACTCCTCGAGGACGGTGCAGATGAACCGTCCCGCCGGGACGGAGAAGCCGCGCTCGTGGAAGGCCACAAACGAGACCACGTACCCCTCCGGGGGCTCGGGGGTGCTCTCGGCTTCGGGGACCTTCCACTCCTCCGCTGCAGTTTGCGGCGGCAGCATGCCGTCGACGGCGAGGTGATGGAGATTGGACCAGGTCACTGTCGAGGACGCCCAGTTCGACATGACGGCTACGGCGAAAAGCGAGGTTGCGTTTGGAATCGAAGGAGGCACGGGAGCACGCGCATGGCGGATGTGGAGGCTAAGGCAGAGGCAGCGGTGGCGGATTGCACAAGAAGGAAGGAGAAGAAGAAATCCAGCCAGCGCCCACGGTATAAAAGGGGGAAGTGACCGTGCCCTCAGCAGTTAATGCCTGGGCCCGCCTCGGGTCACATCCTCCACTCGCCGAAGTGTTGCTCCTCAAAAGGTGTGCCTGCTACTGCCAACCGCGCACGAACGTGCCGCCACGTCACCAGTGACGGGCCCACAAATCCTGCGTCCGGCGCGAGATCTCCGCCATTCGACCCACGACGCGCACTTCGAGCATCGTGCAGCGGCACGATAACTTCCCCAAATTCAGGACTCCAACATTTAACCCCACGCACAAGTCTCCGACTTGTCCGTGGGCTCGGGGGCTATCACCCGCGGGTGCGCTCGCGTGCCCCCATCAGAAAAGACACTCCCGACCTCTTCATCCCCATGACAACTAAACCTGGGAGCGAGTCCTTGACTCCCTCACCAGGCTCGGGGGCTACTGACGAGGCCATAGACCAGGGCCCATCATGGCCTCTGAAAAACGCAGTACGGACTGACACGCAGCGTACTTAGCGGCTAGTACAACGAGTATTAAGCCCCCAAGTACCTAGAAGTCCGTACGACCTGTTCCCGTCATGGGCCAGGGGCCGGACGGCCCACGGCCACCGGCGCCCCTCCCTCCGAGTACATAGCGGCCCACACGACAAGTCCTCGTCTCCGTCTCTGACTACTCGCTCGTACGAGGAGTTACCGCCTCCTTCCCTGACTACTCGTTCGCACGAGTAGTTTCCGTCATCGACCGGCGCAGGCTTCGCTTGGAAGGCAAAGGCGGCGTGGGCCCCCCACTGAGATCCCGAGATCTCCACGCACATTCTCCCACACGCCGCCACGTGTCCGCTCCACCGCGACGGCCCGCCCGGGTCAGGCTGATTCGGTGTCAGAGGACGGATCCGTCCGCCCTGCCACGAACGGCACAGTGCCTGCCGTACCACGAACGGCGCAGAATGTACTGAGCCACGAATGGCACAGTGCACGCTACACCCTAAGCATCGGAAGGCGCGGCGTAGGTTGCCTACTCACACAAGTAGTTTTTCGCATCCGACCAGTTCAAGACTTCACCACGAAGACTGCGGGTACACGGGCCCCGTCGATATCCCGTGATATCCGGGCACGATAACCCGTGCCCCGCCACGTGCCGGCCCCTCCGCGCCAGTCCGCCCTGACCAGGTCGATCTGGTGTCAGGGGGCAGATCCGTCTCCTACTCCACGAATGGGGCAGTGCGCGTCGTACCACGGACGGCACGCGAAACGCTGTGCCACGAACAGCATAGTGTACGCCACCCCCTAGCCCTCGAACGCTGTGGTATAGACCACTCCATCTCCACAGTACCCAGAAAGGACATGCTCCTGTTCCACTGACGGAGGTATGATACGAATCCTACACCCTGCGCCCAACTAACTACTCGGAGAAGAGTACGAGAAGCTCCAGGAGCTACTCCTTGGGACGCACGATTCCAGGAAGACGTACACTGTCACCTACCACCCTGTAACAGTTCTTCGCCGCACCACCCTGACGGCCCGATGCGGAAGAAGGACGCCCTACTCTGCAACCTAGTTTACACCCACGATGTAACCCCCATGGACCTCTACCTTGTGACTATAAAAGGGGAGGAGTGGGGCACTTGTAACACACGTTCGTTTCCACGCCCACACGCACTCAGTATCGATATCTCATCTCATATTCCCCCGTAGACACATTCACACTCGTGTACGCAGGACTCTGCAACAAGAACTCACTACACGCACGCCAGGGACTTGGGCTCGAAACCCTCTCCCGACCTGTTTGTAACCCCTACTACAAACTCTTGAGCATAAAGAACACCCCCTCTCTGACTGGATGTAGGGTATTACTCTCCGGAGGCCCGAACCAGTATAACCTCGAGTGTCTCTTGTGCAACCGTGCGGATCCATACACGCATTTGTATAAATTTACTTGCCGACGGTAACAAACCCCGACACAACTGGTTTAAAAGTAAACTATGCTAAGTCTCAAATGATCCCACTCAGCTTGCCTCATGATCAAGCTCTGAATTTGGCAAACACTTTTGGATGTCAACTTGGTACTCTGCCCTTTACTTACCTTGGACTTCCTCTTGTCACTACCAAGCCCAGAATAGATGACTATATGCCATTGATGGATAGAACAGAAAAGAGGCTTACTTCAATTTCATCTTTTTTAACTCAAGCTGGGAGACTCCAATTGGTTAATTCAGTGCTCTCTTCCCTACCAACTTATGCAATGTGTAGTGCGAAAATCCCAATTGCAGTTTTGGACTTCATTGATAGAGCTAGAAGACACTGCCTCTGGAGAGGATCTGAGAAGAATGCAAAGAAAAAATCATTGGTGGCTTGGCCAAAAGTCACTAAGCCCAAAACTAAGGGGGCTTAGGAGTGGTGGATCTTAGATCCCAAAATGATGGTCTTCTCATCAAACATCTTGACAAGTTTTACAATAAAAGAGACATCCCATGGGTACATATGATTTGGCAATCCTACTATTCACAAGGACAAATTCTACATTCTACTGCAGACAAAGGATCTTTTTGGTGGAAAGATTTACTGCATCTATGTGATAAGTTCAGAGCAGTTGTCTGCTGCACGGTGGGAGATGGCACATCTGTGCTCTTCTGGTTGGATATTTGGAATGCGCATCATCCTCAAGAACGATTGCCAAGACTATTATGTTTTGCAAAAAATCAGAAATTTTATGTGGCTGCTTTCCTCTCTGTAGATTGAACACTTCTACCTCCCCCTCTCAGAGCAAGCGCAGCATGAGCTATCAAAATTGCAAAATATAATAGAAAACATACAAATCAGAGAGGATGATAAAGATCAATGGCACTATATTTGGGGATCCAAAAAAGTACACTTCAAAGAGGTTTTACAAGCATATTTATAGAGACTTCCAAGTTCCAACCTCCAAGACCCCTCTTATGGATTTGGAATTCAAGGTGCTGTAACAAACTGAGAGTGTTCTCCTGGCTACTATTGATGAACAGACTAAACACTAGAAATCTTCTAAAAGGGAAAAAATTCATAATTGAGGGAAACAACTACAATTGTGTCATGTGTACATCCCATAGAGAACAAACAGCTATGCATTTCTTCTTCACATGTCCTTTTGCAGTAAGTTGTTGGCAACTGATTGGCATCCAGTGGCAACTTGGCACACCTTTTTTCAAATACTTGAGTTGGCTAGACAAGATTTTAATCCTAACTTCTTCATGGAAATCTTCATCATTGCAGCCTGACAGATCTGGAAACAAAGAAATGGCCTCATATTTGACAGGTGCCCAGACAGTATCAATCTTTAGAAAAGAAGTTTCAAAGAGGAATGTATAAACCAAGCCCACAAGATGAAAGGCCCTCTCCAATCTCCTTTCCTTTCTTGGGTCAACTCCTCTGTATAGATTCTTTTAACTTCTTCACGCCTCTTTCCTCACTAATTACACAACAGTTTTGATGATGTATAGTTTCAGTTGTTTTCTTGTTGTTTTTTCCTTGGTTTGCTTGCTTGTAAGTTTTTCGTACCTATTTCTGTTTTATTTATAAATTTTCAGTGCGGGGCCTTCCCTCGCTGTGTTTCAGTTCAAAAAAAAGAAACAAAAAGAAATGCACCAGACAAAAGTGTTTTTAGCCCCAAAGGGAAGTTCTCTTATGCTTGTCTGAATTTCTTCATCTATGTTGTGAGAGCAGCTCGCAATTCAGAACAGCCGAAATGAATCAGAATGGGAGCAGCAACTTTAATCTGGTGGCTACACAAGTACAGAACAACTAAACAGATTGGATCCATGACCGCTTGCTGCCACTAAAATCTAAATCCTAATACACCTAAATCTCATTAGAGGTAAACAGATAGGGAGATCGGGAGAAGATCGATGAACACATGCTTGGCTTCCTCCTAGTCCTTCCAACCGGCGGCCGGCGTCAGTGGTGGCTGCCTCCTTCCGATAGGCGCGGCTGCGCACGCGGCAGGACACTAGGGGGCAGCCAGGCGGGCAGGGGCTAGGGAGTGGCCGATGGCGGGCGGACTGGGCGGCGTCCGGCGGCGAACGGCCGACGGGGATCACGACTTCACGGGGGCGGAATCCCCCTCCCCTCACGCTCGCGAGACGCGCCGTCGCGGCTAAGTCTGGGCAAAATACTCGATACTCATTACTCGTACCTGAATTACCCGAACACACACCCGAATTATCTGAACTTGAGGTGCTCGATCCCAAATTTGGATAGCGATTTTGATTACTCGAAATTAGTTTGGGTAATTCAAGTAATGCACTCCGGTACCGAAATATCATCTTTGTATTTTATCACGTGTTGTTAGTTGAACACTCACCATAAATTGTTGTTGAAATTCTACACAAATTATTGGTAAAATTATGTATTAATTGCTACTAAAATTTGTATATTTTGTTATTTTTTAAAATTTGAGTAGATCAGATATACTCGAACCCAAAACCTATTTTTATTATTACCCGAATTACCTAACCTGAAAAAGTCGCGGCCTCGGGCAGGAGCCTGCCAAAGAAGTGCGCCTAGCCTACCTAGACTGTGCTTTGCGTTTGTGAATCAGCTTGAGCTGGGCCTGCGAGGCATGATCTTTCTTTTTTTACAACCAACGAGGTATGATCTTTGGGCCAAAAACAAAGAGGGGATGTGAGTTTTATTAGGCCACGACTAGAGCCCGCCTGGACGGCTTGGGTCGCGGCTCCGGCGCTCCGGAATTTTTTTTTATATATAATTTTTTTTCTTTGATTTTCGAAAAATAAATGGACAATTCAAAAATTTCGAGAAATATACATCTGCCGCTGTACCTCCGTGTGGCACGGCGGCAGGGATACTGCCGCCGTGCCCCACGAATAAGTCCCTGCCGCCGTGGGGTACGGCGGCAGGAGAGCACCTCTGGCGGCAGGTCCGCGTGGCATGGCGGCAGGCCCCTGCCGCCGTGCCACATAGCGGTAAGATCATTTTTATTTTTTAAAAAATTTTCATTTTTAAAACACTTTTAACTTTTTTAAAAAACAACAAACTAATAAATGTAAGCATAATCACAAGATCATATCATAATCAACGAGTAGATGCAAATAGTTTATACAAAATCATGGTAAAAGTACGACTACATCTAAATGCGCCGGTGCCTCTTGGGCCTAACAGCTCTAGCGCCAGCCCAGGTGTGGTCCCGGGCGTACGTCCAGGGGTCAGGTGGCCTGACCACCCGCGGTCCGAGCTGGTCGGGAGACGGTGTCGCCATGGCCGCCTGCGACGAGCCTGCAGCATCCGGTGTCCCTCCGCCGGCCGGTGTCGCTCCGCCCGCCGGTGTCCCTCCGCCGGCCGGTGTCGCTCTGCCCGCCGGTGTCCCTCCGCCCGCCAACGACGACCCTGCACCAGCCGGTGTCGCTCCGCCGGCCGCCGGGGTCGCTCCGCCCACTGGCTGTGTCTGCTGAGTCCCAACAGGCAGTGCCTGTGTGAATTGTGACGGGCCAAGCTCCTCGCCCTGCGGGGCATCCATGGCCGCGAGAATGTCGTGGTACCCAAACTCATCCCAGCCCAGGTGCTCGTCAGGAGTCTCGGCGGTGGTCACGTCGAAACCGGCTGCAACGAATAGTATTAGTTCTCCAAAACGTATCGTACTTAACGAATTTTACTGTAAAGTTAAGGTCGTTACCAGGCTGGAACATAGGCGGAGTGGACGAGGAAGGAATATCTGCCGCCGCAAACTGAAAGACTGACGGTCTGAAACCTCCTAGCGGAAAGATCGGTGCTCTAGGTGCCGTCGTCTCCGGCTGTCGAGGCCCGGCTGTCGGAAAGAGCGGTGGTCGCCCTGTACGATTAGAATATAGTATAACACAAACACACAACAATTTCGTGCATTAGTTGAAAATAAGGTCCACTGAAAGTACCTGCGCCGGGGGAAACAAACGGCCGCTGCACGTAGGTGTGCGGGCCCTGCGCCTGTGGCTGCTGCTGTGTCGTCGGAGCCGAGAAGCCGCCGGCAAAGGTGGAAGGCGCCGGCTACGAAGCCGCTGTCGAGGCGGAGCTCGAGGACGACGCTGGATGGCGCGGAAGGAGAGAAATCTCTGCGGCCCCGGCGTAGTTCACGACGGCGGAGTACCACGTGGCAGCATCGAGGATCCTGTCGTACGTGCACTGGTGCTGCTGAGGCCCCCAGGTAAAACACTGCTCCCTCGCGGACGCTGCGAGCCGCACGATCTCAGCAAGCACATCGTGCTGCTTACAAAATCAGTAACACATGTTATAATGAAAAGTCATATGAATGAAATATGTTTGCAGTATCGTAGCTTACCGCTGTGTCAGCGGTCTGGTCTCGGCGCACCGGGTACGTGGTGTCCGGCAGGATCCTGTCGTGGTTCGGGACCGGTGACGGTGGCGGGGTAGCAGGCACGTACGTCACCCGCGTCCGCGTCCTCGGGAGGTACCGCTGAAGGTACGCTACCCAGGCCGCGCCGTCGTGAAGGCGGTGGTCGGTGACGACGTTCTCCTTGTGCGCCGCGGACGCCCACTCATCCACGTACGGCTGCAGCTTGTCGACGAACGACGTCGCCGCAGACATGCCCTTACGCGTCCACCTAGCATAGATGAAACAAAAAATTATTTGCAACTGACTATTTGTAACGGAAAATAATTATAACTGGCAAATGGTAGCTCACCTGTGCGCTGTGGGCGGCAGACGTGGCGCAGCGGGTACTGACGACTCCTGTAAGAGGCCGAACTGCCTCATCACCCGGTGGACGGCGTACTCCTCGACGTAGACGTCGAAGACCAATCGTCGCCACGTCATCCAGTACGACTGGTCTCGGTAGCACAGGGATGAGAGGCCCTGTGGTGCGCGGGCAGCGACCATGGCAGTAGCATACGGCATCCACCGGACCTGGGCATCGACCATCCGGTCAATCTGACCCACGAAGTCCTTGTACGCCTTCTTCGCCTGCTCCCCAGCCCAAACGTGCTGCACAGAACATGAAAAGTTGATTGAATCAAACTAAAGAACTCATTAAGCGAATAAAACGATAAGGGAGGTCATTACCTTCCGGAGGCACCACGGAGAACTCATGGTGGGGAGGTCCGCTGGGTCGGTGTCTTCTGGCAGCGGCACGTACTCCGAGAGGTCGGCCTTGGGCCGACCGATGTCGAACCGCTCGTGGATCCACATCTGCAGCAGGAGAGGGCACCTCAGGAGGATCCCCTCCTTACTCCCCGGCCTCGACACTGCTGAACACAGCCCCCTGTAGGTAGCGGCCAGAACAGCACTGCCCCAGCTGATCTGGGGCATCTCCTCGATGGGGGAGTCGGCGATCCGCTGAGCCCAAGAGAGCAGGTACCTCGACACCGAGTCCCCCGTTGACTCGCAGAACAGCACCCACCCGAACAGCCAGAGCAGGTAGACCTCCAAAAACCTGTCCGACGTCGGGTCGTCGGCCTCGTCCGCCATGTAGTCAGCCTGCACACACACAAAGGTCCATCATCACATTCGTTTAAAATGCATACAAACGTTGAAAATAAGAGTTAGAATCACGTACGCTGAACTGCTGGATCCAAGTCCAGGTGGGCCCGTGGTTGTTGGCGAAGGGCACGTACGGCTGAGGCGCGCGATCGTTCCGTGGAACGTTCGCGAACCGAGCAAGAAAGTCGGCGTGCCACGTCGCGGGGATGTCGATCGGCCCCATCACCTCGCCAGCACACGGCAGTCCTCCCAACATCGCGGCGTCCTCCAGACCGAGCGCCATCTCGCCGACAGGGAAGTGGAAGGTGTGCGTCTCTGGTCGCCACCGGTCTATAAACGCGGCGATCAGCGGGGCGTCGTAGCTGAACCGCGCCAACCGCTCCGCCCGGGGAACCTCAGCTCGTAGCCTGTCCCCCTCGACCAACCGCGCGAAAGGGAGAAGTCCTGCAGCGCGTAGCCTGAAAAAAAACAAAATTAATTTACTTAACGCAATTACTATTGTAAAGAAACAGAAATAAATAATAAAAATAAATTACGTACTTCGGAATCCACCGCTGGTGTATCGACATCAACGTGCGGGTGGTCCGGAAACGTATACTGCCGGGCGAACATCCAAGAACAGCTGACACGTACGAGCGGTGGTGCCGGTCCACCGCCTCATCGAACAACTTTGGCCGTACGTACTCCAACGGTCCAGCCATAGCTGCAAAAAAATAACAAAATTTAATCAATTAGTCGAATTATACCAATTAAAACGAATTATGTGAATTAAAAATATTTTCCAAAAATTTTACATTAATTTAATCTAATTATGTGAATTATAACCATTTTCTAGGAATTTTAAATGAATTAAAACGAATTATGTGAATTTAAACTATTTTCTACGAATTTTATATCAATTTAATCTAATTATGTGAATTATAACCATTTTCTAGGAATTTTAAATGAATTAAAACGAATTATGTGAATTAAAAATGTTTTCTACGAATTTTATATCAATTTAATCTAATTTTGTGAATTATAACCATTTTCTAGGAATTTTAAATGAATTTTATATAAATTTAAACAATTTTTTTTTGAATTATAACTATTTTCTAGAAGTTTAAAACCAATTTAAACGAATTATGTGAATTAAAACAATTTTTTAATATTTTTATATTAATTTAATCTAATTATTGGAATTATAACTATTTCTACGCATTTTAAATCAATTTAAACAAATTATTTGAATTATAACTATTTCTAAAATTTTTGAAATTTCTAAACTAAATTAACTAAACTAAGTTAACTAAACTAACTAAACTAACTAACTAACTACACTAACTAACTAACTACACTAACTAAACTACACTAAATTTAGAAACATACCTTAGTCAAAAGTGCTCCGAAGGGTTGAAAGCCGAAGATTTAGAGGAGAGAGTGAGGGAGGGAGGAGGGGGTGGCGGCAGCCGTCGCCCCCTTATATAGGGGTGACGCTGCCGCCGTACCCCACGGCGGCAGGCTCCTACCGCCGTGCCCCACGGCGGTAGGAAGCTGAGCCCACCTGGCAGGTCAGCCGACCGTTGGCGGCACCCCTACCGCCGTGCCTCACGGTGGGGTACGGCGGCAGATGTATATTTCTCAAATTTTGTGATTCGTCCATTTATTTTTCGAAAATCAAAGGAAAAAATATATAAAAAAATTCGGCGCTCCGCCTATGGTCTCTAGCATCGTCACATATAAAGGCAAAACCTAAATACAAGATAGGAGAATATTTTCAAAATCAACACACACTTCCTCTGCTCAAATCTCAGAGAAAATACCAGCAGCAAAGAAGTGATGCATATAGAACCAGGCAACCAGCAGGGCAGCAGGCAAAGCTTTGACTAGCGTCTAGCGACCATGACAAAAAAAACCTGGCATTGAGATTTGATTTTTTTTAGATTAAAGATTAAATCCAGTCTATATCTACAAGTGGATATATACGATCGAAAGTTACACGAAATCAGAGTTCTCAGACTCTTAAACCTCATACCGAGGAAAACCAAGAAACAAGAAAGAACACACTAAGACAAAGAAAAAAAAGAAGACTAAGCTTCAATCTTCTTCTCTATCCATACTTCAAATCTTCAATGGCTCGCTTAACCATTCCTCCAGAGGTGAAGGTCAATATGATTTCCAAGGCAACACCTCCGGGAAGGATACAACGTCGAAGCTGCTGTCGCTGCGCTTCCGATAAGCCGAAGAAAGGTTTTCACTTTGATAATCAAAGACTAAGCAAGAAGCATCTCAGCCAACACCTCTAAGAAGGTTCACAACATACGAAACCTCCGCCGTTGCTGACACCGGCACCAAAGTCGGGTTAAGTATTGAGATTTGATAGACTTCAAAAAAAGAACAAGCTAAACGTTGGCCAGCTAAATTTTAGCTTGGCCGCAAACCAACCGTTACTTTGTTTATTACTTACGTGATCACAATTTCGGCAAAATTTAATCGTCGTACGGGTATGGCCAATGTCCGGGGTGTCCGCGTTATTGCTCTCACTCTCGCAAGACTGACTCCAACAGCATAAGCAAAGCCATTTCTGCATCTTCAATTGTCACTGTGCATCACCGAATCCTTCTCCAACAGAATAGGCAAAAGCACGATGCAGTTTGCCTTTGAGGAGAGAGGAGACGTAAAAATACATCTCCTCTCTCCTCGAATGCATTTGCGAGCGGCGTCGGCAGCGTGTGGGGCATGCGGGGGCGGCGGTGCGGAGCGAGCGTGGCGCGGAGGAGGAACACTGGTGGGAGGCGAGCTCGGCGGACGAGCGCCCCATGGCGGATCTCGACGAAGATGTAGAGCACTGAGAGGACGCCGGAGGAGCGCGTACGAGTGCGACACCTCGGCGTTGTTAACGAGGATGCCGACGTCGAGGCCCCGGATGGCCTCCTTGAGCACCTCGACGCTCACGGCGAGCCCCCCACCGCCGAAGTCGAGCACGAAGGGTGTTGATTCTTCCTACTGCAGCTTGCCTCTTCTACGTATTGCAGCTTGAGCTCGTGAGAACACAGGTTGACACAGAGGCGGAAGAGCTTGATTCGACGACGACAGTCGGCGGAGGGCGGAGGCCAATCCAGTGGCGGCGGCGCTTGATTTGAAGGTCACGGAGCTCAATCCCTCAGCAGTGGAGGTCGATTTGAGGAAGGAGAAGTTGATTCGATAGATGCAGGGTCGATTTTGAGCGGGCGGAGATCGATCTGGCAGTGCAGAAGCTTGTTGTGGCGTGGTTGGTTCGGGCTCCGGCTGCTCACACGATGGCACAAGCGAGCGAGCAAACCGGGCTGACTGGGACGGGGAGGCGAGGAGGTCGAGGACGGAGGTCGGGGCCGTCTGGGTGAGGAGCGGCCGGAGCGGCACGGCATACCCGGCCTCCACCTCGTCGCCGGAGCGAGAGGTGCGGAGGAGGCCTCGGATCGAGCCGCTCCAGCTCCAGCGCAGAGGAGGACCCGGATCAAGCCGCTCCAGCTCCGGCACGGCGTCGGCGAGCTCGGGCGCGGCGGTGGGCGAGCAGCGCAGGCCGGCAAGCTTCTCGTCCGCTCCTCGACTCTCTCGGGCGCACCCCCCCCCTGCTGCTCCGGCACGCGGTGACCGGAGCGGCCCCTCCGCTGCTGCGCGCGTCGGCAATGAGGCAAGCTGCTCTGGCGCCTTTTGCCTTGCGCCTGTTGGAGACGGCGCGTTTTGCCTTCTCTCCTCTGCACTGTGCACACAATGCAAACATGGTTTTGCCTCTCAAAACTGCAACGTCTTGTTGGACTTAGCCTAACGACGAGAAAGTGCGATGCGGCCAATCACGAGCCCCCGCGTCCAAAATAAACCAGACGGGGCAAAGGCAACGAGACGGAACAGAGTTTGGTCTTCCTCGTCGATTTTGTTTTAAATTTTGTTAATCTTTTTAATCCAAATTTTAAAATAGCGTAATCCAAATTAAAATTTTAAGAAGTAGCGTTTAGATCACGCTTGGTGCTTGAGTCAAGGTGTTTGACACAACTGATGAAGGAATTGTTGTCAAAAAAAAAAAACTGAGCGAAAGGGTCTGTAGCCTAGTGATTACAAGAGCCCAGGTAGCATCTCAGATCCTGCGTTCGACTCCCCGTGGGAGCGAATTTCTCAGGATTTAACGGTGTTTGTGCTTTCAGTGGTAGGCGACGTTCCCGTCGACAGCGAGGCGCCTGTGGTGACTTCGTCAATCTTGAGGATTTGCCGGCACAGTCTTCGAAGATGCTCCTAGGGGTAGGGTTTGCGTGCGTGTATTCATAGGGATGAGTGTGCGTGCGTTGTGAGTGTCTCTGATGTATTGTGTAATTCGCAAAAAAAAACTGATGAAGGAATCGTGCCAAAACATGTAGTGGACGTGTTTGCGACTCTGTACCACCACGGCTCGACCTGCCCAACTAGCTTAGGTCTAGAATGTGGCCCAAACAGGGCATGACATTGTGTTTGCGGCCCTGTACTAAATGAGCCCGGCTCAGGTGGTTGTTGTTTGCCACCAAATCAGCAGCCGGGCTGAGAGGTGTGGCTACCTTGCACTGCGATGTGGTAGTCTTACCACCAGAGAAGGCTCACTGGCATTTCATCAAGGCTCACTGGCATTTCATCAAGCACTCATGGTGGACACGGCGAGCAACCATGGCCAGCTCCCGCCTAGCCATGGCGCGAGGCGAACTCGGCCTTCCGGCCATGGAGACGCAGGGCGAGGTCGGCTCTCCGGACATGGCAGCGCGAGGCAAGCTTCGATTATGCCAGAGTTGCGGTCGTAGCAGCGGCAGCGGCGGAACCGGGGTCAAAGAAGGAAGGATCAGAGCGGCAAAGGAGAGCTCTGGCCCCGCCCTTCCTCGACTCGCGGCGGCGCGGCCTCACCCTTCCTGGCTGCTGCCGTCGCCATTCCTCCGCTGATGCCGCCTCCTTCCACCACCTCCTCCTCCTCCCCAGCCCCAGCCATGCTCGAAGAGCTACGCGCTGGCACGAAACTCCGATGCCTCTGCCGTCGCGTGCGCCAACCCTGCCGCCATCTCCACCGCGAGCCCACGCGAGCCAACAACGCGCTTCGACGAGCCGGGCTCGCGGGAGAAACGAAGGAAAATAAGATTTCCCGAGAGCCATGAGAGAGTGTGTGATTTGCATAAGTTGGACTTGGTTCGTTGGTGAGCCAAAGGTCACAAGCAAATGAAGTTGCAGCTGGAGGGTGCAGCCGGGCCGTCGAGCTACCCTCACAAACACCTAGTATGACTCAACTTAGCCAGAGTTGGAGCTGCTCCACCACCCAGCGTTCGCCAACCATCCTGAACGGCACATACCTCCGGTGCACAACTTAAATAGTTAGTTGCCCTCAAAAAAAAACTAAAATAGTTAGTTCTTAGAATTTTAGTTTTGACATACTTTACGTTTGAATTTTTAGATTAAAAGTGTTAGAATTAAAAAATAATCATTCCACATCCCCGTTCTGGTCCCCCTTGTGACGCCATTCTCACCAACGTGTCCGCCCGATGATCAACCGCGATGCCTGCCTGCGCGTGCGCCGGAAAAGGCGCCATGATGACGCGCGCGCACCCTCCACCTGTTCACGTTTCTGCGATTGCCCCGCCGTGTTTGGAAGGGAAAAGAAAAAATTTCACTTCAGGGAATCTTCTATGCATGAAGTACTAAATGATATTTATTTGCAAAACCTTTTTACGAATGAGTGTAACTTTGTACGGCGAATCTAATGAGCATATTTATGTAGCGATTTGCTACATTAATGCTACAGTAATTATGCTTTAATCATGTGGTTAAAGACCTTATTAAGTTCGTCTCGTGATTTTGCTCGGGGTTGTGAAGGTAGTTTTGAAACTGATTTTATTTAATATCCTTAATTAGTGGTCAAAATTGCATTTACCTGCCAAACTTTTATGAGCTGGACCAAATTTTCACCCCTCTGCCAAACCCCTCTACCAATTTCAAGCGTCACCTGCCGAGGAAAGGGAGGGACATCTGGAATTCTGGATACTGAATTATTGCTACAAAAGAGAGGGTGTCTTCGCTGGAATCTCACATCCAAATATTCAATTTGTTAAAATGAAAATGGCTCGTTCGAAGCAAAGAACCGAGAAAAATCCTCGCATTTTTTTAATTACACAGTACAACGCAGACGCTCACAACGCGTATGCACACTCATCTCTATGAACACACGTACGCAAATCCTACTTTTATGAGCACCTCCGAAAGACTGAGCACTGACAGATCTTGAGATTCCCGAAGTCACTATTGGCGCCTCGTCGTCAACAGGAACGTCGCTTACCACTTAATGCACAACGTCGGAAAATCTCGGAATAAATCCAAGAAAATGTGCAAGTACCAGAATTTGAACCCTGGTGGGTAGCGTCCCACTGAACCGTCCTACCATTACTTACCACTTAATGCACAACGTCGGAAAATCTCGGAATAAATTCAGAAAAATATGCGAACACCATTCCATTAAACCGTCTTACCATTGGACTACAAACTCATTCGCAAATTCTCACATCTTTCCTTGCCTACTACCAGACAGAATTCGTAAAGGTATATAAACAAGCCCCGTGAGACGTCGGGTGGTCGGGTCCATCCAAAAAAAACCAAATCCGTTCCTGTCAGGGAAAAACAAGCCAAAGGCGTAGCAACGAAGGAACAGACTACTTGCTACAGAGAGACCAAAGAAAAGGGCAGCACCACCAAGAAAAGAGGGGAACCAGCTGCTCCTGCCTGCCTCCCGCTCATCGATCCTGCCTTCCCGTCGACAGGCTTGATTTCCTCGCTCGGCCATGGCTGGACCCGCGGAGGAGGCGCCCGCCGCCGCGTCGCCGGTGGCCTCGCCCAGGGACGGCGTCACGGAGGAGACGGCGTCGCCGGCGGCGGCGGCGAGGTCCCGGGGTTTTTGGTTCCTCGGGGAGGACAAGTCCGTGCACAAGGCTCTTGGTGGGGGTAAAAGTACGGACCTTTCCGTCTTCTTGCTCGCTTTTTGCTACTAGTTGATTGCTCGCTCTCTTTTTTACTGCTTGGAATTCTGGCGTTCCTTCGGTTCAGTACAGCGCATGAGCTCAATTCGTGTAGGGTCCCTGACGCGGATGCTTTCCGATCGATTTCTTGAGTGCCAGTGATTATTAGCTGTCGAGATTAGCTTCTCAAAGTTATTGATTGATTGATTCCTTGCTAGGAGCACAGTGATTTGTAGGTTCAGTTAACTTGAGTTGCTGTGCGACGGCCGACGGGCTCAATAATTGTTCTGACCTTTGTGCCTCTGTTCTTGTTCAGAGGCGCAAGTGCTATGCGAGGTTTGCAGACCTTTTCATATTTTGGTGAAAATTTCAGATCACTTTATTTAGTTTTCCTTTTACAATTACTGTCCGTGATCATATAGTTGACGTGGAACAAGTCGTGGTGGTATACTCAATTTATGATAGTAGCCCCTTCTGCTCACGGGATTTGGGATAAATGTATTGATGGATGGGGTTCTGTCATGCATGATGCGTGCTTATTTTTGTTAATTTTGTGGGTTAGCACTTGTTTACGAAGTAGATGCTGTATCAGTTTTCCACTTGGGAGTGGGAGCACAAATTTTCACCAAAAACATTGATTTTGCACCCTGGAATTTACGGGTTCTACCTATGTTTAGTCGTCATCCTACGGCCAGTAAGATAGTGGATTTTTGTTTGCTTCCAGGGAAAAAAATATCTTAAATAATCCTCCTCACTGATTCCAGTTCCTTCAGACTTGGGAAAATGAATCATTTCCCTTTGATACATCCTCTTATCAATATCAGGTGACAAATGTTTATTTAAGGAAAAAGTCCATTTTACTACCAAGCAAATTCAAATAATTCATCCTTGAGAGTGCTATTAAAGTTTGAATTTGAACTGTTCAATGAATTGCATGATATTTTTTTGTTTCGGTGCTGCTCTAGTAAAAGGATCAAAAGAAGTGACAGGAAAGGCCCGTGATACGTCTATTAGTTATCTTGTTAAAAGTCGTAGTTGAATAAAAGTTGATGTCTGATCATACTTGAAATAAAACTGAGAGGTAAGAATCTGATGTGCCATGTTATGAAAAACTTTTCTTTGGAAAGTAACCCACCAGTATTAATGGTAATGTTGTAAACTTGAGTCAGAATTGTTGCTGCATAATCTAGATAGTTATCCTGATGCCATTTCCATAATTTATCGTCTTCTCATCTGTATTCCTCTGTTCAGCGGCTGATGTGCTGTTGTGGAAAGACACCAAGACCTCTGCTGCAGTGGTCGGTGGCGCAACTATCCTTTGGCTCCTGTTCGAAGTCGTTGAATACCATCTCCTGACTCTGGTATCCCACGTGCTGATTGCTGCACTGACCATCTTGTTCCTATGGTCCAACGCCACTGTCTTCATCAAGAAGTGAGCAAGAAATACCCAGCTTTACATGCCTAACTGGTTCTGACTAAGATTGTTAACCATCTAGCATTGCACTTTCAGGAGTCCTCCTGATGTTCCAGAAGTGCAGATATCTGAAGAGCTTGCTGTGAACATTGCCCTAGCACTGCGTTCTGACATCAACAAAGGGCTTGTCTTGCTTCGGGAGCTTGCTCTGGGCCATGACCTGAAGAAGTTCCTAGGCGTAAATCTCCAAGAGCCATTTCTTTTTACTGACATGACAATTGACGAGTTTGTTCTAACCAAATCTTCACTCTGATGTTTCAGGTGATAGTCACCCTATGGATTCTCTCAGAAATCGGAGAGCTCTGCGAACTCCTGAGACTTATGTACCTTGGTAACGACTCTTTAAGCTCTAAAACTCGATCTGTTCTAGTACTCCCTCCGTTTTTAAATATATGACGTTTAGGACAAGAAATTTAGTTCATTTGAACGAAAATTCTTGTCCTAAACGTCATATATTTAAGAACGGAGGGAGTAATTCTCTGATTTCCCACTCTAGTTACCTAACCATCAATTTGTCCAACAGCGGTCTTGATCCTGCACACGGTGCCGATACTGTACCACAAGTACCAGGACAAGGTGGACGATTTCGCTGCCAAGGCACACGCGGAGCTCTGCAAGCAGTACAAGGTCCTGGACGCCAAGGTCCTGAGCAAGATCCCCAGGGCTGCGCCAAAAGACAAGAAGGAAGACTAGAACAGATTAAAGATCAAATCACCCGACCTGGTGGATGACACGCAACTTGTTTTGCTTCTGGCTACATATCGATGGATTGTGTGATGAGAATCTGTAAAAAGTAATGGACTGACTTCGCAAAAAAAAAAAGTAATGGACTGATGTGGTTGGGTGGCTCGGTGTGGGTGTAGTGTGTCCGCACGCACAGTGGTGTGAGCACGTACGTATGTTCAGTTTGTTTGATCTCAGATGTTTCTGTACAAACAATGAGATAATTATTTGTCGTAGCAGTTTTAAGTCGTTACACCTATGTTATTAACTATTTGTCGTAGCAGTTTGAAGACATGCCTTAAATAGTAGTTCGTTTTTTAACTTGATCTTGTAAACTTGGCTAAGAGCTTGTTTACGATGTCTGCTGAGCTCTTAGCTAGACCAGCAAGGGACATGTGTAGGTTAATAAATAGTAAAATAGCGGATAGCGAGTAAATAATATGTTGGCATATTGTTTTGATAAAGTAAAGTTGGAATTTTGTGTGGCCGATGCATAGTGGTTGATATCGGTGGGTGCTAAGCTACAGTATCCCTATTTAAAAATTCCAATTCCTATACGTGTTCGCATATATCATTATACTGCACCACCATAAAAATTATTTTTATAATATAGATTTTAGAATATAGTAACTTACCATAAGAATTATAATTTAGAATATAATTTAGAAAATATTATGCTAAGTTACTATATTTTGGGATGGATGGAGTGTTCTAAAAACTATAATAAGATATAAAAAAATTCTAAAATAATGGAGGATACTTCAATGAGATAGTTGACCCGGTAATAAGGAGGTTTTTTTTTGAGAATTACACAGTACAACGCAGACACTCACAACACGCACGTCTTGTGAAAGATAGATAAGAGTTGAAACTTTCATACCACTAATGTTCATCTTAACATTTTCTTGATGGAGCATTGAAAAAATTGTTGCAATATTTTTTTTTAAAAAAAGTTGAAATCGACAAATCTTCAAAAATGTTGAACCAACATTTATTCAAAAAAGTTGAATATACACTTTTTTGACTGAAGTCAGGCAGTCAGCAGGAGAGACCTCTACTTTTTTATATATAAATTGTATTCCAACTCTGTTTAATTCGCTCTCACAGGGAGTCGAATCAGAGCCTGCTGAGTGCTACTCGGGTGCTCTAACTAGTAAACTAGAGACCCTTTCACAAATTGAATATACATTTCTTTAGAAAAAATTGATGAGACCCTTTCACAAATTGAATATACATTACTCGGGTGCTCTACTCGGGTGCTGAGTCGCACCAACATTTTTCAAGTAAATGGCGACCAATATTTTTTTTGTAAATTTTTATTTTTACATTTTTAAAAAAAACTTTTTCAATAAATGTGTTCTTCTCCGGCCCCAACGGTAGCGAGCGACCAGGGTGGCGGCGACAGTGAAGCAACATGTGAGATAAGTGGTTGGGGGAGGGGTGGGGGTGAGGATAGGGTTGGGATGAAGATCCAACGGGCATGAGTATGATGCACGAATCTCAACACTAAAAGTTTCTACGTCTTTCTACCTTCTGGGAGATGGATGGGAATTCCGAGTAATAAGCTTTCTAATGGGGCCAAATAGTGGCCATTATATTGGCCTCCCAATGGTAGCTCACATTTGTGCGAGTATGTCATGATCGTCTTCCCCTTCTCTTAGGTGGGTCGGCTCTCTCTCTAGTTGGCTTTTAGAGATTGCTGCAAAAGATTGTATTGTTCTTATGAATGAAAAGAAGTCATGTGAGTTGCCCTAAAATAATAATAAGGATTTTTCACACCTCATTTTCAAAAAAGATTTTCACAATTTAGTTGGCACAAAATGTGGCAAATGCGATAATTGCCAATTCAACCAACGAGAGAAGGGCTCTGTTTGGATTGTTATTTACCCCAAAGTAAATGTTTTGTCCCTCCCATTTGCCCCTACTAATATTTGCTCCATGAGGTGTTTGGATGGAGAGGTAAATATTGGTGGATTATACATTTAATAATCATTTTAAATCAACTTTTATTTAAAAAATAGGACTTCCTGCTTGGCGCCCAGCCTCACTACTGGCCTACTGCGCACTGCTACTTGCTGCTGGTTGCTACCTTTGTAAAATACTAGCTGCTGCTTGCTGCCTTTGTAAAATATACACATGCATAATTAATCACTTTGAAGCATAATTGAACAACAATTTTATAAAATATTATCTCGCCCATCACCAGCACGACATCATGACGATACAATTGTACTCACATACACACATGCAGTTTATTTAACAGTCCAAAGTGATCACAATCATACACACATACAATCATTTATAGAACAAAGCATACGCTATTTGATCACGGAAAATATCCGTGCATGTATCTTCAACGAGGGGTTCTTCTTCCTGAGTATTCAGCTCAAGTTCATCTTCAGAGTCATATACACCATCTAGTGGATCATAGTTTTCATCCGCATCGCACAAATCGAAGTCCCTATCAGCCAGCTTGCTCTCTCTTATGAAATTGTGAAGAGCCATGCATGCTACAATTATTCTAGCTTGCTTTGCTATTGAAAATTTTGGCATGTGCATCAAAATGCGGAACTTGTTCTTCAAGACTCCAAATGACCGTTCTATGACATTTCTAACTTTAGAATGTGCATGATTAAAAGTCTCTGTTTTACCTTTCGGATGCGGGGCTTTATGAAACGGTGGACGAGGGTACTTTATACCCCTGTAGGGTGAAAGATAACCCAGGCGGTTTGTATACTCCGCATTAACACAACAAAATTTCCCTACAAATTTGTAGACAAATTGTGAGACAACCAACTTGAATATGAGAGATACTTACATATGAGAGAGTAAGTAGATCACCTGGAGGTGGGTGTGGAAACTTCTCAGCATATCTCCTAGTTGCATCCTTGAGTATTGTTATGTCATGTACAGAGCTAGACCATCCCGCAAGAACAAATGTAAATCTCAAATCGAAATCACATACAGCTAGCACATTTTGTGATGTGAATTTGTGTCTACACATATGTGCAACCTTTTTACTTTTTTGCACCACAACTGGAATATGAGTCCCATCTATTACTCCTATACAGTTGTTGAAGTGTGGCCAAAAGTGTGAATTTCCTAATAAAGGGTGAACTATTGAGGGTCCTTTGGCCTTATGACATCTGCAGCTAGCTTGAGAACACTAGTCAGAACTCGACCAAAATTGCAGCTAACTCTCTCTAAGGATCTCACAAACCGATTCTCAGCCTGCCTAACTGACTAGAGTGCACCAACAACCCATAAAAACATAGCTAAAGCCTCAACTGAACTCATTTTTGCACTTGACTTCAATCCATATGATTGCACCAACAAATTATGTAGCCTATTAAATACCGGTCTAGCAACCCTAAACATGTCATAGCAATCATCTTCATTGGCTAGTGTCCTCTCCACCCATTGCATTCTAGTTTCAATAGGTACCCTCCTTGGCCTTTTGACATAGTAGGTTTGAAAGTACGTACCAAAAATTGTAGTGGTCTGCGTGATGAATTCATGATCCCTCTTGAGATTGTTTCGGGTCATCTTCACAATTTTATCTTCACTTGATGATTTCCTTCCATCTTGACTTGAGTCTTCATCATCACTTGGATACTCACCATTCTCATATGGCGGCTCATCTTCATGTCCATATTCACTTGCATACACATCATTCTCATATGGTGAGGATTCTTCTTTTTTTTGAAAGAAAACTGTAGAGGAATACCCCACAGCGTAAATGGTGTCACACCCAGGATTTGAACCCTGGGTGGGAGCCCCTCAGCCAGTGGCCTTTACCACTCCAATTGTGAGCCCCTTGACGGTGAGGATTCTTCTTGTCCATCCTCACTTGATTTTTTGTCCTAAATGAACAAATTAACATCAAAATTAGAATATAACTATATGCAAAAAATAATGCAACTATGTCAACTTGTATGAGAATATCACAGCTGCACAAAAAACATGAGAACAAGACAAATAGGCACAATTATCACACAAACGGTTAGCATCATAACTTAAATAGTTCACATCACACACAAGGTTCAGGCCATGCTTAAAAGGTTCAGACCATAGGTTCAGACACATATTCTAAGACAAACAGTTAACATCATAGCAGCATCTTCTAATACATATTGTTATCCTTGCACCATCTCTGCAAGAAGTTGATCCTTCCTTCGGCAGTGGGTATGGTGAGGAAGTATCGACGATTGAATTTGGATTTGAAAATCTTAAATGTTGCATATGCCTCAATATTGTCATGGGGAAAACACTCCCAAGCCAAGTGCTGGCACTTCTCAAATTCAGCATCCATCTTCATCTCAGTTTGCAACTTGGAATCCTTATGTTCTTGTATAGTCTGATGGTTTGCACTAACTGACTGGCTGTAAGTAGTGGCAATCTTGTTCAAGACTTTGACAATTTGATTTTTTTCCCTTGCTTGTTCCTTGGCTTTTTCCCTTCTTTTCAGGACTGTGGCCCGTGCTGGTAGTGCTTCCACCCGACTTGAACTCTTGCGGCTACTTGTACTCATAGGGCTGTGAACAAATTCTTCTTCTTCTTGCTCCTCCTCCCATGCTTTTTCTTCTTCTTCTTCTTGCTGCCCTTCACCATCACAAAAAAACTTGCCCTGGAACATAGCCATTGGATCCATCAACAACTTCTTTATAGAACATTGCCTCGAGGTCATCCAAGAATGGTGGATCCCCCTTCCTTAATCTATTCAGCCATGGTTTATTCTGCAAGACAAATTAAGTGAGATAGTGCTCTTGAATAAATGGAAAAATCAGTAGCACATTAAGGGTAGAAGTACCTCTGTATGATCCTTCCAAAAGGCTGAGTCTGCATCAATGCTCCCATTTGGCTTCCTTCTCAATCCACTATGTTTTTGCAGTAGGACCCAGAAACCGTACAACCCCCTAAGTTGGCCAATTCTAGTTTTTATCTGCCTCCTATCATGAAGCAGTGCAGTAGCTTCCTGAAATTTCTTTATAATGCTATTGTATCTAGCGATGTTCATGTTTCCATCGGCATAATTTCTTGCTTCTACTTGCTCAAGACACAATTGTAACAGGATGCTACTATTGTGATCTGACCTATTTCTCTTTTGAGTTTTGCTCTATAACATGAAAGAGACACACCATACAATTAAATAGCATCTACAGATTAGCACAAGTGATAGGACATTTACAATCGGCAAGAAGGCTAGTTTACAACAAGAAGTAACAGGACAGACCATGAAGGAACAAAAGGCTAGTTTACAATCGACAATAGTAATGTGGTATACAAATAGGAACATGCTGGTCTTGATAGAGAAAAAATGCTAAATGCTGATATATGATGTCTACCATTCATATCATGTAACCTATTATCAAAAGGAAACTATTCTCCAATCACCAAACAGACTATGGACGGCTAAACATAAGCTATGTGTGATTCAGAAAGATCAGGTAAGACATTATCCATAAGAAACAAACATTGAGAAACATGCATGGCTAATGTTTTTAGTTCCTACCTTTCTACTCATTCCATCTGAGAATCCAGTGCTTCTAACACATCTTACTCGATAGTCGTTGCAGATAACGAATGACACAGTTTCATAAAGCAACCATAATCTACAATAGACAACAACTTATGGATAACTGGTAGGAATGGAGAGGGCAAACAGAGCTTACTGAATTCCCTCGAGAAGTGCCTATGACTTGGATTTCATCTGCATCTTCTTCGTATCCTTCTTCAAGATTGTAGAAATTGCCTCTTGGCAATCCTTGACCACGAGCACGACCACCACGACGAGAGGAGCGGCCACGGCAGGCGCTGGCACGACCTGAGGATGCATAGGTGCCACGCTAACGGCATCGGGCGCACGAGGAATGGCACGGCCACCGGCGGCTGCCCCCGATGATGACGCAGCAAGGAAGTTCAACTGCTGGCCGCGTCCACCAGCACCACCTCCCCTTTGGCTCTACCCTCCATCACGCCTGTGGACACCGAGGTGGTGGTTGCCGCGAATGGGAGGGAGGCCGGATTCCATGGGCGTAGAGGTGCCTGCAGGGAACGCACCGCCTTGAAGGTAGGACTGGTAGTCGCCGATGTGAGGGAAGGCGTCCACCTGGGAGTTGAGGTCGAGGGACTCCATGCCCGTCTTGGGGGCCTGCACACCACCGGTCAAATCCGCTTGGGAGAACAGGTTGAAGCCGCGAGAGAAGGTGCCACCCGCGGAGGAAACAACGGCTCCAACCCGTCGTCGCCGGTGCCCTCACCCTCCATCTTCTTGGGAGACGACGGCGGATCTGGGAGAGGGCGCCACAGAGGATGCAGGGAGGGTTGGGGTGGCGTCTTGCAGATCCCACCGCCCGAGTCGAGGGAGGTGGCGTCGGAGAGAGTCGGCGGTGGCGCGAGTGGGAGCCCTCCTCTCCTCCCTTGGTGGCCGCGGGTAGGGATACATCCTCCTCCTCCCTGGGGCGGCGACGTCCTGCTGGGTATTCACAGCGAGCTGGGAGGGAGCGGTGGCGGCGGCGGGTGGGAGCCCGCGAGATAGGGGCGGGATGGGAGAGAGTAGTTTGAGGCCCACATAAGTTTTCCCACATTTGACACCTTTTAGGGGTAAATGAAATTAGGAAGGTAAAACATTCGCCCCACATATTTGGCACTTTAGACCATCTCCAGCAGTCACCGCAGCCCCGTCTGCATATGCAAAATGCAGATTGAGAAGGCACTGTAGCACCTCCAGCGGTCGCCCCATCACCATCTGCATTTTGCACCCCGACACCTCCTGTGCCGCAATCCCGGGGTCCTTCTCTCCTCGCTGCATTCCAACTGCCTCTCGCGCTCCGCCCGCTCGATCTGCGGCACCTCCTCGACCCCCGCTGGCCGCCTTCTTCTCCCGTGTCGGCTGCCTTCTGCAACCCCACCGGCCGCCTCTCCAACCCCGCCGATTGCCTCCGCCAGCAAATCCGGCCGCGACGGGATCCAGGGCCCGCGACGGCCTCGGTCCCTACGGCGGAGGTGAGCAGGATCTGACGACGGGGATGACCGAGCTCGGGGTAGCGAGATCCCCTCCGGCACCGGGGACGGTCGAGCTCGGGGTAGCGAGATCCACGCCGTCGCGCCAGAGGCGGAGGAGGAGCGGCGGCGGTGACGACAGCGGGCTCCCTTCTGCGCGCGCGTTGACCTCTGACAGGGGCGACCCTCCCAACGTCGTGTGCCTGCTCCTCGAAGTCACGGCCTCCTCGAAGCTCGTCGGCGACGGATCCGACCTCCTCCTCTTCCCGCGGCGACGACGAGCTGGAGGCGGTCTTGACGACGAGCTGGAGGTGGCCGGCCGCAGCCTTGCTCACCCACACGGGGTATGACGCGAGGCGGAGGAGCCGAGGATGACGAAATCCGTGGCGCGCGGGAGGCAAGATGCGCAAGGGTAAGCGGTCACTACTGGAATGGTCATTACTGTTTCCCTCTCTCTCCTTCTATTATAATGTTAGTTTGCGGATGGGGATTCAGATTGTCGTTGGAGATGGTCAGGGGCAAACACCGCCAAAAGGTGTGGGAACGAGATCCTCTACCATCACCTTACGCGATGGCTCTCGGCAGTCGACGCATTCCACCAGGCCGCTGCGAACGAGGAAACGAAAACATCTGCTAGCCCAACACACCACGGCACAGGAAAACATCTGCTATAGCCCGGGAGGACCGTGAGTGCTTCTATTTTTTGGGCGCGACGGCGCCTGTTCCTGGCGTGAAGGCGATGGCGCCTGTTTCCAGCGCGAAGGACACGGCGCCTGGGGCGAGTGCGCGAGGGCGAGCCGTGAGGGCGGCGGTCGCCTGCTGCAATCTCGATTGCCATCACGGAAGCAACAGGTGTTTTAATCTTCTTCCTTCTTCCTCCTATGTACTGATCCTTTTGTTTGCATTTCTTTTGATATATTTTCTCCTGTTCTCTCCTTCGATTGTGTGTTTCTACAGCAAAAAGAAATCACCTTTTTTAAAAGCCCACCCGTTTTGCTCCCTTCTCCGCACTCCCGGGGGTACGTGTTGCCCCGGGAGGCCTCGCAGCGACTGCGCAATGTTGAGCCGCGTCGCGCGGTCATTTTGGAAAAAGCCCTCCGGTTTTCTGTAAATCACGTATCCGTCCACAGCGTCCAGATCGTACCGGAATCGCGTTCATACATCTTGCAAAAAAGCCCTCCAACTAAAGTTAATTTTCACGCGAAGAAGAGAAGATTTCCTTTTTGCAAACAACCCCTGATCCAATTTTGCAAAACCCCCCTCCCACCACCCCGCCCCCTGCTAATACCCCCCACCGCACCCTCGCCCCCGTCCGAACCCTAACCCTCGCTCCTCTTCCCCGCTGCCATCTCCTACCTCTCTCCTACTCCGCGCAGCCGCCCTCTCCCTCCCTCCCCACGAAAGAGTAGGACGACGGCGCCCTCGTCGACCACGCCCGCGAGTCCAGCGGCCTCTGTACGCATCTTGCCACGCCGGTGTCCTCGAGCGGTGCAGCACCACGGCGGGAATGGCGGCGGCGGGGCACCACGGCAGCGGCCCCGCACCCGGCGGCCGAGGCCCTCAGTCCCCCGCGGTGGCTCTACCTCCACCGGTGGCTCTCCCCCTCGGCCTCGGGGCCGGTGGCAAGATCCGGTGCTCCGGGGAGCGGCGGCGCGAGACGACCGCCGTGTGTCCAGGCCGACCCTGTAGGGCCGGAGTCTCCCTCTCTTCTTCTGACTATGGCGGCAGATCTGGCAATAGAGGAGGGCGGTGTGGCTGGAGATCGACGACATGGCCCCATGCTCGCGCCAACCGCCGCCGAAACTCGACGTGCCCGGGCGCTACGGCCCCATGCTCGCGCGGGGCGGCGCAGACCAGCTACTCCGGCAGTCGTTGCAGGGTCGAAGCAACTCCCCCTGGTCCTGGCTGCACGTGACGAGCTCCCCCTGGTCCCCATTTTCGTCTAGCAGGTGAACTCTCCCCATCCTCTCTCAGATTTCCTGACCTCCCATGTTCTCTTGATTATGTGCATTTGACCAAAATGTTGTGGGATTTATCTGGTTCATGGTGGTACGTGTTAAAGCAATGTTGTTGTATCATAAAATCTGAGCTTACATGTCCATGCCAGTGATTTGGTACTTAACTACTTAAGGCACTGTTTCTTTATAATCTTCTCGAGTGAATATCTGACACACCTTGCAATACCATGTTTCTTTCAAAATTCAGATTGAGAAAACAAATTTCAGGCTTATACATACTAATTAGGCTTGCCCTTTGGATTGAACAAAATGTTGCCTCTAAGTAGTAAGCAGCAATTAACAATGGTGTAACATATTAACACAGTTTATAAACATTTAGTATGCAGCACCAGCCGAGTTGCCGACAAATTATGTGCTGACTACAGCAGTGTTCCCATAAGCACTAGCAAATCGTGCCAACAAAATTTGCTACAAAACATTATGAATGTAGTTCAAATTTTCTTATGTACTAATCCTCAAGAACTTTGTAGTACTGCACCTTATTGGGATAATTTCTTACGATGCAGGTCAACACATTGGCTTCACTCCCAATGTTTGTAGCCATCTCGATGCTCTCATAGTGGATTGTTGTGCCTATTATGTTGCACAATGTTTGGCATATTGCTACTTTCATGACATGTGGTAATGATATAGCTCCAGGAAATAGATTAGGGAAGGTGCGGAGTCATGTCTCTCTGTCTTCATTTTTATAGAGTATTAATTTTAGTGTCCAAGAGCAAAGATGTCTTATATTGCTACTTTCATGACATGTGGTAATGATATAGCTCCAGGAAATAGATTAGGGAAGGTGCAGAGTCATGTCTCTCTGTCTTCATTTTTATAGAGTATTAATTTTAGTGTCCAAGAGCAAAGATGTCTGTTATTTAAGGAACTTTGTCACTTTTGAATAGATAACTGTGAGGTTATCAAACTTGCTTAACATTTTACAAGACACGTGGAAATTTGATTTCTGATGCAATTGCAGTACTCTCAAAATTTAGGAGTACTAACAAAATTTCTTCAGGCTTAGATTTTTTCTGTCATTTGTACATGGGAGTATGGCGCTGCAATGGTAATCCTATTTCATCTCTTACAGTTTGGCAATAAGTAAAAAAAATGATGTGAGCACAATAGATTAGTGTTGTGTTGAGTTATTTTGTCACACAATAATTCTTATTAATTTAATGATACGTTGTTCTCCCGTGTGTTTGAGAAATTATTTTGTCACACAATAGTAAATTTGCTCGGAGTGGCAGATACAGCTGCAAAGACTAAATCACTTTTGCAAGAACTCTCTATGCAGAGCTCTTGGGGATAAACTTTCTTTTTAGCGGAAAGTATGGCTTAAATCTTGATTGATACACAATCTTAGAATTTAGTATGTAGTAATATTATTTTCACCTGATTGTTAGTACTTTATTGTTGATTGCGGCTGCCAGCTGATAGCCTGATGCTTGTTTTGCAAATACAGATATGCACAGTCGGTTACCATGAGCTCTTCTGGTTTTGCATGGACCGTTGAGGGTAAGAACAGTTGAAGAAGGGATTTTTCCTTACTGTCTTCTCATAGGTGAGTTCCTACAGAGCAGTTAGATGTTCGTAGCCTATGATGTTCGTAGAGGGTAAATTTATTCATATACCTGCTCTCAGTTTATATAAGATGATTGACATGGATTATTATTCTCTTTCCATTCGGGCTATGATGCACTTTAAGCCCAAGTTGTGAGATGTTCTGTAGGATTTTTGTCAAAACAAGAACTCTACTTATAGAATTGAATTAAATCCTAGCCATTCCATGTCAACTTCTGCAAGTAGTAGTGCCATTCTTAATTCTATGGGTAGTGGGGCTGTTGGAAACTAGAACCAAAACCATTTGCATTAATAATTCTGGAATATACTTACGCTTCAACCATTAGCCAAACACATAGAAGATTATGCTTGGTGTGTAACCTCAGGTTTGCTGCCCTGTGGAATATCAGAAACATTCATATAAAGCATCAATCGAGATGCTCAGTTGCTTGCAAGATCAACTGCTGCAACTGTCAAAGCAATGGTAATAGTATCACGCAGGATGGCATAGCATAAAAAGTGGAAGGTATATGAATATACTATTCTCTTGAATTTGCATATTCCTTTAATCTGGACCTATTCAATTGTTTGTGTTCACTGCCTATTGTGCCTTTCAGCTTTAAAAGGACATAGTGGTTACATCTTGTTTTTTTTCCTTATGGTTGCAGCAGACTTCTTGGGTTTGGACAGCATCACCTGAAGGTGAGTTTGTCGCTCCAATGTTCCTTTCTGTGTGTTTGCAGTTGCCCTTCGTTAGTGAGGAAATGGTAGAAAAGGAAACTTATTATGATGCCTTGCTTTCTCTGCACAACCATGACCATTGTTCATAAGCTAAGCTGTATGAGGAGCTTTTGCCAACGCATGTCCAACTAGAAAACATTTCCCTAATCAATGAGCATTTATCATTTAACTTCTGAATCTGCCTCCAAATTCGTATGATAGCCTAAGATCTGTTTGTAGTTTTGAATTCCATGTATTGGTTGGATATGTTTGCTCACTTCAGCTCATGCTTGTGTCTGCGCAGATGGAGAGGGTGCTCAAGGATGGCGTCGTCGAGGAGAAGGGCGAGCGCGCATGGATGGTGAGGCTTCACCCCTCTCTCTGATCCACGTAGCTTCTTGTTTCGTGGTGCTCTCCCCTTAGTAATGTCTGGTAGATGCTTTGTTATTTCTTTGTTTGCCTATCTGTGTTTATGCAAAAAGGCTATCTGTGTTTATGCAAAAAGGCTAAATAATAAAGAAATCAATAGTTGTACTATCCTGTGATCATAGCAAATATCAATATGCCATGCCAGCGGATCGGTCATGTTTCTGTTATTTCTAATGTTTATTATGCCTCGCAGAAATCATTTTGTTGTTTTACTTGAACCTGATATCATCTGTGTAGCCTATGATAAAATGCCTGCATAGTGTGGACATATTTGCTCACAAGATCACGAGACACATCAAAATACAATGATTTCCAATATACAATTGCAAACATGTGAATCGATGAGCGCTGTTAGGACAGTTAACAGTCTCTAGACCGCATGGTGCACAATGACATTTATTGTCAGAAAGGAAATTTGAAGCAATGATTTACTTACTTCAGGAGTTCCGTGACCAAACACAATGATAAGGTAGAGTGTCTCAGATACAACTGATGAATCTATATGCTTGTAGCTGTATGATGCTTCCCTAATCTTGAAAGTTGCTGCCTTTTCATTTAATAATTAGTACTATTTCCATTCTCTTTTAATTGTTGTTCTAGGATGTATGCATGCAGTGTCTTACAACTTTGATCACCAGCCCATGTAGTGTTTCTAGAACTATCGCATGAAATTGTTTAATAGTGTGTTCATTGACCCATAATTTTTTGGCTGGCATATAACTGGAGGCAATGCCAATGTCCAAAACAACTAAACCAGAACGACTGTATTTCTTGTTATTGTATTTGAGGGAACATCATCCGTAGTATTATGGTTTATCTTATCATCTGTTGTCTGCAGATGTTAGCAAAGAAAGTAGATACGTTAAATAAAGCAATGGAAGTGGAGGCTAAAAAGATGAGGCGGGAGATAGCTGCTATGGAGAAAGATTTTGGTGCAGTGGGTCTTGAGAAGGAGCAAGGTAACAAAGCTAAACGACTTGGTAATTTGAAATGGCCTGCAACTTCTCATACAGCTTATGGAAACCCTTTGAAACACTTTATATGAGAACTTGACTCTGTTGCAATGCTTGAATGTGTATACCACCTAGATCAGAAGATCTGTTAGAATCTAAGTAAACCATATTACTGTCATGCTTAATTTATGGTAGTAATTCTACAAGCTGACTAACCATTGACTGACTCATGGTTGGTGGTCTGAGAGTTGCCGGTTGCCTTTCTCTGGCACGAATTATCTAGCTTATTTATGTCTTTGCAAGTTGTAAAAAATGATATTATCCTGCATTTAACCAGGATATTTTTTCTCTTATATGATGTTGGTGGGATTTAGCAAATTGAATCATTTACTGAACGAAGGCCTTATTTATTGGTTTGATTGTTTGATGCTGGCGGGTAGATTGTTTGATCAAAGTGACTCTATTTGTGTTTTTGTATGGATTTAGGTTCAAGAGGGGCCCGAAGAGGAAGTTGATGGCTCTCATCAAGAGGTTACGCAAGGTGGTAATGCATTATCTACCTCTCAGCAATTTTATTTTTCTGATTGCTTGGTTATCATACTCATTATCATTCTGTAATTTTTTATGCTGGAATGCTAGCATTTACAGTTTATGTAGTCTTTGGTGTTGAGTGCATGTAGCAGCTCATACGTTTGTAGTTGCTTTGGGATTTAGTTTCAGATGTGAACAATGACCATATGTTTGGCTCGTAAGCACGGTGTTTATTTTTCACTTCTGATGTTCTGGCAATATACTCTTTGTGTATGCAAAGATGCAACCTGTATTGATGTTCAATGCATCCAATTTTTTAGTACTTAAGAGATGTGTTAAGTTTGTGTAGGTAATTTCACAGTAGCTGAAAATAGTTCTATGTCATGTGAGGGCACGGTAGCTTACTCATGAAATTGTGCAATTACCATGTGTAGCTGGGAATAACTGAATTTCAATGTGATTTACTTCTGCATTTGTGCCTTTACCATCGGTGGAGTGATTTGTTTTTTCACTCCTATCAGCATGTAGAGGCTCGGTTTAGTACCTGTGACTTGCAAAACTTATATTATTGTGCTTGTGTGTTTGATGTAAAAGATGAAATAAGATCAGAGATAAACAATGAATTCAATGTACATATATCCATATTTAATTAGATGAATAGCAAATGCATGTTGGCAAAGAAATCCATATATTAAAATATTCTTTTGGTAACATGCACCAAATGTTCTATAAAACTGGCTGCTTAGAAATCAATACTTGAGTTGGCTGAGCTTTGGAATACTGGCTGATGTTCATTGGCATACACCTTCAGTACCAACTTTGTTTTGGGTTTCACGGAGTGTTTCATTGCTTTTTTTTAGGTAATGAGCATCAAGGCAGTAGGCATTGCCATCAAGTTTACAATTGAGAGTATAAACCAGGCTGGATATTTCCAAACTTGGTTGTTTGTGACTGTTTCAGCAACATGCATAATTATTCAATTAGTTTACCTGAACAAACTGGACTGCTGCATAAAGCCTTTCGATACTGCTGATGTTTCTCCCGTCTATTATGCAATGTCCACTTCCATCACAATTTTAGCAAGTGCCGTAATGTTCAAGATATGCTAATTTTGAAGAACTTGCATGGAGTGCACTTTGGATAGGACGCGCATCGCATCTTTTCCTATCTTTTCACGTGATATAAGTGGTGCTTACATTTTCCCCATTTAATATAAATTTCCATTTCGTTCCTTACATATTTCTGCACTTGCAGCTAGCGAGTGGGTGAAGGGCAAAGCAAATGGAAGAAGTAGTAACAATCAAGGACACGTAAGTTATGAATCAGCTTTGAAATCATTTCTATGTCGGTTGCTCCTGTTTGATAAGATTATTTGCTTATGGTTCATTTCCAAATTCCATGTACACTTGAAGTTCATTAACTGCAACATAACAATCAAGAACACAAAGTTATGAATTTGCTTCAAAATCATTTCCATGTCGGTTACTCCAGTTTGATAAGACTATTTGCTTATGGTTCATTTCCGAATTCCATGTATACTTGAAGTACATTAACTGCAACATGGTGCAGAGCACTTGATATGCGATATAGTCTGCTCTACATTGTAATCATACATTTAATTTTTGAGTACCATGTTTATGTTCTAATTTCTACTGAGATGCATTAACCACAACATGTTGCATGAGTATCGACGAGAACGCACAGTTTGACTTCACTTTTTCCCCTTCTATCTTGGGAGGATTTGTATTGTTTGCAAATAGGTGGGTCCATACCATTGAGGTGCACTGAAATGCGTGTTTAAGTTTAAAACATATTTTAATAACTCTGCGTTGTCGCCCTCATGGCCTCATGTACATTAATTTTATTTTTAATGATTGGAATCTAACAAATGATCAGTTTGCACTTGTTATCACATCAATTAAACCTGCAGCAGTTAGCACTACTTGTGATTCAGCTTCAGTCCATTCTGTCTTGCATTCAAATTGTTATTAGGTGCACCAAGGGCAAGCTCCTCGAGAAAGACCTGCTGGAGCTGCAACGCCGTGCTGTGAAGAAGGTTGCTGCCTCAATACCTGCGTTGCCTCAAGAGTGTAGGTGTTAGTGATTTGAGGGCTTCATTCTGTATTTGCCAGTTGCTTAACTTGCTTTGACGAGCTGCTTTGACGAGCTGCCTAAATTAGGATGTGTCTGTGTAATATATTGCTAGATATAACCTTATGCTTTGCTGGTGATTGAAATGTGTAATATATGACTTGGCTAAACTTTTTGGGTAGATGATTAGCAATGATGGTAATGATCCATACTATCTAATTTAATTGGCTGGTATTTTTATAGTTATATGTTAGTTTTGATCATGATACATTGCGCTTTCGATAGGGCGCGCATCGCGCGCCGATTGTTCTAGTCTGCTCAATGCTCAATGCAATTTGGTGGTCGACTGGCAGCCATGCTCAATGCTTCTTTCATGCTCTGCAGCTGTGTTCAGAGCGGCGACTGGAGGCCGGTGGCGCGACGGGCCCTACTCGGCGGCTGGAGGCCGGCGACGCGACGGCCTGGAGTCCGCGCGACTGGCCCTGGAGGTCGGTGGCCGGACCTGGAGGCCAGCGGCGCGACTGCCTTGCCCTGGAGGCCTGGAGCGGGGCTGGAGGCCGGCGGCGCGGCTACTGGCCGGGAGGCGTGGCGGCCTGGCCCTGGAGGCCTGGGGCGCCGCTGGTGGCCGGGAGGCGGGCGGCTGGATCTGCCATGCGCCGGCGCGGCCGCCGCAGTGCCGCGCCCCCTCCTCCGGGCGCTGCAACCGGCACTGGCGGCGGGGAAGAAGACGGCGGTCGTGACTGGCCGTGGCCGCGGCCGCGCCTCCTCATCTGGGCGCTGCATCCGGTAGTGGCGGCGCTCGCGGTTCCGTCGCGACGGAGAAGAAAACGGCGTCCCGGCGCTGTGTTGCGAGGGGAAACAGTGGTGGGCCTTGACGGGCCTTGCGCAGGAGGGCCGAAAATGAGTCATGCGCAGTAGCTTTCGTTCTTCTGGCACCTGCCGTAGATCCGATCGGAACGACCGAGATGCGTCGACTGCCGAGAGCCATCGCGCAGGGTGATGGTAGAGGATCATCGTCCAAGGTGTGGTCGACCGGCCCAACAGAGGACGCAGGCTTGGCGCAAGCAAGGAAAAGGAAGGAGGGGCCCCAACAGAGGCCAAGCTCGCCTTCGCAACAGCCGCCTGTACGGCTGTACCTAGCCCCGCCATGGCCAAGGGCACCACGGGCCGAGGAACACCGGCCAAGAAGCACGCCAGGGTGCCCGTCGCCGACAAAGAATCACGACAATGGCCAACAGTGACAACGCTGTCATCTTTGATTGCTTGGTTAAATCGATAGGAATTAAATTAAATCACATCACATGTGGCAAAAACCTAAGGATTTGAAGAAAGTATCTGCACCGCCGCCATTGCTGATTGCAGCGAAGCGCTCGGTGGCGAATGGCCTCGTGGGGTTGCGCCGTCAGCTGCAGGGCCTGCGCCCGCCCAGGCTCAACCTCGGGGGTGTCGGGGTCGCCGGCGAGCAGGCATAGGCGCAGCTGCGGCGAGCCACGCGTCGGCGACCGGCGGAGAAGGGGCACGAGATGAGCAGGGGCACGATGCCCCGAGGACGGCGCTGCCAGTCATGCCCAACGGCCAAATTCGCCCAGGACACCCCGCCATTTCCCAATTCCCTCTGCCTACACCTAGCCAACCTCAGCTACCTCCACCACCACCTCTAGTCTGCCGCCATGGCCGGACGTGTCGACCAGAGCAGGCGCCAACGCCGGCAAGCAAGAGCGGCTGGCGTGCCTGGCCAACTTCGTGGAGCTCCGGTTCGGCTCTGCCGGCGTCGATCCCGCGTCCCGAGGACGAGGCTGTTGCCCGCCATCCTCCCCTCCACGCAAGCGGTGTCCTGGGTCAAGCTTGCCGGCGACGGTGCGGACCGCGCACGAGGGCGGGGCCGGCAGCGGCGCGGGTCATGAGGAGGGGTGGCTGTGAGCGGGTAGGGAGGCGCGCGTGCAGGGCCGGAACGGCCGGCGGTGGCGGCGACGGGCAGGGGTTGACCCGGGGGGCTGCGGTGGGAGCACGCCTCGTCTCTGCACGTCGCCGCCCGCGCGCCTTGTGAAGCAGGGGAGGAAAGGAGGGGAGGAGAAAGAAGAATTAGAGAGTGGGGGCAAAAATGTCCTTTCGCGTGCGGGGTCCCACCTGTCAGACGTCACAAACGGAGGTAACCTCACAGACTGCCGACGGAATGGCTCGTGAGGCAAAGAAGTTTCGAGGCACACAGGTGTAGTCAAATTTCCTAGTGGCCTACAGGTCATAGCAAACTTTTATAATCCTCTTGATAGTTGGGAACTTGGGATACGGATCCAGTCAACGAACGCCTCTCGCAGTCACCACACTCACCACCAATCCCGCGCTGTGCCTATTCTCCTCGGTCCAACGCCGCCGCCGCAGCGCCCGCTCGGCAGCCCTCGTTCTCGTGGAAGGGGGAGCTACATCCATTCGTGGATTGGTTTCTTCTTCTGTTGGTAAACAACCACTCCTTGTACGTATTAACCCGAGAGTTCTTGCTGTTCTTGGTCTGGGGACCTTTTCTTTCGTTGGGACGGAGGACCAATCAGCTCCAATCTTGTTGTCTCTCTCCATTGATGTCGGGCGTCTCTGGTGCGTGGTGACCCACAAACCCAACCCAATCTTACCACTCCATTGATGTCGGGCGTCTCTGGTGCGTGGTGACCCACTAACCCAACCCAATCTTACCATCAGTCATAGCTTCGGTGGTGTAGTTCATTTTCGAACAAAATTTGGGGCTTGTCTGCTGACGAGACGTGTGACCGTCAGGGTGAAAGAAATAGCTAGATGTATAGCAGAATTTAGGAAGGCCCCATGTCCAAGCTTCTTTAGTATTTGGGTTTATGACTGGCTGTTTGGTTCAATTTAGTCAGATTTGCCAAGCGCGCATCTGAAACTCCATGTTACTACTAATTTTTTTCACTTTTCAGTTCTGAACTTCTACACATCCATTTCTACCAAATGACAAATTTGTGATGTGCTAATCCCTTTTGTTTTCTCATTTATGCCTTTGCAGTGATGGCGTCGCCAACCTCTGCAAGATGCTATCAACAACTTCCTTTAGCACATAACAACGGTGAGCATTTGTAGTCTTATCCTATTGTTTGATAGAAAAATGTCTCTATAATGGTTTAAACATTCTATTTGGTAGAAATAGTGACATGTTCATGTAATTTCTCATTCTACAAATTGGTTCTGAAAAATAAAATTCCAACAAGTCATCCCAAAAAGTTAAAGTGCGATTTGGAAGAGACTGCAAGCCTATAATTACTGTTGTTGTGTTGTATGTGTCCATTGTATGTAAGATAAACTGGCTTCACATTTGCAATGCAAGCAAATCATTTTGTCTGCTCAACTTCACTAAGTATATATGAACCGGCCCTTGATTATTTTTGTTCTAACTAGCTTTATCATCTTGTATGAAAATTACATATTTAATAACTAACAGATCAATTATTTTAGTTTCTCATGATGTTCTACTGTTTACTAAGATACATCAGCAACCATGTGGTTCTGTATAAATATTGCTTCATTCACTTCCTTTTATTTACACTACCATTTTACCCTGTCATTTCCCACACAGGGCTTCCAAAATTTTCTCGAGTAAAAATGGCATGCCTGGGAATAAAACAAACTAGATATCGTTATGATTCCATCGTATCTTCATCAGCAAGTCACGGAGATGCTGGAAAGCTCCATCCTGTAGTTAAAATGTGTGGCATCACATCAGCTAGAGATGCAGAAATGGCTGTACAGGCAGGAGCTAAACTTATAGGCATGATACTGTGGCCTAATTCTAAACGCTCTGTCTCATTATCTGAGGCAAAAGAAATATCAAGAGTTGCACAATCTTATGGTGCTGAATCAGTTGGTGTCTTCGTGGATGATGATGAAGAGACCATATTACGAGTGTCTGATTCGTGTGACCTCAACTTTATCCAGGTATGGCTTAGAAATGTTTTCTATATAATATGTGCTGCTACTGCTATGCTATTTTGGCTGTGATTGCAATGTACAATTTTCTTCAATTTCCCATATGCAGCTCCATGGAGATGAATCTCGTGCTCTGGTCCATACTCTTGCCAAGAATAACCGCATTGTTTATGTACTGAATGCTGATGAAGATGGAGAACTAATCAAGCCTCCTCCTGTTTTGGAATATGACCTTGATTGGTTCTTAGTGGACAGTGCAAAAGGTGGAAGGTTAGGTCCTACTCTAAGTGCTTCTTGAATCCTAATTAAATAAGCTTTTGTTTGCCTTGTTCCTTGTGCTAATTTTTTCTCTGCTTGTTCTTTAGAATGAGAAAATGGTATGATTGTAATTGACACTAATAACACAAGTTGAGACAACTGATCATTCAAATGGTTAATGCTCTAAATTCAGTGGTCATATTTGATTGCGTTAGTTTGCAGTCCAGTTATGTCATCCTTACTTTATTGTCAGTAGAGAAGTTATCTTGGATCATATGCTAGGTGCTAGCTGATGGGCACGTCTCCCTTCTTATTATCTGAAAATACAACCACTTTTCATTTGCAGTGGAAAGGGATTCAACTGGCAGAAGTTCCAAATGCCGCCAGTCAAAAGCAAGAATGGGTGGCTATTAGCTGGAGGACTTCATGCAGATAATGTTTGTGAGGCCTTTTCTGCTCTGAAACCAAATGGAGTTGACGTTAGCAGCGGCATTTGTGGTCCTGACAGTATCCAGAAAGACCCCAACAGGATTTCTTCCTTCATAAGTAATGTAAAGTCCCTGAGTTCCAGATCATAACGTCATTTGGTTGTTGGGAGCTTAGTTTTATTTCATTTTCTCACATTGCCGAGACTAGCTAATTCGTGCTGAATGCAACCTGAAGGCAAGCTGTTCAGCAATAGCGATAATTGCATTTCCAGCTGAGGGGAAAATGACCGAACGTTATATGTACTGTATTTGTTTTGTAGTGTAATAAGTGGATTTTGTATGCATCTCCAGTTCAGAAGCAATAATAAACACCACATTGTACCATCGATGAATGTTATACTGGTTCGCACTTGCTCGAGTTCCCCATGTAGAATATTGTGTGCAACCTTTCTGAGTTACTCGCAATTGGCATTTTTTCATAGCTCTAAAAAAAATTGCAATTTTTCACAATTCGTAATTAGAACTGAAATTGCATGCCCATTGTTCTACTGAAAATAAATCTTACACTGCTTATGAGTAAACAAGATAGCCATAGTACTCCGAAGTTTGAGTGGAGGGCCATCTTGTTCTGCATGTAACTCAATTCGAGTCCGACGCAAGAGAAAAATGTCATATCTTGGGGAATCTACTCCCTCCGTTTCAAAATACTTTTCTAGATACATTCTCTTTATTATGTATGTGGACATACTAACTATCTAGGTTCATAACAAAAAGATTATATCTAGAAAACCCAGAATGACAAATATTTTAAAACGGAAGGAGTAGCATTTAACCCTAAGTGCAAAATTGCTGGTACAAGGTCATTGAGCAAACTCATCTCGGAAATGAATACTGACTAGTCACAACATGTAGATATGTTATCGAGTTGAAGCCTCCCATGCCACAGAAACTTCTACCACAGAGAACCTAATTTTGACTTTGAAGCATCTCTGAAATTAATATCTTCAGTCGATTACATAGTTAACTTGCATCAACCAGCATACAAGTTCCCAACCACACAGGATACTCTCATAAGAAGCTTCTCTCAACAACCCTTCAAATTCAAGTGACAGACACACAAATGGTCTCAGTTAAGTGATGGCAGCACCGACTTTCAAATGAGCAGCCTTTCTGCACATACTTCACATGCCTGAGGAACAGAATCAGTGGTTGCCCTCAGATGGTTGAGCATAGGAGAATGCAGGCTGTGGAGCAGACGGTGGAGCCGGCGGAGCACCAGAAGTTGGGCCTGCAGGTGGCGGTGGATTCGTTTGGAACATGGATGGAGGTGCTGCGGTGTTAGGAATGGGGGCACCTGGGACCCCAGATGTTGGAGGTGGTAGTGTTGGGGGCCTTGGGAGAGGAGCCATCTGCATTGGTACTGAACCAGGAGGGCCTGGTTGTGGCATGGAGCCAGGTGGGGCGCCTGGTTGTGGCATGGAGCCAGGTGGGGCGCCTGGTGGTGGCATGGTTGGTGGGGCACCTGGTTGTGGCATGGTTGGTGGACCACCAGGATAACCTGAAACATTTGAGAAACAGTTAAGTGGTCAATGTTTGGTTAAGACCTTTTACTGAATTTTAAAGGAAACTCTTCAAAAGAGTGTATATAGGCCAACTGATCAATTGTGCAAAGTGATAACATCAAGCTATATTATCTCTCAGCTGAACTCTTACAGCTATCAATGTTTCACCCATTAGACTACATTCCTTTGATGATTGATGTAGACAAAAGGTGAAAAAAAGGTGTTACACAACCATAAACTATTCATGACTAGTAAATAAGGATGCTAGTAATACTCAGTCGATATGATCTAACTTAACAATTCATTTGCATAACTACAGAGACACAATCGTTATTAATCTTGAAAAAGGTTTACAGGTGGCAACAAAGTAATCTAATTTTTAAAATTCTATATCTACACTCATCAGAAAATCACATGATCAACTGCTTGCAAAGGAAAAAAAAATGTGACATTTTATAGATAATATTTTCAGTTTTTTTCCTTCTAAATCCTCCATACAGAACAGTTCACACATTTTTTTCCTACAAAAATGGAGACTTGTTCTTCCTGATTGGCACTCACCAATTAGTGGGTCTGATAAGATATCCCTTAAAATTAATAGTAATATATATCAGGATGTATCCAAAACAAATGAAACCATGAAATCAGTTTTTCACTGTGAAAAATGAATCAAACCTAACTAACCAACATATTGTACTCCCTCCATACCCATAAAGCAAGTCGTTTAGGACAACGACACGGTCTCCAAAGCATAACTTTGACTTCTTATTTTTTATAAAAATATTTATTAAAAACTGACATATGTATACTTTTATGAAAGTATTTTGCAAGACAAATTTATTTATGTAGTTTTCATATTTTCAAACTCAACAACTTAAAAGTTATCCATGATTTATATTCCCAATGTTTCAATGAAATTTTGTCCAAAACGACTTGCTTTATGGGTATGAAGTGAGTATACAATGCACATCTTATGAATCAGTGCGCTTCAGCAACAAGAAAGCAATTACCAACCAGAACAAGGTTATAACAAACAACTAGCGGTTCTTACAAAACATCATCTTTTGATGTTCGCTCTGCTAATTGCAGGCATGAAAACATGCTCGTTATTTTTTTCTTCAATGAATAAAGCAATATCGAATTAAGGGGAAGAGGCATAATTTGAAAATTATGAAGAAATAGTAGCCATCATAACAGATACTAGCAAGTAGCAATCATGATCAGCAGTTACCTGGAAGACCAGGAGCTGGTAAAATCGGGGGCCTAACTCCTGGCATCAATGGTGCACCAGGTGCTTGAGGGAATCCATGAGGCATGCCAGGGGTTGGCAGAATTGGAAGGCGAGGGCGGGCCATGGCTCCTGGGAACGAGAGCAGATGCTGGTTGAAAGGGGCACCTACTTGGAAAGCTGCAGCTTGTCCAAGATGTTCCTTGATTCTTTGATCAATTAAACTTTGAGTTTGCTGCTCCTCAAATTGCTGATAGTAGGTTCGAACATTTGCCTATGATGTTTCAAATAAGGTTCAGTAGATGAATAGGCACCAATTATAATCTGGAAGTGCAAAGGATTAAAAATACCTTGTGCTTGTATCCAGCATTGTGTTGCTTACGGACAGATGGCTGCAATATTTTTTACGTAGTAGTTAATCTTCATGCTCCAAAAAGAGAAGACATAAACAGAATACACAATAGCATAATGCATTCTTGAATTTATACAGTTTGCAAAACAATGTTAAAAACACTGCTATGTTATCTTACAGTCTATGACCACATATTGAAATTCAGAAAGTCAAGATGGTTACAGTTTGCAGGTCTCATTTCAAATTATGTATATAACTGAATAGGCTACTTAATGCATGGAGATGGAAAAAGGAGGACACACCATTCTCTTGCAGTCTATAGTTAGTCAGCATCAATTATCTCCAGGAACATACTAAATGGAAAATAATTTCCTATGGACTCAGCAAGAAAATTGAATTTAGCTACTGAGATGAACAAACATGAAACCAAGTGGCATAAATAAATGTCACGAATATAATCCTAAACAAGCACGAATATTTGGAAGCCGTTGGCCTGTTACAGCAAACTCTTCTTCTTATGTTAACAAAAGTTTATAGCAGCAGTGCTACTTGTGCTTAGATTAGATTACTTCACGTAATCATAACAAAACGTGCAATAAAATCAAAGAACCAGCTGCACATCTCCAGCCTTAGAAAAATTGAATGGAGCGAGACACTAACCGAGTCATGGGTGAGGTAGGTGTCGCAATAGTCGCAGTAATACCTGCAAGGCAAGAACAAAAAATAAGTACAAACACACGAGAAGGTAAAATCAAACGTGGCATATTCCACAGTACAGCACCCTGGCAGAGTATCAGCAAGCCAGCACCTACTGCGAGCAAACGCAACCCCCTATCTTCTCCCGTACAAACCCCAAACCCTACCGCACCGTATTCTACGCAAAAGATCCAATGAGGAAATCACACAGCCTCAAATGTCGGAGCGCCTAAGCTAGGGTTTCGAATCTAAATCCAAACCCGACAAAGCTTCCGCCCCCGCCCCCGCCCCCGCCCCCGCCCCCTCGTATCCCAATCGAACTACGGCCTATCCACTCCGGGGAGGTTACACAAAAGAGGGAATCGCTCACCGAGGCATCGCGGCGGCGGCGGCGGCGGCGGCGAACCGAGGAAGGGGATCGGGGTCCCGGTCGCGAACGGAGTCGGAGCAGACGACCACCGGAATCTGCCTGCCCTCGTATGCCTAAAACCTCGCCGATACGAGCCCGCTCGAGAGTTCCAGGGCTCTTTATGGGCCGACCAGGTCGATTAATGTTAAGCAGGCCCAGTCCTAGTCGGGCTCGGTGATGGCCCATAAGCTAAATCCTGACGCCTCCAACCTCACTGGACCAAGTGCTGCTGGCCTCTAGCCACTGGCCTGTGACCTCGTCTTCCTCCTCGAGGCGCCGCCGCCGTCGCTGCTGCCGGCGGCCGGAGATGGCGTGCCGCGGCGCACAGCTCCTCGCAGCCCGTGGGATATCCTCGTCGCCGTGCCTCGCTCGTAGGATCAAGCAAACAGGTGAGTCGCTGCCTTTTTTTTTCTTCACTTATTTCGGTTCCTCTCTAGCTCTGGCTATCGGTGTGTGGTGTAACACTTGTTTTGGATTTGGCATGGAGTCTTATCTCGGCTTGGCTTATCTCGGCTTATCTCCTCTCACACAGCACTATTCAATCTACCAGCCGAACACTATTCTTTATCAGCCGAACACGTTCTTAGTGGCGCTAGTTTGATCCAAGTGAGGTCGGATACTCGGATTTATAGAGCTCAGATGAAATTGAGAACAGTCTGGTGTAGTGGTGCTATGAAGTTGGGATGGATGTAGATTTGCGTCGGGAAAACATGCTTTCAACTACCTGCTGTATCGAAAAGTGTAAAAACATGGATGTTCATGCCTAAGTTGATTCCCAGCCACAGCTTTAATACTTGCAAGAGGAAAAATAAAATTCTAAATCAAATTTAAATGGATTGTTGAGGTGGAAATACATCTGCTGATTTAGTAATGTAATGTTAACTTTGCTTTGTTTATTAGTATGAGTGAAGTCATTTCTATGTTCTAGCTCTAACAATAGCAGAGACCAATTATAAAGAATTCCAACCAAATAAAGCTCGCAAGTTATCCTTCCAGATTAAACTGGAAGCTGAAGTGAGTCTTAATTTGACTTGCATTCCATTGTTATTTTTAGTTTTAAGCAAACAAATTATTTTGTAATGATGTTTGAAATACCACATATTTGCTGGTGTTGTCCTTTTTTTAACACTCTTGATGTTCTTACTTTCAGAAAGTGAGATTGTTCGGATGTTTTATCCTCCAGTACGTCAGAGTGAGGAGGCCATAACAACCGTTGGGCCAAGGTACACACATGCCGTACGTGTATTGGATGAGAGGTTCATTAGGATCCTGAAGATTTTCAAGTGGGGCCCTGATGCTGAGAAGGCACTGGGGTTCTCATGCTTAGAGTTGATCATTGGTTGGTGCGGGAGGTTATGAAAACTGATGTTGGGGTCAATGTGAAGATGCAGTTCTTCAGATGGGCTGCAAAGAGGAGGAATTATGAGCATGATACATCCACTTACATGGCCTTGATACGTTGTTTGGAGGTAGTAGAGCAGTATGGTGAGATGTGGAAGATGATCCAAGAAATGGTACGGAATCCTATTTGTGTTGTCACCCCTACAGAACTGTCAGAGGTAATCCGGATGTTGGGGAATGCTAAGATGATCAACAAGGCAATTGCAATCTTCTACCAGATCAAAGTACGGAAGTGTCAGCCAACTGCGCAGGCATATAACAGCATGATAATAATGTTGATGCATGAGGGGCAATATGAGAAAGTCCATGAACTATACAGTGAAATGAGCAATGAGGGTCATTGCTACCCGGACACTCTGACATATAGCGCACTAATTTTTGCTTTCTGCAAACTCAGTCGCCGTGATTCAGCGATTCAGTTGTTGAGTGAGATGAAGGAGAATGGAATGCAGCCAACTGCTAAGATATATACCATGTTAATAGCTTTGTTCTTCAGATTGGGCGATGTTCAAGGAGCCCTGAGTTTGTTTGAAGAGATGAAGTATCAGTATTGCCGACCAGATGTGTTTACTTACACTGAGTTGATCAGAGGCCTTGGTAAAGCTGGAAGAATAGATGAAGCATATCACTTCTTCCATGAAATGCAGCGGGAAGGCTGCAGGCCAGACACAATTGTTATGAATAATATGATAAACTTCTTAGGCAAGGCTGGTCGTTTGGATGATGCTATTAAGCTGTTTCAGGATATGGGAACGTTGCGGTGCATTCCTAGTGTTGTAACATACAATACTATAATAAAAGCGCTTTTTGAATCAAAGTCTCGTGCTTCTGAGGTTCCATCATGGTTTGAGAGAATGAAGGGAAGTGGAATCTCCCCTAGTTCATTCACCTATTCTATCCTGATTGACGGATTCTGCAAAACTAACCGGACAGAGAAGGCCATGATGCTACTTGAGGAGATGGATGAAAAGGGCTTCCCTCCATGTCCAGCGGCGTATTGCAGCCTGATCGATGCTCTTGGAAAAGCTAAGCGCTATGATCTTGCTTGTGAGCTTTTTCAGGAACTAAAAGAAAATTGTGGCTCCTCCAGTGCTCGGGTATATGCAGTGATGATAAAACATTTAGGAAAGGCAGGGCGGCTTGATGATGCTATAAATATGTTTGAAGAAATGAATAAACTTGGTTGTACTCCTGATGTTTATGCTTACAATGCTCTCATGTCGGGATTATCAAGAAAGGGCATGCTTGATGAAGCTCTTACTACAATGAGAAGAATGCAGGAGCACGGGTGTATTCCTGATATCAACTCATACAATATTATCTTGAATGGGCTGGCAAAAGCGGGTGGACCTCTTCGTGCAATGGAGATGCTTTCTAACATGAAACAGTCTGCAATAAGACCTGATGCTGTCTCTTACAATACCGTCCTTGGTGCATTGAGTCATGGTGGTATGTTTGAGGAGGCAGCCAAGTTGATGAAAGAGATGAATACATTGGGGTTTGAGTATGATCTTATTACATATTCATCTATACTTGAGGCCATCGGAAATGTTGATCATGAAACTGGCAAAGTTTGCTGATGGGCACTAGATGAGTGTTGACTGTTGACTGTGTTCACATAAAGCAACTAATCCAGGCTTCTTTGTTCTTGAAAAAACGATTCTTTGATAAAGCCTTATCTGTTTGACATCTGTCAAAAGATGTGCCTCCCACGCATAGGTGAATTGTTGTAGAAGGAAAATATTGAAGGCAGCAATTGATCAAACTGTGAAGGTGTGTAATTTGTGTAATTCATTATTCATTACTTTGTTAATTAACAAGTGATCATGTCTCCCTTATTATCCAGTCCTGTTTACATATCAGTATCTTAAGCTTCTTCTCTAATCCTAAGAACCTGAATGTTTACTGTCTTCTTATACGAAAGGTTCCAGCAATAACTTCCTGAAAGGTTTGAGATTAGTGAAGCACAAGCCTAACTACTGGATATTGAGATGTTTCTTCAGCAACCCACATTTGCATGTGACACATTCCTGAATTCCTGGTAGGTGTTACTTTGCACAACTCTAATATTTTCAAGTCAATCATTCTATTACAGTGAAAGAAAATACGGACCATGTAGCTATCAGACATTTCTCTTGTGTAACCATATCCTGGTTTGTACATGGATAAGTCCTGGTGTCCTTTTAATTCTGGCACTGCTGAAACCAACTTAACTATTCCAGTTACTGTTTATATGGGCCAGTGTCTGAACTTCCATTGCTCCGTGGTGGCATCTAGTATTATCTATCCATGGAAAAGAAAGGTTTCTAAAATATGCAGGCATCCAGTGCAGATCTACATTATACTAGCTTGTAAAACAGGATTCCACCAAAAGACAATGTACAGCAAGAAGGCAAGTTCATTATCAACACTACTCTGTAGCCATATGTGCTGCATACTTGACTATAACCCTGTGATGCTGGAGTGTTCCTGCTTTGTAAAAGCAGCAAGGAGTCTTTCAGAGTCAAGTTATGGCACCTGGGATCCATACAAACCTGAAATCCAGAGGCTTTGTCGAAATTGTACTAATGTACCAAGATTCTAGGAATGTATGCATTGTTGTAGCCAAATGATCCATGATGGATGTACTTGTAAAAGTTCGTGTTAGTTAGTGGACCTCTTACTCCTGCACCTCGCTGTGCGCAAGAATCAGTGCTTAAGATTTGTTATTTCCAGCATGGAAAGGGAATTAACTCAAATTGTGCACTTCTGATTTGGAGTTTCGAAGAAACCCTGATACTCTGATAGTCTTTGGTTTTTGAGATTTCTTGTATATATAAACTATTAACTGTGCTTCCCTGTATGCGGTCCTCGTCATTCTCTATCAAGAATGTTTATTTTTTGAGATGTATGCAGATATGTTTATGCACTCGAGCACAGCTCAACACCATCTGAACAATCTTATCTTTTTTTAGAAAGTTATAATATCATCACATGCCAGGTTCGTGACTTTGTTCCAGACCGAGGAACCCTGGTCTGGTGACTGGTCTGGTTCAAACCCAGGAACCATTCCTTTCATCCAAAAATTGTGTTCGGTTGTTCAAGCAAGGATTCAAACTAGCAGAGGAGCCAGAACAGCTGTATGCATACATGTGAATACTAACCAGTGAGCACAAGTTAACTACTATCCAGAACAAACACAAACATCAGCGCCATAGAAGTTCCAGCCGTCTGTGTGCTGTGACAGCTAGAACAAATGCAAACACAAACCCCTAGTGGATACAAGAATGTACTACTCCTAATATAACAGAACACGACCACAATCTCACCACAACACCAGCGGTAGTGTCACAGCATACAGACATCAAGTCTTGGTGGTAGCTGATGGACATCTTATTAATGAGATATCATGAGAGTGAAAAGAGAATCCATAAATCAACTCCAATGAAGAGGAAGCTTAGTCAGCCAGCACCACCCCGGCGGCACTAATTCAGCATGCGCTTGCTATGTAGCTTCCGTAGTGGTTGAGACACTGCATCATCAATCAAGAATCGTAAGAACTAGATATTGGACAAACTGAAACTATGAACTACAAGCTGCAAGATGCTGACCGACCAAGACTACAAGTATGCAGAGATTGCAAACATATGTAGTTTTATGAGTATGCAACTCAAGCAGCAAGTAATTCCGTACAATAGTAAATTCTCTGGCCACACAAACATCCATTTTAACATCAATGTTTAACAGCACAAAACTAATTAGAGGCGCGCACACACACACAAGGAAGGAAATTAGCATATACATATTAATTAGAGGCGCGCACACACACACAAGGAAGGAAATTAGCATATACAGATTCCTAAGCTATCATGAACTGCAATTCTATCAACTAGCATATATGGATTGCAATTCTTCCCTCATAACTAGTGGTGTTCCCCAACAGCAGTAAAAGATGGATGAGCAAATCAACATAGCTGATTGTAAAAACCACAACATTAATAAAAGTAATGAAACTATTGAGCAGATGCCACCTACAAAACATGAGAAATGAAACTCCTATGCTAAAATGATAGGGCAACTCTTATGCTAGAGGCACATCATCAAGACAGATAAGTAGATGTGTCACAAGCATATTTATAGCAACTAATTAGACTGCGACTTTACCTGTTAGACCATCTCATTCCTGAGCCAAATCAATGCTGCTTCTTTGTCTGCTTCACAGGCACATATGAAAGCCTCTCTATTTTCTTTGCTCTTTATGAAGACTGCATATGCTTTAGCTTTTTCTACTTTGGTCACTTCCATTGTGTTGATAACTGATATGCACCTTTTGATGGAGAAATCATCACCTTTAGCAGTCTCTCCTCTTGCCTCATTTTCTCTTGCTAGCTGTGCAACTTCATCTTCTGCTTGCTTGGTCCGCATTTCAAGAAATCTCTCGATCATGCCGTCAATTTTTGCACTCTTCCTAGGCCTTTGTTCTTCCTTTGCTGGTTTCTTTCTTGATGCAGCAGTTCTTCGCTGTCCACTTCTTTCAATAGGTGCAGCCTCACCTATTGAAAGAAGTGGTTCCTCCTCTTCTCTTGCCTCCTCTTCTTCTTCACTTCGCTCCTCTTCTTCATCATCTTCATCAGGTAGCTCAAGAATTTCCTGTAGGGGTTCTTCCTCATCTTGCACGTCACCTTGTACATCATGAATTTCAGGTGCCTTCTCATGTTGTGACTCAAGAGAAGTGAAATTACAAGTCCTTTCAGCCGAATGATCTGCACAATAGAGTATTTTAAAGAAGCAGGTCACAAAGTTGATTTTTAACAGCAGCAGAAATTACCATCATAGAGTTCTCCCAAATCATCAAAGAGCGGAAAGGTAGCCTTGTTGTTACGAAACTTCTTGATTTTAGGATATTTCTGCACATTTAAATAAAATGTTAATCAAATATGAGGTTATCACTATGAGTTTATGCACAAAAGGGTGGGGCATATAAAATCACAGCTAGCCCTTGCTCGTGAGGTACTGCATAGACTTGAAATTGCCCAGGACAGTAGGCAGCTTTCCCTGCAAGAGGAATGGTTGCGAAGGGAGCTGAAGCGGCATTGCTTGAGACTTGCTTCGTTCGAAAGAACTATTGCTAGGCTACGCTCCAGAGTCAAATATCTCAAAGATGGGGACGCTAACACATCATTCTTCCACAAACAAGCAACTTCTCGTCGGCGCAAGAATTTTATTCCTAAGCTCATTGATGGTGATAGAGTGGCCACATCTCAAGAAGACAAACAGGAGATTTTGTATAATTTTTATGAGATCTTGATTGGACAAGCTGCTGATCGCTCTCTGGCCTTGGACCTACAGGCTTTCCACAGGCCTGGTCTAGATCTTTCAGTGCTGGATCTGCCTATTTCTGAAGAGGAAGTCTGAGCAACTATCAAAGCCATGCCGTCAGATAGAGCCCCAGGTCCAGATGGTTACACTGGCAGATTTTACAGGGAGTGTTGATGTTATGGTGGGCGATCTGAGGGAAAGGGATCTCCGATGAATGAGGGCTCATCTATGGAGGATTAGGGTTGAGGGGTGCTAGAACGCCGGCCGCGGGGCTGCTGCCCACGGCCGGGCAAGAGGAAGGTTGTTCCTTCTAATTCTTGCTTGCCTAGATTGATACATCTCCTCTTCTTATATAGAGAGGATTACTTGACCCCTAAGTACAGACTTGATCTTATCCCTAATCCTATCCATAATGGGCCTGCCGAGCCGGCCCATAAGCCCTCTAACATTACCCCGCCCTTTTTCGAGCAGCTCGTCCTCGAGCTGCAGCCTGAGCACCTTGACAATACCTCGACTCAACACATACCTATTATCTAAAAAAATAAACCTTTTACATCTCGGCTTATTTTATTGACTGGAAAAAAATAAATGCAACTCTTTTTTTTTTTTGACTCCTGAAGATACAGCAGACATCCTTCGCGTGCTGTACCTGGACGTGTGTAGCTACCAGGATCCCAGTGCAAATGAGCTTCGTTCACGTGAACTGTTGTGGCTTGAGAAGAATGGCAGCCCACCATCGGCCCACCCCTTGGCCTGATCCCTGGATCGAACGGATGAGACGGACGCCGCGTCACAGTCACGTGGAATGCGGAAAGTGCGCCCCCTGCTGTAGCAGATCGATCCCAATCGCCGGAAGTTGTGCCTGCCGCTGCAGCAAATCGATCTCGCAGGGGGTGCCCTCGGCGGCAGCCTACGCGGATGCGAGCCCGCGGCGGACGACATCGCCGTCGGGCCGCGTGTGGTCGATGCCTTTTCTGTTGGCGACGCAGACAGCCGATGGCCAGGACAGGGGCGCTCGATGCAGACGGCTGTAGCGGCATTGGTGGTCGCCGCCACCGGCGAGCGTCCATGCCGAGGTCGAAGCGGACGGCTAGGGCGGCGGCTGTGGATGGGGACGAGGGCGCCGTGGCGGCGGCCATCGTCGTCTCGGCCTGCTTCTCGAGTTTGGAGGGGGGCGCGGCAGAATCGATCTGTTGTGCCTGCGCCTCCACCCCCGGCGCGGAGACGGATGAGGGCGAGGACGCCACCAACTTGGACTCTGCGGCGACGGCCTCCACCATGGTCGTGGCCTTCTCCTCGATGGAGGAAGGCTGCAGCCAATCGCCCGGCGCAAGGGCCACCGTTGGCGGCCACCCGGGTCTGCAAGGCGGCGGGCACACTGGCGGTGACGACGACGACCATACAGGCAGCAACGGCAGCCATGCGGCCGGGGCCAAGGGCGCCGTCGGCGGCCACATCAACATGGGTGGCGACAGGGGCAGGGGGACCACGGCCGCACTTCGCGCGAGGATGACGTCCACCTGGCGCTGCAGGTCGGAGATCGCCGCCAGTGTGTCGATGATGCGCGTGGCCGTGGACATTGTCGTGCCTGGCAATCTGATACCAGATGTTATGGTGGGCGATCTGAGGGAAAGGGATCTCCGATGAATGAGGGCTAATCTATGGAGGATTAGGGTTGAGGGGTGCTAGAACGCCGGCCGCGGGGCTGCTGCCCACGGCCAGGCAAGAGGAAGGTTGTTTCTTCTAATTCTTGCTTGCCTAGATCGATACATCTCCTCTTCTTATATAGAGAGGATTACTTGACCCCTAAGTACAGACTTGATCTTATCCCTAATCCTATCCATAATGGGCCTGCCGAGCCGGCCCATAAGCCCTCTAACAGTTGGTCTATAATTAAAGCTGATTTTATGGCAGCTATTATTACCTTGCAGCAGGGAAATGCTAGAGGTCTTGGTCTTCTCAACGCAGCTTATATTACGCTCATTCCTAAGAAGATTGATGCAATGTTGGCCAAGGATTTTCGTCCCATTAGTTTGGTGCACAGCTTTGCTAAATTAATCACCAAGATTCTGGCTAATCGGCTGGCGCCTCTCCTTCATTCCTTGGTTGCTTCTAACCAAAGCGCTTTTGTTCGAGGTCGAAGTATTCATGATAATTCCATCCTCGTTCAGCAAACCGTGAAGGTTCTCCATCGTCAAAAAATTTCAAGCCTTTTTCTGAAATTGGACATCTCCAAAGCCTTTGTTTCAGTTTCATGGTCTTTTCTACTGGAAGTGCTTTCTCACTTGGGTTTTGGGGTATCTTGGTGCAATCTGGTTTCAAACCTTCTATCCACCTCCTCTACTCGAATTTCGCTTAATGGGAACCTGGTGAGATTATCCACCATAGGCGTGGTCTTCGGCTAGGAGATCCTTTATCTCCTATGCTCTTTATTATTGTTATGGACATGCTCAATAGTCTCTTTGTCAAAGCGAGTGAGGAAGGGCTCCTGCAACCTTTCTCCCAGAGAGTTTCTGGACAGAGACTTTCCTTGTATGCCGACGATGTTGCTCTCTTTATAAGGCCGGTTGAGACTGAGCTATAGGTCACCAAGGAAATTTTGAAGATTTTTGGTATGGCATCGGGGCTGCAAACAAATTTACAAAAGAGTAGTATTATCCCAATTCACTGTGATGAGGATTGCCTACAGCCAGTTAGGGATACTCTCCAATGCAACATTGCAGAATTCCCTTGCATATATTTGGGGCTGCCATTGTCCAACAAGAAGCTATGGAAAATTGATCTTATGCCTTGGATTGAGAAGGTGGCTGATAAACTACCTGGATGGAAATCCGCTTTGTTAAATATGGCAGGGCGTGTCACTATGGTTCGGTTTGTCCTCACAGCTATACCCTATTTATCTACTGATCGCCATCAATGTTCCAAAGTGGTTCGTCAAGGCAATTGACAAAATTAGAAGTTTTCTTTGGAAAGGTAGGGAACAAGCTAATGGAGGTTGCTGTCTAGTTGCTTGGGAAAAAGTCAGGAGACCATTGGAGCTTGGTGGGCTGGGTATTATCAATCTGGAGGCCATGGCTTGGGCGCTGCAAGCTAGATGGCAACGGCTCAAAAAAACTAAGGCTGATCGCCCCTGGACCAATCTTGACCTCCCCTCACACCCTAATTCCCTGGCTCTTTTTGCAATTGCTGTCAAGACTGAGTTAGGTAATGGAAACAACACGCTCTTTTGGACAGATAAGTGGCTGCATGGGTGTTCGGTGGAATCCATTGCTCCTGCTGTCTTTGCATGTGTGCCTCCTCGAATCCGAGCTAAGCAAACAGTGGCTGAGGCTTTTCACAACAATGGATGGATCACTGCCATACGTGGTGGACTGTCTTGGATTGTAATCTGGGAGTTCTTGCAGCTTTGGGATTGTGTCCAAGGTATTGAGTTAAATGAGCTAGAAGACCGACATATCTGGTTATGGGAATCTGGGGGACAGTACTCCTCTAAATCTGCTTATCGGGCTTGCTTCCAAGGTTCTGTCACTTTTGAACCTTGGAAAAGACTATGGAAATCTTGGGCACCAAATAAGTGTAAAGTTTTTCTTTGGTTGGCAATTCGCAATAGATGTTGGGCTGCTGATAGGCTTGCAAAGCGAGAGCTGCCCCATCCTGAACAATGCCCCTTATGTGATCAGGAGGATGAGACGGTGCAGCATCTATTGGTCACTTGTGTTTTTGCGCGGCAGGTTTGGTTTCACCTTTTGGCTCCTTTGAACCTTGGTGATTGCATTCCTAGGCTGCAGGAACACAACTTTGCGGATTGGTGGCGACGTGTGTTAAGGAGGGTGCGAAAAGAATGTAAAAAAGGAGTCAACTCTTTAATAATTTTGGGAGCTTGGATGATTTGGAAGCACAGGAATGCGTGTGTGTTTGATGGGGTGGCACCTTCTATCAATTCCATTTTGAGGGACATCAAGGATGAACATAGCCTTTGGTGCCTTGCTGGTGCTAAGAAGCTGGATGGTCTAGGTTTAGGTGGTGTCATCTAACTTGTATGGTCAAGGTTTTGGTCATGTCCTAGTTGTTTAGTAGGCTGAGTGGTGTTATTTGGAAACTTCTCTCATACTTGGTCCCTGTATGAGAGAGGTGGTATGGGGCCTTTATTTCTCTCTCTAATACAAAGAAGCGCAGCTCTCCTGCGTTTTCGAAAAAAAAAATTACTTGAAAAATCAACTTACCGCTATGAGGTTCTCCCACATTGCTGCTGGTCCTTCAACCATATTCCTCTCCTCATTCCATCTTGACCCGTTGTGCATCTTTGCTGCTTTGAGCATCTTGTAGTCCCTCTTAAGCTGACCTTCTTTATCTTGAATCTGAGCCTTTGTGAACGAGATAGACTTGTTCCTCAGAGGGAACTCCTTCACCATCTTGTTCCATCCTTCAGAGCTCCAACAACCATTGTCACCTCTATATCCACATTCTTTATACTCATGGAGAATTTGTACTAGGGATTTCTCAAGGGCTGCATTCCAATCCGCTCTTTGTTTTCCTACATAAACAGTGGATAAACATCAGCAATAAATTTCATAGCATCAATAGTACAAAATCGACAAGAAAGCATGAAGAAACATTAAACACCATACCTCTTGGAGAACCTCTGATCCTCCATGCCCCAGTGCATTTAGGGGAACCCTTCTTTTCAGTAGCACTTGTTGTAGGCACGAACCTATGCAACTTTAGCAACCCCCTTGCCATCACATTGAGCTTTGGGGAGCCTTTTCCAACCCCTGCAGCCTCACCTATTGAAAGAAGTGGTTCCTCCTCTTCACTTGCCTCCTCTTCTTCTCTTCGCTCCTCTTCTTCATCATCTTCATCAGAGAGCTCAAGAATTTCCTGTAGGGGTTCTTCCTCGTCCTGTATGTCATCTTGTACATCGTGAATTTCCCGTACGGGTACCTTCTCATGTTGTGACTCAAGAGAAGTGAAATTAGAAGTCCCTTCAGCCAAATGATCTGCACAATATAGTATTTTAAACAAGCAGGTCACAAAGTTGATTTTTAACAGCAGCAGAAATTACCATCATAGAGTTCTCCCAAATCATCAAAGAGCGGAAAGGTAGCCTTGTTGTTTCGAAACTTCTTGATTTTAGGATATTTCTGCACATTTAAATAAAATGTTAACCAAATATGAGGTTATCACTATGAGTTTATCCACATAATTACTTGAAAAATCAACTTACCACTATGATGTTCTCCCACATTGCTGCTGATCCTTCAACCATATTCCTCTCCTCATTCCATCTTGACCCGATGTGCATCTTTGCTGCTTTGAGCATCTTGTAGTCCCTCTTAAGCTGACCTTCTTTCTCTTGAATCTGAGCCTTTGTGAACGAGATAGACTTGTTCCTCAGATGGAACTCCTTTACCATCTTGATCCATCCTTCGGAGCTCCACCAACCATTGTCACCTCTGTATCCACTTTCTTTATACTCGTGGAGAATTTGTACAAGGGATTTCTCAAGGGCTGCATTCCAATCCGCTCTTTGTTTTCCTACATAAACAGTGGACAGGCATAAGCAATAAATTGCATAGCATCAATAATACAAAATTGACAAGAAAGCATAAATAAACATTAAACACCACACCTCTTGGAGAAACTCCGATCCTCCTTGCCCCACTGCATTTAGGAGAACCCTTATTTTCAGTAGCACTTGTTGTAGGCACGAACCTACGCAACTTTGGCGACCCCCTTGCCATCAAATTGAGCTTTGGGGAGCCTATTCCAACCATCGCAGCCTCACCTATTGAAAGAAGTGGTTCCTCCTCTTCTCTCACCTCCTCCTCCTCTTCTTCTCTTCGCTCCTCTTCTTCATCATCTTCATCGGGTACCTCACGAATTTCATGTAAGGGTTCTTCCTGAGCCTGTGCATCATAAATTTCCCGTACGGATTCCTTCTCATGTTGTGACTCAAGTGAAGTGAAATTACAAGTCCCTTCAGCCAAATGATCTGCAAAATAGAGTATTTTAAACAACAAGCAGGTCACAAAGTTGATTTTTAACAGCAGAAATTACCATCATAGAGTTCTCCCAAATCATCAAAGAGCGGAAAGGTAGCCTTGTTGTTTCGAAATTTCTTGATTTTAGGATATGTCTGCACATTTAAATAAAATGTTGATCAAATATGAGGTTATCACTATGAGTTTATGCACAAAATTACTTGAAAAATCAACTTACCACTATGAGGTTCTCCCACATTGTTGCTGATCCTTCAACCATATTCCTCTCCTCATTCCATCTTGACCCGCTGTGCATCTTTGCTGCTTTGAGCATCTTGTAGTCCCTCTTAAGCTGACCTTCTTTCTCTTGAATCTGAGCCTTTGTGAACGAGATAGACTTGTTCCTCAGATGGAACTCCTTTATCATCTTGTTCCATCCTTCAGAGCTCCACCAACCATTGTCACCTCTATATCCACTTTCTTTATACTCATGGAGAATTTGTACTAGGGATTTCTCAAGGGCTGCATTCCAATCTGCTCTTTGTTTTCCTACATAAACAGTGGACAAGCATCAGGAATAAATTTCATAGCATTAAATACAAAATTGACAAGAAAGCATGAAGAAACATTAAATGCCATACCTCTTGGAGAACCTGCGCTTCTCCTTGCCCCACTGCATTTAGAAGAAGGCTTCTTTTTAGTAGCTCTTGTTGTAGGCACGAACCTACGCAACTTTGGCGACCCCCTTGCCATCACATTGAGCTTTGGGGAGCCTTTTCCAACCATCACAGCCTCTTCTTTACTCCCCCTCCTCTCTAGCAGAATACATCAGATATAAGGCAGATGGTAGAAATAACATTATGTCATCATCATCTTCCTCCTCTTTCTAATATGATCTCGCAATGAGATACTCATTGGAAAACTAAAGCATTTGAATTTATAGTCAGATAGAAGCTAAATAGATAAAATGGAAGGCTAATAGAATAGGAAATATACTATCATTATGAAAGAAGCTCAAATGTGCAATAAACAGTACCCAAAATCACAGCTATCTATGTTACAGAATGACATTTTATAAATAGAACATAAGGCAATGTGGCAAGAACCAGAGATTAACAGGTTAACAAGTACCTTTTGGACTTGGTACTGGATCCCAAGGAGGAGGAGGTTCACCTTCCCCAACTCTAATTGGTACTGGAGGAATCTACAAGTAACAAGAAAAGGTAAAGAAATATAATTAAACGGAAGTAACATTAACAGCCCTACTGAACAGATAAAGACACCATGACATAGCAGAATCAGCAAGCTCCTAGAGCAGTCAGTAAATAGGAATGATTATTATCCACTCATCCCACCCTCATTTCTGGCATACAATGATACAAGCAATGACTTTAGGTTCAGTTCAGGGTGAGAAACTTAATATATCACTGATATTACATAACTAAACTTAGAGATGCTGCTACCAGACCAGTAAAGACTACTTTACTCCATTTTGTATGTAACCACAAAGCAATCAAGTCAAGTATATATACTAGTCAGTGGTGGTTCAGGAACTTGTTACAATTCTGTGCAGAGATCACACATTCACACATGACAAGACAATCCCATATACAAATTTTGCGTTTGAGGTCGTATAAACTAGCTGGATCAGAAGCGCAAAGATGTGAATGGCAATTATATTTACCAACACATATGGAAGCAGGATTATTTCACCAAATAGTAAAGTTAGTAGCATGAATTGACTGTTGATATGCAGGCTGCCAGATTGCCAGTTGCCACAGAATTAGGCCTGGTTCATTTATTTAGGTTCCGTTCCTGCCAGGAATGGTTCAGGGGCAGGATCGAGTGAATCCCCTTCCTTCACTTGATCCAAGTATGTTTCAAATCCTGTCCAGGAACCATTATATTTCCTACAAAATGTGTTCGGCTGGACAGGAACCATTCCTGGATCTTATGACAAGACAATTAGTTTCAATGGATAGGAAAGAAGTACTTAACGCAGAAAGTAGGAACTGTCAACAAATAGAGGCACTCATCACCATGACAAAGAGAAACAGATGACGCACTGGCAAACACTGTATGACCCAGTAGAAACAGATGACGCAGTTTGACTGAAGGTTCAAGAACTATGAAAAATCTGGAAATCTTTCCTCAGCTTTGTTGGTGGACTAAAGTTCAGTATGTTTGGCTTTGGCAGTAGCCTTTTTGCTACTTCTGGGCCAATATCTTGCTCTTCTTTGTTAACATAGCAATCTGCAACCATTATGAAGGGAGAAAATAGCATATTAACCCAACTATAATATAAGATTTGCACAATCATGCCAAAGTGATATCACTGTACATACCAAAGTAACTAAATAAAATTCTTGCATTGCTGTTGTGGACACCCTCTTTGGTTGTCAGTTCCATCGCAGGGGGAAGGGCCCGGGCAATTAGTTTGGATTTATCAAGTTTGTTGGTGCCGGTTCTAGATTAGATTTTTTTTTTCTCGAACACGCAGGAGAGCTGCGTATCAATATATTAAGAAGAAAAAAGGGGTTTTAAGATACACCAAGGTACAGCCCGGTTATTTAAGGAGAAAACCTGAGCAGAAAAAACCACCTCAAAACACAAAGATGAATCACCTGTTACCCTATAGGGACCAGACCCAAAAAACACACAAAACTAAGATGCCAGAGCGAGGAGATGGGAAACTCCTCTAGCACCAGCAAAACTCCACAAGAAAAACTCTTCTAATAAAACTGCCATAACCCCATTACAACTTGGAGAGATCCCATCAAAGACACAACGATTACGATGCTTCCAGATAGACCATGCTCCAAGTATGATGATGGAATTTAGGCCCTTTCTCACTTGACCTTCCACTCTGTTGCTTGCAGCTTCCCACCAGTCATCAAAGCAACCATTGCCCACTTGTGGGCTCAGGGCTTGCAAACCAAACTTCTGTAGTAAACGGAACCAAACCTGACGGGTGAAGACGCAGGCTACAAGCAAGTGATCGATTGTTTCATCCTCCTGGTCACACAAAGGGCAGCGCTCCGGATGTGGCAGGTTTCTTTTAGCTAGCCGATCAGCCGTCCAGCATTTATTATTAGCAACCAACCATATGAAAAATTTGCATTTGGCGGGGGCCCAACTTTTCCAAATTCTCTCATAAGGACGAAAAGATATGGCTCCAATGAACATAGATTCATATGCAGATTAGATTCACCGGCTAGATTTAGGATCAGTTGTTAGGGCCTTAGGGGAGCCTCGAGAATCTATATGTAATCCCAGCCAGGGAGACTAGAGGGTTAAGCAGAAGATAGGCCTTGAAGCTCAGAGCCTCCTAGGGAGGGCGGACAGGGTATTATCCATCTGCTAATTGTGTTCTTAGTCAATAAACTAGACATATCACTTGCCCATATGGTTTATGCATCCACACTACTAACCTCTAAAGTTGGAATCTAAAAGGCAAATCCAGGATGCAAAAGTCAAATGCTCCAATAAAAGAATTCTTCTGAATCAAGTATGCATTGTACGTTAACTCAACTTAATGGCACTAGAACCAAACAGAAACAAAACCACCAGTTCTTGGACAACTTTTTAAGCTATTAGTGACGCCCCTCTCAAACCATGTACAAGAGATAAATTATACCAAAACAAAAATAGATCATGACCATACATCACTAGAAACTAGAGAGCACTTCCTACCAACCAAAGATTACTTGTTGGGCATTTGGATCAAAATCTGCATTTAAATCAAATCGGCATTACATCCAATTTTTTCCATTGGTCATATGTACATACGCATGAACACAAGAAAACGAAACACCCCCAAGAAATTGTTTATACAATTAGACTCTTCAACAGATTCAGGTGAACATCTGAGGAAAATAATAAGAAAGTCAGAAATCTGGACGATCCATCAGGACAGTGAATAGCAGATGCAAAGAACAACACAGATGTCTGGATGCCAACTAACATGGAAAATCTGTAGTATGACCTCTCACATAATATAGAAAACATGACTGAATAATTTGGATGCACAGTTGTGCAGAAGGAAATGATATCCACATAGAACATGAACTGGTTCCATCCACAGCCTGCAAGCGCAAAGAAGTACTAAAATGTCCATTTGGTAGATAAGCATGCATCCATTTCTACAATAATTAGGTGATGAGCAAACTCTATGTGAAGCAAATCCTAAAAGCTTTTTTTTAAGTGGTCAGATTACCCAAGCAATGGTAATTATTTTTCACTGTGAATTAAGCTCTTGCTCCTACCATGCCAAACTATTATATATCTGCAATCTAGTGCCAAATCAGCAAGTAACAATAGTGTTGAACTCAGTCAGCAGTAAACTCCTACCAATCCGCTTCTTCTTGCCCTTGACCGAGTGTTGCTCTCCAGCACCACCGGCACCGAGTTGGAGCCCTTCGCCGCGTGGAGCGGAGCCAAGACGGCGTCAAGCGGCGTCGCGCCCCCACTCAGATCGAATCGAAACCTAGGGCGAGAGGGAGAGAAGAGGAGAAGGAGATAGCTTACCGGCGAGAAGGAGGCGGAGACTGCAGACGAAGGACGGGAGGCGGTCGCCGTCGCCGTCGGAGATGAGTCGCGCCTCCACGCCGCCAGCTCCGCTTCTCACCTCGCGTCGACGCCTCCTCGCGTCAGTGATCCAGGATTGGATCCGGAGGGTAGGAGGGAGGCTCCGTTCCGGGCTGTGGAAGGGAGAGAAAACCCATTCCCGTTCTGTTTCGTTTTCGTCTCCGGGGCCGGTTGAAACGAACACACATTCCAGAGTCGCTGTGACCTGATTTCAAACCGGGCCGATTTTATCCCCGGGAAAACGAACGAGGCTATTCGTAACAGCATGAAAACTTGAGAAGTCCTCTCTAATAGACAGCTTAGAGCTAGCCGAAAATTTATTTATTCGATGAATAGGGTGTGCTAGCTTGCACGACGGTTCTCAAAAATCTACTCTTCACCGTTCCCTCGGTGCTCAACTGTTCTTCCGTCTTTCTCCATGTGTTTGAACCAGCAGCTGGCTCCTACCGTTAGAGGAGGCCTATTGGATTGTTGTGGACAAACTAAGAACATAAACAGCATGCCGGATTATATTGACAGTTTGACACTCAAGAATCTGACAATGAGGAATGAAAATTTACTACACCTAAAAAGAACAATTTAATCGACTATATACACAGGGCGAGAAGAACACCCAGCCACCATGAACTCGAACAAGCCACCAGTGTAGTGATAGGGTGATATGAAGCTAAGGAAGCTGAAGAAGCAAGTGTCTGTAACAACAACTTTTGTCACACAGGAGGATGTCCGAACCGACACCCCCTACGGGAGGCGACTCCCATGGCGACCTCCAGCCACCAACCCGCCTCCCTCCTCGTTCCCTCGCCGTTGAGGCTAACCTCCCCAAGCTGACACCGGATCCTGATGCGGCGGAAGACGATCTACAAAGCAGCTGTTCTCCCATCGCCAATGGCTCAGGGACGGAGGAGATCGAGCCGGCTCTTGTGGCCACGACGGAGCCGCCACCGGATTTGCAGGGATCCACCATCAATGCAGCCGCTGAAGCTCGGGACCAGCAGATCAAGTCTGTGGCGACCATCCTCTTCCCGGACCTCGCCAGGGACCTCCATCTATTGGCGGAAGTGCAGCGGGAGATGTGGTGTTCTGCGTTCGAGGCGGCGAACCGGGGCACGCCGGAACAGTTGATCCAAGGAGGGAAGAACAGCACGGAGCTCAACACTGCAGGCGGGTCTCCACCGGATCCTTTGGTCCAAGATTTGCTCCAGCGCCCCCTGCACGAAGTAACACCGACACGTCCTGCATTCAACACCTCACCGGCCAACTTGGATAACAGAGCTACAGCTCACCGGAAGCGCTTCACCATCGAGGAGAAGGAGAAGGGGAAGGGGAAAGAGTCAATGTCAGCAGAGGTGAAGCATTCATTCCCAAAGAGACCAACAGGAGAAAGCTCTTCAGCGGCGTGCAGTGAGCAACAGCGAATTGATGATTTTCGGGCAAGACACAGACCTCGGGAGGAGAAGCAGATCCATATCAGCCATCCCCAGCTCATCTTTCGGCCGCACCCATTGGAGGACGAACAAGGATTCAGAGAAGTTAAATCTCCATACTGGTGGCGCAAGGAACGACAGCATTCAAGAGGAAGCTATGAGCAACACCACCCAGGCACGTCTGATCTGAATAGACGGGCATTCATGTCTCATGCTCAAGGGAAGTGCCTCAACTGTTTCTCCACAGATCACAGGGTTGCACACTGCAGAAACAGCACCAAATGCTGGAAGTGCTTGAATTCAGGACACAAGGCTCTCTCCTGCCCGGCCTGGACGGGCAGATATAAGCAGCCCCAGCGCGAAGCCAACACTTCTGCTCAAACAACACCAAGCCGGCAGCAAACCTCACCGCAGTGCTCTCGCCCGGACGGCCGCACCTACCTGCAAGCTGCGAAGGGGGAACCTGCTCCCATGGCGGCGTACCCTGGTGATCCGCATGCTCGCCCTGACTGGGCACGCTGTGTCATCACGGCGACGGGGAGCATCAAGCGGCGCCGAGATGACATGATCGGGGTGACGGCTGTGTGCTGGCTCAACGGCAACAGCCACGACTCGAAGCCACACCACGTCAACGAGGCACTGGAGGACCAACTTCGCATCAGCCGTCACGACGCCAAGGTTGTCAAGCACTACCCGAGCAGTACCTGGTTTTCTTCTCCGACAGTCGTATCTACAACCGCGTCATCAACCGGGGCGCCGTCCCCAACAGAGGCAGAGTTTTCAACTTCGCTCCCTGGTCCGAATGCCGCTACGCCACGGTGAGCAAGCTCAAGTTCCGGGTGCGCCTGCGCATCGAGAACCTGCCGGTGCACGCATGGAGTGAGGAGGTGGTTGCTCAGGTCATCGGGGACCAGTGCGCCATCCACTACGTGGAGGAGTACTCACGCCGCTGTGACCGCACGCGGACCTACGACCTCTGGGCATGGTGCGCAGACCCCACCAATGTATCAAAGCGTGTCCTACTGACCACTGTTGACCCTGACAGCGAGCAGGTCAACAACCGCTATGAGTTCCTGCATGATCCACCGGCCGACCACAAGGGCGCCTTCGACTACGAGCTCAAGCTACATCTGGAGGTGGTGGAGGACCTCCTCTTCCTCCATGGGGGAGGGCGGGACGCACCACCCAACAGGAAGCCTCGCAGGGAGTTCATCTGGAGCTATGGTGCCCCAGACTCCATAGGTGAGAAGCGGGACGAGCAGCATGACGGCAACCACCATGCTGGCAGGGACTATCGGCCACGCCGCGACGACCCTGATGAGGATCACCGTAGGGGTACAAGACGCCATCGCAGCAGATCAGCGTGGAGTCGGGTGTCCCGCTGCAGGGGGACACTTGACGACTGCTATAGTTCCACCCGCTACAGGGGTGGCCACTATGGGCAGTCCAGTTATCGTAGTAGGCACCTCACTCCACCACCGAGCCGTGGGCATGGTGGTAAGCAGCAGACAAAGAGTAAGTTGGAGTGGGTTGCAAAGACCAAGAAAAGGGTCTCCTTTGCTACTCCCATAGCACAAGTGTTTGGTGAGTCGTCTGATGAAGCTTACTTTCTGTCCTTTAAGCTCCATCATGAGTTGTGCCACACAGGTTATGATCCAATGATTGAAGAGAGTCTCCTTCACTTTGTCTCTGCAGGCCCGACATGTGTGACCCCTGCAGGTCAGAGCAAGGAGGACTACATCAGGGAGATGCTGAGCACACCAGGATGGGAGCCCATCGCTTCTCCTGTGGCTGATGATGACCTCGAGGAAGGAGAGTGGCGTGAACCAGCGGAAGTGGAGAACACGGGCCACCACACCAAGCTGAACACCTCCATTGCTACTCCACTGCAGGTCAGTGCTCACTCAGCTGTACTGCCGGCAGATGATCCAACTAGTGTAACAACAGAGTACTCCGTCGGGCATGTAGTTGCACAAATATCCACAGAGATCCCCTCTGAGAGCCCAGCTATCTTGCTCCCTACCCATCCCCCTAGCCAGCTGATTAGTGCAGAGCACTTTAAGGATTTCGAAATCAACTCTGCATCGCTTACCCTTTTACACGAGGATACAACTACAACACTTCACGAAACTCACTCAGAGCAAGTTGATCTGATTAGTGCAGAGCACATTAATGATTTGGAAATCAACTCTGCATCGCATACCCATTTACATGAGGATACAACTACAACACGTCAGGAAACTCACTCAGCCACCAAGCAAGTAGATGATTTAGCCATGTTTGTGGATTTTGTCTCAAGCACGCCAAATGCCCCTTTGCTGCATACACCTCCGAGGATAAATGACACACACATCACTGAGCCACCAAGCAATCCTGGTCAACCTTCAACGCTACGCAAAAGCAGCAGATTAGCTGAAAAAGCTAAGGTTAATCCATTTACAGGAAGCATTAAGCTGGCACAACGCATTTTGATGAATAAACTTGGTGAGTTATCTCCTGAATTAGTCAGCAAAGCTAATGGTGATTTTGAACAGTTGGCACAACATCTTCCACGCCCCTTCACCAAGACAACGATGGAGGCCCTGAAGACGGCCATAGAACAGGGGAACAAGCCTACGACCAAGAAGAAGGCCAAGGTGATGCCGGCACCGGCGGGCATGCAGGCGTAGCCATGTGCTACGCATCATCGTCTAGTTGTTTCCTGTTTTCAGAATGAGTAGCAGACTCTTTGGGATTATGATTTCTCGAGTTGTAATTTTTATTAGGCCAGCAATTTGGGCCTGCAGCTTCAGCGGTGACCACTGGGTTACGTCTCAGGCTCAAGCACCGCCGTTCATGAAGTCCGCCAAGTACCTAGTTTCAGCGTCCAGGGTCTGCCAAGAGCGGACCCCAAGCATTACCGGTTGCTTCGGCTTTGTATGTGGCCTGCGCGCCAAGCCATCCTCCAGACCGGCTAATTTGAATTCCATGTGTTGTTCGTCTCTCCAAGCAGTCCATTTCAGTTGCTCTTTAAATATTTATTATGTCGCAAAAAAATTGTAATATTCTCTGCTGGAACGTCCGTGGCCTCAACGCGGCGGCTCAACGGGCGACCGTTCGGAATACGGTGATCTCAACGGGCGCGACAATCGTTTGCCTACAGGAAACAAAAATTGCACATTGGACTTCCCAACTGGTGACTGAGACGTTAGGCCAACAATTCGCACATAGTTTCGCGGCACTGCCCGCCAACGGCACGAGAGGGGGTATTCTCATTGCAGCATCTGAAAAATTCTTTGCCATCCAAAACCACCATTCCACGACCTACACGATTTCTGCAGACATCACCATGAAAGCAGAGAACACCAGTTGGACGCTCACTGGGGTCTACGGCCCCCAAGGAGACAATGAAAAATGCTCTTTCCTGGAGGAACTGAAGGAGTTGAAAATAAGAGGGAAAACTGAATGGCTAGTACTAGGGGATTTCAACCTGATCTACCATGCAGCAGATAAAAGCAATAACCGTCTGAATAGAAGAATGATGCAGCGCTTCAAACAAGCTCTGGACGAAACACAACTCATGGAGTTGGACCTCCACGGAAGAAAATTCACATGGAGCAATGAGCAGGACGATCCCACATTCACCCGGATCGATCGAGTGTTCGGCACACCTGAATGGCACCTTCTTTTCCCCAACTCAGACCTACAAGCTTTCTCAACAATGGGCTCTGATCACGCACCTCTCATCCTCACAGGTGATGTGGCCAGACAAAATTACTCTGGTTTCCGATTTGAGTCCTACTGGATAAACATGACAGGATTCATGGAAACAGTTCAAGAGGTTTGGCAACAGCCAGTCAACACACAAGATGCGATCCTCAGAATGCATGTTAAACTCATCAGAACTGCAAAGGCGCTGAAATTATGGCGTAGACAACACCTTGGCAACCTTCCGTTACGACTGGCAATGGTGAACGAACTGTTACTTCTCATGGATCGGACACAAGAATATAGAGTTCTAACACCAGAAGAAATGGAGTTCCGGGGCTACTTAAAAGTAAAATCAATCGGTCTTGCGACCATCCAGCGGTCTAGAGCCCGCCAGCACTCAAGATTAACTTGGATTAGGAGTGGAGATGCCTGCACTAAACTCTTCATGTTACAAGCCGGAAATAGGAAGAAAAAACTCTTTATCCCAGCCCTCACCAATGCATCTGGCCATACTGTTACGGGTCAACAACAGAAAGAAGAAATTGTGTTTGAACATTTTGTTAGGTTGATGGGCACACCACAGAGGCGCACCAGGTGCCTGAACTGGGCAAACTTGGGCTACCAGAACCATGACTTAAGCGATCTTGAAGCCCCTTTCGAAGTGGCAGAAATTGAAAAAACAATCAAGTCGATTCCGGGGGAAAAGTCACCCGGCCCGGATGGGTACATTGGCCTTTTCTACAAAAAATGTTGGCACATCATCAGTGCTGATCTAACTGAAGCAATGCAAGCTTTCCACTCTCTAAGAACCAGACGACTCGATTTGATAAATGAGGCAAATATCATCCTTCTCCCAAAAGTAGATGGAGCAGCAAGCATTAATGAGTTCCGTCCTATCAGCTTAATAAATAGCTTGGCAAAGATAATCACCAAGATACTCGCAGATAGATTAGCCCCACGGCTAAATGAACTTGTCTCCAACTGTCAAAATGCCTTCATAAAAAAAGATGCATACATGATAATTTCGTCTATGTGCAGAATGTGGTGAGAGCCTTACACAAATCGAAGAGGCCTTCCTTTTTCATCAAACTTGATATATCCAAAGCTTTTGACTCATTGAATTGGGTGTTCCTCATAGAGACAATGAAAGCACTGGGGTTTGGCCAAAGGTGGCGGGATTGGATCACTACACTCCTTGCGACAGCTTCCTCTAAAGTCATTCTTAATGGTGAACCAGGGAGAAAATTTAAACACGCTAGAGGTCTAAGACAAGGAGACCCTTTATCTCCCATGTTATTCATTCTCGCGATTGACCCACTTCACAAGATGATTGAGACAGCAGCAACTAGAGGTTTGCTCCAACCAATCCTACCCAGAGCAGCTAAGTTGCGGTGTTCTTTGCACGCAGATGATGCAGCAATTTTTGCAAACCCAGACCGGATGGAACTCTACAATATCAATACAATTTTAAAAATCTTTGGTGACTGTTCAGGACTGCATGTAAATTTAAACAAGACAGAGATCTTCCCCATTAGATGTTCAGACGAGTTGATCTCAGAAGCTTTATCTGATTTCCCTGGAAAGATATGTAAATTCCCAGGAAAATACTTAGGGTTACCCTTACACACAAGAAAGTTGAGAAGAGTAGAATTTCAGCCACTTCTTGACAAAATCGGAGGTCGGTTGCCAGGTTGGAAGGGTAAACTTATGTCTTTGGCTGGCCGGGAAACACTCGTCAAATGTGTCCTTACCGCACAACCAATTTACCATTTGACGGTTTTTCAAGCACAAAAATGGCTTATTGCACAGATTGACAGGATGAGGAGGAGTTTCCTTTGGAAGGGGGAGGAACCGGAGAAGGTCAGTGGCGGTCACTGCCTGGTTAACTGGCCAACGACTTGCACGCCCAGGGCCCTTGGGGGCTTGGTATCCTGGACTTGGAACGATTGGCGAGAGCTCTACGACTTCGTTGGTACTGGTACAAATGGAAAGATGATGGCAGACCATGGTCAGGGTTGGACATCCCAGCTGATAAGGCAGACAAAGCGTTGTTTAATGCATCGACAATTGTCACGGTAGGGAAGGGCAACAAGGCACAATTCTGGCACTCTAGCTGGATCAATGGGACGTCACCATTAAACATTGCCCCAAGTCTATACCAAAAATCAAAGCGAAAGAACATCACAGTGCTCAAGGCATTACATAACAATACTTGGATCACACACATATCTCCTCTTCAATCATCGGTGGAGGTTCACGAGTATGTGAACTTATGGGAGGGGATTCACTCAATTGACAGGAACGCAGAGATGGATGACCAGATCACATGGCGTTGGACCACGAACGGCGAGTACTCAACAAAAAGTGCATACCACATTCAGTTCACGGGACGTTTCAAAAAATTGGCAATCACACCCATCTGGAAGGCAACAGCTGAACCAAAATGTAAAAGTTTTGCCTAGATCCTGCTGCAACGGAAAATCCTCACAGCTAATAACCTTGCCAAACGTGGCTGGCCACATGATCCGCTCTGCAAACTGTGCCATGTAGCGCCAGAAACGCCAGTACACCTTTGCAAAAACTGCTCTTACACTTCTATTGTTTGGGACCAAATAATCAGATGGTTCCAATTGCAGAGATTACCGCCCATCAGTGGAACAAATTCAATCTATAGTTGGTGGAAAAAGTGTCGTCGTCAGGTCGATCGTGAACACAAAGGTGCTTTTGATGGTCTCGTTCTTCATTTTTGGTGGAACATTTGGAAAGAACGGAACCGACGTACTTTTCAACAAGTGGCGAAACTTCCTCTAGATGTTGCCTATCTCATCAAAGAAGATATACAACTCCTTCAGTCTGCAAGACGCACAGGACCTCATACGGAGTAGTAGTTGTTCGGTTACCTGGAGGAGTAGATTCCTTTCAGAGTTTTTTGGTTCGGGTTTCTTGCTGGTTTTTGTTCTGTTGGGTGGTCCGGGGTGTCAGTTGCTTGGCGCCTTGGGGTGGAGTTGTGTGGTGGTCGAGTTGTTGTGTGTTGGGTTGATTTTGTTTGTCTGTGTTTTTTTGTTCAGTTTTTTCCTTCTAATAAAAATTACGGCAAAGCTTTTGCCCTTCCGTTCAAAAAAAAAATCGACTATATACATCCTAAGCTCGGTAAGCTCAAGAACAAGAAGGTGAGGGCGAGAGGGGGAAGGAAGTGAGAGCGAGAGATGCATCAGACTAGTGACAAGGCAGCGTGGGAAGTGGTCGTAGTCGCGGATGCACATCGCCGTTAGCGTTGTGCCACCCCCACACCCCACCTACACACGCACGCTTCTTGTGACATTCATGTCTCATTCGAAAGTCGAAACAGATCCGAAGGGGAAGGGAGGGAGGGGGCAGCACTTCAACTCATTTGGATCCATTTCCGTTTCAACCCAATACTAACCGAACGGTGATTCCAATACTGTCTGGAATGGAAATGAGTCGCTCCTCAATCCACCCAGAGCAGCCCAATCCGAGGTAACCACGACTTTTTTTTTAGCCTAGACTACAAGGTGTAAAATCTGAACTCTACACAGCACACATCACGACAGACGCACATCCTTAGAAGCTATAACATATACTCCTTCCATTCCAAAAAAACTGACGTTTAGGACAGCGACACGATCTTCAAAACACAACTTTGACCTTTTATTATTATAAGCATATTAATCGAAAAGTGATATATGTATACTTTTATGAATATATTTTTTAAGACAAATTTATTCATATAGTTTTCACATTTGCAAAACCCAACAACTTAAAAGTTATTGATGATTTATATTCTCAATGTTTAACCAAAACCTTATCATAAACGTTGGGCTTTTTTGGATCGGAAGGAGTACATCTTAAACGTCCTTCTAAAGATCACCGAAGTCAGGAGCCTCGCAGTTGACGAGCACATCGTAGTCTCTTTGTAGCGTCACCCGTCACGCAAGTGTCTAGAACCTGCACGAAACAAATTTGAGGTAATTTCCGTCATCTAAAAAGTACAATCGGATCTAGAATATGAACTCCTATATACAAGTTCTAGAATATGAACTCTACACAACACACACCAGCGTAAATGCACACCTCTAGAAGCTACAAACTATACACCTTAAACGTCTTTGTGGAGATTACCAAAGCCACGAGCCTCGTTGATGACGAGCACTTTGGTCGCTTTGTAGGTCACGTAAGTGTTCAGGACCATTGATTCCGACGGGAATCAAAGCCTGGGCGGGGGTGGCTTGGTCACTGCCAGCACCCACCACGGCACCACCGAACCATGCGCTCGTCGGCGCCCGAACTAGTGTAAATTTATTAAGAATTTTTTTAAGCATGTCTTTCATTAAGAGAGGAGAAAGTTACAACAAAGCAACTTAGAAGAAACCCCAAAGCGCTGAAAACAAGGTCTATCGACCGGAAGAAGTCAAAGGAGAGGAGGAAACCCAACACCACAACACAACCACAACTAAACAAGGAGAAGAAGGCGAAGCCTAGTCTGCACAAGAGGACACCCGGAACACTAGCTCATCATCGGGAGGCTACAGCACAAGTCTAAGAGGAACATGCGAAGATGTCGCGCAGGACGAAGCCTCCAAGGAGGGAGCGACGAGCACGCCGCCATCGTCCGTCCGCTCAAGGGGGAGCGGACCCAGTCTTCACCGGGCTGACCAAATGGAATTGGGGCGAAAAGGCAACGCCTCCAGCGAGGGATGCTACACCAAAGGTGCAGCCGTTGCCGGTACCGACCGAGGTCGTGCAAGGCTTTCGCCGAACCCCAAGACCAACTCTTCGCCGACGATCTTCAGGCTTGGGCAGCAGGCGCACTGATGGAAAAGCAGCCAGAGCACCGAGGCGACACCAACTTAAGCACTGGCAGGCCGGCAGACCACGACCCACGCAGACGGCAGACAGAACCGATCCACGGCAACACAGGATGACGACGGCGAAGGACCGGCGGGCTGGGGGCCGGGGCGTAGAGGGGGAGGGTCGCCGAAGGGGCCGCCAAGGAGGAGAGCAGCACGAGCGGCGGCGAGGAAGGGGGTGGCGCGGGCGCCGAAGGAGTGGCGACGCGCCGGAGACAGGGAGGAGGACGCCATCAGGCGGGCGCCGCCGCGGCCAAGGGGGGCCGAAGATGAGGAGCCCCTACCACCGACGGGGAGGGGTGGCTTGCCCCCAGCCGGCGAAGAGGATGGGGTCGTCGTCGTTGTCGTGTCGTCGGGGAGCGTTCGCAGCCGCGGCGGCCGGCAGCGGTGGGTTGGTGGGGGAAGGTCGCCGGTGAGCGGGTCGGCGGCGGCCCGGGGCCAGGTCGAGGGAGGTGGCGGACACCGACGGCGGCGGCGCAGAGGGAGGGGCGGACACTAACGGCGGCCCACCCAACCCAGGTAGGGACCCGGCTGCGGCCCGGAGTCGGCGGCGACGACGCCTCGCGCGACGGCCAAGGGGGGCCCGCGCCGGCATCCACGCGCCCCGCACCAGATCCGCGAGGGGGAGGGCGGGATCCGGGGCGGGGGGTGGCGGAGCAGGCCCCTGAAGGGCCGTCGGCGTCGCGCGGGGGGGGGGGGTTGAGGAGATCGCCGGCCGGCCGGAGAAGGTCGGCGAAGAGGGGGCCGGTGACGGTGCATCCCAGCCCGCACAGGGCGGCGACGGCGAACCCCTTCCCTGGCGAAGGTGGGCCCCGCACCGAACCAGATCTAGGGTTAGGGCGGGAGCCCCGGGAGAAAGGGGGAGGGAAGGAGGAGCCGCGGGTAGGCCGCCGGCGCCGGGAGAGCTGCCGGAGGCGGAGGAGAGGCGCCGGCACGGACCAGCCCATCGACCCTAGAGAGGCGACCGGGTGTGGTGTGATTGGGTGAGGGGAGAAGAGGGAGGGAGATGGAGAGGGGGAGGAGGAGGGAGGGAGGAGACGGGAGGAGGCCGCCGCTGGCGGCGCGCGCCGGCGGCGGCAGCCGGGGGGGGGTGGACGGCGGTGGGTCTTGGCGGCGCGGCGAGGTCGCCCCCGAGGCGCCTCAGGGAGACGACGCGGGGGTCACTGGCCTCAAATTTATTCAGAATTCATGTTTCAATTAAACTGGAACATGATTCTTTGTTATTGGGCATGTTGATAGTTGCTGTATTTGATCTCGTACACTCTGGAAATGCAGAGATCAAGGCTGAATATTTGTTTTGTCTATTGTGTGTCACCAATGTAGAAATCCAGTTTTGATTGAAACATGCGGTACTGGTATATACAGATGTCAAACCTTTCTCGGAGATCTGGAAATAAACTGACCGAGAATTACTGAAGAAATCTTTCGATCTTCTCTAGATGAGCACCAATTCGGACCTCCGAGACATTGATTCATAAGACAACGAATGAATACACACAGTGGGAAATAATATAGGAACAGTGCTACACAGCTACCGGAGGACATCAATCTAGCAACGAATAGATTATAGATACAACACAAAGAATACCCAAAATCGTTGAAGAATTTTGGTGACCATAACTTAGGGCTTGTTTGCTTGGAGGCCTGCTAGGCAGCTCCGCAGCCAGGCAGCGATCTCCACCCCAGGCTGACGAAATCGGACGCCTGGGGTTGCTGCCTGCACCAGGCAGGTTTCCTAGGATGCTAAGCAAACAAGCCCTTAGTCTTTTGGATACCAGCCTGAGACCCTCAATAGAAACCTCTTGAATTTGCAAGTCACTGCAACTGCCGTTGTCTAGAGATCTGCCGAAGCCCTGCTTCCAGGTCTTCTAACGTGATCGTGATCATAGTATCAGCATCATCGCAGTTGAAATCAAGGCGCAGGTCCAGGTTCTCACGTGCATTGATGAGCAGCGTGTCTACAAGGCCTCCATTCATCTGTTTTCGCCTCTCTTCAGTGGTCTCTCTGCCAATCAGCTCTCCAGTGACCTCAATGCTGCAGCTTGGGTGCAACTTGAACCCATAAAGTAAGCTGCTCTCACTTGGGCTCTTCATCTTCATGTGTAGGATCTCAGCTAGTTCTGTCGTGGTGAAATCATCGAAATAGAAGAATTTGGTGACTCTCCTACAGAAGCCATCATTTGAGGTGATGATACGCTTCATTGGCTCACAGTACCCAGCAAATATGACAACTATCTTGCTACTGTCCATTACAGACATTATCTCCTCCAAGGCTTCTAAACCATAATCCTTGTCATTGGATTTTTGCATTGGTATCAACCTGTAAGCTTCATCCACAAAAAGAATACCTCCCTCAGCATCCTGTATCTGTTGAGATGTGATCATGATAACGATGAATCAGGTAATATACAATACATAAAAAAATCAAGTTCAATTTCTGACGAGAGGGATGGATGGAGGGAGTACCTTCCTCCTAGTCTTTGGTCCAGTATGCCCCACAAATTCTCCAACAAGATCAGTTCGCTGAACTTCAGTAACTTTGTCAGTGGGGAGAATTCCGACCATATGAAGTAGCTTTCCGAGAATTCGAGCAACCATAGTTTTACCTGCAATAAAGATTGAAACATTATAAACAGAGGATTGATGCTTTCAGCAACTATCTACATAACACTTGTGCATTCTAGTACACTGTACAAATAAGTGTGAAATGTATAAGCTGCGGTAAAATTTATGAAGCACATAGCCTTTTATGAACATGTTTAGCCAAACTTCAAGGCAAATGCTTCAAGTTCACGTTTGAAGCAAGAGATCCCTACAAATATGACAGTACTGCTATAATGATACCCATGACCGTGGCATTGCTTTTGATCATCAATCTGAACAGAACTAAGGTAAAAAAAAGGTAGTTTCTTTTGAGAACTTTTACCAGTTCCTGGATTGCCAAGAAATGCCATATGGGGAGCTCTTCTGCTAGCAATCCCTAAGCCCATAGCCCGCCGCTTCTCATCAAAAAGCATTCCCCTTGCCCATCGACGCAATTGCATTTTTAGCTCTTGCAGTCCAACAATTTGTGATATTGCCTCTTCAAACTCTGCCATTGCTTTCCCTTCGCGGCATGACATGAGAGCTTTCCGTTTTCTTTGCTCTTCCATATGATGACTGAGGAGCTTCAGCAACTTCTCATTACCAGCTCCTCCAGGAATATGACTTAAGGGCATTTTGCCTTCCTATTGGTAAGATGTGATAACAAAGGTCACCACATTGTAATTTTTAATACGATTATAAAAAAGTAATTCAAAACCATTACTGTGAATCAAGTAGTACATCATCTTTTGCAAAGCAATCTGCATTGTAGCTGAGCAACACACTGACAGTGCTGCAATCTCCAGCTTGAAGTGCATGCCAGACAGCTAAATGCAATGGTGTCATGCCATTCTGCATTAGAAAGATTTGAGCACAATAAATTTGTGCATGCAGTATTAAATAAAAAAAAATTGATGGAAATGAAACAAAACAGATAGATCATACGTTGGCTTTGGCTTCTATGTGTGCACCACGTTCAAGGAGTAGATTTGTTGATTCACAAGAACTATTTTTCACTGCCATATGCAGAGGAGTCTCTCCATACTGTCAAACAATCAAATCATTAGTTTATCAATTTAGCTTGAAGCGTCAAAGAAGTGTGGCAGATGACCCCATCAGATGAAAAAGAAATATGGCGATTTAAGTACCATGTTCTTTGCCTCCAGATCAACAGTTTCAGTACCTTGCCAGTTAAGCAAGAACTTAACTATTTCAGTATTATTGTAGCCAGCAGCAACATGAAGTGGTGTTTGACACATCTGCAAATTATATTTTCAGAGAGAAGTTAAGTAAGATAGCACAACGTTGTGAATGGCTCGTTGCGTTGGGAAGGGACTAAAAGCCAGTAAGCCACTATTGCTAGTAAATAAAATCAGGTTCCTGCATCACGGCTCCACAGGATATCCAATTTAATCAGGTCACGAGACAGAGACGTCTGAATCAACAAATGCAATGCGGTAAAAGGGGATATGAAAGCGATCCCCCTCAAATGCCCGCAGAGATTTTACAAGAAGAATCAAAGCAAAACACACACAAAAAAAAACTTAGTCTTGATAAATTTCAAGAGCGAGTGTGCAAATAGGGGAATTTTAAAAACAAGGCCGAAGAAATCAAGACTACACAACAAAAATCATGTCCCAATCCATCACCAGTATCATCTTCTTGATCCAGGAAGCATCAAAACGGGCAGAGACAGAAGGAACCAGCAGGAGAAACAAATCGGCTACACAACGGGGCAAATGAAATGAGCAATTAAGCAATCACGAGGGAACGCAGGCTAAGAGCGCACGACGAGAACCAGGAGCAAAGCGAAGTCCCAGAAATCTGCTACGAGAAAAAAAAGGACTAGAAAGAACATTACCAAAGGGCGGATTAGCCAATGCCAAATTCAAGAACCAGCTTAAGAAAACCAAGCTAGGATCACACAACCAAGAGCAAACTCACATTTCTACACCCCCACAAGATCACTTCCTCACGAATCTAATACGCTCACCGTGACAGGCCTGCCAATGGTTCGGGCTCAGCCCGGTTAAATGAGTCTGGTTTTCCTACTTAGCTCATCTGATGCGGTGCTAAATGGGCTAAGGTGGCTATTAGGCTGGTCTAGTTCGAGTTTTGTGAATAATAGATTAGTTTCGATTGGGACACCGTAAGTCCGTAACCAGCACGCCCCGACTCGACTTCAGCTCCCAACGCCGCTGCAGCCGCCGCCGCAGCCGCCGCGAACTCCTCGATGAGCTTCCACGCCGCTCGCCTGCCGAGGCCTCCCGCGGCCGCCGCCTGCGCGACCTGTGCGCCGTCAGGAAGCGGTCAATAAGCGTCAGCGGCAGCCTGCTGTGCTGCGGTGGCTACAAGGCCGCGACGAAGGCGCTGCTGCGGTGCGACCTCGCCGCCTGTTTCAATTTCAGGTTTGGGTGCGGCGCGCGTCGTCAGAGGTTCCGCCGCCTCCCGCGCGACGGCGGCATCGCTGACTGCTGCGACGATGACACCTCACTTGAGGACTGTGGGAGGCAGCTCAGCCCGGTCTCCGTCATGGACCTCCTGCACTCCGACGACGAGGAGGAGTTGGCCGTGCGGCTTAGCCATTGTAAGCCGGTCTCCTGCTATTTCTATTCTTCACCACCAACACATTTGTTTCATGTTTGTGCCTGCAACGTGACCCTCACTCTGTTTCTTCATCAACCGATACAGGGGATGATGATGATGACAGCGACGTCAGGCCGTCGACCTCAGCCGCCATCCGACCACGACCACCTTCCCGGCACCGCCGCCACCCCACCGTGCTCCACCTTCGTCGTCACCAGCAACAACAAGATTCGCACATTGGAGGTTGAAGCAGAGGGCAACAACGACGGCAACAAGAGGTTGCAGAGGAAGAGCCCTGGTCCATCCTTGGAGGAGATGGAGCAGGCCACGGTCTTCGGCTGGGAGAGGATCGCGGCGGACATCACCCGGATCCCGACTCTGGTGGTTCTCGACTTGTCCGCTCGCCGTGAAGGAACCACAGAGAAACCGATGGATTTCAAACTAGATTCATGAAACAGTTTGGTTTTGATTAGGGGAATCAGGCATGTGGATTAGTTCGGTTTGGTTCTATAGCGAGGGATAATGGTGGTGGGGCGGTGTGGGTTGATCAATAAATACATATTGGTCTAGTGTGGGTATAGTGAATTTCACTTCTCCATGCATAATTTCTCTCTCCGTTTTTTGGTTGTGTTTGATTTGAAAATCATGTGCACTCCATCATACTCCCTCCGTCCCGAAATCATGGTCGCCAGACAATAAAGTCGAGAACCAATGCAATTGAGTCACCAACACACCGACATAATGGAATGATGGCTTATTTGTTTAGGGAGTCGGCATGTGGTGGTGGGAGGATGTGAGAGGAGTGGAAAGCATGCAGTACAATTACAGGCCTACAAGCCGCGGTCGTCAGGGGGCTATAGGTCTGCAAGCTGCTAGAACGACAACCATTCCGAGACGGGTTTCTGCAGCTCTAACGATGATGATTTCGGGATGGAGGGAATACTTTACATTTGGTTCCAATAATAGATTATTCTATAATTTTTGTTTGGTTTACTTTTAATTCTAACAATGAGTTATCTTATAATTTAGGTTTGGTTGAAGGGACGAAGTTTGTGGGATGAGACACCGGGCATATCAAACTTGCAACTTTGAGCCAAATCAAATCACGGTTTTGGGCCAAGCACAGTTCACACGTACCGTTCACCCAAACCTCCAACTGAGGACCTGTGTGGTCCGGGGACCGGTGGATGGCCGCTCCTTAGTGATGAGTGATTGACAACATTGTGTGGACTGACTCTTGGCCTAGTATTGCAGGTACTGGTTGCGGCTTCATTCGCGTGGTGTAGGTGAAGATCAAGTGCGAAAGGTTTATGTTTGTGTGACCTCTCAGGAGCGGAGAGACAAGTAGACTTCGATCGAGGTACCCGGTGGCCGACGGGATCAAGTGCGAACCGTACGCTGGCAAGAAGAGCAAGACGACGTCGGGAGGGATGGAGCCAGTGCAAGGTAGCAGCTGACAATTGAAGCTTCCACGTAGGGTTTGCAGTGATTTGGCCACAAAACCACTGGGTTACTTGGTTGAGCCACAAAGCCAAGGCCGGAGTTCAGAGCGCGGCGGTTCTGCACCGGACCGGTCTGACCGGTGGGCCTGACCGGCCTAACCGGTGTGGACCGGTCTGACCGGTGAGAGGATCGATCTGACCGGTGGATCCCGCGGGCGTCCGGAAGCTTCGAAGCAGAGGACACGCGTCACGATCGTGAGGCTTGCGTGGAGTTGAAGCGGATTGCGGCCAGCGAGCGTCCGCCTGATGGAGATATCAACCAAAGTTCCTAAAGTGCCCTTGGTGGGCATGTATCTTAAGTTAAGTAAGTAGGGGTAGTTTGGTCATTCAGCGCCCTCCATAAGGGAGATGGCAGCCAACTCTTGTAACCCTAGACCATTTGCTCTTTTCTTTTTCCTAGTTTTTCCTAGGCTAGCTTGAGAGCTTCATGTTGCATCTAGAGAGAGGGATGGATGATCGGGCGGCTTGCTAGACCTTGTATGAACCTTTCATGGTATGTATAGAAGCTTCGGCGTGATTCCTCAAGTGCTCTAGTTGTTCCTCCCGTTTTTCCTTTTTGGTGATTTTCGGAGCCCTTTCTTTGGATTTTCGTGGTGAGATTTTGGGGGTGTTTTCCCACGGGATTTGTTAGTGGATTCACTCATGAGGATGTTGTGCCTCTTTTCTAGGTGATTTGTCCCCTCCAAATCCGTGGAAAGGCCTTCGTTTTTGGGGTTTTCGGAGTTCCTTGTGTTCTTGGGGTTAGAGCACAAGATTTGTGATTCCTCCTATTCTATAGAGATTTGGGGCATATGCTTCGAGCTAGAGATCACCCATGAGGTCTTCCTACCTTCCCCAAAGTTTCTCTTGAATCCGTGGAGCGAATCGGGAGATTGGGCGAAGGGAATCAAGGGGTTGACCCGCGGGTGGAGTTCTTCCCGAGCTGCCCAGGCCTGACCGGTCTAACCGGTGCCTTCCACCGGTCTGACCGATGTGAGATCTTGTGGGTCTTTTGCTCGGGTGAACGTGTGGTTCAGTGGGGATTCGCTTGTGTTTTCCCAAGGTCAGTTCTTGGTGAGTTTTTCCTTGGTTTTCCCCTTATTGGCTAGGTTGGAGTAGCTTCTTGTCGCTGGTGGTTTCTTGGCTTGAGGTGGTTTTGGTTCCAGGACCTAGAGATCTCGTTGAGGCTTTCTGGAATGTTTCTGTGTGTGTTGCTGTGCACACCAGCCTGACCGGTGCCATCGGTCTGACCGGTGCTCCTCATCGGCCTGACCGGTGTAGCATAAACGACATGCGGCATAGATTTTCCACTGCGGTTTTCAGTTGCGTGTTTGGGTGGAGATACTTGCTCCTAGGATCAGTAGCACCTCCAGTGGCTACGTGATCTTGGCAAGGTGTGCATAGGATTGCTCGGAAGTGAAATCGGGGTATAGACCGAGGTTCTTCTTGAGAAGAATTTTTTATCAGCTCACATTCACTCCCCCCCTCTCTGGTCGCCAATCCGGTCCTTCACCAACCATTGGTCTCAAAAGCCGAGGGCAGATGATGTCTGCTCATACGCCACATCCGTTGCCCTCCGATGGTCATCCAACAATCATGCCATCATCTGAGCGATATATGATTATGGGATGGACTTGTCCTGCCTTGACTCCGAACTAAAAACCGGCAAAAACAGAGTTGATACATCCTATCCCATATGTTCTTGCACCCAAACACATGTTATGTAACAATAGGTTGGTTTCGAATTACAAAGGTTGAAAGGGTGTTAGGATTGCAAACAGTTGTGAAGTGTATCTCGTACTCCCTTTGTCACAAATTGTAGGTTGTTTTAGTTTTTTAGGTTCAAATATTTTGTTATGCACCTTAGATACAACTAGTCTAGATACATATCAAAATCTATGAATTTGTACATCTTGACCTCTTAAAGTGTGTTCCTATTTGACATGGTTACATCAATTGTAAATAAACCACCTTTCCCATCTAATTACATAAACCTTACAATAATAGCCCATTTGTGTGACTTGTTGTAGACTCTAATTTTTTATTAATACATGAATTTATTTTACATCGTTAACACTTCCAAAAGTTGTGCTATCACATATGGAGGCCCAACCAATCTTTTTTTTCATCCCAGCCCACCTACCTTCCAAAAGTTGTGCCATCACATATGGCAGGCCCCAACCAATCTTTTTTCATCCCAGCCCACCTATCTATATACCCCCACCCTCTCTCTACCAAAACCCTAAATCACTCTTTTCCATGTTTGTTCCTATGGCCGCCCCCAAATTTTAGAAAGCACCGCCAAATCTCTTGGGAGGTGCCAGCCTCACCTGCATCAACACCCGTCGCAGTCCTACCCTCCGGCATTGGCTCCCTACCTCCCCCTCGCCCCCACGCCTAGCTGACATCCATTTGTGCAAGGAAACCAAGTCCTCCGCCCCCGTTCTTCGTCGTTGGCCTTCCTACCGCCGGGTATGCCAAGGTATGCGACCATCTGACATCTTAATGCCCTTACGAGGCCGTTGACCCTCAAGGTGGTCGTGCCTGGATGCAGTTCGCACACACGGACACTGCCTCCCTCACCTCCCTACTCGTTGACATCATCCTTCTCGCACCGTTAGGAGCTCCAGATCTGCAACCTGCCACCCTCCCGCCGACGATTGATGCCTCTGCGCTGACCTCCAGCCCACCGACGGCTCGTGCTGCAGGCTGAGGCATAGGGTTGGGTGGCTAAGATTCACACTACTACCTGATCTGGAGCAGCACAAAAGCTCGTGAAACCACCCTCCCTCTCCTTCACAGGTGAGTGCCTATCCTAGCCTCGTCCCCTCCCAGACCTCCTCCCAATATTGCAGTCAAGAAGAGTTAAATTACTTACTCAACTTTTCTAATTTGAAGATGGCATTATTAGTACTGCTTAGTTCCTTAGTTGTATGGTTAACTTTTCTAATTTGTAGATCTAATAATAGGTTGGTAGTGTTTTAATTTTTTGCGAGGATGATAATATTTTAAGTTGTCATTTTTGTAAGCATAAACTATGCGTTCAATTGTATTCTAGGTAGGAGTTAGATATGACAATGACTAGCAGTTAGATAGATCTTTAGCTATTGAATTGAATCAAGATCTCTTTTGACATAGAGTCCTAGTTAGAATTCTTTCTTGGTTTGCTAAATATAGAATAGTTTGACCAATTCAGGTCTTGCTCATACTGGAGTTTTAGTTTGTACCTATACCATATATAGCTCCCGACAATACAGAAATTCTTTCAATGTTTCCAACATCGAGTATTTAGAGCCAAGTTGTTGATTTCGAAGATGGTTGAACCCCTCCTCCAACCCCTTTGGTGATCCCGAGCATAGAGGCCAACGACGATGACAAGCATTGTTGTGCACCAGCAGATCAAGGCACTTGAAATCTCCCTCCCCAAGCCAATGTCATTGGTGCATCGTGGTGCAATAGGTCATGAGCGAACTAGGTGGCGCTGTCATGTTCTCGATCTTGATGAAGATGAAGTATGTCCATTGTAGTTTGTTCATGAATGTGAAGCTTGAAGCCCGCGACCTATGGAAGGCCATTGAGTTTGATGAGAAGATCAAATTTTGTTGGAGGCTATTCTCCTTGGATTCCCACTGGATATGCAGGGACCAATCTCTAAGCCCAAGATGGCGTCAGAGGCTTGGGAGGCAATTTGCAGCATGTGGATTAGTAGTGAGTGTGAACACAATTCAAGTGTTAGTCGCTCCACCACAAAGTACGTATGAGGGGCTCTGCTTCCATGAAGGTGATGACTACAAAGACTTCACCATGCACCTATTAGTAGCCATGGTTGACAAGTGCCTCAGTTGTGGGCACACTAGATATTAGGCCAAGGACAAATGCCTGCCCAAGTGGCAACATGAGAACTTGGTGAAAAGAGGATGTCCACGACAAGGAACTGAGTGACCCTATCCTTACACGAAGACTCTGAGCGGGTTCACCTCGATGAGCCACACACTTAGGCATTCGTTGGTTCTACGGATGACATCGAGTGCTTGAAGGGTTGGTATCTTGACACGAGCACATCCAACGAAATGAATGGTTGCCTCGACATCTTCTCTAGCCTAGATCTCTTAGTTCATGATGACATATAGTTCGATGATGGTTTTGTGGTCGACATCCAAGATTGTGGTATGTAGTATCATCTTCCCCGAGCATATCAGTGTGTACTTCACCCTACAACTAAAGAACATGATCAACTCTGTCGATCAGCTTGACAGAGGGTGGTTCCAAGGTAGAGATTGAAGATGGGGTCATGCACATCTAGGAGCGGAATCATCGACAAATGGTGAAGGTCAAGCGAGCATGCACCCACCTTTACATCTTACACCTTACTGTTGCCAAGCGGATTTGCATGCCTGCTAGAGCTGGAGCAGAGTATGCTTGGATCTGGCATGCTTACTATAGCCACCTCAATGTTGATGCTCTACTTCGTGTGGTGCGCAACGACAATGTGCATGACCTTCCTTAGCTGGATCATGTTAAGCGGTTATTCGAGACTAACACCATGACCTCTCCAGCTTGTTCATGATAATCTCTATTGTCTAGTGTTGCCAGCTACTCCAGGTGGATGGCCCTACTTTTTGTTCCTTATCAATGACTTCTCATGCCCCATGTTGCTTGAACTCTTCACCAAGAGTGAATCTAATTAAGGCCACGACCAAGAAGATGCAAGCCACCGTTGAGAACTAGAGTGGCTACCACTCATGCCCTGTGCGTTCTACACACTTATAATATAATTGTGGTGCATTCACATATGCTGAATTCACGCACTACTGCAAGGAGGTTGGAGTCGAGCATCACTTAAGTAGCATGCCTGACACACCACAACAGAATAGTGTCATGGAAAGAAGGAACCAGATGGTGCGTACCACAGCTTGAGCGCTGTTGAAGCAAATGATGATGTTGGTGTGCTATGTGGTGAGAAAATCTCCATAACCATTTCTAACTCAATCGTGCACCAATCCCATTGCATCCATTTATGCTTTATGATTTAGACTTCCAATTTCTCAAGATCGCGCCATTTCATAAAATCTTTTGACAACATATCTTAAAGACTATGTTGAATTAATGCACTAGTACAGAAGTTCACATCAATGACGAAACACTTTCGTCACGGAACAAGCCAAATTCGTCATTAAAAACCTTCTGTGACGAACTTATGACGATTCTGAAATCATCATAAAACACGCGTCACATTTGACGCACCGTGACGAATCGGTCAATTTCGTCACAGAACTGCTCATTGTCCATGACGAACACGTTTTTCGTCACGTATCGGCTTGTCTTCTATGACTAAGGACTATCGTCACTAATTTCCTCATGGAAGTGACTGCCACGTGGCACCGTGCATGCTGGCATCTGACGTGACTCGGTGCCACGCTGGCTGCTGACGTGGTTCGTTGCCACGCTGGCTGCTGACGTGGCACGGTGCCACGCTGGTTGCTGACGTGGCTTCTTTCCACGCTGGGCGCTGACGTGGCGACGTGCACCCGAAAGATGACATGTCTTTTTTGATTGGTCCATGTGTCGTCATTTGATTCGTCCACATGCCATGATTGGGTAGGTCCACGCGTCGTGATCCGATAGGTCCACGTGTTGTTATCTCATTAGTCCACGTGGCATGATCTAATTGGTCCACATGTCGTGATCTTATTGGTCCACATGTCGTGATTCATTAGTCCACGTGTCGTGATCTGGTCATAGAACGATGTTTATGACGAAATCTCATGGCATTCATCGATATATACATAGCTCATTCCAACTTCAGCCCAACAGGGCCAACAGGCCCACGTGGGAATAAATACACAACCCAACAGGCCCACGTGGGAATAAATACACAGCCCAGCAGGCCCTTGTGACAATAAATACACAACCCATATAAAATTCAACCGAACAAGCCTAGAAATCACAAAGAATAAGCCTAGAAATCACAAAAACAAATCAAATATGTTCTTGTAGCATCAAACATGTCAATTGCTTGCTGATCCAATCACTTCAAGTGACTTGCTTCTTGAGGCATCTAATCCTCAACCTGAAAGAGGACATTGCCAAACACTTGTCAATGCGCAATATTTGAGATAGAAATTACTAATATGCTATGTATAGAGAACTGCAAGTACATGCATATGTTATATCATACAAACATATAGTAGGCAAAATTAGAAAGTTCTAGAATGAGAGGTTGTATGTAGCAGGTGGCGGTATTTAATTGGATGTGTTCCAATTGAGAGTCATAGTAGATTGTAGTTTAGCAAATTCCAAGTGATCCCTAATCTAAGCACACTGCTCTAAAATGTAAGATTCTGAAGGTGTCAATCAGTTCCCTTGTCCAGAATGTCAAAAAAAATGTTGCAGCAATAACAGTATAATGCAAGAAGTAAATTTAATTAAAGTACTCTCTCTGCTAGTATGGTTCGGATCCAAATATTAATCATATTTTACTTTATAATCTGTGAGGTGAGCAACAAAGTCTAGATGCAAGGCAAAATTACTTTGTGATAGCCTGACTACTGCAATTCCTGGAGATGACAGTGCTAACTTAAGTTAATGTTATTCATTATTTAGCTAGGACATAGGATGCACGAGTATGCTACACATAGTTAAAGTTAATCTCAAAATTGTTAACTTATACATTGCTATACTCAGTTAAGCTTCATCTTTGCTCAACTTTCACAACCGAGCCTTTTAAGCATTGGCACACAACAACTTCCTCCACTAGAAACTTTATAAATGCTGTCAACAGGAATCACTTACTTGGGTGTAGTGCCAGAGATCGCTAGTGAAGCAAGCCGGTAGCCCCGCAGGAACTATGTGTCAGCAAGGTCGAGGTGCCTTTGCTCCTCCTGCCAACAAGCATAAAAACCAGTGAGCAAATTACATGAGTATATGAGCTTTGGAAGCACATACATTGAGAAAATCACAGGTAAAAAATAATGAGCTCACATGCTGCTCCAAATTGATGAGCAAATCACATTGAGTCCAACTGGAAACACAAGTTAAAAAATAATGAGCTCAAATGAGTATGCTTGACTAGGAGAAAACACGTGCTACTGAATTACAATGGAGGCTATCTAAAAAGGAAGAAAGAAATTTGATTTAATCATTGAACACAAGCATCCAAATCAACTTACAACATGCACACATATTCCAATCAACAAGTCAAAGTTCCTATGAACCAACAAACTGTAGCAGGTGAATTGTAAAGCTATTGTAACAATGATCCCCACCAAATTATGCTGCTCATCAAGTCAATCAATCTCTAAACAAAGCAGAGAGGTGACAGTTGCAAATAGCTTTCATCAAGCATAAGTAAAAGAACTTGAACTCATTTGATGCACTTAAGTTGACATCATAAAGAAAATCCATTACCGGAGAATGAAGATTTTCAGTCTTCTCAACAAGCAGCTCAATTTTCTCACCACAGTCCAGAACCTGAATATAAGAATTGTAATATGGAATCACGCCGAACATTTGAGATGTACCATCTTTTTCCAGTATAATAAAAAATGTGTCTCTTTTTGGACGAGTTAATACAGTACCTTCTCAATGTTCTCCATCATAACTCCTTTAACTTCTGAGATGAGACTTGAGCCTTCACCTTGGCAAGCTTGCTGGGTAGTCCACACAGTACTGCATGTGCTCTTTAAGTTAAGATCTGTAAATGATACAGACAAAAAGATTAGTTAAATGGGAGTCAAAGTGATATATATGATTGATCATTATCATAGAAAAGACAAGAACATACCCAAAATCCCTGTTCAAGCTGCTAGCTGCTGCAGTAGCTGCTTTCCCACCACCATATTTTTTTGGTGAAATCTTCCTTAACTCTGTCCAGGAAAGCAATGGGGACTTGCCGCCCGACTGATTCAACACAGTATGCTGTAGAAAATAAAAATATATATATCATCAGCATGTTGGGCAAAAGTTCAAGTATCGGACTATTGGATAAACAAGCCCAAAACACAAATACATTGATCAAGCTCATGTTAGGTTGTTAATCTATAACAAACCTTCACCGCAGATATATAACAAAATTAAAATGCAGTGATGTTTGTTACAGGTTAACCGAAGAGGACCTTGAGAAAATGGAAGTAATATAAACTTCCATATTTGCATAGCCAACTATTGGATGTTAATATGCAAGAAGAAGCATATCACCAAGTTTCCAATTTGGTCAGCCATTATAAAAACTAACAATTAACAGGCAGGCCACAAAGACAACCGACAATATGGAGCATCTAGTAGACTACATATCTTACTGGCAGCAAACTTATGTTGCATAATAAACTTATGAAGTTTTTTTATTTATTGATTGTGGTGATCTTTAATCTTTTATTAAAAAAAAGGAAGGTCGTCATACCCAAACATTATTTTCTCAGACTATATAAATTTATTCGCTAGCTTATTCACAAACATTGTACTAGTGTAGTGGTGTGGTTCTCTTGTTTTTAACCCGCAGACCCAAGTTTGAATCATGATTGGAGCATGTTTTTGAATTTTTGCGCTCACCATGTGGAAGAATTTGAATAAAGAAAGTAACACAAACAAACAAGTCACCAATCACCTCATAGCTTAGTGGAAAGTTGATCCCTTCCCTTCAAGGAGGTCATGGGTTTGAGTCCCCTAGGGGCCATTTTCCCCCAAATTTTCAGAGCCGACGTGGCTGGGTGCAGCCGACCGTGGCGTGGGCGGCTGCGGCCGGCCGGGGCTCGGCCAAGCGTGACCGCAGTTGGCCAGTGGCAAAAACCGAGTACAAAAATGTTGAATGCAAAGAAAAAACACAAATTTGTATGTAGTGTAGTGGTAAGGGTTGTTTAGTTGAGACAAGAGGTGCACAGTTCGAACCTTGACCTCTTCTATTTTTTTCTGTTTTCTCTGTTTTTTTCATACATCTCTCTATTTTTTCCTAAGTTTTTTAATTATTGATCGTGATGATCTAAGTGGTCGTACGACCGGGCCCACTTGTGGTGGCCCACCGATTCTGTCCAGTGGGACCATGCGGCGGTAGAGCCCACGTAGCCACGTGGGAATGGATGGTGGGACCGTATGCGGGACCCAGACCCACGGTCGGGCCGACAATTACACGTGGTTGCATGTGGGACCAGGTCCTTGTTTTCTTTTTTCAAGTTGTTTTGTGACCATAACGTTGTTGTTCTGTGACGCCAGTTTGCTTTCGTTATTTGTTCCTCACGGGCACAACTGGAATGATTCATCTGTGACGAATAGGTTTGGTTTTCGGTGACGATACTCTGAGTTTCGTCATTATTTTTAGTGGTTTGGCACCGTCACTCGTTATCTGTGACGAAGTTACAAAGTTCGTCACGGTAGAGACCACTTCCATGACGAATAAACAAAACGTCACTATGAAATCGTCATAGATATTTAAATTTCTACTAGTGATGTTAAAAGGGTAAAAAAAAAGCCATATATCATTACCAAAATATCATTTTCTATAGATTATCCACGTCATGTATCTCATTCCTTTTGAACAAGTTTCTTTAACTTCACCCAATCCACTGTAAAGTTGCGACCCTATTGATAGAATCTCCAACATTGAAGTCACGTTCTTAGCAAATCACAGAAAAGGCTAGGATCTCTACCTAGTATGAAATTCCATTTAGAAAATAAAAATTTGTTCATTATTCTTGCATATGTGAGATTGTGAACCCCAGTCTAGTCCCAGCCCAATCTAATAATAGTCATATCTCTTTTTTGAATCCAAAATCATTCAACAACTCTTACTAAGGTATTTTGTGTAGCAAGAAAATATTTATGTATCCTAACTTGCACTTGTAAACACTCTTTCAAGGGATATATAGCTAGGTTCTTTTATTTGCTTGATCCATGTAAATCTTCTTGCACTTCTATGTACCTGTGGGGGACATGACCCCTATACCTTGAAATCCCAAAGGGGATAGGCCCAGCCAGTCTCGACTACAATCAAGGTTTCAATTCCGATAAACACAATATTTCAGAAATTTTGGGATTTTTATTTCTATTTCATTTTCTTTTTTGGAAAAATATTAAAAAAAAATTAATTGACCAGTAAATATTTTTTCGAACCCCATCGATAAACATGAAATTTTGGAAATATCGTGATATACCGACTGAAAATGTTTTCCCTGCCTACAATATGATGCACAACGCACATACGCCACACATCGACGTGTACAACAAGACATGTAAAATAGGGATTGATCTTACTCCGTTGTTAGAAAAGGTATAATTGTAATCCGGTTCAATGAAGATTTCTTGTATAATTGACTAGGAAATAGTGTCCTACCGACTTGTAACCCTATCCCTAGTAGATTCCTCCAAAAATTGAAGATTACAATATGCAATACAATCATCCGAACATATGAGGTTGGGTATTACATCATCCTGGTGGCCCAAACCTGTCTAAAGGCTCATGTCTTACATGATCTAACAGCGCCCATCCCTGTTTCCTTCTAGGTCGCCTCGGCCTACGACGGCGGGTTCACACCACGGCTCCGAGTCTCTGTTGCCTTCTAGGTTGCCTCGGCCTACGACGGCGGGTTCATACCACCGCTCCTAGGCCCTGCTGCCTTTTAGGTCGCCTCGGCCTACAATGACTGGTTTTACACCAACGGCTCCGTGCTTAAAGGCCCCGCTGCCCGTTGGTGACCTCCTGGTCATAACTCCAGCTCCTCCTTGAGGTTGCTAAGGCCCTGCTGCCTTATAGGTCGCCTAGACCTACAACTCTCAGGTTGACACCCTGCGTTGTGTCACTGCACAACGACCGTGTTGACTCAGGTCGACACGGGCTACTTGTCGCTTCTTAAGGCCTCCCGAAGGTCGGCGTGCTAATATAGCCCTGCTGGGACCTTGGTAGCCATACCATTGCCGCCCGGCGCCTCTACATCTATATGGGGAATACCATTTGGCATACAAATGCGTACATTGAGCTTCATAAGCTACAAGGACTTTGGCCCTTGGCCAATTACAAGATACAAAGATATTAAAGGTCCTGATCTACCCTATAAAGTGTTTGCGATACAGTCTACACTAATAAGGCATATCGCAAGTTTTCTTCTAGCTTCAGGACTTGGTTGAAGACCTCTACAGCCACTGTAGAGACAGCTGCCACACAGCCACCTCTACTCGAGCTCCAACAGGTTTCCTATGGTGCCCAACATTAAGTCTAAGCTTCACCACAAGATTCCAAATGGAACCAGCATCACCTCGGGCCTCTCCGGGTGGAGCGTGGTGTTCTCCATCATCACATCAGGCCTCTGCGTGTAAGGCCCGGCGACGCATGTACTGCCCCATGCTGCACCTGGATTCCTCGGTGGGTGTGGGTGAAGCGGCTGATCGAGTTCTTCGAGCTTCACAAGCATTCTTCTAGCTCCAAGCATGAATGGCACTAGCTCTATGCTCTGGTGGCCGGACGCAAGTCCAAGGGATGGAAAAATTACTACACAGCATCGCCATGTCTTCACAAGCAGCTTGGGTGCTTTGCTCAACGACGTGGGTACCTATTTATACCCACGGCACTCGGCCTTCGATCTTATCTGCAAGCCAGCTTGCGCGGCGTCCTTATCCCCAAGGTCACTGTTTCCGCGTGCAACACGAGGTCACTGTTCACCCGTGGGGGGCGTCGGCGCACTTTCCCCTGCCTGTCTCATCCTGGTGCTTTTTCCCTTGCGGATGGACAGTGGCATGCACCTTGCATGGGAGTAGACCTGTGACCGTACAGTGTGCTCATGACTCAGGTCATGTCAGCTTTCGACGTTTGGCGTTTTCCTCAAGATTCTAGACGTTTTGGACTATATGGCTCAGTTCGTCAGTGCATCATGATGACAACAGAAGGCCGTAGGTTCTCTTTTTCTTCTTTTCTGGAGCATCAAACTGGCCATCCTGGTCGCTTTACTGCTCGGGGACTACTACACTAGTGCGTCTTGCGACGTCCTCTTTCTTCTACGTCGCATCGACTTCATGGAAGCCTGCTTCCATTACTTTTCTGCTCGACCTACCTACGGTTGGCATTGCGGCCTTTCTGAAGGTCGCGAGAGCTACTTTCTGTCACCTGATCCAGGTCAGGTCGGTGGTTCTTCAAGGTCGTTGTCTCGCCTCCACTTCGACCTTCTGGATTTCTTCCAGGAGCTCAATGTTCGACTTCGTGCGCGCATTGGAGGGGTTTTTCTTTTTTGGATCCCCGTACACCCTACACGACCTTGACGGCACCATGTCTTCACCAATCTTCGACATGACCTCATCTCGGCCGCTACGCCTACACGTCGATCAGGGGCTTGAGAGACATGGGTACCCATGGGTCCCCACCGACCAGTGTCCCAGAGGTCCCTGCCAAGTGGACCCGACCTGCCAGAAGCCCCGCCGACCTGCAAGTGGGCCCGAAGACCTTATCCACGTACCCGACGACCTCGGGCGACCTTATCCCGATCCCGGAAGATCCGCGGTACTTGGAGTGCAAGACAAGCAGTAGCACGCGGCTTGGCGCCGCCAGTAGGTCCGAATATCACGGGATACTCCTTGTAATCCGGGAGGATAACCTTCCATCTTGTAACCGACCCAGATATGGGTCCACCGACCTCGAATGGAAACCCTAGCCCGCTGCCCATATAAGGCAGCCTAGGACTCCATTCGAGGGGACATCTTCACCTCTCTCGCATAATCCCACCACCAAACTGGACGTAGGGTTTTACTCTCCGGAGGCCTGAACCAGTCTAAACCCTTGCGCCCCCGTATTCTTCGCCATACTTGCCGAGTTCCGAGTTCACCACGTGAACTACCACCTACGCTCTTAGTTCCCGATCCTCTCCATTAACCTGCAAACCGCTTGGGTAGCCCCCTTGCGGATCTGTCCAGGTCTCAACCCCTGACAGTACCCCCTTGGTGGACTGTGCTGTAAAAAAATGATACACAACTCTAGTTTCAACATCATAATTAAAGAATTGAACATGCCCAACAAACCAAATCCAGGTTATCTTAAGTTTTCTTATAAACAAACTTGATAAATTTGAAGTCTCACTACTATTAAACTTGCATGCATAGTTAGTTCTGAAATTACAACACAAACTACTTAATTAGAATCAATCGCAATGTCAATATTATAAAACTGTCGGTCATATACCTCACTCATCACTAACGTCCATGGTGCTGACAACTGATTGTGAAAAAACATTGAGAAAATTTTATGTATGCCACTATAAAATGCATTGTTCCCTAGTATGCCACTGAAAACTTGAGTTTCCCTATGTCCCACTAATTAGAACTGTTGATCCCTTCATTGGCAGCATATATACTTTAGTTGAAATGTCATTTTTACCCTTCATTGGACTGATGCCATGGGGTCACCAAACAAGGTCCAAAACATAACATATAGACGACTGTGAGAATACTAATTTTCACGTATGCATGATCACTGGCGGAGCTAGGTGAGGACCAAGGTGGACCATGCCCCCCTTGCTCGGGAGAAAGTGATTGAAGGAAAACATGTTCGTTAGGTAGACTGTAAACATATTAGTTAGTTGTTACCGAGTTTTATAGCTGAACCATGTACTTCAATTCTTAAGATGTAATGTAGGAGCAACCGTTGTTCACGACCCAGCCTATGGCCTTTTGTATATGTATTTGTTCTTGATGTGATCACATGAATACAACTGTACATTGAGCATTTGCTTGTCTACAGTGAGGTCTGAATAAATGAAAGGCTAGCTGATACTCATATGTATCCTGCTATATATATGCAAATCATTGCTGATGATTCTTGAGACCTTCATATATTTGATTGCTTTTGTATAGTAGCTGAAATATATTTTCATGGAATTAATTTGTGCTTACATATTATAGCACTTGAGTTAATTATAGGTTGTTGGATCATGATGAAATTGGCCCCCCTCTTGATCTAATTAATCCTAGCTCCTCCATTGTGCATGGTTACACAGTTGGATCGAAAACAAACTATATAAATAGTTCTGGATAAACTGTAGATGTAGTTTTTTCAGTAGTATCTCCTCGCAGTAAAAAAGTCCATTCAGTTCTCAAGTTTTTTTAATAAAAATGTTATAATGTTTTTTTTGTAGAAATGCAGGTTTCTTTTGATTCTGGGTTGAGCCGTAAATATAGAGTGCACTTCTATTTGTAATGTTGATCCTTGAAAAAAAATCATTTGCATTATATTTCAGTAGCACCAAATCCAATTCCTGCAAAGTTCATACTGTTAACAAGAGACCTCACTTCTGTGATTGCAAAATAAACATTCATACTCTCTTGCAAAGCACACAATGGCACAATATCCACTCTTTATGCCTTCTACTACTCCTTGTGTCTAGCGAGTCTGAGATATTCCATTATGTTGAAGATCGCGTCTGACATTCCAAAGTTTTGGAGCTTTACTTCTTGTAGCTATGGAAAGGGGTGCATCTAGAAGAACAAGGGCACCAGAGGAATTAAGGTGTCTAAGTACAATCCCAGAACATGACGACAGACCGACAGAGCAACAGTGTGACCATTTCACCATAAGGTAATATCTTCTCTATGCATGCAATTGGATGTATGCAAAAAGTATTTAGATATCAAATTGAATTTGTAGTCATGAGTTTTTATATTATTTATTAATTGTCATTTTTTCATTTCTTGTTATTGTGGTTTCTTCATTTTTGTATTCTGAATTCATTATCATTTTCAGTGCTACACAAATACATGTAGCAATACTTTTCTGCTTTAGCTAGGTGTATCAGTGTATGCACATATTTTTTGTCATATGTATTAGGAGCATACATTCGTATTGGAAGGAACATATATAACTTGGGCTATTCTCACATGTATAGTATGGCCTAAATTTTGCTACCATTTTCCTAGCTATGCATTTAAGGTAGTTAATAGAACATATTGTTTTCTTATGTCCATATTTACATTATTTGTTTTTATATTTCCACACACACACACACTCTCTCTCTCTCTGTGTTTGTGTGTGTGTGTGTGTGTGTGTGATTATCATAACGCTCATCATCGCATTATGTCCAGAAATATTTTTTGTTACATGTTAGTTAATATTCAACTAGAGTTGTGTACTTATTTTAAATAGTTTGCAGTCTTGGTTTTGTAGCCCTTTATTGTTAGTCATTTCAAGGGAGCAAAAATCTAATGCACCTAACACTATGCTCATATGATTCGTAGCCTGTCCATTTCTATCTTTGGCTCTTTGTATCGTAGAAAACATTATATTCAATATCATATTGAACTATTGGTAACTTCTGCTCCTTACAGGAGGTATGTCGCTCTGCTACAACAAAAGGATCCAAAACTTAGCTCTTTGTCTCAGATATATTGTGACCATGATGAAGAACAATGCAAGAATCCATGCCCAATATCAGGGGCACAATTTCGGCGATGGAACTGCTCAAATTGTTTGAAAGAAGTCCAAATTGCATGTCATGCAACAACATTGCCAAATTTTTCTAGGATAGCTTCTCCATTGCAGTGGTTCAAACATTTATGACTAATAGTGTTGTCGGAACACTCTTCTCTTATGCAGACCGACAATCTCAAGGGAACAATCTTGGACAATCTCAGAACAATGATAGAACAAGGGCACCAGAGGAATTAATGTGTCTAAGTACAATCCCCGAACATGATGACGGACTGATAGAGCAACAATGTAACCATTTCTCCATAAGGTAATATATTCTCTATGCATCAATTGGCTGTATGAAAAAAAAGTTTAGATATCATTTTGAATCTGTAGTCATAAGTTTTTTTATATTATTTATGTTTTTTCCTTAATTAATTGGCATTTTTCATTTCTTATTATTGGGGGGTTCTTCATTTTTTGTATTCAGAATCCATTATCATTTTTAGCACTATACATACTTGTCTGCTTCAGCTAGGTGTATCAGTGTATGTGCATATTTTTTGTCTTATGTATCAGGAGTATAAATTTGTATTGGAAGGAACATATGTAACTTGAGCTATTCTCACATGTATAGTATGGCCTAAATTTGCTACCATTTTCCTAGCTATGCATTTAAGGTGGTTAACAGAACAAATATCTCTCTGTGTGTGTGTGCGCGCGCGCGCGCAACGGCGGAGGCAGCGGTGGATCGGGAGGGGCTGGAGCCCCTCCTACCGCCGGCTGCCTCTATTGGAGCCCCTCCAAGTCCCCCCTAAAAATTGGAAGAGGAGGAAGAGGGAGAAGGGGCTGGAGGAGAAAGAAGTAGCGGCAGCACCCCTGGGCACCGTTCCTGGTTTCGCCGCTGTGTGTGCACGCGTGTGTGTGCGTTTGTGCGTGTGTGTTTGTGTGATTATCATAATGCTCATCATCACATTATCTCCGAAATATTTGTTTTATTGCATATTAGTTAATATTCAACTAGAGTTGTGTACTTATTTGAAATAGTTTTGCAGTCTTGGTTTTTCAGCCCTTCAATGTCAGTCGTTTCAAGGGATAAAAAATCTAACGCACCTAGCACTTGTTCATATGATTTTTGTAGCCTGTCAATCTCTATCTTTGGCTCTTTTTATAGGAGAAAACATTATTTTCGGTATCATATTGAACTATTGATAACTTCTTCTCCTTACAGGAAGTATGTTGCTCTGCTACAGCAAAAAGATCCAAAACTTTGCAATTTGTCTCAGATATATAGTGACCATGATGAAGAACAAAGCAAGAATCCATGCCCAATATCAGGGGCACAATTTCGGTGATGGAACTGCTCAAATTGTTTGAAGAAAGTCCAAAATGCAGGTCATGCAACAACATTGCCAAATGTTTCTAGGATAGTTGCTCCATTTCAGTGGGTCATACATTTATGACTAATAGTGTTGCCGTAACACTGTTATCCTGTGCAGATCGACAATCTCAAGGGAACAATGTTGGACAATCTCAAGGAAAATGCATCTCACCTTCTTCCAACAACAAAGGAGTTACCGAGGCAAATGTTTATCCATCCATGAAAGGTAGTGTGAACAATTGCTGAATGGCAAGAAGATACACATATCTGTAGAACAATTGTTCTACAGATTTTTAGTGTTCATAACATTTTTTTATACAATAACCTAATATTTGATATTTTGATTCTAATTATATATCCAGCCTCACCCAGTAATCATGATGTGTATAATTGCTGCAATGTGTCTAGTGTCTCTAAACCAATAGCGGGGCACTCCAACATTCACAGCGGTGATCAAGTCTACAACAGGGTTGACCATAAAGCATCTTCAAAGAAAAATGATATTTCATATCTCAAGGTTTATCAGAGAAGGTCAGGTAAGAAGAGGCTATCGTGAGAGATTACAGACAGGGTACTTGTTAGGAACAGTGAGAAACAGTGATAAAGTGATATAAACGTTGCTGGGTGTGTTTAGATCCAGATGAATTGGCTGAATTGGGGAAGAATTGAGGAAGAATTGGTGTAAATGCAGATGAATAGTGAGAGGTGATGTGAGGTGATGTGATAGATGATGGGATGTTTTTTGCAAACTTTTTGGGATCTAAACACACCTGATGTTTCGAGCTTACGTGACAGTGGTAATATAATAATGGGGATGGCCTCAGGACTTGTTTGTTTCCTATTATAATCGGTTATATGGTTTATGAAACACACGGAGAGAGAGAACTTGCACATAGATGCACATATTTCTATGCTTGAATAATTAATACAATGCACAACAGTTTAAAAAAAGCATGCACATACTTTTCAATATAAATAATTCTTAAAAAATACGCTCACAGTTGTACACATAATGGACCAAATCCTCAGTTTGACCCCCGTGTCGTCTGCCTGGGCAATTCCACATCCTCTCGCCTCGGGTCCGTCTCCCCCCCCTCTGTCTACCGCCGCTGGAGCTGCCCGCCGGAAGCCTGATGAGCAGCGAGGAGGGCGGCGGCTGATCCATCGGCTCGTCCCTCCTTTTTTCTCCTCTTCCAATCCCTTCCTTCATTCCACTCTTCTCTCCTTGCTGCAGCGCGCAGGTGATGGCCGGTGGTCAGATCCGTGCAACTAAAGGCCGGATCCGCGTGGTGGATGGTCAGTTCTGCACTCTACTGACGATTCCCGACTGTTTCCGTCGACGGCTGGGACAGGGCGGCATCATCAGCGGGCTGGTGGTTGTGGCGGTGACGGCCTGGGTGGCTCTTGCTCAACGGCGGTTGCACCGTGGGCCTACTGACTGTGGCAAAGGTGGCTCTAGGAAGTCGCTTCACGATGACAGCCGGTGCACTACCTCAGCGCGGTTGGTGGCTACAGCAGCGGCCGGGGTGTCAGCCCTGCTCGGTGTGATCGGCGTCCGTGGTTGTCGCATGACGTGCGAGCGTGGCTGTGGCGGTCGGGCTGGTCTAGATTTGGTGCAGCTCTGCGCGTTCCCACTAGTGACTCTGGTGACCAATGGTGCAGATTCGATGAAGCCGTGATGGGAGAGGATGGTTGGTGAAGGACCAGATTGGCGACCAGAGAGGGGGGGAGTGAATGGGAGCCGATAAAAATTCTTCTCCGAAGAGATGAACTCGGCCTATGCCCCCAAACTCACTACCAACTCCAAAGTCTCTTACTTGCGAAGACCACGTAGTCACTGGAGTACTACTGATCCTAGGAATATGTCACACCTGTTTTTTTCCAAAAAAACCAAGTGAAAATCTATATGCATGCCAGGATCTAATTTCATGCATATAGTTGACATAAGTGAATAACAGTACAATATCACATAGAGAAAGATTATCAGAGATTTACGCTTTATCCTGGAAACGAAGTCTCCAAACTTCACAGGCAGTCGACTGGGGGTTGCGTACGCCTAGCATCAACACCATCTTCAACAGCTTCACACATCTTCTCCTTCTGAGCAGCAGTTTATCAAGGTTGAGTACACTTATGGTTGGTACTCAGCAAGACCACAAGAAATAACCAGAAATGATTTAAGGCCATCTTTAAGTTTATTAATCATGTGAGGGTCCAGGCCGCTCTTGACCGTGAGCACGGCTAATCGATTAGTTTTACACTCTGCAGAGGTTGTACACTTTCACCACAAGTCGCGTAAAAGTTCAGAAGAACTTTGGACCCAACCATATGATGCTTGCAAGGCATTATACTACACTACCGAGGTGTGATTGCATAGGGGCGCTACGAGGCCTTTACAAAGTTTCCCCAGAAAGTTGCAACCCACAAGGTTACCAGATCAGTTAGCAAGGTACAAAGTCCCCTAGCGAGTACCGTGTCTTAGCAAAGCCCAACTCCCCGCTAGAGCGAGTCCATACCCCACAGTACCGCCATCCTTTGTCCTTATCAGGTAAGACCACTTCTAACCAGAGTCCCTAATTAATTAGCCAAGACCAGAGCCATTTAGTTCTCATGGTTGCACTGTTGTCCTGGGTGGTCGCTCCATGTTCCAATTATAACATGATAAGCTTGTAAATAAAGCATAGGTAGAAGGATGGTTAGGGACACTTGCCTTTCTCCAACGAAAAGCTACTCTTACTGCTCTTCAGCTCTTGCTTCCTTGGAACTGTTTATCCTCAAAGCAAACGAATAACGATCTTCTACTCGAAGCAATCATCAGGCATAAACATACAAAACAACAAGTACAACTAAGAACAATGCACCAATCAAAAGAAAAGCTTTAAAAGAGCGCACTAAAGGATAGGCTCGAATCTATGGTTACGCAAACGCAAAGAACGCTGAAAATGGAACTACGGTCGAAAAGGCAAAGCTATCGAGAGATTATTATCAAACAACCAGAGACTAGGTGCTGGATTTATTTTAATGAGAAATTTTGTGGAAAGAATATTTCAGAGAAATACTCTATGTTAGAATTAACTAAGCAAGTTATATTTAGTTAAAGAAAACACGATAAGCCTATTCATATTTTATTTGTAAATATTTGAGTACAAGTTATACCAGATTAACATATTAGCTTTAGAAACACAAAGCATGTATGAAGCATCTAACGAATAACTTTGAATTTCGTGTTCAACTAAACATATTAATATTGAAAAGACATGTATAATATCATTAAGCATATTAACTTTACTATGAAAACCGTTGTACAGCTCTAACATCTTTTATTTAACAAAACTAGTTATAAATAAAAAATTAACCCATTTACATCATGATTGAAGAAAACCGGAATAGAACCTAATCACTTTTATTTAGAAAAGTAATGGAATAAGAATTAGTCAAGATTAACATGCAACTTTGATGTTAAAACAAGTAATGACACACATGCTAACGTACAAGTTAAGGTGAAACGAACGAGAACAGTAGAAACGAACTCTAACGCACATGCAAACCTCATGCTAGGGTTTAGGAGAACTAGTCTACAAAGATAACTAGGCTGAACGACTAACACACTAACCAAAGGTAAACTGATCTGACAGGAGAAACATATAACAAGGTAAGCTCTAAAGAAAGGTAGCTACGAAAGATTAGGCACAAGAACATAGCTGATTCATAAAGAGACAGCCTAGCTGAGATAGGATAGACATGAACTAGATATTGATAAACGAGATTCTAAGAGAAACATGAAACAATCATGATAGGATTACTTGATAGAGAAATGAAGAACAGAAGCTCTAAGATATCTATTTGGATCACCAAAGCACACAAACCGTGCTTAAAAAGGGAAAGGCTCGTCTAGATGTAGAAAGCAACTTGATTTGAGCTAGAGTTGGATTTGGAAAGATCTAAAGCTTACATAAGGCTAGATACACAAAAGAAAGATACTGAGATAGAGCCGATTAGAGAACGTCTAACGAACAGTTTGCATTTATGAGAGAACAAGACTATGAGCTAGATTTATTTTAATTAGCAAAAATATGTAAAGGATATTTCATAAATAAAATACCCCAAGTTGAATTAATTCAAATTACATTTTTATTTTCAAAGACCGAAGCAAAAAGCCTAGCCAAATTTTATTTATAAATGTTTATGTATCAATTATACCAATTAAACATTTATTTGGATAAACAACTTAAATGAAACAATCTAAGCATATAACTTTATGATTCGGGTTGAACTAACCAAATTATAATTAGAAACTCATCGTGTTGGTATTTAAGCAAATTAACATTAGCCCTATTATAAAAGTCGGTGTAAAAACCTATCAACTTTTATAATTAGAAAAGTTAATTAATTATTAAACAAATTAACATTAGTTTAAGAAAAACCGAGATGGCACTAATCATCTTTTATTAACAAAAACATATGAAGTAAACATTAATCAAATTAGTATAGATTAAGAAAAATGATGTATAACACTATATAGTTTTTATTTAGAAAAGGCATGCTTAATAGACATTAACAAAATTAATATTAAATTATCTTTCAGAAAACTTGTATGAAGAAAACTCACCACTAACGTGTACTTTATATCATCATGAACCTAGCGCAATTTGAACGAATTAAAACGGAGCTAAAACATGGATTTTATGAACAAAACAAGATCAAAAGGACCTAAATATGATTATCTAAAGATTTCAGTGGCTACCAGACAAGATTCCCGAGACACACTGAATAGTGCTCGCGAATAGATCTAAAGCTAGGGTTAGATCTGAAAAAGTCTCAGGTGGGCTTTATGTGTGAAAGGTGGGATCTTACTAGGGGGTTATCTGCAGATTTGCATAGACACAAGAAATAAGACAAAGATTACATGATTCTCTAGGGGCTTACACGCAAGGAACAAATCACATGGCATGCTGATGGTGCTTACGGCATTTAATTTGAGATAAACAGAATCATTATTACTGCTCAAGCGTGATGCAAGCATGATGTCATCAAAGTGCTTAGGCAATAAAAGAATACGGCAATGCAGCAACAGGGGATTGATAGTGGCATGGTCGTATACATAGATGCATGCATGGTGTCGTTGGCTTGCATTGATCAGTGAGAGAGGGACGGTAGAGTGCATGGGTTCTCAGTTCTCACCAGGCACCGCGGCATCGATCGACGAGATGCAGTGCATGCTGCATGGCCGGTACTGTAGAGATGGAGTAGACACGGTGTGACTAGCTTCCATGGCTCGACATGCTGTGGAGATATGCACGTAGATGCACTGGTGGAGCGGGAGCCTTTCCTCCCGGTTGGGAAGGGTGATATCTCTCTAAAGCACAACCGGTACTAATCATTAGAGAGGAAAGACCCCCCTTGTTACCGGGTGGGTAACCGGGACTAAAGGGTGCTTTTAGTCCCGGTTGGTATAACCAACCGAGACTAAAGGGGGCACGCCTGAGCGCACCCCCTTTAGTCTTGAGTGGTATAACCAACCGAGACTAAAGGGGGGCACGCCCGCGCTTGAGCGCAACCCCTTTAGTCTCGGGTGGTAATACCACCCGGGACTAAAGGGTCTCCAGTTATTTTTTTGATTTTCATTTCCAATTGTTATAATATTGTTATACGCGTATATCTAGCGTATTTGTGTGTATTATACATGTATGTATAAATATTTGCACTAATTATACGTGTCTACTATACGTACTATATCAAGAGAATAAACTTATAAATAAATATATTTACACACAATATATTACATCGAAAGCCGAGATAGTATTTTTTGAAACTAGTATATATACATCAAAATATTGTTTCATTCTAATTCTAGTCTCAAGTTCCACCGAAGGTGCTAATTAACATTTCTGAATTGGATGACCATCATAATAATGTCTTCCCTTTGGGCTAATCACCTCGTCCATCAAGAATCCCACGAAACATTTTTGAATCACCAAGGACGATCCTTCTCAATGATTGCATCCCTAATCATAGAGTTCTGTAATGTGCAAATATGTTAATATATAACACCCAAGAATTAAATATATAAGCGATTAGAAAATGATGTATTATTAATAGATTTACAATGATACTTGCAGTATAATCTCCTGGGTCTGCAGTGCAGAAATTGTGGATGTACTCACACACATAGTATGCACATAAATTGGTCCCTTGTTCATGTCTCATACACTAAATTGGAGAAAACAATTATGAAATATTACTGTTATTCCTTTTATAATTTGCCCAAGCTGAAGTTGTTATTTGGTTTACGTACCGGAAAATCTGTATAGAATCTAAGTTTGGGTTTCCATTGTCCAGAGTTCATAACAATGAATTTGGCCCAAGCTCTGGCAGACAATAATGAAAGTTAGAGCTAGTGTTAGTAAAAGCACACTATTGGATAAAAGGAAACGTATTGGATAGAATTATTACTCTTGAAACATATCTTGAAGGTCTTGGTATTTGTCAGGGTTTCTTTTCAACAATCAAAGACCATGACGTTGCTCTTGTCAACTTCAATTATTAGAAGAATCTAGTGGAAACTGTATATACATGCATGCTCCAAAGATGAGAACTAAATAATATTAACTAGGATAATTAGAAATGCAAACCCTTAATAAGATGGTAATCACACATACTCGAAGTTGTAAGGTAGTAGTATCAAATCCTTCAAATACAACCGATTCAAGGTCCTAAGGATTGTTATGAATGTTGTTTTTGGGCATTGCCTTACTTGGTCTTGACAAACTAACGATGGGTCCATGAAACCTATTCGGTGATAACCTTTCTTTCGCATATTAGTAAGTTCCAGACTACAAAAAATGAAAGACAAAGTTAATTAGCGGATGCATTAATATATTAATTAGCATATGAATTGCACCGTCACTTACAGGCACCAGGACATGATAAGATCGGTATTCAGGGAGTTAAGATGGTAAATTTGATAAATATCCTTGAATTCCAGCCAGACCAACTTCTCGCCTTCACCAGCAAAATCATCCGGTCTAATAAGCATGCCAATCATCTCCAGGCCCCCTTTAGACATCTTCATGTAAAAGTCATGAAATCTACGCATCTGAGTAGGCAGTTTCTTGACCAACTCTGGCCTGACAAGAGATTTTCCTGGCTGGAAGTGCCATCTAGGTACGAAGTTTTTGTCCCGAGGAGGTGATTCTCCGCCGCCGAAAAGAGTATCTATTGGGAGCCCTATTGCTTCTTGCATTTGAATGACTGCCGCTAATTGTTCTGTAGGCATAACTGCAAGAGCTCGTTCATGTGCAGTGAGGCCGGAGGGGACGTAAGTCTGTACTGCCGACGTTGATGCTTCGGTTGGCTTCTTTGTTGAAGGCTCTTTCGCCGACGTCGATGCTTCTGTTGGCTTCTTCATTGAAGGCTCTTTCGCTGACGTCGACACTTCTGTTGGCTTCTTCTTCTTCTTCCTATAATCTTGTGGCATCGTCGACCCCGATACTTTGTCGATATAACTATTTGGTGACCCTCCTCGTCTCTTCTTCTGTAGGGACTTCTGCAGGGAGCGGTCATAATCACTTTTCAACTCTACCCGTCTCTTTTTTTTCCTGCCTCTCTATGAAAGCTTTGAGTTTCACCGGATCTACTTTCTTCTTTTCTTCCAGCCGCCTCTGTCTACCTTCCGAAGTTGCTTTCTAAAAAATTCCTTGATTTGTTTTTGACACTCCGCCTCATTTTCAGATTCTGTCATGTCATATGGTAGCTTTCTTTTAACAGGCTGCTTTTTCCCTTTCTTCGTCAGGGGATTCGGATTTGGCGGGGGCATAGACTTGGTAGATTGTGGTCAGGATCTCTTGGGAGCCTGCTTTGGGGAAGATTGCTTTGCTGAAGGTTCTTTTGGTGGTGACTGATGACGAGGGAGGTCATCGTCATTATCGCTCGCACCAGCAGAATTCGTAGTTTGTGGAGACGGTGAGCGATGAGGACTCGGTGACGATCTCGGTGACGGCCCAGGAGATGGTGCCTGCTGCTCGGCAACACTCACAGGTATCGATGGCAGCATCTTAGGTATTATGATGTACCGTTTGGGCCCCAATACGATACCATGAAGCACATCCTGGAGTGTCCTTCCCGTCACCTCGTCGGATGTCTAGCTCTATGCTGTTAAATTGTGGGTCAACAACCTCCTTCACACCTACTGAGGCGTAGCCAGGTGGAATCTGCATACCGTGGCTTGTACGTCCTAGGAGATGTGCAAAAGCACTTCCGTACGCCACCTATATATATATATGTACAGAAATGATGAAGTTATTAAATGTCTGAGACATGCATCAAAGGTTGAGATAATAAATTGCATGTATTAATCATATTTATACCTTCAATGTGATGTTACCGAACGGCTTGTGCAGCTCACATGCGGTACGCTAACAGAGTTCATCCACAGGGCACCGTTCATTGTCCTCCACTTGAACCTCTTCAGGGATTGCCCTTTGTTCTTCGGGGGCCTCTGTGGAAGCACAACTACTTTTGCGAGCGGAAGGGCTAATGATGGGATCCACCGGTACTTGGGGGCAGTGCTCCAGAATTGGCAATCTCAGCTACCGCGGCGGCCACTCATCATTCAATCTCTGCATTCATATGTTCTTCATGTTGTTCAAGTTTTTCCTCCATCGTCTCGCGCCACTGCGCCTGTTCACGCTCTTTTCTTCTTTTGCGGCTTCTATAGGTGTCTTCGTATCCCTTGAAAGCAAACTTCCATGGTACAACCTCATAGCCCCTGCAACGTCCTGTGTGTTTCGGATTCTTGAGCGCATAAGTTAGCTCATCATTCTCTCTGTCAACAATCAGTCGGCCCACTTTGATATCTTCAACTTTTTTCATAATCTCAAGTGCCTTCTCCCTTAACATGGGTGGGAATTCAAGGGAACCATCATCTGGGTTCAATCTTTCACCGCGTCCATAATACTAATTCTTCAATCATTCGCACCAGTCAAAGGCTGCTGGTACAATACCTTTGTTGAGCAGGTCTTCTTCCATCTTCCGCCACCTGGGTATTGCAACCGCGTAACCACCTCGACCAAGATGATGGTTGTATTCTGTCTTCTTACTGGTACATTCCTTCGCTCGTGTGCTCTTCTTGGCGAAATCTTCAGAATTCGTGTAATCCACAAAGGACTGCCAGTGATCCTTGAGCTTCAGATAATCATCCCAATTTTGAGTTTGATTCTTGATATAATCTTTATGCAACTGCTTCTTGAAACTCTGCAATTGAGTCGCCATCTTCTGGAGAGTCCACTGCTTCACGAAGTCTAGTTGGACGCCCGGTGGAAATGTGAAGTGTGTTAGGATATCATTCCATAACATATTTTTAGTGCATCCGGAACTACCCCTGGATTATCTTCTTTTCCCTTCCATTGTCTATACTTGAGGGGCACATTGTCCCTTACAAGAGCCCCGTATTGGGACACGTACTTGTCCCTGATCTTCTTTGGCTCCCATGGCTGGCCAAGCTCGTTGACTGCCGTGATATGATACATCACGTCATCGCGGATTACTTTTGTTCGCCCTCTCTTCGTCTTTTTTGTGCTCCAGCATGAAGCCTACAAGTAGCAGATTTGTTATTTACGTGGGGTTCATCGATAACGAATGCATCATGAACTTAATGCATGATATATATACCTCGACGGAACCTTCTGCATTAACCATGCGAAGGTCCTCGTTGTTATCGTGCTCGGCTTGGGTGTCGATTTTCTTGGCATGGGTGTTGTCCTGCTCAGCTTGGGCATCGGCTTCCTCGGTTATGTTCAGGAACCCGGCCGCCTGGCTACGCTCCTCGTCGGTGTAAGTTGGAAAATTGGTATTTGAACCACCAGCAATAAAGTTCTCCATAATCCGCTCATGGTCCTCATTGTTATCTATAACACGAATTTCTATGAATAAACAACAATTGCTCAGACTTTCTATAAATTTCTATGAATAACATGATTTCTACGAATTTCTATGAATTTCTATGAATAAACAACAATTACTGAGAATTTCTATGAATAATATGATTTTCTATGAATTTTTTATGAATAAACAACAATTGATGATAATTTCTATGAATAACATGATTTTCTACGAATTTCTATGAATAAACAACAATTGCTGAGAATTTCTATGAATAACATGATTTTCAATGAATTTCTACGAATAACATGATTTTCTACGAATTTCTATGAATTTCTATGAATAAACAACAATTGCTAAGAATTTCTACGAATTTCTATGAATTCCGCGACGGCACCTACCGAAGCTGGCTGTAGGCGGCGCCGATAGGGGTCGGAGGACGGCGGGGCGCAGTGGTCGGAGGACGGCGGGGTGGAGGGGTCGGAGGACGGTGGGATGCAGTGGTCGGAGGACGGCGGAGCGGAGGGGTCGGAGGATGGTGGGGCGGAGGGGTCGGAGGACGGTGTTGTACTAAAATAAAGTAATACACTAAATTACATAACAAATAAAGCAATACACTAAATACACTAAAATGCACTAAATACACTAAATACATTAAAGAATGTAACAAATTAATGGAATTTATGTCCATTAAAAAATTAAAAAAAACTTGCTGACGCAAGCCATTCATGGGCTTGCGTCAGCAAGAAACCCCCTTCCCTGCCCCGCGCGCCGAAGCAGAGGACGACGGCTGTTGATGTTTGATTATCATTGTAAACTTCGATCCGCAAGCGTACGGATCACATGTGACCATTTTTCCCTTAAGTGTAAACCCAAGGCATCGAATCTGTGGAACATGTGCAACGCAAGATTCAATCCAATAAAGCGAGAAAGCACTTTGTTCTAGAGAGGTTTCAAATGCATCTAATCTACTAAACATGAGAGGTAGCGAGAGAAAGCAAAGAGATAACCGATCTAGAGAGTCTAGATCGTGCCTTTGTTGTAGTTCCAAGCAAGAGATGAAGATAACAATGCGAATATCATAAAAAGCATATTTAAACTGTGGCCTCCGTTCCAATCCTCGAAGGCACCTACCGTACACGTGATCGACATCCTATCACGATGCCCCGCTTCTTGTGTAGGTGAACCTAAGAGCACGTTCATGAGGAACGTGTTGAAAACACTTGGTAGATCGGGTATGCACCTCTAGCCACCACGGCTACAAGAGCACCCTAAGCAATCTATCTTAAGTATAGATTGAGTAAGAAGCAAAACCAAGAGAAGACAAAACCGTAGAGAAGGCACTAGATCGCTAGAAATCGAATTCACAAAGACTTCACCATGAATGATTACATGAATAAGATCACAACCGGGATCCTACCTTGATCTTGATCCTAGCTCCGGAACTCCGACGTGGTCTTCCATGCAAGGTTCCCACATCGGCTAGGGAAACCCTAGACAACTAGCACGATCCTCCTCTCCGAGATGGTGTCCCTCTAGCTTCTCTGCTCCTCGGCAGCGGATGACGAATGACTTGATGCGTGGCTCTTCGCACGGGGACTATAAATAGCTCGAAGGGGTGCTAGGTCAAAGGGGGTGACGAACCGGGCCCGGAACAGGCTAGGCCGGCCGGCCTGGGCTGACCGGCCTAGGCCCGTTTCGGCCCGTTTCGTCTCCGGTTTTCTTCCAGACGCTTCTCGTGTTTTCTTGATTATTTGCCGAACTGCATGTGGGTCCTTGACGTCATTTTCCTCGCGGTTTAGATAAGGTTGCTTGGCGCATGAACTCCCGCATCTTCTATCTAGGTCCTCGATACTTCTCGGCGTCACGCTTTAGTCCTTGGCTCATTTGGAGTCATGTTCATCTTATGTCTTGGCTTGTGCTGGGCTTCATGATCTTCTTGTAAAACCCTTGCTGAATTTTACCCGAAAGTCCAAAAACCATGCGCGAGTGTGAAGTTGACATATAACAGGGGTTAGGATCTTTAGTGTGAATATCAAATTAATACCAACATTGAAGGTAAACTCATGGCTAGGTTGACGGAAGTCGACTGCCAATAGCAGCGCCGGTGGCCGGCGCGGCGGGGGATTGGGGGCCGGCAGCCGGCCAGCTGGCCGGCTAGGAAGAGGCAGCGATAGGCGGGCAGGAAGACCCGGCCGCCGGCCGGGAAGAGGGGCCGTCCTGGCGGCGGGGGACAGGACGACACGTATGGCGCGTGATGACGGCGGCGCGGGCCGGATCGATGGGGACGAAGAGGCCGGACGGGCACACAACGATGGCGGGGGAGACTGGCAACAATGACGCCAGAATCGGGCGCGTGTTGACGGCTATTAAGTGCTACTTTTATGCCGTCAATTCCTGCATGAATTAAATGAAAAGTGATCATCAACACTAGAATAGGGGTTTATACTGACAAATTCCACAAGTGTAGGTGTTTCTATCTTTTGTTGCAGGATGCACCGAAATATGTGTTAAATGATACAACTGAGAGTAAGAGATCCAATAGTTTATAAAAGGATGTCATCATAAATAACCTCAAATGCTAATTTGGACTGCACCATTGCGTCGGGCTCGTCGAGACAATCAAAATGGATATATCATTTGCTTACTTTGGAGCTTGGACGAGAAAGATATGTGATTCAGAAAATATAAAAGATAATGATGATGTCAGCATGTGCGGGACCCACCAGGGGCCAGCGGGACCCACGCTGGTGCAGGTCAACGCGGAGGCAGGGGTGCACCCAGGCGTGCACAGAGCACAACGAGGTGGGCCTGGCGGGGCCACACAGGCCAGCGCGCCAGAGCTGAGACCATCCACACTCGTCATCCTTTATCCCCTCCTTCAAAACAGAATATTCCATCCTGGTCATCAAGATTCTTCCCTTCATATCCACTTCTTCCACACTCATCATCCTTTATATCTCATCCTTCATCATATTTTATTCAATCATCATCAACTACCCTCTCCTTTCTCTTCTCTCTCTCTCCTCTCTTCATTTTTTCCGCCGGTCCTCTGGTCCTCCGCCTTCCCCCTTCTCCCCCCTTCTTCCCCACTGCGCCGCCTCGAGGAGCATCACCTGTGGATCTCTCGGCGCCCACGCCGGTGCGGCCCTCCTCCCCAGGCGTCAGCCCGGAGCTCCCCAGGCGCGGGCGCGCCGCGTCCCTGCTTTCCCCCACCGGAGGGGACCTCGGCTCCGGCGGCGCGTGGCGCGGCGAGGCCGCCTTCCATCTGGGTCACGGCGGCGGTGGTGGAGGAGGGAGCGGCGCGAGGGGATCCGCTGGAGGTCCACCCCGTCTCCTCCCCACGCCTCCCTCCCGGATCGAGGGGGCCGACGGCGGAGGTCACGCGTGTCCATCCCCTACCTCCGCCGTTGCGCACGCGGCGGGTGGAGGCGTGGAGGCGCGGGTGGGCAACGACGAGAGGTGGCGCACGGCGGTCGTTGGCGCGAAATCGACGGATCCCCGCTCCCTCCGCCCCCACCCCTGCTTGCGCGCCCCGCTTCTCCCCGCCGTCATCCCTCCGGCACGACGCGGCGCAGGATGGACCTCCAAGAGCAGGGCGCGCAGCGGGCGGAGCTCCAGGAGCAGGGCACGCGGCCGGCCAGCGGCAGTGCTGGAGGAAGGCGGCGGGCGGAGCTCCAGGAGCAGGGCACGCGGCCGACCGGCGGCGGCCTCTTCCTCTCTCGAGCTCGGCCACCAGGGGAGGGCGGCGGCCTCTCCCAGCGGCGCTTTGTCCGGCGGACCTCCCACGCGAGCAGGGCGGCGTGGCGGGGACGACGGCGGCGGTTCCGAGCAAGGGTGCGAGGCTGTTGGGGGCGGCAGCAGCGCGACCGTGGTGGGCCCGTCGCCTCCTGGAGGAGGCCCTCCATCGCCCCTTGATCTGAAGGAAACAGGAGGCTTCCTTTTTTCCTAGTCCGTTTCCCAGTTGCCGCTGCAGGGCATTCTCCTTCATTCCCTCCCTCTAGGGACTGGATGGCATCCCCAGTGCGGATGGTCTGAGGGCGGCCCGGCCGGCCACATGTCGCAGCCTCTGGCCATCGCGCCGTGCCACAGCCCCCCCTCTCACTCGCGGGCGCACAGAAAACCAATTAGGCCCGGGGGAGCCCACGGTACCGCAACAGTGTAGCGGGAAGCGCCCGGACGCGGGGTCAACACGACCTGCGGTGCACGCTGGGCACGCGGCGCCCGCTGGCTGGCCCCGATCCGCGACGCGGGATGCCCCGCGGGGACGCGCGCGGGAAGCGCTCAGACTGGGCACACGTGGCGCCCCACAGTAGGCCATCTGCCTCCTTTCGCAGGAAGGCGCGAGGCGTGCGGAGCGCCAGGGTGCCGTGGCCCCTGCGTCAGCTCTCACCACGTGGCACCTTGTGGTTGGCTGCGCCCAGCAGATTGAAGCACAAATGCTTCCAAGTCTCCATCCACCCTGGCCTATAAATACTAGGGGAGGGGGTCATTTTGTGACACACCACTTCACCCAAGGATGAGAGCTTCCCTTTAAAGGAGAGGCCTCTCCTTGGTAGATTAGAGAGTAGGAGAGTGAGAGAGGGATTTGTATCTCCATGGATGCTTCGTTCTTCAATTAGAGTAAAGTAAGTATTTCCCCATTTTCTATTTAGACTAAAGTGTTATTCATACTTGAGTGATATGTTCTTGTGTTCTTCGCCTGTTCATCATTTAGAGGCACGTGTTCTTCACGAACACGCCCCCTCGATCTAGTTGATTAGGTACACAAGTTTGTATCCCGTTTGTATGACTAGTCTTTTAGAATAAAGTGGATATGCTTGCATGCTCTAATTAGAATAAAGTGTGTTGTGATTCCTTTCTAATAGTTTATGCTTGGTTGCATGAGTAGTCTTTTCCCTCTGCTAGTGCGTAGATCCTGGGTTTATGTGTTCGTCTGCTGCAAGTCGTTCGTATACGTTGGAAGCATAGTACGGGGTTGAGTACTCTCCTGTATGCCTTTAGTATAAGCTAGTAGTGCCGATAGTGAGCGAGATCAGTTCTCTTCCGTGGTCGTAGTTTTATAAGTACAGAGTGTCGTAGTCCGTTGGCTACGGCAGTAACCACAGCGTAGACGCAGTTGTCACGCTACCGGTTATCATTCGTTCGGCTTATCCCAAGGTTAGGTAGAGGCAGTTCAGGTGGTGGTGACAGCCCGTCTGGCCCTCGTTGATCCTCCGCAGCTGGATATAGTCAGAGCTCCGTTCCACATAGATCCACGTGCCAGAGTCGCCTGTTAAGTCAGGGCTATCGGTACCCTAAGCCAAGTTCTATCTAGAGATCGACCTTTAATCTCATCTATAGTGCTATCTTTAGGAATCCTCTCTATCCTTGCCTCTTATCTGGGTGTGTCCTTGGACCGACTAGTACGAAGTTAGTGCACACACGTTCCCTTGGATTAGATACCCTTGGAATACTTTAAGGTGAAAGCTACAACGGTATCCGTGCGCTTGCGGATTTATTTCGTGTGACGCTAAAATACCCAACAGTGCGGTGGGTCGACGGAGGCGGCGGGGACGACGGTGGCGCGTGTTGGTCGAGGAGGCAGGGGCCGGCGCGGGAGGTCAAGGAGGGAGGGCGCGACGCTGAGACGATAGCGGGGGACCGCCCGACCGCGGAGAGGACGACGACGGAGAAGGGGGCGGCGCGGTGGAGTGCCCCGCGTCGAGAGACGGTGCGCGCGGGAGGTCGAGGAGGCAGCGGTGGCACGAGAGGACGCGGTGCCGACGGCGGGCGGCCCGACCACATAGATCGACAACGACGACGAGGACGGATCGGAGGAGGAGGGGGCGGGGCGACGTGGTGGAGTGGCAAGTGTGGGGAGTAGGGGGAAGGGGACGCTACATATATACCCCCACCCTTTCTTCTCAGGTGGCATTACGAACCGAGACTAAAGGCCCTTTAGTCTCGGGTTGCCTTACGACCCGAGACAAAAGGGGGGCCTTTAGTCTCGGGTCGTAAAACCACCCGGGACTAAAGACCCTTTTCGCGCAGGAGCCCCCCAAACGGGAAAATTTCGCCCTTTAGTCCCGGGTGGTCTTACGACCCGAGACTAAAGGCCCCCCTTTAGTCTCAGGTTGTAATACCACTCGAGACTAAAGGGTATTTTTGTGAGGGAAGTTAGTTTTCCCTATTTGTTTCATCATTTTCTCATTCTTTCTCTTTACAACTTTAAAAAATAGTCACTTTCAATAATTTAGCCATGCAAAATTATATTTAGTTGAAATCTAATAAACTCTACTTTCCTATGCAAAATTATATTTTAGAGTTGTAAACATTCACTTTAAATTTTCATTTGCAACATTGATGTGCATTTGCACTAAAATTCAATTAAACCGAAAAAATATTAAACCAATTCAGAAAAATCTCAAACTTGGTGGTTGATTCTCACATGACATATTCAAGCTTTATAAAAAATTTGAGACCAATACAACACTGCAAAGTTCATGGACTTCAGAATCGTTAAGAACTTAAGTGTATAGACATGGTTCGATGAAAGGTTCCATATAGGTTTGTGAAGCACGTGTACTCCATGTATGTCGAAATGGTCTGAAATTTTTTTGGTTGTCATTTACACCCAAAATATTAGCTCACGGAAGATCTTAGATTTTTTTGATGACTAAATGTATTATAGGTTTTTCTTCATGCTACAGGAGCTAAAATATTGTGAATTACACATTGATAACTCAAGAATTATGATTCGGCTTTCAAATAAATTGGACTCCTAAGCCACAAGAGACCTTGTGGCCAATTTTGGCACCATTCCGGATCGTTTCAGGGGTGCTCTCAGCTCAACATTTAATTACTAGATGATGTCACACAGAAATTCAATTAAACCGAAAAAATACTAAACCAATTCAAAAAAATCTCAAATTTGGTGGTTCAATCTCACATGACATATTAAAGCTTCATAAAAAATTTGAGACCAATACAACACTGCAAAGTGCATGAACTTCAGAATCGTTAGGAACTTAAGTGTATAGACATGGTTCGATGAAAGGTTCCATATAGGTTTGTGAAGCACGTGTACTCCATCTATGTCGAAATGGTCTGAAATTTTTTTGGTTGTTATTCACACCCAAAATATTAGCTTACGCAAGATTGTTGGCGTTTCTTAACGTCACCACTTGTTGTACACCTAGAGGGAGTGGATAAGAACAACCGGGTATACCGCAAGCGCACGGAAATACCGCTGTAACACTTCCCCAAGGAAGGAGAGTATTCCAAGGGTATTGAATCCAAGGAACGGTGTGCACTATCTCCTACTTCTAGTATAGATGATCCAAGGACACAACTCTGATGGATAGGATAGGTAGAAAGGATCTGCTCGGACCGAGCGCAGAGTCTAGTAATGTTCTCTCAGGTATAACACTCACTTAGGGCACCAGGCACACGGCCTTTGTGCTGGCTCGAGCCCAACTCGGTACGCGACGTAAAAGGGTTGCAAAGGGTCCAACAGGCTGTCACCACTGCGGCCTACCTCTACGCTACGATCGTACGTGGCCTCCGAAGGGTAGCTTATGGTCCAGACACCTCGTCTACACCACTTACTATTCCTATGAATCCGTGAGGGAGATACTGGCACTAGCTCAAGGTATGCTCTATCACTCATGCAAGATCACGAATGCACTTTGATCTAACTAGACACATGCAGGAGCTTCACTTTACTCTAATTAGATAGGTAGGCAAACTAGATGCAACTTATGATCTAAGTTCTCATGGATCAAAAGGGGTTGTGTTCGAAGAATACAAGCCTCTAAACCAAGAACAAATGAAGAACACAAGAACACATCATTCTAAGCATGCATACAACTTTAGTCTAAATGGGAAATGTCGAAATACTCACTTTAGTCTAGTTGAAGAACAAAGGCACCACTGAAGATCGTTCTTGAGGAAGATGTCATGAACATGACATGGCCCCAAGCCTCCCACCTCACTTCCTAGCACTAATCCTATACAAGGAGCTCTCCTCTCCTAATGAGAGAGGCTTCAAGCCAAAATGAAGAGGAGGAGGAGAAGAGTGTGTTCCAAAATGGAGCCCCTACCCTCCTATTTATAGAGGGGGGAGAGGCTTGCTTCGGGGCTCCAAGTGCCCCTAAATGCCCGGAGCTGCAACCAGGAGCCAATCATGAGGTGACACGTGGAGGGCCTAGATCAACCGAACCAAGGTTGGTTCGGCCGATCTAGGGTTCGACCGAACCCTAGGGGCCATGTGGCACCTTGTGCTTCTTCGAGGTGACTGACTAGTGGGTCCTGATGCTTGTCCTCCGTGCATGCCAAGTTTCCCGACGGTTTAGGGGGGTAAGTGGGCCCTTGAATCCATGTGATGTCCATGTGGCGCTTCGTGATTCGTCGAGCTTGCTTCTCTTGGATTGATGACGTCAGTGATCCAGGGGAATCCTAGACGGCATCCCCTCATTGGCTGGACTTGAAGTGCTTGGATCAATGACTTGTGCTTTTACTCCTCTTTCTAGTGCTATTTACCTGTATTTGTATAATCACCAACACTTGTGGAAATGATTAGTTTAAGCCCTATTCTAGTGTTGATGATCATTTTCCATGCCAAAAGGTACATGATTGACGAGTAAGAAGTGAGTGAAAATCAGTCGTCAACAAATACCCCCACACTCGACCTTTGCTCGTCCCGAGTGAAGGGAAGAACAAGATCAGAGTGAGACATGATATCCAAAGGTATGGAACGAGCATAAGAGATATTCCAGACCATACCTTGCACTTGTGAACTCTGAAGTGTCTATCATGCTATCTTGGGTAGTTGAAGGATGGAACGGTCATGATTCAAATCACTCCTGCTCATCGTGTTAAGTAACTTAGGGTTTTGCAATAGATTTTCAAAAACAAACCTTGCTTAGCTCCTCATAGATTCTCTCAGATCACTCAATGTGTATACATCCTCACCAAGGCATTGCCTTTCTTCACCCTACTTCTAATGATGGCTATATGTGGAGCTCAGGGTAGGATAAAGGATAAGGCATACTCGTATCACAAATATTGCAAAGTCAAAGACTGGATCCACAGAGAGAATCAAATCACACAATCAGATCAAGATGTGCACATGTATGAGAATTATGAGTATGGTAAGGTGGATACTAGGCCCGTAATGGGTGCTAGATATTTCCATACATATATGATGAAAGTGGGTTGATGGTAAGGTGGACACTAGCCCCGGAATGGACACTAGTTATTACCATCAAAATTATGGAACTCCTTTCTGCATGATTTCATCTCTCTCCTACTTCTCCTTTATTTTGGACATGGGCTATTTTTTTCTTTTCTTTCTTTTTCATCATGCTTTTAGCATGTGTCTCCCTCTTTTTTTTCATAGCCCATGTCTCTTTTGAAGGATACTCTTAGAGAGAGATGTCACACCACATATGGAGCTTTATTTCTATGAAATGGATGAAGGATACAATGCTAACTTCCAGTGTAGAAGCATAGCAAGGGGGAAAAGGTGGTGTGCACATGAATCTTGATCGTGAAAGTAGTGAAAAGAATTCTCACAAGGGTCACAGAATTTGACAAAGCTCAATGCAATAGCAAGCAGCATATGAGTAGAAGGTTTTCAACTAAGAACATCATATGGCTCTAGTAGGACTGTGGCATATCAAAGAGGAGCTTTGCAAAGGGTTTTCATGATTTTCAAATAAAATTCCCAAGCACTCAAACCTTTAGAGCGAAGATCATATCATCAGACCATATCACAAACATCAACTACTTAGATAAGCATGAGTTCCCTAATGATATTTGTTCACAAGCATCAAGATGATAAGTGAGGAATAAAACATATGCAAGTCAACCATAGGAATCATGTATGACATAGGAAATTACCTTCTGAGTTTGATATAAAGGATTGACTTCGAGATTCAAAACAAACTCAAAGGTTCATGGAAGTGAGATAGGGAAGTTGCGTACCTCGGGTCCTTCTTTTTATTCTGCAGGGTGGGGATTTCCCCCACACTGTCTTTTTTCTAAGAAATGAAAATAAGCTAAAAAGGGATAACGAGAATAAGGGAGAGAGGACTTACCTGGTGTTGGGCACGCTCTTACCTATTTTACCCTTCCTCGATGAAGTTGATCACTTCATATTCGATGTTGTCTGGCTCGAGGAAGATTTTCAATCGATGGCCATTCACCTTGAAACAGTTGCCTTCATCATTTTGCAGAGTGATAGCTCCATGCGGAGCTACCTCCACTACTGTGAATTGTCCTTCCCATTTGCTGCGCAATTTCCCTCTTCCGAACAGCTTGAATCGAGAGTTGAAAAGTAGCACTTTATCACCTGGTGCAAATTCCTTTTTCTTGATCTTCTTATCGTGCCACCTCTTGGTTCTTTCTTTATAGATCTTTGCACTGTGATAGGCTTTTTCTCTCCATTCTTCCAATTCTGCTAACTGCTTCTGCCTGTTTCTTCCAGACTTCAGGAAATCCAAATTGAATCTCTTGATTGCCCAATGAGCTTTATGCTCCACTTCCACTGGTAGATGGCACGTCTTTTCGTAAACCAGCTGATATGGAGACATTCCCAGTGGAGTCTTGTACGTTGTTCGATAGGCCCATAGGGCATCGTCAAGATGTCTCTTCCAACTTCGGCCAGCCTCTTGTACTATTTTCTGTAGGATATTCTTGATTTGCTTATTGGAGGTTTCTGCTTGGCCATTAGTTTGGGGATGATACGGAGTGGCAACACTGTGTTGGATCCCATGACTCTTCAGAAATCTTCTGAAATCGGTATCAGTGAAGTGAGATCCCCCATCACTGATTACCATCCTGGGAATGCCGAAACGAGGGAATATCACCTCCTTGAACATTTTTTTAGAATGTCTGGCATCAGCCGACTTGCAAGGTATGGCTTCTACCCATTTTGACACATAGTCGGCTGCCACCAAGATGTATTCAGCTCCATCGGACTTTGGAAATGGGCCCATGAAATCAATACCCCATACATCAAAGAGTTCAACTTGTAGATTATCATGTAAGGGCATTGCATCTCTGGCAGTAATTCCTCCATGCTTCTGGCAAGCCTTGCACTTTCGGATGAAATTCCTTGTGTCATCATACATAGTTGGCTAGAAGAACCCACTTTGCCATATCTTCGCATGTGTACGATACATGCCGTAGTGGCCACCATAAGGTCCAGAATGGCACTTCTCAATGATTTGCATTCCTTCATTATGCAGCACACATCTTCTTAACAACCCATCAGCACAGACCTTATAGAGGTACGGATCATCCCATATGTGTTTCCTTGCTTCATGAGCCAGTTTCTTCTTATCGGCTCCAGGGGGTATGTACCCTGTCACCAGATAATTTATAATGTTTGCATACCAGGGGTTACTATCCGTGACCTTCAGCAATATGTCGTCTCGTAGAGAGTCATTGATAGGTGCTTCCTGCAGGTTAGTAATACGCATACGAGACAAATGATCCGCAACAGAGTTTTCTACTCCCTTTTTATCTCTTATTTCTAAATCAAACTCTTGAAGGAGCAGAATCCATCTAATCAAGCGGGGTTTAGCATCTTTCTTAGTGAGCAGGTATTTAGGAGCAGCATGATCAGTGTAAACTATCACCTTAGCTCCCACCAAGTAAGATCTAAACTTATCTATGGCAAAGACAACAACAAGGAGCTCTTTCTCAGTAGTGGCATAATTCAACTGAGCTCCTATCATGGTTTTGCTAGCGTAGGCTATAGCATGATGTTTCTTATCCTTAGTTTGGCCTAGGACGGCCCCTACAGCGTAGTCACTAGCATCACACATGATCTCAAAAGGCAGCGTCCAGTCGGGAGGCTGGATGACTGGGGCTGAGATGAGTGCATTTTTTAGGGTAAGGAAAGACTCCATGCATTCCTCTGTAAACTCAAAGGGCGCATCCTTGGCTAAGAGATTAGTAAGGGGTCTAGCTACCTGTGAGAAGTCCTTAATGAACCGCCGGTAGAACCCAGCATGGCTAAGGAAGCTACGAATGCCCTTGACATTTACAGGAGGAGGGAGCTTTTCTATTACCTCAATCTTTGCAGGATCCACTTCTATCCCTCGTTCGGACACCAAGTGTCCTAACACGATTGTCGTATGGACCTCCCTGGGCCCACTACCTCGGTGGGTACCAGGACCGACTACTCGGTGGGCCCCTGGGACTACTCGACTTGCGCTGCACGGCACCTGATGGCGTGAAGCACAAGGGCTACAGAGGAGAAGTACCCGGATAGGAAGCTGTACATGTCCCGCACTGTATAGAGGACTCCTAGACGTACTCGACTAGTACTCTCTCCCTGAACCGACTTGTAACCCTGCCTCCCGGACTATATAAGGCGAGGCAGGGACCCCCTCTCTCTGACGGCTTAAGATTGCATCATCTTGTAATCGCACCCAATCAATCCAGAGCTACGCAGCATACAGGACGTAGGGTATTACGCACCCCGCGGCCCGAACCTGTCTAAATTGTGTGCCACGTGTCTCTTCCTTCGAGTTACCGATCTCGGCGAGGCCACATTCATCTACTTCGGGTACTCCCCTTAGTAGGTTGCCGGTCTAAAACACCGACAGCTGGCACGCCAGGTAGGGGCTCTCGCCGAAGATCTCATGGCGAACTCGACGGCTTCCGTCTACATCAAGCCAACCGTCGCCTTCAACCGCGGCGACACCTTCGTCTTCGGTGCCTGGGTCTGCACTGCTGACGGCGCCGGATCTTTCCAACGCCGCCTCACCATGCCGCCCAACCCGGAGACCGGCCTCGTGACACTTCCCGGAGTAGTCACGGGCGAACTCGCCGGCAAATTCGGCGAAATTTTGCTTTTCGACCAACACGCCGACTTCGAGCTTGGATCCGCCTCCAACTCGGGCTCGACGTCCCCGTGGGCTATCGTATGCGAGCCGGCAACTCAGCCATCGCATGTGGACTCCCCACCCCGCGAGCACTTCACGCGTGGCCCCCGCAACGTTAGCAGGGCCCACACGAAGGCTCCCACTACACGCCGGGCCGGCAAGGAGCCCGTACCCGAGTACGACTCGGACTCCGACACCGCTCCCGGCCACGCCTCGGATTCCAACCCCCTTTTCGGCTTCTACTCGGACTCCGCGTACGAGTTCGACTTCGGGTCGGACCCTGAGGATCCTGAGTCCGAGAACAACTCCACAGAGCAACCCCTGTCAGGACCCGCCGCCGGCTTGGTCATAACATCTACACCCGCCGGAAGATTTGTCTACTGGCCAGACCGCAAGCCCGCTGACCTGACGAATGGGAACTCACGCTACGTCGCCTACCTCGACTCGCTTCCCTTCCAGGAGGGAACGCCACTCGCTCGAGCTGAGGAGTACACCCCAACGGAGGTGGCGAGTTCTGACTCCAGTCTTGGCAACCCCGACCGCCAAGTCTTCATGGCTGCCGGCGACACGCCAGGACCCTCAGGGACAGCAAGCGACCGATACCTCGAAGACATCTCCGCAGACGAGCTGTCTGCCGACGCACCCGCGGATGAGACTGACGCCAACAGGGACGCTCGACGTGAGCGTAACAGAAAGTGGAACGAACGACGCCGGCGTCTTCGAGACAACCTCCCCATCCGCAACCTCGCAGAGGCTCTCGACCAAGTCGAGAGTAGGGTACACACTACCCCGGAGCAATGCCTCATGTCGATCACAGCGATCGCACGCCAAGCTCAGGGGATGCGTGCAGGAGAAGTCATCGCCAAGCTTGCAGAAGACGCTTACTTCATGCGAGCTGACAACAGGGTCGCTCAGCCGCCCCCCGCCAGGAATCGCGATAACGAAGCCACAAGTCGCAGCGCGGACCTCGGTCGTAAACGTACTCGAGCTGAGCTGCCGGCCAATCCCAACCGTACTCGTGCAACGGCCGGCAGACCCTCTCAAGGTGGCAACAGCGCTGCAGCTGCTGGCGGCGATCGTGAGATCGTCCCTCATCGCGACCCTGGCGGCGGAGGCAGCGACGGCGGAAGCTCCAACCATGGGGCCAATAGAAGGGCCGGTGGCGGAGGCGACCGCGGCGGCCGACGCCACGCGAATAGCCACGCCTCCGGAGCCTCTCAGGGCGGCTTCGACGCCCGCCAGAGGATTGAAGAACTACGGCGCAAGAAGGCTTCCACGTCAGGCGACAACGACGGCTTCCCTGCCTTCTCTGCGCGACTTCGCAACCTCCTCCTCCCAGAGAAATTCAAGCCTCTGGGAATCACCAAGTACAACGCGAAGCAAGATCCTGTGCAGTGGCTCAGATGCTATGCCCTTTCCATCGAGAACGCTGGTGGCAACAACGACACCAAGTGCCTATATTTCCCCTTCTGTCTCGACCAGGCACCGCTTACATGGCTCGAGTCACTTGAGAAGTACTCGATCGACAAGTGGGACTAGCTGAAGGAGCAGTTCACCAGCAACTTCGCGGGCGCTATGGGCCGCTCGGGTACTCGCATGGACCTAGCTATGGTGAAGCAGGAACAAGGCGAGACCCTTCGCAAGTACATACGGCGTTTCTTTGACAAGCGCGCCACAGTAGTCGATGTCTCTGACAAAGAAGTCATCGACCTCTTCCAAGACGGTCTCTACCACCGTCGCACTTTCAAAGACTTCGGCCGTCGCCGCCCAAGCTCCATCACCCACCTCAAGGACATGATCACGTCCTGGGCCGATGAAGAAGACAAGGCCAACGCCAAATACGACGCCATCCGTGGCAAGAGCAAGCAGAACACGGGCGGCGGCAGCAGCAACAACGGGAACCAAGGCGGTCGCAACAACAACAACTACTCGGGTCCCAACCGCAAGCGCAAGCCAGACAACACTGTCGCGGCTATCCAGCGCCCTGCGAAGGAGAACTCGAAGAAGACCTCCGGCGGCTTCAAAGACTTGCTGAAGGAGAAGTGCCCGTGGCATCTGGACGGCAACCACACCACCGAGCAGTGCTACCAACTCAGGCGAGCACTCAAGGATACTCCGGAGCCACGGCACCCTCATGACAAGAAAGGCAAGAAGAAGAACGACGAAGGCAATGGCGACTTCCAGGAACCCGACAAGACGGTGAACGTCCTCTTCGGCGGGCTACCCAGCAGACGGGTCCAAAAGGCTACCCGTCGAGAAGTCATGAGCATTGAACCAGCGGTCCCGACCCCCCTCAGGTGGTCGGAGGTACCCATTACCTTCTCTCGTGCGGATCAATGGACTAGCTTCTCCGAACCAGGGCGGTTCCCACTCGTCCTGAAGCCGGTGGTCGTGGGCTCCAAGCTCAACAAGGTCCTCATCGACGGTGGAAGCGGGCTTAACGTCCTTTTCACCAAGACCTTGAAGAAGATGAAGCTCGACATCACCCACATGCTCACCAAGAGCACCTCGCCCTTCTACGGCATCGTCCCCGGAAACGCGGCTATTCCACTGGGCTCAGTGGTCCTGCCAGTTACCTTCGGGGAATCTCGGGACAACTATCGTACCGAGTACATCAAGTTCGAAGTCGCGGACTTCGAGACGTCCTACCATGCCATCCTCGGCAGACTGGCCATCGCCAAGTTCATGGCTGTACCCCACTACACCTACCTAGTACTCAAGATGCCGAGTCCAGCAGGTGTACTCTCGCTGCAGGGGGACTTGAAGATATCGCACGACTGCGACACGAAAGCTGTGGAGATCGCCTCCACAATTCGAGTACCCAATGCAATGATGGAGATCTACGCTGCGTCGAAGAAGCTTGCCCCAAGTGAACTCGACATCCCAGAGAAGTCGGATAAAGCTAACAAGCCTCAGCCAGCCGAGGAGGTTCTGGTCAAGACAATTGACCTCGGGACAGGCGACAGCAGCAAGACCACCACCATCGGGGCGGGCCTCGACCCCAAATAGGAAGACGCGCTCATCAACTTCCTCCGGGCAAACCGCGACATCTTCGCGTGGAAACCAGCGGACATGCCAGGGGTGCCCAGGGAGTTGATTGAGCATTCACTCAACGTCGATCCTAAAGCTACCCCGAAGCGACAACACCTCCGCCGCTTCGCCGACGACAGACGGGACGCCATCAAGAAGGAACTCGCCAAACTACTCGCGGCTGGCTTCATCAGAGAAGTTTTCCATCCTGAGTGGCTCGCCAACCCCGTCCTCGTCCGCAAGAAGAACTCGAACGAGTGGAGGATGTGCGTCGACTACACCGACCTCAACAAGCACTGCCCCGAGGACCCCTTCGGGTTGCCGCGGATTGACCAAGTCATCGACTCCACGGCGGGCTGCGACCTGCTCTGCTTCCTCGACTGCTACTCCGGGTACCACCAGATCGCGATCAAGGAAGAAGACCAGGAAAAGACCGCGTTCATCACCCCGTTTGGCGCGTACTACTACACGACCATGTCCTTCGGGTTGAAGAACGCCGGCGCTACATACCAACGAGCTATCCAGGCCTGCTTCAAGAGGCAACTCAACAAGAACGTCGAAGCCTACGTGGATGACGTGGTCGTCAAGACCAGAAACTCCAGCACGCTCATCGACGATCTTGAAGAGACTTTCGCATCCCTGCGCGAGTACCACTGGAAGCTCAACCCGAACAAGTGCGTCTTCGGCGTGCCGTCGGGCAAACTACTCGGCTTCATCATCAGCCATCACGGCATCGAAGCCAATCCCGAGAAGATCTCCGCCATCACCAGCATGAAAACTCCCACGTGCATCAAAGACGTGCAGAAGCTGACCGGGTGCATGGCGGCCTTGAACAGATTCATCTCGAAGCTTGGAGAACGGGGGCTCCCCTTCTTCAAATTACTCAAACACCAAGAGAAGTTCGTGTGGACTCCAGAGGCGGACCAAGCCCTTGCCCAGCTCAAGGACTTCCTATCGAAGCCACCAGTCCTCACAGCTCCTCGTAAAGGCGAGCAGCTACTGCTCTACCTCGCTGCGACTACTCACGTGGTCAGTACTGCCATCATCGTCGAGCGGCAGGAAGACGGCCACGCCTATCCAGTCCAGCGTCCAGTCTACTTCGACAGCGAGGTCCTATCAGAATCCAAGGCACGCTACCAGCCAGTACAGAAGCTTCTGTACGCAGTGCTCATCACCTCGCGGAAGCTACGACACTACTTCCAGGAGTACTCGATCTCCGTCGTCATCGACTACCCGCTCGGTGGCATCTTGCAGAACCAAGATGCTACTGGAAGAATCTCCAAATGGGCAGTCGAACTCGGCGCCCTCAACATCGACTTCAAGCCACGCATAGCCATCAAGTCGCAGGCACTAGTCGACTTCATGGCGGAGTGGCGGGAGAATCAGCTACCTACTCCAACCAAGCGCCCAGAGCACTGGGTGATGTACTTCGACGGCTCACTCAACCTCGAGGGCGCAGGTGCAGGAGTACTCTTGATCTCTCCAACGGGCGAACAACTCAAGTACGTCCTGCAGATCTTCTGGAAGGTCTCAAACAACGAAGCCGAGTACGAAGCTCTGCTACACGGGCTCCGCCTCGCGGCTTCACTGGGCATCAAGCGGCTACTAGTCTACGGTGACTCCGCAGTGGTCATCAACCAAGTCAACAAGTCCTGGGACCGCAACAAGGAGAGCATGGACGCCTACTGCGTAGAAGTCCGCAAGCTCGAGAACAAGTTCTATGGTCTCGAGTTCCACCACGTCGTCCGCGACAACAACGTTGCAGCGGACGTCCTGTCGAAGCTTGGTTCTACTCGCGCTCAAGTACCAGCGGGTGTCTTTGTCCACGAGCTTCACGCGCCATCCATCCCGGAGCCGGCGCCACCGACCATTGACCCAGCGCATCCCCCGGCTGGCCAGGAGGTCATGATGATCGACGTGGACTGGAGGCAGCCCTTCATCGACTACCTCAGCGAGCAGAAGGTTCCCTCGGACAAGAACTTGGCCGAGCAACTCATCCGCCGTGCCAAGTCCTACGTTCTCGTCGGAGACAAGCTCTACAGGCGGGGCGCATCTTCCGGAGTACTCATGAAGTGCGTTCCCAGACAAGAAGGCAAGGACATCTTGGAGGAGATCCATAAAGGCATCTGCGGCAACCACGTGTCCTCACGCACGCTGGTCAGCAAGGCCTTCCGACGGGCTTTCTATTGGCCCACAGCTCTGGGCGACACCGAAGAACTCGTCAGAAGGTGCCAAGGGTGCTAATACTTCGCCAAGCAACAACACGTCCCGGCCTACAAGCTAGTCACCATACCGCCAACCTGGCCTTTCGCCTGCTGGGGGCTCGACATGATTGGGCCACTTCCAACTGCGCCAGGTGGATTCAACCGAGTATTGGTGGCCATCGACAAGTTCACCAAGTGGATCGAGGTCAAGCCGGTTACATGCCCCAAGGCCGACAGAGTACTCGACTTCCTGGATGAACTCATGCATCGCTACGGACTACCCCACCGCATCATCACAGACCTGGGCTCCAACTTCAACAATCACCAGTTCTGGGAGTACTGCGAGAACAGCGGGATCGACGTCCGATATGTCTCAGTTGCCCATCCTCGGGCCAATGGACAAGTCGAGCGCGCCAATGGGATGGTGCTCGACGCTCTCAAAAAGCGGCTACACGACGCTGCCAACTCCAAAGGAGGCAAGTGGATCAAGGAACTACCCAATGCTCTCTGGGGGCTGCGTACTCAACCTTCCAAGCCAACGGGACAATCCCCGTACTTCCTGGTCTACGGCTCCGAAGCAATCCTCCCTGCTGATGTCATGTGGGATTCACCAGCAGTGGAGCAATACGACGAAGGCATCTCTGAAGACAGCAGACGAGTTGACATCGACGGACTCGAAGAAGCTCGCTGTGCCGCCCTCGTCCAATCAGCAAGGTACCTAGAGGGTATCCGACGCTACCACGATCGCAACGTTAAGGAACGCTCCTTCAACGTTGGTGATCTTGTCCTCCGCCGCATCCAGAACACGGAAGGACTACACAAGCTCAGCTCGCCCTGGGAAGGTCCCTTCACAATTGCAAAGGTGACCGGACCGGGCTCCTACCGCCTCCAGACGCTTGAAGGTGAAGACATCAACAACTCGTGGAACATCGACCAACTCTGTCGATTCTACGCCTAGTCTACACCGGGGGCTCCAGTCTATACGACTACTCAAAGACCCCTTCGCCGTAAGCGGCCTCCAGGTCCAGGCCCTAGTCTCCGGACTACTCCTCTCCAGGATCCAGCCCACGCGGCTACTAACGGATCTTGGGCTGCGACGAGCGACAAAGGACTCCAGCAGCGGTCTACTAAGAGACCAAGCACTCCTAGATCCAGCCCATGCAGCTACTAACAGATCTACTGTTGTAAGCGGCCATACGCCCTAGCACTACTTAGCCGTAGGCGGCCTCCGGGTCCTGGCGACTACTCTGTAACAACGGCCCTGGCCATCCAGGCGTACTTCTTCAGTAATAAAGTTTGATTACCTATCAACTGCTTTACTGTCCCTTTTACTCAACGGGACCACTGGCGAGTATGCTTACTCGCGACGACTCCATGATGGGACTCCGCACTCACAGATCGGGATAACGAGTACTCATTTATGGAAGTTTCCTTCATTCATACTTAAACAAGTTCATTACAACTTTGTTTATACACAACTACTGCTACGAGCTAACCCTACAGGACTACTGGAGGTTGAGCTTCTCGGCGACTTGTGCGGCAATGGGCGCCATCTGCTCCAGCAGCTCCGCATACTGATCGTCCGTGCAGTTGGCGGCTAGTCCGCCGGCGACTACGTCAACGGGAGCTTTTGGGAAGTACGACTTCATATACGCCAGGACCTGGTTGGGGATCGACTTCGCCAGGTGCTTCACGTACATCGCCAGGCGGCTCGGGGCTTCCTTCAGCCGGTCCACCAATGGGGCTATCTTCGGTCCCCCGGGGTGAGGCACCAGTAGCCTCGCGATGGGAAGCGCGGCCTCCTCGAGTTCCTTCAGCTGGGCCCGCAGCTTCTCGCAGTCCTCGTTCAGCTTCTGCAAAGATTTGTAGCAGTTGACGTGGTCACGATCCGACGCAATGCGAAGCTCCATGTGCTTGTCGCACTCGTAAGCAAGCTGCTTATAATCATACTCCAGTACCTCGCGGGCCTCTTGCTCTCGGTAGAAGAGGTTCTTCAGGTCGGTCTCTGAAGCCTTCAGCTGGTCGACGCGGGTCTCAAGCTCTGCAATCAACAAGGCAAAGCGGGTCAGACTCCTCCAAGACACTACCAATGGGTACTCAGCATGGCAACGGTGTACCTTTATTCTTGTTGCGGAGAGACTTGTTCTTCCGCACCAGCTCGTCGCTCTTCGCCTGCATATCTTGGATTTCGTTGTGATACTGGGCGAAGGCGGTGTCCAGCTTCGACTGCATCGCGGCGGCGTGCTTCCGGGCCTTCACGAGCTGTTCTTCTAAGGCCTCGGCCCGGAGCACCGTGTCGCCATACCCTTGAAGCATGTCAGACTTCTGCCGAGACCGCTCCGCGACGTCCTGCCACAGCCAACACATGTCAAATGGGTACTCAACACTAAAGGATTGACTACTCAAGGGTGTCGACTACTCACCTTCATCCATTGCTCGGCCTGGCGCATTGCCTCCATGTGCCGAGCTACCGTCGCTGGATCGACTAGGTCATCCGCCAGCAGCTCGATCCCGCCACGACTACTCGTTGCGGTTTCGGACATTGGCGCCGAGCGGATTGGCTCCGCGTCCTGGATCTCTGGCGAGCGAACGACTACTTCCAGAGCCGGTTCTGGATGCACGTCGTTGCGCCCCCCTCCAGCTGTCGCGGTGGCTTCTTCAACCGCCACCTCCATTTGCTCGGGGGCTCCTTCGGCAGCTCCCTGGGTCTCTAGTGCCAAATCTTCAACGGGCACCGCCGACGGGATAGCACTTCCCTCGGCTTCGGCACCTGTCAATAAAAGGACAACTGGATCAGTCATACATGGCGGTTACGACTACTCTTCGGGATTACTTGCACTTGAGCAAAGTACTCACCCTCTACGATGCTGGCCTCAGGCAAGGTAGCTTCCACGGCCGGCGCCCCGGATTCTGCCTGAGGGGCGGGAGCGGACTCCTCAGCGGGCAGCGCGGTTTCCTCTCCAGCCACCGCTGTGGTGGGTTCATCTCCCTCCCAGGTCAAGTCCGTCGATTTCCTGCAGAGTGCACAAGCTGGTTGTCAACCCAGTACGACTACCAAATCTAATGTACTACTCGGGAAGGATCACCACTTACAAATTCGACTGGACTACCGTCACGGTTGGGGCGCCAAGGATGCTGGCAATATCTACCAGTCCAGCTTCGGTAGGCGTTTCCTCTTGCGCCTCAGTAGCCGCCGCTTCTTCAACAATAGCAGCGGCCGGTTCTGTGCTCCCCTCAGCAACTGGGGGCTGGCGCGACAACTGCGCCAAGAGCTCCTCTACGGTGGGGGCTGGGCTACGACTACCCCCAGCTGGCTCCTCCACCGTATCCCAGTTGCCTTCGTCCCCCTGCTCTACGGGGTCGGAAGGCGGCATCTCCTGCAAGCAAGGGAATTTCGTCGTCAATGTACAACATCGAGACATAAGTACTCGACTACCCTATTCAAGACGGCTTACCTCCTGGGACGTGGTCTCCGTGACCTTCAACTTCTTGGCCACGCGCTTGCGGGCCACGTTCCGCGGCCTCCTTGGCGGCGCGGACAAACTAGCCTCCAGGCTAGTCGGCGGATCCTGAACGAGAGGAATATGAGGCAATCCAGGGCGGCTGAATTTCGACCGCAGCTGGAAGCGCTCCTGCAGCGTCTCCTCATCGTCGTCCTCTTCGGGTGTGTCTTCGACGACTACTGTGTCGTCTCCCTCACCAACCTCGCGCCGCTTCTTGGCCTTGGCTTTCCCTTCCTCTGGGACCTCGACAAGTTGAGGAGGCGACGCCGGCTCGGAGACGAACTTCACCAAGTCATCCTGCAAGAAGCACAATACGTCAGCACGACTACTCTTATGTAATGAGTACTCAACAATGGGTACGGCTACCGACCTCATTTGGCGGGCGCGCGGCGGAGTACTCGGGCACAGGGCACGGCGTGTACGCCGGCATGTCTTTGAAGATCCTGCCCAGCCTATCAACGATGTCGTCGTCGTCGACTTCATCACCGGGCATCCGCGACGTGTCGTCATCGCCGGTGTACTGGTACCCTAGGGTGTCGCGGGCCATCAGCGGCTGCACCCTTCGCTTCATGAAGCTGACGGCCACATGTTCGGCCCTCAGCCCGGCTTCTCTCAAAGCCTTGATTTTCGCCAGCAGCTCGGGCAACTGGATACCTTCCTGCATTGTTGGCTCCGAGTTCCACCATGGCCGGTGCTTCGGCTGCTTCCCGCTTGGTTTCGGCAGCTCCGAGTGGTGGTTGGTGATGTAAAACCATTTCGACTTCCAATCTTGGTTGGAGTCGATAAGCTTGTACGAGAGGTACTACTCCGCGGCGTCTTCTCGCATCTGGATGCCGGCTCCCCCCACTACTCGAGGATTGTTGGCGCTGGGCTGGGGCTTGACTCGGAAGAATTTTCGGAAAAGGATCCAATGGGGCTTGATCCCCAAGAAAGCTTCGCAGAAGTGTACGAAGACTGAGGTGTGGAAGATACCGTTGGGGTTGAGGTTGAGGTACTCGATGCCGTAGTACCCCAGCAGCCCCTTGAAGAAGTCACTGGCCGGGAGAGACAGCCCTCGCTCCGCGAACCGGGTGAACATAGGGATCTCGTCCGGGCTTTTCTCCATGGGGTACGGATCCCCTGCAGCGGCTCTCCACATGTCAACCTCCTTCTCCCGCAAGAATCCACTGTTGAGAAGTGCCAGCAGATCTTCGGTCTTGGCCTTGGATTTCTTCCATTCTTGATTCGGATTTGGTCGCGGCGGAGACACCGGCGGCGATGTCCCCGCGGCGGATCCGGCGGCCTCCTCGCGAGCCCTTTTCTTCCCACCGGCAGCCTTCGAGGTCTTCGATGGTGAGGGCTTCATTCTCCAAGTGCACGGTGTCTTCACTCGCATTCGCTCGGGGGCTACGGCGGTGGCTTTCTACGGCGGCGCGTTCGGATCTACAATCCTCTCAACGGCGGCAGTGCGCACTGGCGGTGATTTCTGGCTCGATCTGCTAGGAATGGCTGCGAATGTGTGGGGTGAAAAACCCTAAGGGTTTCGGCTTCTATTTATAAGTCAACAGCGGCCCCTCCAACAGCCGGATGGATAAGTCTGTACACGGCTGACTCAGCGGCGGTGCTTGAATCTCCAACTTCTACTAGTCGACACGCCTCGTCTCGGGGGCTCGGCTACTTCTACTCAACTTCCTGGGTAGCGACAAGATTCAAGAGCAACTCAGGACACATTCTACAAGATGACCCTTCAATTCGAGAGGAAGTACTCGACTCAAGGCTCGGGGGCTCCGTGCCACGTGTCCTTCGGTTTTTTCTCCGGATTTCACGGGATATTCTTGCCAAAACTTCAGATGGACCCTCAGCCAGAGTCTGCAACTCAACCTAAGGCTCGGGGGCTACTCCATATGGAGTGCGATTTTGCAATCGCACTTCCATATCAGTTTCGGCTTCAAGACAACACGGGCATTGTTGAAGACCTTCAAGAGCAGCACTCGAGGACGCTTGGGACTACTCGAGAAGACTTCAGGATTGCTCAAATATCAGCTGGAGTACATTCCAGCCTCGGGATGCTTCGACTACTCTTGAGGACTTTTGACTTGTAGCGCTCAGGGACGCTTGAGGACTACTCGTTAAGGCCGTCAAGACTACTCGAAGCTATCCTTCTCGACTACAAAGTACTCGGGGGCTTGTCGTATGGACCTCCCTGGGCCCACTACCTCGGTGGGTACCAGGACCGACTACTCGGTGGGCCCCTGGGACTACTCGACTTGCGCTGCACGGCACCTGATGGCATGAAGCACAAGGGCTACAGAGGAGAAGTACCCGGATAGGAAGCTGTACATGTCCCGCACTGTATAGAGGACTCCTAGACGTACTCGACTAGTACTCTCTCCCTGAACCGACTTGTAACCCTGCCTCCCGGACTATATAAGGCGAGGCAGGGACCCCCCTCTCTCTGACGGCTTAAGATTGCATCATCTTGTAATCGTACCCAATCAATCCAGAGCTACGCAGCATACAGGACGTAGGGTATTACGCACCCCGCGGCCCGAACCTGTCTAAATTGTGTGCCACGTGTCTCTTCCTTCGAGTTACCGATCTCGGCGAGGCCACATTCATCTACTTCGGGTACTCCCCTTAGTAGGTTGCCGGTCTAAAACACCGACAACGATGCCCTCTCGAACCATAAAATGGCACTTTTCCCAATTCAGGACTAAGTCCTTCTCATGACACCTTTGCAAGACCCTATCTAAATTTCTAAGACATTCATCGAAAGTTTTACCATAGACGGAGAAATCGTCCATGAAAACCTCCATGATTTGCTCAATCATGTCTGAGAAGATAGACATCATGCACCTTTGGAATGATGCAGGTGCATTACACAACCCGAAAGACATTCTTAAATAGGCATAGGTTCCGTAAGGGCAAGTGAAAGTGGTCTTGTTCTGGTCATCAGGGTGGATAGGGATTTGATGGTAGCCAGAATACCCATCAAGGAAACAGAAGGAGTGATTTGCCAGCCGCTCGAGCATCTCGTCGATGAACGGGAGCGGAAAGTGATCCTTCTTTGTAGCCTTGTTGAGCTTCCTATAATCTATGCACATCCTCCACCCTGTGGGAAGGCGTTGAGCAATCTGCTCTCCGAACTCATTAGGGGCTGTCGTCATGCCTCCCTTCTTGGGTACGCATTGAACGGGGCTCACCCATTCACTATAAGGGACTGAATAAATGATCCCTGTGTGAAGAAGTTTAAGAACTTCTTTCTTCACGACTTCTCTCATTGCGTTATTCAGCCTTCTCTGTGGCTCCCTTGTTGGTGGAATATCTGAGTCTACAGGGATGCGATGGGTGCAGAGATTCGGGCTGATTCCTTTTAGATCCTGAAGAGAATAACCGAACACTGATCGGTGTTTCTCTAGGACAGAGATGAGCCTTCTGGATTCCTCATCAGAGAGATTATCATTTATGATCACTGGGGACTCAGTGTCCCCATGGAGGAAAACATATCGAAGGCCTGCGGGTAAGGGCTTGAGTTCGATAGGAGGCTTAGGCGGAGCCTGGGATTCAGATATATCTATAGGCTCATCAGGCTCCTCTATCTCATCTATGAACTCGGGTGCCCATTCATCGAGGAGGGATTCCGGCGAATCTCCCGGAATGGTTGCCTTAACCTTCTCAATATGTGCAGAGTCATCAGGGGGATCAGTTCTCGCATTTTTCGCTCTTGAGATTCCTACAGAGAAAACCTCCTTCCCTAGGCTAACGTTAAGCTTACCTTGGGTAGGGGCCTCTAGGAGAAATTTTTCGAGGGGCAATCCTATCATGAGGTCGAAACTAAGGACGTCATATGTGTGAAAGTCCAGAGCAAAGTCGGCCTCCTTATACTTGATAGGGATAGCCTTCAAGATCCTGACTCCTTCTAGGATTTCTCCTTCGGGAGTCCTGATAGACGTCTGGGTAGAGGTCAGAGGTTCGTCCGCAAAGTTCCTCAGGCCATAAGTGCTGGACAAGATGTTGACTCCCACCAGCGGGTTGTAGAGAACTTTCGCTACCTTCCCATTCATGACACAAGGAAGGGTTGACCGAGGCGGAAGAAGCTGGAAAATTCTGGCTATTACTTCTGACTCTCTCGACCATTCTTGGGTCATGATAGCCGTTAATTCCCGAGCATTGTCCCTGAGGAAAGCGACATCCAAGGAATCTGGGGTACTCACGGGTAAAGGTGGTTTTCTCTCGCAACCTTAGTTTGAGGTGTTTCCATAATCAACTATGATTTCATCCTCAAACTTTAGAAAAGACTCCAGAGGTTGAATTGCTTCTTCCTCCGGGGTCGTGACCTTCTGAACTGAGTATATGGGAATTGGGCGATGAAGGTTCAGGCTCAGGTTCAGGGGTAATCTCTTTTTCGGGTGTGCATTCCTCTTGAGGCTCTTCCGGCTCGGCTATGAAGGAGGCATTTTCTGCTATTCAATCAAGGATCTTCCTCCCCTCACTTGGAGTTTTATCCGGAAAGGAGCCTCCCGAGGCATCGTCAAGGTGCCAAGTGGACTTAGCGTCCAATCCCGCATAGAAGTGCTGATAGAGCACATGGTCGGGTATCGACAGCGTGGGGCCCGATTTTACTAAACGTAAGAATCTTTCCCACGCCGCACCCAAGGTTTCCTTATCATTTTGCTTGAATCCGAGCACATCCTTCCGCAGGGCAATGAGCCGTGCAGGTGGGAAAAACCGTCGGCAGAACTCACCGACAAGATTCGGCCAGCTGCCGCCCACTTCACTTGCGCGATCGTTGTACCATTGCCTCGCGCTTCCCGTGAGGGAAAAAGGAAACAATTTCCAACGAACGGTATCATGTGTCATGCCAGCAAAGGCGTAACATGAACACAGACGCTCAAATTCTTGCAGATGATCATAGGGGTTTTGACGATCCCCGGAAAAGGAGTACGATTTCTCGATCAAAGAGATAAGATCGGTACTGAGTTGATAGCTAGATGTGGTAATTGGGTGTTCCGAAGGTGGAGGCTCTAACAACTCAGGTTTGGGAGCAGAAAGATTTTGGATAGAAATCTACTCCATGGTAACTGGGGTAATGGTAGAAGGAAAGAAACAAAAAGGATATATCGATGGGTAACGGGGGTGAAGGTAGAAGAAAACGAAAAAGATAAAAGATACGAGGACCACTAGGTTCGAAGATAGATACAGCAACCGATCCCCGGCAACAGCGTCAGAAATGCTTGTTGGCATTTCTTAATGTCACCACTAGTTGTACACCTAGAGGGAGTGGATAAGAACAACCGGGTATACCGCAAGCGCACGGAAATACCGCTGTAGGACTTCCCCAAGGAAGGAGAGTATTCCAAGGGTATTGAATCCAAGGAACGGTGTGCACTATCTCCTACTTCTAGTATAGATGATCCAAGGACACAACTCTGATGGATAGGATAGGTAGAAAGGATCTGCTCGGACCGAGAGCAGAGTCTAGTAACGTTCTCTCAGGTATAACACTCACTTAGGGCACCAGGCACACGGCCTTTGTGCTAGCTCGAGCCCAACTCGGTACGCGACGTAAAAGGGTTGCAAAGGGTCCAACAGGCTGTCACCACTGCGGCCTACCTCTACACTATGATCGTACGTGGCCTTCGAAGGGTAGCTTATGGTCCAGACACCTCATCTACACCACTCACTATTCCTACGAATCCACGAGGGAGATACTGGCACTAGCTCAAGGTATGCTCTATCACTCATGCAAGATCACGAATGCACTTTGATCTAACTAGACACATGCAGGAGCTTCACTTTACTCTAATTAGACAGGTAGGCAAGCTAGATGCAACTTATGATCTAAGTTCTAATGGATCAAAAGGGGTTGTGTTCGAAGAACACAAGCCTCTAAACCAAGAACAAACGAAGAACACAAGAACACAACATTCTAAGCATGCATATGACTTTAGTCTAAATAGGAAATGTTGAAATACTCACTTTAGTCTAGTTGAAGAACAAAGACACTGCTGAGGATCGTTCTTGAGGAAGATGTCATGAACATGACATGGCCCCAAGCCTCCCACCTCACTTCCTAGCACTAATCCTATACAAGGAGCTCTCCTCTCCTAATGAGAGAGGCTTCAAGCCAAAATGAAGAGGAGGAGGAGAAGAGTGTGTTCCAAAATGGAGCCCCTACCCTCCTATTTATAGAGGGGGGAGAGGCTTGCTTCGGGGCTCCAAGTGCCCCTAAATGCCCGGAGCTGCAACCAGGAGCCAATCAAGAGGTGACACGTGGAGGGCCTAGATCAACCGAACCAAGGTCGGTTCGGCCGGTTCGGCCGAACCCTAGGGGCCACGTGACACCTTGTGCTTCTTTGAGGTGACTGACTGGTGGGCCCTGATGCTTGTCCTCCGTGCATGCCAAGTTTCCCGACGGTTTAGGGGGGTAAGTGGGCCCTTGAATCAATGTGATGTCCATGTGGCGCTTCGTGATTCGTCGGGCTTGCTTCTCTTGGATTCATGACGTCAGTGATCCAGGGGAATCCTAGACGGCATCCCCTCATTGGCTGGACTTGAAGTGCTTGGATCAATGACTTGTGCTTTTACTCCTCTTTCTAGTGCTATTTATCTGTATTTGTATAATCACCAACACTTGTGGACATGATTAGTTTAAGCCCTATTCTAGTGTTGATGATCATTTTCCATGCCAAAAGGTACATGATTGACGGGTAAGAAGTGAGTGAAAATCAGCCGTCAACAAAGATCTTAGATTTTTCTGATGACTAAATGTATTATAGGTTTTTTCTTCGTGTTACATGAGCTAAAATATTGTGAATTACACATCGATAACTCAAGAATTATGATTCGGCTTCCAGATAAATTAGACTCCTAAGGCACAAGAGACATTGTGGCCAAGTTTGGCACCATTCCGGATCGTTTCAGGGGTGCTCTCAGTTCAACATTTAATTACTAGGTGATGTCGCACGGAAATTCAATTAAACCGAAAACATACTAAACCAATTCAGAAAAATCTCAAACTTGGTGGTTCAATCTCACATGACATATTCAAGCTTCATAAAAAATTTGAGACCAATACAACACTGCAAAGTGCATAGACTTCAGAATCATTAACTTGTTGGAGACCAATAAAAGAGTTGATCACATTAGCATTACACAATCGATTTGATCATTAATCATTACAGTACGATATTAATCTCAAGCACGTAAGTACGGTGTCTCTTCATGTCCAAGCAATATGCTTGGGTCCACTTCGACAGCGAACGGAGGCATGCCATCAAACTGATCATAATCATCGGACTGATCTGTTTTGTCCTCGACTCCCACGATTACTCTTTTACCCGGAAGAACTATGTGACGCTTTGGCTTTTGTGATCCTTCTTGGGTATTTTTATTCTTCGGTATGCTAGTCATATCCTTGACATAAAAAACCTGATGCACATCTTTGGCAAGGACGAATGGATCATCTTTGAACCCAATCTTGGTCAGGTCCACTATTGTCATTCCATATTCATCTTTCCTTACGCCAGTCAGTCTTACCCATTGGCAAAGAAACAGAGGGATGTTCAGCGCCCCGTACTCAAGCTCCCATATCTCTTCAATGATACCATAATAGGAGGTCTTGCACCCAACATTGTCGATCACGTCCATACTGACACCACTATTTTGGTTCGTGCTTTTTCGATCTTGAGATCTTGTGTAAAAACTATAACCATTTATATTGTAAGCTTGAAAGTTTACAATTGTGCTACAAGGTCCCCTTGCTAACAAAGCGAGTTGTGGATGAATCGTTGAGATACTGACAAGTTGTTCACTAAACCATGAGGGAAATGTTTCCAAGTGACGGCGTGTAATCCAGAGTTCTGATTTGGTTGGATTTTGAGAAGCAATAATCTTGTCGTGTTGCGTCCTATAAGGAGTCACCATGGATGATTGTTGCAAAATAGTTAGGTGTGCTTTATGGAGCAAATCAGTATTATTGCTCAAACTTGATTTCCTTCCGATGGTGCCCTTTCTCTGTAGCCTCCCCTCATGTCATGATACTGGAAGCCCAATCGAGTCAATTGAGTTGACAAAATCAACACAAAACTCAATGACCTCCTCAGTTCCATATCCCTTGGCAATGCTTCCTTCCGGATGGGCACGGTTAAGAACATATTTCTTGAGGATTGACATGAACCTCTCAAAAGGCCACATATTGTGAAAGGTATACTGGACCGAGAATAGTAATTTCTTTCACAAGGTGTACCAGGAGGTGCATCATAACATCGAGGAAGGAAGGTGGAAATGCCAACTCATAGCCGACAAGACATTGAACCGCATCATTCTGTAGCTTTCCTAGTTTGCCTGGATCGACTGCCTTCTGTGAAATTGCATTAAAAAATGCACAAACCTTTACGAGCAATAATCGTACATTCTCTGATAGAACACCCCTCAACACAACTGGAAGCAACTGTGTCATCAACATGTGGCAGTCGTGGGCCTTTAGATTTGTGAACTTCTTGTCTTTCATATTTATGATCCCCTTTAAATTCGATGAGTAGCTGGACAGAACCTTCAAACTGTTGTGGCAATCAAACATGCTTTCCTTCTCTTTCTTGGTGAGAGTGTAACTAGCAGGACCTAAGTAATCATCATCATCATCATCCTCTTCCGGATCTTTTTCATCATCATCCTCTTGCGGAACTTTTTCATTCTTATGAAAATCTTTCAGGTCCCGTCGTGCTTCCAATGTATCCTTCGAGTTGTCGTAACAACCCATGAAACCTAACACATTCACGCAAAGATTCTTCGTATGGTGCATCACGTCAATTGTGCGTCGGACCTCAAGGATTTGCCAATAACGTAGCTCCCAAAATATAGATTTCTTCTTCCACATTGGTGCATGCCCGTTGGCGTCAGTTGGAACAGGTTCACTACCGGCACCCTTTCCAAAAACTACCCTTAGATCCTTTACCATCTCAAATACGGTGTCTCCATTATAATAAGGTGGCTTCGTACGATGATCAGCCTTCCCTTTCCAATGCACCCCTTTCTTCCTTAAGGGGTGATTAGTTGGAAGATAGCAACGGTGACCCATATACACAACCTACTTACAATTTTTGAGATGAATACCTTGTGTTTTATGTAAACAGTGTGTGCATGCCTGATATCCCTTGTTTGTCTGCCCTGAAAGGTTACCTAGAGCAAGCCAACCGTTGATGGTAACAAACAACAATGCTCGTAGGTTAAAGCTCTCTTGCTTATTCTCATCCCACACACGTACACCTTCCTTCTTCTGTAGCAGTAATAGTTCATCGACCAATGCTCTTAGATACACATCAATGTCGTTGCCGGGTTGTTTTGGACCTTGGATGAGCACCGGCATCATAATGAACTTACGCTTCATGCACATCCAACCAGGAAGGTTGAACATGCATAGGGTCACATGCCAAGTGCTATGACCACTGCTAAACTTGCCGAATGGATTGAAACCATCCATACTTAAACCAAACCTTATGTTCCTTGGATCTTCATCAAAGTCTTCGATTTGTCTATTAATCTTTCTCCACTGAGACCCATGAGCCGGATGTCTCAGCATGTTGTCTTCCTTATGTTCCTCTTTGTGCCATCTCATCATCTTAGCATTTGCTTTGTTCCAGAACAAACGCGTCAAACGTGGTATTATAGGAAAATACCACATAACCTTCGCCAGAACTCTCTTCGTCTTGTCACGGTGCCCCTGGAGATCACCACCAGGATCTTCATCTCGCTGAATCTTATAACGTAGCGCTTCGCACATAGGACAAGCATCCAAATTCTCGTAATCCTTGCCCCGATATAGGATGCAATCATTAGGGCATGCAATCATATGTGGTGGACGGTAATTCATTGTTCTCGGGAAGCTTATTCTTCACAATTTTTAGCATCCCTTCAAATGCCTTATCAGACACACCATGTTTTGCCTTCCATTGCAGCATTTCTAGTGTAGTACCAAGCTTTTTGTGACCTGGCTTGCAATCTGGGTATAACGGTTTTCTATGATCTTCTATCATACGCTGCAACTTTACCTTTTCTTTTTCATTTTCGCAATCCCTATGTGCATCCTGTAGAACATGACCAAGATCATCAGCAGGGCCATCAGCATCTGCTGGTAACTTTTCTTCGTCGGCATCTTCCATCAAAGTATCTGGACAAGCTTGCCCTACGGCCCAGTCCGGATATCCTCCTCCTCTTCTTCGTTGTCTTCCATCACAACCCCTCTTTCACCGTGCTTGGTCCAAACCACATACTTCGGCATGAATCCGTATTTCAATAAGTGGAGGTGAAGTGTTCTCGAGTCACAGTAGTCTTTTTCGTTTCTGCAATCAGAGCATGGACAACAAATGAATCCCCTCACATTCTTGTTCGTTTTCGCCACTTCGAGAAAAGCATGCATGCCGGTAATGTAATCCTTTGACTGTCTATCGACGTTGTACATCTATTGCCGGTTCATCTGCATCATACAAAGTGAAAAATATAACTGCAGCAGATTTTTGAGTATTTAATATCCATGTTAATTCTACAACACTTTATTTTTTTAATTGTGTCATAACATTTAAGTATAAATACTATACACTATCCCTAGGTCTCATTTTCTAATAACTAAATTGATAAATTCTATTTTCTCTAATAATAAATAAAGCTAGCTAAAAGTTAAATTTATATAAAAACAAAAAAATCTTAGTACAAATGGATGAAAGAAGATAATCATAACAAATGATAACTACTTATTACTAAATCTAAAGTATACTAAAAACCTCATCTCTTAGCTCTTAAATCAAAATTTCTATTTTTCCTTCTCTAAATCATAAAACAAAATTTAATCACAGCAAATGAATGGAGGATGAAGAATTATACCTTAGCAACACTTTAGAGGTGAGAAATCTCCACAAATTGATGAAGAAAAATTTGGGCAGCACCTCCCTAGGCTTGAGGCGCCATAGGAGAGGAGCTAGCTTGAGCTCTCGGGTGAAGAATGGTTGGGCAGGGAAGAAGGAAGAAGAAGCTGGCGATTTTATATAGGCACGGCCTTTTGTCCTGGTTGGTAAAACCAACCGAGACAAAAGGGTGCCTTTTGTCTCGGTTAGTAAAACCAACCGAGACAAAAGGTGTACTAAAGGCCGCCCCCCACCCTTTTGTCTCGGGTTGGTTTACAACCCGAGACTAAAGGCCGGCCCCAATCATTGGGGCCAGAGAGCATTGAAGGCCAGGCCTTTAGTCCCGGGTGGGTTTACCACCTGAGAGTAAAGGGTGGGGGCGCTTTAGAGGCCACGTCCCCCCCTACCCAAACCGTTTTGTTTTTATAGTTTAATAAATATGAAGGTCTCCAAAAATTATGATTCAGCTTCCAAAAATTAGTCTCTGGCCTAACATCAATACTTAAGGTCTTAACAAAAAATATAAAAAAGTTCATACATCAATACTTAAGTAAGGTCTTAACAAACATAAAAAGTTCAAAATATATAACAATTGTTCACACATCAATACTTAAGGTCTTAACAAAGATAGAGGGGTGCATCCATGCATGACACATATTTCATACTCCATTTTTCTTCCTTAGATAGTCCATATAGTTGAAGTCTTCGATCTTGAAGTCAAGAACTTCATCGAAATATGCTAGAGAATGGATCAGTGCACTCTCTATCGCTTCACAATTACGGTCACATGGACTTTCATAAATTTCAAACAGTAGCGAGAAAAATTGATATGACATGCAAAATGAAAGATGAGCCTGATACTTCCAATCTCTTGTGTGTGTAGCATTTGAATCTCTGTAAGAAAATCCCACAACATCCATCACTTGCTCTAGAATTGCATGAAAGCTCATTGCCGCAATGGTTTGACCAAAGATATCCTATAGTTAAGAATAATGTTATTACAGCTCATAAAAACATGTTAAATAAGAAGATTAGAAAAATATTAAATGATGTTCCATACAATGTCATGGTCATTCAGCCGACAAAGTCTTTCTGCGGTCGTGATCACACTCCCTCCTCGAGTGCCTTGATTAGAAAATAAGAGTAATCCGGCACAAAGTACCCATTAGCGTTAAGTTGTTCTAAGCATGCCTACACGGCAGTCCTTTCAAAAGTCCTCCTAACCAGTGTAGGGGTACCCCACCCAACAATTGATACCATTTGGATGGGTTCTGAAGACAGCGAGGAGTGAAGTTGTCCTCGAACAGGTATGTCAAATGAGATTTTTAATTGTATGCAATTGTTTGGACCGATAACCGCGCATTGTGTAACAGGAGGGGTACCACCTAAATTTTGAACAACATGTGTGAGCCACTTCAAATGATTGAGAACCTGCATTGTATGAATATAAGATTATTATCCGTGTGTAGTACGTAAATATTAAATTTATACAAGGAAAGAATATTACTATGTTGGGACGAGGTCCCTGACTTCGACCACCAGTAGTGTCGGGGTTTGTTACCACCGGCAAGTAAATCTATACGAGGGGGCGTGTTCTGATCTACACGGTAGCACAGGAGACACTCAGAGTTATACTGGTTCGGGCCTCCGGAGAGTAACACCCTACGTCCAGTCGGAGAAGGGGTGTTCCTTATGCTCAGGGGTTTGCAACAGGGAGTACAAACAGGTCGGGAGAGGGTGCGCAGCCCCAAGTCCCTGGTGTGCAAGTGGTTCAAGTAGCAGGAGCCTGCGTACGTGTGTGCGTGGTTGTATGAGATGGGATATCGATGCTAAGTGCGTGTGGGGGTGGAGACGAACGTGTGTGCGTGGGTGCCCTGCCTCTCCCTTTTATAGTCGCAAGGGAGGAATCCAGGGCGATTACATCGAGTGCATATGAGCTAATCTATAGTGCGGGACCGTCCTTCTCTGCTCCGAGTTGTCAGACGGCAGGAGCGGCGAAGCACTGTTACGGGGCCTTGGGTGATGGTGCAGATCCCGTGCGTCCCAAGCCTCCGTCCCGAGGCCCCCCGTTCCCTCCTCTGAGTAGTTAGTCGGGTACGGGGGGTAGTGTACGTGTCCTGACCCCGCCAGGAGATCAGGGACTTGTCTCTTCTTCATAGCGTAGGATAGGGGTAGCCTGCTCCACGGGTAGGTGACGGCTTACACTGTGCCGTTGGTGGCACAGTGTTTCCCGTGCCCTCCGTGGTACGATGCGTACCGCCTCAGCTGGGGGCGGCAGGAGGATCCGTCCCCTGACACAGGATCGACCTGGTCAGGGCGGACCCGTGTAGGAAGGCGAACACGTGGCGGGCCGCGTACCAGGGTATCACGGGACGCCAACGGGGCCTGCGCTCCTGTGGCCTGGACGGCCAAGTCTTGAACTGGTCGGAGATGGGAAACCACTCGGGTGAGTGGGCGGTCTACACCGTGTTTCCCAATGCTTAGAGTGTAGCGTGTACTGTACCGTACACCGCTCAGCATTCGTTATGCCGTCCACGGTACGGCGGCCACTGTGCCGATGGTGGCAGGGTTTGACGAATCCGCCCCCTGACACCAAATCGGGCTGGCCCGGGCGGACCGCTGTGGCGGGGCGGACGCGTGGCGGCGCACGGGGGAGTGTGCGCGGAGATCCCGAGATCTCGATTCGGTGGGCCCACGCGCCCCATGCCTTCTCTGTGAAGCCCGCTCGAGCGGGTGACGGAAACTACTCGTGCGAGCGAGTAGTTGCGACGGCGGGACGGAAGCTACTCGTGCGAGTGAGCTTCCGCGGCCGTAAGGCAGAAACTACTCGTACGAATCGAGTAGTCGGGAGCGGGAATGGAAACTTGTCATACGAGTCGCCGCGCACTTGGGGAAGAGGTACGGGCGGTCGTGGGGCCCCTGTACCCTTGCTCGTGGCGGAAACTAGTCGTACGGGCCCTCACGTACTTGGGTAGCGTAACACTCGTTGTGTTAGCCGCCGGAGCATGCCGTACGTGGGCCCGTGCTGCGTTTTTTAGGGGTCTTGGTGGGCCCTGGTCCATGGCCTCGTCAGTAGCCCCCGAGCCTGGTGGGGGAGTCGTAGACTCGCTCCCAGGATCAACTATCACGGAGACGAGGAGATTTTTGCTGTGTCTTCTCTGGTGGGGACGCGCGAGCGGACCCGCGGGTAGTAGCTCCCGAACCCACGGACAATTCGGAGACTTGTGCGTGGGGTTAAATGCTGGAGTCTTGAACAAGTCGGAGACTAATGTCCTGGCGCGAGTCGTGGGGCGACTGGCGGAGATCTCGCGCTTGTCACGAGATCGCCGGGGCCCACTTCCCGTGACGTGGCGGCTCAATCATGGGCGGCGAGCGGTAGTGGGGCACGCCTTTTGAGGAGCAACTCTTCGGTAGGTGAAGGTCGTGGCCCGAGGCGACACGGGTATTAACTGCGGGAGGAGGTAATCATTCCCCCGCTTATATACCGCGGCCGCCGGGCAGTTTTCCCCCCTTCTGCTTTCTTGTGTTTTCCGCCGCCACCGTCTCTTGCCTTCATCCTCGCATTGCCGTGCCCGCCGTAGAGCTCGCCTCGCCTTCTCTTCGCAAGCTAGAGACGCCCGCCGTCACCATCGCCGCCGCCGACGAGATGTCGAACTAGTCTTCCTCGTCGGTGACCTGGGCCGACCTCGACCGCCTGGCTTCTGACGGCATGCTGCCGCCGCTGACCATGGCGGAGGAGTGGAGGGTCCCTGGGCTGGAGAACCGCACCGAGCCTCCGGCGGGGTATGTGGTCTTGTTCGTGCTGTTCCACGAGCGAGGATTCTCCGTTCCGGCGGGACGATTCATCCGTGCCGTGCTCCAGGAGTATGGCTTGGAGCTGCAGAACCTCAACCCGAACAGCGTCCAGCAGATGGCGGCATTCGAGGCCTTGTGCGAGGGGTACCTGAGGCAGGGAGCCCACTGGGACCTGTTCCGGTACTTCTATAAGTTCGTCGTCGTCAAGGACCACAACTCTGCGGCGGCCATCGGGTGCGCTGGCCTTCGCGGGAAGCAGGGGAGGATGGAGGAGTACATCCCCACCTATCTGCCTACTTCCAACAGCGGGTGGCACCGAGGGTGGTTCTATCTCAAGAACGACCCTGAGAACCCGTTACCAGAATTCACCGGCCGGTGGTACGACCGGGCACCGGCGAGGTGGGGCTACGGGCTGGAGAAGAAGGACCGTCCCCGGTTCCTTGACGACGCCCTCGCCGCCCTCCAGAGACTCCGCGCCAACGGATTGAACTTCATCACCGTGATCGGTGGTTACCACATGCGGGGGGTCGTCCCGCTCCGTCGCCGAGCGCTGCGCCTCTGGGAGATGACGGACGACTGGGCCCCTTTCGAGAGGACCGTGACCGCCCATCCGCTACCTTCGCTGGACGAGGTCCAGTGCCGGGTGGTCCAGGGCACCGATGTCAACTACGTATTCTGGCCGTCGCCGGGCGTGCTGCCGATGCTCCCGGCTGAGGCCACCGTGGAGCTGGTACGTTCTTTCCCGACTTCCTTTTGATTTGTTTGTTTTGATTGCGGATGGTGACTGTTTTCACGCTTGTGCAGATGAGGGATGTGCGCATCCTCGGCTCTCGCCCTCCACTGGAGGAGGACCGGGTGATCACCCGGGACACCGCCGTGCGGCAGCAGCGGCGAGGGGAGCGCAAGAGGGAGCACCAGCAGAAGGAGATTGTGAGGAGGGAGAGGAACGACAAGCGCGCCTCGCGCCGGTGCAACAGGGAGAGAGACGTCTCTGAGGACGAGGATCCCTCGCCGGTGCCGTCAGACACGGACGAGGAGTCCCCATTCGAGTGGTCCGATGAGGAGACGACGCCGTCCTCACAGCCTCATGGCGGGTCGACGTCCGCCTCGGCTGCCGCCGGCACCAGTTCAAGCCGGCAGGCGCCTCCCTTCTCTTCCCGGGCTGATCAGCCCGGAACAAGCAGCCGTGTTCCTCGGCGGGAACGCCGCGAGAAGGACACGAGCTCCCCGCGGCGTGGTGACTCCAGCCGCCCCGAGTCGAGGCGCGACAGCTCGTGCCACCACTCCGCACACCGGGGGTCTCGTTTGCCCTCTGTGCCCCCGCTTCGGGAGCCGCGGAGGGTGCCCAGAGCGGAGTGCCGTCGCCGACCCAGCTGTGCTTCGCGTCGATCGTCGTTGCCGGAGCGGGATGACCTCATCCCCGGCACCAGCTCCGACATTGAGGGGCAAGCGGATGGCGTCTCCGCGCGACTCTGCGGCCGGCTCCAAGCGACCTCGCCGCGCTGCGGAAGAGTGAGCCCCGAGTCACGGTTCTCAGTTTTTGTTTCGTATCTTTATTTATCATTGTCGTAACTTTCTTCTTGGTTCAGCGTGCCCGACCACCGCACCCTGAGGCCGGCGCCTATGAAGGCATTGCGCCGTCCTGCGCAGGCGGCCGACGACACGTCGGCGGCGAGTAACCCGCCGTCCTCCCTTCAGTCGAGGGCGGCGATGGAAGAAGTAAGCAGGTCTGGGACCCAGGTGACAACCGTCCCCCTGCAGAGAGCTGTGAGCCCGGCTCGCAGTGACCTGTCAATGGGGACGATGGGTTTGGGGGGTGAGGCCCCCCACAGAAGAAGCGCTCTCAGCCATGCGGCTGAGTTAGCGAGGTGCCTGTCCGGCGCCCTGGAGCAGAACGTCGAGGACCCTGCTCCCGAGGCGCGGGCGGGCGAAGACAGACAGCCAGCCCCCGAGTCGTTGATGGGGGTGGGCAATGATGCAGATGCTGGACGGCCAGCCCCCGAGTCGTTGGCAGGGATATGATGGCCGCTGATGCCGCGGGCTCTGAGGCCCCAGCCCCCGAGTCGTCGAGGGCAACGGGGAGCGGCCCAGCAGAGATGGAAATGGAGCCCCGAGCCCCCGAGTCGGCGGGAGGCTCTGGAAATGCTGTTGCAGTGGAGGTGGGGACGGGCGATCATACCTCCACGATCGTGGTGACCGAGGGGGCCGTCCCCATTTTGTCGGTCGCCGCATCGGACGCTGCCCCTGCGGAGTTGATCGTCATCCCGGCGTCGCCTTCGCCAGCTGCCTCTCCAACTGCGGTGATGGCTGAGCAGCCTTCTCCCCCGATCGTGGAGATCGGGGAGAGCTCGAGGGGGCAGAGGCCGACCACGTCGATGGCGGCGGAGGAGGAGGCGACGGAAACCCCGTCGCTCTAGCTGGTGCCCGTGTCTTCAGTCCAGGCTTCAGTGGGCCCAGACCTCGACAGCGATGCCGAGCTGGCGGCACGCCGCCGGTTGGAGCGCGGCCTGTGTCTGGTCGAGATGGCGCAACACCAGTCGGAACGGGTGATCAAGAACCTGATTCCCGCCTCGAGGGTGAGTCTTCTTCCCTCCTCTTCCTTTTTCGTGCTTGCTTTCTCTTTGTTCTCAGCCGTGCGGCTTGTGTGTGACTCAAGAGCTTGTCGGGTGCTCTGCGGACAGAGCTCGGGCCTTTGAAGCGCTCCGCGCGGAGAAGATCCGGCTGGAGATGCAGCTGGCCGCGGCCCGTCTCGCGGCAGCGGACAGCGAAGCTGGCCGGGCAGCAGAACGCGCGTCCCTCGAGGTGAGGACGAAGGCCGCTGAGGACAGCGCGGCCACAGCCCAAGCGGAGAAGGCCGCGCTCGAGGAAAGGCTGGCCGCGGCGGAGTAGGCGGCGGCGGCGTCTCGCTCCAATGCTGAAGCCACTGCCCGCGCCGCCCGTCATGAGAAGGCAGACCTCGAAGCCAGGGCAGGCCAGGCCGAGTCCGACCTCCAGTCGGCTCGCGAGCGGGTGACGACGCTCGAGGCTCAGGTTGGCACCGTCATCGCCGAGAGGGACCGTCAGGGGGAGATTGCCCAGAAGCGTGAGAATGAGATCCTCAGTGAGTACCCCACGACCTGTTATCTCTTGCTTTCTGTTTCTGTGCGGTTTCCTGATTAGGGGCGGCGTCTTTCCTCTGGGTGTACAGCTCTTCGCATGGAGCGCACCGACCTGCAGAAGCAGGTCGCGGAGCTTGAGAGCGCTGTGACCACACGCCTCGTCGAGAACCAGACGCTGGTGGAGTTGATCAAGGAGGCCAACGAGAAGTTCAACCGTAAGAGCTGTGTCCTCTTCATCTTTCGCCCTCCTTGGGCTGGCTTGTTTTTAGCTGATATTGGTTTCCTTGTTTTTCTCCAGAGGCCGTGACCGAGCTCAAGCAGGAGCGCAAGTCGCTCGGGGAGGCCCAGACCGAGATCAAGCAGGCGGAGGCGATCCGCAACACGATGGGTGCGGCCATCATCAAGGCGTGCAATGAGATCGGTGTTCCTCCCGGCAAGATGAAAGACCGCTTGGATTCAGCCCCTGCGACGGCTCGTCAACGGGAGACGGATACAGCTCGCGACGCCGTCCACAAGGTGGTGTCGATCTTCTTGTCGCATTATCCAGAGCTGGACAGAAGACTTCTTGGCCAAGGATGGTGCCCAGGTTATACCAACGAGCAATACAACGAGATCGAAGAAGGCGCCGTCGACTTTGCCAGAACCATGTTGAATCATGCCCTTTACAACCTGGGCCTGTAAAGAGAAACAAGTAGCCTCGCCGAGGCGTTTTAATCATGCTTGTAAAAGACTTGTGAGCTAGATGTTCGTGGCAGACTTCGAGGGTTAAGAACCCGTCTTTGTTTCAAGTTTTAAGCATTTTGATTGTTTGTTGCCCTTTTCTCGAGTAGTTAGAGCACTTGTGCGCCGAGTGAATCACTTAAAACTTTCACTAACGGTGTCTTGCCCCGTAGCCGCGGAGGCGTAGGAACTAGGCGACTCGACCGAGCTTAGTTTAGGAGCGTTACTACTCGAGCGGGCAGCCCCCAAGTACTTCGAAGAAAGATAGATGCATGTATACGTTTTTGCAAACAAGAAAACTCTTGAGAGTTTGAAACGGTTACTCAGAGTTCCTTGGAAGGGGTGAGTGACCGACAACTCGAGATCACAAACTTTGCTTGTGGGTCTTTGTACCGTAGCCGCGGGGGCGTAAGTACTCGGGACCCGGACGCGCAGGTTCGTGACCGTTGGAATCATCATTCATCCTCCTTTAAGAAAGGTGAGCGTACTGCGGCGATCATACGAGAAACCATTGATGGTTTTTGATCGAAAAAAGGTTTTGAAACGATCAGGGGAAGGGGGTCGTAACCCCCGGGTAGCCCCCGTGCCCATGGACAAGTCGGAGACTTGCCCATGGGATAAGACAAGCATAAAGGTACTTTTTACTTGAGTAAAAGATGTACGCTTGTGAAAAGATGTCATTTCATGAAGAAAAAGCAGCTCAGAGCTCTTGCATTATCATAAAATGAAAGCAAAGTAAATGCTTAAGGGTAAAAACGGTGTAGCTGCTCTATGTTCCAGGCGTTGGAGATGACCCTGCCGCCCTCGTGTTTGAGCTTGAAGGTTCCTGGGTGGGGTACTTGATCGACGATGTATGGCCCCTCGCATGGAGGCGAGAGCTTGTTTCAGCAGCGAGCTTCTCAGACCAGATTAATGCCTCAGCGAACTGGAAGCATTCATCATCGCATTCGTATGCGTACTGGAAGGTTGTACCAGCTGTGATGATGCCTTTCGGGTCGGGCATCTTTAGCTTGAGGTACGTGCAGTTGGGGACGGCCATGAACTTAGCGTAAGCTAGCCTTCCGAGTATCGCGTGATACGTCCCCGGGAAGCCCACCACCTCGAAGGTGAGGATTTCCGTTCGGAAGTTGTTCGGAGTTACGAACGTGATGGGCAGATCAATCTGCCCGAGTGGGACCGCCTTCATTCCGGGTACGACCCCGTGGAAAGGCGCCTTAGACGGCCGCAGTCGGGACCGTGGAATCCCCATGTCGTCCAGGGTCGACATGTAGATGACGTTGAGGCCGCTGCCTCTGTCCATCAGAACCTTGTGCACACGCTTGGTGCCGAACAAGGGTGACACAACGAGCGGGTAGCTACCCGGTCGTGGTATGTGATCAGGATGATCGTGCCGGTCGAATGTAACCAGCATCTCCGACCACTTTAGGTAGGTCGGAGCAGCGTGCTCGAGTTGGTAGACTTCTCGTCGTACCAGCTTCTCCTGGCGCTTGGGCAGCCGTGCCTCCGAGCCTCCGAAGATCATCATCACAGCTCCGTCCTCTCGAGGGTAGGCGGCATCGTCCTTGCCCTTGTCCTTTCCTCCGTCACCAGTCGGAGGGTCGCTTCGCTTCTTCAGCGTGCCGACGAGGTAAGTCTTCATCAGATTGCAGTCCTTGAAGGCGTGCTTGACCGGGCCCTCGTGATTAGGACACGGGGCGTCCAGCAGCTTTTCGAAGTGACCCGACGAAGGGTTGCCTCTGGGCCTCGCTGTCTTTCGATCGACAGCGGCCACCAAGGTGTCCTCTCGGTACCTCTTATCTTTGTTCTTCTTCTTCTTGACTGGTGCGGATGGACCTTCTCCGAGTTCGGCCGGCTGCTTCCCCTTGCCCGTGCTGCGGGTGAGCATCGCAGCTACGGCCTCTTCCCCGTTGGCGTGGTCAGTGGCGATGTCGAGCAGCTCCCGAGTAGATCGCGGCTTCCGTCGCCCGATCCGATGGATCATAGTGGCGCACGTGGTGCCATTCTGGAAGGCCGAGATGACGTCCGTGTCAGTGGTTTTGGGCAACTCGGTGCATCGCTTGGAGAAGCGTCGAATGTAGTCCCGCAAGCTTTCGCCCTTCATCTGCTTGCAGTTGCGCAGGTCCCAGGGGTTCCCCGGTCGGGCGTACGTGCCCTGGAAGTTGCCGATGAAGGCGTCGCGTAGTTGCGACCAGCTGTCGATCTTGCCACGTGGCAAGTGCTCCAGCCACGTGCGAGCCGAGTCTGCGAGGTGCAGCGGCAAGTTCTTGATGATGAACAAGTCGTCGCGTGCTCCGCCGGCGTTGCATGCCAGTCGATAATCTTCCAACCAGACGCTGGGGTTGGTCTCGCCATCATACTTGGGCACGGAGGTCGGGGCTCTAAAGCGTGAAGGGAAACGAGCGCTGCGCACATTCTTCCCGAAGGCACGTGGCCCTTGGGCGTCAGGCGAACCGCTCCTGCTCCGGTCCTCGTTGCTGTCGTACCAGCCTCCGCACCGCCGGTTGTACTCCTTGCGAGGTTGCTCCTCGCAGTCGTCGTGCTGACTCGCGTCAACCCTTCGTTGTGCCTTGAGGGTATCGCGTGCGTCGTGGTGGGGTCCCAGTCGGCTCTTGACTGGTACGTTGACCTCCTCGGACCGTTGCGGTTGTCGTGACGGCACCGCGGGCCGTCATTGCTCCGAGTGCCCGCGACCCTGCGAGCCCCGCTGTCGAGAAGCGGAACTCTCTACCTGCTGCACGGCAGCAGTCTCGAGGAGGGTCTTGATCTGCTTATGCATCTCTTTCTCTTGAGGCGTGGCGGGCTCTGGTACCTTCTGAAGAAGGATTGCTGCTGCCGCCAAGTTTTGCGACGCCCTTTTGAAGACGGGCGTGCCGTCAACGACATCTCGGTCGTCGTTCATGATGCGCTCTTGGACATCCCTTGCTCGCATGCGAGCAGGGGTCGGGTTTGGGTCCTGCCCGAGTTGTTGGTGGAGCCGTGCCCGCTCGTCGTCGAGCTGTCGCTGCGTATCCTCCAACTCGTCCAGTCGAGCGCGTTGTGCAGCGGGGTTGGGTGGAACCGGAGCCTCCGCCGCGCTGTCCGCTGTCGAGCTGTGGGCGGAGTGAAACGCTCCATCCAGCGTGTGGGCTGTAGCTGGCATCGGCGGGATGTTGACGACGAAGCACTCGCGCGAGGGGTCGTAGCCCCCGTCGTCCGAGTCGTCAGAGTAGCCGAAGCAATAGTCGGCCGACGCTTGGAAGTGACGGAAGGCGTCGGCATTGCGAAGCCCGGAGTAATCCCACTCCGGACCCGAGACGTCATCAGTACCGTCAGTCACAAGGTACTGCTCGTCGGGCGAGGTCTCCGGCAACTTCATGTTGCACAGCAGACGATGACGCAGGTAGTTGGCGTACACAGCCGGGTCCGTGCTTGACGAGGAGGAGTAGTAAGCCGTTGCGGGGCCTGTCCCTTGGGAGGGGGGAGGCCTCGGTACGCCCTCCTCGGCGATGTGCTCCGTCGAGTCTGACGGGGAGTCGTTGGCTGCGTCAGCGGCCTGCGGCATGCCAGCTTCGACCCGTGGAGGGGAGCCAGCACGCGCCATCCTACGTCGGTCCGCCTTGGCTTGCTTCCCACACTTGCCCGAACGCCTCTTGCGTCGGGGCGCGCGTGCCGCGACAGCCGGTGCTGGTGCAGGCGCAGGCGCGCTGGTGGTTTCGCCGACGAGGCGCATGAGGTAGCTGTCCCCGGTCGCCTGGAAGTTCAGGCTTCCAAAGCGAAGCTCGAGCCCGACGTGGAGCGAGCCCGGTAATCCCACAGGGGAATCCATCAGCAGCAGCTTGGTGAAGACTTTTTTCGGAACGGAGGATGAGAGGGCCGTGCGGACCCTAAAAATATCATCGAAAACACGCGAAGTCCCCTACCTGGCGCGCCAACTGTTGCGGTTTGTTACCGCCGGCAAGTAAATTTATACGAGAGGGCGTGTTCTGATCCGCACGGTAGCACAGGAGACACTCGGAGTTATACTGGTTCGGGCCTCCGGAGAGTAACACCCTACGTCCAGTCTAAGAAGGGGTGTTTCTTATGCTCAGGGGTTTGCAACAGGAAGTACAAACAGGTTGGGAGAGGGTGCAGAGCCCCAAGTCCCTGGTGTGCAAGTGGTTCAAGTAGCAGGAGCTTGCGTACGTGTGTGCGTGGTTGTATGAGATGGGATATCGATGCTAAGTGCGTGTGGGGGTGGAGACAAACGTGTGTGCGTGGGTGCCCTGCCTCTCCCTTTTATAGTCGCAAGGGAGGAGTCTAGGGCGATTACATCGAGTGCATATGAGCTAATCTACAGTGCGAGACCGTCCTTCTCTGCTCCGGGTTGTCAGACGGCAGGAGCGGCGAAGCACTGTTACGGGGCCTTGGGTGACGGTGCAGATCCCGTGCGTCCCAAGCCTCCGTCCCGGGGCCCCTCGTTCCCTCCTCTGAGTAGTTAGTCGGGTACGGGGGGCAGTGTACGTGTCCTGACCCCGCCAGGAGATCAGGGACTTGTCTTTTCTTGATAGCGTAGGACAGGGGTAGCCTGCTCCACGGGTAGGTGACGGCTTACACTGTGCTGTTGGTGGCACAGCGTTTCCCGTGCCCTCCGTGGTACGATGCGTACCGCCTCAGCTGGGGGGCGGCAGGAGGATCCGTCCCCTGACACAGGATCGACCTGGTCAGGGCGGACCCGTGTAGGAAGGCGAACACGTGGCGGGCCGCGTACCAGGGTATCACGGGACGCCGACGGGGCCTGCGCTCCTGTGGCCTTGACGGCCAAGTCTTGAACTGGTCGGAGATGGGAAACCACTCGGGTGAAGGCATCTAGGCCCCTAAAGTGTGTTTTGGTAATTAATGACAATCATAGTGGACTAACATTTTTATCGAGATAAAAGAATAGGTTAGTCCCCGTGGTGATGCGAGCTTCATAAGAAATAGTATTATCATCAACATCATCATCACTATCATCATCATTAGCATCCTCAACTATTACCTTGGTTTCACCTTTTGCCATTAGACAAAATGGCTTGGAGAAGAGTGAAGGAGCTTCCTTAATAGCAATTCCGGCAAGACCTCTTGAAGGTTTGTCATCATCATCTTCTTCATCGGAGCTTGCATCGGAATCCCATTCAACAAAATAGGCTTGCCTATTTTTCTCCTTCTTGTAGTACTTCTTCTTTTTATTCTCATTTTTCTTGTACTCACTTTTCTTGCCCTTCTTCTTGCCATATTTATCTTCTTTCTTGTTTGGACAATTGATTGATATGTGTCCAACTTCACCACAAGAAAAACAATCTTTTCCTTCAAAAGGATTCTTCTTTGATGATTGCCCTTTCTTCCCAAATTTCTTCCTATTCATGATTCTTCTAAGCCCTCTAACAACAAGAGCCAATTCTTCATCCGTGTCACTCTCTTGTTTTTCATCACCATCTTCTTCTTGAGAGGCTTTGGCCTTGAGAGCGATACTTTTCTTCTCCTCAACCTTAGCTTCACCATGCACTTCCTTTTGTGATTGCTTGAACATATCATGAGTGAGCACTTCACCAAGTACCTCCGTGGGAGTGATTGTCTTCAAATTTGATCTCACAAGCAAAGTCACAATAGTCTCATATTTCTCCGGAAGACATCTAAGAAACTTATGAGAGAAGTCTTGATCCGGGACATCAAAATCAAGGCACTTGAGTTCATTCATGATATCATTCAACCGGTTGAACATGGTTGAAATGTCTTCATCTTTCTTCATAGTGAACTCATTGAATTTTCCTTTATACAAATAAAGTTTAGCTTCTTTGACGGTGGAAGTCCCTTCATAAATTTCCATAAGCTTCTCCCATATCTTATTTGCTTGCTTGAGACCCTTGACTCGGTTGAATTCACTAAGAGTAAGAGCATTGTAGAGCACACTCAATGCTTGATTGTTGTACTTTATGTTGTCCGTGTCTTGTTGTGTTGGTTTATCCGGATCCGATACAACATATCCCTCTTGCACAATTCTCCACAAATTTCCTTCCAAGGCTTGAAAATGAACCTCCATTCTAGTCTTCCAATAGTCATAGTTTGTTCCATCAAAGACCGGAGGTTTTCCCACATGAAACTTTGTCTTCTCATCTGTCATTGTCCTGCTCCGGGATGGTTAAATCCTTCAAATATGGAGTCCTCGGCTCTGATACCACTTGTAGGATCTAGGACACCGACTAGAGGGGGGTGAATAGGCGGTTTAAATTCTAAAAGCACAACACTAGACAAATTTAATTAGAACAACAAGGGGAATTAAATTTCTAACTATCCTAGGTCTATGTTGAGGGTTTGCAACCTAGGATGACAAGATACAATTCAATCTCTAGTAAGTAAAAAGCTCAAAGTAAATGCTTGAAGGTAAAATGAGCAAGAAGGTAACCAAGCACTAGAGACGAAATTTATCCCGTGGTATCGGTGACTTGCCGGTCACCCCTAATCCACGTTGAGGTGGATTCAATGTTCAACCTCTCCTCTATCAAGGCACCGCTTGATCTTTGAGACGGTTAGAACCAAAGAACCACTCCACACCTCGATTCCACTAGAGTTGCTCTTTACCGCTCCGGTGAGGTGAGCACAACACCCCTCACAACAATCTTCCAAAGGCTCCTTCACAATCTTCTTTGAAGAGCTCAAAGGAACCACAACCTTCAAGCCGTCTAGGAGGCGGCAACCTCCAAGAGTAACAAGCCAATGACGCTTGCTTGAAGACTCCCTAGTGCCACAAAACTCAAACTCTTGATGCAAAGCACTAGGATGCTCTCAATCTCACAAGAATGCAACCACTAAGCAAAGTGAGTGAGAGAGAGGGAAGGGAGAGCTCAAGGTATGCAAGAAAGCTTTTCAAAGTGCCAAGAGAGGCTCTCCCAACCAGGACATGGGGTATAAATACCCCCTTCCCACGCAGCTAGCCGTTATGTGCTGAAAACGGTTTAAAACAGGGCCCGCGGACAGTCCGCCCCACACTTGGCGGACAGTCCGCCTCCCAACTTCAACGGCTCGAAAACGTGTCAGAGAAGACCGTTACAGGGCGCGGACCGTCCGCTAACAGAGAGCGGACCGTCCGCCGTACAAGCTAAAAACTCAGTCAAACTGACCGCGGACAGTCCGCCGGCAAAAAGTATTTTCTAACCCCCAGAACACGGTTCTGTTAGAATGGTTCGCTGAACGGTCCACCTCACAAGAATTGAACTGCAGACAGTCCGCCACAAAGGGCCGGACAGTCCGCCGGCAAAAGGTCGGCGCTGCCGTCTGGGACTTAGTCGATTTTCCTCGTGATCAATCAGCCTGCGGACCGTCCGCCACCCTGAGCGCGGACCGTCCGCTTGTCTCGGACTGTCCGCCCCAAAGGCCACGGACTGTCCGCAGTTCGACAGTCAGCTTTTCCCAAAACAGATTTTTTTTCTTCTTCCTTTTGCACTTTCTCAAACGTTGTTAACCCTCATACATGCAATGCAAGTATTTGAGCAAAGTGGCACTATAGAACCGTCAAGCAAATGCAATTGACCCCTCTTGATAGTACGGCTATCTAGCCTATTAATCCAGTCAATTTGCACCCTCTAATCACCTCTTGACCGGTAAAAGAAAAACCTATCTTATACCTTTGCCTTGAGCTCCTTTTTGGTTCACCATACTCACAAGTATAGCAAGTCATTCTTATGAAGCTCGCATCACCACGGGGACTAACCTATTCTTTTATCTCGATAAAAATGTTAGTCCACTATGATTGTCATTAATTACCAAAACACACTTTATGGGCCTAGATGCCTTCATCGGGTGAGTGGGCGGTCTACACCGCGTTTCACAATGCTTAGAGTGTAGCGTGTACTGTACCGTACACTGCTCAGTATCCGTTACGCCGTCCACGGTACGGCGGCCACTGTGCCGATGGTGGTAGGGTTTGACGAATCCGCCCCTTGACACCAAATCGGGCTGGCCCGGACGGACCGCTGTGGCGGGGCGGACGCATGGCGGCGCACGGGGGAGCGTGCGCGGAGATCCCGGGATCTCGATTCGGTGGCCCCACGCGCCCCATGCCTTCTCTGTGAAGCCCGCTCGAGCGGGTGACGGAAACTACTCGTGCAAGCGAGTAGTTGCGACGGCGGGACGGAAGCTACTCGTGCGAGTGAGCTTCCGCGGCCGTAAGGCGGAAACTACTCGTACGAATCGAGTAGTCGGGAGAGGGGACGGAAACTTGTCGTACGAGTCGCCGCGCACTCGGGGAAGAGGTACGGGTGGTCGTGGGCCCCTTGTACCCTTGCTCGTGGCGGAAACTAGTCGTACGGGCCCTCACGTACTTAGGCAGCGTAACACTCGTTGTGTTAGCCACCGGAGCATGCCGTACGTGGGCCCGTGCTGCGTTTTTTAGGGGTCTTGGTGGGCCCTGGTCCATGGCCTCGTCAAGTAGGTAAGTCAATCACACCATGGGTGAAGTGTATGCTTGGAGGACGAGCCAAAGGTGGCCGGCCATCAAAAAAAGATTCCACGACCGCCTCCACGGCGACCTCCACAGCGACCACCGCGACCAGAATAACTTGCCATAGTTTTCCAAAACTACTACAATCTCAGCAATATATATAAAACAATCCATTTGTATCAACTCTTATGGTACAAATTGTACTCCATCTCATATGGCACCTCGCTCTCCCACTTACAATTCTACATCACTAAGCTACAACCCTACATCTCCTACCTAGCTACAGCCCTACATCACCGAGCTATGTTGTGTACAACTCAGCCCGCCGGTGATGTAGTGTTGTAGCTAGCTAGGATGTAGGGCCACTGGTAGAGAACCAACCGACTGTATATAAAAAAAGAAAATAAGAGAGTGCTTAAATTTATTCTATATAAAAACAAAATAAGACACTATCCCTAGGTCTCATTTTCTAATAACTAAAAAGATAAATTCTAATTTCTCTAATAAAAAAAATAAAGCTAGTTAAAAGTTAAATTTATTCTATGTCTCATTCTACATAAAAAAATAAAATTCAATTTTTTATATAAAAAAAACAAAATTCTTAGTACAAATGAATGAAAGAAGATATAATGTTAGTAGCTATATAACTACTCCCTCCGTATCGAAATATTTGTCGCTATTGACTTTTTTTATAACTTTGACCATTCGTCTTATTCAAAAAATTATACAAGTATCATATATTTTCTATACTACATGCTTTAGTATTGTAGGTATTTTAAGCTTGACTTGTCCGTTTACATATTTGCAATAATTTTTTGAATAAGACGAATGGTCAAAGTTGCGAGAAAAAGTCAACGACGACAAATATTTCGATACAGAGGGAGTACTTGTTACTAAATCTAAAGTATATTAAAACCTCATCTCTTAGCTCCTCCAACCTAGAAATCAAAATTTCTATTTTCGCCATCTCTAAATCATAAAATGAAATTTAATCACAACAAATGAATGGAGGATGAAGAATCAAACCTTGGGCAGAGAAGAATGAAATAGAGGCTTGAGGAAAAATTTGGACAGCACCTCCCTAGGCTTGAGACGCCATGGGAGAGGAGCTTGAGCTCTCGGGTGGTGAAGAATGGCTCGGGCAGAGCAGAATGAAGAAGGAGCTGGCGATTTTATAGAGACACAGCCTTTTGTCCGGGCTGGTAAAACCACCCGGGACAAAAGGCCGGCACCAATAATTACGGCCAGAGAGCCGTTGGAGGCCAGACCTTTAGTCCCGGGTGGTTTTACCACCCGAGACTAAGGGGAGGGGGCGCAAACGGCCTTTAGAGGCCACGTCGCCCCAAACCCTTTTGTCCCGGCTCCAAAGTTGAACCGGGACAAAAGGGGTGGATAAAAGGTCGCCTCTCTACCAGTGATCACTGATTCATGGCTGGCGGTGAGATGCAATTGATATACAAAACGTACAAGAAGGAAGTTGAACGAGGAACGTGACGGCATGCTCACCTATGGCATATGATAAACTACGGAATAGCGACGACCGCGGTGAACCGACTTTGTTGAGGATCGCGGCAATGGAATCACGTCGGCCGGGGCTCCCCTCAAGCAGCTGGATTGCACACGCAAGACAGTGTCCTAGGGATGAGCTGCCACCATGCGGACGACGAAGACATCAAGGTCACAGATCACGAGAGATGAGGATAAGATGAAAAAGGAAACGAGGAGATTGGCGACGTGCCGGTGTTCTCACCCAAAGCAGAAGATGAGCGACAGCTTGAGATCAATCTTGATGAGGACGATTTCTGTTCGACCTTCAGCTTGGACGTGCTCCTCCGATGTGCAGCAGATCGTCACGGGGACGGCAATCTCGACAGGCTTCGGTATTAGTGCTGGCTCTTGTGGTGAAGTTCTCCCCGGCGGCCGGCATAGATGGATCCACAACGACGTACATGTTCTGGACGGCTTCCTGGTGCTGCTCCTGGTGCCGATGAGATGCAGAAAAGAGGCTTGGTGTGGATGCGGTTTACAAAGGAGCTAGGGCATGCATAAAGATCTTGCCGATGCGGCTGCGATGGTTTTATAGGTCGGGTAGACTGCTGGCCTCGGCATGCATACCAGGAACGGGCTAGAGCGGATTTGGGTACGGAGTTTGTCACGACGGCGGCGGCACGCTGCAGCTAGGGCACAGGTTAATGCGTCGGGCAAATCTGGACAAAAAAAATAAAGGAGAGCTTGACGACGTGCCATGTTGGGCCGGCCTGGAGCCCTTGGCGTTCACAATTCCATCCAATTAACCGAAACAAAAATGCAGCTGTAGAGTTATCTGGGCTGCTAACATCCACTGGAAAGAAATAGAGAAAAGAATGGGCGGGAGACAGCAAAGAAATTAAGCATGACGTGGAGGATCATACTTGCATTGGGAGAATATTTAGTGATGATCGGATTGTAGAAGCTTAAAGAGTTTCGGGAGTTTCGGGGTACTGGGAGTATATGACGAGATGAGTCCAATTAAAATATTGGAGCTCGAGGAAAATATTTTAGAGACTTCTATTGTAAAGATTTAGCTCAAGGAAAAAAATAAATTTCAGAGAAAAAGTTAGAAAATTCTCAGAAGGACTTGATCGACATCTGAACGTATTTTTCAAAATGTTTTGCACTCATGAAACACCAAATGCTTCGGCATGAATGCAACACACATTGGACCATTTTATTTAATTCAGAAAGACAACTAAAGGGTTTTTCCTATACTATATTCCCTGTAAAGAAAATAAATGTTGAGAAAATTTTCAAATTATGAGAAAATTGTTATTTAGTTATTCTCTATATTCACATCCTGAAATTGGAAATTCAGAGTGTGAGAGAATAAGTCCCACCTCAAACCAAAACTACGGAGACCAAAATACACAATGGAAATCTCGAAACCACTTCTGTCCAGCAGGGGACTGTCTAACTGTATAGGGGGGCGGCGGTTAGACCTCCTTGACAGGAAACACCAAATCGATCGAAACCGAAGAAAACAGACTCGAAATTTGCTCAAACTTTAACCATGGCTTTCTCTGATCATGGCCATCATGCTCCCAGAGATCTCCTCGAAAACCAATCTTTGACTAGAGGATACCTAGGGCGGTCTAACCTCCTTCCTGGGACGATTAGACCCCCTTGGACTGGCTCCAAGAAAAGGTCAAAAACTAGGCCAAACAGAGTCGAAACAAGATGAAAATTTGACCATGGCTTCTCCTGATCAAAGCCAACTTGCTCACGGAAGATCTCCTAAAAAAGCCAAACTTTTTCCGAGATGGACCCTAGGGCGGTTAGACCACATCTCCCACGCTGTTAGACTGTCCTCCCCAGGCAGCTCGGGAATAACAACACCAGCAGGTCAACTCTCAACTTCCCATCAATCGATCTCTTGATTCACCTAACGGATTGAAGCAAAACTTTGGAGATAGGTGGGTTACCTCCTGAACAACCTCCAGCTCAAAGCTTATGCCCCAAATCGCTCTCAATCATGAGGAATCGCAAATCTTGCGCCTCTACCTCAAGAACTCGGGCAACTCCGAAAACCACAAAATCGAAGGCCTTTCAACATATATGTGAAAAATGTTGAATAGTATATAACTAGCAGTCAACATTTCAAAAAAAATAAATCCAATATTTCTTTAAGCCTAGTTCAACATTTTGAAAAGCTATTCTAACATTTTTATCTAAATGTTGAAGCAACGTTTCGTCAAAGAAAAAAGTTGAAGCAGCATTTCTTTATAATTAGTTGCTTTCAACATTTCAAATAACTAGAATCAAGAATTCTTAAAGTCCCATTCAACAATTTGAAAAAAAACTAATTCAAAATTTATGTAAAAATATTAAATATTATCTAATTATTTGTCGACATTTTAAAATATTAAATTCAACATTTCTTTAACCTTAGTTAAACATTATTATGAAAATGCTGAAAGGCTATCTCAACATTATCCATGTAAAATGTTGAAATAGTATATAAAGAATAGTTCAACAATTATCGAAAAGCTGCTCAACAATTTAGAAAAACTACCTTAACATTAAATGAAATTTGTTGGAAAATATCGTATTCAACATTCCTTAAGATCTAGTTCAACAATACTAAATTGACATGCCATCTATTCTATGCTGAGCATAAAGAGAAATGTTGTTACAAGATGAAAAAAAAGATATGCAATACCTTTCTTCAACCGAGGGCAAGCGCTATCCTCCTTGAACTCAATAGGAAAAATTCACCTTCAACATTGTTCCCTCGTCTTCCTGCACCATTACCAAGTTCCATATGTGCCCAGTACTTTCATCTTCATGCACCTGCACATAAAGAGCATATGCATCACATACACTGCTATGTGCATATATATAGACCTATGATATTAACTAACACATATGGTAATACAGTCAGTTGAGAATGGAGCACACAAAATGGGGTCAAATTGATTATTTTTTATTTGGTTGGCGGACATAGGTTAATTGACAAATGAAAAAAGTGGCCACTATCTATTTCTAATGCCCTCCTGGTTTTCATGATGCTCCATCTCATATATGTAGTTATATCATGTACACAACAATATTACAAGACTGTACAATTTTCACTGATCTCATATGGCAAATAGGCTCTAATATTTCACCAAATATAACTTTGATATTGCTAGTGATAAAAAAACATGTGACAATATCAACATTCCAGTATAGAGAAGCTCAGCCTATCAACCACTGCATGTGACTTTGAAGTAGGTACCTTACATAGACAAAACTTAATCATTGTTAGAATTACAAAAAATGTTGAGCCGTTTTAGAAATGTTTGAAACTAATGAACCTAATGGTGAAAAAGTGTAGGATAATGTTAGATTGAAATCATATCAGTTAATAAGAAGCTCAACCTATCAACCAATACAAGCTCAACCTATCAACCACTGCTTGTGACTTTGAAATAGGTACCTTAAATAGACAAAAATTGATCATTGTTAGAATAACAAAAATGTTGAACAGTTTTAGAATTGTTTGAAACTAATGAACCTAATGGTGAAAAAGTGTAGAATGAGGTTAGATTGAAATCATAACAGTTAATAAAATGCAAAGTACCAATGCAATTGTAGGGATGCATGATGCAGTGGAGGTGATGGAGCAAAACTGATTCTTAACAAAATGGAGTGTTCCAGAGGTGATGGTGGAGAGAAATCTTGTAACGACACAAAGCGAAAATCAAGGAGGAGGAAACCCTAATGCCGCCTTCACGAGGAACCAAGAGAAGAAAGCTCCTGTGGGGCAATTACTATGGACACCGGCGAAAAATCCTGGACGATCCCCCTCCTAATCGAGCCGAGAGAAGCGAGCCGGCAGCGGAGCGAGGCAGCAACAAAGCAAATTAACGTACTCACCTCCGCAATGCCCACGCAGCCAGCGAAACCAACGAGAAGAGAGGCCTCGCGGTCAAATCCCAACGTGCGTCGGCATAGAACTCCCCACAGACGCCTCCTCATCGATGCGAGACGAGCGCGCCGGCGGAGAAGCGGCACCGCCTCGTCCTCGAGACGCACATCAGGGGAGAAAATAGCGGCAGCAACTCGCGAGCTTATGACGGATTAACATAACAGAATAGGAAAAAAGTCTAAGCAACTAGACCAAGCAGATCGGACGGTGGAGAAAAGATGCACGAATCACAGACCTTGGAAGTTTAAGTCGTTCCTATCTTCCGGAAGATATATAGGAATTCTGGATGGTGATAAAAAAACACACGGTCGCTGAAGGCCCGCTAACGACCCACTCAGCATCCTCCTCATTCTTCCTCCTGCTCGAGTGAGCCGCGCGTCCTTCATCTTCCTCGCGACTCTGTCGTCCTTCTTCCCCCGCGCCGCCAACCTCTTCCGTCTCCAGCGTTAGGAGCTGCCGGTCGCCGCACCCTAACCCGGTTCCTCCGGGGAGCTCATCGTGATTTCCTCGCCGCCTCCAGAGGTCGCAGCTGGCGGCCTCTGCCGCCTTGCCGCTTGTCCACAACCCACTGCCAGGGACCTCTGGCCTCACCACAAATAACCACCACCCCCACCCATACCCTAGCCCGCCAGCTATCCACCCACCAACCCCGGCTGGCGGCGTCCCCGCTGCCGGCCTTCCCTTTTGACCCCACCCCTTTTTCTAGGTCCGGCAGCTATTAGACCTCCCCAGGAACTGAAGCCCGAACCCCGAAGCCGGCAGTCACCGGATCAGAGCAAGAGAAGGAAGCTACGGTGGAAGGAGGAGGAAGATGATGGAGGGGAGTCGCTGACAAATAGGGCCCACGTGGCATGACAGTTTGCCTATCTATCGCTTCAGCACCATATAGGGTCCCTTTGGCACAGCTTAAGGAGCAGCTTAGGAAGTTGTTTTTGGAACAACTGTGCCAAAGGGGTGCGCAAAAGAGCTTTGGACCGTAAGCTGCCACGTTTTACGCTCTCTAGAGCGAAAACGGCGTCACACAGTGGAAAAGGCAGCTTTGCCCGCTTCCTCCGTGCGGCTGCCTACTTGCATTTCCAAAGTGCCCCTAGAGTTGGTAGAAATTACATGGAAAATGCCATCTGGGGCCACGCATTGATTCCCAGTGCACTCTCTCCCGCGTACACATCGGCTCCTCCCGTTTCTTCCCCATATGCTCTAGAGCAACCAGGCGGCAGCGACGGCGCAATGGAAGAGCAGGATCCGACGGCGGGCACCGGAGAAGGAGGTCTGGTGGCCAGAATTGGTAGATCCGGTGGGGCACTCCAGGATGCGGTCACCGGTGGTGTTGGCGATGGTCCGTTCGTGCCCGCCCCAATGGTTGGCACCACGCCGTTCTTGTGGCCGGGAGGTATGCCGGCGGCCCCCTGGGCACCCTCTAGCCGCCGCGGGCGTGCCTCCTGTCGTGGTGACCGGCGCATGGCCCAACCTCCCTGATGCGGCTGCAGACGCAAGCGCCGTGGAGCCGGACGGCGCTGCCAACAGTGCTGCGGCACGTGTCCCAAGTGCGGGAGTGGTCGGCGCATGGCCCGGCCTCCCCGGTGCCGCTAGAGGCGCAAGCACCACGGGGCCGGAGGGTGCTGGCCACGGTGCCACTGCGTCGGGCATGATGGGCGAAGGCATCCCTGGCCATGGTGGTTGGCCAGAGTTTTTGGCCACCGCAGCAGCTGCGTTGGCCAACTCTCGCGTCCTCACTGGAGCGGCGCCGGTGGTCAGCAACGACACATCCTCACAGGAGGTTCGTCCTGATGCATGGTGCATGGAGAGGTTTGAGGTTCAGGCTGCCTCTCTTCCATCTTGGCCTTGATAGGTCGCCGGAGAGGTGGCCACACACCAAGGCCGCCACCAGTAGCTAGGAATTCTACTGCTCCTGCATCTACGTCGACCTCACCGATTTTGGGTATGAACTACTGCTCCTGCTCCATTGAATTACTTGTTTTGATTACCTGTGCTATGAATTTGTTTGTGAAATTGATTTGCTAATATAACTGCTAGTTGAATGATTACTAGTAGCATGTATGGTAGTTGAATGTTAGATTTTTGGTTGTTTGCTTCCTTATGAACTGATCTTGTTGGCAATAGTTTGGCTGATTGGGGTGATGACAACAGTAGAATAATTTGTGAAATTTTTGTCGATGAAGTTCTCAAAGGAAATAGATCCAGTACTCACTTGAATAAAACGAGGTACAAAAATGTGATAGCAAGATTTAAAGAGAGGACTGGGATTGTTTACACTAGAATGCAATTCAAGAATAGATGGGACAAGTTGAAGCAAGACTATGGTATTTGGAAGAAATTGAAACGAAAGGAGACTGGTCTTGGATGGGATGAATCTGGGAAGAATATTATAATGCCATAAGCTTGGTGGAAAAAACAGCAAAAGTAAGTGGAATTATTGTTGGAGTTGTTTCTATTTTTTCATTGTACAACATCACAAATTACTAATATTTGAATAACTAGTTTCAGGATATAAAGGGCTCTACCAGATTCAAGCACAGAGGACTACAACATGAAGAGCAATTAGAGATTATGTTTGAAGACATTAGGAACACCGGTGATGAGCATTGGTCTGCTTTGAGTGGCATATCACCTTCCCCAGCAACTTGTCTCGTCACACTTCTCCAATTCCTCTTGATGACGAAGATGAAGCAGACAATGATGATGAGAGTGAGCCGGAGGAGGTGACTCCCACAAATGTGTAAGGTTTAAAGAGAGGTGGAGGGGCTAGTAACATGAAGGGTAAGAAACCTAAGACAAGTGGCAGTAATTGGTTTCATGAACAAATGGGAAAGATTGTGGAGATGAATGAGAGGACAACTGCATCTTGTGAGTCTATTGCAAAGAGGGAGGATTTATCTGGTTGTTCCATCCAGGATGTCATGGCTCTGGTCAAGGATTGTGGGGCCGTTCCATCAACCAATGAGCATTTTGCTGCAACTCTAGTTTTTACCAAGAAAGTAGAATGTGAGATGTTTATGACTTTGGATACTCCTGAGGAGAGGTTTGATTGGCTAAAGAGGAAGTATGAATGGATGACTAAAAATGATGTTCCTAAGTAGTTTGTGTAGTACCATGCAACAATCTTGTATCCTTTGATTTATGCTCCATTTTTTAGCTCTTGTATGCTTTGAATTGTTGTGGCCTGAAATAATCCATTTTTTTATCCCTTGTATGCTTTGAACTATTGTAGCCCCTATATGCTTTGTACTATGCACTATTTGCACGACTTTAATAAATTCATGAGTGATGTTTGTGTGATGTACAGATCTGATGATGAGTGGGTTACAAGCACTTTATCTTTGTTGTGGTCGGCTCAGAATTGTCAATTTGCAACTGCTCTTCTTTGTGGCTAGTACTTCATGACATACCATGATAAGCATCCTGTTAGAACTCCTTACCAAAGTAGACACAATTCAACATTGGAAAAACTGAACACTCCAGGTGAAAGTCATAAGCAATTCCGAATGGATGCACATCTATTTTACATGTTACATGATCTGTTAGTTGATAAATATGGATTGAAATCAACTATTCATATGAGTTCTATGGAATCACTAGCTATTTTCCTTCTTGTGTGTGGCCATGCTATGTCCAGTAGTGGTATATATGGTATATTCAAGCATTCTTCAAAAACAATTAGCAAAAAATTTGAGGAGGTATTCATCTGTATGGTGTCTACGGGTGCAGACTACATAAGGCCAGTTGACCCTAATTTCTCTAATACTCGTCCTAGGATTACTAATGATCGAAGAATGATGCCACACTTTAAAGATTGCATTGGAGCTTTGGATGGTACTCACATTTCAGCGCCACCACATCCCAATGACCTTATTAGATACATTGGTCGGAGTGGCACTGTTACACAAATGTTCTTGTTATAGTTGATTTCGACATGAGGTTCACCTACGCATCTGTTGGGCAGCCCGGGTCTATGCATGACACTAATGTGCTCTTTCATGCCCTCGAACTTGATGCCAACAAATTTCCACACCCCCTCTAGGTATGTCGGGTCATTTATCTCCATTTTTTCTAATGTTTATACCTATGTGCATGTGGTTCATACAACCTTCATTTTTAACATGTGTGTGCAGGCAAATATTATATGGTTTATACCGGGTACCCAATAGACTTGGACACTTGTCACCATACAAGGGGCAAAGGTATCATGTGCCGGATTGGAGGAGAGGGCCAGCTCCAAATGGTGAGCAAGAGCATTTCAACCATTTGCATTCAAGTATTTGCAATGTGGTAGAGCGCTCTTTTGGTGTGTTGAAACAGAAGTGGATAATACTTTACAAGATGCCGAGTTACCCAATGGAGAAGCAAATGATGATTGTTGCCGCAACCATGTGTCTCCATAATTTCATTCGTGAGAAACATGCAGAGGATAAATATTTCCTCAAATGTGACCGAAATCCTGATTATATACCCACTATACTTATAGAAGGCACCGTATTTCGCAAGCTCGTGGAGATACATCGAGTGCGGAAGCTGATGATCGGATGATTGATAGATTCCGAGATGACCTTGCTAGAGCCATCTATATTTCTAGATCATCTTGAGCATGCGAGTTAGCTTGTATGAGACAATGTAATGAACATATTATGCCTATTTTATTATTATTAATTAACTTAAACTAATTTAAATTATGATGGTAGCTTCAATTTGTAAAACATGACATTACAACATTAGCTCAAACAACCCACATGACCAAGGGCATCTAGGACACTTCACCTCTTACATTCTTTCAACAAATACAAGAGAAGCTGTTTTGTCAAACGATATCTAAAACAGATTCAGTTTCACTAGAGAATCCGCTCCACCAGCACAGCCACAGCTCACACCCACTGCCACAGCCGTGCCAAACACACCCACGGCCAGTGGCGGGCCTATGTGTATTCAGGAGTAATAAGTTGAATACCCATTATTTTGTGCACAAACATTTGCATATATATGTCACACCTTGAAACTTTCAATTTCAGGATGTGAATAGGAAAAAATTAAACAATGATTTTCTCTCAATTTTAAAAAATTTTCCAACATTTTATTTTCTTTACAAGGAATATAGTATAGAAAAGAAAAAGAAAACATTATTTGTTTTTCTAAATTAAATAAATGATTTGATGTTTGTTGCATACATGCTGGTGCATTTATTTTGATTGCTTTGAATTCAAATTCAAACTCGAATTCAAATGTTTGCCTTTTCAAAAAAAATAGCAAAGCTTTTCTTTTTCCCTCCCTCCTCTTTCTCTCTTTTCGGCCCGATTCTTCTTCGCAGCCCAGCAGACCGTAAGCCGCAGCGGCCCAGCTCGTGTCGCGCCAGCCCAGATCGAACGGACGACCCGTCCGCGAAGTCTGTCGCCGCCCCCTGGTCTCCTTGGCTCCGTCCGCTCGTCACCCACCAGCTCCAGTAGGCCGCCGGCCAATTCGGCCCAGCGTGAGCCACGCGTCCTCCTCCCTCACCCGTAGTCACCAACAGGCGGCCCCCCGTGTCATCTTCCTCCTCCCGCCGTAGCCGCACCGGACTCGCGTCCGAGTCCCGGTCGCTCTCGCCCGCGCGCGTCCCCTTCCCTTGTCCCACACGCCAAGGCAAGCGTGCCCAACCTTTATAGGGCACTGCCACCCCCGTCCCGCAGGCCGCAAACCCTAACCCTAGCCGCAAGCTCCAACGCAGCCTGAGCTCACAAACCCTAGCTTGTCCGTTGCTGTTGATCCACGCCACCGCATTCCTATCATCGAGGAGCTGACTCGGAGAACCGCAAGGAGGTGAGGGAGCTTCTCGTGCCGCTTGAAGGTTTTCCCGCGATTCGTTTCGTAGAGCACGAGCTCGCTGGAGTGCTCCGCCATGGCCGTTCGCCTCGCCGAGCCTTGCGCCGCCGCTGTCGCCTGAACCTTCTCCCTGAACCCCTAGATCGCCTCGCCGTCTCACTCTCGCTAGTATCGTCCCTGGCTAGCCTGCAATCCAAATCGAGCACCCTAGCTCGAGATTGGGTGAGCTCGTCGGAGCTCTATCGCGCGCTGCCGCTCGCCGGCGTGACCGCCGCCGCCTGCGTGTCCCCGGTCAACCGCAGCCGTCCGATCTGGCCATGTGGTCCAGATCAATTCGAACCGGAGTCAATACGGGTCAACACCCGCCGGCCGCGCCATTTTTGCTTAAAAGATCCCTGGTTTCTTTATATTCGTAAGCCGACCCTTCCACCTTTACAGATCCTTATGTTTAGATCCTTTTCTTTACATTTTAAACCCTGAGCTTCCTGGTTGTAGTACCCGAGGTCTGTATCCTTAGTTTTGCACCGCAACCCTTTAGCTTTTATGCATAATTATGTTTTAGTCCTCGGTTTCTTGCTGTTAGGCCCCTGCAACCCTAGTTTTCTCGTAGATAAGCCCCTGCACCTTGTTTAAGCCATATCTTCTTCTTTATAGCTCCGTTTTTAGCGTTCTTTATGTCCAAACGATCATATCGAAGTGTAGAATAGTTTTATGCCCCTGTTTTATTCTGTTAGTACTGTTTGATGATTGTTTCTTAATTTATTCCATTATTTGCTTGTATGTTATTGATGTGATGCGTAGAGAGCGATCCGTTCGTGGATTTTGAAGAACAAGACTTCCAAGCGTCTGAGCAGCAGCACGATTCGATTGAAGGCAAGTCCACCTTGATGCATTCCCGTTTACCTATATAACATGCATTTAATTCATTGTACTTACTTTTGCTTGCCTTAACTTGATGGGACCCAATTAAGGTTCGACTAGACGTTTTTACCCTAAGCCTTGATCAACCGGTTTTACTTTTATGTTGGGTAGTTCTTGCTATGCTATACATGGTTATGATGGTATTAATGAAGCAATATTAAACTTGATTTCTTTATGTCATACCTTCATTAATACAAGATCATATGTTTAATTGGAACATGGAGAACCACCCAGGAAAACAGTACAACCACAAGACATATGGCTCTGTCTTGGCTAATTAATTAGAAACCTTAGTTAGTGGTATGCTTTACCCGAAAGGGGCGACGGGGTGACGGTAGTTGGTGTATAGCCCGGCCCTCAAACTGATCTGCTCTATGGTAGTTTCGCAGTCTTGAGAGAGGTTTATGCATTACGCTGTCATGTAACCTAGCGAGCAGCCTACATTAGGGAATCTTTGTAAAGGCCTCGTAGCGTCCTTATGCAATCACACATCGGTAGTGTGGTATGATGTCTGATCAGCATCGCGTGGTTGGGTTTAAAGTTCTTTTGAACTTTTATGCGACTTGTAGTGAAAGTGTACAACCTCTACAGAGTGTAAAACTAATTGGTTAGCCGTGCTCACGGTCAAGAGCGGCATGGACCCTCACATGATTAATTTATGAAAGACGATAATAACTTGATGCATTCTATCTTTATGTATGTTTATGATCTTTATGTTAATTGTGGGTTGGTATGAACTTACATTTGCTAGTAATTATGATGCTAATAAAATTTGACCAAATAAAATGCTTACTTGCTAAACCCATTAGCCATCCAAAAAAACCTTGCATGTTATATACCTTTTCCGCTTGCTGAGTACGGCATGTGCTCACGCTTGTTTTTATTATTGCAACTACACAACTCGGAATGCTGCTCAGACTGGGAGAGATTTGAAGACTTTCCCGGAGACTTCAACGAGTTCTAGGCGTTCATGTCTTCAGCCAGCTGCCTGTGGAGGCGTCAGTTCCACTACTAGCCACTCGATTTTGTGTTCGTTATGAGACTTTCGGTCTGTAATAAATTATAATACTCTCTTTACGTTGAGACAATGTCTTTCAGTATACACTAAGTCGTTATATGTGTGAAACTTGATCCTGGCGCACATATAATTATACATTCGAGTTTGCCTTTAAATTCGGGTGTAACAATATAGTGTGTAACATGTATATATAAAGTCTGAAAATACATATCAGCTCATGAAGCTTACTAGCCCAACTTCCAGTCCCTCCAGATGGCCCAAACGTGGCCCAAATTCAGCACCTCCACCCAAGAGCAACAACGAGAATTTTTTTATATTTTTTTCTGATTTTGTAAAAATATATGATCATTTAGGAATTTATCAAATCTATACGACAACCGCCATGGCCCACGGCGGTTTAAGTGCAACTGCCGTGGCACAAGGTGGTTGAAACTAACCGCCGTAGGCCACGGCGGTTGCATGAAACCACCCTGGGCCACGGCGGTTAGGATGCCTCCATGGCGGTTGCTGGGGACTCATGGCGGTTAGTTCCAACCGTCGTAGCGTACGGCGGTTAGATCCAACCATCATGGCGTAGGGCGGTTGAAACTTAACCGCCATACACCACGGCGGTTGGCTCATTTAATTTTTTTTCACTTTATTTTTTTTTGGTTTTACATGTTGTTTGTTACAATAAATACTAGCATGGTACAAAGAAATACTTGCTGCTAATAAAGAAAAGCAAAGTGTCATAATAGAAAAATAGTTCATACAGATAGTCATGATCACGAATAAGAGTGATGCTGCCTAAACAATATCCAACCTAACCTAGCAACACCTCTTCTTCTGCTGGTGCCTGTCTGCTCGGGCTGCGGCCCACGTCTGGTCGCGAGGGTATGTCAACTGGTCACGTGGGTGGATCTGCTGACGCCTAGCATCGTCGACAGGCGGTGTCGTCATCGCCGCCGCCGCCGTCGACCCTGCAACCGGGTGGGACGGCCTTGCACCTCCAGCCGCGACCATCGACCACCCTCCTGGAGAGGGCTGCGTCCCTCTACCCTCCTGTGTCCCTGTGGCTAGTGCGCCTGGTAGCTGCGACCCTCCAAGCTCCTCCTGCATCCCGGTGCCACGCAAATAGTCGAAGTAGTCGAAGTTGAGATCGTCGTACACTCCCATCGCTGCTCCTCTCCATCTAGGGTCGAGTCAGGAGTGTCGCTGCCACCATAAGCTGGAATAAATAATAGTATTAAATCATGTATCGTATTTAAAAGAATGTTGTATTTGTATGTGGTTGGAGCAGCGACAGTGGACGAGGAAGGAACATCTCCAGCTACTGCTGGTGCTAGTGCTGCTACTGGTGCTCGTGCTGGTGCTGCTGACGCAGTATGTGTGGTTCGAGGGAATAGGGAAGGACCTGGTCCCACCGGAGGATGCATCCTCCAGGGATGCACCGGAGGGCGCGGCACAAACGACGGAGCCGAGAAAGTGGTCGGGAAGGGTGGGCGTGACGAGGACGACGTTGCCTGGTACGAACAACCAGTCGAGGCGGAGCTGGAGGACGACTCGAGGTAACGTGGAAAATAGGTAGAGCCACGTTACCGCCGTAGTTGACCGCGGCAAAGAACCTCATTGTGATGTCGTGCATCCTCTCGTGCGTCTGCTCGATTTCCTGATATCCCATAACGGGCAGCCTCGTCCTCGCCTCCCCTAAAATATGTGAAATGTCCGCAATCACGTCGTACTACAAACAAAATTATTAGTAAATGTTATAATGTTTAGTAGCATAAATTTTTTTCGTTGCATCCACAAACTCACCGCCGAGCTGTAGTTCTGATCCCGTCGCATCGGGTACGTGACAGAAGGAAGGATCCTCGCCACGCCCAGAACCAGCGCTAGTGGTTGCGGTGGAACGTACATCACACACGTCTGAGTCCTCAGGGTGTACCACTGAATGTACGCTTCCCATGCCCTGTCGTTGTGGGGCCAGTCCTCGGTGACGACGTTCTCCAGCGCGGCAGCGGCAACCCAAGCGTCTACGTATGGTTGGATCCTGTTAGCCCAAGCAGTCGTCGCCGAAACTCCCTTCCGAGACCACCTATCACAAATTAAACAGATTTGTCAGCAACTGAATCTTCGTACGCGTAATTAAATTTAGAAATTGACGACGACTTACCTATGGATGTCGGGAGTAACAGTGTGCGCAACAGGCAGAGGCGACTCCTGATAGAGGCCGAACTGCCTCATCACCCTGTGGACAGTGTACTCCTCCACGAAGATGTCAAACACCAAGGGCGTCTTCGTCTTCCAGTAGTGCTGTGGTGCGCGGGCCACGATAGCCTCCTTTGTGTATGGCATCCACCTGACGTCGTCGTCCGTGAGAGAGTCAAATTGACCGACAAAGTCCTTGTACGCCCTCTTCGTCTGGTCGTGAGCATACGAGGTGTGCGTACAAATGAAATGTGAACCCTACATGTGAATTGAGCAAACAAAATGTACATGCAAATTGAAATTCAAAGGTAAGTAATTACCGTCCGCAGGCACCACAGCGAGCTCATGGTGAAACAGTCGGCGGGGTCATGGCCCTCTGGCAGGTCGTCGTACGCTGAGGGAGACGACTGGCTGACCAACCGAAAAGTGCTCGTGGCACCAAAGCTGTAGAAGGAGAGGACAGTCGAGAAGGGTCGGCTTCTCTGAACGACCCTTGGACACCCCCGTGCACAACCCCCTGTACGTGCCGACAAGAACAACAGAGCCCCAACTAATCTGGGGGACCGCGTCCAAGGGCGCGTCGGTGATGCTCCGAACATAGGGGATCAAGAACTTTGACGCCGTGTCTCCTTGAGAACTGCATAACATCATGAACCCAAACAGCCACAACAAGTACGCCTCTAGGAATCTGTTGACTGTCTTGGGCTGGGCGTCATCTGCTAGGTAATCAGCCTGCACAAACAAAATCAAACATTCATTACAATGTCACCACAACTATAAAAAGAAAAAAACATGAGGTCAAGGTACGTATGCTGAACTGCTGCAACCATACCAAGGTGGGTCCGTGAGAGTTCGCGAACCGAGCGAGAAAGTCATCACGTCAAGTGCCCGCGATGTCCACAGCCCCCATGGCCTCGCCCTCACAAGGAAGGCCAAACAAGAGGGCCACGTCCTCAAGAGTAGGCACCAGCTCGTCGACGGTGAAGTGAAACGTGTGTGTCTCGGGCCTCCAGTGGTTCAGAAGCGTGCAGAGCAGGGAGAAGTCGAACGGGAACCGTGTCATGCAATCCTTCCGAGGAACTGCGGCCCACAGCTTGTCCCCCTCGACTAACCGCGCTAGAGGCAGTAGTCCTGTAGCGTGTAGCCTGAAACAAATAAGGTTACTTTATTGGTACAAACATAAGTATAAAAGAAGATAAATACATTAACAGAGCATCATTTCACGTACTTGGGAACCTAAAGGTCGTGTATTGACATCAACGTGCGCGTAGTGCGAGCACGTACATGCCAAAGATCCTCTCCGAGAACAGCGGACATGAACGAGCTGTGCTTGATGTCAACCCTAGCGTCCAACAGCTCAAGCCGCACGTACTCTGCTGGCACCTGAGCCTAAGCCTGAGCCATAGCTGCAGCTGCGTACACAAATTTAAAGTAAAACAACAAATAAAAATATTTCTAAATTTTGAGAACCAAATAAACTATTTTATACTAATTCCAGATAAACTATTTTCTAAACTTTCTAAACTAAATAAAATATTTTTCTAAATTTTCTAAATTAGATAAAGTAGTTTTCTAAACCAGATAAAGTAATTTTCTAAATTTTCTAAACCAGATAAACTAATTTTTTAAATTATCTAAACCAAATAAACTAATTTTTTAAATTTTCTTAACTAAATTAACTAATTTTCTAAAATTTTTATACTAGATAAAGTAATTTTCTAAATTTTCTAAACCAGATAAACTAATTTTCGAAAATATCTAACCAAAAAAACTAATTTTCTAAATTTTCTTAACTAAATAAATTAAGTTTTTAAATTTTCTAAACCAAATAAACTAATTTAAACTATTTTCTAAATTTTCTAAACCAAGTAAACTAATTTAAACTGATTTCTAAATTTTCTAAACAAAAAAACTGATTTTAACTATTTTCTAAACTTTCTAAACCAGATAAACTAATTTTCTAAACCAGATAAAATAATTTTTTAAATTTTCTAAATCAAATAATCTAATTTTCTAAATTTTCTAAACCAGATAAACTAATTTAAACTAATTTCTAGATTTTCTAAACCAAGTAAACTAATTTAAATTATTTTCTAAACTTTCTAAACCAAATAAACTAATTTTCTAAACCAAATAAACTAATTTTCGAAATTTTCTAAACCTAATAAATTAATTTAAACTAATTTCTAAATTTTCTAAACTAAAAAAATTAATTTTAAATTTTATAAACTAAAAAAACTAATTTCTAAATTTTCTAAAAAAAACTAATTGCTAAATTTTCTAAACTAATTAAACTATTTTCTAAATTTTCTAAACTAAAAAATTAATTTCTAAATTATCTAAACTAATTAGACTAATTCTAAATTAATTAAACTAATTAAAAAACAAAAGAAATTAACCTGAGGGAGGAGGGTCGGAGGGAGGCGGGAAGGTGGGTGTGGGGGGGGCGGCGGCCATCGTCGCCGTTTATATAGGCTGGGCAGCCACCGTCCATCGCGGCGGTTGAGACCTACCGCTGTGGGCCACTGCGGTCACAAAGCCAACCGCCGTGGTCCACGGCGGTAGGTGCTCGCGGGCCCACAGTCAGGTCACGCGGCCACCCCACCATTGTTGATAGGCATACCGTCATGGCCCAGGGCGGTTGACCTCTCTAGCCGCCGTAGGTCACGGCGGTTGGCACTAACCGCCATGGGTTATGGTTTTTGTAGTATAAATTTGATAAATTCCTAATCGATAATATATTTTTACAAAATCAGAAAAAAACTTATATAAAAAAATTCCAATGGCGAGGGCACCGGACCTGGGGTAACCGGCCGCTAAGGCAAGCACACGGCACGTACTACGGCAGGCCGGCAGTGTCGAGGCAACTCAGCATGGGCGCATGGCTGCAAGCAACTCCTCATCCCATTCTCGCATCCTCCAGCACGGCAGCAGCAAGCCGGTTATTTTGTAGGACTCAGCATGTCATTAACAAAGTTGGGAATTTGTAAGTTAATTTTGCTAAATTGAGATCCTATTTCAACATGTTAGTGGTTGCAATTTAGAAATGCCAATGATGTGTTAACCATGGTAGTGATCATTACATGAAATAGTATCCTGAAACTTATGATTTTCTATACTATAAAGATCGAATAATCTGAAAAACTTTTATCACCTAATTTGGGCCTGTCATACCTCTCACGTCAGACCCACCCGTCAGGTCATTGGAGGACCAAAAAATGGGTAGAACCATAAAAGTCGCAATTTGGAGAACGTTTCTGCCAAAAAGTAATTTCTTTTGTCACCACGGTCGCTCCTACCCACCCTATGTACCCACTTTTGGACCCACGTGAGAAACGTCACCATCGACATCTCTCGGCCCGCCGCTTCTTGGCATGCGTCTTCTCCCCGTCGTCCGTCGGTCCCCGTGGTTCCACGACGGTGGGTTCGTTCTCTTCTCCATGTCGTCCCGCCCCTACGACGCGCTCTGCCGCCGCCTTTGTGCCGAGCTCTGCGTCGTCATTGTGTCCGTCAACTATCGCCTCGCCCCCGAGCACCGGTTCCCCACCGCCTACGACGAAGGTATCGCCACGCGCCCGCGCTTCAGTACCTCGACGCCAACACGCTGTTGGCCAAAGTGGTCACCGTCTCTGTCGATCTCTCCAGCTGCTTCCTCGTCGGCGCGCCGGCGCGTCGTCGGCCGGTGCCGTAATGATCCAGCCGTTCTTGGGGGAGCGGATGGACACCGAGGTGGAGCTCGACAGGGTGTCCGCACTATTGGGAGTTCCTGCCGCAGGGTGCGACGCGGGAACCACCCGGCCACGTACGTGTGCGGCGACGACGTCGAGCTCGCCGAGGCGTTCCCAGCGGCAATGGCGGTGGTTGGCGGGTTCGACCTGCTCAAGGGCTGGCAGGCGAGGTATGTGGGCGCGCAGTGCCAGAAGTTGAAGGCGGTGCGGGTGGTCGAGTACCCGAACACTGTCCCACGTGTTCCCGGAGCTCACCGACTGCGACATGTTCGTGACGGAGATGAAGCTCTTCGTCCAAGAGCAGAGGATCAAGCGTGACAGTTAGATAGGATATGATACTCGTTTGGAGACGCAGATTACGATTACCAAGCTGTGCAAGTGGTGCGGAACGTGGGTGCCGAGATGGCGTGCAGAGGCTGCACGACGGTGGACCGGCGGCGAGGTGCTTCTGTTCCGATCGAGAAGCACCTGGAGCAGCACCTTCGCTACGACGCCGGCGGCGGTGGTCCCTCGGCATCTGCGTGGTCGGAGTATGCCACATGATGTCCTCTGAAGACGCTAGAAGCTCCTCGAGACCTCGACGACGGTAGCAGCAAAGACGATCAAGACAACGACGCCGACAACGACGACCAAGCGGCTGTGGACTACATGTGGATGGCCGCGTTCGAGGCGGAAGAGGACACCGCGCAGTGGGCGAAGCAGGATCACGTGCTGCGCTACTGCGACGGCGGTAGCGACGGCCCGCCGTGGGTGGTAGTTTTGGGGTCCAAGGCGTCCGCCGCCACCTTGTCCCTTGCTAGTGTTCCGCTCAACCATCAGCCACCGCTCGTACATGCATGCCGCACAAATTTTATGCTCGACGACGGGCTGGCGTAGGCCAAGCTCACAGTCCGCAGCGCACTGTGCACAACAGAGGTGCAACCTCATGGAGGCGAAGGTAGGCTCCGTATATTTTGATTTTTTTTTAAGTTTTGAGGATTCGAGTATACTTGTTGAGTGCATTCATTTAGCACCAATAATCTACATGTTCATCATCTAATTTCGCATATCCTATATGTCAATATCAATTTTCCATTGCGAAACCATATGGCAATATCAATTTTCAATTTTCGCATATCCTATATGGCAATATCAATTTTCACATATCATCTAATTTTCAATTGGTCCTCACGTCATCGTATCACATGACTTTGCTTGTTGCTTGTTCATTAAATCGCATGAGCTTGCATGTTGTGGTTGCTGTAGCTGACCGACCTTTACCTTATATGCCAGTCTTCTCATACCCACGTGCAGCTTAATTAGTAGTTTAAGTTGTTATTTTTATCTCGTGTTATTGTTCCTCCGACAGTAGAGCACTAAGCAGCTACCATGCAAGACCGGGCAGCGGCCGTGCAGTGAGGAAGCCGAGTGATGGGAGAAGAACAGCAGCAACGGACTTGATACGGCCCGATGAGAGCAGCGTGTGCTCCACAACGCCGGCGAGCCAGTGGCCAAGAGTTGCCGAGCAGAGGAAGATGAAGGAGAGGATAAGTCTCGGCAAATAGTGTCATAACCGTCTTATCTACAATCTTAATCACACTGGATGATTTTTGAGATTTTTTTAACTAGCATATCTTAATTTGATTGTCAATATTTTTTTAAAAATATATATTAAACACGTGCGTGTCGAACGTACATTTTACTAGTATTTTAATATAATACATGAGCAGGAAAATTGACATCTGATTTTAATTCTCTATTAGATTCGGGTATATCATAAAGGCGGAATAGCCAATTTCGTCCTCGAACTATCGCTCAAGGCTCAGTTTCGTCTCTGAACTACGAAAACGTCCGTTTTGGTCCTCAAACTCTCTCAAACGTCCTTTGGCTGACGTGGAGCGCCACGCTGGCTTGCCACATCATCATCCAGTCAGCTCCGATGGTCAAGTACCATTTTTACCCCTTCTGTGCTACTACCCTACGCGCGTGCCCACCGGCCACGCGCTGCCGCAGCGGCCGCGGGTCCCTGGCGCCGCACCTTGCCTGCGGCGCGCTCCGCACGAGCTCTACGCACCGGCACGCATGCCTACCCTCCCGTGCAGCCCGACCCCGACCTCCCAGTCTCCCACGACAACCACTGAACTGCAACGCCATGGCTGCTCTGCCGGAGACGTGGGAGAGGGCGAGGCGGCGGAGGGGGAGTGCGCGGTGTGCCTCGAGGGCTACGAAGCGGGCGACACGATCAGGACCATGCCGTGCTCGCACGGCTTCCACGAGGGCTGCATCCTCGTCTGGCTCGCCGTCAGCCGCCTCTGCCAGCTCTGCGGCTTCGCAATGCCGCCGGCCGAGGAGGAATCGGATGTCGATCAGGACGAGGGATCGGACTCGGTTGACGACGTGGTATGCTAGAGTCACTAACTCTGTACCTAACTACCTATTATCTGATGCTTTGACAGTCGGATTGGCATGTTAAGGGTCGAACACTTGCCTGTAGTAGCAGTCAGCTGCCAGCAATAATAGCTTCTCTACTCTTGGATGTTTTCCCCTGTAATTCTGTTGCTTATTGCAACACCCTGCACAAGTAGGCGATAATTGCACCTTCTAACTCACAACCTGGTCCTTTTTTAGCAAAATGCAACAAGTGGATTATCAGTACAAAACGACATACCGCACTTCTGAATCTACTGCTACTGGTACTAAAACATTGTGAGGTCAGGACTGCTGCTAAACATTTGATACTAATTTCCTAATTGCAACCAATTGTTGGACATCAGAGAAGAGCAGAATACTGAGCTGATGATGCCCTTATCCTCGTCTTCTACTCCGAACTCGAGATGGAGCGTGACCAGCTGAGCGCAGTGCCGAGTGAAAGCGTGAAGCTCAGGCAGTCAGGTGGGAACGCGGTTGGTTGTTGCCGCGCCGTCGCTCATGGGCGATGGAGACGGTGAACGAGTAGCTCGCTAGAAGCCAACACAACTCGAGCCGTCAGCAGGGCGGGAGGCCCCCCGCCGTGGCGCCGTGGCTGAGTGGAGGGCTGGAGGCGCAGGACGCAGCGCTGCGGCAGCCGGTGGGTAAGCACGCAGGGTAGTAGGGTAAAATGGTACTTGACCATCGGAGCTGACTGGATGATGATGTGGCAAGCCAGCGTGGTGCTCCACGTCAGCCAAAGGACGAATTTGAGCCGGTTGAGAGAGTTTGAGGACCAAAACGAATATTTTCGTAGTTCAGAGACGAAAATGAGCCTTAAGCGATAGTTTGAGAACAAAATTGGCTATTCCGCCTACCATAAACTAGGATGATGACTGTTAAAAAATTGTTTTTTACCCCTTTATATCCTGGGCCCGCTCCTGCCCGCGGCGTATTCCCCCTACCCCAACTCCGGCCATGCCGCCGCTCCTCCTCCTCCGCCCCTCGCCCTCCCCATGTCTCCCGCTCCGCCGCCTCCTATTCCGCTGCTCCGCATCCTCCGCCACCGCCTCCTCGTCGCTCGCTCCTTACCACGCTTCCTTCGCCCGCCGCATGGCTCTCGCCGGCATCCACCCTCACCACCGCATTGGTTCGTCCCTCCTCCCCGTTTTGGTTTCATCTCGTATCTGTGGGTTCGTAATTGCTAACTCCGCCCATTTATTGGATGGCCGGTTGTAGCGGTGGGGGTCTCCGGCGGACCGGACTCCATGGCGCTGTGCGTGCTCGCCACGGCCTGGAAGAAGGCGGCGGGGCGGAAGGCCGCCGATGAGGAGGGCTTCGGTTCCTCGGCGTTCGTGGATGGGCTCCTTGGCGTCGTCGTCGACCACAGCCTGCGGCCCGAGAGCGCCGACGAGGCGCGGCTAGTGCGTGACCGCGTGCGCGGCATGGGTAATCTCATCTCATATACTTAATGTCCTAGATTCCAGCACTCTCTTTAAGAAATGACCCAATCGTTAGCATCTGCACATTGCTGTTGTTATGCTGAATCTGGATGAGTAATTCTTAGTTCTAGTTTGTGTTGAGGATTTAGGGTGTGGCTGTGATAACTGAATTCACAACTCTTGCATTTTCTGTTTTTGAGTTTCTATGATTTTGTTGCAGGCGTTGAGTGTGAGATTGCTAGATGTGCATGGCCAGATGGTCGCCCAAAACAAGGGCATGTGCAAGAGGCGGCCCGCGAAGTGAGGTTTTTATCTCCCTCTAACTTCTATGCTGCTTTACCTCTTGTTTAACATGATGCTACTGGGATTCTTTTACTTGGTGCAGACTTGGCACTTAGTGGCTCAATGTTCAACTTTTCTTGCATTTGTACTTTGATCTTGTATTATCCACAATGCATATGAAACCTGTGATATCTGGACGCTATTAACGAATAACGACATCTACCACAAAATAGTGTGTGTTCCTTGTTAGAACCTAAAGTGATGATATTTATAGAACATACGAGATTAGTTTATACTTGTGAGTTTGCAAAAAAATCTCTACAAATCAATTATCCTGGCTAAATAATTCCGCACTAGAGGCTGATTGGTCAGAAACACCACATTAATTCACTCCTGATACTACTCTTGTATACACTATTCATTCATTTTTGTATAGCTTTTATAGAACATTCTACAGCCTTGTGCTTTGTACACATCATTTCAGCCAATGAAAAGGGCAATAGGCTCCATGAGTTAGATATTCTACAAAGACCATGACATTCAACTTTGCGTAAAATGATAGAATAGAAATAAACATTGTGGCCTATGGAATATTTGTTATACTTACCCAACCTATGCACTGTCAATTCTTTGAGTCAATCCATTTGCATATGGAGAACATATTCAGCTTGATAAAGATTCATATGCTAATAAATTCAGGTACCAAAAACTATTGGACATTTGCGTGAAGCAACAAATAGGCATCTTGCTTATTGCACACCACTCTGATGACCAGGTATGTTGAAACTAGTTTGTATTATTATTAGCATTTTTGTTGTTAATTCAGAAGTTGTCCCCATTTCATAATTGTCCTTTAACAAATAAGGAAAGTTCTCAGTAGCAAATAGCTTGGTTGGTGTTGATGGAGAAGTTATCCCCATTTTAGAATTTTGGTTTAACAAACTAGAATTAGTTATTGGTAGTAAATAACTATGATAATAGGTCACATAATGGATGAAATACTAGAAATTCTCTGTTCTACTGTTGTAAGAGATGTCTATTAAAAAAATGATCAGTTGATGGGAAGATCCTATTGTTCAGTTGATGATTTCCTACTTGGTGGTACATGTTCTCTTGTACCAAGTTTTTTTACTCTTCTAGGTGAGCACCTGGAGCTAGAAATGCTACATTTTTTAGACGGACAGGCACAAAGCCCCACCCCATTTTCATTGAAAAACAAGGTGCACCCTTGATATCCTACTTTTAGGCTATTGCATACTACCATGCATAGTTTTTTGGACATTTTTTTAGGCAAAACAAATGGATGGCTGATTGAGTGAATAGATGGTTTAGGTTTAAGATTGAATAGCATTTTTTTTTCTATTATGATGTAATGGTACTCATTGAAGCATCAAATTGATGTTTTGTGAATATACTGTGTACTTACATGATATTATTTTGATTTCATGGTATTTATGTACATGCATACTTTAGGTATTTATTTGTGCCTGAGTGAGTCCAGTACTATAAATGCAGGCAGAGCTCTTTGTTCTCAGACTATCTCGCAACAGTGGGGTTTTAGGGCTTGCCGGTACAGCCTTTGTGTCTCAATTGTTTGCACATAATGTAAAATATGATGGAAAGAACTTTCGACGGTATGGCATTCTTCTTGTGCGGCCCATGCTTGATTTTTCAAAAGATGACATGTATAAGGTAAGCCTGAATCTCACTATATATATTTAATTATTATGTGCTACCAGTTGATGCCTAATTAAAAGAAAATGTAAGTGATTTTTTTGGGAATTTTTATCAGGACTTCTGATTCTAGAGATTGGGCCAAACGTTTGTTTTTTAATTTCATTCTTACAAACATTCAACAATTTGCTGTATCAGAACAAATACAAGCAATCTTTATGTGAATTTAATCCTTTTATTAGTGATAAGTCATTTATGTGGAAATTTTTTAGGAGTGTCGCAAATGGTTGTTGCTGTCAGTCTGTTAAGAATGATATTCTTTTCATGGTGCTGTCACCTAATTGTCAGTCAATTTGCACAGATATGTCAAGGTAGCAAGCAATCCTGGGTGGAAGATCCAACAAATAATAGTATGATGTATGCTAGAAACCGAATTCGGGCATCTTTGAGAAATATATCAACAGAAGGTTTCCAGCTGTACTTAAAGTCGTCTTGTTGATTCATTATGCATTCCTTTTTTTTGTTGTTTTCACAATTCATCTGTTATCTATTTGTTAAATGGCATATCATGCAAGAGAGATGTTTTTGTCAAGCTTACATATGCATGCTTCTAGTTAATAATCAACAAAACAGTTTGAAATATTAACTTAAAATGCGTCTGTCGTGGTTCATAGCAATTTGTTAAAATTGCTCAGCTTGGTTGAGATGACTATATTTTGTACAAGATAAAGGTCACCTTAGCCTAATATCCTTCATGATTAGGTGCCGGGCTAGTTATCGCAACGGAATGCCTCATTTGTCCATTCGCACTTAAGTATTTCCGTCGAATAATCACTGCATGTTTGTGGAGTTACATCTTATATCCAGGAATTTTGATAAACATTTTAATTATGTTGACGAAAAACTTGAATTCTTTCATGTTTCTTGTCCACTTGCATTTAAATGATTACGGGAAAGCGTGAACTAGTGAAGGAAACAGGAGTATCTCATTGACGCACACAAGTCATGGTTATCTGGCTTGAAGGTGTCTGCATGTCTTTCATCAGGGGGCCAAAGCATGATTTCCTTGCTGCTAAACACATGACTAATGTTGTCTTTGCTAAACTAGTACACCCTCTGATCATAATGTTGTTTTTGGCAACATGATCCGCAAAACAACTTTTACCATTAAATTCATTTGTGATCGATTTATAAAGTGCCAAAAATTGAATATTCTGAACTCAAGGATAAATGTACACATATTGACACTTCAACATATTTGATTGCAGTATTAAAAATGTTTTTGATATTCCCGAGTCAAATATTATTTTTTTCACTGCTATACCCCAAAATAGCAGTCATTTGTGTCTAGAGGTGGAGGGAGTATATGTAAAGTTAGCCTCTACAGAGATCTAAGTCTGGACCAATAGCTTGCTTGCAGACATGTATTGCACATGCTTCTTGAGAATGCATGAATATAACTCACCTGACACTCTTTTTTATATCAGGTACCTTTCTCTCAGGAGTTCATAAACTGATAAGTGCATGTAGGTTGACAAGGACATGTGTTGATTATACTTGGAGTATGATTGCAAAGCAGTCTGTGTCCATATTGGAGGTTTACCTTTGCTCTCAACTCTCAAGTTAAACGAGTATTATCACAGTCTTAGGTGATTATTGTATTTTCTAGGCTGACTCTTTGTCCGTAAAATTCTTTATTGTATTGCAGTATGGATGTGCTGTTATTGACCTAGAAAAACTTGATCCATTAAATGTTGATGACCTTTGTCTTTCACAATATTTAGCATATATCTTGCAGGTATGTATTAAATTAGATATCTTTCACCCATTGTTGGTAGTAGCAGCTTTTGAGAATAACTCTTCAATTATTCTCTTTTCTCTTTCCAGTTTGTTTCGCAGAGGCATAAGCCACTTCGTGGTAGATCCGCTCGACTGCTCCTGGATTATATTCGTACCATTCCCTGCAAGGTTTGTTTCAATGTGCCATTTCAGTGCTGTCTCGAAAACTTCTGAAATTATCAAATGATTATGGCGGACATTATGTGGCTCTATATGCTGGCGCGTGGTAAATGAAAGATAAAAAATAGATGCTTACATGATCAGTCATTATGTAGTTGCTTAGGAGTTCATTCGGAACTGTTTGATTCTCATGCAGGCTGCCCTTACCATAGCTGGTTGTTACCTTTGTGCTGCTCCGAGGTCTAAAGGTACAAAAGTTCTTGTTTGTTGTTCTGTTGACTGGATGGACTCATCTTCTGCTGAAGTTTCCTACAAGTGTTCCTATGAAGAGCAAGCACCTCCAGTACCTGAGATTGATCAGATAGTCGTTGAAGGATGCTTACAATCTAAACAGTTTATACAGGACCGCTCAAACTTACCTTTTGTGTATTCTAAATCTTCCATAGATGTTCTGAACAAAGCAAAGGATCTCAGCATAATAGATGATTTTACATTAGAAAAGCTTTGTTACTTACGAACAGATGAACATGATAAATTTATTGTGAATCATAAACATGAAGAACATGATCCTGAGGAGACAACATTTCCGGATTTGAATGTTTTGAGCCTTTGTCCTGGTGAAACATGTCACTTCATGAGCAGATTCTTGATTACATGGAAAGCTCCAGAAGATGTGAATGAAATATGTTTGCATGAAAATAAAGAACATCTGTCCAAGATTTGTACTATGAATTTCAACGGAAGTCTTGAAGTCCGGCACATGGCTGATGCTGACTGGTTGTTCCTTGCTGAAGTTTGTAATATCCGATCAGTGGAAGAGAACTTAAGTGATCGCAAAGCTTCGATTGGCAAAATGGAAATGGATAATACCCCACAACACTACAGATACTTGCAACGCTCAGCACATAAAGCTCTTCAGATCCTTAGATCTATTCCAGCTGCAGCAAGACGAACACTTCCTGTACTAACCAATGCACATGGTGACATAATGTGTATACCTGTAAGTACTGCACTCACAACTCAGAATTGTCACTGTCCTTGGAATTGTTTTATACCCAGTAATTCAGTGCCTTTTAGTTTAAGAAGTCTTATCTGCTAGTTCATTTAGTAATTATTATTTAGCTACTTCATGACATGTTAGATAACCTATCACCACTGCTCACACAGAAATTACTAGTGGTAGTTACTACATCACTTTCCATAGGAAATTAGTTGCATCCTGAGGCTAAGGATCTGGAGAGTAGGCTATAAATTGCGTATGACATGCTTTAGGTGATTTTTGCAGTCTTTGTTGAAAGCTGGCTGATTCTTATACAATGCAATTATCAGCTTTGTTTGCTACTAGACATAAATAAAAGTTGGTGATAAATTTTCTTTCAAATAAAACCTTCATTGTTACTGAGTTAATAATTTTCCCTTATCAGAGTATTGGCTTCAGATGTTGCCCTAGCATATCGATACAAGCAGTATTCTATCCAAGGGTACCTCTTGGTGGAGGATACAGTTCATATTTATGATTGCTTGAGCTTTGCTTTGAACGAAGTGAAACATTGGGTGGATCATCACTCGTGGGATGAGTGGCTGCTGGTAAATACCTTTTGGAAAAGATTTTTTTATCATAGTTTGTCTGAATCTGTGTGCTTCTGCTTATAACAGCATTCTTCTTTTATCTTTAATCATGTTAGCCTATTACAGGTGCTAAATGATGCAAGCTGTTTAAGTCATACCAACATTCTGGATGCTTGACAGTCTTTTGCAGCATGAGTTGAAACTGCTTGTTCAAATGGCAGAGGCTGGATAGACTCATGGACATCATAGGCTCAACAATTATAATTTCTGTAACTGGTGTCGGGTGGATGTTCAGTAGAAAACTTTTGCTTTGGCTTCCCTATGGCAGAAGGTTGGGGACCGGGGAATATGTACAAGCAGTGCATAATACAGATCAGGTGATAAACTGCATTTACATAATACAGGTTCCGGATTGTAAGATATTTCAGGATCTCACAATACAGATGCTCAGGTTAGTTTAGCCTTGGAGTTCCTGAATTTACTAGCTGGCAGATGGCACGTGGCAGCATGTTGGGTTATCGAGCAATCAGGACACCAGGTAATGCAGGATATAGCGGAAGAGGCGTCATCAGAGTTGAAGTCTAGCCACTTGTGAGATGCTGTGCATATCATTGGTTGGGCCAAATTCTGACACATCAAGAGCATGAAGCTTGTCACCATATCATAAGATAACCATGGCACGCTGCCTTGATGACCTACTGGATGGGTTAGAATAGGACTTAGGACCGAACATTTTTGGACTACATGAATGAAATTTAAAATTTATGCGTCAAACAGGTGTGCCCTTTTTTCGTAGTTACAATAGTCTATCTATATTATAAAAGAGCGAAATAATTGTCTTACATCTTACAACATTCATCAGACTGTTGATTTTAATGAACATCCAACGGTCAATATCTTATCTTATATATTACGAGTGAGGGTGTGATTTATGTGCAAAGGTCGAATCTTTGCAGAGGGTTATAGGTAAAAGTTTTAAGAGATAAGAATAGAGCTTGCGAGCGAGGATGAGATTTATGTGCAAAGATCGATATCGGCAAAAGTTTCAAGAGATAAGAATAAAATTTATGATTTGAGATTCTTTGGAGGGCTTAAAGGTAAAATTGTCTTATCTAAATTGTGAGTCTACTCGGCGATTTGGTGGCAGACAGACGGCGTAAGTTGTTACATACACATACTTGTAGCATGTGCACTTCCCCTAGTTCAACATAACGGAACAACAACAAAAGAAGGAGGGTAAAAAAGGTCTACAACAACCCCCGTGCAGCTAGCGTAGGGGTAAACACAGCCCCGATGCCAACAAAGCCCGCAGCGGGGCCTAGGCTTTGGCCTCAACTAAAATGTTGGCAGCGAGAGTGACCAACTAGAGAGCTGATCTTTCATGAGCCCTTCTATATCTCTTCTGCCAAAGCGACCATGTGACTAGTCAGATCAAGGAGCCATTCTTTCCTGCTCGACCTCTTGCTTTCTCACACATGGCCACCAATTCGCAAAAACTTCCTCGTGTTGGAGGGCTAGGGCTTGCAAGTTGATGTGACATAGCACACAAAATCATGCATATCTCCGTACTGTGAACGCAACCCAGCAAGAGGTATAGTGTTTCGACCTTCTGAGCACACAGGGGGCACATACATCCGAGTCACGTAGGCCATGACGTCTGAGGCGGTTAGAGGTCCGTCCAACAGCGACCGTAAAGGACCAACCAATTGAAGAAATGACATTTGTCGAGCGTTTGCACCTTCCAAAGTTGTTTGGCTTCCAACAAATGTGACTGACCGGGGAAGAAGGCTTGGTAGGCCGAGGCCGAAGTGAATTCCCTCGACGCAGCCACCTCCACACAAATCAATCCGGCGAAGAATCATTAAGCTGCCAATCGTAAAGGAGGTCCGACAATCGCATATATTGGAGAAGTACCTACTCGGTAAACACATGACAGATGTTCTTGATGTAGAATTTAGGATACCGAGAGGGTAGTGAATAAGCGGTTTTCACTAAAATCATAACACTAAGAAATTTTGTTAGAACCACGAGGGGGTATAAATTTCTAGCCACTCTATCACTAGGTGAGAGTTTGCATCCTAAAGTGACAGTATACAATTCAATCTTACAAAGTAAAATTTTTGATGAATTTAGATGATTTTTTACTGTGATTTACACAGATTTTCACAAATCACAAGATTATAGTTTGGACCAAATATGTTCCCCGGTTGTACTCATATGCCCAACCTTGGGCCTGCTAATGGGGCCAAACCCGCCCCTCACCCACCCCAACCCATCGCTAATGAGCCATTACAGCCAACCCGCCCCGCCCCAAAATCTTAATTTATTCACCCGCCCCGCCCCACCCCATTGGTGCATTTTATACCCAATACAACCCGCAGTGTGTTGTCAAAATTAAAAAAAACCTGCAGTGAGTTAAATCCATGGACTTTTGCATGGTGCCCTGTGGAGACCGCGGGTTCCCATAAGCAGAGCTATTTTCGAAGCAGTCAAGCAGAGGCGATGCCGGTTTTCTCATTGGTGAACCAGGTCATAATGCTGCGCAGTAATCGTAATGCCACTTTTCACGTATTGTACCGGTGTACATGATGCGGCAAGTGAATATTAGAAAATTGTCATATGATGTTTAGTTTGGTTGAATTTAGTGAGGATGCGACTGTTGAATATTGAAAAGTTTTTCATTGATCCGCGTGCATAGAGATGATGTGACAATTTAATAGTAGAGATGTGATGAGTGAATAGTAAAAAGTTGTCAGAAAGCGTCAAAACTTTCCCTAATTATCTGTCACATCAATCTTCGGACACTAATTAATAGTATTAAATGTGGATTAATGACAAAACTCATTTCAAAGTCCACGGCTCAAATTGCGAAACGAATCTAATGAGCCTAATTATACCATGATTAGACAACGATGTGCTACACTAAAAAAACTCTAATCACATATTAATTAGACTTAATAGATTCATCTCGCGATTTCATGTCCATCTACGCAATTAGTCTACGTTTATTGCCCCTAATAAGCTTTGAAAGGAGTTCCCAAAATTTTCTCACAAATTTTCCTCAAACTAAACATTTTTCGAGAAATTTTTAGGGTCCACTTTCAAGGTCTATTAGGAGTATTAAATGTAGACTGATTACAAAACTTATTACATAAATAAACTGGAAATTCCGAGATGAATCTATTAAGTATAATTAATCTATCATTAGAGTTTGGTTATGGTAGCACGACATTGTCTAATCATGATATTTTTCACTTTACTGTTCACAAATATGACCGCTAATTAGGGGTATTAAATAAAGGTAGTTTACAAAACTACCTTCACAACCCCTGGGTTAATTCGCGAGGCGAATCTAATAAGACTTTTATCCGCATGATTAGAGGATAGTTACTGTAGCAAATTATAGATTAATTATGCTCATTAGATTCGTCACGCAAATTGTACATATCAGTAAAAAGGTTTTGCAAATATACTTTATATACTAATTCATGCTATCAAGATTCGCTTGTTGAAATTTTTTTACCCCATCCAATACTCCGTAGTCCGTACAGAGCATAACGCTGTCAGAAACTCTGAAGTAGCAGTACATCAGCAGCAGCTTTCTTCTGTCAACGAAACAGTGCAAGTTCAGCAAAAAGTAACCCCACGTACTGACATCGTAGGCTGCCAGTGACTCCCTTCTGCGGTTTTGCGAGAGCAAACGATGCGAGTCTGCGCACCCTCCATTAAAACCCGCACCGACCCGCAAATACGTTAGACCCCACCCGCCCCGACCCGTTAGCTCTTGGACACCCATTTTTGGCCGTGTTTGGTTGGTTTTGGACAAAAAAATTGTCCAAAGAAATCTTTAATGCATGGAACACTAAATGAAGTTTATTTGCAAAATCATTTTACAGATGAGTACAACTTTTCGTGACGAATCTAATGAGCATAATTAATCGATGATTTGCTACAGTAATGCTACAGTGACCATCATCTAATCGTGCAGTCAAAGAGCTCATTAGATTCGTCTCGTGATTTGATTAGAGGTTGTGAAGGTAATTTTGTAAATTGACTTTTTAAATACTCGTAATTAATGGTCAAAGTAGGTGAATATTTTTTTGAAACTTCCAACCAAACCACTAATCGCCGCAGTAACCTGACCTGCACGGAAGGTTCGAGATTCGCCGCACGATTGTAACCTGACCTGCACGGAAGGTTCGAGATTCGCCGTTCGCGGGAGCGGGCGCGCGCCGGATAGCCAAAATCGCCGCAGCCACAGGCCCACAGCGAATCCCTCCCTTCCGTCCCCATCTCGCGTCTCTGCCGTGTCACCTGGGCATCCTCCGAGTCCCAATTTGCGAGCCCTAACCCTCCGTCCCTCCCCGTCCCGCCATGGAAGTCACCGTCCTGCCCCCTCCTCTCTGCCCGCGCACCCGCGCCGCCGCCACCCCCGTCCCACTGGCCCGCACGTTGCGGATCCGCCTCAACCACGCCTGCCTCTCCAGACCTGATGCCGCCGCCGCAAAGAAACCGATTTGGCCGGGGTGTTCCCACGGCAAGGAGCCGACGGCGACGCTCCACAGCGAATCGGCCGACGAGAAGGAGAACAAGAACGCGCCCGCAGTCGCGAAAATCGGGAACCTGTTGCGGCCCTGCAGCCGAGGCGACGAGGTGCCAAGATCGCCCCTCGACGCCAACACCAAGCCCCGCAGCGGAGGTGCCGCCATCGGCCACGCGGCTGCGCCACCGGCGGCGAAGCGGAAGGCGAATACAGCCGATTCCGGGCCGGCGAAGAGGCGCGCCTCCCCGTTTGCGACGACTAACAAGCAGCAGGTCGGCGGCGACGGCGCGGCTAGCGCGTCGCCGAGCCCGCGGTCCTCGGACAGCGAAGGGACGGTCCGCGCGCTCCTCGCGAGGGCGCGCCCGGCCTCTGATGCCATCCGCAGGCGCGACATCAAGCGGCTCAGGGCGCAGGCACGGTGGGAACTGGACCAGGTGATGCAGACGGTGGAGTTCAACAACGCCTTCATCACTCCCCAGGACGTCCTCAGGTGACGGGCAGACGGCCTCGCATCTCATCCCCTTCGCAGAAGAAGATTGGTAGGCTGTACCGCTGTAATGTCATTTTGGATTGGATTCTTGAACCTGTTGCTCAATTTTGGCCAGATAAGGTGAGATCTTCCATCCTTTGAGATCTCGATCGAACTTTGTTAGTGCTCATATGTAAATACAAATCATGGTTGAATAATAACCTATATCTTGGTGACCAATTGCCGTTTCCTTTTTGGTGATGTTTGCTTGTGCCATCTTATATCTTTGACACTGAGCTTCAGATGCATGCTATGCGATGTTTGCACTGGACTTTCTGACACATATCAAGAGCATGAAGCTTGGCATCATGTCATAAGATAACCATGGCACGCGGCCTTGATGACCTAGTGATCTTTCAATGCTGTAACCACTGGATGGGTTAGGATAGGACTTGGGACCGAACATTTTTGGACTAGATAAATGAAATTTAAAAATTTATGCGCCAAACAGGTGTGCCCTTTTTTCTTCTTTTCTGGAGGGATTCATGTGTTTTTTAGAGAATGTGCATATCACATTTTTCATTCATGAAGAGAAATAGTTACAACAGTTCAGCAAAATGGAACAACAACAAACGAAGAAGGGTAAAAAAAAAGTCTACAACAACCCAGCACAGGCGCACAGCTAGCCTACACTAAAGCCCGCGGCGGTCCAGGCTTTGGCCTCAACTAAAATGTCAGCGGCAAGAGTGACCAACTGGAGAGCTGATAGTTCATGAACCCTCCTATTTCTCTTCCGCCAAAACGACCATGCAACAAGCCAAATCCTTTCCTGCTCGACCTCTTGCTTTCTCATACGTAGGCACCAACTCGCAAAATCTTCCTCATGCTGGGGCTAGGGCTTGCAAGTTGATGTGATGTAGCACACGGAACCATGCATGTCTCCCTATTGTGAATTAATGCAACCCAGCAAGAGGTGGTGTAGTGTTTCGACCTCCTGAGCACACATGAGCACATACATCAGAGTCGTGTAGGCCGAAGTACTTGCACGGTAAACGCATGACTTATGTTCTTGATGTAGGATCTAGGATACCGACTAGAGGAGGTGAATAGGCGGTTTTAACTAAAATCGTAACACTAGAGAAATTTAGTTAGAATCTAGCTACTCTATGACTAGGTGAGGGTTTGCAACCTAGGGCAACAAGATATAATTCAATGTCTAGAAAGTAAATTGCTTGAATGAATTTTTTTTAGAACAGGATTAGATTTCATTAAAATATAACCCCTGTTACAACTGAGACCTCAACATAAAGTAAATTACATTGAAGTACCACACTGGTCTCTACCCTTCGTCTTCTTTGCAACAGGCACCGTCCACTACTTCGGGAAAATCCAGCACCGTAGAACATCACCAGATCCGAACCGAGCCGCAGTCCCAACCAACAGAAGACTCCGCAAACGTGGAGGTCGCAAAAGAAGCGATGTATGCTCAACCATTGCAGGGAATAAAAGGCGTCGAAAGCACATCGACCAAATCTTCTGAAGGTTGAACCGGACATAATATTTGCCGTTGTCGTTAGTAGTAACACTAGTAACATCTGGAAGAATAGATCCGTCACCGCCAGAAGTAACACCAGCGACCAGAATGACGATCCCACCTGAGGGGAAAACTGATTCAATCCCTCCTCAAAGAGGATTAGGCCAACATACCTCGATCCCTCAATGAAGAGCACGATGTCTCCAAAGAAACCGACACATCCCTTGGAGGAGATCCAATACGACATGGAAAGTCAGATCGAAAACATCGAACAGGCGATCCAAGACCTAACCTAATTATTCTAGAGCAAAGGAAAATTGAGGAAAAAAACTTAACAAAAAGTAGATCAACTAGCGGATGGACCCCCGCTCTCCTTGCCACCGGTTAGGAGGCTGGGCACGAGGGGAAACGGGGGTCGGAGGAGTGGACGGCGGCATCGCAAGCAACCGGCAGCTGGGTTCTGCCTGAGTCGCCCCTCGGGGGCGACGCGGGGGACAAGGGGGCTGCAGGAGTTGAGTTGGGAGGGTTCCGTGCCCGTCTTTTGGTCCCCCACTATTACTTGAATGATATTGAGCAAAGTAAGTAATCAAACACAAGAGACGAATTTTATCGTGCGGTGTTGTTGACTTGACGGTCACTGCTAAATCACATTGAAGTGGATTCAATGTTCAACCGCACTCCTCTATCAAGGCACCGCTTGATCTTTGAGCTGGCTTGAATCAAAGAACCTCTCCAATCCTCGATTCCACTAGAGTTGCTCTTCACCGCTCTAGTAAGGTGAGCCCAAGACCTCTCACAACAATCTTACAAAGCAACTTCACAATCTTATTGAAGTTCTCAATGGAGTTACGAGCTCCAAGCCATCTAGGAGGCAGCAACCTCCAAGAGTAACAAATCAACTCGCTCGCTTGATGATTCCTTAGTGCCACAATGATCAACTCCTTGATGCAATGCACTAGATGCTCTTAATCTCACAAGAATGCAACCACTAAGCAAAGTGAGTCAGAGAGAGAGAGGAGAGGAAGAGGTCAAATATTAAATCTTTCATGAGTGCCAAGAGACTTTACCCAACCCTGGGGTGAGATATATATAGCCCCTCTCCTCGGAACTAGTCATTATGTTCAAAACGCGTGAAAATAGGGCACAATCAGACTGTCCGACCATAAGTCACAGATTGTCTGAGTTTGAATCCAACGGTAAAAATGTGAAGTCAACTGTGTGTCAGAACTGACCATTGGGGGCTGGTCGAACCGTCAAACCCTCTGGAACGTCAAAAACAGGTTCTGTCTAAAACCAAGTTTCTTATACGTCCGTCGAGCACAAACTGTCCGACCATGAGCTTCAAAACAGGTTCATCGACGATTCAAACAGTCTTTTTCACATTTAGTCAGTAGACTAGTCGTTGTGCCCCCACAATCTTGTAAATCATGGACTGTCCGACCTTAGGTCATGGACCGTCCGTCCCCACTTCTCAAAACCTTATTTTCTCAAGATTTTCAACAATGCTTCTTTTGATTTTTCAAATGCCACTCATCTAAGTGCAAACCATGCAAGACATTGATCAAAGTGGCAGCGAATGATGTTGATCCTTCTTAATAGTGCGACTATCTAACCTAAGTCATATTACATCCTCTAATCCCCTCATGATTGATTTAAAATGAAAATCTCTATCTTATTCTTTTGCCTTGAGCTTCCCTTGATAGATAACGTCCAAGCTATCACCATAGAAATCACAAAGCTCAATTCAACTCCGAGACTAACCTATACCCATAATCTCAATAAAATTGTTAGTCCACAAATATTGTCATTAATTACCAAAACACACATTATGGCCCTAGATGCTTTCACCTGACCCATTGACAGTTAGTCAAGGCCTCACAAATTATGCATTTGTTCCTCACACAAGTAGGGACCACCGCTCAAAGGTTAGGAGCCAAAGTTTGAATATCACATCCATTCAACCATCGGTTCGACCAGAACAAAGCTTTGTCCCCCGTGCTGACCACGACCGAAATTGAAGTCTTTAATGAAGCTGTGATCTGACTGTTGTGGAGGAATCAGAATCGTGCCCAGGTTTCGTCCAAGTCTACACGAGCTAGCCAGAGTCACCACACATGAAGTGCCATGCCCATAATTGTGAGATTGGGAACGCCCAGCCCACCAAAGGTAGTCGGGCAAGCTGCGTTGACCCACGCGACCGCACACTTGCCACGAGAGGATTCCTCTGTGTCCAACAATAGCAAACCTCTCATAAGCTTCTCAATGGTTCTGATATCCTATGGCTCAATGGAGATAGCCATGGATATGTGGACAGGGATGGCACTAAGAGTGGATTTCACTAGAACCAAATGACCACTTTTATTAAGGAACCTACCCTTCCACAGGGGAAGACACCTTGCGACCTTGTCGACCAAAGGCTGGGGCATGACTTGGAAAGTTTGCATATAATTAAAAAGAGGAACACCCAAATAAGTGCAAGGGAACTCAGTAAGCTAACAATGAAAGGTGGACTAAATGAAGGTCGCCTGCTCCTCCGAGCAGCTAATAGGGAAAACTTTTGTCTTGGCGAAGTTTGTGGAAAGCCCAGATGCACGTTCAAAGCAAGAAAGGATCTTCTTAACGACCACGAGATCCTAATGCACCGGGGACAAAAAGAACCAAGTCATCTGCATATAAGGAGGTCATGTACTTGATATTACACCCAAGGCTTTGGAGAAGGCCGCCCCTTTCGGCTTTGTTCATCATAGCATTAGGTCACTTCATGACAAGGACAAACAATATAGGAGACAACAGATCTCCTTGCATAATATTTACCGTGGCAAATCCTGTTGCCGGGCACACCATTGAGCAAAATCTTACTGCTAGCCATGGAGAGGAGCATGGAGAAATGTTGTTGAGTACTCCCTCCGTTCCATAAAGATTGTTCGTTTAGAAAAAAATGGAAACACTAGTAGTTGTAGCCAATGACCATGCTACCCCTAATAACTCATATTAATTGAGGTTGAAAGTTGTGCGGTCTTCTTGGTTTTATGGATCCTGAATAAATGCATGCGCATTAGAACAAGAGAAAAAACATCAATTGATCATTTCACTAGCTCTATGCATTTTGTCAATGCATTTTTATTCTTGATGTGAGTGTAGCTTTAATTAGATTAGTTTTACTAAGAGCTAAGTGAACAGTCTTTGGGAGACAGAGGGAGTATAATGCAGTGTATGTTTTGCCTTACCCCCGTGCGCAACGGTTGTGGCAAAAACTAGTGCGGGAGAGATGATGACACTTTTTTGTCAAGCAATTCAGGCCCTGTTTAGTTTGGCAAATTGTCACTATCCACCTGTCACATCGAACCTACAATTGTCTTTATACACACGATCCAATGCAATAAGTTGCTAACAAATTATCACTATTCACCTGTCAGATTGAAACAAATTTGCCGAACTAAATACACCCTTAATCATGTTTATGAAGCACATTCCATTCCTATGATAGACCGTGGTAAATATTGTACTGTTAAAAAATAGAAATTGAGGGATTGTCAAGATTAATACTTTTGCAAACGCCTCCTTCGTTTCAATTTGTAAATCGTTTTAATTCTTTTTAATCAAAAGAAAGAATTGTATTGTATCAAAGTTGAGTACATCACCAAGTTACACATAACATTCTCAATGTACTCACACTCTAAGCAGTTCCAAATCTCAATACCAAATCTGTGTAAAAAAATCAAATAGAAGTCTGCAAAGGCATACACTCAACAAGCAGACTAAGAACAAGCACCCAAAGAATAGCGACCAACATCCCTGTGGGCCGGACCGAGCACAATCTTCTTCTTTCTTCATGTGACTTTCTTCTTCATCTTTCTGCCACCAATTAAGAAGAGAGACTGATCCCAATCTGTCTGACCCAAGACTGACTGACATCAACTCAGAGGACAAAATTATTCTCACAAGCCTTTCATCGTGGTTAGATCTAACCACAACAAAACAGAGAAGTGTCATGAGAAAATTATTCCATGACGATGACACCATCTCCGCCTCAATGTCACCATCCGGAAACCTAAATCTCCATGTCGTAGCTTCAAGAAAGTTGTTGACGCCGTAGATGTCACCACCACCTTCAACGGGGCCGCCACGGAGAAAACAAAGCCACCATATCTCTCTACTATTACCACTCTACTATTACCAGAGAAGAGAAGGAGGAAACAAATCTTCCATACCACAAAACACAACATGGAGAAACCCTAACCTACCTATACTCAACCTATGGGAGACTATTGGGAGAGATGGATCCCCACTCCCTTCGACCCCTGACGAGATGCCGGAGGTGGGAAGGGAGGGGGACCAACGGTGGTGGTGAAAAGGGAGCCGGCGGTCGGCCGCACGCGGTGCCGCCTGTGTCGTCCTGGGCCGTTAGGCGATGCGGGGGCTGTGGCAAAAAAATGTGAACCAACCCCTCGTTTTAAAATTTTTAGGAAAAAGTTCAATTTTGAACATCCAACTCTTGCCTCAGTTTGGTTTTGGCCATCGAACTCCAAACCGGGTATCTTTGGCCATCCAACTATCAAAACCGTTCAAATTTGACCATAAGGCGGTTTTGATAGGTGGTTTTAATTTTTTTATTTACAATTTAATCCTTAGATCTTAAAATGATTATTACTTTTTGCTCGTACCTCCGATTTAGATGATTTTTGCGGTCACACATTGATAACAGTGAGTTTTATCTTTTAAAATGTTATTTACACCATTTTATTTCTATTTGTTATATTATTCTTATTTTGTTGTGTAAAGAAATAATATAAGAAAAATAAAGCAAACAATTTCAAAATAATACGAACAACATTTTAGAAGATAAAGCACATCATTACGATCGGTTGCCCACAAGAATCATTTAAATCAGATGTACGAGAAAAAATACTAATCATTTTAAGATCTAAGAACTATTTTATCTACAGTTTAATCCTTGGATCTTAAAATAATTACTATTTTTTCTCGTATCTCCGATTTAAGTGATTCTTATGGTCATACGTTCGTAATGATGAGTTTTATCTTTTAAAATGTTGTTAGCATTATTTTGTAATTGTTTCCTTTAGTTTTCTAATATTGTTATTTGTACAAACAAAATAAGAATAATACAATAAATAGAGATAAAATAGTATAAAGAATATTTTAAAAGATAAACCTCACCGATATGATCGTGTGACCGTAAGAATCACCTAAATTGGAGGGAAGAACAAAAAGTAATAATCATTTTAAGGTCTAAGAACTAAATTATAAAAAAAAATTTAAACCACCTATCAAAACTGCTTGAGGGCCAAATTTGAACGATTTTGATAGTTGGACGACCAAAGATATCCAATTTTGAATTTCGATGACCAAAACAAAACTGAAATAATAGTTGGATAGTAAAAAATGGACTTTTTCCAATTTACACAATTTTTGTATGTGCCTTATATAATGTATGTTTAGATGCATAATAATATCAATGAACGTAGTAAAATCAAAATGATATATAATTTAAAACAGAGAGATTACATATCTTAACGGAACTTAAGCTACCTAAATTAACAACCAAAACACTTTTGATGGCAATCAAAACACCATTGACCCTGTTTAGGAGCCCAACTTCCCCCAAAATACACTATGCAAAAAGAAGATTCCCCATCACATCAAACATCACATCAAAAATGTCCGTACATACATGGAGTACTAAATGTAGATGAAATCAAAAACTAATTACACAATTTGGATGTACTTTGCGAGACGAATCTTTTGAGCCTAGTTAGGCCATGGTAGGACAATATTTACCACAAACAAACGAAAAGTGCTACAGTGCTTTTCAGTTCGGAACAGTGCTTTTCAACCCAAAATCCGTGCAAAATCTCCTAATTTTGCATCCCAATTTTAACTTCTAAACACACACTAGGATCATGCCCGTGCGTTGCTACGGGCTCAAAATTTAAACACAATATCATTATTCTAAGAAAATCATGTGCATCACATGTTCCTCACAAATAACGGAATGCAAGTTATAATAAGTTAAGAACTGATCAATAACATTGCACATTATCAATGACTTATTTCATTACAAAGAGCAACTTGAATTTCAATTACAACAAATATAAGCCCACCATCACGGCTGTCATGATCATGTTCAATACTACGTCTGAGTGTCCAGTACAGTATAATTTCAATGTATTTCTGGTGATGGCTTTTTGTATGCTCAATAAAAATTTCCCAACTGCGAACAAAGTGTGCTGTCGAAGACAATTTGGAACTCATTTTCATGTTAGCACGTAAAAAATTTCAATCGGAGACAAATTAGAAAGTATACTTTAACTGAGAGGAACTTAGGAATTGGTAGACACATATCCTTTGCATTTATAATCAATTTCCAAAATTGCATCATCACATCACCAGTCTTAGAGAGGCAACACGAGTGTAGCCACAATTAAAAGGTTCGGCAAAAGGGAACATCTCAGAACTATATATATGTTTGCAACAATCTAAAGAAGCATTTGGTTAACAAAGCACACACATCTAAGGTTAGCTGCCCTGCACAGAACTGGTACTCTTTATTTGTGGATCAACTTTGGTATAAGGGAACATCTCAGAATTATATATATGTTTACAACAATCTAAAGAAGCAACTTTAACAAAGCACGCACATCTAGGGTTAGCATCCCTGCACAGAACTTGTACTCTTTATTTGTGGATCTACACACAAAAATAAAGGGAGGAAGCATATTGAAAATATGCAGTCACAGTTCAACCATGCACTGCAGCAATGGCAACTAATACAAAGGTGAAATCTTAAGATAGCAAGCATTTCTTGTAGACTACTATGACAGAAGGGAGCAGCAGTTTCGAGCAACATATCAGAGTGTTGATGGCATAGAAAATTACCACAGTTTGATGGCATACGAAGTCACCATGATTTGATGGCATAGAAACCAAAACTGAAGTAGAAGCCCGACTGCATGGATAGGGGAAGGAAAATTTTAGTAGAATTTAACAATGTTAGATGCTCCTTTGTCATATCAAATTTCATATATTGTAGGCACATGAGCAGACATGAATCCATGTCGTAATATAAATTATGCAAAACTACACTCATAACACCAGTGCGTAGGATGCATATCTCAGCATGCACACAGACCATCTTGCTTTCTGCTACATCACAGGGAGAAGAAATTACTCAAAACAGCAGGAAGATAAGTACTAAGAATATGGTAAACTTATTATTGTAGATCGATTGAGTAAATAAAAAAATCATTTATGGCAAGCAACTTGATGGGGCCGTAGGCGAAAGGGCTGGTGCCGGATCCAATCTACATGGACATTTGGTTATATAAAGTGAAATTGTGACAAAGCTAACATGTATGCAATGTATGGGAATGCAATGGAGGAACCATATTAAAAAGAGACATCTCCGGTCTCCGCACATCAATGCGAGACAATGTGGTAAACTAACATGTATGAAGCGTCTTGGAAAAAACAGAAATTTCAGGAAAACAAAATAAGACCGCAGGTAGAGGAAAAAAGTAGCCCACCTTTCAATGGCATTTTGGTGAAGATGAAGACAGAGAAAGAATATCAAGAAAAATAGGAGAAGAACGAACAAGGTGCCATTACAAGAAAAAAAAGAGATGCCACCTTCCTTCATAGCAACAGGTGACAGGGATCAATGGAATTAGCAAACTCAAAGAAATACAATGGTAGCTACTAAGATGTGCAAAATCTAAAACATGTAAGAGAAGAAATCTCAAGAAAGAAGGTGCAGCTTACAATTATTCAGTCAGACAGATCATTACAATTAGGTGTTTTGTGTTAATCATGTCGCTGGACACCACAAAACAAAGGCATCTCTGCAGAAGGAAGATACAAAACATTAATGAAAATGGGGAGTTTCCCCGGTTCAACAAAAAGAAGAAAGATATAGAACATTAATGAATGAACCTGCTAAAGTTAATATTCTGAATACAAATGTTTAGAGCACTCATTTGTTATTACCTACTGACCTATTATAATAAACAACCACAAGCTTGCTGACCTATTATAATAAACAACCACAAGTTTTCAATTTTGTTTCTCAAGGAAAACCCTGAAAAGAATCCTAGACTGTGACATGTTGCTGCAATGGTTTTACTTCCACCTGCAGTGTTTCCAATAACATATACAGGCTTCGTGTAAGAAGTTATACAGGCTCTTTAATGACAATTTTTATATCCTTGTAGATCACATGAACACTACATTGATCATCAGTGAAATAATATCATAAGACAGCTGAAATTAATATTAATTGAGTAAATGAATATTTAAAAGAAATAAATTAATTTATCTTTCACAAGAAAAAACTTACAGTGCAGGCAAATACATACTTGCACAACCATCATGTAAATGCATATGCCACCACCTGCTTTCACTCCCATGCCAGGCAGTGCATACAACACATGGAAAACCGAGGTAGATGAAGTTGTATAAACCATCCCCAAGAATCAAAGCAATGAAAATAAAAACCTGCAGTAGGAAGGAATCAACATACATTTCTTGGTCACAAAACTAATGTTCAGTTAAGGCGGCAAAGAGTGATGATATAGCTTGGCATAAGAGTATCAACATAAGCAGGATGAATGATTACCCTATAAACCAGTAATCGAGACAGCATGTCTACAATCAGGTACACAAGCAATGATCATACTTACTCGGGAATCCTGTGGTCTGATCGCATGCGAAGTCGGCAAAACTGCATTCTTGAGGAACTCAAGACGTCGGAGTTCCTGCTGAGCTTGTCGCCCTCCTTCTCCCCTGAGCAGGTGACTGCACACAAAGCACAAGTAGCATTGATTTTTGCCATTCAGTTCGTAGCACCGATTTTTGCCAAAATAGCTTCTGTTCATTTTGTTAAATAAATAGAGAGCCATATATATCATAATAACTGGTCAGATTATGTACTAAGAAAATTTAGAGACGCTGCTATTGCAAGGGCAGGCAAATGAATCTATGAAGACATGTATTAGCTGCAAGTTGATGAAGAAACAATTGTAAAGGACCATCAGGAAGGAACCTTTTAGAGTTTTAGGAACACAGGTAGCACGTGCAGTATAAATCCTAACAGCTAGCTATGCAACCTTTGCAATTTCATTCATGATGGCCAGGAAACCCTATACTAAAATAGCATAAAAAGATCTTATACTGCTTGGAGTACTGCTTGGAGTAGAAAAGGAACCAGAGCTCCGCGAGGTCGCAGGGGTGACGATGTGGTGGCGGACTCATGGAGTCCTCCATGAACTCAGGATCTACAGAGGTTGAGGCAGTCGTCACCTGCTGCCAGAGAGGCGGAAGCACCCACGTCGGAGAGGACGAAGACCCAACGAATGACGCAAGGAAAGGCAGCAAAACCACCGACACAGAAAATGAATTTCCCTCGCCATACATCCTCGACGACGCGGGCGGGAGTGGCAGGAACAGGATGCGCGACAGCACGTCGATGGGGCGGGCGGGATGACGTGCGGGAATGGTGGAGCTTCCACAAGAATGGGCTGTGGTGGCGGCAGGCGGACGGGTGCAGGACATGCCGGCCGCGTTGGGCCGAGCGCGAGGCCGGGGTGGATCTCGCCGGGTGTGAGACCGGAGTCGGTGACGGAGCGAGATAGAGGAGTGTAGGAATTGGCGACGGATGCCATCGCCGCAATATCGCCATGGACCTCCACCTCCTCAATCACGACAAGATCTCGGGGAGGGTGCTCTGCGAGATCTTCGTCCCCTTCCACCATGGCCGCCACTCCGCCACCGGCGCCAACTCAAGCGCAAGCGGGCCCTTCTCTCGGGCACATGGTTGACGAAGAGCCTTCGTTGCGACGGGGCCGAGGAAGGATGCGGCGACAGGCGAAGCGAGGATGCAGGATCCCCTGGGCGCGGATGTGGGGGTCCGGCGGACGGCGACTCCGTGGAACGGCAGATCCTCTGGGCGCGGTTGTTGGGGCTCCGGCGTCGTTGGCGGCTCAGGCGAGCGAGGTGGCTCGGTGTGGCGGCACACGGAGGAGGGAGGCACACAGACGAGCGAGTGTCCGGGCAGCGGCTGCGGCGGCGGCGACGGCCGTGCGGTGGCGAGGGAGGCAGACACAGGGTTAGGGTTTGGATGGATGGAGAGTTGGGGAGGCGGAGGCTGGACGGTGGGGACAGATGCGGAGGGAGGCGAGGGATGCGGGAGGTGAGCGGATGCCGAGCGTGCAGACGCAGGGGCGGACGCACAGGAGAGGAAAAAAGTAACATATTTTTTTTCTCTACTTCATACTTTTTAGGAGTAGAGATATTGTAAAAATCGTCCTAAATTTGTGACCCGTCAAAGGAGAGACGTCTCGTAGGGACTAGGACCCATAGACCCGTGCTACCACACCGACCAAACAACCCATGCTCTCCTGTGCCCGCCACTAGCTTATCCAGTCTTCTTCCCTCCATCCAGTCCATCCCCAACCCAAGTCAGCGGCTGACGCGGACGCCGGCGAGCCGCGCGCGGCGGAGGACCACCGCCTCCTCCATACCGCCGCCCCACCGCAGTCATGTCTTCCTTCCACTTCTTCCCCGCTACCTCCCAGACCCCGGTCGCCGGCCGCCTCATAAAACCCTCCCCAAAGCCACCCCTCCCCTGCCCTCGCACCATCTCCACCACCGCCCTCCACCACGGCGGCGGCAATGCATACTCGTGGCGCCACCCGCACCTGCGATTGCGGCGGAAGGTCCTGGCCCCCGCGGCGCCGGCCGACGCGCCGCCCGTGGGCCCCGACGGCGGGAGCGGCGGCGGCAGCGCGGGGGGAGGGGGCGGAGGGGAGGACGAAGAGGAGGAGGGGGAGAAGAAGGAGAAGGGATTGCTGCCCGAGTGGATGAACGTCACCACGGAGGACGCCAAGACGGTTCTGGTCGCGGTGGCCATCTCGCTCGCCTTCCGTTCCTTCGTCGCCGAGCCGCGCTTCATCCCCTCGCTCTCCATGTTCCCCACCTTCGACGTCGGCGACCGCATCGTCGCAGAGAAGGTGCGTTTCCTCACCTTGCTTCATTCTGTGTCCTCTTCTTTCGTTCTGGTTGCAGTTGCAGCTTGAACTCCGGTTGATGAAATGCTTAAAAGTTCTGTATAATTTTGTGTTCTTTCGGCACATTTATACTGTTATTACTTAGTAGTACAGATTCATTGAAAACACATTTTGCTTTCCAGTTATCAGTTTGTCAAATCTGAGTTACTACCTGATTTCTTTAGCTATCAATGCCATGGGTTCATTGTTGTTTGGGAATGGATATCCAAAAGGCTTAAGTTTTCCTTTTCAGTTTCTGTTGGACCTGGGATCATTTTTTTACTTGAGGACTTATACTGGGTGGGATCATTATATTGTGTTCTATTTAAGTAAATTTCATTGAAAAAGAGCATATTATCCTGCAGCAGTAAAATGCTTTCAAAATGTCGTGTAAAAAATATCTTGAAATCAGTTGCAACCTGAAAGGATGTGTCCTTTATGCTATGTTCCAAACTTCTCGTATTGCAGCTCAATATTAATGTCTTATATTCTCAAAAAATGTGAAGACAAAATGGGTTATGCTGAAGTGGTGAATATGTAGTGATTGAAATGTCAGGAAAGTTTCCTGCAATTAGTATTCATGATTTTTTTCACTTCCATAGGAGAACAGGAATCTCTTGTGAATTAGATTACTTGTTCTCCTTACATCATCAGATGGAACCTCTATGGCTAGACAAATATATGCATCACAAAGCTGGCCTTATGGGCAATGAATGGTCTTTTGTACCTTTTAAACATTAGTTGTCTGTAGCAAAGCATGAGTAGCATTTTTTGGTTGAATTCTTAACACATTACAGTGTGCTTGGGAAAAGGTGGACAAATGAACCTGGTTCTGATAGTCTGATACCAGGGATGATATGGCTATATTTCTGGATAGATAGAACAGGTTCCTCGAGGTAGATGAGATCTCACCCTCATGCTGGAGGTTCTGAGATATATCCTCTACTTCTTGCTTTATAACAAATCAATCTACCAGGACTCTTATATAATGAACCGGCCTAACAAATCTTAACTAATTTCAACTATATCTCTAATCTGAATCTTATATAACTCACTTAACTAGTATCTCCTGACGTGGCTGGAACCTTCAGCCGGTGCTGGAACTTCTTCCCAAATAAGTTGTCCATAACATCTGTTTCATGAATTAGACCTTACTGTCAGTGGCATGTTTGAAGGTACTATGTTCGTAATTGCATATTATACTGGCTCTTTAATTTTGGACCAATAACTGCAAAAATTTGAGTACATAAGAACATATCTTCAGTACGCTCAGTATGCTAAGTATGTCCTGTTAGCAGTTCTAAAGTTCAGAAACCATTTTTACCACATTACAGAGCTCATTTTGGACTGCATTAAGTTTTATATATGATCTTTAAGACCCAAGCATGTGATAGTTATCATGAATATTTCATAGATGTTCCATCTGAAATATTGCTTGGCTTTATCTGCTTTTTTCCTTGTTCGTAGACTAGTTCACTTTAGTCTTTTTTTTAAGTTGGATAGTTTTTCTAGTCCATTTGAAATTTGAGTGATGACACTATGGCACATTATTATTGTTCACCTGCAAACCTGTATTGGTTCTTATTCATTCTGGATTTGTTAATGTTTTCATTGCAAAATGAAATCATATGTTTGCTAAGTAAGGAAAGCTGTTATTCAATTCATTGCATAACTGTCCATCTGAAATTTTCTCAGGTTACTTACTACTTTAGACAGCCATGTGTAAATGACATAGTAATTTTCAAAAGCCCGCCAGTACTACAGGTATTTACATGTTACACATGTGCAGTGTTTCTTGATGATATGTGTTTTTTGTTGAGTATGTGAATGATGGAATATTCCTTTTCAGGAGGTTGGATATACTGATAATGATGTTTTCATCAAAAGAGTAGTTGCCAAGGAGGGCGATGTTGTTGAGGTTTGTCTACAAATCAGATGCTATTCTTTTATGTGTGCCACTATATGCTTGATTGTAAATACTGAATAACTTTATGTTTTGGTCATGAATTCTATTTTGTAGCGCTATTCTCTTTAAGCTGAACTAATGAAATTTTCTAGTGTAAAGGTTCGGATATGGCAACTAGCAACATATTCTTAAGATTTTTTGTTTTTCAGGCTTTCACTTTTATTGTTCATTTTTTTGTTTATGTTATTGTAAATCTATCTCAGTGGAACTTCTCAAATGTCATCTTAAAAGTGACCAAGGGCGTGTTTGGATTAGATTCAATTTTGGCTCAACCAAACTTTTGTTCGTTGACTGCACCTGTGCTGTTCAGTTGGTTTGCCGCCAACCGACCAAGGCAAGTGTGCAGTTCATTTTTTAGCCATCTGAGGGTAGAATCCTGGTGGTGGAAAGCTGCGCCAATTATTTGGGAAGCCCGTGCATGGGCAGGGCAAGCACAGGCACTAACCAAACACACCCTAAGACCCTGTTGTAACAGATGTGATTTGTATTTGAATCTTGAAATAAATCATCCAACAGCAATGCAGTCCTTCCAAGCACCCATGAAAATTGCAAAACTTCTCTGTACCATTGGGAAAAATAAGTTTACTAAATATGACAGAATAGATTTGCACCACATTTCGTATGTTGAATTCCACTGCACACAAGCCTTTGCCATTTAATCACCATGCATATCTGGCACAATGTCAGTGATCAGTGGTGCGGATGCTGTCGCAGATGTGGTGTCCGGGGCTACTATCTGCCGGTGCAGCCAATTGATTTATGTGTCATGCTAGAATTGTCAAGAACTCTGAAATGCTAGTTTTAAAGGACTTAGAAATAATAGTGAAAGAGATGGAATGAAAAAACATCATTTCGGTACATTCAATTGGTCAGACTCATGTCAATATATTAGTTTTGATGTGGGTTTATTTTGGAGAAGTTGCTGTACAAATTTGCTTATGTTTACTTGCTTGTTGTACAGGTTCATGAAGGTAAACTTGTTGTGAATGGTGAGGCTAGAAATGAAGAATTCATTCTCGAGCCACCTACTTATGACATGAATCCAGTGGTAAGTTTGTTTTTTTAGATGCTAATGAGGGACACCCCCTTGTACATAATGTATGGTTTTTTTTTTTTGAATTTATGCATGTATTATGAATAGCACACTATCCTGTGCCATTTTATTTAGCAAACAAAATGACATATTGTATGGCTGATTCTGTTTTGTTGGACTATGGAACCCCTGCAGTTGCTGTATATATGCTGATATTTGTTAAATGAATTTATGGGTTATAAGACCCATTCGTAAAGAAATATATCTTGACAAAATTTTATAAGATTTACATTTTGACAGCTGCTCCATGTCATATTATACCAAATCAGGAACAATAACTATTTATGAATAATTTGAACCAAATAAAAGCAGTGAGATATTGTAGTTCCATTTTTCGTGCACTACTCTCAACCGCATGCGTATGCCTACCACCATGCTCATATATGTTGTTTTGTGAACATTTTCTTTTGTCATATGCCTGAAAGTTGTCTTCATGCTAGATTTACAATATGTGATTTTGTCAAGTTTTAACCTACGTAACCATGCTGATGCTATCTCTCTTTGCAGAAAGTACCTGAAAAGTCAGTTTTTGTAATGGGAGATAATCGGAACAACAGTTATGATTCCCATGTGTGGTAATATGTCAAATTTGTGCTGCCATTTATCAAATTGCCACGCATTTCATCTTAGAGTTCAACTGAATTGATGGGCACAATTGCACAACCTTTTTCAGGGGCCCTCTTCCAGCAAAGAACATATTGGGGAGATCGATTTTCCGGTATTGGCCACCTGGTCGCATAGGTGGTACAACCAGGGGTTGCCTCAACCCTGAACTGAACCCTGAAACAAAACCAGGACCACTTATTGATGTCAAATTGACCAAGTAGAAGTTCGTCAAATTAGTTATTATAGTCTGAAGGTAGAGCTTGGCATGTGCTCTTCTGTAGAATCTCAACAGAGGGATACTTTATGGCGTCTAATTCTATTAGAAGTTAGAGAGGGGAATACATTTTGTTCTCCTTTGATTATTTTTGATGAATGGCAAAAGGCACGGGAACCATTTTGTCTCAAGGTTTCAGTCTCCTTTTGCCTTGTTGTATACTCCTTAGGGGAACTTGATATTCATCTTCCGTGATACAGAAGATGGTTGACCTAATCATGGGAAAGAAAAATGATTTCGTTGTCGAAATCTTGATTCTGGGAAGTCACATGTAACCCTTGTACATAATGGCACGCATATGTTGACACTGTAAATCGAGATTCGGATATGGTGTCTATTCATTGTGCTGCGCCATTGATGCGTTTGTAAATGTTTAGATTGGAGATGTGTGTTTGTAGTCGCAAACTGAAATTCTGAAACTGAATGTTCAAAGTTTTGAAGACATCTCTTTATATTTCTCTAATTTTTCTTTAGCCAAGGTGGAACACGGGCGTTTATGATGGTGGTGCAGATAGATTGATTGTTCATTCCCTTGCTCTCACACCTCAGCTTCTCTTCCACTACAGATGTACTGTTTGTAGTCTCGAACTGAAATTCTGAAACTAAATGTACAAAGTTCTGAAGACATTGTTTTTCTTGAATTTTCATAACCGAAAGTGGAGACGGATGTTTATGATGGCGGTGCGGGTAGATGTTCATTATTCCCTCAGTCTCTCTTCCCGTAATTACGAATCTCACCAAATCATGCATCCATCCAAGTCCAAACGCGGTGAGCTTGTGACGTGCGTGTGTGTACGCAGAAGCAGAAGGAGATAGCTCAACAACCTGCCGCATCTGCCTGCTGCCACTGGCGGCATTTGCTTGCGACGGTGAGGAACCCTGAAATCCTTAAGCCATTTCCAGCCAGATTCCCACCCGAAACGCCGGCGCCCCGATCCTGCCACTGGAGTATGTAGAGTGCAGCAGCGGACATGGAGACCCCTTTTGCGCCTCGGTACGCCTCGTCGTCCCCGCGCCGATCCTGCCGTGCGCGCGAGGTCACGCTCTCTCCTCCTCAGCTCGCTTCGGTGACACAGCAATGCAGGCACACCCTTGACCTGGGATACGTACGTGTGCGCGTCCATCGTGTCAGCGCCCCACGCGTCTCCTCCGATCCTCATCTTGATCCTGCGCTACTACACACACCCGCACGTTACGCGCGTGCATGTGCTGCGATGCCTGGGCGCCGGAGATGGCCGGCCTGGCATGGCATCGCCCCTTGCTGTTCCCAGCCGCCACACGCCAACCTTTTCGAGGATCCATCGTCTCCGGGTCCTACTGCTACTGCACGGCCGTCGACCGTGTGTATATGTAGCAGTCACCATTCCTACGAACGGCCTCGGCATCTTTCCCATCTCACTACACGCCACCATTCACTTGGAAAACCCCAACTCTCCGGACGTCCTCTGCAACAATCGTATTTGTGATCGATCGTCAAGCTACAAGAGACATGGCCGGAGCCTACGCCCGCGCGGCGTTCGTGCTCGCGCTCGGCTGCGCGCTGATGGCCGTGGCAGCCGGCCAGGAGTGGCTCCGGGCTCACGCCACGTTCTACGGCGGCGCCGACGCATCCGGCACCATGGGTAGGCACGCTTCTCACAACAAAGCACGCACGAGGCGTGCGTTACCTACCGTTGATCAATTGTAATATGATGTTCATGTGCAGGTGGCGCGTGCGGGTACGGGAACCTGTACGCGCAGGGGTACGGGACGCGGACGGCGGCGCTGAGCACGGCGCTCTTCGCCGACGGCGCGGCCTGCGGGCAGTGCTACAAGCTGGTGTGCGACCGCAAGACGGACCGGACGTGGTGCAAGCCCGGGGTGTCTGTCACCGTCACGGCCACCAACTTCTGCCCGCCCAACTGGAGCATCCCCAGCGACCGGGGCGGCTGGTGCAACCCGCCCCGGCCCCACTTCGACATGGCGCAGCCGGCGTGGGAGAAGATCGGCATCTACCGCGGCGGCATCATCCCGGTCATCTACAAGCGGGTCTCCTGCGTCAAGAAGGGCGGGGTGCGCTTCACCGTCAACGGGCACGACTACTTCAACCTCGTGCTCGTGACCAACGTCGCGGGCCCCGGGTCGATCAGGGCCATGGACGTCAAGGGGTCGCGGTCGCCGGAGGACTGGATGCCCATGGCGAGGAACTGGGGAGCTAACTGGCATTCCCTCACCTACCTCACCGGCCAGGGGCTGTCGTTCAGGGTCACCGTCACCGACGGACAGACCATCGTCTTCGCCAACGTCGTGCCGCCCAACTGGAGGTTCGGACAGTCCTTCGCCAGCAACCTGCAGTTCAAGCTCTGAGCCTGTACGTGACTGTGATCGTACGTGCTGATCAGGTTTGTAGTTTTGGATCTCCAATTCAATTTCTTGGTAGGACGATGCATGCATTCCTCGATTTGGAACATCTGCCATTAAATTTCTATATAGGAACTTATCACCTGCTTCAAGTTCGATCAAAAGAGACTCGTTGATTCCTTTCCTTGCGCTTGTATATGTGTGATGTACATAGAGAGATTTACTGATTTCATAAAACTATGCTCAAATCAAGTACTCCGATTTTTTTCTTTCATTAGATGACCTAATGATTATTTTTGTTTGTTGATAAAAAACGGAAATCGTTACTCCGTGGATAAATTAATCTTTCTTTTGAAAGATCAATAAAATGAATCTGAAACATCGATTTTTATGGAAAAAATTTATTATACTTAGCGAAAAGTTGATTGGCTCACGTTCACCGATAGCCTCCGATCGTGTGGCTACGAAGCTAGGAGGAAATGGGAGGAAATCAGATGGAGGAATTTTTTTCCTCCACCTATCTCTATGACAAGTGGGTCTTGGAGGAAAAAATTTCCTCCAATTTCTTTCGCAAAGGTGGGGATTAGGAATTGAAAAAATAGCATTTTCGTAGTTATTATTTTTGAACAGGGGTAGAACCGTAATTTCATAAACCTGAAAATAATGTTTCGAATAATATAGTTAAGATGTATCATTCATGTACTATATATTTTTTTTACAACGTGGGTTTAGAACCGTAATTTCATAAACCTGAAAATAATGTTTCGAATAATATAGTTAAGATGTATCATTCATGTACTATATATTTTTTTTACAACGTGGGTTTAGAACCCGGGTCTATGAATTAACAATAGGAAGTCTTACCACTGCACTGGATCTTATGTTATGATGGAGTTAGGTATTGTTTTCTATACATACTGTAAATATCGGAATTGAACCAATGTGTTTTCTATACTACTGTAAAGATGGGAATCCCGTTGCGCCACATAGCCTGACTAAAGAACACTCAAACAGTTTATATTTTTTCTTTTAGTCCGGAATTAAGTTTGTATCTCGTATTTCTCCTTCATAGCTACTCCAAATTTAATGATTTTTTTGAAAAGTTCCTAAAATCAAGATTTATCAAGGTATGAAACTTATTAATATTATTATTTTGACAAATCTTCTCGTGTAAGTCTATTTGAACAATCCAATTTTTGAATTTCAAAAAATGACAACTACAAGTTTTATTGACAACGGTTCTTGTGTAAGATCTACAACTTTTTCAACTGTAATCATTTAATGTTTCAAAATCTTGCTTTTAGTTATCAATTTTTGAAATTCAAAATTTAGATTATTCAAACTTTGACACATGCATTAATGATCTAAATAAAGTTTGTAGATCTTAATGAGTTCTACAACTTTGATATTCATGACGTTTTCATTTGAAATCATTTATTATCCTAAAAAATATGTGAATTTCTCAACTTTTGAAATTTCAAATTTAAATAGATCAATCTAATTCTGATGGGGAAATGATCAAAAACAAAAATTGTAGATCTCGATAAGTTCTACAACTATTGTATCGACAACTTTATCATTTGAAATCATTTTTGATGTCTTAGAATTTAATACATTTCTACCATCAAAAGAACATAAATGATAAATTTGCTTAAATGGTTCCGGATCCTATTCATGGACTGTTTTTGGGCTCGGTTGCCACATAGCCCAATTATTTTCAACCGTCCATCACCAACTCAATGACTCTGATCGCGTTCACATGGTATATATTTCAATGCAAACCCTAACTCATGCTCCTACAACTCCATCCAGCCTATACGGGTGGGGGAGAGAGGCGGGTGCTCGCGAGGTGGGTGGGGGAGACCAGAGAGAAAGATGGAATGGAGTGCGTTGACGTGAGAGAAGAAAGAAAAAAAGGAAAAGAAAAAAAAAGAGGGGCATCACTCTGTGTTCCTATCGAACATACTTACATAGCCCAATGGTGTAGGAGAGTAGTGAAGGAGGTCAAATTTGTTACTCTGGCTGGGTATTTAAGTTATGTTCATCGTTGCTAGAGAAGTGAGGTGGGACTAAGAAGCATGGATATCTGCGCTCTCTTTTCCCTCTGGGCCGAGCAAGCAGAAGTGGCCCAGAAAACCGATGTGGCCCAACCATCCATCTTACGTTGCGAGATGAATTAAGTTTATAAACGAACAATGCTTGCCTATTAACAAACACACTTGAGTAGCACAATGGCTAGGCCTCTAGTGTTTGATCCTCAGGCCCCGAGTTCAAAACCCATAAAGGCCTTTTTTTATGTTTTACAATATTTTTGGTTATTTGTTCTTATTTCGCTTTCTTTCTTTTTGCCATTTTTATCTTTGTTTTAATTTAAATATATGGTACGACCATGTCGTTGCAATTTTAAATGATCTAAACCATATGCAACTATACATTCATCACAACCATGAACATCTCTCACTTACTCTAGTGTGTATATGTGAGACATGTTCATGGTTGTGATGCATGTGTATCACACTATTCTCTAAATAATTTGAAATTCTTATATCATGATCATACACTAAAATGAGTTGTCCATGCAAGTTTTTAGATTTTTCTACCTAGCTTAGGGTATTTTTACATTTATCCTTTAATTTACCATAAAATAATCACAATAATAGGTAAACATGGTCAGAAAATTATACAAATGCATGCAACATCATAGTTTGTCTCCATTACCATGCCATTAATTTTTCAAATGATTTGGACAAAGTGACACTACCCATCCATCACAACCATGAACCTCTCTCACTAAGTCACATGACTCTATGTGAGACATTCATAGTTTGTTAAGGATTTGTTTGATTGGTTTAGAGAGGCGGCCCAAATACTCTAGTGTGTTCAATTGGTTTAGAGAGGCGGTCCAAATAGTCCAGCCATCCCACTAAGGATGCGAGATTGGTTAAAAAAATTAGCGCTGACCTCCAAACGGTCACACTCGAATAGCATAAAGGTAAGCCCTTAGAGTTTGAACGTGAGGTCCCAAGTTCGAAAATTATAAGAACCTTGTTTTTTTTTGTTTGACAATATTTTTGGTTATTTATTCCTATTTTGCTTTCTTCATTTCTATTTCTTTTTTGCCAGTTTTTAACTTAGTTATAATTTAAATACAGTACACGTGCTACTTTGCACGCTTGCCTCTTTCTACTATGCCGGACATTTAAAGTATTGCAAAGTATGACTAAGTCTAGATATGACAAGGCTATTAAAAAACTAACATGATCACTAAATTGAAAAAAAGACAATACACATCGGAGATCACTGTTCATGTGCAGTATCGAAAACAAGAAGGAACTTCATGAGCGTAATATTACTCAAGTTTTGATATCAAAGTCATGGCAAAAAAAAAAACCTGTATTCCAACAGCTGTGGATTATTGCCTTGCCCGTAGCATCACAGCTAAACCAAAGACGAGTTAACAGAAAACAAAATAGCACAAAAAATTGACATGGATAATGGTGCACTGCAACAGCAGGGGCATCCTCAGTGTCCTCCTTGGCCTTGCAAGCAGCAGCTCTGATCTGAAGTTGCTCCTCCTTGTAGATCCTGTTCCTGCGCTGCAACTGCTGAAGAATCACAAAGCCTGAGTCAATATTCTCCCATCAATTCATCTAATAAGAACTACCCGATGGAAAGCTCCTTGTTGTAGATGTCAGTGCATTTTTCTATAAACTGGTTAAAGTTAGAGCAATTTGACTTTGGGGGAGTACCTCGAGGTAAACCATGGAACCAACGCAAGTGATTATTTCTTTAATAAAGAAAGTAAGTGATCATTGGTAGTGCTGAGTTTCACCATTAGCCTTAGCATAGCATAGCATAACATAGAACAGAATATGGATAGAATACAAAGTGTCCTCATGTTCTCAACTCTACATTCCCCTGAAAAAATCAGAAAAATTATTATGCTGTTCAAGAGTCAACCACACAAAAACTTGTGCAGACATACTGTACCTCCTCCTTTATAAACAGGTATTATGTGATCTGCATGCCAAGCATTTCCATCAGCTGGCTCACGGACAAGCTTATCTAGCCTGTGTATTGAAGCATGGCATCAGCAACAAACCAACATATTAACAGTGACAATTACCCATATGGACATATCTGATAATGTTGGTGTAAACCATAGTACATGCTAACCCCATGGATATACGCAAATGGCTTAACAAAACATGATATCAGTGTGCAGCACTTACAATTTCTTTCTACTTGCAATGTTTGGAGCGGCCTTCCGGATATATTCTTCTCGCTTTTCCATGGGCAAGGGCTTAATGTGTTTGACAAGCTTGCAACAATCAAGCTTGCACTGGGAGCACTTACCACGCTCTATTTGAAACAGTGCCTACAAATTATTTAACAAGTATGAAGTATATGTATAACTTGCAACTTCCCTTGTATATTTTATATAACTGAACATCAGCACTGAATATTCAATGACACATTCAGGTTTTGTTCACATACACGGATATAATCAAGAAGACTAACCTGCCGCAGGGCCCTGCCACTGGTTCTTAACCTGTGTTCCTGGAAACATGCCAGACCACAAAATAGATCTTCAAAATATTCTGGTGACTTCGCAAGCTTCCCGCTGAACCCAAGTAAAACAATTTTTTTATGAGAAAATATGATTCATTTATAATAAAAAACATGATTTACATATGAAGACAGTTTAAGGAGTCTTTACTTGCAGAATGCTTGACAAAGTTTGCAGAGAGGTTCATCATCAATAGTCCAACCTTGAGTGTACTGTCTCTCTTTAGTTGTGCCATTACGCAACACCACCTGTCTCCACTCAGCATTTTCTGGTAAAGGATTACTGACATCATTCAATGGCGCGGCACGCCTCTTACTTCCCCCTTTAAGTAATCCCTAAGAAAGAGAACCAGAACAGGAGAAAGAGAGAGATTTGTCAAGCTGAGGAAACCAAAAAAAGTAATTGTGCATTTCATGCAAGGCTCTAAAAACAGGTACATAGTGTTACTGTATTAGTTCACAGTTGCCTCATCAATTGTTCTGATTGGCCTAACAGGCAATTCTAAGGTGGCATGCATGGGCTGCTGCTCCTCTTATGGGTACTGAGGTACAAGTAAATATATTTTTAGTACAATGACTGCGTTCTTGCTTTGGACATAATGAGGTTTTGAGTATGTACACCAAAACTGCCAACATTTCAGGACGAAGTAGAAAGGTAAACTCTATTGGAATGTGAAAAATAGCTATACTTTAGCAGCATGAAATGCTAATTAAGGCGTGAGTTGCTATAATATGCTATCAAAAATTTTCCCATATTAACTTGCTTTACACTAAATGCTGTTTGAACCTTCAATTTAATTGAAAAGTGTATTCAATAAAAAATTAATTAAATAGCTTGATCTATAATAAGACCATACTCTGATATCGGAGGGTATAAAACAATTATGATCCATATTCAAAATATGCCATGCTGCAGAGTAGAGATAGTCAAAATAGCAATTACCAGTTATGCATTCCTCCCTAAAATAGTAAAATATATGATGGTCAATGGTTGGTGTATACAAAAAATAGAACTAGTTTTAATTGCCAGAAGAAAGCAGTTTTTTGGTGATGGTAATCACATGGAGACGTTTTTTTTCAGAACATTGTAATATCCTTGAGTACATCCCATAGACTTTGTATCATTGCACAAATATATGTTACTATGTATCATACAGATACATTGAATTTCATTAGAAAAAGAAACAGAGCTGCTTTTGAATATATCGTGTTCATAAGCAAACTGGAAGTAAAGAGAAGAATCAAATGAAGAAAAAGGTGCATACCTCTGTGCTATGGTTGATGCTGTCTTTCAGAAAACACAACTCAAGGCTCAAGGGAAGTTGTAAAGGCTTTCCAAGCAGTCTACACCGATCAATTGGTCTTAGGGCACTCACAACCCAGACTCTACCCATAGAGTCTATATGTCGAAGACTCTATCACAAGAAACTATAGTTTCCAATGCAGATTTTGTATTATAGAGTCTTCATAATATTTCACTCGGATCTTCTGCTCCTGTTTTATTAAATAAGCGGACACATCGAACATGTGGGCAGCCACATGGGATCCGCACGAGTCTCGTTTTGTGCGTAGACTTGTAGTCTAACTTAGACTTGATTTCTATATTTCCACCTCTCTTTCTTCATTAAATTGCTTGCCACATCAGCAAATTACTTACATGGTAGTATATTTAATGACTATGGACTCTATCGTAGAGTCTGGGTTGGGAGTGCTCTTAGTGCCAACCACTCTTTGATGAATGCCCTGAACACATTGCAAAAAGCAGGAATCTTTTTCAAGAGCAGAGTCCTTGCTTTAACATCACTGGAAGAACATGGTGAATTCAATTCTTCTGGTAGAAAATTTTCAAAAAGTTGTTTGGGTCTTGAATCATGTCCTGGGACACAACTGTACAGGTGGATTCGGCCTGTGTGCCGGCTAACCTGCAAAAGATAATGACACTTCAGACGAATTTACAGAAGAAAATATCCATGAGCACTTGAAATTTGATGTAAACAGTTACGTGGTGGCTGAAACATTGAGTGAATCATCCTAATATGCAATGGACACAATCAATTCAGATGCACACATCCAATCCATTATCCTATAATAACCAAGAGCTCTCAACTAAATAGGTTGTTCAGATATGCCGTACACACCGTGGAGTACAGAACAACATAAGATTCAACAATTCTAAAAAAACATAAGATTCAACAACCTCGGATCCAATATATGAAATCCCGAGCACACATCCAATCGAGCAGATGGAGGATGGAGACTCACCGGGCAGAGAAGGGCCAGTGTGGCGGTGCACGGAGGACACGCGGTCCGGGCGGAGGAAGACGCGGTCGCACGGGCAGGGCCGGCGGCGTCCACGGACGGGCAGCGTCCGGCGGCGTCCATCGGCGGGGGCTGCGACCGTCGGCGTTCACGGGCAGGGGCTGCCGTCGACGGCGTCCACGGGCGGGGGCGGCGGCGTCGACGGTGGAGGAATTTTTTGGGAGAGGGCGTGGGGATTGGGGTACCGGTCTGGTGGACGGGGACGGCGGCCCTGGCGTGGCAGGCTAGGGTTGCGGGGCGGCGGCGGAGAGGGTGATGGATCGGAGGCGGCAGAAGCGAGCTGGGGTCGGGGCAGCGTCCGGCGGCGTCCTCCGGCGGGGGCTGCGACCGTCGGCGTTCACGGGCAGGGGCTGCCGTCGACGGCGTCCACGGGCGGGGGCGGTGGCGTCGACAGCGGAGGAATTATTTGGGAGAGGAGGGCGTGGGGATTGGGGTACCGCTCCGGTGGAGATGACGGCGGCTCCGGCGTGGCAAGGCTGGGTTGCGGGGCGACGGCGGGATGGAGGTGGCGGATGCGAGCTGCGGTCGGGGTCGGGGGTTCGGGCGGATGTTTGTGGAACTTGAAGGACCAAAATACCCTTGTATAAAAAAATAAAATTTAAGGGAGAAAATGGGAGGAAATAAGAGGAAATTCCAAGTACCATAAAACCTCTCATTTTTATGAGGTTAGCCAGAAGTGTATATATCGTTACTCCGTAGGTAAATGATTTTTTTTTGTACGTAGCTGGAGGTGTACTGTTTTGGTCAATTGATTTGGTTATGAGATTTAGCTTTTCAAAAGAAAAAAAAAACTACAACTTGCGCAGAGCGAAGTCAATGAACCTGAACTAAGATGTACACAAGCTATGGGTGCGTTTGTTAGGGATTCTTGGACAGCTTCTGAATCTATTTTGGATGAAGTCCTACCAAATGCTCAAACAAAACAGCTCCCAGAGCGTATCGGCCGGAAAATACGCTCTCTAGCGCGGAGAGCGCGCGACGGAGCCAAAAAATGCAGCTTCGCCCCGCTCCGTCCGCAGACCTGGCGCCCTAGCTAACCAAAATGACCCTGCACTTCGTCGTATTTACGGCCAAAATGCCATCCGGCACCCACCCGACGCATCCCATCCGCATCGCCCGCGGTCCTGGCGGTGGCGGACCCATGGGGGATTCGGAGGCGGAGGCGCCGCTCAGAGGAGCTCCGACGGCCGGAAATTGCAGATTCGGTGGGGGCCTTGACGATGCGGCCGGCGGCGGCTCTGGACCTTCGTAGCCGGCGGAGGTGGTGGTGGCGCAGGAGGTGCCCGAGATGGGGCCGGTGGGGTGAGGTGGAAGGCCGACGGCGGCCGTGCGGGAGGGGCGCACAGGTGCGCCGTCGGCGGCAGCTGTGAACTCCGGCCATCGATTCACCTGCCGCGGAGGGAGCGGCCGCAGAGGGTGCCGTCGCCACTAGCCTCCCAACGAGCTCTGGGAAATGAAGCCCGTCAGCGGAGGAGATGGATCTGGGGGTGGTCGGCGGGAGCTTGAGGAGAAGGCAGGGGGTGGCCGGCGGAGGAGATGGAGCTGGGAGAGCTTCGGCGGGAGCTTAAGGAAAAAGAAGGTTAATGGATAAGGCCGGTGAATGGAGATGGAAAGAGAAGGAGAAAAGAATAAGAAAGTGAGGGAAAAATAAGAAAAGAGAAAAAAAATAAGAAAAGAGAAAAAATAAGAAAAGAGAGAAAAAAAATAATAAAAGAAAAAATAATGGAAGGGTATAATGGGCATTTCATCTTCTTATCCACCTTACACAGTCAAGAGAAGCTGTTTTGCCAAACGTTTCCCTAAAACAATTTCAGATTTCTCTAGAGAATCTGCTCCACTAACACAACCACAGCTGGAGCTGACACAGCCACCGCCACAGCTGTACCAAACGCACCCTATATATGGACCTCTGGGTACTTGCTCTGTTAGCTCGCTAGCGTCACCTAGCTAGCTTGAATAGCAAGTGCAGTGTTGACTCTGCGTGCGATATACACTGGAAATTAAGCAACGTACGTCGTTGAGGATTTCCGAAGGCTCTGACAGCTTTACATGTGTACGTACCTCAACTAAACATGTCGGAAGCGCAAAAGATCATGTAGCCTAGTGGTTATAGGAGCCTCAGCAGCACTTTAGATCCTAGGAGCGAATTTCTTAGAAATTAACGGCGTTGTGATTTCAGTGGTAGACATTTCTTAGAAATTTTTCTCTTCATTCACGTACGTCTTCCCATCTTGTTCCTCCGGCAGCACGACATTTCTTAGAACCTCAACTAAACATGTCGGAAGCGCAAAAGATCATGTAGCCTAGTGCTGTCGATAGCTAGTACGTCTGTGGTGACTTCATCAATCTTGAGAATTTGCCGGCCGGCCAGTCCGCGAAGATGCTCATAGAAGCATGCATATGGGGATCGATTTAATTTGAGTCTAACTTGGGTTAGATAATTTCTTTAATTTACTTGGACCTTTTTCTATAGGTTGCATTGCATCTAGGCTGGACTCAAGACAACAACCACAGGCAGCCACGCGCCTAGCCTTGTTTCATCTTCTATCTTGATTGTTCCATCTCATCTTCCAACCATGTTAGGTTCCTAGATTGTTGACCGATGCTTAGTAAGGTAGGAATGGAAGGGCGGCATAATCTTGCTGAGGAAAGGTGATCATAGGGTGTGCATGTCAATAGTTGGGGCGGCCGCCCCACCCCGTTGATAAAGTGGCTCCGCTCATGCATACTGTCTTCATGCTGTGTTTTAAATTTTTCTCTTCATTCACGTACGTCTTCCCATCTTGTTCCTCCGGCAGCACGACATCATTTCTTCCCCGACGCGCAATGCTGCCCCTCAAAGCTTCTCCTAACCGCCTGACTTCGAGCGGCATTCCTGCCATCGAATCCATCACCACGACCCCCACCACACAAACCAAGTTGTGTTGTGTGTCATGTCCCGCTGTCTCACCACCTGCTGTGGGTGGCGGTAAGGTGTTGCTCCATATTCATTGCTCGATGGCCCCACATCGATCTCACTCATCCGGTTGTCTCCCGCTAACCCTCAATCTCGACCTTCGTATTGCCGATCTCCACCGCCGGGCCAATAGGCCACCGCAGATCTCCTTCCAAACGAACGGCCACTGGAGAACCCAACTCCGGAAACCCAAACCCTAACACCTCGATGATGGCAACGACTAGTGTGAGAGGTGTTTGGGAGTAGTTACGCAAAGGAGACAAGTAGCCGAATCAGATGGTCCTCGAGGTGTGTACCAATCCCTAACATTAGAAGGTTCATTGCACTTGCCACTTAGCTTGCAAAAGATACACACCACACCCACGAGCAATATATGTGCGCTATTAGAATATGTTGTATCCCCTTGGAAAAGTCATTTGGTTGTCGTATCCTCTCCGCTTCTGGGCTCATTTTTCTTTTTCTTCTGTTTGGCTGGTCCATGACAGCCCATACCAACATCATCTAGCTCAATCATCAACAAGTTGTCACCTAGTTGGGTTCTTTGCACTCTTTGTTGATTCCCACGTCCACTTGATCCATGGCTTTGAGTTGGCGAGTTTATGAGGTTTTACATTGATCGGAATATGACGGTGTGCAAGAACAGAGTTATGCACAAATGGACGGGTTCCGAGAGATGGTTGACGTATGTTGCCTTTCTGACTTGGGTTATGAAGGACGCAACTGGATAGATGAGAAGTGAGTGGTGGGCGGCTCGTATTGCTGAGTGCAGTTGGATCGAGACCTTGCTTTAGTTGATTACAGGGATTTTTTAATGGCGAGTGTGCAACACATGTTAGTGGCGATATCTAATTATGGCATGATCCTTATCGGTTGGCAATGCCACTCAAAGGGGCAAAGGACGGTTCCAATATGAGGTCATGTGGAGTCCCATGACGAATTATCTCCATTGTTCTCGCGCTAGTGGATAGGTGACAAGATGTTAACTCTTAGTGACTTGCAGTGCAATCTCTCGGTCACTGCAGGGGAACTAGACTATTGGGGTCAAAATACTTTTAGGCATGTGCATATCGAATTGGAACACCTGAAGGATGAATTGGAGATGCTACAAGCAGACCCCAAAGAATAAATCGCAGACTGAGATCAAATTTATAGACATGATAGTTGAACTGAGCCATAGGGAGGAGATTATGTGGTAACAACTTTCGAGGATCAGGTGGATGGCTACGAGGGATAAAAATACAAGGTTTTTCATCTGCGGGCTAGCCAACAGATGAGAAAAACAAGATAAGTAGATTGAAGAAACCAGATGAGCTCTTTAGCGAGGACCTTCAAGCTATGAGGAAGCTGACTACTTCCTTCTACAAAGAGCTCTATAGTTTGGAAGGGGGTCAAGATGTGGAGGTTGTTCTGGATACATTACCTTGGAAGAATACAGAGATGAAATGAATGAATTAAGAAGGTTAAAGAAACTTTATTTTAGATGTTCCCCACTAAGGCACCCCTCTGATGGCTTCCTAGCACATTTCTTCCAACATTGCTCGGAGTTATGCGATGAAAAGGTGACTTCAATAGTGCTGCAGGTATTGAGAGGATAAGACAATCCAGAAAGCATCAATGATACCTTGATTGTCCTAATTCCCAAGGTGGCGAATGCTGAGTGTTGACGGTCAATATTTGCCATTTTCAAGACCGTCAACTCCTGCAAATCTGAGCATGAATTGAACATCCATACTAGAATAGGTGCTTAAACTCATACTTTCCACCAGTGTGGATGTCTATTTGAATGCAGGCATTTAGCATAAGAAATGGGAGGAATCCATGCACATTCACTCCACTCCAATCCAAGTCACTCAAATGCTGGCCAATCAGGGGCTGCCACATGGATTCTCCTGGATCCATGATGTCACCAATCCATGTGAAGGACTCTCGACGAATCATACGCTGCCATGTCAGCATCACATGGATCCATGGGCCTACTTTACCAACTAAACCGCCAAGAAGCGTGCCATGCACGAAGGAGAGGCATCAGGGCCCACATGGAAGCGAGCCAGAGGAAGCACGGGCCAGGAGGCCACCCGAGGGGGCCGGCCGACCCTAGGTTCGGCCGAACCGACCTAGGGTCGGTTCATCCTGGCCCTCCATGTGTTGTCCTCCCATTGGCTCCCTGCTACAGTCCCAGGCGTTTAGGGGCACTTTGAGCCCCGGAGAAAGCCTCCTCCTTGTCTATAAATAGGAGGGGAGGGGCTCCATTTCTCACACACCACCAAGCTCTCAAGTTCCACTTTCTCTTGTGTAGCTCTCTCTCCCTCTCACCAATTCTGCCCATGAGAGGTGATTCTCACCTCTTTGTGGTAGAATGGTGATGAGGAGAGATCTAGATTAGGATTAGTGAGAGGTAGAGGAGGGGTAAGGAGTGAGTTGATGTCCTCGTGGATGCTTGTTCTTCATTTAGATCAAAGTGAGTATTTCAGCATTTCTTATTTAGACTATAGTGGACATCATGCGTGGTTGCTTTGTTCTTGTGTTCTTGGCTCGTTCATAAGTTAGAGGCTTGTGTTCTTCGTGACACAAGGCTTCGATCCTTTAGAGCCAGGACCGTAGTTCATTTACTTGTTTGCATGCTCTGATCCTGTTTAGTTGAGTAAGTTTGCTGTATCTCGTTCAGCTGCATCCATAGCTTCCTTTTTGCTCCCAGTTCAATGATATGATATGATTCCGATCTTTCCCTTGTTCGTGGGACCGTATTTATACGGTTGCTATAGTGTAGTTAGCGGGCTAGTATACGCCGCACTATAGTATTTATCTGGGGTACAGACGTGGTGTCTGGGCCTTGGGTTTCCTACGGAGACCACGTATGATCGTAGCGTAGAGGTAGGCCGCAGTGGTGACAGCCTGTTGGACCCTTTGTCAACCCTCTTATGTCGCGTACCGAGTTGGGCTCGCTTGCCAGCACCTCTGAGTGTTGTCGCCCCGCGGGGACGACTAAGATCTGACAGGAATACATCTTGAGAGCTAAGTCCCTTAAGGAAGTGCTTCTTGTATCCCAACCTATCCCAGCGAAATCTAGTGTCCTTGGATAGACCCTCTCTGGTTACTCTCCGTCCTAGGAACGAAACCCGACGGGAATATTCATTCTCCTAGGGAGAAGTGCTACAGCGGTATTTCCGTGCGCTTGCGGTATACCCGGTTGTTCTTATCCGCTCCCTCTATGTGTACAACTAGTTGTGACGTTAAGAAACGCCAACACTGAGGAGCTAGGGCATTATAGCCTAATAAGCCTCTGTAATCTAGTTTACAAGATCGCTTTGAAAGTCATCGCAAATAGACTGAAAGTGATTCTGCCCCAGTCATTGCAGACGAACAATCGACTTTCATCCCTGATTGACTAATAAATGATAATATAATTGCAGCATATGAATGCATGCATGTCATGAAGCGAAAGAGAGCATGTGATCTCTGTTGTTATGCTCTGCAGTTGGACACAATATGATAAGGTTGAATGGGATTATTTGCACGCAATCATGACATGACATAGTTTTCATCGGCTATAGGTGGAGATGATAATGTGTTTGGTTTCTACTGTTTCCATCTCAATTCTTTTTTAATGGCAACCTTTCAGCTTTTGTAGCGTGATGTGTCCTCACAACATGATCATGTAGCGTTTGAACAAAGTTTGGAATTACAACCTAGCAACATGACATGTGCATGTTGCATGGCGCGACACACAACACGGCAGCTTGCTCGTGCAACAACGTAGCACATGCACAAGATGATGAGTGGCCATGCCATTGGTTCAAGGGGCGCTGGAGCGATCTGCACACCACACGCATAGGCGCACATCGCAGCTACAACAGCCTGACGGAATTAGTATAGAGGCCAGCCAATGTGCGCGATCTTCCTAGGGTGGGCTGGTTTCCCACCTGAACAACTGCGAGCATGCTGATGCTAGGGGACCATGCCGTTGTGCAGTTGTTCTGTTCGGAGTGGGTAGCATGCTCCCTCGTAGGGGATGTGCTTGACCGGTTGTGTCCGCTAGAGTCCATGACCTACATGATGCTGAGCACTATACACAATGCAAATGGAGATGAACCAGCTAGGGAGCAAGAAAAACGAGATTGGGATCCCATGTATGGTGTACCAGAGGACCAGAAGAGAGAGGAGCACCGCTGCTCCACGTCTGTCTCGACATTCGACCACAATTGTGGAGTCACACGAGGCAGATCACATGCTGGGGCCTGGGGCCGTCTCTTCCTCCCAGAGTGTGCATGTAACTGCTCCGGACTCGCAACTGAACTCTGCATTGATGGTTGTGGATGGATTTTATAGGACCTAAGTCAACCTGGAATCCCCCGCGGCATAAAGATTATTGATTCTAGAGTGAATTTCACTGCAGGTCCATGAACTTTTCTCGAATCTCATCTAGGTCCGCAAACCAAAACAATGGTCATCTAGGTCCATAAACTTTTTTGAGGTCTCATCTAGGTCCGCAAACTAAATAAGCAGTCATCTAGGTCCATGAACTTTTAAAGAGCGATCGTCTAGGTCCAAGGTGGTGCCGGCAAGCCACGCGCCGCCGCGGGCAGGAGCACGGTGCAGTCTGCTCTTCCACCGTCCAAGATGCACCACCTCCGCGCCTCCCGCTGTCATGAGGCTGTCACTATTGCCTTGGACCTAGACGACCGCTCTTTAAAAGTTCATGGACCTAGATGACCGCTATTTAAAAGTTCATGGACGTAGATGACTATTTATTTAGTTTGTGGACCTATATGATACATCAGGAAAAGTTTACTAACCTAGACGACTTCTTTTTTAGTTTGTGGACCTAGATGAGATCTCGTGAAAAGTTCATGGACCTACAATGAAATTCACTCTTGATTCTACGACACGTTAGTGTTGGCAAGGATCTAGAGGTTGAATCCAAGGTCTATATCCCAAGGTCAATAGCAAAATCCAATGACCGGAAAAACTGTCCTCTCATCAGGCTCCATGGCTACATGCTTCATGTATGCAGCTGAATGCTAGTAGATGGATAGGATAGATGAATAGAAAGAAGGTTAGGAAGGGAAAAACTTAGTGGTATTTCTTTACTCCTTTAGCGCTACCACCTTCCAATGTTTCATATGTCCCATCGGTCAGTCACTATGGGATGGGTCTTGCACTGGTCATGAACCCACCAAAATTCTTTGGGAGTGAGTGTGAGCACTGACCACTAGTCCACCAGGACAACAGGCATCCACGCTTGAAACAATGTGATCACTCCACACTTGGTGTTTCAGTCTGCTAGCCTGAAACACAAAGCCTTAAACAATGCTCTTTTGATTAAGTAAGACAAAAGATACAACTCGAAAACACATTGCTTTTCCTTTGAGCAGAGGATGAAAAAAAATCAAGTTGTGCTTGACTTGATGGCTTTCTTCTCTAAGTAAGGTACGAAACTTGTTCAAATTTTTTTCGATGACGTCTTCCAGTTTCGATTGAATGCCAATGCATTTTTCCGTTGACTCTGAATTGCTTCTTTCTTTCTACCGTATAGGGGAGAGCTTTTTTGTTCATGCGTCCCATCAAAACTCGGACAATGCATATCATCGTGCGCCCATACAAAGTGGGGATTGATTGCACTTGTGTCCAATGGGTCTCCCCCTTATCCTTGAGTCGGCACATGTGCTGCTGTGTCATGTCGGTGACTATGTGATGCCCATGTCTCGTTGCTGCATGTTGTAGCACATGACACGATGGAGCATGGTGGTCTACATACACACATGTTGCTTCCAGGTGAACAAGCCCTATTGGCTTGCTTCCAATGGGGCATGGAGCTGCACGGCTGCGTAGGTACATGGAGAACCAGAGAAGACAAGTTGAAGGCAATGGACCACCATGGATCAGGTAGGAGGATCTCTACAAAGCCTTTGTACTTCTCGGCCTCTGCTACTATGCCTGCTAGGGCTTTAGCTGTAGGAGCCTATGGGCTACAGGAGACTGCAGCTTACTATAGAGTCTGCCACTACCAGGAGATGGAGAGCGATAGACACATCATTGTAGCTGCTAGCTGGGCCCTTGTGTTGGGGAGAAAAATAGACCAAAGAGATTAATAAATCTATTAAAAGGTAATCCGTTCAAAAATTATGAAACTACTGTTTGCAAATGCATCAAGAGGTCAGCTTTGGATTGGGTTTCTGACCTTAAAGTGGAGAGAATAGTTGATTTGGTGCAGCAAAGTGATCTGGCAGCTACAGGAAGCATTCCTAAAAATTATGGGACATTGACAACTTTCAAAAATTATGTTTGGTTGCTGGAAGACTTTATGGAAGAGTGAATCTAGACTGCCCATTCGACCTCGTCTCCCAGCATTGTGGCCCCAGTGAAGAGTATAACCCCATACCTATTTTTTCGTCTGTATATGTTCTAATATGAGGTTGACAGTTTTGTACCATGCGGAGGACATGATAGTACATAAAGTTTCTCAAGCTATGTGAAAAGGATTTTGGGAATCTAGAAAAGTTTACGATTGATCCCTTTTTTGGCTTGGTACACCTCACATGGGATGCTCAGGTGTTGCTCAGGTCCGGTGGACACGTATGCACGCCCGACACGTGCTATACACAAGGTGTACAACATATTGAATAGTTTTGCATGCACAATTATTAATACAAATTTTCAATGTACATGCATGGCAGTACCACATGAAAATATCTTTTTTATCATGAAAATATCTTTTTTCAAAGTGTACACCCATAACACATCCTTGTACAAAAAAATATAAATAAAATAAATGATCACAATCAACAATCAATTCATTTCATGTTCCCAATATTGAAACTGACAAAAAAATCTCTAGGCCATTGTGCTAGATAAAAGGGAGTTAATTAGACCCATGAAAAAACATGAAAATCATGTACACCTTTAATTGAACAAAAGAACGAACACACACGCAAGATAAAAAAGATAGACGCGCACCTTTAAGTGTACAATTAGCTCATGTTTAATCCTCCTAATTAGTATTTGAACCTCCAATGTGACACATACTAAAATTTAGTCGGAAGACCCAAACACCTCTTAAATCTTAGTTCAACAAATATTTCTCCCTTACTATCTGATGTGGTATTGGACTCTGTAATTGGAATACTGGAGGCATGGATCTCAGCGGTCTAAGATGATAGAGGAACCAGGAGAGAGAGAGAGAGAGAGAGAGAGAGAGAGAGAGAGAGAGAGCTCCACACACCAATCCTCTGTGGTAGAATTGGTTGGGATCGGCCTCCGCTGTGCGCTTGGGCCAAAAGAAAAGTCGGTGGCTGTGCATAGTACACCATGCCATGGACGGCCTGCCCTCAGAGCCCCGGACCAATGCCAAAACTGGCAATGTGCAGCATCATCATCATTGCAATAGCCATGACCTCATGCCACTGATCAGCTGCCTAGTAATGTACGCGAGCATATCACCTAACAATACATAATCACATTCTGCAATGCACCATGCATGTACCGAATGGAACGAATGAACTGTGTTCATGTGCTGATTCACTTTGCGCTAGCTAGCTGTATGAACATGGAACCCGGCCTCGACGAATCATTGCAGTTGCATAGCTAACAAGTTCGGGCATGAACTTGTTGGAATCAGTAATATGAATTCAATCTAGGTTCAGAGTTTGATTATTGGACAAGGGGAAAGTATTGTCATTTTCCAAGGACGATGAAGTCCGCTACACATACGGCGATGCCAAACCGAATGCAGGACAAGGAATAACAGTCAAGCTTTGTAGACAAACAAAATTGCTCGCTCCTTTCCTTTGTGAAGATGACTACTGTTCAGTCAAGCTATTTTTAAAAGGCAAGTTGTTTTGAGTGGTGTAGCTTTTTCATTCTCATATGGAACTGGGAAACAATCAACAGGGAAGCCGACTTCCAAATTGTGGGCAGCTCAAAGGTTGTTGCTGTTGGAGAGGCTAAGCTTTGCAACCAAACTACCGATCTTCGAAGTAGCCAGCATGGGTCCCTTGTGTTTGCAGTTGCAGGCACATAATTTTCTTAGCTGTTGCATCGAGATCAGCTTGCTGCCCCAAAAGTGCAGCACCCACAGGAGCTAGTTGGGATAGCCTTCCAGTCCAAGCTATAGGTTACTAGCCTGATGTGTAGGTGATGCCTCTTCTTGCATCACCATGCTTTCACAAGAAGGAAAGGACTCCCAGTTGCATGTTTAAAAACATTTGCCTTCTTTTCCACAAACTATCTTCCCATGGGTCGTCCACGTAGTGGCCATATGCACGCCTGCTGCCAGTAGCTGCAACTTGTGGTTATGGCATGCAGTACATTTTTCGTACCCAGGTTCCAGGCTAAACACACATGCCTCCTACAATGTGTAACATACTAGGAAGGCAAGCGCGCTAACACCGTGGCAGTAAAAGACAATAATTATTACCAGACCGTCTTTCATTCAGTCCAGAATTCTTGCATACATTGATAATGTGATGCTTCCTACATTAATTAACTATTAAAACAACCAATTTTATGGCTCCGCCAAGATAACATATTATGCACACAAAAGCAAAAAGACGAATTAAGAAAAGAAGAGAAACAAACCTGTGACAAGAGCAACCCCCGATTACAAATACATGACCAAACTATTGAAGTAATCCAAGAATTCCCAATCATCTTGCGTTCGTACTAACCATTCTAGTTTGGACATATAGTGAGTATAAATGCTAGGTACAATATTATACGAATACTTATTATCATCATCAACAACAATAATAATATTTCGTCCCAAGCAAGTTAGTGCATGTTAGCTATGAAATCCAAAAGAAATAAGGACAAGAGAAACACAAAATAGCTCAAGACATAATGTAGAGTCAGAAAAAGAAACAAAGGTCATGGTTTTGGCACGTTGATTGCTAGTCTCCAAGCACTCCTATCCAAAGCTAATTCTTTAGAGATATTCCACTTCTTAAGCTCTTTTAACTGGCTTTTTCCTAGTCAGTTTTGATTGAAATTTGTATCTCTTTACATTATCGACTCGTTTTAGGACCCCTATACGGACCGAAGCCTTAGGAGGTCTCCGTTGGATATGTCCAAACCATCTCAACTGATGCTGAATCAATTTCTAATCAATTAGTGGCACCCAAATATCTTTGTTCCAAACTCTATCCCTTTTTGTGTGCTGTTGACGGTTCAATAACGCGCTAAGGTTCACCGCAAGCTTACGGATTATGTAGTACCTTTTTCCCTCGAGTATTACCCAAGGTATCGAATCTGTGGAACAGTGTGTAACGCAAGACCCAATCTAATAACCGAGAAACACTTGCATCTTTAAGAAGTTTCGAATGCATCTAATCTACTAAGATCATTAGAGGTAGCAAGAGAAAGCATTGAGGTATCGATCTAGAGAGAGAATGATCGTGTTTATGTCGTAATTCCGAGCAAGATAGAAGAGAGAGTAAAACGAATCTCATTGAAAGCGTCTTTAAACCGACCTTCGGTCAAACCCCCTAAGTCGCCCCGCCGTACTCGGTGTCAACATCCTGTCACGATGTTCCCCTTTCTTCGCGGTCGAATCTTAGAGCACACTCGCAAGGAGTGCGTTGAACTACTTGGTAGATCGGGTATGCACCTCTAGCCACCGCGGCTACAAGAACATCCCATGCAATCTATCTCAAGAATAGATTGAGGAAGAAAACACCCAAGCAAGAACAAAAATCATAAACAAAGGTACTCGATCACTAGGAATCGGATCCATTAAAACTCCATCAAAAGTGTATACATGAATAAGATCCAACCGGGATCCTACCTTGATCTTGATTCACGCCTCCGGAACTCCGACGTGGTCTTTGTTGGGGAATTAGGCAAAAACCTTTCACCCTCGAAACGTCGAAGTTGCCGAATTCGTGAATATATTCATGAATGTGCCTCAGGATGGAAAATTCTGTTTCATGACAAGGAAACGTTCATGAAGACATCCTGATAAATTTCATACAATTCGCTAACTTTCTTATGTTGTGCGAAGATAATAGCCGAATTGGCTTTTGGTTCGCGAGTCTGCTGTCTGTTTCAGGGTAATTGGAATCTGGTGAAAATTCGGGAGATCGGGAACCCGCGACTTTCGGGAATCTTGAGGAGTCTCGTTTCGGGAATCTTAATGAGTGATGATTTTCACGAGTAAAAGCTTCGGAGGTCAAGAGAAGGCCAAGTCAAAGACGTCACCTCAAGAGTCCAGGTTTGAAGTGTGAACTTGTGGCAGGCTTGTAAATGTATGAAATTAGCCCCGCAAATCACGGGGTGTAAAAGATATTCATGTACATGTTCACACCAGGAATATTCTCTAGATTCGAGGGTAATCTCGGAATGTAAAAGTCCCTTCGTCTCCCTATAAAAGGGGGTCCGAGGGCACGTGTAAAGGGCTTCAGAACTTTGGAGGAGGAAGTCAGGCTTTCGGGGATTCCTTGTCCCCTAACTCTTCGCGACTTTCGTGCATCCATTCTGGAATCTAGTGTTCAGGGACTCCATCCGATTTTCGGACCCCCCCAACATTGGCGCCCACCGTGGTCTCAGCCGAAAAACAACTCATGATGCCCCCACAGAAGAAGTCCAAGAAGAACACACCTACTGAGGCCAATCAAGAAGGTCATTACGCTGAAGAAAACAATGGAATCTCTCTTACTACAGAACCTTCACATATCACAGACCAAGAAAAGAGGGCAAAACTTGAGGCTCTTCAGAGGGCAAGAGCTGAGAAAACAGCACATACTCTAGAACCATTCACTGAAGAAGAAGCTGATGAGGATGATGATCAAGCTGTTGAAAGAGAACTAGAAAGGGTGAACCAAAAAGTTCTACAGCTTCAGAAAGAGAAAGAAAGATTCGCGAACGAGCTGGAAGCAAGAAGGAAAGCTTCGGAGAAGCTGAAGAAACTTAACCAAGCAAAAGAGCAAATAGAGAGAATGCAAAGAGAAATCGATGGAATGAAAGAACAAGAGAACAGTTCACTGTGGCGTGATTCACCACACCAGAACTCTGGCCAGAACAAAAGAACTTCCAGAGAAAATTTCTTCGCAGGCAACGGAATCTCGCACTTCGCGGATCCAGACTCACCACTCTCACTTGGGTTGCAAATAACACCGTGGTCACCAAAGTACAAACCAGTCTCTCTACCGAAGTACAAGGGGTATGAAAACTCTAGACAGTTCCTCATGAGTTACGAAGCAGCCGTGAATTCAACAGGAGGAGATGATATCGCACTAGACAAGTCCTTCATCATTGCTTGCGAAGGCCCAGTGCTCAACTGGTACCCTCTGCTATCACCACACTCAATCTGCAGTTGGATCGCTTCCACAATGCCGAATCAATTCTGTCTGAACTTCTGGCAACCACAATTCATGGGTCATCAGCCGAATCCAGTCACAGTACAACAGTTTCAGCAGGCACAATCACCTTGGCAGCCATCTCAACAATTCTACCCTCAGTCTCAGGCAATTCAAACCATTCAGCAGCCACAACCAATTCAAGAAATATTGCCACCACCTCCGGACAGTTCATCAAGGCCTGAGTCGAGTTCAAGAGGCAACAACCTGAAAGCATTACCTTCATTCGGAACTATCACGCCTATAACAGGAGGTTCGGCCATGGAGTTTGACACAAAAAGACAAAGAAACAATTACTTCAGATCTATCAACACAGTCATCAATTATGGTCCAGCAGCGCGTCCAGAGTGGGCCAAGGTACCGATAACATTCACCGAACAAGACTTCAAACTAAAGTCAACAAACCACAATGATGCCATGGTCATCGAAGTGAACATAGCTGGACGGGTTCTCGAAAAAGTTCTGGTGGATAACGGAAGTTCAGCAGATATCTTATTCATGAAAACTATCGAGAAGATGAGCTTGAGTCAACACATGCTGCAGCCACTAGAATACCCGTTACTAGGTTTCGGAGGAAAATCAATCAAGCCAGTGGGAAAAATAGCTCTGCCTGTATCCTTCGGAGATCTTGACAGTGCCAGAACAGAAACTCTCACTTTCGACGTAGTCGACATGTACCATCCATACCTCGTGATTTTCGGCAGAGGATTCATTAACAAGTTCGATGCTGTCATAAGGCAACAGCTCCTATGCATGAAAATCCCAGCTCCAAAAGGAGTTATCACAGTGTTCGGCGATCAACAAGAGGCCCGAAACATTGAGAAGGGCTTCACAACAGGTCAAAGCAATGTGCATCAGCTGAATTCTACCGAAGAAAGGAAAGAACCCTACGTTGAAGCCAAGACAGATAAAGAGAAAATTGAGATTGTCGCTGACGGCGAAACGAAGAAAGTGTACTTAGATGACCACATCAGCGATCTAGCAGAAACATTCGCGAATTTCAGAGCAGCCGATCTTAAGCTGAATCCCGAAAAGTGCGTTTTCGGCATACACAAGGAGAAAGTTTTGGGGTGCTTGGTTTCGACAACGACACCAGAAGAAATCAAGAACGAAAGCCTAAGAGTGCTGAAAGCAAAAGAGATCGAGGAAATTGACATGAAGGTGGAGAAAGACATGATTGAATTGACAATCCTTGAAGCTTCTGATAACATGGAAAAATGCCAGAAGGAAACCAAGGCATGGAGGGACAAGGAAATAGTCAGGAAAAATATCAGGACTGGCGATCTAGTGTTGAAAAGAAAGAAAAATTGGGAAAACCCCGGGAAACTTCAAGAATCCTGGGAAGGGCCATACATAGCGAAAGAAACAAACATACCAGGGGCTTTCCGCTTGACAGACCAAACCGGCGAAGAGCTGCCGCATTCATGGAATGCTGACAGCTTAAAGAGGTACTACCCTTGAAAATCCTGAAAGTAGTTAGACTTATTTTCAGCATTTCTTTCCGCAAGTTCAAATTTCATAAAAATGTAAAACTCCGAACCACGGATCTATAAGTGGTTTCGGGAACAAAAACATTTACTTCTCGCATTTAAGTTAGAATAAGAAGGACCGTACTCTTTTCCTTGCAAAGGGGGCCCTAAATCAAGGGGCAAGGTTTTTAACGAGGCGGATCCTATGTAAATACTCTTTGTGATACATATGAAAAGAGTTTTCCCCCAAATCATGTGTCTTGAGAAATTCCATCATGAGAAAGAAAGTTCGTGAAAAAGGCTCCGTGATAGCCTGAATCCCATCATGAGAAAAAGTTCGTGAGAAAGGCTCCGTGATAGCCTGAATTCCTTCGTGAGAAAGATAGTTCGTGAAAAAAGGCTCCGTGATCGCCTGAATTCCATCGTGAGAAAGAAAGTTCGTGAAAAGAGGCTCCGTGACAGCCTGAATTCCATCGTAAGAAAGAAAGTTCATGAAAGGCTCAGTGAAAGCCTGAATTCCATCGTGAGAAAGAAAAGTTCGTGAAAGGCTCCGTGATAGCCTAAATTCCGTCGTGAGAAAGAAAAGTTCGTGAAAGGCTCCGTGATAGCCGAAATTCCATCGGGAGAAAAGAAAGTTCGTGAAAGGCTCCGTGATAGCCTGAATACCATCATGAGAAAAAGTTCATGAGAAAGGTTCCATGATAGCCTGAGTTCCATGAAAAGAGAAAAGAAATTCACGAAAGGGCTCCGTGATAGCCGAGATTTAAGAAAAGAAAGAAATGTTTCGAGAAAGAGGCTCCTTGATAGTCAAAGGCTCCGTGAAAGCCTAAAATCCCACCGTAAAAGGGATTCCTACCGAAAGGCCTGAGACAACAACAAGTTGTGGCCTAAATCCCACCGTGAAAGGGATTCCTACCGAAAGGCCTCAGACAACAACAAGTTGTGGCCTAAATCCCACCGTAAAAGGGATTCCTACCGAAAGGCCTGAGACAACAACAAGTTGTGGCCTAAATCCCACCGTAAAAGGGATTCCTACCGAAAGGCCTGAGACAACAACAAGTTGTGGCCTAAATCCCACCGTAAAAGGGATTCCTACCGAAAAGGCTTGAGACAACAACAAGTTGTGGCCTAGATCCCACCCTGAAGGGACGTTCCACCAAAACTTCGAGAACAATAGAGAATGGTGACCGAGAAAAATATATACGTTTTTTGTTCTGAATTTTATGTGTGAAAAGGTGTGAAGGGCCAAGGGGCTCAAACATCTCCGAAGGATAGTGTTTCTAAAAAAAAAGATGGTTGAAGCAACTAAAGGTTGCGATATCAACCCCGGCAAGTATGCCAAGCGGGCGCAAGTCCACAAAATTCGTGAAACAAATTTTGTCGACTTACACTAGAAGGGAACTATCAATTTTCGGACTTTCACGAAATTTTGCATGCAAAACGGCAAGGTGGGGAGGGTGACGTTTTTTCTCAAGAAAAACGTGTTTATTGCCTTAGTTTCATACAAAATTTCGCAAAAGTAACAATTACATAACTTCAACGAGCTCAAAAATTCAGAAAGGAAGTTCAATGATATGGCCTGGTTTACGACCCCTTTCTTCGGCAATATCACTAGCATAAGCAAAATTACAATCGCCTGTTATAGGGCTAAGGGGCTCCGTCTTCACGAAGGATCGAGAACTTGAAGCACTGCTGGCAAGAGCATAACCATCTCGATGAAGAAAAAACCAACTCAGCTGAAAACTGCGCATAGAGAAATATTGGCAACTTTCAAGCCAAAAGTCAGAAAACTTGCATCCTGGATTCGCTTCTTTGTACAATCGCCAAGCTTCGCCACTAACTACCTAGTCCTGGCGATGGATTCGCAAAGGAATCACATCCTGCGCAGGCCCACCTTGCAGGACCTGCGCAGGTTAAAGTTTACAAAACAACTGTTTAGAAAGGGGGCCGCAGCCCACAAATTTACAAGTTTCTACAATGACATTAAAAGCGAATGCTCGAGCATAATCTCATCCGACGATGTCGACCTTCGGGGAGCTAGTGTCACGGTCAGAGCTCGCTTCGTCTCCATCATCTTCGCCGGCATCACTGCTGCCGCCACCACTGCCTGCTTCTTCCGAGCTATCTTCATCATCAGCAGCATCTTCATTCTCTTTAGACTCAGAGGATGAATCTTGACTCTTTGTAGCTTTGGCGTGTTCCTCCGTCTCGATCAGCTAAAGAAACATAAGAAGAAGTTAGCAAAAACCAAGAATGAAATGTTAATAGGGTATTAAAATCTTAGCAAAATTCACAAAAACCAACCTTCTCAAGTTTTTCACAAGCAATTTTCTTCGCGAATTCTTTCCCACTTGCATTCCAGAATTCCCTCGCGAATCTGATCTTTACAGCGCGGACGTCTTCATTGGGACGTATCATAGAGGTGCTTCCAGCTTCTGGGAATCGTGAAAGTGCATTGCGGAATTTCGGAAGGTCGACACAGTCGAAATCATAAAGCAACTTCAGAATACTCTCTACTGAAAAAGCTGCAGCAAAGTCGCTAGCTCCTGAGATAACGCCGGGAAGAGCTTGGAACTCTGTTTGCATCCAGTCCATCAAATCGGAGATTTCTTCATTTTCAGGGAATGGGCCAGGACGGACACCGAAGTTTTTTAGAGCTTCCCTGTACTCCTCGAACAGAAGTTTCAGATTTTCTTTAATTTCATCAATATCCTTCCTTGAAGTTTCACCTCGCTCAGATAAAGCCTTCTCAAGATCTTGAATCTTCTGCTCTTTGCTGCTCAAAGTCTTCGCAAGATCAGAATTTTTTGTTGAAAGCTCGGCATTGCTAGCACGAAGCTCGTCAACATTTTTAGCATTCTTATCAGAATCCTTGCGAAGGTTTTCCATCATTTTTAGATCATCTTCATGAGTCTTGTTCAGCTTCTCAAGATCTTTCTTCGAATCATGAAGGGCAGCTTCAGTGAGTCTCTTTTCATCTTGACACTTTTGCAAGGACTCAGCAAGCTTAGAGATACGTTGCTCTAAATCGGTGCTTGAAGCCTGAGCCTTGTTGAGTTCACGCTTCAATTTCTTAGACTCGCCAGAGAGCTTCTTAACAGCTTCGTCCTTCTCTAGCAGCCTCTCAGCGGTGACTTTCCCGACGATAGATGCTTTCAATTCGTAGGTTTTGCAGAAGCTTGCAAGTTCAGTTGGTGAAAGTTTTCAAACGGCTTCTTCAAAACCTGCGACACAGCAACAAATTATATGAAGAGAACGAGAAAAACAGCAGAATGTAAAGAAGAAAACAACACACAAACCTTTTCTGTTAAGTGTCCCTAGAGGAACTTGGACTACGGCGTCAGAAATCGTCACAGACTTCTGGAAAGACGAAGAGGTTTGCTTTTCAGCAGTAGAGGGTGTCTTGCCGGTCAAACGAAGTCTTTTCTTCGAAGCATCTTCTCCTGTTTCACCCATAAATTCAGGGGATGTCCATAGCAAGGAAAACTTAGGAATACCATCATCCGAATCGACCACCTCACTGCTAACGCTTAACAAACCACCTCTAAAAGACGTACCGAAACTCTCATTGTAAGCAATAACAGAAGGTGCGGGATCTTGATCTTCAGGGATTTCTTCACGATTCTCAATCAAAGAGGGATTCACAACCAAATCACCGCCCTTGCTCACTGTACGTTCTAACTCCTTGGTAAACTTCGGAGAGGCTTCGTCATCAGCAGCAGGAGCTTGAGAAGAGCCAGCTTTGGTTTCAATAGCAATCGCAAGATCCGCGTGAGTTTCCCGAATTTCGGGAATATCATCTGAAAAAGTTTCAACATCGACAAATTCATTCTCAGAACCTGGAGTATAACTGCGACGAACACTGAATCTCAAATCACACCATAAGCAAGAAGAAAAACCTTTCGGATGAGGTTCGTCGGTCATCTCGTCGTCTGAGAAAGCCGAAGGAATGCGTTGAACCATAGCAGCAGCTACCTTCTTCACAGCTTTCTTGGCTTTCTTTATCCTCAAATCTGCAAGACTTGAAGCTGCTTGGATCTCAATAACCGAAATACCTTCGGAAGCTTTCCTCTTCCTTTTGCGAGATTCCAACGATTTAGTTTTCTCTGGACGGACGACAGGAGAAGAAGGTTCGCCAGTAACGCTTGTAGCCTTGCCTTTTTTTGAAGACATTTTTCTACGAGCCTTAGGAGGCGCAGCCGAACAAACTGCTACGGCGACCGCCGGGACCTTTTTGTCTACGCCCGGGGGACGAGATCGAAGAGTAGTATCAGCACCAAGTTCGGAAAAGACGCGGTTCACCCTCCTCTTGTGCTTCACGATGTTCTTGAAGGCTTTATATTCATTCAAAGTAGATTCGCCTATCATTGCGTCAACTTTCTTCTCGACCTCAGCAATGAAGTCTTCAAGACTTTGGCCTTCCTTAAGCCGCAAGTCAAATCGTGGAAACGACATTGGCTGCGATGCCTAGTCCACTTCCAAAGAAACAATTTTCGAAGGTCGCCAGCCATCAGATATGGGCCAGACTTCAGCAGCAACGAATTCTTCAATTGCATCACGGCCCCCGATAATGGTGCTGGCCAGAAAGAAAGCATTTTCGCAATTCTTGAAACCAATGGCGTGATTGTTGAATGGAGCAGTGCAAACAGTAGTCAATGGCGCCATAGGCAAATAGAAGGGGTAGGCTGGACCAGTATAGCCAGAAACCTTCGACATATCAACCTTCACATAAAACCAATACGAACTCCAATCTTTAGAAAGGTTGGTCTTGCTGCAGGGTGCAAGTTGGATTCGGGTGAGACCTTTTCGTGAATTTTGTCTTCGCGTGTTAAAGGTACAGCATGCATAGTGTGCATCGTAATAATTCCCATCGTCAAGCTTAAGAATATCCTTCTCAATCACGAGCTCGAATAAACGAGCGAAGATGTCAGCACCAAATGTACACTCGAAGGTCTTCATAATCCAAAAGAACTTCGAAAGTTCTAGAAAAGAGTTCGGTGTCAACTGATGCATCTTCACTGAAAACTTCTCAAGAATGGAAGGTAGGATGGGATCACAAGGGAACCTAAGTCCGCATGTAAAAAAGTCTCGAAACACAACAACCTCGTTGGCTTCAGGAGCAGGTACTTGTTCACCAGAAGGAGCACGCCCGTCACCGACAGGGAAAAATCCGGCATTTTCGTACTCCCTGATAAGGTCGGTCGTAACCTTTGATTCGCCAAAGACAAAAGCTGGGGGATGAGATGTGGCTTTCACAGCAACAAGCTCGTTCAGATCAACATCAACGTTAGAGAGATCTTCTTCGCCGCCGGATTTGTTCTCGGACCTTATTTCCCCTTCTTCATGACTCTCGCGGTCGCGAACTTCTTCTCTGGTTGGCGAAACACCAGCAGCGGCCAACTCCTCCGAAGTCATTGGCCTAGCAGTACTTTTCGTACGAGCCACCTACTTGAGAATAACACAAAAAGAAAACACAAGACAACTCATAAGAAACGAAAACACACGAAATTAGAAGTCCAAAAACGAAAAACATATAAGCAAAAAAGAAAATAACACCTTCGAAAACGAAAGAAACTGCCGAACTTCGGATGCCTACGGATGAAGAGCTTTTCCGCGAAAATGCCTCGAAACCTTCGAAGAAAGAGATGGAACGGTGAAAATTTTTTTACGGCATCGGCCTTCTATTTATAAGGAGAGGGGGGTAGTTCCAAGAAACCGCCTCGATATGACCGTTGCAAGTTTTCAGGGGGACGCGTGTCCACTCCGACATTCCGAGGGTGACATTTTTTTACCGAAATTCTTAGGATTTATCATGGAAACGGATCGTCGGAGTCAACCCGCTTCCCCGAGGGGCTAGTGTTGGGGAATTGGGCAAAAACCTTTCACCCTCGAAACGTCGAAGTTGCCGAATTCGTGAATATATTCATGAATGTGCCTCAGGATGGAAAATTCTGTTTCATGACAAGGAAACATTCATGAAGACATCCTGATAAATTTCATACAATTCGCTAACCTTCTTATGTTGTGCGAAGATAATAGCCGAATTGGCTTTTGGTTCGCGAGTTTGCTGTCTGTTTCAGGGTAATTGGAATCTGGTGAAAATTCGGGAGATCGGGAACCCGCGACTTTCGGGAATCTTGAGGAGTCTCATTTCGGGAATCTTAATGAGTGATGATTTTCACGAGTAAAAGCTTCGGAGGTCAAGAGAAGGCCAAGTCAAAGACGTCACCTCAAGAGTCCAGGTTTGAAGTGTGAACTTGTGGCAGGCTTGTAAATGTATGAAATTAGCCCCGCAAATCACGGGGTGTAAAAGACATTCATGTACATGTTCACACCAGGAATATTCTCTAGATTCGAGGGTAATCTCGGAATGTAAAAGTCCCTTCGTCTCCCTATGAAAGGGGGTCCGAGGGCACGTGTAAAGGGATTCAGAACTTTGGAGGAGGAAGTCAGGCTTTCGGGGATTCCTTGTCCCCTAACTCTTCGCGACTTTCGTGCATCCATTCTGGAATCTTGTGTTCAGGGACTCCATCCGATTTTTGGACCCCCCAACATTGGCGCCCACCGTGGTCTCAGCCGAAAAACAACTCATGATGCCCCCACAGAAGAAGTCCAAGAAGAACACACCTACTGAGGCCAATCAAGAAGGTCATTACGCTGAAGAAAACAATGGAATCTCTCTTACTACAGAACCTTCACATTTCACAGACCAAGAAAAGAGGGCAAAACTTGAGGCTCTTCAGAGGGCAAGAGCTGAGAAAACAGCACATACTCTAGAACCATTCACTGAAGAAGAAGCTGATGAGGATGATGATCAAGCTGTTGACAGAGAACTAGAAAGGGTGAACCAAAAAGTTCTACAGCTTCAGAAAGAGAAAGAAAGATTCGCGAACCAGCTGGAAGCAAGAAGGAAAGCTTCAGAGAAGCTGAAGAAACTTAACCAAGCAAAAGAGCAAATAGAGAGAATGCAAAGAGAAATCGATGAAATGAAAGAACAAGAGAACAGTTCACTGTGGCGTGATTCACCACACCAGAACTCTGGCCAGAACAAAAGAACTTCCAGAGAAAATTTCTTTGCAGGCAACGGAATCTCGCTCTTCACGGATCCAGACTCACCACTCTCACTGGGGTTGCAAATAACACCGTGGCCACCAAAGTACAAACCAGTCTCTCTACCGAAGTACAAGGGGTATGAAAACTCTAGACAGTTCCTCATGAGTTACGAAGCAGCCGTGAATTCAACAGGAGGAGATGATATCACACTAGACAAGTCCTTCATCATTGCTTGCGAAGGCCCAGTGCTCAACTGGTACCCTCTGCTATCACCACACTCAATCTGCAGTTGGATCACTTCCACAATGCCGAATCAATTCTGTCTGAACTTCTGGCAACCACAATTCATGGGTCATCAGCCGAATCCAGTCACAGTACAACAGTTTCAGCAGGCACAATCACCTTGGCAGCCATCTCAACAATTCTACCCTCAGTCTCAGGCAATTCAAACCATTCAGCAGCCACAACCAATTCAAGAAATATTGCCACCACCTCCGGACAGTTCATCAAGGCCTGAGTCGAGTTCAAGAGGCAACAACCTGAAAGCATTACCTTCATTCGGAACTATCACGCCTATAACAGGAGGTTCGGCCATGGAGTTTGACACAAAAAGACAAAGAAACAATTACTTCAGATCTATCAACACAGTCATCAATTATGGTCCAGCAGCGCGTCCAGAGTGGGCCAAGGTACCGATAACATTCACCGAACAAGACTTCAAACTAAAGTCAACAAACCACAACGATGCCATGGTCATCGAAGTGAACATAGCTGGACGGGTTCTCGAAAAAGTTCTGGTGGATAACGGAAGTTCAGCAGATATCTTATTCATGAAAACTATCGAGAAGATGAGCTTGAGTCAACACTTGCTGCAGCCACCAGAATACCCGTTACTAGGTTTCGGAGGAAAATCAATCAAGCCAGTGGGAAAAATAGCTCTGCCTGTATCCTTCGGAGATCTTGACAGTGCCAGAACAGAAACTCTCACTTTCGACGTAGTCGACATGTACCATCCATACCTCGCGAGTTTCGGCAGAGGATTCATTAACAAGTTCGATGCTGTCATAAGGCAACAACTCCTATGCATGAAAATCCCAGCTCCAAAAGGAGTCATCACAGTGTTCGGCGATCAACAAGAGGCCCGAAACATTGAGAAGGGCTTCACACCAGGTCAAAGCAATGTGCATCAGCTGAATTCTACCGAAGAAAGGAAAGAACCCTACATTGAAGCCAAGACAGATAAAGAGAAAATTGAGATTGTCGCTGACGGCGAAACGAAGAAAGTGTACTTAGATGACCACATCAGCGATCTAGCAGAAACATTCGCGAATTTCAGAGCAGCCGATCTTAAGCTGAATCCCGAAAAGTGCGTTTTCGGCATACACAAGGAGAAAGTTTTGGGGTGCTTGGTTTCGACAACGACACCAGAAGAAATCAAGAACGAAAGCCTAAGAGTGCTGAAAGCAAAAGAGATCGAGGAAATTGACATGAAGGTGGAGAAAGACATGATTGAATTGACAATCCTTGAAGCTTCTGATAACATGGAAAAATGCCAGAAGGAAACCAAGGCATGGAGGGACAAGGAAATAGTCAGGAAAAATATCAGGACTGGCGATCTAGTGTTGAAAAGAAAGAAAAATTGGGAAAACCCCGGGAAACTTCAAGAATCCTGGGAAGGGCCATACATAGCGAAAGAAACAAACATACCAGGGGCTTTCCGCTTGACAGACCAAACCGGCGAAGAGCTGCTGCATTCATGGAATGCTGACAGCTTAAAGAGGTACTACCCTTGAAAATCCTGAAAGTAGTTAGACTTATTTTCAGCATTTCTTTCCGCAAGTTCAAATTTCATAAAAATGTAAAACTCCGAACCACGGATCTATAAGTGGTTTCGGGAACAAAAACATTTACTTCTCGCATTTAAGTTAGAATAAGAAGGACCGTACTCTTTTCCTTGCAAAGGGGGCCCTAAATCAAGGGGCAAGGTTTTTAATGTGGCGGATCCTATGTAAATACTCTTTGTGATACATATGAAAAGAGTTTTCCCCCAAATCATGTGTCTTGTGAAATTCCATCATGAGAAAGAAAGTTCGTGAAAAAGGCTCCGTGATAGCCTGAATCCCATCATGAGAAAAAGTTCGTGAGAAAGGCTCCGTGATAGCCTGAATTCCATCGTGAGAAAGATAGTTTGTGAAAAAAAGGCTCCGTGATAGCCTGAATTCCATCGTGAGAAAGAAAGTTCGTGAAAAGAGGCTCCGTGACAGCCTGAATTCCAACGTAAGAAAGAAAGTTCGTGAAAGGCTCCGTGAAAGCCTGAATTCCATCGTGAGAAAGAAAAGTTCGTGAAAGGCTCCGTGATAGCCTGAATTCCATCGTGAGAAAGAAAAGTTCGTGAAAGGCTCTATGATAGCCGAAATTCCATCGGGAGAAAAGAAAGTTCGTGAAAGGCTCCGTGATAGCTTGAATACCATCATGAGAAAAAGTTCGTGAGAAAGGTTCCATGATAGCCTGAGTTCCATGAAAAGAGAAAAGAAATTCATGAAAGGGCTCCGTGATAGCCGAGATTTAAGAAAAGAAAGAAATGTTTCGAGAAAGAGGCTCCTTGATAGCCAAAGGCTCCGTGAAAGCCTAAAATCCCACCGTAAAAGGGATTCCTACCGAAAGGCCTGAGACAACAACAAGTTGTGGCCTAAATCCCACCGTGAAAGGGATTCCTACCGAAAGGCCTGAGACAACAACAAGTTGTGGCCTAAATCCCACCGTAAAAGGGATTCCTACCGAAAGGCCTGAGACAACAACAAGTTGTGGCCTAAATCCCACCGTAAAAGGGATTCCTACCGAAAGGCCTGAGACAACAACAAGTTGTGGCCTAAATCCCACCGTAAAAGGGATTCCTACCGAAAAGGCCTGAGACAACAACAAGTTGTGGCCTAGATCCCACCCTGAAGGGACGTTCCACCAAAAGTTCGAGAACAATAGAGAATTGTGACCGAGAAAAATATATACGTTTTTTATTCTGAATTTTATGTGTGAAAAGGTGTGAAGGGCCAAGGGGCTCAAACTTCTCCGAAGGATAGTGTTTCTAAAAAAAAAAGATGGTTGAAGCAACTGAAGGTTGGGATATCAACCTCGGCAAGTATGCCAAGCGGGCTTAAGTCCACAAAATTCGTGAAACAAATTTTGTCTACTTACACTAGAAGGGAACTATCAATTTTCGGACTTTTACGAAATTTTGCATGCAAAACGGCAAGGTGGGGAGGGTGACGTTTTTTCTCAAGAAAAACGTGTTTATTGCCTTAGTTTCATACAAAATTTCGCAAAAGTAACAATTACATAACTTCAACGAGCTCAAAAATTCAGAAAGGAAGTTCAATGATATGGCCTGGTTTACGACCCCTTTCTTCGGCAATATCACTAGCATAAGCAAAATTACAATCGCCTGTTATAGGGCTAAGGGGCTCCGTCTTCACGAAGGATCGAGAACTTGAAGCACTGCTGGCAAGAGCATAACCATCTCGATGAAGAAAAAACCAACTCAGCTGAAAACTGCGCATAGAGAAATATTGGCAACTTTCAAGCCAAAAGTTAGAAACTTGCATCCTGGATTCGCTTCTTTGTACAATCGCCAAGCTTCGCCACTACCTACCTGGTCCTGGCGATGGATTCGCAAAGGAATCACATCCTGCGCAGGCCCACCTTGCAGGACCTGCGTAGGTTAAAGTTTACAAAACAACTGTTTAGAAAGGGGGCCGCAGCCCACAAATTTACAAGTTTCTACAATGACATTAAAAGCGAATGTTCGAGCATAATCTCATCCAACGATGTCGACCTTCGGGGAGCTTGTGTCACGGTCAGAGCTCGCTTCGTCTCCATCATCTTCGCCGGCATCACTGCTGCCGCCACCACTGCCTACTTCTTCCGAGCTATCTTCATCATCAGCAGCATCTTCATTCTCTTTAGACTCGGAGGATGATTCTTGACTCTTTGTTGCTTTGGCGTGTTCCTCCGTCTCGATCAGCTAAAGAAACATAAGAAGAAGTTAGCAAAAACCAAGAACGAAATGTTCATAGGGTATTAAAATCTTAGCAAAATTCACAAAAACCAACCTTCTCAAGTTTTTCGCGAGCAATTTTCTTCGCGAATTCTTTCCTACTTGCATTCCAGAATTCCCTCGCGAATCTGATCTTTACAGCGCGGACGTCTTCATTGGGACGAATCATAGAGGTGCTTCCAGCATCTGGGAATCGTGAAAGTACATTGCGGAATTTCGGAAGGTCGACACAGTCGAAATCATAAAGCAACTTCAGAATACTCTCTACTGAAAAAGCTGCAGCAAAGTCGCTAGCTCCTGAGATAACGCCGGGAAGAGCTTGGAACTCTGTTTGCATCCAGTCCATCAAATCGGAGATTTCTTCATTTTCAGGGAATGGGCCAGGACGGACACCGAAGTTTTTTAGAGCTTCCCTGTACTCCTCGAACAGAAGTTTCAGATTTTCTTTAATTTCATCAATATCCTTCCTTGAAGTTCACACCAGGAATATTCTCTAGATTCGAGGGTAATCTCGGAATGTAAAAGTCCCTTCGTCTCCCTATAAAAGGGGGTCTGAGGGCACGTGTAAAGGGATTCAGAACTTTGGAGGAGGAAGTCAGGCTTTCGGGGATTCCTTGTCCCCTAACTCTTCGCGACTTTCGTGCATCCATTCTGGAATCTTGTGTTCGGGGACTCCATCCGATTTTCGGACCCCCCCAACAGTCTTCCTTGCAAGGTTCCCATGCCGGCTACGTAAACCCTAGATGACTAACACGACCATCCTCTCCGGGGTGGTGTCCCTCAAGCTCCTCTGCTCTTCGGCGGCGAATGACGAATTGATAGTTGCAACTTCGCACGGGGACTATAAATAGCCCGAGGATCATCTAGGTCAAAGGGGGCGGCGAACCGACACAAAAAAGGGCCAGGCCGGCCGGCCAGGGCCGACCGGCCCAGGGCCTTTTCGACCCGGTTCACCCCCGGTTTTCTTCACGAAGCTTCTCGCGACTTCCTGAGTTTTTGCCGAGTTGCATGTGGGTCCTTGACATCATTTTCCTCGCGGTTTAGATAAGGGTGCTTGGTGTATGAACTCCCGCATCTTCCGTCTAGGTCCTCGACACTTCTCGGCTTCACGCTTTAGTCCTTGGTTCATTTGGAGTCATGTTCATCTTGTATCTTGACTTGTACCGGGCTCCATGATCACCTTGTAAAACTCTTGATGAACTTTACCCGGAAGTCCTCATTTAAGCCCTTGATTCCTGTGTAAACAATAAACTCCAAAAACCATGCGCGAGTGCGAACTTATCATATAATGGGGGTTAGGATCTTTAGTGTGAATATCAAATTAATACCAACATAGAAGGTAAACTCATGGCTAGGCTGACGGAAATCGACCACCAACATCTCCCCATGCTTAAACCTTGCTCGTCCTCGAGTAAGCCTTCAATAGATATCAGAGTTGCCCTTCGATGTTCATACCCTACACTTGATCATACATGAGAAACCATAATGCTCTCTAGATTTATATTCATTAAAGTTCCATAATGTACTAACTTTTATGTTTATGGAGGGTAGATATCATTCAAGCTCTTTCCACAAGTACTTGATCATGCTCTCAAATTTTTAAGCAAATCTCAGAAATTTTGAAAATAAAGAATGAGATAAAGAGAAAAAATTGCTTTACCAAGATAAAAAATAACCATCTTGCACTTTGCTCATGTACTCTCATCTCATCTTGTCTCTCAAGCCTACTTGTTCTACTCCTTTCCTCTCTCAAAGTATATGGTGGAAAGCTTTATATGGAGCTATAGGAAAGTTTAGTCCTACCAAGATATTATAGTTGAGATGTTATTAAAACAAGACTAGCTTCTCATGGTCTTACCGAGACTCGTCAAAAAGGTCATTGGAAAAATAATGTTATCAAGGAGGGGGGAGAGATGAACACACACTTTTAGATAGGTGGACATGTGCAAAAGACAAAGAGTGATCCCGAGGCACAAACGAAGTCCTCGTTATCGGATTGCACATGGTTGGAAAGATGAGTATGGGTCTTGATCTTGAATTCTCTTGAAAACTCAAAGAGCACTAAACATAGCTTAGAGAACCGGGGAGCTTTATTATTTTTTTCTTTCTTTCTTCTTTCTTTCTTTTTCTCATCTTTTTTTCTTTATCATTTTTTTCTTTCATCATACTTTTTCTCTTTTATCATTTTTTCATCATTTTTTATTTGCTCCCCTTGAACTCTAGATTAGCACTTCCTTGGCAACCCCTCCCCCCATGCTTAGACGTTGCTCGTCCTCGGGCAAAGGAGGTGATAAATGTGCCAAGGTAGAAATTGAAGCTCTCATATTTTCTTAGAGAGAGATACTCGAAAAATCTTCTAGGGATCCTATTGGAAGTCTCCCTTACTCACTTGAAGCACCTTCCTTGTAATCTTCCTCAAAATATTCATCCATACTCACATATTGGGTTGTGGTCAAGGAGGTGAACACAAAAAAAATATATTTGGGTTTTGTGGTTGGATATCCGGCGAGGTTTGCGAAATTCCCAATGTGGAAACTCACAATACACGGATAGAAGATGCTAGCATAAAGAACAATACACAAAAATGGAATGACCAGCTTCTTAGTCTCGGGCCAGAGAAATCAGGCCTTGAATTAATGCACCCAAAAATAAATCTTGTATATACTAAGGTTTTGCACTCAAGTAAATTTAGGCTTTGGATGGGTAGAGCAAAATGCAAGCTGTACTCATGACAAGGTTAGCATAACTTTTTGAGAATAAAAAGGTTCTTTGATTCATTCAAAGTTGAGAGCAATGAAAAAGAACTATGGGACTTAAGTTATCATAACCTCCACACAAGATTAGACTAGCATTTAATTAAATTTCAGATTCATATTAAAAGAGAGCACTAGCTTAAACATGCATAAATCAAGTATAGGATCGAGCAAAGCGGCAACGATCATCACATATCAACATGGTACAATTTTCCATCCATATTAGAGATCATAACGATGGTGAAACTTATTCATGATGATGGAAAACAAAACTACTACTACCACACACATGCTGAAATTAAATAAAACAAGAAAAATACTATACATACATAAACGCACACAAGATGAAAAATAAAGAAAAGGAAAAGGAAAAATCAAACCACACTTAAAAAGCTTCATCGCTTCCTTCTTTCTTCACTCCTCATCCGATTGCTCTTGCTCCGTCGGTTGACTTTCGTTGAATCCTTGCTCATAATATGTTTGCATGGCCCCTCCATGAAACTGATCCGGTGGCACAATTTGAAGGCGTCCTAGTTGATGGGTGATCCCTGCTGTTCCTTCTTGCCAATGGTCGACATGAGTCCGGATCCTCTCGACGTCTTGCATATTCCTTTGCATATACGCCCTAATAATGGCTGCACTTTGTTGGGGCTGAGGCATGCTTGCATAAGGTGCCACGAACGCTTCATTTGGCACTACAAAAGTTGGTGGACAATATGTTGGAGGCGGTGGCGGCATGGCTGCACCACTCCCCCATGCTTGCATTGGCACACTTCCGTAGTAGGGTGGCAGTATAGGAATCCCTCCATATGGTTGATGATATGCAGCCCCTCCTTGATCTTGGGCTGCGGAAGATGATCCCTCTTCTATAATTCTTCCTCTTTTGTTCTTCTTAGCCGGCACAAGAATTTCTTCTTCCAACCAATTCTCTCACCCTTCAATTAATAATTTCAGCCTCATATTTGGGAGAGGAACGTTGAATTTTGCCACCTTGTACCCTCTTTTTTCATCTTCACTAATGTATTTTTCTTGCTTCATGTAATCAATCCCAAGTGAATTCCCTGCAAGTAGGAATTTTGGGTTCCTTGAAATACCCGGCCTCACAGAAATTGCTATCATAGATAGATAGCATCCTGAACCAATTTGTCCAGTCCCCGAAGTTGCCTCACAACACCGCCGATTGATCATGATATATGATGGATCAATGGCATGCCTTGCAATCAATGCCGAATAAAGCCAATTAACTTCCATGTCGGTGACCTTGGACTCCTTCAATCTTCTCAAAAATCTTTTGCTCATCCAAGAATGAAATATCCGGATGATGGGATTCCGGATACTATTTCTTTGTTGGTTATCTTCTCCCAAAATCATGCTCCAAAATCCTTTCAATACACTTTCATTAGCATCAACTTGCTCCGGGGCTTCCCTCTGAAAACCGAGCAACTCTCTAATTTGCTCATAAGAAATTATTTGCTTATCATCCTTGAGTCGGAATGAGAGGGATGGCACCCCTTCATTAATAACCGGCGCCATCATCATGAGAATTTCCATGGCAAGCTCCATGTGAAAGCTCACCCCTACTCCATCGGGAAATTGCCCCCAACCAAGGTGGTTTATCATTTGATAAATATCCGGAGAAAATCCCAACACTTGGAGAGCATCATCATCGAAGTCAACATTGGGCACAATCCTCTTCTCTAGGCGACCAAGCTTCTCCTCCTCCTCCTCCTCCGTCATCATGAAAAATCCATACTTGCAACGTTGCAGAGTGTACGGTGGTGGAGCGGATGAACGAGTTGAGTGACGAGGTTGGACGGGTGGCTCCTCAGTGCGCCCTTGCGGTTCGGTGTACCGCATGGACGAGCTTCGCGTGTCTCTTCTTCCACTAAGGAGCATGGTGTCGCTCGTTGATGGCACCACGTCCTCTTCCATGCTTTGCGGTGACTCGGAGATTGAGTGCCTCCGCGAAGAACTTGTTGATGCCGGCTTCGATGATGACGATTGTGTCTTCCTTCCAAGGACCTTGCTAAAAGCCTTCCTCATCTTGTTGTTGCTGCACAAATCACAAACGAACTCTCCCGGGGGTTTCTTGCTGGTAGAAATACACACAAAAGAAGTACATGGAAGGGCAAGAATTGTGATGTATTTTTCTGAATTTTTGGACTCAAGAATTGAGAACGAATTTTTCGGAGGTGTTTCTGGTGGTTCTGGACTAGGAGCTCAAGAACATGAACGAGCAATGAAGCAAATGGCTTACCTGAGGAAGACGAGCGTCGGGGGGCCAAGAAATAGGCCAGGCCGGCCGGCCTGGGCCGACCGGCCTAGGGTCCCTACCCCTCTTTTTTGGCTCTTCTTTCTCCCACTTGTTACTTGATTGATCATGGTGCTGTGTACTTGTGCTCCACGCCTTCCACCGTCCAATTCTTCTCAACCACTCCTTTTTCTTGCATGATCAAGTCCTCCATCTTGATCATTTACTTTGTGTCACTTCCATGCTTCCTTGCCTCCCATGCTTTCATCCACATCCTGCAAAAAATCAAACATTACTGCCCCCCATGCTTGTCCTTGCATGTGCTCAAGATGCTCCAATGATGAAGCCTTCCCGTGATGCATCATAGAGCATTAGAAGTTCAATTAAGCTCAAAACCTTCCCTTGATCATGTTTAGATGCTAATTACTCCTTTAATTTCGAAAATTAAAATTTAACTCAAAGATATCAATGAGTTCAAATGTATTTTTAGAGGAGTTTTTAGGCATCAAAAACATTTGTAAGTCGAAATTTTCCGACTACATTGATTTTGGTTACACCGGGATCACTTGCTCTCATTAATTGATAGCGAGTTCCTCTGGCTTGACCGTGGGGGTATGGGTTTAGGTTCTAATTTTGGCCAAACATGAGAGAGATGTTTTGAATAAACAAAAATAAATGGGGTTTGGAAAAAATTGTAACTCTAGAGAAACCAGTAGATATCAAGTTGAATGAAACCAAAAATCGATTTTCCTAGGTTCACGCGAGTCCTACCATGCGTCAAAAATTAAAAATCATTAAGGAACAACACTGGGCTCTACTCGTGTGTTTTTATGATGTAAAACAAACCAACCTTGTCATCATGAAGAGGATGAAAGGTGTGGGTAGGTTCTGAATTTTTGGTGTAGGTTTCTCGATAAGAGGCAAATAAATCGTAGGATGGCTCATGTCAAAGGTTTATGGTCAAATAAATTCCAAATGAAACATCCGAGCAAATTAAATGTCTCAAAAATAAGTTCAACCACTTAAGAGTTTATACCAAGTCTTGCGTAGTAAATTCTAAGACCAACTTACTTTAGAATCAGAAATAATCCGGGTTGCCCTCCCGGCAGCTTTATTCTTCATCGGGTTGTCCTCCCGGTAGCTTATTCTTGACTCGACGAACGGGTTGCCTCCCGCCTAGTGCTTCATTTATAGTCCATGGCTAGACTTCTTCTCTTCTTCACTTTGGATCAACACTCTTTGCGGGCGTTGCAATCTTGGGTACCCACTTCCGCACCATCTTGGGCACGGGCTTATTCTCCGGCTTAGTCATCTTTTTGGTCTTCACATGCGGCTTTTGTTCTTTGGTCTTGATGGATGCAATGACTTCTTTGATTACCTTCGCTTCCTTCTTCTTGAGCTCCTCCTTCTTCTTTGGCTCTTCCTTGCTAAAATGACGATGAGGTGGAACATATTTAGCATTGATCATGTTGCATATCTCGAAACGTGGACTAAACTTGAATATGCTTCGTGTGCCATTGACGTCGAACTTGATCTCCCCCTTGCCAACGTCGATCGTTGCCCCGACGGTCTTGAGGAAGGGCCTCCCTAGGATGAGGGGTGGCTTCTCCCTTTCTCCCATCTCAAGTACCACGAAATCAACGGGGATGAAGTGATCTCCAACTTTCACGGGCACATCTTCAGCGATTCCCACGGGATAGCGAATAGAGTTGTCGCCCAACTCCAAGCACATACCCGTAGTCTCAAGTGGTTGGTGTAGCTTCTCGAACGCATCTCTTGGCATAACACTCACGCTTGCTCCAAGGTCGCATAATGCCTTCTCGAATGTGAATGAGCCAATAGAACATGGGATGGTCGGACATCCAGGGTCTCTTTGCTTCTCGGGCCCTTGATTTGCGATGACGGCACTACATTGTTGGAACATCTTGATGTGATCCGCCCCAAGTGTTGCCATCTCATACTTGTTCACAAGTATGTCTTTGAAGTAGCGAGAATATGTATGCACTTGGAGAGCGTCCAATAGCGGCATGTTGATGCTTAACCTGCGCACCACTTCCACAAACTTTTTAAAATGACTATCAACTTTACCTCGAAAGTAGCGTGTCTTTAGTGTAGGCATCTTCGTGTCATCACTTGGCATTTTGAATTCCGGCTCTTCGGTAGTAATCTCCGGAATAGTAGTCACCTTCTCCTTTGTGTGCTCTTCCGCTTCGATGGTAGGCTTAGGCTTCCTTGCTCCGGCTGAAAGTTTGGGATCCTCCGTCTCCTTTCCCGAACGAGTTTGAATAGCCTTCGCCGTCTCGGGACCCTGGGGCTGCCCCGGCAATCTTTCTTCACTAGCGGTTAGGCGCCCGGCAAGTTGTCCCACTTGCGTTTCCAATATCTTCATTATGTTGAGCACTTGATGGTTGGAGCTCCCGACCTCCGTCACCTTGCCATCGATATTCTCCAATATTTTATCCATAGTCTTGAACTTAGTGACGGTGTCCTTGTTGATCTTTGCTTGCTCGTCCATGAAGTCCTTCAATTGTATATGAAGAGGCACCGTATTTTGAATATACGAACTTGCATTAAATTGAGATCTACCTTGCCCGTAGCGGAAGTTCGGCAAATCTCCTTTCCTCATGTAGTCGAGCACCTTTGCTTCCTCTGGACAATCTTTTTGGACATGGCCGTACTCCCCACACTCTTCACACATGGATCTTGCTTCGGTGGCCTTTAAGTCTTGGGCTGCTTTCTTTTCTAGCTCCATCTTTTCCAACCTCCTCATGAGTGAGTCAATCTTTCCTTCTAGAAGTTGCTCCTTTTCAACCAACAAAACACCTTTAACATTGCCCGTGGGTTGAACCGGAAGTAAGGGTCCCGATGACGCCAATGTATCATTATCTGCAACCTTCTTGAAAAGAGTGAATGCCTTCGTCGGAGTGAGCTCATAATAGATCCTCCCGTTGATGCGTCAATTACGGTCCTTGATGCTAGATTGAGACCTTGATAGAACTTTTGAACAAGGTCCTCCTTCGGGAACTTGTGATGTGGCACGGCTCGGGTGTACTCATTGAAACGCTCAAAAGCTTCCGCGATAGTCTCTGTTGGATATTGAGCAAATGTAACAATCTTATTACGCAAGCTTTGAGTCTTACCCGGCGAATAATACTCCTTCATGAAAGCTCTCATCAATGCTTCCCAATTTTGCACCGTATCCACCGGTAGAGTGTAAAACCATTGCAAGACTTTTCCGAGTAGTGAGAATGGAAAAAGTCTTGCCCTCAATTGATTTTGGTCCAGCCCTCCCATCGTAAATGTCTGACAAAGTTGAATGAACTCTTGGATGTGAAGGTTAGGATCCTCTTTACTGGTGAAAGGTGTATGTTGCACCATGCGGATGGTTGAAGTCTTGATCTCGAACGGTCTTCCGATGTCGGCTAGGTTGAGGATGGGGAGATCAACGAGCTCCGGGATGCAAAGCTCCCCAATCTTCCTCTCTTGTGCTATTTGTGGCAGTTGAGGTTGATCTCTCCTCGGACTTGGAGGTGGTGATTCCTTCTTCAGACTTGTAGGTGATGATTCCTTTGGAGATCCCGACGATCCTTCGGCTCCGGCTTTTGGATCTACAATCTCCAGCTTCCTAGATCGTGCTTCGCATATCCTTTGCCTGTAAAGTTTTTCTGGATCATCCACAAAATTTTTCGGTTTGTTGGAGAGGTAGCCGTCCATCTCCTGTTAGGGTTAGCGATAAACAAAATATACAAAAGATCTAAAAAGAAAATAAAACTATAAAAAGGGTTAGTCAAAAACTAGATTAGATTGGTTTTTGAGGATGATCAAAGTTTAATAGATGCAAAAGGAAAACTGAAAATATTTACAAACGAGATACTAGATTGGATCTTGATTACTTGTTCCCAGGCAACGGCGCCAGAAAAAGGGCTTCTTGACGGTTCAATAACGCGCCAAGGTTCGCCGCAAGCTTACGAATCATGTAGTACCTTTTTCCCTCGAGTATTACCCAAGGTATCGAATCTGTGGAACAGTGTGTAACGCAAGACTCAATCTAATAACCGAGAAACACTTGCATCTTTTAGAAGTTTCGAATGCATCTAATCTACTAAGATCATTAGAGGTAGCAAGAGAAAGCATTGAGGTACCGATCTAGAGGGATCTAGATCGTGTTTATGTCGTAATTCCGAGCAAGATAGAAGAGAGAGAGTAAAACGAATCTCATTGAAAGCGTCTTTAAACCTTGACCTTCGGTCAAACCCCCTAAGTCGCCCCGCCGTACTCGGTGTCAGCATCCTGTCACGATGTTCACCTTTCTTCGCGGTCGAATCTTAGAGCACACTCGCAAGGAGTGCGTTGAACTACTTGGTAGATCGGGTATGCACCTCTAGCCACCGCGGCTACAAGAACATCCCATGCGATCTATCTCGAGAATAGATTGAGGAAGAAAACACCCAAGCAAGAACAAGAAATCATAAACAAAGGTACTCGATCGCTAGGAATCGGATCCATTAAAACTCCATCAAAAGTGTATACATGAATAAGATCTAACCGGGATCCTACCTTGATCTTGATTCACGCCTCTGGAACTCCGACGTGGTCTTCCTTGCAAGGTTCCCACGCCGGCTAGGTAAACCCTAGACGACTAACACGACCCTCCTCTCCGGGGTGGTGTCCCTCAAGCTCCTCTGCTCTTCGGCGGTGAATGACGAATGGCTTGATAGTTGCAACTTCGCACGGGGACTATAAATAGCCCGAGGATCATCTAGGTCAAAGGGCGGTGAACCAGCACGAAAAAGGGCCAGGCCGCCCGGCCTGGGCCGACCGGCCCAGGGCCTTTTCGGCCCGGTTCGCCCCCGGTTTTCTTCCCGAAGCTTCTTGCGACTTCTTGAGTTTTTGCTGAGTTGCATGTGGGTCCTTGATGTCATTTTCCTCGCGGTTTAGATAAGGGTGCTTGGCGTATGAACTCCCGCATCTTTCGTCTAGGTCCTCGACACTTCTCGGCTTCACGCTTTAGTCCTTAGTTCATTTGGAGTCATGTTCATCTTGTATCCTGACTTGTACCGGGCTCCATGATCACCTTGTAAAACTCTTGATGAACTTTACCCGGAAGTCCTCATTTAAGCCCTTGATTTCTGTGTAAACAATAAACTCCAAAAACCATGCGCGAGCGCGAACTTATCATATAATAGGGGTTAGAATCGTTAGTGTGAATATCAAATTAATACCAACATAGAAGGTAAACTCATGGCTAGGTTGACAGAAATCGACCGCCAACATGTGCCCACGAAACCACGCTAACATATGTACCTCTTGTATTCACTTGCAGGTACCTTTAGTACTGATTGTTCAGTACTGGTTGTCCTAGTACTGAATAGGGTTATGAACCTTGTACTAAAACTCATTTCCCCAGTAGTGACATTCACTTGGACTTGTTATCTTTTTTTAACCAACATCCAACACTATATAATATCGTTAGGTGAATCACTATCATATAGAACTTACCTTTTAATTTTTGTGACACCCTCTTATCACAATCTGGACGAAGTTCGCAGAAATCGTTTAACGGCAGTAGGGAACAAAACATTTTCAAAAAATCACAACTTTTTTCGTGCGAACTCGGATGGATACAAACTTTATATGAAAATTATGATTTCGTAGAGATCTACAACTTCGTAGTTCAAACTTTTTTCATTCGTAATCATCTTGAGGCTCAAATAATCGATAAACTATCCAGATCTAAATTTTGAATTTTAAATCTAAATATTGTGTCAATCATTTGAGCAGCAAGATAATTTCAAATTAAAAAAGTTTGAACTACAAAGTTGTAAATCTCGACGAAAGTTACAATTTTCATATAAAATTTATCTTCATCCAAGTTCATACGAAAAAATTACAATTTTTTGAAGTTGTACCGGTCCCTACCACTGTTTGAAATGGCGGTAGGGACTGCTACAGTAGTGCTACCCTATCCGCACGCGGGTGGAATCCGAAACGGTGGCAGTGGCATAGTTTGGCAAAAGATTAGGATGGAGGTATATTTTTATAAGTTCATAAAAAATAATTTTTTTTGCCAAATTGAGTCATTTTGGTTTTTAGAACAAATTTTAATGACAGAATGATATGTTTTTTTGGATGAATTGAATATACAATTTTACCCCTGTAAACACCTATGAAAGACTTTGAAAGGATCAAGATGTCGACTAGAGGGGGGGTGAATAGTCGAACCTGAAAATTCACAAACCTTTTCGCAGCTGTTAAATCAGGTCCGGAGTTTCCGGATATTTTTCCGGATACTCCGGGAAATCCGGAGAATCCGGGAAAATGTCCGGATAGTCTGGCCTGTCAGGGGGGAAACAAATTCGACAGAAATTAAACTTGCTCAAATGTAAATCTGTGAAAATAGGTTATGCACTGGGATGAGACAAGCCTGTTTATCCACTCAAATCTTGCAGGAACCTCAACACGAAGTAGATCGGCACCAAACCCTAGATAAGTGCTCAAGAGAGATACAAGCATGCAACAAGATGAACAAGCACAAGAGACACAAGGATTTGTTACCGGAGTTCAACCTCACACCTTGAGGTCTACGTCTCCGTTGAGGTACCCACAAAGGGTGGACCTTTACACCTAGGTCACTTTCCTCCCTCTAGCGACCACAAAGATCAAGCTAGAGTTACTTACTCAATCTCGGGGTAATACAAACTTCCTTGGGCAGCCACAACCTTTGGATGCTCCAAGGCAACGCCTAGCCGGCTAGGAGCTCAAAGCTCCAAGAGTAACAAACACGAAATGTGCCAACCAAGCGAAGAACGAGGTGCTCTAGAGATGGGAATTCAGCTCACAAGCACTCTCCAAGCTCTTTCTCTCAATCCCTCTTAAATCTCCACCAAATCTCACCAACTTAGAGCCAAGGGAGTAAAGGAGGGAGTGAATGAGTTCTGAAGCTTTGCAGGTCGAAATGGGCAAGAGTGAGAGAGAGGAAAGGGTGGAGGGGGCTTTTATACCCCCTCACACAGAAAAGAGCCGTTACAGCTCTAAGACCCGGAATATCCGGGGTAAACCCGGAAACTCTGGGAAGTCCGGAGACACTCCGGGATAAACCCGGATACTCCGGCCTCCCAAGGTCAGCACCCAAGAAAAGTTCCCCGTTAACGTGTTGGTGCAAAGGTGTCTCTCATAGGTTTTGGTAGCAACTTGAGCACCTGTTCGACTCTTGGAGGACACATTTCCTGTCCCTCTTTATAGTGCGGCGTTCCTAGGACTCAAATTCAAAATATAAAATAAATAAGCCTTCTTAGGAACCCCTTTGTAGCATCACTTCCTTTTTGTATAAACAATGAAATAGACTTGATGCCACATACAATTTTAATACCTGCTCATACACTAGATAAATCATTAGTTACTTAAGCGTGTGTCATTAAATCACCAAAACCCACTTAGGGGGCCAAGATACTCTTCAATCTCCCCCTTTTTGGTGATTGATGACAACACATTTAAGTCTTTCAAGAGATAAGTAATGAATATTAAAGAACTTTTGTAATACTCCCCCTCAATATGTGCATGTTGATTTTGAATATCAATGGTCCTTTTAGGGCCAAATTTTTGCACAAAGAGAAAAGCATGAGAGTATTACACTAGTGGGGTGCTTGTGATGTGCAACAGGTAATAGTGAGATGCTCATGACAGTTTATGCACTCAACAAGGATGCAAAAGAAATCTGATGCACAAAAGTCCAGACTGTCCGGGCCAGACCCGGAATCTCCGGAAAAATCCGGATACTCCGGGAAAATCTCCGGACTTTCAGAACACCAGTGAAAAACAGCATTCATCAAAGATTTTCAATCTAGCATATAGCATCCTTAGAAAGTAAAAACAGAATAAATCACCACAAGCACACAACCATAAGTCTCAAGCTCACATAATCTTACACACATACGAATAGAGAGTTATTACAAGCCATTGTTCCAAATCCAAATACATAAAGTTCATTGTTCCACACATGATAGATAGATAGATAACTCACTCCCCCTTTGGCATCAAGCACCAAAAAGGAAGTGTGGAGCAGCTGGATCACTCGGAGTCGCCGTCGTCCTCCTCTTCTTCTTCATTGTTGTCCTCCTCCTCCTCTTCCTCTTGTCCTTCTTCTTCATCTTGGGCATCCCACTCCGCAAAAGGATCATCAAAGGTGGGGAGCTCACGGTAGGGATCGGTAGGAAGGCCAAGATGAGACTTAATCTCAATAATGTCCCGGCGGTTCTCATTTGTCTCTGTGGCCATGGTCTTGCACATGCTAAAAATGCTTTTGAGTACCCTCTTGATCATGGAACCACGGTGCCGACGGGGAGGCCTAGGTGGGGAGGGTGCAGCGGGCACATCATCATGGCGAGGAGCTGCACTGGATGAGCCAACATACTTGCGAGTCTTTGGTGCCTTCTTGGCTCGATCACGGAGGTGACGGAAGGGATCATGGACAACATCCTTTGGATAGCGGACGTTGATGACTCTCTCAATCATGTACATGAGATAGGGGGCATAGGGGAGATACTTCATTGGATCATTCATTGCACGCCTCAACTCATTCCAAATGAAATCAAAGATGCAAAACCCTTCTTCATCCGGTGCCATTCTATTAAGGAGATTTGGAGCAAAGTACCTTAGGGCCGTAGCATCTCCTTGCTTGGGATCAATGGTGGCACGAAAGAATTGGTTGAGGTAGTAGTAGTAGGGGTTGAGTTGATCCGCCTTGCCCTCAATAGCCAAATCACGGCGAGGAAACATGAAAGTGAGGTCCCTAGGCTTGTACTTGTTCTCATTGTGGATAGGGGTACGATCTTCATCCTTGGACCCAAGTCCCAAAAGCCTAGAGAAAGTCATGTAGTCAATGGTGCACTTGTTTCCTTGAGTGGTCCATGTGATGGTGTTGTCATATGGGTTATAGTAGTAGGAGCAATAGAATTGAGCAAGAATTTCTTTGTTCCAATTGTACCTAAAACCCATAATGTCATAGAGACCAACCTCCTTGCACTTCTCAATCACGGAATTGAACACGGTGTTGTTGATGTCTTCATAGTACTTCCAATCAATGTACCTCATCTTCACAATGGGCACCATGTTCTTTGCCACCAACTTTGGATTCCGGATGACGGTTTGGTAGAAGTCCCTATGGAAATCACACCAAAACCTTGCCTCAAGCCCTTCACCCTTGAGATAAAGATACACATCCTCCTCCCTTTGTTCCCTCACTGCAAGAGCGTTCTTTGAGTAGTCCCTATACATATGCTCTGCAAAACCAAGGATGGATCCGGGCTCCTTAAGATTGATAGGAGTGTTGACCACCCGGACGTTTGGTGGAAGGGTAGGGATAAGTCTAGGAGGTGTTTTGGGGCAAATGTGGGCTGCTACTCCTTGCTTGTGTTTAGGAGGAATGCGAGTAGCGGCACGGCTTTGTTGGATATAGGGGGCTTGATGGCTTTTCTTAGGATGAGGTTTGTAGCGTGTCTTTTCCTTAGCAGGCCCCTTTCCATGGCGGCGAGGAGGCTCAGAGGGCTGCTCATAGGTGTCATCCTCCTCTTCACCATCACTCTCGGTCCTCTCCTCCTCTTCCTCCTCTATCTCTTCTTCACTTCCCTCGGCATAGGAGGGAGGAGGGTCACCCCTTCTTGACCTTGAGCTGCGCTGAGATCCCTCTTGTCCCAAAGCTTCTTGCACGGCCCGCAAAGCGGCGGGGTCGTGCCTAGCCTTGGTTCTCCTTTGGGTGGAGGGCTCCTCGGTCTCGCGCCTGATCTTCACCCTCATGATCTGGACAGGTGGAAGGATATGGAAATGAGAGATGATCAATAGAAGAGATGCACAACACTGTGATTTAGGGTTTACAGTGTGAACCCCGGAGACTCCGGGAAAAATTCCGGACATTCCGGGAAGTCCGGAGAGTCCGGGTTTTTCAAGCCCGGAGTTTCCGGGTTTCACACCCGAAACCCTAACTCACAATGCTGCACAAATCAACCATCCAAACTGCGAGATATTGCAGATCTAGAGCCTGAGGAGTATTCTCTACCTATTCCCTAAGAGGATACAACAAGAACGACCCTAGGGAAGTAGATCGAGAAAAGTTCCTCAAGAGATACCTTGGGAAGAGAGAGGGAGAAGCTTCAATCCTTCGAAACCGGAGTGGATCTTCGATCTCCACACCTTGGAGCCCTCAAACCCTCACTCACATTTGATTTGGACGGTGGAAAGCGAAAATCACCCAAGGGGGCGAGGAGAGGGAGAGGGGGAGGGCGACGGGAGAAGGAGGCGGCCGGTCAACGCGATAAAGCAGTGAAAAAAGAAAAAACCGCGGTGAAAGGGTATATATATACCCTAAAGGTCCGGACACTCCGGGCCAGGTCCGGAGTTTCCGGGAAACCCGGAATCTCCGAGAAAATTTCCGGAGTTTCCGCTCCCCCTGAGTCCAGCGAGTAGATTTGCAAGGAATTTGATTTGGGATAGATTTGGATGACTATATATGTAATATATGTGAGCCTGAGTAGTATCAACACTTGAGACTAGCCACAAACAAGCAATGAGAACTATAGTCCAAGTGTTGTATCATAAAGATCCAAATTTTTCAAAAACAAATTCAACATAAGTTTTCACAAATCTTTTACTTTCAAAATCTTAATCTAGGTCACTCAAACATGTGCATGATCTCACGCCAAGTTACGAGAATCCAAGATATTTAGCTCACTCCTCAAAGCACAAAACCTTAGTTCATCAAGAGGCTTTGTGAAGATATCGGCTAGTTGCTTATCGGTGCTCACATGGCTTAAGGCGATATCTCCTTTGGCTTCGTGGTCTCTCAAGAAATGGTGTCTTATGTCTATGTGCTTTGTTCTTGAGTGGTTTACGGGGTTGTTAGCTAGCTTGATGGCACTCTCATTGTCACACAAGAGTGGCACCTTGCTAAACTCGCAACCAAAGTCTCTCAAAGTGAGCCTCATCCAAAGTAGTTGAGCACAACAAGCGCCGGCTGCAACATACTCGGCCTCGGCGGTGGAAAGGGCAACGGAGTTTTGTTTCTTGGAACTCCAAGACACCAAGGACCTCCCAAGGAATTGGCAAGTCCCGGATGTACTCTTTCTATCTACTTTGCAACCGGCATAGTCCGAATCGGAGTAGCCAAGTAGATTGAAAGTGGAGCCCTTAGGATACCATAAACCAAGGTTAGGAGTATGAACCAAGTATCTAAAGATTCTCTTAACGGCAATTAAATGACACTCCTTAGGATTAGCTTGAAACCTTGCACACATGCACACACTAAGCATAATATCGGGCCTAGATGCACAAAGGTAAAGCAAAGATCCAATCATGGAGTGATATACCTTTTGGTCGATGCTTTTGCCTTCCTCATTTAGATCAAGATGTCCATTTGATGGCATAGGTGTTTTGATGGGCTTGGCGTTGTTCATGTCAAACTTCTTGAGCATATCATTAGTGTACTTGGTTTGACTTATGAATGTGGCATCCTTGAGTTGCTTGATTTGAAAACCGAGAAAGAACTTTAACTCTCCCATCATAGACATCTCAAATCTTTTGGTCATAATCCTACTAAACTCATCAACCCAAGCTTGGTTAGTAGATCCAGATATAATGTCATCGACATATATTTGGCACACAAATAAATCATTGCCTTGTTTACGAGTGAAGAGAGTAGGATCGGCTTTGCCTATTTCAAAGCCTTTCTTTAAGAGAAATTCCTTAAGGCATTCATACCATGCTCTTGGGGCTTGTTTGAGCCCATAGAGCGCCTTATGGAGCTTGTAGACGTGGTTGGGAAATTTAGGATCTTCAAAGCCCGGTGGTTGTTCAACATAGACTTCTTCGGAGATTGGGCCATTCAAGAAAGCACTTTTGACATCCATTTGATGTAACTTGAAGTTGTGATGTGTGGCAAAGGCTAAGAGTATACGAATTGCTTCAAGCCTTGCCACTGGTGCATAAGTTTCTCCAAAGTCCAAGCCTTCTACTTGAGTGTATCCTTTTGCCACCAATCTTGCTTTGTTCTTGGTTACCACACCATTTTCATCTTGTTTGTTGCGGAAGACCCATTTCGTTCCAATCACATTTTGCTTGGGGCGTTCCACTAAGGACCAGACTTCATTCCGAGTGAAGTTGTTGAGCTCTTCTTGCATGGCCATTACCCACTCAGCATCGTCAAGAGCTTCTTCAACCCTAAGAGGTTCCAACATGGAAACAAACGAGTAATGTTCACAAAAATTTGCTAATCTTGAACGAGTTGTTACCCCTCTACGGATGCTTCTAAGAATGTTGTCAACAGGATGATCTCGTTGAACACTTTGCCGAACTCTTGGATGTGGGTCAGAAACTTCTTGTTGGACCAATTCCTCAATTTCTTGACTGCTCTGGGAGATCTCAGCAGCAGGCCCGGAGTCTCCGGAATTTTCTCCGGAGTTTCCGGGAAACCCAGAATCTCCGGATTTTTCTCCGGATACTCCGGGGTTCGCAGCGGGAGGTGAAATCGCTGATTCCTCTATCTCGCAGTCCTCATCATCTTCTTCTTGAGGCTTGACTTCTCCAATGGCCATCCTTTTTATAGCCTTTTCAGCTGGTACTTCCTTGCCTACACACAATTCATCAACTTGCTCCACTTGAGAGCCATTAGATTAATCAAACGTCAAGTCACACGTGACTTCAACACAACCGGAGGTCTTGTTGAGGACACGATAGCCATGAGCATTTGAGGCGTAACCAAGAAAGATACCTTCATCAACTTTAGGTGCAAACTTAGAGCTTTTGGGCTTCTTGTTAAGAATGAAGCACTTACAACCAAAAACTCTAAAGTAAGACACGTTAGGCTTTTTACCGGTTAGAAGTTCATAAGCGGTTTTGTGACGAAGCTTGTGAAGATATAAGCGGTTGATAGCATGACATGCCGTGTTGATTGCTTCCGCCCAAAAACTATCCGAAGTCTTGTACTCATCAAGCATGGTTCTTGCGGCTTCAATGAGAGTCCTATTCTTCCTCTCCACTATCCCATTTTGTTGTGGAGTGTATGGGACGGAGAGTTCATGACCAATGCCTTCTTCATCAAGATACTCTTCAATGTTGGTGTTCTTGAACTCGGTGCCATTGTCACTTCTCACTCTCTTGATCTTCACATCAAACTCATTTTGGGCTCTTGTGGCAAACTTCTTAAATATTTCATGAACTTTGCTCTTGTCCTTCATAAAGAATACCCAAGTGTATCGAGAGTAGTCATCAACAATGACAAATCCATATTTGTTCCCTCCAATGCTAACATAAGCCACGGGACCAAAGATATCCATGTGAAGTAGTTCCAATGGTCTTGTAGTAGTGAGTACATTCTTGGCGGGATGAGGAGCACCAACTTGCTTTCCGGCTTGACAAGCACTACAAATTCTATTTTTCTCAAAATGAACGTTTGTTAGTCCTAGGATGTGTTCCCCCTTTAGAAGCTTATTGAGATTGTTCATCCCAACGTGAGCTAGTCGGCGATGCCAAAGCCAACTCAAGTTAGACTTTGCCAATAAGCATGTATCAAGTTGGGCTTTATCCGATGAAAAATCCACCAAGTAAAGCCTTCCCTTGAGCTCACCCTTAAAGGCAACGGAGTCATCGCCCCTTCTAAAGACGGTCACACCCTCATTGGTGAACAAACAATTGTAACCCATCTCACAAAGTTGTGAAACGGACAACAAATTGTAGTCCAAAGATTCAACCAAATAAACATCGGAAATTGAATAATTGATTGAGATAGCAATTTTACGAAGACCGACAACCGTTCCTCCACCATTGCCTCCAAAGGCAATTCTTTCTGTAGGATTTTCAATCATATCACAAGATGTAAACATTTTCTTCTCCCCGGTCATATGATTTGTACATCCACTATCAATCACCCATTTTGTTCCACCGGAGGAGTATGCCTACAAAACAAGTTATGCTTGTGTTTTAGGTACCCAAGTGGATTTGGGTCCTACAGCGTTAGTCACAAGAACCTTGGGCACCCACACATTCCTTTTGATCAATGTCCCTTTTGTGCGGGGTCCCACATACTTGGCAACCACCTTACCCTTGTGGTTCCAAGTCAACACATAGTCGGCATAAAAACTATCTTGTGAGGCATGTGGCTTGGGCTTCTTGCTCAACTTGGTTGGTTTGGTCTTTGCCTTAGATTGTGGTGCATTTGTTGTGACTTGAGTGCTCTTGAACTTGATGGGAGTGTTGTACTTAACTTGGTTGTCAAAGTTCTTGGCACCCAATTGCTTCATGCCATGTACCACATTCCTTGTCCCCACACCTTTGGTGTGGTAGTTCTTGATGAATGGGATGGGGTCTTTTGTACCTTGCTCTTGCTTACCAAGCCCCTTCCCATCCGCAAAGCCAAACTTCTTCATGTAGCTTGACCCAAAGCTTTTGGTGTGGTTCTCAAACTCACCTCTCTTGGGTTCTTTCCTTTTCTCATCAATGAGAGAGTTTGACAACCTAGCAATTTCTTTCCTCATAGCATTCATCTCGGCAATGTTAGTAGCACAAGCATTTACATCAATTTTGTAACACCGAGAACAACCATTGCTTGTTGAGGTTTTAGAGTTAGAGAAAGCATCATTAGATATAGTTGTAGCACTATTCTTGAGGTTGTCAAGTTGAACTTCTAGTGCTATGTGACTAGTCTTTAAGCTTTCAAAGCTCTTTTGAAGTTCAAGCTTTTCACCCTCAAGTTTCTTGCAAGCATCCTTAGCTAGGAAAGATTCCCTAGTTAATTCATCTACTATCAACTCATCTTTAGCTTGGGATTTCTTGAGGCTAAGAATTTCTATCTCCTTTTCCTTGAGCAAGTCCTCTTGCACCTTGAAACCCTTCTTTTCAATTACAAGGGCATTCTCAAGGGCAATGGTTTTCTCCCGCTCAAGTCTAAAGAGTTCTTCTTGCACCTCTAGAGTCCCATCTCTATTCTCTATTTCTTTCATTAAAAACATGATTTTCTTAGTTGCCTTTTTACCAAAGCTAGTGATCATCTTTTCAAAGTCAAGATCGTTTTCACTATCATCATCTAGGGGCGGGGTGGGAGTGTCTACCTTAGATCCCCTAGCCATGAGGCATGTGTGGGTGAAGTCATCTTCATCATCGGTGAGATCTCCAAAGAGTGATGACTTGTTGATTGGTTCTCCAATGGATATAGTGGCAAGACCCACTTCATCATCGGAGTCGGAGCTATCATCATTTGAATCCCATTGTTCACCCAAATGTGCTTAACCAACTTCCTTCTTCTTGTTCTTGTCATTCTTGTTGGTGTCTCTTCTTCTCACTTTGATGTTGGGACACTCCGCAATGAAGTGACCCTCCTTGCCACACCCAAAGCACGGCCTCTTGGAAGTCCTCTTCGTCTTGATCTTGTCTTTGTCTTTGCTCTTGTTGATGAAGCCACTCTTCTTGAACATTTTGTTGAACTTTCTTACAAAAAGTGCCATTTGCTCGGGAGTCATGTTCAAGTCACTCTCTTCATCACTATCTTCCTCGACCACGGTCTTTGAGGTTGATGAGCTAGATTTCTTCTCTTTGCTAGATGTCTTGAGGGCCACTCCCTTGTTCTTCTCAAGTTGTTCATGCATCTTTGACATTTCTTGTGAAAGCTTTGACTCCTTGACGGTGATAAGGTGTTCTTCCATTCTTCCAATCACATCCGCCGGAGTGAACTTGTTGAAGCCTCTCTTCTCTCTAATGAGTGTTGGGAGTTGAACATCCCTTGCCATGTACGCGGAGAGGATCTTATCAACCACTTCTCTTCTTCCCCATCTTGTGCTTCCAAGTGATTTGATCTTGTTGATGATCTTGTTCAAGCGGTTGTACATGTCTTGTGGAGACTCATCATCCTTGATAACAAAGCGATTGAGCTCACTTTCCAAGGCTCTAATTCTTCCTTCTCTTACTTGCTTTGTCCCTTCATGGTTGATGAACAATGTGTCCCACACTTCCTTGGCGGATTTCAACCCATCCACCTTGTCATACTCTTCGGACGTGAGCGAACTCTTGATGATGCGTATGGCTTGATAGTTTCTTTGTATCTCATTAGCTTGCTCTTGAGTTAGCGTTGCATCACCACTAGGGAAAGTAATACCCCTGTTCACAATAGTTCAAAGTGCGGGATTCACCGCCATCAAATACTCCTCCATCGAGTTCTTCCACTTGGAATAGCCGGTTCCATCAAATTGGGGTATCTTCCCAATATGGCTAGAACCCGATGGATGGTTAAAGGATAAATGAGAATAATCGAAAGAGGTTCGAGTATAGTCCCTTGATGATGACGGTCGTCGAGCGGAGCGGTTGGACCTTGCATCATCAAATTCTTCATCCTCACTATCGAAGGAATCATCACCATGTCCATGTGCTTGATGGCTTGTGCTTGCTCCAAGGGTGTTACCTCCTTGAGGTGCGACGGGAGGTGTGCCAACAACATTGTTGACGGGATCACCTTCGGCGAGGGGTGGAGCTTGATCGATTGGATTCGACATCTTCTTGACTCCAAGCGGTTAAGCTTCAAATTCGGAGCACTTGGCTCTGATACCAATTGAAAGGATCAAGATGTCGACTAGAGGGGGGGTGAATAGTCAAACTTGAAAATTCACAAACCTTTTCGCAGCTGTTAAATCAGGTCCGGAGTTTCCGGATATTTTTTCGGATACTCCGGGAAATCCGGAGAATCCGGGAAAATGTCCGGATAGTCCGGCCTGTCAGGGGGGAAACAAATTCGACAGAAATTAAACTTGCTCAAATGTAAATCTGTGAAAATAGGTTATGCACTGGGATGAGACAAGCCTGTTTATCCACTCAAATCTTGCAGGAACCTCAACACGAAGTAGATCGGCACCAAACCCTAGATAAGTGCTCAAGAGAGATACAAGCATGCAACAAGATGAACAAGTACAAGAGACACAAGGATTTGTTACCGGAGTTCAACCTCACACCTTGAGGTCTACGTCTCCGTTGAGGTACCCACAAAGGGTGGACCTTTACACCTAGGTCACTTTCCTCCCTCTAGCGACCACAAAGATCAAGCTAGAGTTACTTACTCAATCTCGGGGTAATACAAACTTCCTTGGGCAGCCACAACCTTTGGATGCTCCAAGGCAACGCCTAGCCTGCTAGGAGCTCAAAGCTCCAAGAGTAACAAACACGAAATGTGCCAACCAAGCGAAGAACGAGGTGCTCTAGAGATGGGAATTCAGCTCACAAGCACTCTCCAAGCTCTGGCTCTCAATCCCTCTTAAATCTCTACCAAATCTCACCAACTTAGAGCCAAGGGAGTAAAGGAGGGAGTGAATGAGTTCTGAAGCTTTGCAGGTCGAAATGGGCAAGAGTGAGAGAGAGGAAAGGGTGGAGGGGGCTTTTATACCCCCTCACACAGAAAAGAGCCGTTACAGCTCTAAGACCCGGAATATCCGGGGTAAACCCGGAAACTCCGGGAAGTCCGGAGACTCCGGGATAAACCCAGATACTCCGGCCTCCCAAGGTCAGCACCCAAGAAAAGTTCCCCGTGAACGTGTTGGTGCAAAGGTGTCTCTCATAGGTTTTGGTAGCAACTTGAGCACCTGTTCGACTCTTGGAGGACACATTTCCTGTCCCTCTTTATAGTGCGGCGTTCCTAGGACTCAAATTCAAAATATAAAATAAATAAGCCTTCTTAGGAACCCCTTTGTAGCATCACTTCCTTTTTGTATAAACAATGAAATAGACTTGATGCCACATACAATTTTAATACCTGCTCATACACTAGATAAATCATTAGTTACTTAAGCGTGTGTCATTAAATCACCAAAACCCACTTAGGGGGCCAAGATACTCTTCAGACTTAAACCGACAAATTCTTTAGATTGACAATGTTACCAATAGCACATCGCCTACCAGTTAATGAATGACGCTTGTAAAATCCTGAAAAGAATTCATAAATGGAAGCACCGGCCAATGCTGAGTTGAGAACTCAAACTCCGATGGACAACTTCTACCACAGGGAACAATACTTAGTTGAGCTGCCGGAAACTCTAATTCAACTATTGGCCTAATTCACTGCCAGAAACCAAATGACTGCTTCTCCAATACCCTGGGGATCCAATTCAATGCCAGGACCCAAATGAACGCCAAGAGAAATGTGTAAGTGATGAACCTTCATTCTTTGATCACCTCTCTATTGTCTTCTTCTTCGTCTCTCTATACTCTCCTTAGTCCCTCCCTCCGTGAGCGAACCCGCAGGCGCTCCTCGCACCTCTCCCACCTCGCCGCTGCCCGTTCTCCCCGCTCCAGTGTCCTCCGCCCGCACCGGGACCGGATCTGCAACCACCGCGCCACCCTCTTCCCATTCGTACCTGGCGCAGCTCCCCTCGTGCTGTGAGCCGGGAGATCGGGCCGCCCCCGCGTGGTGCCTGCCTGGGGCTTGCGCCGCCGCCGCTCCCGGTCGGGGTTCGGGCCCTCCCCGGTCGGGGTCCTCTCTTGACCCAGGTCGCGGCGCCCCGCCACCCCCGCCTTCGCCGCCGCCGCCAGCCTCTCGGCGAACCGACGGCTCGGCCAGGGAGTCGGCCCGGTCCTCCTCGTCGCCACCAGGCCACCCTAGCTGGCGTCCCCGGTCCGAGGTCTGCGTCATACCTCGGACGTTGGATATTGAGAACAATGAAGTGGTGCTCGAAAGAGCCCTGGTTGCTTCGGTCTTTGGGGTCTGAGAGGGGGTCTTCTCGCTGGACGTCAAAAACTACCTAGAGCAGAGGTTTGGGGTAGAGCCTGGCTCCTTCATTGTCTACCCCTACCACCCGGATGACTTCCTCATAATGTTCCAGGAGTCGGTCACCATGTTGTAGGTGTTGCGCCCCCCCTCCGCAGACTGGTCTCAGGCTGTCCTTCAGGCGCTGGTCCAGGGAGATTAGGGTTGTGGAGGCTCTGTAGCGAACATGACCTCATATGCCATTTGTTCAAAGCTTAATTTTGGTGATTAATGACAACATGATCAATGGGACTAAACATATTGTCTAGCATGTCTTTGTAGACACTTCTAGGTACCAAGGATGCAAAAATACCACATACCAAAATGAGAAGATAGTATATTTTTCAAAGGTCAAAACCAAGAAAGAGAAAGAGAAGAAAAGGCACCGTCGGATGAACCGACGGTATCTTGGAAGCAGCGTCGGTGCAAGTACAGGATGAAGCGGTACACTGCGTGAAGACTGGAGTTTACTTGATGACCACCGGATAAACCGACGCCCCATGTTTTACATGCGCCGGATGATTTCCTGGAGGAGCAGCAGCAAGATTAGTAGCACCGGATGAACCGACGGTGTAGCAACGGTTCATCCGGCGGCCGTGTGTTTGCTACCGGAGAGGTTCTGGAGTAAGACTCTTAAGCACCGGATGAACTGATGGTCACGAGGATATAAGCAACGGTTCATCCGACGGCACCAAAGAAGCTACCAGTAAGGTTTTGGGAAGAAATCCTTCAGCACCGGATGAACCGACGGCATGAAAGAAGGACTGTATGTGCAAGCGTCAGAGGATATGTGTCAGAAGAGATGCAACGGCTAGGTGACGTGGAGGGCACCGGATGAACTGATGGCCATGGAATTCTAGCATCGGTTCATCCGACACTATGGTTTTCAGTGGCCATTAGCCAACGGCTATTTGGACGCCTTGGGCTATTTATACCCCCTCCACTCACCCATTTGGTGTTGCTGGAGTGTGTGGAAGTGTAGAGGAGTTCAAGACTCATAGAAGATCATATCCAAGCCATCCAAGTGCTAAATTGCTCATCCATAGACTAGCACATGCTTTGTGTGTGTGCTTAGTGTTAGGTTTAGCTTAGAGCTAAGTGAGTGCAAGGTGTGCCTACCTTGTGAGGTGATTCTCGAGTGGATCAAGTTGTACGAGGTGTGCCGGAAGCCTTGGAGCCTAGGTGGCTCTCCGGCAAACGTCTTCGACCCTCCAGCTTGGTGTGGAGCGGCGAGGACACTTTGTGCGGGGGACGTGGAGACCCCCTTCCCTTGGTGGAGAAGCTCCTTAGTGGAGGCGGCATCAAGGTGACCAAGGGAGCTTGGCGAGTGCCTTTGTGGGAAGCCTTTGTGGCAAGTCAAGTGGTGCTCTTAGGAGAGACTTGGTGACCGGGAAGCAATACTCTTGTATAGAGTGCTTCAACAACGTGGACTAGGGGTGGCTTAGTGCCGACCGATACCACGGGATAAATCGCGTGTCAAGAGTTTGCTTCCTCTCATCCCCCTTTACGTTTCCGCATTAGATTCTTGCAATCCTTGTTTGCCTTTACTTACCTAGAGTAGTATCTTGCTAGGATTGGCTATAGGTTGCAAAACTTGTTTTGGGATGGGAGTTTCACACTAGAACAACCCTAGTTGCACATCTAGATAGTATGTTCTAGTTTATGTTTGATGCAAATAGTGTTAAGCCATAGGATAAGTTTTTAAGTTCTCTAATTCACCCCCTCCCCCTCTTAGGCTACGAGCATCCGATTTCTTACAAGTGGTATCAGAGCCGGGACTCACTTCCTTCACAAGGATACGCCAATTCGATTGGCAATTTGTGAAAATCGGCTCATTGGATCGGTTAGGCTTCACCGCCTAGTGAGTTGCTCTTTAGAGGATGAAAGGGGTGGATACCATAGGTTTGGCTCCACATTTCGATGGCACGGGCTACTCTCGTTGGAAGGTCCTTATGGAAGCTTATTTACAAGCTAAGGATCTTGATGTTTGGAGGGTCACCGATGAGGGTGTTAGAAATGGTACTAGGAAGGAAAAGTAATTTGATGTTATTGCAAAGAGTATCATTTTATCCTCTCTAGATGTAGGTGTTTTCAATAGAGTTTTTACTAGTGAAAATGCTCAAGCTTGAAGACTTGAAGCCATCTCAAATCTTGAGCAAGATCATGGCACATGAATTGCAAATCATGCCCAAGTCTAAGAAAGCTTCCAAGGAAGAGCTCAAGACAAAGGAAGAACCAAAAATTGAGCTCAAGCCAACACCCCAAGAGCCATCTTCTCCAACCGCAAGTCATGCTCTCTCAAGCCGACAAGAAAGCTCAAGTGAAGATGATGAAGGTGATGACGATGAAGGCTCCTCAAGTGATGAAGAGGTCGAGTCGATGGTTGCCATGTACGTGAAGAAAATCTTCAAGTATGTGAAGAAAGTCAACATGTACGGCTACAACATCCACTTGAGAGAAGGGCGCCATCATCAACACATCAAGTTCACCAAGATCAAGCGCAAGCCCAAGAAGAAGGTGGTCAAGGAGAGGAAGCCAAAACAAGAAGCACTCACCGCCGTCCGTGAGTGGATAAGTAGTGGAGAATCAAGTTCTTGTAGCTCAAGTGATGAATCAAGCAAGAACTTCACCACCCGCTTCATGCAAGGTCCCCTATTGTCATCACACATGTGCCTTAAGGCCCAAGGTATGGAAAGCAATGTGAGTGATGATGAATCCGACACCACCTCAATTGATAATCTTGTTGAGCTAGTAAATGAGCAAAAAGGGATGCTAGAAAAACAAGCTAATGAAATTAAAGAACTTAATGCTCTCAATGATCTTAGTGCTACCCTTGCTACAAATTATGAACATTTGTTGTGCAAATTCAAATTGCTTAGCAAGGAGAATGAAGAGCTAAAATCTAAGCTAGAGAGCATTGAGATTAAAACTAGTGATTCCTTTGAGCTTAATGAATCATCTATCCCTTGTGCAATTCCTATCTCCAAGGTAGATGCTTCAACTTCTTGCATTGATTTAATTGATGAATCTTGCTCACCATCTTGCAATGAGAATGTTAAGATTTTAAGCATGAAGAATGATGAGCTCAAGCAAGAAGTAAAATGGCTCCGAGAGAGGTTGGTTAACTTGATGGGCAAGGGCAAGAACAATGAAGAACAAGAGAAGTCTCTCAAGACATGAAGAGCAATGTCCAACCTTCTCAAGATAACCGTGATGACATGGTGAAGAAGCTTGAGAAGGGATCAACCGTGACTTGCTATAAGTGTCATGAAGAAGGGCACAAGTTCTACAAATGCCCTCAATTTGTCAAGAAGATGGACAAGGGTGAGAAGAAGAAGATGAACACCACCATCAAGAGCTCTCTCATCTACACCAAGCCCAACCGCAAGAACAAGACCAAGAGCAACTCCTATGTCATCAAGAAGAAGGCTAATGGCAAGGTGGTTGCACACAAGGTTGGGAAGATGAAGGAGTGGGGTTGGAACCAACCCATTTGGGTGCCCAAGGAAGTCATCACCAACATGAAGGGGCCTCAAATGGTTTGGGTTCCTAAGGCCTCGTGAAGGCCATGAGTACGGGGACTTGGGAGGCTTGGCACAAAGAAGAAGTGAAGATTCAAGTCTAGAAGCCAAGCTTGCAAGATTGGACATGTGTTGCCCAAGCTCACCGGTTGAGGTAATGGAAACTAACTCATCTTATGTATCATTGTAGCTCCATTGCCTTGTTTAGGTTGCATTGGTTGCTATGCCTAGTTGTTTACATATGGTAGGTTGCTTGTGTCATGTGCTAACCCATGAGCAACCTACATGGTTTGATTAGTGTGTAGGAAAGCTACACTTGTTTCTTTCATGATGCATGTTTTCATATATATCTCTTTGCATCATGAGCAAGCTATAGGGTTAGCTTCCCTTTTGTTGTCATAAACAATGTGCATACATTTGGTTGGTGATTCAAACACTAAATGCACACATTTAGGGGGAGCTCATCCTATGGTCTGTTTGTGGGACTAACATCATTTCAAGCTTATCTTGTGTAGTCCCTTGGTGACGCGTTCCGGTGCGGTACTTCATTCTAAGCGAATGTTATTTCACTCTAAATGTGATCTAACATCTCTAATAGAGTGAATATAGCAATATGAGCTTCATGCTATTGAGTCATGTCCTTGCGAGCTTATGTCTTTATATAAGTTCAAAGGCAATGAACTCATACATTCCTAATCCTTGTGGTACCCCAAGTGTCTTCTTTGCAAGCTTCTTTCAAAGTGATGGCATCTCCAAGTGATATCATTTCCACGCAGCTAATCTCAATGTGGTGCCAACAAGGTAGAACGGAAGAAAACCCCCGGAGGTATGCAATGCTCAAAATCTACAAGTGGTAATGTTACAAGAACTCTCTTGTCTTATCTCTTGTCTTTTAAGCTACCTCCTTGCATGATATGCTCTAAGCTTCCTTTTCTTACAAGTATTTGTAGTTGTGCACTTGATTTTTACACTATCTTTTAGTGCACACACTTAGGGGGAGCTTAGTTTATATCATGCTAGTCTCATGAGCTTGTGATCCACCTTAGTTATTCACACATGTGGTATCTTCATTGATATCATACATATGGATCATGGTTCATGCGGCTTTCTCCCTTGAATTTAACATTTCTCTTTGAGCTATGATTGCTAGGACTTGCTAAGTTCCCTTTGGAGACTCTCTTGTTTTGGACACTTTTTGGAGATTTTATTCCAAAGGGGGAGAATTTGGAACCAAAGCAAGTCAAAGTTTCAAAAGGGGGAAGTAGCAAGCTACATGTAAAGAGAAGATCATGGAAGAGGGAGAACACATCTAGGGGGAGTTGGATGATGGTAAGCATCCAAGCAAGTGTAAGTGGTTCAATTTTGTTAATTTTTGCAAATTTATGCTTGCTTTGATTGTGTTGTCATAAATCACCAAAAAGGGGGAGATTGTAGCGAACATGGCCTCATATGCCATTTGTTCAAAGCTTAATTTTGGTGATTAATGACAACATGATCAATGGGACTAAACATATTGTCTTGCATGTTTTACATGCGCCGGATGATTTCCTGGAGGAGCAGCAGCAAGATTAGTAGCACCGGATGAACCGACGGTGTAGCAACAGTTCATCCGGCGGCCGTGTGTTTCCTACCAGAGAGGTTCTGGAGTAAGACTCTTAAGCACCAGATGAACTGATGGTCACGAGGATATAAGCAACGGTTCATCCGACGACACCAAAGAAGCTACCAGTAAGGTTTTGGGAAGAAATCCTTCAGCACCGGATGAACCGATAACATGAAAGAAGGACTGTCGGTGCAAGCATCGGAGGATATGTGTCAGAAGAGATGCAACGGCTAGGTGATGTGGAGGGCACCAGATGAACCGATGGCCCTGGAATTCTAGCATCGGTTCATCCGACGCTATGGTTTTCAGTGGCCGTTAGCCAACGGCTCTTTGGACGCCTTGGGCTATTTATACCCCCTCCACTCACCTATTTGGTGTTGCTGGAGTGTCTGGAAGTGCAGAGGAGTTCAAGACTCATAGAAGATCATATCCGAGCCATCCAAGTGCTAAATTGCTCATGCATAGACTTGCACATGCTTTGTGTGTGTGCTTAGTGTTAGGTTTAGCTTAGAGCTAAGTGAGTGCAAGGTGTGCCTACCTTGTGAGGTGATTCTCGAGTGGATCAAGTTGTACGAGGTGTGCCGGAAGCCTTGGAGCCTAGGTGGCTCTCCGGCAAACGTCTTCGACCCTCCGGCTTGGTGTGGAGCGGCGAGGACACTTTGTGCGAGGGACGTGGAGACCCCCTTCCCTTGGTGGAGAAGCTCCTTAGTGGAGGCGGCATCAAGGTGACCAAGGGAGCTTGGCGAGTGCCTTTGTGGCAAGCCTTTGTGGCAAGTCAAGTGGTGCTCTTGGGAGAGACTTGGTGACCGGGAAGCAATACTCTTGTGTAGAGTGCTTCAACAACGTGGACTAGGGGTGGCTTAGTGCCTACCGATACCACGAGATAATTCACGTGTCAAGAGTTTGCTTCCTCTCATCCCCCTTTACGTTTCCACATTACATTCTTTCAATCCTTGTTTGCCTTTACTTACCTAGAGTAGTATCTTGCTAGGATTGGCTATAGGTTTCAAAACTTGTTTTGGGATGGGAGTTTCACACTAGAACAACCCTAGTTGCACATTTAGATAGTATGTTCTAGTTTATGTTTCATGCAAGTAGTGAAAGCCATAGGTTAAGTTATTAAGTTGCCTAATTTACCCCCTCCCCCTCTTAGGCTACGGGCATCCGATTCCTTACAGGCTCCTATGTTGTGGAGGCTCAAGGTCGCTTTGGTCAGTGTTCCCGCTTGTTGACGGTCGATTTTCGTCAACCAAGAGCACTTGTTACACTTTGGTTTGAGCTTTGATTTATAACTAACCCGCCACTAGGCACACTAATGATGTAACAAGTTCACACTTGCATGTGGTTCTTGGAGTATGTTGTTTACGCAGGAATTAAGTACGTAAATGAGGACTTCTGGGTAGAGTTCATTGAGCACTTTGTGAGAAGATCACAAAGCCCAGGACGAGTCAAGACACAAAGTGAACATGACTCCAAATGACCCAAGGACCGAAGCATGAAGCCATGAAACTCCAATGACCCAAACGGAAGATGCGGGAGTTTGCGCGCCAAACACCCTTATCTAAACCGCGGGGAAAATGACGTCAAGGACCCACATGGACTTCAGCAAATGTTCAAGAAATCACGAGAAGCATCATGGAGGAAGATGGGCCCGAACCGGCCCGAAAAGGGCCTGGGCTGGCCAGCCCATGCCGACCGGCCCAGGGGGTTTCGGGCTCGGTTCGGCCTCCCCTTTGACCTACACGCTCCTCGGCTCATTTATACCCCCTGCCTCCGACGGCCGCCAGATCCATTCATCAGAACTCGACGAAACCTAGAAGTGAGCACCGGAGGGAGACGACGGTGGCGGAGTCCTCGAAGTTGTCTAAGGGATGGCCTAGGCCAACCCTAGCCACCATGGCCGCCCTGCATGGTTGTGCCATGGTGGAGTTCCGGAGCTACGCATTCATCATCATAGGTATGGCCTCAGTGGTGATGGTGTAATGTATACTTTCATGTGAACAATGATAATCTTGTCATCCAATCTATTAAGCGATTCCATGTCTCCGTCTTTACTTTCTACCTTTCATGAATATGTTTGATCCTTAGTCTAATGCTAGGTTAGACTACATAGCATGCTTTATGTAATCATGGTGATTAGATCTAGTATGTCGACCCTTCATGATTTGTAGACATGTCCATGTTTGGGCACGCCCGTGGATCCCCCGCTTCATTAAGGGAGCATCGTGACAGGGTGATTTCCCCCGAACGAGCGGATGTCCTCGGGAGGTAGGCCGGAGGTAGGAGTTTAAGGATGCTTTTAGATGAGATGCTTGGTTTGTTGTTCGTTTGCCGGAGCTACAACTAGAAGGCGCTAGGCTTAGTTGTCCCCTTGGTGGCACTTTACCTCGCCTATGTTCGTGTATGTGGTCAACCTTGAGCTATCATACACGTGTCTCTTAAAGGTTACCTTATATGCAATCTACACTTCATGTTAGGTTAGTTCGATAGATTAGGTAGAGAACCTTAGTGGTTTGCTTCCGATCCTTGGATTGACAATCCTTGGGGGACCCTCCTTGGTGAAAAAGGCACCAAGTCACCCGTACGCTTGCGGTGAACTTCCACACGGTTTTGAACCGTCAACACCGCTCACTTGTGGTTGCGTGGTACGGCATAGGAAATTTTGGGTTCTTCATGTTCCGTCATCGCCATCGCTCCCGATACTGTCTCCAAGGTGTCGCTCAAGGAGTTCAAGCTTACGGTCGGCTGTCTCCACCCAGATCTCATCCCGGTGGAGAAGCATATGGTTGCACCGCTCCCAGCGTCGCGGCCAAATGAGCAACCATGTCTTCACTACATAGTGCGCATTGGTATTCTTCACGTGGAGGACCTACGGTCTTCGGGTACCCTGGTCGCGGGGGACTCGGAGGGGGCCTCTCACTGGTCCTCCTCCCCCTTTTTGGTGCCAGCTCGAGGAGCAGCTTCGGCCACCCTCGTGGAGCGGTGCCTTCTGTCACTGCGCCTTCCACTGGCGGCGGGGCTCTGGTGGGTGGTACACCTGGCCACCGGGGACACTCAGCCTTTCGGGCTCTGGTCTTCACCCTGCCTCCGGAGCGTCATCTGCCCGCCTACCCTCCATGGGGCCTGCAGGGCATCCACACGCCTGCGATCCTACCGGTCGCCGCCACGACGTCCACCAGGTCGGCTCTCTCGGCGTCGCCCCCTTCCACCCGCCTCCAGTGTAGATACTGCCTCGGTGTGTCGTGCAGGCCGCGCTAGTTGCTCCAGTCTTCACCCAGCAACTGGCTGCGCAGGAGTCACAGATTCACCAGGTCGCTCCGGTCGTGACGGGGTCGGTGGACTCCACCATCCCTTTGGTCGTGGTCCGAGAGATATCGTGGTACGAGCCTGATATGGCGACGGAGACGGTGCTCTCACCGGCCCGCCGAGTCGACCCCATGGTCAAAGAGGCAGTCGCTCGGCCTCCTTCTCGTGATCGGCTAGTTCTCCAGCGGGTGGTTGCTACTCCTCCCTAGGTTCGGTCGGTTCCTATGCAGGTTGTTTTTGGTCTCTTGTCTCACGCTTTTTCCACCCCAGTACGCTGCCGGGATCTGAGCCCTCTTCGGTCGTTACAGGGTCAGGTTGTTCGGTCGCCGCCTTTGGCTCCTCATGCCTCCCCTTTGGGTGGTGTGGGTGGGATGCCGGGGCTTGCTGGTGCCATCGTCTCGCCTCCTCCCCCCACCACGCCTGTTACGGGGTCTTCAGGTCGCGTGGGGGGAGGGACGCCACCTGCGTCCCCCTGTGCTTCGCCTCTACCTATCCCTACTCGGTCGCTGTTTCTCTTGGGGGAGGCTCTCAGGCCGTCCTGAGGGATTTGGTCACAGACTTTTGTGACTCGGTTCAGCAGTCGCCTCCAGTGCCTGTCCTCCTAGTTCGACCGCAGGGCTAAGCCCCCCCGGTCGGCTTTGTAGCCAGGTGCAGCAGCCGCCTGGTCATGCTATCCAAGACACGGGGCCCCAACCCCGTCACGACAGGTCAGAACATCCTGATCCGGCATCTGGGAATCGTCAGGCAGGGTGAGGCCCCTGATTCGTCATATTTTCAGGAGTACCTGAGATTTTTTGCAGTCGGTTTCTCGGTTGAGCACTGTGAGGCGATCTAGCAGCTCTTCAGTGGTCGCTTTGAGACCTCTCAGTGCTGTATACTCAAGGATGACGACTTCCTCATGGTGAACAAAGAGCTCTTCACGGAGGAGGCTCGGGTCGAGGGCGCCTGCCCGGTCTAGTTAGGTGCCTCGTGGTCGCGGTCGCTTTTCGGTTGTTTAAATGGATGAACATTTGGCTGTTTGGAATGTGCGCGACCTCAATCGTAGGGGCGGCATATGGAGGTTAGGGAATTAGTTAGGTCGGAGTGTGTCTCTCTCATTTGTTTGTAGGAGACTAAGCTGAATGTTGTAACTGATGCCATTATGTTAGATTTGTTTGGTTTGGGTTATGACTTTGTTGCTCTTAACGCCTCGCATACCTGTGGTGGCATTCTGGTCGCTTGGAATGTTGATGTGTGGTCAATCCTAAGCTCCTCTATTTCCGCCAACTCGGTGTCCGTCCGAGTGGCGATTAGAGGGAACCCTTCCCTTTCTTGGTGGCTAACGACGGTCTATGGTCCTCAGGAGGACAGCGTCAAGGTTGATTTCCTTCAGGAGCTTCGCACGCTGCGAGCCTCGTTGGTCGGCCTATGGGTCCTTTGTGGTTATTTCAACCTGATATATCAGGCGGCTACCAAGAACAATGGTCTCTTACATCACCGTATGATGGGTCGCTTTAGGCGCTTCCTGAATGATCTAGACCTTAAGGAGTTGTACCAGCACGGTCGGCTTTTCACTTGGAGTAACGAGAGGTCGCATCCCACCCTCGAGCGGATTGATAGGGTGTTTGTCTCAGTTGACTGGGAATCTCTCTTCCCTAGGTGCAACCTCCAAGCGGTCGCTTCTCGCTGCTCCGACCATGCACCGCTTCTCCTGCGGTTTGATGATGACTTCCACCCGAAAAAGCAATTCCGCTTCAAATATTTTTGGCCAAAGTTTGAGGGTTTTGCGGAGGTGGTCGCCATTGGTTGGGGTCGCCCGCAGGAAGGCCGTGACCCTCTTCGCACCATTGACCAGTGGTTGCGGGAAACTGCAAAGGAGTTGAAGCGCTGGAGTGCGAAGAAAGTTGACAATATTCGTATGCAGATTCAGGTCGCTAAGGAGGTTATTTTTCGTCTGGAGGCAGCACAGGATACGAGGTCACTCTCTCCGGCTGAGGTAGCGCTATGACACTTCCTCAAGCTGAGATATCTAGGGCTCATATCCTTGGGACGAAATATTGCTCGTCATTGGTCGTCCTTAACATGGCTCAAGGAAGGTGATGCCAGCACTAGGTTCTTCCACTTGCATGCTAACCACCACCGCTGTAAGACTCACATCCACTCCCTGGTCGTTGACAATGTGGTCGTTAGGAGCGAGGAAGGCAAAGCGAAGGTGGCCTTTGACTTCTACGATGATATCCTGGGTACGGCTTTTGAGCGATGTTGGCGGTCGATTTCCGTCAACCTAGCCACATGTTTACCTTCTATGTTGGTATTGATTTGATATTCACACTAACGATCCTAACCCCCATTATATGTTATGTTCGCACTCGTGCATGGTTTTTGGAGTTTATTGTTTACACAGGAATCAAGAGCTTAAATGAGGACTTCTGAGTAAAGTTCATCAAGGGATTTACAAGGTGATCATGGACCCCGGGACAAGTCAAGATACAAGATGAACATGACTCCAAATGAGCCAAGGACTAAAGCGTGAAGCCGAGAAGTGCGGAGGACCTAGACGGAAGATGAGGGAGTTCATTCGCAAAGCCCCCTCATCTAAACCGCGAGGAAAATGACGTCAAGGGCCCACATGCAACTCGGTAAAAACTCAAGAAGTCGCGAGAAGCATCCAGAAGAAAGGCGGCGCCGAACTGGGCCAGAATGGGCCCAGGCTGGCCGGCCCAGCCCATTCTGGGCCCTGTTCGCTACCCCCTTTGACCTAGCTGATCCTCGGGCTATTTATAGCCCCGGTACCTCGAGCCACGCATCAAGCCATTCATCATTCGCTGCCGAGGAGCAGAGGAGCTTGAGGGACACCACCCCGGAGAGGAGGGTCGTGTTAGTCGTCTAGGGTTTGCCTAGCCAGCGTCAGAATCTTGCAAGGGAGACCACGTCGGAGTTCCGGAGGCGTGAATCAAGGTCAAGGTAGGATCCCAGTTGGATCTTATTCATGTATTCATACTTTTGATGGAGTTTTAATGGATCCGATTCCTAGCGATCAAGTACTTTCGTTTGCAATTCTTGTTCTTGCTTGGGTGTTTTCCTCAATCTATTCTCGAGATAGATTGCATGGGATGTTCTTGTAGCCGTGGTGGCTAGAGGTGCATACCCGATCTACCAAGTAGTTCAACGCACTCCTTGTGGGTGTGCTCTAAGATTTGACCGCGAAGAAAGGGGAACATCGTGACAGGATGTTGACACCGAGTACGGCGGGGCGATTTAGAGGGTTTGACCGAAGGTCACGGTTTAAAGAAGCTTTCAATGAGATTCGTTTTACTCTCTCTTTATCTTGCTTGGAACGACGACATAAACATGATCTAGACCCTCTCTAGATCGGTACCTCAATGCTTTCTCTTGCTACCCCTTTTGATCTTAGTAGATTAGATGCAATTCGATACCTCTCAAAGAAGTAAGTGTTTCTCGGTTATTAGATTGATTTTACATTACATGTTGTTCCACAGATTTGATACCTTGGGTTCACCACTCAAGGGAAGAAGGGTTCCTTAACAACGACGAGGGATTTGTCCGCTTGCAAGTCCAAACGAACTTTGTAACAGTAATCAAACGTCAACAAGCCCTGTTTTCTGACGCCGTTGCCGGGGAACAAGTAATTAAGATCCAATCTAATATCTCGTTTGTAAGTATTTTCAGTTTCTTTTTTATTTTTCTTTTGCATCTACTAAACTTTGATCATCCTCAAAAACCAATCTAATCTAGTTTTTGACTAACCTCTTTTATAGTTTTCTTTTCTTTTTAGATCTTTTGTATATTTTATTTATCGCTAACCCTAACAGGAGATGGACGGCCACCTCTCCAACAAACCGAAATTTTTGTGGATGATCCAGAAAAACTTTACAGGCAAAGGAGACGCGAACCACGATCTAGGAAGCTGGGGATTGTAGATCCAAACACCGGTGACGAAGGAACATCGGGATCTCCAAAGAAATCTCCACCCACAAGTCCGAAGAAAGAATCCCCACCTACAAGTCCAAGGAGAGATCCACCTCAACCGCCACCAATGGGAGAGGAGAGGAAGATTGGGGAGCTTTGCATCCCGGAGCTTGGTGATCTACCCATCCTCAACCTAGCCGACATCGGAAGGCCGTTTGAGATCAAGACTTCAACCATCCGCATGGTGCAACATTCACCTTTCACCGGTAAAGAGGATCCTAACCTTCACATCCAAGCATTCATTCAACTTTGTCAGACATTCACGATGGAAGGGCTGGATCAAAATCAATTGAGGGCAAGACTTTTTCCGTTCTCACTTCTCGGAAAAGCCTTGCAATGGTTCTACACTCTACCGGTGGAGACGGTGCAAAATTGGGAAGCATTGATAAGAGCTTTCATGAAGGAGTACTATTCACCGGGTAAGACTCAAAGCTTGCGTAATAAGATTGCTACTTTTGCTCAGTATCCTACGGAGACTATTACGGAAGCTTTTGAGCGTTTCAATGAGTACACCCGAGCCGTGCCACATCACAAGTTCCCGAAGGAGGATCTTGTTCAAAAGTTCTATCAAGGTCTCAATCTAGCATCAAGGACTATAATTGACGCATCGGCGGGAGGATCTATTATTGAGCTAACTCCGACGGAGGCATTCACTCTTTTCAAGAAGGTTGCGGATAATGATACATGGGCGTCATTCGGACGCTTACTTCCGGTTCAACCGACAGGCAATGTTAAAGGTGTTTTGCAGGTTGAAAAGGAAGAACTTCTAGAAGGAAAGATTGACTCGCTCATGAGAAGGTTGGAAAAGATGGAGCTAGAAAAGAAGGCCGCCCAAGACTTGAAGGCCGCCGAAGCAAGATCCACGTGTGAAGAATGTGGGGAGTACGGCCATGTCCAAAAAGATTGTCCGGAGGAAGCAAAGGTGCTCGACTACATGAGAAAAGGAGATTTGCCAAACTTCCGCTATGGGCAAGGTAGACCTCAATTTAATGCAAGTTCTTCTATTCAAAATTCGGTGCCTCTTCGTATACAATTGAAGGATTTCATGGACGAGCAAGCAAAGATCAACAAGGACACCGTCACTAAGTTCAAGGCTATGGATAAAATTTTGGAGAACATTGATGGCAAGGTGACGGAGGTCGGGAGCTCCAACCAACAAGTGCTCAACATAATGAAGATATTGGAGACGCAAGTGGGACAACTTGCCGGGCGCTTAACCGCTAAGGAAGAAAGATTACCGGGGCAGCCCCAAGGTCCCGAGACGGTAAAGGCTATTCAAACTTGGTCGGGAAAGGAGACGGAGGATCCCGAACTTCCAGCCGGTGCAAGGAAGCCTAAGCCAACCGTTGAAGCGGATGATCACACTAAGGAGAAGGTGACTACTATTCTGGAGATTGCTACCGAAGAGCTGGAATTCGAAGTGCCAAGTGATGACACGAAGATGACAACACTAAAGACACGGTACTTTCGAGGTAAAATTGATAATCATTTTGAAAAGTTTGTGGAAGTGGTGCGCAGGTTAAGCATCAACATGCCGTTATTGGACGCTCTCCAAGTTCCTACATATTCTCGCTACTTCAAAGACATATTTGCAAACAAGTATGAGATGGCAACACTTGGAGCAGACCTTGTCAAGATGTCCGAACAATGTAGCGCCGCCATCGCAAATCAAGGGCCCGAGAAGCAAAGAGACCCTGGATGTCCAACTATCCCATGTTCTATTGGCTCATTCATGTTCGAGAAGGCATTATGCGACCTAGGAGCAAGCGTGAGTGTCATGCCAAGAGATGTGTTTGAGAAGCTACGCTTACCACTTGAGCCTACGGGTATGTGTTTGGTGTTGGGTGACAACTCTATTCGCTATCCCGTGGGAATTGCCGAAGATGTGCCCATGAAAGTTGGAGATCACTTCAATCCCGTCGACTTCGTGGTACTTGAGATGGGAGAAAGGGAGAAGCCGCCCCTCATCTTAGGGAGGCCCTTCCTCAAGACCGTCGGGGCGACGATCGACGTTGGCAAGGGGGAGATTAAGTTCGACGTCAATGGCACACGAAGCATATTCAAGTTTCGTCCACGTTTCGAGGTATGCAACATGATCAATGCTAAATATGTTCCACCTCATCATCGTTTTAGTAAGGAAGAGCCAAGGAAGAAAGAGGAGCCCAAGAAGAAGGAAGCGAAGGTGATCAAGGAAGTCATTGCATCCGTCAAGACCGAAGAACAAAAGCTGCCTGTGAAGACCAAAAAGATGACTAGGCCGGAGAATAAGCCCGTGCCCAAGATGGTGCGGAAGTGGGTACCCAAGATTGCAACGCCCGCAAAGAGCGTTGATCCGAAGTGAAGAAGACAAGAAGTCTAGCCATGGACTATAAATGAAGCGCTAGGCGGGAGGCAACCCGTTCGTCGAGTCAAGAATAAGCTACCGGGAGGACAACCCGTAGAAGGATAAAGCTGCCGGGAGGGCAACCCGGATTATTTCTGATTCTAAAGTAAGTTGGTCTTAGAATTTGCTTTGCAAGACTTGGTATAAAATCTTAAGTGGTTGAACTTATTTTTGAGACATTTAAGTTGCTCGGATGTTTCATTTGGATTTTATTTGACATAAACCTTTGACATGAGCCATCCTACGATTTATTTGCCTCTTTTCGAGAAACCAACTCCAAAATTTCAGAACCTACCCACACCTTTCATCCTCCTCATGATGTTAAGGTTGGTTTGCTTTACATCATAAAAACACACGAGTAGAGCCCCGCGTTGTTCCTTAATGATTTTTAATCTTTGACGCATGCTAGGACTCGCGTGAACCTAGGTTTCTCTAGAGTTAGAATTTTTCCAAGCCACATTTATTTTTGTTCATTCAAAACATCTCTCTCATGTTTAGCCAAAATTAGAACCTAAACCCATACCCCCACGGTCAAGCCGGAGGAACTCGCTATCAATTAATGAGAGCAAGTGATCCCGGTGTAACCAAAATCGATGTAGTCGGAAAATTTCGACTTACAAATGTTTTTGATGCCTAAAAACTCCTCTAAAAATACATTTGAACTCATTGATATCTTTGAGTTAAATTTTAATTTTCGAAATTAAAGGAGTAATTAGCATCTAAACATGATCAAGGGAAGGTTTTGAGCTTAATTGAACTTCTAATGACCCATGATGCATCACGGGAACACATCATCATTCAAGTATCTTTTGGCATGCATGGGACAAGCATGGGGGGCAGCATTGCTTTGATTTTTGCAGGTTGTGAATGATAACATGGGAGGCAAGGAGGCATGGAAGTGACACAAAGGAAATGATCAAGATGAGGACTTGACCACGAAAGAAAAAGGAATGGCTGAGAGAGTTTGGGCGGCGGATCAGCGTGGAGCACGAGGACACAAGGACATGATGCACCAAACATCAAGTGGGAGGAAGCTGGAGCCGAGGCAGGGGGCAGGGACCCCAGGCCGGTCGGCCCAGGCCGGCCGGCCTGGCCTATATCTTCGGCCCCCTGCCTCCATCTTTCACAGGTGAGTCTCTTGCTTGCTTGCTTGCTAGTTCGTGTTCTTGAGCTCTCAGTCCAAAACCTCTAGAAACTCTCCAGAAAAATTCATTCTCCACTCTTGAGTCCAAAAATTCAGAGAATTGCATCACAAACCTTGCTCTTCCATATACTTCTTTTGTGTGTATTTCTACCAGCAAGAAACCCCCGGGAGAGTTTGTTTGTGATTTGTGCAGCAACTACAAGATGAAGAAGGTCTTCGGCAAGGTTCTTGGGAGGAAGACGCAATCATCATCATCGAAGCCGGCATCAACAAGTTCTTCGCAGAGGCACTCAATCTTCGAGTCACCGCGAAGCATGGAAGAGGACATGGCGCCATAAAGGAGCGATACCATGCTCCTTAGTGGAAGGAGAGACACCCGAAGCTCGTCTATGCGGTACACCGAACCGCAAGGGCGAACGGAGGAGCCGCCCGTTCCACCTCGTCGCTCGACTCGTTCATCCGCTCCACCACCATACACTCCACGACGTTGCAAGTATGGATTTCTTATGATGTCGGAGGAGGAGGAGGAGGAGAAGCTTGGGCGCCTAGAGAAGAGGGTTGTGCCCAATGTTGACTTTGATGATGATGCCCTCCAAGTGTTGGGATTTGCCCCGGATATCTATCAAATGATGAACCATCTTGGATGGGGGTAATTTTCCAATGGAGTAGGAGTGAGTTTTCATTTGGAGCTTGCCATGGAAATTCTCATGACCATGGCACCGGTTATTAATGAAGGGGTGCCATCCCTCTCATTTCGACTCAAGGATGATGAGCACATAGTTTCTAATGAGCAAATTAGAGAGTTGCTCGGTTTTCAGAGGGAAGCCCCAGAGCAAGTTGATGCTAATGAAAGTGTGTTGGAAGGATTTTGGAGCATAATTTCAGGGGAAGATAACCGGCAAAGAAGTAGCATCCGGAATCCCATCATCCGGATATTTCATTCTTGGATGAGCAAAAGGATTTTGGGAAGAATGAAGGAGTCCAAAGTCACCGATATGGAAGTTAATTGGCTTTATTCGGCATTAGTTGCAAGGCAAGCCATTGATCCATCATATATTATGATCAATCGGTGGTGTTGTGAGGCAATATCGGAGAGTGGACAAATTGGTTCGGGATGCTATCTCTCTATGATAGCAATTTCTATGAAGCCGGGTATTACAAGAAATCCAAAATTCATACTTGCGGGAAATTCACTTGGAATTGATTATATGAAGCAAGGAAAATATATTAGTGGAGATGAGAAGAGAGGGTACAAGGTGGCAAAAGTCAATGTTCCTCTCCCCAACATGAAGCTGAAATTATTTATTGAAGGGAGAGAGAATTGGTTAGAAGAAGGAATTCTCGTACCGGCCAAGAAGAACAAGAGGGGAAGAATCGTAGAAAAAGGTTCATCCTCCGCAGCCCAAGAGCAAGGAGGAGCGGCCTACCATCAACCCTATGGCGGAATTCCTATGCCACCACCCTACTACGGAAGTGTGCCAATGCAAGCATGGGGAAGTGGTGCAGCCATGCCACCACCTCCTCCGACATATTTACCACCAACTTTTGTTGTGCCTAATGAAGCATTTGTGGCACCTTATGCAAGCATGCCCCAGCCCCAACAAAGTGCAGCCATTATTGGGGTGTATATGCAAAGGAACGAACAAGACGTCGAGAGGATCCGAAGCCATGTCAACCATTAGCACGAAGGAACGGCGGGAATCGCCCATCAATTGGGACGTCTTCAACTCGTGCCGCCTCATCAATTTCATGGAGGGGCCATGCAACAATATTATGAGCAAGGATTCAATGAAAGCCAACCAACGGAGCAAGGACAATCAGATGAAGAATGAAGAAAGAAGAAAGGGACGGAGTTTTTAAGTGTGGTTTGATTTTTCCTTTTCCTTTTCTTTATTTTCATCTTGTGTGCGTTTATGTTTGCGTAGTATTTTCTTGTTTTTATTTAATTTCAGCATGTGTGGTAGTAGTAGTTTGTTATCCATCATCATGAATAAGTTTCACCGTTGTTTTTATGATCTTAATATGGATGGAAAATTTGTACCATATTAATATGTGATGATCGTTGCCGCTTTGCTCAATCTTATGCTTGATTTATGCATGTTTAAGCTAGTGCTCTCTTTTAATATGAATCTGAAATTTAATTAAATGCTAGCTTAATCTTGTGTGGAGGTTATGATAACTCAAGTCCCATAGTTCTTTTCGTTGCTCTCAACTTTGGATGAATCAAAGAACCTTTTTATTCTCAAAAAGTTATGCTAACCTTGTCACAAGTACCGCTTGCATTTTGCTCTACCCATCCAAAGCCTAAGTTTACTTGAGTGCAAAACCTTAGTATATACAAGATTTATCTTTGGGTGCATTGATTCAAGGCCTGATTTCTCTAGCCCGAGACTAAGAAGCTGGTCATTCCGTTTTTGTGTATCGTTCTTTATGCTAGCCTTTCTATCTGTGCATTGTGAGTTTCCACATTGGGAATTTCGCAAACCTCGCCGGATATCCAACCAAAACCCAAATATATCTTTTTTGTGTTCACCTCCTTGACCACAACCCAATATATGAGTATGGATGAATATTTTGGAGAAGATTACAAGGAAGGTACTTCAAGTGAGAAAGGGAGACTTCCAAAAGGGTCCCTAGAAGATTTTTCGAGTGTCTCTCTCTAAGAAAAAATGAGAACTTCAATTCCCACCTTGGCATTTTAATCACCTCTTTTCCCCGAGGACGAGCAAACATCAAAGCATGGGGGGGTTGCCAAGGTAGTGCTAGTATAGTCTAGAGTCCAAGGGGAGCAAATAAAAAAAGAGAAAAAAGAGAGAAAAAGTATGATGAAAGAAAAAAATGATGAAAAAATAATAATGAGAAAAAGAAAGAAAGAAAATAATAATAATAATAATAAAGCTCCCCGGTTCTCTAGCTATGCTTTAGTGCTTTTGAGTTTTCAAGAGGATTCAAGATCAAGGCCGATACTCATCTTTCCAACCATGTGCAATCCAATAACAAGGACTTCGTTTGTGCCTTGGGATCACTCTTTGCCATTTGCACATGTCCACCTGTCTAAAAGTGTGTGTTCATCTCTCCCCCCTCCTTGATAACATTATTTTTCCAATGACCTTTTTGACAAGTCTCGGTAAGACCATGAGAAGCTAGTCTTATTTTAATAATGTCTCAACTATAATATCTTGGTAGGACTAAACTTTCCTATAGCTCCACATAAAGCTTTCCACCATATACTTTGAGAGAGGAAAGGAGTAGAACAAGTAGGCTTGAGAGACAAGTAAGATGAGAGTACATGAGCAAAGTGCAAGATGGTTATTTTTGATCTTGGTAAAGCATTTTTTTCTCTTTATCTCATTCTTTATTTTTCAAAATTTCTGAGATTTGTTTAAAAGTTTGAGAGCTTGATCAAGTACTTGTGGAAAGAGCTTGAATGATATCTACCCTCCATAAAGATAAAAGTTAGTACATTATGGAACTTTAATGAATATAAAACTAGAGAGCATTATGTTTTCTCATGTAGGATCAAGTGTAGGGTTTGAGCATCGAAGGGCAACGCTGAAATCCATAGAAGGCTTACTCGAGGACGAGCAAGGTTTAAGCATGGGGGGATGTTGGCGGTCGATTTCCGTCAACCTAGCCATTTGTTTACCTTCTATGTTGGTATTGATTTGATATTCACACTAACGATCCTAACCCCCATCATATGTTATGTTCGCACTCGTGCATGGTTTTTGGAGTTTATTGTTTACACAGGAATCAAGAGCTTAAATGAGGACTTCCGGGTAAAGTTCATCAAGGGATTTACAAGGTGATCATGGACCCCGGGACAAGTCAAGATACAAGATGAACATGACTCCAAATGAGCCAAGGACTAAAGCGTGAAGCCAAGAAGTGCGGAGGACCTAGACGGAAGATGCGGGAGTTCATTCGCAAAGCCCCCTCATCTAAACCGCGAGGAAAATGATGTCAAGAGCCCACATGCAACTCGGCAAAAACTCAAGAAGTCGCAAGAAGCATCCAGAAGAAAGGCGGCGCTGAACAGGGCCAGAATGGGCCCAGGCCGGCCGGCCCAGCCCATTCTGGGCCCTGTTCGCTGGCCCCTTTGACCTAGCTGATCCTCGGGCTATTTATAGCCCCGGTACCTCGAGCCATGCATCAAGCCATTCGTCATTCGCCGCTGAGGAGCAGAGGAGCTTGAGGGACACCACCCCGGAGAGGAGGGTCGTGTTAGTCGTCTAGGGTTTGCCTAGCCGGCATGGGAACCTTGCAAGGGAGACCACGTCGGAGTTCCGGAGGCGTGAATCAAGGTCAAGGTAGGATCCTGGTTGGATCTTATTCATGTATTCATACTTTTGATGGAGTTTTAATGGATCTGATTCCTAGCGATCAAGTACTTTCGTTTGCAATTCTTGTTCTTGCTTGGGTGTTTTCCTCCTCAATCTATTCTCGAGATAGATTGCATGGGATGTTCTTGTAGCCGCGGTGGCTAGAGGTGCATACCCGATCTACCAAGTAGTTCAACGCACTCCTTGTGGGTGTGCTCTAAGATTCGACCACGAAGAAAGGGGAATATCATGACAGGATGTTGACACCGAGTACGGCAGGGCGATTTAGAGGGTTTGACCGAAGGTCACGGTTTAAAGAAGCTTTCAATGAGATTCATTTTACTCTCTTTATCTTGCTCGGAACGACGACATAAACATGATCTAGACCCTCTCTAGATCGGTACCTCAATGCTTTCTCTTGCTACCTCTTTTGATCTTAGTAGATTAGATGCAATTCGAAACCTCTCAAAGAAGCAAGTGTTTCTCGGTTATTAGATTGATTTTACATTACATATTGTTCCACGGATTCGATACCTTGGGTTCACCACTCAAGGGAAGAAGGGTTCCTTAACTACGATGAGAGATTTGTTCGCTTGCAAGTCCAAACGAACTTTGCAACGATAATCAAACGTCAACAAGCGAACCGTGGCCCTGGATTTTATGGCTCTTGGTTTGCCTAGGTTGGACCTGTCGGCATTGGGTCACCCCTTTACTGAGAGGAGATTTGGGCAGTTATCAAAGAGATGCCTCTGGACAAAGCCCCTGGTCCGGATGGCTTCTCTAGCCGCTTTTACATCTCGGCGTGGTCGATCATCAAAGCGGACGTTATCCATGCTTTTGATGCCCTCTCTTCGATGGACTCCCGGAGTTTCCACCTACAGAATGACGGGATGCTGACCTTGCTCCCAAAGAAGGACGATCTGTCCGGTATGGGAGACTACCGCCCGATTAGCCTGATCCACAGTTTTGGGAAGATCTTCTCTAAAGCCTTAGCTAACCGCTTCGCCCCTAACTTGGGTCACTTGGTGTCGCTTAACCAAAGTGCGTTCATCAAAGGTTGCAGTATCCAGGATAACTTCCGCTTTGTTCAGGGGATGGCGAGGGCTGTGAGTGCCACCAAGTTACACAGACTATTGTTGAAGCTTGACCTCATGCGAGCTTTTGAGTCAGTCTCGTGGGATTTTCTGCTGGAGCTGCTCTTTGTTGTTGGCTGTCCAACTCAGTGGACAGATTGGATATCCACTATTCTCTCTACGGCAAGCACGAAGGTGCTCATGAATGGGGTTCCGGGTCACAGGATCTGCCATGGTCACGGTTTGAGGTAGGGAGACCCCCTCTCCCTGCTTCTTTTTGTCCTGGTCATGGAATGCCTTAATGCTTTGATTAGACGAGCGGAGGAGCTGGGCTTCTTTGAGCCTCTGGGTCGTCGCATCTTGCATAGAACGTCCCTCTATGCCGATGATGTGGTGCTCTTCCTGGCACCGGTCGATAAAGAGCTCAGGGTCATCAGGGAGATCTTGGTGCTCTTCGAAAAGGCCACGGGACTAGCCACTAACTTCTCCAAAAGCCAGATCTTCCCGATTCGTTGCACAGATATGGAGGTCAACCTTGCTACCTCAGTTCTTCAGTGCGCAGCGGCTGATTTTCCCTACACCTACCTTGGAGTTCCCTTTTCCATCCATAGGCTGCCCAAGGCAGTTTTGCAGCCGCTGGTCGATAAGGTCGCCAAGCGCATTCCCGCTTGGAAAGGTCGTCTTCTGAAAAGGAGTGGGAGGCTGATTCTTGTTAAATCCACCCTCTCGGCTATTCCAGTCCACATTTCGACGGCCATCTCTCCTTGGGTGATTCATACTATTGAAACCTTGATCAGGGGTTTCCTCTGGTGCGGCACAGAGGTCGCTTCTGGTGGTAAGTGTGTCGTGACTTGGGTTAGGGTGGCCTGCCCAACCATTTATGGGGGCATGGGCATCCCTAACCTTAGGCTCATGTGTTTCGCCCTTCGCTTGAGATGGCTCTGGTTAGCTCGAACTGACGCCTCACGCACGTGGACTGGCTTGCGTTTGCCTGCCGATACATTGACAAAGGAGTTCTTTACTACCTCTATTACAGTCGTGGTCGGTGACGGCACCAGCGCCCTCTTCTAGTCGGTCAATTGGATTAATGGCTTCAATACAGACGCTTGCTCCTAACCTTTGGGCAGTTGTACCCATCAGGACTAGGAACAAGCATACGGTCGCTCAGGGGCTTTCTCAGGGCCGATGGATCCGAGATATCAAGCTTGCCCTTACGGTACAAGTGCTTGTTCAGTATCTCTGGGATTTGGTCCATGCCTGGATCCTCTCTCCTTCACCGGACAGGTTTGTCTGGAATTGGTCGCCGAACGGTCAGTTCACGATCACATCAGCTTACCAGGCCCTCTTCCGGGAGAAAACCGAGCTTCTTGGTGCCCGACAACTTTGGAAGGTGCAGGCCCCAGGAAGGTGCAAGTTTTTTGGTTGGCTCGTCCTCCATGGTCGTTGCTGGACTTCCAACCGCCTGCGACGGCACGGGTTGCGTGATACAGATGGGTGCGCCCTATGTGCTCAGAAGGTGGAGACGATTGACCACCTTTTATCGGGTTGCTCCTTTAGTCGGGAGGTCTGGTTTCGTGTCTTGAGTGTTGTGGGGCTTCATCCTCTTTTGCCGCAGGCTGCTGAGCCGGTCGCGGCCTGGTGGTTACGCGTCAGGAAAAGGGTCCCCAGAGCTAGGAGGAAAGGCTTCGACTCCTTGACCTGGCTGGTCGTTTTGTCGCTTTGGCGCGAGCGCAACCATCGGGTCCACGATCGTTGCGCTTTGATGCCAGTCGTTCTGGCTCCTTCCATCCTTGAAGAGGCAAAGCTTTGGACGTCGGCCGGTTTTAGGGGGATTGCTTTTCTGTTAGCGCCTAGGCTTTGAAGGTCGCTGTTATTGTGGTGTGTTGTTCCATTCTGTTTGGCCGGCGTGGGACTGTTGTTTGTCGGTTGGTTGTGTTTTGTGTCGGTTGTAAACTTATTAACTTTAACTCTCTTCTGCTTAATGAAATACGGCTATACACGTTCTTTAAAATATTCTCCTTAGAGCAACTCCAACAGTTTGGCAAAACAACTTGGCATCCATCTAATTTTAGCAAAATAACAAAAAATGGACTCCGACAGTTTGGCAAAACAACTTGGCATCAATAGCAAGTTGCCATCCCTCCCCCCTCCCAGGCGCATATATGCGCGCGGTGCTATTTTGCCATCGCGTTTTGCATCTGCCGCCGCCACGATTCCCGCGCTGGCGCGCTTTCCTTCTCCCGCTGGCCCCACACGCTTTTTCGTCCCGTACGCGCTAGGCTCCACGATTCCTCGCGGTTTTTGTTTCTCCCGCAGTACCGGTCTTCTCTGCTGCTGCTGCTTCCTCGCCTGCTGGTGATGGCGGTGGCTGTTGTAGTCCTCCGCCAGCGCCGCCGCGTCCAGGCGCGACCAGGACAGACCCCGCGGTGCGCTTGCCGCCCACATGAACCGGCTCGAGCACGGGTTCATCAGGGACTCACGGAACTCCCTCGCCCCCTCGCAAACCACGCCCTGCAGCAAAACTGAGTTCAGATACAGGAGAAACATCACTAGAGGAAGGCCACGCAACCCAAGGTTGCCAGGCACCTTCATCTTCCACATGTGTTGATCGCCAGGCTTCAGGGCCGTCCCGGCAAAAGTTGAGGCCCTGTACGAAATTTTAAAGTAGGCCTACTAGATTAGCAAAGTACAGAGCATATAATAATATTATTTAATATACATTGCAACAGGATACATAAAAAAAGTACTAATTTAATTGTAGTTTCATAATTTTACTTGAACAACGATCATTTTGTGTCCCTTAAAATGATTAAAATGAAAATTTCAGTAATAAACTCATAATTAATCTTCTCCAAGATACCATTCTCAAGTACTATGGTGACCGAATCATTTAGTCTTTCTCATCTCACTGTAGAATGCAAGTAGGACTTCGTTAGCTTAAAAAACTTTTTTTAAAAAGCTTTAGTTACGCTAATGCAACAGTCTTTATCCCGGTTATTACTTGTCTTCCAATGTGCTAATGCAAGAGCTAAGTGTAACAGGATTTGATCCTGATGGCGCCTGCAAGCTGCAGCTAGCTGAGCACATCTCGACATCCTTCATTGCCCAGGACTGCGGACAGGGGAGATCGGGAGAGGCGAGGAAGGCCTCGGTGCTCTTTGGCCATGCCTATCTCAGCCAACGTTCATGCTGTGTACCAGGAATTATGAGGCCCCAAAAAGTTGGAGGCCCTGTTCGGCTGCACCGGCCGCACACCCGTCGAGACGGCCCTGCCAGGCTTGTATTCCTTTGACTCCTACGGTAGGGTGCTGATCGCCAGGCCAGGAAGGTGCATGCGATTTCGTGCAGGCCGTATGGGGGTGCTGGCCGGGGGAAGAAGACCCTGGCGCCCAAGAGATCGCGAAAAAAATGGCGCGAGGATGGGTAGTGAGATCGTGGGAAAATAAGTAGTGTGGGCCCAATTTTAGTTTTGTCAAGTGAATTATGAGGAACTGTTGGAGGTGAACATTTTTTTCATTTGCCATAACATTTGCGGAGTTGCCAAAATCTAAGATTTGCCAAACAAATTATCCCAAACTGTTGGAGTTGCTCTAAGTCCCTGCAAACTAACCATTGCACGCTGATGGGCGCTGCTCATGTTGCCGTCCAGGAGGAGGGTTCACTGTATGACTGAAGCAACACCTTGCTTGCATAAGGAGGTTACCCTGAATGTGAACATATGGAAAGTGCAAACCGTTCATTTTCACCTCTAAAAGTGAAGCAATATTCCAGTCAGAATGGACGGAAAGTCTAGCGAAAATAGACGAAATGTACAGTCGCCATACACGTGTCTGCACGTAATTTTTCTCTCTTTGGATTGGCCCGTAATTAAGCTTGGTGCGGCGACGACCATGCATGCACATGTGAGCGCTACACGCTTTTTCGTTCGACGATCTTGCTTCAGTTAGCATTCGAGCCGCCAAATAATCGTGATTTGGTGGCAAGGTTAATGCTATATAAACCATAAGGATCCTTTTTCAAAACCAAATCCGATCCATCTGTACACACACGATCGAACAAACATAGATCGTGGTCTCTACTTTTTCTCTGAGCTTCAGCTACCTAGTTTCGTTCAGGACTTCGATCAGGTTTAGACCACAAAAATTAAGTGATCAATCGTTATGGCTCCAGCTCCAATTTTCCAAGTGTTGTTGGTGGCAGTAGGATGGGTGTTGGCCATGGCACTGGCTGGCGTCGCGAGCGCGTCGTCTTCAACTCCGGCACCCACCGGATGGCTGAAGGCGCATGCGACGTTCTACGGCGGCGCTGATGCCTCTGGCACCATGGGTAAGTAGTGTCACTTCTTAATTCTTATGCCACGAGGCGATCAACTGCGCACCCTAACAGGCAGATCGAGTGATTAATAGTCCATATAACTTGATGATGTCCACATTGGAAAATTTGGCAGGCGGCGCTTGCGGGTACGGCAACCTCTACTCGCAGGGCTACGGCACTCGGACGGCAGCGTTGAGCACGGCGCTCTTCAACGACGGTGCCTCCTGTGGGCAGTGCTACAAGATCGCATGCGACCGCAAGATGGACCCGACCTGGTGCAAGCCAGGCGTCACGGTCACCGTCACCGCCACCAACTTCTGCCCGCCCAACTACGGGCTGCCCAGCGACAACGGTGGCTGGTGCAACCCGCCGCGGCCACACTTCGACATGGCGCAGCCAGCGTGGGAGAAGATCGGCATCTACCGTGGAGGAATCATCCCAGTCATGTACAAAAGGTGTGTGCATAATGAAAAAGAAACAGATCACAATTCAGAATTGCATTAGACGGTAGTAGTCTAATTAAAAAGAAATTGTTAATTGCGGAGTTCCATGCGTGCGACGGGGTGGCGTAAGGTTCATGATCAACGGGCATGACTACTTCAATCTTGTGCTTGTGACCAATGTTGCAGCCGCAGGCTCGATCAAATCTATGGAAGTCAAGACCGCAGATTCGACTAATTGGATGCCAATGGCACGTAACTGGGGCGCGAACTGGCACTCTATGGCCAACCTCACCGGCAAAATGCTCTCGTTCAGGATGACAAACACTGACGGACAAACTCTTGAATTCACAAACGTGGTGCCACAAGGATGGAAGTTTGGCCAGACATTCGCCAGCAAATTGCAATTCAACTGAACAATACACGCGGGGAGCTTCCTGTGATTCATTTATGGGCGTCAGACGTATATTTCCCTAGTGGCTGGAAGTTGCTAGCTTAGCTTGTAGACTACTGTGCACTACTAGATGCAGATACACTGAGTGATCTGTTTGTATATACTAGTAGTTACGAACCCAACATCGTCTATGCCTTGTACATATACCTAATTTATTAAAATTATTGTAAGTCTGCCACTGGGAGGGTATGGACAAATCCACTCTTGTTCATACCCAAATCCAAATAATTATTATCCACTTCTTACTCTCCCCAATCCCACCCATACCCAATGGATAATTAGTTTTGTACTAGATTCTATACATACCCAATCGATTATTTGTACCCTCCCCACACCCTCCCCTCCCCATTTCTTCAATGGATAATTATTTTCTACACATACCCTCCCCATTTGAGGTGGGTGTGGATTTGAATATGGATAGTGGATAAAAACAACAGGCCTAAATTATTGTGCAGTATATTACTTTACATGCTAAGATTTTGTGTACTCTCTCTCTCCTCATGGCGATGAGAACCCCCGCATATCTCTCTCTCACTCTCTCCCGCTCACAACACACTTTCTCTCTACACCCTGTCCATCTCTTACTCAGATCGGGAGCTGGAGGGGTGGATGTGTGGAGTAGCCGCCGGCGATGTTAGGGTTCGAGTTCGGAGTTGCTGAGGTAGGGCTTACAATGGTTCCCCGATCATAGAAGAGGAGGTGGAGGCGTGGAGATTTAGCAGTGGTGGCAGGTTGGCCGACGATGGAGGCAAGGTGGCAGCTGGACCTCCGGAGGTACAATGGTGGGTGGCGGCGAGGGCGACGGGATAAGGAAGGGTGGGGTCGAGGTGGCGACGGCGGTCAGTGGGTGGGTGGCGTGGCAGCCGCCGCCTGGTGTGATGGAGTAGGTAGGGGTGGGAAAGAAGGGAAGTTTGCGTGGTGAAGAAGGCGGTTGGGAAAAAGAAAGACGTACATCCAACTGTGATTTAGCCAAAATCACAACCGGCTGTAATTTAGTCACATTTATAGTATTTTGCATTTATCTTTGTCGATCGTCGTGGTATGAAAATGACTAGCATATGGAGGGTGGTCCGATGTGCTAGAGAGGATGCTGATGGTAGCAGGTAGCTCGGAGAGGATGTGGGAGCAGGGGTAAGGAGATGCTATCCGGTGGACTCATATGCTGATGCGAGGGATGCAAGTTTGTGCCATTGTAGTAACTGAACAACTCCAAAAGACTTTGTATCGGACGTGTATCAGCTAAAAGAAGAAAATGGAGACACCAATAAACGCATCCAACAGAGTGGCCATCGATACCATCATCTATCAGGCTCGCTCCTGGTTGGACGAGTCGGACGACTCCAGGGGAAAAGGATCGGTCACAGTTGATTTTTTGTTTTTTTTTGTTTGGGTCCAAAAAAAAGGTTATTTGAATATAAATAATTTAGTTTTGCAGAGTCTATTAGTTTACCCCGCCATTTAAGATGTATATTATTTTATAGTTCTTGTAAATCTCTAAATATAGCTAGAATTATACCTAGCCTCTTGAAGTTGCTAATAATTCTAGTTTAGGGCCCATAATAGAAGTTCTTTATAAAATCAAAATAGGGTATGGAAAATGAGCTACACCAAACACTAGGGCTTCAATTTTACATGCACAAGGAACATAATTCTTACAAATTGTGGCAGGTGTGAAATTGGAAATGTAAAAAATTGGAGTGAACTACAAGCAACTTAACATAGCCAAAAGAAAGGTTTTAACCAACAAGTATTGTTTAACACAAAAGAAAAGAATCACACACAAATAATCAAAATCAATCAATTACAATATATGAAAATGATGATAACAAATAAGGGGGAGCCAATATAAGCAATTTTAATCAGCCTAATTTCCTTTAAAACTTATCCTATGTTTTCTAGTAACACTTATTATATGATCTCTTTTAATTTATAATATTCATATCTTTTGAAACTGCTAGCCCTAAAACTTATCCTCGGTTTTCTAATAACACTTATTATATGATCTCCTTTAATTTATAATATTTATATCATTTTAACTTGCTAGCCCGAGTAGGAGCGAGTTGATAGACTAGTGAAAGGGCTCATAATTGAAGTGGTAAAAGCCACTGGCTGGGGGGCTCCCACCCAGGGTTTAAATCTTGGGCGCGACACCATTTCCTTTAAAATATATATTGTGAGTTACTCCCCTACAATTTTCTTTAAAAAAAAAGGTTGATGGACTAGTTATATAAAATCAACATATTTACCTGTTTCTCTACACCTAAATTAGCAGACGTTTCATTGCAACGAGCCTCTAGTTCATATTAAAAAAGCCATAACGAATATTTTAATTGCGTGGAATTATGGCTGGCACGGATTAATTGTTTAAGGTCTTTGGTGAGTATATATGATTCTCCCATTGGAACAATCTAAAGATGATTGTGTGAAAATTAAACTCTTCAGCTGTGGACATAGAACCAATAAGTGGACACTCATATTGCTAAATGGCATAATATGACACCAATCTTAAGTGATGTTCATAGTGCAGTGTTCCATGCATGATCCAATTAATTAATGGATTCCTTCAACGTTGTATTGATCTTAGCTGGATTTATTTCACTGGACGTTTTCTTGAGAAACTACTGAAAATAATCATTACTACACGCTGATGACTGCCGTTGATGATGCAGTAGTCCAGGTGCAGAATCAAAACGACTTAATTACGGCTCAAGCAACTCAACATACGTCATCCCTAATTTTTTCGAAAGAGGAGTGTACGTACCCTGAACATAATATAATATGCACAGAAATGCAGAGCAGTTCGTTTCACTTTCAAGTTTCACCCTTTGCAAAAAGAGCAAAACTAAAGTAAAGTTGGAAGGACGGAATTTGTACAGTGTCGGTACGTGTCTGCGGCTACGTTTTTTCCACTCTGGATTGCCCTGAAAGCCATGCACAATGCGGCTGATGGCGGCCGTGCACATGTCCTCGGCTGCCTCGTTTGACTCTTCCTTGTGTTCAAATAATTTTTAATCCACCAGCCGCCGATAGATCACAAGGTTAAGGCTGTGTCATGGTAGACTATATATACATACATCCAGTTCAGTACTTACACAATTATATCAGAAATTCAGAATCAGATTCACACACACAAGGACGAACACATCTTGCAGCTCAAACTTTCAGCTGATTCCGCAATAATATCAGTTCTGCACTTGTGCTGCAAACCAATGATCGGTATGGCTTCGGCTCCAGTCCTCGCAGCCGTGTTGCTCGCACTCGCCTGGGCGCTGGCCGTGGCCGTGGCCGAAGACGGCGCCGCCACCAGCACGCCGGCTGATCGGGCACCGACGACCGAGTGGCTCAAGGCGCATGCCACGTTCTACGGTGGCGCCGACGCCTCCGACACCATGGGTGGTGCGTGCGGGTACGGTAACCTGTACTCCCAGGGCTACGGCACGCGGACGGCGGCGCTGAGCACGGCGCTCTTCAACGATGGCGCGTCCTGCGGCCAGTGCTACGAGATCGCGTGCGACCACGAGACGGACCCGACGTGGTGCAAGCCCGGCGCCACGGTCACCGTCACCGCCACCAACTTCTGCCCGCCCAACTACGGGTTGCCCAGCGACAACGGCGGGTGGTGCAATCCGCCGCGGCAGCACTTCGACATGGCGCAGCCGGCGTGGGAGAAGATTGGCGTCTACCGCGGCGGCATCATCCCGGTGATCTACAAGCGGGTCTCCTGCGTGAAGAAGGGTGGGGTGCGCTTCACCATCTACGGGCATGACTACTTCAACCTCGTGCTCGTGACCAACGTCGCGGGAGCTGGCTCCATCAAATCTATGGATGTCAGGAGCTCCGATTCGACCGAGTGGATGCCGATGGCGCGCAACTGGGGTGCGAACTGGCACTCTATGGCCTACCTCACCGGCAAAATGCTCTCATTTAGGACAACGAACACTGATGGAAGTTTGGCCAGACATTCGCCAGCAAATTGCAATTCAGCTGAACAATAAGCTGGGACCTTCATTATTTATTTGTAGTGTCGGATTTGTACACTGCACGGTGCCGTAATGGCTGAAAGTTACTTGTCCTGCATGTAGACAATGTGCAGTAGATGTAGATATACTGAGTTCGCTGTTTGTATATGTACAGATTAACAGATACCGACCCAACCATATATGGAGTATGGCCTTGTACATATACCCCTATAATTTAATAAAAAATTTATTGTATATTTTTAGTCGCACATGTCTAATAACCAGATGCAATATGTGGAATTTTTTTCTTTTTTGACATGAACTATATGGGGAAGTTCGGCTGATTTGTGAAGGAGAGGCAGCATGATCAACAGACACGCTCACCACCTCACCTCAAGATCAGAAGCAGCTTGTTGTAGCACACGCCTTGTTGTGTGACTCCATTCGACTTTTACCACAAACAAGACACCAACTAATGCATGGGTCAGTGTTATGTCTGAACTGGAGGGCTACGCCCACCAAGGGCGACAAAACCAATTATTTCTTTGGGCCTTTGCAATATTGAAAAGATTTCGGTGGTAATCTTGTTGTATAATAAAGATTCTACAAGAAAGCCCACTTGAGCCGTTCCCGTGGTGTGACATGCAAAAATAGATGGTGGACCGGACACTTGGGAGCCAATTTGTATAAGCAGTTCAAAAACAAGTGCAAGCAGAAGTTCAATGCGTTATTCTGTAGCAATGTAAAGCATAAAACCAGTTATGAATATGAATAAGTTTCGGTGGCTTGCAGTTGCAATGCAGCGTACTAGCTTTGCCTGCTGCTTGTGGCTAAAACTTCCCAATGGCCAATGCCATGGTAAAGAGGATAGATTTCAGGTGATTGAAAGAAAAAGAACAAGTAGTATTCCATTAATTTTTGAAAAGAATAGTTATCTCTTAATTTACAAACTGCCGCATCAAAACAGACTTAATGATGCTGCGTCCAAACGGGAAGAACACATTGTACTTTGATGCACATGGAACAACACTAATGACTGGTATTTACATAATCTGCACAAAGAAGAGGCTCTGGATTGAGATGTTGTATCATCGACCTGATGATGTAAGACCGTCAACGAAAGCCAAGTCTGCCATTGATTTTTTACCTTCCTTCTGCTCCTTCACGCTGCCTGCTTAGCCAAGGTAGATCTCATCTGGAACATTCAACAGGAAGCTAATAAGCAAAATGAACCCAAACTGTTCTCGCTCAATAAGGAAAGTTGGAGCTTGACTAGATGGACCTAGGAAGTACGCTGTATTAATTTCAAAACATACCAATAAGATTGAATATATGATGCAGGACCATGTCCGATAGAAGAGCTTGTTCTCAGGACCCATCTATCGGATATGGTTGAAGCTGTTGAACATCCCAGTGTGGGAAGCCTTGGCTGCAGGCTTGGGAGCTTCAGGGGCACCAAAGACATTCCAGAACCGGAGGGTCTCATCCGCAGCTGCTGAGGCTACTGTGCAACCATCAGGGCTCTGCAGTTTCACCACATTAGAACCATCAGTGATGTTCACACTAATATATTCAGTGCAGGCACTATCAATAGAAGTTAGTTTGAGGAATTCACCTGAGCCATGAAAAGGACACGGGAGGTATGGCCAGTGAGTTCAGCCATCTTCACCATTGATGGGTACTTCCACAAGGTTAGCTGGTTCTGTGTGAATCCATGTGAGCTCAGCAGCTCTCTCTCTCATTCTTGTTCCAGAGAAGGGCGCAAACCTGTGATCCAGTGTCAACAGAGTTCAGACATGCACCGGTGTGCGTGTTCCAGAACTTGATGCACCGATCGCTGCCACCACCACCAGTTGCCAGCAAGTTGCTCTGGAATGGGCACCATGCCAGTGCCTTCACAGCCGCCGTGTGATCGTCGAGCCTGTGCAACCACTGGTTGCGGTCGGCAGAAGGCATGGAGGATGCCATCGACACATCCCAAATGTGCAGAAGGTTGTCGTTGCCCCCACTGGCCAGCTGCTGTCCTGATCCAGACCACTTGAGCCCGCAGACCTCCTGGCTGTGTCCCTCATATGTCTGCACGACATGGTTCCTAATCCTCACATCATTCACGATCTTACCATCCATGCTACCGGTCGTCAGGATGCTGTTGTTCCATGCCAATGAGCCAACTCTTGCCTCATGCACACCTCTGAGAGTCCTCAACTGCAGAGAAAGAATACTCTGAATCAGCAACAGAGAAAGCGTATTATCAAAACATTGTTTGATGAAGCAGGACACAGTCAACATACCAATCGGTTAGAGCTGGTGTCCCAGAGTTGGACATCAGACGAGTTGAGCCCAACAGCAATGTGCCGGCCATCAGGAGCCCAGCTGACGCTGGTGATGGGACCGCTGTCCTCATCGACAGTCACAGGCTCAGAAGTGGATCCGTTCGAGGCGTCCCACAGGTACACCGTGTCGCCCAGAGCAATGGACAGCACGTTGTTGCTCCCCCAGTCGAGCAGGTTGAGGTAGTAGTCATCAACGAGCTCTGGTGCGTCCAGAGTCCTCTCCGCAGACTGCATATCATTTTCAGGCCATTTAAGAATCCAGGAACTACCATCCAATTGATTCTTCAATCTAAAGGTAAGAAAAACACCAGCACACAAACTTACCTGGGGAATGTGGCGCCGCTGCTTGGCCGGCTTGGCGTGGAGGGAGGAAGCCGCGTCAGCACCCATGACATTCTCCGGCTCCGGCGGCTTGTTCCTGAAGGCGAGGATCCGCGTCCGGTTGTTGAGCAGCTTCTCGGCGAGCAGCCTCCGGTACGCCTCCTTGGACGGGGACCCCACCGCGTTCTCCTTGTCCTTCTTGGGCTCCGTGAGCAGGTAGTGCGCCATGTCCATGTCCATCGCCGACCTTTCCGGGATGAACCTCTCGCCCTGCATCGCACAAGCAGACGAAAGGTGAACAAGCCAGCTCGGTAAGGCAAATCGTCGAACATCTCCCGCACGCGAGCAAAACACAATCAGAATCTCGTGGGCAAAGCACGGGCAGGGGACTCACGTAGCACTTGGCCGACGGATTGCGCGATCCCGAGCTCAGCGACGGCATGTAGGGCCGGGATCCGGCCTCCTGCAGCGGCGGCCGCCGCCGCACGGCTCTTGACAGATGAGATCGAGCAGGAGCCTGCGTCCATGGTTAGCAGAAACAGGGCAACAAAACATGACAATACTAACAGGAGAATCAATGAAACTCAACAAACAAACATGGATTAATCACAGGTTAGTAAACTAAACAGGAACGGAAACGCAAAGATTAACTGCAAGAAAACAAGTCGAGAGCTTTTGATGAGCAGCGAGCGAGAGAAGGGCGCGCGTCTCGTGGTCTCCCCGAGCGATCGAGATCGGCGTGGGGAGGCGGAGAGGAGCGCCGGGAGAAGAAGAAAGAGAGAGCAGAGCTGCGCGCTTGCGCTGTGGGGTTTAGGGATCGGCCGCCGGCGAGTATTTGTAGGGCGAGGAGGGGAGGGACGGAGAGGGGGAAACGCCGCCGCACAGCAACGGCTATTGGCAAGGGGAGAAGAATATAGCCGTTGCGGGTTCTAGGGCTTGTGCTGCCCGGGACGCGTGAACGGCTCGGATCTGCCGATCGCTTCGGATACCGTTTTCCGTTAAGGCAGGTCTAGTTCTTCGCATGCGTTATTACACTCGTTGGATGTTATGTTAGCATCTTTACTTACAATATTTCTAAATTTTCCAGCATTATTATTACTGAATTTCCAATTATTGAAAATTAAAATCGGGACTGCTAGCGCTCGGGACGGGTTCGCAGCCACACGATCGGGATCATCAAACATATCAGCCGTCGGATCGTGTTGCGAAGCGTTTTGATGTTACGAAGCATGTTGTGAACGGTTTTGAAATGTTGCGAACCATGTTGTGACCAACATTCAACCTCGGAGCCCCCCTCCCTCCTGCACGAGCGATTCAGCGATGTTGCGAGTATGTAGTGATCATGTTGCGAACTTGTGGCAAGCATGTTGCGACCAACATCCAAACATCAGCGTGTTGGGTCATGTTGCGAGCTATGTTGCTTGCAACATCCAACATCAGACACAATACCGAACGACCCATGTTGCGACCCATGTTACGTGCAACATACAACATCAGGAGCCCTCCTCTCTCCTCTCCCTCTCGACATAACACCCAACATCACATGTCTGCAACATCGAAACTCAACGTCTGCAATATTTAAAATTAATATTTACAACATCCAACATCAGGGGCTCTCGTCCCTCCTCCTTCTCGATACAACACCCAACATCACATGTCTGCAACAAGGAAACTCACTACTACAGAAAATATTTGTAAGAGCGCCTCCAATTTTTTTTAAGAGCGGGTCGAATTGCCGTCCGCTCCAACAAATGGTCGCGACACTGTAGCAACCGAACCCGCACCTATTAACACGTTTTCAGGTGCGGGTCACGGCGTGGCCCGCACCTGAAAACGGGCATTTTCAGGTGCGGGTGACGCGGTCGTCCGCACCTGAAAATGCCACCAATTTTCAGGTGCGGATGACGGCGTCACCCGCACCTGAAAAGGTTTTTCAGGTGCGGCTTGTGCCGTCAACCGCTCCTGGAAACCATTTTCAGGAGCGGTTCAAGTGGCCACCCACACCCGGAAAAAATCAACAAAAGGAATCTCGAGCCCGTCTTCTTCCTCCCGACAGCAACAGCGTCCGAACAGTATACCTCGGGCTGCTGTCCGAAAATCGCCAAAATACAAAAAGGAGGGGGGGGGAGAGTTTCAAAAATTTTTCCTTGACTTGGAGCCTAAAGGAGGTTAGTTATTCTCATTTCTTTGTCTCTTTGAAGCTTTATTCATTGTTTTTTGGTTGAAGGACCTAAATCTTGCAGATGGGGGCACCGTGGAAGAGCAAACGATCAAAATATTGGCATCTGGCCCTTCTTCGCGGGTCACCTCCTGGCAAGGGTATGATATTAATGGATATCTTTTCTATACTTCCGCGAAGGACAAGAAGACTGTGTCTCAGAACAGCGGTGTTTGTAACAATGGCTTTGACTCCAAAGGGGTAAGCACTACATATTATGGTGTCATAGATGATATATGAGAACTGCACTATGGATCCAATATTATACTCCCTGTTTTTCGGTGTCGTTGGGTTAAACACCCAAAAGGTGTTCAAGTGGACAGCTACGGCCTCACAATTGTTGATCTCAAAAATGTTGGTCACAAAGATGACCCATGGGTACTTGGTTCACAGGTTGGGCAAGTCATGTATGTTGTTGACCCTGCAAAAAAAACACATCATGTTGTAGTGCCTGGAAAACAAGAAGTGATAGGGGTTGATGGAGTCGAAGACATTGAAGAGTACAATAATGAGTGCAATGACATGAGCCTTTTCACAGATCTACCTCAGAAGATGTTGAGACTAGAAGCTACTATAAAGAAAGATGAAAAGCCCTGGTTACGGAAGGATGGAGAATCAAGAATTGTTACTGCATAATAATATAGCTAGTTAAATTAATTGGATTTTGTAATTTGCATTTGAACTAATGTACTTTGAATACAATTATCTCATGTCATGCAGCTACTTACTGGATTTCTTAGTGAATAAGAAGCATTTAGTGGATTTCTTAATAAATCAAATATAAATTATTTAGTGGAATTATTAAAAATACAATGGATTTAGTGGAATTATTAAAAATACAATGGCTTTATTGGTTTTATTAAAAATAAAATGGCTTTAGTGGTTCTTTCAGTAAAAGCGAGACATGCGTAATGAATTGTTACTACATTTGTGGATGTACTATTTGAACACAAATTTTTGACATGCATCTCAGATGAATACAAAATATATACCAAACTTGTAGATGGTAACAAGACATAAAACTTTGTAGTTCACTAAATTTTCATTTGAGTTCATTTAATACGTTAAATATTAATTAGAACAAAAAATTCAGAAAATGAGAAAATCTTTCTAGGTGCGGGTGGCCTTGTGACCCGCACCTGGAAAAGGTTTTCTAGGTGCGGGACGCCTTATCACCCGCACCTAGAAAACGTTTTCTATGTGCGGGCAGCAAGGCCGCCCGCACCTAGAAAACTTTTTCAGGTGCGGGCCACAAGGCCACCCGCACCTGGAAATGATTTCTAGGTGCGGCCCACGTGCCCATGCGCACCTAGAAATGTCTGCCCATATATGCAATGGGGACAAACACTTAGCCAATTTTGCCGAGCTCGCCGCACAGGAGGGCCGTCAGGCTACCGAAATTCGCCGCCGCTGCCCCGCCGCGCGCCGCCCCCTCTCCGCCGTCCCCGGCCGCCCTCCCAAGCGTCGCCCGCGGCCACCTCCCTGGCGCGGCGACCTCCGTAAGTGATTTTTTTAAAAAAATTTGTTAGTTTAGATTAGTGCATTTTAAAATTATATAGAAGGGAGTACAATTTCGAAATAGATTGTGTAGCAATTTTTTGGTAGACTTAAGTTTGTGTAGAAAATTTTAAATAAAATATCTTATATATTTGAGGGATAACAATGGATCGGTTTGCCTTTTTTAATCGTGATGGCGGCCGTGGAGGTGGTCGTCGTCCTTTTTGCAGTGACCCTCCAGTCCCAGACCCTCCGCCACCACCCCCAGGGCAACCTGTTGGTGCTTCCTTCCCTGTCGGTCAAGAACCCATGCCCATTACCCAACGCGAGTTACGTCAAAATGTGGTATGTACTTAGATATTCAATTCTTTGAATTTGGCATTGTTTTTACAATGATAATAATGTGTATTATTTGCATTGTTAATTATGAAGTTGGTTTCACCAATGCAATGGTTGGAACGAGTTATATATTCTGTGACTGGACAAGCTCCAATGGTGAGACATGAACAAACGACTTCATCACGAGGAAGGTTTATTGTTTCTCTATCAATTAATATTGCGGGCATGCGAGAGCAAACACTTGGTGATACAGTTATTATCCATGTCAATTCTTTTGCTGCAATACAACCACATGTTGCCGCTGATGCCGTGAGGAAGACACTTATCGAAATAGAAGCTCAAACAAGACATGTATTCCCAGACTATAGTTACTTCAAGATTAAAACCTCAGAACATAACAACATGGCCGTCACTGAAATGCCTAAACGGATATCACCATCGTATGCATCGTCTATTGTATATAACTAAAACTTACTCTTTATTTTTGGAATTTGTTTTTTAAGAACGTTGTACTTACATGTTATGTTTTGCTTGCCAATTGAATCAGGACGCATTTTATAATAGTTTCATGCACGCTGATCAAGGTATGCATGAGGTCTTATGTCAAGTATTGGATAACATTGGATGAACATTCACAACACCGCACCCATGTCCAGTACGTAGCGGTTGGCAAGCTGGCATTACCCTATCATCATCTACGAATTCGGTGCAAATATTTGGAGAGATATTCATGGCGCCCTACATGGCCAGAGATAGTGCATACATAGATGCACTGGATTATGTTGATAGGTTCTTATGAATCAACATCATCGATATTAATCATACTTTGTACCTTACGATGATTCACGATCATGATGTGAACGATCCTAGATTTTAATTAAGTATGATATTTGTACCATTTTATTTGTATGGATTTGAACTTTTAGTTTTTGCTAAGACTAAAGTACTGATGTATTAATCATGCGTTGTTGTTATCCTTTTAAGTATTGATGTATTAAAGTACTTTTAGTTTGTGCTTCTTTTGTAATTTGCTTTTGAACTAATGTACTTTGAATACAATTATCTCATGTCATGCAGTTACTTACTGGATTTCTTAGTGAATAAGATGCATTTAGTGGATTTCTTAATAAATCAAATATAAATTATTTAGTGGAATTATTAAAAATACAATGGATTTAGTGGAATTATTAAAAATACAATGGCTTTAGTGGTTCTTTCAGTAAAAACGAGACATGTGTAATGAATTATTACTACATTTGTGGACGTACTATTTGAACACAAATTTTTGACATGCATCTCAGATGAATACAAAATATATACCAAACTTTGTAGTTCGCTAAATTTTCTTTTGAGGTCATTTAATACGTTAAATATTAATTAGAACACAAAATTGAGAAAATGAGAAAATCTTTCTAGGTGCGTGCCACAAGTCCACCCGCACCTGGAAATGCATTTCTAGGTGCGGGCCTCCTTGTCACCCGCACCTGGAAATCCTTTCTAGGTGCGGGCGGTGACGTTACCCGCACCTGGAAATGGTTTTCAGGTGCGGGTGACACGGCCACCCGCACCTACAAATGCCTGCTTATATATGCGCGGGAGACGGAACACTTAGCCAAATTCTCCAGTTCGCGCGACGACGACGCCGTCAGGCTGCCCAATTTCGCCGCCGCCGCCGGCCTCTCCGCCGTCGAGTCCGCCGCCCCCTCTCCGCCGCCGCACGCCCGTCCGCCGTCCACTCCGCCGCCGCACCGCCCGCCGTCGACTCGGCCGCCCCCTCCCCGCCGCCGCGCGGCCTCCCCGACGCCGGAGCGACCTCCTCTCCACCGCGCGGCCTCAACGACACTGGCGCGGCCTCTCTGACACCGGCCTCCCCCGGCGCCGCCTCCTCTCTGCCGCACGGCCTCCCCGGCGCGCCATCCCCCGGCACGGCCTCCCCGACGCCGGCCTCCCCTGGCGCCGCCTCCTCTCCGCCACGCGGCCTCCCTCGGCGCGGCCTCCACGGCGCCGCCTCCCCGGTTGGAAGCTTGATGACAAGCTGACGCCAGCCATATGATGGCTGACGTCAGCTTTTTTTTATTTAGATTTAAATTTCAATTTAGATTTCAATTTAGATTTAGATTTTGATATAAATTTAGATTTAGATTTAGATTTAGATTTGAATTTAGATTTAGATTTCAATGTAGATGACACATTTCAATTTAGAGTGCAATGCAAATTGGGATATGTTAAACAATAGTAAGACAAAATAGTGAGACCATTTTTTCAATGTAGATGTACATTTGAATTAATGGAGCTACAATAAATTTAGATTTAAATTTCAATTTACATTTAGATTTGAATTTCAATTTACATTTAGATTTGAATTTCAATTTCAATTTACATTTAGATTTGAATTTGAATTTGAATTTAGATTTGAATTTGAATTTGAATTTAGATTTAGATTTAAACTTAGCTTATGATTTGATTAATCAGATGGATCATCGTAGTGGTTCGCCATTTATACACGAAAGGGACGCTGTGAACGAAGACGAGTATATCTTGTCCCAACGTGAAGAAGTAAATAATATTGCAGACCAGATGGTCTTTGAAGATGAAAATGAAGATGACGCGAGTGGTGAGGATGGACCGCAGGTAGGACTCGGGGCGTTCATAGATGGTGTTTGGCAAGATCCAATAGATCCACATCCCGTGCCCCCGAGACCACGGACGGACACTGATCCTGATTACGTTCCGGAGGTAATGCTAAACCATTTGCAGTGTCAGTGAGGTCTATTCATATTATTTGAATTGATCTTGAATTGCTTTACCTATGGTTCATATAGATGCCTCAACCTAGCACGAGGAAGCGGCGCCGCCGACCTCGTACCTCCCCAGAAGAAGAAATTGAAGATTGTGGTACCTCAGGTCCTGAAATTGCGATGACGACGACCTCTGAAAGTCAAGATAAAAGAAAGCGAGGTGAACGAGGAAGAAACAAATACCCCAAAGGCCAGTGGTCAGTCGAGGGTATTAGCCCATCCGAAGAGCCCGTGGATCCTCCTTTGGTTCGTACAAAGTTCCGGAATGCCATAGGAGCATTAATACGAACAGAGTATGCCGTGGATCCAACCATCCTTGATTGGTTCCAAGTTCCTAAGGGGCTAAAGGGCGAAATGTGGGCTAAGTTGAAGCAAACTTTTCTACTGCCTCAGTCCAAAACAACCAGAGAAAAGATACGTCATTATGCTAGGAAGGCACTCGGCGAAAGTTTCCGCCGATGGAAGGGTGAGTTGAATAGGGACTTTGTTAAGAAGGGTGCAACATATGATGAAGTAAAAAAGAAATATGGAATGGTCACCGAAGCCCAATGGAACGAGTTTGTCAGGCAAAAGACTACTCCAGAAGCTTTAGTCCTGAGCCAGAGACAGAGTGAACTTTCGCAGAGAAACATACATAGACCTCGTCTCGGACCAGGTGGGTACCTAGGGAAGCAGGAAAAGTGGCGGCAGACTAGGGATGCATTAATAGCCGCTGGACAACCCGACCCTTTTGAAGGCTTAGATGAGCGTGGCTATCAGTGGCTCCTAGCGAGGGAGCCTGAAATTATTGATGGTAAACTTCATTTTGCAAAGGAAGCAACCAATGTGGTGTGTGAAAAGATAACGAACCTTTCCGAGGCTCAGAGGAAAGGAGACTTCGTAGCCAACAGGGATAGAGACGTCCTAATACAGCCCTTGGGACGAGAGAGCATGGGGGTCGCGTTAGAGCGGTTTCCTCGAAGTTGAGCATCAGGGATGGGTTTGAGAGGGATAGAGCTACCTACAGGAGCCACTGCCGTTTCAAGGAGGATCTCCAAGCGGCAGCAGAGAAAGTTTTTATGGACAAATTTCATACTTATTTTAATGCGGCGGTTCATATGCAGCAAGCAAGCGGTACACCATTCGCTCCATTGCAATTATCTCAAGGAGATAATAATTCACCATTCTCTCCAAGCAGTGTTGCCTCCACGACGGCACAATCATACCCAGTTGATTCAATATGCATCACTACTCCTTGCACATTGCACATTCTGGTTGGCAGAGCTGGCAAGACAAAGCAGGTTGCCTCGGGACTTGCGATTCCCGGTGGTGGATTGTTTGACGGTAAAGAAATCCCACATCATTATGCACGCGTACAGGTGCTTGAAGTTAATCCAAACTTTGAAGATCATGACATAGACATACCAACAGCAGAGGGTATCTGTGTTCTCAGTCAAAGCCTCAACAGTACAATATTGTGGCATAAACGAGATATCATTCTGCCTCCAACACAGCATCTGCAATCTATGGAGCAACCGTTGGCAAGTGCACCACCATCTCCTCCACAACGTGTTTCCACACCACCAGCTATACAAGGATCCCCACCTCTTATGCCCACACCACCACCTGAAAGATCTCCACAATGTGTGTCCACACCACCTCCTGAAAGATCTCCGCAGCGTGTGCCCACACCACCTCCTGAAAGATCTCCGCAGCGTTTGTCCACACCAGCTGCTCAAGATTCTCCACCTCGTATGCCCACACCACGAGCAGCTTCGGGATCTGTAGGAAAAGAGGCATCACAAGGACAAATGGTGCCTCGAATGATACGGGCTTATGCGAAGGATCCGGAAGGATCAGAAATCGCTGCAAGGTGGCATAAGAGTAATACCAAATCAAAGAACAAGCAACAGGACACGACAACCACACCGTATGTCAATATGCCAACGATCCAACGACCAGGATATTCGGTACCCCGCACTGACACAAACTTCGAGAAGACTATTGGAGTCGATGAAATACCGGACATACCTAGTAGTTGCCCTTTAAGATATGAATGGGGTATGCCATTATTACCCGACTGGGTACTCGCAGAAGTTCCATGGGAGATGAAACGGATGCATGCTTGGTATATGAGGGCTTCTTCTCTTGGGCTCAGAGGCCTCCAGGCACGATACCCATTGGATGTGTTCGGACCTACACTTCTTCCACAAGCAAAAGAAATCAACTTAGATTTTCATGACCTCCATGATTTGTTCCGCCTACAAATGATAGATGTACAAGTCATCAGATTGTGGTGCATGTAAGTGTCTCATATCCATGCTAATATCTTGTGTGTGTGTAAGGCTTACGGTTTGCATAACTAATTATCTGAGCTTTGCTGTAGGATGCAAGAACAAGAAATGCATCTTTCAAAGGAGAAAATTGGATTTTTGGATCCTTTTGTTATTGCTGAAGACAGGCATATGCACCCCACCCGATGGGAAGACAATCATGATGAACTAAAAGATTTGAAGACAAATACGGAAAGAAACAAGAAGCGAAGAACTGGACATATAAACGTTATGAAGCGTCTTGCATCCTACATGACACATATGTTCTTGAAGTGGCAAGATAGAGATTACATATGGGCGCCCTACCACATCGGGTTAGTTTACATTTCTACCACTTATAAAACTATATATGTAAAATTTCTCATCAATGCCTCAAAAGATTAAAAATTCTATATAACATGTATGCAGGAATCACTGGATTTTATTTCTTATAGACCCCAAGTTGGGACGGGTAGTAGTATTTGACTCACTGGATTGGCGTAGAGACATGTACAAGGAATTCATAGACATCCTTCAAAAGTTAGTGTATTTCTGTTGTCACACTTATATTCTAAACATCGATTGGCAACTAATAACTTCTATGTTTTTTTTCTAAACAGGGCTTACCAACACTACATTAAGAAAGGAGGGAAATTTAATCCTGCCTACCCAGAAAAAATGAATATTCGCACAAACTTTCCATGCCACAAGCAACCACCTGGCAGTGTATATTGCGGGTTTTACCTGATGGAAATGATGAGGTGTCTTAGGAGATATAAGGGTGATCCTGAACGAGTAAGGACCTACTACCTTTCATGTCTCAGGATGTATATACACTATACATATGTGTTTTGCATGATCTAACAATTGTTATATTGTTTGTGTATTGTAGATTGACATCGGACCTCATGACATAACACTCCATGAGAGACACCTTCTCAAAGTAACTGCGGATTTCTGCCGTTACCTTATGCATGAAGTGATAAATCCTAGGGGCCAATATTATCACCCTGAACATGTATTAGCAGAAGACAAATTTGCTAGCCTACGTGAGTGGGAGAGTCAAGAATACCGTGCGCCATGATGTGATGTCTAAACTTTGTCAGTGGAAAAACACTTATTGTCAATGGGATGTAATGATATAGATCGATATGTATATGAATTTCTTTTCATATTATTGTGCTTATGCTTACTTTAGATCTCATGTCGCTTTCATAAAATTTGAATTTCAAACGTTCCTAATTTTGGCGGGAATTTCAAACATTCAAAATTTGAATTTCAAAGCAGCTAGAAATCAATTTCCAGGTGCGGACGACAAGGTCATCCGCACCTGGAAAACACATTTCCAGGTGCGGATGACCTTGTCGTCCGCACCTGGAAATGGACATTTGTAGGTGCGGGTGACTGCGTCACCCGCACCTACAGATGTTTTTCAGGTGCGGTTCGTTTACCCGCTCCTAGAAATCGCTATTTCTAAAAGTGACAGCTAGGAGCAGGTTTGACGCTCGCACCTACAAATGCCATTTGGCCCGCTGCTAAAGACGTTTTCTGTAGTAGTGACTCAAACATTCACAACATCGAAAAATAATGTTTACAACATAAAAAATATGTTAAAAATGTTGATAATCATCCAACGACGTATTGATTGGAACATTCAAATGTCTGGTTAAAAAATACAACATTCAAATAAAGCACTTGCAACATGTGCATTAAACATTTGCAACATCACACATCATGATTCTCTTTGCAACATCATTACAAACACCCATACGAAATATTTGCAGCATCCGTGCTGCCGGGAGCGGAGCTTGGCCGACGGTCGGCGCCTGGCCGCGGGGAGCGCTGGCTCGACCTCCGGGCACGTGGGAGGACGTGGCCCGGTGCGGCTCGGCCGACCCCAGCCGCGGGGAGCGGCAGCGCGGGACGCCGGCGTCGAAGAGGCCGCAGCTGCCCGTGCCCGCTCCCATTCTCGACACAACACCAAAATCACATGTTTGCAACATCGAATCTCAAACATCCGCAACATCAGAAAATAATGTTTACAACATCAAAAATATTTATATCTAATTCTGAAAACATTCACATGAAACACTCGCAACATATAAGAACACGGATGCAACATGTTCACAACGATTGCAACATGAACGGCAAACAATTGCAACATGAAGGCAACCAATTGCAACATGTAGCCGTCAGATCTAAGCACTGTAGCAAAAAAAAAAATCTCGTCGCAACATCCAGTCACTCGTCGCAACATCAAGTCATGTAGCGTGCAACATAGAGAAAATTTTCGCAACATTAACAACATTGGTAAGAGTTTGACTGCACAGGACGCACGTTCCGTCCGATATTTGGACGACGCGTCGGACGTCTGTGTATTAGCATTACTGAATTAAAATTCGATCATTTGACATATAGGGTGTAGAGATTGAGCCGAGGAGCAACCGTGCCAAAGCATACCATTGAAAACAAATGAGATTTACCCGAAAAACAAAGAAAGCAAATGAGATTAAACTTAGATCGATTGTGTACATAATATGTCATAAATTGGACTAAAATTGTATAGCTCGTTCCGAACATGTCTAAGGACGAACACAATGTTACAAAAGAAGCACTCCATAAGCAATAAACAAATTATCAAACCTTTTTTAAGGAACAGAGCCAAAATTGAGAGATAAGCTTGTAATAGAGGTTGTGACCTCTTTAGTTTCACACTATGAGAAAATATGTGCACATTAAATTATTCATGAATAAGTACTAAATATATAAGATAGAGAAAATTTAATGTATTTTCACAACTTAATGACTAGGTTGCAGTATATATTGGATAACACGTAGTTTTGTACGAAAGTAACTACTAATTCAATTGGTATTCCTACTCAAACTTTAGCATGCTAACTAAAACTTAATACAAAGCGGGACCGGGTATGGGGGCATATGGCCCCTGCGAGCACCTTGCCTCTGTCCCTTCCTATATCAACATACATTATAAATGTCGTCCAAACTGACTCTATATAACAAGCCACTACACATATATGCCGTATATAAAATTAAATAAATACTACTCTCTTTCTCAATTGTTTACTCTTTAAAGAAGAAGTGCATATAAGCATTGCTTTATGAATAAAAATGGATTGTACCAGGTTTTCCCTCCTAAATTTTCTTCCAAATTTTGATTAAACTATTATAATAATAAAAAATTAAATACTTGGAAATATTATCGTTAAATACCCACACGGTTGTCATTCAAAAAATAGTTTTCTCCCTCAATCTCATGAAAAATGCAATTTCAGATTTTGTATGACAGAATAGTGGTGCTATGAAAAGACTCGGATACCCTCACTTGACCACATGCAGTAAGTTTTAATTTGGTATGTAAAATATGTCTGACCACTTAATTGGAATTAGCTAGATAGTTAGATCTATTTTCTAAGATTGTACTCTTATATATATGAGATTTTTTAAAAGATAGGATTGCACTTTTCATAAAACAAAGGGAGTACAGTACGTGTAGTGGTTTATCCTATTTTGTGCAAATTAAAGAATCAACCTTCATTTTTTTTTTCATGAGCCGAAGAACCATTGGTTGGAAGACCCGTTACAGTGCTTTTGTTTTATGCATGATTGGTTATTCGCGTGATTGGTTGTTTGGTTCGTGTCACTCAGGCCATAAGAAGATTTGATTGATTGGTTGGATGCATGTACCTATTATTTCCCTCTCACACGCCCTCACCGCTATCTGCATCCAGCCAGGCTCCAAGGAAATGAAGGTTCTTGCTGCACCTCGGGAGCCAGGCTCTAAGGAACTCGTTTTGCATGCTGCTGTCCAAACTCATATAACGAATCAAGCTAAGGTGTGGTCGCGGAGCCTGGATGAGGGGGCATGCAGCACTAATCATCCCCTAAGTGATGATATATTCTCAGTTAAGAGAACCTATTTCACAAATAATAAAATTCAAATACTTTCATGAAATTTCATCGAAATGCTAACCCTGGATTGTTAAACCACCTTAATAAATATTGTGCTTGTGTCTATCATCTTGTGGTATGTGTGTGTGGAGGTGCTGCTGCTCCGTTATGAGCTCCACTGCTAAGTTCAGATAGAATTTCAGATCGGGGAAGGATGATATTATATTAGTCCAGCCAAAGGCAATAAGGTAATGTATAAGTAACCGAAAAATATGTAAGCCCAAAGTGGAATGTAAATGAACAATCATGGAGTGGAAATATTTATGCACTAATGATAATCTGACAGGCCGGGAGTATTGTGAAGAAATTTATTTATCAGGAACCTTAGATAAAGTAAACACAAGAACCTGAGTAGCTGAAAGGTTTCTTGGCTGAGCTACCGTGAGTACAACTGGAATGGATGTTACATATTAAAATTTGCATGCTTACCATGCTCCAGTTACAAAGTAGTTGAGCCAGTTTGCTTTGGGACACACTTTCCACTTATCAGAATATCTCCTTCCCGCAAATTTCAATTTTATTACCTATATAAAAAATGTTATACTCGGTACTACCACCTGGTAGTATCATCTTTACCTATAACTACAAATATCTAAAATTCATATAGATTGAAAACGTGGTATTACTAGATCTTTTATTGAATATTGTCATAACATATAACTCTTTTTATTCAAGATATAATATATTTTTATATTAACTGATGGCCCCGATCAGACGAATAATGAAGTTTGTGTTTTTCCTCGTACATGTAAGGGATTACTAGTACTTCAATACTTCATGATCATGTTAAGTAACGTAGGCACGTAGCTTAGATTTCTGATATGAATTGATTATTGGTTGGGCCTTCTGCTATCTGAAGTTCATATTTGTTTGCCGACCTGCCGTAGTTCGGTGGTCGTAATGACTAACATCCGTTTATTCACTTACACGCCGATGGGCGCTACGGATGCTGCATGCCGTCCAGGTGCAGGATCAAGCGTAGGGCCAACGAAACACACACGACATCCGTTCTTAGACAGGTACGAACCGTGAAAATGCAACCAAGAATGCAAAGCCGCCGTTCAGTTCCATGCAAAACAGAAACTGTGAAGAAAAATCCGACGAGATGTACAGTGCGCGACGCCACGTGTGTCTGCGTGTACATTTTTCTATCGCTGGATTGCACCGCAAGTAACGCATGCCATGTGCACGGTAGCTATGTCCGGCTTGTTGCTTCATTCGGTGCCCTTAATTTTTTTTAACTAATCCTCTAGCTCCAGCCATCAATTAATGACCCAATCATTCGTAATTGCCAAGGGTCATCAGGCCGTGTATATATACGTACCAAATCATCGCAGAAATCATCACAAACAGAATCCATCCATTCAAACAGAGCATCAGTTCTTGAACTGTGCATCAAATCTTATTAGCTTGGAGTTGGAGAGATATAGCTTGTTCCTTCCGTGCGGTTCTATTACACGATCGAGAGCGATCGAGAGAGGGTATGGCAACAGCTCGAGTTCTTGCAGTCGTGTTGCTAGCAGCAGTCGCCTGGCTGTCGGCCGCGGCCGCTGCCGATGACGCTGGATGGTTGAAAGCGGGGGCTACTCCACATTTCCATCCCGGAGGCTCTCTTCTTTCTCTCTCTAACCCCCTTCCACCGGAAGCCACTCAGGCTCCGGCGTCCCTCGCCGCCGCCGGCAGCTCCGGCGTCGGTGCTCACCACCAACCACGGATCTAGGTAGCTGTTGACCGGATCTACGCCTCCTATGGCGGATTCTGGTGATCCTCGGGATGCTCGTGAGGAAGGGGAGGTCTCACCTCCCAGGTCGCTGACGGCTACGGCTGCGACGGGCGGGGAGTCCTCGACTCCACCCCTACCCAGGTCGCCTCCGCTGCTCTCCCCGCTCAACCCGTCCGCGCCACCCTTCGAATGGCAGCACGAGGGGCCTTCCTCTGGTACGCCTGATTGGCTTCGGTACAGTGCCTCCCCGGCTGTTTCATCGTCAGATGAGTCTGAGGGCTCCCCGCGGCCGTCCGCTGCCCATTCGCGGCGGAAGGGAAAGGAACCGGTCGTTGACTCCGCCCCGGAACCGCGCCGGGCTGCGCACGCGTCGGGAGGCTTCATGGCCGACGCTCGTCGGTCGTGGAATCCAAATGCTGGAGCTGGTCACCGCACTCCGGCCGTGGAAGCGCCGGGAGCTCCTGCCACTGCCTACTACGACGACCCTGAGGCTGGCTGGGAGGAAGTGCGACGTCGCCGGCGCAGAAGAGGGGAAGACCGCCCTGCTCGCCCGCCTGCCCACCCTGTCCCGGCGGATCTCGTCGGGAGATGCTTCAACTGCCTCCAAACCGACCATGTGGCGGCAGTCTGCAGGAACAAGTCCTGTTGCCTCCGCTGCAAGAAGGAAGGTCACAGGTCCCGCTTCTGCCGGTGGGCGCGCGCTGCTCGGTCTGCTGGCGGGGATCCTGTCATGGTCGCTCCCCGACGTGCACATTCAGCAGCTTCTGACACTACCTGCTCGGGGGCTTCAAGGTCGACTGGGCATTTGGGCTCACCACCACCGATTTGTGCTCCATCTCCTGTGTCATCGTCGCCATCTACTATGCCACCAGGGCACCCCTCCCGCCGTCCATCAGGGGAGATCTGTGTTGTGCCGCGCTCACAAGAAATCGATGAGGCTGAAGCGCGTCTGTCAACAAGAGCTTTGGTTGCTATGGTGGCGGGACCTCGCCCGACTGTTTCTTCCTTTCATTTGGGGCGCGTGATGGAGCAGTTCTATGTTCTCCTCCCAGAAGATTTCACAGTTTATCGTCATGCGCCGGAAGATTTCCTGGTTGAGTTCCGCTCAGAAGAGGTGGCACGACGGGTGCTTCATGCTCAACTCCCGGCAGATGCACCACTTCAGCTGGTGTGGAAAAGATGGCGAAGGCAAGCAACAGCAAAGCTGGAATCCTGGCATTTTAGAGTACTGATTGAGCTTAAAGGTATTCCAGCACATGCTAGGAACATCTCTACTGCTCAAGTGATTTTGGGAAACTCTTGTGCTGATCTAGTGGAGGCCCCACCATCAATTGTTGCTAATGATCGTCATGCGCTCTGTATGTGGCTGCTTGGTGTGTGCATCCTGACCATATCCCGACTGATAAGCGGATCTTCATTCCTGAACCGAAGGTGTTCGAACCTGGCCCCCTCTTCCTTAAACCTCATGAGATTATCCATTCCAAGCGCGATGGGCTGTGGTATGACATCGTGGTACGGCTTGTGGAATGCCAGGACTGGCATGACTCCAGTGAAAGTGATTCTTCAGATGATGACAGTTCCGATGACAACAACTATCCTGGGTTCCGTCAACGCCGGAGGAAAGGACCTTGGCCTAAGAAAACTCGCTTTGACGATACTGAGGGGGGACCTAGTTCAGCTGGGGGGCCTTCGCTAGGACCGGGCTGGGGTCCTCCTTTTGCATCTGCAGCTTCTGCCTTTACGACATGGTCCCTGAAATTGCCATTGCGGTTTCGTGGCTGTAATTTTAATTCCCAGTCATCTACTGTGTTTGAACAAGGGCAACAATGCAATCCGAGTGGCACTGTAATTCCTTCCCCCACGCTGGGAGACTGTTTCGCTGCCATAATAATGAATGAAACCTGCAAAGAGAGTACTAATTCACCTTTGGCTGGGGACCCTATGCTCTTGGAGTCTGGTTTGGCTGATTCTGGGAAGCACTTTCTGAAAGGGGGGGAACATGGGCCACCTGAACTCTTTTTAATGCCCGCTGTTAGGGAATCAAATGATGTGATTAGGGACGTGGATCCCATGCTGATGGAAGTAAATACGCAACAAGCTGGGCCTGATTCTGGGAACATTGTTGGGGGCACTGATGGGCTGCAATTGTTGGAAGATGCTCAGTTACTTTCTCCAGGGGACGAGGGCCTAGATTCCTCTCTGGTGGATGTTCCTGTCCAACTACAAGGCTGGGAGCTCTTGCAAGGTTGCGAGGCTGTGCCGTCTGCTATTTTTGGCCCGCGATCTGATGCTGCAGGAAGCATGTCCGGTGGAGAGGAATTAAATGATATGGTCGCTGCTCAAGTTGAAGTGGTACGCTTCGATGATGCGCCTTCTCTTGAGCTCTTTCCCTCTCCAACCCACAACAACTTTGTTACGACTACGCGGGGCTCTCGGGAGGCACTGCCTCTCCACTTCCCACCTTCAACTGACACTCCGGTAAAATGCTTGGTCGCTGATTTTGCAAACTCTGTGTGTAGGAGGTCCTCCCCGGCCATCCTGCAGGGAACACCAGCAAGAAGGCGAGCTGTACAACCGGTGGCTCCTACACCGGCTATCAGGCGAAGCGAAAGGCTCGCCAAGAAGTCGCGAACCCGTGCTTCCAAGCCGGCGATCCAGGCGCAAAACGTCCTCATGAAGCGCTTGGGGATAACCTCGTCTTCAGGCCCTCCGGACGCTGCCGCATTCCAACGCTTCCTGGAAGTCTTCACCTCCATCCTCACCCCATCCCAATGTGAGGCCCTTGATGTACTCCTTCCTACAAACACGCCCAGGTTTGCGGCGGTGGTCGAGGAAATTGAGCCTTAAAGGCTGTGTCTGTTGGTCGTTTATTTGGTCGCTAATATGTCAGCCATGAATTCAGAAAACATATTGATATGGAATGTAAGGGGGCTTAATGCTCGTGCTAAACGTGATATGGTGCGTGGGCTGTCGCTTCAAGAATGCGTTTCGTTACTAACCCTGCAAGAGACCAAGCTTGATGTCTGTACTGATGCTCTAATTTTTGAACTTTGTGGGCCTGGGTACGAATTTTTTGACTTGCCTGCGGTGCACTCCAGAGGTGGGATTGTTTTGGCCTGGAAGAGGGATGTCTGGAAAATTTCCCAGGTTGCAAAGCGTCGTTTCTCCCTTACTGCTAAGGTAAAGCTGCTAGCAAATGATGAAGAATGGTGGGTTACCTGTGTTTATGGCCCACAAACGGATGAAGACAAGGTCTTATTCCTGGAAGAATTGCGAGAGGTGCGCATGGGTTGTTCTGGCACTTGGATGGTATGTGGCGATTTCAACCTCATATACCGAGCGGAAGACAAGAATAATGCGCGCCTAAACCGTCGAATGATGGGACGCTTTAGTCGCTGCCTGGATGATTTGGAGCTAATGGAACTTCATTTGCACGGGAGGCTTTATACATGGAGTAATGAGCGTGAAGATCCCACACTAGAGCGAATTGACAGAGTATTTGTTACAGATGATTGGGCGAGCACTTTCTCAGACCACAAGCTGTCAGCTTTATCCTCGGAGGGATCTGACCATGCACCCCTGCTACTGCAAACTAACTGTGTACCAACCTCCTTCAGGCGTTTCAAGTTTGAAAATATCTGGCCTAAATATGAAGGTTATCTCGAGACAATTTCAGAGGCCTGGACTTGCCCATGGCCGGAGGCGGATGCCTTCCGAGTACTTGATTACAAATTGCGCAACACAGCAAAGGCTCTCAAAAGTTGGAGTGCAAAACATGTGGGAAGTGTTAAATTGCAACTTGCAATAGCAAAGGAATTGGTATTCAGATTTGACCAAGCACAAGAAATTCGCCAGCTGGCACCTCATGAACGGGCTTTGCGCAACAAAATGAAACTCCACTGCCTTGGTCTTGCATCCTTGCTGCGGACAGTGGTCAGGCAAAGGTCTCGAATAACCTACCTTGCAGAGGGGGATGCAAACACTAAGTTCTTCCACTTACAAGCATGCCATCGCAATAGAAAGAGCTTCATTGATTCCATACGGGTACAGGACATGGTGGTAGTCCAGGAGGATGCGAAAGCTGAAGCTATCTGCAATCATTTTGAGGAAATAATGGGTAACAACAGCACCCCCTCAGCCACCCTGGATCTCAATCGCCTAAATGTGCCATCTTTAGATCTCTCTTCCCTTGACTATTGTTTTTCCGAAGAGGAAATTTGGCAGACAATCAAAGAACTCCCGTCAGATCGCGCTCCGGGACCAGATGGTTTCACGGGGCTGTTCTATAAAACAGCATGGCCTATAATTAAACACGACATCTTGAGAGCTTTTAATGCCCTCTGGTCGTTGGATGGTCGGAGCCTCTATCTCGTCAACCAGGCATACATGATCCTGCTGCGAAAGAAGAAAGATGCTGAATTTATCAATGATTACAGACCAATTAGTCTTGTGCATAGCTTTGCCAAACTATTCAACAAGGTTCTGGCCAGACGTTTAGCTCCTATGCTTGACTCCCTTGTGTGTCAAAACCAAAGTGCTTTCGTCAGGGGAAGAGTAATTCATGACAATTTTAAGGCGGTGCAGCTCACTGCTAAATGCCTCCACCGGAGTAAGAGGCCCAGCGCCTTGATTAAGATTGACATTGCTAAGGCATTTGATACAGTCGACTGGAGATATCTCCTCCGCATCATGAAGCATATGGGATTCTCACGGAGGTGGCTAAATTGGATTTCTTTAGGCTTGTCCACTGCAAGCACAAAGATAGTGATCAATGGCTGTCCTAGTAGGCGCATCTGCCATGCCAGGGGACTGAGGCAGGGAGATCCACTATCTCCGATGTTGTTCGTGTTGGCCATGGAGGGACTAAACAGGATGCTTAAAACAGCGGATGAATGTGGTCTGCTAAAGCCACTTCGACATCATGGGATCAGAGATCGAGCCTATTTTTATGCTGATGACGTGGTCCTCTTCCTGTCCCCTGAACAGCAAGACCTTGTGCTGACAAAAGCTATTTTGGACATCTTTGGCAGAGCCTCTGGTCTGAACATTAACCCTAACAAGTGCCTGATCACCCCGATTCAATGCGGGTTGGAACAAACTGTCACTTTGATGCAGTTCTTCCCAGGGAGCTTACAACCTTTACCATGTCGATACCTTGGTATTCCTTTGTCGATTGCAAGCCTGAAGAAATCAGATTTACAGCCTCTAGTGGACAGGGTCTCGGCGAACTTACCAACATGGAAGGCAGGACTTATGAGTCAAGCAGGTAGGGCTGTCTTGGTGAAAGTGAAAATGTCAGCCGTTCCAATTCATACTGCTATTGCAACAGCAATTTCTCCTTGGGCCATTGAACAGATCGACAAGCGGAGACGGGCTTTCCTTTGGAAAGGCACAGCCACTGTTTCGGGTGGTCATTGTCGACTTGCATGGCCAAGGGTTTGTCGGCCATCTGATTTGGGGGGACTGGGTTTCATGAACATGGAAATTATGAAATATGCACTTCGCTTGCGATGGCTGTGGTTCAGAAAAACCGATGACACTAAACCTTGGGCAGCTCTTCCAGACAAAATTGAGGAACCAGTCGCACAAATGTTCTACTACTCTACTAAGGTCGAGGTTGGTGATGGCAATAAGACTCTGTTCTGGTTGGATCGGTGGATTGACGGGCAATCTGTCCAGGAACTGGCGCCCTGCTTGATTAGAACAGTCGGCTCTAGAATTCAAAAAAGAAGGACGGTCAGGGAGGCCTTGGAGGAACGGCGCTGGGTGCGTGACATCAAGGGGGCTCTAACTGTACAAGTTCTTCTTGAATACCTTATGCTCTGGTCAAAATTGGAGGACATCACCCTTAACCAAAATGCTGATGCAATTCGTTGGAAGTGGACAGCCGATGGCCAATTCACAACGGCTTCAGCATATCGCGCCTTCTTTTTGGGACAATATAGTGAACCGGGTGCAAAGATCCTTCATAAGACTCGAGCGCCGGGCAAATGTAAGTTCTTCATCTGGCTTGTGCTCCATAATCGCTGCTGGACAGCCGCTCGCCGAAAGAAGCATGGCCTGCAGGATGATGATCGTTGTGCCTTGTGTGACCAAGAGTCGGAAACCATAACACACCTCCTCCTTGGCTGCTCGTTTACTAAGGAACTGTGGTTCAAGATTTTCAGCAGTTGTGGTTGGCAAAATTTGACACCGACAGGTGCAGAACTTTGCCTTGCTGACTGGTGGGCATCAGTAAGAAGAGGATTGCGCAAGGAGCTTAAGAAGGCTATGGATTCGCTGATTGTGCTTGTTTCCTGGTCCATTTGGCTGGAACGAAATAATCGCATTTTCAACCGAAAGAGCAGATCACCAGCTGAATTATCAAACCATGTAGCAAACGAAGCTCTGACTTGGACACAGGTTAGATTTCGTAGCCTAGGGCCGTTAGCTCCTTCTTTTTCTAATTTTGGTCGCCAAATTGTGCCGCCTTAATGTAACTAGCTGTGAATTCTAGCATCGTCATCACCTCCGATGACTTTGCTTGCTAGGTTGTATTTCTTCTTCTCCTCTTAATGAAAAACGTGCTAAGGCACGGTCGCGAAAAAAAAAAGATGGTTGAAAGCGCATGCCACGTTCTACGGCGGTGCTGACGCCTCCGATACCATGGGTAACGATACCTTCTCTTATGACGACTTGAATGACAAATCCATGATGCAACTGCAATACTAATCCCTATATATAGCTACCTGAGATCGAGAGATAACATGATGTCCGCACCATTGCATTTGGCAGGAGGGGCGTGCGGGTACGGGAACCTGTACTCGACGGGGTACGGCACGCGTACGGCGGCGCTGAGCACAGCGCTCTTCAACGATGGTGCTTCGTGTGGGCAGTGCTATAAGATCACCTGCGACCGCAAGAGGGCGGACCCGATGTTCTGCAAGCCCGGTGTCACGGTCATCATCACCACCACCAACTTCTGCCCGCCCAACTACGCTCTGCCCAGCAACAACGGTGGCTGGTGCAATCCGCCGCGGGCACACTTTGACATGGCGCAACCCGCGTGGGAAAAGATTGGTGTGTACCGTGGAGGCATCATCCCCGTCATGTACAAAAGGTGTGTGCATATTAAAATTTTAATCTTATATTTTCCCAATTAGGTAGCAATTGTCTAAAGAAAAATATCACCTGCAACAACATCTTAGTTACAAAATTCTTCCGTGCAGAGTATCTTGCCTGAAGCGAGGTGGGGTGCGGTTCACGATCAATGGGCATGATTACTTCAACCTTGTGCTTGTGACCAACGTCGCAGCTGCTGGCTCCATCAAGTCTATGGATGTCAAGGCCTCCAACTCGAATAACTGGATTCCAATGGCACGCAACTGGGGTGCCAACTGGCACTCTCTTGCATACCTCACAGGACAAATGCTCTCGTTTAGGGTCACAGACACTGATGGACAGACCATTGAATTTACAAACGTGGTGTCAAAAGGATGGAAGTTTGGCCAAACATTTGCATCCAAGTTACAGTTCAAGTGAGAGCTCCCATGTGGGATTTCCCATGATTGATTTGTGAGATGGTCAAACTAATAATTGAGTTCCTTGTGTTGTACATTACGTGGGTTACTTGTGTGTATATAAAATGATTCTTAGAAGATATGGATGGATTGATTGTACCTCTTATTCTTTCTATTGTACATTAAGATGTATAAATTTTTATTGCATTACATGCTCTTTTGTAAGATATATGTTGGAACGACTTGCCTCATAGGGCAGCTGATGGTATTCTATATATAGGCTGGAAGAGACCAGCACAACCAAGTACAAAGGAGACTCCAAGTAGGAGAATGTTACATGTAAGAGAGAACTCTAGTCCTACTACAACTATACTCATCTCCCCTCAATCACAACTTTTACAAAGATTGAGATTGTTTCAAATGCACGAAGCTTGCCCTCAATCAGAGGTTTAGTAAAACCATCAACAATCTGATCATGAGTGGATATATATGATCCGAACTTGAAAGTGTTTGTCAGCAACCCATTGACGAACAAAATGATAATCCACTTTTATATGTTTGGTGCGAGCATGAAAAACCAGATTAGCCGACAAATATGTAACAACAATGTTGTTACACCAGAGAATAGGAGCTTTTGCTGGAGGAACGCCTAACTCCCCAAGAATAGATTGGACCCAAATCATCAGTTCGGTCGTAGCATTAGCTAATGCTTTATATTCAGCTACAGTGCCCTTGTAGCTTGTTTCTTAGCATGCCACAAAACAAGGTTCTCTCCAAGAAAAATAGCCAAACCACTAGTAGATTTAGGCCTGTGCAACGGGGGGTTAATACGGGTTCAGACAGTTTCTCAAACTAAACCGCCTGATTACGGATTAGGTGGGTTGTTGGGTTGCTGGTTTACATGGTTTAAAACCGGACCAAATCCACGCCGACATCAGCAACTTCGTCCCCTTCCTCGTGCCGCCACTCCCTCTCGCCTCCGAGCAATTCCGCTCCCGATGCACCGCGCCGTGCGCAATTGTCGACGAGGAGGAGCCTAGCTAGCCCCGCTGCTCTCGCAGTACATTTCCCTCGACTTGCGCGCTCGGGGCCCGACCCTAAGCAGCAGCACTAGCAGCACCACGAGCTCAGGTGGCCGCTCGCCGTCGCCGACCAAGCTGACGAGCTCAGGTAGAACTCCGTGAATCGTTTGTCGCTCCTCGCATGAGATCGATTTACAGATTATTCGAGGTGCTGGCCAGCTTGATTTCGTTGGCTTCCTGAGTTCGATGAGGCACTTCTCAAGCAAGGAGAATGTCGAGGAGTGACCACTAGCCACCATGGGTACTCGCGTAATCTACTGCGGCATGGCCATCGCTGTCACTGCGTTCGTCGGCAATGAGGGACAGGTTGACTGGTCTAAACCGTGGTTTAGCCCAACCCAGACAGAAGCCCTGTTGCCAGTTTCTATAGGCGAGTTTAACAGGCTGACCGGGTTGGCACCAACTCGGTGCACAGGGCTGAGTAGATTTGCGATCATCAAAACAACCAACTCAGTTAAATCAGAAAAAGCACTCAACACAAAGTGACGAAGAAGGGGCAAACATGAGTCCACAGTCAATATTCCCACTGACTTAGTGAAGAATCCTCTTAACAGTCGTAAAAGGAACTGGCGTCGGACAATGCCAATTATTGGCAGACCTTGTTAACAGCAAAGGCAATGTCTAGTCACGTGAGAGTCAAATATCGAAGACCACCCACAATGTTGTGATAACGAATAGACAATGCAGAGTCAAGCAGGTCACCAACATGACCAGTTAATTTCTCTGAAGTAATCATTGGTGTAGAAACTTGCTTGCAATATTTGAGACCAGCCTTATGAATGAGTTTGGTGGTATACTTGCACTCATGAAGGACCAAGCCTGAGGACCCGTGTATGGTCACTCCTTAGTGACGAGTGATTGAAAACATGGTGTAGACTGATGTTTGCCTTGACCTAGTACTGCAGGTGTTGGATGCGGCTTGGTTTGTGTTGTTGCAGGTGAAGAGCAAATGCGAAAGGTCATTGCTTTGACAAGTGGTCTCCGACGTATGGAGAAACAACTAGTCTTGGTTCGAGGGACCCGATGAATGACGAGATCAAGTGCGGTTCAACATGGTGTGTGAAAGAACAAGGAGACATGTGTGTGAGCCGATGTAGAGATGGCGGCTGAGTCAAGGAATGAGGCAAGATCGAGTAGACCATCCGGATGCCGAAGGTGAAAGACTTGGTGTACTCAAAGCTTGGTGTGGTGAGGCTGGGTGCCTCACATCAAGGTTCATTGGTTGGGCCACAAAACCAATGGAGATGGTATCTGGGTGCGACCAGAAGCTTCTGGGTGGAGGGCACATGGCGTGATCGCGGAGCTTGTGTCAGAGGGAAGCAAGACCGCGATGGAAGCATGCCCGTCTGATGGGACTATCTTCAACTTGCCCGATTTACCCCTTCGAGGGTGTATATCTTTGAAGGACCAGATTGATGACCAGAGAGAGGGGAGGAGTGAATGAGAGCTGATAAAAATTCTTCTCCAAGAACTCGCCCTATGCCCCAAAATCACTCCTCAAAGGTCTTCTAGCAATTTGCCAATATCACGTAGTTCTAGAGGACCTACTGACCTTAGGAACAAAGGTAGAAACCCCAGAACAAAACTGATGCAATGAAACAAGCGAATCAGAGAGCTTGTAGAGTTTGCCCAACACCCAAAAATGGTGCCACCACATTTGGAAAACCGGTGCCACCGGATTTTACCTGGGTCACTATGAGTACCTCAGAAAAAATCGAAAACTTAGGCAAACAGAGTCGAAACTTGATGAAATTTGAAACTTAGCTTCTTCTAACCATAAAGAACTAGTTCACAAAAGATTTCCCCAAAAATCAAACTGTTCAAAAACCCGGTGCCACCAGATTTAGAAACTTGGTGCCACCCGTTTTTCCTCGCGTCTCTTTGCCCACCATAGAAAAAAATCCAAAACTAGCTCACACCGAGTCGAAACTTGATGAAATTTTAACCATGGGTTCTCCTAGTCATGAAAGACAAGTTCACAAAAGATATCCCCAATATTCAACCGTTGACCAAACCGGTGCCACCAGATTTCCAAACCTGGTGCCACCGGTTTTTACTACACGCAGGAAAATCTAGGGAAAATCAATAACTCAATCAAACGAGCTCCAAATGCAGCGAAATTTTAACCAGAGCTTCATAACAACTTAGAGAAACTTTTTCCAAAAGTGCTCCTAAAAATCAAGCGTTGACCGACTCGGTGCCACCGGTTTTCCAAACTCGGGGCCACCAGGTTTTCCTGGGCAGCTCGGGAAAAACTTCTCTCGAATCGATCTCTTGACTCACGCAACCTCTGGAGCTGAGATTTGGGGAGGAGTAGATCTACCCATTGAACAAGTTACTCTCAAGAGATCAAGTCCCCAAACCAAACATCTCATGCGGAATCAAGGATTTTTTGCAAAGGGCCAAGAACTAAGGGAAAAATGAAGAACTTCAAATCCGAGCCGATTCGTGGGGTTTGTGGGTGCAAGATCACCAGGAAAAAGGGCACAGAAGACCTATGTGTGATCCTCACAAAGACAACCCACTCAAATCGCTCTCAAATCTGACGAACAAAACTTCTTCCAAAAAGACCCTAAATATCCAAAAAAAAACAAAAACGCACGGGATTAAAGGATTTGGCACGAGATTAAGCGGAAGTATTCACTCTATGAATCAGTTAGCCATATCTAGTTACAAGCCACTCACAAGAAACACATATCTTAGATGGCAATAATCTCAAACAAAAAGCCAACTCTATCCTCTCTTCCTCTCACTAAGAGAACCTCAAAATGAAAGAGTACTCCCACCCTCTAGCCAAAGAGATGGCTGCCTAAATCAGCCACTCCTCCTATATATAGAGATCTCCGTACATAAAGACCAAAGTGCCCCTACACTAAGAGTTACAACACAAGCCCACGTAGGGGCATTTTGGTCAATACATGAATGCACTCATCGAGCAGGCACGCATCCATCAGGCCTTGCTTACCTCTGAAGAAAGCTCCTCGATCATGTCGTGTGTCCCCCACTTCGAAACTTTCCGACGCACCCGGATACCATCTTCGTCACGCCGGGCCTTCGGGCTTGGTTTTGAGGCACAAACTGAGAAACCGTCCTCCGTTGGTTTTACGGTAGCGCCAACAAACCCCGCGTATAAGGCACAACCTCACTACGCCAAGCATCGGGCACGCCAAGCCTTTCGCCTCTGGTGCCCGGACGGTCTACTCGGTTTTGCCCCGTTCCTTGACTCGGCCGCCACCATTGCACCGGCTTGGTGTTGATTTTGTGGAGGAAACCAACAAACCTCACGTGCGAGACGCACAGCCTCACCATGCCAAGCTTTGAGCAAGCCAAGTCTTTCACTTCCGACTTGGCTCGTTCCTTGACTTGGCCGCCACGTCCGCACCAGATTTTGGTTTTACGGCTAACCAATAAGCCCCGATGAGAGACACCTTTTTGCACCAGCTCCTCCATGTACACGACATCGTCTTGCTCTTCTTGCACTATGCAGACTGCACTTGATCTCGTCGTCTGTCGGATTCCTCGAACCAAGCCTACTTGTCTCTCCATCACATCGGATGCCACTCTGGCTAAGACCTTTCGCACTTGTTCTTAACCTGCAACAACGCAAACCAATCCACATCCAATACCTGCAATACTAGGTCAAGAGTCAGTCCACACAATGTTGTCAACCACTCATCACGAGTGCATTGACAACACACCACATAAACATATATAAGAATAGAACACATCACAACTCAACACACATAACGCACACAAAGCCTCAAATCATCTGGTCAATCGCTCATCATATATAAACCAAAGCACTTCTCAACTTGGTTTCTCAATTTTCTTTTATGTTGTAGAGGTAAAATTGTCTAGCCGGAAGACTCTATATATAGGCTATGGCTGGTTAGAGGGCTATCTTGAAACCCTAGTCATTTGTGAGGTTAGCCAATCGCTTATTGTTGGGAGAGTTGAGAGGAGGAGGTGATTAGTCTCTCCACTTCTTTATTCCTCCACTTTAGTGGGTAGGATGAAGGGAGGAGGCTAGCCTCATCATGTAAAGAATCTCTCAACGTTGCTTAGTGATTTGTTGGTGCTAATCTTGTCTCTCTCCCTCTAATCCCAAGTGTTTTTCTTTTATGGATTTTTGGGTTATTTTCGGTAGATTTTTTGTTCGTCGGATTTGAGTGCGTTTTCGAGGGGATTTCTTTGTGGAGATCACTCATAGGTTCTTTGTGACCATTCTCCTTGTGATCTATCACCCACAAATCTCATGAATTAGCTCGAATTTGATGTTTTCCTCTCTGCCGCGAGTTCATAGAGTTCTTCGCTTTGTTCCTCGATTCTGCAAGGCATGGTGAGTTTGGGGAGTTGATCTTCTCAAATCTGCTTCTCCACAGGATACATCTACTACTCCCCGAATCTTACGTCTATCGGTTGCACGAGTCGAGAAATCAATTCGGTTGAAGTTTTTCCCAAGGTTCGCAAGAAAATCCGGCAGTATCAGTTTTTTACGGTTTGGTCAACTGGTGATTTTGAGCAAAACCCGGTGCCACCAATTTTCGGTGATTTCTCTCTACCTTTGCGAAACCCGGTGGCACTGGTTTTCAGAACCCGGTGGCACCGGTTTCTTTACGGCAAACTGTGTGTTGTGATTCTTCTGATGAGTTTTGAGTGTTCGATCGATTGTTTCAGAGATGTGATTCTTGATTTGTTCCTAGAGTCAATAGATCTGCTGTGACTACGTGATCTTGACAAGTTCTTGAGGAATTCATTAGAAGTGATTTTGGGATATAGACCGAATTCTTGGAAATAATTTTTATAACCTCCTGAAGGATAGGATATAACCTCAAAATAATGAAGCAGTCCAATATCCTTCAAAGCAAAATCATCACGGAGCTGCAAAAGAAGTTTGTCCATAGCTGATCATTAGAGCTGACTAGAATAATATCGTCCACATAGATCAAGAAATATATTGTAACACCATTGTGATGAAAAGAAAACAGAGAAGTGTTCGCCTTTGGAAGCACAAAAACCAAGAGCAAAAAGCTTAGATATTCTGATGTGAATTGATTGGTTGGGCTTTTTGCCATCTGAAGTTATATTTGTTTGCCGACCTGCCGTAGTTCGGCACAGTCGTATGTAACGACTAAAATCCGTTTATTCACTTACACGCTGATGGGCGCTGCGGATGCTTCATGCCGTCCACCAGGTGCAGGATCAAGCGTATCACCGACGAAACACACGACATCCGTTCTTAGACAGGTACATACGAACCGTGAAACTGCAACCAAGAACGCAATGCATCATCACCTTGCAAAAGTCAGGCAACGATCCTCTCCAAAACAGAAACTGTGAAGAAAAATCAGAGGAGACGACGTACAGTGAACCACGCCATGCGTGTCTGCGCGTACATTTTTCTATCGCCGGATTGCACCGTAAGTAACGCATGTAGCTATGTCTGGCTTGTTGCTTGCCCTTAATTTTTTAAACTAATCCTCCAGCTCTTGCCACCTATGTGACCCAATCATTCCTGATTGCCAAGGGTCAGGCCGTGTATATATGTCTACCAAATCATCACACAACAGAATTCATCCTTAGTTCCATACATCCAAGCAAAGCAGTTCTCTTGCACTGTGCGGCAAATCTTTGAGAGAGCTACAACTTACTTCCTTTTCGGTGCGGTTGTATTACACGATCGAGCGACAGCAGAGGTATGGCTCGAGCTCGAGTTCTTGCAGTCCTGTTGCTAGCAGCAGTCGCCTGGCTATCGGCCGCGGCCGCTGATGATGACGCTTCATCGTCCCTGGCACCGGTTGGATGGTTGAAGGCGCATGCCACGTTCTATGGCGGCGCCGACGCCGCCGACACCATGGGTAAGTAACGTACTAGCTTAATCACTAACCATGCCAAGAAATGCAAGTGCACATGCAGGGGTGTAGCCAGGATTCAAACATGGGGGGCCAATTAGCCATAAGGGGGCCAAATAACTAATTTTAAGTCATAATAGAAAAATTTTACTGAATTTTCACTATTTTTTTATTTTCACAATGAAAATTTATTGTTTCTTGGAGCATTGGGGGGTGGGTGGGCAGGCCCCTGCCCCCCCCCCTTGGCTCCGCCCCTGTGCACACGCACGGCACACAGTTCATCATCGTGACGATGAATGTATGTCCTACTGTTGCGGCATGCAGGTGGCGCTTGCGGGTACGGGAACCTGTACTCGACCGGGTATGGCACACGAACAGCGGCGCTGAGCACGGCGCTCTTCAATGACGGCGCGTCATGCGGGCAGTGCTACAAGATAGCTTGCGACCGCAAGACAGCAGATCCGATGTTCTGCAAGCCCGGTGTCACAGTCACCATCACCGCCACCAACTTCTGCCCGCCCAACTATGCGATGCCCAGTGACAACGGCGGCTGGTGCAATCCGCCACGGGCATACTTCGACATGGCGCAGCCGGCCTGGGAAAAGATTGGCGTCTACCGCGGCGGCATCATCCCTGTCATGTACAAAAGGTGTGTGCAGATTAAAATTCCTCTTCTACTTTTATATTCTTCTAACTAGGCAGCAATAATTGTCCAAAGAAAAATATCACTAGCAACAACATCTTAATTACAAAATTCTTGCTTGCAGAGTACCCTGCGTGAAGCGAGGTGGAGTGAGGTTCACGATCAACGGGCATGATTACTTCAACCTTGTGCTTGTAACCAATGTTGCAGCTGCGGGCTCCATCAACTCCATGGATGTCAAGGCCTCCAACTCGAATAACTGGATTCCAATGGCGCGCAACTGGGGTGCCAACTGGCACTCTCTTGCATACCTCACAGGACAAATGCTCTCATTTAGGGTCACAGACACTGATGGACAGACCATTGAATTCACAAATGTGGTGCCAAAAGGGTGGAAGTTTGGCCAAACATTTGCATCCAAGTTACAGTTCAAGTGAGAGCTCCATGTGGAATTATTTCCTGTGATTGATTTGTGAGATGCTCAAAATAATACTTGAGAGTTCCTTGCGTTGTTCATCATGTGGCCGGGCTACTTGTGTGCATATAACCCTATTCTTAGTGGATATGCTTGGATTGTGTACCCGATTCATAGCAGATATGCATGGATGGTACCTCTTATTCTTTCTATTGTACATAAAGATATATAAATTATTGTGCATTGCTTACAAGCTCTTCATTCATGCAATTGTTCTCAATTCCTACATACAACCATACCTCATGTTTAGCTGATGATTGTTACGGAAAAAAATCTAAGGCTGACGATTAAAGAATGGGACATAGATTGTACAATAGCCATAACCATAACTATTATGTGTATGTGAACAATGACCAAAATGTTCCCGAATCATGTGGCTTGTGAAGCTTTTCGATAAAATATGAGGATAAACACATTGTTATTGTTATTGGCCTTCCTTAAGAAAAGAAAGGCCAGAGACGACGGAGGTTCTTATATATTGGTGTTAATTATTTCACTAAAGGTCCTTAAACTCTTGTCCCGAGTTCTCGTCCCGATCTTGGTACTCTCAAATGACACCATAACAGACGTTAACCTTGTCCCGGACACTCATCCTATCCTTACACTTATCCCGAACTCTTGTCCCAAATGCAAGCTTTCATCTCAGTCTTGATACCTTAGAAATGCAGAGAACAATCCTAAACAAAATTATCCCAAGCTCTCATCTAGGTTCATTAATTTGTCCCGATCTCTCATCCACTAAAATTTTCGTGATGTTTAATTTGAACTTGTTTTGAATCCTCGTGATTTATTTATAAAATTTTGAACAATGGATCAACTTTGAGTGGGTTTCAAATCCTAAAATTAAAGTTCAAATCCCACTCAAAATCCATCCAAAGTACACGAGGAATGGAAACCAAGTTCAAAATTGATAATAAAAAATAATGAGGATTTGAAACCAAGTTCAAATCCTACTCGAAGGTTCTGGATATGAAAGGTTGGGACAAGTTCATAGCATGTTATGTGCATTCCTAAAGTAGCAAGATTGGGATGAGAACTCAGGACCGTCACCAGCTGCAACGAGCACCGCAGGCGTCCCTCCCCACTGTGAGAAACTATGTGAGCGCATGGCCATGGGCGTCCCCACGGCATCCGCCACCGAGTGCAGGCATCACAGAAGAAGATTGCCACCTACTTCATCCGTCACACAAAGAGTGTTCATTTAGCTTTCAAAATTTGTCCCACAAATAGTGTACATTTTGCTCTCAGTGAAACTAATCTAATTAATTAAAACAATTTTTGTTCCAATAAAAAAGTGCATTGAGAAGTACATAGAGCCAATGAAATGATCAAGTGGTGCTTTTTCTCTGGCTGGCATGCTTTGACTTATCCCACTACCACGTCGTTTGACACGACCGAAGCAAAACTTGACTCCCCCTAACAATTCATGGTCCATAAAACTAAGCAGAGTAATTAGGGGTAGTATGACCTTTTCACAATTACTAATGTTTTCAAAATTTTCACAACGAACAATTTTTGTGGCACGGACGGAGAGAATACGCGTCTTGTCCCGGCCAATGGCGGACCTGCGACTAGGGCCGCCCAGGCCAAAGCCCTAGTCATGGCCCAACAAGGTCCACTTCCCCCTTAATTTTTGGTCCAAAAACAGGCCTTCAAAGGCCCATCAACTAGGGCAAGCAACATTCAGCAGAAGCAGAGCAAACACCGATAGAGGAGCACCACCGTCTCGTCCGCGTCGTGAGTGAGTTGCGAGGGGGATCCTGCCACCGCCGCCACCTGGTGCTCTACCCCGCCATCGCCGGTGCCTGACGGCCTAGCAAAACTACCCCCTGCCGTCTCCTGGTGCTCCTCCGGCCTCGCGCGCAAACGCGAGGTCGGATGCCATCTCTCTCCGTCATCGTAGCACTCTTCGTACATGTTGTGTTGCAGGCGCTGGCCACGAGCGACCTAGAGCTTCGTCGTAGGAGGTCCACGGGCGAGCTAGAGCATTGCAAGACCTCTGCTGCGAATGCGCGAGCATTTGGCTACAGGTGTGCTGGAGCTCCGCCGCCCCGGTCGCGCGAGTTGGATCACCCCCGCGGGCCACGCTACCAGTCGCGCGAGCTGGAGGTCCTCCGTGGTCGCGTCACTGGCCGGGCTAGCCAAGGTTTGCGGTGCTGTCAGGCAAGTTGCAGTCACACATCACGATGACAGGTGGGACCATGCAATGACATGTGGGGTCGCTACAGTTTAGAACCTAGTCGTTATCAAAAGTTGGGTCTGCCACTAGTCTCGACCGCTAGATGGCTTCAACACCACCATGCTGCCACCTCTCCTCGCACCCAGCCACTGCCACGTGGCTTCCTCACTGCCGCAAAGCCTCCTTGTTAAGCACACGACCGCCACCGCTACGATCGGCACATGGCTGCTGCCAACTGCAGTGCCACCACCAAGCTTAGATCGGGACAAATCAGCGACGGGGAGAAACAGAAAGAAACAAATCGAACCGTGCATTTTCCACTTATCGGTGGTGGGTAATTTTCACCAACTCCACAAAACTTTGAGTTTGTAGAGCATCCCCTGAGGCACTCTATGAAATCCATGGATCTGGAGCCTGATCCACTATTTTTTTGGAGCAGATCCGCTATGGAGCTGCTGAAGCTGAGAATGTTTGGCTGGAAAAACTCGGAGTGGAGTTGTTTTTTGGATCTGGAGCTGCGTGGAGCTATGCTAAACACACCCTTAAAAAGCTTACTCAAATAATTTGTATTGCTCTAATGCCACCCGGGTTTCGCAGCTGCAGGGGCCGGGCCAACGAAGATACCCCTTTGGTACTGGTGCATGTTGGAGCGCAATTGGCTAACACTGATGAGGTGTCTATTGTTAATTACTCCTCCTGTTTCATATTAGTTTGTCGTTTTGGCTTTTCTATATACATTTATTTTGCTATCCATCCAGATATATACTTATGTCTAGATACATAACAAAATAAATGTATCTAGAAAAGTCAAAACTACAAGTAATATGAAACGGAGTGAGTAGAGCATTGAGGATCAGAGTAGTAAAACAATCTTTCATGATATAGGAATGTTCATGATCTTATCATGCATGATTTTCCTATTATCCCACTCAATTCTAAGACTAGTATAATGATTGTACCATATATCATCCTACTAGTCTATCTACTAGATACGATTCTTGATAAGATCTAAGTCATGGTACTTATAGGATCTGAGTCATCACATTGGTGTTAGCATGGAATGGATGTTACATATTAAAATATGCATGCTTATACCATGTTCAAATTACAAAGTGGTTGAGCCAGTGTTGCTTTGTGACAAACGTTCCTCTAAACGGAATAAGGCTATTCACATTTGTATCCTTCTTTTCAAAACTAGTAACAATGCACGTGCGACACGCATGTGCTATATATATGGATACGACTGAACGTGCGATAACCGGTGATTCCCTGGAAGTGTTCCGTCTCCAGTAACCCTCTACCCTTGAAATTTCAAGGAGATTGTCAACTGACACATCCTTCCCCATCCCGTGAATTTAGGAAAATTTTCAACATCTGCGTGACACTCCTAGATGATTGCTTCTTTCAAAGTATGCAACAAATGTTATTATGGTATAACTTACTACGTAAACAAATTATTTATTTTCCTTCATAGCATTTCATCACAACCTTAAAATCCTTTTAGAATCATACCATTAACTAACTAATGGTGAAAAGCAGAACCTGTAGCTGATTCATTTGTTTAAACAGATGTTGCTACCATGTTCAAGCAAGAGCACACATATTTACAATACCACACATATTTATTAACCTTTTTCATACCATAAATAAGATTGATAGAAAAGATTTTAGGCCGCTTCTCCTACTTCAGAAGTTAAGGTCTTACTGTGGCTAGATGCTAATGACAACTACAACTGTTTTACATGAAAAAAAATATTTTTAAGAGATGAAGGTACCCTAGGAATTTTGACAGGGGCAGGTAAACCAATTTCATCCACTATTGAACTGCAAGTGACTCTAATTCAATTTTTGTTGAGCCTAGATCCAAACAATCACGACAACCAAATGTAAAGATTTGAAGGACATATGTCAGTGCTGAAGCTAGTGGTGAGCACATACTAAATCTGTGTGCAATAAACCTAACTGAGGGTCAAATATAATTGTGTATTTCAAATGAAATCAAGTTGCATGACCTACTAATTCACCTAAGTCGTATATATACCAGTTCATGACCTAGTTCCACGTACAGAAAAGGAAGATGTAGGGCAGGGGAATGAACTGACCCTGCAACTGCCTTTGGGGAGGCGGAGCTCCGCAAGGGTGAGGTGCTCGCTAACAGATAGGTCTCACTGGTCAGTGGTCACTGTTCGGCGTGGAGGTGCAGGTCAGCCGTCGGCATTGGAGGCGTTGGTGATCCAAGTGGCGAGGGAAAAGTGGCCACATGGCTCTGACGAACACGGCAGCGCCCCCGTCGCTCAGCCGACTCTTCCTTGAGGGTTCTCCATTAATGTCCCCAGGTATCTGGAAAAGTTAGCACAAGATAGTTCTAAGCACACATGATTACATGAATCACTTTGTAGTACTCTGAATATGTAGTTCAATACCCGAACTGCATGCAAATTTACAATGCACTTTGAAATATATTAGAACTCCTACTTTCTGTTCTCTAACATGCTTGTCAGATGACCGTAACGAAGGTATAAACTTCTGCTTGAAAACAATAAATAACAATTAATAATTCAATGATTTCAACAATCAACACAGACATTGTAGCATATAAACTTGTCTTAATAGAATCAATTAGCAATTTCAATGATTCAGCGCAGACATTAATTAACAAGGAACGGATGAATATAAAACTGGTAGAAACTTTAGGCAATAATCAATCGAGAGCACAAGCGGAGCACAATTTTCAGATTTAATTTGCTTGTTTCAAAGCAACAAAGCCACCCACATCACCCCCGCTGGCACAAATGTTATACTCACCAGTGAGAACGAGTTGTTGTTGTCTTTGCCGTTGTCTCTCCTGTTCGCATGGCAGCTGACCTGATCTCTAGGTATACCTTACCGTCCAACACCACATGGTGCTTCGGTCTGGCAGCCTACGGCACGCAGGAGGTGGAGGAGATGAGGCACCGCGCAGCAGGAGAGTCTCGGCGGTGGCTAGGTTACCGAAGTAGCTGCGGCGGGAACCTTCTCTCCAACGGCGCGAGATGCAGAGGGTGGCACACGCCATGTCCTCCGGAGTCACAGAGGACGGCGCAGTGTGCGAGCGGCGAGCCCGAGGGAGAGCAGCGCGGCTTGCTGGGCACACAGGGCAGCACAACACATGTGAAGAGAGAAGTACGTCGCACGGACTTTTCCGCTGGCACCATAGGCTGCTCCGACTCGGCGTCCGGTGGACTCTTGCGTCGGCAGCACAGGTGGTCCGGGCAGTGGTGTGTGTGCCGTGCGAGTCTTTTCGGAGAAAAAACAGAACGGGGGATCAGAGGGGGCTTCGTGGCCCGTGGGGACGGGATCGCGAAAGGGAAAAATAAGAGAGGTTGGTGCAGTGCGGGTACAACTTGTGGGTAGAGTCCGAGTGGGGGCGCGGGTGCAGGTGGTGGGCCCAAAACGGGTACAGGGGTGGGTAGACGCGGGGTGGGTGAGAAAAACATTATGTTTTTGGCAGAAATCCTCTTCAAATTGCGATTTTTTGGTCTTTTCATAGTCCTTCCACCCTATCCACTCCTAAAAACATATGACAGGTGGGTCCAGCGTGAGGGGTAAGGCGGGTCCAAATTGGGTGAGAATTATTTTCAATTGTTTTTGCTCCTTATAGTATAGATAAACTTTAATCTTTGAGGATTTTTTATGGTGCACAATACTACCACATACTACTCTTCGAAAAGAACTCGTATGAAAAGATCCAACGGTTGAGATTAATTGTATATTACTCTTAAATTGTATATGTAGTATGAACGAGTAGTATATGAGTATGATTGAAAATATGTAAAATGATATTATTGAAATATTTCTAATCTTTCTTAATTATCCTATCTCCATCCCCACCGTCTTTGCCCGCATTGCTGGTGCCGCCGTCCATGACTTGCCACCCTTTCTCCCTACCGCATTGGCGCCGCCACGGTCCCCTTCCCCCTGTCAAGTTTCCTTCCCACAAAATACAATTTACCCATACCGAAAACTGGTTATCCCCTTCCCCTGTCAAGTTTCCTTCCCACAAATTACAATTTTACCCATACCGAAAACTGGTTATACTCCGTACTAACACCTAGTAATATAATATTGTGCAGCATAAAAAGCTTCTCATCTTTATTATAACTACAAATATCTAAAATTTATATAGACAAAAAATGTGGTATTACTAGATTTATTATTGAATATTTGTCATAACATATAATTCTTTTTATTCAAGATAATATATTTTTTTATATTAATTGATGGCTCCGATCAGACGAATAATGAAGTTTGTATTTTTCTTGTACACATAAGGGATTACTAGTACTTCGATACTTCATGATCATGTTAAGTAACGTATCTTAGATAGTCTTTTTTTTTTGAAACGAAAAGAAGACATTCTGATATGAATTGATTGGTTGGGCTTTTTGCTATCTGAAGTTTATATTTGTTTGCCGACCTGCCGTAGTTTGGTGGCCGCTGCTGATGCTGCCGTCCAGGTGCAGGATCGAGCCTATCACTGACGAAACAATGCACGACATCCTTTATTCCTTTCTTAGGCAATAGTGCTGCTCTATTTAGTTCTCAAAAAATTTTGTCATATCAATCTTCGGACATTAAGTATTAAAGGTGAATTAATGATAAAAATTTATTTCATAACCTCTTTAAAATCGCGAGACGATTCTAACGAGCATAATAATACCATGATTAGATAATGTCGTGCCACAGTAAACAATTTCTAATAACGAATTAATTAGATTTAATGGATTCGTCTCGCGATTTCCTGTCTATTTGTATAATTAGTTTTGTAATTAATCTATATTTAGTCCTAATATAATGAGCCTTGAAAGAGGCTCCAAAAAATTTTGCCAGCTAAACTGGCTCTAATCGTGAAACTGCAACCAAGAAGTCACCTTGCAAAAGTCAAGCAACGACGATCCTCTCCAAAACAGAAGCAGCGAAGAAAACACCGACGAGATTACAGTGCGCCACGCCATGCGTGTCTGCGCGTACATTTTTCTATCGCCGGATTGCACCGTAAGTAATGCATGCCATGTGCACCGTACGTAGCTATGTCCGGTTTGCTTCATTAACCCAATCATTCCTGATTGCCGCCAAGGGTCAGGCCAAATCATCGCACAAATCGTCACAACAGAATCCATCCATTCAAACAGAGCATCAGTTCTTGAACTGTGCAGCAAACCTTAGCTTTGAGACTTGAGAGAGATATAGCTTATTACTCCCGTGCGGTTCTATTACACGATCGAGCGACAGCAAGTATGGCTCCAGCTCGAGTTCTTGCAGTCCTGTTGCTAGCAGTCCTGACGGCCGCGGCCACTGCTGATGACGGTTGCCGGATGGATGGTTGAAGGCGCATGCCACGTTCTACGGCGGTGCCGACGCCTCCGACACCATGGGTAAGTAACGTACTAGCTTTATCACTAATCAAGCCAAGAAATGCAAGCAAGTGCACACGGACGATGTATGTATATGCTAACTGTGTTCCGGCATGCAGCGGCGCTTGCGGGTACGGGAATCTGCACTCGACGGGGTACGGCCGTACGGCACGCGGACGGCGGTGTTGAGCACGGCGCTCTTCAACGATGGCGCATCGTGCGGGCAGTGCTACAAGATTGCCTGCGACCGCAAAAGGGCAGACCCGATGTTCTGCAAGCCCGGCGTCACGGTCACCATCACTGTCACCAACTTCTGCCCACCCAACTACGCGCTACCTAGCGACAACGGCGGCTGGTGCAACCCACCACGGGCACACTTCGACATGGCTCAGCCGGCCTGGGAAAAGATTGGCGTGTACCGTGGCGGCATCATCCCTGTCATGTACAAAAGGTTTGTGCAGATTAAAATTCCTTCTCTACTTAGGCAGCAATAATTATTGTCCAAAGAACAATATCACCAACAACAACATCTTGGTTACAAAATTCTTGCGTGCAGAGTACCCTGCGTGAAGCGAGGTGGAGTGAGGTTCACGATCAACGGACATGATTACTTCAACCTTGTGCTTGTAACCAATGTTGCAGTTGCGGGCTCCATCAAGTCTATGGATGTCAAATCCTCCAACTCAAATAACTGGATTCCAATGGCGCGCAACTGGGGTGCCAACTGGCACTCTCTTGCATACCTCACAGGACAAATGCTCTCGTTTAGGGTCACAGACACTGATGGACAGACCATTGAATTCACAAACGTGGTGCCAAAAGGATGAAAGTTTGGCCAAACATTTGCATCCAAGTTACAGTTCAAGTGAGAGCTCCATGTTGAATTATTTCCTATGATTGATTTGTGAGATGCTCAAAATCATACTTGAGTTCCTTGTGTTGTACATTGTGTGGGTTACTTGTGTGTGTATATAAACCAATTTATTTGTTTATTTATTGCATTGCTTACATGTTCTCCATTCATAGAATCCCAACATTTCGTGAGAGATGAAGATATTCACAAAAAATTAGCCAAAACAATCATGAAAATGATCAATGACATCCAACTCTCATGAAAATCATCTCACAGACCGGACTCTCAAATGAACATCAAATGATGCAAATCGTTCCCTCTATTTGTTCTTGATGAAACTTTATTGGGAATGTTAGGAAAATGTATTTTTTGTGATACATGTGAATGTATGTATTCGTGTGATTCATAGGATTGTGATTCTAAGTTTTGAAGAAGTAGGAGATTGTGATTTTTGGAGAAGCAGCGGAAAAAACAAAAAGAAAAAGAGAAGGAAAAAACGAATGAGAAAAAGAAAAGGGAGGGGACAGGGAGGGGAACATGTACTTTAGTATCGGTTCTCTCAGTACCGGTTATATCTGTACTAAAGGATCCCCTCTTAGTATGGATTGCCTAGTACCGGTTGAACAACCTGTACTAAAGGGGCTTAGGGCCGATACTAAAGGTCGTTCCCCAGCATTGACTTATGATGTAACACTTTTCAAAACTAGTGAGGAGGCTTTTGGAGCCGACGGTGATGAACAAAGGATATGGGTACCCCATGGGTCTCCACTGACAAAACTCTCGATCGACCATGAGAAGTCGGGCCAACATATCAGAAGACCAACCTACCTGACGGTGGGCTCGTCCGACCTGACGAGTGGGCCTAGAGCGACAAGATAGCTTTGCGTGCAAGTCAAGACACCGAAGACGGTGCCAACCAACCTAGATATCATAGACCTATCTGTAATCCGACTTAGATTGCTTTCCAAGATGTAATCGACCTGAATTTGGATCCACCACCATGTGAACCCTAGCCAGCCAGACTATATAAGGCAGCCTAGGGCGTCCTCTAAAGGACACGTTCCCTCTGCGCACAGCTACCTAGCAATTCAATCCACCAAAACAGGACATAGAGTATTATTCTCCGGAGGTCCGAATCTGTATAAACCCTCGTGTATCTCATGCTTGTCGTGATCACCATTAGCGTTCTTGAATCCACGATCCCTTCTACCTACAAATCAACCTCTTGGGTAGCCCCTTGAGGACTATCCGAGCATCAGAATCTGACTAGGGTGTTGTGTAGTAGCTAATGATATATTGATAATTGCTTGTTTTATTCATATATGTATGGCATGGTATGTGTTGACGCCTTTCCGGAGCCAACAAGCACGCGGAGGAGCTCCTTGCCGCACCTCTGCGTAGGGCGGTCAGACCGCGTCGGAGGGGCGGTCAGATCGAGGTCGCCGGGTTCACCGGCGAGAAACCAACGAACGCCCGCCCGGGAGGGACCCTGTCGGGGCAAGCGCACCTTGGGTTGTCCTAGGCTCGGCAGGCCAGTTAGGACGTCCTCTCATGCCGTGGAGATAGTAGAGGAATGGAATATGGGGTTGTAAAAGTAGGGTAAAGAGGAACAAAAAGGTAAATACGATAAACGATAAGTTTGATAGATTCGATTGTGCATTTCTCAATCGGCCGTGGCCCTTTATATTTATAGGGAGGGGAGGTCTTGCCCCTGCTGGAGTCAAAGTCCTAACAAATCTCATGCTAAAATACAACTTCAACTCGGTTTACACAACCCAAATCCGGTCCAACCGCCTAGACCATGCGGTCTAACCGCCCTAGCGACGTGCAGATCTTTCATAAGCCATATCTGTTTCATCTGGACTCCGATTTGGACGTTCCACATATGAATTTTGATCTACTCGACGAGACCTATCTAATGGTGAATTCCAAATTGTCTTTTGAGGACTTTTACCAGGGCGGTCTAACCGGAATAGTGGGGCGGTCTAACTGGTTTCGCCCAGACCTGCCAATTTTGGGTGCGAACATACCCCCTTATTTTCTGGTAAAGCTTGCATGCTAGAAAATATTCTCAATGATCATAATCATCTAAAGATGATAATGAACAATATATCGCCCGTATGATGGATTCTAGACTCTTTATGAATGATATGGTAACCGAAATAAAATTGTAGTAAGTACAACATGTATCGAACTGCAATTTCGGCTTTCTGAACAACATATCTAATAACTGAAATCTTGATATGGCCATGGCGGCCAACCGTAGTTCCTTGGTGCATCACAAGCATAATATTGATAACTGTAAAAAGAAGACCAAGGATTATATGAAAACCATGAATTGTAATTAGGTATACCTGGATATGGAGTCCATGGCACATGCATAGATGGAATAAATGATGAAGACCAATGTGACGATCGTCGATGCTTCTTTGCTTTTGGTGATGAAGAATTCCAAATTTGATCTCCTAACCGATTGCTTTGTTTTTGCTCGGCTATCCCCTGATATTTATGTAATAACTCAGCAAAACTTGGCTTCTTTCTCATCACCTTGCCCTTCGGCATAACATTTGTCGCAACACCAGAATTTTTGGCAAAGCCGGTCAGACCGGGTTGGGCACCGGTTAGACCGGTTCCTTCAGAACCAGAGCTAGATTGATGCCCAGCTATGTTTTTGGAAACATGTGTATCCTCGGGGAGAACTTGATTAGTAGAATTAGCTGATGATTTTTCAGTATGCGGCTTTTCTGTGTCTAGTGTCAAATCTGAATTTTTATTTAATCTACCATCTTTTTTGACACGATAGACTTGTTTGATCACCTTTCACTTATTTTCTGTGTTGACCGATTCTTTTGATCAAAACGGTCATTACACATAGGTGATGGCTCATCAATTATTGGCTCTCTATAAGTAATACAATTAGAATTGAAGTAATTAGGAGCAGACAATATATATGAATTATAGTACCATGGATGACAGAAATAATGCATATTAAGTAAGCTTCCCATGGCATATGCATTGATGATCCATATGGAGGAAACAACATTAATTTGTGAGAGTTACTCCATTGTCGACTCTTGTTATGGAACTTCTCTTTAAGAGAAGATTTTGGGCGTTTGGAATTTCTAGACCGACTAGCATCATTGACATTCTTTTGTCTTTGAGTTTTAGCCGGAAGTTTTTCATTGGACTTCAGCTTTTCTCTTTGATGCTTACGGCCTTTGGATTCAATGTTTTTCCAAACACCAATTTCGGGCTTTTTGGGTTTAACCATCTTTGATTTTGATTTATTTTGCAAAAGCCTGGGAGAGGCGGTTAGACTGGGTTGCCCCCCAGTTAGACCGACCTCAGTGCAACCAGTAGTTTTGCCTTTGTTTTGTTACCCCCCGAGTGTCGAAGTACTAGATGTAGCCTCTATGCTCTTGCTAGGGGATTTTGGGTCAACAATTTCGACTAGAGATGGTCGACTTGTTTTTTGACCAACAACATCACAACTTGGCAAATCTTTGCAAGGATTTATAATAACATTAGCCGGCTTTTCAATAGCCAACTTTTGAATAGCAGGAATTGAATCTATGCTATCCTTTTTATATTTGAGACAATAATTCTCAAAAATAGATAAAGCACCAGATATGTTACCTGAGGATCGCATCTCCTTTAATATGTCGAAGGTACATGGTTGCTGCACCTTCTTCATCTTGATGAGGCCCTAGCATAGATCTTCAAACGACGCCATATTGCTCAGACTTGATTTCAGCTATCGAAACCGAAACACCTTCGTTCCCCAGCGGAGTCGTCAATTTGTTGACGCCTTTCCGGAGCCAACAAGCTCGCAGAGGAGCTCCTTGCCGCACCTCTGCGTAGGGCGGTCAGACCGGGGTCGCCGGGTTCACCGGCGAGAAACCAACGAACGTTCGCCCGGGAGGGACCCCGTCGGGGCAGGCGCACCTTGAGTTGTCCTAGGCTCGGCAGGCCAGTTAGGATGTCCTCTCATGCCGTGAAGGTAGTAGAGGAACGAAACATGAGGTTGGAAAAGTAGGGTAAAGAGGAACACAAAGGTAAATACGATAAAAGATAAGTTTGATAGAGTCGATTGTGCATTCCTCAATCGGTCGTGACCCTTTATATTTATAGGGAGGGGAGGTCTTGCCCCTGCTGGAGTCAAAGTCCTAACAAATCTCGTGCTAAAATACAACTTCAACTCGGTTTACACAACCCAAACCCGGTCTAACCGCCCTAGCGACGTGCAGATCTTCCATAAGCCATATCTGTTTCATCCAGACTCCAATTTGGACGTTCCACATATGAATCTTGATCTACTCGACGAAACCTATCCAATGGTGAAGTCCAAATTGCCTTTTGAGGATTTTGACCAGGGCGGTCTAACCGATTTCGCCCAGACCTGCCAATTTTGGGTGGGAACAGTGTGATAAGTCTCTAAGTCATTACCGATGTCGATCTGAAGTTGTCACCTAAATAGTTAAGTGATCGGAAGTTCGGAACATATATATGTTTAGTGCACTTATAAGCTGATGAGCGCTGCTAATGTTTAGGTCCAGGTGCAGTGCTGGAAGTGTGATCACCGGTACGTGCCTCTGAAGAAACAAACGACATCCTTTCTTAGACAAGGGGAGCCGTTCAGTTCACCTTCGAAAGTCAAGCAAATGATCCTCTCCGTAAGAGATTACGCGAACCACGGTATGTTCCTTCTCGATTGCACTTTAAGCCATGCACGTCGCGGCTGCTGCACGGCCACATGATCATGTGCACGTTAGCTCTTCATGTTGTTTAGCATATCCTCTAGCAACCCATCAATCGTGATTTCAAAGGCTAGTAGCACGCTGTAGCAGCATATATATATACACAAACAATCGTCGTGCCACCATCACAACGAAATCCATCCATACACAAGAGTTCTTCCATTTGATTTGCAGGCAGCTCCACTTTCTGAGCTAGTAAAAGAGAGAGTAGCTTCTTTCATCGTCTCGTGCAGTTTTCATCAGAGGCATACAAAACCTATATGGCTCCAGGTCGAGTTTTCGCAGTCGTGTTGCTCGCAGCCACTGCCTGGGTGTCGGGCGTGGCCGCTCGCACACCGTCGTCTCCGGCACCGGACGCATGGCTGAAGGCGCATGCCACATTCTACGGAGGCGCTGATGCCTCCGGTACCATGGGTAAGCTATCTAGCCGTTCAAGAACCTGGGAAGAAGCTTTCTCTGTGCCATGACCATATATTTATTTCTGTAAGGAAAGAGTCTAAATTACACCCATCAAGTATAATCAAAGTCTGGATAACACCTAAATAATTTATTGATTCAGTTTACCCTTTAAACTATGTCATCTGGTTCAATTTACCACTTAACATAATTTGTTTTTTTTATCTATGCACAAGTGGAGTTTTAAGTATTTTGTAAGTTTATAGCAGACAACATAAGATATGTTAAAAATATATCATGAATTTTTCATCACTGTTGTGATAGGGTAAGATATTTAATAATAAAATTTATCCTAAAGATACAAAATTATTTAAAACTAATGATGAAAAATTTATCAAATATTTTTTAATATAGGTTATGATGTCCACTACCACCCTGCAACGTCTCAAATTAAAATTCAATGCAACTTGTGCATGGAGAAACAAAAATGATAAATTATATTATGGGGTAAGTTGAACCAAAATGTCATAGTTTAAGAGTAAATTAAACAAAACATAGTTTAGGAAATTACTTGAACTTTAGCTATATTTGAATGGAGTAATTTGAACTTTTTCCTTTTTTCTGATCGATACATGCTTATATGTTTGGCAGGTGGTGCGTGTGGGTACGGGAACCTATACTCTCAGGGCTATGGCACGCGCATTGCGGCGCTCAGTGCAGCCATATTTAACGATGGAGTTTCATGCGGACAGTGCTACAAGATCGCGTGCGACCGCAAGAGGGCGGACCCAATGTTCTGCAAGCCCGGTGTCACGGTGACAGTCACCGCCACCAACTTTTGTCCGCCCAACTACGCGCTACCCAGCGACAACGGCGGCTGGTGCAACCCGCCGCGCCCCCACTTTGACATGGCGCAGCCGGCGTGGGAGAAGATCGGCGTCTACCGCGGCGGGATCATCCCCGTCATGTACAAAAGGTGTGAAAGATAAAAGAACTTTGTCTTTAATTTCCTAGCTACGCATTATTCTCCCGAGTAAGAATTTTCTAACGAATTAAATATCACTCTTGGTGGAAGCATATAAATTACTTGATAGAAATTGTTACTTGCAGAGTTCCTTGCGTGAAGCGAGGTGGCGTGCGATTCACGATCAACGGGCACGACTACTTCGATCTTGTCCTTGTGGCCAATGTGGCAGCTGCCGGCTCCATCAAGTCTATGGATGTCAAGAGCTCGAGTTCGGATAAATGGATACCGATGGCGCGCAACTGGGGTGCAAACTGGCACTCTCTTGCATACCTTACCGGGCAAATGCTCTCGTTTAGAGTCACTGACACCGATGGGCACACGCTTGAATTCACAAATGCGGTGCCAAAGGGATGGAAATTTGGCCAAACATTCGTGAGCAAGTTACAGTTCAAGTGAGAGGGTCCATGCATGTGGGATTATTTCTTGTGATTATTGATTTCTAGGAGTTCGATTTCAACGTGGTTGAGTCAGTTGCTTGTGTTTGTGTTGTACACTAAGTGAATTATTACTTGTATGTGGGTTCCTATTCAGCAGCTATATGGCTTGGATGTCACATTCTTTTTATTGCACATATATTCAATGTTTAAATTAACTTTTACTTGTGTGTGTAAAGACGTATTACGTGCTCATGTACATACATCCATTATAGTAGTTATCTTGACCTCGAATCTTATTAGTTTTGACTAGGGACCATAGCTGGGGATCAATATACATATTTTGCCTTTTGGCTTAAGTGTGAAGCTGGGTGTCATGGTGAACTGCACTGTTTAACAGCAACATAGAGTGGCAGATGTTCTTTACATAGACGACAGATGGTCAGGAAACTGCCTTTCGCAACAACTCTTATTAGTCTGGACTAATGTGTAGCGAACATGGCCTCATATGGTATTTGGTCAAAGCTTAATTTTGGTGATTAATGACAACATGATCAATGAGACTAACCATATTGTCTAGCATGTCTTTGTAGACAATTCTAGGTCCCAAGGATGCAGAAATACCATATGCCAAAATGAGAAGATAGTGTATTTTTCAAGGGTCAAAACCGCGGAAGAAAAAGAAAAGAAATGTCACCGTCGGATGAACCGACGGTACCCTTGGAAGCGGCGTCGGTGCAATCACAGGATGAAGTGGTACACTGCGTGAAGACTCAAGACAACATAAAGATTACCGGATCATCTGACACCCACATTTCTAGTTGCGCCGGATGAATCAAGAGACCAAGCCTGCAGAGATCAGTAGCACCGGATGAACCGATGGGTGAGCAGCGGTTCATCCGACGGCGTCTAATCAGCTAACAGAGACATTTGGGCGTGAAGCTCTTCAGCACCAGATGAACCGATGGTCAAAAGGAGTCAATCATTGGTTCATCCGGCGGGCCCGTTTTAGCTAACAGAGACGCTCGGAGAAGATTTCCATCAGCACCGGATGAACCGACGGTTAAGCGAAGAGACCGTCGGTGCAAGCGTCAGAGGATATGTGTCAGAAGAGATGCAACGGCTAGGTGATGTGGAGGGCACCAGATGAACCAATGGCCCTGGAATTCTAGCATCGGTTCACCCGACGCTATGGTTTTCAGTGGTCGTTAGCCAACGGCTCTTTGGACGCCTTGGGCTATTTATACCCCCTCCACTCCACCATTTGGAGTTGCTGGAGTGTGTGCAAGTACAGAGGAGTTCAAGACTCATAGAAGATCATATTCAAGCCATCCAAGTGCTAAATTTCTCATCCATAGACTTGCACATGCTTTGTGTGTGTGCTTAGTGTTAGGTTTAGCTTAGAGCTAAGTGAGTGCAAGGTGTGCCTACCTTGTGAGGTGATTCTCGAGTGGATCAAGTTGTACGAGGTGTGCCGGAAGCCTTGGAGCCTAGGTGGCTCTCCGGCAAACGTCTTCGACCCTCCGGCTTGGTGTGGAGCAGCGAGGACACTTTGTGCGGGGGACGTGGAGACCCCCTTCCCTTGGTGGAGAAGCTCCTTACTGGAGGCGGCATCAAGGTGACCAAGGGAGCTTGGCGAGTGCCTTCGTGGCGAGCCTTTGTGGCAAGTCAAGTGGTGCTCTTGGGAGAGACTTGGTGACCGGGAAGCAATACTCTTGTGTAGAGTGCTTCAACGTGGACTAGGGGTGGCTTAGTGCCTACCGATACCACGGGATAAATCGCGTGTCAAGAGTTTGCTTCCTCTCATCCCCTTTACGTTTCCGCATTACATTCTTGCAATCCTTGTTTGCCTTTACTTACCTAGAGTAGTATCTTACTAGGATTGGCTATAGGTTGCAAAACTTGTTTTGGGATGGGAGTTTCACACTAGAACAACCCTAGTTGCACATCTAGATAGTATGTTCTAGTTTATGTTTGATGCAAATAGTGTTAAGCCATAGGATAAGTTTTTAAGTTCTCTAATTCACCCCCTCCCCCTCTTAGGCTACGAGCATCCGATTTCTTACAAGTGGTATCAGAGCCGGGACTCACTTCCTTCACAAGGATACGCCAATTCGATTGGCAATTTGTGAAAATCGGCTCATTGGATCGGTTAGGCTTCACCGCCTAGTGAGTTGCTCTTTAGAGGATGAAAGGGGTGGATACCATAGGTTTGGCTCCACATTTCGATGGCACGGGCTACTCTCGTTGGAAGGTCCTTATGGAAGCTTATTTACAAGCTAAGGATCTTGATGTTTGGAGGGTCACCGATGAGGGTGTTAGAAATGGTACTAGGAAGGAAAAGCAATTTGATTTTATTGCAAAGAGTATCATTTTATCCTCTCTAGATGTAGGTGTTTTCAATAGAGTTTTTACTAGTGAAAATGCTCATGAGCTATGGAATACCATCAAAGAACAAAATGAGGGTTCAAAAGAAGTTGCTAATGAACGCTATGGTTGTCTCCTTGAGGAATTCAATAGCTTTAAGCAACTTGAGAATGAAAATGCCGAATCTATGTACTCACGCCTAAATGTTCTTGTCAATGAGATTAATGCTTTAGGTGTGAAGAACATCACGGACTTAAACATCAACCGCAAGATCCTTCAATGTCTCCGGAAGCCCGACTATGACTTGGTGAAGGCTATCATCTATGAGAAGAAGTTTGAAGACTTGAAACCATCTCAAATCTTGAGCAAGATCATGTCACATGAATTGCAAATCATGCCCAAGTCTAAGAAAGCTTCCAAGGAAGAGCTCAAGACAAAGGAAGAACCAAAAATTGAGCTCAAGCCAACACCCCAAGAGCCATCTTCTCCAACCGCAAGTCATGATCTCTCAAGCCGACAAGAAAGCTCAAGTGAAGATGATGAAGGTGATGACGATGAAGGCTCCTCAAGTGATGAAGAGGTCGAGTCGATGGTTGCCATGTACGTGAAGAAAATCTTCAAGTATGTGAAGAAAGTCAACATGTACGGCTACAACATCCACTTGAGAGAAGGGCGTCATCATCAACACATCAAGTTCACCAAGATCAAGCGCAAGCCCAAGAAGAAGGTGGTCAAGGAGAGGAAGCCAAAGCAAGAAGCACTCACCGCCGTCCGTGAGTGGATAAGTGGTGGAGAATCAAGTTCTTGTAGCTCAAGCGATGAATCAAGCAAGAACTTCACCACCCGCTTCATGCAAGGTCCCTTATCGTCATCACACATGTGCCTTATGGCCCAAGGTATGGAAAGCAATGTGAGTGATGATGAATCCGACACCACCTCTATTGATGATCTTGTTGAGCTAGTAAATGAGCAAAAAGGGATGCTAGAAAAACAAGCTAATGAAATTAAAGAACTTAATACTCTCAATGATCTTAGTGCTACCCTTGCTATAAATTATGAACATTTGTTGTGCAAATTCAAATTGCTTAGCAAGGAGAATGAAGAGCTAAAATCTAAGCTAGAGAGCATTGAGATTAAAACTAGTGATCCCCTTGAGCTTAATAAACCATCTATTCCTTATGCAATTCATATCTCCAAGGTAGATGCTTCAACTTCTTGCATTGATTTAATTGATGAATCTTGCTCACCATCTTGCAATGAGAATGTTAAGATTTTAAGCATGAAGAATGATGAGCTCAAGCAAGAAGTGAAATGGCTCCGAGAGAGGTTGGTTAACTTGGTGGGCAAGGGCAAGAACAATGAAGAACAAGAAGAAGCCTCTCAAGACATGAAGAGCAATGTCCAACCTTCTCAAGATAACCGTGATGACATGGTGAAGAAGCTTGAGAAGGGATCAACCATGACTTGCTACAAGTGTCATGAAGAAGGGCACAAGCTCTACAAATACCCTCAATTTGTCAAGAAGATGGACAAGGGTGAGAAGAAGAAGATGAACACCACCATCAAGAGCTCTCTCATCTACACCAAGCCCAACCGCAAGAACAAGATCAAGAGCAACTCCTATATCATCAAGAAGAAGGCTAATGGAAAGGTGGTTGCACACAAGGTTGGGAAGATGAAGGAGTGGGGTTGGAACCAACCCATTTGGGTGCCCAAGGAAGTCATCACCAACATGAAGGGGCCTCAAGTGGTTTGGGTTCCTAAGGCCACGTGAAGGCCTTGAGTTCGGGGGTTTGGGAGGTTTGGCACAAAGAAGATGAAGATTCAAGCCTAGAAGCCAAGCTTGCAAGATTGGACATGTGTTGCCCAAGTTCCCCGGTTGAGGTAATGAAAACTAACTCATCTCATGTATCATTGTAGCTCCATTACCTTATTTAGGTTACATTTGTTGCTTCGCCTAGTTGTTTACATATGGTAGGTTGCTTGTGTCATGTGCTAACCCATGAGCAACCTACATGGTTCGATTAGTGCGTAGGAAAGCTACACTTGTTTCTTTCATGATGCATATTTTCATTTATATCTCTTTGCATCATGAGCGAGCTATAGGGTTAGCTTCCCTTTTGTTGTCATAAACAATGTGCATACATTTGGTTGGTGATTCAAAACACTAAATGCAGACATTTAGGGGGAGCTCATCCTATGATTTGTTTATGGGACTAACATCATTTCAAGCTTATCTTGTGTAGTCCCTTGGTGACGCGTTCCGGTGCGGTGCTTCATTCTAAGAGAATGCTATTTCACTCTAAATGTGATCTAACATCTCTAAGAGAGTGAATATAGCAATATGAGCTTCATGCTATTGAGTCATGTCCTTGCGAGCTTATGTCTCTATATAAGTTCAAAGGCAATGTACTCATACATTCCTAATCCTTGTGGTACCCCAAGTGTCTTCTTTGCAAGCTTCTTTCAAAGTGGTATCATCTCCAAGTGATATCATTTTCAAGTGGCTTATCTCAATGTGGTGCCAACAAGGTAGAGAGGAAAAACCCCTGGAGGTATGCAATGCTCAAAATCTACAAGTGGTAATGTTACAAGAACTTTCTTGTCTTATCTCTTGTCTTTTAAGCTACCTCCTTGCATGATATGCTCTAAGCCTCCTTATCTTACAAATATTTGTAGTTGTGCACTTGTTTTTCACACTATCTTTTTGTGCACACACTTAGAGGGAGCTTAGTTTATATCATGCTAGTCTCATGAGCTTGTGATCCACCTTAGTTATTCGCACACGTGGTATCTTCATTGATATCATACATATGGATCATGGTTCATGCGGCTTTCTCCCTTGTATTTAACATTTCTACTTGAGCTATGATTGCTAGGACTTGCTAAACTTCCTTTGGAGACCCTTTTGTTTTGGGCACTTTTTGGAGATTTTATTCCAAAGGGGGAGAATTTGGAGCCAAAGCAAGCCAATGTTTCCAAAGGGGAAGTAGCAAGCTACATGTAAAGAGAAGATCATGGAAGAGGGAGAACACATCTAGGGGGAGTTGGATGATGGTAAGCATCCAAGCAAGTGTAAGTGGTTCAATTTTGTCAATTTTTGCAAATTTATGCTTGCTTTGGTTGTGTTGTCATAAATCACCAAAAAGGGGGAGATTGTAGCGAACATGGCCTCATATGCCATTTGGTCAAAGCTTAATTTTGGTGATTAATGACAACATGATCAATAAGACTAACCATATTGTCTAGCATGTCTTTGTAGACAATTCTAGGTCCCAAGGATGCAAAAATACCATATGCCAAAATGAGAAAATAGTGTATTTTTCAAGGGTCAAAACCGCGGAAGAAAAAGAAAAGAAATGCCACCGTCGGATGAACCGACGGTACCCTTGGAAGCGGCGTCGGTGCAATCACAGGATGAAGTGATACACTGCGTGAAGACTCAAGACAACATAAAGATCACCGGATCATCCGACGCCCCCATTTCTAGTTGCGCCGGATGAATCAAGAGACCAAGCCTGCAGAGATCAGTAGCACCGGATGAACTGATGGGTGAGCAGCGGTTCATCCGACGGCGTCTAATCAACTAACAGAGACGTTTGGGCATGAAGCTCTTCAGCACCGGATGAACCGACGGTCAAAAGGAGTCAAGCATCGGTTCATCCGGCGGGCTCGTTTTAGCTAACAGAGACGCCCGGAGAAGATTTCCATCAGCACCGGATGAACCGACGGTTAAGCGAAGAGACCATCGGTGCAAGCGTCGGAGGATATGTGTCAGAAGAGATGCAACGGCTAGGTGACGTGGAGGGCACCGGATGAACCGATGGCCCTGGAATTCTAGCATCGGTTCATCCGACGCTATGGTTTTCAGTGGACGTTAGCCAACGGCTCTTTGGACGCCTTGGGCTATTTATACCCCCTCCACTCCATCATTTGGAGTTGCTGGAGTGTGTGGAAGTACAGAGGAGTTCAAGACTCATAGAAGATCATATCCAAGCCATCCAAGTGCTAAATTGCTCATCCATAGACTTGCACATGCTTTGTGTGTGTGCTTAGTGTTAGGTTTAGCTTAGAGCTAAGTGAGTGCAAGGTGTGCCTACCTTGTGAGGTGATTCTCGAGTGGATCAAGTTGTACGAGGTGTGCCGGAAGCCTTGGAGCCTAGGTGGCTCTCCGGCAAACGTCTTCGACCCTCCGGCTTGGTGTGGAGCGGCGAGGACACTTTGTGCGGGGGACGTGGAGACCCCCTTCCTTTGGTGGAGAAGCTCCTTAGTGGAGGCGGCATCAAGGTGACCAAGGGAGCTTGGCGAGTGCCTTCGTGGCGAGCCTTTGTGGCAAGTCAAGTGGTGCTCTTGGGAGAGACTTGGTGACCGGGAAGCAATACTCTTGTGTAGAGTGCTTCAACGTGGACTAGGGGTGGCTTAGTGCCTACCGATACTATGGGATAAATCGCGTGTCAAGAGTTTGCTTCCTCTCATCCCCTTTACGTTTCCGCATTAAATTCTTGCAATCCGTGTTTGCCTTTACTTACCTAGAGTAGTATCTTGCTAGGATTGGCTATAGGTTGCAAAACTTGTTTTGGGATGGGAGTTTCACACTAGAACAACCCTAGTTGCACATCTAGATAGTATGTTCTAGTTTATGTTTGATGCAAATAGTGTTAAGCTATAGGATAAGTTTTTAAGTTGCCTAATTCACCCCCTCCCCCTCTTAGGCTACGAGCATCCGATTCCTTACATAATGCTTCTTGTTATGAAAAAAGTTTGGACTAGTATCAGCCTATGACTAATGCTTCTTGTTACCAAGAATTACTGTTATTACCTATAGACGCGGTCACACCTTAAATAATAATAAAGTCCTTGTACATGAAAAAGGGTCACAAATTGTAGTCCATGTATGAGATGCTAAATACAGTTAATCTACCATTGTATGCTTTATTGTTCCAAAAAATTAGCATGCTATCTTCGCGACACAAATATGTTGTACAAAGATTCATATAGCAGAAAAAAAAAGACAAACGATTTATAAGCAAACAATTGCCGTAAGAGCACATGAAGCACTTGAACAGAGCACCAGTATCTTGCAATTTCCATGTAATCAAAAGCTTGTGTTAGCCATATAAGTGCAAAGCCCAATTTAGTCTATTCAGTTTGACAAAGCATTCCTAGTACAATTGAAGGAATGGACAGCGTTTCTTTTTGGGCAACACAAACTGCTGATGGACTTCCACACCATCATGAACTTAACTAAAGGTAATATAACATACAAATTGCCTATCACGAACTAAAATAAAAGGTTATTTAGATTGGTACCATTACATTTTTTCAAAGTTAGAGATATATCATTACAAGTCACCTATTTTCTTCTAGTCGATGGTCGCACTGTCTTCCGTGAAGAGGATAAAGCCGCGGCAGCCTTCGCTTACTTCGACAGGATTCTTGGCGTCAGCCACGAGCGTTCCTGCGCTCTCGACTTCGTGGAGTTGGGCCTCCCGCGGCTGGACCTAGAGGACCTCGCCCTCCCCTTCTCTGAGGCCAAGGTCGTCAAAGATCTCCCGCTGGACAAGGCCCCGGGCCAGACAGTTTCACGGGTCGCTTCTATAGATCTTGCTGGTCGATTATCAGAGGTGATGTGCTGCGGGCATTCAACGCCCTCTCTGATCTTGATTTCCGCAGCTTCCACCATCTGAATGGCGCTCTCCTCACGCTCATACCCAAAAAACCGGACCCGGTCGCTCTCTCAGATTATCGCCCCATCAGCCTAATCCACAGCTTTGGGAAGCTTTTTTCCAAAGCAGTCGCTAACCGTTTCGCCCCGCACCTTTCTTCTCTAATCTCCCCCAACCAAAGTGATTTCATCAAAGGTCACCTCATCCATGATAACTTCCGCTACGTTCTCGGCACGGCCAGAACGCTCTCTGCTCGAAAGCTTCCTAGGATCATGTTCAAGATTGACCTAGCCAAAGCCTTCGACTCGGTCAGTTGGATCTTCCTTCTCGAGCTCCTTTCGGCAGTCGGCTGCCCACGCACGTGGACTAACTGGATCTCCATTATCCTATCCACTGCTAGCACTAGGGTTATGCTAAATGGTGTCCCTGGCAGCGGATCTGCCACGGTCGAGGCCTGCGTCAGGGAGACCCCCTCTCCCCCATGCTTTTCGTGCTGGTCATGGAATGTTTCCATGCCCTCTTTCGCAAGGCGGGATCCCATGGTCTCCTTCTGGACCTCGGGAGGAACATCCGCTTTCGTACCTCTCTCTACGCAAACGATGTGGTCGCTTTCTTCTCTCCGGTTGAACTTGATCTACGGGTCGTCAAGGCGGTGTTGTCGCTCTTCGACAGCGCTGCTGGCTTGGCGGCTAAATACTCCAAGAGCTAGGTCTACCCCATCAACTGCTCCGAGGAACACCTGTCTTTGGTTCGCTCTATTCTCTCCTGCACCATCGCTGACTTCCCTTGCACCTACCTTGGTATGCCTCTATCTATTAAAAGGCTACCCAAGGCTGCCTTGCAGCCACTGGTCGATAAGGTCGCCAGGCGCCTGCCTCCCTGGCAGGGCAGACTGTTGAGCTGCAGTGGTCGCCTCGTCCTCGCAAAGTCCACCCTCTCTGCCATCCCGGTGCATATTTCGATGGCGATCTCCATCTCCCCTTGGGCACTACGCGCGGTCGAAACTCTCATCCGCGGCTTCCTCTGGTCCGGCACAGAGGTGGCTTCGGGCGGTCGCTGTCTGGTCGCTTGGGTGAATGTCACCTGCCCCACGCACTGCGGTGGTCTCAGTCTGCCCAACCTCCGTGCCTTTGGTACGGCGTTGCGCCTTCGTTGGCTTTGGCTGGCAAGGACTGACCCGGACCGGACGTGGGCGGCGTTCCGTTTCCTAGTTGACCAGGCCACGCAGGCTTTCTTCGACGCCTCCATCTCTGTGGAGGTAGGGGATGGTACCAGCGCACTCTTCTGAGAGGACAACTGGATCTCCGGGTGCTCCGTTAAGTCCTTGGCACCCAACCTCTGGGCAGCGGTCTCGCCGAGGGTGCGTCGGTCCCGCACGGTCGCTGAGGCCCTGCAGGTGGGGGTGGTCGGGATACGTTGGGTCGTGGACGTCACCCACGCCCGAACTGTGCAGGTGATCTTGCAGTACCTTGTCATCTGGGACCTACTGCAGACGGTTAGGCTCACGTTGGAGCCTGACAGATTCATCTGGAAGTGGTCGCCTAGCGGAGTTTACTCTTCGGCTTCGGCCTACTCCGCCCTCTTTCTTGGTCGCGTTGAGATCCTCGGAGCACGCCAGATATGGAAAGTTCATATGCCGGGGAAGTGCAAGTTCTTCGCCTGGCTGGTCTTGCACGGCTGTTGCTGGACCTCAGACAGACTCCACCGTCACGGCCTAAGGGATTCGGACACCTGCGCGCTCTGCGCTCAGGAATCGGAATCGCTGGATCACCTGATTGTGGATTGTGTCTTTAGTAGAGAGGCCTGGTTCTTGGCACTCAGGCATATTCTCCTTCAAAACCTAGCTCCAGACCGCCCGGTGAGGTTCGCAGAGTGGTGGTGCTCCGCTAGGAAGCAGGTCACTAAAGCGCGAAGGAAAGGTTTCGACTCCTTCGTCTGGCTGGTCGCTTGGTCGTTGTGGAGGGAGCGGAACAGACGCGTTCATGACAAGGAAGCTCTCATGCCGGTGGCGCTCGTGCCGACGATCCTAGATGAGGCTAGGTCTTGAGCGCGCACGGGCTTTCTCCCGATCGCTCGGCTGTTAGGTGTTCGCCCGGTCAGGGCGGTGTAAACCTCTTTCTTTTCGTTTGGCCTCGTGCCTCTCTGTAACTTGAACCGACAAAACAAAACGTTTTCTCCTCTCTTAATGAAAAACGTGCTTTGCACGTCTTAAAAAATCAATTCACCTATTTTGAAGCATACCATTACAATTCTTTGGTTCTTACAAAAATACCACAAAATACGTACGGATCTAACTTGAGCCTAGCTGCAGCATACACAAATACGTATATTTCGTTGCAGCTCCTCTCCTTTGTCACTGACACGCGGGCCCCACTTGTCATCTTCTTCTCCCTCCCCTTCTCATTTTCCGTTCCCTTTCTGAGCAATGGCGAGCAACAGCAACAGCACGTCGGCTGGGAATCACAAGCTCCACACGAGCTGCAAAAAAGAACAAGCAATCGGGCAGGGGATCAGCTCAAGGCTTCCGCCCTGCTTGCGATGTGCCGCCGCCGTGGCCTGCTGGCTCTACTCGCACAGTCGTGATGTCGTTGCGCCGCGCCGCCGTGTCCGATTTGTGTTGAGCAGTTGTACCGCGCAATTCGTAGGGAGCAGGGGCACTAGGGTCGAGGCGGCGGATCCTCGGTGCAGAGCCGCGACGGACGGGATTGGGATCCTCTGCAGTCGACTGCAGCCACTGCCGCGTGGGGCCGATGGGCGCGAGGGCCCACTTGCAGTGGCAGCAGCTCTCTGCAGTCGACTGCAGAGGATGCGCGGCCACAGCGCGGCTGCTCGGTCGGAGGCTTGACGGAGGCGCTGCCGGGCGGACCGAGCTGCGGCAGCACCGCAGATCCAGGCGTGGTCTCCCTGATGTGCTAGCGGCAGCGGGAGAGAGGAGAGGGAGAGTCAGGCCGGCAAGAGGAGGAAGAAGAATGATGATAGGCTGGGCCCACTCGTCAGTGGTAGGAAGAGGAGCTATACGTATTGTCGTATTCTGTGGCATTTTTTTTGGAATCAAAGAATTGTAATAGTATGCTTCCAAATAGGTGAATTGTAATGGTATATCTCTAATTTTGAAAAATTGCAACGATACCAATCCAAATAACTCTAAAATAAAAGAAACAAACAAAACACAAAATAAGAAACAAAAAATAGATAAAAAAGACAATTAAACTAGGGTGTACATCATGTTTAAACCAGACTGCAAAAAGACGAACCCAAATCCTCCCCACAAACTGTAAGAAAATTTCTTCTACGGCCAGACCTCACCACTCAACACAGGTCAATTCTACTTCAAATGGGACTGCTAATTAGTTAGGTTTCTCAAGAAGCTGACACTACCATACAAGTGGGCCCATTCAGGTGCGTAACTGCTTGTATATGCATCTAAAGACAGATTTTGCATTCCACCCAGAAAACTGTACATTCTATCAGAAGTTCAGAACCTACTCTTGTACTTACAGAAACAAGCAATGACTCTAGAACACAGAAGTACAAATATAAAGTCATCTCAGCTTCGGGTGGATCTGATCCTGCTCAACTGGTTTGGCTCGCTTTCCAGAATTGATAACACTTGAGGCATTGACATGCCCCCTGAGACAACAATTTCTGCAAAAAGAGGGGGGTTTTTTATATCAAAGCAAGTCGAAGCATACTTACCAGAATATATATAAATATGAAAGGGGAAAAAACAAAATAGAGGGTGAGCATACCAATGCCTTCACGGACAGATATGTTTGGTCTAATCACATCGCTCGAGCTGACTAGAAATATGTCCCCAATATACAGATGGTTTGTCGGAACATAAACACAGCACATATGTTCTTCACTAGAATAACCCTATGTAGAATGAAAGTAATACATCAGCAATATTTTTTTAATTGTGCCTACAGTCCAAACATCTGCACTTAGCCACATAAACTTTCACCTTGTACGTGCAATGGAAGAACCCTATATGCATAACAAAGGCAATATCCACGGACCAAATTGCATCCAAATCAAACTAACACTGATACACATTTTCAGGGATTTTTAACCCTATTAATTCTAAAATTTTAAAGAAAGACTGTCCCAAACTTAAATTCCCAAAACTAACCATTTTGGTCGTGCAAAAGCATGTAATGCTACAACACCACATGTTTTGGCGTGACTGCCATGACGGGCAATGTGGCCGTGAGGTGGGACAAGCTGGCATCACATGCTTTGGCACTCAACAGTCAACCCTTTCTTCCACCTCCCCTCATTCCTTCTCCCCAGCCCGACCCCAACTCCCTCTCTCCCTCCCATGGCGGCGCCCCTCCTCTCCCTCTAGATCCACTCCATCCCTCACCTGATTCGTAGGGAAACAGGGGTAACTCTTCTTGGAGCCAATTAGTTATTCTCGATTCTATTGTTTTAGTGGGATTTGAACTGGTTAAGGTTTGACTTGGAATGGTGGATTGAGTATGAATCAGGTACAATTAGATGTATTATATGGTGCAATTGATCAATGGTAACGCCTGCCTATCATGTGGAATGTGTTGCATACAAGGATTTGGATGTGATTTTGGTGTATAGATTAGCATATTGTACTTTTACGAGGCATTTGAAAATATAAATCATTCAAAATCTAAAATATAGGCATACTACTATGCATTATTTTTGGATTGATTTATTTTCAAATACCTCCTAGAATTACACTATGCTAATCTACACACCAAAATCACATCCAAATACTAGCATGCAACACATTATACACGATAGCGAGGCGTTACCATTGATCAATTGCTCAATACAACATCCTTAATTGTACCCGATTCGTACTTAATCCACCATTCCAAGTCAATGCCTACCCAACCATAACCACTTCAAATCCTACTAAAACGACGGAATCAAGAAAAACTAATTGGCTAGAGTGGAGTTACCTTTCTGAAGCAATTCCCCTTTGTATCCCCTTCAAATCAGGAATGGGGTGGATCTAGAGGGGGAGGACATAACCACGGAAGGAAGGTAATTGGGATAGGGTTAGGAGAGTGAACGATGGAAGGAGGAAGATAGGAGGGAGCACACGACTGAGTTGACTCAACCTGGGCCATATCACGGCCACATCACTTGCCTAACACCTGCCTTGCCAGCGTGGAGGAGCAGTCACGCCACAGCGCTATTTTTTGGCACAGCCAATAAACTAGAACAGTAGTTGCACCACATGCTTTGGCACGACCAAAAGTGTTATTTTTTGTAATTTAGTTTGGGACGTTTTTTAAAAAATAGATTTAACACAGTTAAAAGAACTTCATTTTCAGGAGTCAAGCATGAAGTGAATCTACATTTTCGATTCAGAGAATGTTTATTGATGACACTATCAATTCCTGATTTAGAAAGCTCCTGATCGTAACACCACAATGCATGAATGTCTAAGTTGCATTCATAAGAAAAATTCTGCAGGCATCAGGACATTTTCATTAAGTAAAATTAACACATCATGATCCAATTTTAGAAAGGCCAAAATTTATAGTTGTATCCAACAACTCAAACCTGCACCCACTTCAAGCATGTAATGCTTTGAACCAAAAGAGAAAATTAGATGAACTGAACTTTCTCAGTCCACAGCACCGACTACTTTCAGTGGTTTAGAAGAATTCATTTTTATGTCTCTCTTAACAAGTTTAACAGGGAAAATCCGTAGTTAAAAAAAAAACTTGTTCGGGACAGCGAGAACTTATGTATGGATGAATTTGGCTGCACCACATTTTTTTAGAAGCATCTTTTCAAACAACATATTAACACATTACCGGAAAAGTGAGAACCATGAGTACAGTTACACAAATAAATGTATGAAAATAATCATGACAATATGACAAAGGTCCATCCACCAGATCTAATAGTCAAATGAAACAAACCTGAAGTAGAACTTCTGAAGTGATAAATCCAAATGCATATTCACCAATTCTCGGGTGCCTAATGATGACCACTTCCTTGAATGCATGCTTGTTTTGATCTGCAATAAATCGTATGAGTGAACACCATTTGAATTATGTTTCTAGAATCATAAATGGCAATGAATCTAACCAGGTGAAATGGCAGCACTGATTTGCTTGGATGCATTATAAATATGACGAACAAATGGCATTCGTTTTATGAACCACTCTCCGAGACCAAGAATAGAAGCCCCAAGCCAAGATGACATGAACACACCAACCACAAAAATGAAAGCTATTGAAGTTACAAAACCAAGTCCTGCAAGAAGGTGAAAAGGCCATGAAATTCAGTACAATTTTATAGACAATTCCATATAAAACTAATATATGTAGAAAGAAACATCTTAAGCTGAGAGGATTCCATGCACAAACTAAAGAGAACGATTTTTCTAAGTATACACTGCACCTGGGCCATGAATTTGGTAGAATGTACATGTAAGGAGTACTGCTAGTAAACCAAGAGGATGGAGTTTGGGAACCGAATTGAAGGAAAAGCGTGAATCCCTTACTAGCTTAAAAATAGTAGTGTTCTAATGTCTCACATGCACTGGCGTGACAGTGCACAGATCCTATGGTCAACAGGACAATGTAAGCTCATGGGAAAATATAAGAATCAACTGTTTCATGTACTAAAATTGCAAACCAAACAGCTAAATAGAGCATGCTGTGTCTACTAACATCAGTTGATGTTCCATTTGAGAGAGATGAAGAAATGTACTTAGATGACCAGGTCCCAAGATTGCCAAATGCCAACCATGTCAATCAATGATAATGTGTACATCACTACTACAAAGTATATCCTTAACAAACCTACACAGAAGCAATGTTTTAATTACTAATAAACATAGGTACACGCTATTAATTTTCATAACAAAAATTGGATATGCATCTCACGAGATATACAAGCCTAAACTCTGGTGAGTCATCAAGGAAGTTAGCAAACTGCAGCAGCAATCAGTTAGTGTACCGTACATACCAAATATATTGATTCCCAGATGAGCATATATTGGAGAGAAAAATCCATCCACAAAGCGAAAGAACCACCATGTCACATAGAATGTAACTGCAATCGGAAAGAGGATTACACTGCAAAAAAAATTTGGGAAACCCCAATCAGTATTTACTAATAAAAGGTAGAGCCTCAAAAGAATGTACCCAATTCTAATATTTCCCTACTAACTACGCAGCACTACAATAACTTTTAATATGGCAACTATAGTGAAGAGAATATGATAAAAGCATTACTCTCAAATTTCATTCTATGTTCATCCTTGACTGACAATAGTAGAGAAACAAAAGTGTTTAGGTACCATGGTTGACCCCAACTAGATGAATATAAACCTTCCAGGAAAAGATTTAACTCTGTAGGCCTCGAGTCCATGTACACCTAGGTTTAGTGCTGGATCAATTTCCTACTACCGCTTTTGATCATTAATTACTACACATTTTGCTTAGATGATATTGATACAGAATATGACAGGAAAAAATGAATAAAGTAGACAGAAAACTCGAAATTTCATTTCTTTTTCTACTATTCATTTCCATAGACAAAGACCCACAAAAATTCATTAATCAACCATATTCATATAAATGTTATGCTTTGTGATCACGTCATTAATAACAAGAAACATAATTTGAAAAGGAAATGGAGCAAGTTGATGGACTTGAAACATATATTGTGAAAGATGTTTTTAAGAAAAGAAAGAAGATACAGAGAGACGTTTCTTGATTAATCCTTGAAGGAAAAAAAAACGTACATATCTTCGTCCACAGACACCAAGTTATAGTATGTCCTGTGCTTCACTAATAATCGCTAGGTTCTATATCTAGTTCAATGTATGCATGTCATATATGATCAACATCAACGAAATCATGCTAATATAGAAACGGAGTGATGCACCATCCCAGTGGTATTAAATCTGATTTCTGTTATTTTTCAAAATCAAACACTTCAAACACTCAGAAAGGTATAATATGTAACTCATTCCATTTGTACCCAGCAGAAGGATATCTCTGACAATATTATCAGCAAAATTATCAGAAAACATAGCAAGCAGTTAAATAACAGTACAAACCATATAAGGGAAAAGAAAGGGTAAACAATTACAAGTGATGTTTGCATATACAGTGCCGGAGATCACTTTAGAACAGCATCCACATGTAAAATAGCTGAGAAAACTGCATTACCATTCAAGTTTTACTAGACTATAAGGTTATGCTTAAAATTGAGGCCCACTTGAGGATTTGCTGCTCAATGACATGTTGCCTAAGATTAGGACTCGGGCGTCTGTGAGACATAGACATGTAGAACCTAAGTGTCAATCTTTCAGTGGCAAATGATCAATTCCCTTGCAATAAAAGGGTCAGGTACAGTCTGCACTCAGTTCATCACAAAAATTTCAATCAAAATTAAATGGCAGCAGGAAAATGCATTGACATTAAATTCACACGAAAACCAGCTTCAGCAAGCAACTGTATCCGGTGCCTAGGATATAAATTCTACAGCAGAACCACGAAGCCTTATGCAATTTTCATGTTTGAATGGTACGGTCCTCCGCAAATGAAATACGAAGTAAAAAAACAGCTCTACACGAATAAAATCCCAGCAGATACTTATCGTGCAAGTAAAATCCTACGAAATCGAGGAGGAAAGATTCAGAATCCATGGAGCAAATTAACATACCATCCGGTCATGAACTTCTTGGACGCCCAGCTATGCACAACCTTGTGGAACGCCTGAGACAAGAACCACAAAAAGCATCCACATTTAAATGCCAGAACAATTCACGCATTGACAATTCTCGGGCAGATCAAATCTGACCCGAAAAGCTGCCACCGATGCAAATCGAGCCGAGCAGAAAGGGGGGAGGAGGGAGAGAGACAAGAGCGGAGACCTCACGGCCGGTCTGCGCGGCGGCGGAGGCGGCGGAGGCCGAAGACGGCTTGGACTCGTCGTCGTCGGATTCGGCGCCGGCGCGGGTGGACGGGGACGCATGGGCGGCGGCGGCGGCGGGCGGCACGAGCAGGTCCCGGTCCCGGTCGCGGTCGCGGCTGGGCATCGGGATTAGCACGGACGGCTTCGCGTCGCCCATCGCCATTCGGGTATCCCCCTCCGCGCCCCTCCCTCTCCGAGGCTCCCTCAGCTGCAGCGGCCGCCCCTGCTCTCCTTCTCCTCTGGTTTCCAGCTGGGTGATTGCGGTGGCCTCGTTTTGTTTTGCTTACGAGGTCGACGGGATTTGATTGATTAATTAGACCGATTAATCAGAGGAGGCGCTGCGGGCTGCGGCCGCACATGGAATTGATTAGCACTAGTAATTTGGGCGCGCCCATGCGCGCAGCTGAATTTGTAAGTGTTTGAGGTAATGGAATATCAAAGTGACAATACAATTAAAACAATACATTCTAGAAGGTATATTGCACAGGCCGATATGCATTAGCGATATACATTAGAAGCTAATGATACAGATCAACACATTGTAGATTTCTTGCCATCGTGGACACGCCAAGGAGCCACCTTGCCGGCTAACTTCCATGCTATATGGTTTATGCCATCCTGAAAAGCAATCAAGATAACATTAACATATATTTTCATGCTCCTTCCATAGTTATTTGAGAAACCATACCACAATGGAAGACCTACATTCCAAATCATTGGACAGTTTCAATCATTTCATCTTTTGGATGGTTTTTAAACGTAATAGTATTTATTACTCAAGGTCAATCCGTAGTCATTAAAAGATCTGTAGGAAATGGAAAGAAGAAAGCTAAATGTCAGGCGAGCAAAGGCTGAAAAATGAGAAACTTAATAGTCAGGCACCAACTCAAACTATCATCATTTCAGCACATTTAGGTCATCTGTAGACACCCCCCATGACAACACCATCCAATATTCCATCTAGGGACCTTTGCAACCTGTAAATCCAAGAAAGGATCAAAACAAATCATTAGTTCCAGTGTTTTTGACCTTGTATTTATGACGAATCTGAATGTATGCATCTTATGTTAATGGCATTATGAGACATAGCTCCACACTCAATGATTTGTAAAACTTTCGAGGATTAGAATCATTGTGCTACCCTCTGAAAACCTCTTCCACTGAAAATTCAGATACAATTGATATTTTCATTTCCAGTCACAGAGTATCAGTATCTGTGCATTTTTGTTATTTCAGAATTAGCTAAAGAAAGATGTGTCCAAACGGAAGGATTTACATCCCATGTCAGAAGAATTATCTACAAATTGCTTAACACGTCTGTGATCTTGTATGTTTCTGTAGTGAAAATCTTCCACTGATAAGATAGGTGAATGGTTGGAAACTGACAACCGAATGTTTGTATTCTTGGATTGTACACAGGAGCATAAAAGGTGAAGAACTTTGTTAAAGAACTTCAGTTCTCTTAGCTTGCAGCTGCTATTGCTAAGGAAGAAAGACTTTTCTTTTCTTTGTTGTACATATTGTATTCCATTTGTTTGAGCAATAGTTAACTCTTTCATCTATGCTTTGTGCCTTGTGAAAATTAAAATCAAGCAAGGTAAGAGATAACTGCATCTCCAATTGTTTTTATCAGTTGAACGTACTTGGTGACACTAATTGCATTTACTCCTACAGTTGTTATCCGAATAATATAATCTCCGGGCCGAGAGATAATAATTATGCTCCAGTTAACTTGGCAAATAATTGCAGTCTTCCTGTGAAGGTTATGGCCAAAAAATTTCAGGAAATAGATTTCATCTCATATATGCAAGGTGTCATCAATTATGTAGAATTAAATAACACATGCGAAGATTGCTGGTAAAATTGAAGGGGAAAAATGTAAGCTTACCTCATCTTGCAGGAGCAGTGACCAATCTCAAACACGTAAGAACTTGCTTGTGGTTGCAGGTGATAATAATTCGAACACAGTTGTATATCAGTTGCCCGGCACTGCAAGAGTCATGCATTACATGGCAAGAAAAGTTTGATCAAAGTGCAGATTTTCCAATGAAGTTTTCAAGGATTTATGATCACCAAGAGTGCAAGACGGCATCAATATACAATCTGAAGTCTATAAACCCAGCTTATTTACAGTTTGGTAACTCACAGTCATGCTTATGCACAGTGAGCAGGCGACATGCTCCAGAACGTGAAAGGTAGTTCAATATATATATTTCAGATGCTGGAATTTAGTATTTGTCAGGAAAATAGAACATCTTTTAGATAGATCTATAAATTATAGTTGCCTAAATGCCCGAATTCATTCATCCATTTCTTATGTAAATGTAGGACAAGCCAACCAGAAACATTTTTTCGTCATCCTCAGTGTAGATTAATAGTAAAGGTCTAGGCAAAATCAACCACAAATTCAAACACAGGTTGAATAAGCACACTCAGTCAGGCATAGAAAGAGGGAAAATACAGACCTTAAGCTGAATTTGATTACCAGAGAGCTCCTAGCCTAGATCCAGGCCACTTGCGCACCTGCAACAACGAGAAGACAAATTCTTCAGAGAGGCAAGGCAAGCACGCAGATGAATCGACACTACAAACCCCAACGTACTGTCCTCTCTTACCGCCCCGAGCACGGCTCTTCGACGCTGCTCCACACGACGCACCCCGTTGTTGCTGGCTCGCCGCCCACTCTGTAGTAGCATCTCCTCTGCGAGCTCGACCCGCTGAAGTAGTGCGGAGAGGCAGAGGCCGCCTCGCTGACCATCCTGCTCGGTCGCCGCCTGACCTCGGAGCGCGGCCGCTGCGGGCTCGCGTCGGGCCGTCGGCAGCCCAGGCCGCGACCTCGACTCGGACCACCGCGAGCCCGTCCGCCACAAGTCCCACGCACAGCACGGCTGACCCCGGCAACTGCTTACCCTGGCCGCTGCGCGTGGCCATCGGTCGCCCCTTCGGGCGGCGCGCTGATGCTTCACCCCAGCCACGCGGAGGTCGGCCTGCGCCACCGTTGTCACGCGTGGCGATGCGCCGGATCCGTGCCGCCGGCGTCCATCCGGCCCGGCGCCGGCCGGCTTGCCCCGTCGCCCCGCTGGCTGCACTGAACCGGGGCAGTCAGCCTTGCCTCGCCGTGCGCCGGCCGAGCTTAGGCCCTGCGCGTCGAGGTAGGCCCGATTGGTCGCCGCCGGCAGCTCGTCGACCCTCGTGCCGCTACCCACGCAGGTGCGACGGTGCGACCACCCCATGGGTGGCTGTGCCTGCTCCTCCGTCGGGCGGCCGCGCGAGCTCCTGCGGCGGCGGCGCGAGCTCCCCCGCGGACGGTCGAGCACGAGCGGCTGACGACCGAAGGGAAGGCAGGGGACGGAGGGCGAGGATGGGCGGCGAGATGGGGTAGGAGATTTTTCTTATGCGCACGTGATCGAGCCGTCGGGAAGAGTCGAGAACAGCGACGCGTGGGATGCGCAGACGAACGAAGGAGAGGTAAAAAATGCACCGTAAAGATCCAATCGTATGGTGAAAGTTTTTTACGCTAACGTGGCCAGCCTGGCTGGCCACCGACCTCCCCAACTTTCATATGTTCAGATATCGTATCATGAAGTTCTTCGGCGATTTATCAGGATGTGTTTGGCTGCGCGTCATAATTTAGCAAATTTCGTGGTAAAAGACTTAAAGACGTGCAGTTGAGTTTGTATCACCTTTTTTCGGTACACTGAGTTTTTTTTACAATAACCAACTTTATATATTAAGCAGTCATATTACAAAGCAGTTCTCGAAAAAAACTGAATTACAACCTGGTTCAGGGACCGGATAAACACAGACACATCTATGGCGATGACGACGGTGAGTTCGTCGGCAGGGGTTGTATGGGCACCAAAGGTGCATACACCCTGATGGAGACCGCGCAGTGCGTCGGTTCAAGGTGGATCGACGGAGCCGGTGATGAAGAGCACGTCGGACGACCAAGTATTGTGTAGAAATCCGTCGTCGGTGGTAGCAGATGTCGCTCGGAGTCGGATCCCGAGGGAAGACGAAGTTGCCGAGACAGCGCCCGATGTGAGGGTGCCGGTGATGAACTGGATCTGTAGCATACGTGGCTGCTTGACCGGGGGCGAGGCGGTGGTGGGTTGCGGTGGAGGCGAAACGAGGGAGAAGCAGATCCCAGCGGAGGCGGGATGTGGTAGCGACAGGGATGGGAAAAAGAGGATCTGCTTGAGGGGAGATGGGGATAAAATTATTACCACTAACCTTAACGGCGTCGAAGACGTAGAGGTCGCCGCAGAGGACCACGGCGGCGCAGATTCCGGCAGCAACGGCGACGAGCTGGCGGGACAAAGCCATATAGGCAAAGCACAAAGACTACTAGAAGAACTAACTAGGGGATTACCACTACTATACTAGGTCAAAAGTCAGGATGTGTTTGGCTGCATCATAATTTAGTAAATTTCGTGGTAAAAGATGTGCAGTTGAGTTTGTATGACTTTTTTTTTTGGTATACTGAGTTTGTATGGTTAAGAAAGCATTGTCATGACCTGAGTTTTCCTTTTCATATGATATTGGGAAATTTGCGTAAAAGGGGAAGGGAGTTTCTTAAAACAAATTAAATTTTGAATGAGAATAATTTATACTTATTATTTTCCACTTCTCTACAACTAAAAAAACAAACCTATCTAAAAAAATAAAAAAACAAATCAAATAATATTGTTCGTTTTGTTGTCCGCTCCCAATTGTTTCCCTCCCTCTGGTCCGCAATCATGCCTCCTTAGACTGAGTTCAACAGCCGGAAGCAAATGCATTTTTGCCTCCCGGTGGCTATTGTGCACTCTCGCCTACGCCTCCAACAGATAAGGCAACCGGGGAGGCAAATTGCCTACAGAAGAGAGAGGAGATGCAAAATTGCATCTCCTCTCTCCTCAGAGGCATCCGTGCGCAGGGGAGAAGGAGAGGGCCAGCTACGCGTGGGGAGAAGGAGGGAGGCAAGCGCAGGGGCGGCAGCGCGGGGCGAGGGCGGCGCGGAGGAGGAACGTCGGCATTGTTGACGAGGACGGCCACGTTGTTGACGAGGACGCCACCGTAGAGAGCCGGTGCCGGAGCTTGAGCCCAATCCATGGATGCCACAGAGGAAGGTCGCGGTGTGCGGCCGCCGGGCTCGATGCATCACCGTCGCCCCGAGCCTGTCGGTGAGCAGCAGGGGAAGAAGGCGGAGGGAGCAGGTGAAGAAGGCACCACCGCTCGAGCCCGAGCCCGTCGTCTCCATGCCCCGAATCGAGCTCCACCCCGGATGCAGTATGCTGGCGGAGGAAGCATGCACCATCGCAGAGAGCTGGTGCCGGAGCTCGAGCCCAATCCATGGTCGCCGCGGCGGTGGGGTGTAGGGGAAGCGGAGGAGCGGGGGAGGCAGAAGAGCAAGGAGCGGGAGGTGGAGGAGTGTTGACGGCTGTTAAGTACCTACTTTAGCCGTCAATATACTCATGAATAAAGGAGCATAAGGCATTTCTTGCACGTATTTAGTTAAGAATAATGTAATTCCACTTGTCCTTGGAGATTATTTCATTGCAGGAAAATAAGCAGGAAAAGAGTGCCAAACTCACCTTCTATGGTCCATGCCACATCACCTCATCCTAGGTGGGCTGCCAACAAGGATGCTATGCATGCACACCTACCAACAAGGGAGTCATGCATGCATGCCATGCAAGCAATCCAAGTGAAGCAACCCCCGACGAATCAGAGCGTGACACGTGGACGTCACATGGATCCATGGGCCCACAAAGGCATGCAAATCGCGCCAAAACACGGTGGACACCGGGAACTGACCTAAGGACCCACAGGACAGCCACCAGGAGAAAGCACAAGCCAGGAGGGCCCACCAGGGGGTTGTGCGACCCCACAGGTCGGCCTAACCGACCCTGGCTCGGCCTGTCCTGTGCTTCCACGTGGTGCTTCCCTATTAGTCCTAGGCGCCATTCCCGAGGTGTTTGCATCCATTCCTCGCCGGTGCTCGGGTCTATAAATAGAAGGAGAGGGGGCTCACTTATGAGACATCCACACTTGCATCACCTCTCTCACTTTTAGTCTCAAGGCTAGGAGGTAGGCTAGAGTAGTTCTAATTCAGGTTCCAAGTCTACTTTGGGATCTAGGTATGAGTTCCCTTGTATCTTATTTCATTTGTATGACTTTGATCTACTTCAGTTATTTATCTATTTCATATAAAGTTGTGTTAGTATACATGAGTGATTTGTTCATGTGTTCTTCACCTGTTCATCATTTAGAGGCTCCTGTTCTTGATGAACAAGGCCTTTCGATCCACTTGACGGGTGACTTTCACATGTTTCCGGTGTTTGTTCATAAGTTAGAGGCTCGTGTTCTTCGCGAACACGACCCTTTGATCCAGTTGAACAGACATAGGAAAACACGAATACGTTTGTGTACCTGACCTGGTTTGATCTAATTAGATGGCATGTCTGCGTTGTATGAAGTCTATGCTTGAGCTACGGTACTCGGTGTAATTGGCTGGTTTATCTGGTGGCTTGACCTGGGTCACAATAGCCCGGGCCGGTCAAGTCCGGCTAACAACGTAAGCATGGTGCTTGGGTTGCGTAGTTACCTTACTTATGAGTTTATCCCACGGTTTGTCTTGGGGTAGGCCGCGGTAGTGACAGCCGTTGGTCCCTCTGAAATCCCCCACGTTCGGATAAGCTGTAGGAGTCTAAAATATAACAACCGGAGTTGTGCGGAAGCAACGCGGGAGGTTATCTCCCCGTGGTACCTGGGTGCTTAAGTCAATGTTCGTCAACGCTAGTGCATCTAACTTGTTCCTACCAGCTTTATGTGTATAGTACATAAGAACCTAGAACTAACTTGTATGTCGTCTCCTATGCCTAGGACCCCTTAGAGAGAGAGAGAGTGAGTGAGTGTGTGATCACACTACCCCCATTATCATATTTTACCCCTGCACTTGAGTGTCTGATTTATTTCTGTCTATGATCTATACTCATTGCAATAGAGTTGATCTTGTCATTCCGCCAATGCCTTCCTTGGATTCGATACCCTTTGGAGTACTCCTTTGGGAAAATGCTACAATGGTACTTCCGTGCGCTTGCGGACTCCTGTAACGTTAAGAATTACCAACCAGCATTTCTGGCGCTGTTACCAGGATGGGTTCCAAACCTGTTCTTAGGTGATTGCGTTAAGAAATGTCAACAAGCATTTCTGGCGCCGTTGCCGGGGAAGGCTTAAGGATGACATATCAACACTTTGCATATGTTTATAATCATGACAGGAATAAAATAGTTCTCAATGCAGGCTAACTTGGATTGTCTTCTTTGTCTATTGATGATGAAGACAGGTAGTGCATGACTGGTTTCAACTTACCGTCGAATTTTACTGAAGATCCTGAGTCACTCGTAAGGAAGGCACGAACTCACTTCGGCTCTCCTTTGCGTGAATGTTCGGAAGTCGATCCAGCTTCCTTTGTGCCATCCGCATCAACTTCCATGGCCAACCCTGTCGAGAAGACTCTTCGCGAGTACTCCGCTCCCTCTGCTGACCAGGTGCCGACAGGCCCTGTGATCAACACTGGGAATGGAAACTTCAAGATCAAGACTGGTATAATCACGATGGTACAGGCTAGCCCATTCTGTGGCAAGCCTAATGAAGACGCAAGCACCCACCTGCAGCAGTTCCTGGAAATGTGCAGTACCTTCACTATACGAGGAGTGGAGGAAGATGCTATTCGTCTGCGACTGTTTCCCTTCTCCCTCTTGGAAAAGGCGAAGCAGTGGTTCTATGCTAACCGTGCAGAGATTAACACTTAGGCAAAGTGCTCCGCAGCATTCCTCGCAAAGTTCTTTCCGTTGGGCAAAACCAATGTTCTTCGGGGGCGAATTTCGAGTTTCCAGCAAGCGGCAAATGAGACTATTCCAGAAGCTTGGGAGAGACTCCAGGAGTACATCCTGACGTGTCCTCATCATGGGATGGACAACTGGCTTATTCTTCAGAGTTTCTATAATGGGCTGACTCCGACAGCCCGAGGCCATATTGATGCTGCAGCTGGAGGGGCCTTCTTCTCTCTTACTATTACTGAACTTACTACACTGATTGAGAAGATGGTTACCAATCAAGGGTGGAGTGATGATCGACTCCAGCCACATCAAAGGGGTATACATACCGTCAAGGAAGCGGATATGTTGCACGCCAAGATGGACCTAATGATGAAGAGAATAGATGATCTAGCCAATGAGAAGGCCGCCATGGCCACCACTACTCAAGCTATGGATGCTCGCATGACTTGCGAAGTCTGTGGTAATACTGGGCATTCAGGGAATTACTGCCCTGCTACTCAGGAGGATGTGATGTACATGAACGGCAATAACAACAGTTATCGTCCACAAGGAGGTCAAACGTGGAATCAATTGCGCCCTTATTATCAAGGAGGTAATCAAGGTAATTCTTTCAACCCAAACCAACCTTTCTTGAAAGATCTAGTCTTTGGGCAAGCTAAGATTAATGAAGGTCTTAATAAGAAAACAACTGCCTATGATAAGGCTTTTGAGAGCCTTAATGTTAAAATTGATAGCCTTTCTTCTGCTCTTAAGGACCAGTTGAGCTTTAATAAGATGATAGAATCCCAGTTGGCTCAATTAGTCGCTACGGTTCCACCAATTGAAAATGCAAAGGCGGTAGTCACGAGAGGGGGTAAGACCACTCACGATCCGCCCTATCCTAACCATGCAGGAACAAAGAAAAACACGAGAGGGGATGAAGAGCCCAGTGGAGAACCACTTGGCATGAGGGAGCCCTCACAAGCAAGAGCACCTGAAGACAAGGTAGATAAATCTGAGTTTATTGAAACAAATTTGCTGCCATTCCCTCAGTGAAACAGGAAGACAACAGCGGACGAGCAATTCACTCGTTTCGTGGACATGATTCAAAAGGTGTACATCAATGTTCCACTCCTTGAGGCAATGCGTGTACCCACGTACGCACGTTACCTCAAGGATATCCTTACCAAGAAGCACGCTTTACCCATTTCGGAGGTGGTGAAGCTCACAGAAGAGTGTAGCGCAGCTATACTCAATCGTCTTCCAGAAAAGAAAAAGGATCCAGGGTGCCCCACGATCACATGCACAATTGGAACACAAAGATTCGACCATGCCCTTTGTGATCTTGGCGCCAGTGTTAGCGTCATGCCAAAGGTAGTTTTCGACCAACTCAACTATACGGAACTATCCCCAACTTCCTTGCAGCTACAGCTAGCCGATTCCTCAGTCCGGTATCCAGCGGGGATAGCCGAGGACATTCCGGTGAAGGTCCGAGACTGCTTCATTCCAGTGGACTTTGTAGTACTTGACATGGACATTGGCAATGAAGTACCACTCATTCTGGGACGTCCGTTCCTGAGCACGGCTGATGCACAAATTGACGTTGGCACTGGAGTAATCCGTCTCTACATCAATGGCAAGGAAGAAAGGTTTGAATTCCGCCCACGTAAGGAACAATGCTCAATGGTTGAAGGCACACCAAGAACGGGCATTCCTACCCACAGAAGTGAATCTACACAACCACAAGTGGACAACCTCATTGCCTTAATGAAGAATTTCTGGAAGCAAGAGCAAGAGCAAATGAGTGCAGGACAGCAACCATATTGGAAATCCAAGTCCCAGTCCAAGGCACCACTCCCCGCGCCTCGTATACCACAGACGACCAAGAAGGTGTGGAAAAGAGTGAACAGGGAGCCGACTCCCTCGTCTCCAAGAGCGGCTGACCCTACATTAAGGTAAGTAATGTGGGAGATAGTCTGGCTCTGGAAGACTTAAAACAAAAGGGCCCTTCACCGACAGGTAAGATCTGTAAGTAATCCTATTCAATAAAAGTTCTGACCTCTAAAAAGAATCAAGATATCCTTGCTCCATTCTATTCGCGCTTTGTCGAAGTACGAGCTCATAGGTGGACTCTATCCGGACAACTCCCTTGAGTCTAAACTGTACTAGAGACAGCTGCGACAGCTAGAGGAGCAGAGGGCTTACTACGCGTGGATGGGATACCACCCTCCATAGCAGTGAGCCTGAAGCTAGCTTGGGGGAGGACCCCCATTCTGAGGTAACTTGTATCTTCTATTGTTTTCAGAACCCCGTATGATAAAAACACATAAAAATCTGAAAAAGTTAAAAAAGACCAAAAATATTTATTTGCTTTCTTAAATTAGTTTGTTTTCATATGCGCGGTAAGAATGTTCTTATTCTCCATGGTTGAAATAATGAATAGTTGCTCTGTTTATTCCTCTTGTATGCCTTGTTTACAGCTTAGTATCCTATCCAAGTTTTGAGTTTGTTGGCTAGTATGATCGAACCTGAGCTTGAAATTTATGGGTAGCAAAAAGCATGATCTTTGCCTAAGTTGTTGCAAGATATGATATGGTACAATAGAGTTGCTATGAGCTAGTACTAAGTGATGTTTGATATCCGGAGTTTTCTTTTGAAAAAAAAATGATAAAATGATAAGTTTCTTAATGATAAGAAATTCCTATCCAAGGCCATTTGTAGATTTTAGCTATTGTTAACCTCCACATATGCTACCTGATTTCTTCATTGAGTCTTGTCGAATTGTTGTGACCCTCGGCGAGTAAACTTGTCATACTCCTATGATCAAGATCACATACACACCACCATATGCGGAACTTTTACACTGGAAGTTAGCAACTATCATTTCATCCATTCCCCATCCATTCCACAAAATAAAGCTCCGCGCATGTTCCTTGATTACTCTCCCTCCAAAAATATTCAGCAAGGACTTTGGGCTATGTAAAAAAAGAGAGAAACATGCTCAAGGGCATGTATAAAAAAAAGAGAGTAAAGAGACATAGCCCAAGTCTCAAAAATTTTGAAAAGGAGGAGAGTAAAATCATTCAAAGAGGAGTTCATCATCCATCCACCATACACACACTTTTGCACATCTTGATCAGGGTGTATGACTTGTTCTCCCAAGGATCCGGTTTTCGACTCGACAATACATGAGAAACAGGTATGCCACATGTTTTCCCTACCTACAGCTCCACATATCAGCTTATTAGGAGTAGCTAGTGAAGGAAGGCAAATTAATGCCTTGGTGAGGAATCATACACATTGAGCGATCCGAGAGTATCATTCGAGGAACTTTGATTTCTTTTTGGAAAACCTGCAAAACCTCCGGATTGATAACTGATCAAGGTACATGTAATTGGTAATCTTTATACAACCATTCTATCTTTCAACCGCCCAAGGCAGGTGAAGCTACACGCCCCGTATCAATCAAGTGTAAGGTAAGATCAATGCCAACTTCTTCAATTCTTGATAGAGTACCTAGCTGTATCTTGTTATACGTTAGGAATACAACATCGTAGCAACTCCTAATCAACCAACCTAAGTCCTTAATCTCTTGCTCGGGACGAGCAAGAGGCTAGCTTGGGGGACTTGTTGACAGCTGTTAAGTACCCACTTTAGCCGTCAATATACTCATGAATAAAGGAGCATAAGGCATTTCTTGCACGTATTTAGTTAAGAATAATGTAGTTCCACTTGTCCTTGGAGATTATTTGATTGCAGGAAAATAAGCAGGAAAAGAGTGCCAAACTCACCTTCTATGGTCCATGCCACATCACCTCATCCTAGGTGGGCTGCCAACGAGGATGCCATGCATGCACACCTGCCAACAAGGGAGCCCTGCATGCATGCCATGCAAGCAATCCAAGTGAAGCAACCCCCGACGAATCATAGCGTGACACGTGGACGTCACATGGATCCATGGGCCCACAAAGGCATGCAAATCGCGCCAAAACAGGGTAGACACCGGGAATCGACCTAAGGACCCACAGCACAGCCACCAGGAGAAAGCACAAACCAGGGGGGCCCACCAGGGGGTCGGCCGACCCTGGCTCGGCCTGTCCTGTGCTTCCACGTGGTGCTTCCCTATTGGTCCTAGGCGCCATTCCCGGGGTGTTTGCATCCATTCCTCGCCGGTGCTCGGGCCTATAAATAGAAGGAGAGGGGGCTCACTTATGAGACATCCACACTTGCAACACCTCTCTCACTTTCAGTCTCAAGGCTAGGAGGTAGGCTAGAGTAGTTCTAATTCAGGTTCCAAGTCTACTTTGGGATTTAGGTATGAGTTCTCTTGTATCTTATTTCATTCGTATGACTTTGATCTACTTCAGTTATTTATCTATTTCATATAAAGTTGTGTTAGTATACATGAGTGATTTGTTCATGTGTTCTTCACCTGTTCATCATTTAGAGGCTCCTGTTCTTGATGAACAAGGCCTTTCGATCCACTTGACGGGTGACTTTCACATGTTTCCGGTGTTTGTTCATAAGTTAGAGGCTCGTGTTCTTCGCGAACACGACCCTTTGATCCAGTTGAACAGACATAGGAAAGCACGAATACGTTTGTGTACCTGACCTGGTTTGATCTAATTAGATGGCATGACTGCGTTGTATGAAGTCTGTGCTTGAGCTACGGTACTCGGTGTAATTGGCTAGTTTATCTGGTGGCTTGACCTGGGTCACAATAGCCCGGGCCGGTCAAGTCCGGCTAACAACGTAAGCATGGTGCTTGGGTTGCGTAGTTACCTTACTTATGAGTTTATCCCACGGTTTGTCTTGGGGTAGGCCGCGGTAGTGACAGCCGTTGGTCCCTCTGAAATCCCCCACGTTCGGATAAGCTGTAGGAGTCTAAAATATAACAACCAGAGTTGTGCGGAAGCAACGCGGGAGGTTATCTCCCTGTGGTACCTGAGTGCTTAAGTCAATGTTCTTCAACGCTAGTGTATCTAACTTGTTCCTACCAGCTTTATGTGTATAGTACATAAGAACCTAGAACTAACTCGTATGTCGCCTCCTATGCCTAGGACCCCTTTGAGAGAGAAAGTGAGTGTGTGTGTGATCACACTACCCCCATTATCATATTTTACCCCTGCACTTGAGTGTCTGATTTATTTCCGTCTATGATCTATACTCATTGCAATAGAGTTGATCTTGTCATTCTGCCAATGCCTTCCTTGGATTCGATACCCTTTGGAGTACTCTTTTGGGGAAATGCTACAATGGTACTTCTGTGCGCTTGCGGACTCCTGTAACGTTAAGAATTACCAACCAGCATTTCTGGCGCTGTTACCAGGATGGGTTCCAAACCTGTTCTTAGGTGATTGCGTTAAGAAATGTCAACAAGGAGTAAGGAAGGCGGAGCTGCTGCCTCTCCCCCTCCTCTTCGTCTTCTAGATGCTGCAGGACGGCGGGCAGGGGGCGGCGAAGCAGCAGCGTCTCCCTCTCCTTCTCGATCTGGTGGTGTCCCCTCCCCTGATCTATCCGGTGGTGAGGAGAAGGGGAGGAGGGGACCACAGCGGAAAAGGAGACCCGTGGCGAGGAGCAGAGGAGGAAGAAGCTCCGGTCGTGCTGGCTTGCCATGCCCGGAGGAGACGGTGCAGTCACGCGGAGGAGAGAGAAGTGGAGCAAATGCGATGCTTGTTGCGTTTTGGAGAAGGGGCGAAGCAAATGAGATGCAAATCACTATTCATGCGAGGCAGTCGTGGATTTGCCTTCCAAATTTGCAAGTTGTTGTTGGAGTCAGTCTTATAGTCCTCTTATTGAACCCTACGTGCTATCCCGTCACCTCTATTAGTCATCATTAGAGTTTAGTATTATAAGCAATAAAATACACAAAAGAGAAGGTATTCACATGTACATGATCAAGGAAGCATTGGTGTGTTAGAGAGCGTAGCGGAATCCGGCCCGAGAATTATACCCACGAGTCGGCGCTTGAACAAGCCCAGGTCCAACAGAGCCCACAACAATAAGAACTTGGACCTAACTCAACCCAAAAGACTAGCTTAATGGGTGAGGATTGCCTCCGCCTTTATGTTGTGCTCCGCCACCATCAATTTTCGATGTGGGACTAACCCAACAATCTCCTCTGTCACACATCGGATCCAACTCTTCCATCACATGACAACCCATGTGCAACACGGAAGGTTATTACAGTCCCCGAGTTTAATTCCCCAGTCACAAGGTTTTTGGTGACCCAACGAAGACATTCATGGGCTCCCCCATCACATGACAAACCATGTGCAACATGGAAGGTTATTACAGGCCCCGAGTTTAATTCCCGAGTCACAAGGTTTTTCGTGACCCAACGAAGACATTCACTACAGGCCCCGAGTTTAATTCCTGAGTCACAAGGTTTTTCGTGACCGAACAGAGACATTCATGGTTTTTTGTGATCCAACGGAGACATTCACTACAGGCCCCGAGTTTAATTCCCGAGTCACAAGGTTTTTCGTGACCCAACGGAGACATTCACAGGCTCCCCCATCACATGACAACCCATGTGCAACATGGAAGGTTATTACATTATCCGAGTTTAATTCCCCAGTCACAAGGTTTTTCGTGACCCAACCGAGATATTCACGGGCTCCCATGTGCAACACGGAAGGTTAATACAGGCCCCGAGTTTAATTCCCCAATCACAAGTTTTTTCGTGACCCAACGGAGACATTCACAGGCTCCCCCGTCAACATGATACCACTTGTTAGAGAGCGCAGCGGAATCCGGCCCAGGAATTGTACCCACGAGACGGCGCCCCAACAAACATAGGTCCAAAAGAGTACACAACAACAAGAACTTGGGGCTAACTCAACCCAAAAGACTAGCCTAATAGGTGAGGACTACCCCCACCTTTATGTTGTGCTCCCCCACCATCAATTTCTGATGTGGGACTAACCCAACATGGTGCCCATCCACAAATAAGATGATTGAAACACCAGAAGACCTATACTAGTACAAAGGAAGACAACCCTAAATACACTTACAAATGGCAAGTTCTAGGATTTGCTTGCCTTTTTTTTATGCTTTCCTAGGTTGACTAGCTCTTGGATCCTCAACTTCTTGTCCTGGTCAGGCTAGCATATCTACGCATCTTCTTGCACTACTAGAACCCCGAGTTACGATATAGTAGCAACACACTCTAAAAGTGTTTCTACGCCAGTGCATAATGATGCTTTTTGGCATGATTTTGATAGCATATCAAAGTGTCACGATATTAGACACGCTTACAACATTAGTAGTCTTATAGAGATATTTTTTATCACGCTACTGAAATCATCTCAAAAGACACGAAGTTAGACATGATTTAATGCGTCATTATTATCTACACATGCTACAAAGTGTATCAAACAATATCTATAGTCACATAAAGATACTTTTTGACATGATTGTAAAAAATGTTTCAAAATGATACAAGGTTAGACATGCTTTGAATCGTGACTAGCATGCATGAACGTCATAAAGCATATCGAATAAGTGTACTAATGGTTCTTCATAAGCAAAATCAAAAGTAAAACATACTTATGTAAGTCAGATTTGTTGTGTATGTGAGATGGTAAGGAAGGTATGTGTGAGGTAAGAGATTTTGGGTTCAAATCTTACGCAGCGCACATATTACACAAATAATCATGTATAGGTGTCCTTCGATCTGAATTATTTTTTATTTTTCCTAAATTAGTAGACATGTTTTATAAATGTATCTAGGAGTATTTCTCTATATTTTTTAATACACAATGAAGCATTGCTATAGTACGTAACCACATCACTGAGCATGTTATAAATGTGTCTCTAAAAATGTATCAATGCGAGAAAACATGCATCAAACGTGTCAATGAAACATTGTTTTCTTTTGTAGACACACTTAACGAATTGGTCTCTACGAAGCTTGACGCGGTCCATGCGAAGGCGCTTCTAACATACTTTTTGAAAGCGTATCTACAAAGTCATAGAGGCAAAATAAAGTGGCCTAACTCTAAATCTGGCAAATCTAAAGGGAGGGTTTTCTAGTAGTGTTGATGTTTGACCCTTTGGCTTCACGCTGTCTGGATCCTTGGCCTTCGGTTGGGTCTTGGTCGTATCCTCGGATCACACGAGTGTGTAAACGGGCAAATAAACATGCAATCAATTCCTAACAATCAATATTGAACTAAGAAAGATAGAAGGAGGGGGTTGATGGATGTCTTGGGAATTATCTAATTTACAGAATAAGGATGAATAGTTAATTAATTGTTTAGAGTTTTTAAATAATTAATGGATAAATAAGAAACTAGGAATGAATTCCTAGAGTTTGGACGGGTGGCATAATGGCTAGGTAGGGAACTAGGATGGTATATGTAGTTGGAATAGGGCAGCACGACTATGCCAGGATGCTATCTCAAATTTATGTGGGCAGCATAACGATAGGTGGTGGAAAGGACCAGAGGTGCAGACAAAATCCCTAAGGGCTTGTTTGGTAATTAGTGGATTGGAGGGGAATGGACACCGGTGGAAAAACGACATTTGTTCCCAAGAATTTGTCCCGGTTCAACTTTGGAACCGGGACAAATGCTTTTGGGGCGACGTGGCCTCGGAAGGCTATTTGCGACGCCCCCCTTTAGTCTCGGGTGATAATACCACCGGGGACTAAAGACCTGGCGTCCAACGGCTCCGAGCCGCAATTATTGGCGCCAGACTTTAGTCCCGGGTGGTATTACAACCCGAGACTAAAGGGTGAGTCTTTAGTCCCGGGTCGTAACACCACCCGGGACTAAAGTTTTTGTCCCGGGTGGTATTACCACCCGAGACTAAAGTGTCATCTTTAGTCCAGGGTGGTAATACCACCCGGGACTAAAGGGTGCGCCTATAAATCCCTGCCTCCCTTCTTCTTCCTCTGCCCGAGCTCACATTCACCCGAGACTTAAGCACCCGAGACTTAAGAGATAGTTTGTGAAGAGCTAGCTAGTTCTTCTCCTAGCCAATTTTTTCGTCATCCATTTGTGAAGATTTCTCTCCTCCAAAGTGTTGCTAAGGTTTGATTCTTCATCCTTCCTTCATTTGTTATGATTAAATTTCGTTTTTATGGTTAGAAATGGAGAAAATATGGATTTAGATTTTTAGGTGGTAGGAGGAGCTAAGAGATGTTTTAGATTTAGCTAACATTGTATTTAGTTTCACATATTTTTAAGCATAGTTTCACATAGGGATTTATCCTCTGATTTTATAGTTTTTGCTATAGAGATAATTGATTTTAACTTTTAGATGAGAGATGCATTTAATTTTACATTTAGCTTAATTTATGAGAAGTTAGTTTATTAAAAAAATGGTCATTACCAAACAAAAATATACTACCTACCTATTTAATTCATTTTTGTTAAGTATTTCTTGTTTTTATTTATAATACATTTAGGCATTCTCTTTTTTTTCCATATATACAGTCGGTTGGACGTTCTGTACCAGTAGCCTTACATCCTACCTAGCTACAGTCCAACATCACCTACAAGCTGGGGCTATACGTGGCTCGGTGATGTTGGACTGTAGCCAGGTAGGAGATGCAGGGCTGTAGTTTGGCGGTGTACTGTAAGAGGGAGAGCGAGGTGTGTGTATATGATGGTGAGGTGAGGTTTGTACTTCATAAATGATCAGGGTGATTAGAAAAGGTATAGTACAGACTTACGTCGCCTCCGGGCTCACTGCACCTGAACGAGCTCTTGCACTTATCTGTTTAGTTATTAGAAAATGAGAAAATAGGTCTTATATATTATGTTTTTATATAGAATAGATTTAAGCATTCTCTTATTTAAGCATTATTTTATATATATTACAGAGTAGTCCAGAATAACTATGGCAAGTCATGACGGCGGGCGTGGAATCAGTTTTGATGACCGGCCACCTTTGGCTCGTCGTCCAGGCATACGCTTCACCCATGGTGTGATTGAGTTACCTACTGGTGATCGAAGCCAGGGACCTCGTCCCAACATAGTAATATTCTTTCGTTGTATAAATTTCATGTTTTCCCACTAGAATATCCCACTAGAATATGTTCTCGGCCACGAATCACCTCCTCGGGACAAAAACTTCGTACCTAGATGGCACTACGAGCATAGGAAATCTTTTGTCAGGCCTGAGTTGGTGAAGAAACTCCCTACTCAGATGCGCATATTGCATGACTTCTACATGAAGACGTCTAAGGCGGGCCTGGAGATGATTGTCATGCTTGTTAAACCGGGAGATTTTGCTGGTGAAGGCGAGAAGTTGTCCTGGCTGCGATTCAAGGATATTTATGAAATTTACCATCTTGACTCCTTGAATACCGATCTTGTCATGGCCTGGTGCCTGTAAGTGACGGTGCAATACATACCCTAATTAACAAATTTATGCATACTCTAATTATTAACTTTGTCTTTCATTTTCTGTAGCCTGGAAATGCATAACATGGGGAAGAATGGTTACCAACGAATAGGTTTCATGGACCCATCTTTAGTTAATCAAGATCAAGTAAACAAACAACCAGAAACAACATTCAAAACAATCCTAAGGACCTTGTGTGAATTGCATTACAAGGATTTGATACTTCTACCTTACAACTTCGAGTAAGTGTGATTACCATCTTAATTGCTAAGGGTTCGCATTTCTAATTATCTTAGTTAACATTATTTAGTTCTAATCTTTTGAGCTTCTTTATATACAGTTTCCACTGGATTCTTCTCATAATTGATGTCAACAGAAGCAACATCTTTGTCTTTGATTCGTTGAGAAGAGATCCGAACAAATACTCAGACCTTCAAGATATGTTTCAAGAGTAATAATTCTATCCATACGTTCCCTTTTATGCAATAGTGTGCTTTTACTAACACTATCTAGTTCTAACTTTCATTATTTTCTGCCAGAGCTTGGGAAAAATTCAAGGCTGTCAACCCTGGACAATGGAGACTTAGAATAAACTTCTCTACAAATTTTCCGGTACGTAAACCAAATAACAACTTCAGCTTGGGCAAATTAAAAATGTATAACACTAATTTTTCATAATTATCTTCTTCAATTCAGTTTATGAGACAGGAACCAGGGACACATTTATGTGCATACTATGTGTGTGAGTTCATCCACAATTTCTGCGAGGCAGACCCGTCAGATTATACTGTAAGTATTATTTTAAACCAATTAATAATACATCTTTTTCTAACCGCTTATATATTTAATTCTTGTGTATAATATATTAAATTATTTGCACATTGCAGAACAATATGATTAGGGACGCAATCATTGAGAAGGACCGACTCTTGGCGATTCAAGAAGGTCTCTGCGGATTCATAATGGACCAGGTGATTAATCCACAAGGCAGAAATCACTATGACGGTCATCGAATTGATAAATTTTAATTAGCACCTCCGGTGGAACTTTAGACTAGAATTAGTATGAAACGGTATTTTGATGTATATATATATACTACTTTCAGAAAATACTATCTATGCTTTCGATGTAATATAATGTGTGTGTATATTTATTTATAAGTTTATTCTCTTCATATAGTACGTATAGTAGACACATATAATTAGTGCAAACATTTATACATATACGTAAATTACACCCAAATACGTGAGAATATACGTGTATAATATTATTAGAATAATTTGAAATGAAACAAAAAAAATTCACAGCGGGGTCTTTAGTCCCGGGTGGTAATACCACCCAGGACTAAAGGGGTGGCGCACAGGCGCTGGTGTGCCTCCCCTTTTGTCCCGAGTGGGGCTACCACCCGGGACTAAAGGGGTGGCGCACAGGTGCTGCTGTGCCCTCTCCTTTTGTCCCGGGCGGGGCTACCAGCCAGGAATAAAGGGCACCCTTTATTCCCGGTTGCCCACCCGGTGACAAAGGGGGGTGCTTTTGTCTCTCCCTTTTCGTCCTGGGTGGGCTTTAGAGACTTAAAGCCTTTCCCACCCGGGACGGAAGACTGTTTTTCCACCAGTGGGAGGGTATCGGGGTGGAGGAATTTCTACTATAAGTCAAAATCTCCCAAAATCCCCTTCAACCCCCTTCCATCCACTCCAATCATCCATTTCCCAAACAAGGCCTAAGGTGTTGAGGCTATTAGGGAATTGGTGGTAGTACACATGGCTACACACAATCATACAAGATGAAATTGGAAGCTGGAGAGCTCGGTACGATGGCTACTGTCACACCCTGAAAGTTCCAATTCCAGGATGTGAATAGAAAGAATAATTAAACAACAATTTTCTCATAATTCTAAAATTTTCCAACATTTATTTTCTTTATACGAAATATAGTATAGAAATCCTTTGTTTGTTTTTCTGAATTAAATAAATGGTCATATGTGTTGCATTCATGTTGATGCATCCTGGTGTTTCTTGAGTGCAAAATTTTTTTGTTTAAAAAAAAATATGTTAGACCTCGAATAGATTCCTCGGAGGATGTACCAACCTTTTACAGATTTTACTCTCATTCTTCCTAGAGCTAAAATCCAAATCTTGGTAAGGTTAATCTTTAGCATGAGTTTCAAATAATTTTTTTTTATTTGGATTCATCATGTCACAAACTATCTTTGAGCCTCGGTACATACTCGCAGAGCATCTGTCCGCCATGGCTGAAACTTTTTGAGCTTCTGCAGTTTAGCCATAATCAAGGAGCCCTATAATTCTACAAATGCATCTAAGTGTTTGTTCTTTTACAGCTGAAAGCTGTATATTCTCCAAAATCAGACCCAACCCATGTTCTATTTCCTTGTAAATCTCGATCGGCCCATTCTTTTATTTATTTCAATCCAAGCAGGCCCAGGTAACTCTAACACATGGATGGTGTCGTGTCCAGCTGCCATGATGCATGCCAGGCCTGTCTTTCTTTGCAATAGCTCAACTCGGACTCCAAAATAGCCACAATTTTGATTGGAGTTGTGCACGTCCGTCCAGTCCTCCCCTCCTCAATATAAACAACCTGTACATCCACGTCTCTATCCTTTTTCAACAGAACCACGAGCCCTGTGCCCTAGTTCTTTTGCGAGCTGCCACCTTGGACCTCTGGTCCAAGACCCAGCCATCGTTGCCGATCGACCACCTCCGATCCGTCTGTCGCACCGCGTTCGAGTTTGCCGTGAGAGCTTCGACGCCGGCCAGGAGCAGCACCGTGGCACCAGAGGTCGCCGTCGATCCGTCATTGCAGGCAGCTCATCGTCCACCATCCTTGTGCGCCGTCCACCGATCGAGGAGGACTTCGCCAGGAGGAGCGCTAGAGAGGTGACCCTGAAGCCCCCTGTGACCGAGCTGCTGCAAGGTCGAACCGTAGACGTCATCGCCGAGTTCAATCTGTTGCCGTCGCCGATCGTCCACGTGAGATCAAACCACCGTAGTCCTTGTTGAGTTCTCGATCTCCGCCGCCAACGTTGTTTCCATCGTTCCAGGTTTGCCACAGTTTGATCGAGCATACCAAAATACGACTCGATCTATCATGTTCCTGAGTTTTTTTTTCTTTCTTTCCGTTTTGCCGCACACTCGCATCCCTCGTGCTTTGTTGCAGTGCTGGTGTGTGCTGCTTGTTCTTTCCCTGGCAACAAATACTCTGTACGTGCATGGGTACGTTCTGTACGTGTGTGCATGATGACTGCCAGCTGGGATGGCCGTAGGTACCAGGAGAAGCCCGGCCGACAGCACCTCAACGCCGTCGTCGCCCTATGCCATCTGCCGTGACCGGCCAGCCTTTCAGAAGAAAATTACCAGCCGTGAAGTTCAAGCAAGCTGAGAGAGACAGACACGTTTTTGTACAGGAAGCAAACGACTCATGGTTCATCCATATATCTTTCTCTTGCTGGTTCGTACATATATCTTCCTCTTGCCTATGATGATATCATGGTGGCATCATGCCTACGCAATAAGTGAGACCTTTTGTTCTAGAAAAAGATAGCAATGATGCTTGCTAACCGTATTTCTTTTCCATCTTTCCAAAACTCCACTAATCTTTTTGCCTTGGTAAAATAATCTTTTATTTATCCATAAAAATTCATTTGCCACATTGTTTATTGCTTAAATACCTTGGTGATGTCATGCTTACATCATGCTTGAGCAATAATGATTCTATTTATCTCAATCTAAATGCACGTATGCAACACCATCTTTCTATGTGATCCTTTAGCTAGCTGTTCTTTTTGTGTGCAACCATGCAATACATATGTCTGTTCACCATCATGTTATATAGCTATCCTTTTCATCTGAAAATCCATATCATATTCAGTTCAGTTCCGATCTATCTTTTTACGCTCTTCCAAAGTTTTGTTTGATTGGTGTATTGTTCTTAGTTGTACTTGTTTGTTTGCTTTGTATGGTTGTGCCCGATGATTGATGCGAGTAGAATGAACGTTGTTCGAGAGCTTTGAGAACACAAAGATGAAGAATTATGAGCAGCAACATTACTCTAGTTAAAGGCAAGTGTGTCCTTGTTCCTTTGTCCCAATAACTATTTAATCACCATTGCATATGCTTGCATTAATATTGATGGTTCCTATTAAGGTTTATCCTAGTCTTTAATATCATTCCTTGTCAACCTGGGTTTTACCTTTCTGTTGGGTAGCTCTGCTTAGCTGCTTTACCTTAGGTTATGGTGGTTCTAATGAACAACAACAATGATGAATTTGCTTTACTTTATGCTATATATCTCTGGTTAATACAAGATCACAATGTTTAATCGGAACATGGAGCGACCACCCAGGATAACAGTGCAACCACAAGGCTATATGGCTCTGGCTTGGCTAATTAATTAGGGACTCTAGTGTTGGGGTGACCTTACCGAAAGGGCAAGGGGGAGCGTTTAGTTGGGGTATAGACTCGCTCTAGTAGGGAGTTGGACTTGGCTAAGACACGGTACCTACTAGGGGACTTTATACTCTGCGACGGCTCGGAACCTTCGCGGGTTGCTTCACATTAGGGAAACTTTGTAAAGGCCTCGTAGCGTCCCTATGCAATCACACCTCGGTAGTGTGGTATGATGCCTGATCAGCATCGCGTGGTTGGGTTTAAAGTTCCTAGAATTTTTACGCGACTTGTGGTGAAAGTGTACAACCTCTGCAGAGTGTAAAACTAATCGATTAGCCGTGCTCACGGTCACGAGCGGCCTGGACCCTCACATGATAATTGAACTTGAAGATGGACTTAAATCGTTGTTATGGTTATGTTAGCCATATGCTTATGGCGTATCTCTTTATGATAATTGTGGGTTGGTATATACTTATATCATAGTAATCAGGTGCTAATAAAATTTGACCAACTAAAAGTGCTTAATGCAGTCAACCTGTCAGCCTTTCCTTGTTCAGCCTTTGCATTCATACTTTCCCCACACTTGCTGAGTACGACATGTGCTCACCCTTACTATAAATAATGTTGCTCAGAAAGAGGAAGTTGCTATGAAGATGTTGCTGGTGCTAGGCGTACGTAACCCCATTCGACTGCCTGTGATGTTTGGAGCCTTCGTTTCCACGATTAAGCGTAATACTCTGATAATTTTTGTTTTTCTTACGTAATATTGTTTCTGTTATTCACTTATGTCAACTATATGCATGAAACTTGATTCTGACATGCATATAGTCTTGCACTCGGTTTTCTTTGAAAAAACAGGTGTGACAGCTACTGCTTGTCCCAGTGCTAAGGGATATCACACATTGGCGGCATATGGGCCAGGACAAGGTCAGTCATAAAGCATGGAAGCAATGGAGGTTAGCGGTGAAGATAGTGAAGCGAGGAACAACTAGCTATGTGATGTTAACAACACGGGTAGGATGGATAAAGATCGTACGATGCTCTTGGCTTCAATCCGAGGCCTTTGGCCTTATGGAGGCAGTGTGACATATTTACTTAGGAGTAAGATTCTATTATCTTAAAGAAATGGGCCTATATGAAATCATCTATGGAAAAGAAAGGCACGAATAGTCTCAGATTATGTTTTAATATTTTTTGGAGAATTTTGTAGAATTTTTAGAAAAAGGAAATGTCTCAAAGTAAAAATATTTGTGCACTTATCAGGGTGTGCTTAGCAAAATCCAAAGGGCTAATGCGCGGGGGTGGGGAATCACTATTTAGCGAGCGCGTGCTCGGAGCGCACGGTTCTCCGACACCAACATCCCACCCGTCACTTTCCATTTTGGAAAGATTAAATTCCCGCAACTTTCCATTTTTGGAATATCGTAACTTATGCACATAACTTTGATGCATAACTTCGAGTTATAAATTTGTATCAGATATTTTTAAGCACAACTTTAATACTAGTTCGCGTGTAGAACTTATACATTCAACTTGCATGCACAATTTTTTTTGAAAAAAATAGCTTATCTGCGTAACTTTTTTTCAAACATCAGTTTTATCTTTGCATATTTGGAACTTATACACATAACTTCGACGTATAACTGCGAACTATAATTTTTGTCAGATAATTTTTAAGCATAAGTTTGATGATACACAGAACTTATGCGTACAACTTGTATACACAATTGTTTTGAGAATAACTTGTGCGTATAATTTTTCTCTAACGACGAGTTGTGAGCATGACTTTTTTTAAACGATGAGTTGTGCGTATAACTTTTTCTGTAACAACGAGTTATACGCATAACTTATGTAGAGGAAATTCTTGTTGAATGAAGAAAGAAAAAAGACAAAGAAAAGAAAAAAAGAAACATGTGGGACCCCCACGTGGGAAAGCGCGGAGACCGGGCGCTCCGTGCGCTCCGCGCGAGCGCTTCGTGCGCTCCGTGCGAGCACTCACGGAATTGGTTTCTCGGCGGGGGTGGAGGCTATGCCGTGTGCTAGCTTGGTGGACCCGTGGACCGGACACAACCTGGGTCTGTGGTCCACTGGACCGGATGCAGGCTCACTCGGGTGGAGGTGGGGGAAAGGGCGTTGGGGATGACAACGTGGATGGTGTCAGGGCCGGAGCCCACTTGCCAGTGAGAGAGGGAGGGATGAAAGAGGCACAAGAGGCAAATGGTGTTCCGGTCATCTCCCTCCTCGGATCCAAAACATATCAAATAAACACAAACTGTTGTTGTAAAAAAAACAAACATAAACTGCTTCCTTTGTCCTTAATTTATAGGTCGTTTAGATTTGTGCTAAGGTGCATACTTTTAACTATGCATCTATATATGCTTAATTATGTCTAGATATACCGTAACTATTATAAATCTAAAAATGTCAAAAAATATCAATAATTTGGCAATTGCCTGATTGCTTCCCTCATCTTAATTAGTTACTCGTTATATTATCTGGCTTCATCTCATATAGACCTAGACCCTTTTCAGATATATACTTGAATTTGTTCCTAGCTACTGCAGTACACTGAATCAACAATGGATTCTTGATTTATTCTTACATTTGTTCTGCTAATGAAACAGTCTAAGGCAGTACCCCAGCCATTGCAGGAATACAACCAACTGGGCACCATCAAATGTTCTCATTCGTAAATTTCTAAACAAGAGGTAATGGGCAAGCAGAAATTTTTTTGTTCCTTCTGCTGTTTCCAGTTTGCAACTTTCCATGTCAAATTTTTGACACCATTCTTTCATCCAGGCTACTTTTGAGTTTTGACTCAGGGGAAAACTCATTCAGCTACGTTTTCTTTTGGTTCTTTAGTAGGTGCATTGAGAGTAACCGGATCCTTTGTGAGATAATTGCACAACGTGTGTAGTTCATTTGTCAATATACATTATCACACTTTACTTACATATCTAATATGGTAGTGCTCTCAGGAAATGCATCCTCTCAATCTGCTGTGCCACACACAAAACTGGAGACACTTGCGTCATTCTAAACAAGCAAGACATCACATCGATGAACCCCGAAGACATTACATGATTGATGCTTTGCCACCATTGGCGGTTGTTGTAGATAATATGGATATATGAAGGCTTGGTAGGACTGAAAATATGAACTTGTGGCGTTGTCTTTTTGGTCGGGTTGTAAGTAAATATTGTTATCAAGGAGTAGTAGCATTGTTTGGGCACTTCAGTCAACCACATGTTGGTTTGAATCCAGACCACTCTCCTACATTTACTGAAACCTCAACAAACCTGTGGATGATAAATGACGTGTGAGGATAAATTTTCAGTTATTTAGTAATCGTGTCCAGTTTATTTTTCAATCTAGATGTTGATGTCCAGTTTAGCAAGTAATATGATGTTAGTTCATTATACTGATAATACCCCTTTAGCAAAATGGGCCACCGAATAAGCCGATGCTATGCAATGCATGTAGTTTCAAGATGGAAAACGAAGAGTTCATTGGCAAAATACACCTCGATGCATCACAAGGATGTTGATTGATCTGAGTACTTAAAGTCTGCAATTAGCACTAACTCGTAACTTATTCAAGCTTAAAAATGTGGGCACACTTTTTAACTCATCGATCATCAATTTTTGTCACGGATTGTTAAAGTTTGAATACACTGTGTCCTTGCAGTGGTATTCGTGAACTCTATTAAAGTTGAAATATAATAATTTCGTATATTTTTTAAAGATAATTATTTTTATTCTATATATATTTTAAAAAATACATGCGTGTGACGTGTCTACGGCTCAGCTTCGCTTGCTTCCTGACGTCAATGTTTTCGTCTAGCTGTGTTCAAACACGATAAAACAACGATGGTCGGGGCCGTTCTGCTCGGCCAACGAGCGGTGCAAATTGTTACATACACGTGCCTGACACGTGTATTTTATTATATATAAATATTGTAAACACGTGCGTGTCGCACGTGCATCTTACTAGTAGGATTATATGCATGGATATATACGGGCTACCAAGAAAGAAAAATATATGAGTGCTTCTTGTGTGAAAGCAGAACAAGTGGCAGCAGACAACTAAGTCATATATTCACATCTATATAACCTATACAGATGCACCTTACTAAGATTCATTCATTATGTTTCTTTTCATATACAAGCTATCCACGTCACCATTCAATAAGGTCATCTTTTGAGTTTTTCACCGATTTTCTGTGACTAAATACATAAAGGATCAATCATTTAAGAAATGTTCTCTCAACGTAATGAACATATTTTAATGTATAGTGTTGTTTGCAAAAGAATATTGCCATACAATCATTTTAGTGTTTCTACTTTCCAATTTCACCTTAAAATTCTGTTTAAAATTTTCCACAGCAACATAGTATACCTATAATATTAGCTACCGGATCAAATAAGCCACATAATTAAGCCACACAAGACTCAAGATGTGTTCAAATTACGCGTCAAGACTCAAGATTCAACACTACTGTAATGAATAAAAATAATCCATAGTGCGTGGCGTGGCCATTCTGGTCATTCCATATTGAGATGTTTCCGAATGACATGTAAGCAAGACAACATTTATTTATAGTTGAAATAGCTCCTCACAAAGCAAAGTTTCATTGTTGGTTTTCTAGTAAGACTACATACAAGATACTCCATTCGTTCCAACTTATAGGAATTTAACATTTTTAATCTTAAATTTGGCCACTTGTTGCATTCAAAAAATTGTGCAAAATATCATATTTGTTATGGTGGTTTGCTTTATTAATAATTTTTTTCAAAAATGACTTAAATTTGACTATGTTTGCATAAATTTGTGAATAAGATGATCAAACTTGAGGTTAAAAAACTCAAATCACCTATAATTTGAAACAGAGGGAGTACAAACAGGATTCTACAATCTACGGTAGGAAACAATAATGTATACATGGTTTCATGGTGATAAACCTCATTTCATTTCTTTCTTCATTTATTACTTGCTATACTCCATCTCAAATTGTAGGTGAACCTACAAATTGAAACGGATAGGGAACATCACAAAAAAATGCTGACTTGTTTTTCATACTATACCCTTGGTAAGAACCATGTCGCCGACGAGCATGCTCCCTGCTCCGTGATAGCATGCTTAAACAAAACCTTGCGGTCTTCCATGGAGTATACGCCCCAGGTGTTGCCGTCATCCCTGTTGCACTCTGGGCAGTACCGCTTCTTGTCGACGAAGTAGATGCTGTTTCTCCTGCAGCCCTCCGTCTCCGACGAGCGCACAGCGAACGACGACGCGGGGCTCACGAAGAGCGCCCTGTTGCCGGCGAGCTTCTTCACCTCCGTCCAGCGCCGGCCGTCCACGTCCAGCCGGTACACCTCGAAGCCGACGATGGAGAGGAGCTCATCTGCGCCATGGCGGCAGAACGGAATCTCCCGGCATTCCTTGGAGGCCAGGACTCGACGGACGAAGAGGACCTCCCCGCCGGACTCGAGCAAGTGGCCGTACTCCGTCACGTGGGCCGGGCGCGGCGGCGCGAACCGGTCGAACAGGCTCGCCGCCGGGAGCCTCTCGATGCGGAGCGGCGGTGGCGCGGTGGCGTCGACCAGGAACACGTACCCTTCCCTGTCCAGTATGTAGAAGCGGTCGTTACAGTTGGCCACTGCCATGATGGCGTCGAGCAGGTGCCCGCCCGCCGTCACCGACCGCTTCGACCACTCCTCGCCGCCGGAACGCCGCCAGAACGTGAGCTCGCCGTTTCCAATGGAGACGAAGGACTCGGCACCGCCGGCGGCGATCACCGGGTTCCCGCGCAGCCTCTTGTCGACGTCGATTCTCTGCCGCGCGCCGGTGATCGGGTTGACGAGGAGGATGCTCCTTTCGCACCAGCAGAAGTTCGCGAAGGCCAGGCGGCCGCTGGGCATGGCGCCGACGCACCCGAGGCCGTTCGTGTCCGCCAAGCGCACGCGGCTCGGGATCACCTCCGGCGGGTGGCCGCCCGAGTGCATCGAGACGGAGAAGACGACCCCGCGGCGGTCGGACCCGTGGTCCGCCGGCGGCATGTAGACGAACAGGTGGGGGACGGGCCTGGCGAGGCGGTCGGAGACGGTGGCCGCCCAGGGCTTGCAGACGGCGACGAGGTGCGCCGACGCGAGCGGGCTGATGCTGTAGAGGATCTTCTCGGTGAGGTGGAGAGGGAGGTGCTCCACAGGGCCGCCGCCGCCGGCCTCGCCGCTGCTGGCGTCACCAGCGTCATCATCGGTGCGTGAACTGGCTGCAGCCTTCGCTTTGCTGGCCGGCTTCATCATCAGAGCAAATGGCAAGCTAGAAACTCTTGATCACCACCGACCCTAGCTTGATCACAGATTTGGAAACTCGAGATCCCTAAACAATGCACGGCAGATTAGTTTCAAATCATGTACTCCGACACGTAATTAATAAGATTTGACAGTATTTTATCTTCCAAGTATGTTAACAATTGCTGTAAAATCAATGTCCTCTGTCCACTCCGAATCCGGCTCCGTCTTCCGAGTCCGGCAGCCGCTCGTGAAACGAGTCGGTTTTCCCCTAACCCCGGAGCTCAAAACTCACGATAAAGCATCGACAGTTCGACACCACGAAGCAATTCAGAGGGATTGTTAGTGTCCATGCATGGTTTGAGTTTGACATGATGCGCAACGACGCCGCCGGTGTTCCGAATGAAGCGCAAATTCTCGTCGCCACCACTCGTCGCCGAGCGCCGCCAAAGAAAGAAAAGCCGGCGCAGGACGCCGGCAGCTGGCAGTGACGACACCGAGCTCCTTGACCTCCTCACCGGGAAGAAGCCAGTCCCGCATCTGCTAGTGACCGAGGTCTTCTACTCGCCGCCGTCTCACAACCCGTCCAAGGTTGCCTTCAACCGCCGCGGCGCCATCGTCGCCGTCCCGTTGGACGGGGCGGCCGTCGGCAACGCGCGCCACCCGTCGGCGGCGATCCGCCGGCGCGGGCGCCTGGCTGATCTCTACCGCCGGTGCCTATCATTCATCGGCGCCACGCCGGACGGCCGCCTGGCGTTCGCGGCCTCGAGGGTCGTGTTCCTCGTTAACCCGGTCACTGACGCGCTCCAGGGCATCGACACCGTAGGGTACTGCCAGAAAGCCATTGTCGCCGGCGGCGGCGGCGGTCATGGCTGCAGCCTGTTCGTCTCCCTTGGCGCCTTGCTGGCGACGCCCACACTCTGGCGCCTGGACGAGGACGGCGAGAGATGGTCCAAGTTCACGGTGGCGGCGACCGCCGAGCAGACCGGCGACGTCGTGTCGGCGGTCAACTGCAACGGCTGCTTCTACTACCTGCTGCACGAGGACGGGACCGTGTCCAAGGTCGACGCCGGCAAGCCGCCGCCGCTTCGCATGGAGAAGCTCCCGGTGGCGAGCCTCGCCGATAACTTCTCCGTCCCACCGCGCAACAAGACGCTCGTCACCGGGGAGGGCCACCTCCTCGAGTCGGACGACGGCGAGGTCCTCTTCGTCCGGAAGCTGCTCGCCGTCAGGGAGATCGCGGCGCAGTTAACGTTCTGCGCCCACGCCGAGCTCGTCGACGTAGTCGGCTTCGAGGTGTACAGGCTGGACGTGGCGGCGCGACGCTGGGCGAAGGTCGAGCGGCTGCCTGACACGGCGATCTTCGTGAGCCCGGAGTCGGCGTTCGCGGTGCGGACGGGGGCGGCGGCGGCGGGGCGCGTGGTGATGAGCAACTGCGTCTACTTCGTGGGCGAGGCGCGGTGCTGCTACGCGTGCCGCGTGTACGGAGGGAGCACATGGGGCGCGTACTCCATGGAACGCCGGGAGGTTTTGTTCGAGCACGCCGTGGATAGCCGCCGGGGAGGAGGACGCACGGAGGCGGTGTGGTTCTTGCCTAGTGTAGTTTAGCTTCTAGGCAGACAGAGTATATGCGTGTATGTATGTACATGTAGACGATGTGTAGAGAGGCCCGGGTGTGAAAAGGGGCCACGATAGATGTGAAGTCAAGTGGTGGCTCGTTGCTTGTGTATGTGCAGTGTGGCCCTGCGTGGTTAGAAACCGGTAACGTGCTATTTACGTCCTTGAGTGCGCGTATACCGTGTCAGATAGCGAGTGCCATACATAAAGCAGTGGTGGTGTTTGGTCCCTGACAAGGATTGTGCTAGTAGGCTCAGCTGGTGCAAGAGCACAGTGCGGGCACATCGATCTGTGAGCTGGTCAGTAGCTGCAGGCCGGGTGGATTACCGGTACCAATACTACCATTAGTACCGACTACAAACGTAATCGGTACTAAATCACTTTGAGTTGTGAGACGGAAGGTCGGTGCCCGCTCGACTCAAGACCAGTGTGGTGGTGGTGTGACCTGGTGCGCGCGCGGCCATCGGGCGGTGGGCGCCTTGCCTCCGATTTGGCAGGCTAGGGTAGTAGCTAGTGGAGCAGCGCGATATGTGGCCGGAATTTTGCACGGCGATGGACGGGAGATAGAAGAACGGAAGAGGAAGAAAAACATCGTCGATCGAGCAGACCTGGCTAGGCTGGCTCAATCGTGATTCGTGACTCATAGGCTAGGCTGAGACGTACTGAACATACTGCCAAGCACCCCCAGATGATTGATTTCCTATTTGTAATCATATAATAATTATTGTGCTCTTTGGCACGAGTACTCCTTTTGAATGACTTTCCTACCGACTTCTTAAGGTATCAAACGATTTTCTCCAAACAACTTCACCGTTAAATAAAGCTCCCACGAAATGAACTGAACTAGATTCAAGGTCGCCAAAAATCAAACCTGACATTGCCACTTGCTCATCAGTGTGCCCGACGACGCGAGCTCGCCGGCCAGCATCCCCGTCCTGGCCGTGTGTGCGCCGGCGCTAGGACCGGCAGCTCCACCTCGACGACACAGCTTCTTCTTCCCTGCGGCGAGGTTGGAGCGTGATGAAGCGGCAAGGTGGAGCAGCACTGCACGCACAATGATGAAGCCCCCCAGCCCGCATCGAGCGACGGAAGCGAGGTCGCTCGCATGGAGGAATTAAAGGAGACGGCCGGGAGGAAAAGAAAGGTTGGATAAGAAAGAGATGCGTTAAAAGAGAAACAAGAGGCAATGAAAGAAAGATCAGATTGCAAAGGGGGGAAAGAGATGCGCGGGTTAAAAGGGAAAACGGGAGGCAAGGGAAAGAACGGCCGGATAATAAGCAGGGAAGAAATGGGTATCGTGATTACTACGTAACATCGATCAGCGTATATTTGGAGACGAGGGCTCTCCTACGAGGTGTGTGTGTGTGACTGCTGGAGGCCATGAATCGAGTGAGCTACAAGCTTTTCCTTGGTGCCTTTCTGTTCGTCGTCCGATCCAACTAGTAGGTACATTTTTTCCATTTGGTTTGGTTTGCCATCGGATGGCCTATTCAACAGGATCAAAGCTTCCAAAGGCATGAAGGTAGGAAAGCCAACCACTAAATATATAGTAGTTCGCCAAAATTGGGCTCTTCTTAGAGCACACAAAGATTGATGAATTTTCGAAACTCTGCTGAGGAGTAATACCCTAGGTCAAATCAATTGTATATACTTGATTGAGATTTTTTCGTGGTTTAATCCTAAATTTGAAGGAGGTCAAATACAATCCTAGAGAGTAGGGCAAGAGAGACGTTGATGCAGTTGAACTCCCCCGGTGCTCTAAGGTTATTGCAAAGGTTGCATAACGTAAATTCCTTCCTACACCACCAACACGTACTCCTTTGTATAGAAAGCTGGTACCTAGATACGATTATGATCTTATCTTCTGTCCTCTTCTTGGATGATAAGACTTTTAGAATATTCGTAAGGCAGGGACTACCCCTACAAATTCTGATCTACATGCATGGTAGCCGGTGCTCCGTTCAATAAATTGGAAAAGAGCCATGTGTGTTTTGCATAGGCGAAAATTCTATTCAGATTTACTCGAAAATTCCTCTTTGCAACAGTCAGCGCAAGTGCTCTATATTAGAAATCACTTTACGTATTTTTACCACCTTAATTAATGTAGGCCAATTTCAATGGATAGTTCCATTATTTCTGTGCTTTAAATAGTGTCATGTCATTTGGAGTGATTTGAGTTGATGAATTTAACAGCCTCATCCAGTACATATGTACTAGTTTTACTGTGTTGTTTCATACCGACGCAGGAGATTGGACGCAATCGACAGTTTCTGATCTGTTTTCCAAAAAAGTGTATACCTGCTATGTGCATCCGCATATGGAGAGGTCGGAAGTGCATTTCAAGATTTTGTATCAACTTGATGTAATAATGGTCTTGAAATTTAATAGACCTTTGCTTATTGAAAAAGAAGTGTATACCCAAATTTAGCTACATGAAACCCATCCACTCTCCTTGTAATAATAAGTCTAAGGCCACGTGATTGTTTTTCATTGTGACATCTCATTTAACATTATAAGTCTATCTCAGTTAATATATCCACTTTCTTCGTTCGTAGATCGACTTTTTCCGCTGGTTGCTGGCTGGTACTGATTTGTTGTACAAGAAAAATATCACAGTCTAGCTAGTGGCTCGTGGGATCAACTTTTTCCGCTGGCTGCTGGCTGGTACTGATTTGTTGTACAAGAAAAATATCGCACTCTAGCTAGTGGCTCGTGTTGATTTGTTCTGAGAGTAAAATACCGTTGACTGATGTCTTCAGCTTCACAAGACTTTTTTTTAAAGTGGCGTCACAACACTTGCCTCACTTGGCGTCACAACAATCAACCCCAAGCAAAGCGTGAGCACCACCGCTACATTTTTATATTTTAAAAAATAGCGCTATAAAAGTAAAAGTTTTATAAAAAGGGGATAATTTGTTTAACTTCTTTTTTTTAAAACAGTAAGGCACAAAGGTATGATGAATAAATTGTGTATGTTTGAATAACAAAAACTTTGTGTATATGTGTTGTTCCATAAATTTTTTATGAAAAAGTTGTCCAGGAAGGTCATATTTGAGAGCATTAAAATGGACCATTTTTTCCAAAACAAAAGGCAGATACACAAACTCGGGTTCGACTTGGTTTTACTGCTGCAGCAAGTATAAAATTCGGTCGATTGTTCCATACATGATCAATACAACATCCGGATATAGTTGGATCTTTCTACTCCTCTTCACGCCTATATTTAACTAGGAATTGAACGCAAAAGAACCAGCCACAAAGCAAATAAGAATTACAAGTAATCCTTCTTGACGTGACGTTCTCGACGGTCAAGAATGAAAGGCGGCGATGTCGATGCGACGGCCGCGTGCAGCACAGCTGACGGCGACGAGGCTGCGGCCTAGAGTGCTCTGTCGACCACCCTCTCCACCTCATCGTGAAGATTCTCTGCTGAATCAGCTCACGCTGCACTACTGGTTGGAAATTGGTCCCGTGGTAGGTGATAAACCAATGCAAAGCAATGGTCGGAATTGGTTGAAAGGTAGCATCAGTTCAATTGAACGAGCAAAGGGATGTCTTCTTTTAGAGTTTATATGAAACAGAACATTTACAGTGAGCAGGTTATATGCCGATATAATGAGAAGTGAAGGAATAGCAGTAAAACGTATAGCTGAAGCTCAAAATCCCTCTTGAAATTAAAGTATCTTTTATGGTATATTTCAAAGGAGTTGTGTTTACCAAATTAAAGATAACCTGGTTAAAAGGAATGGGTAGGGATGCACTAAATGTTGCTTTCTTACCTCTGAAATGACTATCGAACATTCATTTTTTAAATTGTCAGATGCCGCGTTTCGTTTGGAATATTGTATACCTCTGTTTTGGTATTCGACCACCTTCCTGTACAGCAGCTTTATTTGGTTCTTGGCTTAAAATATTTCCTTTTAAGCTTAGAAATTAGGTTTTAATTGGTGCAGGGGGCCTTGTGTGGGCTATTTGGTTGAGTGGTTGAGTAGAAACTTAACGATGTGACATTTAAAAGATCATTTCCTAACTCGTTGTTGCAGGTCATCTTCAGGGACGCACTGGATAGGCGTTGGTTACTACTCTGTAAGAGGAAGAAAGAATATCTTTAAAGAGAAGGAATATGGTGCAATGGAGGTCATTGTCGTGGAGATCTTCAGTAATTTGTATGAAACAACAAAAACATAATCAAGACTTACAATCTTTTCTTTGTTTTTGGTATGTCTTTCTTTGTATCGTAAACTTGTAATCTTTCTCATGGGAGGTGTTCGGTGGTAGGCATGTTTGGGACAGCTCTGCTTCAATTTTACATCTCTGCTCCAATATTGTCCAACCAAACACCTTCAGATCCTAAAACTTTGCTCTTGAAAAAAGTGGAGTTCAAGATCAACTCCACGTTTGTCTTGAAGCACCTCAAGGAGTACTGCACTTTGCTTGTGTTCTCATGGTTGTAGGCACTTGTATTTTTGTTAGTGTTGAGGCCAGAATATTTTCCTTAATAAAAAAATAAGCCTACCCTGCAAGGGTCGCAGCAATGGCTCGAGAAGATTGATCTGAGTTAGAGCTTGACTCGGACTTGTCTTCCCAGCCTCTGTTAAGGTTGGAGATTGAGAATTCATCGAAACTCTTGACGAGATCGTAGAGGCCTTCGCAGTGCAGCTTCTTGGTGGAGAGCTTCTGCTCCGGAGCCGACGCAATGTAACACCTTAGTCTCAAATTTAGCTAGATTTTAAATTTTGATTAAAAATGTTAGAATTAATTAGGGATTGCATCCATATGTGTCATATGTTTGATTGCATTCCTGCCATATGCATGGCCTTTATTATGTGAAAAATGAATGTGCTTCAATTTGAATAGAACTCATTTTAAAAAATCTCCAAACCTTCTACACTTCTTCCTTGGGCCAAAAACTCTGCCAACCACTATATGTCTATGCGACAAAAATTTTTTTTTTGAGTAAAGTCTGCGACAAATAGCACGCAATCGCCTAAAGGCATACGCACGTGGACCGACCGACTGATTCGGTCTATCTGGTGAAGCGTACGCATGTGAGCCGATCGACACGACTGATTCGGCCCATTCCCATTTACCATTTATTTTCTGCCCGAATTTCGGGCTGTTGTTTTCCCCTGGCCCAACTGATTCCTCGATCGGCCAAATATGAATCCAAATTCAACAAAAAATAGTTTATATGATTCCGCGACGACTCGACGGAGGAAGCAAGTGCTACCGTTGTTTCGTGATGTGGTAGACATGCATAGTTATTTATATGCTTCCTTCTCTTTTCTTCTTCTCAATTTCATTTTATTTATTTTATTTTTTGTTTCTATTTCATTTTCTTGTCTCTACCGGGTGTGAATATTAGAGATACCTAATTAACCAGAGTAACAGTCGGTTAATGGAGAGCAAGCAGGACAGGAGAACCGAAGACAAGCCAGAGATGTGACGACGGCTATTAAGTACCAACTTTAGCCGTTAATATTCTCATTAATAAAGGAGGAAAGACATTTCTTACACGTATTTTAGTTAAGAATAATATAATTACAGTTGTCCTTGGAGATTATTTGGTTGCGGGTGAATAAGCACAAAATGAATGAGAAAATCACCCTCTATGTTCCAAGTGATGAAAGCTCGACGATTCAGAAGCCACCACGCGGACATCATATGAATTAAAGGGCCCACAACTACCCAAACGACCTTATTTCACTGTGTACATGCCAAACCGCTGTAAGGGCCGACAAAGCAGCCATCCAGCAAAAGAAGAGGGCAGGAGGGCCCGTAGGAGGTCGGCCGAACCAGGAGTTCGGCTGAACCGCCTCTGGCTCCTCCTGTCTCCTGTTTGCACATGGAGTTCTCTGATTGGTCCTAGAAGGCAGTGGAGTGTTGCACGGGGTGCAGAGGCGCGCGGATGCTGGTGTCCTTGAGTCTATAAATAGAAGGTGTGGGGTCTCACTTGAGACACACACAACTTTGATTCATTTTTCTTCCTTTTAGTTTCTAAGATAATGCAGAATAGGCTAGAGTAGCTCTACTTCAGATTCCAAATCTAATTTGGAGTCTAGGTATGAGCTTTGTATCTTTTTTTCTTAGTATGACTTTGATCTACTTCAGTTATTCATCTATTTCATATAATATTATGCTTGGTTCATGTATGTGTGATATGATCATGTGTTCTTCGTCTGTTCTTGATTTAGAGGCTTGTGTTCTTGACGAACACAACCCTTTGATCCTGTGGTATAGGTTTATATGCTCTCGTATCTATTTATCATATGCCTAATCTCATTTTGATCTAGTTTGTGTACATAAATGTTTTACATGGCGTTAGCGTTATTAAACCGTCAACAACACCCCCACAAAGGCCAACTAGAGAAGAAATAGGATCACTAGAAGGTAAGCAATGTTAAAACATTTACAATAAAAAAATTCATGCATCTAGTTTCTATGCAGTCGGCTCATGTTCTTGGTAGCAGAGGGTACCCTAGGAAATACACATGTTTACAAATGGCAAAACTACGAACACAATGATTGGAGTCTCACATATGCAATTTTTTCGTCGGTTGATGCCATAGCAAACTTGAAGTAGTGGAAGAATGGAGAATAGATTGCATTTGCTCAATACCATGTAATGGTATGAATGCTGAAGTGATCATCTTGTTCATCAGAGTAAGCGGTACATATACATGGTAGGAGGCATAATCGTTTGAAATCGATCAACCTACATACAAGGATCTCAACCAAGGAATCTATTGATGTGGATCCATCCATGTGGCTCATGGTACTAGTCTACTTGGGGTTCATATTTTGTTTTTTAACATACCTCGAAGCTGAAAGAAATTATGGATGGACATCTCCAGTTGCGAAAATGTGGAGAAGAATATACCATTGAGCCTACGACAGCTCAAGGAAGTTAACTTCACCCAAAGCACTTTCATCTTCCCACAGGTGGAGACAAAGACAACGACTGTGATGCTGGCTTCATTAGGCTACATCATATTCAAGAGTTCTCGATGGAAAACCCTATCAACAAGCCCTACATAGTTCATTATATTGGTAGAACTGTTGATGATTGGGCCAAAGAGAGCTCACCTATTGGCACAACAGACCTTATTTCAGACCTTAATCATCTGAAGAAATACCTTTTAGGATCGAGGATCCGGCTCGTCTACCTTTGGCGAGGGTTTCTCTAAGGGTGAGAAGGCAAGGGCTCAATCCACTCTTGAAAATTTGAAGAGCATGATTAGGTCAATGGAATGTGGCGTCCTTATAGAAAGATCATAATGACTCTGTCAAGATGAGGTTAATCAACAAGACAAGAAAAGGCAACAAGAGAAGGAATTTCACCTCCTCAAGGTCCGCAATGACGAGCAGATTGTGGCGAACAATGCCTTCGTCTGTGAGGTCACAAGAGGACTAGATATGATGGAAGGGCACTGTGATGCAATCATAATCCATATGAAGAATTTTACGATTCGAAGAAAAGGAGACAACAAGTTTTCTTGCGGAACCAATTTATTGCCAAATGGATGAACAATATATTGATGGTGCTCACATTTCTATTTGTGATGCCCTACCAAGTGAGGTGGTGATATCATATGATAAGAACAAACCACCAATGGATGTTGGTACAATTTACCCATCAATGGAGGACTTCAAGATGGTTGTGCGACAATTTGTCATCAATAAGAAGTTTGATTTTGGCACAAAAAAGTCAAATAAGAAGAGATATAGGTGTTATTGCAAGTCAAGCGAGGATTACCTTTGGAAAATAAATGCACCAAACATAAAGGACAAATCACTTTAGAGGTAAATAAATCAATTTGATTTGAATAATTATTTTTGTGTGTGAATTGATATGGTCATCACTACTATTGTATTCTTTGCATGTGACTATGTTGGACAACACCAAGCATGTCTTGGGTTGTTCTTCCAACAGTCACCTCAAAGCACACAATAGTAGTGAGTACCATATCAATTCGCACACAAAAACAACCATTCAAATCAAATCGATTTATTTACCTCTACAGTGATTTGTCCTTTATGTTTGGTGCCATTTATTTTCCAAGGGCAATCTTCATTTGACTTGTAATAACACATATATCTCTTCTTATCTGACTTTTCTATGCCCAAATCAAACTCCATGTTGATGGCAAATTGTCGGACAACCATCTTAAACTCCTCCATCGATGGGTAAAGTGTACCAACATATCCATTGGTGGTTTGTTATTATCATATGATGTCACCATCTCACTTGGTAGGGCATCACAAACAGGAATGTCAGCAGCATCAACATAATTGCCTCTGCAGGAAAACTTGTTGTCTCCTCTTCTCTAAATCCTAAAAGTCTTCAAACAAACTATGATGGCATCACAACGCCCTTCCATCAAATCTAGTCCTGTCATGACCTCTTGGACTAAGACATTGTTCTCCATGATGCGCACATCATTGCGGACCTTGAGGAGGTAAAATTCCTCCTGACGTTGCTTCTTTTTCTCCAACTGGACTTGCAGTTGATTAACATCCTCCTGAAAAAGTCATCATGTTTTTTCTTCAGGGAAGCCACAATCCCTTGACCTCAATTTGAGCTTTCTTCAATTTTTCAAGGGTGGATTGAGCCCAACCCTTGCCAAAGATCATCGAGTCAGATCATCAACGCTAAAAGGTACTTCTTTAGATGATTAAGGTCTGAGATAAGGTGTTAGCAGGCGAGCTCCTTGAAGTCTTTGGTCCAATCATGAACGGTTCAGCCAATATAATGAACTACTCAAGGCTTGCCAATATGGTTTTCCTTCAAGAACCCTTGACCACAATGTAGCCCTGTGATAAGTACATCAGATAGATAGCTAGCATCATAGTCGTTGTCTCCGCGAGTGGGAAGATGAAAGTGCTTTGGCAAAGCTGACTGTCAGATGGTGAGATCTAGACAGTCCACAGGGGGTACCCACGCGGTTGATTTGGAGGTAGAAGGGATCAGAAACTAAGAACACGATGGATATGCGGTGAGCACACAGAACACAAGGGACACAACGGTTTATACTGGTTCGAGCCTCCAGAGAGTAAAACCCTACATTTAGTTCTTAGTGGTGTTGTATTGCTTGTGCACGAGAGCCAGAGCAAAGATGATCTGGTCTTGGGGAGACATCCTAGGCCGCCTTATATAGTCTAGCGGACTAGGGTTTACAAGGTTGGTGGACCTAGAGTTCAGGTTAGTTACATCATGGAAATCTATCTCTATGGATTACAAACAATATCTCGTGATATCCGGACTAATCGGTGGCGCAGCCGACGACTTGACGTACACACCAAGTCTTCCGTTATCTTCGGAGTTATCTTCGGAGGGTGGATGAAGTTTGCTAGGCCCACTGGTAGGTCGGCAGGTCGTCTGGCAGGTCGCGCTCACTTGTCGGGGACGGCTGAGACCCTGGTCGGTGGGGAGCTCCACCGCCTCGATGTCGCACTTGTAGGAGGTCTCGATGTTGCCATAGATGAAAAGGATCCAGTTCGGCGCTGGCATCTTGAGGACAAGATATGTGTGGTGCGGGACGGCCATGAACCTAGCAAACATGCATCCATGAGGACATCAACTCACTCCTGACTCCTACTCTATCTATCAACTAATCCTAGTCTAGATCTCTACTCAACCCCATTCTAGCACATAGAGGTGAGAATCACCTCACATGGGCAGAATTAGAGAGAGGGAGAGAGAGCTACACAAGAGAGAAGTGGAAACTTGAGAGCTTGGAAGTGTGTTGGAAATGAGGCCCCTCCCCTTATTTTTATAGTCAAGGGGGTGGCTTGCTCCGAGGCTCAAAGTGCTCCAAAACACCCCGGGATGTAGCCAAGGACCAATGGGAGGATGACACGTGGAAGGCGGGGATCAACCGACCCTAGGTCAGTTCGGCCGATCCTAGGGTCGGACGAAACCCCAGGGAGGCCTTCTGGCCTGTGCTTCCTCAGAGTGACTTCCATGTGGGCCCTGATGCTTGTCCTCTGTGCATGCCAAGTTTCCTGGTGATTTGGTTAGCAAAGTGGGCCCATGGATCCATGTGATGCTGATGTGGCAGCGTGTGATTCGTTGAAAGCTCTTCACATGGATTGGTGACATCATGGATCCAGGGAAATCCATGTGGCAGCCCCTCATTGGCCAGAACCTAAGTGCCTTGGATTGGAGTGGAATAAATGTATATGGATTCTTCCCATTTCTTATGCTAAATACCTGCATTCGAATAGACATCGACACTGGTGGAAAGTATTAGTTTAAGCTCATATTCTAGTATGTATGTGCATTTAATGCTCCAATTTGCAGGGGTTGACGGCCATGAAAATGGTACTTAACAGCCGTCAACAAAAGCACCATTGGGGTTGCCCCTGTTTGGTGAAGGAGGCAGGTTCTCCTCATTCCGGCGACCACCGTTGTCGCGGCGGTCTTCACGTCGCTCATCATGACAGTCATTGGTCGTCGCGCCGGCTGTCCCGTCGATCATCATGGTTGTCGCGCCGACCTTTGCTATCATCGCGGTAGCTGCGGTGGTCGAGACGATCAGGTCGGCAGGCGTAGTCACCATAGCAGCGATCGTCGTAGCGGCACTGACGACGGTCTTGGTTGTTCTTCTTCAGCCGCTTGGGCTCTTTTGGGACGCCAAGAGCTTTCTTTAGGGTTGTACAGTCACGGAGGAGGTGCTTGGCACCAGTGTGGAACTTGCATACATCATCGAGGGTAGCCTCGGACTCCTCTTGGAGGAAGGTGGTGTGGCGTGAGGTCTCGGCGACCATTGCCTCAGCCGCACGCTTGCTAATGACGTACAAAAAAATCATCGAACCAATGCCCCCTTGCTAAGTTAAGCATGATTGTGCAACAAATCGAGCTTAGCTTAGCGAAATAGTCTTTTCTTTTCGACTCTCAATGTTTCATCAGTGAGCAGTATTCATTCGGCCACCGGAAGCTTCGTCGTCACCCGGTAACCACACGAATTAGGAAGGCGAGGATCACAATGATTTCGATCACCTGTGCGCTCCCATTTTGTTTGAACTCACTTGCCAACATAGCGGATTACCTTCCTTCTCGTGTGAGGTCTAAATGTCTATAAATACAAGCACTCAGGCCTCCATGAAGTCACACGTCGTTCCTCACATCGCCCTCGCAGCCGAGCACCAAGGTGACCTCTAGTTCTTTGGACGCCTTCACTTCATTTCTTTATTTATTCCATCTCTTATTTGACTTCATTCTTGTTTTGTATATATCATCAGATTTCTTGGTCGAGATCCTGCCATGGCACGACGAAATGAGGAGCATGCCTTGAGGAGGAACGTGAGACATCCTGCTGGGGGTTCCAATGCTGCGAGAAGACCTGTTCGTAATGAGAGAACACCGGAGTGTGTCCACCGTGCACCGACCAATCATGTTGTTATACGGGATTCCCGTGGTCCGACTCCGGTGTCATCGGAGGATGATGGTGACAACGTTCCCCAGTCCCAAGTTGTCCAGCGAGGCTGGGTGCACAGACGTGCTCGCAATCAGGTTGTGGAGTCACCGCCTCGTCGAGTGGTGAGATCCAGATCCCGGATCCCACCGCCGCCGCCGGCAAGCCGAAAGCATTTGCGCTCGCCGGACGCTAGAGCTAGAACTTCGGCAAGCTCGAGTATGCCGCCTCCCCGACGCAGGGATGTGCAAATTGCTGCTAGGAGTTCCTATGGTAGTGAAGATCCGGCTCTGACTCAGGAGGGTGTAAGCGTCCCCGGGACCAGTCCGACTTCGCAAGGCAAGGTATATTGTTCGATATCCCTATAAATCAAACTTTATCTTTACCCATTAATATTGTGACATATCTTTTCTTTAGCAACCGGTTGATGTCGACATGGTGGATTTGCAAACCGTCGCTGACCCGGACATGAGGACCGGGGCTCCTGCAGGCTCGAGCATGCCACCTCCACGTCATGGGGAGATGCAAGTCGTTGGAAAGGGTTCCTCTAGCAACGAGAATCAAGCTCCGACACGAGAGCATACAGGCGCGGCTAGGGCTAGGGCGATCTCTCATGGGAAGGTATAGTGTTCGATGTCTTTGCACTCCAACTTCATTTTTATTCATTCACAGTGACTTACTCACACATCCGCTTTTATAGGAACCTATTGATGTTGAGATGGTAGATTTGAGAGTCGTCACCGACTTGACGGACAAGGAGTTTCAAACAGCTCTTTCCGGCATTCCAGAAGGAACGTCTTCTGTTGATACGTCTCCTGTGGTGGTACCGACCTTGATTAATCTAGGAGTGGTTCTTGCGGTGACGTCGACTTTGATCAGTCCAGATATGACCCTTGCAGCCCCGTCTTTTGGCGTTCCGGCTCCTGCACCAACACCTACTTTGGTTATCCTAGATGCAGCTCCTGTCGCAGAAAAAGCTTCGGCAGCGTCGGGTAATTAGCTTATGTTGATTATTATTTTTTGTAATTTTCATATGTGCAGATGCGCCACACTTTTACTATTGACACGTCTCGATATTTCAAGCACTGATTCAGTTGTAGCTTCTATTGTCTTATCCGCACCGGCCGCAAAATTGAATATACTTATGGAGGGGCACCGCCGCCTGTTGTCATCAGATGAAGATAATTATGTCCTAGAGTCTACATCTCCTCATGGTGCTGAACCTCATTCGAAGCCCTTGCGCCTCCACACTGGTGGGGATGATGACTACGACGCTATTTATCTGTCGGAATCAGTCACTATAGGACTGCGTCGGGTCCAAGCATTTCTGAAGGAGGAGCCCATCAACCAGCCCCACACTGCTCACTATATCAGGAGAATGGTGGATGAGTGGACCAAGAACTTCAAGGAGCCATCCCCTGATGACCTGATGAGCCTTATTTCAGATCTTAACAAGCTGAAGAACTATCTTACGGGAGGGTCCAGCTCGACAGTCTTTGGGGAGGATTTCTTCGCAGGGGAGAAGGCCAAGGTCGAGGCAACTATCGAGGATTTGAAGAAGGCTAGGACTGAGATTATGTCTGAGTATGTTTCGCTCAAAAAGAATGTGGTGTCTCTGGAGAAAAGTAGTGAAGGCTTCGCTTTGAAGGAGCAGCAGTGCCAAAAGGAGATTGACAAGTTGCAGGCTCAGCTGGAGAAAAAGCAGAAGCACTTGGAGGAGTTTCGCCTTCTTAAGATCCGCAATGACAAGCGGGTCTCAGCCAACAATGTTATCATTGTAGAGGCCTCGGCCGGTCTAGGCATGATAGATGGGCGTTGTGCCGCGATCATGGCTCGTATGAAGACGGCCACTGCCCGTCAGGAGCGTCTCGCCGCTGAAGGTCCTCCCGAAGTCACTGCTATCTTGGCATACTCCTGCAACCCCAATTAGCAGCATGGTCGATACTTCCCTGGATTAGCCAGGATGAATAAGACAGTAATGAGTTGCTTGGTCTAATCGAGTCTTTTAAACATTGAGTCAGGGGCACTTGTTGTGCTCCCTACATCATCGCTTGTCGGAGTCTGAGTGTTTCTTATCAGCTTTTGCCATCTCTTTTTTTTGTTTGCTTGAATACAATGGTGAGTCGAGTCCATTTGGATAATACATGGCAGCTTGTTATTTTCCTTGCACGCATATTTGTACTCTTTTTAAGTAGCAAGTTTTTTTTAACGCTCCATTGCTCCAACACACAGACGATACATGCGTAGGGATTATTTACTCTGGCGCTCCACTCCTGTTGCATGCTCTCGTTCTTAGGTGAGTTTATATTTGATATCTCATTCCTATAATCCTTTCCCATTGGCCATTGCCTTTCAGTAGATACGATCAGCATGAGGCACTTTGCTTGCACGTGTCATCAATTGTTTGCTTCCTTCCTTTTCCTTCTCTCTCATTTGCCATAAGTACTACTGAGATTATAATGATAGTGCTTTATAGTAAGCATGCATCAACATGCACCGCTTCCTGTGTACTGAGCGACGCCACAACGCTCGGCGCACTTCCGAGGTAGCATGTAGATCACCTTGAGTTTTAATGATGAGCTTGAACATAAGACAGGCACAATCCGAGCACTCCATGCCAACGAGCAAAATGGGTCCCTCGCTAAGTCAAATACGACTGTACAGCAAGTCAAGCTTAGCTTAGCGAGTCACTTGTCATAAGCAGCTCATTATTTAAGTGTGCGACGAGTCAATTCCTCTGTGAGATAATGATCGGTCGAAAATAAAGTTCTCAAGATTATAGTGAAAACCCATACCATTAATCTTGAGTATTTTTGTAGGTAGCCAGCTGGGGTCGCCTTCGCTTATACAACATTAGCCAACTAGGAGCCACCATTTGCTCTTGGTTTGTGGTGAAAGATCATACCACCCACGAGAGTGTCATCCTCGAGTTGCAGTGAAATAACATACTGCACCTCGAAGGTTTCTTTTATCGATTTGGTTGCGACCAAAAATACTGCCATGGTGCTAACCAACCATACCGAAGGTTTTGATAGCCTCATACTAGCTGCCCTGGTGTGCTCGACTGCTCCCAGACATCCTCAATTTGCCACGAAACTCCATGCAACGCCTTGAAGGAACTTTGTTTGATCACGACTACTCGTTATCATGGTGTCAGCTGATCAAATCAATAGTTCGAACAGTTTGATACCGACCACAATGGTATGCCCGACTTTTCCATAATCATCAAGCAAAAAGCTGAAATCGCTAAGTAGAGTTGGCATGATGTTCAGGAATCGAATGTCTTGAGTCAGCTAGAAGGAATCACGATCCCTGAAATAGTCAGTGTAAAAGCAAAAGAGGAGAAAAAACAGAGTTTGTTTTGTTGTTTTGAGAAAATGTTGGCTTTCCCATTCTGCATTGGCTATAGATGTGGCTTAGGGGACTCGCATCGATGTTGCCGAATAACCATAGCAACAACAAAACAATTTCTATCCTTTCCTTTTTGTGATTGTGTATGGGATGACATGCTTTCTCGACTCTACCGGGTAGCGATGGAAACTTTAAACTTCAGCTTTTCCTCGTACGGGGTAGCACCATAGCTCAGTTATACTCCTTGACACAGAGACATAGGTGAGGCTTATCTGGTATGAGGGTTTTATAGGATAACGGCTGGGAATTTCTGCCATTATTTTTGCCGAGGGTGATGAATGGCCATCTCTCGCCTTCCTCTTTGCTTGGAATTGGATTGCTTGTCTTTTGAATTGAAGTTATCTCCTTGGGTAACCTTCTTTTCTTCTTCTCTCTTTTTTTCTTTCTTTATTTTTAACTTTGGAACCTGGAGATACTTGATGCATACGGCCTTCTGGAATTTGGAGGATGACCATCCGTCTTTGTGTGTCTAAATTAACCCTGCAGGCATGTTTATTCTTTTTTTGTCCCTTGTTCTTTACCTCCTCAGGGATGGCAAACGGCTGCACACTGGAGAACAACTTGTGTTGAGCCTGGTAGCCCTTTCTTGCTCTTTTTCTATAGTCTTCCCGGAGGTAATAAATTGTTCCATGTCGAGAAGCACAAATGGCATGGTGACTTCGCCGCTCGAAGATAGCCCGAGTTCGTCTTCCCACTGCCCCCAGTAGAGAATGATTGACAAGTGTATTGTGTGATGAATGTGTGGGTACTTCACATTAGTGCCTTACTTTCCTGTCGACCAAGTCCCAAGGTAGCCAAATCTTTAGTCACAAGCACAACACATTCTCAGGGAAAGCCATTTTTGTTGTAGGACATTGACGTCTCACAAAAAACAAGAAGGGTTCCTAAGGGGCACGAATTGAGAGCAAGAGCCCATTTAGGATTTTATTTTGTTTATCATCTTTGAAAAAAATAAGAGAGGAAAAAAGACAACCAACGAAAAAAGGAACACTTCATTGCAAGTATTTCTTTAAGAACCTCCCATTGATTGGAGGCATCGGTCTGACACCATGATGGTCGACCAATTGATAGGCACCACCGTCGTAGGCTTGCTCCACAACGTATGGCCCTTCCCATTTTGGCTCGAACTTTCCTTCGTCTCGTGTGTCACAACGATAGGGTGATGTAGCACGAGAACCAATTCACCTTTCCTGAAGACACAGTGTTTCACCAGCTTGTCGTATGTCCTCACCATGTTTCGACGATATAACTCTAAATTTTGGACAGCTTGAAGGCGTCCTTCTTCTAAGGCATCGAGTTCTTGCAATCGAAGTTGTATCTGCTCGTCTTGTGTGAGTTTCTCACGGATGGCCACTCCTAGAGATGGGACTTGGATTTCCAGTGGTAAGACGACTTCACTCCCGAAGACGAGGGAGTAAGATGTAGCTTGCGTTGGTGTACGAACCGTGACACAATATGCCCACAAAGCCTCAGAGAGACGATCATGCCAATCTCTCTGATATTTATTAACCGTCTTCTTGAGTATTTTTGCCAAGGGTCTTGTTAAATGCTTCGGCCACTCCATTTGCTTGTGGGTAATACCCAGTTGAGTAGTTCCACTTTATATTGTACTTAGCTTTGAACCTTTCCATCTTGTTAGATGTGAAGGTTTTACCATTATCAGATGTGATGTGGTGCGGAATCCCAAAGCGGTGGATGACATGTTTCTCAAGAAAGTCAATAACATTGTCACTTTTGACCTCTTGTAGTGGCACAACTTCGACCCATTTGGAGTAGTCTGTTATAGCAAGAATGAAGCGATGCCCCTTAGAAGGAGGTTCAATCTTCCCAATAACATCAATACCCCAGGCATCAAATGGCCATGACGGTACTGTGGGATGAAGAGGTATAGGTGGGCGATGTTTGAAATCACCATGTATTTGGCAATTATGGCACGACTTGGCAACCCTTAAGCAACCGGCCATGATTCCAGTCCAATAGTACCTGGCGAGTCATACGCTATGGTACATCTTTGGACTGCTTTGATGTCCTCCGCAGACGCCGTGATGTATTTCTCGCAACACTTGGTCGGCTTCACTTCGACCGATGCACCGAAGTAAAATCTCTTGGCCATAAGCACGTCAATACAAGATGCCAGCTTTATGGACATACGAAGGCAGTCACCTCTGCAGTTGGCGAATTTGCACTGAATCCTCGGGGAGGCTACCATGGTTGAAGTAGTTGACGAAGGGTTTTCGCCAATCGTCTTCTTCCACAACCCCTATTGCAATAGTGTTGACTTCATGTTGCTCCGGAATAAGCTCGAGAACAGCCGGGAGAAACCATCTCTCTTCCACGACTACTTGTGTGGATTTTCCTTCTGGTAAGACCAATGCTGCTGCAAGTTTTGCCAAAGCATCAGTTGGTGCATTTCGGCTACGCGGGACATGAACGATTTCAATATGCTCAATTTTTTCCATAAGCTGTCGGGCCGCATTGTAGTATGGCACCAACTCAGGCTTACAAACTTCATATATACCATTTACTTGGTGTACAATGAGTTGGGAATCCCCGTGCGCTCGTAAGGAACGTACCTCCATTGAGAGTGCTAGGAGAAGTCCAAAAATGAGAGCTTTGTATTCAGCTTCGTTATTAGAACATTCCTCCTTGAGTAAAGAGAACGAGTGATGAATCACTTCTCCCCGAGGTGTTTTGAACACGAGGCCTGCTCCTGCCCTCCGTCTAGGAGCACCATCACGATCATTTTCAGTTCGTGGGGCTCCATCAAAATAGAGGTCCCAAGGGTTCTCTAACTCAATGGTGAAAACTTCTTCGTCGGGAAGATTAGTGATAAGGAGAGAGTCATTTGGCACTGGATGTGCCGCTAGAAACTCTGCCAATGCTTGCCTTCTGTGCAACATAGGTTATATCAAATTCCATCATAAGCACAACCCATTTCCCAAGTCTCCCTGCAAGCACAGGTTGACTCAACACATACCTTATGGGATCCGCTCTAGCAACGAGCTGGATTTGGTGGGTTAACATGTAGTGTCGCAGTTTCTTCAAGGCAAATATCAATGCTAAATACAACTTTTCTATGGCTGAATAGTTGCAGTCGGCGCCTACCATGGTGTGGCTCAAGTAATAGCACGCCACCTCTTTCCCTTATTCATTGTGTTGTGCGAGCAAGGCACCTATTGACGCAGGTTGTGTGGCGATATAGAGTATTAGTGGGCGCCCTTTTATAGGTGCTGCCAAGACAGGAGGGTTAAGCAACTACCATTTTATGCTATCGAGTCCTTGACATTGTTCATCCCATATGAATGGTTCTCCTTTCTTCATGAGCCTCGAAAAGGGTTGCACACGCCCGGATAAGTTCGAGATAAAGTGGCGTATGTATGCCAACTTTCCCTGTAATGACCTCAATTCTTTTAATTTTTCTGGAGGGGGCATATCCTGGATGGCTTTAATCTTCTTGGGCTCAATTTCAATCCCACGATGACGGACAACGAAATCTCGTGATATCCAGACGTCTTAACGTACACGACAAGTCTTTCGTTATCTTCGAAGTACGGATGAGGTTTGTTGGGCCCACTGGCAGGTCGGCAGGTCATATGGCAGGTTGGGCCCGCTTGTCAGGGACGGTTGTGACCCTGGTCGGTGGGGACCCGTGGGGTAGACCCATCTCTCACTGACTTCCTTGAGATGTCCTAGGTTCAATGTATATTCTTCTCCATAATGTTTCTTCCACCACTACTACACATCGCTCATAGCCCCTGGCGAGTGCTAGGGCTCTCTATGTCGTATGGAACCTGCAACTAGACGTCGGTAAGGACGTCAGTCCGGTTGTGTAGATGTTGACCTATGACTCCTCGCCTAGGTGTCCCACATGTGCCACAAACAACAAGAATGCCTCACTGTAGTAGTTGAGGGTGATAGTTCCGTTGTAAAGCGACCAGCTTGCCTAGCGGGTTGCACCTGTATGGTGGGGTCAAAATGGCTATTTACGCAACGCATGAACTCCTTCCAATCTCTGATTGGTCACTCCTAGATGAGGCGCATGTACCATTGCTATCCAACGCCTGCAAGATGGAATGCATACTAGGCCTTCTCACCATAGCTTGGGAAGTTCATCTTTTAGCTTGGTGGGCTTCTTCTCCATGGACATCAGTTGCTCATGCATCCACCACCTTCATGGAGGCGAGTAGTGACAGGGGTTGAGACCTGGACAGATCCGCAAGGGGGCTACCCAAGCGGTTTGTAGGTTAATGGGGAGATCGGGAACTAAGAGCGTAGGTGGTAGTTCACGTGATGAACTCGGAACACGGCAAGTAGGCGAGAAACACGGGGACACAAGGGTTTATATTGGTTCAGGCCTCCGGAGAGTAAAACCCTACGTTCAGTTTGGTGATTGTATTGCGAGTGGGCGAGAATGGGATTCCCTCGGACAATGCACCTAGGCTGCCTTATATTGGCCGGCGGACTAGGGTTTCCGAGGGTTGAGGAGCCGAGTCTAGGTCGGTTACAATTGAAAAGTCTCTCTAAGAATTACAACGGATATCCTGAGATATCCAGCCTAACTGGCGGTGCCAAGCCGTGTCCTGGTGACTTGACTTGCACTCCAAGTACCGCGGATCCTCCGGAATCTGGATAAGGTCGCCCGGGGATCTGTGGATAAGGTCTTTGGGCCCACTTGCAGGTCGGCGGGACTTCTGGCAGGTCGGGCTCACTTGGCAGGGACCTCTGGGACACTGGTCGGTGGGGACCCAGGGGTACCCATGTCTCTCAGATACAATAAATAAGTTATGTGTATAACATCATATCTATACTACTTTGTTTGCCTTCTACTACTATAATAGTATATATAGTCCCTGTGGTAACGCTATATGGTGATATTCATTTAATAATTCATGCAAATCAAATCAAACAAATAAAACATGTATTGTCATGGTGAAAAAACACATACCTCTTGTAGCTGAACTGTGTACATAACGACGACCATGCAATAGGTACCTGACTCAATTTCTGAACAGAAATGATTGCAACCAGCCGAAGAATCGAATAAGGAACGCGGACTACATACACGCCGACGCTACACCTTGCTGTCAAGAAGGTGAGTAAAATTTTGATATGGTCCTACAGGAGACATGTTTCAGCAGCTCAGCATCCCAAAACCTCTCGGCAGAGAGGAGCAACCCACATAGTATTACTTTTCACAGTTAATAAATGATGAAACCGTGAGGAATCGGAGAGAAAGTGAGGGAGTTGAGTACCTTTTTGGCCTTTGCCTGCCGGTGGCGGTGGGCCGACTATCTCAACGTTGGATGCCCATGGGGTGAAGCATTACTTTTCCATCTAAAAGAGAATTGATTATATAACGGTATCATAGGAAAAACCTTAGAGGTAGGTAGGCTAAATGCCTAAATAACATGAACATCTCACCTCTGTATTCGACATCCATCTTGATTATTCCTGAACAGATGAGTCGAGCCACCTGCAAGAGCGAGTACAAACGCAAAGACAAGGCTCAAAAATCATACCGAAACAAAAAACAATGAAGCTCCATACATTGTTATTTACTTGTACCAAATTGACATGCAAGCAAGCGATTGGTGATAAACTACAACAAAATAATACATCCATCTAGTAAAAGATCCATTGGGGACATAAATTGCTTTTGTTGGAACTGTGGCAAATAAAACAGAGTACATTGATGAAACTGAAATTTAAATATCAATCTAGAACAGAGAACAAAACAGTCATAATCAGCAAAAAAAAAAAAATTGCGCACAGCTATGTGGATACGCACAATCAAATTTGGTGCTTCGATCTAGCCCAACTAATTAGTCAAGGTTATCTCACAATGAGCGATGCGAAGCTCTGGCACGGCTGAGGCACCAGTGAGTCGTCGGCGTCCACCATGCAAGGAGCCGTGCACGAGTCCTCCAAAGCGGAGGCATCGCCGATCTTTCCCTGACGTGACCATGCCGCCACATCCCCGTACCTGCCTCTGCCTTACAGGCAAATGAGGCGTTGCACCTCGAACGTGGCCTCCAACCTCCTTGACTCCTTCCCCGTCCTCATGTCGTCGTTGAGGCAGCCCCGCCCGGCACGGCCACGCCGCCTTCCCCGCGCGCGCCACGGCCGCTGGCCTGCGGGACGCGGAGGAAGGAGACCTGCAGGAGCCAGGAACGGGGCTGCCTTTTCCTGGCACGGTCACGTTGAACTATATAGGTTGAGCGCCGCCGTCGCGTGGTTATCGAAGCCGGAGGCGGCGGCGATTGCGGTGGAGTACTCGTGCGGATCCCTTCTCTACTCCTAAAAAGTATGAAGTGAAGAAAAAAACCCGTTAGTACTTTTTTTCCTCCTCTCCGTGCGTCCGCCCTCCCCCAGCCCCGCGCATCCGCCGCTCGCCTCCGCCCGCATCTGCCCCCACGTCCGCTCCCTGCCTCCCCATGTTCCCATCCCACCCTCCGTTAAAATCAAATCCAACCCTAACGCCGCCCTCTACCTAGACGCCGCCGCCGCATCCGCCATCGAGCACGCCACCACCCCCACCCCGCGGATCATGTCGTCTGCGCTCAGCATCGCGTCACCGCGTCGTCCGCCCTCCCCCCGGCATCCGCACCGTCAGCTCGCCCTCGCGTCGCTTCCCCTCCCGCAGCATCGACGCTGAACATCGCCCTCGCGGCATCGCCGTCCCCACCTTCTCTTTCTACATCCGCCGCCAGCCCCCTTGCCCTCGACGCAGCCCCAGCCACCTTGCCCTCGAGGTTGCCGGCGATCTCTGCATCCTCTCACCGTGTCCCCAAGCCCCCTACCTCGATGTCGCCCTTGACAGCCACGACGCCGCACCGTCCTCCCCGCCCAGGTTCTTGGACCAGGCACACCCAGAGGTGAGTCGTGCCGTCACATCCATTGATCATATTAGGGTTTGTGCTAGCCTTAGGCAATAAGGGTGCTTAAATTTCGTTTTTATCTTAAAGAAACCTTTGAGGATTGGGTGTTTAATGATATGCCTCTCATGGATAAACTGATATACGGGGCGATTTGGCCATTGGAGCGAACAGTATACTCCATTTAGTGTAAATTTGTGCTGCAAAAATTAGGTAGATGCAGCGAATTATCGTACAAATGTTAAAGTAGAAGATAAGAAGTTGGGAGTTTTACAATTCCCATCTGCGGGAATGGTTATCTTGTCATTTTTCTCTTGTATCCTTGTGATTGCAGCGCAGAGCATAATCCCAAGTTGATTGCGGAGTGCCAGACAGCTGATACGGTGGTGCTCATGTGCGCCTACAACAGGCTCTCCATGCTGGAACTTGGCTCAGTTCGTTTTGGCTCCCCGAGCTCCGGCGGCTGCAGAGGTAATGTTGCCTTGCACATTATGGTGGGGTTCTTGGTGTAAATTTAGGTTGTTTGCAATTGATTATTTTCTCAGCCTGCCCATTGTAATCTGTATTGTTTAATTTGTGATGCAGTTAAAAACTTCAGTAATAGGTTTAGGACGAGCAGCAGGAATCTAATTAGCCTTGAGCAGGTTATGGTGCCTGTCATGCAGTCTTTCCGCGAGATTAAGACTCCAGTAATCTATATATATTGATGATGTCTAATCCTATGTTCTAACTTTTAATAAATACATTCAATTTTCATTTCAGGGTTGGTCTGTGTAGGCAAGATAGTCTGAAGATGTTTGATTCACAGCAGACCAGGTAAAGCTTTGACCTCCTACATGCATTAGGGCAAATTCATTAAGATGCATCTTCTCATTCCGATCTCTTTTTCTGGTCAAATTATCGTGGGGTCAAATGGATTGTGGTTCATGATCATTATGCATGCTGGGTAAAACATGTTACAGTATGCTGATTCCTGAAATTTAATGCCCCCCCCATTTTCAAACTCTGAATAATTTATTTGCAATATGCATTCTCACAGGTTCAGTTATTGTCCTATCCCCATCCTTTTCCATTACCAACTGTAAAATTCTTAACTTACTAGCTTGAGAACAGCAACTCGCAGGCTCTACTGGCTTTCGGTGGCGTGGCATTTGTCGACGAGAGGTTTTTTGGCAAGACCGGAGCATGAAACTGAGACAGTCACTAAAGATATCAAATTGATTGTGTCAAATTTGTCAATGGGCGATAAGCAAGTGCACGTCGCCCCTCTTGTAGATGTGTTCTCATATGGATCAGAGGACAAGGTGGCCGGGTTGAAGGATCCTGTCAGCATAATCGATGATGAGATGGGGAGGAATGCCTTTAGCACTTGCACATGCTTTCACTGCTGAAGGTGCTTCCCTTGAGCGCTTGTCCATGCATTCGCATGTTTCTTTATATCAAACTTACAATTTCGTGATGTATTTTGCTCAGATTGCACTAAAATTGGCTACACCAAGATCATGTTGGGGACAAGTGCTTTTGGAAGAGCATGTCACGTGAAGGTATGTTGCAAATCTGGTCATGCTTCATAGTTCTTGAAAAGATCACATGAGAGTGTTGGGGCATAACAGAACTACCAATTTTCAGAGGGGCGAGGCTACTCTTTACCAATTGTCCAATATGTATGGTGGGATGTACTTGTGTTTCTTTCACTCCATGATTCCTTTGCCCAAGAGCTTAGCTTGCTCTGTAAACTTGATAGGGTAAGTGTGACACCCTAAAATTCCATCACTAAAATTCACTTAAGCAACATAAAGTTTTAGTCTTAAGGATTTAAATTAATTTGCTAATTAAATTGAGCTCTAAAGTAATTTAATTTAATTTAATTTAATTAATTTAGAGACAACAAGTGTATGTGCATCATTATTTGGCTATGTAAGGTTTTTGGTTGCTTGTGTGAGGTTTTAAAAGTTTATAAAATTTTGTGAAAAAGTTTGAATGGTTTTGAGTTTAAAAGGTTTGATTTAAAAGAGTTTCAAAAAGGAAAAGAAAAAAAAGAAAAGGGAAGACCTCATCCCCCTCACCATTCAGCCCAGCCGGCCCGTCGGCCCAACACTCCCTCCCGCAGCGGCCCACCTCCCCGCCTCCCTTTCTCTTTTTCTTTCTGCCACTGACGCGCCGACCCCACCCGTCAGCTCTCTCTCCCACCTCGCGCCCCCTCCTCTGTTTCAAGCCGGGGACACCGCCGCCTTGCCCCGCGCCTCCTCTGCTTCCCCCTTCCATCCGTGGGCTTCAATCAAGAGTCGTAAACCCCGCGCTCGTTTCCCCTTCATTTCCTTTCCGTTTCCCCTTTTCTTTCCCCTTTATGCCCGCAACGCCGCCGGCCATCAATGGCAAGTGCGCCGGCCGCCGCCCCTTCCCCGCTTCCTCTTCTCCTCTCTCTGTCCCTACTTAAGGTCGAGCCCGAGCTCTCGCCCTCCCCTTTTGCACTTGCATCACACCTTCACGCGCCCAGGCCCACACAAACACCCAGCGCCGCCGCCCCTGTTTCCGCCGCCGCTGGAAGAGCTCGCCGCCGGTGAAGGGTCCCTCTTTTCTTCTCTTTTTTCCTCTCTGATGATGCAACCGTCACTCATGGAGCTCCTCGTGCCACAGGTTTTCTTCCCCGATGTTTTCCGGAGCTTCTGTCCCCGTCCGCCGGAGCGCCGCTCAAGATCGCCACAGTCGTTGATCCTCGCCACCACAACCTCTTCCTCGCCAGCGAACACGTCCTCTCCGTCTCCGTGTGGTGAGCATCACTTCGCCGCCATCTCTTGTCCCGCGCGTGTAACGTAGCACCAGCGCCCGCACGCCGGCGGAACCCGCACCGCCCCCTTTCGGTGTAGGCCATCATGATCGCTGGAGCTGCCATCTTTTTGGCTTGGCTGTGTGCGCTTTTGCTCCAGCTGCATGTAGAGCCCGTTTGTGGTCGTTTTGGTGCCCTGTATCGCAATCTGGAGCCGTGCCGGCGAGTCCTCCGCCGCGCGCCGCCGCACTCCGGCGAGTCTGCCACCACCTCCCGCTTACACGCGTCCAGGATCGTTGGATCTCTGATCTACGGCGCCAATTAAATCAAGGGGATACCCCTTCGGCTGGTGCACCGTGGACCCGTGAGCCGAGCTCACGGCGTGGTCCACCGCCACCGCAGCCGCTGGATCGTGGATCAACAGCTCAGATCCAGCCGTGCCGCAGGTCAAACCCGAGGGTAACGGTCAGCACCAGCATCTTTTGTTTAAGAGCCCCTGGACTTTCTTGTTTTCACATGCCGGTCCTTCCACCTATAAGAACCCTTACACATAAGTCCCTGTTTTTATGTTTTAGACCTGATTCCTTTAGATTCCTTCACCAGAGGTCCTTTTCACTTCTTTTTACATATAAACCCTTCTGTTTTTATATGAAATTATGTTTCTAGTCCCTGGTTTCTTTCATATAAGTCCTGTAGGCCTAGTTTTATTACAGAAAAGTCCCTGTATCTTGTTTTAATCATATCTTTCATGTTTTAACTCCATTTTTAGCGTTTTATATACCGAAATGATCGTCTCAGCGAGTAGAATCTTTTAAACAGCGTGCTTTTAGCTTTTGAAACTGTTTGGTGTACTGTTTTATTTATTTATTGTTTGTATATGCTTGTGCGTAGATATCGTGCCTGTTTCGACTGAGTACCCCGTTGGAGAAGATCAAGAAGAGCCTATCTTCGAAGAAGAGAATACTCAGTTCGTAGAGGAAGGCAAGTGGATTTCCCCCTCTGCATATTCTTTTTGAACCTATATAACTGCATGTTTAAACAATATTTACTTTTACTTGTTGCTATGCATTAACTTGATGGGAAATCACCTTTTTAAGGACATGACTAGATGTTTCACCCCTTTTACCTTGATCAACCCCGTTTAATAAATGTTTTGGGTAGATGATTGCTTAGTTGCTAAACTTGGGCTGGTTACAATGGTTTTATGATACAGTCTTCCATGTTTATGAACTGCTGTTTGTGTTTTAAGACAAGATCAAACAACTTAAATGGAACATGGAGAACCACCCAAGATAACAATACAACCACAGTCCACATGGCTCTGGCTTAGCCAATTAATTAGGTGTGCGACTGTACTAGTGATCCTATCCTAAAGGAACACAGGGGGCTTGGGGTTGCAGGGGTATAGCCCGGTTCTTCTGGGGTAGCAGCCTTTGCTAAGGTGCTGACCATTAGGGAGGGTTATGATCCGCCCTGAGCTGTAACTGTCGTGGGTTGTTGGTGCTTTTGCATACCTTTGTAAAGGCTTCGTAGTGGACCCCTAGCCACTCACCTAGGAAGTGTTTAAGGGTCTAGCTAACCCGGGCAACATGGGGAACACGAGCTGTGGGTAAAGTGTACAACCTCTGCAGAGTTAAAACTGATCGATCAGCCGTGCTCACGGTCAAGAGCGGCTTGGACCCTCACATGATAATCAAACTTAAAGATGGATGTAAATCGTGGATCTTGTGGGTTTTTGAGATGAGATGTCTTATAATGCTTAAGTGGGTTGGTATGAACTTACATCTAGTAACTAGGTGCTGTTTATTAAAACTTTGACCAACTTATAAAATGCTAACCGCTGTAAACCTTAGCCTATCCTTGATAGCCTTGCATGTTTCCCCCACTTGCTGAGCTCCAACCATAAGAGTGCTCACCCTTGCTTACTGCTGTTCAGATGAGAACAACGGTGAGGAGTACTGGAGCGACTTTGAGGAGTTCTAAGGCATGCGGATCCCCCAGTCATGTGCCTGTGGAAGATGAAGCTGAAGTTGCTCGTTTAGTTATCGTTTGTTTTCGGACCTTCGTGTCCACCGTCTGAGTGTAATAAATGAATATTGTATCAGTTAAACTCCTGTACATTTGATTACAGTTATGGTATTACACTCTTTTGTCTATCGTATGTGTGTAACTTGATCCTGACGCACATATGAGATGCATTCGGTTTTCCTTGTAAAATCGGGTGTGACAGTAAGATGAAATTGGGTCGTGATTAGAAGCAATTTTTGTGCTTGGAGAACATTTTGGTGGAAATTGCCTGGTGGTAAGGCCAAGAAAAAAAAGGTTGTTCCCTACTGCTACTATCTTTTAGAGTTTTAGGAAGATGTGGTATATGTTGATAGTTTTTGCATTTTGTAGTACATAAATTTCTTCCATACAAGTTGTTATGATAGAGAATATTCGACTTTATCAATTCTTTATATGTTAGCAAAGTCTTCTCTTAGCATTTTTCGTTACTCACTTGCAAGATGTTATAGACTTAGGGTTTGGATGCTGGGATAAGGTCATAAGGAGGAACCTGTGCTTGCTAGAACTGCTAAAAAATTTATTATAAAGGTCAAGTAATACACTTACCTATATTGCTCTGGTTTTATATTTTGTGGGAGATGGCCTTGTTTTAATTATTTTGACCTATCTATCTTGGAACACATGGATCACAACGTGGTCAACTTGCATCCCAGCATCAAATTCTCACATGGAAGCGAGTGATGTCTAGCAGGATAGGAGTGGATCTGTGGTGAAAATATCTTACATTACATTATATGCCTTACATTATTGCTATAAATATCTTGGGACTCTTCTATATAAGCGTGGAAATTTTTAAGTCTGTTTGTGCATGCAGCTGTACACAAATGAGGGTCCAGATACTGAATATCTGATCTTTAGTGTTTGTTTCCAGTTGGTTAGGCTTTGGGCATGCCAATTGATTTTCATGTTGCGATGCTATCTTTTTTCTGGTTCCTGTATAACATAAGTTGTCATCTGTTTCGATCATTTTCTTTTCTTACTGCAGATGTGAAGTCTAATGAATAGCATCTATGTGTTTGGTCCCTTCAAAGCAAGTAGGTCTGTTTAATCAAGAAGATATGATATCAACTGGCACGTCATCTTTTTTTCACCGTTACCTAATTGTGCTAGCATTTAGGGATCACACTACAGTACTTCAATTTGACAATTTCGAAATTGTATGCTCCATTCCAGCAGGGAAGCTACAACTACAAGGGAAATTTGAGTTATTGATGTGTTGCCTGAACTGATGGTGTATGTGTTGCCTGAACTGACAAGTGGAAGGTCCACTGCTTTCCTGACTGCAAGCAGAGAAGAGAAACAAAATGGGTATGGTGATTTAGAATGCGGCAAAATTCTCTAGCAGGTTTTAGTTTGACCCAAACTCTTCATTTGTGGACAGCTGGTAAATTACAACAGATGAGTTGCTAATCAAGATGGTGACCGTGGTATTACTGCCTGCTTGTTTATTTTCAAACATTACCCACACTCTGTACCGTGGATTCTCGCCCCTCGATTTATCTTAGTATGTGTATGGATTGTGGCTAGCACCCTCCTAAGTTTTAAAAAAATTGCAGCATTATCCACATTGCCTTATTAGAAAGTTTCTGAAATTTGTAAGAAATTTGTGTGTTCCATGTTGCTAACCTTTGCTATTTCCTTGTGAGCATTGGAGTAGAATAATCAGAAGGAAAAGAAAGGGTTTCATTTAATTTTTTCAGTCACTTGATTGATTTGCTTGAGTGAACATGTACATCCAAAATTGGTACCGGGAGATTGATAATTGACAAAAAAATATTACTAAGATATGAGTTCCATTTTATTTTTTGATTGTTTTCTGAAAAAACACTTGAGTTTCTGATATTTTTGTATTTGCCCGTAGCAACGCACGGGCACATTCCTAGTATATATATATATATATGAAGTAGAAAACCCTAAACGCGAGAATTTTTTAGAAAAAAAATATATTTTTCATCTCTCAAGTATTACAAAAGTGTGACATTCATCTCTCATAATTCATTTGGTGCAAATCAATCTCTTAACTAATTAAACTAATAATGCATTTTATCTCCTTATTAGTTTAACAATGATTTAATGGCATATAACATTAATTTAGACTATGTAATCATCTTTATAATCTTGTTTAGCCACCTCTAATGTTAAGTCAATCACTTAATAGTTCCGCGTGAATCGTTTTTTTAGATAAAATTTCCGTGAGATACACACTTTAGATGGTTTTGCTAATTTTAATAGATGTTATCATCGAGGTGGACTCGAAGAAGCTGGCCAATCTATAGATAAACAGGAACTCAAGGTCCGAGATTGGGGTGATCTTAGAGGACATTAGGGAGCTTAATTAGTCGCCACATGCAATCCTTTGAAATAGTGCATGCAAATCGTAGCGCAAATTGATGTGTAGCTCATGCGTGCTTGTGCTCAATAGGCGTTTGCAAGCAGGGCTAGCAATGTTTGGTCAGGCGATGTGCCTGCTTTCTCAGGCTCCGAGGCTCCGTCTAGTTCCGTGGAAATTTTTGCGGTCCTCTTTGAAGAATTATTAAGAGTATTAAACGTAGACTAATTCAAAATTAATTACACGTATGAACGAGAAATCGCGAGTCGAATCTATTAAGACTAATTAACCCGTCATTAGAGATTGTTTACTGTAGCACGATGTTGTCTAATCATAACGTAATTAGACTCATTAGATTCATCTGGAAAAAATATGAGGGTTAGGAAATGGATTTTGTCATTAATTCACATTTCGTACTCCTAATTAGTGTCCAAAAATTGTAGTTGGAGAAATTTTTGCGAGCTAAACAAAGCCTTACTGCAGCCTCCGCAGAATCAATAATTAATGAGAAGATGTATTATCCCCAACACACACACACAACACCCTCCCCCCACACACACCACCACCACCACCACCACCACACACACAAAAAAGACGGGAGAAGTATACTGATCAGTGAACACACGTACGCAAACTCTACCCCTATGAGCACCTCCGAAGGATTGAGCACCCGATAGATCTGTAGATTCCCGAAGTCACTATTGACGCCTCGTTGTCAGCAGAAACGTCGCTTACCACTTAACTCATAACGCTGGTAAATCTTGAGAAAATCTTAGGAAAATGTGCGAGTACCAGGATTTGAACCCTGGTGGGTACATGTTGACGGCTGTTAAGTACCACTTTTAATCGTTAATATTCTCATGAATAAAGGGACAATTGCATTTCTTACATGCATTTCAGTTAAGAATAATGTAGTTTCACTTGTTCTTGGAGATTATTTGATTACAGGAAAATATATTCAAAATGAGTGAGCATCCCACCTTCTATGGTCCATGTCATGCCACCTCAGCTGAGGAGTGGCTGCCACATACGATCTCATGTGTCCATGCCACGTCATCGATCCAAAGGAGGCAAGCCTTGATGAATCAGAAGCCGACACATGGACTTCACATGGATTGGAGGGCCCACGGGGACCCAAACCGACTCAACTTCTTACATCCACCGAGAATACACCCAAGGGCCCACATATCAGTCAATGTGCAAAAGATGGAGGAGAACGGGCCCACAAGGGGTTCATCCGAACCGACCTAGTAGCCGTTCATCCTGGACATCCATGTGGTGCTCGGTGATTGGTCCAAGAGGTGATTCCGGGGGTGGGTGTAAGGAAGGCAATTGTACTTGCAGATGCGGATATCCGTGGATACCCGACCTGACGGGTAAAGGTATGGGTAAGAAACTTCACCCGCAGGCGCGAATACGAGCGAAAAACTTCACCCACGAACGGCTAACAGGCGAAAAACTTCACCACGGGTAATATCCGTTACCCGTTTAAACATAAAAGCCCATCAAAGTATTTGCTAAGGGAAGTCCAATACCTATTTTCAGCCCAAGCCCAACAAAAAAACCCAAGCGCCCCTTCCAGTTTCCTGGCTGCCCCCCACCGCCCCCGTCTCTAATTTCTCTCTGTTTCTCCCGCACCACCCACAGTGGCGCGTCCATGGGAGGCCGGAAGCAGCGCACCTCGCACGGGCACGGTGGCATCTCCTCGCGTCATTCACGGCTCGTCGCTCCCCGCCAGCCAGCCCTCGGTCCTCGCCCCTCCACTCCACAGACCTAGTGACGGCATACAGCGCGCGCGGCGGCGAGGGAGGCTGAGGTGCGACAGTGGCGGAGTGGGGAGGTCTCCTCCACATATTTCTCTCTCTCTCTCTCTCTCTCTCTCTCTCTCTCTCTCGGCGCCACCCCTCCTCCCCACGGTGCTCGGCGGCATCACGCCCTCCTCCTCTGCTCCTCATCTCGGGTGGCGCAGCACCTCGGCGTCTTCCAGCCTGCAGCGACCAGCAGCACCCACACCCTCCATGGCAGGCGCGGGAGCAGGGTAAGCGCAGTGCGAGCGGAGAAGGCGGCGTATCGAGGACATGGCTGGCGACCTGGCGTGAGTGGTGGCGAGAGACGGATGTACCCGATATCCGCGGATATCCGTCAGGTGCGAATACAGGCACACATTTTTACCCGCGAGTAGGGATAGCGGGCTGGTAAAAAGCGACATCGCGGATATGCTATCAGGTGGGTAAACGTGTTACCCACACTTACCCGACCCGCTGCCATCCCTAGGTGCGCACGGTGATCCTCGGCTCTGAACTGTGACACTCTCCACCTATAAATAGAAGAGGAGATGGCTCACTTTAGAGACACACAACTTTGCTTCACTTCTCTCTCTTTTAGTTTCCAAGGCTAGAGAGTAGGCTAGAGTAGTTCTACTTCAGGTTCCAAGTCTTCTTTGGGATCTAGGAATGAGTGTTCTTATTTTTATATCTTTATTTCTTTGTATGACTTTGCTCTACTTTAGGTATTCAGCTATTTCATATAAAGTAGTGCATTCATGCATAGGTGATATGTTCTTATGTTCTTCGCCTGTTCATAGTTCAGAGGCTTGTGTTCTTCGTGAACACGAGCATTTTGGTGGTTCTTTGCTATAATAATCATCAGGTGAAACAGCGGTAAGATGCTACTGCCATTTCATGAGGTCTTTTATGGTACACAATACCACTCAGTGGTAGTACGGTGGTATTATCGGGTTTTTTCAGTTTTTTGCTATGGGTAAAATGGCAATTTGATTGATGTATATTATTTGAAAAAAATACTGCCTACAATACCTAAACCATTTCATATATTTCATTTCATATATTACAACAATATCATTTTGCATTTCCGATAATACCCATATACTATCCATACCACCTATGAATACCACCCATACCACACAAAAAGAACTGGTGGTACAAAATTAATCTCAACCATCAGATTCTTACATATAGATCATTTTCTATTACATACGAGTCCTTTTCAAACAGTGGTACAGGGTGGTATTTTGTACCGTAAAAAACCTCTTCATCCGATGGTTGAGTGCTATTTTTGCATAAATTTACTTAGGCACAAGTAGTTTTTGCAAAATCCCAAAAAAAATAAAATCAAAATAAAAAAGTGCACATTGTCTCTCCACAGCACTCGTCTGGGTGTGGATAGGTGCTGTGGTCGGGGCCATGCAGGCGCGCGTGTACTCATCCCAAGTGGGTTCTTGGGGAAAGCCTGTATCTGTTCGTGTAGGTGATGGTGACGTCCTCAACTCGAGCCGCGGTGCCCTTGTTGGAAACTATGTCTACTTCATGATTGAGATCAGTGGCGGACCCAGCAATAAGGCAAGGTAGGGCGGCCGCCCAACCTTGGCTAGCAACAAAAATCGCATACACCCCTAGTTTTCCACCCAAGAATTTGAAGATCCAAGCCAGGAGCCATCGTCTGTGGCTCTGTGCGGCAATGGTGTTCCGTCGAGGAAGAAGATGATGTGTTAGCGAACAGTTATGCTTAGTTGGGCCAGGTTCCTAGCCCAGCTTCGATGATAGATGGCCCAATAGCTGAATACCCCAAAGCTCCAAGCTTCTTCCAGGCAATTTCAATTTGACCGACAGGAACACATGTACTAATTTAGCAGTTGGTTTTGTATTTTTGGTAGCTTATCTACTTATTTGTTGTAGAAAACGAGTAAAAAATATATTACTCACTATTCAATTACACAACTTTGTAGATTTGAAGAGCTTCTTTATTAGCAATTGATCTAGTGATTTGGCACCAATCACTAATCTGAGTGAGAATGTTGTTGTCGGAGTGCCGGACATGATTTTGATGATGATAAGAAAGGGTTTCAGGCCACGGAAGATATGAAATTTCCTTTGCCTCCTAGAACACCTCATGGTATATTTGTTCTTATAATGTTCACCAACATCAGTGATATATGCATATTATATATCCATTCTTTTAAAAAGCCTGATGCGGTTCAAGCCCAAAGAGAAATAGAAGGTGCTGAAAACCAGAAGGAGGATTTCATGCAAACACAAGAAAGAGTAGAGGGGGATAGAAGACAGGAAGATGGACAAACATTAGTAGGAGAACAAGGAGGACAGGAAGATAGTGAAATGGACAGTGACAACTCAGGGTCGTGCTTTGATGATCTCATATCCCCAGGAGGGGAGCACTTAAACTTTGAAGACTTCAACCAAATTGAGATCCAAAGAATTGCTAGAATGCAGATAAACAATACAAACTCGGTGGCCTTCAATGAATACGACTCAAATCTGATCAGATATAAATATGACCCCCTGGCTATCATTGAGGCAAAGTCTGCTATGGCTCAAGGGAAATGTGGTCTTGGGGCTGGAGATTGCACACAATGCAAAGGCATGACTGAGAACACAGAGATGACAGCTAGTATGGTGGATCCTACGCTACTAACCCAACCCAGCCCAACTACGGGGACACAAGAAGCACCAATGGTTGAATGGTCAAGCCAGGAAGACAAAGAGGAAGAGGAGGCAGAAGCAGAGAAGGATGGTGGCAAGGAGAACAAAACCAATCTAGAATCTCCTGACTGGGATGCTTTAGCAGAAGAAGAAGAACAAGAATTGGTTAAAGGCAATCTGTCTGACAATTTCAGCGTGCTGATGGGAGAAAGGGGAGAGGTAAACACTGAGCAACAAAAAGGAGAGGGTGAGCAAGAAGACAGACCCAAGATTGATGGGGAACTGAAGACCCTTAGGCAAAGCCAGAGGGTGAAGGAGCAAGGACTGGAGGGGATCAGAATTGCAAAGAAGGCCACTTTGGCAGCAAAGAAGAAAAAACTGGAAGGTAACTTTCTAAACTCCAAGAACTCCTTTACAGTTCTTAATAATGATGAATTGGCTATTAGATCTAAAAAAGTGGGGATTGACATAAATAATATTGACATGGAAAAATTTGATATGTTGAAAGATATGGAGATAGCTAGAGCCAATTTGAAAGAAAAACAAGAGATGGTAGAAGAGGGATTTGATAAAGAAAACCTAGGAACTCTCCCCTTGGAGGATATGAAATATATTGAATGGAGATCTGATTCTTCAGATGATTCAAAAGGTGTATAGCAGAAAAGCAAAAAAAGAGAGAAAAGACAACATAAATTTCAAAGCAAAACTACTAAAGGGAAAGTGGCTCATCCTTTCCTTTGAAGAAGGTGTATCTAGAGCTAGCTCTAAATATAACCTTAGAAAAGGGGACATCTGGAATAAAATCTCACAATCATAGGAGTTATATGGAATTGTAGAGGAGTGTCAAAAAAGAAGAGGGGAACTGCCATCAAGGAATTGTTTGCAGAATATAAAGCTGATTTTGTGGTATTACAGGAAACTATGAAAAAAAGTTACACTGACAAGTTCTTTAGAAATATAAATCCTAGCAAAAACTATGCCTCGCATTGGTTGCCCTCCAAAGGCAGATCTGGGGGGATCCTGTGTGGTGTCAAAATAGACAATTTTGAGGTGGTTTCAATAATAGAGCATGAATTTGCTATCTCAGTTGAGGTGAGAGACAAGAAAACAAAAAAAAGCTTGAGGCTGGTCACGGTCTATGGCCCAGCTCAGGATGATAAGAAAGAATAGTTCCTTACTGAACTGTCAACCATCTGTGCACATAATGACCTTCCCTGATTATAGGGGGACTTTAATATCTTAAGATATAGTAATGAGAAGAATAAACCTTTTTGTGGAAATAGATTTTCAGATATGTTTAATTGGATTGTCAATTCATATGAGCTGAGGGAGATCAGCATGAATGGAGAGAAGTTTACCTGGAGTAATAACCAGATAAACCCGACCAAGGAAAAACTAGACAGAGCCTTAATGAATAGTGAGTGGGAGAATACATTCCCTTTGACAAATCTGAGGAAAATCACAAGGTACATCTCTGATCACAACCCTCTCCTGTTGTGCACAAATCAGACAAGAGTGAAAAAGCAAGACAATTCTGCTTTGAAACATCTTGGATAAGACATGTGGATTTCATACCTAAAATGGGAGACATATGGGGAGATGTGGTGACTGCAAGGAATGCTGCAGAAAAATGGTCCATTAAGATAAACAAAGTTAAAAAATTCCTAAAAGGTTGGGGGCAAATCTAAAGGGCCAAACCAGAAGATACAAAGCAATTTTGCAAAAAGAGCTAGCTAAGTTGGAGAAGATAGAAGAGGAGAGCATGTTACCACCAGTACTTCTAGACAGGAAAACCTTTATCCAAACTGAGCTTCTAAGACTTTTGGAGGAGGAGCTGTATTGGCACAAAAGATCAAATCGGAACTGGCTTCTACAAGGAGACATCAATACTGATTACTTTCATATAGGAAAGAAAATGGCAAGAAGAGGAAAAATATCATATCAATCTTGAAAACGATGGTGAAACTATTGAGAATGAAACAGAGATACTGAAACATGCTATTGCGTACTATAAAGAACTCTTTGGACCCTCTGATAGTCCATCCTTTTCTCTTGACCAAGACTGCTGGGACCAAAGAGAGAAGGTGACAGTGGAAGAAAATGAAGACCTTGTTAGACCTTTTACTGAAGAAGAAATCAAAGTGGTGGTATTTACAATGAAAAAGAACACTGCACCAGGGCCAGATCATATACCTATTTAGTTCTATCAAGCATGTTGGGATTTCATCAAAAGTGACTTCATGGATATGATACATGAGTTTTGGGAGAATAAATTGGACATTGATAGATTGCACTAGGGGTTATAACCCTGATTCCAAAACAAAAGATGCAAGTAAAATTCAGCAATATAGACCGATATGCTTACTGAATGTCAGCTATAAAATCATTACCAAAGCACTGATGTTAAGATTTGAAGAGTGTATGAGCAGAATTATCAATAGAAGTCAGAATGCCTTTATAAAAGGGAGGAATATTATGGATGGAGTGATGTGCTTACATGAGATTCTGCATGATACCAGAGTCAAAAAGAAGGATGGCATAATCTTGAAATTGGACTTTGAAAAGGCCTATGGTAAATTAGCTGGGAATTCCTTTTTGAAACCTTAAACAAAGGGGTTTTTGTGACACCTGGTGCAAATGGATCAAAGGAGTGGTAATGGGGGGGGGGAGTTTGTGTGTTAAGATTAATGATGAGATATGAAGTTATTTCAAGAGTAGAAAGGGTGTCAGACAAGGGGATCCTCTGTCTCCCCTTATTTTCAATTTGGTAGCAGACTGTCTAGCCAAGATGGTTCAGTCTGCCCAATGCAATGGGCTAGTGAAGGGCCTAATCCCTGAATACATTACTAATGGAGTAGCAATCTTACAATACGCATATGACACAATTTTGTGTTTGGCAGAACAAAGAGAAACAACACAGAATATGAAATTATTGTTATACATCTATGAAAAGATGTCAGGCTTGAAAATAAACTTCAACAAGAGTGAAGTGATCATGGTGTCATCAGATGAACAGAAATAAGTGTTATATGCTGATATGCTGGATTGTGCTAGTGGGAGCTGGCCAATCAAATACCTGGGAGTTCCAGTAGCTGGTTCTAGACTACATATTACAGACTGGGTCATGCTGGATGAAAAGATATTAAAAAGGCTAGATGGATGGAAATGTGTTTCCTTATTTGCTAGTGGGAAACTAATTCTGTTAAATGCTTGCCTCAGCAGCATCCCAACCTATGCCATGTCTATGTACTTACTACCCAAAACTATTTTTAAAAGGATGGATAGAACGAGGAAGAGGTTCTTTTGGCAGGGGACAAGTGTGAAAAAGAAATACCATCTTGTTAAGTGGGCTGTGATCACCAGACCCAAGAAGAAAGGAGGCCTGGGAGTTAAAGACTTAAGGAAAATGAATATAAGCCTTTTGTGCAAATGGTGGTGGAAAATTGAAACTGGAGGACTATGGCAGGAAATAGTGAGGAAAAAATACAAGATTAGCAGGGGGATAACACATTTAAAACAAAAACCTACAAACTCCTTAGTGTGGAATGACTTGATTAAGGTCAGAGACCTGTACCTGGAGGGCAGACATATGAAACTTGGAAATGGGAAGGACATAGACTTCTGGAGGGATCCTTGGTGTGGTAATGTGGCCCTAAAAGATAAATTCAATGATTTGTTTGAAGTTTGCAATGAATAGACTGAGACTGTGGCCAAGTTAGAAGATATAAGGTGGAGACTAACTTTCAGAAGGTGGCTGGGTGAGAATGCCCAGAACCATCTAAGACAGATAAGAGACATTATGTGCTCTTGTGCTCTGGGCACCGGGAGAGATACCCCTGTGTGGTCCTGGAAAAAAAACAAAACCTTCTCCGTCAAATCAATGTATGCTCACCTCTGCAGAGCTGATGTTGAAAGCCCCAACAAAAGGGTTTGGAAGGCCAAGATCCCTCTTAAAATAAAAATCTTTATGTGGCAAATCCAACAAAATGCGATCCTGACAAAAGATAATCTAGTAAAAAGAAACTAGTAGGGGGATAAGAGATGCAGTTTCTGTAGTCTGGATGAAAATGTTAACCACTTGTTTTTTGAGTGCTCTCTTGCCAAATATGTGTGGAGCTTGATTGCCTGGGTAATCAGAGTTGACTGTAGACCAACTAACTTTGAACAATACTGGGTGTGGTGTATGAGATTCTTACCAAACAATAAAAAGATACACATGGTGGGGCTTGCAGCAGTTTGCTGAGCCTTGTGGCTAGCTCATAATGCAGTATGCTTTGAAAAGAAATGTATCAGATCTCCTACTGAGATTGTTTGCTCAATCTCCTCTTTTCTAAACTATTGGGCAGGTCTTCAGAAGGACGGGGCCAAGATGGAGCTGGAGATGGGAGAGGAAGCACTGAAGGGGGTGGCGCTGGCGCATCATCCACCTATAGGAGATCAAGATGACCCAGGAGCGGGATTGGTTCTTCTGAACTAAACCCAGATGATGCACGACAAAGGCAACTCCAGGAAGAAAAAAAGATGGTTGCCCCATTGATGCTGGAGGACTCAAGTTGATCCGGGGGGGATGCAAGATGTTTCCTTCTTTGTTCTTTTGGCGCATATGTTCTGCGCGTTGACTTTAAATGTTGTAATAAACTTCATTACGGTCCGGTAACTCATTCGAATGCCCCCTCCACTTTTCAACTGTGAGAACCCTGTGTGTTACTCATGGCTGAAGGAGTGTGGGGGGGGGGGGGGAGACCCCTCATACGGGTATCCCCCTAAACAATAGTGGTAGTATGGTGGATCAGAACTCTGTAATTTCGTTGCTTTGATATTGAAATTCGGGTGTGGCCCATGTTGGAAAAAAAAGCCTGATGCGTGTATGTAATATTTTGTATACGTATGCAGCTCGTGGGTAGTTTGATGTGTGTTATGTTATCCGCCCTACCTAGATTTTTTCTAGGTCCGCCACTGATTAAGATGGGTGCTAAAATCCTCAAGTACGACTTGGCCAAGCATCACTTATCTGTGATTGACCCTTCGGAATCATACCAATGGGGCATGTTCATCATGCCAACTGAAGACGGTTTGCTTGGGGTAGCTGGCATCAGGAGTACCACCCTTAACCTATAGTCGAGGAAGGCAAATGCAGAGGGAGTTGAAGGATGGACACGACACAGAGTGATCGAGCTACAGACTCTCTTGCCAGTTGAGTTGACGACCGTTTCAAATCAGCTATTGTGGTTGCTTTTGCTGGGAGTGTCTGTCATATTCGTGTGCACAGAAATTGACCACTTCATTATCGACCTCAGCTCAGAGTAGGCGAGGATGGTAAGCAAAGAATGTCACTTTGAGTTTGTTCTAAGTCAAAGAACCTTATGTTTAACCAAGTTTATATAAAAATATATTAATACTCTTTTTTAGGACCGAGCCTAGCTTGGTTGGTAAGCCGTCGGCGTGCGAGCTGCAAGACCCAGGTTCGATCCCTAAGATCGACACCTACATGCCTCACGAGGGATTTATTCCCCAGCAGACCCACGAATGTGCGGTGCTAGAGCGGCCGTTGTGGCCCTCCCAGAAGTCTACGGTTGTAAAAAAAAAATTCATCATCTGTCCCACACCAAAGCACAGACCTAAAGCCAGCCTAGTCTCACGTGTGCTGCGGTGCCGCTGTGTATAGGTGGGACAGATGTTCGGGGTTTTTCTCAATCTGTGTGAGAAGAACTTCTTCTTAATACAATACCATAGGGGTGGTCTTACTCCCCGCAAGTCGAGTTTTATTAATATTTTTTTGTGTACAACATGTTTTATTACATTCATTATGAAATATACTCGCCGTTGCGCCCCGGCGGAGGATCCCGCATCGCGCGAGCGGCAGCTTGCGGGCGGGTGCTGAACGATTTGTTTTTTCCTTCCGAGATGCGATGTCGCGCGTGGGCTCAGCGTGTACGCGGTGGGTAGAAAATGTCGCGGTGAGAAAAATAATTCGTTTTGGCAGAAATGCTTCCCAAATTACGATTTTTATGAGTTTATCCATATCCGGTCTTTCAATTAAATGACAGGTGGGTCCAGCGTGAGGGTAAGGCAGACCCAATTTGGTTGACAAACATTTTCAATTTCGCTCTTTATAATATATATAGATATTTTTGTACTATACATATTTAAGTGTTATAAATACTAATATATTTTTAAACTGGATCAAACCTCAAATAGATTAATTGTGAAGAAATTAAAATAGATATTTTTAATCTAAAATGGATACTCTTTGTGAGACACAAGGAGTATATTATTTCTAGCTCAGGTCCTTCCTTGTCTTGTTGGGCCAGCCCAGTTCCGACGAATCAACCACTTACCGGGCCGCTTCACTCTCAAAAGTCTCTTTATCGCTGCCACTCCGTGTCTACTGTTCCCCAATCCCCCACCGCCATGGCGCCGCCGCCGGAGTTGCCCGACGACGCCGTCACGGAGATCCTCCTCCGCCTCCCTCCAGACGATCCCCGTTGCCTCTTCCGCGCCTCCCTCGTCTGCAAGCTCTGGCAGCGCCTCCTCACCGACGCCTCTTTCCCCCGCCGGTACCGCCGATTCCACCGTACCCCTCCGCTGCTTGGGTACTTCTTCATCGGCGACGTCCGCGGAGAAACCATCCCGTGCTTCGTTCCCACCACGCAAGCCTCCCCCTTTCCCCAGCAGATGTTCGACTGCCGCCCGTGGCTCCCCCTCGACTGTCGCCACGGGCGCGTTCTCCTTCAGAAGATCCAAGGGGGCAACTTCACCGTCTGGGACCCAATTACTGGAGGCCGCGAGGACCTCCCCGAGCCCGGCATCAGGTGCAGGTCCTTCTCCGTTGCGGTGCTCTGCGCCACGGCCGGATGCGATCACCGCGACTGCCATGGCGGCCCCTTCCTCGTCGTCTGGGTGTGGATAGGTCCTGTGGCGGGGATCGTGTCTGCGCGCGTGTACTCATCGCAGTTGGGTTCCTGGGGCTGCCCCGTATCTGTGTGCGTAGGTGCTGATGACTTCCTCGACGCAAATCGCGGTGCCCTTGTTGGAAATTGTCTCTACTTCAGGATCCAGATGGGTGCTAAAATCCTCAAGTACGACATGGCCAAGCATCACTTGTCTGTGATTGACCCGCCGGACTCCTACGACAGTGGCATTTTCATCGCGCCAACTGAGGACGATTTGCTTGGGGTTGCTGGTGTCAGGGGTTCCACCCTTTACCTGTGGTCCAGGAAGGCAAATGCAGAGGGAGTTGAAGGATGGATACAATACAGAGTGATCGAGCTACGGACTCTGTTGCCAGTTGACAGCCTTTTCGAAACAGCTATTGTGGTTGCTTTTGCTGAGAGTGTCCGTGTCATATTCGTGTGCACAGAAATTGGCCACTTCATTATCGACCTCAGCTCAGAGCAGGCGAGGAGGGTAAGCAAGCCTGGGATGCAATCGTACCCTTCGCGAGCTTCTACACACCAGGTAAGGTTCTAGCCCTGTGCTTGTTTGTAACCCTGCGGTGTACAGCCTCTATATATTGTTCTAATAGTGAGTTGTAGATTTTTAGTTCAATGGCAATAAATTATGCATGTGCTTGAGATACATGAAGATGTGGCAATGCGATCTCACTCTAACATTTTCTAGGTTCAATCTGTTCATGGGTACGATTCTTGATATCGGCAAGATTTTCTCTCATTGTAACACCCAATCAAGTGAATGTTTTGAATTCAACTGATAAGACATTAGCATGGTCATTTTTAATGGCCTTTTTGCTAGTGCATTATTTTACCATCCTTTTAGATATTTCTTTGAACAATTCCTACTGCTTGATCCTGAAAAACTGTATTATATATTGATCAATGATGGTCACATGGAACAATTTTGACTTTAGAGATGGAGATCTTCAGATTCAGATTGTTCTAGTGGCAAATTGCTATTGCGAGAGGAGGCACATTATTTCGTTGTAAAACTGAAGTTATTTTCTGATTGATACACACGCATATTAGTCCTAGAATAAATGATACTTTTCTTTTTTGAAAACTGATGATGCAGCATCACATCAAATCTAGTTTTGGTCATTTTCGATCTGTTATGAACAAGTCTTGATAGTGGCAAGATGCACCTAGGACGTAGTTGACTTCTTTTTCAATGAACCACAAGTTGCTCATCAAATCCTTTTGGTTTTTTTACATTCTTTCACTTTGATCTCTTGTGAATATGAAACTGTTGGCATCACTACTATTTTAACTTATGAAGCTGTATATAGTAAGCTATGAAACTAATTTAACTTGCGTGCTTGGTACTTTTCAGATTGTGCTTGCGGGGAATTTCCATTACCAGCAGAGACAAATTAATCACTGCTGAGCCGAAGTACCTGGCCAGTTGACAAATCCGCCAACCCAAGTCTTCTAGCATGTTCTGGGCTATTGCTTGGGAAATGTTTGTCAGTATTCTGTTGTGTAATTGAATTTCTTATAATGTACGTAAGCTACAATGGCCAGTCATGGGCCTGCTTTTCTTCCTACTATGTACTGGTTTATATGGTAATGACCGTGATGATTGTGGTTAAGGTTTAGAGCTCATGCTACTGTGTTTAGAGCTATGTTGATGGTTGACAAGAGCCCACTTGGAACTCAACATATATTTTAGTACTCATGTCCTTTAGATCTATGTTGATGTTTGACTGTGTTGTGTCCACGGTGTGGTCCAGCCATTCAGCGACAGGAAATGGTTACTCTTACCGCTGAAATGCTGAAATGTTCCCTTGCAATGAATGTGATGCATCATTCTTATTCTGCGTACGAAGTAATTCTGAGTTGTTTTAAGTGCAGATTTGGTTACTTCTGTGGGTAATTTTGATGCTTACGTTTTGGTTACTTCAATTCTGAGTTGTTATAGGCGGGCACTCGAGACGTAGTGCTGCGAAATGTTGGGTGCCTGTTTTGCTCAAGCATGTCCGGGGACATATTGTTTATGTCAACTCAAGTAAATGTAGCTAGTTAGTGTAAAAAAACTGTATCGATTGTTTTTTTCTTTTTTTGCAGGAACATAAATTTTCAGCTGAATCTCCTTTCTAAACAGTAGTCCAAAGTTACTAGTTTTTTTAATTACCATATATGGTAATTCAGCTCAACTTGCACTCGTTATCATTCTTCGTCAGTTGGAGAACCATACCTGTCTTCACTTTATTGGTTATAATTAAATTTATCAGAAGGTTACTAAAGTTCTCAAAGACTTCTTTTAACAACCTGTTGAATTCGTCACATAGAGACACCTACCTAACTTCTGTCGGCCCTGTTTGGAAATTGGAACCACTGTCAGAAAATGTGATTCTCAGATAAGCTGTATAGATCTGAAAATAGCGTTTATTTGATAATCGAGTTTGAACCATCTTTTGTGTTTTAATACAAATGGAGGTGGTGGGAGAGAAGCGCGACCGCAAAATACTGCAAAAAAGCAGGTCGTTTGGTTTTTTAGTTTCAACTTGTTTTGACCATAAGCTGGATTTAAGCTGTTATCATATGATATATACTTCTCACTGAATAAGGTCCCATTTGAATGCCACCGAATTATGAGAATGAAGCTTCTAGAAGCTCGGTGGGATCCAACAGATTTTGGTCTCAGATTTTGAAACCCAAGAGCCAGATTCTCAAAATCCCACAGCTTGAAGTTCACTAGCCAACTTCTGCTAGATTGTAGGCATATGGGAAAATGCTTAGAGAGAAAAAGGGGCATTTGGATTCACTACGGGAGACGCCCGCTTCCCCGAGTGCCAAATGCACTCGGGGAAGGCCCCAAAACACTCGGGGAAGGCTTCCCCGAGTGCAACACTCGGGGAAGGCCTACCGGGGATGCTTCTCATGGGGAAGCGGCCTTCCCCGAGTGCCAAATCTCGTGCACTCGGGGAAGCCTTCCCCGAGTGCCATGCTCCCTTTCGGGGACGATTTAACGCCGTCGGCGCCATCTCCTAATTTTTTTAAAAAAAAAACTCTTCCCCGATTGCAACACTCGGGGAAGAAATTTCTTTTTTTTTTGAAACCTCTTCCCCCGAGTGCAACACTCGGGGAAGAATTTTGTTTTTTTAGAAACCCTCTTCCCCGAGTGCCACTGACTAGGCACTCGGGAAGCCCCCTTCTTTTTTTTTTTTTTGCTTTACCGTGGCCAGGCACCCTCTTCCCCGAGTGCCACTAACCAGGCACTCGGGGAAGCCCCCTTCTTCTTTTTTTTTCTTTACCGTGTGACAAACAAAGCATATATTTATACAAATCACAAATCGACTTCAATATATCACAAATCATATTTATAAATGACAAACGACACATCAAAAGTACACATCCAAAAGTGTGACCAAATATCTCCGGAATCCACAATTATTACAAACCACACATCCAAAAGTACACATTATTCCAAGTTCACAAGTGCAATACATAAAAACGAGTCCGCGGGCGGCTCACGGCAACTGGGAGGGTTGGGATGTCCCAACGTGCGATCCCGGTGATGCTCTAGCTGGGGATGGCCCGACGTGCGATCCCGGCGATGCTCCAGCTGGGGATGCCCCGACGTGCGACACCGGCGACCCTCCGACATGGTTCGACGACGCCCCCGAGTGCCGCTGAAAAAAGAAAAGAAATTGCACATGAGTGACAAGATAAAAATATAAGTTGTAAAGAAAAGTTGAAAATTTCGGCAGCACCTCCCCTGCATGGGGAGGTTTCCAAAACCTGCAAGAAGAAGGTCGACACGAAGGCCGACAACCACATTTCCGGCACGAAGGCCGACAGATCAACAACTCCGGCACGAAGGCCGACCCATCAACAAATCCGGCACGAAGACCATCACTAGGTTTGACACTAAGCATTAGCACAGAAAGTAAAACAACCGTACTCATACTCACCGGAGTGGACTCTCGACGAGGTGGTGGAGGTGGTGCAAGCAGTTGTGTTGGGATCTGCCAACCTTGCTGCTCCCCAAGTTGTTGCACGAACTTGAGCAAACCTTGTGTCTGGACCTCCAAAGCTTGTATCCTCTGATGCTCGGCCTCCAAAGCTTGTATCCGCTGGGACTTCAACCCCAGTAGGCGCCCAATGGCATCAAGTTGAGAAACCGTTGTCTTCTCATGTAGGAGCTTCTGTGCCGACTCTAACATGGCCAAGAACGCCTTAGCGCTCGGCTCTGGCTCCTCCTCCTTATCATCCTGCTCGTCCTCCGTAGGCCTTTCAGTGAACGTCGCATCCTCATAGTCACCTAACCATCCTGGTACCCCACCATCACCATCAAATGCCTCCAAGCGTCGTCTCATGGCCTCCTCTCTGGGACGATAGGCTTCACCATGGCACACCCACCGGGTATAGTTTGGCATAAATCCATACTTGCAAAGATCCCTCAACATTACTTCCCTTGTTTTTTCTTCTTGTTTTTACATTGGCTGCAGGGACAAAATGTGTCTCCCGCTCCCTTTTCCTTAAACACATGATCCAAGAATTTCTCGGTCTTATCCATCCATTCACGGGTGACTTGAGTCTGACTTGGGCGTCCCGTGTACATCCACTCACGGTTATCCATTCTCTAGCATATACACATAATGCAGTAATATAACCATCAATCGCATCTGCACGGTGTGCCTACTGTCTAATAGGTAAGGATAGGTCCTAATCCCACCCGCGGATGCATAGATGAGGTTAATTTCCATGCTCTACTCTGATCCGAGACGAAATTTCGGCAGCACCTCCCCGCTGCTCTCCCGATACACGTCCTGGAAGGGAGAGTGTGTATCCGGAGAACAACGGGGAGGTGGTGCCGAAACTCCATTTCGGGTCCGAGCAGAACATGGAAACTAACACATCTACGCATCCGTAGGCTGTCCAAAAAACGTGGACAATCCGAAACAGATACGGTCATAAAGATATACAAAGATTCGCATATCTCCAACCGTATCTGTTTCGGACGGAAGACGCCTAACTGGGCTACACCGGTCTACGTACGACAACGCTAAGGAAAAGAGCTCAATTATACTTAGGGTGGCGGTGGAGACAGGCTAGCGGCGTAGTGGCGAGTCGGTGCACTGACGAGTCGGCGCTGTGCAGGCAGGACCACAGTGCAGACGAAGACGATCGGGGTAGCTGAGGTGCTCCGGGTTCCCTCCAACAGGTCCTGCTCTGGAAAATAAGAAAAACAACACTATAAGTACAAAATTTCGGCAGAACCTCCCCTGCACGGGGAGGTTTCCAAAACCTGCAAGAAAGAAGCCGGCTCAATGGCCGACAACACATATAAGGCACGAATGCCACACATCCACAATTCTGGCACGAAAGCATTTTTTTTAGTAATATGAACTAGCCGTGAGAACTAACTACTTCAAACTGGAGTAGGAAATAATGACAGCCAGATGATCTGAGAGGCAAATGCTTCCTTGCCTAATAAGAAATAACTTTGTATTCTTTACATAACTGCACCATATGCAAAACATTTAACAAATGCAAGATTCCTTTGCACAGGTCAATGCAGAAAAAAGGTCATTGCAGAATTGCAAACAGATTTCATATAACAGAATGACTATTGAGTTCCCATTGTAATTCTCCCCAACTCCCCCACTAAGACATATGCCTCAACAGTCGACATAAAAGGTTGCATTCTCACGGTCTCACCATGCTCTACAAAACAAAGACCTGCCAGGGCGCACCTGATCAGACCCCTAACCGAAACCACGCACCCACAGCAGCGAGCGACAATCCAACAAATTACGAACGCGAGAAGCTACACAGATCACAGAGACTAGCGGAGGGGAGAGGAGGATCGGAGGCCTTACTACTCGGGATTCATCGTCGAATCGAATCTGGCCGAATCGCTAGCCTGCCGCGCCCCTGCCCAACTCCTCCTCGCCGCCCTCCCTGGCTCCCAAAGCCGGCCGTAGCACCCCTGCCCAACTCCTCCTCGCCGCCCTCCCTGGCTCCTGCCCAACCGCGGCGGCGGGGCGGGGCCGGGGCGCGGTGGCGGGGCGGGGCGGGGCTGGGGCGCGGGGGCGGGGCGGCGGGGGCGGGCCAGCGCCGGCTGGGGTCGGGGCGTACAGGGCGGCGGGGCGGGCCAACGTCGGCGGGGGCGGGGGCGGGACGGCGGCGCGGGGGCGGGTTGGCGCCAACGGGGACGGGGGCACGGGGCGGGGTGTGTGTGGGAGTCCGAGGTTAGGGTAGCACGGGGCGGGGTGTGTGAGGGCCTGTTGGGCCGTGGGTTGGCGCCGACGCTCTTTTGTTTTTGAATTTCTTCCCCGAGACTCTTTCACATGCACTCGGGGAAGGAGCCCTCTTCCCCGAGTGCCCCAGTTTTGGCACTCGGGGAAGGATCTCTTCCCCGAGTGCCAACAAGGGCACTCGGGGAATAATTTCTTTTCTTTTTTTTTTGCCCTATTTTTTTTTGTGTGGCCTTCCCATATTATTTGAAACTCCTTGCTCAAGTTTGGTCTAATTTTGAATCTTTTTGTTATATTTTGTTAGTTTTTTTTGTTTTATCAAATTTTTTGGCACACTTCAAAATTGAATTGCAGGTGCATTAAATAATATAATGTGGTGATTCAAAAAATGATATTCATGATATTTGGTGTATATTGAGGCCTTGTCCAGGAACTCACATGAAATGTCGAGTATCTTGTTGTCGTAGCATGACGAACAACTTACGAGAAAAGTGTTTCTAAATTACAGAAAATCCGAACGAAGTCCGAAAATCACAAAACTTGTCGCGGCGTCGTGTTATCACATGTATAGGTTGTGTGCAAGAATTGAGAAGATTTCGAGTAAGTTGGGATGTCGGGTGCCTAAAACCCAGACATCTCCATGTGTGTTATCACATTGATCACATGTGGAGATGTCTCGATTTTAGGCATCAGACGTCGCAACTTGCTCGAAAACTTCTCAATTATTGCACACAACCTCTACATGTGATAACACGACGCCCCGACAAGTTTCGTGATTTTCGGACTTCGTCCGGATTTTCTGTAATTTAGAAACACTTTTCCCGTAAGTTGTTCGTTATGTCACGGCAACAAGATGCTCGACATTTCATGTGAGTTCCTGGATACGGCCTCAATATACACCAAATATCATGAATATTATTTTTTTGAATCGCCAAATTATATGATTTCATGCACCTGCAGTTCAAATTCGAAGTATTAAAAAAATTCAACAAAACAAAAAAAATTAACAAAATATACCTAAAAAACTTGAAATTACCCCAAATTTGAGCAAAGAGTTTTAAATAATGTAGGAAGGCCTCACAAAAAAATAAGGCAAAAAAACTAAAAAAAAATTAGTTCCCCGAGTGCCTCAGCGTAGCACTCGGGGAAGAGACCCTTCCCCGAGAGCCAAAGCGGAGCACTCGGGGAAGAGGCTAGCTTCCCCGAGTGCTATGGTGAGGCACTCGGGGAAGGAGCAAGCTTCCCCGAGTGCTAGGTGAAGGCACTCGGGGAAGAATTTTTCCTTACGGTGCCGTTTATTTGCGCTGTCAAATGCAACTTTTCTTTTACGTGTGCATCTCTTCCCCGAGTGTTACACTCGGGGAAGATGGCCTTCCCCGAGTGCCTAGCTTCCCCGAGTGTCTTTCTCTTTTTGGCACTCGGGAAAGCCTCTCTTCCCCAAGTGCAATTCTTCCCCAAGTGCAACACTCGGGGAAGAGTAGCTTCCCCGAGTGCCCGATTTTTGGCACTCGGGGAAGCATTTGGCACTCGGGGAATTTCGCTTCTCCCGTAGTGATTCTAGAATTTACTTCTCCAAACAATCACATAAAATTCTGCTCAAAGTCCGAGTTTTGAGAATTTAAAATCTAATTCAAACGTAGCCAAACAGATGAGATATCTCTGTTTTATAATTAAAGTGTTTGCAAGAAAATTATCAGTTTCAAGTTATAATAGAAATTTTAGAGTGCGCTCAACTTATAAAATAGGTTCCTCAATATTATATACTACTTTCATATGATCAATTAAGCTAAATAACTCTTTCAACCTCATCATCGAAGTTATGTAAGTCATGACTAGATTATATCCCAAGGAGAATGTCATAATTATTTATGAGTAGAGGGGTAAAAGAACATTGTAAACGCGGATTGAGTAGATGCAGTTACTACGGCACGCGACGGCCTCTTGCCTGAGTACCTCAGAGGCCGATGACACCACAAGGAGGATCTCCGAATGAAAGTAGTCGGGATAAATCTCGAACCGACCACTTTCGTTTCCTACATTACAATTTCATTTTCGACCATTTTCATTTGTAGCAAAAATATAAAAGTCGTCAGATTTAAATAACTTTAATGCCATCATTCACATTTTTGTAGCTATTTCATAAATATGGAAAAATTCTGACCACTTCGCTTTCATTTCATACATTATGATTTTGTTGTTTTCGACAAGTTGACTCGACCAGGTACCTGCCAGTGGGTGCAAGGGGACTCAGCAGGTGGTCGCAAAACTCTAGCCCGACATGGAGCCTCGTCATGCTTAGCACTCGGCAGTGTGGCGGGTTTGCCGGCGACTGGATTGATTACAACGACCCGATCGGTGCTCTGGTGGAAGAAGAAGAGGCGGCCGCTGGGAAAGCACGTACTAGCTTGGAGGGGTATATCAGTATATGCGATCTACTAGCTTTTTATTACTCCCTTCATTTTAAATTATAGATAGTTTGACTTTTTCAACCATAAATTTGACTGTTCGTTTTATTCAGAAAATATTGTGCAAATATAGTTAAATTTAAGTCATTCTTGAAGCAAGTCACAACAAAAATATATGATATTTTGCATAATTTTTTAATAAAACGAGTGGCCAAACTTAGAAAAAAAAGTCAAACGAATTATAATTTGGAACCAAGGGAGTATAAAACTTTTTATTTTGCCAGAAACTATTTATCTGCGAAGCCTCCATTTATGTAACAGAAACAACTGATTATTCATGGTGTTGTGCCGTAATATAAACACTTCGAACTCAAGGAAAATTTTAGGGTGCTTGTAATTAATGTGAGCCATCCATCCGGTGAAATCTAACGGTGGTAGTACCAATGGGATAGTACCCGGTAGTACTATTTTGGTGGTACTACCTAATTAAATTAGCTGGTGAAAAAATATTAGTACAAGGTACTACCTGGTACTACCCAAGTACCGGAACAAAGCTCTGAACTCAAATATATTTTTCAGGTCAAATTGTTTCTTACTTCCTCCATTTATAACTTGAATTTATTTTTAGTTGAATTTTCCCATCGCAGGTTATTAAATATTATTTGTCCTAGGGATGTCATCCAAACAAAGAATATACTTCCTCCATTCATATATTAACCACTCTACAAAGAGTTGTTTGGCATGCTCATATAAAAATCCTATAATTAATGTTTTCATGAGAAATATTTTTGTAGCATACCGTTCTACAATTGTTACTCTTGTATTATTCATGTGGGTCAAAGCATGCAGCATTTGTAGACTTTCGTCAATGTCTAAAATCACACATGTTCAAGAACGGAACAAGGTAAAAAAGTACTTAGTTGAAGAGAGTTACGAGTTTTCTCTCTGCGGTGAGACTACGGCTTAGAAAAACACAGACCCAACGACCACATTTGTCCTCATCATCCAGAAGCAGCAGAAGCTTCCGTTTACTACGGTCAGCATCCAGGGAATAATTTTCTGATAAAAAGTTCGTTGCGTCTGCATTACATATATTGAACCTTGTTATCTTATCTTGTTTGGTTGTTTTTCGAGAGTGATGGACCTAATTAAATAGACGCTTTATTTCCGTTTCTCCGATGGGCTTGATCTAGTCATATTTGTGACCTTAACAGCTCCTCGTGTGAAGCAGCAGGATGCGTCACTTTTGCAACTTTTCTTGGTTGTTTGGTGGCGGCTATATCTGTATATATGCATGTGTACATGCAATTGCATTGTATTAGATCGAGGCAACCAACCACAAGCTAGTCCACAACAGATACACATCCACACAACGTAACGACTCCAAGAAGTCAGATGGATTTCCTATCAGCTCTCTGGTGTGCGTTGCTGCTGGTGACAGCAGTAGCCACGCTGCCCGTTTCAGCTGATGCTTCCAGCAAAGTAAGACATATATGCTTCTGTAACTGAAAGTTTGCTTTGTCTGCTCTGGTTACATGTTCTGAATTCTTATACTGTTAATTCAAAAAATTTGCATCAATATGTTTTCAGCTCTACATTGTGTACATGGGGGAGAAGAAGCTCGATGATCCATCGGCAGTCACTGCATCTCATCACGACATACTCTCATCAGTTCTTGGGAGGTACTAGTAGTTCTCAAGCTAGCTTCAATGTCTGCATCTTAAACCACGTCACACTACAGGAAACACAATCTTTGCCATGAGTCCCGTACTCACGGCAAAGCCCGTATTCCTCTCGGCGAAATCTTTGCCGTGAGCAACTCCCGTGTTAGCAGTAGGTAGTGGGGATAGGAGAGAAGCACTAGAATCGGGGGTAGGAAGCAGGAACTGAGGCAGAGAGAGATGGATACAGCATCATGGCCGGTTGTTTCAGAGAGGAAGATGAACAGTAGTTCAGGTTACAAATCAATCGACCCCTTCTCTCGCTCTCCTCTCCTGTATAAGTAGCAGACACATTGGCTCACAAGCCAAACTGGAGACGGCTCGCAGGCCCAACAGAGATGGCACACAGGCCTGATTAAGCCCATACCAGCCCACTACTAGTATGCAGGCCCACTACTAGATCATAACATCCCCCTTCTTAAACAGCAGCTTGCCCCCAAGCTGCTTGAACATGTCGATCACCACCTTGTTGAAGATGAAACAGCTTCTAAGGTGCAACTACAATCTCAAGGATCATCGACAACTTGATGGTAAAACTGGATCAGGAGGAGTGATATCCTCCAGAAGTTAATGATCATGAAGAGCTCTTGTTTGTTCTTCAGTTGAAAATCCATACCAAAAGGAGTATAATCATCCAGAGAATAAGAGCCACTGAACTGTTGTTGGGGCTGTCGCTGAACCAAAAACAGTTGTAGCACATTTTTCTGACCTGAAACAGTATGCCCAAGCAAGAGTACAGGAATTGGAACCCTTCCATTATAAAACAGCCACCATATTGAATTTGAGATTTGCGAGTATAACAGTTGCTCAGATTGCACATAATCCTTGCACATCAGAGACTCATCTGAAATGCATTGCGCCATTGTTTGCCTAGTAAAGGATGGCTAGGATAATCTGAGCTGGAAGGTCATTGGAAAGAACAAATGCAGAATTACTTTGTCAAAACCATCTTCTCCCATTGACAGCAGGTGAAGACAATGCACATCAATCGAATATTTCCAGAGAAATGCCTTATAGTCATAATATGCATGAAGTTCAAGGTCACCACCTGGATCCCAAAGTGATAGTTGCTGGCTGACTAGAGCTGCAGAGTTGATCTTGACACCAAGGCCGTCTCTGAAAAATAGCAACTGCACAAAGACACTCCACCCTGTCACATCTTGTATCTGAACAACTTCTGTTGCTGCTAGTGTCATAATGACAACAAAATTGACTATCCATTTGCAGCTCTGAGAAGGAAAATTTGATAGCACTTCAAAGGAAGTAGGCAATTGTCCTGTATCCCAAATGGTTAACTGCTGATTCACTCTGATGCTACAGGATTGCACACTACTGAATTGTTGCTGTTGAACCAAAAATTGATACACCTTGCAGAGAAAGTACTAGCATCTGAAACATGCAGAAGAACAAACATTTAATTGGTTCTTGAAAACAACACTGAGCCTGCACATGAATCAGTATAGGAATTGACAAACCCACTGCATCCAAAAGCTCTTGACAGTCAACTTCGGCCAATTTTGTGAATACCACTCAGAATCACCACCAAATGGAGTACCCACTGATCTACAAACTAGCGCTACTCCATACGTGAAAGATGGCCAAGGCAGGGGCCTGAGACTAACACTTACAGAGAACACCAATAGATGTGTGTATGGCATTCAGATAACCTGAGTAGTAACCTTACTCTTGGAACCATCCTGTTCTAGACAGAGAAATGACCATGGCGGTTTTTGTGGAATGCCAACCAGTTCAATAATCAGAATAGAAAGCCTTGATACTTTGTCAACTGAAGCAACAAGCAGTGGTTCTAGCATATCAAAGGAGCAAGCGATAGTTGTATCACAATATCTTTGTTGTCCTGTAACCCAACTAGAACTGAAATGTGGCTCGAAGGCCCAACAGAGATGGCACACAGGCCCGATTAAGCCCATACCAGCCCACTACTAGTATGCAGGCCCACTACTAGATCATAACATCCCGGCAAAGGCCACACGGCAAAATTCTGCCGGCAAAGAGCCTGACGTCGTGAGGAGGTCGGGTTGCGCCGAGGAAGTCGGGGCGACGAGGAGGAAGTCGGGGAGCCGAGGAGGAGCCGTTGTAGATCTTGCTGCCGCTGTTGTGGATCCCCCCCCCCCCGCTGCCATAGATCCTGCCACAGCCTGCTCCTCGAGATGTGCCGTCGCCACACCTCACCCGCTGCTGCTCCTCACCACCGGTGAGGGGCAAGCAGAGGGGAAGGGGAGGGGAGGCAGAGGAGGTGGCCCGGGATGCTGGTGTTGGGGAGAGGGGAGGAGAGGCAAAGAAGGAGGCCGTCGTAGTAGGAGGGGAGGTGGCGCGGCCGAGGTGCCTGGCTGGTGGCGGGAGGAGGCGGAGCAGGAGGCCCATGCGGTGGTGTGTGTGTTAGGGTTGGGGGTGTGCGTGTCTTTTATACGAACAGGGAGCGATTTGGACCGTTGGATTGACAGATCTACGGCCACTGTTCACCAGCGTGGTGATGGGTTGGCAGGCCCAATTAGGCTTTGCCGTGAGCCCAGATTTCGACCCACGATAAAGTTTTCCCAATAATCGAATCAAATGTATTTAATTATTTAAATATAGAAAACAATTTCAAATTAAAAGTTGTTCAAAACAAAATTTCATAATTTTTTGAGATACACAACTTTCATATTGCGAGTTTCTCCATTCGAGATTGTTTATAAAATTTAAATTTCAAATTTGATACATTCAAACTTAGTTTTTCGTTCACAATATTTTTGTTGACATTCAAAAGTTGTAAACAACAAAGATTCATAACTTGTAAAGATCTAAAACTTTTATTCACAATGTTTCTCCACTCGAGGTCATTTCAAAAATTCAAATGTTCAAATTCAAGAAAATTCAGATATACTTTTTGTTGACAAAAGTAATTCAAATTATAAATGGTTCAACTACAAAGTTACATAAGCTCTCAAGACGGGCAACTTTTATTTTGCTCATTTGATCATCCGGTATTGTGGTACTAACGTTGTTTACAAATCTTATACATCTCTCATATAATTTCATGAAACTATATAAGAGATATAGGTTTTGTGAACAAAATTATTACAACTTTGTCAAATGAAGAAATTACCCTAACATAAGTTGTACATCTTGAAAAGTAATGAAACTTTGTAATTGAATTTTTTTATTTGAATTAATTTACTACTTCAAAATTTGATTTCAATTTATGACAAAGATCATTTTCCCGCCGGCTAGAAAAAAGGCACACGACAAAAAAACTCTTTGCCGTGCTCACAGCAAAAAGGCTCTTTGCCGGCAAAATAGCATTTTGCCGTCGGCCATAAAGGGCTCACGGCAAAATTCCTGTGAGTTTTACATTTGGCCGTCGGAAAAATGGCATTTGACGTGAGCCCAACTTTTAGCTCACGGCAATGATAAGATTCCCGGTAGTGTCACAAATGGTTGCTCTCATTTTCGCTACCTTATTTTCTCGTGCTCGATGCAACAGAAAGGATGATGCCCAGAAATCCATGGTCTACACCTACAAGCATGGATTTTCTGGTTTCGCAGCCATGCTCCCTGGTTTCGCTCCAGTATCGCCTCGTCGTCGACGGTGAGGGAGTTCGAGCGGGCGACTAATGGGTCTCGCTTCTGGGTCCTGGCGGAGGACGGCGAATCGGAGACGGACTCTTGCGTGGACGGGGATGTGCTCAGTGGAGCTCGTGGTGATATCCGTGGTGAATCAAAGCCCATGGTGGATGCTGTGCGGGAGTGTCCTTCGGTGGCTTTGGGAACGCTGTTGTTAGCTTCGCCGACTAATGTTTCGGCGGGCGGCGCCCGGGCTAGGCGGCCGGAGCATCCTAAGTCGATGCAGGACGGCTCGCGTGCCGGCCGGCCATGGCGAGGACCGCTTCCACCGGCGCGGGTCTCCCCAGCTAGGTCCCTAGGGGACCTCTGGGTGACGGACCGCCGTTCCGGCGCGGAGGGCGGCTGTTCGAGGCTTGCTGAGCTGCTGGATGAGGCTGTTGGGCGGCGGGCGCCGGCTGTCTGGCTGGAGACGGCGAGGACGAAGCCGGTGTTCCAAGATCCGGATTCAAATTCGAAACGCGCTGTTGCAGTGCCAGTTAGGCTTACTGGGCCGGCTTCGTGGGCTGTATCGGGTTGCGACCGGTCTGGGAGACGGTTTCGTGGCCTTACAGGGCTGGGAATTCTTTTTGGCAGGGGAGGCGGCCGGTTCGCTTCGTATTCCCCCAATCGTGTTTCTCGCGCCGGTCGACCGAGGGCTTCTGCCGCCGCTTCGCCGTCGCTGCGGGTATCTCCTGCGCCGCCACCGGAGAGTCGGGCCTGGGGTCGGGGTGCGCCTCACCCTCGCGGGCTGCCTACGGCGCAGACGGGCATGGCGTCGCGGCCGTGGCCTGGTGTGGGGTTCGGTTCGCGCGGCGGCCGTGGCCTCGGTAGGCCGCCGTCGGGTGGCAGGGAGGCGCCACGGCGCGCGGGTCCTTTGCGTGGCTACGGCGACTGGTTCGAGGAAAGAGATGCCCTGCAGAGGAGAAGTGGGGAGGATGGTGCTGGGCGGCGGTTCGAAGGCAGGAGGGGGTCTGGACAGGTTGATGGAAGGAGCGGTTTTCGTGGGCACGGAGGAGCGCGCGGCCACGTCGGAAGAGGTGGCAGGAGCTTGCAGGACAGTGGCAGAGGGGCTGAAAAGGACGGGCAGGACCACCGTGGGGCGGCCATGGACAGGGGCAGTGCGCGCGGTGGGCGTGCTGCTCTGCTGCCGGAGGAGAGAATCAGAGATCAGCAGCAGAAGCTTGACGGTGAGGATGTGGTGATGCAGGAGGTGGAGGATGGCGAGGTTCAGGCCGGTGATGCAGCGGGTGTGAAGTGTTCTCGCTGTACCAAGCGGGGGCACTATGCGGCTGCCTGCAAGGCAGAGATCTACTGTGTGATTTGTGACAAGCATAATGATCATGTCAACCATAAATGCCCCATTCTGAAGATGCCGAGACCAGTGGCACACGCGGTGGGATATGCGGTGCATGGCCTGGGATTCTACCATATTCCGCGGCCACCCTTGCCTAGGGCGAGGAAGGATTCCAGGACTGCTCTTATTTCAGTTGAGGGGGGTTGTGTGCCCGTGGAGGTGGTCAGGAGACAGCTTGAGAGATTGTTTCCAGGGAAGTGGACATGGGAGTTGAAGGCTCATGAGGGGAATGCATACCTGGCTAAGTTTCCGTCTAAGGTGGAGTTACAGAGAGCAGTGGCTTTTGGTGGTGCGGATATTAGAGGAGAGGGTGTGCCTGCAGGGATCAGGTTGAGGTTTGAGGTGTGGCAGGAGAAGGAGGTGGGCTTTTTGCTACCAAAGGTATGGATTAGAGTTTTCGGGCTACGGCGGGAGCTGTATGAGTTCCTTGATTTATGGGCGATCGGGTCTATGCTGGGCTCCACCCAGACCGTGGATATGGAGACCACTAGGAAGGGCAACTTTGGGCGTGTGCAGGTGGCTGTTCTTAACCCGAGTTTGATCCCAGAGCAGCTTGATGTTGTTATTGGAGACCACTACTTTGAGGTGGAGTTTGAGGTGGAGAGACTGGGCATTGATGAGAATGGTGAGGAGGCGGAGTTTGAGTGGCCTAGTGTGATGGAGGAAGGTGGGGAGGAAGATTATGATAAGGGAGGGCAGCGGGGAGAGGAGGAGGTGTTTGGGAGGCTAGCTAAAAAACAAAAGAGAGATGAGGCTGAGAGTGAGAAGGAGAGGAAGGAGGAGGATAAGGAGGGGGTCGGAGATGGTTTCATCTCATGGAAGGAGCAGGTCCTAAACATGTCTAAGGAGGAGTTTGAGACTTTCTTAAGAGCTAAGGCAAGGGAAATCTCAAACATGGCAGCGGATGAGGTCATTTGAGAGTTGGCAGACAAGGTGATGGAGGAGAAGGATGAGGATCAGCAGGGGCAGGAGGTGATCGGGGATGAGGCGGATGTGCTACCCGGAGCCGTCAGGTGTGGGGAGTTGACTGACAGGATCAGGGAGTTTGCGGCTGTTCCTGAGGCTTGCAAGGGTCAGACCAGGGCGAGTCCGAGGCTGCAACGGTCCAGGGATGAGCACGTCTTGGTTAAGGCCAAGGAGCGGGCTGCCAAGAAGAACTTAGAGTTCAAAGATGGTAACTCCCCCTCTCCTCCTTTATTTTGTCAGTAGCGACTTAGCCTTACATTGCTTACAACAGTTAGGCCTCAACCTAGGTTCATCTGATTTAGAACAAAACAATAATCTATGTAGCTTGTTAGACCATGGGAAGGGAGGGGAGGAGAGTGAGTTGGGGGTTTCGGATAACGAGTGGTTAGGTTGGGATAGTGAGGAGGATAGTTGTGAGGAAGTAGAGAAGAGAGCTCTAAGAAGCTTATGTGGTGAGTTAGTGGAAGAAATTTTTGATGAGTCAAACTTCCCTTTAAATAGTGAACTTGATGGTTTCAAACGGAAAGGCAAGTCACACGCTAAGTCGTGTTTGAGTAAGACTTGCAAGATTAGGAGGGTAAAATTCTTAAAAGGTGTGGTCAAATGAGGGGAATCTTTTGGAATAGCAGAGGTCTTAGTGACTTGGCTAAAACGAGATTTTTAAGGGAGACTTCCATGGAGCAGGACCTAGCGTTCATTGCTTTATTGGAGACAGGCAAACGTGATTTTTCCCAAGGATCACTAAATAATTTTAGTGCAGGGAAGAACTTCGTTTGGCACTGGACCGCCCCTCGGGGAAGGTCGGGGGGTATTTTGTTGGGGGTTAACATAGATTTGATGGATGTGGGGGGTGTTGAGGACGGAGACTTCTTTGTGAAGTTTAGAGTCAGAGATAGAAAGAGTGACTTTAAGTGGGTGCTGGTGGCTGTGTACGGTGCAGCTCAGCCGGAGTTTAAGGAGTCTTTTCTGACGGAGTTAGTGCAAGCTTGCAGAGGGGAAAATCTTCCGTTGTGCATCGGCGGGGATTTCAATATTATTCAAAATAGTAGCGAAAAAAACAACGATAGATTTGATGAGAGATGGCCCTTTTTGTTCAACGCGGTCATTGACAGTTTGGATTTACGTGAGATTGAGATGTCGGGTCGTATATTCACCTGGGCTAACTCTCGTAGGGTACCTACATATGAGAGGTTAGACAGGGTTCTGATTAGTACAGAATGGGAACAACAGTATCCACTAGCGACAGTGGAGGCCCTTAATAGGGAAATTTCAGATCACACTCCTCTGCTGCTCAGTTTGGGGGAAAAGGCTAAGGCCAAGAAAGCGGCTCCCTTTAAATTTGAGTTGGGCTGGTTACTGAAGGAGGGTTTTTTTGATGTGGTCTCTGAGGTTTGGAGGAAGGAGAGTAGAGGCACTACCTCAATGCAAAGATGGCAAAATAAAATCAGAAGATTGAGACAATTCCTAAGAGGTTGGGCAAAAAATATGAATGGTGCTTATAAGAAAGAAAAACAGGAACTCTTGAGAAAGGCGGAGGAATTAGACAAAAAAGCTGAGTCTCAGCTGCTAAGCCAGCGAGAATGGGACTTGAAGCAAAGTATACATGAGAGACTGAATCAATTACTCCGGGAGGAGGAGTTAAAATGGTTTCAAAGGGCTAAGACCACCAGTATTTTGGAAGGGGATAATAATACAAAATATTTCCAGATGATTGCTAATGGAAAAAGACGGAAGACAAGGATCTTCCGGCTGGAACAAGAGGAGGGAGTGATTGAGGGGGAAGAGATACTCAAAGATTATATCACGAAGTATTATAAAGATCTTTTTGGGGCATCGAGGGAAGATGGTCTGACTCTCATTGAGTCCATGGTGGAGGATATCCCTCAGCTCACCAGCTCAGAGAGGGAGGAGCTCTTGGCTGAATTTGTTGAAAAGGAAGTGAGGGAGGCCATTTTCCAGATGAAGCATAATAAGGCTCCGGGACCGGATGGCTTCCCGGCTGAATTCTATCAAGTGTTTTGGAGTCTCATCAAGGATGACCTAATGGCCATGTTTAGAGACTTCCATGCGGGGGACCTACCCCTGTTTTGCCTTAATTTCGGAGTAATTACGCTAATCCCAAAGGAGAAGGAGGTCAAGAGGATTCAGCAGTATAGACCAATCTGCATGCTTAATGTTAGTTTCAAGATCTTTACTAAAGTGATGGCTAACAGGCTCGAGTCGATTGCGTGTAGAATCACTAAACCTTCTCAATCCGCTTTCCTGCCGGGAAGGTATATCTTGGGAGGGGTTGTGGTTCTACATGAAACCTTGCATGAGTTAAAGAGAAAGAAGCAGAATGGCCTTATCCTCAAACTAGATTTTGAGAAGGCATATGACAAAGTCAACTGGAAATTCCTGCAGTAGGTCCTTAGAATGAGGGGATTCCCGAGTTTGTGGTGCCAATGGGTGGAGAGTGTGGTCTCAAAAGATAGTGTCTGTGTACAGATCAATGACGAGCGGGGACATTTCTTCCAATCCAGAAAAGGTTTGCGGCAGGGAGACCCTTTGTCCCCCATTCTTTTCAACCTGGTGGCAGATATGTTAGCAGTGTTAATTGAGAGAGCTAAGAATCTGGGTTTTATCGATGGTCTGGTGCCTCACTTAGTGGACGATGGTTTGTCCATCTTGCAATATGCAGATGACACCATTTTGTTTCTTGAGGACGACCTGGAGAAAGCAAAAGGCCTGAAGCTAGTCCTCAGCGCTTTTGAAGTGCTTTCCGGTCTGAAAATTAACTTTCATAAGAGTGAGCTGTTTTGTTTTGGGGAAGCGAAGAATAAGTCCGAAGAGTATATTCGGCTTTTCGGATGCAAAGAGGGAGATTTCCCTTTCAGGTATTTAGGGATCCCGATGAGTCCTAGAAGGCTCTCCAATGGGGATTGGAGGGTGGTTGAGGAAAGATTCCAGAAAAAGTTGAGTAGTTGGAAAGGGAAGATGTTGTCATCAGGAGGAAGGCTAGTTCTAATCAATTCGGTCCTATCTAGCTTGCCAATGTATATGATGTCTTTCTTCAGGATACCTAAAGGTGTTTTGGAGAAATTGGATTATTATAGATCGAGGTTCTTTTGGCAGTGTGATGAGCACAAGAAGAAGTACAGGCTAGCTAAGTGGAGTATCCTTCACAAGCCTAGAAGTGCAGGAGGTATGGGGATTATTGACCTAGATATCCAAAATAAGTGCCTATTGAGTAAATGGGTTTTCAAGTTGCTAAATGAGGATGGCGTTTGGCAACAGATGCTAAGAAGGAAATACCTTAAGGGTAAGACTTTGTCGCAAGTAGAGAAACGAAAAGGTGACTCGCACTTTTGGTCTGGATTAATGGAAGTTAAAAACTTGGTGCTTGAAAGGGGTAGGTTTCAAGTACAGGATGGATCCCAGACTAGGTTTTGGGAGGACGTCTGGTTAGGGAGAGAACCGTTAAACGTTAAATACCCAGCTTTGTACAATCTAGTTAAGAAGAAAAATATGTCGGTGGCCCAAGTACTAAGTACGACACCACTTAATGTCTCTTTCAGGAGGGCGTTAATTGGGGTTAACTGGGACAGCTGGCTCAGCTTGGTTGGAAATGTTCTTGAGGTAAACCTTAACAATCTCAGAGATTCCTTCCACTGGACAGCTAGTAAGAAATTTTCAGTTAAGGATCTATATAATGATATGATTCTGAGATCGGGAACGCCGGCCGACTGTTGGGCATGGAAAGCAAAGATTCCGTTGAAGATTAAAATCTTCCTTTGGTATCTTAAAAATGGAGTGGTGTTAACCAAGGATAACTTGGTGAAAAGACAATGGAAGGGGTGTACTAAGTGTTGTTTCTGTGATGTGTCTGAGTCTATTCAACACTTGTTTTTTGATTGCCCCATGGCCAAGCTTGTGTGGGGGATATTGAGTCTCACATTTGGAATTAGAATGCCGAGTGATGTCGGGAATCTTTTTGGTCCTTGGCTTCGAAGTTTTTCGAAAAAGCAAAGGAACCGAGTCTTGGTCGGGGTGGCGGCTTTTTGCTGGGCCATCTGGATCAGTAGGAACGAGATTGTGTTTCATAAATCACATTCTTTATCTATTTTGCAGGTGATGTTTAGGGGGACTCACTGGATCAGGTGTTGGGCCATCCTCTCAAAGGAAGAGGGGAGGATCATTTTGAAGGAAGGTTACCGATGGGTGGAGATTGTGGCCATGGAGATCTTCCATAAATCGGGTTGGAACGCTTTAAGACGTATTGGCATTTAGTTTGTGATGTTTGGATACTCATGTCTACCTTGTGCTCTGAGTTGAGTTGAGTTTCTGGCTTAGTTGTGGCCATTGTGGACTTATGTGTGGTGTATCTTGTTTCTTGCGGCCTAGTTGCTGCGGTACTGTTGTTTGTTGGCTGCAGACAATTCCTTGGAATTGTTGAGGCCGGAACTTGGTTCCTTTATCTAAAAAAAGGACTATTTCAAGTAATGATAAAAATATTGCAAGAACATGTTGAATTACTTGCATATGGTCAGTTCTTCTAATAAGATTTCGTGGTAGGTTTACCTGGAGTCATCAGTGTCAAGGCTAACACTCATTACCAAACCCACACAACTCGTAGCTGGGATTTTCTTGGCCTTGGCTACGATCAATCGTCACCAACAAACCTCCTCAAGAAAGCAAAGTACGGCGAAGACATCATAGTTGGGGTAGTGGACACAGGTTTGCAATCACTGTTCTTGCTAATGGCATTATATAAAAAATAATAATAAATCATTGACAGCTAATGGATGATTTCTGCATATGTCAACAGGCATATGGCCTGAATCAAGAAGCTTTGACGACAGTGGATACGGCCCTGTGCCGGCGAAGTGGAGAGGGACATGCCAGACCGGCGCGGCGTTCAACGCCACGAGCTGCAACAGGAAGATCATCGGCGCGCGGTGGTACGCCGGCGGCGTCAGCGCCGAGACGCTCGAGGGCGAGTACATGTCCGCCAGGGACCTGAACGGCCACGGCACGCACGTGGCCTCGACGATCGCCGGCGGCCAGGTGGGGAACGCGAGCTACGGCGGCGGCCTCGGCGCCGGCGTGGCCCGCGGCGGGGCGCCCCGCGCTCGGCTGGCCGTCTACAAGGCGTGCTGGGGCCCTGGCAGGTGCGGCGCCGCCGAGGTCCTCGCGGCCATCGACGACGCCATCAACGACGGCGTGGACGTGCTGTCGCTCTCGCTGGGCTACCAGGACGAGATCCCCGGGACGCTGCACGCCGTGGAGAGAGGGGTCACCGTCGTGTTCTCCGCCGGGAATGACGGCTCCGCTGCGCAGACAGTGTTGAACGCCGTGCCGTGGGTCCTGACGGTCGCCGCCAGCACCATCGACCGGTCCTTCCCGACCGTTGTGTCGCTCGGGAACAACGAGAAGCTAGTGGTAAGTACTTGTGTATATATAATCTTTGAAACTATTTTTTTCGATCATGAAACAAAACTAATAATGTTCTTGTTTAATTAACTCATATGACTATGTTCTTAGGGCCAATCATTGAACTACAATGCATCCGTGAACAGCGACCATTTCCACAAGCTTATTTCAGCGGGCAGGTAACAAAAAAAAAAGATACATACTGTATTTAGTACTAGTCAAATTTGAGGTTGTCTTCATTGCTGAAACTTGACTCTCTGAACAATTCCAACATGACCATGACCGCCGTTCCCGCGCGCAGCTGCGACGAAGAGGATCTCACCAACGTCACCGGCAAGGTCGTGCTGTGCTCGGCACCGTGGGAGGCGTCCTCCAAGCCGCCGCCGCAGCAAGGATTCATCGGCGCCGTCACCCGCGTCGCCAAGGCAGGGGCCAAGGGCCTCATCTTCGCGCAGCACAACATGAACAGTGACATCCTCGAGTACACCGACATCTACTGCCAGGCCATGCCCTGCGTGCTCGTGGACTTCGAGATCGCACGCAGGATCGCGTCCTACGCGAGCAGCAGTGTGAAGTGGGTGAGACTATTGATCACCAATTCACCATGGACGATTCGCACAGTGCTTGAGCTTTGTGGCGTGCAGGATGCCGGTGGTGAGGATCTCGCGGACCTTCAGCGTCGTCGGGAACGGGGTGCTGTCGCCGAGGATGGCCGCGTTCTCGTCGAGAGGCCCCAGCGCCGCATTTCCTGGCATTATAAAGGTGATCGACGAGCACTCGCCACGCGTATCATTCATGTGATTTCTGTGTTCTGAATTGATGTCAAAACCGTTGTCCCTTTCCATTCGAACAACCTGGCGTGAGCATCTTAGCAGCCGTGGGCGGGTCATACGAGTTCAAGTCCGGGACGTCCATGGCGTGTCCGCACGTCTCAGCCGTCGCCGCGCTGCTCAAGTCGGTTCACCCGGACTGGTCGCCGGCCAGGATCAAGTCAGCCATCGTCACCACAGGCACACACCTATACATAGTCCCAAACAGAGAAATTCATTATTCTGTTAACAATACAATTAGCTCGATCAGTATGCTAACCTGCTTGATATTGCCATTGGCATCATGCAATGCAGCATCTGTGACGGACCGCTTCAGCATGCCGATTCAAGTAGATGGATCCCCAAGGAAACTGGCTGATCCATTCGACTTCGGCGGAGGCCACATAAACCCGGACAAGGCTGCCGACCCCGGCCTGGTCTACGACGTGAACGCCGGAGACTACACCAAATTCTTCAACTGCACGCTTGGCCCCAAGGATGACTGCGAGAGCTACAATGGGAAGATTTACGAGCTCAATCTCCCCTCCATCGCCGTTCCGGACCTCAAGGACTCGGTGACGGTATCACGGACGGTCACCAATGTCGGGCAGGTGGATGCAACTTACCGAGCTGTGGTCGAAGCTCCGGCGGGGGTTGATATGACGGTGGAGCCATCTGTGATCAGGTTCAGCGGAGGTGCTAGCAAGAAAGCAACATTTCGGGTGATGTTCGCGGCGAGGCAGAAGGTGCAGGGTGGCTACACGTTCGGAAGCTTGACATGGTTAGATGGTAGTGAGCACTCAGTGAGAATTCCGGTTGCGGTTCGCACTGTGATCCAGGACTTCATCGCGGATACATCCTAAAATTGTCCATTGTTAGTGAGAATATCGCTGCAAGCACAATATAGATTGTTATTATGCTGAATACATTGTATCATTACTGTTCATGCGGAACAGAAAACAAATAAACTTCAGCTTCGTGCACGCCGCCTTGTGCATGGTGTCGATCTTATCATCAGCCTCTGTTCCTCATCTGCATCAACCTAAAGTGTATTCTAGAAGCTGAAACAACCATACTCAGGAAATAAAATACTAAACTCAAACAATCAAATTCATTTTTCAGTCTCAATATCTTTGTGGCAGTCCAGAAAAAGGGAATGTGTCTCGGGAGAAAAAGGGAGGCGACCGGGGAGCGACCAGCTCCGCCGCCGCCGGGGACACCGCCGCGGCGAAGGGATCACCGGCACTGGTCGGAGGTCTGGAAGCAATCGAGTCCTAGGAGAGGGGAGGGGTCCCCACTCCGCGCACGATCGGAGGATCCGACGTGCACCTCGGATTCAAAAGAGGTCAGACGTGAGCTCTGCAGCAAGGGACATGTGGCGAGCGGAGATTCGAGGAGCAATCGGGCCCGAGGGTTGCAGAGATCCGGGCCGAATCCCCGGGACCCGAATCCACCTGGTGAGGAAGGGCAATCATGGAATTCTTCGGCGAACTCTGGCTGATTCCGGAAGAGAAGCCACTAGAGAAACCAAGGAGGGTTAGGGTTCGACCGGGAGAGGAAGAAGGAGCGCGTCTGGTTTGGATCGCAAGGGAGAAGTGGAGGAATCGCGATTTCGAGCCTGAGGATTGTTTTCCAGTTGGTGATGGTGATGTGTGGATAGAGCTACCAGAGAAGCTTGATTTAGCGGAGCAGATTTGGGGGAAGGGGGAGCGGAAGACATTCGTTCAAGTTCTCAAATCCATGGCGGGCGGAGGGAGGGGAGGGAGAGGGTCGAGACCACAGGCACCAGAGGGAGACTGGGAGGGATGGGGCGACGGCTACCAGTACCCGCCGCCATACCCACCACCGCACGCACCCTTCTTCCAGCCGTCGCTGCCGCCATATGGCTATTTCCCTCCCCTGCCGCACCAAGGGATGCAGCACCAACCTCACCGCCCGTGGGGATTCAATCACTTCGGCCAGCAGCAGCAAGGTCCGTGCCCTAGAAGCCAATTCCAGAGGGGAGAGGGAGAGCTCATCAACAACAAAGGCCGACCTAACAGCAAACTCAGAAAGATCAGGAGCAGATTGGTCAGAACAGCAATTCTCAAGAAAAAGAGCAAGAGAAGATGAGTAGAGCAAGAACAACAGAGGATATGGGCAGTGAGAAATAGAGCAATGAGGAGAGAGTAGTGGACAGATTTCCACAGATCATATGCTTCAAATGTGGGGTGACTGGACACTTCAGCAGTGCCTGCAACAAACCAAAAGCCTGCTTCATCTGCAACAGCAAAGACCATGTAGTGGATGGGTGCCTGGAATGGAAGAAACCACAACAGTCTGCTCAATACCTGGGAAGTGCTAACAAGGGATTGGGTTTCTACCATATTGATGTGGCCTCAAGGGGTGGGAGGTTTGGACATTGGACAGGAGTAGACAACTTTGGGGTGTTTACAGTGGAAGAAGGGATTCTGAGTGAAGAAGAGATAGTCCAGACTCTCAAATCTCAGATTGATAAGGGATGGCAGTGGAAACTCATGAAGATGGATGAGTATAGGTACTTAGTCAATCAGTAGCTCGATCGCCAGCTACCTATTCTTCCACGCCACCAGCAGCTACGACGCCTTCTTCTGAGGTGAGCAAAGTGTCTAATGTGCAGGTCCAGCAGAACAAGACCCAACCTACTTCCGCTAAGAGTTCTTCGAGTAAATATGCCCACATTGTGTGCCACCGCTGCAAGGGGATGGGCCATATCAGCAAGGACTGTCCAAGTACTCGTGCTTTCATCGCTTCACCGGATGGAGATGGCTATGTAAGTACTAGTGACGTTGAAGATGATGATATTTTTGCCGCTAACACTGCTGCAGGTTCGGATACGAGCAAGGTGAACGCCATTAACTCCGAAGATGCATCCGCCGGCTTTCCTAGCCTTCTTGTGCAGCGTGTGCTCTCCGCACAGGAGCAACATGAGGATGACACGAAGGCCCAGCGCAACAACTTGTTCCACATGTTTCTTGTCGTTCAGGAGCGACGTGTTCTCACCATTATTGACACTGGGAGTTGCAACAACTTGGTGAGTTCAGATTTGATCCGCAAGCTTGGTTTGGAAACTCGACCTTTACGCTTTCCGTACAACATTGAATGGTTCAATAATTCTGGTAAGGCGAAGGTAACTCACTCCGCACGCATACACTTTTCAGTTGGCTCTTATCATGATTATGCTGATTTTGATGTCGTACCTATGGAAGCATGTTCGCTTTTATTAGGACGTCCATAGGAATATGATAGAGATGCTGCACATCAGGGTAGAACTAATACATATACCTTCACACATAAAGGCCAGGACATTACTTTGCTTCCTTTATCACCTGCTGCTATTAGGAAACATTTTAATAACCTTGCTGAAAATAATAAGAAAGAACCAAGTGACACTGAATCGTCTGATGTTAAACATGAAGGAATTAAATTAAAAGGGGGTGCTTTTCTTGCTACTACATCTGCTCAAGATGAACTTTGTGATAATCCTGATGCACCTTGCTATACTATGCTTACCCGAGATGTTTCTTTCGCCAATACACCTATGTCTATATCTCGTACTTTGCATCGTGCGGTTCCTAACCTTTTGCAGGAGATTGATGATGTGAAGGAGTCGAGGACGACTCAGATTCAAGAAGGGGGGATGATGAGGACATCACCATGCTGAACACACATACGCCACGACCTTTCCCATGTTGGACTTCGTCTCCGACTCAGCTGCCACGTCCATCTCGGATTCAGCCTACACTTACGTACGGTTTCGGCGATAACTCCATCATACGACATCGAAACGAGGCGTATAAGTACTCGTTGGAAAGAGGACGATGACACCGTCGATTTGGTTCTGGTCCTAGCTCCAGAAGTCGCGTGGATCATGCTGTGTGACCACGACAAGGTGCTGCGCCACCTATTTTGGGCCAACTTGGTCGTGTATCGAGTCGGGCCCTTGGCCCAAGTCGTGGGAGCCCCCTCCTGGTCTCCCACAACCCTAGGACGACCCTCCCTCTCCATAAACTCAGTAGCCGCCGCCGGTTTAGAGGTGGGTTTTGCTTAGAGTTTTCTGTCGTCGAACAGTCGTCGTTATCGGTTTGTGAAACCCCAACTTTCGTGTGTTAATCATTCATCTGCAGAGGCACTATTTTGAGAGCTGCTTCTTTCGAGTTCTTGCTTGTGTTCTTCGTTTCGCAGGCAGGGATTAGCCTTCGCGGCGAGGTCAACCGGATTGTGACACGGTTGATAACCAGAGGAATCGTGGTGCTAAGATTGCAGGGGCCCAGGTCTTTGGATCTGAAGCCGGATCGGTGCGTCACATCCGCCCTAAACGAGTTATCTTTCACCTGACGGAAGATCGGGCACCCACGTCCCCATCAGGGATGAGGGAGATAGAAACAACAATGGTAAAGACAAAGCAGACAAAGACAGTGGCAAGGAGGGAGCCCCTGGGAAACAGGGGTCCTCACAGAAGCATAAGTCAGTTGTGAGAGCTCTATTCAACTTTGAAGAAAAGGAAATGCAAGATATCATGGATGAGGTTGGAGTGATACCTAGTTGTGTGAACTTACTACAAGCTATGGAGTTGGAAGAACCAGAAGAAGAGGAGCAATCAGATGAGATTGGGGGGGAGGAGATGTACCCTTTACATAAGGAATGGATATACTCAGCTACAAAACACTGCAAGGGAGGGGGAAACAACAACAACTCAGGAGCAAGTCAACCATGGGGGGAATTGGGAGAAAACCATGTGGAGAAGTTGGGAGAGAGTGATGACAAGATAACCAGAAACAACAAGAAGAAAGCTAGAGATGGAGGGAAGAAATGGGGCCCTATAGTTGGGGCAAGAAGAAGTAACAGGCTTGTGGAAGATGGAAGAACAGTCCTGGAAAAAGCTCAAGATATCAAGAGGAAGTGGAATGAGGAAGCAAATGCAGGTATAACTAAACCTAAAGCTAATCATGTCAATCTAGATGATTTAAATATCTCTGCTTCTATTCTTGGAATAGTATGTAAGGATGGAAATCCTGTTAGCAGTAGACTAGTTAAAGAAATAGAAGACATGGAAAAAGATAGAAACAGATCTTATGATGATAGCTGTAAGCATGATTTGTGTGTAGGAATAGATGAGAATAAGTCAGGGAAAGAGCAGGGCACTGCTAATGATATTCCAGGAGGAGGTACTGATCTTGAGTCTGTTAGGAATATAGTAAAAAGTAATGCCAATAATGGTAGAATAGGTCTTAGGAACAAGAAGAAAGCAAAATGATAGGCCTTTCCTGGAATATCAGAGGCTTGGGGAAAATTGGAAGGCTCCCCGCCTTAGCTAATAGGATTAGAGAGAATCATGTAGACCTTATAGGGGTGGTGGAAACCAAGAAAGAAAATTTTACACCTGGCTTTCTGAAAATTTTGAGTGGAAACACTCCTTTTAGCTGGCTAGTAAAACCTGCTAAAGGCTCTGCAGGTGGCTTTCTAATAGGTATCAACACTGACCTTTATGTGGCTACAGCAGGTCAGAGCTTATATTACTCCTTTAGTACTATGATATTAGATAAAAAATAGGTTTTAATTGGAAATTTATTATGGTGTATGGTTCCCCCTATGAGGAAGGGAAACAAGATTTTATGGATGAGCTGCATAGAGCTATGTCACATTGGCAAGGTCCCACTATCATAGCTGGGGACTTTAATCTGGTTAGATTTACCTCTGATAAGAGCAATGGGATTATTAATCATAGGTGGGCAGATGCCTTTAATGCATGGATTAGCACTTGGGGTCTAGTGGAGCTAAATTCCAGTAATAAGAAGTTCACCTGGACTAACAACCAAGATAATTTAGTTATGGCTAAAATAGATAGAGTTTTCATTACCACTTATTGGGAAGCTGCTTTTCCACTGGCAAGTGTGAAAGCCCTAGACAGACCACCTAGTGACCATAACCCACTCCTCTTAAATGCAGGAGACAATGTGCATTTTGGCAAAAAAAGGTTTAGATTTGAGAAATGGTGGCTGGAGAGGGATGATTTCAGAGTGATAGTGTCTAAAGCTTGGAAAGAACCCTGTAGAGAATCCAAAACCATAGATAAATGGCAGTTCAAGGTTAGAAGTCTGAGGAGAATTGTGAGGGGTTGGGCTGCTAATGAGGTGGCTACCCTGAACAAAACTAAGGTTGCCCTGGCTGAGGAGTATAATAAACTAGATGAAGAGGCTGAGAGGACAGGGCTACCTTCTCAGGGCCTTAAGAGGCTCAAGGAGGTAGTTGATGAACTTAGTAGGATATGGTCTTTAGAGGAAATTAAAGCTAGACAAAGATCAAGGGATAGAGAGATTGTAGAGGGAGATAGGAACACTGCCTATTTCCAAGCCATAGCAAACCAAAGAAATAGAAAGAAGAGAGTCTGTAGCCTAATGGGCCCAAATGGGTTAGTAGAAGATCAGGCTGGTATGCTGAGAATTGTTGTAGATTACTATAAAAATCTCTTTGCTGCAGAAGAAGGAGAGGGGATTAGGCTAGTGTATGACTTCTGGGATGAGGAAGATTTAGTTACCCAAGAGGAGAATAGTTCCTTAGATGCCCCTTTCACAAAGGCAGAGGTTAAGGAGGCCGTCTTTAGTAGTTACTCAGAGGGGGCTCCTGGCCCAGATGGACTGCCTTTCCTCTTTTATCAAAATTTTTGGGAAATTCTCAAAGATGATCCGATTAAACTCTTTGAAGATTTCCATAGTGGGAAGTTAGACTTATATAGGCTCAACTGTGCTATGCTAACTCTCATTCCCAAGGTGGAGGAAGACAGGGATATGAAGAACTTTAGACCTATTAGTCTCATCAATTGTAGTTTTAAGATCTTCTCTAAGGTTCTGACTAATAGATTAGGGAAAATTTCCCAGAGGCTGATCTCTGCTAATCAAAGTCCCTTCATCAAAGGGAGGTATATCCTAGAGAGTGTGGTGGTGGTACATGAGATAGTTCATAGTCTGCATAGGAGTAGTGAGCCAGGTCTGATCCTAAAACTAGATTATGAGAAAGCATATGACAGAGTTAACTGGAATTTCCTTTTTGATATGCTATCTTCAAGAGGGTTTAGTGAGAAGTGGGTTGGCTGGATGAAAACTATAGTGAAAGGAGGTTCTGTAGGTGTGAACCTCAATAGAGAGGAAAGCTCCTATTTTAAACATGGTAAGGGTTTAAGACAAGGAGATCCTATCTCTCCTCTCCTCTCCTCTTCAACTTGGTTGGTGATGTCCTCACCAAAATGTGGAGAAAAGCTGCTAGATGTGGGCATATCAAAGGTCTCTTGACAGATTTTAGGGAGGAGGGGGTGGTGTCTCTGCAATATGCAGATGACACCGTTGTGTTTGCAGACCCTGATCCACAAAATGTTAGGAATCTTAAATGCAGCCTAGTGTGGTTTGAAAAGCTGTCAGGCATGAGGATTAACTTCCATAAGAGTGAGATTATACCTTGTAACCTGAGTGAGAAGCAAATACATTTGTCAGGCCACATCCTTGACTGCCCTGTAGGCTCTTTTCCCATTAAGTATCTAGGTGTTCCTTTACACTATGACAAGCTTAAGAGAGAGGATATACAACCCTTAGTAGATAAAATTTTGAAGAAAGTGGTAAGATGGAGAGGAAAGCTACTTTCACACGCTGCTAAAGTTACTTTGATTCAAACCTACTTGGCTAGCATTCCTGTTTACCTTCTTTCTTTTATTAAGTTTCCTAAGTGGGCTATTAAGTCTCTGAATACCCATCTTGCTAATTGTTTGTGGAGTGACTCAGAAGGTAAGGACAAATACCACCTAGCTAATTGGGTAAGTGTTAGTATGGCTAAAGATTTTGGGGGCCTAGGTGTGTCAAATCTTAGAGATCTCAATGTGTGTCTGATGGCTTCTTGGATTAAGAGGTATCAGGATGGAGGAGGCAAGCTCTGGAAAGAGCTTATAGATTATAAGTATCCAACTAGTAGCCCCGATATTTTCTGTACAAGAGTCACCAATAGCTCTCAGTTTCTTAAAGGGCTTATGTGGGCAGCCAAAGCTGTCAAGATTGGTTATAGGTGGAAGGTTGGTAATGGGGAAAAAGTTAAATTCTGGGAAGATAACTGGTTAGGCCATTCTAGTTTGGTTGTGCAATACTAGGAGCTGTACATAATTGTGAATGAGAAAGCTAGTACCATAGCAGATCTTTGGGATGGAACTGACCTGAAATGCACTTTCAGGAGGACAGTAGATGCTAGGCTAGGTAGGCTGTGGCTAGAGGTAGTTCAAATTGCCTCTACTATAACTTACAGTGATGAAGAAGATGCCTTGATCTGGAAGTTCAACTCCAATGGCATATACTCTTCCCAGTCGTTGTATAAGATTGTGAATTTTAGAGGAATTACCCCAGTTTACTCCCCTAATATTTGGTCCCTGAAAATCCCTCCTAGGGTGCAGTTCTTTCTGTGGCTGCTTAGCAAAAATAAGAATCTGACTAGGGATAACCTGGCCAAAAGAAGGCATGTAGAGGACAAGACTTGTTTATTTTGTGAGGAATCTGAAACAAGTCATCATCTGCTCTTTGAGTGCGTAGTTGCTAAACAAATGTGTAGTAGAATTTCTGAAGTCCTAGGGAGAAACTGTGGTAGCTCCTTTGAAACTATTGGCTTATATTGGTTATGTGAGAAAAAGTTCTTGACTATTAATATGTTTACCTCAGCTACGCTTTGGGCTCTTTGGAAATTGAGAAATGAATTATGTTTTCAGAACAAGAGCTGGAGGAACATGGGGTATCTGTTGATGAGAGTAGTGTCACTGGTACATAATTGGATAATTCTGTGTCTAGAAGGGAGGAAGGAGGAGCTGTAGGGATTTACTATGTGCTTGATGCAGTCGGCAAGAATGCCATAAGCGCTGATGAATCCGTGAAACAAGATAAGCCACTCTGCATGAGACAGTGGCTGATGCAGGTCCGGGAGCTGGAGAAGATCCTGGTCCAAGACCGTTGCTGATTAACTAATGATGAATGGGTGCAGACTGGCACACAAAAGCCAGCAGTGTCCTGCGCAATGCACAACGGAGAACTGGAGCTCTTCAGTAACTTAGCAGTGTTGCTAAGTTTGCAATCTGGTTAACTTGTTTTCGAACTGTGGCCGGGTGTGTTCCCTGGTCTTTCTGGAGGGTGTCCGGTGTCGTGTTGGTGAGTGGTCTCGGTGAGACCCTTGGAGTTTTGGTCTGTAAAACACTTTAACTCTCTGGTCTTTCGAGTAAAAGGCTGGGGCATTGTTTGCCCTTGAACTCTAAACAATTTTTCAGTCTCAAGAAATAAAATATATGCTAAATTCCAAGTGAGCTTGTCCATCAACATATAGCTCTAAACACAGTAACATGAACTCTATGTTAGTTATGTCCAGTAGCCCCTCTTATGTTTTGTTTATTTGCTGTTATGCCCTTGAGGCTAAGACTATATGTACCCCTAAGACATTTGGGTAATATGATGGATTCCATTCTGGGCTTACACTCTAAACCTCAAACAAAGTCATTACCAGTCATGATCATAAACAACTACATAAGAAGAAAAGAAGGCACATAACTGGCCATTGTAGTTTACAATTTGAGAAATTAAATTCCATGACAGAATACTGACAAACATTTCAAAGCATTAGCCCTGTAACATGCCAGCAGTGAAAGATTTAGGTCGGCTGATCTGTAAACTAGCCAGGTACTACCATACTTCGCCTCAGATGTGATTAATTTGTCTCCACTGGCAATTGAACTTTACCACAAGCACAATCTGAAAAGTACCAAGCACACAAGTTAAATTAGTTTCATTGCTTATTACTATACAGCTTCATAAGTTGAAATAGTAGTGATGCCAACAGTTTCATATTCACAAGAGTCAAAGAATGTAAACAAACCAAAAGTATTTGATGAGCAACTTGTGGTTCATTAAAAAGAAAGTCAACAACATCCTAGGCGCATCTTGCCACTATCAAGAATTGTTCATAACAAGTCAAACATGACCAAAACTAGATTTGATATGATGTTGCATCATCAGTTTTCAAAAAGAAAAGCATAATTTATTCTCAGCCTTAATATGTGTGCGTATCAATCAGAACACAACTTAAGTTTGTTTTACAAAGAAATAGTGTGCCTCATCTTGCAATAGCAATTTGCCGCTAGTACAATCTGAATCTGAAGATCTCCATGTCTAAAGGTCAAAATTGTTCCATTTGACCATCATTGATCAATATATAATACAGATTTTCAGGATCAAATAGTAGGAGTTATTCAAAGAAAATATGTAAAAGGATGGTAAAATAATGCGTAGCTAAAAATGCCATTAAAAATGACCGTGCTGATGGCTTATCAGTTTAAATCAAATTGTTCACTTGATTGGGTGTTACAATGAGAGAAAATCTTGCCGATATCAAGAATTATACCCATGAATAAATTGAGCCTAGAAAAAGTTCGTGCGAGATAGCATTGTCACATCTTCAGATATCTCAAGCATATGTATCATTTATTTCCATTCGACTAAAATTTACATGTCATTATCAGAACAATATATATAGGTTGTACAATGCAGGATTACAAAGAAGCATAGGGGATAGAATCTTACCCGGTGTGTAGAAGCTCATGAAGGGTACCATAGGGTAGTGCATCCCATACTCACTTACCCTCCTCGCCTGCTCCGAGCTGAGGTCAACAATGAAGTGACCATCAACTGTGCATGTGAAGATAGCACGGACACTCTCGGCAAAAGAAACCAGAATAGTTGTTTTGAAAAGGCTGTCAACTGGCAACTAAGACCTTAGCTCGATCACTCTATATTGTATCCATCCTTCAACTCCCTCTGCATTTGCCTTCCTCGACTACAGGTTAAGGGTGGTACCCCAGATGCCAGCTACCCCAAGCAAATCATCCTTAGTTGGCACGATGAAAATGCCGCTGTCATAGGATTCCGGAGGGTCAATCACAGACAAGTGATGCTTGGCCAAGTCGTACTTGAGGATTTTAGCACCCATCTTAATCATGAAGCAGACATAGTTTCCAACAAGGGCACCACGGCTCGAGTTGAGGAAGTCATCAGCACCTACGAGAATAGGCACAGGGAAGCCCTAGGAACCCAACTGTGATGAGTACACACGTGCAAGCGCCATCCCCGCCACATACAAAGATGGATCTCCTCGTAAAGATGGATCTCCTCATAAAGAGATCGGACGACTACAAAGACAAAGCTACCATATGCACCACCAAAGCTATGAATTCTCACATGACATGTGAGGTTTGTGGTAATTCTGACCTCTCGGGGAATAACTTCTTCGAGGCTTAGGAAGACATTCTGCACATGAACAACAACAATAATGGATATAGTCGAGAAGGAGGTCAAGGGTAGAATCTACAATGACCTTATCAAGAAGGTAACAATGGTAATTCTTTCAATACTAACTAACCCTCTTTTAGAGATCTCGTTTTTGGATTAGCTAAGAGAAATGAAAGCTTCACTAAACAGTTGCCTGTCCGCTAGAAAACCTTGTTTAGACCGAACATAGAACTTTATGGTATTTCTTCTCCTTTTAAGAACAAACATATCTTCCATGAAATGCTAGAAACGCCATTAGCTCAGTTGGCCGCTAATGTTCCTTTTGTCGAGATTAGGAAGATTCCAGGGCAACCTGAGTCTACTCGTGAAAATATAAGTGCAATGACCGCCTGATGGGGCTTATTGTTCCAACCATGAAGAGGAAAGCCCACACCAAAGGAAGAATTTTGTGAGAAGAATTAGTAGTGTTACGCAGGGAAGATGAAGAGTACTGTTGACGTAAAAATCAGACGTGACCTCTGCGTAGCAACAAACGTGACTCCCCGGTCGGTGCGAGGTGTGCCAGTCAATCTGACCTGTTGATTGACAAGGAAGACAAGAGAAAATAATTAAATTCGATTAGATCGGATAGAGAACCGATGTGTCTTCAGTACGTGTAACTGCCTGATCGGCCGATACGTAGCAGAGCAGAATCGGCGGGCTCGAGAGCAGCCAAAGTGCAAGTATGTAGAAATTGACTATGTCAGCCGATTCCGGATGACGTAAGAAGATTGTAAGCTACAGAAGCAACCTACTCAAAGCTACGTGACAAAGTCCAAAATCAATCTAGATCAGCTTTTCCAGGTAGGAGCCGATGGGGCCTGATTTCGAACTGGATAAGTTGATAAGAGCTAAAACTACAAGAATTGGTACGAAAACTTGCAGATCTAACCTGTACCAACGGATTTTGAATAAAAGAACTAGACGAAAACCACAGTGATGCGCCCGAAGGTTTAAAGCCTAGGGTTTACTTGGTAAAACAGTACTTACAAGCTAGCCAGAGGTCGATTGATGCAGCCTGATGAACTCGAAGGACGATGCTTGAAAAGAGAAAATCGTAGGTGGTGAAGCCGCCGAATTTAAATCACGTAAAGTAATGCAGAAATTGTAAAGGGGTGCCTGGAGGCGAAAAATTTATTTGATTATGGTGTGTGCAACTATTTCCGACCGCGCAGGGTCCTATTTATGTCCTAAGGACGACTTGACTTCTAGTCGACTACGACAATTCTTACTTGTATCTAAAGAAAACAAAAACTACTATATTTTAACTGACTTATGCAAGAGTCGGACTCTCTAAACTGACTTTTGACCCGTTGCCAACAAATCGTTGACCCGCCTCTATACGTCGCTCCTTGGCGTATTCTCTTTTGCCGCTTCCTTCTTTGATCGGTCGATTCATCTCTTTGACCATCGGCAGGCCTTGCTTGACCGGCCACCATCGGCTGGCTCCAGGATCGGCCGGTTGCTCTTCCTTCTGCCATATGTCAATTCTCTTTTGTGCCCTTTCACCTTATCTTTGACATGTGCTAAAAAACGGTGTCAAGAGGTACCCAGTGATCCGTTGCTCGATATGTGGTTGTTACATCAAGGAGGCCCTTTGTGATATTGGAGAGAGTGTCAACATCATGCCCAAGATGATGTTTCGAGAGTTCAGCTATCCTACTCTTTCCCCCTTCTTTGGTGAGTGGAGGGTGGAAATGGATGGGAGCCATCTCGACTGGACTACATAAAATTTTTGGGTGTGAGTATCTTCCGAGATGTGGAACAATAAGCCACATCTCCTTTCATCGACATATTGGAGATGCAGTTAACAAGCTTTGACTCCTACGATGCATCATGTGTAACTTGTAAGTGTAGGAGACACGACTTCTTAGCTTGCATCTCCGATGTGAGTACATTGAACATGCGGGTGGTCCTCTGGCGCTTAGAGTGCACTTACCCCACGTCTCCTATATGTCCCCGGAGATGTGGGTAAATTTCGCGTCTCCTGTGAGGGTTTCTCATTTGATAGTTCCGTACATAGTGCATATTCTATTTGCAGTTTGACTTCAGAGAAACAAAATTTACATAAGCAAAGCTAATATAGATTTCAATCAAGTTCACTACATCTCAAGGATTTTAATCGCGGGCTATCAAAAATAGCGCCAGCCTGTTCTGTCCGCTATCACCGCTATAGCGGACGCTATAGCACAGTAGCGTTAGCTGCCTGCTCGCGCTATTGCACTGCTATAGCCGCCGCTATAGCGCGCTATTTTTTTGCAAATAGCAGAAAAATATGACAGCAACACATAATACGATAAGTTGATAACCACAACCACAACCAACTTAATTAAGTTCATAATTCAGCCATGAAGGCATCAAGATCAAGTACATAAGCAAAGTAGCAAACACCAAACAGCCATAGGTTCACAATTCAACCATAAACAGAGGAACCGAATGGGATAGGGTTCGTGAAGAATGCCCAGGCACTAGGGTTGTTCGATTGGGATAGGGTTCACCGGGCTGTTTTGGGTCAGTACTGGGCTGTTTGTTTGGGCTGCATTTCATTTTTTTTTGGCCAGCTAGCAAAACCAAGCATAGCGCTCTTTTAACGACGCTATGGCACTAAAATGGAATAGCGGCGCTATAGCGCGCTATAGCGTCAATAGCGCCAATAGCGCAAAAATACAAGATATCGTTGCGGCATGTGCTCTGAGCCGCTATTGCGGCGCTATAGCATGCTAATAGTGTGTTATTTTTTCCATGCTACAGCTAGTTGGCAATTTAGATAAAGTAAAATAACATAATGCGATAGAGACAACATTAGAGAGAAGCAATATACAAAAAATGAAAATGATAAATCACTTACACTAAAAATAAAAGCTCCCCATTTAGTAAGTGGTTGCAAAATAGTACAATCATAACAAATAGCATATTATATCATGCAAAACTAAAAAAAACTAAAAAAATGCTCATAATAAAAATAGAACATATGTAATCCCCAATATTCTCACAGCAAGAGGAGCATCGGGGGAGGCTAGACGAGCATCCACTTGTGATTGGGGAAGGGGAAGGCTCTTCGACTATCTTTCAGTTCGAAGTTACTTGATCGGGGAGCTTGAGCCCTTACGCAGGCATTCCCTTTGAGAGGGGTTCCGGCAACAAAGATTAGTGAAATGTTTTGCTTTCGGATACTTTGATTAAAAATTTTGTGTCATCTCCGGAGTTTACCTTCTCTACCACCTCCCACATTTCATATTGCACTTTACATTCCCCATTTACCTTTCTTAAAATTGCCATGTTTAGTTTGTAGGACTGGGAACTTATAGGGATCCCACCAAGTATATTTCATCGTTCGCACATGAACAAGATGAATAATTCAGAGAGAAAAAAAAAAGAAGAACCTAGATTTGTTTCCCAAAGATATTGCATTCACTACCGGAAACGGCCTCGCTGCCGTGAGCCAAATATCGGGCTCACGGCAAAGAACCTGTTTGCCGGCAAAATTTTGCTGTGAGTGGACCGGCCTTTGCCGTGAGGAGCCAGCTCACGGCAAAGATGATGTTTCCCGTAGTGATTGTACGGTCGTTTTTCTGTATAATGTGAGTATTTTGTCTGTAATATATATCAAGTAGTATTAATTTACTTCATCTTTAAGAAAGTAGAAGCACGAACTCGTAAATAACCAAGAAGAGAGCACACGGTTATCGTGATGGAATTACAATTAAAAAAAATAAACAGGCATGTTTTGCCTACACCTCAACTACAGTAGCTAGGCTTTTGGAGCTAGGCAGCGACCCTGCGGATATATGAACTTAAAACAGGCATCGACCCTGCGGATATGAACTTAAAACAGGCATCGACCCATAAAAGGAACTGCGAGAACATCCTCTGACAGTCTGACTCGTCAAAAAGCTTTATTGCACCACAAAAACAGAACTAAAAGAAAAAAGAGAAAATAGAACACCATTAACATATAGCTGAAGTCTGAACACAGGAACATGAAATCTAAACCTCAAACATAGTCATCATGGTCACGATCATAAACACTACATAGGAAGAAAATAAAGGCACATAACTGGCCTTACAATTTAAGAAATTAAATTCCGCAACAGAATACTGACAAACATTTCAAAGCATTAACCCTATAAGATGCCAACAGTGGAAGTTTTAGGTTGGCTGATTTGTAAACTGGCCAAGTACTACCATATACTTTGCCTCAGCAGTGATTAATTCGTCTCCGCTAGTAATGGAAAATTCACGCGAGCACAATCTGAAAAGTACCAAGAACACAAGTTAAATTAGTTTCATGTCTCACTATATCCAGCTTCGTAAGATGAAATAGATGATTCCTGCAGTTTAATATTTACAAGGGGTCATAGTGAAAGAACGTAAAATAAAGTACCAGATGAGCAACTTGTGGTTCAATTAAAAAAAAGAAGCTACTTCCAAGGCACATCTTGTCAATATAAAGAATTGTTCATAATAGTCAAAGATGACCACAAACTAGATTAGATGTGATGTTGCATCGACAGATATTCAGTTTTCAAAAAGAAAAGTAGCATTTATTCCAAGAACTACTATGTGTGCATATCAATCAGGACACAACTTAACTTTTACAAAGAAATAATGTGCTTCCACTGGCGATTGCAATTTGCTGCAGGTACAATCTGATGATTGCCATGACTAAAAGCTAAAAGTGTTCCATATGACCATTGATCAATATATAATACAGATTTTTTGGATCAAACAGTATGAACTGTTCACAGCAAATATCCAAAAGGATGGTTGAATAAAGCACTAGCTAAAAAGGACCTTGAAATGACCGAGATAATGTCTTATCAGTTTAAATCAAAAGGTTTGTATGGTTGGGTGTTATGACGTGAGAAAATCTTGCCAATAGAATCATACCCATGAACAGACTGAGCCTACAAAAATTAGTGTGAGATAGGCAAATAGCATTGTGTCATTAACACGTCTCAGTTATCTCAAGCATATGTATAATTTAATTTCATTCAACTAAAATATATAAATCACTATCATTCAACTAAAATCTACAAATCACTATCAGAACAATATATAGAGGCTGTACAATGCAGGATTACAAACAAGCATAGGGGCTTAGGGCTAGAACCATACCCGGTGTGTAGAAGCTCGTGAAGGGTACAATATGATATTGCACCCCAGGCTTGCTTACCCTCCTTGCCTGCTCTGAGCTGAGGTCGATAACGAAGTGACCAATTTCCGTGCACACGAAGATAACACGGACACCCTCAGCAAAAGCGGCCACAGTAGCTGTTTTGAAACGGTCGTCCACTGGTAACAGAGTCCCAAGCTTGATCACTCTGTATTGTATCCATCCTTCAACTCCTTCTGCATTTGCCTTCCTTGACCACAGGTGAAGGGTGGAACCCCTGGCACCAGCGACCCCAAGCAAATCATCCTCAGTTGGCACGATGAAAATGCCGTTGTCGTAGGATTCCGGTGGCTCAATCACAGACAAGTGATGCTTGGCCAAGTCATACTTGAGGATTGTAGCACCCATCTTAGTCATGAAGTAGAGACAGTTTCCAACAAGGGTCCGGCGATTTGTTTTGAGGAAGTCATCAGCACCTAGGCACACAGATACAGGCCAGCCCCAGGAACCCACTTGCGATGAGTACACGCCAAGACGACGAGGAAGGGGCCGCCATGGCAGTCGCGGTGGTCGCATCCGGCGGCGGCGCAGAGCACCGCAACGGAGAAGGACCCGTATGAACCGCGGGGCTCGGGGAGCTCCTTCCGGACACCAGTGATTGGGTCCCAGACGGTGAAGTTGCCTCCCTGCATCTTCTGAAGGAGCACGCGCCCATGGCGGCAGTCGAGGGCCACCCAAGGGCGACAATCGAACATCAGCTGGGGGGAAAGGGGAGGCCACCACGGTGGTAACGAATTCAGGGATAGTTTTTCCGCGGACGTCGCCGACAAAGAAGTACCCAAGCAGCGGAGGGGTGCGGTGGAAGCGGCGGTACCGGCGGAGGAAAGCGGTGTCGGTGAGGAGGCGCTTCCAGAGCTTGCAGACGAGGGAGGCGCGGCAGAGGCAACGGGGCTCGTCCGGCGGGAGGCGGATCAGGATCTCCGCGACGGCGTCGTCGGGTAACACCGGCGGCGGGAGCTGCGGTGCCATGGCGCTGGGGATTTGGGTGGGGACTGCGGAAGAAGGGGAAGAGCGATCTGGTTCTGACCGAGCTAGGTAGAGTGGCCGAGTGAAGAGTGAACAGTGAAGCGGCCCAGTCAGTGCCTGGTTCGTCGAACCAGTTTGTGTTTTACTTTTTTTTTTTTCCGAACGGGTGCGAGAGTGTGTCAAGTTTGTGTTTAACATACTCCCTCCGTCCCAAAATAAGTGCACATCTCACACTTCGAGGAGTCAAACATTTTAAAGTTTGACCAAATATATATTAAAAAATATTAATAATTATGATAGTAAATAAATATTATTAGATTAACCATGTTATATATTTTTATAACAAACTTGTTTAGAGACACAAATGTTAATTTTATTTTCTATATATCCGGTCAAACTTACAACTTGTTGACTCCTCAAAATATGAGATGGGCACTTATTTTGGGACGGAGGGAGTATACAATTTTGACAGACAGAAACTCTATACACAAGTACTGTAGGAACAAGAGGCTCACATGGCTCCAGATGCAACCAAGGCCTATTTCGGCACATCACCTATTACATGCTGCAATGTTTTGCATTATAGGAGTTTCAGCTCCCACCCTAAATAAGTTAGAAGCAGGTAAAGCCATTTTTTTTCTTGAACAACTCCTTGAGTTGTTTTTGGAGGAGCCTGCCAAAGGTTGTGAGGAAATGGAAATGAGGGTTTGATTTGAAGTTGGCACGTGGCAGCGTTCGGCAGGCTGTATTTTTGGCTGGGCTGGTGCTGAAGCCAAATCAGCCAAATCAGCCGGCTGATAGAAGCAGATCCGTTACCAGCCCACATGCTGAGCAGCGTTTTTTTAGGAAAAAGTCCTTTTGCCAGCCTTCAACTATCATTGAAGTCTGACCCTCGTCCCTCATCTCTAAAACCAGATGTTGGTCGTCCCTTAACTTCAAAAACCGTCTGTTTTCAGTCCCTCGGCTGTTTTGAGGTGCTTCTGCATGACGTGGATCTAGGACCCACACGACAGTTTGTGGTGGGGCCCACATGCCAGGTGCCTCTCTCTCTCCAAGGCTGCCTCTCTCTATCCAGGTCAACGCGGAGGCCTCGAGGTGGCGGCAATGGAGGTGCCGCCCGCGGTGTTTCTCCCCGGTGGCCGGCGCGAGGACACGTCCTCGCCGCTGCTCCACGCATCGTCAAGCTCCGCCAGCCAATCGAGGATGTGCCGCGGCGGTGGAGGGGCGCCAGCGGCCTCTGCTCTCCTGCCCTGTCGCGACGGAGGAGGAGCGCCCAGCGGCATCTCTGGCGGCGGTAGTCGGATCCAGGTAAATGGCGAGCTCGATGAGGAGGTGCCCGTGGCAGGAGGGAGGCCCTCTACCTCCCCCAGGACCCGGCGGCGGCGTGGTGGCAAGGCGGATCCGGAGCTCCCCTGTCGCGATCGTGCTCCGGGGCGGCTCCTCTCCGGCCGGCGCAGGGGCGAGAAGGGATAGCGGGCGTGGGTGCGCCGCCGGAGGCCAGGTCCGGCCGCTCCGCCTCCACCTGCTCCGACCCGCGTTCGGCTCCGACGACGATTCAGACCGTGGATCCATGTCCAGCTCAGGAGGCCGCAGGCCAGAGCCCAGAGGCCGCTCGCCCCCGCCGGTGGTGCCCGAGCTCGGGGCTGGCGCCGCGCAGAGGCAAGGCCACGGCCGGCGAGCTTCTCGATCCGTGGAAAGCAGGGGTGGCACGGGGAGAGCGGGTGGAGCTCGGAGATGAGGAGAGGTGGCGGCGCCGTGGTGGAGGAGGAGGAGAGGAGACGGCCGGCGGCAGCGTGGTGGAGGAGCCGACGGAGTTGTTGACCGGATAGGACGGGAGAAGGGAAGAGGAAGAGGGGAGAGAGGATAGAGGAGAAGAAAGACGGTGGGCCCACCCCTGACATGTGGGGTCCATTGCCACGTCATCATAAACCACCGTCAAAACCAGTGAGGGACCAAAAATAAACGGTTTGGATAGTTGAGGGACCTAGCATACCCGGTTTTCTGAATGAGGGACCAAAATCTAACTTTGGTGATAGTTGAGGGACGGTGAAAGAACTTTTTCTTTTTTTTAAGAATCGACCGACGCTCGCTGGATTGGATTGTGGCCAGCCGAACGGCTGCTTGAAGGCCTTCCGAACGGCTGGGCTTATCAGCCTAGTCGGTACAAGCCGGCCCAGCCAAATATATGGCCTGCCGAACGCTGCCACGGATGAGAGTTTCTGCAGTAGTGATGTGGTGCTGCTGCTTTGGTACAGTGGCAATTCGATTGCTTAGGATTAGGAGGGTGGTATATTGTACAATTTGACTCTGTGCTCTGTGATATGCATTGCCATTTGACACTGTCAGAGAATGTGTTCATACCTCAACACTGCAGAGAACACTGCGATTTCTCTAAATAATGTACTCCCTAAATTTAGAAACAAATCAAAAACCAATGCAAAGCATCAATGATCTGACACTCCTACTCCATTCCTCCATTAATGCTCACGTTTTGGCAGCGTGTGGTGGTGTGAGGAGGAGGCAGGCGCATGGTGCATCCTGCATAAGGCCCTCGGAGCTAGAGCCTAGGGTATTGTTCTCTGCTGCTAGGGTGCTCTCGAAGCGAATATATATATATATATATATATATATATATATATATATATCGATTTTGTAAAATTGGATGATCGTTCTGGAATTTATCAAATTTATACGACAACCACCGTGATCCACGTCAATTAGTGGCAACCGCTGTGGCCTACGGCGGCTAGAGAGCTCAACCGCCCTGGGCCACGGCGGTATGCCTATCGCCAACGGTTGGCTGGGCGCGTGGCCTGACTGTGGGCCCGTGAGAACCTACCGTCGTGGGCCATGGCGGTTGGCTTTGGTATCGTCGTGGCCCACAGCGGTAGGTCTCAACCGTCGTGGCTCACGGCGGCTGCCTGCCTATATAAAAGGCGACGGCGGCCGCCGTCCCCCCACCCTCCCGCCCTCCCGTGAGGTAAGTTTTTTTATTTTTTTAATTAGTTTATGTAGTTTAGAATTAGTTTAGAAATTAGTTTTTTAGTTTGAAAATTTAGAAATTAGTTTAATTAGTTTAGAAATTAGTTTTTTCTAGTTTAGAAAATTTAGAAATTAGTCTTTTTAGTTTAGAAAATTTAGAAATTAGTTTAAATTACTTTATTTGGTTTTAAAAAATTAGTTTATTTGGTTTAGAAAGTTTAGAAAATAGTTTAAATTAGTTTATTTGGTTTAGAAAATTTAGAAAATTAGTTTGTCTGGTTTAGAAAATTTATAAATTACTTTATTTGGTTTAGAAATTTTAGTTTATCTGACAGGATCCAGCCGTACGTAGACGCTTAGGCTGCCGCGCCGGAGAACGTCGTCACCGAGGACCGGCCTCACGACGACAGGCTGTGGAAAGCGTACATCCAGTGGTACACCCCGAGGACTCGGACGTGCGTGATGTACGTTCCACCGCAGCCACCAACGTCGGTTCTGGACGTGGCGAGGATCCTTCCTTGTCACGTACCCGGTGCGACGGGATCAGAACTACGACTCGGCTGTGAGTTTGTGGATGCAATGAAAATTTATTATGCTACTAAACATTATAACATTTACTAATAATTTTGTTTGCAGTACGACATCATTGCAGACATTTCGCATATTTTAGGGGAGGCGAGGGAGGGTGCACGTCATGGGATATCAGGAGATTGAGCAGGCGTGGGAGAGGATGCACAGCATCATCACGAAGTTCCTTGTCGCGGTCAACTATGGCGGTCACGTGGCTCTACCTCTTTTTTCACGTTATCCCCAGTCGTCCTCCAGCTCTGCCTCGACTGGTTGTTCGTACCAGGCACCATCGTCCTCGTCACGCCCACCCTTCCTGGCCACTTTCTCAGCTCCGTCGTTTGTGTCGCGCCCTCCGGTGCATCCCTGGAGGATGCATCCTCCAGTGGGACCAGGTTCTTCCCTATTCTCTCGACCTGCACATACTGCTCCAGCAGCACGAGCACGAGCAGCAGCACCAGTAACAGTAGCACCACCAGCAGTAGCAGCATTAGCAGCAGCAGGAGGAGATGTTCCTTCCTCGTCCACTAGTGATGCTCTTCGGTCAGGTAATGACCACAATTCTAGCTCGAACCACATACAAATGCAATATTCTTTTAAATACGATACATGATTTAATAATACTATTTGTTCCAGCTTACGGCAGCGGTGACACTCCTGACTCGACCCTAGATGGAGAGGAGCACCTGATGGGATACGACGATTTCAGCTTAGACTACTTCGACTACTTGCGTGGCACCAGGACGCAGGAGGAGCTTGGAGGGTCGCAGCTACCAGACGCACCAGCCACGGGGACACAGGAGGGCGGAGGGACGCAGCCGTCTCCAGGAGGGTGGCCGGAGGTCGCGACTGGAGGTGCAGGGTCGTCCCACCCAGTTGCAGGGTCGCCGGCCGCGGCGGTGATGACGACACCACCTGCCGACGATGCTAGGCGTCGGAAGATCCAGCCACGTGAGTAGTTGACGTACCCTCACGACCAGACGTGGGCCGCAGCCCGAGCAAACAGGCAACATGTCACACCCGAATTTAAAGGCAAATTCGAATGCTCATATTATATGTGTGCCAGGATCAAAGTTCACACACATAACGACTCAGTGAATACCAAAACACAATGCCATAATGTAAAGAGAGTATTAAACTTTATTACAGACCAAAATGTCTCATAAACGATCTAATTATTAACGAGTAGCAACGCAGCGGATAGGATCAATACCACAGGCAGTTGACTGGTGACACGCCCGCCTAGAGGTCTTCAAAGTCTTCCGGGAAGTCTTCAAAGCGGCCATCTGAGCAGCAGTCCGAGTAGTGTAGTTGCAAGAAATAAAATCAACAAGCGTGAGCACATGTCGTACTCAACAAGGGAATGTAACTATAACAACATGCAAAGCTTTTTTGGGTGGAAGGCTGACATGGTTAAAGCGGTAAGCAATTTTAGTTGGTCAGATTTTATTGAGCAACTAGTTACTAGCAGTGTAAGTATATACCAACCCAGAGAATAATAAATGCAGTAGTAATAAGATGCAGTGCACAAGATTAATTCATATTCCATAGTTTATCCATGTGAGGGTCCAGGTCGCTCCATGACCGAGAGCACGGCTAATCGATTAGATTTTACACTCTGCAGAGGTTGTACACTTTACCCACAAGTTGTGTCCCCCATATATGCCTGGGTTAATTACTCCCTTAAACACTTCTGAGGTGAGTGGCATGGGTTTCACTACGAGGCCTTTACAAAGATTCCCTAGTATGAGCTGCTCGCTAGGTTTCATGACAGCGCAATGCATAACCCTCTCTCAAGACTGCGAAGCTACCACAGAGCAGATCAGCTTGAGGGCCGGGCTATACACCAACTACCGGCACCCCCTAACCCTTATCAGGTAAAGCATACTACATACTAAGGTTTCTAATTAGTTAGCCAAGACAGAGCCATTTGTCTTGTGGTTGCACCTGGTTCCTGGGTGGTCGCTCCATGTTTCGATTAACAGGGGTAATCTTGCTTAATGAGGGTAGAGCATAAAATAAATCAAGTTTACTTTTGTGTACAATTAAACCATCCTCAACCTGATGTTAGCCACTAAGCATGTGCTACCCAACATAAATAAAACCCAGGTTAGCAAGGACATGGTAAACAACACTAGTCACACCTTAAGCGTAGGGTCCCATCAATTTAATGCAAGCAATAAAGTAAATAATGTAATTAAAATGCAGTTGTATAGGAAAAAGGGCATGCATCAAGGACTTGCCTTCCACAAACTCAAAGGGCTGCTCAAGATCTTGAAAGTCTTCAACTGCAGCGTAATCGAAGTAGCGATCGTCCACTACGCATCACACCAACCACATACAAGCAAATAATAGAAACAAATAAGAAACATGCACCAAATAGTAACAACATAGCAAAACAACTGCGTAAAGCTATTCTACTCTTTGATATGATCGTTTGGACATAAAGAACGCTAAAAACGGAGCTAAAACGCATAAACTAGAGCTAAAACAAGATACAGGGGTCTATCTGCGAGAAAACTAAAGCTCCAGGGGCTTTACTGCTAAAAACCAGGGGTTAAAACATAATTAAATGTATAACCAGAAGGTCTCACGCGCAAAAACCCATCTATGGACCTCGGCTGCTAAAACTAGGAAGCCTAGGGTTCAAACCGTAAAGAAACGGATCTATATGTAAGGATTTTTCTATGGTGGGAGGACCGGCTTGTGAAAACTAAAAGGACAGGGGTTTTTTTGTAAAACGACGGCATCCACGCAGGGGTTGACCGGTATCTCCCGGTTTGACTGGGATCTGGAAGTAATCTCGGCCGTCCACTGGCGATCCGGCGGATCAGGACTCGCGCAGGCGGCCGGCGGTGGCGCTGGCGACGGCGCACGGCGGAGCAAGGCTGCGGGCTCGCGCGGCGCGGAGTGATCCGGAGCTAGGGGCCTCGGAAACGAGCGGGGATTGCACCAAAATGACGCGTGCGCATCAGCGAACTGCACAACGGGGCACACACACGGGCGACGACGACGGCGCTGTGCTCGGCATGGCGGACGGCGGTGCGGAGCCGACTCCGGCGAGCTCGCGCGGCCAACACAGGACGCGAGGACGAAAACAATCGGCACCGGGAACTTCCTCACCTTCACGCGGATCTCCGGAGCTGCTTCGCGACGAAGGACCGGCGGCGGGCGAGTAGATCAGCGGCGACCGGCTAGGGTTCGAGGGTGGCGGCGCTACGGAGCTCTAGGTTTTAGGGTTCTTGGGGGATACGGGTGGCGGCGCCTTATAAAGAGGTCGGCGAGCCTTGGCGTGTGGGCCAAGATGCCAGGGGGGCGCGTGTGCGACGCGGACGCAGGGGGACGCCGGCGTACGGACATGGGCGACTCGACCCGAGCTCGAGTCCGGCGCGATGAAGGAGATGACGCGCGGGCCCCACGCGTCAGCGTCTGCGAGAGAGGGGAGGAGAGGTGGGCTGGCGTTGGGCCGCAAAGCTTTGCTGGGCCGCGCAGAAACGGAGAGAAGAGGGGAAAACGGCGAGCCGGGCCGGGGATTAGGAGGAGGTCCAGCGGACTTTGAAGTTGAACGGGCCAAACAAACAGGGAGAGAGCAGGAGAGGGTAAAGAGCTTTTCTCTTTTTTTAAAAAAAAGATCTTTTGAACTTCAAGCAAACTTTGAATTCAAACACAATTTGAATTCAAAGACTCAAAAATAATGCACCAGCATGTATGCAACACTCAACTCCTATATTTATTTATTTTTTATAAAAAAATTATTTAAATGCCTAGAAAATTTAAATAACTCCTTAAAATCCTTAAGCTAAGACATAGTTGCTAACAAAATTTTAAAATTGAGAGAAAATTGTTTATTAATTTATTTTCCTATTCACATCCTGAAATTAGGAATTTCAGGGTGTGACACAACAAAAGAAGAAGAGGCGTTGCTAGGTTAGGTTGGATATTGTTTAGGCAGCAACACTCTTATTCGTGATCATGACTACCTGTATGAACTATTTTTCTATTATGTCACTTTGTTTTTCTTTATTAGCAGCAAGTATTTCTTTGTACCATGCAAGTATTTATTCTAACAAACAACATATAAAACAAAAAATTAAATGAGCCAACCGCCGTGGCGTAGGGCGGTTGGCCTTAACCACCTTGGGCCACGGCGGTTGGCTCTAACCGCCGTACGCTACGGCGATTGGGACTAGTCGCCATGAGTCCCCAGAAACCGCCATGGAGGCATCCTAACCGCTGTGGCGCAGGGCGGTTTCACTGCAACTGCCGTGACCTATGGCGGTTAGTCTCAGCCGTCGTAAGCCACGGCGGTTGCACTTAAACCGCCGTAGGTCACGGCGGTCGTCGTATAGTTTTGATGAATTCCAAAATGATCATCCAATTTTACAAAATCGGATATATATATATATATATATATATATATATATATATATATATAAAAGAAATAACTAGTTATCACGGGTGGTAGCTAACCACCCCATGGGGGCTGCTACCCGAGCAAATCCAACCATCCGATCCCCATGCAAGCCCATCCATGTGTCAACTCCTGGCAGACAGACAAAGGTAAGCATGGACGGCGTTAGAACACCGTACCATGCAGCTGTGAGGAGAGAGAGGAACCGAAGGAATCATATACCAGGACCACTATAATACTATCAAGGAGAGACGGGTGTGTTTAGATCCTAAAAATTTTGCGAAAAACATTCTATCATCTATCACATCACCTTACATCACCTCTCACTATTTATCTGTATTTACATCAATTCTTCCCTAATTCTTTCCTAAGTCATCCAATTCATCTGGATCTAAACACACCCACAGAGCAGTGTATAGAGCTCTGCAGCATGCTTTTTCCTACGCTTCTGGCAGGCCTCCGTAGGGGTGAGATGGCCCTACCACTCTGCAACATCGTTTGCTGGGGGCACACTGCAATCTACAGCAGCATACTAGGAAAAAGAAGTACAGTAGCAGTGAAGTAGTAGGCATAGGGTGTCGAATGGGATATACTCAAAACAATATACATAATTTTTTTAAGGAACAACATTTTAGTTCGCACCTGTATCTGCATATTGACCATATATTTTTCATTCCAACTTAGTGGGTGTTTGGTTGACTAGGACTTATAATGTGAAAAGTTAATTATAATGACTACATATAATTTAATTATAAAATTAATTCATAAGTACTAGACTTCTTTTATTACAATGACTACATGTCTACATCAATATCAACTGTTTGCTAGTAGTGGTTTTCTTTTTCTAGCTTGGTGGATGGTGGGACCACCAAATGCTTTTTTTCTAGATATCAGCTGAGGGGCGGGTCTAGGATTTTGGTTTTTGGACAAAGATATTCAAAATTTTCAAATGATGATATTATTGACAGCCAAAATTCAACAAAGAACTAAGTTTCACATGTCAAGAGGAGGTACATATAACTTTTGAAGAAGAAATTTCGATCAATTTGCAGGCAATGTAACGTCTGCCACATAGTTTATAACATGACCCTACCGCCTGCCACATAGCTTTGCAGGGAGGTACATATAATCCAAGATTAGAGGAGTTGATGAATTGCAGGCGGTAGGACCATGTTGTAGATTAGAGGAGGCTATTAAAAAAAGATTAGAAGAAGGCAGCATGCAGGCGCGCTCTCAGACTAGTAGTATTCTGGTAGCAGGCATTTTGCATCTGCATGCCTCACAAAAGTGACAACAGCTGTGCTGGCTTCCAGTTCCGTCACTCACAGGCATGCTGCTGGCTTGCAGTAGGCCAGTAGCAGTGGTTCGCAGGGCCGAGAGACGTCAGTTAACGTCCGTCGCTGGCCGACGGCCAAATCACATGCAGTTGGCACACGTATCCGAATGTCTGTTACGCGGGCAGCTACCACCACTACCACCAGTGGGGAGACAGCTACCACCCGTGATAGAAAATCCGAACTGATACATACATACATACTCCCTCCATCTCAAAATATTTGCATTTATAGGGTTGGACACGACTACCAAGATAGGTGGGAAGTTACCAAAATGCCCCTATTGATGTCAGCTGATGGTAGGGAGTGCAGAGGCATGTTGACGTCGGAACTATTGTGAAAGTAAAAGTAGGGACAAATGAATAGTGAATTTTTGGGGGTTTTCTCATTGATCTCATGGTCCCATTTTATAGGGAGATTATAAGAAGGTGATAGGTTTTTACATTAGTGTAGACAATGAAATTGTAGTAATAACACTAATTCATGGTCTTAACCATCAAGGCTATCATTCCTCCTTTAATGGAGCAGTTTCTTCTTCTTAATCCATGATCTGCAGACTCCTGGTATTCTGTCTTAAGGAGGTCAATAATGTTCAATCTTAACATTCCCCCTTTGACCGAGTCAATCTTGAGATTAAAAAAGTTCTCGAATTCCTTTGAAAAAAACCCTGTGGGAAAAAATAGGAATAATTTGTTAGATGATTACTCTACCATAAACCTGCAAGGTCTAAGGAGTAACACATGCCTTAGTTTATCTCTAGAAAAAACCCCGGTGGGGGAAAACATGAGATGGCATATACTTGTATTAAACATTGTCTCATTAAAAACTTTGTATGAGAAAAACCTGATGGTAAAAACTCATAAAAGAAAAGAGTATAATGTGAAGCGTTTAACTAGGTCCACCATTCAGGGGGTCTCCCCTGAAGCTTGCAAGTCTCTAAGCCGTCTCATGCCAATTCCCTTAACACATTTCTCGAATGAGGAAGTAGGTAGGGACTTGGTAAAGAGATCCGCCAGATTATCACAAGACTTTGTCGGTAAGATGTTTATCTCTCCACTTAGTTGGAGTTCATGGGGATAAAACAACTTAGGAGCAATATGTTTCGTGATATTGCTTTTGATGTAACCTGATTGCATCTGTGAAATACAAGCAGCATTATCTTCATAGATAATGGTAGGTAGTTCTGAGGAACTAAGACCACATGATTGCTCAATGTGTTTTATCATTCTGTGAAGCCACACGCATTCACGTGATGCTTCATATAATGCTATTATTTCAGAATGATTTGTGGAAGTAGCCACTAATGTCTGTTTAGATGACTTCCATGATATGGTTGTTCCTCCATGAAGGAATACGAAACCTGTCTGTGATCTGGCATTGTGAGGGTCAGACATATAACCAGCATCAGCGTATCCAACCAAGCTAAGATCATTAGTTTTCTGAAAGAATAATCCAAGATCCCTAGTGCCATTTAAGTACCTAAGGATTTGTTTTCCTCCGGTCCAATGACGCCTTGTTGGGGCAGCACTATGTCTTGCCAATAGATTCACTGCAAATGCAATGTCAGGCCTGGTACTATTTGCAAGGTACATAAGTGCTCTGATGAGACTGAGATAGGGAAATTCTGATCCCAATATCTCTTCTCCTTCCTCTCGTGGTCGGAAAACATCCTTTTCTAGATCAAGAGATCGAACAACCATAGGGGTTTTGATTGGATATGCTTTGTCCATATTGAATTTCTCCAATATTTTATGGACATAGGCAGACTGGTGCACCAAAATTCCTGAGTGAAGGTGCTCGATTTGCAAACCCAAGCAAAATCTGGTTTTACCCAAATCCTTCATCTCAAATTCCGTCTTAAGATGATCACGAGCTTCATCAATATCTCGTGCATGTCCAATGATGTTCAAATCATCTACATACACCGATATAATACAAAATCCCGTAGGAGATCTTTTGATGAAGACGCATGGGCAATCATCATTGTTTGAGTAACCCTTCTGTAGAAGGTACTCACTTAGTAGGTTGTACCACATTCTACCTGACTGTTTAAGACCATAGAGTGATCTCTTGAGTTTTACACAATACATTTTGTGATTTTCACTTTTATTCGGTATAGGGATCCCATCAGGGACCTTCATATATATGTCCGAATCTAGTGACCCATATAAATATGCTGTCACAACATCCATCAACTGCATAGATAGATGATTTTGAATTGCCAGTGATATCAAATATCGAAACATAATTCCACTCATGACTGGAGAATATGTTTCATTGAAATCAATGTCGGGTCTCTGCGTGAACCCTCATGCTACAAGTCTCGCCTTATATCTCACCACCTCGTTGTTTTCATTTCATTTTCGAGTGAAAACCCATTTGAACCCCACAGGGAAGGTTCTTTGAGGTGTAGGCATTACTTTTGAGAATACCTCTCTTTTAGTGAGGGAGGCTAACTCTGTTTCAATTGCTTCCTTCCATTTGTTCCAGTCCGAGCACTTCTTGCACTCTGCCATGGATTTTGGATCTGGATCATTTTGGATGGTTTCAGCAACTGACGAGGCAAAGTATACGTCGATAACTGTAGTCTTACGATCGAATGATTCTCTAGAATCAACATAATTTATGGAAATTTTATTTACCCCAAATGACGGCTCGGTATTTCCCAATACGATGGCGCCGGAGCGTTCCAATGTCCCATCATCAGAAATTGAGTGCACTGTTGATGTGGGAAGTGGATTGTGTAAATCCACTCGGTGTCTCTCAACTTGAGGTTGAGTTTCATTTACTGCGCCGGAAGGTTCATCCCTCTGTTTCCTCATGCGCTTTCGAGGATTTGCCGTACTTCTCCTACTCTCTTTTGAGGAAGGAAGTTGAATAGTTTTGTTTGGTACCTCTATTCTTTCGGCACATTCCTTGCGGGAATGTATGATTTTGTGACACTTTTAGTCGCAGTAAATGAGTCTGGCAAATTGTTTGCAGCATTTTGCAAATCAATAATCCTTTGAACTTGAAGTTCGGATTCTTTAGTACGAGGATCCTCCTTTTGGGTGTTTATGGCATCCCAATTTATTTCCGGGCATTCTTTGTGATACTTGAATTCTCCCCCTAATACCGGGAAATGTTCTTCATCGAAGATACAATCAGCGTACCGGGCTGTGAGCAAATCCCCTATAAGGGGCTCTAGGTATTTAATGATTGACGGAGATAAATACCCCACATAGATCCCTATTTTCCTGTGAGGGCCCATTGATGTACGCTTTGGTGGTGAGATCGGTACGTATACAGCGCAACCGAATTTCCGCAGATGGGAAATACTAGGAGGATCACCACGAACCAATTGCAGCGGGGAAGCTGTATGGTATGCAGTTGGACGCGATTGTATTAAGTCACAAGCGTGTAAGACTGCGTGACCCCAACATGAGGTTGGTAGGTTACAATTTTGCAATAGTGGTCTAGCAATGAGTTTTATTCTCTTAATGAGAGATTCAGCCAAACCATTCTGTGTGTGAACCTATGGTATAGAATGTTGTACTTTAATTCCTAAAACCATACAATAATCATTGAAGGCTTTGGAAGAAAATTCTGCTGCATTGTCCAGTCTGATTGATTTTATCTGGTGTTCAGGGTCACTCGCTCTAAGTCTGATGACTTGTGCGATCAATTTTGCAAAAGCATGATTCCGTGTCGATAAAAGACACACATGAGACCATCTTGTGGATGCATCTATTAGAACCACGAAGTACCTAAACGGCCCAGACAAAGGTTGAATGGGGCCACAAATGTCACCTTGAATGCGTTCAAGAAACTTTAGTAGTTCAGCTTGTATTTTGAGATGTGATGGTCTCAAAATTAATTTCCCAGTTGCACATGAAGTGCAAATAAAATGTGAGGATTCTGGAAATTTTCTATCGCTCATACCATGTCCACTTGAATTGCTCATGATTTTTCTCATCATCCCGATGCCGGGATGGCCAAGGTGTTCATGTCAAATTTTGAATGCATCCACATTCTGAAAAATCACTTTGTATACAACATGTGGTACGGGTTTGATGTATGTGTAGTACAATCCAGACGGGAGAGAAGGCACTCTTTCAAGTGTTTGTTTGCCATATCCGGTATCTTTAGTCAAGAGGAGAAACTCCTCATTGTTTTCCTCATGTGTTTCCACATGAATCTTATTTTTTCGGATATCTCTATAACTTAGTAGGGTACGTGTTGAATCGGGATACAATAATGCTTCCTCGATATCAATTTGTGTACCCATTGGAAGTACGATGGTGGCTCTACCAGAACCAACTATCGTAGCATCGCGCCCCGCGATGGTCAAAACTTGTCCTTCTCTTTTTGTGAGAGTTTAGAAAAATTTGACTTCCTTAAGTATAGTGTTAGTGGTACAACTGTCCACTAGGCATAATTCTTCTTCCATTGGATTGCCTCCCGTAATAATCTATATAATGCAATATTTAAAATGTAAAAATAATGCAAAAGAATATAGAAAGAACATACGAATATATTGGTATAATAAGTGCATTATTTCAACTAATAGCAACATCATGTCTTTATTACAATAACTTCTTTGCAAATGTAAATTGTAAAAGTATGGAGCCTATATGAGGTCTCCATATGTGTCGTTGGAAGCATATTCCACGAGCATCTTGTCAACATCCATGAAGTCTTCCTCTCCATTTGGCGGAGTCTTGGTGTTGCTTGGTCCCGCTCCATGAGGGATGAAGTCCATAGCTCCAGTCTCCAGCGCTTGAGAGGCGAAGTGTGCTTCGTACTTCTTTGTCTCCGGCGTACGACCCACGGACTTCATGTATAGTTCAACCAAGTGTTTAGGGGTCCTGCATTTCTTAGCTATATGATTGTTGCAACAACACCTGTAGCAGGCGATTTTGTTGCTACCATCATTTTTCAGCTTAGAAATACCTTTCCCCTTTGGGACGTTCCCACGTGGTTTTTTGGTTCTCTTGCGTTTGCCCTTATCTGAGGAATTTCCAGTCTTTATGTTCCCATTGGGTCCATTTTTCTTCGCATTTGCATGTACTTCAGGCAGAGGTGCAGTGCCCAATGGGCGCTGATTTGAGTTCCACACAGTGAGCTCGTGATTCTTTTCTGCCTGTTTCAATGTCTGAATTAGCGAAGAATAGACTGTGAAATTCTTCTCACGATATTGTTGAATGATAATCCTTTCTAAAGGGAGCATAGTAGACAAAGTCTTCTCGATTTTATCCGCTTCAGTAGGTTCTCTCTCACAAAATCGAAGCTTAGAGCATATCTTATGAACGGCATGGTTGAACTCATCCACAGTTTTGAAATCCTGTAGACGTAAGTGGTTCCACTCATGCGTTGCCTCGGGGAGGACAATAGCTTTATGTTGTTCATAATGATTTTTTAGAGATGTCCACAAAACATGTGGGTTCTCCTCATACATGTACTCCATTTTTAAATCCGGATGGATATGGTTTCTCATCACCTTTAAGGCGGAGAAATTGGACATGTTAGAGGGGGCAACCGTCCCTTCGGCTGTGTCATCTATACATCTGTATAGTCCGAGGGTTGATAGAGTTACTTTGACATCCATCGCCCATGAGGGGAAATTGGAACCATCAAGAGCGAGGAACTCAAACTCTTTGGTTACTTTGCCTTCCATTCTCCAAGAAGAGAAATTGGAACCTACATTTACATTGCCAACAATTTTGAGAAATTATGGCATATTGATGCAATAATATAAGAATTCAAGTAAAAAGAACTTGAGCAAGAATTAAATATTATCAATAAATTGGGCATCCAAAAATGTTGTCGCATGATTGAAATTGCTCGATATTCAATTTCCAAAGTATTTTAACTTTGTAAAACGAATAGAGTAATTTTATATGCGTATACACTTTTGGTAATAATTCTAAGTTTTGAGGGATAGTCGCTATGCGGAGGCATGCGTAGATCCATATGATCTCAAAATTCCAAGAACTTTTCCAATTTAGATATAATATTGCATAAAGTAAAGTAGGGTGAGGAATTTAAAATTTGCAAAGCACTTGTAAAAATAAAAGAACATGAAAATGCATAAAGTTCTCGCACTCATATATAAAATATGAAATTACAAGGGGGTCTGAGACAATAATGTCTCAGATTATTTGCAGAATTTAAATAGACAAAGTCTAAGAACTGAAAGTAAAATCTGCATAATGTAAACTGCTGGGAAATAAACAAAAGATTATTCGCAGTTCCGTAGGCTAGAAGGGGGCGAATTGGGCCAGAAGCCCAACAAGCTACAGGTCGGCCCAGGAGGATTGATGCCATCCTGGTTGGCCTTGTACGCATATAGCCAGGGCAAGAGTCGCAAGGCTCTGCCTCTCGTGCCTGCATACAGAATTTTTTATATATATGTATTTTTTGATTTTCGAAAAATAAATGGACGAACTAAAAATTTCGAGAAATATACATCTGCCGTCGAACCCTACGACGGCAGGTACCTACCGCCGTGTGGACGGCGGGGATCCTGCCGGCGTGCCCCACGGCGTTAAGTTCCTGCCGCCGTGGGGTACGACGGCAGGAGAGCGCCTCTGACGGCAGGGCCGCGTGCCACATGACGGTAAGGCCTTTTTTTTAATTTTTAATTTTTAAAACACTTTTAACCTTTTTAAAAAACAACAAACTGATAAGTGTAAGCATAATCACAAGATCATATCATAATCGACGAGTAGATGCAAATAGTTTATACAAAATCATGGTAAAAGTACTACTACATCTAAATGCGACAGTGCCTCTTCGGCCTAACAGCTCTAGCGCCAGCCCAGGTGTGGTCCCGGGCGTACGTCCAGGGGTCAGGTGGTCTAACCACCCGCGGTCCGAGCTGGTCGGGAGACGGTGTCGCTATGGCCGCCTGCGACGAGCCTGCAGCATCCGGTGTTCCTCTGCCGGCCGGTGTCGCACCGCCGGTCAGTGTCCCTCCGCCCGCCAACGACGACCCTGCACCAGCCAGTGTCGCTCCGCCGGCCGCCGGGGTCGCTCCGCCCGCTGGCTGTGTCTGCTGAGTCCCAACAGGCGGTGCCTGTGTGAGCTGTGATGGGCCAACCTCCTCGGCCTGCGGGGCATCCATGGTCGCGAGAATGTCGCCGTACCCAAACTCATCCCAGCCCAGGTGCTCCTCGGTGGTCGCGTCGAAACCGGCTGCAACGAATAGTATTAGTTCTCCAAAACGTATCATACTTAACGAATTTTACTGTAAAGTTAAGGTCGTTACCAGGCTGGAACATAGGCGGGGTGGACGAGAAAGGAATATCTGCCGCCGCAAACTGAAAGACCGGCGGTCTGAAACCTCCTAGCAGAAAGATCGGCACTCTAAGTGCCGTCGTCTCCGGCTGTCGAGGCCCGGCTGTCGGAAAGAGCGGCGGTCGCCCTGTACGATTAGAATATAGTATAACACAAACACACAACAATTCCGTGCATTAGTTGAAAATAAGGTCCACTGAAAGTACCTGCGTCGGGGAAAACAAACGGCCGCTGCACGTAGGTGTGCGGGCCCTGCGCCTGTGGCTGCTGCTGTTCCGTCGGAGCCGAGAAGTCGCCGGCAAAGGTGGAAGGCGCCGGCTGCGAAGCCGCTGTCGAGGCGGAGCTCGAGGACGACGCTGGGTGGCGCAAAAGGAGAGGAATCTCTGCGGCCCCGGCGTAGTTCACGACGGCGGAGTACCTCGTGGCAGCATCGAGGATCCTGTCGTACGTGCCCTGGTGCTGGTGAGGCCCCCAGGTAAAACACTGCTCCCTCGCGAACGCTGCGAGCCGCACGATCTCAGCAAGCACGTTGTGCTGCTCACAATATTAGTAACACATGTTATAATGAAAAGTCATATGAATGAAATATATTTGCAGTATCGTAGCTTACCGCTGTGTCGGCGGTCTGGTCTCGGCGCACCGGGTACGTGATGTCCGGCAGGATCCTGTCATGGTCCGGGACCGGTGCCAGTGGCGGGATAGCAGGCACGTACGTCACCCGCGTCCGTGTCCTCGGGAGGTACCACTGAAGGTACGCTACCCAGGCCGCACCGTCGTGAAGGCGGTGCTCAGTGACGACGTTCTCCTCGTGCGCCACGGACGCCCACTCGTCCACGTACGGCTGCAGCTTGTCGATGAACGACGTCACCGTAGACACGCCCTTACACGTCCACCTAGCATAGATGAAACAAAAAAATATTTGCAACTGACTATTTGTAACGGAAAATAATTATAACTGGCAAATGGTAGCTCACCTGTGCGCTGTGGGCGGCAGACGTGGCGCAACGGGTACTGGCGACTCCTGGAAGAGGCCGAACTGCCTCATCACCCAGTGGACGGCGTACTCCTCGACGTAGACGTCGAAGACCAATCGTCGCCGCGTCATCCAGTACGCCTGGTCTCGGTAGCACAGGGACGAGAGGCCCTGTGGTGCACGGGCAGCGACCATGGCAGTAGCGTACGGCGTCCACCGGACCTGGGCATCGACCATCCGGTCGATCTGACCCACGAAGTCCTTGTACGCCTTCTTCGCCTGCTACCCAGCCCAAACGTGCTGCACAGAACATGAAAAGTTGATTGAATCAAACTAAAGAACTCATTAAGCGAATAAAACGATAAGGGAGGTCATTACCTTCCGGAGGCACCACAGAGAACCCATGGTGGGGAGGTCCGCTGGGTCGGTGTCTTCTGGCAGCGACACGTACTCCGAGAGGTCGGCCTTGGGCCGACCGATGTCGAACCGCTCGTGGATCCACATCTGCAGTAGGAGAGGGCATCCCAAGAGGATCCCCTACTTACTCCCCGGCCTCGACACTCCCGAACACAGCCCCCTGTAGGTAGCGGCCAGAACAGCGCTGCCCCAGCTGATCTGGGGCATCTCCTCGACGGGGGAGTCGGCGATCCGCTGAGCCCAGGGGAGCAGGTACCTCGACACCGAGTCCCCCGCTGACTCGCAGAACAGCACCCACCCGAATAGCCAGAGCAGGTAGACCTCCAAAAACCTGTCTGACGTCGGGTCATCGGCCTCGTCCGCCATGTAGTCAGCCTGCACACACACAAAGGTCCATCGTCACATTCTTTTAAAATGCATACAAACGTTGAAAATAAGAGTTAGAATCACGTACGCTGAACTGCTGGATCCAAGTCCAGGTGGGCCCGTGGTTGTTGGCGAAGGGCACGTACGGCTGAGGCGCGCAATCGTTCCGTGGAACGTTCGCGAACCGAGCAAGAAAGTCGGCGTGCCACGTCGCGGGGATGTCGATCGGCCCCATTACCTCGCCAGCATACGGCAGTCCTCCCAACATGGCGGCGTCCTCCAGACTGAGCGCCATCTCACCGACGGGGAAGTGGAAGGTGTGCGTCTCTGGTCTCCACCGGTCCATGAACGCGGTGATCAGCGGGGCGTCGTAGCTGAACCGCGTCAACCGCTCCACCCGGGGAACCTTAGCTCGTAGCATGTCCCCCTCGACCAACCGCGCGAAAGGGAGAAGTCCTGCAGCGCATAGCCTGAAAAAAAACAAAATTAATTTACTTAACGCAATTACTATTGTAATGAAACAGAAATAAATAATAAAAATGAATTACATACTTCGGAATCCACCACTGGTGTATCGGCATCAACGTGCGGGTGGTCCGGAAACGTATACTGCCGGGCGAACGTCCAAGAACAGCCGACACGTACGAATGGTGGTGCCGGTCCACCGCCTCGTCGAACAACTCCGGCCGTACGTACTCCAACAGTCTAGCCATAGCTGCAAAAAATAACATAATTTAATCAATTAGTCGAATTATACTAATTAAAACGAATTATGTGAATTTAAACTATTTTCTACGAATTTTATATCAGTTTAATCTAATTATGTGAATTATAACCATTTTCTAGGAATTTTAAATGAATTCAAACGAATTATGTGAATTAAAATTATTTTCTACGAATTTTATATCAATTTAATCTAATTTTGTGAATTATAACCATTTTCTAGGAATTTTAAATGAATTAAAATGAATTATGTGAATTTAAACTATTTTCTACAAATTTTATATCAATTTAATCTAATTATGTGAATTATAACCATTTTCTAGAAGTTTAAAACTAATTTAAACGAATTATGTTAATTAAAACAATTTTTTAATACTTTTATATTAATTTAATCTAATTATTTGAATTATAACTATTTCTAAAATTTTTGAAATTCCTAAACTACCTAAACTAACTAAACTAAACTAACTAAACTAAGTTAACTAAACTAACTAAACTAACTACACTAACTAAACTAACAAACTAACTACACTAACTAAACTAAACTAAAGTTAGAAACATACCTGAGTCAAAAGTGCTCCGAAAGGTTGAAAGCCGGAGATTTAGGAGGAGAGAGTGAGAGAGGGAGGAGGGGGTGGCGGCAGCCGTCGCCCCCTTATATAGGGGTGACACTGACGCCGTACCCCACAGCGGTAGGGCTCCTGCCACCGTGGGGTACGGCGGTAGGAAGCTGGCCCCACCTGGCAGGTCAGCCGAACGTTGGCGGCACCCCCGTGGGCTACGGCGGCAGATGTATATTTCTCGAAATTTTTGATTCGTCCATTTATTTTTCGAAAATCAAAGAAAAAAATATAAAAAAAAATTCCTGCATACGCCGCCGACGCCGCTGCAGTTCGCCGTCGTCGATCCGTCAGCGCAGTCGCCTGTTCCGCCGCCGACAGCTGCAGGCTCGCCACCGTGCCGCCCAGATCAGCCTCCCCCCTCACCCCAGAACTCATTCTTGCGCCGCGCTCAGGCCTCCTCCTCACTGGAGGGTGAGGGACGGCGGCCACTGCCACCGGCGCCGTTCCCGGCCGGGATGTGCCCGGTCCGGATCCAGTTGCTACGCAGCCCCGGGCGACGGTTGGCCGCCGCCGTAGCGGTCTTGCGACCCGAAGCCCAGGGAGCCATTGGCGGAGGTGGGGGTGGAGGTGGAGATGCAGGCGTGGGCTCGACGAAGTCCGACGGTGCCACCACAGCTATGCTACTGGAGTCTCCCCTTGAACTATTGTAGTAGGGAAGAGCTCTAGTGCGCGCAGCCATGGTCCTTCTGATGAGGGATTCTGGCGGTCCGTCCGGCGTCAGAGTGTACTCCGGTGACGCCAGCGTGTACTCCGGTGAAGCCACCGGCGAAATGGCGCGACGAGGTGAAGCCGGATCGACGACGTTCTCCTGCTGCAGCCCAACAAGTTGCAACCGCACCCTCGCGGTCAATCCGTGGGAGTCGCAGCGACACGGCGATTCCACCGGGAAGCGATCTGGTGCTGTGCAGTTGTTTAGCATTACCGGAGATCCACAACGAGCTGCGAGAGTGCTCGAGTCGTTGCTGGGAGCTCTTGCGGCTCTGCGGGCAGCGGCGCCGTCGTCGCGGCGGGAGCCACGTCTGGCATAATCAACACGGCCCCTGCCACGTCGAGGACGGCGCGCCGGCGCTCGGAGGAGCGCATCAAGCTGTTGGTGCAGGAGGTGACGTAGAGCACGAGCGTGAAGGTTACGTGGAAGAGAAGAACCGGCATCAAGGGGAAGACGTAGGTAAGCAGGCATCTTACCCTACGGATGGAAGGAACTCTCTTCTTCTCTTTCGCACAGTAGAAAAGATGCTGATAACGTATTGTGAAAGTAAAAGTAGGGACAGATGAATAGTGAATTTTTGGGGGTTTTCTCATTGATCTCATGGTCCTATTTTATAGAGAAATTACAAGAAGGTGATATGTTTTTACATTAGTGTAGACAATGAAATTGTAGTAATAACACTAATTCATGGTCTTAACCATCAAGACTATCATTCCTCCTTTAATGGAGCAGTTTCTTCTTCTTAATCCATGGTCTGCAGACTCTTGGTATTCTGTCTTAAGGAGGTCAATAATGTTCAATCTTAACAGGAACCAAAGGTCCGGCTAGAGGTCTCCAGAGTTCGCATAGAGGACCGAATTTTTTAACCCAACAACGTTGCACTCATCCAGCCAAAGGGAAAATAAAATATTAGGATTCTGCTCTGTTTCCTGCTCTGCTGCGCACGTAGCCTGAGCCGTTCAAGGCTACGTGATCGTTTAATGCGGAACAAATTTTGAACTCCAGATGTGCAACTAAATTGGGACGGAGGGAGTATATATATATATATATATATATATATATATATATATATATATATATATATATATATATATATATATATATATATATATATATATATATATATATATATATATATATATATATATTCTCAGAGCTATGGTCTATGGTGCTGCAGTCTGCCGCTACGGAAGAACGAAACCAAGGACGCCGTTCAGCAATACGGGTAGCTGATGGCAATTTTATCACACCCGGAATTAGTTGGCAGATTTTGTTGCTTGGGCACACGGGTAGCTAATGGCAATTTTGTTTTATATTAGCAGCTTCACCCACGTTCAGCAACCGCAGTTGAAAGACTCGATGCAGTTCGTCGTCTGTCACGATCATGACGCCGGGGATTCCTTTCGCTTTCGCGAGATCAGAGGAAGAAAAATATCAAAAGAAAAACCCCCCATTATTGGGGGTCCATTTCTCACTGGAAAAGAGAAAGGGGATATGGAGAGAGAAAAAGAATCATATCCGTTATCCGATAACTTCCATCAGTCCAAACATCACTACTGAATGCACTGACAAAGTACGGAGTATACATATCCGAAGCTTCTCTTTTTCCGAATTTGAGACAACAATGCAGGACAAAAAAGAAAATCAAATCAGACACGGAAACTCTAGCGCGTGATATTTACGAAAACCAGAAGTTCTTTAATTTCTCTGGGGAAAAAATATAAGTTCTCATTCTTATTCACTCCTATAATCACAATTTTTCGAGCCTAGTATTGATAGTGCAATTCACTATATTGACATAGGATTTACCGAAATCACAAGAACCTTTACACTAGGTCTATCTAGATCATTCGCGTCGCGGTACGCGCCAGGGGCGTTCCTCGGGGGGCGCAGGTGGGGGCCGACGTCCCGGACCTGTACCGCGTGACGAGGTTCCTCTACGCGACCTTTCCGGCTTCCTCTGCAGGCTTCGTCGCGCCCGGGCCCGTCCGGTCCGGTTTCGCCTGCGACTGCCCCTCCCCTACCTTGAACGCCACCTCCCTCCGCCAGTTCGTCCCCCGCCGCCCCGCCCGGCTCTCCTCCTCCTTCAGATCTGGGCCCGGGCAGTCGCCGCAGCTGCCGCCGCCACCTTCCCTCCCGGGTGCGGCCGGGGGCCTCTCTTCGCGCCGTCGTCGCCGGGGCCCTCTGCCAACCCTACCTCCGAATCTGGGACCGCTGCTTGCTGCCTTTGTCGCCGCCGCCACCTCCCTCTCCTGTTGGGCGGCTGCCTCTGGCTGGCCTCAGTGGTCTCCAGCCGTCTGCGTCCCTCCTCCTCGACGCTTCGACGACCGCGGCTTCTTCGACGCCGACCGCAGCGGCCTCGCCGGGCTGCCTCGGGCGCTGCCGCCTTCCTGCCGGCCGGCTGCCGTGCCTGGCCGCGGAGATCTACGGCTGTCGGCACCCCTTCTCCTCGACGCTTCGACGGTCGAAGCTCCCTTGGCGACGGCCACAGCCGGTTCGGCCTGGCGGCGGTCTTGCGGCGACGGCCGACGGCCTATGCGCCTCGGAAGTCTCCGGCTGTCGGCGCTCCTCCTCCTTGACGCTTCGACGGACGCTGCTTCCCCAGCGGCGGACGCGGCCGGCTCGCCCCGGCGGCGGCCATGCGACACCCCCCTACCCACGGGCGGCGGCGCCCACCCCTTCTCCACCTGCGGCCTCTCGTCTCCGCCTCTCGTCGGTGCCCCGTCTCTTCCCGTCGTCGGTCTCCTACCTTCTGCGCCCACCGACCTGCTACGCTTCATGGCATGTTCGCCTCAGCTCACCTGCAACCTTTCCACCGGCCCGCTCGCTGTCCAAGCTTCGAAGATCGGCCGCTAAGAGTTGTTCTTGGGGCTCGGCGAAAGCCTCGCACGACTCCGGTCCGTGCCGACAACGGCTGCACCTGTTGGTGTAGTTACCTCGCTGGAGGCGTTGTCTTGACGACCCCAAGTCCATTTGGCTGCCGGGTGAAAACCTGGTCTGCCCCTTCTCGGGCAGACGAATGTTGGCGGCGTTCACGTCGTTCCCTCCGTGGTGGCTCGTTCCGCTTGGCATCTTAGTTCGCCCTTCGTCGGGCTTGGATTGTCTGCTTGCCGGTGATGAGCGGGTGTCTGGGGTGTTCCTTCTTGCAGGCTAGGTGTCGACTCTTGTTTGTCGCTCGGTGTTGTGGTGTTGGTTGCCGTAGCTCTTTTCTTTCAGGTTGTTTAGGTTTTTCCTCCCTTCTTTCTCTGTTGTTCTCTGTTCTGAGCGCCTGGGGTTCCTCCCATGAGCGTCTCGTTGTAACGTTTTCTCCTCTTTTAATGAAAAATGTGCTTTGCACGTCTTAAAAAAAGATCATTCAACTAAAAGTGGATTTAAAGGAAGTGAATACAACTTGAAGAAGAAACTAGATGCCACTATGCCAGTAGTTACATGAAAGAAGAGTGGTAAGGGGTGTTATTAATTCAAAATGATTCGTAGGATATTTGCCAAGTAAAGTATAATTGTTATTTATAAAGCAGCATTTCAACTATACCCCACCTTCTGTCCTTGTTTCTTTAATAGAGCTTATTTTGCCATATGTTTGGGTGTTCAACAAGATGAAAAAGATCAATATGCCCCCAATATTACTCGCTGCAATGTGGGCGTACTAGAATATAAGAGCACTCACAATGCAGACTCTACGTAGAGTCTAAGAATATTTATTACCTCGAAATTATCATAGACTTGGAGTCTAAATAAGACTTGGAGTCTTGATTTTCTTCCTCTCTCTTCCATAAATATACTGTCACATAAACGTCACATCAGCAAAATGTAATAAATATGAAGGTAATAAATAGACTTAGACTCTATGGTATAGTCTGGGTTGGGAGTGCCCTAATAAGCACAACGCAGACACAATCAGATAAAGATTGCAATTTGACAAAAATCATCGCGGATTAATTGATCGCGAGTTTGTTGAGCTTCCTCACGCCCGGCTGATTGGTGACTGCGACTTGAGTTGTTGAAGCTTCAGCTTCGAGAGCCGAGAGGATAAGCTACGAGGCCCACGACGCAGAGAGGAAGCTCGCGTCGGCGGCACGCCGTCGGTCGTGATCACGACGATGACATAGAGGTCTCTCCTCTCGCTTTCGTGGCGGTCCCATCGGAAGAGCAAACAAAAGAAAAAAAGACCCCCGGTATGGGGCCCATTTGTCGCTTAGCAATAGGAAAAAGAGCAAAGGATAACCGGTGCTCCATCGGACAGCGCATGGCCTCTCGCATTCGTCCAGACATCACTCTGCTGAATGCACTGACCTGAGCGAACGGACAATCCTGTCAGGCATCATCTTATCCAAAGATATTTTCTTTTCCTTCGCTGAATCGAGGGAGAACGCTGTGACGGTAGAAAATATCAAACCAAGCCACCATCATACATCTTGGCTGGAGTCGATGTGAATTGTGAAATGAGAGATAACATTCATTTCAGGAATGCGAGAGAGAGCAGAGCATGGTCTGGTTCTGAATCTATTTACAAGAAGTTGGGGAGGGCAGATTTGAGCTATGAACGGATACAGCACACACGCAGCGAAGTGCGCCACCTGCTGCGCGGCCTTCGAATCCTGAATCCATCACCGTCGGGCACGGATCTCCTACTCATGAGACGAGATGAACATCTGCAGTCCGCAGAGGAGGATGTCGTGCGGTGGGGCGCCGGGTGAGGAGGAGATCGAGCTGGGCCCTGGCCTGGTGGATTCAGGCGGCGTCGACGGCGGTGGCGGCGGCCTTGAAGAGGAGGAAGGAGAGGCGCTCGAGGGAGAAGTAGATGAAGGTGCCGGAGGTGTGGGTGAAGAAGCACCCGAAGTTGGCGCCCACCACGCACTGCCACCCCACGCCGTACCGCTTGTCGAACTCCTACAAAACACAACGAATCGAATCAGGAATTCAGAATCAGGGGGTCAATCATGAATGCCAAGAACCAATCGACGAGGACGTGCCGCCTTCATGTGGCCGGCGATGGCGCGGCAGTCGGCGACGTCGAAGAGGTCGAGCGCGCGGGAGGCGGCGGAGGTCGCCGCGGCCTGCATCCGCGCCGGCATGTCCGTGTCCTCCACCCGCGCCTTCCCCTCCAGCATCGTTGCCGTCCCCGCTTGGGCAGGCTGCCGATCCTCCCCACCTCTCGAGCACTATGCGGGATCCGGCCGGCTGGGCAATGGCTGTTGATTCAGCCGTGGGGGCGGGCCGGGCGGGCAGCCGGCGGAGCGAATAAATGGGAGGAGACGGGGAGCGCGCAGCGGAGGCTGGGGAAGGAGGGAATCTCTGGATGGGAGGGTGATGGGTGGGGCCCGCTGCTATTATTGCTCCTCCACCGATTCCGGAAGCTACTTGCGTGTCCCCTGGGAAAAAAATAATTGTGTCTAATGAAGATTTGTAAAAATAAATTCAAAATTTGGATTTTGAAGATTGTGTTACTTATCTGGGCACGAAGATTGACTCTTACCGCAGTTTCACATTGTGGTTGAGGATTGTTTTTGCATATTTTTTGTTAGGTACAATTATTTTTTTAAAATCGTAAGAAGGTAAAATAAAATAGTTTGCAAGAGGAGGGAGGAGGAATGGGCTTGACTTCCTTTTGGATCGGATCCAGGCCGGCAGGCCCAATCGCTCACGAAGTCACGGAGGCCCACAAAAACATCTCCTCGCGTGAGGCTGAAAAAAAAAAGGTCACGAAGGCCGACCCACACGAGAATGATTGCAGCCCAAGTGTCCACTACGTCTTTTTTTTCGTTTGCTTTTCCTTTTTTCCCCTTTTGTTTTTCTTTATTTATTATTTCATTTCAATTACTTTATTTTTTTTATTCTTTTCAGTTTCAGTTTTCCTTTTTCTTTTCTTCTTACTAGGAACATGCCGGTGCGGCACGCGCGTGGCTCTCAATAATCCAATTTATCCACCGTGATAACATCCTCCGCCGCGGATGCCCACCGCCTGCACCGGCTCCTCCATGACCATCCTGCGCTGCCGCCGACCTCGACCGTTCCGCTGCTGGCCCCGGTCTCCACGGTGGAGCCCTGCCTGCGTCGCCACCGAGGGCGACGGGCAGGAGGCCAGGAGTGGCCCCAGCCTCCTCCACTGCGGATGCGCACTGCCTGCACGCTTGCCGCCTGCACCTGCTCTGCCGCTCCATGCCCACCTCTGCGCCACCAGGCCGAGTTTTTTCCTTGCTCTGCCGCCAGCTCCACCTCGATTTCGGCGACTCTGGGGTTGGTGGAGACGCCGGAGACGGGCGGGAGGGCAACAACGGCTCACGCCAGACGGCCATGGTGGGAGAGGCAAGGTCGGGTACACGCAAGGAAGAAGAGTCTTTTACCTGTTTGCTATTGACAAATTCAAGTGCACATGTGTGCCATTGAATAAACTTTTGTTGCCCTCCATGCCATTCCACCTAAGTTCCGTCCAATAGACACTGTTAAGGTCACCTGACATGTGGGACCCACCAGAAGAAATGTCCATCTTGCCCTCTCCTTCTTTGTCTCTTATCTCTCTACCACACCAGGTGTTCGAGCTCAGGAGACGTCAGCGTGGGCCACGCACGCCGAGTGAGGCCGCATCGCCGAGGGACACTTCTGGCAGCCACCCCGCTCCTGTCTCCGTCGACGTTGGTGCTCGAGCGCCGGGTCGCTCCTCCCGCGACCGGCCTTGCTCCGCCGGCTGGTTGCCACATCGTCCTGACCTTGGCACCGCGTAGGAGCCTGGCGTCGCATAGCCTGCCTCCGCGTCGCGCCGCACCACCACCGTGAGCCATGGATGACAGCACCACCGGGCCAGGTCCATGCGCCCCTCCGTCGTCATCGAGGAGGTCCGTGTCGCCGTCCCGGCCACCGCGTCTCTGCCGTCGGAGCCAATCCGGATGTCCGCGCAGATACCCTACGCTCGTTCCTAACTTGATAATGCTACGCCCTAACTTCGCTTTATGGCCATTTTCCTTTACAACAACAAATCTAGAAATACGGTTCAAATACACCTTAGGGCCGCCGGTGAAGGACTTGGCCTTTCGGCCTTGCAAGTTGCACGACATCGAGCCATATTGGCGGCCACCGTTGCACTTGCCGAGCCGCAAGCTGTGTGCGCGAGCGGAGGGCTGGTCACCGGCCGTCGCTGCGTGCACGGGCGAGTTCAGACCCGACCGCCGCTACTGCGCACGCGGGCGAGCTCGGCCTTGGCCGCTGCCGTTGCGTGTGCGAGCGAGCTTTGCACCGACTACCGCCGCAGTTACGCGCGCGGGCGAGCTCGGCACCGGCCGCTGGCGGCATGCCCGGTCGCGTGGCTCGGCCTCTAGGCAACAAGGCGGGACGTTGAGGAGGCAGGGGCATGAGCAGTTGCGCACGCCGGCGAGCTCGGCAGCAGCCGGCCAGAGGAAGGCGACGTGCGAGAATTAGCCTACCAGAGGAAGGTGACGTGCGAGAATTTTCTTCCGTGCGGCGTGGGGTTCGGGCGGGTGGCCAGGTGGGCCCAGAAGGTGCACAGGGCGGGTATACGCCGGGTGGGTGAGGAAAACAGTTCGTTTTTGGCAGAAACGCTCTCCAAATTACGATTTTTTGTTCTTCTTTGGGCCTTCTACCCTATCCACTCCTAAAAATATATATGGGTGAGTCCGATGTGAGGGTACGGTGGATCCGATTTTAGTGAGAAAAGTTTTCAATTTTCATTTTTCTCCCCTCTAATCCTCTTGCACATTTTTTTATATAGTTCCAAATACTATATCCAAATAACAAGAAACGGAACTTGTATATTTGGAAATAAAAATACAAACTATGATATATTCATATCAACTTGCTTTGCGTTGCCACCTGGTAGTAGCTGGATAAAAAATTTCCTCGTTCATTACACGCGTGCACAACCACATAGGCCAAACTAATACACAATGCCCATTGCGTTATTTCTAATAGCGGCATGTCCTTTAAATTATTGAGTTGATAAATGAAACTAATTCTCTCAATGCAAAGTACCAATTCACATAGTTACCATGTCGTTTAATTGTTTCACTCAAGTGAATAATGAGAGTTGACGGTTCTGTGGAGATGAAACCCAAACTCTTTCAGTGGAGTTTCATTCCGGTTGTTTCAAAGCTATTGGCAACTTTGTATTCCAAGTTTTATCTTGATAAAATCCAACTCTTCTCTCTCATAAATTTCATACCATGTCATTGCTTTTGCCTATATGTCCTACCAATTAATTTGAATAAAACACATACGAAACTTACACATAGAATGCCCTAATAAATTAGTAACACATGCCAAGATGTTAGATTGTGCATAGCTTAATATACTGCAGAAACCCATCTCATTTAGATTTTTGAGTGTTATAATGGATTTTAAAAAATTAATGGGACAACCTGTCCTGTTTCCATATTCCTAGAGTTTACCGTGAAATAAAAGTTACCTTCAAAGGGTATATAGCATCATAGGAGAAAGATGATTTTAGATTTCTTGAGAAAAACTTGGTACGTTGTTTCGCCGGTCCCTCCGTGCGTCCGCCTCCGCCCTCCCCACGCCTCTGCTCGGCCTCCCAAGTCCCATCCACGTCGTTCCTCTGGTCCCACCTACAGTCCCGCGACCCAACCCTCCCTCTCCTCCAGCGCGCCGTCGCCCGCCCCTCCTCCTCTCCTCGGGACGCCGCCGCCCGTCCCTCCTCTCCTCTCCCAGCGATGCCGTCGCGCGCCCCTCCTCCTCTCCTCTCCCCGCGACGCCGCCGCCTGCCCTCCTCTCCTCCATCCTCTCGCCGCCGTTCAACACTCGACCGAAGCCGCATCCCCTCGCTCTGTTCTTCGTGCCGGATTGATGCAGCCGCTGGATCGACGCCGCTGTCGGGCCAACAACGCTGCGTCCACACCGCAGCAGCCGCCGCCGCCGTTCCTCGCGCGGCCCGCCACCGCTGCCTCCCTACGCCGGCGGAGACGACGACGGAGGCCTCCGCGCCCGACAAAAACTTCCTACCCCGCTTCGTCGTCCATCTGCCCGCCTGGTCGTCCGCATCCGCTACCTCCGCACGGATCCACACGGTTCCTCTACCACGGGGTCCGCTCGCCCCTCCTCCCAGGCGCCATCACCCGCCCGTGTTGCGCCGCTGCCTGCCGCATCGCCCTTTCCCCGTGGACGTCGACGCCACACCGGGACGACCCTCCGCCGCCGCCGTCGATCACGCTCCTCTGATTCTCTGGGTTGTTGCCGCCGCCGCTGGCTGCCCCTCCACACCGGCGTCCCCTACCCGGTTGCGACTCCTCCTGTGCGCCCCCTAGGCCCTAGCCCTCCCGCGCGCCATCGCGCGTCCCGTTCCGCGTCGAGGAGGACAGCGTCCATGGTGCTGCTGCCCAACCAGTGAGCCGGGGCTCAGGGAAATCAATCGAGGATTAGCCGCTGCATCAGGTCTCCAGACACTCGTGCTACTGCACAGGGAGAGGACAAGCTACTCATCCTCAGCTGACCAGTACGAATTGTTGATTACTTTAGTAAAGAATTCCTCTGGTTGCCTTGTAGTCTCAGTTCTATCGCTTCCAGTGATGCTCTTGATGTGAACCTGATTACATCTCTGTAATTGGATATTAGCTGCAGAAAAGGATTGCTCTTGGTGTTGGGAAATAGCTACATCGATTCCATTAGTCTTTGGTTGCCATCAATCTCCCAGGAATCCACAATTCGTCATGAAACCTTGATTTCAGGGCTGGGGTGAGGATTCAGATTGTGAGATGAGCAGGTGTGTAGCAGCACTTGTGATGCATGCTACGCGCTCGATTAAATTACCACTACACATGCTGAATGAATGGTGAATGGATGAACCATGTTGAATGGGATTACAGTAGAGCAGACAATAAAAGTCGCATATGACCCTGATATCACTGGTTCAACATTACTTATTCAGTGCATTCAGAATGCTGCACAACCCCCTAGCCCCCTAAATGCTTTAATGTTACCTCACACTAACCACCAAAGCAAAGAGATGCACAATCATGAATAATTGCAGGAACCAATTTCTTTGGACTTGCCTGTTTTCGGTCCCTGTGTTCCTGTTCTCAATGGTTCTTCCTTTGATTTCTCCTTACGGGATTGGTTGTTGTGTTCCCCAGTTCAGTTTATTGTTGGTTGGAGGTACACTTAAGTCACCAACAACTATATGATAGATTGATCAATTCCTAAATTTCGTTGTACATTGTAACTTTCTGTGATTTATCTTACCTGCAGATTTTATATTGGAGCCTATCACACACTGAAATGAGGATACGCAAACATGGATGTGCTGGTAGCTTTGGGTACAAATGCTGCCTACTTCTATCCTGTAATTGTTCTGAAAGCACTAACATCAGCCTTTTGAGGGACATGACTTTTTTGAAACAAGTGCTATGTTGGTATCTTTCATATTGCCGGGAAATGTTCAGTTGGTTGAAGCTGCTAAACTTGCAAGAGCTCCAGTGCAGAACTAAGCTTTTGAGGTGGTTTGTCTTTCTCTTTGCCCCGGTAATTCAGTATGAGGTCAACACTTTTGATCTAACACGTCTTACTTGCATACTCCTGGGTGCATTTTTTCATTTGCAAAGCAATTAATTGAATATGTGGTATTTTCCTTTCTCCCTTTCATTCTCTGCATGTACACTTGCACTTTCAAGGAATATATTGAAATATTGTTAGTTACCTAGATCAGAAATTACAAGCTGATTTGTTTTGTGACTGGAGGATATCAAGAGATAGGAGTCAATGAATAATTGTGTGTCCACCGTTAGAATGACAATGCAGCTGAGATGAATCGGATGGAAGGTCGGTGCTGCTTTTTTCTTAGCTGCTAAATACAAAATCTTGGATTATTCATTTCGAAATGAAGAGCCAGTAAGCCATTGACAATTCTTAGGGAGCCAAGATTCGCTCCAGGACGCCAGCATGTATATATGTTCTTTTTTTATCAGTTTAAATTTCAGTACAATGTGTTCTTGATGAGCTTTGCTTTTGGCACTTTGTTTTCAGATATCATATACTTTGTTTACTCTCATTCGAATGAACTAGATTTATATTTTTATGGCCCGTAGCAACGCATGGGTACGATCCTAGTTTAATTAGAATGTTGAAAAGAGCTTTTGGTTGTAGGGTTATTTTTAGAATGTTGCAAAGAGGGGGTTCTTTTCAAAATATTACAGAGAGTTTAGACTAACCAACATGAGAAAAAAACCCGACAAAGTAGGCTATTGCATTGCCAGCAGCCTCAACAAATTAAACATATTCACACTATTTACTGGAGTAGTAGGTCAGTAAGGCATTATTACATCATGAGTGAAAATACATATGAATGTTTTTTTAAGAACGTGCATAGCACGTATTTCATTAAGCAGAAGAGAGTTACAACTTACAAGCACGCAATTTCACAAGAATCTCTGAAGCGCAGAGACAAAGTAAACAACACAAGTGAAGGACCGAATAGGCGACCAGAGAGGGGGGAGTGAATGTGAGCTGATAAAAATTATTCCCGAAGGATGAACTCGGCCTACACCCCGATTGCCACTCCGATCACTCGCACACACCAAAGAAGCTCTAGACTAGGCACACACAAGCCTACAAGTCTTATAGACAAGACTTGAACCAAAGAGCGGAAGCACAAGACAAGAATCGAAACACTTAGCCAAGTCTGCGAGGTACCAGGCGGACCGTCCGCAAGCATAGGGCAGACTGTCCGCGGACCCCAGGCGGACCGTTCGCAAGCACACGACGGACCGTCCGAAAAAGCAGACCGAGCCTCCAGTAGCGCACCGGGAAAAATCGAACTGTCCGACGGTTCACGACGGACCGTCCGACCGTCACGGACCGTCCGGGCCTCTCTCGCGGACTGTCCGCCAAACACCTTGCCACCGAAACAAACCAACTCAACAGATCGAAACTCGAGCGCGCAAGAACACGTGAAGAACACGATGAACTGCAGCGCTACCAGGGCCTCACGGACCGTCCGCACGGGACTCGCGGACTGTCCGCCAAGCACGGACAGAACAGCCCGGGCTCGAAAACGCAAAGTCAACTCCACCTATCCATCACCGGATCTCCCAAACGGCTTGAGCTCTTGAGACAAGATTTGGGGGAGATGAGAAGCGTCACAAGATGAAGCTATGCCCCAAAAATCTCAGCCTCTAACTCACTAAATCACCGGGAATCGCGGATCACATGAACCACCACCAAGAACTCGGGCTCCAACAAAAACTCGCGAATCGAAGGGATTTCCCGGCGTTTGAAGGGTCAAGATCACACACAAAGATGCGCAAGGCATCCACCCATGATCCCCTCAAAGAAATCCGAGAGACAACACCCTCAAATCAACGAATCGAGCGAAGAACAAAACACCCCAAAAATGACACGAAAATCACAAAGAGCTAGGAGATCATCACAACGCCGAATGCTTCCATACATCCAGAGGTCAGAGTCTATACAAGAATCTAGCCTAAGGAAGTGCAGAGAAAAGAAGTAGTCTAGAGCGATCTACCGGGGGAGGAAACCCTAGAGTCCAAGAGAGAGAGATGCCATCCACCTCTCCGCTATTTATACGAAGTCCACCGGAGGAGGTAAATGACCACGCTACCCCTACAACTTAAAATGAAGATACACACACCTCAGGGGCAATATGGTCACGTCTTCGGATATTCCCATCGAGCGGACACGCTTCCACCGCGGACTTGCTTAGCCTCAACGCAAGCCCCGCGATCTCGCTACGTGCCCCCCCCCGCCTCGAAGCTTCCCGACGCTCCCCGATCCCCATCTCCGTCGCATCGGGCCTCCGGACTTGGTTTTGCGGCTCAAACTAAGAAACAGTCCACCGATAGTTTTGTGGGCAAACCAGCAAACCCCGATCTATTGTGGATGTTCCTGCGGGAAAGGCCATGTTAGGCCGTGTGGTTGACGCCTTGGGAGTACCTATTGATGGAAAAGGGGCTCTAAGCGATCACGAACGAAGGCCCATGTTCACGACTTCAACTTGCTAGTCTTGCACCGCACAGCTCGCACTTGACCCCATCAGCCACCGGGTCCATCGAACCAAGCCTACTTGCCTCTCCATCACCCGGAGGCCACCATGGCTAAGGCCTTTCGCGCTTGTTCTTCACCTGCACCGACATGAGTCAAGCCGCAACCTGTACCTGCACACTTAACCAAGCATTAGTCCACACAATGTTGTCAATCACTCATCACTAAGGAGCGACCCTCCACTGGTCTTCAGACATACCTGGTCCTCAATCTCCCCCTTGATGAGTGCATTGACAACACCCATAGTAACCAACATAGAGAAAAAGGAAAAGAAAACAACCACGAACACCAACCTACAACAAGTGATCCAAAACCAAAGAACAAACGAAAACAAGATCACTCGCCAGACCAAGTCTCGGCCCCCTAAGGCATAGTGTAGTTAGCGCATTGCCATTAAGAAAGTAGAGACATATAAGCATGTGACATGGCCAAAAGCAATTTTAATCAATTTTCACAAAGAAACATTCCCCTCATGAGTAAAGTCCTATCCATGACAATTTGAGCAAAAAAGAACTAGATCATACAAAACTCATACAAGATCACAAGTTCTCATCACAAGATCATAGCAAACGCCCATAAGCTACTAAATGTCATGTCAAAGCCACCGAGCCATGTGTCTACTTCTTAAAATGAGACTTCTCATGGTAGACATCATGCAACGGTTTAGCACCCAAGATATGTACATAAAAGCATAAAGACATGATTAAGAGCTCATTTTTCAAGCATAAGGTAATTCATACACCAATTTCATTTTCAAGTTTAAGCATGGTACATGAAATGCCTTTGCGGCAAAAAGAAGCTTATGCTCCTCCAGAAGTGAACATATATGCTAAATATTTACCATGACAAATGGGTCTTTGACCCCAAGCAAAGAGAACATGATACTCAATCACAAACTAAGCATGATATAGGCATTTGAGCACAAATTGAGCATAAAAGAGCATCTACTCATGAGTGAAGTATTTTTAGCATTTTCACAAAAGGAAGCTATCTCATCATGAACATATGACAATACCATCAGGAGCATAGCATTCACATCACCATTCCCAAGGCATACACATATCTCACATATAGCACATCATAGTGATCAAAGTATATAAGAGAAGCTCATCCTACCACAAATGATCCAAAGATGGCTATCCTACCAGGTTTTGTACGAAAAGTAAAATGCATGCATAGAATGCAACAAATGATACATATATCACATATATACATGAGAAGCTCCAAGAACTAGCTAAAAAGGGAAACATACTCCAAGTTCACCTCGCAAGCGAGTGAAGGTAACTTGGTCAAGTGGTTTAGTGAATATGTCGGCTAGCTGATCTTGGGTAGGTACATAGGACAAGGATATTGTCCCTCAGAAAGTGGTATCTCACTTTGATGTGTTTCGTTTTGGAGTGAAGGACTGGGTTTTTGGCTACACTTATGGCACTGGTGCTGTCACAAAAGAGTGAAACTTGGGTGCACTCCTCACCAAAATCGCTCATAGTGTAGGTCATCCATAGGAGCTGGGAACAACAACTAGCTGCAGCTACATACTCAGCCTCTGTAGTAGACTGGGCTACACTGGATTGCTTGCGAGATGACCAAGAGACTAAAGAAGAATCAAGAAACTGGCAACACCCAGAGGTAGACACCTAGCAAAATCAGCATCGGAGTACCCGTGAAGTCTGAGTGTCGAGGAAGTAGAATACCAAAGACCAAACTCAGGAGTGTAGTTCAAGTACCTGAAAATCTGCTTGACGGCCTGCCGATGTGAAGTCCTCGATGAAGCCTAAAAACGAGCGCACAGACACATGCTGAACTGTATGTCCGGTCTTGTCGCCGTCAAGTAGAGAAGGGAGCCGATCATGCTCCGGTACTCCTTCTGGTCCACGGGTTCTTCATCTTCATCCGCGTCCAAAGCCGTAGTGGTACCCATCAGTGTAGTCAGCGGCTTGGAGTCGTTCATGCCAAACTTCTTCACCATGTCCCTGGTGTACTTCTCCTGATGTACAAACGTCTCGTCCTTGCACTGCTTGATCTGGAGCCCTTGGAAAAATTGCAGCTCGCCCATCATAGACATCTCAAATTTCCTGCTCATGTCATCTACAAATCTGGCAACAAGATCATGAGAAGAGCCACCAAAGATTATGTCATCCACATAAATCTGAACAATCAACATGTCATTTCCATGCTTAAGGAGAAACAAAGTTTTATCAACTGTGCCCATCACAAACCCTTTACTCAGCAAAAAGCCTCTCAACCTGCCATACCAAGCCCTCGGTGCTTGTTTCAACCCATAAAGCGCTCTCTGGAGTTTGTATACACGGTGTGGGTATTTCTCACTCTCAAACCCCGGGGGTTGCCTCACATACACTTCTTCCTCTATCACCTCATTCAAGAAAGCACTCTTCACGTCCATCTGGAACAACTTGAACCCTTTAGCCACGACAAAGGTTAGAAGGATCCTAATTGCCTCCAAACGGGCCACATGAGCAAATGTCTCCTCATAATCTATACCCTTTTTCTGGTTGAACCCCCGAGCCACCAACCTCGACTTGTTTCTCACAACCATCCCATTCTCACCTTCCTTGTTCTTCCACACCCACTTGGTACCTATAGGACGACAATTTGGTGGTGGATCGACTAACACCCAAACTTGGTTTCTCTAAAAGTTCTCTAACTCCTCAAGCATGGAATTCACCCAATTTGCATCAGACAAAGCGTGTCGAATATCTTTGGGCTCAAACGAAGCGACAAATGCAGAGTGAGCAAAATGAGAAGTATTCCTTAACCTCGACCGTGTAGTGCGTTCATGAAGGTCACCTATGATCGTCGTAGGTGGGTGATCCACCTGTACATGCCGGGGAGCCTCTCGCCTAGACACAACCTCCCCCTCAGTAGCAGCCTCCACTCGAACAGCCTCAGTCGTAGTGGGTGTAAGGGATGGACCATCCTCGATTGTCGTCGTCGTAGTGGAAGTAACATGTACATGATCAGCCGCTGGAGCAACACCACCATCATCATCTTCGTCTCCATCTCCATCCTTCTCATCCTCAAAGATCTTCACACCAATTTCCTCATCACCTGCACACTCAAAAGCATAAGAGCTACATGGTTGTGTCTCGTCGAAGGTTACCTCGCAAGTCTCTATGATTCGGTTAGTGTCAAGGTTGAGCACACGATATGCTCCAGAGTGAATCGCATAACCGAGAAAAATACCATCCGAACATCTAGCCTCAAACTTATCCAACTTGCCCTTCTTCAGAACAAAGCACTTGCAACCGAAAGCTCTAAAGTGACTCACCTTGGGTTTTCGCTCATGCATCAGCTCATATGAAGTCCTCTTCTTGAAAGAACAAAGGAAAATGCGATTCGACACATAGCAAGTGGTATTGACTGCCTCGGCCCAGAAACGCCTAGGAGTCCTATGCTCATCGAGCATCGTCCTGGCCATCTCACAAAGGGTCCGGTTCTTTCTCTCCACTATGCCATTCTGGCAAGCGATGTATGGAGAAAAATACTGATGGTCGAGACCAAGATCACCACAAAAGGCATCAAAATGAGAGTTCCTAAATTCCGTGCCATTATCACTGCGTATAGCTCGAATGGCATCACCATGTCTCTCATTCTTCAACCTCAAGATCAAGTCTCGAACAAAGCCAAATGTCTCGCTCTTATCCTCCAAAAATAAAACCCAAGAGTACCTCGAGAAATCATCAACCACAACCAACACATACCACTTCCTACCCGCAGAGCGAACACGAGCTGGCCCAACCAAATCCATGTGCAACAGCTCACAAGGTCGCTCGATCATAACCACAGTCAGAGGGACGTGAGAAGCAGCAACCATCTTCCCATACTAACACGGAGCACAAACCAAATCCTTCTCAAATTTCAACTTAGGCAATCCTTGGACAAGGTCTAGACCACTCAAGCGGGAAAGCAACTCAAAGCTCAAGTGTCCTAGCTGAAGGACCGATTAGGCGAACCAGAGAGGGGGGGAGTGAATGGGAGCCGATAAAAATTCTTCTCGAAGGAGATGAGAACTCCAACAAGACGAACACGGCTTCCAACTCACGTCTCCGACTCAACTACCCAAGTTGGTCAAGACCACACAACCACTGGAGTGCTACTGGTCCTAGGAACCAACACTCAACCTTCTGAGCCAAAACTCACCGAACCACACAGCGGAAACTTGCACGGCTTGCTGCCTGTGCTACACCGGTCAGACCGATGGCCTGCGCCGGTCAGACCGGTGACACCGGTCAGACCGGTGGACAGAGCCGGTCAGGCCGGTGGCTACAGCAGCCGCACAGCAAACGTTCCAGGAAGCCTCAGTGACTCCTCTAGGCCCTGGAACAAAAACCACCACGAAACACAACCTGTGAGGAAGAAGAACCCCTCACAAAGCCTAGCAAAACAACTCCAAACACGCCAAGAACTGATCAGCAGGACCACGGGACAAAACCACACGGACAAGGCTATTCCCCGAGACAAAAACCCACCAAGGGCTAGCACCGGTCAGACCGGTCAATAGCACCGGTCAGACCGGTCGTGCCTGGGCAGCTCGGGATGAACAGCGCCCGCGAGTCAACTCCTCCAAATCCAACTCCCGATCTCCCGATTCGCTCCACGGTTTTGCACAAGACTTTGGGGATAGTAGGAACACCTCATGGGTACTCCATAGCCAAGATTTGGTCCACCAAAACTTGTCAAATCAAGAGGAATCGAAGAAATCCCACCAAGAACGCCTCTAACCCTAGAGCCACGAAAACCCCAAAATCGAGCCCCTTTGCTCACGGATTTGGAAGGGGAATCAAAGGGAAAAGAACCACGAAGGGTTCATGCATACATCCCCCACCAAATCCCAAAGAGAAAGGCCTCGAAATCGCTCCAAGAAAATCGCCAAGAAAGGGCTCCGAAAATCACCAAAAAGGAGAAACGGGAAAGACACATCCAAGCCTTGAGGAACCACGCCGAATCATCTATACATACCAAAGAGGTTCATACATGGTCTAGCTTGCCGCCCGATCATCCTTCCCTCCCACAAGATCTCACCATGAAGCTCTCAAGCTAGTCCTACGAAAATCCTAAGAAAATAGGAAGGAAAATAGGAAAACCAAATGAGCTAGGGTTCCAAGAGATGGCTGCCATCCTCTCACCACTTGGGTTATATGGAGGCAACCGAAAGACGAAAATACCCTTACTAGCTAACTAGGGATACATGCCCCTCGAGGGCGAAATTGGAAGTCTTTGTCTTTGCACCATCGGACGGATGCCCAGCGACCGCAAACTTGCTTAGCCTCGACGCAAGCCTTGCGATCCCGACGCGTGTCCTCCGCTTCGAAGATTCCGGACTGCGTCATCGCACACCGGTCAGACCGGTGCTCCTCACCGGTCAGACCGGTCAGACCCACCGGTCAGACCGGTCTGGAGCTGCTGCACCTCCGTCTTCGGTTCTTCGGTCTTGGCTTTGTGGATCAACCAAGGAACCCAGTGATTTTCTAGTGAACCACCGGAAACCCCGCGAACTCGGTGTAGCCTCCGCCAATCACCACTCATGACTCGGCTCCCACGTAGTCCCGGCTCGACCTTGGTTTTAAGGCTCAACCAAGAAACCGTTCATGACTTCATCTTGCTGTTCTTGCCACCATGCGGCCCGCACTTGACCCCGCTGGCCACCGGGTCCCTCGAACCAAGCCTACTTGTCTTCTCCACACCTGGAGGCCTCACCGGCAACGACCTTTCACGCTTGTTCTTCACCTGCACCTGCACCAGTCAAGCCGCAACCTGCACCTGCAATACTTAGCCAAGAATCAGTTCACACCACGTTGTCAATCACTCATCACACCAGGAAGCGACCATCCACCGGTCCTCGAACCACACCTGGCTCTCAATCTCCCCCTTGATGAGTGCATTGACAACACACACGTTTTGGTAACCAAGAGAAAAGGAAAAGAAAAGAAACGACTAAAAGAAACTCCAACAAGCGATCGAAAGCCAAAGAAAAGGCAAAGAGCAAGATCACTTGAAGAAGACAAGTCTCGGACCCCTTAGGCAAGGGCAACGGCTCGACACATCCGAGACAAAACATGCTCAAGCAAAGAGCACAAACCATCAAACCAAAGCTCGAAAACCACAAAGAGCTCCCCCTGCACACATGCAAGCTCCCCCTGAACCAATGCAACTCCCCCTAGACAAATGCATGCGAACCACTTCACGAAACAGAGCAGCTGCAACAGCTCAGCTCTGACCGGTCAGACCGGTCGACACCACCGGTCAGACCGGTGCGCTACATGTGAACAGGACCAGCACTCTGACCGGTCAGACCGGTGACCTCAACCGGTCAGACCGGTGCACAACAGAGCCCAAAAATGGCTCGAAACCACCTGAAAACCTTCCAAATGCATTCAGTAGGCCAAAACATGCTCAAACTTCTCCCCCTTGTTGACAATGTATGAATCAAGCCAAAAATGCAAAAAATGCAACCTAGAGCTTCTCAAATAGACAAAATTCAACATAGGATGCTACATATGTCCAAACGTGCAAGTTAGATACTCTATAGCTTCGTAATGACATAAACTTCATGATCACCAAGTTTCACAACCATTGGGCGAAGCTAAGATAGAATTTAGCAATTTTGCAAAAAATCACCCTCTCATGAGCAAAGTCCTAAACATGAGCAAAACATGTCAAAATGGCAAAGCCACACAAACTTCATGCTAGGACAACCATTCTAAGCATAAGACCATCATAAACACCCACAAGCACCTCATGTCATGTCAAAGCCACCGAGCCATGTGCCTACTTCTATATATGAGACTTCTCATTGGTAGGCATCATGCAACGATTTAGCACCCAAAGCAAATTAAAATTAGCACATATGACATGGGAGCACATTTTTCAAGCAATTTACATTTCATTTTCAGATTTATAATTGGTACATGAAATGTCTTTGCGACAAAAAGGAACTTATGCCCCTCCACAAGATGAAGCATGGGGGCTAAACATTCATGATGGCAAATGAGCCTTTGGCCCCATATGATCAAAATAAGCTATCCAACCACAAATTAAGCATAGCCAATCCACTAAACATGTCAAGATCATGTAAAGGCATTTACTCACAAGAGAGCATATATATGAAATTTTTTCAAAAACATAGCCATCAACCATGGATATAAACCAAGATTATCAAGAGCTAAGCCAAACTAACCATAGCTTACCAAATTAGCTCACAAAGACATATATGTCATTCCATGGTGAACAAAGTATATAGGAGAAGCCTTTCCTAAACAATGCATATGATACAAAATGCATGCAACCTAAGATACAAAGATGCCTATACATCATGTTACATATGCCATGCCAAATGCAAGAAATGCACAAAGGAAAGCTATACATATGCTACAAAGGAGCTCCCACACGCCAATTCAAGAAAACAAACAAACACCAAGCTCCCCCCGCAAACGAGTGAAAGTTGCTTGATCTAGGGGTTTGGTGAAAATATCGGCTAGTTGTTCATGTGTGGGTACATGGATCAAAGCTATCTTTCCTTTCTCTACGTTGTCTCTCAGAAAATGATACCTCACTTCTATGTGCTTGGTTTTGGAATGGAGCACTGGGTTCTTTGCAACGCTTATGGCACTGGTGCTATCACATTGAAGTGGGACATGGGTATACTCCTCACCAAAGTCACTCATGGTGTATGTGATCCAAAGGAGCTGAGAGCAACAACTAGCTGCGGCCACATACTCTGCCTCGGTAGTGGATTGAGCAACACTCGACTGTTTGCGGGAAGACCAAGATACCAAAGAAGAACCCAAGAACTGGCAAGTCCCAGAAGTGGACTTCCTATCCAACCGACACCCGGCAAAATCCGCGTCTGAAAATCCATGAAGCGCCAAAGAAGAAGACGCAGAGTACCAAAGGCCGAAGTCGGGAGTGTGTCGCAAATACCTGAAAATGCGCTTGACTGCTTGCCGATGCGAAATCCTCGGAGACGCTTGAAAACGAGCACACAGAAACACCGAGAATTGGATGTCCGGCCTCGTCGCCGTCAAGTAGAGGAGTGACCCGATCATGCTCCGGTACTCCTTCTGGTCCACGTGTTCACCTTCCTCGTCTGCATCAAGAGCTGTAGTCGTACTCATAGGCGTTGCCATAGCCTTGGAGTCCTCCATCTTGAACTTCCTCACAATGTCCTTGGTGTACTTAGCTTGGTGCACAAATGTTCCTTCCTTTGATTGCTTGATTTGTAGCCCGAGGAAGAACTGCAACTCGCCCATCATGCTCATCTCAAATTCCTCGACGCAAGCCGTGCGATCACGCTACGTGCCCCCCGCCTCGAAGCTTCCCGAAGCTCCCGGATCCCCGTCTCCGTCGCATCGGGCCTCCGGACTTGGTTTTGCGGCCCAAACTAAGAAACCGTCCACCAATGATTTTGTGGGCAAACCACCAAACCCCGCGTTCAAGCTTCGGCCTCGAACTGCCACCTTGTACCGGCCTATGTTCACGACTTCAACTTGCTAGTCTTGCACCACACGGCTCGCACTTGACCCCATCGGCCACCGGGTCCATCGAACCAAGCCTACTTGCCTCTCCGTCACCCGGAGGCCACCGTGGCTAAGGCCTTTCATGCTTGTTCTTCACCTGCACCGACACGAGTCAAGCCGCAACTTGTACCTACACACTTAGCCAAGCATCAGTCCACACAACGTTGTCAATCACTCATCACTAAGGGGCGACCCTCCACTGGTCTTCAGACACACCTAGTCTTCAACAAGCAACAACAAAGTAAGCTAAGACGACAGGAACCCAAAGCGCCACCAGCGCACAAACACACAACCCAAGAGGACTGGACCTACAAGAGAAAGTACACAGAGAATGCACGCACATCAACGAGTGTCTAACAACCCGAAACCGACGGAGGAAGCACGAGGATGCTCTGCAGAATGATGCCTCCAAGGAGAAAGCGACGCCGACCGACGCCGTCATCGTCCGCCTACCCGTGAGGAGCAGACCAAGTTTTCACCCGGCGGGGCCAAATGGGTTCGGTGGCTGCAACAACACCCCCAACGAGGTGAGCTACGGAAAGAACTGCAATCGTTGTCGACACCGACGAGAGCCGGAAGTCCTTTCGCTAAGGCCTCCAAATCCAACTCCCTGCGACTATCTCCCAAGCTTGGTTACGAGGCAAATGATGGAGAAGCAGCGAGTAATTCAAGATGATGCGAATGGGAGTAACTACAGGCCCACGACCCTGATAACGAAGCGACCTCGACGACCAAATAACGACCACCAGGAGGAAGGTGACACCCTCCCACATCTAGCAACACTTGAAGACGACGAAAAGTAGACTCTGTAGCAATAGAAGCCATCGTGGATTGCCGACAACCTAGAGCACCAAGGGGAAGATGAGACCCATCTCCCATCCCACTAGCGAAGCAGACGACTGGAGAAGGCATGGTTCCGCAAGCTGCCAGCAAACCACGAAACAACGATCAGCTGCATGGACCACAAGCAGGACGACGACGAAGCGGCGGCACACGCGAATCTGGATCGAGAGCAGGGCCGAGAGTCCCCAAGATGCAACCTTGAAGCCACCAGAAGCCGACGGCGGCCGCGCATCAGGCCCAAGCAGCATCGTTGCCCTCCGAGCCCCGGCATGCAGGTTGCAGCTCGAAGCAGCCCTACGGGATGGCCAGGCTAGACGTGCCAAGCTGAGTTCCGGCGGTCGGGTCCCTCAGCGCACGCATGGGATTTGAGAGGTGGAGGCAAAGCATTCACACTAGCAAAAGTGGCGACCAACAAGCGACCAGAGAGCGACCACCACCACAACCCAGGATGCCACACACGAGCACCCCCGCGGGAGGACCACGCCGACGGCAGTTGCCCGCCGCACCCATGCAGAGGGGGCCGCCGCCGGAACGCGAGCGCCCGAGCCGGAGGGCCCCCAAGGCCCGGACCTGGCCGCGTGCTGGTGGGGGAGGGCGAAGGCGGCTGCGCTAGGGTGGAGGCGCAGAGGTGGGTGGTGGGCCGACCCTTCCGCGAGCTGAGGAAAGCGGACGGTGGCCGAGGACGCCGGGTCAATGGAGCCGCTACCCTAACCCGCATCGAATCCGCCTCCACCAGCGCCAGATCCGCGTGAGGGATGACCCGATCCGCGGTGAGGAGGGGCGGATCTGCTACCTCCGCGCCAGAAAATGGTCGGGTGGCACCGCCCGTCGCGCTATTACCGGTGGTAGAGAAGAGGGAAGAGGAAGAGGGGAAATTAGTGCAGAGAAGGTGGAGCTCCTCGCCGCTGCCGTCCTTGTGGCCGCTGGACACCCGGCAGCCCGCTTGGGTAGCGGTAAGGCAGGGATGGGGCTGCGATGTTGCGGCGGCGGTGCGGTCGGAGGCCGCCCGAGTCGCCTAATGGGAGCGACGCGGGGTGTTTTATTTTTTCCTTCAGGCCCTGCCCCTTGGCTTTGTTCATGGATGTTTTTTAGATGGTAGGTGTACATGAGAATGAGATACCATGCACAGACAGGGAGGGGTGAAACAAATTATTTGGAGAGTTGAATTGTGTTCGCACCCAAAATTGGCACAGAGCCGATCAGGCTGACCCCACCGGGCAGACCGGTGTCCCTCGACGGTCTGACCGGTCGGGTGTCCTGTAGCCGAAATGGCAACGGCCACACCGGTCTGACCGGTGGGCCTGACCGGTCTGACCGGTGGACCCCGAGTCCGAGTAGAATTGAGGAGTCCTAGCGAATTTCGAGTTGTAAAAGGATTCCTTGCGGGGCAAGACCTCCCCACCCTATAAATATAAAGGGCCACGGCTGTTTGAGGGGGATCACCCAATCGATTATTACTTTCTACAACTTTTATCTCTCAAACCCTAGCTTTTCCAACCTCGTGCTTTCCTTGCTTGCCTCGACGACGATCAGGGACGTTCTGAGTGGCCTTGCCGACCTCAGAGCAACCCTAGGCGCGCCACCTCTGACGGGGTCCCTCCTGAGGCGGTGATCTTAGGTTTTCACCGTGCCTCTGCATACACCGGTCAGACCGGTGCCCCTGACCGGTCAGACCGGTCCCGGCAGGAGCTCGGCGAGTTCAGCGTTTCGACGTTCCGCGCGATCTAGCGCTCGTGTGTGTTGACCAGAAAAGTGTCAACATACTTTTGGTGACTCCGCTGGGGAAGAAAGATCAGGTTGCTAAAACCATTCAATCTAACCTCAGCCAGATGGGTGCTCGTTGTGAACTTGACACGAACAACATTGTCACCGCGTCGCTGGAAGATCTCTCTCCGGAGGAGCAGCAGAAGTTCAAGGCGCTACAAGAGTACTTGCAAGTACAATTCCTAGCTGGCGTCAAGAAGGATCAATCCGGCAAGGTGGTAAGATTGAAAGAGTTCGAGCTGCCGGCGATCAAGCTAAACGACAACAATGTTGAGGTAATTCCCACTGTAAGTAAAAAACCCCTGCCTGAAACTTCTCCTATGAAATCTATAGTGGAAAGTGATGAATTACTTGCTTCGTACATTGCTCGTTTAGAACGCTTAGAGGATCTTGAAAAAGATAGGACTTTAGGTTATGCTAATAATGAAACTAATAGTAGTACTCCTAAAGCTAATCCTCGGGGGTCTCATCCTAGCTTAGCACCTTTGCCTGTAAATAATGGTAATTATGCATATGGTTTGACACCAAATCCAGCATCTGGTCAGTATCCTCAGTTTCAACCGCACAGGCCAAACATGGCCACACCGGTTGAACCGGTGCAGGGTACCAGTCAGACCGGTGCTATGGAGTTGGTGCCCGACCAACCTTTGCCAATTTCTGTCGTGCCAAATCAGATGGTCCCTACGTTTTCTAATACAATCAGTAATGTTGGACCTCATTATAGTACGACAATGAATACATCAGCCTCCAAAAACATTATTCCGGACGATGTGTTTGAAAGTTACAGGCTAGCTCAAGCTAACTTAGCTCCCTATTTAAATAAGATAAATTTGGAGAATCCTCAACCACAACAGCCAAATAATCCTAATTGGGCAGAATTTAATAGATTTAAGGAAGATTTGGCTAATGTGGTAAAAACCAAACTTGGTGTTGACATTGGTAATACTAATTTGTATCAAAAACCATACGATCCCGAGTTTGATAGATTTCCTCTCCCACGTGGTTGGCGTATGACCGATTTAATTAAATTTAGTGGTGATGATGACCGAATTACATGGGAGCATATTAGTCAATACACTGCACAACTAGGTGAAGCTGGTGTCTATAATGCTTTGAAAGTACGTTTATTTTCTCTATCTTTGACTGGCACCGCTTTTGCTTGGTTTTCTTCGCTTGCTCCCGGTTCTATTATATCTTGGGATATGTTAGAACGTAAGTTTCATGATCACTTTTATAGTGGGAGCATACAATTAAAATTGACAGATTTAACATTGGTTAGGCAAGGAAGAGATGAGACTGTCTCTCCTTACAGTAAAAGGTTTAAAGAAACTAAAAACCGGTGCTTTAATTTATCAATCACTGATATGGACCTTGCAGACATTTGTCTGAAGGGTTTAAGGTCATCCATTAGGGATAAGATAGAGGGCTCTGATTTTCTTTCGGTTGCACAAGTTCAAATAAGAGCTTTAGTTGTTGAGAACCGAAAGAATAAAGAGAAAGATAATTTTAAATCACGTCGTTCTAATGTTCATGTTATTGATTATGATTCTGATAGTTTGGACGATAGTGATAAAGAAATTTATGCTGCTGAATTTGTTTGGCCCTCTAAAGAAAAAACTTATTCTTGTTCATCTCTTAAGCCGGCTAGTAAAGGTCGGCAAGAAGAAATTAAATTTACTTTTGATGTTTCCAAATGTGATCGCATATTTGATGAATTGCTTAAATCTGGAAATATCAAGTTAACTCATACTATTCCTCCACTTGAAGAGTTGAAAAGACGTGCATATTGCAAATTTCATAATTCATTTTCTCATGCTATTAATAATTGTAATGTGTTTCGTCGACAGGTTCAATCGGCCATAAATGAAGGTCGTTTGACTTTTCATGAGATGCAAGTGGACAAGGCTCCTTTTCCAATCAACACCATGGATTTACAGCAGCCTAAGGTACTGGTTCGGCCACATCAAGCTGAAGCAACTAAAGGCAAGAACGTGGTAATCGGGGAGGCTAAGCCCGATTTAAGAGGAAAGGAGCTGGTTCGTAAAGTTGAGTATGAGAAGACTCCTGATGGCAAAGAGACCTGCAAGGTTATAGTGAGTACCTCTGGACATGGGGGGCAAGGGTCGTCCACACCCGCTGATCAGCGACCGTCTGAGCCGTCTCTGGCCAGACCGGTCAGACCGGTGGAGGTGACCGGTCAGACCGGTGTACCCCCAGGCCGTCCGAGGATGATCAAGCCAAGCCGTCCGGATATTGGAAATTGGAAGCTTAATGTATTAAAGAATCAGGGGAGTGGTCCTAAGCCAAAGGTCACTTTCGACATGCTATTTGACAAGTATTCCAAGCAAAAGGCCGTTACAAGTGATCGGCCATTAAAAAAAAGGATGAGGTCACCTACACACCAAGGAGGGTCATCTTCACCTCAAGGGCTGCTACAAGACTCAAGGGTGAATCATCACAGCAAGGGCAACGCTTTACTCCACCATGGGCGTCATCAAGTTCAAATGCGCCACGCCCGATTTATGATGACAATGGAGTGATGTGGGTGCCTTATCAACAAGCCTTTCATGCTAGATGGGGAGGACAAAAATCAGCTTTCGACAGGATCTCCAGGCCTATCCAAAACTGATTGGCTCCTCGCCATTCTGGTCAGGGTTACCAGACCCGACCGGTCAGACCGGTCGCTACCACCGGTCAGACCGGTGTGGCCAGGCAGGCTGCGCCACCTCCAGTAAAGCAAGTCTACAGGCCGAAGCAAAAGGAGGAGGTGCAGAAGATGGATATTGATCCAGAGAGGACTACAAATTAAGATATTATTCAGATTGGGTCAATGGATGTGCACATTGGAGAGGATGGCAAAAGACCGATTGTTCCAAACAATAAGGTTGTGACATCGACTCCAGAGGTGTTTGCTGCTGCTAATGATCATGAGGCCAGTGGGAGTGGTTCCAACTCCAAATACTTCTTGCCAAGGTGGTGTCCTCCCGGATTGACTCGCACACAGAGGAGGAAGCTTCAACGCCTAAGGCTTCAAGAAAAGAGGGAGAAGGAGCTAGAGAAGCAGAGGGATGAAGCTTTCAACCAGTACAGGCCTATGGTACCTCAGGGGAAAGTGTGGAGAGTCAAGACCAGCTCCCAGTCAGCACCGGTCAGACCGGTGGAGGGGTCGGTCAGACCGGTCACACCGGTCAGACCGGTGGAGGTCGACGGTCAGACCGATGACCCAGAGACGCCGCCCGGTTTCTCTTCTTCGGTTCCCATGATTTGTGATGACAAGTCCGCATCGGATCTTGCACCAGAAGATGATGAGGAGCTGGTTGATTACAGTTCTTCACCCGAGCGCATGAATTTGGACATCAACGTGATCCATATGTCTATGGATGGTTATGTGCTCTCGGAGGAGGACGTTGCGCATCTCAACTTTGGGCCAAAGGAAGCTATTTTCCAGAAGTCTAAAGCTGCTGAAAATCATCTGAAGGCTTTGTACATGAAGGGACACATCAATGGGAAGCCTATCTCTCGCATGCTGGTGGACGGAGGAGCGATCGTCAACTTGATGTCGTATTCTTTGTTCAAGAAGCTGGGAGGTTCAAATGATGAGCTGATCAAGACCAACATGACCATCAGCGGTGTGGGAGGAGGCGAGCCGATGGGAGCTAAAGGCGTCGTCTCTATGGAGCTCACCGTTGGGAGCAAGACGTTGGCTACGACATTCTTCGTCGCTGAGACACAAGGTAACTTCAGTCTCATCCTTGGTCGTGATTGGATTCATGCAAATCAGTGTGTGCCTTCTACCTTGCATCAATTTTTAATCCAATGGGTAGGCGACGAGGTAGAGATTGTTCATGGTGATACATCGGCTTGTGTTGCAGTGGCCGATAGTCCTACTATGGATAATCATGAGAATCTTAAGTGCTTAACTGGTTTAGATTTATCTAATTTAAGGCTTATTGATTCTACCAAGGATGGCTTTGCTACTGTTGTCATGAAGCTGATCGTTGATCAGGCTAGAACCTCTCTTTTGATTTGATGGATGCAAATCTTGAGTGGTTGCAACAAAGGCGAGAGCACTATCGGGCGCATAAGAACGATATGTGTGAGGCCATCGAAGATTTTGATGATTTGAGCAAGTTGGGACAAGGGTTTACGTCAGCTGATCCTTTAGAGGAGGTTGATATTGGTGATGGCACTATACCTAGGCCGACATTTGTAAATAAGAATCTTGATCCTTTGTTTAAATCTGATTTAATAAAGCTGTTAAAGGAGTATGTTGATTGCTTTGCATGGAACTACAATGAAATGCCTGGTTTAAGTCGTGATCTAGTTGAACATCGTTTACCTATTAAACCTGGTTTTAGGCCTTATAAACAACCTCGTAGAAATTTTAATCCTGATATTTATGACCGAGTGAAAGAAGAAGTCAATCGGTTACTTGATGCAAAGTTTATTAGGCCTTGTCGTTATGCTAATTGGATCTCTAACATTGTACCTGTTGAGAAAAATGGAACAAAAAAGCTTCGTGTTTGCATTGATTTTAGAGATCTTAATAGAGCTACTCCTAAAGATGAATATCCTATGCCTATAGCCGATTTTCTTGTTAATGCTGCATCCGGACATAGAATTCTTAGCTTTCTTGATGGTAATGTTGGTTACAATCAAATCTTTATGGCCGATGAGGATATATCCAAAACGGCTTTCATTTGTCCGGGTTTTGTTGGCTTATTTGAGTGGGTTGTTATGACTTTTGGATTGAAAAATGCGGGTGCTACTTATCAAAGGGCTATGAATTTAATCTTTCATGATTTGCTTGGCATCATAGTAGAGGTTTATATCGACGACATTGTTGTCAAATCGGCTGGAGATGATTCTCATTTAGCTGATTTAAGACTTGCATTTGAAAAAATGCGTCGGTACAAATTAAAGATGAACCCACTCAAATGTGCTTTTGGTGTATCGGCTGGGAAGTTTTTATGCTTCATTGTGTATGAGAAAGGAATAGAGATAGATCCTAAAAAGATTGAGGCAATCCGGAATGTTAAAGCACCTACTTGTAAAAAGGATTTGCAAAAGTTCTTGGGCAAGGTAAATTACTTGAGGAGGTTCATTTGTAACTTGTCCGGGAAGGTGAATGCTTTTACTCCTTTACTTCGGTTGAAAAATGATGTTGACTTCACTTGGGGGGCAAAGCAACAAGAGGCATTTGATGAGATTAAGAGCTATTTGACTTCGCCACCCGTTCTTCAAGCGCCCAAGAGTGGTATTCCTTTCAAGTTGTATGTAGCGGCTGAGAAGGATGTCATTGGAGGTGTTTTGACTCAAGAAACCGAAGGCAAGGAGTACATTGTTGCATATGAGAGTAGAAGATTGCTGGACGCCGAAACAAGGTACACTTTTATTGAAAAGTTGTGTTTATCACTATATCATACTTGTACCAAGTTGAGGCATTTTCTATTACCTAGTACTTGCATAGTAGCATGTCAAATCGACATAATCAAATACATGTTGCATAAACCAATTTTAAGTGGTAGAGTCAGCAAATGGGCTTATGCTTTAGTTGAGTATGATTTACATTGTGAGCCATTAAGTTCAATGAAAGGTCAAATTGTTACCGACTTTATTGTTGGACATAGAGTAGATAAGCAACTTGATTTGAATGTCGGTTATGTTACTTTTACTCCATGGAAGTTGCATTTTGATGGATCGGTTTGTAAAGATGGTTGTGGTGTTGGGATCGTCATTATTTCGCCAAGTGGGGCTATTTTTGAAGCTCTTAACCGATTGGATCATGATTGTACTAACAACCAAACCGAATATGAGGCTCTTCTATTTGGATTGGAGATTTTGCATGACATGGGAGTAAAACATGTGGAAGCATATGGAGATTCTTTATTGGTGGTGCAGCAAGTATCCAAGGTATGTCAATGTCTAAATGACTTTTTAAATGCTTATCTTGATAAATGTTTAGACATTATATCTTGTATGGATGAATTTGTTATCTATCATGTGCTACGAGAGGAAAATCCTAGAGCTAATGCTCTGGCCCAGCAAGCATCTGGTTATAATGTTCGAAAAAGAAATTTTCAAGAACACAAACCGTTGCTTACAGCCGAGTGTTTTGCTCTGGAGGCACCGGTCAGGCCGACGCAGCCGACCGGTCTAACCGGTGACACCGGTCTGACCGATGTCACCGACCGGTCTGACCGGTCCCATGGTTCTGGGTCGGCTAACGGCACCGGTTTAACCGATGCTCATGACCGGTCTGACCGGTCCCCTGGTAAAAGTTCCTCCTCGGTTTTTCGTGACAAAGATGAGGTGGAGGATTGGAGAAATCTCTGGTTGATTATTTGCATAATCCTAGCAGTTCAGTTGATAGAAAAGTCCGACGATGGGCTCTTCAGTTTGTTCTTGATGATGGTGAATTGTATCGTCGGACCGCAGATGATTTGCTTTTAAAGTGTTTGGGTCCTGATCAAGCTAGGTTGGCTATGACAGAGGTTCATGAAGGTATTTGTGGTACTCATCAATCGGCTCCCAAGATGAAGTGGCTCCTCAGGTGAGCTTGCTTTTATTGGCCTACCATGATAGCCGATTGTTTTAGGTACTACAAAGGTTGTGAAGAGTGTCAAAGACATGGGGATGTTCAGTTGGTACCTGCTGTGTTGATGCATCCGATTATCAAGCCTTGGCCTTTTAGAGGATGGAGTTTGGATTTTATTGGCAAGATTCATCCTTCGTCGTCAAAGGGGCATTGTTTCGTGGCTACTGATTACTTTACCAAGTGGACTGAAGCTATTCCTTTGAAGAATATGACACATAGAGAGGTGATTGAGTTTATTACTGGACATATCATACATAGGTTTGGCATTCCGTAGACTTTGACTACGGATCAAGGGACTTCGTTCATATCCAAAGAGGTGCGTGAATTTGTTGATTCCTATGGTATTAAATTGTTCAATTCATCTCCATATTATGCTCAAGCCAATGGTCAAGCCGAGTCTAGCAACAAAACTTTAGTAAAGCTCATCAAGAAGAAGATAGAAGACAATCCTAGAAGATGGCATGAGGTATTATCTGAAGCTTTATGGGCTCATCGTATTTCTAGACATGGTGCTACTAAAGTTACTCATTTTGAGCTTGTGTATGGTCAAGAGGCCGTTTTGCCCGTTGAGGTGAATCTAGGCGCATATAGACTTGCAAAGCAGAATAATCTTGATGTTGAGTCATATTATGCTTTGATGATGGACAATATTGATGAAGTGACCGACAAGCGTATGGAGGCTTTGGAGGAAATTGAAAAGGACAAGAGGCGAGTTGCTAGAGCATACAACAAGAAGGTAAAAGCCAAATCTTTTCAGGTAAGTGACTTGGTTTGGAAGACGATTTTACCTATTGGATCTAAGAGTAACAAGTTCGGCAAGTGGTCTCCAAGTTGGGAAGGTCCGTACAAGGTTGTCAAGGTTTGTTCTGGGAATTCTTACATAGTGGAAACTTTGCAAGGACAGCGGCTTCCAAGGGCTCTCAACGGGAGATACTTGAAGAAATTTCATCCAAGTGTTTGGCAAGACGCTTGATAGGATATGGCCGATTTAAAGCAAAAATCGCCCTTAGACAAAAAAAACCGGTGAAGTGTCACATCAACCTTAAAATTATTTTTTAGACAACAAGCTTTACTAAAAAACAGAGGGGCATATGTTCGCACCCAAAATTGGCACAGAGCTGATCAGGCTGACGCCACCGGTCAGACTGGTGTCCCTCGACGGTCTGACCGGTCGGGCGTCCTGTAGCCGATCCGACAACGGTCACACCGGTCTGACCGGTGGGCCTGACCGGTCTGACCGGTGGACCCTGACTCCGAGTAGAATTGAGGAGTCCTAGCGAATTTTGAGTTGTAAAAGGATTCCTTGCGGGGCAAGACCTCCCCACCCTATAAATATAAAGGGCCACGGCCGTTTGAGGGGGATCACCCAATCGATTATTACTTTCTACAACTTTTATCTCTCAAACCCTAACTTTTCCAACCGCGTGCTTTCCTTGCTTGTCTCGACGACGATCAGGGACGTTCTGAGTGGCCTTGCCGACCTCAGAGCAACCCTAGGCGCGCCACCTCCGACGGGGTCCCTCCCGAGGCGGCGATCTTAGGTTTTCACCGTGCCTCTGCATACACCGGTCAGACCGGTGCCCCTGACCGGTCAGACCGGTCCGGGCAGGAGCTCGACGAGTTCAACGTTTCGACGTTCCGCGCGATCTAACGCTCGTGTGTGTTGACCAGAAAAGCGTCAACAAATTGCATTATATTATTCATCATGAACCAGCTTGGGAGCTAACACTAATGATTGTACATATTGATAAACCGATGCAGCAGGATGATAGACACTGACATCAATCTAGGATGTGTCGGCAATGAAGTCTTGGATCACGGTGCGGACTGCAATTGGTATTCTCACCGAGTGGGTTTTACCATCCAACCACGTCAAGCTCCCAAACGTGTAGCCACCCTGCACCCTCTGCCTCGCCATGAAAGTCACCGTAAAAGTTGCTTCCTTGCTACCACCCTCACTGAACTTTATCACCGAAGGCTCCACCGACACATCCACCCCCGCCGGAGCTTCAACAACGGCATGGTATGTCGCCTCAGCCAGGCCGACATTGGTGACCGTGCGCCTCACCGTTACGGACGACTCTTTGAGGTCCGGCACGGTGATGGATGGGAGGTTAAGCTGGTACAACTGCCCCATGTAGTCGACACAATCTTCCTTCGGCTCAAGACTGCAGTGGAAGAACTTGGTGTATTCGCCGGCGTCAATGTCGTAGACCAGGCCGGGATCCATGGCCTTGTCCGGGTCCATGTGCCCGCCTCCGAAATCGAATGGGTCAGCCAGTTTCCTCGGGACCCCTTCCGCTTGGATTGGCATGCCAAAACGATCAGCCACCGATGCTGCATATGCCATTAACCAACAACGGTGCAAGAAACACGATCAGCTTATGGACTGATACTAAAAAAAATAATTGAAGTGTTTATTGACTGCAGTGCGTGCCTGTGGTGACGATGGCGGACTTGATCATGGCCGGCGACCAGTGAGGGTGAACCGACTTGAGCAGGGCGACGACAGCCGAGACGTGTGGGCACGCCATGGACGTCCCAGACATGAACTCATATGACCCGCGCACAGCTGCCAAGATGCCGACTCCCGGTGCAGCTACGTCAGGCTGTTCGAACGGAGCGCGCGGCGGGATGGGACGCGACAAATTTTACACATTCAGAACACGGCAATCACATGGATGATGTCTTAACGCAACGCAAGGCAAGTGGTTTTCGTTACCTTTATTATGGCAGGGAACGCGACGCTGGGGCCTCTCGACGAGAACGCGGCGACCCTCGGCGACAGAACCCCATTGCCGACGACGCTGAAGGTCCGTGAGATCCTCACCACCGGCGTCCTGCGCGCGAGAAAGCTCAAGCATTAGCGGCAGGGCATCGGAAACGGTCGGAAACGCACACGAACACACACTGCACGTGCGACTCGTCCCTATGCATGGTGAATGGCCGGTGATCAATATAATCTCACTCACTTCACACTTCTCGCGTAGGACTCGATCCTGTGTGCGATCTCGAAGTCCACAAGCACGCAGGGCGCGAGCACCTCGCCGCAGATGACGTTGATGCTCTCGAGCAAGTTGCTGTTGTGCTGCGCGAAGATGAGGCCCCTAGCCCCAGCCTTGGCGACGCGGGCTGCGGCGCTTTGGAATCCTTGCAGCAGCGGCTTGGAGGACGCCTCCAACGGCGCGGAGCACAGCACGATCGTGCCGGTGACGTTGATGGACGAAAGCATCCGTTCGTCGCATCTGAGCGGCGGTCATGTCGGATTTCAGCAAAGAAGACACCCACAAAATTGACTAGTACAGTACCATTTTTGGTTACCTGCCAGCTGAAAGCTCGTGGAAGTCGTCGCTAATCAGGGATGCATTGTAGTTGAGTGATTGCCCCTGCGAATATAGTCACAGGAGTTAATTGAAAAAGAACATTATTATTTAGCTTTATTTCATGATCCAATAAACCTTCAAAACTAAGATTATATACTAGCACTACTTACCACTAGCTTCTCGTTGTTCCCGAGGGACACCACGGTCGGGAAAGACCGATCGATGGTGCTGGCTGCCACCGTCAAGACCCACGGCACGGCGTTCGTCATCGTCTGCGCCGCGGGGCCTTTGTTACCGGCGCAGAACACGACGGTGATCCGTTTCGCCACGGCGTGCAGCGTCCCGGGGATCTCGTCTGGGCCAGTCACCGACAGGGACAGCACATCCACGCCGTCTTTGATGGCGTCGTCGATGGCAGCGAGGAGCGCGGCCATAGGGCAACCGCCCGTCTTCCAGCACGCCTTGTAGACGGCCAACCGCGCGCGGGGCGCCCCACCACGTGCTACGCCGGCGGCGAGGCCGCCGTGGCTTGCGTTCCTCACTAGGCTACCGGCGATGGTGGAGGCCACATGCGTGCCGTGCCCTTCCATGTCCCTGGCTGACAAGTAGTCGTCTTTGAGCTGCTCGGCAGTTAATCCGCCGGTGTACCACCGGGCGCCGATGATCTTCCGGTTGCAGTTCGTGGCGTTGAACTTGGCGCCGTTCCGACACTTGCCTCTCCACCTCGCCGGCACAGGGCCATATCCAGTGTCGTCAAAGCTTCGTGATTCAGGCCAGATGCCTGTAACATATGCAGAAATTCATGGTCTATGAACAAAATCAAGAATGTTGATACAAGGATTCCAGAAGGTTGATACTGCTGATCACTACAAGTAATTTTTAAGCACGAAACTCAACCTGTGTCAACTACCCCAACGATGATATCTTCCCCGTACTTTGCTTTCTTGAGAAGGTCGGACGGCGACGATTGGTAGTAGTCAAGGCCAAGAAAATCCCAGCTCCGAGTTGTTGAGGTTTGGTAACGAGTGTTAGGCTTAACACTAACGACCCCAGGTAGACCTGCATCAAGGGTTGTTAACTTGTTACTATTGCATGTAAACATACAGAAATTTTGTTCTGGCAACAATGTGATCATAATATGGCTTTTACTCTTAATTGTCTCGGCTTGGGACTCGGTGAGCATCGCGGCAAACCCGGAAAATCCATGCTTGTAACTGTAGACTATGGATTTCATGGCTTCATCCTTGCTGTTGCGTCCATAATTAGCATGAGCAAGAGTAGCAAACCGTGAGTAACCACTCCTGCTTTCTGATGACCAGACATTGGAGCTTCAAGATGAACTATATTAGTCCCCTACCTTCCAAGAACAGATGTGAGTGCATCGTGGTGTGATGCGGTGACCACATACGGATCATCGTGTTTCTTCTCTCCCATGTAAACAATATACAGCTGCAATTTTTACACACAATTAATAAAAGATTTCATGGTAGAAGAGATAAAAGAACAAATGATTCAACAAAAATGGAGTTTCAGTTTCTTGCAAAAATTAAAGAAGCATTAATTCTTACTTTACTCGATGCATTAGCTGAAAGGGGAATCACAAGTACTAGCACCAGAAGAAAAGCGGAGCAGGCAGCTGATCGCAAATCCATGATTGATATATTTCAAGGATAATCTTCTGTTGTTTGTGATTTGATGGCCTTAAGCTCGTATTGATGTATATATATGTAGCAGCCATGGACATGGACCGCGTGGTGCAACAGGTAGACATACTTTTTCTTCAGGACTCATGCTTACACACGTGTTGTAAGACTAAATCAAGTCCGCGTAGATTATGAAAGTGTCGTTCTTTGTTGATTATTATTAGGTCTTGTTGCTTAAATACCCCTGAAGGGTATTCGTGTTATTATAACAAAATTAAACGATTGACCTGATCCAGAGAATACTGCTGTTCCTTAGAGCTAAAAAAACAAAGGTAAATCTCTTGGTTAATACTTTAGCTAGTCTCGCTGAAAAGATTAGGTAAATCTCTTGAACTACTAACATTGGCAATAAAGTTGCCAAAGAAGAACCTGTCAAGTTGATAGTCTTTCAATTGATTCAGCAATCAAAGCTTGTCTGGCTGTGAATTATGAATTGTTTCGCCGACAGATAATTTTGCTAAGTGCCTAGTTGCAATACACTTAATTTTAGCTTCACAATTACAGTTTGTGGACCAGCAGCGGACCCAGGAATTGGTCTTATATATGCTATTGTTAGCAAAGTTGACAAACCCCGATCACACTATTTAATACGGCCAGCATATATCCAATATAGCTAGTTGAGGCTTTGTATTGTTGATCACAACATCTATAAATATTATTTCAAATAATAGTTGAGGACTATTATTTTTAAAAGCAGTTGTATGTAAAATTATTTAAAACTAGACTCCTAACTATAATTAAAATTATTTACCTACTACTCTTATTTTTGAATACTTCAAGATGTGTACTTGACCTTTTCTAGTTGTGATTGATTTTATTAGTAATTACTCCATTCATTTTTCATTAACATTTACACTTTTTATTCATTTTGTATCGCACCTCCATATATTTTGTCAACATAAAAATCAATATTGTCATCGCTTCCTCACGTACATGTATAAATGGTTGACATGCTCATACCCATCATGTGTATATACCTTAACTAAGTATTTATATATTATAAACTAAAAATGATATAAATAGTTAATAGGTAATTTTGAATCGTATACTAGTTCACATTTGGACATTTAAGTATGATCAGGGACGGAGGCAGGGATTTTTTTTATATTTTAACCCTTTTTAAGCTAAAATTTTAAAAATAACCTATCCAAAACTAAAATTCTAAGAACTAGCTCTTTTGGTCGCGCCAAGATCCGTGGCGCGACTCATACTTGAGTCACGCCATGATGTGGCGCGACTAATGTACACGGTGGCATCAGAAAAAGTCGCATCTGACGTGGTGGACAGAGTCACGCAACACAGCCTGGCGCGACTCATTCACGAGTCACGCCACGGTACGTGGCGTGAGTCCAGTCACGTTCAGTTACGTACGTACTCCAATCAGACCTCTCATTCTCATTTAACCGTGTTTCGTTCTTCCTTTTAATTAGCAAATAAACTCATAAATTTGTGAAATTCGAGATGTATGATCTATAAAGTGCATACGTTCCATTTTAACTATATGTACTCCAAACCATGGTATATAAAGTGAGAAATCTAATTTCGAAATAGCCTAAGTATTATTGGATGAACAGATCAAATTTGCCAAGTCTGAAAATAGAGCCAACTAGTCAACTTTGAACCTAATTTTTGAGAAATTTTACACTAAAATCTTAGATATTTTTTTACTTGAATTTGGATGTTCATAGAGAAATTTGGATAGGTTGATGATAAATAAAAGCAAAGAATTTATAATTTAAAGGAGGCTTAAAGTTGGAAAGTTGTGATGTTTTCTACTTAGCAGACAGACTTAAAAAACAGCCAACTTTCCAACTCTAAGCCTCCTTTAAATTAGAAATTCTTTTCTTTTATTTATCATCAACCCATCCAAATTTCTCTATGAACAGCCGAATTCAATTGTAGTAAAAAATGTCTAAAATTTTAGTGTAAAATTTCTCAAAAATTAGGTTCAAAGTTGACTAGTTGGCTCTATTTTCAGACTTAGCAAATTTGATGTGTTCATCCAATAATACTTAGGCTATTTCGAAATTAGATTTCTCACTTTATACACCATGGTTTAGAGTGCATATAGTTAAAATGGAACGTATGCACTCTATAGATCATACATCTCGAGTTTAACAAATTTTGGAGTTCATTTGCTAACTAAAAGGATGAACGAAACACGGCTAAATGAGAGTGGGAGGCCTGGCTGGAGTAAGTAAATTTAACAATGTGATATGTGGGTAATATAGATGCAAATTTAAGAGGTTACTTTAAATTAGTTTTTAAGTATTAGTGGTGGGAAATTTAGTTGCAAATTTATGATGTTGTTTTAAATTATTTTTATAATGGTATAAGTGGATAGTTAGGATGAAGATTAGAAGGTTACTCTAGTTTATTTTTCTAATGGTAGAGGTGAGTAGAAATATATTTAAGGGTACTTTATATCATTTTCATATTGGCATAAGTGAGTAATTTTTTAGAAAACATAATATATCCAATGGCTATGATATCGATTTGAGAAGTTTGTGCAGGTCATGCTTCATCCTCCACAAGGGAAGAAATTACTAGTGGATCAAGAAAAGTGGTTGAAAGAGATCCAGCTCAAAGGAGGGAGTTAAAAAAAGACTCGTACCCTGGGAGCTCCTCAATAGAGATGTAGGATTCACGGTAGTGATTTTGAACTTCCGGAAACAAAATCATTATGCCTCCTTGATAGTTTGCTGGCACCATTATTCTCATTGATATATTTGTGATTTTGGTTGATTTTACTCAAGTGTTTGTGTTTATGAGTACACGAAATTAGTGAATTTGCAATAAAACACTTCCATAGCTTATATTCCAAGTTTGGTTTGTGGTTTATTTGACCTTTTGCCTTGCCTCAGCTTAAAACAGGAAGTTCCGGCTTTAGCCAAGTCAGTTTTAATCCTTTGCAGTGTAAATTTCATATTACACGTATTCACCCTCTCTAGGCTATATCAATGCCCTTTCAGAAGCCTTGTAGTATATATGGTTTAGTTCATGGGTTATGCATCAAGCCATAAATCATGTATGTGCTAGCTAGTTCAGTTAAGAAGTCTGAGTAATGTCTTAAGTGAAGAATGAAATTTCATCCAATTGCTTGACTCGATTTTCATGGATCCAACTTTGTCGTGTACTCATCTTGCATTAATTCTAAAATCCAGCATTTGTGTCAATCCTTACTCATATTGCAAAAACATGTCGAAAATGAGGTTTTCTTATAGAAAACCAAACTAAGCACATGATGTTAAGCTTGACTAGGAACTATGGAACCCAATGCTTTAATGTTATTTACAATTTATTCCTTAGATTTTAAAATGATTACTATTTTTTGTTCGTACCTCTGATTTAATTGATTCTTGTGGTCACACGTTCATAATGATGAGTTTTTGTCTTTTAAAATATTCTGTGTATTATTTTATCACTATTTGTTATGTTATTCTTATGTTATTGTGTAAGAACAACAATTTTAGAAAAGTAAAAAAACAGTTACAAAATAATATGAATAACATTTTAAAAGATAAAGTTCATCGTTACAAACACATGACCATAAGAATCACTTAAATCAAAGATACGAGAAAAAAATGGTAATCATTTTAAGATAAAAAGACTATTTTATTTACAGTTTAGTCCTTAGATTTTAAAATGATTACCATTTTTATCGGATCTCCAATTTAAGTAATTCTTGTGGTCATATGTTAGTAACGATGAGCTTTATCTTTTAAAATATTATTCATTTTATTTTCTAAACATTTATTTTACTCTCCTTCTATTGTTTTTTTACACAACAACATAAGAATAATATAACAAATAAAATATAAAATGGTATAAATAATATTTTAAAAGATAAAACTCACCATTATGAACACGTGACCGCAAGAATCACCTAAATCGGATGTACGTGCAAAATTAATAATCATTTTAAGATCTAAGGACTAAGTTGTAAATAAAAAGATTTAAAACCACTCATCAAAACCGTCCCGATTGCCAAATTTGAACGGTCTCGGTAGTTGGATGGTCAAAAAACCTACTACCTAGTTTTGGAATTCGATGACCAAAACTAAACTTTGACAAAAGTTGAACGGCAAAAAATAGACTTTTTCCTTTAATTAGCAGAGATGGCGGTACTAAGCACCCGACCCAGTAGCACGAGAAAAGAGAACTGATTAAAAAATCAGCATTGGTTATAATGATATATTTTCAAGGATAATGATTGTTTTTAAGAGTGCGAGTATTTTTTTTTGTTGCTTAGAATTTAGGTGAGAAGGACGGAAGTCACATACTTGGTCAGTTCGGTTTTCTCACCCAGCACAAGCAGAAACACAGAACACTGATCTATGAGTAATCAACTTAAAAATGGCAGACAACCAACCCCCCGTGGTCATGCATCAGAGTACATAGATTTTTGTTGCTTGGATCATTGTCTGACGACTCCACGATTTTGACAATTCAGTTTACGAATATGTGATATGCTCACCGCCTCTATATAAACCAATCACCACAAGAAAATTATTTGCGGTTAGGCTTGCGTGCTCACCTCTGCGGGAGATCGACCTTCTAGTCGCTGTCAACGGGGAAGGCGCGTCAGCGACCTCGTCCTCACGGAGTAATGGCGGCAGCGACACCATTTCGCGGCCTCCTCCGCGGAGGACCAAAGACACGGCCGCTCTCAGCCGCGGTGGCTGGGCCGGCCACCGGCACACAGAGGTAGTTTAGCAGAGCTGTCCTCGCGGTGACCATGATTGGCCACATGCGCACTGAACAGTTTAGGTTTTCTTTGGAACAAAGGATTTCCAAAACAAGAATAAGAAAAATGTAGAATTAGAGTGTCATGCCATTTCTATTCCTATAGAATGAAAAACACAGGAAAGTTAGTTTGTTATTTGTTTATTTAAGATTGGATATATATATGTGGGCTGTTTTGATCCCAAAGAAAGCTGCAGGTTGTTACTTCTCCGTCCAAAAAAAATATAATTATAACTACCTTTTTTAAGTAAACTAGTCAAAGAGCTGTAAATTTTCTACTCCTAAAAAGTCCCACAAGAGAGAACAAAAGTTGGTACATCAGAGGTTCCTTCGCTTCGCGCCTCTGCCTGCTCCCGTGTTGTCCACAATCGCGGCATCCTCTGAGAAAATTAATCATCACTGTCTCCCAAACCCCCTTTACCCAATGCACCGTAGGTCTCCCTCGCCCCGCCCCGCACTTCGTATTCTACCGTCGATCATCAGGATCAACCCCAACCGTCCCTTAACTCCCACGCCAGTCACGCCGCCAACCATGTCCTTCGATTGAACCCAAGACACGTTTTCCTCCTCATCTAATCCCCTGATCCGCAGGCCTTGCGTGCCGCCACCCCTTTCTTATTCCCTTCCCCTCGATGTGCACAGGCCCGCCACCACTCTCCTTCTCTCCATCACAAAGTGCGCCGACGAGAACATCATCGCCGCAGTCAGTCGGTGGTGAGCAGACGAGGAGGTGGAGCACGGGTGGCATGGATAGGGCGACGATCGACGACCTCAAGTCCACTCCGAGGACTTTCATCACACCCTTCTGTTCAATTAGTCACGGTTAGTGCATGTTTATCATGTTTTACCCCCTAAATTGTTCTATGTTTGGGTGCTTACATGTCCGATTAGATGCGGATAGATGTAATCTCGTGCCAAAGATGGGACTAAACTGATGCAATCACTATTGATTAGTAACTTCTTATGCCTCGGTTACGGCTAAATACACCTTTGCGTCCGCGCTTCATCACAAAATCGATGCATAACACCACTCAAGTCGACGGATCATGTATTACCATATTGGTAGATCTGGACAACATGTAGGAGGAGGGAAATGTGATCGATTGAGAAAACATTAGTAAAATATCTAGAAATTTCCAATTTTCTGAAACCCTAGATCCCTAAATCAAAGTCTCTCATCGCGGGATGTTGCCCATGCGTGTGCAAAAGTCACACAAGCACCATATCTGACCGATGTCATGCCAGATCTGTGGCCCCTCGAGGTCCTCTGCGCAGGACACCACCCGCGCTGACGAGCCCCTGCAAACAGCTCAAGCGACCGTGTTTGCCCAGATCCATTGCAGGAAAGGGAAGAGGCCACACTGCTACACTCATCGCGAGCCCCACGAGCTTCTGGCCCCCACTTGAGCAGAAGTCCGCGACCTCGAACGCGAGCCACTCCGTGCGGTAGTTAGCTTCAGTGCCGAAGGTGACCGGGAGGTAAACACGCCCCAAGGGGTATGCTGCCTTGCCGGGCACAACCCCATAGAAGGGCTCATCGTAGGTTGTTATCTTGCTGAAGTCGAACTTCATCTTCTTCAGGGTCTCGGTGAATATGATGTTGAGGCTGCTGCCTCCGCCAATGAGCGTCTTGGGGAGCACGACTCCATCCACCATGGCGTTGATGACTAGCGGGTAGGTCCCGGGGTCTAGGATATGGAACCCAATGATCTTCCCTGGAGAAGGTTATGGGAAACTCCGACCACCTCAAGGGTTGTGGAGTCTCAGGGTTGACGAGGCCGATCTCGCGCACTCTGTCACGTTGCTATCTGTGACTTTGAGCAACCCTGTGACCTCTGACAATGAAGTTGATCTCCCTGTTGGCTTCCTGGAAGGCGCCATTAGGATTGCCACCTGGAGGTGGTCGAGAAGGAGTCCTCTCCTTGCGGCGATCACCGTCGTTGCGATGGTCGTCACACCACTCCTTGGTGCGATCATCCCTGCGGTCGTCATAGCGATGATCATCGCGGCGATCATCACGGCGGTCATCTCGGTAGTCATCATGGCGATCTCTATCATCGCGGCGATCATCACAATGATAGGGTCGCCGGTCGCGGTCATCACACCAATCAGGTCCGCGGTACCGATCGTTGTAGCGCTGGTTGTTGTTGTTGTTGTAGCGGTTATCGTATCGGCCATCACCGCTGTTGGTCTTCTTGGCCGGCTTGGGCTCTTCTGGCACGCCAAGGGCGCGCTTCAGCTCCACGCAATTACGCATAGAGTGCTTTGTGCCATCGTGGAACTGACAAATGTCAACAAGAGTATCTTGGAACTCTTGACGGAGGAAGGTGTATCCTTGCAAATTGTTGGCCATTAAGACCTCGTTGGAGTGCTTGCGCATTTTAGTAGCATCGGAGGCTGGAGCCGCGGATGTGTTGTCGGTTCTGTTACCCTTGAAGTCGTGGACGACGACGTCTTGAGTATCCACGAGCTTGTCTACATACGCCATGAGGTCGGCGATGGTCTTTCCTCCAACCTCATGGATCTTCTTGAAGAGTTTGATGTTGGTGATGCCTTTCTTGTAATGGGTGATGACGTCGTCATCTTTAATGCCAGCGAGCTCGTTGTGGTTCTCAAAAAACCGGCTGATGTAGTCTTGAAAGGTTTCACCAGTCTTCGTGGTCACCCTTGCGAGGTGATGTGTGTTGCCGGGGCGGCTGTAGGTTGTCTGGTAGTTCGTAGTGAACAACCGGGAAAGACCTGCCCACGAGGAGATGGATTCTGCAGGCAGGTTATCCATCCACAGGAGTGGTGCTTTGCCCATCACCAAGGGGAAGTAGCCCGCTATGTGGTCTTTGTTTCCACCTGCTGCCGGAGCAGCTATGGAGTACATCTTGAGCCAAATATTCGGGTTAGAGTGACCGTCATATTTTTCGATGGTTGGCTTGAAGTCTTGGGGGGTAGTGCATGGTCCGGAGACGCCTCGAGAAGGTTGTGAAGTTGTTGACGGCGCTGGCGCCTGACTGGTCGTCAAGGTCAGTACGAGGTCCCTCGGGGGTGACGTACAGGTCTTCAGGCGAGTCGTTGGCTTGATAGTATTTGGCGTGACGTTGTAGCTCTTCATCGTGCAATGCCCAGAGGTCAGTTGCTTGGATCGGGTTGTTGGCATTGAGAGGGTCCGGGGGAACCGCTAATGCAGTCGTAGTTAGCACATCGCTAGATCTCGTGCTCGTCTCGTCGTGGCTGATGCTCATTGGCTGCAGGAGCCTGTGCGGCCGGGGGCAGCACATTAGCTACAGCTTGAGGTCCTGTGTTACCGCCGGTGTTTGGTTGTTGCACCACGTCGTTCTCTCCACCCTCTTCCTCAGCTACGGGCTGGAGAGGAGGTTGGCCAACGTTGTTGTTGTTACAAGGTCGTACCGACATACTCTTGGAGTGATGGCTTCATGCCGACCTGCTGTAGCCTTGGCTCCGTTCCTCCACTTGGGCTGTGGCCACCCAGATTTTAGCAATAGCTCGTCGTACTTCTGAGGTATCGGGCAATAGACCGATTTCTGCCAGGGCAGACCCCAAATTGGCTTGGGTAGAGTTGAAGACCTCGTGGCCAGCGTCCTCGAAGTCCCTCTGGAGATCACGCGCGCATGCGACGTCGTGGTGACGGGTCGTCTTGGCGCTGTTGCTGAATTACGACCTGACCCCCGGGGGGGTGGTCCGTTGTTGTTGTTCTGAGCGTTATCCCGAGGTGCTGCACCACCATGAGCCGCAGCGTCGACCTGAGCCGCCGTGTTGGCCTGATCGATCTCCGCCTGACGGTGTTGAGCTCGACCAGCATTGTCAGCTTCACGTTGGGCGCGTTGACTGTTGGTTTCACTGGGTTGAGCCGATACATCCGCAGAGACCACAAAGGTTTCGCGATCGGGGAAGCCGCGATGTGCCCAGACCTCACCACCGTATGTGTTGGGTGTTAGGATGACACGAGCGACCTAGAACTCGCCACAGTCCTAAGACTGTGCGGGAAGATGTATTGGGCGACCCTGAGTCGCTGCAGGAGGTGTAGGTCGTCGAAGTTTCTTCAAAGCGCGGCACTGACGGGCAGTGTGCTTGGCTTTCTTGTGGAGAGGGCAAGGACCGTCTGGGAGGTCCCTGCGATGTCCGCAGGCCGGAACCTGCGGGTTGGTGGAGTCCGATCTAGATTGGATCTGGATGTGCTTCTTCGCGTGGTCGGAGACCACGCAGACTGTGTTCCGCAGGTCGAAGGGCGTGCGGGTTGGAGTTGTCTTCGGTTTGCTAGAGCGCTTGATGCTTTCGCAGATCTTGATTGTGTCGGCAAGCATGGTTGCGACACGGTCGAACCCCACGACGAGATTGTAAGGTGTGGGTGGGTGGGTTTCCTTCTGCGAGTCAGATTCGACTTGCTGAACAGAGTTGGCCGCGGTGTTGTCGAGGACGACTAGGCTGGTGGCTGGAGCGGCAGAACCCGGCAGCATAGAGCCGAAGCTGATGTCGATGGGGTTGGCGAGAAAGTCCACCATGCTGGCAGGAAAGACGACGCCGTTGAACGAAGCCATCTAAGTTGCATGAAGAACTCTGGATCTGCCCCTACCTGACGCGTCAAGTGTCAGAGGTTTAGTTCTGCACAGCTCACAGGGGGTTAACCCCGGTGGTTTATTTAGGTTCGGTTGGGGTGATCTAGAGCTAAGGACTTGATGGTTATGCGAAAGCACACAGAACACGATGAGTTTATACTCCAGCAAGCTCCGATGACGCCCGAAGCCGAGCAGGCCTTAGCATACCTCCGGATCGCCAATGCCTTGGTGGAGGAGAAGAGCGCGGCCTCTAAAGCCTCCACGTCTTCATCAACCCACCACTCGCGCAGTTGATCTCATCGACCTACGCGCAGCCATCTCTCCCCCATCCGGGAAGAGGTCGCCCAGCACAACCCCGAGCAACCTGCCCGGCAGCCTACTGCTGCCAACGTTGGCGACCTCCACGTCAACCTCGACACCAACAGGCGCACTCACGACGTGCGCCCTTACGTCGACCAGTGCCACCGAGTGCGTGAGGAGCGTGAACTTCGTCATCGTCCGGAGTACGATCGCGAGTACGGCCAGCCTGGTGCCGTCCATCGCATCATGGAGCGTGAGCTGCGCGACCGCCACGACATCGAGAACAAGCGGTGCGCCCTCTACGACGGCAAGCACGGCGACCCAAGGCTTCTCCAGAGCAGCCAGGATCGACAGCCGTGCTCGCAGGTCGTCATCCCGGAGCGCAGCGTCCACTCCGCGCCTAGAGAGGCCACTCCGGCCAGAGGCACCGGCGACGACCTCGCCGTCAACGCCTTCCCAGCGCTGGCTCCCCGTTTCAGGATGGTGGACTACCCCGACAACTTCAAGCCCAACATTAAGCAGTACGATGGGTGCTCGAACCCTAACATCTGGCTGTCGACCTACTACGTTGCCGTCAAGACGGCTGGTGTCAACTTCGACCACATGGCGGCCTACTTTCCGCTGGTCATGGGTAAGGCCCCCTCGCTGTGGCTCAACAGCCTCGAGCCTGGCAGCATCAAGACCTGGGCCGACCTGTCCCAGGCCTTCACATCCAACTTCCAGGCGACCTACGATCGCCCTAGAAATGCCTTCAACCTCGGGAGGGTCGTGCAGAAGCCCAAGGAGCGGCTCCGCGACTATAACAACCGGTTCTTCGAGAACCGGAACGAGTACGTCGGCATCAGGAAGGACCAGATTGTCGAAAGCTACAAGAAGGGCATCAAAGATCGCAAGCTCTTCGAGAAGATCCATGAGTCTGGCGCCACCACCGTCAAAGAGCTCATGAACGTCGTCAACAAGCTGATGGACACAGAAGAGGCTCTCCAAAACCAGTTCGACGCTGATACCCCTGGCACATCCAGCGCCGCAGCAGACAAACTCCGCAAGCGACCTTCCGAGGTCCTAGCGGCTGAATGGCGTCGAGCCTCGACCTTCAACCAGGAGGAGTTCGACATGGTGCTCGACAGCGTTTGCGGGTTCCATGAGGGGGCTACCCACACTCTCCGTGAGTGCTCCCAGTTCAAGCGGGCCTTCAGCACCCTCGTGGACCCCAAGCGACCCAGGAACGACGGCAGCCGCCGCAACAACCGCCCCTACAACAACAATTACCGCCGTGACGACCGGCAAGATCGACACGATGATCGGCGCGAGGAGCGACGTGACGATCGCCGTGAGACCTCTCGCAGCAACCCACCTCCAGCGCCTCCTCGCGACGAGACAAACCTACCGCCTCCACCACCGGCAGGCAACCCCAACGGGCCTTTCCAGGCCACAACCCGGACAATCAACATGATCGTCGGGGGCATCAAGTCCGGCGTCAGCGGGAGGCGCTATCGCAAGGACAAGTGCGAGGTCCACCTCATCCACACTCAGCCAACTGCGTCTCTGCGTTGGTCTGAGCAGGCGATCACGTTCTCCAGAGCTGATCACTGGGTTCACATCCCGGATCCTGGGTCCTACCCGCTCGTCGTCGAGCCTACAGTAGATGGGGCCTTGCTCTCCCAGACCCTGATCGATGGGGGAGAGGGCTCAACATCATCTTCGTTGAGACCCTCAAGAAGATGGGCTTTGACTTCGACAAGTTCACGGAGTGCGACGAGCCCTTCTACGGCAGCGTCCCCGGGAAGGCGGCCTACCCCCTGGGTCGGGTCTCCCTCCCCATCACCTTTGGTACAGAGGCAAACTTCCGCACGGAGTACCTCAGCTTCGAAGTCGCCAACTTCAAGTCATCCTACCACACGATCCCAGGTCGCCCGATGCTGGCTAGGTTCATGGCCATCCCGCACTACACCTACTTGGTGTTGAAGATGCCGGCTCCAAATGGGGTCCTCTCCATCCTGGGGGACCTCATCATCTCCTTCAAGTGCAACATAGAGGCCCTCGACCTCGCCGCGACCTTCGCCGCCACTGATGCCTCCGCAGTCTTGGTCGCTGAGGCCAAGGCAGTTGACCTGAGCGACCAGCTGTCCCGGAGCAGAAGCGCACCGACACCGCCTTGGACGCCGAGCCCTCCACAAAGAAGGTCTGCCTCATCCTTGCCGACGCAGAAAAGATGGTGGTGATCGGCGACGGCCTCGACCCCAAATAGGAACTCGCGCTCACCAGTTTCCTCCGGGATAACGCGGACATATTCGCATGGAGTCCATCGGATATGCCGGGTGTCCCCAGGGAGCTGGCTGAGCACTCCTTGGATGTAAGCATGACGGCCAAGCCTGCCAAGCAGAAGCTTCGCCGCTTTGCAAAAGATCGCAAGGACGTCATTAGGGTAGAAATAATAAAGCTCCTAGCTGCCCGATTTATCCGCGAGTGTAAAAACCCGGTTTGGCTCGCCAACCCGGTCCTTGTACCCAAGAAAACCGGTCAATGGAGAATGTGTATCGACTACACCGACCTCAACAGGCACTACCCTAAAGACCCCTTCCCTCTTCCGCGCATCGACCAGGTCGTGGACTCCACAGCCGGAAGCGTCCTCCTATACTTTCTCGACTGCTACTCAGGGTATCACCAGATAGCCCTGAAGGTCTCTGACCAAGACAAAACGGTGTTCATAACGCCTCATGGCATCTACTGCTACATGGCCATGACCTTTGGCCTCAAGAATGCCGGCGCGACCTACCAGAAGGCCATCCAGAAGTGCCTCGAGCCCCAGATCGGCATAAACGTAGAAGCCTACGTCGACGAGGTGGTCGTCAAGACCACCCATGAGGATAAGCTCATAGCTGACCTCGCAGAAACCTACGCCAACCTCCGCGTCTATCACTAGAAACTTAATCCAGAGAAGTGTGTCTTTGGTGTCCCGTCCGGCAAGCTCCTGGGCTTCATGTTCAGCAACCGGGGCATCGAGGCGAACCCCACCAAGGTGGATGCCATCCTCAGGATGAAGCGACATACAGGGAAGAAAGACGTCATGAAGCTCACTGGCATGATGGCGGCCCTAGGTCGATTCATTAGCAAACTTGGAGAGAAAAGCCTGCCCTTCTTCAAGCTGCTGAAAAAGGCGGACAAGTTCGTCTGGACCGAGGAGGCGGACCAAGCTTTGGAGCAACTCAAGGCCTTCCTCACGACACCCCCGGTGATGGTACCCCCGGCGCCTGAGGAACCACTACTGCTCTACATCTCGGCCACCACCTGTAACACCCTAAAATTTTTAAATTTCAGGATGTTAATAGGAAAAATAATGAAGCAACAATTTCTCATAATTTCAAAATTTGCCTAAACAATTATTCTCTTTACAGGAAATTTAGTATAAGAAAAGGCAATTGTTTGTTTTTATGAATTAAATAAAATAAATATGTATGTGTGTTGCATTCATTTTGGTTGCTTTTGTTTTGTTTGATGTGTGTTGAAAAGAGAAAAGAAAAGAAAAAAGAAAAAAACCCAAACCCCTAAACCCTTCCCCTCTCTCTTCTCTCCCTCTCTCTTTTTCCTCTCTCTCAGCCCAGGACCTTCCGCGGCCCAACTTCAGCCAGCCCTCTCTCTCTTTCTTTTCCCTTCTGTGCAGCCCAGCTCCCTTGCGGCCCGTTTAGCCAGCGCCGGCCCACTCCACCTCCTCCCCTATCCCTCTCACTGACGGACGGGGCCCGCGTGTCAGGCCCATCCCCAACCTCCCGCTGCCGTCCTTCTTCCTCACCGCGCCGGCCAACTCGTCTCCTCGGCGCCCCTCTCCCTCTCCCCTTCCGTCCACCGAGCCCCATGAATGCGCATGGAGCACTCGTGCGCCGCCCCGCCACCTTCCCTCTCCCGAAACGCCTCCACCCGCCCCCACCCGAGCTTCCACAGCCATTAATGGCGGCCCCGCACCGAGCACCGCCGTGCCGCTTCTCTTCTCCCCCATCCTCCCTATATAAAGCGCATCCAAGCTCCCCCTTTCCCCCGCACCTCTCCACCAGGTTCCTCCGCTCCTCATCGCTCGTGCAACCGTCGCCCGAAGCTCCGCCGCCCGCCGGAGCGCCGCCCGTCGCCGATCTACTCGTCCGACGCTCCTCCCTCCTCTTGAAGCTCCAGGGTGAGTTCCCCTTCTTCCCCTCTTCGCATAGGACTCAACCGCGTCGAGTTTGGTCCACATGAGGCCGAGATCGAGCGAGCTCCGGCGAGCTCTCCGCCGCCCGCCGCTGCGCGCCGCCGTCCCGCCGCCGCGCGTCGTCTGCAAGCCGCCACAACCGTCCACGCCATGATCAACGGCCCGGATCAGATCCAGCCAAGCTCAAACCGGCCAGGTACCGGTCAACTGCGCCTGTCGCCGGCTGTTTTGCGAAAACCCCCCTGAAGTTTCTAATATCACAAGTATACCCTTCCACCTTTAAAGATCCTTTCAAAGGTCCTATTTTTAGCGTATAGGCCCCTAACCTTTCCTGGTTTTCCCACCCACCGTCCTTAGCTGCCTTTTATCACCTGAGGCCCTCAGATCTTTTGTAGTTTTAGGTTCTAGCCCCTGGTTCCTTGCGGTTTAGCCCCTGGAGTCCAAGTTTCTTCGCAGTTTAGCCTATAAACCTTGTTTAGCCCCTAGTTTTCACGTTTTAACTCCGTTTTGACCGTTTCAAGTTGCGTTAGGGTCATAACAACTCAAAGTACGTGTTAGGACCAATGTTGAACATGTTCTTTGTTTTATAATTTATTTAAATATTTAAATGTGATTAATCCTTATACACATGCTTTTCTAATTAAAATCAAATTAGAGTTCAACACGTGTTTTCATAAGAAAGTTAATATGCTTAATACTTATTAAATATTCCTTTCAATTAAAAGTTAATTAGAGTGTACCTCGGTTTTTATAATCAAACTTAAATTGATTAATGATTATGCAATTTGCTTTCTAAATAAAGCAACATAGGTTCTATCCTGAGTTTTCTTAATTAAATGTTAATTTGATTAAAATGAACATAAATGTGTTTTTGAGTTATAATTTGATTAGTTCAACTCGAAATATAAAGATATACGTTTAGATGCTTTACATGCTTCTTTTAAAATTAAATGTTTAATTTGCATAAATCCTATTTGAATATTTGTAAATAAATTTGGACTAGGTTCACATCGTCTTTTAAATATAAATATAACTTACTTAATTATTAAATAGGGTATTTCTCTGAAATAACCTATGCACATCTTTATTGAATTAAAATATGCCAAGCACATAGTCTTGTGTGAGATAATCCAAATCTCCCGATAGCTCCGAGTGTTTATGCGTTCGCGATCCTAGAGCCAAACCCTACTCTCTTTTAAGCCTCTCTTGCTTGGTGTATTGTTCTTAGTTGTTCCTATTTGTCTGCTTTGCATATGTTGTGCCTGATGTCTGCTTCGAGTAGAAGATCGAGCTGCTGACCGGAAGTCCTGAAGATCAAGAGTACCGAAAGAGCAAGAGCAGAAGAGCAAGAGTAGCTTTTTGTTGAGAAAGGCAAGTGACGCTAACCACCCTTCTACCTATGCTTTAATAAGAGTACTATGTGTTTAATTGGAACATGGAGAACCACCCAGGAAAACAGTGCAACCACAGTCCATATGGCTTTGGCTTAGCCAATTAATTAGATGTGTGAACGAACTGACAGCCTTATCCGAAAGGAGCAGAGGGGGTCAGAGTTTAAAGGGTATAGCCCGGTCCTCTTGGCCGCAGCCTTTGCTAAGGTGCTGTCCACTAGGGAGGGTTATGGTCCGCTCTGCTACTGTAACTATACGGGGTGTTGGACCTTTTCACATCTTTGTAAAGGCTTCGTAGCGTCCCTATGCAATCATACCTCGGAAGTGTGGTATTGTGCCTAGCTAGCACAGCATGGTTGGGTTCAAAGTTCCTCAGAACTTTTACATGAGCTATGGGTAAAGTGTATGACCTCTGCAGAGTGAAAACTGATCGATTAGCCGTGCTCACGGTTAAGAGCGGCCTGGACCCTCACATGATTAATATACTTAAAGATGGATTTTAATTTGCTTCTTGGTTAATTTTCATGGCCTTGCTGAGTACCAACCATAAGTGTACTCATCCTTGCTAACCGTTATTCAGAAGAAGAAGAAGAAGAAGGTGTATGATGTCCAGAAGATGGTGCTAGGCGTACGCAACCCCCAGTCGTTTGCCTGTGAAGTTGGAGCCTTTGCTTCCCAGGATTCCGCTGTAAATCTCTGATAATCTTTTTTTCTTTACGTGATATTGTTTCTATTATTCACTATGATGTCACTATATGTATGAGACTAGATCCTGGCATACATATAGCTATCACTTGGTTTTCTTCGGAAAATCGGGTGTGACACCACCTTGGTGGTCAGTTCGGTTCTGGTGGCTGAGCGACCTGAAGAGGGTAGACCCTACCCTGTCCAGCGACCTATCTATTACATCAGCGAGGTCCTGTCAGACAGCAAGACTAGGTACAGCTAGCCTCAGAAGATACTTTACACCCTACTTATCACCTCTCGCAAGCTCCAGCATTACTTCCAGTCGCACAAGATCAAGGTCGTCTCGGCCTTCCCCCTCGGCGACATCCTGCGGAGCCGCGACACCACTGGACGTATCGTCAAGTGGTCCATCGAGCTAGGCGAGTTCGGCCTAGAGTTTTGCCCCAGGCAGGCCATCAAGTCCCAGGTCATCGCAGACTTCATCTCGGAGTGGACAGAAATCCAGCAGCCTCCACCCCCGGAGCGACCTGAACACTGGAAGATGTACTTCGATGGTTCCCTGAACCTCGAAGGAGCCGGCGTGGGCGTCCTGTTCATCACCGCCCAGGGCGACTACCTCAAGTACGTCCTGCAGATCCACTACAAGGCGTCCAACAATAGCGCTGAGTATGAGGCCCTCATTCATGGGCTACGCATCGCTGTCTCCCTGGGGATCAAGCGCCTCATCACCTACGGTGATTCCAAGGTCGTCATCGACCAAGTCAGCAAGGACTCAAGCCAGGAAGGACACAATGGATGCCTACTGTGTTGAGGTGCGCAAGCTCGAGCGTCACTTCGAGGGGCTCGAGTTCCACCATGTTTGCCGCAACAACAACGTCGCGGCTGATGTCCTCTCCAAGCTCGGCTCCAAACGAGCGTTGGTGCCAGCTGGCGTGTTCGTCCAGGACCTACGCAAGCCGTCCATCAAGCTTCTCCCCGACCCAGAGTCACCAGATGATGACGCGACCCCACCGGGAGGTCGCGACATCCTCATGACTGAGGCAGAAGATGATTGGCACCTTGACTTCCTCACTTTCCTCCTCGAACATCGAGTACTTGAGGACAAGGCGGAACGCGAAAAGATCACGAGGCATAGTGCTAACTACGTCGTCGTCGGCAACGAGCTCTACCGGAGGTCCGCCTCCACTGGGGTTTTGATGAAGTGCATCCTACGATCTGAGGGTCTCAGGCTCTTAGATGAAATCCACGGTGGTGAGTGCGGCAACCACGCCGCCTCTACCAACCTAGTGGGCAAGGTCTTCAGGTCTACCTTCTACTGGCCTACGGCCATGGCCGATGCATAGGAACTTATACGTCGGTGCAAGGGGTGCCAATTCTTTGCCAAGCAGCAGCACGTCCCGGCTCAAGCCCTAAGGACCATCCCCCCGTCCTGGCCCTTTGCAGTATGGGGCCTCGACTCTGTGGGACCCTTCAAGACCACCCCTGACAGCTATGAGCATGTCATCGTGGTAGTGGACAAGTTCACCAAGTGGATCGAGGTTCGTCCAGTATCCAGTGTCACGTCGAAAGAGGTGACCAAATTCATCGAGGAGATCACCCACCGCTTCGGTGTGCCCAACAGGATTGTCACCGACCTTGGCACGACCTTCACAGGGGCTGACTTCTGGGATTTCTGCCATGATAACCTGATCGACGTATACTACTCCTCGGTGGCACACCCACGGTGCAACAGCCAGGTTGAGCGGGCCAATGGCATGGTCCTGCAGGCCATCAAGGACTGCATCTTCGATGGCTCATCACCTTACGCAACCAAGTGGCTCGCAGAGCTCCCTCACGTCATCTGGGGTCTCAGGACCCAGGTCAGCTCGGCTATGGGGTACTCTCCTTTCTTCCTGGTCTATGGGTCAGAGGCCATCCTCCCCACCGACATTGCCTTCGGGGCTCCTCGCACCCAGCACTTCGATGAAGGAGAGGTGGAGCAAACACGCAGGCTCGACCTTAACAGCGTCGAAGAGCACCGTGTGGCCGCGCTCATGCACCACACCCGCCATGAGCAGCAGCTATGTCATTACCACGACCGCAACATGCGAGAATGTTCCTTCAACATTGGCGACCTAGTCCTGCGGCGGATCCAGAACACCAAGGACATGCATAAGCTGTCTGCACCTTGGGAAGGCCCCTTCATAGTTAAGGAGGTCATTGGACCGGCGACCTATCGCCTCCAATGGGCCGATGGCCAGGGCATCCCGAACCCCTCGAACATCGAGTACTTATGTCGCTTCTATCCTTAGGATGCTTGTATCTCAATAAAAGCTATGTATTCTATCCTTTGTAATTCGATATATATAAAGATCCCCTTTCGGCAGTTTTCTTATCGACCTTCTTTTATGGGTCTCTATTTACTTTCTGTTTACCTCTCCCCCTCGACACGCTCGGGGGCTTTGTTTAAAGCCAGACCCGATGCGCTCGGGGGCTTGGTCTCAAGCCGGGCCCTTCACGCTCGGGGGATTGGCTTTGCCAACCTAAGGGTCGTTCGACCTGGGGGGCTTCACCTGTGCTCCCTTACTAACAGCTTTTACGCCTTTTATAAGTATTCTTGAGTCGTGTGGTTGTTCGACCTTGGGTCCAAGACCCTCCCTCTGCGCGCCAGCTGTACGTAAGCCTCCACGCTGAGCCGTGTAGTCGGTAAGCCGTTCCTCCACTGAGTTGGGTTAGCGGGGGAGAAAGGTCCGGGCAGCCGCATTACTTCTGCGTTCTTATAAAGAGTATTTAAGTCAAAATAAGGGATCACATCATTTAATTACAAACGACCTTTACATTCATGCAAGGTTTATCTTACATCAAAAGGGTCCACAACCCATTGGCACTAACTGTTTGCTACATCCTAAGATACATTTCAGAGGTCTATCTTCTTCACGATCTCCCCTGCGGCGGCCTGGATGTCTTCAACACCCACCAGCGGAGCTAGGTCGAGCTCCTCCCTGACCTTCTGAAGATCGAACATCGGCACATGGTACCTCACCGTGGCCAGTGCGGCAGCCGCGGTGAGCTTGCCGCTGTCCATCAACATGGTCTTCATACGACCTTCCGCCTCCTCCAGCCGCGCAACGAGCTCTTGCGGCCCGCCCTCAACCTTGGGGACGTAGAGGTCCACAAGGTACTCAACGGCCTCCTTGAGGTCGTCCAGCTCCTTCTGAAGATCTGCAGTCATCTCTTGATGATCAATAAGGGTTTGCATCACCCAACCCAGGTAGATTTCCAGTTCCCTGCATACACCAAACTCATATGCAGCCTACCGGGTATAGTAATACTCACTAGCTTTGACCTCCTTACTCTTCTCCTTGAGGATCTTCACTTGGTCTTTCAACTCCTTGAGGTCCTTCTTCAAGGAGGACTCCCTCTTCTTGGCCTCTGCAACCAACAAGGTCAGGGATGACACATCATGACGTAAACTTCAAGCATAAGGCTCAAGAGCATTCCCAGACATACCCGCAGCGGCGACCTTCAGCTCGTCTTCCGCCTCCTTCGCCTTTAGCCTGGCAGATTCGAGCTCCTCCTTCAAGGCCGCCATCGCCTTGTCCTTCAAGGCCGCCTCGTCCTTAAGTCGCTTGATTTCTTCTGCGTCCTCGATCCTGGCCTGCAGCACGACCTCCCGGGCCGTGGTCAGCTCCGCGTGAAGCTTGGCACCCTCCTTCAACAGGTCTGCCCTACCCTGCGCCCGCTCGGTGAGAGACTTCATCAACACACCACAAAAGGTCGTCAAATTAGGCTACCCAAGTGAATTGAAGAGCTAGTCCCAAAAGCACCAGAAACTCACCATCAATGTCCTCCCGATCGTTTGCGACGCTGCCTTGATCGTTGCCGATGCCGCCTTGAAATCGTCAAGGTCCTGACTGTCAGCAAGGATGTCCTCTTCCCATGAGGTGCCAGAGTAGAGGCACTGGTGAATGTCGTCGTCCCCGCCCCCTCCTTCGGCCTCTGCCTCCTGCGTCTGCGATAGGCCTGACTCGGGTCGGTCCTCCTGTCGAAGACCTTCCCCTTGTTGAGCATTATCTGACGATGCCGCACCCACGGTCTCAGGGACCTGGCTGGTGACATCACTGCTTGACGTTGATGGTGATTGGCCCAGTGACACCTTCTCGAGCTTGAGCCCAAAGGCCTCTTGGCCTGAGGAGTTCTTGCTGTTGTCTGATGCAGCAAAGGTTCCCCTGTCCAAGGTGCAGAACTTGTCAGCACGACGTACTCAGAAAGCTGCAAAGGGTGAGCAAGCACAAAATCAAGTTCAACGACGTACCCACCGCCAGGTTTCAACCGAAGCTTTAGCGGCCTGGGTGGCACCCGCCTCGGTTTCTTCTGCGACCCTTGTCGCCCACACCCTCAGCACTCGGCTTCGGGTGCTGTTCGTCTATAACCCTGATCGGGGTTTCATCTCCTCCCGCGGCCACCGTGTAGACCGACCCTACGCCGAATGCACGCGACCTTGCATCATCATCCTCGCCAGCATCGGTGATGACCTCGACGCTGACCGTCGCAGTCTCCGACGATGCAGTGGTGTCCTTCCTCTTCCTCTTCTTCTTCTTCTTCTTCTTCTCCGCCTCGATGGTGGCGGAGACGATCTTGGCGGCCTTGTGTGCCGGCATCTTCCCAGCGACCCGCCGCGAGCCGCGGGTGACCGGTGCGGAACCTCCCGCAGCGGGATCTTCATCTTCACTACCTCCCACCGACGAGTCGGAGAGGTAGTTGTCGACGTACTCTTGCGGCGGAGCCTGGATGTCCTCCGCCGCCCAGACTTTGAAGCTCCACTCACCCTCATCAGAGAGGGGAGCCGGGCTCCAGAACATGCCCTCGTGACCCTGCATCAGGCGACCTTCGTCTTAGATCAAGGGACAACAAACTCAAGCAAAAGGAATCAAGGACGATCAGCAATGGGCGACTTACCGCTTCGGTGGGGTGCTTCAGGGAAAACACTTTGGGGCACGTCCGATTCCAGATCACCTCATTGAAAAGCTCCCTCACCCGCGCCACAATCTCCTGCTTGGAGACCTTGCGCTGCGCTACGCGGGTTGGGACGGCCTGGCCTCAGTATTCGTAGGCCGGATGCACCCGATCTTTGATCAGTTGCAGGAGCCTCCGGCTGAAGCTGATTGCCACCGCGCCGCCCGTTAGCCCTCCCGCCTTTAGCGTTGCGAGGTTCTCCAGCAGCGGCTTGATGGCGTCCATCTCCCGCAACATCAACTGGTTGCTCTACTCTGGCACCGGGACCGGCGCGAGCCCCGACCTAGTCGCCAGCGCCGGCTTCAGGTTGTCGATGTAGAACCACCCTCGCCTCCAGCCTTGGGTGTTGTCCGACAGCTCCATGTCGATGTACACTGTCTTCATGTGGTGACACAGCATGAAGCCGACGGACCCGACGACATCCTTCTTCCCCGTCTTCTTCAACTCGAAGAAGTACCGCCACAGGTCGAAGTGTGGCAGTATCCCCAAGTACGCCTCACACTGGTGGATGAAAAACGAAATGGTAGTGATAGCGTTGGGGACGAGGTGTACCAGGTCGATCCTGTAGAAGTGGAGAAGCCCGCGGAAGAAGTCGCCCGCGGGGACTCCAAATCCACGCTCCACGTGCGTGATGAAGGCGACCGTCTCTCCGGTCCCCTCGGAGGGGAAGGCCTCGCCGGCGGCAGGCCTCCAGCCTACCTGCTCCCTAGGCTTCAGCAGCCCGCGCTCCACCAGACCTTGGAGCTGCACCTTGGTCATTGTCGAGGGCTCCCAAACGCTCTCTGGGACAGGCGCAATCTCTAAGGCCATCTCTTCTTCGTCGAATTCGGTGGGTCTAGCTCTAAAAACTACCAAGGACTTCGTGCGCATGCGGCGGTGCGCAGTGCGGCGGATCTAAGCACGGTGGCGCCGACGAATCTGCATGGAAAGCACTTGGCGGCAGCACTGAAACCCTAAGGATTGCGTGGAAATGGAAGTGAGTGGGGTCCCCGGCCCCTCACTCGGCCTTTTATAACTGGGCCACAACAAGTGCGGTGGGCCGCGGCATCCCAAACGTCTCTTAGGGTCCGGCTACATTCCCGGTGACCCAACAGATACATCGCCCAACGGCTCTTTTGGCCTAGTGGTCACAGGCAGTAATGGCTCGCGCCGTGTAGGAATCCATGCCTGTTGGCTCTCTTCTCAACGGCCTGGCGTCCATGGACTCGTTATGCCCTACTTCAAGCCCCATACTAACGCTTTCTTCAAGGTCTCTTGACCTCCGACAACCTCCGGGTCCATAACATTCCCTTCATAAGGTCGACAAAAGGCACTACTGCTTGATAGGTCGCCTCAGCCTACAACGGCGGGTTCACACCCCGGCTCCTAGACCCCGCTGCCTACTGGGCTGCCTTAGCCTTTACGGCTGGTTTATACCGACGGCCCTGTGCTTAATGGCTCTACTGCCCATTGGCGACCTCCTGGTCAAGTAGCCCCTCCCTCAGGTCGCTAAGGCCCTGCTGCCTTCTAGGTCGCCTAGACCTATGGTTTACAGGTTGATGACCTGTGTTGTGTCACTGCACAACGGCTGTGTCGATTCAGGTCGACACGGGCTTCCCGTCTCTACTTAAGGCCTCCCGAAGGTCGGCGTGCTATTACAGCCTCACTGGGACCTTGGTAGCCATACCATTGTCACTCAGGCGCTCTACAACTACTTGCAAACTGACATTTATCATGAATATGCGTATTTACAGCTTCATAAGCTACAAGGAATTTGGCCCTTGGCCAATTACAAGATACAAAGACATTTGTGGCCCTGAATTACCTTCCAAAGTGCTTATGACTCAGTCTACACTAATAAGGTGTGTCGCAAGCTTTCTTCTAGCTTCAGGACCTACTCGACGACCTCTAAACCACTGTAGAGGCAGCTGCCACGTAGCCACCTCTACTCGAGCTCCAGCAGGTTTCCTGTGGTGCCTAGCATCAGGTCTGAGCTTAACCACAAGATTCCAAATGGAGCGAGCTTCAACACCAGCCTCGCCGGGTGGAGCGTCGTGTTCACCAGCATCATGTCGGACCTCAGAGTGTCAGGGCCGACGATGAAACTGCTGCTTCATACTCCGCCTGGGTTCCTCAGCGGGACCGGGAGAAGAGGCCAATCGAGTTCTTCGAGCTTCACAAGCATTCTTCTAGCTTCAAGCATAAACTACATCAACTCTATGCTCTGGTGGGCGCACATAAGTCCCTAACATGGAAATATTACTACACAGACTGGCCATGGTTCACCTTTGAAGATTGGGCGGTTTGCTTCAAGGTATGTGTGTCTATTTATACCCCCAGCACCTACTATTTAGTCTTATCTGTAAGCCAGCTTGTGTGGCGTCCTCATCCTCAAGATCACTATACCCTCGTGGGACACGAGCTCACTGTTCGCCCGTGGGAGGCATTGGCGCGCCTTTCCCCTATCTGACAGCATTCTGGAGCATCTTTGTATCTTGCGGGTGACAACGACCTGTGCTTCGCTTGGAAGCCAGCCTGTGACCTTACAGTGTACCCGTAACTCAGGCTGTGTCAGCCCCGGCGCCTGATGACTTCTGCAAGATTCTGGGTTGTTTGTCCTATTGGATTGGCTACACAGAGTACAGTTCTGTTCCCTGAGCAGAAGGCTGTAGGTTCGGCTATTTCTTTTTTTCTTCTTCGGAGCATCAAACCGGCCATTCTGGTCGCTTTACTGCTCGGGGGCTACTACACTAGTGCGTCTCACGATGCCCTATTTTCTCCAGGTCGCCTCGATCTATTGGAAGCCTGCTTCCACTACTTCTCCGCTCGACCTACCTTCGGTAGGCATGGCGACCTTTCCGAAGGTCGCTGATGCCATTATATCACACCTGACTCAGGTCAGGTCGGCGGGTTCTTCAAGATCTACGCCTCGCCTTCACTTCGACCTTCTGGTCCTTTGTTCCAGGAGCTCGACGTTCAACTTCATTCACGCATCAGAGGGGTTGTTCTTTTTTGGATCCCCGTGCACCCTTCACGACCTCGACGGTGTTGCGCCTTCGCTACTCTTTGGCACAACTTCGCTTCGGCTGCTATGCCTACACGATGATCGGAGGCTTGAGAGACATGGGTACCCATGGGTCCCCACCGGCCACGGTCCTAGAGGTCCCTGACAAGTAGACCCGACCTTTCAGAAGACCCGCCGACCTGCCAAGTGGGCCCAACGACCTTATCTACAACCCCGACGACTCTGGGCGACTTGATCAAGATCCCTGAAGATCCGTTGAACTTGGCGTGCAAGCCAAGACACTAGGACGTGGCGCACCGCCGTCTGTAGCCTCGAGTATCACGGGATACTCCTTGTAATCCGGGAGATAAGCTTCCCGCAGTTGTAACCGACCCGGATATGGGTCCACCTGTAACATCCCGCATTTTCAATACGGAATGTTAATAGTAAAAATGAGGGTTTCAAAATTTTTGGTGAATTAATTGAGTGCTTGATAATTTAATTAAGGATGTCTTCTATTTTCTCTCCTAAATTCCTAGATTTATTTTTGAGCTAATTAAAAATTTCTAGGAAATATAAAATGTTAGTGTGAGAACCTTGGAGTTTATTTGGGTTTAGTTTGGATTTATTTGTGTGGGATTCAAATTTGAATCAAATTAGAAAAAGGTTTAGAAATAAAAGAAAAGGAGAAAGACTTCAAACCAGGTTTGGGCCTCAAGTCCACAGCCGAAGTCTACTCCAGGCCCTCCTTCTCTTTTTCTCAACTCAGTTTCGCACCTCACACTTCCCCGGCCCAGCAGCTTCGCGGTCCAGCAACACCGCCAGCCCACGCGCGCGTGCTTCGCTCCTCTCTCTCTCGCTGACGCACAGACTCCACTCGTCATCCGCCACATCGCCCCTCACCTTTTCCCCTTTCTCCCCTTTTCGCTGCGCCGCGCCAATCCGGCGAGCGCTAGGTCGGCGAGCTCGCCGTACGCGCCCGTGGTGATGGCTCGGATGCGCGCCACCTCAACCGTGCCTCATCCAGCCGTCCACGCCGTGCCGCGCCGCCTATATAAACACCACCGCGGCCGCACCCCTGACCTAACCACCCTTGGGGTTTTCCCCTGTCTCCGCCGTCGCGCCTGAGGAAGAAGAGGAAGGGGAGGGGAAGGAGGCGGGGAAGGCCGTCCGTGGGAGCACGTCGAGAAGCCAGAGCCGTCCGTGGGAGCTGATTGACGAGAAGCCGGCGTCGTCCCTGCAAGAAGCCGCGCCGCGCACCTCTGCTTCCCCTGCTCCGACCTGTTCCGCCGTCGTCCCGCATCATCCCCCTTCACCGCCGCTCTGCACGTCGACCTGTGGTCATCAGGTGAGCCTGTCAATCCCCTCTCACCTGTGTGAGTCGGCCTTCGCACCGAGGGGGAAGAAAGGCCCCGCCTTGACCATGTGCCCGACCTCGCACGCGCCGTGCCGCCGTAGCTGATCACCGTCACTTGTGACGCCGGCCATCGAGCCGTGCCTTACACCTGCAGCTGCCGCTGCCTTCACTGACACGCGCGCGCTCACCGCTTGGTCCTGTGCCCTTTTTGTTTTAATCACCGGCGACCTCTGCTGCCCTGTTCGCCGTGCCGTCACGGCCATCGCCGCGTCGGTTTGCCTTTGTGCACGCGCGAGCAGGGGAGGTAAAAGCCCCACCTTTAGGGCTTTGCCGTGGTCATCTCACCGCCAGCACGACCGCGCATGCTCACGCGTCGTCGTCCAGCCGCGGATGCCCTGATGCCCGCCGTCGCACGCGCCGACCAGTGCACCGCCTTGGCCAAGCCGGTCGTGTGCGCTTAGGCAAAGGGGCAAAGCCCCAGTTTTGGGCTCGTCTACCTTCGCTTGATGCACGCACGCGCGCAACTGGCATTTTGGCACACCCACACGCCCTCGCTGGCCGTCGCCGCACTGCACCGCCGCACCCGTCCATGCGCCGCCGCTGTCGAGCTCATCTCCGGCCAAAGGTCCGGCGTTTCTTGGCCTGGGCATGTGCGTAAACACCTCCTGAGTCGCGCCATGTCGCTCGTGTACCAACCCTGGCCACGCCTCGCTACCGGCAAGCTTTGCCGCGCCGGAGTCCCTCACGGGCAATTCATCGAGCACCTGTGGACGCCGGCTAAAACCCCCAGGGTTTAGTTTGCACACCGTCGCCCACACATGCGCGTACACGTAGAGGATCCGGAGGATCCCGTGCGGCTGGCCAATGCCGGCCGAGTCACACGCGCAAACGCACCATGCCGCGCCACAGGGATCCGCCCTGGGATCCGCTGCACCGCGCCACGCGGGCAGCCACGTGGGCGAGCGCTGGCTTAAAGCTGCCCAGTGTCCGCCACGTGCGCACGAGGAGATGGCCTGCAGCCGGCTTAACGCCCTGTTTGAGCCAGTTAGAGATAGCCTAGAGCTAGCTTGGAGATTGCAATATTGTATATGCGTATTTGATTTTCAGAAATCTATTTTATCTTTGGAAATTCATATTAAATCTGTTTTAACTCCGAAAAATACAAAACTTCTTCTGAAAATCTTCTAAAATTCCAAACTCCACGCTAGGCTAGAGTTTGCCTCTTTTTGGGTCTTATTTGTTCTTCGTCTTGGATTTAATACGATTCTAGGAGCCACCGGGGGCGGAGAGCTGAACCAGGACTACGACGACGACCTCGGCTACGACGACTACTCGCACCCAGGTTCACGCCCGACCAACTTTGAATGCCCATTAGGCATTGCTTTAGAACTGCTAGCGCTTTACTTATGCATGATGATGATTATGATGAGACCATGCTCAGCCTCTTTTAAATACCTTGTCCTTGATTGACCTACTACTACTATATTTACGCGTGATGATACGCTGAGCTTGCTGTGCATGTGTTGGGATATCGTGGTAGTATTCTTGGCGTGTGTGGGGAAAAACCGACAGGAGAAGGTGTTTTTGGGATATTTGGCGGGGGTGAGCTCAAGACAACCCGATCCGGGATCGGGGGCCAGGGATCGTCTTCTCGGGCGATGCCCAGTTTGGTACCTATGGCGGGTACATTATTTTAGGAGCACAGATGTTGGGGTTTTTTGTGATGACTTGGAGGATAGGAGCTCGCCCCGGTCTGAAATCGAGTGGGTCACTTTGTTACACGGGACTTTCGTACTGTAACACCCTAAAATTCCATCACTAAAATAATGTAGCAACATGGTGTTTTAGTTTTTGTTTTCTAAGGAAATAATAATTTATCAAATAAATTTGGCTCTAAAAATATTTAAATATCACTTTTGAATAATTTTAGAATCAATAAGTGCTTGTGCATCATATTTTGTTTGCATGGTGTTTATATATGTGTTGGTGTGAAGTTTAAAAAAAAAGAGTTTTGGTTTGAAAGTTTGAAAGGTTTGAAGTGTTTAAATGTTGAAAAGGTTTGAAAAAGGTTTTGAAAAAAAAAGTTTAGAAAACCCCCTCAAGCTCTCCTCCCTCCCTTTCTTTTCCAGCCCGGCCCTCCCCCTCTCTCTTCTTTCGGCCCAAGGTCGCAGCCCAACCAGGCCGCCGACCTGCTCTCCCTCTCGCGGCCCATCTCTTGCTCTCCCCCTTGTCCCTTCGCAGCCCAGCAGCCAGCACCGGCCCGTTTCTCTTCTGGCCTTTCTACCGCGCGGCCCAGCACCACAGGCGGCCCAGCAGCCTAGCTTTCCCCCTCCTCCTCACCCAGTCGCTGCCTGGCGGGCCCCGCTCGTTAGCTCCATCCCCTTCCTCCGGCCGACCCCCTCCCCTCCTCTGCTTTGTAAACGGCCGCACTGGCCGGCCGTTACCCCGGCCTTCCCGCCTCCTCCCGCCTTTAATCCTGGCCATCAAGGCGCAATGGAGCACCGGCCGCCATCTTCTCCCTTAATTTTCTTCCGTTTCCCCTCCAATCAAGGCCTCTCCCTTGATTTCCCATGAAACCGCCGGCGCCACCTATGGCCATTGAAGGCCATTGCCCCCGTTGCCGCTGTCTCCCCCTCCCTAGCCTATATAAGCCGAGCCAGAGCCCCAGCCTCACCCCTTTGCCTCGCTCACACCTCTCCCCTCTCTCGCGCGTGCCATCGCCTTGTAGAATTCCGACCGCCGGCCACTGTTGGCCGCCCCGGAGCTCTCCGCCGTCGGTGAAGTGCCCTGCCCCTCTTCTTTCTTCTTCTTCACGTTCATCGCTCACCCGAGCTACTCTCTGACCCAGGACCGCCTCTTCCTTCACGGGGCCGAGCCATCGCCCGGAGCGCCGCCGTCGTCTTCAACCTCCAGTCGCCGGCGTTTGGAGCCCCCTCGTCGCTGGTGTGCACCTCCTCGGGTCCTCCTCGTCCTCGCTCGTCGTACGCGCTGCTCACTCGAGGATCCGGTGCCCCGGAGCCCCTTCTTCCCCGCCGACCGAGCCGCGCCCCTGCTTTCCTCCCCTGAGCGCCGCCCGAGATCGATCTCCGCCACCACTGCCTCCCCGTCGCTGTTCGCTCGCCGGTTCGTCTCCGTGTGGTGAGCATTCCCTCGCCGCCCTGTTTTTCCTTCGCGCCTAGAGCCGTAGCTCCTAAGCCCGCTCGCCGGAGCTCCGCCGTCCGCCTCGCCGGACGAAGCGCCGCCGTAGATGCCTAGCCGCCCCTCTAGAACCCCTGGTTAGGTTTGCCGTGTTCTTAGCTGCGCGTAGCACCTTTCCGCGTTGCAAATCGTGGCCGGACGCGCCTTTTTCGTGGTCGCCGGCGAGTTCGCCGCCGCGCTCCGCCGTGCGCCGCCTCCCTCCGGCGCGGCCGCCGCCGCCTGGCCGCTTGCGCGCGTGGCCAGCCGCCCGATCTGGATCTAGCGGCCCAGATCCGCCCGGCCGCGAGTCAACTAGACCGCGTACCGGTCAACCAGAAGCTGACCGCCGCCATTTTACAGAAAAACCCCTGAGCTTTCTAATATCACAACCATGTCCTTCCACCTTATAAAACTCTTACAACCAGGTCCTGTTTTCTTCGTTTAAGTCCCTGAACTTCCTAGATTCTTCCACCAGAGGTCCTTTTCACTCCTTTTTGCATATAAACCCCTCTGTTTATATGTATAATTATGTTTCTAGTCCCTGGAATCTTCCATAAACACCCTGTGAACCCAGTTTATTTACAGAAAAGTCCCTGAACCTTGATTTGGCTGTATCTTTTGCGTTTTAGCTCCGTTTCCACCGTTTCAAGTTGCGTTAGGTTCATATCAACTCAAACTACGTGATAGGACCAATGTTGAACATGTTCTTTGTTTTATAATTTATTTAAATATGATTAAATCCTTATACACATGCTTTTCTAATTAAAATCTAATTAGAGTTTAACACGTGTTTTCATAAGAAAGTTAATATGATTAATACTAGTTAAATATTTCTTATAATTAAAAGCTAATTAGATGTATACCTCGGTTTTCATAATCAAACTTAAATTGATTAATGATTATGCAATTTGCTTTCTAAATAAAAGCAAACATAGGTTTATCCCGAGTTTTCTTAATTAATTGTCAATTTGATTAATATGAACATAAATGTGTTTTTGAATTATAATTTGATTAGTTCAACCCGAAATATAAAGATGAACGCCTAGATGCTTTTACATGCTTCTTTTAAATTAAATGTTTAATTTGCATAAATCATATTTGAATATTTACAAATAAAAATTAGACTAAGTTTACATCGTCTTTTAAATACAAATATAACTTGCTTAATTGTAAATAGGGTATTTCTCTGAAATAACCTATGCACATCTTTATTCAATTAAAATATACCAAGCACTAGCTAGCTCTTGTATGTGATCATCCAAATCTCTCGATAGATCCGAGTGTTTTTGAGTTCGCGTTCCTAGAACCAAACCCTGTTCTCTTTTTAAAGCTTTTCATGCTTGGTGTATTGTTTTGTTTATTGAATGTCTTTATGTGTGCTCGTAGACATCGTGTCAGTTTCAAGTGAGCAACCAGTTAAAGTGGATCAAGAGCAAGTTTTTGAAGAAGAAGAATTCCAGTGTTTAAGCAAGGAAGGCAAGTGGACTTCTCCCCCTGCATATTCTATTTTTGTCCCACACAACTTGCATGATAACTAAGTTTACTTTTATATGTTGTATTGCATAAATTTGATGGGAAATCACCTTTTTAAGGACACGACTAGAATTTTATCCCTTTACCTTGGACAACCCTTTTAAATAAATGTTTTGGGTAGAAATGCTTAGTTGCTATACCTTGGGATGGTTCAAATGAATCTTTTGCAATATGATGAATGTTGATCATGGTAACTTTGGTGACATATGTGGTTAATTACAAGATAATATGATTTAATTGGAACATGGAGAACCACCCAGGAAAACAGTGCAACCACAGTCCATATGGCTCTGGCTTAGCCAATTAATTAGGTGTGTGATTGTACTGGTGACCTTATCCGAAAGGAACACAGAGGGCTCGGGGTTGCAGGGGTATAGCCCGGTCATCTTGGCCGCAGCCTTTGCTAAGGTGCTGTCCACTAGGGAGGGTTATGGTCCGCCCTGAGCTGTAACTGTCGTGGGTTGTTGGTGCTTTTGCATGTCTTTGTAAAGGCTTCGTAGCGTCCCTATGCAATCACACCTCGGAAGTGTGGTATGATGCTTGGCCAGCATCGCATGGTTGGGTTCAAAGTTCTTCGGAACTTTTATGCGAGCTGTGGTGAAAGTGTACAACCTCTGCAGAGTTAAAACTGATCGATCAGCCGTGCTCGCGGTCAAGAGCGGCCTGGACCCTCACATGATAATCAAACATAAAGATGGAATTAAATCGTGATTTTCATATGGTTTTGAGATGAGATGCTTTCCTAAATGCTTAAGTGGGTTGGTATAAACATACACCTAGTAAATAGGTGTTTGCTAATAAAATTTGACCAACATTAAAAATGCTAACCGCTGCAAAACCTTAGCCTATCCTTGATAGCCTTGCATCTTCCCCCACTTGCTGAGCTCCAACCATAAGTGTGCTCACCCTTGCTTACCTGCTATTCAGAGGAGAACAATGGAGAAGAGTACTTCAACGACTACGATGAGTTCTAAGGCTTGTGTGCCCCCAGTCATGTGCCTGTGGAAGCTGAAGACAGAGTTGCTTCGTCTAGTTATCATTTGTTCATTTAAAAGACCTTCGAGTCTAACGTCTGAGTGTAATAAAGAGATAATGTAATGGTTTAACTCTTATACGTTTTTATTGCTGTTTAACGATATTTCACTCATGACGTCTATCATATGTGTGTAAACTTGATCCTGACGCACATATGAGATGCATTTGGTTTTCTTCGGAAAATCAGGTGTGACACGTACACACCACCTCGCCGAGAGTGGGGATAGGACCGTTCGACCCTAGCAAGTGCGATGCCATACCTGCTAGTAGGATAGAGGGTATCAGTGATGAGGGTGTAGGGTGGTGTCCCTTCCCTCTTGGGTGCTCCCCGTGCGGCCACACGGGGGGCATGTTCACAGTTCTGGGGTGGTCCTTTGCGAAGGACCGCATCGAGACCTGGATGCAGGGTGGAATCGTAACTCCTAGGTGTTCGTTCGGTTGGGTAGGCTCGGTCGGCCGTACACCGTCCGGGTGCTATTCCGAGTTGGGTACTGGTGTACACGCTCTGCAGAGTTTAGATCCATGCGTATAGCCGCGTCCTCGGTTATGGACATGCCCGTCGTTTACTCCGACTCTTACGTTTTGGGATTTCTACCTCCCCCTTATAAGATGAGAGTGTATGGTGAGCCGTGGTTGTACTCGGGGAGAGGAGAGTTGCTCCCTCTGCCTCGCGGATCCGGGAGCAACCATTGAGGTGCGAGGAGTGGGAGTTCTCGCACCGACCCTAGCTGGAGATAGGTGATGGTGACGGTGATCTGGGTGACCAGGTGTAACCGTTTGTGGATGAGTGATATGGGAATTGGTGGGAACATGGAGATGTTATTCTATTTATATTACTGCTGCTGCTTAGGAAATCCAGCCTCTACCTTGACCCTTACTTTACCTTTAGAAGTAGGCCACTTAAAGCTTGTATACGGTTGGTGACGTGGACCTATCCCGAACCTTGGGGATAGCCCCTGAGCTTCCAGGGTACGAGTCAGACTTCGACAACAACGCCGACGAATGGTACGACTGAGGGGCATGTCGTTTCGCTCAAGGATGCCTGTGGGAGACAAATGAAGATGGAGACACCTTTTGGAAGCTAGCTACCGCTGCGTAGGCTCTTATTCATGTTATTCCGCCAAGAGGCGTGTAATGATGTACTCCATTATTCAGGATATGTAATAATATTCGTACTCTGATGTTTTATTTCGATGTATGACTGTGATATTTATCTGTGATGAATGCATGTGCGTGATAGTGTCTGATCCAGGGACTATCACGAGACAGAATGACAGGTTTTCCGCTTTTGAAAACCCGGGGCGTTACACCACTGACATTGAATGGAAACCCTAGCCCGTCCTTCCCATATAAGGCGGCCTAGGGCTCCATTCAAGGGGACAACTCATCTTCAACCTCACGTGTCGGGGACAGCCATAAGGGTCCCCTAAAAAACCGGGGGAAACCCATTCACTTTCGCAAAAAATAAAACACAAACGAATTCACAAACCTAAAACACGCTCAAGATAGTCACGGCCCAGCGGCCGGGCCCACAGCCCTGGTGGCCCCAGCGGCCCACCAGAACAGTCGGCCCAGCCACCCCCGGGCGAAACTCTGCTTCGCTCGAGGGGCGCAGCGCCGCGCTAACGAGACTCCGCCTCGCTCGAGGGCCGGTCGCCCCCTCGGGTGAGACTCCGCCTCGCTCGAGGGCCGGTCGCCCCCTCGGATGGGACTCCGCCTCGCTCGAGGCCCTCACGGCCTCGCCGCCCCCGCACCTGCTCCCCCGACAGGGGTGTTTAATGTTCTGACACTTGCAGGCGCCCGGGTCAAAGACGAATCCACGCCGTGCCGTCCCTCTGACACTCCCGGGAATCATATCCCGGCGCTGTTCTGCCAACTCTCCCGGTGAGGCCATCCCCACCACTGTGCGGCAAGGCCAGTGTCAGCTCCGTGACACTGCGCCACCCACTCTCGTACGGCCAACGCGCCGCACCCTCGAAAGAGGACGGCGGAACCCTCGAAAAGGGGACGGACGCCTGCTCCGCGCCTGCCCGGGGCCACGCCATGACGTCGGACCAGTGAGGCGCGTCACCTCCGTCACCGTCGATCCTGCGCGGCCATCCCCGCCATCACGACGCCATCCCGGGCACTGCAGCGCCATCCCTGACGCTGTGGGAGTGTGGGGCGACAAGACACCACCACGCCCGCGGCTGTGCCCCTTACGACCTCCCGTCAGCCGCACCCTCGAGTCAGCGTACGGACGACGACCACACGGGAAGCTCCTACGCCGCCACCCTCGAAGCCGCTCCTAGACGGATACAGGGCACGCCATGACGCTCCGCCAGAAGCAAGATACGCCAGGACGGCCGTCCACTCCGTTGCACTGTCCGCCATGCCATCACACGTAGCTAGAACAGTGCGGCACGCCTGTAAACTGCCTCCTCCTTGGCCTATAAAAGGAGGGGCGGTCCCCTGGCCGCAGGGGGACGACGGAGAGCACTGACCCACACGCTTTCTGCCTTCACCACGATATTGGCACTCGCCTCAATCAAAACCTCAGGGACTTGGAGGTCCGGCCTCCTCTCCCGCCCCGCTTGTAGCTCCCCTCTGCAAGCACCACGGTGCAACGCAATACAGTGCCCCCGAGCACACCACTGCTGGACGTACGGCCCCGGCCGGAACCAGGATAAACTTGTGTCCCCTGTGTTGTCGTTGGCACCGACCATCGAGAAGCTGATCACAGCGTAACTTACTAGTTAGTGTCGGGACTACTTTCCGCACCGACAGTTGGCGCGCCAGGTAGGGGAGCTCGCGCTGTGATCGACCCCTCACCAGCATTCTCGATGGTGATTCGTACCGAGATGACGTCCCAGAGGTACGCCATGGGCAGCTCGGACCCTCTCCCCGCTGGATTCGAAATCCGGTTTGGGAGCCTGAACTTTCAGGCCACAGGGAACGGCTACCTCATGTGCCTCACCAACTTCGACGAACTCCACCCGTGGCGGTCGACTGGGCCGGGCCCAATGCCCGTCACGCCTGCTACTGACGCTCCGGCACCCACCCGGGTGGCTGCCGCGAGCGTCTCGACGCCCCGGTGCCGCAAACGCCCAGGTCAGCGCTCGCGCCAGGCGCGCACGAAGCGACGCTGGACAACACGCGAGGCGGCCCGGAATGACGCGCCCCCGCCAAGCGACACGGCGGCGCACCCTGCGGGGGAGCACGTGGCCGTGGGGCCGCAGTTTCCCCACGGGATGCGCAACCCTGCTGCGGCGTACGCCTCATCCGTCAGCACCGACATGGCCGCGTACGAGGATCTCCCGGGCCATCACTTGCTGTCAGTCCGGAATCTCATCGCCACCACCAACGACGAGTCGTACCACGGCTCGCCCAGCGAGCTGCCGCCCTCAACCTCGCATGGCTACGCAGAGTGGGACTTCTCCGGCGTACCGGACCCTGTGGTCTTCCGGCGATTCCTTGATGCCGCGGACTACTGGTTCGGTTGCTCCGACGACTCCAGCGAGGGGAGCTATGATCCCTCGCGTGAGTGCTTCGTTGTCGCCGCCAACGAGCAAGCTGACGGCCCAAACGGAGCGGGCGACGGGAACGCGGCCCAGCATCCGGAGCCGAACCCGCCACCGGCCCCACCAGCGGGCAATGCGGATATCAATACGCAGCTGGCCTAGGCACCCGAGCTCGAGGCGAAGCTCGCGGAAGAGTACCGGCAGGTGCGGCTCCTGCGTGCAACTATCGCAGGGGAAGCCTCGGCGCGCGGCGAACGCGCCCGAGAAGCCGGGAAGCAAGCCTGCGAGCGCATCAATGCCAACTTCAACGTGGACGACCCACACACGTCACTTCGTGCCAGCCAAAAACTCATCGCGGCGGCAACACTACTTCGGGCCATGCCCGAGCCATCGACACCCGAGGCACGTAACCTGCGCCGCGAGGCGCAGACTCTCATCGAGCAAGCGGCCGTGCAGCAGGCCGAGAGCTCCGCGTCCCGCATGCGCAACCAGTCCATCGCGCGGGGCGACGGCAGCGCGAAGGACCAGGAGGCATCCGTCCACGCGGACGGCGCGGCAGAGCAGCCGCCAAACCGGGACAGGGCGCCTGTCAAGGAGCGGATCCTTGACACGCGCGGCGAGGCCCACGACGGAGACGCCCGCAACGTCCTGAACGCCAAGAGAAAGGGCGACGCGGAGGCGCGAGTGGCGGCGGGCTACCACCCTCGATGAGGTGGTCGCTACGACAGCCGGGAGGACCGCTCGCCAACACCGGAACCCCCGGGAACCCGAGTGTTCAGTCGGGAAATCCGTGCGGCGAGTTTCCCCCAGCGTTTCCGCCAGCCCACCACCATCGACAAGTACACGGGGGAGACGGACCCTCGTGTGTGGCTCAACGACTACCGTCTGGCTTGCCAGCTGGGCGGAGCCACCACCGATGCGGTGATCATCCGCAATCTGCCGCTGCACCTTGCGGACTCGGCCAGAACGTGGCTCGAGCACCTACCGCCCAGCCAGATCCACAGCTGGGATGACTTAGTCCGCACGTTCGTGGGGAACTTCCAAGGCACATATGTGCGCCCTGGGAACTCCTGGGACCTGCGAGCGTGCACCCAGAAGCCTGGCGAGTCGCTCCGGGACTTCATACAGCGCTTTTCAAAGCGCGGTACTAAGCTCCCGAGCGTCGCTCAGTCCGAGATTGTGCACGCCTTCCTCGAAGGCACGACCTGTCGGGACCTCGTGCGCGAGCTCGGGAGGAGCCCGCCGGTCGACTCCAACGAGCTGTTCGACATCGCCACCAGCTTCGCCTCCGGAGAGGAGGCAGTGGGGGCCATTTTCGACGGCAAGAAGGGCAAGCGCGTGGACGACACGCCCGCGGAGGGCAGCAAGTCCAAGGAGCCCCAGCAAAAACACAAGCGGGGCAAGAAAGGCAAGAAGCCGCGCCACGAGGCGCGCGCGCAGGGGCGCGACGACGGCGGGGACGAGGCCCTCGCAGTTGACCCGGCTCGAAAGGGCCCTCGAGGAGCCCCTCGAGGCCCCGGCGTATTCGACGATATGTTGAAAAAGCCCTGCCCGTACCACAAGACCCCAGTCAACCACACCCTCGAGCAGTGCGACATGCTCAAGAAGTACTACCGCCACGTCGCCGCGAAGGAGGACGAGGCCAAGAAGGACGGGGGTGGCGGAGACGCTGATGGCTTCCCCGTGGTGGAGAACGTTTTCTTCATCTTCGGGGGACCGACATGGACATGTCCACCAACCGGCGCAAGCGAGAGCGGCATGAGGTCCTCGCCGCGGAGAGGGCACCTCCTTCCTTCCTCGACTGGTCGGAGGACGCCATCACCTTCAGCCGCGAGGACCACCCGAACCGCATCCCCAACCCGGGCCAGTACCCGTTGGTCGTCGATCCCATCATCGGCAACGCGCGGTTTTCCAAGGTGCTGATGGACGGCGGCAGCAGCCTCAACATCCTCTACGCCCACACACTACGGCTGATGGGGATTGGGTTGGACCAGCTGCGGCCCAGCACGGCGCCGTTCCATGGCGTCGCGCCAGGCAAGCGCGTCCAGCCCCTCGGGCAGATCGACCTGCCGGTCTGGTTCGGCACACCTGACAACTTCCGCAAGGAGATCCTCACCTTTGAGGTAGTGGGGTTCCGGGGCGCGTACCACACCATCCTTGGCCGTCCGTGCTATGCCAAGTTCATGGCGGTCCCGAACTACACTTACCTCAAGATGAAGATGCCGGGACCAAAAGGCGTAATCACCGTGGGCTCGTCGATCGAGCACGCATTCGACTGCGACGTCGAGTGCGTCGAGCACGCTGAGGCCCTGGCGCTCGACGAAACGTTTGTCGCGGACATGGAGAAGCTGGCCAACGAGGGCCCCGACTCCTCCGCCAAGCACGCGGGCAGTTTCGAGGCTGCCGAACAAACGAAGGAGGTGCCCCTCGACCCTGCAGCCCCCGAGGGCAAGGTGTTGAGGGTCAGTTCTACCCTCGACCCGAAATAGGAAGTGGTGCTCGTCGACTTTCTCCGCGCCAACGCTGATATCTTCGCGTGGAGCCCCTCGGATATGCCAGGCATCCCGAGGGAGGTCGCCGAGCACTCCCTTGATATCCTACCTCACTCCCGAGCCGTGCAACAACGGCTGCGCCGCTTTGACGAAGAGCGGCACCGGGCGATCGGAGTAGAGCTGCGGAAGCTCCTCGAGGCCGGGTTCATCAAGGAAGTTTTTCACCCTACGTGGCTAGCTAATCCTGTACTAGTTAAGAAAAATAATGGGAAGTGGCGGATGTGTGTAGATTACACTAGTTTGAATAAAGCATGTCCCAAAGTTCCTTTTCCTTTGCCACGAATCGATCAAATCGTTGACTCAACTGCAGGGTGTGAACTATTGTGTTTCCTCGATGCCTATTCCGGGTACCACCAAATAAAGATGAAGGAGTCCGACCAGCTTGCGACTTCATTCATCACGCCGTTCGGAATGTTCTGCTACGTAACGATGCCATTTGGCCTCCGAAACGCGGGCGCTACATACCAGCGATGTATGCAGCACGTCTTCGGAGACCACATCGGGCGAACCGTTGAGTCTTACGTAGACGACATAGTCGTGAAAACCAGGAAGGCGGACGACCTGGTTAGCGACCTGCGCGTGGCATTTGATTGCCTGCGAGCCAACGGGGTAAAGCTGAACCCCGAGAAGTGTGTCTTCGGAGTGCCGCGAGGCATGCTGCTGGGATACATAGTTTCCCAGCGGGGCATCGAGCCTAACCCCGAGAAGGTCGCAGCCCTCGAACGGATGGGCCCGATTCGAGACCTCAAGCGGGTCCAGAAGGTGTTGGGGTGCCTCGCCGCCTTGAGCCGCTTCATCTCGCGGCTCGGCGAGAAGGGATTACCCCTCTACCGACTCCTGAAGAAACACGAGCGCTTCTCCTGGACCGTCGAAGCCCAGGAGGCGCTTGACAAACTCAAGGTGACGCTCGCCCACGCGCCAATCTTAATGCCGCCCCAGGACGGCGAGCCTCTGTACCTCTACGTCGCCGCGACCACTCAGGTGGTCAGCGCCGTCATCATGGTGGAGCGTACAGAGGAGGGGCACGCCCTGCCAGTCCAGAGGCCTGTGTACTACATCAGCGAAGTGCTGTCCGAGACCAAGGCATGGTACCCACAGATCCAGAAGCTGCTCTACGCAGTAGTGCTCGCGCGGCGCAAGCTCCGGCACTACTTCGAGGCCCACCCGGTCACGGTGGTCTCCTCGTTCCCGTTGGGTGAGATCATCCGCAACCCGGACGCGGCGGACAGAATCGCCAAGTGGTCTGTGGAATTGATGGGCGAGACGCTCGCTTATGCACCGCGCAAGGCAATCAAGTCCCAAATCCTGGCGGATTTCGTCGCCGAATGGACGGACACACAACTGCCGCCGCCGCAAATCCAGGCCGAATGCTGGACCCTCTACTTCGACGGGTCGGTGATGAAAACAGGGGCGGGCGCGGGCCTGCTCTTCATCTCACCCCTCGGGGAGCACATGAGATACGCGGTACGCCTGCATTTCCCCGCGTCGAACAACATGGCGGAGTACGAGGCCCTCCTTTGCGGCCTCCGAATCGCCATTGAGACAGGCATCAAATGCCTCGACGTCAGGGGGGACTCGCAGCTCGTGATTGACCAAGTCATGAAGAATGCGAGTTGTCGCGACGACAAAATGGAGGCCTGCTGCAACGCCGTACGAGCCCTCGAAGACAAGTTCTACGGCCTCGAGCTTAACCACGTACCCCGCAGATCGTGCGCACCTGCGAAGGGTGCCAATTTTACGCCCGCAAGACCAATCTCCCGGCGCATGCCCTCCAGACGATCCCCATCACGTGGCCTTTTGCCGTGTGGGGGCTGGACATTGTCGGGCCCCTGCGAAGGGCGCCCGGGGGCTACACATACCTGCTAATCGCCATTGACAAGTTCTCCAAGTGGGTTGAAGCGCGCCCAATCACGAATCTCAGGGCAGAGCAGGCCGTAACATTCTTCACCGACATCATCCACCGGTTCGGGGTGCCTAACTCCATCATCACCGACAACGGGCCCCAGTTCACCGGCAGGAAGTTCCTGGAATTCTGCGACAAGCACCACATCCGTGTGGACAGGGCAGCCGTCGCGCACCCACAGACCAATGGTCAAGTGGAGCGGGCCAATGGCATGATCCTACAAGGCCTCAAGCCCAGGATTTTCGACAGACTGAACAAGTTTGGCCGAAAATGGCTCCAGGAGCTGCCGGCGGTCGTGTGGAGCCTCAGAACCACTCCGAGCAGGGCCACGGGATTCACCCCGTTCTTCCTCGTCTATGGCGCGGAGGCCGTCCTCCCCACGGACCTGGAATACGGGTCGCCCAGAGTCAAGAGCTACAACGAGGGCACCAACCAGCGAGCCCGCGAGGACTCACTGGATCAATTGGACGAAGCCCGCACTGTGGCCCTGATGCATTCAGCAAGATACCAGCAGGCTCTGAGGCAGCACCAGGCCCGGAAGATACGACGCCGAGACTTCGACGAAGGGGACCTAGTCCTAAGGCTGCGCCAAGACAATCGAGGCCGCCACAAGCTATCGCCCCCATGGGAGGGACCCTACATCGTTGCAAAGTGCTCAAGCCCGGCACCTACAAGCTGGCCAACGAGGACGGCGAGGAACTCACCAACGCTTGGAACATCCAATAGCTACGTCGCTTCTACCCTTAGAAAGGATTTCCAAGTTTCTCTTATTATTTACATACCCAATACCCCAGTTGGCTGTAATTTCCATCAAATTAATAAAGCTAAAGGGGGACTCGGTTTTCCCCCGAAAACCAAATCCCCCTCGGGGGCTACTGCGGGGGGCGTCCCCCCCAAAAAATGGTCCCATTTTTTCGCAAAATTCGCCGCAAATGTGCTAAGTATGCCTCGACCCAAACTTTGGGTGGACTCACGCGGGACGCGAGTGGTCAAAGGGCGAAGAAGCACGAGTCGGGGATAGCCCACGCCTCCGGCAGGATACGGCCCTTCCCCCTCGCCACTTTGCCTATAAGCTACTCGCGCGAACGAAAACCTTCCCAGCCAAGGTTCGCCTAAGAAAGCGGGGAGGCAGAACAACACAATTGCCGAAATAAACAACGAGTTTTTCAACTTACAAACATCGAAGTGTTTTAAACAGCAAATGTTTATTACAACAGCCGCGCGGCTCGAATTCTAACATCAAAACCATAAAGGGCCCAAACGCCCAATGGTCTTCAGGCTTGGGGGCCGCCAGCCGGGGGAGCGTCCGGGAAGAGGAAGTCCATGAAGTCCTCGACGAGGATGTCGGCGGCAGGAGCAGCGAGCGCATCCGTACGGTTCATCGCCACCTCGTCGTCGACACCGACGGGAACAACATAGCCCGTGGAAACGGCCTCGAGGTCGACCTGGTAGTGGGAGACCACAACGCCAAGAGCTTTCTGAACTCCCAGGTGAAGGGCACGGCGCACGCGCTGGGTAACGTGCCTACCGAGGGCGCGGAGGCGACTCGCCATCGAGCTCCCAGCCAGCACTTCGCCCTCCTCGACCCCCTGGCACGCCTCGAGGGCGGCGGCCCGCAGCTCCTCCAGCTCCTGTTGTGAGGAGTTGTAGGCCGTCTGGAGGGACTCTGCCTGGGTCGTCGAGTTCCCAAGAGCGTTCCGCAGGCCTGAAACCCATGAACGAAAAACAAAAATTAGGAGCGGATCCCAAGCAAACCAAATCAACAAGCAAAATGCGAAGAGAGGCGACTCACCTTCGACCTGTTTCTTCTCCGAATCGAGGGCCTTGCGCGCGACCTCGGCCTCTTGCCGCAGGCTAAGGACCGTAGCTTCCTGCTCCACGACAGCCTGGCGCAGATCCTCGTGGGAGACGCTGAGCTGGTTCAGCTCCCCGTCGAGCCGCGAGACTTCTTCGTCCCGTTGCTTGAGGGTTGCCTGCGCCCCCTCGAGTGCGGCGCGCTCCTGCTGAAGGAGGCCTTGGGCCTCTTCTCGCGCCAGGCGCTCGTGCTCGAGGGCGGCCCGAGCCTCAGCAAGGGCGGTTCGCTCCTGCTGGAGCTGAGCGTCCGCCTGTTGGCGCGCGTCCCGCTCCCGCTGAAGCTGCTCTCCCGCCGAGGCGAGGGAGGCGGCCTGGTCCGCCAGGCTGGTCCTCAGCTGCTCGGCCTCCTTGGCCCTTTCCTCGGCCTGGCTCTGCCAAGACCGTGCTCCCTCGAGGGCTGCACGATCCTGTTCGAGCTGGGCGCGAATCGAGGCCACCTCCGTCTCCCACTCCGCCGCCACGGTCCGCAACGCGGTTGCGTCCTCGCGCGCCTTCTGCAGCGCCTCGTCCCGCTCCAGGAGCGCTGTCCGCACCTTCACGACTGCAGAGGCATCTTTCGCAGCCTGGGCGTCCTGCCCCAGGAGCTCGTCCCGCACTGCCTGGAGTCGGTACTCCAGCCACCCGTTGTCGGTCTGCAGGGCCTCGACAAGGGCGTCAAGAGCGTCGTATTGGTCCTGGTACCAGTTGCGCTCGGAGCTCAGCCGGTCGAGGTGGCCGTACTTCTCCCGGGCTCGACCCTCCAATTCCTGTCACCGGCAGACAAGGCAGAAGAGAATTTGAGTCGGAAAAAGTGCGAACGCGGCAGAGACGAGGGGGGAAGAAACTCCAAAATCCAACAGAAAGGACGCGTACCTGGAAAATCCGCCACGCAGGACCCCCGTGGATCCGCAGCGCCTCGTCCAGCGCGTTGTTGAGCGAGGCGCCGTGGTCGCGGAACTCTTGCCACAGCACCTGCTCGGCCTGGGCCTCGATGCAGAGGGCTGGCGGCGCGCTGGCTTGCTCCCGCTCCACACGCGTCACGGTGCCATCGGGGGCAGGAGGGCCGGCACGAGACGACGAGGCCTCGGCGCCATGCGCCGGGGGCTGCGGCATCACGCAGCCATCTTCCCGCATCACTAACACCCCCGCCGCGGGCTCGGGGGCTGGCGCGGGCCAGTTCTCCCATTGGCCCCATCCAGGCGGCGGCGCGTCGTCGTCGGGGATCTCCACCACGACTGCCTGACCACTCGCCGCCGGGACAGGCAGAGGTCGGACCGTCGGCATGGCGGTTGCCGCCGTCGTAGCTGCCGCCGCGGCCGTCGCCTCCTGCTGCGGCTCCGTGGCCACGGCCGCGCTGCGCGGTGGCCCGCCCGTCATCGCCGCGCTCCCGGCCGCCCGTGGCGCCCTCGACGAGCGCCGCCTCGTGGGTACGGACGTGTCCGACCTGAGCGCTTTAGCGGGCGCGAGGGCGGGGACGGTCGGCGCCACCCTGGGAACACGGAGATAAAAAACTGAGCTCCAACCCCTCGAAACCGGAACGTCTGGAGGAGGGACTGCTTACCTCAAGGTGGAGAAGCCTCGCTTCCTCTTCCTCGAGGGTTCGGCAGGCGCTGCTGTGGCGCCCGTCGTCGCCGCCACAGCGCTCCCAGACGCTTCCGCGGCGCGCGCTGGTGCTTCCGCGACGCGCGCCGCCTCTTCCACGGACCGCCCGGCGGCGGGCGCTTCTGCGCCCACCACGGGCGCCTGCTCCTCTGCCACCTCTGCGGCTCTTGGTGAGGGGGTCGAGGGATTCCACCTCTCAGGGGGGCCTGCCCCCCATCGCTCTCCTCTTCTTCCTCCTCTCCCGACGACGAGTTCTCCGGAGTCGCCGGGGAAGAGAGTCCCTGCTGCTCGCGCAGCCGGTACTCCTCGTCCCGCTGCTCCCGGCGCTCCCACCGCTGGATTCTCTTCTCCTTCCTACGCACCGCCCGCTCCTGCTCCCGTCGCTGCGTGGCGCGGGCAACCGCTCGAGCTCGGGGCGTAGGCGGGTCGGACCGCGAGGCGTCCACGGTCACCCTCTGCTAAAAAGCGACTGTCAAAACCATGCTGGTACGTTGCGAGGGAACGAGAAAGGGAGGAAGGCCTACTCACCGCCGGGGCGTCGGGGAGCATAACGAACGACCAGAGGTCGTCGTTGCTGTGCCGGCCGGCCTTGAGGCTGATGGCGCGCCTCGCCCTCGTGGCCGCGTATTCCCGAGCGAGGCGCTCATTCAGGAACCGCGAGCGCGCCAACGACGCAGGGTTGGCCGCCTCGCTCATCTCGTGAATACGGAGCTCCCTCTCCATGAGGGGGACGATCCGCCGGTGGTGGAGGTTCGCGAGGACCGAAGCCGCCCCCAACCCGGCGTCCGCCAGGCTCTTCAACGCGGTTAGGAGCGAATCCAACCGCGCCTGGTGCGAGGAGGGAGACACGCCATGGTGCCAGGAGTCGGCCTTCTCCTTCAGCACCTTGCCGGTGTAGGGGGGAGGCCGGCGCCGTCGTTGCGGAGGTAGAACCACCCCCGCTCCCATTCCGCGTTGTTGGATGTCATCGTGCAGGGGATGTATAACTCCTTGCGCGAATCCCGCAACGAGATCGACAGGCCGCCGGCGCGCACCGCCCGGCGCACCCGTGCCTCGGGCGTAGTGAGCGTGTGCAGCTCCGCGCCGAAGAGGTGGACCCAGAGATCCCAGTTCACTGGGATCCCCAGGAACCCCTCGCAGACGCCGACGAAGGTGGCCGCTTGCGAAATCGTGTTGGGGGCGAAGTTGTGCAGCTCCACCCCGTAGTGGTGGCACAGTCCGCGCATGAAGCGGCTCGCCGGCGCGGCGAAGCCGCGCTCATGGTGCCGGATGAAGCTGACGACGTAGCCGTACGACGGGTTGGGCTCCCGATCCGTCGCCGGCGGAACGATCCACGCCGGGGGCTGCCCCTCCACGTTCGGCGCCAGCTGGCCGCTGTTCACGAGCTCGCTCAGGGCGAGCATCGTCACCGTCGAGCGGCTCCACGGCAGCGGATCCAGCACCGTGATTGGCTGGGGGGGAGCCATTGCGGTTGGCGGCGGCGCACGAAGACGAAGCTAGCGGCGGGCGAAACGAAAGGGCGCACAGCCGAGAAGCGAAGGCAAGGAGCCAAGGGCGGCGGCGCTAAGTAACGAGGTAAGGAGCTTCCGCCTCCCTCTCCTTGGATTTATAGATCTAAGGGAGCCACGATCCCCAAACCGCGCGCCGCGCGCATTAACTGCAGGCGGCTGCATCTGCCACTGACAAGCGGGGCCCACCGCACCGAAACGGCCGGCCGCGCGCGCATGCGCGATCATTACGGCGCGGCAACCGAAGAGCCGCGGCGGCCCGTCACGTCCGCCCCCCACGTCGCCCACTACGCGCGCGGCCGCGACGCCTGAAAAGGCGCGCCCGCGACGCACGACTGAAGCCACAACTGTGGGCATTTAACGGCCTGGTCCCTTACTAAGTAAGCGTGACCCTCGCGCGGCCCGAGCCCAGTGCTCGAAAAACTAGACCCTCGAAGGGTGCGATTACTGACCAGTGGCCTCGAGACCCGCTCGGTGAAAGCGGGCGCCACAGGTGCCCTCGATTCTAGAGGATTACTGATCAGCAGCTCGGGGGTCGGCTCGACCGCGAACCCACGAATCCTGCAGATGCAATCAAGACGGGGGCACTTAGCTGCCACCCCGCAACGGCCCTACTGATCAGGGGTTCGAAGCACTGACCCTCGAAGGGTTCGAACAGGCGCCCCAGATCAACAGAGTCAGGGACGACGAGGGCGCGCGCATTCGAGCCTATCCTCGAGCTCACCAGCTCGAGGGCGCCCCACATGTCGTATTCAAGAGCCAACGAGGGCAGCTAGTCGAGGGATCCCATCGAGGGAGAGCTTCCGCGCCCTCGGACCCCAGCGAACGGGACCGAGCCCTGCCTAGCAAACCCACGTAAGCGCTTTCATGGACGAGTCTCCGGACCACGAGCCAACCCTCATCGAACGGGGCATGGGCGTCCACTTGAATCACCCGGTAACAGCTCAATGAGGAATCCGCGATTCGCGACCCGCTCGATGGGAGTTGCGGAAACCTCACCCCCCGTCCCGCGGAGGGACGGCGGGGGAACGTACAAACAAGTCGGAGAGCCCGCCCCGATCGCCTCGAACGGGCCCAGGCTCGGGGGCTCGACGCGTGGCTACACCTCCTGGATATGCACCGAACGCACGCGAACGTCGGCACATGCGTACGGCACCGCCGAGGCCGGCTGAAACACCACCGAGGCCGGCTGAAATAAACGCCTCGCACAATGACGATGCTGTGAAAAAAAACCTTGAAGGAGTACACACACTCCTCCAAGGCTTCGGGGGCTAGACCCGCGGGTCCGCTAGCGCGCCCCCACGGAATAGCACAGCAATCAGGAGGGAAGAAAGTCCCATCAGCAAGCGTCAACATCTGCGGGATCCTAACGGATACACCCGCAGATGCTCGGGGGCTACTGTCGGGGACAGCCATAAGGGTCCCCTAAAAAACCGAGGGAAACCCATTCACTTTCGCAAAAAATAAAACACAAACGAATTCACAAACCTAAAACACGCTCAAGATAGTCACGGCCCAGCGGCCGGGCCCACAGCCCTGGTGGCCCCAGCGGCCCACCAGAACAGTCGGCCCAGCCACCCCCGGGCGAAACTCCGCTTCGCTCGAGGGGCGCAGCGCCGCGCTAACGAGACTCCGCCTCGCTCGAGGGCCGGTCGCCCCCTCGGGTGAGACTCCGCCTCGCTCGAGGGACGGTCGCCCCCTCGGGTGAGACTCCGCCTCGCTCGAGGGCCGGTCGCCCCCTCGGATGGGACTCCGCCTCGCTCGAGGCCCTCACGGCCTCGCCGCCCCCGCACCTGCTCCCCCGACAGGGGCGTTTAATGTTCTGACACTTGCAGGCGCCCGGGTCAAAGACGAATCCACGCCGTGCCGTCCCTCTGACACGCCCGGGAATCATATCCCGGCGCTGTTCTGCCAACTCTCCCGGTGAGGCCATCCCCACCACTGTGCGGCAAGGCCAGTGTCAGCTCCGTGACACTGCGCCACCCACTCTCGTACGGCCAACGCGCCGCACCCTCGAAAGAGGACGGCGGAACCCTCGAAAAGGGGACGGACGCCTGCTCCGCGCCTGCCCGGGGCCACGCCATGACGTCGGACCAGTGAGGCGCGTCACCTCCGTCACCGTCGGTCCTGCGCGGCCATCCCCGCCATCACGACGCCATCCCGGGCACTGCAGTGCCATCCCTGACGCTGTGGGAGTGCGGGGCGACAAGACACCGCCACGCCCGCGGCTGTGCCCCTTACGACCTCCCGTCAGCCGCACCCTCGAGTCAGCGTACGGACGACGACCACACGGGAAGCTCCTACGCCGCCACCCTCGAAGCCGCTCCTAGACGGATACAGGGCACGCCATGACGCTCCGCCAGAAGCAAGATTCGCCAGGACGGCCGTCCACTCCGTTGCACTGTCCGCCATGCCATCACACGTAGCTAGAACAGTGCGGCACGCCTGTAAACTGCCTCCTCCTTGGCCTATAAAAGGAGGGGCGGTCCCCTGGCCGCAGGGGGACGACGGAGAGCACTGACCCACACGCTTTCTGCCTTCACCACGATATTGGCACTCGCCTCAATCAAAACCTCAGGGACTTGGAGGTCCGGCCTCCTCTCCCGCCCCGCTTGTAGCTCCCCTCTGCAAGCACCACGGTGCAACGCAATACAGTGCCCCCGAGCACACCACTGCTGGACGTACGGCCCCGGCCGGAACCAGGATAAACTTGTGTCCCCTGTGTTGTCGTTGGCACCGACCATCGAGAAGCTGATCACAGCGTAACTTACTAGTTAGTGTCGGGACTACTTTCCGCACTGACATCACGTATAATCCACCACAACTGGACGTAGGGTTTTACTCTCCGGAGGCCTGAACCAGTCTAAACCCTCTGTCTCCCCGTGTTCTTCGCCATACTCGCCTAGTTCCGAGTTCACCACGTGGACTACCACCTACGCTCTTAAGTCCCGATCCTCCATTAGCCTGCAAACCTCTAGGGTAACTCCCTATCGGATCTGTCCAGGTCTCACCCCCTGACATCGGGGGACGCCCTGCCTGCCTTATATTGGCCAGCGGACAAGGTCGACCAGGAGTCCTAACTCTAGTTGATTACAACTATTTCCATAATCTCTGGACTGCCTGTCGGATCCCGCCGCCATCTTGTCGTATATTCCAAGTCTTACAGTCGTTCCGGATAAGATCTTCAGGAAGTCGTGTGGACCACAGATCAGGTCTGTTGGGCCCACTACCAGATCGATAGGTTTTCTGGTGAGCCGGACCCATTTGTCGGGAACGACCATAAAGCTGGTCGGTGGGAACTCAGAGGTACCATGTCCTACATCGACACGGCGAGAGGAGCCGTCGAGGAAGGAGCGGCTGCTGGGCCTATGAAGGCTACCCAAGTCGCTCATGCTTGGACGGCGCCGAGGCTGGGAAAGAGTTATGGCCGCATAACTCTCACTTTTGGGGAGTAAAAGAATTTCAATCAAATTTATAAAAATACTAACATTCTCTGCAAATAGATCGAGTATAAAAATATATTTCATGATTAATCTATTGATATTTAATTCGTATCACAAATATTAGTACTTATTTTTATAAATTTAATCAAATTTAAAATTGGTTGACTCCTCTAGATTGATAGTTGCATTCTTTTAGGATGGAGGGAGTAGTTTATTACTAAGGGTATGTTAGTTTGATTGAACAACAACATTTGGAGGTCTTTTTAAAAAATCTATTGATACTTTTTTCTGAAAAGTCAGACATACTTTTAGAAGATGTATTCTAGGATCAAAAGCTGAACCATGGATGCTACCTACGTGTTGTCTCTATATCATCACAACTATAATATACTCTTTCTGTTTCAAAAAATACAACATCTTAACTTTTCAACTAATTTTTTTACCATAAACATATATTTCGCAAATTAGATAAATAAAATAAAACGAGTATATCTATTGTCATAAATATTTTAATTTCACTTATAAATCTTTCATTTTCCAAAATATTTATAGAGAAGTCAAAATCAAATGAATAAAAAAACAGTAAGTTAGTATCTTTAGAGCAGGAAGTTACCGCCGTAACAAACTCGTCCAAGCTTCCAGTCAGCGCGTGTGCCACGGGACAGTTGGCGCGTGTGCCACGCTTCTTGAACTCCTCGCCATACGAATCCAACTCGTGTCACCGTATGCTCTCCGGCAGCCTCTCCTCCTGCTCCTCCCCACCTCGCATCCCAAATTCACCTCGCCGGCGGCCAGGTCGTCGCGGCCTCGCCCCGGCACCCGCCATCACCGACCAAGCCCTCTTCGCCGGGATCGCACCGCGCGCTCAGCACACCGCCGAGCCCGAGCGCCGCTTCCACCGAAGCAGGTCCGCCTCGAACTCCTCGCCAAGTCGCTGCTGCTCTCCTGCTCCTCCTCCGCCCCGCTACTGGCACCGGAAATGCAGATCCGCCCGGACCTGGATCGATTCCTTCTTCTGTGAGCAATTGTGCGTGCATCACCGTACCGATTTGGTGGCCGCGCTGGAGTAATGTGCTATTGAGTTTATTTTCCCCCCAAAAAGGAATAATTGGGGGTCAACGTCAACAACCATGCGCTGGTAAATGTGATGTGCCACCGTTCTAATCTCTAATAATCTGTCTGATCCCAGCTTCAGGCTATGCTTCTGGTGGAATCGGAGCCTCATCTCTGACCGCAGCGATGGAGCAGAGTAGCGATGGGATCACAAGGCAGCGGTGAGTTATCCGATGCCCCATCCAGAGTTGCTGCGTTTCTGCTCGTATGGGGAGCGCAGTTTCCACCTGGAGCTTGATTGTTTGAGAATCTGGTGGCGATTTGCTTCAGTATAATGGGGGCTTGAGCTTAACGTTCAGTTTCAGCAGAGTTTTTTCCAACTTATAAGCTGAGTATTATAAGAGGACCGATTGCATAATGTTCACTTGATTATCTCTTTTAGGAGGGACGTCAGTTCAACAAATCACTCAAGCAACACTGTCGCGGTTGCTGAAGACATGGTAATGCCACATGGATCCAGGGCTGCTAAATAGTTGTGTTTCCATATATGGACATCTATTGTACTACATTTGGCAGGGAGCTGTTCCTTGGCATACCTGAACCATTTTGTTATAAACTTGAAAGTGCTGTTTACACCAAAACAAGAAAGTATTAAAATCCGTACAATCATAGATCAAGAAAACCTTTTGATACCTGATTGATACAATAATAATGCTCTGGATCAATTGTTGTGCTACTGTAGCAAAAGCAACCAGCGGGGAACTCTACTTATATGTATCATGAATACCATGTCTGCATGTTTGTTCTTTGCCTGATCCATTAGAAAGGTTCATTCAAGAATTTATATACATAATTTGATGTTATTCCCACTTTATGTGATCCAACTGAATGGCTAGTTTGCTTTCTGGTAATTCTATAATTTTTGTTAATTGAATGGTGTGCTGGTGCTTAGTTCATTTTTTAAAACTGTGGTTGCAGACTGATATATCAAATGAAACTTCGAGACATTGGCAATATATGGAATCAGAAAATACAGGTAGTGGCTTGTTGATTGATCATTAGGTCGCTGACACACCATGGTTCAATTGCTCGAGAGAACAAATCCATGGTTAAAATTCCCCATGCCGCAATCCAGGAAACGCAATGCATGGCATGTGCACATCATCTCACATACAATTTTTGTGCTCCCTTTCTGCTAGAAAAGGTCGTCTAAAGTGGCACCTGATTTCCTCAAGCATTATATACAAAGTTATAGTGATAGAAATGAGCAACCTTCGTCTAAGCTTAATCTTGTATTAAAAAATGCAGTTAGGTACTTTATTATATGATACTTCTCATGCTCATGCTTGGATTCATAAATATAATACCATCAACATTTATTTATCAAGTATTACCTGTACCCTATTGCTGTAATTTTGTTCTTTGCTACATTTGCATATTCATTGAATAGAAGTGTATGGATTATGTGTTTAGATCTTTTTTTTTTTGTTTCAAGCAGAGGTTCCACCTCAAAAGAAGAATGTGCACGGCTTCAATGAGTGCAGTAGTTTAAAAAATCTTGAAAGGACCAAATGCAGATGGTCACCAGAGGAAAGTTTTTAGGACTATTATTTTATTATTCATGTAGTTTTTCTTTTTTATTCCATCTTGTCTACTAAGAGAAAGAAATTGATTTTCCTTTCAGGAAGATGAGCTACTCACTCAATTGGTACACAAACATGGGACAAAGAACTGGCAAACTATATCATGTGCTATACCTGACCGAAATGCACATGCATGTTTATCAAGGTAATTTACTTATTACACTATACAAATGTTAAAAAAAAACAAAACTACGAACATGGCAATATTTGTACCATTTTATCTTGAATTACTACATTCGGCATGTTATAACCTCTTATTCTAACAAAAAAAAATCAACCAACGTAAGAGGAACTAGGTGGCATTGTAAAAAATAAATAGGCAACCAAATTCAATCTTGAGGATTCGAATCTTGTCGGTGGGTGTGTACACCCGCACCTTCCAGTTTCCACCAATTGAGATATATGCTCATTTCCTTATATTCTATTGTTTTGATAATTTTGTTTGCTAAGTTTAGCTTGCATTACCAGAACAACTGAACAAGCTGCTATGACCATCATGGTGATATTTAGTCAGTAGCTGCAAATTGTCATCCTACCACTGTTCTATGCTGTAGCGGACATAGTCTTCTGTGTCGATATTGTTGCATGTTTTGGCCACTGCTAGTTTGATATTAATAAGATTTCTATTCCAAGTGACACATCAGATGGTTGCTCGTGACAATTCACAAAAGTTGTTATTAGGAATCATGATTCTCCATATATTGCATTGCACCTTTTGCAATAGAATATTATGGGAATATGCCATCTTCTATCAACATCCTAAGTGGAAAATATGTTGTCTGTTGTAAAGTGTAACAAGAGTAAGTTGTTTTGCACCTTATATGATCTTTTCAACACATACTACTTCAGGACTTTTCTAGGTAAGGATGTAAGGGTCAAAAAGAAAAAAAAACTGCATTGCAGATTTCTTAGACAACATGTCGTGAAAGTGGTTTGCACTATTAATTTCATTAATCATTGTCATATATTAGAAGCCTTTAATGAATTTGACTAGTATTGTGAGAACATCCGGCCAGTATAGCATTGACAATCTGCATTCAATTTCATTAGCTACTTAATGTTTTTCCCACTTTTGTGCTAATGAACCTTTAACACAGATGGAAATACATTCTAGACCCAGCAATAAACAAAGAGGCTTGGTCGCAGCAAGAGGAGCTAAGATTGATTCGTGCACATCAAATTTATGGAAACAAGTGGTGTAAAATGGTCAAACATTTCCCAGGGAGGTATGACTGGATGTTCTCACCTGTAAAAAAAAAGAGACAAACCACCTCTCCTTATGTTAGCTACCTTGTCTTTTGATTTTCGTTATTTCCTTAGTGAGAGCTCATTATGCGTCTACACTCTTCAAACTACTGTGAGGGTGGCACTAAAGTAATTGACATTGTGTACAACCAGGACAAATAATGCACTCAAAGAACACTGGAGAGGTTCTATGAAAAGAAAACTGGACTCATATTTAGCCTCAGGGTTGCTTGAACAAGTTCCTGACCTGCATGAAAATCTATCAGTTCCGCAGAGCAGTCAGTCAGATAGTCCAAAGGACAGCAAAGTTTCATCTGACAGAAGTCAATTTTCATCAATTGTATCGACAAGGTTCAAACTTAAGCAAGAGCTCAGAGAACTAAGTGAAAATGCTGATACTTCAGTAGGAGAATGCTCTGATTTCATCTATGCTAAAGCACTTGATGCCCATTCAGCCAAAGTTTCTGAAAGTATAATAACTAAACCACAGCAATGTGCAAGAGCAAGAAAGAAACTGGATTTGGTGTCAACCCCAGTGAAGCTCAAGGTGTGCATCGTGCCAAGGCTTTGTTGTTGTTTTATGCACGTCAAATTTTTTATGTTTTTTTTGCTGTTTACTGATCTATTTATAGTAGTACGAAACATCAAAGAAAGGCCTTTGTTAGTTCATGCATTTGAAGAAAAGAGTAATTCTGGATCAACTGTTGCATTACTGTAGAACATAACCTTAACCGACAAAAAACATGGATTTAATTCATTAGAGAGGTTAATTTAATTCTTTATATAAATCCTGATTTTTAATTTCTGATCTGACTAAATGATTTGTTAGCATTTAATTATTGGTAGTTTTGTAACTCATGTTAATATAATATTATCCAAGTTCTTATGTCAGTTTTTAACTATGGCTGCAGAGTGATTTACCACCTGAAACCGTCAAACGTCAAGAAATGGAAACAGGAGAGACAGGTAGTAGTTAGAATACATTTTCATTATCGGTTGCTCGTTTGTGCAACTAGTAGGAGGATGTTTTCATTGATGATACACACATAGTAGGGTACTTTGTAGTATAATAAGTTTCATGTGATATCTGATATCTTCTTGCATCATTATTATTTGTATTGCTGTTTCTGTTACTGATACATTATGGTTAGCTTTCATGTAACACTATCAAATGCCCTCCTATAGGTTAAATTTGATTATTTGTTACATTCACATCTTTGTAGAATAGAAGTGTATAGTTTATGCATTTAGATTTGGTTTTATTTCAAGGAGAGGGAGCACCATGCAAGAAAAATGGCAACTGCTTCAAGGGGAGAAGTAATTTAAAAAATTCTGAAACGACCAAAGGAAGATGGCTAGCAGAGGAAAGTTGTTATCAACCACAATTTTTTACTAACCATGTCAACTTGGGTTTGTTTAATCATGCCTACTGAGAAAAAGAAATTGTATTTTTTTCCAGGAAGACGAAATTCTCACTAAAATGGTTACCAAGCATGGGCTGAAAAACTGGCAAACTATCGCATCTGCTATACCTAGCCGAAATGCACAACAATGTCGAATAAGGTAATTGACTATTGGTATATAGTAATGTACTGTTTGTTCCTTTTGTATTTCTATATGTGACAATTTCTATTTACTTGATTTTAAATTAGTTTCTTGTATAGGTGACATCCTCTTGTGTTCATCACTTTGTTGCCTATGTTTAGCTTGCATTGCAACCACAATCGGCTGCAACCACCATGCAGTTGTCAGTCTACCACTGTTCTTCTCTGAAAATGCACCTCTGTCAATACATCTGTTCACTGTTAACCTGTATTTATAAAGATTGTGATCTCTGTTAGAGTATGTGTGTGTATGGCCCATATAGAGGCCTATGTATCTCTGTCTATATACCCATTCATCTAGGGTTGGAAGAATATTAGAGAACATTATTATTCTACATGGTATCAGCTAGGGTTCCCACCTCTCTCCTCCCTGAGTTGCAGCCGCCGCCGCCGGTGCCAGCCATGGCCGGCCGGCCGCCGTGGCCCCCTTCCCTCTCCTCCTTCCCTCCTCTCCCCTCCTACGCCGCGGTTGCGCGCTCTCCCGCCGCCGCCGGCGCAGCCTCTGCCGCGGGCTGCATGCCCGCCGGCGCGTCTGCTACACCCGCGGGCACGGGGGCTCCGCCCGCCGCCGCCGGCGGCCCGCACGCCGGCACAGGGCCCCCGCCCGTCGATGCGGCGGCCTTTGTGGCCGTCGCCCCTGCGCCGACGCCGGGTACCGGCCCGATTCCGCCCACCTCTGCTCCGCCCGGCGCCGATCCGGTTCCGCCGGCCATCTCCACCTTGATTCCGCCCCGTTCCCCCTCGATTCCGCCACCCCTGGGCGCGATTCCCTCTGCTGTGGGGACCGACAGGCCTGCGGACGCGGTTCTGGCCCCTGGAGCGGGCGCCGAAGCTGCCTCCCAGACCGTGCCTGCAGGGGACTCTCCCTGCCCGATCCTTCCCCTGCAGCCCGGAGCCCAGTTCCTCTACGGCATGCCTCCCTCCTTCCTCTACGGCATGACCTCTGCTGCTGATTTCACCCGGAGCACGCCACCACTGGAGGATCCCACTGCTGCTTCCATCCGCCGCGCGGCCTTGGCTGATGCAGCCCTGCGTGTGGCCGTGGGCGGGTCGAGCACGACTTCGGACACCGGGGCAGGGCTCCTTGTCTCCACTGCTGCTGCCACGGGGGTCGGGGGGTTCATCCCGGCATTCTCTGCTGGTCCCCACCTGCCCCTCACGCCTCCCGTCACCGCCGGACAGCCGCCGCTTGTTGACAGCGACGCTGCTCTGGATGGGGCTCTCGCCGTGGCCCTCGCTGCGGCAAAGGCCAAGGCCGCCACTGCCTAGGAGCGGGTTCGTGCAGCGGCCCTCGCCTGGCAGCGTGAGCGCGACATGGCCGATGCGCTCGCACGTCAGGTGGCCGAGGCGGAGCACTTCCTCCGCACTCCCACCGCGTCGCCTGGCGTCCTCACTACCGACCACGCCGCCTCCTCCTCCTACCAGGCGCCGCCCACTGCTCCGCTCCCGTCGAGTGCTGGACCTCGACCACTCCTGACCGACCCCATGGTCTCCTACCTCCACCTCCAGGCTGCCGGGGTCCCGCACATCAAGAACCTGGTCACCGTCCTCCTCGACTCCACCTCCACCTCCTACGCTCGCTGGAGGGACCAGGTTCTCCTCGCGCTCCGCCGCTACGCCTTCGACGACCACGTCCTCTCCGACACTCCGGTCCGGGCTCGCGACCTGGCGTGGCTGCGTCTCGACAGCATCGCCATGTCCTGGATCGTTGGGACCATTTCCCACGACCTGCAGGACATCGTGCGGACTCCCGGCGGCACCGCGCGTGAGGCCTGGCTCGCTCTCGAGAGCCAGTTCCTCGGCAACGCCCAGACACGCGCCCTCCAGCTCGACACTGAGCTCTGCACCCTCGAGCAGGGCGACATGTCTGTGGGTGACTACTGCAGGAAGATGAAGAGCACGGCTGATGGACTTCAGGACCTCGGGTACCCGGTCCCGGAGCACGTGCTGGTGCTCAACGTCGTGCGGGGCCTTCCCAGCAGCTATGAGGCCCTGCGGACGATGATCACTCACCAGAAGTCGACTCCCACCTTCCTCCAGCTTCGCGATGCTCTCACCCTGGAGGAGCTCACCCGGGGTCTCCACACACCTTCCTCGACCACGGCTTCGTCTTCCACCACCTCCTGTGCACTCGTCGCTGCCCCGCCACCGTCCTCCACCTCGTCACCCACCTCTCTCCTTGGTGCTCCTCCCCTCTGGCCGAGCAGGGTTGGGGGGGGGGGGGGCGTGGGGGCCGCCGAGGTCGCCGAGGACGCGGTGGTGGGGGTCGTGGGACACCTACCCAGGCTCTGACCCCCGCTCTCGCTCCTCTCCCCGGGGGTGTGCCCTGACCGACCTTCGCCAACCCATGGTCCGGGCACATCTCCATGTGGCCCTTCCAGGGTCAGGGAGGGGGCCTCGTCCTCCGCACCAGCCGGCAGCCATGGTCACGGGTGCTGCCTCCTACGCGCCGTCCTGGACTCCACCTCCTCCTCAGCCCAGCTCGGCGTGGCCGGGGGGTGGGATTAGGCTGCTCTGGCGCAGTCTTTCAGCACTGTGGGCCTGACACCGCCCGTCAGCACGGAGTGGATCGCCGACTCGGGTGCCTCCTACCACACCACCCCTGATGCGGGTATCCTTTCTTCTGTCTGACCTCCTCACCCCTCTTGTCCTTCTTCCATCATGGTCGGTGATGGTTCTTGTCTTCCTGTCACCTCTGTGGGTTCTGCTCCCGGTCCTTTTCGTCTCTCTGATGTTCTTGTGGCTCCTCAGATGGTCCACAATCTTCTTTCCATTCGTCAATTTACTTCTGACAATTCTTGTTCTGTCAAGTTTGACACTTCTGGTCTTTCTGTGAAGGATTTGGCTACCGAGCATCCACTCCTCCGATGTGATAGCTCCAGGCCCCTTTACACCCTCCGCCTTCCGGCCTCCGCTGCTTCACCTTCGACCTCTTCGTCTTCCTCGTCCGCCGCTCTTGCTGCGACACCGTCCTCCACCACCTGGCACCGCCGTCTTGGTCATCCCGGCCGAGATGTTTTGGCTCAAGATTAGTCGTAGTGCAGATGTCTCTTGTACTAGGACTAGTGCTGAGCACCTCTGTCATGTGTGCCAGCTTGGTCGCCATGTTCGGCTTCCTTTTTCTTCTTCTTCGCATGCGTCGCATGCTTTTGATCTTATTCACTGTGATTTGTGGACATCTCTTGGCTATAAGTACTATCTTGTGATCATTGATGATTTTTCTCACTACTCCTGGACTTTTCCTTTGCGTGCCAAGTCTAACACCTTCCCCACCCTCCTTCACTTCTTTGCCTGGGTGTCCACTCAGTTCGGCCTCACTGTTAAGGCCATCCAGTGTGACAACGGTCGTGAGTTCGATAACAACACCTCTCGTTCTTTCTTTCTCACCCGAGGTGTTCAGCTGCGTATGTCTTGTCCGTACACTTCTCCTCAGAACGGCAAGGCTGAGCGCATGATCCGGACCACGAACGATGTCATGCGCACCCTTCTGATCCAGGCCTCTCTACCCCCGCGCTTCTGGGCAGAGAGCCTTCACACCACCACCTACCTTCTCAACCGTCTTCCTTCCATTGCTTCACCTGCTCCGACTCCTCACCACGCTCTCTTCGGTACCCCTCCCACCTACGCTCACCTTCGTGTGTTCGGGTGTGCGTGCTACCCGAACCTTGCTGTCACTGCTCCTCACAAGCTCGCACCTCGCTCGACACGTTGTGTGTTTCTTGGTTACTCCCCTGACCATAATGGGTACCGTTGCTTCGACATCACCTCTCGTCGGGTTCTTATCTCCCGACATGTTGTGTTTGATGATTCGGACTTCCCTTACTCCTCCACCTCCACACCTTCTTCTGATCCTGCCCTTGAGTCTGTTTTCTGACCCGGTGGTTCAGCCACCTGTTTCTGTTTTTCCTTTTCTAGCAGGTACTTCTGACCCACCACTGGCTCCGGCACCTTTAGCTGCGCCACGCGCAGCGTCGGAGCCTCTTCTTGCACCACCCGCTGTTTCGGTGCCCTTTGTTGCACCTGACGCGGGCTTGGTGCCTTTGGCCGCGCCACACGCGGCCTCGGCGCCCCCGGAGTCTCCCGCCGCGCCGTGCGCGACACCGGCGCCTTTTGCACCCCTGGAGTCTCCCGCCGCGCCACGCGCGGCCCAGGCGCCTTCTGCTGCGCCCAGTACCGTCCCGGTGCCTCCTCCCACGCCACGCGCGGCCCCGACGACACCTGCACGCTACACCGAGCCGGTGCAGGTGTACCGACGCCGTCCGCAGATGCCTGCTCCTCTGGCTCCGGTTCAGGAGGTGCCCGTGGACTATGCGCCTCCTGTGCGCTATGTCTACGAGCGCCGCTCGACGGCTCCGCCTCCTCCACCACCGTCCCCGGAGCCGTCTCCGCCTCCACCACCACCACCGCCGCCTCCACCACGCCGTTCTCGGGTGGAGCCGGTCGTGTACCACCCTCCGGTCATCCATCGGGATCCTCGTCACACCAATCCCATGGTGACTCGGCAGGCGGCCGGGGTTCTTCGGCCCGCAGCTCTGTCTGCCACAGAGGGGGAGCCGCGGCTCTCTCCGATTCCGACGTCAGTTCGTGAGGCTCTGGCAGATCCGAACTGGCGTCGTGCGATGGAAGAGGAGTATGGAGCTCTTCTTGCAAACCAGACTTGGGACCTTGTGCCGCGTCCGTCTGGTTGCAATGTGGTGACCGGCAAGTGGATTTGGACGATCAAGCGTCGGGTTGATGGTACTCTGGAGCGCTATAAGGCGCGTTGGGTTCTTCGGGGGTTCACTCAGTGCCCCGGTGTGGATTATGATGAGACTTTCAGCCCCGTGGTGAAGCCAGCTACAATGCGTACTGTCCTCTCTTTGGCTCTCTCTCGCTCTTGGCCAGTGCACCAGCTCGATGTCAAGAATGCTTTTCTCCATGGCACTCTGACAGAGACAGTCTACTGCAGTCAGCCAGCAGGGTTTGTGGACTCCAGTCGTCCGGATTTGGTCTGCCGGCTGAACAAGTCTCTCTATGGTCTGAAGCAGGCTCCTCGGGCATAGTACTCTTGGTTTGCTGCTTTCTTGGTGACACTGGGCTTTGTTGAGGCCAAGTCAGATACTTCACTGTTCATATATCACCATGCTGATGGCATTGCCTTCCTCCTCCTCTATGTTGATGACATTGTCCTGACTGCCTCCAGCCCACAGTTGCTCCAGCGGATTATCTCCTCTCTTCAGCAGGAGTTTGCTATGAAGGATCTGGGCAAGCTTCACCACTTCCTGGGCGTGACAGTTGAGCCCCGCCCGACTGGTCTTCTCCTTAACCAGCGTCAGTATGCTCTTGATATCCTGGAGCGGGCTGGGATGACTGATTGCAAGCCTTGCTCCACTCCTGTTGACACTCAGGCGAAGCTGTCTGCTACTCTGGGTGATCCTGTCGCTGATCCGACTGCCTATCGGAGTCTTGCTGGAGCATTACAGTACCTCACTTTCACCAGGCCGGACCTCACCTACGCTGTTCAGCAGATCTGCCTCCATATGCATAATCCTCGGGAGTCACATCTTGCTGCACTGAAGCGTCTTCTTCGCTACATCAGAGGCACGATTGGCTTCGGCTTGGTCCTCCACCGGTCTTCTCCTGCTGAGCTGGTTGTCTACACGGATGCTGACTGGGCGGGTTGTCCAGACACTCGCCGCTCTACCTCAGGCTACGCCGTCTTCCTCGGCGGCAACCTGATCTCCTGGTCGTCGAAGCGATAGCCGGTTGTCTCCCGCTCGAGTGCTGAGGCGGAGTACCGGGCTGTTGCCAACGGTGTGGCTGAGGCGTCCTGGCTTCGGCAGCTTTTGGCTGAGCTTCACAGCCCGCTCGCCAAGAGCACGCTCGTCTACTGCGACAACGTCAGCGCCGTGTACCTCTCCACCAACCCGGTTCAGCACCAGCGGACGAAGCATGTGGAGATTGACTTGCACTTCGTTCGTGACCGGGTGGCTATCGGTGATGTTCGTGTTCTCCATGTACCGACCACCTCCCAGTTCGCTGACATCTTCACCAAGGGTCTTCCCTCCTCGACCTTCTCGGATTTTCGGTCCAGCCTCAACGTAGTCAGTGGCTAGTTGTGGCTGCGGGGGTCCTGTGTGTGTGTTTCTTTCTTTGTTGGCCAGTCTCGTACACCGCTGCGCCGGTAGTCCAGACTGCGGGGGGTGTTAGAGTATGTGTGTGTATGGCTCATATAGAGGCCCATGTATCTCTGTCTATATACCCACCCATCTAGGGTTGGAAAAATACTAGAGAACATTATTATTCTACAATCTCGAGCAACAAAACTGGATGCTTGCACTTTCTTTTTCTCTAACACACAGGAGAACTGCGTGTCAAAGTAAGATAAGGTTCCAAATACAATCTTTTCAACACTTATGCTACCGCAGAACTTTTGTATACAATTCATATAATTTTCTAAAGTTAGATAGTTGGTTGTTTAGGCTATTTTTTTAGGTCGGTTCGTCTTTGATATGTAATAGTTGTTTAAGTTGTTCAAACTGTAGTAACTCTTCTTCCCTTATTAATACAATGATACACAAGTCTCCTTTGTGTTCGAGAAATAAAAATCTTCATTACAAAATCCCTTCAGAAGCATATGATGATCCTATTTCACACTTTTCATTTCGTTAATTATTGTTGTTAATCAGAAGCCTTTTATGGGTTGGAGTATTGACTACTGAATAGTGAGAATATCCAGTATGCATTTGCACTTGCATTCAACTTTTCATTAGAACTGCGAATATGTTTTTTTACTTTGTGCTGATGGACCTTCAAATACAGATGGACACGCAGTCTTGACCCAGCAATAAACAAACAGGATTGGTCTGAAGAGGAGGAGCTAAAATTGATTCGTGCCCATCAAATATATGGAAGCCAGTGGCTTAAAATGGTCAAACATTTCCCAGGGAGGTACTATTTGATGATATTTACTGTAAAAAAGAGAGAAATCTTGCACACTGTGACCCCTTCATCAGTTTATGCCGCATCCAATGTTCCCTTATTTTGTCAGTTACTGTTGTTTTTCATCCTTCCGTTTATGCTATTTCATTATGTCTCAACTAAAAATCCTTTTATGTGCAACCAGGACAAATCATGCACTCAAAGAACACTGGAGAGGTCGTATGAAAGGAAAACTGAATTATTATTTAGCCTCAGGACGGCTCGAACAAATTACAGACCTGAAAGAAGATATATCAGTTCCAGAGAGCAGTCAGTCAGATATTCCAAAGGACAGCCAGGGTTCATCTGAGAGTAATCGACCACCATCATCTTTACCACCAAGACCCAAATCTAAAAGTGACCTCTCTGAACTTGATGAAAATGCTGATACATCAGAAGAGGAAAGTTCTGACTGCATCTATCCTAAAGGTCTTGATGCTCATTCAGCCAAAGTCTCTAAAAAGATAATGTCTAAATCAAAGCAGCGTGCTAGAGCCAGAAAGAAACTGGATTTTCTGTCAACCCCAGTGGAGCTCAAGGTGTGCACCGCCGCAGCAAGTTGCCAAAGGCCTCCCCTGAAAATGGAACAAACAACTCCAGCCAGTGACAATAGCTCTCCGTCAGATGTATGCCAAGGTATTCCACAAAATGCTGCATCAGAATCTGTGGATGTGGTTATACCAACAGCTGCTAGTAACCATCCCAATGATGTTCATTCATTGGCAACCCCAGATCCATGCTCACTGGAGATACATGAGGCGGTTGCATCAGATCTTCTGGACATGTCCTACTGTGATGGCTTGATGATCGATTCTCCTCCTTATCTGCATGGAAGTAGCTTCATATAGAATGAAAAAGTGTTACTTAGAAAATGCAACTAGAAGTATTGTGCTTGCTCCGTTGCACCTTTTTGGTAGCAAGAGATGATGAACTGAGGTACAAACTTGATGATGTCTTCATATAATCGAACAGCTCCATGTATAAGGAGCTCGCTGCGTGTTGGATGGAACTTTTATCTTGGCATAAGTTGCAATTCTGTTTGTTAAATGTCATTGACTCACTGGTTTGGAGGGCAGACTTCTATTTTCGGTTTGTTTATCCTACTTGCTGGTTTGACACTGAGTTTTGATGGAATATAGGTCTTTTCCAGAAAGCAACTTTTCCTAATTTTTAGGAAGGCCAAACCTCCCAACTGGTAGTTTTCCTAGCTCGAGATACAGACACAGCAATGCGCTGTCAACATAAGAGGTAGATCTGACCAATCGAAATAGCTAAAGGGTGTAAATTGAGCTAAAAGTGTTTCAAATGGACAAAGGTGATTGTTATTTTCCTACATTTAACTGTAATATTTCCTCTTCCAAAATATAGGTCAGTTTACTTTGTTCTAAGTCAAACATTTTTTAAATTTTTTTGACAAGTTTATAGAAATATTAAAATGTATATTAACACCTACGATAATAAATATATTCAATAAACTTAATTTTTATTAATTTGATATTCTAGATGTTGTACATTTCTCTATAAACTTGATTAAATTTTGAACAAAACCAACCTAAATTTTGAAATAGGACTAACATAATAGACAAAGTGTTTCAAAATATCGACTACAAAGTATCAAAGATTTTAGTGCTTTGTTGGATTGTTAGATCACAGGGAGCATATGAAAAAATGTCCTTTAAAAAATCAAAACCAAATATTTGATAGTATATCTGAAAGTTATTAATAATTTTCACATACGAAAGACGAAATTAGAAATCTACCCCAAAATACAAATTAATAGGAAAACGGCAAAAGGAAAGAAAACAAAAGTCCACCTATTTTAAGCATATAAAAATAAGTCAAACCTGTTTTTTTTAGAATTAGACAGTACAATAAGTCAAACCTGTTAGACTTATAGCCACAGGGGCCTTTGAAGCCCACGAGCGCTCGTGGGCCGTTCTCATTACCAGCCAAGTGCTGGGCCGTGCGCTTTCAGCTCGATCGAGCACACGCGCGCTCAGGAACCCTCAGTTCGCTTCCGTCCGACCCTCAGCGCAGCAGTCGGCAACGGCGGCTGTTCTCTGTTCTCACTTCTCAGCCGCCGAAAGCTGCCCTGCGCGGCTGCGCCCCAGCCTCAGTCGGGGCACTCACCTTCTTCCCTCAAGCAACCAAGGGGAGGAAGGAGGAGCAAGCCTGCTCTTTGGCACGGCGTAGTTCTCCATCCTGAGCAACGGCAGCTTCACCTTGGAGCTGCGTTTGGTGGCTTGCGTCGATCTGAGCTAAGCCTGAGCTGAAACTGGTCTGCTCTGGAGGCGGCATGGTTCGGAGCGCAGGCGGCGTCCAAAGGCGGGGGTAATTCTGCTGCCTTATCTTGATTCAATTCAGTGCCCCCACCGTTTCTTGGCTCAGGACAGCATTGTTCTTCTAGGCAGTATAGCTGTTTAGCTGTTAATCCGAAAAAGAAGCAACAATTTTCAGTGACATCCGCCTCGTTTTGAATTTGATTGTAGGACGCCTACCAAGCCAGCAAGTTGCTCACGCGAAATTGATTGGATTGCAGAAGAGGTGGAATTATATAACCTTTCAGTCCACTAGTATTTTACACGAAGTTTACAATGATTTGAGTGGCATCTGTAGATCTCAATCGTGTGGGGACTGCTCCACCATACTCATTCTCAATTTCCCGTAGATTATTGCAGAAGCACAATCTTTCATGTTTCAGGCAATATTCGATCATGTCAAATATTCATTCTATATGGTATTTAATCATTTGTAATCCTTCGAATGGATTTGATATAGTACATGTTCTCTGGATGAACTCTTACTGCAGCATGATGAACCCCTACAATCTTCTGAATATTTCGATGATGAAGAACTAGAAGGGACAGGTAATTATAGTTTAATCAAGGCCTTTAATCAATTGTAATTTCAATTATTTGGCTAGATTAAAAATTTGCACATCCATTTCCTCACAATCTGTGTCCACCGAGGTGCTAGAACTAATTTTCTTAGTCAATTGACTTGTCGAATGAGCCGGCATTTTAACTGAAACCAATCATTGAAACTACTTTCTCAGTTTCTCTACAACCAAGCAAGAGTTAGTCTCCTACATGTACATTTATAGGAATATGGCAGAAATTGCTCTAGTAGTATCGAATTTTTCTCTGCAAACTATGTGTAATGTATGATGTTGGCATGCTGATGGTTATGACCAAATGCATTTTTATGAGTAAATATGTGACAGTTGTGCATGGAACATTATGACCCCCTCTGCCATAGTGTCAAACCTCCCATCATATTTTTCATATAGAAGTCTTCATTAATAAGTCTTGTAATAAGAATGCTTTTGTAGCTAAAATGATAGGTCGTGGTGATTTCAGTAAAATTCTTAACAAACTGAGTAAAGGAAGAGGAATGGATTAGTTACTACTTTTGAGAGGAAATAGTGTTACAAAACATGAACACTCATCTGTAACATGATGGTGTAAGACTGTAATTTGGCTTATGTTAGACCTGTGGATGCAAATGATGACCTGTATAAGAGTCAACTTTGGAAACAAAAAATTTATAATGTTAATTCTGCATTCCCTCAGTTAAATCATAATTTTCTAGAGCATTTCTGTCTTCGTAGCAATAGTTTGGATGTTTGCATCCATAACTACCACTTGCCCTCCTGCAAGCTCATTTTGTCTTTATCATCTGCAATCTAATAGTTTTGATTCAACTGTCTCACTGAATGCCTGCCTTTCAAGACAGTTTCATTCAAGAGGAGGGGGGCATGGTCACAAGAGGAAAGTTATTAGTTCATATCAGCTACCTTTTATTTTTGTATATTTTTCTGTATTAGTGAATTGTTGAAACAAAAATTAGTTGTATTTCAGGAAGACGAGATTTTAATTCAAATGGTAGATGCACATTCCACAAAAGATTGGCCAAGCATTGCACAGGCTGTGCCTGGTCGTAGTCGAAAGCAGTGCAGAGACAGGTAGAATTACAGGACTCATATTATTTGGTTGCTTCCCTTATGATTCCAAATGCAAATAATTCAGTCTAGGTTCACTACTAGTTTTAACTTGAATTGATAAAAGTTCCATTAGAACTATGTAGCTCCATATGTCTGCCTATGTTTGCTTGCATCTATGGCCGTTGAAACTGGGAACTTGTCACATGCCACCTATTTTGGCCTGTTCGCCCTATGGAAGACTCATTGAAGACATGTTTGCTGTTTTCACATCTCGCACCCTCTACCATTTTCTTTTTTTAGCACATTGCAATCTCCTTTCAGCAAAGGAAACTATATGGTTGTTGAGGGAAAGTATTGTTCAGTTGCAAGCAACAAAGCAGAACTATACGCCTGAAAGAAATTAAGTTGCTTTAGAAATGGTTGTCCTTTGGTCTACTTTTAAGGCCAAACATGGTAAGAAAGTCAATATTACCTCTATTTAAAATATTTTTCTCAAAATAGTTAGAGTAATAAATAAAATTTTGGTGTTTGGCTTCTTGTATGCTATTTTTAGTGCTGCCCAATGAACAACTTTGTCGATTCCATATTATATCTTTGAAGATAAGTGAGTCAAGTTAATTGGTTAGTATCTCTGTGGGCCATAGAAGCATTTAAAACCTTGATGAACTGTAAGCATCGTTAGTCACAAATACAATTAAGAAGCAGTAGCATTTTCATTCTGATGATATTGCATAAATGTATTGAATTCTAGAACTTCTTCAGCTATCACATGTTTGATATTTTTGTCTCCAAATTTTCTGAGTATTTTTCTTATTAAAAATGAGGATGCAGGTGGACACATTATCTTGACCCTGCTGTGAACCAGATGCCGTGGACGGAACATGAGGAGATAGATCTTATCCGTGCTCACAAAATTCATGGAAACAAATGGTGTGAACTGGCTAAACTCTTTCCTGGGAGGTGAGATCAAGATGTTAAACTAAAACTTGAAGACTAAAGATCTATTATTCTGTTTGTACCGTGCTCCTAGTAAAATTTAATAGATAATAATTTTTACTATGCCGCTTGTTTATAGATTAGTATTAACCAGACCATAAAATTCATCTCTAGTCATTTAACCACTAGCCAGATATAGGTAGGTCTTTATTATGTTACATGAGCTTACATGCTTTCTGTGTTCATACTTTATGTTGTGATTATTTTTTGTTATTTTATGTTTTTGTTCATTATCATTGTAAGAATTAAAAAAAACTTTTATTTTTAGACTAGCTAGAAATGTTGAAATGGTTTTCTTGTGCTACCAGGACAGGGAAGGCAATTAAGAATTACTGGACTGGTGCTATGAAGAAAAAGATTAAGTCAAATTTAGGTAGTGGATCACCAGAGCAACTTTCACCCTGCCCCAATGATTCATTGATTCCAGTGGGTAGGGACTCCACCGCGACAAGCAGTCAAGATTCATCCAATAATATTCAAGTTTCATCAGCCGACCTGCCAGTAAGACCTAAATATAAACATGGACTCACAGAAGCTTGTAGAAATGCATGTACACTGAAAGAAAAAGGTCCTGATTCTATACACGACGATGGGTCTGTACCTCATTCAGTTAATGTCTCACAAATGGTGGATGGGCGAATAGTTGGATCTAGTTTGCCCATACTAACCGAGGAAAAATTGGTTTCGCCTCTAAGTTCAGTGGATGAGAAGGTCTCTTGTGTTGCAGCGAATTCTCCAAAGCCCTTGAAAGAAGAGGAATCAACAAACTTTCTGGAAATCCCACCAGCGCTTACTAGTTTTCAATCAAGCAATGCACATTCTGATGTGATTGGCAGTAGTGGTGATCCTGAGTCACGGCAGCTACATCTGGCAAGTATAGCAGATCTTCTAGACATGTCATATTGTGAGAGCTTAATGGTCATCGCACCTGATTCAACAAATGATGAAGATTTCATGTGTGGGATGTGATGTTAGTTCAAACAAATAATCCAGGGACTGAACCTGGAGAAAAATCAATAATTCTGCTTGTTGGACTTCAAGTACATGCATGCAACTTTTGTTCATTTACTTGTTTTTTTTTTTTTTTGGTGAGGATACTTTTAAATCATTTACTGGCATAGGCCACTGTTACTGCTACACTGCTCTGAAAGTTGGGATCTAAATTGAGAAAATCTTTTTTTTTTCTGAGTGGGATGACAAAATAATGGAGAAGGCGATCAACCTGGTGGCCAAAAAAAAAAAAAAAAAAATCTCTGGACTCTCACCATCAGTGGCGGAGCTACGTGGGGGAACTTCAGCAGATTAGTGGTAGTCAATTCCTAAACCAAGCCAGTGAGTCTCGTCCAAAAAATACTACTAATTCTGCAACTAAACTGCTCATCCCTGGCAACTAAAACTTATGAAATGATAATTTTCCTAAATTTCCTAAATGAAAATTCTAAGCTAAAAGAATAAATAAGCGGAGAGCCAGCTCACACTTTGCTTACACCAGGGTCACACAAAAAGCTATGTCTAATTCCATGTATGTGCCAAATGACTACTTTCTGAGATGAAGTGAGCGTTTTTCTAACAAATATTAGAAATAGGCGAATGCACAATTCATTTTTTTTATTTCTAATCCTGGCCCAATGCAAAAAAAAAAAAAACATAGGCAAATCTCAGATGCACAATGATCAGCATGAAGAAGACAAAGGAACCACCAGTGTTCAACCATCATTCATGTCTTCTTTTCTTAACCGAGCAAGCAATCTGCAATAGCTAGCTTCTTTATTTTTCTTCCTCCATAAATGAGCAAGCAACAGCTCGAATCACCAGCACACCTTTCGGACGGAAGGAGTTTACCCACGAGTAATGGTAGACTAGGTGGTTCACCGTGTGTTGCTGCAGGATTTGAGAGAACTTTTGGATAAAGGCGTTGCGATTTGTGGGTGGGGTAGTGGAGTAGACAGAAGGAGACTGGCAATCGAAAATGATAGTTCGTTTTGTCTACCACTACCAGTTTATGTAAAGAACTTTAGTTGTTGGGATAGGTTGCATGGAGAAATAATTGGTGCAAGACGTCGTGGATAACTTGCATGGAGAAAGAGATAGGGTTAATGAAGATTAGTGAGGTGCATCTATATATAGACCGTTTATTTCATCTACCACTACCTTGATGGGAGATGATGTGGATGGATTGCATGAGGAAAGAATTGGTGGAAGCTAACGTGGATAACTTGCACGAAGAGAGAAATATAGTTAATGATCCTTAATAAGTGGGGGTGCATCTGTACCGTTCATTTCGTCTACCATTGCCGGTTTATGTAATGAGCTGTTGACGGGAGATGGCATATAGATAGCTTGCATGAAGAAAAAATTGATGGAAGATGACGTTGATAACTTGCATAAAGAGAGAAATATAATTAATGACTCTTAATGTGGTACATCTGTATAAGTTATATGTATATGGTTATATTTTCTTAATGGCTAAGAAACTTAATTTAGCTAATTCATTTGTATATATAGCATACTCACATATGTGAACATGATGTTACATTTAATTCCAAACTCCAGCCATTATACGAATGACCGGAATGCGAGTGTTCAAATTCATTTGCATTTTATCCTTTCGTAGCAAAGTTGAAAGTGTAGCACACACACAGCCTTGCGGTGTTGCTTTATTATATGGAGGCGACTAGACGGAGAGCCCTCTCCTTTTAGTCTTAGGTGGAGAGCCCCCGTTTTTGGCAAGTTTCTATTTTCGGAAGGCCGTACCGTGCAAAGCCCGTACCACACACCGCGCGTGCTAACTTAGCGGGAGCGCGCGCGAGAAGGACGAGACGACGCTGCGCGCGGGAAAAAAAGAAGCCCGACGCACGCGGGAAAGAAAGAAGCCCGACACGCGCGGGAAAAAAAGAGGGCGTGGCGCGCGGGAAAAAGAGAGGGCGCCGCGCGCATAAAAAAGAGATGGCGCCGCGCACGGGAAAAACACAACCCGCGTTAAAAGTAACTTTTTTTTTAAAAAAAACAAGGAAAACGTAACCCTGTGCCGCAAAGAAGTAACTGGGCTTATAAGGATGAAAACGGGCCGGCCCAGTTACGAAATACATGACTAAAGCCCAAAAAAATAGAAAGAAGGGAAGGAAACCCTGGATATCCTGGACGACGGAGCACGGCGACGATACCGACCGCCGCCGCCTCCGCAGCCAAGGATCCAGGGGGAATCAAAGAGGGAGAATCAAAAGATCAACAGAAAAAGAACGTACTGGAGACCTACTCTTGTCCAGGTAAGCATTATTCACCACTAAAATTCTAAGTTTGCATCCAAAAACCTAAAAAGATAGAACAGAAAGTAAAACCAGATTCAATTCAACATATTTATGTGTTCTTGGGTGTCTTTCCTCCTGTATCTCTTGCTACTTTTCTGTACTTGGATTGAGGATCCTGCACATCTTGTTTCCTCCTGTATTTCCTGGCCTTGCATCTTGTTTCCTCCTTATTGATGCCTGTACATCAGACCTGGAAAACTGCGGGAAGCAAAAAGAGAGATTACAATTAGATGTACACCCATCAGATATGTTCCCCCAACAATGTAGAAGTTAACATTCAGATAAAAAAAGTAAAAAAAAACAGTGCAGCATCTGAAAACCATGTAGACAAAAACTAGTTGAACATATTCACTATTGTTTGATTTTTGTTTAGCAGATTGTTATAAAGTATCAAGTGGTTGAACATATTTCATAGACAAAAATAAATGCTTATAGTCTCAACTGTGTATGCATTAGTTTTTGATCCCTACTATTTTTTTGGTACACTTCCAGGTGTGACAATGTTTGATCTCAATGTGGCTGCACATGAGGATGCCTGGGAAGAAGAATCTAATCAGCTGTTGAAACAATCTAGTCAGCCAGAGATACTTGCTCCTGCTGAGATAAATGTCATTGCAGCTGTACATCAAGTTCCCTGGGAAGAAGATGATAATCAGCTACTTAATGAAACTAGTGAGACAGGGATACTTCCTCCTCCCGAGATACTTCCCAGTGATGACTTACTCCCTGTAAGTGTGTGCTCAGGTAACACGGGAAGCACAATGCAGTGCACAGTAGCAACTGGGCAGACCCTAGATAGTGAGGAATCAGATGCTGAAGAGGAAGTTGAGTCCCAATCGCAGGAAGTAATCTGTTCGCCTGCAGATCCTTTTGCCCTAAGTTCCATGGTTTATGATACATGGCAGGAGGCCAAGAGCTGTTACAACAGATATGCTAAGAAGGTTGGATTCTCAATCAAAATTGGCAGCTCCAAGAAGAAAGAAAAGAAGGGGGATAAGGACAAAGTTATGTTTGTGTGCAACAAAAACGGAACGAACACAGAGAATAATGAGGGTCCTGTTGTGAGACAAAGGAAAAGAAACAAAACTGTGAAGACTGGATGCACTGCACGACTTACTCTGAAGATGAGAGACGGGAAGTGGCATGTAACAACGTTCCATGAGGACCACAACCATCCAGTCTGCGATAAGTTTGAGCTGAAGAGGTTCCTAAGATCTCACAGGGGCATACCCGAGGAAGAGAGAAGATTTATAGAACTGCTACACGGTGCGAACATTTCATCTGGACGTATGATGCAAATCATGACAGAGATGTATGGGGGCACAAATTTGCTCCCTTTGTGACAAAGGATGTAGCAAACTACAAGGCAAAACTTGCAAGAGGGCCGAAATACGAAGACATGTCGGAAACATTGGCATACTTTGATGACCTGAAGAAAGATGATCTAGGCTTTTTTTGCAAGGTGGACGTCGACAAAGCAGATAGGGTGAGAAGCTTGTTCTGGGTCGATGGACCAGCAAGAGAAGCATACAAAAGTTTTGGCGACTGTGTATCTTTTGACACTACATACATGACAAATAGGTACAAAATGCCATTTGCACCATTCATCGGGATAAACAACCATGGGCAGTCAATCCAGCTAGGATGTGGCTTTATGAAGGACGAATCAACAGACAACTTCAAGTGGTTGTTTAACAACTTCCTGCAAGCAATGGGTTGGGTCGCTCCTAGGTCGATCATTACCGATCAAGACCAGGCTATGGCAGCAGCTATAGCAGACGTGTTTCCCAATACAGTTCACAGAAACTGTAGATGGCACATAGTAAACAAGGTCCAAGGTCCGCTAGGTACCTACTTGAAGAAGAAACCTGGGCTTGCTGCAGAGCTTAATGAGTGCATGGACTATAGTGTCAATGGTGTTGAGTTTGAGACTAATTGGACTGCTATCATACAGAAGCATATGGCTGGGGATAATAGTCACCTAAGGTATCTGTTTGACCTAAGGAAGTGCTTTATACCTGCATACTACATTCAAAGCTTCTTCCCATTCATACAGAGCACAGCGCGCAGCGAGGGATTCAACGCTGTTCTTAAGCAATATGTGAACCCACAAATGAGTATACTAAACTTTGCAAAGCAGTACATGAAGATTCAGGAGAAGATTTTGAGTGTTCAGCATGAAAATGATTTTACTTCAGAGGAGAAGGTGCCCAGCCAATTATTGAGCGGATATCCTTTTGAAGAACAAGTCTGCAAGTTCTACACAAGACCGATATATTTCAAGTTTCAGCATGAGCTAAAACAATCGACGAGCTACAGAATCACAAGCCGTGCTGATAACACCTACACGGTAACCCCAACAAAGGGATTTGTGCGGGGCTATGGGCGGAGAGACTACATGGTGTATGCTGATGTGGAAGCGAAAAAATATGAGTGTGAATGTTCAAAGATGCAGAGGGACGGGATCATTTGCTGCCACATACTAAAAATCATGACACAGGAATATGTTGAAGAGATCCCAGATGAGTACCTACTACACAGATGGTCGAATGTGGAGGAGGTGATTGCCACTACACCAGCTGGAAATGAATCACAAGGGCCGTCTGAAAATAGAGTGGAGAATGAAACGCATCCCAAACAGAAGCAGCAACTTAAGACAATCAGGTATGCTGACATGTGCAATGAGTTTGCAAAGATTGCAAAAGAAGCTTGCACAAATGAGAAAGCGACAGGGATTGTGAGGAAGCACATGGATGAGATGCGATCTGAAGTTGCAGCCTTCAGGGTGAAAAATTCTAAGAAGCAAAAAACTGCTACAGCTAAAGACACATCAGAGGAGGGTGAGCGGGCAGTTAGCAAGCTGAAGGACCCTCCGGTATACAAACCAAAGGGGCGTCCCCTTTCAACAAGAAGGAAGCCAGGGTTCAACCTAGAAGGGGCGCCAAAAAATCCTATCTGTATGGTTTGTGGTTCTAAAGACCACATGGCAGACAAGTGTCACAACAAATTGAACAACAGGTAGAAAAAGAAGAGGGATAAAGGCTACATGACAATAAGGCAGAAAAATAGGTGATATTGCTCACCTTATAATAACTTAATTATTACTTGGTAGAAAAGGACATATATGTCACATCCTTGTACAACTTAATTAGTACTTTCTATAATATATACAGTTGGTTCATGGACACAAGATGATCATTGCAAGTTACATCCTAGACAAATGTTCTATGTTTTATATATTTAACGAGAGAAGTTACTTTATGGACACAAGATAAGCATTGCAAGTTACATACTAGACAGATAAAGCAACATGACAAGTTACATTCTGGTTATGATGACAAAAACATGATAACATGTTAACATGAGTAATTACTTCCTATATGGTGAATCAACATGAGTAGTTAATTACTGGACAGATACAATAGCCATTGCATTTTCAGCGAAATAAGAAATAAAAACATCATCAGGTACTTTGATTGTTACCTTTCTTAATTCTTGAGCACTTGATGCCAAGTACATAGATTTGATTTGTAGTACAACATTGTTGCCATGAATTTCATTCTGATATTATACATGTCTGCTTGGTCAATTAGTGGTATTGTCTTGCCATCCCAATATTCAATGAACTTGAGCATAAAATAACCACAGTCGTGACTGACAGCAAAAAGAAGTAACAAATAGAGGTTAACACATTGGACAAAAAAGATGCAATGCATCATGGTGTGCACTTAGAAAACATAAAAAATTTCATTTCAATTCAGAAAACACTTGTTCAATTAGGACCAACTTACTTGCTATATATTGTAGAAAATTGATGGATTAATTCTCATGTGTTCAGAGTAATAAAAAATGTTACTTCCTATCTAATGTGGACGAGACATTAACTACTTCCTGTATATTTGCAATCATTGGGGTGTTACTTTCTATATCATGTAATATAACCCTCATCAAAAAGCAGTACATAAACTACAGAAAAAAGCACATAAAAAAATTAAACTATCAAGAGATGAAAAAGTATGAGCATACAAACAGAGTACACAGTAGCTTACATGGTGCTTTGCTTGGAAGCATCGACATAAAGCAACTGGTAATTGCTAATGTCAACTTTCGACTTTGCATGATGTTGCTTCCAAAGAGACTTGATGCCTTGCATAATTTTTTTTGAGATCGTGATGCGAGACTGATCATTTGAATCCCTGATGGAGTCCATCACCTCAAAACGCTGAGCCCTTAAGTTGAGCACTAAAAGAAACCAGTGTCTGAATCCACCAGATTGTTCAACTTGGAGGACGGGGAAGAAAATATGTTTCAATCAGATAACAAAAATGGGTTAGTGATCAGCTAATATTGATCATGGCAGTTATAAAAAATCTGTTCAGAAAATGGCAGAGGATATCAAAAGGTTACTGACCAGGTTATAGTGATCAAGGCGGTTAGAGAAATCAAAATTACTCTTCATTTCTTTCCTTTCTAGCTGACCAGACATTGCAAACGTCTAGCAAAAAAAGGGGAACATATGGTTTTGGTCAGCATAAAAGATATATTATGAAGAAATTATCGATCAGCACAAAAAAAGAGTACTTGAAAACTTACAGCAATCCTATGTGAGAGAACCATTTTTCCTTTGGGTTTTAACATGTCTTTCGGAACAAAAAAGCATGCAATCAGCAGTCTCAGTTGAGAGTTCTCCTCTAGGCTTCAAAGAATCGGCAAAGTCACACACAGTTGTGTGGACGTCACCGTAGTTCACAATTATATAACTCAAAAAAGAAAAAAATGTAAAGTTAGATCAACAATGCATGCATAATACATAGCCAAAAAAAGCAAAGGATATAGTATCGTACTTGTTCTTTTTGGATCTACTGGTCCTTCCAAATTTTGTGATTGCAATATATGCTTCCTGTTCAGACTTCGAGACTGTGTACAAATTCTTCTTGTTGTAGTCAACGAATGGTGATCTCTTCCATGGTGCCGGCTTAGTGACCCCCTGGTGCCGAATGTGTGGGATTGGGGTGATTCCATCATCAACTGCAATGGGAGCTTCTCTGGTAACTTCCTTGCTGACTGCAGGTGCAGCAATAGGGTGATCAGTGTTAAACGTGGGGTCCAGCATAAGCAGTTCTTCATCAGTTATGTACTAAGAGTGGATAGATGCCATGGTCTTGTTGTGATCTTCTTGACTTTGGGAATCAACTTGAATTGGGTTGCCTTGAATGCCAGCCTCCTGACTTTCAGATCCAACAAGAATGATCTCAGATACACAAACACCTTTCTCTGCATTGATGACTTGTTGTGATGGCTCTAGAGGATGAACTTCGGCAATTGCCTTTGAACCACAACTTGGAGGGCGAGAAGGTAATTCCAAGTTCTTTCTGAAAATGATACGATGGGGATTCGTTTTGAGATCCCCACCTCCAATAGGGCCAACCCCTTGGCTGTTGTTCTCCTGAGAAGATGCATCACTGATACCCAGATCAAAGGAAGGGGCCTCAAAAGACAACAAAGCAACATTTTTGTCCTTCAAACCTGGACCTGATGCTTGTATTTGAGCTGGAGTTGACTCCTTTTCTTTGCTGTTGTCAACATCAGTGCAATTGAATGACAGCAACCGGCCAATCATCTCAGGGCTAGACTCATCTCCCTGACTTGATGTTGGTGCTTTGTCATTTGTATTCATTGGAGCATTTCCATGGCTGCCCACTTCTTCAATCATCTTTGAATGTAGCATGCATGCTGCGATATCTTCAGTGTTGTTTTGTACCTTTGCTACCTTGCTGTCTCTTACTTCTTCCGTGATAACAAGTTTCCTCTTCGGAGTCTTTAACCTAGAGATAGTTTCTGCCAATTGGACCTTGATGTCTTCTGTTGCATGCTTGTCAGTTATAGTAGTGTGCAGATCCATTGCCTTTATATTCTATGTAACTTCAATCACAAGATTCTCATTGCCTGTAAGAAAGGGGAAAAATCTTGAATTAAATTGCTGAACTTGACATGGGATGGAGAAAAGGTACAAATAAAGTATGGATGATGGTTGTAATTACACAAAACATCTGTGGATGGAAAAAATTACACAAAACAGATGTGGTGGAAAATTACACAAATAGATGTGCTCTCCTAAGCTACTGCGCAGAGGGGGGCTGATCGATTGAAGGAAATCTTGGATATCCATAATCAGGGTTCGGGACAGCTTGTCAACAGAGACAAGTCAGCTGTCTTTTTTAGCAAGAAAATGGTTTTCGGAACAGAGAAAACTTATCCATTGGCAACGGTGGGAGCGCCTAACACAGTCAAAATTCCAAGGGGGCATGGGCTTCCGTGATCTACAAACATTTCAGTGGCAAACCTATAGCTGCACAGGAGGGAACTGATAGTGGTCAGTGGAATGAGGAGCTGATACGGGCAACTTTCTTAGGAAGCGATGCGGATGCAATAATGACTACCCCCATCAGGGGTGTTGAAGAAGATGTTTGGGCCTGGGAATCGGAAAAACACGGCTTCTATTCAGTCAAGTCAGCATACAACATATGGCACAGTATACTGTTGCTAAAATTTTCTGGGAGCAAACTAAGGAACTAACAGGAGTTAAAGTACCTAAGTTGCACCCTGTAACCTGGGCAAAGGACCTTCTGGTTTTTGGTACAGCAAAGGAAAGAGCGATAATTATTTGTGGCAGGTGGTATCTTTGGATGCAACGAAAATGATCGAATACATGGGAAAGAAGGGGTGACTATAAGACAGGCTGTCATCTGGGTTCATGACACAGCTTTTGATCTTTGGCAGATCATGCACCCCCAAAAGCAACCAAAAATGGATGTAGTGAGGTGAAGTGGACTAAGCTATAAACTCGATCCTAATATATATGGACAGTTATATGGACGAATAGGTCCAAGTAGAACAAACTAATCATGCCTGATCCAAAAGTATCAATGAATGGATAGTTCGACAAGAAAAACACAAAAGTTACTTCCTGTATCACATACGTTAGTCATTGACTACTTCCTATATGTTTTAAATCAGGGGTGTGTTACTTCCTATGTAATATAAAATGAGATTACAACTGTGAAAAGAAATATGTGCATAGACATTTTACTTCCCATCTTATGTAAATGAGTGATTAGTTACTTCTTAATTCTTGTAGTTAAATGATAAATTACATCTAATATGTTCCAATTCATACAAGTTACTTCCTATCTCATATAAATGAGTGATTAATTACTTCCTATGTCATGTAAATGAGTTATTAATTACTTCTTATCTCTTGTAGAAAAATGATAAATTACTTCTGTTAATGGATACTTTGACAAAAAAAAACAAAAGTTACTTCTACGCATTGTTGTGTTGGCTATTTAGTTACTTTATGTATGATTGCAAATAATACTTAGTTACTTATATGACCTAACAATTCATACCATGTTACTTTTTCCAGTACATAGAATAGAAAAACAAAAAAAGCAGGTTAAAAAATCATACCTGTGTCTATATCATTATCTGTCATGACTCCCGCAGGTTGACTTAGCTGGGTTGCCATACCCAAGCTAATGAAACTTTGTGTACTACTCAATACTTCATTATCTACTGAAATGCCAACGACGGAATCTTTTCCTTGAGCTTCAACATCATCTGGTGTTTCTGGCACTTCATATTCAAAACCTGTGCTTCTCCCATATCATATACAAGGTGCTCGTCAGCTTCCGCAGATACTTGATTAGGTGATGAGCACACAGTAGTAAGCATCGCTGCCAAAAAAAAGAGAATTGAAATCCATAGTTAGTTAATAAATATAGAATTCAAACTGAATTCTTCTTACTTAATATATGATGAAATAGTGTGCCTAGTTACTTCAAGAATGTATATATGAGCACTACATAAAAAATAGTGAGGTAAAAAAAAGGTAGACATTGTGCAGGTACAATTTGTGTGTGTTAGTTTGATAAATATGCAGGTATGTGTGATACATCAAACCTAGAAAAAAGAAAGTTAATAACTAGTTACTTCTTATGATACTTGAGCATATGACAAGTTACTTTCAGTGTAAAGTATGTAACTGATTAGTTACTTCTCATAGACACTACATAAGAGTAAAGTTGCATCCAACAGGAATCGTAGAATGAAGAAAAACACACCATGTACCTGTGGTTTGATTTCCTTCCATGGTGTGACCATGATGTTCCTTGTGAGTGTCCATGGCAGCTAAATTCTCTCCTCCCTATTGAATATGAATGGCACCAGGATCCTCATGATGAAACAAGTCTTCTTGTGTTTCTGCAACTTCAAATTGAAACTCTTCTTCTTTCCTGCTATCATGTTCTGCAAGGGGGAAAAAGTACACATTTAAATTCTATAGTTTGAAAAAAAGTAAATATCAAAACATAGTAAAATATTCCTTTTTGTCTAAATCTTTTGTTGGGGCAAGAGATGTTACTTCTTCTGTGTGGAAAAATGTTGAATGGTTACTTTTAAGAATAATTAATTATATTAAAAAGTTACGTTATGCTCTACCAGATATCACTCAAAACTACTTTGACATGTGGTACTACTTTTACTGAAGTGTAGGGACAGACCTGAGCTCTTATTATCTTGAACCACCACCACTGATTCCTTCTGATTACCCAAGGCAGCACCAGAGGCTTCTTCCTTATAAATAGTGTTATCTTCAAGCAGCGATTTCTTCTGATTATCCATGACAGCACCATACAATTCTTCCTTATGTATATCTTCATGCTCTGATTCCTTCTCATGATCCATGGAAGCAGCAGTCACTCCTTTCTGATTATCTGCAACAGCAATATTACCTCCTCCGGTTTCGGTGTCATTCGCATAAGCTGCAAAGGATATGACGCAAGTGAAAATTAAAGTTTGGCATCAAGAATAGTACATAAAAAATGCAGATAGGCTGCAGTATTCATACATGTTTCTTCCCCATCATCATGTTGTTCACCATCACTTCCTTCTTCCTCTACACCTTCACCTCCATCTTGACCTCCTCCTTCCTCAGATTCTTGCTCATAACTATCATCTGATTCACTGTCTTCTTGTTGACTCCCCACAATACTAGCTCCTCCATTGGTGGAGCTGGTTGGTTGATAAAACCCATGAAGAAAATTACTGACTAGTTTTGAAAAGCCATTGCACATTTCTTGAACAAGAATTTTAGCTTTGACCCGCTCCTGCATCAAAAGTAAAAGTACATATTACATATTGAACACAAAACTATACATCTCAAATGAAAAAATGTATGTTTGCTGTAGATTCAGTGTAAAAGTTACTTTGGATGGTGTGTAAGTGAAGAAAATAATTACTTATTGAGTAACTGCAACTACATGAAATTACATACTACAGGAACCTAAAAGTGCTCACCACACCACATAATTGAAGTTACACTAAAAATATATACCTCATGTCCATAGTACTCAGGCACGTGGTTGCTGATGAATCCATCGATATTCAGTGGGTGTCCAAAAAAGATGTTGTCTTGACCAGCAAATTCTGGCTTCAGCTGAATGAAAAATACAAAGCATAAATATTAGAAATAAGTATCGGATGAAAGAAAAGGAAAACAGGGATTAGAACTTATACATTTCAAAGGAAAAAAAGAACAAATAAAAATAGGGTCTGGAGGCATGACATAACCTGCAGTGCACCAAAAGACCCATCTGGTTTAGTGTCCATTGCTATTGCTTTCTTGACAAGCTTTGTAGTCCACACACTAACGCGAGATCCTCTTGATGAGATTCTTAGAAAATCAGTTTGTAGAGAGTCAAGGTACAAGATCTAAAAAAAAGAAAAGAGTAGTATCATTAGATGCGAACTAAAAATACAAAAATGGATTGAAATTGTTGAGACTATGCCACACGGAAAGAATTTGCATTACCTGCAGGAAAGTCAGGCAAGGTTTAAAAGAATGTTTATTTGGTCGACCTTGTCGGCACTCCTTCAGGACTCTATCAGTTCTTGTTCCCAATGGAAGATGAATCCATGACAGCAGGGTATAACCTGGGACTGACTTTAGTACTAAATGTAGGGGTGATACAAGAGCACGCAACAAGTAGAGTCCAGGTCCTAAGGAAAGACTCATCAGCATTCTTGTTGTCCTTGATCATCTGCGACAGCTGTGATATTTTTGGTTGGCTGCCCTTTGAAACTCCTAATTCACCGAGCATGAAGTTAGTGGCAGCGTTGTCAATCTTGCATTCAATGATTGTACTGCCCATTGGGATACCCATAACTCTATGCATAGTTGCATCATTGACGGGGATCGATCCTCTTCTAGGGAACACCAATGCAGAAGAATCTGGGTCATAAGCCTCAAGTAACCAATGACTCAATTCCGGAATAACTTGGGAACAACTGCAGTTGAGAAGGCCACCAAAACCAGCACTATCTATCATCTGTCGCTGGTGGTTGGTCATGAGTTCATACAGCATGACAAGTCTCATGGGGGAGCCACGATTATTATCTTGCTGAAATGAAAAAATTTAGGAGCACGTTACTTCCTATGTCTTGTAGAAAAATGATAGATTACTTCTCATGCGTTGCAAAGTAATAGAAATGTTACTTCCTATATCATGTAGGTTTAGTCATTGCTTGCTGTATGTTTTGAATCAGGGATGTGTTACTTCGTATATAATATAAATTTGCTTAGACATTTTGCTTCCTATATTATGTAAATGAATAATTAGTTACTTCTTGTCTCTTGTATAAAAATGATAAATTACCTCTAATATATTCCAAGTCCTACATGTTACTTCCTTTCTCATATAAATGAGTGATTAGTTACTTGCTATCACATGTAAATGAGTTAGTAATTACTTCTTATCTATTGTATAAAAACAATAAATTACTTCTAATATGTTCCAAGTCCTACATGTTACTTCCTATCTCGTATGAATAGATGATTAATTACTTCCTATCTAATGTAAATGAGGTATCAATTACTTCTAATCTATTGTAAAAGATTGATAAATTACTTTTTATCACATACAAATCAGTGATTAATTACTTCCTATCACATATAAATGAGTGATTAATTACTTCCTATCACATATACATGTTACTTCCTATCATATATAAAATGAGTGATTAATTACTTACTAACTCATATAAATGAGTTCTTAATTACTTCCCTATATGTAACCAGATTACTGCTAAAAAGTGACCATATCAGTAAAATACAATGCACACAAAAAAAGGAGAGAAAAGTTTGAGGGAGTATCAAAAAAGAAGGAAAGCTGTAATTGATTAAAAAACAAACCTTAAGATTAATGTTGCTAGATGTTGCCTCAGCTTGTTTTTCATTCTGGTAGCATTGCATCTAAGCTTGGCCTTCACCATGGCGTTTGGGTGTTTGCTCCCAGATTGCTTAGTAGATTTTTTGCATACTGACTTCATTGTGGAAACCTACACTGATACAAAAGAATTTACACACATAGTTAGTTACTAGAAACAATATTACGAAGGAAAAATACTATACCATGGGTAATATGCTACGCAAAAAAGGAAATGTACTAAAACAACAACAAAAAGGAAAGCATCTGTCACCTTACAGCATGCAGGTTCCCCCGTGTTCAACTACAGCAAGTGATGACTTGTGCAGTCCATGAAAAAAGAAATGATAATCAGTTAGTATATGATTATGACATACAAAAATCCTTGGCCTAATAATAGAGTGACACATGTAGTGCCACCACACCGGGCATTACAGAGCACATGCGATATGGAAAAATCGCACATGCCAATTCCACTCTGGTGGATTTTTATCGGCCTTGCTTACATGGTTCAAACTATCATTAGGCCAAGGAAAAAATGCAGCCTGGGGTCCATGATGTCTCACCTACGAGCGTGAAGATTCTGTTGCTCCTCTCCAGCAAATCGGTGATCAACTTCAGCAAGTGATGACTTGTGCAGTCCATGAAAAAGAGATGATAACCAGTTAGTATATGATTATGACATAAAAAAAATCCTTGGCCTAATAATAGAGTGACACATGTAGTGCCACCACACCGGGCATTACAGGGCACATGCGATATGGAAAAATCGCACATGCCAATTCCACTCTGGTGGATTTTTATCGGCCTTGCTTACATGGTTCAAACTATCATTAGGCCAAGGAACATATATGGGATGTCGGGATGATATCTCACCTAGGTGCGTGCAGATTCTTTAATCACTCCTTGCCACGCAAATCCTGAAAGCCAACCTCCACTGAAATCCTTGAAAACCCTACCTGTGTATTTCAAACAAAAAGTCATGAATAAAGTTGCATTTGTGTTCACCTGCAACTACATATCAAAATAAGTTACTTCCTATACCATGTTGATTAGTGATTAGTTACTTTAAAATATTATACATATCAAAATAAGTTACTTTCTACACATTATTTTGTATTGATTAGTTACTTTAAAAATCCAGTAACATGTTTGGTACTATCAATCAGATTTACTAATCCAAAATGCCAAAGACAATAAGATGTAAAAACTGATATACCAACTAGAGCCTAAAATATTATGGTAATCTAAGAATAAACAGACTACTGGATATGCAATTTCAGCTTTATGATGGTTTACATCATGGTCTATTCAACATATTTTCCACGAATGTGAACAATATCAAACCGAAAAAATAAAGGGGGGAGATGAGAGTAGTAACACTGGGCCTCTTGATAATACAAGGAATAGTAACAAAAAGGATCCAAATTAGTTACTTCTAATGCTGATATGAAATCTTATGTGCATTCATGTTATAGATTGGTATAAGAAAGAAAAAAGCTTATAAACACATCACATCTTCAAGCTACTACTTCATATATCACTCCAAAAAACATTCAGGAAAAATATCATGCAGCAAAAAACTGACATAAGACTGAAAATAAAATATAGTCAAATGTTAACAAAGGGTGTTCTGATATGGCACTAATGATGTGGTAAAGCTGCACTACTCATAAACTGTGGACTAAGTTGACAAACAAAAATAAACACAGCATACCATGATTGGTACAGTTGAACAACATTTGGGTGACAAACAACAAAAATATGAAACTAGAAATCATACGCATCAAATATCAACTAGCAGTTACAGAAACATCAAAAAAAAGTAACTACTACCATCAACCAGTAACTACTACCATAAAAAAAAGCAAATGCATAAAAGCATCGCATACGGAATCTAATGGGCATTTTCTTTGACAGGTTCAGAAAATTATTCAGTCATTAGAGCGTTATATATGTGAATTAAGGTCCTTCTACCTTTAACTATTCATCAACCATATCACAAAATTAAACGAATCGGATCAAAATGAAGAACTAAAAAGACAGATCAAACTGAAAATAAAAAAGGCATAAACTGAACTTGTATTCTGAATGCTACATCCACCATGGCATAAGATTAACTGCACTAACTAAAACTCCACAAATAAGAGTGACTGCACTATCTACTGCACAAACACATATAAATCAACTACACAAAAACACATAAGGCAAACTCCACTAGCTACTGCAAAAAAACTGGGACATCACAGACAATAAAATATAATGTCCACATCAAAATATAATTACTACATTAAAATGAGACGAACTTAATTTTAGTGCCCAAGATGTTGACTCAAGCATCACAGACATGATATACTGGGACATTTTCTTTGACAGTTAGATAGAAATATGCATTCATTAGAGCTTTTATAAATCACTTAAGGTCCTTCTACCTATAAACTTTCAGCTACCGTATCACAAACACACATGACTACATGCTACATAAAAAGACATAGCAAACTGAAAAATAAAAGACATAACATGTACTTATATCCTACATGCTACATAAAACATGACTCACAAACACACAAACAATCAATAACTCCATGTGAAATAAGATGAACTCCACGAACACATGTAAAATGAAATGGCCTGACTACTGCAATAACTTTGGGTTATTTCTTACCCAATTGCATACATCCATGTCAAAAATATAAGGACAAAAAAATTAGAGGAACAAAACCCTAATAGATAGCATATACATCACTACTACAGAAACCACCTAAATTGGCACGAACCTCACGAGGACCTGAATGATTTCACATAGCGCAGACAAAGGGCGGGTTGCAAAAAAGAAACCAAAGAGATAGCCAAGAGTAGATAAGTTACCTCAGATGCTGCCTGGAATTGATGTGCGCGGGGATGGAGAAGAGTGTGTATTCCGTAGATCCAGCACCTCCAGCACGCCAGTACACGAATGTCCCGCCGGATCTACGGTACAGAGCTTGACGAGGTCGCAGAAGGACGCCGCCGTCCAGAGTGCGGTGCCGCGTGTACTCCAAGACGCCGATGCGCGACCTTCAACCGCCGGGCCGCCGTCGCCGCCGCAGGTGCCACCTCTCTTCCTCCGGTACCCGCCGGAGCCTCCGCCGCCTCGTCACCCTATCTTCAGAGCCGGCGCAAAAGGCGTCGCCTTCCTCCAACTCGGAACCTCCAGCTAGACGTCAAATCCTGAACGCCTCTCGAGATCTACCGGTGGTCGCCGCCTCACGAGAACTCACGGTAGCAGCAGCCGCAGCTTCGCCTCGCTATGAGCTCGCCGGCAGTCTCCCCCGCCTCCCTCCACCTCCGAAAGCTCGATCTAGCGGTCAACTCGCCTGGCCTCCTGTCGACAACCTCACGCTCCCCGCCTCCGCCGCCGCCACTCCACCTCACTCGCCGGGGAATGGTGGTCCGACGGAGAACTCGACGAGTCGCCTCCCTCTCCTCCCTCACCGCCACTTCACCTTACTCGCCAGCGAATGGATGTCCGACGGAGAACTCGACGAGTCGTCTCCCTCTCCTCCCTCACCGCCACTTCACCTCACTCGCCGGCGAATGAATGGCCGATGGTGAACTCGCCGAGTCGCCTCCCTCTCCTCCCTCAACTCACCGAAATTTCGAGATCTACTTTCTCTCTCTCTTGGCACGGTTCCCAAAATTCGAATCTAATGAGAGGGCGGTGAGGCCGTTACAGGCTGACGAGTGGGCCCAAATATTGCAACGCGGCGCGCGGGGAAGGGGAATCGATTGGTTTTCCCACCGACGGACGCGCGCCGCACGATCCTAAACGGACGCAGATGAAAGGGGGTCTCGGTGGAAGACTAAAGCGAGAGCCCTCTCAGGCTAGGATTTGGGTTATTATATTTATATAAACACCTGGACTTTGGTTCTGGTTTCGAGTCCGAAAGCAAACGAGTTTCCAATTCTCATCCTATTGCTATGTGTGAACTGTTTTCAAACTCTAGACTAAGTTCGCCAAGGAGATCGATCGATCTTCATGTAAATATAATCACTTCAGAGAATAAAAATTTTAATTCGCCCCTCACAAATTACGCCTTAATTTGTGCTCTCTCGCTATATTGTTTCGAAAAGCGAAGCGACATTTGACGTCGACTTTCACAAACACTCTAAAACCCCCAGGCGCCGTCCAGGCAACAAAATTACCAACCGATCGATCGGAATCGATCTCGGACGACCAAAAGCTAGGCAAGACAGCGACGAGTCCACTCGAGCCACATAGAAAACCCACCAAGACTCCACCCGCCCATGCACACACCATAGCTAGCGCGCCTAGCGCCGCCGCCGCAACAAAAGCGGCCGCGCGGACCGAGGGGGTGGTAGGCGCTCTAGATCGATCGATTCGATGGCGGGCGGCGGCGGCGGGGGAGAGGGAGGCGCGGCGAAGGCGGTGCCGATGCACCGGCTGTTCGCGTTCGCGGACCGGCGGGACGCGGCGATGATGGCCGTGGGCGCCGCCGCGGCCGTCGCCAACGGGCTCGCGATGCCGTTCCTCACCTTCATCATGGGCGACCTCGTCGACGCGTTCGGCGCCGCCGACCGCGCTGGCATCGTGCACGTCGTCTCTAAGGTTTGGCCTCGTCGATCGCCTTCCCGTTTGGGTGGTTTAATTTGTGTTCGTACGTTCCTGGGTGGATGCGCTGCTCTGCTGTTTGATCTTTTGCTCGGTTCATTGTGAATGATACCCTTGTCGATAATTAGGTTCCTGAGTTTTCCTTTCCTTTTCGGTATCTAGAGCTATATATATCCAAGTGGGTTTAAGGGGGGTTTGGAACATGAAGGGTCGATCTCTACAAATCGTGATAATTAATTGAAATCTAATTGACCAGAGCACGTATTAATTTTTTTTTCTGGATGGGATTGTCATCACATAATTTATTCTTAGTAATACATTTAGCAACTCATTGTTTGAATTGTTACATTAAAATGATGCCAACCCTGTCTGACTAACAACCCTCGTGGTAGTGAATTGTATCCATAGCCAACAGACTTGCTAATGAAAATTGAGCCTGCGTGTTCAATTTTACCAGTTACTTTTTTTCTAAACCAAAGGGATTGAATACTCTAAAAAGGGGCATTATATTGGTGTTGTCCTTTAGGTGAAAAGTGCTTTACTTGCATTTCAAAGTCAGTAGGATGTGTATCTAGTGGGATCTTTCATATTTATGTCCGTCCATCTAAGAACACGATTTACTACATAATGTATATATATTATTATTACGACTTGCCTTGGTAGTATGATACTTTGCATATGTATTGTTTGGTTATTGTGAACTATCTTATCAAGAAAGGGGTTTTTATTTTAAGAAAAAAATAAAGGATTGATTGCCCTCAATTGGTATATTTTTATCCATGTTGCCAACAATCTTTTCATCTTCCTAACTTTCCTTTTTCAGGTTGCAGTCCGATTTGTATATGTAGCAATAGCTTCTGGAGTGGCTGGCTTTCTTCGTGAGTACCAAGAACATGACACCTTTTAAGTAGTTTGATTGCATATTATTTTCTAGCAAAGATGATTCATGTGGTTTCATGCAAACAATAGATCCTACAACATATACTGGATATGCTGTCCTTGTATGCAACTTTCTTTCCTGCTAGTTGACAAAATAGTACCCTGAAAAACTAGAAAGAAAGTTGAGGAACTGCATGTCATGTTGCTGGAAAAGTAGCATTTCTATGAGCATGCAACAGCAGCTGTTTGTGAGATTCCGTAACTAATTCTTTGTCTACACTCTAAATTCCACTCAAGATCCAAATTAATAATGTACTCATTTACGATGCTTGACACATGAATGGCTAGAAATGTACTGCTGAGTGTTAAACCAACATAAATCACTAGCAATTTCCCAGCTCTAATCTAATTCCCTAATGTTAACACTTTGATATTGTCTGTTAAAAGGTTTGTGGTTGATTGTTCCTGTGCGAAAACTTGGTGTATGTTTTTTCAAATCTTCCAATGAAAATTTTTCTGGTCGACTATAGCCTGTACTGTGAGTTACCACAGCTCATTAAACAAAAAACCTTGATGAATTGCCCTTACCCTATTTTTTATCTTTTTTTTAGAAAAGTAAGAAACTGCAGCTATTTTTTATGCTCGTCATAATACAATCTCCATATTCAGATTTCTTTTAATACTTCTCATGTAACATTTTTTTCAGAGGTGTCATGCTGGATGGTGACTGGAGAAAGGCAGGCAGCACGTATACGTGGGCTGTACCTTGAGACTATACTAAGACAAGATATTTCTTTCTTTGATACAGAGACATCTACTGGAGAAATCATTGAAAGGATGTCTAGTGACACAGTGTTGATCCAAGAAGCCATTGGAGAAAAGGTATTTAGCTGTCTATTCATGTGGAGGTTTTTTTTATTAATATTCTGCTGTAACAACGACCCGGGTGACACTGATAGGGTTCCTAGCCCTACCAGGGATCTCTCGCAGGGAATACGAGTGAGAAGGAGGAGGAGGCGGTGGACGACGGCGGCGCTAGTGCGCCGTGCTTGCAGGGAGAAGGAGAGGGGCGGCGCTGGTGGAGGCGAACAGGGAGGCGGCACTACAGTACTCGCTGTTACTGTAGCGCGAGGAGAGGAGTTGAGGGTTTAGGGTTGGCCCTTGAGGTCAGCAATCAGATTGATTGCCAACTTGTTCAATCCCTCCAAGTTTGGGAGTATATATCTCCAATTACAAAAATATCTAAGGAAAGTAATCCATCTACGAAAAGGAAACTAACTAGTCACGATTACGGAAACGGCGGCGGAAATAGGTGATGGGCCTGGGGGGCGCCACCACCCCTGTCCGCGCCGCCTGATCAGCCGTGCCTGGACCTTGGTGTGGCTGGGCCGTAACATCTCTCCCCTCCTCCACAAACAGCTCGTTCTCGAGCTGGAATGCAGGAAAGCGCGCCTTGAAGTCTTGGAGAGGTTCCCAGGTGATTTCCTTGTCGGGCTCGCCTTCCCATTCGACCTGCAGCTCCCAAGAGTCAAGCGTCCTCCGAGCCTGTAGTACCCTCGCCGGAATGGACACCAGGCGGCCCTCCTCCAGAGCCGGCAGAGGAGGGGGCGCTGTCGGCGGAGCACCGTAGAAGGGCTTCAGCAAGTCGACGTGGAAGACATCATGGAGGCGAGCGCCTTCCGGCAATGCCAAGCGATAGGCCACCTGCCCGATGCGCTCGACAATGCGGAACGGCCCCGTGTAGCGAGGGCCGAGCTTCCCTTTTGCTCGCGGCTCCAGGGACTGAGTCGGGCGATGCAGGAGGCGCAGCCAGACCCAATCCCCAACAGCAAACTCCAGCTCGCGATGACGACGATCGTAGTAGTGCTTGGCGTAGTTGCGAGCTTGAAGGAGCCGTTCTCTGATGTCGGCGAGAAAGGAGTCGCGGTCACGGAGTAGCTGAGAGGCCTCCTCCGCGCCTCAGTGCCTGGCGCATGGGAAAGGAGAGGCGGCGGGGGCCGGCCGTACACCACCTCAAATGGCGTCGCGCGAAGCGCCGTGTGATAGGAAGTGTTGTAGCAATACTCCGCCCAAGAAAGCCAGTCCACCCAGGCCCGTGGGCGGTCGCCAGTCGCACAGCGGAGGTACATGGCGATCACCTTGTTGACCACCTCCGACTGGCCGTCCGTCTGGGGATGGAACGCCGTGCTGAAGCGAAGCTGTACGCCGGACAGCTTGAAGAGGTCCCTCCACAGGCGGCTTGTGAAGACCGGGTCCCGATCACTGACGATGGAACTCGGGTAGCCGTGCAAGCGGACGACCCCGTCGAAGAAGGCGCGGGCGACGGAGGCGGCCGTGTACGGGTGGCTCAGGGGGATGAAGTGTGCGTACTTCGAGAAGCGGTCCACCACCGTCAGGATCACCGAGCGCCCGTGGACCTTAGGCAGCCCCTCGATGAAGTCCATGGAGATGTCCGCCCAGACCTGGGAAGGCACCTCAAGGGGCTGCAGCAGGCCAGCCGGCTGGAGCGTCTGGGTCTTGTTGCGCTGGCACGTCGCGCATGCCCGTACATGGTCCTGGACGAGACGCTTGTCGTGCGGGATGTAGAACTCCGCACGGAGGCGCTGGAGCGTCTTCTGTACGCCCTCATGACCCACCGCATGGATCAGGTCTAGGGCACGCGTGCGCAAGTCGGCGGTGTCGGGGACGAAAATGCGCGTGCCGTGGAGGAGAAGACCGTCGGCCAAGCGCCAGGGCGCCCCCAGCTCGCCGGCCTGGAGGCACTGCGTGAGGCGGCTGGCCTCGGCATCCTGGAGGGTGGCCGCCCGCAGCTCGTCGAGGAAGGCGAACGTCGGCCCCGAAATCGCCAGCGCCCGTGGCGTGTCGGAGGCGTCCTCGTCGCGGCGGGACAATGCGTCGGCCACGGCGTTCAGGCGCCCTGGGCGGTACTCCACCGCGAAGTCAAACCCGAACAGCTTGCTGAGCCACTGATGTTGAGGAACAGTGGACAGCCGCTGGTCGAGGAGGAACTTCAAGCTGTAGTGGTCGGTGCGGACGAGAAAGCGCCGGCCCCAGAGGTAGGGGCGCCAGTGCCGCACCGCCTGGACCAGGCCGATGAGCTCCCGCTCGTAAGCCGCTAGCTTGCTGTGGCGGGCAGCGAACGGGCGGCTGAAGAAGGCCAGGGGTTCCTCCCCCTGGTGGAGCACGGCGCCGAAGCCTGTGCCCGAGGCGTCACAGTCGACGATGAACTGCCGGCCGAAGTCCGGCATCTGGAGCACTGGTCCCGTAGACAGCGCCCGCTTGAGCGCCGTGAAGGCCTCCGCCGCCTCTGGCGTCCAGGCGAAGGCCTCCTTGCGGAGGAGGCGCGTGAGCGGGGCGGCGATGGAGCCGAAGTCGCGGATGAACTTGCGGTAGTACCCCGCAAGACCCAGGAAACCGCGAACGCCTCGCGCCGACCGGGGCTCCGGCCAGGCGGCGACCGCCTCCACCTTGTCGCCGTCCATGGCGACGCCGTTGGCGGAGATGACGTGGCCCAGATAGGCCACCGAGCGCTCGCCAAAGGAGCACTTGGAGCGCTTGACGTGGAGGCGATGTCGTCGGAGGGCTTCGAGGACGAGGCGGATGTGCTGCAAGTGCTCAGTCCAAGACGAACTGTAGATCAAGATGTCATCAAAGAACACAAGCACAAACCGACGTAAGAATGGCTGGAGGACGTCGTTCATGAGCGCCTGGAAGGTAGCCGGCGCGTTGGAGAGACTGAACGGCATCACCAGGAACTCGAAGTGGCCGTGATGGGTACGGAACGCCGTCTTCTCTACGTCAGACAGGTGAATGCGCACCTGATGATACCCCGAGCGCAGGTCCGGCTTGGTGAAGAAGCACGCGCCATGGAGCTCGTCGAGGAGCTCGTCGACCACCGGGATCGGGAACTTGTCCTTGGACGTCTTGTCGTTGAGGGCGCGGTAGTCGATGCAGAAGCGCCACGAGTCGTCAGCCTTCTTGACAAGCAGCACCGGTGCAGAGAACGGCGACGTGCTTGGCCAGATGATGCCTTGTGCCAGCATGGCGGAACACTGGCGCTCGAGCTCATCCTTCTGCAGCTGGGGGTAGCGGTACGGCCGAACCGCCACTGGTGTCGTCCCGGACAGGAGGTGGATCCTGTGGTCGTAGGGGCGGGATGGTGGGAGCCCGTGCGGCTCGGCGAAGACGTCATCGTACTCCCGCAGCAGGTCGTCGATGAAGGGGCGGTCGTGGTCGGCGTCGACGGAGTGGGCGTGCGCCACGGGCCCCTCCGAATGGGGCGCCCCAAGCCCCCGCCAAAACACCCGCCGTCCCCGCCACTGAAACGCCATGCGGAGGGAGTCGAGATCCAGCAGGATAGTGCCGAGGGTGCGTAGGTAGTCAGCGCCTAGCACCAAGTCGAAGCCGCCGAGGCCGATGCTGAAGCAGGTGATGGAGAACTCCTCCCGCCCGACGAGCATCGGAATGCCTCGCGCCACCGCTGCGCAGGGCACCTTGTCGCCATTGGCGACCGTCACACGGAGGTTGGCCGGCTCGGACTCCAGCTTGATGCGGTGCGCAACCGCCGTGTCGACGAAGGTGTGGGAGGAGCCGGTGTCGACGAGGGCCTCCAAGCGCTGACCGTTGATGAAGACCGGGATCACTATGGTGTCCCTGGTGCGGATGCCTGCGATCGCGTAGAGCGACACGCGCGGCGTCTCCTCGGTGGGGGTCGCCTGCTCCTCCTGCGTGGGCTGCTCCGCCATGAGAGCCGCGTGCAAGGCGGCCTCCGCCTCGGCGTCGGCCGCGCCGTCCTCCGGGTCGTCGGTGATGAGGAGGTTGAAGAGCCGCTTGCATTGATGACCGCGAACGAACTGTTCGTCACAGTTGTAGCAGAGTCCCATGCGGCGACGCTCCACCATCTCTGCCGGTGTGAGACGGCGGAAGGGGCACGGGGGCGCCTGCACCTGGGCTGGTGGCGGCGCCGCTGCCGTGGGCGCGCCGGTGGGCGGCGCAAGAAGCGCCAGGGGGGTGCCCGCGCCGGCGGTGGCAGCGGGAAGCGCGTGGGTGCCCTGTACGGACGGGGCGCGGACGGCAGCTGCGACGCCGCCGCGCGCCGTTCGTATGCCCGCGCCAAGTACATGGCCGTCTGAAGATCGTTCGGCTGGCGCAGCTCGACGTCGACCCGGATATGGTCCGGGAGACCGCCGATGAACAGGTCCGCTTTCTGGTGTGGCAGAAGGTCGTCGGTGTGGCAGACGAGTTCGTTGAAGCGCTCCTGGTACTCCTGGACCGAGCCCGTGAAGTGGAGACGCGCCAGCTCGGAGAGGCGGTTGGTGCGCACCGCCGGGCCGAACCGTTGATGGCACAGGTCCGCGAAGCGATCCCACGTCGGTACGCCCTCGTCGATCTCCAAGGCGTAGTACCACGTCTGGGCGACTCCCTTCAAGTGGAAAGAGGCGAGCCAGACGCGGTCAGCCGGCGCCGTCTGCTGTCCGCGGAAGAACTGTTCGCAACGGCGCAGCCAGTTCAGCGGATCGACGGACCCGTCGTAGGAGGGGAACTCCAGCTTGCTGAAGCGTGGAACGCCCAGCCCCTGGAATGCGCCGGCGCCGGCGCCGCCGAGAGGGGGCTGCTGGTAGGCGCGGTAGGCGTTGGATGCGCCCCCTGCGGTACCGCCCGTCCTGCGGCCGGTCACAGATGGGTTAGGCCGGTCGGTGAAGAGTGGTGGCTGCGACGGCGAGTGGGGGAACGGGATCTCTGTGATCGGCTTCGGCGCCGATGTCCCCTGGGGGATCGTCGTAGACGACGCGGAAGTCGGTGGGATGCCGCCATAGCCCGACAGCCCGTGCGGAAACCCCTCCGGCATGGCGACGGTGGTGGCCAGGGCGGCCACCTCGAGCGCCTGGACGCGGGCGCCCAGGTCCTTGATAGCCGAGGAGGCCTCCCGCATGATCTGGGCGAGCTCGGCCAAGGTGGGCTCCGGACTGGTGTCCTTCGTCGTGTCGTCGGCGCCTGGCATAGCTGATACCAGGTTGATAGGGTTCCTAGCCCTACCAGGGATCTCTCGCAGGGAATACGAGTGAGAAGGAGGAGGAGGCGGTGGACGACGGCGGCGCTGGTGCGCCGTGCTTGCAGGGAGAAGGAGAGGGGCGGCGCTGGTGGAGGCGAACAGGGAGGCGGCGCTACAGTACTCGCGGTTACTGTAGTGTGAGGAGAGGAGTCGAGGGTTTAGGGTTGGCCCTTGAGGCCAGCAATCAGATTGATTGCCAACTTGTTCAATCCTTCCAAGTTTGGGAGTATATATCTCTAATTACAAAAATATCTAAGGAAAGTAATCCATCTACGAAAAGGAAACTAACTAGCCACGATTACGAAAACGGCGGCGGAAATAGGTGATGGGCCTGGGGGGCGCCACCACCCCTGGCCGCGCCGCCTGATCAGCCGTGCCTGGACCCTGGTGTGGCTGGGCCGTAACAGATACACCCGAGAAAGTTCAATGACCGGCCATGCACTTTACTCTAAATTAATTTACATATTGGAGTCCGGAGCTATAGCATGCATTGAATTTCTATTCAGAATTTTATTGTCTAACACATTTTTTTCTCACCACTTGGCTCACTTGTGATTTATGAAGGTCGGGAAGTTTCTCCAGCTGATATCAACATTTCTGGGTGGATTCATAATAGCATTTGCAAGAGGCTGGCTTCTGTCCCTTGTATTGTTGTCAAGTATCCCTCCAGTTGTTATTTCTGCAGGAGCAATGTCACTTGTCATATCAAAGCTCACAAATCGTTCTCAAACGGCCTATGCTGAAGCAGGGAAAATGGTTGAACAGACAATTGGATCAATCAGAACTGTAATGTCTATCACACACTCTGTTCTACTAATTGTTCTAGGCTGCACTTTTTCACATCATACTCTTTTTGCTTTACAACACTTTCAGGTGGCATCTTTCACTGGTGAGAAGAGAGCAATTGACAGATACAATGAGTTTTTAAAAACATCATACAGATCAACTGTTCACCAGGGAATTGCTGTGGGAGCAGGAATTGGTTCACTTTTGCTTATTATTTTCTGCAGCTATGCGTTGGCTGTATGGTACGGTGCTAGGTTAATTATTGAAAAAGGCTACACTGGGGGATATATCATCAATGTGATAATGGCCATCATGACTGGTGCAATGTTAGTATCTTTGAATGACAATGATTACTAAAAAATACAAAAGAAATCATACCTGGCTTCAGATTTCTCACAATGTCTTTTCCTATTTTTTTGCAGGGCTCTTGGAAATTCTTCTTCATGCTTAAGTGCTTTTGCATCAGGACGGATCGCAGCGTACAAAATGTTTGCAACAATCTACCGAACACCTGAAATTGATGCGCATGATAAGAGTGGCCTTGTATTAGAGAACTTCATGGGTGATGTTGAACTTAGAGATGTCCATTTCAGTTACCCTGCAAGGCCTGAGCAGTCAATTTTCAGTGGCTTCTCTATCATTATTAGGTCTGGCACAACAATGGCATTAGTTGGGGAGAGTGGAAGTGGAAAGTCTACTGTAATTAGCTTGGTAGAAAGGTTCTATGATCCACAATCAGGTGAAGTTCTGTTAGATGGTGTCAATTTGAAGCAGCTAAATCTTAGCTGGATAAGACAGAAAATAGGACTTGTCAGCCAAGAGCCTATTCTTTTCACGACTTCAATAAGACAAAATATTGAGTATGGGAAGAAAGGTGCATCTGAGGAAGAAATCAGGAGTGCTATTATGCTTGCCAATGCCACAAAGTTCATTGATAAGTTGCCAAATGTAAGCTCTATTTTCCATGCTTTTCTTTTTGTCTAAGATTTTGTGGCCTTGTATGTTCCCAGTTTTTTCCACCAGTATTTGAGGTAATGATGATAATTGACTAGTGATGCCTATTCTCAGGGACTAGATACAATGGTTGGTGAGCATGGCACACAACTATCTGGTGGACAGAAACAAAGAATTGCAATTGCAAGAGCCATTTTGAAGGACCCTAGGATACTACTTCTTGATGAAGCCACAAGTGCGCTTGATGCTGAGTCTGAGCATGTAGTTCAGGAGGCGCTTAATAATAGCATGGTGAACAGAACTACCATAATTGTAGCACATCGCTTGAGCACTGTCAAAAATGCCGATACAATATCAGTGCTACACCGTGGACAGCTTGTGGAACAGGGTAATGCGGAAATTTTGTCATTTTCATAATTCAACAATTACACAAGATGTTTTGTAAATTTCATTTCACATTTTCGAATGAATGTTTTCCCAACAGGATCACATGCTGAGATGATTAAGAATTCCAATGGAGCATACTCTCAACTGATACGGCTTCAAGAGATCAATGCTAAAAAACAGGGGGCTTATGCAGACAACTCCAGCAGGTTACAGACAGCATTTCATCCTGCAAATTATATCAGTGACAATAGTAGCAGAAAGCCATCATTTGAGAGATCTATGAGTATACATTCGCCACAGGATGGAAGCAGAAGAAATTCGCACACATTCTCATCAAGTGAACATGAGAAAATAGGTGGTGATGATGTGAAATTGGGGAAGAAAGTCCTCAGACGACTACTCTTCCTCCATAAGCCCGAAACTAAAATCCTTGTATTAGGATGCACTGCAGCTGCCGCCAATGGAGCTATACTTCCTGTGTTTGGCCTCATGCTTTCCAGTGCCATCAACACATTCTACGAACCGCCACACAAACTTCTAAAAGATTCAGTTTTCTGGGCAGAAATGTATGTGACATTGGGTGTGCTATCCATCCTTATCATGCCAGTTCAATACTCTATGTTCTACATGGCAGGTGGAAAGCTTATTGAGCGCATACGAGCTTTATCGTTTACTCAGGTTGTTTACCAGGAAATAGGATGGTTTGATGACCCTCTGAATAGCAGGTATTTATTATGCTTGCTCATCCAAGTGCTGTAGAATTTCCATTTTCTTCAGGCATCCTAACATTTTCAGCTTCATTTGTGTTTTTCAGTGGTGCAATAGGCTCTAGGCTATCTGCAGATGCAGCATCTATCAGAAGCATTGCAGGAGATGTCCTAGCATTGATAGTGCAAAACATAAGCACTGCTATTGTTGGCATCGTGATAGCCATGGTTGCAAACTGGAAGCTAGCATGCATAGTTGTATGCTTTGTTCCTTGTGTATTTGCACAAAGCTATGCTCAAACAAGGTTTATGAGGGGTTTCAGTGCTGATGCCAAGGTATATCGTCTAATCGTTCTTTTCATGTCACTGATATCTTTATTTAGCTTGTTTTTTGAAACTTGTGATGTTTCCTGCAGAAAATATATGAAGAAGCAAGCACCATTGCTAGTGATGCCATCGGTAATATCAGAACTGTCGCTTCGTTCTGTGTAGAAGAGAGGATAGTCGAAAACTACCGGAAGAAATGTGAAGGTCCTGTGAAGCAAGGAGTTCGTCAAGGGGCTATAAGTGGTGCTGGCTACGGATTTTCGTTTGCACTGCTCTTCTGCTTTTATGCTGTATCCTTTTACGTCGGAGCTCTCTTTATACACAATGGGACAGCAGACGTTGGGCAAGTCTTCAAGGTGAACAACTGAAAAAGAAACTTCTAGCATGTCTTTTCTGTTGCCTGTTATTTATTATTTACTCATTTATCTACTGTTTCATGAAAATGCAGGTGTTCTTCGCTCTAACCATGATGGCTGTTGGGGTTTCACAGTCGAGTTCCTTAGCTCGTGATTTTAGCAAAGTGGAAGCTGCAGCTGTTTCCATTTTTGGACTTATCGACCGGAAATCTAAGATTGATGCAAGCTCTGAGGAAGGAATGACACTAGGTACAGTGCATGGTAATATAGAGTTACAGCACGTTAGCTTCAAGTACCCAGCTCGGAATGACGTGCAGATCTTCAGAGACTTGTGCTTGAGAATCCCGTCTGGCAAGGTGACTATTGTTTTCTTGATCATAAGCATTCTATTACCACTGTTTCCCTTGATTAGAATCAATTTTATCCTTGTTAAATGTCGGTTTATCTTGATAGAGCTTCTAAATATTACCATTTAATAACAACTTAACTGAAGCAGACTTAAGCTAAAACAGAAGTCATGGTAAATAATAATGCTGGCGTGTCCTTGAAAGAAACTGAAATGGTTGCACAGTTTATACGTTCTTGATGCAGCTAGCTAAACAGAAATTTAGCGTGAGTATATAAACTGATAAGTTAGTTACACAAGCTAAATTAGCGTGTAGAGCTAAAATTTTCTTGGTATTAAACCCTGAACAAATATATCTGTTCCTGAATATCTCAATGTCTCATGAAATCATGATTGCTGAAATGTTGTGACAAACTTCTTGATCGCTGCTGCAGACTCTTGCACTTGTCGGAGAAAGCGGAAGTGGGAAATCGACGGTGCTATCATTGATAGAGAGGTTCTATGACCCTGATTCCGGTGTGATCCTTCTAGACGGCAAGAATCTGAAGAGCCTCAAGCTTAGCTGGCTAAGGCAGCAGGTGGGGCTAGTCGGGCAAGAACCCGTCCTCTTCAACGACACGATCAGGGAAAACATCGCTTACGGCAAGAAGGGACAGGTCTCAGAGGAAGAGATCACCGCGGTGGCGGAGGCGGCCAACGCTCACGGATTCATCTCCGCCCTCCCCAGCGGTTACAACACCGTCGTCGGCGAGCGCGGGGTGCAGCTCTCCGGCGGGCAGAAGCAGCGGATCGCCATCGCGAGGGCAATCCTCAAGGACCCCAAGGTGCTGCTCCTGGACGAGGCCACCAGCGCGCTGGACGCCGAGTCGGAGCGCACCGTGCAGGAGGCGCTGGACAGGGTGATGGTGGGCAGGACGACGGTGATCGTGGCACACCGGGTGTCCACCGTAACCGGAGCCGACAAGATAGCTGTCATCAAGAACGGTGTCGTCGCTGAGGAGGGCCGGCACGAGGACCTGCTACGTGCTTTCCCCGGTGGGGCATATGCCTCTCTTGTTGCCCTGCAGTCTAGCAGCAGTTCGTGACTCACCGGCTCTTGCTTCCTCCAATTAGCACTATGCTGTTAAGTTTACCAAAAAGCATCAGACGATACGATGTTGCTAGTTTGTCGATCGTGTTTACAAGAGAAGCTTCCACTATTTGCTCAAAGGTAAAGGATATGCACGTAACTTTAGGTACAGGAACAAGATGAGGTACTCCCTCCGTCCCAAAATATTTGCACTGACATGTTTTATTATCATATATATTTTAAGTATATCATAATTGTTTTTGTAGGTTCACAAATTTTTTGAATAAGACGAATGGTCAAACGTGAAGTGCAGAAGTCAAAAAATGCAAATATTTTGGGACGGGGGAGTATGTATTTGTATCATGGGAGAACCATATACTTTTTACTCGGTACTAATTAATTAGCCTTATCTTCTGAACAATGATTTATGGAAAATTTTAGGGTGCTTGTAATTAATGTGAGTCATCCATCCGGTGAAATCTAACGGTGGTAGTACCATATATATAGTATTAGGTAGTACCAATGGGGTAGTACCCGGTAGTACCATTTTGGTGGACCCAGTACTAGGTACTATCTGGTACTACCTAATTAAATTAGCTGCTGAAAAAAAATTAGTATAAGGTACTACCTGGTACTACCCAAGTACCGAAACAAAGCTCATGATTTATAATTCCTGTGATGTGGCTGTTTAACATTTGGTTGCTACGACCACGTTTCATCAGAATTCATAATTTTCGGATCCTGTTCCAAAATCAACTTTTTTTCAAAGCTGCCTGTAAATTATCAAACCATTTAACCTCCTTCCGAAAACCAATTTAATTTTCACCTTTGGACTCATCAATCAAAACTGGTTTTGCCAACATATAAGGTGCCCTGAATGTCCGCTGGATCTTGTCTGTGTGGCATCGAATTTACTTGAACCGCTCCTTGAGCATCGGCTTCTGCATGTGCCTTCATGGTGAGCAGACGCCATCGCGGATCACGCACAGCTCCCGGCTAGCTCCACGTCTCATGTTAGTAGATCTTGCAGGTTCGTCTACTGCTTTTGCGTGATTGCGTCCACGCCACGCCGAGCTGTTAACCCCGGTCAACACAATGAACACAGCCAAGTCGGTTTAGGATATGGCTAATTTAACACCAAAAATTTATCACAAAAGCAATGTAAGCAACATGATGTTTTTAGACTTCATTTATAAGGATATAAATAAAATGTATCCTTAAATTGTGGCCTTCAAATAATTTAAACAACATTTGAATAATTTTAGAGTAAACAAGTGTTTGTGCATTGCATTTCGTTTGCACTAGTTTTGTTTGATGTGGTGATTTTCAAAATCATAAAGAGACCAAACCCAAACCTCTCAACCTCCTCTCTCTCTTTCTCAAATCAACACAACCCGGCCTTCCCTTTTCTCGGGCCAGCTCGGCCTGCAGGCAGCCGCCGCGCAACGCAAGTCGCTAGCCTCGTCTAGGCCCGTTTCCATCGCCGGCTTAGGTTCTCTCTGCAGCCCATCTTCTCTGCGCACCGGCCCAGGCAGCCGCGTCTCCCTCTCCCGCTGACCGTCCCCGGCCCCACCCATCAGTCCCGTCCTCCACCTCCAGTTGCTCTGTCTCCTCCACGCCGCGTCGCACACCTCTCCCGGCCGTTTCTCCTGTGCTGCACGCTTCTCCCTTCTTCAAGCGCGTCATCAAGACGTAGTGAATCCTGGCGCCACCTCCCTCCTTCACTCCCCTTCAGTTTCCCCTCTTTCCGCTCCTCCTCTTGAGTGGCAATCATGGCCGGTCATGGCCACCATCAAGCTCCATGCCTCCATCGTCCCTACCTATATCGGCTCCTCCCCTTCCTACCTCGCCCTACAAAAGGCCTACCCGAGCCTTGATTCGCCCCTTTCCACATTCGCTCTCGCTCGGACCCCTTACCCTCGCGCTGCGCCTTCGTCGTCGTTGCTGAGTTCTGCCACCGGGCTGTTCCCAGCTGCGCTCGTCATTCCTATACTCAAGAATAAATATAAAAACTAAGTTAACCACTTGAGTCTTGAATTCTTCAATCTTTGCCATACTTGAATAAATTCCATTTGAGGGCTTCCAACATTGCTAAATTGTTGAGCACGTCCATACTTGAGCTAGTGACTTAAGATTCCCCTATTAAGCATAAGAGTGTAGCTTTGAACCTTTAAGTCACCCCATATTGTCAAACACAACTTGATGTAAGGCAATGCTTCCCTCGGTCAAGGCATGAGTAAGATTCGAAACCCCACGAATACTAGTTACTTCACCATAGCAACCACCATGGTAGCTAACCAAGGTCGCTTTGTTCCTCGCTCTAGTCATCTCGGTTGATCTCATATCACTTACCATAGCCACATTGAGTTCGGCTTTGCTTTACCAATAATTAGTCTTCATTTGAAATCCCACTTCAAATGCTTGTTCTTGATTGACAACGAATATGCAAGCTTCCAATTAAGGATCATAAAATCCACACTCATCCTTGTGTCCTCTTTAGTTTACCACATGAAGCCTTGCATTTAACATAGGGAGAGTTACCATCTTTTCTTCTTATGATCCTTGTAATTTAACCAAGCTACCATCTTTATTGGAGACAATGAATTGACCTTCTCAAAATATTCCCAATAATTATCTTTCTTTGATGCTTGGTAATTGCCATTATGCCTTAGGATCACACATATATTTGTCTTCTCCAATGTGAGTCATATGATATTAATTCACCAATGTATATCTCAATAATAACTCATGAATATATAAATAAAACCTGCTCACAATCTTAGACAAAGATGTTAGACCTTTAATCGCTTTGTCATTCAATTCACCAAAATCCACTTAGGGGCCTAGATGCACTTTCAGTAGTGGAGTTTCGGTGGAGGTCGATGCGAGGTGGCAGCGCAAGTGTGCCACTAGGCATTAAAGGCACGCTCGGTGGAGGAGGGCAAGGGTGCGGGAGAGAGAGGGCATCAGAGCTGACCGGTGCTCGAGCGAGCGGCTGGCCGGCTGGAGGTCGGGGACGAACCTGAGAGAGAGAGACAAATACAGAGAGAGGCTAGGGATAGAGTGAGAGACTTATAGGAAAGGGTGAGCGTGAGAGAGCGGGCTGATCTAGGCTAGGCTGCAGCTACGGTTTGGGCCGGAAGAGGAGGAAATGTCGGTTGGGCTGGGTAGAGAAAGAAAGAGGAAGAGAGGGGTTTGGGGTTCAAACTTTTGTATGATTTTTGAAAACCACAAACATCAAATAAAAACCATGCAAACCAAATATGAATGCACAAACACTTAGTTGTTTCTAAATTATTTAAATGTTGTTTAAGTTATTTAAGGCCAAATTTATTTGGTTAATTTATTTAATTCCTTAGAAAATAAAATCTCTTATATTGTGTTAGTGATGGAATTTGGATTTTACATCTACCTAGATCATCCTCAAATGTTGTAGAGACCAAGGAAGAACCGGTACAAGATTAGAAAAGTTAGGGCAAAGGAGAAAAAGGTAAAACGATAAAAGTTATAGATTCATTTGTGTTTGATCAATTAGGTCGTGACCCTTTATATTTATATCTGCTTGGAGATGGTTTACAAATCAAATCCCACATGGATATCCAAATCCTACTCAGATTTATAAAATCAGCTTAACCTATTTCTAAAACCGGCTAAGCGAGGCCAAGATTTGAAGTATGGTTATTCAAAATTTGAAAGGGTACATATTTTTTGACGGCCTAATTTTAGCTTGTGTAATTCGTTACAGAATCAAATAGTGGTTCCTTTTCCTGTTTTAGACATAAAAATAAAAATTGGCAAATTGCAATAATAAAATGCCACATTCATAAGCTCTAAAAATTCTAATCACAGATCAAAATCAGAAAATTTGGCGTCTCAGTTGTTAGTTGATGCAGACATGTCTAATGGAGCCCGGCCAGGGATGTTGCAGTCCAGAGAATTTTTTATTTTTATATTTATTTTTTACAAATTTACGAAAATATATGTCCATCCCAAAGTTTTTGCAAAACTACATCCATGCTTCCATTTGAAACGGTCGTCATTTCAAACGGCGGTAGGTCTCTACCACCGTTTGAAACGACGGTAGGGACTGCTCACCCACCGCAGTACTGTAGCAGTTCCTACCTCCTACCGCCATTTCAAACGGTGGTAGGGCCATTACATCTTTAAAAAAATATATTTTTTATGTATGTATTTGGATGGAGATAAACTTTACATCAAAATTATATCTTTTGTCGAGATCTGCAACTTTGTAGTTCAAACTTTTTTTCATTTGAAATCCTTTGGATGCTCAAATAATAGACACAATTTTTTGTTCTCTTGGCAGCATATATTTAAAAAATCAGATTTCATTCCTATGAACTCGGATGGAAATAAAAATTACACTACAATTTTAGATTTCGTCGAGAGCTACAACTTTGTAGTTCATACTTATTTTTATTTGAAATCATTTTGATGCTCAAATAATTGACACTATATTTAGATCTAAAATTTGACCAAATTTTTTTCTCTCGGCAACATATCTTCGAAACTCATAATGTTTTCATATAAACTTGAATGGAGGTAAACTCTACACCAAAATTGTATATCTCGACGAGATCTACAACTTTGTAGTTCAAAATGTGTCTATTTGAATTCATTTTGGTGCTCAAATGATTGACACAATGTTTAGATTTAAAATTGAAATTTTAGATATGAATAGTATATCGATTATTTGAGCCTCAAAGTGATTTCAAATGAAAAACATTTGAACTACTAAGTTGTAGATCTCGACGAAATCTACAATATATAAAATTTATCTCCATCTGAGTTCATACAAAAATGTTACGGTTTTTTGAAGATGGACTGGTCCCTACTACCGTTTCAAACTGCGGTAGGGACTGCTACAGTACCCGCAGCAAGTGAGCGGTCCCTACCGTCATTTCAAACGGCGGTAGGTCCCTACCGCTATTTGAAACAACGGTTGGGTGGGTACCGTTGTGGTATAATTTTGCAAAACTTTGGCAAAGATATATATTTTTGTAAATTCGTAAAAGAATAAAAAATCAGTCCAGAGGAGTGAGCCACACTCACTGGTTCATGAGAGATTGGACCAATGGCCCATATGGTAGTTTGATGATGGGTTGTAGAGTTGGAGTCATCTTGCAAGACCTCTTCACTCTGCTTCCGCTATTTCCAAGTTGTTAGGCAAGCGGTGATGTGCATATATTCATGACGTCTTTTTTTCTATGCAGGCATATGTCATCTTAGGTTGTTTCTACCGTGGTGGTGAGGTGGTTTTATCTTCGTTCTCTATGTTTTCTTCATTCCTTGTGTATCTTGTAACTCTGCACTTTAAAATTTCTCCTAAAGTTACATCGTGTGACACTTTGTTTCCTTTTAATGAAAAACTTGCTTTGCACATCTTTAAAAAATAAAGAAGAAAAATAAGTTTGAGACTCGAATTTTGCACACGAAAATACCAAGATGATCGAAATTAACAACGATCTGAATCGGATTAGTAGATCTTTAATATGTGATGAACAGTGTTAAACAGCAAGCATACCTTTGCACGTGCCATATATATCGGCTTGTTCGTCTAGATTATCAGCCACCAGCCAGCGGTACTTTTCTCTCAGAACAAATCAGCCACCAGCTACCAGCCAGCGGTACTTATCTCTCAGAACAAATCAGCACCAACCGCCAGCTGCGAGCCAAACAAACAGGGTGATGGTTGCAGACAGATGGAGCCAGTGGCAATTTAGCAATAAGTATAATAGGTGTTGAGATGGATCAAATCGAATATGCCAACTGCAATATTGAGTCAAACAACAAATACCAACAACATTCAGATTCCTTTTCTAGAGAAAAATAACGCAATCCAGATATAGATCAAACACAAATACAAATGAACAGTATCAACAACTGAGTGAGAAAACACACAAATTTCACACATGCGGCAAACAAAATGTTCTAATAGCATGATGAACTGAGTAAAATGAATACAGATATATAGGTACTGAAATTTTAAGAAAAACTTTTAGTCCCGATATATTATTGGAATGTTTCAACAAGTTACACATATACATATTGGAGAATCGCCTCTTTTTTGTGGTGGTGGTGGAAATGTGAGAGGACGACACCAAAAGTTCAAATCCTAGTGTCCAAGTTTTACACACACATACATGTGTATTGTGCATATATATACATACATCATGGTTGTGTGTGTGCGAGTGTACGTGTGCACCATCCTTGTAACAAATGAAAATTGCGCGCGCTGAACACAAATTCAAAACACTACTTGAGGAACACCCCCCCCCCCCGACCCATTAGTACCGGGTGGAGGCCAGACCCGGTACTAATGACCCCCTTTAGATATCGGGTGGCCCGGTACTAAAGGATTAAACCCCCTTTAGTACCGAGTAGAGAGAACCCCCGGTACTAAAACAAACACATCAATATCGGATTTTGAGAAGCACTGGTACTAAATCTCGCCGGTCCATCCCCATCCGGCACCCTCCCTTTATTTACTCTCACTTCGTCTCCACCACCAGCTATCTCTCATCTATCTTATCTCATTTTCTTCTTATATCTCCCTTCCACATCTCACGTTTCCATCTCTTCTCTCTCAGGGGCGGTAGGCACGCGAGGCAGGCGGAGGCGTCAGGCACCACGGCCTCCCCGACGCAGGTGGCCAGGGTGCAGAAGGCGCGGGTGCAGTTGCGCATGAGGCGCGGAAGCCGTGCAGGCTGCCGTCGGCCACGCGCGGGCGCGAGGGCGCCCTCCTGGCTGTGTGTTGTGGCTCCCTCCGAGGTGCGGATCCAGTTCCGGTTCTTGTCTTGTGATTTGTTCTTGTGAAATAAGATTTCGTGATTCATTCTTGTGGTGAGAAATGTGTGTTTGTGTTGTGGAATTTGTGTGAGATTGATTCGAATCTCTCTTGTTGTAAGATCTATGATTGTAAATATATGATTGAGAATTTGTATAATTGTGGACCTGTGCGAATGTATAATTGTGAACATATGATTGAGAATATGTGTACTTGTGAATCTGTGATTGAGAAGCTGATTGAGAAACCAGTGGGGAAAAGAAAAAAAGAGAGAAGGGGAGCGGCTACATGCACTTAGTAATAGCCTAATGGGTCTTCTATTTCACCGGTACTAATGCCTCCTATTAGTACCAGGTAAACAACCCGGTACTATGTCCTCCCCTTTAGTACCGACGTGAGAATACGAGTTCAAAACCCGGTACTAAAGGGGTTGAGACCCGGTATAAAAAAATCATTTTTCTAGTAGTGAAAATATGAAAGTTGATAGTTCAACATTTAGGATATGATGGGGAATTCAGTTCCATGTTGACACACAGCACAACAATATCAGGGAACCTGCACAAATACGTACCATTGTGTGATCATCAAATTCAGATATCGAATAACTTGCATCCATCTTTATGTATTTATCCACTCGTTCCCGCCAAAACCACATCTTCTAGGCCTCTATACTCGACTTTCAGGAAGTAGCCGAGCTTCTCCAACGGGCTGCACGGATGCTCCGGCGAGACGACCGGCGCGCCGTTCTCATCGCGGGGGCGCTCCGGGCTGACGACGCGCTCCATGGCCTTGTCGATGCCGAGCGCCCTCAGGTGCTCCGGGCGCGCCATCTGCACGAACAGTGCGGCTCCCCGAGCTTTCCTCTCCTCCTGCGCCAGCGCCTCGCGGAACCTCTTCCTCGCCGCGGCGATGCGGAGGGCCTCTTCGTCGATGACGGGCTTGGGCTTCGGAGGCTCCGGCGGCGCCTTCCCGGTCCGGAGGAGGTCGCCGTAGCGCTCGGCCGTCTCCTGCTGCTTCTTGGCGATCAGGCCGGCGTACCTCTGGACCTTTGCTCGCCGGAGCTCGTCGTGATCTTCTTGCTGTTGTGGCGGCGCGACGATCGGGAACGCCGGAATGGAGGGGTTCGTGGCGTACGCCGGCCTTGACGCGGAGGGGATCGTCATCTTCATCCGCTTCGGGCTCGGCCGGCATGGTGTACAGGCCGGCAAAGGTGGGGGCGCGGCGGCGTTGCCGGTGAAGATAAGAGCTTGGGGAGCCGCCTGGGTAGACCACGGCGGCGGCGTCGCGGGGACGGAGACGGACCGGCATGCGAATAACAGTGCGGTGGTGGTTGCAGGAGGAGCCGCTGTTGTAATCGACGTGGACGCCGTGCCAGCGCCGCCTTTGGTCGGTGCTGCTTCATCAGGGGCAAAGATCACGCCGTCGCAGTTTTCCGCCGGAGCCAGAGCCGACGACGATGGCGTGGGCGCCGCCTCCACGCCTTCCTCCGCCGGGACTCCGGAAGCATTGTGTTCTTGGGGGTTAAATGGGTCATCGAACCTCCAGGAGCATCCGAGCACAAGTCCGACCTCGGACCGGAGCCGAGGCTTCTTCGTGGGGGACGACGACGCCAGCACCTCCGCCGAGTCTTGGAGCCCGGCGCGCCACCGGTCCCGCCGCCATGCGTCCTGCTCCGCCTCTTCGTGGCGCCGCTGCGAGGCTGATGATGATGGTAAGCCTTCCTCCCGGTGCCTCCGGTGGTGGTGGCGCCGACCGCGCCTCTCCTCGCGGGGGTGCCGGCGGCTGTGCCTAGCTGGCCATGCGCGGCGCGCGGGAGTGCGCACCATGTGCGCGTCGCGTCGATCGGCGCCGGCCAGCAGGGCTGCTGCTGTGCGGATACGCGAACTGGTGGTTGCTGCCGGATCAACGAAGAGATGGAGCCGACCACGAGATCGCCTTCGACTTATGTACTAGTACGTGTTCTGCCAAAACTCCGCAGGGACGGCCGGGAGACGCCGGTCGAGTCCGATCCGGCGACGGCGCCGTACCCAGATCGGAGCGGTGGGAAGCGAAATCCGGTAAGTGTTCGACGGCCACGTCCGCATCCGACGAGTCCGATTGCATTATTGCCGCCATCGTACCGGCCTCGGTCTTTTCCATCTAGGAGAGAGTAGTCAAGAATCTCTAGATTACAAATTTACGACGCAAGCTCTTGGCCCAACTACCGGAAACGGAGCCTCTGCCGAGAGCTCCTGACTTTGCCGAGAGCGCTCTCGGCAGAGGTCCTCTTTGCCGAGAGCAACAGGGTCCGTTCTCGGTATAGAAAAAGCCCACGGCGCAGAGGGCCTTTACCGAGAGCGCGAACCCCTGGCTCTCGGTAGAGAAAAAGCCCACGGCGCTGGATCTCTTTGCCAAGAGCCAGAGGGCCCAGGCTCTCGGCAATGCGCGCAGCAGATGGCGCATGGGCGACGCTGTCACGGCCGTGCCCTGGCCGTTAGCCCCTTGCTCTCTTTGCCGAGAGCCAGAGGACCCTGGCTCTCGGCAAAAAAATGACGCACGGCACCTCCCGCCTTTGCCTAGAGTCTAAGCCCTTTGCCGAGAGCATACCTAGAGCTCACAGCAAAATGTGGGAGAAAACTTCACATTTTCGACTTCAAACTTTTCCCTTGCTCAACATACACTCATACAGAGTACATGTTCAAAATTGGCGTCATTCGACTCAGTTTGCTATATTTAATAATTTTACTTCGTTCTTCGTAATTTTTCGTATACGTCCGATATGAACTGCAAGTGCATGAAATCTTAGAGCAAAGTTGTTGGAAAAATGATATTCATGTTCATGAGACATCTCTAACATTCTGTACATGAAATGAAGCTGACTATCCGTCATTGGGTTTTCTGATCGTGATGAAGATCGTGAGGTAGAAAGGTTGTAAAATTGTATAAAATTCAAATAAAGTTTGAAAATAACGAATTTTGTCAAGCGCTCATGATATCATATGTTGAGTTTGTGGTAAAAATTTGAGAATGTTTTGAACACTTTAACACATACGCTGTTTAGAAACCGGAACATCTCACGACAAGTTTCGAAGATTTTGAACTAATGTCACTTCATTTGGAGACTTAGACAAATTCAAATTTGAATTTGACTACAAAAACTTTTTTATAAGTAAACTGCAACATAAATGGTGCCATGTTAAGTGTTGGTAATTTTTCGCACATGTTAGGTATTTTTAAAATTAAATTTGGTAAATACATTCTAGGCCGAGAGGATAACTCTCGGCACAGTGACACCCTTTGCCGAGAGCTGGACCTCGGGCTCTCGGCAAAGATGGGAGGGCCCGCCTGTCAGCACGACGCCCCCACGCGCGTACGTGAGTGCAGGGCGCAGGTGGGCCCCCAGCCCTCCCTTTGCCGAGAGCCAAGATCTAGTGCTCTCGGTAAAGAGGTGAGGGCCCGCCTGTCAGCACGACTCCACAGGTGTGTGGGGCCTGCCTACCTTCTTTGCCGAGAGTAGTAGATCTTGGCTCTCGGCAAAGCAGCTAGGCCGGGCCCACTGTCGGCCACACACACAACACACACACACAACACACACACGCCAACACACACGCGCACAGCGCCGCCGCCGTCGTCTTCCGCCGCCGCCACCCGTGCTTCCTCCCCGTCGCCGCCCATGCATCCTCCCCTGCCGCCGCTCGAGCTTCCTCCCCCGGCCGCCCGTGCGTTCTCCCCCGGCCCGCCCGTGCCTCCACTGCCCCGGCCGCCGTGCCTCCACCGCCGCCGGCCAGCCACAGCTCGCACCGCCGCGCGGGGTTGAGGCCGGCGGGGGCCGCGCGCTGCACCCTCTGGCGCCGGGGGAGAGGAAGGCCGGGCCACTACCGGCTGCCGGCCGGCCAGCAGGTGAGTTTTTTTAATAGCAATGCTGTTGTACAATTCTAGATAGACAATGTAGTTAAACAATCTCACTAGATAGACAATGTAGTTAAACAATTATAGATAGGCAATGTAGTTAAACTTAGTTAAACAATGCTCTAGTAGATTAATTAGTAAATAGCAATTTATAGAATAATGCTCTAGTAGATTGCAATTTTAGAAAGCATGCCCGTCCATTGTAGTTATGATTTTTACATATAGAAATGTATGTATAGAATTATGGATATAGATTTGTAGATACGTAATTTTAGATATAAAATTTTAACTTGTCATGTCTCTCAATTTGACTTGTCATACTTGTCAATTTGACCTCGTGTCGTGCGGTACCACATTTCATGTGTCCGGCCATCGAGCTGTGAGAAGAAATTTTGTGTGTGCGGCCCGACCTTCGTGTTGTGGCTTTTCTTGCAGGTTTTGAAAACCTCACCGTGCAGGGGAGGTGCTGCCGAAATTTTTGATTGACACTACTATTATGTTCATTTTTGCAGGAGTTGAGCACCGACCTCCGGCATCGGGTTCCTGCTGCCTTCCTCCGCCAGGTGTCCGTAGCTGCACCCTCCATCGTCTTCAAACCAGAAAGGTGAGACAAATTTCATTCTCTGTCGTAGATCGCGGAACCTAGTTAGGCGTCTCCCGTTCGGAAGAGATACAGTTCGAAATATGCAGAACTTTGCATATTTATGACTGTATCTGTTTTGAATTGTCCACATTTTTTGGACAGCCCGTGGATGCGTAGATGGGGTTAGTTTCTATGGTCTACTCCGATCCGAGACAGACTTTCGGCAGCACCTCCCCGTTGTTCTCCGGATACACTATCTCCCTAACGGGACGTGTATTTGGAGAATAGCGGGGAGGTGCTGCCGAAATTCTGTCTCGGATCGGAGCAGACCATAGGAACTGACCCATCTACGCATCCACAGGTGGGATTAGGACCTATCTTTACCTACTAGAATGTGTAGACATCGTGTAGAGGGTGCAATTTATTTTATATAACTCGCTGATATGATAGAGAATGGATGACCGTGAGTGGATGTACAAAGGATGGGCACCAAATGGTCGTGTGACACAGGAATGGGTTGAAAACACTCAAACTTTCATGGATGAAGCATTTAGAAAGGTTAAAGGGCCTAAAAACAGTAAAATCATTTGGTGTCCCTGCGCCAAGTGTGGAAACTCGCGTCAAAGGAACAAGCAGGAAATGGCAGCTCATCTGCACAACAATGGTTTTACGAAAGACTATTCCAAGTGGACCTTCCATAGTGAAACCTGTCGTATGAGATCCAAGGCCGTGAGACAACGGATCGGAGAACTTGATGGTGATGCTGGAGTAGCAGACATGATAGATGACTTTCATGAAGCAAATTTTCAAGGAGAACGTCCAGAGGAGGAGCCAGAGCCAAGCGCGAAGGCGTATTATGACATGTTGGCTGCAGCACAAAAACCCCTTCACCAGCACACCAAAATATCTCAACTAGATGCCATCGGCCGCCTGATGGCCGTAAAGTCCCAGCATAACCTGAGTCGAGATTGCTTCGATACTTTGGTGATTGTTTTTGGTGATATGCTTCCCAAAGATCACCTTTTGCCGAAGAACTTGTACGATGCACGAAAAGTCCTTAGTGCACTTAAGATGCCATACGAGCAGATACATGCATGTCCGAAAGGATGCGTCTTATTCAGGAAAGAACATGAGAAAGCAACACACTGTCCGAAATGTAAAGCGTCTTAGTATGTTGAGGTAGACTCTGGTAAGGGTCGTCCAAAGACGCAGCTCACGATCCCAGTGAGTGCCCTGCGGTACCTCCCGCCCATACAGCGGATCCAACGGATTTACATGACCGAGGAATCTGCGAAGCAAATGACTTGGCACAAAACGGGTGTCCGATACAATGATAACCTTACACATCCATCAGATGCTGAAGCATGGACCAAATTTGATGAGATTCATCGTGACAAAGCTGGTGAGGCTCGCAATGTACATGTCGCGTTGGCGACAGATGGGTTCAATCCTTTTGGAATGATGGCTGCCCTGTACACTTGTTGGCTCGTGTTTGTTATCCCCCTCAATCTACCTCCCGGCATTGTGCCGAGGTTCAAACTCAGATAGACGCTCTCGTGCTCAAAGAAGGAGAACATCATTTTGAGGAATATGGTGTGGAATATGGCTGGACTCAGAAGTCAGGCTTGTGGAGGCTACCCTACATGAAAGATCTTCTTCTTCCACATAACATTGATGTGATGCACACAGAAAAGAATGTTGCCGAGGCACTATGGGGTACAATCATGGACATACCAGAGAAGAGTAAGGACAATGTTAAGGCTAGAGTCGATCTAGAAATGTTATGCGATAGGCCAAAGCAAGTCATCCCGAAGCCTGTACCGGGTAAGACATGGAAAAGACCTAAGGCTGATTTCGTCCTTAAAAGGGAACAAAGGAAGGAAGTACTACAGTGGATCCAAGATTTAATATTCCCTGATGGATATGCTGCGAATTTGAGGAGGGGAGTCAATTTAACTACTCTACGATTAAAGGGGTTGAAAAGTCATGACTACCACATATGGATCGAGCGACTTCTTCCGGTGATGGTTCGAGGCTATGTACCTGAGCATGTGTGGAAAGTGCTGGCAGAGGTGGGCTATTTCTTCCGTCAGCTTTGCGCTAAGGAGTTATCTCGTGCTGTGATTGACAAACTTGAAAAAAGTGCACCTGTGTTGCTCTGTAACCTAGAGAAGATCTTTCCACCTGGCTTCTTCAACCCGATGGAACATATGATTTTGCACCTCCCGCGCGAGGCACGATTGGGGGGGCCCGTGCAGAACCGTTGGTGCTATCCAATTGAGAGGGTTTGCAAGGTTCTTCGAAGCACATGTAAAAATAAAAATAAAATTGAAGCTTGCATTGCAGAGTCACACATTCTGCAGGAGGTGTCAAACTTCACAACTAAATACTATGCTGAGCACATTCCCAGCGTGCATAATCGACCTCCTCGGTACAATGCTGGCGAAAATGAATCGAACCTCAACCTTTTCTGAGGACAACTCGGAAGTGCCAGTGTTCGGACGCGCAAGACCTTATCTCTTGAAGAGTGGCGTACTATCACGATATATGTTTTGCGCAACCTTGACGAAGTACGACCATACATAAAGTAAGTTGTCAATAAAGCTCATCATTTCCTTTCTCGTATGTTGCCTCATCAGCATCCAACCTCATTTGATTTGGTGTAGTGAATTTATTGAGCAATTTTGGCATCATTCGGAGCCACCTATTGACCACGAGGAGGAAACTCTTCTTCGCCAGGGTGCGGGACCCATGCATCCTGATTTCATTGCCTGGTTCAAACATAAGGTAATTTAGCTCGTGCTCAGTACATTAAAAGTAATTAAGCTCGTACTCAATATCACATTAACCACTATCCTCCCTTAACTTGCAGGGCCAAACCGATCCGTTGATGAATCCTGAGGTGAGGCAGGTTTCCGGAGGTTTCGCCTTTAGGGTCAACTCATATCATGTTTATGACGTGAATGGGTACCGCTTTCACACGACACAATACGAGGAGCGAAGGCCCAATCGAAGAACCACAAATAATGGAGTGTGTACGCATAGCCGATCCGATGGGGTAGATTACTATGGAAGACTTGAAGAAATATACAAACTCGAGTATCATGGTTGCAAACCTCTTAAACCTGTCATATTCAAGTGTCATTGGTTTGATCCAAGCGCTAGTGGCATGAGACAGAATAAGAATCTTGGGCTCATCAAAATTAAACAATCATCTGTGTACCCAGGGCACGATGTCTATATTGTGGCCCAACAGACCACACAAGTATATTACCTCTCATACCCTTGTAAAACTGACAAACTTCTCCAGGGTTGGGATGTTGTGTACAAGGTATCGCCACACGGTAAACTACCCGCCCCAAACAAAGAAGATTACCACCTACTAGACCCAAACACATATGACAGAGAGTTCTTTCAAGAAGATGGGCTAGAAGGGATGTTTGAGATAGACTTAACCCAAGTGCTCGAAATGGAAGTAGACAATGGAACGGTTGTCGATGACGATGCTGCCGAAGAGGTTCAAAATGATGACGACTTAAGATTACTCGAGCGATTACGTTTAGGCAGTGGCAATGATGATGATGACACCGTTCCACCTTTGGAGCACGGTGTTGAGTCTATGGACATGCGAGATTGTGATGATGAGTATGATCCGGAAAATCCGGATCATGATGAATATTTCTAAAACATGTAAGATACTAGGATATGTAGTTATGTTTCTAATTTACTAGGATATTTGTTTCTTATTTACTAATTGTAGTTATGTTTCTAATTTACTAGGATATTTGTTACTTATTTACTAATTGGTATTTAAATGTAATTATGTACTGATTGATTTACTCTTTTTTATTTCAGGTGATTGATCAAAGATGCCGCCAAAGAAGGAGAAGGCGTCGAAGCAGCGTGCCCCTGTGGTGAGGATCCTCAACGACTTCTACCAGGACGAGGGTGAGGGCTCCGGGACGGTGAGGTGGGCGTCGAGGTCCGTGGCACCCCCTGAGTCGTCTGGAGCCAGGGGTCGCAAAGGTGCACCCTCTCCAGCAGCTGCTGAGTCGTCCGATGAGGAGTACAGGGTTGATGAGGAGGAGGTGCAGCAGGCGGAGGATGAGGAGCGGGGGGAGGATGAGGAGCAGGTGGAGGGTGAGGAGCAGGGGGAGGGCGAGGAGCAGGGGGAAGACGAGGAGGAGGCGGGGGAGGGGTCAAAGGTCTATTTGCGAGGCCCTGCTCAGCTTTCGGATCGGCCCATACTGCCCGCGAACCGACCGATTATTAGACCCGAGGGAACACGGTTATTAGACCGGTTGGCGAGTTTTGGGTGAGTTTTCCTAGCAATAAATTGTGTTTCTGAAATAATCGACTTAATTACATTTTGCTCAAGTATTGACAACACTTTTATATGCAGGATTTCTACAGATGCATGCCGGGATACGAGCAGGCGGCGGCTAACAACGCCATGTTCATCTGCCGGAAGCTTGTGACGGATATGATCTACGAGTCCCGCGTCTCGCAGAACATTATCTGGAATGCTAGGCAGAAGGTGAAAGCCACAAAATGGGAAGTTCGAAACCTGCGGCTCACTCCAGAACAATACATGGAGGTAAATATGCTCAATTCATTTTTCTTCAATTAAATTTGGTCAATTTGATGTTCTTGATGACGTGCAGGTGGCTCCGTGGTGGGTTGCCGACCGGCCTCGGGTTTGGAGAGCGATTGTGGATCAGTGGTTTACGGAGGATTGGGAGGCAAAGCACCTCGAGCGTCGACGGCGGCGTTTGGCCATGGCAGGTCCAGCACACCACCAAGGCCCCATTAACCTTCGCGAGTATGGTCGTAGATGGGTACGTTAAGTTATTTCTTTATTCCATTTTTTGTTATCTAACTCTCAATTAGTCTAACATCAACTTTGTTGTTTTCTTGCAGTCTCGGGCACATGAGGATCAGCCTTGCAGCGAGCTCCAGGCATATGGCATGGCACACAAGGGCAAGGCGACGTCTGACGTCACCTTCAACGTGGACGACCCGCCCGAGGCGTACAGCAACCCGACAATCCAGCCCCGCATCACAAATTACGTCACGACGGCAAGGGAGGTTCATGGGCCAGACTTCGATCCAGTGACACAGCCTATTGATGGAGAAAGCATCATGAGGAGTGGAGGCGGCAAGACGCATGGACGGTACTGGATTGGTGACAGTCTCCTGGTCCCATCCGAGGTTACGTCGCTCTTGCAGGTTCGATGTCGAGATAGGGGCACGAGCTCAGGCCCGCCCATACAATGACGGCCCACCGTTACGGAGAGCTTGCACGAGCAGTTCCAGGTTATTTCTGTTCTCTGCGTCATCCATTGACATTTTCATATGTTTGCTTTGTATTCTAATGTGTAAATCAAATATTGTAGGCGCAGCCTGCGGCAGAGAGGGCCGAGCAGGAGAGGCAGGTAGAAGAGGCGCAGAGGCGCGCCGATGAGCAGATGCGACAGATGGCCGAGGCCCACCAGAGGCAGATGGATGCGATACAAGAGGCCCACAACCAGCAGTATGCATCCGTGCTTCAGTACATGCAGACTCTTGGTCACGCGGTGGCGCCACAGGCGCAACTCCCTCCACTACCGCAGGTGTACTTGCCTCCAGTCCCTCGACCGGCTACTATTTCTCCAGTGAGCTACTTTCGAACCCTCCTCTTTTTGTTTCTCGTAGTGACCTACAATGACTTCATATAAATGCTCAAAACCTTACATTCATGTTCTCATCGTGGTATACAACTTATAAATGTTAGCACAACCTAGTATGACGTAGAATTCAAAAATGACTTGTACAAATGACTCGTATTATCATTTCTCACTTTAAATCCTACGCAGAATCTATCGGCGGCATCAAACGAGTGGTCGCCGCCAGTTCAGCAGAGTCCTTGGGGCGGGATGCAGTGGGTGCCGCCTAGCCCTCAGCAGCCGTTTCGCCCTCAGCAGCCGCCTCACAGTTGGCCGGGGATGATGACACAGCCACAAGCGTCTGGGTGGGGGTCGTGGCCACAGCAACAGCCGACGGGGGGAGGGGGGTCGGGTTCCCAGTCGCCGCATGATGACGCGGCGAACGAGTGAGTTCGTGAACTACACACCTTTTATTTGCATTTGGACATTTGTGAGTTGCTGGACCTTTGTGACTTCCACTTCGTGCCTTGTACTTGCATTTGGACTCGTTATTTGCATTTGTGGACTATGTGATGAATATTACCTGTCTGTGATGATTATTAGCTGTCTGTGATGATTATAATATGACTGCAATGAATATTAGCTGTCTGTGATGAATATTGTATATCTGTGATGATTTCTGTGATTTGTGGGCTGTTTTGACGCTGCTGGTAAATTAAAAAAAGAAATAGGCTTTGCCAAGAGCTAAATCCATTGCTCTCGGCAAAGAGGCCTCTTTGCCGAGAGCCAAATCCACTGCTCTCGGCAAAGGTCCGTGACGTGGCTGCCTGGAACGCGCCTTTGCCGAGAGCAGAAGCCACGTGGCTCTCGGCAAAGGAGCGTGTCGCGGGGCCATGCGCAGGCCTCTGCCGAGAGCTGTGGGCCCCGGCTCTCGGCACAGGCGCCCTCTTTGCCGAGAGCAAGAGCCACGTGCCGTGGGGCCCTGCGCAGGCCTCTGCCGAGAGCGGGGGGCAACGGCTCTCGGCACAGGCCGGCTCTTTGCCGAGAGCTCTGTGCCCCGGCTCTCGGCAAAGAACATGGGCCCCACGCGTAACGGTGTGATCCGGGGGACGGTGTGAACGCCTCTGCCAAGGGCCAGGTGGGCCTCTCGGCACATATCTGCCGAAAGGATATCCAGTGGCTCTCGGCAAAGCGGCCTTTGCCGGCCCAGATGAGCCGAGAGGCCTTTGCCGAGAGCTTCCTCTCGGCAGAGCCTTTGCCGAGAGGAAAAGGCCCTCTGCCGAGAGGAACCCCGCTCTCGGTAAAGTGCTCGATTCCGGTAGTGCCGGGCGACTCTCGGCGTCTCCCCATCGGCCCATCCCACTTTAGAGCCGCCAAGGCAGCCCCTGGGCTATACCTGTGGAAGATGGATAAGTAATAAAACAACAAACCTACTTAGCTCACTAAAGACAGCCCACTAAAGCTACCAGTCCACCAATATTCAGCTTGGATAATTCATTTCAATATTTGGTCTAAAAAATTAATATTTTTAATAAATTAGAAAATGTTGATCAACATTTTTCGAAAATGTTGAACCAACATTTTTATTTTTTTAATCAACATTTTTTTCTAAAATGTTGAATCAATAACTTTTCCATCATTTTTCAAAAAATGTTGAGCAAATATTTTTTCAGAAAATGGTAGACCAACATTTTTTAGAAAATGTTGAACCTACATTTCAACATTTTTCAGAAAATGTTGAGCCAACATTTTTTCGGAAAGTGGTAGACCAACATTTTTTCAACATTTTCAGAAAATGTTGAACCAACATTTCAACATTTTTTCATAAAAAGTTGAACCAATATTTTTTTTGAAAGAGTTGCACCAACATTTGTATTGAGAAAATGTTAGATTCAACATTTTCCAAAATGTTTTCACCAACATTTTCAAGAAAAAGTTGATCAACATTTTATGAAAATGTTTCAACATTTTTTACATCTTTGTGAACTCCGGCGGTCGACCGACGGCGGCGCGCTGGTCGGTGGGTCCCCGTGAGGACAGCGGCGGCCAGGGAAGGGCGCGCGGTGCCGGCCAACCGCAGCGGTGGCGAGGTCCGGCCGGGACGACTCGGCCGCGGTGGCGCGCGAGATCCGGCCGGGGCGGTGTAGCCCCGACGGCGCGAGAGGCCGACCAAGGCAGCGTGGCCGCGGCAGCGCGGGAGACCGGCCTCGACGTCGGCTCGCCGGTGCCGTGGGATCAGCCGCAGCACGGGAGGACTGTCAGCTCACGGGGAGGCTAGCCGACGGCTGCGGGAGGGTAGGCCGGCGGCATAGACCCGGCGGCGGCGCAACAAGGGAAGGAGGGAGCAAGAGGAAGGAGGTGGAGAGGATTTAGGGTTAGGAGTTGTTGGGCCGGTAGGAGTTGTTATTGAGCTGTTGTTGGGTTATAGTTTCAACTTGTTTCTACCTTCCCGAAGATATATAGGATTCCCGGCCGACCCCTCCCCTCTTCCTCTCTAAAATCACAAAATTTGGTACAAGACATGCGAAGTGACGTGCATTTGCTGGTGGACACCGTTCAAAAATCAAAACATCTTCAACAGTTTGCCAAATTGAGTTATTTTTGGGCAAACATGTTAAAAATACTCCTCCAACAGTTTGGCAAAAGACTTGGTATTTTTTTACAATTTGGGAAAAATCAGCCTCCAACACGCAAATATACGTGTGCGACGCCCGCTTAGCATCGTCGTTTCTAGACAGGTGGGATTGTGAAAAAAATAAATAACAGAGAAGGGTTCCTGATGTAAGTTTTCAAGAAGTGGAAAGGCATAAACATAATTTTGTTTCTCTCTCAGGATTCCTGATGTAAGTTAGATCTGAATTTAGCAAGTGAATTATGCCAAACTGTTAGAGCATCTGCAAGAGTTTGCCAAATTTTACTTGGCAAATCTGGTGTTTTGCCAACTTCTAAAAAGATATGCCAAGTAAAAAAAAAAGTTCATCTCCAACAGTTTGGCATAATATATTCACTTGCCAAATCTAGATTTAACTTACATCAGGAACCTTGAGAGAGAAACAAAAATATGTTTCTACCCTTCCACCTCTTAAAACTTAAATCAGGAACTTTGAGAAAAAAACAAAATTATTTTTATACTCTTCCACCTCTTCTGTTATGGGAGGATGCGCCTACGCGCATATATGCGCGCGGCGAGGGGAGGGATGTCAAGTTCCTATTAAGAGCAACTCCAACAGTTTCCTATCTCAACTTGGCATCTATCTAATTTTGGCGAAACATGAAAAAATGATTTTCAACAGTTTGGCAAAACAACTTGGTATCAATAGCAACTTGACATCTCGGGCTTCTCCACGCGTAAATATGCGCGCGCGGCTCCGGTTGGCATCGCGACGTTTTCCTCTAGGTGGGAGGGTAAAAAAAGAAATAAATAACAGAGAAGGGTTCCTAATGTAAGTTTTCAAGAGGTGGAAGGGCATAAACATAATTTTGTTTCTCTCTCAGGGTTGTTGGTGTAAGTTAGATCTGAGTTTGGCAAGTGAATTATGCCAAACTGTTGGAGATGAACTCTTTTTTTACTTGGCAAATCTTTTTAGAAGTTGGCAAAACACAAGATATACCAAGTAAAATATAACAAACTGTTGGAGATGCTCTAATGTCAAGTTGTTTTGCCAAACTGTTGGAGGCTAATTTTTGATATTTTGCCAAAATTAGATGGATGCCATACTAAGATAGCAAACTGTTGAAGTTGCTCTTAGAGATGAGCTTTTTCTTACTTGGCATATCTTTTTAGAAGTTGGCAAATTACAAGATTTGTCAAGTAAAATTAGGCAAACTCTTGAAAATGCTCTAACACACTCTGACATTTTGAAGACACTGCCTCAACTAAAATTAAAATTTTCGCACACAAGATGAGAGAAAAGTGGCCTTAATGCCATTTTTAACCAACCTTTTACATTGCGTGAGTGTCCTAGCTACTCGTGCATGCAAGCAATAGAAAACGAATTGATGACAGCACTCACATGCAAAGAAATTTTCTATCTAAATAATCCATAGATCTTAAATCGTGAATCTAAATTAAATTTCGATATCACCAACGAATTTCTTATATTAAGATCTTCAAAATAAGACTCCACTTGACTATATTTCAATTAAATATTTTTAATTTTTTTATAATACTCAATATTTATTTTGATTACAATGTACAAAATATTTGAATAGCTAGAACAAATATACTTGTTCGCTCTCTATTTGTTTGACCTCTGTGAATATTTGTTCCTCGTATGTATGTATCTGTTCTCTCCTCGCCCATCTTTTGCACTGCCACGACTCCCTCTTCGTCTGTCTAGTTACCACTGACCTCTCGCCTCTCTCGCCGTGGCGACCGTCCTTTTACTTACTCCCAGCCGCGACGCTTATCTGCACCTCCTGATCTGCCCATCGCTCTCTCCCCTACTGTCGGTGTCGGTGGCCTCTCTGACGACCTTACCATGGCACCCGGATCTGGTGCATGGCGTTGGCGGCCGCTGCTGCTCAAAGTAGCAGAAGCCCTCTACAACTCGAATCGAGGACACGTATAGCTTGCTGGGGTCAAAGACCTCACCGATTAGGAATCAAGGTTGTGTTCTTGTTCCGGCATAATAGGGGGGGGGGGGTGTTCGTTTCCAAATACATCTGCAACAAGCTGCCATCGGGACATCACCGGCATGTTGCGGCTTTGCTGGGAGGCAAGGCGCCCCTTCTTGCGCACCTCTGCCGTTACCAGCAGCATGGATATCGAAGCCACTGTCACTGTCATGTTCGCGGTAACCATCGAGTAGAGCAGGTGCAGTATACACAGTACATATATTATCTCGGTACGGGTAGTTGAATTTGCTTCTTGATATGCACTTGCTCTATTGCAGTCTTTCTGAAGTAGTAGAAAGTAGTATAGTTGAGGAGGTATTCAAACTGACAGCTGAAACCACCTCTGTTCTTGTAGAACGTTTTTTTTTCTTAACTATATAATCAGTACGGGCATACCCCTCCTGTTCAATTAAAAAAACATGGACAATCATGCAGTTGGGTGATGCTTGGAAACTTCAACCATACGTACTCTATAATATAAGGATCGTGAGGACACAAATTTTCTCTTTTGCTTCTCGCTTTTTCGATTTATTAGCATTTTAGAAACACACGTACTTTTCAGACATGACGGCCTCTCCAGTGTTCTTGTACGTGTTGTGTATTTGTGAACTTATGTGAATATGGGATGCAAGGGAATTGGAAACGAGTAGATGACAACTTGGGGAGGGAAAGAATAAGAACCCGTAGCAAGGCACGAGCAGTTTTGCTAGTCACATAGAAAATATACAACCATGATTAAAAATATGAATAACAAAATTAATCACAAATACAATCTTGTTGTGAAGTTTTTATTATCAAAATTCAATGGTGCAATGGAATTGAATTTTGATGACCAGTTTAAGATTTATTATCTTTTTAAGTTCAAAACAATTTTGCACATGAGATGATGTTAGCAGTTTTGTCTTTTTTGCATGCATGCAACAACTCAACAATAATACCGAGAAAACAATCTTAGCATGCATACACCAACTTAGAAGGCAACATTGTCACCTCTACAGGAGTCCGTGTGATGCATAATCGCTCCCCCCTCCCCTCCTCACCCCCAACCCTTGTTAGTTATTTTTCTTTTTCACTTCCCATTCTCTTCTTTCTTCTTCCTATACCCACTACTCCATGAGAACTCTGTTTTGATAAAACTTGAGTGTGGTTCTATACACTTCATACTACCCCGGCAATGGCTGCGGCATCTTGACACTTTGCAAAAAAAAAAACTTACATATCTGAGCCATCCTTTTTCCTCTCTCTCTTACTCACTTTACTTAAAGGTTGCATTCTTTTGAGATCGAGAGCGTACTAGTATATTGCATTTGGAGTTTGAAGTAATGGCACAACATATTCTTTAAGCAAGCGTTATCAATTAATTACTCTTGGAAGTTGTCATCTCCTAGACGGCTTGGAGGTTATGAAATTGTTAAGCCTTTCAAGAAGATTGTGATGGAGCCCTAGTTGTGATTGTGAGAGTTTCTTGCGGTCATCTCGCTGGAGCGGTAAAAGAGCAATCCTAATGGAATCGAGGAGTTGAGCAATCCACGGATTCAAGCCTCCTCAAACTAGCAGTGTTTTAATGGAGGAGTACTTGGAACTTTGAATCTGCCTTAACATGAATTAGGTGTAGCCGGAAAGTTTATCAACACCTTGAGATAAAATTGTGTTACTTCTCTTGCTCAATTTAATGCTAGCAATTTGCTATGAACATCTACATTTGTTGACATTGATATTATCTTGTCACCTGAGTCGCAAACACTCATCTAGTTTAGAAATCCTAGAAATAACATCTTAACAATAATTGTAGAAATCCTATATATTGTTTGAGAACTAAGGTATAATAATTGCATCTTAATTTTAAATGGTGATTAAAACATAGTAAATTGCATCCATTATACAAAAACTTGTCAAGTGGATGCAAATTGGCCTACAACTTATAAAGTGCTCAGTCTAGCATAATAACTTGTCAGGTGGGTGCAAATTAGTCTAACAATTTGTAAAATAATCAATTTAATACAATAATTTAACATGCATATTGGTCCATGAACTTGTAAAATTATAAATTTAATGAAATAATTTGACAAATTAGGGCACCTACAGTCCAAACATTTCAACAACATATTAAAAGTAAAGTAGATGGGCATCAAATTTTCTTCCAATCAATAATTCTTATTTTTGTTAATGTTAATAAAATTCATTGATCATGACTTAGTGGTGTACATAACTTGAAAGTTCATTAGTTAGCAATCAAATTAATAAGCCTGAGTAGCATCTAGGTGTAACACCCCATCCACCAAAGTCGCACCGTCTAGCCCTTCCGAGGGGGCCAGCACGCGTACACATAGCACCCTACTTACACTTTCGTCCTCGTTTCGTGTAAAAAGGTTAACCCGAATGTGCTATGGCTAGTGGACAAAGTCTTATAAGTTGGCTCCACCCTTACTCAACTAGTAATGTGGTACTAAACACGCACACATGTGCTCATGGGTCATCCAAATTGGGTCGGGTGTGACACCAGGAGGCCTGAGTTCGAATCTTCATAACGTTGAGTATATGTACCCCTATGAGCACCCGACAGATACGGAGATTTCCGAAGTCACCATTAGCGCCTCGTTGTTGACGAGAACGCCGCTTACCACTTAACTTATAACGTTGGTAAATCCTGAAAAACCCCCAGGAAAAGGTGTGAGTACCAGAATTTGAACCCTGATGGGTAGCATCCCCACTAAATCGTCCTACCATTGGGTAGCGAGTCGGTGATCTCCTACCCCTCCAGTCGTCCCTGACGTCAAGAACCCACCAAAATGAGTCGTTGGTGAGCTACTCGAGCCCCCACACTCGCCTCATCACCTCCTCCCCCACCGGATCACCGTCGTGCCCGCTTCTGCCACCGCTGCCACGTCCCTGCGTTGCTCCGCTCATGTCTTGGTATGGTCGTAAGGCACGATGGTCTCCGCGGACGTGGGGGCATCAAAGGAGGAGGGCGGGAGAGTGGAGTTGGTGGTGGTGGGGGCAGACAGGGGCGGACACTCAGAATTTGGATGTCAAGGTAAAAAATAATTTTTCTCTATATTCAAGCTCCATTAATTTAGCAGTTCTCAGTGAGTGTCCTCCCTCAAAATCTACTCTAGCTCCGCTCGTGGGGGCAGATCCAGGAACACGAAGGGAGAGAATGGCTAAGGGACGGCGAGGTAGGGCCCCTAGCTCAGGAACTCATCCGATGTGGGACCCACCTTAACATGTGAGACTCACTGCCACGTCATGCAAACCAACGTTAAAACTGATTATTACAAATAAATGGTTTGGATGAGGATGGAAGGCAGACATGTCAGATGGGAACCTCAAAATGGAATTTTTTTAGTTTTTTTTCATTTTTCGAAAATAAATACCGGATTTGAAAATTTTCAAAACTAGACATCCACAGTCGTTCTAAACGGCGGTTGCAACTAACCGTCGTTTACAACAGCGGTTCGTGGTCGAAACCGCCGCTTCAAACAGCGATTGGTGACGCGTCCAATGGTCGACGGGCGGACCTCCTCCAGCCGTTTGAAGAGGCGGGAGCCCTCCTACCACCACGTGCAACAGCGGTTGAGCCAACCGCCGTTTTGAACGGCGATAGGAGGTCCGCACGCCTATAAGTTGGCGGGTGCCCCCCCAGCCTCCCAACCGCCGCCCGCCGCGCGCCCTCCCGCCGCCACGCGCCCCCGCCGCCGGTAAGTTTTTTTTTCTTTTTTTTAATTTTCAGTATTAGAAATAGTTTAGAAAATAGTAGAAATAGTTATAAATAGTTTAGAAAATAGTAGAAATAGTTTAGAAAATATTAGAAATAGTTATAAATAGTTTAGAAAATAGTAGAAATAGTTAGAAAATAGTTTAAAATTTTCAAAAATAGTTATCAAAATCTAGAAATAGTTTAGAAAATCTAGAAATAGTTTAGAAAATCTAGAAATAGTTTAGAAATTTTAGAAAATAGTTTAGAAATTTTAGAAAATAGTTTAGGAATTGTAGAAATAGTTTAGAAAATAGTAAAAATGTTAAAAATAGTTTAGAAACTTTAGAAATAGTTTAGAAATTGTAGAAATAATTTAGAAATTCTAGAAATAATTTAGAAATTTTAGAAAATAGTTTAGATATTGTAGAGAGAGTTTACAAATTCTAGAAATTGTAAAAATACTTTAGAAACGGTAGAAAATAGTTTAAAATTCTAGAATTGTTTTAGAAATTCTTGAAATTAGTTTAAAATTCTAAGAATAGTTTAAAAATTCTAGGAATGTCTTAAAATTGTTTAGAAATTGTTTATAATTCATGATTTTTTTGCAGGTATGACAGAAGAACAGGCTGCTCCGCAGCAGCCTCCTGCACCACCGGAGCCTGTTGTGTAGTGCGTGCTTTCGGGTCTCTTTGACGAGAGGATTGACAAGGAGCACCAGTCGTACTACTCCGCGATTTGCGGTGTGACCCAAAGCACTGTACGTGCGCGCACTCCGGCGCACTACATGCCGCTAGACGAGCGTTGGGTTCCCAAGTGCGTAACACAATACCTTATTAATGATAATATATCATTGCATTTTTCATTATACTAACAGCTATTACATTCTTGAGCAGTCTACATGCAGCAGGACTTCTCCCGCTGGCACGGTTGGTGGAGGGGATCACATGCGGGCCCAGCTTCGTCCATAGGACCTCATCTGCGCACTACTCGACCGGTGGCGCCCAGAGACACACTCCTTCCACTTCCTGTGGGGAGAGATGACGCTGACTCTGCAAGACGTGGCTCTGTTGCTTGGGCTACCGATTGGAGGCGAGGTGATGGGGCCGCGGGACATCCCCGACACGTGGCGTTAGGACCTGCTGCAGAAGTTCGCGCCAGTGGTCTGCAACGCTCACGCCGTCCAGCCAGTCGTGCCCTTCCAGCACCCTCACGGACCGACCCCTTCTTGGTTGCGGCAGTACAGTGTACGTATTCTGACGTTTCTTAACAATTTCTTATCACAAGCTTTGTAACAATTTTTCATTTTTTGCAGGTCGACTACATGAGAGCCGACGCCGACGACTACACAGTCGCCAGGCACTTGGAGGCATACCTGCTGTGGCTGTTAGGCCAGGTGATGTTCTGCGGATCGTAGGGTGACGTGGTGTCGAGATTTCTGATCCCCCATGCTCGGGCGATCGCCGACGTGGAGTTGGAGGCTGTCCCCCAGGTCAGCTAGGGCGTCGCTATTTTGGCGGTGACCTACAGGGGTTTGTGCGCAGGCGTGTCGAAAGACATGAGTAGCGCTCCAGTTTTTCTCGGCTGTCCCCTACTACTGTAGCTCTGGTCGTACGAGTGCCTGCCGGTGGGTAGGCCCTTGGTCGATCGAAGTGCGCACCCTCTGCTGCCGCCTGGACATGACCCAGCCGACAGGCCCACCATGGGCTCGTAGTGGTGCCACCGAGGGGTACATGCTTCTTGCTCTTTTAGTTAGATTCTAGTGATTTCTACGTTTTTACCAACTAACTTCTGGTGTGTTATGCAGCACGACTACACACAGCAGACCAGACGCTCGTACACGGACTTCCGCGGCCAGATCGACTCCCTAGTAGACAGCCAGGTCGTCTGGGAGTCGTACACCGCTGCCGCCATCGCCGCCCGCGCACCTCAGGGCCTCTCATTGCTCTACTACCAAGATGAGCAGTACTGGTTGACGAAGGCGCCCGTGGTGTACGACGTTGTGGTGGAGGAGTACCACCTAGAGCGCGTGATGAGGCAGTTTGGGCTGTACCAGGTGTTGACGGTCGATTTCTGTCAACCAAGAGCACTTGTTACACTTTGGTTTGAGCTTTGAATTATAACTAACCCGCCACTAGGCATACTAATGATGTAACAAGTTCACACTTGCAAGTGGTTTTTGGAGTATGTTGTTTACACAGGATTTAAACGCCTAAATGAGGACTTCCGGGTAGAGTTCATCGAGCACTTTATGAAAAGATCATGAAGCCCGGCACAAGTCAAGACATGAAGTGAACATGACTCCAAATGACCCGAGGACCGAAGCATGAAGTCGTGAAACTCTGAGGACCTAAACTGAAGATGCAGGAGTTCGTGCGCCAAGTATCCTTATCCAAATCGTGGGGAAAATGACGTCAAGGACCCGCATGAAGTTCGGAAAATATTCAAGAAAGTGCAAGAAGCATCGTGGAGAAAGATGGGCCCGAATCGGGCCGAAAAGGGCTTGGGCCGACCGGGCTAGGTGTTTCGGGCCCGGTTCGGCCTCTCCTTTGACCTATCGCCTCCTCGGCTTATTTATATCGCCTGCCTTCGACGACCGCCACATCCATCCACCAGAATTCGGCGAAACCTAGAAGCAAGCACCGGAGGGAGACGACGACGGCCGCGAGTCCTCGAAGTTGTCTAGGAGATGGCCTAGGCCAACCCTAGCCGCCATGGCCGCCCTGCGTGGTTGTGCCATGGTGGAGTTCTGGAGCTAGTTGAGGTCATCAATGGTATGTACTCGGTGGTGATGACCCAAACGCATCTATTATTATGTGAGCAATGTTCATCGTGTTTTCCGATCTATTAGCGATTCCACGTCTCCGTTTATGCTTTTTACTTATTGTGAATGTGATTTGATCCCTAGTCTAATGCATTGGTTAGGCTATATAGCATGCTCTACATAATCATGGCGATTAGGTTTAGCATGTCGACCCTTCATGATCCGTAGACATGTTCATGTTTGAGCGTGCCCCTAGATCCCCCACTTCATTAAGGGTGCATCGTGACAAGATGATTACCCCCAAAAGAGTGGATGTCTTCGGGAGGTAGGCCGGAGGTAGGAGTTTAAGGATGCTAGTAGATGAGATGTTCGATTCGTTGCTCGTTTGCCGGAACTTCAACTAGAAGGCGCTGGGCCTAGTTACCCCTTCGGAGGAGCTTTATCTAAGCCGATGTTATTGGGTGTGATCAACCTATACACTTCATGAATATCTCTTTAGGTTTACCTCTTTTATGCAATCAATGCTTCATGTTAGGTTAGATTGACTAGACAAGGTAGAGAACCTTAGCAGTTTGCTTCCGATCCTTGGATTGACAAACCTTGGGGACCCTCCTTGGTGAAAAAGGCACCAAATCACCTGTACGCTTGCGGTGAACTTCAACACGGTTTTGAACTGTCAACAAGCCCTTTTTCTGGTGTCCTTGCCGGGAATCGGCAACTCAAACCCTAGGGTGATCTACCTTTCTATTTGACTAACCCTAATTTTTATTATTACATATATGCTTGTTTTCTTGTTTGTGTCCTTGAAACCAGGTGAAAAGCTAGACACAAGATGTTCGAAGAGTTCTCTACACCCACACTTCAACAACACAAGATTTACTTCCAACAAACTTGAAGATTCGCTCTTTAGTGGTAGGTGCTAACTTTTGTTAGTGGCCCATCATCCGCTATCGAGCCCACACCCTACACAAGAGCACGTGAACAAGGTAAGTCAACATGTCAATTAAAATTTTAAGACTAATGATTTGTGGAGATTTGTTTGATCAAGTAATAGGTATTAGAAGCAATCACGGTACCACCAAGATCACAAGATCAAGCTCGTCAACATCTTTGATGTTTCTATTCGCATCAAGTTTTGCACAACCTCATGGGAAGAACAACAGAATATCTTTGGATATTTAGAAGCCCCACGAAGTTATGCTTCCAACAAGTCAAGAATCAAGTCGATCAGAGGTTCCTACAAGCGGATATGGCCGAATCATCGATGGTTGCACGTCCTGAAAATTTCTGGACAGCAAGCAAAACTAAAGTGAAACAGCCATAACTCCCTCATATGGACTCCGATTAAGATGGATGAGTACACGTTGGAAAGGTAATTTTATAAATTTTTCAATAGAATTATATTTTGGTATATGTTCTGTTATGAATACAGGGGGAAATCCACAAAAAAGAGGCAGCAGCAACACGATGAGAACAAGAGAGTGAAGGTGACGACGACAACAACGAAGAGGAGTTTGGGGAATGCTTCCATTAGACCACACATGAAGAAATTCAGAGGCTTGGAAAAAAACAAAAACCCCTGGAGCATTGGCAAATGAAGACACAAGTTGACGACATCCGACGCAAGGAGATGTTTGGAGCAAACCACGAAGGATTACACACAAAGGACGACATCCAATGGCACGGATGCTTTGGGCTCTCACACGAAGGATCATGGAGCTACATTTTCACAACCGAGATGTGTGAGCCCACAAGTGAAGAGGAGTGATCCTACACAAAGCAATCTTGACGACATGTGGCAAAAAGGAAGGAATTGAGAAAAGTCTACGCGAGCCACCTTCGATCATCAAGGATTGTTCGCTTTCAACTCCGGAGGATCACTCACGGTGAAAAGCTCGAAGGCTAAGGTACACATTAAACTCTCAATATACTTTTGGATACGATATCTTTCTTTTGATATATTCATGTTCTTATCTAATAGTATATTTTGATTCTATGCCTTGCACCTTCGATGATCATGATAGGCTAGAATTATTTGAGAATGATGAAGAGGCTTTGTTGTGCTTAAACTTTGTTAATTACTTGCCTAATGAACCATGCCTAATGAGAGCTTTAGCGCTAAGCAAGAAACTTATGCTACCTTTAATCACATTTTGTTCATCCAATTTAAATTGTGGTTTTGGTTGCTCTTGTTTTCTTTAGAACTTGCAAACCTTGGACTTGCTTTGTGCTTGGTCAAGCTCATGACCTTAAAAGAGCGTGTGTCGGGAGAAAACCCGAGTTTCACTAACCATGCAGGTCATTAAACCTTAATAAAGAGGAGAGAAGTCATGCCCCAAAGGAATTGCAAGCTCGTGCATCGCCTTCCCCGAATCTCGAGTACGGACGATGTTGTTTTCATCAGTTTTGAGAACCTGATCAGATATGTAGAAGAAGGCAAAAATTGGAAATCAGAAGCTCCATCAAGTGCCGATTCCAACACCTCCAAGATCGATGAATTTGAAGATCCGTACAAGGAGATATGGCAAAAATATTGGGCGTTGCGCAGTCTGAAATCAGATTTGGATAGATTACAGCGTTGGAGTAAAACAGGCATAACTCACTCGTTCGGAGTCCGTTGAGGGTGAATAAACACTTGATGGAAAGACAATTTCATGTGCCACGCATTAGAGAAGTTGTTTGCTACATGATCTGGTCTGGACAGAGGAAAATTCATGAAAGAAGAGGCAGCGACGAAGAGCAAAGGAGAAGAAGGTGATGATGATGCAAGGAGACGATTGGGTAAGGCTCTCATCAAGTATAAATGATCATGTCAAGCATGGAGAGTGAATCAAAGCTGCATGTCACCTTCAAATCTTGCATGAAGGACTATGGCTTCGCGACCACGAAAAGGTACGAAAGAAAGTCGAGCTCTATGACTTTAAATGAAGCGCTTTGCGGGAGGCAACCTGTTTTCTTTTGTTTATATATATATATACATACATATATATATATTTACATATATATATGTGTATATATATATATGTATATATATATATATATTATGACCGTCTACATTGTAATCTTAAACTGAAACATCAAGTAACATTGTACCATTGCTCTAATAAATACTACAACACCATGTTGTTTGATTTAATTGCTATTGAGGGAGCACTTTCTTCTTGACCTTGGAAAACTTGTAGACCCCTTTTTTGTGTGCCTATTAGTGTTTAGAGTCGTTTTCTTTTGTGTCTTTTTAGAGAGAATTATGAAGTTGGCACCATCCTTTGACTCTAAACTTGTGGCTTGTTAATTTAGGCTAACTTTTAGATCACCACCATATCATGTCATTTTGTTCATCCTTGTCATATTGCATTACATGTTTTGTTTTGATCTAACTTTTTGTCCAACCAACCTAAGCCTTCTCATAGCCCCCACAAAAAAACCACAGCCAATAAGGGTAGGGTTGACTTGTGGCCAATCCCAACTCTATCCCTTGTTCTAACTAAAAACTTTGACTAGCCCTTGTTGATAGTTCAAAACCGTGTTGAAGTTCACCGCAAGCACACGGGTGACTTGGTGCCTTTTTCACCAAGGGAGGATCCCCAAGGTTCTTATCAATCCACGGAGCAAGGGATATACTAGCGTTTAATCCAGCACTAATCTAGTTGATCAAAGCCTTATGAAAGAGATATTAATCTAAAGTAAAAGCAATCTAACCTATGTTAATCTAAGACTAAACTAGATGGCAAGGGTTGAAACAAGATAGAGATTAAAGTAGATAAGCGTTCTCTCCCTAGGATCTAGGATCACATAGATATGCATCTACTCATGAAAAGAGGTGTTGCCTTCTCTAGCTTCACGACGGTTATGCGGTCGCTAGGTCTTTTCCCTTCTCTCGCAGTGTCACTACGCGAAGGTAATCGATCACTTCACTAATGCATCTATATCTAAGCATCCATAGGGTTTGGCTAACCACCACGATTACCACAAACCCTACTAAGATCACATGTTGTACATACATACGTAAATAAAACATTTGCAAAGACATAGACCATGAAGCATTGATAGGCATAAGGTTCAAGTAGCGATTACATAGCAAGGACCCATAAAACCCTAGGGATGAACGGAGGCATTACCCCATCATCTTACATAGATTGAAGCACATAGCGGTGATGGAGACTCTGGAGAACGTCGTCGATGAAGATGGCGGTGAGGAGGCTTGGGAACACCCCTAGGCCGACAGCTTAGAGACCTCCTTTTGCTTCCTTCCCTCTGTCGGTGTTGATTCTTGCGACGAACTCATATAACTCTTTCCCTCATCTTGCGGCGGCGGCTTTCTAGTGAATGGGTGTCGGTAGAATGATTGGATGTGGCGGCCGTCGGAGGTAGAGACTATTTATGCACCGAGGAAACCCTAGTCCAAAGGGGAGCCGGACCGACGCAAAAAAGGGCTTCAGGCCCATCTTTCGCGGGCGAGCTTCTCTTGCAATTTTGACTTTTTGCCCTTCAGGATGTATGGCCTTTTGGTGTCTTTATCCTTGTGAATAGATAGAGGGTCTTGTCGTATGAACTCCAGTCTTTTCGTCTTGGTCCTCGGGAGTGTTTCGTCGTAGCACCTAAGTCCTTGCCACCTTTGGGAGTGAATTTACCTTGCACTTGAACACGAACGGAACTCCTTGTTTGTCCATTTGAACTTGATGTGTCTCCTTCACCTTAGTCCATATTTTCCTACAAACACATTATACTTCAAAATACACATGCAAATATGAACTTGTTATATCATTAGTGTGCCTAGTGGCGGGTTAGTTTCATAACAAAGCTCAAACCATAGTGTAACAAGTGCTCTAGGTTGACGGAAATCGACCGCCAACATCCCCCCATGCTTAGATCTTGCTCGTCCTCGAGCAAGTTGCTCACAAAATTATTCATCCATGGAATGTGCTTTGTCAAATCTTTCCGTACAAGTTAGTCAATCCTTCATCTATAATATAAGAAACATAAGACAAAGATCACAATGAAAACATAGGTGTTTAGAAATTTACCCCACAACTCATACCTTTCACTAGAGATCCTCAACTTCAACCATACTTGCTTTCTTACTTCCATTGGAGGGTTTTCATGGGTTTTCAAAATAAAATTCATGCATTAAGTATTAGACAAAGTCCTTCTCCAAGTTCTCACATGTCGCTCATTTAAAGTTACTATCCTAGATAATTCATAAACTCTCACCTCCCATAAGTCTCTCATTCATAATATAAGGTGAAGCTATAGGTATGGCTAGTGAAGTTAGCACAAGTATTATCAAGCTAAGAAAATCCTCTAATGGTCATTCACCTTCCGAGCTAATGATCATGAGAATTAAACCATAATGTAAGGGTATCAAGGATGAGAAGATTTAGAATGGTGGACATGTGCAAAGGGAAAAATAATAATGACTTCAAGGCACTAATGATGTCCTCGATGTCGGATTGCACATGGTTGGAATATTGAAGATTTGTTCTCAATATCGATGCATCCTTCCTTGCACTTCTCTTGATCTTCATTTGATTCATCATCCCTCAATATATCTTACTTGCTTTGCCTTGAATTCCTCCTTTTTCTCCTTTCTTCCTTTTTTTTATTTTCTTTCTTCTCTTTTTTTTCTTTATGCGCACACACACATGTTATTTTTTTTCTATTCTCTTTTCTTGACATCTTGATCTCTTTCCGAAGCCTTTCGCTCGTCTCTTTGACACGAATCACGATCTGAATTTTAAATAAATCCTTGCCTAAAAACAAAATGAATCCTCGGGCATAGGTTGTGTTCAAGGAATAAGATAATAAAAAGATGTCTATGGTTTGGGTATGGAATCCGGCGATATACGGGGCATTCAATGTGAAGTTCTCGTTACCGAATGTATGATGAGCCTAGAAATAAAAGATATAACATTAAGGACATGATCATTGCTCGAAATTAGATCTCCCAAGAGAGAAAAGTCCTAACCCAATTCATCATGCTAACAACACTTATGGTGGAGGATATATATAATGAAGGCTTGTATAGGATAAACTTATCTCTCAACTTGGAAAAAGAAATTGCTAACCTTCATTGCGAGGGTTTTTTCATAATTTTTCAAAAATAAACTCCTCCAATTTTAGTATTAATCATAGCATAGTCAAAGTGAGGTCCTAGATCAAAGTTGAGCATGGAAACTTCCAAAGGCAAACTTCCACTAAGCACCACGTAAACAATTATTCACAATGCTCAAGCTCAAATAATAAAGATAAAAGAAAAAACTAACAAGTAAAAACAAGAAAATAACTTGCACGAGCTAGCTCCCCCCATGCTTGGATCATACGACGCCCTCGTCGTAATTTTACAAAAAGTATAAGAGGGGGAAATCAACCACTACTCCGAGTTGAACACATGGTCATGCTTATTATTTAAAACAAAAAGAAATCTAGGTTGTCCTCCTAGTAGCCATGTTATTATTGAAAGAGAAAAACAAAAGTTGCACCGAGTTGAAGTTGAAGGCATACTTACAAGCATTTGTGTTCAGAAAAGAGAAGGTCCATGGAGGTGTTACCATCTTTTGTAGTTCTTCGTGGTCTTCTCCCAACATCTCTATCTATTGAATGTGACTTTGCTTTTGTCTTAATTTTCCAATGCTCCTATACTTCTGAATTTGATCATGTATGCTTAATGGAGCCAATGGTCACCCTTCTCTTCAATGTTGTCATCACCATCTCCTCTTTCTTGTTCTCATCATCTCCTTATTGTCTCTTCTTCATGGGTTTTCCTCTCTATACAAAAAAAACATATATTGAAATATAGATCTATTGAAAAGTTTATGAAATTACCTTTCCAACGTGTGGTCATTCATCGACAACGGAGTTCAAACAAACGAGCTATGTTTGTTTTACTTCAGCGCTGCGTGCTGTCCAAAACTGATTTCAGGACGTGTAGCACTCGGTGATTCGGCCATAACCGCTTGTAGGAACCTCCGATTGTCTTGATTCTTAATTTGTTAGAATCGTAACTTCATGGGGCTTCCAAATATCCAACAACATTCTGTGATTTCCTTCTGAGACCATGTAGAATTTTGATGAGATCATTAGCTTCGTAGATGTTGATGGTCTTGATCTCGCTATCCTCTAGAGCGTCATGTTGTACTTCTACGTTGAAGGTTCAGGGCCTCCCTCATGCTTAGTACTTTGCTAGGCATGGAAGAAGACAAAGCATTATCTTAGTCGTCCTTCAATTTCCTTGTCGTGAGAGTCTTTATCTTGCATGCAAAACATTTTAAGCACATATTCTACCCCCAAGGTGACGGTTGGGAGTAGGTAAAATTACCAACAATCTAACAATATTTCCTAAGATTCTTAACTTGTGGCATAACTAGTCTAATGAGAATAAAACAAAAACCTAACGGGTGTACATGGGTGCAAAGTGTGTATGTACATGAGAGGAAGGCATATAAACAAAGACAATGGTTACACCTAGTTCTAAACACCATGTTTACAACTAGGTTGCCGAATTTCTCCATAGTCATAAAGATTTATTTATCTAGGGTTAAAACACCATGTCTATCCTTAGATAAACAACTCCTTATAGCACAAGAAAAATAAAGCGCAATGCAATGTTTATAAACCAACCAATGCAACATGAAAACATAAGGAAAACTAGCAAGGTATATTGGACTTAACGATGATAGTCCGCAATCCCACCCCTTATTCCATCCGAGTTTCGGGTCTCCTTAGCCATGCTACGTCGCCCCTATTCAGCGGCCATTCGATCCGTCCGATCCGGCGGCCAGGGAGCGCCAGCGGCACGTGAAACTTTGCAAAAAAGACCTTCCTTTTGTGAGTAATTCGTTTTCGTGTCCAGGAGGTCCTTCCGCTACAGCAAACACGTTCGAATTTACTGCAAAAAACTCCTCCAGTTCCAAAATATTTGTCTACCAAGAAGACGAAATTCCGATTTCGCGACCATTTTGCAGAAAACCGCCCGCTGTCGCTTTGCCGGCCCCCCCCCCCCGGCGCTCGCTCGCCGCCCCCTCCCCCATTCTTATCCTCTTCCTCCCCCTCCTCGTCTCTTCCGTCCCTCCCGGCACCGGGAGCACCGCGCCGCCGCCCATGGCCCACCCTCCTCCCTCCCTCGCCGCTTCCAGCACCCATTGCCGGCGGATGGAACTAGGCGCCGTGGGTGTGGTGACGCGGGCGCGGGTCCCCTTCGCGGTCTTCGGCGGTCGGATATGGGCGGTGGGAGTGCGGGGATGGACTAGCAGCACGCCCCGGCCACGGTGGCGGCGGCGACAGCGGGGACGAAAGAGGTGGCGGAGGAGGACCCGTGGCTGCGCTGGGCGCTCGTGCGCAAGGTCTATGCCATCTTGTCCCTGTAGTTAGTGATCTCCGCCGCTGCCTGCATCGTGCGCGCCGTCCCACGCACCTTCGCCCCCGCTGCCATCTGGCCCGTCTTCGTCGTGATCCTCATCTCGCCGCTCGTCGGTACGGTGCACTACCTAATTTCCTTTTCCCCTCCTCTCGATAGGGTCTAGATTGCTTCATCGTTTGGTCGCGTGGGGAAGTTCCAGCGAGTGTCACTAGGTTCATGTTCTGTGCTTTCTGTGCGGTAATGTTCCCCGTGAGGAATTACCAGGAGAAGCATCCCAGACTCCCCTTCGCTGCTGGATTTGGGCGGTAGGAAGGAGCTTCGATGGCTGGGACATCGATTCTTAATGTGCGGTTTGGATGGCCAGTACCACGGATTCTTCTACGAATTCTTGATTTAGGAGACGCATAGTTTGCTTTTGCTATTGATTTGGGCCGCAACAAGCTCAAGCTCAAAAGCTGATTTTGATTACGGTTGTTAGGACCTTGGTTATTATTACTTGATTATGATTTGGGTGACTAGGGGCCGATTCCTGATAATGGATCTTGATTTTGAACTGTGAGTAGTTTGATCTTGATAATGGCTGCAGTTTAAAAAAAATAGATAGCGGGGATGGTGTCTTTCTCACATGGCTAGGCAATTCTAGGTTATTTTAGCGCTACAATTTATGTGATGTGTCACCATAAGAGTTAATACTTGTCATTCTAGGATACGTTATCATTTCTTCAAAGATAAAAGAGAACATTTCTTGAAACTGTGCAAAACTGCAATGAGAATACAAATTTTACCATGAATCATATGGTTGTGAACATCCAAATCAGATATTTTTCCTTTGTAGTCATATTTCATCATCTCGTAAATACTAGGTTTGAATATTTTTTACAAACTATTGTCTATTGAAATATCTACCCGGTGGTTTAACTTTTAATTATTTTCAGTGAACTGTCATCTCTAATGAATGTCAAATGTGTTACTGCAGTTATGCAATGAATTTCTACGTTCTACTACTTGCCGTTGACCATTGGCTGCCAACTATAGTAGATTACCTGGAATCTTCGACAGGTACTTGAGAAAAATGTTCATTTGCTATTGGTGAACATTATTATCTCACCTGTAGAGAAATGATTCTGTTTTTTTAATACTGATTATACACTGGATTCGATAGTGAAGTTGATGAGGATATCTCTAAGCTCAAGATTGTTGCCGCATCAGTGCTAAGTGAGATGGGCTTGAGCGGAGCATCCTTAACTGAAGATCTGATATTTGAGATGTGCCGGTTTGGGTGCGCAGAGATTCATGCAGTTGCTGCTTTTATCGGGGGATATTTAACTATTTGCCACTTTTAGCTATGGTCAATTAATCTCTCTCACATTCACTCATATCCTATGGATGGCAAATCTGTTGCCACTCACCCCAACATAATGGCAACTGGTTAATTATTCCTTTTATCGGTGGCAACAAATATATGACCTCCATGTGTGCTGGGGCACGGAAGGAGACACACAAAGGGAACAAGGAAGCCGCGGCCTGACACCGGTAAGGTTGGTAGTCTCCCTAAGAAAGGGAAAGCAAACACACTGTTAAGGCTTAAGGGTTTATTGAAGAATTAGCTTCCATTTAAATTTGTGCAATTATCCATGGTAGAGTTAATTATGTGTATGATACTATGCTATTTATCCCTGTGTTTTTATCTTGTTTGCTCACTATCAAGGAGCATGGATCTGTTACTACCTACTGGGTAACATCCGTTGGAAATCTAGGGTGATTGTAGTTCCTATGTGTGTGTTTCTTTACATTTTTTTGAATTATAAGCTTGGTTTCTAATTGTTGTAGGCCAGGAGACTTTGTCTGGTGGATCAGCTTGTAAGTGGTACCTTAACGAGGATATAGATGAGATCGATGATTTTTTTAAGGTGTATTTTTTTTGTTATTTTTTTAGAATATTCTAAATCCACCTTTGAATCTGACATGTCGTGTTGTATTCATTTACATTTTGTATGGCATGGAAGCGACTGATCTGACCAATTACGTGTTCATAATTGTGCATTGCAAAGAAATTAAAAGAATTTGTTGTTCTTCAATTTCTGAAATAAAAGGCAAAATGGGTAAGAAAGTGTAGGTTTGATTGTAAAATGGTCAAATGGTTTCCTCTATTTCATCATCTGATTCGTGTCTGAGAGCACTGCATCAGTGCGAAAGCGACAAGCCTCATCTTGTTGCGCACGCCATGGCTGAGAGTGAGAGGACCACTTCAATCTCCTGTAGCACAAACAAGCTGGCTGAGCAAGTGAATTTTCTGTCCCCTAACTTTTTTCTATGAGATAGATGCACCTCGATCCGTGATTTGTACATAACCAGCCAAATTGATAAACCTGCCGAAATGTGGTGATTGGTGGCCTTCTGCTTCCCTTAACCTTTTGATAAAATATCAATGTAGCTCTTTTCCTTTTGTTTCGATACCTGGTTGACTGTCTGTTGAAATGTTAGCGCAACACATGCAACATTTTTTATTCAGAGTGGAAGACACGTTTCATATAGGACCTGTGTACTTCCTCAAAATTTCAGGAGCATGTATGTCTTGCCAGGGCATTTATCGAGCTCATTTATGAGAAAATAATTGAAAATTGATAGATGAAGCATCAAATAGTTATGTCAACAAGTAATTTTCATACATTTGTTCAATTTTGAGCAAGCAATCTTCTTCAGACCATTCTCTCTGGCCCCAACATTTCTTTTGTGTGAGAAGCTTCCAGAGCCTCTTGTCTTTTGTAGTTGGTTAGTCAAAGTTGCATTTTTTGTGAGAAAAAATTCGAATCCTAGAATTGTATTTATTTTGGGGCGGAGGGAGTATTTTCGTACAGACAACACTGATGGAGTTACTGTCCTGATCAGCAAAAATAAAGCTGAGAGACATGATACTCTACTTTTGAGTAGCATTTGAGTTCCACTTTGATTATGTATGTGCATCATCACCTTGTAGTGTACTCTTTGTTCAGAAAAACATGTAATGGGTCCTGATGAGAGATTATTAATCTCTTTGTTTATCCTTGTAATTCTTGTGTTGTTCACTCATGAAGATGTTGACTTCTATGAAAGTTGTCTCCGATCCAGAGTTCCTTGTATCAATGCCTCAACCATCGCTAATATTGTACAAATTCGGACAACACACTTGAGACATAATACCGAAACTTAGTTTGTTCCAAAATGGAAAAGGAACATTGTCTGACCTACAATTCGATCTGGATCGAGAAAAGGAGCGCCGGAGGCGCGCCACAGACTCTAGTCATGTTTAAACACCACGTTCACACAAGATCACAAAAGAAAAAATGCCCTCGAAGCATTATCATGGATATGAAAGCATACATCATTAAGCCTTATATCAACCGAGCCAACTATATGCAAAACAAGTATATGCAAAGAAAGAAACATCATGGTGATAACAAAATGCAATGCATGCAAATAAGTAAATATGAGCATTGATATGATGGTGGTTCTAAAAAAAGAAAATGAAACTTAGATTAATTAGCCACAGGTTAATCGTCATAGGATGGTGCCATTTATTCTCTCTAAGGAAAAAAATAAAAACACAAAGGAACAGGTTGCCTCCCGAAAAGTGCTTCATTTAAAGTCATAGAACTCGACTTTCTCACATACCTTTTCATTGTCGCGAAGCCATGGACCTCCATGTAAGAAATAAAGGTTCCCATGCAGCTTTAATCCACTTCCCATGTTGTACTTGATTACTTATAGAAGACTTGCCCAAGCTATCAAATCATCATCGTTTTCTCTTTCTTTGTCGCCCTTCGGTGCTGCCTTCTCTTCACGAATTTTTCTTTCATATCCAGAACATAAAGTGTACCAAAACTTTACTCCATTGCATAGTGCACAAAATTTCCTTTACAACAAGTCTTTATTTGCCTAAATCGGACTCCGAACAAGAAAGTTACGTCCATTTTACTCTGGTGATGCAATCTGTCCCGAGCTGTTTTCAACACGCGCACCGCTCAATGTTTTCACCATAACTCCTTACACGGGTCTTCAAACTCGTTGATTCTTAATGTGTTGGAAAGTAAACTTAATGGAGCTTCTGAAAATCTAATTTTCTTCATTTTTACACCTCTGAACAAGTGCACAAAATAGATGAATACAGCGACATCCGTTGCGAGAATTTTGGAGACGTTGATGGTTTATCTTGCAACTCTTTGGGCATGACTTCTCTTTACATCATTCAAGCCTTGTGTCCCTACATGGTTAGTGAAATTCGGGCCTTCTCCCGACATGTGCTCTTTTAAGGTCACTAGCTTGACCAAGCGCAAAGCAAGATCGAGATTTACAAAATTTATTGTAAACATAAGCATCCATAATTACAACCACAAGCAAATTGTAGCAACATGTCAAGGTGTAATTAAAGAAAGCATATGTTTCTTGCAAAGCACTTAGCTCTTGGTTAGGCAAAGGTTCTTTAGGCATAGAATTAATTTGTTCAAACATAAACATTACCTCATTATGATTCTCAAGAAATTCTAGCCTATCAACATGATAATCATTCATACTATTGGTTGAACATAAGGATTTGAGGTGAACATGATAATCATTCATACTATTGGTTGAACATTGCCTCATTATAATTCTCAAGAATTAAGTTGCAAGGCATAGAATTTAAACTATCATTCATACTATTGATTGAACATAAGGATTTGAATTTATCATCATCAATACCAATAATATCTTGAGATTTCAGTGTGTACCTTGACCTTAGATTTTTTCAACAAGAGTGGTCATTGGTTCATCTAGCGGTGTTGAAGGCAAATCAGTCTCAACGAGTGGAGGTATCTCTTTGTTACCTTCTTGCATCCCCTCCATCTCATCATGTGGAACTTGTAATTCATCAACTATATTTGCATTTAGCTCTTCTTTGAAGTCTTCATTATCACCCAAATCTTTATCTTCAAAGTCTTGTGTGTTGCTTTCTTTAATCTCCGTGTACCACATGTTGTCAAGATTGCTTATCGTTGACTCACTCTTTTCTTCATCCGTGGGCACTTCCATGTCTTGATTTGCTAGTGTGTAAGCTTCAATAGCGCACAAGCTATAACCTTGTGGAGAGGGGTCTTCTTGGAGTGTTTACTTTATGTCATCTTCCTCCCACATATCTTGTAGCTTGTGTCCTATTTTCTTCCATTCATCCTTTGAGTCACTAGCTCTTCTTTTTATTTTCCTCATCTCCTTAGCAATAAACTCTTCTTCTCGGATTGGTGCACATGTTATTGTGGAGACGAGACTTTTTGGCTCATCATGGTTGTGCTCTTCTCTTCCTTTATCATAAATCTTCGAGATGTCAAGTTGGTCGATCCATCCTTCATCTTCTTCTTCAAATATCTCTTGGATCGACTCTCCACTCATTTCTTGATCAAAAATGTCTTCAATTCTTTTGACGATGCGTCAGTGTTCTTCCTTCCTTTGGTGGTTGATTAGGGGGGCAAAATCAACTTGAATCTAATCGAATTGATTGAATTCCGCCAATAGTCTAGCATTCCTCATACTTCGACCTATATTCATGTTAGTTCCAACATTTTTATTATCCGAAATGACATCTCTTACCTTAGGAAGTGGTTCTTTGATTTCTTGTATGGTCAGTTCATCTTCCTTGACCTCCGGTACGTCTTTTTCAAATATTTCAGCAAGCTTTTCAGACTTGCTTTTGTCGTTTTGCTCCTCCCGACATCGTCTTTGCCAATCTCTTATTAAGGCCGCCCTATTGCTGATTTTTTGTAGGAGTTGGGCGGCCTCCATGAGTGTTTTCTCCATGAGATCCCCTCCTGCACACATTTGAACATATTTCATTCAACTAGGGGTTAGAGAAAAGAAAAAGGTATGCAATAGTACATCACCGGAGAATCTGAGTCTTGGCCCTTGTTCAACTAGTTCATTGAAGCAATTCCACGCTTGGTATATCCCTTCCTCTTCTCCTTGCGTAAAGGTAATCACTTGCCTCCTTATGTGTTGGACCTTGCTTATGGGGAAAAATTTCTCGCAAAATTTTCTCATCAATTGATTCCAATTTCCTCCAACTTCGAAGGACGCAAATGAATGCCACTTCTTTGCTTCACCGGCAAGTGAGTAGGGAAAGAGATTCCACTTGAACCAATCATCGGGGACTTTTTCTTGTCGTACTGTATTGCATAACGTCGTGAAGCGCTTGATGTGTCTATACGGGTTGTCCGTCTCCACCCCTCTAAAAGTATTTGTTGCCGTCATCTCGATGATCCGAGCCTTGATCGCATACTTCGTCGCTTCGAGTATCGAATCCGACTTTTGTACCTTGATGTCCTCACATCGCGAGCTAGCATAATCCCTTAATGATTTCTCCTGTTCCTCCAAAGGATGTTCGACGAACGCCATCTAGACAACAAAAACAAAAACAAAAACAAAACAAAAGTTTTCCTAGAAAACTCGCATTAGATGTCAGTAATCAACAAAATTAATACAAAATTAAACGTAGCAAACTGGCTTGCTCCCCGGCAACGACGCCTGAAAAAGGGCTTGTTGACAGTTCAAAACTGTGTTGAAGTTCACCGCAAGCACACGGGTGACTTGGTGCCTTTTTCACCAAGGGAGGATCCCCAAGGTTCTTATCAATCCACAGAGCAAGGGATATACTAGCATTTAATCTAGCACTAATCTAGTTGATCAAAGCCTTATGAAAGAGATATTAATCTAAAGTAAAAGCAATCTAACCTATGTTAATCTAAGACTAAACTAGATGGCAAGGGTTGAAACAAGAGAGAGATTAAAGTAGATAAGTGTTCTCTCCCTAGGATCTAGGATCACATAGATATGCATCTACTACATGAAAAGAGGTGTTGCCTTCTCTAGCTTCACGGCGGTTATGTGGTCGCTAGGCCTTTTCCCTTCTCTCGCACTGTCACTACGCGAAGGTAATCGATCACTTCGCTAACGCATATATATCTAAGCATCCATAGGGTTTGGCTAACCACCATGATTACCACAAACCCTACTAAGATCACATGTTGTACATACATATGTAAATAAAGCATTTGCAAAGACATAGACCATGAAGCATTAATAGGCATAAGGTTCAAGTAGCGATTACATAGCAAAGACCCATAAAACTCTAGGGATGAATGGAGGTATTACCCCATCATCTTACATAGATTGAAGCACATAGGGGTGATGGAGACTCCGGAGAACGTCGTCGATGAAGATGGCGGTGAGGAGGCTTGGGAACACCCCTAGGCCGACGGCTTGGAGTCCTCCTTTTGCTTCCTTCCGTCCGTCGGTGTTGATTCTTGCGACAAACTCGTATAACTCTTTCCCTCATCTTGCGGCGGCAGCTTTCTGGTGAATGGGCGTCGGTAGAATGATTGGATGCGGCGGCCGTCGGAGGCAGAGACTATTTATGCACCGAGGAAACCCTAGTCCAAAGGGGAGCCCGAACCGACGCAAAAAAGGGCTAGGCCGGACGGCCTAGGCCAGCCGACCTAGGGCCTTTTTGGCTCGGTTCAGGCCCAACTTTCGCAGGCGAGTTTCTCTTGCAATTTTGACTTTTTGCCCTTCAGGATGTGTGGACTTTTGGTGTTTTTATCCTTGTGAATAGATAGGGGGTCTTGTCGTATGAACTCCGGTCTTTTCGTCTTGGTCCTCGGAAGTGTTTCGTCGTAGCACCTAAGTCTTTGCCACCTTTGGGAGTGAATTTACCTTGCACTTGAACACGAACGGAACTCCTTGTTTGTCCATTTGAACTAGATGTGTCTCCTTCACCTATAGTCCATATTTTCCTACAAACACATTATACTTCAAAATTCACATGCAAAGATGAACTTGTTATATGTCACACCTTGAAATTTCTAATTTCAGGATGTGAATAGAAAGAATAATTAAGCAACGATTTTCACTCAATTTTGAAATTTTCCAATATTTATTTTTTTACAGGAAATATAGTATAGGAAAAAGCCTTTGTTTGTTTTTCTCAATTAAATAAATGGTTCAATGTGAGTATTGCATTCATGCCGATGCATCTTGGTGTTTATGAGTGCAAAAGGTTTTAAAATGCGTTTAGGTGCTGACCAAATCCTTCCGATAATTTTTTCTAGATTTTTTTTTGGAATTTATTCTCATTTTCTCTGAGCTTATTGTATTTATTAGAAGGCTCTAAAATTCTTTTCATGAGCTCCAAATATTTTATTTGGATTGTTCGTGTCTCAATCTATCTCTCGGAATTTTCCTGAAATTTTTGGGAATTTTCTGAGTATTTTTCGTACTTCTAAAACATTTTCTAGACTTTTTGGAATTGTTTTTGCACTAAAAATTTATTTCGGAAAATTAAATCTAAAACCTATTCTTTTGTTCTGGGCCGAGCCCGTGGGCCCGACCCAGTCCACCGCGACCCACACCCCTCCGGCCCAAGCGTGAGCCCAGCTGAGCCCGGCCACCATGGCCATGGCGTACACGGCCAGGGCAGCGGTACTAGTTTTCTTGGCGTGCGTGCCACGCCGGGCCGCCTCCTGCGCGCCCATAAAAGGCATGCGCCGCAGCCTCACGCTCTCCTGCTACCTCCGCCGCCTCACGTCCTCGCAGGAGCAGCTCCGCAGTCGCGCGCGCCGTGGAGCCGAGCGCCGCCGCCGGCCGCTCGCCTGTTTTCGCCGCGTTCGTCGGTCCCCGGACGAAGCCGCCCCCACCACAAGGTCCACGACGACAAGCCGAAGCCGTAGCACCGCTTCCCGTCGCGAGTTAGCCACCGGAGCGCTGTTGCCGTCACGAAGTCCGGCCGCCCCGAGCTCGACTGCCGGCCGTTCTCCTCCGGATTCCGGCCGCTGCCGTCTACCTCCTCCCGCGGTGAGCACCCCCTGAGTTCGCCTCGATCTCCTCTACCTCCTGTCGCCCTGCCCTGTTGTTTAATTCTTTCCGCTTGTATTGCACAACGGTTAGTGCAAGTTCAGCACCATGTGCATATGTGATGCGCGGAAAGTCTGCTGGTGGTCTCGTGCAAGTCAACATGTTGCTTGTTCGTCCTGTGCACCGTAATTGCCCCTTCCTTCTTTAGCTGTTTAGCAAGTTGAACTTAAAAGCTAGCTGCTAGCTGGTCTCTAAAACGTCTCGTTTCTTCTGCAGACGAACACGAGTTGAAGTTTACTCCGAATTGGTTTCCTATATGGGCTGGTTCGGTCAATCTGCAGCCCGCACGATGATAAATCCATCGAGCACCACAGCTATTTGCTGTTTTCCCCATACCTTAACCTTTTACGAGCGGCTGCCGGTCATCCTCGGCTTGCGCGCCAAGAAACCTTGTGGCCCACGCCATATAAATAGCAGCCTCCTGAGTTCCCCACGCCGTCCTGCCTCACGCCCTCAAGTGTCTCGCTTGCGCAAGCGCTGCTGCCGGAGCGACCGGAAGTCCGGAAGCTGCCGACCCGATTTGCTGTCGTAGCATGTCCATGCGGCCATGGTCGAAAACAGCCCTCCTCGTCCAGTTTGATCTTCGCCCATCATCTCGTTCTGTCGTCATCTTTGGCCGTAGCCAATACGTGAGCATGCATACTATCCCGTTTAGTTAAATTTCTTTCTGTTTTGCATTTAAACCGCATCTCCTTAAATTCCAAAACCAGAGGTTGTCGTCCCTGTGATCGAGCTGTTGCAGAAGTTAAGGAAAACGTACAGAAGCATGTTGGACGCTGAGGCTGAACCATAGATGTCATCGTCAAGTTGTATCTCTGCTCGTCGTCGCCGATCATTGTGGGTGAGCAACGCCATCGTTTTCCTGCTGACCCATGCCTCTCGTCTCTAGCTCCTTTGCCGTGGCCTGATCTCGCCTATATACTTTTTCAGTGTGCTTTATCTGCAGACCATAAACGTCCCTTGCCAAGCTTGCCTCCTGTGCTGTTGCCATCTGCAGCTCTTTTGCAGTTGCTATCTGCGCATCGAGCTACTTGCCAGACCTTCTTCCAAAGCTAAGCATGGTGAGCAATAGCTTTTCCTCCATTGATTGCTCCTAGATGAGTTATGTACTTAGGTATAATCATGCATGTCTGTACGCATGTGAACTCACCATCAATTCCTTTGCCATATTATTCTACTGCCTAAATCTCTTGATGACGTCACATGCATCATGCTTAAGCAATAATGATTGTGTTTATCACAATTTTCATGTACGTATGGCAGCAAGCATGCCACAATCAATTTCTTTACCACATTATTTTATTGCCTAAGCACTTTAATGATGTCATGCTTACATCATGCTTATGCTTGAGCAATAATAATTCTGCTTCTTTTCATCTACATACATGCACGTGTGCACCAACATGCAACATGATTATGTGCTACATGTTCATTTGCGTACAATCCTGCAATGCATGTGTGTTCACCATTATGATCAATATCTATCCTTTTCTCTTTAAACCTATATCCTTTTCAGTTCTATATTTTATTGCGCTCCTTTAAATCTCTTCTTTTGATTGGTGTACTGTTTTTAATTTAGGTCTTTTGTTTGCTTGTATGTGTGTGCTCTGGATGTTTTGCTTTGAATGATTGATGCGAGTAGAATTAACGATTGTTCGAGAGCACAACATCATTACACTAGTTAAAGGCAAGTGTATCCTTGATCTTTTGTCCCAATAACTGTGTTTAATCACCATTGCATATGCTTGCGTTAATATTGATGGGTCCTATTAAGGTTTATCCTAGTCTTTATTACCATTATTCCTTGTCAACCTGGGTTTTACCTTTCTGCTGGGCAGTTATGCTTAGTTGCTCTACTTTGGGTTATGGTGGTTCTAATGAACAACAACCATGATGAACATGCTTTACTTTTATACTATATATCTCTGGTTAATACAAGATCACAATGTTTAATCGGAACATGGAGCGACCACCCAGGACAATAGTGCAACCATAAGGCTATATGGCTCTGGCTTGGCTAATTAATTAGAGACTCTAGTGTTGGGATGACCTTACCTGATAAGGGCAAGGGGGAGCGCCAGTGGGGTATAGACTCGCTCTAGTAGGGAGTAGGGCTTGGCTAAGACACGGTACCTACTAGGGGACTTTATACTCTACAATGGCTCAGAACTTTCGCGGGTTGTTTCACACTAGGGAAACATTGTAAAGGCCTCGTAGTGAATCCCTAGCCACTCACCAAAGAAAGTTTTTAAGGGCTTTGCAAACCCGGGCGACATGGGAAACACGACTTGTGGGTAAAGATGTGCCACCTCTGCAGAGTGTATAAACTGATCGATTAGCCGTGCTAACGATCAAGAGCGGCCTGGACCCTCACATGATAATTGAACTTGAAGATGGACTTAAATTGTGGTTTATGGTTATGTTAGCCATATGTTTATGGCGTATATCTTTATGTTAATTGTGGTTTGGTATATACTTATACTTTATTAGTAATCAGGTGCTAATAAAATTTGACCAACTAAAAGTGCTTAATGCAGTCAACCTGTCGGCCTTTCCTTGATAAGTCTTTGCATTCATACTTTCCCCACACTTACTGAGTACGGCATGTGCTCACCCTTGCTATAAACAATGTTGCTCAGAAGAGGAAGCTGCTATGAAGTCGTTGTGAAGATGTTGCTGGTGCTAGGCGTACGCAACCCCCAGTCGACTGCCTGTGATGTTTGGAGCCTTCGTTTCCAGAATTTAAGCGTAATACTCTGATAATCTTTGTCTTTTCTTTACATGATACTGTACTGTTATTCACTTATGTCAACTATATGCATGAAACTTGATCTTGGCATGCATATAGATTGGCACTTGGTTTTCTTTAGAAAACAGGTGTGACATTATATCATTAGTGTGCCTAGTGGCGGGTTAGTTCCATAACAAAGCTCAAACCATAGTGTAACAAGTGCTCTAGGTTGACGGAAATCGACTGCCAACAGCCCTCCTATGAGAAAATCTTTCACACCTTTAGCCTTCCTAAAACCATAGGTTTGTTTTTCATAAAAAGACCCTTAGCACCACCTTAGATAGAATTTCTATACTTGTCCTCCCTCTTCAAAATTCGTATTTGAGCCAAAAATATAAGATACCCATAACCTACCCTTAAAACTTGTTAGTTTGGTTGATTGATTCTTTTCGATGGGTGATTTCTTTGTTGACAATGCTTACTTCGTAAAGTGGAGGCTAAGTTTTGTCCTTTGCTTATTATGAACCTTATCGAAAATCTTTCAGACATTGCTAACATTTGCTTGTGCTAACTCTTTGCATTTGCATTTTGTATCCCCCTCATTGTCATCATCCACTTTATGATAGCTAGCTTTTTGTGAAACTTTATGATGAATGCTTTTATATGTATGCTTCGCAGGCATTTTAATTTTGCAATCTTGTGTAAACATGGTGTTTAGACATGATTGGAGACCCACATCATTCAGTTTTATATACCTTGCTATCATAATGCATTGGTTGGTTTATAAACTTTGCAATGCGCCCTACTTGTCTTACATCATAAAGAATTGTTAATTTTGGGATAAGCATGGTGTTTTGACATTGGTTAATAAATCTTTATGGTAATGGAGAAGTTTGGCAACCACTTTGTAAGCATGGAGCTTAGAATTTGGTGTAAACATTGTCTTTGTTTTTATACCATCCTTTCATTTGCATACACACTTGCACACACGTACACCCATTAGGTTTTAATTTTTCTTTCAATAGATTAACTAGGCCACAAGTTAAGATCTTAGGTGTTGTCTTTTGTTTGTCGGCATAGAGTGAGTATTCCCGACCGTCACCTCAGGGTACTTTGTGCATTAGAGTTGTTTTGCAGGAATTGTGAATCACTCCCATGAGTTTGTGATAAAAGTTGAAATCAAGATCATCAGCACCTCCAAAACCTCGAAAGAAGCGCTGTTGTTTTCATCAAAATTAAGCACACCTTCAGAAGTGTACAAAATAGGAAAATTGGATATTCAGGAGATCCATTAAGTCTTCTTTCTAACATATCAAGATTCAACATTTTAGGAGACCCGTGCAAGGAGTTACAACCAAATCTTTGGGTGTCACACGTTCTGAAATCAGTCCAGAACAGTTTGTACTAACGGAGTAAAAATGGCATAACTCTCTTGTTCGGAGTCCGATTGGGGTGAATGACCACTCGTTGGAAAGATAATTCCAAGAACTTTACAATGGAGTAATGGTTCAGTACATGTTCTGTTCTGAAAGTTGAAGAAAGATTCGTGGAAGTTCAAGCAGCGATAAAGGACAACATGGAAGGAGGTGAAGATGGGAGGAGAAACAATTGGGGACAAGGCTTGTGACAAAGGGTAGACGTTGAAGGATAATCAAAGCAATAAAGTGAAGAGCGTGATGATGATTGACTCACATGGCGGTAGCAGTTCAAGAATTACAAGATGGTTCATCATCTTCCATGCCTAGCAACATGCTAAGCATGGGGGAGGACGTGGTGGATATAAGAAGACTGCATGGAGTACAAGGATCACAATTGCCACGCAATGCTGATTTTCTTCTTCCATGTTAAGCACAATGCTTAAGCATGGGGGAGGCCGTGCTACACTTCAAGCATCAAAGGACGGTAACAATTCCTCAACCCTCTTTTTGTCTTTGTCTTTCTATATGTCTGTTCATGTATATGCTTTCCACAACCTTAGATGCAACCTTTGTATATCTCTCTATAGAATAACATGGCTACTAGGAGTACAACCTAGATTTGTTTTTGTTTTCAATAATAATCACTGTTACCTTGTGCTCACTATGATGATATCTTGTATGCTCTTACTTATGAATATATGATGATCGTTGCCACCTTGATCATTCTTGTGTTTGGTTTGTATATGATTACTCTAGTGCTCTCTTTAAACATGATCTGAAAATTTAATAAATGCTAGCCTGATATTTTGTGGAGGTTATGATAACTTGAGACCCATAGTATTTTTCGTTGCTCTCATTTTTGAATGAATCAAAGATCATTTATTTTTGTTCTTAAAAGACATGCTAACCTTGTCTTTAATACCACTTGCATTTTGTTCTACCTATCCAAAACCTTATATTCAATTAAGTGCAAAAACCTTAGTTTATAAGATTTATTTTTGGGTGCATTGATTCAAGGCTTGATTTCTCTGGCTCGAGACTAAGAAGCTGGTCATTCCGTTTTTGTGTATCTATCTTTTTGCTAGTCTTTTCTATCCGTGCATTGTGAGTTTCCACATCGGGAATTTTGCAAACCTCGCCGGATATCCACCCACAAACCCAAAATATCCTTTTTGTGTATACCTTCTTGATCACAACCCAATATATGAGTATGGATGAATATTTCGAGGAAGATTACAAGGAAGGTGCCGTCAAGTGAGCAAGACTTTGGGAGACTTCCAAAAGGATCCCTAGAAGATTTTCGAGTATCTCTCTCCAAGAAAATATGAGAACTTCAATTTCTACCTTGACATATTTATCACCTCTTTTGCCCGAGGACGAGCAAATGTCCAAGCATGGGGAGGTTGCCAAGGAAGTGATAGTATAGTCTAGAGTTCAAAGGGAGTAATAAAAAAAGGTATGATGAAAGGAAAAAAAGAAGAGAAAAGTGATGAAAGAAAAAGTATGATGAGAAAAGAAAGAAAAGAAAAAAAGAAAAAAATATGAGAAAAGGAAGAAAAGAAAAAAAAGAAGAAAAAAGAAAAAATATATATAATAAAGCTCCTCGGTTCTTTAGCTACATTTGGAGATTTCAAAAAGGACTTCAAGATCAAGACCCATACTCATCTTTCCAACCATGTGCAATCCGATAACGAGGACTTCGTTTGTGTCTCGGGATCACTCTTTGTCATTTGCACATGTCCACCTATCTCAAAGTGTGTGTATTTTTCTCTCCCCCCTCCTTGTAACATTATTTTTCCAATGACCTTTTTGACGAGTCTCGATAAGTCCATGAGAAGCTTGTCTTGTTTTGATAATATCTCGACTATAATATCTTGGTAGGACTAATCTTTCCCATAGCTCCATATAAAGCCTTCCACCAAATATTTGAGAGAGGAAAGGAGTAGAACAAGTAGGCTTGAGAGACAAGATGAGATGAGAGTTCATGAGCAAGATGCAAGGAGGTTTATTATTGATCTTGGTAAAGCAATTTTTTTTCTTTCTTCATCCTGCTCTTTATTTTCAAAATTTCTGAGATTTGTTTAAAATTTGAAAGCATGATTAATTACTTGTGGGAAGAGCTTAAATAATATCTACCCTCCATAGAGATGAAAGTTGGTTACATTATGAAACTTTAACAAATATAAATTTAGAGAGCATTATGTTTTCTCATGTACGATCAAGTGCAGGGTATGAACATTGAAGGGCAATACTGACATCCATTAAAGGCTTACTCGAGGACGAGCAAGGTTTAAGCATGGGGGTATGTTGACGGTCGATTTCCGTCAACCAAGAGCACTTGTTACACTTTGGTTTGAGCTTTGAATTATCACTAACCCACCACTAGGCATACTAATAATGTAACAAGTTCGCACTTGCATGTGGTTTTGGAGTATATTATTTACGCAGGATTTAAGCGCCTAAATGAGGACTTCCGGGTAGAGTTCATCGAGCACTTTATGAGAAGATCACGAAGCCCGGCACAAGTCAAGACACGAAATGAACATGACTCCAAATGACCCGAGGACCGAAGCATTAAGCCGTGAAACTCCAAGGACCTAAACAGAAGATGCAGGAGTTTGTGCGCCAAGTACCCTTATCCAAACTGCGGGGAAAATGACGTCAAGGACCTACATGAAGTTCGGCAAATATTCAAGAAAGTGCAAGAAGCATGGTGGAGAAAGATGGGCCCGAACCGGGCCGAAAAGGGCCTGGGCCAGCCGACCCATGCCGACCGACCTAGGGTGTTTCGGGCCCGGTTCGGCCTCTCCTTTGACCTACTGCCTCCTCGACTTATTTATATCGCCTGCCTCCGACGACGGCCGCATCCATCCACCATAATTCGGTGAAACCTAGAAGTAAGCACCGGAGGGAGATGACAACGGTCGCGAGTCCTCGAAGTTGTCTAGGAGATGGCCTAGGCCAACCCTAGTCGCCATGGCCGCCCTGCGTGGTTGTGCCACGGTGGAGTTCCGGAGCTAGTTGAGGTCATCAATGGTATGTACTCAGTGGTGATGATCCAAACACATCTATTATTATGTGAGCAATGCTCATCGTGTTTTCTGATCTATTAGCGATTCCATGTCTCCATTTATGCTTTTTACTTATTGTGAATGTGATTTGATCCCTAGTCTAATGCATTGGTTAGGCTATATAGCATGCTCTACGTAATCGTGGCGATTAGGTTTAGCATGTCGACCCTTCATGATTCGTAGACACGTTCATGTTTGAGCGTGCCCGTAGATCCCCCGCTTCATTAAGGGTGCATCGTGACAGGATGATTACCCCCGAAAGAGTGGATGTCTTCGGGAGGTAAGCCGAAGGTAGGAGTTTAAGGATGCTAGTAGATGAGATGTTCTATTCGTTGCTCGTTTGCCGGAACTTCAACTAGAAAGCGCTGGGCCTAGTTACCCCTTCGGAGGAGCTTTATCTAAGCTGATGTTCTTGGGTGTGATCAACATATACACTTCATGAATATCTCTTTAGGTTTACCTCTTTTATGCAATCAATGCTTCATGTTAGGTTAGATTGATTAGACAAGATAGAGAACCTTAGCGGTTTGCTTCCGATCTTTGGATTGACAAACCTTGGGGACCCTCCTTGGTGAAAAAGGTACCAAGTCACCCGTACGCTTGCGGTAAACTTCAACACGGTTTTGAACCGTCAACACCAGGAGTCCCCCATGCCTGTCATGCACACCGTTCCCGCTGCTGCGCACAGGTAAATTATCGTTAATTCATAAATTTTTTCCTTCACGTAAGTATTTGTAATTGCTGACTGACAGATTCGCTGCATTTGTGCTAGGTGGTCGAGGAAGGGCGTGAAGACCGCGGTCCTGGTGGAGCATAAGCTCCTCCCATACGTGCAGGCTTGGCTAGCCGCGGCCCAGCCGAAGAACGTCGTCACCGAGCAGCGGCCCCACGACGCTGCGGTCTGGAGAGTGTACCTAGACTGGTACTTGGTGAGGACTCGGACACACGTGACGTTCGTCCCACCCGAGCTGGAGGAGCCGGAGCTGGCGGTCGTCGCCTCGCATGCCTACCTCGTCCGCCGGGACCAGATGGCTACCACCGCGGTAAGTTTGAAACTACAAATGGAGTCATTCTTTCTTTGATGACGTTCAATGAAACTAATTCATCTTCTGTTTGGCAGCACGACGTGGTTCAGGAGCTGTGCGGCATGGTGGAGGAGGCGCATGCCCACACGCTACACCTGACGATCCCGCAGCATGAGCAGGTGTACCACAGGGTGATGGGCGCCATCAGGAGGTACTGGCGCAGGGTGAATGTCCAGGGGCACGATGCTCATCTGCCTCCACGTATCCTGTCGTCCTCCTGCAGCTCCGCCTCCACTGCTCGTTCGACCCAGGCGTCGTCTACCTCCACCACACAGCCACCGTGGGCGGCCGCGGCGTCAGGGTCCGACGTTAGGCTTCAGCCAGTTTTCGATTTTCGCCCAGCCGCCGTCGTCCCGCCCCGCTGGCATGTCGGTGTCGCGACCGTTTAGTTTCGGCACAGCAGCAGGTACATCTTCTTTTGTACATTCTAGTATGCAGGACATGTTGTGTTGATTTTAAATATACGTGACATGTAATGTAATCTTTACAGGGACACGAGCAATGATGGGCTCAGGACCTTCGAACTGGTCAACACCTTCTCACCCTTTAGTGCAGCAGCACCAGCAGTGGTCAGCACCTGCTCGCCCTTCAGTGCAGCAGCAGCTGCTGCAGACCTCCCAAGGTGACAACCTTCATTATCTATCTCCAACCCTATACGCTCTTCACAACAAAGTTGCTAACAAATTATAATTCAATGCAGTTTACAATTTTTTGGGCACACCGGAGTCTTCAGACCCGACCATGGACGACATCTACATGGATGTCGAGGACATCACGCAGCTGACGCCAGAGGAGCCGCAGCAGCAGCCGCAGCCGCTGACGCAGCAGTTGGGATCTCAGCTGACGCAGGAGCACCAGCAGACCGGGTTCGAGGAGGTGGCGGCGGCTGGATCAGGGGTGATGCTGTCCCCCCATACGTTGGTGCCGTCGGGATCTGGAGCAGCACCTGAGGCATTGGCGACACCGGCCCCCAATCCGGACGTCACACGATGCCGCCAGGCACCACCGGACCCCCTCACATACCCCAACAATCACACTAGGGTAGTACAGACAGCCAGGAGGGCGGCTAGGGGACCGCCGCAGCCGCGCGCGAAGCGCGGCCGTATGTAGTTCTTTCGTAGCGAACTCTTAGTTTTGTAAACTATTATTGTTTTATCGATATTCGTGTTACCTTGTTAGTTTATATTCGTATTATATTAAGTGCTTCTCATCCTCTTCGAGCTTGAGCCCTGGTATTTTTTCACTTCGTCCTCATAGAATCGGAGCTCTTCCATGGCGAAAACGTTCGGGACCAACGTCGCAGGAAAGAGTGAGAGACGCAAAGATACTTTGTGCAAAAAATAAAAGAAAAAAACTAACTGCCACTTGGAATGGCGGTTTGCCCTACCGCCGTTTCAAGCGGCGGTTAGTGGTCCTGACTGCCGTATGAAACGGCGGTTGGGCCTCTAAGCCCAACCGCCATCCGAGCTTCCCAACCGCCCAGCCCATAACACAACTGTTGTTTGGAGCGACGGTTTGCTTCAACCGCCGTTGTAAACGGCGGTTAGTTGCACCTGTCGTTTAGAACGGCTGTGGATGTCTAGTTTTGAAAATTTTCAAATCCAGCATTTATTTTCGAAAAATAAAAAAAACTTTTAAAAAATCCTCAAAATGAGAATATTGCTCTCAAGTTTCCAGCCCATTAGCCCAAGGTTTATGGCCAGCCCACAAGTCTTGACACGGCCCGGCCTGCGCCGCACGCTGCTCGAGGCGACCTGGGGCTCTGACGCCGAAGCCGACGTGCCTCTCGTTGGCGACGCCTTCACACCTAGAGATGGCAATGGGTACCCGAAACCCGAGTACCCGACGGGTTTTACCTGATAAGGAGACGGGTATGGAATTATATTTCTACCCGCGGGTACATAAATGGGCAACATCATGTACCCATCGGGTAAGCAGGTGCGGGTGTGGGTACATACTACCCATACCCGCATACCCGCGGGTAAAATAAACCCTTCTACAATATGTGATAAACGTGTAAAATTGTACATTGTTAGTGAAGGATAACTTAATATTGATAACTAACAAAGAATTTTATGCTTTATTAGACTATTAATTGATTAATAATTATCATTTATCTTTTTTATCAATTAAATTCGTTGATGTATGCACTTTATCACATGTTATGTTCTCAAATATATTAGTTTACAACAGATATGCTATCGGGTATGGGTTACCCGACGGGTAAAAAAACCCACGCGGGTACGGGTATGGGTAAGAGGTTGAACCCGCATGCGGGTATGGATTTTTTAGCGGGTAGAGTTAAAGTTAGCGGGTACGGGTTTGGAATGGCACTGCCCGACGGATTTCTACCCGTTGCCATCAGTGTTCACACCGCCCACCCTGACCTGTCTCATCGGTGCTCCACTTCCAACACCCACCTGACTACCTGAGCACAGCTTGGCTTCGCTTGCTCTTCGATTCGATACGTCTTCGATCTGCAAATGGCGCACTCGCTTGCTTCTTTTTATCTCAGCTGCTGATTTCACCCGTGTTGTGCTGCCGGCTCGGGCTATTGATTCCGGTCGCCTCAGGAGCCTGCACTCGGCGGCGGGCAGCCATGCGGCGGAGCGGAGGCGGCACCGCCGGGCAGCAGTAAGTCAACTAACCATTCCTCCCGATGTCGCCGCCATTAGTGATTAGCCCCATTTGTGCTGTAGCTTTGAGCTCTTTCAGCGACTTCGATGCCCCCCTGTTTCTTGGACTAACAGGAAAACAGTGTTCTTCTGCAGTGTCAGTGTTGGGAAATCCTTCCAGGTAGCAGGAGCTTTCAGCAGGAGCTCTGGCAGATCCACCAGTTGCTCCCACGAAATCGATTGGATTGCAGACGAGGTGAAGTAACATGATACTTCAGTATTTTGCTGTCTTGAGATAGATGTAGTCTGCAGTGACTGAAGGAAAGCTGACATGAGTAGATCAAGACGAGAACCACCGTTTTTAGTTTTTTAGGCCTTGTATCATTCACCTAATCATGATGTTCATGCTTATGAGCCATTTATTTAATTGTTAATGTAGCATGGTGAACTCCGAAGGCCTTCTAAACACTTCAAGGATAAAGAATGGAAAAGAACAGGTAGCTGTGGTTTAATCATGGATAGATTAAAATCGTATTAGTTACATTCTTCAGAGCTTGTATTTGACTATTCTAGGTTTTGACTTTTTTGAGTGAGATAGAACAGACTATCTTTATCAATGAACTAGTCAGATTAAGACAGATATTTGCTGGTGAAACTTGAACGTGCTTTCTCTGCAACCAAGCTAGAGCCTGGCTCCACAGTTTCATCTATGTGGTAGAAAGTATTCCATTTGCCTTGGTTTTGAAGCTCTGTGCAAACTGCTTGTGATGATATACAGTGCCAGCATGCCTTGGGTTATTACCAAATGATTTTGTTACTAAATATGTAAAACTTATTATTGAGCTTCTATATCTGTTCTCTTGTACTTCCATAGTAATGCTTCTAGTCATCTAGTGTAATGATGCAATGTCAACTTTATTGATAATAAATATCCACGTGTGTGATTCATTGTGTATTTCTGCATTCCATCAACCAGATCATAATTCTGCCTCAAATATTCCTGACTACATAACAACCCCAACTGATCAGTTTATGTTTTTCCAACATCCATATTCACTTGAATTTTGATTCTCTTGTGCAGCTGAGTGCCTGCCTCACAAGACATGCAATTCACTCAAGAGGAGGCAGACATGGTCTCGAGAGGAAAGTTATTAGATCATGCTGGCTACCTTCATTTTTTATATTTTTCTACTGTTGTGTGTTAACTGAATTATCAATAATACTAAAAAACACTGAATTAACTGAAGTCGGAATTTCATCCATTATCTAAAAAAACTGAATTATCAATAGTACTGAACATATTGCAGGAAGATGATAATCTGATTCGAAAGGTAAATCTTCATGGCTCAAAAAATTGGCCAACTGTTGCACACGGTATAACTGGTCGAAGTCCAGTCCAATGCCGAGAGAGGTAAAATTTACAGGATAAACACACTATGATTGCTTCGCTTTCTGATTCCAATGCAAATGGAGTGGCCTAGCCACCACTTTTGGTTTATTGATCCTTTTGCAGCCTCATTGAAGGCATCTAGCAATACCTGCATGTTGCATTCCCTTGATTTATTATCAGTGAAGGACAGTCGCTTGAGGCAAAATCTTGTTTTAGACGTCATGGTGCATTGGTCTCATAGAGTGGCTACCTTCTTATACTAGCATGCAACTTCATGCTTTGCAGAAGGCAGGACATTGAATTGCTTCACAGCTTCTATGAAATACTTAAATGTCCATCACATGGTTCATACTGTTTCATAACATGTTCAAGCATGCCTACAACTATATTGAAATTAGTTCGGTCAAACAATTATAGTACTAAATGAAATCTTTGTTTTTTGGCTTCTTATCCTGCTTTACTCGAAAATTGACTCCCACAGCATCCATATTATGAATGACACTTCTAGAGTTATAGATATCACATGAAGCTTCCAAAAATCAGTAAAAATATTAAATACCTAAGAGATGCCTTGATTAGACACCATTGTAGCTTTCTATAGCACCATTCAGAATAAAAAAAACTTATGTTTTTTTTCCTGAGAGCACGTTATTTAACTAAAAGCACCTTTTGAGTCACTCTTTAGAAACTATAACTAAATCATCTAATGTGTTCATTCAAGAAACCGTAGAAAAAGGGCCAGTAGTAATGATAATATGGTTCTGTTTTCAGTGGTAATATGCAAAATGCAAATCTATAAACAGTGACTGACTTTGTTATGCCCATTGTTTTTTGAAAGAAGGTTAGGCCAAGTTTTCAAAAAAAAGAAAGAAGGTTAGGCCAAGTTTTCAAAAAAAAGAAAGAAGGTTAGGCCCATTGTGTCTTTGGAAATAAGCAGGAGTATAGTGTATTACTCCATTCATATTTGATCTATGTATTTGTTAGTTCACGGAGGTCAAGGAGGAGAAATATATCCTCCGCAGCTCATTTAATCCCCATAGGGTGAGCTGCTCAATGCTTCATCATTTTTTTTTTGAGAGCGCTCAATGCTTCATCATTGACCAGCCCCTGTCTGTGAACGATTTTCACACAAGAGGCATGATCTCGATCTGCGTGCAACCCTAGGAAAAAGGGACCTGCTAGCAATATATGCAGATCAATCTTGAATCTCTTTATTTTGATATGTAGGGAGTACATGGAAAGTTCCTCGTGAACCAAGAACAGGGATTTCTAAAACCTAGTTGCACTATACACCTCATTAGTGATTAGTCAAGAACATAAAGTTGTAGTTAGTAGATTTGATGATACATACATTCTAATCCTTATTCGGCTTTCCATTTTGAATTTTGTCCTTTCAAATCTTGTTTTGGATATACTAAGGATTTACCTTCATGAAATTTGAGCATGCAGATGGATGTTTTATCTTGATCCTGCTGTGAACAAACAGCCATGGTCAGAACAGGAGGACATCAAACTAATCCAAGCTCATAAAACTCACGGAAACAAATGGTGTAAACTGACTGAACTGTTTCCTGGGAGGTGAGATCGAGCTGCTAAAATAAAAAAAAAAGTTATGGCAACCTCTCGAATTCAGTTTGTACCATGCTCCTTGCAATTTTTTTTTATAATTTGTACTGTGATGCTTGTTTCTATACTACCTATCCTGCTATTAAATAGACCATAATGCTCATTCTGATCATTTAGCCACTGGCCAGATATAGATAAGGCTTCATTATCTGACAATACTATTTTTTCTCTTTTCTGACTTTAAATTATGGTTATTTTTTGCTATTTTCTGTTGTCATTCATTTCCCTTTGTAAGAATTCAGTGCACTTTTAACAACTTTATATATGTTCCAAATGGTTATCTTGTGTACTTCCAGAACAGGGAAAGCAATTAAAAATCACTGGTCTACTCTTGTGAGGAAACAAATGAAGTCAGATTTAGTTAGACGATTGCCGGAGCGGTTTCCATTGGTTACAAAGAATAAAGGCTCCAGTACCATTAAGAGTGGTCAACATTCATCCAATATTCATGTTTCACTGGATATACCAGTAAGACCAATATCGGAACAGGGACTTGCAAAAAATGAAAGAAATGAAAGTACTCTGAAAGGAAAAGATTATGGTTCTAAACATGGTGAGGGTTCTGTTTCTCATTCAGTCACTGTCTCTGGAATCGGTATATCCAATTCTTCAAGTTCCGGGGATCAAAAGGTCACTTCTGCTGCAGCAAGTTTTCCACGGTCCCTGCCAAAAGAGGAATCAATGAATTTTCTTGAAGTTGCACCTAACAGAGAGTTCTCTCCAGCATATAACATTTGCAGTAGTGCTGATCCAGAGTCACTGGAGCTACATGGGTCAAATATAGCATACCTTCTTGACATGTCATATTGCGAGAGCTTGATGATTGTTCCACCTGATTCTCCAAATCACGGAAATTCCCCGGATGGAATGTGATATTACCTCAAAGTTCACCTGTGACGGCAGCTGCACTAGCCATAGAATAAGCAAGTTTGTGCTCCTTGGCCTTCAAATTCATGTAACTTCTCTTTAACTAACAAGCTGGTCCTTGGTACCTGTATGTAAATACTTTTCTTCTTTAGCTGCAGAAATTTCTTTGTCATAATGTTTGACACAAATGCATAAATGCTGTGGTGTTTGATTGTAGAGAGGAGCAGTGATTGATGCTCTCCTCTGTTTATCTTATGAGAAATAACAAATAAGTTGGTTACCGTGCTGAGTTCAGGACCTGCAGTTGAGTCAATATTTGCTGGTGAAAGAGATTTCTCTGCAACCAAGCTGGAGCTTGTATCTCACAGTTTGCCTCTGTGGTAGAAAGAGCTGCATATTGCCTTGCCTGGGTTCTGAAGCACTCTGTGCAAACTGCTTGTGCTAACTGCTAAATGTACAGTACCATCATGCTATGGATTATAACCAAATGGTTTTGCTACTAAATTTGTAAGTTATTATTGGGCTTCTACATCTGTTCACTTTCAATTCAATATAGCACAACTTTATTGATAATGCAGTGTCAACTTTATTGATAACAAACAATTCATGTCTGCTTCTGATAGTGTATTTTTTGCATGCCTGCTTCATATATCCTTACCATGTTACCAGTGGCGGAGCTGCGGCCCAGGCCGCCCAGGCCTGGGCCCTAGTCGCCGGCCCATGTTTTGCACACTGTAGCATGCATTATAGCAGGTACTGTAGCAGAATTTGGTCCATTTTCCACATTGTTGCTGGGCTGGGCCTTAGTCGTTGGGCTGGGCCAGCTCCGCCACTGCATGTTACCACTCACAACTGCTCAATTTATGGTTTCCGCCATCCTGATTTCGCAGCTAGACATGGTACTCGTTCGTTTCTACCGGAAAATTCTTGCATCACGTACGCTTCTTCGTTATCTCCTAGGAGAGTACTCCGTAGCAAACAAATGGAACACCTCAACGTACACAAAACACTTGCTAAAAAAACGTACACAAAACACTTCGCAGACCGACTCTTAGAGTGGTTGGACTTGGACCGGGTCCACTCGACAGGCCGCGCCGCCGTGGCTCTCTGCGTCACTGGGCCGGCAACTCAGTTTCAACGGTGTTCCCCGGCCGGCAACCTGCCTGCGTTGTGGGCCGTGTGTGTGCCGCAAAGCTCACCAGGCAGAATTTTTTTTATATATTTTTAACCATTTTGCAAAATTATACGACCGTTTGAAATTTTAGCAGATCTGGCAACCAACCGCCGTGCGCCACGGCGGTTGGCAACGCAACCGCCATGACCCACGGCGGCAAGGGGGTCGGCAACGGTCCGCTGCAGCGAGCGGGGCCCGCGGCAGCATACCGCCGTGCGGGATGGCGGTAGCCGCGCCTATATAAGGGGCGACGTCGGCCGCCGTCCCCCCACCCCTGCCGCCGCCTCCTCCTCTCCGGCCGCCGCTCCTCTCCTCGAGGTAAGTTTTCTCTCTCTTTTTTAGTTAATTTAATTAGTTTAAAAATTAGTTAATTAATTAGATTAGATTTAGGAAATTAGTTTTCTAGCTCATTTAATTCGTTTAGAAATTGTAGAAAATTAGTTAATGTAATTAGTTTAGATTAAGAAAATTAGTTTTCTAGTTTAGAAAATCTAGAAAATTAGTTTAGATTTAGAAAATTAATTTTCTAGTGTAGAAAATATAGAAAATGAGTTTATATCGTTTAGAAATTGTAGAAAATAATTTAATTCGTTTAGAAATTGTAGAAAATTAATGTATCCGTTCTAGATATTGTAGAAATTACTGAAATTACTTTAGTTTGTTTAGAAAATATAGAAAATGAGTTTACCTGTTTTAGAAATTGTAGAAAATACTTTTATTTGTTTAGAAAATTTAGAAAATTAATTTTCCTTGTTCAGAAATTGTAGAAAGTACTTTAATTCGTTTAGAAATTCTGGAAAACTAATTTAGCCATTCTAGATATTGTAGAAATTATCGAAATTACTTTAGTTTGTTTAGAAAATGTAGAAAATGAGTTTATGTGTTGCAGAAATTGTAGAAAATACTTATATTTGTTTAGAAAATCTAGAAAATTAATTTACCTCATGTACAAATTGTAGAAATTGTAGAAAATTACTTATCTGTGTTTTTTAATTGTATATGTAATTTTTGTATGCAGCTGCAGCTATGGACCAGACTCAGGCTCAGGCGCAGGCCCAGGCGCAGGCTCAGGCTCAAGCCCAGGCCCAGGCTGAGGCTCAGGCTGCTCGTGCTGAGCTTGAGGCGTACGTGACGCCTCAGTTGCTGGACAGGGATATCGACCGCAGGCACCGCTCGTTCCTGTCCGCCGTCCTCGGAGAGGATGTTGGACACGTGCGTTCCCGCACTACGCGCACGTTGCTGCCGATCCACGACCGCTGGGTTCCCAAGTACGTGAATTGATGCTGTGTTATTGTTTGTACCTTCATTTATCCTTTTGTTGTAACTAATAAATTACGTTATTTGTTTCAGGCTACGAGCTGCAGGACTCCTGCCTGTAGCGCGGTTAGTCTAGGGGGACAGCCAGCGCGAAGCGATTCTTCGGAAGGATCGCATGACACGCTTCCAGTACGACTTCTCCCTCCTCAGCGCGCTTCTGGACCACCGGAGGTCGGGGACCCACACGTTCCACTTCACCGTCGGCGAGATGACGGTGACCCTTCAGGACACGTCGCTGCTGATGGGCCTTCCTTGTGAGGGCGAGCCGCTGAGGGCTGCGGACATCTCCACCGAGTGGCGTACGGAGTTCCTCGCTCGGTTCGCGAACGTTCCTCGGAACGATCGCGCGCCCGCCCCGTACCAGGAGTTCGCGAACGCTCACGGACCCACATTGACTTGGTTGCAGCAGTTTAGCGTACGTACCTTTACCTCATATTTCTCTTCGATTTTGATTATATGGAGACAATAAAACTAACGTTTGATTTTGTTTGTGCAGGCTGATTACCTAGCAGATGACGCCGAGCAGGAGACAGTCGACAGGTTCTTCGAGGCGTACCTGTTGTGGCTGTTTGGGTTCGTGTTGTTCTGCAGTTCTCAGGATGACACGGTGGCGAGGTACCTGATCCCCCATGCTCGGAGGATCGCCGACGCGCCCTTGGACGTCGTGCCCCAGATCAGTTGGGGCAACTCTGTTCTTGCGAGCGCGTACAGGGGGCTGTGCTCGGGGGTGTTGAAGGGTCGTGCGGCGGAGCCGATCCTTCTCGGCTATCCTCTCCTTCTTTAGCTCTGGTGCCACGAGCGCTTTGCGATTGGTCGGCTAGTCGTGCCCCTCTACGCGTACGAGCCCCTGCCAGAGGGTCACGACCCGCGCGACCGTTTCACCATGGGCTCGTTGTGGTGCCTTCGGATGGTAATTTCTTACCTTTCGCTTTCAATTTGTCTTTCTATTTCGTCTAGTTTGTTCAATCGACATTTATGGTTCACATTTGGTTTGTATGCAGACCTCGTACGCCCACGACCAGACGAAGAGGGCGTACAAGGACTTCGTCGGGCAGTTCGACGCTCTCACGGACGTGGAGGTCAGGTGGACGCCCTACTCAGAGGAGGCTGTCGCGGCCCGCGCACCACAGGGCCTCTCGACTTTGTGCTTCTGCGACCAGCAGTACTGGATGACGAGGTCGCCGTTGCTGTTCGACATGTATGTGGAGGAGTACGCCGTCCACAGGGTGCTGAGGCAGTTCGGCTGCTACCAGGAGTGGCCTGTGCCTGTGGTGCACACTGTTCCGAGCGCCCACCATAGGTGAGTTCTCGTAAATTTTTAAATTTAATTCGGCGTTCGAAGATTTCAGACGCTGACAAATATGTTTAATTCGTCGTAGGTGGTCGCGGAGGGGAGTTGCAGACCGTTTTTCCTGGGTTGAGAGGGTGCAGCCGTACGTGGACGGTTGGGCTACCGCGTTGCAGAACTTGGTCGAGGAGGTCCGGCCCCACGACGACACGGCGTGGGAGGCGTACATCCAGTGGTACACCCCGAGGACTCGGTCGCGTGTGATGTACGTCCCACCACAGCCTGCAGCGCCGGTTCCGAACACGGCGACGGTGCTTGCTAGTACCGCGTACCCGGTTCGACGGGATCAGCACTACGACACGGCGGTGAGTTTGAAAATTCACCGCCTTTCCCTTATGGTACTTTACATTCTACCATTTACTAATAATTCGACGTGATTGCGGACCTTTCACATATTGTAGAGGACTCGACGGCGAGGCTGGACCAGATGTCACACTAGGAGATCGCGGAGACGTTCCTCAGGATGGGTGCCATCACCAGGAGGTTCCTTGCCGCGGTGAACTACCGCGGCAACCCGGCTCTACCACTGTTTCCACGGTACCCCCAGTCGTCCTCCAGCTCCGCCTCGACTGGTTGTTCTCACGCGGCACCGTCGTCCTCGTCACGGCCACACTACTAGGCAGGTTTCTACCCGGCGTGCCCTCCGGCGCATCCACCCTCGAGGATGTCTCCGCTAGGGGGGCCTCCTCTCAGAGGTCCTGCACCTACACGTGCACCAGCACCAGGAGGGCCAGGACCGGCACCACGAGGACCCGCACCTGCACCAGCACCAGTACTAGCAGCAGCAGCAGCACCGGTTCCTTCCTCGTCCCTTGGCCCTGCTCTTCCGTCAGGTATTGACCACTACTCTATAATACTAGATTGTATTAATTAGGAAACGTGATTTAATATTACTATTTCTTCCAGTTTACGACTCCAGGGTCGACATTCCTGACTCCACCCTAGGGGACCAGGCCGGAGCGTCCGGGTCCGGCTTCGACGACTTGGCCCTCGACTTCGACTGGTTGCAGGGTTTGCAGTCGCAGGACGAGCTTGCAGGGTCGCAGCTTGGAGGCGCGCCACCCACGTGGACTCAGGAGGGAGCAGGGACGCAACCAGGAGGCTCCCAGTTGCCAGGAGCGACCGGTGGGGCACAGCCTGGAGCCTCGCAGCTGCCAGGCGCGAGCGGTGGGCCGCAGTCGTCTCCAGGAGGCTCACAACTGCCCCGCGCGAGCGGTGGGGCACAGCAGTCTCTAGGAGGCTCGCAGCTGCCAGGCGCTAGCGGAGGGCAGCCAGGTTCGTCCCACGAGGTTGCAGGGTCGACGGCGGCGGTGGCGACACCGCAGCCGACTGGTGATGCTAGGCGTCGGGACATCCACCCTCCTGACCCGTTGACGTACCCTCGCGAGCAGACGCACGCCGCAGCCCGAGCTGCCAGGCTGCTCAAGAAGCCCAGACGATGCTAGATTAGGTCGAGTATTGTTTGTACAGGAGCACTGTTATATGTGATCATGACTATTTTTTAGTATGTCACTTTGCTTTTCTTTATTACAACGTAGTGTTTTTTTCCTTAAATTAAAAAAAATAACCGCAGTACGATAGGTATTAGGTTGGAGATCGTGTCCTGAATTTCCCTTTTCTACTAGATTTATTAAAATCAAAAAATTTAAATGAACCTAGCCGCCGTGGCCCACGGCGTTTGGGACTAGCCGCCGTGACCCACGACGTTTGACACTAACCGCCATGGCCCACGGCAGTTAGGCCGAACCGCCGTGGGCCGCCGCCAACCGCCGTGGCCGGCCTCCAACCGCCGTGCGCTACGGCGGTTAGTTCTTAAACGCCGTGGCGCACGGCGGTTGGTTACCAAATCTGCTAAAATTTCAAACGGTTGTATAATTTTGCAAAATGATTAAAAATATATATAAAAAAAATTCCACCAGGCAGGTGGGTGAGCCGCTGCGCGTAATGGGGTTCGGCCTTCGCCGCCGGCGCTCACCAGCGCAGTTCCGGGGGGTGCCAGCGGCGAAGATCCATTTCCGTTCCCGGCTGTGGGTTGCTCGGGACCCGCGCTTGCGGCGGCTGGCCAGATTATCCGGCCGCAAGCCAGATCGGGATTCGGGAAGGGGAAGGTGAAGTTGTGCGCGCTCTCGCCCCCCGTCTCAACTCTCAAGTAAGTAAAAGCGACGACCCGATGCTTATACAAGTCAGTCTATGCGTATGCAGGTTTCATGGAAGATCTTGAATAGAACAGATTTAGCTCTTTCAGTCAGAGTCTCACACGCAAGGAATAGATGATGTAGTACGTCAGTCAGTCAACCCTGGCCCAACCCAATTACAGTAACCGACTGTGCGGAGGATTTGAACGTTGACTGACAGTGATAGTTTCTTTTAAGGGGCTACGGCAGGCAAAAAGCCGGCCTGAACGATTACATTGATATACTAGGTTTCTGTATACTGACAATGATATTTTGCATTATTCACGTAGGTAAAATATAAGTTTGTGTGGTTAGATTTGTCATCAGAGATTTGAGAATAATGCATATCTAAATCCACTGTGCTATGTTACTAAAACAGCAGGCCTAGTATAAGTGGTAACCATAGTGCCCACTCACCAGCTGAAGTGCACCAACTGATAGAGTATCCCAAATCCTGGAGAGAGAAAAAGGTACCAATCTTTTCCCCCTTGATCGAGCCGGTGAAGATCAGCAGGAGGCAGGAGTTAAGGGCGACAAAAAGAGGTGAAGAAATCAAGTGCATGCTGAGAATGTTCAATCAGATAGCCATGCTGTACAGAAGGTGCTGTCCCTGTGCCCTCAGTCGCTTCTTGCTGCTAGTACCACTCCTCTTGTCCTTGTTTCACGATGAGTCGGTGGCTGCCGTGGATGCGTCGCCTTCCCTGCAACCTGACAAGGCGCAGGAGGCCATCATGATGAATCTCTCAAGCATTGTGGGTGAGTGGTGGAGCTCCAGCACAAATTCATGTGACTGGACTGGAGTTGCCTGCTCACGCTCCGAGTCTAGTTCTTCGTTGGTCATAACCAACATCACTTTATCCAATTACAGCATATCCAACCCCTCCATCTTTGCCTCCTTATGCCTTCTTGACACCTTGTTGTCTCTTGATCTCTCAAGAAATAATTTTACCGATTTGGGGGACAAATTCTCCACCACTTCTTGCCGCATGAAGGAAGGATTGTTGTCACTTAATCTGAGCAGTAACCAGTTATCTCACACGCTCAGTGAGTTTTCGGGTCTACCACAGTTGGAGGTTCTTGATTTGTCCTTCAATCTTTTTACTGATGGAAATTTAAGCTCAGACTTGGGTTCTTTCCTCAAATTGAGGATCTTAAATCTTAGTTCCAACAAGTTGAATGGTGATGTTCCTGTCAGTATGGCCAGCTCTTTGGAGGAGCTGGTATTGTCTGGAAATCAATTGAGCAGCATAATTCCTCCAGGTGTGTTTAAGTATGGAAATCTTACTCTGCTAGATCTCAGCTAGAATCATCTAACTGGTACTGTCCCAGATAAATTCATGAGATTCTCCAAGCTCGAGACTTTGCTTCTTTCTGGAAATAGATTGAGTGGAAGAATACCAGAGAGTCTTCAGAACGTGATGACTCTCTCTTGGTTTGCAGCTAACCAGAACAACTTCACAGCTGCAGTTCCCAGTCGTATTGCCAATCATGTCAGGATGCTGGATTTGAGTTATAACAAACTCAGTGGGAAGATTCCCCCGGATTTCCTCTCACATATGGGGTTGCAGAGTCTTGATCTTACCAGTAACTTGCTTGAAGGGACTGTTCCCAGCCATTTGTCTCGAAACCTCTACCGCTTGAGGCTTGGTGGAAACAGGCTTAGTGGGAACATCCCGCACTCAATTTGTGATGGCATGGGCTTAGCTTATCTTGAGTTGGATGGCAATCAGTTGACGGGAAATATACCTGCAGAGCTTAGTAAATGCAGGGGCTTGTCTTTGTTGAGTCTGGCATCAAATAAGTTACAGGGTCCAGTTCCTGCTGCCATCAGTAACCTTGACAAGCTGGAAGTTCTGAAGCTTCAAAACAACTCTCTCAGCGGACCTATCCCAGGTACATTTTCTGATTTAAGAAGCCTGAACACAATAAATCTTAGTCACAATTCATTAACAGGACTCATACCAAGTGGAATTTTCGAGCTGCCAAAGCTTTACACCTTGGATTTGCAAGGCAACAATATCAAAGGTGCCTTTCCAATTTCAATCAGTTCATCCATGTGTCTTACTGAGCTCAATCTAGGGCATAATGCTCTGACTGGTACGATCCCACCAATGCCAACGACTTTACGAACTTCTCTCAATCTTAGTCACAACCATCTCAGTGGATCTATTCCTTCATATCTTAGCTATTTAAGTGAACTGAAGATTCTTGATCTTTCATACAACCACCTGTCTGGTGAGGTTCCATCTTCTCTAGGAAGCCTGCAAAGCTTGGAACAGTTGGTGCTTTCTTATAATAATCTTTCTGGGTCTGTCCCTACGTTCCGCCAAAAAGTGGAAATTGATATTAATGGGAATCCTGATCTTGAAAATCACACAGGGAACAGTAATCACACTCGTAAGAGAAGAGCGTATGATGTTGTAGTCATCATCTTTGTTGCCATCGGTTGTCTTGTTGGATTATGCTACCTTATTGTTATTGCTACTATGGTCTTATTTCCAAAGAGAATATATCGTGTGGAAAGCGGAGACATACCAACTGGAGAGGGTGTTCCTCAAATCAATAATGATTGCCTCATAACGATGAACTGCATCCGCACCTCTGCAATTATGTTCATGAAAGAAAAGCAGGACGACTGGCGAATCACAGCTTTCCAAGCTCTGAACTTCGATGCTGCAGACATGCGGCAGGGACTAACTGAAGAAAACCTTGTCGGCAGCGGTGGCTCAGGGCATGTTTACCGCGTCACATACAACAACCGGGACAACAGCAGCACAGGGGTGGTGGCCGTGAAGCAGATACGAAGCGTTGGGTCGCTGGACGAGAAGCTGGACCGTGAGTTCGAGTCCGAAGCTAGCATCCTGTGCAACATCCGGCACAACAACATTGTCAAGCTGCTGTGCTGCCTCTCCGCCTCAGAGTGCAAGCTCCTTGTGTATGACTACATGGACAATGGTAGCCTGGACAGATGGCTCCATGGCGACTATGTCCTCCTTGCGGCGCACCCTACGGCGAGGGCGCGGCCTGTGCAGCGTGTGCCCTTGGACTGGCCAACGAGGCTCATAGTAGCTGTTGGGGCCGCTCAGGGGCTGTGTTACATGCACCACAGCTGCTCGCCGCCCATCATCCACCGGGACGTCAAGACGAGCAACATTCTGCTGGACTCAGAGTTCCGGGCTAAGGTCGCGGACTTTGGGCTGGCTAGAATGCTGATGCAGGAAGGGGAACCCAACACGATGACCTGGGTAGTCGGATCATTGGGCTACATGGCTCCAGGTAAGGAATCTCCTTTTTGGTTATTTCAGTGATTTCACTCTCATTTTGACGGTTCTGTACAGTAAACTGGGATAGTGGTACTGTGGTGTTGGGTAATCAATGCCATGGATTGAAGTATTGCCAGACCTAATATTATAGTTTTTAATGTTTAAAATCTTCAGAGTATGCTTACACGAGGAAGGTGAATGAGAAGGTGGATGTGTTCGGCTTTGGTGTTGTGCTCTTGGAGCTCACAACCGGCAAGAAGGCAAATGATGGTGGTGATCACGGTTCCCTGGCAGAATGGGCAGGTTACCACTGTCGATCAGGGAGTATCTCTGATGCTACAGACATCTACATCAGATATGCAGGGTACACCGATGAGATTGACACCGTGTTCAGGCTAGGCACGAAGTGCACGGGCAGCTCACCCCAGTCACACCCTACTATGGAGGACGTGCTGCAGATTTTGCTCAAATGCAGCGAGCAGACGCTTAGGAAAAGCAGACTGGAGTGTGTCAATGAGCATGAAGCAGCTCCATTCTTGCTGCCATAGCGACTAGCGAGGAAGTTGCGCGAAACATTTTTCCAGTGGCAAAGGAATTGTCATCAAGCAGAAGATTGGTTTTTATTACGTTGTCTGGACTTTGAAGAGCTAGCACTGTGCCATTGCACATCAAGCGGTCTGAACTCTGAAGAGCTCGATGTCTCCCACAAACGGATGGAGAAAGTGAAATATTACCTCAAAAATCTCCAGTGACGGTACCTGCACTAGCTATAGAATAAGCAACTTTCTGCTCTATGGCCTTCAAATTCATGCAACTTCTCTTCAACTAACAAGTCGGTCCCTGTACCTGTAAATCCTTTTCTTGTTTAGTCGCAGAAATTTCTGTGTCATAATATTCGATGCAAATGCATAAATGTTGTGCTATTAGATCGTAGAGAGGAGCAATCAAATATGCCCTCCTCTGTTTATCTTCTGAGAAATATAAGGTTTGCCTTGCAGAGTTGAAAACCTGCAGCTGAGTGTTCGGTTGATTTTTCTGAGGTTTCTCTGCATGTACTTTGGGATAACGTATCCCATCTAACAGTTTCTTGTTGCTAAGTTAATATAGTCTGTTTGTTATAAAAAAAAAGAAAAAAAAAGAAGTTTCTCTGCACGTAAATTCTGAAGGTAGCCCTAAGAGGATTGTCGGGATCAGCATGAATTACGCTGAGCTGAAAAAAATACTATTTCCAAAACTAGTCAATTCAATGATGACCATGACATTCCATTGATGCTTATTTGGAAAGGTGCTTAAGTTACAAGAACAACAATGACGGATTCATCTGCCATTGTATTTCTAGAAAGTTGAAAGCTAAGCAACAATGGTTTCTAGTTGAAATGTATATCGTAAATTTAGTTTAATAGTGAAGGTGAGTCATGTCAACCCCAATAAAAAGTTGTGTTCAAACTAAACCTGTTTTTTTTAGAAAGAAACACAATGCAGCAAGGTCGTTGTGACTTGTGGGTGATAATATTTGTCCTTTTCAATTTGTTTCCTTTTTTTATGCTCCTAATCGTTCATTACATATACAATTCTCTATAATGTACATTGGTTTATTTGTAACATAAACTTAATTTGGAACTTCTTGGTAAGTTGTTGTCTTCGTGGGATTCCCCTTTTTAAGTGTTAACTTAATTAATGACTAAAGCAAAGATGGATTGCACAGTTACCTCATAATGTTCATGTTAGATCATTAGCGATCATCGGATATTCATTCAATCCCAAGATTTATTATTTTCCTAATGTTAATACTTAGTACAAGACAAACAAATACCACACATTTCCGTCCCAATCCCCACCGTGTGGACCGTCGGATCAGAGCAATCAGACGGTCAGTACTCCATTGACAACCAGCTGACCGGCGCACGGCACCCCGCACCAATCCGGTGGAGTGGATTTGGCGCGAAGGAGTGGGCAGCAGCGTTGTCCCGCCGTTTTTCCCGGCCTCCCTCTCGGCCTCTCCCCGTCCCCTCCACCTCGCCTCCCACCTCCGACCTCTAAACAAAGCAACCGACCTCCACCGCCAGCGCCACGGGGGAGAAGAGGGCGCACGAGAAAATCCTAGAATCCTCCCGCCTCCCCGACCCGGCCGACGACATGCGCCGCACGTTCGTGCCCCGCTTAAATTAGGCAGGGCCGCCGCCCTCCCCCCATTTAGTTTCCGGCCGGCCGGGTCGCTCGCCTAATTCATTCTCCCCCGGCCGTCGTGCGCGACATGTCCTCTCCCCATTCCCTCACCTCCCGCTGCTAGCTGTTCCCTTCGCCTGAGCTCCCGCCGCCGCCGACGCCGTCGCCCGTGTGATCGATCGGTCGTACGTCGTCGGCCCGGAGGCGGTGCGGTGAGGCGAGGGGAGGGGAGCGCCCGCGGGTGCGGCGGCGCGCGTTCTTGGTAACCGGCAGGCCGGCGTCGCCAGCTGGCGCCTCGTGAGGCGGCGCGGCGGTGCAAGACCGCCGGGTCCCGCGCGCCCACGCCTTGCGCGCCAAGCTCGAGGCCGTGGGCTGGGTGATGGTGCGCTTCCTCCGGCGCGGCCACAGCCTTGACAAGACCGGATCGCACGGCGGCAGCGACAGCCACCACCAACAAGAGCAACACTACCTCCACAGGACCGTAAGCAACACGGCCGAGATGCACGAGTCCCTTGGCAATGGCGCCGGCGGCACGCCGCCGCTGCCCAACGGCCGCGCGGCGGCTGCTGGGGCGGCGCGGTCCCGGCTCGCCCGCGACGGGCCGCCCTCAGGTACACCCACGCCTTTCAGCTCGGATTCTGATTCTGATGATGATGCCCGGTTTGGTGACGATCTGATGATGCGATTCTTGCTTGGTTTGTTTGGGTTCTGTTTCGTTCAGAGCTGGACACGATGAAGGAGAAGTTCGCCAAGCTCCTGCTAGGCGAGGACATGTCCGGCACCGGCAAGGGCGTGTCGTCCGCGCTCGCGCTCTCCAACGCCGTCACCAACCTGGCGGCGTCGGCCTTCGGCGAGCACCGCAAGCTAGAGCCCATGGCGCCCGACACCAAGGAGCGCTGGAAGAGGGAGGTCGGCTGGCTGCTCTCCGTCACCGATCACATCGTCGAGTTCGTGCCCACGCGCCAGACCGCGGAGAACGGCACCACCATGGAGGTTCTCCTTCGTTTCTCTTGTTGTTTCCGCCGACGTCCCTTCAATCAACCCATGCCTCGGACTAAATTGATCTTCACACTTGCAACCGTTGTTCTTGGCATTGGCAGATCATGTCGACAGCGCAGCGGCGCGACCTCGCAATGAACATCCCGGCGCTGCGGAAGTTGGACGCCATGCTCATCGTGAGTGCTACCTGCTCGATGTAGTCGATGATTCATTGTGCAGTGACCAATGGTATCGATGCCAATTGTGAACGAACGATGGATGCAGGGGTACATGGACAACTTCGTGGACCAGACGGAGTTCTGGTACGAGAAGGGCGGCGACAACAAGCGCGACGACGACAAGTGGTGGATGCCGACGGTGAAGGTGCCGTCGGAGGGTCTGTCGGACGTGACCCGCAAGTGGCTGCAGTACCAGAAGGAGTGCGTCAACCAGGTGCTCAAGGCGGCCATGGCCATCAACGCGCAGGTGCTCGTGGAGATGGAGATTCCGGAGATCTACATCGAGTCACTCCCAAAGGCAAAATCCCTTCTTGGATCAACAATTCAATCACCTCTCAAATCAAAGCATGTTTCAACCATTGACATGATCATGAATGAAAAATGAATGCAGAAAGGAAAGACTAGCCTTGGCGACGCCATCTACCGGAGCATCACGGAGGAGACGTTCGACCCGCTGGAGTTCCTGGCCGGGATGGACCTGTCGACGGAGCACAAGGTGCTGGACCTCAAGAACCGCATCGAGGCCTCCACTGTGATCTGGAAGCGCAAGATGCAGACCAAGGACTCCAAGTCGTCGTGGAGCTCCATCGTGAGCTTCGAGAAGCGCGAGCAGTTCGAGGAGCGCGCCGAGACCATCCTCCACCTCCTCAAGCTCCAGTTCCCCGGCACGCCCCAGTCGCAGCTCGACATCTCCAAGATCCAGTACAACAGGGTACGCGCGCACCATTTGATCCATGGAAACGATCGACGATCTGACATTAATATATATATAATATATATACATATATGTGTATATATAAATCCGTGGCCGCTGCTTTATACTTGATCAGGACGTCGGGTACGCGCTCCTGGAGAGCTACTCGCGCGTGCTGGAGAGCCTGGCGTATAGCGTGATGTCGCGCATCGAGGACGTGCTGAGCGCGGACGCGGCGGCGCAGAACCTGACGGCGAGCGAGGCGGCGCGGCGGATGATGCTGGAGTCGGCGGCGGAGGCGGCGCCCGCGGCGAGGAAGCTGGACGCCAAGGAGGAGCTGGAGAAGCTCAATGAGGCGCCGGCGTCCATGACGCTGTTCGACTTCATGGGCTGGCACTTCGACCAGGACGAGCTGATGAAGCGCAGGGAGGACGGCACGCTCGACGCCGACGGCGAGGCCATGCTCCTCAAGAAGGCCCCAAGCATGGCCCCCACCAAGAAGTTCTCCTACGTCGACAGCCTCTCCTCCGGCGGCATGAGGAGCCCCTCCGCGCGCCACTGACCGGCCGGCCGGCCGGCCGGCGAGCAAGCTTAGCAGCTCAGACTATACGATCCAACACCACGGGTGGTCGATAGATCTTCGCGGGGAAGAAGATCGGGAAGATGATGGCGACCATGGAGAGGGATCATCCAACGATCCGGTTCTTGCTTGCATGCGTGTACATAGCTGAGGCGCAGCACGTACGTACTCACTAGTGTGATCGATGATGTTCTCTTCGATCCCTTACTGATTTGTTCCTTGCTCTTTTGCCTCCACGTTCTAGAAGATTCTAGAATCTAGACGTGGGGAAGGAGAGGGTGATTGTTTTGGTCTGCGTACGCATTGAGAGGATTATTGCTGCTAGCGCTGCGCGTAGCTACTGATTTTTCTCAACTACTAGTAATGTACTTTGGACATGGCTCCTCCAGAGCGGTTGATCTCCAGAAGAGGAGAACGCTTGGTATATGTATTGAAACTTGCAGTCAGGAAACACACAATGTATTCTTTGATTTGTTTCAAACTAATCATTTTTCTTGACTCAGATTCTCCTTTTGATTTGCGAATTATGCATACCCAAATCCATGTGCCTCTTGCTGTTGAGGATTACAAAAGGTTCAGTGAATAGGGAAACAGAGGTCAACCACATAAAGTTGTACTGAATGTGTGAATGACAGCACTTAGTCAAAGTTTAGCTGATACAGAAAACTGTACTGAATAAGGAGTAGCAAGGAAAAAACGAGAATCATTGGCAACTTGCATCATAAATCTGGGGAACGTGTACAAAATGACTCAATTTTCCGGAGCATTTCCAACTTCCAGAATCCAGATATCTGCCAAAGAGGCCATGAGACTTCCAGGACCTTGACTTCAGAGAATAACGTGCATACACGTATGTTCCCATCTGTTTTTCTATGCATGTGCGAATGGGATGTGGTAAGTATAATAAAATAGGAAACCTCAGAGGAACTTGACAAGCTAACTACTCCCTCATTTTCTCCTCTCTAGTGAAAAAAAGTAACAAAAGCAATCGCTTGTTAGTAATCGAACCCGAACCAGGCATTTACAACAACACCAAACCTCAACGAATAAGTGAAACTCTATGTACATTTATTTATACAGCAGTCAGGTCTCTAAATCATTCTCACACATGTGTTGTTCAACCAAAGCAATCGGGCTAAGACCATTGTGCTCGATATAGTCATCGGAGGCTTCATCCTCGTCGTCAGAAGAGAGAAGGGACGAACCCATCCATTGCTTGAAACTGTCGTTTATGCGCCGCTGCATCTCTGGAGTCACTTCCATTTTGGACTCTAGCATCTCTAGACCCACATTGTGGGCACCCTCGTCAAGGACAACTGCGGCTTTCCTTCTCAAAGAGAAGGCTGTGCCACCGTATAAAATTGCCAAACCCCAGGCTGTAATTTCATAGCACCAGAAAAGTGGAACAGAGCATGTACTTCCTAAGGCCAGCAATGTTGATCCTAGAACAATTGCCATGAGACCAAATACTACTGCAAAAACTGCATTAAGTATAGCCAGGCAACGAACACCACCTGCATAATGCCAAGATGAGATTAGTGACCCAACCGACGAAATTACATGCACATGCATAATAGGGTTCTAGATTAGTGATACTGATACCAAGCTACATTGTAAACGTATAAACTAGGACCAGTAGCTTACACATCAGCAACATACAAAGTCAACACCATTTTGGAAATCACTTGATCAAAGTGATCGAGAAGTGGCCATGAACAATAACTGGGGGCTCATAACTGGTTGTGGTGTTATAACAAGACAAAGTTACAAGTAAATGGTTATCATTAAAAATCAATCTCATTCATAATGAGCATATATCAATGAATTTGTGGCTACATCTCAACATACAAAAAGACAACTAGTGGCTACAATAAACATTTGCAATTGAAATTGACAGCAAATTGACTAATAAAACATATAAGCTCATCCTTGGTGTTTATGATTTTGTAATAGTAATTGTGTTTGCTTAAAGAAGTTGCTCAGTTTAACGCACATATAGCAGTTTCGTATACAATTCAGGAAACATAATTTCCCAGATAACTCATTTTGAGTGAATGGTGAACATTTCTCCATTGAGCAGAGGAGCACACACACCAAGGTGGGAGAATGTAAATGAAGGTGATGCAAGTTCTCATGGTATATTTTACAATGAACACACTACATGTTAATAGAGAAACGGGTAAAGAAGGAATACAAGAAAGGGGTAAATTCCCTAATTATTTTGGGCGCCTGGATGATTTGGAAACACGGGAATGCCTGTGTGTTTGAGGGGATGGCCCCTTCGGTCACCACCATCATGAGGGAAATCAAAGACGAACACAGCCTGTGGTGCCTGGCCGGAGCTAAAAAGCTGCAAGGCCTGGGCTTAGTTGGTGTTCTCTAGATATCAAGGTCTTGGTTTTTTGGTCAGGTCCTTTTTGTTGCATAGGCTAGTCTTGTGCTTTTGAACTCTTATCTCGTATTTGTAAGGGGACTATTTTTCTCTCTCTAATACAATGAAGCGCAGCTCCCCTGCGTTTTCGAAAAAAATAGAGAAAAGGGAGAGGAAAATTTTCCAAAGGAAAGGCCGTGAGATGCATGCAGGTTCCTTCCGCACATCAAATATCACTAGTTGCAATAGCAAAATAACAAATTTAAGCATGTGCAGAGAGCTTATTCCCTGTTGTAATGCAGTAGCTCAAACATTCAGCACATAGTTGCTCAAGCATGTATACTCTATTGCTAAGGCTGCACATATGTGTGGACTGGTGATTGCACTACGGCAACGACAAATCCAGACCGAGAACTGCTCCATAACACTAAATTTTCCTAGTGTACAAATCTCTTACAAACCACAACTGTTTTCAGTCAATGTCCTGCCACCACCAACCGTACCCGAAATTGATACATAAAAAAACTTATATGATTCAAAGTTTTGTATATGTAAGGTGTCACTGAGGAGCCAATTGAAGTAAAAGAGTATAAAGAATAGAAAGAAGTGTAGAAGTAAAGTGAATAAAAAAGTTCAACAAAGTATGAAGGTTGGCATTGGTTTGTTAGTTGACCAAAGATTGAATAAATATTGATGTCTTTTGATCTGAAGAAAAGTTTTTAGCTTTCCATTTATATTACTTAGGAACATCAGGTCAATATTCCATGCCATGCTAGTTGATTAAGTCAGATTTGGTCATTCCTGAACATAGAAATATAGAATTTTAGAGATCTAAATAATGGTTGTCAAATTTTAAAGCATAAGCAACAAATCCCTATAAGTTTGGGTACCAATGAGGCACTTAATATATGCTCTTTTTGGATACCAAAGGAAACCTTTATGCTAAAAAAACAATTTGAAAAGCATGCAATATCAAATCGTGAGCAGAAAAACAGTTGCCATATTTAAGCAGGATTTGTACGTAAGAAAGTTAATGTTTTCTTTGGGCGAAACATTGTAAAATCAAGACTTGCATGACCAAGTTGATCAGCCGAAAATGACAATTACGGAGAAACAAATATGGATGACACTGTAATCAACATGACCATATATTATCATTGCATAGGATAGCACATTGGATAACAAATTTATGACAGTAGCAAGTTTTCTTTTGGTGCACAATTACTTATTGTGAGGTTCTGCAGGTCACAAATAAATGGTAGTTTCATTGAGATAGTTAACAACAACATTAGAGTTTGCTTTCTGTAGAATATACACAGACAGGAACTCAGGAAGTGCCAGAAAATACCATCAGGAGCTACTCAAGATGGAAACATAGGATCTGTGCCAGTTAAATTTCTGCTTCCTAATAATAGTTAACTACCAAATGTGCATGTTGAACCAACATATTAATTCTATCAACTAATGGCTTCCCTGACTGTCTTGTAAACCATATATATGGCAGGTGATTGTAATAGACCATTCTGGTGGAAAAGATAATGACCTCTGTAATTCTAGGCTGAGGGAATGAAAGATCACATGACAATCTACAAAGAACAGACTAAACAAGGAAACTGTATGCTTCCAGAAAACTAACAGAATGTCTTGATGGATGGAATGACCTCAGCTAGCTCCATACTTTCTTAGTGCCACCAAAAGGATTATCTAAGTCTCATAAAGGTAAATGACAAGGGTGCGCATATCAGCTCACCTCTTCTAGAAGCACAGAAGTTATTCTCAACAATGCAGATCATGGGATGCCTTCTTGGAGCAGCATATGCAACAGACATTCCTGCAAGTATAGATTTGGTGTTCAATTTGAGAGGGGGGAAATTATTTAAATTGCTGCCGATGGTCATCTAGGAAAAGGGAATGAATAATAAAGACATTAAAGACTGCCTAATAGAAGGTCTACATGAACTACATCAACATAACTAATATTAGTAATATACATAATAGACAAACAAAGAGCCATGAACTGCAGAATAAATATCACTTCTGTTCAGCTAGCCATAAATATCACCTCAAGAAATTAGCAGTCCAAGAAATCAATAAGGTAAATCCAACTTTCAACTGTAAAGTTTGACCACCTTCTTTGCATAAATGTGTATTGCAGTTTGTAAAGGCTGGTTCTGTGTTTATTGCAGTTGAAGTAAAGTCTAGTATTACTGTGCAAATATAAATGGATCCAAAACAATTCCTCTTAATAGCTGGTACATCCTGTGGCAATGCAAAGGATTTTGGTAACCAAAATGAGGCCTCTAAAAATGCTCATGTTCACATAGTGAACCAGGACAAAGGCACATCCTGTTCTAGCTATATGCATACATGTCTCTTCAAATTGCAATCAGAACCCATGATTTTCCATCCAATCCTAATGCCTGATAGGAGAGGCTAATAAACACAGCAACGGATAACAAGATTGTGGGCTCACCAGCTACAAGGTAGGTGAGCGAGGCGCCGAAGAGGACGGCGGAGGGCACGAAGACGACCATCCAGTAGAAGTCGGCGGCCTCGGCGGTGGTCATGTAGAAGGCGCCCCCGCGGTAGCGGTACGCCTCGGGCTCCTCCTCCCTGCTGCTGGCGGCGGCGGGCAGCGCCTCCAGCATGCGGCGCTCCCGGCAGAAGGGCCGTTCCGCGGGCTCGGCGGGGAACACGATCCCGAGGCTGACGCACGCCGCGGCGGCCACGGCGGCGGCGACGCAGCAGGCGGTGGCCACGGCCAGCGGGCGGCGGAGGCGCGGGAGGGAGTGCTCGTCGTCGCGGAGCGCCGCGTAGGCGCGCCGCGGCATCAGGAACGCCTGCCGCAGCGCGTCGCCGAGCAGCGCCATCCGCGGCGGCGTCGGTGGCGGCGGCGGGGATGGCGCGGGAGGTGAAGGGGATGAGACGAGGGTAGGGCCGCGGTGGGTGGAGGCGAGAACCCTAGACGCGGTTTTGCGGATTCGACGGCATGGGGGGAAGAATTTGGGAAGGTGGTCAGGTGAGGAGGTCTCGGCTTTCGGTTGCTTTGCAGGAACGGGAAGGTGAAGAATGGTGGTGGGGTGCGCCGTGCGCGAGTCAGGTGAGGAGGAGGTCTCAACCTGTCAACAGTCAACACAAAAAGTTAGGAAAAAACATTAGTGTTAGTCAATATATATTATTTTCATATGTATTTATTAATAATAGCTCTAAAACTAAAATTCACCTTACCCGTTGGTCATGAAGCTCTAGTTCTAGAAAGAGGAAAGTCGTAATGTGGACTAGGAAAAGTAGTAGAAATTTGATCAGGACACAACTATTTCTATGTTGACACTTCCTATTAGAAATTAAGTATTTGTAGCTTTAGGAATCAGTTTCTTGAGGAGATAAAAAGCCACGCAATTTAATATATGTTAATACTTAATACCAGTTACATACACACATATAATCGCACCATACATCATTGGGTCATTAGCAACTTAACACCCTGTCTCGTTGGTATGAGCTTAAGACCCAGTCATTTTTTATGTTTTTGTTCTTTTCATTTTTATGTCTTTCATGTTCGTTTCAGGTGTCTATAAGTTATCACACCAACTCTATTGGTGTAGAGGTGTAATTATAAAGATCAACAACTGTTGGGGATCGGAATAAAAAACAATCGTCCCCGGAACTTTTCAAAGAAAACACGCGTCGACTTTCTCGGGAATCTTTCGAAGGATTCTTAAGTTTTTCAGATCTATGAATGAGTTTAAGGAAGTCGTTTTCTTATGATTAGAGAAAGTTTTCCGGAGAACTAAATGGATGAAAAAGATATTATTTCATGTATGAATATGTTGTTGATCCTCGGAGTTCCCGGGAAAATGCGGAATCTCTCTTTTTCCTGTGTTTTGTGATGTTCAGGAATCCGGGAGTTCCAGGATTTCTTCCTCGAAGCGGAGAATCTGGGAAAGAAAAAAGGAACGCTGTAGCGAAGGAATGCTTGCCCGAAGCTGCTCAAGGAGGATCTCCGAAGATTGGGCGCCGCTCCGAGGCAGCTCAAGGTGGGCTTCCGAAGATTACCCGGAGATTCTTGGGAACCGAGGCTGACCAAGTCAAAGGCGTAACGAGGAAGATTCAAGAAGACGTGAGAAGCTTGGCTACGGAAGAAGAAGGAAGCTAGAACACGTAAATAGCACACTTGTAAATTGAAAAGGATCTCCGTGATTACCGCGGACTTATGTACCCTCAACATTTCTGTGTATTCGTAACTTTACAAAGGGTAGTTTCGGAATGTAAAAGTGACCCTCTGGCACTATAAAAGGAGCCCCTCAGCCTCCGTGTAAAGGGATCAGCTTTCTCAGAGTAAGATCAGAGGCTTTTGTCAGTTCGCTTCTAACTTTTGTCTGGAGATTCCTGAATTTTCAACATTGGCGCCCATCGTGTTCTTAGCCGTTAGAAACCCACGATGGCTCCACCGAAGAAAACTAAGAAGCCCACAACGCAAGACTTTGAGAGCGAGATAACCAAGAAAACACAGAACAAGGCCTCGTCCTTCACCCCAAAACCAACACCGCACAAGATCCAGAACAAGTCCAGGATCCACAACACAACGAAAAAGAGAAAGGCAAGGAGCCGGAAGAAATCCCCGAAGCCAATGATGAACGCAATGACCACGAAGTGCCCGATGAAGAGTTACAAGCGGCCCTAAAACAAGTCCAAACTCTGAAAAGACAGAAAGACAAAATAGCCATGCAACTCAAGGCCAAGAAACAGGCCACAAATAAGCTGCAGAGACTAGAGCAGGCAAAGAGGGAAATAATGCAACTTCAGAAAGAAATTGATGATTTGGTCGAGGGAGAGGACAACTCCTACAAGCAATTCACACCAGACCCAGAGTCTGCAACCAAGAATCAGCGAATCAAACAGAGCCTCATTTCTCCAGAAAACACAGAGCACATAAACTACAGAATTGCCTAGTTCAACGACCTCAACTCTCCACTTTCTGTAGGCCTCCAAACAGCTCCATGACCATCCAAATACAAGCCAGTTTCGCTTCCAAAGTTCAATGGCTTCGGCAATTCCAGACAATTCCTGATGAGTTATGAAGCCGCAGTAGCTTCGGCGGGAGGAGATGATGTCGCTTTAGCAAAATCCTTCATTATTGCATGCGAAGGCCCAGTGCTTAACTGGTACTCACTTCTACCCCCACATTCAGTGTACAGTTGGCTCGATCTAAAATCTAAGTTCCTACAAGTTTTCCAAGCTTTCCATCATACAACTACAAGAACAGCAGATTTGTATCAGTGCAAGCAAAAAGACAAAGAGCCGCTAGCAGAATTCGTGAGAAGATTCATGCAGCTAAAATCTCAAACTCCGGAAGCAGATGACAAGGCAACAATCTCAGCTCTCATAAGTGGTTTGATTCCGGGACAAACAGCTGGTCATTTCAATAGACTGAACCCCAAATCAATGGATGAACTATTCGAAGAATTGGAAAAATATTGTAAATCAGATGAAGACCACAGAAGAAGAGTGGCAGAAAGGTACCAGCAAAGGCAATCCCAGAAAAACAACAACTATGGGAATCAATCTGTCATGAATGTGCAAGACAATTCCTCAAACAATCCGTCACAGGCTCAGAGTCACAACAACCAGAGCTCTCAGCGTGGCGGCTATGCCGGAAGAGGAAGAGGTCGAGGAAGAGCACCTTCAACACTCCAAAATCATGATAGCAGAGATCCACACTTCCAATGCATATATCATGGAAGGGGGCACAGCACGGAAGCATGCCCAGAAACCCAGAAAAACTTCCAAAGAATCCAAGAACAACAACACGTAGCCCAGATAACAGCCGCACAACCCAAACAAGTCCAACACACTTATTGGCAACAACAATCCTTTCCTCACACCCAGCCTTTTATTCAACCACATCAAACGGTTTGGCAACCTTCACCACAATTCTACCCACAAACCCATTTCCCACAACCACAACCTTCGCATCAATTTTTCCAACAAACCCCAATCCCGTAAAACCAAAATTTGCAGCAAGCCTTCCCTCAAACCCAAGCCATACAAGTCATTGAACAACCACAACCAATTCAAGCAAAAGAAGCATTGCCACCACCACCAGCCCAAGTCCCAAAGACCGAGCAAAATAATTCCCAAAACACTTCAAGGGCACTACCATCCTTTGGCATGATCTTGCCAATAACCGGAGGGTCATCCATGGAATTTGACACCAAGAAGCAAAGAACGATTATTACAGACAAATCAACGTAATCGTTGATGATGGTCCAGCAGCAAGGTCAGAATGGGCGAAGGTTCCAATAACCTTTACTGAAGAAGACTTCAGACTAAAATCGGTTTCTCATAATGACGCAATGGTCGTCGAAGTTAATGTCGCCGAATGGGTCATAGGAAACGTCTTGATAGACAATGGAAGTTCAGCAGACATTATTTTCACCAACACCTTTCAACGCATGGGCCTCGCGCCTCACATGCTAGCACCACCAGAAAAGCCATTAGTCGGTTTCGGAGGAAAACCAATCAGGTCCAGAGGAAAAATCTCCCTACCAGTATCATTAGGAGATTTGGATAACGCAAGAACAGAACACATCATGTTCGATGTTGTTGATATGTACTATCCATACAATGCAATCTTCGGAAGAGGATTCATCAACAGATTCGATGCCGTATTCAGACAACTCTTCTTATGTATGAAAATCCCAGCTCCGCACGGAGTAATCACTATCTTCGGAGACCAAAATGAAGCAAGAAGAATAGAAAAAGGAAACACTCCTGGGCAACAAAACATCCATCATCTGGCAGATGATCAAGAAAGACAACAGCCATACTCCGAAGCAAAGAGAGATAAAGAGAAAATTGAGATAAGTGCTGATGGAGAAACAAAAAAAGTATTCCTAGATGGCATGTCAGACAGAGCAGTAACAATCGGGGCAGACTTAAGCCCTCAAGAAGAAGAAGAGCTAATCTATTTCCTGAATCAAAACAAGGATGTCTTCGCATGGTCAGCAAAGGACCTCAGGGTGTTGACCGGGATATCATTGAACACAAGCTTGACACGGATGAAAAGATTCATCCGAAGAAACAAAAGCTCAGGAAAATGTTAGAAGAAAAAGCAAAGGCAGTAGAAGCAGAAGTACAGAGATTACAAGACGCTCAGGTCATCCGAGAAGTAATATATCCAATATGGCTGGCCAACACGGTACCGGTCAAGAAAAAGAACGGAAGATGGAGAATGTGTGTGGATTTCACGGATTTGAACAAGGCTTGCAAGAAAGATGACTACCCACTGGAAAGAGTAGACAGAGTGGTAGATGATGCTACAAACAGCGAAATGTTGTCACTCCTGGACATGTTCTCCGGGTATCATCAGGTCAGGGTAAGAAAAGAGGATGAGGAGAAAACTAGTTTCATAACTCCATTCGGAACATACTGTTTCGTGCCAGAGGGCCTCAAGAACGCAGGATCCACATTCTCAAGAATGATAGCAATTGTGCTACACTATCAGCTTCGAAGAAACATTCTAGCATATGTTGACGACATCATTGTCAAAAGCATTAGAAGATGCGATCACATCAGAGATTTGGCAGAAACATTCGCGAATCTAAGGGCAGCAAACCTTAAACTGAACCCAGAGAAATGCGTATTTGGCATTCAAAAGGGAAAGGTTTTGGGATGCCTAGTGTCAACAAAAGGCATTGAAGCTAATCCTGACAAGATCAAAGCAATTGTAGAAATGCAAGAACCAGCTTCGGTCAAGGATGTGAAAAAGTTAACAGGAAGAGTGGCAGCACTAAACAGATTCATTCCTAGAGCCGCGGAAAGAAGCTTATCATTCTTTCAGCTCCTCCGAAGTTCCAAGAACTTTCAGTGGAGCGAAGCCCAAAGCCGGGCATTCCAAGAACTCAAAGAATATTTGACAAACATGACAAACCTATGCCCACCAGAGCCAAAGTCACCTCTCCTCCTATACCTCGCAGCTTCCAATTCAGCCGTAAGCGCAGTTCTTGTTCAAGAGAAAGAAGTAAACGGGAAATTAAGGCAAGTACCAGTCTACTTCGCCTCCGAAACTCTATCAGGATCAAAACTATTTTACTCAGAGCTAGAGAAGATCGTCTATGCAGTTATCATGGCAGCAAGAAAACTCAGACATTATTTTGAGGGACACTAGATTCGCGTCATCACGAATCAGCCTCTCAACGACCTCTTCGCAAATAGAGATGCAACTGGAAGAATTGCAAAATGGGCTGCGGAATTGTCTGGATACGTGGTAGACTTCGAAAGAAGAAACGCTATAAAATCACAAGTCTTGGCGGACTTTGTCGTAGACTAGACTTCACTAATCATGGAAAACAATACCTACGAACAAGTGCCATGGGTAATCTACTGTGACGGAGCCTGGTGCGGAAAAGGTGTGGGAATTTCAGCAATAGTAACATCACCCTCGGGTATCAAAATAAGGTACGCAGCAAGACTAGACTTTCCAGATGAAGCAGTCTCCACCAAAAATACCACAGAATATGAAGCTCTGCTACTAGCACTAAGAAAGATGAAGGCCCTGGGTCAGCAAACTTTCATTATCAAATCAGACTCCAAAGTGATTCAAGAAAACGTTGAGAAAGAAAGCGAGGCAAGAAATCCAGAACTTATCAAGTATCTAAAGAAAGTTCGAGAAATGGAAAATATTTCAGAGGCTATACTGTGCAACATATCCCAAGAGCTGAAAATGGTGAAGCAGACAAGCTAGCGAAAGCAGCTGCCCAGAATCAACCTTTACCCCCAGATGTTTTCTTTGAAATTATCACTTCTCCATCAGTAAAAGAGCAAGAAGACAGAATGGTGAATGTCATAGAAAGCGCAGATTGGAGAGCTCAAATCATGGCATTTTTAAGAAACCATTATGAACCTACGGACGAAAATGAGTTAAACAGACTCAAGCAAAGGGCAAGGGGCTATGCAATAGTAGATGGAGAGTTGTACAAGTCTGGAGTTTCCGAACCCTGGCTAAGGTGCATAACCTCCGAAAAAGGAAAGGAACTTCTGGCAGAAATTCATAGCGGATTCTGCGGAGCTCATATCGGCGCAAGAGCACTTGCAGGGAAGGTAGTAAAACAAGGATTCTTTTGGCCGTCCATGATTATTGATGCGAGAAAATTAGTTCAAGGATGCGAGGCATGCCAAAAAACAGCAAGGCATCAAAAAGCACCTTCGCTCCTAATTCAGCTCATTTCACCATCATGGCCACTGCAAAGATGGGGATGGATTTAGTGGGAGCACTACCCATAGCTCAAGGCAATTGCAAATTCGCAGCAGTAGCTGTTGACTATTTCATAAAGTGGATTGAGGCAAAACTACTAGCAAACATCACTGCTGCAACTATTCAGAAGTTCTTCTGGCAGAACATAGTTTGCAGATTTGGAGTTCCAAGGGAACTCACAGTGGACAATGGAAAACAATTTGACTGCTACACTTTCAAGGCATTCTGCAGAACCATAGGCACAGATGTCAAGTTTTCCTCAGTCTATCATCCTCAATCAAACGGAGCAGTGGAAAGAGCAAATGGAATCATATTCACGGGTGTCAAGAAGTGCTTATTCGATCAGAAGAAGGGCAAATTGGTCGATGAGCTACCTAGAGTCATCTGGTCTCACAACACAACTACATCAAGAGCTACGGGGTTCACACCTTTTCGTCTACTATACGGTACCGAGGCCATGACACCAGAAGAAATCAAGAATGAAAGCATAAGAGCAAGCAAAAAAGCTGAAGATTCTCAAGAAAAAGAAAAATTAGAGAAAGACATGATCGAACTAGACATCCTGGAAGCATCCCAGAACTTAGAGAAATACCAGCAGGAAACCAGAAAGTGGAAAGACAAGAAAATTGTAAGGAAGGAAATCAGAGTCGGAGACTTGGTCATCAAAAAGAAAAAGAATTGGGAAAATCCAGGGAAACTGCAAGAAACTTGGGAAGGACCATACATAGTGAAAGAAAGTAACAGGCCCGGTTCTTTCCGCCTAACTGATGAACTGGGAATGGAATTACCACATTCATGGAACGTGGAAAACTTAAAAAGGTATTGTCCTTAAGAAATGATAGAATTTTAGTTAGCTCGCATTTAAATTAAGAAAAAGTGTAAAAACCTCGGTCTGTGGATCTATAAATAGGCCGAGGGAGAAAAATAGATTTACTTTTCCGCAATTTTACTTTACCTAAAGGGACCGTACTCTTTTCCTTGCAAGGGGAACTCCACCATGGAGGCAAGGTTTTTAATGAGGCGGGTCTCGTGTTAATTTCCTTTCTGTACGTAATGAAAGAAGTTTTCCCCTGAATTTCCTGCATTCATGTTGATATCGTTTCTTATCATTACAAAATCCAAAAAAATGAAGGCCGAGGGCCATGTTTAAAAACCTGTGATTATCCAAGAAAATCACGAGGGCCAAGGCAACAGAGAAGTTGCGGCCTCATTCCAAAAAACCCGTGATTATCCAAGAAAATCACGAGGGCCAAGGCAACAGAGAAGTTGCGGCCTCATTCCAAAAAGCCTGTGATTATCCAAGAAAATCACGAGGGCCAAGGCAACAGAGAAGTTGCGGCCTTATTCCAAAAAGCCGTGATTATCCAAAAAAATCACGAGGGCCAAGGCAATAGAGAAGTTGTGGCCTCATTCCAAAAAGAAAACTATTCCTCAAGTTGTGCACCAACTGCGATCATGTTCCAAGAAGTATTCGCACAAGTATACAAAGGCATAACGCCAATTAGATAAATTTCCGCAAGTTCGTTTTTATCAGAAGCAAAGTTTGCAAGACGTGTTGAACACAACCTAGAGTTGTCATATCAACACATTTTTTCACCTTAAGTCCATAAAACTATATACAAAGTTTTATCGACTTATATTTAGAAATTTTTTCTAAAGCTATCTAAGTAAACTTCAAAACGTATCCTTTCCTGGAAAAGGACGACACTCCCTCGTGCTACGAAACGCAAAGTAGGGAGGGCGACATTTTTTGCAAAAACATTTCATAAGTTGCTTTTTCGCATCACAAGGGACAACGTCTCATTACAACAAGCTTTTATAATGCAAAAGGTCAGAGCACAAAGGGAGTTCTAGTACATGGCCTGGTTTCGACCCTCGCTGTACAGCAATATCACAAACATAAGCAAAATCATCATCCGTGGCTAAGGGGCTGAGGGGCTCCGTCTTCACGAAGCCTGACGTGTTTCCTTCAAGTGTCGCGACAGCAAAATTATCCCGAGAAGTAAAAAACCAGCCAAGAGGAAAGCTATGCATTGAGAAGTATTCACAACAGAACATCCAAAAATCTCTGAAGGATTTTTCAGGAAAAGCTTCTTTGTACAGACGCCAGGAAGCACCGCTGGCCATCAAACGTTGATAATACATACGAACAGGGATGACGTCCTGCGCAGGCCCTCCTTCAAGGACCTGCGCAGGAATAATGTGTTACAAATCTTTTACAAACTGTCTCAAAGCTCTCAAATCAGGAACATCCTAAAATCCTAAACCTGTTCTGATTCAGTTGGAGCCGCATCAGGATCAGCAACATTTATGTCCTGGGCACTTTTTTCACCAGTTTCGGCAGCAGCAGCATCATCGGAATTCGACTCCAGCGCCGCTCGAAGATCTTCTTGAGCCTCATCCTCCAAAATCTAAAAGACAAAACAGAAGACGATTATAAGCGAACAATGGCACAAGCAGACAAGGAAGCCAAGTCATTCTCGAGAATATCAAGAAGAAGGAAAATACCTTAGCAAGCTTCGCACGAGCAATTTCCTTGGCAAATTCTTTGCCGCCAGCCATCCAAAACTTCTTGACAAAATTCTTCTTAATATTCTTCACATCCTCGTTTGCACGAATCCTAGAAACACTTGATGCCTCAGGAAATTCAAGATCGGAAGAGCAACATTTCCCAAGATCCGCACAGTCTTTTATCTCCAATAATTTTAGAAGACTCTCGGAGCAAAATGTAGCAGCAAAATCACTGGCAGAACCAATAAGCTTGGGAAGACTTTCGAATTCCTCAACAAGCCAGTTGATAATTGCTACTGGATCCTCAACGTCGGGGAAAGGATTCGGTCTAGCCCCATACTCGCCAAGAGCTTCGCTATACTTTTCAAATAAGAACTCAAAGTTGTTCTTAATCTTCTTTTCTCCATCTCGCATGATCTTCAGCTGCGCAGCAAGATCTTTCTCCAAAGAAATAATCCTAAGATCTTTCTCGCTATTGGCTTTGGCAAGATCCGCATTCTGCTTCGCAGCCTCGGCATTTTTACCCTTGAGCTCTGAAATCTGATTAGCGTCACGCTCAATTGTGTTCCGTAATTCTTCAATAACTTTCAAGTCATCTTCACGAGTTTTCCGAAGCTTCGCATGCTCAATTTCCAAGCTTTTATAAGCATCATCAGCATGTTTTCTTCCCTCTTTGGCAAGTTCCACCATCTCTTTCAAAGTCTTGTTATGAATTTCTAGTTCCTCAGAAAGTTTCTTCGAAGAGGCGAAGTTTCTTTCGAGATTAAGAATCTTGCCTTGAAGCGAAAGAGCATGGTTCTGATCAGCACGAGTCTTTTCAGAAGAAATCTTGCCAGCGATCACAGATTTTAGGCCGAGAGTGGTGCTGATCAATGACAAATCTCTGGCAGGAAGTTTCCGAAGAGCTTCTTCAAAAACTGCAAGCAACAAAAGGTAAAGTAAGTAAAAATAAGATAGAATAGAGAAAGAATGAACGCAAGACAAAACCAACATACCTGCGGGGTCAAAATAATTACCAACTTCTTCATGCGCGGATGTCACAATCGCGTGAGCATCGTCTTGAACCGTCTCAATCCGAGACTCTGGAAGTTTCTCTAAATCCTGAAGGGAGAAAGGTGGCTTCTTCAAAGCTTCACCTCCGGATGAACTAGCGAAGGAAACAAGCGATCCTGGAGCATTCCACAGTATTTCAAAGCTATAAGGATCATCGTCCCTCCCAATCCCAGCACCACCAACGAACATTAACTTACCCTTCAGGTTCGTTCCAAAGGTTTGGTTATATCCATAAGTTTCGGCCGAAACTCCCCCATCCTCAGAAATATCTTGACGACCTTGAATAAGAAGTGGAAAGTGAGAAGGAGGACCTCGCTACACGGTTTTGTCAAGATCAGCCATGAATTTAAGAGAAGCGTCACCGTCATTTGTCTTGTCTTCTGAGAGAATAATTCCCTTTTCTAAGGAAGAAGCTTCGGAGACTTTGGACGCTTCAGGTTTTCCAGCAACCACAGGTTCTTTATCTGAAAGAGATTCAATATCAACAAAAGTATTCTCGAAGGAAGGAGAGCACACCACGCAGCCCGGAATCACCTCACAACAAAGTAGAGAATCACCTGTTTTCTGGTTGTCGTCATCGTCATCATCATCAGACAAGGTAGGTGCAACCCGAGCACGAGGCCTGGAGGAAATAACCTTCTTATTCCCCGTTTTCTTCTTCAAATCGGCCAAGGCAGCTGCTGCAGTTTTCTCAGCTTCGGAACTGCGAGGCGGTGAAGACGCACTCCCGGAGGTCAGTTTTCTCTTCTTGGAAACTTCCAAAGTTTTTGTCTTCTCGGAAGCTTTGCTGGCCGCAGAAGATTTATCACTAGTTACCAAAACTTTAGGGCTCTTTCTCTTTCGGGACTTAACAGGAGCTCCAATGGCAGTCAAACCGGTAACGCCAGGCGCTTGCATCAACCTTTTTGGGCCAGGAGGCCTTGGCCGAAGAGCCGGGTCCGCGCCAAGTTCCGAAAAAATGCGGTTCACATGTCGTTTGTGCTTCACGATATTCTTGAAATGTTTATACTCACTCAAATAACACTTCCCGACCATATCGACCACCAATTCCTCGACAAGAAAGATAAAATCATCCAAAGTCTGACCTTCGGAAAGGCGAAGATCGAATCTCGGAAAGGGAACTGGGCACGGGACCCAATCCACAGAAAGATAAACAATCTTCTTGGGTTGCCACCCATAAGATAATGGCCATACACTGTCAGCAACGTATTCCTCAATCACGTCTCTCCCGCCAAGGATAGTGCAGGCAAAATAAAACTTGTCTTCACCTTTCTTGAAATCTTGGGATTTTCTGCTAAAGGAAGCAGTGGAAACAGCCGTCATCGGTCCGATGGGCGTAAAAAAGGGTTCAAGGGCCCAGCAAGTCCCATCTCTTTCGACATGTCAACCTTGACATAAAACCAAAACTTCTGCCAGTCATCTGCCCATTTCTCATTGCTGCAAGGAGCTAGCTGAATTCTCTCAATCTTCTGACTAGCATTCTTCCGACGTGTGTTAAAAGTGCTGCAGCCATAGTGAGCTTCATACAAGTTGCCATCATCAAGTTTTATAATCTTCCGCTGAATGTGAAGCTCAAAAAGCCGAGCGAAAACATCTGCACTTATATGACCTTCGAAAGTTTTCTGGATCCAGAAAAACTTTGATAACTCCAGAAAAGAATTAGGAGTAAGCTGATGCATCTTCACTTGAAATCGATTCAGGATCGCAGGAAGACGTTCGTCACATGGAAATCTGCGACCAGCAGTAAAGAAGTCTCTAAAAACAACTATCTCATCAGATTGAGGTTTAGGAACTTCTTCACTTGTAGGCGCCCGACCACAACCAGGAGGAAAAAATTTCGCATCCTCAAAATCCTTGATCAGCTCAGGGGTCACCGAAGAATTCCCAAAAACAAAAGTTGGAGGATACGCCACCTTCGGGGGCATCAACTCTTCCATCTCAACCTCAACCTGAGAAATGTCTTCCTCAGTTCCGGAATCCTCACCCGAGTTCACCTCTCCTTCTTCAACAGTCGTATCCCTAGGGCCCGGAACCAAAGGACCGCTGCTTGAAGCAGGAGCTTCAGTAGATTGAGGAACTTCGGAACCCAGGGCGGCAGCCTGGGCAATTTCTTCCTCCGTCATCAGCTTGGCAGTATGCCTCACTCGAGCCACCTAAAAACAAGAAATATCAGAAAAAGTATAAAAACCCTTATCCTAAAAAATCAAAAAAGCAAAACTAAAGAAATAAGGAGTTCAGAAGATTACCTTCGGAGAAGAAGAAGAGCAGAACTCAGAATGCAGACCGCCCAAGAGTACCCTCAGCAGAGTTGAAGAAAGAATACAAGAAGGTTCAAAAGCAGCCGAACGGTGAAAGCGATGGTCACCGTAGGCCCCCTATTTATAGGAACGAGCGGACGCCTCGAGAAGACGCCTCGATGAAAGAACCGGCACCTTATAGAGAGCCGACGCGTGTCACCTCCGACGCCCGAGGGTGACGTTTTTATCCAATCCTTAGAAACTTTTTCGTGGAAACGAGTCGTCGGAGTCAACCCGCTTCCCTGAGGGGCTACTGTTGGGGATCGGAATAAAAAACAATCGTCCCCGGAACTTTCCAATGAAAACACGTGTCGGCTTTCTCGGGAATCTTCTGAAGGATTCTTAAGTTTTTCATATCTATGAATGAGTTTAAGGAAGTCGTTTTCTTATGATTAGAGAAAGTTTTCCGGAGAACTAAATGGATGAAAAAGATATTATTTCATGTATGAATATGTTGTTGACCCTCAGAGTTCCCGGGAAAATGCGAAACCTCTCTTTCTCCTGTGTTTTGTGATGTTCAGGAATCCGGGAGTTCCAGGATTTCTTCCTCGAAGCGGAGAATCTGGGAAAGAAAAAAGGAACACTGTAGCAAAGGAATGCTTGCCCGAAGCTGCTCAAGGAGGATCTCCGAAGATTGGGTGCCGCTCCGAGACAGCTCAAGGTGGGCTTCCGAAGATTACCCGGAGATTCTTGGGAACTGAGGCTGACCAAGTCAAAGGCCTAACGAGGAAGATTCAAGAAGACATGAGAAGCTTGGCTACGGAAGAAGAAGGAAGCTAGAACACGTAAATGGCACACTTGTAAATTGAAAAGGATCTCTGTGATTACCGCGGACTTATGTACCCTCAACATTTCCGTGTATTCGTAACTTTACAAAGGGTAGTTTCGGAATGTAAAAGTAACCCTCAGGCACTATAAAAGGAGCCCCTCGGCCTCCGTGTAAAGGGATCAGCTTTCTCAGAGTAAGATCAGAGGCTTTTGTCAGTTCGCTTCTAACTTTTGTCTGGAGATTCCTGAATTTCCAACAACAACGATGATCATAACTCACACATAGTAATACCTGATTGGGTCCCTACCTGGTTATACCAGATTTCATGAATTGTATCTGTTCTGATTATACAAGATTTCATGAATTGTATCAGTTCTTCTAGATACAAGTTGATATTGTAATACAGTAAAGTGCTGCTGCATTTGATCTAATAAGCGGCGCTGCTGACCTGCTGATCTCTTAGGTAATACTCCCTCCGGTTTGGTAAAAGAAGTCGTTTAGAACAGCGACACGGTCTCCAAAATACAACTTTAATTTCATTTTTCTATAAAAATATTTATTAAAAAGTTATATATGTATATTTTTATTTTATTTTTTTAAGATGTGCATATCACGTTTTTCATTAAGAAGAAGAGAATTACAATTATGCAATCATAGAAGAAATCTAAGGCGCGGAGTTACAACCAAGCACAACTAGAGAAAGGTAAACAACAACAACCACCGACATGGTCTGAGGAACACCAACAGAGGAAAAGACAGCACCACCGGCAACGCCTAAACCTGCACGAAAGAGAACATCAAGAGCGCAAGCACATCAATGACAGACTCACACCTAGACGCCAACGGGAGATGAGCTAGAAGGACATGCAAAATGATGCATCCAAGTTGGGAAACGACGCCAACACCGCCATCATCTGTCTGCCCACGAAGGAGCAGACCAAGCTTTCACCTGACAAGACAAATGGACGGAGGCTGAAACAATGCCTCCAACGAGGTGAGATACGTTCCAAAAACGCACCCGTTGTTGGCCTGATGAAACCGGACCAAGCTTTCGCAGGCCTCCAGAACCAACTTCACGCAGCCCACCGCCAAAGCCTAGAAGGAGTCAATCGATGGAAAGACAACAAGCAACTCTTGATGGTGACGACTGACGATGAAACTTCTGCAAGCAGGAAAGGCGGCCAAGAGCAACCACAACTACCAGGAGGGGGAAGGAGCTCACCCACATCCCCGCTCCCCACGACCGACCAACCCAACGTCGCCCACTGAGCCAATTCTTTCAAGATGAGTGACAACCAAGGGATCAAGAGAAGGATGAAGACCCGTCCTCCCAACCCACCAGCGAAGAAGACGACTAGGTGAGATCCCCCAGGTGACAACCAAGATCCAACAACCAACCCAGCGACGACGACGTAGATCAGCGGAGACGACCAGGACACCAGGGAGCCCTCGATGAACGATGTGACACCATGTCATGGTGAGGAAGAACGACGACGTCCCCCGAGACCTCACAACAACACCTCCAGGAAGGGAAACGACACCCTCAGGCGCCGTCGTTGTTGGCCCAGCACAGAACTAGGCAGGTTTTCGCCCGAGCATCATGAGAGGGAGATGACAGCCATCCTCCAAGCCCATGGCAGACGGCACCGGCGGCGTGAGACCCCCACGATAGCCAATGAGAACGACCCAACGACCTCCATCAGCAACGAAATGACCAAAAGGATACGCCTTTGAAGTACCCGACCGGAACCAGCTCACAGCGAGTGCCGACAACGGAGAGGGAAAAGGCGGTGGTGAAAGTGCATCTAGGCCCCTAATTATTTTGGTGATAATGACAAGTATAATTTGAGTATTTGATGGTTTATCTAAGATGTGTGCAGGAATAAATGAGACAAAATTTCATATGTGAAAGGAAGGACCTCAACTTGTTACATTTGTGTTGAAGCTCAAAATGGCGATTTAAATTTAATTTCTAATTCGAATTTGAGTTTGGGCAACACCGTACTATAAAGAGGGACGAGATCAATCAATCAAAGTTTGCTACAAGTGCTTATCCTTAAGAGTCTAGCCACAAAAATCTAATCAAAACCCTTGATCTCCTTTAAAAAGGCTTTTTCAGCTCCCTGTCCCCTGCCGGGTCATCCGGCCCATGTGGCCGGATCACCTGGTACGCCTTTGGTGGGTGCCGGGTGACCCGGCCCCTCTAGCCGGGTGACCCGGCCCTGCCGCAGCAACAGCCAACGGCTATTTTTGAAGGGAGGGGGTATTTATACCTCCTCACTTCTTCCTCCTTGAGCTGCTGCCTCCAACGCAAAGAACACCTCCCAAAGCTCCATTCCCTCTCTCTCCACTCCAAGCAAGGATCCTCCTAGGGTTTGGGTGTGAGAGAGATTTGAGGTGCTAGTGTGTGCTCCTTGAGCTAGCTCTTCACTCGTTCTTCTCGAGAAGCACTTGTGGCGGCCAAGATCGATTGATTCTCGTTTGTTACTCTTGAAGCTTGCTTCTAGACGGTTAGGCGTCACCCGTTGAGTGCCCTCTCTGTGTGGAGCACCTGGGAACGTTTGTATTACCCATCCTTTGTGGATTTCTCTTAGTGAGCACCAATCTTCTTTTGTGGGGATTGGGTGAGGCAAGAGGCTCTTGGTGATAGCCCTCCCTTTGTGGGATCCTCAACGGAGACGTAGCTCCCTTTGTGGGAGTGAACTTCGGATTAAATCTCTTGTCTCTTGCTTGTTTGAGTTCATCCCCTTTCTCTAACCCTAGAAGCTAGGTTTGGATCGATCTACTTATTTGTGTTGTTTCTTATGAAATCCTTTGTTGCAGGTGGTTACAAGCTCTTATACGCAAGTTTTGATTCATATACTTTCTGCAAATTCAAGCTTCATTAAGCTCTTTATACTCTATCTTCGCGCGTTGGTTGATCCGGCCCAAGTAACAGGGTGACCCAGACCCCCCGGGTCATCCGGCTAGTTGAGCCGGGTCATCCGGCCCCTGATCCACTACTAAGAATTTGCAGAATATTGAAGTGACCCTATTCACCCCCCTCTAGGCATCACAAGATCCTTTTAATTAGTATCAGAGCCTAATCCCTTGATTTAGGCTTAACCGCTAAGGGATCAAGATGTCGGGGAGTGATGGAGACCTCTCCGCTCAAGAAATCGCCGCTCAAGAACTCGCCGCCAAAGAAGCTCAAGAGAGAGAGCTCAAGGCAGCTCAAGATCAAGCTAAAGCTCTAGAGCAAATGGGGAAGGCCCCAAGCCGTACACCATCCAACATCACGAGCTCCGATGATTCCGACTCCGACTTGAACTCGGACTCCGACTCAAGTGATGAAGATGTCAAGGATGGTGACGATGATCCAAAGAAGGTGGCGAAGAAAAGAAGAAAAGCCAAGAAGAAGAAGGAGGCTAAGAAGATGGCCAAGAAGCTCCTCAAGAAGATGATCAAGAAGGAGCAAGCAAAGCACTCCCACTCCAGCTACTATGAAGTGCCATTCCACTACGGACAACTTACGTGCAACAATCCTAACGAGAAATTCTATTCCGTACATTTGGGAAAGCCTCCCCACTTCGATGGGAAAGACTATCCCAAATGAGCTTATGATATGCAAATGCACCTTTATGGGCTTCACCCTTCTCTTTGGAAGATTGTGTGTGTAGGTGTGACAATACCTGCCGAAGGTGAAGCCATGACTATCGAGCATGAACAAGACCTCCACCGCAATGTTCAAGCAACAAGAGTCATTACGTCATCCTTGTGTGTTCAAGAGTTCAACAAAGTCCGGAACATCCAAATTGCCAAGGTGATTTGGGATACACTCAAGGAGGCACATGAGGGTACCGATCATGTGAGAAGAGGCAAGATTGACTTGATTCACGGAGAGCTTGAGCTTTTCGTCATGAAGGATGGAGAGACCGTGAGAGAAATGTATGATAGGCTAATACTCCTTGTCTCGGACATCAAAGCTCTAGGAAGCAATGATTGGGATGATGAGAAGGTCACAAAGAAGTTGCTAAGAGCATTCACACCGAAGAACCCAAACCTAGCAACTATGATACGAAGAGACCCAAACTACCACAACATGACTCCCAATCAACTTCTTGGTGAGATCTTGCATCAAGAGCTAGTTGATCAAGATGTGGAGAAGTCACTTACATTGAAGGTGAACAAGAGTCTAGCCCTCAATGCTAGCTCTAGTGAAGTGGTGGAAGCAAAGCCCAAGACTTCCAAGACTAAGAATGAAGACTCAAGTGAAGAAGGAAGCACGGATGAAGAAACCGCCTTTGCCATAAGGAAGTACAAGAAATTCTTGAAGTTCAAGGCATCAAGGAAAGGCGGTGATGATAGAAAGAAGAAGTCACAAAGAAAGTGCTATGAGTGTGGAGAGTATGGACATTTCATTGCCGAATGTCTCAAGAATAAGAACAAGGACAAGAATGAGGAAGAGAAGAAGTACAAGGAGAAAAGCAAAGAGTACAAGAACAAGTGCCAAGGGCGTGCTCATGTGGTTCAACAATGGGACTCAAGTGATGAAGATGAAACACCAAAGAAGAAAGGCATGGCAACACTTGCCATGGCACAAGGAGCATCTTCACCACGCCTCTTCAACAACCTCTCCGACAATGAGGACAACTCTCACTTTTGCCTCATGGCAAGAGGGAGCAAGGTACAAGAGTCAATCACCTCATCCTCTCTCACCTCATCATCATCCACACCTAGTAGTGACATAGACAACCTAGATGAGGAAAAAGAAATGGAGGCTAACATGATAAAGCAATTTAGTAAAAAGGGCCATAAAGAAATTAAAAAGCTTTTGGACAAATTAGAGGAAAAGAAGGAGATTCTCCATGAGCAAGAAGACTTGCTTATCCGTGAAAAGGAAAGAAATCTTGTTCTAGAGAAAACCCTTACCGAAGAGAAAGCTAAGGTGGAGAAGTTGACCGTAGGCTTGTCCTTGGCCAATGACTCCAACAAGAGGATGCTAAAGGACTACTCTTTGGCAAATGAATCTTTAGCTTCCCTAAAGGCCACTCATAGTGAGCTTCAAACAAGCTTCTCATGCTTGTCGGAGAAATATACAAATCTTGAAGCAAACTATAGTGCACTTTGGGAAAGCTCCAAGGCCGACCCTAAAGCAAACTTTGACCCTAATGCCTCCACTAGCAAAGGTTGCTCCATATGTTCCAATGTTGATATAAATGCTCTTAAGACTAACCTTGCAAGGGTAGAGGAAACAATCAAGAGCAAGGATAAGGAGATTGCCCGGTTGAACATGTTGATCAACCAAGGTAAGTTGGGTGCCAAGTCCATTCCCAAGGCAATTGACACAAGAGGACTTGGGCACTACAAGGACAACAAGGTTAATGGTAGAAGGGTGGTGAAAGGGCATGAGATCCCCTTGTGGAACAAGGGTGGCTACCTAAACACTATCATGGATATTGCCCAAGGAGTAACCACCTCTACCACAACAAAAGAGAAGCCAAAGGTTGTGAACACCACAAAAGGAAATGGTGGGGTTAAGTCTCCACCAAAGGCATCGAAGAATGTGGTGGAACACAAACCTTCTCCCAACTACACTTGTGATTATGTTGTGACCTTGGACCACAATGGTAAAATGGTGGTCAAGTATGTTGGAGCCTATGCCAAGAAGGCTATGAGGAAGAGTGTATGGGTTCCAAAAGTTTAAGCTTCTAACCTCCAAGGACCCAAATCATTTTGAGTACCTCAACCAAAAGCTTAAACTTGTTTTGTAGGCCTACTCCTCCGGTGGAACCGCATGGCTAATTGATAGTGGTGCCACTAATCATATGACCGGAGATGAAGGCTTATTTGCATCCCTTGAGCATTATGACACCCCTACAGAAACTATCATATACGGAGATAATGGTCAAGGAGATGTGATTGGTTTAGGTAAAATTGCTATCTCAACAACAAATTCAATTGAAGATGTTTATCATGTGCAAGGTTTAGGATACAACTTGTTGTCGGTTTCACAACTTTGTGAGAAAGGCTACAATTGTCTCTTTACCAAAGAGGGTGTGACCGTCTCTAGAAGTGAGGATTCCTCTATTGTCTTTGCGGGTCACTTGAGGGGAAAGCTTTACTATGTGGATTTCACACAAGTAAAGGTGGACCCTAAGGCTTGCTTAGTGGCAAAATCTGACATGGGTTGGCTATGGTTTCGCCGACTAGCCCATGTTGGCATGAGGAACTTGGCCAAACTTCAAAAGGACGAGCACATCCTAGGACTAACAAATATTGTTTTTGAGAAAGATAGGTTGTGTAGTGCTTGTCAAGCGGGAAAGCAAGTTGGAGCACATCATCCCACCAAGAACATCCTTTCAACATCAAGATCGTTGAAGCTTCTACACATGGACTTGTTTGGACCAGTTGCCTACATAAGCATCGGTGGTAACAAATATGATTTAGTAATTGTTGATGACTTTTCCCATTTCACTTGGGTATTCTTTTTGCAAGATAAAAGTGAAGCAAAGGGAGTAGTTGAGAAGTTCATAAGAAGAGTTCAAAATGAGTTTGAGCTAAAGGTCAAGAACATAAAAAGTGACAATGGCTCGGAGTTTAGGAACACTCAAGTTGAAGAATTCCTTGATGAAGAAGGCATCAAGCATGAACTCTCCACTCCATACACCCCTCAACAAAATGGTGTTGTTGAGAGGAAGAACCGTATGTTGATTGAAGCGGCAAGAACAATGCTTGATGAGTACAAGACTCCGGACTCATTTTGGGCGGATGCCATCAACACCGCGTGCCATGCCGCCAACCACCTCTACCTCCACAAGTACTTGAACAAGACTCCCTACGAGATCATCACCGGTAAGAAACCTAGTGTGCACTACTTTAGGGTCTTTGGGTGTAAGTGTTTCATACTTAACAAGAAATCCAAAGCCTCAAAGTTTGCATCCAAGGTTGATGAAAGTTTTCTCATTGGTTATGGAACTAACAAACATGCTTATCGTGTTTTCAACAAAACCACCGGTTGTGTTGAGACCACGGTAGACGTGAAATTTGATGAATCCAACGGCTCTCAAGGAGAGCAAGTTAGTGAAAACCTTGTAGATGATGAAGAACCTCCAAGTATCTCCATCTTTAGAATGGGTACCGGTGAAGTGATGCCAAGGGAAGTTCATGCTCAAGCCCCGGTTGACACAAGCAATCAAGATCCACCATCATCAACAAGAGTTGAACCACCTAGTTCTCAAGTTCATCAAGATGAAGGTCAAGCTCATGATGACGATCATGGGAGTGGCTTTGATGATCAAAGGGAAGAACAAGGTGGTGAAGCTCAAGAACAAGCGCCTCAAGTTGAAGATGATGATGATGGACCCATTCAACATCAATCTCAAGCACCACATCCAAGAGTTCATCAAATGGTTCAATGGGATCACCCCGTTGACAATATTCTTGGGAGCATCCAAAGAGGGGTAACAACTCGCTCAAGATTGTCAAATTTTTGTGCGTTTTACTCGTTTGTTTCTTCTTTGGAACCTCTTAGTGTGGAACAAGCTCTTGAGGACCCGAATTAGATTATTGCTATGGAGGAAGAGTTGAACAACTTCAAGAGGAATGAAGTTTGGGAGTTGGTGCCAAGACCCAAGCAAAATGTGATCTGTACCAAATGGGTTTATCGGAACAAGCAAGATGAATTTGGTGTCGTCACAAAGAACAAGGCAAGGCTCGTGGGCAAAGGCTACACTCAAGTTGAAGGCTTGGACTTTGGAGAGACTTATGCTCCGGTGGCTAGGCTTGAGTCAATTCGTATACTCTTGGCCTATGCTACTCATCATGACTTCAAGCTTCATCAAATGGATGTGAAGAGCGCATTCTTGAATGGACCCCTCCAAGAAGAAGTTTATGTTGAACAACCACCGGGCTTTGAAGATCCAAACTTCCCCAACCATGTGTACAAGCTCCATAAGGCGCTCTATGGGCTCAAGCAAGCTCCTAGAGCATGGTATGAATGCCTTAAGGATTTTCTTCTCAAGAATGGTTTTGAGATGGGCAAAGTCGATTCTACTCTCCTCATTCAAAAAAGTGGAAAAGATATCTTTGTTTGTCAAATTTATGTTGATGACATTATCTTTGGGTCTCCTAATGATAAATTTTGTGAAGAGTTTAGTAGGATTATGACCAAGAGATTCGAGATGTCTATGATGGGCGAATTGAAGTTCTTTCTTGGGTTTCAAATCAAGCAAATAAAGGAAGGGACTTTCTTATGTCAAACCAAGTATGTGAAGGATATGCTCAAGAGGTTTGACATGGCCGATTCTAAGCCCATCAAGACTCCTATGGCATTAAATGGACATCTTGATCTCAATGAAGAAGGGAAATCGGTTGACCAAAAGGTATATCGCTGATTGGCTCCCTCCTTTACCTTTGTGCATCTAGGCCCGATGTCATGCTTAGTGTGTGCATGTGTGCAAGATTTCAAGCTAATCCTAAGGAGTGTCATCTAATGGCCATTAAGAGAATCTTTAGATATTTGGTACACACTCCTAACCTTGGCTTATGGTATCCCAAGGGCTCCACTTTTGATTTACTTGGCTATTCCGATTCGAACTATGCCGGTTGCAAAGTAGATCGGAAGAGTACAACGGGGACTTGCAAATTCATTTGTAGGTCTTTGGTGTCATGGAGCTCTAAGAAACAAAATTCGGTTGCTTTATCCACGACCGAAGCCGAGTATGTGGCGGCCGGTGTTTGTTGTGCACAACTCTTATGGATGAAGCAAACGTTGAGTGATTACGGTTGTATGTTTAGTAAGATTCCACTCTTGTGTGACAATAAGAGTGCCATCAAGCTAGCAAACAATCCGGTGCAACACTCTAGAACAAAGCACATAGATATTCGACATCATTTCTTAAGGGATCATGAGGCTAAGGGAGATATTGCTCTACGCCATGTAAGCACAGAGAGGCAACTTGCCGATATCTTCACTAAGCCTCTAGATGAGCAAAAGTTTTGTGCTTTGAGGAGTGAACTAAATATCTTGGATTCTCGTAACTTGGCTTGAAATGTTGCACATACTTATTTGTTGCCTAGATAGGTTGAAAAAGTTTTATTTTCTTTCATTTGTGTGAGCTTTTCAAAAATTTGGTTTTTGAGATCCTTGGATCAATCTTTAGCCCAAGTGACTATTGTTATGGATTGTTGATTGTGGCTAGTCACTTGTGGTTAAAAGTTTATTATGTGTCCACTAGCTATATCTCAATCTCCAAATCTATCAAAACTTCCATATCTTTCATCACTAAGTTGTATGGGTGTCCTCTGGACTCGCCGGGTGACCCGGCCTACCCAGCCGGATGACCCGGCGCGGCTCTGGAGGATGCCGGGTCATCCGACCACTTCCGGCTGGGTCACCCGGGCTCCTCGCAGGGGGTATAAAAGGCTGCGGCCGGCGGGCATAAGAACCCTAACACCTTCTTTCTCACCACTCAAGCCGTCGTCGCGCCCCATTCTTGCTCCTAGGCGATTTTCAAGCTCCTCCACGGGATTTGGCCGTGTTTGGGAGCATTGGATTGCTCTCCTCCTCAAGAGCTCCTTCCTCTCCGGATCATCCGGAAACTTCGCGGGAATCCAACAGTAAAATCCATTCAAATCCCCGAATTTCCGATCTCTCAATGTGGTTTGTTCTAGATGATTTCCTTCGGTCAAATGCTTCCATATAGACCCTAGAACACACCCCTATGATCTTGTTCCGTTTCAACAACTCCACCGATGCCGAGCTCGGATTAGGGTTCATCCCGTCCGGCCGGGTCACCCGGCCCCCTCTGGCCGGATGACCCGGGCAGGACAGGAACGACCCAATGAGCTCTAACTCATGCAAGTTCTTATGCTTTCTCATCGAATCGTCTATCAATCTTAATTCCCTATGCATTCTTACTTCACAGATGGGTAGAGAAAGAGGAAGCACTCGAGGCAAGGAGATTGTTTCGGAAGAAAGTGAGGAAGAAGAAGAAACTCATGCTAGTGATGAAGAAGAATATCGTGCTTCCGATGAGGAGTACGGTATTCACTATCATACCAAGAGGTCCAAGCCACAAGCTCCACCCGCTCGTGCTCAAGGTCGTGGCCGTGGACAAGAAGGAAATCCAATCCTTAAGAAGAAGACCACCTCTATCGGTGCACAGACGAAGAGAGCAAGCTCTTGTGAGGTTGGGGACCGCTATGATGCCGATATGGACATTTCCAACTATGTGAACATGGTGGTTCCCGTTCACGCCCCGGAGCGGTGTAGGCGTGATCCTCCTATGGTGAATTACATGAGAAGCGGCACCGACATGAGGCCCCATCGTTTTCAAGACCCAAGGCGGCTCCAACGGTCATTCTTTGGTGATGATCGGTTTTGGCATGCTTTTCAAGCCGATTGGTATGAGACCACAATCTTGAACAAAGGACGTGTCACCACGGAGATGAAATGGATTGATTGGCGGTTCTTGCTTGAGTTGCCTCCTCCTCTTCAAGAACTCACTCAAGCTATGTATACACGATGCCGCCATATGGGAATTTCTTATCTCATGGGTTTGTCTTGTGATTGGTCCGAAGAAGTGGTGGCTCAGTTTTATGCAACACTCTATGTTGACAACGACAACAACACCATGCACTTCACTCTTTGGGGTAAGAGATTCTCCTTCTCAGTTTGGGAGTTTGCAAATATCTTCAAACTTAGAGGTGCCACATCTACAAACTGCTGGTCTAGTGATCTTATGCGCATTCATAGTGGAGATGAGCTAGAAGTGACAAAGATGAAATTCATGTATGATAGAGCCTATGGAAATGTCAAGTTTGGTTCCACTAGTGGTCTCACTCCCTACTATAAGATGCTCAATCTACTTTTTAGGCACACTCTCACTCCTAGAGCCGGTGACTCCGACAACATCTCTCATAGAGCTAGAAATTTGCTTTATCAAATGGCTCCGGGTTTACCACAATTCAATGCTTGTCATTATCTTTGGACAGAGATCATTACTTGCTCTTACACAGCTTCTAGTGGTTGTCACTATGCTCCATATATCTTCATGCTTGTCAAACATGCCACCAAGCTTGACCTTCCAACCGACACTCCTCATGAGAAATATCAAACTAGCAAGGGCAAGCTCATTCAAACCTTCAAACTTGGCAAGCATCAGACTGGCATTGACCCTAAGGGAGATTATCCGGGGATGTATCCTATTGATGGACCCGGTGATGCGGGTGCCTCATCTTCTCAAGCTCAACCTCCAAGGCGCTCATTTGATCCCCTTCCAATGGAAGGTGCCTCTCACTCTCAGGGGGTCCCTAGGAACAAGAAAGGAAAGCTGAATTTTCTTGCCAAAGGGATTTTTGCTTGCTTCAACATTGGTCGTCAAAATGCAAGAGAGCGTGAAAGGGATAGAATTTGGCAAGCCCAAGAATTTCATAAGGCGGAAGTGGAGAGAAAGGCCGTGATGACAAAGTTGGATATGCCACATTCTCCCGTTCGTGAGCTTCAGACTTTTGATCCTCCCTCTCCCATTCCTAATCCTTGGGAGGACCTTAGCTCTTGGGTCCCGGCCGATGATGAAGAAGAAGAAGAGGACTATGAAGGTGAGGAGGAAGAGGACTACGACGACGAGGAGTAGCTCCCCTTTTTTGTGCTTGGTGCCAAAGGGGGAGTGAAATTTGAAGGATGGAAGCCCCTCACAAAATTATCTATCTATCTATCTATCTATCTATCTATCTTTTATGCTATTCATGTAATAGTCTAGTGGACATGTAATGAACTAAGTTGTGTGATGGTGTGATGGATGGTTGTGCCAAGTGAGAACTTTTATTTATGTAAGACTTATGTGTGGTACTCTATTTATGCTAGTGTGATATAATGAATCTTAATTATCGTGTGTGATGCATGTGTTGGTTGATGATTTGTTATTTCTCACTTTGTTATTGTGATATATATTGTCATATGCATCACGGTTTATTGCTCATCACACTTATGCACTATGTGTTGTATTCAATGATTTAGGGGGAGCCCACTCTAAATATGTGTAATTGGCATTTGAAGCCATTCTAGTTGGTGAAGCACATATTTAGGGGGAGTTCTTTTCTAAATAATTGGACACAATTCTTGATTTTTATTCCTATCTTGTGAGCTCAAATTATGGTTGTCATCAATCACCAAAAAGAGGGAGATTGAAAGTGTATCTAGACCCCTAATTATTTTGGTGATAATGACAAGTATAATTTGAGTATTTGATGGTTTATCTAAGATGTGTGCAGGAATAAATGAGACAAAATTTCATATGTGAAAGGAAGGACCTCAACTTGTTACATTTGTGTTGAAGCTCAAAATGGCGATTTAAATTTAATTTCTAATTCAAATTTGAGTTTAGGCAATACCGTACTATAAAGAGGGACGAGATCAATCAATCAAAGTTTGCTACAAGTGCTTATCCTTAAGAGTCTAGCCACAAAAATCTAATCAAAACCCTTGATCTCCTTTAAAAAGGCTTTTTCAGCTCCCTGTCCCCTGCCGGGTCATCCGGCCCATCTGGCCGGATCACCCGGTACGCCTCTAGTGGGTGCCGGGTGACCCGGTCCCTCTGGCCGGGTGACCCGGCCCTGGCGCAGCAACAGCCAACGGCTATTTTTGAATGGAGGGGGTATTTATACCTCCTCACTTCTTCCTCCTTGAGCTGCTGCCTCCAACGCAAAGAACACCTCCCAAAGCTCCATTCCCCCTCTCTCCACTCCTCTCCAAGCCACTCCAAGCAAGGATCCTCCTAGGGTTTGGGTGTGAGAGGGATTTGAGGTGCTAGTGTGTGCTCCTTGAGTTAGCTCTTCACTCGTTCTTCTCAAGAAGCACTTGTGGCGGCCAAGATCGATTGATTCTCGTTTGTTACTCTTGAAGCTTGCTTCTAGACGGTTAGGCGTCACCCGTTGAGTGCCCTCTCTGTGTGGAGCACCTGGGAACGTTTGTATTACCCATCCTTTGTGGATTTCTCTTAGTGAGCACCAATCTTCCTTTGTGGGGATTGGGTGAGGCAAGAGGCTCTTGGTGATAGCCCTCCCTTTGTGGGATCCTCAACGGAGACGTAGCTCCCTTTGTGGGAGTGAACTTCGGATTAAATCTCTTGTCTCTTACTTGTTTGAGTTCATCCCCTTTCTCTAACCCTAAAGGCTAGGTTTGGATCGATCTACTTATTTGTGTTGTTTCTTGTGAAATCCTTTGTTGCAGGTGGTTACAAGCTCTTATACGTAAGTTTTGATTCATATACTTTCTGCAAATTCAAGTTTCATTAAGCTCTTTATACTCTATCTTCGCGCGTTGGTTGATCCGGCCCAAGTAGCAGGGTGACCCGGACCCCCCCGGGTCATCCGGCCAGTTGAGCCGGGTCATCCGGCCCCTGATCCACTGCTAAGAATTTGCAGAATATTGAAGTGATCCTATTCACCCCCCTCTAGGCATCACAAGATCCTTTCAGGTGGGACCTGCGCAAGAGCTACTGCACCAGGCCCCGGCAGCCCCAACAGTGGCCCTTCCATGCCAGAAAGTGCCGGGAGCAGGACATGGGCCGGCGCGGCCGCCCAGCCACCCAACCAGTGAAGGGAGGGGAGCGTGGTGGCCAACCTCTCTCGGGGAAGCCACACCACCTCCACGGATGTGCAGATCCGGGCCCCATGGTAGCTGAGGTACCCCTAAGAGCCGGCAGCCAGCCACCCCTATGGCCCGCTCACGTCGGGAGCGGGAAGGTAGGGCGGCGATGCGTGCCGGGAGCCTAGGCGGCGGCGAGCGGCGAAGGAAGGCACGACAGGGTTCGGAGGCGCGGCGGAGTCGGGCGACGACACGGCGGCGGGGGCAGCGCCACGAATCCCGACGGCGGCCGCGGAACGGGGCTGCGGCCTTGTAGCATTACTGTAGCAAATCATGAATTAATTATGCTCATTAGATCCGTCCTGTAAAGTTGCACTCGTTTGTGAAAAAAGTTTCGCAAATAGACTTCATTTAGTAATTTATGCATGAAAGATTCCTTAGGTGTTTTTTTTTACCTTCCGGTCAACAGAGCATATATACTTATTAGCGCTACATAAGTTATAAATAAGTTAAATTTATGACAGGTCAAAAGAGAGAATAGCCATATGGTATTCTCAACAGTAAGCATCCGGACAGTAATGTGATCTCGTTGTGTCTACTTCGAAAATGATGTACTACCTCTGTTCTTAAATATATGATGTTTAGGACAAGAAAGTTAGTTCATTTTGAACTAATTTTCTTGTCCTAAACGTCATATATTAAAAAACGGAGGGAGTATTAGGTACCCATCCTGCGTGTGTGATGTGCATCAGGGTATGATGATTTTTGAGAACATTGCACTTTAATCGATCTCTTTAGGTTGCCTCTTTTTTTTTTCGCGTTTTAATCATAATCTCATTCTCTACTGCACTTTTAAGATTTCGAGAGATGTGCATTGTTTTTTCTTGATGTTCTGCCATCTTATGTCTAGTCCTTTAATCTTCTTATTACTGCAACTTGCAGCTCATCGAGCTACCGAGCTGGCCCGCGAGCTTGATCTAGCCTTCTAGGCAAGCTTAGGTGAGTTAGATTTTGTGCTCGTCTTGTTAACGAGCGGAGCCAGCTTGTTATCCAGCCTAATGGATAGGCAAAATTTTGCAGATGACTTTTTATAATCTAATGAGTATGCCAATTGCATGTAGCATGAACATAATTTTTTTCTCCAATCAAGCAAATTGGTAAGATTGCTGAGCATGTGGACCACAAGCTAGATCTTACAATAACCATTTCGTGTGTCTGTTTGACTGCATCGTCGAATGGCTGGACCGGGAGAGGTGGTAAATCTACTGTAGTCATTGTTATAACCACTGCGCGAACAGAGCATTCCTCTGCTCGCGAAACTAGCCTGCCCTGCGCCCCCCTCCCCTCCCCTCCCCTCCCGCCGGCGGCGAGCGGAGGCCGGGCCACGAGTGGAGAGATGACGGTTGCGGCGGGGCTGGGGTACGCGCTCATCGCGCTGGGCCCCGCCTTGTCCCTCTTCGCCGGCGTCATCGCCAGAAAGCCCTTCCTCGTCCTCACCCTCCTCTCCAGGTCTCCCTCCCCCAAGTCTCGCCTGTTTCTTCAGCCTTATTCGTTGCGTTTGGATCAGATCGTTCGTTGTGCTCGAGTAAAATAAATTCTAAGATTTTGGTGGTCGAGATGGGAGGCATTTGATTGAGGCGGGCGTTTCCTGTGTGAGGATCCGCGAGGGAAAGACCGGTTCCGGCCCTTTGTTTAGTTGAGCTAGGGTTTAGCAGTTCCTTGCGGATTCTGTTCTTTTCGATTGGTTGGTTGATTCGGTGCTCGCGACATCGATCTGGATACTGCTAGTTATACTCAGCTCACATGGCGTGCACTGTGGAGTGTTTGGAGCCTGATTTACCTTCTTTCTTCGCGATATCTGTGAATCTGGTTTGTGAATTATGATAGACGTGTGGAATTCAGACCTGTCAAACTTGAATATCCTGCATGTGGTACTCCCTAGGCTAGTTGGGGATTCAGAGCTTGCGGAGGGGTAAAGTTCTATGTCATCTTTTTTTTTCTTGGTTTCGGTATTCACCAAACTTACATTGGTACACTCTATATTGGAGATGTTGAATATGTAAAGGTTCAGTGCTTGCTGGTATCAGTGAGTGGCTAACTTCTATAAAATTGAGTTAGACAGAATAAGAAACACCTAAGCAGACATGTGTATTTACATTTTTTAGGAAAACATCCTTTTGTACTTATAAATGCTTTGTGTGACTTTGGCTGATCATCCCTTTGTATGGCATTTCTAGCCAAAAAGATAGAGTTTACTGTAGATGCAAAAGTAAATACCTCAGCAGATATATCTGCTATCTGCCTGTCCCCTTTAAAACAACACGTAAGGGCTCAACGGGATCTAAGCATCAATGTTTCCATCCCCTGCTATTACCTATCATCAGGACTTCAGTTCCACAGTCCAAAACAGAGCGACGTACATCCCTTTAGACTTTGGACTTATCTGTTGCCTTCACGGTTATGGTTTAATTTGATAACTTGTACGTTTTGTGATTTTAAGTTGTAGACTGCTATTCTTTTAATGACGACTGATGATCTTATCAGTGGATTGGATACACATGCTATCTGGGTTGGTTAGGAAAAAATTTACTGTCCTCTATTGTTGGACTAGTTCCCATTTTCCCAAAAGAGGTATGATTAGTTATTTTTGTTCCCAAGATAATGGATTAGCTTGGAAGAAAGTATTAGTCAACTCTATCATCTATGTTTGAATGAGCAGTTTACAAACCTAGGAAAGGCAACTAGAAACCCATTTATCTTTATCCATGTTGACTTCAGGCCTAAATTGCACTATGGTGAGTACCCTGTTTTGCAGCAACGCTACCCTATGTTCTTTAGTGCTTGCACCTGAAATACTTTAATTTATTCTATGTTCTCTTATAAACTTTGGAATTTAAGGATATTATCACGTTTTAAGTGTTAACTTTTGCTTTATTCTTTCATGCAGCACCTTGTTTTGGTTGATAAGTTTGATAGTCCTCTCGGGAATATGGCGGGGATTTCTTCCTATAAAATCAGGAACTTGGTGGGCATATGCAATTCTGATCCTTACATCTGTTGCCTTGCAAGAAGGCACTCGTCTTGTGTTTTGGAGGCTTTACAAGTAGGTAAACCATAATAGAAGTTGAGGCTCCCCTTTTTATGATAATTGGTCTTATCTGCTGTGTTTATGTTAAACAACTTTTCCAGGAAGATGGAAGAGATGCTAGATGCCTTTGCAGATAGAATTTCTAAGCCACGTCTTAGTTTGACAGACAAGATGCTAATTTCTTTAGGTAAGTTAATGTGATACAAGAAGGAAATTATCTTTTGTGGTTCAAGGAGGACAAAATGTTTTGCTTTGTATTTCAAAGAAATTATATATCTGTTGCTGCCTCGCCTTTTGCCCATTGTAGTTGCGCCTGTATATTTGCCAAATTATGCCCCTGTTTTATAGAAGGGCCAAAAATTGCAAATTTTCTTTCACAGAAAGATTTCCACGCCATGTTATTTATAATCCTCTAGCATATCTTTTCTTATTTTTTTATGGGGACTGATTGCAGGGTTATGTAGGCTAATAAATGCTTGCCAGTGCTGTCAAATTTGTGCTCATACCAGAGCAAACTCAGTTTCTCTTCTTCTGTTTTATTTCAAACTAGAAAGTATACATAATTTAGGATTGGATTGCATTGCTAACTTGACTGAATACTTCAAATTTGAGGATGTGCATTTTCTTACTGATTTGTTGAAGCATTGTTTTTGGCTATCTGTCTAGGTTGCCACAGATTATAATTCCTACTGCTCATACACTTCTGTTTGAAATTGTTTGTGCAGCTGGTGGTTTAGGTCATGGAGTGGCTCATGCAGTCTTTTTCTGTCTTAGCCTTTTGACTCCAGCATTCGGTCAAGCCACATTTTATGTTGAAAGGTGCTCAAAGATGCCATTTTTCCTTGCGTCAGGCAAGTGTCTTTCCCCCTTAGTACCTAATATGACTTCTCACCAAGGAAAGGAATATAAGAATTCAGTCTAGTTGGGAAAACACATTTGTAAAATGTTTCTACTGGCTTTGATGCTCATTTATCTGTCATGTTGTCAACATATTTTGTTGCTCCCATGTCTAGTTGTATTTGATTCCAATCGTGATGTTCTGAGTTTCTTTTGCATAATAATCACTGTTATCTCTATATGCTATTTTCAGCCCTTATTGCACTTGGGTTCTTGGTCATCCATACCTTCTCAATGATCATTGCTTTTAATGCATACGATGAGAGGAAGAAAAGTGACCAAATCTTTGTCCCAGTTGTTCATTTGACTGCTGCTGTAATGGTAAGAACTAGTCCTGTTTGTTGTGCTGTTTGTTTGTTTTTCAAGATCATGTGCTGGTTGTCACTCTTCATTTTCCCCCTGCCAACCTGAACATAGGAACACTACCACAACTCCAGGAGCAGGTTTTAATATTATGCTACATATATTGGGTTCTTCTAATTTACTTTTCTTTATAAAAAAAAACTTGCATATATAAAGTTCCGCTCCACAAATCAAAGTGAGGTTTTGAATTGATGAAAGTTGAATACGAGAAGTAACAAATGGTTGCTGCTAACTAAAAGTAAATCGTGAAATGAATGTGCAACCTCTGGTTTCATTAGGACAATGTTTACATTGAACTTAACCTCTGCCCTGAAATCTAGTAAACGTGCAGTAACACTATGTTGATTTAACCTGAGTATTTTTATTCAAGGTCAAGGGGCCAAGTCGAATTTATGCTCCGCATGGTTTTGTTGCTTTCATCAGTGACAATGCAATGCTGGACTTGCACCTGACGTTTTTGTACCATGTGCTCATTGCAGACACTCGTTAACCTCGCCCCAGGGGGCTGCCTCATTGGTACTCCTCTGTTGTTGGTCATGTCAGCGCTGACCTTGCACTACTGCTGGCGAGTGGCATGCCGGAGGTTAACTGAGCACCAGCGCCGGCAGCTGAACAACTAAGCTCTTGCCAGTGCTCCTTGCATCATGTAATTTCCCCATGCGCGTGTCTTGCGATGCGCCGCGTGTCATGTGGAGGGCAGAAAAACTCGGGTGGTGAGGGGGTGTCGTGTTGTAGTTAGACGAGGGTTTATCGGAGAATGTTAGCATCTGTTTGTACTCCACTGTATATAACGTCCTGAACTCCATGTCTTCTGAGCTGGTGAAAATGTTGTAGCACTATTGATACTAAAAAATTGGCTGATATTTGACCATCGCTGATTTGACCATTAACATGACACCCTGAATACTGCACTGTGAAGCTGGCTGAAGCTACTGCATTCATATTGCTTTTGGAGAACAGTATCCAAAGATGGGTCAACCTTGGTAGCAAAGAGCTTCTCATTCCCTATTTCGAAGATGACAAGTGGTTTTCTTTTTTAAAAAAAGATGACAAGTGGCTCCAAATCGGCGCCCACTAGGACGGGACAAATAGAAAAGTCGTCGTCTCTCTGGGAAGCAGAATGTCCTTGCACGAGCACGAGAAAACGTCCACCCCCTGAGCAGTTAGCCCATTCCACCACCCCACTTCTCAGAGCCCGATGCCCCACTTCGCCGCCTCTCCGGCGGCCGCGGCAGCCACCGGCCACCGGGTCTCGCCCTCGCCTCCCTCTTCCGCTTCCCTGCCGCGGAGGTCGACCGTGCTGCCGTCGATCGGAGCAGCCGGAGGCTCCCCTTCGTGGTCGTGGAGGGGAGCGGCGGCGGTGGCCAGGGCCGCCACGGGCTCCGACAAGGACGGTGAGTGCGTCTTGCGATGAGTCTGGGTCGAGGGCTGTAGAGACGTACTTGTGCGTTTTGTTCTCCTGGGGTTTATTTCAAGGTAAATGCGGTAGCAGCAGTAACCCGGCAGCCCACAGTCTGTAACGAAAGTTTCAAGTACTGTAGCAGCAGTCTGCATCAGTTTTCAAGCGCCTCACTGATTCGAATAGTATTGTGTGAGAGGAAATAAGCCGACATAAGCCAAGCCTAGATAAGCCGTACGGACGTGGGTTGGGTTTCATTTCGTATATGAGGGCAGTAACTTTTGTTACAGACCCACTCCTTTTTTTCTCAAGTCGTAGGGGAGAGTGGGAGACCTGTCGTTGATGAATTTATCATTTTTCCAAAATCCTCTTTCAATCATCTTCAAACTCCAGCTCTCAGGACTCGAGCTATGCGTTTCTGACGGGATATGTGTAATGGTAAACATTTCTGATTGTAATCTGAATAACTCCAAGTAGGCAGAGGCATTTAGTTTTGTTCTTCTGGTATAGTGCGGGTGAGTTCATGCTGACAAGGGACTTCGGTTGTTGGTTTGTTGGTGGCTTTATTTGATGATGATACTGTGATGGTGATTTGAGGCCGGCAGCTTTTGTCAAGTAAGGGAATTTGAAGATAATAAGATTGCTCCCTGTCATCTTCTCGTTGATTGGGACGGGCTTGAAAATTGAAATGGTTGGATATTTTGAATGATGGTGAATTCTATAATAGTATATTTTGCAGTGTGTGTTTCTGCGGTCCCACTGTTTATACCTTCTACAAGGTTGTCTTTAACTTTTAGATTATTTTAGATACTTCTGGAAGGATAACAGCTTCGTTTCTTTAGTTTTGATCTCGCTTTTTCTTAGATGAAAAAAGAGTAGAAAGATACTGATAAAATTGGGTACTCGTCATTTTTTTATATTATACAAGGGGATACGGATGAGAGTGCTGACGGGATAGACATTAGACAGAAATGCATTATGCAATCAAATGTAACTACTAAAAATGACACCGGTGTACCGTGCAAACATCAGAAATATGTTCTTCCTGGAACTAAAGTGCATCTTTTCTGTGCAGCATCGGCAGCGACAATTATCAATCCAAATGATGTTCCTGTCTTGTCTTTCTCTGAGGTGGGGCTTTCTTGTCTTTTATATTGATTGGTGGCACATGTTTAATTAACATTTTAATAACATTTATTAACATTTGTCTTTATTTTCATGATTACTCTCTCTTCCTGATTAATTCCTGTTAGATCTATGCACAATTGTACATCGTGCATCCATTGTTAGCATCCTGATGAAAACCATGTTCCTTTCGTGTGTAGTCAGTCGTTTTAGAACCATTTGTTTCAACACAGTATGTTCAGAGTAGCTGGATTATTTTTATTGTATGACTAATAACTGGAAAGTGGTAACTCCGCACCTTCACACTAAATATATTAATCAATTCCTTTAAAGAATCTGTTATCTGTTGTGCCTTCTGCCATGCTGGAAGAATATATTTACTATATCTGTAAAAGCTGGACATGGTTCTGCATTAATTGATATTCTTAGGATGAATACCAATAGTTTTTTTTACTGTTTACTAGATCTTCATTACATTTTTTTTGTTAAAGTAGGTTATTGTTTTCAGTATCTGTCAAAACTCAAAACTGATATACTTCGACTCTAAATCATAACTTTTCCCCTCAAGGTTGCTGAAAGGCTTGATACATTCCAAGCATCTGGTGCTAGGAATCAACATTACATGGCTATGTATTCTAGCATTTTTGGTGGAATCACAACAGATCCCTCTGCAATGGTGATACCAATCGATGATCACATGGTTCATAGAGGTCATGGTGTTTTTGATACTGCGGCCATTATGGATGGGTAAGCTCTTCTATAATATAAATATGAACTGCATTTCATTCCAAACAGAATAACAGCTATACAAATAACCTATTGAAGGTTCCCTCATATTATTTGTCTTGCGTGAATGTGAACTACAGAACTTAGACGCAAAAGAAATGTTTGTTTTTTGCTATATTTCTTTAAAATTTTGATGGAGGCATCCATATTATCTTATTTTTTGAATTGACATATTACTTGCAGGCACCTCTATGAATTAGAACAGCACCTTGACCGCTTCCTGAGGTCTGCATTGATGGCGAAAATACCATTACCTTTTGATCGCACAACAATGAGAAGCATACTCATTCAAACTGTTAGTGCATCAAACTGCACTCAAGGATCACTCAGATACTGGCTGTCTGTTGGACCTGGAGACTTCCAGTTATCTTCATCTGGCTGTGCGAACCCAGCCCTCTATGCTGTTGTTATTGAAAGTCCATCCATACAAGTACCATCAGGCTGCAAAGTGGTGACATCATCTATTCCAATAAAGTCTCCACAATTTGCAGTCATGAAAAGTGTGAACTACCTGCCGAATGCACTCACCAAGGTGGAAGGTGAAGAAAATGGTGCATTTACTGGCATTTGGTTGGATGATGAGGGCTTTGTCGCAGAGGGTTCCAACATGAATGTTGGCTTTGTGATGGCGGGCACAGAGCTTCTCATGCCCTGTTTCGACAAGATACTCAGTGGTTGCACAGCAAAGCGGGTTCTGACCCTGGCTGAGCAGCTAGTAGCTGATGGAAGGATCAGCAGGATAATATCAAGGAATGTGAGTGTTGAGGAAGGTAAGGTGGCTGACGAAATGATGCTTATTGGGAGTGGCATTCTTGTCAAACCTGTTGTTCAGTGGGATGATCAGATAATTGGCTCTGGTAAGGACAGCTCCACATGCTTGTTACATACTGTATCTCAACAATAACAACAGTGGCATTCTTGTCAAACCTGATGAACTTGATATAGATATTTTTCGAGCGTGATAATACACTCTGAACACCCAGAGATTGGTAGACAGTTCTGGTTCATCTGCCTAGATGTCAGGAAATTTCCAAATTAATCTGAGAAAAAAAGAAAAAAAATCCATCCATCTAGGAACCAGATTATAATGGCAGCCAGAGATCAAAAGGTCTCCCACGTATACCTATTTCAATAGATGGTAAATTGACGTGGTTGATGATTTTGTGTATCACAGTAGCAGCATATAGGTATTATGTTCTACAACTGCTGGCTTACTGCAATTCCAAAGTGCAAAATACCAACTTTTCTTTAGATGGAGTATACATCAGATACTAATTGTATTTGTTGTTTTATTTACAGGACAAGAAGGCCCAATAGCTCAAGCGCTGTATGACCTAATTCTTGAGGACATGAGATCTGGTCCACCATCTGTTCGCATCCCCGTCCCTTACTGAAACTATCTGTACTTTTAAGTCATTATTAGAGTGTATAAGCTCAGTCATATAAGATCTATATGTACATCGGTAGCAAATAAATTGGGTTGTACAGTTGAGTTTTCCATAAGTTCCGGATATGCAGAGTCCGAGTCATACACAATGGCGCGTGAGAAGATATAGTCGGCGTCCAGAATTTGTTAGGATTCAGGAGTCTGTTTAGATTACAATTACGACAGTTTTTTTTTTGAAATGTACAGTTACGACAGTTAGCTTGCTTGTAACCGGTCAGGCTATATGTATGCAGGTCTCGTCCCCGTTCTCGTCGTCGATCCGGCGACGATCCTTGCATCACGGGCAAGTGCAAACGCGAAGGTTTCACAGAGCGGCTACACGGCTCAGATGCCACGGTGACCGTGATCTTACGGTGCCTTGATGCCTCCTCCGAATGCAGCGCTGCTTGATTGACTCGGCGGAGGGACTCGATCGGCAGCCTGGGATGACTGGCGAGCGTTTAAGGGTACTGGCTGAGTCCCCGGAGCCATGCTGTCCAGCGTCCTGCAGTTTCGGCGGCTGGTGCCCACGATGCTCGTCGGGTTCAGCGCTGCCGGAGACGGACGCCGACGCGTCGTCCGCCACGGCGATCTGGCCGTACGGGGGGCACCGCCGCGGAACGGGGCCAGGAACGTGGCCGAGATGGAGAGGATCTCGTACCGGCCGCGGAACCGCGACGTTGACGGGTGACGGACCGTCACGTCGGCGATGGCGCCCGTCCCCGCAAGCACGCAGATCTCTAGGCCGCGGCGGTGCGCCAAGCGCTCCGGCGACGTCCCCGCCGGCGGGCTTCAGAGAAGGCAGCGGCGCGGGGGAGGCGACGGAGACGACCGGCCGGCGTTGACCGAGTCCGAGTCGGGTGGGCCGCTCACGCAGGAAACGGCGTGGTTTGTTGGGCCGCCACCTTTTCTGGGCCCTTTCTGTCGCCACCGACCGCATGCATGGGTCCTGATGTTTTTTTAATTTAGGAAGGCCCCAGTAATTCCACCTCGGGATGTTTAGGCCGGATAACACGGCTTAAAGGGCGGGATTAGCCCATGAGTTTCCTCCTAGGATATTACTAACTGCTGCTGCACGCTTCGCTTCCAGCCTTTGATTCTGCAGGTTTCGACGAGCCCTCACGAGTGCTGCTCCAGCCGACCGGGTCACGCTGCTGGTGACGGGGTTGAGTTTAGTGTGTGTTTCGTGTCTCTGGTGGTGTGTCTTGTGCTTGCAGGTTCCCATGACGTTGATGCTGAGTCCTTGTCGTCCTCCCGGCCCAACGAAGAGGCCAGGTTTCCCAAGTGAGAAGTACGTGGTGCCAGCAAAAAGGAGGCAGCTTCAGACAGCAAAGAGCTTAGGTGAGGAGAAGTATGTGGTGTTGCGAAGAGCTTAACGGAGAAGTATGTGGTCCCAGGGACTTCAGAAGGATGAAGATGCAATCTACGCAAGTTCTGAGTGAGCTGCCGATGCCACCAACCTGGATGCTTAAGGATTAACACTGACAGGTAAAATGTACGTGCGGCATGCACGTAAATATTTTTAAACTTATTGAACAAAATATCCAAACTCCTCAGCCTTTTGACTCCAGCATTCGGTCAAGCCTTGAAAGATGCCATTTTTCCTTGCGTCAGGCAAGTGTGTTCTCCCCTTAGTACCTAATATTTCCGAACAATCCCTTAGTACCTAATACGACTTCCCCCCAAGTAAAGGAATATTAGAATTTATTCTAGTTGGGAAAACACATTTGTAAAATGTTTCTTCTGGTTCTGATGCTCATTTATTTGTCATGTTGTCAGCATATTTTGTTGCTTTCATGTGAGTTGTATTTGATTCCAATCGTGAAGTTCTGAGTTTGTTTTCATAATAATCACCTTTATCATTATATGCTATTTTCGGCCCTTATTGCACTTGGATTCTTGGTCATCCATACCTTCTCAATGATCATTGATTTTAATGCATACGATGAGAGGAAGAAAAATTACCAAGTCTTTGTCCCAGTTGTTCATTTGACTGCTGCTGTAATGGTAAGAACTAGTCCTGTTTGTTCTGCTGTTTGTTTGTTTTTCAAGATCATGTGCTGGTTGTCAGTTTCACTCAGTAAAATTTTCATAATGATTGAACAACTTAATATTTCTTCTTATTATCATGAGTTTGTGTATAGCATTCATCCCCCCTACCGACCTGAACATAGGAACACTACCACAACCCCAGAAGGAAGTTTTAATTTTGTGCTACATATATTGGGTTCTTCTAATTTACTTTTCTTTATAAAAAACTTGCATTTATAGAGTTACGCTGTTATGCTCCACAAATCAAGGTGAAGTTTTGAATTGATGAAAGTTGAATATGAGAAGCAACAAATGGTTGCTGCTGACTAAAAGCAAATCGTGAAATGGATGTGCAGTCTCTGGTTTCATTAGGACAATGTTTACATTGAACTTCTGCCCTGAAATCTAGTAAACATGCAGTAACACCATGTTGATTTAACCTGAGTATTTTTAATTCAAGGTCATAGGGGCCAAGTCTGAATTTTTGCTCTGTATGGTTTTGTTGCTTTCATCAGTGACAATGCACTGCTGAACCTGCGCCTGACGTTATTGTACCGTGTGCTCATTGCAGACCCTTGTTAACCTCGCCTGCCTCATGTTACTCCTCTGTTGTTGGTCATGTCTGTGCTGAGTGCTGACCTTGCACTAGTAGCTGGCGAGTGGCATGCCGGAGGGTAACTGAGCACTAGCACTGGCAGCTGAACAACATCTAGCTCTTGCCAGTGCTCCTTGCATCGTGTAATTTCCCCATGTGTTTGTGATGTGGTGATAGTGGCTGACATATCAGTCTCATTATCGACTGCATTGGTGCAGTGGCTGAGGGAGTTAAGGACTTAGAAGTTGCTATTAGGGATGCAGCAAGCATCATTCCTGACTGCCCCATGCTTGAGGTCAAAGGAACACACCAAGAGTATATGAAAAAGCCGGATGACCATGTTACACCTTTGCTGATCATGAGTTCATGACTGTCCCATACTTGAGGCCAAAATAACAGCACATCACAAGAGTATATGAAAGAGCCAAATCTTGAGTTCATCAATGGAAGATCTCGTGATTATCTGTACTGAAGCATAATGTTATGGCCAGTTGACTGGGCTGCCAGCCTGGGCCAAGGCCCATGGGTACTGTAGCGTGTACAGTACCGTGAGTAGGGATAAGTATTAGTTGGTTTGTTAGGATAAGGATAGAGATAAGATTAGATGGATTTAGTTAGGATATTTCTTAAGGGTCAAGTCAGGGATCTCTATATAAGGAGAGCTTAGTGTATCAGTTGAGTTAAGCAAGAAGAACCCTAAAAGTAGTCAGAGCCTCCTAAAGAGGGCGACGAATAGGTTCTTCGGGCTTATCTGTAGTTAGTCGATATCATTTGGTATTCAGAGCCAATTTTCTTGGATCGCATCTACTTCCGCCGCCACCACCAGAAATCCCACCCAGATCCCACCCCTAATCCAATCCAGCCACTATGGGATTCTCCATATTCCATATCCCAGTCTTTGACGGGAGTTCTGATCTATTGCAGTGGTTGCACCATTGCGATCAGTGCTTCGATGCAGGAGAAATACACGAGTCTATGAAGGTCTTGGTAGTGGCTTTCAGGATGGAAGGTGCCGCCTACAAGTGGTTCTGCTCGATGGAACAGATCTAGGGCACACCTTCGTGGCCCGACTATGTCGATGCTATCAGCCGCCGATTTCCATCAGTGTCACACCCGAATTTAAAGGTAAATTCGAATGCTCATATTATATGTGTGCCAGGATCAAGTTTCACACATATAACTTCTCAGTGATAACCAAAACACAATGCCATAACGTAAAGAGAGTATTAAACTTTATTACAGACCAAAATGTCTCATAAACAAACTACTATTTAACGAGTAGCAACGCAGCGGATGGGGTCAACACCACAGGCAGCTGACTGGTGGCATGCCCGCCTAGAATTCGTCGAAGTCTCCAGGGAAATCTTCAAATCTCTCCAAATCTGAACAGCATCCGGATTGTGTCGTTGCAATAATAAAAACAAGCATGAGCACATGCCGTACTCAGCAAGCGGAAACATAACATAACATGTAAGACTTTATAGTGGAGGTTGTTGGTTTAAGCATTCAGCATTTTAGTTGGTCAATTTTTATTAACAGCATAATTACTAGCAAGTATAAGTTTATATCAAACCCACAATTAACATAAGAGAAATTTTAACATAAATAAAGATAGATGCATCAGGTTAATCATTGACTTCCATAGATTAATCATGTGAGGGTCCAGGCCGCTCGTGACCGTGAGCACGATTAGTTTTACACTCTGCAGAGGTTGTACACTTTCACCACAAGATGCGTAAAAGTTCTAGGAGCTTTAAACCCAACCATGCGATGCCGGCCAAGCATCATACCACACTACCTAGGTGTGATTGCATAGGGACGCTACGAGGCTTTTACAAAGTTTCCCCGGTGTGAAGCAACCCACGAAGGTTCCGAGTCGTTGCAGAGTATAAAGTCCCCTAGTAGGACCGTGTCTTAGCAAAGCCCACTCCCTACTAGAGTGAGTCTATACCCCACTGGCGCTCCCCCTTTCCCTTATCAGGTAAGATCACCCCAACACTAGAGTCACTAATTAATTAGCCAAGGCAGAGCCATGTACCCTTGTGGTTGCACTGTTGTCCTGGGTGGTCGCTCCATGTTCCAATTAACAAGGTGGTCTTGTATTAATGAAGGTATAGCATAAAATAAATCAAGTTTCATAAAGTTTCATTAATACCATCCACCAAGTTAAGTATAGCGAGAGCTACCCAATAATAAAGTAAATATCCAGGTTGATCAAGGTAAAGGGATAAAAATAATCTAGTCATGTCCTTAAAAAGGGTCCCATCAATTTAATGCAAGCAAAAGTAATAACAGTGAATTAAATGCATGTTGTATAGGTAAACGGGTATGCATCAAGGTAGACTTGCCTTCAACAGATCCTTGTTGCTGTTTAGACACTTGAGCTTCTTGATCTTCAAATCCTTCAGCCCAAACGTTCTCTACGCATCACATCAAGTACATACAAGTAAACAATGAAATAAAATAAGAAACAATCACCAAACAGTAAGATCAAAGCAAAACAGGGCTAAAAATCTATTCTACTCTTCGATACGATCGTTTGGACATAAAGAACGCTAAAAACGGAGCTAAGACGGAGAAGATATGACTAGAAGAAGGTTCAAGAGCATAATTGTGAAGAAACTAAGGTTCCAGGGGTTTAACTGCAAGAAACTGAGGGCTTAAGCGTAAAAAACTTGAAAACAGAGGGGTTTGGTTGAAAAACTATAGATCTGGACCTCGGGCACTAATTCTATAAAGCTCAAGGGCTAAAACAGAAGAAAACAGACTAAACTGTAAGGATCTTTGAGAGGTGGAAGGACCGGCTTGCAATTTTGAAAAGGACGGGAGTTTTTCTGCAAAACGCTTTTAAAACACGGCTGTTGACCGGTATCTTGACTGGTTGACTCCGGCCAGACTCGATCTGGGGCGTTGGATCTGAAGCGGGCGGCCGAGATGCTGCACAAGCGCGAGGCGGCGGTGCAGATGACGGCGGGCGGCGGCGCAGGGCAGCAGCTCCGGCGAGCTTGCTCAATCTTGAGCTAGAAGACTCGGACGGCGACGGGGAGCAGCCGGGGAGAACGCGGGGACAACGGAGAGCAAGACTAGGGCATCAGGGAGGTGGAGGAGACGACGTCGACGGCGCGCAACGGGCGGCGGCGGAACTTCAACTCCGGCGAGCTCGCGATGTCGCTACGGGGCTCCAGGACGTGAACAAACGGAACGTGCGGTCTTTTCACCTCCTTGCGGTGCTCCGAGGGTGCTTCTCGACGACGGAACGACGGCGAGGCGACGAACCGGCTGTGGCGGCGAGCTAGGGTTAGGCGCGGGCTCTGCGAGAACTCCAAGGCGGCGGCGGGCTCGGGATTGAAGAGAAGGCGCGGTGCAGCGCGGCTTATAAAGGGTCGGGCAGACTCGTCGTGGAGGAGCAGGACGACTTGGAGCGGGGCTGTGCTCCACCGGGACTCGGGCGGCGCTGCGGAGGAGTCCGGATCGGCGCCGGGAAGATGATGACAGGTGGGCCCCTTTCGTCAGCGGCTGCGGAGCGAAGCAGGAGAGGGCGGGGTTACACGGGTCGGCCGTGGGCTGGAAGAAAACTGGGCCGAGCGAAGCGATACAGATGGCGGAAAAGAACAGGTTCATGGATAGACTTGGCGAGCTGGGCTTACCTGAAGCCGGGCCGGGGCACAGGCAGACGGGCGGGAAGAGAAGGAGGGACGCCGATGGACTTCTGCTGGTTGGGCCGAAACGAAGAAACGGGCCGAAAGAGTAGAAGGGTTTTAGGGATTAGAGGGAAGGCTTTTGAACTTTAAAACCACTCAAACATTATGAATTCAAATTCAAATTTGAATTCAACCAAACAAAAATAATACTCCAGCATGTATGCAACATTAAACTCCTATATTTATTTATTTAATTTTTAAAAATATATTTAAATGCCTAAAAATTCACACACACCTTATGATCCTTAAACTCAAAGCATTGTTTCTATTCAAATTTTTATTAAAATAATTTTTTGTAAAATTAGGGTGTTACAATCAGCGGCTGCATCACCACAAGCTCCAACGCCTCCACCAGCGGCCGCAGCTCCGGCGCCCCTGCAGCGCCTCGGGTGGCCCCGTCCTCCTTGCCAGCCGTTCCGACAACGCCCACGACGCTCGTTGTGGCGACGTCCATCCCCACAGTGTCGCCGATCTCGGCCACATCTACAGCAGCAGCCCCGCCAGCACCTGCGGTGCCACTGTCGCCACCAGCTGCTTCAACAGAGGACTCATCCTCGGCGGCGCCCGCCCCAGCGGCCTCTGCCGTGCCACACGCGGCTCCGCTCTCCGCGACGCCCGTTCCAGCGGCCACATCTGCAACTCCATCGGCCCTGGAGCCTCTGCGTCGCACGTCCCCGTCCTCTAATGAAGGTTGGGCTATCTTTGATCGTCGAAGCTATGCTACACGGGGCTGCAGTATGCTCATATGGGAACACCATCAGCATCAGTACTGGAGACGGCCGACTCCGCAGGGCAGCACTCATCTCCTTTTACGCCTGCCTAAGCCGACTGCACCAACCTCTACGCATCAGGAAGCATTTGTCATCACCTTTGTCATCTACTGGAGTATCAGGATTTCAGCAATGGTGGCATCCCAGCTCGAGGATGAGCTGTCTTCGAAGGGGGTGAAGTGTTATGGCCAGTTGACTGGGCTGCCGGCCTGGGCCAAGGCCCATGTTCACTGTAGCGTGTACAGTACCGCGAGTAGGGATAAGGATTAGTTGGCTTGTTAGGATAATGATAGAGATAAGATTAGATGTATTTGGTTAGGATATTTCTTAAGGGTCAAGTCATGGATCTCTATATAAGAAGAGCCTATTGTATCAGTTGAGTTAAGTAAGAAGAACCCTAAAAGTAGTCAGAGCCTCCTAGAGAGGGCGACGAATAGGTTCTTCGGGCTTATCTGTAGTTAGTCCATATCACATAATGACCACTATTTGCCAAGATTAATTTCGGGTATGAAAGAAAATAATAACTCAATTACTGGCTTTCTCTTCCTTTCGTGATCTCTAGTAATGCGTTGATAAGTTATACACTGACCGTATTTCCTATTAATTGTTCGATTTTAATCGTGGATATTAGATTCGATAATGCTTGGGTCAGGATGTCCGCTACCCCAACCAAAAATGGGATCCTCCAATCCACCGACCATGTTGCGGTAGGAATTCGACACATGATTTTGTTGCAATAGACACATGATGATGCTTTTTTGTGTGTATTCTTATTGCGATGGGTGTATGGTGATGTTTGCAACGGATTTCAATTAATATGTGTGATGTTGGACCGGAAGTTTCAACAACTATTTTTGAATGTTCCAAAAAGCTATTTTAGATGTTTCAGTAGTTATTTTTTCATGTTGCAACTTTCTAGCCTAATTAATTAACTATATTTATTTTACTGATATTTTTAAATAAAAATATACTTTTACAATTTTGCAATAGTAATTTTAAATATGTTACAACTCAAAAGGTAAATCTGGATGTTGCAAACTTTGTTTCTACCTGATGTTGCTCTCCGCGGATGTTGCATGAAACATCGTGCCATGTTGTGGCGAGAATTTTCTGTCCCCATTCAGACTAGAGAGTCATGTTTATACACGTCTTTTTAGTGTTGCAGATAGTGATTTCTATTGTTGCAGATGTTAATTTTTACTGTTGGGATGGATTCCGATGAGCAAATTGTCATCGCACGTTCGGGCACCAATAGCTCCTTGTTAGATTTGACAACAGAAAGGCTAAAACGCTTTTGCAGTATGCCGGCTTACTGAGAATTCCATAAGGCAAGGAAGCTTCTTTTTTTCAAATAGAAATAAAAGAAAATGAAGCTAACTCACTACGGGAAACAGAGTCTTTACCGTGCGTTTCGGACGCACGGCAAAGAGCAAGTAACGCACGGCAAAGGCCGCATGACAGCGATTTGCACCGTAAAGGACCTTTGTCGTGCGCCTTTCCCAGCACGCACGGTTAAGAACCTTTGCTGTGCGTTTCTCATAGCGCACGGCAAAGAAAAGGTGACAGACGGAGACGGCTCATGACGACAGGGGGTCCTGCTTTGTCGTGCGCCTCACTCTGGCACGCACAACAAAAGAACCAAAAAAGAAGAAAAAATACAACAGTCCGTCGGCAGGCGGGCCACCACTACGCTGGGGACGCCGCCCGCCGGGCCACCACCGCGTCCCCGGATCCGGCCTTGCCGCCCGCCGGTCGGAGTGGAGGGAGAGAGAGGGAGGGGGAGGAGGCACGCCACGCCCGTCGCCGTCGGTGAGGGAGGGGGAGGAGGCACGCCACGCCCGTCGTCATCCGTCATCGTGTCGGATCCGGCCTCCACGCGCCGGATCCGGCATCCACGCCATGGAGGAGACGGAGCCGACCCCGCCGTTCGTCGACACCGGGGAGGAAGGTGGTCGCCGCGTGGATCCCCCACCTGCGGGGAGGAGCCCGCCGGCCATCGCTTCCTCTCCCCTGGATCTGTGCGACGGCGGTGGAGAGGAGGGGGACGGGGGGAGAGGAGCCGGCGGGGCGTGGGGGAGAGGAGCTGCCGTGGATCTTGAAGGAGCAAGGGCCGCCGCGGCCGGGAGCTCGGGCCGCTGCCGCGGCTGCCGGGAGCTCGAGCCTCCGATGGGGCGTTGCTGCGCGGGGGAGGGGGACGCCGTGCCATCTGGGGGAGAGGGGATGAGGGAGTGGACAGGCCGCAGTGGGATCTGGGGAGGGAGAGAAGGGAGAGGCGCGGCGGCCGCAGGGAGGGGAGAGAGAGGGTGTTAGGGTGTCGGGAGGGGAGGTGCTTAAATAGGTCGGGCGGTGGAGTTGGGCTGCAAATAATGGACCGGTGGTGGAAATAATGGGTCGGCGGTGGGGTTGGGCTGGAAATAATTCGTCTTTGCCGTGTGCCAGGGGTACACGGCGCACGATAAATTTGTTTTCCATTTATGTCAGTTTCAACCTCATAATTAGAGTTAATGTACTAAAATTATCAAATGGATCCGAAAAATTACCGTAAATTAGGATGAGACAATATAAGTTGTATATTGTCTAAATAAAAAACTTTGAATTCAAATTCAAATTTGAACTTTACTACGGCTACAAACCTAATCAAGTGGCTCTCAACACTATGGAACTTCTAGTGAGATATTTCGGTTTCTAAACACCATCCATAACGACTTGCTAAAAACACTCTATATGATTTATCACAAGCTTCACATAGGATATCATGAACCCTTGACGAATCTCATGATTTTCAAATTTTGTTTGCATTTTATACAATTAAAAAACATTGCAACCGCATGTGAATTTTCATGATTCGCGAACGAAATGTTCAAACTTTCATCCAATTTCATGAATAAGGTCTTAAAAATGATTAAATTATATGAATATCATTTTTCTACAAACTTTACTACATTACTTTATGTACTTGCAGTTCAAATTTGACGTATACAGCAAAAATTCTTTAAGTGACACATAATTATTAAAAATAGTAAATTTATCGAGACATGTATAAAATTGAAATATAGAGTACAAAATAATGTTTTTGTAGTGGAGAAATAAAAAACGTACAAAAATCAATTTTTTAAAAATAATTTGCCGTGCGCCGTAGGAAAACGCACGACAAACATGTATCTTTGCCGTGTGCCGGAGGGAAACGCACGGCAAAGGGAATGTCTTTGCCGTGCGCCTCCAAACGACGCACGGCAAAGGCTAACGGCCGTTTACCACCACGGTGGGGGAAAAGAAAAAAATTACTTTGCCGTGCGCCAAGAAATAAAACGCACGGTAAAGATTCTTTGCCGTGCGCCGGTAACAACACACGGCAAAATGAGCTCTTTGCCGTGAATCTGATATAAAGCACACGACAAAGATCGAAATGCACGGCAAACGTCGGTTTTCCCGTAGTGATTCCTTGTTTTTGACATAGAAAAGATGTATCAAGTGTTAACTTTTATCTTCTTTGATTACTAACAAAACTTTTATCTTTTTCCTTCCAAGGAAAAATACAGGCGCCCCTGTCAATCTATCTGGTGTCTTCAGGGCGCGTTTAGTTCACTGAAATTTTAGGGTCAAAATTTCGGGGTGTCTTTTCAACTTTATTAGAGGTAGTAAACATCGACTAATTATAAAACCAATTACATGAAGGGACGGAAAATTCCGAGACGAATCCATTAAGTCTAATTAATCCGTCATTAGAAACTGTTTACTGTAGCACAACATTGTCTAATCTTGACATAATTAGACTCATTAGATTCGTCTCGAAAATTAAGGTATGGGTTATGGAATGAGTTTTGTCGTTAATCTACATTCAATACTCTTAATTAGTGTCCGAAATTCGATGTGACGGGTAGTTGGTGAAAGGTTTTGGAAAACGGGGCCTCAATGATCCAGACGGAGAGATGACGACTCACGAGTCGACGGCGTGTCTGCAACTTGTCGCTGGAAAGCGAAGCCACTCTCACTCCACGGGCGCGATTGTTCGTTCATTTCCAGGAAGTTCTCGTGCGTGCCTGCTCAAATTTGAGGAATGCTTTTGTAGGTGGTGTCGAAAAATGTATACATAAATCACTTTGGAACTGATGCTACAATCCTACTTTCCACGAAATAGCCCGGTGCCACGAGGCTTGTGTGGCAGTGTACCAGCACTCCCGCCCGGCCGTCCTTTTCAGGTATAATTTTTACATTTTAGACTTTTAAAGTAAAAATTCTACATTTGGATTTCTGAGGAAAAGAATCTCAAAAATGAACCTGTAGCACAACCCTAAAAGCCACAGCATTTGTTGTACAACAACACAGCACTATGGGTCATGGCGCCGTGCTGTTATACAACAGCGCAGTGGCTTTTGGCGCTGTGTTATGACACGTCGATGTCACCATCACTCGAAATCACCTAGTAAAATAACACGACGCCAAAAGCCACGGCGCCGTTGTATAACAGCACGGCGCCACCCATGAGTCATGGCGTCGTGCTGTTATACAACGGCGCTGTGACTTTTAACGCCGTGCGGTCTATTTTTGAGATTCTCTCCTTCAGGAGTCCAAATGTAAAATTCTTACTAAAAAGATCAAAATGCAAAAAATTTTACCCTTTTCAGCTATACTATTTCCAAAAGAGGAGACTTTGACTCTGCAGGCCACTAGACAACAACTGCTAGCTACATCTACACCACATTAATTATGAATAATCCTACTCCTTATCTAAAAAAGATCTGGTAGCTAGAAGAATTCAAGAAATATAGAAGAGGATCAATCGTTGGAGAAAGAGAGCGTAGAGAACACGACCACTGCTCATGCAAGATGGCTGGAGTGATGGCAAGCGTTGCAACTGGCGTGATGAACTCCGTCATCGACAAGCTGACGACCTTGCTCGGGGACAGGGAGTACAGGCTAATCAGCGACGACGTCATGCGCGGGATTCGCTACATGAGAGATGAGCTGAGCAGCATGCACGCCGCCCTGCAGAGGCTGTCTGAAATGGACGATGACCAGATCGACGTGCAGACCAGGGAGTGGCGGAGCAAGGTGCGTGAGCTATCCTATGACATTGAAGATTGTGTCGACCGGTTCATTCATCTTCGCAGCTCCAACAAGGCCAAGGCAAACTTTGTGCAAAGCATGGTGCGTAAGATAAAGTCGCTGTGGGAGAACCGCCAAATTACGAAAGAGATTCAAGAACTCAAGATCCGTGTTGTCGAGGAGAAGGAGCGGCGAGATCGGTATAACGTTGATCAGTATCTTCTTGTAAACGCACAGCCTGTGCCACTTGACCCTCGAGCCCCTACACTCTACGCAGAGGCGAGAGATTTGATTGGCATCGATGGTCCTCGGGAGGAGATCATTGGGTTGCTCAGGAGTGAGGAGAGGCAACTGAAGGTGGTGTCCATATATGGAATCGGAGGGCAGGGGAAGACAACACTGGCTGTGGAGGTCTACCGCAAAATTGAAGAACCATTTGATTGCCGCGCTTTGGTTTCTGTATCTCGAACTCCTGATATAAGGAAGCTTCTCAAAGATATACTCTTCCAAATCAGCAAGACAATCTATGACCGGTCACATATGTGGGAGATGGAGCAACTGATACCCACGCTGAGGGACCACTTGAATGGAAAGAGGTAACAATAATTTACTGTCCGAATAAGCGGTTCATAACTTCATAAAGTACTAAGGAACTTGTTGAATATAAATATCTGGAAGCCATACAGACATGTTTCAAAAAACTTATGCACCAATAAGACAATGGACGTTCTACGACGCACAAGTAACGATATTCAAACAATTACAATTGTGTGTTCTGCAGTAGTACAAAACTGGAGAAACTAGGGTTCCTCTCTTCTTTGGTTGCCCATTTGGCATCAGGTGCTAGGCCAAACTAAACATTCACTGGATTTTGTTTCTTAGTGATTTTGACATGATTTCAGTGATTACGCATTCTTCCCATGGATCTCGTTTTTGTGGATTGGAAGTAATCATAATATCCATGTAGTGTATTTGCAAGTCAGGAATATTTAATTTTTCAAAGGAGTCGGCAGCTGTTCAGAGAGGATTTTTTTATCTACCTTCTGGTTCAACGCAACAACAAAAAAAAAAGATTTATTGTTAGCTTCTGTTCATACCATGTAGTCTGCAGTTTTCTTTCATTATTTCCTCATTTTTGGCTCAAGTTTGGGTACATAAGTCCCTGTCTCCTCTGTTTTTCTGTTCTCTCTTTTTTATTCCCTTTACTTAGGATTAAAGATTTCATTGTACAGTTTTGTTCTTGGCCTTCTTGTTTTAATTTCTGTGCACAGCTTTCCATAAAAAAGATATATGTATGAAATATTACGGTAGCCCTTGCTCATGTGATTTACGAAATGCTTACAGGTATCTCATCGTGATTGATGATATTTGGAGCACAGCAGCATGGGAGCATTTGCAATCTGCCTTACCTGACCATAACAACCGAAGCAGAATAATTACTACGACGCGGAGTAAAGCAATAGCACGGTCATGTTGTACTGACATTGATGGGCATATATACCAAGCAAAGCCCCTTAGTGAAGACAACTCTCATAGATTATTCTTTAGAAGAATTTTTTCTCCGAGCGAAGATTGTCCCCAAGATCTGAGGGCAGTAGCCAGCGATATCTTAAGGAAATGTAGCGGCTTGCCATTAGCCATAATTAGTATAGCAAGTTTACTGGCAAACAAAAGTGCAACGGTGGAAGTCTGGAACAGAATATTGAACTCTATTTATTCTGCAGTTCAGAAAGATTCTCCGATCGATAAAATGAAAAGGATTTTATTCCTTAGTTACTTTGACCTTCCTCACTATCTAAAGAGTTGTTTGCTGTATCTGAGCGTCTTTCCAGAAGACTATTCCATTGATTGTCGACGGTTGATATGGATATGGGTAGCTGAAGGGTTAATTCCTGGACGAAACAGAAAGAGTATGGAGCAGCAAGCAGAAAGCTACTTGAATGAGCTCATCAACAGAAGTATGATCCAATCAACAAAAATTGGAGTAGATGGCACAACAGTGAAAATTTGCAGAGTCCATGATCTCGTACTCGACTTTATTGTATCACAGGCTTTGGAAGAAAATTTTATTACTATATGGAATGGTAAAGATTCTTTTGAAAATTATGCGGTCAAATTTCGCCGGTTATCAATCCAGACAGACAATATTCAAGCTGAAGATGTAGGAAAAGCAGTGCAGAATATATCTCATCTTCGATCAATTAATATATTTGGATCCAATTTAGAGTTGGGTAAGCATGCCGGTGTGCTTTTGAATGGCCAGGTCTTACGAGTGTTGAATATACAAAGCTCTCGTAATGTTCAAGCCTGTCATGTTGGTTGCATTGAAAGTTTCAGTCAACTGAAGTACTTGAGAATAACTGGTTATATCTGTGTCATCAAGCTCCCAGAAGAAATAGGCAAACTCCAACATCTAGAGACACTAGACGTGGCAGGGAACTCCATTAGAGAACTACCAGAAAGTATTTGTCAACTGCAGAAATTAGTGCGTCTTTTTGTCCCATGGGAAGTGCAACTTCCCAATGAGATCCAAAATCTGCAGGCCTTGGAAGAACTATCATGCATTAATCTCCGTTCAGCATCCGCGAGGGCTATCCATGGGCTTGGTGATCTCACCAAACTGAGGCTACTTAAAATTTTTTGGAGTACATATGATGGTCCACTACGTGATGATGTGGAAGGTCATAAGAAATTATGTATCTCATCTCTCTCCAAGCTGCTCATCACGAGCCTCCGAACACTGAATGCTGCTAGTACTGATTCAGATTTCATACTTGCAACGATCAATTCGTATGGTTCTTCTCCTCCACTACGCAGACTTCGCCTTTCATGTGAGTTGAGTACTTTACCAAGTCAAATCAGCTCACTCGTAAACTTGACCCGCCTCGGCATCACGGTTCGCGGTGAAGTAAGCAAGGAAGGTCTAACGATTCTGGCAAGTTTACCCATGCTACTCTCTCTTACTATCGGGTTGGCGTTCCATTCAGACGTCGTCCACCCAAGGCATGTCATCAGCAGACAAGGATTCCAGCGTTTGGTGAAGTTCAATTTCGGCGGTTATCATGAGGCGGCGTTGGTTTTTGAGCCAGGAGCCATGCCAAAGCTGCAAAGGCTCAAGCTGACGCTGAAGGCACGATGCCAGTTCAAGTATGGGCAAGGTGGCCTAGTTCTTGGGCTGCAGAATCTTGCAGACCTAAAGCATATGACTGTTAGCATTGCCTGCGATGCTGCTGTTGCTGCGGAGGTGGAGGGTCTCGATGATGACATCAGAGGTGAAGCTGGTGCTCATCCCAACCGACCTACACTCCTCGTCAAAAGAGAATATGAGTCTATGAAATGAAGCCGGATGATCAATTTTTGGTTGAATGAAACCCAAAGGAGAATATTGATCACCTTCAATTAGGATATACATTATATTATTTACAGGTAATAAATTGACAAGATAATGTGTAGCACCTCTAATTTCATTTGCCCCTCGAGAGTGTCAAATTTGAGGCAACTTATGCATCTCTCCTCCACCTCTTTATTATGCAAATGGTCATTAAGGGCAAATGAACATTTGCCCCTCAATCCAAATCCCCCAAGGGGCTGTCTCAAATAAAAAAAACCCAAAGGGCTAAATTTGTTAATGGTAAAAGGAAGGGGTAAAACATTTGCATTCGCGTAAATATTTACCCCAACCATCCAAACATGTCCTATATCACTACTTTATGAAGGTGGCGAGCAGTAACACTCTACAACTAGGTGAGCGCCGCTTTGTGGCCCCTTTGGCATCTACGTTCTCAAGCTGGTCTACGCCACGTTCTCCTCAATGCCGCCCATGGTGGTTGACAACGAGTCTACAAAGCCGGTGGTGGCGACAAGCCCACACGAGACCATCGATGGGGGTTAGCGGCAGATTGTGCCTCAATGAGTGAAAGTAGAGGGCGGTGCAGCAACGGCCGTAGCGCCGCAATGACTATCGGCAAAGGACGCGGATTATACGAGCATAGGGGCACATGCCCACGCCCTGGAAAGGTGGCACGTGACATACTCCCTCCGTCTCATAATAAGTGCAATACTAATTTTTGAAAAAAATCCCACAAAGAATGCAATCCTAGAAAATAGATCTAATTACCTTCCAAATTAAGGGGTCAGATCTGATTTGCATGGCAAAACTTACTGCATTTGGCAAACTAATGAGGGTATTAGAGTCTTTTCATTCCACCACTAATCTGTCCTAAAAAAAATTAGAATTGCACTTATTATGGGACGGAGGGAGTACAGTTTGGCGGGAAGTTTTGTGCGGTAGGAGTTAGCGAAACATAACCCTCCCTAATTACCTCTGCCATTCACACCGGTAGTCTGTACGAGCTTTTGAGTAGGGGGTGCATATACTGCAGCTTTTACACGGCAGCGACATATGTGCGCCCTCCACCGAGAAAAGGCATGCGATAGTGGTTCGTTCCAGTGTTATGTGCGCCCTCCACCCGGTACCTTTTCCACAACGTGGTTTCGGTTGGGACACAGGGAATTCAACACTTTTTCTTCTTGCCTCCATCTATCGATTTAGCCAACGTCTTTACTTATATGTCTCCCGACAGATGAGATCCCCAGTTTCTGCATACATACTTCGAGGTTCATTCTACATCTTGACCCGGAGTTGTTGATCAATGGACGATTCAGTCAAGGTACGAAATCCTCAGTATAACATTGTGGATTTTGTATAGGTCCATTGTGCGTAGTTGAATTCTCTGTTGTCTTCTATATTATCAGCAGGCTTGGAGTTGCCAGAAGCCACACTCAGGGAGGCCGAAAGAAGCTCCATGGACGCTACCTGCTTTCCAAATTAATAACAGCTGTGAGAAGTGCAGTTATTGCCGCACGAAAGGTTTAGCAGTTGTAAGGCGTGTGATTGATGGCTTAGATACCAACAAGCGCGCTATAATCGAGTGTACTGGGTTCGGAAGTATGTTGTTCTTGCCTGATTTCTCTGACAAACACATCAATTTCGGCAACTGGCTCCTATCAGTACTTGATGTGCGGAGAAATAGAATTGTTCTTGACCATCAAGTTCAACTACCTGTTTCACCCCAAATTGTTAGTGAGATTATAGGTGTTCCATGTGTGGGTAAGGATGTAAGGCGGCTCAGGTGTATGGAGAAAAATAAAATTATTGAGATAGTTAGCCGATACTTACGTAGAGGAGAGGAGAGTGGTTGCGTGCTAGAGGATGCACATAGGATATTGGAAACATGGTGTAACAAATCTAACGTTAACTCGTACACATCCGTGGATGCTATAAGGGTTGCTGCTGTGATTTTTTTCATGGGCCATGTACTTGCACCCAGACCGTCGCACGAGTATGTATACCAAGAATACTGGGGTGCGCTAATGAAAATAGATGAAATCAATCAAGTCAACTGGGCGAGCTATGTGATGGAAGAAACCGCCACAGCTGCTGTGGCTGTACAGCACAAGATTCGTTCAAATCAGCAATTAGATAGGGTCAGAGGATGCACATTGCTTCTTCAGGTAACGTATCTTTTTTGTCTCTATTACATTAAGATTAACTACAATTAAGCTCTACTCTGTACCAATGTCGTTTGGTTTTGACTAAACTTGTACATGCTAAATGGGTGAAGGTAATATTCATGGAATGGAAGCAACTTGGATCCCAACCAAATGATGGATGTCGCCCACGCATGAAGAAAGTACGAGACTCAGACCTCTGTTACCTGATAAACGAAAGCACAACGACTGTATTCTCGCCAAAGAAGAATTGCTTGACCACTGAACATATCAAATCAACTCCTGGAGAAGGCGATAGGCACGTTGTGCACGATCAGGAACCACGGACCCCCATGTCATTGAAGGATGCAGCAACAACTTTATCATTTTCCGCGTAAATAGACGACAAAGTATGTATTGTCTAAACGAATGCATCAAAGTATCGTTTGCATATGTGCTTTTGATGTCAAAATCACATACTATGCATTTTGCAGGAAACAGTACAAAAGTTATTGCTAGTGGCTATGAAAGAACACAACGCTCGAACTCTGTCACAAGTTAGATGCACGCTCGAAGAAGAAGGTGCCAACCTTATGACCGTCTTGTCCGGTATATTAGGGAAGGACACAATCACTACACCTTCTTCAAAAATAATCAGAGGTAATTTGAACGCATATGATTATTTTGCACGGCTGAGTTTTATGTATTAAACATCGCATGTTTGATTCTGTTCGTGCACACGGTTAAGCAAGAACAGTTGTTACTCCATCTAGTTCTGGGGCTCATTCTAAATGCATACGCCCGGGATACAAGCGGCGTCAAGTGTGTTTTTCTCCATGCGTTAAGTTGCATTTTTCTGCTGGTAAAACATCTATTGAACCACTACGTAGTACTGACGGATCCGTTGCCGCAGTAGAACAGTCCACTTCGTCTTCGATTGAAGGCCCAACAACGTTTGGTTCAGAAAACAAAGGCCCGGATTCATATCCCATACAGTGCACTCAGATATGTATGTTACAGAAGAACATCCCTCATGAGGAGGACGAGGAGAGTCTGTCTCCATTTTTACAAAACAAATATAGTTCTAGGCAAGTTCTCATTTTTAGAGAAGGGAAGATAAGTGCGGGTATTGAAGATGTGCCTAAACGCGATGCTGCTATGGTGTATGCACGTAGAAGATTGCTCTCAATATCAAGGCCGAGTGCCCCCCCCCCCCGTGTCAATTTGGCGTATGCCCACTTATTGAGAGATCTGTCTCTCGTTCGTGCTATCGGTGGTTAGATGAGTTGCAAGACAACGAATTACTGGATAGGTATTGTGAACAAGTGGTTCAGTTTGTAGCATTTTGTACGATTGTTTAATTTGCTTATAATATTTCTGATCCATTTTTCTTTTCAACACTACATTGCAGGGTTTGGATACGCCACTGCTCAACTAAAGCCATTGAGTTGACGGGTCGAAAGTTGCAATTATCCTTTTGCAGGAAGGAGCTATTGGATCATGATATGATAGATGCATGCATGCGTAGAGCTGCACAATCAGATGTTAGTTTGGATAGTATGCACAACAAAAAGTGATGGAGGCATTTCATGGAGTCTGACTTTGTGGTAAAATTAATGTTTTCGCACCAGCTTCCATGGGCAAACGGAATTCAGTGGCTAGTAAATTTATTCACTGTTTATGTGACTTCCATGTGACTTCCTTTCAGACAGGTGTTATGGCGATGGATGTTCAGTTTGAGTCTAGGATCATCATGGAACAACTGATCGGAGCAAGTATCGATTACTTGGTGCCTGACTGCCGAATGGTAAACTTTTAATGATTTTCCGAAAAAGAGTAATGTTTGCCGTGAAGTTTCAGTGACACATTATTTACTTGTTACGAATAGATTTTCATGCTAGGAATGGTGAACAATGTTTGGTGTTGCTACGCCTGGGATTTGCAGGAGGGGCTATGCACCATCTTTGACCCTACCATAGACAGTGATGGTCACGTTGAGTTGCAAACACAGATTTCCGCGTTGCTACGTTCAACATTCAGTACTGTTCTTGAACTGTATTTTGAAGGGCGCAGCACCAACATATCCATATCAAGGAGTCGTTTTACAAAAGGTAGCATCTATATGGAGGATAGGTACGTAAGGACATGACCTTAAATTCGAGTAAAACACTGATACCTGAAGCATTTTTGTTACACGCAATCAGCCTGATCAGTCGATACATTCCTTTTTTTATGACAAATCAGAGATTGCAGCGACATGTCAGGTTTAGCAGTTGTGTATTTCGTCAGGAATTTCAACGGTTTGAGTTGTGATACCCGCTGCGGTCAGGTACGAACGGTTGTTTTGATACAATGTTAGCTTAATTTCCCTTTGTCGTATTTGTGATTATCATATAAAAGCTTATTGGAAAGGCCATTTCGGTGTACGCAGGGAACCTACAACGACCAGTGCGCAGATTTTTTGTATGAACTTATGCATATGGACGGGAATTTAGTGAAGTTGCCTTACACAACCGAGGTTACAAAAAGGGAGATCGTTTCATAGAATGTGTGTTTATTAATATTCATGCATCGTGCGTACATCGTTTGTACTAGATCGACCCGGTCCAATTGTTTGTGTTGATCCTCTAGGAAAAGACGCTGTCAACTCTTGTACTGACTGTGGGCGTCCCGTCGATATTATATCTTCTCGCTTTCGTGCTCTTTGTGGTAACGGCCGTTGCTAAAGGCAAAGGCATGTAAACAGAACTATGTTTGTGGCATTTTGCGAATGCTTGGATATCCGTAACCACTGAGTGATTTTTTGATTTACGTGTCGTATCTTACTAGGAAGAATATTACGTAGCAATGTTGCACGTACATCATTTGTTGTTACATGTAGACGTGCGAACAACAGGAACACATATCTTAGACTATCCGCAGTGGTAACCCGTAAATATCATCCCCTAAAACAATATTTGGAGGACCCCATAACAAATTTTATCCCCAAAGAGTCATTTGTCTGCAGCGGTGACCCCCAAATCTCACCCCCAAATCCTACCTCGCCCGCTCGCCCGCTGCACGTGTTGCGCCGCCGCCTTGGACCAACGCGCGCCGCACTCGCCATCGTCGCCGCCCTGCACCAACATGCGCCGCGCTCGCTGTTGTTGCCACCCTACCCCTACGCGCTCCTCTTCGAGGCCTACGCCCGACGCTGCCCTACATCTGCGCTCGCCGCCGCTGCAGCCTTCACCGCCGTGGACGTGTTCCTGCATAGCCCGCTGGACGCCGACGCCTACAAGATCTACCTCCTCGCGCGCGCCTCCGCACCGCCTGCAGTCAACCTCGCCGCCGTGCGGGTGTTCCGGCTGGAGCACGTGGAGGAGACGACAGACTGCTTGCGGGTGGTCACCGCCTCCAACTCACCCAACGGCCGCCGGGCACTCCTCCTTCCTCCACGCCGGCCGTCGGGCGCTCCTCCTTCCTCCGCGCTGGCCACCACCCACGCGTCGAGGGGCAAAGGAGGCGGTGGGCGCACGGTGTCGAGGGGCAAAGGAGGTGGTGGGTGCGTGGCGTTGACGGGCAGGGAGGAGGCCGCGGATGCTCGGCGGACGACCGGTAGAGGGAGGTGGTGGATGTGCGGAGAAGAACGGGGAGGTGGCGGACGTGCGAGGCGACGGCGAGAGGAAGGGGCCAGCTTCGATTTGGGGAACAGACTCCACACCGGAGATTTGTGGGAGGGCGTCGGGATCCCGAACCGTAGGGAACTGGGTATGGCTTGCTGCTGCAGAGCTCCAAATCGTCAAATCCCCTACACATACGGATCCGGGAGGAGATACAGGGAACCATTGCAGATAGTCTTAGTACACATTTGCATGTGGCAAGTATAGGTTGTATGTAGCTACATCTTGAAAGATAGAACATGCAATTGCATTTGTGGGTACGTACAGGAACCCGGTTTAGTTGACGACAACTACTTCTCAATCCCGTGATCGTCGTAAATGGTGAGCCTTAAATCATCTGGACTAACGTATGTGAAGGAAACTAGATCACCTGCCTCCAGTTCACTGTCCTTGTATACTAACGGCCAGCCACCTTCGAGAACATATCTAAAATCTTCTCGACTCACCTCCACACAATATATCTTCCCACTTGGTACACTGATACGGATATTATTGGAAACATCAGCACGGAAACGTTCGAAGAAATGATCGTTTAAAACCTGTAAGACAAAAAAAAAACATCACTAAAAACAGTACTGCCACCCACCCACCAACGTCATGCCATCTTAACAAATACAAGGAAATATAACGATATCTGAGATTTCCGATATAGCACAATATACCAGGCGTTGGCGGCATGATATAGTAATAGGTTGCATGAAGGACTTCCCTATAGCAGGAGCTTTGTAAACAATTGTAGCCTGAAATCAGTAATACAACCGTTAGCTAAGTAAAAAACAATACCCTAAACAACATGAATCATTGTTGAAAAAAGTGGGAACGTTTCAAAAGTTCTTCATGTATGATGCATGACGCCGAAATGTAGGGTAGAGTTTTTCGGAATTCATATTTTGGAAATTTCGTTCATACGTCCCTCATCTAATTCTAATGTTTGGTTTACATCCTTAGTTATGTTTGTTCGCCAGGCGTTTTTAAAGTGGCCGTCACGAATGCTGTGTCGCGCACGTGTTTTTGCTTTGCAAGGATGACCCTCCCAAAACAATTTTAAACTGGTGGTACGCCACGGTGGGAACTTAACACGCAACACCTCTTTAAGACAGCAGTGACCCAAAAAAATTCGTGATTGACGAAAGAAAAATGGTTTCCCGGATGGGGGATGGCAACAAAACTTTAACGATACATAATACGTGAGAGCCATAGATTATGAAAAGATTAGCTCACCTCTGCCTTTGAACAGGACTGTCGATCACAGATGGAGGACGAACTTGGTGATTCTATCACGAATGGTAGCTTATTCACACAAATGTTGTGTGTATCGATTGGAGGTGTTATAAGAGGCAGATACAGTCGGCCATTGCAGCGGCGTTTCCTCTTGTGGCTTTCCATTGCTGAATGAAATGAAATCGTGGGATCAGAGGGAGAGTATTCTATAAAAAGAGTGTGGTGCTGTGGTTGTGGCGGTTCTTATTTGAATGGGTGCGTATGTTCGCTCAGGGATCGCACTTCACTTCATCAGGGTCCATACCGGTTCCACAACCTTGTGAGGTTCCGCGGAAAAGTCTGTCAGCAAGCGGCGAATGCGTCCGCATTAGCTGCCCCAGCAAAACGATACGTGAAAAGGTAATGCATTGGTAGCAAAAGTCCCAACAAACGAAAATACAATAATGAACCTTTATTTCTTGTGTGCCAAGAGGAATAACCATTTTTTAACTGTAATAACATCGTTCCTTCATTTGCCTATAGATATTATAACCTCCCCATATTAACCGAATTTCAACTATCTTTAATTTTGTAACATCGTTCATGTATTTGATGAACCCAGTAGTACACATCTGCTGTGGAAAAATAATATGGAAGCACATAGTTTGTCTTTATCTTATGACCTTTGTTTATAGATCCTAGACTCTTTGTCCCTTCTGTTCAAAATAAGAGGCAAAAACATAATCTCCCGGAGCATCTGCTCAGTTATCGAGGAATTGATCCTTGATCTAAACAAAGGATTGTGAATTCACCAATCACAAAGTCATTCATAGCACAAGTTCGTCGTGTAACAATCACACTAGAAATCCGCCTTGTTTATATCGGATGTATGCATCCCGTGGGAAACGACGCATAATAAGGTGAAATTGAAATGGGTAGCAACAAGATAACATGTTATTCAGAAGTAAATGAAATGATTATCAAAACTAGTCAAGGGAAAATGATTTTGAAAAAAGTAGAACTTAATCTTCTTTATTGGTGCAGCAATACATTGGGCAACACACAGATCTACTTAACACACACCGTAGAGGTGCGTAACACACAGATCTACTTAACACACACACATAGGCGAGAGATTCATACCAGGAGATCTACTTTGAAACCAAATGAACAACAAGGGCAACAGTGACGGCACATAACAGCAACAGCACACATAGCAACCACTTAACCAGCATGAGCTGCTGATCAAGATGGTTAGGGTTGATCCCAGCACCTAGCTGGTCATGTGTCAATATCCCAGCGTCTTCCAGGTAGCGAAGATACTGGTATTCCCACTTCCAGAAGTCAGATGCTCCAGCTGAGTCGATCTGCACAGATGAATCATGAACTTCCCGGTAGAACAACCTTCCATTTTGAAAGAAACACCTGAATCTTACATTATGATATGGGCACTTGTAGAAGTCTCTATTTGGATTGCCTGGTGTGCGAGAGGTGAACACACTCACATAGTCTCTGCTGCAACGAGGGCACAAGATTAAGGGTAGCAAGAGACGACGCCCATGCACTCGGCCGCGACGCTGAGAGGTGGAAGACGTTTCAGACATGGTGTTGCTGGTGCTAAAACTACAAGACCAAGTTTAGGAGTGCGGAGGTATGGGCGTTGGATGGTGGTTGTATGTTTTGGGAACGTATATATATTGAAGTGAGGATAAGGATGAGCTGCCTTCCACCCAAAGTTTACCGATGTCACTAAGATTAGTGATGATGGCTGGCATGAGGACAATGACAATCGGTCGTTTATCATGTCAGATTGCTCAAAGAGCAGTTGAAGACTGTGCATTATCATTGACAATACACACATTATAGTGTAGATAATAAGACAAACCAGTCTATCAGTACGTGCACTATGTCTGCCGGTAAGTCACAACACATTTGCTATTGTATCTTCATGTATCGATTGTGCATTTGGTAATGGAACTTACTAAGAAGTGCATAGTAAACCGTGATTTAGCATACATTATGCATGTACGTCTGTGAGAAGACATTCGCAGGAACGACCGAAATTAATGGTCTATTGAACTCAGAATTTGACTCCCAAATATATAATCAAACATAAACGAGCATAAACATCCAGACAAACAGTTCTGTCCATGTTGTACAGCGAATAAAAATAGCAAAACAACTGAGAAACACAAACCGGCACACATGTATTAAAACTAGATAGGAGGGTCAATAGCCATGGTCACTGAGTGATCAGGCAGAACCGGAGGGGCTGGCACCATCGTTGCCGCCCTTTTCTTTCTCATCGGTGAAGGCGTCCTCGTCGTCATCGGAGCCACAATCTTTCACCATTACGGCGTTCTCCAGAGCTTCTGCAATGAGATCAATCCTGAAGGCAAGTCCCCTAACGCTCTTATCCTTGATATCGTGTGGTGTCGGGATCCGCAACGCATTTGCCACCACTCGAAGCTTATTCCACACCTTCTCCAGCAGGACAACGGACCACCGCATGTCATCGAACAAATCATTGTACTTCTTGGCCTTGTTCTCCATCTCCTTCAACTTCTTGGCCTCCTTCTCCACATCGTCTTCGTCCTCCCTTTCACACTTGGGTGGGTCGCTTGAGGAAGCCATGGCGAACCTCTTGTACGTTCCGTTGAGGATCTACAAATACAAAAGAAAAAAGACGGAAACAAAATAAATGTTCGTGTCAGAATTGGCACAAGATGTACAGGGAATTTATAGTGGCGATTATGTCATAGTAACCGCCCACAACCCCACTACCTGGATGTGGATAATAATCATGACCCATGCGCCTCGTGGTACATCATGGGATTATGACGCACGCGAACCGTCGTCTACCTCATCGTGGTTAATTATGTGATAAAATAAACCGCCTGTTGCACGGGTACATGACGCATGGAAACCGCCTCCCTAAACATTGGCATAAAGTGAGGCAAACATAAACGATGTTACCATGGATCGCGGGAACAAATATTTTTTTAATTGTCTTTTGAGATAGCGAATCATCTTCTGATCGAGGACGGATATAAATTTTTCTAGTAAATTTGTGTTGGTCAGCAGCTGTGTAATGTAAGTATATTTGGCGCCAATTTGACTGTCATTTTGACACTACTGACAAGGGATGCGAGTGCTGAGACGAGACGTTAGTGCGTAAATAGTGAGATGTAACGTGCCCAAATTCCCACAAAGGGGGCCGTGGGGTGCCGTCACATCATCGTGTCAGGAATTGCACCGAGCATCCCTGGTTCACCGCCAAAAGCAGCACCCACGTCGTGTCCTTTGCAGGTAGATACTGTAGGTCCACAGGCGGTACACCTACTGACCTACGTGTACCGCTTCGCCTCATTTGAGCGCGATAGCACATCTATAAAAGAAAGTTGCTCCCTACCAAGTAGTATTGAGTATTGACATGTCCAGAACGGTGGAAAGGGATGAATAGCCGTAACCTGACCCTTGGTGAAGCATCGGTTTGTTGCATCTTCCTGCTTATTTGCATTCATTTGGCTGTGTTGCATTCATATTTCTCAATACTTGGTTTTTCCTGAACTTATGTTCATTCCTTTTTATCAAGGGTAATGTTGGTGGCCGTACCACCAATGTAGGCAACCAAACCAGTGTGACGATCACCCTAGATCCCAACACCTTGCCAGTTGTGTTCTATGCAATCCCAGTTGTTTCTGGTGCATGGTTTGACATCATCATCTTCGAGTCGCTGGAACAGTGTGATGAACTACTATGCCAGATCAGTCTCATTCCTCTACCACGCGACCACACTCGCATCCATACCGGTACCATAGACGGAGCCGGTCCTCCACGATCAGGAGTTGCTCGAGGCTACCGTGTGTATATTGATGGTGAACTCTTGCCCAATTGGCGCACGGAGCCGTCGCGTGCTCACATTCCTGTTTACCATCCTGCTTCTTCGTTGGATGATGACGTAGAAAATCATTAGAGTACATGTCTTGCATGTTATCTTGGTGCTTTTCATAAGAAATCTAGATGTCTGTGTTAATGTAGAGGCTATTACCTGTAGGTTACGTTTGTTCTACTACAATGTATCAGCAAGAAATTATCCGTTGAGACGTCTATGAGTTGTTTTTCAATACGAGTGTTTGTGCTACAGAGTGTTTCGTCCTGTAACGTTCCATTTCCACATGAAATAGGTCATCACTAAGTAGTTTTCTTTTTCATTTCTGCGAATTGATATGTGCCGTGAGTATAGGAAGCGTGAAGGGACGCATGTACAACAACCGCCGCCGTTCCGCCTGACTGTCTAAGAAGTTGTGTCGTTTCTCCAAAGGATAGTAGTGACGATTCGCTCGGGCGTTCGCGGCAGTTTATAATCTACAACACTCGAAGTCACACACCTTCTTCTACCTTGCATCCACCGTTCTTCTCTCCCTCCCTGGCCAATCCTGACATGGAGTCCGGTGGCTTACCTTCGAGTTCGGCGAAAGAGATCTGTGATGAGAAGGGCGGCATCGAGGACGTCCCGTAGATATCAGTGTGGGATGAATTGACGTAGAAGGACCAGAACGTCGACGCCGGGCCGCTAGGTGCGTGGCCTGCCTGAAGCGAGTGGGAAGAGTGGCCTGTCATCACAGTGGATGCGCCGCTACGTGATCTGTGGCCACCGACATGTTACGAGGAGGTCAAATTCTTCGATACGACTATCAACACGACAATCACATGCGATCCGGTGGTCGTCAAACAATTCCTCGACGAAATCAAAAGTGATCAACCTCCAGGTGGTATGATAGTGGGACTGGACACCAAGTGGCATCGCGTCAGTGGTGGCCACTACGAGACTGCCCTGTTGCAACTCTGCGTGGGGTGCCGCTGCCTTATCTTTCAGGTATATCAGTTTCGTATTCTTCTCATACGGGCCGTGTTTGTTTAGGAGTGTCTAAACTTTATACTGTGGGAATCTTGCATGCATGAAGTGATAAATAAAGTTTATTTATAAAACCTTTTCACAATTGAGTGTAATTTTGTGCGACGAATCTAATAAGCCTAATTAATTCATGATTTGCTACAATAAATTAGATTCATCTCACAAATTAGCCCGGGGTTGTGAGGATAGTTTTGTTAAGTGACTTGATTTAATATCTCTAATTAGCGGTCAAACACGTGAACAGGGCTTATCTGTGAAGTTTCAATTCTTCCTAGTGTCTGTGCTAAAAGAAGATTCTTCTTCTTCTCTTTAGTACACTAACTTGTAAAGTGTCTAGTAAATTGTAGAAAAATCATAAAAATGGAAAACCTATTTTGTTGGTTTCCTTGTGAGTAGATCTACATCTTTTAGAAAGGCTGTATATACTTTTGATGTGTAGATTTTGAATGAAAATTCAAACTGAGTTTGTATAGGGTTGTTCATAACTTGAGTTGTACTCCTATTCTAAGCTTGATCTTTGGATATGTTGTTAGTCATGACTAGCATAGGCTATATCTAAGTTTTTGCACAAAGTTACTGAGTGAATCTATAGATATGATTTATGTTGTAATTATGCTAGATCTGTATATACATTTTGTACAGCTTCATGTGAGTGCTTTATGTGGCTCATTTTGTGGCTATCATCTTTTTGGACTTAGATGTGTTCCTGGTGATTTTATCATGTATTTATGAACTGTCTATATATCTATTCCTGAATGATGTTTGTTTATAAAGTTAAATCTATATCTCAGTTTCTGTTGATCCAGTGATGCTAATTTTCGAGCTAGATGATGTTAGTACCATGTTTATGGTGTAGGAGAAAGTTGAGCTACAGTGTTGTCATATATCTCTTTGTATAAATGCTTTGTGAATAACTAGGCTGAAAATGTTTAATTTTGTGGAGCTAATTTTTGGTGTGTGCCCATCGTATACTGCCTTAATGATGTGGCTCGTCTGTGATCCATCAATTCCTACTTTTTTTTTTGCAAAACAAGGTGTACCAGGCCGGCCGCAAACTACCAGATGTCATGACGAAGTTTCTCACAGAGGAGGGGCACATTTTTATAGGAGCACATATTGATAATGATGTTAAGCGCCTAAAGACGGAATTTGGGGGTCATTATCAGCAATCCAATTGACCTCCAGAAGGAAGTACCGAAAGCTGCTCAAAAATATAAACACCTGAAGAAACCTCACCCTAATTGGAGGTCATCGCTGGAGGACCTTGCATCAGCGGTACTAGGATTAACAATCAAAAAGCAAAGCGTCGACCACAGTAAGTGGGGTATAACATATCTCTTGCGGTGGCAGGTGGATTATGCTAGCAAAGATGCTTATATGTCGTTTGAGGTAGCAAATCATCTTGTGATCGACCACGGGTATAAATTTGTGTAAATTACTTGTGTTGATCATCAAATTTGTAATGCAACTATGTAGCGTGCGTGAAGTACATGTTGTTGTCTGTACTAATTTGTGTATTATTTGTGTGAAATATACATGTATGTGTTGAAGTAGTACATGCTTTTGTCTGTACGTGCTTCCACAGTATGCTCTACTCTATAGATATATTGACTAGATTCTAAGCTATGACCGTTGCATAGCCTTATCCTAGACACCTATCAGGCATCGTACGCTTTGTCCAACAACGCCACGCTTTGTCCAACCACGCCTGACCGTGCAGTGCAGTACACCAGGCGCGGTAAATGCGATGTCTGACACCCATCGCACTATCGTAGTGTTCTTCCTTCCAGTAAGAAGTCTACATACTAGTAAGCTAGTAGGTTCATTTGCTTGACTCTGTTAGAGAGCAGAAGAAAAGTAGGAAACAAGCATCTTGATATGGAACGCGGTCCAAGATCTGAACCAACGGTATGCTCCTGTCGTATGAAATACATTTGTTCCACCGAGTTTCTTGATTCTAATTATTGCAACTATTTAATCCAGCATCCTGCACGATGGCCATGGTTGCGCGCACTAGGATTCGTGATACTGACATTAAACTCTGCTTTGGTGATGTACCTGGCCGACAGCAACAAGAGCAGGATGGCCCTAACCATCAGTGCGTACCTCGATCTTGTATTGCTGTCAACATGCTTGAAGCATTTGGAAACAACACATGGTCGATCGCCGCGGCGTCAGGCGCTGAAGATTGCCGTATGGTTTCTAACTACGATGCTCATGGTTAATTTCTCTTTTGAAGTAAGTGCATCCATGCCAACATCCCTTTCGGTTTTCTTGTGGGCGATGGCTGTCACAACCATTTGCTACGGCTTCTACGCCTGCTGCATACGCAACTGAAGAGTGTCGCCTCAGTATGTCGCAATCGCAACGGGTTAGATGATAAGCTTGTACCCATGTGTATGAGAGGAAAACAAATCGCCATGGAAAGTATTGAGACTCATGTTTATGTTTACAACTGTAATATGTGAGTGTAACATTGTTTTCATAACAACGTCCAGATGTCACTTGTTCATGTGATGTGTTTAATTTGTAATTGTCGTACAATGTACTTATCTTCTCGCGGTGCTAGGAAACGGTCTTATCCACGTTCCTCGACGGACGCGCACGACACGCACGACGCGCTCGCCGCGGGTGTTCCGGAGCTCTACATCTGACGCACGCCCGCCGCAGGCACAAGGGTTTCCTCACCTCAAGTCGTTCGCGCGGCGCGCGCTCGTCCGCTTAGCACGCTGTTAATCTCCAAGACTTCTTCCACCCTGAATGTTTGCTTTCTACATTTGTTTGACGAATTTGACGGAAGCAATCGACACAGTATTCCTTCGTTGTCAGTGAATCGCAACAAACCATAACGAAAAAGGGAAATTTGGAACGACGGCTATATAAATTTGCGAAATTAGAAATATACCATCGAAAATAAGCATGTGAATATTCTTCTGCATAATACTTCCATGGGGCGGGTCCCAAAGACCCCGCAAAATATGCTGCTTTCCAACGTCTATAAAGGAATCTTGTTCGCAGTTGGCAATATTATACTCCACAACACCTTCCCAGCAACTAGCGCTGAGTCCAAGGCCATAGAGAGGGATGAATAGCCGTAATCTGAGCAGCAGTGAATGAGCGGTATGTTTGCCTCTTCCTCTTTTATAATGGTGACTTCTTCTGATTTTGTTTTTATTTCTGTTTGTCCAGTGTAACGATGCTGGCCCTAGCACAAATGTAGGCAGATCGACTCTGAACGCAGCAAGCGGTAGTATAGGGGTGTGTTTCCTTCATGTTTTCAATGTTCTCAACAAACTTAGCTCCATTTGCGTGGTTTCCTCCGTGTTATCCCCATTTCTATCTACTCATATTGCGTTCATCAACAGCTGCAGGTTTCGGTCAGGAGCACTCCACCACCAGGCTTCCCGCAGCCACCCTCCGAGTTCCTGATGGTGACCCTGGATCCAAGCACCATGGCATCTGGGTTCATGGCGATTCATGTCGAGTCTGGTGCATGGCTTGACATCATCGTGTACGAGACAAATGCACAATTGGAAGAGAGCTTGCGTCAGATTTCCCTCTTACCTCAGCCACGTGATCCGACTACAGACTACTATGGCTTCGCTCGTGCAGAGTTCGCTCTTCGTGATGGCGGAGGCCGCCATTGCCGCATCTACGTTGACGGCGAGCTGATGCCGAACTGGCACAAAGAGCCGTCGCGTGCTCACCGTCCTGTGCCAATGCCATCCTTGAACTGCCAAAACTTGGCACCACGTCCAGATCAGCAAGGTATGACGACTACTGACGACCCTTCTTCTAGTAGGAGGAGCAAGAAGAAACGTACATCAAAGAAGACTGAGATCGCAGCTACAATTGTAAGCACTTCAGGTGGCCCTTCTTCAAATATTAGGAGCAAGCAGAAACTTAATAGGCATTGAAAGCAGACGTATGATTTAAAAACATGTTGGCTTTTGATGGCTTTGCGTGGTAATGTAACCTTTTTATATGCTGTAATGCAGAACGAATCATTTTTCTATTGTGCAAACTGCTATGCTAATTAAGATGTTCGTGAGATTACTTCCAACTTCTGTTATGTTGGTTGCGTATTGGTGGGCTGGGAAGTATTACTCTTTTCACAAGTATGTGCTTTTTACAGTCCTCACTATGATATAATGATGCCAACCAAACTCGTCAATATAATTTTATTGCGTCTTCTTTTCTAAAAACACTATGTGACATGCTTGTAAACCCACTATGTGGACCACTTGCCCCCACAATATGTCTAGCAAGCTGCCGTCATCCAGTGCCGCCTGGCCTAGCACAGCTCGTCGTCGCGCACCGCAGGCCCATGGCGCATCACAGCTCGCCGTCGGCGTATCCGAGACGCTGTCCCACGAGACCCGCCTCCTTCTCCCTCCTGGATTTCCCGTCGACGAGGAGGTGCTCAAGCTTGGGACCTTGGGGCGCTCGAGCTCACCGCCGGCTCCTTGGACCTGCGTTCGGTCGCCGTCGTCGCCCGATTGGAGTGCGACCTTGGTCCCGTCCGCACAAGACCGCGGTCGCCATTCGCGGCGAGGAGGAACACGGCCCCATCCTCCTCGTCGGCGGCCAGCAGTCGTCAACCCTTTGGCATGCACAGGGGTCGACCCTGACGGATTCGTCGTCGCGAGAGTGGTCAACTCCGCGGCCGGTTCCACCATGCTAGTGGCCCGCCCCTACTCCGCCGCCCGCCCTGGGGAGCTCCGCCGCCTGCCCCTGCTCGCGGAGGCCGGGGAGCTCGGCCGCCCGCGCCCTGCTTGCGGAGGTAGGGCGCGCGGCGCAGGACGTAGCTCCGGCACCAGCGCGGTCTCGCGCGGATGGGCAGCAACGGCCGTGCAGTGCGCCAGCGGATTTGGCCAAAGTCGCGAATCGAGAGCAGATGGTGGCTGATGGGAACATCCGTTCGTGGATGGGAAGTCCGCAGGGGCGGCGAGGCATTCGACGGCGAGCGTGAGGAGGGAGACTGAGTGCCACCTCTGCTCTGTCCACGTCATTGGCCACGTTGGCATACCATGTCAGCCCCATTGGACCTAAATGAGACCCGAACAGCGATTAGGAACTTCAGTGACACACTTTGTGAGTTCGTAGACCGGGATGACACAGCAGCACAAGTTTGAGGACCGCTAGTGCATTTAACTCCATTTTCAGTGTCATTTGTGAACTGTCACAGGGACATTTGTAATTGCTGTGTATGTTCTATACTAAGGAAAAATAGTTTTATTTGCTAACATAGTTTTAGTCTCAACGTCTCTTCTATTCATGATGTACTAAACGAAGTTTATTTGCTAAACCTGTGAAACTTTGCGTGATGAAAACTAATGAGCGTAATTTGCTGCAGTTAGATTATTCTTCCAAATTAGCCAGGGTTTGTGATGATAGTTTTAAAACTGAGTTTGTCTAATACCCGTGGCTCACACTTGTAACTTTGGACCGAATAAAGTTTAGCCACATATACCAAATACATGTCATCACATAATCATGGTACCGTCCAGCTTTCGCACTTCCACCTGCAGCACGTGGTTGTCGTCTTCCGAATGGTCCTCCGACTCGTCATCGTCATCGACGCACTCGCCCTCGCGGATGGCTTTGAAGAAGCAGGTGTCACCGACCTTGAGTTGGTTGTCCTCAACGAAGTGGTACCAACCGTACTTGAAGTGCGCTCTGACCCCTCTCACCCCCTGCGCGTGGTTCAAGGTCACTGTCCACGACTGACCGCGCATCCACAGTTCCACGAGCCGCCGTCAAGCATATCCATGCGCCTCCTGGAAGTACAATGGCATGTTCTGCGACGGCATCGCCGAGACGATGCGCGAGTTAGATGTGGATGCACTGCATAATGCAGTAAAGCAAAAACTTGCAGCGATGGCAACTCACCAAGTACTGGGACTCCCTTGACCGCAAGTTGCACGGCTTCAGGCACACGATAAATTGAGAGGGCTCAGCCACGGGCAGCAACCTGGCGCCGGTGTTCCCTCTGTTGGCCTGCAGGTATCGATGGCGGTAGGCGGACGTGTCGAAGACTCTTACGTCGAGCGAGGCTATGGCACGGTCGTATCGAAACACGAGCAGCTGGCAGTCACGCAGGTCGTGGGTGCGATAAAACTCCTCCCAACCTTCGGCTAGGTACATGGAGCCGATGTTGTCGCCGACGGAGATGCTGATGCCCCACGTACCCAAGCCTGCACCGGCGACCCACAGGTTCAGCCACCGGCGACCTCTGAGCTGCTGCACGAACTTAGGCGGCAGCACCTGCACACCACGGTCGAAAATACTGATCAACAATTAATTTGTAAGCACAACACCCGGATATCGCATTTAATTAGAAGCAGCACTTACCAGCGATTCCTGGTACATGCCAGGGAGCAAGATCTTGTAGAACTCGAACGTGTTGTCTGCGCACAATAGCAGAGAATAACATATTGGGAGGTTTTGTGTTTGATTAAGTTCAGTACAAGTTTCACAAAGGTATTGAAATTAGAAGCAATTCAAATGCTATTGTTTGGGTGACTATTGTATTCTCTTTTCGAATTGTAATAAGCAATCAAATACAATTGCTGGTTGGGTGTACAGAAGTATGGTATTGGTATTAGACCATTCTTCCACAGCACCTAGACCTGGGAATGGATTGGGGTTAATCCATATCCAACTGGACTTTTGGGACTTGGATATTGTTGGATTTGGACATAGTTGGATATGGACATCCATTAGCATTAGATCCATTGTCGTTGGATTTCACTGGACAAGGGAAACAGGATAATCCATTCCCTGTTGGATTTGTCTGTAGATGGCCGGTGGAGGCCCCCCGGGGGCATGGCGGCGGCAGGGGTTGTGCTGTGCGTGTGCGGCTGACGGCTGTAGCCCTGGCGGAGGGCTGCTGGTGGGCATGAGATGACCCAGCGGCATCGTGCTGGCCATCGGGTGCTCGGAACCCGACAGCCTGGGTAGCGGGCGCTCCTTTGCCGGTGGTGTAGCACTCCTCGGTGGTGCGCGGTGGTGCCCCAACCCTGGTGGATCGTATGGCTGCAGCCTGAAGAAGGTCCGCATAGTGCGATAGTGCCTCGCTGGCGCGGCGGCGGGGCCTAACCACGACGTGCGGGAGGCTCCTGGGGCATGTCTAAGCGTCCTGGTGATCTGTGTCTGTAGCTTTCGTGCAGCTCCCGCTAGAGTCAGTGTCTCCGACAAGCTGGCCATGGCGGAGGGCACGTCGAGCGGCGGTGACCTTGCTGCGACTGATGAGGACGTCCACCGGCAAGCCTGCTGCGCCTGGTGCCGGAGAGCCTACCGCAGTCGGGGAAGACGACCGTCGAGTTTGCAGAAGCCACGCATGGTGAGCTTGGTTCGCCTGGCGCCGGCGAACCTACCGCGGCCGGGGAAGACGACCGTTGAGTTTGCAGAAGCCAAGCACAACGCCGTCGAGTGAGCGTACGTGGCCGGGGATGCAGTGGTGGTCGGGGACGACATTCAGCATGATGTATTTGCTTGTTTGGATTTAGTTGGATGGATTTGGATTAAAATGGCATTGGATTGGAATGGATTGGATGAATAGACTATTTGTTAGGACAGGATTGGATGAGTAGCTAAATTTAGTTCGACATCAACTGGATTTTGTTGATTGGATTTTGGATCTCAATCCATTCCCAGGACTAACAGCACCAGAGGTCAGCAGACGAGGCACTCACCGGTGGAAACTCGCGGAGCTCGCCGCCGGATGGCTTGCCGACAGATAGGATCGACCACACGGTTCACTAGTGTACGGTTGCAAGAAGGGATGGTCGCGGTGTGGAGGGGCGGGGTGTCGGATTTTGGGGCGCAAGGGAGCTACACGGCGGCGCTCGCCTCCTACGCGTGGATGTCACCGGTCGACCATCCGCTCAGCAGCGTGAAGGACGCCGACGCTTACTGCACACAACCCAGGCGCACGTAGGACACTACCTGCCAACCGCTCACGCGACGCCGCCGCCAGCCGTTCCTCCACACAGCCGCGTAGGACGCCACGAAAGTGAAGCTGATGCCGCGCGATATTGGATCATTGTTTGAGTTTCCAATTCATAGGACGTCCAAACAACCGAATTGGTGGCCCTAGATTCGAAATCCTAATTCTACACTCCAATGCAAACATCCAAAAGCTACCTAAATGCATGGAACAGGACGTACCAGCTGCGCCGCCGTGAGCGTACATCTTGCGGCAAGCACTCAGGTCGAATACCATGATGGCGAGCGTAGCGATGACGCTGTCGTAGCGGAACAAGAGAACGTAGCCGTCCAGAAGTTCGTGGGCGCGTGCGAACTTGTCCCAACTGTGCGAGAGGCACATGACACCACTCTTGACGTCGCCCAAGATCTCCACGTTCCACGGCGGCATCCCCTCACCGGCTAGCCGCATCTTCAAGATCTTGGCATCTCCAAGCTCTTGAATGAACTTATTCGGCAGCTTCTGAAAGTAGCAAGATTGATATGTGTCAGCGAAATCTCTTTCTCACCAGATTCGCAACCTAAACAAAGTATGCGATTCGAGCACTTACCAGGGTGTCGTACATGCCAGGAAGAAGAATCTTGAAGAACTCAAGTTGTTCGAAGTTCAAATCTGCCATTGCCTGTTCTTGGCCTACGCTGCACGGACTGTCAGAGGTAGATGAGAGAGGAGATGATTGACACAGGAGCCACAGACCTGGTGATGCCTGGGTACCTGCTGATGGGAGTAGCTTCTATAAGGGAGGCTTTCATGACCAATTCCAGTCGCCATGTCTTGAGACTCTACCCTTTTGACTACCATTGACAGGAAAGACGTTACTATGAGATCCATGCCCCTCCATTTTGGTCGATGAAATGTGGGGTCTAGCACGGTGGGGTTCCCTTGACAGAGACACGATTGCACATGTGCAAACGACATGCGTCACTTGTGTAATTACTGAATCCACTTCCCGTGCATGCCGCATCTTATTGGTTTGATTAAAAACTATTAACTAATTTGCAATCCTATTGGTTTCACTTCAAACTCTCAACTACTCCAAGGTGGGGAAAATGATGAGACATTGAAAGAATTCATTCCAGCAGTGCATCACGTAAAAGATCTATTTCCATTACCAAATGCTAAGAGGCTGTTTGGATCCCTTTAGTCACCTGACTAAATTTAGTCAGATTAAAAGCTTCTAGTCAGCCCATGTTTCGAGGGTGACTAAAACTAGTCAGCATTAAATTGTTCTCCCTCCTACACTTTCTCTCTCTCCTCTCCCCTCCCTCGGTGAAAACCGTGTCGCGAATTGACAGTTTCCATCCCTTTCTCTGCTGCTCGCATCACATGGAGGCCGCGAGCCAGAATGGCTGCCCCCGGCCTCCTCGCCTCCGCCCTACTCCTCACGTCCACGCGCATCTCCGTCCCTGCACCACCATCGCCAGCGCCACCACTCCTCCTCCAAGAGGCCCGCGCCCGCACCACCGCCACCGCCACCGATGCGGGCTACGTGCGGCGCGCAATTCTCCGTGCTCCCACCGGAGCTCGTGCACCGGGCGCTCGCGCCCGCGTGCGCCTCCGACGTCGCGGTGGTCAGCTAGGCGTGCCGCACGTGGCAGGATGCGTTGCGGCCGCTCCGCGAGGCTGACGTTGCATGCTTACAGCCGGCGCGTCAAGCACGGCCCCGTGGCGGGCGGCGAGGCTGGGCTTAGTGGTGGCGGGGTCCTGCGACGGCAGGAACAGCGGGGTCCTGCGGTGGCGGGGTGCTGCGGAGGCGTGCAAGGAGCGCCGTTGCGTCGACGCCCCCGCGCGCGCGATGCGGATGAGGGGAGGCGATTGGGATGGGCCACACAGGATGGCAGGAGGAGCCGATGGGATGATGGGTGTTGGGCCCACTGAATTAACGAGATAAGCAATCAATTAGGTGAGAGAGGGGACTTTAGTCAGTAGAAGTTGGGTCAGTGGTTAGTAGGGACTAAACTAGTTTTAGTCACCCTTAAGTCAGGGGTGTTTGGAGGTTTAGTCACTTTGGTGACTAAAATTAGTCTCTAGTCTCTAGTCACCTGTGGATCCAAACACCCCTACGACATTCAAATATTTAATTCCATCAGGCATTTTTTGAGTACATCCCATGGAAAGCAAATAGAACATTACAAATTCTGATGAAGAAAGAAATGAAGGTTAAAGGTTGCGACAATGTAAATATTCCACACTTGAACAAGCAAAGATAGGTTGCTATTGCAAATCCCTTGTGAAGCTTCATTGCTAGACGAAGCCATAAGTAGTCATCTTCTTCTTTTGTACTTGGCAATGTTATTCTTATCAATCTCCTCCAACTTGTCAGCAACATCTTCAGGCAGAACTATGTTGTCACCACGCATTTGTAGTTTGTCCACGTCAGGAATGAAGAACTCACAATCAAACGACTCCATGTCATAGATGATCCATGCTGCGTCTTCGTAGTCTTCATGTACAAGACCACAACGAGCACACCAGCTAGCGTTGTGGCGAGCTTGGCGACAGGCTTCTCCGAAGACGCTGCCAGTGTGGAACGTCCTGCAGCGAGGACAATCGACCACCTTGTCGTCATCCTCGATGGAGGCCTCCCACCAGCCATCGATGGGGAGTGGGTGGTGGCTAGCGTGGTGGCCGCCGGCGGATTCCGTGGTGACCACGTCTGCCAAGTCGGTGATGGGAACATCCTGGACGTCGTCCACCAAGACGGCGTGCTTGGTCGCGGCTGCGGCGTCATGGAGCGCGCCGATCCCGCGTGCTCGTTCGCAAACTCCGCCGCGCCGCAAGCGTGGCTGGAGTTCATCGATGGCGGGTGGGTGGCGCCCACCGCAGGGGACATCACCAGCTTGGTCGATGAGCACATCAGCCGAGTCGGTGTTGAGCACGTGCTTCGATTCCAGGATCTCCTCCTCCAACCTGTGATCCATGGCGACCAGGGCGATGACGGCGAACCTAAAGTAGGTTTTTTTGCGGTGGAGGCGAGATCTTGGAGGTGGCGAGATGCAACGGAGATGTGGGAGAGTAGGACATGTAGAAGGTGAATATGTGCTGATAAATGCAGGATTTCTATGCCGCTGCGCAACGGTCCGCACGAGACGGCAAAGGCGTTCAAAGGAACCGACGGGCCCTCAGGGGAAGCCAAGGCGTGAATGATTTTGAAAACGGCAAGATCACCCAGAATGTCTGGTTTTTCAGAATGCAGGGAGTACTCGTATGTTGGAAGGAAACTTCGAGCAAGCCCAGCAACTGTAGGCAGTGGCCGACACATCAGCTAGAGACATGAGGTGGAGAAGGGAAGAGAGGAAAAGAGGGAAAAAGAGAGGGTAGGTGCTGCAGGAGCCTCTCTTCTCTCTCTTTCTGCTGGTAGACCCCACACAAATTAAAAATGTGTTTAGAATAATCAACATTGTGTATTCATGAATCAACTTGTCTTATAGACCAACTTTATTGTCCATGCTCAACGCGACGTTGGATGGACTCGTTGCGCACACATCGAGATTAGGAGCGTATTATCATTTGCCAAAATCCCAACAAGAATTAAAATCTTCGGCTAAGCATCAGAGTTCGCCGTGATCCACTTAATATCATACTTCACCGTGATGCCATTTCCCAAGGATCATCTACTACGCTCGGCTACATCTCCATGATCGAGATTGGATGGTGTTGGCCATGGCCCTGGAGCCCAGGCAGTGTTCGCTTCATAGTTCTGACTCCTGGGCCAAAACAACGCGCCGATACATTTACGAATAAGCACTATTTGAACGAACTGCTGTGAAAGAGATGATAAAATGAAGCAAAATTAAAGCTACCAAATGCTACAAGGGTGAGTAAATTGGTTATTCAATCTGCAGGAACAATTCATCCTCAGAACAAGTGAGATAGCAAAGTAAATAGAAATCTCGAGTAGCCCTTGAAAGAAATACAAAGTACATTGCTGGTGACCACGGAAAACGATGGTAATAAAACTCATAATAAAAAAAGGTAGCCAAATAAACAAAATACACGCTATAGTAGAGACATTAACGCCAGCCCCGTCGATACATCATACAAGAGAGTCCAAACTTGTTAGTTTTCTCCGTCAGATGACGACGGCCCGTTCACAAGTGACGGTTGTACGCCGTTTTGGCTGTCAGATGAGGAAGTAACGCACGCATCTGACAGCGGCACTGGTCGGTGGACACGCGACGCTTCAGTTTCCCAGTTGGGAAGAAGTTCGCCGTCAGCGTAAAGTCGGTAATGACGTGGTACACCTGCTTATCGAGCTGAAGGGCCTCCACCGCCATCGACACTACCAAAATGAATATGGCTACGGTCGCGTGGCTGAGGTATCAGCGACAGCTGACGCAGAAGATCAGTGCATTGTGCCTCCGTCTCGTACACGATGATGTCAAGCCAAGCCTCTGAAGATACTGGCATCGCGTAAAACCCAATAGGCAAGTTGCTTGGATCAACTGTGATCGTCAAAAACTGCTGAGGCGGGCGTGGGAAGTCCGGTGGGGGATGGCTTTCGATCATCACTTCAGCTTGCTGAAATCCACAAGAAAATGCAACTGCGTTTAACAGAATGCTGACAAAAACATGACTATGAGAAAATAAGAATTGCTATACCATCGAGTAAGCGCTGTTTGCCATTGGAGTCTGACTCGTACACATGATTATAGGTGTTTGGGAGTCGTTGTAGATCTGGTTCTGGGGCAGCTGCCTTTGTTTTGCTTGATTGGGGAGAAACGTATTCTTATAAGCGTCCTGCCTTCGTTTATGATGAGGACGGAGATCCAAGTGCGATGGCTGACAGCATCGAATATTCGCGCCTCGGGTTTGTGCGAAGCGACAAAGCTCGTGAACTTTATCAAGTGAAAAGCTGAATTAAGGACAGCGGGGCGCTGTATTTTTTACCAACGTGGCCAGGGAACAAGCAGACATGACCGTGTATGCAGAGTACAGGAATCTGTGCCAGCTTTTCATTTCGAAAATACTGCATGATAGATCAACTCTGACAGCTTTTTCTTTGCCTCGAGACATCGTGGCAACTCTGCCACCTTTACCAGCGACATCACCTTCTTTTCTTCAAAGTTGCCGCAATGATGCGATAGCTTTGAATTATCTGACAAATCAATTTGTTTATATTTTGATATGATCAACGTACCATACGACGCAGGTATTTAGCTAGACAAACCCTCCGTGCAAATGAAGTTTGCAAAGTAGTCCGGCCACACTGTTCTTCTTCCTCATTGGAATAGCCACGCACATAACTGTACTAGACGAACTCCTTCAAGCATCACCGAAGCTAGCTCGGGAGAAATGTTTTTTTAAGGTTCTATGTGACAACAACACAACAGCGTATTCGACCGTATCGCCATCAGATAAGAACTTCATTGAAATTAGAATCAACATCACTACAACTACGAGCAATGGAAGCCCTGCAATCGAGACAGACGGCGAGAAACCCTAGCAATCATATACCCCTAACAATAACTGCAATCATATACCCCGGCAGGGCCTCCGCTAACGCACTAATACGCTGTATAAACACATGGTGTTTGTGACTTACCGTATGAAACAGATTTAACACTTGTGTTTGTGTTGCATACCAATGCTCGTTCTTTATACAGGTGTTCGTTCAGATACCGTTTCATTAGTTTGACTACAAGTGATGTCATGGTCAGAAAATCATTAAAAAAACTGTACATAATGTTGCATTCAAACAGAAAATCACCACATACATATCATCAATCATGCACATGGCACACCTCTAAGGGATATCAGATGGGAACTCATCTTCAGAAGGACCAACTAGAACCAGCAACACAAATCCTGAAAGTACAAATGACAAACCACACACCCACAGTATTAAGGAATGTTTTGCTGAAAAAAATTTCTCAAGCTGCGAACACAATAGAAAAATCAAGACCAAGGACAGTAGCCATGTCGCAGCAGCAGATCGAGCTCGAACTTGAGACGTGTTGGTGACACGCATTGCCTCGGTTGCATAGTGCGATATCAAGAAAACACAGGAGAAAGCGGCGATGGAATGACCAACATCGACACGACTGCCACCATTTGCCGCTACAATACTAACAAGCGAAGCAGCAAGCATCAAGAACATAAGCGAGGCCATGCGTAGCATTTTATTTGTTAGAATGCGTTGGATTAGATCCCGACCTATAGCTTTTGGTATATATAGGAGCCGAACCTAGCAAGCACGTCAGAGTTTCCACTTCGTGAATGTGTTGTTTCTTTTATTTTTGTCACATGGGCATCGATGTAATTCAACAAAATGAAATGTATGAATTGTGGGGAGGTTGTTTTGTTATTAGCAACGGCTCCAAATAACAATTTTAACGAAACTACCCGTGCATTAAGAAGTTGGTTTGTCCTACCGTGTCGATGCGGCAACTCCAAATGTCATGCCATGTCGTTTCAATCGCCCCTGTCATGTCGTAGCTCTCATCTCCACCACGTCAATTGCTCCTATTTCGCCTCACCCTTGCCAGCGAAGCCCCGTTGGGAGCCGCTGGCCAATGAGTCCTGCTTCGTAACACTGTTGGTAATTCTATGCCTCCACCTCCGACGAGCATGGCGCGCGTTTCGCCGGCGCCATACTCAAACAACAACAACGTTGAGGACCAGGTGTGTCCGAGGACCAGTGGAGGGTCGCTCCTTAGTGATGAGTGATTGACAATGTTGTGTAGACTGATGCTTGGCTAAGTGTGCAGGTACAGGTTGTAGCTTGACTCGTGTCGGTGCAGGTGAAGAACAAGTGCGAAAGGCCTTAGCCGTGGCGGCCTCCAGGTGATGGAGAGGCAAGTAGGCTTGGTTCGATGGACCCGGTGGCCGATGGGGTCAAGTGCGAGCCGTGCGGTGCAAGACTAGCGGGCTGAAGTCGTGAACATGTGCCGGTGCAAGGTAGCGGGTCGAGGCCGAAGCTTGCATGTGGGGTTTGTTTGTTTACCCACAAAACCATCGGAGGATGGTTTCTTGGTTTGGGCCTCAAAACCAAGTCCGGAGGCCCAAGGTGACGGAGACGGTGATCCTATTTGCTTACTTTGGAGATCAGACAATGATGATATTAAATAAAGAAAATACCACAAGAGAAGGTGTCACACGCGGGGCCCACACCCGCTGACTGCCACGTTGTCGGAGTTTTATATCCGGCAACCTCCATACGGGGTACCCGTCGGAGAGTAGATAGTGGGGGATCGCCAGACCTGGAACTCGAAGGTATGCGTGAGGACACAAGACACGAGATTTATACAGGTTCGGGTAGCCAGAGTAGCGTACCCTACGTCCTGTTTGGAGTAGTATTGCGCCCTGCGCTTGGTGTTGTTCCCCGGAGGGATTGTGTTGTCCTCCTAGGTACCCGGCCCTCCTTTATATAGTCCAGGGGGTGGGTGCCTAGTCGGTTACAAGGTAGGAGTCCTAGTAGGATTACACAGAACGAGTCCTAGTAGGATTACAGGGGAATTCTAGTAGGAGTTCGTGTTCTTCCTTCCTTGCGGTACCCGGGGTGTATGCCCGACAAGCCCCCGAGCACTTTGTAGTCGAGAGTAGTAGTTCGAGTAGTCTTGAAGCCTCTTCGAGTAGTTCTTGAGCGTCCTCGAGTACTGCTTGGAGAATTCTTCAATAGTACTTGAACTGCCACGAGGCTGGAAGGTGGTCCAGCTCATCTGTCTTGAAGTCGAGATTTATATGGAAGTGTGATTGCAAAATCGCACTCCATATGGAGTAGCCCCCGAGCCTTAGGTTGAGTTGTGGATTCTGGCTGAGGGTCAATGTTGATTCTGCTTCCGTCTTGAAAAAATCAACTGATGGGTGTAGCCTAGTAGCCCCCGAGCCTTGGAACGATTGAAGAATCAATCCAAGGGTCTTCAGTGTTTGCGGAAGTCATCATCCGAGTACTCTTGTAGTGTTCAGCCCCCGAGCTCGTCGCCAGGTGAGCCGTAGGAGCCACGTCGAGTAGTTGTTGGTGCTGAGCCCTCGAGCTAGAGAGCTAGCAGAGACTACTCGAGTTGTTGTCGAGTAGTGATTTGGTGTGTAGCCCCCGAGTTTGGGAACTAGCCGCACCGGTGAAGGTACGCGGAGCGTCCTGGGAAGTCGTCGCCGAAGCTGGACCTGAAAGTAGAGATGCGTACATTATTTAACATATTTGTAAAAATTGAATCTACAAGTGACAGATACAAGATACAAATGTGTATGTAAATGTAAATGTCATGCGTCATTCTCTTGTTTCGGTCGTAAGGCGTCGAGTAGTTAGCCTGATGCGGTTAAGCGCCCAGTCTCTTTGGTCGCTGTTTAGCCATAGCCGCTGGGGGCGTGGAGGCATGACAGGAGAGCTGGTTTAAGCGCCCGGTCTCTGAGGAGCCTGTTTAGCCATAGCCGCTGGGGCGTGGAGGCATGACAGGAGAGCCAAGGCTTTGCGCGGATCGAGGCGTGTGCTACTGGAGTGAGACCATTAAGAGGTAGACGAAGGTAGTCGGCATGGCGACAAGAGAGAGCGTGATTGCTCGTAAAGTAGTCATTGAGACTGTTCCGCATGGTGGAGAGAAGAGAGCGCGTGTTGTGCGCAGTGCCTCCTTAGGGTGTAGCCGTTGTGCGCCAGCATTCGGTACAAACCCAAGGTAGAGTTGGCACGGTGTAGCTCTACTGGCAAGTAGCCGCGAGAGGCGTACACGAAGTAGTCTTCGATGTTGATTCCTGTACGCGGAAAACAAGCCAAAGAAAAAATTATTGAAATAAGTGACTTAGCTTGATTCGCGGACGAGAGTCGATGAAGCCGTGGCGATCGGCGATGGAGCCGCGACGGTTGTTGCTGAAGTCGACTAGTTGGACTCGGTTCCGACTAGTTGTTGATGACGTGGTAGCCGCTCTCGACTAGTTTATTAGTCGAGATGAGTAGTCGAAGTAGTCGAGGCAGTCGTACGTGACCGTGGTAGTGCTTGCGTACGTCTCTTGTGCGCGCCAAGCAAATATTCTGGAGCTTCCTGGTGCGTGGCCGGTGTACGTGTAGTAGAATTCTTGTCCAATTTGTTTTGGACGCACCACAGGGCAGCAGTAGCGAACTCCAGAGCTGATCGCTTCGATCGGCGTGTAGGCTTGGAGCCTTGGAGGTGTTTCCTTGCTGTCGCACAACATGTCCCGATCGGTGACGTATTGTTCTGAATCGAAATCGGATTTCGTCAGGAGCACGGAACTCAGGCTCGAACTCGGTCTTCGTCGGGAATGCGGAGTGAATCAACTTTGTCGGTGTAGATTTGTCTGCTTCGAATTTCGATTCAATGACCTGCTTTTCGCCGATTGATTTTGAAAATTGTCCTTCAAATTCGCCAATGATCGTGACGATCGCCCCACGATGGGCGCCAATGTCGGAGTTTTATATCCGGCAACCTCCATACGGGGTACCCGTCGGAGAGTAGATAGTGGGGGATCGCCAGACCTGGAACTCGAAGGTATGCACGAGGACACAAGACACGAGATTTATACAGGTTCGGGTAGCCAGAGTAGCATACCCTACGTCCTGTTTGGAGTAGTATTGCGCCCTGCGCTTGGTGTTATTCCCCGGAGGGATTGTGTTGTCCTCCTAGGTACCCGGCCCTCCTTTATATAGGCCAGGGGGTGGGTGCCTAGTCGGTTACAAGGTAGGAGTCCTAGTAGGATTACACGGAACGAGTCATAGTAGGATTACATGGGAATTCTAGTAGGAGTTCGTGTTCTTCCTTCCTTGCGGTACCCGGGGTGTATGCCCGACAAACGTGTCGCACCCCCACTGGCCGCCCACGCCCGCGGGTCAACGCCGCCAGGCCAAGGCGTCACGGGCGCAGGACCCGCCTGGCCACATGGCGGTGCCGCTTTGGCCCCAGCGGCGACGCGCACGTCTGGGCACTGCGTGCGCGGTTTCGCGCGAGGGAGCCGGGCCACGGGACACGCGGCACCTGCCGGTTGGCCCCGCCTCCCTGCCGTGGATCGCCATGCCTGGGGCGCGTGCTCACCTGCGCGCGGGAGCAGGCCGGCGGGCCGGGACAGGTGGCGCCCCCGCGATTGGCTGGCGCGAGTCGGTTCCCGGTCTGCCCACGGTTCAGCATGGTTTTCTCCTTTTCTATGCCGGTTCAGCACTGGTTCCTCTGGTTCAGGCCCGGTTCTCGCCCTTAGGATTCGGTTTTCACCCGGTTCTTTCTTCCACCACCTCCAGTGCCGTGCATGGCACTGTTCCTGCGCGAGGGGCCCACCAGAAGGCTAGAAAATAGGGGGAGAATGGAGCACAAACACCCTCAAGGCAAGCCCCCCCTTGCCTATAAATACAAGGGGAGGGGGTCATTTGAGACAGACCACTTCACCCAAGGATGAGAGTTTCCCTTCAAAGGAGAGGCCACTCCTTGGTAGATTAGAGAGTAGGAGAGTGAGAGAGGGATTTGTATCTCCATGGATGCTTCGTTCTTCAATTAGAGTAAAGTAAGTATTTCCGCATTTTCTATTTAGACTAAAGTGAGAGTGATATGTTCTTGTGTTCTTCGCATGTTCATCTTTTAGAGGCGCGTGTTCTTCACGAACACGCCCCCTCGATCTAGTTGATTAGGTGCACAAGTTTGTATCCTGTTTGTATGACTTGTCTATTAGAATAAAGTGGATATGCTTGCATGCTCTGATTAGAATAAAGTGTGTTTGTGATTCCTTTCTAATAGTTTATGCTTGGTTGCATGAGTAGTTTTTTCCCTCTGCTAGTGCGTAGATCCTGGGTTCATGCGTTCATCTGCTGCAAGTCGTTGGTATACGTTGGAAGCATAGTACGGGGTTGAGTACTCTCCTGTATGCCTTTAGTATAAGCTAGTAGTGCCTATAGTGAGTGAGATCAGTTCTCTTCCGTGGTCGTAGTTGTATAAGTACAGAGTGCCGTAGTTCGTTGGCTACGACAGTAACCACAGCGTAGACGCAGTTGTCACGCTACCGGTTATCATTCGTTCGACTTATCCCAAGGTTAGGTAGAGGCAGTCCAGGTGGTGGTGATAGCCTGTCTGGCCCTCATTGATCCTCCGCAGCTGGATACAGTCAGAGCTCCGTTCCACATAGATCCGTGTGCCAGAGTCGCCTGTTAAGTCAGGGCTATCGGTACCCTAAGCCAAGTTCTATCTAGAGATCGACCTTTAATCTCATCTATAGTGCTATCTTTAGGAATCCTCTCTATCCTTGCCTCTTATCTGAGTGCGTCCTTGGACCGACTAGTACGAAGGTAGTGCACACACGTTCCCTTGGATTCGATACCCTTGGAATACTCTAAGGTGAAAGCTACAACGGTATCCGTGCGCTTGCGGATTTATTTCGTGTGTCGCTAAAATACCCAACAGTAGGTTCGTAGGGTACATGCACAGATTGCGTCGTCCACCACTGCATGTACTAGAGATGACGTTGCCGCACTTCGATTTGACATGCGTACGCCAAAAAAGATATAGAATAGACTCTGTCGACGCTGGCTGATAAAGATTCAGTTGCAGAGTCGATGCAGTTCGGCAGCTTTAGCACGGGACATGATTGACCGCATGCATCTTCTTGTACCAAATCTTGTAAGGTGTAGTAGATGCCTGAACACCCACGGACAGGGCAGTTCGAATGGAGGACTGAGCAACTAGGACGTGTATATAAAAACGTCTAAACGTATCGTAGTAAACAAGTATATGGAAATTAAACAAATACATTTGTTGCGGTTGAGCGTACATTATGACATGCATAGATTGAAAAAAGGTTTACACGCACTGTGTTGTCCCTAAATAAGTACGGTTGAGTAATTGGGCGAATTGTATACGCGCAGCTTTGGGCAAGTGCTGCCAAATGATGCAATGCCTTTTTTGAAGTTGACGCCGCTCAGTGCGCGGCGACAGCTTTCCCTGAGTGGGTTGAAGTGGTGGTCGACTTAATGTGCAGACAAATCGAACGAAACTTGTGTCGCTTCTTCTTGCTGGAGGCACATCATTTGACTTCTTGGTAATTTGTAAAGTCCTCCATGGATGTGATCGCTGACATTCTATCAAACTTTTTCCATCATGGAGGACTTTAGTGGTAGGCGCACATTACATTGCTACAAGCCACCTAGAAGCACCATATGGAAAAAAGCACTTTAGATGGTGCGACACCTTGATAGAATTACCACTGGATCTCTCAAGACGTGAACAACTACCCTAGTTCGAACAACACCACCACCAATCCCCAAGGTCTGTGTAAAGAGAAGGACTCGTGTTATAAACAGAGGTCAAGCGAGTTGTAGGAGACACGAAGAATCCATTGTTGGTTTCTTCCAGGAGTTTGGAACTCCTAGAGCAACTATGGACCAATGTGTATATGCTCCACCCAATCAACGTCGTCTATCAAGGCAACTCATCTACTTATCGTTCTTTTTATTTTTAATTAATTACATTGATTTCATTTGTAGCAATCTGAAATGGTGCGTGACAACATCGGTTTGCCATGTACATGCAAAGTGATACTTGAGTCCAAATCAAACTCACCATCTGAGGGTCCTCCAACCATCATGGGGCGAAAACCAAACGCGGTATGTTTCTCAATCAAAACACATTCGCCTGTTCTGTTGATTATGGTGTTTTCTTTGGTTGACGAACAGGTTCGACTGGTCGGAAGGATAGGACATATCAATATCCGTGAGACCCATGATGATTTCCTCATGGACGACAGCACCGGATGTGTTGCCTCACGCTACTGGCTAGTTGGAGATGTTACAGACAACATCATGAAGAAGCTTAGGTATTTGAAAACTTTTTATCCCTGCTGTCGTTTTTCTTTGTGTACATAAAATGTTTAGAATAATATTTGTAACAGTGAAGGGCAGTACGTTGAGTTCGTTGGTAGGCCAGATATTAAACAAGGGGTTGTAACACTCACATCTTTCAACGTTAGGTACCTATAGTTTGTTTCACTATGCCATTGTATCAAGTACCTACATACCCTGGTCAGCCTCTTAATTTTGTTTATACCAACTATATATCATCTTGACACCCTACAGGGCTGTGACAAATTTCAACTTAGTGACGATACACTTCCTCGAATGTTGCAAAGTATACCTCACAATACGTAACGAGGTAACTGGTACTTGGCATTTATAGCTTAATACACGACGGTAGAGTGATAACTTGTTCTATATATTCGTTGCAGATTAAATCAGCATCCGCAATGAAACAGAGTATTAAAAATTTCAAACATGTATATGCGCCAACTAGTGACGATGTACCTGGGCAGCTGGTCGTTACTGCATGCAATAACGACGTGCTGGTGGTTTCACCGTTTGGCCAAAAAGAATGCTCAGTCACCAAGGCCAACTGCTGTGAAATCTTAGACAGGCCTCCGACGCCATCTGAACCCAAAGACAGGCCTCGCATCCGAGCAACAACTTCAGGCCCATTAATGGTACAGGAAGGTCAGAATCTATTCAATCTATCCGTTGAGGATGATGGAATCCCACCTAAACGGAAACAACTGACCCAAACGATCGAAGATGCGATCGTTCTTTTCCTGTCCCAGAGCAAGGCCGGGCAAGTTTATTTTTTTGATGACTTCTTACGGCAGTAGACATAAACTAAACACTAACATTTGCTTATGTAGGGTTACTAATCTTGGAGTCAGTATCGATTCTATTGCAGAAGCTGTGGAAAAACCCAAGGAAGCTGTAAGGTTCATCTATTTATTAAATATGTCGCTTGGATCAAACATAAACAAACTCTTCGAATTAAACCATTGCATTGTATTTCTGACAGATGCGCACTCGACATGCTCATGGACTTCGGACTTGTGTACTCCACCATCGACGAAGATCAATTCTCTGTGACTGGAAGTTCCTCATGATACCTTCTGTAACCTCAACTAAATACTAGGAGATGGATTTCAATAGCTATCTAGAACACTTGATATAATTTGCACATTTACGCGTAAGCCACCACCGTACTCTGTTAACCGAAATGCACACAAATCACCAACATGCAGACCAAAATGCTTTGCAAACTGTAGCCAGCCACTTGAAATCCGCGCGATTTTGTCGCTTCCTCTAGAAATCTTGCCAGCAACGAGGATTGACGATCCCTCCGCCCGTATAAATGCTATTGTCGAACCAAATGGTACAAAGGCCACTAAAAACCGACGATTGAAGTACTGTCAAAGCAAGGGAAATATTAGATTCTCAGTTGCGAGTGTGTATGTGTATATTTTGAAAATAAATATTGACGAACCAGCATGCCCCTGCAGATGTTGGTAGGCGTCATCCTACAGATATACATCGGCATGCTCCCGCCGCGAACGAAAATCTGACAGAACACATCATGATCTTCGGGCGTCGGCCTCAGGCGCGGGCCCACGACGTATGTTAGTGGAACCTGGTCCCTTGATTGCTCTGTAGGTGCTGGTGACAGGAACTGTCGTTTTCAGTGAAAAATCTTACTTGATAATAAACAAATTGATATTCATTACCGATGCTTCTATCTGGACACAAGGAGTTTGAAGGCACGAGCTCGCATCCGACCGGATCGATGAAAATAGCCTGCACTGTAGATCCTTCTCCAGCGGAGAAGAAAACAGCGTCGCCTTCAGTCACTCCTGCAATATCGAGCACAACAGACCAGCCACGGCCTATCAAGATTTCTTCACCTCTATCAAACACCTCCACATACAAAATTATACCGTTACGTAGTGCAATTCCTACGTTCTGCCCTACAAAGGGATGGAAAAGATGTGTGGCTTCCTTGGACAATTTCTGCTGATAAGCTGAATATTAGTCACATGAATCTCGAGACGTACTATATGGTTTTAGAACTTACCAATCCAAGCCCTGCCCCGAGACCTAGTTTGTGTCCTACTGACATATGAGAATGAACACAGATCACAGAGATCTACTTCGGTCTATTGCTGGTGTGGTGAATAACTGGATTAGATCTGTGAATGGTATGAGTCTATTGCATAGGTATTTAACTTCAGCGCATACCTTTGGAAACACCGGATTAGACGCGCGCCTCCGAATTTGTTTGAATTGCTCAGAGATCTAGATTTTTGAACGAGGGACTAAACGGTATATGGAAGAAATCAAGAAATCTATTCTGCTTGCTAGAGAGGGGAAGTGAATGAGCTGGGGTAGGCAGAAGCGAAGGCACAGGTGTGCCCCTCTTATCACTACGAGCGAACTGTTGGAGGCTGAAGGGGGTGCCTTCCAATTTAATATCGAATTTATTGTTCCGTCAGATATACTGCTTGTCAGAGACCATAATTACAACAATTATTGCCACGGCCGGTACTACTTGAAAGTAAATAGTACTAGCAAGCTTACAAAGTAGCATAAAATGAGAGGATACATATTTAAGCAACTTCTGACGGGAAGACCGCATTACAAAACAACATAAAACTCGCCGATAGCATAAATCTACTACTATAAGATTATATTGGGATAAAGTAGTGATGTCAGAGACCCATCATCTCTGTCAGGTTGTGGATCTCGAGGTTGAGCTTGTTGTGTGTTGCTTTAGCGAATAAAAGAGCCAACACATCTTCCTCACGAGCTCGGTCAAGCATGACTTGCCAGGGTCCACATATGCACAACGCACCACGGTGCAACCTAACCATCCTACAGCAACGGCTGTGCTGTGCACCGCAGACTGAAATAGTGATGCGTCGAGCGCTTGTCGGTATGTGCGGGACAGCATACTCGGCTGGTATGCACTTCATGTGCATGCAGTAAAAAAAATACATATCATTAAATATTCGCATATTAGATTGTTTTTATTCGAGGAGAAAAATAATGCACATACCAACCCAATCTCGTTCCAGACAGCTGAAGATATTGAGCAGATCCTTATCAACACGCGATAACTTTAGCAACACACCGCACAATATTGAGCAGATCCTTATCCACGAACAACCCATTGTCTTTGAAGTACACGTGATATCGTTTAGGTCTAACAACACCCGTCAGTCCTGCATTAATGACAACAAAAAGTAAAACGACGACGCAACAAATTGGCTACTGATAAGTGCACTGATATGAGCCCACCTGGAAGCGAAGGGATATGTTGACGACCATCTGTGCCGAAAACAAGTAAATCAATTGAACATGGGCCTGTGTAGGTGAATACAAAAACAGACCCTGCGACAACGCATTCTCTGAAGCATAGAAATGCCCAACCAAAGCCCAACTACAGGATTCCACAATGGTCCCTTGTAACAATTGCATCGTACTGGGACCCCCGCCCCAATATCGTGATGGTAATACGCCCCACTAAATCCAAGGAAGGTATGTGTTCATACTCAAGATGCAGTTCCTGATCCCAAATGCAACACATCGTCACGCAAAAAAAAAACAACAATGGTGCTGCTATGAAATGTAACAAAACTTCTACTCACCAGTTGTTCTAGTTTTGCCTCGTCAAGAACAACCGCATATATAGCACCAAGAGATTGCTTAGGTCGAGACGTCGCTTCACCAGTGTAACTAATCTGATCTGAGGTGTTAGTAAACTAAGAGTGTAGGCATTTTATGAACAATAACAGGAAATGCCATACCTCCGTCACCGCGTCTGGGACAGTTTGTACTGCACAATCATCGGTCTCTGGTACCGAGCTAATCAGAAGAGACGAGCCAGCGGTCTCTACCATGGTTTATGATCCAGTGGCAAAAACACATTGACTGAATGTTGTGTATATGGATAGAGGTTTTGGTTCCATGCATGGATCTTATATAGGGCAGTCCGTCCAAATTTTCTGGTTGGAAGGGCGGGTAACTCCAGCAAAATTTCAAATTTCAAAACACATTCACTAGTGCGTGAGCCTGTCTGGATGCGGTAGTGCAGGAGGGTGTATGTGCGCGAGCAAAAGCGGGAGGTGCATCAGGTCGACCTCTGCAAAACCACCACATTATACAATGTGGTGCGTGTGGTCAGTACGACGCCACTGCTACCAAGCGGAATGGGGAAAATCTCTGATATTAGAGGATGAAATTAGGCACTAGAGAAATTTGTGGATCAAAATCCGGTGTAGTGGCTGAAGCGACTGCACGTTAAGTACTGGACACAACAACAACCGTCCGTTTAGAGGATGGAGAATCCAGATCGACTGCTACAGTGGTGGCCTGAACAGTTACCGGAGTGAAAAGTACCGATATGAACAGTTGCGCGCAGTAGTGACCACTACTGCCCCTCCCAACTGCCGATTGCTTACGTTGCGGCCGCAGTTACAACTGCACCGGATCCTGGTCCGAAATTTGTGAACTGCTGTAAGCAGAGCTGTACATGGCTTTGGTTCAGTACAAACGTGGCCGTGTACCCTCGCAATGACATGCGAATTGTCCCGGCACTTCCCAAGCGCGGGCTCGGAGGCTGGGACAGGACAACAGCGTCCGAAAGCCAATGCCAGCTCATTCGTCTGACTTGCCGCGCGCGCACACCGTCAGGCACGTGTCCCCCGTGCGTCGGTACCACGCGATACGGGAGACGGCTAATTATTACCTTCATATTAATTCCATCTTGCTGATTGTGACGCTTATGTGGCAGTAAATGTGTGCAACAGAGAGGGGCAAACACTAAGGGCATGCTTGGACGGAGGTGTTAGTGTTGGTTTGACGCAAACTAACACGAAAACTAACACTTTGCTCCCAAGTGCATGTGTTAGTTATGTGTTAATTGGAACTAACACCCCTAAAAACTAACACCTCCAAGAGGTGGTAATTGATGTTAGTTTGGTGGACCCCACCCGAGCAAGAGGCAGATTTGTATCCGTAAATGGTTGCAAAAAAATCATTAAATGCAAGCTAACACATGGACCCAAGCATCTAAAGGTGTTAGTTTGTTAGGTGTTATTTGGGGGTGCACAAAACTACCACTACCACTAACACTAGAGAACCATAAGACTCCAAGTCTTGCTTAGACTCCAAAACTATCATAACTTTGAGATAATAGATCCTCTTAGGGCTTGTTTGGGAGCACTCTGCTCTACTAAATTTAACTCCACTCCAAAAAAAATACCCAAACACCTGAACTAGCTCCGCTCCACTCCACCTTTTTTTGGAACTCCTCAAGAGGTGCTCAGAATGAACTACAAGTTGTGGAATTATGTGGAGTTGTTAGAGTGAAGTTGGTGGAGTAGAGTTATTATTTTGGAAGTCATGTGCTCGCAAAGAGGCCCTTAGACTCTATGTCGAGTCAGCACTGTGAGTGCCCTCAGACTGGCGAATCGGCGTCACAGACTCGACAACTGTAGGTTAGAAACCTAGAATTTTGTATTTAACAAAAACAAGTTGAAACAAGATTTTCATACCCATAATGATTCAATCTGGAAAAATCCCAAATACAAATGTGCTACAACTCATCATCATCTAAAACTGTTCATATGGTCGTTTCTATATGACTGTTTTTGGTATTTTTTATATGACTTCGTTTGGTCAGTTCTAATTTTGAGTACTAATATATTTCAAGTGGAAACGTCAACATCAACAAAACTATGTAACTCATAAGCATGAACAGACTTTATTTGGGTCACTTTTTAATTTTGAGAATATAGTACTATACGCTGGCCATCCAACCTTCATTCATTCACATGGTATAAGAAATTATGCCACACGCTTGTCAATTTTGTAGTACATGTTATTACCACTTTGAATTTTGACAAAAGCGACCTAAATAAACATTGTAGATCTTGATGAGATATTGATTGTATTTCTCATTTTTTGAATCTGAAGACCTTTTCTGCATATAAGAAAGACATGTGGGGTCGATCAGAGCCATTGACGTGTCGGTCCAACTATTGAAATTCAGTTACACACTGGCCATTTCCTATGTTTGGGTACTGATTTGTGGGCCAATAAATGTCAGGGTCCACATGTCATAGACGTTTGGGTAACTGCCCTTACCCCTTCGTTCTCGCACTCCGCCCATACGAACCGCCGCCCATTCGTCTCGCTGCTTCTCTTGCAATCTTACCATTCCCAATACGTCAAAGGGAACCACCTCACTGTCGCAGCCCCACTCCGATCAGTTTGCACACCGAACCACCGCCCGCCACTCACAAGATCAAATCTAGTGTCGGCCACCATCACGAAGATGGAGTCGTCGTCGACGGCAGAGTCCACGGTTTCTAGGAGCCCACAGACTGCGCCCACAGTGGTAGCGAGGGGACTCGCGGCCTCGGCCCCGACACGAGCAGGAGCCCGTCCATGATGTTCCGCTGGGATTCAAGAGGGAGGACGTTAACCCGCCTCGTATGCCTCTCAAGCGGAAGGCAGATGACGCTAATCTGCTCGGCATCGACAAGAAGCCCAAGACGGATGATGCTTCGTCAAGCGAGGAGGAGGAGTACCCACATAAATGGCCGGATTTCAACTGGGAACGCACTGTAAGTTTTGTTCGTCCTATAAAATTATTTTGCCAGCTTTGCAACTGCAGAACCTAATTCTTAATTTTACTGATGATCCACATGAATTAAGTGATTGATTCTTTGTGTGAGGAATTGTTCCTGAGTTCAAATTAATTATATGAGTTCAATTTTAGGATTTCTTAGATAGAATACCATTTTGGGCATTCAGTGGTACCTATAAATTAAAGTTGCAACATGTAGTATTAATCCTTGTTTCCATTTCATAATTCAGGAGGATAGGCGCAAGGTGACGTACGAGCTGAACTTCCCCCGAGTCAGGATCTTCGCCGAATGCACTGAAGACAACGATGATGAACTCTGCAGGCCCATCAACCGTAAGGGCCCTCCTGACGCCGAGGTATTACCTTCGTTCCCTAAGATCTATTTGTGCAATATGCAAATTTTGATGTACAGGTTTCTATAATGCATAATTAAAACATTGCAGATCGAGCGGATGTTGGAGGAGCTTCGCGTGGCGATCAAGCACTGGACTTATACCCCCCTAGTAGCATACCACCCACCTTCAAGTAGTAGCTAGTAATTGCTACATGTAATCAACTAGGAATCATGACTTTTGTTTAGTGACCTACGAAGGAAAACTCTCAAGGTTAAGACCAACATTTTTTTGATGTTCATTCTTGCGCTTACATTGCTAGTTCTTTTACTCCACATGCGTCAAATGATGGAAACTGCATTTGCTAGTTGTGAATTAGTTGCAAGGGAAACACTTTGCTTGATCTACATTCGGCACTATGTCGCATGATCTTCCTCTCTAAAAGTGCAGCCAGCATGGGCTTCGAGGATCTGGCAAATTTGCGTTCGAATATTGTTGTACATTGTAAAGCTGTGCATGTATGTCAGGAAGACCACCAAATTTCACAAGAAGATGGGCAGCACGACCGGCGGAGCACAGCTTTCTGCGAGGAGCTGTGTTGTGCTTGTGCGGCTGGGGGCGGTGGGTGTGTGTGGAGGGGTGGGGCGGTAGAGGCCTAGGAGGGCTACTGGCTACTGCGGCTACTTCCTTCCGCAGTGCCTCGATTGAGGGCGAACCATGCGCAATAGTATCTGTCAGGCTTTTTCATTTGCAAAACTGAGGCGGCACAACAAGTGTTCAAATCTACAAACCCTTGTAGAAAAAAAATGACAGTTTCTGTGATTTGAAGCTTGCTGGGGCCCACCGTTCATTACTCCATCGGCAACCTTGCTCAACGCGCCTCCCTCCTCCTCACTGCCTCACACCATTCTTCCTTACTGCCTCACCGCGGCTCCCTCGTCCTCCCTGCATCCAACCCACATCCGGTTCTTCCTTCATTCTTTCTTCGTCCTCCCTGCATTCATCCAGCTTCCTCCGATCCAGTCATGACTTTGATAGATACAACCTCTTCATCTGCTGCTAGCACACCAACCCAATCCTCCTCCTGATCTGATTCCCAAATTCCTCCGGTATCAGATCCAGCAATAGCGTTCCCAAAAGATCATCGATATACATTCTCCACAGGATTCAGCCTCAATGTCATATATAATTTGGTGGATAAGCTTAGTCCTGTCCATCGGGCAGATGTACAACAAGTGGGTTTCGGTTTCTTGCTCCATCTTCCACCTCCAAGTATGGAGAAGATCAGCCGCAAGTTCCATTACTGGTTGATGTGCCGCATTGATGCTACGGATCGATCCATTGCTGACGGGCATGGACACAAAATCCATCTCGCCTGGGAACAAGTACATTCTCTCACTTGTCTTCCCATGGGGTCAAAGCGCATCGACCGGCTGCAACCAGCAGCTATTCCACATCCCAGCTGCAGTGATATCAGGCATGCGGTGAAGTAGATAACAGGGCGATTCACCTCGAATAGTGCACTGCTACAAACATTTGGGAAGATGATGCAGGAAGAGCCAACCCTGGAGTCAAGGAAAAAGGTTCTTGCTTGCTTCGTTGCCTTGGCAGTGAAGAAATTCCTTGCTCCGTTTGGCGGCTGCGGGTCAAAGCATCCAGCCTTATTATCAGCTCTCTCGGATCCGTTTAAGATCTCTGATTTCGATTGGTGTTCATTTGTGGTGGATGAGTTGATCTCAGAATCTAGATTTCTAAAGGCTGCATCAAGAACATGTACTTCCGCCAGCGTATCGTGTGGCGGATGTCTTCTCACCCTCCAGGCAAGAAACTTCTTACTATTTTGGAGTTCGGGTTGAGTTTCTTTTTGTACCATAAAAGGCTAACTTTGTACTCCACTCCATGAAGGCTATTGTTTTGGAGAACTCGGACGTCTGTCCACTAAATTTCAAGTGTACAGATGGCTAGAGGTTGGAAAGGCTGCAGCTAGCTGCACTAAACCAGCTTGTTAGCTTGGCATCGTCCACTTTTGCAGCTAAGAACAGGGCCACTGACTATGCAAAACTAAAGGTACATAATCGAGTCCGTACATGAATTACAGTGGATCTGATTTGTGTCGTGAATGCTTGCCTTAATGCTAGTTTGCATTGATTCCTACAACTGTTTATATTCCACTGAACTCTTGATTTTGTACGTCCAAAAAGTCAAACGTCGATGTTCTTCCGTGGTACCTACAATTTCCGCTAATACTTTTTCCTAGTTTAGTATAGTTGTGATCGAACTCTCTTGGAAACTCTTGATCTATTTATCTTCTGCTTTTCTACTAGCCAAAGTTGGTTTAAAGACTATAAAAACTAGATTCATGATTGACTAAAGGGGCATGGGCTTTTCTGAATGCCGTTTTCAGTGGTCCAAACAAGATCATGGTGTAATTAGCAACAACGAGGTAGGCCCATCAAATGCTATCCGTGATCTTCCCCAATCTGTAATAGTTGGGCTTCTGGCCCAATCAAATGTAACGCCTGTGCTGACAACAACCCCGCATCTTTCAACAAAGGTGACTGTCTATGCCCAACTGTGTTTCTTTTACTTTATCTTCTGTACTGACGTGTTATGTAAATGCATTGAAAAATGGTTGAAATGATCGTCCTGCCAGACACACCTGAAGGGCAAATTGGATCGGCAGTCAATGCTACAGACACTTTGCTTGTACCTGCTCATGCATACAAAACAATGAATTATAGGCTCCCTTTGCCAGACCTGAACACTGGTTGTTTGCCTGATGATGCTAGCAATGCTCAGCCATCTGAGCCTGCAATTGTTGATCAGGTACTGCATTGTAATGCAGATTGGCTCAAGCTAGGCACAAGTGGTGAACTGCATCCAAAACTTGCTCGAACCACGACGCAAATGTCAAGTAAGATACTGTGCATTCTGTACCTACTGATTCTTGCCATGTTGTAGTATAAACACTAATTTTAATTCTCATTGCAGTGAACCCAGCCGAGTTGTATATAAAAACATCCACATGTAGCAGCACGATGTGTGATTGTAATGTTACATTTTGTTCAAAGATTCTGGCAATTCCATACATCTTGTTATTGCATCAAGTTCTGAGCTCTGAATTGCCTTGCAAACATTTTATTTGTTTTCAGTTAACATTGTGCACGGGACTCCAGTGACGGTACCGAAGGCACCTCCACCCTCTACATCGCAACCATCCACCGACATTGCAGGGCCAAGTCAGTGGATTGGTCCGAAGAAGAATCCATACGAAAGTTGCTGGTTCAGCAACAACGAGCAATGTAAGATTTCTAAGAACTTCGATTTCACAAACTCATTTATGTGACAAAAGTATTTATACATTCCATACATGACACTGAAACAGCTGAATCTGCATCCATGGTCCACATGACACGTCTGTTGCTCTGAACACCGGTTGATGCTGAGATTGAGGTTGTTGTTGCACTTTCTTCAAGGTCACGTTGTTCACCATTCCACTCAACTGGACAAAAAAGATTTTACTGCAATGCTAGAGGGCTGCACTGAATGCACGTGCATCTGCCCTTTGCCAACAGTGCATTCTTCTATCCATTCGAGGAGAATGGTGCAAAGGCCACTTACCATTGGATACTCAGCAACCCAGCAGCGACAAGGTCTGTATGATTTCGAACCATGTCATACTATTATAGGTCCAACTGAACTAACTATGCACTCTTTGCAAACACACATTGAAACAAGCGTGCTGTTGAAATCTTTGGACGTTTCCAATGTAGCATTTCTTTTGAGCACCTAAGCCTGGAATTGTCTTCTACTGAATCCATGGACATAAATACATTTAATGCTCTATTGGCTTGGTACTCCGAGTTCAAGGGGAATATGAATTCTTCATCTAGCAATGGTGTCTTCAGGTATTTCCTGCCTGTTGGTTGGGCGGTAACTACGTTGTTTCGTATGAAATGTGTAATTCTTTTCCATCATTGTCCACTTCGCTACACCGATTTTGCTTATTGTCTGCAGGAACGCTTGAACGCCCATGTCCATCTTGATGATATTTATATGTGCGCAAGATCCCAGTTTGTTAGCACACAAATCAAGTATGATCCTCGGCAATGTAGGCAGGTAATGGTAATTACAGTATCCACAACTATGTATGTTTGTAGCATAAGAAAAATGGCACACTTCTAATCCTATTTGAATTGCACACCTATTGTTTCAGTTTGCTTAGTACTTTTCATCGCTAATAGTTATTTGTATTTCAAATCAATGGATGTATACATTCCTTTTAATCGTGACACACATTTGGCATACTGATCCATAATGACCATTCTTTGGTTATGACCATTCTTTGGTTATTGGTATAGTGCATGACGACTTTATAATGCTGTGTTCCTATTCCTTGTATTCATTTAGCTTGCATTGTGAACACGTGTAACATTGAGATGCTTATTGACATATTTCTTAAACATTACAGGTCATTGCTCCGCTACGGGTTCGTCACTATTGGGTGGCCGCCGTATTTGATTACGAACCCAGATGACTCACAATAATTGACCCAAGCCTTCACGGTGTTGACAACGCCATTGTTGAAACAGTGCATTCCCGGACAGCCAGAGTGATGATGGAGACTCTATTTTCAATAATGACGAGATGCGTTGATGACATAGTAGAAATCACAGAAGGGTGGGAGACAAAGTACTTCTGCCCTCCTCCAATGCACCCAAGGTTAGGCTGTAACACAGATTAGTTATTTTCAGCACACATACCATCCCTCAAACGTGGCATTAACCCACTTATAACATCCAATATTACAGGTCTGATAATGGACTAGACGTGACATTCTACATTCGCTACTTCAATGGAGACACTTCACTCCTCACCCTGAATGAGGTAGGTTCAGTTTTACTCACAAGCATCACTGAAAAACACAGTTAGTGGAGGCGACAGAGCTTATTTTGTTCATGATTTCGCGCAGGAGCAGCTTCAGCAGCACTGGGAGTACTTGGTATGCAGCATCACTAATATCAAGTGCAACGTTGTAGCTGGCCGGAAGTATAATGTTGCGTGATCGAAACTCGCTCTAATGCAATTTTTAAGAACATGCATGGCACGCTTGTAATATGTTGACTCCTCTATGACACACCCTACCGTATCCTGCGACCTTTGATCGTGGCGTTAGCGACTTCTAATACCTCTTCAGGAAAGCAAAAGTCCAAATAGCATTTGTTGACACATCTTATCCTATATATTTATAAGTCAACCAAACATGAGAAAAGGGCATAATTGTTAATACCAACTTAGAATAGGGTGTCACTAACAGTTTTCCTGGAGTTTTGGAAAATTCTATGTATTGCAGGGACTAATCAGAAAAATAGGAAAAGGAACACTTCTAGAAGACTCCAGAAGGCTCTGGAACTCAACGTGACTTGGCATCTAAGAAAGAAGCATCTAGAAGGGGCGAGAATCGACCCGACCGAAGCGGACCCCGAGGGGGCCCACCCCAGGTCAACCGGCCTGGTGGTGGGGCCGACCGGCCTCCCCCGGGTGCCACCTCAGCCCTACTTCCGGAAGGTTCTTCCACCGCCTATGAGGATCAATCTAAACCGTATGTTAGGTCGGTTTGATCGTACGGCGCATGGTACCCCCTCAGAACTATATAAGCAGCCCCTGACCCCCCTGGCAGAAGAGAGCCTGAGAGCTAGAGAGCCTGGTTTACAGTTCATACACCAGATCAAGTCATCAAGTCAGAGATACTACGCCCTAGAAACACCATATAGAGAGAGAGTAGGTAACTAGTCTAGATCTAGTGGGAGGCAAGGCGTCTACTTGGCTCCTGATCGTCTAGAAGCTGGTCGAGATACTGATCTAGCTTCGCTCTTGTAAGTTCTTTATAAGTTCTTTTACATTTGCTGTAGAGATAGATGTTCTTATCAATGATTATATTCGAGATTATATGCTTTGGTGTTTATTATGATTACATGTTTAGCATAGTTGATTTACCTTTATATTCGTGTATGGAGTCGTATAGCCCTCACCTAGATCATCTGTTAACATGGGTGAGTGGTAAAGATAGTGTAAGCGTTGTGCTTATACTATATTTACCTGCGATTGCACCCTACATGTTGGGTCGTGTGGTAGATCGTGGTGGTGACAGCACTATTGAGTCCTTTGCAATCCACCCCCGTGTGTAGGACTAGTGGAGCCTTATACTATTTGGGTTGTTTCAAGTTTCGACCTTGATCCTCCTGGGTAGTCTCCCCATGCATAAGTATAATAGTTCTTTTTCCATGATTGTTAAATGTATTGCACTAATCATAGTATGCATTGACATATAGTTTAGGGTTACCGAGGAGTATCCTCGCTAACTAGGCTGTGAATACGCTTTTCTTTCTATATTGACACTTTCTGGTGGTTCACTATGTTATGACTTGATCAATGCTATCATTATCATTATCTTTATGTGACTTACACCTGTTTATAGTAATTGATATATTTTGGTCACTCTACATTACACAATTGAGAGATATGCATGTATTGTTATTATAGATAGAAGACTTCTTTCCGTGTGGTAGAATATAAATACGATAACTGGTTTTACTCCTGGTTAAAATGCTATAATGGTATATTCATATCTGTGCGCTTGCGGATACCCATTTATATATATTTTCTTCTCTAGAGATCCAAGGCATATGTAAGAGTACCAATTCATGCGTTTTAGTGGCACTTCTGTCAGGGATGACAACCTAGATCGAGTTGTGCTATGACCCGTAGCGGATTTATCTTTTAGTTCATCTGAAAGCAACATCTGATATACACTTAGCATCATGTTAAGATATACCTTTGCATTTTTGGCGCCGTCGATAGAGATGGATCTTATATCTGTTTCTAGTCGATGACGTTAGCAATGTCAACAGCATTGCAACTACATTCTTCAGGAAACCACACTCTTGCAAGGGCACGTTAAGGCTCCTTCACAATCATAATAGCCAGCATATGTATAAACATTGCTTGACAAGATAATCGTACACAAAATGATATTGAAAACAATGCAGACAAGTGACTGTGCACAGAGCCAATCGTTCATAGGGTTCCACCAACACACAAAACTATGACCGTGCAGTCAAAAGGATCAGAAAGCCAACCCAGCACGACACAGCATCAGTCACCATGGTGTGCTGCACACTCCACCGCAACACATCAGTCAGAACGTTCAGAAAACCAACTGCGCACGACTCCGCGCTAGTGCTTCCCCATTTACACCTGTGCGCTTTGGAAATATGTAAAGTTTCAGTACCATTAACCCGCATGCTTCCAAAAGACCCTGACCCGGCTAGGCGCTAGGCAGGCCTATATAAGAACATCTACCACAACATACTCCAACACATCTAGCCCTCCCTTTCTTCCATCTTAAACATCTCTAGCCCATAATGTACAAAGTGAAGAAGTTGAGCAGCGACAACGAGTCGGAGAACTACATCTCCTACGACTCCGAAACAGAGTATGAGGAGAAGGTCACCGAGATCTCCAGTGCCTTCTGTTCCAGCGGCCTCAAGGTCCAAGCCGTCGTAGGGTACTACCGCTCCCCCTTCTGCACCGGCAAGAAGGCAACAGGGTGGAGACTACTGAAGCTCCTCAACCACGCGACAGGCGAAACCGCACGCGGCTATGGCATCTCAGGACCCGAGCACAAGGCGCTGGCAGATCACATCCTCACTTCCGGTGACCTGGCTCACGACCACGAGATAGGTAGGGTTGGAGACTGCGGTGGCAATCCCCACGTCCAGGCGATCCGGAACCGCATCCACGCCGTCAACAAGGACAAGGCGGCGAGGCGCAAGATGAAGGTATTAATTTTATAACTCAACAAACTTGCCCTACTCTCTACACCATATCCGTCAACTGAAATAATCTCTCTTTTCTCCTTTACAAAGCGCTTGGCGTGGTACAACAATAAGTATCTCCCAAGACACGAGCACGGACCTGGTGGGTCTAGTGGATTGGCTTCGATGAAGTAATCCACGCACCAAGGGCCGAGTGCATCAGCTATGATGGCCGGGGCCCCAAGAATGCCGTCACTTAGTGCAGCATTATATCGACTTGCCTTCCCTAATGGGTGAGAGGATAATCTATATGATCTCCTTTCCAAATTAGCTGCTATTTCGTTTAAATATCTATGTATCTTGCTATTTCAGTATGTAGTTTCGACAACTATCCGACGGAACTTGTATGCGAAATTATATCTATATCATCTTTGTTATTTCGAAAACCTACTTGTTATTGACGAATCCTGAAATTGCCACGTACACAACCAGATGGAAAATAAAATTGGATTTCACATAAACCGATCCAATAATATTTAAATAAACTCTTCTTGCCAGAATTGGCACAAGAAGTACAGGGGATTTATAGTGGCGATTATGTCAGAGTAACCGGCCCATGACCAAAACCCACTACCTAGACGTTGATGATAATCAGGACCCATGTGCGTCGTGGTTAATCGTGTGAATATGACGCACACGAACCGTCTACCTCATCGTGGTGGAAAATATAAAATTTTCCTAGCAGCCATACGTTGTGAGCATATGGGCATATGCCCACCCACGTCCGACCGTAGATATCGCCGCAGGCATTAGATTCATGCCAGTTCCTGTTCAATTGTGGAACGTGCATCATGCGAGTACAGAAGGGTCAACGTGACTTGCCAGAGGCAAGGTACCGAATCCGCGTCCGGCGTCCCAAACGAGACCACGGTGGCGCCTATAGTCTGTCGCCGTCAGACTCTCGGACGCATTGGCAGTTCCTGTGCTCTGAACGTCATATGCTAATCGTCCTATGCTCATCTCCCCTTACTTCTTTTCTCACCTGACTTTGATTCAATTGTTCTCTGAGCTTCCAATCCAATCTCACCTCATTTGTTTAGACAAATTGCTGCTCCATGATTGATCTTCAACTAGTAAATTGGCACTTTAGTGATTGGATAAACAAAGCTCGAGATTTGAATCAATGAAAAACGCGTCCTCTAACAGACTCACCAACTGCACGGCAACAACCCATTCAGTTTCGTCAGTAAGGGTCCCCATCTTCGAGCTTCAATGTTACAAGTTCATGCATCCAACAAAGCTCTAGGAAGCCCAATTGAAATTGCTTACCATCAACAATGTACCACAATGTCACTCTCTGTACTTACTGAATAACAATTGTGCATAAATCATATTGTTCAGACATAGGCTCTCCATTTCAGTAAGAACAGGAAGATGTTGGACGCACCGGAGCCAATCGGCCAGGCAATCTAAATTAGTTCATAGTAGCATTTTAAAGTGACAATGCAGGATAGGTTACAAGCAAATAGCAACGCCAACATCTAACCGTAGACGAAACAGATACAGTACTAGTGATACACACAAACCTCCATGAAGCACATATAAACAAAGCACACGCACAAAGACAAACTATCTTATTCTTCCAGAAACTGATCCTACTTCTTCCCGCATGTCTGATGATTGTGACCAGACACACCACACAACCCACATTTCGCTACACGCTTGGCAGGCACCATTGCTCTGACGATGTCGCCTATCTTCTTTGGTACTTGTGACTCATGCTGCAAGTAACATTCGGCTATAGCTCTCGTTTTCCGACATTTGTTGCCATAGTAATCAGCCCTTGATTTAAGCCTGACTGTCGCAGGCCTTCCACAAGCCTTGACTTTCAATGGTGGAAGCAGACTACCATCAGCAACCTCGACAATAGAATCTGACAGAGGTTCATGTACCAGCAATGGTGCCACGGGAGTATGCTGCCCATCATCTTCCGCCATGACACGCAACGATTGTTTCACATCCGTTAATGCCTTCATGGCAGCTTTATAACCTTCAACGCTAACAAAACCGTCGCGCATAAGATCCATTGCTGCAAGATAGAGAAGATTCCTCCTCTCGGAGACGCCGACAACTGGTAAATGTAACCCAACGCCTATAGTAGGATGGGTACAATCTACAATGCGAGCACTGACAGTCCACCTCTTGTGTAGGTTACCGCGGGTATCACGGCGGCAGACAAATGCACGAGCACTTACGTGAAAACATGAGATTAGGCGAAAAGGAAAGAAGCTAAACACGCTATTTAGAGGTAACTTGTGCTTCAATCTTACCTTCAGCATGTGCCGGCAAGGCATTCCCATATGTTCAAATAGTCCACAGACGCAATCCATCCGAGGCACGTCCACATCCTTGTCATACTTCACGACCCAATTAGGAGATTCCATGCCATCCTCAACAAGTGCCTTGCGTATGCAAAATACTGATGCTTCATTTGTCTCCACAATAGTTAGTGATCCAGATGCATACAACTCATTTGAGAACTTGTCAAACATGGATCGAGTGTACACAGAGGCAGCATTCCACTCGATAGGGACCCCAATCCGAATGTGCCTTCGCCTCTATATACATAAAACGACGTGTTAGTTTTTAAAAGCTGAGGAAGCAAGGTATTGAACAACACGTAAGATAATGTAGCTGTAACCTGTCTAGTAACATGATCTTCCCTAGCTTCCTCAGCTGCAATCGCCGAAAGCATGTCCTAGTATTTACTGACGAACAAGTGCATCGGAGCAGACCTTGGAATGTACGTTTTCAACACGTGGTTTGCGCTTTCGCTTCGTTGAGTGCTGGTCATGCCCCCGCAGAAAACACCACGGAAGTACGGTCTTGCCCACATTTATTGCTTTTCGAATAAACAGGTCATGTAGTTGTTTTCTCCTAAATTGTACTTGCTCACCAGGCCCTTCCACGGATTCTCGAATTCAATTGGACACAAAACATCAGTGACAAGCGAATGGAACTCAGGCTTGAATGTGCCGTACTTGCTATAAACAGCACTGAGTTTTTCCTTTGCCTTGCGCAATACATGCCAACGGCACCACCTGTGGCGTGTATGCGGCAAGACACTACGTATAGCAGCTTCCATTGCCGCACACTGATCTGCACAAAAAACGTCAACAAAAAAGTTTACCACCGAATGTACTGTATGAAACAATGCTCAAATTTGTCAATACAAAACTAACCTGTTAACATAGTGGCAGGAGCCTTCCCTTGCATCATGGCAACGAAAGTTGAGAAGGCCCACTCGAAACTCTCTATCGTTTCTTGACACAAAAACACTATGCCAAATACGATGGATTGGAAATGGTTGTTCACACCCACGAACAACCCAAATGGCATGTCATACAAGTTAGTCCTGTAGGTTGTGTCAAAGGTTATCGCATCACCAAAACTGGCGTAGTCTGATCTATTCTGTCTCGTGCACCACATAATGGATCTAACCCTGCCCCTTCATCCGAGTCTATGCAAACTGCTAGGTTTGGGTCATTAGCTTGCATACCGTGAAGAATGCGAAGTGTCTTCCCAATGTCATCCACAATGGATTCTTGTGACATCCTAGCACATAATCCTCTCAGCGAAGCACGAGTGAACTGACCGTCCCTACCGTTCCCAAGGACGGACCCTAACACACCGTAAAGCCTTGATACGGTAATATTGTTAGACCGCAATTTCCTAATCAAATCCTTCGCAACTGCATCTATCTTATTGTGAGAATTCCACTAACGGCGTTCATCTAATGTGCGCGAGAGAGGGTGATTATGATGTCCTCGAACCTGGCCACGTACCACCCGTGATCGTCGATTTGAAGAAGACGCACCATCGCGTGCCATCTTGTACGCTGCGTCATGTTCAGCTCCAGCTGTGCGAAACCCTGGGGAAAACATTACTTTATGACGCGTGAACACGAGCAAACGCAAAGGCAAGTGCCAAACATAAGAGAATCTATAAACCAATTAATACTCACCGAACACGCGCACACCACATCCTGACAGCTACTATATCCAGCGGAATTTGTTCTGCTACGCCCAAACCTCACGCCAAAACCAACATCCCAGGAGTACAAATTGTAGAACTCGTACCCCTCCTCGGCTCAATCAAACGTTGTTCCCAACACCGAGAGAAAGACGCTCCGCCCATCGCCATGGCCATAGTCGCCTTCCGCCGCTGCACGTAGAGCCCTGTCAACGGCTGTGACGGGTGACGGAGGTAGACGACTAGTTGGTCCTTGCAACGTACGGAGCCTAGAATGGTACGCAAAACGGAAAAAGTTCATCAAGAATTCCCCTAAACCCGAAACCAACTAAACATTACCCACCTAACTTGATGTGCTTGAGTGCTCGTCAAAGCATGAAACTCCATTGTTGCTCAAACCGGCAAGCTGTTCTTGGTGGAGTGCTCTCCCTCAATACCCAAGATCCCTATTTAATAGCGCGCCTTCGTAAATTTGAAACACAACGTGTTGCGCTGGCAAGTGAGTGGGCATATGCCCATAGTCATAGTGTGCTGCGCACTTGGCAAAGGTGGGTGGGCAAATACTTGACACACTCACGCGTAGGGGCTAACATTTTGAATTTCGCCCCTATGTCATTACCGGAGGTAGGCCTGATTAACGCGCATCGTTCAAATTCAAACGGGCGCGAATCTAAAGACGCCGGTGATATCTACGGTTGGATCATGGGTGGGCATATGCCCCTATGCTCACAAAGTATTTTTCCATCGGCAAATTGGATTATTGTTTAGCTTTGTTAGATACTTGTAAAGTATCAGATGTGAAGTATCGCAAGGTATTTGGAAGTACGTTTCTTTCTCAGGTCCAGATTATAATCGATTTTAAAGGTTGGGTTATGGAAGATCCAAAACTCTAGATTCTAGATTATGAATTATGTGAGTAATCTGACTTTTGGATCTATCATAATCGGGCTTTCAAAATCGGCCATAATCTGAAACAAATAGGACCTTATACTTCTTTTAAAACTCAATAAATTTACACATAATTTAAAAGGTATCATAGTAATTTGTCATTGTTTTTTTGTACTTTTTGATAGCTCCACCATTAAATTTTTTTGGATAAATGGTGCTCAATAATTTTAAGAACTCTAGAATTTCTCTATTCTCTATTCAATAGGACTATTTGACTAGGCTTTGGGATTCATGCAGTTTTTAGAAAAGGTCCCAGTGGACCATTTCTCTTGCTCCTATTATTTATGAGGGTTCAAATAAAATCTGATGGTTCTTTACTTATTGAAAAGCGAAATATTACAAGTTTTGTACAACGTAGTACTCCCTCTGTTCCAAAGTGTAGATCATTTTACGTTTCTTTAGGTTTATAGATATGCATATAGACAGATATTGTGTCTACATGCATAATAGTATCTATGTACCTACAAAAATCAAAACGACTTACTGTTTAGAACACATAGAACACATAGAACACATGGAGTAACATATTAGCTTATGACAAGCCTACAACGCGCACTTGCAGTTCAAGCATAGAATTTCGGGGCTCATTTGAATCCTGTCATTCTCCACCTAAGATCGGCACCTTGCCGCAATTTGAAAAACATATGAATTTGTAGCTCATGTGATGGTAGTCATTTTGACACGCCATCTCAAATCAGGGATTGAATTTCTGATGGGCAGGTTTCCACCGCGAGAAATCTTATCAGTTGAGTTCACCGATACTCAGGATTGTTCTCTCGTGGATTGTAAAATGTCTGTAAGTACGTGTGAGACACCATCACAAAAAAGTGGATTGTAAATTTTATTTTATTTTAAAAAGTCGTTTTGAGAATATTTACTTTATGTTTTATTTTAAAAGATTCTAGATCCAATAAAAACAATAAATTCCAATAAACCAGGGTGTCTAAAAACAAATCTCCAATTCTCTTCCAGGTGTCCAGGAGGACGCGGATTCAGTGCCGTAGCTCCATCAAGGCATGTGGTACCTTCTCTTGTCCCATCTACCGTCGAAAACAAATCCAAAAGCTAAAATCAACTCAGGGTAAAACCTTATCCATCCGGCCCCTTTTCACCCGTGGCGGCAAGAGCAGGCGGGGCGCGTTGCGCCGCCGTCTCCCGCGCGCTGCGCGGCTGCGCCCGTCTTCCTCGCGCAGCGCCGCCCGTCTCGGTCGCGTTGTGCCGCCCCTCTCCCTCGCGCTGCGCCGCCTGTCTCCCCCATGCGGCGCCCGCGTCCGTCGCCTGTCTCCTGCGTGCTGCTCCCGTGTGCTGCGCCGGCGTCCGACGTGCTACACCACCCTCTGCGGCTTCAAGCTGGAGAGGGTTGCCCTCAGTCGCCATTGGAGATTTGCACCAGGGAGGAGAGGAGGTCCACTGGGTCGCCGTGGAGAAGAGAGGCACGACTGCCGACAGGACGCCATTGCCAGGTAAACTAGCAAGCTGTTTTCCTTCTCATGACCTAAGTATGTGCACAAGACAACTAATTTGCTATAGAATGTTAATTTGCTCAATTTTATGCTAGGAAATTCATATGCTCTAGTTGATTTTGGGTCATACTTCTGCAATTGTGGGTTCTGTGATAAGCAATGGCAGAATTTGAGAAGGGGACACCTTAAGTTGGTTTAAGGTTCAAAAATATAGATGAGCCTTGGAAGTTTTGGGTTGCATATGGGGATTGCACGGGCTTTGATGTGAGGAAAAGATATGCAAACAAAAGCAGCTATGATGGCAAGGTGATTTCATGTAGATTTGTTTGTTCCAATGAGGGTTATTGAAGAAAAGGGCAAATAGATCATGTGGCCAAGTGTTTTAGAGCTGAAACAAGAACTAATTGTAAACTTCGGATGTCTCTTGTGTTGGACCGAGGTTCAAATGACTATGAGGTCAGCGATGTTGTGCTTGAACACAATCACCTACTTCACTTACCAGAAACCCGCCATTTGATGTCAACACAAAGGAAAATTTCAGAAGTACAAGCTTTCGAAATTGAGGCTGCTGATGATTCTGGAATTAGGCCAAAAGATGCACATGAGATGGCAGCTCGTCAAGTTGGTGGGCCACTTTACCTTAGCTACACTTGTCGTGACCGCAAAAATTATTTGCGTACCAAAAGACAAAGGGAGTTGACTTTTGGACAAGCTGGAAGTAAGTTGAAGTATTTTCATGACAAAATCGCCGAGAACCCATCATTTCAATATGCTTTGCAGTTGGATATTGAGGAACATATAACCAACATTTTTTGGGTTGATGCCAAAATGCTCCTTGATTATGCGCACTTTGGTGATGTGGTTACATTTGACACTACTTTTGGCACAAACAAAGAATACAAGCCATTTGGTGTATTTCTTGGGCTCAATCAGTTTAGAGAGACTACTATTTTTGGTGTTGTAATCTTGTTCGATGAGATAGAGGATTCATTTCTACGGCTCTTTGAGACTTTCCTATCTGCACATGGTGGGAAGCAACCTAGAACCATTTATACAGACCAAGATGCTGCAATGGTAAAAGCTATACCTAAAATTTTCACAGATTCATATCATGGGTTGTGCACTTTTCACATAATGCAGAATGCTGTCAAACATTTATCTCCAGTGAAAGGCGAAGATGAAGATGAACCTGAAAATGAAGCTGAACCTGAAAAGGAAGATGAAGAATCTCATATTCTCTCAAATTTTAGTTCTTGCATGTATGGCTATGAGGACAAGGCAATATTTCAAGAAGCTTTTGAAATTATGAGATCTAAAGTGCATAAGCAAACTTGGTTAGACAATATCTACAAGGTTAAAGAAAAATGGGCTGAATGCTATATGAGAGATGTCTTCAGTTTGGGAGTGAGAAGTACACAACTAAGTGAGAGCTTCAACAATGCATTGAAGAACTATTTAAAATCTGGTTTTGATATTGTTCGATTTTCGAAGCATTTTGAGAGAGCAGTGCAAGAAAAAAGAGCAAAGGAATTGCAATCTGAATTTGAGGCAAGAAAGAACATCCCAAGAAGACATATGCGCACACCTATGTTGGTACAAGCAAGTGAAGTTTACACTCCAGTTATTTTTGAAGCTTTCCAAGGTGAATATGAAAGGTCCATGGCTACATGTAGTAGATTATTGGATTGAAATAGATATGCTATTGCTATTGAGAGTTTCTATGGTGCTTCACATTTTGAGAAGGAACGCACAGTGATATGTGATCCTTTGAACCAAACCGCAACATGTAGTTGCCCAATGTTCGATAGGACAGGAATATTATGTGCTCATGGTTTGAAAGTTCTTGATTTGATGAATATAAAGACATTACCATCACACTATATCTTAAAGAGATGGACTAGAGAAGCTCGCAATGGACGTGTACAAGATAAGGAAGGAAGGAATGTGGTACCAAATCCAAAGTTAGAGGCTCAACTTCGAACCAGAAAACTGTTTCATAAGTTTCTCAATTTGGCATATAAAGCATCTGATTATCCAGATTGTTGTTTGCTGCTAGATGACGGACTTGATAGCTTGAGTATGTAGCTGGAGGATAAACTCAATTTATCTATTGATGCCATGAGTAAATCGTGTGATGACCAAGAAAATATTGAGCCAAATAAACAACAAAAAGATGACTTCCTTGCTGCACAACTCAAGAAAAAGGAGGTGAAGGCAAAAAATTTAAGAAGAAAGAAAAGTTGGCTTGATAAATTACCCAAGAGTAATCCTAGTATGCCAACTAAATCTGCCGAAACGAAAAAGCCAACTAAATCTGCAGGAAGCAAAAAGCCAACTAAATCTGCTGGAACCAAAAAGAAAGAGCCAAAGGTATGTTCTCAACTTGAGATCTAGACTTTCTACATGCTGCCATTTATAGCTAATTAGTGATACTTTCAATCTTTTATGGCAGAAACGAAAGCAAGATGATGGTGTACAGCCGCCAAAGGAAGTAGAGAATGATGGCATCAACAAAGAAGCAATTATACAAGTTGAGGAGTACAATGCTATTGGCAATTTTACCCAACTTGTGACAGCCCCAATCTGTGATGATGATATTCTTGATGTTGGGATCTGTTCTAGTAGGTGCAAGGTGGTTAGGTAGTATTTTGGATTAGACAGGACTGACTATAGTATTTTGTGGAGTAACTATAGCATTTTGTGGCCTAAGTGTACAAGTGAATGGCCAAGTGATGATAGCATTTTCTGTACAGGAATCTCAATTTGAGAGACTCAAAGTGCCATGTGTTGGTACTGTACTATGAATGCCACTTCCGATAATTCAAAATGCAAGCTTTGTTTTATGTTCTGTGCATGTTAATTTTTCACATACTGTACTATTGTTGTAACTATTGTTTGCTATTTTGAGTACTCATGTGGCTAAAAAACTAAGGATGGGAGACATATATTGGTTCTGAGTTGGGAAGTGAAGAAGCAAAGGTACCGCCGGGCTTGAAGGAGCTAAGTTACTGAATCTGTGTTCAGACCAGGAAGCCGCCGTAGCCCAAAAACCCTCGGGTATAGTAGTGGCCTAGTGGGGTTCACCATCGCCAGGCAAGCCACCAGACTGACGATAGATTCCGTCGTATAACGGCTCTCCCAACCGTAGTGCCATGTGGGGAACCACCAGAGCTAGAAGCAAGCGGAACTGCCGTCCCCGCCCTCCCGGAGGACCTTATCGTGTGGGAGATCCTCACCTGCCGGCGAAGGCGATCCTTCGCTGCCGTGAGGTCTGCCATTCCTGGCACCTCCTCAGCTCCGACACCAATTTTCTGGTCGCTCACCACCAACACCAGTACTAAAAGAATAATATTGGTTAAATTTTATAGAAAGATGCGAGTACTAATGTTAAGTCAAAGATGGAATCCTGGTGGACAAATTTCTATCATGAGCAACTCCAAGAGACTAGTTATCTTGGCTTGACTAACTAAAAAAATGGAAGAATCAACAAAAACAACATTCCAACAGACTAGCCAAACACCCCGCTAGCTATCCTCGCTAGCTAAACATGTGCCTTCGCTAGCCAAAGATGGCTAGCACCCTCTGCTAGCTATCCTTCACGGCCCCACCACCTCCCGTGCGGTCCCCTCCTGCTCCCACCTCCCTCGCGTGGCGAAGAGCATGAGGAAGGCAGAGGCCGAGCTCCCGGTGGCGGCTCCCCGGGTCCGTGAAAGTGATCTTGGCCCCTAATTGATTTTGGTGATAATGACAATAGCAATTTGGATGTATTAATGCTTTCAATAAGATGTGTGCAGGAACTAAGCAAAGAATATTTATGAATGATCAAAGGAAGGCCCCCAATTGTTTTTCAAAGGTGTTCAAGCTCAATGGTGGTTTAAGTTCTTTTTTTATTTTGAAATTGAGTTAGGAAACATCGTACTATAAAGGGGGATTCGAATAGTTGAGTCAAGATTTGCCACTCATGATTATCTTGAGAATCTACACAAGATTGGGGTCAAATACTTTGCATTTGCTCTTGGTGAAAGGCTCAGCTTGCTGCCTCTGTCGGGTAATCCGGCGTTGTACTGGATGACCCGGTTGGATCACCCGGAATCCACTAGTAGTCACCCGACAATTTAGCCGGGTGATCCGGCGTGTTACCGGATGACCCGGCTGGTCAGGTGACCCGGTGGGATCTCTTGGAATTCTCTGGTAGTCATCCGGGAATTTTGTCGGGTGATCCGACACTTCACCGGATGATCCGGCAGGGCACGCAGCAGCACTGTAACGGCTAGATTTTGGGAGTTAGGTATTTATACCTCTTCACCCCCAACTTCATTTGCTACTAACCTATCCCGAGCAAGACACCTTCCATAGCATTGAATTCACCCTCCCAACTCCCTTTAGTGCTAATCTTGCAAAGGATTCAACTAGGGATTGAGTGGGTGTGCATTTATTGTGTGGAGTTGACCTCTCTCTTATGTGCTCTTCGCTGTTCATCTCAAGAATCACTTGTGACGGTCAAGACTCTTTGATTCGGGTTTGTTACTCTTGAAGGTTGCTTCTAGATAGTTAGGCGTCGCCGTTGGGTGCCCTCTCCGTGTGGAGCACCCAAGAACGTTTGTATTAACCATCCTTTGTGGAATTCTCTTAGTGAGCACCAATCTTCCTTTGTGGGGCTTGGGTGAGGCAAGAGGCTCTTTGTGATAACCCTCCCTTTGTGGGATCCTCAACGGAGACGTAGATTCCTTAGTGGAAGTGAACTTCGGATTAAACCCCTTGTCTCTTGTGTTCATCGAGTTATTCTTCTTTACTAACCCTAGTTGCTTGTTGTGTCCCGATCTCTATATTGGTTGTGTTCCTATCTAAATCTTTGATTGCAGGTGGTTCTTAGCATCTAAACTCAACTTTTGATTCATATAGAATTGCTAGAAGTTCCCTTTAAATTCCTGATTTCGTAGTTGTCTCTGTTGCCGGGTCATCCGTCACAATACCGGAAGATCCGCCAGTCGGATCATCCGGCATTGTACCGGATAACCTGGTAGTGTTTAATTTCTGCTGCTAAGTTTTTTAGGAAATTTGAAGTGAGCCTATTCACCCCCCTCTAGGCATCACGAGGTCCTTTCAATTGGTATCAAAGCCTAATCCCTTGATTTAGACTTAACCGCTAAGGGATCAAGATGTCAGGGAGTGGTGGGGTACTCTCCGCTCAAGAAACCACCGCTAAGGAAGCTCAAGAGAGAGTGCTCAAGGCCGCTCAAGACCGAGCCGCAGCTCAAGGGGATATAGAGAAGGCCCCAAGTCGTGCACCATCCAACATCGAAAGCTCCGATGATTCCTCCTCTGACTCTGACTCGGATTCCGATTCGAGTGATGAAGACACCAAGGATGGTGAAGATGATGCGGAGAAGAAAGTGGAGAAGAAAAGAAGAAAGGCCAAGAAGAAGAAGAAGAAGGCAAAGAAGATGGCCAAGAAGATCCTCAAGAAGATGATCAAGAAGGGGCAAGCGAAGCACACTCATTCCGGCTACTATGAAGTGCCCTACCACTACGGACATATTCCGGGCAACAATCCTAACGATAAATTCTATTCCGTACATTTGGGAAAGCCTCCCCACTTCGATGGGAAAGACTATCCTAAATGGGCTTATGACATGCAAATGCACCTTTACGGGCTTCACCCTTCTCTTTGGAAAATTGTGTGCTTAGGTGTGACAATTCCCGCCGAAGGAGAAGCTCTAACAATTGAGCATGAACAAGACCTCCACCGCAATGTACAAGCAACAAGAGTCATCACAGGATCCTTGTGTGCTCAAGAATTCAACAAGGTTCGGAACATCCAAATTACCAAGGTGATTTGGGACACACTCAAGGAAGCACATGAGGGGACCGATCATGTGAGACGAGGCAAGATGGATTTGATCCATGGAGAGCTTGAGCTATTCATCATGAAGGATGGAGAAACTGTAAGGCAAATGTATGATAGACTAATGCTCTTTGTCTTGGACATTAGAGCACTAGGAAGCAATGATTGGGAAGACTCAAAGGTCACAAAGAAGTTGCTAAGAGCTTTCACCCTGAGAAACCCAAACTTAGCAACCATGATAAGAAGGGATCCAAACTACTACAACTTGACCCCCAATCAACTACTTGGTGAGATCTTGCATCAAGAGCTAGTTGATCAAGACATGGAGAAGTCACTTAGCTTGAAAGTGAACAAAAGTCTAGCTCTTAATACTAGCTCTAGTGAAGCGGTGGAAGTAAAACACAAGACTTCCAAGACCAAGAACGAAGAATCAAGTGAAGAAGGAAGCACCGATGAAGACACCGCCTTTGTCATAAGAAAATACAAGAAGTTCTTGAAGTCCAAAGCATCAAGGAAAGGTGGTGATGAAAGGAAGACGAAGTCTCAAAGAAAATGCTATGAGTGTGGAGGGTATGGACACTTCATTGCTGAGTGTCCCAAGAACAAGAACAAGAATGAGGAAGAGAAGAAGTACAATGAGAAGAGCAAAGAGTACAAGAACAAGTACCAAGGGCGTGCTCACGTGGGTCAACAATGGGACTAACCAAAGAAGCAAGGCATGGCAACAATTGCCATGGCACAAGGGACATCTTCACCACGCCTCTTCAACAACTTCTCCGATGATGAAGGCAACTCTCACTTTTGCTTCATGGCAAGAGGGAGCAAGGTACAAGAATCAATCACCTCATCCTCTCTCACCTCTTCTTCATCCACACCTAGTGATGATATATACAACCTAGAGGAGGAACAAGAAATGGAAGCCAACATGATAAAACAATTTGGTAAAAAGGGCCATAAAGAAATTAAGAGGCTTTTGGACAAATTAGAGGAAAAGAAGGTGACTCTCCATGAGCAAGAAGACTTGCTTGTTCTTGAAAAGGAAAGAAACCTTGCTCTAGAGAAAACCCTTGCCGAGGAGAGAGCTAAGGTGGAGAAGTTGACCATAGACTTGTCATTGGCCAATGACTTCAACAAGAGGATGTCAAAGGACTACTCTTTGGCAAATGAATCTTTAGCTTCCCTAAAGGCCACTTATAGTGAGCTTCAAACAAGCTTCTCATGCTTGACGGATAAATACAAAAATCTTGAAGCGAACTATAGTGCTCTTTGGGAAAGCACTAAAGCCAATCCTAAGGCAAAACTTGACTCTAATGCCTCCACTAGCAAAGGTTGTTATATATGCTCTAATGTTGACATAAATGCTCTTAAGACTAACCTTGCAAGGCTAGAGGAGACAACTAAGAGCAAGGACAAGGAGATTGCCCGATTGAACATGTTGGTCAACCAAGGTAAGTTTGGTGCCAAGTCCACACCCAAGGCAATTGAAAAGCGAGGACTTGGGCACTACAAGGACAACAAGGTCAATGGTAGAATGGTGGTGAAAGGGCAAGAGATACCCTTGTGGAACAAGGAAGGCTACCTCAACACCATTATGGAGATTACCCATGGAGTAACCACCTCTACCACAACACAAGACAAGCCAAAGGTTGTGAACATCACAAAAGGAAATGGTGGGGTTAATTCTCCATCAAAGGCATCGAAGAATGTGGTGGAACACAAGCCTTCTCCGAACTACACTTGTGACTATGTGTGACCTTGGACCACAATGGTAAAATGGTGGTCAAGTATGTTGGAGCCTGCACCAAGAAGGCCATGAGGAAGAGTGTGTGGGTTCCCAAAGTTTATGCTTCTAACCTCCAAGGACTCATATCTTTTTGGGTACCTAAACCAAAAGCTTAAACTTGTTTTGTAGGCCTACACCTCCGGTGGAAGCGCATGGTTGATTGATAGTGGTGCCACTAATCATATGACCGGAGATGAAGGCTTGTTTGCATCCCTTGAGCATTATGACACCCCTACGAAAACTATCATTTATGGAGATAATGGTCGAGGAGATGTTATTGGTTTAGGTAAAATTGCTATCTCAACAACAAATTCAATTGAAGATTTTTATCATGTTTAAGGTTTAGGGTACAACTTGTTATCAGTTTCACAACTTTGTGAGAAAGGCTACAATTGTCTCTTTACCGATGAGGGTGTGACCGTCTCTAGAAGGGAGGATTCCTCTATTGTCTTTGCGGATCATCTAAGGGGAATTACTATGTGGATTTCACAAAAGTAAAAGTGGACCCTAAGGCTTACTTAGTGGCAAAATCCAACTTGGGTTGGCTATGGCATCGCTGACTAGCCTATGTTGGCATGAGGAACTTGGCCAAACTTCAAAAGGACGAGCACATCCTAGGACTAACAAATGTTGTTTTTGAGAAAGATAGGCTGTGTAGTGCTTGTCAAGTGGGGAAGCAAGTTGGAGCGTATCATCACGCCAATAACATCCTATCATCATCAAGACCATTGAAGCTACTACACATGGACTTGTTTGGACCAATTGCCTACATAAGCATCGGTGGTAACAAATATGGTTTAGTAATTGTTGATAACTTTTCCCGTTTCACTTGGGTATTCTTTTTGCAAGATAAAAGTGAAGCAAAGGGAGTGGTCAAGAAGTTTATCATTGTTGAGAGGAAGAACCGTGCATTGATTGAAGCGGCAAGAACAATGCTTGATGAGTACAAGACTCTGGACTCATTTTGGGCGGAAGCCATCAACACCGCATGCCACGCCGCCAACCGCCTCTACCTCCACAAGTACTTGAACAAGACTTCCTACGAGATCATCACCGGTAAGAAACCTAGTGTGCACTACTTTAGAGCCTTTGGGTGTAAGTGTTTCATACTTAACAAGAAACCCAAAGCTTCAAAGTTTGTACCCAAGGTTGATGAAGGTTTTCTCATTGGTTATGGAACTAACGAGCATGCCTATCGTGTTTTCAACAAAACCACCAGTTGTGTTGAGACCACGGTAGACGTGAAATTTGATGAATCCAACGGCTCTCAAGGAGAGCAAGTTAGTGAAAACCTTGTAGATGATGAAGAACCTCCAAGTGTATCCATCTTTAGAATGGGCACCGGTGAAGTGATGCCTCGTGAAGTTCAAGTTCAAGCTCCGGTTGACACAAACAATCAAGATCCAACATCATCAACACGAGTGGAACCACCTAGTTCCCAAGTTCATCAAGATGAAAGTCAAGTTCATGGTGACGATCATGGACGAGGCTTTGATCAAAGGGAAGAATAAGGCGGTGAAGCTCATGAACAAGCACCTCAAGTTGAAGATGATGATGATGGACCTATTTAATGTCAATCTCAACCACCACACCCAAGAGTTCATCAAATGGTTCAACGGGATCATCCCATTGACAACATCCTTGGGAGTATCCAAAGAGGGGTAACCACTCGTTCAAGATTGTCAAACTTTTGTGCATTTTACTCATTTGTATCCTCTTTGGAATCTCTTAGTGTGGAACAAGCTCTTGAGGACCCGGATTGGATTATTACTATGGAGGAAGAGTTGAACAACTTCAAGAGGAATGAAGTTTGGGAGTTGGTGCCAAGACCCAAGCAAAATGTGATCAGCACCAAATGGATTTTTAGGAACAAGCAAGATGAATCTGGTGTTGTCACAAAGAACAAGGCAAGGCTCGTGGGCAAAGGCTACACTCAAGTTGAAGGCTTGGACTTTGGAGAGACTTATGCTCCGGTGGCAAGGCTTGAGTCAATTTGTATCTTTTTGGCCTATGCTACTCATCATGACTTTAAGCTTCATCAAATAGATGTGAAGAGCGCATTCTTGAATGGACCTCTCCAAGAAGAAGTTTATGTCGATCAACCACTTGGCTTTGAAGATCCAAACTTCCCCAACCATGTGTACAAGCTCCATAAGGCACTCTATGGGCTCAAGCAAGCTCCTAGAGCATGGTATGAATGACTTAAGGATTTTCTTCTCAAGAACGGTTTTGAGATAGGCAAAGCCGATTCTACTCTCTTCATTCAAAGAAATGGAAAGATACCTTTGTCAAATTTATGTTGATGACATTATCTTTGGGTCTACTAATGATAAGTTTTGTGAAGAGTTTAGTAGGATCATGACCAAGAGGTTCGAGATGTCTATGATGGGCGAGTTGAAATTCTTCCTTAGGTTTCAAATCAAGCAATTGAAGGAAGGGACTTTCTTGTGTCAAACCAAGTATGTGAAGGATATTCTCAAGAGGTTTGACATGGCCGATTCCAAGCCCATCAAGACTCCCATGGCATTAAATGGATATCTTGATCTCAATGAAGAAGGGAAGTCGGTCGACCAAAAGGTATATCGCTCCATGATTGGCTCCCTCCTTTACCTTTGTGCATCTAGGCTCGATGTTATGCTTAGTGTGTGCATGTGTGCAAGATTTTAAGATAATCCTAAGGAGTGTCATCTAATGGCCATTAAGAGAATCTTTAGATATTTGGTACATACTCCTAAACTTGGCTTGTGGTATCCCAAGGGCTTCACTTTTTATTTACTTGGCTATTCTGATTCGGACTACGCCGGTTGCAAAGTGGATCGAAAGAGTACAATGGGGACTTGCCAATTTCTTGATAGGTCTTTGGTGTCATGGAGTTCCGAGAAACAAAATTCGGTTGCTTTGTCCACGGCCGAAGCCGAGTATGTGGCGGCCGGTGCGTGTTGTGCATAACTTTTGTGGATGAAGCAAACGTTGAGTGATTACAGTTGTGAGTTTAGTAAGATTCCACTCTTGTGTGGCAATGAGAGTGCCATCAAGCTAGCTAACAATCCGGTGCAACGCTCTAGAACAAAGCACATAGATATTCGACATCATTTCTTAAGGGATCATGAGGCTAAGGGAGATATTGCTCTACGTCATGTGAGCACAGAGAGGCAACTTGCCGATATCTTCACTAAGCCTCTAGATGAGCAAAGTTTTTATGCTTTGGGAAGTGAACTAAATATCTTGGATTCTCGTAACTTGGCTTGACTTGTTGCACACAATTGATTGTTGCCTAGATAGATTGAAAATGATTTATTTTCTTTACTTTGTGTGAGTGTTTTCAAAAGTTTGGATTTTGAGATCTTTTGATCTTTTCTTTGCTAAAGGTGACTATGGCTATGCTTGTTGATTGTGGCTAGTCACCTGTAGTCAAGTTTCTATTATATGTCCATTAGCTATCTCTATCAAAATCTCAATCAAGATCTTGGCCGAAATTCAAATCAAAATCAGCTATTTTTTATCTCTCCGGGTCATCCGGTGCTTCACCGGGTCATCCGGGTGATGGGTCACCCGGCCGCAAGTTTTGAATTTCTCTGTCTATGTTCCGGGAATATTCCTGGGTCATCGGGCACCACGCTGGGTCATCTGGGTGTGTGCCTATGGGGTATAAAAACCCCGCGGCCGGTGGCCTTAGAACCCTAGGTTCTTTTTGCTTCTTCCACCCGCGCCCCCACGGCTCCTCTCACTCCAAAGGCGATTTGAATTTCCAACTGTGGGATTGCTTCATTGGTGGACTCTGTGGATTGCTCTCATCTCGAAGAACTCCCTCCCGTCGGATCATCCGGAGTTTTCACGGGAATCCAACGGTAAAATCCATTCAAAATCTTGATTTCTCGATCTCCCAATGTAGGATGTTCTAGGAGATTTCCTTCAGTGAAATGTCTTATCTTATGCCCTAGAACACATACCTATGATCTTGTCTTGATTGGAAGTTGCAACATGTCGATTCCATCGATTCTTGGTTCGAAACCGACCCCGCCGGATGATCCGGTATACCGGATGATCCGGTAGGGCTAGTTTTTGCCCAGAACCGACTCTCTTGCTTCCGTTTGTCTAAATCTTGTATCCAATCTTGATCCACAGATGGTTAGGTCCAAGACATTGTCATCAAGGTATGGAAGAGAGTCCGCCGGATCCGAGGGGCAATCACGTCCAAAAAGGGGTCAACCTCAATATGTTTTGGAGCGTGCTCGTGGTCACGGGAGGTTTGGACAGCACTACTCTCATGCTCCCGGTGGCCGTGGACCGAGTGGTGATGATGATGATATTGTGGAGGAAGGCATTGAAGTCAATGACACCATAGACCTCTCTCCACTTGAGCATGTGGTAATCACTGTCACTCGCCCGGTTCGCTCTCCTAATGATCCTCCCATGGTTAACTACTCTAGGAAGGGCACCTCTGTGAGTGAGCTTAGATTTGAGGATCATCTTATCAAACCTAGATCATTCTTCGGAGATCCTAGATTTTGGGCGTCTCACATGCAGATTGGTATGAGTCAGTCATATTCGCTAAGAAGAAAATTACTACGGATATGAAGTGGAATGATTGGACTTATTTGAGGAGACGTGCACCCCCACTAGGTGATGTTGTGACTGTTGTTTATGATTGTTGTGTTGAGATGGGTTTGGTCAACATCATGGCTTTTCAGTGTGATTGGAATGAGGAGGTGGTAGCTCAATTTTATGCTACCTTGTCTGTGGATATTACTTCAACCACTTTCACTTGGACACTCAATGGGAGAAGATTTTCTATCAACCTAGGTGACTTTGCAGAGTTATTTAACCTTCATCATGAGGTGGTTCAAAATGAGGAAGGAAGATGGGTTGTTAGTGAGGGGTTTGAGGACCTACACATGGGAGATGAGCTCATTGCTCACAGCTTGGCATTCATGTATGACAGGGCATATGGTGATATCACCATTAGAGGGATCTCTGGCCTGTCTCCTTATTACAAGTTGTTCAACCATCTCTTCCACCAGACACTCACTCCAAGGGGAGGTGACTCCGATAACATATCTCATAGGGCCAAGAATTTGCTTTATCAAATGGTCCCTAGTTTGCCCATGTTTTCCATTGCCATGTTTCTTTGGGATGAGATTGCTGTTAACTCTCAGGAGTCATCTAGTGGTTGTCACTATGGGCCTTATATCTTTCATATGATCAAGCATGTGATCAGAATTCAGATTCTTCCCGATAAGTGCCATAAACGTTTCAACACCGTCGTGGGAAAGTTGGATCAACTTTTGAGGATTGGCACTCATAGCAAAGGTGGTGAACCTAAAGGGCCTTTTCCAGGGATGTATCTTCCCAAGAGCATGAGCGGTGGAGGGTCTTCTTCATGAGCTCCTCTATCCTCACAGGCGCCCTCATCCTCACATGCTCCTCCACCCTCTAGTGCTCCAAGTTCCTCTCAAGGTTCATCCATTATCTGTGGCTCTCGCAAGAGCAAGAAGAGCAAGCTTGAGCTTATGGCACAAGGGTTATTGGCTTGCTTCACCGCTTGTAAGCGCCATGATGATCAACTTCATGAAACAAGAACTTGGATGGCCGATGAGTTCCATAGGCAAGATGTGAGAGAGAAGGCTCTCTATGCCAAGTTTGACATGCCACATTCACCCGTCCGTCCTCCTAGGGAGTGGGCTCCTCCTCCTCCTATCGATAACCCATGGGATCTTGGTTCATGGGTACCCGTTGATGAAGGTGAGGAAGAGGTTGAACGTGGTGAAGACCAAGGTGAAGAGGAAGAAGAGACCGATGGTGATGATGGTGATGGTGATGAGGAAGAGACCGAGGACGACGACGAGGACTAGCTCCCTTTTTGGTGCTTGTTGCCAAAGAGGGAGTGATTTTGGATGGTTGATGACCCCCTCACTATCTTTTTATCTATCTATCTATCTATTCTTGTACTCCCTAGTGGACCTGTAATGAACTATGTTGGTGTGATGAATGGTGTGTGCCAAGTGAACTTTTATTTATGTAAGACTTATTTGCTAGTGTGATGTAAACCTTAATTATATATGTATGATGCTTATGTTGGATGGTGAATTGTTATTTGTCACTTTGTTGTTTTGGTACAACTTGCCATATGCATCACGGCTTATTATATCACACTCATGCACTTGTATGCAATTATTTAGGGGGAACTCTTGCTAAAATTGTGCAAAGGAATTTGAGCCTTTCTTGTTGGCAATGCACAAATTTAGGGGGAGTTTTCTCTCTAGATAGTTGGATGCACCTCTCTTATTTATAAACCAAATTGTGTTGTCATCAATCACCAAAAAGGGGGAGATTGAAAGCACATCTTGGCCCCTAATTGATTTTGGTGATAATGACAATAGCAATTTGGATGTATTAATGCTTTCAATAAGATGTGTGCAGGAATTAAGCAAAGAATATTTATGAATGATCAAAGGAAGGCCCCCAATTGTTTTTCAAAGGTGTTCAAGCTCAATGGTGGTTTAAGTTCATTTCTTATTTTGAAATTGAGTTAGGAAACACCGTACTATAAAGAGGATTGAAATAGTTGAGTCAAGATTTGCCACTTGTGATTATCTTGAGAACCTACACAAGGTTGGGGTCAAATACTTTGCATTTGCTCTTGGTGAAAGGCTCAGCTTGCTGCCTCTATCGGGTAGTCCGTCGTTGTACCGGATGACTTGGTTGGATCACCCGGAATCCACTGGCAGTCACCCAACAATTTAGCCGGGTGATCCGGCGTGTTACTGGATGACCCGGCTGGTCAGGTGACCCGATGGGATCTCCCGGAATTCTCTGGTAGTCATCCGGGAATTTTGTCGGGTGATCCGGCACTTCACCGGATGATCTGGTAGGGCGCGCAGCAGCACTGTAACGGCTAGATTTTGGGGGTTGGGTATTTATACCTCTTCACCCCCAACTTCATTTGCTGCTGACCTAACCCGAGCAAGACACCTTCCGTAGCATTGAATTCACCCTCCCAACTCCCTCTAGTGCTAATCTTGCAAAGGATTCAACTAGGGATTGAGTGGGTGTGCATTTATTGTGTGGAGTTGACCTCTCTCTTGTGTGCTCTTCGTTGTTCGTCTCAAGAATCACTTGTGACAGTCAAGACTCTTTGATTCGGGTTTGTTACTCTTGAAGTTTGCTTCTAGAAGGTTAGACGTCATCCGTTGAGTGCCCTCTCCGTGTGGAGCACCCGGGAACATTTGTATTACCCATCCTTTGTGGAATTCTCTTAGTGAGCATCAATCTTCCTTTGTGGAGATTGGGTGAGGCAAGAGGCTCTTTGTGATAGCCCTCCCTTTGTGGGATCCTCAACGGAGACGTAGCTTCCTTAGTGGAAGTGAACTCCGGATTAAACCCCTTGTCTCTTGTGTTCATTGAGTTATTCTTCTTTACTAACCCTAGTTTCTTGTTGTGGCCCGATCTCTATATTGGTTGTGTTCCTATCTAAATCTTTGACTACAGGTTGTTCTTAGCATCTAAACTCAACTTTTGATTCATATAGAATTGCTAGAAGTTCCCTTTAAATTCCTGATTTCGTAGTTGTCTCTGTTGCCGGGTCATCCGTCACAATGCCGGAAGATCCGCCAGTCGGATCATCCGGCATTGTATCGGATAACCTGGTAGTATTTAATTTCTGCTGCTAAGTTTTTCAGGAAATTTGAAGTGAGCCTATTCACCCCCCTCTAGGCATCACAAGGTCCTTTCAGTCCGTTGCAACAGGCAGCGCGGCGGAGGCCGGCATGCGACGGCAAGCAGGTGGGACTGGTGGTGGCGCATAGGCAAGGGCCACACGCCCGTGCGGAGGAGGCCGACAGTCGAGATCCACTCTCACCTCGGTGCGGGTCCTCCTCCCCTCCGTGCGGTCCCCGACGGCAAGCCTCACGAGGACGGGGAGGTCGGGCTCCACTGCGGAGCTCCCGGAGTTGGCAGTCGCGGCGCGTCCAACGGCCTCCTCCCCTGGATTCGGCGAATGGAGACTTCGGCAGCGGCGCGGGTCGAGCTGGGGGCGGCGCTCGACGGTGGCGTGGGTGGAGCTGGGGGCCTCAAAGCAGGGAAATGGAGGCGGAGGAGGCCTGCGGGCTGCGGCGGTGGGGAAGAAGGGGAAGTAGAGGTGGGAGAAGAGATAGGCGGGTATGACATGTGGGCCTAGTTGTGGGATGACTAATCATTTTAGCTAGTCTGTTGGAAAAAGAAGAAATATAGAGAAAAAATACTAGCTAAATGACTAGCTAAATGTGAATTTAGCTAGTCTAATTTAATGAGTCTATTGGAGTTGGGCACGTACAACAACACGTCTCCAGCCCCGTCTTTGTGCTGACTATTTTGCAAAATCCCCCCGCCGAAGCGGGCTCCCATCGCGTCGCTCATCGCCTCACGAGGCGACGCTCACCGCCCGTTCTGCTCGTTCTTCGAGGTGGAGGAGACGCCTGCGGCTCTGTTGTACGGCCGCATCTCCTCCAGGCGACGACCCGCTTGCCACTCGGATCCCGCGCGCCCGTGCGGTACCCTCAAATCCTCCTCCGGCCGTGCGCACGGGAGTCCGCATCTGCTTCCCCCAACCTCCGTCGTGCCCGTGCTCCTCCTCCTGCTTAGCTCCTCCATGGCCATGGTGGCCGGCGGCGAGGGCTCGAGGAAGGTGGTCGTGGCGCTCTACTGCGAGACGTTGTGCCCCTACTCGGCGCGTTTCGTGGTGGACCACCTCGCTGCGTTTCGTGGTGGACCACCATGCTGATATCTTCGAGGATGACCTCCTCGACACCGTCGACCTCACGTTCGTCCCTTACGGCAACGCCAGGGTGCACTCCGGCAGCGAGATCACCTGCCAGGTGGATGGTGGGCTCTGCGCCTCTCCTTGCGGCTTGCTGTCTCTTCTACTGGTACTAGTGCTTGCTAATCCAAAGACAAAATTGGGAACTGTTGGGGATCAGCTAAAAATCGTCTCCCTCGGAATCTTCCAAGAAGACACGCGTCGGAAGATTTATTAGTGTAAAGGAGACCCCCGAAGGTTCCAAGGTTTATCAGATCTATGAACGTATCTGATGTCGTTACTTCTTATGATTAGAGAAAGTTTTCAGGTGAATAAAATGGTTTGATGAAATGCTATTTTATACGTGAACATATTGCTGACCCTCGGAATTCCTAAGAAACCAGAATTCTTTTCCTTCTTGTGTATTTTGTGTAACATTCAGGAGACAAGGGATTCCGGGAAAACTTCTCTAAACTGAAGGTATCAAGAAAGAACGGTGGAACTGCGCAAAAGGGGAGAAGTCCTGACCGAGGCTGATGATTGAGGATTCCCGAAGCTCACAAGGATGTTCCGGAAAACCGAAGCTGACTCAGTCAATAGCGTATAGAAGAAGATACAAAGAGACGTGAGAAGCTTGGCTACGGAAGAAGAAAGAAGCTAGAATACGAAATGGCATGCTTGTAATTTGAATATGATCTCCGTGATTGCCGCGGACATATGTACCCTCAACATTTCCATGTATACGTAACTTTACGAAGGGTAGTTTCGGAATGTAAAAGTAACCCTCAGGCACTATAAAAGGAGCCCCCATGCCTCCGTGTAAAGGGGTCAGCTTTTTCAGAGAATACAGAGCCTTTTGTCAGTTCGGTTTACCTTTTGTCTGGAGATTTTGGAATTTCCAACATTGGCGCGCATCGTGTTCTTAGCCGTCAGAAACCCACGATGGCACCACCGAAGAAAGTTAAGAAACCTACTGCACAAGATCCCGAGAGCGAAGATAACCAAGAAAGCACAGAGCAAGGCCTCATCCTTCACCCTAAGGCCAATACCACTCAAGACCCAGAACAACTCCAAGATTCACAAAGTGATAAAAATGAGAAAGGGAAGGAACCAGAAGGAACACCGGAAGCCAGCAATGAGCACAATGAGAAAGAAGCACCAGACAAAGAGCTAGAGGTGGCTCTGAAACAAGTACAAACTTTGAAAAGGCAAAAAGAGAAGCTGGCCATATAGCTCAAAGCAAAGAAGCAAGCAACCGATAAACTTCAGAAGCTAGAACAGGCGAAAAAAGAGATAATGCAGCTTCAAAAAGAGCTAGATGAAATGACCGACATAGAGAACGATTCCTTCAGGAGATTCACACCAGATCCAAACTCCGCAAACAAGAACCAGTCCATTAAAGAAAATCTCATCTTCACAGAAATCCCTGAACCAGCAAACAATGGAATTGCCCAATTCAATGATCTAAACTCTCTGCTGTCCGTGGGTCTTCAAACAGCTCCTTGGCCATCCAAATATAAGCCAGTCTCACTTCCAAAATTCAATGGCTTCGGTAATTCCAGACAATTCCTCATGAGTTATGAAGCGGTAGTAGCCTCGGCAGGAGGAGGTGATGTTGCCTTGGCAAAATCTTTCATCATCGCATGCGAAGGCCCGGTACTCAATTGGTACTCACTTCTGCCACCTCACTCAATCTACAGCTGGCTAGACCTAAAATCCAAGTTCCTTCAAGTATTCCAAGACTTTCATCATTCTACCACAAGAACAGCAGATCTGTACCAGTGCAAGCAAAGAGACAAGGAAGCACTAGCTGAATTCGTAAGAAGGTTCATGCAATTGAAATCTCAAACTCCGGATGTAGAGGATAAAGCAACAATATCTGCTCTCATAAGTGGTCTGACTCCGGGGCAAACATCCGGTCATTTCAATACATTGGATCCTAAATCCATGGATGAACTGTTTGAAGAATTGGAAAAATATTGCAAATCCGATGAAGATCAGAGAAGAAGAGTGGCAGAAAGATATCAGCAAAGACAATCCTAGAAAGGAAATAACTGGATGGGACATCAACCCATCATGAATGTGCAAGGCAATGCACCAAGCAATCCAACTCAAACTCAGGATTATCACAATCAAAACAGCATGCGGGGAGGCCATTCTGGAAGAGGAAGAGGACGAGGTAGAACACCTTCAAAGCTTCAAAATCATGACAGCAGAGATCTGCACTTTCAGTGCATATACCATGGTAGGGGTCATAGCACGGAAGCATGCCCAGAAACCCAGAAGAACTTCCAAAGAATCCAGGATCAACAGCGCGTAGCCCAAATAACAGCCACGCAACCCAAACCAGTGCAGCACACTTACTGGTAACACCAATCCTTTCCTCAAACTCAACCTTTTATCCAACCACATCAGACAGCTTGGCAACCTTCACCGCAATTCTACCCACAAACCCATTTTCGCAACCACAATCCTCGCAACAATTTTTTCACCAACTCCAAATTCCACAGAACCAAACTCCACAGCAAACCTTCCCACAAACTCAAGCCATACAAGTCATTGAGCAAGCTCAGCCAATCCAAGCAAAAGAAACTCTGCCACCACCACTAGCCCAAATTCCAAAGACTGATCAAAACAATTCCCAAAACACTTCAAGGGCCTTACCATCCTTCGGCATGATCTTGCCAATAACTGGAGGCTCATCCATGGAATTCGACACCAAGAAGCAAAGAAACGACTACTACAGACAAATCAATGTAATCATTGACGATGGTCCAACAGCAAGGCCAGAATGGGCAAAGGTTCCAATAACTTTCACCGAGGAAGATTTCAAGCTGAAGTCAGTTTCCCACAATGACGCAATGGTCGTCGAGGTTAATGTTGCTGGGTGGGTTATAGGAAATGTCTTGATAGACAATGGAAGCTCAGCAGATATCATTTTCACCAGTACCTTTCAATGCATGGGCCTCGCTCCTCACATGTTAGCACCACCAGAGAAGCCATTGGTTGGCTTCGGTGGAAAACCAATCAGGTCCAGCGGAAAAATCTCTTTACCAGTGTCATTTGGAGATTTGGACAATGCAAGAACAGAACATATCATGTTCGACGTTGTTGACATGTATTATCCATACAATGCTATCTTCAGAAGTGGATTCATAAATAGGTTCAATGTTGTATTCAGGCAACTTTTCCTATGCATGAAAATCCCAGCTCCTCGCGGAGTAATCACAATTTTCGGAGATCAGAATGAAGCAAGAAGAATCGAGCGAGGAAATACACCTGGGCAACAAAACATCCATCATCTGACAGATGACCAAGAAAGGCAATAGCCATACTCTGAAGCAAAAAGAGATGGTCAGCGAAGGATTTACAGGGTGTTGATCGAGACATCGTTGAACACAAACTTGACACAGATGACAAAATCCATCCAAAGAAGCAACAACTTAGGAAAATGTCAGAAGAAAAAGTAAAGGCCGTGGAAGCAGAAGTCCAAAGACTACAAGATGCTCAGGTTATCCGAGAAGTAATCTACCCAGTTTGGCTGGCCAACACAGTACCAGTCAAAAAAGAACAGAAGATGGAGAATGTGAGTAGATTTCACAGATTTGAACAAGGCATGCAAAAAAGATGACTACCCGCTAGAAAGAGTAGACAGAGTAGTGGATGATGCTGCAAACAGTGAAATGTTGTCACTCCTGGATATGTTTTCCGGATATCATCAAGTCAGGATGAGAAAAGAAGACGAGGAGAAAACTAGTTTCATAACTCCTTTCGGAACATATTGTTTCGTGAGAATGCCAGAGGGGCTGAATAACGCGCGATCCACATTCTCAAGAATGATAGCAATAGTGCTACATTATCAGCTTCGAAGAAACATCCTAGCATATGTCGATGACATCATCGTTAAGAGCATCAGAAGATGTGATCACATCAGAGATTTGGCAGAAACCTTCGCAAATCTAAGGGCAGCGAATCTCAAATTGAACCCAGAGAAATGTGTATTTGGCATTCAGAAGGGAAAAGTTTTGGGATGCCTAGTGTCAACCAAAGGCATTGAAGCCAACCCTGACAAAATCAAAGTAATCATAGAAATGCAAGAACCAGCCTTGGTTAAGGATATACAAAAATTAACAGGAAGAGTGGCGGCGCTAAACAGGTTCATTCCTAGAGCAGCGGAGAGAACTTTACCTTTTTTCCAGCTTCTCCGAAGCTCCAAGAACTTCCAATAGAGCGAAGCCCAAAGCCAAGCATTCAAGGATCTCAAGGAATATCTAGCAAATATGACAAAACTATGCCCACCAGAGCCAAAGTCACCTCTCCTTCTATATCTCGCAGCTTCCAACTCAGCCGTAAGTGCGGTTCTCATTCAAGAGAAAGAAGAAAATGGGAAACTAAGGCAAGTACCAGTCTACTTCGCCTCCGAAGCTCTATCAGGATCAAAACTATTTTATTCAGAGCTAGAGAAGATTGCCTATGCAGTTGTCATAGCAGCAAGAAAACTCATACACTATTTCAAAGGACAACAAATTCGTGTTATCACGAACCAGCCATTAAATGACCTTTTCACAAACAAAGATGCAATTGGAAGAATTGCAAAATGGGCTGTGGAGTTATCTGGGTATGTAGTCGATTTTGAAAGAAGAAATGCAATAAAATCCCAAGTCCTAGCTGATTTCGTCGTGGACTGGACTTCACCAACTATGGAAAGCAACGGATGCGAACAAGTGCCATGGATAATTTATTGTGACGGAGCATGGTGCGGAAAAGGTGTGGGAATTTCAGCAATAGTTACATCACCCTCGGGTATCAAGATAAGATATGCAGCAAGATTAGACTTCCCAGATGAAGCAGTCTCCACCAACAATACCACGAAATACGAAGCCTTGTTACTGGCACTAAGAAAAATGAAGGCTTTGGGCCAGCAAACTGTTGTCATCAAATCAGACTCCAAAGTGATTCAAGAACATGTTGAGAAAGAGAGCGAAGCAAGAAATCCAGAACTTATCAAGTATCTGATACTTGATAAGTTCTGGATTTCTAGCTTCGCACTCTTTCTCAACATGTTCTTGAGCGCTTAGATCTGCTCCAATCGTTACTGCTCTATCTGGCATGCCATCTAAGAATACCCTTTTTGTTTCTCCATCTGCACTTATTTCAATTTTCTCTTTATCTCTTTTTGCTTCAGAGTATGGCTATTGCCTTTCTTGGTCATCTGTCAGATGATGGATGTTTTGTTGCCCAGGTGTATTTCCTCGCTCGATTCTTCTTGCTTCATTCTGATCTCCAAAAATTGTGATTACTCCGCGAGGAGCTGGGATTTTCATGCATAGGAAAAGTTGACTGAATACAGCATCGAACCTATTTATGAATCCTCGTCCGAAGATAGCATTGTATGGATAATACATGTCAACAATGTCGAACATGATATGTTCTGTTCTTGCATTGTCCAAATCTCCAAATGACACTGGTAAAGAGATTTTTCTGCTGGACTTGATTGGTTTTCCACCAAAGCCAACCAGTGGCTTCTCTGGTGGTGCTAACATGTGAGGAGCGAGGCCCATGTGTTGAAAGGTACTGGTGAAAATGATATCTACTGAGCTTCCATTGTCTATCAAGACATTTCCTATAACCCACCCAGCAACGTTAACCTCGACGACCATTACGTCATTGTGGGAAACTGACTTCAGCCTGAAATCTTCCTCGGTGAAAGTTATTGGAACCTTTGCCCATTCTGGCCTTGCTGTTGGACCATCGTCAATGATTACATTGATTTGTCTGTAGTAGTCATTTCTTTGCTTCTTGGTGTCGAATTCCATGGATGAGCCTCCAGTTATTGGCAAGATCATGCCGAAGGATGGTAAGGCCCTTGAAGTGTTTTGGGAATTGTTTTGATCAGTCTTTGGAATTTGGGCTGGTGGTGGTGGCAGAGTTTCTTTTGCTTGGATTGGCTGAGCTTGCTCAATGACTTGTATGGCTTGAGTTTGTGGGAAGGTTTGCTGTGGAGTTTGGTTCTGTGGAATTTGGGGTTGGTGAAAAAATTGTTGCGAGGGTTGTGGTTGCAAAAAATGGGTTTGTGGGTAGAATTGCGGTGAAGGTTGCCAAGCTGTCTGATGTGGTTGGATAAAAGGTTGAGTTTGAGGAAAGGATTGGTGTTGCTAGTAAGTGTGCTGCACTGGTTTGGGTTGTGTGGCTGTTATTTGGGCTACGCGCTGTTGATCCTGGATTCTTTGGAAGTTCTTCTGGGTTTCTGGGCATGCTTCCGTGCTATGACCCCTACCATGGTATATGCACTGAAAGTGCGGATCTCTGCTGTCATGGTTTTGAAGCTTTGAAGGTGTTCTACCTCATCCTCTTCCTCTTCCAGAATGGCCTCCCCGCATGCTGTTTTGATTGTGATAATCCTGAGTTTGAGTTGGATTGCTTGGTGCATTGCCTTGCACATTCATGATGGGTTGATGTCCCATCCAGTTACTTCCTTTCTGGGATTGTCTTTACTGATATCTTTCTGCCACTCTTCTTCTGTGATCTTCGTCAGATTTGCAATATTTTTCCAATTCTTCGAACAGCTCATCCATTGATTTAGGATCCAATCTATTGAAATGACCGGCTGTTTGCCCCGGAGTCAGACCACTTATGAGAGCAGATATTGTTGCTTTATCATCTGCATCCGGAGTTTGAGATTTCAATTGCATGAACCTTCTTATGAATTCAGCTAGTGGTTCCTTGTCTCTTTGCTTGCACTAGTACAGATCTGCTGTTCTTGTGGTAGAATGATGAAAGGCTTGGAATACTTGAAGGAACTTGGCTTTTAGGTCTAGCCAGCTGTAGATTGAGTGAGGTGGCAGAAGTGAGTACCAATTGAGTACCGGGCCTTCGCATGCGATGATGAAAGATTTTGCCAAGGCAACATCATCTCCTCCTGCCGAGGCTACTGCCGCTTCATAACTCATGAGGAATTGTCTGGAATTACCGAAGCTGTTGAATTTTGGAAGTGAGACTGGCTTATATTTGGATGGCCAAGGAGCTGTTTGAAGACCCACGGACAGCGGAGAGTTTAGATCATTGAATTGGGCAATTCCATTATTTGCTGGTTCAGGGATTTCTGTGAAGATGACATTTTCTATAATGGACTGGTTCTTGTTTGCGGAGTTTGGATCTAGTGTGAATCTCCTGAAGGAATCGTTCTCTATGTCGGTCATTTCATCCAGCTCTTTTTGAAGCTGCATTATCTCTTTTTTTGCCTGTTCTAGCTTCTGAAATTTATCGGTTGCTTGCTTCTTTGCTTTGAGCTGTATGGCCAGCTTCTCTTTCTGCCTTTTCAAAGTTTGTACTTGTTTCAGAGCCACCTCTAGCTCTTTGTCTGGTGCTTTGTTCTCATTGTGCTCGTTGCTGGCTTCCGGTGTTCCTTCTGGTTCCTTCCCTTTCTCATTTTTGTCACTTTGTGAATCTTGGAGTTGTTCTGGGTCTTGAGTGGTATTGGCCTTAGGGTGAAGGACGAGGCCTTGCTCTGTGCTTTCTTGGTTATCTTCACTCTCGGGATCTTGTGCGGTAGGTTTCTTAACTTTCTTCGGTGGTGCCATCGTGGGTTTCTGACAGCTAAGAACACGGTGGGCGCCAATGTTGGAAATTCTGTAATCTCCAGACAAAAGGTAAACCGAACTGACAAAAGGCTCTGTATTCTCTGAAAAAGCTGATCCCTTTACATGGAGGCATGGGGGCTCCTTTTATAGTGCCCAAGGGTCACTTTTACATTCTGAAACTACCCTTCATAAAGTTACGTATACATGGAAATGTTGAGGGTACATATGTCCACGGCAATCACGGAGATCACATTCAAATTACAAGCATGCCATTTCGTATTCTAGCTTCTTTCTTCTTCTGTAGCCAAGCTTCTCACGTCTCTTTGTATCTTCTTCTATACGCTATTGACTGAGTCAGCTTCGGTTTTCCAGAACATCCTTGTGAGCTTCGGGAATCCTCAATCATTAGCCTCGGTCAGGACTTCTCCCCTTTTGCGCGGTTCCACCGTTCTTTCTTGATACCTTCAGTTTAGAGAAGTTTTCCCAGAATCCCCTGTCTCCTGAATGTTACACAAAATACACAAGAAGGAAAAGAATCCTGGTTTCTTAGGAATTCCGAGGGTCGGCAATATGTTCACGTATAAAATAGCATTTCATCAAACCATTTTATTCACCAGAAAACTTTCTCTAATCATAAGAAGTAACGACATCAGATACGTTCATAGATCTGATAAACCTTGGAACCTTCGGGGGTCTCCTATCCACTAATAAATCTTCTGACGTGTGTCTTCTTGGAAGATTCTGAGGGAGACGATTTTTTGCTAATCCCCAACAGTAGCCCCTCAGGGAAGCGGGTTGACTCCGACGACTCGTTTTCACGAAAAAGTTTTTTTAGGATTGGTTAAAAACGTCACCCTCGGGCGTCGGAGGAGACACGCGTCGATGTTTTATAGGGTGTCGGTTCATTTCCCAAGACGCCTTCTCGATGCATCCCTTCGTTCCTATAAATAGGGGGCCTGTGGTGACTTTCGCTTTCACCGTTTCCCTACTATCGAAACTTCTCGGAATTTTTCTCGATTTCTTGAGGACTCTTTGGCGCCCTGTTTCCTGAGTTCCACTTCTCAGCTTCTCTGAAGGTAACCTTTGAATCCCTAGTTTCCTTAGTTATGTTTTTTGGTGTAGGAGATTGGTTTTTTGATTTGGTGTTTTCTTGTTTTCCTGCTTATATGACCCTCGTGTTTGATACAACTTATCATCATCAAGTTTGATAATCTTCCGCTGAATATGAAGTTCGAAGAGTCGAGCGAAGACATCAGCACTTATATGACCCTCGAAAGTCTTCTGAATCCAGAAAATTTTTGATAATTCCAGAAATGAGTTGGGTGTAAGCTGGTGAATCTTTACTTGAAATCGATCTAGGATCGACGGAAGACGCTCATCACACGGAAATCTGAGCCCAGCGGTAAAAAAATCCCTGAAGACTACCACCTCATCAGGTTGCGGCTGAGGAACCTCTTCACTTGTCGGCACACGACCACACCCAGAAGGGAAGAAGTTCGCTTCTTCAAAATCCTTGATTAAGTCGGGGGTCACTAATGATTTCCTAAAAACAAAAGTAGGAGGATACGTCACCTTCGGGGGCATTAGTTCTTCCATTTCAACTTCAACCTGGGAAATATCTTCCTCGGTTCCAGAATCTTCGCCTGAGTGCACATCTCCCTCCTCAACAGTTGTATCCTCAGGACTTGGGAACAAAGGGGCGGCACTTGAGGAAGGCACTTCAGAAGACTGTGGAATTTCAGAACCTGAGGCGGCGGCAGCCTGAGCAATTTCTTCTTCCGTCATTGGCTTGGCAGTATGTTTCACACGAGACACCTAAAAACAAAAAAAGCAGGAAAACAAGAAAACACCAAATCAAAAAACCAATCTCCTACACCAAAAAACATAACTAAGGAAACTAGGGATTCAAAGGTTACCTTCGGAGAAGCAGAGAAGCGGAACTCAGGAAACAGGGCGCCAAAGAGTCCTCAAGAAATTGAGAAAAATTCCAAGAAGTTTCGAAAGTAGGGAAACGGTGAAAGCGAAAGTCACCACATGCCCCCTATTTATAGGAATGAAGGGATGCATCGAGAAGGCGTCTCGGGAAATGAACCGACACCCTATAAAACATCGACGCGTGTCTCCTCCAACGCTCGAGGGTGACGTTTTTAACCAATCCTAAAAAACTTTTTCGTGGAAACGAGTCGTCGGAGTCAACCCACTTCCCCGAGGGGCTACTATTAGGGATCAGCTAAAAATCGTCTCCCTCGGAATCTTCCAAGAAGACACGCGTCGGAAGATTTATTAGTGGAAAGGAGACCCCCGAAGGTTCCAAGGTTTATCAGATCTATGAACGTATCTGATGTCGTTACTTCTTATGATTAGAGAAAGTTTTCTGGTGAATAAAATGGTTTGATGAAATGCTATTTTATACGTGAACATATTGCCGACCCTCGGAATTCCTAAGAAACCAGGATTCTTTCCCTTCTTGTGTATTTTGTGTAACATTCAGGAGACAGGGGATTTCGGGAAAACTTCTCTAAACTGAAGGTATCAAGAAAGAACGGCGGAACCGCGCAAAAGGGGAGAAGTCCTGACCGAGGCTGATGATTGAGGATTTCCGAAGCTCACAAGGATGTTCCGGAAAACCGAAGCTGACTCAGTCAACATCGTATATAAGAAGATACAAAGAGATGTGAGAAGCTTGGCTACGGAAGAAGAAAGAAGCTAGAATACGAAATGGCATGCTTGTAATTTGAATATGATCTCCGTCATTGCCGCAGACATATGTACTCTCAACATTTCCATGTATACGTAACTTTACGAAGGGTAGTTTCGGAATGTAAAAGTGACCCTCGGGCACTATAAAAGGAGCCTTCATGCCTCCTTGTAAAGGGATCAGCTTTTTCAGAGAATACAGAGCCTTTTGTCAATTCGGTTTACCTTTTGTCTGGAGATTTCGGAATTTCCAACAGGAACCATTTGGTGTTTCTTTCTAATACTCTTGCAGTAGTAGTTCCTGACTCATGCTAATACCGCTGATGGATTCTTGCAGCATTGTACGTACGATTGCCTGCTCAAAACCGTGGAAGCTTGAGCCATCGACACCCTGTCGGATTTGGTAATTCCTCTCGCCTCATACACCTGGCTACAGAGGCCGCGAATCAGTTCAGTGTGCTCTGCCAATTGTTACTAAATTAGATGAGGATTTGTTGCTAAATTTATGAGCTGTCAGTTGCTAAATTAGATAAGGCTTTATTGCTAAATTTATCAATGCAATGCAGAAATGTATAGTGATTCCTGATTATTTGTGAATGCATATCACCAATGTATAGTCAATTGCAAAATCTACGATGCATGAAGATGTATTTTTTTATATACCATTCACACAATTCAGTATCTTTGTGTTAGCAAACTATATATATATATATATATATATATATATATATATATATATATATATATATATATATATATATATAAACAAGCGTGTTGAATAATATTCAACACTCAGACGGTGTGCTGCCCCTCCGTTAGTTTAGTTATATATCCTCTCTCAATCGTTCATGAAGTAAAATGATTCTAATATTTACTACCAAGTACTACTCCATAAATTAATTGCATGGATCACTAACTATGCGTTCATGCAGGCACACACATCAACAATGGAATTAATTGAGTCCATGTTAATTGACATAATAATTACTAGCATTCAACTGCATGCATGCACGGGTCAACAAAAGTATTTCAGTTATCAACATAATTAATAGAATAATTACCAATTAGCACATACTAATGCACAGGGAGTTTGCTTTTTCCAAAATCTGTACCGCAATCAATGTTGTTGGTCAGTTTTGAAATAAATTTGTAGCTATAAATATATACTACACCATAGGCCAACTTTTGTTGATCCAATTAGGGCATGTACAACAGTCTAGACAGCTGCTGTCTATTTGACATACACAGACAGCTAAAAAGACAGCTTATACAGTGAGCTGTCTATTTAGCTGTCTACAAGCCATTTAATTCATCTATGGACACATGAATCATGGTGATCAAGTGCAAAGTTTATCTTTGTAGCTTTATTTGTGCTTACACAATAGTACATGCTATATTTAAATAAGTCTGAAAACATCAGACTTGTAGAAACTGAAACTGAAACTATACAACAAGCTTAAGGAGTTAACTGACAGAATGATACCATCTTGCTGATCCAACCAAACCTTCAAACATACAAAACATCAACGTGTGCATGTATGAATATGGTCTAACATGCATCTAAACTTTGGAGGTGATGATCAGAAAATAAAACTTTGGAGATGGCAACTCGTGAGCAACCTAAAGCATGATTATTTGCTGGCAAAATCTTCAGATAGTTGACACGAAAGTGAGCAAGGCCATCATGGACAATATCAGGTTGCCTGAATGTGTTCAGTTTATTCCAATCAGATCGAAGGAGTGGGTCAATCTTAGATTGGCTTAGCACCGAAGCCTTGGCCCCAGCAAGAGCGGTCAGCGAGATATGTCCGTCGCCGCCTGTGGATCCTTCATCCTCGGGTGTGCCGGTGAAAACTGGAAAGCAGCCAGTTGAGCTGTGGAAACGTCCTGCAGCTCCGCCGCCGGCCGCCGCGCCATTCTCCTCCACGTTTCTGCCGCTAGATTCTAGTGCTGAACTGCTGATGCTGCGCCCTTCCACTTCCATCCGGCTGCGCCCAATTGTTCCAGCGCCGCTGCTGCCCCTGCACCACCGTGGTCCACGGACGATTTTCGCGCTAAAATTAAACATGGGCTCGCCGTAGGAGATCGCTCGGCGCCGTCGTCTCCAGGAAACGACCCGTACAACGGAAGGGGGGTCGTCGATAGAATCTCGGAGCACGATCCCCTGCTGTCCTCTCGTGAGACGACGGCTCGCGTCTCTCTCCTCAGTAATTGCAGCACACGTCGGATGAATTCGCTTGCGTGGCACAAAGAAGACGGCACCCGTCTATCCGATGTACGTGCCCTTAAGGGTCGTTGCTGCAATGGTTGTTGCCTTGTTGGTAAGGTGACGTCCTCGACACACTTGGCATCTGCTCTCTCATCATATCAAGACGTGCACAAGCTCCTCTACGGCACCAGCGGTACGAGTCAGCGATGGGCACTGGATCGTCCAGTCTTCGTCGCTCTTCTGCTGCCTCACACATGGTGACACCCTGACACTCTCAACTCTTCTTCTACCTGCAGGACCGGTGTACATGGTGACACAGAGAAACAACTATGACCCTCCGCCGACGTGCACGGCGAGGCCATGGCTGCCGGCCCATAGCCCACACGACTCGACAAATGTGGCTGCTTGCAAAGCAGAGTTGATATATGCCTCACGCTCGCGATGCTCGTCATCCATGGCATGGTGCTAAATCCATGCACCCTCCTCGACAAGATCGATTCCCTTGGTCCCGCGCCTAAGGTGTCAGAGCAGCTCTCACACCAATCTTCTTTGTTCTATCATCTTGCAAAGCAGTCATAATTCGAGGTTCGGTCTTATCTTCTCTTTTAGGTATGTACGAAAGCATTTTCGTACTTTGTGTGCTGAATTTTGTTCTTGGTGGCAGGCCAAGGCATAATAAGCACCAGAATTAGAACTTGTTTGCAAATATAAGGAGTTGATTAGAGCATTATGCAATTATTACTTCTTAGAATAACTACAAAGTAATTACCAAAGAATGAAAATTACTTCTGGGGGATAAATGAAAAATAATGTCAACAATAATAATGTCGTATTGTTGGGAAGGAGTAAACGACCACGTACAAATTAGAGACCAAAGAAGTAATTTGTCAGCCAAAACAATAAATAATTTGACATATGCTCGATTTTCACTTCTCGGGAATGAAAAGCAGTAAATATGTGTTAACCGTGACTCATGGTGTAGATGGTTTTGAAAATTACACACATATATTCTTTACTACCTTTTAAATTGGTCTAGTGAGTTTTACTATCTATTGATGAAAAGGTAGTAGGTAAGCTATCAAGATAGGGCTCGCTAGAGGTCATACAAATGTGCCACAACCGTTGATGGTCGTGAATCCTCATCAAACAGGTACTCGTACCCGGTAGAAGGATTAAATGAGCTACATTCCTGTGGGGTCATCGTGCAACTGATGCCGATGGGTTCCAGTGCACATTAAAATAGATGCTCGACATAGCTGGCATTTGATCAAATGGAGTAATTTTGCTACTTGGAGATCAAATGGAGTAATTTTGTTGCTTGGTGAGCTTGCCGAAGCTTAGCCAATGCATTGAATATTAGAGAACAAAGAAGTAATTTGTCAGTTCAAGGAGGAGTAAGAAGTAATTTTATAAAGTAATAATAATTTGACTAATTATACTTATATAGACAAAGAGAGTAATAGTACATACAAACGAGAAATAATTTCGAAACACTGCAGGACCAAACGTTCCATGCAAGGTTAATTGGCACCTATCCAAACATATGTAAGTGTCAATCAGTATTGCACCTTGCAATCAATGTTTTGCATGCATGTAAGGCTAGTTATTTCCCTCTCTCAACCTGCATTTATATGTCAATACAAAATACTACAGTCAACACTTCAATTGAAAGTACGTAGTCCTCTAATCAATTGAGAATAATCACTTATTTCTTCAATCTTCTATGCATTGGGGGGGGGGGGCATAAAAGCATAAAACAACCAGATCGCTTGCTGGACCAGGAAGCACAAGATGGATCATCGACACGTCAAAGCAGCTGTGGAAACTAAACACCCTACACGGTTTTTACGATCACATCACCAGAAGAAGCAAATTTCACATGGCTAGAACTCCATTGACGAAATCATATTTCACTTGCAAACCACTACTGCCTACAAATTGTTGGTGCCCCTATCATTGCGCCAAGTAGGAGAGATGGCTCAGTTAATGTGGTTTGTCGGCACAATGGCATTGTCGATGGTGGCGCCGCGCTCCACATAGTAGGAGATGGTAGACGAATGAAGGAATCAACAGCGGTGATGCAAAACCCCTCCCAACTAATTTTCACAATCATGTTCTATAACGGAAGATTTTACTACTTGGTGATGAAAATAGAGTAATTATGTGATTACAAGGTCTCGTCGGAGCTCGGACCATGGTGCCTCCTGCACGTCCCACATGATAAATCTCAAAACGCAATAAACAGATGCGAAAAACTATCTAAGATCCATTTTTACTACTTCGAAGTGAAAACAAATAATTCTATGATTACCGTGGCTTGCTAGACCTCCGTTAGCCTGGACGGTGGGTGTTGAATAATATTCACCACGCTGCGTGGTGAATATCCTTGTCCTATGTATACTCTGCGGCCGGCTATAGAATAAGTTATTCTGTGGCCAGACCAACCAATCGCGCCACCTACTGGGCCGCGACCCCTTTTTTCGGGTTGTATTCAGCTGGCTTGCCAGCTTGTGTCCATCTGGCGTGTGGGATGTGAGTAGTTCATTTCGGAATCTATGCTTTCGGGTTGTATTCAGCTGGCTTGCCAGCTTGTGTCCATCTGGAGTCCGTTTTATTTGGGTTGTAACAGAATATTGTACCAATTCTATTTCTGCTTAATACAATGATACGATGCGCGCGTATTCGAGAAAAAAAAGAGGGATTTGCCAAGAACCAATAATTGAAAAATTCAAATAGCTGAGACAGTAGTCGAGATGTGAGTAACCAAAATTTAGCATCAAGAGGTTGAGATAAACCAAGTACTATAAGTTGGAATATAAGTTTACGAGAAAGCTATCAAAAAGTTATTTACCATAAATACCATCGTCAATTACCACAAAGCTATCTACAGGAGTGGTGGCATAAGTTTACAATAATGGTATTTACCAGACAATTGTCATCAATTTACCAATTTTTTTAAATTTCTTTTGTTTAGAGTCAGAATCCATATTACAAGAACAGGGTATACTTTTAGTACAATTTAGTCGATCTTGCACTAGTAGACAAAAAGTCAATAGGAGTAGTAAATAACCGCGTTAATTTGGGGGCTGAAATTAATTTGTTAATTACTCTTAAAAATTAACCACCCCACTAGCTAGAAAGGGAACGCTACCCAGACTGGGCCGGTGCGGTTGGTTGGTCTGGCTGTAAAATAAGGTATTCTATGGCCGGCTACGAAGTAATAGTTCTACATATATATATATATATATATATATCATGCTGTGAAATTGTCTTATGAGTGCTGTCAAATTGGACTTGTGAATGCTGTTAGATTGTAGTGTTGCCTGTCAAATGCTGTCAATTTGGACTTATGAATGCTGTCAAGTTTTGTTCCTACCTATGCCAACTAACTGATCTGTTCCTACCAATGTTCATAAACATTTTGGTGATGCTTATTTCCTGAAGGTTCAGCATTTTGGTGGCTGTTGTCATTACTGATCCTATCTTCTGAATATATTTCATCCTTGTTTCTATCCCTGTACTGAATATTGCTCTGAGTATTGCATGGGCAGAGTGCAACCATGACATGGAAAGCAAATCTGGCCATGACAGAGTGCAGCATAGGACTTTATTTTGCTAGGTGATGTTAACCTTTGTTGCATCTGAATGGTGAACGTGAATAGTGTGCCTCTGAAGAAGGACAACTTTGATGTAATTGAGCAACTCAAGAAGGATCTAATTGAACACATATGACAACGCTATGGAAACAAATAAAATTAAACAAAAATTGTTGTAACAATATATAATATAATTATTACATGAATGGTTCCTAAAAATTATTCTAATCATATTTCTCGTATTTATGCTTGATATTATTCTATCAGATAGACACACAACGGTATACACAAATGCATTTGTAGTTGACTTAAACTACATGCAAAGCATTAAACAACTCACATACAGTCCGTCCGTATGTGGGTTGTATGAACTATCTTTATATCTGTCTGTATACTAAATTCGAGGTTCTGCAGACGACCCGTCGTCTGTGGGTTGTACATGCCCTAAGACCAGATTAATACTCGGGGATGTTCTCCCGTGAATTGTAAAATGTATACATGCAAGTACGCATGAGTAGACTATTACCATAAAAATTTGGATTGTATTTGTTTTACTTTTTAAGTTGTTGTGAGAAAATTTATTTTATGTTTTATTGTAAAAGAATTCTAGATCTGATAAAAACAATAAATTCCAATAAACCAGAACATTATAATCATAAAAACAGATCTCCAATTCTCCTTGAGGGAGCCGCGGCAGCCCGGAAGCCTTGTGATTCGCGGTCGCCCGGCGAACCACCCGACAAACGACAGATTCCGGCGGCTAATCGTGCAGGGTGCCATGTGGGGAACCACCCGAGTAAGAAGCAAGTGTAGCCGCCGCGCCGCCCCCTTCCTCCCGGAGGACCTGATCGCGTGGGATATCCTCACCCACCTGCCGGTGAAGACGCTCCTCTGTTGCCGCGGGGTCTGCCGTTCCTGGCGCCTCCTCACTTCTGACGCTGATTTCCTCGTCGCTCACCACCAGCGTCAGTCGTCGCTCCCGCTCGCCGTCTTCCATAGCCAGATCCACGGCAACTACAGAGGTGTCGTCAGCGCTTGCCTCGACGCCTTCGACCTCCGGGCAGCCCCCGCCACCGCCGAGCGCCGGCGTATCCTCGCTCTCGACAATACAGGAGGGGTCGTGGATTCAAGGTCTACGCCTCCTGCGATGGGCTGCTCGTGTTCTCCCCTTGAGTCTTTTAAGTACATGCCATTAAGAAAGTTGCCGATTACGCACATGTCATTAAAAAGTTCCCAGATACCTGTGTGCCATGCACTCAAAGTTCGTTTACACGTGTGCCATTCCGTCCACCTTCTGTTAGAGAGTCTTTTACGCACATGCCATTAAAAAAGTTACCGGTTACGCACATGCCACAAAAAAGTTTGCAGACACTTGTGTGCCATGATCTTAACTTTTGTTTACGCGTGTGCCATTCCGTCCATATTTTGAGCTAACGGTGTCAAACCGACAGTGAAATGACCATTTTGCCCCCTATGGGCCCCACCAATCTTTTTCCTCCTCCTCCCCTTCTCCTTTCTCGCTACTTCTTCCTCACTGCAGAGTGCAGAGCAATCCATGGAAGAGCCTCCAGCCTCGAACCCCGCCCCGCCGTGCTGTCCGTACCCTTCCCTCGGGCTCCGCTGACCGCGACAGTTTGCCCGTCGGCTCACCGCGCCGCGCCGTGACGCCGCCACCGCGATGGCGGGCGGGACCCAGGCGACCTCGCACGTGAGCTAGCAGCGGTAGCGGGGTTGTGCTCGATCTTCCGCTGGTTGTGATCTTTATTGGTTTTTTCTTCTGCTGGTGGTGATCTTCGTTGAGAAATTAGCTACAGCCTACTGCTAGCATGGTGGACTGGAGGGATGCTCGCACATCTGATTTTAAAGATTTTTTTTGACTTGATTCGGCTCCGCTCCATCCGCCGCGCTGGTCTGCTCTTAGGCTATCCGCACTCGTCAACCTCCAAACTCATCCCAAAAAAGAATATTCCCGCCTAGTCATCCAAAATTTACAGTCCAGTACCAATTATCCCGCACCCATCAACCTCCATATCTCATACTCCATACCAACAACTCTATATTTTATTCCCTCATTTCAACCACCATCTTCTCCCTCTCCACACTTTTTCTTTTTCTCCGTTTCTCCTTTCTTCCTTGTGTCTGCCTCTGCCTCTCCCTCTCTCCACGCTGCTCGCGCGATGCTTCCCCCGCCGGTGAGCCGACGGGTCGGCGCGTCGACCGCGCTGTGGGCGGTGTCGTGGGTCGACCTGTTGTCGGATCGGTGGCGTGGCGGTAGGCGATCTCAGGGGCGCGGCTGGAGGCGGATCAGGGGCGCGGCAGCGGGCAGATCAGGGGCGCGGCAGCGAGTGGCTGCCCCGCGCGCTGCTGAGCGTCGGCGGCCGCACCTCTCCTCCACCTCGTCGCGGCGGCACACCCTGCCAAGCCACCGTCCTCTGCGCCGAAGGTCGGCCGCGGACCCCTCCGCGAGCTAGCACATCCGCCTCCTCGAGCTTCCATCCACCACGCTGAAGGCCGGCGGCCGCCTCCGCCTGCCCTCGCCTACACAAGGTGACGGCATGGACGAGTACCCAAACACCGGCCTGCCATACTGGGAGTTCGAGGAGGACAACGAGGACGACGATGACTCAATTTTCTCTAGTGAAGATGATGAAGCAGATCTCACGATGTACAACCAACTGGTGGAAGAAGAGAGCTCTCACTCCTCACGCCGTCGATCTGGTGCGGCGCAAAAGAAAATTAGGCAGAGGGACTTTTCTATGGGTCACAGAAGGATCAAAGATGATTACTTTGTTACTAACCCTATTTTTAATGATGCGGAGTTCCGTAGAAGGTATAGTTGTGTATGTTAGCAATGTTGACAACGAATCATGTGCACTACCTCATAGCTGAATTGGTATTGCAGGTTCCGGATGCATCGCATTTATTCAGGCGCATCAAAGTGGTAGTGAAGAATAAAGATAACTATTTCAAAAAGAAGTGTGATGCCCCTGGCAAGCCAGGATTATCAGCTCTTCAAAAGTGCGTTGTAGCAATACGCCAATACACATTCTTGCTTACGGACTCCCGCTGGATGCCGTTGATGAGTACGTGCGTATTGGTGAGTCAACGGCTCGAAAAACTTTAAGGCATTTCTGTAGGGCTGTCATTGATGTATTTGGGCTGACTTATCTACGCAAACCGAACGCGGCTGATGTAGCAAGGCTTCTTCAATAAGGAGAGGATTGTGGGTTCCAGGGGAAGCTTGGAAGCATCGACTGTATGCACTGGTCGTGGAGGAACTACCCAACATGGTGGAAGGGTGAGTTCACAGGGAGAAACAAGCATCCCTCTTTGATCTTAGAGGCGGTTGCATCTCATGATTTATGGATTTGACATGCTTACTTTGGCATGCCTGGAAGTAACAACGACATCAACGTCCTTCATAGATCTGATGTATTCTCTGATTATGTTAGGGGTCGATCAACTCCTCTGTCATTTGAAGTCAATAGAAGAACCTATGACATGGGGTATTACCTAGCAGATGGGATTTACCCTGATTGGGCCGCCTTTGTTAAGACTATTGGTCACCCCATGGAGCAGAAGACCCAACACTTTGCCGTGAGATAAGAAAGTGAACGCAAGGATATAGAGCGTGCATTTGGTGTCCTGCAAAGTCGGTTTGCGGTGATTAGAGGACCGGCATATGGTTGGGATCGTATAAAGCTTAATAATATAATGGTTACTTGCATTATTTTGCATAACATGATAGTCAAAGATGAAGGACCTAATGCGGAGGACACTAATTATTCAAATGTCGGAGAACTAGCAGTTCCATATGGCAGAACTCAGGAAAGGACAGATTGGATTGCTGCAAACCATATGCTAAGGGACCCAAACTTGCACTATCAGCTACTTCGAGCACCAGTGGAACCTCCTGGGATCACAGCATCAGTAGATGATCACTAGTTCATTGGCTCTACTTTAAGAATTTGCTCTTGCATTTGATCATGTAATGCTATTGCTACCTTGTACTAAGAGTTGTCATGTACTGGTAATGCTATTGCTACTTTTGTTCTCATGTAATGCTACGGCAACCTTGTACTAATTTAATTATTGTGGACATCTTATTTCCTCACACTTGTTGGATGAAACTGGGCCTTATTATTTGAGGTTGTTATCATGCTGCAAGGCTGCCAGCCATTAAGTATCCTCATGCAGTACTCATGAGAAGTATAATTCCACTCACAAATAATTGATCAATTAGACCAGACATCAATTACAACAAATAATTGTTCCTGCAACTTACAACAAATAGTTCCTCTCACATACAACAAATTGATCCTCTCACATACAACAAATTGATCCTCTCACATACAACAAATAGTTCCAGTCACTACAACAAATTGATCCTCTCACATACAAATAATTGTTCCCGCCACTTACAACAAATAGCTCCACTCACATACAACAAATAGTTGAACAGATACAATGGGTTTAGTTTGATCAGATTCATCATTGCACAAATTCATGGTGCATGTCGCGCCCGTCGCCTAGCTGCCTGCTTCTCGACAATTTCTTCCTGAAGCATCTGGTAGTACAGCTGCTGAGATGGAAGGCATTTACTGATGTCAATGGCAAGAATTTTTTCCTCCTCTTCTTTCTCCTTCTGTACCTTGTCCATCTCATGTTTCTCACGCAGCAGCTGCATCTTCTCTTGCTCAATCGATAGCAATGACAGATTGTAGGCGCTTTGTTGTTGGAAACGGTCTTTTTTTGCTAGCACTTCATCTTGCAGGATAGACAATCTTGCTTCTCTAATATCTTGCTGCCTAGCAGCATACTCGGCAGAGGCTGCGGAACCAGCAGATGAATTTGCTGTTTTCTTCGCTGCTTTAGCTGAATCCCTGCCCATAGGCCTCCTCCCAGCAGTTCGAGGAGGGCTGGAATTGTGATCTCCTGTGTCCTCATTATCATCCCCATGGTGAGTCTCCTCTCCAAATCCTTCACCTCCCGCTGATCTTGCATTTGCCCTAGGCTTCGGATCCTGCCATTTGGGCTCATCCTTCATAATCTCCCAACAATGCATGAATTGGAAGTTGTGTTTCTGGATACTTGCAAAGTTAGCTGCTGCCATAGTAGTCTGCAAAACAAATCAGTTGTTGTTACATCTGTTATGCAATTCAAAATTCCTATGTGAACAATGCTTAGTACAAAATAACATGACTAATTATATCTCTGATGCCAAATGCTAACCTTATCGGCATCAGACGTCCCGCTAGCATTCTCTCGAAGGGTATCAGCATAGTATGCGGCAAACTTCCCTGCTTCAGCCTTGATTGTGTCCCAACGGCTTTGCAGAGACCTCGCAGTCCTATCAGGGTAGGATCCCCTCCTCGTATTATACCGATCCAGGATCCTCTGCCACATGCGTTCCTTTTTTTGTCCGTTACTTGTGACTGCGTCACAACTTATTTCAAGCCATGACTTGACAAGGTTTACATCTTCGTTTGGGAGGAAGTTACTCTGCTTCACCCTACCAGCCAACTTTTTTTTCTTTCCCTCTACTGCAGGAGAAGCCACTGGAGGGACGGTTAATTCATACAAATCTGCCTCTTCAGTTTGGTTACATGCATCAACATCAACGTTGGACCCGGATGCATTTGCCACTTGAGCCGGATTAAAATGTTGTGGACCACTACCACTAGGACCATTGGGTGCAAACTGTTGGTTGTAGGGTGGAGGACATTGGTAGGGATACATGTATGGGTTCCATTGAGGCTGGTAGCCAGAATGTCCTTGTGATCCATAAGGAACATTTGGATGGTTATTAGGGTCCATCCTGAAATGGAAGGTTAAAAATTCTGTAAAGTTGGCACATACTTATACAATTTCACAATTACCATCTTGCAGCAAGGACAAAGTTAAACAAGTAGAGTTCCTACACAAATGTATTTTGATCCAAGTTGGGAGCTGAGACAAAAAGGAACACAGACTGTTTGTGAACAATACCGTATAACCAATCACCATGATGTCTCCTACTGTCTATACATGTCAGTTTGGACTAACAAGAGCATGGATACAAGTATCCTACTGTCTATACTATGGATCGCAAGAGCATGCTTAGTTTGGACTAACAAATAGGAATCAAATTTGAACATCGATTTGGTAATGACACATTGACATAGGCCTGCTTCATAAAACAAAGATCTGCATTCATGGAAACAGCATGCATACATTCAGCACAAATTCACAAGGATATTACCCTAGTACTGCAATTTGAGAATGGACAATCACCATGGTGCTTACAGAATGCATACATTCAACACAAATTCACAAAGATCTTACACTTGTACTGCAATTCATGGGGTTGGAAGGGTGACATACCTCAGAGGGGCAGGACGCCACCTGGAGCGCGCGGTCGAGCTCTCCTCGGATGTGGCCACAGCCGAACCTCGTCGGCACCGCTTGTGGAGACGGCTGGACTTTACCCGAACCTTTTTGCTCCTCCGGACGACAGATCGGACCTCCTCGTACCGTCCCCCACCTTGTAGGCCGACGGGTGTAGCGGGAGAACTCGCCTTCTCCAGGATGCCCCCTTTCGTTGCGCCGAACAGATCCGCCGCACCCTGACACCTGGGCACTACGACGGCTGGTCCCAGGAGGCGGCGCCGATCTAGTTCAGGTAGGGGGATAGTCTAGCCCGCCACGCCTTCACTGCCAGCAGCTCCGACTCCATTCCATCCTACCAGCACGCACCCGCACCCTCCCGGAGGCACACAGACACATGCGGAGGAGGGATGCGAGCAGCCGCCGCGCGCACACCTAGATCCACCCCTGTCCCAGCGACTTCCGGCTCTGTGTTGACTGCGAGGAGACACACCATCGCGAGGGCTGCGGACAGGCGTGATGGTGGCGGCGGCGGAGGGGCGCGAGGGTGGCGGCAGGGAGGGGCGCTAGGGTGCCGAGGCGGAGGAGCGCTAGGGTGCGGGGTGGGGTGGTTGGGCCTCGTGGGCGCATGCTGCTCGGTTTGTTGGTGTGGCGTCTACGGTTCCGTCTCCGCAGTCGACGCTGGGAATCCAGGCCACGGGACGAAGCGCTATGACCCTGTTTGTTTCACAGTGCGCCGCTGCGGGAAAAGAACCATAAAAACGGCCTCCAGATCACTTTATCGGCCCGTTCTGTCTGCCGGTGCGGACAGTCTTAGGGTTGCGCTCACGTCACTGCACTGCTACAGGGCACTGCCGAGGGAGGCAGCAGGCACCACCGGGGCCCTGTTGAACGGAGCTCAAGCTCGCCGACGGTCGCGCCCGCGCCCACCGGGACGAGGAGGCCTCCCGGCGGTGCTGCCCCGGGCACCTGTGAGCTGGGCTGGCGAGCTAGAGCGCGCCGAGGATGGGGAGCACCAGCGGGCCCGATGGTAGGTGGCCGCGGCCAGAGGAGGCTTGCTGCTATCGCGGCACCTTGACGAAGTGGCCCCCGCTCTCGCCGATGGAGAGGATGGCCGGTGGATGGGAGCAGATAACAAAGGATGGCCGGTGAAGGGGAGGAGGAGGAAGAAGATTGGTGGGGCCCACTAGGGGTAAAATGGTCATTTCACCTATTGGTTTGACACCATTAGCTCAGAATATAGATGGAATGGCACACGTGTAAACAAAAGTTGAGGTCATGGCACACTGGTGTCTGCAAACTTTTTTGTGGCATGTGCGTAACCAGCAACTTTTTTAATGGCATGTGCGTAAAAGACTCTCTGTTAGAATTTAACAGTTCCACCGATATGACTTGTGGGACCCATGTATGGAAATGACTATTTTGCCCCTAGCCATTTACATGTCTATCTTGTGCGTCTCTTCCTCCCTGTCTCAATCTTGTGCGAGTCATCTTCCTCCCTAGCGCCTCCCCCGACGATAGAACCCTAGCCGCCGCCTGGAGTCCCCGTCGCCGGCACGCCGCCGCCGTCGACGGCCAGATCTGGCGGCTCCATCTCGCCGGCGCACCCGTGCGGCCAGCGTAGGGGTCGGTACGCCCGCGCGGCCAGGCCGAGCGCAGAGGCCGACGCGCCCGTGCTGGACGCAGCCCACCTTGCCTCCAAGCCGCCGTGGTCCAGGTCACCGCCCGCCTTCATGTCGCGAGTCCGCCCGTGGAAGCAAGTTAAAATGTTCTCTTTTTCCTTGTTTATAGCTTTCATTGCTCGCATATATGTGATGTATGCATATGTGCTGAGCATGCGTTGTTGTTCATCTATAGGATGGACGCCGTCTTGTGTAGTGAGCCTCCTAACATTTCATAGTGGGAAATTGGTACTGGGCAATCAGTTGAACTAAGCTAGGGGAATCTAGCCTTACTAAATCTGCAGATAGTGAATTTCTTGCTAACCCAAACCCATCCAATGACCATGTGGGTGTTGATGATGAATGCTTGTATATTGACATTGGTCCTGAACATCGAGCACCTCCCATTCCCACTAGTCAATCTGAACCAGACACACTGTTAGATGATGAAATAGAGGAAGATGAAGTTGAGGAAGATGAATCTTTGTTTGATGATGAAATAGAGGAAGATGACATTGTAACAGATCGAGAGCCTGCACAGAAACCTGATGCAGACTATGACAAGAATGATCCTCCTATGGCAGTAGGCACTATGTATTCAGACCAGAATTCTTTTACATTGGCTTTAGCTACACATGCTACCAAATATGAGTTGCAATATAACATTGAAAAGTGTGATAAATCTCGGTACAAGGTGTATTGCAGTGGCAGGAATGTGGGCTGTAGGTTGAGAATTCATACCGCTACTTTGAGTGATGAAGTCATAGTGAAGGTAACATTTTTGTAATACTCTATATGTATTGATATTTTTTTGGTAAATAACCATTGATTTCTACATTCACAGATCACAAAAAACCCATACTTGCATGTAACACCCTAAAATTCCATCACTAAAATTTGCTTAAGCAACATAGTGTTTTAGGGTTAGTCTTAAGGACTTAATTAATTTGCTAATTAATTGGAGCTCTAAAGTAATTAAATTAAATTTAATTAATTTAGAGACAACAAGTGCTTGTGCATCATTATTTGGCTATGCATGGATTTTGTTTGTTAGTGTGGAGTTTTAAAAGTCTATAAAATAATTTGAAAAGTTTGGAAAAGTTTGATTTGATTTGAGTTTGAAAAGGTTTGAATAAAAGAGTTTGAAAAAAAAGAAAAAAAACAAACTTCAGCTTTTCCCCCTCCTTTCCTTCTTTCTGGCCCACCTTGGCCCGTCAACCTCCCTTCCGGCCCATCGATCGCCGCGGCCCGCTTCTCCCACCTCCTCTCTCTTTCTCTCACTGCCAAGCGGGGCCCGTCTGTCGGCACTGTCTTCTCCCTCTCGCGCCCCCTCCCTTCCCCTGCTTCACCGCCGTGATGGCCGCTGCCTTGCCCCGCGCCTCCCTTGCTTCCCCGTCCACTCCGAGCCCCAATTAAGGACAGTAAATCCCGCAGTCCACGACTCCATCAATTCCTTTCCGTTTCCCCCCTTCCTCTTGCCTCCGTTACACCCGGGTGCTCCGCCGGCCATCAATGGCAAGTCTGCCGGCCGCCGCTCCCCTTTCTGCTTCCTCTTCCCCCTCTCTGTCCATATATAAGGCCGTGCTCGAGCTCTCGCCCCTCCCTTTGCTCAAGCACGCCGCTCCCTCGCACACACACACCTCCACTCTTACAAGCGCCGCCGCCTCTGTTTCCCACCGCCACCGGAGGAAACACCGTCGGTGAAGTATTCCTTGGCCCTTCTTCTTTCTCTCTTCGTCGTGATCAATCGCTCACCCGTGATGCTCCCTGTCGAGAAAGACCATCGCCGTACCGAGCAGCGCCCCAGAGCCCCTGTCCTCGTCTGCCGGAGCGCCGCCCGAGCTCGCCGTCGTCGTCGAACTTCTTCATCAGCGCTTCTCCTTCGACAGTGTGCTCGCTCGTTTCGTCTCTGCATGGTGAGCATTTCCGCCCTGCCTTTTTCCCTCTTTTTCAAGCACCGCAGCCCCGGTATAGGCTCGCCGGAGTTGCCGCTCCGCCCCCTTCTGACGCCGGCCGCCGTGCTAGCCCAAGCCCCCCTCCAGATGCCCTGGTCGTGTGCGCGAGCTCCGCCGCTCCGCGTAGCACCTACTCGTGAACGAGATGGTCGCCGAGAACACTCTCCCGAGCCCACGCCGGCGAGTCGCCGCCGCGCGTCTTTCCCCTCCGGCGAACCCCGCCGCCACATCGCGCACGCACGCCACCGCAGCCGCTAGATCGCAGATCAACGGCCCAAATCCGTCGTAGACCCCGGGTGAAAAGGACCGTAATGGTTAGCGTCTGGCCTTCTTCTTTAAGAGCCCCTGAGTTTCCTTCGTTTCGCTAGCCGGTCCTTCCACCATCAACGATCCTTACAATCAGGTCCTTCTTTTTATGATCTAGCCCCTGTTATCTCTGGGAAATAGTAACCAAGGTCCTTTTCACTCTTTTTCACATATGAGCCCCTCTGTTTATACGTGTAATTACGTTTTAAGTCCCTGGGTTCTTTCAAATAAGCCCTGTGAGCCTAGTTCTCTTACAGAAAAGTCCCTGTGTTTTGTTTTAATCATATCTTTCATGTTTTAACTCCGTTTTTCGCGTATAATATATCGAAATGATCGTATCAGTGAGTAGAACATTTTTATCAGCGTGTTCTTAGCATATAGAACTGTTTGGTGTACTGTTTTGTTTATTTATTGTTTGTTCATGCTTGTGCGTAGATATCGTGCCTGTTTCAACTGAGCACCCTGTCGGAGAAGATCAAGAAGAGCCTTTCTTCGAAGAAGAGGATCCACAGTTTGTAGAGGAAGGCAAGTGGTTTTCCTCCCCCTGCATATTCTACTTTGTCCTACAATACTTTCATAATAACTAAAGTTTACATTTAATTGTTGGTATGTATAAACTTGATGGGAAAATTACCTTTTTAAGGACATGACTAGATTTTATCCCTATTACCTTGAACAACCCAGTTTTGAATAAATGTTTTGAGATAGATAATGCTTAGTTGCTTAACTTGGGATGGTTGAAATGAAATATTACAAAATGATGAATGATGAGCAAGATTTGGTGAACTTTGGTAATTACAGGATCATATGATTTAATTGGAACATGGACAACCACCCAAGAAAACAGTACAACCACAGTCCATATGGCTCTGGCTTAGCCAATTAATTAGGCATGTGAATTATCTGACAGCCTTTCTCGAAAGGGGCACAGGGGGCCGGAGTTGTAGGGGTATAGCCCGGTTCTTCTGGAATAGCAGCCTTTGCTAAGGTGCTGACCACTAGGGAGGGTTATGGTCCGCTCCACTGCTGTAACTGTCGTAGGTTGTTGGTCTTTTGCATTGCCTTTGTAAAGGCTTCGTAGTGAACCCCTAGCCACTCACCTCGGTAGTGTTTAAGGGTCTACCTAACCCGAGCAACATGGGGAACACGAGCTGTGGGTAAAGTGTACAACCTCTGCAGAGTTAAAACTGATCGATCAGCCGTGCTCACGGTTAAGAGCGGCTTGGACCCTCACATGATAATTGAACTTAAAGATGAATTTAAATTGTGGTTCCTTATGGTTTTGAGATATGGTTACAAATGTTTAATCTTTTGGGGTTGGTATAAACTTACATCTAGTAATAGGCTTGCTAATAAAACTTGACCCACATTAAAATGCTAACCGCTGCAAACCTTAGCCTATCCTTGATAGCCTTGCATGTTTTCCCCCACTTGCTGAGCTCCAACCATAAGAGTGCTCACCCTTGCTTACCGTTGTTCAGATGAGAACAATGGTGAGGAGTACTGGAGCGACTTTGAGGAGTTCTGAGGCATGCGATCCCCCAGTCATGTGCCTGTGGAAGCTGAAGATGAAGTCATCCGTTTAGTTATCGTTTGTTTATTTGGACCTTCGTGTCCACTGCCTGAGTGTAATAATGGATATTGTAATGGTTAACTCTTGTACGTTTGATTACAGTTATGGTATTACACTCTTTTGTCTATCGTATGTGTGTAACTTGATCCTGGCGCACATATGAGATGCATTTGGTTTCATTTCGGAAATCGGATGTGACATTGCATGAGAATTGTCAGAGCACTAGGAGGGTAGGCAGTTGTGTAGGAGTGACACAGTATTGGGTGTGTAAACAAGTGATTGATTGGTTGAAGGAAGATGGAACATGTGACAACCCCACCCGAGATAATTATGTACTATCGCTTAAACCACTCCATTTGGTCATTGAGCGACAATAAAGAATCATCCCGTTGAGTGTTGCCGGGTCAAAGCCCGGTAAATCACTTGTACAACAGACAGAGGATTGAACATGCATACATTAAAACCCCCACGAAAGAGAGTCCAGAGTACCTTACAAATAAATCTAAATTTCCCCGTAGGGTCAAATTATTACAACCATTGTTCTTGACTTGAAAAGTAAATGGTTCAGAGTTTAAAAGACAGCGGAATAACTAGACGATAACTTGGCATCATGGAAGGCCACCCATGACACCATCACTCCTCGTCATCCACCCATTCCAGCTCCCAGCCGGGTGGAATTTCACCAGGCCAAACATTATCACCTGAAAACAACATTTATAGCAAGGCTGAGTATACTAATACTCAGCAAGGCTTACCCGTCTAAAAATAAAAGACTTAACCTCTAATCATGTCATGCAAGGCTTTTGGCTAGTGGGTTTGTTTTGCCAAAAATCTACCAAGGATTTAATCCTTACTTTCAATATTTTAGCTCAAGTTCTAGTAGATTAATTCATTACTAGATAAGCAACTATTGCAAGCATGAGTTGTGCAATACAATTTAATCAAACATCAAGTTTATCAATATTCCATCATAAAGGGATCACCGTGGCCAGATAATTAAGCACTCTCGGATAACGGTGAGAGGCTGACAATCAATCGATTAATAACCTCGCAAGGTGGACCTAAACATACGGGAGAATGCCCTCACAAAGAGTTCATTCAACCAGGCGGTTCCCATCATTCCTCGGATTGTGATCGGATGCCACAGTCCTAGGTACAAGGCTATCTGGCACTCCTCACACTAGCATCCAGAATCGCACATGCACCACAGTTTGCAAGACTGGGGCCACGACCCAAGAGTAGTAGCACAAAGTTCCCGCACCGCATCATTTAGGTACTAGGCTTACCGTACTCATTTCCGACAAATGTTTAGTACATTCAAATGCTTAATCTCTTAACCACTGGACCGGAGCCCAGAATCCCATGCTCTTACCACGTGAGCAATCCAATTTAACAAATCTTATGATTCCAACATAAGAACCTATTCTCGCGAGCGAAGTACATCACTCGACTTGTACCGGGTCCTTAGTGCATAGCAACTAGCGACCTAGCATACTAGTAAAAGATCATAGGTACTTAGGGATCATGCAACTAGGGTTTCCATTCAACTCCTGAACATAAATGCACAAAGATAACCAAAGATAAATTCAGAAGTTTAAAAGGAAAACACATAGGTTAATGATAAATCGAGGCTTGCCTTCGTCGGCATAGGCAGTCAGACAAACCTCCGGACTTTGGTCTGGGTCTTGATCTATGGTCACGAAGTGCACATCTCCTCCTTCTCCCTCGTCCTCGTCTGCCGGCACGAGCGTGTAGCTACCGTCGGGGACTTCTACACGGAGGATGCATATGCGGAATTACTTGGTGAATGCAATTTATTTAAGCACAACAGCACATGACAAGCATAGGATGTGAAGTTGACCACATTCATCTAGATACGAATATATTCAGCATACTCTTCCATAAATACAAGTAAGCAACCATTTATTAATATTTATTTTGATGGTGATTGTGTGCTCATCTATACAAACAAAATAGAATTACTTCACAAAACAACCAAGTTGGTTTAAAGTGATCCATCAGGGGTGCATCTCAAGGTGAAACACACATAAGTCCTTAGAAGAGTGATTACTTCATTTCTCTTTTTATAACACTTGATTTCTTCCAAAAATCATTCTGTTTAAACCATTCATGATATCATAGTGATAATTTTTGTACATGCACACAGTGTAACAACAGAGCTACTGCCAAAAATTCATAACAAACCGAGCCATATCCTAAGCATGAAAAATACGACAAGTTACAACTAGCAAAAGCAAGAACTATTATTACAGGGAAAACTACTCATGCACTGGAGCTCAAATTTTACTTAGAGGCTCTCCGGAACATAACTAGGCAACACACAAAAATTAGCTCCAGAAACTATTTCTAACAAACTACACAAAAATAACCATTTTCAGCATAACTATGCACAAAGAATTTATACAGGGACATACATAACCAATCTGTAGCCCAACTTTCTCCTACAGCACAAAAATGGCACAAACATCATCTAGCCCAAGGATGAGCATCACTGGATCATCAGAACATGGACTATGAATTTAAACCTATGCACAAGCATAACCCAGAAACATATGTATAAACAGTTCATAAAAGCGCGGCAAAAACTCCAGAGGCACATCTAAACCTAACAAGATGATAGTCACAAGTTGAATCACAGAAAGCATTCACATGAAGCTGCACAAAATATGTACACAGATCTAGAATAAATACAAAATAAAACATAACTAGAGATTCACTCAATAACTTTGTGCAAAAATTTAGATCTAGCCTATACTAGTCATGACTAATAACATATCCAAAGATCAAGCTTAGCACAAGAGTACATTTCAAGTTATGAACAAACACATTCAGACTGAGTTTGAATTTTAATTTGAAAACTACTCATCAAAAGTATAGACAACCTTTCTAAAAGATGTAGGCATGTGCATAAGGAAACCAACAAAATTAGTTTTGCATTTTTCCGATTTTTCTACAATTTTCTAGGAATTTTCCAATTCACTGGACCAAAGGGATAAAAGGTTAAGAATCTTTTTACAGAGCAGACCCTAGGAAGTTTAAAAGCTTCACAGAAATACCCCTAGATTACACAAAGGCCCCTGTGAAGAATTCGATCTTCACAGATGTGCCCTTCTGTCGTAGGGGGAGCTCGCCGGCGGCGATAGCCGGCCGGACCTGGCCAACAAATGGCACGGGGTGGCATGCGTGCTCACCTGAGCTCGATTAGTGGTGGTGGTGTGGTCGGAGAAGCCTCCGGTGATGGCCGGCGGTGAGACAACGGCGGCACGGCCGCTACGGCTCGATCTCTGGCGAAATGTGGGGCGAAGCTAAACCATGTGTGGTGGTGGAAGCTCGAGGGGGTGCTAAGGAGTGGCTCCGAAGTGTTAGACGACTGTGCGGGCGAGTGAAGGGGAGATTTCACCGGTGGCGGTGGCAATGGCGGACGGCGGCGGTGTGGTCCTCGCGCAAGGAGAGGGAGAGGGCTTTTATAGCCAGGCGCAGTGTCGAGAGGCGGTTTCGACTGAGCTTCATCGGCTACAGGGGGTCGTGGTATGGGCCATAGGCGGTGGTGACGTGGGGAGGTGCCGCCGACCAATGGCAGGCGCGACGTGCGGGCGCCGGCGTGTGCGGGCGCGCAGCGTGGCACCGGCCTACGGTTTAGCCACGTCACCCACTCCCGTGCACAGTTGCTACGGCAAACCCCTCGGACTGACAGTCACTCTAGTGCCTCGGTGTGCGTGCCCGGAACGTGTACAGTGGTGAGGCCGACGTGGCGCGCGCGTGACCCAAGTTTTCTCCAAAAACCGAAACTAAAGTACACTAAGCGACCTATACCAAAGTTGGAGATCTCATGATCCTTTACAACTTTTACAAAGGTCGATGCATGCTTTGATCACAGGTTTTTGCATAATCCGCATGCCAATCCGCGGATTTTCTCGGCACCTGAAAACAGTGTTTTCTGCCGTTGACCACATTTTTCACCCCTTTCGACTCCAAATCTGAAGTGCCGCCAATTATGAAATTTGTGTCCCGTGAAAAGAGGAACAACTTTTGTTTTGGCAAAATTTGAAGTGTTTAGGTGAAATTTGGAGAACGTGGCAAAAGTTCTAGGCTGGGTATTGGGGTCAAAGTGTTTGACTAGGGTGCATAACTTTGATCAAGGGCTTAAGCACTAATGATGTTGACTTGATTAAGAAGATGATTAGCACTAATTAGCACTTGATTAAAACACTGGGTGTTACAGAACAGTGGGTGCCAAAGAGCTGAAAAAGAGGTTGAAGAAGAGGCACAAAATTGATATGACCTACAAAAAAGTTTATCTAGGTAAGCAACTTGCTACGGACAAACTTTATGGACCTTTGGGGTGAAAGTTTTGACAACCTATACAGATTTAAGGCTCAAATAGAGGATACTAGTCCTGGATCTTTTGTTGTAATTGATCACCATACCATCAACAACAAAATAAGGTTTAATAGGATGTTTTTTTTTTGCTTTGAAAGCTTGTGTTGATGGTTTCCTACAAGGTTGTAGGCCATATCTTGCATTAGATGGTACATTTTTGAATGGAAGGTTTAGGAGCCAGTTGTGTGTAGTTTGTACAGTTGATGGTCACAACTGGATGTACTAGTAGCTGTTGGTGTCATTGACTCAGAAACAAATAACAATTGAGAGTGGTTTATGGAGAGGTTGAAAGGAGCTATAGGCAACCCAGTTGGTCTTACATTTAGCACTGATTGTGGGCAGCCAATGATGCATGGGGTGAGTAAAGTTTTTTCATATGTTGAACATACAGAGTGTATGTACCATCTATTACTGAATTTCAAGAAAAACTATAGTGGACGGATTTTTGATGATCACATGTGGGCATCTGCATATTCTTGGAGCCCCTACATGTTTGAGAAACATTATCAAGCCATGGCTGCAGCCAAACCAGAGGCAATGAAATGGCTTCAGGAAAATCACAAGAAACTGTGGACCAGGAGCCAGTTTTCCACATTGCAAAAGTGGATTATATTACCAATAACGTGGCCGAGGCATTCAATAAATGGGTAAGCTTGCCTTGTTTAACTTTGCATTGATTTCCTTTTTATTCCATGTTTAATAAAAATGGATTGCTATGTTGGCAGGTAAAGGATCAGAAGGGCCTGCATCTGGATGACTTGATGGATACCATTAGACAGATGATCATGATTAAATGGAATAATAGAAAAAGGGTTGCCCAAAAGTTTGAAGGAAAGATCTCGCCTCATATAGTGCAGAAGTTGAGAGGAGCTAGCTATAACCTTGACATTGAAGCAATCACAAGCTCACATGATGGCATTGCAGAAGTTTGTGCTAAGGGAAGTTCTGCTAGTAGCTTCAGGTTTGTAGTGAACATAACTGAGAGGACATGTTCCTGCAGAGCTTGGCACGGGTCAGGAATACCATGCAAACATGCCATTGCCTACATCACATCAATCCCTGGGGCCAAACTTGAAGATTATGTGGATGAGTGCTATTCAGTTGAGAAATTCAAAATTGCATATGCAGGTTCTGTGCCCTCTATTCCTAACAAGTCCATGTGGCCCAAACCCACCCATGGCTTCTTCATGCATCCTCCATTGCTTAAGTCAACTGCAGTAGGAAGGAGGAAGAACAGGATGAAATCAGCTTTGGAGGGAGGTAGTAGTAGGAAGAGATCAGACACTGAGGGAGGTACTGGCAAAAGGCAACATGAGTGCCCAATATGCTCCAGTTAGGGCACCATTGGTACACATGTAAGAATGACAATCCAGATGACAACTGCATTTGAGGCTGAGAGGTAGACTTTCTAGACATAGCTACACAATGCCAACACTTCATGTTTACCTATGCAAAATAACAATTTTCCATACTTTATTTTAGGGTCCACCAAAGAAAAAGCTGAAGAAAGCATCTTCTAGTAACATAGTGACTAGCATTGTTGTGGCCACTACTAGATCAGGCATGGTATTTCCACACAATGAGGCGGTGGTGGCCAGTGCTACACATAAGACAAAAAGAGTGAAAAAAGGGGCCAAAAAAAGTGGCCACTACCAACAACAAGTACTAGCAGGTTGATCTTTCACTTTTCCAGATCTTGTCATTTACAACATACAACTTCACTAATCTTTTTTCACACAAGGTCTGAAATTCGATCCAATGACCCCTTTCCTCTCCAAATTAAGCACCCTCCTTGGCCGTATATATCCACTTGTGGATATAGAGGCTGGATTTTAATCCTTAATCTAATAAAATTAAGCACCCTCCTTGTCACATCCCAATTTTTAAGGCATTTTAAAAACACGAACTTATTAAAATTTTCTTTTAATTATAGGCTAATTTTCTTTTCTCTAGATTATTCTACAGTTTTCTACAAATAAATTTTGCATTTAAAACACATTATGGTGCATTTGAGTGTTGTTTGATCTCATAAGGACTTGGGTGGGAAAAATAAGGATTTGGAATTTATATTTCAAATTAATTTTTCCCAATCCTAGAATACCTCTCCTAAGGATTTTCGTTTGAATTCGAATTTGAAAACACATTTCAAATTCCTCATTCAAACTATAGCCAAAACTTTCTCTTCACCAAAGGATTTTGGGTGGAAAATAATTTGGAAATTTATTTCCAAATTTACATTTCGAACCCTAGTATAAACCTCTAAGGATTTGTGGTTTGAAAATAAATTTGAAAATGTATTTCAAATTTAATCCTTCAAAATCTATATTAAACTCTTAAGAAATTGGTTCAAAAATCTGAATTTGAAATCCAATTCAAATTCATATTTTTAAACCCTTTAGAAGCTCTCCAAAACTTCAAAGTCTGTTGAACCCCCCTAGGCTCTTCCCATTACATCGGCCTGCCCCCTTTTCTCCTCAGCGGCCCAACCCGGCACCCCTCTCCGGCCCAACCCATGCACGCACACATGCAGCCCAGCCGCGCACACGCACACACACTCGCGGCCCACTTACCAGCCCGGCCCATGACGCCACCTTCTTCCTCCCCCTCGTCTTCTTCCTCGCCTCGCGCGGCGCCCGCCGGCCACCGCAGCTCGATCCGCCGTCTCCCTCTCCGGTAGGAGGCACACCACCTCCACCTCGGTACACCGTGCCTACCAAGAACCATCTTCGAGCCTCTCCCCTACCCCGCAAGCGCCCGGCACACCGCACCCCGGGAACACCGCAGCCGGCCGCCGCACACTCGATCTACGAGCTCCGGCCACCATCCGCCTAGATGGCAGGCGCGCCGTGATCACCTCATCACACTACGTCCACCCAGCCCCACCCCTAGGCACCTCCCTCGCTCCACGCACGAGTGCAGCTGCAGCGTTACCGCGACGCCGGAATGCGGGCGCCGCGCCCAGAGAGCGCCCACGTCACCCGACGTGGCGCCGCCCCTACAGTCCCTCCGCCTACACCTAGCACTCAAGTAGGTGCGCCGCCGCAACTTTTGACCCCCAGAGTAACCCGAGCCGAGCCGTCCTCGCCGTGCCCCGCCCGCCATGGCCATTAATGCCCGGCCAGCGAGCTCACCTTCCCCGCAGCCGTCCGAGCCTTCTCTATCCGTTTCAGCACACCGTGACGTCCTCCCTGGCCACCAATAATCCCTCCCTCCCCGTCGTACCTCACTCACTCTCTCGCGCACACACACGCGCCTTCACCAAAATAGCCAGAGCTCACCCAAGCCAAAACCGTCGTACGCCGCCGCAATTCAGCCGAATGCCCACGGCCAACCACTCCCTCCTCTCCTCCTCGGCAACGCGCCACAATCCAGGACCTAGCAACCACCCCTCCAGAACCACCTGCACCGCCTGCACATCCCCACCTGGCAAAATTCCCTCTCCGCCGTACAAGAGCACCTCGCCGTGCTAGCGATCTTATCCATCCTCCCCCTTGCTTCACACCGAAGGCAACCACCCCGGACACCTCCTATGCCTATAAATAGGGCCGAGCCCCGCTGTAGAACGCCACCACCACCACTGCCTACCATTTCCTTCTCGCCGGAGAAGAGCACCCTCGCCGCCGCATCTCTCCTCCCACCGCTGTCCTTTGTGAGCAAGCCAGGGAAAAGCCGAAGCTATGCGCGGTAGATAGGCCTCCGATCCTGGAGAAGTAGAGCGCCACCGAGTGCCGCCCTCACCGGCCGTGGCTCCGCCGCCGAAAGCACCAGTGGCGTGCTCACCGCCGGCTAAGCTAGGCCTCTGCACCACCGTGAAAATAGCCCAGGTAAGGCCGAAATGCTGCCCAAATCATCTGTCGTCGTAGCCCTCTGCTCTTTCCATGCCACCGCTTAGCGCTGACGATCTTGCGCTCCGCCGCCGTGCACACTCGCCGCTGGTGGTCTTCCACAAACTCCGCCATCGTAGTAATCGCACAAATAGAGGTGTCATGCTGCCCAAACACTCCCCTGAACTTTGATCCACCCCTAGCCCCTCTCTTGCACCATGCCGCGTCGCCGACGAACTCTCCGTCTGCCCACATCAGCGCACCGCCACCTCCAACCCCTCTCCGGCCACCACAACACCCCCTACGGGTTTGTCGTGCACCCCTCAACCCGCCAGGACCCCTAGCGTGGCTTGTGGGAGCTTAAATCGCCCGGAGCAGGGAGCTCCGGCGAGGAACTCTGCTCCCCATGGCAGTCTGGCGGCCAATCTTGGGCGGCGCCGCCATGGCCGTCAGTTCCGTCACCCGCCGTCTCGCACGCACCCACTGATGCGTGGGCCCAGGCCAACGCTGTCGCCGACGTCGTCTCCTCTCTTACCCCTGCGCCTCCATGCGCCCGGCGCATGTGAACCGCCCGCACAGCCCACATCTGGTCCACCAACCATGGTCCACCGGTCCACAGCACAGTTTCACGGCTCCGTGTTGGCGTTTCTTATCCTCACCACTGGTTACACACCTAGAGCGAGCGTATAAGAACAACCGGGTATACCGCAAGCGCACGAAAATACCGTTGTAGCACTTCTCCCTAGGAGAATGAGTACTCCCGTCGGGTTTCGTTCCTAGGACGGAGAGTAACCAGAGAGGATCTATCCAAGGACACCAACTTTCGCTGGGATAGGTTGGGATACAAGAAGCACTTCCTTAAGGGACTTAGCTCTCAAGATGTATTCCTGTCAGATCTTAGTCATCCCCGCGGGGCGACAACACTCAGAGGTGCTGGCAAGTGGGCCCAACTCGGTACGCGACATAAGAGGGTTGACAAAGGGCCCAACAGGCTGTCACCACTACGGCCTACCTCTACGCTACGATCGTACGTGGTCTCCGTAGGAAACCCAAGGCCCAGACACCACGTCTGTAACCCAGATAAATACTATAGTGCGGCGTATGCTAGCCCGCTAACTACACTATAGCAACCGTATAAATATGGTCCCACGAACAAGGGAAAGATCGGAATCAGATCATATCATTGAACTGGGAGCAGAAAGGAAGCTATGGATGCAGCTGAAAGATACAGCAGACTTACTTAACGAAACAGGATCAGAGCATGCAAACAAGTAAATGAACTACGGTCCTGGCTCTAAAGGATCGAAGCCTTGTGTCATGAAGAACACAAGCCTCTAATTTATGAACAAGCCAAGAACACAAGAACAAAGCAACCATGCATGATGTCCACTATAGTCTAAATAAGAAATGCTGAAATACTCACTTTGATCTAAATGAAGAACAAGCATCCACGAGGACATCAACTCACTCCTTACCCCTCCTCTACCTCTCACTAATCCTAATCTAGATCTCTCCTTATCACCATTCTACCACAAAGAGGTGAGAATCACCTCTCATGGGCAGAATTGGAGAGAGGGAGAGAGAGCTACACAAGAGAAAGTGAAACTTGAGAGCTAGGTGGTGTGTGAGAAATGGAGCCCCTCCCCTCCTATTTATAGACAAGGAGGAGGCTTGCTCCGGGGCTCAAAGTGCCCCTAAACACCCGGGAATGCAGCCAAGAGCCAATGAGCAAGTGACAAGTGGAGGGGGAGGATCAACCGACCCTAGGTCGGTTCGGCCGATCCTAGGGTCGGCCGACACCCTCAGCCCTCCATCTGTGGTGTGCTTCCTCTGGCTCGCTTCCATGTGGACCCTGATGCCTCTCCTCCGTGCATGGCACGTTTCCTGGCGGTTTAGTTGGTAAAGTGGGCACATGGATCCATGTGATGCTGATGTGGCAGCGTATGATTCGTCGAAAGTCCTTCACATGGATTGGTGACATCATGGATCCAGGAGAATCCATGTGGCAGCCCCTGATTGGCCAGCATTTGAGTGCCTTGGATTGGAGTGGAGTGAAAGTGCATGAATTCCTCTCATTTCTTATGCTAAATACCTGCATTCAAATAGACATTGACACTGGTGGAAAGTATGAGTTTAAGCACCTATTCTAGTGTGGATGTTCAATTCATGCTCAGATTTGCAGGAGTTGACAGTCTTAAAAATGGCAAATATTGACTGTCAACACTCCGCCCCGCCTGCGTCAGCCCTATCCGTTTTGCTACACACACCCCATAAACGTACACAAAAACTCAGTTTGAGTACTTAGCCACTTCCAAAAATCCCTAGAAAATTCTCAAAAATACTAGGGATTATTCTAAACCTATTCATACCCTTCTTTGCCATAGATCATACTATTAGAGTCCCTTTCTAATTTAGCCCCTCTCCAGGTAAATAGAAACTCCCTGGAAAATGCACCGAGGAATCACTTTGTCGGTTTCAATTCCGAAAACCCTAGATAAATTCCAAAAAATATCTTAGGACCCCTTGAGCCTAATCATGTCATCCTTTGCCATTGTTCACCCTTAGGATATCCAGACCATAGCTTTAGCCAGTCTTTAATAGGAAAATCCTATACATGTGCACTAGTTCCACGAATCGTTCATCGATCGTCCGTATAATCCCGGAAACTCATACGATAGCCCTCACCTCCTTCTAAACACCTCTATAGGTATTGATTGATGAATTGCTATAATGATTGCTATATTTTATGTACTCGTATAGCCGGTATTACGATTAGGCTCTGCTCGGTAATCGGGACCTAGAAGGACACCGAGCCAAAGCCGGGTCGACGTAAGAATGGTTAAGGATCTCCGATGAAGGCAAGTCCCAACACATAGCGCATACTTTTATCCTATCGAGTGTGAGAGTTACAAAATACTACCAACCTAATTTGAGCTGCATTATCTTTCTTTTAAGATCTACTTCTATACATACGTGCTAGATTATTCCTTTTTGCTATTGAAATGCCACATGCCAACCCTAGGGAACCCCACTTTCATAAGCCTTCCTATTTTAGAAAAGCTAGGCAGTCACATCACGCCCCATGAAAGGGGATAATTTGCCGTTAGATACTCAATGGGGAGAATCTAACAACCACACTTTACTTTCTAATAGAACACTATGAAAGGTTTTACTCTTTGGGTAATCATGACTAGATAATGATTAATTGAAGGAAATACTGATAGTAATAAGAAACCCTAGGGAATGAAATGGACTTGGGAGTGTGGGGACAACCTCAGTGGAGGACGCATTGTCCCAAGAGCTTACTCTGGTCACATAAGGATCGGTTCAAGGGTGAGTCTTTTTTGTGATCCGTACAACCGTACGTGCCAAAAGGGTATAGCCTGTCGGGAATACCCATTGATGTGAGGCCTTGAATCACACCCCACTACTGCACCTAGTAAACCACCCCAAGGGGCCATGGTGGGCAACAGATGCGCTGGAGCACGACCTTCGCATAGTCCCAGGTCTAGCCGGTACGGGTCATCGGGAATGTTATGGTGTCTGGGTGATGCGGTGGTATTTATACCACATTTGTATGCATATGCTTTTGTCCTGGGACGTGGACACGCGAGGCGGATGGTGGTAGAATGACCCCTACTTAAGCCCTACTGTAGACGTGGGTGGAGCTAGGGAATGCTATCTAGGATTGGATGATAATGTTATCCATGAATAGATGCCGGTGGGTATGGTTCTCGTAGGCCAGTACCGCCTGCGCACGAGGTATGGGCTGGCTGAATGTATAGCTAAAGTGTACACCTCTGCGCAGAGTAAATTTATTCGAATAGCTGAGGCTCATGGTTAAGAGCCCACTAAGTCAAAGCCCCCAGTGATTAGTCTTACCGAACTTTTGGGTGGGAATTAGAGATTGGATGTACCGATAGTGGGTCAATGGACCGGAAGCCATCTTAAAACTTGGGGACTGGCACGAGAGGTAGTTTCCCCCTCTAGGACCACAACTCATATTTTCATAGGATAATAATGAACTCCCTAGAGAGTATTTACATTTTCACCTTTTAAATTCACCTTGCATATGTGAGATGCTTTAGGCATAGGATTTACCTTTCAGCCATTTCCTTGACTACTACCTACATTGCATTTAAAGAACTAGTTAAGTTGGGATTTGCTGAGTACCAACCATAAGTGTACTCAGCCTTGCTTTCATCATTTATAGGTTGCCTCGAGGATTCCAGGTGTTGTAGACCATCTCTTAGTGGATGGCCAACTGCGCTTCCCTTCGCGGCGTTAAGGTATTTTTCTGTGAATATACGTTATTTATTGCCTATATCCTTAACTTTGATAAGAACTGTGTTGGCCTACCCGATCCAGGGACTAACACAGGTGCTTAACAGGAATCCCGAAGGTGAGTCCCCACAGAGTGGTATCAGTGCAATAAATAAATCTAGGTCACCATATAAGGACTGACCCTACGCTTTACGAATCCTGAGGCCTTCCACTCTATTCTAGATTCCGAAATTTTTCGGATGATTGCTTCTTACCTTTTCTACCTTACCTATACTCCTCTTACCTTGTGCTTAACACCCTTTGCAATACTTTGGCCGGCTTGGATCATGAAAGCAAGTTTGAGTAATGATCTGCCGTAAGAAAGTTTCGGTTGAAAAGCTAAAATTACCAGATTATTGGGTAAATCGTGAAAAAATGATAGATGTTGTGCAAAATAAGCCTAAGACCAATTAGTGATGTGTTTTTGTTTGAATAATGTTTGTCTAAGCCTTACTGGACCCACCGCTAGATTATAGGTTTTGTTTGGTAATTTGATTGTAGAAAATTGTGTGAATTAGTTCTTATCTCTCTTAAAACCTAAGGACTTTCTCTAAGACCCCACCTATCTAAACGAACCCACGATGATATAAACCCGGTAATGGAAGTTCTGTTACATGGTACGGGTTTAGATCTCCTTAAGTAGGGTAGGTTCCAAAGTTATAGGACTTTGGGTTAGAACGAAACGAAGTTATCGACCTAGGTTGACCCAAAGCTTCCAGGAACTTTATGGAAATCACGTGGTGGTATAAAGTTTATACTATCACCGTGATAAAATTCGAAATCCTGGAAGAGTTTTCGTAGAAAGGACCCTTAAACCATAGGATGCCCTTAAGAAGCCCCACATATAGTTAGAATAAACCCTAGAGGAAGCAAAAACCTGACCCCATAGGCTTAAGGACACATAAGCACCCCTGAAAGACCCTAACTAAGATATAGGCTAAAACCTATAGGATGAAAACCCATTTGGATATCCATGTAAGGATATTCAAAGTTGGAGGTAGAATAGATACAAAACTCTTAAAGCTGAGGTAATAAAGAAATCCGAAGCTAGAGTTTAGGAAAAACCTTAGAAAAAGGGAAAAGCTTGAAAAGTCCCGAGGCTCAATTTTGAGTCAATTGTCAGGAGGTTCTTAAATCTCAATAATCTAATATATCGTCAACACATTTTCTGAGCTTCCTTGGAAAAGACGATAGCCATTGGTAGAGATAATAAAAAATTTCTCCCGGCAAAAGGAACTACTCGCTTTGACCTTCAAAAGCCAACCCCAACCCATAGAAGACCAAGTGAACTTAAGAAGGAAAAACCATCTTTTTGACCAAATCATCGAGAAGTTGCATGCCTTCAAATCAAATATATCAAGTCCCGCTATTCCTAGCTTCCTAGGATAAGCAGCGTATATTCTGGTTAAGGCAACCCAAACAACTTTCTTTTGATGAAATAGAAGAAAGCCCGATAAGTTCCCTTGGCTCAACTCCAAAGAGAAGAGCTAAGCATCAAGGCACTTAACCCCCTTGATAAAACGGAAGTAATCAGCTTTAACCCATACCTACCTTGGGATGCACCACGAACACGAAATTGTGACCACCACTACGATTTTGTAGGGGTATCAATGATGTTGATGCTCAGAAAAATCATCATACCAAATGATGAGAAGTGGCCACCCAAAATTCCCAACCATAGATAAAAATCCTAAATGACCAAGGCACTTCCAAAACACTGGAATAATGCCCGTGGTCATGAAGCCCTTAGACCTGCAAAACCCTAAGAAGCCCTAAAGACTTTTGTTAGCTATCTCTCTATGAGTGAAGTAGTTAACTAGGAACCTCACCACCGAGACATACAACCTCCTCGGTGAAAGGTTTCCAGATAATTCGCCCCTTAGAGATAAACCTAGTTAGATTCTAACATCGATGATAGGAAAATTGTGAACAAGGGAATTGACTACCACTACCTTTGGTGGGAGCATTAGCAACCTTAATGCTCAGGAAAATTCATCACATTGATGAAAAGTAGTCACCCAAATTTGCAATCCTAACTATGTACGAAACGGATCGTGAGACCCTTAGAAACCCATGGACATAACCCTGACCTATCCCTAAGACAACCCTATAAGTCAAACCGCCTTCAAGTGGGGTAGAAGTTTAGAGAAAAATAGTTTCTTAAAGACAAATACCCCCTTTGCTTGACGCCAATAGTACGCTAGCTACTAACTCCTTAGTTAAATGACGTAGTGTCGATTAGGAATACAGGAATGAAGCCTGGTCCGACTGCAACACTCTAGTTTGCAATCGCTAGATTTAAACCTCGTTCGGGTAAATAGAGATAGATGGAAGGAGACCCGTAGAAAACCCCCTGGTAGGAACCTGCCATATAGGAATTAGAACCCATTAAGAGCCAACATGCTGATGATTGAAGAAAAATCATGACATTATGAAATGGAATCACAGGAAATAGGGTGGAAGTAACACCCACAAACAAGCCAGTAAAGCCTAAGAAAGTACCAATGATTAGTCCTGGCATAAGGAAAACCCTAAGGACGTGGTGGAAGAATCACCACACAAAATTTAAAAGGATGAAAGAATGGCTAACCCCGACCATACTTACAGAGAAAACCTCGTAAGTATGAACACCTTCAAGTGGGGTAGAGTTATTGCAAGGAAACAATAACTCGACAATAGTACCATACCCATAGACACCTGACCCTGTCCCCTAGTACCCAGCCCTACCAACCCTATGAAAAGACCCTAGGCAAAGGAGTTTGGTTGAATGACCGAAAGAACGGTCATAACCTTGACCATATCCTAGTCAAGTTGACCTATATAAGTGAAGTAGAGTCGTGCCAGAATAGATATCCCGGAGATGGTACACTTGGTATGTACCATGGAGAGATGAGAAGTATTTAAGACCCTAGGTGAGAAACCCGTAGGATCCTAGGTCAAAGTCTCCTTAAGTGGGGTAGTACCCCAAGAAAGGAGAAAGGGAGACCTGACCCTGTATAGCAGTGGGTTACCACGGATAGCTTAGCATATCGAAAGAAACGTCATAGGACGTTACGAATACCTTTGCTTTCTTTCTAACCCTAGAATCTCGGGGACGAGATTCCCCTTAAGTGGGGTAGGTCTGTCACATCCCGATTTTTAAGGCATTTTAAAAACACGAACTTATTAAAAAAATTCTTTAATTATAGGCTAATTTTCTTTTCTCTAGATTATTCTAAAGTTTTCTACAAATAAATCTTGCATTTAAAACACATTATGGTGCATTTGAGTGTTGTTTGATCTCATAAGGACTTGGGTGGGAAAAATAAGGATTTGGAATTTATATTTCAAATTAATTTTTCCCAATCCTAGAATACCTCTCCTAAGGATTTTCGTTTGAATTCGAATTTGAAAACACATTTCAAATTCCTCATTCAAACTATAGCCAAAACTTTCTCTTCACCTAAGGATTTTGGGTGGAAAATAATTTGGAAATTTATTTCCAAATTTACATTTCAAACCCTAGTATAAACCTCTAAGGATTTGTGGTTTGAAAATAAATTTGAAATTTTATTTCAAATTTAATCCTTCAAACTCTAGATTAAACTCCTAAGAAATTGGTTCAAAAATCTGAATTTGAAATCCAATTCAAATTCATATTTTTAAACCCTTTAGAAGCTCTCCAAAACTTCAAAGCCTCCTGAACCCCATAGGCTCTTCCCTTTACACCAACCTGCCCCCTTTTCTCCTCAGCGGCCCAACCCGGCACTCCTCTCCGGCCCAACCCACGCACGCACACACACATGCAGCCCAGCCGCGCACACGCACACACACTCGCGGCCCACTTACCAGCCTAGCCCACGATGCCACCTTCTTCCTCCCCCTCGTCTTCTTCCTCGCCTCGCGCCGCGCCTGCCGGCCACCGCCGCTCGATCCGCCGTCTCCGGCCGTCTCCATCTCCGGTAGGAGGCGCACCGGCTCCGCCTCGGCACACCGCGCCCACCAAGGACCATCTTCGAGCCTCTCCCCTACCCCGCGAGGGCCCGGCACACCGCACCCTGGGAATGCCGCAGCCGGCCGCCGCGCACTTGATCTACGAGCTCCGGCCACCATCCGCCTAGATGGCAGGCGCGCCATGATCGCCTCGTCGCACTGCGTCCACCCAGCCCCACCCCTAGGCGCCTCCCTCGCTCCACGCACGGGCGCAGGTGCAGCCTCGCCGCGACGTCGGAACACGGGTGCCGCGCCCAGAGCACGCCCACGTCACCCAATGTGGCGCCGCCCCTACAGTCCCTCCGCCTACACCTAGCACTCAAGTAGGTGCACCGCCGCAACTTTTGACCCCAGAGTAACCCGAGCCGAGCCGTCCTCGCCGTGCCCCGCCCGCCATGGCCATTAATGCTCGGCCGGCGAGCTCACCTTCCCCGCAGCCGGCCGAGCCTGCTCTATCCATTTCAGCACACCGTGACGTCCTCCCTGACCACCAATAATCCCTCCCTCCCCGCCATACCTCACTCACTCTATCGCGCATGCACACGCGCCTTCACCAAAACAGCCAGAGCTCACCCAAGCTGAAACCGTCGTACACCGTCGCAATTTGGCCGAATGCCCATGGCCAACCACTCCCTCCTCTCCTCCTCGGCAACGCGCCGCAATCCAAGACCTGGCAACCACCCCTCCAGAACTGCCTGCACCGCCTGCACATCCCCGCCTGGCAAAATTCCCTCTCCGCCGTACAAGCAGAGCACCTCGCTGCGCCGGCGATCTTATCCATCCTCCCCCTTGCTTCACACTGAAGGCAACCACCCCGGACACCTCCCGCGCCTATAAATAGGGTCGAGCCCCACTGTAGAACACCACCACCACCACTGCCCACCATTTCCTTCTCACCGGAGAAGAGCACCCCCGCCGCCGCATTTCTCCACCCACCGCCGTCCTTTGTGAGCAAGCCAAGGCAAAGCCGAAGCTATGCGCGGTAGATAGGCCTCCGATCCTGGAGAAGCAGAGCGCCACGGAGTGCTGCCCTCGCCGGTCGTGGCTCCGCCACCAGAAGCACCCGTGGCGTGCTCGCCGCCGGCCAAGCTAGGCCTCTACGCCGCTGTGAAAATAGCCCAGGTAAGGCCGAAATGCTACCCAAATCATCTGTCGTCGTAGCCCTCTTCTCTTTCCACGCTGCCGCTTAGCGCCGGTGATCTTGCGCTCTGCCGCCGGGCGCTCTCACCGCCCGTGGTCTTCCACACACTCCGTCACCGTAGTAGTCGCACAAACAGAGGCGTCATGCTGCCCAAACACTCCCCTGAACTTTGATCCACCCCTAGCCCCTCTCTTGCACCATGCCGTGTCGCCAGCGAACTCTCCGTCTGCCCCCATCGGCGTGCCGCCACCTCCAGCCCCTCTCCGGCCACCACAACACCCCCTACGGGTTCGTCGTGCACCCCTCAACCTGCCAGGACCCCTAGCGTGGCCTGTGGGAGCTTAAATCGCCCGGAGCAAGGAGCTGAGGAACTCTGCTCCCCACGGCGGTCCGGCGGCCAATCCTGGGCGGTGCCGCCATGGCCGTCAGTTCCATCACCCGCCGTCTCGCACGCACCCGCTAACGCGTGGGCCCAGGCCAACGCCGTCGCCGACGCCGTCTCCTCTCTTACCGCTACGCCTCCATGCACCCGGTGCATGTGAACCGCCCGCACAGCCCACATCCAGTCCACCAACCATGGTCCACCGGTCCACAGCACAGTGCTGCGGCTCCACCCCGCCTGCGTCAGCCCTGTCCGTTTTGCTACACACACCAGGTAAACGTACACAAAAACTCAATTTGAGTACTTAGCCACTTCCAAAAATCCCTAGAAAATTCTAAAAAATACTAGGGATTATTCTAAACCTATTCATACCCATCTTTGCCATAGATCATACTATTAGAGTCCCTTTATAATTTAGCCCCTCTCCAGGTAAATAGAAAATCCCTGGAAATTGCACCCAGGAATCCGCACTTTGCCGGTTTCAATTCCGAAAACCCTAGATAAATTCCCAAAAACATCTTAGGACCCCTTGAGCCTAGTCATGTCATCCTTTGCCTTTGCTCACCCTTAGGATATCCAGACCACAGCTTTAGCCAATCTTTAATAGGAAAATCCTATACATGTGCACTAGTTCCACGAATCGTTCATCGATCGTCCGTATAATCCCGAAAACTCGTAGGATGGCCCTCACCTCCTTCTAAACACCTCTATAGGTATTGATTGATGAATTGCTATAATGATTGCTATATTTTATGTACTCGTATAGCTGGTATTACGATCAGGCTCTGCTCGGTAATCGGGGACCTAGAAGAACACCGAGCCAAAGCCGGGTCAACGTAAGAATGGTTAAGGATCTCTGATGAAGGCAAGTCCCAACACATAGCGCATACTTTTATCCAATTGAGTGTGAGAGTTACTTAATACTGCCAACCTAATTTGAGTTGCATTGTCTTTCTTTTAAGATCTATTTCTGTACATACGTGCTAGATTATTCCTTTTTGCTATTGCAATGCAACATGCCAACCCTAGGGAACCCCACTTTCATAAGCCTTCCTATTTTAGAAAAGATAGGCAGTCGCGTCACGCCCCGTGAAAGGGGATAATTTGCTGTTAGATACTCCATGGGGAGAATCTAACAACCACACTTTACTTTCTAATTGAACACTAGGAAAGGTTTTACTCTTTGGGTAAACATGACTAGATAATGATTAATTGAAGGAAATACTGATAGTAATAAGAACCCCTAGGGAATGAAATGGACTTGGGAGTATGGGGACAACCTCAGTGGAGGATGCATTGTCCCAAGAGCTTACTCCGGTCACATAAGGATCGGTTCAAGGGTGAGTCTTTCTTGTGATCCGTACAACCGTATGTGCCAAAAGGGTATAGCATGTCGGGAATACCCATTGATGTGAGGCCTTGAATCACACCCCACTACTACACCTAGTAAACCACCCCAAGGGGCCATGGTGGGCAACAGATGCACTGGAGCAGGACCTTCGCATAGTCCTAGGTCTGGTCGGTACAGGTCATCGGGAATGTTATGGCGTCTGGGTGACGCGGTGGTATTTATACCACATTTGTATGCATATGCTTTTGTCCCGGGACGTGGACCCGCGAGGCAGGTGGTGGTGGAATGACCCCTACTTAGGCCCTAGTGTAGACGTGGGTGAAGCTAGGGAATGATATCTAGGATTGGATGATAATGTGATCCATGAATAGATGCCGGTGGGTATGGTTCTCGTAGGCCAGTACCGCCTGCGCACGAGGTATGGACTGGCTGAACGTATGGGTAAAGTGTACACCTCTGTGCAGAGTAAATCTATTCGAATAGCCGAGGCTCACGGTTAAGAGCCCACTAAGTCAAAGCCCCCGCTGATTAGTCTTACTGAACTTTTGGGTGGGAATTAGAGATTGGATGTACCGATGGTGGGTCAATGGACCGGAAGCCATCTTAAAACTTGGGGACTGGCACGAGAGGTAGTTTCCCCCTCTAGGGCCACAACTCATATTTTCATAGGATAATAATGAACTCCCTAGAGAGTATTTACATTTTCACCTTTTAAATTCACCTTGCATATGTGAGATGCTTTAGGCATAGGATTTACCTTTCAGCCATTTCCTTGACTACTGCCTACATTGCATTTAAAGAACTAGTTAAGTTGGGATTTGCTGAGTACCAACCATAAGTGTACTCAGCCTTGCTTTCATCATTTATAGGTTGCCTCGAGGATTCCAGGTGTTGTAGACCATCTCTTAGTGGATGGCCAACTGCGCTTCCCTTCGCTGCGTTGAGGTATTTTTCTGTGAATATGCGTTATTTATTGCCTCTATCCTTAACTCTGATAAGAACTGTGTTGGCCTACCCGATCCAGGGACTAACACAGTTGCTTAACAGGAATCCCGAAGGTGAGTCCCCACAGAGTGGTATCAGAGCAATAAATAAATCTAGGTCACCATATAAGAACTGACCCTATGCTTTACGAATCCTGAGGCCTTCCATTCTATTCTAGATTCCGAAATTTTTCGGAAGATTGCTTCTTACCTTTTCTACCTTACCTATACTCCTCTTACCTTGTGCTTAACACCCTTTGCAATACTTTGGCCGGCTTGGATCATGAAAGCAAGTTTGAGTAATGATCCGCCGTAAGAAAGTTTCGGTTGAAAAGCTGAAAGTACCAGAGTATTGGGTAAATCGCGAAAAAATGATAGATGTTGTGCAAAATAAGCCTAAGACCAATTAGTGACGTGTGGTTTCCCCCTCCAGGACCACAACTCATATTTTCATAGGATAATAATGAACTCCCTAGAGAGTATTTACATTTTCACCTTTTAAATTCACCTTGCATATGTGAGATGTTTTAGGCATAGGATTTACCTTTCAGCCATTTCCTTGACTACTGCCTACATTGCATTTAAAGAACTAGTTAAGTTGGGATTTGCTGAGTACCAACCATAAGTGTACTCAGCCTTGCTTTCATCATTTATAGGTTGCCTCGAGGATTCCAGGTGTTGTAGACCATCTCTTAGTGGATGGGCACCTGCGCTTCCCTTCGCTGTGTTGAGGTATTTTTCTGTGAATATACGTTATTTATTGCCTCTATACTTGACTCTGATAAGAACTGTGTTAGCCTACCCAATCCAGGGACTAACACAGGTGCTTAACGGGAATCCTGAAGGTGGGTCCCCACACTCCTGTTGTTCATGAAGAAATTGCATCCTATGAAATCTCTACACAGACAGTGCAGACACCAAGGACGAAGCAAGCCATCATGAAGAAGTGTACACCAAGAAGGGCTCCTGTGTTGAAGTGGCCAACCCATCCAGCCCAGCTTCTAATACTAGAAGCAAGAAGAAACTCCAACTTGAATAAATTATGTGGAAGAACTACTACTTTTGATGTAATTTGAGACATGTATGGTTTGGTGTGATGAAAACTACGAGTGCAAGGGGACAGAGTCTTTTACGTAGTAGTTCCTCCACGGTGCACCACTGTTGTGGCGTTGTACGTGCACAGCTCGTCAGGCGAGTACCGTATCTTGTTCAGTAAGATGTCACGTTGGGATCTGAATGTTGCCTATTACGTCCTTACCGTGGGATCAAATGCGGAGCCAAGGTGCATTGGGATGCCTACAGACGCAGTCTCTGCGTCCATCAAGCGCTATATGGCATCTGGGGTGCTACTTCGCATTGAGACTGAGAGCCCATCTATCTTGCTCCATAGCTGCCTGCATTGGATCGTCTACAGCTTGCGGGAGAGTTCTCTACTTGTTTTCGACACAGTTGCTGAATCTTTTAGGTGCATCCGTCCTCCCACCGCTGAGAAGAATGGGCAGTGGCAGCATCTGCTTGAGATGGATGGTACGCTTGGCATCAGCCATATAGATCAATAGATGAGAGCAAGATGGAGGTGAAGCTATGGGTGCCACAGGACTATGAGACGGAGGTCTGGTCATTGAAGCATCGGATTCAACTTCCCATGATGGAACTGAGTATTGGCATGAATTGCAGTTTTAAGGTACGGCCTGTACGGGCTGTGTTGGGGAATGGAGATGTGCTAGTTTCTTGTTCCGATCTGTGCCATCTTTTTTACTGTGAAGACACTGGTTGCTGAAAAGTTTCGTTGGCACCGTGTGGTTTCGAGGCCTAATGTTCATGGCTTTCAAGGGTGCACGTTTCTTGGTGGTTTTGATGTCTATGGCTTACTCTTAAGTAGTAATTAGGCAAAAGCCAATAATGCAGAAATTTTTTTTGTTAGTAAGCTTGAATTCATTATCTTGCTCATCCGTATTACAATTGTGTATGTGTTCAGATCATCGTGCCATGCTCTATATATTTAATAAGAAGTTCTTACTCTTTCTGTTCTTTAAAAATATTAAACGGTATATAAGTTTGTGCATAAAGGCTCTTCATTCCTGTTTTGTTTGTCAATTTCTTGTTTCTATGTAGCCCCTGCTGCAAGACATATTTAGAAACTAGGTGATACCCCGCGCGTTGTTGCGGGATCTTTTGGTGAAATTTGAAAATAAAAATACTAAAGTAAAATTTAGAAGCAGACACAATAAGATGATTTCTTCGTATTCTTACATGTTGAGAGAATAAATCAATATTTTGTAGTGAGGTGTTCGTATATATTTTAATATAGATATATATATATTAGATTGGATGGTGCAAACAATTAAGATAATGTGACTGCACCGTATGCGAGAAGTATACTTGGTGGATGATGACGTGGCGAGCTACAAGAATTAGCAATCAATGCAACTTGGTGAGGTGCTTAGTGGAGGATGACGTGACGCGTTGGTGGAGGATGACGTGGCGTGTTGAGGATTGGTGGGGTGCTTAGTGGAGGATGACGTGGCGCGCTGCGAGAATTAGCGATCAATGCATCTTGGTGGGGTGCTTAGTGGAGGATGACGTGGTGCGTTGGTGGAGGATGATGTGGCGCGTTGAAGATTGAAAGAATTCCTTAGCGGGGAGCGCTAACATAATTTTGTATGATGATGATAGAGTATTTTGTAAAAATATGTTTATGGGGGTCATCAACTGCTGCACCATGCGGTACTCTATTAAACTTGGATGTTGCCGGTTGTGTATATATGTCAATACTGATAATATTCTCCAGCAAAGATCAAGGACACATTTGAAGTCAAAAGCCAAATGAAAGTAAGACCAGATCTCTGACAGTGAGGACAAATAACTAGCCTTTGGTAGACAGCTGGTGGCATTACTAATTAATTTACCACAATCTTTCCCACCGTCCGCTGCTCGGTCGCCCCCACCCGGGCGACTCGGGCGGTGATCCTCACCTCCCCCTTCTCCGAGCACTCCCCACCTCCTCCCTGCCCTGCCGCCAGAGGGGCCTGCCGGGGTTCCTGCGCGGGCCTCCATGACGGCGGCGGGGGGGCTGTCTCGGTTGGCGGCGCCGTCTCCGGGGCAGAGGCGCGGCGCGCGACGGCTCCGCCGGCCATGGGGGCGGCGACGGCGCAGGGGTGCAGATCCGGCACCCCTGGGACCGGATCCGGCACCCCTGGGACCGGATCCGGCCTTCCCCTAGCCGGATCTGCGGCGGGCGGCCCTCTGGCGACGTGCGGTCGCGATGTGCAGCGGCGGCGCCTCCAGGCGGCGGACGACCGACAACAGCCTCGGCGGCGGCACGGCGGCTGCGTGGCGTGCGCGGCGTCGTGCTGAGCGTCCCCTGGTGGCCGGGGTGGCGCCATGGTGACGCGGCCCTGACCCTGGCACGGCGCCGTGGTGGCGCGGCGACTGTCTGTCCTGTGCGCGTGGCGTGGCGCCACGGCGGCGCGCACCTGTTGCGTCAAGGCGGGCGGGGGGGTGTGGAGGTGGCGTGCGGCGGCACAGGCGGCGGCACCCGAGGAGTTGGCCGGCCCAGCGAGGGCGGCACGGCTTGCGTCGCTCGTGGGGGCTGCAGGGAAGCTGAGGTTCAGCAGCGCGGCGTACGGCTCGCGACGGAGGCGTCTCGCGGCTGTGGTGTTTGTGGCGGTGTTGCTGGAACGCCGCGCCGGGCGATTGCAATGGGGTCGGATGCTCCGGGCGTAAGCCTTATGGCGGCGGCGTCTTCGGACGTCGCTCTCTCCGCTGGGGGCGCCATGTTGGAGCTACACCTCTTCTGCATCTTGGTCTCTGGGTGAAAACCATGTGCTTCCTGGATGAGCGACGGCAGCATCTTTGACGTCGTGCCCTCCCTGGAGGCGTCGTCTCTTGAGACCCGCTTCGGCTGCGATGCTTCCAGCCCTCTGTCACGGTCGCTCCGGCTGCTTCGACAACTCGGCCGTGCGACGGTCAGGCAGGGGGTTGCCCCCTCACGGCGGAGGCAGCGGCTTGCTTGTTGGTGGCTAGGGGTCGCCTTCCTGCTGTTGTTTCGTCCACTTGCAGCAGACCGCGGCGGCTGGCATTGATGCAATCGCCAGTGCGGTGCGGGACTGCGTCATTTGACGGCGCTTGTGGCAATGACAGCGGGGGACGACTCGGCTTGCAGCGGATCGTGGCGGGTTGCTCCAGCATGCCTGAAGCCTCCCGGTGCGGTACAATGTCGACTGACAGCGCAGGCGACATCCTTGGTCTACTGGCTCGACGGCAGCTACTTCTTGTGAGAGGAAGCAACGAGAGGAATTCGGTCTGCAATGGAGGTTTCGGTGCTGATCTGAGCAAGGGGTGTGGGGCTTCTTGGCTCTCTACCTTGGCGGCATCTTCGAGACGGGCCCGGAGCGTGAGCGTCGTGGTGGGCGTGGTGACCCCGTGCACGAGAGTGGAGGAGTCCAACGGCGGGCGAGGCGAGGCCCCCGCGCGTTGCGAGTTGCTCGGGCTCGGTGCTTTTCTCCGTCGAGTGGTTTTGCTTTGATGCAGCGGCGCTACGGCGAAGGGTCCTACACGGGGGCGATCTTCTCGGTGTGGTGGCGTCTACCCCTCTTTGCTTCTTTTCGGCGCCGGGTCACGTCGTTGACTCGATGTCTTTAGGTGTGTGCTGGTGGGCGCACGCTACGGTTGCGTCTTCTTCCCGGCGGCGGTGGTGTATAGTAGTGCGTCTTAGTGTGGTCGTGTTGAGGTCCCAATCCAACCGACCGTTGAGTGTTACCCGCGTTGACGCTCCAATCCAACCGAGCGAGTTGTTTTTTCTTTTTTTTTTGTTGCCTGCCTATGGCTTCCCAGAGCCGTAGTCTTGTATTTTCTTCTATATCAATGAAACACGCACTATCTTGTGCGGTTCGTTCAAAAAAAAATTACTAATTAATTTAGCTATTTCATCCTGATACTGATTCTGAAATATTGGGTGGTTACGAGGCTCTCAGTTTTGCTTTGCATGCTCTGTTTTAACATTCTGCAAATGCGTTGAAGCACATAGTACGTGCTACAGGATGATCACCATGTCCTGATCAAATGAGGTGCACCAGAGAATAATGATCATCATCAACCAGTATTTGTTTCCGGTATGCATGAACTTGACTTATATTTTCGCTTTGAAAATTTCTATATTTCTTAGTGGTGGTGACATCTTCCTTATGGCAGGTTATGCAAGATGCTGATCAAGCATCATGTTCCTCTGCTTCTTGTTTTATTTTCCTCGGTGAGTAACAGAGAAGCACAATTTGTGCTGCTTTTGGCTGTTGCCGTTTGAACTGCTATACACGGATCATGAGTACGTGCATGCAGGCTTAGAAAAAGTTTATCTCGGGCTTGTTCCCACAGATGACAGACGAGTAGAAATCCTCTCCCCGTTATTAGGAATCTGTCTGATAGGTTTACATTTACTGGAAAATACACCATGTGAAAAAAAAAATTCTTGTTGCGTATGACACATGCTTACTTCGATATGCCATCTCTACTACATTTACTGGAAAATATGGTGTTAGCAGTTGTTTTGATGATAAAGACACTGCTGTCAAAATTAAAAACTTTGATATGATGCTTGCCCCTGCAAGGTCAGCGACATCCATTATTACTTTGTTACTTCTTATTATAAGAAAAAGGAACATCGAATATATTACACTTACACATGGAGCTTATATTTCATCACTCTAAAAAGATAGAAAAGAATCTTGGTAGACATTTGGAAAAAAATTGAAGCACAACAACTACAAAACCCACTTTATAAATTTAAACAATTCCAAAATTGGTCCTACACTCCTACATTTTCATGGTTTGAGTCCTACACGGCTACGCCATCACCCTGAGGGCGCTCGATTTCAGATTTCCCCTGTCTTTAGCAAGCAAAAGCCGTAGCAATTCACGCCAAATAAAACCCCAGATCGCAACCGCCATGGCGGCGGAATTCGCAAGCGCGGGACGGACACGGAGCCGCCGCGCCGCCTCCCCCGTCCTCCCGGAGGAGCTCGTCGTCTGGGACATCCTCGTCCGCCTGCCGGCGAGGGCGCTCCTCCGCTGCCGCGCGGTCTGCCGCTCCTGGCTCCGCCTCACGTCCGCCGCCGACTTCCTCCTCGCGCACCACCATCACCAGCCGTCGCTCCCCCTCGTCACCTTCCACGACCGCACCATCGGCTTCTGCAGCCACGAGCACGTCAACAACACCACCATCGACGCTTTCGACCTCCGGCGATCGTCCCCCGCCGAGCGCCACACCGTCCTCCGTCTCGACGATTACAACCACCGCCCCTCCGAGGTCCACGCCTCCTGCGACGGGCTGCTGCTCCTCTTCCTCTCCAGCTTCTACATCTGCAACCCGGCCACACGGCAGTGGATTGCACTGCACAACAGCCTCGCCGGAAGGACGATCGCCGGGCTGTACCGGCACAGCTCCTCCGGCGAGTACCGCGTCCTGTACAGGAAGAGAAGGAGGAAGAGGAGATATCACGGTGTCTACTTCGTCCTCACCGTTGGCTCCCCTGCGGAGCCCAGGCTCATTGGGTGCCCTGTATCCTCGCCATGCTTCGAGAAGTCTGTGGCTTTGGCAAACATCAGCGAGCGCGCGCCGATCTTGCTACACAGCTGCCTGCACTGGGGTCAGCAGTCACTGAACCATGAACTGATTGCTTTTGACACGGTCGGTGAAACATTCAGATGCATCAGTGCTCCTGCAGCTTACAATTGGGCATGGTCGGATTTGTTTGACATGGATGGTATGCTTGGGGTAAGCAGTGTAAACGAGAGTGAGACGATGGTGGACCTCTGGGTGCTTCAGGACTACGAGATGGAGGTCTGGTCACTCAAGTACCAGATCAGGTTGCCTGTGGCAGAACTCATGAGGAGCATTACTGCAAAGCACTTCTCGTTTGATGTGTTGATTGTGTCAAAGAATGGAGATATGATGGTCTACTGCGACAATGATTCGCATCTGTTTCACTGCGGCAGCAACGGCAAACTTGTGCAGAAATTCCAGTGGGATCGTGTGTTTCCAGTGGTTACCGGACATTGGTTCAAAGAAAGCCTTTTCAGGCATTCATTCTTCCACAATCAACATCGTCATGGTTTAAGCCAGTTACGTTAAGTTCTTTCGGGGAGTCTAGCGCAGGTTTATGCTTCTTGAATCTTGATGACGTTGACGCCTATGGCTAATGGTTTTACCTCCCTTTGAGCATAACTAGCTTGGCTATTCAGATATTTACTCTCTTTAGGGACCTTGAACTCATAATTTTTTTTTTTGCCTTTATAAAAAAAACTCAGAATTTTGTTTGCTACAATGTATTGTGTATGTTAAACCACTATGCCTTGCCAATGGTAGTAAAACTTATTTATGTTCATAGGTTAGCTGCGCTACTCCCCTGTCTTGTCCCCAATATTTTGTTTTGTTTTGCATCTCCTGCATAATATATGCCTACAATAGACAATTTCTCCGAACAAGTATATGGTGGCAGAACTACTGCAGAACAGGGTACTTAAATTTATTGGAGGTTGGCTGCCTAGCTTGTGTGCCCGTACTGATAATGTTCACCTGCAAAGATCAAGGGCACTTGAGGGTCAAGAATCACAGGGGAGTTTTTTTTTAATAAAGGAAAGATTTCTGGCCTCTGCAACCGCACACAGCTAAGTTCTTACATCATCTTCAGTTTAGAAGCTGAACACAAATAATAGGAAAACCAGTACACATAGAGCATGTATAATTCAAAAGCATATTCTATTATTACTTCTCCATCTATTCTTGACGAATATATCCAAAGCGACAATCTCTAATGCTTTGCTTACCGAACAAATGATCCTTCTTGTGTCCTCATGCTGCAACAAAGATCAAAATCGCAGTCAGTATGCTGCCCTAAAAATGACCTACACAAACGACTTAAAATGCTTTTTTGCAAACATCAAATCATTATGTGTTCACCAAATAGCCCATAAAAGAGCCGTCACCCTCACAAAGATCAATTTTTTTTATCTTTTTTCAATGTTTGTTAACTAATTTCCAAGCATATGTCTTATTGATCTAGGTGAGGTTAACCCAGTAGCTATCCGAACAACTCTCCAAATGTCTTTAGCATGTTGACAATTAAAAAAGAGATGTTTGATTGTTTCATTGCAATCACAGAAATAAAACTTTTGACTCCTAACCCAATTCCTCTTAGTTAAATTTGTACCAACCTAGTTCCTCTTAGTTAAATTTGTACCAAAGAAAAATCTTTATCTTTAGAGAAACCTTTAGCTTGCATATGAATTTGTTATTAAACGACACACCTTGGTTTATCAGATGCTCATACATAGACCAAACTGAAAAATCACTACATTCGTCGATTCTGCAATTGGTCGCATGTAGCCAGGAGCAGGACAAAGTTCATATGAAGGTGGACTGCATCGGGTCAATTTTCTTTACCTTCAGCCTATCAGGCCATTTTTCTTGATCTTACTCGGCTCTTAGGAGCTGCACATCTTTGCAAAGTGCAGATGCGGGGGAATGCCGGTTGTTCAACTGACTATGCTTCATGGTAGTTGTTGGACTTCGAACCGGCTAACGACACGGCCTATAAGACAAATATGATTGTTCGCTATGTGCTCAAGAGGTGACGATGTGCACAAGCTTTGGTACTATGTTCACCCGGGATGCGGCGAAGCCAATTTCGTTGAAGTCGATTTTACATAACAAGTCGAAATGTTGAAAGACGACTATGGAAGTTGTTATTGGAGAATGTGTGTTTTCTTTTTTTCTTTTTTGTTGTTAGGGTGTAGCAGTGTCATCTGATGTATTGGCGATATATTCTTTGGGACATATCCCTCTTGTTGTGGTGTTATTGTCTTTGTGTAATTGGTGTGGTCTAGTACATCCTCTTTGACGGTGATTTAAGCCGAATATTATTTCCAATATAAAAAAAACAAGACCGAGACGATTGTGTCCTATGTGCCCATGAGGTGACGATGGACCACCTCCTAACAGGATGTGTGTTTAGTCGTGAAACTTGTTTAGGTTGTTTATGATCCTATTATAGCTCCAACTTGAAAAGTTCTTGGCGGACAGGTGGACTCACTCACCGAAGAGTTCCCAAAGAGTTGCGAAATATTTGCCTCTCTTTGGTTGGATGCTTTGGTGGGAGCGGAACCGGAAAATGCATGACCGTTCGATCCTGATGCCGGTTGCGTTGGTGGCAGATCTCGTGGAAGAAGAAGGCATTGGGTGGGAGAGAGTTTCAAAGATCTCATCCTCTGTAAGGTGCATGTCGTCTTAGAGCTCCTCTTGCGGCTATTCTCCTTTCTCTACTTTTTGCTTTCTCTGTTTTCTTCTCTTTGCCTGTTGGCACGGTAACGAAATGTTTGGACACCCCAGCTAAACTTTTGCGTCTATCATATTTGATTTCTCAACACTAATTAGAAGTATTAAATATAAATCAGTTATAGAATTACACAGTAATTAAACCTAATTAGTCTATAATTTAACAATATAACGCTACGGTAAACAAGTGTCAATCGTGAAGTAATTAGGCATAATAGACTCATCTCATGAATTAGCGTCCATCCGTATAATTAGTTTTATAATTAGTTCATATTTATTTTTTTAATTAGTATGCAGACGTTCGATGTGACAAGTGTCAAACTTTAGTCAAACACCTTCTAAAATACTATTTTTTTCTCTCTTAATGAAAATATGTAATGCAGTCTCAATAAAAAATGTTTTGAGCCGCATCCATAAAAATCACCCTCATCAGCCGAAGTTCTACCCTCGTCGTCTCGACCCGCACGAGATTCACACCAAAACCCTCGATTCGCCGTTCGCCGGCGACCGAGCTCGGCCCGTAGCAGCTCTCGCGCCGGGCTACGCGGGGGGCCATGGCGCCAGCGGCTGTACCAAGACGGACGCGGACACGCCGCGCCGTCACCCCCGACCTCCCGGAGGAGCTCGTCTTGTGGGAGATCCTCGTCCGCCTGCCGGTCAAGGCGCTCCTCCGCTGCCGCGCGGTCTGCTGGTCGTGGCGCCGCCTCACCTCCGCCGCCGACTTCCTCCTCGCCAATCACCGACACCAGCCATCGCTGCCGCTTGTCTCCTTCCGCGGCCAGGTCCGCGCCTCCAGCAACGACGTCGTCGACGCCGCCATCGACGCCTTCGACATCCAGGGAGCTCCCGACGCCGCCGAGCGCCGGCCCGTCCTCCGTTTCAACGATTCCAACCAACGCCGTAACTTCAAGGTCCACTGCTCCTGCGACGGGCTGCTCCTGCTCTCCCTCTCCAACAACCGCTTCTACATCTGCAATCCGGCCACGCGCCAGTGGATCGCACTACCGAGCCTCACCGGCGCTAATGTCGCGGGGCTGTACAAGCACAGCTCGTCCGGCGAGTACCGCATCCTGTAGTGGAAGGGGAAACGTCAGGTCGATGTTGTCTACTTCATACTCACTGTGGTCTCCTCTGTTGAGCCAAGATGCATTGGGCAGCCTGTAGCCTTGCCATCAATCGAGCAGTGCATCGCAGCTGGGATAATGTATTCCAGCGAGTACCCGCCCGCCTTGTTAAGAAGCTGCCTGCACTGGGTTGGATTGTCGCTGAAAACGGGACTAATTGTTTTCGATACTGTTGCTGAAACATTCAGGTTTATGCATTCTCCTGCAACTTACAACTGGGCAGATGACCATTTGCTAGAGATGAATGGCAAACTTGGCATTAGCCGTATAAACTACTGCAGGACAACTGTGGAACTCTGGGTGCTTCAGAACTATGAGGCAGAAGTCAAGTGACCCGGGTTCGAACCCACGCGGTGGCCTCTCGCTAGCGCTGAGAGAGTCACCGGCCGAGCATATCATAGAGAGAACCCGGTACCTAGCGTCGTAGACGCAGCTAGCCCCTGGCCCCTATTCTAAAAAAAACTATGAGGCAGAAGTCTGGTCATTGAAGTACAGGATTAAACTGCCAGTGGTAGAAATGAGGAATATTGCAAACAACGACCACAGTTTCAGTGCGATAGTTGTGTCCGATAAGGGAGATGTTCTGCTCCACAGTTCCCGTTCTTGGCATATGTTTCACTGTGATAGCAAGGGCAAGTTGCAGCAGAAATTTCTATGGGACCGTGTGTTTCCAAGGCCTATTGGACATTGGTTCAAAGAAAGCCTTGTCAAACATGTGTTCTTCCGGAAGCAAGATTGTGGTCGTGTGAGACAATCAAGTTTCTTCCGTGGTCTCTAGCGTAGGTTGCTGGTTCTAATGATCTTGATGCTATGCAGAAAACTGTTGACGTGTTAACCTTGAACTCTGTATTTACGTTTGAATTACTTTCGGCATGCTAACGTTAGCTAACCTTTTTCTCATAGGCTCGCTTTGTTTCTTTTCTTGTTAGTCTTTTTTATGTTTTCCTCTCATGATATTTTGTCTGTGTTGCTGGTCCTGCAAAACATTCGCTAACAAACAATGCACAACATAGAAAAGGATATGAGGAATTGATGATTATTACCAACTACTGCAAAATGTAGTACTCTGTTATACTTCAAGGGTGAAACCTGTGTTTTCAGTACTTGTTGTGATAAGATCACTGACCTAGATCTGTGAGGCAAATTAATAGTGGTAATAAACAGTTAGTCGAAGTAGACAGCTGATGGCAAGAATACAGTATTCAAGAATAGCTAAGATGTACTCTCTGTTTTTAAACATATGGCATTTGCCATATATTAAGCGATGATGCAGTGCTTAACAGATTTGTGATTAAATTTGATGAATGTCAATTTACCAAATACTAATGCTTCCTGAACACCATTAGAACTGTATACTTCATATACTAATACTAAGTGGTGGGTGTGTGTGAAACGAACCGGATTCCCAAAAATGAGAATCTAATCCTGTGCACCTCTGTGATAGTCCCAGGAAGTGGCTATCACGTGCAATTCTTGTCTCAAGTGGTCCAAATCCATACAACACAAGAATAAAGGAAACATTACATAATTTTATTATAATATCAGAGTACATCTCTTCGGCATAAGCCGGGTACAAGTCCAACTGGACTAAACAAGAAAGGTAAAACACCTACGCAGCAGATCTATCGAAGCGACTCCAGCTCCACAGGTAAACTTGAGCGTAGAACCAGCACTAGTCTTCCCATCCTTCATCGTCGAAGTCGTAGTCGATCACCAAGTCTGAAAGCAACACCATCTACCCGATAAGTGGGTAGGTCATGTCAGCTTCCCAACAAAGAGCAAAAGCGGTGGTTGAATTCTAGTATGCATGGATAAGCCTATATATGGTTGTAGTAAGTTTATGCAATAGCAGCGGTAGCAACATCAAGAAATGCAGAAAAGCGGGAAGGTCATCATCTCCGAGGAGATCCACACCTCTGAGGCCAACGCCTCCGAGGTCAACACCCAAACCAAGGAATATATACCAAAGCACTGAATCGCAACCAAGACTCAGCATCCCACTCTCATCTGCGATGTGGGGTCACCAATTCCTACCCCACATCTCAACGGCATCAAGCCAGGCTCACACACTCGGGGGAGAGAAGCAGCACAAGAAAAGACTAGCCAGAGTAACAGATCAAAGGGTTGTCCATACCAGTGGACACAGACTATAGCTATAGGTTTAATACTTTGCAGAGGTTGTACAACTAGACCCGCCGGATAGGGCAGAAACGGATGCCTCCGTTCCACATTCCTACCTAACGGCCGGAGACCTAGCAGTGGATAGCACTCTTCTGCCTCTCCGTGCCTGACTCGTCCTGAACTGGGGTGCGAAACTTGTCAGCAGTGCCTTGAAGCTGTGAAACCATCCCCAGAGGAACCGGGGCGACGTCTACTCGGGGGTATAACCCGTCCCCCTCACACGATCACACCGATCCGCCTACAGGCTAGTTGCTATCCACATACTAGTTCTCGGACCGAACCCCGCCCATAACAAGGCGAACGGTTTGCACGAAAATATCCCAATAAACACGGTTAAACTGTCGATCGGTCCTTAATTGCGAAGAGCGAGCACTCACCAACTCCATCCATCCGACACGCCGCTAGGGCGGGAGACCAGGTCGCATCTCCCCTAGACAGGCGTTCACAAGTAACCAAAGCGGTTCGTTCCCGCGGTAACACGTCAAGGAAACACACGCACCCAAAACACACGCTAGAATACCGAGATATCTCAATCTCTGTCCAAACCAGAAATCCATCCATATCAAAGGGTAAAATATATGGATAGTAAGTATCAGGAACTAACTAGGGGTCTGTAGCTAGTTCCAAAGATAAGAAGTTCAAGGTACAGGATATAACAAAACAAGGCATGGCTCCTCGGCCTCCCGGTCTTGGGCGTCGGCACGACGCGAGCTTCATCTGGTGCTCCAGCCTCCTCAACCTGATGTCTTCCCGGCAGGGGCGAAGCCAGCCACGCAAGCCACCGGGGTCATTACTCTTTCACGATGGGGTCATTAGCTTAATTAACAACAGTGAACAGTAGCTTTACATTGGTTTTACAGAATTTCGTCGGGGTCGCCCGACCCCAATGGCAAAGGCTAGCTCCACCCCTGCTTCCCGGCTGGTGGTGCTGCGGGTGCTCAGCCGCGAACTCTAGAACACGCGCTATAAAAACCCAAGGCGCCGCAGGCCCCTCCTTGTTCTCCCTGAAGCCGCCGCCACGAAGCCTCCCCAAGAAAACCCCAAAGCTTCCTACCGTGCTGCTGTTCGGATGGAGGAGAATAAAAGTGGAGAAGGAGGGAGAAGGAGAGAGCACCCGTTGGACGGCAGTGATCCATGGTTGGCGTGCACAGGACACGCGGCGGCATCCGCGTGGCTACGCAATGGCGTGGGGTGCACGCGGGCTTGGCAACGGAGCAGGCGAGGCGCAGCGTCTTCATCCCGTTGCGGAACGGGGCTCCCTCGCTGATCCGTTTTGCTGAACGGAGACGTGAGAATAAGGAACGGGACTGCGGCAGCGCGCAGAGCAAAAGCAGAGGAGCGGCGGCGTGGTCTGCGTGCTGCGTGATGGAGAAAGAGAAACAAGGGAGTTCAGGTGTGGGCTGGATGGGTGCGTTCGTGCACAAGGCATGCAAGAGCGGTGATGGTCCAGAAGGAAAAAAAGGGCTAGCTGGGCTGCGTTGGTGGAGGGCAGGGTGTTCCTTGGTCCAGAGCTAAGGAGATGGAGGGTCTCGAGCAGACTTCGGCAAAAAGGGATTAAGCCCAAGTTGGTTGTCAGCTTTGAAAATAGTTTTGAATATGGTTTGGTATATAGTTTTGAATTTGAATCTATTTCAAATTCAAACTCCACACATTGAACTCCAAATAAAAAAATCAAAACGATCCATCTCAAATATTTTTACCACAATTTGAAAATAATTTTTATATGGTTTTTATTTTATAGAGAATTTGAGATGAGAGGCTAGCAAATTAGGATCAAATTTGGTAGCACACAAGTTCAAACAAAAAGTTTTAAATTTTTGCGAAAATTCACACAGGGCAAAACATTTAAAATTCTAGGATGTTACAGTGTGGCTACTATCAGACTCTCAGTTTTGCTTTATAAGTTGTCTTCTCCATGTAAATGCATCAAAGTGCTAATAGCAAAATTTTAGGCTTTGCATGTATGTTAGTTAAGAAATGATTTTCTGTTCACAAGGGATGCCTTGCTAGAAAGAGTTGGAAAGTCAAAAAAATGGAGACTGCAGATTTTTTTTGTTGAGGATTTTTAAGGTAGTTGTTTTTTGTATGAACCGTCCATCCGACGAGATCCAACGGTGAAATACCCAGGAAGTATCAGGAAATTCCTACTAGGAAGTATCAAAATGGTGGGACCCACAAGGAAATTACTATAACGCCCTTTTCTTAACTACTTTAATTTTTTAATTAATTAAGATGATACTTCCTAATACTTCCTAATACTTCTCAAGTACCGTAAAAAACCTCTTTTTTTGTGTGTGTGTAACATACAGGCATACAGCTAGAAGAATAGCTTAGATGTGTTGTAGAGATTTTTTATAAGGTCCACTTGAATTAAGAAAAACAGTAGTGGATTCTTCTAGTAATCTAGTTTCATAATTATTAGAACTTTATGAAGGCGGGTGGTTGCAATTTGGCTCTTACTACTTTTGTTTCATAAAAATATACACTAAAGCACATATGGTCACCTGTAACATGTTATGTCCCGTAACCTGAAAATTATGGCACGTTGCAGAATTTATGATGCTCACACGATGAAAAAGTCATTCATCACCTATCATGCGTGTTAATTATGATATGCGACGAAAATTTGTTTTCTGTCATACATCTTGTGACAATACTTCTTTCGTCATTAATTTTATGATGCTCATTGTCATCATTATTAAGTCCAGGAAATGTCACAAAACAAACCGCACGTCTGCAACTCTACACGCCATCAGCCCTGCAGTATTGACCTGGGTATTTTCATTCTGGACAAGGAAAGATGGCTAAAGGTATGTAGAGATGGCAACATTGTTTTCTCTAATCATGAAACTACCAAAACACCGAGGGTGGCTGTGTAGAAACTGTTGGCAGCTTGCTACGGGTAGGACGAGGAAAGATTCCTAATCCTAAGGTATACAGAGATGGCGCTGATGGAATGTACCACACTATTAAGATCTAGAACTGAATGATGAAATGGTGGTGAAAATGAACAGCTAGATGTAAGCCTTTGCCATTCCAGTTATGTGGTGCATGCTGTTTGCTATCAGTAACAGCTGTACGTGTGGTATTATTCTTTTGTAGATGTCATGCTTTTAGTCAGATGAACATATCCATCTGATGTGGGCCTTTCAGCACACCGGGTCCATGAACTGGATGTAGTCACGTGAAGCTGTCATCAAACGGGCAGGTAGCGTGGAGCTAGATTGTGAATGTTTGTGCACTGAGCTAAATCAGTGAATTTTGCAAATGGTTAATATTCTTGAGTGCTTATTGGGAATCCGTATATGACTATGCTAGTACTAACAGCCGCCGGGCAGGATAAAGCAGAGCAATTCCGACAGCAAGACGATGTTTGTTCCGATGATGAAGATTCTGAACAGATTTACATCATCCAAACAACATGAGCTCCTTCAGCATGCATGGCTGAAGACGTGCAACAAAGAAAAGAGGGGGGGAAAGGGGAACAGTTTCAGGGAACAAAGGGCCAAGAAGCGTGAGCAGATATCAAATTACTATTCATCAGCAGCGTTCTTGTGACGGCACCGATTGATAAACAAAATTCAGGCTCTGTGAACTGACCTCAAAGAGGACACAGCAGGTATACTTCTTACGTTCGCCGAGACACACCCGTCAATGGCTGCCAAGGGCCGGCGTGAGCGGCGAGCGGCTGACGCTGGCGACCCCGTGAGGTCGTGATAGCAGTTGCGCCTGCCGGCCACCGAAGTTGCCATTTGCATGAAGCTACCCGGAGTCTCGCGTGGACTCCATTACCATATCCACCTATCGCAGTCACCAGTCGTCGCCGTCCTGCTTCCGGTGGGACCCACTCGCCGGGAAGAGGGGGATACGACCACGCCCCACCGCCGCACTGAAGAAAAGATGCCCCCGTGTGGATTAGGTTGCCGCGCTTGTCGTCGTCGTCGTCTCGTCGTCGCCGTCGTCACATTGCTTTGAAGTTGTCGGCCGTGTCTGCTGACTTCCTTCTTTTTCCCCTTTAATCTTGTGGCAGGAGGAAAGGCGTAGTAGCTGCATAATTGCGTTCCATTTGTGTGTTTGCTTAGTGGAGTGGATTTTGTGGTGGGCTTTAAAAGTTAAAACAAACCCTGAGTGAGGTCAACGCGGTCTGGTTGGGCCGACGTGTTCATCCGTCCTAAATTTCTATTTTCAATTTGCGGTACGCGTTATAATCTTCTTACTTGGAACGAATAAAATATGTTACTTCTACTATGATGTTAACACAGTTATATGTACAATTCGAGGGCTTGTTTATGGTCAATTCCGCAGGATTGAAATTATGAGTTCTATTTGTCCTTCCGTTATCACTCAAATCTAAGAAAAACATGTTTATTGTCTTTTTTATCTTTTTTTTCAGAAACACGTGGAATTACACGAGCAACAATTTATTAAGCAGGGTTGATCCATAATTGTAGGCACCAGTAAATTTTGGTAAAAGAAATCCTTTACCAGACTTATATTAAGCTAGTACTCCCTCCGGTTTGGTAAATAAAGTCGTTTTGGATAAAGTTTGAGTCAAACATTGAGAATATACATGAATAATTTTTAAGTCGTCAAGTTTGGAAATGTGAAAACTACATGAATACATTTGTCTTGCAAAATACTTTCACTTGAATAGATTTGTCTTGCAAAATACTTTCATAAAAGTATACATATGTTAGTTTTTAATAAATATTCTTTATAAAAATAAGAAGTTAAAGTTGTACTTTGGAGACCGTGTCTCTATCATAAACGACTTTATTTACCAAACCGGAGGGAGTACTTCCTCTGGTTTGGTAAAAAAATTGTTTTGGACAATGTTTGGATTAAACATTGTGAATATAAATGATGAATAACTTTTAAATCATTGAGTTTGAAAATGTGAAAATCATATCAATAGATTTGTTTTGAAAATTATTTTCATAAAAATATACATAAACTTTTTAATAAATATTTTTTAATAAAAAAATCAAAATTGTGTTTTGGAGATCGTATAATTTATTGATTCTCGAAACTACCTCAATTTCTTTTTCATTTTTGTCGATTGGACTCTAATGACTAGCAGAATTATTTAGGACACGTACAACGGCTGGCTTTTTCTCGTCTGTGTGATGGCTTTTTTCCAGAAAACCCCCGCCTTCGGCAGCAGACGAGCCCGTCGTCGCCTCGCGAAGGGACGACGGGGGCTCGTGCTCCCACGCTTTATCGCCCCTCCCAGCACCGTTGTACTCCCTCCGTCCCTAAATATAAGCATTCTTCGATTTTCGTGACGCACATTTGACCACTCGTCTTATTCAAAAAATTTATGAAAATGTAAAAATAATTATGATATACTTAAAATATATACAATGATAAAACATGTCATAACAAAATAAATAATATTTTCATAAATTTTTTGAATAAGACGAATGGTCAAACGTGATCACTAAATGTCAACAAATGATTATATTTAGGGACATAGGGAGTACGGTCACGGCACAGCACGCGTCGATCCCGTGCGGCGGCAAGGATTTGGCGCAGCGGCGCGGCAAATACTTCCCCTGCAACTACCCCGAGCAGCTCCCGCGAACAGGCAAGCAGGATCCGGAAGGGCATGGCGGTGGCATAGAAGCTTGAGGATGCAGAAGCACATGCCGGCCTTGCGACGCCCCGCTGAGAGAGCAGGCCGCTGCGCTGAGCCGTGCCGCACTGCCCCTCGTCGCACCGCACCCCTGCTTCGCTGCGAACCCACTCTGTGATGTGCTGAGCGATTCCTATGCAGAGAGAGAAAGACACACGGTGAGAGGAAGCACATGGAAAAGGAAGAACTGAGGGAACAAGAGCCACTAGGCACCGAGTAGAGGAGATAAGATCGTAAACAGAAGATAAGGGGCAGTATGGTCTCTTCATATTTTTCCTTTTATGCTTGATATCCCTGTCCAATATTGAGTTCATTTGATCTGCTATCTCCTTTGTATCGAATAAGCAATGGAAGAGTATGCATAGATTTTTATTCATACTCATAAATACATATATGCATTAAAATAGTGACAATGGTATAAAAGAGCAAAGAAGGATGTTTAGTGTAAATTATAATGGTATTACAATTTCAACTGAGCACCAAATAGTTACAAAGATCGAATGTGCATATGATCATCATGATTTATGTGTCAAAGGATGAATTAAATGTCTTACAGACAGTCAAATAGACAACTCAGTGTACAATCTGTCTATTTAGTTATCTGTGTGTGTCAAATAGACAGCAGCCGTCTAAACTGTTGTACATACCCTTATAGTACAGAAAAAAAAAACATAGCAGACTCGATGCACGCCATGGGCAAATTGTCTGAACATTACATCAGCAGAATTATACTAGGCAGTGCATGATTGGTGCAACCAGACAGACGCCAAATGGACGTCCGTAGCAGTTAGAAGAAACTCAAGATAAAGGCCGAAAGACAGCAACCGGAGGAGAGAGAGGCGAAGGGGGCGAAACTGGGCGGCGGAAAACCATCACGAACGGAGACGATCAGAAAGGTACGACAAAGCAGCAGCTTCGTCAGAATTCGTCAGGTTTTTATTACGCTCGCCGAAAGACACGGCACGATACGGCGACCTTGGCTTCCTCCGCCACCCAATCCACCACAAAGACCACCATATTTTTTTTCCTATTCCTATTCACCGGAGGCCGGCGCCCGCCGGCGAAGAAGAACAAGAGAAAGGAGGGATTTTTTTTGTGCGCGAAAGGCGGCGGTTTTGGTACTTTTTCCTGCTCCCTCGCGTTTGCGTTGGTCGGCGGCTCCGGCTTTCAGTGAGGAGGCGTTGTGTGGTGGTGGTGTCCTGACGGAGCGGAGATGTCGTCGGCGATGGTGGAGCGGGCGACGAGCGACATGCTCATCGGTCCGGACTGGGCGGCGAACCTGGAGATCTGCGACATCCTCAATCGCGACCCTGGGTGAGGACGATCAAAGAATTTCGCTTTTTCAATTTCTGCACCTGCGGTGTTCAGTTCAGTGCTTATCTTATTCTACTGTTTTATTGCTGATTCCATTTCTATCAAGTGTTGCGGGGGTAGCTCAGACTATCGAATTGTTTAGTTGGGACGATCTAGAGTTTTTGGGCCAAAGAATTTGTGGTTAAGGTTCCCTTAGGAGTATGTGTCACTCATCAGTTCATCATCTTCAGGATTTGGAGTGTTGTGTTCTGAATTACTCCATTCTTTCACAGTGAATTTTTTTTCACCCGACGTGTTCGTTGGATCCATTCCTGTGGTTCTTCTGGGGGGTTACTTTCCTGTCGAGCTGTTTGTTAAACAAGCTAAGCCTCCTATTGAATTGAGTTATACTTTTATGTAATGTAATGTCATGCCTACAAGCTGAAACGCAAAACTTCAGGTGTCCAAATGTTGCAATCAATCAGAATTGTTGGTTTTCAGGGTCAGTTTTTTTGTGTGAAGTAGAGTACAATCTGTCTTTGTGCCTCTTTTGTTTTCAGCAGGTTAATTTGTTTCAGATAATTGTAAATGTTTCATTTCTAAATCTATTGAACCGTTTAACTCTACTAGGACAGTGTTTGAACTTGTGGTGCTCAGATCGTGATCTTGGTTATAAATGTTGTATTAGCATTAGTTCTTTTGGTATTTTGTTTAGATATTTAGTTAAGTCTGTGATCAGCAAATATTTAACAATGGTGAAAATTGCAAATGTTGATTTGTTTATGGGTATCTGATTTGGTTCCTTTTTGTCTCATGGGACTCGGGCTAGTTATTTATGTGTGTATTTTGGTCGCTTGGATTGTCAGTTATGTCTGTAGCTTTTAGGCTAGTGACTGTATTAAAGTAAAGAAAAAAAAAGGAGCATATCTAGAGGGATCTCTGCTCGATTTTGGCAATTCCCGAATTGCTATGATCCTCAGCTGAGGAATAGTTAGGAATGACATACTTATTACCCAGGTCTAAGGTCTTGCTTGATGCTTCTTTAAATTGTTCAAAATTGAAGTCTTGCTGGTTTAACCTTTTATAGGTATGCCTTAGTTTTTCTATCTAGCGAACAGTCCTTGCAGTGCCATGACATGTTCATGAAGTTAATTCTGACATTACTTTCCAATTGATGTGTAAAGTGAACATCTAATTGCTCTTGGAATTTGGTCTATTTTTTTCTGTTTTACTAAGTAATGGCCAACTACATATAAAACAAAAGAGAGCTTCCATGAAACTAGAGCTGCATTGCAGTACTTCAGGCAGCTTATTCCTGCTAAGCACTTCTGATGTGCTTTGAGATTTGATAATTTTGTATTAAATATTTCATAACATAGGCAAGCAAAAGATGCGGTGAAGTCCCTCAAGAAGCGCATTATACACAAGAACCCAAAGGTCCAGCTTCTTGCTCTCACGGTAAATATGATTTGGAAACCCTTCCTGGTACTTGAATTCGGTTCATCATTTATTTCATTTGTTGGTTGAAACTTGGTGAGCAATTCCATTGATTAGTCCTCTTTGATGTACTGTACCTTTCATATTATCTGTACTTACACATTGTCTTGAAGCCCATGCATATAATTGAGATGTTTGTGACAACATAGATGTGATAAGTTATGTAATAACAGTGAGTACTTTATGGTCTTTCCAACTTGACCATTGGAATTGTTTCCATGTAGTATGTACATGTCCTATGTGCCACCTATAGAAAGGTTAAGGAGACCATTAAGAGGATTTTATTGATACTTGTACTATCAGGAATTCAGGACTCAGCAGTGAATGATCTAAACTTAGCAAGTTTACTTAAGACATAATATAGGAGTCCCTGAAACTAAAATGATGAGAAAGGGTTATAACAGCCTAACAGGGAAATGTTCTTGTTTGCGGAGCCAGATTGTCAATTACAAAGATGTGCTGCATTTGAAATAGTCTGCAATAGGTCATGCTTGGAATTGGTGATCACATTTCATTAATATTTCACTGAATTACAGAGTTGTTCGACTTATTTCAGTTGCTGGAGACGATGATAAAAAATTGTGGAGACATTGTCCATATGCATATTGCTGAGAGAGACATACTTCATGAAATGGTCAAGATAGTAAAGAAAAGGGTATGCGTGTACACTTTAAACCTTAATTTAATATTGTCAATAAAAAATCCTTAATGTCTTCGCTTTTGGAATTTTAGCATGATTATCATGTAAAAGAGAAGATACTCACACTGATAGACAATTGGCAAGAAGTTTTTGGTGGTGCACGTGCAAGATATCCTCAATACTTTGCAGCATACCAGGAGCTTTTGGTATTATTCTATACAATTACATATTGTGATATTTTATTCATATCTTACTTTTAGAAACTCATTTTCCCAATGACCATTGTCTACAATGTTTCGATAAGTCAGTTGCAGAGATAAGTGACATTTCATTAGGCAATCAATTTTCACAATCATTAATCATGAAAGAATATGGTTATGTTTCCTAATAATCATTCAGTGTTGAGTCTGAATCTTTTGTATAAGTAATTGAATAATATTTCTCTAACCTACATCTGCTAGCGCGCTGGAGCTGTATTTCCTGAAAGATCAAATGGTTCTGTGCCAATCATTACTCCTCCTCAGACTCAGCCTCTACAAAACTACCCTCCTCCTTTACGCATTTCTCAGCAGGAGGAACCTGAATTGTCCATTCCAGATTTCCCAGCATTAAGGTAATTCTTTCAAAACTTTCATTATACAATTGACATGTTCAACTGCTGAAGTACAACTTAATAGGAATATGGTACTTTTTTTTGTAATTTAGCTTATGCAGATATTTTGTTCCCACGACATCCTTACCATGATGCCATTCTTCTAATTAATGGCTATTAATTAAAGTTACACTGTATGCGTGTTTTATGGTTCCTTTTCTATGAATTGTTTGACAACTTGGTAATAATTATATGCTCTCATGTACAATGTATGGTAAACATATTCAGAATTTTATGAAGTACCTACTTTCTGATGGTCAGATTTGTTTTATTTTTCATATTGGAGTTTATCAGTATGACATTTCTTGTGGTTCTTTGCTGTAGTGATTGCTTTCTATTTCTTTCACGTTTTGTATGTTTGTGAACTGTGATTATTTGTCCTGTGTTTTCATATACAAGTTTGGAAATGATTGCGGTTCTTTCACCAGCCTTACAGAAATTCAGAATGCACGTGGCATCATGGATATTCTTTCAGAGATGTTGGATGCTTTGGAGCCGCGTAACAGAGAGGTACTTTCTTGATGCACCTGTAGATATTCCGTCCTCAGAAAATTAATTGTGTTTTATATAATGGAAGTAACTGATGGTGTCCACCTTCATAAGTTCTTGACATTTTATTTCAAATCAATCTACTTGCAGTTCGAGATTTCTAAATTATACTGAATATGCAGGGACTTAGGCAGGATGTCATTGTTGACCTTGTGGATCAATGCCGTTCTTACAAGCAAAGAGTAGTACAGCTTGTTAACACTACCTCGTAAGTTTCCTTGATTACTCTTGCCAGTTTATGATGACTTGAAAAATATCGGATTGAAAATACTGGCAGCTCACTTGTTGGTGCCAACATATATTTGTGTAGTGCCACACTTAATATTTTGACCCACTATATGACATAATTTATTAATTGCAACTATACAGCCCAATGTCAAATTTTATTTTTCGTTATGACTTGTGCATTGATACTGTGTTTGAGCAGGAATGAGGAGTTGCTCAGCCAGGGTCTTTCTCTAAACGATGATATGCAGCGTGTCCTTGCAAAACACGATGCTATTGCTGCAGGTATAGCAATTCAGGTGGAAAAACCAAAATCACTGCAGTCTCAAATTGGGAGTTCTGCAACAAGAAAGCCAGATACTACAAAAGAACCAGTTCAGAGGTTGAAACATCGTATAAAGCATTTTTTTAATCATTGGATAAGATTGTATTAGACATATGGCGCTCGCATTTATGTGGAATTATAGATTCTCAGGAACTCTTAGAACCCAGGTTCATTAAACTGTTCACCAGCCAAAGCCAAATTGGGCAGTTAGTTCTTTCTGGATGTTTGGGACAAACGTTTATATAATCCCTGCAAACCTAAAATAGTTAGGGCATAAATCATCCATATAAGAAAATATTGATGGAACAAAGGTTTCTTAGAATTAGTAAGGACTGGTCGGTTTCCACAAGTTTACTGAACCCTGCTTGGAAGTTGGAACTGGATGCAAAAATGTTTGATAGTTTCCTCTACACTAATCCTACAGCAGTAAACTCACTAGGTTCAGTCTTGCCTAACATATAACCTTTTTCTGTTTACATATTTCAGGTCTTCGGCAAGTACAAGCAGCACCAACCAGTCTCCCTTCGAGATTTTAGCGCTTCCTGCGCCTCCATCATCCAGTAGCTCAAAAGCTCCTGTGGCACCAGCTCCTAAGATTGACCTCCTTAGTGGAGATGATTATTTCAAACCCGAGCCTGCAAACTCCCTGGCACTTGTTCCTGTCACTGAATATTCAGCTTCAGACCAGAACGTCTTAGCCTTTGCAGATATGTTTGAACAAAATACGGCAAACAAGAGCAACCATAATCTTCCTAACTCATTTAATTCCTCGACTCCGAATTCTACTTCATCACAAACATATCCTCCTCCAGTTAGACCTGCTGTCTCTCAGCATCCAACTGCTTATGCAAATGAGGCCACATCCAACGCAATTGTACCTTATGATCAACATCCAGAACTGAACTCAACAGGTTCATGGAATGGGCAGCCAGCTTATGTTACAGGTCACCAAAAGCAAGCTCTATATTATGGTACTAGATTTCTTTCCTGGTGTTTGCTAGTTCTTTAATAGTTTCCCTGTGTCTATTTCTCAGAAGTTTAAAAAAAGTCGATCAGTATACCTACTAAAACACTGCTTCCCAATATAGTTCAAGCTAGGTACAAGACTTTTCACCACAAATAGGAACACATTATTGTTTCTTTTTTCAGAGTTGTTTTCATATGTGCTGTGACTACAGCAGTGTTACTTAGACTTCATTGTAATTATGAAACACCCATCCCTGTGTGGTGTTAATGCTTTATCAAATAGGTGGCTCGTCAATTTTGTCCAAAAAGTCTGCATACCAATGCATTTTAAGATTGTTCCAGCATTTGACAATCACTTGTTAACAGGTTCAGATAATCGAAATGGAGGTATTCCACCAGCACCATCAGAAATTAAGCGATCCACTAACCCATTCGACGATGACAGGCCAGTTGGTACGGCAGTACAACCAGGACAATCAGCAAGCATCCATCCCCAACCAGTGCATGTCAATCAGCAAGGTAATGGATTCATGCCTGTACAACCAATATCGAGGGGACAGCCAGGAGGAATGCAGTTGCAGCCGGTCACCGACACACAGCTGGTGCCTCCACAGCCACAGCCTATGCAAATGAACATGCAGTATGGTGTAATGTACCCCTCGATGCAAATGAACCAAAGAATGGGCATGTATTCCCAGCCGGCGTTTGGAGGAGGATTTTATGGGATGAACCAACAGCAGATGTATGGTGTTCAGATGTCTGGTTACGGATATGGCCAACCATCTGGGGGCTACTATATTCCAAGCGCTGCATATGCGTATGCTACCGCAAATGAGCTTTCCCAGAGGATGAACGGCCTTTCAGTTCAAAATGGTGGTTCAAATGGAACGATGACAAATAAGCAGAGCAGACCTGAAGATTCACTCTTCGGTGATCTTTTGAGCATCGCCAAAATGAAGCAGGGCAAACCTGCAGCTGGTAAGGTTGGCGGCTGACAAGGACAATTGAATGGATACATAATTCTTTTGCCACTTTTTGTGCAATGCCAGATGGCTTATCGATGTCATGCCATCTGAGCAAGAATTCATAATGGAAAGTAGTGATTACGATATTTGAGATGCTTATGGCTATGCTTCGTAGAAAGAGTATTTATATGTAAATTCCTGAGTTCATTAGTAATACATGTAGTCATAAGTTCCTTATGCACAAATACCATGCAGAAACAGAGGATTCCTGGTGTCCCTAGCCATGTGCACCTGCACCTGCACCTTTCCCCCTTATCATCAGATTTCTTCTTTGTAGCACTGCCTGATTCAGGTTAGTCACTAACCCATGCAAATGAACGGGCTAGTCACTTGTTAATTGTTATGTAGGTTTATTAGTTCTCTCTAAATCAATTTAGATATATGGAATAATTAGCTATAAGAGCTGCAATTTATCTTCACCATAATTGGATATAAGAGCTGCAAGGATGGAACCGTTTCCATTATTATCTAAAAACAGAGCTGCATGGACACTCTTCCAATAATGAACATTTGTTAAACAACAATTACCTCCTGCAATAGTTAATAGGCTGATCGACATGACGTCATTAGCAGGGATTCCAATCTATCTATCTATATAAACTATATAATTGGTACCCACTAACGATTTCTCTTGCCTCTCAACGCGTCACGTCATAACCCACTACATACTATGTCGCTATCCACTATAAGTCATATCAACATCCACCAAGACATGTCAATATCCACCCAACCATATATTTATGTTTTCGTCGATTTTCCGTGACTAATTGTATTTACAAGTAGCACAATAAAAATCTCGCGGTTGGAATACATGTAGGATCAATCATTTAAAAATAGTTCTCTCTCAACAAAATTAAATTACTTTCATATATAATATTATTTACATATGAATATTGTCATGTAATCGTTTTGGTATTTCTAATTTCATATTTCACCTTAAAATTTTGTTTAAAAATTCCCACGGCAACGCGCGGGATATCACCTAGTTACGAATACATGTCGGATCTTCGTTTTGGGCATTCAATCTGTTGGCACCTGACCTGGGTTTCTCTGTGTTTTCATCTGAAACGAGCATACCAACAGCCGAAGTAGGCAAACCTTGCCAGCATCCGAATAGTTTGTTGGTTTTTTTCTGCCAATAATATAGTAGAAACACTCACAAATACGCACACAGGAACACACGTACGAAAAGTTTGTCAGTATCCATATTAAGCTTTTTTTTTCCTTGCAGGAGAACTATGTATCATTTCATCAAATAAATTTATTATCAGTGTCTTTCATCAATAATTAACACAGTGAGCAGTATCAGATCAAAATCAGCCGACACTGCACTCAGCTTCTCTGTTTATTTTCCTCCCATGCAGCAGACTGCATTTCCCTAAAGCAACAAACAGTAGAACCTGCTGTAGATTCTCTTGGGTTAACCTATCTGTAAAATAGAACAATTTAAAGGTGATGTTACATAACCTTCTCTTTGTTCCATGCAAGTATGTACATTTTTTTTAGATTATGGAACACAGAGTCCCGGCCTCAGCACCCAAGCAGTGCCTACAACCAAGGTTTACAAAAAGCAGCCACTTAGCTGCAACACCGAAATACATATGTCCTGCCTCACCTCGCCTACCAGCGATGTAACATTACAGGCACTGGAAGAAACATCTCCCATTCAGACCAACGCAGAAATAAAAACGACTTGAAATTAACTCGAAACAATCAAGCTAAAACCAACTGAAGAAAATGACAGCTAATTCCTAATTCGCTGCCAGACATTCCATCGACTCTTGTTGAAGAACTCCAACGCCGTTGTCTCTAACCAACGGCATCTTTCCATCAAAATGCTCCGCTCTTCTTCTTTGGATAGGATGGACCAACTCCTAATTCAAAAAGTACCTCTAAACATCACCTGCAAAATAGATTTAAAATTTGATTTTTGGAAGACCATGTCATTCCTACTGAGCCATAAAGCCCAACAAAAAGCCGCCACCTCTATTAACACTTGATTCCTTTGCTTCTTTGAAAAACTTCTAAGCCAAGGACCAAAGAGATGAAACATATTTGGAGGCCCTCTAATACCAAAAGTAAAACTTATCGCCATCCACATCAACTTTGCCATTGGACATTCAAAAAAGAGGCACCCCTTCCATTGTCTTTTAGCCAAATTATTTTTGGTCAAGATCACACCTTTCCTAAGATACCAGATCAATATTTTTATCTTAAGGGGAATTTTGGCCTTCCAAGTAAAACAATTAAAAGGTACCCCTGTTCGCATCACCAAGTTATTGTACATGTTCTTTACTGAAAAATTCTTGTTAGCAGTCCAAATGAAAGAATCCTTATGCTCATTAAGGCGGATAGTGAGAATACTCCCCACCAGACTTAACCACTTGTTCCAATTTTCCCTCACCAAAGCTCTTCTAAAAGAGACATTCAAAGGAGTGGTACTTAGTACCTGGGCAACCGTAACATTTTTCTTTCTTACTATATTGTAGAGAGATGGATACCTCTCCATCAAGGGTTTATTTCCAATCCAAAGATTCTCCCAAAATCTAGTTTGGTTGCCACTTTGAATATTAAACCTACCTCTTTCCATTAGCCTTTTGACTTCCATTAGGTCTGACCAAAAGTGTGAGTCCCATTTTTTCCTCTCCACCTGAGAGTCTTATTCCTAAAATACTTTTTCTTGAGAATATCTTGCCACACACCATCCTCGTTTGCTAACTTGAATAACCATTTACTCAACATGCACTTGTTTTGAATGTCCAAGTCAACAATACCCAACCCCCTATATTATTAGGTTTATTAAGGATATCTCACCTAGCAAGTCTATATTTCTTTTTGTGCTCATCACATTGCCATAAAAACCTTGACCTGTAGTAGTCTAGCTTTTCCAGAACACCTTTAAGAATACGGAAAAAGGACATCATGAACATTGGCAGACTGGAAAGCACCGAATTAATTAAGACCAATCTCCCCCCTACAAGTATGTACATAATGTGTCGGCCTTTCTTTTAAGGGTGGATTATTGACATGCATGTTGGTGCATGCTAATATAATGTGTAAGTAGTAAGCAAACAATCTTTTGCTCAAGGAAAGGCCATATATAACCCTGAAGAGTAGAAAAGTATTTTGTTCGAAGGACTAGAAATAAAGAGCTCCTAGCCCATATCAGAGGATCATCAGATCAGCAGAAAATAGGTATCTATTTGCATGATAAGCTAATAAAATCTTGAAGCTTCCTAAAGAACCGAGGTACTAATGAAGGATCCAACAAAAAGCAGAAGCAATTTTTGTCTCTGAGCAGATAGCAGCAACTGAGGATCAAGGCATATTATTCAGGACACTACTTGTCAGCATTTGGCATAACCTGCCAAGTAGAAGACCACACTCACTACCACTAAGAAAAATAGAAACCATCAAAGGTAGAGAAAGTACATATATACCTGAAACAAATACTGGTTAATGATGATCATTATTCTCCGGCGCTCTTCTGATCACATAACAATGTGTAAAGAGATGGTGGTCATCCTGTAGCACATATTATGTGCTTCAACACATTTACAGAATATTAAGAAACAGCATATGAAGCAAAATTGAGAGCCTTGTAACCACACAATACTTCAATGTCATGACGAAAGATCTAATCAACTAGTAGAAGAATCACTACTATTTGGTTTATTGTTGCATCCTGTAGTAAATTAGTAGTGTAACCAGCTGTCCACTAAAGGCTTATATGTCCTCACTGTCAGATCTGCCCTTCCATTTTGTTCTTAAACTTCAGATGTCCTTGATCTTTGTTGGGGAAATGGTCAATATTATCAGTATTGACAGACACGGCAGGCCACATCCATGTTTAACAGAATGCTGCATTACAAGTGTCACACCTGTTTTTCCAAAGAAAACCAAGTGATAACCTATATGCATGTCAGGATCAAATTTCATGCATATAGTTGACATAAGTGAATAACAGAAACAATATCACGTAAGAAAAACAAAGATTATCAGAGTATTACGCTTAAATCCTGGAAACGAAGGCTCCAAACATCACAGGCAGACGACTGGGGGCTGCGTATGCCTAGAACTCAGCAACATCTTCACAACGACTTCATAGCAGCTTCCTCTTTCTGAGCAACATTGTTTATAGCAAGGGTGAGTACATGCCGTACTCAGCAAGTGTGGGGAAAGTATGAATGCAAAGGCTTATCAAGGAAAGGCTGACAGGTTGACTGCATTAAGCAATTTTAGTTGGTCAAATTTTATTAGCACCTGATTACTAATAGAGTATAAGTATATACCAACCCACAATTAACATAAAGAGATACGCCATAAGCATATGGCTAACATAACTAGAAACCACGATTTAAGTCCATCTTCAAGTTCAATTATCATGTGAGGGTCCAGGCCGCTCTTGACCGTGAGCACGGCTAATCGATTAGTTGTACACTCTGCAGAGGTTGTACACTTTCACCACAAGTCGCGTAAAAGTTCTAGGAACTTTAAACCCAACCACGCAATGCTGATCAGGCATCATACCACACTACCAAGGTGTGATTGCATAAGGACGCTACGAGGCCTTTACAAAGTTTCCCTAGTGTGAAGCAACCCGCGAAGGTTCCAAGCCGCCGCAAAGCATAAAGTCCCCTAGTAGGCGACGTGTCTTAGCAAAGCACACTCCCCACTAGAGCGAGTCTATACCTCATCTAACGCTTCCCCTTGCCCTTATCAGGTAAGATCACCCCAACACTAGAGTTCCTAATTAATTAGCCAAGCCAGAGCCATATAGCCTTGTGGTTGCACTGTTGTCCTGGGTGGTCGCTCTATGTTCCGATTAAGCATTGTGATCTTGTATTAACCAGAGATATATAGCATAAAGATAAAGCATGTTCATCATTATTGTTGTTCATTAGAACCACCATAACCCATGTAGAGCAACTAAGCAGAGCTACCCAACAAAAAAGGTAAACCCCAGGTTGGCAAGGAATAAAGGTAATAAAGACTAGGATAAACCTTAATAGGACCCATCAGTATTAATGCAAGCATATGCAATGTGATTAAACGCAGTTATTAGGACAAAAGAACTAGGACACACTTGCCTTCAACCAGAGTAATGTTGTTGCTCAGAATTCTTCATCTTCATACTCTTCCAAGCTCTCGAACCACGTTCATTCTACTCGCATCAATCATCGGGCACAAGCATACAAAGCAAACAAACAAGCATAACTAAGAACAAAGCACCAATCAAAAGAAAAGCTTTAAAAGAACGTGCTAAAGGATAGGCTTGATGCTATGGATCACTGAAGCACACAGACCGTGCTGAGATAAGGAAAGGCTTGGTTAGTTTTATGAAGGACACTAGGCTTGAGCAAGAACTAAGATCAAAAGATCTGGAGCTTGAAAGAAGATTAACTCTATGACAGAGACACACTGAGACAGAGCTTTGATAAAGAACGTCTACCGATTGATTTGTACATGTGAGAGATCAAGCTATGAGTTTATTTTAATTAGTAAAAATATGTAAAGGATATTTCATAGAGAAAATACCCTAAGTTGAAATTAATATAATATTATATTTTATTTGCAAAACCGGTGTAAAGAACTAGTCAAGTTTTATTTATAAATATTCATATAGAAATTATACCAATTAAACCTTTAATTTAGAAAAGATAAACTATATGAATAATCTAAACGTAACTTTATGATTCGAGTAGATCACTTTATTATTAAAAACATTAAAGTATTGGCATTAATTAAATTAATATTTATTTATAAAACCGGTGTAAAAGCCTAATCAACTTTTAATTAGAAAAGTTAACTATATATTAAGCAAATTAATACTTAGTTTATGAAAAACCGTGATAAAGATCTAATTAGATTTTATTAAAAAACATGTGAAATAAACATTAATCAAATTAATATTAATTATGAAAAATGGGTATAGATCTATATTGCTTTTATTTATAAAAGGCATGTATAACTAGGCATTAATCAAAATTACTATTAAATTTATTTTCAGAAAAAAAACATGAAGAAAACTCTCCACTAACACGTACATTACATTATTATGAACCTAACGCAACTTGAACGGATGAAAACGGAGCTAAAACGGAGATTTTATGAGCAAAACAAGATTAGGGACCTTGTTGGGAAAGATCAGGAACTTCCAGGGGTTTAACTGTGAAAAGACAGGGGCATATACATTCCAGGGGTTTAACTGTGAAAAGACAGGGGCATATACATAATTATGTATATAAACTCAGGGACTTCTATGCAAAGGCTCCAGGATGGATTGGATCTTGGATATCTGATCTTCACAGGGGGTCCTCTGCAAAAGGGGCTAGACTCATTGATTGGATCTAAGGATAACCAAGAACTGCAGGGGGCCATTCGCAAAAGGGCAGGGGTCTTCTTCCCCAACTGGCCGATAGGGCAACCGCGGTGCCGGCGACCTAGGGCACGAGGGCCTCAGGCGAGTTAGGGAAAAGGGAGAGGAGATGATGGGGATCACGTGGAGGGGCTCACCGACGGCGGAGGACGACGGGAGACGGCGTGCGGCAGGAGACAGCGGCGGCCGGCGGCGGTCTCAGGCGACGGCGGGGCTCCGGTGACCGGCCGGCGACGGAAAGCGGCGGATTCGACTCGGCTCGGCTCGACGAAGCTTCAGATGGAGCTTGTTCGCGTCGGGAAAGAGCGGAGGCGGCGGATTGGCGCGACGGGAGACGCACGGCGCTGCGCGGACGGCGGCGCACGGCGCGACGCGAACGCCGGCTAGGGCGAGCAGCAGGGGACAGGACGCGCGGCCTATATAGGGGCGCAGGTCCACGAGTCCTGGGCGCGCTCGGCACGGACGCCGAGAGGCGGCCGGCGGCGCCCTGGACTCCGGTGGAGTCCCGGCCTTGGCCGTGAGGCCACGACTGGCATCTGGGCCCGGATGGGTTTTTGGCCGGGCCTGGGGCTGGGCCGGGCGGTGCTGGTGGGTTGGAGCGGGTCGAGACGTGGGCTAGAGCTGGGCCAAGCTTGCTGGGCTGCAAGGGATGTTGCACGCGAAAGGATGAAGAGAGCAGGGAGGGTTTTCGGACTTCCCTGGTGGAAAGGCTGCTGTTGCTTGGTGGGCTGGGCTAAAAGGGCTGGTGGGCCGAAAGAGAAGGAGGAAAAAGAAAAGAAAAATAAATTTTTTTTATTTTCAGAAATTATTTTCGTGTAAAGAATAATCTAAAAATAGCTAGATAATTCAATAAAGTCACGAAAAATATTCTAAAAATCCTGAAAATTCCAGCAAAATTCGCAGAGGTAGATTGAGACATGAACAACCCAAATAAAATATTTGGAACTCATGAAAAAGAATTTAGAGCCTTCTAATAAATAGAAATAGCTCAAGGAAAAATGAGAATAAACTCCAGAAAAATCCGGAAAATTCTCGGGAGGCTTTGGTCAGCACCTAAACGTGTTTTAAAAACATTTTACACTCACGAACACCAAGATGCACCGGCATGAATGCAACACTCACATAAACATTTTATTTAATTTCCGAAAAACAATCAAAGACTTTTTCCTATTCTATATTTCCTGTAAAGAAAATAAATGTTGAAAAAATTTAATATTGAGAGAAAATTGTTATTTAATTATTATTCCTATTCACATCCTGAAATTGGAAATTTCAGGGTGTGACAACAAGCCATATACTTGTTCTACAAAAGATTTCTATTTCCACATATGTTATGCTGGAGCAGCTACATAGAAACAATAAATTGAGAAACAAAACAGAAACAAAGAACCATGTACATAAATTTAGCTAACATTAGCATGGCACGATGATCTGAACGACATACATTACATAGACGAACAACATACAGGACATTAGCATTAGCATAGCATTTAGTTCAAGTTTCCTAACGCTATTTTCTGGATTGTCTAGTTACTTCAAGAGTAAGCCATAAACATCAAAACCATCAAGAACAATCACCGGGAACACAATGACCCTCAAAAGAAAGGTGGCTGAACTGCATGATCACCTCCTTGCCCCTGGAAGAACGCATGCATGCCTGACAAGGCTTTCTTTGAACCAATGTCCAATAGGCATTGAGAACACACGAACCCAATGGAACTTTTGCAGCAACTTGCCCGTGCTGTCACAGTGAAACATATGACGGAAACTGGAACAGCAGATCAGCACATCACCTTTCTCTGACACAACCCATACCTCAAAATTATTCGTAGTAACACTCCTCAGTTCCACCATTGGAAGTTCAATCTGATACTTCAGCGACCAGACCTCCGCCTTGTAGTCCTGTAGCACCCATAGTTTCACCATCACCTTGCTCTCATCCGTATGGCTGATGCCAAGCGCACCATCCATGTCAAGCAAATGCCGCCACTGCCCATTCTCAGCAGTAGGAAGACTCATGCACCTAAAAGATTCAGAAACCACGTCGAAAACAACTAGCACATTTTCCTGTGAGCTGTAGACGATCCAATGCATGCAGCTATGGAGCAAGACAGGTGGGTGCTCACTGACAAATAGCAGCCCAGTTGCGATGTACTGCTTGATCGACGCAGAGACTGCAGCTGCAGGCAGCCCAATGCACCTTGGCTTTGCATAGGTGGTGCCCACAGTGAGGATGTAGTAGGCATAATTGAGTTCTCTCCTCCTTCGGTACAAGATGCGGTACTCGCCCGAAAGGCTGTGTGGGTACAACCCTGCGACATTGGTGTCGATGAGGCTCGGCAGCGCCTTCCACTGCCGCGTGGCCGGGTTGCAGATGTATAAGCTACGATTGCAGAGGGAGATCAGGAGCAGTCCGTCGCAGGAGGCGTATACCTTGTATTCACCGAAACGGAAGGCGTGAAAACGGAACCGTAGGACAGGACGGCGCTCGGCGGTGGCGGAGCCTCCCCGGAGGTCGAAGGCGTCGAGGGCATCCCGGTGGGCATCTATGTTGTCGGGGATCTGGCCACGGAAGAAGACGAGCGGGAACGACGGCTGGCGCCGGTGGTGGGCGAGGAGGAAATCGGCATCGGAGGTGAGACGGCACCACGAACGGCAGACCGCGCGGCAGCGGAGGAGCGCCTTCGCCGGCAGGCGGACGAGGATCTCCCACACGACGAGCTCCTCCGGGAGGACGGGGAGGACAGCGTAGCAGGGTGTCCGCGGCCGCCTTGGTACTGCGGCATGCAGCATGGACCCTTCCCACGGCCCGGTGCTAAAAGCCGGTGGAATCCGTCGTTGGCCGTTCGCCGCCGAGGATGAATCCTAGGGGATTTGGGATTGGGACTGCGGCGGCGGCGCTGTGTGGAGGACTGGAGGCCGGTGGTGTTTGTTTGGATGGGATCATTTCCTAGATTTTAGGTTAGGGTGGGACACGACTATACGAGGGGAGTTTGAAGCATACTTAAACAGTTTATGTAAAAATTGAATATCTAAAAATATTTTAAAGCATATGAGAGAGAAAAAATTTAGGTACCATTTTTCAAATAATATTGGGGGATTCTTTCTTCCGTGGTGGAGTCCGATTTTTACCTTGGTCCGGACGTTAGTAACATAACATTACCGTTATTTTATCCCTAACTAGCATATTATGCCCGTGCGTTGCAACAGGAGAAAATATTGCTTGTCTCGTCGTCGTTTGTCCCAGACGATCTGTCACCCCGCATCTTCCCGACCTCACGGTCGTACCCGTTGCGCTCCTGCCACCCTAACATCGGTCGCTATCATCCGCAACCTCACCTTCCCCGGTCACGTCATCGTTCTCATTGCACGTATATCATCCCAACTTCGCCCGCACTCGTAGCCACGTCGTCATCCACCTTGGTGGCACCGACATTCCCACCTTCACGTCCTCATAGTCGCGCTTGCGCCACCTCGACCCCGTCCGCTCAGATCGTGCTGTCACCCGCCACTCACCTCGTTTGCCCGAACTCACCTTCCCCAGCGATGTCGTCATTCCTATCACGCACATGTCCCACCCCAGACCTCACTGGTCGTCGTCTACGCAGGCTGCTCAAGAAGCGGTGGTGGCCAGGGGGGACCGGCTGCGAGGCCCGCGACGGCGAGGGAGATGGTGCTGCTGCAGGAGCTGGAGAAGCAGCTGCTAGGTGACGACGATGAGGGAGAGGCTGCGGGGAGCGCGTGCGGCTCCACGGTCACCAGCTCCGCGTGGGGTCACACGATCCAGGAGGAGCTCAACTCCATCACCGCCCCGTCGTTGCCGTCTCTTCCCGCGGCGACCGCGACGAACAAATGCAACTACAACAACAACACCACCGTTCCCGTAATAAGGTCGCCGACGAATTCCGCCTCGTCGTCCACGGCCTCATCGACCGCGTCCAGCTCGCCGCCGACCTCGACGGCCTCATCGCGTCAGCTGCTGTTGGAGGCCGCCGCCGCCGTCATCGACGGCAACCGTGCCGCGGCCGCCGGTCACCTCGCGATCCTCAAGACGACCGTGAACCCGTGTGGCGACGCGGAGCAGAGGCTGGTGGCCATGATGGCGGCCGCCCTGTCGTCCCGCATCAGCCCGCCCTCGTCTCAACAGCTCGCGGAGCTATGCGGGCCCGTGCAGCGCGCGGCGTGCCAGCTCCTGCACGACGTCTCCCCCTGCTTCGGCCTCGCCCTCCACGGCGCCAACCTCGCCATCCTCGACGCCGTGGCCGGGCAGCGTGCCATCCACCTGATCGACTTCGACGTCAGCGTCGCGCAGCACATCGCCCTCATCCAAGCCCTCGCCAGCCGCCGCGTGGCGGGCACCTGCCTCAAGGTCACCGCCGTCGCGGACCCCGCGTCCCCGTTCACGCCGGCTCTAGCGCAGGCGCTCGCCGCCACGGGCCAGCGGCTCAAGAGGCACGCCCAGCAAGCCGGGCTGGAGTTCCGTCCGGTTCGACGCGGTGAGCTGCCGGCCCGGCGAGATCGACGCGTCGAGGCTCACGAATATTATTTAGGTGGGCTGGATTCTTTTCTCACCTAGTGGACGGACGGACGACGGTTCACGTGGGCCGGGAGGCCTGCAGGTTTCCTTTCCCTGGTCGGTCGGTGTGGATGTGTGGTTCAAGTGCGCGTGGTTTTGGTGTGACACTTCGGTTTTTCTTTTTTTCTCCGGTGGTTTTCCTTCGGTTCACGCGGGAGGAAGTCGGGTTTCCTCCAGATTACTGGTGAATTACTGTAGACGGACGAATAATCCTCTTCTCCGGTTCGTTACAAAACAAATTAGAATAATTATGTTTTCCTGTGCAATCCTGTACACGCGCGTGGTATGGTTCGGACACAAAAATTAAAATTCATAACAGCATATAGTGAGAACTTCATTTCATCGGCAAGGTGGTCGTGTACTCGTGTGGATTCACGTGGAATGTTTGCTGTGCCAATTTTGCAAGGAACCATTGAACAGCGAAGCCGCCCTCTGCATGATTGTCTCAGCATCATTTCAATGTAATCAAAAGGCCTTGAATGTCATTCGACGAAAAGAACACATATTATCTGCCAACATCATCTTCTTCCTTATAGGATGGCATGCTGTCCACATCAGCAGCTGAAGATCGACCATGGGTTTTAGACGTCGACTGGGCCACTTAGCAAATTCAGGGGACATGGAACTTCAAATTAATAGTTTGTGGACATAGATGATGTCTCGGACATGTTTAGGGACTGCTGGTGATACTCTGAGATAAGTTTAGGGACTGATGGTGACAACTAAAAGACGTGGACGACATTGTCAACATGCATCCCATTGTGTAGTTTTAAGAAAGACTCCAAAAGGGTTACTGAATGATGCAATATCCTCCAACCAAAACTATTGAGTTGCATGCACCAATCAGTTCAACCCAAAAGCTTAAGCTGATGAGGAAAGGTCGGCAATTCACTTATACTCCAACACTCCCCCTCACGTGCAGACTCCCCCAGGCCGCATACGTGGATATTGGAGTGGAGCTGTAATTAAGCCTGACAGGATTCGAACTCGAGACCTCTGGCTCTGATACCATATTGAGTTACATGCACCAACTAGTTCAACCCAAAAGCTTAAGCTGATGAGGAAAGGTGGGCAATTCACTTATACTCCAACAAGAACACATCGGATTTTTCACTACATATAATAGGATAAAGAGGATGCGGGTGACAAGAGGATACAATAGCGTAATAACTGAATGTTCAGAAGGACTATTCTTTTCTCCAAGCATGTCATAAGGATGTAAAACTTCACCAATGGAAGCAATGTAAGTATGCAACAAAATATAAACAGCTTGTGGCCATTTCCTGACTGCAGAGAAGCCTCTCATCAGCCAGACAGGGGAAAATTGTAGAGCGGGAAATGCTCTGTCATGTTAGCATAGATCCCTTGTTAGCATAGATCCTGTTTCAAGTAGTATGTAAGGAATCAGGTTATGGGTTATACCGGTTTATTAGAGAACATAGAACCAACACAAACCGCATAACATGTTAGATATATAAGATCTGTTTTTTTGTTTTTTTTTTTGTAACATGGGAACATCTACAAATCATGATTAAGACTTTGATTAAAAGTTATGTATCTAAAAAAGTCAAAATGAATAGTAATTTGGGACGGAGGGAGTAACTGTCAAGTTAGTCATTCAAAACGTTTCATAGACTGATGAAGAGATGATAAATGAGATACTGACCAGAGTGATCATAAAACAATGGTCAACATTTAGCTTTACAAGGATGCCAATCTGAGTTCAATTTTAATCACATCAAAGTTCTGGATGAACTCCATCTTCATGATTATTGTTCCTGTGAATTGCGTCGCGTAACACATAGCCAAGTTCGGTCCTTCTCTAGCAATCCTTCCTCTAAGATAGGGATATGCAAGTGGCCTTTCTCAGATTCCTGAATTTCAAAGAGAACAGATGGAAGAATCAAACAATCTGTCTGCATAAAGCACAAGAAACTGAACCAGATTGAAAAGTTTTAAATTATCTTAATACTTAATCTGCACAACTGCAATATTTATTTGAAAATACAGTTTTATTCTCTGTACAATTCTGATACATAAGTGAAGGTACATTATATTTCTTGGACAACTGTAAGAGTTTTTATTAATCAGTGTGTTATGACATGCACTAAAAAAATAAGCTGTGCAATATTTATCCTTTTCTCTGAATTAATGAGAAAATTTATGTTTTTACTTTTTAGTTCTTTTCTTAAGAGCCAAGGACTAATGTGGGGTACAACTGGAGAGCCAAAAGAAAAAAAAAAGCTGTGTACTAAGTGAGAAAACACCTGACAGTTAGTAGATTTTGTCTATCTACTAAACAAACTGTTCTTGCCTAGTAGAGTTGACTCTATAACCAAGCATATTGATTTCATTCTGTTCAACTGCAGCTATTACAGCTGTACTGACTCAAAGCCTCATTTAACAAGCCAATTTATCATTCATAATCCTCATTAAGTGTCTCAGTTCATAATCTACCTAGACACAGCCTACATAATCAATGGAACATATTCAAACACTATAATTAAGAAACTATAAAAAAATTCTTAGTTTTCCAGTCAAGTAGATGAAAGACTTGAAATGGGTAATACTCCACAAATGATATATTATTTCACGAAACTCAAACCTGAATTACAACTGAGTAAGGAGGTGGCATTTGAAATGTGACGGAGCTTTCATCATAAGTGAAGTGTACCTGTGGTGAAAATGACACTGTGAGTATGCTCTGCTGTAAATTGTAGTGAGATATAGATTTACTGAGCAATGGACAACTCATTATATCATATGCATTTATGTTAGTCAAGCAATGGTTCAGAACAAAGACGATGCCAATAAAAAAATTAGGTGCTACAACTCTTTTTGGTTTTGTCCTCAAATATCATGCCAATTGTATCTAAAACACTCTGCAAAACATATAAAACTAATAGAAACTATTTCATAGCTTTCTAGCTAACTTTTTTTGAGCGAAAACAGTAGGGGTATTCCCTACTATGGTAAATATATTATAAATTATAAATATATGAAAGAAATAGGGTAAACTGTACATGGCCTCAAAAGGCCCAAAATCCTAAAGGAACAAACATTTCTTAGTGATGTACCAATGCATGACATGTAAAATCTTTTGTCTGTGTTCATTTCCGTCTTCAGTATGTTTAAATTTTCAGATGAAAACAATTTTTTTGCCTAAATATTAGCTTGTTATAAGCACAAGATCAGCACCCAGCAGCGTAAGGCAACAGTGTGGAGGAATATAGCAACAGTAGAATTAGCTTCAACTTCCGTAGATGAGATCATGAAAACCTTCTCTTTTGTCAAATACATGATCCTCACCTGATGCCTTTCCTTCCATTTGGGGAAGAAATCTTTTTCCAATATCTGAAATGTGTGATCTCTCATTTCATCATTGGTAATGATCAAGCATTTACATCTTATAGCAGCATATAGCCAGTACCTGAACTATATGGCCAAAATGTTATTTACTGCAGCAGGGTAGCATATATAATTAGGAATAATTCATGATAGCAATAACATAGAAAGCAAAACCAAGGATGGCAGTAAGTTGCTAAAACCACTCTGCGGAAGCAGATAATAAATAAATAGTTTTTCAAGTTGATCATAAACAAGTTCATTTCGTTCAATACATCTATCTATATAATTTAAATTTGAGTTTCTTGAGAAACATAAATTGATATTATAAAAGGAAAATAGGGGAATTAATTGAGTAAATTCCACTGGGCCACTAAACTTGCTGTGATGGTTCAAATAGGTCATTGAAAATGTGAAATTGTTGAAGACATAAAGTATGACACCTCACATGATGAAGCTAGATTAGAGACTAAAAGATACTAACTGGGATGGTAGGATAAATTGTATTGATATAACATAGCAGCAGTTTAAAGAGTTACTCGTGAGCTACTTGAAGCCTAACAAGTTGGTGACCCACTAACCCTTAAGTCCTTAACACAATTTTCATAAGTTAAAATTAGATATGCACATGGATAGTTGGAGCAAAGCTTCCTAGAGATATTCCAAAATCTTACCAATCATCATTTGATCCATTAGGGGTTGCGTAGATAGAATTTTCTTGCTTCCATTTCTCTACCAACTTGAGATTACCAGGTTTTTTCATGCGTTCTCCAGTGAGATGCCTGTTATGTAAAACTATCAAAGGCCACTTTCTTAACGCAAACCTTTGACTTATAGCATCAGCAACAGCATTAACCTGTCCAGTTAATCAAGGACAAGTGAAAATAAAGATAGAGAGATTTTGAAAAACTAGAAGAAAGAAAATTTAAGAATATACATGAAAGATTTAGCACAATATACATGCCTTATTCAAGGAGAGATGTTTGTGGCTAAAAAGGCCAACATTGGCAGCATCCACGACTGCCTCAAAAGGTCCATGCTTTTCAAGCCATTTCTGATCATTGAAAACAGGGTCCAAAAGATAAATATATAGGCCTAATGAGAGTTATGAAGAAAGCAAAAATATAACCTTGCATACAGGAGCTATGAGCTACGAAGAAACAATCCAGGATACCTATTTCTGATGCATCAGGTTCACGATTGAAGTCCTAGCAAAATCCTAATGCTATCAGTGAAAGGTCAAACTATTTCTGATATGAAGATAGTAATTATTATTTTTAAGATAGTACCACTGATAGTTTTGCGACAATGTAGGATCTAGATATTGTAGCTTAGCTTATATGCAGAAGTAATATAGTTCTGTTATTTTTAATATTTTATTATTGAACAGTGTTCTGAGGATGTTCTCAAAATCAAATACATTTGTTTAATTTTCATCTGGGATATGGACATTCCTATTGCCCCAATCAATTGTTATCGAAAGAGTTTGTATATTCTCAACAGTTCTGTATCATGCAAAACTCATATGTTTGACTCATGTAGGGTAAACCAAAATTACCAAAGTTCAAGGTAGAATACCTGGAATTTCTCGAAGTTTGAGTTTCTCTCTCTCTTGATAGCTAATTTTGACACAAATGTGGCAAAATCTTCTGTTTCTTTTGGGTCAAGATCTATAATAGTGACCTTCTCTCCACAAGCAAGGCAGACACCATTCTTGTTGATGTGGGAGCGTGTTACATTCCATTTCCCTCTTCCTAGCCAACCAAATCCGTGCCAACCCCCTCCGTTATTCTCGATAGCCTTCGAAATAGCACCTGCATCCCACTTTCTCTTCCCAACTTTAGATGCTGTTGGGCTCCTAAACCAAGCCTCAAATAATTCAGCTGTGGAAAGAGAAACCTGCCTGACAGCAGCCCTAAACTTATGCGGCAAATAATACAGCTTGTCTCCGCGTCTCCCAACCACACTAACCCTGAGAAGCATCTCCAACTCAGCTTCTTCCGGTGTGATTCCACATTCCAACATATGGGCTTCCACTTCAAATGCTTTTTCAACATTACCACTGTTGCAAAATGCAGTCAAAGCAGGACCATATGACCTCAACTTCGGAGTTATACCAAGATCTTTCATTTGTTTGACAATCTCAAAAGCCATGTCACCATCACCCATTGATAAAGCCATACGTGCCTTTGCAGTCAGAGTAGCCTCACTCATTTGGACTCTCTCTTTCTCTGCCCAGATCTTCTCAAATATCTCAAACCCTCGTGCACGTGCATACTCTCTGAGCTCAACTCCTACTGGTATGGTAACTGTTTGTACAGTCAAATCACCTGAAGGCAACATATCTGCCTTTTCCTTCTCATGGTCTTGAATGAGACCTTCAGATGCATCATCTACCTCTGAACCCTCCAAGCTTCCACTGGGTGATAAATCGAGTTTCTGTGCAGGACCAATACTAGTGATGCCACTAGCAGTATTGCCACTCTTTGCTGGTTGGACAAAACCAAGGGCAGCAGAAGAGCACAGGTAAAGGAGAACACTGTAGTGGTGCTGCCCCAACCTGATCCCTTCCTCAACCGCAGAGTCAAAAAGCGAGATCGCCCTCATCACATCTCCTCTCTTCGAGCACATGTCCAGCAGAACTCTCAGCTTGCCTCCCTGCTCACCACCCTTCACTCTCATCTTTTTCTTGCTCACTTTTCTACTTCCTCTGTCCACATCTCTTGAATTTCCAGAATCTCCTGATTCTTTTGCCCACATTCCATTTCCGCCCCTTGTCCACCGTTTCGCGTCCCTTTGCCATTCTCGTTCCCCAGTCCGAGTCGGACCCCTCCAATTCTTCTCTTGGGACTCCCAGTCCAGACGTTCTTCGCCCACAGTCCTGTCCCCTTTCTTCCACGGCCTTGGCACACCATGGCTCCGTTCCCGCTGCACCGGCGTGCCTACCTCCCGTGGCGTGGCATCTCCTCGCACAGTTCCTCCGCTTGCGCCATGCCGTACTCCGGCTGAGCCTGTTCTGCCTTCCTCTGTTCTTGGAGGCCTGCTGTCGTCTCTCCGGGGCATTACGTCGAGCATCTCGCGGGCGAGGCATGACAGTGGAGGAGCAAAGCAGCTGTGGGAACCAATGGGGGGCGAGGAGGGTGCAGGGAAGAGGATGTGGCGGTGGTGGGCGGGGAGAGAGCGCGTGGCGAAGAGGGAGGCCATGACAGTGGCAGAGCTGCCATGGGTGCGGGAGCGAGGCGGGTAGAGCGAGTGAGGTTTAAAAGGAACCTGGGACGAGCAGGAGATAAGGTTTCGCCAAGTCATGTTGGCCCAAATGGAAAGAGCATTAAGCAAATACTATGATTTGCATTCTTCTTTTTGGCTTATTAGGCACGACATTTTGTAGCACTGTACCGAAAAAAGATTGGTCACCTTTGTAAGGAAAACTAGGTGGTGTCCCGAGCGTTGCTGCGGGATTCAACACGCAGGATTTAAGAGTGCTTAATGAAAAATTAAAGTTAAACAAAACACAATTATAGAGAGCGTAGTATTACAAAATAATCGACGCTCTGGTATAACAGAAATGTGCAACAATGTGCAAAGAACCATTAATTATTATGACAGAAATGATGAAATGAAGAGAGAATGGCAGGAATTAACATTGGAATTCTTCTCTCTTAATACAAAGATGTGCAGCTCTTCTACGTAGTCGAGAAAAAAAACATTCGAATTACTTTTTGGCACAATATGAACAAAGTCCTAATGAGAATTCAGCAGAAAGAAAAAATTCTAACAAATGAATTTCTATTTGTCAAAAAAAATGCAAAGCATACGAAGAAAAACACATCTACAGCCTTAACAAATGATATGTAGTGGCTCAACATTGCAATACAGTCAACAGAATGGGGGAACGAGAATGAAATTGTAAGGATTGTATTAAGTAGTTGGCAGCGAAACTCATGTCACATGAGAATGAAATTAGGTAGCAGGACAGATCACAAAAAAAGTCCATTCCTTGTCACTGAACTGTTCTTGTCACTGGAAGAGACCTTACGTTCTGATTCATAGCTTACATTGTAAGAATGAATATTGTGAAAATTCATAATTGCCCCAAGATTATTTGGACAGACACATTACAAAAAGGGAGGTACTGTTATCATAAAGGCATGGAGTTTCCTGCCAAGAGAAAGAAACAAGTTAAAGTGAGTTTTGTTACAATAAGGTGTTAATTGTAAATCAAAGCTCAAAGGGATCCCCAAAACATGCACAATGATCATTTAACCAGTCCTGGAAGAGAACAAAAACTGAAACATGTAACTGTACTTAAACGTCAAAACTAATTCATAATCTTATTGCATAAATTTATAATAAATGGTTTACATGGCAAAGTAATGGATCGCGCAAGTATTGTGAGTCATTATATAAAATAAATAAATAATCACAGCGAATGTCCTGCTCTACACTTTCATTCAGATGACCATCCATATATAGAGCATATATCAATCATTTTTCACTAATAGTCCAGCCATTATAATAGTTCCATATAGAAGTTATTTACTCTCAAGTTCATTGGTGCTATTTATTAAAATGAAGTGTAGTTTGCATGAGTTGGGGCCCTGGGTACCAAGAAAGCCAGTGTATAAACTCATTTTTTAAGTGATAACCTAGCATATTTTATCATGGAGATCATGCTGGATCAAAACATAGAGTGCCAAGCTGATGTATTAAAGTAGGGGAAGCAACAGAAACAATAATGAAACAAGATTTTAAAGTCCACTGAAGATATGCTATGCTACTAAATCATTTGCTATATTTAGTTTACAAATCACTTCAATCACTACATCTACATGCCCGTCAAGGCATGCAAGAACAGTGCCAGGAATCACAAAGGTATCTATAACACCAGGCACAGAAATCAGTAAAGCACCACAACATTTTCGCAAGGTATAATATAGGAATGGTCCTCACTTGTGCATAGCCCATGTGTATAAGTGTATTCATTTAGGATAAATGAAAATCATCAAAGAATGCCAATCGTAAATAGAAATAGAACAAAACCAAGCTTATTAAGTAAAAAATAGTCAGGAAAAGCATGGAAGTGAATATTTTCTGTAGTCAAGGAAATGCATGCAAGTGAACATATGATACCTAATGTCCTAATATGCAAGAGATGCTCATAAATATCCATCTGAAACTACCAGTTGCCTGTTGCCTACAATTGGGCAAAAATTTTTTGCCACCAATCCTAACTTACCTTCCTTCAAAATAAAAGGATCGTATCCAATCAAATCAAACAACTATCTTGGCCCAAACAGCTAATCTTCTACTACGCTAAAACTCGAAGAGACTACATTGAAAAATCAGGGCAGCTGACAAACCCAACCCTGTTCCCAGCTCCTTGCAGCCTAATGCTCCATAGAGCAACGCAAGCTCAATATGCGGTAAGCAAGGACCGTACCTTGGGGAACCAGACACCAGCTCCGCGACTCCGCGATGGCCGACCGCAGCCGCGCCGACGCGACGGCGCTGTGGAGCGGCAGCGCGGAGAGCAACCCGCCGGACACCAGAGGTAACCTGCAACGCCCACCAATGCACGGCCGCGGCGGCACGTACAGCAAGCATGAGCACGATATAGGGAGATGTGGAAAAGGGAGACGGCGCGTCGGGGTGAGGGTGGAGGGCGCGCGTACCTGTTGATGCAGGAGGCGCGACGGGCGGCGGGGAGGCAGCTGCGGCGGAGGAGGGAGGAGGAGACGGCCTGGGCTAAGGCTCTAGATCGGGCGGCGACGGCCGCGGCCGCCATTGCTGTGGTGTTGGGGACTCCGGAGGGAGGAAGAAGAGATGGAATAGGATGGGAGAGGCAAGCGAGGGTTTGGGCCTTGGGGTTTTACAGCAAACTGTATGTACTGCTATCGGGCCATCTTCTAGAACCAATGCCGGCCCAATATCCACGATCAACGATCACATCGGAACGCACGAGGGTTCGGTTTTCGTATAAGCTGAAACTGTGGAAATGCGTTTTTTTAAAAAAAATGGAAAGGCAAAATTAGTGTTCTCGATTTTAGCTTAGGCTTGCTATGAAACAGTTTCTCCTTAGCTTAGGGTTGCTATGAAACAGTTTCTCCTGTCAATGCCAAATTGGCTTCAAATGAGTCAAATGTAAGCCTGAACTTCTAAGCAAGGCCAAAATTTGGCATCGTGCACAAGGTCATCAGAATAAGCAAGCAAGCACAGATCATGAGAATATACAGAAAACAAATGGGGATGCAAATGGGAAACAAATGGTTTTTTTTTGGGGGGAGAGGGTTACTTAATTACATGTTCAACCACTTAACCTGAGCAGAATGGGGCATATTACATTTGACTTTCATAAAACATAAGTCACGGTCTCATGGTCAGACATGCCATTACATAACCAAACGATAAACACAAGATCGAAGTGATCGCTTCTGAAATGGTATTTGCTGCTGAAATAACCAGAATGCAGCGCAATCAAATGCATCCCTAGACAAAATTCTGTCATAAACCACACCACTGGAGTTGAAGCAACTTATAGTTAATCAGGTTTATTTGAAAAAATAAATGTGTACCAATAAGCACGCTGCCAGTAGTACTTGTCACACAAGGATGACACTAAGCAAAAGGAATAGATTGCTTCTGTCCATTAAACTGTTCTTATCACAGGAAGCCACTTTATATTCTCATTCACAGCTTACATTGTAAGAACAAACATTGTGAAAATTCAAAAGTGCCCCCAAATAATCAGGACAGATACATTAAAGGAGGTAGCGCTGTCACAAAGGCATAGAGTTTCCTGCAAAGAAAAAGGAATAAGTTTAGTGGATTGTATTACACTATGTAGTTACATGCAAATCAGAGCTCAAAGATATCACAAAACATTCATTAATAAGACTTGGAAGAGAACATGTAGCTCTACTCAGAAGTAAAACCTAATTTTATAAGCAAATTGCATACAAATGGTTTCCATGGTATGGTAACAGGTTTAAGATTATCATATCATTGACACAAGTGCTGTGATGCATTATATACAACAATCACAGTATTTTCTTCAAAAACGACCAGTTCTACACTTTCATTCAGATGGCCATCCATTTAGACCATACCAATCAGTTCCCAATAACAATCCTCCCAAGTAAAGTTAGCATGTAAAAATTCCTTTTGTATAACTTATTTTTAGCCTAATCACCAAGATCAATGCTGAAGAAAAAGGTAAAACCAGTGCCAAGTTGATGTTTAGAACTACAGAAATCAACTGAAGCATAAGTAGAAACAAGGTTTCGCTGGTAAATTGTTCACTGAAGGATTCTATGCAGTTAAATTATTTGCTACACTTTGTTTCTTAATCACTTGAATCACTACACTAGGAACCTTGAAGATATCTGCGACACCATGCATACTAATCATAACTAAAGAAGTACCACAATGTTTTCACAAGGTATAGCAAATGGGCATAATTTACACGTAACCGATTTGTTGTGCTTTGGAAAAGATGTAAACCATAAAGAGACTGCCATTTCTAAACAGAGACAAAACAAAGCTGCAAACATTTTTGCCAAGACACCTAAGATGCAAAATATAGTCAGAAAAAGAATGGCTGCAAACATTTATGCTAAGACACCTAAGATGCAAAACATGAATATGAATAACCACCCAAAATCGCCAGTTACATACAGAACGGCAAGATTGGGCAAAAGATTCCATCCCTGAAATGCAACAGCCAAAATTTGTGCTTTCTGTTACAGCGTCCAATGCTAATATACATTCCTTCAAAACAGTAGGTTCGTATATTCACATCCAATCAAATCAAACAACTAATTAGGCCAAAGAGCCAATCCACCACACTAGAAACTTGCAACTATCCACAGAAACTACACTGCAAACATACATATATAGATATCAAGTTTGAAGCTGCAGTTAGCAACTTAGCAATGCCGAAGTCAGTGCACAAGAACGAACGACCCCTGCTGCCAACCCCACCGAACGTAGACAACCCATGAATCAAATCCGGTCCCTCCAAGAACATTTAAGCAGCAACCGCACCTTGGGGGACGAGACACCAGCTCCGAGACTCAGCCGCGATGGCCGACCGCAACCTCGCGGACGCGACGGCGCTGTGGAGCGGCAGCGCGGAGAGCAACCCGCCGGACAGCAGAGGCAACCTGCAACGCCCACCATACACCAGAGCACGGCGGCGGCATTTTACGTACAGCTGGTGTGAGCGCGAGAAAAAGGAGATGTGGAAAGAAAGAGTAGACGGTGCGTCGGGGGAAGGAATAGGATAGAGGGCGCGTACCTGTTGATGCAGGAGGCGCGGCGGGAGGCGGGGAGGCAGCTGCGGTGGAGGAGGGAGGAGGAGACGGCGCGGGCTATGGCCCTAGATCGGGCGGCGACGGCGGCGGTGGCCGCCATTGTTGTAGCTGTGTGGAGGACGAAATTGCGGCGGAGTGCAGCAGCAGAAGGGGAAATTTTTTATATTTTTTTTCTTTGATTTTCGAAAAATAAATAACGCGAACCAAAATTACCAGAAATATACATCTGCCGCCGTGCCACACGGCTCGCGGCACGTCCGCGTGGCACGGCGGCAGCGTCCTAGCGCTGTGCCACACAGCGGCAGGAGCCTGCCGCCGTGCCACACGACGGTACCACCTTTTTCATTTTTTAGATTTTTTCATTTTGTAAAACACTTTTTTCATTATTTTAAAACAATAAAATGATAAATTTAAACATATTCACAACAGAAATTGGCATATATGAAAGAAAAGATTATAATCAACCAGTAAATGCAAAGTAGTTTATACAAGATCATGGTAAAAGTACTGCTCTAGCACTAAACCGTAATACATCTAAATCCGGCGGCTCCTCTTCGGCCTAACAGCTCTAGCACCAGCCCAGGTGTGGTCCCGGGCGTACGTCAAGGGGTCAGATGGCCTGACCACCCACGGTCTGAGCTGGTCGGGAGATGGTGTCGCCATGGCTGCCTGCGACGAGCCTGCAACTGCCGGTGTCGCTCCACCCGCCGGTGTCGCTCCGCCCGCCGGCGACGACCCTGCACCAGCCGGTGTCGCTCCGCCGGCCGCCGGGACCGCTCCGCCCACCAGCTGTGTCTCCTGTGTCCCAAGAGGCGGCGCCCTGTGTGAACTGTGATGCGCCAAGCTCCTCGCCCTCCGCCGCATCCATGGGCGCGAGAAAGTCGTGGTACCTAAACTCATCCCAGTCCAGCTGGTCGTCAGGAGTCGAGACCGCGGTCGCGTCGAAACCTGCAACAAATAGTATTAGTTTTCCACGTATCGTACTTATCGAATTTTATTGTAATAGTTAAGGTCGTTACCATGCTGGAAGACAGGTGGAGTGGACGAGGAAGGAACATCTGCCGCTGGAAAGACCGGCAGTCCGAAACCTCCTAGTCCCGTCGGAAAGACCGGCGGTCTAGGTGCCGTCGTCTCCGGTTGTCGAGCCCCGGTGGAACCTCCTGGTCCCGTCGGAAAGACCGGCGGTCGCCCTGTACGATTAGAATATAGTATACCAAAAACACACAACAACTCCGTGCATTAGTTGAAAATAAGGTCCACTGAAAGTACCTGCGTCGGGGAAAACCAACGGCCGCTGCACGTAGGTGTGCGGGCCCTGCGGCTGTGGCTGCTGCTGTGCCGTCGGAGCCGAGAAAGGCGCACGTGCAAAGGTGGAAGGCGCCGGCTGCGAACGAGCTGTCGAGGCGGAGCTCGAGGACGGCGCTGGGTGGCGCGGAAGAAGAGGAATATCTGCGGCCCCGGCGTAGTTCACGACGGCGGTGTTCCTCGTGGCAACATCGAGGATCCTGTCGTATGTGTGGCGGTGCTGCTGAGGTCCCCAGGTAAAACACGCCTCCCTCGCGGCCGCTGCGAGCCGCACGATCTCAGCAAGCGCGTCGTCCTGCTCACGAAATTAGTAGCACATGTTATATTGAATAGTAACATGAATTAAATATGATTGCAGTATCGTAGCTTACTGCTGTGTCGGCGGTCTGGTCTCGTCGCACCGGGTACGTGGCGTCTGGCAGTAGCCTGTCGTGGTCCGGGACCGGTGGCGGTGGCGGGGCAGCAGGGACGTACGTCACCCGCGTCCGCGTCCTCGGGAGGTACCACTTAAGGTACGCTACCCAGGCCGCGCCGTCGTGAAGGCGGTGCTCGGTGACGACGTTATCCTCGTCCGCCGCGTATGCCCACTCATCCACGTACGGCTGCAACCTGTCGACGAACGATGTCGCCGCAGACACGCCCTTACGCGTCCACCTAGCATAGATGAAACAAAAAATTATTTGCAACTGACTACTTGTAACAGAAAATAATTATAACTGACTAATGGTAGCTCACCTGTGCGCTGTGGGCGGCAGACGTGGCGCAATAGGTACATGCGACTCCTGGTAGAGGCCAAACTGCCTCATCAATCGGTGGACCGCGTACTCCTCGACGTAGACGTCGAACACCAATCGTCGCCGCGTCATCCAGTATGCCTGGTCTCGGAAGCACAGCGACGAGAGGCCCTGTGGTGCGCGGGCAGCGACCATGGCAGGAGTGTACGGCGTCCACCGGACCTGGGCATCGACCATCCGGTCGATCTGACCCACGAAGTCCTTGTACGCCTTCTTCGCCTGCTTCCCAGCCCAAACGTGCTGCACAGAACATGAAAAGTTAATTAAATCGAAATAAAGAACTCATTAAGCGAAGAAAACGATAAGGGAGTTCATTACCTTCCGGAGGCACCACAGAGAACCCATGGTGGGGAGGTCCGCTGGGTCGGTGTCAGCTGGCAGCGGGTCGTACTCCGAGAGGTCGGCCTTGGGCCGACCGATGTCGAACCGCTCGTGGATCCACATCTACAGCAGGAGAAGACAACCCAGGAGGATCCCTTCCCTACTCGCCGACTTCGCCACACCCGAACACAACCCCTGTAGGTAGCGGCAAGAACAGCGCTGCCCCAGCTGATCTGGGGCATCTCGTCGAGGGGGAGTCAGCGATCCTCTGAGCCCAGGGGAGCAGGTACCTCGACACCGAGTCTCCCGCTGACTCGTAGAACATCACCCACCCGAACAGCCAGAGCAGGTACATCTCCAGAAACCTGTCCGACATCTGGTCCTCGACCTCGTCCGCCATGTAGTCAGCCTGCACACAAAGGTCGATCGTCACATTCGTTTTAAATGCATACAAACATTGAAAATACGAGTTAGAAGCACGTACGCTGAACTGCTGGATCCAAGTCCAGGTGGGACCGTGGGTGTTGGCGAAAGGCACGTATGGCTGAGGCGCGCGATCGTTCCGAGGAACGTTCGCGAACCGAGCAAGGAAGTCGACCTGCCACGTCGCGGGTATGTCGACAGACCCCATCGCCTCGCTAGCACACGGGAGTCCTCCCAAAAACGCGGCGTCCTCCAGACTGAGCGCCATCTCGCCGACGGGGAAGTGAAAGGTGTGCGTCTCTGGTCGCCACCGGTCTATAAACGTGGCGATCAGAGGGGCGTCGTAGCTGAACCGCGTCAACCGCTCTGCCCGGGGAACCTCAGCTCGTAGCTTGTCCCCGCTCGACCAACCGCGCGAAAAGCAGAAGTCCTGCAGCGCGTAGCCTGTAACAAAAAAACAAAAATAATTTACTTAACGTAATTACTATTGTAAAAAAATAGAAATAAATATAACAAATGAATTACGTACTTCGGAATCCAGCGCTGGTGTATCGGCATCAACGTGCGGGTTGTCCGGCAACGTATACTGCCGGGCTGCTGTCCAAGAACGGCCGAGACGTACGAGCGGTGGTGCCGGTCCACTGCCTCCTCGAACAACTCCGGCCGTACGTACTCTAACGATGCCTGAGCCATAGCTGCAAAAAACAAAATTTAATCAATTAGTTGAATTATATCAATTTAAACAAATTATGTGAATTAAAACTATTTTATAAGAATTTTAAATCAATTGTAATCTAATTATGTGAATTATAACCATTTTCTAGAAATTTTATATCAATTTAATCGAATTTTTTGAAATATAACTATTTTCTAGGAATTTTATATCAATTTTCTAATTATTGGAATTATAACTATTTCTACGAATTTTATATCAATTTAAACGAATTATGAGAATTAAAACTATTTTCTAAAAATTTTAAATCATTTGTAATCTAATTATGTGAATTATAACCATTTTCTAGAAATTTTAGATCAATTTAATTGAATTTTTTGAATTATAACTATTTTCTAGGAATTTTATATCAAATAAATCTAATTATTGGAATTATAACTATTTCTACGAATTTTATATCAATTTAAACTAATTATGTGAATTAAAACTATTTTGTAAAAAATTTAAATAAATTGTAATCTAAATATGTGAATTATAACCATTGTCTAGAAATTTTAAATCAATTTAATCGAATTTTTTGAATTATAACTATTTTCTAAGAATTTTATATCAATTTAAACGACTTATGTGAATTAAAACTAATTTCTAAGAATTTTATATCAATTTAATCTAATTATTGAAATTAAAACTGTTTCTACGAATTTTATATCTATTTAATCCAATTATTTGAATTATAACTATTTTCTAGGAATTTTATATCATTTTAAACGAATGATTTGAATTATAACTATTTTCTACGAATTTTATTTGAATTATAACTATTTCTAAAATTTCTAAACTAAGTTAACTAAACTAACTAAACAAAGTTAACTAAACTAACTAACTACACTAACTAACTACGCTAACTAAACTAAACTAACTAACTACACTACACTAAATTTAGAAACATACCTGAGTCAAAAGTGTTCCGAAGGGTTGAAAGTCGAAGATTTAGAGGAGAGAGGGAGGAAGGGAGGAGGGGGTGGCGGCAGCCTTTGCCCCCTTATATAGGGGTGATGCTGCCGCCGTACCCCACGGCGGCAGGCTCCGTGTGACACGGCGGTAAGGTTCCTGCCGCCGTAGGGTGCCGCCGTAGGGTACGGCGGTAGGAAGCTGGCCCCACAGTCAGCTCTCCCGACCGTTGGCGGCACCCCTGCCGCCGTGCCACACAGCGGTAGGAGTCCCTGCCGCCGTGTGGTACAGCGGCAGATGTATATTTCTCGTAATTTTTGTTTTCGTCATTTATTTTTAAAAATCAAAGATAAAAAATATAAAAAAAATTCGCAGAAGGGAGCTTCCATGCTGTGTCCACGCCTCCACGCACTGGGCTTTGGCCCAATAAGCACACAACCTCTCTCCCAGAAAGAGTCACAAGCTGCTCATTTTTAGCGCGCAGATTGCGGTTTTGGTGCGATTTTTTTTTAATTTTAATCTTTTTTAAAACTAAGATCTATATTTAAAAAAAATAATTTTTTGGTCATGCCAAACGTCGTGACACGACTAATAGTTGAGTCGCGCCACATGCATTAATGTGACTCATGTACATGGTGGCGTAGAAGAAAAAATAGTTGCAACTGGTGCTGATGTGGCCGGACCAGTCACGCGACGCCATTTGGCGTGACTCACGCGAGTCACGCCGAACATCGTGGCGTGACCAGCTGCCAGCTTGTTTGCTGTTGTCTAAGTGCACAAAACTACATATCATTTAGCCATATTTTGTGTTCCATTTTAATTAGTAAATAAACTTTTAAACTTCTCAAACTCGATGTGTATAATCTATACAATGCATACGTTCCATTTTAAGCATTTTCAATCCAAACCATGATGTAGAAAATGAGAAATCCAATTTCGAAATAGGTTAAGTATTATTGGTGGATAAAAGAGGACTGACTAGGCTGGGCCTAAGTCTACGAAAATACATCTCATGTAACCCTATTTTATTTTTCATTTCAATTATCAAATAAACACTTCAATTTCTCAAATTATTTGTATAATATTTAAAGTGCATACGTTCCATTTTATGCATTTACACTCCAAATCATGACGTGGAAAATGAGAAATTCAATTTCTAAATACACTCTGTGTTATTGGTTCACCATGGAGCATATTTGCACTCCACTCATGCCGTATCTATATCTTCAACGTTGAACATCCAGGGGTTACTGCCAGATGGTTCACCACCACTGTTAATGTTGCTACTATCTGCACCTCGTTTTTTTTTGCAGGTACTCCTATCTGCACCTTGCGCAGACACATTACGTTCTTCAGCTTTGTTTGCTTCTGAAGAACTCCATGGACCTGTCCTGTTCGTCTGGCTTATCAGCCACCAGCCAGCGGTACTTTTCTCTCAGAACAAATCAGTCACCAGCTACCAGCCAACGGTACTTTTCTCTTAGAACAAATCAGCACCAGCCATCAGTCGTCAGCCAGACGAACAGAGTGCTAACATGCATCATCTCACCAGTATTCAGCAAACCTTGAGGACTGCAAATTAGTCCACCGGATTTTCTTTTCTCATGGAGAGCAGTGATCTGTGACCAGGGCTAGCTATTCCATGTTCTGATTGTTAAATGGCCTCATCACCAGAAGTTGACAAATTAAACTGTCTTTTCTAAAACAAAGCATGGATGTTAAAGTTACAGGCTCGCTCTGAAAGCTGACAAACTGTTTCTTCCACAACCAAGCGCAGAAGTTGAACCGATGTACTCATCTGTGCAAGAGTATGAACCACCCATTCCTGAGTCAAGCATAAAAGTTGAAGTGAGTACTCATCTCTCAAAGGAGATGTGGCCATGATGAACCAATAACACTTAGTGTACTTAGAAATAGAATTTCATATTTTCCACATCATGGATTGGAGTGCAAATGCATAAAATGGAACATATACACTATATATATTGTACAAGTCGAGTTTGAGAAATTTAAGAGTTTATTTAATAACTGAAGTGAAAAATTAAATATGGTTGCATGAGCTGCATTTTCGTGGACTTAAGCCCAGCCCAGCCACTCCTCTTTTATCCACCAATAATACTTAACCTATTTCGAAATTGGATTTCTCATTTTCTACATCATGGTTTGGATTGCAAATGCTTAAAATGGAACGTATGTATTGTATAGATTACACACGTCGAGTTTGAGAAGTTTAAAAGTTTATTTGCTAATTAAAAGGAAGCACAAAATATGGTTAAACGATATGTAGTTTTGTGCACTTAGATAACAAGCAACAAGGTAGCAGCTGGTCACGCCACACTGTTCGGCGTGACTCGTGCGTGAGTCACGCCAAATGGCGTGGCGCGACTGGCCCGACCACATCAACACCACGCTGCAACTATTTTTTCTTCTATGTTACTGTGTATATCAGTCACGTCAATGCATGTGGCGCGACTGAACTATTAGTCGTGCCATGAAGCTTAGCGTGACCAAAAGAGCTAATTTTTAGAAATATAGACCAGGAGGAGTTATTTTTAAAATTTTAGATTAAAAATGATTAAAATTTAAAAAAATCTTTTGGCGCGACGGCGTTTTTTTACAACATCTAATATATTAAAGCTTAAACAGCCATTACATGTAGGTCCTCGGAGAAGACCAAATTACAAAAAGGTCCTTTGACCAGAAAAAGATTACAACATCATCTTGAGCGGTGGCGACGGCGAGCTCGCCGGCGGAGGGTTGTAGAGGCGCCGAAGTTGCATACACCCGGATGGAGGGCTGCGCAGAGCGTCAGTTGTAGCAGGGAAGATCGAGGGATCGAGGAGCACACCAAGTGACCGAAGAATCGAAGTAAAGTCGTCGCTGGAGCTAGATGACACTCGAGATCAATTCCCAGGTGGGGACGAGAACGACGAGCCAACGCATGACGCAGGGTAATCCGATGATGGCTGTTAGCTTGAGGGGTGGAGCAGATCTGCAGTGGTTGTAGGGTGGAGGAAGGTGAGGAAAGGTTGATCTGTGGTGGCGATGGGGCGAAGAGGAGCAAGACATAGGAGATCAGCAGAGTTGGTGTGGCGGAGCGATAGGGGCAAGAGCAGATCTGCAAGGCGAATGGGATGGAGGGGTGCGGGGCGAGGTGGATCTGCGGCGAAGGCGAGGTGGGAGAAAGCAGATCTCGCGGGCGGTGCGGTTGAGGCAGGGCGGTGGAGGTGTGGACGAGATCCAGCGGGGAAGGAGGCGAAGATAGTTTATTTAAACATACTTGCGGCGGAGCTGGCGACGAGGACGCCGAGGACGACGACGATGGCGATAGCGGCAGAGCAACCTCGGCAGCAGAATCCACAAAGGGAAACAGCCATAAAGGCAAAGAACAACTAGAAAACTAAACTAGTATTAGATCTACTAACAGGAGGGGCCTCCCTCCCTTCTCACCGCCGTCGAGATCGCCGGAGGGGAGGAAGGGAGGGGCCCAAGCCGGAGAGACGGAGGAACCGAGGGGAGAGGAGGGAGGCTTCGAGAGAAAGGAAGCAAAGAGCCAGTATGGTTAAAAGTGAAGCCACTAGCGTTCCTTTTTGGCGCGAGGGGCGAGCTGCGAGGCAGCGAATCCAGCGATCGCTTGGTGCTTTTGGTTGTTCGCCGTCGACTGAGGAACAGGTAATCTAATTTCACTCCTCGTCTGTTCCTGTTATACCTAATCATGGGTCGGGTCGTGTCGTGTCGGGTTCGGGTCGGGTCATGTTGGGTCAAAATTCATGGCCCGCGCCCGACCCGTCACACGTGTGGGTCGGGTCGGGTCGGACCAGGTTTGGTCGGGTTTCGAGTTTTTAGTTATAATTTTCGGGTCGGGTCGGGTTTTTTCGGGTGGGTCGGGTCGGGTTTATCGGGTCGGACAGCCTATGATCAGGTATAGTTCTTGTACATACTCAGCTTGCGTTGCCTCCCATTTGATCAAGTCGTGGATTTTTCTTTTGCCTTTCACCTCTCCTTCATTAGATTAAAGGAAGCATTGTTAGAAAACTAAGCAATTTTCACATTATTTTAATCCAGATAAATGACGGCTTAAATGTTATGATATATATAATTAATCATGATAAAAAGAACAATTTCTATGCATGTATATAAAAAGGAAGCAGACAAGAAAGACATGAAGAACAACACATAAATAAAGATGAGAGATAGAAGCAGATACACAGCATTTCCAGCAACGTTAGATGGCCCGGTGTCACCCATGGTGTCGTCGTCGTAGCAAAGAAGTCACTGCAGGCAGTCACGCGAACACTCCAAAAAAAACCAAATCATCGTACACCCTGAGCAGAGTTCACGAACGACGTCGGTTCCGGAGGCACCTACCCTCCAGTGATCCCGTGCGCGCAAGTTCACGAACGGTGTTGGTTCCGGAGGCACCTGCCCTCCAGCGATCTTGTGTGCGCAGAAGCACCAGACGGAGATTCTTGAGAAGCAGCAGAGTATTGTTCAACCGGACCAGATGAGATAGAAACTCTACTATTTAAGCCAGGGAGGTGAAAGGATCGGTTCATTAAGGTAACTCCAACGCCAGCACTAATGGATAGAGCCAAGTCAGGGAGGTGAAAGGATCGGTTCATTAAGGTAACTATAGCACCAGCATCCGGAGGCACCTGCCCTCTAGTGATCCTGTGCGCGCAGGAGCACCAGACGGAGATTCCCGAGAAGCAGCAGAGTATTGTTCAACCGGACCAGATGAGATAGAAACTCTACTATTTAAGCCAGGGAGGTGAAAGGATCGGTTCATAAGGTAACTCCAGCACCAGCACTTATGGATAGAGCCAAGTCAGGGAGGTGAAAGGATCGGTTCATTAATGTAACTCCAGCACCAGCACTTATGGATAGTGGCTGACAAAATGAAGAGTCTGTCCGTTCGCTTTGCCTGCCTCGCTCAGCCGCGACCCGGCCAGCGACGGCACGCGCGCGTGTGGCACCCAAGCGCTCTTTCTCAGCTTCTCAAATTAATTAGAATAAATCCAATTATTTATGTTGAGTAAAAGACTCCTGAAATTCCCATATGGTATTATTGTTATTCCCATACAAATATTACGTACCGTAGAGTTGAATTAAACTTGGCTTCATAGGAAACGCAAGGGTACAAAGAAGGTAAGTAAGAAAAATGGAAAAGACAAAGGTACAATGGTATGTAACCCCACAAAAATCTATTTAATTCTCTTTAACTGTATATCAGCATTTCAGCAGAACAAGTGTTCAGTTTCATCTAATTATTTCATTCTCTTTTATTGAAAAGAACAAGAAACTGCAAAAGTGACATTTGATGATGGTGCAATGTTTCCCCAAGTACTTCTTGGCCCAAGGAAGGAATGCCTGAATCATACATGGCCATCAATTCCGTCTCTGAACTTTTGACGGTAATATTTCAAAGAGATGATCAATATAGTCATATGCACAAAGAGTTCAATGATTTTTCTTTTTATTTTGCAGGAAGCTTTTGGTTCTGTGTTTCAAATGTTTACTTCAGGATGTTCAAATGCACTTGAGACTTCAGCATCTGAAGCTCTGAACATGTTGAGTTTCAGTATGACAGAACAATAGAACATTCTGAGCTCTGCAAATTTTGTGTTCATTCCAATGAGAGCACAATTTACAATACAACTAGAAAGACTGGCGCGGCTGAGGACCAGGTGTGTCCGAAGACTAGTGGAGGGTCGCTCCTTAGTGATGAGTGATTGACAACATTGTGTGGACTGATGCTTGGCTCAGTATTGCAGGTGCAGGTTGCGGTTTGACTCGTGTTGGTGCAGGTGAAGAACAAGCACGAAAGGTCTATGTCGTGGAGGCCTTCGGGTGATGGAGAGACAAGTAGGCTTGGTTCGATGGACCCGGTGGCCGATGGGGTCAAGTGCGAGCCGCATGGTGCAAGAAGAGCGAGTTGAAGTCATGGACATGGGTCGGTGCAAGGTGACGATTCTCCACCGAAGCTTGCACACGGGGTTTGGTGGTTTGCCCACAAAACCATCGGAGGACGGTTTCTTAGTTTGGGTCTCAAAACCAAACCTGAAGGCCCAACGCGACGGAGACGGTGATCCGGGAGCGTCGGGAAGTTTCGAGGCGGGGGGCACATGGTGTGATCGCAGGGCTTGCGTCGATGCTAAGCAAGTCCGCGGTGGAAGCGTTTTCGCTCGATGAGAATATTCGATGACTTGGACCAAAATGCCCCTGAGGGGTGTGTATCTTCCATTTATGCACTAGGGGTAGTAGGGTCATTTGTCACCACCTGGAGACTAATTATAAATAGAAGGTAGAGGTGGATGGTTAGGGAAAATCACTCCGGACTGCTTCTTTTCCCAGTATTTCCATAGACTAGATTCTTGTATAGACTCTGACCTCTGGATGTATGGAAGAATTTGACGTTGTGATTCCTTCTTCTTCTTCTTAGCATCTTGTGATTTTTGTGTCATTTTCGGTGCTATTTTTAGGGGCTTTTGTTCTTCGCTTGATTCGTCGATTTGAGGGTGTTTCTCTCTGGGTTTCTTTGAGGGGATCATGAATAGATGTCTTGTGCATCTTTGTGGATGATCTTGACCCCTCAAACGCCGGGAAAAGCCTTCGATTTGCGAGTTCTTGGTGGAACCCGAGTTCATGGTGATGGTTTCGTAGGATCTCGATTCCTCTCGTTTTAGTTGGTTTGAGGCCTTGATTTCGTAAGGATAGCATCTCCTAGAGATGCTTCATCTTCCCCTATGTTTTGGTCGCAATCCATTGGTTGATGCGGGAGATCGGGTGAAGGGAAGGAGGAATTGACCTTGGGAAGGTCGGGCTCAGGCTGCTCTTTCCGCGCGTGGCGGATTGTCCGCCAGGGTCACGCGGACTGTCCGCGCTTGCTGTGTTCATCGCCAGTTCGTCCACGTTCTTGCGTGTTTGCGTTTCGATCCGTCGTGTGATTTGACTTCGGTTGGAAGAGGTTTCACGGACCGTCCGCCTGGGGTGGCCGGACTGTCCGCGACGGCCAGACCATCCGCTGTGCTTGCACGGACTGTCCGAATTTCGTCGGGAGTCACTGGAGGTTCGAGCAGCTTCTACGGACCGTCCGCCCGGTGCTTGCTGACTGTCTGCTCGGCCCATACGGATTGTCCGTCTGGAGTTCGCAGAATTGATCGAGTGCTTTGGTTCTTGTCTTGTGCTTCCGCTTCTTGATTCGTGGCTTCTCTCTAGGACTTGTAGGTTTGTGTGTGCCTAGTCTAGAGCTTCTTTGGTGTGTGCGAGTGATCGGAGTGACAATCGGGGTATAAGCCGAGTTCATCCTTCGGAAAGAATTTTTATCAGCTCCCATTCAACCCCCCTCTGGTCGCCTAATCAGTCCTTCAGCGGCATTGCCGCGGCATGGCCTGTCGCCTAGTGATTGGTAGGAAGATTGGAGATATTTTACAGGATTTTAGGCTATGGATTAATTCCTTAAGACTTTAGGGTATTTCTTAGTTAAAAAGCAGGGACCGTGGATTCATTGTGACAGAATTGGGGGACTTTTCCACAAAATTTTGGGTTGTTGGTAGATTTGTAGAAAGTTTAGAGTCTATTCTGTAAAAGTTTGTGGACCGTGTGTTAGTCCCTGTAAATTTCAGGTTTGTGGGAGATGCATGGATCACGAGTTGATAATTATAATAAAATTTCCTAAGGGATGGCTCGATCAAGGTAGATGTCGTCAAATTGTTTGAGAGTGGCTTAAATAATTTTGTAAAGCTTGAGGGGGTTTCATTAAAATGTCGGAGCATTGGTTGAACTACTATTTAGTTTTGATAAAGTTTGAGGGTTTTTTATAATTGACAACCTTCTTGGCATTCCTTCAAAGGTCGAGGGGGTTTTCGTAAATCTGTTTGAGAGGCGGCTGGAATAAAATTATATTTTTACAAAGTTTGAGAGGTTTCCATAAAATTATCTGTGTGTGTGAGGCTAGACTACATATTAATTTCGATAATGTTTGAGGGAGATTTTGTAATATTGGCAGCCCTATTGGCATTTCCTTCAAAGCTCAAGGTGCTTTCCATAAAACCAGAGAGGTGGCTTGATGGCTTGAGCAAATACTATTTCTGCAAAGTTCGAGAAGGTCTTTGTGAAATTACCTAAGTGTGGGCTGGACTACCTATTAATTTCGACAATATGCGAGGGTTTTTTTGTTAAACTGCCGAGCCTAATGGATGATTCTAGTCATCCACACACGATCCGACGGCTCTCCTTTCCTGGCCGATGTGGCTCCATAGGGAGGGAAAAAATCCCGACGTTTTAGGTCTAGTAAAGATTTGTCATCTATACAATTTCTCTGGTCTTTGATGTGTCCCACAATCACAACTTGCTTAACTTACTAGCATCTGCACAGTTTAGAGAATACAGAACACATGCTTATTTCATCTTAGCTTTCTTGCTGCGCTACAGAATAAATACTTCTTCCAGCTTCTTGGTTGCGCTCAGGGTGGTCTGCTGGCTCCGTGGCTGTGCCCTGCAGCTGCAGCTCGATGCATTGGGCGGTCGTCGCCGAGCAGCACGGGACCAAGGCTCGACAGCAATGGAAAGGCCGGTCGTCGCGCAGGCAAAATGAAAATGCTCAACAGGCGCTCATCCACGGGGCAGCCGCGTCTTGGTACTGTCATGGTGATGAGGACCTGCATCAAGTGAGTAACACGGCGGCGGCGGCGTCTTCCTGCAGCGGCGGCACAGAGAGGTGAATCCGTGAATGCCTGGACTGCTCGAGTTGCTCGGCTATGGGCCGAGATGGGCCAATCAGCCTGCCCACTCTGTTCGTCTGACTTATCAGCCACCAGCCAGCGGTACTTTTCTCTCAAAACAAATTAGCTACCAGCTACAAGTCAGTAGTATTTTTCTCTCAGAACAAATCAGCACTAACCACCGGCCGTCAGCCAACCGAACAGAGGAGTCGTCAGATCGTGAAGGGAGGTTGCAGATCCGGTGACTGCCAAGTGCGAAGTGCTGGCGTCGTGGGTGACTGCAGATCTCGATCCGGAGGGATGGACTTTTATTACACCAGCCGCTGTGGCTTTGGGCCACGTTGGCACAGGACCAGAGCCGAATTCCGGCCCAATATCTAAAGCACTCACTAGTCGACGACTATCAGATTGTGATTCCTTGCTCTTTCAGGAGGTTCATTGTGCACCTGAATGTGATACATTATTTCTTCTCTTTTGAGCAGGTGAGAAAGAACTTATTCTTCGATTAGCAGTGACAGCAAAGGTACAAGGAAAAGATAAATAGAGAGCTTGCTGGATCTAGGGGCCACACAGTAGATGCATAACTACAATAGTTGATACGTGTGGCTTTTCTTCATTACATGCTTTCGTGCTCATCAGTTATCTCTCTATCGAAGCAAAAGCATGTTGTACAGGCACATTATAATGCCCATACATATATTATGATTATGAACAATTGCTCTCTCTCGAGGCAAGCATTAACAATCACTGAAACCACAAAACTTCACATTCACTTCATCATTACAAGTGTGCTTAAATACGAGCAGTTCAGCAAGGCAAAGCAACACCTTGCATTGCATTGTGTGCTGTTCTTGAGTACCCCTCCCCCACCTGCTCCCCTTGCGAATGAAATGAGGCCAATGGCAAATAGTGTTGTGGAAGTTACCACTAGGGGCAATCTGATGGAAAACCAAAGGTAACAAAATTCAACTTCCCACTACTCTAATTAATACACTAATTTATCATAATTTCTGATGGTTTGAGTTTCTTGGAGCTCGTTGTAAAATGAACTTTATGATATGTATGTTATGAACTCCACAGCTTGGTGCCTGCCGTGAAAGAGCTCTGGAACCTATGGGAGATCCATTGCCTAATCCTTCTAAGTCTTTTTCTGCAAGTCTTCCTCTTCCTCTTTGCGGGAATGAGGAGGCGTAGCTCGTCAAGCATCCTGAGCACTGTTTTGTGGCTGGCCTACCTATCGGCGGACTCGGTGGCCATCTTTGTGCTCGGCCACCTTGCAGTCCACGCGAGTGAACCAGCCCACAAGCTCATGTCCTTGTGGGCGCCATTCGTGCTCGTCCACCTGGGTGGGCAGGACACCATCACCGCCTTCTCCAAGCAGGACAATGAGCTATGGATGCGGCACCTGTTGAGCTTGGTCACTCAAGTAGCACTGGCCGGGTATGTCGTGGCCAAGGCATCTTGGTCGGATCGCCGGCTCAAGGCTGCCATGGTGATCATGTTCCTTTCTGGGTTCTTTAAGTATGCAGAGCGTACCTTGTGCCTTTACATTGCGAACCCAGCGGAGCTTAGGTCACGCACCATGGTTACAATTTCAAACACCTTAGCTCAGCTGCAGTCTAAACATGAAGGAAAGTCGGCTTGGGGTCTAAAGTACATGAGGCATACACTATATATGATGTCAAAAGGTAGTATAATTGGGGAGTATGATGTTCATGATGTTGTCGACAGCATCATTTCAGCAGATGCGCCCCTCGTCACGGCAGAGAGCACAGAGGTCGCAGACAAGCTACCAGGTATGCTCATGGAATTTCGGTCTAGCGCAGAGCACTACCGTGCCTATGAGTATGTGGGGGCAAGCCTGGTGCATTGCTACAAACGCCTCTACACCAAAAACCCACTCAGAGAAGTTTTCTGGAAAAATTTTCCACTTGGCATGATTTGTTCTCTCCTCTGCAGCTCATGTTGTTTTTGTAAAATTTGTGATGAAGTACAAGAGTGGAGCCTCACGAGGGAGGGTGGGACCCTCTATTTCCATCCGGAACCATTAATGGCCTTATTCCTCCTATGCCAACTCTTCCAGTATCTTTCAACCCTGATAGCCCTAGTGCTCTTCTGGACCACCGAAAAGGAGGGCCAAAACCAACTACATACAAGCAAAGCCGACATCACGTTGTCCTATATATTACTTGTAGGAGCAATAGTCCTAGATGTGTCCTCTGCTATCATGTACTTTTTCCCTTACATGACCTTCAAACTTACCCCAGAAATGCAGGTCCACTTGTACAAGCGGCCGCGGAGTCTATCTCTGCCGTCCATCGCGCCTCGTGCTCGGCAGCCGGCCCCACTACGCATGCAGCGGTGGGAGTATTTTACTACTGCAGGCCCTACCTCGGTCAACCAAAATGTGCCTTGAGCGCGCCCGGATCATCCAAATTTTTTGCCTCGCGCGTGAGACGTCAAATGTTCCTTCCCCTTCTTTTCGAAAGTTTAGGCACATTTGGTAGGGCGCGGCAGGCACTAAACATTGAGAGGCACTCAGCCGAAATCGAACCAACCACTCTCCGCCTCCCCATGGCCGCCGCCGGAGATAGACTCCGCGGCCCCATTGCCGCCGCCTCCAGACCTCCCCTCTCTGTTCATTCCATGGCGCTCCAAGGCGATTTGTCTAGTCAGGAAGCTTGCGCCATTCTATCTAGTCAGAGCTCGCGCGCACATTCCTTCCCCACGAGCTCCGGTGGCGGCGGTGCCGGGAGGCCTTGCCGCGGTGTCCCCATGGCGCAAACTTGCCGGTCGCCACAGTAGCTCGCCGCCACACCCTCAAGCAGTGAGGCACAAAATGTCCTTCGCGTATCTGTGTCCTCCAAAAGTTCCCGATTACTATACACTCCTTCTCTCTCTATCACCCCTCCTCCCTCTCTCTTTCCTCGGTGACATCTGCGACGGCGATTGCTGCAGGTCGTGCGGTGATGGAGGTAAGGATGGATCCGGGCATCCGGCGACGTCACCTGAGTCTCCAGCGCCGCCAAAGTCGTCTAGATCCACGACCTCGACGAGGTCCCTGTCCATGGTGATGCCGATGTCTTGCACAGATCTCCGCCTCGGAGCGGATCTTCTCCATCTCCGTTGCGACACTTGAGGTGGCCAGGTCTGCTGTGCTGATTGCGGCGACCCCGGGGTTCCCGGCCCCCTTTCTACATCTCCGTCTGCCATTCCTCTCCAGGGTTAGGTTTTGTTTCACACACCGAATCTCTTCTTTATTTCTTATATATCCACGCACATTTTTTTGTCTTGGTTTGCTCAGAGATCTAGATCGGGTTATTTTCCCCCATTTGTTCTCGCGTACAGTGTTCTGATCACTATGATTTTCTTGGTAAATTGCAGTGCCAGTTGCAGCAGCTACACGACCTCCTTGTTGAGGTTACTTTCCCCTTTTCAACAATAACTAAATGTTCTCCTGTTGACCCACTCACTGAAAATTACTGGCAGTAGCCAAATTTTCTCAAGCCAGATGGTCATGCTTGCACGTGCTCATGAGAGAAGGATGGCTTGTGGGAGGCTAGAGTTCTTTTACCTGATAGCATCATTTGAAAACTCGTGCTTTCGATCTAGTTGCATTATTTTAACTAGGTTTGATGTTGTAGATCACATCCTTGTATTTTTGTTCTTGTAAATTGCACAAGAGTACAGTGGTGGACATAAAGGGCACCAAAATATCTGAACTCCGGCCAAAATGTGCAGGGCCATTGTGTTTTGGTCTTTCGGAACATTTCAATGTAGTTTGTCGCTACATTTTGCTTGTTGGATAAGACATAAATTTTAAATCCACTCAACCATTTCCTTACTTTTGCCATCACAGTTGTTGGTGTTGAAACATTTCAGCATCTAGGATAAACTTACAATATTCCCTGGTACTGATATACATTTCGGTGATTTCACATTTTATTTTGTCAGTCAACTTTCTAATATACAAAAAAATGTTGCTTGAGTACCTTTTCAAAATGTTTAGATTATTGACTAAAATGTACTGGTCATGAGACTGGCAGACTAACATGCCCTTAACTGTAGTTACATTTTGTAATCTATATAGCATAAGGAAATGTTCCAGTGTCCTGGTGTGCAATGCGAATGGACATGAATGAGATCCATTCAGCTCTCGTTTCTTTTTCCTCAACTGACTCATAATTTATTAACATATTTGACTTTAGGGATCTAACATAGGTTGTGGAATCAGTATAATCTAACAGCATCCACACATCGGACATATGCAGGTCTCTCTGTCTCTGGAACTTGAGTGCCTCTTTCTATAAAATAGCAAATTACATGACAGCCAATGCATAATATTTTCCTTTTCCTACCATGCCCACCAGCTAAGACAAATCACCATGCTAATTTGACAGTTTCAGATAGGTCATTCAGGATCTCCTTCAGTCCTTCCTTGATTTGGACAGTAACTTTTTCCACTTAAATCTTATAATTGCTTTCCATACTCTTTACCTTTTAGACAAGCAAGGGTCACTGAAAAATTCGAATCACATATATTATTTTCAATCATAAAAGAATATCACCGTGGTACACTATTAAAGACCAACATATTGTAAGGTTAGTTAAATAGGAGCTACAATGAGTCATTGTGTACCTAACCATATAAATATAAATATATTCTGTAACTTCATTCCCCCTTGCAGGTGGTGTTGTAGATCGGTTGGTACATTTTCATTTCCTGTCCAATAGAGATTGTGTGTCAACATTTTAGAGATTAAGGGTACAGACAAAATGTAACTATTGACATGAGTCCCAAGTCCTGTTGCCATTTGATAAAGTATAAATGATGTTCTTCAGGTTGAGGAGGTGGATGTGCTCATTCCGGTAGTCATGATTTCTCTTGCACTTTGCAGATATGAAAAACTAATGTGCTCGAACCAAGCTTGGCGCTGCTGTTAGCCATGTAGACCCATATGGACTGGCTCAGCTCTTTGGTAGTTTATACTTTGTAGTCCAATTGAGTTTGAATGTGCTTGTATTCCATTTCAGTTTGAATGTGTAAAACTCAAAAAGTTGGATTGGTTCTCTGAAATGAACTTAATGTGATTAGGCAAGAATATAAATTGATCAAAGGTACCTTCCGTTCTATGATTCCTTGTTGCCATTCGATAAAGTATAAATGATGTTCTTCAGGTCGAGGTGGATGTGCTCATTCTGGTAGTCATGTGATTTCTCTTACACTTTGCAGATATGAAAAACTAATGTGCTTGAACCAAGCTTGGTGGTGCTGTTAGCCATGAAGATTGAAACATATGGACTGGCTCAGCTCTTTGGTAGTTTGTACTTTGTAGTCCAATTGAGTTTGAATGTGCTTGTATTCGTGCACGTAGCCTCCAAATGACATGGAGGACGATGAACACATAGCCTCTGTGTTTGGAACATGTAAGTGGTTCCAAACGAAATGTATGTCAAATGTCAGTTCTCCATTAAGTTTGTCGTACATTTCAGATATCTGGTAGTCGCTGAAATGTTCCCAAATGCATAAACAAGGACATGGACACAAAGTTAGCACAAACTTCTCATCCGATGCAATGAGGTTGTCAGACAATATGGGACATGGCAAAAATAAATACTAAACTAGGGATCTCGGTAACATATGCAAAAGCAAAGAATTATGGTGCACATACAACAATTTACATGTAATATATATTAAAATGTATCCACATATCTGGTTATTTTAAAAATACCATATTTATATCCGCTTGATACTTGTATATCAACGTTGATAACCGTTCCTTTTGGTTTGAACTGATATTTTCTAGTGTCCAATTTAAACATTTTGACGAGCTCACATATTAGTCAAGTAAATGTGTTTTCCACCATGCAACAATCATCTTTAGACTCTGAAGCTGAAAACAGGCTTAGCTCCAATTTGTCATAAGTAGAATCTTCATATCCCGCTTGCATCCTGGAAACAGAAACAAATCATTAGTTTTCCAACAACCAAGCTGATACCTTGTGCTAGTAAGTTAAAAAATAATTTATTATCTGCTCATTCTAGTTTGTGCTAGGGACAGCAACATATCTAACGACTGTAGCATTTGAAATGTTCCAAGATGACCCATCATTTTGATTTTGTGATGTATCAAGGACATTTTTTTGACTCTCAAATATTTGTATCATCTTTTACTAAGCTAAGTATGGTAGTTGATGGGAGAAGTGATTGATAATATCACACAACCATATATGTATAGCAAAATAAAAGGATCTGATAAATAACACAGTCATTTAATAGGATTATAACCCTCATTATGCTGGAACATTTCGTACTTAATACTTTATTAGAAAAGGTCCTCGTTTAGTCTTTAGGGTAGTCAAAATGAATGGATCATGTTGGAACATTTGAACTTGTTTTATCTATTTGGAGGTTCGTATCCTACACAGGCTATCACATTTTGCTTGATATGATGAGAGGCTGCTAAGGACTTTTCAGTAACCATACAAGTAGGTGGTATGTTCCTACCCTGTTCCGAAATGTGCCGGTGAGGTTCATGAATTGAAAATGAAAGAGCATGTATATGCTAAGAACTCAACAACACAAACTGATCCAGGAATGAAGCATTGATCAGCTTGTACAGTCCATTTATCTTACAAGGGCTACATTTGAAGAAGGAAAATGCAAGAATGTTCATAATGACCATAAGCTAGAATACAGTCTTCTCTGCAGTGAGGAAAAATGTTTCAATGACAAGAGCATAAAAACAAAGAAAACTGAAGATTTGGACATTTTCATGTGTTACATGTTTTTGCAGGCTATCAAGAACTTTTCCTAGGCAATATATTAGTAAATTACATATCTACTCCATTATTTGTGTTCTAAAATGTTCCATACTTCAAAAGGTACATAAATTTCTGGTGGGGACATTTCGCATCTTGCTGTGTATGGGCAGGTGTAAGAGGAAATAAGAAAACTAGTGTGCATTCGTAATGTGACACCTAACAGGTGCCTAGCAGTACACAGCATGTAATTGTAGCTTCAAACTCAGGGCATTGAAGGACCGTTTAAAACCCATGCAAAAAATGCAGACAAACGTATGAACTGATGTATTACCTTCATCCTGAATCTAGCTACCTTGTCATTTGATACTCTTATGTGCTTAGACCGGCTGGCATCATAGTCTCTATATTCAGAGTCGCTGGCCTGCTGCTTTCCACACCCACAGTACTTTCTCAACAGGGTGCCAATGAAGCTCTTGCATTCAGCATAAATATCACCAGAAGCACTCCTTACTCCACGTGCATTTCTATGGTCTCATTCCTGTCAAGCTGCATCTGAAAGTTGTCAATTTTATCTATCACCACACTTTATTCAGCCAAAACTTTCTCAAGTGTATAACCAACTGCGTTCACGTCCCCCCACACACTCATTTCTTCATACTCATTAGCCACCTTGCTACTGTAGTCACTAACATGAACAAAATGTTTTTTGCAAGGTACTCAAAACATTTCTTCACTGCACTAAGCTCTGATAAGTGCGGGGAAGCTGCAATATCACCCATTATCGTGGTCACATGAACACCTGGCTCAACTGTAACCTCTGATCCTGACACATTAAGTTCCACACTAACTTGAAACCCAGCAGAGCCATGTCTGATGCATTTGAAGACAGACTCTTTCTTCTCTGGCATCTTCTTCATTACTCCAACAAGCATTTCCTTCAAAGGGATGTGAATTGTTTGTTCTTGCCCCTGCAAGAAGGAAACAGTTCCAATGAATGTCCCAGTAGCTTACAAAGCTCCAACTAATGGAAAAATATACAACTGTCCTCCATTGCAGAGAATGCCAGAAAATGTCCCACCTTTGACCAGTAAATGTCTAAGGATTCTGTGTATGTGTAGAACAACACATACAGAAAATGTGCCACCTTTTGGCTTTTACAAGAAAATGTCTAAGGACTCTGTGTATGTCCAGAAAAAGCTCCAACTAATCTAGAAGCATATCTAAGGACTCTGTGTATGACTAGAGCAATACATATAGAAAATGCCCCACCCTTGACCAATTTAATTTAAGGGAAATGTAACAAAATCCTATCTACCTTCTCATTTATTTGTTGTTCTCTTGCTTTTGATATATGCGGGAAGGATGAATGTGCAAGTGTGTCATAATGTTAGTAGAGACTGGATCTACGAAATATCAACAACTGACCTGAACAAGCAGCAGAAACGGTGATTGTTTAGCTGGATCCGCCGCAGCCGAATCACTTTTCACTACTTCGACGTTTGTGTTTGAACTACCCATTGCCGAGGATGATGTTCCACGCTGTGCAGGGATCAAATGTAGATCAGGGAATCTCATATATAGGAGTGAACGGAGGAACAAAAAAAATCAGTTCTAGTTACAGACCTGCCCTCCATTGCCCCAGCGCACAAGATGCACCATTGGTGCCGGGTTGAAGAGCGAGCTCCTCAGTTTGGTTGCTGCGGCGGCAGCGTGAAGGTTCTGGTAGCCGCGGTAGGGTTCCTACGGCGGCGCTAGGGTTCCTATGGCGGCGCTAGGGTTCCGACGGCGGCTACAGTTCAGGTCGGGGGAGGAACTGGACTTCAAGGAGACCCCTGGCAAAATGTGCCTGGAGGCTGGAGGCGTGGGGCAAGCCGGGAAGGGACCTTTTGTGCGCTGAACCTGAAATGCTGCCTCGCGAGGTCCAGGCACTGCTGCAACTTTGGTTGGTGAGGCAGATTTCCAACGCCAAAGACAGAGCAACCAGGCAGCGAAGCAGTTGACTCGGAGGGACCCACATGAATAAAGAACACAAACGGGGTGGAACATTTCGCCATGCAGGTGGGGCCATTACACGGATCCCCATAGTACCGAACGCACGATGAGCGCACGATAGAACCCGCGGCCGCTTGTATAAGTGGTTTTTTCGCTCTGAACTTACCCTCAAAGGTGGCAGAATTAGGAATGCAATCTTGCGTGTTGCCAACTGCATTCAGCCAACATGGAGCAGAAAACATTGGTCGGAACAGTTAGCACAATACAGCATGATCAGGAGGCACATTAGGCAGCAAGATACTACCGGCATGCCATCCATACAACAATGGATCGGCAGACACTTGGGTGCGTGGGGTGTCGGGTTACTTGACTTGACGCACATACCCATCGCACAGGATCACACACTGATCAAGGAGTTCATACTCGACTCTTTGTTAGCCTTCGGAGAAAGAAAGGAATGGAACATCGCCAGCTCCCATGGCCGGTGGGCAATTCAAGGGTGGATGAACAAGCACAAGATTCCAGATTTTGAAAGGCCAGGAAAAGCACTAGTCAAGACCATCATCCACGGCGTTGATTTCCCAACAAGTGTGCTCATTTGGCACATTGCAACGGAGATATGCTACTATTGCAGTGAAGATGGGGATGGCACTAGAAAGAGTTCTCATCAACAGTTGAAGAAGCATAAGCAGTTGAGCAGGGAGCTATCAAATTATATCATGTACCTTGTCTTCAAATGTGGTGTGATGCTTACTACAAACTCCCAGCTAGTACATGATAGAGCTCATCATCAAATTGCAGCAGTACTGTTATCAGATGAACATCTAGGTGAAGAGAAGGCAACGGTCATGAAGCTATTCAGATCCAAAGAAGGAGAACAGAAAGACTCAACTGTTGAAACGAAGACACATGAAGAACTGACTCATGAACAACAAGACTTGGTCCATGACCAGCAAGACTCAACGATGAGCGAAATCCAGAAGCATCAAGAACTAACTGACAATGAGAGTGCTGCTGGCAGTCATCATATCCAGAAACTCAAGCAAAGCGCTCAAGCTCTTAAATCTCCAGTGCTGCCCCGTGCACATGAGGTGGCCAAGGAGCTCATCAGCATCAACGATGAAGCTGACCGTTGGGGTCTCATCGCGGATGTCTGGGCGGAGATGCTTTTCTTCACCGCGCCTCGTTGCGGGGCTGCTTTCCACTATGAGCATCTAAGCACAGGTGGAGAGTTCATTACCCATGTTCTCCTCCTCATGAAAATTCTAGGACCTTTTCTACCACCCCCTGGTGCTTGAGCTTCACAACAAGCTCTGCTATCCTCTATGCTGCTATCCTATAAGTATTATATCTTTCATAAGAACCTATGAACTTGTACTATGTAGCAACACATGTAATAAATTTCAGATTGAAATTCCATCTCTGGTAGGATGGGATAGTAGACATAAAACTTTTGGGTCTGTTATAACTGAAGTTGTGTCATTTAAGTTACATTACATGTGTGCTGTGATTTTCTTGTTAGTACCAAAATTAAACTGCTTGGACAGGACATTGAGTCTGTGTTACTTTTTTTTCACAAATTGGAGGCTCTTTTTTAAGCCTCCATGTTATTCCTCATGAGACGAGCTTGAAAAAAGATAAATAAATTCTAAAGGTCCTCACAAAAATTAAAACATCCATATCATTTCGATAAACTCTAATCATCATAATTATTGGATGTATTCTTATATTTTCTAAAAAATTGCCCACCTCCATTGTTACGAATATAGTTAACTATTAACCCCTAAATATATATCTAAAATTAGCCACCTTTGCCATTATAACAAAGCTAAAGTAACACCATAATCCTAATCTAAGTATATATCTATACCATTAAAAAATAATATAAATAACTTCTAATTTGGATCTAAATTATGTCGTTATTTAAAATATATACCAGTCTACCATTCTAAAATACATATCCCAAATGTTGAAAATACCAACTTAAGGTATGTATGCATGATATTTGTCATCATGTACACCATATATACATGTATTGAGGAAGCACTGAGAATAATGAATTCTATATTAAACACATTGCTCAGACTAAAAGTTCAATTAAACTCATACCGAACACATGTAGAAACACAATACAAAGTAAAAAAACAATGAGTGTGGGTGGAATATTATATAATGTAATTTCTATTAAAGCCTATCACAACCAGATAATAAGGATAAAGTACAGATCTATATCGACATATTATGTTAGAATATTTAACAAGTAAAAGGGTCTCTAGCTTAATAGTTAGAGCACCTGAGTAGCAACTAGCAGGTCCAGATTTGACTCCCCACATGGGAGCGAATTAAACTAGTTTGAAATAAAAAAAATAAAAAAATAGGTGGGGTTTCCCTTGATGATTTTGATCAAAAAATTAAAAAATAGGAAAACTCAATGTAATAAATTTTAATTATTAATTATGGGTTCTATTTTATGAATTTATAATATTTATGCCTCTCAAAGTTATTTGCCCATTAGCAGCACGGGTTGATGAACTAATTGCTACCCTCACAATTCAAATAGGCACATGAATTTTGCTGATAAAATTAGGAGACATAACTACTTCATTTCTAATTCGAACACTTAAAAAAGTCCCTGTGAAGGTCCATTTACAGTACTTAAATTAAAGAGACACATTTGTTTGATCATAGCTCTGTCCAAGAAAGCATCTTATTACATACTTGCAGACATATATGAACACTTGCTCTGTATGGAAGCGAGCATCCACAAGCATGCATCTATATCAAAAAGTAGAAACTTGACATTCACTCCATCATTCTATATAAAGTGCACGGAGGAGGCAGCATTTCACCATGCATGTGTTCTGTCTTCCACTACTAGGGAATCGACCTTTAGTCCTGGAGAAGATTTCACATTAGTACCAGTTTTTTTTGCACCCGGTACTAATGTGCACATTGTACCGGGTGGGAAAGAAGGGCTCCGACACGCTCCCCATGACACACATTAGTACCGGGTCAGGGCTCGACCTGGTACTAATGTGGGTGCATTGGTATCGGGGCTAGACACAACCCGATACCAATGGGGAACATTTAGTACCGGGCTGTATCGGAACCCGGTACTAATGCGCGGGTCGTCCACCTCATCGATCCCATCCCGTGGTGATAAAAAAAACACCCGCCGCCTCCTTCTTTTTTACCCCGGGGGCCTCCTCTTCCTTATTCATTCTATCTCTTTCTCTCCCTCTCAGTCTCATCTGGATCTCACTTCTCCTCTTTCTCGATCTGCTGCAGAGAGCAGGTGCGGCGGCGCGCGAGCGTGGGGCGGAGGCGCTGGAGTCCCGGAGGTGCACGCGGAGGGGTCGCGGCCTCCCCGGCCGGTGGTGCGACCCATCTCCCCGACGCGGCGACGCCAGCCGGTTCCGACGGCGGGCACGGCCGGCCGCGGAGCAGCAGCGCGGCCTCCCAGCGGGCAGGCGCGCGGCCAGGGGCCGGCGGGCGGTGCGGCCAGCCGGTTTCGACGGCGGGCACGGTCGGCCGCGAAGCAGGAGCGTGGCCTCTCGGCGGGCAGGCGCACGGCAAGGGGCCGGCGGGCGGTGTGGCTAGCCGGTTCCGACGGCGAGCACGATGATTCTTTCATGTTCTTGATTTTTTTTGTGAAATGATTTGGTTGAATCAAATCGATGTTGTTGTGTGAATGATTGAAGAAGAGGGATTTGTTGTATGAATGATTGAAGAAGAGGGATTTGTTGTATGAATGATTGAAGAAGAATGATTTGTTGTGTGAATGATTGAAGAACAAGGGAAGATAATAGAGTAAAAGAGAAGAACCGAAAAGAAGAAAAGGGAAAGAAAAAGAAAAAAAGAGAGGAAGAGAGACCGTTGGAACAAACAGTTGACGGGGAGAATAACATTAGTACCGGTGCCAAGCAAGTACCGAGTGAGACAACCGGGTACTAATGTGACCTCCATATTAGTACCAGTACCGGTTCCAAAACGGTACTAATAGCCCTCTAGAACCGGTACTAAACGTTGTTTTCTAGTAGTGTTCTGTGCTTGCGTATCCCCTGGTTGAAATGATATCCCCTGGTTGAAATGAGGCCACTAAGGACAAATGGAGAGGAAGTTGGTGGTGGCAATCTGATGGGGAAAAACAGGTAATAAACTAAGATGCAAATTTGTGCTTTAATTTGTTTATTTATGTAAATTATATTCTGGGTCATAAGGTGTGTCTATTGATATCAGTGTTGCAAATAGCGGACTATAAGAAAGCATTCGTTGATTTGCATCCCGCACGTGAGATGCCTCCGCTACGCAAAAAAACTGATCTCCAACAACGGACGCAGACGGCAGTTGCAAAAAAGAAATCAACCCCTCCCCTGCTCCGGTTGCGACACAGGAGGAGGGACAGCGCCAGGCCGCCGGATCTCGAGCCGCGCACGCGAGCTCCGATGCCAGCGCAGCAGCTCCACTCACCTCGCTTGGCTGCGCCCGGGATCCGTCGGAGAGGAGGGAGAGAAGGGGAATGAGGCCGATCGCCAGGATCCGCCAAAGAGGAGGGAGAGAAGGGGAAGGAGGTCAGTCGGCGGGATCCGCCGGAGAGGAAGAAGGCCTGGCCTTCCCTGCTCCTCTGTGTCCCCTGCTCCTCCGCCTCCCCCGCTCCTCCGCCGAACCTGACGAGGCGGCGTGCATCGACGACCGCAGCGGCGAGGAAGACGAAGGGGTCGTCGTCGTGCGGGCCATACGTCGAGGGCTCGTCTGGCCCCGCCGGCGTCCGATTCGACTCCGCAGGCGCCGATTCAAGCTCCGTCGACGCCGATTCGAGCTTTACCGTCACCGATTCGACCTTCGCAGGAGCAGGGGGCCGCGACGGCGCGGAGGCCATGGCAGCTCGGAGGTAGTAGAGGAGCGACGGGTGCGTGAGGGAGATGCGGCCGCCGGCCTTGAGTCCTCCCCGCGCCTTCTATGCCAACGGGCGCGTCGGGTCTGCTCCGCCTTCTTCTTGCGCCTACTCCACTTCCTCTTCCGCACGGCGCGCGGCCTCCTCCTTCTCCCGTGCGCGGATGCCTTCTGGCTTCCGGTCGTTGGTCTCAAAAGATTTGCGTTTGAGGAGAGAGGAGTGCTATTTTTGCATCTTCTCTCTCCTTCGATGCAAACTGCCTCCGCCTTTTGCATTCTTTGTTGGAAGCAGTTTCGGTGATGCACAGTGCTGACTCGTGAGCCATATTTGCAACTGTCTCTTCTGTTGGACTCAGTCTAACATTTCGTGGAGAGCTCTCCACTATATCACCGCCACAGCCTGCTAGCTATAGCGTCCGTATGGCCCATTATAGCGTCGCTATAGTCTGCTATTCAGTACAGCGAAGTAGCGACAAGTCGTTAAAAACGCCATAGTGCCACTGTAGCATCGCTATAGCTCGCTATTCGCAACATTGATTGAGATCTGTGTTACTTTATAGTTAGTTTATATTTTTCTCTAAAAACATTCATACCAGTAGAGTCACTCGAGTGTGTGGTTAGCTCTAGAAAAAGTATGTCAGTATGTGATATCCGGTCAGCTTTTACAGCTTTTAAGTGGTGACGAATGCCTAACTTATTTCCAATTTGAAATTTAATACGTTTAAATTCTATTTCATTCCGTCAACTCAAAGGAGAAGGCCAAAGTTCCACTTTCAGGTTGCAGGTTCAGGAACTTCTGATTTCGAACTTCTAAATGTATTTTTAAAACTTTCAACTTATGAGATAGCTTGCAAATTGATATATTTTTGATGTACCACATGGAGATCCACAATTCAAGGCAACAGACGAAGTTGGCGCCAGTTGTAGGATAGTCATGGACGACCATAGGAACCTTTAGATCAAGGATGTAGATGCTATTTTATATTCAATCGGGTTGCTTTTTTTTTAGAAAAAGGAATTTTTATTCCGGTTTCTGCATAAGTTATGCACCTAATCATTCATTATTACAGTGGCTGATTGAGAACGAGCTTTCGAAAAGCAATACCAACAAATGAAACGATGAGGCTAATTACAAACTAAGCCTATTATATGACAACCACCTGTGCTTGGCGCAAACCCATGGCCACAGTCTCCAACATGCGACATGTATGCTTCGATCGGAGTGCCTAACGTGGTGAACTCCTCATCAGTTTGGTGCTTGCTGCCCAAGAGGTGTGGAACACCTGGGAGATCCACTGTGTGATGCTCTTGAGCCTCTTCCTGCAACTCTTCCTCTTCCTCTTCACACGCATGCGGAGGCGCAACACGTCGGGCGTCCTGCGCACCATCCTGTGGCTGGCCTACCTGTTGGCTGACTCCGTCACCATCTTCGCGCTCGGCCAGCTCGTGGTCCATGCCAGCGAGTCGCGCCACCAGCTCATGTCCTTCTGGGCTCTGTTCGTGCTCGTCCACCTTGGAGGGCAGGACTCGATCACCGCCTTCTCCAAGCAGGACAACGAGAAGTGGCGGTCGCCGGGTACGTCGTGGTAAAGACATCTTGGCTCAACCACTGGCCCAAGGCATCCATATGGTGCTCGTATTCCTCAATGGCTGCTTCAAGTATATATACTGAGCGTACTGCCTGCCTTTACTCCGCAAGCCCAGCGAGACTCCGCAATCCCAGCGATCGAGACTCGGTTCAAGCATTATGAATAGTTTGTCAAGCAAGCTACGGGTGCTGCAGGATTCCCAAAAAGCCGAAGCCAAAGTCGGAATCGGATCAACCCGTGAGGCCGTGACGAACCGAAGGGATGACATATTTGATATGATGCTGGAAGGTGCTCCCCTCAACGAGGCGAGGGCTATTTCAGTTCTGGACCACCTACCAAACATGTTTCAGAAGCTTCTGTGTCTAGTGCAGACTGCTATGCACCCTATAAGTCTGTGGGAGCACGTCTGGGATATTGGTACACACGCCTCCACACCAAAGGCCGGCTTCGAGAATCTTTCTGTTGCATGTATTTGAATCTCTTCCAAAACTTAGACGTCGCTTGTCCACTGTCTCTTTGTCCTTCTTGCTCTTGCTCCACTCCTTTTGATGGTAGTTTTGGTTGTCTTTTTGGTTCGGTTCGTTTGCTGCTGAACATATTAGCAGGGATTATCTCTATTATTTTTTTCTGGTTTTAACTCTTATCTTTCTATACCCCTTGTTTCAATCTATTTCAACCCCAATAGCACTGGTGCTCTTCGCGGCTGCCGAAAAGGGGGACCATCTCCAAACTAGCCAAGATGACATCATCGTGTCCTATGTATTGCTTGTAGGAGTAATAGTCCTAGATCTGTCCTCTATCATCTTCATTTTTTTTTCCTTCATGACCTCCCACAATCACAGCGGCATGATTAAAAGATCAATCTTGCAAGTAGCCGACTACCACCAGCCAGCATGGATCAGAAAACAATGGTACGAAGAGGTAGCACAATATAACATGATCAAGAGGCATGCCGTGCGAGATACTCATGCAGCCCCCCGGCAATGGTTCAGGAAGCAATTGGTTTCCTGGGGAATCGAGTTGTTTGATGTAACACACACATTCATCAGTAAGGGTCTGTTCTTTTGGGTGAAAAAGAATAGTGAAGTTGCAAATAAATAGTGTTAAAATAGTGTTTCTTGTGAGAGAAGATGTGATGAATGTGATAGGTGAATAGTGCTATTCACTATTCATTTCGAAGCAAAAGAACAAGGCCTAAAGTTGACGCACCCATCAAGGAGTTCATCCTCAACAACCTGATACATTCCGGAACAAGAAAAGAATGGAACGTTGCTAGTTCCTGCGGCCAACTAGCAGTTCAGAATGGGATGAAGTCATCAGGATCCAGATTCAGCAAGGATAGGAAATGCAATAGAGAAGATGATCACAAGTGGTAGCGATTTCCCGACAATTGTTCTCATCTGGCACATTGCAACAGTCATATGCTACTACTTCGGAGATGATCCTGCTGGCATCGATTCTCTCCAGATGAAGATAAGCACAAGTAGATGAGCAGAGAACTGTCAAATTATATCATGTATCTTGTCTTCAAATGTGGTGTGATACTTACTACAAACTCCAACCTTTTACATGACACAGCTCATCAAGAAATTAGCAAAATTTTGTCAGGTTAACATGGTCAACAGATTTCACTAGGTGACAATGACTCATAGTTGATATCGAGAAATATGAAGAACCAACCGATAACAACAACAATATTGGTGATAGCCATCTACAGAAACTTGTGCAAAGAGCTCAGGCTACTACTCTTCAAGTGGTGCCCTGTGCATGCTTGGTCGCCAAGAAGCTCATCAGCATCAACGATGAAACAGAACGTTGGGGCCTCATCGCGGAGGTGTGGTCGTAGATGCTTTGCTACGCCACGCCTCGTTGTGGTTGTGCTTTCCACTACGAGCATTTGAGCACCGGTGGGGAATTCGTCACCCATGTTCTCCTTCTCATGAAATTTCGAGGCCCTTTTCTACCACCCCCTGGAGCCTGAGCTTCAAAAGTCGGAGTCATTGTCGAGCCTTATACTATTGTACCTTCCATATTGACTAATTAATTGTATTGTGTCATGTCATTACCACAAGTATTAAGTTTCTTTTTTTGAAAAGATAGCAGGAGCACTACTTTGTCATTTAAGAAGAATAAGCAATTTTACATCACGCGCCGAAGCGAACACCACCACAACACATACAACGCACGCGAACAAACACACACAACAAAACACTACACCACCACAACCTGGGAGAAGAGTCAAAAGTAAACCACTGCGAATTGTGCCGTCGTCGCCAACGCTGTGCCACGCCAAAAGCCGTGGCCCGCTGCAAATCTGAGCGGCAACTCAAACTCCTCCACCAAGGGGCTATCACTCTCGAGCCGAACCCACACGATCGTCGATCCCCCTGCTCCAGCATTGCTTCAGCAGAACACTCCCATCAAGGCACCATTGAAAACCACTGATCCTGGCCACTCTGCGTGGGGCCTCACCTCTCCCACCGCCTCACACTCCTCTGCTAAGGACTCGGATATCTGAAACCACTTTGAGAGTACCACCTCTACTCAGCTGACACTAAGATCACCATTGCATCTTGCGTGCCAACACGAGACATCCAACACCCATGGGTCCTCTGCAGCTCGCCACCAACCCGGAACCTGCACGCCTCCACCACCGCTGCGCACGAGCGACACCACCAAACCAAGCACTGCCACAAGTCGAGACGGGTCTCGAGAAATGACGCCTCCAAGGAAATTGCGATGCCAGTGGCACCGCTATCGCTCGTCCTATCTGGACAGGATTTTCACCCCGGGAACCCCCGTGCTGCAGGGCATGGTGCTCCACAATGGTGCCCCCAGTGGGGAGAACAACACACTGGAGGCACCACCACCATCACCACCGACAAGAGTGTCGGTGAAGGTTTTCGCCCAGCTTGTGGGGACCCACCTTCGGGATTCCTGCTAAGCACCTATGTTAGTCCCTGGACCGGGTAGGCTAACACAGTTCTTATCAGAGTTAAGTATAGAGGTAATAAATAACGTATATTCAAAGAAAATACCTCAATGCAGAGAAGGGAAGCGCAGGTGCCCATCCACTAACTAGATGGTTAACAACACCTAGAACCCACATAGTCTACCTATAAAAAGTATAATAGAGGCAAGGATGAGTACACATCATCGTACTCAGCAAATCCCAACGTATAAGAAATTAATTCTATGGACTACATGCAAGGTTCCAAGGAAAGGTAACAGGTCTTGATTATTAAAATAAATAAACTAATGCAGGTGAAGTAAATTTCAGAGAAAACTGAAAAGTAAAGCAGGTATAATATAAGTAGGTTGGTCTTGGAGGGGGAGTACGTAGCCTCCCCTACCAGTCCCCAAGTTTTAATAAACTCAGCGACCACCAGGGTCCCACTGAGTCGGCATCTACCGTATCACTTTCTAAGGGCCACTACCCTGTCTCACCACCAAATCTATCCTCACAAAGCATGTGTGCTAATCAACGGGAGCTTTAACCAAAAGGGCTCATAACCGAGAGCCACAGCTATTCAAATAGATTATACTCTACGTAGAGGCGTACACTGTACCCATGCGTCCGACCAGTCCATACCTTCGCGAAAGGCGGTACTGGCCGCAAGAACCATACCCATCAGCGTCTACATGTGGATTACATTCTCATCCACACCTAGACAACATTCCCTAGCTCCATCCACGTCTATGCTGGGGCCTAAGTAGGGGTCATACCACCACCACCCGCCTCACGGGTCCAGTTCCCCGGGGAAAGATGCAATTGCAAATAAAAATGTGGTATACAATACCACCACGCCATTTCGGGTGCCATAACAAACCTGATGACCCGTACCGGCCGGACCTGGGACACTGCGAAGGTCCTGCTCTAGCGTATTGCCCACCATGGCCCCTTGGGATGGTTTACTAGGTTCAGTAGTGGGGTTTGATCCAAGGCCGCACATAAACAGGCATTCCCGACAGGCTATGCCTTTTTGGCTACGTATGGTCGTACTAAGTCACTGGAAAGACTTTGCCGTGAACTGATCCTTATACGACTAGAGTAAGCATGGACAGGATCCTCCACTGAGGTTGCCCACATACTCCTATGTCTGTCCTTAAGGAGTCTAACTCTCTTTAGTAGGTTCATTTTATTACTCTCTTTCTACCTCTATCTCTCCCTATGTCCATAGGATCTCACATGAATAATAGTGAATAATAAATCTAAGGATGATACTCGATCATCGACTTAGTCGAGATCGGGATCATCAAGTCCTTGAAGCAAATGCAGGTCAAATTAGTATCTTGGCATATTTTATTTTATTTAAAAACAGTGGCAAAAGTATGATCAAGGAGGGATGCTGCGACTTGCCTTTATACTAGAAGATCCTTAACGATTCATAGACGACCAGGGTTCTGGGCTTCACACCCTTCTGGATCCTTGACTTCGGGCAGAATCCTGGTCATCCATGTCTACCATCTTTATACGCATAAGATAATAACAAAAACACAAGCAATCAATAAAATCAATTCTCTAATCAACTCCTATGGAACAAGAAAAGGAGTATCACGAGGCTTACCTGATAGGTGTATCCTCGAGGGAAGCCATGGGGTTTCCGATGGACGGCATAACATCCGGATGTGGATAGAGCTATGCCGGTGAGCGGACGACATGCCGGCTAGGTAGGGTGATATCTCAGTGTTCCTATTGGGTGGCATGCTGGCTAGACGAGGTAGATATCTAGGTTTTCCGTTGGGTGGCACAATGGCTAGGATGGTGGAGGGAGATCCTAGACTTGGGCAGCACAACAACGGGGTTTCCGGAAAAGATCGGGAACTAGATAAAATCCTTAAGGGCTCAAAGGGGTGTGAAAGGCGGCGAAAAGGTTGGCATAGGTTTAGATATACCTAAGATATTTCTAGGAATTTTCCTAAGGTTTTTGGTGCTAAGGCAGATGGGACGCGAAATCTTGGGTGCACTAACAGGGGTTTTTCCATTTACCCGAGGGAGGGCAAAAATGGAAATGGACATTGGAAGGACCAATTATGGAAAAGGAGGGCATGAATAGGTGTAGAATAATTCCTAATATTTTTAGGAATTTTCTTGGAATTTTTGGAAGTGGCTAAGACCTAGAAACAAGAATTGGTGTGCAATATGTGGGTGTGCCTAGCAATTTTGGCCGAAGGAAAATGGAAGAGAGAGGCGTCCGGCGTGGGCTGGTTTCAACCGGCTATATGGGCCGGCCTGCTACGGCCCAAAAGGCCAGCGGCCTCTTTAGGCGGCCAGCAGCGCAAGGGAAGGAGAGGGGCTGCGTGTGGGCTGAATCCCTCACCCGCTCGTGGGCTGGCCCGCTAATGCCTATTAGGCCAGCGGCCTTTTTAGGCCTATGGCGGCTAAGGAAAACAAGAGAGGGGGAGGAGGCCGACGGATGGGGCCCCACTATTATAGACAGGGGCGCCTCCCCCTTCTTCTACCTCTGGCCAGTGGCCATGGGAGGAGAGGGGATGCGGCTCTGGAGCTTTGGGGATGGGGGGCTTAGGATTCCCTAGGTCTAAACCAAGGGCAATACTGGAGAGAGGAGGAGTGGAGTGACTGATTTTGCTACCTAGTTGGGGGAGAGGAGGAGGGAAAGGGGGCCGGCCATGGGAGGGAGGAAGAGCTCGAGCTCGAGGTGGGTGTGGAGCTGTGGGAGGGGGTTGCCCCTCTATTTATAGTCGACCGGGGGTGCTCCGGGGGCTCGCTTCGTGGCTAAGGAAGGCCGGGGAGGATAAGGACACCGGGTGGCTCGACCGGCCGTTATTAGTGGCCGGAGCGGATGGGGATGAGGATGGAGGTGGTTTCGGGCGCCCGGGGGATAAAGTTCCAGCGGCTTGGGTACGACACGAGCAAGGTGGTCTCTTCGTGGCTAAGGAAGGTCGGGGAGGGGGTGGATGAGCTCACCGGGGAGCAGCTCTGGCCGGCCATTAATGGCGGCCGCAATCCCTGGTGGCGGCAGTATGGGCACGGGGTGGCTCGCGTGCAAGTGGGAGGGCGCGTGCGCGCGGTGTTGCAAGTGGGCGCGCGGGCGTGCGTGCGGCATTGCGGTGTGTGACGCAGGCGGTGGCGGCGGTGACACACGGTGGCGTGCGACGGCGGTGCTCTATGGTGGCGGTGGCACACTGCGGCGACGACGTGCACTGCTGGGCTGTGGCGGCGTACGACGGTGGTGGTGATACGCTGTGGGCAACCGCGGCGGCGTCGGTGCTGGTGCGCAGGAGGCAGGGCACGGCGGTGGTGCGGGGGAGCTCCGGCGAGATGCGCATGGCGGCGGCTAGGGTTAGCGGCGGCAGCTGTAACACCCCGTGTTTTTAATCAAGTGTCACTAGAGGCTAATCACATCCCTAATCACCCTATGATCATTTGTGCTTAAGTCCTTAAGCATCTTAGAGGTCAAACCCCTAGTCAAGCACCATAGGCCATGAGCTCAATCTAGAACTTTTGGCACGTTCTCCATTTTTCACCTAAACACTTCAAAATCAGCCAATACCAAACTTGTGCAGTTTTTCAAGGCCTACAACTTTGATGTTGAGTGGCATTTGAAATTCAAAGTGAAAATGCGTGAAAAACCATGGTCAACGCTGCCAGTTCCTGTTCACGGGCGCCGAGAAAACAGCCAAGTTCAAGAGCTATTTATGCTCGATCCGTTGAACTAAACACCCATCGGCCTTTGCAAATGTTGTAAAGAGATACTTGATCTACAAGTTTGTCAATTGGTGCTTAGATCACTTCTATAGCAAAAAAACGAGTTCGAGCTGGTCAAACAGGGGCTCAGCGAAATGTTTAGACGCCGGAACGCCGTCGCACGACACTGTCGCGCGCGCGCCCGCCGCGTCAGGGCGCTGCCGTGTGACCGGGCACAAACGCCGAGGCACACAGGGACCCACCGGTCTGTCGAGGTCGCTGCACCACATTGGGCGAGCGAGGCGGTAACATGCCTAGGCCCCTACGCCGGTGCCACGCGCTGCGCCGCCAACCGCCGGAGCGTGCACGCCGAGCCCGCCATTGGCCGGCCGAGCCCGCGCACGTCGCCGCACTTTCCCGGCTAGCCCGTCGTCACTGTGCTGCACTGTGGTCACGTCATGACCTCCTCTCCACGCCACGACCACCTATTTAAGCCCCCGCTTCTCCTCAGCCCTGCCAGAGCTCTCCGCCGACGCCATTGCCGCCGCCGTGACGAGCTCACCGCTCCTCTAGTCCCCGCATCCGTCTGAGTGCTTGAAGCTCCTCCTTAGAGTCCCAGAGAGCTTTCCCACACACACATTCACCAGCCCCGCTCCTCTCCTCGCCGGAAGCCGAGTCGAGGCGGCCGCGCCGCCACGGTCTCGCCGCCGCCGCTCGCCGGAGACATCCCCGGCCACGTCGCCGCCACCAATCCACCCCTGGTGAGCTGAATCATCGAGCCCCGTCATTTGTTTGCCTGCCCTGGCCCTAGTTTGCCGTCGGCGAACTCGCTCCGCCGCGGGAGGGCACATGTGTGAGATCAAGATCTTTGTAGGGTCCTCGGTGTTAAAGCTAGGGACTTGTTCGTAAGGTTTCAAATCTTTTCAAGGGTCGCAGTGAAAGAAGATTCTTCCTCTTTTGCTCATAAGTCATGAGTCTTGTAAAAATCGCAATAAATCACAGAAAAATCCTAAAAATGCAATACCAATTTTGTTAGCTTCCTTATGAACAGCCCTACATCTTTTGCAAAACATGTATATACTTTTGATGCATGGTTTTTGAATGAAAAATCCAAATCAGTTTGTATGAAGATGTCCATAACTTGAGTGTACACATGAGCTAGTCTTGATCTTTGGATATGTTGGTATTCAGTACTAGTATAGGCTATGCCTAAGATTTTGCACAAAGTTACTGAATGGATATTTGGTTATGATTTATTTTGTTTTATGGCTAAATCTGTGTATCTTTTTCTTGCAGCTTCATATATATGTTTTCTGTGGTCCATCTTTTGTATATCACCTTGTTATGCTAAAAAGTGATGCTAGTAATTTTATCATGAGTTTAGGAGCTGTCTTTATATCTGTTTCTGAATGATGCTTGTTTATGAAGTAAAATTTATAGCTCAGTTTCCCTTGCTCCAGTGATGCTTATCTTTGGCACAAGTGATGTGTATGTCATGCTTAGGCTATGGTAGAATGTTGGGCTACTTTTGAGTTACACGTCTCTCTGAATAAATGCTTTGTGAATAAATAGGCTGAAAATAGTTATTTTTGTGTAGCATGAATGAAATTGGTTCTGAAGCTAATTTTTGGTGTGTAACTTAGTTTTAACATGTAGTAGCTCTGAGTTAAATTTTAGCACCAGTGTATGAGTAGTTTTCCCTTTGTTTAGTATTCTTGCTTTTGCTATGAATATCTTGTATGATTTTTCATGCTCAGTATATAGCCTTTTTTGCCATGAAATTTTACCAGTGCCTCTGTTACAGTGCCTTGTGCTCACAAAAAAAATTTCAATGCAAGATGTTACCTGGTTTAACCAGAATAAATTTTGGAAGAAACTAAGTATATTAAAAAGAGAAATAAAGAAACCTTCTCTTTATAAACATATGTGTGTTATAACCCTTGGAAAATGTTTCTAATAAACCCTGAAACCTAAAATGATCTTTTGTGTGGTAATTCTGAGTTAAGTAAATAAATGTGCACGCAATCACTTTTAAAATAATAATAATTAACTAAATGGGTGAATAATAAATCTTAAGGAAGAGTATGCTGGATATATATTCTTACCAAAGTATATGTGCTCAACATGCCACCCTAATTTAATCCATGTTGTTGGTTTACCCCATCATAAACCTTTTAACTCCTGCATTGCATTCCTCGTATAGAAGTTCCTGACGGTAGCTACGCGCTCGTGCCGGCTGACGAGAATGAGGGAGCAGGAGGAGACGTACACTTCGTGACTGTTGATCAAGACCCGGACCAAAGTCTGGAGGACTGTCTGACTGCTAGAGCTGCCGAAGGCAAGCCCCGGTTTAACATATACCTATGTGTTTCCTTTTTACAATTTCTGAATTTATGCTTGTATATGTATGTGCATTTACGTTCAGGAGTTGAATAGAAACCCTAGATGCATGATCCATAAGTACCTATGACCTTATACTAGTATGCTAGGTCGATAGTTGCTATGCACTAAGGACCCGGTACAAGTCGAGTGATGTACTTCGCTCGCGAGAATAGGTTCTTATGTTGGAATCATAAGACTTGTGAAATTAAATTGCTCACGTGGTAAGAGCATGGAATTCGGGCTCCAGTCCAATGGTTAAGAGATTAAGCATTTGAAAGTACTAAACATTTGTCGGATATGGGTACGGTAAACCTAGTACCTGAATGACGCGGTGCGGGAACTTTAGGCTACTACTCTTGGGCTGCTACCCCAGTCTTGCAAACTGTGGTGCAGGGTGATGCTGGATGCTAGTGTGAGGCATGACAACTAGCTGTGTACCTAGGACTGTGGCATCAGTTCCTAATCCGACGAATGATGGGAACCGTTTGGTTGAAATCACTCTTTGTGAGGGTTTTCTCCCGTATGTTTAGGTTCACCTTGCAAGGTTATAAATCAATCGATTGTCGGCCTCTCACCGTTATCCGGGAACATCTTAACCCTCTTATCATGATAATCCCTCTATGATGAAATGTTGATAAACTTGATGTTTGATTAATTGTTTGCGCAAGTATGCTTGAATTAGTTGCTTATCTAGTAATGCTTATCTAGTAAGGAATAACTTCTTAGTCGCTTTTTGGCAAAACAACCCCAACAGCCAAAGGCCATGCATGAATAGAAGGTTAAGTCTTTTATTTTAGACGGGTAAGCCTTGCTGAGTGTTGGTATTTGTTAAGCCTACAGAAATATTATGATGGATAATCCACAAGCGCACGGATACCGGTGAGCACTTCACCAGGGAAGAGGGTTTTAAATATCGAATCCACAAGGAGAAAGGTAGAGAGAGTGGTCTGAGGTATATAACTAATCCCTGAGCAGTTATCAAGAACTTGATAGAAAGAGAGATAAGGAAAACTTAAGGATGTCTAGTTCTTACTCGCACAAGCTATGTTTATATTGTTCTTATGGGGGATTGTCTGAAGACACACTTAAGAAAGGGAATCTCCGACAATTTATGGGGGGAGTCCTACGGTTTCTATAGACGGGAGGTGGATTGCAAAGGACATACGGGAACGAGGTCACTTCCCGCTTCTACCACACGATCCGGAATATAGAAGGTATTCATAAGCTAGCTAGTCTAAGCACCACGCTTACACTAAACATGCAACTTTAACTCAAGAGCGGCGGGAATTAAAGTACTCATAAAAGAGTTATGAACCGTAAGAACAATAATAACAATGTTACTCACTTGAATAAGAAGTTGATCTCTCCACAAGGTCTCAAGATCAGGCTCCAATGGAGTCGATCCCAGAGGAAGAAGATGAAGAGGAGACACCGACAGGTCCGGGCCTTCAACTCCGCATCTACCGCGCTCTAATTCACTCAAACAAGATTAGCTAGATCTGAATAGATCGTGGGTCTAATCTCTCAACTTGATACTAACTCTCCAACTCTAATTCTAATCTAGAGCTTCTATCTCAGGTAGGCATTGATGATCTGATAGAATGAATTGGTGTCCACCCTAGGGTCAGGGGGCCTGTTTATATAGTCCTGAGGAGACACCTTGCCGCCGTAGGATCAAACTGACCTAATATACGGTTTAGATTGCTTCTCATAGGCGGTGGAAGAACATTCCAGAAGGGGAGCTGAGGTGGCGCCAGGGGGAGGCCGGTCGGCCCCACCACCAGGCTGATCGGCCTGGTGTGGGCCCCCTCGGGGTCTGCCTTGGCCAGGAAGGTCCTTGCCCCTTCCAGATGCTTCTTTCTTGCAAGCCAAGTCACGTTGAGTTCGGGAGTGTTCTGGAGCCTTCTAGACTTATTTCTTTTCTTGTTTTTCTGGATAGTCCCTGTAATTTTATAAATTCACCAAAACTCGTGGAAATTGTCAGTGTAAACCCTAATAAGGTGATCTAATTATATTTTAGTCATTTTTCCAGTAAATGTGAGGGGAAATATTTATAGATAAAATGTGTCAACAAACTCCCCCACACTTAGGCTTTTACTCGTCCTCGATAAAACGATGGTCTAACAACCGTAGAGACAAAGAAAATCAACATAATCATACTCCTTAGTCATACCTGCACTTATGGAATATCTGAGCATGAAACAATTAGAAACAGATTACCTTCATTTCTCAAATCAAGTCAATGGAGAGCTTTTGAATAAGTTTTGAAAAGAAAATATAGCCTTACTTACTCCTTTGTGATACTCTAAAATCTCTCAAAATATATCATATCCTCACCAGAGCAATTATTTCGAAGTATATGTGGAGTTTTTAGAATGTAAAGATGTAGCAAACTTACCTTGCATATATTGCTGAGTCAAAACCGGATCCATGGAGAGGTATGTCATGAGTCATAGATCAAGATATGTGCGTGTGTCAACTTTAAAACCACTGCTCTGACTTTTTAGAATCCTCTATCTTTTTCCCATTTTTTTTAGAACAAGGTATTCAACTATTTTGTGGAGAGGTGAGTTCTACTCACCCTCGGACACGCGTCCATTATTACTCTCTCACTTTTATTAGAGAAATGGGCCCTACTCACCCTCGGACACATGTCCATTTTTCTTCTCTTATTTATGCCTTTTTCTTTTTCAGAGAGGGGGGTTCTTCTGACTCATAGAACACTTGTCTATTTTCTCCTCTCTCTCACTTTTCTCTCCACTCTGAATTTTTTTTCGATATTTGGCTTTTTTATAGCTGTACCTTTTTCACGATAAAATTTATGGGAGATAGAGATAAAAAATTTAGAGCATGGATACTTTAGTGAAAGCAGTGTACGTGATCTTGATCTTAGACTTAGACAAAACTTCAACATGGGTCGTAGATTTGACAAAGCTCAATACAAGTAAGCAGCAATTAAATTAAATTTATTTTCAATGATTGCTAAGGCTTTACTGGGACATATTATTGATCACAAAGGAGAAGCATAGCTAATGATTTTAATCTTTTTGAAATATAGAACTCTCCAGAGACAAGATAAAAGAAAGATGGTTCTTATTATTCTAACTTTATTCTAAACATCCCGAAAGCAACAAATATTTATAGGAGAATAAACATGCAAAACTTTATCCTTTAGGTTCACAAGACATCTTTTGGAAAGCATATCATAACCGGGCATCTTTGTTTTAATTAACGGAAAGCAATTTGCAAAAATTTAAAAAGTTCAGAAAGCAAACCGAGTGGTGGATGAAACGTGGCCGAAGTGGGCCCCATAGCAGGTCGACCGGCCCAGGGAGGAGGCCGATCGGCCTCCCCCTGCCGTGGTTCGGGGTGCGTTTCGTCGTGCGAGTCAATGGTTCCATTCTTTTTCCGTTTTTTCTTGATTTTGGTCGTGGAAGATGTCGTTTGGTCGTCGATTTTTCTCCCCCACACTTGTTTTTTGTTATCTTGCATACACAGCATGGTGGAGACAAAAACATATCCAGAAATATAGATAGAAAATATGACTCAACTTGTGGATCACTTCATTGATAAGAGAGAGAGCACTTTATTACACGACTCCTACTATTAAAGCAAACTGACTAAATCGAACTAACTAAGACTAATGTGCTCTCTAACTATGGTGCTTACAAAGGGCCCTTGCCCTTCTTCAGGTCGCGGCTAGCGTCTCCCTCTTTGTCCCTATACTTCTTTGTTTTTAGCAGATGGAGGACGGTTTTGGTGAGGGAGCTATTTACGCGATGGATCTCCTTGCAAGTTTCTGCAAGGGTTGCTACTTCCTGCGCGAGCTCAGCTACGGTCTTTCTGGTCTTCTGCTTCTGTGGCATCCACTAGCTGGCCTCGATGACAGGAATCCTTTTAATCTGCGATTCCTTAGCGCGGATTCCGTCAATGACGACACGACCTGGAGGAGTAGTGTACTTGTGCACCCTCGTGTTGCCGTGCATGTCCATGCGCACCTTGGTGAGTCGCTCACCATCCCTGGGTTCCTGCAGGTCCATGTAGCTAGGAACACGGATTGGTTTCTTCAGGGCTGCTTCGCGGCGTTGATCGTACGACTGAGCATACATCACTAGCTTGCGTCCTTCAGGCGGTGGCGGCGAACGTGGACAACTAGGTGGAACATGTGGGAGAGGGATGCGATCAGGTGGTATGACGGCAAGCGGCTTTGCTTCCTTCACGAAGGGGATGATCGCCTTGGCTTCTTTGTTGTCGAGAATAAGCTGTTTGTCGGCCATGGCTGCTGCTTGGGAGGTTTAGATGAGAAAAAGGAGAGGTCTGCCCTTGGTTATATATCGGTCGTGATCTTGCACGAGGGGTTGACCTAGATTGTAATGGCTGCGGGATATCTCGAAAACGATTCCCAAAAGTGGGTTTTCCAAATCTAAACACCTAAGAGATAGCGTGGGCGGAAGCTGGCGGCGAAAGGAGGCGGGCAGGGGCCGATCGGCCCAGAGAGGAGGCCGATCGGCCTCCCACCGTGTCGCCTCGCGACGCTCTTCGACGTGTGGTGCTCTAACCGTGTGCTGATCCCGAAAAACCTTAAGTTGGCCCATTAGTGCCTATAATTAATATTCTTAGGTAAATAAAAGAATTCTATCACATCTAAATCCTCAGACTCTTTATTGGGCTCTAAAAATATTTTAAGGCGTTGACCATTTACCTAGAATAATGTACCTTCGTTGTCTTGAAGAGTGACGGCCCCGTGTGACGATGAACTCACCACCTTGTATGGCCCGTCCCACTTGCTTCATAGCTTCCCGTGCCCAAAGAGTCGTACCCTGGAATTAAAAAGTAATACCTGATCGCCTGGGTTGAATTCCTTCTTCTGCCGGTACACACCTCCTGAGTAACCCGTCAGAGCATACTCGAAAGAGGTATGGTTCATCCCACAGGTGATGGCGACTCTCGTAAATGAGCTTTTTCTTGTCAGCCCCTAGTCGTACATACCCTACAACCATAAAATTAACAATATCTGCATACCAGGGGTCAACCCGGGCGATCCGATAGAGCATGTTGTCCCTCATTACGTCATTGATGGGTAGTTCTTGTGGTTTCTCAAAATACATTCTAGACAAATGATCGGCAACAGAATTTTCTACTCCCTTCTTATCTTTTATTTCTAAGTCAAACTCTTGGAGCAGCAAAATCCATCTTATTAATCTAGGTTTAGCATCTTTCTTAGTGAGCAAATATTTTAAAGCAGCATGATCAGTGTAAACAATAACTTTTGCTCCTACTAAGTAAGATCTGAACTTGTCAATGACATAAACAACAGCTAGCAGTTCTTTTTCAGTTGTGGCATAAATAAGTTGAGGTCCCGTCAAAGTTTTACTAGCATAAGCAATGGCATGATGTTTCTTGTCTTTTGTTTGCCCCAAAACAACCCCCACATCATAATCACTTGCATCGCACATAATTTCAAAAGGTAAAGACCAATCAGGGGGTTGAATAATGGGTGCAGAAATAAGAACATTTTTCAGAGTTTCAAAAGATTTAAGACAAGCATCATCAAAGTCAAAGGGAACATATTTGGCAAGCAGTTTTGTAAGAGGTCTAGCAATATGAGAAAATTCTTTATAAACCTTTTATAAAAACCAGCATGGCCAAGAAAACTTCTGATTCCTTTGACATTAACAGGAGGAGGTAGTTGTTCAATTACTTCTATCTTAGCTTCATCTACCTCAATTCCTCTTTCAGAAACTAGATGGCCTAGCACTATTCCTTCTCTAACCATGAAATGACATTTTTCCCAATTAAGGACTATGTGCTTTTCTGCACATCTTTGCAAAATCTTATTTAAGTTTTCTAGACAATCATCAAAAGTTTTTCCATATACAAAAAAATCATCCATGAAAACTTTCATGATCTCTTCAATCATATCAGAGAATATAGACATCATGCATCTTTAAAAAGAAGCTGGAGCATTACATATTCCAAAAGACATTCTACGGTAAGCATAAGTTCCATAAGGACATGTAAAAGTGGTTTTGCTCTGGTCAGTGGGATGGATCGGGATTTGGTGATACCCAGAATATCCATCAAGAAAGCAAAAGAAAGAGTGATTTGCCAACCGCTCTAACATTTCATCAATGAGGGGCAGTGGAAAGTGATCTTTCCTTGTGGCTTTATTGAGTTTCCTATAATCTATGCACATACGCCAACTAGTGACAGTTCTCTGAGGAATTAATTCGTTCCTCTCATATTTCACAACTGTCATGCCTCCCTTTTTAGGCACGACTTGCACAGGGCTCACCCACTCACTATGTGGCACAGGATATATAATCCCGGCTTGTAAAAGTTTCAGAACTTCTTTCTTCACTACCTCTCTCATCGCATTGTTGAGTCTTCGTTGGGGTTCTCTAGATGGTAGAACATCAGGGTCTGTAGGAATGCAATGTGTGCAAAGGGCAGGACTGATGCCCTTAAGGTCTTGGAGTGAGGAGCCAAAGGCTGAGCGATGTTGTTCTAAGATAGTTATCAGCCTATGAGTCTCTTTCTGAGTGAGTTTGTCATTAATGATCACAGGAGACTCAGGATCATTGTGCAAAAAGGCATATCTAAGACCAGGTGGTAATAGTTTAAGTTCAATGTGAGGTCTCGAGGTTTTCTCGAATTCATCAAGGGGTTCAGATTCTGTAGGATTTTCTTCTTCCTCCTCGATGAAGAATTCAGTGACATCTTCTTGATTGGATTCTACGAAATGTTCTAGAGATGCTTCATTCACCTCTTCCATTGGGTCTGGTTCTGGACTGGGTTCGGTCTTAGTATGGATCGAATGAGCAAAGTGTAAGGGAACTTTAATAGTTTTGCCTAGGCAAATATCAAGTTTCCCTGTGTGTCCTTCTTTAAGGAGTCTTTCTAAAGGATGGCCTATTAAAAGGTCAAACTCCTTAATATAAAAAATGTGGAAGCTCAGGTGAATTGGCATGTCGTTTACCGAAACGGGTATGATATAAAGAATTCCTGAACTTTGAATAATTTGTCCTGAGGAGCACTTTAATAATTTCGTTGTGGGAGATAATGGCGTGTTTTTAATAAACTGATAGAAAAAGGATAAAGTCATTATATTGATTCCCACAACTGGATTATAAAGGGCATCAAAGGGGGTTCCATTGATTATACATTGAATTGGTGTAGAAGGTGAATCCCAACGGACCACGTCAGAGGAAAGCTTTGACTCTTCTAACAATTCCACACTCATGATGGATGCAAGCTCCACAGTGTGTTTTCTTGAGAAGGTTTGCTCAAAAGGGTCTATCTCTTTATGTGAAGATGATTTGTACTTTTAAGGCCTCTTCTCTTTATGATAATTCGAGGTGTTTCCATAATTAGAAAATAAATCATCCTCGATATCATTAATAAAATCAGGTAGAGGAATTTCTTCCTGTGGTGATTCTATTGGTTGGATAGCTATAGGTTGAGATGATTCTGGCATAAGTTCTGGTGTAGCTATCTCTGGAATCTCTTCTTCTAAAGTTTTCTATTCTAATGGATCATCATTGGTGCTGGCTAGAATGTTATCTAGGATAGTTCTAGCTTCACTGGATGTAAGGTGTATGAATGATCCATGCGAGGAGGTATTTAAGTAGGCTCTAGATTCCTTATTAAGACCAATATAGAAATGTTGAAGGAGAATATGGTCTTGAAGGCCTAGATCTGGTCCGGATTTGTAAAGGAGTTCAAAACGTTCCCCGGATGAACTCATAGACTCACTATCCCCCTGTTTGAAGGATATGATCTTGGTTCTGAGGTTGACTACTCTGGATAAAGGGTAGAAATCCATGCAAAAATCCGCACGGAGAGTTCCCCAATCACCTTTCTTCTTCTCTTTGGTTCTGTCATACCATTGGCGAGCTTTTCCTTTCAATGTGAATGGAAAAAGCTTCCAACAGATGGTCTCGTCAGACATACCCTCTATATGAAGGCAGTCACAAGTTTGTTCGAACTGTTGGAGATGATGATAAGGGTCTTCGTCTTCTATTTCTAAGAAAGTGTTGGTTTGGACCATCTCTATTAACCGTGGGTGCAGCTCATAGGCATCAGATAGGATTGGCTTCGATGATGGTATGGGTCTAAGGCTGAGCTCTGAGGGTGCTGAAAAGTCTTTAATGAGGGTAGTATCCATAAGGACAGTAGAAAAGATAAAATCTAAAACTAAAAAGGAAAAGATAAAAGTATACGTACAAGATATAGTTATACTCACGAGTTCTATCTTAACCGTTCTCCCCGGCAACGGCGCCAGAAATGGTTGTTGGTATTTGCTAAGCCTACAGAAATATTATGATGGATAATCCGCAAGCGCACGGATACCGGTGAGCACTTCACCTGGGAAGAGAGTTTTAAATATCGAATCCACAAGGAGAAAGGTAGAGAGAGTGGTCTGAGGTATATAACTAATCCCTGAGCAGTTATCAAGGACTTGATAGAAAGAGAGATAAGGAAAACTTAAGGTTGTCTAGTTCTTACTCGCACAAGCTATGTTTATATTGTTCTTATGGGGGATTGTCTGAAGACACACTTAGGAAAGGGAATCTCCAACAATCTATGGGGGGAGTCCTATGGTTTCTATAGATGGGAGGTGGACTACAAAGGACAGACGGGAACGAGGTCACTTCCCGCTTCTACCACACGATCCGGAATATAGAAGGTATTCATAAGCTAGCTAGTCTAAGCACCACGCTTACACTAAACATGCAACTTTAACTCAAGAGCGACATGAATTAAAGTACTCATAAAAGAGTTATGAACCGTAAGAACAATAATAACAATGTTACTCACTTGAATAAGAAGTTGATCTCTCCACAAGGTCTCAAGATCAGGCTCCAATGGAGTCGATCCCAGAGGAAGAAGATGAAGAGGAGACATCGACAGGTCCGGGCCTTCCTTCAACTCCGCCTCTACCGCGCTCTAATTCTCTCGAACAAGATTAGCTAGATCTGAATAGATCGTGGCTCTAATCTCTCAACTTGATACTAACTCTCCGACTCTAATTCTAATCTAGAGTTTCTATCTCAGGTAGGCATTGATGATCTGATAGAATGAATTGGTGTCCACCTTGGGGTCAGGGGGCCTGTTTATATAGTCCTGAGGAGATGCCTTGCCGCCGTAGGATCAAACCGACCTAATATACGGTTTAGATTGCTTCTCATAGGCGGTGGAAGAACATTCCAGAAGGGGAGCTGAGGTGGCGCCAGGGGGAGGCCGGTCGGCCCCACCACCAGGCCGATCGGCCTGGTGTGGGCCCCTTCGGGGTCTGCCTTGGCCAAGAAGGTCCTTGCCCCTTTCAGATGCTTCTTTCTTGCAAGCCAAGTCACGTTGAGTTCGGGAGTGTTCTGGAGCCTTCTAGACTTGTTTCTTTTCTTGTTTTTTCTGGATAGTCCCTGTAATTTTATAAATTCACCAAAACTCGTGGAAATTGTCAGTGTAAACCCTAATAAGGTGATCTAATTATATTTTAGTCATTTTTCCAGTAAATGTGAGGGGAAATATTTATAGATAAAATGTGTCAACACTGTGTATTAGTATACTCAACCTTGCTATAAATGTTGTTTTCAGGTGATAATGTTTGGCCTGGTGAAATCCCACCAGGCTGGGAGCTGGAATGGGTGGATGATGAAGAATAATGGTGTTATGGGTGGCCTCCCATGATGCCAAGTTATAGTTAGTTTAATTCCGTTGTCTTTTGAAAACTCTGAACCATGGTTATCATGTTATGAACTATGATTTGTAATAAATGACCCTACGGGGAAGATTAGTATTAAATTATAAGGTACTCTGGACTCTCTTTCGTGAGAGTTTTCATGTATGCGTTTCGATCCTCTGTGTGGTTTACAAGTGATTTACCGGGTTTTGACCCGGCAACACTCAACGGGATAATTTTTTATTATCACTTAATGACCAAAGTGGATTGGTTTAGGTGATAGTACGGACTTATCTCGGGTGGGGTTGTCACAGCGGCGCTGGCGCAGGAGCGGGCCGGCTGGGCCGCGCGCTGGGCTGTGAGAGCTGGGCCGCATGTGGTGGCAAGCCGGGCTGTGCGGGGTGGCTAGCGAGCTGTGGTCGGTAGTTCGAGGGGGGAAACGAGACTTCGCGGAGTGAGCAGGCTGGGCCGCGGTGGCGGGCGGCGCGCGGTGCGAGAAGGCCGTGGGCCTGGCCGGCCGACTGGATGGGAGAGGAGAGATGGGAAGGGATGGTGGGTTGGGCTGGGAAGGAAAGAAGGATGGGGGTAGGCTGGTGTTAGGGAGGGAGTTCAAGGGGGTCCAATAGACTTTTAATTAAAGAGGCTTTTCTAATGTTTAAAAATGAATTTGAAATAGGATTTCAAATTCAATTTCAAACTCAAATCTTTAGGAGTTTAGTCTAAAGTTTGAAAGGTCAACTTGAAATAAAATTTCAAATTTATTTTCCATCCCAAAATTCTTAGGAGATCACTCAGCAATCAAATGCAACATGATGTATTTTAAATGCAAAGTTTTAATAAAGCATATGATATCTAGAGGAAAGAAAATTAGGCCTATAATTAGAGAATTTTTTAATAAATTTGTGTTTATAAAATGCCTTAGAAAAGCGGGATGTTACATGGCTGAACCCCAAGCCCGCAGCACGCACACAACCAAGTGACAACAACACGCTCCCTGCCGCCTCCGCAACGCCCCTGCAAGAGAGGAGGCCTGGCACAGCCCGAAGCTCCACCATGGCGCCACAAGCGCACCCCTGTGCTGGGACCCACCCGACCTCACCACCATGATGACGCCAAACCTACAACGTCGTCGAGGAAGGGAGAAGGGGAATGCCACCCCGCACATCTCTGCTCCAATTGCTCGCACACAGCGCAACGCCGGAGCCGCCCCTGACCATCATGGCCCAAGGCAGCAACGACCTCACGGCCGGCGTGGAGACCCGCACAGGCCACCACCACTATCGTCGACGTCGTCCCATGCGCCCCCCACATGGTACACTGTTGCCATCGTCTCACGCGCCACCGCACAGGCACACCCCGTGCGTCGCCGCGCAGATCGCCGCCACTATCGACCTTCACGCCTCTGCATCAGCAGATGCCCGTTGCTGGGTCAACACCACCCACCGACAACACAAATGCGCGCCCCCAGCCACGCGACCTCTAGATCTGGACAGGGGCGTCTGTCGACCGGGCATCCCTGGGCCCACCACACATGTGGGCCATACCCGGGAGATAAGAACCTGCACACCTGGACTACTCGAATAGTGGGCCGCGGTGCAAGATTACCCTGGACCACAAGGTAAGACAAGACGGACAAGGACTTGTACTAAGACTTGGATAGCTTTCTATAACTTGTATAGGCTACTCCGAGTCCTACTCGAATAGTACTCTTGTACCAATCCGACTTGTAACCCTGTCTCCCGTGGCATATAAGGCGAGGCAGGGACCCCTCTCAAAACATACGCAATCAATACAGAGCCACGCAGCATACAAGACGTAGGGTATTATGCACATTGCGGCCCGAACCTGTCTAATTGTGTGCCCCGTGTCTCACCATCGTGTTCCTGATCTCGGCAAGCCCCACCGCACAATCTACTACTTCGGGTACCCCGTCGTAGGCTCGGTGCCTAAAACACTGACAGCTGGCGCGCCAGGTAGGGGATCTCGTTGTTGATCCGCTGGCAAACTCGATGGCTCTCATCATCATCAAGCCAACCGTCGCTTTCCAGCAAGGCGACACCTTCATTTTTGGCTCCTGGGTTTGTGTTGCTGATGGCACCGGATCGTTCCTGCGTTTCTTAGCATCAACTCCAGAGTCAAAGCTCAAGTCCTCGACGCTTACGTAAGCTTCGATGGAGGAATTCGTCAAAAATTTCGGTGAAATTTCGCTCTCTGATCCGCTCAGAGAACTCGAGTCAAAGTCCGAGTACAACTCGACTTCGTCTTCAATTCAACCTGAGTTGCTTTCTTCAGCTTCACAGCTTGCGCTCAGCCTGGATAACATTCCAACACCACCTCTCTTCGGCCATCACCATGTCAGTGCCGCTTACCAAGCTGCGCTGAAGCGCCTCATGTGCCCTAGCCCGAAGGTCGTGCTCGAGTACTCTTCGGATTCGGAAGTCAACCTTGACTACTTTGATTCGGATTCATCTGAGTTCGAGTTTGACTACGGTTCGGATTCTACTGAAGCACATCAACTGACTGGCCCTGCTCAAGGACTGGTGATCACATCGACACCTGAGGGTAGATTCATCTACTGGCCTGAGCATGTGCCTGCTGATCTCACCTTGGATGATCAGGAGCGCTTTATCGCTTGTCTCGACAACTTACCCTTCTAGGAAGGTGCCAAGCTTGTTGATTATGACACCGATACTAAGCTAATTGAGAGTACGGGTACTCACTCATCTTATCGAGAAGTTTTTGTCGTTGATGCATCTACTCCACAAGGGCATCGTGCCAATTATCGCTTTCTGGATGATGTATCTGATGATGAACTCTCTGCCAATGCTCCTGCTGATGAAACTGCGGAGGCCAAGACTGCACGTCATCAACGTAATACTGATCGTGCAACCCTTCGTCGGGAACTCGCGGAAGCTCTACCTACCCGTAATCTTCAAGAGGCTCTGGATGCGGTAGCTACTCGTCAATATCGCACTCCAGAGGAAGCTATTAATGCGATCAACTTGCTTGGTCACTCTATGCCTTGTGACAGGGCGGCTGCTGAAGTCGCAAAACTGGCTGAACTAGCCTACACTATGCTACGTCAAAATACCAGTACTCCTAATCACCATGGCAGCACTGGAGGTGTTCATCGCACCACACCCACTCCTCAACGCACGCATCCAGAAGCTAGCAACAGACACAAAGGTGGTGAGGGCAGTGTCAATAGCAAGTCGGGAGACTCTCGCTACGACGCTCGCACAACAATCAACGCCAGACGTGCTGAGCATGAGAAGCAAAAGGATGTTGACTCTAATTCCTTTCCGGCCTTTTCTGCTCGACTTCAAGATCTGTTTCTTCCGGAGAAATTCAAGCCCTATGGCATCTCTAAATACGATGGCAAGCAAGATCCAAGGCAGTGTTTGCGCTGTTATGCTTTGTCCATCACTAATGCCGGGGGCAATGATGATACTAAATGTATCTATTTCCCTTTTTGTCTGGAACAAGAGCCACTCACATGGTTCGAGTCTCTCAAACGCGGCTCCATCGACAACTGGGGACAACTCAAGCAACGCTTCACTAGCAACTTTGCGGGTTCTCTGGGTCGTCATGGTACTCGGATGGACCTTGCCCTGATCAAGCAAAAACAAGGCGAGACTCTTCGCGAGTACATGCGCCGCTTCTTTGAAAAAAGGGCTACTGTTGTTGATGTTACCGAGAAAGAAGTCATAGATACCTTCTAGAATGGTTTTCATGACGACAGGCTTTTCCAAGACTTCGGTCGCGCTCACCCAGCCAACATCACCAAGCTCAAGGAGATGATCACTCACTGGGCAGACGAGGAAGACAGGGCTCAGAATCGGTTCAAGCATCTTCGCAATAACTAGAACAACAACAACAAAAACAATAATAATGCTGGTGGAAGCAACAGTGGCAAGCAACAGCAGGGCAATCGCACGGGTAGTAACTACTCGAGCAATCCTAATCGCAAGTGCAAGCCTGACAACACTGTTGCAGCTATGGAAACTACTGCCAAGCCTGAAGATGATTCTCACTGGGCAACATTGACCAAGAATAAATGCCCATGGCACCCGGAGAGTGATCATACTACAGAGCAGTGTTACCAACTTCGCCATGCGCTGAAGAATACACCCGAACCAGCGCACCCAAACCCAAGGTTTTGAAAACACAAGGGGAAGAAGGCTAACACAGACAAAGACATTGGGTTTCAAAACCCCTCCAACACTGTCAATGTCATATTTGGTGGGATTCCAACCAAGCGCATACAGAAACTTGCACTCAGGGAGATTATGTCCATCCAACCAGCAGCTCTAACTTTTCTAAAGTGGTCTGAAACCCCCCATTACCTTCTCAAGGGCGGATCAATGGACTAGTTTCTCTGAGCCGGGACGATATGCTCTCATTCTGGAACCAGTGGTGGCAGGCCCCAGGCTTACTAAGGTTCTTATTGATGATGGCAGCGGTCTCAATGTCCTGTTTGCCAAGACCTTGAAGAAGATGGGCCTGGATATCACCAATATGCTTACCAAAACCAACTCACCATTCTATGGTATCATCCCGGGTAACGCAGATGTTCCTTTGGGTTCAGTTGTACTACCCGTTACCTTTGGGACTAAGGATCACTACCGCACTGAGTACATTAAGTTCGAGGTTGCTGACTTCGAGATTTCTTATCACGCTATTCTTGGCAGACCTGGTCTCACCAAATTCATGGCTATTCCACATTATGTGTACCTTGTACTTAAGATGTCGAGCCCCAAAGGAGTTCTCTCATTGCAAGGGGATTTGAAGCGCTCTTATGACTGCGACACTGAAGCCGTAGAACTTGCTTTGACTACTCAAGTACCGAATGCTATGATGGAAGTCTTCACTGCAGCCAAAAAGCTTGCTCCGAGCGAGTTGGAGGTTCTTGAGAAGACGGATAACAACAACAAGGCTGCACCGACTAGTGACGTCCTGCTCAAAGCCATTGACCTTGGTACTGGTGACAACAGCAAGACGACCATGATCAGTGCACAGCTTGATCCTAAATAGGAAGACGCGCCCGTCAACTTCCTTCAGGTTAACCGTGATATCTTTGCATGGAAACCATCTGACATGCCAAGTGTGCCCAACAGGTTGATCGAGCACTCACTCAACATCGATCCTAACGCTACCCCCAAAAGACAACACCTTTGTCGCTTTGCTGATGACTGCAGGGCTGCTATCAAAAAAGAGCTCACCAAACTACTCGCGGTTGGCTTCATCCGGGAAGTCTTTCACCCACAATGGCTTACTAACCATGTGCTTGTCAGAAAGAAGAACTCTAATGATAGGAGGATGTGTGTCGACTACACTGATCTTAATAAGCATTGCCCCAAGGATCCTTTTGGGTTGCCGCGGATTGATCAAGCCATTGACTCCACGGCGGGTTGTGCTCTACTCTGTTTCCTTGATTGCTACTCCGGATATCATCAAATTGCAATCAAGGAATCTGATCAAGAGAAGACTGCATTCATCATCCCGTTTGGTGCTTATTGTTACACAACAATGTCCTTCGGGTTGAAAAATGCTGGTGCTACTTATCAAAGAGCTATTCAGGCGTGTTTCAAGAAGCAGCTTCACAAGAATGTGAAAGCATACGTGGATGACGTCGTTGTAAAGACTAGGGATCCAGACATGCTTATCACGGATCTTGAGGAAACTTTTGCTTCGTTACGGGAGTACCAATGGAAGCTCAACCCCAACAAATGCGTCTTTGGAGTATCATCAGGAAAACTACTCGGGTTCATCATCAGCCATCGTGGCATCGAAGCAAACCCCAAGAAGATTACCGTCATCTCCAACATGCAAGTTTCGACTACTATCAAAGATGTCTAGAAGCTTACTGGTTGTATGGCGTCACTCAATCGCTTCATCTCGCGACTTGGAGAACAGGGTCTACCTTTCTTCAAGCTACTCAAGCGGCAAGAAAAGTTTATATGGACAACTGAAGCTGATCAAGCTCTTTCTCAGCTCAAGAAGTTCTTATCCAAGCCTCCAGTCCTCACAGCTCCTCTGCCCAATGAAGAGCTCTTGCTCTACATCGCTGCGACTACTAATGTTGTCAGTGGGTATTATTGAAGACCTTCAAGGGAAGTACTCGGGGACGCTTGGGAACAACTCGAGAAGACTTCAAGACTACTCGTGGAGTTAGCTGGAGTACCTTCCAGCCTCGTGATGATTCAAGTACTATTGAACATTGAAGCTTGCAGAACTCGGGGACGCTTGGGAACTACTCGCGGAGACCTTCAAGAGTACTTGGGAGCATCACACTCGACTACAAAGTACTCGAGGGCTTGTCGACCGCGCATCCCTGGGCCCACCACACATGTGGGCCATACCCGGGAGATAAGAACCTGCACACCTGGACTACTCGACTAGTGGGCCGCGGTGCAAGATTACGGTGGACCACAAGACAAGACAAGACGGACAAGGACTTGTACTAAGACTAGGATAGCTTTCTATAACTCGTATAGGCTACTCCGAGTCCTACTCGAATAGTACTCTTGTACCAATCCGACTTGTAACCCTGCCTCCCGTGGCATATAAGGCGAGGCAGGGACCCCTCTCAAAACATACGCAATCAATACAGAGCCACGCAGCATACAGGACGTAGGTATTACGCACATTGCGGCCCGAACATGTCTAATTGTGTGCTCCGTGTCTCACCATCGTGTTCCTGATCTCGGCGAGCCCCACCGCACAATCTACTACTTCGGGTACCCTGTCGTAGGCTCGGTGTCTAAAACACTGACAGCGTCCCATATTTGAGGCCCCGGCCAACGCCGCCGTCACCAGGGCCACCGTTGGCAGTCGATTTCCGTCAACCAAGAACACTTGTTATGTTATAGTTTAGATTTCATTTTGGAACTAACCCGCCACTAGGCATACTAATGATATAACAAGTTCATCGTTGGATGTGTGTTTTGGAGTATAATATTTACGCAGGAATTCATGCACTACATGAGAAGAAATACATTCGGTTCGGAGGACGATTTACATGATGATCAAGAGGCTCCAACCGTGCGTGAACTTGACTCCAAAGGTGGCAAGGACCAATGTGCTTCGAAGAAGAATCTCCGAGGACCAAGATGTAAAGACCGGAAGATCATGCATAAACACCCCTTGACTTGGTCGCGGAGATAATGACGTCCAAAGCCCATATCCGAAGGAGGAAAAACCCCAAAGTGCAAGAAACAACATGTGGCAAGAGACGGAGACGAACCGAGCTGAGGATGGGCCAGGCCGGCCGGCCCAGGCCGGCCGGCCTACCCCCTCTTCGCCTCGGTTCCCGCCGCCTTCTTTCGGTGATAAATTCGCGGAACCCAAATTGTTTCGGGAGAGGAGCCACTCGCGAAAGACGACCAGAGAAGCCTCGGGAGATCAAACACAAGGAAGAGGGTTGATCGAGAGGGTGAAGATTCGCGAGGATCATCACCTAGGTCAACGGAGGCCACCACGAGGAAGGAGGACGCCGGGGCCTTGCCACGGCGCCGCCAGAGGTGAAGGACACCGAGAGACGGACTCCATCGGAGGCATCCACCATGATCAACAGTGCCATGCCTAGCGTCTTGATGGGGTAAAGTAATCGTTTGTCCATGGAGTTGTAATGGATCTTCACATGTAGTCACCCACTCTCTTGTTTAGATCTTTATCTATCATACCTTCATGTTGATGATGCTTAATGTTTAAGGTTAGCTACCATTGCCATCGGGGTTGCTCCCGTAGATCACGTCAACATACCGTGCTCATTAGGGTTAGAGACGATTACCTTCGCGTAGTGACTAGTACGAGGGAAGGGAAACGCTTTACTCTTTGTTCACATCCTTAGATAGATTAGATCGGGGTTTTACCATGTTTTGGGTGATTGCATCTAAAGTACCTAGACTCCATGGGCATACGTCTTTCATACTCGTGAACCACCTTTCTCTTTCTCTTAACATAATCTAGGGTTAGTTTGTCTTTACTTTATAGATTAATCTTTACATCATAAAGTTTTTAATCAACTAAGTTAGTGTTAGGTTAAACGCAAGTAATTCTCTTGCTCCATGGATTGACAAGAACCTAGGGGGTCCCCTCCCTTGGTGAAAAAGGCACCAAGTCATTCCGTGTACTTGCGGTGAAGTTGAACGTGGTTTTGAACCGTCAACAGCCACTGACGCTGGCAGGCCCCAGGAAGCAGAGACGGCCACCCGATGCTTGAACCAGGCAGGCCAACAGCCGCCGCCTAGCCCGCCCAGATGGGCGAGCTGACAACCGCCAGCGACCAGCCCATGGTCCCCGCCGGGGTTGCCGAAGCCCCCGCCATCAGGGTCGTCGGACCTGTGAAGCCTCTAGCGCCGACCTGCCCAGGCACGACGCCGTCGCATGGTCTGGAAATCTCGCCGTCCGCGCGAGATCCACGAACCGCCAGGGGGAGAATGCACGGATTCCCGACGGTTGGGCTAGGGTTTCCCCATGTCACGTGCCGGGGGGGGTGTATTAAGTTTCAGAATTCCATCTACTCTGGTAGGACAAAATAGGCACTATTGTGTCTGTAGTGATTGAAGTTGTATATATGACATTTAAGTTACTGTTAGTTGTACATGTACGGATAGAATTGCGTTCATTAGGGCAACTTTAATGTTTATTCATACCCGAGGTGCAAACTCCGAACACGTCATTGTCTAGTTTTATGGAACAAAACGCTATAACGTGTAGCAAAGGCTAGCACCTTGATGCGGTCCCATAGCAGCGCGCTGCTCTTGCATGCAAGAAAATATTTTTTTATAAGTTAGCTAAGGTGTTTGTTCCGGCTCCCGGTGCCGAAATTTGTCAAGCTAGCACCGGCGCTCCAACGTTTGGTAATGATGGGATGGTCTTCTCTTTCCTCCTAGCACCACCATAGAATACACAGTAAAGCTGCCCTTAGTACCTATTTGATGTGTTTAGACTATGAATGTAATAAGAATACATGTCTAACTGCACAATTTGAATATTGTCCTCAACGTCGTGTAGTTAAAACTCGAGAGAATATTAGGTCTGAAATTCAAGACATGCATTAATTAAACTTAACCCTCAAAGAAAAACACAATTTCTTTCAACAAAGAGTCATCTTTCTTCATGCATATGGATCCTTCAATTCCCTTAATTTTGGGTTCCATCTCAAAAAAGAATAAAAAAGAGCACCCACGTAAGTTCTTTGATTACCTAGCTGATCCAGTAAACAACAGATGGATTATATATATATATATATATATATATATATATATATATATATTCTTCGATTTTACGAAAATAAATAGTCGGATTGGACATTTGCACAAATAATCTCGAACCACCGTGCCAAACTCCTGCCACCACAGACTAAGGCGGTAGGCCACCGCGAACCGCCATTTGCCAATGGCGGTTGGGCTCCTGCCGCCACGGACTAAGGCGGTAGGCCACTGTGAACCGACGTTTGCCAATGGCGGTTGGGCTCCTGCAGCCACGGACAAAGGCGGTAGGCCACCGCGAACCGCCGTTGGCAGCGGTGGTTGATTTATCCGCTACGTGGCACGCTGGTTTGGCACCTACCGTCGTCGCCAACGGCGGTTACTTCTTCCATGCGGGCTCGGGGGAACCTACCGCCTTCTCCAACAGCGGTTGATCGACCGTTGGAGACCTACCGCTCTCTGCAATGGCGGTATGTCCTACCGCCAGCTGAAACGGCGGCAGCGTCCCGCCTATATAAGGGTCGCGGCCCTGCCACCGGGCGGCTGCCCCTCCTCCCCATTCCTTTCCTCCTCTCCCACGTAGCTCTCCATTGCATTCTTCGGTGTAGATTCTCCACATCAGGTATGTCTCTAATACTTCCTTATATAGTTAGTTTAGAAATTCTAAAAATAGTTTAGAAATCCTAGAAATAGTTTAGAAATCCTAGAAATAGTTTAGAAATATTAGAAATACTTTAGAAACCCTAGAAATAGTTTAGAAATCTTAGAAATTGTTTAGAAATCCTAGAAATAGTTTAGAAATATTAGAAATAGTTTACAAATTCTTAGAAATATTTTAGAAATCCTAGAAATACTTTAGAAATTTTAGAAATACTTTAGAAATCTTAGAAATACTTTGGAGATATTATTTCTTTTTTAGAAAATCCTAGAAATACTTTAGAAATCCTAGAAATACTTTAGAAATACTTTAGAAATTCTGAAAATACTTTAGAAACACTAGAAATACTTTGGAGATATTATTTATTTTTTAGAAAATCTTAGAAATACTTTAGAAATAATTTAGAAATTTTGGAAATACTTTAGAAATACTAGAAATACTTTGGAGATATTATTTTTTTTAGAAAATCCTAGAAATACTTTAGAAATTTTGAAAATACTTTAGAAACACTAAAAATACTTTAGAAATACTAGGAATACTTTAGAAATTCTGAAAATACTTTAGAAACACTAGAACCACATGACGTTGGATGGGATATAGACGGAGATGCAGAAGATGGTGGGCCTCAGCCGGCGGTTGATGCAGGCGGTGAACTTCCGCGGTGACGACGGGTTTCTCCTTCCACGCAACCTCTCGTCCTCCAGCAGCTGTGCCTCCACCTCAGCTTCGTACCAGGCACCCTCGTCGTCGACACGTCCACCGCTCGCGCCCACTCTGTCCGCTCCGTACATGTCGCGGTCGAGTTCTTTCTACACCGTCGTCGCAGGTACAAGTTTTTTCATCTTAGTTTGCACGACAAGTTTTTTTTTGTTCATGCCTGACTTCTGTTTTTATAGAGAGACCACCACCGGTACCTACGGGATCGGGGACTTCGTCTTGGGCAGTTCACAGGTTCTGCAGGAGCCGGTGTTTCGTCCACGTCCTTCGGCTATCCCCGAGTTGTCCCCTCCTTTAGAGTACTTCGGAGGCGAAACACCACCGCAGGGTTCGGGCCCCGAGTTTCACTACGCCGACTTTTTGTTCCGCGCCGACGACGAGATCCACCACGACGCGGACGTGATCGGACCTACACAGCTGGCAGGAGTCCCGCTCGTCGGGACCCAGCCGATGCAGGAGCAGCGTGCGGCGATGATGGAGGACTTCCACGACACAGCAACGCGTGCAAGAGCGACGTTGGCGGCGGCAGAGTCGGTGGAGATAGAGGCGCGGGCGACCGGAGGGGGGCGTCCCGTCTGGATCGGCTACTCCCTTAGCGACCGGAGGAGAGGCCGGCCCGTCTGGCTCAGGTGCTCCCTTAGCGACACCGCCCCCTGAGCTGGCGGCCGGAGGACGCGAGCGCCATCCACGAGACACCCTCACGTACCCCACCCACCACACGAGGGCTGCACAGAGGGCGGCGGCGAGGAGGGAGCACCACGGCCCGCCACGAAAGACGAAGTGCAGTCGTATTTAGATTTGTTTTTTTACACTTTTCGTGTAAACTATTTTTGTTTTGTATAAATAATTTATGTATTTTCGTATTTATGTCGGTGTTATTTCGCATCTATAATTTCAGAGAAAACCAAATGAAAAACAAAAAAACAAGAATAAACAAACAAAAACATAAAAAAAACAAACCACATTTATAATTTCAGGGAAAATCAAATGAAAAAGAAATAAAAAAACCAGAAAAAAAAAACAAAAACAAAAAACCAACCGGCGGTTCGGCTGCTGCTAGCCAGCGAGCCGCCACCCAACCCCGGCCTGCCGCCACTGTTGGAAACCTGCTGCTCTGTGCTGCGGCGGCAGGTCCTTACCGTCTTAGTCGGCGGCGGTAGGTTCCTACCTCCGCGTCAAACGGCGGCAGGAGCCCAACCGCCGTGCCAAACGGCAGTTCGAGGCTATTTGTGCAAATGTTCAATCCGATTATTTATTTTCGTAAAATCGAAGAAAAAAAATATAAAAAAGAATTCCAACAGATGGGAGCCGGGAGGGAACAAGAATCGTTGACTGCCCGACTCTCCTGGGCCGTGGATTTCACCTTCTGGGCCGACTGAATACAAACCTCAAAAAAAAAAAAACAGACTCAGGATCAGGAAACGTTCTGGAATTCCAAAATCAAATAAGCATTGTTTAGCAATTCTGATCCCTTTCCTCTCTTGACCCTGACGGCCGCCGGCCGAGCGCCCCCGCGCCGGATCGAAGCGCTCCGCGCGCTGCCTGGGTCTCCTTCCGTCCTTCCTGCGCCGCGTCTCCCATCGACTTAGCTTTTGCTGGTAAGGAATCCCTCCGGTGCGCCTGGATGGATTTCTCAGGAGCCTGATTCCTGTTTTGCAAGTTTGTTTCTTCCCCTGTGAGATCAAGTCCATATCTTCATTCCTGGGACGCTTTCTTCAATCTCTCGATCCATTTTGTAGTGGATTTCATTGCCAACGGCTATTTATTTTTTAAAGAGTTTTGGGGTTCGCCTGTCGAGGAGATACGCGCGTCAATAACACGCCAACTTTATTCTTTTCTGTTCTAGGTTTTTTTTGTTTTGTTTTGCTCCGTGTGCAAATTCGGTTGGTATTATTGCGATCCGCTGGGAACATGGGAGAATGAAACCTGTTGCAGTCATCTGGTAGAAATTCCAGTCCGCGATGCACTTTCCAAATGATTAATTCTTTTGCGAAATTATTTGTTTCAAACTCATGGCCACTGTCTGTAAGCAGAGTTGTGTTATAATAGGATATTTTGCTTTTTATCTGTCGTGCTGATATATTTCAGTATATACATACATGGGTAACACTGCATTGCGGGCTAATCGTGTTCTTCTTATTTGTATGATAGTAATAACATCCTTTTTGCATTTTTCTTTCTTTAGATAGCCAATCCAAATAAATTGTTTCAGCTTCATTTTCTTTTTATGTGTACTGATTTAGTGATATATATTCGGCTTTGTAGGCATTGAGTTGCATCCACAATGTCCCAACTTGGAACATGTTCATTGCCTGGAGCTGCAATCTATGGCACTTCAACTAGGAGGTTTCGTGGTAATTCTTGAATTCAAGCTTCTGTATGTTTTTTTCCATTTTTTATCTGGGTTGTCTCTTTTTGTCACCATACATAAAAATCTTGTGGGATTTAAGGTGCAGTTGGAAATAAAAAGATCAGCTGAACCACAAATGCAATAACAAAGTGTTGGCAGGTGCAAACAAGTAGATTTGTCTCAATACATCTAGAATCAGGACAGATCGTGAAACCACTAGACTTCCTGCAAAAGTTAGCCACTCAGCCATTATGTTTTCTGAGGCTGTACTTAAACTATCTACAGCTCTGAAGTCTGAAGTGTGAACAATTTTTTGTCTCCTGTACTCATTTTTAGTATAGTTAATGTTGTTTTTGGGTAGATTTGTACCATTACTGTTAAATCCATATTAGTTTGTTAATTATACTTCAAAATTTTGCCTTATAAATGCATTGAAACCCAAAGTGTGGTGGTGTCCATATCCGTTCTACTGTACAGGTGAAGAATTTTAATGGTAGTTGGTACCATACTTCTTACCAGCTTTATCTGCAGATTCACCTTTCCTCAAAAAAAAAAAAAAAATCTGCAGATTTTTTTTAAAAAAAAGGCTTAACAGCCCAGCTTTGTTGAAAGCTAGAATAAGTTTGGGAGTACCAGTTTTACAAGAGAAACAGGCTCCAAAAGCCATGCACCTAAAGAAACAGACTCACTCATAACCCCACTCTAAGAAGACCACAACGAAAGCTGATAAGTCAGAACTAGCTTATTACAATAGCCCACAACAAAGTGCAAAAGAGAACCTAAGACAACCCAGCTAACCAGCAAACTGAAGCTAAGAGGCGTCAGAGGATCCTGCTTGATCTTCATGCGCTAAGGATGACAGTCGAAGTTTCAACTTTTGTATCACCAACTCGATCCACTGTTGATCCGTCTCCTTGCTCAATATCTTCCATCTCTGCAGAAGGGAAATGGCACGAAAGATGCCAACATTAGGAGAGGATAACACTATATTTTGAAACACAAGCTCATTGCGAATAAGCCAAAGCCCCCAAGTGAGGCAGGCAACAAGAAACAGAACCCTTCTAGACTGATTGTTTGATAGCTCTCTACAAAGAAGGCGAAGATCTTCAGCATTTAAAGGAGAGTACGGCCAATCAAGAACATCCCGAAAGACACACCAACAGAAAGTTGCTACAGCACACTGGAAAAAAAATGTGAAGATGTTTCTAATTGTCCACAAAGCTTACACTCAATGGAACCAGGCCAGTTCCTCTTTTTGAGTTGCTCAGCAGATTGGATCTTATCATTAAAAACTTGCCATAAAAAAATTCTAATTTTTAGGGGAAGTTTAGCCTGCCATACACACATTAGCCATCTATTAGCAAAACCTGAAAAAGTCAACTCTTTATAAAGGGATGAAGTTGTAAAGGCACCAGATTTTTCAAGCACCCACTTAACAGAATCAATATCATCTAAAAGCTGGAAATGGTCTAAAAGACTGCTCAGCTCAACCATCTCAGACTCTTCCCTGGGACCAAAAGACCTTCTAAAGGATAAATTGATAAACCCATCAGATAACACTCTATGAACCGACCAACTCTGTTGATTATTGATCTCATACATTGTAGGGAAGCAAATTTTTAAAGGACAATCTCCCAGCCAGGTATCATGCCAAAACCTGACTTTCTTTCCATTTCCTACTAAGTATTTCAATCCCCTAAAACAGCAATCCTTAATTTCCTGCAAACCCCTCCAAAATTGGGAACAATTAGTTTTTTGACAGCTGAAGAAACCTTTATCATCCAAATATTTTTTCCTAAGGAGATTACAGCAAGGGTTATCCTCATTGCTCTCAATTTTGAAGATCCATTTAGCTAACAGACACTTATTCATCACTCTAGTATTAGTGAAACCCAAACCACCCAAAAAATCTGCAGATTCACCACTCTTCAACCTAAGCCGTGAAAACTGATGAATCCCATGCACATGCTATTTAGATACGTCATGGAGAATCTATGATAGCACATTTTCCCTTTTTATGAGACGGACATTATGTTCATGTGTAAATACCCTTTCTAGATTAATAGAAAAAGTATATACAAATGCTCTTTTTGGATAATAGAATTTTCCTTCATCTGAAAAAGATAAAGAGAATCAATTGATTGTTTCCAAGTATATCTTTTTTGTTATTTTAAAGAGTATCTGTGATAGAAATACTATGTATTTCTGAATAATTCTCATTGTTTTCTTGCTGTTTTGCAGGTTCACAATTTCAGCAACCTAAGGTTAATCGCATCTCATTTGAACAGAAAGTGTCTTCTAAAGCAACATTGAGAGTACGTAGGAGTATTTCATGAGTTGTCTGTTTCTATCTTACTACATGTAGACTAAAGTTTAAGGGATTGCAAACTAATCAAACTATACATTTTACAAACTATTGCATATTGTTATTGTCTCCATATTGCTATATTAAATTATTCTAAACGATTACTTATGGTCCTATGGTAATTATGTTAGATAACCCACTGCTACTTTGAGATAAATGTGCCAATGGAGACCTCAGTCTAATTTATATCAAGGTTGAAAGGAGTGCGTATTATGAAAGTTTTGCATGCTCAAAATGGATTAGTTCAATTATGAATGGATCATGGATTTGCAATGTTTGCCGGTGAATAACTTGTCTTTGATGTGCCTAATTTCTTAGATACCATCATACCAAGAATGATTACTAAAGCGTCAACTTTTTTTAGTTTTTAAGTACATAATCTGAACTTAAAAATCCAAAATTGAATGCAAAAATGTTAATCTGCATATCTTGTGTCCGATTTACTTCACTGTCAGATCCTTTGTTTGACTACCTTTCCTGTGACCACTGTTTACTACAGAGTGTGAGGTGTCAAGCTACTCAAACCCAAAGCGTCCAAAAGAAATCTTCAAGTGCAACTGTTCAACGTGATAAGAAAGGTTAAAACTTAGAATTCCCATGCTCATAATTAAATTCAATTTATTTAAGTCTTTGAAGGTGAGGTAACTGGAGCTGCTCAAAGAAAGCAGGCAAACTCACGACATTTGCTTACATTCAGCTGTATGATTTACAACTGTTCCAGGGAAAGTCCAAGGGCCAAAGCTGGATGATGGAAGCGGTGGGTTCCCTCCGTTCCGCTTCGGCAAAGGTGGGGGCGGTGGTGGAGGTGGCGGCGGTGGCAGCAACTACTTTGGCGGATTCCTTCTCTTCTCATGTGTGTTGCTGCTAGATTACCTGAAGGAGTTTGAGAAGTATTTGCTTACTCGGAGGCACCGAGCTGGAGACGACGCCAGCAACGGGCTGGTACAGTCGTGACCGCTATTGACCACATCTCACTAGCTCTAGCTACTTGTTTCTGTTGTAATCAAGAAGGCTTCTGGCTGTGGCTGCCATTTTGGAACATAACATGTGACTATCTGAGAAAGATCATGCTGGACTTGAGACTCAAATTACAGGACTGCGGGTAGTTTAAGTAGTTTATGCTCTCTTTCAGATGGACTTCTCAGAAAGATCATGTCGGACTTGAGTTTCAAATTACAGGACGGCGTCAGAGACGCTGAAAGTTCCTGCAACTGGGCTGCTGAGCTGGAGATATGAATCTAGTGCAACGTAGCCTGCCCGTTTCATATGTATCCTATCGTCATTGGTGTGGAACGCTTGCTGACCGGAATGTAGAATCAGTTGACTGGAAATTTGGCATCCGTTTTCTACGGTGGCTCTTGCTTTGCTATTTGCTGGGCATATAAAGGTTTATGATTTTCGAAATTGAGGTGTAAAGCGGGCAGAAGTGCTGCACCATTTCTGGTTGGTTTACGGGGAAATTCCTGGGGTGCAAAAGTGTCTGGATCGAAGGCGAGTGCAAAAGTTGCCATCACTAAACATGTGTTCTGTGAAAGCTGAACCGGTCGGCAGGACCACGCAGCCAGCCCCAAGTCGGTCGGTATGCAAGTTTTTTTTAAGACGTTCAAAACACATTTTTCTTTAAGAGAGGAGAAAAAATTTGCATGTTCGTTTACAGGCACAGGAACATAAAAAGAGATAAAAGGACAACAAAAACGAAGCGAAAAGAAACGTCTAGGCGAAGAACTACATCGTCCTCAACGGGCGCACACCCAGAAGACGAGCAAGCGGAAGGAAGCCCGCACGTACATAAGTCTTACCTCTTCCAGAATCGCAGTCAGTATGCAAGTGGGTTTTCATTTCGGTGCAGTTTCGTATCTCCGTCACGACGTCACGTTTCGACATAGCTTCTTATCGCGTCGTTGCGCGAGCTCACGCGTGGGCACCACGTCGTGTCCGTAACCTAACAGCCTTTTTTCCCTTCTCGTTCGCGCCAGCTCTATTATTGGGAATGGAGCAAAACTATCTTCTACTCTCCCCGTTCTTAAATATATGACGTTTAGGACAAAAAATTTAGTTCATTTGAACTAAATTTTTTGTCCTAAACGTCATATATTTAAGGACGGAGGGAGTATTCTTCAATTCTCCCGGCATAAGTAGGGATACTTTTTGTTTTATTTTTGTTTATTTGGCGGGCTCATGATTTTTTTATACTCAAAATATATTGCAATTATAAGCAGTTTAGAGAGACGATGGGAGAGTACATTGTACTGGACAATGCTGATCTTGGTTTACATTGAAGCAAGTAAAAACAGCATTTTGAGGCATGTTTGCTTTCCATGCTTCTTTAGCTAGAGAGTGTGCAGTCTTGTTGAGATGCCTTGGAATCTTGCTGCATCTATACTGAATATGGGTGTTGCAGTCAATGAAATGGGCAAGTGAAGGCCTAATCCTCCAATCTGCAGCTTGCTGAATTGGGTCTTGCACATTGACGTTGGTCACTACTCACTAGGATCTGAGAGTCTGAATGATACAAGACTTGGGTCAGATGAAGGCCTTGAGCTACCATGGCAGTTGAATGGCTAGAGTTTCAGCATGCAAAGGGTCTTGTGCTCCCTGATGAAGCGCCTGTACGAGGATCTTCAATATTCCGAACCGTGTGTCTCCCTGCAAATGAACTCCTATACCTGCTTTCCTTGGATGATGGCGTTGAGGAAGTTGCTGAATTGCTGCATCAGTAGAGATGCGTGATAAAACTACCGGATCGACTATGAGTAGATCAGCGGGAGAAATCTCTGTGAATGACATATCTCAAACTGTGTGCTCGTCCCTGGTTCTGTCAGTGAGGCTCTGCACTAGGCAGCGACACGCAGTGCCGAGCAGAGAAGGCGACGGCGAGGTCCTGTGGTGGCGAAATGGAGCATCCCGTCGCTTCAGCACATCCCTCTAGATCGGATTAGGGTTAGGAGTGGGGTACTGTGGCAGTGGCGGCGAACCTCGTGTCTTGAGTCGTGGCCCCCCACTCCCTCTTATAGCGCTGCGCGACAGGGGCCCACCAGCCTTCGAAAGGGCTGGGCGTCCCCGATCAGGACGCGAGTCAAGGGCCCAAGGTGGAGAGATCAACCTAACATTCTCCCACTTAATCTCACCATATACTTTTAACTTCTTTTTATATTCCATTACAGATCAGTGCATAGAGCATGTTTCATCGTCACGGTCATTCTCGATTCATGTCAATTCCCGATAGATTTAACAGCTACAACACACATCTCTGTTCTGAAACAGATTCTTTAGCCGTGGGCCTTTTATCGTCCGAAATCATAAACTATACCATAAACTCATGTCGCATATCTATTCTCTAAGCGCACTGGGAGGTAAGCTTTTCGTAAGAGAATCCTCAAGCACTTGCTTGACTCTTATATGCGTAATATTTTCATGTGATTCCGGACTTACTCCTTTACATCATATAACTTTGTGTCAATGTGTTTGGCAACACACTTGACTCGTTGTCATAGGAGTGAACTACTTCAATGGTTATTGCTGTTGTCAACCATTATCAACTCCGGGTATAGGTTCCATTAACCATTTTGCCTGTCCCTCAGCCTCGTATCATGCTATATCATGTCTTTGCGTCATATAGTGTGAAAGTTAGCGACAATTGTGGATTTCGCTACACATTTCACAAATTCTATCTTTGTACTCAAAACCTTTTGAGAGTACTTGATCTTTTCAACTTAGCATGAGACTGATACACTCAACTCCATTCCAGTGATCTATATCTGGACTGGGCATTGCCAAAACAACCCGGATATATGAACTATGTCAGGGTAAGTTCTATCTTTTGCATTCACTGAGCTTCCAACAGCTAAAGCATATGGTACCATATTCTTTTAATCCATTTTATATTGACTCTTGGGACATAAAAGCTCCCAAATCCATTGAGAGCCATGTGTGGTTCGAGGATCGGTGGATGGTCGCTTCCTAGTGTGATGAGTGATTGACAATGTGGTGTGGACTGATTCTTAGCTAAGTATTGCAGGTGCAGGTTGCGGCTTGACAGGTGTTGGTGCAGGTGAAGAACAAGCGTGAAAGGTCGTTGCCGGTGAGGCCTCCAGGTGTGGAGAAGACAAGTAGGCTTAGTTCGAGGGACCCGGTGGCCAGCGGGGTCAAGTGCGGGCCGCATGGTGGCAAGAACAGCAAGATGAAGTCATGGACGGTTTCTTGGTTGAGCCTCAAAACCAAGGTCGAGTCGGGACTACGTGGGAGCCGAGTCATGAGTGGTGATTGACGGAGGCTACACCGAGTTCGCGGGATTTCCGGTGGTTCACCAGAAAACCACTGGGTTCCTTGGTTGATCCACAAAGCCAAGACCGAAGAACCGAAGACGGAGGTGCAGCAGCTCCAGACCGGTCTGACCGGTGGGTCTGACCGGTGGGTACCGGTCTGACCGGTGAGGAGCACCGGTCTGACCGGTGTGCGACGACGCACTCCGGAATCTTCGAAGTGGAGGACACGCGTCGGGATCGCAAGGCTTGCGTCGAGGCTAAGCAAGTTTGCGGTCGCTGGGCATCCGTCCGATGGAGCGAAGACAAAGATTTCCGAATTCGCCCTTGAGGGGCATGTATCCCTAGTTAGCTAGTAAGGGTATTTTCGTCTTTCGGTTGCCTCCATATAACCCAAGTGGTGAGAGGATGGCAGCCATCTCTTGGAACCCTAGCTCATTTGGTTTTCCTATTTTCTCTTCCTATTTTCCTTAGGATTTTCATAGGACTAGCTTGAGAGCTTCATGGTGAGATCTTGTGAGAGAGAAGGATGATCGGGCGGCAAGCTAGACCTTGTATGAACCTCTTTGGTATGTATAGATGATTCGGCGTGGTTCCTCAAAGCTTGGTTGTGTCTTTCCCGTTTCTCCTTTTTGGTGATTTTCGGAGGCTTTTCTTGGTGAATTTCTTGTGGCGGTTTTGAGACCTTTCTCTTTGGGATTTGGTGGGGGATGTATGCATGAACCCCTCGTGGTTCTTTTCCTTTTGATTCCCCTCCCAAATCCATGAGTAAAGGGGCTCGATTTCGGGGTTTTCTTAGCTCTAGGGTTAGAGGCGTTCTTGGTGGAAATCCTTCGATTCCTCTTGATTCAACGAGTTTTGTTGGACCATAACTTGGCTATGGAGTGCCCATGAGGTGTTCCTACTATTCCCAAAGTCTTGTGCGAATCCGTGGAGCGAATCGGGAGATCGGGAGTTGGATTTGGGGGAGTTGACCCGCGGGCGCTGTTCATCCCGAGCTGCCCAGGCGCGACCGGTCTGACCGGTGCTCTTGACCGGTCTGACCGGTGCGAGCCCCTGGTGGGTTTTGTCTCGGGGAACTACCGTGTTCGTGTGGTTTTGTCCCGTGGTCCTGTTGTCCAGTTCTTGGCCCGTTTGGAGTTGTCTTGCTAAGTTTTGTGAGGGGTTTTCCTTCTTGGCAGGTTGTTCTTTGGTTGTGGTTTTTGTTCCAGGGCCTAGAGGAGTCACTGAGGCTTCCTGGAACTTTGCTGTGCATCTGCGGTTTGCCACCGGCCTGACCGGCAGAGTCCACCGGTCTGACCGGTGCCATCGGTCTGACCGGCAGGAGCCATCGGTCTGACCGGTGTGGCACAGACAGCAGGCTATTCAGTTTTTCGCTGTGTGTTTGGGGTGTTTAGTTCGGTTGGTTGAGTTGTTGGTTCCTAGGAATAGTAGCACTCCAGTGGCTACGTGGTCTTGGCCAACTTGGGTAGTTGAGTCGGAGACGTGTGTTGGAAGTCGTGTTCATCTTGTTGGAGTCTCTATCTCCTTCGAGAAGAATTTTTATCGGCTCCCATTCACTCCCCCCCTCTCTGGTTCGCCTAATCGGTCCTTCAATTGGTATCAGAGCCGGTTCGGGTCTTCATTGACTCTTACCAGTGTAAGATCCAAAGATGGCGTATCAGGAACGGGGTTCGGGTCCTCCGCACTTCGATGGGAAGAACTACCAGATGTGGCAGAGGCGGATGGCAGCGTTCCTCTGCGGAAAGGGTCAGATCCTTTGGGACGTTACGGTGAACACAGCTTATGTTTATCCGATGAACTTGCTTGCTCCAGGATCGAGGGATATGTTCGAAGCCAACAACAAGGCGGTCGACTACTTGTTTCGTGCTCTGTGTCAGCCTGAATTTGATCGGGTTCAGACAGAGGACTTAGCCTGTAGGATTTGGGAGCAGTTGAAGGATGCACATGCTGAGAATGCTCAGGTTCAGGCTCGGATGTACGTGACTTACCGGAGAGAGTACGAGAACTTCACTCATCTCCCCAGCGAGTCCGTCGATGCCCTTTTCCAGCGGTTTACGGTCGTTGTGAACAACATGAGAGCCAATGTGGCCGTGCTCCCATACGATGATCATGATAGAGCCGTGAAGCTCTTGCACTCGTTGGATCGTACCGTATGGGACGGGAAGTTTGAGGCTATCGTTGAGTCCGAGAAGTATGACACCTTGACCGTGAATGAGCTGTTCTCGAAGCTCAAGTCGGCTGAGTTGGACCGTGGTATGACAGCCAAGATCGAGAGCCCGACTGATTCTCATAGTCTCGCTCTCGTTTGTGGCAAAGGAGCTAAGTCTAACGCTAACGCATCCTCCAGGATGTACTCTCTGTCTTCTTTGATGTCTTTGCCAGACGAGGAGTTCGACGTGCTTGGAGAGGACGAGCTGGCGTTGCTGACCAGGCGGTTCGAGAGGCTGCACGAGAACTGGGTGAACACGAGGAGTACAGCACGGACGTGCTTTCAGTGTGGCAAGCCAGGACACTTCATCGCCGACTGCCCGGAGAAGACGGAGAACAAGGACGGCTACAAGGACGGCTACAGGCACCGGTCGAGCAGGGACGGCAAGTACCGATCAAGGCGCGATCACAAGCAAAAGAACAAGCACAAGGACGAGCGACGATCGAGGAAGAAGGACGGCCGCGGCAGGAAGGCCCGAGAGATGGTCGGAGCGAGCGACGTCGACTCCAGCTCCGCCTACTCTTCCTCGAGCTCGAGTAGCAGCGAAGATGAAGGTGATCGGCGCAAGAACAAGAAGTCATCCAAGAACTTGAGCGGGTTGAGTTGCTTCGCACGAGATGGCTTCTGTGGCATGGCTCGTAGCTCCGGCAGCAAGAAGAGTCACCAGAGCGACTCGGACTCCGACTCCGAGGATGGGGTATGTGATGAGCTATCTTCTTTGCGCAAGGTGAATGAGGAGTTGGTTGACTTGCTTGATAATCGCGATCACATACTTAGAGAGGCCAAGAAGATGAGGAAACAGCTTAGGGCCTCACTAGAAGATGCTAGGAACCGTGTGGCTGAGCTAGAAACCCAAAACCTAGATGCTAAGCTTGACATTGATTCGCTTAAGGCTTCTCCTGTGGTTTCTGATGATGTTGATTGTGTTGATTGCTCTGTGTACCTAGCTGATCTTACTACTCTTAAGGATAAGCATGCTTCTACTTGTGACGAACTAGATGTGCTTAGAGTTGAAGCGGCTGAGCTTAAGTCTAGACCTGCTTTGCTAGGTGCTTGTACTTCTTGCCCTGTTTTGCATGGAAAGATTGATGAGATGCATGCTTACACTGTTTCGCTTGAAGCTAAGTTGAAAGAGCCTATTCCCACTTCTTGCTCTACTTGTGAATTGCATGCGGTTAAGAATTTGGAGCTTGCACATTATGTTGATCGCTTGCAGGATGAGAATGATGAGCTGAGGAAATGTATGAGCTGGTTGTCGGGTCAGGAGCCTCAGCTTGGTATCATGATAGCGGCTTTCAAACGCTATGATGGTCAGGCACTTGGGGCTGACAAGCTTGGAGAGAACAGTGGTGAGGGAGTTGAGAGAGTTGGAGAGATTCCTATCCCACCATCAAACAGACATAAGAACAAGTTTGAGCCTAAGCCTAACCATCTCAGAAACAAACTTGACACTACTCCAGATCCACCCATATTCCCTCACCCAACAAATAATTTCCAAAAACCTGTGAAGTTTGTGAGCCCAAAGGGAGGTGAGGAAGGAGAGAAGAAGAGTGAGAAGCCGAGTGGAGAGAAACCAAGTGAACAGCCCCATCCCAAGCCTAAACCTAAGCCCGTGCGGTTTCATTGTGACTATTGTGGGAGAGATGGTCACAAGGGCGAGTTTTTCTTCAAGAGGAAGCGTGAGGAGAGAATGGCTAGAGAGTGGGCTAACAAGGATAGGTACCACCCCTTTAATGGTGTACCTGAGCCTCGTATGCAGATGCCCAGGGCCAAGGCGATTGTGAGGACGGTTCCGGCTTGGGGAGACCGGAAGGCAGCAAGTGGGGCTGCTGGCCGAGCCACACCGGTCAGACCGGTGCAGGTCTGGACAGACAGCGGTCTGGTTTTCGTGCTCGTGAGGATGCTCGATTTGGTTCTGGTGGTCGTGGTTCTGGTGGTTGGTCTGGAAAGTTTGCAGGTGGACAGTTTGCTAGGCGTTCTCCACCTCGTGCTCAATATGAGGGTGGGAGGAGTCGTAGCTTTGAGATGGAGAGGAGGAACGGTCCACGGTCTGCTTTTCGTGGCTTTCGTCCTCCTCCAGCTAGAGAGGGTTGGTTCCCTCGTAGTGGTTACCATGGTGGTAGCTTTGATAGGCGTGATGATATGGTTTGTGCTAACCCCACTTTGGAGCAAATGGCTCGGCACTGGTTTTACTCTTTTGGTACTAACCCCAGTGCTGAGTCATTTGTTCACTCACGTGCTCGCTTTTGAATTTCAGGTGGCAGACTTGAGGAACGTTTGGTTGATTGACTCTGGTTGCCGAGGCAAATGACCGGGGACAAGGGGTGGTTCTCAAGTCTCGTCCCGGTGGTGTCCAAGACATACATCACCTTTGGGGACAATGGGCGAGGGCGTGTGCTATCAAAAGGTGAGATCAAGGTAAGTGACAAGGTCACTCTCAGGCGTGTTGCTCTTGTTCAATCGCTCAGGTTCAATTTGCTTTCGGTGTCCCAGCTTTTGGATGAGGGCTTTGAGGTGTTGTTTCGGCCTGGTGGTTCTCGGATTTTAGATTCTCGAGGGGACCTTGTTTGCATGGTCGTTCCCGAGGGTCAAGTGTTTCGAGCTGATTTCTCTTAGTCTTCTGGTGTGGAGCGTTGCTTTTTAGCTGGTTCTTCGAGTGAGTTGTGGAAGTGGCATAGGAAGTTGGGTCACTTGAGGTTTGACCTTTTGTCTCGCTTGAGTAAACTCAATTTGGTCTGAGGATTGCCACGGTTGAGGTTTGAGAAAGAGTTGGTTTGTGCGCCATGTAGGCATGCCAAGATGGTAGCCTCTTCTCACCCGCCTCTCACTGATGTGATGACTGAGCGTCCATGCGAGCTGCTCCATATGGACCTTGTTGGCCCAGCTCGTGTGCGATCTGCGGGTGGGAAGTGGTATGTCCTTGTTGTGGTGGACGACTACTCTCGGTATGCGTGGGTGTTTTTTCTAGAGGAGAAAGGGGATACGTTTGGTTTTGTTCGAGACCTTGTCTTGAGGTTAAGGAACGAGAGGCACGAAGATGCCATACGAGCGATCCGCAGTGACAATGGCTCGGAATTCAAAAACTCTCGCTTCGAAACCTTTTGCCATGACTTGGGTCTTGAACACCAGTTTTCGAGTCCGTATATGCCTCCCCAGAATGGCGTGGCGGAAAGGAAAAACAAGACCTTGTGCGAGATGGCTCGGACGATGCTCGACGAGCATAGGACTTCGAGAAGGTTCTGGGCTGAGGCGGTCAATACCGCGTGCTATGTATCGAACAGGATCTACCTCAGGGTTCACAAGAAGAAAACCTGTTACGAGTTGATGCACGGTCGCACACCCAAGGTGAGTCACTTCCATGTTTTTGGTTGTAAATGCTTCATTTTGAAGAAAGGGAAGAAGTTGGACAAGTTCGAGGCTAGGTCTGTCGATGGCATTTTCTTTGGTTATGCATCTCATTCTAGAGCATTTTGTGTGCTCAATCTTGAAACTAACCAAATCGTGGAGACTTGCGAGGTAACCTTCGACGAGACACAGCCACGTAGTCAGCTTGTTTTTGAGTGTGCAGGTGACGACGAACTTGGCGAGGAGATCTTTCAGGAGGAGGAGCATGAACATGGAGATGATGAAGATGGCGGTGTGGTGCCCGCGGCTGAACATGTACCCACTACTTCGACGACGATCGAGAACGGGCCCTCTCCCACACCTACAACGACAAACCCAGATCAAGGCGAAGCTGCTGTTGAGGGGGAGGTAGCATCAAGGCGAGAACCTCCCCGGCGAGTGCAAGTGGATCACCCAGCTTCGAGAATCATCAGCGACATGAATGAACGTACTACACGGTCGAGGGTTCGGAACAATTCTCATTTCGTTCATGCTGCTTTTGTTGCCACCTTTGAGCCCAAAGACATTGGACACGCGCTATCGGATCATAATTGGGTTAATTCGATGCATGAGGAGTTGGAGAATTTTGAGAGGAACCAAGTTTGGGTGTTGGTTGACCCTCCTCCAGGGTGTAAGCCGATTGGGACAAAATGGGTGTGAAAAAATAAAGAGGGAGAGAAAGGAGAAGTGGTGAGGAACAAGTCAAGACTTGTTGCTCAGGGGTACAGTAAGAAAGAAGGGATCGACTACGAGGAGACCTTTGCTCCTGTAGCTTGTTTGGAGGCGATCAGGATCCTTCTAGCCTTTTCCGTGGCTAAAGGGTTCAAGTTGTACCAGATGGATGTGAAGAGTGCTTTTCTGAACGGTGTGTTGGAGGAAGAGGTGTATGTGAGGCAACCACCGGGGTTTGAGAGTGAGAAGTACCCCCACCGGGTGTACAAGTTGAGGAAGGCGCTGTATGGGTTGAAGCAGGCGCCTAGAGCTTGGTATGGTAGGTTGAGGGGGTTCCTGTTTGAGAGAGGGTTTGAGATGGGGAAGGTCGATCAGACCTTGTTTCTCCTCAGGTAGGGCAGAGATATCCTGATTGTGCAGGTATACGTGGATGATATTGTCTTTGGTGGCTCGTCTAACTCTCTTGTTGCAAGGTTTGCAGAAGACATGAGCAGGGAATTTGAGATGAGCATGATGGGCGAGTTGCAGTTCTTCCTCGGGCTACAAATCAAGCAATCAAAGGAAGGAACATTTATGCACCAAACTAAGTACACCAAGGACATTGTGGGGAAGTTCAAGATGGAGGACTCCAAGGCCATGGCGACGCCTACGAGTACGACTACAGCTCTTGATGCGGACGAGGAAGGTGAACACGTGGACCAGAAGGAGTACCGGAGCATGATCAGGTCACTCCTCTACTTGACAGCGACGAGGCCGGACATCCAATTTTCGGTATGTCTGTGCGCTTGTTTTCAAGCGTCTCTGAGGACTTCGCATCGGCAATCAGTCAAGCGCATATTCAGGTATTTGCGACATACTCCCAACTTTGGTCTTCGGTACTCCGCGTCTTCTTCTTTGGCTCTTCATGGATTTTCAGACGCGGATTTTGCTGGGTGTCGGTTGGATAGGAAGTCCACTTCTGGGACTTGCCAGTTCTTGGGTTCCTCTTTAGTGTCTTGGTATTCCCGCAAACAGTCGAGTGTTGCTCAATCCACTAGCGAGGCAGAGTATGTGGCCGCAGCTAGTTGTTGCTCTCAGCTCCTTTGGATCACATACACCATGAGCGACTTTGGTGAGGAGTATACCCATGTCCCACTTCAATGTGATAGCACAAGTGCCATAAGCGTTGCAAAGAACCCAGTGCTCCATTCCAAAACCAAGCACATAGAAGTGAGGTACCATTTCCTGAGAGACAATGTAGAGAAAGGGAAGATAGCCTTGATCCATGTACCTACATATGACCAACTAGCCAATATTTTCACCAAACCCCTAGATCAAGCAACTTTCACTCGTTTGCGGGGGGAGCTTGGTGTGTGTTTGATTTCTTGAGTTGGTGTGTGGGAGCTCCTTTGTAGCATATGTATAGCTTTCCTTTGTGCATTTCTTGCATTTGGCATGGCATATGTAACATGATGTATAGGCATCTTTGTATCTTAGGTTGCATGCATTTTGTATCGTATGTATTGTTTAGGAAAAGCTTCTCCTATATACATTGTTCACCATGGAATGATATATATGTCTTTGTGAGCTAGTTTGGTAAGCTATGGTTAGTTTGGCTTAGCTCTTGATAATCTTGGGTTATATCCATGGTTGATGGCTATGTTTTTGAAAAATCTCATATGTATGCTCTCTTGTGGGTAAATGCCTTTATATGATCTTGACATGTTTTTGTGACTTGGCTATGCTTAATTTGTGGTTGGATAGCTTATTTTGATCATATGAGGCCAAAGGTTCATTTGCCATCATGAATGTTTAGCCCCCATGCTTGATCTTGTGGAGGGGCATAAGTTCCTTTTTGTCGCAAAGACATTTCATGTACCAATTTCAAATCTGAAAATGAAATGTAAATTGCTTGGAAAATGTGCTCACATGTCATATGTGCTAATTTTAATTTGCTTTGGGTGCTAAACCGTTGCATGATGCCTACCAATGAGAAGTCTCATATCTAGAAGTTGGCACATGGCTCGGTGGCTTTGACATGACATGAGGTGGTTGTGGGTGTTTATGATGGTCTTATGCTTAGAATGGTTGTCCTAGCATGAAGTTTGTGTGGCGTTGCCATTTTGACATGTTTTGCTCATGTTTAGAACTTTGCTCATGAGAGGGTGAATTTTCGCAAAATTGCTCAATTCTATCTTAGCTTCGCCCAATGGTTGTGAAACTTGGTGATCATGCAGTTGATGTCATTACGAAGCTATAGAGTATCTAACTTGCTCATTTGGACATGTGTAGCATCCTATGTTGAATTTTGTCTATTTCAGAAGCTCTAGGTTGCATTTTTTGCATTTTTGGCTTGATTCATGCATTGTCAACAAGGGGAGAAGTTTGAGCATGTTTTGGCCTACTGAATGCATCTAGAAGGTTTTCAGGTAGTTTCGAGTCTTTTCTGGGCTCTGTTGTACACCGGTCTGACCGGTTGAGGTCACCGGTCTGACCGGTCAGAGTGCTGGTCCTGTTCACATGTTGAGCACCGGTCTGACCGGTGGTGTCGACCGGTCTGACCGGTGGTGTCGACCGGTCTGACCGGTCAGAGCTGAGCTGTTGCAGCTGCTCTGTTTCGTGAAGTGGTTCGCATGCATTCGTCCAGGGGGAGTTGCATTGGTTCAGGGGGAGCTTGCATGTGTGCAGGGGGAGCTCTTTGTGGTTTTCGAGCTTTGATTTGATGGTTTTTGCTCTTTGCTTGAGCATGGTTTTTGTCTCGGATGTGTCGAGCCGTTGCCCTTGCCTAAGGGGTCCGAGACTTGTCTTCTTCAAGTGATCTTGCTCTTTGCCTTTCTTTAGCTTTCGATCGCTTGTTGGAGCTTCTTTTAGTCGTTTCTTTTCTTTTCCTTTTCTCTTTGGTTACCAAAACGTGTGTGTTGTCAATGCACTCATCAAGGGGGAGATTGAGAGCCATGTGTGGTTCGAGGACCGGTGGATGGTCGCTTCCTGGTGTGATGAGTGATTGACAATGTGGTGTGGACCTATTCTTGGCTAAGTATTGCAGGTGCAGGTTGCGGCTTGACTGGTGTTGGTGCAGGAGAAGAACAAGCGCGAAAGGTCGTTGCCGGTGAGGCCTCCAGGTGTGGAGAAGACAAGTAGGCTTGGTTCGAGGGACCCGGTGGCCAGCAGGGTCAACTGCGGGCCGCATGGTGGCAAGAACAGCAAGATGAAGTCATGGACGGTTTCTTGGTTGAGCCTCAAAACCAAGGTCGAGCCGGGACTACGTGGGAGCCGAGTCATGAGTGGTGATTGGCGGAGGCTACACCGAGTTCGCAGGGTTTCCGGTGGTTCACCAGAAAACCACTGGGTTCCTTGGTTGATCCACAAAGCCAAGACCGAAGAACCGAAGACGGAGGTGCAGCAGCTCCAGACCGGTCTGACCGGTGGGTCTGACCGGTGGGTACCGGTCTGACCGGTGAGGAGCACCGGTCTGACCGGTGTGCGACGACGCAGTCCGGAATCTTCGAAGCGGAGGACACGCGTCGGGATCGCAAGGCTTGCGTCGAGGCTAAGCAAGTTTGCGGTCGCTGGGCATCCGTCCGATGGAGCAAAGACAAAGATTTCCGAATTCGCCCTTGAGGGGCATGTATCCCTAGTTATCTAGTAAGGGTATTTTCGTCTTTCGGTTGCCTCCATATAACCCAAGTGGTGAGAGGATGGCAGCCATCTCTTGGAACCCTAGCTCATTTGGTTTTCCTATTTTCTCTTCCTATTTTCCTTAGGATTTTCATAGGACTAGCTTGAGAGCTTCATGGTGAGATCTTGTGAGAGGGAAGGAGGATCGGGCGGCAAGCTAGACCTTGTATGAACCTCTTTGGTATGTATAGATGATTCGGCGTGGTTCCTCAAGGCTTGGTTGTGTCTTTCCCGTTTCTCCTTTTTGGTGATTTTCAGAGGCTTTTCTTGGCGAATTTCTTGTGGCGGTTTTGAGACCTTTCTCTTTGGGATTTGGTGGGGGATGTATGCATGAACCCCTCGTGGTTCTTTTCCTTTTGATTCCCCTCCCAAATCCGTGAGTAAAGGGGCTCGATTTCGGGGTTTTCTTAGCTCTAGGGTTAGAGGCGTTCTTGGTGGAAATCCTTCGATTCCTCTTGATTCAACGAGTTTTGGTGGACCATAACTTGGCTATGGAGTGCCCATGAGGTGTTCCTACTATTCCCAAAGTCTTGTGCGAATCCGTGGAGCGAATCGGGAGATCGGGAGTTGGATTTGGGGGAGTTGACCCGCGGGCGCTGTTCATCCCGAGCTGCCCAGGCGCGACCGGTCTGACCGGTGCGAGCCCCTAGTGGGTTTTGTCTCGGGGAACTGTCGTGTTCGTGTGGTTTTGTCCCGTGGTCCTGCTGTCCAGTTCTTGGCCCGTTTGGAGTTGTCTTGCTAAGTTTTGTGAGGGGTTTTCCTTCTTGGCAGGTTGTTCTTTGGTTGTGGTTTTTGTTCCAGGGCCTAGAGGAGTCACTGAGGCTTCCTGGAACTTTGCTGTGCATCTGCGGTTTGCCACCGGCCTGACCGGCAGAGTCCACCGGTCTGACCGGTGCCATCGGTCTGACCGGCAGGAGCCATCGGTCTGACCGGTGTGGCACAGACAGCAGGCTGTTCAGTTTTCCGCTGTGTGTTTGGGGTGTTTGGTTCGGTTGGTTGAGTTGTTAGTTCCTAGGAACAGTAGCACTCCAGTGGCTACGTGGTCTTGGCCAACTTGGGTAGTTGAGTCTCCGACGTGTGTTGGAAGCCGTGTTCATCTTGTTGGAGTCTCTATCTCCTTCGAGAAGAATTTTTATCGACTCCCATTCACTCCCCCCCTCTCTGGTTCGCCTAATCGGTCCTTCAATTACCCTTGATGATAGGAACAGGCGTAGATTTACTCGCATGCATACTATATTTCTTTGCATCTTTTCTAAGTATGCCTCTTGCGATAGTTTCAATGCCCCTTTTTCTTTATCTCGGTGAATCTCAATCCTTATAGTGAAAGATATTCACGGAGAACTTCCTTTTGAACTTTGAGGACAAGAACTTCTTAATCTCCTTTTACAGCATATTGACATCATTACTAGCATGTAAAATGTCAAGCACAATTAGGAAATGAATTTCCCATTCTGTAACTTTGTACAAATGTTATCCTCTTATTCTCTTTTAAACCCAAAATTAACAATTCTTTTATCTTTGAAAGTTATCATTCATAAATGATTTCTTTAGGTAGCATTCCTTTTCTCTTTTACTTTTATAGCAAAAACCCATAGGTTGTGCCATGTAACACTTTCATCTAATGTAACTCAGATCATGATGTGTCGCTAGATTCATTATAGTCCATTCATTCTCTTTGCACAAAATTTTTTTATTTAAGATGTGCTTTCTTTATTCACATATTCCCTTTGGAGTCACATCAAGACTTGTAGACCCATTACAGCCTACTGTTCGGACTCTATTGAGAATTACTTCTGAGTCCCAAGCTTCCTCAGGATTCAACAATTTCTTTTTATCGAACAAGCGCTTCTTATGTTTCTTTATATGAGGTCAAGTCAACCTCCATGTGAACTTTTCTATCTTTGCAATCATCAGAAAAAACTGATCTTTTGACTCTTTGAGACCTTCTAGAGGCCTCAACCTCTGGCACATTGTGTGCCTCAACTTTTGGTACACCTACCATATGGGGCTGCAGCAGCTCTCCCAATGTACAACAATGGGTTTCAATGGATCCTGAAGGACAGGTTCCATGTCTTCACTCATTGTTATCACGGGTGTTGAGCAAATAGCTCCTGAATCATTGAAGTGAGCACATATACCCACTTCTCCTCGAAGTCAATTTCTCGATCTCACCATGCTCCCCCTGATTGCTCTCATATTCCAAGAAGACAATGTGTCTTGTTAGAAATAAGACTTTTCTTTCATCTGGATGGCCAACAAAATGCCTCCCCCAGATCTTTCCATCTATTATAAAGATAGTGTATCATTAAACTTTCCTCCTTTTTTTCTTTCATCTGGATGGCCAACAAAATGGCTTCCCTAGATGTTCCCATCTATTACAACGATGGAGAATATTTAAACTTTTCATTTGGGTTTGTTCTGTCACCATCTTGGTCACATCGCTATCCTCCTATTAGACCTGTGAAAGTGCAGACTTTTAGCTATTTCTTTTCTTTAGGGGTATCGTTATTATGATCGTCGTACTCCCCCAGACAATCACATTTATCTTCTATAAATCACTCTAAATGCATGATATGCATTACATTTATCACCTTTCTCCCCCTCGAAATGTGACATGAACTTTTCTGCCACAATTTCGAAAGTTTGGGAAAACTATCATTACTTCCTTTATCTACATGAATATATCACATGAGATAAAGTCTTCTTAATTCATATGAGAGTACACTTTTGCTCATTTCACTTTAAGAACTCACCGGAGTCCTTTATATCAGTACTTTTGTAAAACAAGTTTACATATCATTCTTTATCTTTAGGTTCGCATATCACTTTCTATTCTTTTAAACTCATTGAGTGCTTAACAACTATAATACGATATGTATGTTCAGTACTAGGATAGCATAGGAGCTACTCCTAAACTTCTCTCCCCAGTGTGGGAAAAACCATAAGCACATGAGTCATTATATCTTTCTCCTGCCATGCAGGATGAGTCCTTTGCCAAAACTTTTCCCGATAAGTGGGATTGACCAACACAAATATTATGCCAACTTTACCCCATTATGCGGGTATTTTCTCAGAACTTTCCCGCCATGCGGGTATTATTACAAACTTTTCTCGCCGTGCGAGAGTCACAAACTTTCCCCTCCATGCATGACAAGATCGGTTCTCTCGTCCGCATATTCAATCATCAAATTCAGAAATAAATCTGAATAAACTGTAACACACATATGCTTAATCCAACATTGGTCAAAGTAAACATACATATGACTTATTGCAACTTTATCATGATGACTGAACTGGAAATAAATTCCTCATCATAAAGAGTACAAAAGAAAATATTTCTCAAGACTCTCAGTGACTATCTCTTTTCTTGGATCAATATCCATGAATCTTTACTTTTGAAGCCATTTTGTGAAGAGAACATAGTCCCTCGTGCTATGGTCTTCTTTCTTTGTCATCTTTTGAGTCACATGTACTCAACACACTTTTCTTATTGCTTTCATGAATGAAAGCAGAAAGGTCTTTTGTCTGAGAAAATATTTGATAATAATCCAAACTTTAAACTTATGAAACTTTGAAACTTTATGTTCTATTCTATACCATCGTTGGGCAGAAAATAGAATAAAACATCAATTATTCATTTACATTAATTCCATATCATAACATTGCCATCATCAACGTTGGTCAGAAAAAGACAACATCATGAAACTTTAAATTTAGAATTAATACTTGTCAAAGGTATTTCTAAAAAAAATTCTCTATTCTCTGAACAAAATTTCCCCTTGGTTCAAATTTCAGTAGAGATATCAAACTTTGCACAAACATTGGCAAAACCAAAACTAATGTAACAACTTTATCTTTAACTTTAACGTGGATCTAACCCACAGAGAAAACTTTTCAAAATTGTTCTTTCAATTAAATTTTCTCGTTGGTTCCAATTTAATTGAAAGATAAACATCATAATAGACGCAGAAACAAGAAAGCAACATTTCTTGATCTTTATTTATTCTCTGATAATTGATCCTTTGATACAAAAAATATCAGAGACTTTAAATGTAAACATAATACTTATAAAATTATAATATTGTTATCATCAACGTTGGTCAGAAAATAACAATACTATAGTTAACTTTTAAATAAATATCTTTCTAATCCACTAATCAAATTTCCAGTTGGACCCAATCCAATTAGAGGATGACACTTTTACTTTGCAGTGGAAAACTTTTCTTTCTTTCCAGAAGTAATCACACTTCTAAACATTTCTTTACACTGGTTAACTCTCTAAACAATTTATCTCGTTGGTTCAAAATTGTGTAGAGGTTAAAACCTCGACAAACTTGCCAAAAACTCTGCTTTAAATTAATACTCCATCAGAAGTATTTCTCCTTTACATTATTTTTCTCTAATAAACTTTTCGCTTTAATTTCTTCGAATTAAATTAAAGGAACAACAATTTAAACTTTTTGCAGCAGAAACATGAATTAAAATTCATGGAAAACATATTATTTAAAAGCATTCTGTCACTTTCATAATTTCTCAACAATTTTCTCGTTGGTTCCAATTGAAAAGAGATTATAACTATACAAAATTCAGTCAAAAAATTGCTTCTAAACATCTTTAAACAAAACACAAACCTTATTGTTCATTACTGTTTAGCCGGCCCACACGATAATGCGGCCCATGATCACCTCCCTTTCGCCTATCTGGGCCTGTGGTCCAACAGCCAATGGCTGGGCCGTCGAACCGGCCCACGCACCGCTTCCGCCTGGGCCAAAAGCCGGCCCACAAGAGCTCGTGCGCTGATGGCCGTCCGTCGCCACAGATCGAAGATCCGACGGCTATCCGCACCGTTCGCTAGAACAAAACTCCGACGGCCGGCTCCCCTTAACCCTAGCCCTATTCCTTCTCCTCCCCCGTGCCTCACGCACACATCTCTGGGTAGCGGCGGTCGGTGACGGGTTCGGTCTTGCCCGTGGCTGGCATGGCGCCGACGACGGTGACGTCGAGCGCCTCCCTGGCTCGAGCCCGCGGCCCGTTCCCCTTTCTCTGCTTTCTTTTCCCCTTCCCTTCTTCCCTAGCCTCGCGACGGCAAGTCCTAGAGAGTTGGCCATGGCAGCCGAGAGGGTGGCGGCGCCGCCGCAAGCCCCCTCACCGGCGCATGTGTTCGCTTGTTGGTGAGCGCACCACTGTCGAGTGGCTTTGCGTCGGTGCCCTTTCCCCTGAGCCTGCAGCTGAGGTACGCTGGACGGCGTGGATCTCCTCCCCTAGCTGCTCGGGTGACTCACCCGCACGGCGTCAAGGCAACGGCCGGCGGTGACGACGGCGAAGGTAAGCCCCTACAGGTAGGTCCTTCTCTCCCCGTCAACCTTTGCTTTTCAAGATCTAGGGTTAGGGTTTCAACATTCGACTTTTCTTTTTCGATTCGCAGATCGACTTTCCTCTGTTCTTCTTTCTCTTCCCAAGCATAATCTACAACCTAGCATAGCTCTTGATACCATTGATAGAACTACCGGATCGACTAGGAGTAGATCAGCGGGAGAAATCACTGTGAATGACATACCTCAAACTGTGTGCTCGTCCCTGGTTCTGTCGGTGAGGCTCTGCACTAGGCAGCGACGTGCAGTGCCGAGCAGAGAAGGCGACGGCGAGGTCCTGTGGTGGCGAAGTGGAGCATCCCGTCGCTTCAGCACATCCCTCTAGATCGGATTAGGGTTAGGAGTGGGGTATTGTGGCAGTGGCGGCGAACCTTGTGTCTTGAGCCGTGGCCCCCACTCCCTCTTATAGCGCTGCGCGACAGGGGCCCACCAGCCTTCGAACGGGCTGGGCGTCCCTGATCAGGACGCGAGTCAAGGGCCCAATGGACTGGTGGAGAGATCAACCTAACAATGCGCACACCTTGTAGAGGTTGTTCTGTCAGAGATGCTATTTGCATGGCTGGTGCTACCATGTCTGTTTGCCTGTTCTCCAAGTTGTATTTAGTGATTGTGTTTATGTCGGCAAGAGTGGCGTGTATTACCTGAGTCACTGTCCACGATTTGTTGTTGAACCTGTAATCATTCCTTGCTTTCCATAGGAACTAGAGGGTGGTGAAAACTCTTTGCCTTTCATGCATGGAACAACAGGGTGGTGTATAGATGTTACATGTTGTTGTACGTTGTTGGTTCCCTGAGGTTTCGATCCGTATGGAGAGGAGGAGAACCTGCAAACCAAACTGCTCTTGCGAAATTGTAGCTCAAAAAGAGATGTTCGTCTGTTTCCAGTTCACCACACCTAGTGCAGTTTTTATCTATGTTAGTGGAGAAGAGTACAGCACTCTCTCTCTCTCTCTCCTGAAGTGAGAGCTTGTCTGATGAGGTGCCAGGCAAAGGCTTTGTATCTTGGTTGTAAAGTTTTGTGTTTCCAAATTCTGTTGAGGAGAGCCTGAGCCTGATTTGAAATGTATCTGTTACCAGAGGTAAGAGTCTGAGTAGTTATGGTAGATATCAGATGTTTGTAAGCTTCTTTAGTCATGCATTTCCCTGAGGTGGAAGGTTTCCAGCACAAAATGTCAGTTTTATTATGATTGGACATGTGTATTTGCTGCACAGTGGCTACTACTTGAGTGTCGAAAGTTTGGATGATTATGTTAGTGTCCCAAGATTTGGTTCCATTAATCCAGAGATCAGAGATAGTATTCGACGTTGTTTGTGGGTGCACTGTCCTGAAGATGTGAGTGTATGTTTTCCAGAAAGGAGACCATGGTTGATTCCAAATATTTGTATTTCCTTGTGAGATTGGGTAGAAGTAATTGTCATCTAGGTGGTGTTAAATTTTGAGGATGGAGGCCCAAAAAGGGGGATCTTTGAGGATGTTTGGGTGCATTCCAGAAGGCAGTGTTATGGAAGTATTTGGATTTGAGGATGGAGGCCCAAAAAGGGGATCTCGAAGGATGTTTGGGTGCGTTCCAGAAGGTAGTGTAATGTTCAGAGGCAATAAACCAAGCAATTTTGATTAGAAGATTTTTATTGACATTTTCTAAGTTCTTGAAGCCTAACCCTCCCTCTTCTTTTGGTTTGCAAATGTCTTCCCAAGCTCTGAAATTAAAAGGTTGGGTGCCATCTTCTTCTTGAACTCCGGCCCACCAGAAATTCTTGATGATCGCAGTGATTTTGGCAAGGAGTTTTTTTTTGGTGAAAAGAACATGAGCCATGTAGTAGATTGGAATAGCTGCAAAAATAGATTGAATGTAGGTTATTCTACCAGCATGATTAAGAGAGTTTGCTTTTAGGGTAGTTAGTTTAGTTTTGAATTTGTTGTAAATGAAATCATAGGCTTGGATTCTGTCAGTATTGTTAATAATGATGGGGTGGCCAAGATGGATGGTGTTTGGTTGGAGATCTTGCACATGGAAGACAATTTTGATATGGGTCTTTGTGTGTTGCTCAACATGTTTGCTGAAAAGGAAACTAGACTTGTTCCAGTTAGGGGTCTAGCCTGAGGCTGCACAGAAGTATTGTAAAATAGAGGAAATTTGTTGGACTTCCTGAGTTAGCTTTTCCACAGATGATGAGGTCATCAGCAAAAAGGAGAGAATGAATTGGGGACAATCTGGTCCAAAGTTATTCCTGACAAGTGGTTATCCTGCATAGCTTGTTGAAGGCAGATGGACAGCTCGTTGATGGCGAGGACAAAAAGATACGGAGATAAAGGACGACCTTGCCGTATTCCTCTCTGAGCTTGAAATCGACCAAAAGGCTGACCATTAATTAAAATTGAGAAGCTTGTAGTTTCCATGCAAGTGTGAATAAGGTCGATGAAATGGCCAGGAAACCCTTGTCGTCGAAGCGCTTGAACGATGAAAGATCATTCTATGCGATCAAAGGCTTTTGCTAGATCTAGTTTAAGCATGAAACCTTTTTGTTTCCAAGAGGACATATGGAAGGAGTGTGCTATTTCGTGAGTTATGATAATGTTGGTGGTTATGTGCCTACCTTTCACAAAAGCATGTTGTGCATGATGGATAAGGTGTGGGAGATGGTTCTTGATTCTTTCAGCTAATGATTTAGCAACAACTTTGTAGAACACATTGCACAGGCTGATAGGTCTATAGTATGCCTTGGGGAATGGAACAAGAATTTTTCTTGGGAATTAGAACAATGAAAGTATTGTTGACATGTTTAGGAAGCATACCCGTGGTGTAGAATTTTGTGATCAGTTGCATGATGTCTTGTGCCATCCAAGGCCAAGCCTCTCTATAGAAGGCCACATTGAGACTGTGTGGCCCGGGGGAGGCATCTCTTCTCATCTGCTTCAAAAGCTGTGTAACTTCCTACAAGTAAGGTGTTGACATTGTGAATTAATCTTCGATAGAAACATGTGCTTGTTCAGTTGGTTGGCCTTCGGTATTGGGAAGCTGTGTGGTGAAGAGGTTGGAGAAGTATCGAATTACTATTGCAGCTATTTCTTAAGGTAGAGCTTCATGATTGCCTTGGTTATCAAGCATGAAGCTGATCTTGTTTTTCTTGTTCCTCTTGAGAATTGCTTAATGGAAAAATCTTGTATTTCTATCAGCTTTAGGCACCCATTGCTTCCTGAATCTTTGTTGACGGTACTCAGCTTGTTTCTAGAGGAGATGATGGTGTTGGAATGTTAAGGTTTGTTAACTATGATTTCTGTTGGCTGGATGCACTTTCTAAAGGTCTGTGAGCTGTTGTTCAATGCTTGTGAGTTGTTCGTGAATTGGCATTTTCTTCTTGCTCCAAACGTTTAGGTCCTTTGCAAGAGCGAAAGTTCTCTTGCGAAAAGGTTGATTATTTGTTGCTTGCCATCAAGTGGAGGCAAAGTGTTGAAATTCTTCCTCCAAGATCCACCAGTTTTCAAACCTGAAAGGTTTCTTACTGTTTGTTGCTGATCCTTGCAAAATTGTGAGAATTGGACCATGATCACTATAAAGGATAGGCAGGTGGTAGATTGTTGTTCTTGGAAGGAGTTGGCACCATCCTGGATTTGCTAAACAACGATCAAGACGTTCATAAGTGGGGTTAGTGTTAGTTCTTTTATTAATCCATGTGTAAGCAGGTCCACTGAAACCCAAATCAAACAACCCACATTCTTTTACCGATGTTGGCGGTCGATTTCCGTCAACCTAGCCATGAGTTTACCTTCAATGTTGGTATTAATCTGATATTCACACTAACGATCCTAACCCCTATTATATGTTAAGTTCGCACTCGCGAATGGTTTTTGGAGTTTATTGTTTACACATCAATTAAGAGCTTAAATGAGGACTTCCGGGTAAAGTTCATCAAGGGTTTTACAAGAAGATCATGGAGCCCGGCACAAGTCAAGACACAAGATGAACATAACTCCAAATGAGCCAAGGACTAAAGCGTGAAGCAGAGAAGTATCGAGGATCTAGAAGGAATATGCGGGAGTTCATGCGCCAAGCACCCTTATCTAAACCGCGAGGAAAATGACGTCAAGGACCCACATGCAGCTCGGCAAAAACTCAGGAAGACGCGAGAAGCTTTGGGAAGAAAACTGGGGGCGAACCGGGCCGAGGAGGACCGGTCGGCCTGGCCCTCTTCTGGGTCGGTTTGCCGCCCCCTTTGACCTAGCACCCCCTCATGGTATTTATAGTCCCCGTGCGAAGTACCACGTATCAAGCCATTCGTCATTCGCTGCCGAGGAGCAGAGAAGCTAGAGGGACACCATCTCGGAGAGGAGGGTCGTGCTAGTTGTCTAGGGTTACCCTAGCCAGTGTGGGAACCTTGCAAGGAAGACCACGTTGGAGTTCCAGAGCTTGAATCAAGATCAAGGTAGGATTCTGGTTGTGATCTTGTTCATGTAAACACTTATGATGAAGTCTTTATGAATCCAATTTCTAGCGATCGAGTACCTTCTTTTATGATTCTTGTTCTTGCTTGGGTATTTTCTTCCTCAATCTATTCTCGAGATAGATTGTATGGGATGTTCTTGTAGCCGCGGTGGCTAGAGGTGCATACCCGATCTACCAAGTAGTTCAATGCGCTCCTTGTGAGCGTGCTTTAAGATTCGACCGCGAAGCAAGGGGAACATCGTGACAGGATGTTGACACCGAGTACGGCGGGGCGACTTAGGGGGTTTGACCGAAGGTCAAGGTTTAAAGATGCTTTTAATGAGATTCGTGTGGTTTTCTTCATCTATCTTGCTCGGAACTACAACATAAGCACGATCTAGGCTCTCTAGATCAGTTTTCTCTACGCTATCTCTCGCTACCTCTTGTGATCTTAGTAGATTAGATGCATTCGAAACTTCTTCAAGATGCAAGTGTTTCTCGGTTATTAGATTGAGTCTTGCGTTGCACATGTTTCACGGATTCGATACCTTGGGTGATACTCGAGGGAAAAAGGTACTACATGATCTGTAAGCTTGCGGTGAACCTTGGCGCATTATTGAACCGTCAACAAGCCCTTTTTGTGGCGCCGTTGCCGGGGAACAAGTAATCAAGATCCAATCTAGTATCTCATTTGTAAGTATTTTCAGTTTTCTTTTTTATTTTCTTTTGCATCTATTAAACTTTGATCATCCTCAAAAATCAATCTAATCTAGTTTTTGATTAACTTTTTGTTTATAGTTTTCTCTTTTTAGATCTTTTGTATATTTTTTTATCGCTAACCTTAACAGGAGATGGATGGCTACCTCTCCAACAAATCAAAAATTTTGTGGATGATCCAGAAAAAATTTACAGGCAAAGGAGACGTGAAGCACAAACTAGGAAGTTGGAGATTGATCTAAAAGCCAAGGGTGAAGGATCGTCGGGATCTCCGAAGGAATCACCACCTCCAAGTCCAAAGAAGGAATCACCACCTCCAAGTCCGAAGAGAGATCAACCTCAACCGCCACCAATGGCACAAGAGAGGAAGATTGGGGAGCTTTGCATCCCGGAGCTGATTGATCTACCCATCCTCAACCTAGCCGACATCGGAAGACCGTTCGAGATCAAGACTTCACCCATCCGTATGGTGCAACATACACCTTTCACCGGTAAAGAGGATCCTAACCTTCACATTCAAGCGTTCATTCAACTTTGTCAGACATTCACAATGGAAGGTCGGGATCAAAATCAATTGAGGGCAAGGCTTTTTCCGTTCTTACTACTTGGAAAAGCCTTGCAATGGTTCTACACTCTACCGGTGGAGACGGTGCAAAATTGGGAAGCGTTGATCAGAGCTTTCATGAAGGAGTATTATTCGCTAGGTAAGACTCAAAGCTTGCGTAACAAGATTGCTATATTTGCTCAATATCCAACGGAGACTATCGCGGAAGTTTTCGAGCGTTTCAATGAGTACACCCGAGCCGTGCCACGTCACAAGTTCCTGAAGGAGGACCTCATTCAAAAGTTCTATCAAGGGCTCAATCTAGCATCGAGGACCGTAATTGACGCATTGGCTGGAGGGTCTATCATCGAGCTTACTCCGACGGAAGCATTCACTCTTTTCAAGAAGGTTGCGGATAATGATACATGGGCGTCATCCAGACGCTTACTTTCGGTTCAACCCACGGGCAATGTTAAAGGTGTTTTGCAGGTTGAAAAGGAGGAACTCCTAGAAGGAAAGATTGAGTCACTCATGAGGAGGTTGGAAAAGATGGAGCTAGAAAAGAAAGCAGCCAAAGACCTAAAGGCTGCCGATGCAAGATCCGCGTGTGAAGAGTGTGGGGAGTACGGCCATGTCCAAAAAGATTGTCTGGAGGAAGCAAAGGTGCTCGACTACATGAGGAAAGGATATTCGCCAAATTTCCGCTACGGGCAAGGTAGACCTCAATTTAATGCAAGTTCGTCCATTCAAAATATGGTGCCTCTTCATATACAATTGAAGGATTTCATGGACGAGCAAGCTAAGATCAACAAGGACACCATCACTAAGTTCAAGGCTATGGATGAAATATTGGAGAACATCGATGGCAAGGTGAAGAAGGTCGGGAGCTCCAACCATCAAGTGCTCAATATGATTAAGATGTTAGAGACGCAAGTGGGACAACTTGCTGGGCCCCTAACTGCTAATGAAGGAAGATTGTCGGGGCAACCCCAAGGTCCCGAGACGACGAAGGCTATTCAAACTCGCTCGGGAAAGGAGACGGAGGATCCCGAACTTCCAGCCGGAACAAGGAAGCCTAAGCCAACCGTCGAGGTGGAGTTGGACATCTGTATAGAGTGACGAATGTAAGTATTCTGATGAAAGAATGTGCACAGGGATAGATTCTCATAGCTATAAAGTGAATTGCATGCAAAAACCACACTAAGGATTCCAACTTTCATCAAATTCTTAGGTAGATACCGAGGAACAAGTCTGATCCTTAAGGGGGAAAATTGGGGTAGCCATCTATACAAAGGTACAGAGTATGCCTAAACTCAAACGAGCGTGACATACAAACAGCATAAAGTTCTGTTGGTTGTGAACAAAAGTTCATAACTCAGAAACTACAACCCCAAAATTTTCTAAATTTTTGTAGCAACTTAGCAAGGTTATGAGGCACATTTTTGGTATTCAAAGGTTGAGCTAAAAAGATTTGTAAGGTGCTCTAAAGATACCGGTTCAGAGTGAGGTTACCAGGAGAAAACAGCATGACAGGGTGTCACTATTTCGTGCATAACTTGAGATGTATAGTGGCTATGATCATGAAATTTTTACAGCAACAACTAGATTAGATATGGAGCAACTTTGGTATAGATCATCTAGTCATTTTATTTTTAGAACAGGGGGTAAAAATTAAGCAAACCGATACATCTACTTGATGACCAAGCAGCAAGCAAGCTATACATGCAACCTATATTCAAACATCAAGATAGCAAGGTGGCACCTAGAGAGCATACAACTTGATTGTAAAATTTTAGGGTTCAACAAAATTTTAACATGATGCAAAAGCGTCACATACGACCTCACATGGTGATTAAGCCAAAAATCGAAGTTAGTGTCGGTGGCAAGGCTCATATACTTCTCTCCCTATAATAACTAGTCGGAGCTACACATTGATCACATAACGATCGTACGAAATGTGGTTAGTGTACCTGCAGAAAAGAACCTTCCGTGCCAGCACGTCACGGAAGCGTCCACATACATTACCATTCACTATAGAAATGGTACCCATGCATTTTGCACCGCATGGACGGCGTCCAACCTGAGACACGCCCCTTTTGAATGGAGGGTGTCCCCCTTCGCATGTTCGTAATGCGGGATCATGCACACGTATAGCAAAAAGTGGCGACATCACAACCCATGACATGTTCATCTTGAATAGAACATGACATCCTTCGTATGACTTGCATACGGCAGCACATGTATAAAACACGTGCACATCCAACCGAGAAGATAGGATCCGTTGAATGGATTGCCCTATCAACCCTCGCATACTCGTGATGCGGCACAACACACGCATGAAACACGTGGCTTAAAAAGTGCTGAAAGTTAGCATAAATAAACCATAAATACTTAGCCAACTTAAAAGAACCCAAAATTCCCTCTAGGGCCTTTCGGTCTAATCATTCCTTAACGATCCAACGTATTTTCAAAATCCAATCAATCTTGGCAAGTTTTAATTGTAAATCATGTGATTCGTATTAAACTAATTACTCTGGTGTATACGGATGCTCTGGTACCAACTGTGACAACCCCACCCGAGATAAGTCCGTACTCTCACCTAAACCAATCCACTTTGGTCATTAAGTGATAATAAGGAATCATCTCGTTGAGTGTTATCGGGTCAAGCCCGGTAAATCACGTGAATCAACACACAGAGGATCGAACACGCATACATTAAAACTCCCACGAAGGAGAGTCCATAGTACCTTACAATTTAAGACTAATCTTCCCCGTAGGGTCAGCTATTACAAATCATAGTTCATAATATGATAAACCATGGTTCAGAGTTTTAAAAGACAGCGGAATTAAACTACGATAACTTGCCATCATGGGAGGCCACCCATAACACCATTATTCTTCGTCATCCACCCGTTCCAGCTCCCAGTCGGGTAGGATTTCACCAGTCCAAACATTTTCACCTGAAACACTACAAAAAAATCAGGTTTTCATGACAAAATGATATGGTCATGTAAAGTGCAGAAACTGTCATAGAAAGTATCTTATGACGAAAATCCACCGTCACAAGGGTCGTCACATATCGACCGTCGCTAAATGTACCTTGTGACGAAAAATGGTGAACCGTCACATAATGTGTGGACCTTATGTGATGGTACGTTATAGCGTCATATATTGTTGACTTTATATGACGCCTATAACTGTCACATAATGTTGGTCAAACTGTCATATTCCTGGCCCATTTATTTTTTTATTACCATTCCTGGCCCATTTGTTTTTTGGATGCTGGCCCATTTGTTTTTTTTTCGAGGATGTTGGCCCATTTGTTTTCTTGAATGCTGGCCCTTTTGTTTTGTTTAGGATGCTGGCCCATTTGTTTATGGGCCAATTTTAAATATTTCAGCAAATAAACATTTCAGCCCATATAATTTCAACCCACTCAAAACAACGATTTCAGCACAAAAAGAAAATGTTTGCAACCCACTTATCAGAATTACAACATATTATATACAAAATCTCAGGTTACAATCTAAGCACATGAAAATGGCTGGCTACATTCTTGTCCCCATCTTGCATCCAACAATAATCTGCAGCCAAAATAAAATATGCATCAGCACATATCTCTGGCTGCTATGAAACATCAATGGAAATAAGCAGCTAGCAGCCTGAATCTAATGTACATATATACAATGAATAGGAGTGTCTACACATGAAACATTGGAACTTAGATAGTGCTTATCTGAACCAATCTATTTCTCATATATATAGTTTTTATCCTGAATAGCTCGAAATAAAGTAGATTTAGTATATATCTTGCTGTCACCACTAAAGCTCATACAACAATGTTCAATATTTGGCATTGCATTACCTTGCAGGTCCTATTTTTCAACCAGTTGCTCATCTACATTAGACCAGCCTGTATGTGCCTCCAAATCAGAACCTGAAATGTAGAACAATTGACATGACAGAAGGCAAAGCAACTGCACGAACAAGGAGCAATGCTACTGACAAAAGCAATTATTTTTCAGTTTAAGCCCACAACTACTACAGTTCTTTTATACCAAATGTTTAGTGAGATTATTGAAATTAGACATGGGACTACTGTTGTATTTAGAAGCTCAGTTCAACCAAGTAAAGCATATACTTACTTCTAAGACTATAGATCATACAAGTACCTGCCTCTAGATTTTTATGCCAACAACAAATGCAATCACTGTGGCATAGTCAACTAATTAATGGCACACAGTTCCTTATAATTGGAATACACAAGAAGCAATAGTATCCATCCCAGGAGGTTAAATTAATGGCATGCAGAGATCAATTTTGCATTCCAGTGAATCACACACTGCAACCACCGAGTAAAGCATTACCGAGGTATTGAGCATGACGAGCAGGAGGTTTAAAAAAAGGCAAGTTCTCGCTGACGACGCATGTTTTCTAACATGGTTTTCTAATTGCCAAATTAATGTCTCCAGCACAAAGAACCCGAGTTGCAGATGCAGTCCCACATCGTCTTAACAACAATAAAGGAAATCAAGAGAAAGGGCAGAGATGCAGTATACCTTATCCATGTAGATCTGCTTGAGGCGCGCGAGGTCCCTGAACCCGCCGTCGACGAGCTTCTGCAGGTTCCATGGCCCAACCCCGGGGATCCTGAGTAGCTCCGAGAACGGCCTCCGCCCGAACCGCAGGGACCTGCGGTGGTGACAGCGGATGGGAAACGGAGGGGAGGGGAGGGGACGCGGACGCGGAAGCAGTAGAGGGGACGACCGGGCGGCGGGCGGATCGGAGGAGGAGCTACGGGCGGGGGCGACGAGGCGGTAGTGGCGGAGAGGGAGAAGGAGGCGGCTCATGGCTGGCGGCGGCGCGGGGCATGGGGGTTGCTGTGGCAAGCGGCCAAGTGAGGTGGGAGCAGAACTAAGTGAAGTGTTTAGGGTTTGTGGTCACCTTTTATACCGTGTGGATGCGATCGTAGCCATCGAATAAACAACGGACGGCCATAAATGATTGGGCTGTGCAAACCGAGCCCAACAACAGCCCAGAAATATGTCTTTGGGCCCGTTTAAGCAAATTTAACATTTATTTTCTTTTGATGATAAAAAAGTATTAAATTCTAATACATCAAAAATGATTTCAAATGAAAAAGCTATGAATACCAAAGTTTCATAACTCATCAAGATCTACAATCTTTATTTAGATCATTTTTCATTTGAGAAAGTGGTATTGTACATTGGTTCTTAATCCTAGATTCACTCACATAGTTTAAGAAACTATGTTTGAGACTTGTCAAATTTGTACTACATGTTATAGCAAGGTTGAGTATACTAATACTCAGCAAGGCTTACCCGTCTAAAATAAAAGACTTAACCTTTAATCATGCTTGGCTTTTGGCTAGTAGGTTTGTTTTGCCAAAAAGCGATTAAGGAGTTAATCCTTACTTTCAATATTTTAGCTCAAGTTCTAGTAGATCAAGTTATTACTAGATAAGCAACTTAATGCAAGCACAATTGTGCAAACAATTAATCAAACATCAAGTTTATCAACATTTCATCATAGAGGGATTCTCATGGCCAGATAATTAAGCACCCTCGGATAACGGTGAGAGCCCGACGATCAATCAATTAATAACCTTGAAAGGTGAACCTAAACATATGGGAGAAAACACCCACAGTGAGTGCATTCAACCAAACGGTTCCCGTCATTCCTCGGATTAAGATCTGATGCCACAGTCCTAGGTACAAGGCTAGTTGGCATGCCTCACACTAGCATCCAGCGTCACACATGCACCACAGGTAGCTAGCCTGGGGCCGCAACCCAAGATTAGTAGCCTAAAGTTCCTGCACCCCATCATTCAGGTACTTGGCTTACCGTACCCATTTCTGACAAATCTTTAGTACTTTCAAACACTTAATTTCTTAACCACTGGACCGGAGTCCAAATCCCATGCTCTTACCACGTGAGCAATCCAATTTATCAAATCTTATGATTCCAACATAAGACCCTATTCTCGCGAGCGAAGTACATCACTCGACTTGTACCGGGTCCTTAGTGCATAGCAACTAGCGACCTAGCATACTAGTAAAAGATCATAGGTACTTATGGATCATGCAACTAGGGTTTCCATTTAACTCCTGAACGTAAATGCACGTATATATTCAAACATGAATTCAGAAGTTAAAAAGAAACACATAGGTAAATGATAAACCGGGGCTTGCCTTCACTAGCAAGTTAGTAGAAAAGTCTTCCGAACTTTGGTTCGGGTCTTGTTGCACTTCCACGTAGTTTACTTCTCCCTCAAACAGTCTGTCTCCTTGTTCCGGGATGAACTCGTATCTACCGTCAGAAGGTTCTACACATAGGATGCATATGCAAGACTTAGTTGGTGAAGTTAAGTTATTTAATTATAAAACATCACATGACAAGCGTAGTGTGTCAAGTTGACCACACTCATCTAGATAGAATATATTCAGCATACTCTTCCATAAAGATAAATCAAGCAAACATTTATTAATTATTATTTTGATGGTGATTGTGTGCACATCTATACAAATAAATTAGAAACACTTCATAATTTACCAAGTTACTTTTCAGGAACCAAACAGGAGCATTTTTTAAAGATAAAGCACACATAAATCTTTAAAAGAGGTGGTTTCTTTATTTCTCTTTTCATAACCCAAGTTTTCTTCCAAAATTCATTCTGTTAAATCCATGCAGTAAAACACGGTGAAAATTTCTGTACAAGCACACAGTACTACAACAGAGCTACTGCTAAATTTTTATAGCAAACAGACCTATATCTTGGGCATGAAAAATACGACAAGTTATTCCTACAAAAGCAAAAATAAATATTACAGAGAAAACTACTCATGCACTGGAGCTCAAATTTTACACAGAGCATTTATGGACTATTACTAGGTTACACACCAAAATTTAGCTCCAGAAACTATTTCATTCATGCTACACAAAAATAACCATTTTCAACCTATTCAAACTTAAAGAAATTATACAGGAATATATATAACTGAAAAGTAGCCCAACTTTCTCCTATAGCACAATCATGGTACAAACATCTACTGGACCAAAGATAAGCATCACTGGAGTAAAAGAAACTGAGCTATAGATTTTACTTTATAAACAAGCATCATTCAGAAACAGATATATAAACAGTTCATACATACATGATAAAATTACCATGAGCACATCTGAGCCTAACAAGATGATGGCCATAAGATGAGCCACAGAAAGCATACATAGGAAGCTGCACAAAAAGTATATGCAGATCTAGGATAAATACCAAATAAATCATATCTAGAGATTCACTCAGTAACTTTGTGCAAAACCTTAGGTATAGCCTATTCTAGTGATGACTAACAACATATCCGAAGATCAGGCCTAGCACAGAAGTACATCTCAAGTTATGAACAATCACACACAAACTGAGTTTGAATTTTCATTCAAAAACTATACATCAAAAGTATGTACAACCTCTCTAAAAGGTGTAGATCTACTCATAAAGAAACCAGCAAAATTGGTTTAACATTTTCCTGATTTTTCTGTGAAATTCTACGATTTTTCAAAGATCTGTCAAAACATGGAAAGGAAGGAAGAATCTTTTTACTGAAAGGACACTAGAAAGATCTAGCAGTACAACGATGCCCTTGGTTTGCACAAAACACCCCGGGAAGGAATCTTTCCTTACAATGTGGTCCACAGGGCGGTTGCCGGCGGGGAGGCTCGGATTCCGGCGACGGCGGCGGGGTTCTCGGCCCGGGAAGCGGTGGGGGAGGTCCATGTAAACTCGCACTCATGATTGGTGGCCGGAGTTGGGGTCGGGGCGGCGCCGGTGAGCACACGCAGTAGCGCAGCTGCACGGCGGCCGCTGGAGCGTTGGTCCGGCGACGGGGACGGCTCTGGCTGGACCACACGCGGCTCGGGGATGTTTCGGGAGGTCGAGCGGATGGTTTGGGGAGCTCGGGCTGCTGCGGCAAGTTCAGGAGGAGGAGGTTCAGCCTAGGGCGCCAATGGCGGGCACGGCGGTGATGCGCAGGGCAGCGGCGGTGTGCACGCGTGCATGCGAGCTTGGCTCCTCTTATAGGCGGATGACGACGACTCAGAGGTGCACACACGTCAACGAGGATGGTCGATTGCGCGGTATGGGAGCTCGTGTACGGCGGCGACATGATAGGAGGGGCGGCGATGGTCGGCGCGGTGCTGCCTGTAGGGGCTCGATGCGTGGTGGTGGGAGACTGGGCACGGACGTCGGTGAGGAGCCACGGGGCCCAGCGCTCGCACGCGAAGGGGGCACGATGCACGGACCAGCGGGCGGAGGAGCGCCTCGGTGTGCGCACACACTCGGCGTATGACGTGGCGCGGTAGCGACGTCGTGCGCGGGGCGCGTTCCAGCGCAGGAACACTTCGATGTGGCTCGGTTTGACTCAAATTTTCTCCAAAATTCGAAACTAAACCGACCCAAGGCCTAATTAGCATAGTGATAGATGAGCTAACCCTCTACAACATTTCCAAAGGCACATAGGGGTTTTGAGCAATGGATTTTGCACAAATGGCAGAGCAACATGGAGTTTTTCTCGGCCCCCATGAATAGTACCTGCAGACGTTGACCAAGTTTTTCACTATTTTCCACTCCAAATTCGATATGCCACCCAAAAGCAAAGTTATGTCCCTTGAAAAACAGAACAACTTTTGTATTGGCAGAATTTGAAGTGTTTAGGCGAAATTTGGAGAACACGGCAAAAGTTCTAGAAAGGTGTAGGTTTTAAAAGGGATTTTGACCAAGTGTTGACCAAACCTTGACCAAGCTTGACCATTAGGGTTTGTTGGCTAGGTTTTCGAGGTGATGACCTAGGTTGACCAAGGTTTGACCAAAGTCAACGTGTTTGACTTGGTTGACTAGTCATTAGCGTTAATTAATCTTAATTGAAAACCTGGGGCGTCACAGCGGATTACGTCAAGATGTCCGAACAATGTAGTGCCACCATTGCAAACCAAGGGCTTGAGAAGCAAAGAGACCCCGGATGTCCGACCATCCCATGTTCTATTGGCTCATTCACATTCGAGAAGGCATTATGCGACCTTGGAGCAAGTGTGAGTGTCATGCCAAGAGATGTGTTCGAGAAGCTACGCCTACCACTAGAGCCTATAGGTATGTGCTTAGAGCTGGGCGACAACTCTATTCGCTATCCCATGGGAATCGCTGAAGATGTACCCTTGAAAGTTGGAGATCACTTCATCCTTGTTGATTTCGTGGTGCTCAAGATGGGAGAAAGGGAGAAGCCGCCTCTCATCCTAGGGAGGCCTTTCCTCAAGTCCGTCAGGGCAACGATCGATGTTGGCAAGGGAGAGATCAAGTTCAACGTCAATGGCACAAGGAGCATTTCAAGTTTCGTCCACGTTTCGAGTTATGCAACATGATCAATGTTAAATATGTTCCACCTCATGATCGTCTCTTTAGCAAGCAAGAGCCAAAGAAGGAAGAGCCCAAGAAGAAGGAAGCGAAGGTGATCAAAGAACTCGTTGCATGCGTCAAGACCAAAGAACAAAAGCCGCCTGTGAAGACCAAAAAGATGACTAAGCCGGAGAATAAGCCCGCGCCCAAGATGGTGCGGAAGTGGGTACCCAAAATTGCAACGCCCGCCTAAGTGAAGAAGAGAAGAAGTCTAGCCATGGACTATAAACGAAGCACTAGGCGGGAGGCAACCCGTTCGTCGAGTCAAGAATAAGCTACCGGGAGGACAACCCGATCAAGAATAAAGCTGCCGGGAGGGCAACCCGGAATATTTCTGATTTCAAGTAAGTTGGTCTTAGAATTTGCTACGCAAGACTTGGTATAAACTCTTAAGTGGTTGAACTTATTTTTGAGACATTTAATTCGCTCAGATGTTTCATTTGGAATTTATTTGACCATAAACCTATGACATGAGCCATCCTACGATTTATTTGCCTCTTATCGAGAAACCAACACCAAAAATTCAGATCCTACCCACACCTTTCATCCTCTTCATGATGACAAGGTTGGTTTGTTTTACATCATAAAAACAGACGAGTAGAGCCCCGCATTGTTCCTTAATGATTTTTAATTTTTGACGCATGGTAGGACTCGCGTGAACCTAGGAAATTCGATTTTTAGTTTCGTTCAACTTGATATCCACCTGTTTCTCTAGAGTTAGAATTTTTCCAAGCCCCATTTATTTTTGTTTATTCAAAACATCTCTCTCATGTTTGGCAAAAATTAGAATCTAAACCCATACCCCCACGGTCAATCCGGAGGAGCTCGCTATCAATCAATGAAAGCAAGTGATCCTGGTGTAACCAACATCAATGTAGTCAGAAAATTTTGACTTACAAATATTTTTGATGCCTAAAAACTCTTCTAAAAATACATTTGAACTCATTGATATCTCTGAGTTAATTTTTAATTTTTGAAATTAGAGGAGTAATTAGCATCTAAACATGATCAAGGGAAGGTTTTGAGCCTAATTGAACTGCTAGTGCTCCATGGTGCATCACGGGAAGGCCTCGTCATTAAGGCATCTTGAGCACATGCAAGGACAAGCATGGTGGGCGGCAATGTTTTGTTTTGCAGGATATGAGTGAAAGCATGGAAGTGACACAAAGTAAATGATCAAGATGGAGGACTTCATCATGCAAGAAAAAGGAGTGGATGGGAGAGTTTGGATGGTAAACGGCGTGGAGCACGAGTACACGAAACAATGATGCATCCAACAAGTGGGAGAAAACAGGAGCCAAGGTAGGGGTAGGGGCCCTAGGCCGGTCGGCCCAGGCCGGCCGACCTAGCTATTTCTTCGCCCCCCAGTGCTCGTCTTCCTCAGGTAAGTCACTCGCCCCATTGCTAGTTCATGTTCTTGAGCTTCCAGTCCAGAACCTCCAGAAACACCTTCGAAAAAATTCATTCTCCAATCCTAAGTCCAAAAATCCTGAAAAATTCGTCATAATTCTTGCCCTTCCATATACTTCATTTGTGCATATTTCTACCAGCAAGAAACCCTCGAGAGAGTTTGTTTGTGACTTTGTGCAGCAAGGAAAAATGAGAAAGGCTTTCAGCAAGGCCTTTGGGAAGAAGACACAATCATCGTCATCGAAGCCGCCATCAATAAGTTCTTTGCGGAGGCAGTCTATCTCCGAGTCACCGCGAAGCATGGAAGAGGACGTGGCACCATCAAGGAGCGACACCATGCTCCTTATTGGTAGAAGGGACACACGAAGCTTGTCCATGCGGTACACCGAACCGCAAGGGCGAACGGAGGAGCCACCCGTCCAACCTCGTCGCTCGACTCGTTCATCCGCTCCACCACCATACACTCCATGACGTTCCAAGTATGGATTTTTCATGATGATGGAGGAGGAGGAGGAGAGGCATGTTCACCTCGAGAAGAGGATTGTACCCAATGTTGACTTCGACGACGATACTCTCCAAGTGTTGGGATTTCATCCTGATATTTATCAAATGATGAATCACCTTGGTTGGGGCAATTTTCTGATGGAGTAGGGGTGAGCACTCATTTGGAGCTAGTGACTTAGGATTCTTTCATTTAGCATAAGAATGCACACTTGAATCCTTAAGTCACTCCATATGGCCAATCGTAACACAATGGATGAGTTGCATTGCTTCCCTCGATTAAGGTATGAGTATGATTCTTCGAGACCCCACATATACTAGTTACTTCACCTTAGCAAAACACCACAGATGCTTAGTACCTCGATCTCTTCATCACTTACCCAAGCCACATTGAGTTCGGCTTTGCTTTACCATCATTTATTCTTCATTTGAAAACCACTTCAAATGCTTGTTCTTGATTGACAACGCGTATGCAAGCTTCCTATTGAGGGTCATTAAATTTAGAAATACCCTTGTATCATTTTCAATTTCCATATGAAGCCTTGCATTGTCTTCAAGTGAGAATTACCAAATTCTCTTTTATGATCCCTATGATTTTCAATCAAGCTAACACAATCATCGGAGACTTGAAATTAATCTTTGCAAAATATCTCCAATATTTATCTTCATTGATGCTTGATATTTATCATTTCGCATTATGGGATCACACACTTGCTTGCATTCCTCAATGTGAGCCATCCAATATTCATCCTCAAATATGCGACCACATTCACTCATGAATATTTAAATTAAAACATGCTCACATTTTTATACAAATAAGTTAGTCTTTTAATCTTTGTCATTCAATTCACCAAAATCTACTTAGGAACCTAGATGCACTTCCACTCCCTCGACATCTTCGGTGACAGTGCATCCTCTTTGTCAGGTTCAGCTCTTCGAGTAGTCGTGTTTGGGTGGCTTTGGTCGTTTTGGATGTTCCATATGCTCTTCGGTGCCTGCGGATGTTCCTCGTCGTCGTCGCTATGGATGGCTCATTGTCTTTCCATCATTATGCATCGGCACTATCTACGTGGAGTGTTGACTCGCCAGGTGAAGACTTGAACCGCTCCTCTTTGGACAGGCGGACAATGACAGCGTTGGTGGCACTTCCTTCATGAATTCATTGTCTTGCATGACCCTCCCCGTCCACCTCCGTTGGCTCTAGGTTGTTAGGCGAAAGGTGATGTGAGTGTGTCCATAGTGCTCTTGTTTCCTGCAGGTTTCGGTGGTTTCTAGTCGTGTTTAGTGTGGTGATGGTGGTGCTTCTTTCAGTTGTTTCGATCATTTTATATTCTGTTGTGTAGGCTTTTAGTTGGTAGTGAACCTTGTAACTTTGCATTTAAGAGGTTCTCTTCAAATTGCGTTGATATACTTCTCTTCTTCTTGTCTTGTTTAAATTGGAGAATGGAGTGAGATGAATTGTCACACCCAAGTTTAAAGGCAAACTCGAATGCTAAATTATATGTGCGCCAGGATCAAGTTTCACACATATAACGACATAGTGCATACCAAAAGACAGTGTCTCAACATAAAGAGAGTATTAAACTTATTACAGACCGACAGTCTCATAACTTAAACAAAATAGAGTATCTAGCAGCGGAACGAACGCCTCCACAGGCAGCTGACTGAAGACACGATCGCCTAGAACTCACCAAAGTCTCCGGGATAGTCTTCAAACTTCTCCCAGTCTGAGCTGCAATCCGAGTAGTGTAGTTGCAATAATGAAAACAAGCGTGAGCACATGCCGTACTCAGCAAGCGGAAAAGATATATAACATGCAAGGCTTTTTGTGGATGGCTGATGGTTAAGCAAGTCAGCATTTTAGTTGGTCAAATTTTCTTAGCAACATAATTACTATGCAGTGTAAGTTTATACCAACCCTTAGATAACATAGAGATCATAAACAAAAATAAAGATAGAATGCATCAGATTAATAATATATTCCATAATTTAAACACGTGAGGGTCCAGGCCGCTCTTGACCGTGAGCATGGCTAACCGGTTAGTTTTACACTCTGCAGAGGTTGTACACTTTCACCACAAGTCACATAAAAGTTCAAAGAACTTTAAACCCAACCACGCGATGCTGATCAGGCATCATACCACACTACTGAGGTGTGATCGCATAGGGATGCTACGAGGCCTTTACAAAACTTCCCCAAGAAGTTGCGACCCACAAGGTTACCGGATCAGTTAGCAAGGTATAAAGTCCCCTAGCGGGTACCGTGTCTTAGCAAAGTCCAACTCCCTGCTAGAGCGAGTCCATACCCCACAGTACCGCCGCCACTTGTCCTTATCAGGTAAAGCCACTCCCAACCAGGGTCACTAATTAATTAGCCAAGGCCAGAGCCATTTAGCTCTTGTGGTTGCACTGTTGTCCTGGGTGGTTCTCCATGTTCCAATTAAACACATGATCTTGTATTAATGAAGGTATAACATAAATAAATCAAAATTAATATTGTTTCATTAATACCACCATGTAACCAGATAAAGCATAGCGAGAACTACCCAACATAAAAGTAAATCCAGTTGATCAAGGTATAGGATATAAGCATCTAGTCGAACCTTAATTGGGACCCATCAATTTAATGCAAGCAAAAGTAAATATGGTGAATTAAATGCATGTTATACAGGAAAGTAGGAATGCATCAAGGTAGACTTGCCTTCAACTGAATCGTGCTGCTGCTCACACACTTGGAAGTCTTGCTCTTCAAATTCCACGAATGGTTCGCTCTCTACGCACCACATCCATAACATACAAGCACACAATAGAATAAATTAAGAAACAGGCACCAAACAATCCAAACAGAACTGAACAGGGGTATAAAACTAATCTACACTTCGATACGATCATTTGGACATAAAGAACGCTAAAAACGGAGCTAAAACGGAAAAGATATGGCTAAAAGAAGATGCAAGGGTCTAACTGCGAGAAAACTAAGGTTCCAGGGGCCTAACTATAAGAAAACAGGGGCTAAAACATAATTAAGCTTAAAAACACAAGGGCTGCGGCGCAAAAGTCTAACTCTGGACCTCGAGCGCTAAAACCAAAAACCTCAGGGTCTAAAACGTGAAGAAAAGGACTAAAACGCAAGGATCTTATGAGGTGGAAGAACCGGCTTGCGATATTAGAAACTTCAGGGGCTTTTATGCAAAACGACGGCGCACAAGCAGGGGTTGACCGGTATGCTCCGGTTTGACCTGGGCTAGATTGGATCGGGGCTGTCGGTTGCTGATCGGGTGGTTGTGGTCGCACGCGGGCGCGGGCGCCAGCGACAGCGGCGGCAAACGGCGGCGAACGGCGGCGGAACTCGCCGGCGGGAGACTGAACTCGAGCTAGAGTGCTCAGTTCACTACGGGGCTTGCACGGGAATGAAGCACGCGACACGCTGAATCGATCTACGGCACTAGCACGGGCGCTCGGGCGACGGCAGGCGGCTAGGGATGGCGGACGGCGGCGCGGCGCCAACTCCGGCGAGCCTTCGCGGATGAACCACAACACCAACACAAAAACAAGTGGCACACCGAGCTTCCTCACCTCCACGCAAACCTTCGGAGCAGCTTCGCGTCGACGGGAGAGCGACGAAGCGGCGATTCAACGCGGAGGCACAGCTAGGGTTACGGGCGGCGGCGCTGGAGCTCGGCTGCTAGGGTTTCGGGGTAAAGGGGGGAGGTTCGAGGTGCGGCGGCTTAAAAAGGCCAGCGCCCCTGCCTTGGCGTGCGGGCCAAGGGTCCGAGGCGGGTGGCAAATGCGTGCGGGCGCGGGGTTTGCTCGGACTCCGGCCGAGTCCCGCTCGGACACGAGCTGGAGGTCGGGGATGACACCCCGGCCCCACCTGTCGGTGACTCAGGGCGACGGGTGTCAGTGTTTTGGCCACTGAGCCTACCAAGGGGGTACCCGAGGTAGTAGATTCTGCAGTGGAGGATCGCCAGACCTAGAACTCGAAGGTATGCGCGAGAGCACGGGACACTGATTTATACAGGTTCGGGCCACCAGAGTAGCGGACCCTACGTCCTGTTTGGAGTATCATGTATGGCGCCCTGCGCTTAGGTGTTCCCCGGAGGGGTTGGGGGATTCACCTTGAGGTGTTGCCCTATCCTCCTAGGTACCCGGCCCTCCTTTATATAGTCCAGGGGGCGGGTTCCTAGTCGGTTACAAAATAGGAGTCCTAGTAGGATTACATGGTACGTGTCCTAGTAGGATTATAAGGATTTATGGTATGAGTTCGTATTCTTCCATGTATAGGTACCTAGGGGTATATGGTCGACAAGCCCCCGAGCACTTTGTAGTCTTGAGCAGCGAATTCGAGTAGTCTTGAAGCTTCGTCGAGTAGTTTCTGATCGTCTCGAGTACTGCTAGCCGAAGTCTTCAATAGTACTTGAATTTCCGAAAGAGTGGAATGTGCTCTAGTTCATCTATGAGTACTTTTGAATCATCCCCGAGTAGTTCCCAGGCGTCCCCGAGTTCTAACCCAGGAAGTCTCCAAAAAATACCCATCGTGTCTTGAAGTTTTGATCTATATGGAGGTGCGATTTGCAAAAATCGCACTCCATATGGAGTGTAGCCCCCGAGCCTGAGTTTGAATCGAAGAATCAAGCTGAGGGTCAATCTTGAATCTGCATCTTCCGTCTTTGAAAAAAGAGGTTGATGGTTGTAGCATAGTAGCCCCCGAGCCTTGAAGTGATTAGATGATCAATCCAAGGGTCTTCAGTTCACAAAAGCCATCATCCGAGTACTCTTGTAGCGTCCAGCCCCCGAGATTACGAACGAAATGAGCTATATGAGCCACGTCGAGTAGTAATTGGAGTTGAGCCCTCGAGTTGAAGAACGAACGGAGCATGCTGAAGTTGTCTCTGAGTAGTAATTTGACGTGAAGCCGTTGTACTTGAAAAGTAGCATAGACTACTCGAGTCGTCTTCAAGTGGTAATGTTGTCGTCAGAGCGGACTTTAGATACGACTGTAGTCGACTTTATGCCGTCAGAGCGGACTTTAGATGCGACCGAAGTCGACTTTTAGATTGCCACACGGAGCGAACTTTAGAATGCGACTAGAGTAGTCGACTTTGTGATACGACTAGAGTAGTCGACTTAGAGATGCGGCTTGAGTAAGTCGACTTTGTGCTGCGCGGAGTAGACTTTTAGAATGCGACTTGAGTAAGTCAACTTTGTGCTGCGTGGAGCAGACTTTAGAATGCGACTTGAGTAAGTCGACTTTATGCCGCGCGGAGCGGACTTTGAGATGCGACCGAAGTCGACTTTGTGCTGCACGGAGCAGACTTTGAGTACTTCAAGCCAAGAATGAAACCCGAAACACAAAGTTGAAAAGCCAAAAAAGCACGTTCCGGAAGGCAAAAAAGCGAATTAAACAACAGAAAAATGAAAAGTTTTGCCTCCGGAGATGTCTGGAAAAAACACATTGCGTCGAGAACAATGTCTAGATACACTATTGAGTAATAGTGTCTTAAGTACCTCTGAGGCTATAAGCCTAGTGAGAGAGTACTCGAAAGGAACTTATTCACAACGAGTTGAACACCTTAGTTGTGGCAGCGTAAAAGAAGGTTTTGTTGTGAATAAGCAAAGGACACATTGTACAGAGTTTACAATGTCTTAAGTACCTCTGAGGCTATGAGCCTAGTGAGAGAGTACTCGCAAGGATGTTCCGAAGAACGAGTAAGACCGTAGGGGACAGTGTGGTGAACTCAATGTGTTGGAGTTCCACTGAGACCCTACTATGAAGGGTGTTACTCTAGGCTGCAGCCTCTTGATTAAATATACGACACGGAGTCATCTGGAGAGTGTTATCGTGACCCCCTACGAGTTGTCGCAGCCGAAGCCGCCTGGAGAGGATTATCATGATCCCCTACGAGTAGTCGCAGCTGAAGCCGCCTGGAGAGAGTGTAGCTCAAACCCAAAAGCTGCTTACAGCTGAGTAGTCGCCTGGATCAGAAAACCGGATACAGCTAGGTAATCGCCTGGACCTGAGAATCACTTACAGCCTGGGATCGGCATAGAAGCAGGAACCCAAAGTAAGGATCGGATGGTAACAGGGAGGCCTAGAGTATGGATCGGCACGATAACAGGGAGACCCAGGGTAAGTTTGGCAGAGCGAGAGTACTTAGGGCCATGCGTTTCAGACCCATGGTACGAAGAGTGAAGACCGCGTGCAGCTAGGTACCATAGTTGCCAGGACGCGAGGTCCACTTACAGCTAGGTTCCATCGAAGCTTACGCACGCAGTATGCCGCCGGAGCGGGCAAAGGTGCGACCAGAGTCGACTTTAGATTGCCACACGGAGTGGACTTTAAGAATGCAACTTGAGTAAGTCGACTTTGTGCCGCGCGGGGCGGACTTTGAAAATGTGATTTTAGAAATCGACTTTATGATGTGACTAGAGTAGTCGACTTGGAGATGCGACTTGAGTAAGTCGACTTTAGATTGCCGCGCGGAGCGGACTTTAGAAGTTGCCTCCTTGGGAAAAGCCCCCGAGTTGATGGAATGAGCTCGTGGTGACTTGTTGATATGTCCCAAGAGTAGTCGGCATAGTGTAGCTCTTGTGAAAAAATCCGTTGAGAAGCGTACACCAATAAGTAACCCTTGGCGTGTTGTCCTGCATGCGCAAAATAAGTCAAAGAAGAAGAAAAAAGTAATCATTTAAAATAAATGACTTACTGATACCGCAGGAGCGGTCTGGAGATGCGACCGAAGTCGGCTTATACCGTCGGAGCGGGTTTTGAATGAACCCGTGGACGAGTGTTGACGAAGTCGACTAGTCGGAGGCGGGTCCGACTAGTTGTGGGGGGCGTAGAAACCGTTCTCAACTAGTTTTCTAGTGGAAACTAGCCGAGAAGAGTAGCCGAAGTAGTCCATGATGAGTTGGTGTGACCACAAGACGATGTCGAGGTGGTGCACGGTGTAGTCGAAGTAGAGCCGGTGCGGCCACGAGACGATGTCGCAGCGGCGCATGGCGTTGTCGAGGTAGAAACGGTGCAGCCACGAGATGAAATGACCGGGCGCACGACGAGAGCCAGGGCGCACGACGAGAGCCAGTGCGACCGACCGACAGGAAGTCGAGCAGCGAGGCGACGCGCCCGGATGCTCGGCATAGGCGCAGTAGAGCCGGTGCAACCAGACGATGAGTAGTTGAGCTGCGAGACATAGTGACCGGGCGCACGGCGAGAGCCAGTGCGACCGACCGACGGGAAGTCTAGCAGCGAGGCGACGCGTTCGGATGCTCGGCATAGGCGCAGTAGAGCCGGTGCAACCAGACGATGAGTAGTCGAGCTGCGAGACAGAGTGACCGGGCGCACGGCGAGAGCCAGTGCGACCGACCGACGGGAAGTCAAGCGGCAAGGCGACGCGCCCGGATGCACGGCATAGGCGCAGTAGAGCCGGTGCAACCGGACGACGAGTAGTTGTGCTCAAGTAGTTGAAGTCGTTGACGGTGAGTGCGTCGATGTAGTTGTACTCGAGTATGTCGCTTGTGTGCATCAAGCATTGATCTTGAGGCTTGTGGTAGCTTGTGTGTGCGTGTAGCACAAATCCTCAAAAAATTGCTTTCCTTGTAATCTTGTGTGTGCCGTGTATAAGTAACAGCTTCGAGTCAACACACAACGTACAGGGGCAGCAAAACGGAGGAGAATTGGATGCTCTTGGATGGTCTACTGTGTGCGGGTAGTAATCTGCAAGAAATTGGATTTCCAACCGCAGCACTGCAGCATGCAGCAGTCAATAGTGCGACATCTTGTCTCGAGAGTGCAGCAACAGGCCAGCTTTTCTCATGGGAAATTTCTCGAGACCGAGTGCCGCCGAGGAAACCGAGCTTTGACAGGGCTGTTGACTTGATCTTCTGGCCGTACAATGGATTGTAGCAGTCATATTCGTCTCGGACTTGAATTAACATGAACCCGATTTTGACTCAGTGTCTGCTCCTGTTTCAGTCTTCGAGTACTAATTGCCTTGGGACTCGACGTGAAGGAACGGAGCTGCGTCTCGCCGAACAATAACTCGAACTTGATTCCGATAGAACCTGGACTCATAAAGTCGGCGAGTTGTTTGGTCCGGCGAGTTGGTTGAAGCACGACGAACAGCCATTGCGATAGATCGATTTTGCTGATGAAAATCCTTCGAATTCGCCAGATGATCTTGACGATCGCCCCTACCTGGCGCGCCAGCTGTCAGTGTTTTGGCCACTGAGCCTACCAAGGGGTACCCGAGGTAGTAGATTGTGCGGTGGAGGATCGCCAGACCTGGAACTCGAAGGTATGCGCGAGAGCACGGGACACTGATTTATACAGGTTCGGGCCACCGGAGTAGCGGACCCTACGTCCTGTTTGGAGTATCATGTATGGCGCCCTGCGCTTGGGTGTTCCCCGGAGGGGTTGGGGGATTCACCTTGAGGTGTTGCCCTATCCTCCTAGGTACCCGACCCTCCTTTATATAGTCCAGGGGGCGGGTTCCTAGTCGGTTACAAAATAGGAGTCCTAGTAGGATTACATGGTACGTGTCCTAGTAGGATTATAAGGATTTACGGTATGAGTTCGTATTCTTCCATGTATAGGTACCCAGGGGTATATGGTCGACAACGGGGACGCGGCGCAGCGTTGGGCTGCAGCTGGGCTGGCCGGAAATGGGCCGAGGCGGGAAGAACAGCCCGATTGCTGTTGCGCTACTGGTCAAAAAGGGAACACGGGCCAAAAAGAGAGAAGGGGAAAGGAGGGAAGGAAGAAGGTTTTAACATTTTGAAAAAGAGATTCAAACAAATGATTTCAAACTTGAATCAAACAATTGAATTCAAACTTGAGTTTAAATTCAAACAACCAAAATAATGCACCAGTATGAATGCAACAACCATCAAACCATTTATTTAATTTCTTTTTAGAAAACCAAATAATGTATTTTTTCTATGCTATACTCCCTGCAAAATAAAATAAAGTTTGGATAAATTTTAAAATTAAGAGAAAATTATTGTTTAAATTTTCTTCCTACTCACATCCTGAAATTCAAAATTACAGGGTGTGACATGAATAATGGGTGAATAGTATGAAAACAAAATTTGGCATCCGCTTTATACAGTGGCTCTTGCTTGCTATTTGCTGGACATATATAAAGGTTTGTGATTTTCGAAATTGAGGCGTAAAGCGGGCAGAGCAAATGTTGTATCATTTCTGGTTGGTTTACGGGGAAATTCCTGTGGAGTGAGTGTGAGTCAACATCCAGTGTCTGAAATCTGAATCGAAAGCGAGTGCAAAGTTGCCATCATTAACATGTGTTTTGCGAAAGACATGGACCAGCCATGACCGGTCGACGTATGTACAGGACCACGCAGCCCGGTCGGTCGGTATGCACCTGGGTTTTCATTTCGATGCAGTTTCATGATGGTGTGTTGCTCGTATGAATTCGGTGGACTTTAGGTCTTGACCTTTCATCAAGTCATGAGGTCTCGTCTCGGTCTTCTCTGTTCCGGCTGCATTTTCTGCCCCGTGATTTCCGTGGGGCCCTTGTGTCTGCAACATTATTGTCAGACGATCGACCATGGTCCATGGGTCTGGAAGATAAGCATTGTTTATAGTGCTATAAACAAACGTCTTCTGTCTCTGACAATCACGTTGGTTTAGTGAGGGTATCAGTGCCAAATCTGAATCTGAACCATGATGGCCGTTCTTTATTCAGGACATGACACATGTATGCAGGAAACCCACCAAAGAGAGATATTGATGTCACCCAGCGGCGGAGCCAGCGGTGGGGCGGAGGCTGGAGCCCCCCGACCGCCCCCCCCCCCCCTCCCCCAACCCCCCCCCCCCCCCCGAGCCCCCCTAGGCCGGAGGTGGAAGAAGAAGAGGGGAAGGGGAGCTGGAGGAAGAAGACGGCAGCGGGAGCCCCCCCTAGGCTCCGGCGCTGGCTTCGCCGCTAATGTCACCGTTTTCCGTGTGCACGAGCCTGCAGGCTGCAGCTTCGCTCAACGATTCGATGAATTTCGGTGCCAATAATGCATGTTCTTTTTCCGGTATGGAGCTATCGGGTGTGTTTAGAAGGCCAAATTTTTCCAAAAAACATCCCATCATCTATCACATCTCATCACATCACCTCTCACTATTCATCTGACGCTATAGTGTATTTTGCACTAATTTTGGTCAGAATTGCCAAACTTTGCCCAAATGTTTGGACTCTAAACACACCCGTCATTTGAATTGAGGAAAAAATAGGAGAGGAAAAAAATGGGGTCTCATCCCGTACACACAGTAGACAAATATCTCTCGACCTGTGGTGATTGTGATACGTTGCGGAAGTGATGATGGAGGGGTTTGGATGAGGGGTAAATGGAGCAAATAGGGTAAATTTATCCTAAATTTACTCCTAAGCTGTCAAACATGTGAGGAAATGTGGTGGGGTAAATGTTTTGTCCCCCTAATTTCATTTACCCATAAAAAGTAGAAAATTAGAGCAAAATTGTGGTGGACCCCAACCCCCTCTCTCACATTCACATACACATTTACCCCTCAATCCAAACACCACAAGAAGTAAATATTATTAGAGGCAAATGAAAGAAGCAAAACATTTGCTTTGGGGTAAACATTTACCCCTTGCATCCAAACAGGCCTGATATCCCACATGCTTTTGATTAAAGGATTCCGAAAATCTTATTGGGCGAGCGAGTGCGCTAACTCATCCTAGCGAATGGATGTGCGGTAGCTGTTGAGCGCGCCACACGTGACATCGGCGAGGCTGCCATCGCGTCGTCTTCCTCCTCTCAACCACGTCGTCAGGCAGCGTGCGGGGCGTGTCGGGACGGCACAGTAAATGATGGCAATGGTTAGGAAGTGCGAACCGTGCGGCGGGGGTGGGCAGAGCGGCACGACGGCGAGGGTGTTGGCGACCGTGGGTGGTGGTGGTGGCGGGCAACGGCGGTGCAGTAGAAAAAAGGGAGGCCGGAAAAAGAAAGGAGGAAGGAAGAAGAAAAAACAAATAAAGAAGGGGAAAGGAGATAGATTTGCCTTGGTTTGCTACAAGGTCTCGGCGAATGCGTGTCCGTTAGGGCAGTCTCAGTGGCAGTGTCATGGGCACACTTACCAAGTCCGCTACATCAAGTTTTCAGCACGATGACTCTGTCACTCTCAACGCACAGAGTCATGGGCATAATTTCATAGATAAAATATATCATTTAAATCTTGCATGTATTGTGATCAAATGTAGGGTCATAGGCTCTCAGTGAAGGGTCGTGAGCATTGGTACCTGTGTCGACCTGGGGTCATCACCGTAACGTTGAGATCTTCTTTTCCTTCATTTATTTGGTGTCATGTCATAAAAAAATATATGTGACAGTCCATTAAATATCATGACCCTAACACTAAGACTGGTCTTATCATCCCGTTGTCTGCTGACTCGGGTAAAAAAAAAATATACCCGAGGCAAATGTTTGTAGTCATGGATTCTGTTTCGTCGGCAAGTAAAACATCGAGTACGGTAGAATGAAAATACCTGTAACAGAGAAATAATGCTCTCAAACACGGCAAGAGGCCGGCCAAGATATCGACAGCTCTATTATTGCTTATTATTGAGGATGGAGCAAACTATTCTTTTTCCGGCATACGTACGGATACTTTTTGTTTATTTGGCGGGCTCATGATTGAGAGCAGGGTATATATGTGTTCCGGTTGCGTATAGAGAGTAACCTATTCGATATTTTACTTCACAAATACTCTCTCTCCACTGTTAATTGTACGAAGCCATTGACTTCTTCTAAACATTTGACCGAAAAATTATTCTTTGGCCGGATTGACCAACAATATTCATCTACAGTTAAATAAAGTAAGATGAGTACTTCACAAATACAAGTCTCCATTCTTAAATATGTGATGATGCCACTGACTTTCTTTGAAAATTTGACCAATAGTAAAATGAGTATCTCTGTGTCTATTATCAAAATTAATTTAAATTTATATAATTTTGTAAAAAATGAATAGAATGAAAAAGTCAATAGTGTTTGTACTTAAAAACGCAAGTAGTACTAATATGGCATCTCCAATGTATATGATCACTACCCCGGTTCTTTAGATGTAGCTCACAATGATTTGATTTCACATGTTATATTAGTTTCGATGCATTCCCTCCGTTTGAAATTATAGATCGTTTGATTTTTTCAACCTCAAGTTTGATTGCTTATTTTATTCAAAAAAAATTATGCAAATATAGTCAAATTTAAGTTATTTTGGAAGAATTTTCATTAATAAAGCAAGACACAACAAACAAAATGATATTTTACACAAATTTTTTAATCAAATTTGGAGGAAAAAAAGTCAAACGAATTGTAATTTGGAATGTAGAGTTGAATTACAAGTGGGATCCGTGTCCCTCCCCCTATCATAGATGCTGGTTCCATTATTCCACAGGAGTGAAGAAGGGTGTGTTTCATTCAAGGGTCGAGACGGGATCATCTCGATTTTACAGTTGTTTGGTTGGAGGAATAAGTGGACGAGACGACATCTTTGAAGAATATTCTAAAAAAATTGGAGGAGGGGTCGATCCCTCCGAAGGTGCCAGACCAATCCATCTCTCGTCGACGTGCGTCTCTCTCTGTCTCCTCTCTCCTCACACTCGCTCTGTTTCTGTTCCTCCTCGCGCAAACCCGGTCCCGCCTCTCTACGCATGTCGCTAGCGTTTCCTTTCGCCCCTCGCCGTCACTCTTAGCCTTCCGCCCTTGATCCTCGATGATGCCTCCTTCCGCACGTTCCTGACCTCCTGCACTCGTCGGGAACTAGCAAATTGGTGGTTACGGTAGCCAAATCGACGCACGTTGAGTAGAAGGGTAGCCGTCGAGGGAGCTCGTGCAGCAGGAGATGCTACTAGCGGGGCACAAGGCCAAGGTGCCGACGAAATGGAACCGTTGTCCATCCCTCCAATCAAACATCGAAATGGAACCGTGCGTCCCTCGTCCTAAAAAATAGGATGACCCTGTCCCATCCTTCCAAACAAACACACCCGCAACTATATGGAATCTTAATAGAACCACGCATTATACGCCTTGTTCGTCTGGTCTATCAGCTACCAACCAGCAATACATTTTCTCACACCATCAGCACCAGCCACTAGTCAGCTAGTAGTATCTTTTTCTCATAACAAATCAACATCAACCACCAGCTATCAGCCAACTGAGACCCTACAGGTACATCTTTATTGCCCATTAATTTCATTAATTTCGCATGACCTCAGCGGAAGAAGTAGCAGGAACCACCAACTGAAATTCGTAAGAACAGCTAATATATATAGATACGTAAAAACGTGGAAACAAACAGACCGTGAATTTCACGCATTGCACGGCAGCACCACATAGATTAGCCCCCCCCCCCCCCTCCCCCCTCTCATTTAGGATCAATGTAGCTCATCCTCAGCCTCAACCCTCAAGTGATAAAAAAAAGTGCTCAAACACGTGAGGTAAACCAAGAGCACAAATCTGTCTATCGTCGAATCGAAAAATTATTATCGGGCAGCCACCAGCCAGCCAAGTAGACACCTCGGAGGCAGACACGTGCCCGTAGTGAGAAAAGAAAACGCTTCGCGGCCGGGGTCCCGTGGCGGTCGGTCCACGCGACCCACCGGTGCGCACCGGCTCCGTCCGACCCCAGCCGAGTGGATGGATAAATCATCCATCATCTCCACTCCGGACGGAGTAGTTGCGCCGTGGAAGAAAAGCTTTTCGCCTCTTCCGTTTTCCTTTCCACTCCACCCCAACCTCCTTCCTTCATCCATCGCCCCCGCAAACGAACTCCCTCCCTCCCCCGAGCTTAAAACACTCGCGCACGTCTCCCTCCTCCTCGGCCCCTCCCCCGTCTCCTCCTCTCCCGCCGTCTCGCCATCCCCGCCGCCGTCTCTTCCGCACAGGGACCTCAGCCCGCGACCCAGCGAGCGAGCGGCCATGGCCGCGGCGGGGGCGATCCGGGTCACCATGGAGGTGGGCGCCGACGGCGTCGCGCTCATCACCATCGCCAACCCGCCCGTCAACGCGCTCCACCCCATCAGTAAGCACACAACAATCCGCTCCCCGCCTCCCTCGTTTCGAGGAATGAATTCGTTCAGTTCAATTTTGTTTGTTGCTCTAACCCCGCCCCCTCGCCCCTGCAGTCATCGCCGGGCTCAAGGACAAGTACGAGGAGGCCATGCGCCGCGACGACGTCAAGGCCATCGTGCTCACCGGTCAGATCTCTCACCTCACCCTCCGCTTCCGCCCCTTCTCCTACTTGCTTAATTTTCTTCCGCCACCGAATAGTACATGATTAACCTGTGGCCACGTCCTGCCGATTATTATGTTTCCCTCCATACTGGGGGAAGTGGGGATCAGTCTCTGCTTTCGTTTTCGTTCCGTGGATTTTTAATGTCTCGCTGCAGAGTGCATATAAATAAATACTAGTTGGTCCAGCCTTTTTAAGTTTTGGCGCTATCTTGGTTAGCTCTGTGTTAGTCGTGGCACCGTCCCTATCCTAGTTTCCTATCATTTCCGCTCACCTCAGTCCACCGCCAGATTTGGGTTCGCACCGTCCCTGTCCTAGTTTCCTATCATTTGCGCTTGCCTCTGGAGCTAGTTCATGGCTCAAGTACACCCAAGCGATGGTGAAAAAATACAGAGCTGTATTATTTTTACTCCATATAATACCTAGCATATTTATCTTCTTCTCTACTCCTAGGCGTTGAGGATTTTTCTGCCTTTTCTTTTACTAAAAGGATAGTGTACTGGTACCTTTTCAGGATATATTTGACATTAGGCACATTTTTATTCCCCTTTTGACTTGTTTAATTGATGCCTTATGTGGAAGTTCTGCCAACCTCGTACGGTTCGCTGATGTATGGAGTGGTTCCATGAAAGTCAATTTGTATTGGATATCATTTCTGATACTTGTCATTGTCCTGGATTCTGAATTGCATAGGTGCGAAAGGCAAGTTCTGCGGAGGATTTGATATCAATGTTTTCACAAAGGTTCATCAGACTGGTAATGGAATGCCTTTCACTTGTGCTGTTGTTTGGCCCACTCTATGCTGTTTGCTTACATGTGTAACATGTGTTTGCAGGGGATGTATCCCTCATGCCAGACGTATCCGTTGAGCTTGTGTCAAACATGATGGAAGGTATAGTTTTTTGCTGCTCTTCCTTGTGCGCCGCTATCTTTTTGTATATCCTATTGTATCTATCTATATCATAATTGCTGGACCCATTTATTTGCAGAGGGCAAAAAACCTTCTGTTGCAGCCATTCAAGGTCTTGCTCTGGGTGGTGGCCTAGAATTGGCTATGGTATGCTGTTTCTGTTGACGGATGTTGTCACAGCTGGTTCTTGACCTTTCTGCTGAATCCAGACTAAATCCTCTGTGTCTGTAAATGGTATGCTCAGGGCTGTCATGCTCGGATATCTACCCCTGAAGCTCAACTTGGATTACCAGAGCTAACTCTTGGCATCATCCCTGGATTTGGAGGTATGCATATATTTGTGCTTGAAATAGAACTACCGCTACAGTTTGCTTGCTTTGTATTGTTTCCGACCATGCCTTGGATCTAACTGTGTTAACTTCTTATCTAGGAACTCAGCGTCTGCCAAGGCTTGTAGGTCTGCCTAAAGCAATTGAAATGATGCTGGTGAGACATCTTTTTCTTGTATAAGTGGATTCTTCATTCAGATGGGTAAAGGCAGGGATGGGGTGAGCATGAGCAGTACCAGTACCAGTTTATCCAGCACAGGACAACCAGATGGATGGGAGGATGAGCGCTTAAGGAAAAGATGTTTTAAGGGGGTATTTAAATGGGGATTTGTCCATGCTCATATGCTTTCCCAGAAGAGTATGGAATTGTTAAACACATGGCAGATCTAACCTGTCCTTTTTACTTTTTTTTTCTGGCCACAAAATCATGTTGCACTGCTGTATCAGCACCCAATAAACTTGGGTCCAATGTTGATCATTATCCATGCCGCAGGGCAATGTCAAATTGTCAATACCAAATAGTGAAGCCATTTCTGGCCGCTGGAAAGTTTTGGCCGTAGGCATCCAGTGACTTGTTTTGTCAACCATGTGAATTGCCTAACAAATAAATTATATGTTTTTGTTTTTAGTTAATTACTGCAGTGACCTATCAACCATGGGTGTAATGGCTTGTCTAACAAACAAGTTATATGTTTTTAGTTAATTACTGCAGTGACCTATTATGTGATGTTTTGGTCTTCTGAATCGGGCATCTTGTATGATTTTTACAGCAAAGTAAGTTTATTACGGCAAAGGAAGGGAAGGAACGTGGTCTGGTTGATGCCCTTTGCTCCCCTGATGAATTGATGAAGATATCACGTCTCTGGGCTCTAGATATTGCTAATTGTCGTAAACCTTGGATAAGATCTCTTGGCAGAACAGATAGGCTTGGATCACTGTCTGAAGCTCGTGCTATATTAAGTGCTGCAAGACAACAAACGAAGAAGGTTGCACCAAACATGCCACAGCACCAGGTCTGCCTTGATGTAATCGAAGAAGGCGTGTTATATGGTGGCCATGCCGGTGTTTTGAAGGTATGTGTCTGTATCTGTCTCCCTCAAATAGGAAACTGAGGCAAGATTATCTACTGTTTTCAACTTCTTTTAGATATAGAGCTAAGATACATGTCTATAAGGTAAATCCTGCAACCGAGTGTAGGCTATTTTAACTTTAGAGTACTCCTAGCTTTATTATGGCACCTTGCAACATTGGATGATGCATTCCTGCTTCTTCTGGTGTTTCTATATAACCTGTTTATATGTTTACCTCACGCACCTCAATAAATGCAGGAAGCTAAGGTGTTCAAGGAGTTGGTGGTAGCACCAACATCAAAGGCTCTTGTCCATGTTTTCTTTGCACAACGTTCCACCACAAAGGTAGTCTTCCAAAGTAGTTTACCTTTCTTGGCTATGTCTTTGGTTCTCCATCAAATCATTGTCCATTCTTTGGTTAGCTTGAAACCTTAGATTACTGGTTGCATTATCTTTTTTTTTAATTCTTTAGAGATGGTCTGATGTCTAGATGGATCACCTGTTTGTTAGTATTGTAGTAACGTGGCTTTCATGAATTTCTGTTAATAGAAAAAATAAGTTAAATGGGTGCAGTTACAGCTTTTAATTTATTGGTAGTTCCATGCTGGAGTCTGACTCGTACTGCTGATTATGTGTAGGTGCCAGGTGTAACTGATATTCAACTGAAACCCAGGCAAATTAGAAAGGTTGCTGTTATTGGTGGTGGTCTGATGGGCTCCGGAATTGCAACAGCACTTCTTGTCAGCAACATTTCTGTTGTGCTCAAGGAAGTAAACCCTCAGTTTCTTCAAAGGGGAGAGCAAATGATAGCAGGTGAATCTCTTTATATAGCTGTTGCAGTTTTGAGAAAATTATTGTTCCACTGCATTCATGAGTTTCTGAGTTCTCCATGCTATATTGAAACCTCAATGTTTCTTCTTGTGCTTGAGCTTTAAGATTATCTTTGAAAGTTCAATTTGTAAGTTACCTTACTGGTAAATTCAACAATCTTTGTTACAGGTAATCTTGAGGGCTTGGTCAAAAGGGGCTCATTGACAAAGGATAAGAAGAACAAGGCCATGTCTCTCCTCAAGGGTGCATTGGATTATTCGGATTTCAAGGATGTTGATATGGTTATTGAGGTTAGTCTTCAGATGTTTTAAGAATCTGTTGCGATTGTACTGCATCATTGTGTTCTTCATCTTAGGAGGACTCTATTTAGGTATACATAATTCACGGGTTCATTCATATGACATACTTCGGTTCTTAGGTTATTGTGACCGTTTTTTACTTCTTGTAGGCTGTTATTGAGAAGATTCCTTTGAAGCAATCAATATTTGCTGACATTGAGAAAGTCTGTCCAAAACATTGCATACTTGCAACAAACACATCTACCATCGATTTGAATGTTGTTGGCGAGAAGACAAATTCTCAAGATAGGATTATAGGGGCTCATTTTTTCAGGTTCGTTAATTCTGACAAGTGAATTTGTAGCAGATCACACAGAAGTTGAAAACGTGTGGGAGTATGAGTATGCTTGTAAACTCCACTGATGCATTGGCCAAAAATAATAATAATTAAAACACACAAACCTGATGATAAAAGGGCACCTTTTTTGTGAAACTCATTTAAGAAAGAGCATGGGCAGTATAGACCAATGATTTGTTCTTCCTGTTGCATAACTGTTCTATTCTGCACTCTATCAGTCACTTTTTAACTTTTGGATGTCCCATGGGTCTTGTGGCATGTCATATGATGCACTGGTAGTTAGAAGCCTGTAGCCTTGTGTACTTTGCAGCCACTGTGATTGTACTTTTTTTTGGGAGCCTATGTATCAAAATGTACGGAGGAAAGATTGAACATTCACATAAAATGATCGGGCAGTAGGATATGAACAGAAAAATGTTAGGTTACACTGATTTTACTGTTTCAGATACTACTCACCTGTATTTGCTTGTTGTGCAGATGGCATGCTTATACTGTTATGCTATGTTGTTTTGCAGCCCTGCTCATATTATGCCCTTGCTTGAAATTGTCCGGACAGACAAGACATCACCACAAGCTATCCTTGATCTCATCACTGTTGGGAAGATCATAAAGAAAGTCCCTGTTGTGGTCGGCAACTGCACAGGATTTGCAGTGAACCGTACATTTTTTCCTTACACACAGGGTTCTCATCTTCTTGTTAGTCTTGGCATTGATGTTTTTAGAATTGATCGAGTAATAAGCAGCTTTGGCATGCCAATGGGACCTTTTCAGTAAGTGCTTTGGCTCTATTTCCTAACATCTGTATATAGCATTGGATGATCATTATAAATGTTGGTATTGAAAAGAATTTACTCATACAAAATAACGTGGGAAGTGCAATTTGTAATAAAAAAACTACAAATATCCATTGGGACAACTTATCATCGTGTTCCTCTGTTGAATTTGTACATTGGCAATTGGCATTGCTATTTGTTAGCTAAAATTTTCTTCTGAAAATAAATACTTTTTTGCTAAAATTTTATTTGCTATATTGGTCACACTTTTTTTTCCTAATGGGACAGTGCATGGATATTGTTACGAAATAAACTGGCATTCTGCTAACATGTGGATCAGGCTTCTGATTATAGTTTGTAAATATGCTTTTCATTCAGTGATTAGAATGGTTTCTGGCCTCACTTTGAGCATAGTGCTGTAGTTGTGGCAATACGAAAGGAGTAAAGGATAGTGCTATTTTGGGATTTGGACCATTATAAATGTATTCAGTACTATATTTTCAATCCAAACATCTTCCTTTTCCAGATGGGAATGAACCATCTCCTGGAAAAAAGAATATTGTGACATCTTTACTTCTTTAGTACTCCGTGCCTTGGACCTTGGCTAGCTTGTTAAAATGAATATTGCAGATCTCAGACACTGCTGGTTCTTTCATACTGTTAATAGAATAATGTTTTAAAACTTTATTGTTGATTGACTTTTTAAAATTTTGCTTTCATCATTCACATGAGTTCTTATATTTGACATATTCCCTTGCTTGCCCTACAGACTCCAAGATGTGGCTGGGTATGGAGTGGCCTTGGCAGTAAAGGGCATCTATGCTGATGCCTTTGGAGAACGAAATTTGGACTCTAACCTTGTGGACTTGATGGTAAAGGATGGGCGGCAGGGTATACTTCTTAACCTGCTTGTGCTTATGTGATAATTTGATCTTAGCTGATATGATGGCATGAGTCAATTGATAAATGAATGCATATTTGTATATTGTTCTTGAGAAGTGAAATATCCAAGTTACTGTTTTACAGGAAAGGCGAATGGCAAAGGTTACTACATTTATGAGAAGGGTGGGAAGCCAAAGCCTGACCCTAGCGTTCAGCATGTGATTGAGGAGTACAGAAAACATGCAAAGGCAATGCCTGGTGGAAAGGTATTTCTTTTTCACTCGGCCTGTCTGGTGCATTTATTAAGAAATTTGTCATTCTAACCTTCCGTGTTAATTGAGAAAAATCCTTTCATTTAACCAAATTATTTCTTGCAGCCTGTTACTTTAACGGATCAAGATATTTTGGAAATGATTTTCTTCCCAGTTGTGAATGAGGCATGCAGGGTTATGGATGAAAATGTTGTAATTCGGGCTTCTGATCTTGATATTGCTTCCGTTCTCGGGATGGGCTTTCCCAAGTTCAGGTACCTAAGATAATTACATTGGTACAAAAAAAATGTTTTTTTTCGCTATCTTAAACCTGCACTTGGCCATGTCTAACACATTATTTTTTTGCTCGGTTTTGTGCAATGAATTTACAAACTGATTCCATGAATCCCATATCTCACTAAAACCATAGGTTGATGACACTCTAGAAGAATCATTTCACATAGTAGGTCATGTAGATAACACGAATTGAATGTGTTTGCAGTTTGACATGTTCTTGAAATAAACTTACATGATATATGGCTTAAGATTGGGCACCTTGCAAATGCACTGGCACAACCCCTGTACCTACTCTACTTGTTATGTATAGTTTACCAGTTATCATTCCCCAGTTATTGATGCTGTTTCTAATTGTTCGAATCGTCCCAGACCATCTACTCTACTTGTTATGTATAGTTTACCAGTTATCATTCCCCAGTTATTGATACTGTGTCTAATTGTTCGAATCGTCCTAGACCATTGTATACTTATGTGTAGTTCTGCAGTATGTTCTAATGATGATGTAGCAAATTCTATCTTTGCATCATGCATTTGTGACCCTTAATGTTAATAGAATAAACATGTCTAATGAAATTATTGCTGTCCTTCAATATATTCGTGTGTTTCTGCATGCATTATTTTTATATTTAATTAAGGAGGGGCAATGGGTACTCTTAAGTTTTAGTTCTAATTTTTCTATTAAAAATGCAGGGGTGGTCTTGTCTTCTGGGCAGACACTGTTGGAGCACCTTACATATATTCAAGGCTAAGCAAGTGGGCTGAAATTTATGGTCCCTACTTCAAACCATCACCGTATTTGGAGCAAAGAGCTAAGAGCGGTGTACCATTGGTAAGCCTTCTCTCCACGTCTGGTTTTCTATAGCTGCGAAATCCCATGCCCGTTCTGGTTTTAATTTCTGCAGGAGTCTTTTCCTGTGGCAATTGCTTATGATGGCTGTGGTTTGCTGTGGTCATTGGAAACTCGCATATTAATTTCTGGGATACGGAAAACATATTTTTTTAGAAAATCTTTCCTTTGTGGAACCAGCTTCTATGGTCATGCGGTTTTGGTTGTGTAACAAGGAAGCTTGTTACTTGTACATGCAGTTCAAATTTTGATTTGATACAATGGCACAATATGCGCTGATCTTTTATCATAAACTTAACCATTGGACTAGAGTACAAGTAATAGGCTACACTGAATCAGGCTAATCATCAATCTTGGTACTAGTGTTGCTGCTGAAAATAGTGTGAACCAGGCCATCCGTACTGATCCCTTCTGTATTCCTGCAGAGCGCACCAAGCACATCCCAGCAAGGTTCGGCGAGGTCACGCATGTGAGGTGCTGCTGTTCAGCAGTTGGTGGAAGGGTGTGATACATGCGTGGTTGGTGACGAGTCAGCACCGTCTGCTCGCTGCTCTGCTGCTCATCAGTCCACCTCGTAAACACAGGAGAACCCAGAAGAAAATAAATCGTGTTGGGTACCTGTTTCTGTTAAATTTTTTGGTGCCTTGGACTGTATAAACTGTGACGGGGGGTGGCATGCATTCTTTGTATCTGCCCAGTCTGTATATGTCACCATCATGCGTTACATGTGTTTTACATATAATAAAAAATAGGAAATATATCGTCTTCTCGAGTTGATCGCTCGCACCAAAAGGGTGCTTAACTTCATTTTCCTTCCAACAATTGGCCCCAACTGAGCCGTTGCTGTACCTTCCACCTCTTTGTCATCGTTTTTTCCCCTGTCACCAACTGACCCAGCGAGCCGGCCGGTCATGGCGTCCCGGCTGACGATGCGGGTGGCCATGGAGGTGGGCGCCGACGGCGTGGCGCTGATCACCATCTGCAACCCGCCCGTCAACGCCCTGCACCCCTCGAGTAATCAATCCATGCCAGCTTTCCCCCCGTTGCCTCCGCTGAACTTCGGCTCTGTTTCCACTGTCTGATTCTGAATTTCTGATCCCGTCGTGCTCTCCTCCGGCGGTTCGTGCTCGTGCACCCCGGATGCTGGCGCGGATGCAGTCTTTGACGGGCTCAGCGAGAAGTACGGCGAGGCCATGGCCCGCGACGACGTCAAGGCCATCGTGCTCACCGGTGAGATCTCTCAGGCTCTCACAGTCTATCTTCCTGCTCCTTGATTCTGCGACAGCGACGACTGTCGGACTGGCCAGGTGTCGATTTGGTCGAGCACATGTTGTTCTTTGACCTCTGCTTGTTTTCTCCGGAAATGCTGGAACCAGCTGCTCTCTCTCTGTGTTTTTTCCACCGTCAATCATGAAGATCGTCATTTCTGCTATTGTTATTGTCCTGATCTCTGAACTTTTTCCTTCTCATTTTTGCAAATTTAATAGGAACTGCAGGGAAATTCTGTGGAGGTTTTGACATCAATACGTTCGCACAGATTCATCAGTCCGGTAATAAGGGGATTGCCTGTCCTTGGCTCTTGAAAATTTTCCATTTATTCTTACGCATCCAACATTGGGTTGCAGGAGATATGTCACTGCTGCCAGACTCTATTAATCTTGCATCCCGTATGATGGAAGGTATGACTTCCTACTTTTCATTCTCATTTCCCCCATAGTTTCTTTTATGTCACTTTTTTTTTTGTGTGTGTGTGCACTCATTTGTTTCTACCAGTATTATTACTCCCTCCATCCTTAAATATATGACGTTTAGGACAAGAAATTTAGTTCATTTTGAACTAAATTTTTTGTCCTAAACGTCGTATATTTAAGGACAGAGGGAGTATATATTAATATCTGGGCATGTTTGTATGCAGAGGGCAGAAAACCTTCTGTTGCAGCCATCCAAGGCCTTGCTCTGGGTGGTGGACTAGAGTTGACTATGGTCTGCTATTAATCTTCCTGAACCAAACATTACTCCATCTCATTCTTCAAGCTGTAGCTCAGCCTAGCCTCTGAACTTTGTGTATCCATATAATGTAACTTGTTTAGGCTTGTCATGCTCGGATATCTACCCCTGAAGCTCAACTTGGATTACCAGAGCTAACTCTTGGAATAATTCCTGGATCTGGGGGTAAGGATTCATATTTCTCTGACAACTTGAATTACTGCCCCAGTCCTCTTGCTTTGAAACAGTTCTTGTTGTGGATCTTATTGACTTTACCTATCATGTAGGAACCCAGCGTCTTCCGAGGCTTGTAGGTCTTCCCAAAGCAATAGAAATGATGCTGGTGAGCATGATATATTCCTTGTTTAAGTAACGGACAGTTGCAAATATGAAACCTGCATAATATCTGAAATACCTGTTATATGTATCTACCGGGACTACCACCTAACATTCACTTGTAACTGCCCTAAAAAAACATTCACTTGTAACTTGAGATGTGTAAATCCAATTAGTAAGCATTGATTAATTTATTTTACTGAACAGTTGATGTAATGACTCATCCAGGCATATAGTTCCATGTTTTTAGTTACTCCTATCATGTACTTTCATCAGTCACTTATCTGGTGTGGTTTTTACAGCAATCAAAGTTCATTACAGCAAAGGAAGGGAAGGAATGTGGTCTTATTGATGCCCTTTGCTCGCATGATGAATTGATAAAGGTGTCACGCCATTGGGCTCTGGAGATAGCTAGTTGTCATAGACCTTGGACAAAATCTCTTGACAGAACAGATGTGCTTGGTTCACTGTCTGAAGCTCGTGCTGTATTAAGTATGGCAAGACAGCAAGTGAAGAAAATTTCAACAAACATGCCGCAGTATCAAGCCTGCCTTGATGTTATTGAAGAAGGTGTATTATATGGAGGCCATGCAGGTGTCCTAAAGGTAAGTGTCATTCTACTGTCCTACAGCTGCTCGTTTATATAGGGAATTGAGGAGAGATTATCTTTGTTTATTGAATTTATTTTAGCAATAGAGCTAGCTGGTCACCAGGTTTGCCAAGAAGCTATAATTAAACTCCTGTGACTCTGTGTTGGAAGCTGTTTCATATTTCCATTAATCCCTTTTGACAAACACAAGCATGCCAATATGGTTAATTAGGACTGCTGAAGAATGTGAACTTTACTTCAGCTGAAGTTTAGGAGTGGCATACTAATTTGACATTTACTTGGCATCATGCTCTTGATGAGTAGAGCACAGTTGAAGTTTTCATGCATGAGTGGCCATAAAAATCATGCTGCTTCTTTGTTTGCTGCAGCTTATACCTGTGTTTTTTGAAACGTCCGGATGAATGCAGGAATATGAGGTTTTCAAAGAGCTGGTGCCATCACAAACATCAAGGGCACTTGTCCATGTCTTTTTGGCCCAGCGTTCTACTACAAAGGTTATCTTCCAATGTGTATCTTTCCTCTTCTTTTCATGATTTAGTTTTCATATTTTGGCTGCCTAAGATTTTGCTTTTCAGATCATTATATGATTTTAGAAATATTCTAATTCTATCTTTTAGAACTGGTACATTGTCTAGTTACTGAGTCCTTTCTTTTTAAAAAATAAAAGAAAATAAAAATGGAGAGCAGTAGAGGAGAGGACCCTACCGAATATATATTTATATATTGGAATAAATAAATCTGTAAATAGGAAGAAGATCATTTGGTTAGCATGGTTTACAAGACCTGAGCATATTTTTTTGAATTCCATTGACATGGCTTATGCTAATTTGTCCTAGTGAATGAAAATGTGTGAAGCTCGTTATGATCTATTGAAAGAGGATACAGTCCCATCCTTATATAGATGAAGAGACTTGACCTTAAGAAATTAATCTCTAAAACTAAGAAACTAATATGATCTAATCTCTCTGCATGCTAATCCCTATCTCTGGACGTGAGAGATAGATGGGCTACCTTCCTGGCTTAAGGCATGGGGGTTGTGTGGGTCGTCTGTGTTGTTTTCGTGGCGCGAATGTGAGTGTGTGTAAGTGGCGTCTTTTTGGCGCCTGTTGTGGTCTCTCTTGACCTTTGTTTCTACCTTAATGAAATGACGTGCAGTTCTCCTGTGTTGTTTGAGAAAAAAAAAAAAAGAGATAGATGGGCTGGGCCTCCAGACACCCATAACACACTATACTTTCTTGTTATCAATGCAATGCTTCTTCTTCAATTATTATGATCTAAACTGACATCCGATTGTTCAGCATTCACCTTTATAGAAATCTATTTGTGGAAATCTATGAAATTAGCTGTTCAATTCGTTATTAGCTTTTCCATACAAACAGCCCACCTTGCATAATATGCTGCACAATCTTGTCTAGTATATGTGAAAGCAAGTTAAGCTACATTGCTGAGTAAAAACATTTGTTTTTCTGATTTTTTTTCCGTTGGTATTGTGAATAGGTGCCAGGCGTCACTAATGTTCAACTGAAACCTAGGCAAATTAGAAAAGTTGCCATTATTGGTGGTGGCCTAATGGGCTCTGGAATTGCAACATCACTTCTTATTAGCAACATATCTGTTGTTCTCAAGGAAGTAAACCCCCAGTTTCTGCAAAGGGGACAAAAGATGATAGCAGGTCAATTTTTTTAAAAAATTGCTGATATATTTTTTGAAAAACTATTCCTTTGCATATTTATTTTTTCCTTGCACTATTGAACTTCTCTTGTGATGTTTGAGCTTTACATACAAACTTCTTCATATAGTGATACACAGTTCTCCTGCGTATTCGAGAAACAAAGAATATGTTACAGATAAATGCCCATGGTCTTTCTTACAGCTAATCTTGAGGGCCTGGTCAAAAGGGGCTCACTTACGAAGGACAAGATAAGTAAGGCTATGTCACTTCTCAAAGGTGCATTGAATTATTCAGAATTTAAGGATGTTGATATGGTTATTGAGGTAATATTCACATACCTTATGATTATCAAGACAATAGTGTTGTTACTTGTGCATATCCTTTTTGTGTTTTTCTATGGTTATTGCAGTCATGAAATATACGAAGTATTGTATTCGATTAAGATTCCTTTATTTAGTTACACACTTACATAATTTGTGGACACATTTTCTTAACAGCTTACCTTGTAGGTTCTTGTGACACAGTTCCCCTATTTCTGTAGGCTGTAATAGAGAACATTCCATTGAAGCAATCAATATTTTCTGATATTGAGAAGAGCTGCCCACCACATTGCATACTTGCAACAAACACATCTACCATCGATTTGAATATTGTCGGCGCTAAGACAAATTCTCAAGATAGAATTATAGGGGCACATTTTTTCAGGTTTGATTTTTCTTACAAGTATTTTTTAGCAGATCTTAAATAAGAGATATACAAAGCTACCGATTCTTGCATTGAAACAGAAATGCAGAGCTTATCTTTCTCAAAAATATGTATAGTGCTAAAGTTGACGTTAAAACTTTCTGATTGAACTCTAGATTCTTATTTTCAGTGGCAGTAGAAACTTATTTTCACAGAATGGAATTTGATAGTTATGTTAATGCATTGCATGTTACTTTGTCCAATACTTTTTTCTGAATTTTTTGGTTTCAGATGTTGTTAGTGTTGTACTAGCTTGTTATGAATATATCATGCTAATAAGTAATAACATGTTGTTTGCAGTCCTGCTCACATTATGCCTTTACTTGAAATTGTCCGGACGGAGAAGACATCACCACAAGCTATCCTTGATCTTATCACACTTGGAAAGATAATAAAGAAAGTCCCTGTTGTGGTTGGTAATTGTACAGGATTTGCAGTTAACCGTGCATTTTTTCCCTACAGACAGGGTTCGAAACTTCTAGTTGGTCTTGGTATTGATGTTTTCCGAATTGATCGAGTAAGTGATTTGACTTCTTTTTCCATGACATCTGTATGCTAGAAGATGAAATTAGTATAAATTAGTCTAGTTTGTATTAAAATATAAGCACTTGTCTGGACCCAACATATATCATTGTCCCCTTTCTTAAATTTATAAATTTTGCACTGCCAATGTTGTTAATCTGTATTTTTATTGTGCCCCTTATTAGGTCACATTTTGTTTTGTATGTCTTGGCCATACTCTCAATACCTCTGCAGCTGAAGTCCAGAAAACGATTAGGTGCATAATGCCAAAAATAAAGTGACATTCAGTTAAAGCTGCATCAGCTTCTCATTCAAGGCTCAACCTAGTCCATTGAGCATATAATGGTCCTGTGCCTTCTTTTTTCTTGCATTTGTCAAGGACCATGATGAAGTTACTTTAGTGTGAGAGTGAACAAATATTCCTAATCAATTGTGCATCAAATATATCTTTTTTTTTAAACATATACAGTGCAGGGAGAACCTCTACCGTGTTTATTTATATTAATATATAAAAGAAAACAATGTTATACAATGTTACAAAACTGTAAAGAAAAAGGTGAAGACAAAGGAGAGAGGAAACAGAAAAAGGAGCAAATACATAGGGGAAGGGAAGGGTCAAGTTTATGAGAAATCTTCCATCAAAGCGAGTATTGAGGATCTTTACTTTTACTTATCAAATACCACTATTTCAATTTTTGGCCTTTGCCACTCTCATTCCAGTACTGTTTCCTATGACAAATTATGTCAAGCATAAGTGTTAGTGTATATGTGTGTGGCTCATATGTCCTGTGTAGTATAAGGCCCATCTAGGCCCATGTACAGCTAATACATTACCCATCCATCTAGGGTTGGGGAATACAGTGGAGAACAATTCCTCTCACAAGCCTTGCAGTACCTCACTTTCACCAGGCCGGACCTCACCTACGCTGTTTAGCAGATCTGCCTTCATATGCATGATCCACGGGAGTCACATCTTGCTGCGCTGAAGCGCCGCCTCCGCTACGTTCGTGGTACGGTTGACGTCGGCCTGGTCCTTCACCGCTCCTCCCCTGCTGAGCTGGTTGTCTACACCGACGCTGACTGGGCTGGTTGTCCGGACACCCGTCGCTCCACCTCAGGCTATGCCGTCTTCCTCGGCGGCAACCTGGTCTCCTGATCGTCCAAGCGACAGCCGGTTGTCTCCCGCTCGAGTGCTGAGGCGGAGTACCGGGTTGTTGCTAACGGCGTGGCTGAGGCGTCCTGGCTTCGGCAGCTCTTGGTTGAGCTTCACAGCCCGCTCACCAAGAGCACGCTCGTCTACTGCGACAACGTCAGCGCCGTGTACCTCTCCACCAACCCGGTTCAGCATTACCGAACGAAACATGTGGAGATTGACTTGCATTTCGTTCACGACCGGGTAGCTATCGGCGATGTTCGGGTTCTCCATGTCCCGACCACCTCCCAGTTTGCTGACATCTTCACCAAGGGTCTGCCCTTCTCGACGTTCTCAGAGTTTCGCTCCAGCCTCAACGTAGCCGGTGGCTGCGGGGAGGACCTCTGTGTGTTAGGCTGATTTCTTTGTTGTCCAGTCTTGAACTCCGTTGCGCCGGTAGTTCAGACTGGGGGGGGGTTAGTGTATATGTGTGTGGCTCATATGCCCTGTGTTGTATAAGGCCCATCTAGGCCCATGTACAGGTAATACAGTGGAGAACAATTCCTCTCACAATAAGTTTGTAACTGAGTTGTTTCTCCCAACTCAGTGAAGTATGTCTTGGCTTCACTATGAGCATAATGCTGTAATTAAAAGACTGTTCAAGATAAGGATATTCTGGGATTAGAACCACTATTAATGTTTTAAAATGAATCAGTTCGAATGATCTCCCTTCTCCAGTAATTAGATGTATTTAGGATTTGACCATCATCTGGTATAACAATAATCTGACATATGCTGTGCTGTGAATTAACTGGCTTGTTAAAATGAGCATAATGCTCAGCTGATCCGTTTACATGTGTTATTGATTGGCATGGATGTTGTTGACTGGCCCTTTTTGGTCACCGTCAATTCTTATATTTCCTATTTTCTTGTTCCCCTGCAGGCTTCAAGATGTGGCTGGATATGGAGTGGGCATGGCAGTAAAACACATCTATGCTGCTGCCTTTGGAGAACGAAATTTCAGCAGTGATTTAATAGATTTGATGGTACAAGATGGGCGGCATGGTATGCTATTTGACTGCTTTCCCTCGTGCAATATTATGATCTAAACATACTACCTAGTAGAACCGGCACAAAATTAGCAAATACATGAATTGATATTTTCCGTGTATACTGTTCTTAAGAAGTGAAATTTCAGTCCTTTTATTTTACAGGAAAGAGCAATGGCAAAGGTTATTACATTTATGAGAAGGGCAGGAAGCCAAAGCCTGACCCTAGTGTTCAAAATGTGATTGAGTACCGAAAACGTGCAAAGACAATGCCTGGTGGAAAGGTTTCCATCCTCACTTACCTGTCCGAAAGATGGCTTGTGGAGTTGTCAATAACTGCCATGCTACCTCCTGCATTAATTTTAAAATATCCTGATTCGAACAACTTATGTATCTTGCAGGCAGTGATTTTAACAGATCAGGACATACTGGAGATGATTTTCTTCCCGGTTGTGAATGAAGCATGCAGGGTTATGGAGGAAAATGTCGTGATTCGGGCTTCTGATCTTGATATTGCATCTGTTCTTGGGATGGGCTTTCCAAAGTACAGGTGCATAACTTAATAAGGCTCTTTCATGGAGCCTATGCTTGATTAAGTCTAGCACATTCATTTTCTGCTGAGAATTTTTAATTAATGACATATTTTTCAACACTATAGATGACTGGAACCATATCGTAGGGATACTGTTAGAAGTCACTTTACATAATAGGTCACATGTATCTAGCAAGTAAGAAATAATGATTGTGTTCCTTTTAGTATGCTCAAGTGTTCTGGGAATTGGAATCGGACAGTTTATGACCACAGATACAGAAGACTAGCATGGTACAGCATACATGCATGGTTTCTGACACATAGCTAGTTTATAAGTTAATGGTAGGCACGGCAATTAGGGCAGCGGAAGAGAGGAGGGGCGCGCAGCCAGGGAAGAGGCGGTGCGTGCTAGGGTTGGGGCGAGGTTACGCGTGCTCGAGGTGGGGGTGGGGAGGAAAAACAGGCCTAGGATTAGGCTCTATACCATGTAGAATATTGGGCAAACACCACACACCCAAGATAGGGGGGTGACCTTTCATTATATAGGCCGGATATGACTTGGTGTACAAGTAATACAATACAAGACCATATACAACACTATATGTCTAACATTGCTGATCATTCATGGCTTCTAATTATTTGAATTGCGGCATACATACTTTTGTGATTAACTTCTTCTTAGTCATGCCAAAAATCCTAAATACATTGAAGCAAATTCTACTTCACATTGTGCAAGATCTAGAACGATACTTGTGAACCCAAGATTATAACCTTTTTTTAACAAACTGATTATTGCACTACATTGTATTGGGTTTAAGGAGCTGCAATGCCTATCCTGAGTGTTAATTTTATTAATTTTCTGAAAATTTTATGAAGGGGCGGTCTTATCTTCTGGGCTGATACTGTGGGAGCACCTTATATACATTCACGGCTAAGCAAGTGGGCTGAAATTTATGGTGCCTTCTTCAAACCATCGTCATATTTGGAACAAAGAGCTAAAAGCAGAGTACCACTGGTACAATCTTCCTCTCTCCTTTTTTCCACAAAAACTTAACCAGTGGTACTAATCATGTCTGGAATGCAGTATCCATTTAAGTATACCTTATAACCAATAACTTAGATTTTGATCAAGATGGCAGCTTCCATGGTTGCATTGCATTGCAGGGGCTATTCTTTTTTCTAGCGGCATTCTTGATTCTCATGGATGTCCTTTGGCATAGAAAAACTTGTATAATAACTAGAAGCTATCAGTTATCACTTTGTTCAGATTAATCATGCCATATTCTTTGCAGAGCGCGCCGAGCACGCCGCAGCAAGCTTCGACGAGGTCTCGCATTTGAGGTGCTTTAGCAGTTGGCACGGCAATCGCTCAGTTGATACACATCTATGAACCCGAAAGGAGGCCCAGGAAAAATGTAAGCTTTTCCCGGCTTCTACAAAACGATCAGAGCATAAATGACTGTGCATCCTTTTGCAATCGTGTAGTATAGTTTCCTGCCTTGAAAAACTTTGCCTGTGGCCCTCCAGCGTGGGATTCTTGTAATCTGTAAAAGGTATAATGGGGGATGGATATGCAGCCTACCCCGTTTTCTAGTGTGTCTTGCAAAACGTTGGGTAGTTGTGTGGATATGATTCTGCAAGCAAGGTATCTCCGGTACTTGCAAAATTGGTTGGCTCTGCTTTCTGTACCACCCCGATCGATCCCTGAAAACATATTTTCACCATGTTCTTGTATAAGATTCATGTCAGATATGAATAATCTGGTTATGCTGCCGTCGGCCGTCGCGTGTGCCATGCGTGCTGAAACCTGGCCCGGCGGTCCCAACTGATGCCATGCAAAGACGCGTATACCAGTTGTCACTGATTATCTAAGTTCCAATATCGCTTAACAACTTGTAAACTGCTCAATCTAGTACAATAATTTGATAGTTGTGTGTAAATTGGTAAAAAGCATATAAAATACTAAAATCAGTACTATAATTTGATAAATTGATGCATATGAACATTGCATCGATTATTTGAGCATGAAAATGATTTTTTTAAAATGTACGAAGCACGTTTTTCATTGAGAGAGGAGAAACAGTTACAATGAAACGCTTTTGGGAGGACCTAAGGCGCTCAGAGCAAAGAACAACAGAGAAAGGAATAGTCTAAACAACCTGAAAGAAAAGAGCTACGACAACCAGCATCACAACACCGAGAGATAAATTGTAGCCGACACCCAGCCTGCAAGAAGGAGCACCACAGACACCCTACTCATCACCGGCAAGCAGACAAGCCAAACCCGACGAAGGGCGAACGAAGATGCCATGCGGGACGAAGCTACCGCGGAGGGAATGACGTGAACACCGCCATCGTCCGTCTGCCCGAGAAGGGGCAGACCTGGTTTTCACCCGGCAGGCCAAATGGACTTGGGGCCGCAACGCCAACGCCTCCAGCGAGGTAACTACACCGACGGGTGCAGCCGTTGTCGGCACCGACCGAAGTTGTGCAAGGCTTTCGCCGAGCCCCAAGAACAACTATTTGCAGTCGATCTTCGAAGCTTGGACAGCGAGCGGGCCGGTGGAAAGGTTGCAGGTGAGCTGAGGTGAACACAACATGAAGCAAAGCAGGCCGGTGGGTGCAGAGGACAGGAAGCTGGCGACGGGAAGAGTCGGAGAAGAGGAAGGAGGGTGGCGGCCAGAGGAGGGGCGGAGGCGGCGAAGAAGATGCCAGCGGCAGCGGCGACGAGAGGCGGAGCCGAGAGGCCGCCGGCCGGCGGCGGCAGGGGCCAGGTCCCCGCCTGCTCCAGCACCAGAGGGCGGTGTGCGAACAGGGGTAGGGGGCGAGACCCGGTGAACAGCCCGCTGGCGCCGAGGGAGGGAGAGGTGGCGCCCGCACGCGAGGAGAGCGGGAGCCGTGCCCGCCGACGGGAGGGGGGGCGTCGCCGCCCGCGGGGAGGGGCCGCCGTCGCGTGGCCGAGGCCGGGATGAACCGGACGTCGCCATCGCCGGGGAAGTTGCGGCCGTCGAAGCGTCAGGGAGGAGGGGCGCCGACGGCCGGAGACATCCGAGGCCAGGCACAGGCAGCCGGCCGTCGTCGCGAGGCTGCCGCCGAGACGAACAGGTCGTGGCTGACGCCGAGGAAGATGCGGCCGTCGAAGCGTCGAGGAGGAGGGACACCGACGGCCGGAGACCTCTGAGGCAAGGCACGACAGACGGCCGGCAGGGTCGCGGCGGCACCCAAGACAGCCAGAGGCGGCCCTAACCCAGATCTAGGGTTGGCGGTGGGCCCCGGAGACGTCGGCGCGGAGAGAGGGGCCGGCGCCACCGGGCCCACCCAGCCCAGACACCACAGATCCAGGTCAGAGGGCAGCCCCGGCCAACCCACAGCCGCATCGGAGGGGGGGCGGCGGCAGTGGCGTCGGCGACGTCGTCCTCAGCCCCCGAGCGCCGAGGGCCCGAGGCCGGGCGGAGGAGGTCCCCACCGGGGGCGAATCGGACGGCACCGGTAGGGAGCCGGATGCCAGGACGCGCACGCTGCCGCCGCCGAGGAGCACTGGGAGCACGCGCGCGCACCCGACGCGGCACGGTGCATGGCAGCACCGGCGTGGCCGCTGCGGCCGGAGCCGCCACCGCCGAAGCTGGTGCGCGGGGCGGCCGCCGCCAGCAGAGGAGCGCCGTCACGCCGGCCCAACAAGGAGCGAAGCCCCGACCAAAGGAGGGGCAGGCGGGCCCGCGCCGGAGTAGAGGAGCGCCAGAGCGGACTCCCGGCCCGGCGGCGGTGGAGACGGCGGAGGTCGAGAGGAACCCTAGATCGAGATCTAGGGTTAGAGGAGGGGGAACGGAGAGGGGGAGGAGAAGGGGGAGAGGGAGCCAAGGCGGTAGCGCAGGATCCCGGAGGAGCGGCGCCGGCGAGGCCGAGCCTAGCCGCCGGGAGGGGGTGGCGGCGGACCAAGAAGGGCGACCTGGTGGTGTGGTGCGGAGCTGAAGGAGGAAGGAGGGAGGGGAGGGGGAAGAGAAAGAGGAGGGGGGCTGCCGCCGCCGCACGCCCGCCGACGGAGCTCGCGGGGAAGGGGTTGGTGGCGGAGGTCGGGGCCGCCCCTCGAGTCGCCCAGGGAGGACGACGCGAGGGCCTTTCTTTTCTCCTCCAAAACGACTGGAACTAATCATGAAAATGATTTCAAATGAACAATGTTTGAGCTACAAAGTTATAAATATCGTGGAGATTTACAGTTTTCGTACAAAACTTATCTTCTCCATCCAAATTCATATGAAAGGCTACGGGTGATGTCGCCGTGTCAAGCACGAGTCAATGAACTTCGCCGGCGGGGAGCAAAACCCGAGAGCACTACCCGCAAAAAATAATAAATAAAAAATAACTACTCCTAAAAAGTATGAAGTGGAGAAAAAAACTCGTTAGTACTTTCTTCCGCTCCCCCGTGCGTCCGCCCCCCTCTCCGTGCCTCCTCCGCTAGCCTCTGCGACCCCGTGATCAATTCCTGCCGTCCGATCGTGCGAAATCTCTCCGCCTCTCCCTCCACCGTCCAGTCCGCTCCCTCCCACGACTCCCTCCGCGCGAGGGGATCGAGGATCCCCGCCCAAACCCTAGACCCCACCCTCCCCTTCCCTGCCGCCCTCTCCTGCTCCCTTGCCGCCGCCTCCCCTCCGGCCCTCCCCCTCCACCTCTCCACCATACCTCTGCCGCCCTCCACCGCGCCTCCCGCCCTCCCCATTGCCGCCGCAAGAGGACGACCGCGTGTCTCAAGCGGACGTCGTTGCCATCACGAACGCGTCATCACCATGGGCGGGGTTGGACGATGGCGCCTCCTACATCCGCTGCCTCCGTCTTCGAATCCGCCCACCGACCCCACATGCCGATGCAGATGCATCTCCACGTAGTGGTGGCTGAGGACGACGACACCAATCTCTAACGCCCGCCCTCTTCGATGCCGCCGCCGCCGAGGCCAAGGTGATCTCAACCGAAGGATGTTGAGGGATGTTGTTCGCGGCCTTTAGAGGTCTATTTCTTTTGCTCCTCTATACGACTCTTGATTTGGGTGAAATGTGTAATACCTTACATATGTTGTTGTTGTTAAATCTATGCTCACTGGTTTACTGGATCTGGATGGATGGTGAGAAGTAAGTCGTATGCCTAATAGCCTGAATCTCTGTCAATCAACTAATATATGCTGCGGAGACTTGGACCATCTCTAACACAATTACGCATTCTAGACATGAATAAGTACAATAATTTGGATAACAGATCCATTTCTTAATTGGAAGACTCCGCTCTCTTTATTGGCCCTCCAGAAACAGTCCTCAATTTATCGTCAATTGTTAGAACATGCTTTAATTGTCGGTAGATGAGACCTCATGATTTCTACATTGTATTTTCTATTTTGTGTTTCTTTTGTTTCAAGAAGCAAGATTGTACAGGGATGTTGTGGAAACTACTATGGCCAGAGCATTTGTGAAGCCAAACTTCATTGATTCAACTAGCAGTTTGTGTCAACTGAAGAATAGGGTAAGCAATTAGCCCAGCTCTTTGGTTACCTTAGAACTACATTTCTTTTTGCTTTCCAACATTGTACATACATACGCTTGGTGTCCTTAAACCAGTCACTAGCTGCAAGCTCCATTAGATAGCTTGTAGCAGGTATCTGTATACTAGCTTGCTAAAATTCTTTATACTATATGACATACTACAACATACAGACAAGAAGATTTAGACAATTCAATTGTCACATGGGAAGTTCTCTGAAAAAAACTGTAGAAGTTATAATTTGAAAAACATATTTTCTAATATGTGTTTTCTTTGTCTGTAGACAATACGTTCAAAATGGCAATGGGCAAGATGAGTAAGCAGCGGTAGTTATGCAGCCCCACACAATCAGTGATTGGCTCATGAAGGTGCTCAAATGGCACTCTGTCCAAATTGATGATAACATGCCATTGGTGTGGATAGATTGAAAAAGTTACATTGTGAGTCTTCTTCCATCCTATTGTAATCAGGGCTAATTTTGAAGGTTTTTGGTCAAATCTAGGTAGGATATAAACATAGAGTACTTTTACTCAAAATTTGGAGAACATATTGTGCTATCATGTCCTATGATATGATCATTTTTATTTTGGAAAGGTGCTTCATCGTATGTTTCTTGGTAATGAGGACGGGAAGACTTTATTTTGATTGGTATTTGTGAGGGATAAATGGACCTAAGAGATGCTTAACTATGTTACTATTTCATTAATTATATTCTATATACTCTGGTCTTATTTCCATTGCAATAATTTTTCTATATTATTGCATCAAGAATATTGTGCTTATTGCAGTCTTTTCATCCGCAACAGGTAACTTGTTCCAGTTAATACACTGTGATATGCTAAATCTTTTGATATATCAGGTGGGACCATTTATTGATATATATGTTGTCTGTCTCACACTATATTTCTGAGCTCCGTGATCCCGAATTTTTATTTTTTCTTAGTTTGATCACTGGTAACTTAGGCACACCAGTTCATCACATCTCATTGGCGCAATCTAGGATTCCTTTATCTTGGAGGCACCATCGTGCATGTTTATTAATTATTATATAGTGATTTTCTTTTGCACTTCATGTGAGAGTAATCATAATATCAGATTAATAATTTCCCTTCATATGAACCACATCGAATATTTTCACCGATTGGTCATTACTCATTAGTTCACTGCTGCGTTAAGATGCTACTACTAGAATAGTGTTAGGTTTTATATGCAGACTGGAATAAAGTTTATTAGAATAGACGAGGATGTGGAGGCCGGGGCGGTCATGATGGGCCGTGGGTAAGGTCCACGGCGACCTTGCGGTCTCCATGTCCTCCCCTGCGCCGCCCCCTGGATTCTCAATCTCACGGCCTCATTTTTCTCCCGTACTCTCTTTTCCCCCAATCTATTTTGCTCCTTTCTCTCCTACTCTTGTCTCCCCAATCAAATTTGCTGGATTAGAGTTGGTCACCGTGCTCCTCGATCTATTTTGCAGGAACCAGGCGGGCGTCATGGAGCTACAACCCCCTCCGCCACAGCGCTACCCCTCACCCTCGACCTCGAGGACTTCAAGGTTGGTCTCCCCTGCTCCCGTCCTCCTTCTATCCGATTAGATCTCTATTTTGCCTGCCTCCGTCGCAGTGTTGATTGCGGACCCCACGGAAGAAGCAACACCACTACAAGGACTTGGCCACCGTGCTCCTCGATCAATATTGCAGGAACCAGGCGCACAGTTCTTTTCTATATGAATTAATTAATGTTGCTTCATTTAAGTTCAAGGAAGAAAATAAGATTTGTGCGAATATTTTGTTATCTGGATGAGTGGACCACTGCCTTTGGTCTGCTTTGTCGAGGAGTAATAAAAGTGATGATCGAACTGCAATACTAATCTTAACACCTGAGCATTGAGGCGAGTACCATTAGAGTACGCAGATTGCAAAGAATCTGATGGCGAAGTCTGTACTGTTGATGCTATTTTGCAACACTTGGTAGGCTCTTTGCATAAATTTTGCCTGCAACATCAATTGAAATTATGTTTTGTTCTCTGATATTTGTCTACTCATCAGATTGCTGATTAGCACGTAATTTCTTGTGTCTAACAGGGAGCCTGCGGCTCCAGATACTGCACGGTTAGTACCCATTATTAGCATATATCTTCTGACATGAATGAGGTAATGTGATCCCTGTAATTCTACTCTACGCGTTTGTGGTTAGCAGTTGCCTTGTTCGTTCCAGCTTCTTGGTTCCATTCCGAAGATAAATATTTTCCATGGTTTCTGGTTTTCGGAGGTTGCATGGATCATTTAACAATACAAAAGAAAGCATGAAACCTTTTATCTCTTAAATTTATGCAAAAATCTAGAATCTTTAGAAATTCAGTGAGCACTTGAACTAATCAGTTGTTCTGTAGATTACTGAACTGTGCATAACTCACTGTAAGTCCCTATTTTTTGCAAAAAAGGTTATTGTTACCAGTGTCTATTGATTGATGCGGCTGTGTCTAGGAAAGTGCAAATTTGGGAGGCAATCGGTTTAGGCTATGTGGGCGTCTGATTTAACTTTATGAAGATTGCTAGATGGTGTTCAGTCTTTTGTTTCCCAATTATTGTGTCCCGCTGCTATATTTGAGTCATACTGTTTTTTCAAGTGATATGAGAGCATGTACCATGAGCTTTTAAGCTTTGATCATGTGCTCACAAGTATGTTTCTGTAGGCATGCTTGCACATATCTCAATGTGCATGAATATCCAGTTATAATTTTGTATGTGATAATATATGTTCAAGATGAGATATCCATGAATGACAGTTGGCTGTTGGAGTCATCATACCATCCTTGATGTGTATGTGGACTGCCACTAAATTCTATTTGTTGCTGTGAGAGGAGGATGGAAAATAAAGTGTAGGAAAACAAAACTTAACCAATTGCTAACTAGGGGGGAGGTACTACTTAATTTTTCATATCCATGGAGGGCTTCAGTGCATCATATTTTTATTTTGTAGATGGTTGCTTACTAATGGAAGAAGATGAAAATAATGATTGGTTCCATAAGGCAACTTGGAATCAAGCGAAGACATTCATGTTTTTCCAACACTCCAAGTGCGTCCGTGGACATTTAATTTTAATTTAATTTTCCCTACAAACATGTACATACTTAAGGATCCTACATTGATAAGTGGTGGATCATCAATGAGAAGACAATTTTTTAATCAATATGGTAATTTGTGGTTGATTAGAAAATTGAAAGAAATTTATTTTCAATGGGCACACTTCATGATGTCATACAGATCTTGAGGATGGGAGGGGAAGCACCAAGTACGGTAAGATGATATCTGCTCGACAAAGTTCAATTTGGCCGGGCCCATATATATGTTGATGCTATTATGCCTGGTGGTCGAGATGATAAAAAAATCAGTTATCATAGATTCATAGCAGATTTGGTGCTTCTTTCGATTATTTTCTAGATCTAATTGTGTGTGCTTGTGTAGATAATTGTGTAATGAGCTGATGAACCCTTATTTGCACCGAAGCAATGGAGAAATATTCGATTTTTTTGCAACTTATTACTATTTGTGAAATGGAAATGATTGTGTTCTTGCCGTGAGAAATATTGAAATTAAAAATATATTCCACTAAAATTAAATTGATGTATAGATATTGATTTTTCTCGTATAGATATTTTGCTGTCCGTAGCAACGCACGGGCACATTCCTAGTAAAAAATAAAAAAATCGAGAGCACTGTAATAGAAAGCACTAGTGCACTACAAATCCGGAGTTTCGAATTTCTCCAAAAGTTATTTGCAAGTGGCTGATGATTTCATTTTTTCCTCAGTAATTTAATCAAATGACCACTTCTTGTTGTACCACGGTTTGGACGTGCTGCAAGAAATCACAAATGGCACTAAGCACAGGTGGCTAAAGGCAGTCACGGGATCGACAAAATAACATCACTTCTACCCCTTAAGAACAGCCACGAGCACACACACATATCATTCATTATTCATACAACAAACAAGTGCGGCACTGACAAACGAAGATCGAAACGAAGGCTACACGAAGACTGCAAAGTTCAGCTGGTACTGAATTTGAAAAGGAAAAAAAAAGCAGTAGCAACTAACAAGCGAACAAGGACACAAATTAGCACTGAACGAAGCATGCATGCATGCATGTACAACCTAATTAACTGCTCTAATTAATAAGCTCGCAAGCACTTGAGGCCCTTGAAGCACGGGAGGCGCTGAAGCTCGGGCATCCGCACCGCCGGCGGCACCACGTTCCTCGGGCAGCGGTGGCCGTGGCGGCGGTGCGGGATGCAGGGCACGGCCACCGCCGCCCGCTTCAGCTGGCAGAGGCAGCTCGCGTCCTCGACCACGACGCAGCACTGCTGCCGGATCTCGTCACGGGCCAGGCAGTTGGTGAAGTACTTGATCTGCTCCGCGCAGCTCTGCGCCGCCGCCGCGGGGGTGGAGGCGCCTACAGCGACGGCGCAGGCGCAGCCTACGACGGTGACGAGGAGAATGGTGGTGGAGGAGAGCTTGGTGGACGCCGCCATGGCTAAAATCTTGTCTAGCTCTAGCTGTGTCGTCGTATGTACTTGTGGGAAGCTAGGCAGCTGGATATGGGTCTGGAGAGTCACGAGCGGCCAGTGATGTGATAGACGGTGCTGGGTGGACGGTAGCGCGGAGCATACAGCATGTGAAGATGTGGATGGTGTCTATTACTCCCTCTTTTTCTTTTTATAAGATGCGCACACAAAATAAGATTCAAACTTTACGATCTTTGACCAATAATTTACGTATCAATTTTTTATTTTTGTAGTGTAAATTTGATATGGTTGGATTTGTCATCAAATATACTTTCTAATGATTATATATTTATAACCATAAAAAATATAATATAAGAGAAATAGATGGTCAAAGTTTAATTTTGAAGACCGTGTCATGTCGCGTCGCGCCTTATAAATAGAAAAGGAGGGAGTATTGCATTGCAGACCTTGGATTCAACCTCCTGAAAATGTGCCCCGGAAATTTGGATGGAATAATCCAAACATATACATCAGCTCAAGAACGTACAACACTCAAGAGCCACACACATAATTTCAAGCATAAAGTACAGGAACATCAAAGATCAACAAATAAAACCAGGAAGGATCAGCTTTATACAAAATCCAAGACACATCAAACAATGAATCATAATTTATTAAATTATTACATCAGTGTGTAGCTGGCATTTTTTTCCTTTGCTTGCTACACCTCTTTTTTTTTTTTTTTTTTTGAAAGAAGATACACCTCATGAATTGTTGTTCTATTCCTACGACAAGGCCAGTTGTCAGAAACGGTAACAGGCATATACCACCTATCTTGCCCATCTATGTACATAAGTAATTTATAGCGCAGGGATCTTCAAGTGCACAAGTTCAATCTTGTACCTAGTTCTACTTAATTTCCAATGTTGCCTTTTCAGTCCAGCATCCTGGGTCAATTGTTGGTTTTAACTTCCACTATTACCTTTTTGATCCATCATCATGGGCCAATTCAGGGGTTTCAATGCCATTCGAAGAAGGAATGCTTTCTGTTACTTCTCTCGGAGCAAAAGCAGGCGTTGCTCCATGTTGTTGTCGGCCATCCAATTCCATCGCTGCCTCTGAAGAGGATTTGTGTTCTGCAACATGAGCACCAATGTTACAATGACAAGTCCATCTGAAAGTAATGTTATAACATTACGCAGATACGAATTTCCAACAGTATCGATAAGCAAACAATAGTTGCATGGGTATAAGAAGTGCTAGTTTCTAGGATCCAGCCTTGGTTGATGTTACAAAGTAAACTAACAAGATTTGGCATAAATATCCCAAAAGTTTCATAAATTGACAGTGCTAGTGATGATGAAACTTCACCGTCAAATTTTCATACATGGTGGCTTTTCAGGAAAGAAAGTTTATATTTCCCACTTTACTAGCACCTACGGTTTCTGAAATGTGACACTCTTTCAGATAGGTTACCTCTTAAATTTCAAATACCTACCAGTTTAAATTTCCATGGAAAACTACTTGCATTTTGTCCGCACATAGGAAATTGAATGACACATTCACGCCACACCAACAAGAGCAAGACCAACTCACCATTTATTTTTCCACGTGTGATAATCACACGAAGATACTCTCGCAACCCAGTCAATACTAGGTTTTCTTGTGCAGCATTTATCTCGGAAATATCTTGATCACGCGAAACCGAGGGAAATGAACTTCTATAATCGTTTCCAAATGTGGTATCCTGCTCATCGCACATTAGTGCTTGTGTTGTCGGAGATGCTGGCCTAGAATCTTTAGCAGTGTCAGACCAATGGGAGTCCATTTCACTACTGTTTGGTGGATCACTACATCCTCTTGTGAGGATGTCCATCCGGGAGGCTTCTGACAATTCCTGCTGTTTGCAGTTACCATTTCTTAACTCGCCAGTCACATGCAATTCCTTCTCCACTGTAGCCCCATCCACTTTATTATCTGTAATACAAGCAAAACAAAATTAGTAGAAATAAATCTATGCTTAAGACATTCAAGGGTTTTGTTTTACTTCACTCTAGAATTAACATTATATTACTTCATCTTTTCTATTCTGTAAAGCATATAATGCGCAAACATTTCGTCCAAAATGGTTCTAGACTTCAAATTGACATATGCGGAAGTAAATGTGGTTAGAAGGCCAAGGACAATAGCAAATTATATGAAAATGCTGCTGGTTAACAAATTCGAACAGCTAGGATTTTTTTTAACCAAAAAATAGATAATTGTATAACTAGGTTAGTGCCATCTAAGTATCATCCCATTTCTTATTTCAAGTTTACACAACTCTCTCAGTGATGTCTAATACTTAAACTAGCACTATTGTTTATGCAAATTTTGGAGTTTTAAAAATAATTAGAAAAAATAGGAACAAAGAGCAAAGACTCTGTACCAGCTATTGTTGCTGCAGCCATTCTGCACGCAATCACCAATTGAGTGACTAGATCATTGACCTCACTAAGGTGGATGGTGTTTGCAAGTGGAGACCTGATAAAATATTACTTTTTGTCAGAAGAAGGTACACAAAGTAAACAGGGAGTAGCAAAATTATTTGTTAATATATTTGGGTTTTAACTAATTCTACAAATTGAAGATTAGCACAAACAACTATTTCAAAAAAAAAGAAAATTATGTGGATTGAACCACCTGTATGGATCTACTCACAAGAATGCTGCAGTAAGTCAGTAACAATGCAATTAAATGTTTGCATGTAGCACCATATCAAAGGCCAGAAGGGTTTACACTCTGTCCTCTGGAATGGTGCTAGTTCAACTTTCAAAAAGCCCCCAACCCCTCTTTGACAAGTAGTCCACAAACAAACCAGATCAACTTTATGTAGCAGTTGACTGGGCAATTGAGCGATTCCAGGTCCTTAATAGCCTAATAGGTAATCAGCTCGTTTTGGCCAACTATTGTGTTATTTAATAGATTGCTAAATATCTTCCAACCTACCTGTAGATTGGGTTAGATTTCGATTGGGAATTGGCAGCACTGTGCCCATCAAATCCTGTGGAATAGGGTGCAAGCAGTGGAGCATCTGCATGGTTACCCTAGCAAACAAGAAAAATCGCAAAAAAAAGGAAAAGGGTTAGACAACTATATAAGCATTAGGCATAAAAAGTAATATAGCAATAAAGATGATTAAAAAATTTTTAAATTACTAGTGTTTCAGCACAGGCATCCAAAGAATAGCGATGCCAATAACAAGTGATGAAATTATCCTTTTAGCTCAGTATTCAGTTAAATTTATTATGCATCTCAGAATTCATTTCAAGCAGTTTATAGGTGCTGAACAAATCATTTGGAAGTTGGAACATACCTGTTGAAATTGTGTCTCTAGCATACTTCCTTCACTGTTTATCCTAATACCTACAGCATCTTCATGAGATCTTTTTCTCCGCACTGGAGAATGGTTGTATCCTGATGATCCAATTGCTACTCTAGCTGCTTGTTGAATTTGATTTCCATCAGATGCATAGTCCCCTTGAACTAAAGCTTTTCGTTCTTCACTTCCTTCAAAGTTCTTACAGTCCATGCACCTACAATTCTTGGAGCAAAGAACATTTGCTTGGTAGCATTCACAGTACTTCTTTAGGCATCCTGACTTCTTGCAATGACAGCCTTTATTATGCTTTGGTACAAGAGGCACTGCTCCGGAAGTATCCTAAAGGTCAAGAAAGATAGTATGCTCACATGTAGCTCAAGGGAAAACGCAAATAGATTGTATTTATTAAGCAATAACACACATCCTAGAACGGATTGGGCACATGTTCAGAATCAAATTTCAGAAAGCAGAAAAATATCCTCCTAACAGACAGGAAAAAATATCCCTGGGAATATAAAGAATGAAATGGAAAGTTTAACTGGCCAACACAGAATATTGAAGCTAAGAATGTAACAGAACCAAAGAATCCAATATCACTTTGGCAGTTGACATGTTAATTAAAGAAATTGGAATTGAAAAATCAGTAAATAGTTATCAATATCAGATGCAGTGAATTAGATAAACAAGTCATATCTATTTGAGGGATAGAACATAAATGTCTCATTTCAGAATAATTGTAAACAAGTTAGCAAGGAGTATGAAAGTAAATATAACATGAAACATACATGCTGAGTGCGTCCAGCTGTGTCAGTGTCAGCGATACAGAGACGCACACTTTTTCAAAGACAGAAATTTGGTAGCATGGAGAAAGTAAGCTTGTATATGGGCACAGTTGTATATTGGATTATTGTTGATAAATAAATAAATAACTCGACCAGTGGGGGGGACGACACCCCCCCCCCCACCCCACCCCACAACCCCCCAACAGTTTGCATTAAGAATAATCTCTTCCTGGTCTGGTCGAGAAAAATACCACAAAGACCGGCTGCCTGGACGTCCCAGTTCCCACAGGGTGCCCAGGACCCATGGGCCGCATGCATCTCGCTGAAGGCAACCACAGTGGTTACGTGTATGACAGCACTCGGAACACATATGACAAGGGACCTTTTGTTAATCCAGCCCCATTTAATTTGTTCCCATAGTGAGTCGAACCTGGGCATACTGGATGCTACTCAGGTGTGAGCTATAATTATAACAAATTACATCATAGCAAATATACAGAAGAGATTTATTGATCAGAAAAAAAACTTTAGGTATGTCATCAGGGTTTAGGGTTAAAAGGACAGATTGGCTACCAGTTTGCAGGTTAATTGAGGAAATATTGTTCACCCAGTAATAATATATTATTTTTAGCTCTTTTCACTCCTGTAATCACTACTCTATGTACTTTAATAAGGAAATTCTTGGGACTTTTAGAAAAAAAGGGAAGAAAATGATATTAACTCAAACTTGAACAACCGCTTGTTGATCATTCAATTGTTGGCTTGCCAGAATTCAGGAAAGACCAGCAACCTCAGATACTATCATGACCATTTCTTGGATCCAGTTACAACAGTAGCGAGTAACCACAACATGCTAAAAGAACAGAGTTCATGATGAATTTGTGATCTAAGTATCTGCAATACTTAGTGTTGTCTGTTTCATTGATAATTGGGAGAAAAACAATGTCTCCAAACTAAAATAAACTTCATGTGGAATAAGAGATGGCGAAGACATGTGAACTGTCGCTGAGAATCCTATCGGAGGAAGGTACCTTTCGAACCTTGTGTGTACTTGGGCCATTTTCAATTTTAGGCTGAAAAGCAAGTGGATTACGTTGACGAATTGCTTCCATAGCTTCATTTCTGGCTTTCTCGTTCCCAACAATGTTTCCACAATTTGTACAGTTGCAGCCATCACAGAATTGAAGTTCTTGAAAGCACTCACAGTACCTAACAAACCATCACCAAGTCAGTGGAGTTTACCTTCTAGTAATATAGAATGATACGCTATATAAGGAAAATAATCAAATAATCACAGAAACGTGCAATCTAATGTTACATTAGTTGAAAATATTACTTGAATACCAAGGTATTAAAACAGGAATAATAGGAGTAAAAGATAAGTGCATGAGAACAAAAATTGGAAAACAAATAAAATATAACAATACAAAAAGAAACAGTTAGCTCCCATAAACCTAAACTAATGTGCACATATATTTGTCCACTGACTGAACAAGTGCACGAAACTTATCTATTTATGCTTCGCTAGTAAAGAAACCACAGAGCACTCCCAATGGTCAATGTTACAAGATTACCAGTTAGACCGTCCTTAGTGAGCTCACTTCAATACCCTTAAGATGGTAACAAACTATTATCTTGCTGAGAATGGATCTTGTTAATCACTGATGGAGGGCCTACCAGCCTACCATTTTGCACATAACATGCAAAAGTTTTATATTTGTTTGGCAACTAACATGAAATGTACGTGCAATGAAAATCAGCACTCACATCTTCAAACATTTTGAGTTTCTACAATTGCAATGCTTCTTTTTCTTTGGAGTGACAGTTTTCGCTTCAGTGGAAGGCCTGCGAAAATAGAATGCAACACCAGGTGAATAAAAGGAATATGTTGCAAGCACCACACTTTTTCTTTTTGTGAACGAAAAAGAATCATATTGCAAGAAACACAGTTTCTTTAGGAAGACGTGAAAGACAAGGTCCCAATCATGTATGTTGACAAATTTAAAGAATATAAAAATTGGTCTAACCACAGAAATGTGACACTGTAAATTTGAACTCAATGAAATCAGCATTTCCAACCATCTGACCAAAACTTCACTAATAAATGTTTAAGCATCAATACCAATCAATTGCAAGATAGCCAATAACGAATTCAGTCACATTTTCCTTTGTTAGCTTAAGAAATATTTAAGCAATAAGCAGCAATCCTAACTAATTGCAAACCATGATAACAAAATTATTCGCATAAGCCTTTCATTTTGCTGTCGATCTGCATCTGTTTTGATTAGCACAACATGGTCATCAAGAACCCCCGGATACTAAAATATACTCTAAGCTCCACTACACCTCAAACATTTTTACAGAAATCGTAAGCACAAATTACTGCTACATATGAGATAAGCAAATTAATGTTTTTTACTCATGTTTTTCATTATATTTAGACATATTAAAAAATCGCCACTTATTTAAACAGATTGGTACCACGAGCAACAGTATTTCAAATGAAACGACTGAGCTAAACCAACAGATCACAGGAACCAAGAACGAAACCATATTGCAAACACACCAACAGAAGGGGGGGGGGGGTCTCAAGCTGAAGAGCTTCCTCACGGGTTGATGGCCATCGGCCACTGCCGAGACACCAGCATCGCAGGGGCCGCCGGCTTGGGCTGCTGCGGAGCCACCGCGGGCGCCTTCATCTCGCCCGAGGCGGACAAAACAGCTGGCTTCGGCTGCTGCTGCTGCGGGTGCTGCTGATTCCTCCCCTGCTCCATCACCACACCAGAATGCCCAGCAATTTTAGGTCACCGATGCCAAAACCTCAAGGCGGGCTCTGCAATCCAGGACCCAGACCGCCGCGCACCGGCTCAAAAACCGAATCTTGCAGCGCGAGCTGTCGGAATTGGATCGAGAGCCTTCGAACAGGGGCGAGCTCCTCGACTCATCCAGAGTCTAGAACTCAAGAAGCAGCGGAAAACAGGAGGGGGGAAGAACGCAGCAGGTCGGAGGGATCAGACCAAGAAGCCAAATTTGGGATGGGAACACGGAGATTGAGAGGAATCGGGTTTGGGGAGGAGGTGAGAGGAGGAAAAGCGAAATCTTTTGGAGTTTGGGATCGAGGAGGAGGTGATGGTGGGGGAAGAAGAAGCTAATGGACAATGGTGGTTTGGTCTCTTTGAAGTTTTTTGAATCTGAAATATTTTATAAGCATTTATCAGTTATTCTTGCTGTGATCTCTCTCCCTCTGTCTGTCTCTCTCATCTTTGTATGCTTTGAATTGGACGGCTGGATTTGAATTGATTTGAAGGGTTGGACGGCTGCGGATTTTAGTACAGTGAGCTTCCGGATGTGGTCCATTCAAAATTTGAAAGTTTCTTGATAGCGCTAACAAGGACAGAGAAATTTGAAATTGTGAAAAGGTTGGACTGATTATTAATGAATAGGCTGGCTTTCCATTGAAATAATGGTGCTTAAGGAGTACTACTGCCATAAAGACGCAATGTTGTAAATTGCGGACTACAGAATTTAGCGGAGTGCTACCAAAAAAAGCTACCGCTATAATCTTTAGCAGTATGCTAATAGTTATAGCCATTTTTTATCTAAACATTATTATTTTTATGAATTCCAGCTCATATTTCAAATGTACAATCAGGTATTAGTGAAAATATAAATAAATAAGTTGCAATTCAGAAGATAAGTCATAAATCATAAACTATAATCATAAACTATAGTTCGAAAATGACAAGTATATAAGTTTGTAGTTCAACAATGCGGTGTTAGCGATTCTAGAATATTGAATTTAGCAGAGCTAGGTCATGATATATTAGAGTTAGCGGCATTCGCAGTAGTATTACAATATCGATGTGGCACCTGCCTCAAAAAACTATATCAAAGTTATAGCGAACTATTTACAACGATGGATGTACGTCGAAGAGCAGCTCCTTCCACATTCTTCTCACCAGTGTACCTAATTTGGTTCCTCTAACTAAAGATAGATATTCTTCTATTCTAGCGCTACCATTGTTCATTTTACTACGTCTGCCAATTTTTTTATTTTATTCTATTTTATTTGCCGGAAAAGAGTGCGTTCATCCATAAAAAAATTGTTGGGCTACCACTTTGCTAGTTGGGTTACCACGTGAAATGAGTTAAATCTTCCTTTGGGTTTTGGTGGGTCAAAAGGAAGATGTGATCCGGCCCACGAACAAAACCTGGCCCGGGGCACTCACGGGCGGCAACGACAGCGAGCGGCGCTCGGGTGGCCGCTCTGCCGCCGTGCCAGGAGATGTCTGGACAGTGGACACAATCACACATTCACACCACAGCTGGGGAGCCGTAGAGAGAGGGGCGGAGAGCATAAGCCGGCGGAGCCATGGCGACCACTCTCTCGTTATCTTCTCCCCTCTTCCTCGCAGCTCCGGCCAGAGGTAACCTGCTCCGTCTCTCCAAGATCCCCTCCCCTCTCAGTCTCTCGCTGTCCTGGTACTGCTTTTTTCACTCTGAAGTCTGCGTTGCGCATCTGCTGTGTAACTGTGTTCATACTTCATAGTATCTTGAGGATTAGTGTTGGCTGACTGCTGAGAGAAACTGCAATTAAATTAATTTGGAACACGTTTGCAGTGTGTGATCTGGTTTTGTTTTGAACTCTGCAGCTAGAGATGCGGCCTTGTGCGGAGTGCCTTCAGCTAGTACATCATGGAGCGCTGCAAATGCTCTGGGCAAGGGCTACATGGTTAGAGTACATGAGCGGGGGCAACAGCGACGCATGGCAATAGTATCCGTGGTTGGTCAGCAAACTTGGCTACACTTTCTCACTACCTCCTAGTGTGATTTGCTTTAGATTGCCATTTGCATGATGTAGGTTGCTTAGTGACACTGACACAAAAGTGCTAGGTATTCACATGATCGTTAATTTATTAGCTAGGACTATATCAATAAAGACAATGACTTGAGCGATGTTGAACTGTGGACAGGCCAAGTCAATCTGTGCATTATGAAAACACAAAGGAGAAAATTGAAATTATACGGAGCAAATTTCACCAGTGGTCCTTAAACTTGTCCCCAATTCTCATCCCGGTCCCAGTACTCTTAAAGTGCATATAACAGTCCTAAAACTTGTCCCGAACTCTCATCCCGATCTTGTTACTCTCAAATATGCATTTTGAGAGTCTAGGACCGGAATGGGAATTCAGAACAATTTTAAGGATCTCCAGTGAAATTTACTCAATTATAAGGCCCTGTTTGCTTCCCATAAGTCACCTGACTTATAAGTCAGTTGGATTTAGGTAAGTCCTGTTTGGTTGCAGTGACTTATAAGTCAGTGGACTCCACTCGAGGTAGGAGAGGGAAAAAGGTGACTTATGCAACTTTAAGTAGGGGTGGAGCAACTTATGGGACTTATAAGTCAGGGATGTTTGGTTCCCACAAGTGACTTATTTGTACTTTTTGCACTTTAAGTCAGGTGCCTTATGGGAACCAAACAGGGCCTAAGCCTATCTTCACTTTGTGTTACTGCATACTTCTATCTGGTCACCTATAGACTCGATAATGTGCTTACCCTGAAATGTGTATTGATGTCCTTCTCAAACTTCGTATTCATATCACTCCATGCCACACAAGTTGTTTAACTACTTTAACATAGTGATAATACATGGGTGTTCTAACAAGAAGCTCCTCCTCGTTTGAGAAAAAAAAATACACCAGTATTCTGATAATAGGTTCAGAAAAACTAAATTTCACTATGATTTCATTGCAAGTTTGCTACAAAGAAATTCTGTTGCGAGAGCTCATTCTTTACAAGTGAATTGTTTGACCTGCTAACATGTTTTCTTCTTCCTAGATTGGAAGAAAGTCATCGACTAGAGAAACAGTTGTCCCTGACCCCGACTATAGGTTACCAATTGTTATACTTGGTGAGCTCTGAAGTTAGTAAGTACTAAGTAGAACATCTCTTAACATGTACTTAAACCTCAACAGAAGAAGATGGCAAGTGTTTAGGATGGTTATTAGGGAGTTAATAACAGATATTGTCCAAATGCAGGGATTGCTGGTGCTTTTGCATATGCAGACAATCTTCTAGCTGCTGCACCTGTAGGACTTCTGGGACTTCTTCTTTTGTTCCAGGTCTGCATATCCTAACCAGACTGCTTTTAGAGTTCAGACCATCTGTTTGAGTTCATGATGATCACATATTATCAGAGAATTATATTCTTTTCTACAAGGGCATCTATTACAGCATTTCAGTCAACCCAAATTATCTATTATTTGTGCAGACATCCATGTGTTTTTCATTCTTCGTATCAGCAACATAACGATTCAACTCAGCTCTCCTGATTGTATCTTTTTTTTAGGAACCCGATTGTATCATTATTAAAGATAAAAATAAGGAATTGATATATTCTAAGTTCTCTTTCTGTTTAACTATGACTTAGTATTTTTCTAATGTTGGCCTTGCTGCATTCTTTCTCTGCAGACTACAAGAGTGAGGTTCGTCTTTGATAATGAGGCCCTGGTTCGTGCCCTGTACTTTTCTTAGGAGTAAAATAAATATTTGAAAGTATGCCAGTCAACTCATGAAAATGTCTTTTAGAACTGTTTGATGGATTGCATGTTTTTATGGAGATAAAGAATAGATGAACCAAGTTGTGTAACCTCCTATGTTGTGTCAAGGGGTTTCTCTTGGTGCTGCCCTTCGCAGGGTGGTGTGGCATGGCATGGCTTGTACTTCACAAATTCTTTCTCCTTGATTGAGCGTCAGAGCTCCTGCATTTTTGTTTAAAAAAAATAGATGATGAGGATTTCATTAATTAAACTCAATCTTTGCATCTGAAATGGTGAATAGGCTTTTTTTTTCATAACATTCATTCATAAACTTGTGTTGTATAGGAGGTGAAAGTTGGAGACCAGTTGCAGGAGTCAGGTGAAAATGTGTTTGTTGGTGGCAAGAACCGTTGGAAGTATGCTAGTCCTTCATGCTAGAATGTCCAGTCAATTTCTTTGGTCATGAACCATGATAAGTAGTCCACAATCTAACAATTTAGTTCATGCATAGGTACTCAACGTTCATAAATTGGGAGCTATGGTGGCCACAATTTCCCATCTTGGTTTACTTCAAAGAGAGCCAAACAAAACCCGAGGGGCAGATCCACTTCTTCCCGGTGATATTCGTGAGTTCACGAATTTAGCCCCAAGTCAAACACGTTTGTTTCTCGATATCCCAGTATTGAATCCAATGTTCTGAGCAGAACGGCCGACAACTCTATGATGTCATGGTGGAGCGTGCTGGACCCTCAAAGACGAGCAGCCCTAAGTAGTAGTGCTGATCTTACCTCAAGAGTCAAGATGATGAGCTGAGTTCCATGGCGTTCTGTGGCACCAATTGCCGCTCCTGGAGGCAAAGGCTCCATGCCTTTTTTTAACCTGCCTGATGTGTGGTTCACTGGTCCTATGCATTACCTTTACCTTCAAGATAAAATGAAGGATGAATGGATGATGTATTAGCATTTGCATCTTCTGTAGATATATTAGAAACTGATGTAATGCAATATCAACTTCCCATCTGAGGCAATACGTTGGTATTTTACTTGGATCTACATTTAGAATTTTAGATGCTAAAAAAAAAACACCCATCTGCACTCTGCAGCCCAGGGGAGGGGAGTGGGAACTGGGGAAGTATAGCAGGCTCATGGGCCTGAAGATGGGCGAAAGTTATAACTCAGCCCAGATTTGGCAGCAACATGAACTGGCTCTCATCTGGAATTTCTAAGTTAAATAGAAATAGTTTCAGCGTAAAATAGAAATAAAATGATTTTCACTTGAATATTTTCCGTGTACACTTTAGCTTCAGCTGAACAAATTCTTGGAACTAAGAATAGTCATCTCAAAGAATTCTTAGATCTGGACTTATGCCAATGAGACGGACCTCTAAAAAATCAAATTGAAGAAAAAATCTGTTTTAACTCCCAAAGAAAATTAGCTTTGAGCTATCTCATAAACGAAATACAAATAATGAGTATACAATTGTGTTTTACGCTCAACTTTTGTATAGCGACAGAGAACATCATGTCTTATGTTAGAGAAACATATCAGTAATTTTTCATAATCACTTTTCATGCAACTTTACATCGCTAGGGTAATTTAAGTATTAGGTTGCCCCCGCATACGCTCCTCCTCACCAGCTAACAACTTTTTTTAAGATGGGCTAAAGTTTAATCCTCCCATTAGCCCTTCTGTTTAGATGGGTTGATGAAAAAGAAAATCTTGACGTAATAAAATTTTTGAACTTCAAATTCAGTTCGTACGCGGAGAACCAAAATAACAAACCTCATAAGGCCATGTTTAGTTTCCCAAAGTTTCACCAAAAATCTCACCTAGAGGACCGTGGTAGTTTATTTCTTCTCTCTGCGCACGTGATCCAATGCAAAAAAATTCACTTATTTCACCAAAAATTCACCCAACTAAACGGGGTAGGGTGCATCGGACGAAACAAAAATATCTTGTAGAGTAAGTTAAGTCAACCACCTTTGTTAACGGAGTTAAATGACAAAAACTAAGTCCTAGTTAAGACTATCTCACGATTTTTATTAAGAGAATGAAACCTAATATCGAACTCAAGTCTCCTGGTTACAACCATATCTCAGTCCTCTCTAATCAAGGAGGCTATATGATCTTTGGTAGAGTTAGGTGACAACAAAAGTGAAAGTGTTTTGCAAATTTTTAATGTGGTATATACTCCATCAAATTGCTTAATCACATGTGGTCGTAGCAGGATCGAACGGATCGCAGCGCCCATGAATCACCTACTCGAACGTGAATTTTCCCGTGTGACAGGCTGTCATTCCGAAATATTTGGGTCGGTCTAGTACTCTAGTACACTCTACACCACTCGCTTCGTACGCACAGCGTTTGCATGCACGTTTTAAAAGTCCACGAGTGCACGGATGCAGGGGGCACGGGTGCCAGGGGGCACAAACACGTACCAGAAGGCAAACGTGCACCGCTCTGAACCCTGGCGCGCGAAAACGACAAGGCACCAGAAAGAATTCTCCGCGCACCCGGCGGAGGTACTCGCAGAGCTGCTGCGTCGCGGGCCCATTTGCCCAATACCCCCCTCCCCCGGCAAATCCTATATACCTTCCGGAAGGTGGGAAGGCCCGCCACCTTCCGATGTTTGAGATTCGTGCGGCTTACCAGAGCCGCACGATCTCCATCCCTCCCATCTCGCCTCCCTCCTCTCTGTCTTGCGAGCGCCGCCGCGGCGACAAGGGCGGGTCGTGGTCGGCCGGCGGTGGTCGAGGTTGGTGGGGGTGGGGGGTCGGGCCGGCCGGAGGTTAGGGTTTGGGGTTGCCGGGTGGGGGCGGGCAGTGGGGGGAGCGGCCGGCGGCGAGGTCGCCGCCGGCGGGGGTGGTGGTGGAGGCGGCGGACCTTAGGGTTTCGGGGTTCGGGTTCGGAGGTCCTCCATGTCCGGCGGACCTAGACGGGGGCGGTGGGGGAGCCGGAGGACCGACGGCGGTGGTGGTTCGGCCGGCGGTGGAGGCGAGGCGGCGCGGTCGCGCCGCCGGCCGGGCGGGGTCGGACGGCGGTCGGGCCGGTGACCGGCGGCGGGGGCGACGAGGTGCGCCGGGGGAGGAAGGGCGGGGTCGCGGGCGGGGGTGGGTCGCGGGGGGGGGGGGCGCGGCGGCGTGGAGCCGCCGGCCGGGGAGGTGGTGGGAGGAGGCGGCGGCGGTGGAAGGCGTCGGAGGAAGCTCGAGGTAGAAGACGACGCCTCATGGGCCTTGTTGGGCTGTGCGATCGGTTGTCTTCTTACCTTCCGGAAGGGAGATAGGATCCCCCTGCCCCCCCCCCAAGACCACTGTCGGTAGGCCAAGGGATTCACACACATCATGTGCCTGCCGGGGGCCGGAGGAAAAAAAACCCTTCTCTCGCGGTTTTGGCTGGCTGGCGCGTTTCTTCCGGTCAATTCCGCACCGAGCCGCAGCTGATCCACGCCCACCAGCAGGCAGCAGCGCTGTGAGCGGTGGGCCTAGTTAGCGAGGCGGGGCGGCGTGTGCCCAAAAAGATTAGCGGCCACGCGTCGCCGCCTCCACAAAAGCGCGCTGCGTGAAACGTCCACCCTCCGCACTCTCAGTTTTGCAGCAACGCCCCCGTCAACCGAGAGTCCTTGTTCCATAGTCCAATATTAAGGCACTGTTTGGCACAGCTCAGCTTCACCAGTAGAGCTGTTTTTTAGAAAACAACTTCATGAGCGGGGGAGAGCCATATTTTTGTAGCTTCACCGTGTGCTTAACTCTGTGAGAGCGAGTTTTCAGAGAAGCTGACCAGAGAGCTGGCCGTTTGGCTATCGAAGTTGTGAAGCTGCTCGTGAAGCCGCTCATGAAGCTGTACCAAACGAGCCCTAAATTAAACCATACTAGTAAGTAAAAACGCAGTTGTTTCATATTGAATATCTCTAGAATGTACGGATCTCAAAAGTGTGGAAATAGGAAATATGTAGAAGAATATAGAGCATAATTAATTGGGTACCAAAATCAGGACATTAACAATTGGGTTGTGGCATCAAATCAGGTCAAGATTTAGCGGGTGTTTGGTTCAGCGCCACCACTTACCACGCAACGCCGGTGGCCGCCACGGTAAGTTGGCTGCTGTTTGCATGATGTCTAACTTTAGGCAGCCACGTAATTTTTGTGTCTTGTGGCAGATATAAGGTGTGGCGGCCGATCCTCTCGCCACAGCACGCCACACTTCTGTGGCTATGCCACGCTTTTTGTGGCCATGTGAATTGCTAAACCAAACAGCTCCTTAGCTGCCACATTTCGACACCCAAACAACCAAGAGCTATCCTAAAACTATTGTCGAGACTTTGGCGTAACTATATTTTGGCTTGCCTCAAGTTTCGCAAAGGTAAATTTTGGTGCCCACCCAATTAGGCCCATAGTTACAATCATTTTGCAATTTTATAGAAATTGAGGGTCCATGAAAGTTTTGTAATAGTTTGATTTCAACACAGGAACGAGGAGAGAGAAATAGAGACCTATGAAAGTTTTTAAGAGATTGAGACTGATTTGTTGGCTTCTAAATTCTGCCTTGCCAAAATTGGGGGCAAGCCCATAAGCTTTATGAGGGGAAAATCCCCCACACCATCGTCCATTAGCAATACGAGACTAATAGATGGTGTACCCTCTTTTCCAACTTTAATGGGCTTTACAACAATTGTGGCCCATTATGACTTTTACAACACAATGGATCAAATCCATCTGAACTCACTAATGGATCTAATCCAGTTGACTCTAGGGCATATCTCCAACAGTCTTTCACTTGCACTAGAGTCAACTATGCAAGTACATCCTCATTCGACTTCTAATCCCTTAAGTGTGTGACCCTACGGGTTCACGTATACACAGACATAGCTCAAGTACTCCTACTCGACCAATAGTTGATAGTGGCCTCTAGCAAGACGTGTTAACTCCTATGCATACGTAAAGATCATATCAGACGAACCATCACATCGTAGCATACATGCTATTCCTTTTGCCTCACGATATTTGGTCTAGCTCCAAACTGGCCTCTCTTTCTCGATACCGTGATTCGGATCCTTTCATAGGTTAACACTTAACCCAGCACGGCCATGCATTTCTTGATCCGATCACTCGAGGGCCCAGAGATATCTCTCTCAAGTAGAGAGGGGCAAAATCCATCTTAATTGACCATGCCTCACAGCATGCTTCCTGACAAACCCGAAAGCCACATTTATAACTACCCAGTTACGGAGTAGCAGTTGATATCCCCTAAGTAGATCAATTCACATCTTGAGTACATGCGACAATCTCAAGTCTAAGGACATAGCGTACACGTTGTGCTAAGAGATAACTATGTAACAAAATCTCAAATTGGGTCAGTCCAGCCCCATGTCATACATGTGCCCACATTATTAGTTATACATCTCCATGTTCATGACTTGTGAAACATAGTCATCAACTAATAAATGTGCTAGTCATTAACTTATACTAGGGACAACTTTTGAATAACCATACAAGTAAAATAGTTTCACAAACAATTCACATAATTGCCAATCAAATACAAGTCGCCTTTCATGGATATTCAATAAGAGAATAATGTGTCATGGATATAATGAAATATAATCATCTCTATGATTCCATCTAGAACATATTTCTAACATTCTTCCACTTGCACTTGAGCTAATTTAGAATGTATCTAATACCCATAGCTCTCATGTGTGCCTCATGCTTAGGCTGTGGAAGGGGTTTTGTCAAAGGATCTGCAACATTCAAATTCGTGTGTACTTTGCATATCTTGATATCACCTCGTCTAACGATCTCTCGTATCAGATGAAATTTTCGTAGTACATGTTTGTTCTTTTGATGATTCCTAGGCTCCTTTGCTTGCGCAATAGTCCCATTGTTGTCACAGTAGAGATCCAATGGGCTAGAGACATTCGGAAACACACCAAGTTCGGTAAGGAACTTCCTTATCCAAACACCCTCCTTCGTAGCTTCCGAAGCCGCGATGTACTCGGCTTCTGTTGTAGAATCAACCACCATATCCTGCTTGGAACTCTTCCAGCTCACAACACCACTGTTTATCGTAAATACGTATCCTAATTGCGACTTTGAATCGTCTTGGTCAGTTTGGAAACTAGCATCGGTGTAACCCGTTACAACGAGCTCCTCCTCACCACCATAAACTAGGACCATGTCTTTAGTCCTTCTCAAGTACTTAAAAACATTTTTAACCGCTGTCCAGTGACCCTCACCTGGATCAGATTGGTATCTGCTTGTAACACTATGCGCATACGAAATATCTGGACATGTACATATCATTGCATACATAATAGATCCGATAGCCGAAGCATACGGTATTCTACTCATGCGTTCCCGCTCATCAGCAGTTGAAGAACACTGAGTCTTGCTAAGATGTATGCCATGTGACATAGGTAAGAACCCTTTCTTCGCCTCTTCCATGTTGAGCCGTTTCAACACTTTGTCAATGTAAGTGTCTTGCCTTAATCCTATAAGCATTTTTGATCCATCTCTATAGATTTTGATGCCCAAAATGTATGCTGCCTCACCTAAGTCCTTCATCGAAAAACTATTTTCAATGAGGTCTTAGCAGCCTCAAGCATAGGAATGTCATTTCCAATCAGCAATATGTCATCCACATATAGGATTAGGGTTTAGGGTTTAGATCGGTTTAGGGTTTAGGGTTAAATCTATTCGGATTAAATCTATTCGGGTTTAGTGACATATTGCTGATTTCTAGAATAATCCTAATAGATTTAAGCATCGCTATGGGTGAGAATGTCTCATCGTAGTCAACCCTTTGAACTTGTCGAAAACCTTTTGCAACAAGTCGAGCTTTGTAGATGTGAATATTTCCATCCATATCTCTCTTCCTTTTGTAAAACCTATTTGCACTTTATAGGTTTAATACCATCAGGCGGGCCAACCAAGTTCCAAACTTGATTGTCACCCATGGAATCTATTTCGGATCTCATGGCACTTTACCATTTCTCAGAATCTGGGTCCATCGTTGCTTCCGTATATGTCATAGGCTCATCATTGTCCAACAACAATATGTCGCGCTCTACCGCAATCATGAGATTCAACTTATTAGTTGCGCAACGTGCCCTTTCAGACCTTCGTGGTTGCGATGGTGCTTCTCTTGCCACAGGCATCTCAACTCGTTCAGCTACATTAGCATCACTTGCAAACTCTTGCCAGAGCGGCTCATCTTGAACTTCTTCAAGATACACCTTTTGTCCACTTTTCTCTCGTTTAAGAAACTCTTTCTCTAAGAGAACACTATTCTGAGCGACAAACACTTTGCCCTTTGAGTGGTTGTAGAAATAATACCCTAAAGTCTCCTTAGGATATCCCATGATATGCACTTGTCCAACTTGGATGTAAGCTTGTCTGACTGAAGTCGCTTGACAAAGACTTCACAACCTCAAATTTTAAGAAAAGACAAACTGGGAGTCTTACCAGTCCATATCGCATATGGTGTCTTATCTACGGACTTAGATGATACCCTATTTAATGTGGAAGCTACGGTTTCTAGAGCGTAACCCCAAAATGATAACGGTAGGTCCAACTGGCTCATCATTGATCGAATCATGTCCAACAAAATTCGATTACGTCGTTTGAATACACCATTTCTCTGAGGTGTTCCAGGTGGCGTAAGTTGTGGAATAATTCCGCAACTCTTCATATGACTGCTAAACTTGTGACTCAAATACTCGCCTCAATGATCAGATCGTAAGGCCTTAATTTTCTTGCCACGCTGATTTTCTACTTCATTCTGAAATTCTTTGAACTTTTCAAATGTTTCAGACTTGTGCCTCATTAGGTAGACATAGTCATATCTACTCAGATCATCAGTGAACGTTATGAAGTATTCGTATCCACCTCTAGCTGTCGTACTCATTGGTCCGCACACATCTGTATGTATGAGTTCCAACAAGTCTGAGGCTCTCTCAGAAAAACCTGAGAAAGGCATCTTGGTCATCTTGCCGAGCAAACAAGCCTCACATGTCTCGTAAGATTCAAAATCAAATGAAGTTAAAAGTCCATCGGTATGGAGCTTCTTCATGCGCTTTTCACTTATATGACCCAAACGACAATGCCACATGTAGGTAGGACTCAAATCATTAGGTCGAGACCTTTTAGCACTTATGTTACAGATAGGCGCATCATCAAGACTTAAAATAAACAATCCATTCATAATGGATGCAAAAGCCACAAACATTCCATTCTTAGAGATCACACAACCATTGTTTTCACTCGCAAATGAATAACCATCCTTCATCAAGCATGAAGGAGACACAATGTTTCGACTCAAACTAGGAACAAAATAACAATTATTCAATTCCAAAATAAATCCTGACGGGAAGTGTAGTTGCATCGTTTCGCAATGCAGCAACTCTTGCATTATTACCTACTTCTTATCATTCCTTGCATCGAGTTGCAAATCTGAGTAACCGATCCGGTATCAAATACCCAAGAATTAATATAAGAATCAGTGAGAAAAATATCTGTAACATAAACATTAAGTGTACTTGAAATGGAAGTACCCTTACTTCCCTTGCTTTTCATAGAAGCTAAGTATAACTTGCAGTTTCTTTTCCAGTGACCCAGGTCATGACAGTGAAAGCACTCATTATCAGCAGTTGATCTAGCTTTAGCCTTGGGCATTGGCTTAGATATCCCATATTTAACCTTGCCCTTCTTCCAAGAATTACCTTTCCTTTTAAAGGTAGGTTTGTTCTGGATTGCCATCATATGGCTACTGTCAGCGCCTTTCTCAATGTCACTCTCTGTTGGTAATGTGGTGTCTAGAACTTCTTCCTTTTTCTTAGTCTTGAGAACAATTCTCAAGTTACGGATCCAATCTGTATAGTTCGTTCCATTCAATTTGTCCTTCTCAAGGACTGTACGTAAAGTAAACGATGTGGTGTTGCTAGGTGCCATTGATTTACAACAAAATAATGCAAAATACTAAGACAACGCATCCATGATGGGAGTAGATTATATTAAGCATTTAACAGAATCTACTCCTACTAAAATCAATATCCCTCAATTGATACTTAGTGATTCAGGACCCACAACTACCAAGTCGACTAGTGAGCTTTAGCATCACCGCTAGAAGACATGTAGATCGGTAAGCAACTCTTTGCTAATCATATCATATATGACTCCTGTTGTTGGGTGACATCTCTATGTCTCGGCGCTCAACCTTTATGTCCCAAAGCCCTTAACCGTTAAGATGACTTTGATCAAGTAACCAAACCTTATGCTGTAAGTATCCGATACGAACCCATCTAGTCGAGGAAAATTGGTGGCACCCTAATTTCATAGACCCACCACCAATCGTACAAGACTCATGATAGTGCAAGGTTTGGGAGGGCATGCAACTTAAACATTACCGAGGGATCGTTCTACTTCTACCGTCATGTGCAGAAAAATAACTATTATCATCGCATATGTAGAAGTAAAACAATAAGAATGACATTCACATAGTAATGATACGGTATGGCCCATTAACACATGGTGATCTCCATCTCCATTGTACTGTCCATCATGGTGATCTCCATCTCCATGATCCATGTATGCCATCCTCCAGTGATGAGTCCTCCAAGAACTATCTAGCGCATGCTAGTAAAGACAATTACACAATCGCGCATTAGATCATCACAATTTGGTACACAGACCATTACATTAATTTTTGACAATACATGGGGCTCCAGCCGTATTGTCGTACGCATGACACGCAGATCACGAATAAATTACACACATGCATCACATACACATATGGGCCATACCGATCACAAAACCTGCAAAACATATTATCGTACTTCCGACGTCTAAACTTAAACCGTCGAAAAACCCATCTTACAAGCCGATTTTGGGAAATCTAATTTTGCCGAGATTAGCAAAGCTAGTTAATTTCATGTGTAAAATTTTCTGTAGATCAATTTTCATATAGGAAACGTCTCCATCCGAGTTAACCACAGAAAGTTACGACTGTTTTACCGAACAACATGTTTTCTGATTTTCTCGGGACCGGTAGCGGATCTAATCCGTCACCGCCACACATCCCATGCGCATGGCACTTGACCTAGTTTCGATTCGATCAATCCAATTGATCTCCTCCTCGTCATGACTGGGTTTATGTGTATCACTTAACTCCGATGACGGAATTCCGACCGGTAGGAGTAATTCGTTACATGACCATCATGACAAGAACACGAAACCGATCACAATTTTTATCTACATCCATGCATATCACCATATGCACACATTTCAAATCTAAAACTTAGCAGCTATGGCTCTGGTACCACTGAAGGGATACGGGGAGGCTACGCTAGCGCAAAACAAAATTTCCCCATAAAACAGGTATTGCTGCTGTCATAGATCACGGGATTACCACTAGACGCGCAGTTGCAGCGGAACCGTCTCGATGTAGACGAACACGTCGAGGGTAACAGTACCGTGCAGTTGCTCACATCACGTCCTTCGGGTGTGGCTCGTCCAAGTGCTCCAAATGCAGCACCTCTAAGGTATCCACACGTACGGGAAGGAAGCGTCGCACACCGGACTGCTTGGTCCGCAGGCGCGACGAGGAGTGGGCGGCGCGGCTGTTGCTCAAGAGTCATCCAAGTCAGGGAGTATGGTCCATATTTATGAGGGGAAAATTCCCCACACTATCGTCCATTAGCAATACGAGACTAATAGATGGTGTACCCTCTTTTCCAACTCTAATAGACTTTACAACAATTGTGACCCATTATGTCTTTTACAACCCAATGGATCAAATCCATCTAAATTCACTAATGGATATAATCCAGTTAGCTCTAGAGCATATCTCCAAACAGAAAGCCTATCGCTCCAAGAGCCTGCGAATGCAACTGCAAACTGCAAAGTGACTCGTAGAGCCCCCGCGACGCAACTCAGCTGAGCTGAACGGCTGGAGCGTGGAAGTGTGGAAAGGGCCTGTTTGTTTTGGGGAGGCTAAACTTTAGTCCCAAAGAATCTTGCACGCATGAAGCAGTAAAAAAAAATTATTTGCAAAATATTTTCACAGATGAGTGTAACTTTGCGCGATGAATCTAATGAACCTAATCAAGCCATGATTTGCTACAGTAATGCTACAGTAAACATCATCTAATCGAGCGGTCAAAAACCTCATTATACTCGTCTCGTGATTTAGCCCCGGGGTTATGGAGGTAGTTTTGTAAAATGACTTTAGTTAATACATCTAATTTGCGGTCAAACGTATCAATTTAGAGCGGCTAAAGTTTAGCCGCTCCAAACAAACACGCCCAAAGTTGAAACCTCACCGTCGGCAAGTTTGATCCGGGTAAGGCCTCATTCGTTTTTTCAGTTTTGGGCCCAGGCCAGTTTTGAATCCAGCCCAGGAATGAGTGGATCCGGTGTTTCACTAATTCCTGGTCATCAGCGTTCCAGACCAGCGTTCCAGCTCATGAACGAGTGTTCGGTTACACAGGAATTAAAACATGTAAAACGACTGTTCGATTTCAACACCACTGTGCGCACATCTGACTTTGCTTTGCAAGAGTCAGAACATGAACACATAACAGAAAAGGAGATACACACATTTGACTTTGCTTTGCACCATTCAGAGTATGACAAAAAAAAATTAACACACACCAATTTCAACATGTTGATTTCAGTTCTCACCAGCACCAGCTTCAGTTCTCACCAGGGCCACGATAACACAAATTGATTTCAGTTCAACAATTTAACTTATTACAACCATGAAACGTAGAAGACCTACCACCAAAACACAACACGCTGAATTCATGCCACAAGAACTAGCTAGACACACCAGAAACTTGCAGTTGAAGCACCATTCAAGATTCGTCACCAGCACTTGTTGTTCCAGTGCTGCAAAACTCATTTTTCATAAACATATGTTAATGTAGAGGGTGAAAAAAAAATCTGCATCTGCTTGACAAAAAAAAAATTGAGCAAAATAGCACACTACTATTTAATAAATTCACAAGGATAAATTCAGAGTAAAACCCAACATTCAGATTTTTTTTCCCAAAGCAAAGTTCCAATTAATAAACTGAAAGAGATATACTCAAATCAAAATAATTAGCAACCAGGCAAGCAACTAGCAATGGTCACAAATGCTTGTGAAAGCAAGGAAACTCACTATGCAGTAACAAGGATAAGGCATATGCTTCCACTAGTCATACTCCAAGTATACTGGTAACAAGACTTGTATGCAGCTAATTATGCAAACAGGTAGAATTTAATAAGGCCGTAATCACCATGACTGGGGCTACCAAGCTCTACAAATGCAAGAGCAACTTTCTGTTTTTCTATGTCATGAATCACTATTATCATAAGAAGTCAGGACAAGAATTTAATACCTGCTAGGTCATATATTTATAACTTTTTCAGGCACATTCTAGCCATATGTTGTTAAAACTAGAATGCAATCATATGTTGCTAGAATCTGATGCTGAATTTAGGTGGAAAAAATTATCAGATGCTAAATTCAGTGTCAGCAACTCTGATGGTTCTCACATCTACCCTACAAACAATGCTTTCCCTTCCAAACAAGGGCAATTTCACATGTAGAACCTACAAAGGAAACCGGTCAACTCATACGAGATGCAGTTGTATCTATTACAATATTATGTTTTTTTACTCGGATTATAAGTAAATACAGTCCTATGGTATATACCAATAACTAACTCTAGAAATGGTGTTGAAGCTGAACCCACTGTTCCAGATCCAAACAACATATGTTGAATAACAATATTGATCCAGAATCGCAAGTTTGAAGCCAGTCAGGTCAGCTTCCTTGCCCGTGCAAGCCACATTCCCAGATTGCAGAAACACCAAGTTGTGATCCTGGGCCAAAGCCAAAGCCAAAGCAAGCTCTTCCCACTCATTTTTAGCTCAAAACGAAGAGCGAAAACAAGAGCAGTAACAGTCCCAGAATGACTGCCTAAAGACTATATCACAGCTCTGGTCAGTAATAGCGTCGAACATGTAGCGCTCACAAGTCAACGCCCCGCCCCAACGGGAACCAAGAACCGATTGGCTGTGTGCATCCATGGCTTACACAAGAAATGGTCCCGATCGATGGAGTGGCTGCAAGAAATCAGGGGCAGCCCCCGGCCGTACTGGAGGAGGCGGCCGGCAGCATCCCATCGAGCTCGTGCCTTCCTTCCCGACAACAAACACTACCGGCGGCCGGCGGTGGGCCAGCAGCCGCGCGCCGCAGTGTCAGCAGGAGGAGCTGCTGCTCGGCCACGCCGGCCGACGGAGTGGGGAAAGAAGGAGAGGGCGGAGGGAGAGCGGATGGTGAGAAACCGGCAGCGGAGTCGGTGGACGCGGTACGGGAGGACCTCGTCGGCGAGGATTCGCGCCTCCACGCCGTGACCTCGCGGCGCCAGGCCGCCACCTCGCGCCGCCGCTTGGTCGCCTCCCGCGTCGCCACCGCGTCTCGCCTGCTACTCCTCGCGTCTCGTCCCGCGCCGCTTAGGGTTCGATCCGGAGGGTCGGACACGGGGAATGGATTTTGCCGTCGGTGTGGGCTGCAGGATTGTTGCCAGCTCGGTTTCGTTCCTAATCCTGCCCAACCCGAACACCAATTTTCTCGTGGGCCTGGTTTGCAATCACCCCATGGTGTTCCACTTGGATCCAGCCCATTCCGAGCTAAACGAACGAGGCCTAAATTAACTCTTCTGCAAGGGCTAGTTCGCAAAATGCCCACCCTTCCTCCTCCGTGCGCTCCCGCTGCGCCTGTCACATGAACCGACACCGCCTAAAAGCAAAGGTGGCTGCGTGACACCTCCGTGTTCGCCTCGCTGCTCGCACCAGCACCACGACCTCATCACGGCACGGGCTCCCCTCCTCCCCACCCGCGACCTCCGCGCAGGGAAGCTAGCTCGGCACGGCAGGCCTCCACCCACCCACCGCCCTCCCTCCTCTCGGTCTCCGTGCTCCCTCGCCGAACCCACCCCCTCCTCCTCCCCAGATCCGGCGACGCCCGTCGTCTCCACGCTCCGCTGCTCCACCTGCCCCGGCGGACACGTCGCGCCTCCACCGCGCGATCTGATGCGCCCCCACGCGGTCGCCAGGTAAACAAGCCTCGTACTCCGATTAATTTACTTAACCGCCGCTATTAATACGCCAACCCGTCGTCGTATGTCCCCCACCTCCCCGCGTCGCTTCCTCCACCGAGACCGACCCAGATCTCTCTCGACCCCGCCCCCCATTCCTGCACACCCCCACCCAATCCCTCTCCTCCATGCTGCTCCGGCCCCGCCCGCGGATCGCTTGCTAATAATCGCTTCATTGGTTTCTCTCTCTCCGGAAATCAGCGGCGATGCGGTGGAAGCTTAACTCGTCGGCGTACAAGCGCGTGCCGTCCAGGGAGGCCACCACGGAGCCCGACGTCGAGACGCCGAGTCCGTACACTCCCGCTGGTTTCTTCCCCATTTCTCTTGCCCGTGATGGATTTAGTTACGGTGAGATTTTGAAATTTGGGTTTGTTTCTCCCGTTCCCGCAGTGAGGACGACGGACGCCGCCGCCGCGGGCCCGTCGTGGCCCATGTCGCTGCCGCACGTCTGCGTCGCCACGCTCACCTCGTTCCTCTTCGGGTACCACTCCGGGTGCGTGCGCTCTCCTCCTCGTCACGGTCTCAGCTCTCGCTTGCTTCTGATTGCTCTGCTCCCCACATCTGAAACTCGTGGTCGTTTGCTGCTGTGGCTGTGCTGATGATGCAGGGTGGTGAACGAGCCCCTGGAGAGCATCTCCGCCGACCTCGGCTTCGCCGGCAACACACTCGCCGAAGGTACCATCCATTCATGCTGCTGACTTTGGTGGTTTCGGCCACGTTCTGTTTTTGATGACTCAAGCTGTGTCTCTGCTGGGTGCAGGACTCGTGGTGAGCATCTGCTTGGGTGGAGCCTTTATCGGGTGTTTGTTCAGCGGCTCAGTCGCTGATGGAATTGGGCGTCGCCGGGCGTTCCAGCTCAGTGCGCTGCCCATGATCGTTGGTGCTGCAATAAGGTGACATCATGTGCTAGTTGATTTGTCTTCCTCGTTCACTAAATCCTTGTCTCTGTAGTTTGGTTGGTTTAATGCTGTATTTAATTGCCACTTGCTAGCATTCCTTATTCTTTTAGTGGGTGCAGTCAGCATACAAAATTGGTTATTCAAAACTAAATATTGAACCTTTTTAAAAGCTCCTCACCAAGTCAAGGAAACATTGAATTTCCCCCCATTGACTAGAAGCAATTGGACAGTGCTGTAGAAGTAAAATAGTAACAGTTACTTAAAATTCTTATTATATCGCTAAAACTGTGGAAGACTACTAAATCAACCATGAATGTGATGGTCTTGTAACAGCTTTTCAGGACTTGTGAATATGGTTAACTTTGTGTACATGTCACATTGTCATGTGGGCACATTGAAAGCTCCACAGTTAGTCTTGTTTAGTTCCTCCAAAGTCCCCAAAATTTTCGCATTGCAGACCGTGCCACCTCTCACAGAACACGTGTCCCAATGCAAAAATTTCACCACTTTCACCAAAATTTTCGTGAACTAAACGGTGCTTAGAAACCGTAGAGAGAGTGTCCCTAATTATGGGAAGGAACTGAATAATACCATACAGATCTTTGAATTTAAATTGACTTTGACTTGCCAACTAGGAAGAGATTGAGTTATTAATTGCAACTATTTTCTGAAGGTGCTTAAGTAATCTTGTTTCCCTGATTGCAATTGTATGCTCTCTGCCCTCATGAGGAATTTATGCGGTACCATATGGCATTGAGTGTTATGTTCTCTGCCCTCCTTAAAGTTATTTAATAACAAAGCATTCTAAATTGCACTTCAAGGGGACATTGAGAATGTTGTGATGCATGAAAGAAGTGTATTACATTGCATCAATGATGGTTACATGTACTACTGTTCTGTAACTGGAAGACACCTTGTATTGGTCAGAAGTTTTTAAAGTTACTTATCTGTCCTGTGTGAACAATTCTGATGAATAAACAATTGGCAGTGCTCTCACCAATAGTTTGGAGGGTATGCTTCTAGGAAGATTTTTGGTTGGAACGGGGATGGGATTGGGCCCACCAGTAGCTTCCCTATATATAACGGAGGTATGTAGCTGGTGTTTTTTCATCAATAAGTGACTGATAGATTTCTCCTATGGTTTGCCCTGTCCTTTGACAGAAATTTTGATACGGTTCATCTGTATTTACATTCATCTCTGATGAAATGCAGGTTTCTCCTCCTACAGTGAGGGGTACATATGGCAGCTTTGTTCAGATTGCGACCTGTCTTGGAATCATTGTATCGCTCTTAATTGGTACACCGGTTAAAGATATTGATAGATGGTCAGAAACTTTATGATGTAGTCTTTTATGTGCCTGTTGAAGTTGATATGTGTGAAATCCATCTGTTCTAATGCTATTGCTGCTTTTGGCAGGTGGAGAGTATGTTTCTGGGTTGCAGCTATCCCAGCAACTTTACAAGCTCTTGCTATGGAGTTCTGTGCTGAGAGCCCCCAGTGGCTATACAAGGTGCATTTAGTTTGAGTCACTGCTGGTTCTTTATGTCATGCTTCTGAGTTATCACGTTAAACATGCATATTTGCTCCTTTTGTCACCCATATTGCCGGGGGTGGTTTTTAGTTTCTTTTTGTGTTAAAGAGTTCAGGTTACAACACACCATGGGTTTGCAAGCCATTTAGTACTTCATGAAGGACGGTACTATGTGATAATTTGATATACTATGGATTGACAAGGCGTCTAACTATATTTATGAATTGATGTTCGAGAGACATAATTGATTTGATGAAACCTATTCTTCTATGCAGTGTGGAAGAACAACTGAAGCAGAGATGCAATTCGAAAAGCTTCTAGGCCCCCTTCATGTAAAATCAGCCATGGCAGAACTTTCTAGATCCGAAAGAGACGATGGAGAAAGTGTGAAGTACTCAGAACTGTTCTATGGTCGCCACTTCAATGGTACAAGCTATCCTGTTATCCTTTTTTTTTGCATCTATGCTGCTCCTATAACCTGGATTCTGTTTGACCATGAAGTTTGTTCATTACAAGTCCCTTTTTTTTTTGCTACAGTTGTTTTTATTGGATCGGTGCTCTTTGCTTTACAACAGTTATCTGGCATCAATTCTGTGTTCTATTTCTCCTCAACTGTGTTCAGAGGTGTAGGGGTGCCTTCTAACCTTGCCAACATTTGCATGGGGATTTCAAATCTATCAGGTTAGCATCCAAGTAACTCTTATATTGAGCTACTATGTTCATTTCATCTGACACTTCCTGTTGTATCTCTAGGCTCAATTATAGCAATGGTTCTAATGGACAAGTTGGGCAGAAAAATGCTTCTTTCAGGGAGTTTCCTTGGGATGGTAAGCAATCGCCATGAATGGAACTTCCAAGTGATATGTTGAAAATAATCTTTTTCTAAAAGAAAGTTATGTTGAATGTTACTGACAGCACCTTACTGGTATAGGCCTTTTCGATGGGGCTTCAGGCTATTGGAGCAAACCGTCATCTTGGTTCTACAAGTGTATATCTTTCAGTTGGTGGCATTCTGTTGTAAGTTCCAAGAGTTCTACATATTTGAGCTTACTTCTGTGTCATTTTTATGTTAAACTCGACTTGATTGAGACATCTACCTTTGGTATTCCATACGTCGTGAGTTACATTGATGCATCCGAGATAATCATGTTCTTCGCTGCATTTCCAAGACTCACTAAAAAGTGAAAGGCACTCTGTTGGGCTATATGATTATTCTTGTCAAATTAATTTTTGCTTATATCTTCTCCTTTGACCTACTTATTGCTACCTGATTGAAATACTTACCGAATGATATCATCAAAGATTTTAATTCCCTGAACTTGATTCCTGTGCAGTAATTTTCCCTATTAATGCTGTGTCACCTATTTTGTGTAGTAGTTTTCTGCACTGTAACATTTCCAATCGGTTGAATTATATGTTTATAGCAGTTAGATATCTGTCTGTCATTTACCTGTATGTTTATAGCAGATCTGTTCGGACTTTTCTTTGACATGGTTACCTTTTTTACAACAGTTATGCCACTTTTTTTTTAGTCCATTTACTTACAGTTAGAAATTTTGCAGGTTTGTCTTGTCATTTTCATTAGGAGCAGGCCCAGTTCCAGGACTTCTTTTGCCAGAAATCTTCCCCAACAAAATACGAGCGAAGGCTGTGGCTCTCTGCATGTCTGTGCATTGGGTAAGAAGTCTATGTTGATATCTGGCACATGTAAATTGTTATATGAAGAAATAAGCATATCTGTGCGGAACAACGGCTACCTTGTTACAACATCACTCCAGTCGCAAGCCTAGCCTTAGGCATCCCCTTATACGTATACGCTTTCTTTGTTTTAGTTCAGTTGGGAGAAAACCCATCAACAAGCACAGAAATGATAAAGCCTTATGGTCTCTAAATGTTTTCAATTGAGGTGTGTAAATCTAGGCTTGCATTTCTATAGATTCAAAGACCCCTACAGAAATAATTCTGATTTAGTTTTACAGAACTACAACTATCGCACCAAAGCATCAATGACCAACTTCAACTTGTGCCGATTTTACAAAACTGCAAGAGCTTGCACCCTCAGTAACAAGAAATTACTGCAACTATTACAAAATTCTAACAGAATAGTTGTGTGGAGACCCACCTGTGAGGCTAACACTACAACTTTTGCCTTTTTACTCTTTTGGAATTATTTCTCAAGTTTTTTTTTTTTGGTTCTGCCTAACCATGTTTTGAAAAATAGATTACCGCCTAGATATTTGTGGTGGTTCTTTAGTTTCTCCCCAGCATGGAACTGGAATCCTGATTGGCAAGGGGGCTCTATATTTGTGCCAGTGTTACCCTGTTTCTGAATTCAATGCACTTGCTGACATGCTATTGTTGAACCTAAAATCCGCAGATTGTAAACTTCTTTGTTAGTCTGCTGTTCTTGCGTCTTCTGGAGCAACTTGGTCCGCAGGTTCTGTACACAATATTTTCATCAGTCTGTGTGGTAGCTGCAATATTTGTGCGGTGCCATATCCTTGAAACAAAGGGAAAGACTTTGCAAGAGATAGAAGTTTCACTCCTACAAGCACAATAAGGTATGCATCTCTGTATCAACTTAAGTTTATGATTTGTGGCACCATAGCAGCGACATTTTAAGGCAGTGATGATCAGTGTGTGTGTGGTGGTGGTGGTGGTGTCGCACTAAATTTTTTTAAAATTGATCAACTTTTTGAAAAAAAAGCACTGTTGATATTGTATAATCAGATGCTGGAGGCGAACTGACTTAATATTGAAATTATGGATTAGAAGCATGCCCCTGAGCACCTTATGACATGATAAACTGGATTCACAGGCTTCAGCATGCTCTTGTCATTGCAGATTCTATCCATGTGGTAGGGATCCGACATTGATTGGAATCTGACGCTACACTGCTTGCTGAATACCAACTATGTGGGCTAGTATCCTGCTTGCTGATTCCTGAATCAAGTAATATCTCGAAAACGGGCGATGCCCTACAATGGTCTCAGGGAAGTTCCAGACATGCTCCTGCGACCGCCGGGGCGCCCCAGTTTCTACATAGACGTATACTGAGGTTGTGCCTGTATAGCCCGCCCTTAGGTATAGTATACATTGTGTTGTCGTCTTCTATATTTATATATATAGTAATACATATACTGTGTTAAAGTAGCAGTAAGAAAATACTCCTACAGTTAGCTGTTGATGAGCACGGTTGAAACGGAGAGTATTTCACCAGTTGCATCATGTAGTATGTTCATGTTCCGAATAATTAAAAACACTGAACAGCATGCGTTTGTTGTGTGGAAGATGTGTATTCCAGTGCAGACTTCAAATTCTTGGTGGCCTCACTTAACCCAGTTGAATCTAGAGTATGCTATACGTGTTTGGTTTGGGTTGCCAGGACCAAGGGAGCTCATCAGGAAAGTTCACGGCAAGAAAAAGGGCGAGGAAAAAGAACTTCACATAACGGAATATGAATACAAGGTCATTAGCTCGATCGCAACAACCTTCCAAGACAATGAAATGCTTGTTCCATTTCTACTCTTCTTCCACTAGAATCGTATGTCCATCCACGAGCGGAAGAACATAAGAGGCTGCTCGCAAGCATCCATAGCCAACAACACTTCGTAGCCGACAACGCTTTGCAAAGCCTGTTGTATTCGGTTGGATATCCTTATTCGGGAAAATACGGCAACATGACAGTATTAGACTCGAACTCAACCTGTCCCAAAAATATAAATACGTATGCATTACGATTTACACAGCTAGGGAGATATCAGATATACACGGTCGTGGGCACGAGTACTATGGTAATTGGTACGCGACGAAGTTTAAGGCATCGACAGCAGAGTCGATGTATTATATTTGAATCTAATCTAGGTACGACCGAGGGGAAGTGTTGGCATGCCGCATTTATCTCGACGAGATGGGAAAAGTGGAATTGCATTGGGTGCAACTGTGCAAAGAAACGCGAAGGCCATGGTGGATTTCGGGATTTGGCGGATCATGGCCGATCGAGAGATCACCAAGTTCACCAAATCACCACTAACATACCCCCAATCCTCGATCGAAGCATGAAGGCACTGCTGCCGCCGGCATGAAAACGTCACCATCGAGTGCCATGATGACGAACATCAACGCAAAGGTTAGATTTCCAAAGAGAATTTTGATTTATTATCAACACTGTGTTTTCTTCTATGGTCTAGAAACAAAAGCTATTTTTTCTGTATTTCGCAATACATAATTCGCTCCATTGTACAAAAGTAGGGGAGATTGCCTATTTTAACGAGATAAATAGTATTTTTAGAAAGATATTAATAACGTAATAATAAAAATGTTATTTTTCTTTCCAGTCGTAACTTTTGGGCCGAAAAGCATCCTGGCCCAGCTAGAGCCCGGATCAGGGAATTCACTCGCCGTCGATCGAATGCCCGCTCCCCCCTCCACTCGATCAGCTGGCACCTGTTCAGGGCTTGCGCCGCCGGCCACCCGCCTGCATCCGGTCCGCCGCGGGATAGCGCTCCGATAATGCGAATCGGAACCCGGGCGCCGGTCGCGGTCACCGCCGTCGGGTCAGCCGAGCGACGGCGGAGTGGCGGGCGGAATCGTCGGAAGAATCGTAGGGGCTCGATGGCGGCGGAGCGCGGGGAAGCGGAGGGAGGTTCCGAGACGGCGACTGAGTGGCGGCAGGAGCGGCGCCGCCTCCGGCGCGGAGATTGCAATCGCAGAGATTGCAATCGCACCCCCACCAGGTTAGTACCACCTCGGCAATTTACCCCCTAAATCGCGCGCTTAAAACCTGGGTTGCGTATGCGTGTAATGTCTCCAATTGGAGACACCCGATTCAGCAATCTGAAAACGCTCTGCGAACTTCGAGAGCGCGATTCTGGTTGCGAACTCTTGCGAACTTCTCTCCCTCTGCTCTCGCGAGATGGCACCTGGCGCCGGCTTGTTGGGTCCGGGTCCGGGTCCGGTGGTGGTGGGGCCGGGGAGGATGTCGCCGGCGGCGGCTGCTCCTCCTGGGTTGTTGGGTCCGTGTCCACTGTCTTCAGCAGGTAAGCGTACGCGGTGGGGTTTCGCCCGCCCTCTTGGCGGTGGGTCGAGCTCCGATGCACGTTGGGATACTCATAAGCGAAACAAGAGCGACATTGCTGAATCAGAGAGCACAAGCAGTGCGAGTGAGAAGACTGGGAGTGATGCCGAGGAGGGGGAAAGTGAGCAGCAATTCTATGCGTGGATTGCATCACCACACCCAAGCCAGCTCCCGATCCCAACAGCTCTCCTGAGAAGCCGTCGAGGCAAAGCCACGGAATAAGGTAAGTAGGGTAAGTCAGAAATAAATAAGGCTATATTAAAGCCATATTACAAAAATAAGGCTACAAAAGCCACAGTAAGTAATAAATAAGGCTATAATAAAGCCATATTAGAAACAAATAAGGCTTATAAAGCCATATTAGAAAAAAAATAAGGCTATAATAAGCCACAGTAAGTAATAAATAAAAAATAAAGCTAAAGGCCAATAGTTAGTAGCTTAGAGTGCGCATGCACGTGTTTTTTTTAAAAATGGGGTACAAAAGGTTTTATGCTTATAGAAATTCTAACAAACAATAACTTTACATTTGTATAAAAGAAGTGTGCCCTGCAAAGACGCATTTTGAAAGAATCTAACAAACAACAATTAATTTTGATTCAGTAACCAATAATTTAGGCATTATGAAAGATATCTGGTAAACAGAAATTGCTGGCCTGTGGAGCATCCTGCTGTACAGCATCTTCTACATCACCCTGTCCTTCCTCCCAGCAATGCATGCCGTGCAGACGGTGTGCTGTTGTAGCGGTGGAGGGACCTCTGTTACTCTACGTCCTTCATCAACAACGGAGCTTTGATTTCTCGAGGTATGATGAGATCAAGGAGAAGTGGGACAAAGTTGTGGATTTTACCAATAACCTGGTATTGTTTCATTCAAATTCTGTGTCCTTGAGTAAGTTCAGCATATATGCTCACAGGTCAGCACCCTGTGATGGTATTAGGTACTTCCATGCTCGAGATTAAGATAGTGCAGTATGCTGGTAGTGTGCCCTTCAAATTTCTGGTGGATCCGTGTCATTGTCACCTCAAAACCACTCAGTCCCTGATTTGTGCAATTGGACGAATGTTTCACTGTACTGCTCTGTTATGGTTGCCCTGTGCTAGCAAAATGGAAGTTCGCTGGTTGCTCCATTAATTTTCGATACTTAAAATCATTCACACTGAAGAAGTTGGTCTTTAATACATGTTACAATATGTATGATGCTAAACTTCTAGTGTTTTATACGGTGCTTATTCTTGAATCCCTCTCCTTGATCTTTGAAGGCAGATGGTATTAGACTAGGAGGCATCTCTATAAGTGTGGCTTCACTTGTCAATGCATCAGTATATATAGTACAATGAGTATTTCTTTGCGAAGAAACAGTGCATGCTTCTTGGTGGTTGCTGAAGATTCTTGATACTGCTATGTCTTGCAGACATGCTTGATACCTCACTTAATGTTTGTTTTCATTTCTCAGTAGATGCATACTCAACATTTTGATATTGCACACAAGTGGCTGATTCTGAAATATAATCGTGTGAGATATGTCATTCTCTTGTATCTACTATATGGCATGTTTCGTTGAGAGAAGTTATTTTGCATCTAGCCAAAACTTGCTATACTCTATATAGAGATTCATGAGTTCAGAGAAACAAATTGTTATGGTCGGCAAGGTATATGAGAGGAGGAACAAGCGTGGCGGCTGACAGGCCCACGACGCAGCGCCATGGCCGGCGCGCCACGTCCAAACCCTTCCAGCTCGATTAGTTAGTTAAGTTTGTTAGCTCGGTTTGGTTTAGATTGATTTGAGTTGGTTAGGATTTGTAATTGGCTATATAGCCCAAACAACCGTGATCAATAAAGGATAGTTGTAGATTAATCTAATCTCTCCCGTCTCCCCTGCCTTGAGACGCCGGCGACAGCACGGCGTCTCACCACCAGCGCCGCCGGGATCCTAAACCCCGGCCTCCTACCTCTCACGATTACTTCCTCTGAGGCATAGCGAGCTCCAACAATTTGGTATCAGCTGTGCCAGGACCAATGTCTGCTCCCGCCACCACCGCGCCGTTCGCGCCGGTGTCCACCGCGCCGCTCCCGATCACCACGGCGCCGCAGCACCAGGTCTCCTCCACACAGCTGACGCTGACGAGTGCGCCAGCCTCATCTGGTGCTCCGGCCGCGTCTATGCCCTCGATGGAGATCCTGGTGCACGCAATCTACGACCTCCAGCGCCAGGTCTACCACATTGCCGCCTGCATGCCGAGCCTCAACGGATACGGCGTTTCCGTCAGCACACCGGTCTCTATGTCGAGCCCCTTCTACGGCATGCCGGGCTACTCCGCCCCGTCGACAACGTCCCTCGTCGTGCACTCTGCTGGCCGGTCGTTGCCCGTGACTCAGATTCAATTTCCCCACTCGCCATCGCCAATTCCGGGGTACTCTGAGCCGCCGCGTACGGGTCCAGCACATCAGTTCCAGTCCGTTCCGCTGCCACCGCCGTTCCAGCCGCCGCCCGTGTTCATGCCGCATCAGCACGGCTTCCCTGAAGATCCAGCCGAAGGTGGCGCCGTTCCCCGCTACTACAAGCTCTCGTTCCCGGTGTTCGATGGCCGTGAAGACCCATTGGGGTGGCTCAACCGCTGTGAGCACTTCTTTCGTGCCCAGCGCACCGCTGAGGTTGAAAAGGTGGCCCTCGCGTCGTTCCACATGACTGGCGTTGCCCAGCACTGGTACTACATGCTGGAACGTGACGCTGGTGTGGTGTCGTGGCCGCACTTCCGTGCTCTCTGCCAGCAGCATTTCGGTCCGGCGCTCGGCGTCAATCACCTGGCCCATCTCGCTCGTCTTCCATTCTGTTCCACGGTCGACGACTACTTGGAGACGTTCCAAGCCCGGATGGCCCACGCGGGCTACCTCTCCCCGGAGCAGCAGGTGCAGCTGTTCACCGGTGGCCTGCCAGAGGCAATCCGCGTCGATGTCGAGTTACAGGCGCCCCAAGACCTGCAGCGCGCCATGGTGCTAGCGCGCGCCTATGAACGCCGAGCCACTGCCACTCCTATTCACGGCTCGGGCCGTGCCGCACGCAACCCAGTCCGGTCCCAGCAGCAGTAGATCGTGCCCTTACCTGCAACCACCATGGCATCGGCCAGTACAGCTCCGTCACCGGCCCTACACCATCACGCCCGTTCCGCCGCCTCACCCCTGCAGAGATGGCCGAGCGGCGCCGGCAGGGCTTGTGCTACAATTGTGACGAGCCGTACGTCCGCGGTCACAAATGCCCCCGCCTGTTCTATCTGGAGGTCACCGATTTTGAAGACGACATGCCCAACCTCATCGACGACCCCGCGCCCGCCCCGGAAGAGGAGCCGCTCATCTCTCTGAACGCCATCACAGGCATCCGTTCTGAGGACACTATGCTGGTGCGCGTGCTCATAGGCACCCACGAGTTTACGGTGCTGCTCGACTCTGGGTCGACCCACAACTTCGTGAGTGGCGCCGCGGTTCGTCGTGTCGGCCTCGTGTTCCAGGCCAGCGCTGGCGCTTCTGTCCGGGTGGCCAACGGAGACCGCGTGGTGTGTCGAGGACTGGCCTGCGACGTCGCCATTCGCATCGGGCAGGAGGTGTTCACCGTGGATTGCTTCTCGATTCCGCTCGACTCCTATGACATAGTTCTGGGTGTCGCCTTCCTTTGCACTCTCGGGCCCATTCTGTGGGACTTTGAAGACCTCTGTATGGTGTTTTGGCACCAGGGACGCCGGGTGCTTTGGAAAGGTCTTGGTTCGCCACGCACTGACATCCTTCCAACCGGGCGCATCTACTCGCTGCGGCGTGATGAACCAGCTCTGCTCGCTTGGCTCTTACAGGCGTTCGACGACGTCTTCGCCACGCCATCCGGATTGCCGCCGGCCCGCCCTTGTGACCACCGGATCTACCTCAAGCACAACACCGAGCCGGTCGCGGTTCATCCATACCGCTACCCCTAGTTGCAGAAGGACGAGCTTGAGGCCCAGTGCGCCGCCATGTTTGAACAGGGTATCATCAGACCCAGCACATCGCCATTCTCCGCGCCAGTGCTACTTGTATAGAAGCCTGACGGCTCCTGGCGATTCTGTGTCGATTACCGGGCGTTGAATGAGCGAACGATCAAAGACAAATTCCCCATTCCGGTTGTTGAGGAGCTGCTCGATGAGCTATATGGCACCAAGTTCTTCTCCAAGCTCGATCTCAGGTCCGGGTACCATCAAGTCCGTGTGCACGCCGAGGACGTCGCGAAAACTGCATTCCGTACCCACCATGGACACTTTGAGTTTCTTGTCATACCGTTCGGGCTATCAAACGCACCGGTAACGTTTCAAGCATTGATGAATTGGGTTCTAAGACCCTTCCTTCACAGGTGTGTGCTCGTATTTTTCGACGATATCTTGATTTACAGCCGCTCTTGGACAGAACACCTGCAGCACCTCTGCGCCGTCCTGGAGGTTCTGCGTGAGCACGGCCTGCACGTCAAGCACTCGAAGTGCTCCTTCACGGAGCCTTCGGTCGCCTACCTCGGCCATGTCATATCTGAGCAAGGTGTTGCCATGGATGAAGCCAAGATTGAGTCGGTCACCAACTGGCCTCAGCCGCGCTCTGCTCATGACCTGCGCGGGTTCCTCGGATTGGCCGGCTATTACCGCCGGTTCATCAAGGATTTCGGGGCGATCGCCGCTCCATTGACTCAGCTGCTGAAGAAGGACGCGTTCCTGTGGAAATGAGGCCGCCAGCACAGCTTTTGACGCCCTCAAGACCGCCCTGACCAATGCTCCGGTCCTGCACTTGCCAGACTTCGTGGTCGACTGCGACGCGTCTGGATCGGGCTTTGGCACTGTGCTCCACCAGGACGAAGGGCCCATAGCATTTTTCAGCCGCCAGTTTGCTCCACGACATCTCAAAATTGCAGCATACGAAAGAGAGTTGATCGGGCTTGTGCAAGCAGTTCGCCATTGGCGCCCGTATCTCTGGGGGCGCGCATTCGTCGTGCGTACAGACCACTACGCGTTGAAGTTCATGCTGGATCAACGCCTGTCGACCATCCTGCAACACCACTGGATTAGCAAACTATTTGTCTTTGATTTCAGGGTGGAGTATCGTCCGGGCCGCCTCAACACTGTCGCCGATGCCCTGTCGCGGCGTGATTCTGAGGAGATGAACTTGGGCGTTCTCTCCGCGCCCACGTTCCAGTTCTTCGCTGACCTGCGCCAGGAGATCGAGGACATCGACGAGCTGCGGCGCCTACGCAATGACATCAGCAGCGGCAACCGCGGCGCGCCCTGGCAGGTGACGGACGGGCTCATACGCCATGCCAGCAAGGTGTTCGTCCATGAAGCTTCCGCACATCTCCCGACTGTCTTGCAATTGGCACACACCGCCGGCCATGAGGGGATTCAGAAGACACTGCAGCGCCTGCGTGCCGACTTCTATGTCGAGCATGATCGCCGACACGTCTGGGAGTTCGTTCGCCCTTGTGCTACATGTCAGCGTAACAAGATCGACGCGCTCCAGCCGGCCGGCCTCCTGCAGCCCCTGCCGGTGCCGTCACGCGTCTGGGCAGATATCTCCATGGATTTCGTGGAAGCACTGCCCAAGGTTCATGGCAAGAGCGTCATTTTGACGGTGGTGGACAGACTCTCCAAGTACGCGCACTTCATTCCCCTCGGCCACCCGTACACCGCCTCCTCCGTCGCGCGCGCGTTCTTCCACGACATCGTGCGCCTTCATGGCTTTCCGGAGTCGATCGTCAGTGACCGTGATCCGGTGTTCACCAGCCACATCTGGCGCCACCTCTCAAGCTCGCCGGCGTCAATCTCCGCATGAGCACGGCGTTCCACCCGCAATCTGATGGCCAGTCGAAGGCGGTGAACAAGACAATTGCTATGTACTTGCGCTGCATCACCGGCGATCGGCCGCGCGCGTGGCTCGAGTGGCTGCCCCGGGCCGAGTATTGTTACAACACGGCGTTCCACTCCGCACTCCGGGCGACGCCATTTGAAGTGGTCTACGGTCGTCCGCCGCCGGCCCTGCTGCCGTACTCGCCTGGCTCTGCTCAGACTCAGGCCGTCGACGCCATGCTCACTGATCGGGACGAGTTTTTGAACGAGGTGCGTACACGGCTTCTTCAGGCTCAAGAGTTTGCCCGCCGGTACTACGACGCACATCATCACGCTCTCGAGTTCGTGGTAGGGGACTGGGTGTGGCTACGGATGCTGCATCGCCCCACCCAGTCTCTTGTGCCAGGAGCGCGCGGCAAGCTCGGGCCTCGCTACGCCGGCCCGTTCCGGGTGCTCGACCGCATCGGCTCCGTCGCGTACCGGCTACAGCTACCTGAGGGCGCCAGGATCCATGATGTCTTCCACGTGGGCGTCCTCAAACCGTTTCACGGTGAGCCACCGGCTACGATGCCGCCGCTGCCGCCCCTTCACCACGGCCGCCTGCTGCCTCAGCCGGAACACGTGTTGCGCGCCAGCTTACGCCACGGCGTGTGGCATGTGTTGGTCCAGTGGGAGGGTATGTCCGCTGCTGAAGCAACGTGGGAGCCAATTGAAGGATTTCGTGCTGCTCATCCTGCCTTTCAGCTCGAGGACGAGCTGTTCGTCGAGGGGGGGAGAGATGTTATGGTCGGCAAGGTATATGAGAGGAGGAACAAGCGTGGCGGCTGACAGGCCCACGGCGCAGCGCCACGGCTGGCGCGCCACGTCCAAACCCTTCCAGCTGGATTAGTTAATTAAGTTTGTTAGCTCGGTTTGGTTTAGATTGATTTGAGTTGGTTAGGATTTGCAATTGGCTATATAGCCCAAACAACCGTGATCAATAAAGGATAGCTGGAGATTAATCTAATCTCTCCCGCCTCCCCTACCTTGAGACGCCGGCGACAGCACGACGTCTCACCACCAGCGCCGCCGGGATCCTAAACCCCGGCCTCCCCGCCGGCGTCTCACCACCAGCGCCGCCGGGATCCTAAACCCCGGCCTCCCACCTCTCACGATTACTTCCTCCGAGGCATAGCGAGCTCCAACACAAATACCCCAGTGCTTTGCTGTAGATGAGTTATGTTTTAGCTCAAATCCTTGTCTTGATATGCAGCATTTCCTAACTTGCGGTACTTGTCACTGAAAGGATCTGAAGGGAACTTTCTTGATAATGTACTTTTGAGCAACTAAGTTGAGATGTGCCTTGGTTTGTATGTGATGAGTGATTGACCGGATGATTTGAGGTTTTGTGTGTAGCATCGCGTTGTGTGTGTTGTGTCGTGTGTGCTTTGTGTTATGTGTGTTTACCATGTTGATTTAGTGGTGTGTTGTCAATACACTCGTGAGGAGTGGTTGACAACGTTGTGTGGACTGACTTTTGGCCTAGTATTACAGGTGTTGGTTGCGGCTTGATTTGTGTTGGTGCAGGTGAAGAACAAGCGCGAAAGGTCTATGCCTATGTGGCCTTCGAGGAGTGGAGAGACAAGTAGGCTTGGTTCGAGGGACCCGGTGGCCGACGGGATCAAGTGCGGGCCGCATGGTGGCAAGAAGAGCGAGACGAAGTTGTGGACATGGAGCCGGTGCAAGGTAGCGGCTAACGACCGAAGCTTGCACGCGGGGTTTGTTGGTTTGGCCACAAAACCAACACCGAGCCGGTGCAAGGTAGCGGCTAACGACCGAAACTTGTACGCGGGGTTTGGTGGTTTGGCCACAAAACCATCAGGAGGGTTTCTCTGTTTGGGCCTCAAAACCGAGCCCGAGGGCCTGACGTGACGGAGACGGTATCCGGGTGCGTCAGGAAGTTTCGAAGCGGGGGACACGCGGCGTGATCGTGGTGCTTGCGTCGGGAGGACGCGAGGCCCGGTGGATGCGTGTCCGCTCGATGGGTCTATAAATGTGTTGACCAAAAAGCCCCTGTGAGGGCTTGTGTTGTAACTCCTAGTGTAGGGGCACTTCGGTCATTTGTCCGGAGGGCCTATATATAGGAGGAGTGGCTGGTTGGGCAGCTAACTCTTCGGCTAGGGGTGGAAGTGCTCTTTCATTTTGGGGTACTCTTGGGAGAGAAGGTGAGAGGAGTGAGTGGCTCTTTGTGTGAGCTTTTTGCCATCCAAGATTTGTGTTTCTTGGAGTGACTTGTAGCCGATTTGGCTAAGATATTCATAGTGAAATCTTCCTTCTTAATCTCGTGTCAAATCCTTTGCTCCCGAGCATTTTTCTTTTACGCGATTTTCGGAGGTATTTTTTGGGGTGTTTCGTTCTTCGCTCGATTCGTTGATTTGAGGGCGTTTTCTCTCGGATTCCTTTGAGGGGATCATGGGTGCATGCCTTGCGCATCTTTGTGTGTGATCTTGACCCCTCAAACGCCGGGAAATCCCTTCGATTCACGAGTTTTGGTTGGAGCCCGAGTTCTTGAGGTGGTTCTTGTGATCCGTGATTCCCTTTGATTTAGTGAGTTAGAGGTCGAGATTTTTGGGGCATAACTTCATCTAGTGATGCTTCCCATCTCCCCCAGATCTTGTCTCAAGAGCTCAAGTGGTTCGGGAGATCCGTGGATCGGAAGTTGAGTTCGAGTTCGAGGGTGATTTTCTGGGCTACCCTGGGTGACCCGCCCCCTATGGCCGGGTGACCCTAGGTGGCGTTGACTTTCGAGTTCTTCGTCTTCCGATTTAGATCTGTAGAGTTTCCTTGATCTTTTTGAGGAGATTTTTTGGGAGAAACTTCTTAGTGTTGCTGCAAAGTCTTGGTTAAATTTTCGTGATTTTAGGAGGTCATTTGATCGGGTTTCAAATTTTTATTCGATCGTCAGCTTGCTGATTTTCTGGGTGCGCAGGGTGACCCGCCACCTATGTCAGGGACCCGGTCGGCGGGTGACCCACCCCTTGTGCTAGGGTGACCCGGTTTGCCTCTGTTGGATGGCGGGTGACCCGCCACTGTGTCAGGGTGACCCGTCTTGGTTCAGTTTTGTCCGGTTTGCTTCCGTTCTTTGCTTTTTGCTTCCGCTAAGGGTCTTAAGCCTTTGTAGTCTAGTTTCTAAGGTGTCAAGAAAGATTTGGGTTTGCTTCCACTCATTTGTGCGTGACTCTCGGAGTGGCAATCGGGAAATAGGACGAGTTCTTGGAGAAGAATTTTTATTGGCTCCCATTCACCCCCCCTCTCTGGTAGTCTATTCGGTCCTTCAATTGGTATCAGAGCTGGTTGCGGATTCGTGTGACTCTAACAAGTCTAGGATCCATAGGACGACAGAGAAAAGGGCGCTTTTGCTCACGGCTTTGGTTTGTGCGCTTTTGAGCTTGCTTTCGGCTAATCCTTTGGGATCCAAGGCTCGGTCTTTTTTCGTCTCCTTGTGTGTAGGTATGGAGACGCGGTTGGAGAACATGGGTTGTATGATGCTTGATCTTTGACTGAGGTGATCAAGACAAGATGGTTCTCCACACCGGTTTGGATGGCTCTTGAAAGCCTTTGTACACATGTATAGTGATTTTTCTTTTCCCCTTGTGCTCACTAGTATATACTTGTTGCATGCTTTGTTCTTATGTCATGCTTGTGTATAAATCATCGTAGGCTAGCCATCTTATTCATGATAGTTTTATGATCTTGTATACCTATCTTGCTATCTTTTGTATGATATTCTGGTGAATGATATTTATGAACACCATGTCATTCTTTATGATTGATTGTTTGGATATGTCATGTTGTTCATCCATATCCTTTTTGTCTAGGTTCATGGCACCTCTTTATGTTAGCATGTGTTATCCATATATATATTGTCATGCTAGCTTTGTAATATATGTTGGTGGTTGATCCATGTGAACTTGTATCATGCCTTTGTTTAGTTCTTGTATCTTGTTTGACATGTTGTTCTTTGGTATCATTTTGGTTTAGTATCCTTGTTTAGGGTTGTACCTTGTTGACATGCTTGCTAGCCCATGCTTATTCATTTATGTGGAATCATGTTATAATGCTTTATTTATCTTGTTTGTTATTGTCAATGCATTGTGTAGCATGTTTTAAGATTGTTTTGGGTTTTGAGCTTGTCTTCTCTTTGGGTTGTGTTTTGTTCCTTCTTTGGTTTTCTCCTTTTTAGGTTGGTTTTAGAGCTTCTCTCTCTCTTTTTTTTCCTAGCTTTTGCTTTGCTAGTCGTCTTTGGTTGAGGGGGAGCTTAGCTTCTTTCGATGGGGATTTTGGTTCCAAGGAGTGTTGTGGCTTTTGGTAGCCAATTGTGATCTTTCAATTGATATCCTTTCTATGGTACTCAATTGGGATCTTTGGCGGTCTTGTAATTGGTATCGTTTCTATGGTACTCAATTGGGACCTTTGGTGGCTCTACTCTTGCTTGGAGTGGTTCTTAGTGGGTGTGTCTACTTGTGAGCATTCTTGGTGTCAATTTTCTTGTCTCCCCATGCATTGCATTTTGCATTGCATATGTATCATATATATCATGATGTATAGACTTTGGTAGGTTTGACATTCATGTCTTGCATTGTGTCATATATCATGTTGCATTTGCTGTACATATCTACTTTTATTGCATTTGTATCATAAGCATGGTAGATTGAGCTTCTCCTATATGCTTTGAATACTATGATATGCTATTTGTGAGCTTTGGAGCATGTTTGATATGATTTGGTGATAGATATTTATGCTCTTGATAGTTTTGCTATATATGCATGTTGAGATGGCTTTTTTTTGGAAAATGTTATGATATGCTCTCTTGTGAGTTTAAGGCCTTGCATGATATTAGTGTGTTTTGGTGGTCTATATCATGCTTAATTTGTGCTTGGATATCATGTGCTTTTCACTTGGAGTCAAAGACCCAATTGTCATTGTGAATGTTTAGCCCATGTGATATCTTGTGGGGGAGCATAAGTTTCTTTTTGCCGCAAAGGCACTTCATGTACCATTTTGTACTTAAATTTGAAAAATGAAATTGGTATGTATGAAATGCCTATGCTTGAAGTTATGTTCTCATTTAATTCATGTCATAAATGCTTTAAATGATTTAATTTGGGTGCTAAACCGTTGCATATTGTCTACCATGAGAAGTCTCATTTTAAGAAGTAGACACTTGGCTCGGTGACTTTAACATGACATGAGATGCTTATGGGTGTTCATAATGATCTTTTGATAAGGATATGTGACCTAGCATGAAGTTTGTGTGATCTAAATTCACTTTGTCATGTTTTGCTCATGTTTAGGTCTTTGCTCATGAGAGGAAAATTTTTCGTAAAAATGCTTAATTTGATCATGCCTTTGTCATATGCTTATATAGCTTTACTATCTTGATGGCTATGCTTTTACGGAACTATGAACTATCTTGCTTGCTCATTATCTCACTTGTAGCATTTTATAGTGCTCTTTGTATATTTGAGAAGCTAGTAGTTTAATCTTTTGTAAAATTACCTTGATTCATGCATTGTCAACAAGGAAGAAAAGTTGCATTTAGGGAAGAAAATGATTCAGTTTTCATGCATTTCTTGTATTCAGAGGGATACTCAGTTCAGGGGAGGAACTTGAGTTTGCATGCACATGTTCAGGGGAAGTATGCATTTGTGTAGGGGGAGTTTTGGTGAATTTCCTTCGTTTGCCTGAGTTGTGCTTTGGTGGTTTGCTCTTTGCTCTATCACATGTGTTTAGGGTGAGCTTTGTAGGCTCTTTGGCCCTAGTGCATGTGTTTAGGGGGAGCTTGTGAGCTTGGTATGCTCTTTGCTCTATCGCATGTGTTTAGGGTGAGCTTTGTACGCTCTTTGGCCCTAGTGCATGTGTTTAGGGGAGCTTGTGAGTTCTATGCTCTTTTGTCAGTGGTGTTGGGCCCCTTTGCCTTTTCTTGAGGAGATGGCGGTTGATTTGAGCTTTCATTCGTTCATGGTCGGTGTTGAGCCCTTTGTGCCTCTTCTTGAGGGATCATGTGTTCTTGTCTCGGTTGTGTCGAACCGTTGCCCATGTCTTTGGGGACCGAGATATTGATATGGCCTTTGTGGTTTGTCTCATGCCAAGTGACTTTGTTCTTTACCCTTGTGTGGTTTTCGTTCACTTGGATGAGATTTTCGGTCTTTGCCCTCTCAAATCATTTTTTGTGCTCATATATTGTCAACACGCTCATCAAGGGGGAGAAAGATTGGAAAATCAAGTTGATATGAACCTTAATTTGATGGTGATGAGTGGTTGACGAGTGTTTTGTTAAGTGCTGAAATTGGTTTGATGGCTTTCGAGATTGCTTGTAGCTCTTGTGGGTTGCTTGACTCGTTGGTGGTGTTTAGACTTTGTGCTTCCCTTGGTTCCGAGAGTTTTTGGTTGGAGCTCTTCTCATTTCAAGTTGCCTTGTGTTTGCTTTTTGTTAGCTTTTGGGCACTTGAATGAGTTTTCAATTTGCTTTCAAACCATCTTTTGTCAATACACTCATCAAGGGGGAGATTGAGGAACCAAGTTGAGATGTACCTTGGTTTGTATGTGATGAGTGATTGACCGGATGATTTGAGGCATTGTGTGTAGCATCGCGTTGTGTGTGTTGTGTCGTGTGTGCTTTGTGTTATGTGTGTTTACCATGTTGATTTAGTGGTGTGTTGTCAATGCACTCGTAAGGAGTGGTTGACAACGTTGTGTGGACTAACTCTTGGCAATCCTATAAGGAAAGACTTTGTGTTTCTGAATTTTCTGGAATTCTTTATGGGCTTTCTGAGTTGATTCAACCTTCTGATATTCCTGTGTTGGATGAGCCATTTTCTATGGAGGAGATTCTTGCTGTCCTTAAGGACATGTCTTCTGATCATGCTCCTAGCCCTGATGGTTTTAATGGAGCTTTCTTCAAGAAGTGTTGGCCAATCATAAAGGATGACATTATAATGTTATGCAATGACTTTGCTGCAGGGCTGGTGAATTTGGAGAGTATTAATTGTTCATTTATCACTCTCATTCCAAAGAAGGATAGCCCTCAAACAGTTAATGATTATAGGCCTATATCTCTGCTGATTTATTCTCTGAAATTCTTGACCAAGCTCCTTGCTAATAGGCTTCAGGCAGTGATTTTAAGGGTGATTCATACCAATCAGTATAGGTTTATTAAAGGGAGAACAATCCAAGGTTGTTTAGCATGGGTTTTCTAATTTCTTCATATTTGTCACAAATCCAAAAAGGAAATTGTGTTGCTGAAGCTTGACTTTGAGAAAGCCTTTGACAAAATTGAGCATGAAGTGATCTTGCAGGTTATGAAGCATAAGGGCTTCTCTGATAAATGGATTTCTTGGATTAAAGCTGTTCTTTCATCAGGCTCCTCTGCTGTTTTGTTGAATGGAGTTCCTGGCAAGGAGTTTAAATGTAAGAGAGGTGTAAGGCAGGGTGATCCTCTTTCACCTCTCCGTTTTGTTCTTGGTGCTGACCTGCTTCAATCAGTTATCAATGCTGAAGCTTTGATGGGCAATTTTTCTCATCCATTAGGACCTGACTTTGGTGGGGATTTTCCTATCATTCAATATGCTGATGATACCCTAGTGGTTCTCCCAGCTGATCCTCTTCAAATTGCTCATTTAAAGGAAGTGCTCCAAACTTTTGCCATCTCAACTGGTCTAAAAGTCAACTTTGCAAAATCCTTTCTGGTGCCCATAAATGTGGAGGAGAGCAAGCTGCAGACTCTCACTGATGCTTTGGGGTGTCAATTAGGATCCTTGCCATTCACTTATCTTAGGCTGCCTCTGGGTACCACTAGGCCTTCAGTTGATGACTTGTCCCCTATTCTTACCAGGATGGAGAAGCATCTTATGGGCATTTCTAGGCACCTTTCTTTTGCTGGGAGACTAATACTTGTCAATTCGTTTACTCAGCTTTGCCCACATTTTACTTGTGTGCCATCAAATTGCTAGGTGAGATTATAGAGAAGATTGATAAGTACAGGAAGCATGTTCTTTGGCATGCAGGTGATTGTTGGCGTTTCTTACCGTCACCACTAGTTGTACACCTAGAGGGAGCGTATAAGAACAACCGGGTATACCGCAAGCGCACGGAAATACCGCTGTAGCACTTCCCCAAGGAAGGAGAGTATTCCAAGGGTATCGAATCCAAGGAACGGCGTGCACTATCTCCTACTCTAGTATAGATGATCCAAGGACACATCACTGATTGATAGGATAGGTAGAATGGATCTGCCTCGACCGAGCGCAGAGTCTAGTTACGGTCTCTCAGGTATAACACTCACTTCGCGCACCAGGCACATCCTAGGTCAATGTACTGGAGCAAGCCCAACTCGGTATGCGATGTAGGGGGTTGACAAAGGGTCCAACAGGCTGTCACCACTGCGGCCTACCTCTACGCTACGATCGTACGTGGTCTTCGAAGGATAGCTTATGGTCCAGACACCACGTCTACACCACTTACTATTACTACGAATCTGCGAGGGAGATACTGGCACTAGCTCAAGGAATGCTCTATCACTCATGCAAGATCACGGATGCACTTTGATCTAACTAGAGACATGCAGGAGCTTCACTTTACTCTAATAGACAAGCTGTCAAACTAGCTGCAAACTTATGATCTAAGTCTACTGGATCGAAAGGGTTGTGTTCGAAGAACACAAGCCTCTAAACCAAGAACAAACGAAGAACACAAGAACAAAGCAACTAAGCATACATACGACTTTAGTCTAAATAGGAAATATCGAAATACTCACTTTAGTCTAGTTGAAGAACAAAGGCACCGCTGAGGATCGTTCTTGAGGAAGATGTCATGAAGAACATGACATGTCCTCAAGCCTCCCACCTCACTTCCTAGCACTAATCCTATACAAAGAGCTCTCCTCACCTAAAGAGAGAGGCTCCAAGCCAAAACGAAGAGGAGGAGGAGAAGTGTGTATCTCAAATGGGAGCCCCTCTCCTCCTATTTATAGAGGAGGGAGTGGCTTGCTCGGAGGCTCAAAGTGCCCCAAAACGCCCGGGATCGCAGCAAGTGACCAATCAGGCAGCAGCACGTGGAAGGTGGGGATCAACCGACCCTAGGTCGGTTCAGTCGATCCTAGGGTCGGCCGAACCCCTCAGGAGGCCTTATGCGTTGTGCTTTCTCAGGGTGGCTGACTGGTGGGCCCTGATGCTTGTCCTCCGTGCATGCCAAGTTTCCCGACGGTTTTGGGGATAAGTGGGCTCTTGAATCCATGTGATGTCCATGTGGCGCTTCGTGATTCATCGGGCTTGCCTCTTCTTGGATTGATGACGTCAGTGATCCAGGGGAATCCTAGGTGGCATCCCCTCATTGGCTGGTCTTGAAGTACTTGGATCAAAGACTTGTGCTTTTACTCCTCTTTCTAGTGCTAATCACCTGTATTTGCATAATCACCAACACTTGTGGAGATGATTAGTTTAAGCCCTATTCTAGTGCCCTATTTTAGAGATTATGAAGACCTTGACAAGTGCCCCAAGTGTGGGCTCGATCAGTACAAGAGGAAAAAAGATGGTGGAGATGATAACAATGCTGATGATGATGAGAACGAGTCTGTAGAGATCAGAGGCAAGAAGAAGGTTAACAAAGGGGCTACTGTGAGGGTAGCATGGTATTTTTGCATCATTACTCGGTTGAGAAGATGGTTCGCCACACGAAAGGAGGCCCAACTCTTGCGTTGGCATAAGGAAGGCCGAAAGGAAGATGGCAAGCTTAGGCACCCCGCAGATGCCAAATAATGGGAAAACATTCATTCCCACTTTGAGTGGTTTGCTGGTGAAAGCAGGAACATTCGGTTCGCTATGAGCATAGATGGCGTGAACCCATTCGGTAACCAGAGCTCAACACATAGCACCTGGCCTGCCGTGTTGTCACTATACAACCTTCCACCCTGGCTATGCAAGAAACAGAAATACATGATGCTGACAATATTGTTCTCTGGGCCAAAGCAAACTGGCGACCGTATTGATGTCTACTTGAGGCCACTAGTTGATGACTTGAAGATACTTTGGAAGCCTGGTGTGAAGGAGGTTTGGGATGAGTTTGACTGTCAGGAGTTCACATTGCACGCCATGTTGTTCACCACCATCAACGACAACCTGTCTCTTCGCAACCTCTCTGGCCAGAGTAAAAGGAAAGGTGCATCTTGACCACATTGCTTGGAAGAAACTTGCACAGTGTGGCTAAGAAATTCAAAAAAATTCTCATTTATGGGGCGCCGTCATTTCCTCAGCAAGAAACATGCCTACCGGGATATGGATTGTCAGTTTAATGGGGGAAAAGGAGAATCGACAGGCACCAATGCATGTGACTGGAGATCTGGTCCACTTGCAAGTCAAGGACATCAAAACTATCGAGTTACCCAAATTGACTGAAAAGAAACTTGGCAAAAGAAAGAAGCGAGATGGTGAAGAAGAAGAAGATGGGCAAGGAATATGGAACAAGAAATCAATTCTATGGGAGCTAGAGTATTGGCCGCTTTTTGATGTGCGTCATTCGATTGACAACATGCACGTGAAGAAGAATGTGTGTGAAGCTACTTTGGGAACATTGCTACAACAGAATTCGAAAGGAAAAGATCATAAAAATACAAGGAAGGATCTTAAAGATATGGGCATTAGGCCAGAGCTTTATGCAGAGGAAACAGACACGGGGACGGACCTTCCCGTTGTTGCAACCACCTCGTCAAAGGCAGAGAGAAAAGAATTCTTTGAGTTTTTACATGGTTTGAAAGTGCCTTCAGGCTACTCATCGAACTAAAGGTGAAGGACCTGAAAATGAATTTCAACTTGATGAAATCTCATGATTGCCATGTGCTGATGACATCTCTTCTTCCTGTTGCACTAAGAGGTATCAAGACAGAACTGGTTCGTGATGCGGTCACGAGCTTGTGTTTATTCTTCAATGAAATAGAACAGAAGGTGATTGATGAGGAAAAACTATTGAACTTAGAGAGGAGGCATTTCGAGACCCTACGCCTTCTTGAAGCTACCTTCCCACCATCATTCTTTGATCTCATGCTACATCTAACAACACACCTCGCGAGGGAGATCTGGTACCTTGGCCCATCTCACCTTCATCAAATGTTTCCATATGAGAGGTACTTTGGATTCCTCAAATCATTGGTACATAACCGATTATTTTCGGAGGAGTCATTGTTCGTGGCTATGAGACCATCAAAGCAGTGAAGTGGGCCATGGGTTATATGGACCCCCAAAACCCCATTGGTGTGCCTCATTCATGACATGAAGGTAGGGTTTCAGGTGTTGGGACCCTGGGGAAAAAGTTAATCACTCCGGAACCAGATGCCTTCAACAAGGCTCATTTCACCGTGATAGAACAGAGCATAAAGGTTACACCATTTGGCAATGAGCACAAGCAACAACTACGTGAACAAAACCCTGGCTGTAGTGAGGATTGGGTTGCAAAGAGGCACATGCAAGGCTTCAATAGGTGGCTCCGAGATTATGTCCAGAGAGGCAGCGCTGCTATAACCGACAATCTGGTAAGAAAGCCAGCAGCAGAGCCATTATTCACTGTTACAACATATCAAGCAATGGATATCAATGGATACACGTTCTACACCATGGCCGAGGATGCCAAGAGCAGCTATCAAAATAGTGGTGTGCGTGTACGAGCCATCGATAATAAGAAGAACACAACCACATATTATGGTCAAATAGAGGAGATTTGGGAGCTTGATTATGTAGGATTGAAGGTAGCCTTGTTTCGGTGTAGATGGGTCACCAATGCGAAGCGAGCTATGATCAAGGACAAATTTGGTTATGTTAGTGTTGATCTCTGGGTCTTTGGTTACAAAAACGAACCGTTTGTCTTCGCCAAGGATGTTGAGCAAGTGTTCTATGTACCTGACCTTGCAAAGAAGAACTGGAGTGTGCTTTTGCCTGAAAAAAAGGATTGTTGGGGTTGAAAATGTTGTTGTTGAGGAGGAATACAACCAGTTTGACGAAATTCCATCCTTTCACACTTCATACATGCCCCGAGTCTTGGAAGCTGACAAAACACCATGCTTGCGAAGCGACCATCGTGAAAAGATCCATATACAAAAATCAAAGAAGAAAAACCATGATTGATTTGTGCTGAATCCGATCCTTTTTGTAAAATGCAGGGATGTCTATTGCTGGAAATGGAATCCTTTTTGTAATATATATATATATAGGATGTGTATTGGTGGAATTTGAATCCTTTCTGTAATATATGATGTCTATATATTCTGCCTAAGATACTGTATATATTCGGTATATATTCTACCTGAAAAACTATGTGAAAAATGCAGCCTATATAAAAAAGACAACGGTCACCTGCCCACCCGATAAAGAAGACGCGTGTTCACTAAACCCGCGTCGCTGATAACTCTCCATTGTCCGAAATGCCCCTGGCCGAATAGTTGTGGAATATATTTTCATACTAAACTTTATTTGGAGATACAAATATTGATATTATTTTGTCTATATTTGGTCAAACTTCAAAGAGTTTGACTCATGGATAAGCGAGATGTGCAATTAGTAGTATCCACTCATCGGAGATGTGTCTCCTATATCTTCTCCCCAAAATAAATAACTGTTGCCCCGGTCCCTTCATCTACCCGCGAAACCACCACATCCCCTTCATCTACCTGCGAAAAAACCACAACTGCCTACACTCCTCGTCGTCCTCATTCCTCGGCGCGGTCGTTGTGCCTCCTCCACCGCGCCCCTCTCACGCTCCATGTAGCGTGACTTTCCTTCCACGCCGGCACTCATGGCATCGAGGGAGCACCCACGGTCGCTCGCGGAAATCTCGGAGGATGTGCTGGCAATCCTCGTTGGCCAAGTCGGTGCGACATCGAATCAGCCTATAGAGGACCTCTAGAGCCTACGAGCCACCTGCAAGACCATGCTCCGCCCCTGCTGCGATAGAGATGTCGGTAGGTGTCTGGCACTGGATCGGGTTCCAGTCGAGCAGATGCAGAACAACGACTCCGTCGGCTACGACGTCTTCATTCGTAGCCTGGCTGAAGCCGGCAACCCGGTGGCCTACTTCCTCACCGGGATGGACGACATCTTCGGCAGGAACCGCAGTCCTCGGCCTCCCCTCGACCAGCTCCACCGCACTGCCGAGGACGGGCACAGAGAGGCGGCCTATGTGGTTGCCATCTTCCTCTACAGGGCCAACAATGGGGCCGACGCAGATGCCACTACAATTGCGTACATGAAACAGGTTGAGGGCGAGGAGCAAGGCCAGTGGCGTCCGCGTTTGATTGGTAACTTGCAATCCCTAGATTTCCGGCATTGTGGGGTCAATCTGGCTTGGCAAATGAGGAGTGTTGCTCTCTCCTATGGCCTTCGCTGGCAGACGCTGCCAACGGTGGTGGCGCGAGGCAACATTCAACATTGCGCAGACACAACATTCTGCGGTATGGAGCCGCGGTGGAGGGGGTTTTGCATGTATTTCTGTAGTGATGAATGTAGGCTTCGTTATGAATGTAATGCCTTCTTCTATCGTGTAAAGTATCGTCTAATCAGTTATTGATAGACAAGATTTGATTTGTCACTTTTCTGAGTCAAATCGATGGTTGCGGTGGTCTCATTTGCCGCATTAGAGGCCTAGGGTGCCCTCTTGGGTGTAAAAGCGGGCACGGTGGGGGCAGCGGCGACGGTGCCCTCTGCTTCCTCCTCTGTTCTATTGGAATGAAGAACATTTTGGATGGGTGAAGGAGACGCGGATTCGATGGCAAAGGAGACACAGATTAACCATCTCGCGTCTCTAATTATGGTGGGGCCTAGTTCTATTGGAATGAAGAATAGTTCGCATTTCTCCTTTTAATCTGCAGTCAAATTTTGTACCATGTATTTCTCTGTCGTACTTAGTCCAAATTTGATGATTTTTTTCTTTTTTTTTCTAAAATTCCCATCTTTTCATTAATTTTATTGTTTAGTGTATATTCCGTTTCGTGAATAATGTTTATATGCCTTATCTTGTTCTTTGTAAGTACAACATAGAAATAATATTTGTTTTTCACAACTATTAGTAATGAAACTTTACATTTCGTAATCTTAAGGTGAACACAAGCTTGTGTTAAATTTTCAAATGCGTACGAGTTCGAACATGTTGCAAAGTGTGGAAAACTTCAATGTTCAAGCAACATTCTAGGAAACTATGTGACAGATGTAGCCATTTGTACACAAGTATATTCTTTATCGAAACCATTTGAAATTTTTATGATAAGTTTAGGTACCCAAATTATGTTGTCACGTCAATTTGTAGAATTTATAGAGCACACTAAGATGTTATTAGAATTATTATATCATAAACATGAGATGAAAAAATCAAATTAAAAGAGTTTTGGGTACACAAGTGTGACTGTTAATATTTTAGTAAAATACTAAATGTCCAAATATGAATTGATGTTATTTTTAATGAATTTTTAGGTGCTATTTTACGGGCTCTAATATTTGAGGAATGCAAGTTTTATTTTTTAAAAATGGTGTCGGGCCCACGCATCAGTGTCAGCAGCCTATATAAAGAAGATACCTGCCGACGAAGCGACGCGGGTTTACTAACCAGCGTCGGCGATGACTATCCATTGTCAGTGTCAGCAGGCAAACCTTGTGCGCGCTGTTCAAAATTTCCCACCTATATTGACTATAATGCCCATGGAATTCCAATTCCACAAGAGAGCCGTTCAAGGGCACGCTAGTAATTTCTGTGAATATAGTAACGCGCGCGCAGGGGACATATACTCAGGAGTCTAATTCAGACAGATACACCACGCCCGCACTCTCCCCGCCGCCGCCCTGCTCCTTCTCCAGCCCTAGCCCGCCGCCGTCGCTCTCCACGCCGCAGCCCTGCTCTTCTCCAGCCCCACCGTTCCCGGCGTGACGTCGGCGAAGCGGCTCCAGCCGTCACGACGGTGATGAGAACGCGGTTACTGGCGTGCGGACAGCGTCCCGGCCAACCTAGAGACGGTGACGCGGATTCGGCATCCCCAGCCACAACGACGAGCTGGCCACCTCAGGCAACAAGGTGACGCGGATCGGGCCTCTCCGACCACCACGAGAACAACTACTTCATTCGCGACAGAGGTTAGTGCTGCTTGAACCCCCAACGCCCTCTCTCTGCTCGGCCACCCAATCTGCTATTCCTGTCAAGGTGGATTAGAGAGACATGCTACTTTATGGTTGTTCACATAAGATTACTCTCCTGGAATTGCCTGCATTAGTACAACATGCCTTAATAGTTCATTTTTAATTGATTGGCTGTGGATTTGTTGGATGAATTTTGTTGCTCCAAGTCTGTTTGAATAAATTGTTGCTAACAGATGAACTTATATGAACTATTGAAATTCTGTTATACTTCGAATGTACCAGATCGACAGTTATGCTTTGGACCTATTAGAATACTTTAATTCTAATTGCTTTGTCCTCTTGTTTCATGTTTACATGGAACACACAATTCATTGCTGCTGAATTTGGACAAGGAAGCCGTTGAAGGAATTTAGTCTCTGCTTTGATATATAAGCATATTGCTTCACCCTGTCAAAATGGTTAGCACCTAACCCCAACCTGTATGCTAATATCAACTATTTTGCCTGTCAGAGAATAAGAATTTATCTTATTTTGTTTAGGTTTTCAGTCTAGCTTATGTTGCTCTACTGACGACCTGACATATCATCTATGCAGTCTCCCACAACACCAAACTCCTCTACCTCCAGTGCACCATCACAGCCCATCGATGGTGAACCTTGTTCACAGCCTATCAACGGTGATCCTTCTTCACAGGGTCACTCAGCACATACTGCTGCGAGTAGTACTCGATCCCGCGGGTCAAGGACACAAACCAAATGGCCAGAAGACAAGTTGACCGCAACTAGACTTGATAACAATTATTGGCCTACCCCAGATGCTGCGATGGATAGATTTGTATTGGTCTGTGGCCTCATTGCTCGAGAGAGGGTGTCAATCAACAAGGCAGTTGAAGATCTCTCAGCAATTGAGAAGGAAGAGCTGTTCACAGTTTTAGAGGAAAAGCTAGATTACCCAGCCAATCTGGCTGAATCTGTTCGCAAGAAGGTAGTTAAGGCGGCTATGTCAGAGATTGGAACCTTGCAACGGCGGTTCAAGACCCATTTAAGAAAAAAATTTGTGAGCCAAGAGGAGACTCCCTTTGTGAAGCATGCCTTTTTGCAGCCAGAAGACTGGACCGTGTTTGTGCAGGAAACCAATTCTCCTAGATTTCAGCGATTGAGCCAGGGGATGAAAGAAAAGAGAGCATTGCATGATAAGCCACACAGGACGAGCAGAAAAGGTTATGTTCGTAAAAGGAAAGAGTGGGAGGAGGAGGATGCAAAGCTAGCTGAAGAAGGAAAACAGAACCCTTGGGACCAATTTCCTGGACGTTCGAGGCCTTATCTGCGGGCAAGGGTAGGGAAGAGGAAGACCACTAGTGAAGGAAGCGGGGACATAACATTCAGTAACCCTGCGGTGGTGGGGGTAGCAATTAGGGTGAAAACACTTGCAGCTCAGGCTAGCGATGGTTCTTTCAATGGGGTTAGGGAGAATGATATCCTCACCGCAGCACTTGAGACTCCAGAGCATCGAGGTCGGGTCCGAGGCGTGTCTAGTTCACTTGTCTGGGGTAAAGGGTTTGGTGAAGAGTTTGCTGAAATGTACAGGAAGAAGAGGAACAAGAAGGCTGGACCGTAGATGGAAGACCTAGTTGGTGAAGCAGTCACCGGAATTATCTCCATTCTAGAAGAATCAGGCTTTGATATACGGAAAAATGTACTTCATCGTCCTCCCCAATCACCACCTGTCAGTAGCAGCGAGGAAGAAGATGTGCATGGCCTCGAGGAAGAAGATGTGCATGGCAGTGAGGAAGAAGAAGCATGTGGCAGAGAGGAAGACCATTGGCATGTCAGCGAGGACGAAGGTAATCAACAGCACATTGATAGTCGATCACCTATGCTGGACACAATAGATAAGCTGACAGAGCCAACCAAGTGCAGCCTTTTGGATGGCTCCGGGAATAAAATGGAGCTCGCACTAGCCACTGTCTTTCCATTGCAAAAGACTCTCCATACAGTACTAGTGCAGGATGGGTATGCTGTGGTGCAACCTAGTTATGTGTGGGGCAATACGGGTCACTACCCTCTGCCTGTACCAATTAGGGGGGATGAAGTAACAACCCTAGCTGAGGCTCTGTGTCAAAGGATCCAATGGTCAAAGAACAGGATCCATGTACCACCCATTACGAGAAATACCAACCCTGCTCCCACATCAGGTAGCAGGGGTACAGCATCAGATGGAGGTACTGCAGCTCAGCGTCAGCAAGAGAAAGCTCAGCAGCAGCAGCAGCAGGAGCATCGACAATAGCAGGAGGAGGATAGGCAATCTCCGCCTAAGAAGCAGTAGCAGATCAGCAAAACTACGCAGCAGGAGTATCGACAACACCAGGAGGAGGACATGCAATCTCCGCCTAAGCAGCAGCAGCGACAGGCGGAGGACAGGCAATCTCCGCCTGAGCAGCAGCCACCGCAGAAGAAGGGGGCCAGGAAACCTCTGCCTAGAGATGAGCTTCTTAACTGTTTTTGGTCAAAACCGGATCCAAAATACAAGCCTGCTGTGCCTATGTTGTCAGAAGCAGACTTACAAGCTGCTGGACCGAATTGTGCCAGGTTGCATGCTTACACCATGGAACACAGTAAGGATAAACTTAGTTTTCCAGCAAAGTTGTCTGAAGACTCCTTTCATGTTCCTGGTGATTTAATGTTAAACATTGCATTCCATCACGTGTATGACCTTATAACCCTGGTTGCTCTGGATGAGACCTTCTTGAGGTTGTGGACATTGTAAGTGCCTTAAAACCAAAATAGATATTTCTTTAATTTTGACCACAAAGTTCATGCATGCTAACATTTGGATTTTTTGTAGGAAAATGATGGACAAGGCAGCAGAGATGAAGATTAGTGTTGGGTTTTTGGATCCACAGCTTCTCACGACCACAAAGATTGAAAAGCAGTCTACCCTTGTAGCAAAAGCATTGACAAATGCAATGACGAATGACTACGTGGTGGGTGCCTTCTGCACCGGTGGCCACTATGTAACACTGATCATCTGTATGAAGTTCAAAGAGGTTTGGTATCTAGATTCTGCAAAACATCATCCTGCGCGAAAGTTCGAAGACCTCCGAGCGCTTGTGAATTGGTTCGTACCTTGTAGGTTTTGTTCACAAAATTCAATCTCTTAGTGTTTCTAATCGGTATTGCTGATCATGCAGGGCCTCTCCCTGCCCAAAGGACGAAGTGATGAAAGGAAACAAGAAAAAGCTAAAATCCAATCTGACATTCAAGCACAAGCCAAATATCACTGTAAGACCCAGGTTTTTTATGGTCCCTTCATACCAATTTGGTACTGCATTAACTTGTCATTTTGGTACCTCGATGCGCAGTGTGCTCAGCAGCCATCGGGGTCCTTTTTGCATGGATTCCATGTGGCATTCAATATGTTCAAACTACTCGAAGACATACCTCACATCAAGAAGGCTGCTGTAAGTAGATAATGCTCTCACCCTTGTCTCTGCTCATATTCTCCATTTGATTTTAGAAACTGATTTGTACTTGTATTCTCATAATTATTTTATTATTTTGCAGGATTTCAAACCCGCCCTAAATGTTTCTACAGAAGATCTAAAGCCGGTCCGGGAGATGCTGTGCGAGTACATTGTTAAGGAGATCCTCGACCGAAACGGCAACCTCTATAATGGTGCACCGTGAGTTCATTGTACGGTGTGACAAACTTGAAACTTGCTGCATTCAGGCTAGTTTAGTACTGCCTGAGAAACCTGCTTGGCTGGGGTCAGATGCATGTTGCCTGGTTTAGACAGTTTTCTCAGGACTCCATCCAAACAGAAAGCACCGATGACGAACTTCAAACTTTAGCATGCATGTCGATCTGATGAGGAACTTGATGTGATCTCTTGCATTGTGTATATATATGTGATCTTGCTTGTGTATATATGTGATGAGAATATGTTTGTGATGTCTCCTTGCATTGCTGTGGTGGCTGCCAAATCCTGGCTGTTTCCAGGATGAAGCCCCTGATCTGGTGGCTGCCAAATCCTGGCTGGTTCCGGGATGCAGCCAGAAAACGAGCAGGTTACTGTAGGTGCCCTACGTATCGGTCACGGGCGTTAAGTAAGGCACGTTATAAAAAAATGATCCGTGAGTAACGGGCTTCACGAACGCCCGTTACAAGTTGGACAAAACTGTAACGGGCCGCATCAAGGCCCGTTACTAATACTGACTGGTGGGCCCTAGAAGTTGATGCTTTCGTCGATATAGAGGAGACGCGCGTCCAGAGCACGTGTCTCCTTTCGTCTAGATAGAGGAGACGCGCGTACAAAAAATGCGTCTCCTTTTGTGGAGACGCATGTCCACAGCAAACGTCTCCGATATTGAGCTCATGTAACGGGCTCGGTTGCTGTAACCGTTACCAAAGGTCCATGTGGGCCCAGAGAAACAGATATTTCAGGTGACCGGTAACTAGTTTCGGTAACGGTCTTTGTTAGACACCCGTTAGTAATACGTGTTAAGAGTAATAGGCTCAGTGTCTGCGCCCGTTACCAAAGGCTACGGTGGGCCCGGAGAAACAGCCATTTCAGGTGACCGGTAAGTAGTTGTGGTAACGGTCTTTGTTCGACGCCCGTTACAATTACGAGTCATCAGTAACGGGCAGCGGCCCGTTACCTTTGTTGGCTTATTTGTAATGCTTGATCGGTAACGGGCGTTTTGCCCGTTACCAATGGCCATACGCGCTCGTTACCATTGTTTGTTTTTCACGTAGTGCCCCCGTTATCATGGAGCAGCCCACCATTTTAAGCTTCTCTGCTCCGAGAGGGAAATTCTTAGAGCCACCTTCTTCTGAGCACCCAATTCTCACACCTGGCTATGAAATCCCTTCCGGCTACATCACTACGGTTCAAAAACTTTCCTTCTCTATGTTAAGTACTGATAACCCATGCCACCATCTGCGGGAGTTTGAGCAAGTGTGCTCATGCATTGCCATTGCAGGCATGTCACATGATACCCTTAAGTGGAAGTTGTTTCCCTTCTCTCTTGTAAAAGGGGCTAAACAATGGTACACGAAAACCGTGGGTAGCATGAACGGGAGTTGGGACGACCTTATAGACAAATTCTGTCTTAAGTTCTTCTCCATGACCCAGATGTATGCTCTACGAAGGGCTATCGTATCCTTCCAACAGAATGAGAATGAATCTTTAGGTGCGGCCTGGGCTAGTGAAGGACCGAATAGGCGACCAGAGAGGGGGCCTATACCCCGATTGCCACTCCGAGTACTCGCACACACCAGAGAAGCTCTAGACTAGGCACACACAAGCCCACAAGTCCTAGAGACAAGCCTTGAATAAAACCACGAAAGCACTAGACAAGAATCAAAGCGCTTGGCCAATTCTGGAAAAGCCAGTGCGGACTGTTCGTGCGGTACGGGCGGACTGTCCGCTATGCACAGGTGGACTGTCCGGACCGACCTTGCGGACTGTCCGAAAAAGGCAACAGAACCACCAGAGACGCACCGAGAAAATCGGACTGTCCGGCTGAGCCACGCGGACCGTCCGCCAGTGTCGCGGACTGTCCGTGAAGGCAGCACGGACCGTCCGTTCAACTCGCTGAAAACCCCAGACAAACCACCCTACCCCTAGACAAAATCTCGACCACGCGGACCGTCCGTGAAGGACTCACGGACTGTCGGCAAAACCACTTGCAACAAAACCCTCGCAGCGCGATGGATCAACACGCGAGTTCGCAAGAACAGGGGACGAACACACGAAGAACCCTAACGCGCGGACTGTCCGGGGCCACCGCGTGGATTGTCCGCAAGCCTCGAACAGAACCAAAAACTGCACGAGCTCGGGATCCCCGCAAAGAAATCCGAGAAGAAACACCCTCAAATCCACGAGTCGAGCAAAGAACGAAACCCCCTAAAAATAGCCCCGAAAATGACACGAAAATCACAAGGAGCTAGGAGATCACCACAACGCCGAATGCTTTCATACATCCAGAGGTCAGAGTCTATACAAGAATCTAGCCTAAGGAATACAGAGGAAAAGAAGCAGTCCAGAATGATCTACCGGGGAAGGAAACCCTAGAGTTCAAGAGAGAGAGATGCCATCCACCTCTCCGCTATTTATACGAAGTCCACCGGAGGAGGCAAATGACCACACTACCCCTACAACTTGAATTGAAGATACAACCCCTTAGGGGCATTTTGGTCAAGTCTTCATCGAGCGGACACGCTTCCGCCGTGGCCTTGCTTAGCATCGACGCAAGTCCCGTGATCACGCCACGTGCCCCCCGCCTCGAAGCTTCCCGACGCTCCCGGATCACCATCTCCGTCGCATCGGGCCTCCGGACTTGGTTTTGTGGCCCAAACCAAGAAACCGTCCACCGATGGTTTTGTGGGCAAACCAACAAACCCCGCGTGCAAGCTTCGGCCTTGATCCGCTACCTTGCACCGACCCATCTTCACGACTTCAGCCCGCTAGTCTTGCACCACACGGCTCGCACTTCACCCCATCGGCCACCGGGTCCATTGAATCAAACCTACTTGCCTCTCCATCACCCGGAGGCCGCCACGGCTAAGGCCTTTCACGCTTGTTCTTCACCTGCACCGACATGAGTCAAACCGCAACCTGTACCTACACACTTAGCCAAGCATTAGTCCACACAACGTTGTCAATCACTCATCACTAAGAAGCGACCCTCCACTGGTCTTCGGACACACCTAGTCCTCAATCTCCCCCTTGATGTGTGCATTGACAACACCCATAGTAACCATCATCGAGAAAAAGAAAAGAAAACAACCACGAACACAAACCTCCAAGCAAGTGATCCAAAGCCAAAGAACAAGCGAAAAACACGATCACTCGCCAGACCAAGTCTCGGCCCCCCTAAGGCAAGGGCAACGGCTCAACACAGCCGAGACAAACCAAAGCTCACAAAGAGCACACCACAAAGCACAAAACTCAGGCAAACCAAAGGAGCTCCCCCTGCACATAAGCAAACTCCTCCTGAGCAAATGCAGCCTCTTTTCTCAAATTTTTCTCCCACATGCAAACATCTCACAAATGCATACAACTTCTCCCAAAATTCTCATGCACATTCTCCCCCTTGTTGACAATGCATGAATCAAGGTATGAATCAAGGTATCATGAAAAATGCAAGTCAAAGCATATATACAATCTACCAAGCTTCTCAAATATACAAAGAGCACAATAAAATGCTACAAATGAGACATAAAGCAAGCACAGTAGATATGGTGTAGTTAGCACATTGCCATCAAGAAGGTAGAGACATATAAGCATGTGACATGGCCAAAAACAATTTTAAGCAAATATCACAATGAAACATTCATCTCATGAGCAAGACCCTATCCATGGCAATTTGAGCACAATTACACTAGATCATCCAAAGTTCATACAAGATCACAAATTCTCATCACAACATCATGGTAAACGCCCACAAGCTACTCAAGTCATGTTAAAGCCACCGAGCCATGTGTCTACTTCTTAAAATGAGACTTCTCATGGTAGACATCATGCAACGGTTTGGCACCCACGATATGAATATCAAAACATAAATACATGATCAAGAGCTCATTTTTCAAGTATATGGCAATTCACACACCAATTTCATTTTAAAGTTTAAACATGGTACATGAAATGCCTTTGTGGCAAAAAGAAGCTTATGCTCCTCCACAAGTGAACAAATGGGCTAAACATTTACAATGACAAATGGGTCTTTGACCCCAAGCAAAGAGAACATGATACTCAAGCACAAACTAAACATGATATAGGCATATGAGCACAAATTGAGCATAGACAAGCATCTACTCATGAGTGAGGCAATTTTATCAGTTTCATAAACAAAAAGCTATCTCATCATGAATATATGGCAAAACCATCAAGAGCATAGCATTCACATCACCATTTACCAAACATGCACATATCTCACATATAGCACATCTGTGATCAATGTATATAAGAGAAACTTTTTCTAGCACAAGTGATCCAAAGATGGCTATCCTACCAGGTTTTTTACAGAAAGTAAAATGCATGCATGGAATGCAACAAAATGAAACATATATCACATATATACATGAGAAGCTCCAAGACCCAGCTAGAAAGGAAAGCACACCCTAAGTTCACCCCGCAAGCGTGTGAAGGTAACTTGGTCAAGTGGTTTAGTGAAAATGTCGGCTAGCTGATTTTGGGTAGGTACATAGGATAAGGATATGTTTCCCTTCTCAACATTGTCCTTCAGAAACTGGTATCTCACTTCTATGTGTTTCGTTTTGGAGTGAAGGACAGGGTTTTTGGCTACACTTATGGCACTGGTGCAGTCACAAAAGAGTGGAACTTGGGAGCACTCCTCACCAAAATCGCTCATAGTGTAGGTCATCCATAGGAGCTGGGAACAACAACTAGCAGCAGCTACATACTCGGCTGCTGTAGTGGACTGGGCTACACTGGATTGCTTGCGAGATGACCAAGAGACCAAAGAAGAACCAAGAAACTGGTAACACCTAGAGGTAGACTTGCGGTCCAATCGACACCCAACAAAATCAGCATCGGAGTACCCATGAAGTCTGAGTGTCGAGGAGGCAGAATACCGAAGACCAAACTCAGGAGTGTAGTTCAAGTACCTCAAAATTCGCTTGATGGCCTGCCGATGTGAAGTCCTCGGTGAAGCCTGAAAACGAGCGCATAGACACACACTGAACTGTTGAGGACCTGGTGTGTCCGAGGACCAGTGGAGGGTCGCTCCTTAGTGATGAGTGATTGACAACGTTGTGTGGACTGATGCTTGGCTAAGTGTGCAGGTGCAGGTTGCAGCTTGACTCGTGTCGGTGCAGGTGAAGAACAAGCGTGAAATGCCTTAGCCGTGGCGGCCTCCGGGTAATGGAGAGGCAAGTAGGCTTGGTTCGATGGACCCATTGGCCGATGGGGTCAAGTGCGAGCCGTGCGGTGCAAGACTAGCGAACTGAAGTCGTGGACATGGGACGGTTTCTTGGTTTGGGCCTCAAAACCAAGTCCGGAGGCCGAGGCGACAGAGACGGTGATACGGGAGCTTCGGGAAGCTTCGAGGCGGGGGGCACGTGGCGTGATCGCGGGGCTTGCGTCGATGCTAAGCAAGGCCGCGGTGGAAGCGTGTCCGCTCAATGAAGACTTGACCAAAATACCCGTGAGGGGTTGTATCTTCATTTCAAGTTGTAGGGGTAGTGTGGTCATTTAGCTCCCTCCGATGGACTTCGTATAAATAGTGGAGAGGTGGATGACATCTCTCTCTGGGACTCTAGGTTTTCCTCCCCCGGTAGATTGCTCTGAACTGTTTCTTTTCCCTCTGTATTCCTTAGGCTAGATTCTTGTATAGACTCTGACCTCTGGATGTATGGAAGCATTCGGCGTTGCGGTGATCTCCTAGTCCTCTATGATTTTCGTGTCATTTTCGGGGCTATTTTTGGGGAGTTTCGTTCTTCGCTCGATTCGGGGATTTGAGGGCATTTTCCTTTGGATTTCTTTGAGGGGATCATGGGTGGATGCCTTGCGCATCTTTGTGTGTGATCTTGACCCCTCAAACGCCAAGGAAAGCCTTCGATTCGTGAGTTTTTGGCCGGAGTTCAAGTTCTTGGTGGTGGTTCGTGTGATCCACGATTCCTGGGGATTTAGTGGCTTAGAGGTCGAGATTGTTGGGGCATAGATTCATCTTGTGTTTCTTATCATCTCCCCCAAATCTTGTCTCAAGAGCTTTTGCCGTTTGGGAGATCCGGTGATGGATTTGGAGAGTTGACCTCGCGTGGTCGGGCTGTTTCAGCTCTGTCCGAGCCTGGCGGACAGTCCGCACGTCCATTGCAGATAGTCCGCGAGGGGCCTGACTGTCTGTGAAGGCAGCGCGGACCGTTCGTCCAACTCGCTGAAAACCCCAGACAAAACAACCCTACCCCTAGACAAAATCTCGACCACGCGGACCGTTCGTGAAGGACTCGCGGACTGTCCGCAAAACCATTTGCAACAAAACCCTCGCAGCGTGATGGATCAAAACGCGAGTTCGCAAGAACAGGGGAAGAACACGCGAAGAACCCTAACGCGCGGACTGTTAGGGGCCACTGCGCGGACTGTCCGCAGGCCTCGAACAGAACCAAAAACTGCACGAGCTCGGGAGTCAACTCCACCTTTCCATCATCGGATCTCCCAAACGGCTAGAGCTCTTGAGACAAGATTTTGGGGGAGATAAGAAGCGTCACTAGATGAAGCTATGCCCCAAAAATCTCGACCTCTAACTCACTAAATCACCGGGAATCGCGGATCACAGTTCACCACCATGAACTCGGGCTCTGACCAAAAACGCACGAATCTAAGGTGTTTGCCGGCGTTTGAGGGGTCAAGATCACACACAAAGATGCGCAAGGCATCCACCCATGATCCCCTCAAAGAAATCCGAGAAGAAACACCCTCAAATCCACGAATCGAGCAAAGAACGAAACCCCCCAAAAATAGCCCCGAAAATGACACGAAAATCACAAGGAGCTAGGAGATCACCGCAACGCCGAATGCTTCCATACATCCAGAGGTCAGAGTCTATACAAGAATCTAGCCTAAGGAATACAGAGGAAAAGAAGCAGTCCAGAACAATCTACCAGGGAAGGAAAACCTAGAGTCCAAGAGAGAGAGATGCCATCCACCTCTCCCCTATTTATACGAAGTCCACCAGAGGAGGCAAATGACCACGCTACCCCTACAACTTGAATTGAAGATACAACCCCTCAGGGGCATTTTGGTCAAGTCTTCATCGAGCGGACACGCTTCCACCGCGGCCTTGCTTAGCATCGACGCAAGCCCCGCGATCACGCCACGTGACCCCGTCTTGAAGCTTCCTGATGCTCCCGGATCACCGTCTCCGTCGCATCAGGCCTCCAGACTTAGTTTTGCTGGCCAAACCAAGAAACCGTCCACCGATGGTTTTGTGGGCAAACCAACAAACCCCACGTGCAAGCTTCAGCCTCGATCCGCTACCATGCACCGGCCCATCTTCACGACTTCATCCCGCTAGTCTTGCACCGCATGGCTCGCACGTGACCCCATCGGCCACCGGGTCCATCGAATCAAGCCTACTTGCCTCTCCATCACCCGGAGGCCGCCACGGCTAAGGCCTTTCGTGCTTGTTCTTCACCTGCACCGACACGAGTCAAACCGCAACCTGTACCTGCACACTTAGCCAAGCATCAGTCCACACAACGTTGTCAATCACTCATCACTAAGGAGCGACCCTCCACTGATCTTCGGACACACCTGGTCCTCAGCTAGATTTTCACTCTTGGTGAAACTAGGCCCTGTCCTATCGATACCCGATGTTGTGCTACTTCAGCACTTTTACATAGGTCTCGATCAGGACTCCACCCAATATCTCAACATCACCTCTGGGGGATCCTTTTTTGAAAGGAATTCAGATGAAGCTATAGAAATCTTAAAGAGAATGTCTGAAAATGCCTCTTTCATAGCTGAGTCTGAACACCTCCACAAAGAGTTCGTGTCGAGCCATGATAGTCTCTCAACAGTCGAACCAAAATGAATGATTTCTGCATCCCAAGATTCATCTATTGTGCTCTCTCCTGAACCAAGAACACTAGAGGAAGAAGAAATTCAACCTTCGGAGTTCGCATTCTGATTCGAGGATGACCCTTCTAGGAATCACAAAAACACCTCGAATCTCTCTAATGCCCAATTAGGGGAGGAAGTCTTTTCTGTCCATATCTTTCAATCTAGAAATCATTTGACAGAACCTTCCCCTAGGCCTACAGTACCTCCTTTGCTTCCCGATCCTCCAAACGAAACATCTATCATGGAGGCCATGGAGAATAAGTGGTCGACTGGAGTGGGAAACTTTTCCGAAGCACTTTGGATTTGTTCACCCTCTACGATCATTTCTTGTTCCATAAGGGGAACTATCATAGAAGGCCATCTTAACCCCACTATGGAGGTTAATATTATGCCATGGCACATAGCGTACACTTTGTTGGGCAATGTTACGCTAAGACCATCCGACAAGCTCCTCAAGAGTTGTCCCTCCGGACACATTCTTGAGTGTCGGGGGGTTGCATGTGCTGTACCGCTCTTAGTAGACAAGATCAAGGCTAATCTAGATTTCTACATCTTTGATGTTCTCGATCTTGATCTCCTCCTAGGCTCCTCTGTAGAAAAACTTCTCGATACATCTCGAGGGAGCCAAGATGAAAAGCTCAGGGAAGCCGCTTCTGCCGCCACTCCCTTGCTTTCAGAAAATTTTGTGGAGAAGCCTCTTCCCAAGCAAAACCCACTCGAGGAGATGATGCATGTATCCCCGTTCGCATCATCCGAGCCCATTCTCACTGAAGTTGTAGAATTTTCTACTCCTCAAGAGTATGACTCGGAAGACCCTCTTCACTTTTGTGAAGATGAACGATCATCATCACCCTCGATCGAGTTTGAGCCTCTTCCCACTGGCCGATACAATGTGCTCTTGACCTTGATCGAGAATCAATAGTGAGCTTCCACGATGAATCTCTTGAGCTGGAGAATTCATGAGCCATGGAAATCTATGAGGTGCTGACTCTGGAGTCCAAAGGAAAGGATTCCATTGACAAGCATGGTAGCCTCACTCTTGATATACTTCAGGAACAATGCTTGCATCATGCCTCTCCAGAGTCAGCCATGCTCAGTGCACGAAGCACGCACGAGCACTACAACCTCCTTATGGTCCTCTTTTGTAAAAAGTTTAGTAGGAAGGTTGTAGATGCATATGTTTACCATAAGCATTGTAGATTTCGTGTATGCATTGGGGCACTAACCTTGCAGCTGAAGCTTCAATGACACATCAACAACTGGTGGTGAGATGGGAATGACATCACCAATGATAGGTGCAGGAAGAAGTTCCCAGGGTCGAGCTTATGACCATAAACAAAGCACTACCAGGAGATAGCCTGGATTAGCATAGGTTTGTTTTATTTCCCTTTTCAAATAAAAAGCAAGAGCATGTTTTTAGTATAGGTTGTTGTTGGCGGTCGATTTCCGTCAACCAAGAGCACTTGTTATGTTATAGTTTGGATTTTATTTTGGAACTAACCTGCCACTAGGCATACTAATGATATAACAAGTTCATCGTTAGATGCATGTTTTGGAGTATAATGTTTATGCAGGAATTCACGCACTAAATGAGAAGAGATGTACTCAGTTCGGAGGACGATTTACATGATGACCAAGAGGCTCCGACCGTGCGTGAACTTGACTCTAAAGGTGGCAAGGACCAACGTGCTTTAGTGGAGAATCTCCGAGGACCAAGATGAAAAGACCAGAACATCATGCGTGAAGACCCCTTAACTTGGTCGCGGAGATAACGACGTCCAAAGCCCATATTCGAAGGAGGAAAAACCCCAAAGTGCAAGAAATGACACGTGGTAAAAGACGGAGGCAAACCGGGCCGGAAATGGGCCAGGCCGGCCGGCCCAGGTCGGCCGGCCCACCCTCTTTCCACGTCGGTTCGCCACCGCCTTTCTTCGGTGATAAGTTCGCGGAACCCTAATTGTTTGGAGAGAGGAGCCATTCGCGAAAGACGACCAGAGAAGCCTCGGCAGATCAAACACAAGGAAGAGGGTTGATCGAGAGGGTGAAGGTTCAAGAGGATCATCACATAGATCAACGGAGGCCACCACGAGGAAGGAGGATGCCGAGGCCTTGCCACATCGTCACCGGAGTTGAAGGACACTGGGAGACGGACTCCATCGGGGGCATCCACCATGTTCAACGGTGCCATGCCTAGCATACGTCTTGATGGGGTAAAGTAATCGTTTGTCCATGGAGTTGTAATGGATCTTGACATGTAGTCACCCACTCTCTTGTTTGGATCTTTATCTATCATACCTTTTCTTGATGGTGCTTAATGCTTAAGGTTAGCTACCATTGCCATCGGGGTTGCTCCCGTAGATCACGTCAACATACCGTGTTCATTAGGGTTAGCGACGATTACCTTCGCGTAGTGACTAGTACGAGGGAAGGGAAATGCCTGGCTCTTTGTTCACATCCTTAGATAGATTGGATCGGGGTTTTACCATGTTTTGGGTGATTGCATCTCAAGTGCCTAGACTCCATGGGCATACGTCTTTCATACTCGTGAACCACCTTTCTCTTTCTCTTTAACATAATCTAGGGTTAGTTTGTCTTTACTTTATAGATTAATCTTTATGTCATAAAGTCCTTAATCAACTAAGTGAGTGTTAGGTTAAACACAAGTAATTCCCTTGCTCCGTGGATTGACAAGAACCTAGGGGGTCCCCTCCCTTGGTGAAAAAGGCACCAAGTCACTCCGTGTACTTGCGGTGAAGTTGAACGCGGTTTTGAATCGTCAACAAGCCCCTTTTTCTGGCGCCGTTGCTGGGGAGCAAGCCAGTTTACTTCGTTTAATCTCTTATTAATTTTGTTGATTACTAACATCTAACCTTTGTGTTCTAAAAAAACACACTCTTTTGTTTTTTTTGTTTCTGATTGTCTAGATGGCGTTAGCTGGAAATCCTTTGGAGGAACCAGAAAAATCACTAAGAGACTACGCTAGCCCTCGATGTGAGGACATCAAGGTACAAGAGTCGGATTCGATTCTCGAAGCGACAAGGTACGGAATCAGAGTTCAAATCATCAAGATGGCAGCATCTAATCCGTTCCGCGGGATGGAGACAGACAATCCATATAGACATATCCAGCGCTTCACGACGTTGTGCAATACGGTGCGACAAGAGGGAGTTCCCGACACTTGGTTTAAATGGAATCTTTTTCCCTACTCACTTGCCGATGAAGTAACAAAGTGGTATTCATTTGCGTCCTTCGAAGCTGAGGGAAATTGGGAGCAATTGGTAAAGAAATTTTGTGCCAAGTTCTTCCCTATAACCAAGATTCAACATATAAGGATGCAACTGATGACTTTCAAGCAAGGAAAAGAAGAGGGGATTGATCAAGCGTGGAATCGATTCAATGAACTAGTTGAACAAGGACCAAGACTCGGATTCCCGGGTGACGTACTATTGCATACATTCTTTTTTCCCTAACCCCTAGTTGCATGGAATTTGTTCAAATGTGTGTAGGAGGGGATCTCATGGAGAAAACACTCACGGAAGCTGCCAAACTTCTACAAAAAATTAGTAAAGCGGCAGCCATGCGAAGAGATTGGGAAATACGACTTTCGGGAAAGCCGGAATGCGACACAAGTGTGGCACCCCTTGCTGCAATTTTCAGAAATACGGCCCCGGAAGAGAAGGAAGAGGAACCAATCCCAAGAAAGGTTGAAGAAGCCAAACATGAGGAAACTAGAACTATCCCGGAGAGGGATCACACCGAGACAAGCAAAGAAAATGAAAGGACTATGTCAAGCGCGAAGCCACTATGGGAGTTCAAGCAAATGGATTGGATCACACTTGATTTTCGAGAAATCTTTGACAAGAGGAGACCGTTCCCTAATCAAAAGGGGATGACAAAAGCTTTGGAGATGGACTTCCCACCGGAAAGACAAGTAGAATATCCGTACAACCTAGAGACAACCGGGGAGGTCCTTCAAAAACTCTTTAGCGAAGAAGAAGTTGATCCGGACTATGTGGCCGAAGCTAAAAGAATCATGGGAATCAAGCCCGAGGCGTCACCATTCACCCGCCTCGTTGAAATTTTTGCCATAGGATCCGATGAGGAAGAGAAGACATCGCCGCGTATAGATTGCAAGGTTAACAACATTAATTGCAAGGCGTTATGCGACATTAGAGCACAAGTAAGTGTCTTGTCCTCTAAAATTTTTGATGAAATTCATGATCACACCATTGACCTAGTTCCAACCTCTACTAAATTAATTATGGGAGATGGTAGAATTGTTAAACCTCTAGGAATTGCTCGTGACCTAGAAGTTTTAATTTCCGAAAAATGCATTCCAACTGATTTCTTCATTGTTGATGTCTACTATGATAAGAATGATCATGTAATTCTTGGTAGATCTTTTCTTAAGTTGGTTAATGCCGTTTTAGATGCCGGAAAAGGAAAAGTAACTATTAATCTTGATAGAGATAATCACACATACAATTTTCTTCCCGCTTCTAGAATTGCCTCACCCCTACCTCTTGATGACGAAGAGGTAGGGAGCCTTCGTTTTGTTGAAACTTTCAGGGATCTGCTACAAAGAGCTATGGAGAATCAATCTAATGATGAGTTGGATGAAGAGTTAGCGGAAGTAACCAAAGGATTAGAATCGCAAGACGGAAGCTTAGACGAGGATAAATTTGAAGATCTTGGAGAAATTGTACATGAGGAACCACAAGCACCGGAGGTGGATCTTAAGCCATTGCCCAAAGGATTGAAATATAAATTTTTGGGCCCGGACAAGACTTATCCTGTGATTGTGAGTGATGAACTGAGCCCGGAGGAGAATGATATGTTGCTGAAATTATTGAAGAAGCACAAGAAAGTGATGGGATATTCGATAAATGATCTTAAAGGACTTAGCCTAGCATTTTGCACTCACCGCATACCTATGGAGGATCAATGCAAGCTCGTAGTGGACCATCAAAGGAGGTTAACCCATGCCATGCGAGAGGTGGTGAAGAAGGAGGTTATCAAGTTGTTGGACGCCGGAATCATCTACCCGGTGCCGCATAGCGAATGGGTGAGTCCCGTACATTGTGTGCCTAAGAAAGGAGGTTTGACCGTGGTTAAGAATGAGAAGAATGAATTGATACTGCAAAGAACCATGATCGAATGTAGGATGTGTATTGACTACTGGAAATTGAATAAAGCAACAAAGAAGGATCACTTCCCCCTATCGTTTATCGACGAGATGCTTGAGAGGTTAGCAAATCATGCATATTTTTACTTTCTTGATGGGTACTCGGGGTTCATGCAAATACCTATTCACCCGGATGATCAACATAAGACAACATTTACTTGCCCTTATGGAACATTTGCGTATAGAAGAATGCCTTTCGGTTTATGCAATGCTCCAACCTCTTTTCAACGATGTATGATGGCGGTATTTTCGGAGTTCATCGAGGAAATTGTTGAGGTATTTATGGATGATTTCTCCGTCTACGGTAAATCTTTTGCGGATTGCTTGGCAAACTTGGATAAAGTTCTCACTAAATGTTCGGAGGTTGATTTGGTGCTAAATTGGGAGAAGTGTCACTTTATGGTGAGACAAGGTATAGTGTTGGGACACGTGATATCTGAGAGAGGGATTGAAGTGGACAAAGCTAAGGTTGAAACAGTTGAAAAACTTCCACCCCCAATGGATATCAAATCTTTGAGGAGTTTCTTAGGCCATGCAGGATTCTATAGAAGATTCATCAAGGATTTCTCAAAGATTACCAAGCCATTGACCAATCTTCTCCAAAAAGATGTGCCATTCAATTTCAATGATAAGTGCTTGGCAGGATTCCGGACATTAAAGAGAGCTGTTGTAACCGCACCCGTCATTCAACCGCCCGACTAGAATCAACCTTTTGAGATAATGTGTGACGCTAGTGACTATGCCATTGGAGCGGTGTTGGGACAATGAAAAGAAGGCAAGGTACACGCTATTTATTATGCTAGCAAAACCCTCAATGGAGCTCAATTAAATTATGCAACAACGGAGAAGGAATTGCTCGCGGTAGTGTTTGCCTTTGAAAAATTCAGATCATATATTGTGAATTCTAAAGTGATTGTCTACACCGATCATGCGGCGATCAAGTATCTCTTGTCTAAAAAAGATGCCAAGCTAAGGTTGATTCGATGGATCCTTCTCTTGCAAGAATTTTATGTGGAGATTCGGGACAAAAAGGGGTCAGAAAATGTTGTGGCAGACCATTTATCAAGGATGAATCGTGAGGATGATAAAAAGCTTATTGAAGATAAGATGAGAGATGATCACCTCTATCACATCCTTGACAAAGATACTTGGATGATCAACATTATTCGAGCCATACGAAAAATGCCACTTGATAATTTGGATAGGAACACTCAAAGGAGAGTGATCGCTGAGAGCCGAAAATATTATTGGGATGCACCTTACCTCTTTAGACTTGGAGCGGATGGAGTCTTACGAAGGTGTATACCAAGAGATGAAAGAGGCGAAATATTGAGAAAGTGTCACTCATGCGAATATGGAGGACATTATGGACATTTTAGGACTCAAGCAAAGGTATGGGCTAGTGGATTTTATTGGTCGGAGATGCATGAAGATTCGAAAAGGTATGTTGCTTCTTGTCCGGAATGTCAAAGAATGGGGAATATAAATCAAAGAAATGCTATGCCCTTGAATTACAACTTGCAAATTGATCTATTCGACGTATGGGGGATTGATTTCATGGGGCCCTTCACTAGTTCAAATGGATATGAGCATATTTTGGTTATGATTGATTATGTATCCAAATGGGTGGAGGCTACCCTTGTCGAAGAGCTTCAACAGAAGAATCCATATCCATGATCAAAAATATTATATTCCCACGCTATGGAGTCCCGCGAGTATTGATAAGTGATGGAGGAACACACTTCACGGGAAATAGCTTCAGAAAATGCTTGTCCAAGTTGGGGATCGAGCATAGAGTGGCCACGGCTTACCACCCACAAACCAATGGTCAAGCGGAAACTTCAAATAGGCAGCTCAAGAGCATTCTTAACAAGACCGTTGAGAAGGGAGGTAAAGATTAGTCAAAGAAATTGGATGGAGAATTGTGGGCATATCGGATGGCACACAAGACAACAATAGGATGACACCATATCAATTTGTTTATGGTAAATTGTGTCATTTACCTTTGGAGTTAGAACATAAAGCATATTGGGCAATCAAAGAGATGAATCTTGATTTTGATGCTGCGGGAATCAAACAAAAGATTCAAATAAGTGAACTAGAAGAGATGAGGCTCAAAGCTTATGAGAGTGCAACCATCTACAAGGAAAGAATGAAGAGGTGGTATGATAAAAGGCGTCGAGCAAAGGAATTCAAAGAAGGTGACAAGGTTCTCCTCTATAATTCAAGGTTCAAAATATCCGGGAAAGGAAAATTGAAGAGCAAATGGGATGGACCGTACATCGTTCACTAGGTCTCGCCAAATGGAGCGGTAACAATCATGGATGTGAAAGGAGATCAATATGTGGTTAATCAACGGTTAAAGTTTTTTCTTGAACAAGACATCGTGCCCATCGACTACATTGACATATATCACATGGAGGACGAGCCCGAGCGTCAAGCCTAAGACGTAAAACGAGGTAAATTTTCTGTAAATATGTTTTTGTTTTTGTTTTCGTATTTATTTCGAGTCCTTTTCATAATTTTTAGTTGGACCCTACCACCACCTAGGCTAGTATTCACGAAACACCGAGGGCCGCAAAAGTTGGGCCGCGGGGGCCCAAAGAAGGGGGTAGGCCGGCCGGCCCATGCCGACCGGCCCACCACCCCCCTTCCTCCGTTTTGGCTCATTTTTCTCTGGGACACAGCTCGGAGCATTTCCTTTTCCTGTCTTCCCTTTTTGGGGGTGACAAAAATAGGTAAGGGAGGGTTTCGGCCGAATCCTTCCAGAGATATTTAAGGATGCCTGGGGAGCTCGAGGTTTGCATCTCAATTGCAATCTCCAACTTCCACGAAAGCACCCAAGCACCCATGGCATCCCAGAGCAGCACCAAGGAGAAGGAGGAGGTGAAGGCAACCATGGAAGATGAAGCACGCCTCCCCTCTCCAACTCTGGCGACCGAGGAGCTTCGCCGGTGCGCTGTGGTGCCGGAGCCCAAGAAGGAGGTGAAGAGGACCGCGAGGATTCAATGGGGAGGGCGTGTCCTAAGAGGGCGCATGGCTAGCCCAAACCCCTGGGTTGAAGAGAAGAAGGAGAAGACCGCTTCTCCCGTTCGCCGCTCGAAGAGGCTCCTTGGGAAGAAGAGGAAGGATTACAAGGAGAAGACCCCCGAGCCGACGGAGTTCTATGGAGATAGTGACTACTCTGATGATCCAAGCCCTAGCTCGTGGGCAGCCGGTGGAAGAGACGATAACGACCTCTACGTTTGGGAGGAGGTGCCCAAGGAGGAGCCGGAGGAGCATCATGAGCAAGGCGAAGGAGGCAACCCAGACAGCGGCAACGATCCGGACGGTGGGGACGATGGAGATGATGATCTGGAGGAAGAGCACAACATGTGTTGCGCGGCTTGCCACAATGCTATTGAGGAGCTCTTCTCATCCCTTGATGAGTGTTTTCACACCATCAACGCCATGCAACAAAGAATTGAAGATTGGGAGCGCATGGCGGAAGATGACTTCAAGTACCTCAATCGCAACATAAGGAAGCTCTTCGGGGTGAACAAGAATTTCAAGAAGAAGGAGTGGTGCAACTCGTGCGGAAAGTACCACTAGGTGTTGTAGTTAGATGGTTCTCCCCCTTTGTGCCTTTTGTAAATTTACGACGAGGACGTCGTAAGATCTAAGCATGGGGGGGGAGCTAGCTAGCTACCCTTTTTAATTTTTGCTTAGAGTGGTGTGAGAGTCTAGTCTTTAAATTTAAAGTCAAATGTGAGGGTCTTGTGTGAGTCTTTGTTTTATCTTTTTAGCTTGAAAGTGTCTTAAATTAGCATTGAGTCAAAGAAAAAGAAATAAAAAGTGTTTTATGCAAGTCTCTTATTTCTTTTCTTGTTATGTCTTTGCTTTATCTTTCTTATTTGAGCATGAACTTGATGAATAATCGTTTACCGTGGTGCTTAGTGGAAACTTACCTTTGTAAAGTACCCATACTCAAACTTTGATCTAGGACTTTGCTTCGTCTATGCTTTTAGTAATGCTAACTTTGGAGGTTTTATTTCTGAAAATTAAGAAAAACACCTTGCTACGAAGGTTAGCAACTTCTTTCTCCAAGTTGAGAGGTAATATCTATCCTATACAAAGCCTTTACATACATATATATGCTCCACCATAAGTGTTGTTTAGCATGATGAATTAAGTTAAGATTTTACTCTCTTGGGAGGTCTAATTTCAAGCAATGATCATGTCCTTGATGTATACCTTTTATTGCTAGCCTATTCATGTATTCGGTAACGGGAATTTCACATTGAATGCCCCGTACATCGCCGGATTCCTTACCCAAACCTATAAACATATTTTTATCATCTTACTCCTTGAACACAACCCATATTCGAAGATTCGTTCAATCTCTAGGCATGTTTTTATTTAAAATTCAGATTGTTAATCATGTTCGAAAGTTGAGCGAAAAGCTTGAGAGAAGAAGGTAAAGAGGTGGAAAAAATATATATGCACGTGTATATGTGTAGTATGCACACAAGACAAAAAAGAAAAGAGAAGAAAAAAGAGAGAAAAAGAAAAAGAAAAAAAAGAAGAGAGAAGAAAAAGAAAAGAAAGAAAATCCAAGGCAAGAAAGGTGTAGTGAGGGATGACAAGTCAAGTGAAGATCAAATGAAGTGTAAGGAAGGATGCCACGATGTTGGGAACGAATCTTATTCCATACCATGTGCAATCCGACATCAAGGACATCATTAGTGCCATGAAGTCATTATTCTTTTTCCCTTTGCACATGTCCACCATTCTAAATCTTCTCATCCTTGACACCCTTACATTATGGTTTAATTCTCATGATCATTGTCTTGGAAGGTGAACAACCACTAGAGGATTTTCCTAGCTTGATAATACTTGTGCTAGCTTCACTAGCCACACCTATAGCTCCACCTTACATCATATATGAGAGACTTGTGGGAGGTGAGAGTTTATGAAATTATCTAGGATAGCCACTTTAATGAGTGACATGTGAGAACTTGGAGAAGGACTTTGTCTAATGCTTTGTGCAGGAATTTTATTTTTAAAAGTGCAAAAACCCTCCAATGGAGGTAAGAAAGCAAGTGTGGATGAAGTTAAAGATCTCTAGTGAAAAGGTAAGAGTTGTGGGGTAAGTCTTGAATTGATAATTTCTGAACGCCCATGTTTACATTATGATTTTTGTTTCATATCTCTTATATTAAAGATGAATGATTGACTAACTTGAAAGGAAGGATTAGACGAAGCATGTTTCAAACTCCATGGAACAACTTTTTGAGCAACTTGCTCGAGGACGTGCAAGATCTAAGCGTGGGGGGATGTTGGCGGTCGATTTCCGTCAACCAAGAACACTTGTTATGTTATAGTTTGGATTTCATTTTGGAACTAACCCGCCATTAGGCATACTAATGATATAACAAGTTCATCGTTGGATGTATATTTTGGAGTACAATGTTTACGCAGGAATTCATGCACTAAATGAGAAGAGATGTACTCGGTTCGGAGGACGATTTACATGATGACCAAGAGGCTCCGACCGTGCGTGAACTTGACTCCAAAGGTGGCAAGGACCAACGTGCTTCAATGGAGAATCTCCGAGGACCAAGATGAAAAGACCGGAAGATCATGCGTGAAGACCCCTTAACTTGGTCGCAGAGATAACGACGTCCAAAGCCCATATCCGAAGGAGGAAAAACCCCAAAGTGCAAGAAATGACACGTGGCAAAAGACGGAGGCGAACCGGGCCAGGAATGGGCCAGGCCGGCCGGCCCACCCTCTTTCCACGTCAGTTCACCGTCGCCTTTCTTCGGTGATAAGTTCGCGGAACCCTAATTGTTTGGAGAGAGGAGCCATTCGCGAAAGATGACCAGAGAAGCCTCGGGAGATCAAACACAAGGACGCCGAGGCCTTGCCACGGCGCCGCCGGAGTTGAAGGACACCGGGAGACGGACTCCATCGGGGGCATCCACCATGTTCAACGGTGCCATGCCTAGCATACGTCTTGATGGGGTAAAGTAATCGTTTCTCCATGGAGTTGTAATGGATCTTGACATGTAGTCACCCACTCTCTTGTTTGGATCTTTATCTATCATACCTTTTGTTGATGGTGCTTAATGCTTAAGGTTAGCTACCATTGCCATCGGAGTTGCTCCCGTAGATCACGTCAACATACCGTGTTCATTAGGGTTAGCGAGATTACCTTCGCGTAGTGACTAGTACGAGGGAAGGGAAACGCATGGCTCTTTGTTCACATCCTTAGATAGATTGGATTGGGGTTTTACCATGTTTTGGCTGATTGCATCTCAAGTGCCTAGACTCCATGGGCATACACTCATACTCGTGAACCACCTTTCTCTTTTTCTTTAACATAATCTAGGGTTAGTTTGTCTTTACTTTTAGATTAATCTTTACATCATAAAGTCCTTAATCAACTAAGTTAGTGTTAGGTTAAATGCAAGTAATTCCCTTGCTCCGTGGATTGACAAGAACCTAGGGGGTCCCCTCCCTTGGTGAAAAAGGCACCAAGTCTCTCCGTGTACTTGCGGTGAAGTTGAACACGGTTTTGAACCGTCAACAGTTGTCCTTCGGGTATTTTTGGTCCTAACCCTTTAAGATGAAGATTACAAAGAAAGACGGACAGGTAGCACCTAAGAACATGTGAGCTGCATCACCTCAACACTTTGGTAAGTTTTTGGTGAGGGAACATTACAAAAGGAAGCTTGATCTCCACACACTTGAGTTTTGTTGCCTAGCAATGCAAACTTCAAGTGTGGGGGAGGTATGTGAGCATCCCGAGTAAGGTTCCTTTCATCCAAATCTTATCCTGATTTGGAGATGATGTTAGCTCTTGCATCTTGCCCAACTAGCTAGGTACGTCCTACTTTTGACTTTAAACAAAGCCCTTTCAGGAGGTTGCCCGATGTTCACCTTCTTATGCTCATGTTTATGTCCCTTTTGATAATAGCTTGATCTTGCTTTCATGCTTCCTTTATCTATGTTTGTGATGCTATGGTTTGAGTGCATGTTTAGCTATGTGCATTCATAGGTTGTTTTAAATTAAGCATGGTGCTTTGGTTAAAACTATCTTCTTCAATCAAACAAGACATGGTGTCGAGTTTGATTGATGAACCTTATAGTTAATGCATACATGGATATTGGTTGTATATGCGGACTAACTCTTACAGGAATTTTCGAATCCAAATGGGTAAGTCATCGAGTTTGATTCAAATGGGAAGGTAAGCTAAGGTATCTTTGCCTTGTCTGAGCTATGTCTCATGGTGAATTAAAAAACCAATAAAAACAAAAAATATATTTGAATTTGAATAAAGACTCCCTGGTTCTTGAACCAGTAGAGTCCCTCTTTTGTTTTCACTTTTTGTTTGAAGACAGCACCAGGTACAAGAACAAGTGTGGGGGAGATCTCCCAAGCTTATCATCGACATACACACTTGAGATTTCCCACACAGGTGTTGCACAACATCGACTGCACTTTCATGACAAGGGACAAGGTAAACTAGAGTGAGATGGCTACCCCATGGGTCAGTTGAACCACTGCTGGTCCTCCTTGATCTCCACATTCTTCAGGAGTGATGGTATGTGCACCCTCTATCTCATTCTCCCTGATACATGAGTTTGAATGAGTTTCAATTCATATATGCTAAAATCAAACTCACGGAATCGTGCTCAACTTGCTCCACATGTTTCCTGAAGGTTGGCTTGCATATGTTTTATTCCTTGCCTAACATCTTGATGCTTGTGAACAAAAATCTTTTAGGGAAGCATGCTCATCTAAGTAGTTGATGTTTGTGATATGGTTTGATGAAATGATCTTCTCTCTGAATGCTTGAGTGCTTGGGAATTTTATTTGAAAACTTGAAAACCCTTTGCAAAGCTCCTCTTTGATATGCCAAAGTCCTACCAAAGCCATATGATGAGTTATCTTGAAAACCTTAGACTCATATGCTGCTTATTATTGCATTGAGTTTTGTCAAATTGTTGTGACCCTTGTGAGAATTCTTTTCATGCTTTCATGATCAAGATTCATGTGCACTCCATATTCCCTTGCTATGCTTCCACACTGGAAGTTAGCATTGTATCATCCATTCATTCCACAAAATAAAGCTCCATGTGTGACCTCTCTCTCTCCAAAAGTATCTTCGAAAAAGGATATGGGCTATGCAAAGAAAAAAAGAGAGAAGAAAAAAAGAAAAAAAAACCGTGCTCAAAGCATGAGTGAAAAAATGCTCGAGGCATGAAAAAAAGGAGAGATGACCCATGTCCAAAAGAAAGAAGAAAAAGGAGAGAGATGGAATCAAGCAAAAAGGAGTTCCAATGAAATTGATGATAATAACAAGCACCCACTCCGGGCCTAGTGTCCACCTTACCATCACCACAACATTCATCGTATATATGGTAATATCTAGCACCCATTCCGGGCCTAGTATCCACCTTACCATATCCATCACATCCATACATGTGCACATCTTGATCTGATTGTAGGACTTGATTTTCTCTTTGGATCCGGTCTTTGACTTTGCAATATTTGTGATACAAGTATGCTTTATCTTTTATCCTACCCTGAGCTCCACATATAGCCATCATTAGAAGTAGGATGAAAGAAAGACAAATCTAATGCCTTGGTGAGGACATATACACATTGAGTGATCTGAGAGAATCAAATGAGGAGCTAAGCAAGGTTTTGCTTTTGAAAACTTATTGCAAAACCCCAAATTACTTGACATGAGGAATAGAAGTGATTTGAGTCATGACCGTTCCATTCTTCAACTACCCAAGATGGCATGATAGACACTTCACAGAGTTCACAAGTACAAGGTATGGTTTTGGAATATCTCTTATGCTCGCTTCATACCTTCGGATAACATGTCTCACCTTGATCCTTCTGCTTCACTCGAGGACGAGCAAAGGTCAAGTGTGGGGGTGTTGTTGACGGCCGTTAAGTACCACTTTTATGCCATCAACTCTTGCATAAAATGAATGAAAAGTGATCATCAATACTAGAATAGGGCTTTATACTGACAAGTTCCACAAGTGTTGGTGTTTCTAGCTTCTGTTGCAGGATGCACCCGAATACGTGTTAAATCGTACAGTTGAGAGCAAGTGGATCAGAGGCATATATAGGGCGTCAGCACAAATAGTCTCAAATGCCAAATTAGATTACACCATTGCGTTGGGCTCGTCGAGACGATCAAAATGGATATATCATTTGTTTACTTTGGAGACCGGATGGAAAAGATATACGGAAGCCAAAATACCAAGTTGCGCTGACGTCATCACCTACATCAGCAGCGTTGACCAGCTAACTCTACACGCATGGGAATCGAGTTGGCCCGGCGGGGCCCACACAACCCAGCATGCCAGCACGCACGTGCAGGAGGACGCGCGGGAGGAAGCCGACGTGCACCACGCGTCGCACAGCGACTGGCCCTGAGGCACGCCGCGGATCGACCCCCCGCAGGGGCGCGCATGTGGGCCGACCGCTGGGCACGCGGCGTCCGCCTATTGGCCACCGCGGCATCTCGCGACGCGCGAGCACGTGAGCGCGCGGGAGCGAACCGCACCGGGCCGACCCAGGGACGTGTGGCGAACGCAGAGGGGCTGGGAGGAGGTTGGTTCCTCTGGTTCGCGCCCGAGCCGCCCGTTTTCCCCTTTTTTCTGCCTGTTTCAGCGACCCAGCGACCGGTTCACCCACCTAGGATCCGGTTTTGCCCGGTTCTCTGCTCCACCACCTGAAGCACCTTCCAAAGCACGCTACAGTGCTGTGGCACCCTCATTTCCTCCCTCCTGCGGCTGGAAAATAGGGGTAAGATGGTGCCCAAACACCCCCAAGACAAGCCTCCTCTTTGCCTATAAATACAAGGGGAGGGGGTCATTTTTAGACACTACTTCACCCAAGGATGAGAGCTTCCCTTGAAAGGAGAGGCCTCTCCTTGTTAGATTAGAGAATAGGAGAGTGAGAGAGGGATTTGTATGTCTACGGATGCTTCGTTCTTCAATTAAAGTAAAGTAAGTATTTCCGCATTTTCTATTTAGACTAAAGTGTGAGTGATATGTTCTTGTGTTCTTCGCCTGTTCATCATTTAGAGGCGTGTGTTCTTCACGAACACGCCTCCTCAATCTAGTTGATTAGGTGCACAAGTTTGTGTCTCGTTTGTATGACTAGTCTATTAGAATAAAGTGGATATGCTTGCATGCTCTGATTAGAATAAAGTGTGTTGTGATTCCTTTCTAATAGTTTATGCTAGGTTGCATGAATAAACTTTTTCCTCTGCTAGTGTGTAGATCCTGGGTTTATGCGTCCTTCTGCTGCAAGTCGTTCGTATATGTTGGAAACATAGTACGGAGTCAAGTGCTCTCTTGCATGCCTCTACTATAAGCTAGTAGTACCTATAGTGAGTGACATCAGTTCTCTTCTGTGGTCGTAGTTCTATAAGTACAGAGTGCTGTAGTCCGTTGGCTATGGTAGTAACCACAGCATAGATGTTGTGTCACGCTACTGGTTATAATTCGTTCAGCTTATCCCAAGGTTAGGTAGAGGCAGTCCAGGTGGTGGTGACAGCCCGCCTGGCCCTTGTTGATCCTCTGTAGCTGGATATAGTCAGAGCTCCGTTCCACATAGATCCGCGTACCGGGGTCGCCTGTTAAGTCAGGGCTAGCGGTACCCTAAGTCAAGTTCTATCTAGAGATCGACCTTTAATCTCATCTATAGTGCTATCTTTAGGAATCCTGTCTATCCTTGCCTCTTATCTGGGTGTGTCCTTGGACCGACTAGTACGAAGTTAGTGTACACACGTTCCCTTGGATTTGATACCCTTGGAATACTCTAAGGTGAAAGCTATAACGGTATCCGTGAGCTTGCGGATTTATTTCGTGTGTCGCTAATATACCCAACATTTACTAACCCGTGTCGCCAATGACTATCCATTGTCTCTAAAATCTAGTTCATCGCAGGAGGAACGCATACTGTAGGAGACGCGGATGGATCTGCCCGTGTCTCTTAGATCGATTTCATGACATACAAAATCCAACAACCAAACTAATTAAGCAATTCATGATCGACAAACAAACTAAGCAGTCCAACAACCTGACAAACAAACTGACGAACACACAATCAAAAACACATTATTAATGGTACAAGAGTGGATCAATTAGTCGGTCGCCGCCATCAGAGTTCCGTCGTCGGAGCCATCGGAGCCGAGGAGAGACCGCTGGGCCACGGGGAGCTTCTCATGCTTTTCAGCCAACACGTGGATCCTGAAGGCGAGACCCTTGACGCTCTCGTCCTTGACATGGTGAGGCGCCTCGATCTTGAACGCCGCGCCAACATCTCGAAGCTTCCTGAACGCACCCTGGAGCAGTTCGACAGCAAAGCTGGTGTCGTCGGCCTCCTTCTTCTCCTTCTCCTTGGGCGCCGCCAGCTCCTTCCCCTTCTCCTTGATGGTCAACTTCCACCGACGTCAGCTTTCGACGTCGTCATCCTCCCTTCGTCTCCGCTTCGCCGACGGGTCACTCGACGCCATGCTCTTCTCGCTCCTTGTTGGTGATCTCTCGGTGACCGGAGATTGTGGTGGTGATGGCGAGGGGGAAGAAGATGAAGTGAAAGAAATGATATTATTATGGAGCAACCAGCCGGGGATTTATGATGACAAGATGCGGAACTGTCAGGGCGCCTCCCACGCCCCACGTCCCACTACGCCTCGGGAACCTTTTTGGGAGCGCAACCGTCCAAAAACACGCATCACCTTTCAATTTCGTGGGAAGGTGGAGGGACAAGGGCAGTTGTCGGGCCCACGCGTCAGCAGCCAAACCGCGTCGCCTTTCAATTTCCATATTGTTAGTAACAGATGTTTATAGATGGTCGCGTCGCCTTTCAATTTCCAAACCCCGTCGCCTTTCCATTTCCTTCCCCTTCTCCTTGATGGCCACGGCATGCTTGATGCTGCTACTGCCAGATGAACTGATCGCCTAGATCATCCTCCACTCCATCAAGGATGAGCCTGTCATTCGTTTCCTGATCCTTCGTAATCAGGTCTACCGTCTACGGCACCTTCCGGCGCATCTGCGACTTGGATGAGGTACTCCTGCACGTGTCTGTGACAAACCCATCTGAGATGATTCCGTACTATCGCCTAAACCACTCCATTTCATCATTAAGCGATAATAAAGAACCATCCCATTGAGTGTTACCGGGTCAAAGCCCGGTAAATCACTAGTACAACACAAAGAGGATCGAACACGCATACATTAAAACTCCCACGAAGCAGAGTCCAGAGTACCTTACAAATTAAATCCAATCTTCCCCGTAGGGTTAATTATTACAAGCCATTGTTCCTGACATAAAAGTAAACGGTTCAGAGTTTAAGAGACAACGGAAATAACTAAACGATACATTGGAATCATGGGAGGCCACCCATGACACCATCACTCTTCGTCATCCACCCATTCCAGCTCCCAGCTGGGTGGGATTTCACCAGGCAAAACATTATCACCTGAAAACAACATTGATAGCAAGACTGAGTATACTAATACTCAGCAAGGCTTATCCGTCTAAAAAGACTTAACCTCTAATCATGCAAGGCTTTTGGCTAGTGGGTTTGTTTTGCCAAAAAGCTGCTAAGGAGTTAATCCTTACTTTCAATATTTTAGCTCCAGTTCTAGTAGATTAATTCATTACTAGATAAGCCACTATTGCAAGCATGAGTTGTGCAATACAATTTAATCAAACATCAAGTTTATCAATATTCCATCATAAAGGGATCACCATGGCCAGATAATTAAGCACTCTCAAATAACAGTGAGAGGCCGACGATCGATCATTCAACCAGGCGGTTCCCGTCAATGCTCGGATTGGGATCGAATGCCACAGTCCTAGGTACAAGGCTATCTGGCACGCCTCACACTAGTGTCCAGAATCACGCATGCACCACAGTTTGCAAGACTAGGGCAGCAACCCAAGATTAGTAGTGCAAAGTTCCCGCACCGCATCATTTAGGTACTAGGCTTACCGTACCCATTTCCAACAAATGTTTAGTACGTTCAAACACTTAATCTCTTAACCACTGGACTGGAGCCCAAAATCCCATGCTCTTACCATGTGAGCAATCCAATTTAACAAATCTTATGATTCCAACATAAGAACCTATTCTCGCGAGCGAAGTACATCACTCGACTTGTACCGGGTCCTTAGTGCATAGCAACTAGCAACCTAGCATACTAGTAACAGATCATAGGTACTTAGGGATCATGCAACTAGGGTTTCCATTCAACTCCTGAATGTAAATGCACAAAGATAATCAAAGATAATTTCAGAAGTTTAAAAGAACGCATAGGTTAATGATAAATCAGGGCTTGCCTTCAGCAGCACAGGCAGTCAAACAAACTTCTGGACTTTGGTTCGGGTCTTGATCTACGGTCAAGAAGTGCGCGTCTCCTCCTGCTCCCTCGTCCTGGTCTGCCGACACGAGCGTGTAGCTACCGTCGGGGACTTCTACACGTAGGATGCACATGCAGGAATTAGTCGACGAATGCAAAATTTAAACACAAACAGCACATGACAAGCGTAGGGTGCAAAGTTGACCACATTCACCTAGATAAGAATATATTCAGCATACTCTTCCATAGAGATAAGTATACAACCATTTATTAATATTTGTTTTATGGTGATTGTGTGCACATCTATTTAGCTACATTTATTTTTCTTCACAAAACAACCAAGTTGGTTTAAAGTGAACTATCAGTGGTGTGTCTTAAGGTGACACACACATAAGTCCTTAAAAAGTTGATTTCTTCATTTCTCTTTTTATACACTTGATTCATTCCAAAAATCATTATGTTTAAACCATGCAGGATATCACAGTGAGAATTTTTGTGCATGCACACAGTGTAACAACAAAGCTACTGCCAAAAATTCATAGCAAACCGAGCCATATCCTAAGCATGAAAAATACCACAAGTTACAACTAGCAAAAGCAAGAACTATTATTACAGGGAAAACTACTCGTGCACTAGAGCTCAAATTTTACTCAGAGGCTCTCTAGAATATAACTAGGCTACACACCAAATATTAGCTCTAGAAACTATTTATATCAAGCTACACAAACAAAAAAACTATTTTCAGCCTAGCTATGAACCAAGAATTTATACAGGGACATACATAACTAAACTGTAGCCTAACTTTCTCCTACAGCAAGATGACCACAAAATATGCTCTCACACAAAAAAATCATGCATAGGAAAAATCTAGATTAAATCTAACAAAAATAACAAAACCAGCCTAGTAAAATAAACACAAATTAATCTAGGCAAAACTACTCATGCAAACGACCTCAACTTTTTACCAGAGGACAACATCATCAAAACAAGGGTCTACACCAAGATTCAAAACCTTATTCTACACCTAACTTCACATATACACATAGGTCCCTCTAGCATGCATAAATCAAAAACCTATTTTAACATGTCCAAACCAGCACACAAAAATTTTCAGGGGCTCAACTCATCATAAACAGCTCAAGGTGTAAAAATTAACCAGGGAGCAAACCTATACAGTGCTAGGTAAAAAGATGAAACCACTACTAGCATAAAGGCTAAACAAAGTAGAACTCAAAATCTACTCAGTAACTTTGTGCAAAACTTTAGCCAAAGCTCATGATCAGCATGGTGCACAACATATCCAAATTTCAAGTCAAACTCACATCTAGAATTTAAACTACCACAAAAACAGTTCAAACTGACTTTTCAAATTTATTCAAAAACTATTCAGAAACAACCTATACACGCTTTCTAGGAAACATATTACTCCTCACAAGGATTCCAAAAAGTCATCATTTGCATTTTTCTGCTAAGAGATATGAATTTTGGAGGGTGCTGGACCTAGTTAAAAGGAAACTAAGATAAAGATCATCACGAACAGGTCCCTAATTCACAAGTAAGTCCCTGGACTTCGCAACTATGCCCTTCCGGCGGCTGGTGAGTTCGCCGGCGGTGAGGCACGGCCAGAAGAGGAAAACAAGCGACGGGGATGTGTGATTGAGCTCACCGTGGTCCGATTGGTGGCAGTGGTGTGGCCGGAGATGGCTCTGGCGAGCGGCGACGGAGAGGCCGCGGCGGCGCGACCGCCTTGGCTAGGATTCTGGCGAATGTGGGGGTGAGGCTAGAACATGGATGGCTATGGGAGCTTGAGTGGATGCTAGGGGTGAGGTTCGAGGCGCTTGTTGGTCACGGGAGCAGGCGGAGCAGCGAGGTCGTCGCAGCGGCGCTAATGGCAGACGACGGCGGTGGTCTTCCGTGCGACAAGGGAGGGGAGGGGTTTATATAGCCGGTGTGGCGTGGAGAGGAGGTCACAACTGAGCCAATGTAGGCCATAGGGGTCACGGCATGGGCGGGAAGGTCGGTGGCGACGTGCGCCGGCGGAGGTCCAATGGCGGGCGCACGTGCGGGCGCCGGTGTGTGCGCGGATGCCGCGTGGCACCGGCCTAGCGGCCACTAGCCCGCGTCAGCTCATCAGCACACAGTGCCCATGACGCTCGCCTCGGACCGGCAGACGCATGCCATCCTCAGTGTACATGCGTACGGCGGTCCGACGCGGTGCCCCAACGCAACGGTGTCGTGCACGTGTTCCCGGTGTGCAACACTTCGACTTGCCCCTGTTTGACCATGTTTTTCTCCCATTTTTGCAACAGAAGTGCTCCCAGGTGTAATTAACAAAGTTGAAGATCAGCTGAACCTCTACAACTTTTACAAAGGTCAATGGGTGGTTTGATCAACAGATTTTGCTTAAACTGCAGGCCAAGTTGAGCATTTTCTCTACGTCGGTAAACAGTGGCTTCTGCCGTTGACCACATTTTTCACCCCTTTCCACTCCGAATCTGAGATGCCGCCGATTATGATAGTTGTGTCCCATGAAAAGATGAACAACTTTTATTTTGGCAGATTTTTAAGTGTTTAGGTGAAATTTGGAGAACGTGGCAAAAGTTCTAGGCAGGACAAGGGTTTAATGGGGTTTGACTAGGGTTTTGACCAAACCTTTGACCAAGGGCTTAAGCACTAATGATGTTGACTCGATTAAGAAGATGATTAGCACTAATTAACACTGATAAAAAAACACAGGGTGTTACAACCTACCCCCCTTAAAAGGAATCTCGTCCCGAGATTCGAATTTAAAAGATAGGCGGGAAAGGTACTTACGATGTTGGTTTTGAAGAAAACCAGGATACTTGGTGTTAAGGAACTACTCAGTTTCCCACGTAGCCTCTTCTTCAGTGTGGTGACTTTATTGTATCTTGTACATCTTCACCATTTGTCTTCTTGTTTGTCTTTCTTTTTGATCTAACACTCTCATTGGGTATTCTACTAGTGATAGGTCAGGTTCTATCTCTGCATTGGTCTCAGTGATTATTTGTGCTTCTTGTATTTGATCACATTTCTTCAACTATGAGACGTGAAACATGTCGTGTACTGCAGAGAGTCGGTCTGGGAGTCTAATACGATATGCAGCCGTACCGAACTTCTCAGTGACTTCATAAGGGCCGATATAATGTGGAGCTAACTTCCCTTTTACTCTGAATCTTTGTAGACCTTTGGTTGGTGACACCTTTAAGTATACATAATCACCAACTTCAAATTCTCTGGGTGCCTTTGCCTTGTCATGGTAGCTCTTTTGTCTCATTTGAGCGGCTCTCAAATTTTCTCTAATCACTTCCACCTTCTCTTCGGCTTCTTGTACTAGCTTAGGACCGAATATGTCCTCTCACCCGCTTGCGACCAATTCAAGGGGGTGTGACATCTTCGTCCATACAAGGCTTCAATAGGAGCCATTTTTAAACTAGCTTGGTAGCTGTTGTTATACGCAAACTCTGCCAAGGCTAAGCATTTGTCCCAAGCCTTGTCAAAATGAATGACACAAGCTCTCAACATATCTTCCACTATTTGATTTACTCTTTCTGTCTGACCATCAGTCTGGGGATGATAGCTAGAGCTATGGATTAATTTGGTACCCAAGGATTCATGCACCTGTGCCCAAAAGCGAGCAAGGAATTGAGTGCCTCTGTCGGATAGGATAGTTTTTGGAACACCGTGCAAGCACATGATGAGGTCAACATAGATCTCTGCATAACGGTCGGCTGAGTAGGTAGTGTGGACAGCGATGAAATGAGCGGTCTTGGTAAGTCTGTCCACTGTAACCCAGATAGAATCATGTTTCTTGGGGGTAAGGGGTAAACCTACAATGAAATCCATGCTGATGTCATCCCACTTCGATGCGGGTATAGACAAAGGTTGCATTTGGCCTTCGGTTTTTAGGTGACTAGCCTTGATCCTTTGATATGTATCACACCCGGACACATAATTGGCTATTTCACCTTTCATGTTTGACCACCAGAAATTTTCCCTAAGGTCTCTGTACATCTTGGTACTACCAGGGTGAATGGTGAATTTAGAGAGGTGAGCCTCATCTAAAATCTCCTTTATTTCCGGATCCTAGGGAATGACCAATCTCTGATCGAACCATATCTGTAACATCCCAGAAATTCGAGAATGTAAAAATGTGTGAAAATTTGAACTTTTGTATATTTGATGATGTGTCACCCTAATTTAATCCCATTTCTAGCCCTTACCTAAATTCTATATAAATAAAACCAAAAATATAAATTCAAATTATGGTAAAGTATGTGATTTGGGTTTTATGGATTTTATTTGGTTTTATCTGAGTGTGTTATGAATTTGAATAATTCAAATTCAAATATAAAGTGTAAACTTAAATTCAAAACTAATTCTAAAACCCTTTACTAACATGGGCCAGCTAACTTCCACCGAAGTCTATTCGTACACCTCTAACTCTCGGCCCATGACCACCCTTCCACCCTCTTCGATCTTGTGGCCCATCAATCGGCCCAACTCAACCATGCCTCGCGCCCCGCCGTCCACGTCTCGATGATAGGTGGGACCACCCCGGAGGCACTGGTCATCTTCCCCCCCCTCTCTCTGTCTTGACCAGGTGCCACCGCACCGCAATGCTGCGCCGCTCCGCGCGCACGCTCGCCAGGCCGCGCTGCCCGGCCAAGCAGGCGTGCATGTCGAGAGCTGGCACGCATGCCTAGGCTGGCCCACGTGTTTCCCCCCTTCTAATCACTTCTTTGCCCCTGGATCTTGCCCGCGCGCCAAGCCTACCCGCGCCGAGCCACAACGCGCCTTCGCCGCCAAGGCAAGCGGGGACAGCCATGCCCCATGCTGCTCCCTGGTCCCCTTGACCCTCGCGCACCTAAAGACCCCTCGGCCAAGTCTCAATTGGCTTCACCGCCATGTGAAGGGAGCAGGGGAAAGAGGAGGAGAAGGAGGGGAGGAAGGAAGAGGAGGCGTGCACCACCACCGCGCCGCCTCGCCGGAACCAGAACAAGCGAAGCCGGAGCCGGACGAGAAGAGGAGGAGGCCGCCCGCGAGGAGGCACGTACCGGAGCAGAGTCGCCGCGCGCCGCCGTGAACCTCGACTCCGCTTCACCGACACGCCACTCCACTACTACGTCTTCACCTCCGCCCCAATGTGAGACACCCCGCACTCTCTTTCCTGGCCTTGCTTTCTCCTTGGGAACGTGCCCCAGCGTCACGCCGCGCTGAGCGCCGAGCTCTTGCTCGTTGTGTCAAGCCCCTGTTCGGCCTTCATGCTGCTGATCTGCTGCAGGTTCCCATCACCTTGTCGCCGCCGTGCACCCTAGAGTGAGCAGGTTGGCCATTGGCCACTTACCCGCCGCCGTCGTCTCCACCGCGACGCGCCGGAGCACCGCTGTGCTGCGTGCGTGCTTTTGTGCGTGAGCCTGATCTCGCTGCCGTGTTTTTGTGTGTGTGTGTGCGCAGGAGTGCCCAAGTCGCTCACCCCCATGAGCGTGGACGCCGCGCCAGTTGTATCGTTTCCGCCGCCGTTGTAAGCGCCGCGCCGTGGCCTTGACTCGCCGAGGCTTCGCGTGCGTCGGCTGGCCAAGTCGCGGCCAGGCTCTGCCTGTGCACGCGCATGTGCCCTGGCGAGCACGCCCAAGTGCACACCGTGTCGCTCTTTGCAATGTCCGCCAACATCCGCACGCAATCTGGTTCTGTTTGTCACCGCTGCTGCACGCCGGCATCGCCTCCGCCTCACGCCGAGAGCGCCGCCGCGCCGAGTCCCGCGGCTGCCCAAGAGCTCCACCCCAGGGCTGTGGCAGCACCGGGGAGACCATGCGCACCTGGGGATCTCCGAACATCGCTTGCTTGAACGCCGGGGCCGTCGCTGCAGTCAAACGCCGCTCGCCGTCGCCGCCGGGTTCGCGCCGGGGCGCGCCGACGCGCCCACGCATGGCGAAGGGCGCCCATGCGCCCCAGAACCCTTCAGGGGTACTCGCCGGACTTCTCCGGTGGAACCCTGAGAAAGAAATGGGCCACCTAGGCCACTAAGGCCCAACTCGGCCCCTTTTCTTTTTATGCAGTGGACTCTGATTTTATTTTAGGAGCCTCTTTCAGACTTGGCTTCTTTAGCCCAATGAACTGAGTCCAATGGGCTGAGTCCGGCCCACTAACACTCTTGGCCCACTAAGGCCCACCAACCGTGACGCTGACGTCATGATGACATCATGCTGACGTCATCAGCTATTTTCAAATAAAAATCCTTTTCTGATTTATAAATGAATTTGAAAATTAATTTATAAATCCTTTAACCTTTGAAAATTCATAACTAATTATTTATAACTCTGAAAAATATTAAACCAATTTCTATATTTTTCTAAAAATGAGACGGTGTTGATTGTAGGTAGTTTGGTTCTGTTTGGATCTTTTAAAATTGGGTCTCTTTGGATTTATGCTTAAATGATTACCAGTAATTTAGCGTCTCGTATCTCGTGCTGCACAGACCTGAGCTACGACCCGGAGGAGGCCTACGACCCCGACTTCAACCCAGACCAGGACTATGGATGCCAGCCAGGTGTCATGTCACTCCCAACCTAGGAACGAGCCTAGGAACGGACGATAGCCTAGGAAAGCCATATACCTTGTGCTTTATATACAATCCATGAAATTTTATATAAGTACCTTGATCTTTACTATATACTACCTTGATTAGCTTTACTAACTCTTACTAACTTCCCTAACAATGTGCAGATGGACCAGCTGATGTGGATCCCCCTCAAGACCGACGGCCAGTGGGCCGGAGGGTTCTGCAAGATCCTCAAGAACTGTTTGGAGACAGCCGGAGTGGAGACAAGTGAGGTGTTCTACGAGGGACGCACCACTGCAGCTATGGACCAGTCACCGACAGAGCTGACCCTGAAGATACCAGCAGACCCCCGTGTGCCAGAGTTCTCAGAGGTCAAGGTCTTGTGTTTCGACAACTCCACACTGGAGGCTCACCAGTGTTGTGCCAGGCTCGCGCTGAAGAAAGTGTGTCGGCAGTTGGAGCAGAGGTTGAAGGATACACCCTTCGGAGTCCTATCGACAGCAGTGTACGACCACAGCCGGTGGCACAAGGAAGAGACAGCTTACACTGAGGAGAACACGGAGGGTAAGGATGAGAAGGAGCAGTTGGCCAGCAGGTTCATTCAAGCTCAAGACCAGGCACTCTATTGGGCCGATTCAAAGATAGTGTTTTTGAGGCAGAAGTGGGACGACACCTTGGGACGGAACGCTCAGCTGGAGAGAGAGAACAACCACTTGGAGTTATTTCTCAACGAGGCACACAGGAGGAACATACAGATCACAGAGTGGGGACTCGCTGCTGCCAGAGCCAGCACAGAGAGGGATGCACTTGAGATCGCCACCTTGAAAGCAAGACTAGAGGACACACAGACTGCTCTGAGAGAGTCGGAGTTAGCAGCCAGAGAGGAGAGGTTGAGACTGCGAGAGAAGGAGTACTTGGTTGAGTCACTGGGAGCAACTTGCACAGACTACCAGTTGAGGCTGTGGGGACACGAGGAGAGACTGACACAAAACTACAACCACTTGTGGCACTTAGGAGGCAGAGTGTACAAGGCTCAGGACACAGTTAGCCAGACCAGCTCAGCGTGGAGAGACTCAGACCAGAGGCGTGTGACAGAGCTCAGAGAGGTTGCAGAGATGGTACCACCACAGAAGAGGCCTAAGTTAAGGACTGAGACATTCGAGCTACCACCTACCCAGCTTCCAGCACAGCCACCCTACCCGAGAGGCAGTACCGACACACCTGAGATGAACAGAGCCTTGGAGAGCTTGGCGAACTACTTCAACCTACCAGAGATTGAGATTCCAGACTACCCAGGAGTGAACGACCCACCGTTCTACTCGGTCCCACCCAGTCCAAAGACCGTGTCACCACCGTACTCACCAGCTCCAGTTCAGAGGTAGGCACCTTGAGGGGATGATCCTGTAGTCAGATAGAATAGAGTTCTTCATGATGTCCATGTTTAGTTGACCACCCTATATGTATCGCGTAGTAGTTCTCATGCTTCTGTGTAATCTCGAAGGTTGTGGAGTAGGCCTCGAGATACACACCTTTTGTATGGTGATCTTGCATGAGTGATTGGAGTTATCGATCTTTTTGCCGGTGTTTATGCTTCTTAAATGCTTGCGTGAAATTGTTTGTTGTTAGCTAGATACTCCTTATATGTTTAAGTACCTTAAAGTTAATTTTTGACAACTCGTTTCTCACGATCTCAAATTCTTGGAACAGATGTCGGGGGTGAGGAGGTCAGGACGGCTCCTACGCCGTTTCGAGGAGGCCGCCAGAGAGGACGCCGAGCAGGAGGACGTCCCTCTCCCCGCTGGAGGTCGAGGTTGTGGCCGCCATGGATGTCGTGCCCCACGTGGTGGACGTCGTGGTGGACTCCGCGGCGGGCGAGGAGGTCGAGGAGGCCGAGTGCCAGTTAACCCTGACCCAGAGGCAGAGGAGGAGGAGCCCGAGGAGGAGACTGAGCCAGAGCCAGAGCCAGAGCCAGAGTAGGAGCCCGAGCAGCCGGCACCGCCCAATCTAGCAGCAGTGATGGCACTTCAGACCCAGCTGATGCAGACAATCACCAACGCTGTGGTCCAGAACAACAACAACCGGAGGCACGCCAGGAACCAGCCAGAGAGCTTGCAGAAGAGAGTGGAGGGTTTCTCCAAGCTGCGCCTGCCGACCTTTGACAACTCACCAGACCCGCTTGTGGCTGACAACTGGTTGAGGGAGATCGAGAAGAAGTTGGAGCTCACAGACCTTACTGAGGAGGAGTGTGTGTCAATTGCCGCGCACCAGCTGGTCAGCACTACAGGAGCTTGGTGGGACAGCTACTGTGACACACGCGGACCCGACCCACATCACGTGGGAGGAGTTTGTGGAGGCTTTCAGGGAGTTCCACATCCTGGAGGTGGTGATGAACAGGAAGGCAGACGAGTTCAGGCACTTGAAGATGCGACAGATGTCAGTGCAGGAGTACACCAACCGCTTCCAGGAGCTGATGCGGTATGCTCCAGACGACTCCAACACTGAGAAGAAGAAGATGTACTGGTACTGCAAGGGACTCCACAGAGGGATGGCGCACCACCTGGCTGCTCACGACTGTGCTACTCTTCACGCCCTGGTGGGCAAGGCCCTGATAGTGGAGAAGTCGAGGTTGGACTACGTGGAGGTCTGAGGAGAGAAGAGGTAGCGTGCAGACCGTGCAGGGTACTCGGGTTTGCACCAGCGACAGAGGTCAGCTCCACCACAGTACCCACCTCAGAGGCAGCATCCGTACCCGCAGGAGCAGCAGACTTAGCACTCTCAGCAGGGCAGAGGTCACGCCGGAGGTAGTGGAGGTTCGAGTCAGTGGAAGCCCAGTCTGCAGCAGCCGCCAGCCTATGTCAGCTCTTAGATCACCTGCTACTACTGTCGTCAGCTAGGCCACAAGTCCACCGTGTGCCCCCAGAAGCTTCAGCAGGGAGGACAGAACAGGAACACTCAGTACCAGACTCCAGCAAAGACTCCTGCTCCAGGAGGACAGCCCCAACAGAACCAGCAGAAGAGCACACCACTGCCCACTTGAGGCAGACTGAACCACCTGTCCGCGGAGGAGGTAGCCGCAGCACCAGACGTGGCTCTCGGTGAGTTTTTAGTCGATTCAGTTATGGCTACCGTTCTGTTTGACACCGGTGCTCAGTTTTCGTACATTTCTACCAATTTCGTAAAGGAAAGGTCATTAACAACTAAGCCCAGACCACGGCCTATAGTTACTAGTACTCCGTTAGGTGAGAAGCGGAGTACGCTGGAGTGTAGAGGAGTGAACATGGTGTTCGAGAAGCAGTTGTTTGTGGCAAACTTGACAGTCTTGCAGTCGACCAGAATCAACGTGATACTTGAGATGGAGTGGTTAGCCTAGCACAAAGGATTGGTGAACTGCAACCCAGTGTAAGTACAGTTGGAGCACCCTGGTGGAGCCAGAGTGTTGATCAAGCCGCAGAGCCAGAGGACGACACCGATGTTGTGCAACATGAAAGGAATGAGTATGGAGGAAATTCCAGTGGTGAGGGAGTACCCTGACGTGTTTCCTGAGGAGTTGACCGAGCTACCACCAGATCGGGACATTGAGTTTGTGATTGAGCTGATGCCAGGAGCTAGATCGGTGGCCAAGAGCCCATACAGGATGTCCGCGGATGAACTCGATGAGCTGAAGAAGCAACTCAAGAAACTGCAAGAGCAAGGGTTTATTCGACCGAGTGCCTCACCTTGGGGTTCGCCAGTTCTATTTGTGGACAAGAAGGATGGCACTAAGAGGATGTGTGTGGACTACCAGACTCTCAACTCGATGACAACCAAGAACCGGTACCCTTTGCCCAGGATTGATGACTTGCTAGACAGGCTGCGGAAGGCCAAGTTCTTTTCCAAGATTGATTTGAGGTCAGGCTACTACCAGATGAAGATTTGGGACCAGGATATCCCGAAGACAGCTTTCACAGCTCGGTACGGCCTGTACGAGTTCGTAGTGGTTTCTTTTGGGCTGACTAACGCCCCTGCCTACTTCATGAACATGATGAACAAGGTCTTCATGGAAGAGCTGGACAAGTTTGTAGTGGTGTTCATAGATGACATACTAATCTTCTCTGAGACAGCAGAAGAACACGAGGAGCACCTTCAGATTATGATGGAGAGGCTGAGACAGCAGAAGTTGTACGCTAAGTTCAGCAAGTGTGAGTTCTGGATGGAGGAGGTTGCTTTCTTGGGACACGTGTTGTCAGCTGAGGGAGTTGCAGTCAACCCTTCGAAGGTGGAAGCAGTTACCAAGTGGGAGCAGCCGCTCACAGTCACAGATATCCAGAGCTTTCTCGGACTGGCAGGTTACTACAGGAGGTTCATAGAAAACTTCTCCAAGATATCAAAGCCAATGACAGAGCTGTTGAAGAACGACAAGAAGTTTGTGTGGTCAGAGGCTTGTGAGAAGAGTTTCCAGGAGTTGAAGAAGAGGCTCAGGACAGCTCTGATTCTTACCCTGCCAGATATCAAGAAGGATTTGGTGGTGTACTGTGACGCCTCAAAGCAAGGATTGGGATGTGTGCTGATGCAGGAGGGCAAAGTTGTCGCTTACGCGTCGAGGCAGCTCAAGAAGCACGAAGAGAACTACCCTACTCACGACTTGGAGCTAGCGGCAGTCGTTCACACACTAAAGATTTGGAGGCACTACTTGATCAGCAACAAGTGTGAGCTATACATCGATCACAAGAGTCTGAAGTACTTCTTTACTCAGTCGGAACTGAACATGAGGCAGAGGAGGTGGTTAGAGCTGATCAAGGACTATGATCTGGAGATTCACTACCACCCAGGCAAGGCAAACGTTGTGGCAGATGCACTGAGCAGAAAGTCCTATTGCAACAACTTGATGGTGAAGCAGGAACAGCCAGCACTTCACGACGAGCTAGAGCAGCTACAGGTTGAGATTGTGGAGCAGGGGCAACTCAACGCACTTCAAGTGACCTACGACCGGGAAGGAAGGATTCGAGAGGCACAGAAAGCTTGCAAAGAGGTTGGAGCTATCCGAGAGCTGATGTTGGAAGGCAAAGCTGAGGACTACCGGGTCGATGAACAAGGAACCATGTGGTTGAAGGATCGGATCTGTGTCCCGCAGGACAAGGAACTTCGAGGGCAAATTCTGAGAGAAGCCCATGATTCTAGGTACTCCATTCACCCGGGAAGCACAAAGATGTACCAAGACTTGAAGCAGAGGTTCTGGTGGAAGGATATGAAGAAGGACATAGCTTACTACGTGGCTTGTTGCGACACCTGCAGCCGTGTGAAGATTGAGCACCAGAGGCCTACCGGACTGTTGAAACCATTGGATATTCCTGAGTAGAAGTGGGATGACATTTCCATGGACTTTGTAGTGGGGCTACCCCGAACACAGAAAGGCAACGATTCTGTTTGGGTCATAGTGGATCGGCTGACTAAGGTTGCTCACTTTGTACCAGTGAAGATCCGCTACACGACAGACCAGTTGGCAGACTTGTACGTGGACCACATACTCGGGCTACACGGAGCACCAAGGAGCATAGTGTCTGACAGAGGACCCTAGTTCATAGCAAGGTTTTGGCAGAGTTTCCACGACAGGATGGGGACTACACTCAGCTATAGCACAGCTTTTCACCCTCAGACGGATGGGCAGACAGAGAGAGTAAACCAAGTGTTGGAGGATATGCTGAGAGCTTGCCCTTTGACCTACAGCACAGATTGGGAGGGCAGTTTGGCCTATGCAGAGTTCTCTGACAACAACAGCTTCCAAGCTAGTCTCAAGATGGCACCTTTCGAGGCACTTTACGGGAGAAAGTGCAGGACACCCTTGATGTGGTCAGAGGTAGGAGAGAGAATGGTCTTTGGGGCAGATGCTATTCAGGAAGCTGAGGAGAAAGTGGAGAAGGTTCGAGACAACCTAAAGATTGCCCAGAGCAGACAGAAGAGCTACGCCGACTGACACAGGAGAGACTTGTCGTTCGAAGTGGGTGACTTCGTATACCTGAAAGTGTCCCCGATGAGAGGAACCAAGAGGTTTGCTGTGAAGGGGAAGCTTGCCCCAAGGTACGTGGGACCGTACTGGATCACTCAGAGAGTTGGGAAGCTCGCTTACAGGCTCGCACGACCAGAGGAGATGCCCGCTGTACACCCCGTGTTCCATGTATCATAGTTGAAGAAGAGTGAGAAGGAAGTGGAAGCAAAGCAAGTCCCGGTAGAGATTCTCGACCTGCAGAACACCCTGGAGTATGCAGAGTACCCCGAGAAGATCTTGGACAGAGCAACAAAGGAAACCAGGAGGACCACCATTCCTTCCTGCAAGGTGCTGTGGAGTCACCACACGGAGCGAGAAGCAACATGGGAGAAGGAAACCGACCTCAGGAGAGAGTTCCCTCACTTGTTCGAGGGAAAGGATGGAGCTTAAATCTCGAGGACGAGATTCTTGGTGGTGTGGGAGAATGTAACATCCCAGAAATTCGAGAATGTAAAAATGTGTGAAAATTTGAACTTTTGTATATTTGATGATGTGTCACCCTAATTAAATCCCATTTCTAGCCCTTACCTAAATTCTATATAAATAAAACCAAAAATATAAAAATATAAATTCAAATTATGGTAAAGTATGTGATTTGGATTTTATGGATTTTATTTGGTTTTATCTGAGTGTGTTATGAATTTGAATAATTCAAATTCAAATATAAAGTGTAAACTTAAATTCAAAACTAATTCTAAAACCCTTTTCTAACATGGGCTAGCTAACTTCCACCGAAATCTATTCGTACACCTCTAACTCTCGGCTCGTGACCACCCTTCCACCCTCTTCGATCTTGTGGCCCATCAATCGGCCCAACTCAGCAATGCCTCGCACCCCGTCGTCCACGTCTCGATGACAGGTGGGACCACCCCAGAGGCACTGGTCATTTTCCTCCCCTTCTCTCTGTCTTGACCAGGTGCCACCGTACCGCAATGCTGCGCCGCTCCGCGCGCGCTGCCCGGCCAAGCAGGCGCGCACGTCGAGAGCTGGCACGCACGCCTAGGCTGGGCCACGCGTTTTCCTCTTCTAATCACTTCTTTGCCCCTGGATCTTGCCCGCGTGCCAAGCCTACCCGCGCCGAGCCGCAACGCGCCTTCGCCGCCAAGGCAAGCGGGGACAGCCATGCCCCACGCTGCTCCCTGGTCCCCTTGACCCTCGCAAACCTAAAGACCCCTCGGCCAAGTCTCAATTGGCTTCGTCGCCAATTGGGGATCTTTTCTCATTTGCCTCTGCTCCACCGCCGTGTGAAGGGAGAAGGGCAAAGAGGAGGAGAAGGAGGGGAGGAAGGAGGAGGAGGCGCGCACCACCACCGCGCCGCCTCGCCGGAACCAGAACAAGCGAAGCCGGAGCCCGACGAGAAGAGGAGGAGGCCGCCCGCGAGGAGGCACGTACCGGAGCAGAGTCGCCGCACGCCGCCGTGAACCTCGACGCCGCTTCACTGACACGCCGCTCCACTGCTACGTCTTCACCTCTGCCCCAATGTGAGACACCCTGCGCTCTCTTTCCTGGCCTTGCTTTCTCCTTGGGAGCGTACCCTAGCGTCACGCCGCGCCGAGCGCCGAGCTCTTGCTCGCTATGTCAAGCCCCTGTTCGGCCTTCGTGCTGCTGATCTGCTGCACGTTCCCATCACCTTGTCGCCGCCGTGCACCCTAGCGCGAGCAGGCTGGCCGTTGGCCACTTACCCGCCGCCGTCATCTCCGCCGCGACGTGCCGGATCACCGTTGTGCTGTGCGCGTGCTCGTGTGCGTGAGCCCGATCTCGCTGCCGCGTTTTTGTGTGTGTGTGCGCGCAGGAGTGCCCAAGTCGCTCACCCCCATAGCATGGACGCTGCGCCGGTTGTATCGTTTCCGCCGCCGTTGTAAGCGCCGTGCCGTGGCCTTGACTCGCCGAGGCTCCGCGTGCGTCGGCTGGCCAAGTCGCGGCCAGGCTCTACCAGTGCACGCGGGTGTGCCCTGGCGAGCACGCCCAAGTGCACACCGCGTCACTCTTTGCTGTGTCCGCCAACATCCGCACGCGATCTGGTCCAGTGTGTCACCGCTGCTACACGCCGGCGTCGCCTCCGCCTCACGTCGAGAGCGCCGCTGCGCCGAGTGCCGTGGCTGCCCAAGAGCTCCACCCCAGGGCTGTGGCAGCACCGGGGAGACCATGCGCACCTAGGGATCTCTGTACACCTCTTGCTTGAACGTCGAGGCCGTCGCCGCAGTCAAACGCCGCTCGCCGTCGCCGCCGGGTTCGTGCCGGGGCACCGACGCGCGCACGCGTGGCGAAGGGGCGCCCATGCGCCCCAGAACCCTTCAGGGGTACTCGCCGGACTTCTCCGGTGGAACCCTGAGAAAGAAATGGGCCACCTAGGCCACTAAGGCCCAACTCGGCCCCTTTTCTTTTTATGCAGTGGACTAATTTTATTTCAGGGGCCTCTTTCAGACTTGGCTTCTTTAGCCCAATGAGCTGAGTCCAATGGGCCGAATCCGGCCCACTAACACTTTCGGCCCACTAAGGCCCACCAACCGTGACGCTGACGTCACGATGACATCATGCTGACGTCATCAGCTATTTTCAAATAAAAATCCTTTTTTGATTTAAAAATTAATTTGAAAATTAATTTATAAATCCTTTAACCTTTGAAAATTCATAACTAATTATTTATAACTCCGAAAAATATGAAACCAGTTTTTATATTTTTCTAAAAATGAGATGGTGCTGATTGTAGGTAGTTTGGTTCTGTTTGGATCTTTTAAAATTGGGTCTCTTTGGATTTATACTTAGATGATTGCCGGTAATTTAGCGTCTCGTATCTCGTGCTACACAGACCCGAGCTACGACCCGGAGGAGGCCTACAACCCCGACTTCAACCCAGACCAGGACTATAGACGCTAGCCAGGTGTCATGTCACTCCCAACCATATAGATCCTATGCATGCTTTAGTTGCTAGTGCTTAATTATTATTTCTGCATATTTTTAAAATTGCATAGACAATTGTTAGCCATGCCTTGGAATTGCTTAATCCTGTCCTTGATATACCTACTTTTGGAACTAGCTACAGACCCCTAGCTAGTTCCCGGATTTATTCATCCATATGTTTTACCCTTAGTTATGGGTGGATCTCTGGTTTGGACCGAGTTTGGGTTATCTCGGTATTCTCGCGTGTGTTATGGGTGAGTGTGTATCCTTGACGTGTTACCGCAGGAGCGAGCCACTTTGGTTACTTGTGAATGCCTGTCTAGGGGAGATGCAACCTGGCCTCTCGCCCTAGCGGCATGTCGGACGGTGGGAGTTGGTGAGTGCTCGCTCTTGCAATTAAGGACCGATCGACTGTGTGACCTTGATCCTTGGGCTATTTTCGTACAAACCGTTCACCTTGTTATGGGCGGGGTTCGGTCCGAGAACTAGTAGGTGGATGGCATCCAGCCTGTAGGTGGACCGGTGTGGTCGTGTGAGGGGGACGGGTTATACCCCCCGAGTAGACGTCGCCCCGGCTCCTCCGGGGAAGGTTTCACAGCTCCGAGGCCCTGCTGGCAAGTTTCGCGCCCAGTTCAGGACGAGTCAGGCTCGGAGAGGCAGGAGAGTGCCATCCACTGCTAGGTCTCCGACCATTAGGTAGAGAGGTGGATCGGAGGCATCCGATTCTGCTCTACTCACGGGTCCAGTTGTACAAACTCTGCAGAGTGTTAAACCTATAGCTATAGTCCGTGTCCACTGGTATGGACAGCCCTTTTGATCTCTCACCTGGCTAGTATTCTTGTGCTGCTTTCTCTCCCCTTTGTGTGTGAGCCCGGCTTCGTGCCGTTGAGACGTGGGGATAGGAGTTGGTGACCCCACGTCGCAGATGAGAGTGGGATGCTGTGACTCGGTTGAGATCCAGTGCTTGGTGTTTCTTTCCTTGTTTGGGGTGTTGACCCTGGAGGTGTGGATCTCCTCAGAGATGGAGACCTCTCGGCATTTCTGCATTCCTTGATGTTGCTACACCTGCTTGCATAACCTTCTACAACCATAAATAGGATTACTCATGCATACTAGAATTATTCTCTTTTGCTTATGCTCTTTGTTGGGAAACTGACATGACCTACTCGCTTATCAAGTAGATGACGGGTTTTCAGACCAGGAGCCGGACTACAACTTTGAGAACGATGGATGGGAGGACTGAGGCTCACCCTACACTCGAGCTTGCCTGCGGATATGGAGTCTACTTCGCTACATGAGAGCCGCTGCGTAGATGTTTACTCTGTTTGATTCAGTCCTGTTGGACTTGTACCCGGCATGTGTCGAAATGATGTACTCAAATGCTTAATTATTATATTATTATGTGGACCTTCATATATTTCCTTCTGTTGTACGATTTTACTTACTTTCTGAGACAGGGATTTGCACGTGATAGCCTCCTGGGACTATCACAGAGGTGCAGGGATTGGGTTCCCATCTTTGGAAACCCGGTTCGTTTCAATATCACTCCCTTTTCATCTTTTCGGAAACAATTGTACTTGGGGTATCCCTCAGATAATTTCTGGTTGATTAACTGGACACCTTCATCAGTGAGTTGAGCTAAGGCAATTCTCTCATGGAGAGGGGATTCAGTGGAGATGGCATATAAATTTCCATGCTCGACCACTTCTAGGTTGAGCTTTCTCATCTCTTCACATAAAGCTTCATTATACGGCTCTACCGTCATGCAGTTGCAATACTTGCGGCTAAGCGCATCTGCAACCACGTTGGCTTTGTCGGGGTGATATTGGACTTCTAGATCATAATCCTTTATCAACTCCAACCACCTTCTTTGCCTTTTATTCAGATCCGATTGGGTGAAAATATATTTAAGGCTTTTGTGATCGGTGAAAATATTGCAGCGATTTCCCATCAAATAATGCCGTCAAATTTTTAAGGCATGAACAACCGCTGCTAGCTCAAGATCATGGGTAGGATAATTCTTCTCATGTGGTCGAAGCGCCCGTGAGGCATAGGCAATAACCCTGCTGTCTTGCATAAGCACAGAACCAAGGCTAGTGCCTGAAGCATCACAATACACCTCAAAAGGTGCTGATGTTAACTGTTCCCTCAAGGTGTGGAAAGCCTTGTCTTAAGCTTCATCCCACACATACTTGACACCATTCTTCAACAGTTCAGTCATGGGTTTAGCTATTCTAGAGAAATTCGGAATAAATCGACAGTAATAGCCAGCTAAACCCGGCCCAGAAAACTACGGATTTGATGCATAGACTTGGGTGGCTTCCAATCCATAACTTCCTGCACTTTGCTAGGATCCACAGAGATACCATGCTTGGAAATAGTGTGACCCAAGAATTTCACACTATCCAGCCAAAATTCACATTTGGAGAATTTAGCATAAAACTTATGATCTCTCAAGCATTGCAAAACAATCCGAAGATGTTCTGCATGTTCTTCTTCATTCTTGGAATAAATTAGGATATAATCAATGAAGACCACTACGAACTTGTCTAGTTCATTCATGAAGACGGAGTTCATAAATAGGCGGGTGCATTTGTGAGACTAAAGGACATCACCAGAAATTCATAAAGGCCATATCTGGTGGAAAAGGCTATTTTTGGAATGTCACTTGGTCGAATCTTAATTTGATGATAGCCCGATCGAAGATCGATCTTGGAAAAGACTATGGCACTAGCTAATTGATCGAAGAGAACATCAATGCGGGGCAAGGGGTATTTGTTCTTTATTGTCACCGCATTGAGAGGACGATAGTCAACGCACATCTGCAGACTACCATCTTTCTTCTTCACAAAAAGAGCAGGACTTCCCCAAGGAGATGAACTTGGGCGAATTTACCCTTTGTCAAGCAATTCTTGCAATTGATTTTTCAACTCGGCTAACTCTTTGGGTGGCATACGGTAAGGTCTTTTGGAGATAGGTGTAGTGCCTGGTTGATGTTCTATCACGAATTTGATGTCCCTGTCTGGTGGCATGCCAGGCAAATCATCAGGAAACACATCCGGATATTCACAAACTATAGGAATGTCATCAAATAGAGAAGTGATAGCTACGAAAGCATAAGACTGCCCATTGCCATTGGAGGGTAAGTAGAGAGTCAAGGTGCCCACAGTAGGTGAATTGATTTCTGTCATTCTTGTAGCAAGGTCCAAGATGACTTTATGTTGGGTCAACCAATCCATCCCTACAATCACATCAATACCTTCTAGGCCCAAGGCAATGAGATTTGTTGGAAAGACTTTGCTACCCAGCTCAAGTGGCACTCTCAAGGCTAGGTCTCTAGTGGTAACTCTTCCCCCAAGTGTAGTTATCAGGAAAGGTCAATTCATGTGACAACTATCCAATCCCAATTTGTGCAAAATTTTCCCATTTATAAAACTATGTGTAGCACCAGAATCAAACAACACTTTAACTGAATAGCCTCGGATAGAAAAGGTACCCGTCAGCACTGGTGCTCCTTCTGGCATATCCACTAGGGAAGTGAAGTTCAGTTTGCCTTGCTTCACTTGCACAGTGGGCTTCTTGCCCTCATTGCCCTTCTTGGCCCTTGACCCTTCACCTTGCTGGTAGGTCTTGATCTGCTTAGGCTTGGGACACTCATTTGCATAGTGCCCTGGTTGCCCATAGTTGTAGCAGCGACGGTCCTTGACCACACTATTGTTGGTGGGGGTGCACTAGGCTTGTAAGGCTGCTGTTGTGCCTTACAGTACTGAAAGTTCCCAGAGGACTTGTTCTAAGACGGGGTCATTCTCCAGTGTCCAGATGAAGATGACTGGGAATGCCCCTGCGTACTCTTCTTGACAAAACATAATTTCTTGCCTGATCCACCAGCAGTGGTGAATCCGGCCTGCCTCTTATTATCTTTTTGTGCCCTTCTCATGGCATCTTCCTAGGAGATGGCCTTGTTCACAAGGTCCTGATAGTTGTTAGGCTCAAAGAGATTAAGCCTCTCATAAAGGACTCCGTCCAACCCATCACGGAAATGCTCTATCTTCTTGGGATCACTATCAACATGATGCCCACCATACTGACACAAGGAATTGAATTTCTTGGCGTATTCATACACCATGTCAGTACCTTGCTTCAGTGCGAGCAACTCCTTCATCTTCCGGTCCATGAGATCCTTAGGAATGTGATGTTCCTTAAAGGCTCTCTTGAACTCCGTCCATGTGACCTGATGCCCAGCTGGAATCATGGCCTTGTAGTGCTCCCAACGTAGCAGTGCAGCACCACGGAGCTGTAAGGCAGTGAAACTAGCCTTACACTCCTTTGAGCATGGCAAGACAAACACTAAGAACTTTGCCTCAATGGCCTTGATCCATGCATCCGCATCTAGAGGCTCCTTGGCCTCCTCGAACGTTGGGGGCTTCATGGCGTAGAAGTGCTCATACTTGGTGACCAAGGGTTGGCCATCATGATTTCCCCCACGCGGAGCTTGCTGCTGCTGTTGAGCAATCTGCTGCTGCATCTGCAATTGTTGACGGTTGTTAAGTAATACTTTCAGCCATCAATATTCTCACATAAATGGAGGCATAGGCATTATTTACTTGCATTTTGGTTTGAATAATGTAGTTCCACTTGTCCTTGGAGATTATTTGTATGTAGGTGAAATAAGCATGAAAAGAGATGGAAACCCACCTTCTATGGAAGATCCATGCCAACTCAGCTGAGGAGGTGGCTGCCACCAAGGAAACACGTGGCAATCCACGTCACTGATCTAAGGGAGGCACTCACCGACAAATCAGAGAGTGACACATGGACTTCACAAGGATCCATGGGCCCACCTAGGATTCCAAAACGAGGCATGCACGGGGGAGTGATCAAAGGGCCCACAGGGCAGCCACCCAGAGGAAGCACAGGCCAGGGGGCCACCCTAGGGGGTCGGCCGATCCTTGGATCGGCTGAACCGACCTAGGGGGCACTGATCCTGGCCCTCCACATGGTTGCTCCCCATTGGTCACTTGCTGCATCCCCGGGTGATTTGGGGCACTTTGAGCCCTGAAGCAAGCCTCCTCCTTGCCTATAAATAAAAGGGGAGGGGCTCCATTTCTCACACACCACTCTCTTCATTCACCTCTCACTTTTAGGTTCCAAGGCTAGGGGGTCGGCTAGAGTAGCTCTTATTCAGGTTCCAAGTCTACTTTGGAGAGTTCTCTTGTATCTTTATTTCTTTGTATGACTTTGATCTACTTCAGTTATTCAGCTATTTCATATAAGGTAGTGGTAGATCATATGATTGATATGTTCTTGAGTTCATCCATTGTTCATCATTTAGAGGCTCGTGTTCTTCGTGAACACTACCTTTTGATCCACTTGAAGGATGATTTACTCATTCCTTATGTGTTTGTTCATAAGTTAGAAGCTCGTGTTCTTCACGAACACGACCCTTTGATCTTGTTGACTAGACATAAGAGAGTTTGTATCCGTTCGTATGTCTAGCCCTAGTTTGATATTGTTAGATAGCAAGTTAGTGTTGCATGAAGTTTGTGTTCAAGCTACGGTACTCGGCCTAAGTTGACCAGTCTTCTGGTGGCTCTCACCCTGGGTCACAATAGCCCGGGCCGGGTGAAGTCTAGCAGCAACGCAGGCATGGTGCCTGGGTTGTGTGGCTACGTTAGTTATGAGCATGCTCCCCATAACGATTGAGGTAGGCCGTAGTGGTGACAGCTGTTGGACCCTTTGAAACCCTCCGCGCTGGGGTATTGCTGTAGGAGTCTAAAGTGTAGTTTCGCAAAGTGCTGGTCGTCGCGGGCTATCTCCCCGTTTGTACCTGGGTGCTGAACGTTACCTTTCATGCAATGCTTTATGCTTATCTCTTGTATCTTCTAACTCTGTATGTTTAGTACATTAGAACCTAGAGCTACCTCATATGTCCCTCCTAAGCCGTAGTGTACTAGAGTAGAGGTAAATCTGAGTGTGTCACACTACCTTATCATATCTTTTATCTTACCCCTGTCTTTGGGCTGTTGTCTTCTATATCTATCTCTTGGTTTACATTCAGTGCAAAAGCATAAGTCTTGATATCCACCATTGCCTTCCACGGATATGATACCCTTAGAATACTCTTCCTTCCCTGGGGAAATGATTCAATGGTTTATCTGTGCGCTTACGGATTCGTTCATGATCGTTAGATTTACCTTTGGCAAATCTTGATGCTCACGCTAACTCGGCGTCGTTAGTAGTGATGTTAAGAAATGCCAACAAACATTTCTAGTGCTGTTGCCAAGGATGGATTCTAAATCTGTTCTTAGGTGATTGCGCTACGAAATGTCAACAGTAATATCTGTCGCATCACCTCAGTTTGGGTGGTGATGAACTGCTCTTGTATTGTCATGTTGGGAGGAGGTGGCAGAGCATCACTCCCACTTGCACCGAAACCATTCGGGGAGGTACGTGCCGGTCCCACCATCTGAAATTCATGGAGTTTCATTAGCCACATATTCGTAAGCTTGCTTACATTAATCCACAAGAAGAATATGCAAGACGAAAACTCGTAAATATCCACATTTTAGGAACCGGACAGCGCAGCTGATTTGGTGAAAAATTCATAACTCTCTGCCCATACATGGAAAAATTCTCATTTTCAGTCAGCAAGTGTAGAATTTCGTAAGCTTCAACATTAGTATTCAACTCAGGGTCAATTTCCAATGTTATCATGCTCGAAAAATTCCGTAACCGAGTTTCTGCCAAGCTGTTTTCACAGGAGGCCGAGATGCACTAAAACTGCCACAACTCTCAGTACGCTTATGAAAACATGATGAATTTTGGTGAGCATTATCTTGACAACATTTCACACAACTTTGGTATCCAGCGCAAGATCAAATTTTGATCACGACAACCCGAATTAATTCATGGAACATAACATCACAAGGTGTTCATCCAATAGCATTAAAAGATGCATAGTTTGTGGATCACCAACAACAGCACGAATTACATGGGAAAATAAAACACATCACACGTACTCTCCGTATAGCCTAATCCCTTCCACAAAATCTAGCTGAAAAGGCTTAAACCAAGAGTACATGTTAGTTTCCTACAACATCATCTAGGGTAAGCTAGTTGCCCGCAGCGGAACCAGCGCTGGACTGAGGAGAAGCAGGGGGTGGTCCGTCGACACTGTCCTCGTCCAAGCCTGAGTCTCCCTGCAGCTCGTCAGGAGCGGCAGGTGCTGCTGGTGGAACAACCGGTGGCTGCTGCAACTGGTGCCCCATGGCCTACCACACCTCAACCTTACCTCCATGTCGACGACCTGGTTCTGCATCTCTGCAACGTTCTGCACCAAGGCCAAACGCTGGGCCTCAGAGTGAACCAATTCCGCCCGCAACATGTCGGTCTCGTGGTCTCGGGCGTACAACTGCTCAATGTACTCAGCACGCTCCTGGTGGCACTGAGCACGCTCGTCCTAGAGGGTAACAACCTCCTGCTGCAGGTGAGCAGAAGTCTGATGCTCGTGCTGTAGATCCCAGTAGATGACGTCGCTCAAAGCTGTGGAGTCTCTGATCACACTAGCGAGCATAGCCTCGGTGGCGAGGCGGAATACCTGCACGTTGTAAAGTGCCTCGAGTAGCCTCAGCAGCTGGTGCACTTTGACCTCAGGAGGGTCGGCAGTGAACAACACGTCGGTGAGCGACAGACGCTCACACCAAGCCAAGTCATGTGGGTCCAAGGCTGGGAACAACCCCAGCGCCGTGAGCATCACCTCCTCCGGGTACTGCTCGCAGAAGGTGTGGAGAATCCGCATAGCCGCGGACTCCAACGACTCGACACCACGATGTCCGAAGAACATCATGCTCAAGTTCGGCCACTCAGGGTGCTCCGAATGCGGTGGCACAGTCGCGGTCGTGTGCGCGTAGGGGACTCCCTGGTCCCAGAAGTGACGCACCTCGTACACCGGCGGAGTGGTGTAGCCAACCTCCCTGAGGGTGTCCCAAAAAACGCGGGGAAAGCCCTCCCAGTGGAGACCATTGGTACGAATGGTACCGTCCACGTCAATCTCGAAGTGCTCTGGGTACTCCATCTGTACAAAAATGGGTACACATGTTAAACCTCAATACGAGCATAACATGAATACGGGTACAAAACTCTGGTAGGTATGAACAAAAATTCATAACGTGACAACCAGATCCCAAAAATTCCCAAATTTTTAGAGCAACTCAGTGAGATATCTGTGCACATTTGTGGTATTCAAAGGTAGATCTGGATCAGATAGGAACATGCTCAAAAAATCAACTTTCAAAGGAAGGTTACTAGGGAAAAACAGCAGGACAGAGGTTCACTATTTTGATCATAACTCTAGATTGAGAAATCCTAAAATCGTGAAAGATTCATAGTAGATGCTTGACTTGATAAGGAACAACTTTTGTAAAAGTTGCCTAGCCAGAATCATCCTAGATTTGGCTCTAAAAAAATTCATGAGCGGACCGCAGCAAAACTTGACAGAAAACTACTTAGGATCAAAGTGAGAGAAAACCCTTTCTAAGAGCAAGCAACAATTTAGAAGCATAGCACAAGGGTAGAACAGCAAATTTTAGGTTCAACAAAATTTTATCATGATGCACACGCCTTAAACGACCTCACAACTATGGATCTAAAAAGACGTAGTGAATGCCGGTGGCAAGCTTATAAACGACTTTCCCTATAATAACTAGTCGGAGCTACACGTCGTTCATAACGATCGCACTAACGTGGTTAGTGTACCTGCAAGAAAAGAACCTTCCACGCCAGCACGTCACGGAAGCGTCCACAAACATTACCATTCACTATAGAAATGGTACCCATGAATTTTGCACTGCATGGACAACACCCAACCTGAGACACGCCCCTTTTGAATGGAGGGTGTCCCCCTTCGCATGTTTGTAATGCGGAATCATGCATACGTCTAGCAAAATGTGGCGACATCACAACCCATGACATGTTCATCTTGAATAGAACATGACATCCTTCGTATGACTTGCATACGGAAAGCACACGTATAAGACACGTGAGCATCCAACCCAGAAGATAGGATCTGTTGAATGGATTGCCCTATCAACCCTCGTATACTCGTGATGCGGCACAGCACACGTATGAAACACGTGGCTTAAGAAGTGCTGGAAGTTAGCATAAATAAACCATAGATACTTAGCCACCTTAAAGAACCTAAAATTCCCTCTAGGGCCTCTCGGTCTAAATCATTCCTTAACGATCCAACGTATTTTTAAAATCCAATCAATCTTGGCAAGTTTTATTCTAAAACATGTGATTAGTGTTAATCTAATTACTCTGGTGTATACGGATGCTCTGGTACCAACTATGACAACCCCATCCGAGATAATTCCATACTATCACCTAAACCACTCCATTTGGTCATTAAGTGATAATAAAGAACCTTCCTGTTGAGTGTTGCCGGGTCAAAGCCCGGTAAATCACTTGTACAACACAGAGGATCGAACACGCATACATTAAAACTCCCACGAAAGAGAGTCCAGAGTACCTCACAAATTAAATCCAATCTTCCCCGTAGGATTAATTATTACAAACCATTGTTCTTGATATAAAAGTAAACGGTTCAGAGTTTAAGATACAACGGAAATAACTAAACGATACATTGGAATCATGGGAGGCCACCCATGACACCATCACTCTTCGTCATCCACCCATTCCAGCTCCCAGCCAGGTGGGATTTCACCAGGCCAAACATTATCACCTGAAAACAACATTGATAGCAAGGCTGAGTATACTAATACTTAGCAAGGCTTACCCGTCTAAAAAGACTTAACCTCTAATCATGCAAGGCTTTTGGCTAGTGGGTTTGTTTTGCCAAAAAGCTGCTAAGGAGTTAATCGTTACTTTCAATATTTTAGCTCCAGTTCTAGTAGATTAATTTATTACTAGATAAGCCACTATTGCAAGCATGAGTTGTGCAATACAATTTAATCAAACATCAAGTTTATAAATATTCCATCATAAAGGGATCACCATGGCCAGATAATTAAGCACTCTCAGATAACGGTGAGAGACCGACGATCGATCGATTAATAACCTTGCAAGGTGGACCTAAACATACGGGAGAATGCCCTCACAAAGTGTTCATTCAACCAGATGGTTCCCGTCATTCCTCGGATTGGGATCGAATGCCACAGTCCTAGGTACAAGGCTATCTGGCATGCCTCACACTAGCGTCCAGAATCACGCATACACCACAGTTTGCAAGACTGGGGCCGCAACCCAAGATTAGTAGCCCTTGATAATGACCATGGATGACGTTGTGCACTATCTGACTTAGCACTGAATTATGTTCTTCCAACATTTGGATCGCGCCAGCGATGGAATCTATATTAGCTTGGGTAGGGACTTGGGGCGAGCAAGATTCATAGGGTCCAGGCTTCTCTGGATTTGCTCTGGTGAGTTCATGGTCTTAGTGACCAATTTCGGTCTAGCTGAAATGGCCCCAAGGGTAGGTTGCGGTTGTGGCCTCTGGACGATTTGCTGCTGCGTCTGGAGGATTTGGTGGAGCACTTCTATTTGAGCAACTATGAATGCCTCCGAAAGCGTCATGGGCGGTGGCGGTGGTAGGTTGCTACCACTCGAATCACCGAAATTATTGGGGATGTTGCGTGTCGGTCCCACCATATAAAAGGTTGAGTTTCCATTAAACACATATTCATAAATTTGCTCATAAAAATTAACAAGTAGAATATGTACAACGAAAGCTCATTCATGGCAAGTTTTTCGAAACCGAACAGCAACAGCCATAAGTATAAAATTCATATCTCTCTTTCCAACAAATAGAAGGGTTGCAAAGTGAGAAAGACACATTCGATTACACTTCCCAAGATCAAGAGTTCAGAGAGGATAAAAGATACATGGTTCTCTCCTTCACTACAAGGTTTTCCCCCTATTGCAACACAACTCTTAGGCAACACCACAAATTTGGTTGCAATAGGGGGGTACTATAGCACCGAAATAGTGATTTGGTTGTAATATGCGTGTCTATTGCTACACAAAATTTGAGTTGCAATATTTATTTTTTGTGTTGCAACAGGTTGATGCTAATGCAGCCATTATGAGGATTTGTGTTGCATTTGGTTGGAAATACTGCTACCCCATTTCTGCGTTGCATTAGCATTTCGTGTGTTGCAATAGAAAGTTGCTATGGCCACCATACTAGGGTTGGTTGCGTTTGAACGGCTATATCGCAACGTCTTATTTGAGTTGCAAATATATCTTTACGTTGTTGCAATACATGGAGGGCTATTGCTTCGTTTCTAGCCTCAAGATGCAATATCGTGTACGTATTGCCACGAAATTTAGTGGTTGTACTAGTTGTCGTTGTCGTTGCAACTGTATCAGACTTATTGCAACGAGGTCTTACTTGGTTGCACTTAAACTTGTCTATTGCCACGCGTTTTATTCCTACTATACAGGATAGGAACAATCAGATTGGGACTCATCCTTGATGGGACCCGATCTAATTCGTATGTCAAAACACCACAAAATAATTCATATAAGCTAGAGTTATATCTATCTTGATTAGGATGAAGAACACTTGAAATAACTTATCCAAAAATCATATTACGTAACATCTATTCAAATAGTAAATGAGTTCAAAATTAACAAAATTTGTAAAAAAATTATATGCAGTATATTATATTTATAAAATATATTAGTGTATATAAGATAATTATTGTTATATGTTATTCATAGTGGTGCAATTAAAAATATGAAAAGAAAAGAAAAAACCCACAAAAGGAGCGAACTTGGGATTGGAACCCAAGTCCTTTAGTTTCAAGAGTTGAGCACCTTACCACTACAATACACATCATGTTGTGATGGAATATGTTATTATTTTGTATATATATTAGTAAATAATGCAATTTTTGAACTTCAAAAAATGTCGACTAAAAGTGATAGATCATGATGACTTTTACAACTTTTATATTTGTGATTTTTCAGATGAAATCATTTCGAGTATCAATCTGGCTTGAACTCGTATTTTTTGAAATATAAATTTAGAATTATTCAAACTTTTCACATTGAAAATGGTAAATAAGTTCAAAATTAACAAAATTTGTAAAAAAATTATATGCAGTATATTATATTTATAAAATATATTAGTGTATATAAGAAAATTATTGTTATATATTATTCATAGTGGTGCAATTAAAAATATGAAAAGAAAAGAAAAAAACCCACAAAAGGAGCGAACTTGGGATTGGAACCCAAATCCTTTGGTTTCAAGAGTTGAGCACCTTACCACTACAATACACATCATGTTGTGATGGAATATGTTATTGTTTTGTATACATACTAGTAAATAATGCAATTTTTGAACTTCAAAAAATATTGACTAAAAGTGATAGATCATGACGACTTTTACAACTTTTATATTTGTGATTTTTTCAGATGAAATCATTTCGAGTATCAATCTGGCTTGAACTCGTATTTTTTGAAATACAAATTTAGAATTATTCAAACTTTTCACATTGAAAATAGTAAATGAGTACAGAAGTTACCAAAATTTGTAAAAAAATTATATATACTATATAATATTTATAAAATATATTAGTGTATATAAGATAATAATTTTTAGATGTTATTCATAGTGGTGCAATTAAAAATAGGAAAAGAAAAGAAAAAACCCACAAAAGGAGCGAACTTGGGATTCGAACCCAAATCCTTTGGTTTCAAGAGTTGAGCACCTTACCACTACAATACACATCATGTTGTGATGGAATATGTTATTGTTTTGTATACATACTAGTAAATAATGCAATTTTTGAACTTCAAAAAATGTCAACTAAAAGTAAGATTTTTTTATACTAAATGATGTCAAATGGAAAAGTGATGAATACCAAAGTTTCATGTCTCATCAAGATCTACAATGTTTATTTAGGTCTACAAAAAATGTCAACTAAAAGTAAGATTTCTCTTTTTAATCTTTAGTTAAAACTTGTAAGTATTCTTTCTCCCCCGTACCTTATAAATCAAACGCGACGGTGAAGGCAGAGGAGGCGTCGGGCGTGGCAAAGCAGTGGCGACGCGACGAGAGCGATGCCGGGTGTGGACAGAACAACGACGGCGAACTATGAACGGATAAAAAGAACTATACGTCAACTACTAATAAAAACTTCTAACTGGCGAAGTGGTAACACACTTAGAGTTTAACTCACAGCTCTTGGGTTCGAACCCAAATGGAGTCATTTTTTGTTTTACAAATATTTATATCTTTTTTGCTTTCTCAATTTTATATTCTTTTTATGCACTTTTTTCTCAAAATCAATTTAAATTGTATCTCAAAAATTTTCTAATGCTTTGGAGAAACTGGTTTAGTGGGGATGTGCATGTGTGTAACAAGGGCATGTGTGTGACATGTATGGTTTAGTGGGGATGTGCATCACCACTTTCTCAGAATCACTTAAAACTTTTTTGACAACATGATACACCAAAAGGCGGATCTCTTGCAAGTTTTCAGATTTTTGAGCAAGATTTGATGATTTTAACATTTATTATTTATTAAATCAATAAATAATTACAATAATAGGCAAACTTGGTTGAAAAATTCTAAAACTTCACACAACATCATGATTTGGATTCATAAACGTTCCAAAAAAGTTTCAACTGATTTCGAGTAACAGATACTATACATCCCACATAGGGATGAACATCTCTCGCTGAGTGACAAGGGCATGTGTGAGACATGTATGATTTAGTGGGGATGTGCATCATCACTTTCTCAGAATCACATGAAACTTTTTTTACAACATAATAAACCAAAAGGCGGATCTGTTGCAAGTTTTCAGATTTTTTGAGTAAGATTTGATGATTTTAACATTTATTATTTATTAAATCAACAAATAATTACAATAATAGGCAAACTTGGTCGGAAAATTCTAAAACTTCACACAACATCATGATTTGGATCCATAAACGTTCCAAAAAAGTTTCAAATGATTTCGAGCAATAGATACTATACATCCCACATAGGGATGAACATCTCTCGCTGAGTGACAAGGGCATGTGTGAGACATGTATGGTTTAGTGGGGATGTGCATCATCACTTTCTCAGAATCACTTGAAACTTTTTTACAACATAATAAACTAAAAGGCGGATCTCTTGCAAGTTTTCAGATTTTTTGAGCAAGATTTGATGATTTTAACATTTATTATTTATTAAATCAATAAATAATTACAATAATAGGCAAACTTGGTCGGAAAATTCCAAAACTTCACACAACATCATGATTTGGATCCATAAACATCCCAAAAAAGTTTCAAATGATTTCGATCAACAGATACTATACATCCCACATAGGGATGAACATCTCTCGCTAAGTGACAGTGACATGTGTGAGACATGTATGCTTTAGTGAGGATGTGCATTACCACTTTCTCAGAATCACTTGAAACTTTTTTTTCAACATAATAAACCAAAAGGTGGATCTCTTGCATGTTTTCAGATTTTTTGAGCAAGATTTGATGATTTTAACATTTATTATTTATTAAATCAATAAATAATTACAATAATAAGCAAAGTTGGTCAGAAAATTCCAAAACTTCACACAACATCATGATTTGGATCCATAAACGTTCCAAAAAAGTTTCAAATGATTTTGAGCAACATATACTATACATCTCACATAGGGATGAACATCTCTCGCTGAGTGACAAGGGCATGTGTGAGACATGTATGGTTTAGTGGGATGTGCATCATCACTTTCTCAGAATCACTTGAAACTTTTTTTACAACATAATAAACCAAAAGGCGGATCTCTTGCAAGTTTTCAGATTTTTTGAGCAAGATTTGATGATTTTAACATTTATTATTTATTAAATAAATAAATAATTACAATAATAGGAAAATTTGGTCGGAAAATTCCAAAACTTCACACAACATCATGATTTGGATCCATAAATGTTCCAAAAAAGTTTCAACTGATTTCGAGTAACAGATACTATACATCCCACATAGGGATGAACATCTCTCGCTGAGTGACAAGGGCATGTGTGAGACATGTATGATTTAGTGGGGATGTGCATCATCACTTTCTCAGAATCACATGAAACTTTTTTTACAACATAATAAACCAAAAGGCGGATCTCTTGCAAGTTTTCAGATTTTTTAAGCAAGATTTGATGATTTTAACATTTATTATTTATTAAATCAACAAATAATTACAATAATAGGCAAACTTGGTCGGAAAATTCCAAAACTTCACACAACATCATGATTTGGATCCATAAACGTCCCAAAAAAGTTTCAAATGATTTCGAGCAACAGATACTATACATCCCACATAGGGATGAACATCTCTCGCTAAGTGACAGTGGCATGTGTGAGACATGTATGTTTTAGTGAGGATGTGCATCACCACTTTCTCAGAATCACTTGAAACTTTTTTTACAACATAATAAACCAAAAGGTGGATCTCTTGCAAGTTTTCAGATTTTTTGAGCAAGATTTGATGATTTTAACATTTATTATTTATTAAATCAACAAATAATCACAATAATAGGCAAACTTTTTTGGCATTTGACTTAGAATCTTGTGCTCCAAAATCTCTTATGTTAGTTGAAACTGATAACAATACCGCTTTATTTATATATTGGTACTGTGAGAAACATGATGTTGAATGCTTAATTGCAAAATTAGATGCATCCAGGTGACACTATACCACAACCCAAAAGTAGCGTCGGACGTCAGTCGTTAAAAGTCAAATAGCACCGAGGGACAATTGGTCGTTACAAATGATTCACTGGTAGTTAGTCGGCACAGCTAGGTGTTGTGATGGAGTTTAGGTCGGTATAAAAATTTAGATTTAACTTCCAACTATTAGTCGCTACAAAGGATACAATAGGACCAACTGTGGGTCGGCATATTCTTTGTTAGGCCTGCTGCCCGACTTAAGCCCATCTCTACTCCTAAAAAGAATGAAGTGGGGGAAAAACATCACAGTATACTGCAGACCCACGATGGGTCTGCCGTATACCTGCAAATGGGGCGGAGCGGTGTGCTCCTAACGCTGACCCGCCGCCCCGCCAGTGCCAGACGAGGGTCGAGGGTTGATCCGCTCCGCGTGCAAACGTGATTCGCGTGACCCGCGGGTCGAACCTACTACTGCAGTCGAACCTACTACTGCATGCAGTGCTGCGGCCGTACATCATTACTCGAACCTAGCTAGAGAGGGAGAGGGGGACAGTTGAGAGAATTACTTCTGGGTTCAAGCCAGAAACACATGCACTCGACTTTTGGCCCATTGGCTCAACTATAACCCATGCTACTCTGCTGTATTGCGTGTCCTGATAGAATACTCCACTTTGTGAATGAGTAGTGGATTTTTAGGTAAATGAGTAGTGGATTAGCAGGCATAATATATCAAATTGATAAAAAACAATCACAATTCTTATTTTGGCAAATTATCACAATTGATAAAAAAAACTACGCACCGCAAATTCTAACAAGCAAACTAGTTATCTACATTTTGGCTTTCCATCGACGTAAAAGCATAGAAGTATTAGAAGAATCATTCTTCAAGAATGTGATATTTTGTACTATCTGTAGGATCAAGAATACGGAGGCCATATGGTTGCATCCATATATTAATCTCGAAGTTGAATTGGTTACATGAATCGAGAAGCTCATCCACTTCATATTTAAAAGAATTCAAAAACAGCCCAAGTGTAAGCCCAGCTTTCCAGTAATTGAACATGGTAACCATGTTTCTGATACTACCAAGAAATCCAGAGGAAGCGCTGTACATCAGTGCGCCAATAACCTCCACAATGGCAACAAGTCCTACTGACAGTATATCCTAATCACCTGTTTGCCCAATGACAGTAGCAAAGGCCGTAGCACAATAAAATCCGGTCAGAAAGAACAAGATCTTCGTTGCTAGCCGTTTCCTTGCTTTCTTCAGCTTTGCAGAGAATTTGTTACAGAAAGATTGAATTGCATGAAAAGGCGATTGCTATTGCCGGGTTGGCCACTGCTATCATCTGACATAGTCCTGATGGCCCATTGCATCTCCCTACACAAAGAATGAAACATTTTTATGTAAATGTACTAAGGAATTTTTGAAAGAAAGTTGATTTTTTTTCTAGATAGGTCAGCAGACTGACAAAGGACGACATATAACTGAAGAAAATGAGAGCACATGATTAAGGGGTGGTGCGCAACTGCTGCTCCAACTATAGGATTAACAGTGAACGGATTGAGATCAAGTAACAGTGAACTGACTGAGATCACATGTTTAAGATTCTCTAGTAGCAAAATGCCGAAAGCAGACATGTAGTGAATGTGTGTACAGCTACAGATGGGCATACAGTAAAGATATACTCCAAATTCATTTCATAATTACATAGCACAGTAACAACCATCCTACCCTTGTTTACTAAAAAAGACTACTATGTTCTTCAATTGCTATGAATGGATATATAAAAAATCACTCAACAATGTTCTATCATGAGACATCATGCTGCAGGATAACTGAGGATAAATTATGAACAGAGGGTAACTGTGCAACATAAATGTCAAATAACTAGCCATGATGCCGTGTGCAAGACAAGTTGACGAAAAATAAATCTTCAAAAGGGAAATCAACCACCTATCTAAGCATGGTGCCACCGTGCCACCAACTTTTCAGTTATGTTATTCAGGAGATAAACAATCACCAAAAGGAAATCAGCCCTATGTAGTTTATAGGGCATAGACGCCAACTGGATTAGCGTGAATGGAGTAGAAAGCAGTACCCATAGGTCCATGAAGAAATTAACTGAAAACATTATTCTATTGTCAATCACATTATATTGTGACACTCATAAAGAATGAGGCACACCCCAGCCGTAGATGGTAGTTAGTGCTTAAAAAAATTGAGAGAAACCTAAATTTAATTAGAGAGTATTATAAAAGTTGTAAAAAAAGGCTGGGTTAAAAAAGTGACGATGTCTCTTAACAAGTGAAAGGGTTTCTTCTTCTTTTGGAGGGGAGGCAGATGACAGACTGTAAACATTAACAGATTTCAGGAGGGTAAAATAGGTGGTTCTAATGTCGATATATGAATAAGATAAAGGAGGTCATGTGCTGCTTAGATCCTGCACAAATGCTGCTTATATCAACTGGCACGAAGGTTGCTCTAGCAGCCATAAGGGTAGGTTCAATCCAATCCAAATCCGACGCCCCACGCATCCCCATATGCAACGAAAACGCAGTTTCAAATGCAGCAACTAACTCGATAAGAACCAGAGCAATGAATTCACAGTGGAGCCGGATATATCCGCGTAGCAAGGAGGAGGAGGAGGAGGAAGGTCATCAGACGGGGATGCTCACCTCCGCGCGGACGACGTCCTCGACGGGTCCCCGCCGCCAGCGGTGGGGTCGGCGGCGAGCGGCAACGCGGCGATCTGGGAGGCGGAGGGTCGACCTGAGGCGGCGACCTCGATCCAGTGGCTGCGCAGGAAGCAAGAACGGATCGGGGGAGAGCGGAGGCGGCCGGACGGAGAGACGGGCGGAGACCGGAGGCTGGGAGGAGGACGGGCGGAGATCGGCGGCGGCCAGGAGGAGGACGGGGCGACGGGAGGAGAGCCGTCGGGGTCGACCCGAGGGTCACTGTGGGTCACAGGGGTCACGACCCTCTCGATCCCTTTTCTTCTTGGGTCGGATCGATTCGAACCGTGGGTCAAATCGAGAAGCGGTGCGACTTCAGAAATGGGCCGACCCGAACCCTTTGCAGGCCTAGTCTGCCGCTCGCCTCCCGCGTCCGCGCCCCTGTCTCTCGCATCCAACCCCCGCGCGTCCCGCTTCCTCCGATTCCTGCCGCTCGATCCCATCCACCTCTCCTCCGCCGTTCCTCCACCCCGCACACCTCTAACCAATCCCACGCGCCGCCGCCCCAAACCCCCTTCCCCGCCGTCCCCGCGAGTGGCGCGCGGCGGGTGGCTCGGCCTCGCCCCCCGCGCCACCGCTGCCTCGCGACGCCACCGTTGCGGAACGGGAGCTTCTCCTCGCCAGACACCGAGTGGTGCCCGGTGCCGCTGGAGCAGCGGCCCATGAACGAGTACGAGGCGCTCGCGTCATCCCTTCCCTTCTCCTAGGCAGCGGGGGACCTCCGCGCCTACTGCTCCTGCCTCGCGCTCACGGGCGCCGCCTTCGCGCTCTTCGTGGGACTCCCCGTCGCGGCCTTTGGGGGCCGCGGCGGGGCCGGCGGCGATGCCGTGCACCTCGCGCTCGGGGCCACGGGGTCCGGGATCCTCGCCGTCACGCTGGCCGTGGTGCCGATGTACCTCGGGTGGCCTACGTCGGCAACCGGCTGCTCAGCGCCACGGTGGAGTGTGAGGAACCCAAATTTGTTCGCCTTCCTGTTAGTTTGCAACTGCATGCAGTAGTCTGAAATCGGTATCTTATTTGATTCAGATGAGGAGACGGGATGGTATGACGGACAGGTGAGATGTTTCTTTTGTTCGCTCCATTTTTGGCGTTTGATCTAGGATTAACATGGTTAACAAAAATCGTGTGCAACTAAAATGCACTCCGCTGTGGTTGAAAGCTCTGCTATTAGGTGTCAGTATATCATCAAAATCTGACTGTCTTAGTTAGGCCTTGATCCTTTGGGTGAAATATAAAGGAATATGATCATGATCTAGGAAAGCTACCTAAATCACAGAATCAGGATTAAGGACTATAACCAGTGCCACCTAACAAAAGTGGCTCTCTTGCTCATCTTGATCAAGCCTGACATTATTGATATCCAGTAATAAAAAGTGGAGAGGTGTTATTCTACTGCTGTTTCATATCATGACAAGTGCTCCCTTGGCCAGGAAAGGCCTCCCGCCTCCCCACATGCCATTATGGCCACATGGTCTATCTAGGCCGCTCATCATCTTGCGCACATGCTCCCTTGGCCACATGATGTTGTGATGCAGAGTTATTTTCATCCTCGTAACATGTAGACAGTTGTCTACATTCTTGATGTCTTTATTTTCCACTCTGTTCATGTGATTCTCGACAAGCATGTGTGTTTTTCTGATTGGTTTTTTATATGCATGGAATTCAGTATACTTAACTCATCGCTAAACCAGTATTAGCTCTAGCAGTCTTGCTGCTAACATTGTTTTTTTCTTCTGGCAGATATGGGTCAAAACTCCAGAAGTTCTAGCTCGTGATCGGCTTTTGGGCTCATTTTCTGTAAGTTGTCCTTGTTGACTTCGAGAATTCAATGTCTTTTTTCTTGTTACCATTAGCTTTTTATTTGCTTAGTTTTCTATTGAGAAACAGCCCTATGCTATAAAAGCTTAGGAAATGCATACAGAAGTTTTTCTCCTATCAATCTACTGACTGTCTTTTTATAACTATGAATGACTCTTCGTGATTCGATTTGTGTTGCACCGGTAATACAAATGAACATGAGATGTTTTGTATGATTGTTTAATAAAGTTGAATATATTGCACACATGTTAGTTGTTTGCCACTAAGATTAGAAATGTATTTATCCATGATTTGTATTGCCCGTAGCAACGCACGGGCACGATCCTAGTTTGTGCAAAAAAAAAAACAAAGCAGCCACCGAAACATAACCCTAGCACTCAATCTTCTTCCGTCCACCTGCCGCCATCTCCTTTTACCCAGGAGGTGCGGCCATGGGTGCCGAGGCTTTGACGCCGAGGGCCATGTGCGGGGATACGGCTGCGGGAGGCGCGGCCATGGGCTGCGGAACCCCCTCTTCCTCGGATATAGGGCGTGGCAGACGGGGCGGCACCGCTCCTCCTCCCCGGCGGCCGCCGGCCGGCCGCCCTCCTCCCTGGCGGCTCCTGGCCGGCTGACCCTCCTCCCCTGTGGCTCCTCCTCCGGGAGCCGGTGCCCGTCTCCATCCTCTGGCGGACGGTCTGGACTTGGATTTTTTTTCTAGGCGATCTAGACCTCAGTCTCCTCCCTTGACTGATCTTCACAACAGCCCCATCCCATACCCGATCTACAGGTACTCTCCTCCCTTGACTGATCTTCACAACAGCCCCATCCCATACCCGATCTACAAGTACCTGGTACTCCCCCCTCTTTCTTCGTCCTTTGTCTCCTAACTTGGTTGTGTATGCTAATTGGTAGACTGCTACTGCTTGTATGATGTGATTCCATAGTTAGTGACTTTAGCTCATGTTCATACAACAGTTTTAAGGCTTCTAGATTTTAAGGAGAGAGAATCGAGTAGCAATTTTGTTAACTACAGAAGCTAGGTTGTTGCTTTGAATAAATTGCCTACTATTAGGTGTTATGCTCAAACTTGTCTTCTTTTCGGTCATTAGAGACAAGAAACTGCTATACCACAACCTAGTATTAGCACTGAACAAACTATTTTGTCAACCTGGAACCAGATGAGGACAAGCCTCTCCTGCAAGCACTGAAGGTGATGCTCAGGCTTCTCTCTCGCACGCACATGTTTAATTAAAATGGCAGAATATGAAGTGTTTGTGCAACACCAATTTTGTGCGAGAGGTTCAAGATAACTTGCAAGGACTGAATTCTTTTGTTGGTGTTACAAAACTGCATTAAGTGCTTACATATACTCTGATTATGTTCGGTTAAGCAAAGATAGTTATTTTGTGCCATTCTTTCAAAAGAAACTAGTTCTGATTATGTCTAGTTGTTTACAACTGAAAATCATTCTTATTAAATCAATGTCTGCATATAAGCTATATTGTCCTTTTTAAGTAAAGAAAGAGAGCTGCTAGCACTTTACAGAGTGATGAAACCTTGGCCTTACAACTATTATATGTAGTACGAACATTGTGCCTATGACCAATTAGGAGGGCATAAAAGGATAGATCTACTCATCCATAAGAAATACAACAATCAAAACAATTTCTTAACTGATTACTTGAATTTTTTGTTGGTTGTAGTTCTCAATAGAACAGTTGGGACCACATTAGAACTGAGAAATGCTTAGCAGGTAAATTCGTTTTGAATTTGTTTCTACTCTTTAGAGTCCTTTGCATTTTACATTTTTATATGCACAACATACTGATGCAATCCTCCCTGCCTCAATCCTCTCCCAAATCAAATCGAATTTTCTCTAAACTAGGGATTTGACCTCCTTCCATGGGCTTGGATTTGTCCTTAGGCTGGTAAGTAACCCTAGCTATCATCTTGTTACCCAATTTCATATACATCAAGTTAGCCACGGATCTGTGTGTAGGTGCTGCCATTGAGGTCAAGGTGGCCATGGCTGGCCCCCTCAGGCCGACCAGATCTTGCTGCCCTTGAAGGATTTATATGAACTGTATTTATATGAACTGTATGATATTATGAAATAATAGTAGGAACAACAGTTTTCAATATTTATGGATGTGCATACATTCTAGGGACGAGCGCGGCGAGCGCATGCGGTGGCTGCACGGGGCGAGCTGGCGAGCGCGGCGGCCTTCCCTGCGAGGTCCGGCCTCAACCTCCCTCCCGGTGCATTGACGGCGACTTCTCCGGCGAGGTGCGGCGGCGACGCAAGGACGGCGGCCTCCGACGACGGCGCCCTTCCTCCCGATCTGGACAGCAGCCTGAGGTGAACTCATTCTGTGCTCTTTACCCTGTGAACCTGCTAGCAAATCGAAGGTGTTGTCAAAGTCATTCGTCAGATTATCACTGATGCATGTTCTTTTTGTCTAGCTTCTGATGACATTGTGGTCTGACATAGTGATAGTATAGTCAGCACTGAATGGGTATGATAGGAGCCTAAGTAAAAGAAATGAACTCTAATTAACCTTCCATTGCGCTTGATTTCTGTGATTTTTATTTAAGATCAGGTTCTTTACAGAATGGCCATGCATTTTAAACCTGAAAGTCTCTTATAAACTTGTAAATGCACATATAAACCTGTAGAATTGGTTCTGTACAGAATGGCATGCATTTTAATTACTCTAGCAAATGCACATATATACTTGTAATTACTCTAGCAAATGCACATATATACTTGTATCTTTGCACAGCAGTATTGTGAAAATTCTGAATTGGGCAACTCTTTGGAACAGAAAAGTTCAGATCTTTTGGTTGGGTTTTGCTTATTTATTTGTTTGGCTTTGTGCCTTTGTCAACACTCCTTGGATCTGGGTATGTTAAGCACAGTTGAATGGAGCATTCATTTCTGGTGAATTGAACTAGATATTATTTGAATTCGTGAGAGCAGTCAGGGACAAATATGCATGGTTCTGTAATTAGTGTGAAAACCTGCATTCATGTCTTGTGAAGCTATGTTTTTTGACATTCTTTATGCAAATAATTTCTTTAGCTCCATGAAAGATTTACATTTTGTAGTCTCATCTCGTAGTTTATTGATCCATTCTACATTTGACTATTGGTTCTTTTCTACGGCATGCTTCACTGCAGGTTGCTAACCCTGATAATAATGTGGGTGCCCCAGATGGTTCTGCAACCAAAACACAGGAGAACACTAAGAAAAAGTTAGCCTCACTACTAGATAATTTCTTTTTTTCCTATGCAACAAGCATCATGCCTGCATGGCTTAATGTGTTTTCTTTTTTTTCCTATGCAACAAGCATCATGCCTGCATGGCTTAATGTGTTGCTTCTAGATCTCGCTCGATGGAAGGAGGGCCAACTGCAACCTTGCCTATCTCGGGGTCAACAAGTCCAAGACTGCACCAGTGCCGCCGTATCTGCAACCATATGGTAATTTCGCTATGTCTTCATCCTGAACAAAGAAACTAAATTGTGTCTTAGAGCTATATGTTCAGCAGAAGAATTTAAGTAATAAGCATGCATGAGCTGCATTGTTGTTTTGCTACTTGTATGAATGATATCTGGTTTTAGTACACTTTTTTGGTGAGCTACTGAGCTGGTGATAGATGCATTGTTAAAGGCTCAAAGAGTTAAAGTGTTTGTCTGGAATCAATTGGTTCTGTTTAAAGGATAAAAATCACAACCTTTTAACCGGAACTCTTATGCATGAATATCTAGTCCTTATAGCTGCTATACAGACCAAATTGTTAAGATCGTCTAATACTTTTGAAACTGAAAATTGAGCTAACACACGTGTACTCCTGACTTGTGACTACTGAGCATAGCTTCTCCTTTGAAGCCTACAATGCATGAATTATAGCATACAACAGATCCCTTATCATTTCAACTATTATCAGCTCCCTTATCATTTGGTGATACATAGTCACTGAATCCTTTAAAAATCTGAAACTACTATCTACTACTATCACTGATGTCTTGCATTCTTTTTTGCTTCTAGCTTTGCATAAGTGACAGACTGCATGTGCATGCTGTTTGGCAGGTAGGTGGAACAGCTGGAATAAAACACATCAAATCCATGATGCTATTGCAGTGCAGGAATATTTAAGCACCGAACTAGATGTTCAATTTGAATACTTCAACGGTTTTAATTTTTTGTGACATGTCCTTTTTAGGTTGCAGACTAATGCAGGAAGGAGCAAGCAATTAGAAGTTGGTTGAGGATAAAATGCTAGGCAAGAACAAGCAGAAGTGATAATATACATGGTTTTTTTGTGTGATTTGTACCAATGATTTAGATTCTGCCAGTATATGTGTATGGTAGCTCAAAAGTGATTAGGCTGCCTATTTTTATTTTGTGTTGTTAAAATGGGCTTGGCTCATACGTATAGAATTGGATTGACTTTTTAATATATGGGCAACATGAAAATAAAGTTCCTTACATTGTTTCAGCTGGGAAAGTGTTTATAGTTGTGTTAATTATGGTGGTAATAGAGACATGAACTTTTGCCAACCAAAATGTTTTCGAAGCAATAACGGCGAAGACATCTAACAACCAATCAAATTTGGTGGCAATAGCGTGCTTCACCTATAGCCTCCAGATGATTTTGGTGGTAATAGAATATTCTACATATAACAACCATCCATAATTCGTGGCAATAGAGTTGTCCACCTCTAGCATCCAAACGAACCTGGTGGCAGTAGAGGACACCACCTATAGCACTGAAATCAACTTCGTGGTAATAAAGAGAACCTCATATAGCAATCAAGCAACTTTCGTGGCAATAGAGAACACCACCTATAGCACCGAAATAAATTTCATGGTAATAGAGGGAATCACATATTGCACCTAAGCAAATTTCGTGGCAATAGAGGTGCTTCCCCTATAGCAACCACAATTAGAGCGTAGCAATACAATACTTTGCAACAAAAGATTTTAGAAATTGCAACGCGTTGTGTACGATGCAATTGCACCTATGGCAACACCAGATGCGTCGCAATAGAATAATTTGCAACCAACACGAGCGCGGTCTAAGATGCTAGTTGCAACGCCGTATTGTGTTGCAATAGAAAAACTTTTGCAACCAAAAAAAGACCACTATTGCTACAGGCTAATGCAACGCCACCTTTCGCATCACATGGTTGACGAAAAAATTTGGTTGTAATTGCGGCTATTGCAACCAAATATGGCATATTGCAACACATTTTGTGCGTTGTATTAAGGGGAAAATCTAGTAGTGCTTGCTGTCTCAACACCGCTCATGAGGGAGCGGGTGATAAATGTGCACATGAAAAACTAAGAGCAGACAAATTCCGATCGCAACGCAGATGTACATTCCCACCAGAGTCCAGCGAATCGACTCGAACACCTCCAGAGAACGAGCCATGGTTGGCGATGCAGGCTTGGGTTCTTCTCTTGGCCTACTTCCGAGCTTCTTCTTGGTGTCGTCGATGAAGACGGAGGGAGAGCTTGCTCGGCGAGGAACGGAGCAGACGGCGGCGATGGCCTTGTGGCGGGTTGGCCAAAGAAGCAGCCGGAGGGGGAAGGGAAAGCGACGGTGATGTCGAGCTCAAGTGGGAGGCGAGACTCGGTGATGGCGATATCGACGGAGGGGCTTCCCTTTTTATGTCGCCGCGGGGCCGCAATGGTCATCCAAAGCCATCCGAGGTAGGGGCCGGCGGAGTGACCCGGCGGTGGCAGCACGTGGCTCGATAGTGGTCGGCCCCGAGAGGTCTCAGCGACGTGATCGTGGCCGTGGAAAAGAGATGGCAGAACGACGCCACGGTGTCGTGCAGTCGTGGCACTGAAAATGATGGGGTCCACGGCCTGAAGAACCAGATGCGATGGTGGGAATAACGAGAAGAGCTCAGGGTATCCACCATCTAGGCTCGAGATTGTAACAAGGAGAATTTAGCAAAAGATTCTACCTGTCCTTTGTTTGCCTGTTTCTTGATTCCTAGGATTTGGAGGGTATGATCAACGGATCATGGATTGATGAGCGATGGAAAACTCTCATGTCTTGACTTTTAGAGAACCTTAACTGCTAATGAAAAACTCTGCTCCTACTTCTTCAACTTAGTCCGTTGATTTGATTTGATTTGATTCTAAGAGAACTTTGAGATTGGGCGGACAGAGACCAAGTTGAAAAGTTCCACAGAGAATTTTATGAAGAAAAGGAAGGCTAGTAAATAACATTTGGTTAAGTTTGTTTACCACGATTTCTGAATTATTTTAGAAGAGCGACAAAGGTGTGATGATGGATTAAGGGTTCCACCATCATAGGTCCAAGGTTAGTTGCCCATAAAAAGAATAAAGGATGGCAATGTCATAAATAGCGGTTGCAAGGAGCTGCTTACGTATAGCAAGTGAGGAAGATTTGAATAGATAGGTTGATACCGAAAGTTCAGAAGATGTTTGCTCACATTTTATTTAATTGGTGAGTTTTGGTGATATCATTCCTTACATTAATGGTGCAACGATTTTTAAACTTGATGGGCGATGCACCAATGAGACATATGATTGAAATGTCAATGCATATGGGATACTTTGTGCAATAATGGAATGGTGCACATGTTGATGCTCATGATGTGGTGCATAGAGTATGATGCACATACGGATGAGCATATGATGCTTATGCATATGAACATATGGTGCATATGTCCCGATGCATAGCGAGAGATGCATATGAGGTGTGCATGATGCGGTGCACGCATGATGCACATGTTTATGGGTGCACAATGCACATGCTCATGAGGTATGGTGCTCATGATGCAAGGTCAGCATGACTTGTTTTACCCTTTTAAATTAGTCAAGACAGGGAGAACAACGTAGAGTTGAGAAATAAACTCTGCGGTGAGTCGCATTGTCACAACCAAGATACCTAGCGCGCGCCTAATGGTAATCACATGGCTGCAGCACACGTGATACCCTAGGTTCCGACACGGCACCTTTGGTCATGGAACAACAACATCATCAGCCAGAGGGACGATAGAATAGAAAGGTTGAAATCCTCAGTGCATATGCATGTTAGTTCATCTAATGTTTTCAAATGCATATGTTGTGTAATGCATTCTCATGCTCGTGAATTATTTCTTTAAGGGTGCAACATATGCAAGATGTGGTGATGCTCCTGCATACCAAAAGACTATGGACACTCTTTATCCATGTTTTATTTATTCAACATTTTGTGAGCAAGACCAAGGATAGAACCTCAAGGTTGGGAGATCAATAGGGATCACGGCAAGGAGGTCTCTGTTGACGCAAAAAAAAAAACAGAATTAAGTTCTTCAATGGCAACACGTAACGGATCCCCGAGATGTAACAAGGCGTGCCAGCCGACCTGACCTGTTGATCGGCACGGAAAGAGATTGGAAACGTTAAATAGCGGGTGAATCGGCTAGAGAGTCGTTGTGTCTTCTGATGAAACTGTATCAGCTAGGCAGCTGATACAGGGAACAAATCGGCCAAATCGGCTGATATGACGATGTAGGTAAAAGCTACGCAGGTAACACCTGAAACAGATCTAATCGGCTATCTATGATGATTAAAATATAATAAAACAATAAAAGCTGACAGGATGCAGTCTCAGACTGGATAATTGGTGATAAAAGCTAAAGCAACAAGAATTAATATAAGACTTGCTAATCTAGCTGATATCGGTAAATTGTGAATAAATCTAGACGAAACCACAACGATACGCCCAGAGGTTAAAGCCTAGAAATTACTCGGTAAAGCGGTACTCACAAGCCTGCCGGAGGTCGATTGATGCAGCCCGGCGAACTCGAAGGACGGCGCTTGAAGAAACAAGAAAACAAGAAGAATAAAAAGGGTGGCGAAGTCGCCGACTTGTTGAAAAGTAAAGGTTTGTATATTGATTGTGTGATTAATATTACAATGACACCGGGTACATATTTATAGCCCGAACTTACGACTCCTGGCTAGCTAGGACTATGACTCGTACAAAACTCGCCTAATACACAATATCTAAAACTGGTTAATTATTAAGATACACGGACTCTGTTTTCCTAATATAGAATCCTTCCCAATTAGCCCGGACTCCTTTTATGGGGCAACACGCTTCTCTGCCAATTATCCTCTTGTATAGGTGTTGGCTTGTATCTTTTTATTCTTTTGCCTTCACGCGTGTACCTTCCTTGCATGTGCTCCTCCTTCTTTATTAATCATCTTGTGCCTCGTTGACGTAGTGCTTGACCCCCTTTCTTTATTGTTTGTTTAATAATTAGCTCACAAGCCGATTTGCCTTTCAACGTCTTGATGCAAGCTTGCCGATGCACTCAGTGGCCGATGCTAGCCCAAATCGGCTGTATCATTCACCTTGCTGCTAGCCTCGTGCATGCATGCATGGTTTTTATTCTAATCAACCATTGGCCAACTACTCAGCCACCGATCACTTTTGCGTCAACATGACGTAATGCCGCTATCATGCAGCACTGCTCCGTAGACCCTGCCGATTTACTTAGCTTGCCGATTCTCCTCTGCTCTTTTGTATAAAATAATCTGGTCAGAGTGCTGATTTAGCTAATGACGACCAGGTTACCTCATGTAATTCACCCATACGTGCTTAATAGCTGATAATTTGTAAATCATATGGGATTCATCGACCATCAACTGAGCCTTCTCTGCCTCCAATCGACTGTGCCGCTTTTGCCTTCTCTGCCTCCAATCGACTGTGCCGCTTTTGCCTTCCGTCGGCATATGCTCCTCTGTCTTGCGCTGGTGCTCCTTTTTGACGTTGTTCTTGATATGTGTCAAAAAGACAGTGTCAACACGAACCTCCCAGTTTCAGAGTATAAAGTATTTATACTTCGTAATTCTGTAACTCCAGAACCTGTATCTTCCGACCAATGCCAACTGCTCCATGGATTTAATACCTCAATCTTTTCGACTGTGCTCTCTCATAATCAATATCTACCACAATATCTTGGCCAATATGAATAATTGAGATAACTCTGCTCTTCCTTGTGCGATCGTGGTCATGATGATGGCAGAATAAATAACTTCTTTTAATCTGGCTTGCCAGTGGAACCGTGGTTGTCATGTTTGGGCATGCTTCTTCATAGCCGATTTAATCGTTGGACCCACTTCCATCAGATGAGCATGACAACTATACTTACCTTGAATCATTGTCTCTCACCAACGAACTTCTCCTTTCATATGATTCGGCCAAGCTATTTAATTTAGAAGATACTTATCTCCAATACCGAATAGTTGGGCGGCCTTCTGACGCTTCAATTTCCATGCCCCGCATAGTTTATTCCTTTCTATTTGGCCACTTAATCCAAAATTAACCGATGCTTAAGGTGACAACGGCTGTATACAACTAATCATGCGACCTAAGCCCAAGCCTTTGTATGTGACCAATAACAGCAAGTATTTTACTTTATGCAATTTTCTTATTATTGCTGCTACCGTAACTTGACTTCTGGAGCTGTGTCGGATTACTGCTGTCTTGAAACATGATTTTCCTTGAGCTGGCTAGATAATCCATACTCAAACAGCTGCGATGTACTGGTACCAATGTGCATTCATTGAGGGATGACCTTTTGAGACAGGATGATCAAGTGATTTCGTTGCCAACCTTTTAGGCTTCAAATCTCCAATCATCAGCAACTGATATGCCATATGATGAGTTTTCTAATCTCGATTCTCATAGCTGCATGACATGCGGTCTGAATATACGGTATTATGGCCGATTTGGCTAACCAAATATGCTTGCATGCCGTGAATCTTCAATTATTACTGCCTTGCATTATTGACTACACCATATTTTCTCCTTTCGCATCTTTGTGACAAAGATCAAATCCGTATCAATCTTGTCATCAGCCTATGATTGAATATCCATTCTATTTTTGATAAATCATCCTGCAGCACGTCCCTTGCAATGAGTTACGAATAGCAAACGTCTAGCCGATTGATTATTTCCCACCAATTTCATCGGCTTCTTCCTTTGTGTCTCTGACACGTTGGACGTTGCAGGGATTGAGAGGTATAACTCCTCCACCGAACTACCCTTTTTGTAGGACTCTACACTTAAAGTGGTGGTAAACTGATAAGATCCATCGGCCAATTGTTTATTGATGTGTCGAACCTCTTTCATCCTTAACTCCATCGATCAATACTTTGATACATCCTATGCAATAACCCCACATAGTTGTACGTGTGACATGCACAGGTGTTACATGCAGCCGATCACCTCTTGCTGATGCTAACTTGGCCATGATTGTACCAGCTTTTAACACTGTTTTATCTCCGTCAATGTACGTCGATAGCAGAGTATGCAACTGATGGAAGAATCAGTGAAAACACTATATGTGACGCAAGGCGTAATATAAATCCTTCATCTGCATTTGGCTGATTTAGCCATATTAGACCATTCCATCGGCTATATTTTAAACTGGCTGATGTCTCCAAGATGTTTGGCTAGCATGTTTTGTTCTGTCTGTCGAACTGATCGTCTTTCTAGGAGCTGCTTAATCTTTAAGCATCGTTCAAGCTTTGCTTCAATCATCAGAAATTCCATCTTCAACCTAGCAATATTATAGAATGAATCCAGACCACATCCTCCATCGATTGTTGTGCTGATAGAATAACACTTGGTGAGCAGATATCTCCGCTTCCACAATTCAGGTTTCTTCTCCTCTGATCACAAGTATGACAGAATCACTACAACTCTTGAGCCGATTCATTCTTGAGCTATCGGCTGTGTAGCTTCGTAATGCAGATCCTGATAAATTGTGGCATCATTGTATTGTCACCCATATCATTGCTTCTGTACCATCCCCGTCGTCTCGTCACACTACGAACACATGGATGCTGTGATGCTATTGCTGCTGGCGTGTGCTGTAGTGTCAACTTTCAGCTTGTAAACCCCATATCGGTCAAGCCCCCATCGATTGTATTTGCTCCCTCCATGGACGATTTGACCGCAACTGTAATCCTCTGATTATGTATGGTGAATATTGAATATATCGGCGTATACCTCTGGGCGGATGGTTATTAGATAATCTTGCAAAGTTGAAGTCTTGAAGACTGAACGTGCTGTGGTAGACAAGCTTCGTTCCTAGCTGATAGCAGTTTTGGCTGATAGATAGGCTTAGTCGATATTAGTCGTTTCATGATGTCCTTTGCCATCAGCTTATATCTAGAAATAGTCGATGCATCAATTTTGATCCATGCTCCATCAACTAATCTCGAGAAAGATCGACTACCCTCTCCTTTGTCAGCTGTTCTCCAAATAACAGACAATCGATCAAATAAATCTGTGTGACACGAACCTCATGCATATTATGTACGTGCCTCTGAATTGGTTCTGCAGCCCAAGGGTAGTTATGTTTTGGCCAATTTGGTTGCTAGCCAGATTCCTCAATCAGCTTTTCATCTTTTCATTCGCCCATTAGTAGCCGAAAAATCAATCGGCTTGCGACAACGCTGATGCCGTTCCTTCCGTAGTTGATTTAATTTCAGGTTAGACTCTTTTATCCGCACAATCTCTAGCAATGCTGATTCATTGGTTCGTCAAAGTTTAGGTGATCTCTCAATCATCAATACCCCAGTAGAGCCGTAGAGGATTTTCGTACTATCGTAACTGTCTTGGCCAAAATGAATATCTGCTCCTTGATTCCACGCCATCACCTATCTTGATTGTAATTCTGACGCATCAGCCATAAAAATAGATTTTATTTTCTCACTGAAAAGATCAGTAGCCAATTCAAAGAATTTTCGGCTATTCCTGTATTAATATATTTTAGCCGATTACCCTACCGGCTATTGGATTGCCAGCTTCCTTCATATGTCGAAGTTCGGCCATCCAAGAGGTTTGGTGAACTTGGCTGATAAATTATTTATTACAGACCTAGTCCTTTGCTTCTTGCTGATAGTAATCCAAACCGATGCTCTGATTGCTTATTAAAATATTTGTCTTAGACCAAGGAATAAACAGAGCAATCGGCTATGCAGATAATCGGCTGATTCTCTTTCCTCCTCCTAGACTCTTATGTGGCAAATTGCAACAACCTCGTGACTTGTTTCCTCCATTAATATTTGCACTGTTCGCACCAGGAGTAAAATATTTGGATCAGCTCTTTCGAAGGTACAGCCTGAGCAATCGACTCTATTACTCTATCTGTCGATTAATTTAAATCTGAGTGTTGATTTTCCTTGCTAGTGTAATCTTGCTTCTCCTGAGCCCATGTATTGTGACTGAAATCAACCGTGGACTAGTAGCTCTCTCCATGGGCTGTAGTGACATCATCAATCTTAATTCGAATAATCATCAAGGAAATAGCTATCTGCGAAATTCTTCATAAAAGGACACGGTAGCCGATTAAAGAAATCTATCGGCTGTTTTATTTCCACGGTGATTTTATCAGAAAACCCTTCAGCCTGGTGCAATGGGATAGCGAGTAGCTTCTGGGTAGGCCATGTGCGTGCACATGATGAGCTTATTGATAGCCGATTATGCTCCCATCAGCTTTTTCGACGACTTTGAACTTGTTCTTTCCTTAGCCGATTCGAGCGTAAGCCATAGCCGATTTTAATCACACACTGAAATCCTCTACCGGCTATTACCTTGCATTTGTTTTGGTGCCAATTGATTTACTCCACTTGCCGCGTAGGGCAGTTATCAGTAGATACATACCGCGTAGGGTATTAGGCATTGTCGTAGACATGCCTGCTTGATGGCGAGTCGGCGCAGATCCGTAGTCGTAGTCGTTGTCGTCGGAGTAGTCGGTGATAAAGTAGTCGATGAGATCGCCGGCGGCGACTTCTTCGGCGTAGTCAACAAAAAGCGGTCGCGCTCCATTGGTTGATTCTGTTGCATCTTTTATTGGCCAATCTCCGTTTTTATCGGCTATATTTTGAATAAATCAGTCGATATATTTCATCTTGTGTAGTGTCTCGTCCGATGTGCCTGCATATGTGTGGCATGCATGGAACAAATATACTTGTACGCAATGAATAAACTTTCATCCTAATTAATTCAATTACCAAGCCGATCTAAATAGAACATAGCCGATATCTTGTCGGCTATCATCAATAAATATTCTGAGAGAATATAATAGAACTGTACTCCAAAAAACTCATGCCCTGCCATCTAGCCGATTAGAGACATCAACTTTAAAATTACATACGTAACTCTTCTCCACCTGGATCTCATGGAAAATAATCTCTAAGCAGTTGATACTTTTGCGTGGTAATTTTTGACTCTTGATCACCCGGCTCCCATGGAAATTCAAACCCGAATGACCAATATTCCTGGGCAATATTTTTGGACAGCAAGCAATAAATATTCTGAGAAGCTATCCTTTGCCCTGCTTCTGCTATCCATCCATCAGCCGCTTCATCTTTCTTTAATGGCTCATCAGCTTGTTTCCCTCTATCCTTGTAGCTGGCTGGGTTTTCTTCTACGTGAATTTCCTCAGAGCTATTTTTCTTTTCATTCTGGCTTCCATCCTGAGATTCTTTAAATAGGATCTGCACCTTGTGATCTGAACCTCTCAACTCATCAGTCATTTGTGAGGTCAAAGTGTCAGGGTCACACACACTCTATCTTGACCAATCACCTTGAATATGTTTCTGTCAACTTCTGTCGGCTGCACAATATCAATAGCCGATTGGATTTGTTGACCAATTACTGACTGTGGTTGCGTAATGACAGTTTGATGAGCCACTAATGGTGACTCTTTAGAAGCGAACTGTGGCTGAATATCTTCTGTTTCTAAGTAACAACTTCCTTGATCTTGTGTGCTCACTTTGACCATGTCAGTTGTAAATGACTTTTCATCAATTTTCGTCAGCTGCACAAGCACCTTTTGAACCGATTGGTCTATTTCTAGCTGTAGTTGTTCCGATATAAATTCAGGAGGTATTTGATACGCAATCAGCTATGAGCTCAATGCTTCAGGGTGATATGCATCCTCTTGTGAAGCCGATTCTTGTGACCAATAATTTTCTGGTTGTTGTTGTCGAGCTGATAGTTGGGCAAATTGCAGCCCCCGGGGCCAAGATTGTTGAACTGTCAGCTGTTGCAGATGTCGAAACATTGGTTGTGGAACTGATATCTGCAACTGGTATCCCACTTGATGATGCAACTGGACATCTGTCGGCCGTGGAACCGACGTTTGAACCCAATCCTGAACTGTTTGACCATGAATTCCTGATGAATAATAAACAGGCGAGGTCTTGAATGCCGCATTAGCTGATAATTCTGGCCGTCGATAGTATGACTCCAAGTATCCTTGCTGCTGAATTGGCTCGTAGGAGAAAATCTCTCTGTTGCGCATAAGATTCACCAGCGCTTGAGAATACGTGATTGACATCTTCAGGCTCTTTACGGAAAAATATTATATTCGTGTCCCACCGAGCGTGCCAAGATGTGTTGACACAAAAAACAGAATTAAGTTCTTCCATGACAACACGTAACGGATCCCCAGGATGTAACAAGGCGTGCCATCCGACCTGACCTGTTGATCGGCACGGAAAGAGATTGGAAACGTTAAATAGCAGGTGAATCGGCTAGAGAGCTGATGTGTATTCTGATGAAACTATATCAGCTAGGCAGCTGATACAGGGAACAAATCGGCCAAATCGGCTGATATGACGACGTAGATAAAAGCTACGCAGGTAACACCCGAAACAGATCTAATCGGCTATGTATGATGATTACAATATAATAAAATAATAAAAGCCGACAGGATGCAGTCTCAGACTGGATAATTGGTGATAAAAACTAAAGCAATAAGAATTAAGATAAGACTTGCTAATCTAGCTGATATTGGTAAATTGTGAATAAATTTAGATGAAACCACAGCGATGCGCCCGGAGGTTAAAGCTTAGAAATTACTCGGTAAAGTGGTACTCACAAGCCTGCCGGAGGTCGATTGATGCAGCTCGGCGAACTCGAAGGACGGCGCTTGAAGAAACAAGAAAACAAGAAGAATAAAAAGGGTGACGAAGTCACCGACTGGTTGAAAAGTAAAGGTTTGTATATTGATTGTGTGATAAACTATTACAATGACCCTGGGTACATATTTATACCCCGAACTTATGACTCCTGGCTAGCTAGGACTATGACTCGTACAAAACTCGCCTAATACACAATATCTAAAACTGCTTAATTATTAAGATACACGGACTCTGTTTTCCCTAATATAGAATCCTTCCCAATTAATCTCTCTCCATCGTGCATGCATAATTAGCCCGGACTCCTTTTATGGGGGCAACACGCTTCTCTGCCAATTATCCTCTTGTATAGGTGTTGGCTTGTATCTTTTTATTCTTTTGCCTTCACGCGTGTACCTTCCTTGCATGTGCTCCTCCTTCTTTATTAATCATCTTGTGCCTTGTTGACGTAGTGCTTGACGTCTTTCTTTATTGTTTGTTTAATAATTAGCTCACAAGCCGATTTGCCTTTCAACGTCTTGATGCAAGCCTGCCGATGCACTCAATGGCCGATGCTAGCCCAAATCGGCTGTATCATTCACCTTGCTGCTAGCCTCGTGCATGCATGCATGGTTTTTATTCTAATCAACCATTGGCCGGCTACTCAGCCACTGATCACTTTTGCGTCAACATGACGTAATGCCGCTATCATGCAGCACTGCTCCGTAGACCCTGCCGATTTACTTAGCTTGCCGATTCTCCTCTGCTCTTTTTTATAAAATAATCTGGCCAGAGTGCTGATTTAGCTATGACGACCAGGTTACCTCATGTAGTTCACCCATATGTGCTTAATAGCTGATCATTTGTAAATCATATGGGATTCATCGACCATCAACTGAGCCTTCTCTACCTCTAATCGACTGTGCCGCTTTTGCCTTCCGTCGGCATATCCTCCTCTGTCTTGCGCTGGTGCTCCTTTTTGACGTTGTTCTTGATATGTGTCAAAAAACAGTGTCAACACAAGCCCCCCAATTTCGGAGTATAAAGTATTTATGCTTCGAAATTCTGTAACTCCAGAACCTGTATCTTCCGACCAATGCCAACTGCTCCATGGATTTAATACCTCAATCTTTTCGACTGTGCTCTCTCATAATCAATATCTACCACAATATCTTGGCCATTATGAATAATTGAGATAACTCTGCTCTTCATTGTGCGATCGTGGTCATGATGATGGCAGAATAAATAACTTCTTTTAATCTGGCTTGCCAGTGGAACCGTGTTTGTCATGTTTGGGCATGCTTCTTCATAGCCGATTTAATCGTTGGACCCACTTCCATCAGATGAGCATGACAACTATACTTACCTTGAATCATTGTCTCTCACCAACGAACCTCTCCTTTCATATGATTCAGCCAAGCTATTTAATTTAGAAGATACTTATCTCCAATACCGAATCGTTGGGCGGCCTTCTGACGCTTCAATTTCCATGCCCCGCATAGTTTATTCCTTTCTATTTGGCCACTTAATCCAAAATTAACCGATGCTTAAGGTGACAACAGCTGTATACAACTGAGCATGCGGCCTAAGCCCAAGCCTTTGTATGTGACCAATAATAGCAAGTATTTTACTTTATGCAATTTTCTTATTATTGCTGGTACCGTAACTTGACTTCTGGAGCTGTGTCGGATTACTGCTGTCTTGAAACATGATTTTCCTTGAGCTGGCTAGATAATCCATACTCGAACAGCTGCGATGTACTGGTGCCAATGTGCATTCATTGAGGGATGACCTTTTGAGACAGGATGATCAAGTGATTTCGTTGGCAACCTTTTAGGCTTCAAATCTCCAATCATCAGCAACTGATATGCCATAGGATGAGTTTTCTAATCTCGATTCTCATAGCTGCATGATATGCGGTCTGAATATACGGTATTATGGCCGATTTGGCTAACGAAATATGCTTGCATGCCGTGAATCTTCAATTATTACTGCCTTGCATTATTGACTACACCATATTTTCTCCTTTCGCATCTTTGTGACAAAGATCAAATCCGTATCAATCTTGTCATCAGCCTATGTTTGAATATCCATTCTATTTTTGATAAATCATCCTGCAGCACGTCCCTTGCAATGAGTTACTTATAGCAAACGTCTAGCCGATTGATTATTGCCCACCAATTTCATCGGCTTCTTCCTTTGTGTCTCTGACACGTTGGACGTTGCAGGGATTGAGAGGTATAACTCCTCCACCGAACTGCCCTTTTTGTAGGACTCTACACTTAAAGTGGTGGTAAACTGATAAGATCCATCGGCCAATTGTTTATTGATGTGTCGAACCTCTTTCATCCTTAACTCCATCGATCAATACTTTGATACGTCCTGTGCAATAACCCCACATAGTTGTACGTGTGACATGCACAGGTGTTACATGTAGCCGATCACCTCTTGCTGGTGCTAACTTGGCCATGATTGTACCAGCTTTTAACTCTGTTTTATATCCGTCAATGTACGTCGATAGCAGAGTATGCAACTGAAGGAAGAATCAGTGAAAACACTATATGTGACGCAAGGCGTAATATAAATCCTTCTATCTGCATTTGGCTGATTTAGCCATACTAGACCATTCCATTGGCTATATTTTAAACTGGCTGATGTCTCCAAGATGTTTGGCTAGCATGTTTTGTTCTGTCTGTCGAACTGATCGTCTTTCTAGGAGCTGCTTAATCTTTAAGCATCGTTCAAGCTTTGCTTCAATCATCAGAAATTCCATCTTCAACCCAGCAATATTATTGAATGAATCCAGACCACATCCTCCATCGATTGTTGTGCTGATAGAATAACACTTGGTGAGCAGATATCTCCGCTTCCACAATTCAGGTTTCTTCTCCTCTGATAACAAGTATGACAGAATCACTACCACTCTTGAGCCGATTCATTCTTGAGCTATCGGCTGTGTAGCTTCGTAATGCAGATCCTGATAAATTGTGGCATCATTGTATTGTCACCCATATCATTGCTTCTGTACCATCCCCGTCGTCTCGTCACACTACGAACACATGGATGCTGTGATGCTATTGCTGCTGGCGTGTGCTGTAGTGTCAACTTTCAGCTTGTAAACCCCATATCGGTCAAGCCCCCATCGATTGTATTTGCTCCCTCCATGGACGATTTGACCGCAACTGTAATCCTCTGATTATGTATGGTGAATATTGAATATATCAGCATATACCTCTGGGCGGATGGTTATTAGATAATCTTGCAAAGTTGAAGTCTTGAAGACTGAACGTGCTGTGGTAGACAAGCTTCGTTCCTAGCTGATAGCAGTTTTGGCTGATAGATAGGCTTAGTCGATATTAGTCGTTTCATGATGTCCTTTGCCATCAGCTTATCTAGAAATAGTCGATGCATCAATTTTGATCCATGCTCCATCAACTAATCTCGAGAAAGATCGACTACCCTCAACTTTGTCAGCTATTCTCCAAATAACAGACAATCGATCAAATAAATCTGTGTGACACGAACCTCATGCATATTATGTACGTGCCTCTGAATTGGTTCTGCAGCCCAAGTGTAGTTATGTTTTGGCCAATTTGGTTGCTAGCCAGATTCCTCAATCGGCTTTTCATCTTTTCATTCGCCCATTAGTAGCCGAAAAATCAATCGGCTTGCGACAACGCTGATGCCGTTCCTTCCGTAGTCGATTTAATTTCAGGTTAGACTCTTTTATCCGCACAATCTCTAGAAATGCTTATTCATTGGTTCGTCAAAGTTTAGGTGATCTCTCAATCATCAATACCCCAGTAGAGCTGTAGAGGATTTTCGTACTATCGTAACTGTCTTGGCCAAAATGAATATCTGCTCCTTGATTCCACGCCATCACCTATCTTGATTGTAATTCTGACGCATCAGCCATAAAAATAGATTTTATTTTCTCACTGAAAAGATCAGTAGCCAACTCAAAGAATTTTCGGCTATTCCTGTATTAATATATTTTAGCCGATTACCCTACCGGCTATTGGATTGCCAGCTTCCTTCATATGTCTAAGTTCGGCCATCCAAGTGGTTTGGTGAACTTGGCTGATAAATTCTGTATTACGGACCTAGTCCTTTGCTTCTTGCTGATAGTAATCCAAACCGATGCTCTGATTGCTTATTAAAATATTTGTCTTAGACCAAGGAATAAACAGAGCAATCGGCTACGCAGATAATCGACTGATTCTCTTTCCTCCTCCTAGACTCTTATGTGGCAAATTGCAACAACCTCGTGACTTGTTTCCTCCATTAATATTTGCACTGTTCACTCCAGGAGTAAAATATTTGGATCAGCTCTTTCGAAGGTACAGCCTGAGCAATCGACTCTATAACTCTATCTGTCGATTAATTTAAATCTGAGTGTTGATTTTCCTTGTTAGTGTAATCTTGCTTCTCCTGAGCCCATGTATTGTGACTGAAATCAACCGTGGACTAGTAGCTCTCTCCATGGGCTGTAGTGACATCATCAATCTTAATTCGAATAATCATCAAGGAAATAGCTATCTGCGAATTTCTTCATAAAAGGACACGGTAGCCGATTAAAGAAATCTATCGGCTGTTTTATTTCCACGGTGATTTTATCAGAAAACCCTTCAGCCTGGTGCAATGGGATAGCGAGTAGCTTCTGGGTAGGCCATGTGCGTGCACATGATGAGCTTATTGATAGCCGATTATGCTCCCATCAGCTTTTTCGACGACTTTGAACTTGTTCTTTCCTTAGCCGATTCGAGCGTAAGCCATAGCCGATTTTAATCACACACTGAAATCCTCTACCGGCTATTACCTTGCATTTGTTTTGGTGCCAATTGATTTACTCCACTTGCCGCGTAGGGCAGTTATCAGTAGATACATACGGCGTAGGGCATTAGGCATTGTCGTAGACATGCCTGCTTGATGGCGAGTCGGCGCAGATCTGTAGTCATAGTCGTTATCGTCGGAGTAGTCGGTGATTAAGTAGTCGATGAGATCGCCGACGGTGACTTCTTCGGCGTAGTCAACAAAAAGCGGTCGTGCTCCATTGGTTGATTCTGTTGCATCTTTTATCGGTCAGTCTCTGTTTTTATCGGCTATATTTTGCATAAATCAGCTGATATATTTCATCTTGTGAAGTGTCTTGTCCGATGTGCCTGCATATGTGCCTGCATATGTGCGGCATGCATGGAACAAATAGACTTGTACGCAATGAATAAACTTTCATCCTAATTAATTCAATTACCAAGCCGATCTAAATAGAACGTAGCCGATATCTTGTCGGCTATCATCAATAAATATTCTGAGAGAATATAATAGAACTGTACTCCAAAAAAACTCATGCCCTGCCATCTAGCCGATTAGAGACATCAGCTTTAAAATTACATACGTAACTCTTCTCCACCTGGATCCCATGGAAAATAATCTCTAAGCAGTTGATACTTTTGCGTGGTAATTTTTGACTCTTGATCACCCGACTCCCATGGAAATTCAAACCCGAATGACCAATATTCCTGGGCAATATTTTTGGACAGCAAGTATTAAATATTCTGAGAAGCTATCCTTTGCCCTACTTCTGCTATCCATCCATCAGCCACTTCATCTTTCTTTAATGGCTCATCAGCTTGTTTCCCTCTATCCTTGTAGCTGGCTGGGTTTTCTTCTACGTGAATTTCCTCAGAGCTATTTTTCTTTTCTTGCTGGCTTCCATCCTGAGATTCTTTAAATAGGATCTGCACCTTGTGATCTGAACCTCTCAACTCATCAGTCATTTGTGAGGTCAAAGTGTCAGGGTCACGCACACTCTATCTTGACCAATCACCTTGAATATGTTTCTGTCAACTTCTGTCGGCTGCACAATATCAATAGCCGATTGGATTTGTTGACCAATTACTGACTGTGGTTGCGTAATGACAGTTTGATGAGCCACTAATGGTGACTCTTTAGAAGCGAACAGTGGCTGAATATCTTCTGTTTCTAAGTAACAACTTCCTTGATCTTGTGTGCCCACTTTGACCATATCAGTTGTAAATGACTTTTCATCAATTTTCGTTGGCTGCACAAGCACCTTTTGAACCGATTGGTCTATTTCTAGCTGTAGTTGTTCCGATATAAATTTAGGAGGTATTTGATATGCAATCAGCTGTGAGCTCAATGCTTCAGGGTGATATGCATCCTCCTGTGAAGCCGATTCTTACGACCGATAATTTTCTGGTTGTTGTCGAGCTGATAGTTGGGCAAATTGCAGCCCCCCGAGCCAAGATTGTTGAACTATCGGCTGTTGCAGATGTCGAAACATTGGTTGTGGAATTGATATCTGCAACTGGTATCCCACTTGATGATGTGACTGGACATTTGTCGGCCGTGGAACCGACGTTTGAACCCAATCCTAAACTGTTTGACCATGAATTCCTGATGAATAATAAACAGGCGAGGTCTTGAATGCCGCATTAGCCGATAATTCCGTCCGTTGATAGTATTGCTCCAAGTATCCTCGCTGCTGAACTGGCTCGTAGGAGAACATCTCTCAGTTGCGCATAAGATTCGCCAGCGCTTGAAATACGTGATTGACATCTTCAGGCTCTTTACGGAAAAATATTATATTCGTGTCCCACCGAGTGTGCCAAGATGTGTTGACGTAAAAAATGGAATTAAGTTATTCAACGGCAACACGTAACAGATCCCCGGGATGTAACAAGGCGTGCCAGCCGACCTAACCTGTTGATCGGCACGGAAAGAGATTGGAAGCGTTAAATAGCGGGTGAATCGGCTAGAGAGCCGATGTGTCTTCTGATGAAACTGTATCAGCTAGGCAGCTGATACAGGGAACAAATCGGCCAAATCGGCCCATATGACGACGTAGGTAAAAGCTACGCAGGTAACACCTGAAAAAGATCTAATCGGCTATGTATGATGATTAAAATATATGAAAATAATAAAAGCCGACAGGATGCAGTCTCAGACTGGATAATTGGTGATAAAAGCTAAAGCAACAAGAATTAAGATAAGACTTGCTAATCTAGCTGATATCGGTAAACTGTGAATAAATCTAGATGAAACCACAGCGATGCGCCCGGAGGTTAAAGCCTAGAAATTACTCGGTAAAGCAGTACTCACAAGCCTGCCGGAGGTCGATTGATGCAGCATGGCGAACTCGAAGGATGGCGCTTGAAGAAACAAGAAAACAAGAAGAATAAAAAAGGGTGGCGAAGTTGCCGACTTGTTGAAAAGTAAAGGTTTGTATATTGATCGTGTGATAAACTATTTCAATGACCCTAGGTACATATTTATACCCCAAACTTACGACTCCTGGCTAGCTAGGACTGACTCGTACAAAACTCGCCTAATACACAATATCTAAAACTGCTTAATTATTAAGATACACGAACTTTGTTTTCCCTAATATAGAATCCTTCCCAATTAATCTCTCTCTCCATCGTGCATGCATAATTAGCCTGGACTCCTTTTATGGGGCAACACGCTTCTCTGCCAATTATCCTCTTGTATAGGTGTTGGCTTGTACTATCTTTTTATTCTTTTGCCTTCAGGAGTGTACCTTCCTTGCATGTACTCCTCCTTCTTTATTAATCATCTTGTGCCTTGTTGACGTAGTGCTTGACCCCTTTCTTTATTGTTTGTTTAATAATTAGCTCACAAGCCGATTTGCCTTTCAACGTCTTGATGCAAGCCTGCCGATGCACTCAGTGGCCGATGCTAGCCCAAATCGGCTGTATCATTCACCTTGCTGCTAGCCTCGTGCATGCATGCATGGTTTTTATTCTAATCAACCATTGGCCGACTACTCAGCCACCGATCACTTTTGCGTCAACATGACGTAATGCCGCTATCATGCAGCCCTGCTCCGTAGACCCTGCCGATTTACTTAGCTTGTCGATTCTCCTCTGCTCTTTGTTATAAAATATTCTGGCCAGAGTGCTGATTTAGCTAATGATGACGAGGTTACCTCATGTAATTCACCCATACGTGCTTAATAGTTGATCATTTGTAAATCATATAGGATTCATCGACCATCAACTGAGTCTTCTCTGCCTCCAATCGACTGTGCTGCTTTTGCCTTCTGTCGGCATATGCTCCTCTGTCTTGCGCTGGTGCTCCTTTTTGACGTTGTTCTTGAAATGTGTCAAAAAACGGTGTCAACAGTGTTGACGGTTGATATTTGCCATTTTTATGGCCGTCAACTCCTGCAAATTGGAGCATGAATTACACATTCACACTAGAATAGGAGCTTAAACTTATACTTTCCACCAGTGTCGATGTCTATTCGAATGCAGGTATTTAGCATAAGAAATGGGAGGAATCTATGCACTTTCACTCCACTCCAATCCAAGGCACTCAAATGCTGGCCAATCAGAGGCTGTCACATGGATTCTCCTGGATCCATGATGTCACCAATCCATGTGAGGGACTCTCGACGAATCATATGCTACCACGTCAGCATCACATGGATCCATGGGCCCACTTTGCCAACTAAACCGCCAGGAAACATGCCATGCACGGAGGAGAAGCACTAGGGCCCACATGGAAGCGAGCCAGACAAAGCACACTCCACATGGAGTGCCGGGAGCTTCGGCCGACCCTAGGATCGGCCGAACCGACCTAGGGTCGGTTGATCTCCCCCCTCCACGTGTTGCTTGCTCATTGGTCCTTGGCTGCTTCCCCGAGTGTTTTGGAGCACTTGGAACCTCGGAGCAAGCCACCTCCTTGTCTATAAATAGGAGGGGAGGGGCTCCATTTCACACACACCACCAAGCTCTCAAGTTCCACTTCTCTCTTGTGTAGCTCTCTCTCCCTCTCTCTAATTCTGGCCATGAGAGGTGATTCTCACATCTATGTGGTAGAATGGTGATGAGGAGAGATCTAGATTAGGATTAGTTGAGAGGTAGAGTAGGGGTGAGGAGTGAGTTGATGTCCTCGTGGATGCGTGTTCATCATTTAGATCAAAGTGAGTATTTTAGCATTTCTTATTTAGACTATATATAGTGGACATCATGCATGATTGATTTGTTCTTGTGTTCGTGGCTCGTTCATAAGTTAGAGGCTTGTGTTCTTCATGGCACAAGGCTTCGATCCTTTAGAGCCAGAGCACTAGTTCATATACTTGTTTGCATGCTCTGATCCTGTTTAGCTAAGTAAGTCCGTTGTATCTCGTTTAGCTGCATCCATAGCTTCCTTTCTACTCCGTAGTTCAATGAATGATAAGATGAGCTGAATCCGATCTTTCCCTTGTTCGTGGGACCGTATCTATACGGTTGCTATAGTGTAGTTAGCGGGTCGACAGACGTAACCGTACTATAGTATTTTATCTGGGGTACAGACGTGGTGTCTTGACCCTGGTTTTCCTACGAAGACCACGTACGATCGCAGCGTAGAGGTAGGCCGTAGTGGTGACAGCCTGTTGGACCCTTTGTCAACCCTCTACGTCGCGTACCGAGTTGGGCTCGCTTGCCAGTACTTTGAAGTGCTGTCACCCCGCGGGGATGACTGAGACCTGACAGATGCATCTTGAGAGCTAAGTCCCTTAAGGAAGTGCTTCTTGTATCCCGATCTATCCCAGCGAAAGCTGGTGTCCTTGGATAGACCCACTCTGGCTACTCTCCGTCCTAGGAACAAAACTCGACGGGAATACTCATTCTCCTCGGGAGAAGTGCTACAGCGGTGTATCCGTGTGCTTGCGGATTCGTTCGCACTCGTCAGTGTACCCGGGAGTTTCTTACACGCTCACGTTACCACGGCGCCTAGTGTTGAGATTAAGAAACACCAACAAACAGTCTCATCAAGGAATAGTCGAGTACTCCCAAATATTTAACCAAAAACTCTCATTTTCGGGTAACAGATAGAATTCTTCACAAGATACAACTTTGGTATTCAACTTAGATCCAGATTTGATCACAACCAGCGTCATTAATTCATCTGACAAATCGCTGCGAGAAGATGTTCATCCATAGCATTACCTCGATGCCGAGTGTGGGATCACCATAACACAAAACATGGAGTTACAATGTAGCCTTGCTGCGCAAGAGCGTACTCCTAGGTCAGCCTATCCCAAAAACCATCCAAAAAGCGGCTGCACACCCTAGAGTATGTCCTTCCTACTACAACACTCATACACCTCCTTACTCTATTACAAGCGTAGCGGCTTCCAACTGGGTGACAAGCTAGCCCTAGGTTCGCCTTCTACTTATTTGGCCTATCCAAGTTGAAGAAAGCTCAAGGTGAGGCAGGTCCAGACTCTACCCCGGATTCTCCTTGAGTGTCCTCCGGATTTCCTTCCTCTTCTGGTCCAGGAATGACAGGTTCCGGAGGTGGCACTGCTACAGCTTCCAGTTGATTCTCTAGTTCAAACATATATTGGTCATTATGTTGTAACATGAAATTCTGTTCGTGAATAGTTTGACCCAATTCACGTATTCTTGCCTTATCCTTGCGTCTTCTTTTCTTGAGAGTGGCTATCAGTGCTCGGGCTTCTTTCAACTCTTGTGTGGTATCTTTCACTTAATTAACTTGTTGCCTATAAACTTGGTGTCTATAGAATACACTTTCTCCCACCATCCGTTGATAGGTGTCATACATAGCTTTGGAGAAACAGACTGAGGTAACAAGATTAGGACTATAGTGAGCGTTGCCCTGAGTGGTAAGAAAAGCTTCACGTTCAACCCATTGTCCAGGGTGTTCTTCCTCTACAGGAATTACCTTGGCTGCAGTACAAGCTACCGATGCAGAATGCTTCCCACAAAAAGTGGTGAGGGCTTCAAGAGCGGCCTTTTGCACGGTGCTAGCCCGTGTCAAGCCCTGGGCTTTACATTCCCATATTTCCCAATCGGGATTTGGCAGGCAATCAGAAATCTTCACCTTCACTTCCCAATGAAGGATCTATCTCGAGGTCATGAACTCACGCCCCATGTACTCTGGATAAGTGGTGTATCCAAAATCCTTCAAGGTGTCCCACAAAAGTGCAGGGAATCCACCCTCCTCGAGGCAGTTCAAGTGAGTCCACGCCTGCGCATCAACAGTCATGGATCCGGGGTTGGACATCTGGATAAACTAACGAACGTAAGAATCCAGACGAATAAATGTGCGCAAGGAATAGATTCTCATAGCGATAGAAAGAGAGTCGCATACAAAAACCCTACTAAAGATTTCAAACTTTGAACAAGGCCTCAAGGAGGTACAGAGGAACAAGTCTGATCCTTATGTGGGTAAAACTGCGGTGGCCATCTGTACAAAGGTACAAGGTATGCCAGAGCTCGAAACGAGGGTAACATACAAAATGGCATAAAGTTCTGGCAGTCATGAACAAAAATTCATAACTCAGAAACTATGGCCCCAAAAATTTTCAAATTTTTGTAACAACTAAGCAAGGTTATGAGGCACATTTTTGGTATGCAAAGGTTGATCTAGAAAGATTAGGAAGGTGCTCAATTTAATCAAAAGTTTAGAGTAGGTCCCCAGGAAAAACAGCATGACAGAGGTTCATTATTTTGATCATAACTCGAGATCTATAGAAGCTATGACCATGAGATTTTGGCAGCAAAAACTAGATTAGATATGAAGCAACTTTGGTATAGATCATCTAGTCAATTTATTCTTAGAACAGGGGGGCAAAAATTAAGCAAACAGACCATCAACTTGAGGACGAAACAACAAGCAAGCTATACCTGAGAGGCTATACTAAAACATTGAGATAGCAAGGTAGCACCTAGAGAGCATACAACACGTATGTTGGTATATTTTATGGTTCAACCATTTTTAACATGATGCAAAAGTGTCACATACGACCTCCCAAGGCGATCAAGCCAAAAATCGAAGTTAGGGCCGGTGGAAAGGCTTATATACCTGTCTCCCTATAATAACTAGTCGAAGCTACACGTTGTTCACATAACAACTTACGAAACGGGGTTAGTGTACCTGCAGAAAAGAACATTCCATGCCAGCACATCACGGAAGCGTACACAAACATTACCATTCACTATAAAATGGCACCCATGCATTTATGTTGATGGTTCAAAACCGTGTTGAAGTTCACCGCAAGCGTACGGGTGACTTGGTGCTTTTTTCACCAAGGAGGGTCCCCAAGGTTTGTCAATCCGTGGATCGGAAGCAAACCACTAAGGTTCTCTACCTTATCTAGTCAATCTAACCTAACATATAGCATTGATTGCATACATAGGATAAACCTTGATAGATATGAGTTGTGGCACAAGGTTGATCACATCCAAGAACATCGGCTTGGGTAAAGCTCCACTGAAGGGGTAACTTGGCCTATTGTCTTCTAGTTGTAGTTCTAGCTAAACGAGCAAACAAACAAGCATCTCATCTAAAGCATCCTTAAACTCCTACCTCCGGCCTACCTCCCGAAAACATCCGCCTTTCAAGGCCCTCATCCTGTCACGATGCGCCCTTATTCATGCGGGGAGTCTAAGGGCACGCTCAAGAGAAATGTGTCTACAAACCATCAAGGGTCGACATACTAGATCTAATCACCATGATTACATAAAGCATGCTATGTAGCCTAACCTTGCATTAGACTAAGGAACAAACATATTCGCGATAGGTAGAAAGTATGAACGGAGACATGGAATCGCTTAAAAGATCGGATGACAAGTTTGTCTTGCTCACATGAAAGTATGCATTACACCATCAGCACCGAGGCCATACCTATGATGACGTATGCGTAGCTCCAGAACTCCACCATGGCTCAACCTCGCAAGGCGGCCATGGCGGCTAGGGTCGGCCTAAGCCATCTCCTAGACAACTTCGAGGACTCGCGGCCACCGTTGTCTCCCTCTGGTGCTTGCTTCTAGGTTTCCCCGAGATATTGTGGATGGATGTGGCGGCCGTCGGAGGCAGGGGATATAAATGAGCCGAGGAGCATCTAGGTCAAAGGGCATCGCGAACTGGGCTGAAAACAGGCCAGGCCGGTCGGCATGGGCCGACCGGCCTAGGGCCTTTTTGGCCCGGTTCGGCCCCATCTTTCACCACGATGCTTCTCACGCTATCTTGAATATTTGCCGAACTTCATGTGGGTCCTTGACGTCATTTTCCCCGCGGTTTGGATAAGGTTACTTGGCGCGTGAACTCCCGCATCTTTTGTTTAGGTCCTCGGAGTTTCACAGCTTCATGCTTCGGTCCTTGGGTCATTTGGAGTCATGTTCACTTTGTGTCTTGACTTGTGCCGGGCTTCGTGGTCTTCTCATAAAGTGCTCGATGAACTCTACCCGGAAGTCCTCATTTAGGTGTTTAAATCCTGCGTAAACAACATACTCCAAAAACCACATACAAGTGTGAACTTGTTACATCATTAGTATGCCTAGTGGCGGGTTAGTTTCAATTCAAAGCTCAAACAAAAGTGTAACAAGTGCTCTTGGTTGACAGAAATCGACCGTCAACAATTTAGCACTGCATGGACAGCGCCCAACCTGAGACATGCCCCTTTTGAATGGAGGATGTCCCCCTTCGCATGTTCGTAATGCGGAATCATGCACACGTCTAGCAAAATGTGGCGACATCACAACCCATGACATGTTCATCTTGAATAGAACATGCCATCCTTCGCATGGCTTGCATACGGAAAGCACACATATAAAACACATGAGCATCCAACCGAGAAGATTGGATCCGTGGAATGGATTGCCCTATCAACCCTCTCATACTTGTGATGCGGCACAGCACACATATGAAACACGTGGCTTAATCTAGTTTGGTTGTGCAAGAAAGTAAGTCTGACATAAAGTAAAGTGCTGGAAGTTAGCAAGATAAACCATAGATTATTAAGCCACCTTAAAGAACCCAAAATTCCCTCTTGGGCCTCTCGTCTAAATCATTCCTTAACGATCCAACATATTTTCAAAATCCAATCAATTTGGGAAAGTTTTATTATAAAACATGTGATTAGTCTTAATCTAATTACTCTGCTGTATATGGATGCTCTGGTACCAATTGTTACAACCCCACTAGAGATAATTCCGTACTATCGCCTAAACCACTCCATTTGGTCATTAAGCGATAATAAGGAACCATCATGTTGAGTGTTGCCGGGTCAAAGCCCGGTAAATCACTTGTAAAACACACAGAGGATCGAAACATATACATTAAAACTCTCACGAAGGAGAGTCCAGAGTATCTTACAAATTAAATCCAAATCTTCCACGTAGAGTCATTTATTTCAAAGCATGGTTCATGACATGATAATAAAAAGGGTCAGAGTTTTAAAATAGCAGAAATAACTAAGCAACACGATAATCATCATAGGAGGTCGTCCATGATGATCTTCCTCAGCGTCTGACACCCACTACAGCTCCCAGCCGTGGGGTATCTCACCAGGTCAAACAACTTCACCTGAAAACAACATATATAGCAAGGCTGAGTATATTAATACTCAGCAAGGCTTACCCGTCTAAAATAAAAGACTTAACCTCTACTAATGCAAGGCTTTTGGCTAGTGGGTTTATTTTGCCAAAAAGCTACTAAGGAGTTCATCCTTACTTTCAATATTTTAGCTCAAGTTCTAGTGAATTAAATCATTACTAGATAAGCAACTATTGCAAGCATGAGTTGTACAACACAATTAAGCATACATCAAGTTTATCCATATTCCATCATAAAGGGATCACAATGGCCAGTTGAGTAAGCAATCTCGGATAATGGTGAGAGGCTGACAATCGATCAACTAATAACCTTGCAAGGTGAACCTAAACACATGGGAGAATGTACTCACAATGAGTCCACCAACCAGGCGGTTCCCGTCATTCCTCGGATTAGGATCAGATGCCACAGTCCTAGGTACAAGGCTATCTGGTCCGCCTCACACTAGCGTCCAGACTCACACATGTACCACAGGTAGCTAGCCTGGGGCCGCAACCCAAGATTAGTAGCCTAAACTTCCCGCACCGCATCATTCAGGTACTAGGCTTATCGTTCCCATTACCGACAAATGTTTAGTATGTTCAAACGCTTAATCTCTTAACCACTGGACCGGAGCCCATAATCCCATGCTCTTACCATGTGAGCAATCCAATTTATCAAATCTTATGATTCCAACATAAGAACCTATTCTCGCGAGTGACGTACATCACTCGACTTGTACCGGGTCCTTAGTGCATAGCAACTAGCGACCTAGCATACTAGTAAGAGAACATAGATACTTAAGGATCATGCAACTAGGGTTTCAATTCAACTCCTGAACGTAAATGCACAAAGATAATCAATGATAAATTCAGAAATTTAAAAAGGAAACACATAGGTCAATGATGAACCGGGGCTTCCCTTTCGAGCAGATGTTAGTCTAACTAGGCCTTTGGCCCTTCCAAACTTTGGTTTGGGTCTCACTATGCTCCACGACGTTCACTCCTTCCTCGAATGGTCCGTCACCTTGTTCCCGGAACGAGTTCGTCGCTACCGGCAGAAGGTTATACACGGAGGATGCATATGCAAGAATTAATCAGTGAATTTTAACTTAACTAATTACAAATAGCATATGACAACATGGGGGCATGGTTGACCACATTCATCTAGATAAATATATACTCATCATACTCTTCCTATAAAGAGAAAGGTAGGCACAATTTATTAAACCTTTGCTTTGATGGTGATTGTGTGCACATTTATTTAATTACATTAATTTTTCTTCACAAAGCAACCAGGTTGGTTAAAAGGTGAATTACAAGGGGTTTAACTTAGGTGAAACACACAATTGGGTTTAGAGACTTTCTTCAGTGCGGTCGGCATAAAGTGACGTAAAGGATTGTTAAGCCAATCATGTTGCGACAGGTGGCACCATATTTTCGGGCACGCGTAAAGGTGCGGAGAAACCTTCGAGGGTAGTACCGTCATTTTACAACCGTGGTCTATTGGGTTCCTTGCACACAGCCACCGTGTTTATCCCCGCTCCCCGGAGAAGAGAGCAGGTACGGTGCAAAGTGCCATGGATTACGCACCACGCCGGTAAGTTACGCATCAACGAAGGAGCTTCAGAAGGGTTAGGTTGGTGGTCAGGCGCCACCGCCGGAGTGTGTCATTTTTACTCTCAACAGCATTGGTTACGTCGTCGGTCTCGTGCCTTACGTGCGTAAATAATGGTTACGGCAGGAATCACCTTTGTGCATGTGGAACAGATGATCCAAAATTCTTGGTTACACGAAAACACTGATGGGTTACGTATACGATGCGTAATCCATTGGGAAAGTGAATGATACAAGACCTCATCACAGAAGATCCAAAATTACTAGGTTACGCAAAAACTCTACTGGTTACGTATGATGTCATCGAAACAAATTCCTAGCATATGAGCACAGAAGATCTCCTGTGTCGTAATTGTATACGTCATTAGTAAATCAAGTGATAATATGATGGGCCTGGGCCATCTAGTACGGGCCACGTAGTTGGCACATGTATTTGGTGTCTGTATTACTAATGAGCCCTTTGTACTGATAATAATTAGGTATACAGTTAAAAAATGGTTTTAGTGGTATGACCTCATTCTTCTTAATAAATACACGAACTTACATACTATTTGACTTGGTACCAGTATAATTTCCTGAAATAACTTTCGTATCCTCCGCCGCTGAGGCCGTCAAAGACTACATTGTTTTAGGAAAAGAGTCCTCCCAAAACTCGCACGGATGGAGGCGGCGGGGACGCGCTCCCACGCCACAACAAATTCTTCCCCTGCCGCTCTCCATGAGGCACAGAGGAAGGTCGCGCACATTTAAGAGCACCGGAGATGATGAGGACATCCCAGCCGTACGTAACCCAGCTCCCTTGGTTATACAAGATGCATCGCGAATTACACCAAGTCCACCTTGGGTTACGCATGAAGATTGAAGAATCAAACGCAAGCGGTTAGGCAGGAACAAGCATTGGATACACAAGCACATGTGTATGAAGGACAGGTTAGAAGCAGCCATGCTAAGAAACTCCAACAAGAGGTTAATCAGTGAATGCTTTAAGTTCCTCTCTGTGTTACATTGCAATACTGATGAGAGTCATATACTACCTTTACTAGTCTTGTACTTTATTCCTAGTCAGGTTTACAAGAGTTACATAGAAGACACATAGGGTTACATGGAGGACACCAAGTTCGCTGCCTAAGCTGAGAAGGATTAATCACACAAGACTCTGGGTTACATGAGAAGCTTCACGTCCAACTCTGTACCATCATATTGCTGAAATACTTCTTGAAATCTGGAATTTATATCGGAAAATTCTGTACATCTAACAAGTTGCGTCGTGGAGTAGTTTGAAGCTCCTTCAAGTCTAGATTCCAATGCAACAAACAGTGCATCATTTGGACTTCCGAGCTAGGAGTTATGGCAAAATTACTTAAGGGTGCGCAGAAGATTGGAAAAACACGCGTGAACTGAGGTATAAACTAACCAGCGACCGAAAACCGATCCGAAGTTGTGACAACCCGCCCAGGAAAATACCGTACTATCACCTAAACCAATCCACTTTGGTCATTAAGCAATAATAAAGTATCATCCTGTCGTCAGTTGCCGGGTTAACGCCCGGTGAAATCACTTACATAGCAACAAGGATCGACATATATGCATTAAAACTCACGCGAAGGCGAGTCCAGAGTACATCACATGATTAATCTCCAAAGCTACCCTGAAGGGTTTAATTATTACAAACTGAAGTCTTTAACATGAAAACGAAGTTCAGAGTTTTGAAAACAGCGGAATTAAACTAAACGGCGCGAGGAGCATCACAGGAGGCCTGCCATGATGCCTTCATTCATCGTCTTCCACCCACTCCAGCTCCCAGCCAGGCGGGATCTCTCCAGGCCACACATCAGCAAAAGCATTACCTAGAACAATAGATTACAGCAAGGCTGAGTATACTAATACTCAGCAAGTCTTACCCATCGGTGACAACTACATCACCAACTCTAGACATGAGAGGTTTTTGGCCACTGGGGTTTCTTTAGCTGAAAAGCAACAAAGAGTATGTCACAGCCTACCCCCCTTAAAAAGAATCTCGTCCCGAGATTCGAAAATCCAAGGACAAGGTAGGGGCGACTGGTTTCCCACGATTTCTGACCTACCTTGGGGAGCAATCCACGAGGTGATTATAGGTCGAAGATCATAACCATCATCGATTCAAGGTTGATCCAAGAGTAGTCCAAGGTGACAAGTCATGGAGAGCTTTTGCAGGGAGTTTACTTGCGGATGCAAGCGAAAAGTATGGAGAGATAAATTGGTATAGGAACTTCCGAACGATCTTGCTCACATGCTATTTAACCTATGAAATTGGGTGGTACCGACTCGTTACATTATGGTGCAATGACTTTTAAAAGTTTGCGTGATGCACATGCTCCTGAAGACACGATGCACATGCTCATGCGATATGGTGCTCATGATGCATGTTAGCATGTCTCGGTTACCCACAAAATGAGTTAGTGATCGAGATGGCAAACATCGGTTGAGAAGGAGTATGCGTGGCGAGTCGCATTCTCACAACCAAGATACCTAGCGCGCTCCTAGTGGAAATCATGTGGCTGCAGCGCACATGATGCCCTAGGCTCCGTCGCGGCACCTTTGGTTATGGTACAATAACATCACCAATCATAGAAGGATAGAGTAGGAGATATTGAAACATTCCATGTGTATGCACGTTAGTTCACCCAAGGTTCCCAAATGCACGTGCTATGCAAATGCATGCCAAACAAGTGACTTTTTTTATTCAAAATATTGTGAGCAAGACCAGGAAGAATAAATTCATGATTGAAAGATCGAAGTAATCACGACCAGGGCATCAACACAAGGAATAACTTAGTGCTCCAACATGTATAAACTCAAGGGGGTTTGGAAGGGATACATGTCGATGGAGATAACATTTTGACAGGCGGAGATGATAACTGAAGATTGAACTCGAAGATCAAGACATTACTCAAATGACATGGTAGAACAGAAAAAGTTCTTTTCTCAAGCTGGGCAAAACTGGGGTAGTCATGTGTACAAAGGCACAATCATATGTTAGAACTCGAAGCGAGCATACATACACATTGACATACCGTTCTGGTAGTTGTGAACAAAAATTCATAACTTAAAAACCAGAACCCCAAAAATTTCTCAAATTTCACCAGCAACTCCGTAAGGTTTTATGCACAAATTTGGTATTCAAAGGTTGAGCTAGATCAATTAGGAACAAGGTCGAAAGATGCAAAGTTCAAAGTCCTGTCCTCTGAAAAACAGCATGACCAAGGTTCACTAAAAAGGGTATATCTCGGAACCTACAGAAGCTATGACCATGAAATTTTGCGAGCAAAAACTAGATTAGATATGGAGCAACTTTGGTATAGATCAACTAGTCCCAACATTTTTAGAACATGGTGCAAAAATTCAAACTAGCAGGCATACAGATTTTTGGACAGCACAACACCTATACATGAGAGGTAGAGCTAGAACACCAAAAACCACACACTAGCAAGATATTCCCTTAGAGAGCATACAATTTTTGTTTTGGGTCCATTTTTAAGTTGTTATCGATTTTTACATGATGCAAGACGTCATATTCGTCCTCACATGGCGATCAAGCCAAAAATCGAAGTCAGTGCTGGTGGCAAGGCTTTTATTCGTCTCTCCCTATAATAACTAGTCGAGAACTATTCGGTACTCACTTAGCGACTAACGAAGCGTTGTTATGTACCTGCAGAAAAGAACCTTCCGTGCCAGTACATCACGGAAGTGTCCACATACAGTACCGTTCACTTATAGAAACGGTATCCATGCGTCAAACCGCTGCATGGACAGCGTCCAACCTCAGACACACTCCTTTTTGAATGAAGCGGATCCTTGCCTCGCATATTCACAATGCGGAACGTCCACGTATGGCGGAACGTGGTGAGACACAGACGCGACGGTGGGTTCCCTTTGGATTAGGTTCCATCCATCCCTCACATGACTTCCATGCGGTACCACCATGTATAGCAAAACGTGATGAGACGCAGACGCGACGTGGGTTCCCATTAGAATAGGTCCCATCCATCCCTCACAGGATTTTCCTGTGGTACCACCACGTATGGAAAAACATGATGAACTAGTATGGTTGTACAAAAAGTAAGTTCTGACAGGAATAAAATGTGCTGGGGGTTAGCAAAATAAACCATAGATTAATAAGCCACCTGAAAGAACCCAAAAAGAATTCGCTCTAGGGCCTCTCGGTCTAATTCATCCTTAACGGACCAACGTATTTTGCAAATCCAAACAATCTTGGCAAGTTTTATTCAAAAACCAGTGATTAAAGTTGCTAATTATGCTCTGGTGCATATAATTGCTCTGATGCCAGCTGTGACAACCCGCCCAGGAAAATACCGTACTATCGCCTAAACCAATCCACTTTGGTCATTAAGCAATAATAAAGTATCATCCTGTCGTCAGTTGCCGGGTTAATGCCCGGTGAAATCACTTACATAGCAACAAGGATCGACATATATGCATTAAAACTCACGCGAAGGCGAGTCCAGAGTACAGCACATGATTAATCTCCAAAGCTACCCCGAAGGGTTTAATTATTACAAACCGAAGTCTTTGACATGAAAACGAAGTTCAGAGTTTTGAAAACAGCGGAATTAAACTAAACGGCGCGAGGAGCATCACAGGAGGCCAGCCATGATGCCTTCATTCATCGTCTTCCACCCACTCCAGCTCCCAGCCAGGCGGGATCTCTCCAGGCCACACATCAGCAAAAGCATTACCTAGAACAACAGATTACAGCAAGGCTGAGTATACTAATACTCAGCAAGTCTTACCCGTCGGTGACAACTACATCACCAACTCTAGACATGAGAGGCTTTTTGGCCACTGGGGTTTCTTTAGCTGAAAAGCAACAAAGAGTATGTCCTTACTTTCAAGATTTTAGCACAAGTTCTAGTTGGTTATTCTTTGCTAGGTTAGCAAGCTAGAGCAAACATAAGTTATGCAATACAATTAATCAAGCATAATATTCACAAAGTTCCATCATTAGGGATATCATGGCCAGTTGGATAAGTAGTCTCAGATAACAGTGAGAGGCCGACAACCAGTTGATTTAAACCTTGCAAGGTAGACCTAAACACACGGTAGGGCGCCCCCGCGAGGACAACCACCAGGCGGTTCCCAAAAGTCCTCAGTTCGGGATAAAAGGCCACAGTCCTCGGTACAGGCTATCTGGCATACCCCGCGAGGCACCCAGAATCACACATGCACCACCGGTAGCTAGCCGTGGGACGCATCCCAAGATTAGTGACGGTAAAATCCCTTACCACCTCATTAAGGTACTAGGCTTACCGGTCCCATTCCCGACAAGTGCTTAGTACGTTCAAACACTTACCCCACGAAAGCCATTGGACCGGAGCCCACATCCCATGCTCTTACCACATGAGCAATCCATTTATAAAGATCTTATGATTCCAACATAAGAACCTATTCTCGCGAGTGACAAGCATCACTCGACTTATAACGGTCCTATAGCATAGCAGCTATCGACCTAACATACTAGTATAGACATAGGTACCTAGGGATCATGCATCTAGGGTTTCATTCAACTCCTGAACGTAAATGCGCAATCATATCAAACATAATTGCATAATTTTAAAAAGACAGGGTTAATGATCCGGGGCTTGCCTTCGCTGGCAAGGTTGGCCTTGGGCCCTTCTGGACCTTGGTCCAGGTCTTGATCTATGTCCACGTACTGCAGTTCTCCGTCAGCTCCTCCGTCTCCTCCTTCCGGCACACGCGTACAGCTATCGTCGGGAAGATCTACACGAGGATGCAATGCAGGATTTAGTTGGCGGTTTTTAATTCAATTAATTACAATCAACAAATGACAACCATGGGATGCATGGTTGACCACATTCACCTAGATAAGAATACATTCAGCATACTCTTCCAAAAAGGAACAATATGCAGTTCTTTATTAATTATTCTTTTGATAGTGACTGTGTACACATTTATGTAAATAAATTAATTAAATTTCACAAACAGCAAGGGTTCGGTTTTAAGCCCCTAATTTAGCTAAGCAACAAATTAACGAAGTCATGAAAATGCAAGGATGATTTCTTTCTAATTAATCTAATATGCATCCTATAAGCACTCAACTTTTAATTGCAAGCTAAAATTATAAAAACAAGGACAAGGGTACCTTACTGGCCCTAAAGACCCTACACATGCTACTGGACCAAGGTCTAACTTTAAAAGAGCCACAATTAAATTATACCAAAAATAACATTTCCTAGCTACCAAAAATAGGAGAAATGCATAAATAAATAAATAAAGTACTTCTGCACCCCATCTCACTCCTACATCACCTCTGACCTAAAACAAGTCTAGTAAACCAGCATGCACATCACAAACACATTTGAAATTTGAACTATGCATTTAAATGTAAATCTAAGCATAAATCAAGATTAAATATTTTTATCAGAGATAAAATCGTAATAAATTAAGAAAAGTTGCATCTAGATATAAAATGAACATATCCACAAGTTGAGCACAAAAATCGATTTACATTTTGCTATAAAAATCATTAAGACAGGAATGGCATAAATACAAAGTAATTCATATAAAAAGATATACACAGTAAATTTGTGCAATTTTTGGTACAGGAGCTAGGAATAACATAATACACAATATATCCAAAATTCGTCTACAGAGCACATGTAGATTTTGAGATACAACAGATCTAGGTTTTACAGTTTTGTATTTTTCATGCAAAAACTATCAGCAAAAACTATGGTCATGCTTTACAAAAGTTCTTGTGTTTTTCACAAGTAATCCAAAAAAATTGAGGTTGAATTTTTATGATTTTTGTATGATTTTCTACGGATTTTACAAGAATCAGCAAAACAGCCTACACTATTGAAGATACTTCTTGCAAGCAGGTCCCTGGAAAGAATCTAGGATTCACAGATATGCCCTCGAGGCAACTTTCCTCACACCCATGCCCTTGGCGGCGGCGGCGAGTTCGCCGGCGGTGAGGGGCGGGCGGAGGTGACAAACAAGCGGCACGGGCTCGCGATTCAACGCACCTAGGACCGATTGGCGGCCGGGGTCGAGGTCGGGAGTGCTCCGATGAGCTCCGGCGGCGAGACCGGGGCGGCGCGTCCGCCTCGGCCCAAATTCCGGCGAGGATCGGCGGAATGCGGGACAAGAAGCGATGGCACGAGCTCCGGTGGGGTCCAGATGAGGCTCTAGGATGGTTGAGCGGCCGTGGTTGCAAGCGGGAGGCGGTTCGGCTCGGCGGCGGCAATGGCGCCAGCGCCGGAGCACGAGAGACGGCGGGGAGGGGCTCGCACACGCGAGGGCCACGGTAGGGCTCCTTTTATAGGCGCGGGGCGCTCCAAGACGTCGCCTAGAAGCAAGGAGGAAGGCTAGAGGGGGTCCGGCCGCGGTTGGGGCGCGCGCGAGGGGGACCGGCCGGCGAACGGCACGGCGGGGCTCGGTGTGGCGCTGGTGTGGTCGACACGCGGTGGCACGGGCGCCAAGGTCGCTCGGGGCACGTGTGGCCTCGGCTTGCGCGCCTCGGGACGCGCGGCCCGGCGTGGGGGACCCGGACGCCGAGGCGTCCTGGATGCCACGCGGCGGCGTGCGCGCGCGAGCGGGCACGCCCAGCGCGGGAGCGCGGCGCGACGTCGCCCGATTCAATTTCGTCTGTCCCTGTTTGACTGCGAGTAACTCCAACATTTTGAACTGAAGTGTACTGCAGCGTAAATAACAAAGTTGTAGATCGACAACCCCTCTACAAAGGCCGCCCTATGTTTTTCTCAATGGTTTGAGCATAATTTGCAGGCAAAGTTACTGGTTTCTCACGGCACTGATGAATAGTGTTTACTGCAGTTGACCAAGTTTTTCACCCTTTTACACTCAAAATTTGAAATGCCACCCAAAAGCAAAGTTGTATCCCTCGAAAAACTGGACAACTTTTATATTGGGAGATTTTGAAGTGTTTAGGTGAAATTTGGAGAACGCGGCAAAAGTTCCAGAGGAAGTTCAAAGACATAGGGGTTTGACCGGGGTTTTGACTAGGGTTTGACCACAAGGGTGTGTGGACTTGATTATGAGGGTCATTAGGGCTTGTTGACTCGGTTTTTGAGGTGATGACCCAGGTTGACCAAGGTTTGACCAACGTCAGCAGGTTTGACTCGGCTGATTCGGTCATTAGCACTAATGATGCTAATTAAAAACCTGGGGCGTCACAGAAGTACCCTTACAAAAACCGAAATGCCGATCCGAAAAAGTCAAAATACATGACCGAAAAATGTTCCATGGTCTTTTCGGGTTTCCACGCCCCGACCCATCAGATTGTTGGGTCGGGTCAGCCCCGGTATTTCGAGATTCGGGACAAAACTCCGACCCGTCACGTGGTTGGGTCGGGTCGGGCTTGTCGGGTTGTTTGGGTCATGAATACCGACGATGATGCCCGCGCGTCAAGCGCCTCGGAGTCTATCTGGTCCTGTGTATTCTTTTCTTTTTCTTTTTTTTTTGCAAATTGTGGGATTGGAGCATGGTCGCTGTCGCTGTATAGAATTGGGGGTGGTAGATAGCTACTATGCTACAACGCAATATTAGCATCAGAAGTTTGACGCTAAAAATATAGAATCACTGTTGAACTGTTGATCTTGTGGAAGAATTTTGTATTCCTGTCTGCTTGAGGCACCCATTGCTTCTTGTATCTTTGCTTGTGCTATTCAGTTTGCTTTTGGAGTAGGTGATGGTGTTGGAGGGTGAGATTTTGTTCTTGAGAATTGTTTCTTGTCTACCTCCTGCGTAACAGACTGGGTACAGGTTACGCAGGGCAGTGCGTAATAACCAAATCTGTGTTGCAGGAGCCATGCAAAATGGATAGTGCGTAACCGAGGACGTGGCTAACCGAGCGCGTGCGTGCAGGTTACGCGCATAATTGACTCTGGACCGTCCTACCATCGTATTACAAACAAACAAACATGCTTCCATTCACTGTAGAGCGGCATTGGAAATTAGGACTTGAGCTCTATGCCATTGGTTGTATTTTTTGATGAGCTCTATGCCATTTGTTGCATTTTTTGAACACTTGTCATTAAATAAACACTTTTTTAGATGTATCATTAAGTAAACACTTATGTACTCATTTATTATAGAAATAGCTATCTGGGTTTTGTACTGGGCCTGTGTGCCTAACTCCTTGTTGGGTTGAGCCCATGTAGGCATCGATGATGAATCATTCAATGCTAGTTCTTTTATTTGACCATGGTTAAGCAGCAGGGCCGTCCTAGGGGGGTGGGCCCATGAAAGAGGGGGGCCCATGGTGTATGTATTTGTAGAGTGTTTACTATATGTATTCTGCACATTGCGATGAATATTCAAAAGCTCATATATATGCATGTTGTCCCTTTCCGAGGATTAGCTTGTTGTCGCCTCCTATTTCAGTATTTAGCTATTCTTTTTTGCTTTCAAAATATGCCGCAAGTTAACTCTTTCGTTGTACCATAAACTTTAATCGTCGTATTTCAGACTTGTTTGGCATGATTCTTGCAACGACGCGAAGCCACCAGCTTGCAACGACGCAGTGCCGGCCACTCGAAGCAGGCGGCCTTGACGTGCATCATAGCACCGCCCCTGCCAGTCGAAACCACAGCACCGAACCCAAGAGATAAGCCTCACCACTGGGCCTCCGGCGAACATTGCTGCACTTATAACTCAGCCACCACCACCATCTCTACTTGCTTAGCACAGTGCATGGGGAAGAGAAGAAGATGTGGTCGATGGAATGTTAGCAGCAGGTAGTAGGGAAGGGATTGGAGAAGGGAATCAGAGGGGAAACAGTAGGAAACCGAGATCAGGAAGAAGACAGAAGGGGAATCGAGAGGAGAACGGCGAAGGAGCACCAGGAGGAACAAGAACAGTTCAACTGTTTGATATTATATGTTGATAAATAAATGCCTATGCCTCCTACGGATACGGCCAGCAGGCCGGACAACGTACACAAGCCCAACAGCCCATGGCGGCACACAGGCCCGCTACCCTATTATAGGCCCAATAACAGCCTAGTCCTAACATGGAATCGAGGGGATCCAACGATCTGATGGATCCATCGAAATAGCATGCGTTTGGAATGGAATAACGAAACGAAACAAATCCAAAATACATAATCTCTAAATTAGACACATAACACTATTATAGCAAGTTCATTATAACAAAGTACGAAATTAAGATACATAAAGTATGGATCGAAATTACATATAGCGAAAATAGTAAACCTAGATAGATTAAGATAAAGGGCAACCCTGCCCTACTACGGACACCGCTGGAGCATCCTTCCACGCATCTCACTATCAGTGAGCCGTAGCGTACCAACCGGCACCTCCGTCGGGACGACGCTTGTCGCCGGGGAGATGGTAAGCTGCCATGCGCTATGAGAAGAGGAAGACAAAGTTTAAAATGGGTAAAGCATTTCAAATGTAAAGTGCAACGCGTTGTGCGAATAAAGAAAGAATCAAAACCTTGCTCTTGCGCTTCGCCGCCTTCGCCTGGTTGGCCGCGTGGATGCGGTCCCTCTCTGCCTGCACGGCGAGGTTGCCACCGCAGTCACCAACGCGACCGATCTCGCGCTCACGGGCCAGTTCGCTGCTGTAGAGGATGTAGTCAGCGAGCGCCTTGTGCTGCGGCTCCTTGAGGCCATTGCCTCTGGTGGACAACCCGGTGGCGTGGTTGAGCAACTCGAGGAGGCTCCAGTTGCGCTGCATCCGGCCGAGACAGAAGGTACAACGATAGTACCCTCCAACGTGGCGGACGTGGCGCTAACCAGAGGCGAACTCGTTGGCCATCTCGGTGACCATCTGGGCGAACTCCTCCTCGCCGTTGTAGGAGTTGCAGTCGTCGGAGTCGCTGCTGTTGGACATCTTCTCAATGGCGAACAGGAGAAATGATAGACGAAATGGAGAACGCGAGCGGAATGGAAGAGGAATGCGAGATGCTATGGAGTATGGACATGCCACGCCTTGCCTGCTGTACTTAAGAAGGGGCACGGGGGCTGGACGGCGAGACCCGAGGTGCGTGCGGTTCGAGTCATCCGTGTGAATGGTGACATTTCAGAATTCACAGAGAGACGTGTTTGGCACCTACATAACCGCGAGCCATGTTGCTCCACGCATCAATCATGGTTCCTCGTGCGTAACCTGCCGGGCGCTGCCACCAAAAGGTATCGGTTACGCAGGTCCGACACGAGGTTGCACCATGCGTAACCGACACTGTGCAGATTACGCATTCCACTTCACCTGCCGTCTCTTGATGTGCGGGCCTGACACAGTGCTACACATTTCATTGATATAGGAGCAAATACAAGACTACGATCCCGGGAGATGATCACAGTAGGTAGGAAAAAGAAAGAAAAGGAAAAAACAACAAACTATATCATTGATATAGCTGCAAAGTTAATTACTTCATTGCATCTTCATGTCTTCTGTTGCATACCATTGTCAGCTTGCATGACCCTCCTGAAAACAGCTTCCACATCGCAGGTTGATTCTTCTTCTGGTTCCTCATGCACTATGATCCTCTTGATACTGATAAGCTTCGCGAATTAATTACTCCCTTTGCCAATAGTACTCAGGGCATCTATCAGGAGCCTACAAATGGTAGCAAGCCGCGTAACCTAGGAGTAGGCTGAAGCAGAGCGTGTGCGTCATGTATTGTGCGTAACCCACCGGGTCCAGCTTACTCCTCCTCGGGGCGGGCGGCGCTGTGGCTGTGGACGACACGACGGGATGGGAGCGGAGGTGCCTGCAGGCCCGTCCCGTCCCATCAAGGCTGTACACAGTTTGCTTCTCCCCGAAGCGAAGCCCGCGCTGGGGAGGCTGCTGACGCGTCGTCCATGGAATTCTCTAGTGCGCAGCCCGCTGAATGGCACCTGCGTAACCGAGACCTTGCAGGTTACACGCTTAGTCGACACCACCCGCCATGTCCCGCGGCAACCGCAACGCTGGCGTGCGTAACCCAGTCGGTGATGCACGCACCATGGGATGGTGCGTCACCGAACCGTGCGTAACCGAGCTGGAGCAGGTGACGCGTAGAATCGACACGACCGGATGCAGCTTGGATTTTGCGCAACCAATCAGTGCGTAATGTTGGAAATTCAGGAATCTCCAGACAAAAGGTGTGAGCGAACTGACAAAAGTATCTAAACTCTCTCTGAAAAAGTTGATCCCTTTACACGGAGGCCAAGGGGCTCCTTTTATAGTGCCCGAGGGTCACTTTTACATTCCGAAACTACCCTTCGTAAAGTTACGTATACAAGGAAATGTTGAGGGTACATAAGTCCGCGGTAATCACGGAGATCCTTTTCAATTTACAAGTGTGCCATTGCGTGTTCTAGCTTCCTTCTTCTTCCGTAGCCAACCTTCTTACGTCTCCTTGAATCTTCTTTGCTACGCCTTTGACTAGGTCAGCTTCGGTTCCCAAGAATCTTCATGTAATCTTCGGAAATCCTCTTTGAGCAGCTTCGGGATGGCACTCAATCTTCGGAAGTCCCCCTTGAGCAGCTTCGGACAAGCATTCCTCCGCTGCACCGTTCCTTTATTCTTTCCTTGATTCACCGCCGCAGGAAAGAAATCCCAGAACTCCTGTATTTCTAGAATTCATGAAGCATGGAAAAGAGAGAGGAACTATAACTTCTTAGGAACCCAGAAGGTCAGCAATATGTTCGTACATAAGATAATGTCTTATACATCCATTTTGTTCTTCGGAAAACTTTCTCAAATCATAAGAAAATGACCTTTTTTGGCTCATTCGTGGATCCGGAAAACTTAGGAACCTTCGGGAAATCCCTGAAACTACCGACGCGTGTTTCCTTGGAAAACACCGAGGACGATATTTTTAATCTGATCCCCAACAGTAGCCCCTCGGGGAAGCGGGTTGACTCCGACGACTCGTTTCCATGAAAAAAGTTTCTAAGAATTGGATAAAAACGTCGCCCTCGGGCGTCGAAGGAGACTCGTGTCGGCTCTCAATAGGGTGATGGTTCGTTTATCGAGGCGTCTTCTCGATGCGTTCGCTCGTTCCTATAAATAGGGGGCTTGTGGTGACTTTCGCTTTCACCGTTTGGCTGCTTTTGAATCTTCTTGGATTTCTTCTTGAATTCTTTTGAAGGCTCTCTTGGCGGTTTGCATCCTGAATTCTGCTCTTCTTCTTCTCCGAAGGTAATTTTTTCGCTCTTCTTATTTCCGTAGTTCTGTTCTTTGGTTTTTGGAGAAAAATTTTATGTACTTTTCTGATATCTCTGGTCTTTAGGTGGCTCGAGTGAGGCATACTACCAAGTTGATGATGGAAGATGAAATTGCCCAGGCTGCCGCCCTGGGTTCCGAAGTTCCGCAACCTACTGAAGCTCTCGCTTCAAGCAGAGCTCCATTGGTTCTGGGCCCTGGGGATACGACTCTTGAGGAAGGAGAGGTGAACTCGGGGGAGGATTCCGGAACTGAAGAAGATATTTCTCAGGTTGAGGTTGAGATGGAAGAGTTGATGCCTCCGAAGGTGGCGTATCCTCCAACTTTTGTTTTTGGAAAATCTCTAGTGACCCCTGAGCTGATCAAGGATTTTGAGGATGCGAAATTTTTTCCTCCTGGTTGTGGTCGGCCGCCAACAAATGAAGAAATTCCTCAACCTCAAGCTGATGAGATAGTTGTTTTTAGAGACTTCTTTACTGCTGGTCTCAGATTTTCATGCGATGAACGTCTTCCTGCGATCCTGAATCGATTTCAAGTGAAGATGCACCATCTTACTCCTAACTCTTTTCTAGAGTTATCGAAATTTTTCTGGATCCAGAAAACTTTCGAAGGTCATATAAGTGCAGATGTTTTCACTCGGCTTTTCGAGCTTCACATTCAGTGGAAAATCATCAAACTCGATGATGGCAATTTGTACGAAGCTCACTATGGCTGCAGCACTTTCAATACTCGTTGAAAGAATGCTAGTCAGAAGATTAAGAGAATTCAGCTAGCTCCTTGTAGCAATGAGAAATGGGCAGATGATTGGCAGAAGTTTTGGTTTTATGTCAAGGTTGACATGTCGAAAGAAATGGGCCTTCCTGGCCCTTTGAACCCTTTCTTTACGCCCATCGGACCCATGACGGCTGTTTCCACCGCTTCTTTCAATAGAAAATCTCAAGATTTTAAGAAGGGTGAAGACATGTTCTATTTTGCTTGTACTATCCTTGGAGGAAGAGACGTGATTGAGGAATATGTTGCTGCCAGTGTATGGCCATTGTCCTACGGGTGGCAACCCAAGAAGATTGTTTACCTTTCTGTGGATTGGGCGCCGTGCCCAATTCCCTTTCCAAGATTTGGTCTTCGCCTTTCCGAAGGTCAGACTTTGGATGATTTTATCTTCCTTGTTGAGGAACTGGTGGTCGATATGGTCGGAAAGTGCTATTTGAGTGAATATAAACAGTTCAAGAACATTGTGAAGCATAAACGCCGTGTGAATCACGTTTTTTCAGAACTTAGTGCGGATCCGGCTCTTCGGCCAAGGCCTCCTGGCCCAAAAAGGTTGATGCAGGCACCTGATGTTACTGGGTAGGTTACCATTGGAGCTCCTGTGAAGTCCCGAAAGAGGAAGAGCTCTAAAGTTTTGGTGATTTCTGAGAAATCTTCTGGAGTCAGCAAGACTTCCGAGAAGACAAAAACTCTAGAAACGTCCAAGAAAAGAAAGATGACTTTCGGGAGCCCGTCTTCGCCGCCTCGCAGTTCCGAAGCTGAGAAGACTGCCGCAGTTGCTTTGGCAGATTTGAAGAAGAGGAAAGGGAATAAAAAGGTTATTTCCTCCAGGCCTCGTGCTCGGGTTGCGCCTGCCTTGTCTGATGATGATGACGATGACGATAACCAGAAATCAGGTGATTCTTTGCTTTGTTGTGAGGTGGTTCCGGGCCGTGTGGTGTGCTCTCCTTCCTCAGAGAATACTTTTGTTGATATTGAATCTCTTACAGATGAAGAACCTGCGGTTGCTAAAAAACTTGAGGCGTCCAAAGTCTCCGAAGCCTCATCCTTAGAGAAGGGAATTGTTCACTTGGAAGACAAGACAAATGACGGTGACGCTTCTCCTAAATTCATGGTTGATCTTGAAAAAACCGTGCAGCGAGGTCCTCCTTCTCACTTTCCACTTCTTGTTCAAGGTCGTGAAGATATTCCTGAGGATGGTGGAGTTTCGGCCGAGACTTATGGATATACTCAAACCTTTGGAACGAACCTGAAGGGTAAGTTAATGTTCGTTGGTGGTGCTGGGATTGGGAGGGATGATGATCCTTATGGCTTTGAAATGCTGTGGAATGCTCCAGGATCGCTTGTTACCTTCGCAAGCTCATCTGGAGGCGAAGCTTTAAAGAAGCCCTCTTTCTCCCTTCAAGACTTAGAGAAAATTCTGGAGTCTCGGATTGAGACGGTTCAAGATGATGCTCATGCGATTGTGACATCCGCGCATGAAGAAGTTGGTAACTACTTTGACCCTGCAGGTATGTTGGTTCTGACTTGCGCTCATTATTTCTTTGCTTTTCTTCGGTTTTGCTTATTTTGCCTTTTGTTGCTTGCAGTTTTTGAAGATGCTCTTCGGAAACTTCCTGCCAGAGACTTGTCGATGATCAGCACCACCCTCGGCCTAAAATCCATGATTGCTGGCAAGATTTCTTCTGAGAAGACTCGTGCTGATCAGAACCATGCTCTTTTCTTGCAAGGCAAGATTCTTAATCTTGAATGAGATCTAGCCTCTTCAAAGAAACTTTCTGAGGAATTGGAGATTCATAACAAGACTTTGAAGGAGATGGTGGAACTTGCGAAAGATGGAAGAAAACATGCTGATGATGCTTATAAAAGTTTGGAAATCGAACATGCGAAGCTTCAGAAATCGCGTGAAGATGACTTGAAAATCATTGAAGAGTTGCGGAATACAATTGAGCGTGATGCTAACCAGATTTCCGAGCTTAAGGTTAAACATGCCGAGTCTGTGAAGCAAAATGCAGATCTCGCCAAAGCCAATAGTGAGAAAGATCTCAAGATTATTTCTTTGGAGAAGAATCTTGCTGAGCAGTTAAAAACCATGCGGGATGGGGAAAAAAAGATCAAAAATAACTTTGAGTTTTTGTTTGAAAAGTATAGTGAAGCTCTTGGCGAGTATGGGGCTAGGCCAAACCTTTCCCTGATGTTGAGGATCCAGTAGCAATTATCAACTGGCTTGTTGAGGAATTCGAAAGTCTTCCCGAACTCATTGGTTCTGCCAGTGATTTTGCTGCTACATTTTGCTCTGAGAGTCTTCTAAAACTTTTGGAGATAAAAAAGACTGTGCAGACCTTGGGAAATTTTGCTCTTCCGGTCTTGAATTTCCTTCGGCATCAAGTGTTTCCAGGATTCGTGCAAATGAGGACATAAAAATTATTAAGAAAAATTTTGTTAAGAAGTTCTGGATGATTGGCGGCAAAGAATTTGCCAAAGAAATTGCACGTGCGAAGCTTGCTAAGGTATCCTTCTTCCTCTTGATATTCTTGAGAACGGCTTGTCTTCTTTGTTTGCCCGCGCTATTGTTTACTTATAGATATTTTTCATTTGTCTTCCAGATTTTGGAGGACGAAGCCCAGGAAGAGCTTCAAGCGTCATTGGAGGTGAATCCGGACAATGCTGCTGCTGCCGAAGCTGGTGACAAGAGTGCTGAGGGTGTGAATGCTGCCGATTCTGACGCGGCTCCGGTTGAGATAGAGCAGGTTTAGGATATAGGAGTCTTTCTAATTTAAAGACTTTGAGATGGATGCTAAAAAGATTTGTAACATACTATTCCTGCGCAGGTCCTTGATGGGGGGCCTGTGCAGGACGTCATTCCTGTTCGTATATATTTTCAATGTGTGATGGTCAGCGGTGCTTCCTGGCGTCTGTACAAAGAAGCTTTCCCTGAAAAGTCCTTCAGAGATTTTTGGATGTTTTGTTGCGAATACTTCTCGATGCATAGCTTTCCTCTGGGTTGGTTTTTTACTTCTCGGGATGATTCTGCTGTTGCGACGGTTGAAGAAAACACATCATGCTTCTTGAAGATGGAGCCCCTCAGCCCCTTAGCCGCGGATGATGATTTTGCTTATGTTTGTGATATTGCTGAACAGCGAGGGTCGAAACCTGGCCATGTACTGGAACTCCCTTTGCCTTATGATTTTGAAATGTAAGAATTTGTTGCAACAAGACGCTGTCTCTTGTGATGCGAAAAAGCAATTTATGGTATGTTTTTGCAGAAAACGTCGCCCCCCTACCTTGCGTTTCGTAGCACGAGAGCATGTGGTCCTTTTCCAGAAGGGTATTCGTTTTGGAGTTTACTTTGATAGCTTTTGAAAAGATTTTCTAAAGATAAGTCGATAAAACTTTGTAAATAATTTTGTGGACTTAGAGTGGAAATCGTGTTGATATGACAACTCTTGGTTGTGTTCAACACGCCTTGCGGATTTTGTTTGTGATGAAGATAAGCTTGTGCGAATTTTGTATGATCGGCACTATGCCTTTGCACACCTTTGATTAGGTGTATTTTGGAATATAGCCGCAACCTTCCGTTGCCTCGGCTTTAGTGATTTTCTTTGATAATTGCTTGGAATAAGGCTGCAACTTTTCCTGTTGCCTCGGCCCTCATGATTTTCTTGGATAATCACGGTTTTTTGGAATAAGGCCGCAACTCTCTGTTGCCCCAGCCCTCGCGATTTTGTTGGATAATCACAGGTTTTTTGGAATAAGGCCGCAACTTTTCTGTCGCCTCGGCCCTCATGATTTTCTTGGATAATCACGGGTTTTTTGGAATAAGGCCCCAACTTTTCTGTTGCCTCGGCCCTCGTGATTTTCTTGGATAATCACAGGTTTTTAAATATGGCCCTCGGCCTTCAATTGTAATAATAAAGAAATGATATCAACATGAATGCAGGAAATTTAGGGGAAAACTTCTTTCATTATGGATAGAAAGGAAATTTACACGAGACCCGCCTCATTAAAAACCTTGCCTCCATGGTGGAGTTCCCCTTGCAAGGAAAAGAGTACGGTCCCTTTAGGTAAAGTAAAATTGCATAAAAGTAAATCTATTTTTCTCCCTCGGCCTGTTTATAGATCCACAGACCGAGGTTTTTTTTTACATTTTTCTTAATTTAAATGCGAGCTAAATAAAATTCTATCATTTCTTAAGGATAATACCTTTTAAAGCTTTCTACGTTCCATGAATGTGGTAATTCCATTCCCAGTTCATCAGTTAGGCGGAAGGAACCGTGCCTGTTGCTTTCTTTCACTATGTGTGGTCCTTCCCAAGTTTCTTGCAGCTTCCCCAGATTTTCCCAATTCTTTTTCTTTTTGATGACCAAGTCTCCGACTCTGATTTCCTTCCTTACAATTTTCTTGTCTTTCCATTTTCTGGTTTCTTGCTGGTATTTCTCTAAGTTCTGGGCTGCTTCCAGGATGTCTAGTTCGATCATGTCCTTCTCTAATTTTTCTTTTTCTTGAGAATCTTCAGCTTTTCTGCTTGCTCTTATGCTTCCATTCTTGATTTCTTCTGGTGGTGTCATGGCCTCGGTACCGTACAGTAGGCGAAAAGGTGTGAACCCCGTAGCTCTTGAAGTAGTTGTATTGTGAGACCAGATGACTCTATGTAGCTCATCGACCCATTTGCCTTTCTTCTGATCGAATAAGCACTTCTTGACACCCGTGAATATGATTCCATTTGCTCTTTCCACTGCTCCGTTTGATTGAGGGTGATAGACTGAGGAAAACTTGACATGCGTGCCTATGGTTCTGCAGAATTCTTTGAAGATGTAGCAATCGAATTGTTTTCCATTGTCCACTGTGAGTTCCCTTGGAACTCCAAATCTGCAGACTATGTTCTGCCAGAAGAACTTCTGGATAGTTGCAGCAGTGATGTTTGCTAAAGGCTTTGCCTCAATCCACTTTGTGAAATAATCAACAACTACTGCTGCAAATTTGCAATTGCCTTGAGCTGTGGGTAGTGGTCCCACTAGGTCCATTCCCCATCTTTCCAATAGCCATGATGGTGAAATGAGCTGAATTGGTAGTGAAGATGCTTTTTGGTGTCTTGCTGTTTTCTGGCATGCCTCGCATTCTTGAACTAGTTTTCTTACATCAATAATCATGGATGGCCAAAAGAATCCCTGTTTTACTGCCTTCCCTGCAAGTGCTCTTGCACCAATATGAGCTCCGCAGAATCCGCTATGGATTCCTGCCAAAAGTTCCTTCCCTTTTTCTGAGGTTATGCACCTTAGCCAGGGCTCAGAAATTCCAGATTTGTACAACTCTCCATCTACTATGGCATAGCCCCTTGCCCTTTGCTTGAGTCTATTTAACTCATTTTCGTCCGTAGGTTCATAATGGTCTCTTAGAAATACCATGATTTGAGCTCTCTAGTCTGCGCTTTCTATGACATTCACCATTCTGTCTTCTTGCTCTTTTACCGATGGAGAAGTGATGATTTCAAAGAAAACATCTGGGGGAAGAGGTTGATTCTGGGCAGCTACTTTCGCTAGCTTGTCCGCTTCACCATTTTCAGCCCTTGGGATATGTTGCACAGTATACCCCTTGAAATATTTTTCCATTTCTCGAACTTTCTTCAGATACTTGATAAGTTCCGAATTTCTTGCCTCGCTTTCTTTCTCGACATGTTCTTGAATCACTTTGGAGTCTGATTTGATGATGAAAGTTTGTTGGCCCAGGGCCTTCATCTTTCTTAGTGCTAGTAGCAGAGCTTCATATTCCGTGGTATTGTTGGTGGAGATTGCTTCATCTGGGAAATCTAGTCTTGCTGTGTACCTTATTTTGATACCCGAAGGTGATGTTACTATTGCTGAAATTCCCACACCTTTTCCACACCAGGCTCCGTCACAATAGATTACCCATGGCACTTGTTCGCAGCTATTGTTTTCCATGATTGGTGAAGTCCAGTCCACGACAAAGTCAGCCAAAACTTGGGATTTTATAGTGTTTCTTCTTTCGAAATCTACCACGTATCCAGACAATTCCGCAGCCCATTTTGCAATTCTTCCAGTTGCATCTTTGTTTGTGAAGAGGTCGTTTAGAGGCTGGTTTGTGATGACACGAATCTGGTGTCCTTCAAAATAATGTCTGAGTTTTCTTGCTGCCATGATAACTGCATAGGCGATCTTCTCTAGCTCTGAATAAAATAGTTTTGATCCTGATAGAGCTTCAGAAGCGAAGTAGACTGGTACTTGCCTTAATTTCCCGTTTTCTTCTTTCTCTTGAACAAGGACTGCACTTACGGCTGAGTTGGAAGCTACGAGGTATAGGAGAAGAGGTGACTTTGGCTCTGGTGGGCACAACTTTGTCATGTTTGTCAAATATTCTTTGAGTTCGTGGAATGCTTGGCTTTGGGCTTCGCTCCATTGGAAGTTCTTGGAGCTTCGGAGAAGCTAGAAGAATGGTAAACTTCTTTCCGCTGCTCTGGGAATGAATCTGTTTAGCGCCGCCACTCTCCCTGTTAACTTCTGTATATCCTTGACCGAGGCTGGTTCTTGCATTTCTACGATTGCTTTGATTTTGTCAGGATTGGCTTCAATGCCTTTTGTTGACACTAGGCATCCCAAAACCTTTCCCTTCTGAATGCTAAATACGCATTTTTCTAGGTTTAATTTAAGGTTTGCTACCCTTAGATTTGCGAATGTTTCTGCCAAATCTTTGATGTGATCGCATCTTCTGATGCTTTTTACAATGATGTCGTCAACATATGATAGAATGTTTCTTCGAAGCTGATAATGTAGCACAGTTGCTATCATTCTTGAGAATGTAGATCCTGCATTCTTCAGCCCTTTTGGCATTCTCACGAAACAGTATGTTCCGAATGGAGTTATGAAACTAGTTTTTTTCTCGTCTTCTTTTCTCACCCTGACTTGGTGATAACCAGAGAACATGTCTAGAAGTGACAACATTTCGCTATGTGCAGCATTGTCTACCACTCTGTCCACTCTTTCTAGTGGGAAATCATCTTTTTTGCAAGCCTTGTTTAAGTCCGTGAAATCCACACACATTCTCCATTTTCCGTTCTTTTTCTTGATCGGTACCGTATTGGCTAGCCATACTGGATAGATTACCTCTCGGATGACCTGAGCATCTTGTAATCTTTGGACTTCTGCTTGCACTGCCTTTTCTTTTTCTTCTGACATTTTCCTGAGTTTTTGCTTCTTCGGATGAATCTTTTCATCTGTGTCAAGCTTGTGTTCAATAATGTCTCGGTCAACACCCTGCAGATCCTTTGCTGACCATGCAAAGACATCCTTGTTTTGATTTAGAAAATAGATTAGTTCTTCTTCTTCTTTAGGGCTTAAGTCTGCCCCGATTGTTACTGCTCTGTCTGGCATGCCATCTAGGAATACTTTCTTTGTTTCTCCATCAGCACTTATCTCAATTTTTTCTTTATCTCTCTTTGCTTCGGAGTATGGCTGTTGTTTTTCTTGATCATCTGCCAGATGATGGATGTTTTGTTGCCCAGGAGTGTTTCCTCGTTCAATCCTTCTGGCTTCATTCTGGTCTCCGAAGATAGTGATTACTCCGTGCGGAGCTGGGATCTTCATACATAAGAAAAGTTGTCTGAATACGGCATTGAATCTGTTGATGAATCCTCTTCCGAAGATTGCATTGTAGGGGTAGTACATATCAACAACATCGAACATGATGTGTTCTGTTCTTGCGTTGTCCAAATCTCCGAATGATACTGGTAGAGAGATTTTTCCTCTGGATCTGATTGGTTTTCCTCCGAAACCAACTAATGGCTTCTCTGGTGGTGCTAGCATGTGAGGCGCGAGGCCCATTCGCTGAAAGGTGCTGGTGAAGATAATATCTGTTGAACTTCCATTGTCTATCAAGACGTTTCCTATGACCCATCCAGCAACATTAACTTCGACGACCATTGCATCATTATGAGAAACTGACTTTAGTCTGAAGTCTTCTTCAGTAAAGGTTATTGGAACCTTCGCCCATTCTGGCCTTGCTGCTGGACCATCATCAACGATTACATTGATCTGTCTGTAATAATCGTTTCTTTGCTTCTTGGTGTCAAATTCCATGGATGATCCTCCGGTTATTGGCAAGATCATGCCGAAGGATGGCAATGCCCTTGAATTGTTCTGGGAATTGTTTTGCTCAGTCTTCGGGACTTGGGCTGGTGGTGGCGGCAATGTTTCTTTTGCTTGGATTGGCTGAGGTTGTTCAATGACTTGTATGGCTTGGGTTTGTGGAAAGGTTTGTTGTGGAGTTTGGTTTTGCGGAATTGAGGTTTGTTGGAAAAATTGTTGCGAAGGTGGTGGTTGTGAAAAGTGGGTTTGCGGGTAGAATTGTGGCGAAGGTTGCCAAACCGTTTGATGTGGTTGGATGAAAGGCTGGGTTTGAGGAAAGGATTGCTGTTGCCAGTAAGTGTGTTGGACTTGTTTGGGTTGTGCTGCTGTTATCTGGGCTACGCGTTGTTGATCTTGGATTCTGTGGAAGTTCTTCTGAGTTTCTGGGCATGCTTCCGTGCTGTGCCCTCTACCATGATATATGCATTGAAAGTGTGGATCTCTGCTATCATGATTTTGGAGTTTTGAAGGTGTTCTTCCTCGACCTCTTCCTCTTCCTCTTCCCCCAGTCAGTGTTGAGCCATGCAGTGTGGATTTTGCAGAGTGGATGCAGTACACGTGTGCATCATGGATTGTGCGTAACCCAGTCAGTGTTGAGCCATGCAGCGTGGATTTTGCAGAGTGGATGCAGTGTTCGTGTGCGTCATGGGTTGTGCGTAACCCAGCGGGTCCAGCTTACTCCTCGGGGCGGGCGGCGCTGTTGTGGCTGTGGACGACACGACAGGACGGGAGCGGAGGTGCCTGCAGCAGCAGGCCTGTCCCGTCCCGTCAAGGCTGTACACACGACACGACACAGCGACCGTGCGTAACCCTTGACTTGGCAGCAGGCCGCGTAACCTAGGCTGAAGCACACTTTGTCACACCCGAATTTAAAGGCAAATTCGAATGCTCATATTATATATATGCCAAGATCAAGTTTCACACATATAACGTCTCAGTGATAACCAAAACACAATGCCATAACGTAAAGAGGGTATTAAACTTTATTACAGACCAAAATGTCTCATAAACGAACTAATATTAACGAGTAGCAACGCAGCGGTTGGTGTCAACACCACAGGCAGCTGACTGGTGGCACGCCCGCCTAGAATTCGTCGAAGTCTCCAGGGAAATCTTCAAATCTCTCCAAATTTGAACAGCATCCGGATTGTGTCGTTGCAATAATGAAAACAAGCGTGAGCACATGCCGTACTCAGCAAGCGAAAACATAACATAACATGCAAGGCTTTATAGTGGAGGCTGATGGTTTAAGCATTCAACATTTTAGTTGGTCAAGTTTTATTAGCAGCATAAATACTAGCAAGTGTAAGTTTATACCCAACCCACAATTAACATAAGAGAATAACAACATAAATATAGATAGATGCATCAAGTTAATCATTGACTTCCATAGATTAATCATGTGAGGGTTCAGGCTGCTCTTGACCGTGAGCACGGCTAATCGATTAGTTTTACACTCTGCAGAGGTTGTACACTTTCACCACAAGTCGCGTAAAAGTTCTAGGAACTTTAAACCCAACCACGCGATGCCGGCCAAGCATCATACCACACTACCTAGCTATGATTGCATAGGGACGCTACGAGGCCTTTACAAAGTTCCCCCAGTGTGAAGCAACCCGCGAAGGATCCGAGTCGTTGCAGAGTATAAAGTCCCCTAGTAGGACCGTGTCTTAGCAAAGCCCACTCCCTACTAGAGCGAGTCTATACCCCACTGGCGCTCCCCCTTGCCCTTATCAGGTAAGATCACCCCAACACTAGAGTCACTAATTAATTAGCCAAGGCAGAGCCATGTACCCTTGTGGTTGCACTGTTTTCCTGGGTGGTCGCTCCATGTTCCATTTAACAAGGTGATCTTGTATTAATGAAGGTATAGCATAAATAAATCAAGTTTCATAAAGTTTCATTAATACCATCCACCAAGTTTGAGCATAGCCAGAGCTACCCAACAATAAATTAAATACCCAGGTTGTTCAAGGTATAGGGATAAAAATAATCTAGTCATGTCCTTAAAAAGGGTCCCATCAATTTAATGCAAGCAAAAGTAATAACAGTGAATTAAATGCATGTTGTATAGGTAAACGGGTATGCATCAAGGTAGACTTGCCTTCAACAAATCCTTGTTGCTGTTCAGACACTTGAGCTTCTTGGTCTTCAAGTCCTTCAGCCCAAACGTTCTCTACGCATCACATCAAGTACATACAAGCAAACAATGGAATAAAATAAGAAACAATCACCAAACAGTAAGATCAAAGCAAAACAGGGGTAAAAAGCTATTCTACTCTTTGATACGATCGTTTGGACATAAAGAACGCTAAAAACGGAGCTAAGACGGAGAAGATATGGCTTGGAGAAGGTTCAAGGGCATAACTGTGAAGAAACTAAGGTTCCAGGGACCTATCTGCAAGAAACCGAGGGCTAAAACGTAAAGAAACTTGAAAACACAGGGGTTTGGTTGAAAAACTAAGATTTAGGATCTCAGACACTATTTTTGAAAAAACCCAGGGGCCAAAACAAAAGAAAAAGGATTGATCTGTAAAGGTTTTCATAAGGTGGAAGGACCGGCTTGAAAAACTTAAAAGAACAGGGGTTTTTATGAAAAATGGCACGAACATACCGGGAGTTAGACTGGTTGACCGTTATTGACTTCGGGTCGAACTGATCTCGGCCGTAGGATCTGGATTGGACGGCGGTGATGCTGCGCGAGCGGTGGACGGCGGCTGGAACTCCGGCGTGCAGCGGCGCAGCGGCAAAACTCGACTCCGGCGAGCTCGTGTGCTCGTTGTAGAGCGCCTTGATGCAAACAAATGACCCTACGGGGTTCCTCACCTCCTTGCGCAGCTTCTGGACAGCTGGACGGTGGCGGACCGGCGAATCAACCTCGGCGGCGGCGCTAGGGTTTCAGGAGCGGGCACTGAAGCTTGAAGGAGGCGGCGAATTGGATTGGAAAAGAGGCGCGGCGCTCCGCGGCTTATAAAGGGCGGCGGTCCTTGGCGTGCAGGAGCAGGGCACCTCCGAGGCGGGGACGGCCGGGTCTCCTGTTCGGTCACGACGGCGCGGGAGGAGGAGTCCGGGGCGGACGCGGGGAAGATGATGACAAAGGGGGCCTACCTGTCGGCGGCTCGGAGCAGAGGCGGAGAGAGCGGGCCGGCGCTGGGCCGTGACTCGACTGGGCTGGGCCAGAAGCGGACGAGGCGGAGGAAAACAGGGGGCATGGATGGACTTGGCGAGCTGGGCCGGGGCACAGGCAGACGGGCGGGAAGAGAAGGAGGGGCACAGATGGACTATGGCCGTTGGGCTGAAACAAGGTAGCAGACCAGATAGGGGTAGAAGGGGTTAGGGTTTTAAAGAAAGCTTTTGGAAATTTTTAAAAGGATTCAAACACCTAGAATTCAAATTCAAATTTGAATTCCACCAACAAAAACAATGCACCAACATGTATGCAACATTAAACGCCTATATTTATTTATATAATTTTCAAAAATATATTTAAATGCCTAAAAATTCACACACACCTTATATTCCTTAAATTCAAAGCATTGTTTCTAAACAAATTTTATTGAAATTAAAATTTTGCCAAATTAGGGTGTTACACCGCGTGTGCGTCATGGATTGTGCGTAACCCAGCGGGTCCAGCTTAATTGATCATCGTCGCGATGTCACAGACGAGGTAGGAGTAACTAATTACCAGTAGGTGATACCCCGCGCATTGCTACGGGAATTTTTAAGCAAAATTTTAAGGTGAAATGTGAAAGTAGAAACACCAAAATGATTACATGACGATATTTATCTGTAAACAATAATTTATATGAAAGCATGTTAATTTTGTTGAGCGAGAACCATTCTTAAATGATTGATCCTACATGTATTTCAACTGCGAGAATTTTATGGCGTACTACTCGCAAATATAACATACTATTAGTCACAGAAAATCGACGAAGGCATAAATACATGTCTTGGTGGATGTTGAAATGGTTTATAGTGGATGGTGACATGGCGTGTAGTGGGTTATGACATGGCGCGTCATGGATTGTGCGTAACCCAGCGTGTCCAGCTTACTCCTCGGGGCGGGCGGCGTTGTTGTGGCTGTGGACGACACGACGGGACGGGAGCGGAGGCGCCTGCAGCAGCAGGCCCGTCCCGTCCCGTCAAGGCTGTACACACGACACGACACAGTGACCGTGCGTAACCCTTGGCTTGGCAGCAAGCCGCATAACCTAGGTTGAAGCACCGCGTGGCACACGTAACGTAGCGGGTCCAGTTTACTCCTCGGGGCGGGCGGCGGCTTTGGCTGCGGATGACACAACAGGAGGGGAGCGGAGGAGGGAGGCCCTGTCCCGTCGTCCATCGTAATAATGATGGTGCACCGTGTGGCCCACAGCGGCCTGCCCTCGCCGCAGTTTGCTTCTCCCCGAAGCGAAGCCCGCGCCGGGGGGGCTGCTGACGCGTCGTCCGTGAAATTCTCTAGTGCGCAGCCCGCTGAATGGCACCTGCGTAACCGAGACCTTGCAGGTTACGCGCTTAGTCGACACCACCTGCTGTGTCCCGCGGCAACCGCGATGCTGGCGTGCGTAACCCACTCTGGCCATCACTGTAACCTGCATCGCCTCGGTTACACGCGTGGACGCCTGGGATACACGGCATGCTTTGATCAAAGGCATATGCTATGGTAACCCAACCGCGAGCCATGTTGCTCCACACATCCATCATGGTTCCTCATGCGTAACCTGCCGGGCGCTGCCTCGGCGAGCATCAGGGCAATACCAGTGACTCCTCGTACATGCATGAAATGATGTGTGTGCACCTGAAGCTGTGTAACAGCTGGTGATCGCGTTCCGCATCTACTATATGATTACTTCCGCGAAATTTTTTGATTTGCAGGCCTAGCAGCGGATCGGATGTGTTCATCATACCGTGGTGCGTTCGATGCAGTTGCATCACTCCACTACCTCAACTCAACCAAAACAAAACAAAACACACATATCCAACACGGATCTACCTATTTGCTTTCCATGGACTGTACTCAAAAAATGCCTGATGGAATTAAATCTTTCAATGTCTTACCATTTGTAACGGAAATAAATCTTTTACCTGATGCACTGCTGGAATTAATTCTTTCAATGTCTTAGCATTTTCCCCACCTTGGACTAGTTAAGAGTTTGAAGTGAAACCAATAGGATTGCAAATTAGTTAATACTCCCTCCATCCCTAAATATAAGCATTCTTCGATTTCTGTGCATCACGTTTGCCCGTCTGTCTTATTCAAAAAAATTATGAAAATACTTAAAAGGGTAGTCAAAAATTATGCACATCACATGTCATCGACCGAAATGGAGGGGCATGGATGTCACAGTAACATCTTTCCTGTCAATGGTAGTCAAAAGGGTAGAGTCCCAAGACATGGCGACTGGCATTGGTCATGAAAGCCTCCCTTATACTAGAAGCTACTCCCATCAGCAGGTACCCAGGCATCACCAGGTCTGTGGCTCCTGTGTCAATCGTCTCCTCTCTCATCTATCTCTGACAGTCCGCGCAGGGTAGGGCAAGAACAGGCAATGGCAGATTTGAACTTCGAACAACTAGAGTTTTTCAAGATTCTTCTTCCTGGCATGTACGACACCCTGGTAAGTAATCGAATCGCATACTTTGTTTAGGTTGCGAATCTGATCCGTCCACTTTGGGAGCAAGAGATTTCGCTGACACATATCAATCTTGCTACTTTCAGAAGCTGCCGAATAAGTTCGTTTAGGAGCTTGGAGATGCCAAGATCTTGAAGATGCAACTAGCCAGTGAGGGGATGCCGCCGTGGAACGTGGAGATCTTGGACGACGCCAAGAGCGGTGCCATGTGCCTCGCGCACGGTTGCTACAAGTTCACACGCGCCCACGAACTTCTGGACGGCTACGTTCTCTTGTTCCGCTATGACAGCGTCGCCGCTACGCTCGCCATCACGGTCTTCGACCTGAGTGCTTGCCGCAAGACATACGCTCACGGCAGTGCAGCTGGTACGTCCCGCTCCATGCATTTAGGTAGCTTTTGGATGTTGGCATTGGAGTGTAGAACTAGGATTTGGAATCTAGGGACACCAATTCGGTTGTTTGGACGTCCTATGAATTGGAAACTCAAACAATGATCCAATATCGCGCGGCATCAGCTTCACTTGCGTGGCATCCTACGCGGCTGGGCGGAGGAACGGCTGGCGGCGGCGTCGCGTGCGCGGTTGGCGGGTAGTGTCCTGCGCGCACCTAGGTTGTGCACAGTAAGCGTCGGCGTCCTTCACGCCACTGAGCGGATCGTCGACCGGTGACATCCCACGCGTAGGAGGCGAGCGCCGCCACGTAGCTCCCTTCCGCCCCAAAATCCGGCACCCCTCCTCTCCACACCGCAACCCTCCCTTCTTGCAAACCTACACCAGTGACCCGTGTGGTCGATCCTCTCCGCCAGCAAGCCATCCGGCGGCGAGCTCCGCGACTTTCCACCGGCGAGTGCCTCGCCTGCTGACCTCTGGTGCTGTGGAAGAATGGTCTAATACCAATACCATTCTTCTGTACACCCAACCAGCAATTGTATCTGATTGCTTATTACAATTCGAAAAGAGAATACAATAGTCACCCAAACAATAGCATTTGAATTGCTTTTAATTTCAATACTTTTGTGTAACTTGTACTGAACTTAATTGAACACTAAACCCTTAGTCTTGGGAAAATTAGATTTGTATACCATCAAAAGATGCAGACTTTGGAAAAATAGCATGGAAAGATTCAACTCTAGAAAAATAGCATCGAAAGTTTACTCAGTTATGGATTTTTACCATTCACGTTAGCTCACCGTTACCAGCTGCCTTCCTCTCCCTGTGACACATAGACCCCACTCGTCATCCCTAACCTCCAGCCGCCGCCAACCGGAGCAAAGGCTCCCTGCCCATGACCTCCAAGCTCGCGCTCCTGCGTGCCTGGCCTTGCTCACCAGCCACCCTGCACGCCAGCGGCCGCGCGTGCCTGGACCTGCCCCTACCCCGCTCGCCGCCAGCCCCGCGCCTGGACCAGCCCGTCGGCTGCCTTGCTTGCCACCGGCCCGCGCGCATGCCCTCGTCCGCCGGCTGCCCCGCGCAGTAGCGTCTCCCACCGACCGGACCCACACGCTGGCAGCCCCGCGCGCCAGCTGTGGTCGGGCAATCTGCGTTCGCCATTGCCATCGGCCCCGAGCGGGCGCGCCGCCGGTGAACTTCCCGTCCCAGCCACCTCTTCCCCATCCGACCTGCAAAATGGAATCATGGTGAGCCCCTGCTACTGCAGTCCCCGTTCCCCGTCTCCTCTGCCACTGAAATCGCTGGAATTGGCACCGGAAGACACTGTCGACAGTCTGTTCTGCAGTGGTGAACGTGTTTGGGAGGCCTGGTAACGTTGAGTTCACGGTTGTGCTAGAAATCAATAACGGACAACACTTTCGGTGCTAGATTCCTGAAGCTTGATCTTTCAATGCTTTTTTCTAAAGACCAGTTCTTTTAATGGTACACATCTATTTTTCCCTTTAGTCCTTTGCTGCATGCATGTTATTGACGACATAGCATGACATTCTCTGTTATTGTACGCAGACAACGCGTTCCAGTTCTACAAGATCTTGCTCCCTAGGATGTACCAGGAATCGCTGGTAAGTGCTGCTTCTAATTAAAAGCGATATCCGGGTGTTGTGCTTACAAATTAATTGTTGACCAGCATTTTCGACCATGGTGTGCAAGTGCTACCGCCTAAGTTCGTGCAGCAGCTCGGAGGTCGCCGGAGGCTGAACCTGCGGGTCGACAGCGCAGGCTTGGGTATGTGGGGCGTCAACATCTCCGTCGGTGACAACATCGGCTCCATGTACCTAGCCGAAGGTTGGGAGGAGTTTTATCGCGCACACGACCTGCGTGACTGCCAGCTGCTCGTGTTTTGGTATGACCGTGCCACGGCCACGCTCGACGTAACTGTCTTCGACACGTCCGCCTGCCGCCATCGATACCTGCAGGCCAACCTCTCGCATGGAGGGAACACCGGCACCAGGTTGCTGCCCGTGGCTGAGCCCTCTCAATTTATCGTGTGCCTGAAGGCGTGCAACTTGCGGTCAAGGGAGTCCCAGTACTTGGTGAGTTGCCATCGCTGCAAGTTTTTGCTTTACTGCATTATGCAGTGCATCCACATCTAACTCACGCGTCGTCTCGGCGATGCCGTCGCAGAATGTGCCATTGCACTTCCAGGAGGCGCATGGGTATGCTCGACGGCGGCTCGTGGAACTGCGGATGCGCGGTCAGTCGTGGACAGTGAGCTTGAACCACGCGCAGGGGGCGAGAGGGGTCAGAGCGCACTTCAGGTACGGCTGGTACCACTTCGTTCAGGACAACCAACTCAAGGTCGGCGACACCTGCTTCTTCAAAGCCATCCGCGAGGGCGAGTGCGTCGACGACGATGACGAGTGGGAGGACTAGTCGGAAGACGACAACCACGTGCTGCAGGTGGAAGTGCGAAAGCTAGACGGTACCATGATTATGTGATGACATGTATTTGGTATATGTGGCTAAACTTTATCCAGTCCAAAGTTACAAGTCGGACCACTAATTACGGGTATTAGACAAACTCAGTTTTAAAACTATCATCACAAACTCAGGCTAATTTGTGAGAATAATCTTACTGCAGCAAAATTGTAGATTAATTATGCTCATTAGATTTCGTCATGCAAAGTTTCACAGGTTTAGCAAATAAACTTCGTTTAGTACATCATGCATAGAAGAGACGTTGAGACTAAAACTATGTTAGTATAGAACATACACGACAATTACAAATGTTGCTGTGAAAGTTCACAAATGACACTGAAAATTCATAGCAGCCCATCTCTATAACATCGTTTATTTGTTTACAAAGAAGGAATCCTAAAAAACTGGAAAGTCGACCGCTCACACATACGCCCACGGCCCATCTCTATAAGATCGTTTATTTGTTTACAAAACCATACGCCTATGAAAGCCCAGCCTGCCTACGTGACGGGACGGGCGGGGCCGCGGGGGGTGAGCATTAATTACTATTAACCAATGAACGAGAGAACCGAACGAAGTAAACTTGACGAAAACTGAAAGCCATTCCGAAAAGTCGTCCACCGTTCGAAATAACCGGCCCATCGAAAAGTTCCTAGTCGGCGGGTCGGGTCCTTCGGGTTACCACGCCCGACCCATCAGTTTCGGGCAAACAATCCGACCCGTCATGGTTTGGGTCGGGTGGGTCTGGTGTCTCGGCTCCACGTTGGGCTCTCAGAGCATCTCCTGCTTCGACGCCCGCCCGGTTGGCACTCCGGAGTCTGCAGGACCAATGTGTGGTCCTTTCTATGTGCCCTACTTTCACTTGTTGGGCGTCCCCTCCGGAGGTTACATGATCTTCTACTTCTACCTTGGTCTTTAGCAGCGAGTCACACAATTGTTTTTGGGTTTTTTTTGAGGGATACACATAGTTGTTTTTGGGTGCTTCAGTGCTTCGTTGCTATCACTACAGGAAGGTACCGATGTATGCACACATATTTTCATGCAGTATAAATGCATATGTACTAATGTATGTACACTCGTTTATATATACTGCATGAAATGATGTGTGTGCACCTGAAGCTGTGTAACAGCTAGTGATCGCGTTCCGCATCTACTATATGATTGCTTCCGCGAAATTTTTTGATTTGCAGGCCTAGCAGCGGATCGGATGTGTTCATCATACTGTGGTGCGTTCGATGCAGTTGCATCACTCCACTGCCTCAACTCAACCAAAACAAAACAAAACACACGTATACAACACATATCTACCACAGTACCACTCCATACCACGACTTGCGGCCACCACCGGCCGGCACCGCCGCACCGTCGTCATTACAGTCGAATAGTCGATGTCCCAAACTGAGCAACCCACTACAACATGAGAAGGAGCGGTAGTTGTGCTGCTGCCATTGGACATTTATTGACACGCTTTCATAAATACATGTGAGCTGTTGTGTCTATCTACCTCTCTCTCTATGATCTTCATAACCTGGACCACTCAGTTTCGCATGAGCCATGTACTCTCCTGAGGCACACGCGTAACCTATCACTTGGTTCGACTATTGGTTACCTCCTCTCTTGTCTCGTCCAGATGGCCGCCGAACTGCGTAACCTTCTGTAAATCGGTCACTATGCACGAGACATCAAGGCAGATTGGGTTACCACCACCGTTCGTACGTATAATGGTGATGAATGGACCTAATTGTGAGCACCGATGATAGGATCAAGCATGGATGCAAAAGATTTCATCATGTTCAGAGATTTTTGGGACCAATCACGTTCAGAGAAGTCATCCGATCCGCATAGCTTTGAACCACCCCCCACCCCACAAACAAACCGTTCCTAGACTCCAAGCCCATCAAGCCCATGTACATCCGAATCAATCAGCCTGCCTCAAAAAAATGGAACGATATATTAAAATAAATACTTTGGCCTTGGATCCTTATTTTTCGAAACATTGAGGTCAATACAGTAAAAACGTGATCCAACGTATACTGAATTATAGTGTACGCTAAGGGCTCATGAACAAAAGGGGCATCGTATACGGTAGACAAGGCCGCCAAGATGCAACATGGTCGCTCAATGATTAATTTGGGCCTTAATCGTGTTGGCCCACACGCACGGCAAGAACCCATGATCGTAACCTTCGGAATTACGGTGGATCTTCTGTGGTTATATATCAATATTTCATATGTATCTGATGTACGTAATGCACAATATTACGACTTGTCAAAAGATTAAATGGATCATTGAAGATCTTTTGTGACCACTTGCACAGATGGTGCGGGGTAACTGCTACGTAATGGATACGCAAATAATGTAAAGGGATCCTCTGTGCAGCATGTTGCAGTGGAACAGATAGCACGGCATCTAATCCTGACAAAACGTTATGCATAACTCACCACCCTGGTGCGTAATCCATGGCACTTTGCACCAGCTCTCTTCTCCAGGGATAAACATAATGTAAAGGAATCCTCTGTGCAGCATATTGCGGTGGAACAGATAATCTAATCGTGAGAAAACGTTATGCGTAACTCACTGGCGTGGTGCGTAATCCATGGCACTTGTAAGGAACCCAATCGTGAAAAAAACGTTTTGCATAACTCACCGGAATCGTGCGTAATCCATGGCACGGCGACAGTTTGCGTAACTCACCGGAATCATGCGTAATCCATGGCACGGCGACAGTATCCTTCGGTATCGGGTTATGCTATGGATAAATGACCGCATTGCCCCTGCGTAAAGCTTTATGCAGCAGAATAAAGTATTTACGAGAGGGAGCCGGAGGAGGCTCCGCAACGTTGTTTTGGTAACACATTGAGCGCACTGTAGAATTCGTGTTGGGTTTAAAGGGGGTGATTTCTTTATTTCTCTTTTTATAACACTTACTTACTTCGAAAACTTATTCTGTTTAAACCATGCAGGATTTCACAGTGAGAATTTTTGTAAATGCATGCAGTGGAACAACTGAGCTACTGCCAAAAATTCACAATCATTTGAGTTATATCCTAAGCATGAAAAATATGACAAGTTACAACTAACAAAAACAAGATCTATTCATACAGGGAAAACTACTCATGCACTGGAGCTCAAAATTTACACATAGCAAACCTGGAATATAACTAGGCTACACACCAAAAATTAGCTCCAGAAACTATTTCTATCAAGCTTCACAAAAATAACAACTTTCAACCTAGCCATGCATAAGGAATTTATACAGAGAAATCTATAACTATTCTGCAGCCAAACTTTCTCCTACAGCCCAAACATGTCACAAACATTAGCTAGTCCAAAGATGAGCACTACTGGATCAACAGAAAATGAACTATGGATTTAACCCTATAAACAAGCATACCTCAGAAACATTTATTTACACAGTTCCTAGAAATGTGATACAATCACCAGAGACACATCTAGACATGATAAGACAATAACCACAAGTTGAGCCACAAAATATATTTACATGAAGCTACAAAAATCATTTACACCGATCTAGCATAAATATAAAAGAAATCATAGCTAAAGATTCCTGCAGTAACTTTGTGCAAGATTTGAATATAAGCCTATTCAAGGCATCACAAACAACATATCCAAACATCATAACCTGATCAGTTGTACATTTCAAGTTATGACAAAGCACATTCAAACTGAGTTTGAATTTTAATTCAAAAACTACACATCAAAATTATAGACATGCTTTCTAGAAAAGATAGGCTTCAACACAAGGAGACCAACAAAATTGATTTTGCATTTTTCTGAATTTCCTGCGACTTTCTACGATTTTTCAAAGATTAAGCCGAAACACTTTAATTTTGAAGAATCTATTTACGGAGAAGACCCTGGAAAGATTTCGAAAGTTACACAAATGCCCTCAGTTTACAGAAAAGCCCCTGGAAAGAAAGGGGGCCTTACAAAGCGGCCCTTGGGGCCGGCAGCCGGCGGGGAACACCGGATTCTGGTGACGGCAGTGCCGGACTTGGCCGGGAAGTGGCGGGGGAGGACCACGTGCTCACGCGTGCTCGATTGGTGGCCGGAGTTGGGGCCGGGGCAGCACCGGTGAGGACGAGCGGCGGAGGAAGAGAGGGGACAACGCGGAGAGCTTCAGGGGGTCCTAGGGAAGGTACTGGTGGGTTCAGGAGGTGGTGGTGGTCACCGGAAAAGGAAGCTCACCAGTGGTGGTAGACATGGCGGACGGCGGTGGTGCTCAGAGGCGTGCGGCGGCGGTGGTGTGCGCGTAAGGAAATTGGGAACTTTTTATAGGGGCACAACGACGACTCGACGACCACGACCACATCAATGGAGGGGTGGTGGTCACGGCAACGTGGGCGGGGTACGGCGGCGACGCGAGTGGTTGGCCGGCGGCAAGTCGATGCGCGCGGTGACGTGTCGTGCAGAGGAACGATGGACGGCGGTCAAGGGGGACCCACTGGGTGGTGTGGGCCGTGCCTCGCACTCGTCACGTGGCCACCTGGCCTCGACGTCTGGGCCAAGTGGGACCGCGACACGGACGACGTGCGGACGGCGCTCTGGAGTGCGTAGGGCGCCGTATTGTTTCGGCCCAACACTGTTTGACCAAAATTTTCTCAAAACTTTGTAACTAAAGTGCACCAAAGCATATATATATATATAAGTTGTAGATCTCTCAACCCTCTACAAATTTTACAAAGGCTCACAGGTGTTTTGATCAATGGATTTTGCATAAATTGCAAGCAAAGTTGACGATTTTCTCGACGCTGGAAAACTGTAGGGTCTGATGTTGACCACACTTTTGACCATCTTCCACTCAAAATTTGCAATGCCACCAATTATGAAAATTGTGTCCCATGAAAAGATGCACAACTTTTATTTTGGCCGATTTTGAAGTGTTTAAGTGAAATTTGGAGAACGTGGCAAAAGTCCCGGACAGGGTAGGGGTTCAATGGTGTTGACCAAGGTAAAAGGAGTTTGACCAAGGTGTTACTTGTGTGAATTAGAAACTAAAGTTCAAATTGGCTAGAGTTTTGAGGTGATGACCCAGGTTGACCAAGAGTTTGACCATAGTCAAGGTGTTTGATTTGATTGACAAGGTCATTAGCGTTAATTAACACTAATGGAAAACCTGGGGCATCACAGTTCTGGAGGAAGAAGATATGCACACGCGAAAGATGAAGGGCAGCGGCGGCACCAGGGCTTCGGCCGACCTGGTGTTCGGCTGACCCTAGGTGGGCCCCACTGGTCCTCCCCCTTTGCGTGTGGGCTCTAGCAGGCTTGAAGGTCACAGGCCCAGGTGGGTGCCTCGAGATAGCAAGGTAGGCCTCGGCTAAAGCTAGGATAAGGTTGGGGTTGACTAGTCAACCTCTACTTTATAATAACTTTGGCTAAGCCATTTATACTTTAGATACTCTGGGGGCAACTCACCTTGACAACATACCTGGTCCATCATAGGTGTAGAAACTACTGATGGGGATGATGGAGTGTTCACCGTGTTGCCACGATGATGTTGTCTTTTGTGCACCTCTGCCCATTCCTTTCAATGATAATTCATGTCTCCTGCATGGTTAGCGTTCACAAGATACCCAAAGGATAATTCATCTTGGGTAGTCAAATAAATGAAACCCAAGAGTACTCAGAATAAGGGTGTCTCATGAGCGATCTCCTATCTCAACCCAAAATCGTCTCTCTTGCAGGTGATGTGATATGATGATGAGGTCTGACCTTCAAGGTTAGTGCATATATACATCATGAGTCTATAAAGGTAGCAAAGCTGGAAGCAAGCATGATCATCCTAGAGGCTAGCAGCTCTGGGGTGGTCACGGGACTCGGGAAGCTAGAGCACTAAGGTGGAGGAACTCGAAGATAAAAAGATCGAGTACTGAGGCTAATGCTCTTACAACGGGAACTGATCTCCGAGTGAACCCAAGCCCAGAAAAACACCCAGCCTTCGAAAGAGGATAGAGCAAAGGCTCCAATGGCCGGTGTACGTTCAAGAGCTAGAGTTCTAGTGCAAGGTAAGGTTCAACTCACCCTTGCCTTAGGCAGATGGTCCGATGTTCTCATCAAAATGATGAAACATCCCGAGGTCTAGCCTAAGCTTCCAATGGGAGGTTATGGATGAACTAGAAAGATTAGCCCCCATTGGGCATCGATCAAGTCAAGCATAAGATACTAGGTAAGCTTCTCTTGACTGATCGGCATCGATCGAGGGGCTTACGATAAGAAGTGAATGCACTCAACTCGATTGGCAAGTAATCACGCTCCCTCGGTCCGATAGGTGAATCCTCATGGATTATAAAGCAGAGACCGATGTCTCAGTCCATACGTAACTTCGGTGCAAGGCACCTCAGCTCAAACCGAGATGTAGGAACATGACAGGCCTCTCGTACTCCCCTTAGGAGATCATAACTAGGATCGAACAAGTCATCCTGGCCGGGAATGATTCATTCTTTCCTAATTACTCTCTCCATCCTCGCACGAGACAAGGTCTCGGAGAGAAGGTCTAAGAAGAGGCACGAGAGGAGAACCCAAGGGTAGACTCTGCGCTAAGTAATATTTCCCTTAGATTCATGCTATTCAGGAATGGTATCTTCAGCCAGAGCTTAGAGAGAATGGATATGAAGTCTCGGGCTCGACCGGTGATAGATCTAGGTGACTCGGAACTTCCTCTGGTGGGCACCTCATCGACCGGGATGCAAGGGGAGCTGAAATCCTGGAGATTTTCCACGATCTCTTTTCCCTCAATAGCATCCAAGTGCATAAAGGAGCCTCCGGAGAGAGCATCAAGCCGCATGGCATCGCCTTTCTGTAATCCAAACTAGAAGTGCTGAAGCAGCATCCAATTAGGAATGTGTAGGATGGGGCAATCTTCCACCACGGAGGCAAAATGATTCCATGCCATTCCTAGTGATTCCTCCTAACATTGCTTGAAACTGAGAATCTTTTTCCTTAACGAGATGACATGTCGTATCGGGAAGAATTGGGAGCAGAAAGCTACTCTCAAACTTTCTCACGTAAGGTAGTCCCTACTAGAACGGTAGTCCCTACTAGAACGGTAGTCCCTACTAGAACGATGGTGCCAATCCCGTGCTTCCCTAGAGAGGGATAGCGGGAAAAATTCCCTTTTCCGAGCATCCGGTGATTGTCCGATTTTACACTGAGTTTCAATCAGACGCTCGTAGTCTCTCACATGATCAAAGGGGTTCTCATGAATTAACCCCGAGAAGGAAAGGTCCTGAATTAGCTTCATGAGAGAGGGGCGAATCCGGAAGCTAGATGGAAGAACAGGTTCTGACAAAGATGGCTCTGTGGGTTCACTCCTCAATAGCGGAAGGTGTTTACAAGGATAACCTTCCATGGATAGTGGGGGCAAAGGTAGAAGTAAAGAAAACAAAAAAGGATATCTCGAATGGTAATGAGGATGGAGGTAGAAGAAAACAAAAAGATAAATACGAGGATAGACGAGTTCGAAAGGTTAACAACAGCCGTCCCCGACAACGGCACCAAAAATGCTTGTGGCGTTCCTTAACATCACCAATAAGGTGCCGGGTAGCGTGAGCGTGTAAGGATCACCCGGGTACAATGACAAGTGCGAACAAATCTGCAAGCACATGGATACACCACTGTAGCACTTCCCCTCGGAGGGTGAGTATTTCAAGGGTATCATATCCAAGGACGGAGAGGTAACCGGACGGGTGTCTATCCAAGGACACCAAGTGATGAGGACATCCCAACCATGCATAACTCAAATGCCATGGTTACACCAGATGCATCGCTGGCTACACCAAGCTCACATCCAGTTGCACATCAAGAGTCAAGTGCACAACCAGTTATGCAAGAACAAGCATCGAATACACAAGCCCAAATATATGATGGACAGGTTACACGCAGCTGTACAGATAAAATCCAACAAGAGGTGCACGCTTTTCTCTCTGAGTTACATTGTAATATTGATGAGAGTCCTATACTACATAAGTGTTGTACTTTACTCCTACTCAGGTTTACACAAGAGGCTTCTCCGTTGGGTTACATGAAGAACACAGAAGGTTACGTGGAGGACACCAAGGCTGCTATGCAAGCTGAGAAAGGTTACGCACACAAGACTCAAGGTTACGCAATAGAAGTATCAACTTCATGTCCAAGTCAGTACCATCTGGGTAAGATACGAGAGCCAAGTCATACATCACTGGAAGCTCCTTGAAGTCAAGATTCCAACCCAACAAACAGCGCATCATTTCGACTTCCGAGCTAGAAGTAATGACCATTTTAGTGAAGGCTGCGCAGAAGGTGAAAAGACGCGTGTGAACTGAAAACCACTTCGAGAATGCTTCAACCAGTTGGCCTTCCACCTTCAAACGTGGTTGTTACAGTTCACACTTATCCCACACCCATTTAGGAGAGTTGTTCCTAGTATAAATACCCCCTATGTACCATCGAAAACTCAATTTTTGATAATCATGAATTGATAACCTCATATGGTTTGTCGCAGCCGAGCTGCTGAGTGCCTTGCACACCCTTGTTCTTCCTTGTTCTTCTTGGACTTGTGAAGAGATCCCTCTGGGTTCCGCTACTTCGTGCTCTACGGTTTCTAGTACGGCTGTACCGTTTTGTGTGGATTAGTTCCGGCTTGTGGTTCTGCAGTCGTTTGGAGATCGAGTCGAAGTCCTCGCGGTTTCGGTGCCTCCCTCCCTGTCGCTCGGTCACATCCAACCTTTGTCAGGTATAAAGCTACTTACCCGCTACTTGCAGCAATTATCTTGTTACAAAAGCTACTGTCGTGAAGATCGGGCCATCCACAGGACCTTTCTTGCATTGGTCCCTATCATGTGGTAATCAGAGCTATCGTTGTCACGGTAGGTTTTGGTTATTACCAACCCTCCCTTCCTTTTTATTATCTGTTATATCATTTTGTTCATGTCCTACAGTCCACTAAAAAGCCACACAAAAAAATCTCATAGCCTTTTTGTGGTACTGTTGCTTTGTGTGTTGCGTTCATCTTGTTGCTAGTCACCACTATTGTTCTTCCACCGTGTTTTAATTTTTTTCCCGCACCCCTCATATGTGTTCTTGTGTTTGCTAAAAAAATCAGAAAAAAAAGTGTGAAAGAAAGAGCAAAAAAAGAGAGAGAAAAAAGAAGAAAGAAAAGAGAACTTGAAAGGGGCTGGGTTGCAGATTGTGTAACCAAAATTTTGATCTCTGTAATCTCAAGTTGGTGGTGTTTGAGGACAGCAACATTTTGATTGGGTTACACACCTTGTTTCAGTACCATAGCTTCCCTTGAACAGCCACCTATAGCTCCACACAAATCTGAAACCAGACCTCTTGTCTTGTATCCTTTCAACCGCTTAGTCACAAGTCTGGTTACGCCACACTAGCACACTCACGGTCCTTGAGAACGGGTAAGAACTTGGGTAAGCAAGAGGTGAGGTTGTGTGATTCTACATATTTTTCCTATTCCACTTTCTCTTGCAATATCCTAACATGACAGGACCTAATTCGTGTGTTCGTGGTTGTCATCGTGGTGCTCAAGAGGCCACTGTTTCACGAGCTAAACTACAGCGAGTACAAAATTCGGTGTTGCGGGTCATGGAAAGGATATTTGCTGAACGTCTTCCAATCTCAAATAGTGGGGTTCGACGTCAACGTGTTCCTGCTGCTCCACAAGTGAATGATGGTGTGAAAAACTCCATTAATGGTGCTTCCGCAAGTTCTCTACAGCAAGGAAGAAGTTCTCTTGGGCGTGGCCTTGTCCCCCATGGGCGCTTGAATGGTAAACATATACAAGGTGATCTCTACAGTCCTTATGATCATTGTGATAGAAGAAATTCAGATTGCATATCTTGGGTTGATTTGAGTATACCAAAATTTGTTGGTAGAGAAAACCCCAAAGCTTATGTTGTTTGGGAAAAACATTGTGATTATATTTTTGGTATACATCATGTCTCGGATGCACAGAGAGTGCACTTAGCTGCAAAGGAATTTTATGATTATGCTCTCACATGGTGGAAAGATGTACAAGAAAATCAGCATGTGTTTGGGAGAGATCACATCAACACATGGGCTGAAATGAAGCAAGTTATGCATAGGAGATTTGCTCCATCATATTCTCCACATCAGCAGCAGCAAAGATCTCCAAAAATTCATGATAATTTCATCTGGAACTCATCTAAGGCAGCAGCAAGGTATTCTGTCCAACAAAGTACATTTCAGCACGTTGGTTCAAGAAAACATGTTGTTTTGGGGGAAAACAAGTGTTCTGGAAAGCGAGAGAAGGTTCAAGATGCAAAGGTGCAGAAGTACAATGGCAAGAAGGATGATCATAGAGCCCACAAGTCGAGAAATCATTCATCTAAATCTACACATATGCAAGATATCCCACACGTGGAGATCGCGGCTGATGGTTATGAGGACATTGCTGTTTCATTCTTCATGGAAGATGATTTATTTCCAAACCTATGTGAGAAGGAGTGCCACCAGCCAAAATCGAGTGCGAGAGCTCAAAATGAGAAGAAGAGAGACTCCACCAAATGTGAGGAAGAGTTCCACCAACAAAAATTGAGTGTGAGAGTTCAACATGAAAATATGAGAGATTCCACCATTTGTGAGAGAGATACACAAAAATTGAGCGAAGAAGAGGAGTCTTGTGAGGAATTCTTTACTACTAACATGACCAGCTCTTCTAGTTTCTCTTTTGATGTGCTGCAGGTTACTAAAGAAAATAATGTGGTGAAGTATGATCAGCCACCAATTTTCGATGAAGAAGATCAGATGATGGCCATTGACAAAGGTGCTGAAATTTCATTGTGTTTGCAACATAAAGTTCAGATTAAAGGCAATAATAATGCAAATGCTTCCCATTCAAGTGATGCAAGTTCAGTAGTGTTTGAGGAAGATTTAGTTCTTGGTTCTTTTGCTGCTCCATTGCCTTTACAGAACTTGGTCAAGTATGATAGATATGCATATGTTGCTTCACAAGATGTTGAAGTGATTGTGCATCAAAATCTTTGTGAGAATGAGGGCCACATAGCCAAACTGAGAGAGATTGAAAACAAAAGTGAGTTGTGTGATCCCACCCACTGTGACCTTGAGAGTACAAACAATGAAAATGTGAGGGATACACCACAGAGCAATAGCGAGTTTGAATGCAAATCATGTGAGTATACTTTTGAAACTAACACTCTCATATCTACCGCTAGTGTTTTGTTTCCAAATATGCAGGATTGCAACAAAAATGAGGAAGATATGGCTGCTCATGACATCACCATACTTGTTGAGAGAGATGAGAAGGTAGACAATCGACCACACCAATTGTATGCAGTCCACAACATGAAACATGACGAGGCAATTGGTAAGATTTTAGAAACATCATTCATGATACAAGCACTACCACAAATTATAATTGGTACTGAAAATGATTCAAATTTGAATATGCAAATTATAGTGGTGAGTGATTGTGATAAAAGACATATTTCAAATAGAATTGACCATAATCTTTGTGTTGATTTGGTAGTGTCACATGATCATACCTTTGATGAAAGTTTGCAAGTTGATAACCAATGTTTCGTCATTCATGATCTTTTCTATGCTTTGATATGGTTGATTTACATGATACTTTGCACTCATATATCTAATACTATACATGTAAATAAATTTGGTAATATAGAAATGAATACTCATGATATTATTATTTCAGCAATAGGACATAATCCAAACCTTAGTGCTGATTTGATTGAACTACATGTTGATACGAATGATGAATTTGCTCATAACATTTGTGGTGATAATAAAATTTGTACTTTGCCTGATCCATACAATATTTTATATGCCAATAAAAACCACCAATTTCAGTTGATTAGTAGTGGTGAATTGTTTGCCAAGCTATCTCCTACCAACTGCTTGTTTTATACCGTGTTTGATACACCTATTCATGTCAACAAAATGCTTGTTAATATTTCTTTGATGACATCTTCAAGATATTTGAACACAGTTCATGGCTGCAAGTTTACATTTATTTTAATCGGAGAACATGTTGTAAATACTTTTTCTATTCATGCCATTTGCATAATGATTAACAAGCTTGCTGATTTGAACTCAAATATGATGTGCGATAATTCTTGTGATCTGATCAATCATTTGTTTAGTGCTTCTAATTCAGAACCTTCAATGTCATTTTTTTGTTCATATGTTCCTTTGAAAGAAAGAAATCATGTGCACAAAAATGCAATATGTGCACTCGAAAAGCATTTATCCAGATGCATGAGCATTTTAATTGAAGGGTATACATCTAAACTTGTCCATAAATTGAGCAACAAAAACTTTGGGATTGTTATGAATGTTTCAACATCATGTTTTGAACAATTTGATCTTGGAATGGTGAAATTGGAAATGTTAAATCAGTTGTGTTGTTTGAAAGAAATTTTTGTTCTCCCATCCCATAAATTATTTGCAGGTACACAAAAGTCAATGAAGCTTTTTCATTGTGGTAAGATAAAAATTGTTAATACAATATTTCAAGCTAACAATCTTTTGCAGTATAATCAAATTTTTTCCAAGGAAGGGAGGATGATGCAAGTATCATGATGCTTGTGACATATGGACCAACTCCAAGCAGTTTTTCCTTTCTTGAGAATGGTGTTTTGCGCAACAAAGACAATAACAAAACAAATGACATATTCATATACCATGCATATACTTTTGCCCTTTTATATAATCTTTATTCAGGTTGTGAAAAGCTTGGAGTAGCTTCTCTTCAACAGGGGGAGAATGATGAGCATTACATATGGACATTAGAAGCCATCATTGTCAAACAACTATCCAAGGTGAAAGCTAAACTAAAATTTCATCCTTCTTATTTTTCAATGGAAAAGCTACTACTTGGATTGTATGATTACAGATCAAAATATCTTGGAATATTGGAGGAAATAAATACCACAACACCAACAAATCTTCGTTTGAATCATTTGAACCATGAAGGGGTTGTGAAATATCCTGGAAAGAAAAAGAAGATCCCTATGCAAAAGAAGTATGATGCAACTACAATCCTCAACCATGGTGACACATCTACATTCTTTGGATTTGAAGAGTTGAGGATGACTCCTTTTCAAGAGGAGGATGTGCACATGTCAAGCCTCAGTTATATAATAGACTCGAGGACGACTCCTTTTCAAGAGAGAGAGGATGATGAGAACATCCCAACCATGCGTAACTCAAATGCCATGGTTACACCAGATGCATCGCTAGCTACACCAAGCTCACATCTAGTTGCACATCAAGAGTCAAGTGCACAACTGGTTACGCAAGAACAAGCATCGAATACACAAGCCCAAATATATGATGGACAGGTTACACGCAGCTGTACAGATAAAATCCAACAAGAGGTGCACGCTTTTCTCTCTGAGTTACATTGTAATATTGATGAGAGTCCTATACTACCTAAGTGTTGTACTTTACTCCTACTCAGGTTTACATAAGAGGCTTCTCCGTAGGGTTACATGAAGGACACAGAAGGTTACGTGGAGGACACCAAGGCTGCTATGCAAGCTGAGAAAGGTTCGCACACAAGACTCAAGGTTATGCAATAGAAGCATCAACTTCATGTCCAAGGCTGTACCATCTAGGTAAGATACGAGAGCCAAGTCATACATCACTGGAAGCTCCTTGAAGTCAAGATTCCAACCCAACAAACGGTGCATCATTTCGACTTCCGAGCTAGGAGTAATGACCATTTTAGTGAAGGCTGCGCAGAAGGTGAAAAGTTGCGCGTGAACTGAAAACCACTTCGAGAATGCTTCAACCAGTTGGCCTTCCACCTTCAAACGTGGTTGTTGCAGTTCACACTTATCCCACACCCATTTAGGAGAGTTGTTCCTAGTATAAATACCCCCTATGTACCATCGAAAACTCAGTTTTTGATAATCATGAATTGATAGCCTCATATGGTTTGTCGCAGCCGAGCTGCTGAGTGCCTTGCACACCTTTGTTCTTCCTTGTTCTTCTTGGACTTGTGAAGAGATCCCTCTGGGTTCCGCTACTTCCTGCTCTACGGTTTCCAGTACAGCTGTACCATTTTGTGTGGATTAGTTCCGGCTTGTGGTTCTGCGGTCGTTTGGAGATCGAGTCGAAGTCCTCGCGGTTTCGGTGCCTCTCTCCCCGTCGCTCGGTCACATCCAACCTTTGTCAGGTATAAAGATACTTATCCGCTGCTTGCAGCAATTATCTTGTTACAAAACCTACTGCCGTGAAGATCGAGCCATCCCTAGGACCTTTCTTGCATCGGTCCCTATTACCAAGCCACTACTGAGATGGGTAGGAGTTGAGAAACACTCTCTAGGGAACTTAACTCTCGAGATGAACCAATCGCTGATAGTCCTCCCCGTGGGGCGCTGGCACACCATAGCTTTTAAAGGTCTAAGTGTGCAACTGGCCTGGGGGCCATACTCGGTACACGGGCACGGAGGATTTCAAAGGGTCCAACAGGCAGTCACCACTGTGGCCTACATCTATCGTTACGCGAATGCACATGGTATCCGTAGGATAACCAGAGCCTAGACACCACGTCTACGCTACCGATTAATACTATAGTGCGGTTACGTCTGTCGACCTGCTAACTACACTACAGCACCCCATATAAATACGGAACTACGAACTTGGAAAGGAACGGTAGAACATGCTCGTCATCGAGTTACGGAGCAACAGAGAGGTTTGGATGTGAACGAGATACAACACTCTTACTTAGCTAAACAGGATCTAAGCATACAAACAGATACTTGAACTAATGATCTAGCTCTAAAGGATCGAAGCCCTGTTCTATGAAGAACACAAGCCTCTAGACTATGAACGAGCCAAGAACACAAGAACATATCATTCATGCATGAAGTCCACTATAGTCTAAATAAGAAATGTCGAATACTCACTTTGATCTAAATGTAGAACAAGACATCCACGAGGACATCAACTCACTCCTCAGTCCTACTCCACCTATCAACTAAATCCTAGTCTAGATCTCTTCTCATCCCTACTCCACCACCTAGAGGTGAGAATCACCTCACATGGGCAGAATTAGAGAGAGGGAGAGAGCTACACAAGAGAGAAGTGGAAAACTTGAGAGCTTAGAGGTGTGTTGGAAATGAGGCCCCTCCCCTTCTATTTATAGGCAAGGGGGAGGCTTGCTCCGGGGCTCAAATGTCTCCAAATCACCCCGGATTGCAATAAGGGGCCAATTAGTGAGCAGCACGTGGAAGGCCGGGATGAACTGACCAAAGGTCGGTTCAGCCGACCGGATGGTCGGCGGACCATCCCGGTCCTCCTCTCGCGCTGTTCTTTCTCCAGGTGACTGCCATGTGGGCCCTCTGGTCACTCCCTCATGCATGCCAAGTTTCCTGGCGGTTTGGGTAGCAAGTGAGCCCATGGATCCATGTGATGCTGACGTGGCAGCGTCTGATTCGTCGGAAACCCTTCACATGGATTGGTGACACCATGGATCTAGGGGAATCCATGTGTCAGCCCCTCATTGGCCAGAACTTGAGTGGATTGGATTGGAGAGGATCACTTATGAATGGATTCCTCCCATTTCCTATGCTAAATACTTGCATTCAAATAGACATCGACAATGGTGGAAAGTATTAGTTTAAGCTCCTATTCTAGTGTGGATGACTTCTTCATATTCCAAAATGCAGGAGTTGACGGCCATAAAAATGGTACTTAACAGCCATCAACAACATGTCGATAAGCGTGCACGTCGGTCCAAAAAAGAACGAATATCAGCAGTCCGCTTAACAGTCAACCGGTTTGTAGAATCCTAAGTGTAGCGAGGTCGAGTGCCGACCTAGAGGAAGTAGACTTCCAATAGGTCGAAGCGACGAAGAAAAAATAGAGGGTGTTTGAAAAACGCTCTCGTAGAGTAGTCTCCGAGCATTAAAGTAGGCAACAAGACTGCTTCGATGATCCAAAAAAGGAGAAGAAGAAGAAATCAGGTCAAATGCCGACTTGTTGAGAAATAAGGTTTCCCAGTAGGTCGAATCGACGAGGAAAACAAGAGGGCGTTTGAAAAACGCTCTCGTAGAGTAGTCCCTGAGCATTGAAGTAGGCAGCAAGACTGTTTTGATGATCCAAAAAAGGAGGAGAAGAAGAAATCTTGGTCGCGGTCGTGAATAATCAGTTGTAGAGACACCCAGATGTCTTGCATAGCTGCAAAGAGTCTAGCAGAGCCACTCGAAGCATGCCGACCTCAAGAAGGTCTCACGCTAACAGCGCCCAAGCACCCGGAGATGCCTGGCATGGCCAGCTTGGCGCGTACCCCACAGAGAGGCCTTCATTCCTTAAAGTAGACGTTTCCATTACCGTCCAGAACATGCTGACATGGCTAGAAATGCACACCGACCTCAAGAAGGTCACGCATTCAGTACGACCAACTAGGTTGGCAGGCCCGAGCAGTACCAGGGTATTGAAAGACCAAGGTACTGAGGCACGCCGACCTCAGGAAAGCCATTTTGGTGCCCGAACGACTAGCATAACTACCAATTATCCAGCGGAGCCAGGGTACTGAGGTATTGTAGACCGAGGTAGCAGGAACACCGACCTTCAGGAGGCCCGTCGAAATCGTAGACTTGATTGATCTGGACTACAGGCGTCCAGACGGATCTGGCATAGCAGCGAGGCACGCCTACCTTAGAAAGGTCTTCAATCGAACCTATGACCATCCTGCTCAAGAAATAGAAATATAGGCTGATTGGTATAAGATCCATTTACACTGCAGAGCCGTAGCGGGTGCAACCAGGACGCAGAGCCATAGTTTGTGCAAATAAGACGCAGAGCCGTGGCGGATGCGAATATCGTCAAATGAAGTCGTAGCAGATCATAGAACTGAAGAAGTCATAGAACTAGCAGGTACAAAACCATATAGCAGCGGGACCGTCTAACACAGAGTCAGGCTAGTTAAGGAAGTGAACCGTAGAGTCATAGGGGCAATAGTACAAGGTACCATGAGATCACCAGCCAACTTGCTCATCACAACGTGACAAAGCGCGACAGACAAAGGTCTGGTAGAAGCACACACTGTGCAAATCACGGGTGGCAAGAAGACAAGGAATCACATGCGAACAGTGTACTTTGTTGTCAAGGTGCAGGACACCTAGTGTTGTCGTCATACAGGAGAAAAAGACACCAAAGAGCCTCACATGCGCACAGTGACCAAGATCACATGCCAACAGTGCAGAGGTCGACTGAGCGTTGGACTCAGCTATAAATTGGGCAAGAGCCTAGAGGTAGGGATGGCAATGGGTCGGGTCAGGTCGGGTGCGGGTGGAGCAAAACCCACCCATTATGACACCCACCACATTTAGCTACACCCACCCATTACCACACCCATGGGTGAAATCTCACACCCGCACCCACACCCGTTGGGCACCCGCTGGGTGTCGGGAACCCACTGGGTCCAATAGAGTATATGACATATATAAACGTGATGATAGTATATTAAGCACTATAATAGGATAAAATCATTAAAGTGAAAAAAGATAGTTTTAACAAGCTAAACTTCCAACTTACAGTCGCACCATGTCACATAAACATTCATAGTTCCAGCAAGAACATAAGCAAATATAGAATAAAGACTTAAATCTAGCCTTCAGATTGAAAGCACTAAGTACATATTACAACATCAATCATCATAAATTTATCAAATAGGTTTAGTACCTATAAAAATAAAAATAAAAATAATTATTTTGGGCCCCATGGGTCACCCACGGGTTAAAATCTACACCCGCACCCACACCCACTTAATTTGGGTCGGGTCGAGTGTAGACCCATGGGTGAAATTCTGCACTCGCGCCCGCACCCATTGGGTGTGAAACTCGTGAGCACCCGCACTCATGGGTTCGACTGTCATCCCTACCTAGAGGCAAAGCAATCACCCTGAAGAAAAACATGGAGTTCCTTTGTAGCCAAAATATCATGCCACGGGCATGTATCCGTCCACCAGAGTGTAGAAGAAAGGAGTTGTAGAGGCTTGGAGCTAGAAGAATACTTGCGAAGTATGAAGTAATCCACCGATCTCTGCGCCCGTGTCCACCGAGGAATCCAGAAGGAAACCAGTGTGATACTCTAGGTTCTTAGGGGGTAATAGATATTCATCAAGGCCTGGTGGTGAGGAGATTTGGTGGCAAGTGTGCTAGGTCCCAGAGTCTAGTACACAACCGCGGGGTGAAGAACGTATCTGCATGCAAAAGTCAGGGGCCCTAAACGACTTGCTAGGAGCAGCGTCGGGAAACGGATCCCCGAGAGATCTTCACAGAGGTCTGGAAGCCAGAAGAAAACTTGTAATGTGCCCTGCTATAGTAGAAATCATGGCAAGATTCGCTCTAGGTTGGTCAGATCTTCAATCATGCCCATCGTGGGGATGAAAGAGTTTGTATCTTGTAACTGGTCAAGGACCAGATGGGGCTTATAAGGACCATGTAGCCATGGAGTCGTGTATGTAATGTTCACACTCTTCTGTCAAATCATGTGCTGTAGCATACATAGAGGAATTGAATCCCCTACGACCTGTTGTTATGTCTCCAGGGAGTCGACTGGCCTCAAGAAGGTCGGAGATACTATCAAGATGACATGATAGCAAGTAACATCTTAATGACCTCAAAAAAGATCGTTACGACCTAGTAGGTCACCAATAAGTCCATGAGACCTAAAGGTGCTAAAATCCAATGGAATCACAAGACACAATGACCAACTAGCGCTAGACCGTTAGCGCTGCGACCCGTTGGAAAAGAGCTGTTGAGGCTATGACCCATTGGCACAGAGCCGTTGAGGCTACGACAAGTTGGCACAAAGCCATTGGGCTCGTCGACCTAGTAACAATTAGATGGATTGCGGGGCCATATGTACGTTGTTCCGCACGGGGAAGGACCCCATTCGCGATCTTTCTCATCCACGCCGCTAGGATTCCTCATTGCGTCGCCACTCGAATCCTCCGTGCCACCGTAGAGATCTCTCACGCTGCCATATCTAGAGCCAGAGCCCATCACCGCGCGCTACACCACCGCATCCGCCGCCACCGTGAGCGACGTTGTGCACACGCCGCATTGTATGCGTGTGAAGACCCTCCGCGTCTTTAGATCGAGATCACAGGGGTTCGTTGAAGAAGAAGAAGAGATAGCGTCGTGCCAGATCCCCACGCCGGAGGACCAGTGGGTCACATCGGAGATGACGGAGGCCAAGATCGAAGTGTTGGTGGAGTGTGGGCTGTTGAGGCCCAAGGCGGAGGTGGAGTGAAAGGCGCCCACCGGCGAGTCATTCCCCTCGGAGGACGTCACCGAACAGGTCGTCTTCGCCTCCTAATTCGAGCGCGGCTTCAACATCCCCACGGGGGACTTCTTCCGTGGATTGCTCCACTACTACCGTCTGGAGTTGGTACACCTTGTCCCCAACTCCATAACAGTGGTTTCTTCATTCATTCACATGTGCGAAGCATATTTAGGCATTCCGACACATTTCCATCTGTGGCGGCATTTCTTCCAAGTGAAGAGGTCGGGCAAGGCGCCAGTCGTAGGTAGTGCAGGGTTCTACCTTAGGTCGGGTCGTAAGGCAGAAAATATAGAAATGGAGCTGTCGGACAGCAATGCTGGGTGGAGGTCGGAATGGTTCTATGTCGCAAACCAGAAGCCGAAGCTCTTGAAGCGAACGAGATTTGGTCCAACCAAGATCCCAGACTGGGATCTTGCGCTGACCTCCCGCAAGGAGGAAGAGATGGAGTCGCTCCTTGTCATCCTGAATGACCTCAAGGAAGCAGGTCTGACAGGGGGGCTGTGGCGATTAGCTTTAGTCATTGCCTGATCCAACTGATCAAGGATCGGGTGCATCCGGCGTACTAGTATTAGGGTCAGACGGACCCAACTCGCGAAGCCAACAGGAAGGTCTCCAAGGAGGAGATAGTCGCCCGGGTAAAGGAGCTCTTTTGCGGACGGATCCGCAACAAGACCTTCCTGAAGGCGTATTTGTTGAAGCACGCGGCTGATCCAGTAAGTCGTCGATCTTACTGTTATCATTCTTGTCATCTTTATTAGGAGGTCGACCTCACTAATACTTGTTTTGTTGCGTTCCTGTGTACAGGCCCGCACAATGGACTATTGGTGCCCTACGCCGTTGCCTGCCAGCCAAGACCACAGAGGAAAATAAGGTCGCTGGAGAAGATCCAGCAGCCACCAGCCCAGCTGGTCGAAAACTACCTGTCCGACTCATCGGTTGAGGCGGACGGGGGCAATGTGCAAGTGGTCGCGCCGAGCGCCAGCAGGCATACCCGCCGGACGCGGCACACCGTCGGGAAGGTCACAAAGTCAAAGGTGGAAGCCGCTAAGACTACGAAGCTGGAGACCGCGAAGAAGAAGCGCAAGAGGGGCAAGAGCGCCACTCCCCCCGCCAGAGCAGAAGAAAAAGGAAGAAAAGGTCGTCGTGGAAGATGACTCTGATGAGATTGATGAGGAGATTGAGATTCCGGATCTTAGTCTCGAGACGAAGCGGCGCAAGGAGGAGGTGATGAAGGTCACGCAGGAAGACCTGCAACGCATCAAGGAGAGGTATCACTCGGAATCTGGAGTTCAGCAGCAGGTGCCTCCGAGGCTACCCCCCAAGCCTCTCGTACCACGCCACAAGTCATCGCTCGCCAAGTAAGTCTGTCTAACAACTTGATGTTGTCCTCAATACTCCATCTGTGTTGTACTAACAGAATGATCTGTGTAGGTCGGGCACATCTTCTCCAAGCATGTCGCTATCAAAGGAATCACACCGGAGGTGGAGGTCGGAGCCCAGAGCTCCATTCCACCGGCGATGACCACGGAGGTCGTGCTGGACCCCAAGCCCGTCAATGTGCTGCCTTCCAAGTAGCTCCCAATGTTGAGGCGGACCAGCCGCAGATCGACCTGTTGCCACCATGTCAAGAAACAGCCACGAAGGAAGGACAGGGTCCGGCCACGCCGAGGACTGGAGGTAATCCGTACAAGGCCAGGGAGATAGATTAGAACAGCACTCCATTCGAGGATGACATCCTTGATGATCATGAAGATACCGTGGTGATCCAGAGTTCCCTCATCACCCTTGGGCAGGCCTTCCAGGTAAGAGGTCATTCGATGTGGTAAAGTATGTAGGTCGTTTATCACCTGTTAGCGGGCTAACAATGTTGTCTTTTGCAGAATATGGCTGATCGAGCCAAAGCCCGGGCTGACTTGTGCAAAAATGTCGTTGTTGCAATGTTGGAAACATGACAGTTGGAGCAAGAGCTTCAACAAGTGAAGGAACAGGCCGCCCTCGAGAAGAAGAAACTCGAGGAGGAGAAGACGAAGCTCGTGGATGAGCTGGCTGAGCAGAAATGCATGGTCGCAAATACATATGCCCTTTTGAAGGATGTCAGCAGTGGTAAGACCATGATCCACCTAGGTCGTAAGGTTTGTTTATCTTGTAATAAACTCATGCTGACGGCTGGTTGATGCAACATCGGCCATTCGGGATAAGAAGAGGCTGACGGACGACCTCAAGGAGGCTGAGAAGGCTATTCAGACCCTCAAGTAGGAGAACAAGGCGTTGAACGATAGTGAGTACACTATTTGCCGAAAACTAGCTCATGAAAAACAAATCAGGAGGGATCTGGAGATCGATCTCGTGGTTGCGATGTAGTTGCTTTATAATGATCAAGTGATCATTGCAGGTCATAAGGTGGAGATGGCCGACCTTCGGAACACCACAGGCTTCATTATGGACAATGTCGTCCCGCAGCCGGCCGAAGGAGAGCCACTGCCCCTGCTGGAATGGCTCATGGCGGCCCCAGACCGGGTCGACGAGTTGCTCAAGACTGCAAGTAGAGCGGCGGCCATGGAGACCCTTGTGCGTGTGAAGTCCCACTTCCCAGAGGTGGAAGTCAAGAAGATTGCTAAGGGCCCCAATATGGAGGCCGACCTCCAAACCATAGAGGTCGAGGTAGATGACGCCGCGGACAAGGTCGTAGAGAGCCTTGCTTTTGAGGACGATGAAGAATAAAAGACCTGTTTGATGAGGACATCACCATGCTGGATACACGCACGCCACATCCTTCCCCACGCTACAAGTCGTCTCCAACTCAGCTGCCACGTTCGGTTCGTATTCAGCCGACACCTCTGCACGATTTTGGTGATATCTCCCTCGTCCGACATCGAAATGAGGCGTATAAGGATGCATTGGAAAGGGGCTGACGACGCTGTCGTTTCGGTTCTGGTCCCAGCTCCAAAAGGTTCATAGATCATGCTGTGTGAGCATGACAAGGTACTGTGTCACCTTTTTGGGCCAATTTGGACGTGTATCGTGTCGGGCCTTAAGCCCAAGTTGTGGATGCCCCCCTGGTCGCCCTCCAACCCTACCTCGCCCCCTTAGTCATTAAAACTCAGTCGCTACAGTCGTTTAGGATCGGGTTTTGTTTAGTTGAAGTTTTCCAAGTAGAAACTTTGTTGATTCATTATAATTGTGACGCCAAGTCCTTTTACTATGATCCAGGGCCCCAGCTCTTGTATCTCTTCGACTGTGTCGACTAGTCCTTTCGAATCAAGTGCTTGAACACCATTGCTATTTGATTCATTTACATCTGCAATTTTTGATTACGCATTTACCGTTCTCTTGCTTGTGTTCTGTTGACATTTGATTATCGTTGCAAAGTTCGTTTGGATTTGCAAGCGGACAAATCCTCTGTCATAGTCAAGGGACCCTTCTTCCATTGAGTGGTGATCCCAAGGTATCGAATCTGTGGAATAATGCGCAACTCAAGATCGATCCAATAAAGCGAGAAAGCACTTTGTTTAAGAGAGGTTTCAAACGCATATAATCTACTAAAACATGAGAGGTAGCGAGAGAAAGCAAGAGGTAACCGATCTAGAGAGTCTAGATCGTGCCTTTGTCATAGTTCCAAGCGAGAGATGAAGATAGCAATAAGAATCTCATAAAAAGCATGTGGCTTCCGGTCCAATCCTCGAAGGCACCTACCGTACACGTGATCGGCATCCTGTCACGATGCCCCGCTTCATGTGTAGGTGAACCTAAGAGCACGCTCATGAAGAACGTGTTGAAAACACTTGGTAGGTCAGGTATGCACCTCTAGCCACCGCGGCTACAAGAGCACCCTAAGCGATCTATCTTAAGTATAGATCGAGGAAGAAGCAAAACCAAGAGAAGACAACCAAAGAGCAAGTACTCGATTGCTAGTTATCGGATTCAATGAAACTCCATCATAAGTTTATACATGAATAAGATCCAACCGGGATCCTACCTTGATCTTGATTCAAGCCTCCGGAACTCCGACGTGGTCTTCCATTCAAGGTTCCCACACTGGCTAGGTGAACCCTAGATGACTATCACGACCCTTCTCTCCGAGATGGTGTCCCTCAAGCTCCTCTGCTCCTCGGCGGCGGATGACGAATGATTTGATAGTTGCAACTTCGTACGGGGGCTATAAATAGCCTGAGGGTCGTCTAGGTCAAAGGGGGTGCCGAACCAGTCCCGGAATGGGCTGGGCCGCCTGGGTCGGCCGGCCTGGGCCCAATTCGGCCCAGTTCGGCCCCGGTTTCCTCCTCGTTGCTTCTCGTGTTTTCTAGAACTATTGCCGAGTTGCATGTGGGCCCTTGACGTCATTTTCCTCGCGGTTTAGACAAGGGTGCTTGGCGTATGAACTTCCGCATCTTCCGTCTAGGTCCTCGACACTTCTCGGCTTCACGCTTCAGTCCTTGGTTCATTTGGAGTCATGTTCATCTTGTATCTTGACTTGCCCCGGGGTCCATGATCATCTTGTAAAACCCTTGATGAACCTTACCCGGAAGTCCTCATTTAGGCTCTTGATTCATGCGTAAACAATAAACTCCAAAAACCATGCACGAGTGCGAACTTAACATATAATGAGGGTTAGGATCATTAGTGTGAATATCAAATTAATGCCAACATAGAAGGTAAACAAGTGGCTAGGTTGACGAAAATCGACCGCCAGCATCCCCCCATGCTTAAACCTTGCTCGTCCTCGAGTAAGCCTTCAACGGATATTAGGGTTGCCCTTCAATGCTCATACCCTGCACTTGATCATACATGAGAAAACATAATGCTCTCTAAATTTATATTTGTTAAAGTTCCATAATGTGACTAGCTTTCTTCCCTACGGAGGGTGGATATCAATTAAGCTCTTCCCACAAGAAGTTAATCATGCTCCCAAATTTTAAATGAGTCTCAGAAATTTTGAAATAAAGCACAGGATGAAGAAAAGAGCTAAACCAAGTTCAAAAATTTAAACCTCCTTGCATCTTGCTCATGAACTCTCATCTCATCAAGTCTCTCAAGCCTATTTGTTCTACTCCTTTCCCCTCTCAATATATATATGTATAAGTGGAAGGCTTTATATGGAGCTATGGGAAAGTTTAGTCCTACCAAGATATTATAATCGAGATATTATCAAAACAAGACAAGTTTCTCATGGTCTTACCGAGACTCGTCAAAAAGGTCATTGGAAAAATAATGTTCTCAAGGAGGGGGAAGAGAAAAATACACACACTCTTGAGATAGGTGAACATGTGCAAATGGCAAAGAGTGATCCCGAGGCACAAATGAAGTCCTCGTTATCGGATTGCACATGGTTGGAAAGATGAGTATGGGTCTTGATCTTGAATCCTCATGACTTGAAATTTCTAATGCATCTAGAGAGCCGGGGAGCTTTATTTATTTATTTTTCTTTCTTTTTCTCTCTTTTTTTATATACACATACTTTTCCTCCTCTTTTTTTCTTTCTTTCATACTTCTTTTTCTTCATTTTTTATATACTCCCCTTGAACTCTATATTACATTGTTCCTACCTTCTTGGCAACTCCCCCTAGACGATTGCACGTCCTTGGGCAAAGAGGTGGCAAAATTTTTGTGCCAAGGTAGGTTCTAAAAGTCCTATATTTTCTTGGGTAGAAATACTTGAAATCTTCTAGGGATCCTTCACACAACTTCTAGGTCATCTTAGGGGTCTCCCAAAATTATACTCCAATCTTCAATACTTTCACTCTTGTGATCTTGCTCCAAATATTCATCCATACTCAAGAATTGGGTTGTGGTCAAGGAGGTAAACACAAAAAGATGTTTTGGGTTTGTGGGTGGATATCCGGTGAGGTTTGCAAAATTCCCAATGTAGAAACTCACAATGCGCGGATAGAAAAGGCTAGCATAAAGATAGATATGCAAAATCGGAATGACCAGCTTCTTAGTCTCGGGCCAGAGAAATCAAGCCTTGAATCAATGCACCCAAAACTAATTCTTGTATACTAAGTTTTTGCACTCAATCAAATATAAGGCTTTGGATAGGTAGAGCAACATGCAAGAGGTATTAACGACAAGGTTAGCATTACTTTTAAGAACAAAAATAAATTATCTTTAACCCATCCAAAATTGAGAGCATGAGAAAAACTATGGGTCTCATCTTTACCATAACCTCCGCAAAGGATTAAGCTAGCATTTAAATTAATTTCAGATTTGCATTAAAGAGAGCACTAGCTTAATCATGCATAAAACAAGTACAAAGATGAGCAAAGCAGCAATGGTCATCACATATCAACTTGGCACAATTTTCCATCCATATTAAAGATGATAAACCAGTGGTGAAACTTATTCATGGTGATGAAAAACAAAAAACTACTACTACCACACACATGCTGAAAATAAAAACTGAAAATGCTATGCACGTACAAATTTGTACACAAACTGAAAAATAAAGGAAAGGAGAAGGAGAAATCAAACCAAACTTGAAAGCATCATTTCTTCTTCCTTCCTTCACTCTTCCTCCAATGGTTGATCCTCCGTCTTTATGATGAAAGCAAGCTTTGAGTGCCTTGGAGTGTATGGTGGTGTCGAGGTCGAACGTGTAGCTCCTCCGAGTGCCCTTGGGGTTTGGTGTACCGCATGGAAGAGCTTCGTGTAGTCTTCATGCCTCCAAGGAGCAGCGTGTCGCTCCTTGGTAGTGCCACGTCCTCCTCGATGCTTCACGGGAACTCGGAAATAAAGTGCCTCCGCGAAGAGCTTGTCGATGACACCCTTGACGATGATCATGCCCTTCTTCCGAGGACGGTGTTCATGGCTTTTATTATCATACCTTGCTGCACAAACTCACAAACAACCTCTCCCGGGGTTTCTCGCCGGTGGAAATACACACAAAGAATATATGGATTGACAAGAATTGTAATGATTATTCAGGAATTTTAAGAGAAGGAAGTGAGGCATGAATTTTTAAGGGTGGTTTCTGGAACTTTTGGGTTATGAACTCAAGAACACGCACTAGAAAATAGATGAACTACTTACCAGACGAAAGGGGAGCCTTGGGGGCTGACTGGAAGGGGGAGGCCGGCCGGCCTAGGCAGATCGGCCTAGGGGGCTTCCTCCTCTTCCTTGCTCCAGTTTTCTCCGAGCTGCTTCCCACTTCCTTGTTGTCCTGTGTCCTCGTGCTCCACAAGAATCCATTACCCAAACGCTCTAGGCCACTCCTTTATTTTGAATGATGGGATCAATGCCTCCCTCCTTTACTTTGTGTCACTTCTTGTCTTCTATGTTTCATATGCTTTCACTTATTTCCTGCAAAACAAAGTTATTGCTACCCCCATGCTTGTCTTTTACATGTGCCCAAGATGCTTTGATGATAAGACCTTCCCATGATGCATCATGGAACACAAAGCAAGCAAACTCAAAATCTTCCCCTCAATCATGTTTTGACGCTAAACACTCCTCTAAATCAAAAATCAACTCAAAGCTAGCAATGAGTCCAAATGTATTCTTAGAGGAGTTCTTAGGCATCAAAAACATTTGTAAGTCGAAAACCCTTCCGACTACTTGTATTTTGGTTGCACCGGGATCGTGTGCTTTCATTAATTTATAGCAAGGTCCTCCGGCTTGACCGTGGGGGTATGGGTTTAGGTTCTAGTTTTGGCTAAACATGAGAGAGAGATTTTGAACAACAATGGGGCTTAGAAAAATTCTAAATCTAGAGAAACCAGTGGATGTTAAGTTGAATGAAAACAAAAAAATCAAATTTTCCTAGGTTTATGCGAGTCCTATCATGCGTCAAAGATTAAAAATCATTAAGGAACAACGCGGGGCTCTACTCATGTGTTTTAACATGTAAAGCAAGCCAACCTTAACATCATGGAGAGGATGAAAGGCTTGGATAGGGTCTGAATTTTTTTTGGTACTAGTTTCTCAAGAAGAGGCAAATAAATCATGGGATGGCTCATGTCATTGGTTTAAGATTGAAAAATCCAAATAAAATGACTGAGCAAATGAAATGTTCTCCAAAACTTGACCAACCACTTAAGAGTTAATAAAATGTCTTGCGTAGCAAATTCTAAGACTCACTTACTTGAAATTCGAAAATCTTCTGGGTTGCCCTCCCGGCAGCCTTTATTCTTGATCGGGTTGTCCTCTCGGTAGCTTATTCTTGAGTCGATGAACGAGTTGCCTCCCGCAAAGCGCTTCATTTAAAGTCCATAGCTAGACTTCTTCTCTTCTTTACTTCGGATCAACGCTCTTTGTGGGCATTGCAATCTTGGGTACCCACTTCTGCACTATCTTTGGCTTGGGTGCAGGATTTTTTCTTCGGCTTAGTCATTTTTTTGTCTTCACAAGCTGGCTTTCTCTTTTGACAGTTGCAACATCTCCCTTGATTCTTCGTTCTCATACCAATGCGATGATGAGGTGGAACATACATAGCATTAATAATGTTGCGTACCTCGAAACACGGTTGAAATTTGAATGCACTCTCGCCGTTGATGTCAATCTTGATCTCCTTCTTGCCAATGTCGATTGTCACTCTGATGGTATTAAGGAACAACCTCCCAAAGAGCGGCGGCTTCGCCCTTTTCCATGACTGTGGGCTCTAGCTTTGGTAAGCACAGCCTCTTGACATCTCTTGGCATGGCTCCCATACTTGCTCCAAGGTCGCACAACACCGTCTTGAACTTGATTGAGCCAATGGAACATGAGATGATAAGACATCCGAGATCTCTTTGTTTCTTAGGTTCTTAATATGTGATAATGACACCGTATTCCTTGGACATCTTGATATGATCTTCCCCGAGTGTCGCCATCTCATACTTGTCGGTAGGTATGTTATTGAGGTAGCATGGCTTCGATGAAGGCATCTCCGCCCTTCCTCTATTACTCATTAGGCACCCGACAAGTTGTTTCAATTGCGCTTCTAGCATCTTCATTGTGTTGAGCATTTGATGATTAGAACTTTCGACCTCTGTCACTCTCCCATCTATATCCTCCAATATTTTGTTAATGACCTTGAACTTGGTGACGGTGTCCTTGTTGATCCTTGCTTGCTTGTCCATGAAGTCATTCAATTGTACATGAAGAGGAACCAAATTTTGAATGGGTGAGCTTGCATTAAATTGAGGTTTACCTTGCCCGTAGCGGAAGTTTGGCGATTCTTCTTTCTTTGTGTGGTTGAGCACCTTTGCTTCCTCCGGACAACCTCCTTGGACATGGTTGTGCTTCCCACACCTCTCACATATGGATCTTGCTTCGGCGGCCTCTATAGCTTTTATCTTTTCTATCTCTATCTTCTCCACCCTGTTCATAAGTGAACCGACTTGCCATACAAGGAAATCAGCTCGCCTGTATTCGTTGAAGTGCTCCAAAGCTTCCTCAATTGTCTCCGTGGGAGATTGAACAAATGTTTTGACCATGTTGCGCAAATTCTGAATCTTGACCGGCGAATGAAATCTCTTTATGAAGGCCCTCATCAATGCATCCCAATTTAATTTCCTTGCCGATAGAGAGTGGAACCAATTCAAAGCTTCTTCAAGTAGTGAGAACCCAAAGAGCCTTGCCCTCAATTCATTTTGAGTCAACCCTTCCACATTGAAAGTTTGACATAGTTGAACGAATGGTTGTACATGAAGGTTTGGATCCTCTTTACCGGTGAAAGGTGACTCTTGTACTTTGAGGATAGTTGAGACCTTGATCTTGAACGGCCTTTTGACATCTTCAAAATTTGGTAGATCATCGATGTCCGGGGTGCATAGCTCCCCGACCGTGCGCTCCGACTGTGATTCTTCCATGGGTGGTGGTTGAGATTGATCTTCTTTAGATCTTGGAGGTGATGTTTCCTTTGGAGATTTCGACGATCCTTCGGCCTCGGCTTTTTGATATACAAATTCCTTAGCTTGTGTTGCACGTCTCCTTTTCATGTAAAGTTTTTCTAGATCATCCACAAAAGAAAACTAGGGTTTGTTGGAGAGGCAGCCGTCCATATCCGGTTAGGGTTAGTTATAAACAAAAATCAAAAAGAAGAACTAGGGTTAGTGAAAAACTAGATTAGATTGATTTTTGAGGATGATCAAAGTTAGTAGATGCAAAAGAAAAACTAAAAATTACTTACAAACGCAATACTAGATCGGATCTTGATTGCTTGTTCCCCGGCAACGGCGCCAGAAAAAGGGGCTTGTTGACGTTTGATTATCGTTGCAAAGTTCGTTTGGACTTGCAAGCGGACAGATCCTCCGTCGTAGTCAAGGGACCCTTCTTCCCTTGAGTGGTGATCCCAAGGTATCGAATCTGTGGAACAATGCACAACGCAAGATCGATCCAATAAAACGAGAAAGCATTTTGTTTAAGAGAGGTTTCAAACGCATCTAATCTACTAAAACATGAGAGGTAGCGAGAGAAAGCAAGAGGTAACCAATCTAGAGAGTCTAGATCGTGCCTTTGTCGTAGTTCCAAGCGAGACATGAAGATAGCAATAAGAATCTCATAAAAAGCATGCGGCTTCCGGTCCAATCCTCGAAGGCACCTACCGTACACGTGATCGACATCCTGTCACGATGCCCTACTTCTTGTGTAGGTGAACCTAAGAGCACACTCATGAAGAACGTGTTGAAAACACTTGGTAAGTCGGGTATGCACCTCTAGCCACCGCGGCTACAAGAGCACCCTAAGCGATCTATCTTAAGTATAGATCGAGGAAGAAGCAAAACCAAGAGAAGACAAAACCAAAGAGGAAGCACTCGATTGCTAGTTATCGGATTCAACGAAACTCCATCATAAGTTTATACATGAATCAGATCCAACTGGGATCCTACCTTGATCTTGTTCAAGCCTCTGGAACTCCGGCGTGGTCTTCCATGCAAGGTTCCCACGCCGGCTAGGTGAACCCTAGACGACTATCACGACCCTCCTCTCCGAGATGGTGTCCCTCAAGCTCCTCTGCTTCTCGACGTCGGATAACGAATGACTTGATAGTTGCAACTTCGCACGGGGGCTATAAATAGCCCGAGGGTCGTCTAGGTCAAAGAGGGTGCCGAACCGGGCCCGGAATGGACTGGGCCGGCCGGCCTGGGCCCAATTCGGCCCAGTTCGGCCCCGGTTTCCTCCTCGTTGCTTCTCGTGTTTTCTAGAACTTTTGCCGAGTTGCATGTGCGCCCTTGACGTCATTTTCCTCGCGGTTTAGACAAGGGTGCTTGGCGTATGAACTCCCGCATCTTCCGTCTAGGTCCTCGACACTTCTCGGCTTCACGCTTCAGTCCTTGGTTCATTTGGAGTCATGTTAATCTTGTATCTTGACTTGCCCCGGGGTCCATGATCATCTTGTAAAACCCTTGATGAACCTTACCCGGAAGTCCTCATTTAGGCTCTTGATTCATGCGTAAACAATAAACTCCAAAAACCATGCACGAGTGCGAACTTGACATATAATGAGGGCTAGGATCATTAGTGTGAATATCAAATTAATGCCAACATAGAAGGTAAACAAGTGGCTAGGTTGACAGAAATCGACCACCAACATGTTCTTGATTCGCTTGCAGGGAAAAGCCTTCGTGGCGAGGTCAATCAAGTTGTGCTTGTTTGATAACCAATAGAGCAGTGGTGTAACAGTTGCAGGGTTTGAATCGTGTTGATTCAAAGCCAAGATCGCTAACGTCGAGTCTCCACCAATTGACCTATCATCTGCCTCTCAGAAGATTGGGTCATCGCCTATCATTTGGTATCAGATTCCTAGGTTTCCCGTGAGGTACTCTCGTGTTTTCCCTTTAGATTCATTTGTGTTCATCACCTATCATCCACAAAAACCACAAAAAGATTTACTTTTCTGTTGTCCTACCGCCCCGTTTAGCCTTGCAATATCATTTTCAGATTGCTTTGTTGAGTTTGTGTCTGTGGTCTAGTCTTGTTGCTAGTTTAGGTTGTGTTCGTCGTCATAGTTCAATGTGCCCATCGATGTTACTTTGTTTCCGCCGCTAGCTCATCCACCATTAGCCATATAACAAGTCGAGCCACCACATTACTCGATTTCCTCTCGCTAGACGCCTTGTGTGAACTCTCGCCGTGCAAGCCCTAGATAGCTTGCAAACCGCTTTAATCGCTTTTGCATCGCATACTTGATCATTGATTCATTATCTGGCAAATACCTATTGCTATGCATCTACTACCAGGGAGGATCGTGCCCCTGTGCTTCTTTCTACCGCCGCTAGGAGGAAGTTTTGCCCTAGCCGCCGCTGCGTTTCCTACCGAGTTGGGCCTTTCTGAAATCATAGCTTGAGATACCTTTCATAAAACAGGCATAACTTTTCGCTCGGTGCTCCGTTTCTGCTCAAATTTTTACAGAAGCTTGGCAAAAAAAAGTTGGACATACATCTACCCAATTGGTTGGTCAGGCCATTATCAAAAAATTCAAAAAAAATCAGGAAGATAAAGAAAAAAATGTTTAAGTGTTTTGAGGGGTTTTTAGAGATCGTTCCTGATTTTCCCTAGCCCACAATACACCTCTGTTTCAGGTGAATTTTTGTGTGCTTTCATCCTTTGTGATTTTGTTTCAGTGGTAAAAAATTCAGAAAAAGTTGAGTTTGTTTGCTGGTACTCCTTCGGAAACGCGCCTTTGCCCTCTACTAGTGCCTTTTTGGCAATGTTTTCAACTTTAATTACAGAACTGCCATTGTGCCAATTTTCAGAGTTTTTTGTCCATCGTTCCCTATTACTTTTACCTTGTTGTGCTACGACTAGGACATGCCTTAGCCAGCAATTGTGACTTGTGCTTTGGACACTTATTGAACTTTGCTAATCTGCATTCGTTATTTGCTAATCCTTGCTACCATATTGTGCCTACCCATAGCTCCACAGATACTTCTGTCAGCACAGATTCATCTTGCAACTTGTTACACCCAAGCTCAAACAACTGATTGTGCCACCCTATTGGCTTTTGTAAGAACACTTGTAAGACGGTGGTAAGCCGCTTGAGATATTGCATTCCACTTCCATACATCACCACTAGTTGTTATTAGTTGATAGGGATAACCCTTTTGGTGTTGTCTTTTGTTGTCTTCTAACCATGTAAGGTAACAGGAAAGGAAAGGAGTCTCCCATAGACTTCAATGAGTGTGTGTCAAAGGACGAGCTCACGAGGCTTGTTACTGAGCAACGTACCTACATGCAACAACAGTTTGATGCATTGACTCGATAGAACAACGGTCTGGTGACTTGGATTGAACATGTTGAGTAATGACCTCCACCAGTTCAACCTGAGGATGATGATGAGTTCGAGGATGTTGATCCTGATGAGGAGCGTCTCCAACGTAATCGTTTTCAAATGGGAGGAGGTAATCGCAATCGTGGAGGAGGTAATCAAAATCGTGGTAATAATGATCCTTTTGCTAAAGTTAAGTTTACCATGATTCCTTTTGCTGGTAATGCTGAGCCCGAGGCTTATTTAGATTGGGAACTTGTTGTGGATCAAAAGTTTAATTCCCATCAAGTGCCTGAAGAGCATAGAGTTAGGCTTGCTACTAGTGAGTTTACTGGTTTTGCTCTATTCTGGTGGAATGATCTTTGCATTGCTAATAATGATGCTGATATACCTCAAACATGGAATGTGTTAAAGCGCCGTATGAAATCTCGCTTTGTTCCTCCTTATTACCAACGTGATTTGCGTATGAAACTGCAAACTTTAAAACAAGGTGATAAAAGTATAGAAGCTTATTATCAAGAGTTGATTATTTCTTTATCACGTTGTGGTATACATGAGGATGATCAGGCTATTGCTGTTAGATTCTTTGGTGGTTTGAACCGTGATATACAGGATATTCTTGATTACAAAGATTGGACGCAGTTTAGCCAATTGTACCATCTTGCTATTAAAGCTGAACGTCAGGCACAAGGACGCCACTAGTTATTTTCTTTCAGGTCCAACACTGGGAGAACTTTTCAGCAGCGTCTAGATGTTGACAAGTCTAAGGCTACCGCTGCTCCTAAGATGCCATCACCTACACCATCTATACACCAACTTCTGAGGTGAGCAATTTGTCTCATGTGCAGGTCCAGTCGCATAAGAAGCCTTCTACTCCAGGTGCGTCCTCGAGTAGTTCCGCTAGCATCCAGTGCCACTGCTGTAAGGGCATGGGACACGTGTCAAAGTAATGTCCAAGTCATCGTGCTTTCATCACTAGCCCTGATGGTAATGGTTATATAAGTGCTAGTGATAACGAAGATAGATTGGCTCTTGCTACTAATCTTGTTGCAGATTCTTCGGTTGAGCAAGAAGAGGATGCCATTGATTCTTATGCTGCCGTCACGGGCTTCCCTAGACTTCTTGTGCAGCGTGTGTTGACCGCTCAATTGGTAGATGAGGAAGAAACTAAGGTACAACATGACAATTTGTTCCACATGTTTCTCATTGTCCAAGAGCGTCGTGTTCTCACCATAATAGATACCGGGAGCTGCAACAACTTGGTGAGTTCAGATCTGGTCCGCAAGCATGGCTTGCCCACTCGTGAGCTACGTCACTCATACCACATACAATGGTTCAACAAAAGTGGTAAGGAAAAGGTAACGCACTCAGCACACATACATTTTTCAGTGGGTTCTTATATCGACTATGCTAATTTTGATGTTGTTCCAATGGAAGCATGTTCACTTTTATTAGGACGACCATGGGAATATGATAAAGATGCTGCACACCATGGTAGAACTAATACGTATACTTTCAAGCATAAGGATAAAAACATTACTTTACTTCCTTCATCACCTGCTGATGTTAGGAAACATTTTACAGAGCTTGCTGAAAATAAAATGAAACAACCTGCTATGAGTTATTCTTCTGTTGATAAACGTGAGGGTATTAAATTAAAAGGAGGTGCTTTTATTGCTACTACGTCTGCTACTGCTGAACTTTGTGAAAACCATGATGCACCTTGTTATACTATGTTGTCCCAAGATGTTCGTGTTCTCGATGCTAATATGTCTTGTATGCATTCTGCTGTCACTAACCTTTTGCAGGAGGTTGATGATGGGATGGAGTCGAGGACGACTCCAATTCGAGAAGGGGAGGATGATGAGGACATCACCACACTGGATACGCGCACACCACGTCCTTCCCCATGCTACAAGTCGTCTCCAACTCAGTTGCCACGTTGGTCAGGCGCACGACAGTGTAGGCACACGACAGTGTAGGCGGCGAAGTCGTGCACGTCTGAATTATCCCACCTTGCTTAGCTTGGGAGGACCAAAGCCACCTTAAAAGGGAGAGCCACCCTTCCCCTATTGGACTAGTCTTTTGGGGACGATTGGGCCTTTCCTGAGAGGTGTGTTGGGCCGGACTCATTACTGTTGTAATAGGTTAGCTTTTGGTGCCCTTGTTGGCCAGAGCACAACAATCTTTGTGCTGTGTATAAACAATGTGAAAAATCCTCTTTGTCATGCAAAGTTTTCTTACTTATTCGACCTTGACGGCTCGGAAGCACTTGTGTATTCTACTTGCTAACCACTACTCACAAAGAGGACAGCTTATCGACCATATAGCTCAGCAGGGAGACTTACACATGATCGACGCGCGAGAGGAGTCAAGGACTCAGGTTGAGCAACCTCATAGCCAAGTTCGAACAAGTAGGAAACGTGCAATCGAAAGTAGAAAAAATGATCCTCAGGTCGAACGACCCTTGAGTTGGCAAGGCCAAGCCCCCGAGCATGTCGAGGGGGAGGAAAACACATCACCCTCAGGTCTAACGACCCAATAGTTGGCAAGCCAAGCCCCCAAGCATGTCGAGGGGTAGGGGAACAACACAACACAGAAGAAGGGACAACAATTTCAAAGGTCGACAGAAAACTGTCTAAAAAACTAATCTTTATTTAACTGAACTGATCAAAAGTAAAGAGTACATATCTTAGTAATATATATATTCTACGGATAGGATCATCATAGGTCCTCCACGTTCCAAGGGTTTAGAACTCCTTGACCATTGCCCCACTGAAGGAGATAGGTCGACGGGCTGATGACTTCTATGATGATGAAGGGGCCCTCCCATGGGGCAGAAAGCTTGTGCATCATGTTGATCTTCTTAATCCTTCACAAGATTAGGTTGCCGATGTTGAAGGAGCACTCCTTGACATTGCGATCATGGTAGTGACGTAGTTGCTAGTCGTGGCATGTCTGCCGCATTACGGCCGTCACTCTATTTTCTTCAAGGTTGTCGAGGTCGACTCGACGTGTTTGCTCTGCTTCTCCTTCGTTGTAGTGTTGGATGCGAGGTGCACCGAAGACCACATCAGTGAGGATGGCCTCTGAACCGTACACCAAGAAGAAGGGTGAGAAGCCCATGATCGAGCTGACTTGAGTCCGGAGACCCCAGATCACATGTGGAAGCTCAGCGAGCCAACGAGTAGCATAGTTGGAGGCATCATCGAAGATGCGATCTTTCAAGGCTTGTAGCACCATGCCATTGGCACGCTCGACCTGGCCATTGCACCGGGGGTGGGCGACCGATGAGTAGTAGACATCGATCATGCTATCCTAGCAAAAGTCCCAGAACGCAGAGCCCATAAAGGCTGAACCAAGGTCGGTGATGATCCTGTTGGGCACACCGAAGCGGTATGTAATTTCCTTGATGAATTTGGCCGCTGCCTTAGTTGTGACATTGGCAACAGGTTGGACCTCAATCCAATTTGTGAATTTGTCCACAGCAACAATGATGTGCTTGTAGCCGCCAGGAGCGGTCTTGAACGGACCTATAGAGTCCAAACCCCACATGGCTAAGGGCCATGATGGGGGAATCGTGCGCAGGACCTGAGCAGGCAGGTGCTGCTGTTTGGTAAAGAATTGACATCCTTTGCACCTCTTGACGAGGTCTTTGGCATCGCTCATGGCTGTGGGCCAGTAGAAGCCAGATCGGTATACCTTCCCGACCAGATTGGCAGAGGCTGCGTGGCAGCCATACTCACCGCCATGGATCTCAACCAAGAGCTGAATACCCTCTGATCGCAGGATACACTTCATAAGCATGCCAGTAGAGGCTGCTTTGCGGTATAGCTCTTCTCCAATGATGACGTAGTTAGCACTACGCCGTGTGGTCTTCTCTCGCTGTGACTTATCATCTGGAACCAACTGGTGGACCAGGAAATCTATGAATGGTTGGCGCCAATCATCTTCTGCTTCTGCCATGAGCACATCACGGGGAGGTGCAGATGTGAGGTCTGGTTGTTCTGGAGCCGGGTTGTCCGTCTCCAGGATCTTGATGGATGGCTTGCGCAGGTCTTGAACGAACACACTGGTCGGAACCAGTGCTCGCTTGGAGCCCAACTTAGAGAGGACGTCGGCGGTGACATTGTTGTCGCGAGGCACGTGGTGGAATTCGATTCCCTTGAAGTAGCCTCGAGTTTTCGAATTTCAGCACAATAAGCATCCATTGTGTCTTTGACACAATCCCAGTTCTTGTTGACTTGCTCGATGACAACCTTAGAGTCGCCATAGGCAAGCAGTCACTTGATGCCTAGAGACACCGCGATACAGAGCCCGTGGATGAGAGCTTCGTACTCCGCTCCATTGTTGGAGGCCTTTTAGTGGATTTGAATTGAGCTGGTCTCCTTTAGGAGAGATAAGCAATACGCCTACTCCAGTGCCGTCAAGGTTGAGTGCACCGTCGAAGTACATGATCCAATATTCAGGTCGTTCCGTAGACGAAAGCATCTGAATTTCAGTCCACTCTGACACAAAGTCAGCGAGGATCTGAGACTTGATCGCCTGCCTAGAGCAGAACTCAAGGTCGAACTCGCCGAGCTCGATAGAGCACTTGAAAATGCGGCCATTGGTGTCGCGGTTGTGAAGAATCTCCCATAGCGGGAAGGAGGAAGGCACCTTGATAGAGTGAGCTTGAAAATAATGCCAGAGCTTCCGCGACGTGATCAACAGCGCATAGAGCAACTTCTGAGGCTGTGTATACCGTGTCTTAGTGTTGGCCCGGATCTCGCTCACGTAATACATAGGTCGTTGAACAGTATAGTCCTACCCTTCTTCTCGTTCTGCGACGAGGATGCTGCTGACCACATTAGTGGTTGCTGAGATGTAGAGGAGGAGCGTTTTCTTCGCCTTGGACGGCATCATGATCGATGGAGAGCTCAGAGACTCTTTGAGCTTGTCAAAGGCCTCTTGAGTTTCATCATCCCACACGAACTTATCCGCCTTCTTCAATTGCTTGAAGAAAGGCATACCTTTTTCTCTGAGCTTGCTGACGAAATGACATAGAGCCGCCATCATGTTAGTGAGCTTCATGACATCCTTCTTGCAAGATGGTCTGGCCATGTTACGTATAGCGTCAACCTTGACAGAATTAGCTTCAATGCCTTGATGCCTGACCATGAAGCCCAGGAGCAACCCGGAAGGGACACCAAAGACACACTTGGTCGAGTTGAGCTTCCATTGGTAGGCGCGAAGGTTGGTGAAGGTCTCCTCGAGGTCGATGATGAAGTTCTCCACTTTTTTGGTCTTGACGACCTCACCGTCGATGTAGGCTTCCATATTTTGATGGAGCTAAGACTCCAGGCACTTTTGGATTGCCTTCTGGTATGTGGCACTAGCGTTTTTCAGGCCAAAGGTCATGACCTTATAGCAGTAGATGTCGTTGGGTGTTATGAACGTCGTCTTTTCCTGGTCGTTAGGATTCAGGGGTATTTGGTGACACCCTGAGTACTAGTCAAGAAAGCACAACAGGGTGCTACTAGCCGTGGAGTCTACGACTTGGTCGATGCGCGGAAGAGGAAAAGGATCCTTGGGGCAATGCTTGTTGAGGTTAGTGTAATCGATACACATTCTTAATCTGCCAGCCTTCTTAGGTACAAGCACCGGGTTGGCGAGCCAAACTGGGTATTTACATTCACGGATGAATCCTGCAGCTAAGAGCTTGCATACTTCTACCCCTATGGCCTCCCTTCGATCCTTCGCAAAGCGACGAAGCTTCTACTTGATAGGTCTTGCTGTATTTCTTACATCTAGGGAGTGCTCCGCCAGATTCCATAGGACGCCAGGCATATCAGATGGACTCCATGCAAATATGTCCACGTTATCCCGGAGGAAACTGGTGAGCGCGTATTCCTATTTCGGGTCCAGGTTGGCCCCGATGGTGACTTCCTTCGCTGCGTCGGGCAGGCTGAGGCAGACCTTCTTCATTGCAGGACTAGCGTCCAAGGTAGTTGCAGTATGCTTTTGCTCGGGCACCACGAGTGTGGAGACGTCGACCTTGGCGGCCTCAGCGACCATGATCAAAGCACCAGCAGCGTAGGCAGACGTGGAGGCGAGGTCGAGAGTCTCGTCCTCGCATCTGTAGGAGACCATGATGTCCCCGTGGACGGAAAGGATTCCGTTGGGCGCCAGCATCTTCATGGTGAGGTACGTATGATGCAGGATGGCCATGAACCGAGCCAGCATCGGACGACCTAGGATGGCGTGGTAGGAGGAGCGGAAGTCCGCGACCTCGAACGGCAGCCACTCTGTATGATAGTTGGCCTCAGTGCCAAAGGTGACCAGGAGACAAACACGACCCAAAGGGTATGCTACTTTGCCAGGCACGACCCATAAAAGGGTTCATAGCAGACTGTCATCTTGCTGAAATCGAACTTCATCTTCTTTAGGGTCTTTCTGAATATGATATTGAGGTTGCTGCCTCCGTCGATGAGCGTCTTGGGTAGCACGGCTCCATCCACCATGGGGTTGACGACCAACGGGTAGGTCTCGGGGTCTGGTATATGGACCTAATGATCTTCCCGGGAGAAGGTTGTGGGGAACTCCAACCACCTTAGAGGTTGCGGAGTCTCTGTGTTGACAAGGCCGATCTCGCGCGCTCCGGCACGCTGCTGTCTGTGGCTTTGAGCAGCCCTACGACCTCCGACGATGAAGTTGACCACCCTATTGGCTGCCTGGAAGGCGCCATTAGGGTTGCTACCCAGAGGTGGTGGAGGAGGGGTCCTCTCCTTGCGGTGGTCGTCGTCACTGCGATGGTCGTCACGTCGCTCCTTGGTGCGATCATCCCTGCGGTCGTCATGGCGACGATCATCTCGGCGATCATTGCAGCAGTCACCGCGGCGATCTCTGTCATCACAACGATCATCACAGTGATAGGGTCATCGGTCGCAGTCATCACGCCAATCAAGTCAGTGGTACCGATCATTGTAGTGTCGGTTGTTGTTGTAGCGGCTGTCGTAGCGGCAATCACTGTTGTTGGTCTTGTTGGCCGGCTTGGGCTCTTCTGGCATGCCAAGGGCATGCTTCAACTCCACGCAATTATTCATAGAATGCTTTGCGCCATCGTGGAACTGACAGATGTCATCAAGGGTGTCTTGGAAATCTTGACGAAGGAAGGTGGACCCTTTTCAAGTGTTGGCCATTAAGACCTCATTGGAGCGCTTACACGTCTTAGCAGCAGCATCAGAGGCCAAGGCCACGGATGCGTCGTCGGTTCTGTTGCCTTTGAAGTCGTGGACAACAGCGTCTTGGGTATCCACGAGCTTGTCGACGTAGTCCATGAGGTCGGTAATAGTTTTTGCCCCAGCCTCATGGATCTTCTCGAAGAGCATGATGTTGGTGACGCCCTTCTTGTAGTAGGTGATGACATCATCATCTTTAACACCAGCAAGCTCGTTGCGGTGCTCAAAGAACCGGTTGGTGTAGTCCCGGAGAGTTTCACCAGTCTTCATGGTCACCCTTGCAGGGTGATGCATGTTGCCGGGAGGGTTGTAGGTCGCCTGGTAGTTCGTAGTGAACAGCCACGACAGACTTGCCCATGAGGAGATGGATTCTACAGGCAGATTATCCAGCCACAGAAGTGGCGCTTTGACCATCGCCAAGGGGAAGTAGGCCGCCATGTGGTCTTCGTTTTCACCTGCTACCCGAGCAATAATGGAGTACATCTTCAGCCAGATATTTGGGTTAGAGCGACCGTCATATTTATTAATGGTAGGCTTGAAGTCTTTCGGGTAGCGCATGGTCCGGAGCCGCCGCGAGAAGGCTGCAAAGTTGTTGACGGTACTGGCGCCTGATTGGTCGTCGAAGTTAGTATGAGGTCCCGCGGGGGCAACATACAAATCCTCAGGTGAGCCATTAGCTTTGGTCGTAGTTGACGCGACGTCGTAGCTCTTCGTCGTGCAACGCCCGGAGGTCGGTTGCTTGGATCGAGTTGTTGGCATTAAGGGGGTCCGGGGGACCATTAATGCGATTGTAGTTAGCACGGCACTAGATGTCGTGCTCGTCTCATCGTGGCTGATGTTGGTTGGTTGCAGGAGCCTGCGCGGCCGGGGGCGGCACATCAGCTACAACTTGAGGTCTTGCGCTAGTGTTCGGCTGTTGCACCACCTCATTCTCACCACTCCCTTCCTCAGTCACGGGCTAAAGAGGAGGTAGGCCAGCATTGTTGTTGGTACGAGGTCGTACCGACCTACTCCAAGAGTGTTGGCTTCGTGCCGACCTGCTGTATCCTTGACTTCGTTCCTCCACTTGGGTCGTAGCGATCCAGATGTGAGTAAGAGCTCGACGCATCGGTGGAGTATCAGCTAGTAGTCCAATCCAGAGCAGCACCCAAGTTGGCTTGGGGAGAGTTGAAGACCTCACGGTCGACCTCCTCGGAGTCCCTCTGGAGATCACGTGTGCGCAGGCGACGTCGTGGTGGTGGGTCGTCTTGATGTTCTTACTGAACTATGACCTGACCAGCAAGGGGTGGTCCGTTGTTGTTCACCTGGGTGTTGTCCTGGGGCGCCACACCACCATGAGCCGTAGCGCCGGCCTGAGCCGCTGCATTGGCCTGATCGATCTCCGCCTGGCGGCGTTGAGATCGACCAGCGTTGTCAGCTTCGCGTTGTACGCGTTGAGCGTCAGTTTCACCAGCCGGAGCTGGTACATCCGCAGAGACCACAAGGGTTTCGCGATCGGGGAAGCCGCGATGTGCCCAGACCTCATCACCAAAGGTATTGGGCATGAGGATGACACGGGCGACCTGGAACTCGCCACAGTCTGGAGACTGCGCGGGAAGCTAGATCGGGCGACTTTGAGTCGCTGCAGGAGGCGTAGGTCGTCGGAACTTCTTCAAAGCACGGCACTGACGGGCAATGTGCTTAGCTTTCTTGTGGAGAGGGCAAGGACCGCCTGGGAGGTCCCTGCGATGCCCACAAGTCGGAACCTGAGGGTTGGTCGAGTCCGACCCAGATTGGATCTGGATCTGCTTCCTCGCGTGGTCGGAGACCACACGGACTGTGTTCTACAGGCCGAAGGGCATGCGGATTGGAGTTGTCTTCAGTTTGCTAGAGTACTTGATGCTATTGTAGATCTTGATCGTGTCCGCAAGCATGGTTGCGACACGGTCGAACCCCGCGATGAGATCACAAGGTGTGGGTGGGTGGGTTTCCGTCAGCGAGTCAGTTTCGACTTGCTGAACGGGGGTGACCGCGGCGTTGTCGAGGACAACTAGGCCGGCGGCTGGAGTGGTAGAACCCGATGGCATGGAGCCAAAGCTGATGTCGACGGGGTTGGCGAGCAGGTCCGCCAGGCTGGCGGGGAAGGCGACGTCATTGATTGGAGCCATCAAAGTCACACGGAGAACTCTGGATCTGCCCCTACCTGGCGCGCCAACTGTCAGAGATTTAGATCTACACGGCCCACAAGGGGGTTAACCCCGGTGGTTTTATTTAGGTTTGGTTGGGGGTGATCTAGAGCTAAAGACTTGATGGTTATGCAAGAGCACACAGAACACAGCGAGTTTATAATAGTTCGGGCCTTCGAAGAATAAAAGCCTATGTCCAGTTGTCGGTGGCAATTGATTGATTGGTGAGTTGTGTACATCGGGGGACACCCTGTCCGCCTTGTATTGGACAGCGGACAAGGTTGGTCACCCAGAGTCCTGGTCGGTTACGACCAGGAGACCTAACGCTAGTTGATTACAACTGTTTCCATAATCCCCGGACTGCCTATCGGATTCTGCCACCATCTTGTCGTACACTCCAAGTCTTGTAGTCGTTCTGGGTTAGGTCTTTAGGAAGTCGTTTGGGCCACAGATCAGGTCTATTGGGCCCACTACTAGGTCGGTAAGTCTTCTAGTGGGCCGGATCCACTTGTCGGGGATGGCCATGAGCCTGGTCGGTGGGGACCCAAGGGTACCCATGTCCCACAGGTGGGCTGGTTGGAAAATAATAAGAAGGAAGTTTAGATGGGCCTTGATGAGCTGGAATTTGCAATGCTTATCCATCTTCCGATGGGCATAAGAATTTTTTAATTATTTTTTCTTTGATTTTTGCAAAAATAAATGCTCCTAACAAAATTTACTCGAACTATACACCTGCTGCCGTGTGACAAGGCGGTAGGACTCAGCCACTGTGTCATACGGTGGTAGGATCCCTGCCACCGTGCCACAATGCGGTAGGGTCCAATCACCCTGTCATAAGGTGGCACATCGCTGTCTATAGCGGTTCTCGATGGTGACTGGCGGTTAGTGCCAAACGTCACACCATACGGCAGTTGGGGCCAACCGCCCTATGGTACAATAGTTAAGGTCAACCACCGTACCATAGGGTGGTACATTTTTTTCATTTCGAAAAAAATTAAAATAGAGCAACCATATAAAACAAGGAAATTGAAATAGAGCAACTAGTTGCATATAAAAAAGAAATTAAAATAGAACGGAGTTAATGAAAACAATTTATACATGATCATAATCAAGTAATGCTGGTACAAAAACACAACTAAATCCTGAGTGCTCGAGCACCAACACTTGTGTGGTCCTGGTTGTACGTGAGGGGCTCACGTGGCCTGATGGTCCGGCTTCGATCGTCGTCGGCAGGCGGTGTCGCCATCACCGCCTGCGACGACCCTACAACCGCCTATGTCTCTACGACCGGCTGCAACGACCCTGCAACCGGTTGCGACCCTCCTGCAGGCACCTGTGTATCCTGCGTCCCATGGAGTGGCGCCTCTGGTAACTGTGATGTTGCGATTACCTCATGGGCCGGGAGCCAATCGTCGAGCCTGAAGTCATCGAACCCCATCTGGTCGTCCTCTAGGGGGGACTCAAGAGTGGTGGTTGGGTCGTATCCTGTAACAAATATTATTTGTTAAGCACATATCGTATTTAAATATTATTGTATTAGTTAAGGTCGTTACTTGGCTACAAAATAGGTGCAGTGGACGAGGAAGGAACATCTCCTTCTATAGGTGCCGCCGTATATGCCGGTCGAGCCCACGCGGAAGGTCCAGGTCCCATCGGATAGATCAGAGGTCGCCCTGTATAAGTATGTTAATATTACAATAACACATAACAACTATGTGCATTAGTTTAGAGGCACAGAAGTAAATGTACCTGAGCCGTGGAAAGTAAAAAGTCGTTGCACATACGTGTGCGGACCCTGAGGCGGTGCCGACGGAGCCGAGAAAGCAGCATGTGGATGTGAAAAGGTCGCAGGCGACTGGTACGAACGACCAGTCGAGGCGGAGTTGGAGGACGACGCGGGGTGACACGGAAAAAGAGGTAGGGCCTCGTTCCCGCCGTAGTTAACCGCGGTGCTGTACCTCATGGCGACCGCGAGGAGCCGGTCGTACGTCTGGTCGTGCTCCTGAGGTCTCATGGTGAGGAACTGCGCCTTCGCGTCCATCACGATCCGCGCCACCTCCGCAAGCGTGTCGTGCTGCGCACAAAATTAGTTGCACACGTAATTAGCGTGCACACAAAGGTCAATTGTCACATTTGTTTTAAATGCATACAAACAATGAAACATATGAGGTAAAAGCAGGTACGCTGAACTGCTGCAACCAGGTCAAGGTGGGTCTGTGCGCGTCGGTGAACGGCTCGTACGGCTCAGTCGCGCGAGCGTTTCGAGGAACGTTCGTCAACCGAGCAAGGAAGTCATCTCGCCAAGTCGTGGGGATGTCGATAGGCCCCATCGCCTGGCCTACACACGGAAGGCCGAATAAGAGCGCTACGTCCTGTAGAGTCATCATCACCTCACCGACGGGCAAGTAGAACGTGTGCGTCTCTGGCCGCCACCGGTCCAGAAACACTGCGACCAGAGAGGTGTCGTACTGGAACCATGTCATCTACTATGCCGCACGAACCAGAGCCCGTAGCTTGTCCCCCCTCGACTAACCGCGCGAGAGGCAGTAGTCCTGTTGCGTGTAGCCTGAAACACGAAATCCAGCAAAATACCATTTACTTAATACAGATACTATTGTAAACAAAGGTAAATAAATTTAAAAAAAACGGTTTACATACTTGGGGATCCAACGCTCGTGTATGGGCATCAACATGCGGGAAGTCCTAACACGTATACTGCCCAGCTTCTCTCCAACAACGACCGCCCGGTAGGAGCGGTGGTTCTGCTCCACCGGCTCCTCGAACCACTCAGGGCGCACGTAGTCTACCGGCGGCTAAGCCATACCTGCAGAAAAAAATTGCAATGTATAAGAATTTAAAATAATTTAAAGAATTTCTAAGAATTTCTAGTATTTACAACAATTCCTAAGAATTTATAACAATTTCGAGTAATTTCTAAGAATTTACAACAATTTCAAGGAATTTACAATAATTTTCAATAATTTATATGAATGTAAAGCAATTTTCAACAAATTTAAGTATTTACAACAATTTCTAAGAACTTATATCAATTTCGAGAAATTTCTATGAATTTACAACAATTTTCTAAGAATTGACAATTATTTCCAGCAATTTCAAAGTATTTACAAAAATTACTAAGAATTTATATCAATTTCGAGAAATTTCTACGAAATTACAACAATTTGCTAAGAATTTACGATAATTTGTAGCAATTTCTAAGAATTTAAAGTAATTTACAACAATTTCAAAGTATTTTCAACAATTCCTAAGCATTTATATCGAGGAATTTCTACGAATTTACAACAATTTTCAAAAAATTTACAATAATTTTCAGCAATTTCTAGGAGTTTATACGAATTTCTGACAATTTCTAGAAAATTCCAAAATTTTTTAGCATAATCCAGCAATATCTAAGATTTCTAAACTAATTTCTAATATTTCTAAACTATTTCAAGAATTTCTAAGTTAATTTATAATATTTCCAAACTATTTCTAAGCTAAACTAAACTATTTTTAAACTAAACTAAACTAAACTAGCCATAGTTAGAAAAATCCCTGGGTCCGAAGTGCTTCGCAAGCTCCAGATGGCAGCGAAGAGGACTGAGAGAGGAAGAGGGAGGAGGCCGACGGCAGCAGCCTCCCCCTCCTTATATAGGGGCGAGGTTGTCGCTGTGTGATGAAAATATGGAAATGGAATCTGAATTGTCCGATATCCGTATCCGCTAAAATGTAAATATGGATATCTCTATTCGTATTAGAATTCAAATGTGGTAGTAAAGTGGATACATCCGAATTCTTTTTTGTCGATATTTTTCTCTATCCGATTGCATCTGTATTCGGCAATATCCGGCACTATCTGTATTCGACTATATAAAACTGTAAGTTATCTCTAAAGTTAATGGCAAATTATGTTTAATAGAATACTAATAATGATAGTGTATAATTGAAAAAATATATTCATAACTAGTGATTATGACATTAATTTTAATTTTAAAATACATCCATAAAACAATTTAAAAGTTATATTTAAATTTAATGACCAATATCATTCATTTTAATAATAAAAATACATTAATGTAAAATTAATTTTAATTACCCTAATTTATTTATGTATTGATGAAAATATTTTTTATGTATTTTTTATTATTTGTTTGATAAATGTATATATATTAAAAATATGTATTTATTAATAGTTTTATTTATTATATGATTAGTTATTAAAATAAAATATGGATGAATGTGGTATTTTTAATAAGCGATCTCTGTTATGTACTATACTTTAGTCTTTACATGATTTTGTAATTATAAATTATCAATAAAAAAATTTGGTAATGTTGTCTTCCAAATCGAGTAATATCTGATGCGTTTCGAATTCGAAACATCCCTTTTGTATTCGTATTTAGAACATTTGAATCCGTATTCGTATTTAGAACATTTGAATCCGTATTCATATTTGATTAAAAATGTGATAAAGGGTGTTATCTGAATTTGATTCTATGCAAATCTGATTTGTTTCTAACCCTGACCTTGTAGCACGGCGGTTGAACCCTACCGTCGTGCCATACAGCGGTTGGATTCCAACCGCCGTATGGCACAGCGGTAGGTGTCCTGGACCACCACACTTGCTTCACCTGACCGTTGGTGCTACGCCCAACCGCTGTACGGCACGGCGGTAGGGCTCTCTTGTCATACAACGGTAGGTGTATAATTTCGCTAAATGTTAGAAGTACTTATTTTTGCAAAATTAAAGAAAAAATAATATGAAAAAAAATCGGGCATATAGGAGCCCCCCTCTCACACGACACCCACCTCGGCAACGGCGGCGCGTCGGGCGGCGAGGGACATCGACGGCGCGTCAGGCGGGCGTTCGGCCGGTGGAAGGCGACGTATCCTGCCTTAGGTGATCGTGCTGGTGTTGCCGCACATCCACAGAGGGTAGCGGGCGGTCCGCCGGTGCCAGGTGAGTTTGAGCCCTAGCTTTTAACTGAAGATTCGGTTCAATCGATTGTCCTGTCAGGGGATTTCTCTCTCGGTACAGGATTCGATTAGAGGAGCATGTAGGTAATCACTGGCTCAAAAAAGATTGGAATTTGAAATCCTGTGCTTGATTTGGGATATATACATTTCTAATTTGTGATGGATGCTGAGTGTTTCGTTGTCGTTCGCGGCAAGCGGCGGCGGTCCAATGCGCCCAGGCGGAGTAGCCCCAAGGAAGCGGCGACTCCGCTGCTCTCGTGAGGCCATACGCCCTCGTGCCTTCCGCATCCTATCTGCTCCCTCCCATCGCCTCGTGCGCTCGTGTCTCGCGGTCTGCCGGCTACCTCCCCGCCAGAGCTTCAAGGTCAAAGTTGGTCCATATTTTTAAAAAAGAAGAGATATAAAACAGGATTCGAAGTTGCTGTTCATAGTTCAGACACCCGCCTTTAAGGTTCCCTGTTGATTGTCTGAATAATTTCCAATAAAAAGGGTTTAAACTATCATGTTTAGTACTCGAATCTGCAATTCAGAGCTTAGTACAATTTATGAATGGAAATTGAGGCCATCTTTTGGTTGGATTTGAACAGAAAATTTTGGAGGAGAACCAGTGTTAATATAGCGAGAAGTATGTGTACATTTTCTTGTGGTCGACTGCACATTTGCAGTGCTTCCTTGCCATATTTACTGTTGTATCTTCTCGTGTCAGCAATTGTTTGGGGTCAACTATAATCTAGCCTTGCATAGTCATTGGATAGGTGACTAGAATTATGTATTCACTATTCCTGATAAATGGTTTGGTTTACCGTTCTTTTTTAACAAGAGATGATGCAATTTGTTTCTGTGCAACTCTTCTCATCTCATAATACAATGTCACAAGTTATGACTTCACCTGTTTGCCTAATATCTTTTTTTCTCAGGCAATACCCCTTGTTAATTGAGTGCTGTAATACGAATCAAGTACGTTGGATTTTGCTATGGCAGCTGAGGAAGATGTCAAGCAGAGGCAGATCATCGAAAATCGTGCGAGAAATATAAGCCACAATGTCCGGTGCACTGAGTGTGGTAGCCAATCAATTGAAGATTCACAGGCTGATGTTGCTATTCTGCTTAGAAAGGTTCTAACTTTTACCCTGAAATGAATTGTTTGCAAGACTCATGGCAGCATGGTTATTTTTACCATTCTCTAACTGAATAAGTAAGATTTGCTGATATCATTATGCCTTCATTTGTGATGTTTCGTTGCAACTTTTCAACTATTGCTCTGAATCAAAGTAAGAATTGCATCTTGGATATTGAAATGTCTTATTTTCACACTGTAGATTATACTACCTCAAACTCAAAGAAGCTGTATTGCTTGGTACATTTCTTTTATCCACAATTGTCCTAACCTTGAATCACTAAGTCTCTTTGTGGCCGAAGAACTATGGTTAAATGGGCTGTTTTAAGTTGTTCAGTAACTAAATTCATCAGGCATGGTATTGTGTGTTTGTTTCTAATGTTTCAGTACACTACCATCCAATTATTGGCCTAGTGCACATAACACTCATTGGAAATTAGAATAATTTGGGTATTAGACTCTTGTCTCTGAAATGTAAAATGGAACCATTTGGTTTAAAAAATATTTCATTATAAAGTTAACTAGCTCTCAGAGACGCTCATAACTTTGAAATTTTTTAGGAAACTTAAGATGACGTCAAAAACATTCATCATATTTTAGACAGTTTCTATTCCATCACAAGCAGCATCGTAAAACAGTTTGTATTCGTAGATATGTGAAGGATCTGTCGACTCTTGTTTTAAAAAATGTGAGTGCTTAGATTTTGAGGTTCATTTTCGAACTAAAGTTTTGACAACTTGGTTGAAAATTGAAAGTTCTTTTGCTGGGGTTACCAGATGTTAAGCTTTATGCTTCTTTTTTCTTCCTGTGCTATGTTTGTATATATAATGTTACACAACCATGCACACCAGGAGAAAATGGCATGTGATAGTCATGCTAATTTAACAGCATCACTTTTCCTCTGTAGCTTAATTGATATTTTCTGTCAGAATTAATGATATGGCATTTCGCAGCTCATTCGTGATGAAATAAAAGCGGGAAAGAGTGATAAAGAGATCTACAAGAAACTAGAGGATGACTATGGAGAGACGGTCCTTTATGCCCCTAAATTTGATCTTCAGACTGCTGGGATATGGCTTTCACCTGTAAGCCCTAATAAGGATTTAGAATTTCGTTCATGTTTCCATTCGTGTAACGTAACTATTGTAATGGCATGCGGTACTCCTTAAGAGCTAGTAACTCGTTAAATCCCCTGAAATCTGCTAATCTGAATCTGAGACAAAGCATTTGGTCACCTGATTGTTTATATTCTCCGCAGGTCATTGTGGGAGGTATAGCAGCTGGCATCTGGGCTTACCAAAAGCACAGGCAAAGGACAAATGTTCACATTATGGCTCTGAACCTGGTCCGAGGGGTTCCACTGACTCCAAGGGAGAAGGAGACCATGCTAGACATCCTTACACCTCCACCACCTCCAAGAAAGTGGTGGTGGCCTGGCAAATGATGTAGTGCACTTATCCTGCAGAAGTCCTCGTTTTCCCATGGTGGCAGCATAGAAATGATCAGGATGCAAATTTTAGCTTGAAGCGTGGATGCATATATGCGACCTTTGATCAAGCATTTCAGTTCAACGAAACATTTGCAATGTGTACTCTGTAGTCTGTACTCCATGGATCTAGCTGGGTTTGCTGTGTTACTGAAGCCATGCATTTCTAGAAGATAGGGGGTCATATATGTGACCTTTGATCAAGAATTTCAGTTCAACGAAACATTTGCAATGTTGTGTACTCTGTACTCCATGGATCTAGCTGGGTTTGCTGTGTTACTGAAGCCATGCATTTCTAGAAGATAGGGGGTAGATGAAAACAGTCTGCTGTTGTCTGTACTTCCTGCTGCCTGCTGCTTTTGTGAGCAGGATCTGAAGCCTGCTGATGAGTTAACAAGATTATCACTCATTCCACTATATAGCCAAAACAGCAAAGATTACCACGTTTCGCTGTCTTATACCCTTTTTATTTACTGACAATGCGTAGGCTTACAGTATTCCCCTATCGACTGAATCTATTTGCGTGTTTCTTCTACATTGTTATTTTCTCATGCGTTTTTTAGAGCTATTTTATCATGCATGTGTTACAATCACATGTCAGTTTACTGCCATGCCTATCAGACCAATGTATGTTACCACTGGCTGCTACTTTCATTGACAAGCTTTATGCCCCACTTGACGTCGACGCAGCGCCGGATGTAGGGCGTCACCTTGTCCAGCTCCACGTCCCTCCCCGCCGTGCAGTCGTACGCCGACGGCGAGTGGAAGCACGGCTCGACGGAGGCCGCCCGCCGGCACGGCAGGTCCCGCGGGTCCAGCTCCTCCCTCCAGTCAACGGCCCACATGGGCGCCATCGGCATGACCCAGGGCCGCAGCCCGGCGAGCCCCTGCGGCACGTACCCGAACGTCGAGAAGCCGCTGGTGGCGAGCTCGTCGCACATGCTCAGCAGGTACATCTCGCTCAGCGCCCGCATGTCGTGCGCAGCGTCGCGCCACCGCTGCCGCCCCTCGTGGCTCGGCTGGTGCACTACGCCGCCGCCGTACTCGTCCCTCAGCCGCTCGTAGTACCACGAACTAAGCGACGTCACCAGGACGGCGGTGCCGTTGGCCGGGAGGAGCTTCGCCTCGCCGCGGACGCACCCGAGGAGCTCGTCCAGGACGGCCTGCGGCGGCTGCTTCTTCTGGAACACCCGTATCTGCACGCCGACGCGCCGGGTGGCGCCGGCGAGGTTTGATCGGTAGTACCTCGTGACAGCGTGCCAGACGGCGTTCGTCGGGTGGAAGAGGTACCGGCCGAGGTGGTAGAACACGGCGTCCTTCTCCGGGAACATGACCTCGAGCTCGCCGCGGAACGGCGGCGTGAGGAAGAGCCCCGGGACGAAGTAGTTGTCCGTCCACATAAAGAGCCACGGCACCACGCCGATGAGCCTCTGGTGCGCGCCGCAGAAGAAGAGCTTGTCGTGGAAGCTGTACCCGTCCTCGCCGCCGATGTGGAGGTACAGGTACGGCGGCGGCCGTGGCGTCGACCACGACACGTTCCCGTCGGCGGACACGGTGACGGCGCCGCCACTCTGCAGCATGTTGCCGAGGCTCTGCTTGGAGCTGCCCAGGTAGCCCTGGAGGCGCCATAGCGGGGAGAACCAGCCGGCGCAGGAGAGCTGCAGCAGCCACGTCGTCCCCGGGAAGGGCTCGCAGAAGAGCTCGCCGGCGTCCCCGCCGCCGTCGACGAGGAGGACGCGCTCGGTGAGCACCGCGTAGAGGAAGGACGACGTGATGGCGAGTATGCGGTTGCCGAGGCCGCGGTAGCTGATGTAAACGAGGTAGCGGCAACCGTCATCGCCGACGACGCCCTCGCCGGAATCCAGCCGCCGGACCGCCTTCTCATACGCGGCCGTGCCAGGGCCGCATCGCTTCTGGAGAGCTTCTTGCTTCCGGAGCTTGGCGATGAGGTAGGGGGACGGCTTGTGCGACGAATTCTTGTGGTAGCCGGCGAACTCGTACCGGCTCCGGCATGACTCGAAGCTGAAGTCAGCGGTAAGGAGGCCGTCGAGGAGATGGTCGGCGGTGATGTTTGACGGAGGTTCCCAATCTGTTTCATCACACGTACAGAAAAAATTAGAAAGTACAAGCTCTGTTTCAGTATAAAACTGACTAGCTTGAATTGGCGAGATTGTACCGATCAACAAAGAAATTTTCTAATTTGCGTCAGGAATTAACTACCTCAGTTGAATTTGCGTCATGAACACAGTGTGCACTCTGAATTTTTGTGGATTTTGTGTGGTTTGGCTTCTAAAGATGTTCAGGCCTACGATATGGAAATAGTAGCTTTGCATTATAATTTATCAACAAGCGTGAGTTGCAAATTAAAACAAAACTGAATGAATGCATATGAACGATATGATTGTAGTGTAGCTGGTGTAAAAATAATGGCGTGTGGTCTGATTCAATGGTCAACACAAAGTCATCAATTCATCATATGATTTGGAATTTTGGTGGCATATTGGACATTAAGCATTATATTGAAAAGAAAATCATGATGTCAAACAAAGTGTACGTACTTTATCAACATCAGTCATGGACTTGACGACAGTGGGCTATTCTAACAGAGTAACAGCTCCTAGATCAAGTAGCGGTTTATCATACTCCCTTGTCGGCCTGTTGCCCACCCTAATAAGCATAGACAACGCAAGATCAGCGATATATCCTTTGATTCACTTTCCTGTACCAAGATGCATGACAACATGTTCTCTACCAAACAGTGTGATCCATCGATATTATAATAATGATTTATTATGTAGTAATTAAATGTGTTATTCATATCGTCTTTATTCTTATTCCAATATGGACGATCGAAGTGAGTATATAACACAGCATTGCCGCACTGACCCTCTCACCTATCACCTGCATATAATTTGTGCTCACGTATTGCATCACTACATCCAGAAAAGAGGTCTATTATTCTACATTATAGCTCAAGCGCTTATGTTCCTTATTTTCATCAAGCCAACATAGGTCCTGTCACTACCCTCCCTATACCGTACCATCTCGTGTCCTCCGGCCGGGTCGGCGGTCTCCCCGCCGGCGACGTGTTCGTCGGAGGGGACGACGACAACGGGCACATCACAGCACGTCAGCACGCAGCGCCGGCCCGGCCGGCCTTGCAGAGCTGAGCCTGTTTAGTTCCCAAACAAAAAAAATTTGGAGTTCTTTTGGAAGCCTATTAAGAGGATTAAATATAAACTAATTACATGAATGGACGGAAAATCGCGAGACGAATCTATTAAGTCTAATTAATTCGTCATTAGAGATTGTTTACTGTAGCATAGTGTTGTCTAATCATAGCATAATTAGGCTCGTTAGATTCGTATCGAAAAATTAGGTAGGGGTTGTAGAATGAGTTTTGTCATTAATACACATTTAATACTCCTAATCAGTGTTTGAAGATTGATATGACGGTACTTGGGAAAAAATTTGGAAACTAAGGGTGCGTTTGGCACGACTGTGGCTGTGTTGGTGAAGCGGATTCTCTGATCAAGTTAAAGCTGTTTTGAAAAAACGTTTGGCAAAACAGCTTCTCTCAGCTGTGTAACGTGGATAAGATAGTGAAATGTCCATAATGCCCTCCCTTTTTCTATTTACCTTTTTATTTTTTATCTCCTTTTTCCTTTCTATTCTTTTTCTTTTTTTCTACTTATTTTTTCTCCGCCGATCCCTTTCCTCTTATCTCTTCTTTTTAGCCCCCTTCCCACAATCCCACCTTATCCATTCACCACTCCCTTCCTTCCACCGGCGCCTCCATCTCCTCCCGCCTCTCCTGCTCCCTCGCCAGCGCCATCTCCCACGCCGGCCGGCCACCCTCCTGCTCCCTCGCCGCGCCATCTCCTCCCGCGGCGAGCCCGGCTCCACTGCGTCGTGTGCCCGCGGCGAGCCCGGCTCCAATGCGCCCGCGGCGGCACGGATCCACTACGCCGTGCGCCCGCGGCGAGCCCGGCTCCACCGCGCCCGTGCAGTCGCCGTCGAGCGGCTGGGGCCAGCCACCTTCGCCCCGTGCGCCATGCCTGGCCTTCGACTCCACCGCGCTCCCATCGCCGGGCCTGGCCTCCGGCTCCACCTCGCGCCGCCGGCAATGCCGCCGGCCTCCTCCACGGCGCCCATGCTCCAGCGGACGCCACCTGGCCGGGGGTAGGCCTGGCAAAGGGCAGGCGAAGCGGGGGGGGGGGAGCTGCTATTTTCAGCTGCCTCCCCTCCAAACCGCTCCAGTCAGCAGGATTTGCAGGAGCTTCGGCTGCGAAGCAGTCCCCCCCCCCCCCCCTTTGGCACAGCTTCGCCAAAAACGGCTGCCTAAGCGGCTGGAGAAGCTGTGCCAAAAGGGACCCTAAACACGAACCCCTCGATGGACCTGCCGGAGCTATTCTACGTAGCCAAGCAGGGCTATTTTGTCTCGTAGCAGCCATCAGCAGAGTAGAGACTCGCATAAAGGACATACCCATCTCATGTATGTTTGTATCTTAAATAATAAATAAATAATAAGTGTAAAGAAAAACGCATCGATATGGATATGGGATTGTCGTCGTCGTCGCTAATGGACGGTGACATCGAGGAGGGGACGATCGAAGAGCACTATGATATTACGTTTTGTTTGTAGCAACTGAGTATGTATTCACGAACCTCGCGGGTCGTCGAAGAACAAGGAGGCCGGCATCTCGTCGGGCGCGCGGCCCCACAAGCCGCCGTCGGCGGTGAGCACGATGACGGCGGTGGCTGCGGCCGCTGCGACACAAACGGCCTGGAGCGCCCTCCTCGCCGCGCAGCTCCTGGTGGTCCTCGACGGCCACCACCTCGTTGCGGCCAACACGGTTGCCGCTGCATGTGAACTCGTCGAGGACGCCGCCGCCAGCCACGACGACGACGACGACGAGTAGTTGGCCTGCTGCTGTTGCTGCTTGGCCGCCGCCAACGTCTGGCCGGCGGTGCCGCCGCCGCCCTGCGCGTCGTCCATGGCCGCGCTTAGCTGGCTCGATCGATCGATCGTTTTGCTTTGGCGCTGGTTCGTTGTCCGCTCTGGTGCTCTGGCCTCTGTATAGCGGTTCCAGGCTTGCAGCACGTACGCGCGCACGCGGGCTCTGTGGCTTGGATCACCTTGATATATGACCAGGGGGCACCCGCCCGGCCGGCCGGCCGGCCACGACTTGTCAGTAGTTGCGCGGAATTGGAGGTGCCGTACGTGCAGTGGTGACGGCTTTGGACCGAAGCTGTGGTAGGCTCGTAGCTATACATATTCGTATATCCTATATGGTATACGGCCGGGGATTCGTCAGTCATGCCCGTACGTGTGGAGAAAAAGCCGGTAATTAACTTGCTAATCATCACACTAGGCCACAAATTTATTTGTGCTGACACATGAAATTTAGCTAGCTGGGGGGTAATTAGCACCCACCAACACAGTGGTGCGCGTGTAGGCACAGTGCTGGCGGGTGGTTTATGTCGCCCCCAAGCATTGTGCCCTTCTATAAGGTTCAGACAATTTCTTCTTCCCAACCATCTTCTACTGGAGCTTTGCCCGAGAGGAGCTCGGAAAAAAAAATCCAAAAACACTAAATCTAGATGAAAGGTTTAGCTCTTGATTTCCTTGAAGAAGGTAGCTATATAAGGTGAGTTTGTGCTATTTTAACCTTCTTTTTTTTACCATTTATCTATCATTTTGAGCTTATCTAGAGATCTAGATCTAGACCTAGGGTTAGCTAGGAGAGAGAGAGAGCGCAGTGAAGAGAGAGAAAATGAATCATAAATTTATTTTTCAGTAGAATTATATGTTTCTAATATAATCATTGCAACGCTATGTGTCATTTTTATCATTAGTTTCATTAAATAAAATTTTAGAATTTAGTTTTGTGTTATTTTTTACATATTAATTTAAGTGAGTTTATATATTTAAGTTTAATTGAGGTTTTAATTGTTATGACTTATATATTTACATATATATATCATTAAATTAGTTTCTAAAATGTAGACTTATACTTTAAGTTTCTTAAGATGGATATGTTTGTCATTTTTATTATTAGTTTCGCTTCAAATTTTTACATATTAATTGAAATGAGTTTACATATTTGAGTTTAATTGATTTATTAATTATTGTGACCCATATATATATTATTAATTTTGTTTAAAAATTGTAGAATATACAGTTTAGTTTATATGTGGTTTATAATAGATTCGAGTTTAATTGAGTTTTCAATTATTGTGACCCATATATTTATATATATCATAAAATTAGTATTTAAGATGTAGAATTATTTTATAGGTTGTTTAAGATGGATCATAGAGCATAGATGTATGGCATACGGAGACATTGGTCTACATTCATGACAAAGTTATCAAAGTTTCTCGAAGTTGAGAAGAAGCATGCTCAAGTTTGTAAGACAAAGCAAATACGTTGTCCGTGTTGTGACTGTTGCAACAAACTTGTATGGGAGGATATTAATGCCATCAAGATGCATTTGATAAAGCGGAGTTTTGTGAAAGGATACACAACTTGGTCCCACAATTGTGAAGCAGTAACTAATTTCAATAATGCAGACATCGACACCAGTTATGATGAAGTGAGTGATGAAGATGCAGATGAAAATAATCATGTCATGATGGATGATGTTTTTGACTGTGGAGATCAAAATGCTGATCAAATAGATGCACCACATGTTGATGAAGAATGTGATGTTGATATGGAAGAAATGTTACGCCACATTAAACCGGAGATATTGCTAGGGAGTGCTAAAAGGTTAGAAAATTTCGAGACACTTAAGAAGGCAACAAAGGATCGTATGTATGAGGGTTGTGGGAAGGAGTGGACACTGTTACGTTTCATCCTCCATCTTTTGATTGTGAAGGCAAAATTCGGATGGTCGGACAATAGTTTTAATGAACTTCTTACTTTGTTGGCCAAGCTACTCCCGAAGCCTAACTTTGTGCCAAGAAACACATATGAAGCAAAGAAGATTATCAACTGAAGGACCAGAATGGCGACCAGAGAGGGGGGGAGTGAATGGGAGCTGATAAAAAATCTTCTCTGAAGAGTCGAACTCGGCCTATGATCCCAAACGCAACTCCAAGATCCTCGACACCCCGCTAGCCAAATCCACGCAGCCACTAGAGTGCTACTAGACCTAGGAACTAGCAAACTACCCAAACTACCCGAGAACGCAGTGGAACAAAGTACTCGAGCAACCACACACGACACCATTCAGACCGGTCCTGGCTGGGTTACCCGCAATACTCCACCGGGTCACCCTACTCCACACAGAGACGAACCGGGTCACCCACACACCCCTAGCCGGGTCACCCGAGCAGCACAGAGAATTTCCACAGAAACCCCTGGCACCGGTCAGGCCGGTGCCCTGTACCGGTCAGACAGGTCACGAGGAGAAAACCCCAAGTGCAAGAACTCAAACTTCTGAGCAAGAAACACCACAGCAACACTGAAAACCTTCCTGGATGAACACCAAACACCCCGGTCAAGTTTTCCCCAAAGAAGCCCACGACGACTTGCACCGGTCAGACCGGTCCTGCATGGGTGCTCGGGAAATTCTCCACCCGCGGGTCAACCCCTTACTTCCGATCACCCGATCTCCTGATTCGCTCCACGGATTCAAGCAATACTTTGGGGATAGGTGGAACACCTCATGGCAAGTCATGCCTATGAAATCGTCCCCAAAGATCCACTAAATCAAGAGGAATCGAAAGTTAAAGATCCAAAACCTTCATCCACGAGTTCATCCAAAAAGCCACCAATTCGAGACGATTTCGTGGAGTTGTGGAGCCAAATCACCAAGTAAAGAGGAACAAGGCACTCATGTGTGATCTCCACAAACAAACCCAAAGAAATCCGCCCTAAACCCCTCTCCAAAAATTCCTCCAAAAAGAGCTTCGAAAATCACCAAAAAGAGAAACGGGAGAGACAACCAAAACCACTTGAGGAATCAGGCTGAACCTTCTATAGATCAAAGGAAAGATTCATACAAGGTCTAGCTTGCCTCCCTCTCTAAAGATCTCACTATAAAGCTCTCAAGCTAGTCCTAGAGAAAATAGAAAGCTAAAAAGAGAAATTTCTAAGAGTAAATGAAAACTCTAAAGCCCAAGAGATGGCTGCCAACAACCATCCACCTAGTTTATATATGAGGTCCATTGATGGGGGCGAAAGACTAAAATTCCCTTAGGCGATACAACCTCGTGAAGGCCAAATTAGGAAATTTGACAGCTTTTCCATCGGACGGATGCCCAGCAACCGCACCTCGCGTAGCCTCAACGCCAAGCCTGCGATCCCGACGCGTGTCCTCTACTTCGAGTCACCCGGCGCTCCTCGGCCGCCACCGGTCAGACCAGTGTCCACCACTGGTCAGACCAGCCTAGTGTGCATCTCAGTGAAGGGGTGTAGCGTGCGTCGCGACGCGGGGGAGAGGTGAGGGGAGGAAGGCGAGGGTGAGGAAGTGGCGGTGAGGCGAGGGGGAGAAAGACGACGGCGCGAGGGGAGAGTGAGGAGGCGACTGCGTGAGAGAGGCATCTTCTAATAACCCTAGCGCGAGTGGGCGTGTGTGGACCTTAAAATTGAAAGCCCCAATATTATGACTCATCAGAGACGCGTGTCAGGAAAACGCGTCTCCAATGAGGGGGTGGTGCCAGTTCTATTCGAATGAAGAACAGTTCACTTCCCCCTTTTATTCTGCAATCAAAATTTGTATCACGTATTTCTGTGATTCGTAATCCAAATTTGATGATATTTGTTTCTGAATTTATCTAAAATCAACATCTATTCATTTATGACATTGTTTCGTATATAATTCCATTTCCTGGATGTTGTTTATATACCTTTATCTTGTTCCTTATGACTACAACATAGAAATAATATTAGTTTTACACAACTATTACTAATGAAACTTTGTATTTCGTAATCTTAAGATGAACACAAGGTTGTGTTAAAATTTCAAATGTATATGAGTTCGAAAATGTTGTAAAGTGTGGAAAACTTCAATATTGAAGTAACATTCTAGGAAACTATGTGAGGGATGTACACATTTGTACACAAGTATATTCTTCCTTTATCGAAACCATTTGAAATTTTTATGCAAGTTTAGGAACCCAAATTATGTTACCAAGTCAATTTGTAAAATTTTTAGACCACACTAAGACGTTATTAGAATTATTATATCATAAACATGAGATAGAAAATCTAATTTTAAGAATTTTGGTTACACAAGTGTGGTTGTTGATATTTTGTTCGAATACTAAATGACCAACTACGAATTGTTCGTATTTTTTATGAATTTTTAGGTGTTGTTTTATGGGCTCTAATATTTGTGGGAAGTAAGTTTCATTTCAACAAAATAGTGTCGGGCCCACGCGTCAGTGTCAGCAGCCTATTTACAAAAGATAACCCTGCCCGCCCGACAAAGAAGACCAGGTTCACCATCCCGCGTCGCCAATAATTCTCCATTGTCCGAAATGCCCCTGGCCGAATAAATTTGACCAAGTATATATTAAAAAGTACTAATATTTATGATGTGTAATAAGTATCATTAGATTAGTTGTGGAATATATTTTCATAATGAACTTATTTGGAGATACAAATATTGTTATTATTTTGTCTATATTTGGTCCAACTTCAAAGAGTTTGACTCCTCGATAAGCGAGATGTGCAATTAGTAGTATCCACTCATCGGAGACGCGTGTTTGGAAAAATGTGTCTCCTATATATTCTCTCCAAAATAACTACCGTTGCCCCGGCCCCTTCATCTACATGCGAAACCACCACAACCCCTTCGTCTACCCGCGAAAAAACCACAATTGCCTACACTCCTCATCGTCCTCATTCCTCGGCACGTGCACTCCTACGCAGGAGCAGGAGAGGGACGAGAAGACGGTGGTCGCCATTCCCGAAGATGCCTAGCATGCCGGCAAGAAGCAGGCCGCACCAGCCGTCGCTGCTGGAGGACCTCCCCCAAGAGGTCCACATTGAGATTGTGGCACGCGTCGGTGCGACCTCGGAGCGGCCCTTGGCTGACCTCCGCAGCCTACGAGGTACCTGCTCGACCATGCGCCGCATGCGCGGCCACCGCAATGTCGGCCGACATTTATCGATAGAGGGGATAAGAGATGAGATTGCTTGGCTGTGGGAACCCACCGCCTACAGAGCCTTCCTTGCTATGATGACCAATCTCGGCAATCCGGAGGCTTGCTTCTACTCTAGGATCAACACTGTGTTCATGGAAAACAGGCAAAGCGATGATCTTCGGCGCACCACCGAGGGTAGGCACGATGCGGCGACCTATCTGTACGCCATCTTGCTCTACAGGAAGAATGGTGGTGCCGCCGCCGACACCGCAAAGCGGTACATGAGGTGGGTCGTGGACGTCAGCAGGACGACGACACGGGTGAGCAACGAGAGGTGTGTACCTTTGCGCCAGATGGCCGTGAATACTATTTGGGGGACGACGTGGCGCATTTGGGGTGAACCACTACCGCCGCCGGCACAGGTGCGCGGAGATCAGCTGTGCGCAGGCAATGTTTGCGGTGTGGATAAAAGGATTTGAGCAAATTGCTCTATATTGTAGCGAAGTCTGTAGGCTCCGTCGTGAAATGGTGAAGTTCGAAAGGGAAATTGGAATAGGAAATAAGTACTACTAAGTGAATTAGCCTTGCTTTTACTTTTTGCTATGGAATTGCTCTGTTTTGTAGTGAAGCCTGTAGGCTTCGCTGTGAATTGGTGAAGTTTGAACGGAGTATTGGAATAGGAAACTAAATCTATGTTTTGCTTTTGCTTTTGCTTTTGCTTTTGCACCTGCAAATTAAATATATATTTCTCGTATTATTTGTGTGAATTTACGGAAGAGCAACAAAGGAGACGCGGAATAGCTAACACGCGCCTCCGATGAGGGGGCGGGGCCAGTTCTATTCGAATGAAGAACAATTTGCTTTTCCCCTTTTAATATGTAACCAAAATTTGTATCATGTACTTCTCCGTTATTCGTAATCCAAATTTGATGATATTTGTTTCTGAATTTTTCTAAAATCAACATCTATTCATTTATGATATTGTTTCGTATATAATTCCATTTCCTGGATGTTGTTTATACGCCTTTATCTTGTTCTTTATAAGTACAACATAGAAATAATATTTATTTTACACAACCATTAGTAATGAAACTTTGTATTTTGTAATCTTAAGGTGAACACAAGGTTGTGTTAAAATTTCAAATGTATGAGTTAGAACATGTTGTAAAGTATGGAAAACTTCAGTGTTGGAATATAACATTCTATGAAACAATGCGAGAGATGTACTGTAACGCCCTGGGTTTTAAAAATCAGAAAAACTCAGCATTCTGTCTCGTGATAGTCCCTGGATCAGACGCTATCACACACAGGCATTTATCACAGATAAATATCACAGTCATACAGTGAAATAAAGCATCAGAGTACGAATAATAATCTGATTATTACATGTCCTGAATAGTCAGAGTACATCAATACACGCCTCTTGGCGGAATAACAAGAATAAGAGCCTACGCAGCGGTAGCTAGCTTCCAAAAGGTGTCTCCATCTTCATTCGCCTCCCACAGGCATCCTTGAGCGAAGCGACGTGCCCCTCAGTCATACCATCCGTTGGCGTTGTTGTCGAAGTCTGACTCGTACTCTGCAAGCTCAGGGGCTATCCCCAAGGATTGGGATAGGTCCACATCACCAACCGTATGCAAGCTTTAAGTGGCCTACTTCTAAGGGTAAGGAAAAATATCAAGGTAGTAGCTGGGTTTCCTAAGCAGCAGCAGTAAATATATATAGAATAATATCTCCATAATCCCACCATATCCCATATCTCTCATCCGCTTACGGATACATCTGGTCACCCAGATCACCATCACCATCACATATCTCCATCTAGGGACGGTGCGAGAACTCCCACTCCTCGCACCTCAATGGTTGCACCCGGATCCACGAGGCAGACGGAGCAACTCTCCTCTCCCCGAATACAACCACGGCTCACCAATACTCTCTCATCCTACAAGGGGGAAGGTAGAAAACCCAAAATGTAAGAGTCGGAGAAACAACGGGCATGTCCATAACTGAGGACGCGGCTATACGTATAGATCTAAACTCTGCAGAGCGTGTACACCAGTACCCAACTCGGAATAGTACCCGGACGGTGTACGGCCGACCGAGCCTACCCTACCGAACGAACACCTAGGAGTTACGATTCCATCCTGCATCCGGGTCTCGATGCGGTCCATCGCAAAGGACCAACCCAGAACTGTGAAAATGCCCCCGTGTGGCCACACGGGGAGCGCCCAAAGGGAAGGGACTTCACCCTAACCCTCTCACTGATACCCTCTATCCTACTGGCAGGTATGGCTTCGCACTTGCTAGGGTCGAACGGCCCTATCCCCACTCTCGGCGAGGTGGTGTGTACGAAAGTCCCGTGTAACAGGCGACCCACTCGGTTTCAGACCGGGGCGAGCTCCTATCCTCCAAGTCATCACAAAAATCCCCAACACCTGTGCTCCTAAAAACATTGTACCCGCCATAGGCACCAAACTGGGCAACATCTGAGAAGACGATCCCTGGCCCCCGATCCCAGATCGGGTTGTCTTGAGCTCACCCCTGCCAAAATATCCCAAAACACCTTCTCCTGCCGGTTTTCCCCACACACGCCAAGAAACTATCACAATAATCCCAACACATGCATAGCAAGCTCAGCATATCATCTCACATAAGTAAAGTAGTAGTAGTAGGTCAATCAAGGACTAGTATGTAAAAGAGGCTATGCATGGGTTCATCTCATCCATCACTATGCAGTAAAATAGAGCACTAGCAGTTCTAATAGCCATGCCTAATGGGCATTCAAAGAATGGTCAGGCGTGAACCTGGGTGCGAGTAGTCGTCGTAGCCGAGGTCGTCATCGTAGTCCTGGCTCAGCTCTCCGGCTCTGGCGGCTCCTAGAATCGTAATAAAATATAAACACGAGTGCTAATTGCAATAAAATCCAAGAGGAGGAACCAATAAGACCCAAAAAGAGGCAAACTCTAGCCTAGCATAGAGTTTGGAAATTTAGAAGATTTTCAGAAGAAGTTTTGTATTTTTCGGAGTTAAAACGGATTTAATATGAATTTCCAAAAATTAAATAGATTTCTGAAATTGAAATACGTATACAAAATAGCATTAACTTTTGGCTAGCTACAGGCTAACTCCAGCTGTCTCAAAAAGGGCTTACAGCCGGCTACAAGCCAGCTCAAAGCGCCCACGTGGCTGCCACCGGGCGGCTTACAGCCAGCGCGTGCCTGCATGGGCGGCCATGTGGCCGGCTCGCATGGCGGAGCGCGGCGGATCCCTGGCAATCCGCTGCGGCTCGGCGCGGGCGAGCGTGTGGCCAGGCCGCGAGTGGCCGACCGCACGGGATCCGCCCGGATACTCTGCGCGCACGTGCGCGTGAGGACGTGTGTGCATGGCAAAACCCCAAGGGTTTCTAGTCGGCGGTGACAAGTGCTCGACAAAATGCCGCAATGGCACTCCGACGCGGTGATGCTCGCCGGCGGTGAGGCATGCAGGTGATTGGCCAACACGTGGCAGGGCAAGACTCAGGAGACCCTAGCACATCGTCCCAGGCCGAGAAAGGTGGTGCCTTTGGCCGGAGCAGGGCTCATCGGCGACGGCGTGGTGATGGGCGCGGCGGCGCAGTGCGGCAACGGCCGGCGTTGGCGTGTGAGCGCACCAAAATGCTAGGCGTGTGCACGTGAGCATCAGGTGAAGCTATCTGGGCGCAAAGACTGGGGCTTTGCCCCTCGCCCGGGTGTGCTAGGCGGGTTCGGTCAAGGCGGCGCTCTGGCCGGCGCGTGCAACGACGGCGAGCAGAGCTCTGCGGCGAGGCGAAGGCGTGCGTGCGTGAGCGGCCGTGTCAGCGGTGAGGTGTGCACGGCGTGACCCTAAAGGTGAAGCCTTTTCTTCTCCTGCGCATGCGTGCACGAGGCAAACCGCACGGACATGGCCGCGGCGGCGCACGGGTAGGACATCGGGTTGCCGGCGATCACGGGACAAAGGAACAGGGCCAAGTGGGGTTTTGTGCGCGCGTTGTCGACGGCAGCGGCACCTGCAGGCGTAAGGCTCGGCACGAAGGCCGGCGACACAAGCGTCGGCGGTCAGCAGCGGCGGCGCGGCGCGGCGACGTCCGACACAAGGTCAAGGTGTGGCTTTTCTTCCCCCTCGGCGCGATGGCCGGCTCAACAGATGAGAGGGAGGCATTGGCACTCACCTGGGTGACCTCTGGTCGACGGGACGAGCGGCGGGGAAGCAAGGTGAGGCGGAACGGCGGCGGCGCGGGTCGGAGCAGAGGAGGCAGAGCAGCGCCGCGGCTCAGGACTTTGCGGCGAACGAGCTCTCCTCGAGCGGCCTCCGGCTTCACGGCGTCGACGGCGTACCACAGACGGCCTCCCCCGCCTTCTTCTCCTCCTCTCCTTCCCCTTCTTCACAAGCGGCGGTGAATAGGGGAAAACCGCAAGGAGTGCTAGGTCAGGGGTGCGGCTGCGGCGGCGGGCTTTATAGGCGGCGCGGAGAGCGGTGGACGGTCTGATGTGCGCAGGCTGATGTGGCGCGCATCCAGGGCACGGCCACAGGCGCGTACGGCGAGCTCCGGCCGAGGTGGCGCGCGGCGGATGGACGCGGTGAGCTGGAAAGGGGAAAAGGGGAAAAGATGAGAGGGAGGTGGCGGATGACATGTGGGGCCTGCGTGCTAGGGAGAGAAGGAGACGGCACGCGTGCGAGCGGGCCGGCCGGTGTCATTGGGCCGCGATCTGATGGGCCGGGGGGGAGAGCAGGGGGTTTTCCTGGTTTAGAAAAAGAGGAAAGGGGCTCTAGTGGACTTCGCAGATGAACTCATGGCCCAACTATGTGAAGCCCTTCCTCCTTTTCTTTTCTTTCTAAACCTTTCTCTAATTTGATTCAAATTTGAATATGAATTCAAATTTGAATCCACACAAATAAATCCCAAATAAATTCGTATGAACTCCAAGTTTCTCACACTATCATTTTAAATTTCCTAGAAATTTTATTTAGCTAAAAAATAAATCTAGGAATTTTAGGAGAGAAATTAGAAGACATCCTTAATTTAATTTATCAAACACTCAAATAATTCACCAAAAATTTTAAATCCTCATTTTTATAATTAACATTCCGTAATAAAATTGCGGGATGTTACAGACTCCCCCCTCAAAAGAATCTCGTCCTCGAGATTAAGAACTTACCTCCGTCTCAAAGAGGTGCGGGTACTTCTCCCTCATCACCGACTCTTTCTCCCACGTCGCTTCTCGCTCGGTGTGATTGCTCCACAGCACCTTGCAGAAGTGGGTGGTGGTACTCCTGGTGGCCTTCTCGGCCCAATCCAGAATCTTCATCGGGTACTCCAAGTACTCCAAGTTGTCTTGCAAGTCGATAGCATCGGTGGAGACATGCTTGTCAAGCTTCGGGTCGAGGCACCTCCGGAGTTGCGATATGTGGAACACAGGATGCACTCCGGCAAGATCAGATGGTAACTCCAGCCTATATGCAAGTTTCCCCACCTTTGCCACAATCTGGTATGGTCCAACGAAACTCGGGGCTAGCTTCCCCTTCACATGGAACCTCTTCGTGCCTCTAAGTGGTCACACTCTTAGAAAGATGTAGTCACCCACCTCGAAGGAGACATCCTTTCGCTTAGGATCAACATAGCTCTTCTGCCTGCTCTGAGCTATCTTTAGGTTCTCTCTAACCTTGGCCACATTCTCCTCAGCTTCCACGATGGAGGCAGGACCGAAGAAAATCCTCTCCCCCACCTCAGACCACATCAACGGGGTCCTACACTTTCTGCCATACAGAGCTTCAGAGGGTGCCATTTGCAAACTTGACTGATAGCTGTTGTTGTACGAGAACTCAGCGTAGGGCAGACTCTTCTCCCAATCGTTGCTGTAAGTCAACACACAAGCTGTCAGTAGATCTTCTAGTACCTGTTTCACTCGTTCAGTCTGTCCATCTATTTGAGGGTAGAAAGCTGTACTATAGTCCAAGTGGGTACCCATCGAATCGTGCAGACTCCTCCAGAACTGAGCTGTGAACTGAGCACCTCGATCAGACATGATGGTGCGGGGTGCTCCATGTAACCTCAGGATATGCTCTACGTAGAGATCGGCCAACTGACTCATAGTGAACTTGTTCTTTACCGGAAGGAAGTGTGCTACCTTGGTCAAACGGTCCACAATTACCCAAATCAAGTCATTCCCCTTCTGAGTGCGGGGTAGACCCACCACAAAGTCCATGCTGATATCATCCCATTTCCACTGAGGTATCGCAAGTGGCTGTAGCAATCCGGCGGGTCTCTGATGTTCTGCCTTCACTCTCTGACAGGTGTCACATCGGGCAACATACTCAGCTATGTCCTTCTTCATATTCTCCCACCAGAATCGACACTTCAGGTCTTGGTACATCTTGGTGCAACCGGGGTGAATAGAATACCGAGAATCGTGAGCTTCCTTCAGAATCGTCATCCGGATATCCTCACCACTAGGCACACATATGCGATCTTTCAACCACAACGTGCCTTGTTCATCAATGCGGTAGTCAGGGGCCATGCCTCTTGTCAGAAGGTCTTTCACTTCTTCAATCTCAGGACACTTCTTCAGGGCTTGCCTGATCTGGTCCTCTAGGTTGTACTTCACCCTCAACTCGTTGAGCTGTCCCTTCTCGACGATGTCAAGCTGCAATCGCTCCATCTCCTTGTACAACTCTGGCTGTTCCTTCTGCACCATCAGGTTGTTGCAGTAACTTCTTCGGCTCAAAGCATCAGCCACGACATTCGCCTTACCGGGATGGTAGTGAATGTCGAGGTCGTAGTCCTTTATCAACTCTAGCCATCTCCGCTGCCTCAAGTTCAGCTCTGACTGGGTGAAGATATACTTCAGACTCTTGTGATCCGTGTAGATATCGCACTTATTGCCCATCAAGTAGTGCCTCCATATCTTCAAAGCATGAACAACAGCTGCTAACTCAAGATCGTGTGTCGGGTAGTTCTCTTCATGTTTCCGAAGCTGCCTTGAAGCGTAAGCGACCACCTTGCCTTCCTGCATCAGCACACAACCAAGACCCTGCCTCGAAGCATCACAGTATACCACAAAGTCCTTGTTGTCATCGGGGAGCGTCAACACAAGAGTTGTGGTGAGTCGGGTCTTGACCTCTTGGAAGCTTGCTTCACACTTTTCTGACCACACGAACGGTGTGTTGTTCTTCAGCAACTCGGTCATCGGCTTCGCAATCTTGGAGAAGTTCTCGATGAAACGGCGGTAGTATCCTGCCATCCCGAGAAAACTCCTGATCTCTGTCACTATCTCGGGCGACTGCCACTTTGACACAGCTTCGATCTTCGAGGGATCAACTGCAACTCCCTCTCCTAACAACACATGCCCAAGGAAAGCCACTTCTTCTAGCCAGAACTCACACTTGCTGAACTTGGCATACAACTGATTCTGCCTCAGCTTCTCCAGCACTATCCTCAGATGCTCTTCATGCTCTTCTGCAGTTTCCGAGAAGACCAAGATGTCATCAATGAAGACCACGACAAACTTGTCCAACTCATCCATGAACACCTTGTTCATCATGTTCATGAAGTAAGCAGGGGCGTTCGTAAGACCAAACGATACGACAGTGAACTCATACTGCCCATACCGGGTCACAAACGCGGTCTTGTAGATGTCCTCGGGGCGAATCTTCATCTGGTGGTAGCCGGATCGAAGGTCGATCTTGCTGAAGTACTTGGCCTTCCTCAACTGATCAAGCAGGTCATCAATGCGTGGCAACGGGTACTTGTTCTTGATGGTTACCGCATTAAGAGCGCGGTAGTCGACACACAGTCGTTGCGTCTCATCCTTCTTCGGCACAAACATCACCGGTGAAGCCCAAGGTGATGCACTCGGTCGGATGTACCCCTTCTCACGGAGAGCTTCCAACTCCTCCTTCAATGTTGCCAGCTCTAACTTGCCCATTCTGTAAGGACTCTGTGCCACGGGTGCTATACCTGGCACAAGGTTGATCACGAACTCCACGTCGCGGTCTGGTGGTAACCCCGGCAGATCATCCGAAAAGACATCGGGGTACTCACAAACCACTAGAACATCAGCCACTGTCTTCGTAGTGAGGTTGTACACTGCTGGTACTTCCCGAGACTTCAGCGGCTCGAAAGTGATCTTCGTACCCTTCGGGTGCATCAGGGTCACGTGTCGGGGTGACGAGGAGATAACCCCTTTGTGAGCGGTGATCCAATCCATGCCCAGAATAACATCAATTCCATTGGACTTCAGCACGGTCAGATCTCCGAGGAACTTGTGACCCTTGATGAACATCTCCACCCCTTTGCATAGCAGGGTGCAACTGATATCTCTGAGCGGTGAGCTTGTTATAATAGGTTTCGGTCGGGGGGTCATGGAGAGAGATAGTTTGTTTACAAAGTTAGAGGACACATAAGAACTAGTTGCACCAGTATTAAACAGAATCAAAGCTTTGGCACCACAAACTAAAAACTCACCGATCACGACGTCAGGAGCGTCGACAGCCTCCTCCTCAGTCAGGAGGTTGAGCCTTCCGCGATCAGCGGCCGGCTGGGGAGCGGCCTGAGGTGGCCTCCCTCCTGGAGCTGGCGCCCTGGCAGGTGTAGTAGCGGTCTTCTTGCTGGGGCACTCGTACGACTTGTGGCCTTGCTTGCCACAGGCGTAGCACGTCGGGGTGAAACCTCCGGTGCTAGGTCTCGACGCGCTCTGCTACGGGCGATTGTAGCCACCACCCTGCTGCTGGTAGTTGCTCCTTCCTCCTGGGTGCGGTGCACGGTTCCCTCCGAAGCCACGTCTGGGCTGGTTGTTTCCCGGGCGGTAGCTCCCTCGGAGCAGGTTGCTCTGCCCACTCCTCGGCCTCTGGAAGGATCGGTCGCCATGGTCCCAATCTCCGAACCTCTTCTTGCCCTTCATGCACTCCTCATGCCCCCTCCATTCTTCCTCGAGCGCGATAGCCCTGTTCACCAGGTGGCGAAGGGACTTGTGCTCGCTGGCCTTCAAGCCCTGGCGGAGACCATGGTGGAGGCCTCGCAGAAACCAGAACTGCTTCTTGTCGTCAGTGTTGGCGTCGTCAGGGGCATAGCGCATCATCTTCATGAAGTGCCTCTCGTACTCCTCCACCCTCATCGCACCCTGAGTCATGGTGCGGAACTCTTGGGCCTTCTGGATCATGAGCTCCTTCAGCAGGTACTGCTCGCGAAACACCTCATAGAACTCCAGCCAGGTGATGAACACTGGGTTCGGGTGACTCCCGGAGTAGTTGTCCCACCAAGACTTGGCAGGACCCTCGAGCTGGTGGACGGCGAGAGTGACACACTCCTCATCGGTGTTGGCGGTGAGGTCGAGCTTCGTCTCGATCACGTGGAGCCAGTCATCAGCATCGAGGGGATCGTCCGAGTACCTGAAGGTGGGGGCCTTCAGACGGATGAACCTCTCGATCTTCTTGGCGAAGTCCTCCTCCACCGGGACGTTGTGGTTCCCACCGACTCGGTTCTCGACGGCGTCAGCCATCCTCTGCATCAGCTGAGTCTGCAGGGCCATCACCTCAGCTAGGTTAGGCGGTGGCGGTGGCGGTGCTCCTCCACGGCCACGACCACGCCCACGACCCTGAGGAGCTGGGTGTGGCTCAGGCTCTTCTTCGGCTTCTTCCTCTCCCCCATCTTCCACAGCGCCTTGTCCGATGGGCGGAGGCGGTGGTGGTGGCACCACAGCGCCTTGGCCATGTCCTAGGATAGGGGTATGTCCACGACCTCGAGCGCGTCCTCGTCCACGTACGAGAGCGCGGCCACGTCCACGGCCACGGACAGGCGGGGCTTGCTCTTCCTCGGCTTCGGCCTCCTCGAGGCGAGCCAACAGACGACCGGATCTCCTGATGGACATCTTACTGAAAACAAGACCAAGGATATAGGAAAGCTTTAGATACATCACTCACCAACAAATTGAGTCTGATATACAAGCATGAAAATATTTCTACTAATATAATTCCAACACTCAATAAGAAGAAGCCATAAGAACGAATAACTCTCCATTAAGACCAAACAATCAGCATCCATTTATGAGTACAAAAGTTTCCTCGAGGCTGACTCAAGCCTTGGAGGTCACACACAACAGCGATCTAATATAGCGTTACATGATCTCAAAAGGGTGTGCACATCTAGGTGTGAAAAGACTCATAACTCATCATGCACCGAAACAGGCTCTCGGTTGCATGGATCAACTCATGGAAACTACCTATCTTACAACTCTACTCTTATTAGCATGGTCAAGCTCCAGCACGCTACTCGAAGCGGGCCTTCTTATACCTCACTGGGTAACGGTCCTCCTCGGGGAAGTCTCTGGGAAACATCTGAGTCAGCCTGGCGTGGGCAGCCCTCACCTCCTGGGTCTCAACTGGAGTGGGCATGTCAGCCTGCGGACACAGGTGAAGCTTGAGGGCGGACGGGTGAAGCTTGAAGGTCTCCTTGCGGATCGCCCGCTGGTGCTCGGGAGGTAGCAGACCGTTGAGCTCCTGAAGCTCGTCCACTCGAAGAGAGTCAGCGTCCTCCCAAGTCCTCAGCATCCTCTTGCACTTGTCCAGCAAGAACACGGAAGTCCTGGTGAGTGCAGTGAGGTTGGCGGTGTTGGAGTACTGGTCCTCCATCAGCTCTGTCACCCTAGCCTTCTCACGAACCAGAGTGCGTCCCTGTGTGGCGAACTGTGCATCCTTCTGGTCTAGCTTGGCAAAGAGACAGGGGAACCTGGCCTCCTGCTTGCATAGATCCTCCTTCGCTTAGAGCATCTCCTCATGCACGGTCACCCTCTCAGCCTCTGCCTTCACTACCAAAGAGTTGGCGTGACGTAGTCCTCGCTCGAGCTGCTCGACTCGCTGGCGCAGGGTACGGTTCTCCACGACCAGACTCTGGGTGCGGGGCTGAAGCTCCTTCAGCTCCAGAGTGGTGTACTCCATGTTGACACATTTTATCTATGCATTTTATCCCTCACATTCATTGGAAAAATGACTAAAATATAATTAGATCACCTTACTAGGGTTATATTAACAATTTCCACGAGTTTTGGTGAATCTATGAATCTACAGGGACTATTCAGAAATTATGCAAAGAAACCACTCTAGAAGACTCCAGAAGGCTCCGGGACTCAACGTGGCTTAGCACCTAAAAAAGAAGCATCTAGAAGGATCAAGGACCCACCTGGCCGAAGTGGACCCTGAGTGGGGCCCACACCAGACCGACCGGCCCAGTGGTGGGGCCGGTCGGCCACCCCCTGGCGCCAAATGGGCCCGGCTTCTGGAATGTTCCTCCACCGCCTATGAAGATCAATCTAAACCACATGTTTAGGTCGGTTTGATCCTACGGTGCACGTCCACCCCTCTGGACTATATAAGCAGCCCCCCTGCCCCCTGGCAGAGGCATCTGAATCAGTCATACATCAGATCAAGTCATCAAGTCAGAGACTCTACGCCCTAGAAACACCATATAGCAGAGTAGCTAGCTAGTTTAGATCTAGGAGGAGGCAAGGCGTCTACTTGGCTCCTGATCGTCTAGAGGCTGATCTAGCTTCGCTCTTATAAGTTCTTATCTAGTTCTTTACATTTGTTATATAGACATATGTTCTTATTAATGATTATATTCGACATTATATGCTTTGGTGTTTATTATGATTACATGTTTAGCATAGTTGATTTGCCTTTATATTCATGTATGGAGTCGTATAGCCCTCACCTAGATCATTTGTTAACATGGGTGAACGGTAAAGACAGTGTAAGTGTGGTGCTTATATTGTATTTATCTGCGATTGCACCCTATATGCCGGGTCGTGTGGTAGATCATGGTGGTGACAGCACTATTGAGTCCTTCGTAGTCCACCCCCCGTGTATAGGACTAGTGGAGCCTTATACTGTTTGGGTTGTTTCAAGTTTCGGCCTTGATCCTCCTGGATAGTCTCCCCATGCATTGATATAATAGTTCTTCTTCCGTGATTGCTAAATGTTTGCACTAATCATAGTTTGCATTGACATATAGTTTAGAATTACCTAGGAGTATCCTCTCTAGCTAGGCTTTGCTACGTTTCTCTTGCTATAATGACACTTTCTAGCTGCTCATGAAGTTATGACTTGAACAGTGCTATCATTCTCTATATTTTATGTGACTTACCCCTGTTTATAGCAATTGATATATTTTGGCCACTCTACATTATAAAACTGAGAGATGAGCATGTATTAGCTATTATGGATTAGAAAGACTTCTTTCCCTGTGGTAGAATATAAATACGATACCTAGTTTTACTCCTGGTTAAAATGCTACAATGGTATATTCATATCTGTGCGCTTGCGGATACCCTGTTTATATATATATATATCTTCTTTTCTAGAGATCCAAGGCATATGTAAGAGTACCATATCCATGCGTTTTCAGGCACACCTGTCAGGCTGACAACCTATATCGAGTTGTGCTATGAATCGTGTCGGAATTCATCTTTTAGCTTATCTGAAAGCAACATCCGATATACACTTAGCATCATGTTAAGATATACCTCTGCATTCCTGGTGTCGTCGATAGAGATGGATCTTATATCCGTTTCTAGTCGATGATGTTAGCAATGTCAACAAGCATTTTTGACGCCGTTGCCGGGGAAAGAAAGTCTATAGCCTAGATGAAAAAAATTTCAGTAATAGCATGCATGCATCTCTCCCATATAATGTATCGAGAATCCAAATAATCATTGCTTAAACAGGCTTACCCTTGTTCTTTCCACTTTTGTCTATCTTATTTCAGGGTAATGTATGAATAAGAATCTTCCAGAGAACTTTGTTTCAGATCCAGAGAAAATCTTAAGGAAGGCAAGGTCAAAGCTCAGGTCTCCTCATTCTCAGCCCACAACTTTTGCCTTAGGAGATTCAACAGCGCGAAGCTTAACACCCACGTTTGAAGTAATGGCAAACAAGTCCCTACGTGAATACTCCGCACCGACCCCGGACAACATTCGTACTGGTCTGACAGTAGCTGTAGGAGATGCTGCTTTTGAGCTCAAGCCTGCACTGATCAACATAGTACAAGCTAGCCAATTTTGTGGAAAAACTCATGAAGATGCCAACAAACACCTTCAAAATTTCTTGGAGATATGTGGCACCTTCACGATCAAAGATGTTCCAAGTGATGCAGTCCTACTTCGTTTATTCCCATTCTCACTATTGGGGCGAGCGAAGCAATGGTTCTACTCCAACAAAGACAAATTTACAACTTGGACATTGTGTTCTACTGCCTTTCTGGCAAAGTTCTTTCCTATAGGCAAAACCAATGCCTTACGGGGGAAAATTTCGAGTTTCCAGCAGCAACACGAGGAATCTGTTCCTGAAGCATGGGAGCGCTTTCAAGACTACATTGCAGATTGCCCACATCATGGAATGGAAAACTGGTTGCTCTTGCAGACCTTGTACCACAGGCTCTCTACCAACACCCGTGAAACGATGGATGCTGCAGCTGGAGGTGCTTTCCTGTCCCTTACACTTACTCAAGCTACTAACCTTGTGGAAAAGATGGCGTCCAATCAAGCTTGGAACGAGGAACGTCAACCCCGCATAAAAGAAAGAGGAATGCACCAGCTCAAGGAGGTAGACATGCTGTCTGCCAAAATAGATTTACTGATGAAGAGGCTTGAAGACAGAGCCCCTGAGAAGAAGGAAGTCATGCAACTCTTCGAATCCCGCATGACCTGTGAAGAATGTGGAAACACTGGACACTCAGGGAGTCAATGCCCTCAGCTGGAGGAGGACGTGAACTACATCAACAACAACAACCAATATCGTCCCCAGCAGAATCAAGGATGGACTCAGCAGAGAACCAACTACCCAGGTAACTATTCAGGTAATTATCAAGGTAATAATTCTTCCAATAATTTCTCACCATTAAGAGACTTAGTCCAAAACCAGGGTAGAATTATGGATAATCTGTCTAAGAAGTTAGCTTCTAATGATAAAATGCTCGAAACTATTAGTAATAAAATGGAAAGTTTTTCTTCTGCCATCAAGAACCAACATAGCTTTAATAAGATGCAAGAATCTCATATTTCTCAGCTGGCATCATCTATTCCCACGGCTAACCCAGGTAAGATTCCGGGCCAGCCGGAAGAATTAGAATCTGCAAATCTTGTCGATATCTATTCTGCAGATCTGTGTTCGAATAAGATAGAAGAAGGCCCAAGATGGACTGACTGGGGCATGCCCGCCAAAAGAGGAGATCCAGGAAGGCCCGTCATCACCATCACTATTGGAGCCTACACCTTCAAGAATGCACTTCGTGACTTTGGGTCTAGCGTCAACATAATACCTAAGGTAATATATAAGAAAATTAATGGTTCACCTTTATTGTATACAACCATGTGCTTGCACCTTAGAGACCTGTCACTATGGCACCCCAAGGGTATCCTAGACGACGTATGTCTGGGGATAGGACGCTCCTACGTGGCTGCCGACTTCGTTGTTGTCGAGACTGGGGGAAGTGAGAACGCTCCAATCATTTTGGGACGTCCTTTCCTTGCCACAGCCAAAGCCATCATCTACACCGACGCCACTAAGATCATCTTCTCCATCAATGGGAGGAAGGAGAGATTCAATTGCAAGAACAAAATCCTAGAAGCTCCTGCGCACCCCCGATATCCTTACCCTCAAGAACACGAGCCAGTTGTCAAGAAGAAGAGAACAGATAGAAGGAGGAATAAGAAGAATAATCAACCTCAATCGCATGTGAAGGAAGTTTGGATGATCAACACGATTCAATCAGAGAATAAGAACCTGTTCCCTTCACCATTACTGTGAAAGCTTGAAGACCCTGGAGTTCCATCAATCCACTGCTCCATCAATCAATGGAACTTCCAGCGAGTTATCTGCGACACGGGATCGGGCGTTAACCTAATGTCTAAGGTAACCTATGAATTAATATATGGTGACCTGCCTTTGTATTCCACATATATAATGTTGCAGATGGCGGATCAATCGCAACGGTTCCCGGAAGGAATTGCACGAGATGTACCTGTCAAGATAAAGGACAACTATGTCCTGACTGACTTTTTAGTCATAGACATGGGAGATGAGCAAGATCCTCCCATCGTGCTTGGAAGACCGTTCCTGAACACAACAAGAGCAATCATCTACATCAGGACTGGCGAGATCCACTTCCAGTTCAGAACTGAAAGGGTACGCTGCTACTTCAATACTTACACTAATCCTGAGCAGCCCAAGAAGAACAAGACGCGGAGACGCCTTCAGAGATTACAACACAAGCTGAACACAAAGTTGACAGATGTTAAGAACATTGAAGAAGAGATAAAGGAGAAGTCCGCTCAGCTTCTGCCAGCCCAGTATTCTGAACCCGTTACTCTAGAAAGGTCTCCACCGAAGAAACAAGTTTGGAGGAAGAAAGATCAAAGTACACCTTCGGAAGACCAATCACTACCCGCGTCATCAACTGATCAATCAATGGCCACTACATCTACGCCATGGGAGTAAGTACTCCAAGCTCTCGCCGAGAGGTAACTCGGTATTTATCTTTATATTCTGCACTGCATATTTAGATTAGCATGTTTATTTCCCTATACCTGCATTGAAAAAATCATAAAAATATTTTCTGTTTTTTGCATTCTTTAAGGCCCCATGTACTCCGTACCGTGGCGGCATATAAAAAAATTTTTGCATTCACATGTTTTTGCATTTAGCATCCCTTTTGCATATAAAAATTCACAAAAATACGTGGGCACATGAAGGTCCACACATTTCAGAAAAACCCAAAAAGAAGTGGGCACATGAAGGCTCATAGCATAATCCTAGAATTTATTCCTTCGGGTATGTGCGAGACTAATATTTACAGGGAGAATTTAATAAGAACCTGAAGGTAAACAAGTTCCAAGGATGAATCAAGAATCACTTCAAGATCCAGCTTGGGGGAGAGCACCCCCAGTTATCACGATAAGTATCACTATCCTATGTTTTTAGCTAGTTATTTGAGTTTTAGTTAAAAGTCTTAGTTTGAATAAAATGCTAGAGTCTGCTAGTTGGTTTTTCTCCTTAATAATGATCTTGATGATATATGCTTGGAGATGATGAATAGTTGCTTCGTCGTAATTCCTTTTAAAGTACTTAGTTTTCAAACCTAGATTCTCCTGAAGTTTAAATGCTTAATTTGCTCTAAACCCAAAACCTGTGCAAGTATATGCTTAATCTGAGTCTAGGCTTTGAAAGATGATTTATGAAAAGTTGAGTTGCTATTGATCATTTTCTTAGAGAAGTTGGATTCCTGGATTTATCTTAAATGAAAAATCTTATATGATGAGTTCCCGTGTCAATGATCCTTAAGAGCTTGTCATACACATCAAGATCATTCCATTCCACCATTTATGCTGCTTCCGATATGGAAGTACGTATTTTCCATCAAGCCATACAGCTCATGCAACTCTAGGATATATCTCTCTCAATGTTAAAAAAAAGAGATTCTGGGGCTACATTCGGAAAAAAAAGAGATTCTGGGGCTACATTCGAAAAAAAAAGAAGAGAAAGAGAGGAAAAAGTGAGAAGAGAGAGGGAGAGAAAAGGACAAGTGTCATACTAGGCGAGAAGGACCTACCTCCCTAAAAGAAATAAATTTTAGAGATGAATAATGGACACGTGTCCGAGGGCGAGTAGAGCCCACATCTCTAAGGAGAGAGAAAAATGGACAAAAGTCCGGGGCGAGTAGGGCCCACCTCTCCAAGAATGGAAAGCCCAGATCTTAAAATTCTTAGAAAGAGAGATATAGTCCAAGAGCTAGGCTAAAAGGCTTACCACCTTTCACCCTCATCCATTCAACACTATCATCCATATCTTGTTAAGTGTGACTCCATGCTTGAGAAGGTCATACACAGGATCTCTGAGTTTTATCTGAGAAAATGTGCAAAACCCCAGGATGATAGCTGATCAAAGAATTTGAGATATACTGCTTGACTTGATTGTTTTGTCTTTTATCTGCTAAAGATTTATGAAAAGGCTGTGCTTAAAGGTTGAAGGTAAAAGAGAGTAATCTTGTTGAGGAGAATAGGTTTTTGAAGACCATAGTACTTTTGAGGTGTGAAAGCGTTGTAGCAACTCCTGATCCTGCTAAAGCATATCTTTGCTAGGGACTAAAGGGTAAGCTTGGGGGAGTTTGTTAACATGGGTGAATGGTAAAGACAGTGTAAGCGTGGTGCTTATATTGTATTTATCTGCGATTACACCCTATATGTCGGGTCGTGTGGTAGATCGTGGTGGTGACAGCACTATTGAGTCCTTCGTAGTTCACCCCCCCCCCCCCCCGTGTATAGGACTAGTGGAGCCTTATACTGTTTGGGTTGTTTCAAGTTTCGGCCTTGATCCTCCTGGATAGTCTCCCCATGCATTGATATAATAGTTCTTCTTCCGTGATTGCTAAATGTTTGCACTAATCATAGTTTGCATTGACATATAGTTTAGAATTACCTAGGAGTATCCTCTCTAGCTAGGCTTTGCTACGTTTCTCTTGCTATAATGACACTTTCTAGCTGCTCATGAAGTTATGACTTGAACAGTGCTATCATTCTCTATATTTTATGTGACTTACCCCTGTTTATAGCAATTGATATATTTTGGCCACTCTACATTATAAAACTTAGAGATGAGCATGTATTAGCTATTATGGATTAGAAAGACTTCTTTCCCTGTGGTAGAATATAAATACGATACCTGGTTTTACTCCTGGTTAAAATGCTACAATGGTATATTCATATCTGTGCGCTTGCGGATACCCTGTTTATATATATATATATATCTTCTTTTCTAGAGATCCAAGGCATATGTAAGAGTACCATATCCATGCATTTTCAGGCACACCTGTCAGGCTGACAACCTATATCGAGTTGTGCTATGAATCGTGTCGGAATTCATCTTTTAGTTTATCTGAAAGCAACATCCGATATACACTTAGCATCATGTTAAGATATACCTCTGCATTCCTGGTGTCGTCGATAGAGATGGATCTTATATCCGTTTCTAGTTGATGACGTTAGCAATGTCAACACTCCAGCCTGCTGAAGAGTGCACTCGTCTGCTCGCTCAGTCGGCGGGCGTGAGTGTCGAGGTAGACGAGGTAGCTCCCAGTGGTGACGAGCGTGTTGTCGGACTCGCGTAGAGGTCCCTGAACCACCTCCTCCTCGTAGAGTGCTGACGGGTCTGGCAGTCCGTTCACGATCGGCACCACCTGGAAGTAGTCCTGGGGAATCAGCCGCAGGTCCCCAGTCCTGTAGACGTCGCGGTACCTAGCCAGTAGGTGGCGAAGTACGTGGCTGCAGGCGGTGTCCACAGCGTTCCTGATGTTGAGTCCCACACTGTGCTCGAGTATCCCGGGGAAGTCTGGACGTGTCGGGTGGGGTAGGAGGGCCACCGTGCAAAGCACTAGTGGGCCTGACAGCGTGCGGACGTCCTCAGCGCGGTAGGTGACGTGCGTAGGGGGAATCCCCAGCCTGAGGACGACCCGGTCAACCCAACTGGCGAGTCCCTCCATGTGCTCCGGGAGCAACTCCACCTCCTGACAAGCCATCTCCTGTGACACGGAAGAAATTTTCTAGTTAGCATAGGCGAGATAGAACTTTTCAAAGAAGGATAAGTCTTTGTAATATAAGTCAAGAATGGTATATAAGAAGAGACCGTTTAGAGTCCTATTTTCTATCGACCATTTCTAAGGGCACGTACTACAGTCAAGTACAGCTCTGATACCATCTGTAATGCCCTGGGTTTTAAAAATCGGAAAAACCCAGCATTCTGTCTCGTGATAGTCCCTGGATCAGACGCTATCACACAAAGGTATTTATCACAGATAAATATCACAGTCATACAGCGAAATAAAGCATCAGAGTACAAATAATAATCTGATTATTACATGTCCTGAATAGTCGGAGTACATCAATACACACCTCTTGATGGAATAACAAGAATAAGAGCCTACGCAGCGGTAGCTAGCTTCCAAAAGGTATCTCCATCTTCATTCGCCTCCCACAGGCATCCTTGAGCGAAGCGACGTGCCCCTCAGTCGTACCATCCGTCGGCGTTGTTGTCGAAGTCTGACTCGTACCCTGCAAGCTCAGGGGCTATCCCCAAGGATTGGGATAGGTCCACATCACCAACCGTATGCAAGCTTTAAGTGGCCTACTTCTAAGGGTAAGGAAAAATATCAAGGTAGTAGCTGGATTTCCTAAGCAGCAGCAAATATATATATAATAATATCTCTATAATCCCACCATATCCCATATCTCTCATCCGCTTACGGATACATCTGGTCACCCAGATCACCGTCACCATCACCTATCTCCATCTAGGGACGGTGCAAGAATTCCCACTCCTCGCACCTCAATGGTTGCACCCGGATCCACGAGGCAGAGGGAGCAACTCTCCTCTCCCCGAATACAACCACGGCTCACCAATACTCTCTCATCCTACAAGGGGGAAGGTAGAAATTCCAAAATGTAAGAGTCGGAGAAACAACGGGCATGTCCATAACCGAGGACGCGGCTATACGTATAGATCTAAACTCTGCAGAGCGTGTACACCAGTACCCAATTCGGAATAGTACCCGGACGGTGTACGGCCGACCAAGCCTACCCTACCGAACGAACACCTAGGAGTTACGATTCCATCCTGCATCCGGGTCTCGATGCGGTCCTTCGCAAAGGACCACCCTAGAACTGTGAAAATGCCCCTGTGTGGCCACAAGGGGAGCGCCCAAAGGGAAGGGACTTCACCCTAACCCTCTCACTGATACCCTCTATCCTACTGGCAGGCATGGCTTCGCACTTGCTAAGGTCGAACGGCCCTATCCCCACTCTCGGCGAGGTGGTGTGTACGAAAGTCCCGTGTAACAGGCGACCCACTCGGTTTTAGACCGGGGCGAGCTCCTATCCTCCAAGTCATCACAAAAATCCCCAACACCTGTGCTCCTAAAAACATTGTACCCGCCATAGGCACCAAACTGGGCAACGTCCGAGAAGACGATCCGTGGCCCCTGATCCCAGATCGGGTTGCCTTGAGCTCACCCCCGCCAAAATATCCCAAAACACCTTCTCCTGCCGGTTTTCCCCACACACGCCAAGAAACTATCACAATAATCCAAACACATGCATAGCAAGCTCAGCATATCATCTCACATAAGTAAAGTAGTAGTAGTAGCAGTAGGTCAATCAAGGACTAGTATGTAAAAGAGGCTATGCACGGGTTCATCTCATCCATCACTATGCAGTAAAATAGAGCACTAGCAGTTCTAATAGCCATGCCTAATGGACATTCAAAGAATGGTTGGGCGTGAACCTGGGTGCGAGTAGTCGTCGTAGCCGAGGTCGTCGTTGTAGTCCTGGCTCAGCTCTCCGGCTCCGGCGGCACCTAGAATCGTAATAAAATAAAAACACGGGTGCTAATTACAATAAAATCCAAGAGGAGGAACCAATAAGACCCAAAAAGAGGCAAACTCTAGCCTAGCGCGGAGTTTGGAAATTTAGAAGATTTTCAGAAGTAGTTTTGTATTTTTCGGAGTTAAAACGGATTTAATATGAATTTCCAAAGATTAAATAGATTTTTGAAATTAAAATACATATACACAATAGCATTAACTTTTGGCTAGCTACAGGCTAACTCCAGTTGTCTCAAAAAGGGCTTACAGCCGGCTACAAGCCAGCTCAAAGCGCCCACGTGGCTGCCACCGGGCGGCTTAAAGCCAGCACGTGCCTACGTGGGAGGCCACGTGGCCGGCTCGCGTGGCGGAGCACGACGGATCCCTGGCGATCCGCTACGGCTCGGCGTGGCACGGGCGAGCGTGTGGCCAGGCCGCGAGTGGCCGGCTGCACGAGATCCGCCCGGATCCTCTGCGTGCACGTGCGCGTGTGGGCGTGTGTGCATGGCAAAACCCCAAGGGTTTCTGGCCGGCGGTGACAAGTGCTCGACGAAATGCCGCAGTGGCACTCTGACGCGGTGATGCTCACCGGCGGTGAGGCGTGCAGGTGATTGGCCAACACGTGGCAGGGCAAGACTCAGGAGACCCTAGCGCATCGTCCCAGGCCGAGAAAGGTGGTGCCTTTGGCCGGAGTAGGGCTCATCGGTGACGGTGTGGTGATGGGCGCGGTGGCGCAGTGCGGCAACGGCCGGCGTTGGCGTGTGAGCGCGCCAAAATGCCAGGCCTGTGCGCGTGAGCATCAGGTGAAGCTATCTGGGCGCAAAGACTGGGGCTTTACCCCTCGCCCGGGTGTGCTAGGCGGGTTCGGTCAAGGCGGCGCTCTGGCCGGCGCGTGCAACGGCGGCGAGCAGAGCTCCGCGGCGAGGCGAAGGCGTGCGTGTGTGAGCGGCCGTGTCAGCGGCGAGGTGTGCACGACGTGACCCTAAAGGCGAAGCCTTTTCTTCTCCTGCGCATGCGTGCACGAGGCAAACCACACGGACATGGCCGCGGCGGCGCACGGGCAGGACATCGGGTTGCCGGCGATCACGGGACAAAGGAACAGGGCCAAGCGGGGTTTTGCGCGCGCGTTGTCGACGGTAGCGGCACCTGCAGGCGTAAGGCTCGGCACGAAGGCCGGCAACACAGGCGTCGGCGGTCAGCAGCGGCGGCGCGGCGCGGCGAGGTCTGACACAGGGTCAAGGTGAGGCTTTTCTTCCCCCTCGGCGCGATGGCCGGCTCCACAGATGAGAGGGAGGCGTTGGCACTCACCTGGGTGACCTCTGGTCGACGGGACGAGCGGCGGGGAAGCAAGGTGAGGCGGAACGGCGGCGGCGCGGGTCGGAGCAGAGGAGGCAGAGCAGCACCGCGGCTCGGGACTTCGCGGTGAACGAGCTCTCCTCGAGCGGCCTCCGGCTTCACGGCGTCGACAGCGTACCACAGACGGCCTCCCCCGCCTTCTTCTCCTCCTCTCCTTCCCTTTCTTCAAAAGCGGCGGCGAACAGGGGAAAACCCCATGGAGTGCTAGGTCAGGGGTGCGGCTGCGGCGGCGGGCTTTATAGGTGGCGCGGAGAGCGGTGGACGGTCTGATGTGCGCGGGCTGATGTGGCGCGCATCCAGGGCGCGGCCACGGGCGCGTACGGCGAGCTCCGGCCGAGGTGGCGCGCGGCGGATGGACGCGGCGAGCTGGAAAGGGGAAAAGGGGAAAAGATGAGAGGGAGGTGGCGGATGACATGTGGGGCCTGCGTGCTAAGGAGAGAAGGAGACGGTGCGCGTGCGAGCGGGCCGACCGGTGTCGTTGGGCCGCGATTTGATGGGCCGGGGGGAGAGCAGGGGGTTTTGCTGGTTTAGAAAAAGAGGAGAGGGGGCTCTAGTGGACTTCGCAGATGAACTCGTGGCCCAACTATGTGAAGCCCTTCCTCCTTTTCTTTTCTTTCTAAACCTTTCTCTAATTTGATTCAAATTTGAATATGAATTCAAATTTTAATCCACACAAATAAATCCCAAATAAATTCATATGAACTCCAAGTTTCTCACACTATCATTTTATATTTCCTAGAAATTTTATTTAGCTCAAAAATAAATTTAGGAATTTTAGGAGAGAAACTAGAAGACATCCTTAATTTAATTTATCAAACACTCAAATAATTCACCGAAAATTTTAAATCCTCATTTTTATAATTAACATTCCGTAATAAAATTGCGGGATGTTACATGTACACAAGTATATTCTTCCTTTATTGAAACCATTTGAAATTTTTATAACAAGCTTAGGGACCCAAATTATGTTGCTAAGTCAATTTGCAGAATTTTTAGACCACATTAAGACATTATTAGAATTATTATATCATAAACATGGGATAAGAAAATCTAATTCTAGGAATTTTGGTTACACAAGTGTGGTTGTTGATATTTTATTCCAATACTAAATGACTAACTACGAATTGTTCATATATTTTATGAATTTTTAGGTGTTTTTTAATGAGCTCTAATATTTGAGGGAAGCAAGTTTCATGTCAAAAAAATAGTGTCAGGTCCACGCATCAGCGTCAGCAGCCTATATAAAAAAGATAACCCTGCCCGCCCGACAAAGAAGACGCGGGTTCACCAACCCGCATCGCCAATAACTCTCCATTGTCTGAAATGCCCCTGGCCGAATGAATATACATCCACCCCGGCCCCGACCCCTTCTTCTTCCCCGCTCTGAGCTCCACTGCAGCCCGCCCGTCCTTTTTCCTGCCGTCGCGCACATGTCGCACTACGCCGATTTATGTGGAGGTGGACGTGGCAGGAGCAGGGTTCAAAGTGGTCAGAGTAGCCATATTCACTCCATCGACTTGGATCATGTCGGTGACCTAAGCGGCTTCCCACTGGTCCATTGCCCGGACTGTGGTATGGCTCGGGTGGTGGAGGGGCAGACGCAGAAGGAAGGAGAAAACCATGGTTGTCTTTATTTCAAGTGTGCGAGGAATGCACTGTGCTGTGTTTCCCAAATCTGAGTTAGGGTTCTTATGTGCTTTTGATTTGCACAGTACCCCAAGCTTTGTGGATATTATCGTTTCGAGAAGGAATATCTCCAAAAAGATATGCTGAAGGATGCTGGCGTCATTTTTTTCGACCGTCGAACTGGGTAGACATGGTCGATGAAGTAGTTGATTCAGTGGATTGTCAACTTGGGAGCGACAATCAGAGGAAAGCACCGGACGACAAGCAGAGGAAGAAAGGACTGGAGGAACTCGATTATTGTGGGTGATGTTTGTGTAGTATTTGGATGTTTACTGGGGATGTATGCTGCAAAGAAGTAATTCTGATGTGAAGTGGTGCTTTAATTTGTTTCATCTGTGTGAATGAAGAATGAAAAATTTGTCACCTCGGGACAAGCATATCTTGCCTCACCTATATAGTGGGTACTTCTCACCCACCTCTTCAGTCTTACCCGTCGACAAACTTAAATGTATGAATGAAGAATGGAATGGAATGACAATTGGATCACGAATCTTAATGTGTCACATATCACAAATTTCATCAACTTAGAATCTTTTCATTAACAAATAGAGTAACAAACATTGCAATTCATTGTAAACTGCTGCCATAGATATTGCAATGCGTTATAGGTGACACGGATGGATCTACCCGTGTCTCTTAGACCTAGTTCATCACAAGTTCAACAAACACACAGGAGGAACACATATTAACAGAGGAGCCTATGTGAAGGGGTGTGCGTGTGCGCGAAGGCTCGGTGGACGCAGTGGCGCATCTGGGCAGCATAACGGCTCGCCGAAGGCCAGTCGGCGGCGGGTGCAAGATGGCTGGAGCAGTTGCGGCGACGCGGGGGTGCTATGACACTACAACTAAGGGAGCTGGGGAAAATTTGGCACACAACAGTGCTTACCAGCTATGCTTGGCGGCGGCGCAACGTCGGCAATGAGGAAAACGCACGCGGCGCGCGACGGTGATGGGGTTGAGCGGCGGCGGAGCTAGGCACCTATGGGGAGCTACGGCGAGGTTCCGTCGCGCTAGGGCGGAGCTTCGCTGGGACTCTGCGGTGGCTACCGCCACGCAGAACCCCTCAGCTTCGGCCTAGGCCGGCCCGGTCAGGCGACGACACTTAGGCGAAGGGGGCGCGGCGGGATCCCTATGCCGGCAGGGTTGTTGGGTGGAGAGAGGTGGTGCGAGGTGCTACAGGGGTCGAGGGGGTGCTATTTAGCACAGAGGAGGCAGGGGAGCTCGAGCGTGGCCGGGGTGAGATGGCAAAGCGGCGTCCATGGCGGCGACATGTGTCTCCGGTGGCGGAAGGAGATAGGGCCAAGGAGGAGAGGAGAGAAAGGGGATCAGCTTGCGGCGAGCTCTCCTGGTGCAGGTGGATACGACACTCGCGCCGGGGAGGCGGTTGCGGTGGAGGAGGCGTAGATCGGGAGGGCATGCCGGCGGCAGAGCTCCAGAGCGCGCGTGTTGGCACATGGGCGGTGTCGGCGGAGCGCGGGCGCTACGACTCTGGGAGATGAACAAGCGGTGCACAGGTGTTGCGGTGGTGTGAGCAGTTGCGGCGCGCGCGTGATCTTGGCGGCGGAGTGGTTGGGGAGGCGGCGCGCAGTGGGGAGTGCGGCAGGGCGCGGCGCCGAAGATTAAGGAAGGGGGAGAAGGAAGACGATGACAACGTCGGGATGACGTCAACGAGGCGGGATGGTCGCCGGGCCGAGTTGGGCTGAGATGGGTCGTCCAGGCGAGGGAAGGGGGGTGTGGCCGGCTGGGCTGCATGTGCTCCTAGGCTGAATAGGGGGTGCTGGCCCATGTGAGGTTGAAATGGTTTTTCCTAATATTTGAAGCTATGTTTGAATTCAAATTTGAAGTGTGGTTTCAAATTTGAATGGACCGAGATGTGTGAGGATTGCTAGAAATCCTTAAAGGCTAGTTAGAGTGAAATTTAGAGTGAGATAAGATGTTAGCCGCTCAAGAATGCATGAGTCCTAGGGCATTTTAGAAGTGCATTGCAAATAAATTAAAATGTAGAGGCTTTTGTGAAAGAGTTTCTATATGTTTTCAGAAAAAAGTTTTTGGGACCTATTTTTGAATATCTAGAAAATTAGGATGTTACAATTATTATGCTATTTAGATAATGAAAAATAGTTTCAGCTTCAGAACCCTCGTGAGAGGAGCATCAGACCGTGATTATTAAAGATATACTAGAGTTCAAACCGCACTATGTTTAACATTATTGACCAATACGAAAATTGAAAAGTTATGCAAAAAATACAGAAATGTTCTGCATTATCATCGTATCCCATTTTCATTGCCAACTTGTACTCCTATAAGATAATATTTATAAATTAACATGAAGTTGCGCTGCTTAACCAATGGAAGTTTGTGTTCAAGTATTCAGATGCACAAATGAACAATATGACACATGGAGTTAGTTTCAGAATTTTGCATTTGGCATCCGGATAAGTGGCCCTTGTCCATATTTCTATTTATATAGGTATATTTTTGCAAACTTTTGGTCCAGACAATTATTTTTATTAAAACAGAAACTATTAAATATGAAAATGAAAAAAAAACCATCAAGATCTCCAAAAAGGCCCATTCCTCAGCCCATCCAATCCAAGGCCCAACTCGATCCTCCACCTACGATCGATCCTCCCACCGCACCACAGTACCACAGCATTTCTAGTCTACCTCTACCCAGTGTTCCAATCTGCAAGGAGCACACTCAAAAAAAAAATCTGCAAGGAGCAAATGGGTTTTCATCTTTTTTTTCCATTTGTTTTTTTTACTAAATACACTTTTTAGCAGCTCGGATTACCACAATATTTGCGCTCTCCTGCGTTTTGATTAGCGCCAGACAGTTTGATTTGCTTTGTTCCACACAGATACAATTATTATTACAAGTTTGTGCACGTGCATATAACATCTGGCACGGTCATAACATTCATATATATATATAGTACAACATAATCACACACTACCAGATCGAAATAAGCAATCATTATTCTCGCTTTTTGATCGACGAACCCAACGTTGCACATCGATCTGATGACGCTTGGTGATGTAACGTAACGCTGAGAGCATCAACTAGAATCAAACGTAACGACTCCAGGCTTCCACAGTTGGTGTTTCCACTCCAATGTTCTTCATGTCTCTCATGTTTGCTGGGCAAAATAAAAGTATGCAGATGTCTTCAGTCACCGGTAATCCCAAAGAACAGATTAAACAGAGTGAATAATGGACATATTAAAAGGTTCAGTTTTAAACAATGGATTGAGTTCTCACACAAATGGATTTCTTGATTAGCAGCAGCCGTTGCATCAACAATAACCGTAACCTTCTCATAATCCAGTGCGACAGCATCAAAGACAGTCTGCCGGACACAATTTGGTGTCTGAACCCCTGAAAGTTCAATAATTTTTTTGAGAGGAAAACAGTAGAATAAGGAAATAAAATGATGGTCGATCCAGTATAGTAGTACGTGCTTATTACCAACAACAACAAGGTTCTTGATCCCTGAGGTTTTGAGGACAGAATCCAGGTTCGTCGCGAAGAAAGAGCTGAACCTTGTTTTCACCACCTTGTAGTCCTGATCTTTGACGACAAGCCCATCAGCCATCTCTGCGCCCTTGGAGCCTTTCATCGCGGGGCCGTTTCCCCCGGAGTAGAAGTGCCTGCGGAAGAGCTCGACGTCCCTTCCACAAGGGTCGTGCTCTCTCACAACCTGCATACAAATCGATCAGTGTCAGGAACATTGGATTGAGCTGGACTGCTTGTGGAGTACTTGATAAGAGAGGGGTTAGCTTTGCAAGTCGCAATTAGCCTCACAAGTCAGTATCATCAGCTACACATGTGGGGATACGCGAGAACATGTGTAATGATGTGGACATGCTGATATTCTGTGTACGGCGACAGTAACATCGTCCTAGCTAGATATCGACATAAGCAATACTTATTTTGCATATCAAAGCTAAGTATCTAGGGCGAAATGTAAAAAAAAAAAATCCTGCACATTCCCCTTTTATTTTGTTAGGTGGTCTTCCTGCAGGAAAATTATGCTTTTCCATGGTTTTGTTATGCTTCCATTCATCAATCTTACTTCAGACGTGTCATTGGTTATACGGATTGTCTTTTATAGTGGGTATTATACATTACCATCTTTGTTCTCTTCCTGTGGCATTTGATAATGTAGATTGGTGATGTCACATAGACATTTTTATATATTGGCTCACATAAAAGACAATCTCTAAAATGTATTGCCTTTTAAGTTTATCTCCTATAAACTATATAATCCATTAATTTATGATTACAAAAAGTAATGTCACGAGTTGCCTGTGGCAATCAATGAAGTACAATGGTGAGGGTATATTTCAAAAAATTTAGTTTATGAAATAGTGGCTTCATAAAAGAACTATGCTTGTCTTCCCTAATTCCATCTGTCTTCATGTCATAAAAAATATACTATGTGGTATTAAGAAAACCTATGAGACCCTTGTCGTGTATTAATGTATTAGTCCTTAACATGATTGATATGTAGTTACTGATTCCATCAATGAATTTACACTGTACAGGGGTACTAGAGGGTTGTATTGAGGTTAAGACCATCTAATTGAGATATTTATAGCTGGCAAATATGAAATTAAGTTACTACTTCAAAAAAAAAGTTTGATAATTTTTATAACTATTAACCATTATTTCACATCAAATTTAAAATTATCAAATCAATTTTAACAATAATATTGGATATAAAAGCAAAGTGACATCAACATAATAGTCACTGCATATTATTATTATTATTATTATTATTATTATTATTATTATTATTATTATTATTATTATTATTATTATTATTATTATTATTATTATTATTATTATTACTACTGCTGCTGCTGCTGCTGTAGTTGCTGCTACTTGTTGTTGCTGTTATTATCATTACACTTTTTTATATGTATCATGATAATACTTATTAGTTCGTCATGTCCTAGAGAAAATAATAAACAAAAATAAAATAATCCAACTTTTTAGATGAAAAATCTGAAGCAAAACTTCTTTCAAAAAAAGGAAAAAGTGTATTTTTCATCCCTCAAGTATTACATAAGTGTGATATTCATCCCTTATGTTTCATTTGGTACAAATCAATCCCTTAACTAACTAAATTAGTGCATTTATCATCCCATCTTAGTTTAACACAATGGTTCCATGCTGTCTAATTGTGGTTTATGCTTAGGTAGTCATCTGACTAATCACTACTTAAAAGTAATATGTTGAGTCAAAAATATAAAGCTTGCAAGAAAAGTTCCATAGATCCTTTAAATTTGCTACAAATAAAAAATTGTTAGAAAAATTTGACGGAACCGATTCATATCAAACTTTTAATTCAACATTAGATGACCAAGTGTTGCTTAGTAAGTTGATTGCATATTTACATGGCCTAAACTTACGTTTGGTGCCGAATCTCTCACAGATCTTGAAGACAAGGAGCATTTGAACAGTTATGTTTTACTCCCTCCATTCCAAAATGCAAGTCTTTTAGTTCTTCTAGATACATATATTTTGGAACAGATGGAGTATATAATAATTTAGTGGAATAACATTGTTTTCAAAAGTTTCTTGTCAAAGAGTTAGGTGTCCGCCCCGTTACCTTGCATGGATCGATAAAAAAAATAGCTAAAGAAGATGCACAAGCACAACCATGTGCAGGCCAAGCTACTAGCACCACTAGCACTATATATACCAAATTAAAAGGTGATAAGCTAGAGGCCAACCCAGACGACGAGGATGCCGCGCTGCCGCGCGAGTTCGACGGCCTCGGCAACGGCGGGGAGGATGGCCTCGCCGCCGGCCAGGAACGCCGGACTGCTCATTGCTGGATCTACATACTCCTTCTGCAGCCAACAACCTCTCAATGCCATCAGATCTCAATATAGCAGCCACCACTAATTTAAGAAGACCTGGCCAGGCTGTTTAAATTACCTGCATGTCGATGACGAGCATGGCAGTCTCGCTCCAGTTGTTGTTGTTGGTAGACCCCATCGATCGCTAGCTAGCTGATGAAATCGAAAATACAACTCAGGGTTCTTTGTGACTCAGATCCCGAGCTCTCTATGAGGTGGTGGAGCAATTTTTATAGGAGAAACACCAGGGAGACACGACAGCAAAGGCAAGTGTGACGTCATAAAATCACAGACTAGTTTTTCTTTTCTTTGGCTTCTCCCATATGAAACGACTCCAACTCCTAGTAGTTTAAGGCTTGTTATTTTGGCTCAAAAAGAACAGTGAAAAAACACTATTACCCATCACATCTTTTCTTACAATAAACACTATTTCGGTACTATTTATTTACAACTTCACTATTCCTTTTCACCCAAAAGAACGAGCCCCACAGGGTGTAACCGTTTTTAACCACAGTGTTGTTGGCCTTGCCCTCGCTCACACACTCGGGAACAGCTCGCCGGAGTCGGAGACCACGCACAAAGACTTGCCAGCGACGAACGCCGCGGAGCCGATGCTCCTGTATCTTGACTTCTATTAAACAAACTGGACTCGGCACTGAGTACAGAAGAGCACGGGGCTTACAAATAGGCCAGACGACGCACGGAGCCATCTCCACGTCCGGTCGTTGCGCACGATCCCGCGGAGCGCGCTCTGCCGTGACCACGAGCCGTTGCTCGACCAGGTCATGGTGGCCCTCCTCCGCAAGAATCTGCGCCACGCACACCATTTACTCTACGACTCAATCTAATAGCGCGCCAGCGGCGGAACTGACTCACGCACGCACACGCTACTCTGAACCTGAAACGCGACGCAACGCTGGTGACTCATCTTTGCCGCAGCTACTCTGCAGGCAGACATACACGCACGCATGCGACTCAACTTCCCTAGACCTACCTGAACGTGACACACACACGTACTCCTGTACTAGACACGCATGCCATGCTACGGTGCAACACATGCACCCACAGACGCATGGCAGACACAGACATTGACGCGTTTATTCCTAACAATCTCCCCCTAAACGCGACTTGTCGTTGTCGGAGTTGTTGCAGCTCTCGTCGTCCTCATCGCCCCGGCCGCCGCTACGGCCTCCCGACGTGACGCGACCACCGCATGCCTCATCTCCACACGAACGCCGCAACCTTCTTCTTTCTCTCCGGCGACACACGCCGTCTTCCGCAGCACCTGCACAGCGTCGACGTGAGCAACTAGCTCACCCGAACGACGCGGCAACACCCGCTCAGCGTCGCCGTGAGCCACTAGCTCGCCGAACGACGCGGCCTCCATCTTCTCTCTCAGCGACACACGCCGAGCTCCTTCTCCGCCGGCGACACACGCCTGACACGGCTTCGGCGACGCACGCCGTCGATCTCAACATGCCCGGCAGGACCGACACACGATCCGCTGCCGAGCACGCACCATGAGCGACCACGCACAGGCCGACACACGGCCCGGCGACCTCGCCTCGCATCGCCGCCAGCGCACTCCTCGCCGCTGCCTCGCCGATCGCGCACACCGCTGACCGGCGCGCATGCCGCACCCGCGTCGCGCCTCACGCGCGCACCATGTTGCACTCGCGGCTCCGCCGGCCCGGCCGGCGCGCCGCCGGCCGTCTCTCTTTCTCAACCAAGCTCTTGATACCAAATGTTGGCCTTGTCCTCGCTCACACACTCGGGAACAGCTCGCCGGAGTCAGAGACCACGCACAAAGACTTGCCGGCGACGAACGCCACGGAGCCGATGCTCCTGTATCTTGGCTTCTATTAAACAAACTGGACTCGGCACTGAGTACAGAAGAGCACAGGGCTTACAAATAGGCCAGGCGACGCACGGAGCCATCTCCACGTCCGGCCGTTGTGCACGATCCCGCGGAGCGCTCTCTGCCGTGACCACGAGCCGTTGCTCGACCAGGTCATGGTGGCCCTCCTCCGCAAGAATCTGCGCCACGCACACCATTTACTCTATGACTCAATCTAACAGCGCGCCAGCGGCGGAACTGACTCACGCACGCACACGCTACTCTGAACCTGAAACGCGACGCAACGCTGGTGACTCATCTTTGCCGCAGCTACTCTGCAGGCAGACATACACGCACGCATGCGACTCAACTTCCCTAGACCTACCTGAACGTGACACACACGTACTCCTGTACTAGACACGCATGCCATGCTACGGTGCAACACATGCACCCACAGACGCACGGCAGACACAGACATTGACGACGCGTTTATTCCTAACAAGTGTTTGATAGGGCTCTTCAGCTGGAGCCGTAGGAGAAGTCGAAACTGGAGCCGTATTAAACTCTGGAAATGGCAAAAGGAAAAAAGAACTATACTTTATTTATGTGGTAATAGTTTTTTTCGAAAGACCCTATGTGGTAATAGTCATGTTAGACCGAGTCCAACAAGGCCACGCAAATACATTTTTGCCTCCCGTAACCACTGTTCACGTGAGGCAACTCCTCCAACAGAGGAGGCAAATGGGAAAGGCAAAGTGCCTCGGAGGAGAGAGGGGATGCAAAAATCCACTCCTTCTCTCCTCAAAGGCAAATGGCGAGGGCGCTGGGCGAGCGACGCGTGGCGGAGGGGCGCGGCAGAGTTGGGCGGCAGAGAGCGCGGCGGAGGAGTGCCGGCAGGAGGCGAGCGTAGCGGAGGAGCGCACCTTGATCTCGCCGGCGAGCTTGTCTGGGTTGTGGGCCACGACGACGAGGCTGAGCCCGACGGTGACGATGGGAGACAAGCGCCGCGGAGGAGCGCCGGCGGGAGCCGAACCCGGCGACGACGAGGTGGAAGGCGATGGCGCGGCCCTCTCCTCACCTCCGGCTCCCTCCTCACCGCGGAGATCTGGAGGGCCGCGGCCGCTGGTTCGCCTCCGCGGGCCACCGGCGGGAGGAGGGGAGGAGGCAGCGTCGGTGCGGCCCACACAGACGGCCTCCACCACGTCGAATAGGCAGCAGAGCAACCCCAATCGGTGGTGGAGCAGCTCGATCCAGCGGCGGAGCAGCTCAAACCGGCAGGAGGAGGGGAGGGGGTGGCACCGGCGGCAGATGGAGGGGAGGGGAGGGTGGCGGCGGAAGAGGATGGGAGGGAAGGGGTGGCGGCAGAGGAGAGCAGCCCGAGCTGGCAGACGGAGACGACAGGAGGAGTGGCCGGCGGAGATTTGCCTCTGCCTCGGTTTGTTGGAGAGAGTAAAAAATGAATTACTCCTTTGCTACTTTAGACACTAGGCAAATGAAGGTTTGCCTCTCCATTTTGCTTCTTATTGTTGGACTCAGCCTTACCACACTCTAACTAACGAGAAAAGGAGAGGACAAATAATGAAAAGATGTGGCCCTGCTGTCCCCTGCAGCTACTGATCAACGAATAGTGCGCGCATTCGGTTGATTGAAGTGTATTCTTTTTTTTGAAGGATATTGAAGTGTATTCTCGTGGTGTGTCGGGCTAGGTGTGTACCTCTAATCTTGTCTAGTCGTTGTGATGTGATTTAAAGCAGATGGCTTCCCACAACATTAACTTTCAACACCGATTTTTCCATCTGCATTAACTTTGCACAATAATTATAGGCTTCTTATTCGTTGAAATGATATAAGCTGTATTTTTTTGGAAAAAAATAGCATGCAACTTGAAATTCTTTAATTAAAGTTATCACATCACCATAATCACACTGTCAGTAAAAAATCTTTAGACAAACAACTAAGTAAGTTTAAAGATGAGAGAAATGTTAGTGCTTGGAATTAATGATAATTGTCCATTGACGAAATATAGCGGTGAAAGTACCCAAAGAGAAGTACCAGAAAGTGACAATTTGATGGGACCAAGTATCAAAACAGTGTGACCAACAACTAATTTTATTTATTTATTTTGTAATTTTTCATTAAACTAGCTGGTGAGAAAAATATAACACAAGATATAATACTGTAACAAAGCTCGAAAGACAAATAATGCCTTACCAACAAAAAAGTGAACAGTGACGAGAATGGTAAGGGGAGAAGCACATTTGAAGAGCACAGTACAACGGGGAGTTGTATGTTGCGTTCGGGAAGGATGAATCGCTCCCGAAAAGGAGTCTATTGATTCTCTCCTAATTGGTTGGATCGTAGGGGCGATGATTTACTTCACGGGCGAGGTCTCTAGTTCAAGTCCAGGATGGCCCAGCTGCGCCAGGGAAAAGAATAGAAGAAGCATCTGACTCTTTCATGCATACTCCACTTGGCTCGGGGGGATATAGCTCAGGTGGTAGAGCTCCGCTCTTGCAATTGGGTCGTTGCGATTACGGTTTGGCTGTCTAATTGTCCAGGTGGTAATGATGGTATCTTGTACCTGAACCGGTGGCTCACTTTTTCTAAGTATTGAAGAAGAAGACTGAAACATGCCACTGAAAGACTCTACTGAGACAAAAAAAATGAGCTGTCAAAAAAGTAGAGGAGGTAGGATAGGTAGTTAGTCAGATCTAGTATGGATGTACATGGACGATAATTGGAGTCGGGCCCCCTAGTTCGTAGCGGGTGACTGGACGAGATAGAGATATCGAGGGAGAAAAGACAACAAGTGTCGCATGCATGCATGTGGAATAGTACAGTGATGTGTTATTTGTTTGTTTTTTCTTCTTTTTCCCGTTCCCTATGTAATGTAGCGATTTCTTAAAAAAAGATTAACCTCGAAGGTGTGAACTATTAAAAAAATGGTTTGTCTATAGCTTACTCACGCAATTCTGAGCTTCTCCTCACACGAATTTTTGCAACTATTTACATCTCCGGACTACTATTTTTTCTATCCCTCCCTCTATTTCTTACCCTACTACTCCCACCCGGACCCACACCTTCCTTCTTCCTCCAGATCTCTCCTGCCTCTCACGCGCGGCCCGCTTCCACCGCCGCCGCCCCGTCGCGCCCCCACCCCGCAGGGTCCGCCGGACCCTAGCCCGGCCGCGCCACCCCGCCTCCAGCCACCACCGCCGCCCCCTCCCACCACAGCCGCCGCCGCCCGACCCCGCCGTCTCCGGTCACCACCGCGACGTCGCCGTGCTCCCCCGCCCGACCCTGGCCCAACCGCCGGCCTCCACTGCCCGGCTGGCGGCGCCCCCGCCGCCCGGCCTCGCCGCCCCGCCCACCGCCACCTCCGCTGGGCCGGCCTGCCGCCGCCGGCCCTCCCTCCATGGCCGGCGGTGAGCAGCAGCCCCCTGGAAACCCCGAACCCTAACCCGAGCCCTAACCTCGCCGGAATCTCGCCGGAGTTGGAGAAGATGGATGGATGAGGAGAGATGGAGGTGGGAAAAATTCGTGTGAGGAGGTGGTCTGTTTCACCCAAGAAACAGATACCTTTACCTTAAAAAAAGGAAATATGACCCGCAACTACATGCTCATGTATATCATCACCTACTCCTACCAAAAACACTGGCGTTATTTGGAGACAGATAAAATAGAACACCGGAAATTTCTCCATCGCAGGGTTCGTTCTCATGGCCTCTTGCTTGTATCCTGAGATTTAAATTTGGTGGGAAGTTAACATCAAATCCGCACGCCTCGCACACCCAACCTCCCAGCACTACCTAGTCTCATTAGATTATTCCCTATTTGATACAAAAAACTTCATGTTCTTTTCTCGACTTTGAAAATCTTTCTTTCCCTGTTTGACACTCAGAGCAAATTTGGTTCCCTATTTTACACTCCGTCACGTTTTGTTTTCCATCTGCAAACCGTTAACTGATCATTGAAAAGACGATTTTACCCCCTGCAGGCCCCACCACCCTTCTCTCCCCCTTTCTCCTTCCTCTGCTCGACACCGTCACACTCACACAGCATGGTGGCCGGTCGTGGCGGCGCGGAGAGGCTCATCTCCTCCTCCACCTAACTTACTCCTCCGACGCCAGCTCTCCGGGTCGGCGAGGATGAAGCCTTACTCGTACGCCCCGATTCTTATACTCGCCCATGTCTTACCGCCGGCCAGGGCGAGTCCCACTGGCGGCCCGGCACCCACCCGTGACAGTACGAGATGCAGCTCGCACTCCTAGCCGCTGTTGAGGCCCCCGACGTGTGTTTGCCTCCAAATTTCTATCTTCTTCGTCCAACCAGCCAGATGATTTGCTGATCCCAAACTGGTGGCTAGTTCGATTCGGAAGCCAACGATGTTAATACAGCCTGGGATGATTCAATTCGGTGGAGCAGCACTGATTGGAGGTGAACGAGCATCAAATTCGTTGGCGGAAAATATAATTCTGTGGCAAACATGTCTAGGATCACGCACGAGCTCCCCGCTCTGGCCGTGCCGAGTTCAACGCCGGCGCCACTGGCCACCTGCTCTGCTTGGCTAGCGCCCACCGCTGCTACGAGGTCCGGCGACCGTTGGCGCCCAGCCTCCCAAGGGGGCACGCCAGCCAGCGGCGCGTCGAGCCGAGAGGGGTTCGACCGGTGAGGGGAGGCCGGCAGCGCAGGAGCCGGGAGGGGCTCGACTGGTGGGGGGAGGCCGGAGACACGGGTACAGCCGTACAGGAATACCAGCCTCGGCCGAAGGAAAAATCTTTGCCGAGAGGAAAAATAGAAAAACTCTCGGCAAAGAATCTTTGCCGAGAGCAATATAAAAAGCTCTCGGCAAAGAAAAGAAGCTCTCGGCAAGAAATTCTTTGCCGAGAACTATTTATTAGGCTCTCGGCAAAGAAATTTTAAAAAATCACTTTCTTACCTCCAAATTTTTACAATCTTCAACATACATTTATACAAAACTTATGCTCAAATTTAGCATAATTTTAACTTTATTTGCTATATTTAACAATTTTACTTCTTTCTAGTTATTTTTTCGCATACGTCCGAGATGAACTACAAGTGCATGAAATCATAGAGTAAAGTTGGTGAAAAAATGATATTCATGTTCATGAGACATCTCTAAGACCATGTACATGAAATGAAGCTAAATTTCCAACATTTGGTTCTCCGATCATGATGAAGATCGTGAGGTAGAACGATTAAAAATTATATAAAATTCAAATAAAGTTTGAAAATCACGAAATTTGTCAAGTGGTCATTATATCATGTGTGTAGACTGTGGTAAAAAATTGAGAATGTTTTGAAGACTTCAACACGTACGCTGTTTAGAAACGGAACATCTCACGAGAAGTCTCTAAGAAATTGAACTAATGTCACTAAGTTTAGAGTCTTAAGGAAATTCAAATTTGAGTTTGACTAAAATTTTTTTCTATAAGTAGTATATACCATAATTGATGTCATGTTAAATTTTATAATTTTTTTGCATTTATTTGCTATTTTAAACCAATTAAATGAATTTCTATCAAATCTTTGCCGAAAGTCGTTTATTGGGCTCTCGGCAAAGAGCTACTGGGCCAGCGGCCCACACCAGCGGCCCACCAGCCAAACCCTACGTATTAATACCCCACCCTCCTCTCCCACTCCACACTCCTCCCTCTCGGCGGCCGGCGCCCCACCCCCCCTTCTCGATCCCTCCTCTCGGCGCCGGCCCCTTCCTCTCCCTCTCCTCCCTCCGGCACCGCCCCCTTCCTCTCCCTCTCCTCCCTCCGGCGCCGCCCCCCTTCCTCTCCCTCTCCGGCGACGCAGATCCGGTGGCCGCCGGGCCGTGCCGTCCCCCGCCTCCCCCCTCCGCTCGCCCTCACCTCGTGGCGAGGAGCGGCGGCGGGGTGAGGCGCAGTGGCGGCAGATCCGGCCAACCACTCCGGCGCGACCACCTCGTCCTCGTCCCGCGCGCGGCGCGGCCCCGTCCTCCTCCCGGCGCGGCGCGGCCCCGTACTCCAGGTTCTCCCATCTCCCTCCTCTACGTTTCTTCCCACAGGTGGTGGTGGCGGCTGTGGGCGGGTGGTGCTGGTGGCGGCGGCTATGGGCGGGTGGCGCGGCGGGTGGTGCTGGCGGTGGCGGCGGGCTGTGCTGGCGGCGGCGGGTGGTGCTGTGGTTGCGGGTGGTGGTGGCGGGCGGCAGTGGTGGCAGTGCAGGTGGTGGCGGCAGAGGTGGCGGCGGCCGGCCGGCCGGTGGGCCTGCTGGCCGCAGATTTGTTTTTTTTTTTGTTTTTGAAAATGCTCTTTGCCGAGAGCCAGGTGGCCTCTCGGCACATGTCCACCGAGAGAGGGCCTGCCGGCTCTCGGCAAAGACGTCTTTGCCGGCCAGAGTCTGCCGAGTGGCCTCTGCCGAGAGCAACCTCTCGGCAAAGGCTCCACCGAGAGGATTAGGGCCTTTGCCGAGAGGATTAGAGCTCTCGGCAAAGGATGCGAATCCGGTAGTGACCGATGGGGAGGCCAACAGCCACACGGAGTAGGGATCCCAATGGGCACGGTAGGGTAAGGTTAGGTTGAAGCATTTACTTGTTCGTTGTCATACTCGTCTATCTTTTTCATACTTTTATCCGCCAAACGTAACGGGTAAGAATCCTTACCCGTACCCTTACCCGCCGGGTACCCTCCGGGTAATAGGGTACCCACTGGGTATTAACATAAACATGTCAATAAGTTCATATCTAAGAGTACAATAATAATTTGATAGCTAAATAAGTCTCAAACTTCACAATCACACACATATTGATACTAACATAAATAAGTTTCAAATTCTCAACTCTCAAACTGTCACACACTCACACATGCTGACATGCATAAAGTTCCAAAGTTCAAACTAGCACAAGAGAAATTACAGCATCTCAACATAAGAAATAAGATCAAATTGTGATGTCTGTCTTGCAAGTTACGAGTCATGGATCAATGATGTCGGACTCAACATCATCCCGAGAACACAATATAATAGATATTAGATCAATTCAAGTTATACTTTAGTCTTGCGAGGATATATGAGACTACTTGGGCCAAATATTTGTATGAGCTTCTTTAGTGCGGGTACCCTTGGGTAACCCACGGGTATAAATCTGTACCCTTAGTCTTGCCCGTGGGTAGAATTTTATAACCGTACTCTTACCCGCGGGTAGAATTTTATACCCTTACCCAACAGGGTAGGGTACCCGCAGGTACCCTTACCCATGGGTAAAACTGGCATCCTTAATAGGGAGGGGTGGCGGCGCGTCTCACGAGCGCACAGAGGGTGCCATGCCGTGCCGCCACAACCGGCCGCCATGCACGGTGTGGAGCAGAGGAGGGAGAGGGTGGTGGGACCCGCAGGGGGCAAAATCGTCTTTTGACGGGTCAGTTAACAGTTCATGGATGGAAAATGTGATAGAATGTCAAATAGGGAACCAAATTTGCTCTCAATGTCAAAATAGGAACGAAAAACAATTCAGAGTCAAGAAATGTCACACCCGATTTTAAAGGCAAAACCAGATGCATAATTTACATGTGTCCAGAATCAAGTGTACACATGCAAACAACTAAGTGAATACCAAAACACAATGTCATAGCGTAAAGAGAGTATTAACATTATTACAAGACCGATAGTTTTTTTTAATCTAACACATGAAGCGAGTAGCTAACGAAAGTAAAGCACGAACATCCTCCACAAGCAGTCGACCGGTGGAACGCACGCTTAGAACTCATCGAAATCTTCTGGAAAATCTTCAAATCTTCTGTCTGAGCAGCAAACCGAGTAGTGTAGATACAAGATAAATAAACCACAAGCGTGAGCACATGTCGTACTCAACAAGGGGATAATACATAAAAAGATCGACGGCCCAATTAAAAGTATATACCAAATGCAATTAACATAAGCATCAATATCATGAAGTAAATGCACAAGTTTAAAGTCCATCTTCCATAGTTTAATCATGTGAGGGTTCAGGCCGCTCGTAACCGTGAGCACGGCTAACTGGTTAGTTTTACACTCTGCAAAGGTGGCACATCTTTACCCACAAATCGTGTAAAAGTCCCGAAGAACTTTGAATCCAACCATGTGATGCTAGCTAGGCATCATACCACACTACCGAGGTGTGATTGCATAGGAACTCTACGAGGTCTTTACAAAGGTTCCCGAGGGTGAACTGTTCGCTAGGTTTCATGATAGCACGATGCATAACCCTCTCTCAAGCTGCGAAGCTACCACAGAGCAGATCAGATTGAGGGTTGGGCTATACACCAACTACCGGCACCCCCTAACCCCTTTCGGGTAAAACATATCACACTCAAAGGTTCCTAATTAATTGACCAAGTCAGAGCCATACGGCTTCTGGTTGCACTGTTGTCCTGAGTGGTTTTCCATGTTCTAATTAACAAATTGTGGTCTTGTTTAATGAAGGTATAGCATAAGTAAATCCAGATTAACATTGTTGTTCATTAGAACCACCATAAACCCAAGTTTAGCAACTAAGTATGATCTACCCAACATGAAAATAAACCCAGGTTGATCAAGGCATAGGATAAACAAGTCTAGTTGAACCTTAAATATATAGGACCCATCATATTAATTCAAAGCAATAAATAAATAAATAATATAATTAAAATGCATGTTGTATTGAGAAAAGTGGGTATGCATCAAGAACTTGTCTTCAACAAAACCTTGATGCTGCTCAGACACTTCAGCGTCTTGATCTTCAATTCCTTCAACCCAATCGTTCTCTACGCATCACATCAAGTACATACAAACAATCAATAAAATAAAATAAGAAACAATCACCAAACAGTAAGAATAACACAAAACAGAGAGCTAAAACTATTCTATGCTTCGAGACGATCGTGTGGATATAAAGAACACTAAAAACGGACTTAAAACGCGTATTCTATGGCTAAAACAAGCTACAGGGGTTTAACTGCGGGAAAACTAAACTAACAGAGGCTAAACTGCAAGAAACCGAGACTAAAACATGATTACGTATAAAAAATATAGGAGCTGCAGTGCAAAACTTAAAGGCTGGACCTTGGGCAATGTTATCCTAAATGCTAAACTGTAAACAGTCGGTCACCCATCGTTTAGTGTTTAGACGGTTTAAACGGTGTTTAGACGGAATTGAATGGTCTAAACAGCTTTGCACTTTATCATTAAATTATACATAATCATGATCAAGTATTATAGAAAGTATATGTACTTATGCATATAAAATACCAAGTTCATATATCCATGCACCCAACAAATCAAATATAAATATTTTATCTAGAAAAACTTAAGTGTATATACTTATGGTAGTAAGAATGCAAGTGGAATTGACGGTCTTCTCCTAAACAGTGTGTTAAATAGCTGTTTAGCCCGTATAATAGCGTTCAATTCCGTTCTGTTTAGACCGTTTGCCTGTTTAATCCTGTTTATGGACCGTTTAAACCCGTTTCCATTTAATAGACCGTTTACAGCCTAAACAAAATAGTTGGCCTCCATTTACCATTTAAACAACCGTTTAGGCAAACACTGACCTCGGGCGCTAAAACCAGAAAGGTTAGGGTCTAAAACATAAAGAAAATGATCTAAATCTAATTACTTTTGAACTGCGGAAGGATCTAATCGTAAAACTATAAAACTGAGGGGCTTTTGTGCAAAGCGGTAGTGACGCGGCTGGGTCGACCAGTATTGCCCCCGGTCCGATCTGATCTGGGCCGTCGATCTGTAGATGGACGGCTCACTGCGAGCGACAGCGGATTTGATGCTCGTTCGCCTTGTTGAGTACGACATGTACTCACGCTTGTGGTTTATTTATCTTGCTCTACACTACTCGATTTGCTGCTCAGACGGAAGATTTGAAGATTTTCCGGAAGATTTCGATGAGTTCTAGGCATGTGTTCCACCAGTCGACTGCCTGTGGAGGACGTCCGTGCTTTACTTTCCAATGTTAGCTACTCGCTTCGTGTGTTAGATTAAAAGACTATCGGTCTTATAATAATGATAATACTCTCTTTACGTTATGATATTGTATTTTGGTATTCACTGAGTTGTTTGCATGTGTAAACTTGATCCTAGACATGTAAATTATGTATCTAGTTTTGCCTTTAAAACTGAGTGTGATAAGAAAGGAACGAAGAAGTTTTCTAGTGTCAAATAAGAAATAATCTTTAGTTTATTTGTTCATGTTTGTATCCAACGAAAAGATAAATAATTGCGCATTCTGACCGTCGCTCTTGCGCAAGGAAAAAACACGTGGATTGTTGTGTTAGGCCTGATAACCTGTGACCAATTGGTCATCATGACTTTAGTAGCTAATTCTAAGTGGGGACAAAAATTTTCCGCAATTGTTTGGGCGTTCAGTGGTAATACGTGTTTCTTGCGTAATGAGCGAGGGTGGTGGTCTCTCCAATCTCTTCTCTAACTTGAACTTGTGTACAGGGGCGGAGTGAGGGGGACTGGGGGGCTAGGCACCCCCAACATCCTAATAAAGTCTCTAATACTCCATCCTAATTTAGGTTGAGTAGATCATTAACTGTGTTAGAGTATTGTCGGGGACAGCCATAAGGGTCCCCTAAAAAATCGGGGGAAACCCATTCACTTTCGCAAAAAATAAAACACAAACGAATTTACAGACCTAAAACACGCTCAAGATAGTCACGGCCCAGCGGCCGGGCCCACAGCCCTGGTGGCCCCGGCGGCCCACCAGAACAGTCGGCCCAGCCACCCCCGGGCGAAACTCCGCTTCGCTCGAGGGACGCAGCGCCGCGCTAACGAGACTCCGCCTCGCTCGAGGGCCGGTCGCCCCCTCGGATGGGACTCCGCCTCGCTCGAGGCCCTCACGGGCTCGCCGCCCCCGCACCTGCTCCCCCGACAGGGGCGTTTAATGTTCTGACACTTGCAGGCGCCCAGGTCAAAGACGAATCCACGCCGTGCCGTCCCTCTGACACGCCCGAGAATCATATTCCGGCGCTGTTCTGCCAACTCTCCTGGTGAGGCCATCCCCACCACTGTGCGGCAAGGCCAGTGTCAGCTCCGTGACACTGCGCCACCCACTCTCGTACGGCCAACGCGCCGCACCCTCGAAAGAGGACGGCGGAACCCTCGAAAAGGGGACGGACGCCTGCTCTGCGCCTGCCCGGGGCCACGCCATGACGTCGGACCAGTGAGGCGCGTCACCTCCGTCACCGTCGGTCCTGCGCGGCCATCCCCGCCATCACGACGCCATCCCGGGCACTGCAGCGCCATCCCTGACGCTGTGGTATTGCGGGGCGACAAGACACCGCCACGCCCGCGGCTGTGCCCCTTACGACCTCCCGTCAGCCGCACCCTCGAGTCAGCGTACGGACGACGACCAGACGGGAAGCTCCTACGCCGCCACCCTCGAAGGCGCTCCTGGACGGATACAGGGCACGCCATGACGCTCCGCCAGAAGCAAGATTCGCCAGGACGGCCGTCCACTCCGTTGCACTGTCCGCCATGCCATCACACGTAGCTAGAACAGTGCGGCACGCCTGTAAACTGCCTCCTCCTTGGCCTATAAAAGGAGGGGCAGTCCCCTGGCCGCAGGGGGACGACGGAGAGCACTGACCCACACGCTTTCTGCCTTCACCACGATATTGGCACTCGCCTCAATCAAAACCCCAGGGACCTGGAGGTCCGGCCTCCTCTCCCGCCCCGCTTGTAGCTCCCCTCTGCAAGCACCACGGTGCAACGCAATATAGTGCCTCGAGCCCACCACTGCTGGACGTACGGCCCCGGCCGGAACCAGGATAAACTTGTGTCCCCTGTGTTGTCATTTGCACCGACCATCGAGAAGCTGATCACAGCGTAACTTACTAGTTAGTGTCGGGACTACTTTCCACACCGACAGTTGGCGCGCCAGGTAAGGGAGCTCGCGCTGTGATCGACCCCTCACCAGCATTCTCGATGGTGATTCGTACCGAGATGACGTCCCAGAGGTACGCCATGGGCAGCTCGGACCCTCTCCCTGCTGGATTCGAAATCCGGTTTGGGAGCCTGAACTTTCAGGCCACAGGGAACGGCTACCTCATGCGCCTCACCAACTTCGACGAACTCCACCCGTGGCGGTCGACTGGGCCGGGCCAATGCCCGTCACGCCTGCTGCTGACGCTCCGGCACCCACCCGGGTGGCTGCCGCGAGCGCCTCGACATCCCGGCGCCGCAAACGCTCAGGTCAGCGCTCGCGCCAGGCGCGCACGGAGCGACGCCGGGCAACACGCGAGGCGGCCCGGAACGACACGCCCCCGCCGAGCGACACGGCGGCGCACCCTGCGGGGGAGCACGTGGCCGCGGGGCCGCAGTTTCCCCACGGGATGCGCAACCCTGCTGCGGCGTACGCCTCATCCGTCAGCACTGACATGGCCGCATACGAGGATCTCCCGGGCCATCACTTGCTGTCAGTCCGGAACCTCATCGCCACCACCAACGACGAGTCGTACCACGGCTCGCCCAGCGAACTGCCGCCCTCAACCTCGCATGGCTACGCAGAGTGGGACTTCTCCGGCGTACCGGACCCTGTGGTCTTCCGGCGATTCCTTGATGCCGCGGACTACTGGTTCGGTTGCTCTGACGACTCCAGCGAGGGGAGCTATGATCCCTCGCGCGAGTGCTTCGTTGTCGCCGCCAACGAGCAAGCTGACGGCGCAAACGGAGCGGGCGACGGGAACGCGGCCCAGCATCCGGAGCCGAACCCGCCACCGGCCCCACCAGCGGGCAATGCGGATATCAATGTGCAGCTGGCCCAGGCACGCGAGCTCGAGGCGAAGCTCGCGGAAGAGTACCGGCAGGTGCGGCTCCTGCGTGCAACTATCGCAGGGGAAGCCTCGGCGCGCGGCGAACGCGCCCGAGAAGCCGGGAAGCAAGCCTGCGAGCGCATCAATGCCAACTTCAACGTGGACGACCCACACACGCCACTTCGTGCCAGCCAAAAACTCATCGCGGCGGCTACACTACTTCGGGCCATGCCCGAGCCATCGACACACGAGGCACGTAACCTGCGCCGCGAGGCGCAGACTCTCATCGAGCAAGCGGCCGTGCAGCAGGCCGAGAGCTCCGCGTCCTGCATGTGCAACCAGTCCAGCGCGCGGGGCGACGGCGGCGCGAAGGACCAGGAGGCATCCGTCCACGCGGACGGCACGGCGGAGCAGCCGCCAAACCGGGACAGGACGCCTGTCAAGGAGCGGATCCTTGACACGCGCGGCGAGGCCCACGACGGAGACGCCCGCAACGTCCTGAACGCCAAGAGAAAGGGCGACGCGGAGGCGCGAGTGGCGGCGGGCTACCACCCTCGACGAGGTGGTCGCTACGACAGCCGGGAGGACCGCTCGCCAACACCGGAACCCCCGGGAACCCGAGTGTTCAGTCGGGAAATCCGTGCGGTGAGTTTCCCCCAGCGTTTCCGCCAGCCCACCACCATCGACAAGTACACGGGGGAGACGGACCCTCGTGTGTGGCTCAATGACTACCGTTTGGCTTGCCAGCTGGGCGGAGCCACCACCGATGCGGTGACCATCCGCAATCTGCCGCTGCACCTTGCAGACTCGGCCAGAACGTGGCTCGAGCACCTACCGCCCAGCCAGATCCACAGCTGGGATGACTTAGTCTGCACGTTCGTGGGGAACTTCCAGGGCACATATGTGCGCCCTGGGAACTCCTGGGACCTGCGAGCGTGCACCCAGAAGCCCGGCGAGTCGCTCCGGGACTTCATACGGCGCTTTTCAAAGCGCTGTACTGAGCTCCCGAGCATTGCTCAGTCCGAGATCGTACACGCCTTCCTCGGAGGCACGACCTGTCGGGACCTCGTGCGCGAGCTCGGGAGGAGCCCGCCGGTCGACTCCAACGAGCTGTTCGACATCGCCACCAGCTTCACCTCCGGAGAGGAGGCAGTGGGGGCCATTTTCGACGGCAAGAAAGGAAAGCGCTTGGACGACGCGCCCGCGGAGGGCAGCAAGTCCAAGGAGCCCGCGAAGAAACAGAAGCGGGGCAAGAAGGGCAAGAAGCCCCACCATGACGCACGTACGCACGGGCGCGGCGAGGACGACGAGGCCCTCGCCGTTGACCCTGCCCGTAAGGGCCCTCGAGGGGCCCCTCGAGGCCCCGGCGTATTCGACGATATGTTGAAGAAGCCCTGCCCGTACCACAAGACCCCAGTCAACCACACCCTCGAGCAGTGCGACATGCTCAAGAAGTACTATCGCCGCGTCGCCGCGAAGGAGGACGAGGCCAAGAAGGACGGGGGTGGCGGAGACGCTGATGGCTTCCCCGCGGTGGAGAACGTCTTCTTCATCTTCGGGGGACCGACGGTGGACATGTCCACCAACCGGCGCAAGCGAGAGCGGCACGAGGTCCTCACCGCGGAGAGGGCACCTCCTTCCTTCCTCGATTGGTCGGAGGACGCCATCACCTTCAGCCGCGAGGACCACCCGAACCGCATCCCCAACCCGGGCCAGTACCCGTTGGTCGTCGATCCCATCATCGGCAACGCGCGATTTTCTAAGGTGCTGATGGACGGCGGCAGCAGCCTCAACATCCTCTACGCCCACACACTACGGCTGATGGGGATTGGGTTGGACCAGCTGCGGCCCAGCACGGCGCCGTTCCATGGCGTCGCGCCAGGCAAGCGCGTCCAGCCCCTCAGGCAGATTGACCTGCCGGTCTGGTTCGGCACACCGGACAACTTCCGCAAGGAGATCCTCACCTTTGAGGTAGTGGGGTTCCGGGGCGCGTACCACGCCATCCTTGGCCGTCCGTGCTATGCCAAGTTCATGGTGGTCCCGAACTACACTTACCTCAAGATGAAGATGCCGGGGCCAAAAGGCGTAATCATCGTGGGCTCGTCGATCGAGCACGCATTCGACTGCGACGTCGAGTGCGTCGAGCACGCTGAGGCCCTGGCGCTCGACGAAACGCTTGTCGCGGACATGGAGAAGCTGGCCAACGAGGGCCCCGACTCCTCCGCCAAGCACGCGGGCAGTTTCGAGGCTGCCGAACAAACGAAGGAGGTGCCCCTCGACCCTGCAGCCCCCGAGGGCAAGGTGTTGAGGGTCAGTTCTACCCTCAATCCGAAATAGGAAGTGGTGCTCGTCGACTTTCTCCGTGCCAACGCCGATATCTTCGCGTGGAGCCCCTCGGATATGCCAGGCATCCCAAGGGAGGTCGCCGAGCACTCCCTTGATATCCTACCTCACTCCCAAGCTGTGCAACAACGGCTGCGCCGCTTTGACGAAGAGCGGCGCCGGGCGATCGGAGTAGAGCTGCGGAAGCTCCTCGAGGCCGGGTTCATCAAGGAAGTTTTTCACCCTACGTGGCTAGCTAATCCTGTACTAGTTAAGAAAAAGAATGGGAAGTGGCGGATGTGTGTAGATTACACTAGTTTGAATAAAGCATGTCCCAAAGTTCCTTTTCCTTTGCCACGAATCGATCAAATCGTTGACTCAACAGCAGGGTGTGAACTATTGTGTTTCCTTGATGCCTATTCCGGGTACCACCAAATAAAGATGAAGGAGTCCGACCAGCTTGCGACTTCGTTCATCACGCCGTTCGGAATGTTCTGCTACGTAACGATGCCGTTTGGCCTCCGAAACGCGGGCGCTACATACCAGCGATGTATGCAGCACGTCTTCGGAGACCACATCGGGCGAACCGTTGAGGCTTACGTAGACGACATAGTCGTGAAAACCAGGAAGGCGGACGACCTGGTTAGCGACCTGCGCGTGGCATTCGATTGCCTGCGAGCCAACGGGGTGAAGCTGAACCCCGAGAAGTGCGTCTTCGGAGTGCCGCGAGGTATGCTGCTGGGATACATAGTTTCCCAGCGGGGCATCGAGCCTAACCCCGAGGAGGTCGCAGCCCTCGAACAGATGGGCCCGATTCGAGACCTCAAGGGGGTCCAGATGGTGTTGGGGTGCCTCGCCGCCTTGAGCCGCTTCATCTCGCGGCTCGGCGAGAAGGGATTACCCCTCTACCGACTCCTGAAGAAACACGAGCGCTTCTCCTGGACCGTCGAGGCCCAGGAGGCGCTTGACAAACTCAAGGCGACGCTCGCCCACGCGCCAATCTTAACGCCGCCCCAGGACGGCGAGCCTCTGTACCTCTACGTCGCCGCGACCACTCAGGTGGTCAGCGCCGTCATCGTGGTGGAGCGTACAGAGGAGGGGCACGCCCTACCAATCCAGAGGCCCATGTACTACATCTGCGAAGTGCTGTCCGAGACCAAGGTACGGTACCCACAGATCCAGAAGCTGCTCTACGCAGTAGTGCTCGCGCGGCGCAAGCTCCGGCACTACTTCGAGGCCCACCCGGTCACGGTGGTCTCCTCGTTCCTGTTAGGTGAGATCATCCGCAACCCGGACGCGGTGGGCAGAATCGCCAAGTGGTCTGTGGAATTGATGGGCGAGACGCTCGCCTATGCGCCGCGCAAGGCAATCAAGTCCCAAATCCTGGCGGATTTCGTCGCCGAATGGACGGACACACAACTGCCGCCGCCGCAAATCCAGGCCGAATGCTGGACCCTCTACTTCGACGGGTCGGTGATGAAAACAGGGGCGGGCGCAGGCCTGCTCTTCATCTCACCCCTCGGGGAGCACATGAGATACGCGGTACGCCTGTATTTCCCCGCGTCGAACAACATGGCGGAGTACGAGGCCCTTCTTTGCGACCTCCGAATCGCCATTGAGACAGGCATCAAATGCCTCGACGTCAGGGGGGCCTCGCAGCTCGTGATTGACCAAGTCATGAAGAATGCGAGTTGTCACGATGACAAAATGGAGGCCTACTGCAATGCCGTATGAGCCCTCGAAGACAAGTTCTACGGCCTCGAGCTTAACCACGTACCCCGCAGGTACAACGAGGAGGCGGACGAACTCGCAAAAATCGCGTCGGGGTGAATCACCGTCCCCCCGAACGTTTTTGCGCGGGACGTCGCCAGGCCGTCCGTCAACCTCGAGTCGACACCCTCGAGTCAAGAGGAACCCTCGGGGGCTCCCTCGAACCCAGCGGGCGCGGAGCCCATGGATGAAGACCCCTCGAACGAGGCGTTTGTGCTCTCCTTGCTCGAGGGCTACGGTGCGGACGAGGCCGAGGCCATGGACACGGAGCCAGTCCCCCGCGCGGAGGACTGGCGGTCCAAGTACCTCGCCTGGATGGAGCGAGGGGAGCTTCCCTCAGATCGGTCCGAGGCCAGACGCATCGCCAGGACGGCCAAGTCGTTCACCCTCGTCGACGGCGAGCTGTACAAGCACGCTGCGTCAGGCGTCCTGCAGCGGTGCATACCCATCCCCCAGGGGCACGAGCTCCTCCGGGACATCCACGCGGGCGTGTGTGGCCACCACGCGGCGCCACGCACCCTCGTGGGCAACGCGTTTCGCCAGGGCTTCTATTGGCCTACCGCGGTTGCTGATGCCAGCGAGATCGTGCGCACCTGCGAAGGGTGCCAATTTTACGCCCGCAAGACCAATCTCCCGGCGCATGCCCTCCAGACAATCCCCATCACGTGGCCTTTTGCCGTGTGGGGGCTGAACATTGTCGGGCCCCTGCGAAAGGCGCCCGGGGGCTACACGCATCTGCTAGTCGCCATTCACAAGTTCTCCAATTGGGTCGAAGCGCGCCCAATCACGAATCTCAGGGTAGAGCAGGCCGTAACATTATTCACCGACATCATCCACCGGTTCGGGGTGCCTAACTCCATCATCACCGACAACGGGTCCCAATTCACCGGCAGGAAGTTCCTGGAATTCTGCGACAAGCACCACATCCGTGTGGACTGGGCGGCCGTCGTGCACCCACAGACCAATGGTCAAGTGGAGCGGGCCAATGGCATGATCCTACAAGGCCTCAAACCCAGGATTTTCGACAGACTGAACAAGTCTGGCCGAAAATGGCTCCAGGAGCTGCCGGCGGTCATGTGGAGCCTCAGAACCACTCCGAGCAGGGCCACGGGATTCACCCCGTTCTTCCTCGTCTATGGCGCGGAGGCCGTCCTCCCCACGGACCTGGAATACGGGTCGCCCAGAGTCAAGAGCTACGACGAGGGCACCAACCAGCGAGCCCGCGAGGACTCACTGGATCAATTGGACGAAGCCCGCACTGTGGCCCTGATGCATTCAGCAAGATACCAGCAGGCTCTAAGGCGGCACCAGGCCCAGAAGATACGACGCCGAGACTTCGACGAAGGGGACCTAGTCCTAAGGCTGCTCCAAGACAATCGAGGCCGCCACAAGCTATCGCCCCCATGGGAGGGACCCTACGTCGTTGTCAAAGTGCTCAAGCCCGGCACCTACAAGCTGGCCAACGAGGACGGCGAGGAACTCACCAACGCTTGGAACATCCAACAGCTACGTCGCTTCTACCCTTAGAAAGGATTTCCAAGTTTTTCTTGTCATTTACATACCCAACACCCCAGTTGGCTGTAATTTCCATCAAATTAATAAAGCTAAAGGGCGACTCGATTTTCCCCCGAAAACCAAATCCCCCTCGGGGGCTACTGCGGGGGGCGTCCCCCCCCCCAAAAAATGGTCTCATTTTTTTCGCAAAATTCGCCGCAAATGTGCTAAGTATGCCTCGACCCAAACTTTGGGTGGACTCACGCGGGACGCGAGTGGCCAAAGGGCGAAGAAGCGCGAGTCGGGGATAGCCCACGCCTCCGGCAGGATACGGCCCTTCCCCCTCGCCACTTTGCCTATAAGCTACTCGTGCGAACGAAAACCTTCCCAGCTAAGGTTCGCCTAAGAAAGCGGGGAGGCAGAACAACACAATTGCCGAAATAAACAACGAGTTTTTCAACTTACAAACATCGAAGTGTTTTAAACAGCAAATGTTTATTACAACAGCCGCGCGGTTCGAATTCTAACATCACAAACATAAAGGGCACAAACGCCCAATGGTCTTCAGGCTTGGGGGCCGCCAGCCGGGGGAGCGTCCGGGAAGAGGAAGTCCATGAAGTCCTCGGCGAGGATGTCGGCGGCAGGAGCAGCGACCGCATCCGCACGGTTCATCGCCACCTCGTCGTCGACGCCGACGGGAACGACGTAGCCCGTGGAAATGGTCTCGAGGTCGACCTGGTAGTGGGAGGCCACTACGCCAAGAGCTTTCTGAACTCCCAGGTGAAGGGCACAGCGCACGCGCTGGGTAATGTGCCTGCCGAGGGCGCGGAGGCGACTCGCCATCGAGCTCCCAGCCTGCACTTCGCCCTCCTCGACCCCCTGGCACGCCTCGAGGGCGGCGGCCCGCAGCTCCTCCAGCTCCTGTTGTGAGGAATTGTAGGCCGTCTGGAGGGACTCTGCCTGGGTCGTCGAGTTCCCAAGAGCGTTCCGCAGGCCTGAAACCCATGAACGAAAAACAAAAATTGGGAGCGGATCCCAAGCAAACCAAATCAACAAGCAAAATGCGAAGAGAGGCGACTCACCTTCGACCTGTTTCTTCTCCGAATCGAGGGCCTTGCGCGCGACCTCGGCCTCCTGCTGCAGGCTAAGGACCGTAGCTTCCTGCTCCACGACAGCCTGGCGCAGATCCTCGTGGGAGACGCTGAGCTGGTTCAGCTCCCCGTCAAGCCGCGAGACTTCTTCGTCCCGTTGCTTGAGGGTTGCCTGCGCCCCCTCGAGTGCGGCGCGCTCCTGCTGAAGGAGGCCCTGGGCCTCTTCTCGCGCCAAGCGCTCGTGCTCGAGGGCGGCCCGAGCCTCAGCAAGGGCGGTTCGCTCCTGCTGGAGCTGAGCGTCCGCCTGTTGGCGCGCGTCCCGCTCCCGCTGAAGCTGCTCCTCCGTCGAGGCGAGGGAGGCGGCCTTGTCCGCCAGGCTGGTCCTCAGCTGCTCGGCCTCCTGGGCCCTTTCATCAGCCTGGCTCTGCCAAGACCGTGCTCCCTCGAGGGTTGCACGGTCCTGTTCGAGCTGGGCGCGAATCGAGGCCACCTCCGTCTCCCACTCCGCCGTCACAGTCCGCATCGCGGCTGCGTCCTCGCGCGCCTTCTGCAGCGCCTCATCCCGCTCCAGGAGCGCTGTCCGCACCTTCGCGACTGCAGAGGTGTCTTTCGCAGCCTGGGCGTCCTGCCCCAGGAGCTCGTCCCGCACTGCCTGGAGCCGGTACTCCAGCCACCCGTTGTCGGTCCGCAGGGCCTCGACAAGGGCGTCAAGAGCGTCGTATTGGTCCCGGTACCAGTTGCGCTCGGAGCTCAGCCGGTCGAGGTGGCCGTACTTCTCCCGGGCTCGACCCTCCAATTCCTGTCACCGGCAGACAAGGCAGAAGAGAATTTGAGTCGGAAAAAGCGCGAACGCGGGAGAGACGAGGGGGGAAGAAACTCCAAAATCCAACAGAAAGGATGCGTACCTGGAAAATCCGCCACGCAGGACCCCCGTGGATCCGCAGCGCCTCGTCCAGCGCGTTGTTGAGCGAGGCGCCGTGGTCGCGGAACTCTTGCCACAGCGCCTGCTCGGCCTGGGCCTCGTTGCAGAGGGCTGGCGGCGCGCTGGCTTGCTCCCGCTCCCGCTCCACACGCGTCACGGTGCCAACGGGGGCAGGAGGGCCGCATGAGACGACGAGGCCTCGGCACCATGCGCCGGGGGCTGCGGCATCACGCAGCCATCCTCCCGCATCACTAACACCCCCGCCGCGGGCTCGGGGGCTGGCGCGGGCCAGTTCTCCCATTGGCCCCATCCAGGCGGCGGCGCGTCGTCGTCGGGGATCTCCACCACGGCCGCCTGACCACCCGCCGCCGGGACAGGCAGAGGTCGGACTGTCGGCGCGGCGGTTGCCGCTGTCGTAGCCGCCGCCGCGGCCGTCGCCTCCTGCTGCGGCTCCGTGGCCACGGCCGCGCTGCGCGGTGGCTCGCCCGTCATCACCGTGCTCCTGGCCGCCCGTGGCGCCCTCAACGAGCGCCGCCTCGTGGGTACGGACGCGTCTAACCTGAGCGCTTTAGCGGGCGCGAGGGCGGGGACGGTCGGCGCCACCCTGCGAACACGGAGACAAAAAACTGAGCTCCAGCCCCTCGAAACTGGAATGTCTGGAGGAGGGACTGCTTACCTCAAGGTGGAGAAGCCTCGCTTCCTCTTCCTCGAGGGTTCGGCAGGCGCTGCTGTGGCGCCCGTCGTCGCCACCGCAGCGCTCCCAGACGCTTCCGCGGTGCGTGCTGGCGCTTCCGCGACGCGCGCCGCCTCTACCACGGACCGCCCGGCGGCGGGCGCTTCCGCGCCCACCACGGGCGCCTGCTCCTCTGCCGCCTCTGCGGCTCTTGGTGAGGGGGGCGAGGGATTCCACCTCTCGAGGGGGGCCCGCCCCCCATCGCTCTCCTCTTCTTCCTTCTCTCCCGACGACGAGTTCTCCGGAGTCGCCGGGGAAGAGAGTCCCTGCTGCTCACGCAGCCGGTACTCCTCGTCCCGCTGCTCCCGGCGCTCCCGCCGCCGGATTCTCTTCTCCTTCCTGCGCGCCGCCCGCTCCTGCTCCCGTCGCTGCGTGGCGCGGGCAACCGCTCGGGCTCGGGGCATGGGCGGGCCGGACCGCGAGGCGTCCACGGTCACCCTCTGCTAAAAAGCGACTGTCAAAACCATGCTGGTACGTTGCAAGGGAACGAGAAAGGGAGGAAGGCCTACTCACCGCCGGGGTGTCGGGGAGCATAACGAACGACCAGAGGTCGTCGTTGCTGTGCCGGCCGGCCTTGAGGCTGATGGCGCGCCTCGCCCTCGTGGCCGCATATTCCCGAGCGAGGCGCTCATTCAGGAACCACGAGCGCGCCAACGACGTAGGGTTGGCCGCCTCGCTCATCTCGTGAATACGGAGCTCCCTCTCCATGAGGGGGACGATCCGCCGGTGGTGGAGGTTCGCGAGGACCGAAGCCGCCCCCAACCCGGCGTCCGCCAGGCTCTTCAACGCGGTTAGGAGCGAATCCAACCGCGCCTGGTGCGAGGAGGGAGACACACCGTGGTGCCAGGAGTCGGCCTTCTCCTTCAGCACCTTGCCGGTGTAGGGGGGGAGGCCGGCGCTGTCGTTGCGGAGGTAGAACCACCCCCGCTCCCATTCCGCGTTGTTAGATGTCATCGTGCAGGGGATGTATAACTCCTTGCGCGAATCCCGCAACGAGATCGACAGGCCGCCGGCGCGCACCGCCCGGCGCACCCGTGCCACGGGCGTAGCGAGCGTGTGCAGCTCCGCGCGGAAGAGGTGGACCCAGAGATCCCAGTTCACTGGGATCCCCAGGAATCCCTCGCAGACGCCAACGAAGGTGGCCGCCTGTGAAATCGCGTTGGGGGCGAAGTTGTGCAGCTCCACCCCGTAGTGGTGGCACAGTCCGCGCATGAAGCGGCTCGCCGGTGCGGCGAAGCCGCGCTCATGGTGCCGGATGAAGCTGACGACGTAGCCGCACAGCGGGTTGGGCTCCCGATCCGTCGCCGGCGGAACGATCCACGCCGGGGGCTGCCCCTCCACGTTCGGCGCCAGCTGGCCGCTGTTCACGAGCTCGCTCAGGGCGAGCTTCGTCACCGTCGAGCGGCTCCACGGCAGCGGATCCAGCACCGTGATTGGCTGGGGGGAGCCATTGCGGTTGGCAGCGGCGCACGAAGACGAAGCTAGCGGCGGGCGAAACGAAAGGGCGCACAGCCGAGAAGCGAAGGCAAGGAGCAAAGGGCGGCGGCGCTAAGCGACGAGGTAAGGAGCTTCCGCCTCCCTCTCCTTGGATTTATAGATCGAAGGGAGCCACGCTCCCCAAACCGCGCGCCGCGCGCATTAACTGCAGGCGGCTGCATCTGCCACTGACAAGCGGGGCCCACCGCACCGAAACGGCCGGCCGAGCGCGCATGCGCGATCATTACGGCGCGGCAACCGAAGAGCCGCGGCGGCCCGTCACGTCCGCCCCCCACGTCGCCCACTACGCGCGCGGCCGCGACGCCTGAAAAGGCGCGCCCGCGACGCACGACTGAAGCCACAACTGTGGGCATTTAACGGCCTGGTCCCTTACTAAGTAAGCGTGACCCTCGCGCGGCCCGAGCCCAGTACTCGAAAAACCAGACCCTCGAAGGGTGCGATTACTTACCAGTGCCCTCGAGACCCGCTCGGAGAAAGCGGGCGCCACAGGTGCCCTCGATTCTAGAGGATTACTGATCAGCAGCTCGGGGGTCGGCTCGACCGCGAACCCACGAATCCTGCAGATGCAATCAAGACGGGGGCACTTAGCTGCCACCCCGCAACGGCCCTACTGATCAGGGGTTCGAAGCCTGACCCTCGAAGGGTTCGAACAGGCGCCCCAGATCAACAGAGTCAGGGACGACGAGGGCGCGCGCATTCGAGCCTATCCTCGAGCTCACCAGCTCGAGGGCGCCCCACATGTCGTATTCAAGAGCCAACGAGGGCAGCTAGTCGAGGGATCCTATCGAGGGAGAGCTTCCGCGCCCTCGGTCCCCAGCGAACGGGACCGAGCCCTGCCTAGCAAACCCACGTAAGCGCTTTCATGGACGAGTCTCCGGACCACGAGCCAACCCTTATCGAACGGGGCATGGGCGCCCACTTGAATCACCCGGTAACAGCTCAATGAGGAATCCGCGATTCGCGACCCGCTCGATGGGAGTTGTGGAAACCTCACCCCCCGTCCCGCGGAGGGACGGCGAGGGAACGTACAAACGAGTCGGAGAGCCCGCCCCGATCGCCTCGAACGGGCCCAGGCTCGGGGGCTCGACGCGTGGCTACACCTCCTGGATATGCACCGAACGCACGCGAACGTCGGCACATGCGTACGGCACCGCCGAGGCCGGCTGAAACACCGCCGAGGCCGGCTGAAATAAACGCCTCGCACAATGACGACGCTGTGAAAAAAAACCTTGAAGGAGTACACACACTCCTCCAAGGCTTCGGGGGCTAGACCCGCGGGTCTGCTAGCGCGCCCCCACGGAATAGCACAGCAATCAGAAGGGAAGAAAGTCCCATCAGCAAGCGTCAGCATCTGCGGGATCCTAACGGATACACCCGCAGATGCTCGGGGGCTACTGTCGGGGACAGTCATAAGGGTCCCCTAAAAAACCGGGGGAAACCCATTCACTTTCGCAAAAAATAAAACACAAACGAATTCACAAACCTAAAACACGCTCAAGATAGTCACGGCCCAGCGGCCGGGCCCACAGCCCTGGTGGCCCCGGCGGCCCACCAGAACAGTCGGCCCAGCCACCCCCGGGCGAAACTCCGCTTCGCTCGAGGGGCGCAGCGCCGCGCTAACGAGACTCCGCCTCGCTCGAGGGCCGGTCGCCCCCTCGGATGGGACTCCGCCTCGCTCGAGGCCCTCACGGGCTCGCCGCCCCCGCACCTGCTCCTCCGACAGGGGCGTTTAATGTTCTGACACTTGCAGGCGCCCGGGTCAAAGACGAATTCACGCCGTGCCGTCCCTCTGACACGCCCGGGAATCATATTCCGGCGCTGTTCTGCCAACTCTCCCGGTGAGGCCATCCCCACCACTGTGCGGCAAGGCCAGTGTCAGCTCCGTGACACTGCGCCACCCACTCTCGTACGGCCAACGCGCTGCACCCTCGAAAGAGGACGGCAGAACCCTCGAAAAGGGGACGGACGCCTGCTCCGCGCCTGCCCGGGGCCACGCCATGACGTCGGACCAGTGAGGCGCGTCACCTCCGTCACCGTCGGTCCTGCGCGGCCATCCCCGCCATCACGACGCCATCCCGGGCACTGCAGCGCCATCCCTGACGCTGTGGGAGTGCGGGGCGACAAGACACCGCCACGCCCGCGGCTGTGCCCCTTACGACCTCCCGTCAGCCGCACCCTCGAGTCAGCGTACGGACGACGACCACACGGGAAGCTCCTACGCCGCCACCCTCGAAGCCGCTCCTGGACGGATACAGGGCACGCCATGACGCTCCGCCAGAAGCAAGATTCGCCAGGACGGCCGTCCACTCCGTTGCACTGTCCGCCATGCCATCACACGTAGCTAGAACAGTGCGGCACGCCTGTAAACTGCCTCCTCCTTGGCCTATAAAAGGAGGGGCAGTCCCCTGGCCGCAGGGGGACGACGGAGAGCACTGACCCACACGCTTTCTGCCTTCACCACGATATTGGCACTCGCCTCAATCAAAACCCCAGGGACCTGGAGGTCCGGCCTCCTCTCCCGCCCCGCTTGTAGCTCCCCTCTGCAAGCACCACGGTGCAACGCAATATAGTGCCTCGAGCACACCACTGCTGGACGTACGGCCCCGGCCGAACCAGGATAAACTTGTGTCCCCTGTGTTGTCATTTGCACCGACCATCGAGAAGCTGATCACAGCGTAACTTACTAGTTAGTGTCGGGACTACTTTCCACACCGACAAGTATATAATTTTAATTTATTTTATTTATATGTTTTATGCTTAGGTGGTTAACATTTTAAGAATGCTTTTTTAAGGTCATGATGAACCTCCAAGTTCCTTAAATAGTGGTAATTTTTTTAAAATATTCAAACTTTTGGCTTTGTATAACGAGAATGTGCTAGAAAGTGCTTAAAAAATACAAAATACACTTCACCTTATGTCCAAAAGACATTTCTAAGCATATGTGCTCCAAAAATGAAGAAATCAATTAGAAAAGAAATTGAAAATAGCAAATTATTTTGTTCATTGTCCCCTCTATGCTTAAATCCTGACTCTGCCCCTGTGTGTGTATGAACACGCACACATGCGTGTATGAGGGTGGTGGTCTCTCCAATCTATTCTCTAGCGTGTGTATGAACGCGCACGTGTGTGTGTGTGCGTGGTGTGTATTGGTTGTGTGCGTCTATGCAATGTACCCTTAAAAAAAGGTCTGGTTGGAACTATTCAAACCAGGAATGCATGCATTTTTTTAAGAATTACATAGTACAACGCAGACGCTCACAACACGCACGCACATTTATCTCTATGAACACACGCACACAAACCCTACCTCTATGAGCACCTTCGAAGAATTGAGTACCTAGCAGATCTGGAAATTCCTGAAGTCACCATTGGCGCCTCGTTGTCGACGGAAACGCCACTTAGACTATCCACAGCAAGGTCCTGCAAACGCATAGGCAAACATTAGCTATGAGCGGAGGAGAGAGAGGAGTACAGTAACGTGAAACAGAGACCTGCAGCGGTTTCCCTCGTCCCGGCCGCGCATCCTTCCATAGACGCCTCCGCCGCCGCTCGCAGGGTGCCGCCGCCGTCAGCCCGTGCAGCCACCACCTGCTCCGCCGGCGTCGGCCCGCGTGGCCACCACCTTCGCCGCCGGGCGAGCGCGCAAAGGGTAGGAAGCAGGCAAGTGCCGTAGCGTCCTCCATGGCCGGCGCCGGCGGGGCGAGCTCCGCATCCACCGCGACCACCACCTCCGCCGCCGTCCCCGCGCTCCCTCCTCCTCTGCGGCCCGCGCGGCCACCACCTCCGCCGCCATCCCGCGCTCCCTCCTCCTCCGCGGCCCACACGGCCACCACCTCCGCTGCTGCCCTAGCACTCCCTCCTCCTCCGCAGCCTGTGCGGCAACCATCTCCCGAAAGCGCCGTTCGCAGCAGAGGAGAGAGGAAAACAAGATGGGGGAGAGGAGAGAGGTACCTGAGTTTGGGTGTGCGGAGGCCGCCGTCTGCATAATGAAGATGAAGGTGGGTGCTCTGCTGGAGGCACTACAGGAGAGATTTCTCCCTCATTTTGAAGGTGGGTGTGCAGATGAGTAATCTGCTGTGGATAGTCTTACCACTTAATGCATAACACTGGTAATCCTTAGAAAATCCCAAGAAAATGTGTGAATGAAAAAATAGAGTTCATCTGATCTAGTTGTGCCTTTCCGTTACTAACCTTTTAGAGGTTCAGAACTAAACCGAACCTTAGGACATAGGGTCTGCTTGGTTGCAGGCCACACATCACCTCGCCACCGATGCCCCCACCACAGAACAGTGATTTCTGTGGTGGGCGAAACGTCCGCCGCGGGAGTGTGGCGAGCCGCACAGTGTCGTGGCAGGTGGTGGCCACCAACCAAGCAGACCCATACTCTCTCCGTCTCAAAAAAGATGACGTTTTAGGACTGTTCTAAATCAAATTTTCTCAACTTTAACTAAATTTATAGAGAAACTATCAATGTTCAAGACATCAATAAATATATTATAAAAATAGATCTCATAATTAATCTAATGATATATATTTCATATCATAGATATGTAATTTTTTCTATAATTTTGGTCAAAGTTAAATTTTTTTGACTTAAAACAATTCTAAAATGTCATTCTTTTTGAGACAGAGAGAGTAATAAATGAACTGGATTCAAATCAGATCAGATCAATTCGCCCGACCGGAACAAGCCTTAACCGACGGCCATTTTGCTATGGGTCGGATTCAAAACCGAATGAGATCAATCCGCATGAAACGGACCTTATTTCCGACCCGTTTCGGCCCAAGGCAATTCACATTCCGAAGGCCTAAAGGATTGAGTAAGTGCTACAAGGATTGGGTGTCATGATCTAAATTCTCCCAGATCTTCTGCTGATTTGGCAGACAAATTTGTTGTGAGAAAAATATTATGTGCTGATTAGTATGATCGATAGGTTGTGAGAGAAAATTACTACATAAAAAGCCGAAACAAGAAAAGCCGACACGTGAACACCAGATTCACTTAACATATACTGTACTTTTATCTTACATCAAATATGCATTAATCACCAGTCAACAATTTTTTTCTCTCACAACAAATCAATACCAGCCACTGACCAGCCGAAAGATGGACAGGGATTAGAAGTTTGCGTAGATGGCAGCATCTCGCATTGTTCTTGCTGACATAGTAACACTACAGTACGACTACACTGTCAGACGTAAAGGTAATGGAAAAAAGAAGACGACGTAGGTGTCGCATCGAATCCACTTGGGGATGGCATGTCCCTTCGGTAGTTTGCTGCCAAGAGACAGAGTAAGAGTACCACTGAACCCTACCGGCGCCATTCTTCCAGGGTCGGCGTTTCCACTCCGATGTTCTTCATATCCCTGATATTTGCTGCGTAACATATGATACATGCCTTCAGTCGCATAGAATCAAAATGAACATATTATATAGATTGGTAATCACAACAGTACACTAAACCAAGCCGGTGGGGGTAAGAATGCCCCCATGGTTTTCATTAAGAGAAAAAAGTCAACTCCCGGCTTAGAAAACCACCGAACTCCGGCTTCACCAGCGAGAGGATTTTTTTTTAAGAACCCAGCGAGAACCCAGCGTCGAGGTGGGGATTCGAACGCTGGCCGCTAGCGTGCTCATCTGCTGCGCTAGCCAACCGAGTAGGAGCTCGTTCGCGGAAATCACAACAGTACAAACTTTGTCAAACTTTCAGACATTGCAGCACTACAGTCAGTCCGTCCGTAGCAAGAGCAGTGGTAATTTTTCCTAAGATAAGATTTATTTGAAAGAGTTTAATCCTGTTTACTTGAGCTTCATATTTACAGAAGAGTAAAATTTCCTATACTATTAAAACGCGTAATTAGGTCCAGAAACGTTGCCATGCTATAATGCTCATGGCCATTTCCACTATCGTCAAATTGAAGTACAGTACTTGTGTGCCACATAACTAAGTCTATGCTGACATTGTGGAACAAGTTGAAGGACTGCTGATTGTTACCTTTTATGAAAGTTCACCTTTCATGTTGGACGATCATTACCTTATTCATAAAGTTTATGTAATTTCCCAAACTGTTTGTCAGGTAAGGTAAGGACGTAAGGTCTATGCATGGTGACATGAAGCCAGGTACTACATTCTAACTTGTTTGTGAACCAGGATAAAGCATGAAGTAAACTTTTACATTCTTAATGATTTGAAACTGTGAACATGAACATATAAAAGGTTCGATGATATGTCATCTAGCCATTGAGTCATTTTTATCCTCGAAAGCGCAGGACTACGTTGGTTCATTGAAACTTTCAATAGAGTATGGACCTTGCAATTTGAGAAACAACTGTAGCGAAAATTTAGTAAATGTATACTCTTTGTCTAGTGCATCTGTGCATAAGAGTTTGAAATTAGACTCAGAACACAAGATGTAACGACAGTTTAGCACAGAGTATGTCAGTGTTCTGAAGCTCATTACTGCTCCATGTGCTTTGGTTCACTTCCCAATGTCATAAAATAAATATCTACTCTACCATAGTGGAACTAAATAAACACATAAATAACCCAATACTTTAATATTGAGAAATCTATTATGCAAGCTTTTTCAGTATAAATATTAGTCTAATCATAAGCATATTAAATTGCCAAGAGTAGAAATATTGTTTTGATGCGGAAACCAATATAGAAGGGGATTTATGAAATATAAGTACTCACACAAATGGATTTCTGGCCTTGCAGCAGCTGTTGCATCAATAAGAACAGTTACTTTCTCATAGTCCAATGCTACAGCATCAAAGACAGTTTGCCGAATGCAATTTGGTGTTTGGACTCCTGAAGATCAACACATATACATACATAAGTAACATGGTATTGTTCGATGTGATACTGAGCTGTGGCCTAAAAGGATGTATTCAAGTTTTGTATTTAACAATTTACTTTTTGGTGAAAAAGTTACTATATGTGGAAGAATAATTTCCATATTTGTTCCGAAATATATATAAGTATAGTGATTATTGCCATTATAAGAAAACTAAAAACATGCGGAAATAAAAAATTACACAGGGAGACGGGAATACTACAATTAGATAACAAAATAAGGCCAACATTACAGAAATCGAAATTGATTATCAAGGTGACAAAAGGACGGTCATTTCCATAACAATATACGTCATATCAAAACTTACCAGCAATAACCAAGTTCTTTATTCCAGCAGTTTTGAGGACAGAATCAAGAGGTGTCGCAAAGAAAGCACTGAATCTTGTCTTCACCAACTTATATTCCCCTTCCTTGATAACAAGCCCATCAGCCAGCTCTGCACCTTTCAAACCTTTCACTGTTGGACCCTTTCCCCCAGAATAGTGGTGCCTGCGGAAAAGTTCAACATCCCTTCCAGAAGGGTCATGCTCTCTGACGACCTACATTGCAGTTTGCTGTAAGTCAATATCCCAGCAGATAACAGTGATATTAGGCATGAGCATGACAATCAAATCTGTCACACTACTTTCTAAACCAAACTATTTTGTTTAAAAAGGAGACAACTGTAGGTTATGAGCAGATATTTGGTCAGCACATGCTTCCAACAAATATGTGGAAATCTTTTAAAGCAGAGTTTGATGTGCTCCAATACATTCAACTAATGTAAATGGATATGTAGCAGAAGCACCAAATTGTAAAACATAAATGTATATGATTCCAGGCTGGAATATGAGTGCAACACATATTTATATCTAGTTCCTGCAGGGAAAGTGGCAGATTGGAAATATATGTTAAACAGATTATTTGTTTTGTTAGGATGTAGACAACTTAAACAGCATCAGTGTCTGCAAATGTATGAACACACCAAAATCCACAACTGTGATTTTTCTGAAAGAAATAATGTAGGTCTACTACCTATCAAGAATGTTAAGCATGTCTCCAGCATGATTCATGAAATTCGGTCCTTAAATAGAACTGTCTAATCCATAATGTTCTTGCACAGAATCTGGTTATCATTATCCTTGAAGGAAAAGGAACACAAAAGGGAACTGTTTCAAAGTTTTAGCTAAATAGAGCAAACACAATGAGAAATCCCTACAACCATTTCACTCCCCAGTCCCCACCATCCCATGCTGAATTGATGCTGATGCTTGAGACCCAAATAATCATAATGACTGTTATCGTCAGTAGAAAAAAGGTTCAGACGTGCCATGTTTAGGAAGGAAGGATGGTCAAACCAAATAAGGTGGTTCAGAAGACCCTGGCCCATTGGTTCTACAAACTTTTTAGTTGTCCAAATGCATATGTCAAGGTAACTAGTAGAATTAGCCTATTAGGAGGGCAAGCCAAATGGAACTAGACCTAAAAGGTAACTAGGGGTATTAGCCTATTGGACAAATAAGCCCCAAAGGAAGATGAAAGCAAAAGGGAACTGTTCCAAATTGATAGTCATTCAGAGGAGACACCATGAGAAATCCCTAGGACCATTGCACTCCCCAAACAAACCAATCTAATGTTAGAGACCAATCTAATGTTAAGAGACCCAAATAAACCTCAGCGCTGTAATGACTAAAAAGGTTCAGGACTTGCACAGAAGACAGGACACAGGATGGTCAAACCATGTGACAAGATCTTGGTCAGTTATCCTAGAATTATTCAAGAATCCACACGCACATGGCAAGGGAATTAGCAGCATCAGCCTATTAAGGGCACACATTGCATTGAAAGAAAGAAAATATCCAGGACTGAATTATATTATTGTTGCTAATTCCTGTTACATGCACGGCAGTCGGAAAAAGCACAAATAAATAAATAAATAAATTAGCTAACGGAAAGGAGCCGCAAAATAAGACCATAGGATCGCTCCAAGAACTGGCTTTAATACGCGACGCCACAAAAAGATTCCTCTTTAATTGGACCCAGAAATCAGTACGACTCGTTGCAGTCGACCAATAAGTGGGTGTTAATCTTGTACTAGAACAAGAAATCGCGCAGAAATTACGCCAGGGCGTGCGGAATTAGTGATGGCAAGACTGACCCAGACGAGGAAGATGCCGCGCTCCCTCGCGACGGCAACGGCCTCGGCGACGGCGGGGACGACGGCCTCGCCGCCGGCCACCAGCATGGGGCTGCGCATCGCCGGGTCCACGAAGTCCTTCTGAATGAAAAAATGAGCCACCAATTCCCCAATACACAGAAGCCGTCACAAACAACTCCAAAATCAAGAAACGGGAATTGACATGTCGATGACGAGCATGGCCGTCTCGCTCCACTTGGCGGCGGTCGCCATGGGCCTCCGCGATTTGGAGGTGCCGCCGCTCGCGCTCGGGATTCTTGGTCCAGAGAAGAGGCGCTTCTTGAGGTAGTGGAGGAGGAACTTGTCGAGCGTTAGGAGCAGCACCAGCAAGCACGACAGCAGCGCCAGATGTGATGGCATAAATCGCCAGGGAGAAAAAGGCAAAAGAAAACCGAAAACGAAAACGAAATCGATTCGATGCGGATGCGGATGCGAATGCGATGGTGATGGTGTATGCGAAGGACGGAGATGCGGTGGCTTTGCTTCACCAAGGCATCGTGTGCCTTTGGGTCATCTTCAGGCCGTCGGATCGGAGATGGACGAGCAGATCTTGCGCCACAGGTTGAAGCTACAGTGCAAACTGGAACAGTAATGTACAGTACATGTGCTACAAATTGAACCAAATTATTTTTTATTTATATTTTCTTATTTTTTATGTTTCATTTTTTCTTTCTTTCTTTTTATTCTTCTTTCTTTTTATTCTATTTCTTTTATTTTTCTTATTTCACTTTTATTTCTCTTTACTTTTTATTTATTTATTTTTTACTTTCTACTTTATTTTTTGTTTCTATTTCCATTTTTTATATTCTTTCCTTTTTAATATTTGTCCCTCCATTAATATTTTTATTGCTCGAGATGAGATGTAAATTTGTTCTCGCTATAATAATAAGTTGTTCTGGCTATAAGTACCTTGTTCGGGCTATAATAACAACTTGTTCTGACCCTTGTTCTGATTTGTTCTGACACTACATTTGTTTTTGTTCGAGATGACACACAAAATTGTTCCGACTATAATAGGATTTTTTTCTAACAGTTGTTCTGACAGTTGTTCTCATTTGTTCTGGCACTTTTTTGTTTTGTTCGAGATGATATACAAACTTGTTCTGGCTATAATAATAAGTTGTTCTGGCTATAGTAACATCTTGTTCTGGCTATAGTAAAATCTTGTTCTGTCTATAATAATAACATATTCTAACCCTTGTTCTGATTTGTTATGACACCATATTTGTTGTTCGGGATGACATATAAACTTGTTCTGACAGTTGTTCTCCTTTGTTCTGGCATTTCATTCGTTTTGTTCTAGCGATAACATAATATATAACCTTAATTAAAAAATATGAATAAAAAAAGTTTGTCAAAATATAGTCAAGTGAGATCTTGTTTCGAAGTTTTTATTGTCAGAAATCCAATGGTGCGATCGGATTTTAATATTGATATTTGGTTTGTGATCTATAGATTTTTTTAGTTTCAAATCCTACACTCACGTCATCACTAATTGGAAAGTACATGAGCTACATGCAAAGAAGGAAAGACTCAGACGGACCACTGTGCTGCATGCAAAGAAAGAAAGACCCACACGGGACCACTGTGCTGCATGCAAAGAAAAAAAGACCACACGAAAATATCTTTCTTGGACGGCCTTCAGCGACACGATACTATTTTGTCGCTGAAGTGACAGCCAAGAGCATCCCTTGACAAGGAGGCCACACAGTTACAACCCTACAAAATCCATTCATATTGCATCACATCTTGATGGGCAGAAAGGGCACGACAACAATTTGGTTTCAACTTTTTGACCTATAGTTGCATCACATCGCAAGAAGAGCAAAGCAGAGGGCTCCACAACTTTAGACCTCACCCTATCATTTGCCTAATTTGTCCTATCATAATTGAGAGCACGTCTCTATCTGTCTTCAGAGAGTCATCCCAAACGAGAGAAAGTCCAGCGAAAAAGAACTCAGTTTTCAAATGGACGGGAACCGTGAGATAAGATTATAAGAACGATGTTGATGTGCATGTGAATATGTCAGATGGTGGCCATAGAAGTATAGGACTAGGCAATATGAATTTCCCTCCATCCAAACTCAACTGTAAACCAGACTTTGTACGGCGGGTTAGAAGTTAAAATGTGGCCAAAGCCAAGAGGCAAGAGCCCAAGACTCCGAGGGCCAACTGACCATGCTTCACTTTTTGTTGTTAAGATGTGACCAACTGGATCCCCGGAGCAAGGACCCTACCAAGTAACTAGTCTGAAATGCAACATGGCTGGTAGTTTCTGGACTGTAAAGATGGTGGAATACTGAATTATTATCGAACTGGAAAAAAAATTAATTGTACTTGTTGATACTAAGGTCAGTCTCAGTGAGAAGTGTCATGAGAGGGTCATGAGCATTAAATTTCCTGCCACATCAGCAAATTTATGAGGAGAGAGGATGAGAAGTGTCATGGAATGAGAGAAGAGGGTCATCACCACCCCAAGGTCATCACCATGACCCTCCGTTGGCACAGTTCTTAAGGTTCCAGTCTTGATAACTGTGCGATGACCCTCTCCATTGAGACTGGCCTAAAGATACTACATACTTCACCAGCAGAGCATTCTTCAGATTCCTGCCTCATCCTACAGGCCTGGGGGCTTCAGCAATGGGATGGGGAAGAGACTCTCCACATCGATCGGGGTGCCAACAATGTTATTTACAACCTCGTTCACAACAGTTGTCCCTTTCCACCCGTTGAACCAGGGGCCACCACCGATCTCCAGCGCAGCCATGTTGCTTGTGGCGTCGAGTATCAGCTGAGAGGAAATCATTCAACATGTTGGTATGTTGTGTCATTAGTCAGGAAGAAAAATACTCGCCAAACTTTTTACATGCCGCAAGTCAGATAATGAGGTCAATTTGATCTTAAAGTGGTTGAATCATGTTTAAATTGCTTTTGACACCTGAATAAATCAGGAAAGGACAAAATGAAGAGCATGCAAGATCATGCATAAAGCCAGAAAAGAGACTTGATGACTTGACATGAGAGCTCTAAGGAAACAGGTGCCCGCGATTTCATGATAATGGGAGCATACCTTTCCTTTGCTGCCATCATTTTTCTTTTCCCACAATTGTAGCCTGAGGTCTCCATAGCAGGTGTCTTTGCATGCTGGCGCCAGTCCAGACTCCGTAGTAGGAGCTCGCAATGTAGTGCCTGGTTCTGTAGTGGTTGCTTCTATTTCCACCTGCAAAAATGTAAGGATGCATTTGTTAAGGAGCACAAGAAAGTGACATCAGAACTTGCAGAGCATAAGGTTGGCAGTAAGAGTCAAAGCATGACTACAGCTTAAAACTGCAATGGTCTTGCTATGAAGCTAATTCTTCTCATATTATGTAACAACAAGGAATGCACAAATGAGGACAACTAGTTCATAGACAAGAAAAAATTCACAGGATTGTATTAGGCAATAGTTACCAGATGAGTTTTGTTCTCGCCAGACATCTTCCAGCAACCCCACAGTGCGATGTCCCAGCTTACTGTCCCAGTCCAAGGTACGAATTCAAAAAAAGTTCCATCATAATGTATTCCAATCTGCAGAATAAAAATGAGTGTCCTTATACATGGTAGTTGCATGATATATTGGATTTGTTCTTTATGAAAGGTATATATTGATGCCTTCATGTGTACGCCTATTCCTTCATTTAATACTTGGAGGAGAAAATACTAAGTTAGTAACCACTCAATATACTAACTAAATGGCAGTTTTCTATAGTAACAGAGTAAGGGCATAGGCTGATAAGTACGTAATGATGAAATAGGTACCACTACATGTGTTTGCAATAATTAAGGCAAACAATGTGAATAGGTGATGCAGAAAATTTGTATATGTTCTCCTGTGCGTTCGACAAAAGAAAATTTGTATATGCTGAATCTGAATGTGGACAAGAGAAAATTTTCTGACAAAGTTCATACGGTTCATTGCAATAGTAAAACTTAAAGGAAACAATAAAACATATGCAATGACGGATCATCTTTTAGCATATATTCAAATCAGTACAAAGACAAACAGAAAATTATTGTTGGCAAAAGTGTAGAAAAGATCTAGCTGAAGTATGCAGACTGCCAGACTTAAACTCAGATCTTTATCTTTTTCCATACATATATACTTTTGATTGAAAGCTATTCTGAGTAAACAACCATCAAGTCGCTGATATTCCAGACTAGCCCCTCAGGCGGAAGTTTCTCAGTAGAGAATGGACAATGTACTGTCTAAGGAAAAAAAAGTTAGTGGTTTTCAAAGTGAATCATTGACTACAGAGTAGTGACCTAATGCGCATCCTATCATTTATCTGTAAAATGTATATGTGCATGACTAGGTTGGTTTGAAGAACAACTAACCATGCAATTGCCTCCAAAGGGTCAGTATATCTCATATATGGATAGCTACTGCGGTTTTTACAAGCCTAACATAAGGAATCGACAGAGAAATTATAAGGAACAAACTGAATGAACTTCTGATGGAAGGTTTCTTTGTTTCCCCCCTTTGAACTTATCTAACTATTTATCCCTGACAACTGTAGCAGAAATATAGTAATCAACCACAATGTCATGATACTTTCACAATTTTATATGATATTTCATCAGAGTTTTTCAACATACATCAGTGTGCCCAATAGTAGCAGACATAATACTTCCACAATTTCAAAATGCCCAGTAGGTCCACGAATAATCTTTTCGCATTTGCTAACATGATTTTAATTTTTAAGTAACTTATTGTTATGGGCCTAGACATGGCACAAGGACTGCTGGCCCAGCCTTGATCCAGGGAGGCTCGAGGCACTGTGCACATGCTCTGTAGTACGAAATATGAATGCAGGTCCATGATCCTAATGCATGGTTACTTGCCTGTAAAGTTTGGTAGTGTTATATTATGTGCCTATGGATTGTTCAAGATTGTAATAGATTGCTTAGGGGCCAGTATCCTTGCTATATAAAGAGGCGACCTATCAATGAAGGGCGAGCAGGGATTAATGGTTAACTCCCTTCTGCCCTCATCTCTCTTTGCCACCGCCTTCTCCCTCCTCTAGTCATTGCCCCTTTCTCTCACACCCATGTGCAGGCCTAAGGCATGTGTTCTAGCCAGCTTCTCCCTTGGCTGACACCTCATCTCTCCCTCACCAATCCCATCTCATGGATGCATGCCCTTAAAACTACACTCTGCGAACCAGAACCAGAAGGTAAATTTAAAAGCACAAATTAAGTATATGAACTGTACCAGTGAAGGACTCTCATAGGTATCACCAAGTCCAATTTTCCTCAGTCCACCAGCAGCAGTTAAAGAAACTTCACCAGAAGCGCCTGAGAAGACGTTGCACTGGATCTGAATAATGCAAGATTGTTCAGTTAACTACATCGGTAATGCATGAGATTATGCATCTAAAAAAGCATAAAGAATAATAGTGCACTTCCCAAGGAAAAGGAGTGAAAGGCAATAGCTTCTAGAATACACCAGGAAAGATTAGGATCAATAATCATTTGGTATGTTTCATTGATAACACTTTTTTTACAGATGATAATCCAATTATAGCAGACCAGAACCACAACATACTTGCAAACTTCACTACAGAGACCTAAATCTTATTGAGACCTAGAGTACTCAGGTCTCTTTTATGCCAGGTACAAGAGACAAGTCCAAAAGGCAATTTTCAGAAGAAGCTACAAGAATTTGCAGCAAATTCTATCTTTTGGACAGTAGAGTCACTGTTCTATCTCAATAAACCACTAAAACCAAGTTAAAAATTTATTGCCAATTTTTGAACCAAAATTATTGGATAAAAACATGTTTTCTTATATGCAAATAATAACATTGTATTTAATATTATAAGGCATTTATGGCATCAGAACTAACAGAGGATCAGAGGTCACAATGAATACAGATGACACACCCAATACCACTTTCTTGGGAAAGCTCCACCCCAGTTCTTTTCCGAGTAGGATGGAGCATTTTCAAATTCAAACCGTTCTCCATCCCATTCTATCCATCCTGAAAAATACATGTCACTGTTGTTGATACTACTCCAACTAAAGCGAAGTTATTAAGGAAATAAAAATACAGCATGCTGAATATTATTTCAGAAATTTCTAGTTAAATTAAATGTGGTGCTCAAGGAAAGCATTTACAAGATGCAAATAGCAGGAAACAAAGTGATTTTCCATAATACACATCAAGCAAATAGTCCAAAACATATACCTGTATATGTTGCAATTTTAATTCTTCTCTTACTTATTTAAGGGATCCATATGCTCTAAATGGATAAGAGGTATGACCCTACTTACACGTCACTATGTCAGTCATACGAGGAATAGAGGGATGTTCACACAGAAAAAGAAATAGTAAAACACAGGGTACACCCAAAAAATATAATTTGATTGTCATGGGGGGCAAAGAAAATCCATGACAGATACCTCAATGGCTCAACTTCTTACAGGATTAAAGCTAGCAACCATTTTACTACCCTCACCTATCTGCTTTGTCCATATAACCACCTCAACAAAATTTAGGCTCAATTTACTACCCTAAACTATTTCAATTGGTCTAATCTACCCCTAGTGAGATTTGTCATTTTTATTTCTCTACATACAAGTTGAATTTTAAATCCAAATTTTGTCAGTAGATAAGGAACATGATGACACATAGTAGAAAAATATACTAACATTTTTTTGTTATTTTCATATATCTAGAATATTTAATATGAAATTGATCATAGTGATACAAAAACTGCATAAAAGTAATGATGAAAAAGATCATAATATATTTTTTATAATGTAGGACATTGTGTTACAAGTCACCCAGAAAAATTTGAACTCAAAACTCAACTTGTACATGAAGAAATTAAAAAAAAGATAAATTTCATTAGGGGGTAGATTGGACCAACTAAAATAGTTGAGGGGAGTAAATCAAACCTAAATTTTGGTTAGGGGGTTAAGCGGACAAAGTGGATAGGTGAGGGTAGTAAAATGGACTTTTTCATTAAAGCTATAACTCAGTTGGAGAGGTCATATGATGAAGATAAGAACACATCTTTCACAAGCCAGGTTAAGAAGTAAAAGGACATAACCTGGCATGTGGACCAGCTGCAGTCCAGTGTCCAGATATGTGCTGAATGCAAGTAGGGATCTTGCAAGCATTATTGAAAGGTAAAAGGATTGAACGAAACTATGTTATCCAAAATCCTAACCTTTTTTTAAAAAAGTAGAATCCTAACTTTTAGATGCCAGGTTAAGAAATACAGATCTACAGTGCCATTGTGATGTCGTAGTTTACGAAAGAGATGTTAACTCAGTAAATAGAGGTAATGTGTACTCTACCATGATATAAACAGCATGTCACTCAGTCAATATCTTTATTTGTCTAAGTATGAGGACAAACCTGTGGACAAGCCACCAGCCATGCATATTTGCCAATGAGGTTCAAAGAAAGGAAAAGCTGCAAGCCAACCAGCTGTGGATAACTGCTTAGAATTAACATCACCCCACCCATAAACTGGACGAGTGCTGTACTCCCAACGAGCTGTTTGGACATTTGGCACATACTTAGACCTGTGGTGAGGGAAACCATCTCACGTCAATAATAGAAAAGAAAATACCCGTCTAACATTTTACCGAACCTCTGTTTACTTATAACAAAGTTAGCATGTTTTGCAGAACCACTGAAGTATTATTGCAGATAGTTTGCAAGTTTTTGCATTGCAACTTCAAGATCAAGAGAACACAACTATTATAAATTTTAGGATATTGCTACAAAGTATATGAATTAGCATTATCTTAATTTTCCTTGAACTTTGTAACAAAATGCAGCCAAAGTTCTTACAAAAGAAAATTCCTATTGCTGTCTTAAAATGGGAGCATAGTTAAACTTCTAACTTCTGCAAACTATAAAAAAATTAACAAGAGTAGCTACTACCACATACTACAGGGGCAACAAAAAAAAAAGTTAAGTAGCTATTGTCGCAGTGGTAAGCAAGCAGCCTAATAACAACAAAAACAAATCTTATATAAGATGAGATATCACATGCCTTCCATTATCAGATATGAAACCCTGATGCCAGATTGGGGTGACTTGGAACCCTTCCAAAACACGCTTAGAAAACTCCTATAACCATTAATTATCAATGAGAATCCTTTACATGTTACAAAACTTTAAGAGAACAAAACAATGAGCCAGCAGAAATATCAAATATCAGGTACAAATAGGAGAATGAGAATTCACATTAACCGATCATTATTTATTATATATAGCAGTATGGAAAGGTAAAATCGTAACAGGTATATAAATCAATGGAAACACTTCTCCTAAACGAGAAGCACTTTTAATTGATGGGATACTTTTAATTGACAAAATCAATGGGATACTTAATTGACTGAATCAATACATATATTGGCAACACATGTTCTCAAAAAGTATCTTCTCCTAAACAAGAAGCACTTATATTCTGGAATGATTGAAAGACAAGAAATTCAATGAAGTTGAAGTGTGAATAAATCATATTCCCCTATGAAGAAGTTAACACTATACCAAACCTAAGAAAGTAGACTAAATGTTTAAATCAGACATATGTCCACTACTATTGAAAATGACGATGTTGCACTTGAGGAAATAGCAAATGAATTATCATCGAAAAAATGTAATGTATGAACAAAAACGAGAGAAGCACCACAGCAAGAAAATAATGTTTCCGCATTGTGTTCCCTTCCCTAGCTAAACAAGATATGGAGCAGCTGAGCTTATGTCATTCAATGTGTTTTCATAAAGCCATAAAGCATCTACCTGAGGGGGGACCTCCCCTTGTGGTGGAGTTGAGTCGTTACTGGGAATGAAAGTGTTTCCCAGCGCTAGTTCATGCCTACCTATGCGAATGTAGCTTGTTAGTTGGGAATTAAGCAAACAGTGATGGGACATTAACTACGCACAGAAAACTAAGGTCCAGGAGAGCAAAAAAAAAGCAACATTAACTACACACAAAAAACTGAAGGAACTATTTTTTACACGAAGACCGGTTTGCCACTGTGATGGTTTTAATATGCCATCTATTTAGTTTGCAATTATTAACCACTCTATGAAAAAAAAAGAATGCATGAAGTTGATCTTATATTTATTGCAGCAATACAGCAACTTGCAAACTGCTACTCTCAACCCAGGAGGACCTTGGTCCATGGTCCACCCACCAAGTAGGTAGTCCTTAGTCACTACCATCAAGGTAGTCATACAGCTTGATATGGTAGTTTACATTCAAAGCATAATTTGCTTTAGCATAGGTTTTCAACCAAGAGTAGTTTTTTGTCTCAAGAAAACACTCGCTCCGTTTCATAATATACATCCAACCCAATCATGGACCAAGAGCACCAAACTTACGAAAATTTAATGAAAATGAATGCATGTGTGCCTATTGAAATCTGTGCTACAATTGTTTAACATATCTTTCAATAGCTAGGCCTAGCTTTGCTCGATGAACAAAAATCGTGGAACGAACCTTCCTAAAAATGGACAAATATTGCGAAATGGAGGTTACCATTGCATAATTCTCACCATGTTTTACAATTTTTTTCTGGAATACAGGTTTTACAATTTTTTTCTGGAATACAGGTTTTACAAATATTCACATCAGAAACCAGTGGTTTGCGCTGTGGTTACTTTGGCAATGTCTAAAATGTCATTGTGATGTGACAGGAAGTCGTAATCAATGTGCAATAAAAAAAGGGATATTTGGATCCATGCCATTACAAAATTTCAATTTTGGAAAAACACCACTACAATTCAGCTATTCGGAAATTTGCCATTACAATTCTTTGTTTCTCACAAAAATGCCACAAAATACGTATGAAGATTACTTAGGCCCAACTGCAGGTGTATACGAATACGTATACTTCATTGCAGCTCCTCTCCCCTATCGCTAACACGCGGACCCCACTTGTCACATTCTTCTTCCTCACAGCAAAATCAACCGCGACTCATCTTCTCCTTCCTGCACCCGCTCCTCAACCCGGCGCACATCGAGTCCCGCCGCGCCGTCACAGTCATCCGCGTCGCGCCGCCGCAGTCGTCCGCGCCGCGCGCCGCTCCCCGTCTCCGCATCTCACTGGGGCCGCCGTCATGTCACCATCACTCCTCGCGGGCATCCTCTTTGACCTCGTTGAGATCGGCGACAGCTCCCTCCGCGTTGCGCTGCTCTTCCGCTCCACGTCCGCCGTCGCCCCTGGCACCAGACCGACCTGTCCGCGTCCGCTATCGCTACTGTCCGCTCCGTGGGAGGGATCCCGTGTGAAGCCGCGGGCACCGAGGAAGTCAGCCGGCGGAGGGGAGCGCGATCGACGGGAGGGCCACCCGCGGGAAGTCGCGGCCGTGGTGGAGGGCCGCCGGGGAAGGCCACTTTGCCCACCCTACTCCCACAAGCTACCGGACATGGCTAGAGGTTGAAGGTGAAGCTGCCATGTGGGGCCCACATTTCAGCGAGTGGAGAAATGTCCATACGGAACATGCGTATACAAGTACGGTTTGACAGTGAACCCAAGTGGCTCAAAACAGTAGAAAATGGCATGGATCAGACACAGAAAGAGTTGTAATGGCAAATTTCCGAATAGCTGAATTGTAGTGGTGTTTCTCCAAAGTTGAAAAATTGTAATGACATAGATCCAAATATCCCATAAAAAAATGTCTGGTGCCATAGTAACTAACTGGGTTGTGCATGGACCACAGCAATCAGAAGTTCAAAGTGGCCCTAAGTTGTTTATCTGGAATGCATCATGGGATGTCCAGAACTAGTATCATGAAGACTTCTGATTTTTTGTGGTGGCTAACCTGGTACATGGCTATGTTGTTGCAGGAATTGGACCATGGGACATTGAAACCACACCTCTATCCAAGACACTGTTACAAAATTCAGTAAACTAGGGTAGGAACATTAACTTGAATTTGGTGAAGTTCATTGCAAATTTGCAAGAACACTTCCGTTTGGCACCTTTTTCTACATGCCACAAATTTATGAACCATGCCAGTATATTTGTAACTAGAGTTTTATCAGAGTGTGAGACAAAAAAGGCAGCAAAGCACAAAGACTCAAAGAGGCTGAACAAGAAGCTTACTTCCCCAAAAGTCGTTTGATTTCTCGGAGAACTGAAATATGTACTTATCATCGGCGCCAAGGATTTGTGCTCCCACCCCGGTAAAGCGTTGGCCGTGCACCAACTTGTCCAGACCGCTCATCCCATCACGGAACACCGGGTTCTCAACAGAGTACATGAAGCAGAAGCTCTGCCTGATCTCGGGTATGGCCACCTTGAAGTACCATCCTTCAAAGAAAGGCCTGGTAGTGCCGTCAAAGTGGTACCTGCAAGATGAATTCACTACGCTTAGGTACTCCAGTTCAGCCTCCCAGGTCTCTGAAGTAACAGCACCGAAGATGATAAGGTAAGTGCAAATAAATAAATAAATAAATAAACTGGCTGAAAAAAGGGTAACAGAGTATCAGCGTGGGGATAATATAAGCGCTGTTGACCGGATATGAATGGCGATTTGAGGCTCCGAATCGGCCATGTTGGTGCAAGGATGTATGCACAGCATCAGCATTTAAATCTGGGGCGAAGATCACATAGTGGCCCGTCGGACCCAATCGAAAAACTCTGGATGGGCGGGGCGGGGCGGGGCGGGGCCGCCAGAGCGAGCTCCCGCTGGTCGGCCGGAGTTAATCCTCCCGATCCGGACTCCGGCGGCAACAGCGAACAACAGACCCCCGGGAGTCGTGGCGTCTTACCCGCTGTGCGGCGTCCGGAGCGGCCGGTCCTTCGGCGTGGGCGCGTAGACGGGCGCCGCCGCCGACGACGATGAGGGGGAGGAGGAGGAGGAGGAGGCCGCCAAGCCCGCGGCCGCGCGCGCCGGGAGATGGACGCGGCGGTGGTGGCGGGGAGCCGGCGCCACTCCCGGCACGGCGGCGGTGGCGGCGACGGCAACGGCGAGGTTCATGGTTGAGTGGTGCGTCGCCGTGTCCGCGGGCTCCGTCCGGGAGCGGCCACGAGGGCGGGCACGGGGTTTTTCTATTTGGTTTCATCGCCTCGTGCGTCGTGTCGCGCGGAAAGCGTGGTGCGGCCACGTGCTCCGTGCGACCGTGCCTGGATGAGATGAGAGTGGACCGGCTCCGATGCCTCCACGGCGGTGCTTTTTTTTTAATTAGAAGAACATGTATTGATCTTAGCGCATTACACCAGTCTGTTTACAAACAGGACTCGAAAGAAAAGCAAAATTATAAAGAAGTTCAAACCTTCTGTTCATCTTCCTCGAAGCCTTCAGCGATCCGTTCGTCGCCGCCGTCGAAGCCACTTCCCAATCGTCGCCAGGCACCAGAGCCAAACTCCACAAAGTGGAGGCCGCAGAGGAGGGCTTACTGCTAGGCAAATCAGCCGAGTACGCTGCCTCCCAGGCGCATCGGCCAACTCCAGTACCCACGACGCATCCTTCGCTTCCACCACCGGCAACCCGAGCAATGCTCAGATTTCCTCTAAAGATCATCTTCCTTGAGATTAACAGGGTCAACAACATCATCACCTGGAAAAGACGACGATGTGCCGGCCCTCGACTCCTGGACAGGTCTCCCCAGCCTCTCTGTTGACGTCGGAGTAGATCGCCATCGGAGAACGGAAGAAGCTGGGAGAAATTATTCCTCTGCAACGCCGTCGCTTCCGCATCGCCGGCGCCGTCAGGAAAACCAAGCCGTAGAGGAGCCACGCTCCACCGGCAAAACCTAACTCCACCGCCGAGCATCGGCGGCGAGCAAACCCTAGACCTAGAAGGACTCGATTGAGGACTCGATCTACTAAAGGATGGACCCCCGCCCCCCTTTGCCACCGGCTTGAAGGCCGGCGACGAGGAGGAACGGGGGCCAGAAACCTGGCGGCGGCGGCGACGGCGAGCCCGGCACCCGCGGGGCGTTCCGCCCGTGTCGCCTGGCGGCGACGCGGGGGACGGTTCGGTCTGTTGGCGTGCGAGTTTGTCTGGCGTTGGGGTCTGCTCTCTCGTTCTCTCCTCCCCCGTGGCGGCGGACGGACGGCGGACGGCAGGACCCATTTCGTTGGGTCCAGCTGTTCGCTGTTGGGCTCACGGCCCAGTATAATCAACTTGGGTCCCAGTTTGGCATAACGGCCCAGTATTTTCAGCTGATGGGCCAACTTTTGCCCGCGGAATTCCATTTCTTCGGGAAGATATTTTTTTACGTAGCTTCGATTCGTGCTCAGCATTTCGAATGGCTCAGATTCATGACGGGGGCACGGCAAACCAAGCAAGAGTTGGATATATTTATTCTTATTTTTATTTTTTTTTCGAATTACATAGTACATCGGAGACACTCGCAACGCACGCACACTTATCCCTATAAACACACACGCGCAAACCCTACCCTTAGGAGTATCTTCGAAGACTGGGCCGACAAATCCTCAAGATTGACGAAGTCACCACAGGCGCCTCGCTGTCGACAGGAACGTCGCCTACCACTGAAAGCACAAACGCTGTTAAATCCTGAGAAATTCGCTCCCACGGGGAGTCGAACTCAAGACCTGAGATGCTACCGGAGCTCCTGTAACCACTAGGCTACATACCCTTTCGCATTCTTATTTTTATTTTTTAAAATCAACATTCGGATTATACTAATTCAACATTTCAATATATATGTTCAACATTCGTAATATATTGCATCAACTTTCCAACATAAAATTGTTGGACTATTTTATTAGAATCGTTGAGCTAAGTTGAAAACATGTTGAATCAAGTATTTTTAAATGTTTGCATTGTATTTATATTAGCTTGCCTGTTCTAGCCTCTTGGACAGCGGCAACGGGCAATAATGTTGAAATTGTTGAATCACTTCATTTAGGTCGTTGAATAAAGTTTAAACAAATGTTGAATATAGTATTTTTAAATGTTGATTGTATTCATTCTAAAAAAACCTAGAGAAGGTCCAAAAGCTAAAGTCACAAAGCACGTGGAGCGCATGAGAAAAAAAATCCTATCTCAATAGCCGGGCGCAACAAATAAGGATGAGGAAGTATGAAAGACATGTGTTAATTAGGGTTAATGGACTTCTATAGTTATTACAATGCTTACTGAACTTTTGAAAACTACATACGACCAACAACAAATACTCTCTCCGTTCTTAAATATATGACATTTAGGACAACCAAACTAGTTTATTTTTGAACTAGTTTGATTGTCCTAAACGTCATATATTCAAGGACGAAAGTAATATAATACAAAGTAACAAATCGAATGCCACATAGATTAATATTTTTCATGAAAAAAAAGGTAGATATGTCACCCGTAGATGGCATGGACGTTGACTTGGTTGTTAACAATGATAGGTGATGTGGATCATGATTAGAGCAAGTATTATGAGGGTGAATCAGCAGGCGACTAAGGAATCCACATCAACCTATTCCGACGTGGAGGATAGAGAAAATTGGAGAGAGAACAGAGCTGTCGTTTCCGGAATCGCTCGCTCAAAGCGGGCGCATGCGACACACGCAGTTAGGATTGGCTACTGCCTCTGCCCACACCAAGGAATCGCATTAATTGAACATGGGGCCCGCCACTACTGCTAGATAGCTCGGATGAGGTGGCGCGTGAGTCGCCGGCGAGTGAGCGACTTTACTAGTCTTGCTCTTATGATGTGGACATTTACATGGAAGATGACGTTGGTACTGGCATGTTCATGATGACGTGGATACTATACCCACATAACTGCTTACGTGTATGCTGACATGGACGATGACTTTGCATTCACTACTAGGGAACTAAGCATCCGTTCATGTAGTTTTCAGATTAGTACCAGTTATTTTGGCATCTAGTACTAATGTGGGCATTAGTACCAGTGGGAAGGGAGAGCCCCGACACCCCCTCCCCTGTTGACCCACACTAGGACCGGTTCATATTACGCAACGGTACTAATGTAGACACATTAGTACCGGTGCGTAATATGAGCCGATCCTAATGTGATGTAACATCCCGCAATTTTATTACGGAATGTTAATAGTAAAAATGCGGATTTAAAAAATTTTGGTGATTTATTTGGGTGCTTGATAATTTAATTAAGAATGTCTTCTAAATTCTCTCCTAAATTCCTAGATTTATTTTTGAGCTAATTAAAATTTTCTAGGAAATATAAAATGCTAGTGTGAGAACCTTGGAGTTTATTTGGATTTATTTTGGATTTATTTGTGTGTTATTCAAATTTGAATTCATATTAGAAAAGGGCTTAGAATTAAAAGAAAAGGGGAAAGGATCTTAACCTTGCTGGGCCTCGAGTTCAACTGAGAAAGTCCACTCCAGGCCCCTCTTCTCTTTTTCTCAACCCAGCCGCGCACCCTGCACTCTCCCGGCCTAGCGAAAACGCGGCCCAGCAACGCTGCCAGCCCACACGCGCGCGCCCCGTTCTTTCCTCTCGCTGACGCGCCGGCCCCACGCGTCAGGCCGCCACGTCGACGTCGTCTTCCTTCTCCTTTTCCCCGTTTCCCCTCTCTGTTCCGCGCCGCGGCCAATCCGACGCCTGCCACCTCGGCGCCGCTCGCCGTACGCGCTCGTGGCCGAGTCGTGGATGCGCGCCACCTCGGCTACACCCCATCCGACCGTTCGCTGCCCTCCGCGCCGCCTATAAAACCTACCGCCGTAGCCGCGCCCTAGACCTAATCCGCCCTGGGGTATTTCCCTGTTCCGCCGCCCCACCAGAAGAAGAAGGAGAAAGGGGAGGAGAAGGAGGTGGGGAGGCCGTCTGTGGGATCGCCGCTGACGCCGTGAAGCCGGAGGCCGCCTGTGGAGCACCCGTTCGCCGCGAAACCCCGTACCGCGCCGTTCGCTCTGCTTCCCCTGCTCCAGCTCGCCGCGCCGCCGTCCTGCTCCGCGCCTCTTCACCGCCGCTCTTCCCTTCGACCAGAGGTCATCAAGTGAGCCCGTCGTCCTCCTCTCGCCTGTGTGAGCCGGCCTTCGCGCCGAGGGAGAAGAAAGGCCCCGCCTTGACCCTGTGCTCGACCTCGCCGCACCGCGCCGCCGCCGCTGACTGCCGTCGACTGTGTTGCCGGCCTTCGTGCCGAGCCTTACGCCTGCAGGTGCCGCTGCCTTCACCGACGCGTGCGCGCTCACCGCCTTGACCTGTTCCTTCCCCTGTGTGCACGCCGGAGACCCCCGCTGCCCTGTTCGCCGCGCCGCCGTGGCCTTCGCCGCGCCGGTTTGCCTTGTGCACGCGCGAGCAGGAAGAAAAGGCAGCGCCTTTAGGGCCTCTCCGTGCACGTCTCATCGCCGGCATCGCCGCACACACGCGCGTCATCGCCTCGCCACAGGGCCTTGCTCGTTGTTGGCGTTTCTTAATGTCACCACTAGTTGTACACCTAGAGGGAGTGAATAAGAACGACCGGGTATACCGCAAGCGCACGGAAATACCGCTGTAGCACTTCCCCAAGGAAGGAGAGTATTCCAAGGGTATCGAATCCAAGGAACGGTGAGCACTATCTCCTACTCTAGTATGGATGATCCAATGACACAACTCTGATGGATAGGATAGGTAGAAAGGATCTGCTCGGACCGAGCGCAGAGTCTAGTTACGTTCTCTCAGGTATAACACTCACTTAGGGCACCAAACACAAGGCCTTTGTGCTGGCTCGAGCCCAACTCGGTACGCGACGTAAGAGGGTTGACAAAGGGTCCAACAGGCTGTCACCACTGCGGCCTACCTCTACGCTACGATCGTACGTGGTCTTCGAAGGATAGCTTATGGTCCAGACACCTCGTCTACACCACTCACTATTCCTACGAATCCGCGAGAGAGATACTGGCACTAGCTCAAGGTATGCTCTATCACTCATGCAAGATCACGAATGCACTTTGATCTAACTAGAGACATGCAGGAGCTTCACTTTACTCTAATAGACAAGCTAGCAAACTAGATGCAAACTTATGATCTAAGTCTACTGGATCGAAAGGGTTGTGTTCGAAGAACACAAGCCTCTAAACCAAGAACAAACGAAGAACACAAGAACAAAGCAACTAAGCATGCATACGACTTTAGTCTAAATAGGAAATATTGAAATACTCACTTTAGTCTAGTTGAAGAACAAAGGCACCGCTGAGGATCGTTCTTGAGGAAGATGTCATGAACATGACATGGCCCCAAGCCTCCCACCTCACTTCCTAGCACTAATCCTATACAAAGAGCTCTCCTCTCCTAAAGAGAGAGGCTCCAAGCCAAAATGAAGAGGAGGAGGAGGAGAGTGTGTTTCAAAATGGAGCCCCTCCCCTCCTATTTATAGAGGAGGGAGAAGCTTGCTTCGGGGCTCCAAGTGCCCCTAAATGCCCGGAACTGCAACCAGGAGTCAATCAGGAGATGACACGTGGAGGGCCTAGATCAGCTGAACCAAGGTCGGTTCGGCCGATCTAGGGTTCGGCCGAAGCCTAGGTGCCACGTGGCACTGTGTGCTTCTTCGTGGTGGCTGACTGGTGGGCCCTGGTGCCTCTCCTTCGTGCATGCCAAGTTTCCCGACGGTTTTGGGGGATAAGTGGGCCCTTGAATCCATGTGATGTACATGTGGCGCTTCGTGATTCGTCAGGCTTGCCTCTCTTGGATTGATGACGTCAGTGATCCAGGGGAATCCTAGGTGGCATCCCCTCATTGGCTGGACTTGAAGTGCTTGGATCAAAGACTTGTGCTTTTACTTCTCTTTCTAGTGTTGTTCACCTGTATTTGCATAATCACCAACACTTGTGGAAATGATTAGTTTAAGCCCTATTCTAGTGTCGATGATCTTTTTCCATGCCAAAAGGTACATGTTTGACGGGTAAGAAGTGAGTGAAAATCAGCCGTCAACAAATACCCCCACACTCGACCTTTGCTCGTCCCGAGTGAAGGGAAGAACAAGATCAGAGTGAGACATGATATCCAAAGGTATGGAACGAGCATAAGAGATATTCCAAACCATACCTTGCACTTGTGAACTCTGATGTGTCTATCATGCTATCTTGGGTAATTAAGGAATGGAACAGTCATGAATCAAATCACTCCTGTTCATCATGTTAGGTAACTTGGGGTTTTGCAATATTTTCAAAACAAACCTTGCTTAGCTTCTCATTTGATTCTCTCAGATCGTTCAATGTGTATATGTCCTCACCAAGGCATTAGATTGCCTTTCTTCACCCTACTTCTAATGATGGCTATATGTGGAGCTCAGGGTAGGATAAAGGATAAGGCATACTTGCATCACATATATTTCAAAGTCAAAAACTAGATCCACAGAGAAAATCAATTCATACGATCAGATCAAGATGTGCACGTGTATGGGTATGGTAAGGTGGATACTAGGCCCGGAATGGGTCCTAGATATTACCATACATATATGATGAAAGCTGAGGTTGATGGTAAGGTGGACACTAGCCCCGGAATGGACACTAGTTATTACCATCAAAATTATGGAACTCCTTTTTGCATGATCTCATCTCTCCCCTATTTCTCCTTTATTTTGGACATGGGCTATTTTTCTTTTCTTTCTCTCTTCTTTTTTTTCATCATCATGCTTTGAGCATGTGTCTCTTTTTCTTTTCATAGCCCATGTCTCTTTTTGAAGGATACTTTTGGAGAGAGATGTCACACCACATATGGAGCTTTTATTTTTATGAAAGGGATGAATGATACAATGCTAATTTCTAGTGTAGAAGCATAGCAAGGGGAAATAGGTGGTGTGCACATGAATCTTGATCATGAAAGTAATGAAGAGAATTCTCACAAGGGTCACAGAATTTGACAAAGCTCAAAGCAATAACAAGCAGCATATGATTGTAAGGTTTTTAACTAAAAACATCATATGGCTCTAGTAGGACGGTGGCAAATCAAAGAGGAGCTTTGCAAAGGGTTTTCAAGTTTTCAAATAAAATTCCCAAGCACTCAGACATTCAGAGCGAAGATCATATCATCAAACCATATCACAAACACCAGCTACTTAGATGAGCATGAGTTCCCTATAATGATATTTGTTCACAAGCATCAAGATAATGAGTAAGGAATAAAACATATGCAAGCCAACCACAGGAATCATGTATATCATAGGAAATTACCTCATGAGTGTGTTATAAAAGATTGATCTCAAGATTCAAAACAACTCAAAGGTATGTGGAAATGAGATAGGGAAGATTGCGTACCTCGGGTCCTTCTTTTTATTCTGCTGGGTGGGGATTTCCCCCACACTGTCTTTTCCTAAGAAATGAAAATAAGCTAAAAAGGGATAACGAAGATAAAGGAGAGAGGACTTACCTTTTGTTGGGCACGCTCTTACTTATTTTACCCATCCTCGATGAAGTTGATCACTTCATATTCGTTATTGTCCGGCTCGAGGAAGATTTTCAATCGATGGCCATTCACTTTAAAACAGTTGCCTTCATCATTTTGCAGAGTGATAGCTCCATGAGGAGCCACCTCCACTACTGTGAATGGTCCTTCCCATTTGCTGCGCAATTTCCCTCTTCCGAATAGCTTGAATCGAGAGTTGAAAAGTAGCACTTTATCACCTGGTGCAAATTCTTTTTTCTTGATCTTCTTATCGTGCCACCTCTTGGTCCTTTCTTTATAGATCTTTGCACTGTGATAGGCTTCTCTCCATTCTTCCAATTCTGCTAACTGCTTTTGCCTGTTTCTTCCAGACTTCAGGAAATCCAAATTGAACCTTTTGATTGCCCAATGAGCTTTATGCTCCACTTCCACTGGTAGATGGCACGTCTTTCCGTATACCAATTGATATGGGGACATTCCCAGTGGAGTTTTGTAAGTTGTTCGATAGGCCCATAGGGCATCATCAAGATGCCTCTTCCAACTTCGGCCAGCCTCCTGTATTGTTTTCTGTAGGATATTCTTGATCTGCTTATTGGACGTTTCTACTTGGCCATTAGTTTGGGGATGGTACTGTTGACGGTGGAAATTCACCATTTCCAACCCTCAATATTCTCACATAAATGGGGGCATATGCATTATTTACTAGCATTTAGGTTTGAATAATGTAGTTCCACTTGTCCTTGGAGATTATTTGTATGTAGGTGATTTACCCTTAAAAGAGATGGAAACTCCACTTCTATGAAGAAACCATGCCAACTCAGCTGAGGAGGTGGCTGCCACCAAGGGAAACATGGCAATCCACGTCATCGATCCAGGGGAGGCACTCACCAACGAATCAGAGGACGCCACATGGACTTCACATGGATCAAAGGGCCCACCTTGGATACCAAATCAAGCCATGCACCGGGGATGGATCAGAGGGTCCACAGGGTAGCTACTCAGAGGAAGCACACCAGGTGGGGCCACCCTAGGGGGTCGGTCGATCCTAGGATCGGCCGAATCGACCTAGGGGCACCCATCTGGTCCCTCCACATGTTGGCTCCTCATTGGTCCATTGCTTCACTCCTGGGTGTTTAGGGGCCATTTGGGCGTCCGAGCAAGCCTTGTCTTCCTCTATAAATAGGAGGGGAGGGGCTCCCATTTCTCACACACCACTCTCATTCTCCTCTCACTTTTAGTTTCCAAGGCTAGGGGGTAGACTAGAGTAGCTCTTCTTCAGGTTCCAAGTCCTCTTGGAAGTTTAGGTATGAGTTCTCTTTTATCTTTATTTCTTTGTATGACTTTGATCTACTTCAGTTATTCAGCTATTTCATATAAAGTCATGGTAGATCATATTCTTGATATGTTCTTGAGTTCATCCCATGTTCATCATTTAGAGGCTCGTGTTCTTCATGAACACTACCTTTTGATCCACTTGATGAGTGATAAACTCCTTCCTTATGTGTTTGTTCATAAGTTAGAGGCTCGTGTTCTTCACGAACACGACCCTTTGATCTTGTTGATTAGACATAAGAGAGTTCATATCTGTTCCTATGTCTAGCCTTAGTTGATCTTGTTAGATGGCATGAGAGTGTTGCATGGGGTCTGTGTTCAAGCTACAGTACTCGGTCTAGTTGACCAGTCTTCTGGTGGCTCTCACCCTGGGTCACAATAGCCCGGGCCGGGTGAAGTCTAGCAGCAACGTAGGCATGGTGCCTGGGTTGTCTGGCTACGATAGTTATGAGCATACCCCCCGTAATGAGAGGTCGGTCCTCAGGTGGTGACAGCCCTGTTGGATCCTAGGGCAACCTCCGCGTTGGGGTACCTGCTGTAGGAGTCTAAAGTCTAGTTTCGCAGAGTGCTGGTCGTCGCAGGCTAGCTCCCCGTTTGTACCTGGGTGCTGAACCATGTTTCCCTCATGCAATACTCATACCCATATCTTGTATCTTCTAGCTTTGTATGTTTAGTACATTAGAACCTAGAGCTAACTCGTATGTTCCCCCTAAGCCGTAGTGTGCTAGAGTAGAGGTAAATTTGAGGTGTGTGTGTCAAACTACCCCTATTATCTTTTATCTTACCCCTGCCTTTGAGTGTGTTGTTCCCTATATCTATCTCTTGGTTTACATTCAGAGCAAAAGCATAAGTCTAAGATATCCGCCATTGCCTTCCTTGGATTCGATACCCTTGGAATACTCTCTTTCCTTGGGGAAATGCTACAATGGTTTATCTGTGCGCTTGCGGATTCGTTCATGATCGTTTAGATTAACCTATGGCAAGTCTCGATGTTCACGCTAACTGCGCCATTAGTTGTGACATTGGGAAATGCCAACAAGCATTTCTATCACCGACGCTAAGGATGGATTCCAAATCTGTTCTTAAGTGATCGACGTTTAGAAATGTCAACAGGTACGGAGTGGCAACGCTGTGTTGGATCCCTTGATTCTTCAGGAATCTTCTGAAATCGGTATCAGTGAAGTGGGATCCCCCATCACTGATTACCATCCTTGGAATGCCGAAATGAGGGAATATCACCTCCTTGAACATCTTCTTGGAATGTCTGGCATCGGCCGACTTGCAGGCTATGGCTTCTACCCATTTTGACACATAGTCGACTGCCACCAAGATGTATTCAGCTCCATCGGACTTTGGAAACGGGCCCATAAAATCGATACCCCATACATCAAAGAGCTCCACTTGCAGATTATCATGTAAGGGCATTGCGTCTCTGGCAGTAATTCCTCTGTGCTTCTGGCAAGCTTTGCATTTTCGGATGAAATTCCTTGTGTCATCATACATAGTTGGCCAGAAGAACCCACTTTGCCATATCTTCGCATGTGTACGATAAAGTGCCATAGTGGCCACCGTAAGGTCCGGAATGGCACTTCTCAACGATTTGTATTCCTTCATTATGCGGCACACATCTTCTTAACAACCCATCAGCACAGACTTTATAGAGGTACAGATCATCCCATATGTGTTTCTTTGCCTCATGCACCAGTTTCTTCTTATCGGCTCTAGGGGGTACGTACCCTGTCACCAGATAATTTACAATGTTTGCATACCAGGGGTTACTATCCGTGACCTTCAGCAACATGTCGTCTCGTAGAGAGTCATTGATAGGTGCTTCCTGCAGGTTAGTAATACGCATACGAGACAAATGATTTGCAACAGAGTTTTCTACTCCCTTTTTATCTCTTATTTCTAAATCAAATTCTTGAAGGAGCAGAATCCATCTAATCAGGCGGGGTTTAGCATCTTTCTTAGTGAGCAGGTATTTAAGAGCAGCATGATCAGTGTAAACTATTACCTTGGCTCCCACCAAGTAAGATCTAAACTTATCTATGGCAAAGACAACAGCCAGGAGCTCTTTCTCAGTAGTAGCATAATTCAACTGAGCTCCTGTCATGGTTTTGCTAGCGTAGGCTATAGCATGGTGTTTCTTATCCTTAGTTTGGCCTAAGACGGCCCCTACAGCGTAGTCACTAGCATCACACATGATCTCAAAAGGCAGCGTCCACTCGGGAGGCTGGATAACTGGGGCAGAGATGAGTGCATTCTTGACGGTAAGAAAAGATTCCATACATTCCTCTGTGAATTCGAAGGGCGCATCCTTGGCTAAGAGGTTGGTAAGGGGTCTAGCTACTTGTGAGAAGTCCTTGATGAACCGTCGGTAGAACCCAACATGGCCGAGGAAGCTACAGATGCCCTTGACATTTACAGGAGGAGGAAGCTTTTCTATTACCTCAATCTTGGCACGATCCACTTCTATCCCTCGTTCGGACACCAGGTGTCCTAACACGATGCCCTCTCGGACCATAAATGTCACTTCTCCCAATTTAGGACTAAGTCCTTCTCATGACACCTTTGCAAGACCCTGTCTAAATTTCTAAGACATTCATCGAAAGTTTTACCATAGACAGAGAAATCGTCCATGAAAACCTCCATGATTTGCTCAATCATGTCTGAGAAGATAGACATCATGCACCTTTGAAATGATGCGGGCCCATTGCACAACCCGAAAGACATTCTCCGATAGGCATAGGTTCCATAAGGGCAGGTGAAAGTGGTCTTGTTCTGATCATCAGGGTGGATAGGGATTTGATGGTAGCCAGAATACCCATCAAGGAAACAGAAGAATGAGTGATTCGCCAGCCGCTCGAGCATCTCGTCGATGAACGGGAGCGGAAAGTGATCCTTCTTCATAGCCTTGTTCAGCTTCCTATAATCTATGCACATCCTCCACCCTGTGGGAAGGCGTTGAGCAATCTGTTGACGCCTTTCAGGGTCAACAAGCAAGAGCACGCGAACGGACCGAAGAGCAAGGTCACCGTCGGGACCGGTCAGACCGGTCAGGCGCGCCGGTCAGACCGGTGACCTAGGGTTTGCCTAACTCGAGCGTTCGGGAGGGTAATTACCACACTTACGTGATAGAGGATGGCTAGGCTTACGAGCAAACTAGCAAATAGATAATTAACGCACTTACGTGGCGAAGAACGACTAGTTTACGAGCAAACTAGCAAAGGCCGTCGAAGCTCTCGCCCGGGAGGGACCCCGTCAGGGCGTGGACGTCGTCGGCGTGCCCTAGGTCGACCAGCAGGCCCTAGGATGTCATCTCAAGTCATGGAGATCAAGAGACAAGAAGCATGGAGGTTGGAAAAGGGTGTTGAGAGGGTAAAAAGTAGATGTAATGGATAGATTCGATTGTCTTCCCACTCAATCGGCCGTGCCCCTTTATATTTATAGGGAGGGGAGGTCTTGCCCCGCAAGAAATCCTTTTACAACTCGAAATTCGCTAGGACTCCTCAATTCTACTCGGACTCGGGGTCCACCGGTCAGACCGGTCAGGCCCACCGGTCAGACCGGTGTGGCCGTTGCCGGATCGACTACAGGACGCCCGACCGGTCAGACCGTCGAGGGACACCGGTCTGACCGGTAGCGTCAGTCTGATCGGCTCTGTGCCAATTTTGGGTGCGAACATATGCCCCCCTGTTTCTTGGTAAAGCTTGCGTACCAAGAAATACTTACCAGCCCCAAAACTGCACAAGAATGATATTGAGCACAAGTGTAGCAAACAAGTTTTTTCTTTTTAAGGACGATAGCATCTATCGGCCATACTACTTGATTTTGTCCAATATGAAGATTTCAACTTGTAGCTGCCATTTATACACATTGTGTGAGTGAAACAAGCCTGAGTACACACTCCCTCGGCTTTGGATGTTTGAAATATTATTTCAAAATCATTCTCACACCTGTAAGTTATTGTGAATGCATAAAGTGACCAAATTGCTATAATGTCAATTGGTCTTTGCAATTCTCCTCAAATCGACAATGAAGAATGATAGAACAATTTAATATTGCATCCACAAGTTATTCCGACCAGAAAGAAATAAAGTCAGTAATCAGCTCAAGAAGTGAATATAACACAATTACCTTGTAATTGATGATAGCCGGATTACTCATGAACCATCTTTGTTTGTTCTTGACTTAATCCTTCCAATATATATCAGATTATATTAACAGTCACCAACAAACTTTCTCCAAGTATCAATCTTGGCTTCAACAAATTTTGAAATCTGGACAGCCAAACCAACAGCCACACCGGTCAGACCGGTGACAAGGATCGGTTAGACCGGTCACTGACGGTCAGACCGGTCGAGGTGGCGGTCAGACCGGTCCGTTCAGGATGTGCTCTTTGATTACTAAACATCGGCCCTTTTTCATGAAAAAGGTCTTTCAGACACCATAGCCTGATGTTCACTATTTTGAGAGTACTAATCCTGAATTCTCATGTCTAGATAAAATAGATGTTATAAAATTAAGATAACCTTCTAGACATATACCAAGAAAAATATATATAGTGACTCATTTAATGTAAATACTTGTTGCACCTCTGGTAATGAGCCACTAAATGCCTTTGCATGATTCTACCACTATCAATCCCCGAATCCAGCCTGAATATAAAAATTCACATTCGGCTTGTTAATTGAGGTTAAATATACCAACCAGCTAAAAATCTCAAAACATTATTATTTGGTGAAATAAGGACAACACCAACATGTTGAGAAATCTTGCAAGGCGATTTAGTAAATAGAAACTCCATAGTGATAAATTACTCTTTTTGCTTAAGTCTTGCCCCCCGAGCACTTAAGGCACCAAAAAAGGTTATAAGCAACCTATTATCGGGAAGCTATCACTTTAGGATGACGATCTAAGAGATTCATCGGCCACGTATGTTGTCAAAGACGATAATTCAATATCATCCATAAAGAATTCATCCATAAGAATATGCACAACCGAAATAATAGAGTAGAGATATATAAATTCAGAAATTAAAACCATCTCTAAGAACTAAATATTTCGGCTTTTGCAGATTAATCAATATGCATAGTAATTTGGTGATAACCCTCTATGATATAAAGATGATCCATGTGGAACCCAAGAACCAAAATAAGAGTATGAGAGATAATCAAGCATATCTAAGGACGAATTCCAAAACATAGGCATATGTGGCATTTGTAAAGCAAATGGACTAGGAGATGACCAATAATTTTGATGATTTGGTGCAAACCTCAATTTTGAAGACCGTCTCTCATATCTTTTCTTCTCCTTCAACTGCGTTGCACCTTTTGCTTGATCATTACCCGTGCCTTGAGTTCGAATGCTTCCTTTAGGAATCCATGCCATGCCTTTCTTCCTCAGCTCTTGAACACTAAGCTTTTGGAACTCCTTCTTCCACCAATTTGATAAACCAAGCGGATGGCTTGGCTTTACTTCATTTTTGGACAGCAGTGCTCCTCCCTTGTTTTTTGACCTCTTCAACTTCTTTTGCTTAGATTTGGCACTTGGAAAATCAACAACTGATTTTTCCCTCTCTTTGCCATTAGTAGCCGAAGCGCTCAACACATTAATCGGCTTTTTATTAACTGAATTCAGATCTGAACTTTTATCTGTGCGACCATCTCTTTTCACTTGGTAAACTTGCTTGATAACCTTTTTCTTGTTTTGAGCATTAGACCGATTTTTATATTCAAAACGGTCACTTTCAACATACGGCTGCCTTGCACGTGATGGTCGCCTTGGAGTTGCATACTCAACATGATATGGTCTGAAATATGAAGGAATATGTGCCCATGAATCACTCCACCCCCATGATGAATAAGGATGAGCACTAGTGGGATATGGAGCATATGAAACCGGCATTGATGGCTCAAAAGGAGAATATGATGCTGCTGATTGAAAACCCTTTCTTTGCCGATTCCAATTCCCAGAATTACGATTAGGAGGCAATCTTGATGATTTAACTTTATTTGACCGATTAGCACGCTTGGCCTCATTGTCTTTTTGATACTTAGCCAGAAGTTCATCAAAAGTAAGCTTCGGCCTTTTACCATTGTGCTTGACATGGTCTTTACCTCCATTAGCTACAGGATGTTCAGATTTGGACATCCCTGATTTTTTCACACTTGCACCGGTCAGACCTTTGGGCTGCACCGGTCTGACCGGTGGGTCACCGGTCTGACCTTTGGGTTGCACCGGTCTGACCTGTGACTCCAGAACAGGAAGAGTAACAGGTTCCTGTCTCGATGAAGAAAAATCCTTTTGCCCCCCAGTAAATTCTGTGATTTCGATAAGCTCATCGTCCTCGATAATTGCTTGATCTTGCAAGTCATGGACGATATCTTTCTCATCACTTGGGAGCTTTGAATCTTCCTCTTTGGCAATTAAATCCGGATCTTTGGATAAATCGGCTGATGCTAACCGATTTAATGATCCTTTGCCATCAAAACCAATTGTAGTCAACTGGTCATCCTCTCGTGTTTGAGCAAATCTCAATCGTCCAGTATCAATGGCCGATTGTATGAATTGACGAAAAATATTGCAATCACTAATATTATGATTAAAAGAATTATGCCACTTGCAATATTTTTGATCTTCTAACTCGGGAGGTGATGGACTAACTTTGTGATCAAAGAGTTTAATAAAATTATTCTCTAGCAAGATATCAAATAAATTATCACACAAAGTTAAATCAAAGGTGTACTTTATTTTATCCAACCGATGCTTTTGTGGAGAAGGCTTTAAGGCTAAGCAAACGAACAGTTCAGATTTCTCATCGACCCATTCGGCTATACCTTTCTTTGCACTTCTCATACCCGACGCTTTAGAGTTGATCACTATATTAGCGTCGGACTTCACAATGTCTTTCGGTTTTTGTTTCTTACTTTTAAATCCAGAATATCCATAAGTACACCATGAAGAGAAAAACTTTGACAATGATGATGTAGAAAAATTAAATGTCAAAGTATTTTTATGATCAACCTTTTTAATTTTAACAATGCATTGGCTGGTAGAATCTAAAGGCATGCTATCACTAACAAGTAAATCATCCTCAATCGATCTCTTAGAATTATTTATGATAGAATCACTAATAAATGAATTAACAGAAAATATATGATCTGATTGGGAATTACTTGTACAACATACCTTATCAAATACATTGGAGAGGTGAGGAACCTTGATGTGGATGATGTCGCATTTCTCCTCTTGACGGCAGCCCACAGTCATCCTCTGCCTGGACCGGTCAGACCGGTGTAGAGAGCCGGTTAGACCGGTGCCTCCAGGGTTGCTGGAAATCACCTTGTGTTGACATGCCAATGATCCCTTCTCGCCTCCTTTGTCTTGGTTTTCAACAGTTTGATGTTCTGAACTTTTCTCAGCCTGAACTTGTCGCTTAGTGGCATGATAATCACTAGTGAAATGTACGACAACTCCGGCTTCAGGAAAATCAAGCATAGCTGTTTCCTTTTGATTAATATGCTCTTCTACAGCTAAGCTCGACTCTTTAGATGCAATAGATTCAGAATGTACACCATTTGGTTTAGTTGTCATAATAACCGAACTATTGCTCAAATCTAAATCATTTTTATTTTTCTTGGAGATTGCTACTTGATAAAGAAAGTCGTATTGAAATTGTGCAAGAATCTGATCTAATTCTTGGCGCATCTCCTCAGGGAGGTCCTCTTTTCTGACTTCTTCATCTAAATACATGCTTGCTGAATTTTCATTAATTTGGCTATAGTTATGATGAACATTCGCAGCCAAATCATGATTATTAACATTTTCAATCGATGCTAAGAAAGTAGGTGCAACCACCACTCCATTAGTGATTTGTGAAGCATATAATGGTTGAGAATAACTGGCCAGATGGCTAAAATTAACATGGCCAATTTTCTTGTTTTGTTCTTTTATCCTTAATTCATATGCCATAGCTTTCACAAGCACTTCATCAAGTGAATTAAATTTTATATCTCTCAACCAATCTCTAAGGGATGATTTTAAACCTCTAAAAGCAAGATAAGCTAGATCTGAATCGGAAAAAGGTAAATTAAAGCACCGATTCTTTATTTCTTTGAATCGTTCTAAATAATTAAAAACCGATTCATTTCTACCTTGCTGAATATTATAGAGATCAGTTGCACATGATGTTTGAGAATAACTGGCCTGATGGCTAGAACTAGCATAGCCAATTTTCTCATTCACCGGCATGTTTTGTGATGTACTCACATATCCTGCCGATGAATAAATAGATGAAACACCTTGCTGAAAATTAGTAGAATTACTAGCATGTGGTGTTCCATAAGAATTGGCCAAACTCACCATGTTAGTTTGGCCTTGATACGTGTTAACCGACTTTTGAACTTGTTGTACAGCCGGTGTGTGAGTGTAATGTTGTATGTTGCTAGTATCATTAAAATTCAAAGCATGCATATTATTTGACAATGGCTTTTGCATATTAAATTCAGAATTATCATTTGCATAAATAAATCCATCTGAACAAGTATAAGCCGATGCAATATGCCTACTAGTATCAAATCTAGCAACATCAACATAAGGATTCATGGTACTTGCAAAATAACTATTAATATTAGACATAGGCAATGTATTTGCAAATTGTACCTTGGGCTCGTTGTAGATGAATTGATGCGAAGTATATGGATAGCCCGCCATAATAAATATTGATGCTTCAGATCTTGTAATATAGATAAATCCAGATATTCTCGAAAATCCAAGCAATCAATGACCAAAGTCTCGCTTCTCTTCTAGTCTTCAATATGTAGTAGCAAGCAAGACAAAACACAACGCAAACGGCTTGAGCAGCCTGATGCAATGTGACAATTATAGATGCAATCGGTCCTGAAAGACCAGATTCAACTACAATGGCGAATCAAAGTAATAGATCAAAAAGGCTAGGGATCGATAGAACGGTTTGAGCAACCTGATCTTTCTTCCCTAGTGGAGTCACCAATTTGTTGACGCCTTTCAGGGTCAACAAGCAAGAGCACGCGAACGGACTGAAGAGCAAGGTCACCGCCAGGACCGGTCAGACCGGTCAGGCGCGCCGGTCAGACCGGTGACCTAGGGTTTGCCTAACTCGAGCGTTCGGAAGGGTAATTACCACACTTACGTGATGGAGGATGGCTAGGTTTACGAGCAAACCAGCAAAGAGATAATTAACACACTTACGTGGCGAAGAACGACTAGTTTACGATCAAACTAGCAAAGGCCGTCGAAGCTCTCGCCCGGGAGGGACCCCGTCAGGGCGTGGACGTCGTCGGCGTGCCCTAGGTCGACCAGCAGGCCCTAGGACGTCATCTCAAGTCGTGGAGATCAAGAGACAAGAAGCATGGAGGTTGGAAAAGGGTGTTGAGAGGGTAAAAAGTAGATGTAATGGATAGATTCGATTGTCTTCCCACTCAATCGGCCGTGCCCCTTTATATTTATAGGGTGGGGAGGTCTTGCCCCGCAAGGAATCCTTTTACAACTCGAAATTCGCTAGGACTCCTCAATTCTACTCAGACTCGGGGTCCACCGGTCAGACCGGTCAGGCCCACCGGTCAGACCGGTGTGGCCGTTGCCGGATCGGCTACAGGACGCCCGACCGGTCAGACCGTCGAGGGACACCGGTCTGACCGGTAGCGTCAGCCTGATCGGCTCTGTGCCAATTTTGGGTGCGAACACAATCTGCTTGCCGAACTCATTGGGGGTTGTCGTCATACCTCCCTTCTTGGGTACGCATTGAACGGGGCTCACCCATTCACTATAAGGGACTGGGTAAATGATCCCTGCGTGAAGAAGTTTAAGAACTTCTTTCTTCATAACTTCTCTCATCGCGTTGTTCAGTCTTCTCTGTGGCTCCCTTGTTGGTGGAATATCTGAATCTACAGGGATGCGATGGGTGCAGAGATTCGGGCTAATTCCTTTGAGATCCTGAAGAGAGTAACCGAACACTGATCGGTGTTTCTCTAGGATAGAGATGAGCCTTCTGGATTCCTCGTCAGAGAGATTGTCGTTAATGATCACTGGGGACTTAGTGTCCCCATGGAGGAAGACATATCGAAGGCCAGCGGGCAAAGGCTTGAGCTCAAGAGGAGGCTTAGGTGGAGCCTCAAATTCAGATATATCTATAGGCTCATCAGGCTCCTCTATCTCATCTATGAACTCGGGTGCCCACTCATCGAGGAGGGATTCCGGCGAATCTCCTGGATTGATTGCCTTAACCTCCTCGATATGTGTAGCGTCATCAGGGGGATCAGTTCTCGCGTTTTTCGCTCTCGAGATTTCTACAGAGAAAACCTCTTTCCCTAGCCTAATGTTAAGCTTACCTTGGGTAGGGGCCTCTAGGAGAAATTTTTCGAGGGGCAATCCTATCATGAGGTCGAAGCTAAGAACGTCATAGGTGTGGAAGTCAAGAGCAAAGTCGGCCTCCTTATACGTGATGGGGATGGCCTTCAGGATCCCTACTCCTTCTAGGATTTCCCCATCTGGAGTCCTGATAGACGTCTGGGTAGGAGTCAAAGGTTTGTCCGCAAAGTTCCTCAATGCATAAGTGCTGGACATGATATTGACTCCCACCAGAGGGTTGTAGAGAACTTTCACTACCCTCCCATTCATGACACAAGGAAGGGTTGATCTAGGTGGGAGGAGCTGGAAAATTCCGGCTGTTGACTCCGACTCTCTCGACCATTCTTGGGTCATGATGGCCGTTAATTCCCGAACGTTGTCCCTGAGGAAAGCGACATCCAAGGGATCTGGGGAACTCACGGGTGAAGGTGGTTTTCTCTCGCAACCGTAGTTCGAGGTGTTTCCATAATCACCTATTATTTCATCCTCAAACTTTAGAAGAGACTCCGGAGGTTGAATCGCTTCTTCCTCTAGTGTCGTGACCTCCTGAACTGAGCTTATGGAATTGGGTGATGAAGGTTCAGGCTCAGGTTCAGGGGTAATCTCTTTTTCGGGTGTGCATTCCTCTTGAGGCTCTTTCGGCTCGACTGTGAAGGAGGCATTAGCTGCTATACAATCAAGGATGTTCCTCCCCTCACTTGGAGTTTTATCCGGAAAGGAACCTCCCAAGGCGTCGTCAAGGTGCCAGGTGGACTTGGCGTCCAGTCCCGCATAGAAATGCTGATAGAGCACATGATCGGGTATCGACAGCGTGGGGTCTAATTTTACTAAACGTAAGAATCTTTCCCACGCCGTACCCAAAGTTTCCTTATCCTTTTGCTTGAATCCGAGCACATCCTTCCGCAGGGCAATGAGCCGTGCAGGTGGGAAAACCGTAGGCAGAATTCAACGACAAGATTCGGCCAGCTGCCGCCCACTTCACTTGCGCGATCGTTGTACCATTGCCTCGCGCTTCTAGTGAGGGAAAAAGGAAACAATTTCCAACGAACGGTATCATGTGTCATGCTAGCAAAGGCGTAACATGAACACAGATGCTCAAATTCTTGCAAATGATCGTAGGGGTTTTGACGGTCCCCGGAAAAGGAATACGACTTCCCAATCAAAGAGATAAGATCGGTAATGAGTTGATAGCTAGATGTGGTAATTGGGTGTTACGAAGGTGGAGGCTCTAACAACTCAGGTTTGGGAGCAGAAAGATTTTGGATAGAAGTTCGCTCCATGGTAACAGGGGTGAAGGTAGAATGAAAAAGGAAAAAGATAAATATGAGGAGCACTAGGTTCGAAGATAGATACAGCAACCGTTTCACGGCAACGGCACCAGAAATGCTTGTTGGCATTTCTTAACATCACCACTAGTTGTACACCTAGAGGGAGCGAATAAGAACGACCGGGTATACCGCAAGCGCACGGAAATACCGTTGTAGCACTTCCCCAAGGAAGGAGAGTATTCCAAGGGTATCGAATCCAAGGAACGGTGAGCACTATCTCCTACTCTAGTATGGATGATCCAAGGACACAACTCTGATGGATAGGATAGGTAGAAAGGATCTGCTCGGAACGAGCGCAGAGTCTAGTTACGTTCTCTCAGGTATAACACTCACTTAGGGCACCAAACACAAGGCCTTTGTGCTGGCTCGAGTCCAACTCCGTACGCGACGTAAGAGGGTTGACAAAGGGTCCAACAGGCTATCACCACTGCGGCCTACCTCTACGCTACGATCGTACGTGGTCTTCGAAGGGTAGCTTATGGTTCAAACACCTCGTCTACACCACTCACTATTCCTACGAATCCGCGAGGGAGATACTGGCACTAGCTCAAGGTATGCTCTATCACTCATGCAAGATCACGAATGCACTTTGATCTAACTAGAGACATGCAGGAGCTTCACTTTACTCTAATAGACAAGCTAGCAAACTAGATGCAAACTTATGATCTAAGTCTACTGGATCGAAAGGGTTGTGTTAGAAGAACACAAGCCTCTAAACCAAGAACAAAAGAAGAACACAAGAACAAAGCAACTAAGCATGCATACGACTTTAGTCTAAATAGGAAATATCGAAATACTCACTTTAGTCTAGTTGAAGAACAAAGGCACCGCTGAGGATCATTCTTGAGGAAGATGTCATGAACATGACATGGCCCCAAGCCTCCCACCTCACTTCCTAGCACTAATCCTATACAAAGAGCTCTCCTCTCCTAAAGAGAGAGGCTCCAAGCCAAAATGAAGAGGAGGAGGAGAAGCGTGTGTTTCAAAATGGAGCCCCTCCCCTCCTATTTATAGAGAGGGAGAAGCTTGCTTCGGGGCTCCAAGTGCCCCTAAATGCCCGGAACTGCAACCAGGAGCCAATCAGGAGATGACACGTGGAGGGCCTAGATCAGCCAAACCAAGGTCGGTTCGGCCGATCTAGGGTTCGGACGAAGCCTAGGTGCCATGTGGCACCGTGTGCTTCTTCGTGGTGGCTGACTGGTGGGCCCTGATGCCTCTCCTTCGTGCATGCCAAGTTTCGCGACGGTTTTGGGGGATAAGTGGGCCCTTGAATCCATGTGATGTACATGTGGCGCTTCGTGATTCATCGGTCTTGCCTCTCTTGGATTGATGACGTCAGTGATCTAGGGGAATCCTAGGTGGCATCCCCTCATTGGCTGGACTTGAAGTGCTTGGATCAAAGACTTGTGCTTTTACTCCTCTTTCTAGTGCTGTTCACCTGTATTTGCATAATCACCAACACTTGTGGAAATGATTAGTTTAAGCTCTATTCTAGTGTCGAAGATCTTTTTCCATGCCAAAAGGTACATGTTTGACGGGTAAGAAGTGAGTGAAAATCAGCCGTCAACACTCGTCACCGTCGCGCACAACGGCCAGAGCACCACCCGGGCCGAGATGGCCTTGTGCACTCGAACTAGGGGCAAAGCCCCAACCTTTGGGGCTAAATCGTTTAGCCTGATGCACGCGCGTACGTGCCTGGCATCTGGGCGCACCCGCGCGTCCTCGCCAGCCGTCGCCGCACAACGCCGCCACGCACACGCCTGCGTCGTCGTCGTCGAGCTCCGCTCCGGCCCAAAGTGCCAACTTTATGGCCCAAGTCGATGCGTAATCACCTCCTGAGCAGAGCCGTGCCGCTTGTTGTCCAGCCCCGACCGCGCCTTGCCGCCGGCGAGCCCCGCCGCGCCGGAACCCCCTTTGGGGCAATCCACCGAACACCTACCGGCGTCAACCCAAAACCCTGGGGTTTTGTTGCACACGCACGCACACACGCTCGCGTACACGCAGAGGATCCGGAGGATCCCGTGTGGCTGGCCAGTACCGGCCGAGCCCCACGCGCGCTCGCACCGCGCCGTGCCGCAGCGGATCACCCGGGATCCGCCGCGCCCCGCCACGCGAGCCTGCCACGCAGGCAGCCACGCCAGCACGCGCCGGCTTAAAGCCGCGCAGGTGGCTGCCACGTGCGCGCAAGAGCTGGCCTGCAGCCGGCTTATAGCCCAGTTTGAGCTAGCTAGAGACACCCTATAGATGGCCTAAAGTTTGCAATATTGTATATGCGTATTTGATTTTCAGAAATCTATTTTATCTTTGGAAATTCATATTAAATCCGTTTTAACTCCAAAAAATACAAAACTTCTTCTGAAAATCTTCTAAAATTCCAAACTCCGTGCTAGGCTAGAGTTTGTCTCTTTTTGGGCCTTATTTGTTCTTCATCTTGGATTTTATTGCAATTAGCACCCGTGTTTATATATTTTACGATTCTAGGAGCCACCGGAGCCGGAGAGCTGAACCAGGACTACGACGACGACCTCGGCTACGACGACTACTCACACCCAGGTTCACGCTCGACCTTCTTTGAATGCCCATTAGGCATGGCTATTAGAACTGCTAGTGCTTTATTACTGCATAGTGATGGATATGATGAACCCGTGCATAGCCTCTTTTACATACTTGTCCTTGATTGACCTACTACTACTACTTTACTTGCGTGTGATGATACGCCGAGCTTGCTATGCATGTGTTGGGATTATTGTGGTAGTTTCCTGGCGTGAGTGGGGAAAACCGGCAGGAGAAGGTGTTTTGGGATATTTTGGCGGGGGTGAGCTCAAGACAACCCGATCCGGGATTGGGGGCCAGGGATCGTCTTCTCGGATGTTGCCCAGTTTGGTGCCTATGGCGGGTACATTGTTTTAGGAGCACAGGTGTTGGGGGTTTTTGTGATGTCTTGGAGGATAGGAGCTCGCCCCGGTCTGAAACCGAGTGGGTCGCTTTGTTACACGAGACTTTCGTACACACCACCTCGCCGAGAGTGGGGATAGGGCCGTTTCGACCCTAGCAAGTGCGATACCATACCTGCCAGTAGGATAGAGAGTATCAGTGAGAGGGTTAGGGTGAAGTCCCTTCCCTATTGGGCGCTCCCCGTGCGGCCACACGGGGGCATGTTCACAGTTCTGGGGTGGTCCTTTGCAAGGGACCGCAACGAGACCCGGATGCAGGATGGAATCGTAACTCCTAGGTGTTCGTTCGGTTGGGTAGGCTCGGACGGCCGTACACCGTCCGAGTGCTATTCCGAGTTGGGTACTGGTGTACACGCTCTGCAGAGTTTAGATCTATACGTATAGCCGCGTCCTCGGTTATGGACATGCCCGTTGTTTACTCCGACTCTTACGTTTTGGGATTTCTACCTCTCCCTTATAGGATGAGAGTGTATGGTGAGCCATAGTTGTATTCGGGGAGAGGAGAGTTGCTCCCTCTGCCTCGCGGATCTGGGTGCAACCATTGAGGTGCGAGGAGTGGGAGTTCTCGCACCGACCCTAGATGGAGATAGGTGATGGTGACGGTGATCTGGGTGACCAGGTGTAACCGTTCGTGGATGAGAGATATGGGTTTTGGTGGGATTTGGAGATGATATTCTATTTATGATGCTGTTGCTGCATAGGAAACCCAGTTACTACCTTGATCCTTTCTTTACCCTTAGAAGTAGGCCACTTAAAGCTTGCATACGGTTGGTGACGTGAACCTATCCCGATCCTTGGGGATAACCCCTGAGCTTGCAGGGTACGAGTCAGACTACGACAACAACGCCGACGGATGGTACGACTGAGGGGGCACGTTGCTTCGCTCAAGGATGCCTGTGGGAGAAGAATAAAGACGGAGACACCTTCTGGAAGCTAGCTACCGCTGCATAGGCTCTTATTCATGTTATCCCGCCAAGAGACGTGTATTGATGTACTCCGAATATTCAGGACTTGTAATAATAAGATTATATTCGTACTTTGATGCTTTATTTCGATGTATGACTGTGATATTTATCTGTGATGAATACCTGTGTGTGATAGCGACTGATCCAGGGACTATCATGAGACAGAATGACGGGTTTTCCGCTTTTGAAAACCCGGGGCGTTACATGTGAAGCCAGCACATTAGTACCAGTCTGTATTACGCACCGGTACTAATGTGGACACATTAGTACCGGTGCGTAATACGAGCCGATACTAATGTGCAACACCTACAAATCCATCTTCTTCCTCCAGCCCATGGCTCACCCCTCTCACTTCTCCAACTCAAGCTCCCCCTAACCATGACGCCCTAGGGGAGTTTTTGCCCGATTTGTGAAGATTTTTTTCACGATTTCACTCGTTGAAGTGGTCTAGAGGTTAGTTGCTTCATCCTCCCTTCATATACGCTTAGTATTTTAAGTTTTATGCTTCGTAGTATGAGTATTTCATGATTTTTAGAATAAGCTAAGAATAGGGATTTTTTTATCTAGATGCATATTTGTGTATGTTTGAATAGAAAAGATTGCAAAGGATGTGTCCTGTTAGTTGAATATGATGTTGTATGTGATGATAGTTTGTTTTTATTATTTATTTAAATAAATGTAATAAATATAGGTAAATTTATTATTTTATATTGTAGTCAAATGTTGTATAAAGAATATCATGATCGTATCCATCTGACTCGCTCAACTCCCGACATACAACATCTCATCCAACACCACCGACTACCGCCTGACTCCGGTCCGACTCCCACCCGTCTCCTGTCTCACGCCTGATTCCCACCTGACTCCTGTTCGACTCCCGCCTGACCCCTATGTGATTCCCGCCCGACTCCAGTCCGACTCCAGCCTAACTCCAACCCGATTCCCGCTCTACTCTTGTCGAACTCCTGCCCGACTCACTGTCCCCCCTCCCCCCAACTCTCCACCGACTACCGCCCGACTCCTGTCTGATTCCCACCTGACTCGCGCCCGACTTGTTTAGAAAAATAGTTTCCTCATTATAAAAATAGTTTTTTCATTAGAAAATTTGTTTGCTCTTTAGAAAAATGGTTTCCTCGTTAGAAAAATAGTTTCCTCATTACAAAAATAATTTCTTAGTTAGAAAATAGTTTCCTCGTTAGAAAAATAGTTTCATAGTTAGAAAAATAGTTTCCTCATTAGAAAAATAGTTTTCTTCATTACAAAAATTATTTGTCCATTACAAAATTAGGAAAAATTTTCTTAGTTAATTTTATATTTCATGTGGAGTACCGGATGTAAACACTTTGAATTGTGTAACATAATCTTGACTTCATTTGAATTTGTTGCATGATAATAATATATTTTATTCGGTGATACTTTGTAGATGGACCGGTAATGGATGTACACCGACAAGAGAATCTCCCATGAATACATTAATGGGTTGCGTGGATTTCTAGAAGTAGCAGAATCCAACAAGCCCCCATCCGGTTTCATTATTTGTCCATCCATAAAATGCAGAAATCTGAAGGATTACTCATCAATAAAGTCTCTTCACGATCACATATACAAATGGGGATTCATGTCAAATTTGTTTTTACAAAGCATGGGGAAAGAGGGGGTTGTAATGGAAGATGACGAAGAAGAAGATGACAATATTCCTTATTAGACTCAAGAAGGTGCCTTTGCAAGGAGATGATCAAATGGGTGAGGATTAATTACGTTGCAATGGGAGAGACTCAAGAAGAAGATGAGTTGCTCGATGATCTAGGTCAGGTGTTGCAAGAGTATAAGGAAGAAACGGTGAAGGAGGCAAAGAAGTTTGAACATATGTTAGAAGATCACAAGAAACCATTGTACCCAGATTGCAAAGAGGAGTACGAGAAGTTGGGTAGCACATTGGAAATGCTGCAATGAAAGACTAAAAAGGAGTTTCAGACAAGGGCTTCGATGAGTTAATGATGAATCTCTATTGACTGACTATGACTGATAGGCAATCAAGATGCACAGACAGAAGAAGTAGGCGAAGAAAGCTAGATCTACTATTCCACAACTAGGGACCCAGTCAAAAAAATCTGTCTCCTCCCTTAAGGTGCTTTCAAAGTTTGACCAGCAAATGCTCATATTCAATCATGAAACAGGTCTGACTCCTCCTCTACTTCGAGGGGAGGATGAAATCCCAAAGCATTTAGAGGCAAATAGACCGCCATATGAGCTTGGTAAACCGCTTGTGTGGTCGCAATTGCTGTTGCATCTTCCAATGGGGATGTATGAACTTCATAAGTGGTACATGGATGCATCAGCCACCGGATTATACCATCTCAAAGTTCGTTTTAGGGACCATCATTATTTCCATGGTCGTATTAGGAACCATCATTATTTATGGTTCCTATTCAATCAAGATTCACTATCTAAATTGCATGGAGTCATCTCTGTCTAAAGCGCCTGAGAAAATTCAAAGAGAACCTTTATTTCCACGCACTATGATTTCCCAGTATGTATCTTGTTCGCAGATCTCATGTCACTTCTTACAATACAATAAAAAATATTACATTAGTTTGTTTTTGCATATGTGCAGTGCTTGACACAGCCTTTCAGCACCAATCTATGTGGATACTATGTATGTGAGTTCATGCATATGTTTTCAAACTATGCAAACTATAACGATCCTCGAAGAAAAGGTGCGTACACAAAACTGGGACCACATATGCATGTAGTTCTTATTGTTCATATTCTTTGTTGTACCAATTATTATTCTTTTTTCATATTCTTTTGTAGATTGACTACACCAATGTGACGCCCCAGATTTTCAATTAGGGTTAATTAACGCTAATGACTGGTCAACCAAGTCCAACACGTTGACTTTGGTCAAACCTTGGTCAACCTCGGTCATCACCTCGAAAATCAAGCCAACAAACCCTAATGGTCAACCCTTGGTCAAAGTTCAGTCAAACCATGGTCAAAATCCCCTTTAACCCCTTTTAACCCTCTACTCCATCTAGAACTTTTGCCGCGTTCTCCAAATTTCATCTAAACACTTCAAAATTGGCCAAAATAAAAGTTGTTCATCTTTTCAAGAGACACAACTTTCATCATTGGCGGCATTGCTAATTTTGAGTGGAGGATGGGTAAAAATTTGGTCAACGACTGTAGGCACTATTCATGGGCGCCGAGAAAACCCCGGTTTTTGCCTGTTGTTTATGCCCGATCCATTGATCAAAACACCAATCGGCTTTTGTAAAAGTTGTAGAGGAATGTGAGATCTCCAACTGTGCCTTACCGCGACATGCACTTTGTTGTCAAAATCTTGAGTTTGCACCGGTCAAACAGAGCTACCCTGAAATGTTCTGCGCCGTGAATGCCTTCGCGCACGACGCCGTCGCGCCCTGCCACGTCGACCGCCGAGTGCGCGCATGCTGAGGCGCTCGTCCGGCTGCTGGTCCGTGCACCGTGCCCCGTCCGCGTGCGAGCACTAGGTCCTCCGCACCGACGTTTGTGCATATGCACCGTCGCCACGTGCCGCGCACCCCTTCGACCGCCGCACCGACCACCACGCCGGCCAGCCGCTCCCGTTGCCGCCGTACCCGGCTTTCCTGCGCACTGCCATACCGCCTCTGTACCGGCATGGATGTAAGTCGTCGAGTTGTCGTCGACCGCCCCTTTATAAACCCTGAGCGCCCATGCACACGCACACACCATCGTTGCCCTGTCCGCCGCCGCCGTGCCCACCATTAATGCCGCACGGTGAGCTCCATCTCCCGAACCTGGAAGCCACTGCCTGAGCCTGCTGCCACCTCCACTAGCATCACCTATAGCCCAGCGAAGCATCACCCCGTCCTGGCCGGCCGGCAATTCACCGGAATCGAGCTCGCGGCGGCTGTCTCCGCCTGGTGCCGCCGTGCGTCCTCGCCGGTCATGTTTCTGACCAGTGTAAGCCCCGAGCCCAAACCGTAGGTGAGCATGGAGTACTCCCTGCCCTTTTCCCGGCCGAGTCCGACGGTCCTCGCCGCCGACGAGCCTCCCCTGCGACGTCAAGGACCGTAGTGTAATGATTGGAATCTTTCCAGGGCCCCGGTGTAAATACTGAGGGTATTTCTGTGATAGGAAAACTTGAACCAAGGGTCTAGATGTAAAAAGATTCTACCCCTTATTCTGGTTTGGTCTAGTATCTTTGAAAAATTGTAGTAATTCACAGAAAAATCATATAAATGTAAAACCAATTTTGTTGGTTTTCTTGTGAGTAGGTCTACATCTTTTAGAAAGGCTGTATATACTTTTGATGAATAGTTTTTGAATGAAAATTCAAATTCAGTTGGTATGTGTTTATTCATAACTTGAGTTGTACTCATGTGCTTGGCTAGATCTTTGGATATGTTGTTAGTCATCACTAGATTAGGCTATACCTAAGTTTTTGCACAAAGTTACTGACTAAATCTATAGTTATGATTTATTTTGTATTTATGCTAGATCTGTGTATATATTTTGTATAGCTTCATATGTATACTTTCTGTGGCTAATCTTGTGACTATCGTTTTGATAGACTTAAACATGCTTCTAGTAAATTATCATGTATTTATGAACTGTCCATATATCTGTTTCTGAATGATGCTTTATTATAAAGTAAAATCCATAGCTCAGTTTTTGTTGCTCCAGTAATGCTTATCTTTGGTCCAGTAGATGTTTATGCCATGTTTGTGCTATAGGAGAAAGTTGGGCTACTTTTCAGTTATATATGTTCCTATATATTTTCTTTAGGTTTTACTAGGCTGAAAGTGGTTATTTTTGTGTAGCCTGAATGAAATAGGTTCTGGAGCTAATTTTTGGTGTGTAGCCTATTTTTAGTCCCTAGAGGTTCTGTGTAAATTTTGAGCTCTAGTGCATGAGTAGTTTTCTCTTTATTAAATATTCTTGCTTTTGCTAGAAATAAATTGTCGTATTTTTCATGCTTAGATTATAGCTCTGATTGCTATGAAATTTTAACGGTAGCTCTATTGTAGCACTATGTGCTTGTACAAAAAGTTTCACTGTGTTCTACTGCATGGTTTTACCAGAATGATTTTTGGAATAAAACAAGTATATAAAAAGAGAAATAAAGAAATCTCCTCTTTATAAACTTATGTGTGATTAACCTTTGAAAAATGCTCCTAATGAATCCTTGAAATCTAACTTAGTTGATTGTGTGGTAATTCTAAATTATTTATATAGATGTGCACACAATCACTATCAAAGTAATAATTAAATAAATGGTTGAATGATTGATCTTTAAGGAAGAGTATGCTGAATATATTCTTGTCTAGGTGAATGTGGTCATCATGACACCCTAGCGTTATTGTGTGCTGTTGTGTTTATCTATACCATCCACACCAATTAACTCCTGCATATGCATTCCCCCGTACAGAAGTCCCTGACGGTAGCTACACACTCGTGTCGGCTGATGAGGACGAGGGAGCAGGAGGAGACGTACACTTCGTGACCGGTGATCAAGACCCGGACCAAAGTCCGGAAGACTGTCTGACTGCTGGAGCTGCTGAAGGCAAGCCCGGGTTTAACATTTACCTATGTGTTTCCGTTTTAAATTTCTGAAGAGTTGAATGGAAACCCTAGATGCATGATCCATAAGTACCTATGTCGATAGTTGCTATGCACTAAGGACCTGGTACAAGTCCAGTGATGTATTTCGCTCGCAAGAATAGGTTCTTATGTTGGAATCATAAGATTGTTAAATTGGATTGCTCACGTGGTAAGAGCATGGGATTTGGGATCTGGTCCAGTGGTTAAGAGATTAAGTATTTGAAAGTACTTAACATTTGTTGGAAATGGGTACGGTAAGCCTAATACCTGAATGATGCGGTGCAGGAACTTTGCGCTACTAATCTTGGGTTGCGGCCCCAGGCTAACTACCTGTGGTGCATGAGTGATGCTGGATGCTAGTGTGAGGCCTTGTACCTAGGACTGTGGCATCAGATCCTAATCCGAGGAATGATGGGAACCGTTTGGTTGAATACACTCGTTGTGAGTGTTTTCTCCCGTATGTTTAGGTTCACCTTGCAAGGTTATTAATCGATTGATCGTCGGCCTCTCACCGTTATCCGAGAGTGCTTAATTATCTGGCCATGATAATCCCTCTATGATGAAATATTGATAAACTTGATGTTTGATTAATTGTTTGCACAATTATGTTTGCATTAGTTGCTTATCTAGTAATAACTTGATCTACTAGAAATTGATCTAAAATATTGAAAGTAAGGATTAACTCCTTAGTCGCTTTTTGGTAAAACAAACCCACTAGCCAAAAGTCATGCATGATTAGAAGGTTAAGTCTTTATTTTAGACGGGTAAGCCTTGCTGAGTATTAGTATAGTCAGCCTTGCCATAAATGTTGCTTTCAGGTGATAATGTTTGGCCTGGTGAAATCCCACCCGGCTGGGAGCTGGAATGGGTGGATGACGAGGAGTAATGGCGATATGGGTGGCCTCCCATGATACCAAGTTATCGTAGTTTATTTCTGTTGTCTTTTAAAAACTCTGAACCGTAGTGTATCATAGTATGAACTATGAATTGTAATAAGTGGCCCTACGGGGAAGATTAGTCTTAAATTGTAAGGTACTCTGGACTCTCCTTCGTGGGAGTTTTAATGTATGCGTGTTCGATCCTCTGTGTGTTGATTCAAGTGATTTACCGGGCTATGACCCGGCAACACTCAACGGGATGATTCTTTATTATCACTTAATGACCAAAGCGGATTGGCATAAGTGATAGTACAGACTTATCTCGGATGGGGTTGTCACAATCAAGTAGTGACTCCTCGAGTCAGAAAAATTTCGGTTAATTCAAGAACAAATATGCAGACTTCTTCTAGACGAGGTGATTATGCCAGGTGGAGAGCATTATGCAGGTTTATCGTCTCTGATTGTAATGGGGGAGTCAACGGAAGTAGGGACGAGTCAGGGGAAGAGAGGACAAGGATCTTAAAGGGACTAGTCAGGGAGAAAAAAAGCTAATATTAGACTCTGCTAACATTTGATCCAATGTATTATATACACTAATATATATTTTTTGTATTTCTATATGCATAATATTATGTATGTTCTTCAATTACCGGATTTGAAATAATACATGCATATGTATATATCTATTCGTATAATATTAGAGATAATATTATACAAATACATATATATGTATGCATATATAATATTATCTTAAAATATTTTATATGGCACACGACTTCATATCACAGCATATTAGGATTAGTATACATAAATCAAGCAAATACGATAGAATAAATAAACCCGTAAAGAAAAGAAAAAAGAAAACAAAAAAAGAAAAACACATTAGTACCAGGTGGACATAACAACCGGTACTAATGCCTCCCCTGCCATGTCGGGGGGGGGGGACATTATCCGATATGAAGCATTTGTTGTTAATTTAATGCATTCAAATAAGTGATATTTTTCATTTATCAGTGTATAAACAACTTGTCATTATTAAGTTCATCGCCTAGTATGCATCTATATATACCATCAAATTTTTGTTACATTCACTAGTGGAGGAGAGGCTTTTAGTCCCGGGTGGGAACCTCGTAATATCTCTACGGTCCACCCGAGACTAATTCTTTGAGACGAAAGGTCCCCCTTTCTTACCGGGTAGCCAACCGGGACTAAAGAGTGCCTTTAGTCCCGGGTGGTACTCCCACCGGGATAAAAGAGTTTTCCAAAAAAAAAACCTCTGCACCCCAGCGCCCCGTCTCTCATCCCCATCCCTCATCCCCATCTTACTGGACTCAATCTCCAACTCAAGAACAACAACAACACTTCACACTTCACAGATTCACAACACATCAGGACTCAAATCGATTCACAATATATACAAAGATTCACCAACACTACGGGATTCAAATCGATTCACAAAATTAACTCACTGCAATTTCATCCTACATCCGCTCCCGTCGGCCTGGGCACCCCACGCCGCCGACCGCAGCCTGGCCGCGCGCCTGCCGGGGGCAGGAGGCCGCGCGCCGGCCAGGGGCCACCCGCGCCGCCGCGCTTGGCTGTGCCCCGAGAGGCTCCCGCGCTGCCGGCCAGGGGCCGCGCGCTGAGGAGCTCCTGGGCCGCCGGCCAGGGGCCGCGTCGCCGCGCCCGACGGAGGTTGAACCTGTCGAACCGCGTCCGCCGAAGGTCGCGCGGGAGCCGCCCCCCCCGCCCCCCCCCCCCCCCCCCCGCTGGAGGCCGCGCGCTCCGCCTCGCCTGCCGGCCGCGCGCCCAACACCGCGCCCTGTGCACAAGCAGAGGATAAGAAAGAAAGAAGAAGAAAGAAGACCGTCCTGTTGGAGAGGAGAGAAAATAGATAAGGGAGAGAGAGGAGGGAGGGGCGTTTTGTCTCGGGTGGTGTTTCCACTCGAGACTAAAGACTCCTCTTTATTCTCGGGTGGGAACACCACCCGGGACTAAATGTTAATCAAGTGGTGTTCCTACCCGAGAATAAAGGGGGGCTTTAGTCTCGGGCGGAAAGACCACCCCAGACTAAAGAGTGACGCCAATTATTATTAGTTTGCAGCTGTTGACGTTGAGACCTTTAGTCTCGGATGGTTTTACCACCCGAGACTAGGGGGCAGCGTTCGCAGCTATTTCAGGCCACGTCGTCCCAAACCCTTTTGTCCCGGCTCCAAAATTCAACCGCGACAAAAGGGTTGGATCAAAGGTCGTCTCTCTTTCAGTGATTGCAGTTAGAAGGTTGACCTTTGGATCTTATTACACAATCCAATGTTGACATATTTCTGATGTTTTTTTTTTTTGTCATCAAGGATCATCAAGGACAAATATTGAAGCAAAGAAAATGCTTTAGAGAAATACAATAAAAAAGCGGAACGATTACTGAAGACAGACAACACGTGTAGTATAACACCTTGTTAAGTTGCAGTTTACTAGCTATCAACAAAAAAAAATAGTCCAAGTGGTGTTCCCATTTTTCAAATGACAAAAAAAAAGAAAAAGTTATTATAATTATTTAGTCACGTGGTAAGCGATGACTAACACCTTAAATTGCAACACGGGTTCATTTCCCAAACAAAAAGAGTGGGAAGCCCCTGAACCTGGCCGAAATGATCAATCAATCAGCCCGACAAGTGACAACACCCGTAAGATGGTTATGGGCCGGGCTCCTATATATATATGTGGCCGAAATGGTCTAGCAAACCATTGCAGCCCATCAATCTTCCTCCACTAATATTATTCAACATTTCCTTACGCTTGATTCAACCGTCCATAAATTCTATGCCAACATTTCGAATAGGCTAAATCAACATTGCACGGAGATCATATGTTTAATTTTGACTTGCTCCCATCTTACCAAGATTTTCTCACATGTGATGCACAATTTAATATTTTCTTAAACTGGTTCAACAATCCACAAATCTAGATACAACATTTTGAACAGGCTATTTCAACATGTCACAAGGGTCAGATGCTCATTTATAGTTGACTTGGGAAATGTTGTGTTTTATGTATGGTTGGATTACTCCCCCGCCTAATTAATCTTAGCCATCCATATACAACACAGATCCCAAACACTGGAAGCCATAGGACAAAAACACTTGTGGAAGTTAGGCCAGTCTCAGTGGAGTGTCATGAAAAGTTTCATAGGCATTAAATCATATGCCACATAAGCAAATTTGCTGATTTGACACTCTAATTATGAAGTGAATCAGGATGGTTGTGGGCATGTATTTTTTTTGTCCGAAGTGAATCAGGCAAAAAAAAAATACATCACTTTAATGTAGACATCACTTTAGTGACCTCTTCATGAGAAAAAACAATAATACACACTTATGAAATTTCGCTAATGTAACTATTATTGAAAATATTCCTAGTTTTCGTAGATAGGAGACAAATTATAGAACGGACACACGATTCATTCAGATTATAAAATATAGCAACTTGCATTTGCGATAAATTAAACTAACCTAGATACAATGCACACACTTACACAAGAGACGATCACCATTCACCATGCATCATAGCAGTGATGCGGAAATTAAGACTTAAATGAGTTATACGTACAGATGATGATGCACTCGATCTTAGCTTGTGTGCAGCCCTCTCTAATTAATGCATTATTCAATTTGGTGACCAATCTCTAGATCGACAAGATAGATCACACACACACACTACCAGTTATGTACTACTTGCATCGACCTCCTACGTCCATGCATTATCGATCAATGTGCATATATATATATCTATCGATTATATGCGCATTCTCGCACATAGCATCAAGAGGAACCAGCCTTAAACATATCCCTTCACCAGGATGGCTGCTCCTGATGTTATGCTGTGTAGCACAGATCACAAGTCTTCATCATCCTCCATCTACCCGCCGAACCCCATGCCGAAAGCCGGCGCAGCTGCGGCCGCCCAGTAGTCCGCCGGGCCGGCGACCATGTCAACTCTGACGTCCATCGTGCAGCTCACTGGGACAAGGCACAGACCCCTGCTCCTCAAATCCTTCTTCTCTTCCTCACAGCTTACATCCTGGCAACAGTTCTTTTTAACATAACTAGATATATAGTGTTGCAAAATATGCTATGGATATGATATATTCTTTCTTTTTTACATGAGATACCAAGCAAACGACTTTGAATTGATTTACATGATCTATGACGATTAGTACCTGCTCAGGCTGCCCTCGTTTTTTCAATGCACTGTCATGCAGGAGCTGCACACGTATGGGCCAGAGAGATAATCATATACATTAGTGAGGCCAAAGAGCATTTTGCAATGATAACTAAAGATGTAAAGCTAGAGACAAGTACTGGCCCATGATTAACTTTCCTTGATGCTTTTCTACATGTACCAAATTAAAGCAACGCTTTTGACGACGAAGAACCAAAGCCGCCTTTTTTCGAACAAAAGTATCTCTTTGCTTTTGCTTAACCGATCGATCAGATGCATGGGTATTGATCCCGTAAAAGGAGCGATAAAATTACTGAGACTAATCGAGTAGATAATGATACCTGGCCAGGGTCTTCTGGAAATATGCTGTGCCTTTCTCCGTGCACCTGTAAAAAATTAGGGACGATTAAAAAGAATCAGACACCTTTTTATCGGTATATATACATAAAATTGGTTTGCCAGGCATAAAGTTTCTGTCAATACTTTTGTCAAAGATCTCACAGAGATACGATGCTTTGGGTAAAATCGTACGCTTATGCCTTTTCTATTGCGCTGCTTGTTCTGCCTTAATCTTGTTGTCATGGTAACATAATTTTATACTTCTTTGCAGCAGAGTGCAGCATACTCTCAGTGCATGTGGGAATCCTTGCATTGGTTCAGAATAACCTATTGCTTCATAAGGCAGCTACACTTTTACTGGACGCTATATATGCTAGCAGATGTACACACCGCAGCATTGATAAATTTATGAAATATTCAAGGGGATGTATGTAATCAAGGAAAATGCATGATAGATTATTTTTAAATTAAAGTTGCCAAGAACACATGATGTGCAGTGGTCTTAATCCTAAACATATATGAGGACACACACAAAAATATACATCCTAGCTGCCAAGAACATACAACAAGGGTGTGGCACTGTACTACTTGTGATCGATCTGACCATCCGGAAATAAAGGAAAAATTAATGCAACAAATGGTACTGTACACACCAATCACTTGTATCAATAGCATTTGTCTTTATGTTTCCCGTGGCGATATGACGTGTACAATTCTGGGGATTCTCTCACACAGCTATGTCTACCAAATATGTAAAGCTTTATATTCTACTGACGAAAGTATTGTATTACATAGAAATAAATCTCAGGGTGTGTCATCAGCTGTGTGTTGATTACTTTAGAAATGGTACCCTATGGTTTCCATGCAAAGATTCTTTTTTGTGTGTTTGCCCAATGAGAAAATACTTTAGATGTTAAATCTCAATCTTTTGTTGATTCGGTAAAAAACTACTCATCATGGACATTATTTTATGTTTTTTAATTCCTTACGCATTTCCTTTATTTGTTCCAATTCACCAAATTTTAACTCGCACTAGTCACATGCATTTTGGTATTCTCTCATATATATAACTTTACTTAACAACAGTGGTGCAATAACTAGGTCTAAATTCAACTTAAGGCATCTTTTTATTAGGAAATTAATATATATGATAAAGTTTGCACATGTGAAAAATAGGATAATTCATTTTTGCATTATTTATTAAATTCCAACTGCCTGATGGGGACACATCCAACAGATAAAATTTAGTAGGATTGAACGGTCCATTTCGAACTGACCCTTTAGGGAAAAAATATGGCACCTTATTCCTAAGATAATTGCCTAAATTGAAAGTGTTGAATTCACATGAAAGTAATTATCATTACAGCTTTTGGAACGGTTAGTTTGTGACTATATATAGGGCCGCAGAAAACGAAATGAGAGAAATGCTGGAAACCGGACTAGAGGACAAGAAATAGGAACTGTTTCCATGTGGGGACCACACGAATTTGGACACCTAGCCCGCGAGTCTCAGTTGGCAAGGCAAACCATTGGATCGTTTTGATCCGGGCAATGGGCGCCATGGGTTTCTGAGATATGAGCACTGTATATTGTGGGTGTGGTTTCACGAAGAAACCAAATGAGAGCGTGTTAAGTGTACTGACTGCTACACTGAGGAGAGCTCGCGTGCCACTGGTACCAAGTGCCAAAAATTACCGATAGCTTTCAGTCCTGTTGACCCGGTCATCTGGCAGAGAGGGAGACTGCGGGACGTGATGCGCGCGCATGAAGGCGCGATGAGCGATGATGAGCTGCGTGCAGGCGGAGCATGCACCGATGGCAGAGGGCAGAGGGCAGCCTGCCTCGGGAATTGCGCACACGCAACGGGCATGCATGGTACGGCGGCGTGTACGATCGACCACGGTAGGTATACAGGCATGCAGTGAGGCAGATATACGACGAACTGTGCATGGATGCAGTCAAAAGTATTCACAGCAGCTACAGTGAGAGGTGGTGCAAGCAGTACTATACTCACACTAGCCTCGTGGAGATGGAGCTGCTGGTGCTTGGAGCTGGAGCTGGAGCTGATCATGGAGGAGCCGGCCCCACCACCGCCATTGCTGCCGTCCACGTACGGCGAGCTCAGAGCCTGGAGATGATAGACAATAGACGATCAGCCAGGTTTCGTCATAAGCAAAAGTGAGAACACGCACGTACCAAAATGCATGCCAGAGAGATTTTTAATTGATCGATGCATCTAGGAGTAATAATCTTAGAGAGAGAGAGAGAGAGAGGCTGTGATCGATACATATATAGATGGCAGAGTGTGCACAGGCGGCAGGGGCACGGCTAGCTCCTTTCCAAAAAGGCATGCACTGTTGCAGAGCCCAGGCTCAAAAGATCGCGTGCCACATCCGGCAGATTAACACACGCATGCAGCTTTACCAGCCCGACTCTTTTTGTCATTTTGACTAGCTCTCCACCATATGCATATATCCATATGTGTAACAACTGCAGCTTTTGTTACCCTTATTATATATCTTGAATGGAATTTGCATAGTAATTAAAGTGTTTAATTTGGTTGCAAACTGATGTGTACGAAATGAATTCTTCTTCACATCAAATCCAAATTAATAGGTTTATTAGCAATTAGCATTCTGCTGCCTGCAGCATGCATATCATCTAACCTCGGCTATAACTCTCATGCATTCATGTCTCTGACATATTAAGTGCTCGAGAGATTGCTAGCCTGCATGCTGCAAGTTACTGTAGATTGTAGAACCGTGTACTGTACAAAGCAGCAGGCCTCCAAAAAGTTCATGGGTGTTAAGTGCACACAAGCTAGTGTGAAAACAAACAAGGGAACAATTACATCCCGTGCATGCATGGCGATGCTTTTATGTGTATCAGTGTATGATCCTTGTACTGTGCCACTGTTGAGACCAGGGCTAGCTAGCTGCAGGTATGGGCACGCATGGAGAAAGAGAAAGCTGGATCAGAGAGAGAGAGAGAGAGAGAGAGAGAGAGAGAAGAGCTGGACCTCAATTTGACCATGAAGGAATCTGATGTACCCAATGGCTTCAAGGAGTACAGACGCTGTGTCAGTCTGCCAGAAAAAAAAGAGAGGTTAATTAGCCCATGTCGTCAGGATCTCTTTTTTGTTTTTTTCTCTGCAAAAAATGGATCTTCTTTTGCATGATCTACTAGCTAGTAGCATCTCATTTAAAAGGAAGATGCATGGTAGCAAAAGTTAATGATGCACAGCTGATTATAATGGAGGATCATATATACTTTTAAGGTTTCTACAGGTGTTCAGTTTTATATTGACTCGGCACGTACACTAACAGAAATGATATGATGAAATCCCTTCATTATATTACATTGGGCACCACTACATTGGCACCTTTGATGAGAACAGGTTACATGTGAGAAGAACCTTTTTTCTATATGTATTATTACTATCTTAGGCGTAGAGAAAAATGCTTTTTAATACGTATACGAGAGCAGAAAGCTGATTTCTCAGCTAGTTTGCTACGACACTTCTCACCTATACATGCAGTTTCTATGTTCATTCTCTGCACACTAATAATTGCTATATTCACCTACACATAAGTATATGTCTAGATACATAGCAAAATTGAAGTATCTAGAAAAAGTTAAAAGGAATAGTAATTTGGAATCAAGGGATCAGTAGATGATATGAGCTCTTTTGTTAGGTACAATGTCTAACCACTCTCTGGACAATTAATTAAATACACACAAGAAGATGTTAACAGAAGCACTGGTTGATCACTCATGTCAACTCAATTTTGTCATATACTTAAATTGTCTCCCTGACAGGCAGTTTGCATTGGATTTATCTGCAAACTGAGTAAACATCCACCCCTTTATAAGACTAACCATTGTTAAATTGTTGTCTATTATATTCGTAATCTAACTTTGATGTCTAATGTCAATGTAATTTTAACTCTATTAATAACGGAAAGGGCTGAAGGGGATTTGCAATTAGATATGCATATACATACCTTTCCAAACGGGGAGACAAGCTGGTGAAGAGCAGTTATTCGATCCCCTAGCTTCTCCTTCCGCACCTGGAGCAAAAGAACAAGCAAAAGATACTAAAATTGCCATCATTCCTAACCTCCTGCCAATCTCACACTCTCTGCCACCCCACAATGATTCCATGCCTGTCCATTTCAGCATGCATGCTTCAAAGGTCTCTATAGTTGCATTGATCTGGAGTCTGAAATGCTGGCCCATGCTCATTGGAGAGAGAGAGAGAGAGAGAGAGAGAGAGAGAACCTTCACAGTAGATTGAGCCGGGGAGGGTTCTTGGGTCCTAGCCTTCTTGAAAGCTGATCCAGATGCTGTGCTGATGCTCTAGTGGAAACACAGAAAGAAGGAGTAAAGCTCTTAAACTTTCAATTGCACATACAATTTAGTACTGCTTATCAGCTAGCATGGTTATCTATATATGTTAACTACTTCCTAGTAAAACTTGCTTCCCATATATTTATTTATATGTAATCAATTCACCTCTCCATCTCAGGTAAGCTTAAAGAAAGCCTTACACCCTTGATGACATTAAAAATTAGCATGGCCACACCTAAAGACTCCGATGCATATGCACATGGATAAATCAGCTTTGCATCCTCCCCTCAGGCTCCAGAAAAAAAATGAAACAAAATCAACTTTGTCATCCCTACCTCACGTGGTGAACTACTGTTGTTGGAGAACTCCAGCATGTTGCTTCCCAGGGAAGTGGTCGACGTTATGGAGGAAGACCTCGGAGAGGAAGCAGCTCTCTGCTGCAGGGCCTTGTGGTTTTGCTGGTTGACGCTGCTTCCCCATGGCAATTGGATCTCATCACTTGTGGTGCTGCTCCCATGGCTAGCTGTGGCCGCGGTGTAGAGGTAGCTCCGGCCGCTCCCTCCGGCTTCTGAACAAACTGGGAATAGCATCTGGCCTTCCTTGTACCTCTCTTCACCATTAGTGGCCAATCCCCCTCTGATAAACGCAATATGGCCATATATTAATCACACTCCAAGAGTATGAAATTTCATTGAGGAAAAAAATGGGCATGAAAGTTAACTAATTAAGTGACAGTGCACATCATATTATCTACTAATATTTTATGCACCATGCCATTTTTGAAAGACTTGTTAACTGGGAAAGGAAACTAATTGCCAATAATATCAAGAACTAGGCGCTCATACAGAGACCCACACACAAACACAGAGGGAGAGAGTAAAAATATAACATACTGTATGAGCTGGCTCCATGAATCCTGTTGGCTGAGTCCCTGCTGGGCGTGGCTGCTGGTGCTGCTGCTGTCATGGTGCCACGGCGAAGTGCTGGTGGTAGGCAGCGGGTAGTGATTGGAGAGCAGCAGCGAGGAGAAGGAATGGAGAGGGGACGAAGAAGAAGACGGCGCCGCGGTGGTGGCGGTGGTGGGCATGAAAAGAGAAGAAGGATGGTGCTGCTGCTGCTCAAAGGGGGGCCTCAAATTATTCACGCTCCACCATCCATGGCCTGCCTCCCCCATCTCGCCCACTAGAGGCGATGATTTGTGGACGAGTCCCCTATCCATGTTATTCCCCTCTGATATGCTGATCTCTCTCACTCACTCTCTCTAACACACACGCAAGCTAGTGCAAGCACTCAACTTCCCTCTCTCTCTAGCTTTAATTTTGCGCACTCGACACGATCGCCACTACCTCTTTGCAAGGCCTTTTACTTGTTGAGGTCAACCTCTAGAGGGAGTTGAGGGAGAAAGCATATGGCCCTTTGGAGGAAGGAGAGGGAATCTCAAGTGGCACTACTGGCTTGAAGGACTTGGTGTTGTGGGAAGGTGTTTGAAAGAGGGCATGTGTTTTATTTCGGCTCCCCTCCTCCTACAGCTTTACCTGCTTCCCTTTCCCTCGGCTGCCCTTTTCTTCGTCTTATTTCTCTATCTTCTTTTTTTTTCGAACTAAAGTTTTATTTCTTTTGCATATCGGCCTCCTTTTGCTTTTGAGGAGAAATGGGTCAGCGAAAACTTTAGCTTGCATGCATCCAGGCTTTAAGGAATAGCCTGATTAAAGGAGAATAATGCATGAGAGGCACCCATAAAAAGGGCATTTTTGGTGATCTATTATTGCACATACATGGAAATCTTCTGTCGGTTTATACATTCATATCATTTCAAGATTTGCAAGTTGTCCTTTATCCCCAAAATAAAGTTGAGTGTGTTCATACATTTGCATAGACATATAAAATGGGTTCCCTACACATATAATTTTTAAATACTTTTTTCTCCTCGAACAACCAGAGAGCTAAGCCATTATTTCATTAACTGAAGTAACCGGTTCCATGGTTTCATGCATGTTTACAACTGCAAATCGTGAGTTCAGCATAGAAAAACATGGAATAAGTTGATTTTTACAAGTTTTGACATGCAAAATTTAATTTTCCGCAATTTACTGTAGTTTTCTTTAGGCATATACTCCATTCATCCCAAAAAATATGACATCCTAGGAATTTTAGGCATATATATTTTTTATTTTTGGTTGACCCTATTTATTAGCCATATTTTGTGCTAATTGAATGTTCCTTGCCCTTATGCACATGCATGCACACATGGCCAATTGAGTATGCAACATGTTTTTTGGACAAATTTTGAATCACATAATTACATATTTTCTGCATCTGCAGCCATGCATACAAAAGGTCAAGTGACCTGGACGACCGGATTCGAGTTTGAACAATTAATGGAAATAAAAATATCTTGATCATTGAGACATTATCTCAATCTTACGTTGACGTCTTTGTGTCTACATCGATCTAGCCGATTCACATATCTGTTTGACTTGACCCACCCCAACATTATGTAACTAATTAAGGGATCTTCCTAGCAAATTGAATCAAATGAATCATCAGTTATTTAATAAGATATATATATTCCTTATGAGTTAAGTTAAACACAAATAACAGAGGATCCTACAAGGTTTTCATTGCTTCTAATAATAAGTTGCTTAGGGGCTAAGTTTAATCTGCAGGTTTTGACATGTACGTTCTTTCTTGCACCCCATGGATCTCCCAGTTACGTTGTCAGCCTAAGCTTTAGCCTTGTGCAACTGTGTATATATGTTGGCTTTGTGTGCTTTCTTTTTTTGGCGTGTTTCCCCTCACTACTAGGGAGAGAGGCTTTCGTCCCAGAGCATTTTTGACATTAGTACCGGTTTTTTTAGCCCCCGTTACTAATGTATATATAAACCGGTACTAATATATGGATGAGAAGGGAGCACCCCGGCACGCCCTCGTGAAGACACATCGGTACCGGGTGGGAACTAGCCCCGGTACTAATGTTCCCACATTAATACCGGGGCTAGTTCCCACCCGGTACTAATTGTGGCCAGGCCACATTAGTACCGGGTGGGAACTAACCCTGGTATTAATGTGGGAACATTAGTACCGGGGCTATACAAACACCGGTACTAATATCTTCCACATTTAGATCCGTGAAGTCCTCTCCGTAAAAAAAAACTGCAACAACAACCGCGTGCGGACTCCCAGGCTCCCAGAACGTCCGTACGCGTCCTTATCCTCTCTCCCTCCTTCCTATCCCTCTCATTCTCATCTCTTTTCTTCTTCCTTATCCTCACCTTCCCTCTCTCATGGATCTCTCTTCCTCCTGCAGGGAGGCGCGCAGGAGGCCAGCGGCGCGCGCGGGCCCGGCGGCCGGCGGCGCGCGGGCACACGGTGGCCCGCGGCGGCGTGCTGTGGCGGCCGACGCGGCCGGGATGATTTCTTGCTCTTCGATCTAGTTCTTGTGATGATTTCTGTTGCTCTTCGATCTAGTTCTTGTGATGATTTTTGTGATGAATGTGTTCTTGTGATGAATGGATGTTGTAACATGTGTATGTGAATGATTCAATTGACGTTGTAATTTGATGATTTATTGTTGAATCGATCTATGTGTGTGAATATTGTGTGATTGATTGAAGAAGAACAGTAGAAAATAAAGGAAAAGAGAAGAACAAGAGAAAAGGGAAAGAAAAAAAAAGTGGACAGGGGACATACGGGAGGAGGGGGTGACGGACGCAGACGGAACTAGCACATTAGCACCGGTTTTCCTACCCAGTACTAATGTGACTTCACATTAGTACCGATGGAACAATACCGGTTTCAAAATCAGTACTAAAAGGAGGTTTTGCAACGGTACAAAAGACGTTATCCCTGGTAGTGCCTTTTAAACTTAATAGGGGTGCTTATCCCCTGGCCTCAGGAGGCCATAGCGATCTGTGCCAATTGGTAGTGCCTTTTCCCTGCTCGGGTGCATTGCATGTAAACTAGCAGCAGGCCGGCCACGGCCAGGGCCTTAAAGAGCGAGCCAAATTTCTTGCGGATTTTTGGGATGTACACACGCAACTAATTACTTTTGTCTTTGATATATAGGATCGAGGCTATACCAAATCTTTGTCTGGTTTAATTTGCCTTGTCCTCGATCGACATTGCTCAACTGAACTCTTAATTTGGGAAGAACCTGCAGCGCCGTAGCTCCTAGGCTAGCTAGTTTGTACTCCAGTCCAAGGAAGATATATAGTATATTAACATCATATTATTAATTCTAATTTTTTGTGTCAAAGAAGAATTACTGGTACTATTGGATTTAATTACATTGTAGTAGTATACTACTCTTATATAGTAGATCCTGTCACATTCTGTACAGGGACACTACCGGAAACAGAAGTTTTGTTGTGCGCCGGCGGCGCACGGTAATGGATTTGTCGTGCGTTTTTGGCCATGGTGCACGGAAAACGCCACTCGACAACGATTTGGACGGCAAATATGCTTTTTTCTATGTGCTGTTTATCAGGGCGCACGACGAAATCTTTTGCCATGCATGAGAGGTGGCACACACGACGAATAAAAGTGGGGGCGACAGGGATGGCGGGCTGACAGCGCGTTTGCCGTGCGTTTCAGCGGCGGCGTTAGGTAAAGTAAAGCAAACAAAATAAAAAAAGAAAGTGTCGGCGCACGGCAAAGTAAAGCAAAGAAAATAAAAAAATACAGGGCCTCGCCGCCGCCCCATGCTGCTGCCCCACTGGAAGCCGCCGTTACGACCCTGCTACCGTCCGGACCACCGCTGCCGCCCGACGACACCACCACCACCACACAGTCGTTGTCGTCCGCCGCCGCTCCAGCTCCGCGCCGGACGAGGAGCAGGCCGCGCCAGATCTGGAGGAGGCTGATGCCACTACCGTCCGAGGCGAGGTGGTCACCGCCGCCATCCCGAGGTCGTCATTCGAGGTGAGAGAGGGGAGAGGAGGCTGCACCATAGATCTCCTGCCGGGGAAGGAAGGGAGGGGGCAGCTGGATCTGGCCGACCACCACATCCCCGATGGTGTCGTAGCTCCCCCATGTGCCGCAACCAGATGCAATCATGGGCGTGAGCCCGTCAGCCGCCGTTGAGTGTTGTTGTGCTCCTCCTCCTCCGTGACACCGCCATGCCCCGACGGCGCACCGCCGGGCTGCCGCGCCGTCGCTGGAGGAGAGATGGGGCCAGGAAGAGGGGCGGTTGGGGTGGAGAGGAGGGGCGGCGGCACTGTGTCCATGGGATCTGGGGGACGAAGGGAGAAGGTCGGCGGCGGCAGCGGCCGAAGGTTGGGGGTGGGGGTCGCGTTTAGGGTTTTGAGGAGGGGGGATTAAATAGTAAAGGCCAGCAGGGGTGTTTGGGCTGCTGTAACTAATGGGCCGGCTGGCCCAAATTTGGTTTGCTGTGCACCTAACAACGGCCCACGACAACAACTATTTTTCAAAAAATGTTTCAAATGCATTAATTAGTTAAATATAGCAAATAAATTCAAAATTGTACCAAATTTTAACATGAAGTACATGTTTATGTGAAGAATAAAAAAAAGTTTCAAAGTTGAACTCAAATGTGACTCACTTTCACTTCAAACCTAACTGCATCCTTCTCAAGTCTATGAAACTTCTTTGGAGATGTTTTTGTTTGTAAGCATCATACGTGACAAAATGTGCGAAACTCACTCAATTTTTTAAAACATTCTCCATATGTGATATCATGAGGTATTTACAAATATCATAATTTTCAGACTTCATTTGCTTTTTTTAGAATTTTAAAATCTTTTAGACACACGGTCGTGGTCGTGTTTCATGGTCAAGATGTTCGAAATTTCTTTTGATTTCATGGAAAAGTCTTAGTTTGAGCTAAAAATATGAATAAAATTTTTCCTCTCATTTTATTCTATTATTTGAATCACTTGCAGTTCAAATTTGATTTGATTCAAAAAAAATACTTGAAATGTAATTAATTTGTTAATATAGTAAACAAATATAAAAATGTTTCAAGTTTTAACACAGAATACTACATGTCGTATAAGGAGTGGAGGAAAAGTTTGAAGTGTGGAAGATGATTTTTTACAACGTGCGCGTCGCGTGCTCTGGGAAACGACAAGGGAGTGGGTGCCTAGATGCCCCTCTTTGTCGTGCGCTAGGGGTCCGCGGCGCACGGCAAACACATATTTTGCCATGCGTCAGGGTCCTCGATGCATGACAAACATTTTTTTAATTTCTTTTCCACATTCAAATTTTTTTAACACAACATTCAAATTTTTATTTAAATTCTCAGATGAAGCTTTGCACTACACTCAATAACATTAATATTATATTTACAAGCCATTTATTCTATTTTTCATTAATATCATTTTTGCAAGCAACTTATATATTCAACACGTATTTCGAACTTTGTCGTGCACCAAAATGAAGACGCACGATAGAGACACCTCTTTGCCCTGTGCTAAAGCAAAGACGCACGGCAAAGACACCTCTTTGTTGTGCACCACAACAAAGATGCACGACAAAGGTCTATTTAATCCAAATTTTACATAGAAAAACACCAAAATTATCAAATGGCTTCAAAAAACACTAAAAATTTACATAGAACAACTTATGTTGTCTATTGCCTATAGAAAAAATTTTGAAGTCAAATTCAAAGTTGATCATCACTTTTAATCCAAACCTAACTGCATCTTCTCGATTCTCTGATTCTTCTGCAGAGATGTTTCCATTTATAAACATCGTACTTGATAAAATTGCGAAACTCACTCAATTTTTTACCACAGCCTCCACATATGGTATCATGAGATATTGACAAATTTCGTAATTTTTAGACTTCATTTGCATTTTTTAGAATTTTAAAATCATTCAGACACACATTCATGGTCGTGTTTCCTAGTCAAGATGTTCGAAATTTCTTTTGATTTCATAGGAAAGGTCTTAAATTGGGCTAAATAACATGAACAATATTTTTGCATTCACTTTACTATATTATTTGAATCACTTGTAGTTCAAATTTGACTTGATTCAAAAAGTTACTTGAAATGCAATTAATTAGTCAAATATAGCAAATGAACTCAAAATTGTACCAAATTTTTACATGGGTTACCACATGTTGTGTGTGGAGTGGGAAAAAAGTTTAGAGTATAGAAGATAAGTATAGGTAGGAGTGGAGAAAAATTTTGAAGTGTAGAAGATGATTTTGTGGCACCTTTGCCGTGCGCCTACATACAGCGCACGGCAAAGAGGAAAAAAAAATCATCCCCCCTCGTTGCTAACCGTTGCAGCGGATGCTAACGGATGGTTGTGGCATGACATGGCAACGGAGTAGTATTTCCGGTAGTGGGAAGTGGTTTGCATTGTGAATAGTCTGAAATTGAAAGATGCCTGGCGGCTTTTACAACATGATAGGCGGTTAAAAAGGGAAGGTATAGGACCACTGCATATTTGTAGTCCCCCGGTGTCTTGTCCCATGTGGCAAACGCAGTACTAGCTGCTTCCTCCTGCTACTCCCTGTGTCTACTTTGTGCATGATAATTAGAACTATCTATATGTTGTTGATGGAGATATGCCTATGTAATGTTGTGCCCCATATATAATGTGCATCACAATTAATGCCCTAGCTGTCCTCTTCTTGTTCTAGCATGTGCTACAAGTATATTGGGAAGAGTGGTGACAGGATGCTGAGCAAGACACAGTAATGATTGTTTGGACCAGAGAAGAATCATTATAAACAGTTCATTCTTCATGTGTGCAATTCGCAAATACATTAATTATTTGTAGTAATAGCTACATATTATGATGTATAGGGGATGTGTGTAGAATTTTGGAGTTTCATAGAGAATCTATCATTCAACAAAGTTCTAAATATTTACTGAAACTTTCTTATAGCTTCACTACCGGAAACCGAGCCTTCGCCGAGAGGAAAAATCTTTGCCGAGAGCCAAAATTAAAAACTCTCGGCAAAGAATCTTTGCCGAGAGCAATTGATGAGGACATCTTCCTCCACTATTACCCGTTGGCAAAGACGCAACATGGGCCGAAGCCCAGTTGTAGTCGGACGGCGACCGTGTGAGCCTCATTATCCCACCTTGCTTAGCTTGGGAGGAGGAAGTCACCTTAAAAGGGAGAGTCACCCTTCCCCTATCAGACTAGTCTTTTGGGGCGATTGGGCCTTTCCCCGAGAGGTGCGCCGGAGTATGGTGCTAAGGTTGCAGAGGAGTATGGTGCTAAGGTTGCCGAGGCGCAGCAGGAGGCCCTAGTGGCGCTGTAGCCGGATCGGTGTGTCATGCTTCGGCCGGATCGGTGTGTCGTTATTTCGGCTGCCGGTGCTAAGGTTACGGGGGCCAGATTGTATGTATCTGAAGCTGGAATCTTGGGGGCCAGGTCGTGTGTACCTGAAGCCGGATTTGCGGGGGCCAGATCGTGCATATCTGAAGCTGGACCGGTGTGTCGGGCTTTCCATCCAACCCCACCTGGGCCGGACTAATCATTTGGTATCAGAGCTGGGCCCTTGTTAAGAAGGGGAGAATGATGAGGACATCTTCCTCCACTATTACCCGTTGGCAAAGACGCAACATGGGCCGAAGCCCAGTTGTAGTCGGACGGCGACCGTGTGAGCCTCATTATCCCACCTTGCTTAGCTTGGGAGGAGGAAGTCACCTTAAAAGGGAGAGTCACCCTTCCCCTATCAGACTAGTCTTTTGGGGCGATTGGGCCTTTCCCCGAGAGGTGCGCCGGAGTATGGTGCTAAGGTTGCAGAGGAGTATGGTGCTAAGGTTGCCGAGGCGCAGCAGGAGGCCCTAGTGGCGCTGTAGCCGGATCGGTGTGTCATGCTTCGGCCGGATCGGTGTGTCGTTATTTCGGCTGCCGGTGCTAAGGTTACGGGGGCCAGATTGTATGTATCTGAAGCTGGAATCTTGGGGGCCAGGTCGTGTGTACCTGAAGCCGGATTTGCGGGGGCCAGATCGTGCATATCTGAAGCTGGACCGGTGTGTCGGGCTTTCCATCCAACCCCACGTGGGCCGGACTAATCAGCAATATAAAAAGCTCTCGGCAAAGAAAAACCTCTCGGCAAAGAAATTCTTTGCCGAGAGCTATTTATTAGGCTCTCGGCAAAGAAATTTTAAAAAATCACTTTCTTGCCTCCAAATTTTTCTATCTTCAACATACACTTATACAAAACTTATGCTCAAATTTGATACAATTTTAACTTTGTTTGCTATATTTAACAATTTTACTTCTTTCTAGGTATTTTTTCGCATACGTCCGATATGAACTACAAGTGCATGAAATCATAGAGTAAAGTCGGTGAAAAAATGATATTCATATTCATGAGACATCTCTAAGACCATGTACATGAAATGAAGCTAAATTTCCAACATTTGGTTCTCCGATCATGATGAAGATTGTGAGGTAGAACGGTTAAAAAATATATATAATTCAAATGAAGTTTGAAAATCACGAAATTTGTCAAGTCCTCATGATATCATATGAGGAGGTTGTGGTAAAAAATTGAGAATGTTTTGAACACTTGAACACGTACGCTGTTTAGAAACCGCAACATCTCACGAGAAGTTTCTAAGAGTTTGAACTAATATCACTAGGTTTGGAGTCTTAGAGAAATTCAAATTTGAGTTTGACTATAAAAACTTTTCTATAAGTAATATACAACATAAATGGTGTCATGTTAACTTTTAGAAATTTTTTGCATCTATTTGCTATTTTAATATTTATTTTTGATTAAAATCCTCTTTGCCGAGAGCTAGGCTCTCAGCAAAGAGGCTCTTTGCCGAGAGTCGGAACATGAGGCTCTCGGCAAAGGAGTTTTGGGCTGTAGCCCGGTAGCCAATGGCTGGGCCGCCGAAGCGGCCTGCGTCTCAGCCCCGCATGGGCCAAATTTGGCCCATATACTCGCAGCCGTTGCTGGCCCTTGATCTGGCGATCGACGGCTCACAACGATCCAAACTAAAACCGGTGCTATATAAGGGTGGAAACCCTAGGTCTCCTCAGCCCCGCCGCCCACATCCTCTTCTTCCACCCGCGCCTTCCCTTCCTCCTCTCGCGCCGTCGTCCGCTCGCGCCGCCCTCCGCTGCCTCCTCCCTCTCCCTCCCGCCGCCGCTTCCCTCACTCCCGCCGGTGCAGCCGCGCCGCCCGCCTCCTCCCCCCTCCGCTCGCCTCTCACCTCGTGGCGAGGAGCAGCGGCGGGGCGAGGCGCGGTGGCGGCGGATCCGGCCCGCCGGCACGGCCTCCCTCCCGGCGTGGCCTCCTGGCGGCGTCCCGGCGCAGATCCGGTGATAGTGCGGCGGCCTCCTCCCGGCGCGGATCCGATGGTGGTGCGACGGCCTCCTCCCGGCGTGGATCTGGTGGTGGTGCGGCGGCCTTCCTCCCGGTGCGCCCTCTCTCTCGGCCTCTCTCTCTGTGTGGTGGCGCCGGGTGGTGGTGGCGGCGGCGGGCGGGGCTGGCCGCAGCGGGTGGTGCTGGTGGTGGTGGCAGTGCAGGTGGCGGTGGTGGTGCGGTGGTGGCGGCGGTGGTGGTGGCGGCGGGAGGGGGGCTAGGGTGGCCGGCCGGTGGGCCCGCTGCCCGGCGGGTTTTTTTTTAATTTTGTGAAATGCTCTTTGCCGAGAGCATCTGGCGTGGCTCTCGGCAAAGGTGCCTTTGCCGGCTAGACTCCGCCGAGTGGCCTATGCCGAGAGCTCCCTCTCGGTAGAGGCTCTGCCGAGAGGAAAAGAGCCTCTCGGCAGAGGCTTCGAATCCGGTAGTGCTTACAGTAATTATTAGTCAATAAAAACCCACTTCTTCATTTCTTCCTCACCGGAGAAAATTAGTCAATTGTGGAACGAAGATAAAAAACCAGACCTATTCATAGTACCATTTGAAATTGTCATGAAAAATCACATAAGAGTAATATTTTGTCATTCCCCATTAAAAAATGCAACAAAAAATGATGTATGGTGAGTTTACCTTGCTGAATACTGTAAGAGGCAGTGTGTGGGGGTACGACCCTACGTAAGGTTGTGTACAGTAGCTAGATATAGCAGCTAGTATGTGGTGCCTATGGCCTATCGCCCTATCTCGCATGTGTCCATCTCTTTTTGTTCCCCATCGGCAGTCACCTGTCGGCGCTTGTGATCATTAGTCTAAATCCTAGCTTGAGACCTTGGTACGCACCCATATTTTAACGGAAATACTACTCCGTTGCCATGTCATGCACTCGTCACCCTGAAGTCATCATCAGAGCGTCTTCTGCACACGAGAAAATCAGGAATATGCATGCTGGTGGAAAAGTTGCATATACTGATGAGTGATAATTAATTATTTTCAATTGTAAGAGATGAATATAATGACATATGTATATGTATATTAGCAGAATGCTTTACGCACTGTTTTGTATAGTTGTATCATTGCTTTCTCACGCAATAATTTTTGCACGAGTGTATAGTATGCTTGTCATATAAATGTCATATATTTTTAAAAACGGAGGGAGTACAAAGGATCGGAACAAACATAATGGAATGCAAAGCAGATCAGTTCCGTAATCTTCACTTTGATACATGATATCATTTTAATATCAGCGGAAGCTTTTAAAAGTCTACCAATCGAATAATTTCAGCTAGGCTAGCTGAAAGGCAAAATTTCTAACACCACAAATATCTTTTTCCGTTCGCAACGATCACGGACTATATATATGTGTGTTGTATTCTGCTGATTAATCGTCACACATTTTATGCAAAACAAATGATATGAAGCAAATGAGGTCTACTGTAGAATCGAAGCAGCACAAGTAGTTAAAAGGTTGGTCATCAGTTAGTTACTACTGCACATACTACTGTAACTCTGTAAGCACGCCATCAGCAGCAGCGCGCGAATAATTTATTGGAGAGAGTTGACCAGACCGTGTGCAAATCTCTGCAGCAAGCTGCAGCTAAAGGTAGCTATCGATCAGAATTCAGAAGACGCGCGCACACACTGCAGCTGCCCAGCCAGCACAGAGCGCGCGCGCGTGAAAAGCAGCTGGCCCGAAAGACAGCGGCCTAGCTGTACTACAGTGCAGGAAAAGAAACGCCCCTGATCGATCGAGATTCTCCAGAGTGTCCCCGGCCGGCCGTGTGGGCACGGGCGCATCATCGCGCGCGCGCGGCCGCCGGGACAGGCACGGCAGCATGGCCATCGATGCGCACCGGCCGGCCGGCCGGCTGGGGCCCCGCCGCCAGTGCAATCAGCCGCCTGGAGTCGCGGTCTGAGTCTGACGCTGCGGGCAGGCGCGTGCGGCAGCGCCACCATGGACGACGGCACCGGCGGTGACCACGTACGCAGCTACTAGTAGTAGCGTAAGTGGCGGTTGGTGGCGCGCGCGCGTGCGGGCGGGCGGGCGGGGTAGGAGGCATCGTCCATCCACCGATCAGCGAGGGAAATTGAGCTCGGCGCGAAGCAGGGGCTTGTTGGTCGGCCCGCCGGCCAGCCGACCGACGACCGTCCACCGGCGGTGGTGGCGGGCCCCAGCAGCCGTGCGAGAACGATCGATGGAGGATCTCAATTCACACACCGATCTCTCGTCTCGTTGTCAGCGCCACGAGATCGATCGATCGATCGACAACGTTGGAGCTGAAACACACGGCAGGGTATATACGTTTCCCATCTACTGCACGCGATCTGTCTGTCGCCTGCCTGAAAATCGATGGATGGATCAATGAGCCTTGAAGCATCGTCAAAGGCAACGGATCGGAGGCTGCTGCCGGCCGACAGCGCGTGCCCATGAGCATGATGGGGGGCGAGAGCTAGCTAGCGCGCGATCGACGTCCTGTCGTGTCGATCGAGAGTCGCCGCCCCATCACCATGAGAAGGCCGGCTGGAGACGAAGAAAAAGACGATGGGACTCTTTACACCTTCCACTACACGTAGTAGGTAGTAGCGCAGAGTAGAGCACCGTGCAGGCCGCGTGTATAAACAGGACGTGCATTGCTTTTGGAACACCGTTACGATCGACCTTTCACGGATCGATGATAGATGACCGTGTGGGGGACTCAGCGCTAGCTCGAGCTACGACAGGACGATGGGTTCAACGCGTACGGAATTGGGCGTCCACAGTCGTCCACTTGGTAATTGAAATAATTGAATCGAAATCCCTACCGGCAAAAAAAAAAAGAACAAAGTGATATTTTCGATAGGTAGATATATATATTGCCATGATCACAATTCTAACTAAAATTTGATTTCCAGAAACTTTTATGGTGATCAATAGTATCATGTGTGTGCGAGAAAATTATATCGTGCGCTTTTGGGGCACCATTACACAGCATACCGACAAAGTGAAATCATGTACACATGGATGTAGGAAAAGCAAAACAACAACTAGGTATTCGATCTCCATAGATTTGAATTTTCTCTCCCTCTCCCTCCTCACTCTCTTCTACTACAACTCTAGTGAGATCTGCCATTGTCCCGCCTCAGGTTAGGTTGGCCGAGGAAAGGTGGAAGACTTTATATGTGTGTGTGTGTGTGCGCCCTCGATCGAGACGCTTTTGCAAATTGCAGCACAGTAAGAGTGAGCTTTCACTAATTGCTGATAAGTATGTGTGGTGGTGGGGTATTCCCCTTCCGAAAGATGAATAAGGAAGTTATCTTCTAGCCCAATAGCGGCCCAATAACTTTATCTTCTCTTCTTCTTCTTCTTCTTCCCCGGCTGCACACCACCCCCGCCACCTCCGCCACCAGCCCCCCGCCACTTGATCGGGTCATGCGCATAGTTGGCGTACATGAAGAACCTCATCCCGTAGGCGTAACCGAGAACCTTGCACTTGACAAGCTTGCAGTTGTCATCGCGGAAGCACATAGGAGTGTGGATCCCCTTTGACACCGCAACATTGTCCTTCCTCGTGGTGAGGAACTCCAAGTCCAACTCAGGACCTGAGGAAGCCATTGCAAACCTGCAAAACAAGATGAGAACAATCAGATTAGCAACATAGGGAAAATAATACAAATGAATGTGAGGAATTCAATATTTTTAAACAATGAAATTAGTAGCAAATGAAACAGAATGCAAATGACATAAATTAATAGAGACACAACGAAATAGCAGGTCAATATTACAATACAATAGTGGTTCAATATTACAACACAATAGCAGTCCCACACGAATAGAAGTTTTTATTGTTACAAAACAACTACGATTATATCATTCCACTACGGCCACGACGTCCACGTCCACGCCCTAAAGATGCTGAAGGTGCTGCACCTGACGAACTTGGTGCATTGCAAGCATAATGTGCAGCAGGGCATCTCTTGTAGGTGTGCCCAGTGTTGTTACACTTTGAGCACAATTGCACTGCGGCACCAGCTTCTGATTCATCCATGTTGTTCCTAATTCTCTTCTTCTTCCGTCTCCCAACACCTTGGCACCTTTCTGGATCCGGTATGTATGTTGCATTCTGCTTAGGATCTTTAGTGAAAGACCCCATTGTGAGGTACCCCACAAGAGTTCGGTTCTAAGTGTTGTAAATGGTTTCCATCTTATAGTAGAAGGGTACGTACCTAGCCCAGCTGAAATTCCCTAGCTCGTAACATGCAGCCAAAACATGTGAGCAAGGGATGTGCAGTAATTTGGGCTTGTTGCAACTGCATTTGCACATCTGGTTCCCAAGACCCACGAAATGGGTTCTTTTTTGACGTGATGAGCCTAGTCGCCCTTTTCCCTTGCACTGAACCTCATATGTGCACTCAATTTCATCGTTTCCAGTAAGGTGGAGAGGTGTTGGCGTGGCCTGGTGAAGGAGAGCTTTTATCTGCTTCTTCTCCAAGTACTTGGTCATTCTCGTGATGTAGGTCAACTGACTGCTCATCATAGTTGCATGCGCTGCCTTGCTCCGGTCATAAAAGTAGTGCATTGTGCGGTACAGAAAGAACTGAATGATTCCAACTAGAGTAAGAGCTCTTGCACCACGCAGCACGACGTTGTAAGCCTCTGCAAAATTAGTGGTCTTTATCCCATGCCTTGCACCTCCTTCGTCATAAAGGAGGCACTATTTTTCCTTTGGCTCATTCTGAATCCACTGGCTGAATGTTTTCACAACGCGCCCTCTTCTCCGTCTGACGGTAGGACCATCTAACCCTACGTTCTCCAGAGAAACTGGCTCCATGCCCGGTTCAGGACTCACTGGCCTCTTTGCTAGCTCTTCTGATGCCGTCTTGGTGCCGTCATCTAATTTTTTCCAAAGTTATTCGAACTTGCTATGCTGATTCTGCTCACACAACCGCTCAAACAATTTTGCCAAAGTCTTGTTCTTGAACTGACTGTGGAAGCTTGCTTTCATATGCCTAGTGCACCACTTGCTTGTAACATCTGACCACAATACCTCTCTATAACGCTCCTGGCTACCCTCTTTCATGTCACTAATCAGTTGCAAAATTCCTTTGTGCCTGTCATGTATGACACACACGTTCGGCACATCCTGCACCACAGCCATCTTGAGTCTCTCCAAAAACCACCACCAACTATCACCGTTCTCTCCCTCCACAAAAGCAATAGCCAACGGTATCAACTGATTGTTACCGTTAGCTCCAACTGCTGTAAGGATTGTGCCTTTGTATTTCCTAGTCAGGAAAGTGCCATCTATGCACAGGACCGGTCGACAATGTTTGAATGCCTCAATGCAGGGTCCCAATGCTAGGAATGACCGCTGAAGTATGAGTTTGCCTGGTTTCTCTTGGCAAGGATATGTCTTGATATCATAGTAACTGTTAGGATTCATAGCAACTATTGTGTGCAACAACCGAGGCAGGTTGTCGTAAGATGCTTCATAAGTACCCCACTTATGCTCCAACACCTTCTTCGCACTATATGCCTTGCCATAACCAATCTTGTATCTGAATCTTTCCTCAATTGCACAGATAATGGACTTCGGCTCATAAGCAGGATTATCCACTATATATGGGTACATGTGGTTAGCAACAAAACCAAACGATATATTTCTGTGCCTTGCATTTAACATCTCAAGTGTACATGTGTGATCTACCACTAATACGACCTTCAAGTAATCCTGCCACTTCCCCTTGGATGCATACACGCGAAAAGGACAATCAGACTTCACACAACATATTTCATATATCTTCGGGGAACTCTTGAGTACCCTGAAATCTCTTTGGGTAGTCAAGGTAGCCCACCTCTTCACTGCATCTTTCAGATGTTCTGTTGTGGGGGTACAAGGCACCAACAGAAACCTCATTCTCCCTGTACTCCCAGGGCACATTGTCACCCTCATTGACAGCAAACCGTGAGAAATCGTAGTTCTACCAATCCCTTGGCACATCCTCATCATACTGATCATCCTCATCATCAGAGGACTCCGCTTCCAACCCACGTTTGTCATCTTCCAACTCACCCTCATACTGTCTTAGTACTTCCGGATTTTCTTCTCCATCATCAACAACACCTACTTCCACCTCATCAAATTCTCCTCCTGCACCACTCTCTGCAGCACCCTCACCTCCATCCTCTTCATCACCCTCACCGCCATCCTCTTCACTACCCTCACCGCCATCCTCTTCACTACCCTCGTGTTCCTGATTCACTTGGGTCTTCTGATAAACTTGAACAAAAAGAACCACCGCACAACCACTTTGACATGCATTTATGACATAATTCCTCCAATTTGCAGTGCCTTCAAGTGGCATAAGCTCCCCGGTACGGCGGATAACTTTTGTTGAATACTGCCATTATAGACAACAAATATTGCTCTGTATCTACTGAGAATGCTTTGTACAGCCAGGTGGTTATGGCCTCCCAACTTCTTTGAGCAGCTTTTTTAACCGGCCTCGTGACTGTTCTAAACGATGACAAATCAACACCTTCTGCACCATATCTAATTTCTCCTGGCCCATAAAACAACTGGACAGGGACTGTTTCTGACATGCCTGAGATAATCACACTATTAATAACTAATCTAGTGATTGAAAACTACAATGCTTCGAATCTTAACTACACTAGATCTAGTGATTATAATCTACACTGGTTCGAATCTTAACTACACTAGATCTAGTGATTATAATCTAGACCGGACCTAAGTCTAGTTAATCATAATCTACTAAATGTACTACAATGCTGTTGGCATTTCTTAACATCACTACTAACGACGCCGAGTTAGAGTGAGCATCAAGACTTGCTAAAGGTAAATCTAACGATCACGAACGAATCCGCAAGCGCATAGATAAACCATTGTAGCATTTCCCCAGGGAAGTGAGTGTTTCAAAGGTATCGTATCCGTGGAAGACAATGACAGATATCAAGACTTATGCTTTTGCACTGAATGTAAACCAAGAGATAGATATAGAAGACAACAGCTCAAAGACAGGGGTAAGATAAATGATATGAGAAGGGTAGTGTAACACACACTCTGATCTACCTCTACACTAGCACACTACGGCTTAGGGGGACATACGAAGCTAGCTCTAGGTTCTATGGTACTAAACATACAGAGTTAGATGATACAAGAGATAAGCATAAAGCATTGCATGAGAGGAAGGTTCAGCACCCAGGTACAAATGGGGAGATAGCCCGCGATGACCAGCACTCTGCGAAACTATCCTTTAGACTCCTACAACAATACCCCAGCGCGGAGGGTTTCAAAGGGTCCAACAACTATCACCACTGCGGCCTACCTCAATCGTTACGGGGGAAAGCTCATAATTAATGTAGCCACACAACCCAGGCACCATGCCTGCATTGCTGCTAGACTTCACCCGGCCCCGGCTATTGTGACCCAGGATGAAGCCACCAGAAGACTGGTCAACTTAGACCGAGTACCGTAGCTTAAACACAAACTTCATGCGAACGGATATGAACTCTCTTATGTCTATCAAACAAGATCAAACTAGGGCTAGTCGTACGAACGGATATGAACTCTCTTATGTCTAATCAACAAGATCAAAGGGTCTTGTTCGTGAAGAACACGAGCCTCTAACTTATGAACAAACACATAAGGAATGAGTAAATCATCCTTCAACTGGATTGAAAGGTAGTGTTCACGAAGAACACGAGCCTCTAAATAATGAACAATGGATGAACTCAAGAACATATCAATCATATGATCTACCGCAACTTTATATGAAATAGCTGAATAACTGAAGTAGATCAAAGTCATATATAGAAATAAAGATACAAGAGAACTCATACCTAAACTCCCAAGTAGACTTGGAACCTGAATAAGAGTTACTCTAGCCTACCCCCTAGCCTTGAAAACTAAAAGTGAGAGGAGAGTCAAGAGAGATGTGTGTGAGAAATGGGAGCCCCTCCCCTTCTATTTATAGGCAAGGATCAGGCTTGCTCGGAGCACCAAATGGCCTCAAAACACCCGGGGATGCAGCAAGTGACCAATGAGCAACCACCACGTGGAGAGCCAGGATGGGTGGCCACTAGGTCGGTTCGGCCGATCCTAGGATCGGCCGACCATCTAGGGTGGCCCCACCTGGTGTGCTTTCTCTAGGTGGCTTCCAGGTGGGCCCTCTGGTCATTCCCCCGTGCATGCCAAGTTTCCTGATAAGATGGAGCTCTGGTGGACCCATGGATCCTTGTGAAGTGCATGTGTCGCTCTCTGATTCGTCGGTGAGTGCCTCCCTTGGATCAATGACATAGATGCCACTGTTTCCTAGGTGGCAGCCATCTCCTCAGCTGAGGTGGCATGGACCACTCATAGAAAGGTGGGTTTTCTTCTCTTTTATGCTTATTTCACCTACATACAAATAATATCCAAGGACAAGTGGAACTACATTATTCAAACCAAAATGCAAGTAATAAATGCATATGCCTCCATTTATGTGAGAATATTGATGGCTGAAAGTGGTACTTAACAGCCGTCAACAACTACACTACTTAAATCTAGTAAAACACAAATATACTCGTTTAGATCTACAGAAATGTAATTAAACAAAATTACAGTGCAAAGAGAGAGTGCAAAGAGACTAAATACCTGAAATTAGAGATCCGACAGAGTTTCCTTCTTCCTTCTTCCTTCTCCTTCTTCTCCTCCTTCCCTTCCTTCTCCTTCTCCTTCTCCTCTCCTTCTCCTCTCAACCCAACGAACCAGCCAGTCAACCTACCAGGCAGCGACAGTGAAAAAATTCGGCCTTATATAGACGAGGGAGCAAACCACCGTTTCAAACGGCGGTTGATGCAACCGCCACTTGAAACGGCGGTTCCACGGGCTCCAACCGCCGTTTCAAACGGCGGTTGATGTAACCGCCACTTCAAACGGCGGTTCCACTGTGGGACCCGCCGTACCGTCCTGCCCGCCGTCCTTTACTGGTGGGAGGCCGAACCGCTGTTTGAAACGGCGGCAGGCCTGTAACCGCCGTTGGCAACGACGGTTTCTACCTGCCGCCGTTTCAAGCGGCGGTGGATGTATAGTTTTGAAATTTTTTTGATCCGACATTTATTTTTGTAAATTCAAAAAAAAACTTTAAAAAATCCCCCCAGCCGCTGAGATAAGCCCACTACTCAAATTTGGTCTTGCAGACTGGCCCAATAAATTAAGCCTACGAAAACTAGCTCGGCCCAGACCGACAGAGAGAGATGATGCATAGATTGGGCTAGTGGGCTTGTACAGGAATCAGCGGAGCCTGTCAACAATCTGTGAGAGCTGGAAACCGGGGAATTATACATATATATATATATATTTTTTTGATTTTTGAAAAATAAATGGACGAACCAAAAATTTTGAGAAATATACATCTGCCGCCGTACCCCACGGCGGCCGTGTCGCACGGCCACCGTGCCCCATGGCGTTAAGTCCCTGCCGCCGTGGGGTACGGCGGCACGGCGCCAGGCCCCTGCCGCCGTACCCCACGGCGGCAGGCCCCTACGGCCGTGCCACGTGGCGGTAAGGCCATTTTTATTTTTTTTTAAATTTTTTATTTTTAAAACACTTTTAACCTTTTGAAAAAATAACAAACTGATAAGTGTAAGCATAATCACAAGATCATATCATAATCAACGAGTAGATGCAAATAGTTTATACAAAATCATGGTAAAAGTACTACTACATCTAAATGCGCCGGTGCCTCTTCGGCCTAACAGCTCTAGCGCCAGCCCAGGTGTGGTCCCGGGCGTACGTCCAGGGGTCAGGTGCCCTGACCACCCGCGGTCCGAGCTGGTCGGGAGACGGTGTCGCCATGGCTGCCTGCGACGAGCCTGCAGCATCCAGTGTCCCTACGCCGGCCGGTGTCGCTCCGCCCGCCGGTGTCCCTCCGCCCGCCAACGACGACCCTGCAGCAGCCGGTGTCGCCCGGCGGCTGCCGGGGTCGCTCCGCCCACTGGCTGTGTTGGCTGAGTCCCAACAGGTGGTGCCTGTGTGAACTGTGACGGGCCAACCTCCTCGGCCTGCGGGGCATCCATGGTCGCGAGATTGTCGCCGTACCCAAACTCATCCCAGCCCAGGTGCTCCTCGGTGATCGCGTCGAAACCGGCTGCAACGAATAGTATTAGTTCTGCAAAACGTATCGTACTTAACGAATTTTACTATAAAGTTTTAAGGTCGTTACCAGGCTGGAACATAGTCGGAGTGGACGAGGAAGGAATATCTGCCGCCGCAAACTGAAAGACCGACGGTCTGAAACCTCCTAGCGGAAAGATCGACGCTCTAGGTGTCGTCGTCTCCGGCTGTCGAGGCCCAGCTGTCGGAAAGAGCGGCGGTCGCCCTGTACGATTAGAATATAGTATAACACAAACACACAACAATTCCGTGCATTAGTTGAAAATAAGGTCCACTGAAAGTACCTGCGTCGGGGGAAACAAACGGGCGCTGCACGTAGGTGTGCGGGCCCTGCGCCTGTAGCTGGTGCTGTGCCGTCGGAGCCGAGAAGCCGCCGGCTAGGGTGGAAGGCATCGTCTGCGAAGCCGCTGTCGAGGCGGAGCTCGAGGACGACGCTGGGTGGCACGGAAGGAGAGGAATCTCTACGGCCCCGGCATAGTTCACGACGGCGGAGTACCTCATGGCAGCATCGACGATCCTGTCGTACGTGCTCTGGTGCTGCTGAGGCCCCCAGGTAAAGCACTGCTCCCTCGCGGACGCTGCGAGCCGCACGATCTCACGTGCTGCTCACAAAATTAGTAACACATGTTATAATGAAAAGTCATATGAATGAAATATGTTTGCAGTATCGTAGCTTACCGCTGTGTCGGCGGTCTGGTCTCGGCGCACCGGGTATGTGGTGTCCGGCAGGATCCTGTCGTGGTCCGGGACCGGTGGCGGTGGCGGGGTAGCAGGCACGTATGTCACCCGCGTCCGCGTCCTCGGGAGGTACCACTGAAGGTACGCTACCCAGGCCGCGTCGTCGTGAAGGCGGTGCTCGGTGACGACGTTCTCCTCGTGCGCCGCGGACGCCCACTCGTCCACGTACGGCTGCAGCTTGTCGACGAACGACGTCGCCGCAGACACGCCCTTACGCGTCCACCTAGCATAGATGAAACAGAAAATTATTGGTAACTGACTATTTGTAACAGAAAATAATTATAACTGGCAAATGGTAGCTCACCTGTGCGCTGTAGGCGGCAGACGTGGCGCAGCGGGTACTGGTGACTCCTGGAAGAGGCCGAACTGCCTCATCACCCGGTAGACGGCGTACTCCTCGACGTAGACGTCGAAGACCAATCGTCGCCGCGTCATCCAGTACGCCTGGTCTCGGTAGCACAGGGACGAGAGCCCCTGTGGTGCGCGGGCAGCGACCATGGCAGGAGCGTACGGCGTCCACCGGACCTGGGCATCGACCATCCGGTCGATCTGACCTACGAAGTCCTTGTACGCCTTCTTCGGCTGCTCCCCAGCCCAAACGTGCTGCACAGAACATGAAAAGTTAATTGAATCGAACTAAAGAACTCATAAAGCGAAGAAAATGATAAGGAATGTCATTACCTTCCGGAGGCACCACAGAGAACCCATGATGGGGAGGTCCGCTGGGTCGGTGTCTTCGGGCAGCGACCGGTACTCCGAGAGGTCGGCCTTGGGCCGACCGATGTCGAACCGCTCGTGGATCCACATCTGCAGCAGGAGAGGGCACCCCAGGAGGATCCCCTCCTTACTCCCCGACCTCGACACTGCCGAACACAGCCCCCTATAGGTAGCTGCCAGAACAGCGCTGCCCCAGCTGATCTGGGGCATCTGGTCGAGGGGTGCGTCGGCGATCTTCTGAGCCCAGGGGAGCAGGTACCTCGACACCGAGTCTCCCGCTGACTCGCAGAACAGCACCCACCCGAACAGCCAGAGCAGGTAGACCTCCAAAAACCTGTCTGACGTCGGGTCGTCGGCCTCGTCCGCCATGTAGTCAGCCTGCACACACACAAAGGTCCATCGTCACATTCGTTTAAAATGCATACAAACGTTGACAATAAGAGTTAGAATCACGTACGCTGAACTGCTGGATCCAAGTCCAGGTGGGCCCGTGGGTGTTGGCGAAGGGCACGTACGACAGAGGCGTGCGATCGTTCCGAGGAACGTTCGCGAACCGAGCAAGGAAGTCGGCGTGCCACGTTGCGGGGATGTCGATCGGCCCCATCACCTCGCCAGCACACGGCAGTCCTCCCAACATCGCGACGTCCTCCAGACTGAGCGTCATCTCGCCGACGGGGAAGTGAAACGTGTGTGTCTCTGGTCGCCACCGGTCCATGAATGCGGCGATCAGCGGGGCGTCGTAGCTGAACCGCGTCAACCGCTCCGCCCGGGGAACCTCAGCTCGTAGCCTGTCCCCCTCAACCAACCGCGCAAAAGGGAGAAGTCCTGCAGCGCGTAGCCTGAAAAAAAACAAAATTAATTTACTTAACGCAATTACTATTGTAAAGAAACAGAAATAAATAATAAAAATGATTTACGTACTTCGGAATCCACCGCTGGTGTATCGGCATCAACGTGCGGCTGGTCCGGAAACGTATACTGCCGGGCGAACGTCCAAGAACAGCCGACACGTACGAGCGGTGGTGCCGGTCCACCGCCTCGTCGAACAACTCCGGCCGTACGTACTCCAACGGTCCAGCCATAACTACAAAAAAATAACGTAATTTAATCAATTAGTCGAATTATACTAATTAAAACAAATTATGTGAATTAAAAATATTTTCTAAAAATTTTACATGAATTTAATCTAATTATAACCATTTTCTAGAAATTTTAAATGAATTACAACAAATTATGTGAATTAAAACTATTTTTACGAATTTTATATCAATTTAATCTAATTATATGAATTATAACAATTTTCTAGGAATTTTAAATGAATTCAAACGAATTATGTCAATTAAAAATATTTTCTACGAATTTTATATCAATTTAATCTAATTATGTGAATTATAACTATTTTCTAGAAGTTTAAAACGAGTTTAAACGAATTATGTTAATTAAAATAATTTTTAATACTTTTATATTAATATAATTATAACTATTTCTAAAATTTTTGAAATTTCTAAACTAAACTAAACTAAGTTAACTAAACTAACTAAACTAAGTTAACTAAACTAACTACACTAACTAAACTAAACTAAATTTAGAAACATACCTTAGTCAAAAGTGCTCCGAAGGGTTGAAAACCGAAGATTTAGAGGAGAGAGCGAGGGAGGAAGGAGCGGTGGCGGCAGCCGTCGCCCCCTTATATAGGGGTGACGCTGCCGTCGTACCCCACGGCGGCAGGCTCCTGCTGCCATGCCCCACGGCGGTAGGGCTCCTGCCGCCGTGGGGTACGGCGGTAGGAATCTGACCTCACCTGGCAGGTCAGTCGACCGTTGGCGGCACCCCTACCGCCGTGCCACGGCGGCAGATGTATATTTCTCAAATTTTTTGATTCGTCTATTTATTTTTCGAAAATCAAAGAAAAAAAAATCGAAACCGGGCGTCTCCGCCGCCGGGAAGCCGCGCCGCCGCCTTCCCCTCCCCTGCCTTGCCGTCCTACTCCGTGTGGTTTGGGTGCACAGCCGCTCTGCCGCTCTCGGCACTCCCGAGATGGCCCGCGGTCTGCGGCTCCTCTCCCTAGCGGTGGAGAGGCTGCGGCCGCTGCTTGTCCAGGGGCCGACGAGGGGCTTCTCCGCCTCCGCGCCGGAGCCGCTCCACGTCTGCGTCGTCGGCAGCGGCCCCGCAGGGTTCTACACCGCCGACAGGGTATGCGGATTGCACTGGCTCCGTTCCCTATGTTGTCGCCTCTCTTCATGATTGCTTCGCAGGGCCTTGCTTTGGGCCGTCCTCATCAGTTCTCCAGGAGAGTATTGGTTTCATAGGAGATTGATGATTTCTTCAGCATTCAGCATTTATCCTTGAAGTGTGCTGCATTCCAGTTCTAGTCAGTGTACAAATGTCAATAATGAATTCCATAGACCCTGGTGGAGTTAATAGTTGTGCTATGTTTTTTTAATTAAGTGTGCTGGAATCTGCAACAATTGCTGTATAATGACCAAATCTAGAGAACAAGTACACACGATTCAATACCTTCACTAAGCTAAATTTTCTCAGAGACATGTTTGTGGTCCAACGCTCTAGGACCTTTCTGTTGGAACTGTTCTTCAGAGTTGTTCCTTTTTTTCTTTTTGACAATTATTTGTTTCTCACTGGTGTTCATTGGGTACTTCTTTTGTGGATTAAGCAGATGCTGAAGGGTCATGAAGGAGCACAAGTTGATATCATTGATAGACTCCCCACACCATTTGGCCTAGTCCGTTCTGGAGTGGCTCCAGATCATCCGGAAACAAAGGTGGGCATTTACCTTAGCTATCAATTTCTGGAGCTGAAATTCAACAACCTTTCATCTTTCCACACTTGCAAATAAGTGAAAAACATTTCTTTGAGATTGGTGATCTATTTCCTATTTCCTCGTTTCATCATTTTAGTCATTTAGTGTAGTAGTGGTTATCAGGTTAGAGCAATATTTTTACTTTCATGAAATGCAAAGATTTTGCTTGCCAATGAATAGTTGTAACTACTGCTTAGGACCTACTAGATGTTGCATGATCATTATTTGTTTGTACCTTCCTTTCTCCTTTCCAATTTTCATGCTTATGGCACTGCACAAGTTGTCCATGAACTTAAGTTTATTTAAACTTTCAAACAGATTGTGGTAAATCAATTTTCTCGTGTAGCTGCAAATGCTCGCTGTTCTTTCTTTGGGAATATTACACTGGGAAGGGATATATCTCTTTCCGAGCTTCGCAAAACATACCATGTGGTAAGTTTTAATCTGGACTCAAATATTCATTGCCAAAGAGGATATCTCATTCTTTTTTTTTAAAGAGAGGATAACTTATTTCCTTTTTTCTGTCATTACTTTTTCCAGAACTCTTATAAGTAATTGGTTGAGATTGCATTTACTCATCCACAGGTTGTTCTTGCTTATGGTGCAGAAAGTGATAGGTCACTTGGTATTCCTGGGGAGGTATGACTTTTGACTTGTATTGTTAATCTTTATGCCATAGTTCAAAACTATCATTTAGCTGTAACCTTAGTGCCATTTTTGGTTTACTCATATATTTCAGTAGTTAGGTATTAAGCAATCAGCCTATTCTTGCTAGTTTCTTCATTGCCTATGTGGTTGTGATTATCCTTTTTTAGATGGGATTATTTATCTCTTGTATTATCATGGGCTCATGGTATTATAGGATCTGAAAGGAATTCATTCAGCTCGCGAGTTTGTCTGGTGGTACAATGGACATCCAGACATGTGTGACTTGTCTCCTGATTTGAAAAACACAGAATCTGCAGTCATTCTTGGTCAGGTATCTTTTGATTTTTCTTTGTATTTTAGCTTTTAAATAAGTTACCAACATCTTGGGGCCAAGAGAAAGCTGACTCACAAATTACACTTTTATTGAACCTTGATAGACAGTTGATCTATAATTTTATTTGAATTTGTGTGCTCATAACCCTTCATTTTGTTTACATTTTGTTTGAAGTACTTTTATGACTGACACCATTTGTTTTCATAACATGATTAATTGCAGGGAAATGTTGCTCTTGATGTTGCACGTATTCTTTTACGCTGCAAAAGTGAGTTGGCTACTACAGATATTGCTGATTATGCATTGGATGCTCTACGTGGCAGCACAATAAGGTATTTTTTTTCACTATAATATTTGAACCAGACTAATATTTTTCCTTTCTAGTTTACTTCGATATATTACTGATGATTACATAATACCATCTTCTTAATATAAAAATATGCAGCTCTCCTGCGTGTTCGAGAAAAGATGACATAATACATGATTCTCTATTTATGTTGCATGTAAAGGAAGGTATACTTGGTTGGGCGACGGGGTCCGGTACAAGCAGCATGCACAGCAAAGGAGCTGCGTGAAATTTTAGGTATTTTTAAAAATTGTTGCAGTGTTTCACATTTGACACATGGTACATTAAGCCTATCTCATTGTCCTTTGTCATTCTAAGTTGGACATCATTTTCTTGCAGGTCTGAAAAATGTTTGTATTTGCATCAAGGAAGCCGATCTTGCAACCTCGCCTGCAGATGAGGTTTGTGCTGTAAAGTGTATTACCACCTATAATTTTTTTCCTTTTCTTGTGGGCTGTAGTGCTAGTCTTCTTCTTTTAGTATCCTAGCTTTCTTAAATCAGGCTTAGATAGGACCAGGCATTTTTGCTCTATCATGTCAATTACGACCATTTTATGATGTATTATGCAGATTGTAGGCAAATTTTTATATAATTTTCATGAGATGTACTGCTATGAGCATGAAATCTTATTAGCATACAGATTAATCATTTACCGATACTAAACCCACATCAGTGATAAGGCTTCTTGTTCAAGGCCTCACTAAGTGAATATTCTGATTTCAACCAGGGGCGGACCCAGCACGAAGCCTAAGTGAGAGCACTTCATACATGCAGCTAATTCCACATACTAAAAAATTAATGAAGATGAACATGCATATGAACTGCTGCCGACATACACTGCTTTCGCGTACATGTCTAGAAACTCATACATAAGCGGTTGATTTCATTTCCCATTACAATTTTTCATATATAGAAATTGAAACATTGGTTAATTGTTTGTTTTGATGAGAAAGTACCCATAATTCTTAAATATTTTTATGTTTTATAATTATTTTACAAATTCTTCTAGTTATTTATATCTTGACATTTGGTTGGAGTTTATTTACCTGTAACGGCTTATGATTGAAAATTGGTGCATGTCTCATGGAAAGGCTAGAATAAAGACTATCCATTGTTCTCCCCGGCCACAGGTCACATTCATCCGTAGTGATCACTGAATTTCTAATTCTTGCTTTGACGATATTATTGTTGTAGGATCTAATGTCTTTGATGAGAAAGATGAATAGAAAATATCCTATGGACACAAGGAACATGATACATCACCTTATAAATAAAAGGGTAACACATCAGGAGACAAACTTAAGAGTTTGTCTCAAAATACAACTAGAATTTAGAATGATAAAAGAAAAGCTATGCAAGAATATAATTGTTGGCTCTACAGAGGGTAACTAGAAATAGAGTTTCTCTTTTTGGTCAGTACAGTCACTTGGACCAAATGAGTGGGGGCACATGGTTTTTGCGAGTGCGAGCACTAACAGTGATTGAAAGGCCTTAATGAGCTTATGGCTGAATTTGAGTGAGGGCCACCACTCAGCTCAACGTGGGTCCTCCCCTGCTTCCAACACTCCGATAAATTGATTTACCTAGTTACCTTTCACCTTTTCTCGCATCTTCCTTCTGACAAAGGAATGGTTGCTATCTGATTGCAGGAGGAGATGAGGAATAGTAGAATCCAAAGAAGGGTTTACGAGTTGCTGTCCAAAGCTGCAAGTGCGCATAAGGACAATAGTTACAATGACCAAAAGGAGCTTCATTTTGTGTTTTGCAGGAGACCTATCAAGTTCATCCCTTCAGAAAATGATTCCACAGTTGGTGCTGTTCAACTTGAAAAGACGGCTTTAAAAGGTCTGGTGTAGCTGGTGTAGAAACAAATCTTCTTGACCAGTTCTTGAGTTTCCTGATTAATATTCTTGTTTGTTATGTAGGTGATGAAGTAACTGGTAAGCAGGTGGCTGTTGGAACTGGTGAGTTTGAAGACCTAAAATGTGGGTAAGTGTGGCTCATGCTTAAGCTTTTCTGGTTTTTTAACTAACCATATAATTTTTGGAGATGCATCTAATATGCTGCCTTCTTCTTAGTTTGGTCTTGAAAAGTATTGGTTACAAGTCTTTGCCTGTGCAAGGTTTACCTTTCGACAAAAACAGAGGTGCGTAATACTTTTTTTCCTGCTAACTTGGAACTTATTTTTGCTCCATGAAGAGTTATGTCACTGCTTTTGCATGGTGATCCTCGGTTCATTTTAGGAGTTGTGCCAAATTCGAGAGGCAGAGTGCTGAGCAGCGTATCAGAGACAGCCACAGTGGAAAGAGGGTTGTATGTGGTAGGATGGTTAAAGAGAGGACCAACCGGGATTGTTGCGACAAATCTTCATTGTGCAGAAGAAACTGTAGGTACCTTTGTTATGGAGTTAGCATTCATTCCTTATGTGACTGCAGGCGTTAGTTTGCTACAGAAGCTCTGCAAACATCCATATCAAAATTCTTTTGCTCGTTCTTTTCTAGATTTGTGACAATAGTATCCTGGTACCAATGTTTTTTTGTGACAAAATCTTGAGAAATCCACCAATGTTAAGTCATCAAAGATGTGGGTATAACTATTCCAGACTCTATGGGTGGGGATATGGTTGTTAGTTTTCCATTGTCTGTTAGTAGTATGGGTGGGGGAAGAATAGTTTATTTTTCCATGTTCATGATATAGAATTGGAACCACCTCAACAGATGACACCATAAAAATTCACACTTAGCGTTGTCATTGTATTTATTGGTTACTTGCCATTTTATTATACTGTTTATTAATTGTTCTGTTTGTGGGTTAACAAATAGGTGGCTAGCATCCTCGAAGATGATATGAAGGGTGTGCTAAAGCCCCCATCCGTTTCGAAGAAGCATGGAAGGACGGGACTTGTTGAGATCCTAGAACAAAACAATGTTCGTTTTGTGCCATTCAGTGGTTGGGAGAAGACTGATACCAAGGAAAAGATGGCAGGGCAGCTGCAAAACAAGCCTAGAGAGAAGATCACAACCTGGGATGAGCTCCAGAAAGCTGCAAACGAGTAAAATGATGGGGCTCCCAGCAATTTTGTTTCCATGTGCTTGGGAATCACATTAACGAGAGATGACCCTACACTTAGTAATAAAACATATCTTTGTCAAGATAACTATGGCTTTCAGTAAAGGAAAATTACTAATAATGATTCATTTCATCAAAGAAAAATCATTCTATTCCATACTGAAATTGTGGCTGTATCAGAATGCTCGGTAATTATTATGGAGTAATTGCCTCATTAGAAGTTTTAAGTAGCTTGTGTAATATCTGTGTCCATTATTGAATATATTGATCTATGAAAATTGACTCGAGATAACATATGCTTAGGCCACATAACTAAATGTGGAGATTACAAACCATCATATATTCCTTATGGTGCAGCAGAAATCATGCAAATCCTGTAATCTGATTTCGTGAATGGGCTTCTGGATGTCTGTTGGGCACCTCTTGTCTGCTAGTGCTTGATATACCTGCTGTGTTGGCCGGGTTTTGGGGCAGATTTGCAAGCAAGCAAAGGCCACCAGAAGGAGCAGGATGATGTCTTTCTCCTCATCGCCTGTTGGTGCTGTGATGCGCTGGTCCAATATATCCTTGAGCTTTGTAGGCTGCTCTGTTCGGCAGAAGAAAGGAAGTAGTAGATCTCCAGGGTGCTTACCCATTTCCACTTCTATGGCGACTACACCAAAACTATAAACACCACACTTCTCTGTAAATGCCATTGTAGATGACAATTCTGTGGAAATAAATGAATCAGGGGAATTTATCTTTACTTGCTAAATGAATTGCATTCTCTAACAAGGGATTAAATTGTTGTACCTGGGGCTATATAGCCACATGTCCCTGCAAAGATTGTGCTCCAACTTGAGCAAGTATGCTTGAGCTTCTTAGCCATCCCAAAGTCTGGACACATAAGCCTTAAAATCGAGGTCCAACAAGATATTACTACTTTTGATGTCACGATGTATAATGGGATTGACCTCTCTAATTGAGCTCTTTTTCGGTACACAATACCACTCTTTGGTAGTACGGTGGTATTGTCGGTTTTTTGCTGTGGGTAAAATAGTAATTTGGTGAATGAATATTATTCGGAAAAAACATACCGCCGACGAGTACAATAAAAACATATCGCGTACAATACCTAAATCGTTTCATATATCCAATTTCATATATTACAACAAAAATATTTTCCATTTCCAATAATACCCATATGCTACCAATACCACCTATGAATACCACCCGTACCACAAAAAAAACCAGTGGTGCAAAATTAATCTCAACCGTCCGATCCTTACAAATAAATCTTTTTCTATTATATACGAGTCCTTTTAAAGTGGTGGTACAGGGTGGTATTGTGTACCGAAAAAGACCTCACTTTTTTAACTCAGATTTCGCTCGAAATTTTGTGAATTTCGCTCATAACTACTGAAAAATTGTCTAAAACGAAATCTAAAACCCTGCTTCGGAGTACCTTAGCAAAAGGTTTTTTTATTATACTTGCAATAAATCTTTTGTCGTGATTCATGGATATACAACAACAGTTTTGGCACACAGCGTGTTCGATATTTTTTGAAGGAGTGGTAAGACTCTGCCCCTCTACTGAATAATAATTGTATTAAACTGAAGGAAAAACGTCACACTGAGTTCAAGTTCAAACTGTACAAAAAGGATAGAAACAAAAGAAACTACACAAGGCACGAAATCATCAAAACAGATGTAGATGGGATACAAACGCACAAGCCAAATTGTTCCTGACTCTTGATACTATATATGGGGCCATCATATATTCTGTATGGTGCCGCAGAAGTCATGCAAATCTTGTAAAGTAACTTCGTGAAGGGGCTTCAGGAGGATTTCTGCTGGGCAACTTCTGTCTGTGAGTGCTTGACACACCTGCTGCATCGTTGGCCGAGCTTTCGGGCAGATTTGCAAACACCCAAAGGCCACAAGCACGAGCAGAATGACATCCTTTTCCTCGTTGCTTGTTGGCTCTACAACGCGCTGGTCCAGGATATCCTTCAGTTTCGTATGCTGCTGTGTTTGGCAAAAGAATGGAAGCAGCAGATCTCCTGGGTGCTTTCCTATCACCACTTCCATGACAACCACACCAAAGCTATACACATCGCACTTCTCGGTCAATACCATCGTAGATGATAATTCTGTGACAAGAAACAAAATTATCAAAACTATATATGATATTTCCTTTAAAACTTGTGAAATCATGTTGCGTTTCGATATCAAAGGATTAAAGCTATGTACCTGGTGCCATATAGCCGCACGTCCCTGCGAAGATGGTACTCGAACTCGAGTAAATATGCTTCAACTTCCTTGCCATGCCAAAATCTGAGACATAACCTTTAAAATCACGGTCTAATAAGATATTGTTACTTTTGATGTCACGGTGTATGATGGGTTCATCACAATCATGGTGCAAGTAACAGACAGCATGAGCTACATCCCTCACTGTGGCAATCCTTTTGGGCCAGTCAAGCTCTCTTGCAAGCTGTTCCTCGTGAAGAATGGATGCTAAGCTTCCCCTTTCCATGAGATCGTACACAAGAAACCTGCACTGAGAGTGAGAACAATACCCATACAGCTTGACTATGCATCGATGCCTTGTTTTCGTCAGCACTTCGATCTCAGCATTGAATGTTCCTTCATCAGTGTAGTCTTCCATTGAGTGGAGCAGCTTCACTGCAAAGACACTTCCTCGAACCTCAGCTCTGAAGACAGACCCGTGCCCTCCAGAACCAATGCAATATTTTTCATCGAAATTTTCCGTCGCATCGAGTATGTCTTGGAATGCAATCTTCCCGTTGAAATTCCAGATGGAGAACATATCTCCAGGCTTACTTTTGGTCCTGCATTTTGCAAGTTTTCTTCTCCAGCAAAAAAGTGCCAGGCTTCCTATTGCCAGACAAATGAAACAAAAGAGACCCAAAGCAAGAAGTAGCGCCAAAACAAGACGCTTTCTATGTCTTTTTCCCTCATTTTTGCCACCAAGCTCTGATGACTCACAGGGTGTTAAGCCATACCGTTGGTCGCCACAGATATCAGCATTATGGTCAAGAGAAACTAAGGCTGAAGGTAGTGATGTGCCCCCAAATCTGCCACCCAAACTGTTGTATGACAAATTGAGGTTATGCAGTTGGTAAAGCTGTGCAAAAGTGATTGGGATGGTGCCACTTAGATTATTTCTGCTGAAATCCAGATCATATAGGCCAGTACATTCCCCAAGATCTTGTGGTATTGGTCCTGTCAATAAATTGTCTGATATGTTTAGCAGCAACAAATGGCGGCACTGCCCTATTTGAGGTGGAATGCTTCCCCTAAACTGATTGCTGCTTAGATCAAGATGAGTGAGATTAACTAGAAATCCTATTTCTTGTGGCAGCTGTCCACTAATCTGATTGGAAGCAAGTACAAGCTTTTTTAGAGATTTCAAATTCCAGAAGGTCGAAGGGATGGAGCCACTTATATGATTGTCTGAAAGGTCCAATAATTCTAGCCTTGTTAGATTCCCAAAGCTTCCAGGAATGGAGCCACTGATTCTATTACCAAGCAAATGCAGGAATGACAGCCTTTGGAGCATTCCCAACTCATGTGGTATATAACCAGATAAATTGTTGAAGCTAAGGCCAATGAACTCCAGCAAGGTCAAGTTTCCCAAACTAGTAGGTACTGGGCCAGTAAAGCTATTACGACATAGATCAAGCTTGTTTAAATTGCGTAGCATGCCAAGTGTAGAAGGGAGGTGCCCATTTAGGAACTGATAGTTCTGTGAGAGATCAAGGTAAGTCAGACTGGTAAGGTTACCTAAGGAGTCTGGGATCGGTCCGGAGAGGCAATTGCTTGAGAGATCCAACAAAGTGAGCTCACCAAGTGTACCAATGCTCGTTGGGATTGGCCCTGAGAGATTGTTGTCGTTGAGGTCTAGACGGGCAAGACGAGGCAAAGCCACAAGGTCGAGCCCATCTAACCGGCCAGAGAGGTTACACATGGGAAGCGAGATGCTAGCCACGACTGGGACAGCATCGTCGCCGCCGTCACTCGAGCCACGGCCATGATGTGGCAAAGGCACCATGGTGCCGCAGTCAACACCAGTCCAGTTGCACGGGCTGATGTGCTTGCTCCATGACTTGAGGCAGCCTGATGAAGGCCCAGAGTCATGGTCGAAGGTGGATTTCCATAGAAGAAGGGCTTCCGCTTCCTTATCGAGCTGCGACGACACCACCTTCGAATTTGCGCAGGAGAAGAGGAGTGGCAAGGCTAGTAGCAGAAGCAGCGACATCTTGAAAGGGAGGAGAAGCATGGTTTAATTTGTGTGTGTGACTGTGTGTGTGTAGGTGGTGAGGCTGTAAACGCAAGTAAGAATGGCGGCCTTACTAGCCCTTCTGGCCTTTAAATATAAACACACACTACGCGCATCCACTGCAAAAATGTTGAGAACCACATGTGTAACACGGTTATCTTGACTAGCTAGCCTCTTGACTCTCAGTAAAGCTTAGTGCATGCGATAACACGCAGCGAGAGCGAGAGGTACAGCAGTAGTGGAGATTAAAAATTGCTGAGACAAGACCATGTGTGTGATCTTCTAAGTAGGTATGCTATTATTCGTTAATGATAATGTTACACTTTGCTTTTGGCCTTTTGACGAGATTAGCTTCCTTCTCAGTAACGCAGGATCGGAGAGGAATCAGGAAAAAGTAACTTTTTTTTTGTTCTCAGCCAGACTTGGAGCAATAATTGTCCATCTGCTTTAATTTTCCAGGTGCAAGCAGCTTGCTGCGCTTGTTCCTGTACCGCTGGAGCCCGGGGAATCAAGGACGAGCTCTAATGGACAAGGGCAGCGATGTATGCTGCAACCAGGGACGAGGTGGTGGAGCCAGCTAGCCAAAAGGCGTGGAAATAAGCAGGGTGTGCAGCTGCAGCAGACAGCAGGACTAAACGACGTTAAAGCGGCGAATGGGTAGGTGACACTGACACCTCGAAAGAATCTTGTTAGTGTGGGTGCTCACTTTGACAGTATGATTGCTAAGTGCACTAAGATTGATTATGGCCGGTTGATTAGGTGCAGGAATAACGAAGCAAAGATATAAGTTAATTTGCTTTATTTGAAGACAGTACATCATGTCTTGCGTGGGCAGTCGAATTATATATAGATGAAATTAGTTCTCAGAATCGGAAACAAGTTAGGGCTCATTCATTTCCACCTGATTGGATTCCGGTTGGAATTGATAAATATAACAAGAAAATCATGATAGTTACTAGTCAAGAGGTGGGGAATCAATCCGGCTCTTTGGTCTCTTATTGTACCTATCATGATGAGTAAATTAGTTCTCGATCTGGAATAAATTCGGATCTTTGTAGTATCTATCATGATTTTCTTAGTATATTTATCATATCCGGTCAGATTGAATCCGATGGAAACGAACAAGTCCTCAGGAAGCACTTGACCTGTGCCTACATACCAAGGTTTACTTTCTCACGATAAGAGAGAAAAATCGGAGGTCAGCGAGGAACGTGTTCATAGGATTTCTCAAAAAATTTCAGATTTATCATTTTTCTTTTGGACAAAATTTAGAGAAAAAATTCTCAATTTTATACACAAAATAGCCAAGGTGGATTCCACACAATAATCTAACATGAAAACCAAGACACAATGTATAGAAATGAGATACGATTTAGGGTTACGGGAGATAGGATTAATTGGTTTAGAAGACTTTTCGGTGAGAAAATAGAAAACAGGCTTGACCGAAACGTGTTTATCAAATTTCTCATTTTTTCGCTGAGAAAATTTTCCTTGGTGCCTACACTAGTTTTGTCCATGGTAGATCATAATTCATAAAAGGTTAAGCACTGTTGGAATAATAGTCTTACATTCTATCACTACTGTGCAAAACCCTATATATCCCCAAATAAGCATCAGCGTCGTCATGTCTGGTTGCTTTAGGAACTGCAGGGATAACACATAAGTGCTAGTTCATAACATATGAACAGGTAGTGATATACACACATATAGAACATTCAAATATGAATAAATGGTGATAGTGGGTTATATAACTGTGTTTTTCATGTTAATCATACATGATGAAAAAAAATCTGAAGGTATATTTGGTGGAACCAAAAGTTATATTATCTTTGGCTCTAATTTAATCTCCACTATGATGGACCAAAAAAATTTAAAAGCGACATCAACAACGAAAGACAAGGAATCGATTCCCGGCCTCTGATATCACTATGCCATCCTTGCTTTATTAATAATTCATCCTTTTCCCTTTTGCTAGGAAAGAAATATCTCACCATGTCTACATCTTCGCATCTTGGATCACAAAAAGTATGCTCAGCACCATTGTCGTCAAGCAAACAGTAAGGTGCTATTATGGCTTCCCAGCTGAATTTTATCAGTAATTTTCGGACATAATAAAGCCTGACCTATTGGCGCCGTTTAATGAGTTTCATCAAGGAACTTTACCTCTGTCTCAATTTTGACGTAATTACTTTGCTGCCCGAAAAAGCTAAAGAGACCATGATTCAATAATATAGACCTATTTGTTTGTTGAATTTAAGTTTTAAGATTTTGCAAAAGTTCTTACGAATAGAATTAACTTGGTAGCTCAAAAAGTAGTTAGGTCCTCTCAAACAACCTTCTTACCTGGTAGATACATTATGGAGGGGGTTGTTGTGCTTCATGAAACAATTCATGAGTTGCATCGGAAAAAGAAAGATGGAGTTATTCTTATGCTAGACTTTGAAAAAAGTGTTGCACATGAAGGGCTTTTCACCTAGGTGGGCTTCTTGGATACAACGAGTTACGTCTAAAGGGTCCGTAGGAATTAAGATGAATGACAGTGCATGACATTACTTTCAAACGAAGAAAGGTGTTAGGCAAGGCGATCCTTTATCACCTATTCTCTTCAATATTGTGGTAGATGTCCTTGCTATCTTAATTGCACGGGCAAAGGATATCGGCCTATTCAGAGGTCTAATCCCAAACCTATTGGACGATGGTTTGTTAATTTTGCAGTATGCATATGATACAATTCTTTTTATGGAAAATGATCTAGAAGAGGTCAAGAATATGAAGCTCTTGCTATGCGCTTTTGAGCAATTGTCGGGTCTCAAGATTAATTTCCATAAAAGTGAGATGTTCTGCTATGGTAACGCTAGGGAGCTAGGGAGGGAGTACTCAGATTTGGTTGAATCTCCCGTTTAGATACCTTGGCATACCGATGCATAGAAAACTTCGAAACTCAGGTTGGAAAGAAGTGGAGGAGAGGTTTCAGAAGAGATTAAGTGGATGGAAAGGAAAAATACTTTCTGTTGGGGGTTGGTTGGTTCTATTAACTCTGTTCTTAGCAATTTGTCAATGTTTATGCTATCATTCTTCGAGGTTTCTCGTGGTGTTCTTGAAAGATTAGATTACTATTGTAACGACCCGCCTATCCGAGGTCGGGCCCGCCTACGCTTGGCAGCTCTGTAGGACCCCAAGAATCTCCTCACAGACCAACACATGTCTTTTCTACGCACTTTGTCCTCACTCATGCGCACCCGGGAAGGACTTCCCGGTCGGTCACCCATCGCTCCAGACCAAGCACGCTTAACTTTGGAGTTCTTTCGAGATGGGCTTCCGGAAAAGAAGTTGTAACTTGTTGATATGAGTATCCTTTTCAATCCTATTAAGCCTTGGGTCGGGATGTCACATACACCCCCATAGAAGATCGACGTCCTCGTCGATCAACCCCAAGCCAGGAACGTCCTCTCTTGGCCACGTCCGTGGGTCCAGTGCCAGCGCATGTGCCATGCTGTGTGACCACTCAGGGCCCACACCAGCTATGCACACCATGCCTGCGCAACTGTGACCGCACGCGCCCGTGAAACCGCGAGAGTCGGTTCTGATACCAATTGTAACGACCCACACCCGCCTATCCGAGGCCGGGCCCGTCTCCGCTTGGCAGCTCTCTAGGACCCCAAGAATCTCCTCACAGACCAACACATGTCTTTTCTACGCACTTTGTCCTCACTCATGCGCACTCGGGAAGGACTTCCCGGTCGGTCACCCATCGCTCCAGGCCAAGCACGCTTAACTTTGGAGTTCTTTCGAGATGGGCTTCCGGAAAAGAAGTTGCAACTTGTTGATATGAGTATCCTTATCAATCCTATTAAGCCTTGGGTCGGGATGTCACATAAGGTCAGGCGTGAACTCTGTAACATCCCGCAATTTTATTACGGAATGTTAATTATAAAAATGAGGATTTAAAATTTTCGATAAATTATTTGAGTGCTTGATAAATTAATTAAGGATGTCTTCTTATTTCTCTCCTAAAATTCCTAGATTTATTTTTGAGCTAAATAAAATTTCTAGGAAATATAAATTGTTAGTGTGAGAAACTTGGAGTTCATTTGGATTTATTTGGGATTTATTTGTGTGGATTCAAATTTGAATTCATATTCAAATTTGAATCAAATTGGAGAAAGGTTTAGAAAGAAAAGAAAAGGAGAAAGAGACTCACCTAGTTGGGCCTCGAGTTCGTCCGCAAAGTCCACTTGAGCCCCTCCTTCTCTTTTTCTCAGCACAGCCGAACACCCCACACTCCCGCCGGCCCATCAAACCGCAGCCCAGCAAGGCCCGCTCGCTCTTTCTCTTTTCCGTCTCGCCGACAGCCGGGACCCACACGTCAGACGCCACGTCGGCGTCGTCTTCCTCTTCTCTGCTTTTTCCCCTTTTCCTCCCCGCGCCGCGCCGTGTCCATCCCGCGCCCACCACCTCGGCCGAGCTCGTCGTACCCCCTCGTGGCGGAGCCGCGGATGATCGCCACCTCAGCGCGCGCACATCCAGCCCTTCACGCCTCGCGCGCCCGCCTATATAAGCCACCGCCGTGGCCATCCCCAACCCTAGTCCGCCTCTGGGGTTTTCCCCTTGTTCGCCGCCGCCTGTGAAGAAGAAGAAGGGGAGGAGGAGAAGGAGACGGGGAAGGCCGACCATGTTACGCCGTCGACGTCGTGAAGCCGGAGGCCGCCCGTGGAGAATTCGTTCACCGCGAAGCCCCGAGCCGCGACGCCGCTCTGCTTCCTCTGCTCCGACCTGCGCCGCCGCCGTTCCGCTCCGCCTTGCTTCACCGCCGCTTGTCCCATCGACCAGAGGTCACCCAGGTGAGTGCCGTCGCCTCCCTCTCATCTGTGGAGCCGGCCATCGTGCCAAGGGAGAAGAAAAGCCTCACCTTGACCCTATGTTGGACCTCGCCGCGCCGCGCCGCCACTGCTGACCGCCGTCGCTTGTGTCGCCGGCCATCGAGCCGTGCCTTACGCCTGCAGGTGCCGCTGCCATCGACAACGCACGCGCAAAACCCTGCTTGGCCCTACTTCTTTGCCCTGTGATCGCTGGCGACCCCGTCGTCCTGCCCGTGCGCCGCCGCGGCCATGACCGCGCGGTTTGCCCGCGTGCACGCATGCGCAGGAGGGGAAAAGTCCCGCCTTTGGGGTTTCGCCGTGATCACAAGCCCGCCGGCACAACCGCACGCCCAAGCGCGTCCATGCCTGGCCGCGGGAGCCCTGGTTCCGCCGCCGCACGCGCCGGCCGGAGCCCGCCATGGCCGAACCGGCCGTGTGTGTCTGGGCAAGGGGCAAAAGCCCCAGTTTTTGGTCTGTTCCGTTTCACTTGATGCATGCGCACACGTTTTTGGCAACCTGGCGCACCCACACACTGTCGCCGGCCGTAGCCGCATTGCGCCGCCGCGCCCGTCTCTGCGTCGCCGCCGTCGAGCTCGTCTCCGGCCAAAGGTCTGGCCTTTCTTGGCCTGGGCATGTGCGCAAGCACCCCTTTAGTCTTGCCCCGTCGCTTGTTCACCATCCCCGGTGCACCTCGCCGCCGGCGAGCCTCAAACCGCGCCGCCGCTCCTCTGCGGCATTTCGCCGAGCACGTGCTGGCGCCGCCCTTGAACCCTGGGGTTTTACCCCACACGTACACACACACGCACGCGACACCACAGACAATCCGCCGGGATCCCAAGCGGCTGGCCAACCCCGGCCGAGCCACACGCCCGTGCGCACGCCGCCGCGCCGCAGCGGATCGCCCTAGATCCGCCGCGCCGTGACCCGTGAGGCCGCCACGCGGGCAGCCACGCGTGCAGCCGCTGGCTTAAAGCCGCGCTGCTGGCTGCCGTGTCAGCGCTGGAGCTGGTCTGACGCCGGCTATAAGCCCTGTTAGAGACAGCTAGAGTTAGGTAAAAGCTAGCCTATAGATTGCCATATTGTATATGCGTATTTGTTTTTCAGAAAACTAGTTTATCTTTGTAAGTTCATATTAAATCCGTTTTAACTCCGAAAAATACAAAACCTCTTATGAAAATCTTCTAAAAATCCAAACTCCACGCTAGGCTAGAGTTTGCCTCTTTTTGGGTCTTATTTGTTTCTCCTCTTGGATTTTATTGCAATTAGCACCTGTGTTTATATTTTATTACGATTCTAGGAGCCGCCAAAGTCGGAGAGCTGAGCCAGGACTACGACGACGACCTCAGCTACGACGACTACCCGCACCCAGGTTCACGCCCGACCTTCTTTGAATGCCCATTAGGCATGGCTATTAGAACTGCTAGTGCTCTATTTATTGCATAGTGATGGATATGATGAACCCGTGCATAGCCTCTTTTACTTACTTGTCCTTGATTAACCTACTACTACTACTTTACTTATGCGAGATGATATGTTGAGCTTGCTATGCATGTGTTGGGATTATTGTGGCAGTTTCTTGGCGTGTGTGGGGTAAACCGGCAGGAGAAGGTGTTTTGAGATATTTTGGCGGGGGTGAGCTCAAGACAACCCGATCTGGGATCGGGGGCCAGGGATCGTCTTCTCGGACGTTGCCCATTTTGGTGTCTATGGCGGGTACACTGTTTTAGGAGCACAGGTGTAGGGGATTTTGTGATGACTTGGAGGATAGGAGTTCGCCCCGGTCTGAAACCGAGTGGGTCGCCTGTTACACAGGACTTTCGTACACACCACCTCACTGAGAGTGGGGATAGGACCGTTCGACCCTAGCAAGTGTGATACCATACCTGCCAGTAGGATAGAGGGTATCAGTGAGAGGGTTAGGGTGGAGTCCCTTCCCTTTGGGCGCTCCCCGTGCGGCCACACGGGGGCATTTTCACAGTTCTGGGGTGGTCCTTTGCGAAGGACCGCAACGAGACCCGGATGCAGGATGGAATCGTAACTCCTAGGTGTTCGTTCGGTAGGGTCTCGGTCGGCCGTACACCGTCCGGGTACTATTCCGAGTTGGGTACTGGTGTACACGCTCTGCAGAGTTTAGATCTATACGTATAGCCGCGTCCTCGGTTATGGACATGCCCGTTGTTTCTCCGACTCTTACGTTTTAGGATTTCTACCTTCCCCCTGATAGGATGAGAGTGTATGGTGAGCCGTGGTTGTTCTCGGGGAGAGGAGAGTTGCTCCCTCCGCCTCGCGGATCCGGGAGCAACCATTGAGGTGCGAGGAGTGGGAGTTCTCGCACCGACCCTAGATGGAGATAGGTGATGGTGACGGTGATCTGGATGACCAGGTGTATCCGTTTGCAGATGAGAGATATGAGAATTGGTGGGATTATGGAGATATTATTCTATTTATGTTGCTGCTGCATAGGAAACCCAGCTACTACCTTGATACTTTCTTTACCCTTAGAAGTAGGTCACTTAAAGCTTGCATACGGTTGGTGACATGGACCTATCCCAATCCTTGGGGATAGCCCCTGAGCTTGTAGGGTACGAGTCAGACTACGACAACAACGCCGACGGATGGTACGACTGAGGGGGCATGTTGCTTCGCTCAAGGATGCCTGTGGGAGGCGAATGAAGACGGAGACACCTTCTGGGAGCTAGCTACCGCTGCGTAGGCTTTTATTCATGTTATTCCGCCAAGAGGCGTGTATTGATGTACTCCGACTATTCAGGACATGTAATAATCAGATTATTATTCGTACTCTGATGCTTTATTTCGTTGTATGACTGTGATATTTATCTGTGATGAATGCCTGTGAGTGATAGCGTCTGATCCAGGTACTATCACGAGACAGAATGCTGGGTTTTCCGCGTTTGAAAACCCAGGGCGTTACAACTATAAATCTAGATTCTTTTGGCAGAGCGATGGACATAAGAAAAAGTATAGATTGACAAAATGGAGTGTACTATGTACACCCAAGGACCAAGGTGGGTTAGGAATTCTAGACCCAAATTTACAGAATAGATGCCTTCTGAGTAAATGGGTGTTTAAACTTATTAATGAAGATGGCATTTGGCAAAGTCTCCTTAGAAATAAATATTTGAGACATAAAACCAATACCCAAGTAGAATACATGCCAGGAGATTCTCACTTTTGGTCAGGTCTTATGAAGATAAAAAATAACTTACTGAGGATGGGCAAATTCACGGTGGGTGATAGATCACAAACCCGTTTTTGGGAGGATGCCTGGCTGGATAACACTCCTTTCAAAAGTCAATATCCATCTTTATATAACATTGTACGGAAGAAGAGTGCAACTGTAGCAACGGTTCTTAGATCGAATCCTTTGAATGTGGCCTTTAGGAGATCTTTAGTTGGCAATAATTTAAAGGCTTGGCACCATTTCGTTACTAAACTTGTGAATGTCCAATTAACAGATCAGAGAGACCATTTTATTTGGTCTCTAAAATAAAATGGTCAGTTTACTGTTCAATCTATGTATAATTCGCTCATTACTCAGTTGTCTCCACCACGTAAAAATGTGATATGAAAATTAAAATTACCCTTATTAAAACTTAATTTTTTTGTCTGGTATTTGCAAAAAGGAGTTCTAACTAAAGATAATTTAGCTCGTCGACAATGGAAGGGAAGTTTAAAATGTTGTTTCTGTAATCTGGAAGAAACCATCCAACACCTTTTCTTTGATTATCAAATGACTAGAATTATGTGGAGGATTGTACAAGTTTTTTTTAATATAACACCATCTGTGAACATTGAACATATGTTTACTAGGTGGCTAAATGAGATTAATAAGAAGCTTATGTACAAAATCCTGGTTGGAGCATCTGCTTTATGTTAGGCAATTTGATTAATTTTTTTATTTACAATTTAGTCTTTAGATCTTAAAATGATTATTACTTTTTGTTCGTAACTCAGATTTAGGTGATTCTTGCAGGCATGTGTTCATAACGATGAACTTTATGTTTTAAAATATTCTTTATACTATTTTATAACTATTTGTTATATTATTTGGAGCATCTGCTTTATGAACCAACAGTTTAGGACATCAAATACGAACTGTCACTGAAAATAGGTTCTATGTCACTGATGGTCTTATTCGTATCAATATGTATGCATATATACCTCTATTAATAATGGTAGACTAAACATAATTGGACAAAAAGTACAGAATTCAAACAGGTATATTCACTACCGGAATCTGCCACTTCGTCGTGTGCCTGAGGCCAGCATGGCAGCCAGCGCGACGACGAACCGAACTTCGTCATGTGCCTTTTATCGGGCTCACGACAACCTTTGCCGTGTGTTTCCGAAGGCACACACCGAAAAAAGTAAACACCAGCACCGAGACTACGGTGGCAGACAGCACGGGGGCGGCTTCGCCATGTGCCAAATCATATACACGATAAATTTTTTCCAAAACAATAAAAAAAGTGAAGTCGCTCCCCCACCATTGGCCGCAACCCGTCGCTGCTTGCTTCCCACCGCTGCAGCCCCTCCAGACTCCTTCCCCACGCCACCACCACCAGACCGCCACCGCCACCTCAGCTCCACCACCACACAAGGCCACCAAGCCGGGCACCGCCGCTGCCACCTACACCGCCACTAGACTGCCATCTCCACCACCACCAGGCCGCCGCCGCTAGCACAACCAGACGACGAATCTGAGGCTGAAGTCACCGGATCCAGCCTCACTGTCCTGCCCAGACGGTGGATCCGGGCCATAGTCACCGGATCCGGCCTCGCCGCCGTGCCCAGACGGAGTGGAAGGAGGGATTTTTGTGGTCATGCATTCATAATGATGAGCTTTATCTTTTAAAATATTATTTATATTATTTTGTAAGTATTTGTTTTACTTTTCTTATATTGTTGTTTTTACACAACAATACAATAATAATATAACAAATAGTTAAAATAGTATAAAGAACATTTTAAAACATAAATCTCATCGTTATGAACACGTGCTCGCAAGAATCACCTAAATCTGAGTTACGAACAAAAAGTAATAATCATTTTAAGATCTAAGGACTAAATTGTAAATAAAAAAGTTAAAACCACCCAGCAAAACAGCCTGATGGTCAAATTCGAATGATTTTGATAGTTGGATGGCCAAAAATACTTGATTTGGAGTTCGATGGTCAAAACCAAACTTTAGCAAGTGTTGGATGATCAAAAATGGATTTTACTCTAAAAAATCTCCTCGCCAATGAAGCCGGGGTATGGGTATTTTCTAAGTTGAGAGGAAGTTCATTCTTGTTAATGAAAACCATTTTGAGCTATTTGCAGGCTCACGTTTGCTGTTTGCCAAGTGTACTTTGCCTAGGGTTACACTCGGTAAATGTTGGGTTTCCCGTGGTGACTAAATATTAGTCTAAGAAGTGAGAACAAGCTAGCTCCATACATGATCAAATTGTCCTGCATGGAGAACAAACACATCTGCATCAGGAACACACTAGAAAGACTAGCGCGTCGTTGCCGCGCCATGACCTGTAGCTAGACCTGATCATGGATCGTGTCGGGTTATCGGGTCAAAATTCATGGCTCGTGCCCGACCCGCCACACAGTCGGGTCGGGTTCGGGTTTTTTAGTTATAATTTTCGGGTTACGTCGGGTTGGGTCGGGTTTTTTCTTAGTTCGGGTGAAAATTTCGGTCCGTGCCCGACCCGTTGCATTGTTGGGTCGGGTCGGGTCGGGTCGGGCAGCCCATGATCAGGTATACCTGTAGCCCAGTGTGGTAGGAAGGTTGGAGTTTTTTTTACAGGATTTAAGGGTGTGAATTAGTTTCCTAAAACTTTAGGGCATTTTTAGTTAAAGTGCAGGGATCGTGGATTGGTTGTGACAAACCTGGGGGAATTTTTTGTAAAATTTTGAACTGTGCGTAGATTTGCAGAAAGTTCAGGATTTTTTTCCTAAAAGTCTGCGGACCATGTTTTAATTTCTGTCAAGTTCAGATATGTGGGAGATGCATGAATTGCGGGTTGATTATCATTAAAACATGAGAGGTGCCTCGTTCGAGGGAGATGTCGTGAGATTGCCAGAGAGGTGACTTAAATAAATGGTAGTTGTATAAAGCTTGAGGAGTTAAATTGCCATAGCAGTGGTTGAAGTACAGTTTACTTTCGATGAAGTTTGAGGTTTACGTTTCTTCAAAGTTTAAGGGAGTTTATGTTAAACTGCTTGAGGATGGGCGGAATTGACTTATATTTCTGCAAAGGTCGATGGGGTTTTCATAAAATTATCTGTGGGTTGTACTACATTTTAATTTCGATAAAGTATAGGGGTCTTTATGTAAAATTGGCCAACCTTCTAGATAATCTGAGCCATCCACGCGCAATCCGACGGGCGAGATTTTGTTGCTGATGTGGCTCAATAAAGAGGCAAAAATTGCCCCCCTTTTAGATCCTGTAAAAGATTAATTGTCATTCTAGATAAAATGGGCAAAAAGGTTCCACATGCATATGGACTACAACAAATACTCAAAACAATCATTCTTGCAAAACAAAATGTTTGATGCCCCCTAAATTTGGCACTACCTCTCACTTCATCTTATTACTATTTACTAGGAAGATAAAGGATGTGGGCCGAGTCCCCAGCAGGTTGAAGTATAACATGGACCGAATTCCTGTTTTTTCTCCTATCAGCAACACAACTATAAATGATATCTTGAGTATATGTGACATATACTTGATGATGAAAATCTATCATACAATTGGAACACGTCGATAATGTAGCAAGCCCGCTGTGGGACGACCGTACAAAGGCTCTAAAAGTTTGAGCCCCTTAATTTCGCTATGCCTAGAAATTAGAAGCCCAACTTGTCCAATTTGCTGCTTAATCTCCTCCCTCCCGGAAACAAGATAGACTATGTGGATATTGACGTTACAGAGATGATTGACTGTGAATATATAACTCAAGATTTCAATTTGAAAATTTTAACCAAAGTTTACTAGATGTAAAGATTATATGCTTGATTTACTCTCTATATATTCCCTGAGCATAAATGCCTATTGTAGTTCTTAGTATATTGCAAGTTATCAAGGAGTTACATAATGTAATATAAATTAAATATGTTTTGATCATTTGCCATTTTTTAAAAGTATATGGACCGATTTAGCTTGCACCCGGGTCCGGTTTAGCTATTCTTCACTGGAGGCAATTTTTTCGTCGGAGCAAAAAGAGGAAAATAATAATTAACAAAAAAACGTCGACCGCAGGATTCGAACCTGCGCGGGCAAAGCCCAGTAGATTTCGAGTCTACCTCCTTAACCACTCGGACAGCTCGACCAATCTGTTCAAGACTGAATTACAAAACTATATATAATATCCTATCGATCCCATGGGCCAGGCCAGATTGGCCCATGCAAAACTGCTTCAATCTGCCCTCCAAACAAAATCCGTCCACGTTTATTTTACTTGGTAGTTCAGTTAACAAATCACGCTGAGCTGCTGCTCTCGTGTACGCGTGTGTGAAATACATCAACTATATACACCTTTACGCAAGATCTAAATTAGCTGAGATGTCTCGCTCTCTCTGTATATAGCACTATTCGCGAGATCAACTATATACACTGTAGACCGATGATCTTCTCAGCTTCTTTCAAGGATAGAGCAAGCTGCCGCATACCTATATGTGGAGTTTTCGCTTTGGTTAATGTTGCTTCCGCTACCAGATAGATGTCCCCTTCTTCATTCTGGCAACAACACTAATCCAATGTACACTGGTGGAGCGGGGGCCTTCGTCCCGGTTGGGAAGGACGTAATCTCCCTAAGGCCCAACCGGGACGAAAGGTGAGAGACAAAAGGCCCCTCCTTTTGTCCCGGCTGGGCAACTGGGAATAAAGGGGGGGGGGCCTTTCGCCCACCCTTTAATCTCGGGTGGTAGCCCCGCCAGGGACAAAAGGGGAGGGGGGGGGGCAGGTTAGCGCCTGCGCGCCCACCCTTTAGTCTCGAGTGGTAACACCACGCGGGACTAAAGGCTTCGCCGTCATTTTTTTTGTTTTTCAATTTCAGTTGTTTTAATAATGTTATACACGTATATTCTCACGTATATAGGTGTATTTTACGTGTACGTATAAATGTTGGTACTAATTATACATGTCTACTATATATACGTACTATATGAAGAGAATAAACTTATAAATAAATATATAAACATACTATATATATGTATATTACATCGAAAGCAGAGATTGTATTTTCTGAAACTAGTATATATACATCAAAATATCGTTTCATTCTAATTCTAGTCTCAAGTTCCACCGGAGGTGCTAATTAACATTTCTGAATTGGATGACCGTCATAAAAATGTCTTCCCTTTGAGCTAATCACCTCGTCCATCATGAATCCCACGAGACTTTCTTGAATCGCCAAGAGACGATCCTTCTCAATGATTGCGTCCTTAATCATGCAGTCCTGTAATGTGCAAATATGTTAATATATAACACCCAAGAATTAAATATATACACGGTTAGAAAATGATGTCTTATTAATAGGTTTACCATAATACTTACAATATAATCTCCCCGGTCTGTAGTGCAAAAATTGTGGATGAACTCACACACATAGTATGCACATAAATTGGTCCCTTGTTCCTGTCTCATACACTAAATTGTAGAAAAACAATTATGAAATATTAGTGTTATTCCTTTTATAATTTGCTCAAGCTGAAGTTGTTTTTTGTTTTACGTACCGGAAAATCGGTATAGAATCTAAGTTTAGGTTTCCATTGTCCAGGGTTCATAGCAGTGAATTTTTCCCAAGCTCTGGCGGACAATAATGAAAGTTAGAGCTAGTGTTAGTAAAAGCACACTGTTGCATAAAAGTAAACGTATTGGATAGATTTATTACTCTTGAAACATATCTTGAAGGTCTTGGTATTTGTCAGGGTTTCTTTTCAACGAATCAAAAACCATGACGTTGCTCTTGTCGACTTGAATTATTAGAAGAATCCAGTGGAAGCTGTATATACATGCATGATGAAAAGATGAGAACTAAATAATAATAACTAGGATAATTAGAAATGCAAACCCTTAATAAGATGGTAATCGCACATACTCGAAGTTGTAAGGTAGTAGTATCACTTCCTTGAAATGCAGCCGATTCAAGGTCCTAAGGATTGTTGTCAATGCTGTTTTTGGGCATTGCCTTACTTGGTCTTGACAAACTAGTGAAGGGTCCATGAAACCTATTCGGTGATAACCCTGCTTTCTCATCGTAGTAAGTTCCAGACTACAGAAAATGAAAGACAAAGTTAATTAGCGGATGCATTAATTTATTAATTAGCACATGAATTGCACCGTCACTTACCAACACCAGGTCATGATAAGATCAGTATTCAGGGAGTCAAGATGGTAAATTTCATAAATATCCTTGAATCGCAGCCAGACCAACTTCTCGCCTTCACCAGCAAAATCATCCGGTCTAACAAGCATGCCAATCATCTCCAGGCCCTCTTTAGATGTCTTCATGTAAAAGTCATGAAATCTGCGCATCTGAGTAGGTAGTTTCTTCACCAACTCTGGCCTGACAAGAGATTTCCCATGCTCGTAGTGCCATCTAGGTATGAAGTTTTTGTACCGAGGAGGTGATTCCTAGCCGAGAACAGTTCCTAGTGGGATCCCTGTTGCTTCTTGCATTTGAATGACATGCGCTACTTGTTCTGCAGGCATAAGTGCAAGAGCTCGTTCAGGTGCAGTGAGGCCGGAGGCGACGTAAGTCTGTACTCCCGACGTCGATGCTTGTGTTGCCTTCTTCGTTGAAGGCTCTTTCGCCGACGTCGACGCTTGTGTTGGCTTCTTCTTCTTCCTATAATCCTGTGGTATCATCGACCCCGGTACTTGGTCGATATAACTATTTGGTGACCCTTCCCGTCTCTTCTTCTGTAGGGACTTCTCCAGGGAGCGGTCATAATTAGTTTTCAACTTTACCCGTTTCTTTTCATTTTCTTGCCACTCTATGAAAGCTTTGAGTTTCACCAGATCTACTTTATTCTTTTCTTCCAGCCGCTGCTGTCTACCTTCCATAGTTACTTTATGAAAGTAATCCTTTACTTGTTTTTGGCACTCCGCCTCATTTTCAGATTTTGTCATGTCATATGGTAGCTTTCTTTTAATGGGCTGCTTTTTCCCTTTCTTCGTCGAGGGCTTCGGATTTGGCGGGGGCATAGACTTGGTAGATCGTGACCGGGACCTCTTGGGAGCTAGCTTCGGGGAAGATTGCTTTGGTGAAGGTTCCTTCGGTGGTGATTGATGATGAGGGAGGTCATCGTCATTATCGCTCGCACCAGCAGAATTCGCAGGTTGTGGAGACGGTGAGCGATGAGGACTCGGTGGCGATCTTGGTGACGGGCCGGGAGTTGGTGTCTGCTGCTCGGCAGCACTCTCGGGTATCGGTGGCTGCTGCTCGGCAGCACTCTCGGGTATCGGTGGCGGCATCTTAGGTATTATGATGTAACGTTTGGGCCACAATATGATACCGTGAAGAGCATCCTGCAGTGTCATTTCCCTGTCACCTCCTGGGATGTCTAGCTCCATGTCGTTAAACTGTGGGTTAGCAATCTCCTCCACAGCAACTGAGGCATAGCCAGTGGAATCTGCATGTCGTGGCTTGTATGTCCGGGGAGATGTGCAAAAGCACTTCCGTACGCCACCTATATATCAAAGGTAGGGAAATGATGAAGTTATTAAATGCCTGAGACATGCATCAAAGGTTGAGATATAATTGCATGTATAATCATATTTATACCTTCATTGTGATGTTGCCGATCAGCTTGTGCAGCTCACATGCGGTGCGCTGACAAAGTTCATCCACTGGGTACCGTTCGTTGTCCTCTACTTGAACTTCTTCTTGGTTTGCCCTTTGTTCTTCGGGGCCTCTGTGGAAGCACAACTGCTTTTGCGAGCGGAAGGGCTAATGATGGGATCCACAGGTGCTTGGGGTAGTGCTCCAGAATGGGTGATCTCAGCTACCGCGGCGGCCACTCGTCGTTCAATCTCTGCATTCATACGTTCTTCATGTTGTTTTAGTTTATCCTCCATCATCTCGCGCCACTACGCCAGTTCACGCTCTTTTCTTCTTTTGCGGTTTTTGTACCTGTCTTCGTATCCCTTGAAAGCAAACTTCCACAGTACAACCCCGTACCCCCTGCAACGTCCTGGGTGTTCCGGATTCCTGAGCACCAAAGTGAGCTCATCGTTCTCTCTGTCAACAGTTAATCTTCCCGCTTTGATATCTTCAACCTTTCTCATAATCTCAATTGCCGCCTCCCGTAACGTGGGTGGGAATTCAAGGGAACCATCATCAGGGTTCAATCTTCCACCACGGGCATAATACCAATTCTTCGATCGTTCGGACCAGTCAAAGACCGCTGGTACGATACCTTTGTTGAGCAGTTCTTCTTCCATCTTCTGCCACTTGGGTGCTGCAACCGCGTAACCACCTCGACCAAGACGATGGTTATATTCGGTCCTCTTACTGGCACTTTTATGAGCTTGTGTGCTCTTCTTGGCGAATTCTTCAGTTCTCTTGTAATCTACAAAGGACTCCCAGTGATCATTTAGCTTGGGATAATCATCCTAATTTGGAGTTCGATTCTTCTTGATATAATCTTTGTGCAGCTGCTTCTTGAAACTCTACAATTGAGTTGCCATCTTCGAGAGGGTCCACTGCTTCACAAAGTTTGGGTTGACGCCCTGTGGAAGTGTGAAGTGTTTTAGGATATCATTCCATAACATATTTTTAGTGCATCCGGAACCACCCATGGATTATCTTCCTTTCCCTTCCATTCTCTATACGATATGGGCACGTTGTCCCTCACAATAGCATCGCATTGGGACAGGTACTTGTCCCTGACCTTCTTTGGTTCCCATGGCTGGCCAAGCTTGTTGACTTCCGTGATATGAAACTTCACGTCATCAACGATTACTTTTGTACGCCCTCTCTTTGTCTTTTTGTTTGTCGAGGTTGAAGCCTACAAGTTGTGGATTCGTTATTAACGCGGGGTTCGAGAATGAATGCATGATGAACTTAATGCATGATATATATACCTCGTTGGAACCTTCTGCATTAACAATGAGAACGTCTTCATTATTGTCCTCAGCGCGGGTGTTGATGTCCGCGGTGCGGGTGTCGATGTCCTCGGTTATGTTGAGGAACCCGTCCACCTGGCTTCGCTCCTCCTCGGTGAAGGTTGGGATCTCGGTATTTGAACCGTCAGCAATAAGGTTCTCCATCATTCGCGCCTCCTCGTCATTATTATCCATAACTCCGAATTTCTATGAATTTCTAAAATGGGCACAAATTTTTTTTCAATAAATAACAATCTCTATGAATTTCTGAGAATAAACAAGAATTTCTATAAATTTCTATGAGTTTCATGAATTTCTGAGAGTAAACATGAATTCAGTGAATATACAACGATTCCTGAGAATTTCTATAAATTTCTAAGAATAAACAAGAATTTCCATAAATGCCTATGAATTTCCTGAATTTCTGAGACTAAACAAGAATTCCATGAATATACAACAATTTCTATGATTTTCTATAAATGTCTATGAATTTCCTGAATTTTCTATGAATAAATAAGAATTTCTATAAATATCTATGAATTTCCTAAATTTCTGAGGGTAAACATGAATTTCTATGAATATACAACAATTTCAGAGAATTTATATGAATTTCTGAGAACAAACAAGAATTTTCAGAAATTTCTATAAATTTCCTGAATTTCTGAGGGTAAACATGATTTTCTATGAATATACAAGAATTTCTATGAATTTCCTAAATTTCGGAGAATAAATAAGAAATTCTATAAATATCTATGAATTTCTGAGAATAACTAAGAATTTCTGCGACGGCGCCTACCAAAGGGGCGGCGGGATCGGAGAATGATAGCGCGTTGTGGGCGGAGGCGTCGTGGGCGGAGGCGTTGTGCGCGGAGGCATCGTGGGCGGAGATGTCGAATGGGCCAGGAGACCGGTCACTAGCGCGGTGCCGGAGTTAGACTGGCCGACGCAGCAGACGTAACACGATTTGAATATCTGTCGATTGCATAATTTTTTTTTCATTTTTTAATAAACAATATAAATGAAGAAAGTAAAAAAAATGCTGACGTCAGCAAAAAAAATTGTTGACGTCAGCACTAAACCCCAATCCCCGCGTGCCGAAGCAGAGGCGGCGGCGCCGGTGGCAGCGCGGGGGATTGAGGCTGACGAAGCGCACGTAGGAGGCCGGCCGGAGGGCGCCTACCACGGTGCGGCGGGAGACGCGATAGTGACCGGACGACGGCCGGGGCCGGACGGGGACGGCGGCGTGAGGGTCGGCGCGCGCGGGATGGGGACGGCGGTACGGCGGGGGACGGTGCGGTGTCAATGGGGACGACGACGCGAGGGAGACGACGCTAGGGAGACGACGACGGCGGCGTTGGACGGCGGCGCGAGACGGCGACGGGGACGGCGCGGCGTCGACGACCGGGGACGGCGCGGCGCAAGAAGCGCATGCGCGCAGCGGGGAATGGCGCGGCGTGAGTCGGCGGCGTGGATCCGACGGAGAAGGCCGCGCGACGGGGGACGGCGCGGCGGTGGACGAGCGCGGCGGTGCCGGAGACGGCGGCGGCGCCGGGGAGATGACGGCGGGGGAGACGACGTCGGTGCGCGGGGGAGACGACGTCGGCGGGGGAGACGATGGTGGCGGCGCGGGAGACGACGGCGGGGGCGACGACGACGAGGAGACGACGGAGGCAGGGCTCAGCGCGGCGGAGGTAGTGTGGTGGATCAGTTGGGGAGAAGGGGAAGAGAAGGCGGATATATATCCCCCCTTTAGTCTCGGGTCGTAACACGACCCGGGAGTAAAGGTTCTTTTGTCTCGGGTGACCTTACAACCCGAGACAAAAAAGGAGGCCTTTTGTCTCGGTTCGTAAGGCCACCCGGGACAAAAGGGTCCTTTCGTGTGGGAGTCCCCCAAGGGCAAAATTTAGCCCTTTTGTCCCGAGTGGTATTACGATCCGAGACAAAAGGCTCCCCTTTAGCCTAGGGTCGTAATGCTAACCGGGACAAAAGGATAATTTTGGGCGGGAAGTGGTTTTCCCCCCTTTCTTTCCTCTTTTTCTCTTTCTTTCTCTTTGCAACTTAAAAAAAGTAACTTTTAATATTTCAACCATGCAAAATTATATTTAGTTAATATATAATAAACTGTACTTTGCAATGGAAAATTATATTTTAGAGTTGTAAACATTCACTTTCAAATTTCATTTGCAACATTGATGTGCATTCCCACTAAAATTCAATTAAACCGAAAAATACTAAACTAATTCAGAAAAATCTCAAACTTGGTGGTTCAATCTCACATGACATATTCAAGCTTCATAAAAAATTTGAGACCAATACAACACTGCAAAGTGCATGGACTTCAGAATCGTTAAGAACTTAAGTGTATAGGCATGGTTCGATGAAAGGTTCCATATAGCTTTGTGAAGCACGTGTACTCCATCTATGTCGAAATGGTCTGAAATTTTTTTGGTTGTCATTTACACCCAAAATATTAGCTGACGCAGATCTTAAATTTTTCTGATGACTAAATGTATTATAGGTTTTTTCTTCGTGTTAAAGGAGCTAGAATATTGTGAGTTACACATCAATAACTCAAGAATTATGATTCGTCTTTGAGATAAATTAGAATCCTAAGGCACAAGAGAACTTGTGGCCAAGTTTGGCACCATTCCGGATTGTTTCAGGGGTGCTCCCAGCTCAACTTTTAATTTCTAGGTGATGTCGCACGGAAAATTCAATTAAACCGAAAAAATACTAAACTAATTCAGGAAAATCTCAAACTTGGTGGTTCAATCTCACATGACATATTCAAGCTTCATAAAAAATTTGAGACCAATACAACACTGTAAAATGCATAGATTTCAGAATCGTTAACTTGTTAGAGACCAATAAAAGAGTGGATCACATTAGCATTACACAATTGATTTGATCAATAATCATTACATTACGACATTAATCTCAATCACGTAAGTACGGTGTCTCTTCATGTCCAAGTAATATGCTTGGGTCTACTTCGACAGTGAACGGAGGCATGCCATCAAATTGATCATAATCATCGGATTGATCTATTTTGTCCTCGACTCCCACGATTACTCTTTTACCTGGAAGAACTATGTGACGTTTTGCCTCTTGTGGTCCTTCTTGTGGATTTTTATTCTTCGGTACGCTAGTCATATCCTTGACATAGAAAACCTGATGCACATCTTTGGCAAGGACGGATGGATCATCTTTGTACCCAATCTTGGTCAGGTCCACTATTGTCATTCCATATTCATCTTTCTTTACGCCATTTAGTTTTACCCATTGGCAAAAAAATAGAGGGATGTTCATCGCTCCGTACTCAAGCTCCCATATCTCTTCTACCATAATAGGAGGTCTTGCACCCATTGTTGTCGATGGCGTCCATACGGACACCACTATTTTGGTTTGTGCTTTTGCGATCTTGAGCTCTCGTGTAAAAACTGTAACCATTTATATCGTAAGCTTGAAATTTTGTAATTGTGCTACAAGGTCCCCTGGCTAACAAAGCTAGTTGTGGATGAATCGTTGAGTTACCGATGAGTTGTTCACTCAACCATGAGGAAATGTTTCCAAGTGATAGCATGTAATCCAGAGTTCGAATTTGGTTGGATTTTGAGAAGCAATAATCTGCTCGTGTTCCGTCCTATACGGAGTCACCATGGATGATTGTTGCAGGACAGTTAGGTGTGCTTTAATGAACAAATCAGTATTATTGCTCAAACTTGATTTCCTTCCAATGGTGCCCTTTCCCTGTAGCCTCCCCTCGTGTCGTGATACTGGAAGCCCAATCGAGTCAATTGAGTTGACAAAATCAACGCAAAACTCAATGACCTCTTCAGTTCCATATCCCTTAGCAATGCTTCCTTCTGGACGGGCACGATTAAGAACATATTTCTTGAGGATTGACATGAACCTCTCAAAAGGCCACATGTTGTGAAGGTATACTGGACCGAGAATAGTAATTTCTTTGACAACGTGTACCAGGAGGTGCGTCATAACATCAAGGAAGGAAGGTGGAAATGCCAACTCAAGGCCGACAAGACATTGAACTGCATCATTCTGTAGCTTTCCTAGCTTCGCTGGATCAATTGCCTTCTGTGAAATTGCATTGAGAAATGCACAAAGCTTTACGATCAATAATCGTACATTCTCTGATAGAACACCCCTCAATGCAACTAGAAGCAACTGTGTCATCAACATGTGGCAGTTGCGGGCCTTTAGATTTGTGAACTTCTTATCTTTCATATTTATGATCCCCTTTAAATTCGACGAGTAGCCAGACGGAACCTTCAAACTATTCAGGCAATCAAACATGCTTTCCTTCTCTTTCTTGGTGAGAGTGTAACTAGCAGGACCTAAGTAATCATCATCATCATCCTCTTCCGGATCTTTTTCATCATCATCCTCTTGTGGAACTTTCTCATTCTTATGACAATCTTTCAGGTCCTGTCGTGCTTCCAATGTATCCTTCGAGTTACCGTAACAACCCATGAAACCTAACACATTCACGCAAAGATTCTTCGTAAGGTGCATCACGTCAATTATGTGTCGGACCTCAAGGATTTGCCAATAAGGTAGCTCCCAAAATATAGATTTCTACTTCCACATTGGTGCACGTCCGTTAGCGTCAGCTGGAACAGGTTCACTACCGGCACCCTTTCCAAAAACTACCCTTAGATCCTTTACCATCTCAAATACGGTGTCTCCTTTATAATGGGGTGGCTTTGTACGATGATCAACCTTCCCTTTCCAATGCATCCCTTTCTTCCTTAAGGGGTGATTAGTTGGAAGATAACAACGGTGACCCATATACACGACCTTCTTACAATTTTTGAGATGAATACCTTGTGTTTTATGTAAACAGTGCGTGCATGCCCGATATCCCTTGTTTGTCTGCCCTGAAAGGTTACCTAGAGCAGGCCAATCGTTGATGGTAACAAACAACAATGCTCGTAGGTTGAAGCTCTGTTGCTTATGCTCATCCCACACATGTACACCTTCCTTCTTCCACAGCAGTAATAGTTCATCGACCAATGGTCTTAGATACACATCAATGTCGTTGCCGGGTTGTTTTGGACCTTGGATGAGCACCGGCATCATAATGAACTTTCGCTTCATGCACATCCAACCAGGAAGGTTGAACATGCATAGGGTCATAGGCCAAGTGCTATGACCACTGCTCAACTCGCCGAATGGATTGAAACCATCCGTACTTAAACCAAACCTTATGTTCCTTGGATCGTCATCAAACTCTTCGAATTCTCTATTAATCTTTCTCCATTGAGACCCATCAGCCAGATGTCTCAGCATGTTGTCTTCCTTACGTTTCTCTTTGTGCCATCTCATCATCTTAGCATTTGCTTTGTTCCTGAACAAACGCTTCAAACGTGGTATTATAGGAAAATACCACATAACTTTCGCCGGAACTCTCTTCGTCTTGTCACGGTGCCCCTGGACATCACCACTAGGATCTTCATCTCACCGAATCTTATAACGTAGTGCTTCGCACACAGGACAAGTATCCAAATTCTCGTAATCCTTGACCCGATATAGGATGCAACCATTAGGGCATGCATGGAACTTCTGTACCTCCAACCCAAGAGGGCACACAGTCTGTTTCGCTTCATATGTGGTGGACGGTAATTCATTATTCTCGGGAAGCTTGTCCTTCACAATTTTTAGCATCCCTTCAAATGCCTTATCAGACACACCATGTTTTGCCTTCCATTCCAGCATTTCTAGTGTAGTACCAAGCTTTTTGTGACCTGACTTGCAATCTGAGTATAACGGTTTTCTGTGATCTTCTAACATACGCTGCAACTTTGCCTTTTCTTTTTCGTTTTCACAGTCCCTTTGTGCATCCTGTAGAACCTGACCGAGATTATCAGCAGGCCCGTCAGCATGTGCTGGTAACTCTTCTTCGTCAGCATCTTCCATTAAAGTATCTGCAAAAGCTTGCCTCGCGGCCCAGTCCGGAATATCCTCCTTCTCTTCTTCATCGTCTTCTATCACAACCCCTCTTTCACCGTGCTTGGTCCAAACCACATAGTTCGGCATGAATCTGTATTTCAACAAGTGCAGGTGAAGTGTTCCCGGGTCATGGTAGTCTCTTTCGTTTCTGCAATCAGAGCATGGACAACACATGAATCCACTCGCATTCTTATTTGTTTTCGCCACTTTGAGAAAACCATGCATGCCGGTAATGTACTCCGCTGACCATCTGTTGGTGTTGTACATCTATTGTCGGTTCATTTGCATCATATTAAGTGAAAAATATCCATGTTAATTCTACAACACTTCATTTTCTTAATTATGGCATAACATTTAAGTATAAAAACTATACACTATCCCTAGGTCTCATTTTCTAAAAACTAAATTTATAAATTCTATTTTCTCCAATAATAAATAAAGCTAGCTAAAAGTAAAATTTATATTAAAAACAAGAAAAAAATCTTAGTACAAATGAATGAAAGAAGATAATCATAACAAATGATAACTACTTATTACTAAATCTAAAGTATACTAAAAACCTCATCTCTTAGCTCTTAAATCAAAGTTTCTATTTTCTCCTTCTCTAAATCATAAAACGAAATTTAATCATAATAAATGAATGGAGAATGAAGAATAATACCTTAGCAACACCTTGGAGGTGAGAAAACTCCACAAATTGATGAGGAAAAATTTGGGCAGCACCTCCCTATGTTTGAGGCTCCATGGGAGAGGAGCTAGCTTGAGCTCTCGGTGAAGAATGGTCGGGCAGGGAAGAAGGAAGAAGGTGCTGTCGATTTTGTATAGGGACGGCCTTTTGTCTCGGTTGGTTTTACCAACCGGGACAAAAGGCCTCTGAAGGTCACCCCCCTACCCTTTTGTCTCGGGTTGGTTTACCACCCGGGACTAAAGGTCGGCCCCAATCATTGTGGCCGTGGAGGGCAGGCCTTTAGTCCCGGGTTGGTTTACCAACCGAGACTAAAGGGTCACCCCCCAATGACCCTGTTGTTTTTTAGTTTAATAAATATTAAGGTCTCCAAAATTTATGATAAAGGCTAATATTAAGGCTTAATCAATACTTTGGAGGTGAGAACCCTAATATTAAGGCTTCCAATAAATTAGTCACTAGCCTAACATCAATACTTAAGGTCTTAACAAAAAATATAAAAAAGTTCATACATCAATACTTAATTAAGGTCTTACAAACATAAAACGTTCATACATGAATACTTAAGGTACGGTCTTAACAAAGATAGAGGGGTGCATCAATGCACGACACATATTTCATACTTCATTCTTCTTCCTTAGATAGTCCATATAGTTGAAGTCTCCGATCTTGAAGTCGAGAACTTCATCGAAATATGCTAGAGAATGGATCAGCGCACTCTTTATCGCTTCACAATTACGGTCACATGGACTTCCATAAATTTCAAACAGTGTCGAGGAAAACTGATATGGCCTGAAAAATGAAAGATGAGCCTGATACTTCCAATCTCTTGTTTGTATAGCATTTGAATCTGTGTAAGAAAATCCCACAACATCTATCACTTGCTCCAGAATTGCATGAAAGCTCTTTGCCGCAAAGGTTTCACCAAACATATCCTACAGTTAAGAATAATGTTATTACGACGTATTAAAAATGCTAAATAAGAAGATTAAAATAAGTTAAATGGTGCTCCACACCATGTCATGTTCATTCAGCCGACAAAGTCTCTCTGCGGTCGTGGTCACACTTTCTCCTTCCTCGAGTGACTTTATTAGAAAATAAGAGTAATCTGGCACAAAGTACCCATTAGCGTTTAGTTGTTGTAAGCATGCCTGCACGGCGGTCCTTTCATAAGTCATCTTAACCAGTGCAGGGGTACCCCACCCAACAATTGATACCATTTGGATGGGTTCTGAAGACAGCGAGGAGCGAATTTGTCCTCGAACGGCTATGTCAAACAAGATTTTTAATTGTATGTAATTGTTTGGACTGACAATGGCGCATTGTGTAACAAGAGGGGTACCACCTAAATTTTCAACAACATGTGCGAGCCACTGCAAATGATTGAGAACCTGCATTGTATGAAAATAATATTATTATCTGTGTGTAGTACATAAACATCAAATTCATACAAGGAAATAATATTACTATGTTGGGAAGAGGTCACTGGCTTCGATCACCCGTAGGTAAGTCATTCACACCATGGGTGAAGTGTATGCCTGGACGACGAGCCAAAGGTGGCCGGTCATCAAAAATGATTCCACGACCGTCTCCACGGCGACCACCGTGACCAGAATAACTTGCCATAGTTATTCTGGACTACTCTGTAATATATATAAAACAATGCTTAAATAAGAGAATGCTTAAATTTATTCTATATAAAAACAAAATATATAAGGCCTATTTTCTCATTTTCTAATAACTAAACAGATAAGTGCAAGAGCTCGTTCAGGTGCAGTGAGCCCGGAGGTGACGTAAGTCTGTACTATACCTTTTCTAATGACCCTGATCATTTAGGAAGTACAACCTCACCTCACCATCATATACACGCACCTCGCTCTCCCACTTACAGTTCTCTAAATCGCCAAGCTACAACCCTGCATCTCCTACCTAGCTACAGACCTACATCACCGAGCCACGTACAGCCCCAGCTCGCCGGTGATGTAAGACTGTAGCTAGCTAGGATGTAAGGCTATTGGTACAGAACGTCCAACCGACTGTATATGGAAAAAGAAAAAAAATAAGAGAATGCCTAAATGTATTCTAAATAAAAACAAGAAATACTTAACATGTTGCTGATTTGAAGACAATACGTGAATTCAGAGATGTGTTTGAAGCATTGGTTCAAAATCAAGAAGCTGACATAGTGCACTACCTCCAGTTCCGACGGAGCCAGCTGATCAAGCATGATGTCGACATTCTCTCTCTCACTCTCTGAATAAGGTGTCTAAGAGATGTTGTATATGCTAAAGCTAACCTCCTGAGAGGTGTCACTCAAAAAATTATGCTTGAATAGTTGGCTCCTATCGGAACTGGAGGCGGTGCACTATATGTCTGAATTTCCAGATGTTGTAGTAAATAACATTTTAAATTTTTTCTATATAAATACAAAGAGCCTAAATATAATGAAATAAAATTTCTATTGTCTCTAAAAATAAGAGAATGCCTAAATGTATTCTAAATAAAAACAAGAAATACTTAATAAAAATGAATTAAATAGGTAGGTAGTATATTTTCATTTGGTAATGACCATTTTTTTAATAAACTAACTTCTAATAAATTAATTCTAAATGTAAATTTAAATGCATCTCTCATTATTTCTAAAAGTAAAAATCTATGTCAAATACTAGAAAATTAGAGGATGCTTAAAAAATATGTGAAACAAAATACAATGTTAGTAGCTAAATAACTACTTGTTTCTAAATTTAAAACATCTAAAAAACCTCATCTCTTAGATCCTACTGCTACCTAGAAACTAAAATTGCTATTTTCTCCATTTCTAAACCATAAATCAAAATTTAAACACAACAAATAAAAAGAGAATAAAGAATCTAACCTTGGCAACACTTTGGAGGAGGGAAATCTTCACAAATTGATGACGAAAAAATTGGACAGCACCTCTCTAGGAGAGAGGCGCCATATGGAGAGCTTGAGCTAGCTCTCGGGTGTGAAATGGGCAAATGGCTCGGGCAGAGGAAGAAGAAGGAGAGGGCAGGGACTTATAGGTGCCGGACTTTCATCCCGGATCGTTTTACCACCCGAGACAAAAGGCGACTGTTTTGTCTCGGGTCGTAAAACGATCCGGGATGAAAGCTTTTGTCCCGGGCGGTGTCACCAACCGAGACAAAAGGGGTTGCTGGGGCCAATAATTGAGTTGCAGTAGCCGTTGGAGACCTCCCCATTTGTCCCGGTTGGTGTTACCAACCGAGTCAAATGGGGAGCGGTCATTCGGAGGCTTTTCGGGCCCCGTTGCCCAAAGCCTTTTGTCCCGGCTCCAAAGTTGAACCAGGACAAAAGGTCTGGATCAAAGGTCCGTTCTCCACCAGTGGTAATGTGAAAGTACAAACACCAAAACGATTGATTACATGACGATATTCATCTGTAAACAATATTATATATGAAAGTATGTTAATTTTGTTGAGAGAAAATCATTTTTAAATGATTGATCCTACATGTATTTCAACTGCGAGAATTTTATGACGTGCTACTCGCAAATACAACATGCTATTAGTTACAGAAAATCGACAAAGACATAAATATATGGTTTGGTGGATGTTGACATGGCTTGGTGGATGTTGACATGGCTTATAGTGGATAGTGACATGACGTGTAGTGGGTTATGACGTGACGCGTTGAGGGGCAAGAGAAATCGTTAGTGGGTACCAATTATATAGTTTATATAGATATGCTTACCTAAATGGACAATCTTACATATACATGCCACCTGAGTAAGAAATTAAAGGAGTTTTTTAGATAAAGGAGAGTAAGAAAGGAGTTCGAAATATAATACTATACAATAGTATTACTGAGTATCCAATTCCGAGTGAGATAAGGCACCGTTTAGTTCGGTGAAATGTTGGTGAAAGTGATGAAATTTTTGCATTGGGAAGCGTGTTCTGTGAGAGGTGGCACGGTCTGCGATGCGAAAATTTTGAGGACTTTTGAGGAACTAAACAGGGCCTAAGGAATCAGACATGTATATTTTATTCCAACACATACACGTTCGGATCATATACCCCTACCCTGCCATCGTCAGATTTAAATACGATCGTGTTGACGCTTTTTCGGTCAACAACACGGGAGCGCTAGATCGCGCTGCAGCAGGAACTGAACTCGTCGGAGCTCCTGTCTTGACCGATCTGACCGGTCAAGTCCACCGGTCTGACCGGTGGGCGTCGGGGCGCCGGTGAATGCCTACGAGCACCGCCTCGAGAGGGACCCCGTTGGAGGTGGTGCGCCTAGGGTTGCTCTGAGATCGGCAGGCCACTCAGAACGTCCTTGATCGCCGTCGAGACAAACAAGGAAAGCAAAGGGGTTGGAAAAGCTAGGGTTTGAGAGATAAAAGTTGTAAAAAGATATGATCGATTGGGTGATAGGCCCTCAACCAGCCGTGGCCCTTTATATTTATAGGGTGGGGAGGTCTTGCCCCGCAAGGAAGTCCTTTACAACTCGAAAACAATCAGAACTCCTCAATTCTACTCAGACTCGGGGTCCACCGGTCAGACCGGTCAGCCCCACCGGTCAGACCGGTGTGGCCTTTGCCGGATCGGCTACAGGGCCTGACCGGTCAGACTGTCCGGGTACACCGGTCTGACCGGTGGTGCTAGCCTGATCGACTTTGTGCCAAATTTGGGTGCGAACATATGACCCCCTATTTTTTTTAATAAAGCTTGCGTATTAAAAAATATTTCTAAGGTCGATGAGACAGATTTCACCGGCCTTTTTGTCCTAAGGGTGATTTTTGAATAAATCGGCCATATTGCTATCAAGCATCTTGCCAAACACTTGGGTAAAATTTCTTGAAGTATCTCCCGTTGAGAGCCCTCGGAAGTGGCTGTCCTTGCAAAGTTTCCACCATGTAAGAATTTCCAGAACATACTTCTACAATCTTATACGGACCTTCCCAACTTGGAGACCATTTACCAAATTTATTGCTCTTAGTCCCAATAGGCAAAATTGTCTTCCAAACCAGATCACCTACCTGAAAAGATTTGGCCTTTACCTTTTTGTTATAAGCTCTAGCAACTCGCCTCTTGTCCTTTTCAATCTCCTCCAAAGCCTCCAAGCGCTTGTCAGTCACCTCATCAATATTATCCATCATCAAAGCATCATAAGTTTTAACATCAAGATTATTTTGCTTTGCAAGTCTATACGCGCCTAGATTCACCTCAACAGGCAAAACGGCCTCTTGACCATATACAAGCTCATAAGGAGTAACTTTAGTAGCACCATGTCTAGAAATACGATGAGCCCATAAAGCTTCAGATAATACCTCATGCCATCTTCTAGGATTGTCCTCTATCTTCTTCTTAATGAGCTTAATTAAAATTTTATTGCTAGACTCGGCTTGACCATTTGCTTGAGCATAATATGGAGATGAATTGAGCAATTTAATACCATAAGAATTAAAAAACTCACGAACCTCTTTTGAAACAAATGAAGTCCCTTGATCTGTAGTCAAAGTTTGTGGAATGCCAAATCTATGTATAATATGCTCTGTAATAAACTCAATCACCTCTCTATGTGTCATATTCTTCAAAGGAATTGCCTCAGTCCATTTGGTAAAGTAATCAGTCGCCACAATCACAAAACAATGCCCCTTTGACGAAGGAGGGTGAATCTTACCAACAAAATCCAAACCCCATCCTCTAAAAGGCCAAGGCTTAATGATCGGATGCATCAACGCAGTAGGTAGCAACTGAACATCTCCATGTTTCTGACACTCTTCACATCCCTTGTAGTATCTAAAACAATCAGCTATCATAGTAGGCCAATAAAAGCACGCTCGCTTAAGAAGCCACTTCATCTTAGGAGTCGATTGATGAGTACCACAAATCCCTTCATGAACCTCTGCCATAGCCAATCTAGCTTGATCAGGACCCAAGCATTTGAGAAGCAAATCATCCATTGTTCAACGATATAATTCACCATCATCAGGAATAAACTTAAGAGCCCATCGTCGAACTTTTTTATCAACTAAACTGTTAGGATCCTGCAAATAATTTACCAGAGGCCTTCTCCAAACATCCACTTGGTCCTTATTATCTTTAGAACGAATAATAGCCGAAGAAGATTTTTGACCAAGGGACCGGTCAGACCGGTCGGTCTCATCGGTCAGACCGGTGTCACTGGTCAGACTGGTCAGAGGTACCGGTTGGACCAGTGCCTCCAGAGCAAAACACTCGGCCATAAGCATCAGTTTGTGTTCTTGAAATTTTTTCTTCTGAACATTATAATCAAATGCTTGCTGTGCCGGAGCATTAGCCCTCGGATTCTCTTCTCGTGGTACATGATAAATAACAAACTCATCCATACAAGATATGATATCTAAGCATTTATCAAGATATGCATTTAAGAAACTATTCAAACATTGACATACCTTGGAAACTTGCTGTACCACTAATAAAGAATCACCTTAAGCCTCCACATGTTTCACTGCCATGCTATGCAAAATCTCCAATCCAAATAGAAGAGCCTCATATTCGGTTTGGTTATTAATACACTTATGATCCAATCGGTTAAGAGCTTCAAAAACAGCCCCACTTGGTGAAATAAAGATAATTCCAACACCACAACCATCTTTGCAAACCGATCCATCAAAATGTTATTTCCATGGGGTAAGAGTAACATAAACGACATTTAAATTAAGTTGCTTATCCACTCTATGTCCAACAATAAAGTCGGCGACAATTTGACCTTTCATTGAACTTAATGGCTCACAATGTAAATCATATTCAACTAAAGCATAAGCCCATTTGCCGACTCTACCACTTAAAATTGGTTTATGCAACATATATTTAATAATGTCAGTTTGACATGCTACTATGCAAGTGCTAGGTAACAAATAATGCCTCAACTTGGTACAAGTATGATATATTGATAAACACAACTTTTCAATAGGAGTGTACCTTGTTTCAGCATCCAATAGTCTTCTACTTTCATAAGCAACAATATATTCCTTTCCTTCTGTCTCTTGAGTCAAAACACCTCCAATGGCATCCTTCTCAGCCACCACATATAATTTAAAAGGAATACCACTTCTGGGCGCTTGAAGGACGGGCGGCGAAGATAAATAATGCTTAATCTCATCAAATGACTCATGTTGTTTTACCCCCCAAGTAAAATCAGCATCACTTTTTAACCGAAGTAAAGGAGTAAAAACATTCACCTTCCCAGACAAGTTACAAATGAAGCTCCTCAAGTAATTTACCTTGCCCAAGAACTTTTGCAAATCTTTCTTGCAAGTAGGAGCCTTTACATTTTTAATAGCTTCAATCTTCTTAGGATCTATCTCTATACCTTTCTCATGTACAACGAAACCCAAGAATTTTCCAGCCGATACACCAAAAGCACATTTGAGTGGATTCATCTTCAATTTATATCGACGCATTCTCTCAAATGCAAGTCTTAAATCAGCTAAATGAGAATCTACTCCAGCCGATTTGACAACAATATCATCGATATAAACTTCTAGTATGATGCCAAGTAAATCATGAAAGATTAAATTCATAGCCCTTTGGTAAGTAGCTCCCACATTTTTTAATCCAAAGGTCATAACCACCCACTCAAATAATCCAACAAAACCTGAACATATGAAAGCCGTTTTGGATATATCCTCTTCGGCCATAAAGATTTGATTGTAACCAGCATTACCATCAAGAAAACTAAGAATTTTATGTCTGGATGCAGCATTAACAAGAAAATCGGCTATAGGCATAGGATATTCATCTTTAGGAGTAGCTTTATTAAGATCTCTAAAATCAATGCAAACACGAAGCTTTTTTGTTCCTTTTTCTCAACAAGCATGATATTAGAGATCCAATCAGCATAACGACAAGGCCTAATAAACTTAGCATCCAACAACCGATTGATTTCTTCTTTCACTCGGTCATAAATGTCAGGATTAAAGTTTCTACGTGGTTATTTATAAGGCCTAAAACCAGGTTTAATAGGTAAACCATGCTCTACTAAATCTCTACTTAAACCAGGCATTTCATTGTAACTCAATGCAAAGCAATCAACATACTCCTTTAATAACTTTATTAATTCAGATTTAAACAAAGGATCAAGATTTTTGTTTACAAATGTCAGCCTAGGTACAATGCCATCACCAATGTCCACCTCCTCTAGAGGATCAGCCGACGTAAACCCTTGTCCTAACTTGCTCAAGTCATCAAAATCTTCGATGGCCTCACACATATCGTTCTTATGCGCCCGATAGTGTTCACGCCTCCGCTGTAACCACTCTAGATTTGCATCTATCAAATCCCAAAAAGTGATGTAGCCTGATCTTCAACCGGCTTCATAACAGCAGTAGCAAAACCATCTTTGGTAGAAGCAATAAGTTCCAATCCAGATAAATCTAGACCAGATAAGCATTTAAGATTTTCATGATCATTCACAGAGGTACTATCAGCCACTGCAACACAAGCCGACGTATCACCATGAACAACCTCTACCTCGTCACCTACCCATTGGATTAAAAATTGATGCAAAGTAGAAGGCACACATTGATTTGCATGAATCCAATCACGACCAAGGATCAAACTAAAGTTACCATGGGTCTCGGTGACGAAGAAAGCAGTAGCCAATGTCTTGCTTCCGATGGTGAGCTCCATCGACACAACACCCTTGGCGCCCATTGGCTTGTCTCCCGATACACCACTGATCATCATGTTGGTCTTGATCAACTCTTCGTCCACACCTCCCAGCTTCTTGAACAAAGAATACGGCATCAAGTTGACGATCGCTCCTCCATCCACTAGCATGCGAGAGATAGGCTTCCCGTTGATGTGACCCTTCATGTACAGAGCTTTAAGATGATTGTCAGTGGTCTCGGGCTTCTGAAAAATAGCTTCCTTTGGCTCGAAATCGAGATGAGCAACATCCTCATCTGAAAGCACATAACCATCCATTGACATATGCACCACATTGATGTCCAAATTCATGTGCTCAGGAGACGAACTGTAATCAACAAGCTCTTCATCGTCTTCTGGAGCAGGAACCGATGTAGATTTGTCATCACAAACCATAGAAGCCGAGGAAGAAAAACTGGGTGGCACCTCTGCGTCATCGGTCTGACCGTCGACCTCCACCAGTCTGACCGGTGTGACCGGTCTGACCGTCAGCTCCACCGGTCTAACCGGTGCTGCCTGAGAGCTAGTCTTGATCCTCCACTCTTTGCCTTGTGGTACCATGGGCCTGTACTGGTTGAATGTCTCGTCCCTTTGCTTCTCTAGCTCTTTCTCCTTATTTTCCCTGAAGCTCAGGCGTTGAAGCTTCCTCCTTTGTGTGCGAGTCAATCCGGGAGGACACCACCTTGGTAAAAAGTATTTAGAGTTAGAACCACTCCCACTGGCCTCATGGTCATTTGTAGCAGCAGATGCTCCCAATATCGATGTCACAACCTTATTATTTGAAACAATCGGTCTTTTGCCACATCTTTCAATAGGAACATCCATCGACCCAATTTGGATAATGTCTCTGCTCGTAGTCCTCTCTGAGTCGATATCCATCTTCTGCACCTCCTCCTTCTGTTTTGGCATGTAGACTTGCTTCATAGGAGATGGCACAGTCCTCCTAGGAGCACCGGTCGGACTGGTAGAATGCACCGGTCTGAACGGTGGGGTCTAATACCCCTGACCAGAATGACGAGGTGTCAATCGGTCCTGGAATAGTTTGGAAATCCTATCCATGGCTGGTCTTCTTGGCTCTGCCCATCCAGGATGGAATGCTTGTTGATATGGCACCCACATGACTCCATTATCATCATAAATTGGGCGCAGCAGAGATGATTCACCCTTAAACCTTATAGCAGCTCTTGGAGGTGAAGATGATCCTCCTTGATGTGTGGGTGACCTCATTCTCTTTTTTAATGGCCGATCACTCGTAACGGCCTTTTGCTTGGAATACTTGTCAAATAGCATATCGAAGGTGACCTTTGGCTTAGGACCACTTCCCTGATTCTTTGCTATATTGAGCTTCCAATTACCAATCTCTGGATGGCTTGGTTTGATCATCCTCGGACGGCTCTGGGGCGCACCGGTTTGATCGGTCAGCACCACCGGTCTTACCAGTCTGGCCTGATCAGGCTCAGACAGTCGCTGCTCGGCGGATGTGGATGACCCTTGCCCCCCATGTCTAGAGGCTCTAACAGTAACCTTGAAAGTTTCCTTGCCATCAGGAGTCTTTTCATAAGCAACTTCTCGAACTAGCTCCTTTCCCCTCAAATCGGGCTTAGCTTCCCCGATCACCACGTTTTTGCCTTTAGTTGCTTCAGCTTGACTCGGCCGAACCAAAACCTTAGGCTGCTGTAATTCCAGAGTGTTGATAGGAAAAGGAGCCTTGTCCACTTGCATCTCATGAAACGTCAAACGACCTTCATTTATAGCCGATTGAACCTGTCGACGGAACACATTGCAATCATTAGTAGCATGAGAATAAGAATTATGAAACTTGCAATATGCACGCCTTTTTAATTCATCAAGAGGAGGCAAAGTATGAGTCAACTTAATGTTTCCAGACTTATGTAATTCATCAAATATATGATCACATTTAGAAACATCAAAAGTAAATTTAACTTCTTCTTGCCGACCTTTACTAGCCGACTTAAGAGATGAGCAAGAATATGATTTTTCTTTAGAGGGCCATATAAATTCAGCAGCATAAATTTCTTTATCCCCGTCGCTCGAACTATCAGAATCATAGTCAATGTGATGCACATTAGAATGACGTGATTTAAAATTATCTTTTTCTTTATTCAATCGGTTTTCAACAATTAAAGCCCTTACTTGAACTTGTGCAACCGAAAGAAAGTCTGAACTCTCTATTTTATCTCTAATAGCAGATCTTAAACCTTTTAAGCAAATATCAGCAAGATCCATATCAGTAATTGACAAATTAAAGCAACGGTTCTTAGTTTCTTTAAACCTTTTAATGTAAGAAGAGACGTTTTCATCCCTTCCTTGTCTAACCGATGTTAAATCTGTCAATTTCAATTGCATGCTCCCACTATAGAAGTGATCATGAAACTTACGTTCTAACATATCCCAAGATATAATAGAACCAGGGGCAAGTGATGAAAACCAAGCAAAAGCAGTACCAGTCAAAGATAAAGAAAATAAACGTACTTTCAAAGCATTAAAAGCACCTGCTTCGCCTAGCTGAGCTGTATACTGACTAATGTGTTCCCACGTGGTTTGATCATCATCACCACTAAATTTAATTAAGTCAGGCATACGCCAACCACGTGGGAGAGGAAAATTATCAAACTCGGGATCATATGGTTTTTGGTACAAATTAGTATTACCAATATCAACACCAAGTTTAGTTTTTACCACATTAGCCAAATCTTCCTTAAATTTGCTAAATTCCGCCCAATTAGGATTATTTGGCTGTTGTGGAGCTGGATTCACCATATTCATTTTATTCAAATAGGGAGACATCTTAGCATGAGCAAGCCTATAACTCTCAAAAACATCATCAGGAATTATGTTCTTTTGTGCCATTGAATTAACAGTCATGCTATAATATGGTCCAGGATTAAAAGTATTATTAAAATTTGGCACGACAGAAATCGGCTTAGGCTGTTCATACACAAGATCCAGAGCACTGGTCTGACCGGTACCCTGCACCGGTTCGACCGGTGCGACCATATTTGGCCTGAACGGTTGAAACGACAGGGTTTGACCAATGGGATCATGTGGCATGCCATACTGATAATTCATGTTATTATTAACAGGCAAAGGTGCTAAGCTAGGATGAATCCCTTTATTAGTATTAAACTTAGGACCACTGCTATTAGTTTCATTATTATTAAAGCCAGCAATGCTCCTTTCTTTTTGAAGATCCTCTAAGCGTTCTAAATGAGCAATATAAGATGCCACCAAACCATCATTATCAGTAATAGAAGATGAAGTAGGGGGTGGTTTGCTTACATTGGTTACTACCTCAACCATATTATCGTTTAGCTTGATCGGCGGCAGCTCGAATTCTTTCAATCTTGCTACCTTGCCATGACGATCCTTCTTGACGCCTGCGAGGAATTGGACTTGAAGGTACTCTTGCAACGCCTTGAACTTTTGTTGCTCCTCCGAAGAGAGATCCTCCATTGAAGTCATAACGATGTTGTTCATGTCGAGGTCGCAATGAGAACCCATTTGAGCTAGGTTAGATTGAACGGTCTTCGAAACCTGATCTTTCTCCCCAGCGGAGTCGCCAATTTGTTGACGCTTTTTCGGTCAACAACACGGGAGCGCTAGATCGCGCTGCAGCAGGAACTGAACTCGCCGGAGCTCCTGTCTTGACCGGTCTGACCGGTCAAGTCCACCGGTCTGACCGATGGGCGTCGGGGCGCCGGTGAATGCCTATGAGCACCACCTCGGGAGGGACCCCGTCGGAGGTGGTGCGCCTAGGGTTGCTCTGAGATCGGCAGGCCACTCAGAATGTCCTTGATCGCCGTCGAGACAAACAAGGAAAGCAAAGGGGTTGGAAAAGCTAGGGTTTGAGACACAAAAGTTGTAAAAAGATATGATTGATTGGGTGATAGGCCCTCAACCGGCCGTGGCCCTTTATATTTATAGGGTGGGGAGGTCTTGCCCCGCAAGGAAGTCCTTTACAACTCGAAAACAACCAGAACTCCTTAATTCTACTTGAACTCGGGGTCCACCGGTTAGACCGGTCAGCCCCACCGGTCAGACCGGTGTGGCCTTTGCCAGATCGGCTATAGGGCCTGACCGTTCAGACCGGTGGCGCTAACCTGATCGACTTTGTGCCAAATTTGGGTGCGAACAGATCGGTACTCCGATCGAAGAGGAAACAAGCAATCGATCGAGACTCGAGAGCACCCCACATGGCCACCGCTGCGGCAAATTTGAGCACTGAGATCGCCTTGATCATCGACGATCCTTCAATCTTCTCCTCCATTGGTGCCGGCGTCGTCTCCGTCTTGAGGTGGCTCCCACGAGGCGTTCCCTACTTCGCTGCCTTCGCCGTGACGCTGGTAGCCGGCGCGGTCCTGTTGGCTGCAGTCGCGGAGGTTCAAACGGTCACACCCGCCACTGCCGCACTCGCGAGACGGCGGCGGCAGCGGCAGCGCCTCTGGCGGCGCCAGCGGTCGCGGCTGCTCAAGGCCGTGACGGACGTCCCGTACGGAGAGCAGGTGGCGGCGGTCTCAAGTCCGATGGTGCATGAGAACAACCCGTGTGTGATCTGCCGGGCGGAGTACGAGGCCGGCGAGAGGTGCGGCGTCCTGCCGCAGTGCGCCCACGTGTTCCACAAGGACTGCATCGCCGCCTGGCTTCGACACCACACCACCTGCCCCATCTGCAACGCACCAGTGCTCCTCAAAGCCCTAGCGCCGCCACAAGGAGACGATGCATTCTACTACTAGTACTCTAGTAGAAAACATGCATGGCAAGCTTGCATTGGTTGCTGCTAGCTGAGATTTTAAGTTTTTCTTGTACAAGCTCGGTAGCTGAGATTTAAAGGTTTTCTTTTACAAGAATGTGATGTTATTAGTGCATTAGTTAGGGCTAGCAACTTATTCATGTAGACCTTTGACAGAATTTTAATTTGCCGGTGATCCACCACGGGAAACTGAAAGAATGCCGTGACCTCTTTTACCACTACACTACACTCTCACATGCGTCCATATCCCATTTTCATCTTCCTCATATAATACTTCACCGAGTGTAAATTGTTTCTTTGAAGCTCTAAACGGCTTTAAAGTAAAAAGTTGACGAATACACAGTTTCAGAACTTTCTGAGATCTCAACTTCATTTTTTGGAGTTTCTCCATTTGGGGTCATTTACAAAATTTGAATTTAAAATTTGAGAGATTCAAACTTCATTTTTCTTTGACAATGTGATTTCAAATAAGAAAGTTGTAAACAACAAAGTTTCATAATTTTTCAAGATCTACAACTTTTATTTTGAATATTTCTCCATTCAAGGTCGTTTGAAAAATTTAAATTTTCAAATTCGAGAAATTCAGACGTAGTTTTTGTTGACAAAAGTAATTCAAATTATAAATGGTTCAACTACATAGTTCTACAATTTCAGAAGATGTACAACTTTTATTTTGGTCATTTGATCATCCGGTATAGTGGTAGTAACATTCTTCACAAATCTTATATAACTGTCATATAGTTTCATAAAATTATATAAGAGATGTAGGTTTTGTGCTCAAAATTACTACCATTTTGTCAAATGAAGAAATTACTCAAATAAAAGTTGTACATTTTGAGAAGTTATGAAACTTTGTAATTAAAAACTTTTTTAATTTAAATTAATTTACTACTTCAAAATGTGGTTTGAATTTATCTTTGCCGAGTGTTTTGCAAATACTCACAGCGCACGGCAAGAAGTCCTTTGTGTGAGCCCCTCACGGCAAACAATCTTTTACCGTGAGCTTTGATTTTACCGTGAGTTTTCTTAGCAGCCGTCGGCAAAATGGTATTTTGCCGTGAGCCTGAAAAAAGCTCACGGCAAAAAGAAGGGTTCAAGGTAAACTTCGATTTTCCGGTAGTGATCTTTTGGTGATTGAGGGCCAATTAATTAACCATTCAAGTTGAGGGTAACAAGTCAATTATTGTTGGGTTTCGTGGTATTATGTTCTTTTTTATTAATAAGCACAATTAATACTTGTATTTTTCATATGTTTCACATTTTGTGCAGCTTGAGGAACTTTAGAAAAAAATGCAGCAAAATTTATTTTGTTTGTGAGTTTGTACACTACACTTCGTTTTGATCAGCAACAGCCGCCCAGTCTAGCTGTGTTAGCCGTGCCCTACACAAGGGCACAGACCCATTCACAATTAGTATTAATTATTAGGGGTAAGATATATACGTATTTCTCATCATTATTATTATTGTATCTAAACTTCTTTAAAAATACACTCTTTGCGGGAGGAGTATAACGATACTAATAGAGGAAATAACAACCGCAGCACTAATCTCTTTTTACTAGGTGCATGATGCCCCGCGCGTTGCTGCGGGAATTTGTAAGATTTTTTTTTTAAAAAAAATACGCAGTCTTGCACTTCAGTTGCGATTGATTGAGTTCGAAATTTTGAAGGCCACCAAACTCGATATCCAGAAAAAAGAAAACAACACATTGCACTCTTGGCAAAACTGGCAGCATTTGGACAAACGAATTATATGTATATGTAAATGTAAAGTTAAAGAAATAAAAACTATTCTGCCGCTAGAGAAGTGAATTGATAGATACCTTAAGAGTTAGGATTAAGCATTTTCTCAACGATTCCAATGTTCTTGCATGCTGTAGCGTGCACATCCACATCATTCTGTATGCGAATGTATGTGGTCATGTTGATAAAAAAACACTGCAAACAGAAGCTGCCCCTCGCGCGGCAGGGCTGTGCGACAGCCCACCACCCTCAGCTTTCATCACCGATCCAGTCAGGTTCAGGTACGACTTCCCCGTCGGCCCTAGGTCGGAACGATGCTGGAGATGATGGTGAGCTTCTCCATCATAATCACCTCGGCGCATACGATGCAGCTGGCTGCCGCTGTTTCTGTCAACAACAGATAAGGTGATGATGGTGTCTCACCAACTCACTAATCCATCTCGAAATTCCATTTGACTGCGGTGCCTAATCTTACCAGTTGAATGAGTATTGAGTTCGCCGGTGGTGCTGGCTCGGTCAGTTCTGGAAGCCCGTCTTGTCCCAGATGCCGTTGCCGTGCCGACGCGATGGAGGTCGCAAGGACGCCGAGGCGCGCTCTCTCTGACTCTCTCACTGCAGCATCTTGAGCTTCTTCACCCAGCGCCGGTCCCCGCGGCCCGCTGAAGATGCTCACTCGTAGATTTAAAGGAGGCGCGAGCACTGGAATCCTCCTAAAGTGTCAAGTAAATTCTGAGCTGGATCGGAATGCCAAAAGCCAAGCTATTGATCAAACAGCCCACCGTCCCTGGTTCCACTTCTCGTGGTGGTCGTTGGGCTGCCTATTTGAGAGGATGGCATTTAATTCATCGGCCACGGGAGGAATGCTAGGAGCATCAGTGCGTCACTGGCGTGGGTAATTAATCTATTGTGCTGGTGGAATTGGGAGGATTGAGTGCATATGATGATGTCACAACATGACGTGGCGCGTTGTGGATTGAGAGAAATAGAGGTAGGACTTGTAGTGGGTACTGATTATATAGTTGTTATAGATAGATAGATTAAGCTTGATTGTTGGATCTGTGCATATGTACGCAGCTGATGTCCCCCCGGCTGATGATAGAAGGCTGGTGGTCCGGGCAGGTGAAGGGGAAGAGGAGCTGGTGATGGAAGAGGAGGAGGAGTTTGCTTTCGAGGAGGAGGAGCAACAGGAAGGGCTGCCGCGTGGGTGGTTTGCGGTGGTGAGGTTTTACTCCGGCCGCAGCTACCCTGTCAAGGTCCTTTTTTCAGATCTGTTCAGAATTTGGGGGGACGGCATGGCAAGGGGGTTGGGGGAGAGCAGGTACTTGTTGGAATTCTCCAACGAGAACTCTCTCAAGTTTGTTCTTCGTGGGGGGCCTTGGTTGTTTAAGGGGGATGCTGTCATCCCTGTTCACTATGATGGCATGACAAAGTTATCCGCAGTGATCATTGAGTCTATCCCCCTATGGATCTGTATTTACGATATCCCAGTGGCGATGATGACCAACGCTTTTGTGAAGGCTCTTGGGACTAAGGTTGGTCGGGTGATGGACATGGGGGAAGCAGTCAAAGACTTCAAGAGAGTGTGGGTGGATTTTGCGCTAAGCGACCCCCTGGTGATGAGCGTGGGGATCAGAGTGAGAGGGCGGGGCCTTATGGAGTTTGTGGTGAAGTATGAGAGTGTCCCGCACTTTTGCTTCACCTGCGGACGTATCGGCCATGCAGAGAGGGAGTGTCCAGAGGAGGATTTGAGTGAGAACAGTGTGAAGTTCGGTACCGAACTACGCACGTCGCCCTTCAAGCGAGGAGCGAGCAAATTCCTGTCTTACCAAGCTACGGCGACACCATCGACGAGGAGGGGTTTAAACTTCAGTGGAGACCAGAAGGAACGGGTGTTGTCACACTCGAGCTCCTCGCCACAGAATGCAAGCTGCCAGAACCAACCGAAGCACATGAATGGGCAGGCACCTCAAGGAAAACCCGGTGGGGGCGGCGCTGACTCCATGAACGTGGCGGACATGGCTACATCACCAGAAGCGGCTGACCTGCTAGCGAGGGGTGTCAAGGACATGGTGGTGGACAGGAGCCCAGTTGTTTCATTCCCTTCTAGCAGGAGCAGGGATGCCAGCCTGAGTGCACAGCGAGTCTCTGGGCTCGATTCATATGTTGATTCCAGTGAGGTGTCTATGAGCACCGGCCTTGGACCCTTTGTTGGGCTGAGTGAGGCAACGGCCAAGGCGGGATATGAAACGGAGGGCACGAAGCAGAAAAGGAAGAGATTGGCCGCTTCTAAAGAGCGGGAGGAGGGTGTTTTGAACCAGGCTGGTGATGTGCACATGGAAGATCAGAACCAGATGAAAGGAAACAACAACAACCATGATGAAGGAAACCTGATGGGGACTCAGGGCGAGCCCCGTCAGGAGAAATGAATGCGATAGCTTGGAACTGCCGGGGGCTGGGGAACTCCCGGACAGTTCGTGAACTGCGCGACTTTGTTATGTCGCACCACCCCAAACTTATCTTTCTTTCAGATACTAGAATGTCAGGTAGTAGAGCTAGTAATCTTAGATGGAGAATTGGTTTGCGTAATTGTCTTTCGGTTGATAGTGATGGTCTTAGTGGAGGTTTAGTTTTATTTTGGGATGAGTCAATAAATGTAACCCTGCTGTCCCAGGGAGAGCGATACATCGATGTGCTAATAAGAGAAGATCCTAGTGCTGCCCCTTGGAGGGCAACCTTTGTTTATGGAGAGCCCCGTGCTAATAGGCGTCATATTATGTGGGACTTATTAAGGGATTTATGTGGTGCTTGGTCTGGCGCATGAATGATGATAGGGGATTTTAATGAAACCATGTGGCAGTATGAGCATTTTTCGGAAACGCCTAGGTCAAAGCGTCATATGATGGATTTTAGAGAAGTGCTTAGTCATTGTGACTTACACGATTTGGGCTTTACAGGTCTCCCTTGGACCTATAATAATAATCAAGGAGGCCGGCGGAATGTTCGTGTTAGACTAGATAGAGGAGTGGCTAATACGGATTGGTCTCTCACATTTCCTAATGCTAATGTGCTGCACCCTTCTTCTACGTGTTCTGACCACAAATCTCTTCTTCTTAATGTTGATCAGTCTAGTGGCATAAGCCGCCAGAGGAGAAGTTTCAGGTACGAGATAATGTGGGAAAGGGAACCGGAGCTACATTCAGTTATAGAGAAGTCCTGGCTGAACAGGAACCCTGGGAGTGATCTGGGCGCGCTATCTGCTTCCTTGGCCAAGGTCACTAACGCCCTCCAGCAGTGGAGTGCCCAATCCTTTGGGAACATCACAAAACACATTAAAGAGCTGAAAAGGGAGATGGAGAGGCTCGAATGGGACGATCCAGTCCATAACAGAGATAAAATCCTAGAGGCAAAATATGAACTTGATGAAATTTTGTATAGGGAAGAGATGATGTGGCGCTCCAATGTTCACGCATTACATGGCTACGCGAAGGGGACCGCAACACCAAATATTTCCATCGCAAAGCTATGTGGAGAGCAAAAAAGAACAGGATTAAGAAGTTACTAAGGGATGACGGAAGCTGGTGCACAGATGAGATAGAGATGCAAGGTATGGCTGCAAATTATTTTGAAAATATGTTCCTTAAAGATCACTTGATTAACCCTGTGGAGATTGTGGAATTATTTGAGCCTAAAGTTACTGACGAGTTGAATCATGAACTTTGTAAGCCTTTTTCTCCTGAGGAAATTGCAGATGCACTATTCCAGATCGGGCTGTTGAAGGCACCAGGCCCGGACGGGCTCCCTGCTCGATTTTTTCAACGGAACTGGCCGATGCTCAAGGAGGATGTCGTTCAGGCAGTGCAAGCCTTCTTTGCCACGGGGATCATGCCGGATGGGGTAAATGACACATGTATTGTGCTGATTCCCAAGGTTAAAAACCCGGAGTCCATCAAGGACTTCAGGCCAATTAGTCTCTACAACGTAATTTACAAAGTGGTCTCAAAGTGCATTGTGAATCGCCTTCGACCACTCTTACAGGACATAATTTCGACATGTCAAAGTGCCTTCATACCCGGGAGAATGATCACAGATAATGCTCTTGTTGCCTTTGAATGTATTCATGCTATCAAAGCAAATTCAGACTCAAGAGGAGAGTTTTGTGCATACAAGTTGGACTTATCCAAAGCTTATGACCGTGTTGATTGGGATTTTCTAAACACGGTTTTGTTGAAGCTAGGCTTTCAGAGTACATGGGTGCAATGGGTCATGTCTTGCGTGACATCAGTGCGCTACACAGTTCTATTCAATGGTGCAAAGTCTGCACCCTTTTCCCCGTCCCGCGGTCTACGCCAAGGTGATCCCTTGTCGCCATATCTCTTTCTTTTTGTGGCTGATGGCTTGTCCAAATTGATCAGCAGGAAGGTCGAAACACAAGCTCTGCAGGAGCTTCGTATCTGTAGGGGTGCACCTGGTGTTTCACACCTACTTTTTGCGGACGACACTCTGCTATTCTTTAGAGCATCTAAAGATCAAGCAAACAATGTCAAAGATGTTCTGGATATTTATGCTCGCTGCACTGGTCAGTTAATTAACCCTGGGAAGTGTTCGATCCTTTTCAATGAGAAAGGACAGCAGGCGGTTCAGGAACAAGTTAAACATGTGTTAGGCATAGAAAGGAGTACTTTTGATCCGAAATACTTAGGCCTACCAACTCCTTCAGGCAGTCTGAGGGAGCTCGCTTCCAATCCTTGAAGGAACGGTTGGGCAAAAGACTGAAGGATTACACGGAAAAGAATATGTCGGCAGCTGCGAAGGAGGTGTTGATCAAGGCGGTAGCGCAAGCTATACCAACCTACACTATGAGTGTGTTTAAACTCCCATTAGGCATATGTGATGAGCTGACAAGAATTGTTCGAGAATTTTGGTGGGGTGTAGAAAATGGAAAGAGGAAAACTGCTTGGGTAGCATGGAAGCAACTGATCCATAAGAAATGTGGTGGTGGTATGGGTTTTAAGGACCTAAGAATCTTTAACCAAGCGCTCCTAGCACGTCAAGCATGGAGGCTAATCCAGTTCCCTGATAGCCTCTGTGCTAGAGTTTTGAAAGCAAAATATTACCCCCGTGGCTGCTTGGTGGATACGGCCTTCAGTACAAATGCTTCTTATACCTGGCAATCAATAGTCTATGGACTGGAACTGTTGAAGAAAGGAATTATTTGGAGAGTTGGATCTGGTTCCCAAATTAGAATATGGCGTGATCCGTGGATCCCGAGGCCACACTCATTCAGAGTTACTTCAAGAAAAGGAAGATGCAGATTAACGTGGGTATCTGAGCTCTTCGATATACAAGGGAGGGATTGGGACTACAATAAGCTTGCAGAGCTTTTTAACCAGGCAGATGCTGACGCCATTGCTAGAATCAAAATCCCTAGTAGACAGTCGGAGGACTTCGTCGCGTGGCCACTGGAAAAAACAGGTTTATTTTCAGTCCGCAGCGCATATGACTTGGGACTGAAACTGCGCGATTTGTCTGTCAATGCTACATCGAGCTCGACTCCAGACGGTGGAAGAAAGCTTTGGAAGAATGTCTGGAAGGGTAATGTACCCCCAAAGGTGAATGTGTTCATTTGGAAACTGGCTAGGAATGCGCTCCCAACACGGCGGCGCAAGTTTAACAGAAACATGGATCCGGGGGATACATGTTTGCTGTGTGGTCGTGCTGCAGAGACAAGCTACCATGCTACTGTGGAATGTCCCCAAGCGTACAATCTGAGGCAAGCCATGCGAGTGCATTGGCCACTCCCGGAGGAGGGATAGCTTCAATACACTGGCCCCGACTGGCTCCTAATCCTCCTGGATAGATGTGCGCCTGAGCAGAAGGACCTCATGAAGCTGGTATTTTGGAGGGCGTGGACGGTCCACAACAATATCACCCACAACTCCGGTTCGTATTCGTTAGCTGACTCGGTTTTCTTCCTACTGAATATGCGTGATTCATGTGTTCAGGCGAAACTGAAGGAAAGTGCAGTATCGAGCAAAGGCAAGGAACCCTGTAGCATGTCCGACAACAGAAGCAGCGATGCTGAACAGAAAAATTGGGAACCCCCTCCTGCTGGGTGGATCAAAATCAATGTTGATGGCTCCTTTGTGGAGCAAACCGGTGCTGCAGGGACCGGTGTGATAGCAAGAGATCACAAGGGCGGCGTAATCTTCACAGCGTGGAGGTCTGTTGTGCGATGCTCGAGTGCCTTTGAAGCTGAAGCTATTGCTTGCGCTGAGGGGCTTCGTCTTGCCTCCCAATGGGCTCCGGGGTCAGTGATTTTGGAGACTGATTGCTCCCGAGCATCCGAGGCGCTGCGTAACAAGGAGGACAAATCCGAAGCTAGCTTCATTTTGTTGGAAGCTAGAGAACACGCCCAATTGCTTCATGAATGGCATGTGATTCAGGTTAAAAGAGAGTGCAACTCTATCGCACATGATCTTGCTCAGTTAGCTAGGCAATAAAGACATAGTAATTTCTGGCTAGGCCGGGCACCTGCGTGTGTCACCGACCAAGTCGATCTGGATTGTAACTCTACTCATGCCTAGTTAATGAAGCTCTCTTTAAGCCGCAAAAAAAAGAATGCCAAAAGCCAAGCGATTGATCAAACAGCCCACCGTTCCTGGTTCCACTTCTCGTGGTGGTCGTTGGGCTGCCTATTTGAGAGGATGGCATTTAATTCATCGGCCACGGGAGGAATGCTTGGAGCATCAGTGCGTCACTGGCGTGGGTAATTAATCTATCGTGCTGGTGGAATTGGGAGGATTGAGTGCATATGATGATGTCACAACATGACGTGGCGCATTGTGGATTGAGAGAAATAGAGGTAGGACTTGTAGTGGGTACTGATTATATAGTTGTTATAGATAGATAGATTAAGCTTGATTGTTGGATCTGTGCATATGTACGCAGCTAAAGGAATAACATATAGGACGGCCTTGCAATATCTAGCTCGCTGCTAACACTTAGATTATTGATATGACCAAAAATTAATGTAACGAATTAAAACTTCACTAGGAGCTTAATTTGCAACATACACGGAAGGTTACACGTCAAAAACATTCTCATCACCGTGTGTCGCCGCTAGGAAAAACGACAATTATAAAAAACAACCACCAAGAATCTCTCTCTCGCTCTATCAGAAAACATGGACAGGCCGGGCTACCACTACCAGCACATGCAGGACGTAGGTACGCAACGTACAAGGAATAATGAGACGGAAACCATATGCATGCATATGCGTGGTGTACGAGCCGGCCGGTGTGTGCCTCAGTTTTAATCGTCGGCGACGCGTTGGAAAGAGACCACCTTCCAGGTCCAGTCCCTGGACCCGGGCACGCCCCACACCACCGTCTGGTACCGGGCGACGGCGCCGCCCTTGTCCGCCGCCCGCAGCAGGAGGCTGTAGTTGTTGCCGGCGCCGGCGAGCTGCACGCTCCCGGAGACCACCTGCACCAGGTCGAGGTACTCCCTGAACACCAGCGCCCGGATCAACAGCGAGAAGTTGGCCACCTGCCGGAAGAAGAAGTCCTTCGTGTTGGCGATGGGCACCCACGGCTCCGAGGCCGGGGGCACGCCGGCCACGGCCGCCGCGGAGGCTGCTACCGGCGCCGTGCCGACGATTGCCAGGGAGAGCACCAGGAGGACGGGGACAAGCAGCACTGCTGCGAGGGACCTCATGGCTAGCGATCTATGTGAGATAGCAATGCTAAGTATACAGATGGAGGTCAAAGATCGATGATCTTCTCAGTTGCTTTCAAAAGATAAACTAGTGTGCTTGTTGAGGAGAGTCAGGGGTTCTATTTATAGTGTGGAGCATTGTGGCATTACAGCATGTAGAGCAAGACAAAAAACTTGAGAAGGACTGTAGCTGCTAGGGTTATTCCGGTCGAACATCATATCATATATGGAAGCGATCTCAAGTCCTTTCAACTTATTGTTAAGTCCAGCCAGCAGTTACTGTCGACAACGCAAGAGTACAATCGTCTGACCAGCTCGAACTGTACTGTGCCTAGATGGTTGCAAATGAATGAAGTTTCTTGGGCGTGTTTGTTTAACAGCGTCTAAAATTTAGTCTCGAGGAATCTTTCATGCATGAGGTACTAAACGAAGTTTATTTGCAAAACCTTTTCACAGATGAGTGCAACTTTGCGCGACGAATCTAATGAGCTTAATTAATCCATGGTTTGCTACAGTAATGCTACAGTAATCATTCTCTAATCGTGTGGTGAAAGACCTCATTAGACTCGTCTCGCGATTTAGCCGAGGGTTGTGGAGGTCGTTTTGTAAACTGACTTGATTTAATACCTCTAATTAGCGGTCAAACATGTGAACAGTAGCGGACTAATTTTTATCCCTCCAAACCAAACACGCCCCTTGTACCATCGTCCCAGTTCCCAGTGTCGGTGAGGCTGTTGAGTGTTGACTCTCAGCTCAATACTTGGTACTTGATTAATTACTTCGATCGATCAACATGTTTACATGGAAGCTTCTTCTCTTGTCCTTTGCTAAAGTTCAAGACAAAGGTGACTTTGTATAAATCTCATACAATAATCTGTCACCAGCCAGCTCTACGTGTTACTGTCGACAAACACAAGTATAACGTGGCCAACCTTTGAACTGTATGCCTAGAGGATCGCAAAGGAGTGTACAATAAACCATCCCGCGTCGGTTCCCAGGGTTAGTTTGAGAAGTGGTTGACTCTACATCACTCTCGGTTCAAGAGTTGTGCCCGTTAATTTTCTTCGATTCTTCCAAGTAACGCGCGCCGGTATCTTACAAGTTACAACGTAGAGCGTGCTCGCACACTTCTCCGGGCACGCTTGCAAGTACGTGGAAGATATGCTAGCTTATTACCTGGCGCATACATGCATCTAGGGTGGTGCGACTACGACCACGCATGCAGCTGGGTCAACAAATCACTGCTATAATAAGAGGCCGGGTTGACTTTTCCAGGAGTAAACCTTTTGAACAGCTGGAGATGGACCGAATGACGACGTGGAATGCATAGTATAATTAATTGTTCTTTTACCGTTTATTTTTATAGGAACTAGGAAAATGCTCGTGCGTTGCTATGGGTAATAAAATATTTACATTGCATTTTGCATTGGATTCACGAGGACAATAATAATGCAAAACAAGTACAAATATTTTATAAATATATCATCCAAGATTATAGTTTACAACAGAGGTTGTGGAATTCTTTTTTTCTAAATTCATCCAAGGTTACATTTGTAGCAAAAGATGCAAACAAATCAATTAGCCGAAGCAACAAGCCACTCTTGCTATAGGCTATGAAAATTTTTCTAACATGAAAAGTAATTCACGGCAACCACTTGCAACATATAGTTTCAAAAGAAACAATTTCAATTTTTTCTACTGTGTACAAAAGAAAACGATGGTTCTCATAAATGATATGAACTGGTAGACAATCTTATATTATGGAGGAAACAATGCTACCAAAAAAAACTCTCATCATCACTTTTCCGTTTGACAGATCAGATAATCTTAAACATCTCTTCTACTACACGATTAAAGTATTCACCATCTTGGTGAATGCCTTTCTTTTGGATATATCCAACCATAATGTAAACACCCCATATCACAATTCGCCTTTCAGTTTGAATGATTCTTCCAAGTAGAAGTCTGAATGTGAAATGCCAAATGGAATCCTTAAAATTGTCAATGTCACTAAGAAAGAACAAACACTCACGCACTTCAAATTAGTAAGAAAGCATTTGGCACCAGCAAAGAAACTCAACAGTCACTGAATGCTAGATAATATTGGACACTTTATAAAAAAGACAACAATCGTGAGAACCTTCAAGATGCAATAACCATGAGCTAATAGATAAGCATGTATCATCGTACTCACTTAGTCTCACATTTCAGTGTTCCTTGTGTATCCTTTGACTTCAGTTCCAAATTAACCTTAGAAAATGGATATTTTAGAAACTGCACATCGGCCATTATGATCATTGATTAAGTTAAGCTATGAAACTGAACTCAAAGCATCACCCATTAAGTGTATACCATTACATCTTCAACAACGAAACAAAGAAATTAACATCTGTATTCACACAGCTAGCGGCAACATTGTGAGAGATGAGCATTTCTAATGAGACGAATTAAATTTCCTAGCAAGCGGAACATGGAAAGCAACTAAAAGAGAAGTATCAACTTTTGTGAAATCAAATCACCTTACCAGACTGCACAGCTGCTCCTGCCTGCATTTGAATGTTGTTGTCTACTGCAGACATGTGTCTGATGCGTGTGCATGGAACATTTGTTTTGCTTTATTCTTCTACCTTCACAAAAGTGCTAATAGTATTAGTTTACACAAATTAAAATCCCAATCTGAATTAAAGTGTATCCAACTCATGGAATATTGCTCTGTTTATCCACTACAATCTTCTTTCAGGGTCACCACAAACATATAGAGGCAATTTGAGTGGAGGGAGGAGAGCTTACTCGCCAATTCCTCATGGGATGGAATACATCCGCCGATTTCAGACTGACCTTTGCCTTCAAACTACTGAACAGCCAAGTGAAAATCAGATCTTGGGAATCAACTTCAAAAGGGGATGGAATGGCATAAAAATTAGAAACCCTAATACCAAAGCCCCTCACCAGAGAGATACTACCCTAAATCGATAACAATCTACAAGCAAGGAGAGTAATTCATAAACCTTCATGAGCAACAGAGAATGAATGAAGGAACAAAGAATGAATATTTCAGAGAAGCATGATCAAAGATCTGTCCATGAAACTGATCGATAAGCATATACTTCCAAGACACCTCCAGGACTAATAAGCATTTACGCTGATAAGCATTGTCATGTAATCAGCAGGTTGCTTGACATAAGTTCCCTGTTTTCTCTTGGAACTTACAACATTTGCAATATGAAGCTATAATACAAAGAAGGGTAAAATGTGATGCTGAACTGACTCTGTTGAATTGCAGAGTTCTTTTCTTTAGTTAATTTGGTATAATCAAAGCTCCAGCCTGAAATGTCAACACTCCCAGAGTGCAAGAGAATATAGAATAATAAATAATAATGAAATAAAAGAAACAGAGTACAAAGATGCCAACTCTATTATGATATCTTATACTACTAATCAAATAGGCTCTCTCAATGCCAGGAATGGTTTCAAAATAGATTATCCTTTACCCCCCCCCCCCCCCAACTAAAAAAATGAAAAATGAGTAAGTTTTGAGTCACAATAACTCACTCTGGTGAAGCCCCAGCAGGACCATCTCCATTTTCTGATTCAGAAGCCATAGATGGATAACTTTTTTCAGATTCCTTCGGAATAGGAGAGGGTTGTTGTGGAGGAGCAACATAGGTGACTGACAATTTGACCTCTTTCATCTTCTTCCCTGACTCTTTGTAATCTGTCAAGCCAGCAGCACAACAGTCAATGCTAAAGTTATATACAACAGTATAGTTGATAGACCAAATTGATGTACTAAGATTATTTCTAGAAAAAAAAATCCGAAACTGTAAATGAAGCCTATATCGAATAGCTCCCTAATTTCGTCATATATACTAACAGAAGCTTGGCTTTCTTACCAAACTGATTATTCAGAAAACCTATGCCAATATAATAAACAAAAATACATTATTACAAAGAACTATACATCATTGTAGTGTAGAATACGTCATCTAACTGTTACCAAAGATCAAAAGGTCATATATACCTTATTGATATTTTGTCAGAACTGAACTATTGATTGAAATCCTTAAATGTTGTTAGAACTGGAGGATACAAAACATCTGTCAAAGTTGAAAGATGTGTGCATGCCATCACCGGGTAAGGTCCATCCTATTCGTGTACCTTTCAATCTTTTTTCCTTGGCCAGCAACATTAGGATGATGGTGAGCATGAACTCATTCACCCGTGATCCTCCCATCCACAAGCCATTTTCTTGACAGACTTTGTTACTGGAACTTGACAGAAACAAACCTGCTATTGGCATAGAGGAAGAAGAAAATGGCGTCAAATAAAACTTTGTTTGCAGGTTCCAAACACTACCTGTTTCATTGTACCAAAACAATTACAGTTGCATCTACAATAATCTGCTGTAACAAAAGATGTTGCTTTGGAGAACAATGCCAAAGACATGAATGCACTTTGCATATATGTAAAACACCCTGCTGAAGGAATCTAATGCGAGCCAATTTTGAATGAATCGATTATATATTATCCTCTGAACAGATGGAAAAAAAAATGCAAACAAATCATGCACAAGCATACGGGCAGGCATGGAGAGGTGGGGATTTACCAGAGAAGGTCCACGAGCGCAGCAGATTCGGTCTGAGGGTGTGGTTCCGCACGCCGGGGAGGGCTGGTCGACGAGGAGGCTTGCCTCGGTGCATGGCCGCTCGCCATCTTCGACCTCTTGTACCTCGATGCCGGTGGGCACGATCTGGTGGGCGATCCAGAGCAGCGGAGGATGGAGAAGAAACAGTGGCGTGGGGCTCCCGTGGGCTGTAGATGACTCGACGAAGCAGAATACGGAGGAGGAGGGGCAGCAGGGGGTGCGACGGGTGGCAGCGTGGGGTGCCCGAGGGTGATCCGGGGCTGCGGAACATGAAGCAGTAGCAGCCATCGGTGTGGTGCGGCAGGCCTTCTCCATCATCCTAGGAGCCGAGGTGCGGGTGCGGTCGTGGGGAGGAGGCGAGACGACAACGACTGGGTTTAGGACGGCGCACGGAAGATGGGCGACAACGCCCACGGAGTCCACGGAAGACGCGACGACTGCGACGGCCGGCGGCGGCAGCAGAATCAAATGGGATCGAGGAGTTGGTGACGACGTAGGGAGGGAGAAGTAGATGCCCTCATCTCGGTCCTGTGGCGATCTCAGCCAGAGATTGGGGAGGCGGCGGCGGCAGGGAGGATGGAGGCAAGAAGGAGGAGGTAGAGGAGGAAACAGGAGAGGGCTCGAGAGGACAGGGGAGGCGCGACACGCGGTGGAGTGGAGGCAAGGTGGGATGGCGGCGGTGCGATGGGGACGACGGCAGCGCGTAGGGTTTAGCGGATGCGGTGCGATGGGGAAGACGTCATGCAGAGGGAGCTCGGGGATTGGTCCGTGGGGGGCGGAAACCCTAGGGGTAAAAATGGAACACGTGGTGCGAAGAGGTGGCGTGCTGCGGGGTGAAGGCGCGGGGGGCAGAGCGTGAAGGAGTGGGTAGGGTGAAAACGACGTACCAGATTTTTGTCTCCACTTCATTCTTTTTAGTTGTATATATAGAGATTGCAAATTTTAACTGGGAAAGACGCTTACTTTGGTAGTTGTCGGAGGAATAGTACCGGCAATCCACCATGAGACTATCAATGTATAGATTGTGTGGGGAGGTAGCCTGATCAAAAGCAAGATGGTAATACAGAAAACACAAAGTCATAAGAATTTATACAGATTCGAGCCACTAGATTAGTGTAAATACCATACATCATGTTGGGTGGATTATATTGCGCCCTACGCTCGTGTATGTTCGGTGTATAGGCTCATACGCCTCAAGGTGAACTGTATATACTCAGCCCCCACTCGTGGAGACCTGGGCATTATTCCTGGTTGGTAAGAGCTCATACGCCTCAAGGTGAACTGTATATACTCAGCCCCCACTCGTGGAGACCTGGGCATTATTCCTGGTTGGTAAGAGCTATAGGGCTCTAAAGACCAACTGGAACTAACATGAAGAGACAAAAAGCCCTTTAGTCCGGGGTAAAATAACCGGGACTAAAGGGGCATTTAGTCCTAGTTGGTAAGGTTTTTGCCACAAACAAAAAAATAGGACCGCAGATGCGCGCCCGCACCCCACCCTACCTGCTTTCCGCCCATCCCTCCACCATGCCTGCACGTTCTGGAGCTCCAATTTCACCACCAACAACTCCAACTCAATTCATAGGAATCAAGAATCATACAAGTTCTTCACCGCAAGTTATATCTCTAGAGCTCATACAACTCAATTCACACAAGATTTACAACACACGAGTTCGATTTCATTCCCACAAAAGATTCATAACACAACAAGTTCGATTTCATTTACACACAAGATTCCAATCACACGCGTACCAACAAAATTACCAACAAAAATCACAAATCGAAGAGCTCACGAACGAACGAGCACCCCGAGCTCCTGCCTAGGCAGGCCGGCCGCGCCCCTGCTGCTCCGACCGCTAGAGCCACCGCGCGCCGCCCCTGGCCGGTGGGCTGCTCGCGCCCTGAGCTTTGCCCCTGTGCACAGGCCGGACTGGAAGCCGGCACCGCGGCCTCGTCCCACGCCGGTCGCGCCTCTTCTTGCCCCCGGCCCGTGCTTACCTGCGATTTGCCACCACTCGCCCTCGTCGTGGATCCAGCACTCCGTCCGCACGCTTGCTGTCGCTCGCCTCTCTATGGATACGGGGCCGCGCGCTTGCACCGCCCATGCCCAGGGACATGCGCCACTCCTCCACCTGCGAATGGGAGGAGAGGATGAAATAGATGAGATAGAGCGGAGAGAAGAAGAGATAAGAATGAGTGGACTGGGGGCAAGGAAAGGAGAGAAAAAAAGATAAGGGGAGAGAGAGGGAGACGGGGACAAGGGCATCGGTGCAAGGAGACACTTTGGTCTAGGGTGGTGTTTCCACCCAAGACTAAAGACTTCCCTTTAGTTTGGGGTGGAAACACCACCCCAGAATAAAGGTTCCAGCCAATGATTACTGCCACATTAGCTATTGGACGCGGAACCTTTAGTCTTGGTTGGTATTACTAACCGGGACTAAAGGCTTGGTGCATTCTCGGCCATTTGAAGTCACATCCATGCATGACCTTTAGTCCGGGCTCCAAATTTCAACCAAGACTAAAATCCTGAACCAAAGGTTGGTTCTCTACTAGTGCCTCGAGCCTCGAATGGATTAGAATAATCTGGTCGAGGGTCCCAAAAAGTCTTGAGTCTTAATCTTGAAACAATCTACAGCATGCACCGTTAGGTGTACCCGTATGGTGTAGCCCCCGAGCCTCGAAGCGAATGGTTTACTATTCGGTTCGATTGTCAAGTAAACACTTTCTTCGTCGCTCATTCCTCTAGGGATATGGTAGTCAAGATCTTATGATGCATAAATCTCGCTCTAGCAAGACCCAATTTGACCTCCAGGTACACTATGGCTCGTCCCCTCTAGGTAGCTGATTACTCGAGTCTTTGACTCGAATAGTGCTCGATCCATGCTCAGGCGAGTACCGACTTAACATATGTTGCGCCGTGTTCCCAAGCTATTTCAAAGGGTACCTAGTAGGCAGGGGTAGACCCACGTTGAGATCAGCGAGGGCACAGGCCCTCACTCAAATCTTGGTGTGCAGTGGAGGTCTATATTTTCTCACCATGCATGGTTGCATACTTTGGGTTATTAAGCATATTATGCCCTCAACCAGATTTGTCTCTAGGTCCACCCCTGCTAGTAGGCATAGCACTAGGAAATCTGCATAAGGGCAATAAAGTAACTGTATCTGAGTACCTTGTGGAAATCTGCATAAGACCCAAGTTTTCATAATTATAAGAATAGATTGCTATCTAATAATATTAATATGTTCAGAAACCATTGAGATGGCCATGAATTACTTGAAGAGAGGAATGGAGACATACATTACCATCAAGGGACGTGCAAGTCAACTTGAAGGACCGATTAGGCGAACCAGAGAGGGGGGGAGTGAATGGGAGCCGATAAAAATTCTTCTCGAAGGAGATGAGAACTCCAACAAGACGAACACGGCTTCCAAAACACGTCTCCGACTCAACTACCCAAGTTGGCCAAGACCACGCAGCCACTGGAGTGCTACTGGTCCTAGGAACCAACAACCAGCTACACCGACTCGAGAACGCAGCGGGACAAGCAACTCGAGCACCACTGGACTACACCGGTCAGGCCGGTGAGCAGCACCGGTCAGACCGGTCTCTGCTGGCAAAATCTGAGAACTTCCACAGAAGGCCTCTACACCGGTCAGGCTGGTGTAGCTCGCCGGTCAGACCGGTCCAAGCCAGGAAATCCTAAATCCACCAAACAGACCTACCGAGCTCCAAACTGAACCAAACTCGAAACAGCAGCAACACGGGACAACAGGGAACTCACCAAGACGTTCACCCGAGCAAAACTCATCCAAGAGTCTGTACCGGTCAGACCGGTGTGAGGCACCGGTCAGGCCGGTGTGACCTGAGCTCTCGGGATGAACAACACCCGCGGGTCAACTCCCCCAAATCTAACTCCCGATCTCCCAAATCGCTCCACGGTTTTGCACAAGACTTTGGGGATAGTAGGAACACCTCATGGGCACTCCATAGCCAAGATTTGGTCCACCAAAACTTGCTAAACCGAGAGGAATCGAAGAAATCTCACCAAGAGCGCCTCTAACCCTAGAGCCAAGAAAACCCCAAAATCGAGCCCCTTTGCTCACGGATTTAGGAGGGAAATCAAAAGGAAAAGAACCACGAAGGGTTCAAGCATACATCCCCTACCAAATTCCAAAGAGAAAGGCCTCGAAATTGCTCCAAGAAAAACGCCAAGAAAGGGCTCCGAAAATCACCAAAAAGGAGAAACGGGAAAGACACATCCAAGCCTTGAGGAACCACGCCGAATCATCTATACATACCAAAGAGGTTCATACAAGGTCTAGCTTGCCGCCCGATCATCCTTCCCTCTCACAAGATCTCACCATGAAGCTCTCAAGCTAGTCCTATGAAAATCCTAGGGAAAAAGGAAGGGAAAAATAGGAAAACAAATGAGCTAGGGCTCCAAGAGATGGCTGCCATCCTCTCACCACTTGGGTTATATGGAGGCAACCTAAAGACTAAAATACCCTTACTAGCTAACTAGCGATACATGCCCCTCAAGGGCGAATTCGGAAATCTTTGTCTTCGCTCCATCGGACGGATGCCCAGCGACCGCAAACTTGCTTAGCCTCGACGCAAGCCTTGCGATCCCGACGCGTGTCCTCCGCTTTGAAGATTCCGGACTGCGTCGTTGCACACCGGTCAGACCGGTGCTCCTCACCGGTCAGACCGGTACCCACCGGTCTGACCCACCGGTCTGACCGGTCCGATGCTGCTGCACCTCTGTCTTCGGTTCTTCGGTCTTGGCTTTGTGGGTCAACCAAGGAACCCAGTGGTTTTCTGGTGAACCACCGGAAACCCCGCGAACTCGGTGTAGCCTCCGCCAATCACCACTCATGACTCGGCTCCCACGTAGTCCCGGCTCGACTTTGGTTTTGAGGCTTAGCCAAGAAACCGTCCGTGACTTCATCTTGCTGTTCTTGCCACCATGCGGCCCGCACTTGACCCCGCTGGCCACCGGATCCCTCGAACCAAGCCTACTTGTCTTCTCCACACCTGGAGGCCTCACCGGCAACGACCTTTCGTGCTTGTTCTTCACCTGCACCAACACCAGTCAAGCCGCAACCTGCACCTGCAATACTTAGCCAAGAATCAGTCCACACCACGTTGTCAATCACTCATCACACCAGGAAGCGACCATCCACCGGTCCTCGAACCACACATGGCTCTCAATCTCCCCCTTGATGAGTGCATTGACAACACACACGTTTTGGTAACCAAGAGAAACGGAAAAGAAGAGAAACGACTAAAAGAAACTCCAACAAGCAATCGAAAGCCAAAGAAAGGCAAAGAGCAAGATCACTTGAAGAAGACAAGTCTCGGACCCCTTAGGCAAGGGCAACTGCTTGACACATCCGAGACAAAACCATGCTCAAGCAAAGAGCACAAACCACCAATCCAAAGCTCGAAAACCACAAAGAGCTCCCCCTGCACACATGCAAGCTCCCCCCTGAACCAATGCAACTCCCCCTGGACGAATGCATGCAAACCACTTCACAAAACAGAGCAGCTGCTTCAGCTTTGCTCTGGACCGGTCAAACAGGTCAGCCACACCGGTCAGACCGGTGTGCTAGATCGCCCACCACCTGAACCTCACACCGGTCAGACCGGTGTACCTCACCGGTCAGGCCGATGACCACCTGAGAAAAACTGGGAACTGCCCGAGCTCAAAACTAGCTCGAAACCACTTGGAAACCTCCTAAATGCATGCAGCAAGCCAAAACATGCTCAAACTTCTCCCCCTTGTTGACAATGCATGAATCAAGCCAAAAAATGCAAAAAATGCAACCTAGAGCTTCTCAAATAGACAAAATTCAACAAAGGATGCTACACATGTCCAAATGAGCAAGTTAGATACTCTATAGCTTCGTAGTGACATCAACTACATGATCACTAAGTTTCACAACCATTGGGCGAAGCTAAGATAGAATTGAGTAATTTTGCGAAAATTTACCCTCTCATGAGCAAAGTCCTAAACATGAGCAAAAGATGTCAAAATGGCAAAGCCACACAAACTTCATGCTAGGACAACCATTCTAATCATAAGACCATCATAAACACCCACAAGCACCTCATGTCATGTCAAAGCCACCGAGCCATGTGCCTACTTCTATACATGAGACTTCTCATTGGTAGGCATCATGCAACGGTTTAACACCCAAAGCAAATTAAAATTAGCACATATGACATGGGAGCACATTTTCCAAGCAATTTACATTTCATTTTCAGATTTGAAATTGGTACATGAAATGTCTTTGCGACAAAAAGGAACTTATGCCCCTCCACAAGATCAAGCATGGGGGCTAAACATTCATGATGGCAAATGAGCCTTTGGCCCCATATGATCAAAATAAGCTATCCAACCACAAATTAAGCATAGCCAAGCCACTAAAACATGTCAATATCATATAAAGGCATTTACTCACAAGAGAGCATACATGTAACATTTTTGAAAAACATAGTCATCAACCATGGATATAAACCAAGATTATCAAAAGCTAAGCCAAACTAACCATAGCTTACCAAACTAGCTCACAAAGACATACATATCATTCCATGGTGAACAATGTATATAGGAGAAGCTTTTCCTACACAATGCATATGATACAAAATGCATGCAACCTAAGATACAAAGATGCATGTACATCATGTTACATATGCCATGCCAAATGCAAGAAATGCACAGAGGAAAGCTATACATATGCTACAAAGGAGCTCCCACACACCAACTCAAGAAATCAGACAAACACCAAGTTCCCCCCGCAAACGAGTGAAAGTTGCTTGATCTAGGGGTTTGGTGAAATGTCGGCTAGTTGGTCATGTGTGGGTACATGGATCAAAGCTATCTTCCCTTTCTCTACGTTGTCTCTCAGGAAATGATACCTCACTTCTATGTGCTTGGTTTTGGAGTGAAGAACTGGGTTCTTTGCTACACTTATGGCACTGGTGCTGTCACATTGAAGTGGAACATGGGTATACTCCTCACCAAAGTCACTCATGGTGTATGTGATCCAAAGGAGCTGAGAGCAACAACTAGCTGCGGCCACATACTCTGCCTCGGTAGTGGATTGAGCAACGCTCGACTGTTTGCGGGAAGACCAAGACACCAAAGAAGAACCCAAGAACTGGCAAGTCCCAGAAGTGGACTTCCTATCCAACCGACACCCGGCAAAATCCGCATCTGAAAATCCATGAAGAGCCAAAGAAGAAGACGCGGAGTACCAAAGGCCGAAGTCAGGAGTATGACGCAAATACCTGAAAATGCGCTTGACCGCTTGCCGATGCGAAGTCCTTGGAGACTCTTGAAAACGAGCGCACAGACATACCGAGAACTGGATGTCCGGCCTAGTCGCCGTCAAGTAAAGGAGTGACCCGATCATACTCCGGTACTCCTTCTGGTCCACATGCTCACCTTCCTCGTCAGCATCAAGAGCTGTAGTCATACTCATAGGCGTCGCCATGGCCTTGGAGTCCTCCATCTTGAACTTCCTCACAATGTTCTTGGTGTACTTTGCTTGGTGCACAAATGTTCCTTCCTTTGATTGCTTGATCTGGAGCCCAAGGAAGAACTGCAACTCACCCATCATGCTCATCTCAAATTCCCTGCTCATGTCTTCTGCAAACCTTACAACAAGAGAGTTAGATGAGCCACCAAAGACAATATCATCCACGTACACCTGCACAATCAGGATATCTTTGCCCTGCTTGAGGAGAAACAAGGTCTGATCGACCTTCCCCATCTCAAACCCTCTCTCAAACAGGAACCCCCTCAACCTACCATACCAAGCTCTAGGCGCCTGCTTCAACCCATACAGCGCCTTCCTCAACTTGTACACCCGGTGGGGGTACTTCTCACTCTCAAACCCCGGTGGTTGCCTCACATACACCTCTTCCTCCAACACACCGTTCAGGAAAGCACTCTTCACATCCATTTGGTGCAACTTGAACCCTTTAGCCACGGAAAAGGCTAGAAGGATCCTAATCGCCTCCAAACGAGCTATGGGAGCAAAAGTCTCCTCGTAGTCGATCCCCTCTTTCTGACTATACCCTTGAGCAACAAGCCTTCACTTGTTTCTCACCACTTCTCCTTTCTCTCCCTCTTTGTTCTTCCACACCCATTTTGTCCCAATCGGCTTACACCCTGGGGGAGGGTCAACCAACACCCAAACTTGGTTCCTCTCAAAATTCTCCAACTCCTCATGCATCGAATTAACCCAATTATGATCAGATAGCGCGTGTCCAATGTCTTTGGGCTCAAAGGTGGCAACAAAAGCAGCATGAGCGAAATGAGAATTGTTCCGAACCCTCGACCGTGTAGTACGTTCATTCATGTCGCCGATGATTCACGAAGCTGGGTGATCCACTTGCACTCGCCGGGGAGGTTCTCGCCTTGATGCTACCTCCCCCTCAACAGCAGCTTCGCCTTGATCTAGGTTTGTCGTTGTAGGCGTGGGAGAGGGCCTGTTCTCGATCGTCATCGAAGTAGTAGGTACATGTTCAGCCGCGGGCACCACACCGCCATCTTCATCATCTCCATGTTCATGCTCCTCCTCCTGAAAGATCTCCTCGCCAAGTTCGTCGTCACCTGCACACTCAAAAACAAGCTGACTACGTGGCTGTGTCTCGTCGAAGGTTACCTCGCAAGTCTCCACGATTTGGTTAGTTTCAAGATTGAGCACACGAAATGCTCTAGAATGAGATGCGTAACCAAAGAAAATGCCATCGACAGACCTAGCCTCGAACTTGTCCAACTTCTTCCCTTTCTTCAGAATGAAGCATTTACCACCAAAGACATGGAAGTGACTCACCTTGGGTGTGCGACCGTGCATCAACTCGTAACAGGTTTTCTTCTTGTGAACCCTGAGGTAGATCCTGTTCGACACATAGCACGCGGTATTGACCGCCTCAGCCCAGAACCTTCTCGGAGTCCTATGCTCGTCAAGCATCGTCCGAGCCATCTCGCACAAGGTCCTGTTTTTCCTTTCCACCACGCCATTCCGGGGAGGCGTATACGAACTCGAAAACTGGTGTTCAAGACCCAAGTCATGGCAAAAGGTTTCGAAGTGAGAGTTTTTGAATTCCGAGCCATTGTCACTGCGGATTGCTCGTATGGCATCTCCGTGCCTCTTGTTTCTTAACCTCAAGACAAGATCTCGAACAAAGCCAAACGTCTCCCCTTTCTCCTTAAGAAAGAACACCCACGCATACCGAGAGTAGTCGTCCACCACAACAAGGACATACCACTTCCCACCCGTAGATCGCACACGAGCTGGGCCAACAAGGTCCATATGGAGCAGCTCGCATGGACGCTCAGTCATCACATCGGTGAGAGGCGGGTGAGAAGAGGCTACCATGTTGGCATGCCTACACGACGCACAAACCAACTCTTTCTCAAACCTCAACCGTGGCAATCCTCGGACCAAATTGAGTTTACTCAAGCGAGACAAAAGGTCAAAGCTCAAGTGACCCAACTTCCTATGCCACTTCCACAACTCACCCGAAGAACCAGCCAAAAAGCAACGCTCCACACCAGAAGACTAAGAGAAATCAGCTCGGAACACTTGACCCTTGGGAACGACCATGCAAACTAGGTCCCCTCGAGAATCTAAAATCCGAGAACCACCAGGCCGAAACAACACCTCAAAACCCTCATCCAACAATTGGGACACAGAAAGCAAATTGAACCCCAGCGATTGAACAAGAGCAACATGTCTGAGAGTGACCTTGTCACTTACCTTGATCTCACCTTCTGACAGCACACGCCCTCGCCCATTGTCCCCAAAGGTGATGTATGTCCTGGACACCACCGGGACGAGACTTGAGAACCACCCCTTGTCTCCGGTCATATGCCTCGAGCAACCGGAGTCAATCAACCAAATGTTCCTCAAGTCTCCCACCTGAAATTCAAAAGCGAGCACGTGAGTGAACAAACGACTCAACACCGGGGTTAGTAATAAAAGAGTAAAACCAGTGCCGAGCCATTTGCTCCAAAGTGGGGTTAGCACAAACCATATCATCACGCCTATCAAAGCTACCTCCACGAACACCACCACGGTAACCACTACGAGAGAACCAACCCTCTCTAGCTGGAGGAGAACGAAAGCCACAAAAAGAAGACCGTGGATCGTTCCTCCTCTCTATCTCAAAGCTACGACTCCTCCCACCCCCGTATTGAGCACGAGGTGGAGAACGTCTAGCAAACTGACCACCTGCAGACTTTCCATACCAACCACCAGAACCACGACCACCTGAACCAACCCGAGCATCCTCACGAGCATGAAAACCAGACCGCTATCTGTCCAGACCTGCACCGGTCTGACCGGTGTAGCCCGACCAGCAGCACCACCTGCAACCTTCCAATCTCCCCAAGCTGGAACCGTCCTCACAATCGTCTTGGCCCTGGGCATCTGCACACGAGGCTCAGGTACACCATCAGAGGGGTGGTACCTGTCCTTGTTAGCCCACTCTCTAGCCATTCTCTCCTCACGCTTCCTCTTGAAGCAAAACTCATCCTTGTGACCATCTCTCCCACAATACCCACAATGGAACTTCATGGGCTGTGGCTTAGGCTTAGGCTTGGGTTGGGGCTGCTCACTCAGTTTCTCACCCTTCTTCTCTCCTTCCTCACCTCCCTTTGGGCTCACAAACTTCACCGGTTTTTGGAAATCATTTGTTGGGTGAGGGAATATGGGTGGATCTGGAGTAGTGTCAAGTTTGTTTCTGAGATGGTTAGGCTTAGGCTCAAACTTGTTCTTGTGTCTGTTTGGTGGTGGGATAGGGATCTCTCCAACCCTCTCAACTCCTTCACCACTGTTCTCTCCAAGCTTGTCAGCCCCAAGTGCCTGACCATCATAGCGTTTGAAAGCCGCTATCATGATACCAAGCTGAGGCTCCTGACCCGACAACCAACTCATACATTTCCTCAGCTCATCATTCTCATCCTGCAAGCGATCAACATAATGTGCAAGCTCCAAATTCTAACCGCATGCAATTCACAAGTAGAGCAAGAAGTGGGAATAGGTTCTTTCAGCTTAGCCTCAAGCGAAACAGTGTAAGCATGCATTTCATCAATCTTTCCATGCAAAACAGGGCAAGAAGTGCAAGCACCTAGCAAAGCAGGTCTAGACTTAAGCTCGGCTACTTCAACCCTCAGCACATCTAGTTCATCACAAGTAGAGGCATGCTTATCCTTAAGAGCAGTAAGATCAGCTAGGTACACAGAGCAATCACAGCAATCAATCTCATCAGAAACCACAGGAGAAGCCTTAAGCGAATCAATCTCAAGCTTAGCATCTAGGTTCTGGGTTTCTAGCTCAGCCACACGGTTCCTAGCATCTTCTAGTGAGGCCCTAAGCTCTTTCCTCATCTTCTTGGCCTCTCTAAGCATGTCATCGCGGTTATCAAGCAACTTGCCAAGACGCTCATTCTCCTCACGCAAGAAGGGAAGCTCGTCACGTACCTCATCCTCGGAGTCGGAGTCCGAGTCGCTCTGGTGACTCTTCTTGCTGCCGGAGCTACGAGCCATGCCGCAGAAGCCATCTCCTGCGAAGCAGCTCAACCCGCTCAAGTTCTTGGACGCCTTCTTGTTCTTGCGCCGATCACCTTCATCTTCGCTGCTACTCGAGCTCGAGGAAGAGTAGGCGGAGCTGGAGTCGACGTCGCTCGCTCCGACCATCGCTCGGGCCTTCCTGCCGCGGCCGTCCTTCTTCCTCGACCATCGCTCGTCCTTGTGCTTGTTCTTGTGCTTGTGATCGCGCCTTGATCGGTACTTGCCGTCCTTGCTCGACCGGTGCCTGTGGCCGTCCTTGTAGCCGTCCTTGTTCTCCGTCTTCTCCGGGCAGTCGGCAACGAAGTGTCCTGGCTTGCCGCACTGAAAGCACGTCCGTGCTGTCCTCCTCGTGTTCACCCGGTTCTCGTGCAACCTCTCGAACCTCCTGGTCAGCAACGCCAGATCGTCCTCTCCAAGCACGTCGAACTCCTCGTCTGGCAAAGACATCAAAGAAGACAGAGAGTACATCCTGGAGGATGCGTTAGCGTTAGACTTAGCTCCTTTGCCACCAACGAGAGCAAGACTATGAGAATCAGTCGGGCTCTCGATCTTGGCTGTCATACCACAGTCCAACTTAGCCGACTTGAGCTTCGAGAACAGCTCGTTCACAGTCAAGGTGTCATACTTCTCGGACTCAAGGATAGCCTCGACCTTCCCGTCCCATACGGTACGATCCAACGAGTGCAAGAGCTTCACGGCTCTATCATGATCATCGTATGGGAGCACGGCCACATTGGCTCTCATGTTGTTCACCACGACCGTAAACCGCTAGAAAAGGGCATCGACGGACTCGTCGGGGAGATGAGTGAAGTTCTCGTACTCTCTCTGGTAAGTCACGTACATCCGAGCCTGAACCTGAGCATTCCCAACATGAGCATTCTTCAACTGCTCCCAAATCCTACAAGCTAAGTCCTCTGTCTGAACCCGATCGAATTCGGACTGACACAGAGCACGAAACAAGTAGTCGACCACCTTGTTGTTGGCGTCGAACATATCCCTCGATCATGGAGCAAGGAAGTTAATCAGATGAACATAAGCTGTGTTCACCGTAACGTCCCAAAGGATCTGACCCTTTCCGTGGAGGAACGCCGCCATCCGCCTCTGCCACATCTGGTAGTTCTTCCCATCGAAGTGCGGAGGACCCGAACCCCATTCCTGGTACGCCATCTTTGGATCTTAGACTGGTAAGAGTCAATGAAGACTCGAACCGGCTCTGATACCAATTGAAGGACCGATTAGGCGAACCAGAGAGGGGGGAGTGAATGGGAGCCGATAAAAATTCTTCTCGAAGGAGATGAGAACTCCAACAAGACGAACACGGCTTCCAAAACACGTCTCCGACTCAACTACCCAAGTTGGCCAGGACCACGCAGCCACTGGAGTGCTACTGGTCCTAGGAACCAACAACCAGCTACACCGACTCGAGAACGCAGCGGGACAAGCAACTCGAGCACCACTGGACTACACCGGTCAGGCCGGTGAGCAGCACCGGTCAGACCGGTCCCTGCTGGCAAATTCTGAGAACTTCCACAGAAGGCCTCTACACCGGTCAGGCTGATGTTGCTCGCCGGTCAGACCGGTCCAAGCCAGGAAATCCCAAATCCACCAAACAGACCTACCGAGCTCCAAACTAAACCAAACTCGAAACAGCAGCAACACGGGACAACAGTGAACTCACCAAGACGTTCACCCGAGCAAAACTCATCCAAGAGTCTGCACCGGTCAGACCGGTGTGAGGCACCAGTCAGGCCGGTGTGACCTGAGCTCTCGGGATGAACAGCACCCGCGGGTCAACTCCCCCAAATCCAACTCCTGATCTCCCAAATCGCTCCACGGTTTTGCACAAGACTTTGGGGATAGTAGGAACACCTCATGGGCACTCCATAGCCAAGATTTGGTCCACCAAAACTTGCTAAACCGAGAGGAATCGAAGAAATCCCACCAAGAGCGCCTCTAACCCTAGAGCCAAGAAAACCCCAAAATCGAGCCTCTTTTCTCAGATTTGGGAGGGAAATCAAAAGGAAAAGAACCACGAAGGGTTCAAGCATACATCCCCTACCAAATCCCAAAGAGAAAGGCCTCGAAATCGCTCTAAGAAAAACGCCAAGAAAGGGCTCCGAAAATCACCAAAAAGGAGAACGGGAAAGACACATCCAAGCCTTGTGGAACCACGCCGAATCATCTATACATACCAAAGAGGTTCATACAAGGTCTAGCTTGCCGCCCGATCATCCTTCCCTCTCACAAGATCTCACCATGAAGCTCTCAAGCTAGTCCTATGAAAATCCTAGGGAAAAAGGAAGGGAAAAATAGGAAAACAAATGAGCTAGGGCTCCAAGAGATGGCTGTCATCCTCTCACCACTTGGGTTATATGGAGGCAACCTAAAGACTAAAATACCCATACTAGCTAACTAGGGATAATGCCCCTCAAGGGCGAATTCGGAAATCTTTGTCTTCGCTCCATCGGACGGATGCCCAGCGACCGCAAACATGCTTAGCCTCGACGCAAGCCTTGCGATCCCGACGCGTGTCCTCCGCTTCGAAGATTCCGGACTGCGTCGTCGCACACCGGTCAGACCGGTGCTCCTCACCGGTCAGACCCACCTGTCAGACCGGTCCGATGCTGCTGCACCTCCGTCTTCGGTTCTTCGGTCTTGGCTTTGTGGGTCAACCAAGGAACCCAGTGGTTTTCTGGTGAACCACCGAAAACCCTGCGAACTCGGTGTAGCCTCCGCCAATCACCACTCATGACTCGGCTCCCACGTAGTCCCGGCTCGACCTTGGTTTTGAGGCTCAGCCAAGAAACCGTCCGTGACTTCATCTTGTTGTTCTTGCCACCATGCGGCCCGCACTTGACCCCGCTGGCCACCGGGTCCCTCGAACCAAGCCTACTTGTCTTCTCCACACCTGGAGGCCTCACCGGCAACGACCTTTCGCGCTTGTTCTTCACCTGCACCAACACCAGTCAAGCCGCAACCTGCACCTGCAATACTTAGCCAAGAATCAGTCCACACCACGTTGTCAATCACTCATCACACCAGGAAGCGACCATCCACCGGTCCTCGAACCACACATGGCTCTCACAACTTGGAGTCTTGGAGCAGTCTGCGCTAAAACGGACGCACAGGGCGCGTACGGTCTAGGAATTATTGGATGTTCTGCATATGTATGGAGAGTTGAAAAGACACTCTTTCCAATGGCACCAGTCTCAGGTCCAAAGTCTATTAGAGTAAACAGGGATTATCGAAACCACCCGACATACAAAATCTACCACGGTGTTGCATCACCTTTTGTCAGGCCTTAGGTCTTGTAATTTTGCTTGGGACCCAAGGCCCAAGTTGGTGTGTGCCCTAGGTCATCTTCCCCCTTGGCCTCCAAAATATGTCGTTCCCCTAGAAATGTCGTTCTCCAAAACATTGTACCATCTTCGAGCCAAATTTTTACAATGTGGATTTTCCATGTATCAACACATTCGGATCTAAAATTTTTTAAGCATGGAAGCATTGTTGACACTCATTATTTCCACACTTTTACCCCTATTTATCTTCAATAATGACATTTAATGCCGAAATTATTGATGCAATAAAAAATTTCATATATCGTAGTTTTTGTATGAAATTGGGCTAAAAGGCACATTTTGTGAAATAGAGACTCGAACTAGCAACAAACTAGATTAAGACGAAGGCTAACAAGCCCACAAAGAAGGGCCTAAGTTGATCAGCCTATTGAGGGCCAGGACGATCAGCCTAGGGCTCCCTGGCCTCCTCTCGAGCTCGTTTTTGGCAAGTGATCCTCTAAGATTACTTAAGGGCTAAGTTTGTGAAGGTATGAAAAGGACTAGCACAGGATCAAAGAGCATTGAGCAAAAATTTAAAGAGCGATCAAGGATCAACCTCATATCAAGGCTACTAATGTGTCAGAACCATATACAAGTGAATAAAAGACTACACTAAGAAGACTTTGGGACAAAGCAGGAGGGGAGGGGGCAAAAGGAAAGGCCTAGGCCAATTGGCTTGGACCCATCAAGGCCGATGGGCCTAGTGCTTTCCTTCACCCTCTTGCCTTCCAATTATTGCCACACGCTCTCCAGACTATAAATACTCCTAATTCCATCAGCCACCATATCAAAGTTGACATACTTGACATGAAACGGTAGGGAAGAAGAAGGATCTTGACGGACACCTCTCCGGAGAGCCGAGGGTTGTGCAGTTGTTAGGGGTTACCATTGTAACATCCCGGATTTTTTCGGAATGTTAATGTTTGCAAAAATGTGGATTTTCAAAAATTTTCGTACTTGATGTGCTTTATCAGAATCATAAGACTATCTTCTCGTGCCCTTTCCAAATTCTTAGCAATAAAATTAATTAAATTGCTTTGTGTGCTAAGGATAAATTCCATGTTAGTGTGATTTGGTCCTTAATTGAATTTTTCTTGAAATCTTTGAGTGTGGTTTATATTTGAATTCTAAATTCAAATATAAATCTAAAGCTAATTGAACTAACTATCATCTCTAACCTTCGGACCCGCCTAAACCATCTCCCGGGTCTTCACATACTAACTCAGTGAACCCGCCAACTTTTTCGGCCTTCTAATATTTTCCAGCCTAATCTTTCAAAAGTGCTCCGGAATTTCTTAAATGGATTATAGATTTATTTTCTGACTTTTCGAATTAATTCTTCGCAATTGGTTCGATTTCGGATAATAGATTATAATTCATTTGAATTAAATTTTTGAGAGCTCATTTGAATTACGATGATGTTTTCCGGCTTCTTGAATAAATAATTTGCTATTTAAGTCATTTCCGGAAAAATAGTCTAAATTCATTTGTATCATTTCTACGAAATAAATTGACATCAATTTATTCCGCGGACTTAAGTTGTTTCGGTCCAAAGCTCAGACCCATCTTAAAATCCACTTAATTTAACCCTAACTACTCCCCTTGAATTCCCCTCTCCACTTCTCTCTGTTTTTTTTCTCTTCTCTCCACTGCCTTCCTCCCAAGCCGCCGCCCTCCTCTTCCTGTTCCTCTCCTCTTCTTCTCGGTGAAGCAACCAGAGCAGCTGTTATGCTCTGTTCTTTCTTTTTCCCCTCGCAAGATCCAAAATGAATCCTTCCTCCTACAGGCACCAGCAGCACCATCGCCCCTCTCTAATTTCCTTTACCCACCGAACAGCACCCTCTGATTCCCTTTTTCCATCGCAAGAACATCAGCCACCAATCCAAGAAAGTAGAGCTGCACGCCTGATTTGTTTCCACCGCAAGCACCAGCACCCTCCGATTCTTTTTATCCAACGCAGGAGCACCACAGCAGCCCAAGGCGCTAAGCCTTTTCCCCTTCTTTTTTTTCTTTTCAATCGAGCAAGCCAACAGCTGCAGCAATTCTTTTTTTTTTTCCCAATCCCGTCAAGCACCAGCACCCATTCAGATCGCTACCTCCCTCTCTGCTTCTTCTATCGGTCTGCAAGAACAAGCAAGCAGAGCTTGCCCACTCGATCTCACAACAGCCACAGCTGCTCTTCCCCCAAATCGAGAAGCAAATCCACCGAAGCCAGCATAGCTAGCAGCCACGAGCACAAGATCGAGGCGTGGCCTGCAACGGCCGCCGCACCTTGCTGCGCCGCCGGAGCAGGAGCCATGCGTCGCGGCCGTGCCCAGCTGCGCCAAGCCGGAGTCGCCGGTCGCGTCCACGTCGCCGGGAGCATCGCCACCGTCGCCGCCGCTCTGGAACGCCACCTCGCCGTGCCCTTGTCCTCTACCTCGCCTGCGACATGCTCGGTGCTTGATGCAGGAGGCGAGCTGCACACCAAGTCGTCGCGGCCGCCCTGCATCCAGCATCACCATGACCCGGACAGGCCCAACGGTGAGCAACCTAACCCAATCTGCCTCCTTTGTCCCTGCTTTGCCTGTGTGTGTCGCCGGCCTTCGTGCTGTGCTTGCCCCTGTTTTCGCTGCAACACTAGTGACCATGGCTGCCTTGTTTGAAGCTGGACCTTTGCACGCCCGGAACCTGTTCGATCCTATGCCTGAACCACAAGCTGTCACCGTTCTGCTTCCTCTCCGTCAAGTCGTGGCTGCCGTGGACAACAATGACACCTACACTGATGGCCACACGATGGATGAACTTGTCGCTGCGGAACCAAGGGGACCTCAAGCTGCTACCTTGGTCGCTGGACGTGTTCGACGAAATGCTTGATCAATGACAGCAATCCTGTAGGTGAGTCCCTCCTCTTCTTGATGCCCCTGGATGTGCCGGCCTTCGTGCCAAAGGGTGTGACATGATGTGACGCTTGCTCCGCGCCGCCGCGCAAACGCTGTCGCTTGTGTGCCGACCATCGAGTCGAGCCTTACGCTTGCAGGTGCCGCTGCCGTCGTCCGCGCGCGCGCCACCGCTTGACCCTTTCCACCGTCGTGTGCACGCCGGGCCGAGATGTCGTCGTGGCCTAGTCGCTGGCTTGCACGCGCACGCTTTCACCCCTGGGAGGCAAAGGCTTCACCTTTAAGCCTTGTTTCTCCCCACGAACACATGCACGCACGCGAACAAGCACGTCGGCGCCAGCACCCTGACCAGCGCCGCCGTCCTACTTGCCCGCCCGCTCTGTCCGACCTTCGAGCTGTGCATCCTTTTCTTGCAGGTGCCGCTTGCCTCCACTGCTGTTGAACCCTTGCAGCTGTGTGTCGCCGCGGACTCGCTTAGCCGAGCGCCCCGCGCGTGTGCTGCAGCCGTGTTGCGGCCATGGGACACCATGCCACTGCACACGAGCACCTAGTTTGCTTGCAAGCCTTTTTCCCTTTTATTTCTGCCGATCAAGCTGCAGCCTGTATAAAAAGCTAGCAAGCCTGTCAGCTCTTGTTTTGTTTCCAAACCTTTTTCCTTGCCCAACCCTGTGAAGCTTCTACCTACACAACCTGAACCCGTAGCACACACACACCATCCATGTCTTGCACGAGCCCAGAACCACCACAGTACCATTTTGCAGCCGTGAGGTAGATACACCTTCCTGAGAGTGGTACCCCAACCTGAAGTGCAAGCTTGTGACCATGCGAACCGCAGATGGTATGTGCTCACCTTTGGTTCCCTAAACCTACCTCCATAGCTGAAGCCATCACCATCTAATCTCTGTTTCGTGAAGCTGCAGCCTCTATACCTTGCAGAGATGCTAGTAGGCTTGATGCCAATTCTTGAATGGCCTTCATGCCTTACCCTTGCTTGTGCACCCCACCGTCCAAGCTGTTTCTCTACCCTTCGCCTCACTATCGATCTGTCCTAGAGGCCTGCCTGAATGTGCTGACCGCCGTGTCGGTCGTTCAGCAAGTAGGAACGCGCACATGCATGCGCTGCAGTGTGCAGCCAATGAGAGCTTTCTCTCGGCTGCTGCCTTATGCTCGCCTTGTGTTGTGTTCTAAACCCATCCATGGTGCTGCAGCCCCATGCAAGAAAGCTAGTAAATGTGAGGCCAATTTATGTTGGTCTTATAGTTTTGATGCACCTTAGCTCAAGTGCGTGCTAGCTGAGAAGAATTATGTTGAAGTAATTCTTTGTGCCACAGTTCTATGCAGTAGGGAGACCATCTTGTTCAGCCTAGCTGCTACCTGTTTACCTTGTACAGAACCCAACCAACCTTTGCTTACACCTTGTTTTCTGCATACGAACAGGAAGCTCTAATCAGACCTGCACAAGCTAACAGTCCTAGCTTATGCTTAGACCATCGGCCTAACCCTTTTTCCTCTAGCTTGCCATGTCCATCCCACGGCTTCAGAGCAGCTTAGTTTACCAACGAGCTGCCTGTAACCGATCTGATCCACACCATGAAGCTTCAGCCCGAGCAAAAGCTAGTAAGCCATCATCTTCTGTTTTGTTACCAAGCCATACACCTTCAAGTGTTTAACCATGATCTTTACTCTTTCTGTCATGTGCATTGCTCGCTATCGAGCAGTGAGCCAAGGCTCTAATCTGCTAAAGCTGTAGAGCTTCCTAGTTTGTGCTCAGGCCACGATCATGCATGCCTAGCTGCTGCATGTTCTGAACAAGGCCATGTTGGTGCCCAACCAACCTTCGGTCTTCTTCTAACTGCTTGCCTGGGCCAGGTACGAGCCAGCTAGCTGTGGTCACTAATCGGTCTTGTGGGTTTGCCTAAGGCCATGGGTTATAAACTCAACCAGCAGCGTGCTTGCTTGTGTCCCCTTTCTGGCCCAACCAAGGATATCTTGTGCCGGAAAATAGCAAGTTTGGTCAGATCCTGCTTTCAACCTTAGCCCTTTATCTATCTTGTTTGGGTGTTGCTTGCTAGTAGCATCGCTCGTCGTTTCTACCGAGCTTTATTCCTTGTGCATGGTGAATGCTCTAAATCTTTCAAGTCCCGACCATGCTTTTTCGCCGCGGTCGTGGCACGCCTTCGTCATGCACGAAACATGCACTAACTAAACCATCAGCCATGCCGTGGATAAATCCCTCGCCACATCTTGCCATGTTTCAGCTTGAGTCAAGTTCCTTAATCACCACATCGTTTTCCGGTTGGTCCATCCTGTGTAATCTCTCCAATCTAACCAAAGGGGCCCGTGGACTTACCGTCAGGACCCACTAACCTGTGAGACGCTAACTATCCAGCCTGGACCCATCTAACTTACGGGGCCCACAGGATGACTTGTGGGGTCCGGTTGACCGATGACCTTTTTCCGTTGACTTGGTCAACAAAAATTGTTGACTAGTCAACTAAGCTTGCACCCCTATCCAAAACCTAGCTTGTGATCTCTAACTTGCTGACTTATGTTTTCTGTGCTTTATCGCAATTACTTAAATTCATAAAATATTTCTTTATTTGAAAATCAATAATAAATTGATTCTAGCTTAGAAAAATATGAAATCAGTTTCTTTAATCTTCTAAAATGATGAAGCACCCGTTAGACTAGCTTTTGGAGTTATTTGGTTCTTTATTGCTTCTCTTTGGAGTTTATTTGCAATTAGCTCCGGTAGTTATTTATATTTCCGAATCTAGGATTTCCCGGAGCTGAGGAGACGAGCCAGAAGATCAAGTACAACTACGGAAACTACAACAACTACTTGCTCACAGGTGTTCACGCCTGACCGGCCTTTGAATGCCCATTAGGCATGGCTATTAGAACTGCTAGTGCTTTATTTTCTGCATAGTGATGGATGTGATGAACCCGTGCATAGCCTCTTTTACATACTTGTCCTTGATTGACCTACTACTACTTTACTTAAGCGTGATGATACGCTGAGCTTGCTATGCATGTGTTGGGATGCTGTGGTAGTTTCTTGGCGTGTGTGGGGAAAAACCGGCAGGAGAAGGTGTTTTGGGATATTTTGGCGGGGTGAGCTCAAGACAACCCGGGGGCCAGGGATTGTCTTCTCGGACGTTGCCCAGTTTGGTGCCTATGGCGGGTACACTGTTTTAGGAGCACATGTGTTGGGGTTTTTGTGATGACTTGGAGGATAGGAGCTCGCCCCGGTCTGAATCCGAGTGGGTTGCCTGTTACACGGGACTTTCGTACACACCACCTCGCCGAGAGTGGGGATAGGGCCGTACGACCCTAGCAAGTGCGATGTCATACCTGCCAGTAGGATAGAGGGTATCAGTGAGAGGGTGTAGGGTGAAGTCCCTTCCCTTTGGGCGCTCCCCGTGTGGCCACACGGGGGCATTTTCACAATTCTGGGGTGGTCCTTTGCGAAGGACCGCAGCGAGACCCGGATGCAGGATGGAATCGTAACTCCTAGGTGTTCGTCCGGTAGGGTGGTTTTAGTCGGATCGCTACTGGCTGAGCTCCATCCCGAGTTGGGTACAGGTGTACATGCTCTGCAGAGTTTAGATCCATACGTATAGCCGCGTCCTCGGTTATGGACATGCCCGTTGTTTCTCCGACTCTTACGTTTTGGGATTTCTACCTCCCCCTTTATAGGATGAGAGCGTATGGTGAGCCGTGGTTGTACTCGGGGAGGGGAGTTGCTCCCTCTGCCTCGCGGATCCGGGTGCAATCATTGAGGTGCGAGGAGTGGGAGTTCTCGCACCGACCCTAGATGGAGATAGGACTTGGTGTCAGTGATCTGGATATCCAGGTGTAATCGTTTGTGGATGAGAGACTTGGGATTTGGTGGGATACAGAGATACTACTCTTTATATGTTAGTGCTGCTGCATAGGAAAAACCTGAGCCTACTCCTTGACTACTTTTTATACCGTTAGCTTTAGGCCACCTAAAGCTTGCATACGGTTGGTGACGTGAACCTATCCCATTCCTTGGGGATAGTTTGTGAGTGTGCAGGATTGGACTTGGAGCGAATGTCCATTTGTGAAGAATCCATGGAGGAAGGGTTGCGTTGTTTCGCTCAAAGATGCTTGTGGTGAAGATCGAAGATGAAGACTTGAAGCCTTAGCTTCCACTGCGTAGAGTTTCTACTTGTCGTTTAGCCTAAGGGGCTTGTACTTAAAATCGTATACCGAGTTGTATTCGGATGTAAATACTCTATTTTGTACTCTGATTTCGTTGTATGAAAATGATATTATACTGTAATGAGTTCTGTACGTGATAGCTACTGATCTAGGGACTATCACAAAGGTACAGGGAGTCGGGTTTTCCTCACCAAAAACCCGGGTCGTTACAACCATAGCTAAACCTCTGCCAACATGGTCACCTTACGAAATAGATCATGCTGGAGTTCTGAAGAAAGGAGTCATCAAGATCAAGGTAAGATCCCAATGGTGATCTTGTGATGTATAATCATTTATGGTGAAGTAATAGATGTGTTCCTATTCTTTGCGATCTAAATATCTCCTTCGATGATTTTTATACTTTATTGGGTTTGCATGCATTTCAATCTCTGAACTGATGATAGATTGCTTAATGTGTTATATATTGTGGCCGTGTTGACCGGATTTGCATGTCTGATATACACTACGTGGTTTTCCCCCTATTGCCACAAAATGTTTAGGCAACACCACTAATTTGGTTGCAATAGGGGGTACTATGACACCGAAATAGTAATTTGGTTGTAATATGTGTGTCTTACTACACAAAATTTGAGTTGTCATATTTATTTTTTGTGTTGCAACAAGTTGACGCTAATGCACCCATTTGGAGTATTTGTGTTGTAATTGGTTGGAAATACTGCTACACTATTTCTGCATTGCATTAGCATTTCGTGTGTTGCACTAGGAAGTTGCTATGGCGACCATACTAGGGTTGGTTGCTTTTGAACAACTATATCGCAACGTCTGATTTGGGTTGCAAATTTATCGGTGCGTTGTTGCAATACATAGAGGGCTATTGCTTTGTTTCTAGCCTCAAGATGCAATAGCATGTCTGTATTGCCACGAAATTTAGTGGTTGCACTATTTCTCGTGGTTGTTGCAACTTTATCAGAATTATTGCAACAAGGTCTTCCTTGGTTGCACTTTAATTTGTCTATCGCGACGCTTTTGCAGGAGATCAGCGACGATCAGATAGAGACTCATCCTTGATCGGGACTGTTCCAAAATTCCAAGTCTTCGATCTCCATCTCGGGGGGGGGGGTCAGCGTAGGTGATCCACGACGGCGGTCTCCATCTAGATCTCCACGGCGATCAATCAACATCTATGTGGTGCCACGGCTGGTACGGTTGTCTTGATCTCGTATATATCTCCCCTGCATATATATGCATATTGCTATATCATGATCTAGGTCGTTTGAAACATGAATGCAGATTAATGGCATCACACGAAGATCGGAGTTCGATGCGCTTGCCTCGACATTCAGAGGTGTGGCAGACCAATTTCCGATCATTTTTCAAACCTTTACCACATCATCGCGAGGTCTACGATCTATTGCGTGCCTATGTACTGAATGTCAATGCATGATTAGACATCACACCTTGTTTGCCATTCAAATTCATTTAGTGACTAGAGGGTTTGCTGATTGTTTCATCGATGATGATATCATCAAAGGCCAAACTGCTACTTCATCAGCTCAGGGTCGTGTGAATCATGATGTCACTCCTGATCTCAATAATCACGATGCACAACCTAGCTGATGATACAATACCTTATTTTGGAGAAGACGATGAAGAAGATGCTTGTGATAATAACCCCTGCTGCCACTAATACTCTGATTAGAAACATTCAGTGGCTCTATACATCATGGACAAACCAAAGATGACGAGGAGGCAGATAAGCAGGCAGAGATTTTTTTGAAACTATTAGAGCAGACAAAGAAGGAATTGTATCCAGGATGCAAAAATGCAACTAAGGTATCTTTTATCGTGGAGCTTTTTCAGATGAAGTGCATGTATGGCTTAAGTAACACGGCGTTGGAGACCATACTTAAGCTGTTTGGAAAGGTTCTCCTTAAAGGGCATTGTATTCCTGACTCCTTAGATAAAGTGCAAAGGGTGGTTCGAGACCTAGGCTTGGACTATGTCAAGATACACGCATGTCAAAATGATTGTGTGTTATTTTTTAAGGAATACAAAAATCTGGAGACATGTCCCATTTGTAAGGAGTCAAGGTGGAAAGTTGTAGAAAAAACTTGTGGTAATAATGACAATGCAGTTGGTGCTACTACTGTTAAGAAGCGGTTACCAGTTAAGATCATATGCTACTTTCCTCTTATTCCTCGGTTGCAAAGAATGTATATGTCAAAGCGCACATCAGGGAAATGCGGTGGCATAATCAAAAATTGGTGAACGATGGAAAAATGTGTCACCCTGCTGACTCAAAGGCATGGAAGCACGTGGATTCAGGTTTCAATGGTTTGCAAAAGAAGGTCGTAATATCAAGTTGGGTCTTGATTCAGATGGCTTCAATCCATTTGGGATGCAAAACATGTCATACTCCATATGGCCTGTCATCCTGATACCGTACAATTTGCCTCCATGGTTGTGTCAGAAACAATCTAACTGGTTGTTGTCAATGTTGATACCTGGTCCAAAAGCTCCTGGAATGGATATTGATGTATATTTGAGGCCCCTTATACTGGAGCTCAAGGAGCTTTGGGAAAAGGGTGTTAAAACAAGAGATGCAGGGACTAAGAAGAATTTTACATTGCACGCTATTCTTCTTTGGACAATTAATGACTTCCCACCTTACGCTATGCTGTCTGGTTGGAGCACTAAAGGAAAGTTTGCATGTCCATACTACCACATAGATACTAAGTATTTGTGGTTGAAACATGGGAGGAAGCACTGCTACATGGCACATCGATGTTTCTTGCCCCCCGACCATCCATGGCGCAACAACAAGGTCAGCTTCAACAATAAGGTCGAACCCAGGGAGGCACCAGTAACACTGACAGGTGCACAGGTACTTGAGTAGTTTGATAGTTTTGAACAAGTGAAATTTGGAAAGACTACAACATCAAAAAAGGAAGCGTGACGAAGATAAAAGATGGCACAACTGGAGGAAGAAGAGTATTTTTTGAGCTCCCTTACTGGTCTACTTTGCTTATCAGGCATAATTTGGACGTCATGCACATTGAGAAAAATATATGCGAGAGCAAATTAGGAACTCTGCTTGAATTGGAAGGTAAATGTAAGGATGAGGAGAATGCCCGGCTTTACATGCAGCATCTACGGATACGACTAGATTAGCATCCTGTCATTAAAGATGATAAGTATACCTTGCCAGCATCATTGTACGAGTTAGATAAGGATGACAAGGAAAGTTTGTGTAAATTTCTATATGGAGTGAAGATGCCTGATGGGGTTTCCTCCAATATATGAAGATGTGTTGACGTAAAGTCATGTAAGGTGTCTGGCTTGAAAACTCATGATTACCATGTAATTCTACAGAAACTGTTACCCTTAGTGGTGCGTAGGATTTTGCCAGAAGCTGTTGTCATCGCATTGATTCAACTTAGTAATTTCTTCGATGCACTATGTTTAAAGGAGCTAGTGGAAGCAGTCTTGAACAGGCTAAGCAGTTCAATTAGGGATGTTGTTTGTCGACTTGAGATGATATTCCTACCTGCATTTTTTGATATCATGATCCATTTGCTTGTTCATCTAGCTGAAGAAGCTAAGTTTGGGGGGCTAGTGTGTTACAGATGGATGTACCCAGTGGAGTGCTACCTACATACTGCGAAAGGATATGTGAGGAACAAGGCTTACCCTGAAGGTTCAATTGCTGAGGGATACATACTCGAGGAGTGCGTTACATTCTGCTCAAGATTCTTGGACGTGGACACCAAACTGAATCGTGTTGATCGATATGAAATAATTACTATAAATGAGTCACCATCTGGTTTGAGCATTTTTTCTAAAATGGATTACAAGAGGAGAGGAAAGATGTTCGAGGACATTCCAGGAGATGAGTTTCAGAAGATGAGGCACTACATAATTTGCAATTGTGATGATGCTAGACCATAGGTCGAGTAAGATACATTACTCAACATCAATTATTGCTTCTAAATTTTATATTTTGAACTAACGGTAATATTTATTTCTATGCAGTGCGCATTTGGAAGAACTGAGGGCATATGGATCACGAAATCTTAAGACGCGACATGAGGATCAATTCATAAGATGGTTCGAAGGCAAGATCAGATATCTACATGCGAAAGGGGAAGTAAGTTCAAAGATGTTTGCACTTGCTCAAGGACCGGACGAACGAGCTCCTACATCACAAAGATGTCATATCAATAATTGGCTGTTTCGAACCGTTAACATTGAGAAAACCCTCGTGACACAAAACAGTGGCGTGCTTGTCAAGGGCGCGACTGGTAACATGAACTGGTATGGGGTCATTAAAAGAATGATCTCACTGGAATTTTCGGGACAAAAAGAAGTTATTATGTTCTAGTGTGACTGGTTTGATGTGCCTACTGCCACTAGTACCAACAGAGGCGGAGGATACAATAAGGATAAATTTGGGGTGATTGACATCGATACTACTCGATACAGCTATAAGAATGAACCCTATATTCTGGCAACACAGGCAGAATTGGTGTTTTATGTGAATCTGGTGAATAAACCTGGTTGGAACAGTGTTATTTCATTGAAACCAAGGAACTTGTTTGCCATGTCTGAATTTGAACTTGAGGACTCAATTAATGTGGGTATCGAAGGTATTAATTTACTCGGTGAACACCAGGATTTGACAAATTGGTCAAGATCAGACAAGGAAGGCACAACCGGGGATGTCTCAGTTATTAATCAGGTGTGAGCCGAAGTAGTTGATGAACCAGACGATGTTGTATTTGATGTTGATGATGAAGATGATGCAGATGACACGTACATTGATGATGGAGTTGTTGCACCAATTATTTCTGATGGGGTAGGTGGCCAAGATGATGATTTTTTCGTTTGATACTTGGTCGATTTTGATAGGCGCCTCAAGAGACAATTTAATGAATGTGGTTGTTTTGAACAATATTTACATTATGTTGTGCCCCAAAACTAAAGCATTATTTATATTTGTAGTCACATTTTTTTTGGCTCTTTTCATACAGTGATACACTTCACACCATTATCGTATGGAGCGATACTTTACACGATAGAAGTAGGCATGGCATTCGTAAAGAAGCCTACATTCATCACTATCGTATGATCTGTATTTGTCACAAAAATGAAGCATTTCAGTTTCTATTAATTGCAGCAGTTGATGATTCACTGATGGCAAAATGGAAAAAAAGGTGAAATTAGAATTTCATTTTGTTATATATCCGAAAGGAGGCCTCATAGACACATATCGACACTTGGTGCAGTGGTAGGGCTAATTATGACCAACCGTGATGTTCACGTTCGATCCCTTGATGCAGAATTTTTTCCCTAATTTTTTATGGTAGAAATGTATTAAATTTTAAGACATCAAAAATAATTTCTAATCACAAAGTTGTATGTACAGAAGTTATACATCTTATCGAGATCTACAACTATTGTTTTGGTCGCTTCCCCATTCGAGTTAGATAGAAGTTTTTCGATTTCAAATGTCAAAAGTTGAGAAATTCACATATTTTTCTTGAGTTCGAAATGATGTAAAAATGAAAGAAGTCATGAATACCAAAGTCTTGGAACTCATCAACATCTACAAACTTTATTTATGTTAATTTTGCATTTGACAAAGTGGTATAATACTTTGTTCATTAATGCTTGATTCAGTCACATGTTATAGGAAACTAAACCATAGACTTGTCAAATAAGTAGTACAAGTTATTACCACTTTTGAAAATGCCAAAATGACCTGAATATCGATTGTAAATCTTGATGAGATATGAAACTTTTGTATTCATCACTTTTCCATTTGACCTCATTTTTTGTGACAAAATCTTGCTTGAGTATGTCATTTTTTCAAAATCATAAGTGGTCATGATATCAGAGTCATAGACATGTGGTCTGGCTGTCGAATTTCCGTTGAAGCTGCACCCTGTGTGGGCCTAGACGTTGTTGGGTCCACACATCATTGACTTTTGTGGAACCGCCACCTCCCCCTTCGTCTCGCACTCCTTATAGAGACGACGCTGCCTACCCCTGCGTCTCGTTGCTTGTCTCGCCCCTTCCCATTCGCCTCGCTACAGTGGAAACCACCCCACCACCGCCCTACTCCGATCAGTTTCCAAACCACCCCACCGCCAGACCCGCACGCCAAGATGGAGCCGAACACGTCGGCGGAGTCGAGGGTTTCGCGTCGCCGTTCCTCATCCAAGACCGCATTGGCCACATCCTCGAGGAGCCGGGAGACAGGGGCAGCAGCGGCCTCAAGTGCACCGGCGGCGGTGGCGGCGTTGCCGGGGTGGTTTCCCTGGCCCGATGTTCGGCGAGCATCCGAGGAAGCGGATGCTGAATCCGCTAGGATGCCTCGGAAGCGGAAGGCCGATGAGGGTTTTCAGCACCCCAACGCCAAGAAGTCCAAGCCGGCAGAGGAGTCCAGCGAGGAGGAGGAGTACCCCCAGAAATGGCGGTAAGTTTTCTTACTCGTACCAAATTTAATTTCCCCCTTTAGTATTCGAGAACTCTGTCTTTTATTCATCTAGTTGCTTAGTACATTGAAGTGATTCTTTTTGTGTGATTGCGAAACTGTTTCTGAGTTGTAATCAATTCTAAAACTTGCAATTTAGGATTTCTTGGCTAGTATACCATTTTAGGCATTCATGGCTGCCGAATATGGAAATGTGAACAGAACTTTGTCGAAAATAGTTCTGAACAAAAATTGCAAAAACTGATAGGAACCATCTGAGGAATTCAGTGACTGGAACCTTGTCAGATTGCCAAATTTGACCAGCAACTCAGATTAGGGTACATATGGAACATTTTTGGTAGATATCATCCAGTTAAGAATCAGTGAGCAAATCCATCTCAACATTTTGCAGTAGTTTGTTTGTGAGTAGTTTCACCTTTACTAAATCTTTGACCCAAAAATGTTAAATTTTCTTGTGCTACAAACTGATGAAATTTTCTTGTGTAATGTTTTGCTCAGTTTGATGCAAATTTTAGTTAGTAGCATTCTTGGTACACAAGTTCTTATGTGAATTTTATGTTGGTCAGCTTGGTACAAATTTTTGATCACCTCTGATTGCAACATGAACAAGAGGTTAAACTTCACCAACTCACCCCTAACCAACACCTCATGTTTAATCTTAAGTTCACAAGTGGAATATTGCTGTTCATGTCTCGATTTCTTAATTCAGGATCTTGGGTCGAAGGTGACTTATGAGCTCAACTTCTCACGAGTTAGGATATTCGTGGAATGCACTGACGACAGCGATGATGAGCTCGGCCGCCCGGGCCCCTCGCGAAGACGTCCTCCTAATGTCGAGGTATTACCTTCATTCCCTATGTTGACTATGTTCAGTTTCATTCAAATTTTGATGTACTTATCACTGATAATGTATTATAAAAACATTTCAGATTGAGACTAAGGTGGAGGACCTCCGGGTGGCGATCAAGCGCTGGGCACTCCCGTAGGCACGCCTGCAAGGAATGATAGTTTTTGTGTAGTGAACTACTCCCTCCATTCTGTCATATATTAGGAAACGAAGGTACTAATGAACAAGTAGGATCTCATGAACAACTAGGTTTGATGATTGAGGCTTTTGTGTAATGACCTTGTAAACTGGCATTACTTAAGTGGAAATATATGGTCGCTAATGAATGCTAGTATTATTATTACCCTTGATCGTTCTTGTGATTGCAGATGTGTTCTCCATTTGCTCGCAAGAAATCTGCTCTTATTATTGATGTGTTCATATACATTTTATGTGGATTTCTCATTGTGAGTCGTTGCGCTGTGAGTGGATGTGGTTGTGAATGGATGGATGATTGTGGATCTGGTTTTGCACAATAAATGATTGTGAATATTTGTGTACAAATATGAGATTGACAAGTATAGAGCAAAATAATTATAAAACATATAAATGAAAAAAGTAAAAGGAGGACGAGAACATGTCATGGATGAAAAAAGAAAATCATCTCATGAAGACAACCATTTAGCAGAGATATACATAAAAGATATATAATTTTCCTACATATATTACTTTTCCATCAGGCACAAGCAAGGCTTGCGCACAAAAGCATCATACATCAGTTCATCAGTACTACATAAGTCCATCAACCACAACAATCTCGAGGCTTCTTAACAAAAGGAATAACTAAACAAGTGCATGCCAACATCAGAAGCTGACCACGAAGCTCTTGTTCATGTTTAGGCACCATCTTCAGTGGTTGAAATATTTCCGCTTCAGAAGGACGCGAAGCTGCTCACCCATTCCCTTGAGCTGTTAATTAGCATTACTGAAGTTAGCATGTATAAACTAGGAAATTAGGAAGGACTACAGCATGGACCGCCATATCTGACCTCCCTCCTCGGCGCCAGTGGCCATTCTCCAGTCTCCTCATCGCTCTCGTGTGAGAACGTGTAGTGAATTGAGACCTTCTCGTTGACCACGTAGACATGGTCGTGTTGAGGAGTCTTCATTGCCAAAAATAGTTATCAATATCAGAATCATGAATGCAAGAACTATCGTCATATCAATCAATTTCAAATTAACATGCAAGTTTATCTTTGGCTGCTCATCCACAATAATGTTCCGATAAGTTACAATCTAGTTAAGAGACAGTTGTGGAATAATTTTATCTAAAACAATCCAAAAATATTTAGAATCATTTTAATCACATATTTAGTCAAGATTGATGACAGGAACAAAATGTATAGTCTAGACTGATCACATTCATCTAGGTTTACCACAAATCCATGTCTACAGTAGAAAACCCCAATTCCAAATCGATCCTACCAGAAAAAAATAGAGGATCGATACTAACTAGGGGGTGGGAGAAGAAGGGAAGGCTCTTAATCCATCCTCTGAGTCAGAGATGACGACCAGTGCTGCCTCTTCGTCCTCAGCGTCAGAAATGACGAACACGTACCTGGTGGGTGGCAGCGGGTTCCTGGTGCATTCGCTCCTCGCGAATCTTCCTCGCGAGTCGCGCCTCTGGTGGGTGGAGTGGTGCTCCACTCAGGGCGCCGCAACAATGGTGCCCGCTGGAGGGGAGGCGGCAATGCGGGTGCAACCCTGCATGCTCTGGGCCACTGCACCCAAGGTGGAGGCGGGACCGTAGCTGCGAGAGCGGGTGGAGCGAACCATCACCGACGATGGAGGAAGCCGACGGCGAGAGCGAGGCTGAGAGCGAGAGTAGCAGGAAGCCTGGAACATAGATTAGGGAGAAATGTGGAGGAAAGGGGCGAGACGTTCGGTGGAATCCGCCGGCGCCGCTATTCTTACACTTGTAAAGGGACACGATCTTGCGATCAGACACTGACTTGTGGGCCCTAGCATCTTGGGACCCACTCGTTAGACAGTCCAGTTGGGTTTGTCTTTACTTGAAGAGGAAGGGGGGCGAAGTCGTGGGTCCCACACACCACAAACACGTTACCTTAATCACAGCCCGAAAAACAGTAATATACCGAGCTATTCTTCTTTTTTTATTTTATTTGAATGGTAAAATTGTATTAATTTCAAATAAATCCAAATATGATTTCAAAAGTGAAAGTTGTCGATACAATAGTTAGATTGGAAAACTTTAATTTCAAATTTTTTATTTGGGAAATTCAAAAATTAAATAGGGTCGTAAATGATGTCAAATGAAAATGTCATGAATACCAAACTTGTAGAACTCGAAAAGATGTAGAATCTCTATTTTAGTCATAAATCCGTTTGAAAGGGTTTGAATAACCGTATTTTCGAAATTACGAAATTTACCTGTTGTCTTTCGATAACAATACAAAAGAAAGCATGCTATCTTTGCCATGAAACTTTTATCTCTTAAATCTTTGCGGACATATAGAATCTTTAGAACTTCATTTAGCAACAAAGGTGGCCGTAGGATTTACGCATGTAAAGGGTCATACTCGTGGGCCCCACCTTGGACAAACACATTATCTATACAAGTTGTAAATTTCAACTTCTGTGTAGGAGAGTACAGGCAAAAAAAAGTTCCTCCTGGGATTCGAACCTGGGCCGCATAGCTTGGGGATAAACACATCTACCATTAGTCCACTAATTATTTGTTGATTTTGGTTGTCAATATTTTGTTATCCCATATTTTTGTGCTTTAATGGGCCAAACCGGTGTCATGTGGGCCTAAACCCGCGAGATTTCCCCATTCATCTCATTGGGTCCCACCTGTTGGCGCCCAAATTCTGATGTGTTCTTGAGTTCTTAATGGACCTACTTAACTTGATTCTTTGATTCGAAATTGAGAAACCAAGTTGATATGTGCCTTGGTTTGTATATGATGAGCGATTGACCGGATGTTTTGAGGCTTTGTGTTGAGTGTGTTTCGTCGGGTTGTGTTGTCGATTGTGTGTCTTTTATTCATATCTTTATGTGGTGTGTTATCAATGCACTCGTGAGGAGTGGTTGACAATGTTGTGTGGACTGACTCTTGGCCTAGTATTGCAGGTGTTGGTTGCGGCTTGGTTTGCGTTGGTGCAGGTGAAGAACAAGAATGAAAGGTCTATGCCAAGGTGGCCTCCGAGGTGATGGAGAGACAAGTAGGCTTGGTTCGAGGGACCTGGTGGCCGACGGGATCAAGTGCGGACCGCATGGTGCAAGAAGAGCAAGACAAAGTCGTGGACATGGAGTCGGTGCATCGGTGGCGGCCAAGTCAAGGAACGAGACAAGACCGAGTAGACCGTCTGGGTGCCGGAGGTGAAAGGTTTGACGGGCCCGACGCTTGGCGTGGTGAGGCTGGGTCGTGTACGCGGGGCTTGGTGGTTTGGCCACAAAACCATCGGAGGACGATTTCTTGGTTTGGGCCTCAAAACCAAGTCTGAAGGCCCAACGCGACGGAGACGGGGATCCGGGAGCGTCGGGAAGCTTCGAGGCGGGCGACACACGGCATGATCGAGGTGCTTGCGTCGGGAGGACGCGAAGGCCCGATGGATGCGTGGCCGTCCGATGGTGAACTTCATGTGTTGACCAAAATGCCCCTGTGAGGGCTTGTATTGTATCTCCTAGTGTAGGGGCACTTCGGTCTTTTTCGGAGGGCCTATATAGGAGGAGGGGGCTGAATTTTCAGCCAACTCTTTGGCTAGTTGTGGGAGTGCTCTTTCATTTTTGGGTGCTCTTGGGAGAGAAGGTGAGAGGAGTGAGTGGCTCTTTGTGTGAGCTTTTTGCCATCTAAGATTTGCAATTCTTGGAGTGACTTGTAACCAATTGGACAAGAGATTCATAGTGAAGTCTTCATCTAAATCTTGTGCCAAATCCTTTTCTCCCGGCGGATTTAATTCTATCTCCTTCTCCATTCCCGAGTTGCTTTTCTTTGCATTTTCGGAGCTTTTTGGTTCGATCCTTGTGTCGAGTTCTAGGCCGTTTCTCTTCGGATTTCTTTGAGGGGATCATGGGTGGATGTCTTGCGCATCTTTGGTGATGATCTTGACCCCTTAAACACTGGGAATCGGGCTCGATTTGGTGAGGTTTGGATGAACTCGAGTTGGTGCTTTGAGCGCACGAGATTTGCGATTTCGGTTGATTGGATAGGTTTGGGGCTCCAAGATTTTGGTCATAGCTTTTTCTAGAGTCGCTTCTCGTCTACCCAAAATTTGGGCTCAATCCGTGCAGTGGTTTGGGAGATCCGTCGATCGGAAGTTGGAGGTCTTTTTCACGAGGGTCGCGTTCCTGTTTCTGTGTACAGGGCGGACAATCCGTGGGCACGTTGCGGACGGTCCGCGAGGACAGTGTCCGTTGCGTGTTCGTCGAGTTCGTTACGCGTTCTTACGAGCTCAAGGTTTGATCCGTTGGGATCTTTGTTTTTTGTTGCAAGAGGTTTTGCGGACGGTCCGCCGGACCATGACGAACGGTTCGCGAGGTGAAGTTTGAGTTGGGGTTTTTCTGTGGTTGGCTCGGTCAGTTCGGACTGCTGTGTCGGACAGTCCGTGACCCGGGCAGACAGTCTGCATGGTGAAGGCGGACAGTCCGCGTGTGCTGGTTCATCTCTGGTGCTTCTGTTAGCTTTTTCGGACACTCCGGCGTGTCCCCTCGGACGGTCCGCCCTGAGCCACGGACAGTCCGCGCTAGCCCCATGGACAGGCCGTTCTTGGCGAGCAGTTTTGCCCAAGTGCTTTGGTTCTTGTCTTGTGCTTCCGCTTTTCGATTCGTGGCTTGTCTCTAGGACTTGTAGGCTTGTGTGTGCGCCTAGTCTAGAGTCTCTTTGTTGTGTGCGAGTGATCCGAGTGGTAATCGGGGTATAGGCCGAGTTCTCTCTTTGGAGAAGAATTTATATCGGCTCCCATTCACTCCCCCCTCTCCGATCGCTATTCGGTCCTTCAGTAATCATAACTACAAACTTGTTTAGATTTCACAAATGATGTCCAAATCAGGAATTGTTTTCCTACATTCTTAGAAAACAATAATCAAGCTCATGGTGTCCACTGCATCTCATGTGAGTATGTTTCAACAATCATAATTTTGAAATTTAACAATTCAAAACTAGAATCAAGATTTTGAAACACTAAATGAAGTCAAATGGAAAAGTGATGAATACCAAAGTTTCATAACTCGTCAAGATCAACAATCTTTATTTAGGTCGGTTTTTCATTTGAGAAAGTGGTACTACACATTGTTCATTAATCCTAGGTGCACTCACATAGTTTAAGCAACTAGGTTGGAGACATGTCAATTTTGTACTACATGATAGTACCACTTCTGAAATGACAAAATGACCTATATAAAGATTGTTCATCTCGATGAGCTACGAATCTTTGGCATTCATCACTTTTCCATTTGACATCATCTAGAGTCTGAAAATCTTGATTCTAATTTTGATTTTTATAATTTTGAAAATACAATTGTTCAAACCCTTTCAAACGGATTAATGACTAAAATAAAGATTGTACATATTTACGAGTTCTACAAGTTTGGTATTCATGACATTTTAATTTGACATCATTTATGACCCTATTTAAATTTTGAATTTCCAAATTCAAAAATTTCAAATTTAAGTATTTCAATCTAATTCGGATGTGTGAATGCCCAATATTATAGTTGCACATCTCGATGAGTTCTAAAACTATAGTATTGACAACTTTCATCTTTAAAACAGTGGCAAACATTTGAAATTGATAACAATGGCTGCTTTACGTGTTCTCAAAATGGAATCGTAAATTTGTTTGTCCCACAACTCTGTGATTACATGTCCTCCCTATGAAAGCACAATTTTCTTAAACCCAATATACCCTGGGACCCCCCTAAATCAGCAACCTGATCTGGCGGCAGCGGTTCTTCTCCATCTCCCCTGACTTTTAGCCTTCATCTTCTACCTCATCTTCGTAGGGGTGCACCGCCTTGCACATCCAATCCGCCCCCGCGCATGACGAACTGCAATCACTCCATGGAAAAGGTCGCCGCGGCACGCTACAAGGCGTCGAGGCTGGTGCAACTACCAACGGAGCTGACGATTGACATCGTCTCCCACGTCACTGCTTAGTCAGAGGACGCCATGGCGGATCTCCGCAACCTGCGCGCAACCTGCAAGGCAATGTGCATGATGTGCGGCACCGCCATGGTCGGATGACGCCTAGCCCTAAAACGTGTCCTACAGCGTCGATTCTACCTCAGCCTGGATTTTCACGCGGCGCTCATCACCAAACTGGCCACCATCGGCAACCCGAAGGCCTTGTTTCGCAGCAGGTTGTGCCTCGTATTGGGGAACCAGCACATCATAATCATGCCGTGCCTCAACAAGCTAAGGCGCGCCGCGGAGGCGGGCCACAAGGTATCGATGTACGCCCTCTTCCTCTACAGGGCCAACAACGGCGAGGGCGACAACGACAAGACCCGACGGCTCCTGTGCTTGGTCGAGGGACCCGAAGAGGGGGCGACAGCGCTTCCTTGGAAAAACTTGACTTGTACAAAACGCCGCTCCAGGGTCATTTCGGCGACATGGGACTTACAGCCGTCGGCGGCGGTTGCCGTGCCGGCACCCGTACCGCGCCAGGACGTTCTTTATTGTGCAGGTCGCGGGTGTGGCAACCACGCAGGATGGCATGCTTGGTACTCGTGGCGTAGGTTCTGCAGCGAGGAGTGTAGGATCTGGAACAAGTGTGATTGGTTCTTCTTCACACTCATGGAAGCGTTTAATATGATCTGATACAAGGTAAAAAGTTTGTGATTGTTGGTATGTTTTGATTAATTTGTTGCAGACATGATGCACAATGAAAGACATTCAGGAGTTCAGTTAACATGTTTGCTTTCTTTCTTAACTGCTACTCATCAGGGATTCAATTTACATCTGGAATTCTTATGTTCTGGTACTTCTGCTGACTGCTAAAAATTCTTTCAGTTCACAGGATTTCAGTTATCAGCAATTCAATTGTTCTGACAGTTCGGTTAATGCTTTATTTTTTCAGAAAATTTATCTGGCAGTGAGGAGAGGGAGCTTGCGGAGAGGCTTTGGCGTCATTTTAGGCAAAACTTTGAAGAAATTCAGCAAATAAACTCGAAGCATGTCTCTGAAGTTGTGTCTTTGGTCGATGTGTCTCTCAACTTGTGTCGATGTGGAGCATGTTTTTGATGATCCTTAGTTGCTGTGGTGTCATCATGGCTCGGGAAGCCTATGTGTAAACTCAGTCCTCATATATCGTACGCACTAGCTGCCGATCTTTTGTTGGTTACTTAATTTGTGTGATGCATGTTACTCTGGTACGAAATTTTCGTGAGGCATGTTATTCTGGTAAAGTTGGTGGAAAGATGATATTCAAAATTTACTTTGACCACAAAAACTTTTCTATAAGTAATTTACAATAACATGTGTCATGTTAAGTGTTGGTAAATTTCAAAAAGATCTTGTGTCATCTTGTGCAGTTACATAGTAAACAAGTTAACTAGTATAACTTATATAAAACTATATTTATAAAACTTGATTAAGTTCAACGCATCCTCTTTACAAATATATATAAAACTGAGTGGGACCCACACATCAACAGGACACACGAAAACGCATCCCTCAAATACGCCAAGCGTTCTGAACATTTAGTACCTAACTATTTGGAAAGTGGCACCACTTTTTCCATCCGAAATTGTTAACAAAGCGCCAAACTACCGCGCTACCATGACTGGGGCCACGTTGTTGCAAAAACGTCGGGTTATTAGACTAGTAACTTGTGTGTCTACCCCTCCCTAATCCCCTCACAAAACCAATCTACATCTCGATCAGTTAGGGGTAGTCGACGACGACCGGCGCCGTTGCCAAGCTGCTTCTCGTCTTACACCACTCAGGTGAAGAGGATGCCGACGTCCAGCGAGGTGGCAAGGAGGACCCCTTCCTCGTCTAAAGCGCTGTGCACACCTGCGTCGGTGATGCTATCTCCAATGTTCACACCAACCTCTGGTACGACGACTGGTGAACCTCCCAACATGTCCACCAGGGCTACGGCGATGGTTGCGCTCTTTGGGTCACCTTCGTCCCAAAGAGCATCACAACGTTCAGCCGACGAAGAAGCACTCGTCGACGGCCAAGATGTAGAAGATGTACTACCTTCGTCTCAGGACGAGACCGAGGCCAGGTATGCTATTTCTGCATTCGATCATACCCCTCGTACTACCACCTAGATTTCATGCATTTGTGCAGGCACTGCTACCCTATATTTCATGCATTTGTGCACGCGATTTGCACCAAATTTATTCAAATTATCGAAATGCCATCGATGAATGCGCATATCAACAGATGATGATACATGACCATGTATCTGATTTGCAAGGGTAGTGATGAGGAGGGAGATGCTGTATATACAACTAGACCTTTAGGGAGACAAATCACGCTTGGTGTCATAAACACATTGAAATTAAAATTGGGGTATCGGGACAGGGACTTGATTTACTACAAGACGAGAATTGTTGAATCTCCTACGGAAGCAACACTAACTGAGATCGAGTACGATTGTGATATAGAAAAAATGAAAAAGAGTCACAAGGAGGAGATGGAGATCAGATTAGTTATATCCAGAAATCCAATACCAGACCAAACTGTGGCCATAACACCATTGAAATCCAAAAGAGTTTCCACACATGATGATGAAGAACAAGTCGAAGAATCTGAATTAGATGAATACAAAGATTGGCTAGCTCATATGCATAAAGAGAAGCAAGCCATGGGTAAGATATGGTACAGCCCAATATTTGTATATATATACTCATGATTTTGCAGTTCACTCATGATTGATATTATGGATCCTTTTTCAGATTTAAAAGACATATACAGGGAGGACAAAATCAAGACATACCAAGAATGGTTGATGGTTGCAGGAAAACTTGATGACATCGGTAATATCCCTCTCCTAATTGGCAAACAAATTACCATTCTTTGTCAGACTACAAATTATGCTAGCTCATCATGTCACAAAATTTTCTGCAGAAGCGTATGTGTACCCTACCATTCATATGCAATTCAGACAAGACAGCAACCCAACACCTCCAGTGCAGCCTCCATCTCATGCTCGGTGTTGGAAACAGCAGGGGCAAGGAGATGGTAACTTGTGTTTATTAGGAATTAACTGTCTATGCATAGTATGTTTTTTGGTGGGTATTATTACATTTTGTTCCCATGGAATAGGCTCACAAAATGTGAAGAAAAGAGGATGCGGTCCCGTAAGAGGCTTGAAGGTAATCTCCAAGAGAATCCAGTCAGGCAATCAGAAGTTGAAAATTGAATTCTCCAAACTTGGAGGACCGGTAGGTGATAACTACCGCTCATTCGTTGATGAAGTAGTCATATTTACAAGGAAAATGGTGCCACTCATTAGAGTGAAATCGTGGAAACAGTCATGTTTACAAGGAAAAGGCGCCACTCATTAGAGTGAAATCGTGGAAACATGTCCATGAAAAAGTCAAAGAGGCAATAGCAACTGATATATTGGTAATCATAAACTTTGCTTTTGTATACATTTCAATTTTAAACTAACATAACAACTCACATAGTATTTGCATGTTATTGTGATTATATAACAGACAAGGTGGGACATGGAGGGTAATGATGATTCAAGTAACAAGATATGGGACATTGCTAAGGAGTGTTACAAAGGATGGTGTTCAACTTTCAGTGCTACGGCCAGGACATACAACAACTACCACTAGAAAATGTTACATAAGCCTAAAGAATTAGATATTGTTGAATGGCACTATCTGTTGAAGTATTTTAGTACTGCTAAATTCTAGGTTTGTTCCACATTATTACTATTACTGAACAATACATTTTTCATACAAATGGCAATGTCTGAGTCTTTAAGATTATTGTTGAAATCTTGACATTCTATAGGAAAGGAGCGTACAAAATTATGTGATTCGAGGCCAACAAATGACAAGACATTTGTGAGGCTGTATGCCTTATTCTCAGCACAGCTATGAGAAGGTAATAACTAGAGAAGCACATCTCCAAGCTTTCTTGCAGGATGAATTACTAATTTGATATGTTCTTGGCTTAACAGAGAGACCCCGAAATTGGTGAAGAGCCCGATGCTATGGACTTTGGTGGTTAACTCATAGTAAGGATGGGCAATGGACAGACGAACAATCTAAAAATGTCTATGTGAGTTCTCAATGAATGTGTACATACATTACTATATATAGTCCATGCAATTATAGAATGCACGCAATTTCTTGTTCAACTAACTCCTCCATCTGTGCCTTGTATATGTTAGGACAAAGCAAGCAACGTTATTGCTGAGGCAGAATTAAATACAGAGAACAACTTCGTTACCCAAAAGGAAAAAAAGATGTTCCAAAAGGCATACAAGGAAGTTACAAAGTGAAAATGAACCAAGTTGCATGGTAATAGGTACCTGGCAAAAAACTCAACTAGAAGGCAGCTTCTCAATGCGGATCATCAGGAACAAATTCATAGGGAAGAGCAACAACATCAGGAACACGTCGAGCTCATGGAATCATTTGGGCTGCTACAACAACAAATGTCAACATGAGAAGCTGAAAGGGAAGCAGAAAGGAGAGAACATGCACGACAAATTGAAGAAAGTAACAAGAAAAGGGAGGCTGATCTGGAACAACTTAGGCAAGAGTTCCTATCAATGCTACAAGCAGCAAATAGACAGGCACAATTTTCACAGGTACTGGTCAAGCTAGTTGCATGAATGACTTTCTTTCCTTAGGTTGTATATCTGAATGTCGGTATCCTTTCATAGATTGTCCTACCAACATCTGTCCAGCCAAACAACAATATCACTGAATTTGCAGACGTGGCGGCGGCTGCATCAATAACCCAGCCAAACAACAATGTCACTAAATCTGCAGACGTGGAGGCGGCTGCATCAATCACCCAGCCAAACAACAATGTCACTGAATCTGCAGACGTGGCGGCGGCTGCATCAATCACGACAACTGGAAATATACAGACAGACTCTAGGAATGTGCTCTCTTCTAGTCAGGTTGTTCTTGAATTCACAACTTTTTACTTCTATATATCATCAGTTACTGATCAAAATGGCGCCTAATTTTTTCCTTCCAAATGATTGGTTCCTAGGAGAAGGAATATGAAGTTGTTGCTAAACAAGTCAGTCGCAAAACCAGAAGTAATAAAGCTGTTAACAATCCTGAAGCACAATCTGTCGTCCCGCCTGTTAAAAAAATTTTCATCTCAACAGCTACTGGGACAAGCTGCACTAAGGAGACGACAAAGCACCAAAAAGACATGAGGTGAAATTTTTGTAACTCCTCTTCCTGCTGTGAATGTTGATGTTTCAGCTATCAAAGTGTGTTTATGGTTGTGATAATTATTTCATGTCATTCTGATAATTTTATGAATCGCAATCAAACTTTGGTTTGCTACATGTTGTTGTTGCACCAATTCCAATATTATAGATTATTTGATACTTAAAAATGTTGTTGATTCTTTTCAGGAGACTAAGCTATGTCGAATGGAGCAAACAGGTGGTGGGAGCTCCTTGCATTGAAGTCATCCTTTGCTGATCAAGTGTTGGGATCCTCTCGAAGTGACCCTTTGTTGTCCAAGATCTTCATTTCCTATCAAATTAGCCTACTATGTGTTAAAACAATGTCATGTCCAAAACTTTTCAGTACTTCGTGTGTCATGTAATTTATCAGTGGATGGTTGAATGTTGTTTCAATGCATAATTATACCTGATCATGTAATTTAATGTTTTAAATTATTGTTGCTATATAAATGAGTGTGGCAGAATACACCTTTCGTTGCAAAAGAGAAGTCATCCTATCGCAACCTGTATTTTTTGGTGCCAAAAAGGAACATGGCAATAGTAAGTTCCACTTGTAGCAACCCTCAATCATGGTGGTAATAGAGACATGAACTTTTGGCAACCAAACCATTTTCGAAGCAACAACAGAGGACACATCTTACAACCAAGCAAACTAGGTGGCATTAGAGTGCCCAACCTATTGCCTCCAACCTATATATTTTGGTTGTAATAGAATGTTACACCTATAACAATCATCCATGTTGTGTGGTAATAGAGGACACCACTATCGCACCGTAACCAACTTCGTGGCAATAGAGGGAAGCACTTATAGCAACCAAACATGGTTTGAGGCAATATACAACACCACCTATGGCATCGAAATCAACATTGTGGTAATAGATGTTATCACGTATTGCACCCAAAACCCTATCGTGGCAATAGAGGTGCTTCCCCTGTAGCAACCAGAAATAGAGCGTAGCAATACCATACTTTCCACGAAAGTTCTTTGGAACTGCAACCCGTTGTGTACGATGCAACATTACCTATGGCAACCACAAATGCGTCGCGATATGGTACTTTGCAACCAACACAAGCGCGGTCGAAGATGCTAGTTGCAATGCCGCATTGCGTTGCAATAGAAACACTTTTGCAACCATAAAAAGACCACCGTCACTACAGCCTATTGCAGTGCGACCTTTCGCAGCACTTGTTTGACGAAATAATTTGGTTGCATTTTCTGCTATTGCAACCAAATAGGGCATATTGCAACTCATTTTCTTCGTTGTATTAGCCACAAAACCACGTAGTGATACCAATGAGTACAACATGTTCTTTTGATCATGCCCTTAACTTGCTTGTGCTGATAGAGTTGATCGTGATATGATATTTCTTGTGTAACGTGGAGGGGATTCTTGAATGGAGATGCAGATTTAAAAATACTTTTTACAAGGATCACATCGGTCTTGCTTTAATTTCCTATATTCGTTCGCACCCAAAATTGGCAGGTTTGGACGGATCGATCGACCTGTGCCCCCCCCACTAGTGAGACCTGTTTGGTCAAGGTTCCCAAAATGCAAATTGGAATACACTATCACATAGCCCTCGTCGAGATAATCGAAATGAATATGTAAAACATCTGATTTGGACTTTGGAGATATGGCTTCGGGAAGTTTTGTACCCCCGGCAGATCGGCCAGATCACTTCAGTAGGGCGGCGGTCAGACAGGTTGACATAGGCTTTGCTAAGGTTTCGACCCTATTCGGGGTAAGACCTTCTCACCTTATAAATATAAAGGACAGGACCACTGCTGATTGAGACATATCCTATCAAACAAAAATATATCAATCTATATTTTCCTTTTATCCCTTTGCCCTAGCTTTTCTAATCCCCATATGTTGTTCCTCCATATGTTGTTCCTCCTTCGTCTCTACATCGATTGTGAGGGCACTCTAAGAGTTTTGTCAATCCTATAACAACCCTGTGTGCACTGCCTTGACAGGATCCTTCTTGAGCTAGCTTTGAAGGTTCACCATCGTGCAGACTGTCAAACCAGTCTGACCAGTCCGTGAACTCGATCTGACTGGACCTAAGTAGAGGAGCTGCACAAGCCCCTCCGTGCATGTTTACCCGAAAAAGGCGTCAACACTATCCATGCTCAGAATTACCACATATGCATAGTCTTGGATGCTCTAAATTGGTTACCCTTGATTTGTAGTCTGTTATCTGCCTGTACATGCTTAATATAATGTATCTGAATCACTCGTCAACACAAAGTCCATACTAACAATGTTAGTTGAAATATAATTGATCTTGTGCTATAAGTTATACCAATTGATAAACCTTGGGAAAGTACTTTGAAAGAAGAGTTGCAATGATCTGTACGCTTGCGTTTCACGAATAGTGTGCTAGTTAAGGGAGCGAGCCACATAGCACGCAAGTTATTAGGACCGGACCGGCGATTGAACCGACAAAAGACCGAATCAGAACCTCTACCGGTCTGGTTCACTTGAAAGACCGTCCATGCAATCAAACCGGTAAAAACCGGCTGAACCGGCCGGTTTTTTACACAACCGGCGAACGGGTCCGTGGGAACCGGAGCGGTTTTTTATCTTGCCCTTGGATTAGCTCTAGTCTCCGACGTTGGGCCAACAAAGGCCCAGCCCAAGCTGAGAGCACCCACCCGTTGGCTCTTTAACCCCACGCAAGCAGCTGCTGCACACACGGCAGGCGAGAGCGAGCGGCGGCCACGAAGGGCCGGCGGCCGGCAGCGGCACTGCGGCAGGCGCGTGTGCGACGGAGGCAGGCGCGGAATCCGGCGTGCAGCGGCAGGCACGAGGGTGCAGCGACCGGAACGAGATTCGAGGGTGCGGCGGCCACGAGGGGCCGGCAAGCAACGGCATTGCGATTGCCGCGGGGGCCGACGTGTCCGTGCAGGCGTGTAGCAGCCGGCAGGCAGCACCGCAGCAGCAGGCGCGCGTCAGCTCGTTCTCGTGGTCGACGAATCTGATAATCTTGATTTCTACCTCCCGGATGCTGCTGTACAAGTAGAGGACGTCGGTATGCTGATTTTAAAGTTACATACTTCAATCACTCGTTCGTATAGTGGTTAATGTTCAGAGCGCATAGATCCAAAGAAACAAAATTGTTTGCATGTAGTGGTTAATGTTCAGAGTGCATAGCATAGATCCAGAGAAACGAAATTTCTTGCATTTTAATAAACTTGTTCATATATTTAGAGTTCAAACTTTATAATTTCATAATGAGCATATTTTTCTTAATGAACAGCTATATAATATGTTATGTACCGGTAATTATCACCCGTATATTGCACCGGTTCAATTGCATTTGTGGCCGGTTCGCTGCAACGGGTCACTGTTATTGAACCGGCGATTCAACCGGTTCGTAACAGTCGAACCATTGAACCACTGAACCGAAGGCCTTACCACCTTACCAGTTTGATGACCGGTCCTCTAATAACTATTAGCACCTGTGGATATGCTATGCGGAAGAGGATAAGATTCTTTTCTTATCATGGACAAGCATTTGTAGGGGTGGACCATGAGGCAATCCAGGGGTAATTTAGGTGAAGTGGTAATTTCGCCTGCCTCTAGGAAAAAGTGGGGCACCCCTACAAATCATTTTTACTGTTTGCATAGGGAAGAGAAACCAATGTTGGCTAATTGCTAGTTTTGTGGCAAAGACATGATCGTAGATAAAACTATTTCCTCTTATTAGGTTTGAATAAAAAAGAAAATATTGTGAGATAAGTTCAAAAGTAATAGTGTCAAAGTATATTAATTGAAATGGAGTGTGTGAGGCTTCTTAGTTATTAGAGTATGAATGAATTTTCTGACCATTGTATTAATATAATGGAGGTATGACGTCCATTGAACTGTGTCTAGGTAGCTGTTTTTGCTGTCATCATGCATGAACTAACCCACCGGCCCTCGCTATTGGGTCAGTACTCAGTAGATTAAAAAAATTTGCTTGTACTTATCTAGGACTAGATTCTTTTATTAATTTGTAATTTTATATATTAAAATAAGATTCGAATAGTAATGTAATACTCTCTGGTTTCCTTGACTGCAACACAGGATGTCAAAAGATTTCCTTTGCTGGCAGGCTTTGTAGTACATAAATAAATGATAGTGCTGGATTCATATTCATATGTTCATTAGTACTGATAGTGCTGGAGTAGTATGACATAAATATGATAGTGCTGGATTCATATCATATGTTCATTAGTACTAAAAACTAGTCTCGGTGGGGTAAGACCGCCCCACGGGTTTTCATTAAGAAGAAAGAACCTTCTCCGGGCTTAGAAAACCCACGAACCCCGGTTTCACCGGCGAGAAGATTTTGTTAAAACCAGCTCTACAATTCGCTCCGAAGAGGAATCGAACCTGGGTTTAGGCCACACCTCAGCCCCTCTAACCAAGACACTAGAGGAGCTTTGGTTATATATGTTCATTAGTACTGATAGTGCTGGAGTAGTATGTACATGTATATGGTTACCAACACTTAATTTTAGGAGAAAGGTGCTTTTTTACAGTGCTTTTGAAGTACTTGGAAGTATTAGGAAGTACTTGGAAGTATTAGGAAGTATCAAGTGTTTTGATTTTCTCACCACCTAATTAATTAAAAAATTAAACTAATTAATAAAAAGGCATTATGGTAATCTTGTCAAGTTCCCGGCAATGGAGCCATGGGAATGTTCAGCGCTGCTGGAGGGGTGCCCGGCCGAGGGGCGGCGGCCACAGGACATGCTGAGATGCATCCACGTCGGGCCGCTCTGTATCCAGGAGGACCTGCAGCTCTGGATCTAAGTATGATGTGCATGGTCTCAACAAGTTCACAATGCATACATGGCATGTGCTATGTTTTTTAACAAAAATAAATGACAATTGCACTGCTGGAGGTCCAAAACCACGAATGCTTCTTAATTTTCATACAGTATGACAGCTAACAGAACCCTCTTTGGCTACATAAATGATGTAAGAACTAAGGTATAGTATAATATAACAAGAAAACATGACGCGGTGATTATATCTACTAAATCTATAAAATGAAAAATGTTACAAGAGTGAACTAAATCATGTAATCACAACCTTGCATGCACTGAACATATTGAATTCATCGGGAGCTCAATCTCCTATGACTTGGAATGACAATACTTTCCATGGTTGTGCTGTTGAGCCTGGTATGCCCCATACAAGTGCTTGATATCTTCTAACTTTTCTATTTTCATCTGCAGCTTTAAATACAACAAAGTAGTTGTTGCCCTTACCCGCAGGCTGCATGCTCACTGACATCACATCCACGAGTGTAAACTGGTCCTTGTTGTAAACCAGTTTATGCATAAGCACTATAAATCTTCCAATTTGCCAGTACAAGGTTTCATGGGGGTTATTTACTTGTTGCCATCCTGGAGGCCCAGGGGGAATAGGTTGTGGTGGAGCTTGGTATGTTGGAGGTGGAGGGGGATTGGATGATGTTGGTGGTGGTAGTGTCGGACCATTGCCTTGTGAACTTGGAGGAGTGGCAGGAGGACCCATTGGTGGTGGTGGTGGTGGTGGTGGTGGTTGGAAGTTATCTTGGTAGGGTGGAGGAGTAGACAATTGTGGTGGGGGTGGTGGATTATTAATTTGATAGATTGGGGGAGCGGTAAGGGGACTATAAGGTGTTGGAGGTGGTGGACTATTAACTTGATATATTGGAGGTGTGGCAATGGTACTTGGAGTTGGTGGAGGCGGCGGATTGCCTACTTGGTAGGTTGGAGGCGGCGGATTGCCTACTTGGTAGGTTGGAGGTGTTGTTGGGGTAGTAAAAGATGGCACCGGTGGTGGTGTGCTAGCTTGATAGGTTGGAGGTGTGGTCAGGGGACTAGAAGCTTGTGGAGGTGGAGGCTTGTTTTCTTGATAGGTTGGAGGTGTGATAGGGGGCGCAAAAGTTGGTGGAGGTGTGACTGGCACATTAGAAACTGGTGAAGGTGGTGGACTATTGAATTGATAAGTTGGAGGTGCGGTAGGTGTACTAGAAGGTGCCTGAAGAGGCGGGTTGTTGTCTTGATAGGTTGGAGGTGTAGCTAAGGGACTAGAAGCTGATGCATGGGGAGTAGATGGTGGTGGAGGTGGTGGACCATCACCCTGATAGGTCGGAGGTGTGATTGAGGTAGTAGGAGTTGGTAGAGGTGGCGGGTTGCTCACTTGGTAGGGTGTGGGTGGAGGTATGCTAGATTGATCAGCTGGAGGCGTGGCTGAGGGACTAGAAGTTGGTTGAGGTGGAGGCTTGCTTTCTGGATAGGTTGGAGGTGTGACAGGGGAAGTAGAAGTAGGTGGAGGTAGCGGACTTGATGGAGGTGTTGGCGAATTAGAAATTGGTGGAGGTGGTGGACTACTGACTTGCGAAGTTGGAGGTGTGGTAGGAGTACTAAAAGGTGGTGTAAGAGGTGAATTGTTATCATGATAGCTTGGAGGTGCGGCTAAGGGACTTGAAAGTGATGGAGGGGGAGTAGATGTTGCTAGAGGTGGTGGAATATCAACTTGATAAGTTGGAGGTGTGGCTGGTTGAGGTGGCGGGTTGCTTACTTGGTAGGATGGAGGTGTTACAGGAGCTATAAACGGTGATGGAGGTGGAGGATTTGTTTCTTGATATGTTGGAGGTGTGGTAGAAGGAGTAGAAGCAGGTGTAGGTAGTGGACTTGATGGAGGTGTGGTTGGTAGAGATGGTGGACTATTAACTTGTGAAGTTGGAGGTGCAGCTGGAGTACTAGAAGGTGGTGTAACAGGTGTGTTGTTATCTTGATAGTTTGGAGGTGCGGCCAAGGGACTTGAAGTTGATGGAGGGGGAAAAGATGGTGATGGAGGTGGTGGATCTTCATAGGTTGGAGGTGTTGAGGGGGTAGTAAATTGGGGACGAGGTGGTGTGCTAGCTTGATAGGTTGGAGGCATGGTCGTAGGACTTGAAGCAGGTGGAGGAGGAGAAGTGTTCTCTTGATAGACTGGAGGTGCAGCAGAGGGAATAGAAGGTGGAGGAGGTGGTGGATTATTGACTTCATAAGTTGGAGGTGTGGAAGGAGTACTAGAAGTTGGCGGAAGAGGAGGGCTGTTGGCTTGATAGATTGGAGGTGTAGCTAAGGGAGTAGGAGATGATGGAGGGGGGTTAGATGGTGTTGTAGGTTGTGGATTATCAACTTGATAGGTTGGAGGTGTAGTGGGAGAAGTAGAAGGTGATGAAGGTGGAGGGTTGTTAGTTTGATTTGTTAGAGGTGCAATAGGGGAACTAAAAGGTGGTGGACTATTACCTTGGTATGTTGGGGGATTGGCAGGTGGACTAAATGTGGATAGAGGTGGTGGGTTACTTTCTTGGTTGGTTGGCGGTGGAGGGTTTCCAGCTTGATAGATTGGCGGAACAACAGGCGGACTAGAAGGTGTTATGAGTGAACTGTTACCTTGGTATGCTGGAGGCGTGGCAGGGGTACTAGATGGTTCCGAAGGTGGTGGGCTATTTACTTGATATGTTGGAGGTGTGGTAGAGGGAGTTGATGGTGGTGGCATAGGTTGGCTATACATTGGAGCTATAGTTGGGGGAGTAAACAATGGTGACGGTGGTGGTTGTTCACCACCATAGGTCGGTGTTGTGGCTGGAGGGCTTGATGGAGTTGTTGGCGATGATGGATTGGTTGGTTGGTAGCTTGGAGGCATGGTTGGGGAGGGCGGTGGTGGTGATTGGCCATTACCTTGATCAGAGGGAGCCTCGGGTTGTGATGGTGAATCTTGTCCATCACCACACGCAGTATTCTTGGGTGGCCCATGGCCATCCCCATGGGGGTCCGGACCATGCCCTGGTTTTGGGCAGTGCGGATTCTTCACTGGTCCAACACCATTGTTGGACTTGTGCTCGCCATGACCTTCGGAATCTGAGTCGCCATGCCCCCTGTCTTGGGGCTTACCATCAACTTGAGCAACACGGACGACTATGAGGGCAAAGATGAGAAGTGGTAGGAGTACTGCAAGCAGTCTCATGACGTGATAACGCCCAATGTATACAGCAGCAAGAGAGGTTCTTGCCTGCTCAATGGCTTGTGTTGCATGGGCAGGAAGTGGCCTCTATTTATAGTGGTTACATTTGTGCCCATTACTGAACAGCCAACCTGCACGCTCATGCCAGACGCGCTACAGGTCTTGTGACTTGCGAGACTGAGTACACAGGTTATTGGCTAGTAGTGTTGACACGGATCTGAAGAGCTGCACAAGCTTCTCCAATCACCGACCTTGTTTTAAGTAACCAATTCAGTGTCAGCTGCTGAGCTTTCATCACAGAGATATAATTGTTTGAATTGAACAGAGGCGCTTCGACACTATACTGCTGTGCTGTTTCCGTTGACATTATGCAGCGTGCACGGCTCTCCGCGCATGCAGAATCTTACGGACCTGAATGATCGTGCCAGTCAATTCACAACTACTCCTGCACACGAGTTGACCTGAAAATTAAACCTTGGAAGATCTATGCACAGATTAAAAATGAAGCATAAAACGACAGGTATGCAGACTAGCTAGTTGGCGCTTCCCAAGATCTGCATTTAGTTGAAATGGTAAACGAGTACAGGGATCCAAACTGAATTCTGAAGTGCTGAAACTATCAGAATATGATTCTGTCGACCTTAAATCTGTGAGTGAAGTTTTGCTGGATAGATCAACACACAAACTAGGAATTATCATGGCGCCATGCAGTGCCATGTGATGTGCTGGAGCTTCGAGTCATTTTTCGGGTGATCCCAAAACCTGATGCTGCCGCGTCTGACAACAAAGGTTATACATTTAGTTACAGCTTGTATAGATGCTTGATGAGTAGATATTATGTGGCATATTTCTCTTCTGAGCAGCAAGCTGGTTCGAGCTCAGCGATGCACGTGCAGACACTGCTATCCTTATTACTCACTTGGACTGTTCTGAATATCACCCGAGGTACATAGATTTAGTTTTAATATATTTAAAACTAAATCTTAACACGGTGTTGGATTTGATCAGCTCCTCTCCTCCATCTCTTTTTCACATTCGTGTTTAATCTGAACACGCTGCTAGTAATACATATACATGAATTTGACAATAAACATTGAACATGCATGGTAGATGTTGTAATTAATGGAATATATTTTAGGCAGTGTCATTTTTTTCTTCACATTATAGCAACTCCAGAGACTACTGTTGTACAAAACCCGAAAGGTTATTTATTAGCCACGCACACGCCCCAATAGAGCTTTTTTCATAGTTCCTTGATTCATCGAATGGCAGATGAAAAGTTTATGAGCAAGAAGAAGATTGCAGGTACTGCACGGTAAGTCATTGATCAGACCAAGCAGCAGGCTGAATTTCCCCCAAAGTACAGTGTAGTTCGTTAGTGTGCTCTGTTTGTGAGGACTAACTGATATATTCTAGCAAGCATGTACCTTGCAGTTTCAGTTTATTATAGTATTCATCAGATCAGTACATTCTCAGCAGCTTATTATTCATGGGAAGCCAGCATATTTCTGCAGAGTGCCTGGAGCTAACCTTTTTCTTGCACATTATTTGTGCAGTAAATTTCTTTGCAAATGATGAGATAAATTAGTTTTTATAGTCGGCAATTAGTCAGCTCCCCGGTTTAGATTAGCAAATGAATCTCAATTGGAAGTACATTACTTTTTTAGTATGCCTTTGAGTCTGAAAGACATCTTGAGAGGTTTCAGCCATACAAAAGCGTGACCAACTGTCGTCTCCATTGTTGCTCACACTCAGAAATTTGCAACCGTAAGGGAATGCAACACGTCTGCAGTGAAGTAGCCCTGATCATACTACCTAAGCGACAGAGGCTAGGATAATCTCATTACCACCCTTCTCCGTTAACGACAATTCGGGAGTACTCAGTCCATATCGACTAGACAAAGACACATAAGGCCAAATGTTTTTACATACTCCTTCTATCCTTTGATATATTACTGTTATGTCCCGGATACAGAAATGGAGATTTCGGCGAAGGTTAGCAGGAATTTTGGGGACGAGAGGGAAGAACCGGGAAGAACAGAGCAAGCGAGAGGAAGAAGACAGGGGACAATTCAGAGTTTGCTTTCTTCCATACCCGTAACCGTTCTACACACGCGCTTATAAACGCGCACACACACAGCCGACTCGGGCCAACACACGCGCACACTTGCAATTCCATAGCAGAGCTGATCACAATGTTGGAATAAACCCGTTGATCGAGTCTTGTATATAGGCTAGTTCACAGTCTGTTAGCGTGTCAAGTGCGTGTTCTGTGGATCTCCCAGAGTGCGCCCGTCGTTGTAGGCGTCGTGCGGCCGTGGCGTGAGTTGTGGGATGGCACAGCTAGTAGTGGCGTGATGGCCGGCGTGTGTGGTCGTGGGTGCAGCCCCTGCTGCTCTTTGTTTCCTTTATATTGCAATCAATAGAACAGAAAACGCTGCCGGTATTTTGCAGCACCAAAACCTCTCTGTGTGTTCCTGCTCCAGCTCTCCCTGTTCGCCGGCGACTCCACTCCGGCGGACTTCCAGACCTCCGGCCATTCCCCAACATTTGGCATCAGAGCCGTTAGAGCTCCAGGGCCATGTCCAAGATCTCGGCGCCGGATCTCGGCGCCCGCTCGCCCTCGCCGCCGCGATGCCGACGCGTCTCAGCGTCACCTATGTCGCGCCGTGGGCGCCAACGCCGCGGCGAGGTCGTCATCGAGCGCATTGTCGAGAAGAGCTCCAGCTCCATTCAGTGGCCGATGCTCACGCGCACGAACTACCAGGAGTGGTCGCTCCTGATGCGCGTGAACATGGAGGCCCAGGGCTTCTGGCACGCCGTCGAACCCGACGACGACGAGATCGTGGAGTATCGTGAGGATCGCCTCGCCCTCGCCGCCATCCTCCGCTCTGTTCCGACGGAGATGCTCAGCTCCCTCGCGCGCAAACGCACGGCGCGCTCCGCCTGGGAGGCGGTCAAGACCGTGCGCGTCAGCGTCGAGCGCGTGCGCGAGGCCAACGCCACCCAGTTGAAGGAGGAGTTCGGTGAAATCACCTTCAAGGATGGCGAGTCCGTCGACGAATTTTCCATGCGCATCATCTCCCTCGCCAACAAGATCCGTGTACTCGGGTCGGAAGTCACAGAGAAGGAGATCGTGCAGAAGATGCTAGAGGTTGCCCCGGAACCTCTCTCCCAGATCGCCGTGGCCATCGAGACCTTCCTCGACCCCGACACCCTGACGGTGGAGGAGGTGGTCGGTCGTCTGCGGCAGATCGAGGAGCGTCAGCGGAAGAAGAAGGGGGCACCGCCAGCGCCATCCGGTGACGCCGTCTACGACAAGCAGGGGCGTCTCCTTCTCAGTCACGAGGAGTGGATGTCCAAGCTGACCCTGCGGGAGAACGGTGGTGGCAGCTCCAGTTCCGGCGACAAGAAGCCGGTCAAGCCTCGGCGGGGGGCGAACGCCGGCAACGGCGGCGCAGGACGGAGCTTCAGCCGTGATCCGAACAAGCCGCCAACGACGCCGTGTTTCAAGTGTAACAAGGTTGGGCATTGGGCCAGATACTACCCCTACAAGCCCAAGAAGGAAAAAGGCCAGGCCCATCTGGTCCAAGGTGAGGAAGATGAGCCCACTCTGCTTATGGTCCATGTTGTCCCCTCCGTCAACGCTTCGGGGGAGTCTTCTTCCTCCGGTTCGAGCGCCGCATCACCGCCGCCACCACCGCACTGCCACCTCGATCTCCAGGAGCCCAAGGTCTTCGCTCAGCTCGGCCCCCGCGCAGATCCGGAGCCCCACCGATGGGTTCTGGACACTGGGGCCACCAACCACATGACCAGAGAAAGGTCCGTCTTCTCCGAGCTCAACTCCAGCATCGGCGGCACCGTCCGTTTCGGTGACGGATCTGTGGCGGAGATCGAGGGCTGCGGAACCATCGTCTTCACCTGCAAGAACGGCGAACACCGCGCGCTGATGGGGGTGTACTACCTTCCCCGACTCACGGCGAATATCGTGTCCGTCGGCCAGCTGGATGAAGCGGGGTGCCGGATCGACATCGAGCACGGCATCCTGAGGATCTACGAGCAGAGTCACAAGCTGCTAGCCCGCGTCAAGCGCTCGACGTCGCGGCTCTACATCCTTGACCTGAAAATTGGCCGGCCGGTGTGCCTGTCGGCCAAGAGCGACGAGGCGGCGTGGTGATGGCACGCACGCTTTGGGCACCTGAACTTCAAGTCGCTGCGTCAGCTCGCCAACCAGGACATGGTGCGCGGGCTGCCTCTCCTGGACCAAGTGGAACAAGTCTGTGACGCGTGTGTCGTGGGCAAGCAGCGACGCGCGCCCTTCCCCGAGCATGCTCGCCGCCGAGCGAAGAACGCCATCGAGCTCGTCCACGGCAACATCTGCGGCCCCGTCACACCCCCAACTCCAAGCGGGAACAACTACTTCCTCTTGCTGGTCGACGACATGAGTCGCTACATGTGGCTTGTACTTCTTCCCGGCAAGGATCACACGGCCGGGGCAATCAAGAACTTCCAGGTAGCCGTCGAGGTGGAGACCGGCCGGAAGCTGAAGACCCTGCGTACCGATCGTGGGGGGGAGTTCACGTCTGTGGAATTCGGGCGTCACTGCGCCGAGCACGGCGTCCAGCGGCAGCTCACTGCCCCGTACTCACCACAGCAGAACGGGGTGGTTGAGCGCCGAAATCAGAGTGTGGTCGCCATGGCACAGTGCATGATCAAGGCCAAGGAGCTGCCCGGGTACTTCTGGGGCGAGGCAGTCACCACGGCTGTGCACGTACTCAACCGAGCTCCGACGCGCACGCTCGACGGGCGAACTCCCTACGAAGCATGGTACGGCGAGCGTCCGGCGGTCCACTACTTCCGCACCTTCGGCTGCGTCGGGCACGTCAAGAACACTCGTCCCCACCTCAAGAAGCTGGACGACCGCAGCTCCAAGATGATCTTTGTGGGGTATGAGAGCGGCTCAAAGGCCTGGTGCTTCTACGACCCCAACTCTGGGCGTGTCACGGTATCACGTGACGTCGTCTTCGACGAGGCGAGCCGGTGGGTGTGGGACGAGACCAGCGGCGACGGTAACCTCACTGGTGACTCCGAGCCGTTCTCCATCGAGTACCACGTTGAGCATACAGGCGCTCCAGAAGTAGAGCACCTGGAGCAGAGAACACCGGAGACGCGCTCTCATTCCACCCCACCTGTTGCAGCGCCTCCGACCCCAGGTTCTGGTGTCACTTTCGTTTCTCCTCCACCGGATCACTATGAGTCTCTGGATGCTGAACATGAGGACGACGCGCCGCTCTGCTTCCGTGCCCTCGATGATGTGCTGGTTCCGGGAACGCCGCCGGGACTGGTGCCAAGAGTTCTTGCAGAGGAGCTTCACTTCACCTCTTCTGAAGAACCTGCGACGTTCCAGGAAGCTGTTCAGCAGGAGTGCTGGCAACAAGCAATGATGGAGGAACTGAAGGCGATCGTCGACAACGACACCTGGGATCTTGCAGAGCTCCCTCAAGGTCATCGAGCCATCGGGCTCAAATGGGTGTTCAAGGTCAAGCGCGACGAGAACGGCAACATCGTGCGCTACAAGGCGTGCCTCGTGGCTAAGGGCTACGTTCAGCGTGTCGGGATCGACTACGACGAAGTCTTTGCACCTGTGGCTTGCATTGAGTCTGTTCGTCTGCTGCTTGCTCTGGCGGCGCACAAGGGCTGAGAGGTTCATCATATGGACGTCAAGAGTGCCTTCCTCAATGGCGAGCTCCAAGAGGAGGTGTACGTCTCTCAGCTGGCAGGATTCATCGTCGACAGAGCTGATCACAAGGTACTGCGCCTCCGCAAGGCATTGTACGGCCTCAAGCAGGCACCCAGGGCCTGGAATGCCAAGTTTGATGCCTCCATGGCATCTCTTGGTTTCCAGAGGAGCAGTTCCGAGCATGGAGTTTACACGCGCACCAGAGGCGGCTCCCGACTGATCGTTGGCGTTTACGTTGACGATCTTGTTATCACTGGTTTTGGCAGGGAAGAGATATAGGCATTCAAGACTGAGATGCAGAACATCTTCAAGATGAGTGACCTTGGCCTCCTCTCCTATTACTTGGGGATCGAGGTGAGCCAAGGCCCTGCCGGAATCACTCTCAACCAAGGAGCCTACGTCGCCAAGCTGCTGGACCGTAGTGGTTTGCAGAACTGCAATTCTGTAGCCACTCCCATGGAGCAACGACTGAAGATGGGGAAGGACAGCACAACACCAGAAGTGAATGCCACGGAGTACAGGCAAATCATCGGCGGACTTAGGTACTTGATTCACACAAGGCCTGATCTCGCATTCTCCGTGGGCTTCCTCAGCCGCTTCATGGAGCGGCCGCATGAGGAGCATATGGCCGCAGTCAAGCGAGTACTCAGGTACGCAGCTGGAATGCGCGGCTACGGGCTGCACTACGCTCGGGGAGATGGTGCGGCAGTGAAGTTGTACGGCTACAGCGATGCTAATCTGGCTGGTGATGTTGATCAGCGCAAGAGCACCAGCGGCATCATGTTCTTCCTCAACAGCAGCCCCATCACCTGGCAGTCATCCAAGCAGAAGGTGGTGGCGCTCTCCTCTTGTGAAGCTGAGTACATCGCCGCTTCAAGTGCAGCTTGCCAGGGCGTCTGGCTTGCCCGGTTGCTGGGAGACTTCGTCAACTCAGAACCAGAGGCGCCGGAACTCAAAGTGGACAACATGTCTGCTATTTCACTGAGTAAGAACCCTGTGTTCCACGATCGTTCCAAACATATCGACACTCGCTATCACTTCATCAGGGAATGCATCGAGGGACACCGCATTGTCATTGGGCACATTTCGACAGAGAAACAGCTCGCTGACATGCTTACCAAGGCGCTTGGGCGTGGGCGCTTCCAGGAGCTTCGCACCCAGATTGGCGTCAGCAATGTCTCAAGGTGACTCAATCAAGGTTTAGGGGGAGAATTGTTGGAATAAACCCGTTGATCGAGTCTTGTATATAGGCTAGTTCACAGTCTGTTAGTCTGTTAGTCTGTTAGCGTGTCAAGTGCGTGTTCTGTGGATCTCCCCGAGTGCGCCCGTCGTTGTAGGCGTCGTGCGGCCGTGGCGTGAGTTATGGGATGGCACAGCTAGTAGTGGCGTGATGGCCGGCGTGTGTGGTCGTGGGTGCAGCCCCTGCTGCTCTTTGTTTCCTTTATATTGCAATCAATAGAACAGAAAACGCTGCCGGTATTTTGCAGCACCAAAACCTCTCTGTGTGTTCCTGCTCCAGCTCTTCCTGTTCGCCGGCGACTCCACTCCGGCGGACTTCCAGACCTCCGGCCATTCCCCAACACACAACAATTACGTTGTTTATTAGCTCAAAAATGAACTAGCTAACGTCATATAAAAGGAACCGAGGTAGTACTTCACTACTACAAATCCCGTGGCTGACATGGCAGAGTGGTTTAGGGTTCGGATGGGCTGCTGCCTGAGGAGGCTGACCACAGCTGGAAGAGGGGTTTGCCTGTCCAGGTGCCGCACCACCGTGGGGACTGGGGGGGGGGGGGGACGACCGGTGCTGCCAGCTAGCCCCATGGCAAGAGGAAGGAAAACACTGTAGCCTTATGCAGGAGGGCAACAATATATAAGTTGTTCAGAAGTCGAGCTTCAGAGTAGCAGCAAACAATTAATATTTTCAGAGTCACGGAGTGTTGAATTGAGTTGAAAATTGTTGGGAAAATGAGATCGCGGCACAAAATTTAATGTCTTTGCAATTTGAGATTAACTATTGTTTCCGAGGATATGATGGTTCTAATTGTGTCAATTTTGATGATGTCAATTCACTATGGCAAAGTTGATGAAAACCCTCATTGTAGCAAAAGAATGTCAGTTCGGTATTATCAATCATCATCTGCCTCCATGACACTGTTTGCTCCCAAATGATTATGCTCCCAAAACTGAACATTTGGTTACTTGGCTGCCAACCCATCATAAACGGTACTTGCTTGCAATATGGCAAAATATATATATAGCTAAACTCAGTCTTGTAATTAAGTAGCTCTTTTTCTCCCCTTTTTGTACATTTCTGTAAGTATAACTCTCCAACTGTAGAGAGATGGAATTGGTATAATAGATTGGTTCGTATTGCATTAGGGCATCGGCGGATATATATGAGAGTACAAGACTTGGGAGTGCAAGGCAGCCTCGAATACATATGGCAGTCTAAGATACACATATCTACAACTACCAAATATACTCTAACATCCCCCCACAGTCACAGCGGGAGCTAGCACCGTAGACGGTGAGACTGGAGAAAAAGCCGAAAGCAAAAGCTGACGGACTGACATCCCCCCACAGTTGAAATGTCGTCGGTGCGGTGCAAACGCTGCAACTGGAACAAAAAAACCGGCGAGTAATTTATGCGGATGGTAGCCCTGTGTGCCGATGTCGAAGAAGCTGAGACGAGGGTGAATAGCCGTGGTCGAGGAAGCCATGTGTAGGGTAGCTGTGGTTGACGTGGAGATGTCGAGGTTGCCGAGGGTAAGGAGCCACGCACATGAAGCCGCCAGCGCACGAGGAGGCGCCACGATGAAGGCGTAACAAAGAAGACACCAGAGATGAAGATGGCGACACGTCGAGGAAGTCGAAGAGGAGGTCGATGCCGAAGTCGATGCAGTCAGGGGCCGATGGGCGAGACGTTCCCAGGTTTGCCAGGACCAGAAACGCATTGGGGACGATGGCACGCAGCGGACGTGCGAGGGAGAGTGCACAAGCAGGCGCTGCCGTCTTAGGGACCAGTAGAGAAGGCCTCCATGATGGTCACAACACACAATGGAAAGGTAGAAGATGCCGATGTAGCCTGTAGTTGTTGGAGTAGACGAACAGGTGGAGATGAGACAGTGACTCTGGCGACGAGGCGGTGCTGGACGAAGCAAGGAGGTAAATCCGGACGTCTGACGCAAGGCCTGATGATCTGGGTGACACAACAGCAGAGCTCGAAGGAGATGGCGAAGAACTCAAATAGCTTGATGAAGACCATGCACGCATAAGACGTGCGCTGACATACTCGTAGACGAAGTCAAGGAAGTAGTCGACATTGATGATGATACAACAACGAAGGAGGTGGCACCACTGCTGCCCGAAGAGGTGATGCAGCGACAACCCTCCATACTCGGGGAGGAGGCGTGCAGTACGAGGATGGACGTCACGGGAGCCGGGTGGAATGTGCATGTGTGCTGAACAGACCGAGTATGAGCGAGGGGAGACGACGATGGGCGAAGTCGGAGAAGGCATTCCGATTGGTGGAGGCAACGACGAGCCGGCAGAGGACGAAGTGCGGACGAGGTGACGAGATGGGCGGCACATCTCCTAGGGCACCGTCCATGTCGCCATGCTCAAAGATGGGGTAGAAGCCGGTGAATTCAATGTCAATGTCGAAGTAGAGGCGAGTGGTCGACAAGCAGTGAGCGACTCAATCTCGATCAGTGATCGAGCAAATATTAGAGAAAATACCAAAAAAAAACAGCAACTGATCTTTGCGTAGACCTCGGGTGCACGTAGCACAAGCCCTCATCTTCTTTATCTCTTGCATCTTGCACTCGTGACCTCACGGTCAACAGATGTTCTTGTTTAGTTCCTAAAAATTTCTCCATCCACCCATCAAATCGAGTGAATGAACACTAATTGGGAGCATTAAATGTGAATTAATGACAAAACTTATTCCATAATCCTATCTCAAAACTCAAGACGAATCTAATGAGCCTAATTATGTCATAATTAGACATTGTTGTGCTACAGTAAACAATCTCTAATAACGAATTAATTAAACTTAATGGATTCATCTCGTGATTTTCCGTCCATCTGTGTAATTAGTTTTGTAATTAATTTGTGTTTGGTCCTTCTAATAGTTCTTGAAAGGGGACCCAAAAATTTTCCCTAGTGAACTAAATGGGACCCAAGAAACACAGGGAGAGACTAGCGAGCACAATGAAGGGGCAGGCGAAGCGAATCACCGTGGGCGGCGAGGGACGCTGGCGGCCAGAGCACGGATCCTAGCCGTCCGAGGTGGAGACGCACAGAGCAGTGCGGGTCACAGTCAGTGACAGCAAGCATGGGAGGCCTCCGGACCGAACGACGCTAATCCCGGTCAGCGGCGGTAGAGCCACACCGGGGTGGCTCGGATCAGCCACGAGGTGGTCGAGGATCCCTTTGAAGCAGGCATGTCCGACGGTGGTGGCCCCCGTGCGCGAGCTTGACCCGCGGCCCAACGGGGCGGAGAAGAAGTGCCGCCGGTGACGATCGATGCAGGAACCATGCGGAGGGCCCTGCTGCCACAACAGCAGCAAGGGGTAGAGCGCGGGCCTCGAGGGTAGATCGCGGCTGCCACCACGACAGTGTGGGGTGATTCTATCGTCGATGACTCCCACGATGGATGACGAGGTTCATGCTTCCGATTTGCTACGTCTTCTAGATGTGAGGACGGTGACGGATTAACGACATCCACCGCGACAGAGGGCGCTGCCCCCAGTGTGGAGCTCATGGAGAACCTCCCCAGGGGTGCTCTAGGAGGGCATCGAGGGGTGGGGGCTCATTGGAGGACGGTCGGGCGGCGCACGGGAAGCAGGGGTGTCAAGGCGCAGCGGAGGGGTTAGCTTAGAATATGAAACTCTAAACTCGTGATACCATGTAGAGAGATGGAATTGTTATAATAGATTGGTTCGTATTGCATTGAGGCTTCCTGTTGGTATATATGAGAGTACAAGACTTGGGGTGCAAGGCAACCCCAGATACGTATAGCAGTCTACGATACACATATCTACAATTATCAAATATACTCTAACACTAACCCCTCTTTTATAAATATAAAATCGAAGTGTTGTGGGGAACTCCTCCACAGTTTGCTCTTCAAAAAAAGAGAGAATAATGGACAGATCCTGTCATGTAGCTGTGGTTTGTCTCTTTCTTACAAAGCTTTCTTAGACGTTTATAGGGGGTCCAATCCTAAATTATTTTCTCCTAAAATCTTGGGTATTAACATTAAGAGTGTTTAATAAACTTAGCTGAACTTATCACCCTTGACCCAAAATAAGCTTGCAAAGTAATCATATTTTATTAAGCCTCTATCAGTGAATGCCGTGCATGCCTCTCAGTCAGAATTAATACTCTCTTTGAGTTAAGCTTAATACTTCTTTGTACCTATATTGATAACACTTATTATTCAAGGGCATAACGAATATTATCAAAGTAATTTGAATACCAGAAGGAAAAATAAGCTTCAAGTTGTATGTAACATCCCTCTTAAAAACTAAGAGGGTGGAGTTAAGACTGCTCCACAGTTTTCATTAAGAGAAGGGAACTTAATCCCAGACAGCCATTGAGCATCACCTGCGAAGTTGCCGTGGACATCAGTGTAGAGATCCACTCACACCACCTGACACTGAATCCACGCACAGAGAGGACCTCAAGCGGGAAGGGCCATGATACCGTATTGAAAGCTTTCGATATATCCAACTTGAGGAGCAGCTTGGGGACCTTCCGCTTACGTAGCAGCACCGCTGCACGTTGTACATACTTGTAGTTGTCGTGGATGGATCATCCTTCAATGAAAGCACTTTGGTTTTTGCCAACGAGCATGGGAAGGAATGGGGCAAGGCGATTTGCCATGAGCTTGGAGATGATCTTGGCGAAACTATGCACCAATAGTCTTTAGCTTCCATTGGCACCAGAATTTTCGCCGGGGTTAAGACCGATCCACGATTTTCATTAAGAGAAGGGAACTTAATCCCGGCTTACAAAATCCTCGAACCCTGACTTCACCGGTAAGGGGATTTTTTTTAACCAATCCCGTAAATTCGCTCAAAGGAGGAATTGAACCCAGGTCTCCTGGTAGCGACCATACCTCAGCCCCCTCTAACCAACTAGGCTAGAGGACCTTTGGTAAGACCCCTCTTCAATTTACACAACATAATACTTATGGCTGTTGAAAATAATGATCAACAAGTATTTTACCTCATTCCTCAGTCATCACTATAAATTCCTTGATTTATGAGATTCATTTGCCATGAGTAGTGATACTTTCCTTCTTGGAGTCACTATTATATGAACCCTTATGATCCACTGCGTTGACTCTGTTAGGAACTCCATATATTAAGCAAATAGACTAACACAATTAATGGAAGACTAAAAATGAGACCTTTCAGCTTTGGGTGATTGTTTCATGTGGGGTCATTATTTCCATTCCCACCAATCTACTTGGACCGTCTTGCTTAAAAAATTAATATAAATGTAATAGTGCGCTCTCGAGTTGGAATCTTATAATAAGGTTTATAAAAATAGATGCATAAGATTTATAAATGTGTCATGATATCATGTAGTCAATGTGATAGAGTAGCAAGGATCATTGAGCTTAAAACATCATCCATTTTTTCATCTTGAACTCATTGATTAAAAAATTATAAGAAATGTAAACCATTCTTATTCAAAGCTAAGCATACAAAAGAAAGGAAAACCCCCTCTCCACTATAACAGTAAAGTAACATGAAAACAAGCTACAACATGATGACTAAAACAAGGTATATAATGTTCCTCCAACGTGTGCAATGGTCTGACACTTCAGATACTTAGTTTCCTATGTATTGGAAGGACAACACTTTCCATGGAAATTCCTGTTGTTGGGGGATGCCCCACACAAATGCATGGTACTTGCCAACCTTCTTGTACTCATCTGCCATTTTCAACACCAGGAAGTAGTTGTTTCCAGTGCCAGCAGGCATCATGCTTGCCCAAAGCACATCAATGAGATTAAGGTATTGATTATTCTTAGTCATTTGCTCCACAATAGATTTCCCAATCTGCCAGTACAAGGCATCATGGAAATTATATATTTGTTCCCACCCTTTAGTCCAATCCGGGATACTATATGATGGTGGTGCTTGCCCTTGAGTTTGTCCAGTTGGGGGTGCAACAGGGGGACTAGGTGATTGTGGTGGCTGGTTGTACCCTGGTGAAGTTGCAGGTGTGATGGAGCTCATTGGTGGCGATGACGGCGGTTGGTTATTGGTCGGAGGTGAAGTAGATGGACTAGTTGGTGATGGAGGTGGTTGGCTATAGGTTGGAGGTGTATTAGGTGGACTCAAAGTTGGTGGAGGTGAATAATTGGTTGAAGGTAAGGTGGGAGGACTAGATTGTGGTGGTGGTCCAAATTGGGGAGGAGACATTGTAGGAGGGTTTGAGGGTGATTGAGGTGGTGGGTTATTTGGCTGGTATGTTGGAGGTGTCGTAGGAGTATTTGAGGATGGTGGAGGAGAATTAGATTGTTGTGGTGGTGTTGCAGGGGGGCTAGACACCGATGGAGGTGGTTGGCTATTGGTTGGAGGTGTAGCAGCTGGACTCAAATATGGTGGAGGTGAAAAGTTGGTTGGCGGTGTGGTAGGGTTAGTTGAAGGTGGTGGTATCGTAGGGGGGCTAGTTTGCGATGGAGGTGGTTGACTATAAGTTGGAGGTGGGCTCAAAGACTGTGGAGGTGAATTGTTAGTTGGAGGAGTTGCAGGAGGACTATATTGTTGTGGAGGTGTGCTTGGGGGAGTAGATTGTGATGGAGGTGGTTGGGTATAGGTTGGAGGCATAGTAGATGGATTTGAAGGTGGCGGCGGCATAAATGGTGATTGTGTTGGCGTCGGAGACTGATGTGGAGGTGTGGTAGGGGTAGTTGTAGGTGACGGAGGTGGACTCGATTGTGGTGGTGGTGGAGATTGTTGTGGAGGTGCAGCAAGGGGACTCGGTGGTGATGAAGGTGGTTGACTATATGTTGGAGGTGTAGTAGGTGGACTCAAAGGTGATGAAGACGATTGGTTGGGTGGTATGCTAGGAGGGCTTGATTGTTGTGGTGGTGGAGATTGCATCGGAGGTGTGGCTGAAGGACTAGATTGTTGTGGTGGTGGCGACTGCATTGGAGGTGTAGTTGGGGGACTAAATTGAGATGAAGGTGGTTGGCTATAGGTTGGAGGTGTGGCAGATGGATTGGAGGGTGTCGGTGGTATAGTGGGTGATTGTGGTTGCGTAGGAGATTGTTGTGGTGGTGAGGTAGGAGTACTAGATGATGGTGGAGGTGGCTGGTTATTTTGTTGATATGTTGGTGGTGTGGCAGGGGTGCTTGAAGGTGATGGAGGTGGACTTGATTGTTGTGGTGGTGGAGATTGTTGTGGAGGTGCAGTAACAGGATTTGATGGTGATGAAGGTGGACTTGATTGCTGTGGTGGTGGAGATTGTTGTGGAGGTGCACTAACTGGACTTGGTGGTGACGAAGGTGGAATCGATTGTTGTGGAGGTGCGGTAACAGGACTTGGTGGTGACGAAGGTGGACTTGATTGCTGTGGTGGCGGAGATTGTTGTGGAGGTGCAGTAACAGGACTTGGTGGTGACGAAGGTGGTTGACTATAGGTTGGAGGTGTAGCAGGCGGACTCAAAGTTGGTGGAGGGGAATGGTTAGTTGGTGATTGTGGTGGCGGTACAGATTGGGGTGGAGGAGTGCTAGGAGGGCTAGAGGGTGATGAAGGTGGTGGGTTATTCGGCTGATATGTTGGAGGTGCAGTAGGAGCACTTGAGGACGGTGGAGGAGAACTAGATTGTTGTGGTGGTGTTGTAGGGGGGCCAGCTCCTGCTGGTGGTGGTTGGCTATTGGTTGGAGGAGTAGTAGGTGGGCTTAAAGATGGTGGAGGCGAATTGTTTGTTGGAGGTGTGGTGGGAGGACTAGATTGTTGTGGAGGTGTAGCTGGGGGACTAGAAACAGGTGGAGGAGTTTTGTCACTTGGAGGTGCGGCTGGTGGGCTAGACATTGGTGGTGGTGGCGACTGTTGCCCATAGGTTGGTGATGTGGCCGGGGGATAGGCAACTGATGGTGTGGGTGGTGAGCTTGGAGCCATTGGAGGAGGTGGTGAGCTTGGAGCCGCCGTTGGAGGAGGTGTTGATGGGTGGTCATTACCTGGATATGAAGGAGCCTCTGCTGAGCCACCGGATGGTGATGGTGGCGAGTCTTGCTCGTCATCACAGTCGGTCTTCTTCGGAGGCCCACGACCATCACCATGTGGGTCCGGACCACGGCCTGGCTTTTTGCAGTGTCGATTCTTCACTGGCCCAACCCCATTATCACCGTCACCTTTGTCGGAGCTTTGCCCGCCATCACCTTCATGGTCCTTCTTGTCACCTTTGCTGGAGGTTTTCCTTCCATCGCCTCCCTCATGATCACCTTCCTTGGAGTCAGAACCATGCGCCTTGTCGTCCCCGGACTGCTTCTCGTCAGCTCGGGCTATGTGGACTGTGAGGAGGAGGGCGAGGAGGAGGAGAACTACTAGCGATCTCATGGCGTGAGATCGCTGTCCTATAGGCAGCAGCCAGCTAGAGGTTCTTGCTGCCTGGCTTGTGTTTGCATGGACAGGACGATACCCTCTATTTATAGTAGTGTGGCTCACGTACCCGTAGCTTGCTAGGGTTTGCTCGATCCGATGTTGCAGAATCTTCTATCTTGTCACCGGCTTTGCTTTTGTTAATTCAATGTCAGCTGATCAGCCTAAGATAATCATTAGTAGTTTATTACGTCAGTCACTGTAGAAAAGGAATCTTATTACACTCAATGGCCGTCCAGCTAGCATTACACGATAATTAATTTATCTGCTATTTCCGTTGACATTTTGCAGCGCGCGCACTGATTTCCGCGCGCACAGAGCATCTAACCTAAGGGATCGAGCCAGTCAATTGATATTTTCTGACATGGCTAGATCAGCAAACTAATACTTGGAAGATCTATCTGTGCACCGGCTTTCGAGTGAGCTGTGATCAGGTTTACCTCCAATAATACAATTCACTGAGCAAGATTTAAGTTTGCTTCAGAAGAATCCTTGGACGATCTAGTGTGATATAGATCTGATGATCTAAATTTATTAACCTTGGAAGATCGAAATTAAATTCTTTTCCTGGAAGGATCAGGATGTAGTTGTTATAATATATCTATAGCATAGGAGTAGATCAGCACACGAACCCAGAAGGGACGGCAAAGTGAAGTCTCCTCCCTCTCCATGAACCATCCCACATATCACGTGAGGCACTGGATCTTGTAGCCATTTTGCAGGGTATAGAGATATATAGAATCTATCGAACGCGACACGTAATCATTTCTGATAGTTGAAAATAATTCCCCTCACGTGAGGCGCTGAGTATGGTTAGGTTGCACGAGTGTACATCACTTGATCCTCCTAATACCAAGTTCTTCCTTCCATTCCAGCTGATTGAATGAATAAAAGCCCGCAGGAAATGGAAATATTGGCTTTGATCAAGTATTTCTTTACATCTTTCCTGCAGGGCAAAAAAGATGAAAAATGAGGGACAAAGCAGCAACGTTCATATGGAAAATGGAGCATGTCACCATTTCTTGGAATCAATCCATTGAGATTTCAAGCACTTTGTCTTGACTGTATCTACGGTTATGCAAAGGCGCAGATTTCTTTTGTTCCAAGAAAGACTAGGTAATTTACTCCCTCCTTTCAAAAAAGAGAGCTGTTTTAGTTTTCACCTCAAACCATCTTAATTAATAAGTTTGATCAACTTTGTTATATAAAAATGTACCAGTATCTATGATCTATTTGGTGCCATAAATATTGGCACTTTCTCGTACAAAGTTGATCAACTTTAAATGGTTTGACCGAGGCTGCTTCAGTCTCAAACGCGGATGGGTGCAGGCAGCACAGTTCACAATCACAACCAAATCCCACAATATCGAAAATCAACCAACATAAACCAACACTTTTGCATTGTGTTTCAGCCGAACTAATGCTAATGGTAAGGAACACAGTTTTATTGTAAATTGACCAACACTTCTGTGTTGTGTTTCAGTCCGGGTGCCAACTCCCAACTACTGATCCTTCAGCTCATCAAGGCATCTGAGTAGTGAGTTGTGTGGGCTGCTGAGCGCTCTCATCATGCTCATCAGCAGGTTCTCACACGACGAGCCACGAGGGCTGGTGTCCGTCTCCGCCATCTCCTTCCACTCGGCCACCCACCTCATCTCCTCACTTCCCATTGGCCTCTCACTGACGCACATGGCTACATGCTCGCTCGTGACCTCCGCGTCCAACCAGGTGCCGACGCACCCCACCTCGCGGGAGTACCTGCAATTGGTATACTGGTCTGAGAACGTTGGCCACCACGCCACGCCATCGACACGCCGGTTGTTGGATATGATCCGAATTTCTAATGTGTGGACGTCTGGAGGGATTACGGTTCGGGTTATGTGTTTAACGGATTTTGTTTCTGTATTTGAGTGCAGTCAATTTAGTCTATCATATTATATTATACATCTTGTAAGCCGTACGGGAAGAGGAAGACGGCTCATTGTATTCCCTGCGTTGTAACTCCCTTATTATTACAGTGTTGCCACCCGTGGTTATTTCCCGCAAAGATTTTTCACGAAAAAAATTGTGTGTTCCATCTTGTTTTTGTTTTTGTATTATTTGCTAACACCGGAGGACTTGCATGCTCTCGGTCGCCGAGTTCGTCACGAAGCACCCCACTACCGAGTGCCGCAGCACCCTTCTCGTGCGGGCACCATGGGGTCAGGCCGTAGCGAAGTTGAAAAAACAAGGGTGGGAAAAATTAGAGTTTGGAGATAAAAATAAAGATAAATATTTTATTGAAACGTAAAAAAAAAATCTTGTTACCAGTCTTGTTAAGGGACGAAAAATATTAGACCATTTATATTTACTAGTGTAAGTGCACGAGCCACAGACATGTGTATGTAACAACTTGCATTGTTCGCTTGCCACCCATTCGCTGAGCAGACTCACAATTTATATAAGATAGTTTTGACTTTAGACCCTCCAAAGAATATCAAAATGTAAGCTTTATTATTGTCTCTTATAAACTTTTATCGATAACCCCCTATAAAGATCTCACATTTGCACATAAATCCCACACCCTCGCTCACATGCTATATTATTGTCTTTTGAAACTTTTACAGATAACCCCCTGCATGGATCCCACCTTTGCACATAAATTTCACCCTCTCTCGTAAGATGTAAGATAATATAAGATGTTGACCATTGGATGTTCATTAAAATTAACAGTCTGATAAATGTAAGATGTAAGATGATTCTTTCGCTCTTTATAGTATAGATAAGGTGAGACGATCTTGTGTCACAAAAAATGTTTCTGACAAATCTTAATATATTAGAATTCCTCAATTCTACTAAGATTAGGGTTGGACCACTCAGACTAGTCGAGCTCATCGGTCAAACTAATTGGTCTGACCAGTTGAACCAAACCTAATCGCGACTTGCTGCCAAGTTTGAACTCCAATAGTATGTGATGTCTGTCATTATACATTTTTGTCTTCTTTGTGTTGATGGTTGTTAAGTACCTATTTTAGCTATTAATATTCTCATGAATAAAAGAGCAAAGTGCATTTCTTACATGCAATTAGTTAAGAATAATGTAATTCCACTTGTTCTTGGAGAATATGTGATTACAAAAAAATATACATAAAAAGAGTGAGAATCGTGTCTTCTATGAGCCATGTCATGCCACCTCAGCTGAGGTGTGGTTGCCACATGGGATCCATGTGTCCATGCCACATCATCGATCAAAGGGAGGCAAGCTCTGGCGAATCATACGATGACACATGGACTGCACAAGGATAGGAGAGCCCAGTCGGGGAGCAAACTGACTTAAAAAGTTATGTACACTGAGGATGTACCCAAGGGCCCACATGTCAGCCAGCTGGAGGAAGAAGTGGACCAGCCGGGCCCACAGGGGTTCGGCCGAACCGACCTTGGGTCGGCTGATCCTGGCCTTCCACGTGGCATCTCCTCATTGGTCCAAGGCTCCATTCCCGGGGTGTTTCACTGCTCCTTAGTACCCCTCACTGCCTATAAATAGAAGGGACCCCTCTCATTTTCAACACACACAATTTTGCTTCTCCTCTCTCACTTTTAGTTCCAAGTCTAGGGAGTAGGCTAGAGTAGTTCTACTTCAGGTTCCAAGTCTTCTTTGAGATCTTGGTATGAGTTCTCTTGTATCTTTATTTCTTTGTATGACTTTGATCTACTTCAGTTATTCATCTATTTCATATAAAGTAGTGCTTGAATGCATTAGTGATATGTTCATGTGTTCTTCGCATGTTCATCATTTAGAAGCTCATGTTCTTAATGAACACGACCTTTCGATCTAGTTGATAGGTGACTTGAGCATGCTTTCCATGTTTGTTCATAAGTTAGAGGCTCGTGTTCTTCACGAACACGACTCTTCGATCTTATGGTATAGACGTAGGAAATCTCGTATACGTTTATGTGCATAGCCTCAGTTATATCATGTTAGTGTGCACAATCTTGTTGTATGATGTTTGAGTCTCAACTACGGTTCACAATCAAGTGACATGTTATCTGGTGGCCTCTGACCTAGGTCACAATAGGCCGGGCCGGTCAGGGTCCAGTTGACAATGCAAGCATGGTGCTTGGGTTGGGCAGCTGTGTTGGTTATGAGTGCATCCCACGTTTAGATAGAAATAGGCTGTGGTAGTGACAACCGTTGGACCCTTTGTACTCCTCCGCGTTCGGGTGTGCCATAGGAGTTCTGAAAGTAGCAACCGGGGTGTCGTATAAAACCGGCACAGGGGCTATCTCTCGTAGTACCTGGGTGATGGACCGATGTTTCATGCAATGTTTGTGTAACCTTTCTTGTATCGCTGACCTTTGTATGTTTAGTCCCTTAGAACCTATGTCGGGGTTTGTTACCGCCAGCAAGTAAATTTGTACGATCATGTGCCTGAATCCGGATGGTTGCACAAGAGACACCGGGGATTATACTGATTCAGGACCGGGGGTCCTTACGTCCAGTTCGGAACGGTGTTCTCATGGTCATTGCCTGTAGTAGGGGTTACAGGCTTGGTCGGGAGAGGGTCTTGGTACTCAAGTCCCTATGATTTGAGTGTTTGTGTGTGCTTGGTTTTGGGACCGATTCATTCTGCTTGAGTGCGTCCTCTGCTAGCTACGCTCACTTCGCTTTCTTACTTCGCCCCCCCTCCTTTTACTCGGCTTCAAGTTCCTCCTTTTACAGCTCAAGGGGAAACTACAGTGGAATGGGTAAAATGGGAATCACGAATGGTGTTACAGTGTCGAAATCCTCATAGTGGCTCCTGATTTGTGCCGTACGGGATGGGCAAATGGCGAATGTGGCTGACCGTGCTGTTGACGGGGGCGGCGACGGGTTCGGCCGGGGTAGTTGGCTCCTAGTAGTGCCTTCCGAGTTGCTGATTCTGAGTTGCAGGTCATCGGAGGCAGTCCGGATGAGCTCCTGAATGGGCTTGTAGTCGGGCCGACCGGTACTGTTCTTCTGCGGACGGTTGCCGATGTGACCGAGGTAGGTGAACGCCATCCCGGTGCGCTATGAGGTTCCTGTTCGACGGGACACTTTCGACTGTGCCCCCCGTGGTTGCCGCCGCACGTCCATCCCGCATGATGACGGGTGAGTCAGCCAGGTACGGCTCGGGATGGGTAGCAGGGCCCCCCAAGAACCCTTCCCCAAGCCAGGACGCGGCAAGTTGTAGGTGGGCTCGGGCTTCAGTTCCTTGGTGGTGAAGAATGGGGTAGTCGGTGACAGAAGTTCCCTCTGACGAACGTCCTGCTCGTCGGAGGCGGGGGCTTAGTCGGGGGAGCCGCGGTGCGGTGTGGCCATTGCTCGGGGTGTTCCTCCTTTGTTTTAAGCCGTGGGCCCCACTCGTTGTGGGCCCGTCTCTTCCATGTGTAACGGGTTAGAGGGCGGATTTGGCCACCCCTAATCTGTTCCCTCGTCAACCTAGAACTAACTCGTATGTTACTCCCTATGACGTAGTGTTCTCTGAGAGTATGCATTGTGTGTCACACTACCCTTATCATATTATTATCTTTACCCATGTATTTGAGTGTTACCTCCACTTCTATCCACGATCTATAATCATTGTAATAATATAAGTCTTGTTATATCCTACTCCGCCTTTCTTGGATTCGATACCATTTGGAATACTTTGATAGAGAAATGTTACAATGGTTTATTCGTGTGCTTGCGGATTCATTTGTGATAGTTAGGATTACCACTATCATTTCTGACGTCATTGCTAGGAACACATAAACTTAGCAACGACGTTAAGGAATGCCAACACTATGCTTTCTTGTTCAAATAGTGAAGTCGGTGGATTGGAATACATTATGTTCGAATTTTTCCTTTAAATATATTATGTTCGAATTTCCTTAGTATCTAAGCTCCCTTAATTTGAATCAAAGACTTCACCCATATGAAACGCACAAGCATATTTGAAAATTAGAGATGGGAAAGGTGATAGGAGTGGGGTTTATTCAAAGAAAATAGATGGATTTTTTATAAATTTATACGATAGTTAGAAGAAACACTAATCCATTTAATCTATCTATATAATAACTATATAGGAGGAACCCACTACAAGTCCTAGTAGCATTTCTCTCAACCCTCAGCACGCCACATCATCACCACCTCTAACCTAGATTTCTTCCACCTAGCTTTCCTCTTTAATTGCTCTCGCACGCACGTACATGCACGCAGCAAAAAAAAAGCAGCTGAAACGGACGTACATGCACGCAGCAAAAAAAAAGCAGCTGAAACGGCAGTAGTACAAACCAGCTGAACCGATGGCACCTGAAGAGCCTCCCATTAATGGCCGCTGAAGCAACGCCCTCTAGTTCAAAGGACTATTGTGAAATACCCACAAAGACTTTTCACATAGCCTTCAAAATGTGTCCTACAAATATTGTTCTTATAACTTGTATTAAATGTTTTTCTCATTAAACTAACATCAAGTACCAAGAAAATATTTGCATTGAGAAACGCATGAAGTCAATGAAATGCTTATTTGATGTCTCTTTTCAGGTTCCAATGCATGATTAATTAGGGGCAACAAGGTCATTTGTCACAACTACTAATATGTTTTAAAATTTTCTAAACGAACGGTCTTTATGAGGCGGAGGGAGTATTGATTAGTGATCAATTAGCCTAATTATGTATTTAGCAAAGTCATTATTAGTTATGTAATTAGAAGAGCAACTGCTCTTCTCCAAAGAATCATCCCGAAGGGGTGCCTCCACACCCCTTCATCATGTATATATTCATGGGGTCCCCCCATCCAACATCAATCCAATCATTTTGCCCCACATTCTATTTCATTACATTCACTTTTACTCTAACACATTATCAGCACTGCCGCTCCTCTGAATAACACACGACACAAAGACCACAGGGCAAGTCGCCGAGTCGGCGACTTCTTCCCTGGGAAACTAGCTAAACAAATCAACAAAGACTTCACTGAACTTGCAGCAGATGGTAGCAAATATCTGAGTTGGGCTATGGATGTGAAAATTGTGCTTACAGCCAAAAATTTCATTAAAACAATAGATAACCAGATCCACAAAATCATGTCCCAGACGCACAAACATTTGCAACCTTGCACTTTCTACGGCATCATCTTCATCAAGATCTCAAAGATGAGTACATTATGGAAGATGATTCTAAGAAACTTTAGAACTCTCTCAAAGAATGTTATAATCAACAACAAAGTGTAATTCTGCCCGAAGCAAGACAGGAGTGGTCTCTACTCCGTCTAATGGATTTCAAGTATGTCGCAGAATACAATTCTACAGTTCATAGGATTTCTACCAAGCTTCGCTTCTGGAATCAACCTTTGGATGATGCAGAAAAGATAGATAAGACCCTATCTACATTTCTTCCTGCTAATAGGATATTGCAACAGCAATACCACTGCTATAAATATACCAAATATTCTGAATTAATATATGATTTACTTCAAGTAGAAAACATGATGAGTTCTTAACAAAGAACCATCAAATGCGCCCTGCTAAGACTGAAGTTCATTTCAGTGCTTAGAATAATAATAAAAAATTTGGTGGCAAGAAATTCAAAAGGAATTTCAAGGGGAAACGGGAGAAGCAGAATTTTAAGAAAGGCAAGGGTTCTAACAAAAGTAAGGACACTTTCAAGAAACCTACTACTCATGACAACTCTCAAGTTTGTCAGATGTGCGGTTGCCACAACCACACAACTAGAAGGTGACACACTGCTAATCATTTGGTTGATCTCTACCAATTGTATGCTGGAAAGCAAGTTCATGGGGGACAAGTTTGAAGCGCACTTCACTACTCATACTCCGGGTGCTAATTGCTCCAAGGATGTTCCCGTGAAACCCAACAAGGAGAAGATTCCACCGCAGTTGGACGACTTCTTAAGCACTGACGACATGATGATAGATACCCCCAAAGACATCGATGACATGCTTGTGGATTTACCATCCAATGACATGTTTGGAGACATATCTTAGTCTCTATGCTCCCCGAAAAGAACTTCATTCTATAGATTAAAGAACTTCATTCTATAGCCATATTTATGTAATAATTGTGTTGTAAATATTTGTTGTCACAAAGTATGGTAAGACATATGATACTTCTTAAATAAAGTGTGTATTATATAATCTATGAGTCAAATTTTAAAATTTTGATTTACTCATTTTTAGATTATCATATGGGGACAATCCAAATGGAGGAAGAACTTTGTTTGGTGGAAGTTGCACTACTAAGACCATACTCAGGGAACTTAAACATTTCCAAACTCTCAAAAAGAGTAGAGGAAATGTCACAACCATCATAGGCCGCCATGCTATAATTGTTGGTTCAGGCAGGGCCATAACTGTTCTCCCTATGGGTACTCAAATAGTAATTGAGGATGCACTCATGTATCCCGATTCAACTCGTACCCTTTTGAGTTACAAAGATATCCATCACAATGGTTTCCATGTGGAAACAAATAGTGACAACAAAGATGAATATCTATTCATCAGTAAAAATGAGGATATAATTAACAAGCGACCGCTTGAGAAAATTTGTTCACTATCATCAGGAATGTATTACACATACATCAAACCCCTACCACATGTTGCATACAAGGTAATTTTTCAAAATCTTGATGTCTTCAAGATTTGGCATGATCGCCTTGGTCATCCCGGTATTGGGATGATGAGAAAAATTATCGGTAATTCAATTGGTCACAAATTAAGTACTTCAAAATTTCCCAAGCCATCAGACTTTGTGTGCACCGCATGTGCCACGGGAAAATTAATTTTAAGACCCTCTTATCTTAAAATAAAGGTTGAACCACTACAATTTTTTGAACGCATTCAAGGAGATATTTGTGGTCCTCTCCATCCATCGACGGGACCATTTAGGTACTTCATGGTACTTATTGATGCATCTAATAGATGGTCCCATGTATGTTTATTGTCCACAAGAAACCATGCTTTTGCACGGTTCATTGCTCAAATTATTAAATTACGAGCACATCATCCTGAATATGCTATCAAAACCATCAGGATGCTGGACAATGCAGCTGAATTTACTTCACATGTCTTCAATGACTATTGTATGGGTCTAGGCATTAATGTGGAACATTATGTTCCTTATGTACATACACAAAATGGATTAGCTGAATCTCTTATTCAGAGAATAAAATTAATTGCTAGACCATTACGACAAAATTGCAATTTACCAACATCATGTTGGGGTCATGCGATCTTACACGCCGTTGATTTGATTCAAATAAGACCTACTGCATACAATACAGTTTCCCCATTGCAGTTAATTAGTACGTGGAAATCAACCAAGTATTTCCCATCTACGAAAATTCGGTTGCGTTGTATCCGTACCGATTTCACCATGTAGCGTACATCAATGGGCCCCCATAGGAAATTGGGGATATATGTAGGGTACAAATCACCGTCAATCATCAAATACCTCGAACCTCTTGTAGGGGATTTATTCACTACCAGTATGCTGTTGATGTTTGATTATCGTTGCAAAGTTCGTTTGGACTTGCAAGCGGACAAATCCCTCGTCGTAGTTAAGGAACCCCTCTTCCCTTGAGTGGTGAACCCAAGGTATCGAATCCGTGGAACAATATGTAATGTAAAATCAATCTAATAACCGAGAAACACTTGCTTCTTTGAGAGGTTTTGAATTGCATCTAATCTACTAAGATCAAAAGAGGTAGCAAGAGAAAGCATTGAGGTACCGATCTAGAGAGGGTCTAGATCGAGTTTATGTCGTCGTTCCGAGCAAGATAAAAGAGAGAGTAAAACGAATCTCATTGAAAGCTTCTTTAAATCATGACCTTCGGTCAAACCCCCTAAGTCGCCCGCCGTACTCGGTGTCAACATCCTGTCATGATGTTCCCCTTTCTTCGCGGTCGAATCTTAGAGCACACCCACAAGGAGTGCGTTGAACTACTTGGTAGATCGGGTATGCACCTCTAGCCACCACGGCTATAAGAACATCCCATGCAATCTATCTCGAGAATAGATTGAGGAGGAAAACACCCAAGCAAGAACAAGAATTGCAAACAAAGGTACTCGATCGCTAGGAATCGGATCCATTAAAACTCCATCAAAAGTATGAATACATGAATAAGATCCAACCGGGATCCTACCTTGACCTTGATTTACACCTCCGAAACTCCGACGTGGTCTTCCTTGCAAGGTTCCCACGTCGGCTAGGCAAACCCTAGACGACTAACTCAACCCTCCTCTCCGGGGTGGTGTCCCTCAAGCTCCTCTGCTCCTCAGCGGCGAATGACGAATTGCTTGATACGTGGCTTGGGGTACCGGGGCTATAAATAGCCCGAGGATCAGCTAGGTCAAAAGGGGCGGCGAACAGGGCCCAGAATGGGTTGGGCCGACCGGCCTGGGCCGGCCGGCCTGGGCCCATCCTGGCCCAGTTCGGCGCCGCCTTTCTTCCGGATGCTTCTCGCGACTTCTTGAGTTTTTGCCGAGTTGCATGTGGGACCTTGACGTCATTTTCCTCGCGGTTTAGATGAGGGGGCTTTACGAATGAACTCCTGCATCTTCTGTCTAGGTCCTCCGCACTTCTCAGCTTCACACTTTAGTCCTTGACTTGTTTGGAGTCATGTTCATCTTGTATCTTGACTTGTCCCGAGGTCCATGATCACCTTGTAAATCCCTTGATGAACTTTACCCAGAAGTCCTCATTTAAGCTCTTGATTCCTGTGTAAACAACAAACTCCAAAAATCGTGCACGAGTGCGAACATAGCATATAATGGGGGTTAGGATCGTTAGTGTGAATATTAAATCAATACCAACATAAAAGGTAAACAAGTGGCTAGGTTGATGGAAATCGACCGCCAACATCCCCCCATGCTTAAACCTTGCTCGTCCTCGAGTAAGCCTTCTATGGATATCAGCGTTGCCCTTCGATGTTCAAACCCTACACTTGATCATATATGAGAAAACATAATGCTCTCTAGTTTTATATTCATTAAAGTTCCATAATGTACTAACTTTTATCTTTATGGAGGGTAGATATCATTCAAGCTCTTTCCACAAGTACTTGATCAAGCTCTCAAACTTTTAAACAAATCTCAGAAATTTTGAAAAATAAAGAATGAGATAAAGAGAAAAATTGCTTTACCAAGATCAAAAATAACCATCTTGCACTTTGCTCATGTACTCTCATCTCACTTGTATCTCAAGCCTACTTGTTCTACTCCTTTCCTCTCTCAAAGTATATGGTGGAAGGCTTTATGTGGAGCTATAGGAAAGTTTAGTCTTACCAAGATATTATAGTTGAGATATTATTAAAACAAGACTAGCTTCTCATGGTCTTACCGAGACTCGTCAAAAAGGTCATTGGAAAATAATGTTATCAAGGAGGGGGGAGAGATGAACACACACTTTTAGATAGGTGGACATGTGAAAATGGCAAAGAGTGATCGCAAGGCACAAATGAAGTCCTCATTATCAGATTGCACATGGTTGGAAAGATGAGTATGGGTCTTGATCTTGAATCCTCTTGAAAACTCAAAAGCTCTAAAACATAGCTAGAGAACCAGGGAGCTTTATTATATATTTATATATATATATTCTTTTTTCTTTCTTTCTTTCTTTTTCTCATTATTCTTTTTTTTTCTTTTTCTTCATCATACTTTTTCTCTCTTTTTTTATTTGCTCCCCTTGAACTCTAGACCATACTAGCATTTCCTTGGCAACCCCCCCCATGCTTAGACGTTTGCTCGTCCTCGGGCAAAAGAGGTGATAAATATGCCAAGGTGGGAATTGAAGCTCTCATTTTTTCTAAGAGAGAGACACTAGAAAAATCTTCTTGGGATCCTTTTGGAAGTTTCCCTTTCTCACTCAAAGTACTTTCCTTGTAATCTTCTCCATAATATTCATCCATACTCATATATTAGGTTGTGGTCAAGGAGGTGTACACACAAAAAAAGATATATTTGGGTTTTGGTTGGATATCCGGCGAGGTTTGCGAAATTCCCAATGTGGAAACTCACAATGCACGGATAGAAAGGCTAGCATAAAGAACGATTCACAAAAAAACGGAATGACCAGCTTCTTAGTCTCGGGCCAGAGAAATCAGGCCTTGAATTAATGCACCCAAAAATAAATCTTATATATACTAAGGTTTTGCACTCAAGTAAACTTAGGCTTTGGATGGGAAGAGTAAAACGCAAGCGGTACTTGTGACAAGGTTAGCATAACTTTTTGAGAATAAAAAGGTTCTTTGATTCATCCAAAGTTAAGAGCAACGAAAAGAACTATGGGACTTGAGCAACGAAAACAAAATTAATATCAAATTAATTTTCGGAAAACATTCATAAAAGAAAACTCACCACTAACATGTGCTTTATATTATTATGAACCTAACACAACTTGAACAGATGAAAACAGAGCTAAAACGATGGATCTATGGAGAAAACAAGATACAGGGACCTAGTTATGATATCTGCAGATTTCAGGGGCTATGAAAGAAGATTCGCAAGACACATGAAACAGTGCTCGCAAAAAGGATGAACCTCGGGGTTAGATCTGTAAAAGATCACGGGTTCGATCTATACGCAGGAACTTATTAGATCTAGGGGTTTCTTGCAGATTGGTTAAGACACATAAACAAACTAAAAGAATATAGGGTTCCTCAGGGGGTCATGCGCAAAACTACCACATCTTCATCTCCTACCTCTGGCTCAAGGCAGACGGCGGCCAGGGGCTCTGCTGCCCGGCGGGGTCGCTGGTGCTCCGGTGGCCAGGGGCTCGGCTAAGCGACTTGGAGGAGGGAGGAGGGGCAGGGGAACACAGAGGGGCACTCACCAGACGCGAGGATGGATGGAGTTGGCGGGAATCCGGCCGGCGGCGGAGCTTAACGGCGGCCGGCTCGGGCACCACGCAGCGGGGGTGCTCTGGTGGTGGCACGGCGATGGGAAGCGGCAAAGTGGACGCGGCACGCCACGACGGAGCTCCTGGTGACCTCGGCTTCCTCCGACGGGCACTAGAGCCGGCGAATCGGCCGGACCGGCGGCGGTCCTTGCAACTCCGGCGACGGCGCAGGGCTGCGGCGCAAGACGTCAAGGGCACAGGGGCGCGCAGGGGCTCGGCCTCCACCTTAAATAGGCGCGGAAGGCGCACGCACGCCGAGAGAGTCCGGCGGTGCTCCGCTCGTGATGGCCTCGGCCAGACGTGGTGGCCGGATGGGCCCCGGGCGGGCCTGGCAACTGGGCCGGGGTGGCTTAGGCCGGGCAAGTGGGTCGGGCCTTCGGGCTCGGCCCAGTAGAAAAGGGGATGTTTATATTATTTTTTTCGAAAATATTTTCTCATTTAAAGAAAAATCTAGAAAAGTCTAGATGATTCATTTAAAGCACGAAAAATACTCCAAAAATCTCAAAAATTCCAGGAAAATTCCCAGAGATAGATTGGGACATGAACAATCCAAATAAAACATTTGGAGCTCATGAAAAAGATTTTAGAGCCTTCTAATAAATAGAAATAGCTCAAGGAAAATGAGAATAAATTCCAGAAAAATCCGAAAAATTCTCGGGAGGGTTTGGTCAGCTTCTACGCATTTTAAAAACATTTTACACTCATGAACACCTATATGCTTCAGCATGTATGCAACACTCACATAATCATTTTATTTAATTTGGAAAATCAAACAATAGATTTTTATTATACTATATTTCCTGTAAATAAAATAAATGTTGAGAAATTTTTTAAAATTATGAGAAAATTGTTATTTAATTATTCTTTCTATTCACATCCTAAAATTGGAAATTTCAGGGTGTGACAAATCTCCCCCTTAAATGGAATGTCGTCCCGAGATTCTAAGAAAGAAGAAACTAGGAGTAGGTAGACAAACAAGAATATTGCTACTCAGGTAGGCAGGCGGTCATCCTCTTTTGTCTTCAGGGTGTAGGATCTTCAGTATTCACCTTTCTTGGTCGTCGAGGTCTTCATTAGAGTGAGCTAGATGGGATAATAGCAAGCATAAGGTGGGAAAGAAAGTAGAGAGATGTCTTCTGGCAGTAGCATTTGCTTGTTGGCATTGATGCAGGCTTCAATTTCTTCTTCTGAAGTCCTTCATTTGATCAGGTAAAGAGAAAGAGAGATAACAAGGATGTGGGAGGCACAAAAGAAAACCCCAACTAGGCAACTGATGTCATTGCATATATAAGACCCGCAACACACCAACACTCACTACAAAGAAACGAATCAATCAAGGTCATAAAACCAAGCATCATCATGCAAGCACTGAATTCCACCAATCAAGACACAGTTAAAGGAACGATGCTACATGTTGTTAATAGAGTCAAAGGGTATCCTCCTAACCATGAGCATAGCTTCACCGACCATTGATCATCTAGGGATGTTGGAATCAAAAGTTAAGGGGAATCCAAAGTAGCATTGTTTGAAAAGCAAGAAGAGGTACAATGGGCAAGATGGATACAAGATAGGTTAAAAGAATAAGGGTTGAGAGAGTAACAACAGCACCGATAAATCAAGGAGATGTATTGCATGAAACAGGTAAGATCAAGATCAAGGAGAGAGAAAATAAATAGACAAGGGTAGAGAATTTATCATTTGCAGAAGAATGGAGTGCAAATAAAAAGAGGTCAAGTCAGAAGGGTGAGTTATCAAGGAAAGTTAATGGTCAAGGAGTGAGAATATTCATCACAAAGCTCAAGAGAAAGGTAGTGATGAATTTTAGATCAAAGGAAACCTTAAGGAACGACCATTTCTATCTAGGCTTACGTCCTACAGTCGATACAGCTCTGATACCACTCTGTCACACCTGTTTTTTCAAAGAAAACCAAGTGCAGATCTATATGCATGCCAGGATCAAGTTTCATGCATATAGTTGACAAAAGTGAATAACAGAAACAATATCTCGTAAGAAAAAGAGAGATCATCAGAGTATTACGCTAAATCCTGGAAACGAAGGCTCCAACCATCACAGGCAAACGATTGGGAGTTGCGTACGCCTAGCACTAGCAACATCTTCATAGCAGCTTCCTCTTTCTGAGCAACATTGTTTATAGAAAGGGTGAGCACATGTCGTATTCAGCAAGTGTGGGAAAAGTATGAATGCAAAGGTTTATCAAGGAAAGGCTGACAGGTTGACTGCATTAAGCACTTTTAGTTGGTCAAATTTTATTAGCACCTGATTACTAATAAGGTATAAGTATACACCAACCCACAATTATCATAAAGAGATACGCCATAAGCATATGGCTAACATATCCATAACAACAATTTAAGTCCATCTTCAAGTTCAATTATCATGTGAGGGTCCAGGCCGCTCGTGACCATGAGCACGACTGATCGATCAGTTTATATACTCTGCAGAGGTGGCACATCTTTACCCACAAGTCGTGTTTCCCATGTCGCCCGGGTTTGCAAGGCCCTTAAACACTTCCTTTGGTGAGTGGCTAGGGATTCACTATGAGGCCTTTACAAAGTTTCCCCAGTGTGAAACAACCCGCGAAGGTTCCGAGTCATTGCAGAGTATAAAGTCCCCTAGTAGGTACCGTGTCTTAGCCAAGCCCAACTCCCTACTAGAGCGAGTCTATACCCCACTGGCGCTCCCCTTGCCCTTATCAGGTAAGGTCATACCAACACTAGAGTCCCTAATTAATTAGCCAAGGCAGAGCCATATGCCTTGTGGTTGCACTGTTGTCCTAGGTGGTCGCTCCATGTTCCGATTAAACATTGTGATCTTGTATTAACCAAGGATATATAGCATAAAAGTAAAACATGTTCATCATTGTTTTTATTCATTAGAACCACCATAACCCAAGGTATAGCAGCTAAGGAGAGCTACCCAACAGAAAGATAAAACCTAGGTTGACAAGGAATAGTGGTAATAAAGACTAGGATAAACCTTAATAGGACCCATCAATATTAATGCAAGCATATGCAGTGGTGATTAAACACAGTTATTGGGACAAAAGAACAAGGACACACTTGCCTTTAACCAGTGTAATGATATTTGCTCAGAATTCTTCATCTTCATGCTCTTCAAAGCTCTCGAACCATGTTCATTCTACTCGCATCAATCATCAGGCACAAGCATACAAAGCAAACAAACAAACTAAGAACAATGCACCAATCAAAGAAAAGCTTTAAAAGAACGTGCTAAAGGATAGGCTCGATTCTATGGATCAAAAAGATCTAGAGCTTGAAAGAAGATTAGCTCTACAAGAGGGACACACTGAGACAGAGCTTGATAAAGAACGACTAACGAACGATTTGCATATATAAACATGAAAGGCTATAAGCTTAGATTCGTTTTAACTAACAAAACATACTCTAAGTAGGAATTAAAGAAAGTTAAATTTTATTTACAAAACTAATGTAAAGAACTAGTCAAGTTTTAATTATAAAGATTCATATATGGATTATACCAATTAAACATTTAATTTAGAAAAGCTAAACTATATGAATCACCTAAACGTAAGTTTATGATTCAAGTAGATCATATTATTATTAAAAACATTATGGCATTGGCATTAATCAAATTAATATTTATTTATAAAACTGGTGTAAAAGCCTATTCAACTTTTAATTATGAAAGGTTAAATAAATATTAATCAAATTAACATTTGGTTTATGAAAAACCGGGTAAAAGATCTAATTAGATTTTATTTACAAAAGCACATGAAATAATCATTAATCAAATTAATTAGCAACTAAGCATGTGCAACCCAACATAAATAAAACCCAGGTTAACAAGGACATGGTAATCAACACTAGTCACACCTTAAGCATAGGGTCCCATCAATTTAATGCAAAGCAATAGAATAAATGATGAAATTAAAATGCAGTTGTATAGGAAAAAGGGCATGCATCAAGGACTTGCCTTCCACAAACTCTTGCTACTCAAACTCTTCAACGTCTTCAAAAGCTTGAACTTCAGCGAAAGCTCCAAACGGCACGTTCTCTACGCACCACACAATTGATACATACAAGCAAACAATAGAAACAAATAATAAACATGCACCAAACAGTAACAACAGAGCAAAACAACTGTGTAAAGCTATTCTACTCTTCGATACGATCGTTTGGACATAAAGAACGCTAAAAACGGAGCTAAAACGCATAATCTAGAGCTAAAACAAGATACAGGGGTCTATCTGCGAGAAAACTAAAGCTCCAGGGGCTTAACTGCTAAAAACCGGGGCCAAAAACATAATTAAACATGTAAACACAAGGGCTAACATGCAAAAACTAGGGCTATGGACCTCGGCTACAAAAACCAGGAAACCTAGGGTCTAAACCGTAAAGATTAGGACCTATCTGCAAGGATTTTTCAGAGGTGGGAGGACCGGCTTGTAAAATCTAAAAGAGCGGAGTTTTCTGCAAAACAACGGCGTCCACGCGGGGTTGACCGGTAACTCCGCATTTGACTGGGGTTCCGATCTAATCTCGGCCGTCCACTGGCGATCCGGCGGATCAGGACTCGCGCAGGCGACCGGCGGCGGCGCGGGCGATGGCGCGCGGCGGAGCAAGGCGGCGGGCTCGCCGGCGAAATGCAAATGCGCGATTCCGACAACAATTCGATGCTCGGACGGCACCGAAGCGAAGCGCGTGAGCAAGCAAACTCAACAGAGACACCGGGATGCGCACACAGGCGACAACGACGTCCCGCGGCTCGGCATGGCGGATGGCGGCGCAGAGCCAACTCCGACGAGCTCGTGCGCGGTACACAGGGCACAAGAGCGACCACCCGTGGCATCAGAGGCTTCCTCACCTCCACGCGGATCTTCGGAGCTGCTTCGTGTCGATGGAGGAGAGGCGGCGGCAGAGATCGACTCAGCGGCCGGTTCTAGGGTTTGGCGGAGCGGCGCGCACTGCGGGCTATGGTTTTGGGGGAAATGGGGAACGGTGCGGCGGCAGCTGCCTTTATATAGGCCGGGCGGCCTGCCTTCGCGTGCGGGCCACGCCTAGAAGGCGGCGCGCGCAGGCGCGGCTCAGATTCAGGCCTGAGTCCGGCATGGAGACGACGCCGCGGAAGGGATGACGGGCGGGGCCCGCCTGTCGGCGACCGGGCGAGCTGCGGGGTGAAGCTGGGCCGAGGTGGGCCGGGAAACGCTGCTGGGCTGCGCGCTGCTGAGGAAAGGGAAGGGGAAATGGCGGACTTGGAGGTAAACATGCCGAAACAACGAGAGGGAGGAGGAGGGAAAAGAGCTTTTCTATTTTTTTAAAACAACCTTTTGAACTTCAAACAAGATTTGAATTCAAACACAAATTTGAATTCCAGCACTCAAAAATAATGCACCAGCATGTATGCAACACTCAACTCCTATATTTATTTATTTTATTATTAAAAATTATTTAAATGCCTAGAAAAATTAAATAACTCCTTAAAATCCTTAAACAAAGACATAGTTGCTAACAAAATTTTAAATTTGAGAGAAAATTGTTTATTAATTTATTTTTCTTGTCACATCCTGAAATCGGAATTTTCAGGGTGTGACAAATCTACCCCCCTTAAAAGAATCTCATCCTCGAGATTCAGATGGATTTAGCAGGATAGAGAATACTGGGCTCCAAGCTCATGAGTGAAAGATAAGGGATTAAGATAATGAAGGACATACCAAACTGATTGGGTACTCTCTGAGGGATCCCTGCATTCATGTGATTCAGCTTCCCACACATATAGTTCTGCCTTCCTTTGCTCTGAGGGGTCTGATTCCCACTCCTCATCTGCTGACTCCACACTGGAGTATTCTGAACACTTCTCTGAGGACAATGGTTGGCAAAGTGACCAATCTCTCCACACTTGAAGCATGAATTGCCAACAGGAGTGTTAGGCACACCAGATCTCACTGGGGTTCCTGCAGGGATGTTTTGACTAGTCTGCTGATCATTGGGACGTGGAGTATGCGGAGTGGATTGCTATAACTGCTGAATGGGGTGCTTGAATGGTTGATTGTTACGATGCATCTGATTCTGGCCAGTATTACCACTCGGGCCTCCAAAGCGGAATGGCGCTCCCTGCTGTGGATCAAAACGTGGGCGGGTGATGTTCCCAGACTGTCCATAAGTAGTAGCCTTCCTCTTGAGATCTCCCAAATCCCTGCGCTTGTACTCTAAGCCTATGGCCCTGTCAATTAGCTCTTGGAAAGTAGGGAAAGTGTGGGACATCAGCTGGTACTGAAGCGGTCCAGCTAGCCCTTCCAGGAACAGCTCTTGCTTCTTCCTATCTTCATCAGTGTCCTCAGGAGCATAGCGTGATAGCTCAATAAATTTGTCCCTGAACTCAGTCACGGACATCCCTTCCTGCTTGAGAGCAAGGAACTCCTTTAGCTTCATGAGACCAGCAGGAATGTGGTGACTCCTGAAGTTAGTAGTAAACTCCTGCCAGGTAATTGCATTCTGATTGGCATGTGCGGCGACAAAAGCATCCCACCATGCCGCAGCTGATCCCTGAAGTCGCCCAGAAGCATAGAGGACTTTCTCTCTGTCATTGCATTGAGCTATAGTCAGCATCTTCTCAATGGTCTTCAACCAGTCCTCAGCTTCCAGTGGATCTGCTGCATGAGAGAACACCGGAGGCTGATGACTCATGAACACCCTGTGCCTGTTCACAGGAGCTTGCTGCTGAGCATGGGGTGGGTTGTTGCCTTGGGCTTGCAGATTAGCCACAGTGTTGGTCAAGTTCTGGGGTAGCTGGGTCTGGGCCTGCAGGAACTGCTGGAAAGCCGGATCCATTTGTGGTTGACGAGGTGCACTGCTGGAGCTACTGCTTCTCCTTTGGCGAACCACTGGGGTTTGATCAACTCCGGATCCTGACCTGGTTTTCACCATCTGAGCGTTAAGATCATTACTTTATATGTTTGCACTAAGAGTAAAACTCTGAAAGACAAGGCAGTAAAGACTTTCGATTCTGGACAGATTCTGTTTACTCCAAACAATAGGATGTAACTCTCCGTATGGGAATCCAAAAATTATGAAATTTTAACCAAAGAAGTATAATGAAATTACGGAACTATTCCAACTGGAATCACCTCAATCCAAGGACTATAGCTTTAGCTATGAAATAAACAAGATGTCTCAGTCAGCTGAGTTTACAGATTCTGATAGCTCCAAAGTTTCGGGTATATCTCTCTGTATATAACTCCTAAATTTCTGAAATTTTTACAGAGAACCATATATAAAGTTTCTGAACTTTTCCAATTGGATTTACTGCATTTGGAGTTCTGTAGCTCGAGATAAAAATAGAACAGTGCTGCTGACTCAGAGAACTTTGTGAGCAGATTGAGATTCACTAGATTATATTAGGGGTAAAGCATAGAGATTAGGAGGTTAGGACAAGAAAGATATGGATTGAGACAGAGATAAACCCAACTAGCACTTTACTAAAGAACCAATGTCATTGTGGTCATCACTCCACAATACATTGTACTCAAACAAAATTCCAACTCAAATATTAACACAAACTCAAGCATCCAAACACACCACTAGACTAAGCACACTTAAACGATCGTTTAGAAACTAACGATTACATAGATATTAAGCTTAGAACTCCTAGATCTTAAGGAAGCTCTTCAGTGTGGGCGTCTGGGGAGTTGTAGCGGGGCCTCTTTGGTGCTGGAGAGTGATGAGCTTCTATTCCTCCGTCTTGGATCACAGGGGGTTCCCTTCCCTCCAGAGTAGCTTCGAGCTGACGCTTCTGTACCTCTATTGCATAGATCCTCTGGTGGGCTGCGACAAGCATGTTGTTGGTGTTATCCAACACGGTGTTGATAGCAGCTAGCAACTCACGGAGGTTGTCCATGGTGGGGCTGTGGCCATTAGCTGACGCGATGAAGGTCTTGGCTCCACCACTAGCTCTGTAAGGGGTGTACAAGCTGCGAGTGCGTGCCAATTCAAAATGCTCCCTGTGAGAGAGAACATAGAGTGCTCTCCTAGCAGCTTCAGCAATCCCAGCTTCCATAGTATCTCTGGGAGCAACATCGTCGTGCCTGGATATCTCCATAGGTCCATAGTGCTGAACCCTCTTATAAACGATCACTGTTACCTCCCAGTGTGGCTCAAACCAAGGATGGGTCTACATCTCACACTGGTAGATTGGATCTTCACCATAGCTGTTGACACTTCTGAACGTCGATCACTTAAGAACAGATTTGGAATTCATCCTTAGTGTCAGTGCTAGAAGTGTCTGTTGGCATTTCCCAATGTCACAACTAACTGGCGCAAATTAGCGTGAACATTGAGAGTTGCCATAGGTTTAATCTAAACGATCATGAACGAATCCGCAAGTGCACAGATAAACCATTATAGCATTTCCCTAAGGAAGGAGAGTATTCCAAGGGTATCGAATCCGTGGAAGGCAATGGCGGATATCTTAGACTTATGCTTTTGCTCTGAATGTAAATCAAGAGATAGATACAGGGAACAACACACTCAAAGGCAGGGGTAAGATAAATGATATAAAAGGGGTAGTGTGACACACACACCCCAAATCTACCTCTACTCTAGCACACTACGGCTTAGGGGGAACATACGAGTTAGCTCTAGGTTCTAATGTACTAAACATACAAAGCTAGAAGATACAAGAGATAGGCATGAGTATTGCATGAGGGAGACATGGTTCAGCACCCAGGTACAAACGGGGAGCTAGCCCGCGACGACCAGCACTCTGCGAAACTAGACTTTAGACTCCTACAGCAGGTACCCCAACGCGGAGGTTAACCTAGGATCCAACAGGGCTGTCACCACCTGAGGACCGACCTCTCGTTATGGGGGGTATGCTCATAACTATCGTAGCCAGACAACCCAAGCACCATGCCTACGTTGCTGCTAGACTTCACCCGGCCCGGGCTATTGTGACCCAGGGTGAGAGCCACCAGAAGGCTGGTCAACTAGACCGAGTACCGTAGCTTGAACACAGACCCCATGCAACACTCTCATGCCATCTAACAAGATCTACTAAGGATAGACATACGAACAGATATGAACTCTCTTATGTCTAATCAACAAGATCAAAGGGTCGTGTTCGTGAAGAACACGAGCCTCTAACTTATGAACAAACACATAAGGAAGGAGTTTATCACCCTTCAAGTGGATCAAAAGGTAGTGTTCACGAAGAACACGAGCCTCTAAATGATGAACAGAGGATGAACTCAAGAACACATCAAGAATATGATCTACCATGACTTTATATGAAATAGCCGAATAACTGAAGTAGATCAAAGTCATACAAAGAAATAAAGATAAAAGAGAACTCATACCTAAACTTCCAAGAGGACTTGGAACCTGAAGAAGAGCTACTCTAGGCTACCCCCCTAGCCTTGGAAACTAAAAGTGAGAGGAGAATGAGAGAGTGGTGTGTGAGAAATGGGAGCCCCTCCCCTCCTATTTATAGAGGGAGACAAGGCTTGCTCGGACGCCCAAATGGCCCCTAAACACCCGGGAGTCAAGCAAGTGACCAATGAGCAACCAACACGTGGAAGGCCAAGATCAAAGGCCCCTAGGTCGGTTCGGCCGATCCTAGGATCGGTCGGCCCCCTAGGGTCGCCTTCTGGCCTGTGTTTTCTCTGGGTGGCTGCCCTGTGGGCCCTCTGATCCATCCCCGGTGCATGGCTTGATTTGGTATCCGAGGTGGGCCCTTTGATCCATGTGAAGTCCATGTGGCATCCTCTGATTCGTCGGTGAGTGCCTCCCCTGGATCGATGACGTGTCTTGCCATGTTTCCCTTGGTGGCAGCCACCTCCTCAGCTGAGTTGGCATGGTTGCTTCATAGGAGTGGAGTTTCCATCTCTTTTAAAGGGTAAATCACCTACATACAAATAATCTCCAAGGACAAGTGGAACTACATTATTCATACCTAAATGCTAGTAAATAATGCATATACCTCCATTTATGTGAGAATATTGATGGTTGGAAATGGTGAATTTCCACCGTCAACAAACTCCCCCAAGCTAACCTCTTGCTCGTCATGAAGCAAGACATTAGAGACTTAGGTTGGTTGATCAGGAGTTGCTACAATGTTGTATTCTCAACTTATGGCAAACATACAGCAAAGTACTCTACCAAGAGTTGAACAAGTTGGCAATGTTCTTACCTTTCGCCTGATACGTGGGGCATATAGCTTCACCTGCTTTGGGCGGTTGAGAGACAGAATGGTTATATAGCATGTGCACAATCACTCATACCTTGATCATCTTAGCAATCCGGAGGTTTTGCAAATTTTTCAAAAGAAAATCAGAGTTCCTCAAATGATACTCTCGGATCGCTCAAAGGTGTATGATTCCTCACCAAGGCATCAATGTTGCCTTTCTTCACATCCTACTCCTAAAAGGCTTTATGTGGAGCTGTAGGTAGGGAAGATGTGGCATACTTGTCCCTCATATATTGCTAAGTCAAAAACCGGATCCTTGGAAGAAACAAACATACATCCTGATCAAGATGTGCATATGTGTGTGAAGGATATGAACATGGCAAGGTGGATACTAGGCCCGGAAATGGGTGCTAGATATTGTCATGTTTTATATGAGGGAATGAGGGATTGATGGTAAGGTGGACACTAGCCCTGGAGTAGGTACTAGTTATTACCATCTATATGGTGGAACTCTTTCTCTTGCACATATCAATCCCTTTTCCTCCTTTGAAAATTTTTTCGAGATTTGGGCTAGCTCTTTTTATTTATTTTTGCCATGCTTTTCTTTCTCTCTCTTTTTTTTAGCTAGCCCTTTGTCTCTATTGGAGATATTCAGAGAGGGATAAATGATGCAAAGATACATAGAGTTTTATTTATGGAAGAATGCATAAGCAGTATGGAGTAAATGATGAATGCTTAACTTCCAGTGTAGAAGTTTAGCTTGAACGTGTACGTGATCTTGATCAGGGGAGTATGAGTTCTAACAAGGGTCACAACAATTTGACAAAGCTCAATGAGAGAACAAGCTGCATATGTGGAGGCTAAGAACTAGAATCTACATATGGCCTTGGATGGGGAATTCTCATCATTGAGGAACTCATCATGTTTTGATTTTTTTCAAAAAGGAAAACTCCGGATGTCAAGCATCACTAAGCACAAGATCATAGCACTCTATTCTACCATATCATGTCTCACAACAACTTAGGCAAGGATCATGCTTTCCGCTACCCACAGTTTTCAAGCTAAGGTTTGAACATACAAGCCAACAAACTCAAAACTTCGGTAGGATACAGAGTTGTAGGCAAGACATACGAGGAAAATAAACAGAGCAACTATTCATCATTTCAACCATAGAGGCAAAGCATTCTTACTAAGCATATCAAAGCAAACTAAGCAAACGATAATGATGAAAGCAAATAAATATTTTTGGTCTTTTTTATTTTGCAGATTTTTTTTTGGATTTTCATTTATGAGATATTCTGAAAATGAAGGAAGATACAAGTTACCTCAGGATGGGGGTCCTCCCCCAAGCTAGCTTCAGGCTCACTGCGGAGGAGGGTAGAAGAAACCCTGACTCGCGTAGTAGGCCCTCTGCGCCTCCATGTACTGCCGCTGATCTTGCTGCATGGCTGCTATCCTCTCACCAGCCTGACGCTGCCACACAGAGGTTGACTCGACGTGGGTGTTCAGCGTCTCCTCCAATCCCATGACCTGAATGGTGAGCTCTCCCATCTGCTGCGCGAGCTGAGCGTCGCGTGCAGAGGCGGAGGAGTGCCGTCGGAAGGACGAAGATGGAGGTGGACCACCTGAGCTGGAATTAGCAGGTGTGGCCCACTGAGCTCCACTCACGCTCGCCCAAGCCGTGCCACTCACACTCGGCTAGTAGGTGGGCTGGTCCCAACCAGGTGCATAACCAGGGGTAACCCCAGACATGTACCCCGCAGGGGCCCCTCCTACCACCAGTGGTGTAACAGGCTGTGGCTGAGGCTGTGGTGGTGGTGTCGGCTGTGACTGCTGCTGCTGCTGCATGTGTGCTCTCTTCGCCGCGCTCCTGGTGGACCTGCCTGAAACACTAGCACGACGGCTTTCTTCTTGTGTAACAAGGGGAATGGTTAGTGACTCCGAGTTATACAATCCAAACCCCGGGTTAGGTAACGGGATTTGGTTTGCATAGCCCAGGAAGAAGAAAGTCAAAGAATCATTTGGACCCCTCTTGAGTATATGCCCCTGGATCAAGTATGCCTCATCAATGAGAACTCGGGGCATCCCGATGAAGGGTACGGGATTCCCGCTAAGAACCCCGAGTCTGAGAGCAATACGAGTCACCAAAGCCGTACACTCAATAGGACCTATCATCTTGAAATTCGTCATCCACTGCCAAATCATTGCTTTAACGGGAGAGACCTTGATCTGGTTGACAGCAGCGTATAATAGCATCATCTCATCACTGCGCACAGGCCGAACATCCTCTCGTGGAAAGAGAGTAATGGCGAGCCACTTGTGCCACAGGCGGAGAGTGGGATGCACGATATCATTGCACTGAGGTACAAACTTGCCACTGTAAACAAGACCAGAGATATCTGCCCAAAAAGATTCCCGAACAAAACCCTCACAAGCTCGCTTCAAAGAGACAGCACAACGAGGACTAAAACCAAGAAGACGACTAAGATCCTTCCAAGAAAGATGATAATCGGTCCCGAAAAGACGAAACTCAACGCCATCCGGGGCTCGGCAAGAGAGCAAAGAAACTGGATGGTGAGGGGTCGAGAGCCAAGCTCTGTGACCGGCACAAACTCCTCCCAACCAAGAGCATTCCAAATAGAAGCGAACTCGAGATTCATACCTGTTTTCTCCATGAGAGCCGGGTTGAAGTCCCTAGTGTGGGCGAAGACTCGGTCCTTCAGGAGAGCATAGGCTTGCTGCTCTCGATCGCCCCGTAAGCTGAGGTAGGGGGTGTCGTCGACGACCTCCTCCGTGGCATGTGGCTCGGCTTGCTGCTCTGGCTCTTCTTCATAGTCCATCGTTGATAGGCTTAGCGTCGGTTCGGCGGGGGTGGATGCACTCGTGCTTGCCCACGAACGGGAGCGTGAGCGTGTCACCCTCCGGAGAGTGTTCGCCGCCCAATTCATGCTACCACAACAACAAGAAACAACAAGAGCAACTCGGTGATGGGTTAGTGAAATCGAATGTAGTTCTTACCGAGCTTGCTCCACCAATAGCAATATTTTCAGCAACACAATAGAGAGACCACTTGATGATCCAATCCTGAGCAAGAAATCCAAGAAAACCAAGAGAGCAAGGAGTAGAGAGGGGAGTGTGAATGAAATGAGTTGAATGGGTGAAGAACACCCCCTCTTCCCCTTCTATTTATAGGCAAATGCGCCGGGCACCCAGACATAGCCGTTGGGCAATGGCTAGGAGCCGTTGGAGCAAGGTGGGGCCCAGCAGCCGTTGGGCTGCTTCGGCCGAACCTGGGGTCGGCCGACCCCAGGCCGGGCCCACCTGCCCTCTGCCCTGGCCAGTGGCTCCCCAACGGCTAGCTGGGGGCCTGCCTGAGTGCCTTGGCCCAAATTCCCTCGAAATATTTTTCAAATGATTTTTCTTGAATTTTCAAACTCAGAATTGATTTTCAGAAATTTTATTTTGAAAAGGGAAAAAGGGCTAGATAAATCTAGCATGCAAATGCAGAGTTTTGGAAAATCAAATATGCAATTTTGGAAATGAAAATTTTGGAAAGGGAAATATGAGATAAATACCAGCTTTAACCTTTTTGGTAGAAAGGACCCATCATTTTTAGTCCGACGAGCGGGACTCTTCTCAGCGATCAATTCCATTCAGCACCCCACTCCTGAGAAGTAGAGGTTGGTGCCATCTCAATCTTCCGCCATTCTTTCCGAATTTTCTTTACCCTTCTTGACGGAGATTTCTTCCTTGGGGTGAAGGCTCCGTCATTCCCCCAAGCTGCTCAACACTATCTTGCACCAAATAGCATTGCTCTTCCTTGTCCTGAAACTTGAACTTCAGGTTCCTCTCCCCAATGCGGAAACGGATGATGCCGGATCCCACATTGATTCTAGCTCGGACATCACTGAGGAATGGTCGCCCAAGGATGAGCGGCATTCCTCCTTCATCATCCATATCAAGGACCACGAAATCCGTGAAGACATAAGAACTCTTGATTTTAACCAATAAGCTCTCAGTGACTCCTTCTGGATATCGGATCGTTGAATCGGCGAGTTGGATAGTCCGTGCTGTTGGAGAGAGAGCCGGATATCCCAGTTGCTCGAACATGGCCTTGGACATGAGATTAACACTTGCACCAAGGTCGTAGAGAGCATACCTGATCTTCTTGTAATAGATTGTGCATGTGATAGTTGGGTAGCCTGGGTCTTTCTTATGCAATACTGCTGATTCCTCCCATGGATCCAGGATTTGTTGAATGGGCTTTCCTGCATAGTCAGAGGCACGTGTCTTCCTAGGTGGCTTACCCCACCTGGTTGACACTACACTAACATTTTCACAAGAGGATACAGGTTGCCCCGGGATCCTCCCGTTATCAGGAGATGGAACCAAAGCAGCCAGCTGAGCCAACTGGGTTTCTAACATCTTGTTGAAACTCAGCTGACTCTTCTGAGCAGAAGAAAAACTATCAAGCTTAATATTGAGACTTTCCATAGTTTTATCAAGGGCAGCTAGCTTTTTGTTAATACCTTCATTAATCTTAGCTTGCCCAAACACAAGATCTCTCAAGGAAGGTTGGTTAGGATTGTAAGAATTACCTTGGTTACCTCCTTGATAATAAGGGCGTTGTTGATTCCACGATTGGCCTCCTTGTTGAGGTGAACGATAACCGTTGTTATTGCCATTCATGTACATCACTTCCTCCTGAGTTTCCGGACAATAGTTGCCTGAATGCCCAGTATTGCCACAGACTTCACAAGTCATGTGAGAGTCCATAGGCAGAGAAGTAGTGGCCATGGCAGCCTTCTCGCTGGTGTAGTCATCCAGTCTCTTCATAAGAAGATCCATCTTGGCAGTAATCATATCTGCTTCCTTGACAGTATGAGTACCCCTCGGTCGTGGTTGGAATCTTTCATCACTCCACCCTTGGTTGGAGACCATCTTCTCCATGAGCAATTTAGCATTGTCAACAGTACGTGAGAAGAATGCTCCTTGAGTAGCAGCATCAATATGGCCTCAGGCTGTCGGAGTCAACCCATTATAAAAACTTTGAAGAATGAGCCAATCTTCCATCCCATGATGAGGACAGGCCAGGACATATTCCTGAAGCCTCTCCCAAGCCTCTGGGATAGATTCACTTGCTGCTTGCTGAAAACCAGAAATCGTTCCACGAAGAGCATTGGTTTTACCCAATAGGAAGAACTTCTTGAGAAATGCCTGTGAACACTTGCTCCAAGTGTCAATAGATTCCCGGTTCGCGTAGAACCATTGCTTAGCCTTCCCCAAGAGGGAGAATGGAAATAGCCGTAGACGAACAGCATCCATATTTGCACCCCTGATGACGAAAGTGCTACACAGCTCTAGGAATTGCTGCAGATGAGCATTGGCATCCTCATTTGGCTTGCCACAGAATGGGCTAGCCTATACCATCGTGATTAGACCCGTCTTGATCTCAAAGGTTTCAGTCCCCATTGCCACATCAGGGCCTTGCAGCACCTGGTCAGCAGAAGGAGCTGAGTACTCACGAAGTGTCTTCTGGGCCATAGCGTTGGACGTGGATGGTACAAAGGAAGCTGGTTTGTCCTCCGGACGAGTACGACGAGGTGAGCCGAAATGAATTCGAGCTTTCCTCACAAGAGACTCGGGATCTTCAGTAAAATTCCCCGGTAGGTCGAAACCAGTCATACACTACCTGTCTTCATCATCCAAAGATAAAAGAAGACAATCAAGGTTAGCCTGCATTGAGGGTTGTCCTAACCTACTCAGAGTTTATAAACAGATGCAAAGCATAGTCAAGATAATCATGTGCCTTCCCCGGTAACGGCGCCAGAAATGCTTGTTGACACTTCTGAACGTCGATCACTTAAGAACAGATTTGGAATCCATCCTTAGTGTCAGCGCTAGAAGTGTCTGTTAGCATTTCCCAATGTCACAACTAACTGGCGCAAATTAGCGTGAACATTGAGAGTTGCCATAGGTTTAATCTAAATGATCATGAACGAATCCGCAAGCGCACAGAGAAACCATTGTAGCATTTCCCCAAGGAAGGAGAGTACTCCAAGGGTATCAAATCTGTGGAAGGCAATGGCGGATATCTTAGACTTATGCTTTTGCTCTGAATGTAAACCAAGAGATAGATATAGGGAACAACACACTCAAAGACAGGGGTAAGATAAATGATATAAAAGGGGTAGTGTGACACACACACCTCAAATCTACCTCTACTCTAGCACACTACGGCTTAGGGGGAACATACGAGTTAGCTCTAGGTTCTAATGTACTAAACATACAAAGCTAGAAGATACAAGAGATAGGCATGAGTATTGCATGAGGGAGACATGGTTCAGCACCCAGGTACAAACAGGGAGCTAGCCCGCGACGACCAGCACTCTGCGAAACTAGACTTTAGACTCCTACAGCAGGTACCCCAACGCGGAGGTTGCCCTAGGATCCAACAGGGCTGTCACCACCTGAGGACCGACCTCTCGTTACGGGGGGTATGCTCATAACTATCGTAGCCAGACAACCCAGGCACCATGCCTACGTTGCTGCTAGACTTCACCTGGCCCGGGCTATTGTGACCCAGGGTGAGAGCCACCAGAAGACTGGTCAACTAGACTGAGTACCGTAGCTTGAACACAGACCCCATGCAACACTCTCATGCCATCTAACAAGATCTACTAAGGCTAGACATACGAACAGATATGAACTCTCTTATGTCTAATCAACAAGATCAAAGGGTCGTGTTCGTGAAGAACACGAGCCTCTAACTTATGAACAAACACATAAGAAAGGAGTTTATCACCCTTCAAGTGGATCAAAAGGTAGTGTTCACGAAGAACACGAGCCTCTAAATGATGAACAGAGGATGAACTCAAGAACACATCAAGAATATGATCTACCATGACTTTATATGAAATAGCTGAATAACTGAAGTAGATCAAAGTCATACAAAGAAATAAAGATAAAAGAGAACTCATACCTAAACTTCCAAGAGGACTTGGAACCTGAAGAAGAGCTACTCTAGCCTACCCCCTAGCCTTGGAAACTAAAAGTGAGAGGAGAATGAGAGAGTGGTGTGTGAGAAATGGGAGCCCCTCCCCTCCTATTTATAGAGGGAGACAAGGCTTGTTCGGACGCCCAAATGGCCCCTAAACACCCGGGAGTGAAGCAAGTGACCAATGAGCAACCAACACGTGGAAGGCCAGGATCAAAGGCCCCTAGGTCGGTTCGGCCGATCCTAGGATCAGCCGGCCCCCTAGGGTCACCTCCTGGCCTGTGTTTTCTCTGGGTGGCTGCCCTGTGGGCCCTCTGATCCATCCCCGGTGCATGGCTTGATTTGGTGTCCGAGGTGGGCCCTTTGATCCATGTGAAGTCCATGTGGCATCCTCTGATTTGTCGGTGAGTGCCTCCCCTGGATCGATGACGTGTCTTGCCATGTTTCCCTTGGTGGTAGCCACCTCCTTAGCTGAGTTGGCATGGTTGCTTCATAGGAGTGGAGTTTCCATCTCTTTTAAAGGGTAAATCACCTACATACAAATAATCTCCAAGGACAAGTGGAACTACATTATTCATACCTAAATGCTAGTAAATAATGTATATGCCTCCATTTATGTGAGAATATTGATGGTTGGAAATGGTGAATTTCCACCGTCAACAATAGCCCAAATGGTACACTGTCCTCCTTAGATTGTCAGCCATTGAAATGCCTCTCTCATCCTTCTTGTACGAGCTCACTGTCCAGACTACTTCAGCTGGCTCTCTTTCTGCTTCAGCTTGTTCTTCCAGTTCCTCCACTGGGTCTTGATGGTCACCCTGATCAGCTTCTTGTGCCTGCTCTTCTTCCTCTTCTTCCGAAGCTACTTCTTCCGTCTCATCAGATTGGTATTGATAGTAGTCTTCTTGCAGCCTGTACTGAGGAACTGAGCTCTTTCGGGCAGTCTTCAGGCGTCGAACCATCTAGAGATAAAGAAGACAGGTGCCAAGTGAGACCAAAAGCAAGGGTGAGAAAGATAGCCAAAATCAAGGTAGCGAACCAAAAGATAGCTAAGGGTGAGATGAAAATCAAGGATGAGTATTATAGAATAGTTTTAAAGCAAGCTTAAAGAATATGTGGCTTCTAAAAGATTATAATCCTTAATTCCGACCATTACTAACTAGGCTAATGTCCTACAGTCAACACGGCTCTGGTACCACTTTGTCACACCCGAATTTAAAGGCAAATTCGAATGCTCATATTATATGTGTGCCAGGATCAAAGTTCACACATATAACGACGTAGTGAATACCAAAACACAATGTCATAACGTAAAGAGAGTATTAAACTTTATTATAGACCAAAATGTCTCATAAGCGGTCTAATTATTAACGAGTAGCAACGCAGCGGATAGGATCAACACCACAGGCAGTTGACTGGTGACACGCCCGCCTAGAAATCTTCAAAGTCTTCAGGGAAGTCTTCAAAGAGACCGTCTGAGCAGCAGTCCGAGTAGTGTAGTTGCAAGAAATAAATCAACAAGCGTGAACACATGTCGTACTCAACAAGGGAATGTAACTATAACAACATGCAAGGCTCTTTGGGTGGATGGCTGACATGGTTAAAGCGGTAAGCAATTTTAGTTGGTCAGATTTTATTAAGCAACTGATTACTAGCAGTGTAAGTGTATACCAACCCAGAGAAATTATAAATGCAACAAAATCAGGATGCAATGCACAAGATTAATTCATATTCCATAGTTTACCTATGTGAGGGTCCAGGCCGCTCCATGACCGAGAGCACGGCTAATCGATTAGATTTACACTCTGCAGAGGTTGTACACTTTACCCACAAGTCGTGTCCCCCTTGTATGCCTGGCTTAATTACTCCCTTAAACACTTCCGAGGTGAGTGGCATGGGTTTCACTACGAGGCCTTTACAAAGATTCCCTAGTATGAGATGCTCGCTAGGTTTCATGACAGCGCAATGCATAACCCTCTCTCAAGACTGCGAAGCTACCACAGAGCACATCAGCTTGAGGGTCGGGCTATACACCAACTACCGGCACCCCCTAACCCTTATCAGGTAAAGCATACTGCATACTAAAGTTTCTAATTAATTGGCCAAGACAGAGCCATTTGTCTTGTGGTTGCACCTGGTTCCTGGGTGGTTCTCCATGTTCCGATGAACAGGGGCAATCTTGCTTAATGAGGGTAAAGCATAAAGTAAATCAAATTCACTTTTGTGTTCAATTAAACCATCCTCAACCCGTAGTTAGCAACTAAGCATGTGTTACCCAACATAAATAAAACCCAGGTTAACAAGGACATGGTAATCAACACTAGTCACACCTTAAGCATAGGGTCCCATCAATTTAATGCAAAGCAATAGAATAAACGATGTAATTAAAATGCAGTTGTATAGGAAAAAGAGCATGTATCAAGGACTTGCCTTCCACAAACTCTTGCTGCTCAAACTCATCAACGTCTTCAAAAGCTTGAACTTCAGCAAAAGCTCCAAACGGCACGTTCTCTACGCACCACACAATTGATACATACAAGCAAACAATAGAAACAAATAATAAACATGCACCAAACAGTAACAACAGAGCAAAACAACTATGTAAAGCTATTCTACTCTTCGATACGATTGTTTGGACATAAAGAACGCTAAGAACGGAGCTAAAACGCATAATCTAGAGCTAAAACAAGATACAGGGGTCTATCTGCGAGAAAACTAAAGCTCCAGGGGCTTAACTGCTAAAAACCGGGGCCTAAAACATAATTAAACGTGTAAACACAAGGGTTAACGTGCAAAAACTAGGGCTATGGACCTTGGCTAAAAAAGCCAGGAAACCTAGGGTCTAAACCGTAAAGATTAGGACCTATCTGCAAGGATTTTTCAGAGGTGGGAGGACCGGCTTGTAAAATCTAAAAGAGCGGGGAGTTTTCTGCAAAACGACGGCGTCCACGCGGGGTTGACCGGTAACTCCGCGTTTGACTGGGGTTCCGATCTAATCTCGGCCGTCCACTGGCGATCCGGCGGATCAGGACTCGCGAGGCGGCCGGCGGCGGCGCGGGCGACGGCGCGCGGCGCAGCAAGGCGGCGGGCTCGCCGGCGAAATGCAAATGCGCGATTCCGACCACAATTCGATGTGCGGACGGCACCGAAGCTAAGCACGTGAGCAAGCGAACTCAACAGAGACACTGGGATGCGCACATAGGCGACAACGACGTCCCGCGGCTCGGCATGACGGACGGCGGCGCAGAGCCAACTCCGACGAGCTCGTGTGCGGTACACAGGGCACAAGAGCGACCACACGTGGCACCAGAGGCTTCCTCACCTCCACGCGGATCTCGAAGCTGCTTCGCGTCGATGGAGGAGAGGCGGCGGCGGAGATCGACTTGGCGGCCGGTTCTAGGGTTTGGTGGAGCGGCGCGCACTGCGGGCTATGGTTTAGGGGAAATGGGGAACGATGCGGCGGCGGCTGCCTTTATATAGGCCGGGTGGCCTGCCTTGGCGTGCAGGCCAGGCCTAGAAAGCGGTGCACGCAGGCGCGGCTCGAACTCAGGCCTGAGTCCGGCGTGGAGACGACACCGCGGAAGGGATGACGGGCGGGGCCCGCCTGTCAGCGACCTGGCGAGCTGCGGGGTGAAGCTGGGCCGAGGTGGGCCGGGAAACGCTGCTGGGCTGCGCACTGCTGAGGAAAGGGAAGGGAAAACGGTGGACCGAGCCAGAAGCTGAGGGGGATCCGGCGGACTTGGAGGTAAACAGGCCGAAACAAAGAGAGGGAGGAGGAGGGAAAAGAGCTTTTCTATTTTTTTTAAAACAACCTTTTGAACTTCAAACAAGATTTGAATTCAAACACAAATTTGAATTCCAGCACTCAAAAATAATGCACCAGCATGTATGCAACACTCAACTCCTATATTTATTTATTTATTACTAAAAATTATTTAAATGCCTAGAAAAATTAAATAACTCCTTAAAATCCTTAAGCAAAGACATAGTTGCTAACAAAATTTTAAAATTGAGAGAAAATTGTTTATTAATTTATTTTCTTGTCACATCCTGAAATCGGAAATTTTAGGGTGTGACACGGACAGTCCGCGACCCTCAGGCGGACAGTCCGTGACATGCGGACAGAGCAGAAACAGCACGACCCCGCGAGGTCAACTCTCCAAATCAATCACCGGATCTCCCAAACGGCTAGAGCTCTTGAGACAAGATTTGGGGGAGATGAGAAGCGTCACAAGAGGAAGCTATGCCCCAAAAATCTCAACCTCTAACTCCCTATTTCGCCGAATCGCGGATCACACGAACCAAACCAAGAACTCGGGCTCCGACCAAAAACGCACGAATCGAAGGTGTTTCCCGGCGTTTGAGGGGTCAAGATCACACACAAAGATACGCAAGGCATCCACCCAAGATCCCCTCAATAAAATCCGAGAGAAAACGTCCTCAAATCCATGAATCGAGCGAAGAACGAAGCACCCCAAAAATAGCTCCGAAAAAGACACAAAAATCACAAAGAGCTAGGAGATCACCGCAACGCCGAATGCTTCCATACATCCAGAGGTCAGAGTCTATACAAGAATCTAGCCTAAGGAAAGCAGAGGAAAAGAAGTAGTCCAGAGCGATCTACTAGGGGAGGAAACCCTAGAGTCCAAGAGAGAGAGATGTCATCCACCTCTCCGCTATTTATACGAAGTTCACCGGAGGAGGTAAATAACCACACTACCCCTACAACTTGAATTGAAGATACAACCCCACAGGGGAATTTTGGTCAAGTCTTCATCGAGCGGACACGCTTCCACCATGGCCTTGCTTAGCATCAACACAAGCCACGCGATCACGCCACATGCCCCCCGCCTCGAAGCTTCCCGAAGCTCCCGGATCACCATCTCCGTGGCATCGGGCCTCCGGACTTGGTTTTGCGGCCCAAACCAAGAAACCGTTCACCGATCGTTTTGTGGGCAAACCAACAAACCCCGCGTGCAAGCTTCGGCCTCGATCCGCTACCTTGCACCGTTCCATGTTCACGACTTCAGCCCGGTAGTCTTGCACCGCACGGCTCGCACTTGACCCCATCGGCCACCGGGTCCATCGAACCAAGCCTACTTGCCTCTCCATCACCCGGAGGCTGCCACGGCTAAGACCTTTCGCGCTTGTTCTTCACCTGCACCGACATGAGTCAAACCGCAACCTGTACCTGCACACTTAGCCAAGCATCAGTCCACACAACGTTGTTAATAACTCATCACTAAGGAGCGACCCTCCACTGGTCTTCGGACACACCTAGTCCTCAATCTCCCCCTTGATGAGTGCATTGACAACACCCATAGTAACCATCATAGAGAAAAAGAAAAAAAAAACAGCCACGAACACAAACCTTCAACAAGTGATCTAAAGCCAAAGAACAAGCAAAAAACACGATCACTTGCCAGACCAAGTCTCGGCCCCCTAAGGCAAGGGCAATGGCTCAACACAGCCGAGACAAAACAAAGCTCACAAGGAGCACACCACAAAGCACAAAACTCAGACAAACCAAAGGAGCTCCCCTTGCACATAAGCAAAATCCTCCTAAGCAAATGCAACCTCTTTTCTCAAATTTTCTCCCCACATGCAAGAATCTCACAAAAGCATACAAACTCTCCCCAAATTCTCATACACATTCTCCCCCTTGTTGACAATGCATGAATCAAGATATCATGAAGCTCTCCCCCTTGTTTTCATGAAAAATGCATGTCAATGCATATACAATCTACCAAGCTTCTCAAATATACTAAGAGCACAACAAAATGCTACAAATGAGATATAGAGCAAGCAAAGTAGATGTGGTGTAGTTAGCACATTGCCATCAAGAAGGTAGAGACATATAAGCATGTGACATGGCCAAAATTAATTTTAAGCAATTTTCACAAAGAAACATTCATCTCATGAGCAAGGCCCTATCCATGGCAATTTGAGCAAAAATAAACTAGACCATCCAAAGCTCATACAAGATCACAAGTTCTCATCACAAGATCATGGCAAACGCCCATAAGCTACCAAATGTCATGTCAAAGCCACTGAGTCATGTGTCTACTTCTTAAAATGAGACTTCTCATGGTAGACATCATGCAACGGTTTAGCACCCAAGATATATACATCAAAATATAAAGACATGATTTAGAGCTCATTTTTCAAGCATAAGGCAATTCATACACCAATTTCATTTTCAAGTTAAACATGGTACATGAAATGCCTTTGTGGCAAAAAGAAGCTTATGCTCCTCCACAAGTGAACATATGGGCTAAACATTTACCATGACAAATGGGTCTTTGACCCGAAGCAAAGAGAACATGATACTCAAGCACAAACTAAACATGATATAGCCATTTGAGCACAAATTGAGCATAGACAAGTATCTACTCATGAGTGAAGCATTTTTAGCATTTTCACAAAAAGGAAGCTATCTCAACATAAATATATGGCAAAACCATCAAGAGCATAGCATTCACATTACCATTCCCAAAGCATATACATAGCTCACATATAGCACATCATAGTGATCAAAATATATAAGAGAAGCTCATCCTCGCACAAGTGATTCCAAAGATGGCTATCCTACCAGGTTTTGTACAGAAATGTAAAATGCATGTATGGAATACAACAAATGATACATATATCACATATATACATGAGAAACTCCAAGACCCAGCTAGAAAGGAAAACACACTCCAAGTTCACCTCGCAAGCGTGTGAAGGTAACTTGGTCAAGTGGTTTAGTGAATATGTCGGCTAGCTGATCTTGGGTAGGTACATAGGACAAGGATATGTTCCCTTTCTCAATATTGTCCCTCAGAAAGTGGTATCTCACTTCGATGTGTTTAGTCTTGGAGTGAAGAACTGGGTTTTTGGCTACACTTATGGCACTGTGAGGACCAGGTGTGTCCGAGGACCAGTGGAGGGTCGCTCCTTAGTGATGAGTGATTGACAACATTATGTGGACTGATGCTTAGCTAAGTGTGTAGGTATAGGTTGCGGCTTGACTCGTGTCAGTGCAGGTGAACAACAAGCGTGAAAGGCCTTAGCTGTGGCGGCCTCCGGGTGATGGAGTGGCAAGTAGGCTTGGTTCGATGGACCCGGTGGCCGATGGGGTCAGGTGCGAGCCGTGCGGTGCAAGACTGGCGGGCTGAAGTTGTGAACATGGGCCGGTGCAAGGTAGTGGATGGAGCCCGAAGCTTGCACGTGGGGTTTGTTGGTTTGCCCACAAAACCATCGGTGGACGGTTTCTTGGTTTGGGCCTCAAAACCAAGCTCGGAGGCCCGAGGTGACGGAGACGGTGATCCGGGAGCTTCGGGAAGCTTCGAGGCGGAGGGCACGTGGCGTGATCACGGGGTTTGCGTCGAGGTGAAGCGAAGCCGCGGTGGAAGCGTGTCCGTCTGATGAAGACTTGACCAAAATGCCCCTGAGGGATTGTATCTTCCTTTCATGCAGTAGGGGTAACGTGGTCATTTACCTCCCTCTGATGGACTTCGTATAAATAGCGGAGAGGTGGATGGCATATCTCTCTCTTGCTTTCTAGGGCTTTCTCCCCCGGTAGATTTCTCTGGACTGCTTCGTTTTCCTCTGGATTCCTTAGGCTAGACTCTTGTACAGACTCTGTCCTCTGGATGTATGGAAGCATTCGGCATCCTGGTGATCTCCTAGTCCTTTGTGATTTTCGTGTCATTTTTGGGGCTATTTTTGGGAGTTTTCGTTCTTCGCTCGATTCGTGAGTTTGGAGGCGTTTCTTCACGGATTTCTTTGAGGGGATTATGGGTGGATGCCTTGCGCATGTTTGTGTATGATCTTGACCCCTCAAACGCCGTGCAGAACCTTCGATTCGTGAGTTTTCGGCGGAAGTTCGTGTTCTTGGTGGAGTTCGTGTGATCCGCGATTCCCGACGATTTAGTGGCATAGAGGACGAGATTTTTGGGGCATAGCTTCCTCTTGTGTTGCTTATCTTCTACCCCAAGTCTTGTCTCAAGAGCTTTTGGCGTTTGGGAGATCCGATGATGGATTTGGAGAGTTGACTTCGCGAGCTCGAGCTCGAGCAGTTCTGTCCGGGGCTAGCGGACAGTCCGCAGGGAGCCCGCGGATAGTCCGCACGTCTGTGTTCGTCGCGTCTTCATCGTCTGTTCTTGCGAACTCGTGTTTCGCTCCGTCGTGGCCCTAGGGTTTTGTTGCAACTGGTTTGCAGACAGTCCGCGTGTCACTCACGGACGGTCCGCGTGGTGAAGGTCTGTTTGGGGTTTTTGTCTAGGGTTTCCAGAGGGTTGGCGGACAGTCCGCCCAGGCCTCACGAACAGTCCGCCCAGGCCTCACGGACAGTCCGCGACACTGGCGGACGGTCCGCGTGACCTCGACGGACGGTCCCAATTTCGGTCGGCAGCTCTAGTGGTTCTGTTGTTCATTTCGGACAGTCCGGGCCGTACCCACGGATAGTCCGCCGTACACTAGCGGACAGTCCGTCAGTACTAGCCGGACGGTCCGCACTGGTCGTTTCCAGAATTGACCGAGTGCTTTGATTCTTGTCCGGTGCTTCCGCTCTTTGCTCCTAGGCTTCTTGGTTGATCTTCTTGGCTTGTGTGTGCCTTGTTTGGAGCTTCCTTTGTGTGCACGGATTCGTGGAGTGGCAGTCGTGGTGTAGGCCGAGTTCGACGTTAGGGAAGAATTTTTATCGGCTCCCATTCACACCCCCCTCTCTGGTCGCCCGTTTCGGTCCTTCAATTGGTATCAGAGCCGGTTACGGATCTTTTTGATTCTAACCAGTCTAAGATCCAAAGATGGGCGATTACGGCAAGAGGTCGGGTCCTCCGCACTTCGATGGCAAGAATTACCCGATGTGAGAGAGGCGCATGGGCACGTTTTTACGAGGGAAGGGAACTTTTATTTGGGAGGTCACTCAAAATGATCAATATGTCATCCCAGATAGTTTTTTGCTTCCAGGATCGCGGGACATGTTTGAGGCCAACAGCAAGGCCATTGATTACTTGTTCCGTGCTCTTTGTGTCTCGGAGTTCGAGTGAGTGTACGGAGAGAATGTGGCCGGAAAGATTTGGCTCAAGTTGAGGAATGCTCATGTTGGCAATGCCCAAGTGCAAGCCCGCATGTTTTCCACTTACCGGAGAGACTACGAGAACTTCACTCATCTCCCCGGTGAGTCGACCGATGCTATGTTTCAGTGCTTCACGAGCATAATCAACAACATGAGGGCCAATGTGACAGTGCTCCCATACACGGACCATGATCAAGCTATCAAGCTTTTGCATGCCCAGGATCGGTCTGTGTGGAGTGCCAAGGTCGAGGCCATTGAGGAGTCGAGCGTGTATGATACGCTGACGTTGGATGAGCTGTTTTCCAAGCTCAGGTCTTCAGATGTTGATCGTGGCTTGAGAGCCAAGAGCGAGAGCCCCACTGATCCTCATAGTTTGGCTCTTGTCTCGAGATCACGGTCTAATGCTAACTCTGGTGGTTTCTCTTTGTCTTGTCTTGTGTCTTTGCCAGATGAGGACTTTGAGGTGCTGAGCGAGGACGATCTCACATTGTTGAGCAAGAGGTTTGGGCGCATGTACGAGAACCGCAAGAATGCAAGGCAGAGCTCGGGGATGTGCTATCAGTGCGGGAAGCACGGGCACTTCATCGCCGAATGTCGTGAAGCCATGGAGATTAAGAACGACTACAAGGGTAAGCCCAAGCACGACTACAACAAGCACCGCTCCCGGAACAACTACAAGGACAAGCACAAGGACAAGGGCGAGAGAAGGCACAAGAAGGGTGGCGGGTACAAGAAGAAGACCGCTCGAGCGATGGTGGCCGGAGCGAGCGACATCGACTCGACATCAAGTGATGCTTCATCTGACTCGAGCAGTGAGGAAGAGCAACAGAAGCGCAAGGACAAGCGGCACACGGGCAAGAACTTCACCGGCCTAAGCTTCGTCGCACAAGGAGGCTTTTGCGGCATGGCGCACTCCAAGAAGGGTGGGAAGCACAGCTCGGATTCGAACTCCGATTCTGATGATGAGGTACGACAAGATCCCAACTTCTTGCTAGAGGAGAATACTAGGCTCAATGAGTTGCTTGATAACCGTGATGATGTGCTTAGAAAGACCAACAAGGAGAAGAGGTAATTTAGGTCTCTGTTGGGTGATGCTAAGGACAAGGTAGCTGAGCTTGAATCCTTGCTTGTGGATGCTAGAAATGAGATAGTGGCTTTGAAATCTGCTCCTGTGGTGTCTGAGGAAATTGATTGTGGTGATTGCTCAATTTTTCTTGCTGATTTGACTGCTCTCAAGGAGAAGCATGCCTCTACTTTGGAGGAACTAGATGTGGTTAGGATTGAATGTGATGAGCTGAAGTCTAGGCCAGCTTTACTAGGTGCTTGTACCTCATGCCCTGTCTTGCATGCTAGGCTAGATGAATCTCACACGAAGATAGTTTCTCTTGAGGCGGCATTGAAAGCTCCTCTTCGTACATCTTGTTCAACCTGTGAAATGCATGCTTTGAAAAACATGGAACTTGCACACTATGTTGATTGTCTGCAGGATGAAAATGATGAACTTAGGAAGTTTATGAGTTGGCTGTCTGGGCATGAGCCACAATTGAGTTTGATGTTGGCTCAGTTCAAGAGGTTTGATGGTCAGGCGTTGGGGGCTGACAAGTGTGGTGAGAAGAGTGGTGAGGGAGAAGAGAAAGCCGGAGAGACACCTACACCATCCCACACCGTACCCATGAACAAATATGCACCCGAACCAAACCACCTGAGAAACAAGCTTGACACAACACCAGACCCACCAGTGTTCCCCCGAAAACAGAGAATTACCAGAAACCCATCAAGTTTGTGAGCAACCTGGGTAATGTCTTTGAGGGGAAGTCAGGAGAGAAAGCGGTTGAGAAGCCCACAGAAAAGCCAGTGCCAATCCGATTCCATTGTGAGTATTGTGGGAGGGATGGGTATAAGGATGAGTTCTGTTTTCGGAGAAAGAGGGATGAGAGGTTTGCTAGGGAGATGGCAAACAAGGATAGGTACCACCTTGCTCGTGGTGTGCCTGAGCCTCGTAGAGGGCCTCTACCTAGGGGTGATGTGTTTGTGAGGACAGTTCCCACTCGTGGAGGTAGAGGTGGAGGTGTGTTCCCTCAGAGAGACAGGCGTGTTGGGTTTGGGCGTGGTGAGTTGTCTCGACGTGCTCCTTCTCGTGACCGTTACGAGTTTGGGAGGCACGATCGGAGCTTTGGGTCTCAGATGGACTACGGGCCACGTTTTCCTCCTCGTGGTGCGTGTACTCCTCTAGTGAGATGTGACAGGTCTTTTGGTGGTAGGCGTGAGAGGGCTCCGCCTCGGGGTGTTGGTAGAATGGACTTTGCTAACCCTTCTTTTGAGCAAATGGCTCAACACTGGTTTGAATTGTTTGGAACTAACCCCAGTGTTGAGTCGCTTGCTCATTCTTGTTCTCGTTTTTTATTACAGGTGGGAGGCTTGGAGAACTTTTGGTTGATCGACTCCGGTTGCTCACGACACATGACCGGAGATCGTGGGTGGTTCTCCAGCCTCACCCCGGTGAGTACGAGGGAGTACATCACTTTCGGGGACAATGGGAGAGGACGAGTACTTGCTGAAGGTATGGTGAAGGTGAGTAGCAAGGTGACCTTAAGAAGTGTGGCCCTGGTCAAGTCACTTGGTTTTAACCTGTTGTCAGTATCTCAATTACTTGACGAGGGTTTTGAGGTTCGTTTCAAGTTTGGTGCTTCTCGTGTGCTTGATTCTCGAGGCGATCTTGTCTATACGATCGTCCCTGAGGGTCAAATCTTTCGTGCCGATTTTTACCAGTCTGTTGGTCCTCCTCGATGCTTTGTTGCTGGCGTTTCGGCCGAGCTTTGGAAATGGCATAGGAGGTTGGGATACTTGAGCTTTGAGTTGCTTTCCCGCTTGAGTGGTCTTGATCTTGTCCGAGAATTGCCTAAGTTGAAATTCGAGAAGGATTTGGTTTGTGCTTCTTGTCGGCATGGAAAGATGGTTGCCGCTTCTCATGCCCCTCTGACAGCTGTCATGACCGAGCGACCTTGTGAGCTGTTGCACATGGATTTGGTTGGGCCAGCTCGTGTTCGCTCTGCGGGTGGGAAGTGGTATGCTCTTGTGGTTGTTGATGATTTTTCGAGGTACTCTTGGGTTTTCTTTCTAGAGGATAAGAGCGAGACATTTGGCTTTGTTCGAGACTTGATCTTGAGGTTGAAGAATGAGAGACATGGTGATGCCATTCGAGCTATACGCAGTGACAATGGCACGGAGTTTAAGAACTTTCATTTCGATGCCTTTTGCAATGATCTTGGTCTTGATCATAAGTACTCTTCTCCATACGTCGCTTGCCAGAATGGCGTAGTGGAGAGGAAGAACCGGACCCTTTGTGAGATGGCCAGGATGATGCTTGATGAGCATAGGACTCCTAGGCGTTTCTGGGCCGAGGCCGTCAATACCGCTTGCTATGTCCCAAATCGCATTTTCCTTCGTGCTTTCAAGAAGAAGACCTCTTATGAGCTGATGCATGGCGGACAACCCAAGGTGAGTCACTTTAGAGCCTTTGGATGCAAGTGTTTCATTCTGAAGAAGGGCAAGTTGGATAAGTTTGAGTCTAGATGTTCGGATGGTATCTTTCTCGGTTATGCTATTCATTCTAGAGCATATCGTGTGCTTAACCTTGACACTAACCGAATCATGGAGACTTGCAAGGTTACCTTCGACAAGACACAACCATGTAGCTCTTCTGCTTTTGAGTGTGCAGGTGACGAGGAGATCGGTGCCAGGATCTTTGAGGATGAGAAGGATGGAGATGGAGACGAGGATGATGATGATGGTGGTGCTCCCGCGGCTGATCGTGTACACTCTACTTCCACTACTATGACGACGATCGAGGATGGACCATCCCCTACACCCACTACGACTGAGGCTGTTCGAGTGGAGGCTGCTGCTGTGGAGGAGGTTGTGTCCAGGCGAGAGGCTCCGCGGTGGGTACAAGTTGATCACCCACCGACGACGATCATTGGCGACCTTCATGAACGCACTACACGGTCGAGGTCAAGGAATTCCTCTCATTTCGCTCACTCTGCTTTTGTCGTGTCGTTTGAGCCCAAAGATATTGAACACGCTTTGTCTGACGAGAATTGGGTGAATTCCATGCATGAGGAGTTGAAGAACTTTGAGAGAAACCAAGTCTGGATGTTAGTCGATCCACCGCCAAATTGTCGTCCCATAGGAACCAAGTGGGTGTGGAAGAACAAAGAGGGTGAGAATGGGATGGTTGTGAGAAACAAGTCGATGTTGGTGGTGTAGGGTTTCAATCAGAACAAGGGGATAGATTATGAGGAGACATTTGCTCCTGTGGCCCATTTGGAGGCAATTAGGATCCTTCTAGCCTTTGCCATGGCTAAAGGGTTCAAGTTGTACCAAATGGATGTCAAGAGTGCTTTCTTGAATGGGGTGATAGAGGAAGAAGTGTATGTGAGGCAACCCCCGGGGTTTGAGAGCGAGGGATACCCACACCATGTATACAAACTCCAGAGAGCGCTCTATGCATTGAAACAGGCACCTAGAGCTTGGTATGGCAGGTTGAGAGGGTTTTTGCTGAGTAAGGGGTTTGTGATGGGCACAGTTGATAAGACCATGTTTCTCCTTAAGCATGGGAATGACCTGTTGATTGTTCAGATATACGTGGATGACATTATCTTTGGTGGCTCTTCTCATGATCTTGTTGCCAGATTTGCAGATGACATGAGCAGGGAATTTGAGATGTCTATGATGGGCGAGCTATAGTTTTTCTTGGCCCTCCAGATCAAGCAGTGCAGGGACAGGACGTTTGTACATCAGGCGAAGTACACCAGGGACATGGCGAAGAAGTTTGGCATGAACGACACCAAGCCGCTGACTACACCGATGAGTACGACTACGGCTTTGGACGCGGACGAGGACGGCGAACCCGTGGACCAGAAGGAGTACCGGAGTATGATCGGCTCCCTCCTCTACTTGACGGCGACGAGGCCGGACATACAGTTCAGTGTGTGTCTATGCGCTCATTTTCAGGCTTCACCGAGGACTTCACATCGGCAGGCCGTCAAGCGGATCTTCAGGTACTTGAACTACACTCCTGAGTTTGGTCTTTGGTATTCTGCCTCCTCGACACTCAGACTTCACGGTTACTCCGATGCTGATTTTGCTGGGTGTCGATTGGATCGCAAGAGTACTTCTGGGTGTTATCAGTTCCTTGGTTCTTCTTTGGTCTCTTGGTCATCTCGCAAGCAATCCAGTGTAGCCCAGTCCACTACAGAGGCCAAGTACGTAGCTGCTGCTAGTTGCTGTTCCCAGCTGCTTTGGATGACATATACCATGAGTGATTTTGGTGAGGAGTGCTCCCAGGTTCCACTTTTCTGTGATAGAACCAGTGCCATAAGCGAAGCCAAAAATGTTGTCCTCCACTCCAAAACGAAACGCATAGAAGTGAGGTACCACTTCCTGAGGGACAATGTTGAGAAGGGAAACATATCTTTGTCCTATGTCCCTACCCAAGACCAGCTAGCTGACATTTTCACCAAACCGCTTGATCAAGTCACTTTCACTCGCTTGCGGGGTGAACTTGGTGTTTGCTTTCCTTTCTAGCTGAGTCTTGGAGCTTCTCATATATATATGTGCCATATGTTCATTTTATTGCATTGCATTCATGCATTTTCCTTTTTGTACAAAAATCTGGTAGGATAGCCATCTTTGGATCACTTGTGCTAGGAATGAGCTTCTCTTATATACATTGATCACCGATGTGCTATATTTGTGATATATGTGCATGTTGAGTAATTTGTGGATGTGAATGCTATGCTCTTGATGGTTTTGCCATATATTTGTGTTGAGATAGCTTTCTTTTGATGAAAATACTAAAATTGTGTCTCTCATGAGTAGATGCTTGTCTATGCTCAATTTGTGCCTAAATGCCTATATCATGTTTAGTCTGTGCTTGAGAATCATGTTCCCTTTGCTTGGGGTCAAAGACCTTTTGTCATTGTAAATGTTTAGCCCTTTTGCTTGCTTGGGGAGGAGCATAAGCTTCTTTTTGCCGCAAAGGCACTTCATGTACCATGTTTAATCTTGAAAATGAAATTGGTGTGTGAATTGCCTTATGCTTGAAAAATGAGCTCCTAAATCATGTTTTTATGCTTTGATATTCATATCTTGGGTGCTAAACCGTAGCATACTTGTCTACCATGAGAAGTCTCATTTTAAGAAGTAGACACATAGCTCGGTGCTTTAACATGACTTGAGTAGTGTGTGGGCGTTTATAATGATCTTGTGATGAGAATTTGTGATCTTGCATAAACTTTGGATGATCTGGTGTGTTTATGTTCAAATTGGTGTAGAGAGAGTCTTGCTCATGAGATGACTATATCTTTGTGAAAATTGCTTGAAAATTGCTTTTAGCCATGTCACATGCTTATATGTCTCTACCTTCTTGATGGCAATGTGCTACATACACCATATCTACTTTGCTTGCTCTATATCTCATGTGTAGCATTTTGTTGTGCTCCTTGTATATTTGAGAAGCTTTGACATGTATTTTTCATGAAAACAAGGGGAAGAGTTTCATATACCTTTATTCATGCATTGTCAACAAGGGGGAGAATTTGGTATGATATGGGGAGAATTTTCATGCATTGGGAGATTTTGTGGAAAATTGGAATGCATTTGTGAGATGTTGCATGTGAGGAGAAAAATTGAGAAGAAGAGGTTGCATTTGCTCAGGGGGAGTTGCATATGTGCAGGGGGAGCTCCTTTGGTTTTCCTGAGTTTTGTGCTTTGTGTTGTGCTCCTTGAGAGCTTTGTTTTGTCTCGGTTGTGTCGAGCCGTTGCCCTTGTCTTAGGGGGCCGAGACTTGGATTGGCGGGTGATCTTGTTTTCACTTGTTCTATGGCTTTGGATCACTTGCTTGGGAGGTTTGTGTTCGTGGTTGTTTTTCCTTTCTTTTTCTCTATGTGATTACTATGGGTGTTGTCAATGCACTCATCAAGGGGGAGATTGAGGACCAGGTGTGTCCGAGGACTAGTGGAGGGTCGCTCCTTAGTGATGAGTGATTGACAACGTTGTGTGGACTGATGCTTGGCTAAGTGTGCAGGTACAGGTTGCGGCTTGACTCGTGTCGGTGCAAGTGAAGAACAAGTGTGAAAGGCCTTAGCCGTGGCGGCCTCCGGGTGATGGAGTGGCAAGTAGGCTTGGTTCGATGGACCCGGTGGCCGATGGGGTCAAGTGCGAGCCGTGCGGTGCAAGACTGGCGGGCTGAAGTCGTGAACATGGGCCGGTGCAAGGTAGCGGATGGAGCCCGAAGCTTGCATGCGGGGTTTGTTGGTTTGCCCACAAAACCATCAGTGGACGGTTTCTTGGTTTGGGCCTCAATACCAAGCCCGGAGGCCCAAGGCGATGGAGACGGTGATTCGGGAGCTTCGGGAAGCTTCGAGGCGAAGGGCACGTGGCGTGATCGCGGGGTTTGCGTCGAGGTGAAGCGAAGCCGCGGTGTAAGCGTGTCCGTCCGATGAAGACTTGACCAAAATGCCCCTGAGGGATTGTATCTTCCTTTCATGCAGTAGGGGTAGCGTGGTCATTTACCTCCCTCCGATAGACTTCGTATAAATAGCGGAGAGGTGGATGGCATCTCTCTCTCTCTTGCTTTCTAGGGCTTTCTCCCCCGGTAGATTTCTCTGGACTGCTTCGTTTTCCTCTGGATTCCTTAGGCTGGACTCTTGTACAGACTCTGTCCTCTGGATGTATAGAAGAATTCGGCGTCTCGGTGATCTCCTAGTCCTTTGTGATCTTCGTGTCATTTTTGGGGCTATTTTTGGGAGTTTTCGTTCTTCGCTCGATTCGTGAGTTTGGAGGCGTTTCTTCACATATTTCTTCGAGGGGATCATGGGTGAATGCCTTGCGCTTGTTTGTGTATGATCTTGACCCCTCAAACGCCGTGTAGAACCTTCGATTCGTGAGTTTTCAGCGGAAGTTCATGTTCTTGGTGGAGTTCGTGTGATCTGCGATTCCCGACGATTTAGTGGCTTAGAGGACGAGATTTTTGGGGCATAGCTTCCTCTTGTGTTGCTTATCTTCTACACCAAGTCTTGTCTCAAGAGCTTTTGGCGTTTGGGAGATCCGGTGATGGATTTGGAGAGTTGACTTCGCGGGCTCGAGCTCGAGCAGTTCTGTCCGGGGCTAGCGGACAGTCCGCGCGTCCGTGTTCGTCGTGTGTTCTTCGTCTGTTCTTGCGAACTCGTGTTTCGATCCGTCGTGGCCCTAGGGTTTTGTTGCAAGTGGTTTGCGGACAGTCCGCGTGTCACTCACGGACGGTCCGCGTGGTGAAGGTTTGTCTGGGGTTTCCAGAGGGTTGGCGGACAGTCCGCCCAGGCCTCACGGACAGTCCGCGACACTGGCGGACGGTCCGCGGACCTCGACGGACGGTCCGAATTTCGGTCGGCAGCTCTGGTGGTTCTGTTGTTCATTTCGGACAGTCCGGGACGTACCCACGGACAGTCCGCCGTACACTAGCGGACAGTCTGCCAGTACCAGCCGGACGGTCCGCACTGGTCGTTTCCAGAATTGACCAAGTGCTTTGATTCTTGTCCGGTGCTTCCGCTCTTTGCTCCTAGGCTTCTTGGTTGATCTTCTTGGCTTGTGTGTGCCTTGTTTGGAGCTTCCTTTGTGTGCACGGATTCGTGGAGTGACAATCGGGGTATAGGCCGAGTTCGACCTTAGGGAAGAATTTTTATCGGCTCCCATTCACTCCCCCCTCTCTGGTCGCCCGTTTCGGTCCTTCACACTGGCGCTGTCACAAAAGAGTGGAACCTGGGAGCACTCCTCACCAAAATCGCTCATAGTGTAGGTCATCCATAGGAGCTGGGAACAACAACTGGCTGCAGCTACATACTCGGTTTCTGTAGTGGACTGGGCTACACTGGATTGCTTGGGAGATGACCAAGTGACCAAAGAAGAACCAAGAAACTGGCAACTAGGGTTGAAAACGGTCGGGATGCATCCCGTTTTGTTCCGTCCTGTTTTCTACATTTATCCCGACCTTTTTCGTATTTTCGGACAAAAACGAAATCGGAAACGAAAACGGAATGTGAAATACGGAATCAGGACGAAATCGGTTAGGGTCATATCCCGACTGTTTTCGTTTATCCCGTTTTCAATTCGGGATGTCCCGTATACATCCCGGATTGTATATCGAATTTTCCTCCTAATAAAAGAAGTCCAACAGAGCATGTTGAGCGGCCCAGCCCAACAAAATTAGGCCCAGCCTAGCCACTCCCAGCCTAGGTCTCTCGCTTGCGGGCACGCTCGACACGGTCGCCGCCCCCATCAGCAGCGCCGCTGCTCGCCAGTCGCCACCGCCCACCAGCGCCGCTCACCGCTTGTAGCCCCATCACCAGTCCGCGCGCTTCGAGCCGTCCGCACTGGTGGTCGGCAGGGAGTTCCCGCCGCTGCCAGCCGACGGATGGAGCTTCAGGGCTATGTTTTCCTTTCTTTTTGACATTGAATCTCTCTCTGGGTTCCGGTTCAAGCTGATTGTTGGGAGCTGGGAGGAGTTACGCCGGTAATAATGAGCTCCAGCGAGCAGACGCACAGAGAAGGGCAAGGGATGTGCGCCGCCAGAGATGATAAGGTTGGAGGCTTGCAGCCTACTGCCATGCAGGTGCAGTGCATCTGAATGAGAGGATAATGATGCTTTTTTATTTTTTCAAAGAAAATGCATTGTGAGACTACGGCTGGGACTCTAAATAATTATGAGTCAGTTCGGTAGATTTTCTGTTGATTTGTATGGTTGATTTGTTTTGATAGAAAATATTGTATGTTTGATTTGTACGACTAATTTATTTTGAGAAATAAAAAATTATGTAAGAAGTAGAAAGAAGAGAAGCAAGCCTATGTTTTAGTTGTAGTCAAAATTTTAGCTTTTTTCAAGGGTAATTAGTTCTCGGCATGTTGTTATGGGTAACTAGGTTTTATGTGTCGGTGCTCCCGTTTTGGTTTTTCATATTCCGACCGTGTTCGATAGGTTCCCGACCGCATCAGTTCGTTTTCGAATATTTTGATATCTCGTATGTTCGTTTTCGTTTTCGTTTCCGACCTTACCGAATTCGGTTTCGTTTTCGTATTCAAATGTGAAAGTGAAAACGATATTGGGGTTATCCCGACCGAGTTCGACCGCTTTCAACCCTACTGGCAACACCCAGAGGTAGACTTGCGGTCCAATCGACACCTAGCAAAATCAGCATCGGAGTACCCGTGAAGTCTGAGTGTCGAGGAGGCAGAATACCAAAGACCGAACTCAGGAGTGTAGTTCAAGTACCTAAAAATCCGCTTGACGGCCTGCCGATGTGAAGTCCTCGGTGAAGCATGAAAACGAGCGCACAGACACACACTGAACTATATGTCCGGCCTCGTCGCCGTCAAGTAGAGGAGGGAGCGGTACTCCTTTTGGTCCACGGGTTCGCCATCTTCATCCGCATCCAAAGCTGTAGTGGTACGCATCGGTGTAGTCAGCGGCTTGGAGTCGTTCATGCCAAACTTCTTCACCATGTCCCTGGTGTACTTCGCCTGATGTACAAACGTCCCATCCTTGCACTGCTTGATATGGAGTCCTAAGAAAAACCGCAGCTCGCCCATCATGGACATCTCAAATTCCCTGCTCATGTCACCTGTAAATCTGGCAACAACATCATGAGAAGAGCCACCAAAGATTATGTTATCCACGTATATCTGAACAATCAAAAGGTCATTCCCATGCTTAAGGAGAAACAGGGTCTTATCAACTGTGCCCATCACAAACCCCTTGCTAAGCAAAAAGCCTCTCAACCTGGCATACCAAGCTCTTGGTGCCTGTTTCAACCCATAGAGCGCTCTCTGGAGTTTGTATACACGGTGTGGGTCTTTCTCGCTCTCAAACCCCGGGGGTTGACTCACATACACTTCTTCCTCTATCACCCCGTTCAAGAAAGCACTCTTCACGTCCATTTGGTACAACTTGAACCCTTTAACCACGGCAAATGCTAGAAGGATCCTAATTGCCTACAAACGGGCTAAAGGAGCAAATGTCTCCTCATAGTCTACACCCTCTTTCTGGTTGAACCCTTGAGCCACCAACCTCGACTTGTTTCTCACAACCATCCCATTCTCACCCTCTTTATTTTTCCACACCCACTTGGTATCTATGGGACGGCAATTTGGCGGTGGATCAACTAACACCCAAACTTGGTTTCTCTTAAAGTTCTCCAACTCCTCATGCATGGAATTCACCAAATTTTCATCAGACAAAGTGTGTCGAATATCTTTGGGCTCAAACAAGGCAACAAATGCAGAGTGAGCAAAATGAGAAGTGTTCCTTGACCTCGACCTTGTAGTGCGTTTATGAAGGTCACCTATGATCGTCGTCAGTGGGTGATCCACTTGTACCCGCCGGGGAGCCTCTCACCTGGACACAATCTCTCCCTCAGCAGCAGCCTCCACTCGAACAGCCTCAGTCGTAGTGGGTGTAGGAGATGGACCATCCTCGATCGTCGTCGTAGTAGTGGAAGTAGCACGTACACGATCAGCCACGGGAGCATCACCACCATCATCGTCTTCATCTCCATCTCCATCCTGCTCATCCTCATAGATCCTCGCTCGAATCTCCTCGTCACCTGCACACTCAAAAGCAGAAGAGCTACATGATTGTGTCTTGTCGAAGGTTACCTCGCAAGTCTCCATGATTCGGTTAGTGTCAACGGTTAGCACACGATATGCTCTAGAGTGAATCGCACAACCGAGAAAGATACCATCTGAACATCTAGACTCGAACTTATCCAACTTGCCCTTCTTCAGAATGAAACACTTGCATCTGAATGCTCTAAAATGACTCACCTTGGGTTGTCGCCCATGCATCAGCTCATAAGAGCTCTTCTTCTTGAAAGCGTGAAGGAAGATGCGATTTGAGACATAGCAAGCAGTATTGACCACCTCGGTCCAGAAACGTCTAGGAGTCCTATGCTCATCGAGCATCGTCCTGGCTGTCTCACAAGGGGTCCGGTTCTTCCTCTCCACTACGCCATTCTGGCAAGCAACGTATGGAGAAGAGTACTGATGATCGAGACCAAGATCACTGCAAAAGATATCAAAATGAGAGTTTTTAAACTCCGTGCCATTGTCACTGCGTATAGCTCGAATGGCATCACCATGTCTCTCATTCTTCAACCTCAAGATCAAGTCCCGAACAAAGCCAAATGTCTCGCTCTTATCCTCCAGAAAGAAAACCCAAGAGTACCTCAAAAAAACATCAACCACAACAAGAACATACCACTTCCCACCCGCAGAGCGAACACGAGCTGGCCCAACCAAATCCATGTGCAATAGCTCACAACGTCGCTCGGTCATGACCGCAGTCAGAGGGGCATGAGAAGCAGCAACCATCTTTCCATGCCGACAAGAAGCACAAACCAAATCCTTCTCGAATTTCAACTTAGGCAATCCTCGGACAAGATCAAGACCACTCAAGCGGGAAAGCAACTCAAAGCTCAAGTGTCCCAACCTCCTATGCCATTTCTAAAGCTCAGCCGAAACGCCAGCAACAAAGCATCGAGAAGGACCAACAGACTGGGAAAAATCAGCACGAAAGATTTGACCCTCGGGGACGATCGTACAGACAAGATCGCCTCGAGAATGAAGCACACGAGAAGCGCCCGACTTAAAACAAACCTCAAAACCTTCGTCAAGCAACTGAGATACGGACAACAGGTTAAAACCAAGTGACTTGACCAAAGCCCCACTCTTCAGGGTCACCTTGCTACTCACCTTCACTATACTTTCAACAAGCACTCGTCCTCTCCCCTTGTCCCCGAAAGTGATGTACTCCCTCGTACTCACCGGGGTGAGGCTGGAGAACCACCCACGATCTCTGGTCATGTGTCTTGAGCAACCAGAGTCGATCAACCAAAAGTTCTCCAAGCCTCCCACCTGCAATCAAAAACGAGAACGAGAATGAGCAAGCGACTCAACACTGGGGTTAGTACCAAAGGAATCAAACCAGTGTCGAGCCATTTGCTCAAAAGAGGGGTTAGAAAAACTCATCCTATCAAAGCCTCTAGGCGGAGCCCTCTCACACCTACCACCGAAGAACCTGTCACGTCTCACTGGAGGAGTACGCGCACCACGAGAGGGAAAACGTGGCTCGTAGTCCATCTGAGACCCAAAGCTCTGATCGTGCCTCCCAAACTCGTAACGGTCACGAGAAGGAGCACATCTAGCCAACTCACCACGCCCAAACCCCACGCGTCTATCTCTCTGAGGAAACACACATCCACCTCCACGAGTGGGAACTGACCGCACAAACACCTCACCCCTAGGTAGAGGCCCTCTACGAGGCTCGGGCACACCATGAGGAAGATGGTACCTGTCCTTGTTTGCCATCTCCCTAGCAAACCTCTCATCTCTATTCCTCCTGAAACAGAACTCATTCTTATGCCCATCCCTCCCATAATACTGACAATGGAAGCGGATCGACTGTGGCTTAGGCTGTGGCTTCTCTATGGGCTTCTCACAAGCTTTCTCTCCTGACTTCCCACCAAAGACACTTCCCTGGGTGCTCACAAACTTGATGGGTTTTTGGTAGTTTTCAGATTTGTGGGGGAACACTGGTGGATCTGGTGTTGTGCCTAGCTTGTTTTTGAGGTGGTTTGGCTTGGGTGCAAATTTGTTCATGGGTGTGGTATGTGGTGGAATAGGAATCTCTCCAGCTTTCTCTTCTCCCTCACCACTCTTCTTACAACACTTGTCAGCCACCAACGCCTGACCATCAAACCTCTTAAACTGAGCCAACATCAAACACAATTGCGGCTCATGCCCAGAAAACCACCCCATCATTTTTCTCAATTCATCATTCTCATCCTGCAGACGATCAACATAGTGTGCAAGTTCCATGTTTTTCAAAGCATGCAATTCACAGGTAGAGCATGATGTAGGAAGAGGAGCTTTCAATGCCGCCTCAAGAGAAACTATTCTAGTGTGAGATTCATCTAGCCTAGCATGCAACACAGGATATGAAGTGCAAGCACCTAACAAAGCAAGTCTAGATTTCAATTCATCACAGTCAACCCTAATCACATCTAGTTCTTCAAGAGTAGAGGCATGCTTCTCCTTGAGAGCAGTCAAGCCAGCAAGAAAAACATTGCAATCACTACAATCAATCTCATCAGACACAACAGGAGCAGCTTTCAAAGCACCTATCTCAGTTCTAGCATCAACAAGCAAGGACTCAATCTCAACTATCTTGTCCTTAGCATCACCCAACAAAGACCTAAGTTCCCTCTTCTCCTTGTTAGTCTTCCTAAGCACATCATCACGGTTATCAAGCAACTCATTGAGCCTAGCATTCTCCTCTAGCAAGAAGTTGGGATCATGTCATACCTCTTCCTCGGAGTCAGAGTTCGAATCTGAGCTGTTCTTCCCACCCTTCTTGCAGTGCGCCATGCCACAAAAGCCTCCTTGTGCGACGAAGCTGAGGCCGGTGAAGTTCTTGCCCGTGTTCTGCTTGTCCTTGCGCCAATCTTGCTCTTCATCGCTGCTCGAATCGGAAGAAGCATCGCTTGATGTGGAGTCGATGTCGCTCGCTCCGGCAACCATCGCTCGAGCCGTCTTCTTCTTGTACCCGCTACTCTTCTTGGGCCTCCTCTCGCTCTTGTCCTTGTGTTTGTCCTTGTAGTCGTTCCGGGAGCGGTGCTTGCTGTAGTCGTGCTTGGGCTTGCCCTTGTAGTCGTTCTTGATCTCCATGGCTTCAGGGCATTCGGCGATGAAGTGCCCGTGCTTCCCGCATTGATAGCACATCCCCGAGCTCCACCTTGCACTCTTGCGGTTCTCGTACATCCGCCCAAACCTCTTGCTCAACAAAGCGAGATCATCCTCACTCAGCACCTCAAAGTCCTCATCTGGCAAGGACACAAGACAAGACAAAGAGAAACCAACAGAGTTAGCGTTAGACCTTGATCCTGAGACAAGAGACAAACTATGAGGATCAGTGGGGCTCTCGCTCTTGGCTCTCAAGCCACGATCAACCTCCAAAGACCTGAGCTTGGAAAATAGCTCATCAAGCGATAGCGTATCATACACGCTCGACTCCTTAATGGCCTTGACCTCGGCACTCCACACAAACCTATCCAGGGCATGCAAAAGCTTGATAGCTTGATCATGATCCGTGTATGGGAGCACTGTCACATTGGCCCCCATGTTGTTGACTATGCTGGTGAATCACTGAAACATAGCATCGGTTGACTCACCGGGGAGATGAGTGAAGTTCTCATACTCTCTCCGGTAAGTGGAAAACAAACGGGCTTGCACATGAGCATTGCCAACATGAGCATTTCTCAACTTAAGCCATATCTTTCCGGCCACATTCTCTCCGTACACTCGCTCAAACTCCGAGGCACAGAGAGCACGGAACAAGTAATCAACGGCCTTACTGTTGGCCTCACACATGTCCCGCGATCCTGGAAGCAGAAAACTGTCTGGAATGACATAATTTGGATTCTGAGTGACATCCCAAATCAGAGTTCCCTTCCCTCGCAAAAACGCGCCCATGCGCCTCTCCCACATCAGGTAATTCTTGCCATCGAAGTGCGGAGGACCCGACCCCTTACCATAGTCACCCATCTTTGGATCTTAGACTGGTTAGAATCACGAAGATCCGTAACTGGCTCTGATACCAATTGAAGGACCGAATAGGCGACCAGAGAGGGGGGAGTGAATGGGAGCCAACAAAAATTCTTCGAAAAGAACTCGGCCAAGGTCCCACTCAAAACCGAGTCAAACACGGGAGATGGATCGAATCAAACACCAATTGCCAAGACAACAAGGTTATGGATCAACCACAAGTCTTAGGAATGATTCCTCGAAGCACACACGGAAGCACAAGAGAAGAATCAAAGGAACCGAACAAACTTGGCAAGTTCCTGCATCCAGGTCAAACAGTCCGCCTAGCTGCCGCGGACAGTCCGCCAGGGTAGGGCGGACGGTCCGTGAGGCAGGCACGGACGGTCCGAAATTGACTTAGGAACTAACAGAAGGTTTGGGGGAAAAACCACTCCACGGTGTTTGAGGGGTCAAGATCACACACAAAGATGCGCAAGGCATCCACCCATGATCCCCTCAAAGAAATCTGAGAGAAAACACCCTCAAATCCATGAATCGAGCGAAGAACGAAACACCCCAAAAATAGCTCTGAAAAAGACACGAAAATCACAAAGGGCTAGGAGATCACCGCAACGCCGAATGCTTCCATACATCCAGATGTCAGAGTCTATACAAGAATCTAGCCTAAGGAAAGCAGAGGAAAAGAAGTAGTCCAGAGCGATCTACCGGGAGAGGAAACCCTAGAGTCCAAGAGAGAGAGATGACATCCACCTCTCCGCTATTTATATGAAGTTCACCGGAGGAGGTAAATGACCACACTACCCCTACAACTTGAATTAAAGATACAACCCCTCAGGGGCATTTTGGTCAAGTCTTCATCGAGCGGACACGCTTCCACCGCGGCCTTCCTTAGCATCGACGCAAGCCCCGCGATCACACCATGTGCCCCCCTCCTCGAAGCTTTCCGAAGCTCCCGGATCACCGTCTCCGTCGCATCGGGCCTCCAGACTTGGTTTTGCAGCCCAAACCAAGAAACCGTTCACCGATGGTTTTGTGGGTAAACCAACAAAACCCGCGTGCAAGCTTCGGCCTCAATCCGCTACTTTACACCGGCCCATGTTCACGACTTCAGCCCGCTAGTCTTGCACCGCACGGCTCGCACTTGACCACATCGGCCACCAGGTCCATCGAACCAAGCCTACTTGCCTCTCCATCACCCGGAGGCCGCCACGGCTAAGGCCTTTCGCACTTGTTCTTCACCTGCACCGACACGAGTCAAACCGCAACCTGTACCAGCACACTTAGCCAAGTATCAGTCCACACAACATTGTCAATCACTCATCACTAAGGAGCGACCCTCCACTGGTCTTCGAACACACCTAGTCCTCAATATTCACTAAACCACTTGACCAAGTTACCTTCACATGCTTGCGGGGTGAACTTGGAGTGTGTTTTCCTTTCTAGCTGGGTCTTGGAGCTTCTCATGTATATATGTGTCATATGTATCATTTGTTGCATTACTTGCATGCATTTTACTTGTCTATACAAAACCTGGTAGGATAGCCATCTTTGGATCAATTGTGCTAGGATGAGCTTCTCTTATATACTTTGATCACTATGATGTGCTATATGTGAGATATGTGTATGCTTTGGGAATGGTGATGAGAATGCTATGCTCTTGATGGTTTTGCCATATATTTATGTTGAGATAGCTCCCTTTTTGTGAAAATGCTAAAATTGCTTCACTCATGAGTAGATACTTGTCTATGCTCAATTTGTGCTCAAATAGCTATATCATGTTTAGTTTGTGCTTGAGTATCATGTGCTCTTTGCTTGGGGTCAAAGACCCATTTGTCATGGTAAATGTTTAGCACATATGTTCACTTGTGGAGGAGCATAAGCTTCTTTTTGCCGCAAAGGCATTTCATGTACCATGTTTAAACTTGAAAATGAAATTGGTGTATGAATTACCTTATGCATGAAAAATGAGTTCTAAATCATGTCCTTATGTTTGACGTATATATCTTGGGTGCTAAACCGTTGCATGTTGTCTACCATGAGAAGTCTCATTTTAAGAAGTAGACACATGGCTCGGTGGCTTTGACATGACATTTAGTAGCTTATGGGTGTTTGCTATGATATTGTGATGAGAACTTGTGATCTTGTATGAGCTTTGGATGATCCAGTTTATTTTTGCTCAAATTACCATGGATAGGGCTTTGCTCATGAGATGAATGTTTCTTTGTGAAAAATTGCTTAAAATTGCTTTTGGCCATGTCACATGCTTATATGTCTCTACTTTCTTGATGGCAATGCGCTAACTACACCATGTCTACTTTGCCTTCTCTTTGTTTCATTTGTAGCATTTTGTTGTGCTCCTTGTATATTTGAGAAGTTTGGTAGATTGTATATGCTTTGACATGCATCTTTCATGAAAACAAGGGGGAGAGCTTAATGATACCTTGATTCATGCATTGTCAACAAGGGGGAGAAGTTATATGCATTTCTGGAGAATTGTGAGATTTTTGCATGTGGGGAGAAAATGTGAGAAAAGAGGTTGCATTTGCTCAGGGGGAGTTTGCATATGTGCAGGGGGAGCTCCTTTGGTTTGCCTGAGTTTTGTGCTTTGTGGTGTGCTCCTTGTGAGCTTTGTTTTGTCTCGGTTGTGTTGAGCCGTTGCCCTTGCCTTAGGGGGCCGAGACTTGGTCTGGCGAGTGATCTTGTTTTCGCTTGTTCTTCGGTTTTGGATCACTTGTTGGAGGTTTGTGTTCGTGGTTGTTTTCTTTTTTTTCTATGATGGTTACTATGGGTGTTGTCAATGCACTCATCAAGGAGGAGATTGGGGACCAGGTGTGTCCGAGGACCAGTGGAGGGTCGCTCCTTAGTGATGAGTGATTGACAACATTGTGTGGACAGATGCTTGGCTAAGTGTGCAGGTACAGGTGTTGGGTATTTTAGTGACACACGAATAAATCCGCAAGCGCACGGATACCGTTGTAGCTTTCACCACAGAGTATTCCAAGGGTATTGAATCCAAGGGAACATGTGTGCACTAACTTCGTACTAGTTAGTCCAAGGACACACCCAAATAAGAGGCAAGGATAGAGAGGATTCCTAAAGATAGCACTATAGATGAGATTAAAGGTCGATCTCTAGATAGAACTTGGCTTAGGGTACCGTTAGCCCTGACTTAACAGGCGACTCCGGCACGCGGATCTATGTGGAACGAAGCTCTGACTATATCCAGCTGCGGAGGATCAACAAGGGCCAGATGGGCTATCACCACCACCTAGACTGCCTCTACCTAACCATGGAATAAGCCGAACAAATGATAACCGGTAGCGTGACACAACGTCTACGCTGTGGTTACTGCTGTAGCCAACGGACTACGGCACTCTGTACTTATAGAACTACGACCACGGAAGAGAACTGATCTCACTCGCTATAGGTACTACTAGCTTATACTAAAGGCATACAGGAGAGCACTTGGCCCCGTACTATGCTTCCAACATATACGAACGACTTGCAACAGACGAACGCATAAACCCAGGATCTACGCACTAGCAGAGGAAAAAGACTACTCAAGCAACCAAGCATAAAGCTAGAAGGAAGGAATCACGAATGTCACTTTGGTCTAAATGAAACATGCAGGAATATCCACTATATTCTAATAGACGAACACACATACAAACGGATATGAGAACTATGAACTTGTGCCACAAGATCAAAAGGTTGTGTTCGCGAAGAACACAAGCCTCTAAATCAAGAACACACGAAGAACACAAAAACATATCACCTATGCATGAATGCTACTTTAGTCTAAATAGAAAATACAAGAATACTCACTTTAGTCTAAATGAAGAACAGCAACATCATAGAGGCACATGCCTCTCTCTCTCTCCCTCTCTACTCTAACACTAGCTAGGAGAGGAGCCTTGGATGGGTGGAGTGTGTCTCATTTCCTACCCCCTTCCCTTCTATTTATAGGCAAGGGGGTGGCTTGCTCGGAGTGCCAAACGACTCCAAAACACCCCGGGATGCCTTGAGGAACCAATGGAGAGTTGCCACGCGTTGGCTGAGGATGAGAGCACCTCCGAAGGGTTCGGCCGACCCCCGGGTGGGTCCGTTTGCACTGCATTTCGTCCAAGTGACTGCCAGGTGGGTCCTCAGGTGTGTATGGGTGTGTATGCGGTGTTTTTAGCTTGTTTCCGTGGGGATGTGGGCCCTTGAATCCGCGTACTGGCTCCTGATTGGTTGAAGGTGTGTTTCCTTGGATCGGTGATGTGTCGTGGACACATGGCATCCAACGTGGCAACACGTCGCCACGTGGTCTGGTGTGGGTCCCACCGGGCCCACATATCAAGATGGTGATCTTGTCTTGTGCATATCTCTTTCATCCGGACTCAGAAGTAGACAAATGATATATCCTTTTCGATCGTCTCGACGAGCCCGTCACAATGGTGCAATCCAATTTGGCATTTGAGATTGTTATGGATGATGCCCTATTGGTGCCGTTGATTCACTTGCTCTCAAACACATCATTTCATGTGCATTTTGGTGCGTCTTGCAACAAAAGCAAGAAACACCAACACTTGTGGAAATTGTCAGTATAAAGCCCTATTCTAATGTTGCTGATCCTTTTACCATTATATTATGCAGGTATTGATGGTGTAAAAGTAGCACTTAACAGCCGTCAACAACACCCCCACACTTGACCTTTGCTCATCCCGAGTAAAGGGAGTCAGGTCAAGGTGAGACATGATATCCAAAGGTATGAAGCAAGCATAAGAGATATTCCAAACCATACCTTATACTTGCGAACTCTGAAGTGTCTATCATGCTATCTTGGGTAGTTGAGGAATGGAACGGTCATGAATCAAATCACTTCTGCTCATCATGTCAAGTAACTTGGGGTTTTGCAATAAGTTTTCAAAACAAACCTTGCTTAGCTCCTCATTTGATTCTCTTAGATCGCTCAATGTGTATATGTCCTCACCAAGGCATTAGGATTACCTTTCTTTCATCCTACTTCTAATGATGGCTATATGTGGAGCTCAGGGTATGATATAAGATAAAGCATACTTGCATCACATATATTGCAAAGTCAAAAACCGGATCCAAAGAGAAAATCAAGTCATGCAGTCAGATCAAGATGTGCACATGTATGGATGTGATGGATATGGTAAGGTGAATACTAGGCCCGGAATGGGTGCTAGATATTACCATATATATGATGAATGTTGTGGTGATGGTAAGGTGGACACTAGGCCCGGAATGGGTGCTAGTTATTACCATCAAATTTTGGAACTCCATTTTGCATGATTCCATCTCTCTCCTTTTTCTTCTTTCTTTTGGACATGGGCTATCTCTTTTTTTCACTCTTTTTTTTCATGCTTTGAGCAATTTTTTTTTTTGACTCATGCCTTGAGCATGGTTTTTTTTCTCTTTTTTTTTCTTGCATAGCCCATGTCTCTTTTTCAAGAATACTTTTGGAGAGAGAGGTCACACCACACACGAAGCTTTATGAAATGGATGGATGATACAATGCTAACTTCCAGTGTAGAAGCATAGCAAGGGGATATGGAGTGCACATGAATCTTGATCACGAAAGCATGAAAAGAATTCTCACAAGGGTCACAACAATTTGACCAAGCTCAATGTAATAACAAGCAGCATATAAGTCTAAGGTTTTCAACATAACTCATCATATGGCTTTGGTAGGACTTTGGCATATCAAAGAGGAGCTTTGCAAAGGGTTTTCCTATTTTCAAATAAAATTCCCAAGCACTCAAACATTCAGAGAGAAGGTCATATCACCAAACCATATCACAAACATCAACTACTTAGATGAGCATGAGTTCCCTAATGATATTTGTTCACAAGCATCAAGATAATAAGTATGAAATAAAACATATGCAAGCCAACCACAGGAAACATGTAGAGCAAGTGGAGCATGATTTCATGAGTTGATTTAGAAGATAGGAATTGAAACTCAATCAAACTCATGAATCATAGAGAGTGAGATAATGTTGCACATACCATCGCTCCTGAAGGATATAGGGATTAAGGAAACCAGTGGTGATTCGGTTGACCCATAGGGGCAGCCGGCTCACTCTAGTTTACCTTGTCCCTTGTCATGAAAGCGCAGTCGATGTTGTGCAACGCCTGTGTGGGAGATCTCAAGTGTGTATGTCGATGATAAGCTTGGGAGATCTCCCCCACACTTGTTCATGTACCTGGTGCTATCTTCAAACAAAGGAAAAACAAAAGATAGACTCTTCTGGTTCGAGAACCAGTGAGCCTTTATTCAAATTCAAAAAAAAATTATTCACCATAAGATACCTCAAACAAGGCTGAGATGCCTTGGCTTACCTTCCCATTTGAATCAAGCTCGATGACTTACCCCATTTGAATTCAAAATTCTTGCAAGGGTTAGTCTGCATATACAACCAATATCCATGCATGCATTAACTATAAGGTTCAGCAATCAAACTCGACACCGTGTCTTGTTTGATTGAAGAAGATGGTTTTAACCTAAGCACCATACTTAATTTAAAACAGCCTATGAATGCACATAGCTAAACATGCACTCAAACCAAAGCATCACAAACATAGATAAAGGAAGCATGAAAGCAAGATCAAGCTATTTCCAAAGGGATATAAACATGAGGATAAGATGGTGAACATCGGGCAACCTCCTGAAAGGGCTTTGTTTAAAGTCAAAAGCAGGACGTACCTAGCTAGTTGGGCAAGATGCAAGAGCTAACATCATCTCCAAACCAGGATAAGATTTTGTGTGAGGAGAACTGTACTCAGGATACTCACATACCTCCCCCACACTTGAAGTTTGCATTGCTAGGCAACAAAACTCAAGTGTGTGGAGATCAAGCTTCCTTTTGTAATGTTCCCTCACCAAAAACTTACCAAAGTGTTGAGATGATGCAGCTCACATGTTCTTAGGTGCTATCTGTCCGTCGTTCTTTATAATCTTCACCTGAAAGGGTTAGGACCAAAAATACCTGAAGGACAACCTATACTAAAAACATGCTCTTGCTTTTTATTTGAAAAGGGAAATAAAACAAACCTAATCCAGGCTATCTCCTGGTAGTGCTTTGTTTATGGTCATAAGCTCGACCCTGGGAAATTCTTCTTGCAGCTATCATTGGTGATGTCATTCCTGCCTCACCACCAATTTTTAATGTATCATGGAAGCTTCAGCTGCAAGGTTAGTGCCACATCCATACACAAAATCTGTAATGCTTATGGTAAACATATGCATCTACAACCATCCTTCTAAACTTTTTACAGGAGAGGATCATAAGGCGGTTGTAGCCCTCGTGCATGCTCCGTGCACTGAGCATAGCTGACTCTGGAGAAGGATGGTGCAAGCATGGTTCCTGAGGTATATCAAGAGTGAAGCTATCATGCTTGTCAATAGAATTCTTTCCTTCGGAATCCAGAGTCGGCGCCTCATAGATTTCCATGGCCCATGAATTCTCCATCTCAAGAGATCCATCATGGAAGCTCGATGTTGATTCTCGATCAAAGTCGAGAGCAACATAATTTGGGCCAGCGGGAAGAGGCTCAAACTCGATCGAGTGTGATGATGATCGTTCGTCTTCACAAAGGTGAAGAGGGTCTTCCGAGTCGTACTCCTGAGGAGTAGAGAATTCTACACCCTCAACGAGAACGGGCTCGGATGAGGCGAACGGAGATACATGCATCATTTCCTCGAGCGGGTTTTGCTTGGGAAGAGGCTTCTCCATAGAATTTTCTGAAAATAAGGGAATGGTGGAAGAAGTGGCTTCCCTAAGCTTGTCATCTAGGCTCCCTCGAGATGCATCGAGAAGTTTTTCTACAGGGGAGCCTAGGAGGAGATCAAGATCGAGGACATCAAAGATGTAGAAATCTAGATTAGCCTTGATCTTGTCCACCAGGAGCGGCACAGCACATGCAACCCCCCGACACTCAAGAATGTGTCCAGAGGGACAACTCTTGAGGAGCTTGTCGGATGGTTTTAGCGTAACATTGCCCAAAAGAGTGTACGCTCGGTGCCATGGCATAATATTAACCTCCATAGTGGGGTTAAGATGGGCTTCTATGGTAGTTCCCCTTATGGAACAAGAGACGATCGTAGAGGGTGAACAAATCCAAAGTGCTTCGGAAAAGTTTCCCACTCCAGTCGACCACTTTTTCTCCATAGGCTCCATGATAGATGTTTCGTTTGGAGGATCGGGAGGCAAAGGGGGTACCGTAGGCCTAGGGGAAGGTTCTGTCAAAAGATTTCTAGATTGAAAGATATGGACAGAAAAGACTTCCTCCCCTGATTGGGCATTAGAGAGATTCGAGGTGCTTTTGTGATTCCCAGAAGGGTCATCCTCGAATCAGAATGCAAACTCCGAAGGTTGAATTTCTTCTTCCTCCAGTGTTCTTGGTTCAGGAGAGAGCTCAACAGACAAATCTTGGAATGTGGAAATCATTGGTTCTGTTTCGACTGTTGAGAGACTCATGGCTCGACAAGAACTCTTTGTGGAGCGGTTCAGACTCAGCTATGAAAGAGGCATTTTCAGAAATTCTCTCTAAGATTTCTATAGCTTCATCTGAAGTCCTTTCAACGAAAGATCCCCCAGAGGTGATGTCAAGATATTTGGCGGAGTCCTGATCGAGACCCGTGTAAAAGTGCTGAAGTAATATAGAATCAGGCATCGATAGGACAGGGCCTAGTTTCACCAAGAGTGAAAATCTAGCCCAGGCCGCACCTAAAGATTCCTTCTCATTCTGTTGGAAGAATGCAATAGCCCTTCGTAGAGCATACATCTGGGTCATGGAGAAGAACTTAAGACAAAATTTGTCTATAAGGTCACCCCAGCTCCCGTTCATGCTACCCACGGTTTTCATGTACCATTGTTTAGCCCCTTTTACGAGAGAGAAGGGAAACAACTTCCACTTAAGGGTATTGTGTGACATGCCTGCAATGGCGATGCATGAACACACTTGCTCAAACTCCCGCAGATGGTGGTATGGGTTATCACTACTTAACCCAGAGAAGGAAAGTTCCTGAACCTTAGTGATATAATCAGAAGGGATTTCATAGCCAGGTGTGAGAATTGGGTGCTCAGAAGATGGTGGCTCTAAGAATTTCCCTTTCGGAGTGGAGAAGCTTAAAATGGTGGGCTGCTCCATGATAACGGGGGTGAAGGTAGAAATAAAGAAAAAAGAAAAGATATGAGGACCACTGGGTACGAAGATAGATACAGCAACTGTTCCCCGGCAACGGCACCAGAAAGCTTGTTGGGTATTTTAGCGACACACGAATAAATCCGCAAGCGCATGGATACCGTTGTAGCTTTCACCACAGAGTATTCCAAGGGTATCAAATCCAAGGGAACATGTGTGCACTAACTTCGTACGAGTTAGTCCAAGGACACACCTAGATAAGAGGCAAGGATAGAGAGGATTCCTAAAGATAGCACTATAGATGAGATTAAAGGTCAATCTCTAGATAGAACTTGGCTTAGGGTACCGTTAGCCCTGACATAATAGGCGACTCCGGCACGCGGATCTATGTGGAACGAAGCTCTGACTATATCCAGCTGCGGAGGATCAACAAGGGCCAGACGGGCTGTCACCACCACCTAGACTGCCTCTACCGAACCTTGGGATAAGCCGAACGAATGATAACCGGTAGCGTGACACAACGTCTACGCTGTGGTTACTGCCGTAGCCAACGGACTACGACACTCTGTACTTATAGAACTACGACCACGGAAGAGAACTGATCTCACTCACTATAGGTACTACTAGCTTATACTAAAGGCATACAGGAGAGCACTTGGCCCTGTACTATGCTTCCAACGTATACGAACGACTTGCAACAGACGAACGCGTAAACCCAGGATCTACCCACTAGCAGAGGAAAAACACTACTCAAGCAACCAAGCATAAAGCTAGAAGGAAGGAATCACGAATGTCACTTTGGTCTAAATGGAACATGCAGGAATATCCACTATATTCTAATAGACGAACACACATACAAATGGATATGAGAACTATGAACTTGTGCCACAAGATCAAAAGGTTGTGTTCGCAAAGAACACAAGCCTCTAAATCAAGAACACACGAAGAACACAAAAACATATCACATATGCATGAATGCTACTTTAGTCTAAATAGAAAAATACAAGAATACTCACTTTAGTCTAAATGAAGAACAGCAACATTGTAGAGGCACATGCCTCTCTCTCTCTCCCTCTCTACTCTAACACTAGCTAGGAGAGGAGCCTTGGATGGGTGGAGTGTGTCTCATTTCCTACCCCCTCCCCTTCTATTTATAGGCAAGGGGGTGGCTTGCTCGGAGTGCCAAACGACTCCAAAACACCCCGGGATGCCTTGAGGAGCCAATGGAGAGTTGCCACGCGTTGACTGAGGACGAGAGCACCTCCGAAGGGTTCGGCCGAACTGGGGTTCGGCCGACCCCCGGGTGGGTCCGTTTGCACCGCCTTTCGTCCAGGTGACTGCCAGGTGGGTCCTCAGGTGTGTATGGGTGTGTATGCGGTGTTTTTAGCTTGTTTCCGTGGGGATGTGGGCCCTTGAATCTGCGTACTGGCTCCTGATTGGTTGAAGGTGTGTTTCCTTGGATCGGTGATGTGTCGTGGACACATGGCATCCAACGTGGCAACACGTCGCCACGTGGTCTGGTGTGGGTCCCACCGGGCCCACATATCAAGATGGTGATCTTGTCTTGTGCATATCTCTTTCATCCGAACTCAGAAGTAGACAAATGATATATCCATTTCGATCGTCTCGAAGAGCCCGTCGCAATGGTGCAATCCAATTTGGCATTTGAGATTGTTATGGATGATGCCCTATTGGTGCCATTGACTCACTTGCTCTCAAACACATCATTTCATGTGCATTTTGGTGCATCCTGCAACAAAAGCTAGAAACACCAACACTTGTGGAAATTGTTAGTATAAAGCCCTATTCTAGTGTTGATGATCCTTTTACCATTATGTTATGCAGGTATTGACGGTGTAAAAGTAGCACTTAACAGCCGTCAACAACAGGTTGCGGTTTGACTCGTGTCGGTGTAGGTGTAGAACAAGCGTGAAAGGCCTTAGCCATGGCGGCCTCCGGGTGATGGAGAGGCAAGTAGGCTTGGTTCGATGGACCTAGTGGCCGATGAGGTCAAGTGCGAGCCGTGCGGTGCAAGACTAGCAGGCTGAAGTTGTTGACATGGGCCGTTGCAAGGTAGCGGATCGAGGCCGAAGCTTGCATGCGGGGTTTGTTGGTTTGCCCACAATACCATCGGTGGACGGTTTCTTGGTTTGGGCCGGGCCCGATGCGATGGAGACGGTGATCCGGGAGCGTCGGGAAGCTTCGAGGCGGGGGGCACGTGGCATGATAGCGGGGTTTGCGTCGATGCTAAGCAAGACCGCGCTGGAAGCGTGTCCGCTCGATGAAGACTAGACTATATTGCCCCTGAGGGGTGTGTATCTTCTATTTGAGTTGTAGGGGTAGTGTGGTCATTTACCTCCTCTGGTGGACTTCGTATAAATAACAGAGAGGTGGATGGCATCTCTCTCGCTTGGACTCTAGGGTTTCCTCCCCTGGTAGATCGCTCTAGACTGCTTCTTTTTCTCTGTATTCCTTAGGCTAGATTCTTGTATAGACTCTGACCTCTGGATGTATGGAAGCATTCAGCGTTGCGGTGATCTCCTAGCTCTTTGTGATTTTCGTGTCTTTTTCGGGGCTATTTTTGGGGAGTTTCGTTCTTCGCTCGATTCGTGGATGTGAGGGTGTTTTCTCTTAGATTTCTTTGAGGGGATCATGGGTGGATGCCTTTCGCATCTTTGTGTGTGATCTTGACCCCTCAAATGCCAGGAACCACCTTCGATTCATGAGTTTTTGGTTGGAACCTGAGTTCTTAGTGGTGGTTCGTGTGATCTGCGATTCCTGGTGATTTAGAAAGTTAGAGGTCGAGATTTTTGGGGCATAGATTCATCTAGTGACGCTTCTCATCTCCCCAAAGTCTTGTCTCAAGAGCTCTAGCCGTTTGGGAGATCCGGTGATGGATTCGGAGGGTTGACTTCACGGGGTCATGTTGTTCCTGCTCTGTTCTTGAGCCGCGGACAGTCCACGAGGTTATGGCGGACAGTCCGTAGGACCTGTGTCCGTCGCAGTTCGTCACGTGTTCGTGCGCGTCCGCGTTTCGATCTGTTTCGCCCCTAGGGTTTTGTTGCAGGCGGTTTGCAGACAGTCCACGAGTCCTTCACAGATGGTCCACGTGGCCAAGTTTTTGTCTGGGGTTGAGCTGAGTTTGTCTGGGGTTTTCAGCAAGTTTGCCGGACGGTCCGCGTGGCCTTCACAGACAGTCCACAACACTGACGGACGGTCCGCGTGGCCCTGTCGGACGGTCTGATTTTCTCGGTGCGTCTCTGGTGGTTCGGTTGGAGTTTTCAGACAGTCCGCGTAGGGGGTCCGGACAGTCCGCCCAGGTGCTGCGGACAGTCCGCCCGTACTACACGGACAGTCCGCGTCTAGCCTTCGCAGATTTGGCTAAGTGCTTTGATTCTTGTCTTGTGATTCCGCGCTTTGATTCAAGGCTTGTCTCTAGGACTTGTAGGCTTGTGTGTGCCTAGTCTAGAGCTTCTTTGGTGTGTGCGAGTACTCGGAGTGGCGGCCGGGGTATAGGCTGAGTTCATCCTCCAGGAAGAATTTTTATCGGCTCCCATTCACTCCCCCCTCTCTGGTCGCCTATTCGGTCTTTCAGGACATATATATTTCAGAAAATGAAAAGTTCCAGTAGGGGCCTCCCCTGCTGTTCGTTTCAAAAAATTATCCTAATTATGTAATTAGCAAAGTCGCGACATGGATTTACATATGTGTTAGACGCATTTATATGGCCAACACAGGAGCGCACTCAGAATGTGCGGCGTAGAGGAGGTCACTATAGCCTCCCTGACGGTCAGATTGGTATGGGTCGCCGATGATCCCGACGATAAACCAACGAACGCTCGTCGGGAAGGGATCTTGTCAAGGCAAGCACATCTTAGTTGTTCTAGAGTTGGTAGCCTCCTAAGACGTCCTCAACATTGAGACGAAGGAAGAACAGCAAGATACGGTTGGAAGAGTTAGGGCAAAGAGATAAAAGTAAAGATAAAAAATAGTAGATTAATTTGATAGATTTGATTGGGATGTTCTCAATCGGTTGTAGCCCTTTATATTTATTGAGTGGGAAGATCTTGTCCCGACTTGAGTCGAAACCTTTACAAATTCTATGTCAAAATACAACTTTTACATGGATTCTATAGATGAAAACCGGTGTGACCACCCCTATGAACCTATATGACCGGTCTACCAGGGTGCAAGACTTTCCAAAGCCATATATCTCATCCGAAGTCCAAATCAAACGTTTCATATATGCACTTTGATCGTCTCCACAAGAACTATGCAATGATGAAGTCTAAATTACCGTTTGAGCAACTTACCAGACCGATCTGACAGGTGGGTGCCGCAATCTGACTGGTTACTCCGGTCATCCCAAATTTGTGTGTTAACAATATGTACACCCAATAATTTTGATAGAAAATCACAGATAGTCTAGTTAGTCTATGTATATATACATGTACACAGTGTTTATTTGCTCCAGTTGCTTCGTATTTGTGACACCTAGACCTACTAGACATATGGCCAGCAACAGACCATATGTAGTTAGATCTATTTTCTAGAACTGCAATTTTTTAGATCTTTTTCAAATACTAGAACCGTACTTTTTATGGAATGGAGGGACACCTATTATTTTTCACTAGCAATTCTCTTGCGTAAATAAAAACAGGTACAAATTTAATAAGTATTTTATTTGAACAAAATATGTTAAGCTACAAATTTTGATAGTTTTCTAACAAATGTGTAGATGTTGAACAAGTGTAATAAAACTTTAGTGGTAGAAATAGATATTACAGGTGATATTTGCCGTAGCAATCCTCGAGCACTTTGCAAAATTTCTAGTAGATAGATAACTACTTCAATTTTGTTGAAATTTTAATACAAATTCAAAAGTTAAATGATTTTTAATAAGCCTAAAAGCTGAAACATTATAGGCCCGCATTGTTTGTGTTGATTAATACATATAATATTTACTACGTTCCAAAGTAATGCACTCTCTTAAAGCGTGTTTGGTTCGGTAGATATTTTTAGAGTCTCATTTGAAGACTTATTAGGAGTATTAAACATAGACTAATTACAAAACTAAATATATGGATGAATGAAAACTCGCAAGACGAAACCATTAAGACTAATAAATATGTCATTAGAGATTGTTTAATATATATAGCATGACATTATCTAATCATGCATGGCACTCGTTAGATTCGTCTCGAAAAAATAGTAGGGTTAGGAAATGGGTTTTATCATTAATCCATATTTAATACTCTTAATTTGTGTTCGAAGATTGTGATGAGTAGTTGAAGAAATTTTTGCGAACTAAACAGGATCTTAGTGTTCCTTGAATAACGTGCACTTACGAGTTATTTATCTCCGCAAATTTGCGTGAATGAATAGCATAGTGGTGAAAAAATTATGAAATAGTGTTTGAAATGAAAGAAGAAGCAGCCCTAGGACCAGATGGTTTCAGTGTAAGCTTTTATAAAAAAACACTGGGAGGTGATTATGGGGGAGCTGATGGACATGGTGAATAATTTTTACATGGATAACTGGATATAAAGAGGTTTAATTATGGGGTGATTACACTGGTACCTAAAGTCATAGATGCCAATGAGGTGAAACAATTCAGATCAATATGCCTTCTCAATGTGAGCTTCAAGATCTTTACGAGACTCCTAAGCAAAAGGCTTTCCAGATTTGCCACAAAATTAATCAGCCCAAATGAAATGACGTTTATTAAAGAGAGATATATTATAGATGGGGCTGTGATGTTGCATGAGATAGTACATGAGTTCAGTCACAAGAAAATGCATGGGGTGATACTGAAAATCGACTTTAGAAAAGCATATGATAGCGTCCGATGGGACTTTGTAGAGGAAGTAATGGTAAGGAAAGGCTTATGTCAGTGTTTTGGCCACTGAGCCTACCAAGGGGGTACCCGAGGTAGTAGATTGTGCGGTGGAGGATCGCCAGATCTGGAACTCGAAAGTATGCGCGAGGACACGGGACACAGATTTATACAGGTTCGGGCCACCGGAGTAGCGGACCCTACGTCCTGTTTGGAGTATCATGTATGGCGCCCTGCGCTTGGGTATTCCCCGGAGGGGTTGGGGGATTCACTTGTCCTCCTAGGTATCCGGCCCTCCTTTATATAGTCCAGGGGGCGGGTTCCTAGTCGGTTACAAGATAGGAGTCCTAGTAGGATTACATGGTACGAGTCCTAGTAGGGTTACAAGGATTTATGGTATGAGTTCATATTCTTCCATGTATGGGTACCCAGGGGTATATGGTCGACAAACCCCCAAGCACTTTGTAGTCTTGAGCAGCAAGTTCGACTAGTCTTGAAGCTTCGTCGAGTAGTTTCTGATCGTCTCGAGTACTGCTAGCCGAAGTCTTCAATAGTACTTGAATTTTCGAAAGAGTGGAATGTGCTCTAGTTCATCTATGAGTACTTTTGAATCATCCTCGAGTCGTTCCCAGGCGTCCCCGAGTTCTAACCCAGGAAGTCTCTAAAAAATACCCATCTTGTCTTGAAGTCTTGATCTATATGGATGTGTGATTTGCAAAAATCGCACTCCATATGGAGTGTAGCCCCCAAGCCTGAGTTTGAATCAAAGAATCAAGCTGAGGGTCAATCAAGAATCTGCATCGTCCGTCTTGAAAAAAGAGGTTGATGGTTGTAGCATAGTAGCCCTCGAGCCTTGAAGTGATTAGATGATCAATCCAAGGGTCTTCAGTTCGCAAAAAGCCATCATCCGAGTACTCTTGTAGCGTCCAGCCCCCGAGATTATGAGCCAAGTGAGCTATATGAGCCATGTTGAGTAGTAATTGGAGTTGAGCCCCTGAGCTGAAGAACTAACGGAGCATGCTGAAGTTGTTGTTGAGTAATGTTGCCGTAGAGCGGGCTTTAGATGCGACCGTAGTCGACTTTATGCCATCAGAGCGGACTTTTGATGCGACCGGAGTCGACTTTATGATTGCCACGTGGAGTGGACTTTAGAATGTGACCGGAGTCGACTTTTGTGCCGCGCGAGGCGGTCTTTAGAATGCGACTAGAGTAGTCGACTTTGTGATGCGACTAGAGTAGTCGACTTGGAGATGCGACTTGAGTAAGTCGACTTTAGATTGCCGCACGGAGCGAACTTTAGAATGCGACCGAAGTCGACTTTGTGCCGTGCGGAGCGGACTTTGGATGCGACTTGAGTAAGTCAACTTTAGATTGCGACTTGAGTAAGTCGACTTTAGATTGCGACTTGAGTAAGCCAACTTTGTGTTGCGCGGAGCAGACTTTGAGGTGCGACTTGAGTAAGTCGATTTTATGCCGCGCGGAGCGGACATTGAATGCGACTTGAGTAAGTCGACTTTGAGTACTTCGAGCCAAGTATGAAACCCAAAACACAAAGCTGAAAAGCCAAGAACAAAAGGCACATTCCGGAAGGCAAAAAAGCGAATTAAAAAACAGAAAAATGAATTGTATTGCCTCCGGAGACGTCTGGAAAAAATATATTGCATCGAGTACAATGTCTAGATACACTATTGGGTAATAGTGTCTTAAGTACCTCTGAGGCTACGAGCCTAGTGAGAGAGTACTCGCAAGCACATTGTATTGAGTTTACAATGTCTGGATACACTATTGAGTAATAGTGCCTTAAGTACCTCTGAGGCTATGAGCCTAGTGAGAGAGTACTCGCAAGCACATTGTATTGAGTTTACAATGTCTGGATACACTATTGAGTAATAGTGCCTTAAGTACCTCTGAGGCTATGAGCCTAGTGAGAGAGTACTCGCAAGAATGTTCCGAAGAACGAGTAAGACCGTAGGAGATAGTGTGATGAACTCATCCTTGCTATAGCAGCAACTTGTGTGAGAGTTCCACTGAGACCCTACTATGAGAGGTGTTACTCTAGGCCGTAGCCTCTTATTGAAAATAGAAACATGGACAGCATGTGCCACTTATTGCTCTATACGACACGGAGTCGTCTGGAGAGAGTTGTCATGATTCCCTACGAGTTGTCGCAGAATGAGACTGCCTGGAGAGGATTATCGTGATCCCATATGAGTAATCGCAACCGAAGCCGCCTGGAGAGGATTGTCGTGATCCTCTACGAGTAATCACAGCCGAAACTGCCTGGAGAGGATTATCATGATCCCCTACGAGTTGTTGCAACCGTAGCTGCTTGGAGAGGGTGTAGCTCAGACCCGAAAGCTGCTTACATCTGAGTAGTCGCCTGGATCATAAAACCGTTTACAGCTAGGTAGTCGCCTGGACCTGAGAATCACTTACAGCCTGGAATCGGTATAGAAGCAGGAACCCGGAGTAAGGATCGGATGGTAACAGGGAGGCCTAGAGTATGGATCGGTACGGTAACAGGGAGACCCAGTGTAAGTGGGCAGAGCGAGAGTACTTAGGGCCATGCATTTCAGACCCATGGTACGGAGTGTGAAGATCGCGTGCAGCTAGGTACCATCGTTGCCAGGACGCGAGGGTCACTTACATCTAGGTCACATCGAAGCTTACACACGCAGTATGCCGCCGAAGCGGGCGAAGGTGCGACCAGAGTCAACTTTAGATTGCCACGCGGAGTGGACTTTAAGAATGCGACTTGAGTAAGTCGACTTTCTGCCGCGCGGGGCGGACTTTTGAAAATGCGATTTTAGAAATCAACTTTATAATGCGACTAGAGTAGTCGACTTGAAGATGCGACTTGAGTAAGTCGACTTTAGATTGCCGCGCGGAGCGGACTTTAGAAGTTGCCTCCTTGGGATAGCCCCCGAGTTGATGAAATGAGCTCGTGGTGACTTGTTGATATGTCCCAAGAGTAGTCGGCATAGTGTAGCTCTCGTGAAAAAATCCATTAAGAAGCGTACACTAATAAGTAGTCCTTGGCGTGTTGTCCTGCACGCGCAAGACAAGCCAAAGAAGAATAAAAAAGTAATCATTAAAATAAATGACTTACTGATACTGCAAGAGCGGTCTGAAAATGCGACCGAAGTCGGCTTGTACCGCCGGAGCAGATTTTGAATGAACTCGTGGACGAGTGTTGACGAAGTCGACTAGTCGGAGGCGAGTCCGACAAGTTGTAGGGCGCGTAGAAGCCGTTCTCGACTAGTTTTCTAGTAGAAACTAGCCGAGAAGAGTAGCCGAAGTAGTCCACGATGAGCTGGTGTGGCCGCAAGACAATGTCGAGGTGGTGCACGATGTAGTTGAAGTAGAGTCAGTGCAACCAGATGATGAGTAGTCGAGCCACGAGACGGAGTGACTGGGCGCACGGCGAGAGCCAGTGCGACCAACCGATGAGAAGTCGAGTGGCGAGGCGACACGTCCGGATGCACAGCATAGGCGCAGTAGAGCCGGTGCAACCGGACGACGAGTAGTTGAGCCGCAAGACGAAGGGACCGGGCACACGACGAGAGCCAGTGCGACCGACCAACGAGAAGTCGAGCGGCAAGACGGCGTGTCCGGATGCACGGCATAGGCGCAGTAGAGCCGGTGCAACCGAACGACGAGTAGTCGAGCCGCGAGACGAAGGGACAGGCACACGGCGAGAGCCAGTGCGACCGACCAACGAGAAGTCGAGCGGCAAGACGGCGTGTCCGGATGCACAGCATAGGCGCAGTAGAGCCGGTGCAACCGGACGACGGCGAGAGCCAGTGCGACCGACCAACGAGAAGTCAAGCGGCAAGACGGCGTGTCCGGATGCACGGCATAGGCGCAGTAGAGCCGGTGCAACCAGACGACGAGTAGTCGAGCAGCGAGACGAAGGGACCGGGCACACGGCGAGAGCCAGTACGACCGACCAACGAGAAGTCGAGCGGCAAGACGGCGTGTCCGGATGCACGACATAGGCGCAGTAGAGCCAGTGCAACCGAACGATGAGTAGTCAAGGCACCCAGTCGCACCCCGAGGTAGTTGCCCTCGAGTAATTGAAATAATCGACGGCGATATGGCATTGCCGAGTGTCAATGTAGTTGTACTCACGTACGTCTTGTGTGTGCACCAAGCAATGATCTCAATTAACAACTTCTGGTACACAACTAGTGTGCACGTAGCCAGGAGCCAAATGCACTCCTTGGTCTTCACGCGTATGCGTGGCTAGGGAATTGATGTATAGCTCCAACTCTGTTTTTTGTTGAGATGCAAATTGAATCCTTGGTCACACGAATACGGAGGCAGCGATGCTATGCTCCGTTGCGGGATTTGACCAGATGCCGATGCCTTCTGCCTTTGACGGACGGTGGTGGTGGCACGGCAGCCTCGCTTGACTCGGAGTCGAATTGAAAATGGGTCGTCGATTCCGTCTCGGATACCAGCGGCAACGTGGCAGATGCTTTGGTAGGCGAGTACGCCCGTGCGCAATTATTCCACCGCGTATGTAGACATGGACGAGTAGTAGTCCTCTGCTTCGGTCTCTGGCAGAAATGACTTCGAGTTGGAATTGGGTGCAGAATGTCCTTGAGCGGACTGAAGCTTTCTACCTTGAATCAACACATCACGTCAAGTCACTGCAAGCGTTGAGCAGATTGATTTTGCGTCCTTCGAGTTCACCCAATGATCTCGACGATCTCCCCTACCTGGCGCGCCAGCTGTCAGTGTTTTGGCCACTGAGCCTACTGTCGGAGTTTTATATCCGGCAACCTCCATAGGGGTACCCGTCGGAGGGTAGATAGTGGACGATCGCTATGACCTAGAACTCGAAGGTATGCGCGAGGACACGAGGCACAGATTTATACAGGTTCGGGTAGCCAGAGTAGCTACCCTACGTCCTATTTGGTGTAGTATATTGCGCCCTGCGCTTGGTGTTGTCCCCGGAGGGATTGTGTTGTCCTCCTAGGTACCCAGCCCTCCTTTATATAGTCCAGGGGGTGGGTGCCTAGTCGGTTACAAGGTAGGAGTCCCAGTAGGATTACATGGTACGAGTCCTAGTAGGATTATAAGGGAATTCTAGCAGGAGTCCGCTTCATCCTTCCTTGTATGGGTACCCAGGGGTGTATAGTCGACAAGCCCCCGAGCACTTTGTAGTCTTGAGCAGCGAGTTCGAGTAGTCTTGAAGCTTCATCGAGTACTGCTAGCTGAAGTCTTCAATAGTACTTGAATTTCCGAAAGAGTGGAATGTGCTCTAGTTCATCTTTGAGCACTTTTGAATCTTCCCCGAGTAGAGTAGTCGAATGTGCTCTAGTTCATCGAGTAGAGTGGAATGTGCTCTAGTTTATAATGCGACTAGAGTAGTCGACTTGAAGATGCGACTTGAGTAAGTCGACTTTAGATTGCCGCGCGGAGCGGACTTTAGAAGTTGCCTCCTTGGGATAGCCCCCGAGTTGATGAAGTGAGCTCGTGGTGACTTGTTGATATGTCCCAAGAGTAGTCGGCATAGTGTAGCTCTCGTGAAAAAATCCATTAAGAAGCGTACACTAATAAGTAGTCCTTGGCGTGTTGTCCTGCACGCGCAAGACAAGCCAAAGAAGAATAAAAAAGTAATCATTAAAATAAATGACTTACTGATACTGCAAGAGCGGTCTGAAAATGCGACCGAAGTCGGCTTGTACCGCCGGAGCAGATTTTGAATGAACTCGTGGACGAGTGTTGACGAAGTCGACTAGTCGGAGGCGAGTCCGACGAGTTGTAGGGGGCGTAGAAGCCGTTCTCGACTAGTTTTCTAGTAGAAACTAGCCGAGAAGAGTAGCCGAAGTAGTCCACGATGAGCTGGTGTGGCCGCAAGACAATGTCGAGGTGGTGCACGATGTAGTTGAAGTAGAGTCAGTGCAACCAGATGATGAGTAGTCGAGCCACGAGACGGAGTAACTGGGCGCACGGCGAGAGCCAGTGCGACCAACCGATGAGAAGTCGAGTGGCGAGGCGACACGTCCGGATGCACAGCATAGGCGCAGTAGAGCCGGTGCAACCGGACGACGAGTAGTTGAGCCGCAAGACGAAGGGACCGGGCACACGACGAGAGCCAGTGCGACCGACCAACGAGAAGTCGAGCGGCAAGACGGCGTGTCCGGATGCACGGCATAGGCGCAGTAGAGCCGGTGCAACCGAACGACGAGTAGTCGAGCCGCGAGACGAAGGGACAGGCACACGGCGAGAGCCAGTGCGACCGACCAACGAGAAGTCGAGCGGCAAGACGGCGTGTCCGGATGCACAGCATAGGCGCAGTAGAGCCGGTGCAACCGGACGACGGCAAGAGCCAGTGCGACCGACCAACGAGAAGTCAAGCGGCAAGACGGCGTGTCCGGATGCACGGCATAGGCGCAGTAGAGCCGGTGCAACCAGACGACGAGTAGTCGAGCCGCGAGACGAAGGGACCGGGCACACGGCGAGAGCCAGTACGACCGACCAACGAGAAGTCGAGCGGCAAGACGGCGTGTCCGGATGCACGACATAGGCGCAGTAGAGCCAGTGCAACCGAACGATGAGTAGTCAAGGCACCCAGTCGCACCCCGAGGTAGTTGCCCTCGAGTAATTGAAATAATCGACGGCGATATGGCATTGCCGAGTGTCAATGTAGTTGTACTCACGTACGTCTTGTGTGTGCACCAAGCAATGATCTCAATTAACAACTTCTGGTACACAACTAGTGTGCACGTAGCCAGGAGCCAAATGCACTCCTTGGTCTTCACGCGCATGCGTGGCTAGGGAATTGATGTATAGCTCCAACTCTGTTTTTTGTTGAGATGCAAATTGAATCCTTGGTCACACGAATACGGAGGCAGCGATGCTATGCTCCGTTGCGGGATTTGACCAGATGTCGATGCCTTCTGCCTTTGACGGATGGTGGTGGTGGCACGGCAGCCTCGCTTGACTCGGAGTCGAATTGAAAATGGGTCGTCGATTCCGTCTCGGATACCAGCGGCAACGTGGCAGATGCTTTGGTAGGCGAGTACGCCCGTGCGCAATTATTCCACCGCGTATGTAGACATGGACGAGTAGTAGTCCTCTGCTTCGGTCTCTGGCAGAAATGACTTCGAGTTGGAATTGGGTGCAGAATGTCCTTGAGCGGACTGAAGCTTTCTACCTTGAATCAACACATCACGTCAAGTCACTGCAAGCGTTGAGCAGATTGATTTTGCGTCCTTCGAGTTCGCCCAATGATCTCGACGATCTCCCCTACCTGGCGCGCCAGCTGTCAGTGTTTTGGCCACTGAGCCTACTGTCGGAGTTTTATATCCGGCAACCTCCATAGGGGTACCCGTCGGAGGGTAGATAGTGGACGATCGCTATGACCTAGAACTCGAAGGTATGCGCGAGGACACGAGGCACAGATTTATACAGGTTCGGGTAGCCAGAGTAGCTACCCTACGTCCTATTTGGTGTAGTATATTGCGTCCTGCGCTTGGTGTTGTCCCCGGAGGGATTGTGTTGTCCTCCTAGGTACCCAGCCCTCCTTTATATAGTCCAGGGGGTGGGTGCCTAGTCGGTAACAAGGTAGGAGTCCCACTAGGATTACATGGTACGAGTCCTAGTAGGATTATAAGGGAATTCTAGCAGGAGTCCGCTTCATCCTTCCTTGTATGGGTACCCAGGGGTGTATGGTCGACAAGCCCCCGAGCACTTTGTAGTCTTGAGCAGAGAGTTCGAGTAGTCTTGAAGCTTCATCGAGTACTGCTAGCTGAAGTCTTCAATAGTACTTGAATTTCCGAAAGAGTAGAATGTGCTCTAGTTCATCTTTGAGCACTTTTGAATCTTCCCCGAGTAGTTCTCAGATGTCCCCGAGTTCTAACCCAGGAAGTCTCCAAAAAATACCCATCTTGTCTTGAAATCTTGATCTATATGGAGGTGCGATTTGCAAAAATTGCACTCCATATGGAGTGTAGCCCCCGAGCCTGAGGTTGAATCGAAGAATCAAGCTGAGGGTCAATCTAGAATCTGCATCTTCCGTCTTGAAAAAATCAACTGATGGGTGTAGCCTAGTAGCCCTCGAGCCTTGGAACGATTGAAGAATCAATCCAAGGGTCTTCAATGTTCGCGGAAGTCATCATCCGAGTACTCTTGCAGTGTCCAGCCCCTGAGCTCGTCGGTGGGCGAGCCGTATGAGCCACGTCGAGTAGTTGTTGGTGTCGATCCCCCGAGCTAGAGAACTAGCGGAGACTACTCGAGTCGTCGTCGAGTAGTGATTTGGCGTGTAGCCCCCGAGTTTGGGAACTAGCCGCACTGATGAAGGTACACGAAGCGTCCTCGAGAGACGTCACCGGAGCTTGACCTGAAAGTAAAGATGCGTACATTATGTAGCATATTTGTAGAAATTGATTCTACTAGTGACAGATACAAGATACACATGTAAATGTAAATATAAATGTCATGCGTCATTCTCTTGTTGCGGTCGTAAGGCGTCGAGTAGTTAACCTGATGCGGTTAAGCGCCCGATCTCTAAGGTAGCTGTTTAGCCATAGCCACTGGGGCGTGGAGGCATGACAGTAGAGTCGGTTAAGCGCTCGGTCTCTAAGGTAGTTGTTTAGCCATAGCCGCTGGGGCGTGGAGGCATAACAGTAGAGCTGAGGCTTTGCACGGATCGAGGTATGTGCTACTGGAGCGAGACCATTAAGAGGTAGACGAAGGTAGTCGGCATGGCGACAAGAGAGAGCATGATTGCTCGTAAAGTAGTCGTTGAGACTATTCCGCATGGCGGAGCGGAGAGAGCACGTGTTGTGCGCAGTGCCTCCTTAGGGTGTAGCCGTTATGCGCCAGCACTCGATACAAACCCAAGGTAGAGTTGGCACGTTGTAGCTCTGCTGGCAAATAGCCGTCGAGAGGCGTACACGAGGTAGTCTTCGGCGTTGATTCCTGTACGCGGAAAACAAGCCAAAGAAAAAATTATTGAAATAAGTGACTTAGCTTGATTCACAGACGAGCGTCGACGAAACCATAGCGGTCGGTGATGGATTCGCGTCGGTTGTTGCTGAAGTCGACTAGTCGAGGGCGGATCCGGCTAGTTGTTGATGGCGCGAGAAGCCGTTCACGACTAGTTTCTGGTCGAAACTTGTCGAGAGAAGTAGTCGATGACGAGTTGGTGTAGCTGGACCGTGAAGTAGTCCTAGTTGCGATGACGAGCCGTACGAGGAGCCGAAGCACCCGGTCGCACAGCGTATGCGAAGTAGTCGACGACGAGCCACGCGATGAGCCGAGGCAACAGACGCACGGTGTAGCCAAGCGTTGATGTAGTTGTACTCGCGTACGTAACTTGTGTACTTGGAGCGAAGATCTTGAAGATTCCTGGTGCATCTCTTTTGTAAGTGTAGCAAGATCATCAATTTCACTCAGTCTTCATGGGCATGCGTCGAGAGAAATCAAGTAATCAGGGGATTGATTTTTTTTTCTCCCGCGTGAGACAGCAGCTCAACTTCCAATCAGGGTGTGTCCTGATCGAATACGGGCAGCCAGCTCGACTTGCATGCGGACTCGGCGACTTGGAATTGAAACTGGCCAACGTGCAGCGAGACACGGCAAGGTCTTCGACTCCAAGATGGAAAAGGATTTTCGCCTCGGTCTTGGCGCTCTGCTTTGAAATTCAATTTGACGAACACGTAACCAATTCCAGCGTGACGACGGAATACGACGACTTTGCTTCGGATTGGAACTCGGCGATTTGCTCGTCATGGAGTAGATTGACTTTGAACTTGACACTGATCTTGAACTCGACAAAATCATCCGCGTCAAGCAAATTAGTCTGGATAGAAAGGTCCATCGAATTCGCCCGATGATCTTGATGATCGCCCCACGGTGGGCACCAATGTTGGAGTTTTATATCCGCAAACTCCATAGGGGAACCCGCCGGAGGGTAGATAGTGGACGATCGCTATGACCTAGAACTCGAAGGTATGCGCGAGGACACGAGGCACAGATTTATACAGGTTCGGGTAGCCAGAGTAGCTACCCTACGTCATGTTTGGTGTAGTATATTGCGCCCTGCGCTTGGTGTTGTCCCCGGAGGGATTGTGTTGTCCTCCTAGGTACCCAGCCCTCCTTTATATAGTCCAGGGGGTGGGTGCCTAGTCGGTTACAAGGTAGGAGTCCTAGTAGGATTACATGGTACGAGTCCTAGTAGGATTATAAGGGAATTCTAGTAGGAGTCTGCTTCATCCTTCCTTGTATGGGTACCCAGGGGTGTATGGTTGACACCTACCAAGGGGGTACCCGAGGTAGTAGATTGTGCGGTGGAGGATCGCCAGACCTGGAACTTGAAAGTATGCACGAGGACACGGGACACAGATTTATACAGGTTTGGGCCGCCGGAGTAGCGAATCCTACGTCCTGTTTGGAGTATCATGTATGACGCCCTGCGCTTGGGTGTTCCCCGGAGGGGTTGGGGGATTCACCTGTCCTCCTAGGTATCCGGCCCTCCTTTATATAGTCCAGGGGGCGGGTTCCTAGTTGGTTACAAGATAGGAGTCCTAGTAGAATTACATGGTACGAGTCCTAGTAGGGTTACAAGAATTTATGGTATGAGTTCGTATTCTTCCATGTATGGGTACCCGGGGGTATATGGTCGACAGCTTCATTCAGAAATTGCGAGGGTGGGTCATGAAAAAGATTAAGGAGGGCGTGTGTGTGAAAATAAATGGAATAAACAATCCTTATTTCAGAACATATAGGGTTTTGAGGCCGGCGGATCCCCTGTCACCACTAAGGTTTAACCTTGCGGCAGATGCTCTAGACCACATCCTGACAAAAGCGAGAGAACAAGGTTACATAAGGGGGGTGCCACACCTTGTGCCGGGGGGGATAACTCACCTTCAATATGCTGATGATACGGTAGTAATGGTGGATTGTGACAAGACTTCCATTGCAAATCTAAAGTTCCTTCTATATTGTTTTGAATGGACGTTAGGCTTAAAGATAAATTACCACAAAAGTGAAGTGGTGGTGTTCGGAGTGGATGAGAACACAGAAATGAACATAGCTAGCACGCTAAACTGCTCAAAAGGGGGGTTGCCTATGACATACCTTGGGTTCCCAATCAGTGACAGGAAACTTAAAATGGAATCTTTGGGGGTGGTTGATAAGATGAGGAAAAAGCTACAGCCTTGGAAGGGAAAACATCTAACCTCTGGAGGGTGTATTATCTTGACTAACACATCATTGAGCATCATACCTATTTACACCATGAGCATGTTCCTGATGCATGAAGGCACTCATGCGCAGATGGATACGGTGAGGTCCAGGTTCTTTTGGAGAGGGGGAGATATAGAGAAGTTCAAATATCACATGGTGAAATGGGAAAACGTGTGCTTACCAAAAGACTTTGGGGGTATAGGAATCATTAACACCAGGCTCTTGAATGAAGCATTGATTCTAAAGTGGGCTTGGAGATTGCAAAATTTAGAAAATGATGGCATGTGTGGGCAGCTACTCAAAGCAAAATACTTTCCAAACAAGCCTTTTGTCAGAAGTAAATCAACCAACAGCTCTCAGTTTTGGGTAGGGGTGCAAAATGTCCGATGGAAGCTGAAATGGAGGGCGATTAATCAGGTTAAGAGTGGAGGCCAAACACGCTTCTGGGAGGACGTGTGGCTGGGACAGGTTCCTCTGAAACTATCATATCCCAAGCTGTACAACTTCTGTAGTGGAAAGAATATCCTTGTGAGTGAATGTTACAAACAAGGTGAATGGGTCATGAAATTCAAAAGGCCTTTTGGTCCAGAGGAGGTATCACAATGGGAAAGTATGCTAGAGGAGTTGGGAGAGATAGGGATACAAGAGGGACGTGACAGAACCTGCTGGTGCTTAGAAAAATCTGGTCAATACACAACAAAATCCATATACAGATTTCTAGCCATCGAGGTGTGATCAATACTCATATGCGAAGACTTTGGAAAACTAAACTGCCCATGAAAATGAAAGTTTTCATGTGGCAAGTGTTCCGGGACAAGTTGCAGACGGGGTTGAACTCAAAAAACGAAACTAGAAGCGGGATGAGAAATGGTCTATCTGTGGTGTGGTTGAGAGCAAAGACCACATACTCTTTTGTTGCCCAATTGCTAAGTTTACCTGGATTTGCTTAAGGAAGCCTTAGGGTGGTACAAGATTCTGACAAACTTACAGGAATGCTTAGAAGAGTGGATCCCTCTAGGCTGTGGTGATTACAAACTAAAAATTTTCATCTTGGGGGTTGTTATTTGGATTTTGTGGATTACAAAAAATAAATTTGCCATAGAGGGGGTGTGTCCTACTTCACCTGCTGATGTGGTGTATACAATCCTCTCTTACTTGCAGCGGTGGCGCGTTCTGCTAAAAGGCGAAGAGCAGACCAGGATGGACGCCAGGGCGGCACAGGTAAGAGAGTGGCTGGCGCAATACCAAGAGAGGCTGAGAAGTTCTGCGCCGCGTGAAGGGGATATAATTCTTCATTGTTAGTTTTAAGTCGGTCTTAGGTGGTTAGTGCTCCCTTGGTACTTTGTTTCTGAATCTGTAGTCTTGGGTTGGCTACTTCTGTGCGTTGTTCGTAAGCTGGTAACCCAGCGTGTTTGGGATGTGTGTGTGAATTTGTACGATCTCATATGCTTTTAAGAAAAGCATGGTGAATCTTTTTTCAAAAAATTATTATAAAAAAAGTACGAATTAAAGTGTGAGCTGAGAATAAAGATGTGACTCGACGTGATTGTCAGCGGTTTTATCACCCACCTTGCCACTGAGCCGTAAATGGAGGAGTCCTTCTAGTCCAGATAAGGATAAGCTTTTTACGCTGTCGTGGAGCGTCAGAGTCTCACAGATCATCTGTCGGATCTCAGGAATGGCGAGGCCGCACGCTGTGGTGGTGCCGTACCCGTGCGCCGGCAACATCAACCCGGCACTGCAGCTCGCCAAGCTGCTCCACCGCCACGGCGTCTACATCACCTTCGTCAACACCGAGCACAACCACCACCGCGTGCAGGACACCGAGGGCACTGATGCCGTGCGCGGCCGTGACGGGTTCCGGTTCGAGGCCATCCCGGACGGCCTCTCCGAGGCCGACCGCGGCAAGCAGGACTACGGCCAGAGCCTGCTCGTGTCGGCGAACGCGACCTGTGCGTCGCCGCTGAGAGACCTCATCGCGCGTCTGAACGGCACGGCCGGGGTGCCGCCGGTGACGTGCGTGCTGCCCACGGGGCTGATGACCTTCGCGCTCGGCGTGGCGCGGGACCTCGGCATCCCGAGCATGGTGTTCTGGTGCGCCAGCGCCGCCTCGCTGATGGCGTACATGTGGACGCCGGAGCTCAGGAAGAGAGGCTACGTGCCACTCTACATTTCACCAAAATCTTGCTTCGTTCAGTGTTCACCACACATTGAGTCATTGACTAATGGCATACAGATGAGAGCTTCCTGACGAACGGCTACCTGGACAAGACCATCATAGACTGGATCCCCGGCGTACCGCCGATCAGCCTCGGCGACATCTCGAGCTTCGTTCGCACCACCGACCCGGATGACATTGGGCTCGGACTCAGCGAGATGCCCGGCCAATGCACCAAGGCCGGCGCCCTCATCCTGAACACCTTCGAGAACCTTGACGCCGACGTCCTCGCCGCCCTCCGCGCCGAGTACGCTCACATCTACACCGTCGGACCTCTAGGATCCCTCCTCCGGCACGGCACCGCCGCCGATATGAACAAGATTACCGGCTCAACCGGCGGGCTGAGCCTGTGGAAGCAGGACGCCGAGTGCCTGTCGTGGCTGGACACTCAGGTCCAGCGCTCGGTCGTGTACGTCAACTTTGGCAGCCACACGGTGGTGACGCCGTCACAGCTGGCCGAGTTCGCGTGGGGGCTCGCGGCGAGCGGCCACCCGTTCCTCTGGTCCATCAGGGACGACGCCGTCCGCAGCTGCGGCCTGCCGCCGGCGTTCGTGGCGGAGACGGCGGCGCGTTGCCGCGTGACGGCGTGGTGCCCGCAGGAGCAGGTGCTGCGGCACTCAGCCGTGGGCTGCTTCCTGACGCACAACGGGTGGAACTCGACGTGCGAGAGCCTGGCCGCCGGCGTGCCGATGGTGTGCTGGCCGGGGTTCGCGGACCAGTACATCAACTGCAAGTACGCCTGCGAGGTGTGGGGCGTCGGCGTCCGGCTGGGCGACGAGGTCAGGAGGGAGCAGGTTGCCATGCGCATCAGGGAGGCCATGGGGAGCGAGGAGATAAAGGATAGCGCCGCAAGGTGGAAGGCGGAGGCGTTGGCGGCGAGTTGCCCCGGCTGGTCGTCGTATGAGAATGTGCTGAGCATGGTCAGAGCGCTGTGCAGCTCGGACAACCCCCAAGACTGAAGAGCTACCAGAATTGCAGTGTACTCTTCTAGTATGACCCAAGATGTGTTAATGTTTTCTGCACTACTAGAGCCCGGCGCGCCATTTTCTAGGTTCAATTTGGGAAAAAAAATTTGATTCACGATAGCACCGCAATGTAAACCCACATCAAGCGGCTCAAACACAAGGGGTCGAGCCGAAGAAAGTGCATCTCTCTCCTCGTGGTGACTCTCAGAAGTCACAATGCCTATGCCCGATGCCGCTAATATCGTTATCATGTCGTTCATGCGCATCATGGACGCCATGTCGACGCTCATAGAGATGTATCACGCAGCTTCTCCCACTCATTGGGCAAACTGTGCACGAGTCGGCCTTAGGTTCCATGCACTGGCAGCAAGGCCAGCAAACGGTAGTATCATGGTCAAGGCCATTGCACAAATTTGTTCAAAATTGAAAAGTACTGTAACATTGCGCAACCACATCTGATAATAATCTCCAAATAAGAAAATGATATCATACTTGGTAACTTGCATACACAAGTACGGCAACACAAACTCTCTCAAGCGACTACAGTCTACAGAGCCATATTAAATCCAATTAAGCCAAATAAGTAAGGATTTGCCTCTATAACACAACATATCATGGTTCAACCAGTGCACAATTTGTTCAAAATTCAGAAGTACTATTGCACAGGAACTATGGGACACCAACATGCCTCCAACAATATTAAGCACAAAAAGGAAACTAAACAAAATTTTAAATCAATGTACATGCTGCAGTTTGGTGATTATTAGCCGAGAAACGGAACATATGCTTGCGCATTTAGTCCTGCTTGGGATTCATCCCCAATATGATGTAGTTCACAGAACTTTATACCAGTACGATGGGCCCACTGCCCACATAACTCACAAACATTGAAGATTTGCCTCAAATTACTAAGGTGGTTCAGTAGGAATGCTACATCACTCAGCAACCTGCACATAAATATGTGTTTCATGATTAGAACTCAGGTTTCAGAAATACCTCATTCTAATTTCTAAACACATAATATATTGTGCTCCCAAAGTCTAAGAAGAAACAAAGTTATCCCTTGTGAAAATTTAGTAATCATTGTATGGTAGTATTTTAAATTATTACTTCCACTCTTTTTTAGATGACTCCATACAAACCACCAGAAAATTGCTTGTGGATGAGATTTAGTGACAATTTCAATTTATGTCTTGATGCCCCAGCAGGTTCGCACAAATCAAATAACTAAAAAAATGACCTGGCATAGGGAAAAACATGTCCAACAGATAGAGGTTCCGGTAAATATCTTATGTAAGCACAACTATTTAAGAGGATTGTTTGGAGACTTATTCTATATCACGTTCTTGTACTGAATTCATTGTCAGGCTTGGCTTTTCTTCCTTCAGCTTGGGGAGTTCTAGCTCTTTAGATGCCTGTGTCACAAAGGTTGTTTGAAATGAATTTAGCTCAACATATAAAATATCTAGAATAAAATCATGATGAGCCCAAACCTACTGATGACCATAATGAAAACTCAGAAACAAGATAAACATGTCATGGTGACCTAGATAGCTATAGGTCACTAAACATATTATAACCTATCTATAAAAACATAGCACAATGAATGTATACAAAGGTAGGAGATCTTATCTCACAATGTAAGTACACAAAAAAGTATGATATTCAGATACCTCTGCCTCCAATCTTTTTTCAGCCCACGAATTTTTCCAAGTTGATGGTGTATACAAAAAAAGAATGAGATTCTTCTGATAATATTCTTTAAAAAACAAGCCAAGTTCCACACTTGTTACATCAAAAGGGTGTCAATATCACAGTTACTGGGGAGTAACATGTTCAACAAAACTGATTAAAAGTCTCTATACTGTCTATATAAAACAAAAATGGTCATTAGGAAAACAAATAATATCTATTGTGTGGCATAACAAGCTTGAGTTCTACACTCAAATTACAGGCCTCAAGAAAGAACGTAGAACAACCACTAGAAATTGATCATTTGGGAACTCTCCGGACGACCGATAAAAAACAACGAGGTTCTCAAAAGCATTAGTTGTTGAATGTGAAAATAGGATCTCTGGGCTATTACCATGATCTCCATTGAGCAGGAGCATCCCAGACAGCATCGTCAACATACAAGACTTCTACTGGAAATTGATCATTTGGGAACTCCCCAGAGGACCAATCAAAAACATAGAGGTTATCAAAAACATTAGTTGCTGAATGTGAAAATAGGGTGGCTGCCTTTTTGTAGTGCGCAAGTCAGAGATGTCATTTTCTTAATTCATCAACCACGTGAAAAAGGCATTCTAAATGTGATAATTAGTTTCCTAACATCAATAATGGGAGACATATTTTGGAAGCACATTTCAAAGAGCACCTGAATTGGTAGGTGAAGTAGCTAAATGGGTGATCTATTGATGCATAAACCAGGAAATTTCCATGTCATAAAGCCTGTTGCAAAATATCATTTTTCGTTACTCTTATTTCAATTGTGCATACATGTCAAATAAAATACAAAAAAATCAGTTGGAAGTGTGGACATTAGCACAATGATCCAACAAACAAGCTGCAAGCAAAGAAGTACCAATGTGGTGGTGTGTGATAAAAGTAATTAGTACCACAAGTACATAATAGTCAAGCATCTTGTCAACTTTGAGTGATAGCCATAGTTGAAAGAAAATTCAGAGAGGAGACCATGGGAAAACAGAACAGTTATTCGAAAGGTAGCTTCAGACCATAACAATAATCCATCAAGCAACTTATGTATGCCACGGTGCCAGCTTGTAACCCTGCTGTGGCAAATTAATCTCCTCATACGTAACGTAATGGCCTAACTACCTACAGTCCCATCCATTACATTCTGTCCACGGACGATTGGAACTTCCAACTATCCTTTCGCATGTGCAGAAAAATTTCAAGCAGAGGAACACATATGAGCTCTGTCCAAGTAGCAACAAAAATAAAGAGGGGCCAATGGCATTGGTTTACATACACGCAGAAGGTGCCAGAGATGACCTGCGGAGTGGACGACAACCTCCATGTCGATCCCAAATTCCCAATTGCTGAAGCCATCGGCTGCATCATTAGTGGATAGGAGCAGGACACCCTGGCGTTGTTCTTATCACCAGCTGAAGCTTGTGTTGATAATGCTCTCATGCTTTTCTTCTGCGCCGATCGAAAACCATCAGGAAAACAACCACACGAACAATAAATTGATTTCAAAATGGGAGGAATGGTGCAGCAAAGAAGATCGGTTAGGGTTCATACCGACTTCGTGGAAACCATCAGATCGAGCGGCCGCAGGCGGTGATGAGCAAGGGCGACGCGACCTCCGCCTTGCGCACTCCTCGTCCTCGGCCAACACACCTTATCCTCACGGCTAGGGTTAGGCCTGGCATCCAATAAACTAAGAAAGACATGAGAATGAGGAGAAGGAAGAGTGAAATATGCACCTAGAGGAGCCGCCGCCTTCTGAATTGAGGTTGACGTGGGTGTAGCTCTCTCCCCAGTCGTTCCTGCCGCCGCCGTCGCTGACGAACCCTAACAAGAAAAAAGAGGGGATGAGAAAGAGATGGAGACTGGGGAGGGGACGAGGTGGAAGAGGAGATGGTGGAAGGGGAGGAGGAGGTGGCGCAACAACCTGCTGTCTGCGAGTGAGAAAGAGAGAGATAGGAAGCAGCTCCTCAAGCGGTCGCCGCCGCTGGCGGGAGCGGCGAGCCGGCGTGGGCACGACGGAGAGAGCACGGGCCGGTGACGGGGACGACGGAGGGAGCCAGCGCCGGGAGCACCACACACTCGCGGCAGGAAAAGGGAGAGGGTGGACGGCGGCGCGGCGGCACCGCGCCGGGAACTACTGGGAAGAGAGTGGGGAGGGGATAAGAAGGGGCGGCGGACGAGCGGCGGGGGGCCCCTTGCGAAACGTCACGCGGGCGGTTTAATGCAAAAACGCCACGAAATCGGAATTTCGTCTTCTTGGTAGACAAAAATTTTGGAATATGAGGGTTTTTATGCAAAACAATCAAACATGTTTACTGTAGCTTAGGGCCTCACTGGACGCAGAACGAAATATTGGTGAATCAAAGGGCTTTTACGCAAAATTCCACGCGCCGCTGGCGGATTCCTGGCCGCGGGATCGGCGCGATCTGAGGGCTGGAAAATGGGGGCGACGTGTCCCCCGCCGTTGGCCGCGGCAGAGGCCACGGAATATAGAGCTTTGGATAAACATATATATTGGATTTACACTCCTTGTCAACGGGTCAATTCCGAAGGCAGATTTTGTCTCGGGTATCCGGACTCCGGAAAAAATGTGGTTGCTAGATCATGCCAAGAACACAACATTCAAATATAGTAGTAATATACTCCGTACTCTTAGAGCGGGTGCCTAAGGTTCTCTGGCTGAGTTGGTTACAGGATTCGGTAGCTGAGTTTGTTAGAGGATTTGGTGGCACCTCCGGTTTTGGGTTCGATTATCCGTGGAAGCGAATTTAAGGTTAGGGTTAAAAAAACATTCCTGTTTGTCTCACACCAAATCATGTTGCAAGGCCTGACCCAGCTCACGCGGATGTAGGTACCGCCATGTAAGAGTGAGGTAGGGGTCTGGGGGGTTTTCTAGACCTGCATGAGAAGGTCACATTCTTCAATTCTTAAGCAAATTACTGAGGGTCATACCCCGCAGGTCTAGTTTTTTTTAAGATCTGTTTGAAATGGAGTTTTATCGAAAGAATGAGATTCCTATATTCTGCTTACGTCATCATGCGTTTGGAATGCAGGAATGAGTTTTTCTTTTCCTCTGGAACGGCTTCCTCTCCTATGTGAAATGAAGGAAATAAACCATCCACTCCGATCCCTTGGAAAGTTTTGTGTGCGCGTGAAGGAGAGCTAACGACCAGGCTAACCAGAGTTTAACTCACCCGTACCCGAGTTGCAGGAGCCTGTGGTAGAATGAATATTCTCGGCCCGTAGATTAAATAGTATTGTGTGAGAGACCGAAATAAATCAAGACTAACACATCTTTCTCTCAATTCCTATGTTTTTCCAATCCTCTGTTTCGTCACTACACCCTCATCCAATTCTTGTGTTTTTTCCATTCCTCCATTTTCAGTTCCTTGTTTCAAATAGGCCCTTACTCTTAGAACAGGTACAATAAATGAATAAAGTCAAGTCACTTGGCTAATAGCCAAGCCATGTCACGAAAATTCTATATCAGTACTCATGAAGAAATATTTGGGTCTGCCCACTCCAATGGGGCGGCTAACGCGAGGAGCTTTCTAACCCCTTGAAGCAAGATTTATGAAACGCATGACAGCCGGAAAAGAGAAGGATCTATCTGCTGCCGGTAAAGAGGTCCTAATCAAGTGAGTAACCCAAGCACTGCCAAACTATATTATGAGTCTCTTTAGGATTACAGATGGCTTATGTGAAGCGCTCATGAAGGGCATTCGCGCCTTCTGGTAGGGTTCAGATAAAAGGGAAATGAAAAGTTCAGTGGGTGCCCTGGAAGAAAATAATCTTACCAAAAAGTCATGGATGCATGGGTTTCAAGGACCTCAAATTGGTTAATCAGGCGCTATTAGCCACACAGGCCTTGAGATGACTTGTTGTCCCCGACAAACTATGTGGGACACGTGCAAAATATTTCCCCAATGGCAATCTTTTGGATATGACTCCTGTTGGTGAAGCATCACATACATGGAGAGCGATTGAGCATGGACTGTTACTTCTGAAGGAGGGGGTCGTGTGGCGAGTTGGCGATGGAAATTCCATTCGCATATGGCGTGACAAGTGGCTACCACGGCCACATGGTATGTGCCCTATTGGTAGCATTAGGCCCAGTTTGCGCGGGGCCTCGCGACGAGCAGCCACTAGTAACTAGTTCCCCTGGTCCGTCAGCAGTGGTGGAGGACAGAAAAAAATTGAGGTATGGCGAAGAAGTCGATAACACTATCACCCACCTTGTCGATTAACTTGAATTTCACCTTCGCTTCTGTTTGTTCAAAGTATTTGGTGGGGGAAGAATTTGCAGATACACTCATTGACTCATACACGTACGTACGCTAAGGCCAGATTTGCAGCGTGTGCAGAGCAGTTCAGATCAAAAGCTCACGACTACAACTACAAGAACCATCATGTTGACGCTTGGTTATTCGTACCATCACAGTTCACAGGTGAAGCGCAGGGACTATTGGTGGCCGGATCAAGGTATGGCGAGCGCCACACCTTGCCATACCGGGTCCTCCGCCGCTGTCCGTCAGGAAAGACTTCGTCTGCGGCGGCGGCAGCCTCGCCGTGCTGCCCGCCCCTCACGTTCGCGGCCGAAACAGCAGAGCGGTGTTGTGTGACGGCATAATGCCCGCAGGAGCAGGTGATGTGGTACCCGGCCGTGGGCGGTTTCCTGACGCACAGCGGGTCGAACTCGACGTGCGAGAGCATGGCCGCCGACGTGCCAATGGCGTGCTGGCCGGTGTTCCCGGACCAGTACACCAACTGAAGGTACGCCTGCGAGGCGTGAGGCGTCGGCGTCCGGCTGGGCACGGAGGTGAGGAGAGAGCAGGTCGCCGAGCGTGTCGGGGAGGTGATGGCGAGCAGGGAGATACGGAGGAACGCGGCGAGGTGGAAGGCAGAAGTGTTCGCGGACTAGTTTGCTCTTCTCTACTTTTTACTCCTGCATTTATTTGTGTTTTCATTCTGCATTAACCTTTTCTAAAATTGACATGTGTAGATCAGTAGATGCTAGGATTGAAACCTAGGGCGCAAAGCTTTTTATGGTAGACATAGCAACAAATAAAAAATTTAGTGCACGTCTATATAGAATTTGTGATAGGTTTTTATATGTGCTTTGGAGCATAATTTTTAGAACATCCAATTCACCCCTCGGTGTCACAGTTCCTTCACATATGGAGACCTTCTCTAATTGCCTAATTAAATCTTTGAAGTTAAGCATGAAATGGCCCGTTTTGTACATGTACACAAACCAATGTCGCGTGATTGATTGTGGGGCCACGGGACAACCGCACATGGGGGCTGGAGGATGGGAGGACAACAGCACGTGGGGGCTGGGGGATGGGATGGAGCGTTAGTTTTTGTTTCTTTTTTTTCTTTTCTTTTTTGTCTGTTTTTATTTCTTTATTTATTCTTTATATATTTATTCTTTTACTTTCTATTTCTTTTTTCATTTTTATTTTTTTGTTTCTTTTTTATTTCTTATTTTTTGATTCTTTTTATTTTTCAATTTTATTCTTTTTTACTTTCTTTTTTCTTTTTATTTTTTTGTTTTTTATTTTTTCTTTTCTTATTTTTTTAGTATTCATATTTTATTTTTGGTTTCCATTTTCATTTTTCTATTTCTTATTTTTTATATCTTTATTTTTTCTGTTTGTTTTATTTTTCTAATTCTTTATTTTTATTTTATTATCTTTTTATTTTTCTTGTTTCTCTTTTATTTCTTTCTTTCTTATTTGTATTTTTGTTTTCTGTTTTTTATTATGTTCGTACGAACATATACGTTTGTTCTGATTAACAAGTTAACTTGTTCCTACAAACATATATGCTTGTTCTGATGAACAACTTAATTTGTTCCTACAAATATATACGCTTGTTCTGATGAACAAGCTAACTTGTTCCTACAGACATATATGATTGTTCTAATGAACAAGCTAACTTGTTCCTACAAACATATACGCTTGTTCTGATGAACAAATTAACTTGTTCGTACAAACATATATGCTTGTTCTATTGAACATTCTATTGAACAACTCTACTTGTTTCTTCAGCTTCATCATCTATACTATAAGGAGCGAAGACAATTAAAAACTTTCTCACCAAATTCGAGCCCGCCTTACCCCTCACGCCGGACCCACCCGTCAAGTTGCATGATGACCAAAAAGGTGGAACAACTATAAAAATCGCAATTTGGGGAGCGTTTCTGCCATAAATCTAATATTTTTTACACCGATCGGTTCCTACCCACCTCTCGTGCGCTATGAAATCTCTGTGCTCGCTCATGTCCTGGTCTCATACGCGTCCCTGCAGTGGGGCCTTCCTTCTCTCAACCTCCCTGCAGAGGACGAGGCAAGAAGAAAAGTTACTCCGCGGGAGGGACCCTCGGCCGATTCGTCACGCTAGCAGCATCCGGTATGGCGAGGTCGGCGCGGATGGGGTGGGGGCTTACGCCGGCACGAGCGGTGGCTGGGAGGACGCCGGGGAGGCTGAAGCCGTGGCCACGCACAGCTCGGTGCTAGAGGGCGCCGAGAGGATGCTCAACTACGGCGATGTCCCAATCGAAAAGGTCCACTCCAAAGTCCATCTCTGACCGCTCCTTAATCCCGCGAGCTTGCCGCCTCTGCTGCAAACGGATCCGTGATTATTCGGCGGGGCTACGCAGGCTATCAGCTCGGTTAGCGAGAAGATAGCCTTCTCGTCGTGCTGCGCGGTAGGGTAGAGCATGAGTACCATGTACTGCGTGCTGCTTGTCGCTAGCGCTGATGTTGCCGTCAACACACAAATGGTATATACTTCGTCAACGCCCATAGCAAGGAGTCTATCGTCGACGCTGAGGGCATCTTTTGCTCCCAAAGAAGCCCATCAAGGTCACAAGACGGTAGGTTCGTAGACTTGTATTACTCTGTAATTCTATGATCAATTCTTGTCACCAAAAAGCAGCCATACTCGCGCCATCTGAATCTGATGCATGTTAATATGTTCTTGTTATTGCTACCTTGTGTAGAAAAGATGAATTAACATGGAATGGATGTGATGTTTGTCCATCACGTGTTTGTCGAAATGCCAAACTACCATACCTGAGTACCTGACATATGGGTTTGGGTGCTCTTTAATCTTCATTGATCACCCGTTAAGTTAATGGGTAGTATTTTTCCTATTTGTTTTGATCTCCTCGATCACCAATGACATTTTTCATATTTAACTTTATCTCCTCGATCACCAATGGTTAGTCTTATGCAGTATATTGTATTGCTTTTTGATGTTGTTTTTAGAGCAACTCTAACAGTTTGCTATCTTAGTTTGTCATTCATCTAATTTAGGCAAAAAATTCAGAAATGGTTTACTCGTGAACAAATAAGGTTTTCTTTTTATTCAATGCACCAATAAACCATGAAATATACCTTTGAGGAGAAACCACCAATTTCTAGAAAGCTCGTGTCACACTTGTCATTAGAGGAAGAAGCTAAAGTTGGGAGAGAGAAAGAGAACATTTATTACTCGAAGGCACCTCCACTATGAAAGATAGTTTTTATAGATAATTTCTTATGCTATGAAAATCACGTCAGTTTCTTATAGGCACAATTTATTCTAGATCATGATGTTGGTATGTTTCTTTTGCACGTTTTTAGAATTGTGTTAGAATTCATTGTATTTTGAAATTGTTGTTTATTATATTAAACTTTTATAATACTACGTGCGTGTCGCACGTGCATCTCTGCTAGTATTGTTTAATGAAAATTCACTTTGTCTTCAACAATGTTAATCTTGTTCGTATAAACATATACGCTTGTTCTGATAAACAACCTAACTTGTTCCTACAAACACATGATTATTCTGAGAAACAACCTAATTAATTTTGGTATTTAAAAAATGTTTTTTTAAATTTTCATCAAAACATAGTCAAGTGAGATCTTATTTTGAAGATCTCGACACAAGAAATTCATTTTTGAAATCGGAATTTAATTTAAACGCACGGTTTATGAGTTATAACTTTTTAAAATTCTAAATTTGTGTGGAACCCCCGCCATCTGTCCGCGCGCCCCGCTGTCTGCTGCCGCCACTGCGCTCGCGCGCAGGTGATCGCGCCTGCGATGCATAATCGCCCCCCTGTTTTGTCCTAGTGTTTTTTTTTTGACAGTCATGGGGGGGACAATCCCCACCTGAATTGATTCAAGAGCTTGCGGAAAATCTTACATTGATCGTTACAGCATGGAAAATAAGAAAAGATAAAAAGAAGAGTACAACAGCATGTACAACACATAGCTTACAAACAAAAACATGCCACAGATATTTGATCACTACCGATTGTCCTTAGTTCAGTTCCTCTAGATATCTTTCATAGTACCCCTGTTTGTAGTTAACAACATGAAAAATCTTACAATACATATGAAAATAATTGAAGTGGCCTTAAGAACTCTCCAATCAGATAAGGTCATAAAACCACACAAACCTTGTTCGAGTTCTAGGCTTCTAGCTAGATGATTTCTCTTCACTACAGAGTATTGGAGTGGTTCACCTTCACCTACGCGGGGAACACCGGATACCAGACCATGGAGCACGGATAAACAAGTGTAATCTCATCGTTGTTTGGGTCCCTCTGGTACACCTTCACCCTCCTGCTGCTGAAATGAAAGCAGACGAAGAGGCCACTGGGTTCTAGCTCCAAGAACACGAACTCCGCGTTGTCCCCGACGCCGGCCACCGAAGCAACAACGGCGTGCTCTTCCGCCTCCGCCGGTTCCAATCCGTTCTCCACAACATGGCCGCAGGTCTCGTGCAGAGAGATGGCGTCCCTAAGCACCCATTCGCCGGCGCCTTGCTCACCCATCCTGCGCATCCAGACGCAGAGCCGATCTCCCTTGAGATGGAAAAGGTATAGAACAGAGCCGTCTCCCCTGCAGGGAACAAGGTTTCCATAGTACTCGTCAGGGTTTATTTTACCGGTTTGGAAAAAAACCGAAGGTTGGTGATAAACGTGTTTATCGGATTTCTCGGAAATTTTTCGGATTCTTCGTTTTCCTTTCGGATAAAATTTAGAGAAAAAATCTTCAATTTATACACAAAACAACCTAGATTGTTTCCAAACAACCTAACATTAAAGTAATGCATAGAAATGAGATAAGTTTTAGAGTTATGGAAGGTCGGGAGGTTGTATTAATTGGTTCGGACGATTTTTCGGTGATAAAATAAAAAACTGCTCCCAACCGAGAAACGTGAAAATCGCGTTTCTCGTTTTTTTTTCGCCGAGAAAATAAACCCTGGTACTCGTACGCCACGCCTTCGGGGAGATCGACCACGAATAAGCTCGCGGTGGCCATGTCGAGGCCGAGGATGTAGCCCGCCACGGCCACCGTGTAAATCTTGCCTGCGGCGAGCGTGGTAAGCATAGGGATCCTGTCCGGCGGCGTGGGGAGCGCTGCTTCGGCGGAGCAACGGACGGTCCAGACGCCGGAACGCAGGACGTTCACCAGAGCGGTGACGGTCGGGCCGCTGTAGCGGAGGTGTAATTTGTAGCACGAGGCGTCGTCGTCGCCGCCGTCAGGGAGGAGCATGGCGTGGGGATACTCGGCGGCCCCCGGCCAGGCGGGCGGCGGCGGCGGAAGCTCAACTACGCCGCGGTCAGGGTGCCGCAGCGGGTCGCGCACCCCGAACCTCCGTATGCCGTGGACGGTCTCGGTGAAGTTGAAGAGGACCCTACCGTCCCGGCAGTCCCAGACCGTGGATGAGAACTCCGGGAAGGCGTCGAACCCCGATCTGCTGGCGCGTTGGAGGGCAGCCTTGAGGTCTGGGTCCGGGGGCTGCGGCGTCGGCATCGGAACGAATTCCGGGCGCGGGACGCAGTCGCCGGTGACGTAGAAGCCGAGGAGGCGGGGCGGGTGGAGCGCGACGACGCGGCGGAGGAAGTCCCGCCCGGAGGCAGCGCGCAGCCAGTGCTTGCACGCCAGAGCGGCGCGGACGAGGGTGCCGGGGGAGTCGACGCGGCGGAGGATCTCCCCGAGGAGGTCCTCGTCACCGAGCACCTTGGAGGCGGACCTGGCGTCCTCCGCCGGCGGCGAGGAAACATCGGCCGCCATGCCGCTTGCCACACGCGGTTTCTACAATGACCCTATCCCTATCATCTCACCTAGAGATGGCAACGGGTAGAAACCCGTCGGGTAGTACCATTCTATACCCACACCCGTCAACTCTAACTCTACCCGTTAAAAAACCCATACCCGCATGAGGGTATAAGTTCTTACCCATACCCGCACCCGTGCGGGTTTTTTTTACCTGTCGGGTAACCCGTACCCGATAGCATACCCATTCTAATCTAATATAATTGGAAACATAACACATGAGAAAGTGCATATATCAACAAATTAGAATAAATAAAAAAGATAAATTATAATTCTAAACCAATTAATAGTCTAATGAAGCATAAAATTATTAGTTAGTTATCAATATTAAGCTATTCTTCACTAACAATGTGCAAATTTACAAATTTATCACATATTATAGACGGGTATATTTTACCCGCGGGTATGCGGGTATGGGTAGTATGTACCCGTACCCGCACCTGCTTACCCATCGGGTACATGATATTGCCCATTTGTGTACCCGCGGGTAGAGATATGTTTCCATACCCAGCTTCTTATCGGGTAAAACCCGTCGGGTACTCGGGTTTCGGGTACCCATTGCCATCTCTAATCTCACCGGTGATGGGCGGTCGCCTCTTTCGACAACCAAAGCACAAGGGCGTCGACCATTTCCAGACGAACAACTTTTTTTTTTTTTGAAATGAAAGACAAACAACTTTCCACACTGAAATTTTCAAAGGACGCTGCTGGCCGGAGACCCATCTTCAGATAAGCTTTTGAACAATTTCCTTCCACGTAAAATGTAACTCATCTTTTACGGAGAACCTCCTCGCGATGGTGACAGCGCTCAGCAGCTCATCCGATTCCTCACAAGCCTGAAGTGCGAAGAGCTTGGCATATCAGACATTCAGACTAAGGTTCTTCTTGGGTTAGTTGAGAAGCTAAGATGTGTTCATCTGAAACAACTAGCTTTCTTTTTTTTTCTTTTTAACGATATACTGTAGCTTTGTGTGTGGAATTAGCTACAATAAAGTACTCTTCTCAGAATCATCTGTGCACACATTTTAGCATTACACAACAATATTTTGGAGGCTTTTTCCTTCCATTTTCATTTTCCTCCCAAAAGGAATAAGAGAAGCCAGCGTTACTGGTCCTGATCATGTACGTAGGCATGAGAAGAGTGACGGAGCCAAAAATAAAATCATCTTTCATTCGAACGTCCACAAGGAAATGCAGATTATTTTCCATCGGTGGTGGTGAGAAGTGATAGACGCTAAGAAAGAATTTGATCATTACTACTATTGTTCCCAGCAAAGATACAAGCAAGCACAGCTGCTGCGCTATACTGGGTCGATCAAACTCTGGCTGTATTTCCATTTCAAGCAACCTGGATAGATGAAGTACTTGATACCCAGGACCTAAGACTATCTCCAACAACAATGCGCACCCACGTGCCACGGGGGTGGAGAAGGCGGCCGTGGGTCGCTGGATCTGCGCTGCTGCTCTCCACCCGTCGCCGGCCGGATCGAGGGAGCCTTGCCGCCGCCGGACCAAGGGAGCCCCGCCACTGCCGAGGTTGGGGTGGCAAGGCGAACGAGGAGAGCGGCGGCTGCTGAGCTGGCCTCGCTACTCACCGCGCGCGCTCGCTGCGACCTCGCATGCCGACGAGGATGGGGAGCAGTCACGACCGTGCGCAACGACGAGGTGGGGAAGGCCGATCCCCTACATTAGTGGCCCGCGCAGCGGCCGGCGGCGGAGGTCCGGCCGACGCAGATGGAGGTTGGCCCGACGCAGATGGGGGTGTGGGGTGGGGGACGAGGAGGAGGGCGACATGTGCGAGGGAAAGAAGCGAAGAGACATGGCGGTTGAGATGAAGCGACGAGAGAAATCCCGAGAATGGGGCGTGGGAGGGTAAGATCCGCAAACTGCTGGAGCCGCTATAGTGCTGGTTCGTTCTTCATTTTGCAGATGCAAAGCCGGATCCGACATCCGCTGGAGTCAGTCTAATGGGGTTAGACTAACTCCAGCAATGTAGCTCATCTGCATCTTCAAATAGCTGGTATGAGCGGAAGAGAGATAAGATTTTCGTGCCACAAAAGAAACGTCCTTCCAGCAGTGTTACGCAAGCACATCCGAGACAGAGGAGATTTTCGTGCCGCCGAGGAGAAGTCCTTCCAGCAGTGTTGCGCAAGCGCATCCGCAAACTCCCAGGCAGTTGGCTCCCGCGAGCAGAGGGATCGAGCGGGGATGAAGGAGGTCGGATTTGGTCGAGACCCGCTGCGGTGGCGAAGGAGGCGGAAGGACAGAGGTCATCGATGCGAGCGAGACTGAAGACGCCGAGGAGGTGGCGGAAGTGGAGGAGCTAGGGTTAGGGTCCCCCCGACCTCCTCTGAGTTGTGGCGGCGGAGCTCCACCTTGACCTCGGACTCAACGGTGAGCCGCCCGCCTCCTGCCACTTCTCCCACCTCCCGCACTCCAGAGGGGGCCGTCCCCTGCTCCTCCGCCGTCGCGGCCTCCTCCGCGGTCGGCGCACAAAGCTCCGCCACCGCCACCCTCTGTTGACCACTGCTGCGTCAGGGAGGAGAGGTACGAGTGGCTGAAGAGAGGAGAGAAGTTCCCACAGGAATTGGGGAGAGAAACCTTGCATCTTCATTTTGCAGATGATGCTACGGCAGCTGCTGGAGTGACAACAATGCTGCTTTTCTCTTCATTTTGCAGATGGGGGAAGAGATGAAGATGCTGATGGAGTTAGTCTTAGGTGCCTCATGCGCAAATCTTAGTGTAACCAGTAGACACGTTGCTTGCCTCATTGGTCACTCCGGGTTAGGCATAAAAAGGAGAATCTTGCAGTCCTAAATCAACGAAGTAGTCATGTTCCGTTCCGCTCCGCTCCAACTCAAATAGCGTGTTGCTTCCGGTGCATTCAGGGTCGACCTGGAACTGGAAGAGAGCGTCGGTAAGCCCACAAAAGATGACAATCATCCATGCAACAAGAAAAAACACACACAACACCACAAACATCCAAAAACACATTTACATATATGTTGCCGCAAATGATCAGTGCCCCTGCTCTACTAGCAACCGAATTTGGCACACCTTAAGTTTATTCAAATGTGTCAATATGCAAACATGTCTGGCTAACCCTTGAAGTTCCGAGACATTAATTTATGGGGTAGCACTGGCAAATCATTCAACTTCCATGTAGAAAGGTACAAGCTATACAACGCAGAAGAACAGAACTGAAACATTGACCAATGCTAGTACGTTATCCAAACTACTATTTCTGTTGCACGGAGTATAGTTCAATAATTCATCAAAATGCAATTTTACACGTACAGATGAGTTACGATATTATCATGTATATCTGAATCAGGTAATCAGCATACAACTTTGTCCGAGCAGTCTATTATCGCACCACAGATATCTATTATCGCAGCACAGAAATACAGAAATACCGTTCTATTTTAGCTGAAGCAATTTAACCAAACACCGCTCTCCCATAGCTTGGAGAATACATGAAACTATCTCATGCAAATCCAAGTAGAATACACCAAAGGTTGCATGCATCAGTAAGCTGACAGGAAATCCTAAAAAAGATTCAAGGGTGTGTTTAGATCCCAAAAAGTTTGCAAAAAACATCCCATCATCTATCACATCACCTCACATCACCTCTCACTATTCATCTGCATTTACACCAATTCTTCCCCAATTCAGCCAATTCATCTGGATCTAAACACACCCCAAATCTTACAACCCGAACAAATATTATTCTGGGTAGAGTTAGTTCTTTGTCAGAAGTAAAATCTGATCATGACCAGCCTCCTTTCCAGGTAACATAAAAAGCAGAACAATTTTAGGCATAAGTTTTGAACAAGTTCTACAATAAAGGCGGAGCAAAAGCACTGATCCTACAGTTTCAGTGCACAGTTGTAACTAAAAAATGAACTCATGTGGCTCCAGAAAAAGAAAAAAAAAGGTCTAGAAGCTAAAACACCTTAACCCACCACCATAGTTTGGTTCTCTTCTCTATTAAATCGATCTATATTCAGAACTTACTGATACTTTTGTCCAAATCAATTTCACATAGAGCAAATAATGTGAGCAATAAAGGCGGAGCAAAAGCACTGATCCTACAGTTTCAGTGCACAGTTGTAACTAAAAAATGAACTCATGTGGCTCCAAAAAAAGAAAAAAAAAGGTCTAGAAGCTAAAACACCTTAACCCACCACCATAGTTTGGTTCTCTTCTCTATTAAATCGATCTATATTCAGAACTTACTGATACTTTTGTCCAAATCAATTTCACATAGAGCAAATAATGTGAGTAACCAGCAAAACAAAAAAAAACTATGGTAGATAGAAAAATACTGTTGGTAGATAAAAAAATACTATGGTAGATTAAAAAATACTGGTGTTCAACTTTACTAGATAGATACTTTGCACTTGATCTTGTACAACATACAAACAGAACTGTCTCATGCAAATACTATGGTAGATAGAAAAATACTGTTCATGACAAAAAAATGCAGATAGACATGCATTCCATTATGCAGATCAAGCTCGCTGAATCAAAGTGTGTTGGAGTGGATTTTGCAGCAATACCTTATTCACTAATAAGTAACACCACGAGCATATCATTTCAATAAATACAAAATTTATTAAATTGTCCCATCAAAGGAGCGTCAGCAAGAGGCGCAACGCCACAAACACACATCACAGCAAGCACATCTTCTGTAATATGTTTTCATACTAATGTTAAAACAGTAGATCTAATGTGGCAATAACTACTTAATGTGTTTTCATACTAATGGAAAAAAGGAAACAAATGTTTAGTAATTAGTAAACAAAGAAAATGGTTAATCAAAGATGAACTTGTAGATTTCCACAGGCATAATGCAACAAATATACATACTTCTTCTGTAAAGCATCACAAGAAAGTACAATACTCATGACTTCATGGATCATTACATCATATTGGTGTTGGTCGGACATTCAGCTCTAACAAATGATAGCACAAAAAGTTCACATGGTTTATGCAGTCAAAATGAAAAACAAAGCATCTACATAACCATTTTTTGCCTTTCTTGAATAGGTTATGCTTGTATGGCTGTAAGGCTTAGAGAGTAGTACCAGGTCAGCCAGCATCTCATTTTGCATCCCAGTCCTTCAGCTTCTTACTTCCCTTTGGTTTGGCAATAGGTTTCATGCCTGCCATTTTTGCATCATACTTTGCTCGCAGAGGTCCATTTGTAGCCCACCTGAAAATTCATTAAGAAAGTCCAGAGTCCTTACATAAGTATCCCTTGTTAAAAGACCAAGACACACCCCAGAAAACAATACAAAATAGTTCAACTGAAAAATGTGTACTAAGCTTTAAGGTTTTGGCAAACTAGAAGATATAGGTATGCAAATATTTCTATATATGTCAATCTACAATAGGTATGTCAGCTCAAAAAATAAGAGCAAGTCATCCACTGGACTTTCTAATTAAAAGCATTCAAAATATGATATTTTCTGTCAAGCCATCATCATTTACTTGGAAAATAGCAACCTCTACTGAAAGCACATGTGACAAAATTAAATAAGCCAACTGAAGAACATCAATAATAATGCAACAGACGAGTACTTACGGTGCATTCCAATCTGTGGTATCCTCGTTAACAAGATGTGTCCACTTCGTTCTTCCACTGCGCCCAAAGTGTTTAACTTGCATGACCTTGGGAAGGATGCTCTTATCCATCTTATCTTCCCCAGTAGGTTCAGAGAAATCGCGGGTGTAGATATCGTCTTTACCAGCTGACTGTATAACATCATCAGCACTTTCCTGGAAGAAGGCACCTTTGTGGTAATACTTTTGCATAAACTTCCACTTCTGTTTGGTCTGCCGAACCTGCTTTGGATTCTTCCTCTCCCATTCCCGACGCTCCTCCTCGGTCATATTCCTGACTTTCTCAATCTCCTCCTTCTCCTTCAACCTTGCATCTCTTTCCTCTCTGTCCCTCTTAATTCTTGCTATTTCTCTATTCTTCCATGACTCGTACTCCTCTGCTTCATTCAACTCATCATCTGTATCAACATCCTCAATGTTGGCCTCTTCATTCAGTGCCTTCTCAATGTGTTGCTCCTTTTTAATCTCTTCAACCACAATCTTCCTAGTCTCAATCTTCCTATCCTCCAGCCTCTTCTTGACCAGCTCCTCAAGCTGCCGCTCCTCCTCCTCCAGCCGTTCACGCTCTGCAATGGTGTCCCTCTGTGACTTTGGTATGAAGACAGGTTTCACCATGGCCATGCCCATCTGCTCATCCTCAGAGTCCGTCTCATACTCAGATTCCTCTGACTCCTCATCCTCGACAGGTTCCTCATCTTCCTGAGGAAGTAGCTCCTCCTCCTGCTCCCTTAAGAGCTGCTTCTCCCTTATCCTCCTCCTCCTCTCCTCCTGGGCCTCCTCATCCTCCTCGTCGATATCAGCTTCCTGCCTCCCATTCTGCTCCTCAACAGTCGACACAATCTCAGCCTGCCTTATACGGCGATGGTCAGCCCTCAGCTCCTCTTTATTCTCACAGGTTTCTGCAAGACGCCAGAGCCGGCGATCGTCCTTTGCAGGGATATCACCATCCTCATCCTTTGGGAATGCCTTGTCGAGGGAGACCCGTGACGTGCGGAGGTCTATGTCCTCCTCAGCATCATCAGCCCACTCAGGCGCCTTTCCTGGCCAGTACCGCTTTACCTTGGTCTGGCCAATCTTGCCACGGAGCTTGTCGCGCACCGCAATGGCCGCATCGCTTACACCGGCCGCCACAGACATGGTGACCGTCAGTCAACAATTCTCCACTCCTGCATCTCCTGCATTACCCAATCAACCTGCAAAACAAACACACCGTGAAACGGCATCAGTACCATTTGGGTATGCCAGTAAAGAATTGGTTCAGCTCTACACAAGATACAGCAAACTTGACGCAGGGCACCGAACCCTGGATTTTATTTAGTTAGTTTCGCAAATCAAATTTGCGCCTGTAAAGTACCAAATCCGAGACTAATCTTGCGGATAAATTTAGCCTAAGCACGGATGGATAAATTGCATTATTGGACTAGCAGCGTACCACGCAGCAACTAAATCCGCATCTAACTGAACGGAGGGAGGGGGAAGCTTTTGGTCAGGTAGCTCGCGATCACGGCAAACAGGACGATTTTTTAACCCTCGAACAAAACGAAACAGCCTAGGGTTTCGATCTTCGCGAGGAAGGCGGGTTAGGATCTCTTACCAACGGCGATAGAAGCGACCGATCCCGAGCCCGGATGGATCTCCACGCCGCACCAGTCGAGCGCCGGGAGAGGAGAGGAGGGGTGGAGGGCGACGCCTCTCGAGCGACGAGGGGAGAACGGCGGCTTCCACTTCGACGAAGAGCCTGGGGGGAAGGCGGAAGGGGATTCGGAGCAGAAACCAGCAAGGATTTGTGTTTCTTTTTTCTTTTCTGGTCGGTTTGTAGTCATGGGCTCCGTTGGGCCGGCGGGAGCGTTGTTGATTCCCCAAGCGGCGCCCGGCCGGGAATCCTGATTTTTTTTTTTACATCCCCCCCCCCCCAACCCCCTCAATTTTGCAAAAATAAATGATCCGCAAGAAATTTTGCAAAACTATACATCTACCGTTCCTACCGCCGTGGGCCACGGTGTACTGTAGTGACTGCTACTGCCGTGACTCACGACGGTAGGGGTACAGTATGTTTTCAAAAATTTGTAACTTTTTTTGTTTGAACTCGGATGGAGGTAAACTTTATATGAAAATTGTAGCTTTCGACGAGATCTACAACTTTGTAGTTCAAAGTTTTTCCATTTGAAGTCATCTTCATAGTCAAATAATCCATATACTATCCAGATCTCAATTTTCATATCGAGATCTCAGTTTTCAGTTTATGTTCAAAAAATTGTAACTTTTTGCATAAACTCGGATGGAGGTAAACTTTATATGAAAATTGTAGCTTTCGACGAGATCTACAATTTTGTAGTTCAAAGTTTTTTTATTTGAAGTCATCTTCATACTCAAATAATCGATATACTATCCAGATCTCAGATAAACTGAGATCTGGATAGTATATCGATTATTTGAGTCCGCGCGCGGTACTGTAGCTACCGCCATGGGCCACGGCGGTAGGACCCCTACCGCCGTGCCCCACGGCGGTAGATGTATAGTTTTGCAAATTTTTTGGCGGACCATTTATTTTTGCAAAAAAGAGAAAAAAATGTAAAAAAAAATTTCGGGAATCCTATACATCTTCCGTAAGATTTTTTTCACTGAATCTTCACCAAAATCCAAAGGGTGCAGTTCATCTTCTTCCCTCAACTCTTCCCACCCGGCCGCTTCTTCTTCCTCTCACCATCTCCTCCCAGTTGCTGGTTCCTATTCGCGCCGCCGAGCGCGCGCTCACGCGGGAAGACGAGGAGGGTGGGCGGTGGGGGGAGCGGCCGGCGGCGAGGTTGCCGCCGGCCGGGGCGGTGGTGGAGGCGGCGGCACTTAGGGTTAGGGTTTCGGGGTTTGGGTTTCCGGGGAGCACCATTGTCCCGCGGACCTTGAAATGAGGGGGTGGGGTGCGCCGGAGGACCGGCGGCGGTGGCGATTCGGCCGGCGGCGGAGGGCAAGGCGGCGTGGGAGTGCCGCCGGCCGGGCAGGGCAAGATGGCTGATAGGCCGGTGACCGGTGGCAGGGGCGCGAGATGCATTCGAGTTAGGAAGGGCTGGGTCGAGAGGCGGCGGCGGGTGGCTGGGAGGGCGGCGTGGCAGCCGCCGGCCGGGGCTGGTGGAGGAGGCGGCGGGGGTGGCGGCCGGTTGGGGAAGAAGAACAGGAGCGGTGGGAGGAAGACGATAACCCGTCGTGGACCTTCCTGGGTCGTGCGATAACTTCGATTCCCATCTTCCGTAAGGGAGATAGGAGCCCCCGCGCTCGGCCATCTTGCCAACAGGAGCCCAGCACAAGCAGGCCAGTTTGCCTAACGGGCCAGCGTGACAGGCAGCCGAATATACGGAGAGTATACTTTACGGCCGACCGTAGAATAAGGTATTCTGTGGCCACACCATCCAACCGTCCGATTCAGCCGGTGTCAGAGCCGAGCCAATTCCTCCCGTAACTCCGCTCGACGAGTGCGTGAGTGCGTCCCACGAGCCGAGCGCTTGATTGGGTTACGAGCCAGCCGGCCGGGAGTAATAACGAGCTGAGCGCGTCCTTATTCATTATCGTCATTAATCAGACGGCGTGATCCTAGGACCACCAGAGCGAGGACACCGTTACGACATTAAGCGGCGCCTTTTTCACCTCTGAAGCAATTCTCACCGTCATCCATTGGGTTTGCTTCTCGTTCGCTGCCCGCCTCTGGTGGTTTCGATCAGTGAAGCTTTCCATGGATGTCGTAAGTCGTAACTTCACGAGCATCAGGGACGACGACGGCCAGGGCATGATCTGATTCCGTGCCAAAGTAACAGGCAGTAAGTCCGGCAAGGCTGTCCGTCGTGGCCAGTGGCCCTTCTTATGTACATCTATCGTTGATTCCCCTATTACGATTATTTTGCCTCATGCTTCTCCGCTGTCAATCACTTCCATGGATGTCGTAAGTCGTAACTCCAACATCGTCAGGCTCACCAAGATTGTGCCATTGTGGTCTGCCGCAGCTGAGGCTGCTGCGCCCTGTGCCCAGCCCTGGTGTGGTGGCTGGTGGTACTCCCTTTGGCCTGACGGCAGTCAACGTAATCGACGCAGGTCCGATGCTGCTCCGCCGGCATGCTGGTCTGCTGGAGATGTCGCTGCTACCATGCTACGCCGTATGGCCTGGTGTTACTCCCTGGCTCGACGGCACAGTCGCTGGAGTCTGCGCAGGTCCAATGTTCGGCTCCGCCAGCACGCCCAATGCTCGATCGCCATTGGTGTCTCCAACACCGGCAGTAAATCCTGAAAGGTTGGCCGTGGTGACACTGCACCTCTACAAGTCGTTTCTCACCAGGGACCATGGTAACGCCTGAACAGGAGAGGACTTACTTCTTGTGTTTTTATCGATATCTGATTGGTTTATGCCGATGATCCATGGCCGCAGAATATAGTATTGCAATGTCTGGTAAATCTGGTCTAGCTTCTTAATTACAAGACGTCAATTGGACGTCTAGCTTCTAACATTGCAATACTATTTTTCGGTGACAATACTAGGAACACGACGATAATCGACACTGACGGCGACGCCCATCAGGCAGGTGCAGTGGCTGTGGAAAGGAACTCGTCTTCCCTGTCCTGGCGCCGGCGGTAATTCCTTTCAGATGACTCCCTCCGCTCCAAGCTGTGTCGTCGCTAGACCCATGCTGCATTGTTTCTGGTAGATCTCAGTGTCTAGCTTGTCTGATTTTGTATGCTTTTTTTAGGAAGCATGTATGTTGTTGATACCGGACTCGTCTAGATTGTTAGGAGTCATTTGCACAATCATTTACGAGCAAAAACGAAATGACAATTCGATAGCATTTCTTTAATTTGATGGAATTGTGAACGGCGAGTTACCATTACCTGTATCGATGATGTTCCGAGGAAGCAAATCCCTACAGTGATGACATACTTACCGTGAGAAACTAATGATAATTTGATTGGCTGGAGACGCAGGAACTTGCCGCAATTTGACTCCTTTGTTTCGTGGAACAAAATTACTATAATTCTCAGACCGATTTAGTACAAACTGTTTATGGATGATAAGCAGGACATAGATTTACAACACATAAGCATCGAGATGCTTTGAGGAACACTTACTATACAGAGTATTTGAGGAGAAAAAAAGAACAATATTCAATTGGCGAGAATATTGTGCACGGAAAATTAATAATGCTTTGCTGATAGTCCGGCACATCCAAATTCCCTGGAACCTCTTGCGGCCGTCAACATACGTCCATGCTTTGCATGTCACCAAATTAAGCAGGCCCTATGTAATTCGAGTCTGTATTTCCCATTATTTGTATGCCAATTGACAATACTGAGTTACAGTCCTTGGAGGGCCAGATGTTGCCACTGATTCGTATAGATGCAAATAAAGATTTAATATAATGATGAAGTTAACGAAAATGAAAGATCTTAGGTACTGCTACACATAAGACAGGTCTTTGCATTTATTTTGACACCCAACATCACTTTTAAAGACCATCGAAACCAGTGTACTTTTCTTTGCTGTGTTAGTAAACCTAAAATAGTTGGGCTTCTCAGATAACTCTGCAGATAGAATCTCAGGTGCTGCCTCATCATGTCCCGAGCATTTCTTATACTACCATTCTGGGGAACCTCTGAACCTACATCAACATAATAAAACAGTAAAATTATGTGGTTAATTTATTGATCATTTAAAATTACAGTAACACAACAATTCGGGAGTAATTCTCTCACTGATTTATGATAGAAAGTTCTTGATAACCAGTTAACATCAGTCCATGAAATTACCATACCATTCAGGATGCAACATAACTGAAAATTTTTAGTTTCGTGCAACTTAATCAAAATTCATAAAATCAATCAATCACTACTATACCTAGTAGAATCTGTACAAGTCAAAACAAACCTGTTAAATATCACAAGAAAATCAATAATTTGAATGGCTCAAAACAATAATTAGTAAACAGAAAGTTATCATAATTTGGGGGAACTAGTTACTATAGTTGCGAGTCAAATTTGAATGTATCATGAAACAGTTACCAAGAATTTGAACAGATCATCTGCGGCAAAAATCATGATGGGAGCAATGGCAAAGAAAAAAAATAATCAAATGGTCAGATGGAAGCAGAAGTTCACCAAGACCGGAAGGGAATAAAAAAAAAGAAACTACTTCCAAAAATGGCCGTACACCACCAAAGGATGCACCCGGGGCTACTGCTGCCTTCGACAGACACCGTAACAGCAGTGTCAATCCCCTGATGCGCTTGACGTGCGCATAAAGGCTTCAAGAAGTTTGAGACCAGCACAGTTTTACCACAGTGGCATAGCATTGACAGAACTGCATCATCAATTTACCACAAAGGCATTTGTCAATATGGCGTCATCGTGTTACTATAAACTGATGCCCAATTTACTAGAACTTATATGATGGGCTACCACAATGGCATCATCAAATTACCAGAGCTGTGTCACCAAGTTACTGAAATGTTAAGTTACTATAAAATGATGCCCAATTTCCCCGAATCCAATATACTTAAGTGGTGTCATTAATTTTCTACTAAGGTATTTGCCAAAATGGCATAACCAAGTTACTGTAAAGTGATCATCAATTAAAGTTACTGTAAAGTGATCATCAATTAAAGTTACTGTAAAGTGATCATCATTTAAAGTTACTGTAAAGCGAAGTGCAGATGACAGTATGGGTCACCAGCCTGTAGAACTGAAAATGGATTTACCACATGTCATCCATGGCAATGGTAAAAATGACTACAGGTTTTAGTACAGAAAATCTAGCCAAAAGGTATCTGTAAATTCAACAGCAGGTATACTGAATGTACAAATAGCTGCTATTTTCAGGTCCCCAATTTCCGACAAGATTAATCAAAATTGGGACTAGAATTATTTTGATATACAAGTATTACTATTGGATGTCCAAAAACAAAAATCAAATGACAGCAGCTAAAGCATTGGCATTTCAGTATACTCGGAAAGAGAGGAAATTCAAACAAACGTCAGGAATCTTAGCAGACCATATTCCAGTTAGTCTGGACTATGTCGGAGCTGCGCAGCTGTGACTCATCACCCACATCTGCAGAGGTCGTATAGCAATTAAAACCACTGGAACGGTGGTAAAGAAGAAAAAATGTTCAAATAAGTAGATGGATAGGAATCAGGACTTCACCGAGACAGAGAGGGAGACCGATGAAGGAATGGTATGCAAACTGCAAAGCGTCTCAATCGGCTGTTCTGGGCCTTCTGGCGCATTTCTGGTAGACGTGCGCTGCTGCCGAGGACACATCCGTGGCCGCCGGCGCTCCCTCCGGCAAAGCCTCGTGACACCAGTTCCGCGAGCAGATCTGGAGGGACGAGGGGAATAGAGCAGCGGCAGGTGGTCGAGGGATCGCCAAAGGATGAGACGATTCGAAGCTGGGGATGTGGCCGGGTTTGGATCGTCTCCGGCCGGCGGCGAGGGAGGAGATGGGTTCGGGCCTTCGGGGTTGGCGACGGTCAATGGAGAAGCTGCGCAATTTGGGGCAGAGGTCGCATATGGCTGGAGCGCGTTGATGCTGGAAGCCGAGCCGATAGGAGGAGCCTGCGCGGGCACTGGCTAGACGAGCCGCGCGCCAGGTGGTGCTGAAACTGCGGTTGGGTTGCTTCGGTTCGCTGGGTCGGGCTCGGCCACAGAATAGTTATTTTGTGACCGGCTACAAATCAACAGTTCTATATATATATATATATATTAATCATTTTGCAAAATTATACGACCATCTCAAAATTTATCAAATTTGACTACCGAACGCTATGGCTCACGGCGGTTCCACGCCCAACCGCCGTGGGCTACGGCGGTTGGACGCCATCGCCGTATCGCACGGCGATTAGGCCAGACGCCGTAGCGCGCAGCGGTCGCGGATGGCATTTGCCGGTGTTGCTCGGCGGCAGGCAGCGGCCATGCAACCGTCGTGGGCCACGGCGGTTGCAACCCAACCGCCGTGGCCCACAGCGGCAGGTTTTTTTAATATTTAGAAGAGAAAACACACACCTTTGCAATGTCATGTACGGCGCTCGAAAAACCCTAACAAAGCGCCTTACGTACTGATAACATGCCTTAGGGAATTTAGAAAATTGATTACAACAGGTCTAATTAATCTTGTTGTACGAGAACTGTCCGGAGAGCAAAGACCCGCCGGAGTCTTGCGACAGCATGTAGTAGTACCCATGTGGGGGTGGAGGTGGTGAAGGTGGAGGGGAGTTGTTCTTCTTGTGACATTCACAAGTGCAGGTTGAACATTTGCAGCATCGACCGTCTCCAGCGCTGGACTATCGATCAGGGGAAGTCAATGCCTCCGACAGCTCACGCTTCAGGTTGTAGATGACGACATCCTCGAGGTAGTCGATGTACTCTTGATAGGAGCGAATAGCTGGTGGATCCACCCATTGCGAGAAACCGCAGTTCTCTGTTTGGGTGGAATACTGCAAAAGGCAAGAAAACGTTAGCAAACCAAAGAAAGATGATGAACAAATTTGTGGACATTGCTTACCCATGCATGTGGGCACTGCCAGAAGCGACGACCGGAGTTGTTCCATCCCTCGTACACTTGCATCACGCAAAACTCACTGTGCGAACACCTAGGCCACAACACTGTTTGCTTCGGTGCGTAGCTTCTAACTTCACGCATCGATCTGAAGTCACTCTTGCCTTTCAATGGGAAATTGGCTACGAAATCAGGAGATTGCTGATGCCACAACATAGGATTGAAACCGTGTTCATCCCCACTCCAGGAAGTCATTGTTGAATGCTGTGAGAAAAAGTCAATGGAGTGAATGGTGCTACATATAAGCAGAAGAAGGAGCCTGACTGGGTGGTGGGCCCTTTGATCCGTGGGAGGAGAACACGTCAGTGACTCGGAGGAAACACAACGACTCTGCATATGACCGTGACTCTAACGAAACACACGTAACGGAGAAAACACACTCTAATGCAGTTCGATTAAAGTTCTTAAGGATACAAACCGAGAACCCTACATCACGATGTCATGAAATCCCGAATTATTTGATACAGTCCGACTAATACTCTAAGTCTACTGAGTACAACGGGGTGTTTCCCCTTCTTGATGGCATCAGGCCCAGCTTCCTTGGCCCGGCGAGCTCTCTCCCTCTTCGTCTCTCTGTCGGCTTCACGGGCCTGGGCCGCTTCACGTTCTCTCATCTCCTGACGAATGCACATTTCCTTCTCCTCCTCTTTTTTTCCTCTCTCTTTTCCCACTCAACCATGCGGAACCACCTCTCCCTTGCATCATGCCCTGCTTCCTCGACGTAGCTCTTGTCGAACTCAGACTACTCGGTATCTAGCCACTGCATGAAATCACAAAGAGGAGGTGGAGTCTTTTTTGAAAGACATATCAGCAAATAATAAAACAAAAATGACAAATGAATAATCGATAAATGTAGTAAGTACTTACTTTAGCTCTAAGGTTGCGATCGAAAGGCTGGATCGGGTCGTGCGCATAGTTTGCGCACATGAAGAATCTCATCCCGTAGGCGTACCCGAAAACCTTACACCTGACAAGCTTGCAGTTGTCACCGCAGAAGCACATAGGAGTGTTGGTCCCCTTTGGCACCTCGACCTTGTCCTTCCTCGTGGTGAGGAACTCCAAGTCCAACTCAAGACCTGAGGAGGCCATTGCAAACCTGTAAAACATGATGAGAACAATTATTACAATCATAGACAAAATTATAAATTACTATCATAAACAAAATTATAAAAATGAATCAGCATAATTAAGGCGACACGAAATAGCAGTTCAATTATTCAAATACAATACCATGCATAAGTTCATACAGGAAATATTAGTTCGAACATTACAAATTCCATAATTAAATATTCTAACGTTACAAGCAACTGTGATCATCTGAATCCTGCATTGTTGCTACGCCCACGTCCACGTCCATGTCCGGGTTCACGTCCACGTCCTGATGGGGGTTGAGAGAGTCCTGAAGGTGCTGATGAGCCCACATTGGCCGTAGGTGGTGCGTTGCAAACATAATTTGCAGCTGTGCACCTCTTGTACGTGTGGCCCGTGTTGTGGCACTTGTAGCATATCACTACTGCAGGTCCAGCTTCAGCTTCATCCATGTTGTTTCTAATCCTTTTCTTCTTCCTTCTTCCAACACCTTGGCACATCTCAGGATCTAGATTTGGTATGTGCACAACATTTTCTATGTGGTTCTCAGTAAAAGTACCCTGCACGAGGTAGCTCTGGATTGTTCGGTTCCAAATGTTTCGAATAGTTTGCTTGTCGTAGTACCATGGTATGTACCTACGGTAGCTGAAATTTTGAAGTTCATAACATACGACGATCACATGGGAGCAGGGTTTGTGTAGTAGTTGTGGCTTCCAGCATGAATATCTGCATATTTGGATGGCAAGGTCACACACTTGTTGCGTCTTTTCACGCGTTGGGCCTAGGCGTATTTTCCCTTTGCACTCAACCTCATATCTTCACATAATTTCATTCTCAGCGAACTGGTACAAAGGCTGCGCTGTGATCGTGTGCAGAAGTACTTTTTTCTGAGCCGTGTCCAAATACTCAGTCATTCTGGTGCAGTATGTCATTTGAGTCTTCCTCAGAACCTCATCCGCTACCTTGCTCCTTTCGTAGAAATATTGCATTGTACGATACATGAAGAACTCAATGATGCCAACTAGAGGAAGAGGTCTTGACTCACGAAGCACACAGTTGTAGACCTCAGCAAAATTAGTGATCTTTATCCCATGTCTTGCTCCGCCCTCGTCAAACATGAGACACCACTTCTCCTTAGGCTCATTCTGAATCCACTGGCTGAAGGTCTTCACAGCACGCCCTCTTCTACACCTAACTTGAGGGCCATCTAATCCCACATCCTCGAGAGAAATTGGCTCCTCTCCAGGTTCAGGATTCACTGGCCTCTTTGCTATCTCCTCTGATGCCTTCTTTGTCAGGTCATCTAATTTCTTCCAGATGGCATCGAACTTCTTCTGCTGAGTCTGCTCACACAACCGCTCGAACAATTTAGACAGGGCCTTGTTCTTGAACTGGCTGTGGAAGTTTGATTCATGTGTCTAGTGCACCACCTGCTCTTAACATCGGGTCACAATGGAACTCTGTATCGCTCTTGGCTGCCATCTTTCATGTCATTCATTGCTTGCAAAATACCTTTGTGCCTATCGTGTATGACACACACATTCTGCACATCCTGCACCACCATGTTCTTCAACCTCTCAAGAAACCAGTACCAACTGTCACCATTCTCCCCCTCCACAAATGCAATGGCCAAAGGAAGCAACTGATTGTTACTATCAGCTGTCACAGCTGTCAGGATTGTTCCTTTGTATTTACCAGTGAGAAAAGTGCTATCTATGCAAATGACCGGTCGACACAGTTTGAAAGCCTCAATGCAGGCACCCAAAGCCAAGAATGACCGCTGAAGCACAAGCTTGCCTGGTTTCTCTTGACAAGGATAGTCCTTGATATCATAGTAGCTGCCAGGAATCATCTGAACTATTGTGTGCAGCAAGCTAGGCAAATTGTGGTAGGATGCTTCATAAGTACCCCACCTATGCTCCAATACCTTCTTCTTTGCTTGGTATGCCTTGCCGTAACTGATGGTGTACCCGAATTTTTCCTGAATTGCACCGATAATGGCCTTCGGCTCATAAGAAGTACATTTCACAATGGTAGGGTATATGTGGCTTGCAACAAAATCGGCTGAAATGTTTCGGTGCTTTGCATCAATCCGATCAAGAGTACAACTGTGAGGCGCCACTTCTTTCACCTCTAAGTAATAATCTCACTTTCCCTTATATGCATACACTCGAAAAGAACAATCCTCCTTCTTGTAATGCACATCATATATCCTCGGAGAGCTTTTCACTACCCTGAACTCCCTATGCAGAGTCAAGGTGGACCACTGCTTGACTGCATCCTTCACATGTGCAGTACTAGGGTACGTGGAGCCTACTTTAATCTCATTCTCCGTGTACTCCCAGGGCACATCTTCACCACGATTAATAGTACACTGTGAGAAATCGTAGTTCTGCCAATCCCAGGGCACATGATCCTCAGACAGATCATCATCATAATCATCATCTGAAGAGTCCTCTTCCAATGCACGTTCATCAGCTTCTAACTCTCTCTCATAATGTCTCATCACCTCAGGGTTTCTTTCTCCCTCATCAACAAAACCAGTGACAACAAAACCTCTAGATGTCTCATGACTTTCAGAATCCGCTTCTTCCTCCACTTGTTGTTCCCCTTCTTCATCACCTTCTTCGTCCTCTTGTTGTTCACCTTCATCATCACCTTCCCTCTCATCCGCATTCTCAGCTTCCTCATGTACTTGACTGCTAGACCCACCCTTCAGGAAAACTTGGACAAACAAAATCACGGGCAAACCAACTCGGCATGCATTTCTGATATAACTCCTCCATTGTCGAGTTCCTTCAAGTGGCATGAGCTCCCAATACACATGTTCACTTCTGTTGATTAGTACCATCACCGACATACATTGGTGCTCTAAATCTACTGCAAATGACTTGATCAGCCACTTGGTTATACCCTCCCAACTTCTTTCTGCTGCTCTTTTAATATTTTGCTCAATTGAACTAAAATTTGACAAGTCAACTTTTTGTGGACCATATATAATTTTTCTAGATCCATAATATGTCTAATTCATAATAAAAACCAATAACTACTATCAAATACTACATCCAGGGACTAACAAACAAAAAGACTAATATCTAAACTAACAGTAAATATGTTACGTAATTTAGTCTAATAAGTGGAAAACATGTAAACGATAATCTAAACCATAACTACAGATCTATACTCCAGAAATATTTACCATACAGAAATCTACAGAATTAATAATAATTATATCTAAGTAAAAATACTAAAAGAGTTCAAATTAGCGAAGTACCTGCAATGAAGCGAAGAAGTAGCAGAACTTCGCTGCTCCGCCCCCTCCACCTCACTCTCTTCTCCTTTTAAACACTAAACCCTACGGAAATGAACTATTTAATACTACAGATCTAAAAAAATCTAAATAATCAATACTAATTACGATTTCATTACATCTAAGTACAGGTGCTAAAAGGGTTGAAATCAATGAAATACTTACAATGAAGCGAAGGACCAGCAGAGCTTCGCTGCTCCGCCCCCTCACTCTCTTCTCCTCCCCTCCCAACCCTCTCTTTCTTTTTTTTGTGAATTATTATGATAATTTCGGGTAAATTTTCGGTTCTTATAGGGCCTGACGGCCTGCCGCCGTGGGCCACGGCGGTCACGAATCCCTACCGCCGTGGCGCACGGCGGTTGGGCCTACCGCCGTGGCCCATGGCGAATAGAGGTCAAGCGCCGTGGGCCACTGCGGCTGGTCTTTCCGCCTGTTGGGCCCGTGGCGGTAGGCCTAACCGCCGTAGCCCACGGTGGTTGGGTGTGGAACCGCCGTGGGCCACGGCGGCCGCCGTGGGCCATGGCGTTCGGTGGTCAAATTTGATAAATTTTGAGATGATCGTATAATTTTGCAAAATGATTAAAAAAATATAAAAAAATTCCAGGCAGCCGGCGCGTGGCCACGTACATAAAAAATCGATTGAAGAAGCAAACCAAAAATTTACTTCATCAAAGAGGTGGACAAAAATTTGGGACTCCTATATATCTTCTATTGAAAGATGAATAAGAATTGAAACTTCTAACCCACCGAAACCTATCTAAATAGCTTTTTTATTCTTTAACCCTCCCACCTCATGATCCAGAATTACAAAATGTTACTACATTTTGTTTAAAAAAAGTTGAACCAACATTTATGAAAAAAAGTTGTACCAACATTTATGAAAAAAACGTTGTACCAACATTTTTTTTATAGAGAACACTGGATCCAACATTTTTTCAAAACGATTGCACTAACATTTTTCATGAAAATGTTGTTCAACATGTTTTGAAAAATGTTTCATAAAAAAATTCAACATTTTTTATTACTTCTTCCTCTGCCCAAAGGCCAGCGGTCGACGGTGCAGCAGCACACGAGCGCAGAAGCCGCGGCGGCTAGCGAGCTCACGCGCAGCCAGGACGCTGGGCGTCGTGACCGACGAGCTCCCACCAGGTTGATGATGGACGCGGGCCACAGTGGCGGCGGCGGCAGCGTGATGTAGTGGAGGAGGGTTGTGTGTGGAGTTAGGGTTTGGTGTGAATCCAATGACTGTGGTTGGTTTCACGAATCTCAAACATTGGAAATTTTCACCACTTCCTACCTTCCGAAAGATATATATAGGATTTCAAAAAAAACTACTTCACGATTTGCTTCATTAAAGCATACTCGTGCCGTTGAATTAGGCCCCAAAACAACCTCACCCCAGATTCCACCCAGAGTTCAATGCACAAAGCAAACACAAATTTGTGCCCTAGCCAAGTGCAGCAGCAGTTAGAAGATTGGATCATTGGATGACAGCTGATTCCACACCAATTAAGCAATTCTGCAGCCAGGACAAAGTATCATGGCTTAACCATGAGTCGGAGACATCTATAAAAACTATATAAGTGAGACCTACTACAAGTAATAAATAGACTTCTGTCAACATATAAGAGGTCCACGCAACCATCTACTAGATGTTCTCTCAACATGCAAACTGTTCACATCACCATCTACTAGATCATGAATTTATGTCGTCTACCGATTTTCTGCAGCTATACATTGTGTTAGTATCTGCGAGTACCATGCTACAAATTTCTAAATAGTTCTCTCTCAATAAAATAAATGTGTTTTTATTTACATTGTTGTTTGAAAAAAATGTTACGATACAATCATTTTAGTGTTTCTACTTTCAAGTTGCATCTTCAAATTTTGTTGAAACTCACGCAGCAACGCGCAGGGTATCACCTAGTAGTGTATATAGGCATGGGCAGGTGGTTTTAGTAAAGCGAAACTGCTCCGGAAAGATATTATTAAAAGACACCCTGCGTATACAAACGATGAAACCAGTGCAGTCTCTTTATATTCGTGCTTTTCATTCAGTTCTTAGGTCTGTTTCAGTGGGAAGTGTCATGAGAGAGTCATGAGCATTAAATTTCCTGCCACATCAGCAAATTTATAAGAAGAGGATGAGAAGTGTAGAGAATGAGAGAGGAGGGTCATCACCATGACCCTCCATTAGCACAGTTCTTAAGGTTCCAGTCTTGATAACTGTGTGATGACCCTCTCTATTGAGACTGGCCTTACAGTCGTGACCAACGTTACACACAAGCATCACGTATTCTTTGATTTGTCAAAACAATCGGCGGTAGCTCCAGATGCTTCCATTGACTCTTTGCAATTTTCAAATGAAAAAACGAAGTCACAGCCTCACAGGAGCATATCACATTATTTATATGGATAACAGGGATTCTATCTACCATAGCTATCGACCTATCGTATTTGCTACAGTGCACATCATTGTGAGTTTATTCTTGGAATTGTTTCGATTGCCTCACAAATCCAGCTCTTACCATAGGTTGCTACAGCGCATTACCATAGCAATTTCCGATTGCTAGTGCATTACCATAGAAGTTTACTCTTGGGAAGAGAGACATTTTCCTCACAAATCTACTACACCAACATAATTCGAGGTCCCCAACGTCCAGGATAACCTGCATGCTTACAACCAGCATTCCAGCTCCTTTCCCCTTACCCCAACCCATCAGACACGTTTTCGATACTAAAACTCAGAGTAGAGACCAAGAGGAAAAACTCACCATTTACAGACAATAGTCAGCACTGGGGCAAAGAGAACTACAGAAGAGAAGAGGACCCTCAACAAAAAACCATCTAAATTTTGGTGTATCACCATGCCATCTTCTAGCCTTCCCATGTACCGCAAAAGTTCGACCAGGTCATGGTTGTACAGGACAAATGAACTTCAGCTTTGGACATCAGAAAGTTGTCTCCACCCTGGTTTTGCAGGCTGGTTCCCCTCGATACAAACCCAGAACCTATGGAAAACTTTTGGTGGTAATACAAGACCCATGTAAGATAGCTGAATCTTAATGAGAGATATGGCAAGATAGAAAAAACAAAAGTATGGTACCATGGTATGCTGTATACAAAGTACATTCTCAAGGAAGCTCCTTAGATCATTCAGTCTACTTGTCAAGTCGTCATCGAGTAAACAACCTTCTAACGACAAGTCCTGCATGTTAGGAAATGCTGCACATTTATCGGAGTTCTCTTGGAGCAACGCCTGAAATAATATGCATATCAAGACAAGGATTTGAGCTAAAACATAAATCATCTACAGCGTAGCACTGGAGTGTTTATTTCTCTGAACTCATGAATCTCTACATAATAGTATAACAAGTTTCAGCTAGATGAAAAATAACTTCTCTATCAACAAAACATGCCATATAGTAGATACAAGAGAATGACATATCTCACAATTATATTTCAGAATCAGCCACTTGTGTGCAACATCAAAATGTCTAAGTAGGCACCTAATGATAAATGAAAACAAACATTAAGGAAAGTATCAAGCATGTCTGCAAGACATACCAGTGTCAAAAATCTTCAGCAACCACCATGAAACATGCACCGATTCTTTGCAAAGAAATACTTATTGTACTATATATAAACTGATGCATTGACAAGTGAAGCCACACTTATAGAGATGCCTCCTAATACCATCCGTCTTCAAAGATCAAGGAGAGGGATTCAAGAATCAGCACCGTATAAAACACTACTCCCTCCGTCCCATGAAGAGTGCAATCCTAAATTTTTTAGGACAGATTAGTGGTGGAGCATAAAGACTGTTATGGACTCATTCTTTGGTAAACAATTCAGGCGCAGAGTTAAGGCCAAGGAGCCTGCGCCTGTTAGTTAGGATTCTTATTTGGTGTTAGGAGTTTGTTAGTTGCCGGATTGTATAACCGGCTATAATCAGGGAGTTAGTTAAGGGGGAGGACTCTATATAGTCAGGGACTCCCAGGTGTTTTGGTTAAGCAGAAATTAGATAGGGCTCTAGCTCAGAGCCTCCTAGGGAGGGCGATCAGATCTTGTATCTATCTGCTAGTATCTCTATTAAGCAATAAACAGTTCGTATCATCTTTGGTATCACGATCCTCTCCTTCCTGAGAGGAGCTTCCCCTGTTTTCTCTTCCTCTCCCCTGCGCCACGCAGCCTCCCCTGTTTTCTCCTCTCCCCTGCGCCAAGCCGATCCAATAATACCCTCATTTGTTAGCCACATCCAGTAAGTTTGGCATGCGAATCAGAACTGACCACTTAATTAGGCAGGTAATTAGATCTATTTTCTATGATTGTACTTTTTTGTGGGATTTTTTTTTCAAATGCTAGAATTGCACTTTTCATGGGACGGAGGGAGTAGAAGTTTAGCATTATAGACATTGTAACAGGTATTAAAGACCAACTTCTTCAGTGTAGATGATTTTATGTATCGAAAATTAATGGAGCAACCAGTGAACTTCAAGTTCGCTAGCACAGGGCAACCATGACAGAGCAGTTCAGTGAAACATTCGTTCGTTGCATGAAACAGGGACTGAGTGTTTTTGAGACGACAATGACACAGATCCCAGCAATTTGAAGGGCACACTACCAGCGTACTGCAGTATCTCAATCTCAAGCATAGAAGGGAGTGCTGACCATACCTGTGACTCTGTGAGCATATATGCTGAACTTACTCAAGGACACAGAATTTGAATGGAACAATACCAGGTTGTTGGTAAAATCCACAAATTTGTCCCACTTCTCCTTGATCTCATCATACCTCGAGAAATCAAATCTCCGTTCATCGATATTGATGAGGACCCTCCACCGCTACAACAGCACATCCGTCTGCACGGAATGCATTGCTGGGAGGAAGGACAGGGTGATGTGGAGATGTGGAAGATGCTGTACAGCAGGATGCTCCACAGGCCAGCAATTTCTGTTTATCAGATATCTTTCAGAATGACAAAATTGTTGGTGACTGAATCAAAATTGTTTTTTTTGTTAGATGTTCTTTCAAAATGTGTCTTTGCAGGGCACACTTCTTTTATGCAAATGTAAAGTTATGGTTTGTTAGAATTTCTATAAGCATAAAACCTTTTGTACCCCATTTACAAAAAACAAAAAGACACGTGCATGCCGCACGTGCACTCTAAGGCCTTTAGCCTTATTTTTTATTTATTACTTACTGTGGCTTTTATAGCCTTATTGGCCTTTAGCCTTATTTTTGATTTATTACTTACTGTGGCTTATTGCCTTATTTTTTTCTAATATGGCTTTATAGCCTTATTATTTATTACTTACTGTGGCTTTTATAGCCTTATTTTTGTAATATGGCTTTATTAGCCTTATATTTATTTCTGACTTACCCTACTTACCTCGACGGCTTCTCAGGAGAGCTGTTGGGATCGGGAGCTGGTTTGGGTGTGGTGATGCAATCCACGCATAGAATTGCTGCTCACTCTCCCCCTCCTCAGCATCACTCCCAGTCTTCTCACTCGCACTGCTTGTGCTCTCTGATTCAGCAATGTCGCTCTTGTTTCGCTTATGAGTATCCCAAAGTGCATCGGAGCTCGACCCACCGCCAACAGGGCGGGCGAAACCCCACCGCGGACGCTTACCTGCTGAAGACAGTGGACACGGACCCAACAACCCGGGAGCAGCAGCCGCCGCCGGCGACATCCTCCCCGGCCCCACCACCACCGGACCCGGACCCAACAAGCCGGCACCAGGTGCCATCTCGCGAGAGCAGAGGGAGAGAAGTTCGCAAGAGTTCGCAGCAACCAGAATCGCGCTCTCGAAGTTCGCAGAGCGTTTTCAGATTGCTGAATCGGGTGTCTCCAATTAATTAATTGGAGACATTACACGCATACGCAACCCAGGTTTTAAGCGCGCGATTTAGGGGGTAAATTGCCGAGGTGGTACTAACCTGGTGGGGGTGGGATTGCAATCTCCGCCGCCTCCGGGCGCGCGCCGCTCCTGCCGCTACTCCGTCTCCGTCTCGGGCTCTCGGCCTTCCCTCCGCTTCCCCGCGCTCCGCCGCCATCGAGCCCCTCCGATTCTTCCTCCGCCACCTCCGCCGCTGACCCGACGGACGGCGACCGCGAGCTGCAGGTTGCCCACGACCGGCGGCGCCCCCGACGGGGTTCCGGCTCGCAGCCTCGGATGCGGCCGCGCGGCGCGCTCCGGCTGTGCAGGTGGCGGCCGCGATGCAGGCGGCGGGTGGCCGGCGGCGCAAGCCCGTGCCAGGTGCCAGATGATCGAATTCGAATGGAATGGGGGGAGCTGCGGAGATGCTGCCATTCGATCGACGGCAGGCAAGAGGAGAGAGAGTAAAGTTCCCGATCTGGGCTCTAGCTGGGCCAGCCTGCTTTCGGCCCAAAACTCGCCACTGCTGGTTGGCTTCGAAAGAAAAAAACATCTAAAATCTTTCTAAAAACAACCCAGCTTCAAAAAAAAAAAAAAAACTGTGAGCGGATTATGTATCTTGAAATACGGTAAATACGGAGAAAATAGCTTTTATTTCCAGACTATATATAGAAGAAAACACAGGGTTGATAATAGATTAAAATTATCTTTGAAAATCTAACCTTTGCGTCGATGTTCGTCATCATGTTCTTGCGCATGGTGGTGACGTTTTCATGCCGGCTGCAGCGTGCCTTCATGCTTCGATCAAGGATTTTGGGTATGTTAGGGCAATGTGGTGGTGATTCGGTGAACTGCTTGGTGATCTCTCGATCGACCATGATATATCCGCCAAATCCCAAATTCATCATCACCTTAGCCTTTGCTTGCAGTACAGTCGCACCCAATGCAATTCCACTTCCCCCATCTCGTCAAGATGCATGCGGCATGCCAACACTTCTGCTCCTCTGTTATCGTATAACTAGATCAATGCGTACATAGTACTCTGGTGCCCACGACGCGCGGTATATATCTCCCAATGACGGTTTGCTAACTATGTAAATCGTAGTACATACGGATTTACGTTGGGACGTTTTTTTTTTACAAAAATACATTGGGACAGGTTGAGTTCGAGTCTAATACTGTCATATCGCGATCTTTTCCCGAATAAGGATATCCAACCTAGAATACGACGGAGTACTAGGCTGTTTTTTCATTACTAGTAACAATGCACGTGCGACACGTACGTGCTATATACATACGGTTCATACAGTGAAGAATAGAAGGTGCTTCATGAGAATTGTGATTTTTCTTTTTACAAGATTAATTAGACTACCCGCAACAATCTGCAACAATGTTCTTTATTTTTCACCTCAAAAAATTAGTGCTCTTTTATAAAAATTTACCTCTAAATGACATTAACTGCAACATAACTGCAAAAAAATAGTCCTCCCGTTTGTATCCATATATCACGCAATCACCCACCACCGCGGGAAAAGAACGTCAGATATGTAAAAATGTACTCTAATAATTTACATCGTCATTCACTAATGCATTCTTGAGGATGTGTAGCAAAGAACGTGAAGATCATTGAAACCTACAAAACTTCTATTTGGACAGCAACAAGACCTTCTATTTGGACAGCAACAAGAACTTGTATGTGTAACCACCCTCAGTTGAACTTCCGGATTACTGATAGGGACCTATGCGTGTGTTTGGATGGAAATGAGATCATTCCATTTCATGTTTGGTCAAGACAGATAGGACTGTCTTAGTTTTTACTTTGGTTCTAAGTGGCCGTTCAGTTTCTAAAAAATTTGGTAAATTTTTTTGGAGATCTCTTTCAAGACCTATTAGGGATAATCAATGTAGACTAATTATAAAACTAATTAAATAGATGAACGAAAGATCGCGAGACGAATTTATTAAACTTAATTAATTTGTCATTAAAGATTGTTTACCATAGCATTATGTTGTATAATCATAGCAGAAGTAGGTTCGTTACATTCGTCTCACGATTTGAGGAGAAGAGTAGTAGAATGAGTTTTGTCATCAATTCACGTTTAATACTCTTAAGTAGTATTCGAAGTTTGATGTGACGAATGGTTGGAGAAATTTTGAAGACTAAACAGGACCCGGAAGATGATGATGGAATGAGTCTAAGTATTTAACACAGTTACATAGTTATTAATGAGCCTGCGCCTTATTCAAGGTCCCCATTTGTCATTCTCAAATTGTTTTGCCTTTTCTTTTTTTTTCTCTTGGATAGGTGTCTTTTTTTTTGGAATTGGATAGGTGTCTTATCTCTTCCTTGTGGGACTCATCTTCCTCGTTCTCATGGCCAGAGCCTTGCCTCGTGCTTCCTGCTTCTCGTGCGGCTGGAGCTCTTGGCTTGGAAGTCAGGATACTTGCTCCTTCCCGTTCGCCAGTCTACTCTCCACTGCGAGCTTCCTTCCCTACGAGCACGAGCTGGTGGCTGCCCTTTGTCGCGAGCTCTAGCAAGCGAGGGCGCCATCGTGAGCTCCGGCCGCTCGATTTGCGCCACCGCCGCCTTGTTTCGTGCTGCTCTTGCCCGATTAACGCGCGCCCCAGCCTGGTTTCGCGCTACTTGGCTTTCCTTGCCTGCAGCTGAACGGGACATCCCGCCGATGTCGCGCCCCCTGCCGTGCTAGCTCGCCGATGCAGCGACGTCAGTCGAGCTCCCCCGCGTCCGCACGGTGGAGGAGATGACGTCAGGGAACTGTTGTGTGTGGACGGATCGATCAATCCGAGGTCCAAAGGGGAGTCAGGCACCCACGCGGGCAGACTCACGCGAGGGGAGGCCGACAGGACAGCAGGAGGGCGATGGGAAAGGTAGATTGGGTACAACGGTGGGTATAACAAGCCTCGGTGAGAAAATAATTATGTTTTTGGCAGAAACGCTCTCCAAATTGCGATTTTTTGTCCTTCCATAGTCCTTCCACTCTATCCACTCATAAAAACATATGACGGGTGGGTCTGGCGTGAGAGGTACGGTGGACCTGATTTGAGTGAGAAAAATTTTCAATTGTTTTCGCTCCTTATATTATAGACTATATAAGGAAAACAATAGTAATCCAGAGTTGATTTGAAGAAGAGACAATACAACGCAGACGTTCACAACACGCACACACACTCATTCTTATGAACACACGTACGTGAACCCTATCTCTATGAGCACCTCCGAAGGACTGAGTATCGGCAGATCTGAAGATTCCCGAAGTCACCACTGGCGTCTCGTCGTCGACGGGAACGTCGCTTACCACTTAATGCATAACGCCGAAAAATCTAAGAATAAATTTAAGAAAAAGTGCGAGCACCAAAATTTGAATCCTGATGGGTAACATTCCATTAGATCGTCCTACCATTGGACTACAAACACATTCACGAGAGACAACTCACCTGAATGGCTTCTTTTCATCGTACGGTGGCCTGCTTGCTGTCGTGCAAGAAGTGAGCCATATGGAGCTATACCTTCCCCGTCGTTGGTTGGGTGGCTCGCGATGACAAGTTAGCCTACTTCTACTTCCTCCAGTTTTGTTGGGAGATTTTTTGCATTTTTATTTAGTTTTAAGAAAGTTGACAGCAGAACAAATGCGAAAAATTACAAGTAACTAGATTAAAATAAAAAAGGGAAAAATAACTTACAACCCTCAATATTTTTTAGAGTATAAGAGTATAGTCTTTCGGAGGTGTTATATAAGAGTAAAATGTGTGAATGGGAGTGTGCATCTGTGCATGCGAGGAGGAAATTTCAATAAAAATATACTACTACAGAGAGAAAATCAAATAATTGTCACGATCCATGATAAGATCAATTTTTTTCCAAAAATTCGTGATTTTTTTTACTTTTTCTTGTGGAAAGCGAAATTATTGTTCACCCAAAAAATTGTACTGTATTCTTCATCGACATAGACCACACTTTTCTACCTGGATTTCGGCTGAAATTTGGTGATCTTCCCCTGTTTTGTTTGGAGATTATTTCTGCATAATTTTTATTTTTAGAAAGTTGTCAGAACCACTATAAAATTAGAAAGTTCAAACGTAACTAGATTAAAATAAGAAAGGAAAAAAAATACCTTAGAACCCTTAATTTTTTTAGACAAGCTCTAGAACAGTGGGACAATTTTACGCTACTGAACATTAATTAAATTCATCAGCATAATAGACATAGTATTTGTAGAGTTAATCCAATGCAATGGTGTGAGTTCAATATTCAGAATACTTTCTCGTCAATATTTTCTACTTAAAAATGTTATATAAACAAAAGAAAACATATTAATTACTTTTAATTATTTATACTCTAAAATATTGTTTTAGAAATGGGAATATAATGATATTCCAGCCTCTGCGTCAAAGATGCATGTAGCTCACATTATTACAAAATCAAAGTGAAAAGCCCCGATCCTAAAAGCACACAGGCAAAGGAATAGAGGTTCACCAACAAGCTGCTACTTCCAATTGACTACCATCACAGCAGAAAGACACAAGGTCTAACCTAAACCTTAGCTGAGTTAAAATGGTTGCCACTAACTCCAAGCCACTATATCCAACCCTTCGACATAATTAAGTCCTGTCCAAACTATCGTCCTGACACATCTTGCAACCTTAAGCACATAGTAAACGTCTGTGTTCCGCGCACCTTGATCCTACACAACCAAGGCTGCCACCATGAAGATCGATTTCTTCACATCGATCCAATTCAATAGCTTTAACACTTTGACACAAATCTTAAATCCATGAGAAATCATTGAAGATATATGACAACATGAACCGACGAAGAACTGGATCATAGATGCAAAAGATCAATCTAGTGTCTTAGGCATCAAACTCCGTCGTGTCCAAATGCTAGCTGCTGTGTAACCCAACAGTGTTTCACCCAGAACTTTGACCAAGGATGGATCCAGTGGACCCTCTTCTGACTTCCTCGCCATGAAGCTTGCACTCGTCGCAGATAAACACCACAACGACAGCTACGGACGAGCCACCACCACCAAACGGACCACACATCCTAGATAGCCTTCTCCCACCAACAACACTGCAAGCCAAGTCCAAGAGACGACGCATCCAAGGAGGACGAGTGGACAAGGTTTTCACCCAGAGACCTCTCATGCAACAGGTAGAGCAACTCTCCAGTGGTGTCCCCAACAGGGAGATCGACGCCCACCCGGGGGGCCCATCACCAAGGCTTTCGCTGGAGCACCCCGAGTCTGCTGCACCAAAAAATGACCTACAATGCAACAACAAGCTATGGACACAGAAACTTCAGCAGGGACCCGCCGCCGTGCCAGCAGTCGGCCACCAGCAGCCTGTCACAGCCGACCACAGCAGACCACGGCCGGCCATGACCGGGCCACGACCGCCGCATCACCAGCACACGTAGATCGAGGCTCGGGGGCACCAGATCAACCCACCTGGGCGGCGGATCCAACGCCCCGAGCCTTCCCCGTCGACGAAGCCTGGCAACGCCGCTTTGCATCAGATCCCGTCATCGCTGCTGCTGGAGGAAGGCCGTCGCCATACACCTGCTCCCTCCACCTCCCAGGCACCTCGTCCGCAGCCCCGCCAAGCCTCGCCGCTCCTCATCACGACGACTCCGCCAGGGCCGGCCGAGCTCCCTCCCCGCGCGAGCACGGGCGCCCGCAACCCTCCTGGCCAAAGGCCTCGCCACCGCCTTCCTTGGGGGCGCGCACGTGTTTCCGCGCGGCCCGTCTCCAGCGGCGGCGAGGTGGTGAAGGGAGGGGCGGGGCGGCGGCGTTAGGGAGGGGAGGGGCGGAGGTGGTGAATAGGAAATGAAGAAAAATATTTTTTTGGTCAACCCAATACATACACAATTTGTGAATCAAGCATACCTCGATTGGTTAGATTTCTTATATGGTGAAATCTGTCCACCTCGATCTCAATTATCTATCGGCAGTATTTCATTGGTGTTATAAGAGTAGAATGTGTGAATGTGAGTGTGCATCTGTGCATGCGAGGGGGGAATTTCAATAACAATACTCCAATATGGAGAAAAATCAAATAATTGTCCGATCCATGATCATAATTTTTTTTGTGAAATTTTGCTTTTTATGGAAAGCGAAATTATTGTTCACCCAGAAAAATTGTACTGTTCATCGACAGACCGCATTTCCACCTGGATTTCGGCTGAAATTTTGCGATCTTTTTGTGATTTCAGTGAGGACAAAAAAAAAAGGTGAAAACAAAATTAAGAACCTGGTCCGGATCTATTCAATTGCACATTAGATCAAGCAGATGTTAAAAAATAAAGGCACTTTGCTAACCCTGTCATCATGTGTCCTGCGTGACGTTTGTCTCTCTAGTATATGTTTGCCCTTGGTAATGATTCCTGCCGGGCGCCAGATGTTGGAGAACAATGATGCACGCCGCTGGGGAGAAGGCACACGCATGATATCGATGCCAAGACGTCCGGTGCAAGTATGCCCAGGATGTCAGGCACGTTGCCAAAGTGAAGCTCCATGTCGGCCCTCTCGACTACGTGTCCATGACACTCGCAGCTTTGCCTTTTATCTCTCCTGACGATCGATCGTTCCACACGGCTCCATCGATACCCTGTCCTGCAATACGTGCGTGCATTTGACAACTTTAATTCGAAAAGATGGATTGATGTTATATATGTACGTGGCCTACATGGTTCAACGGCTACAAATTAAACAAGTCGAGACCATCATTTTGACAAGAATAAAAGACTTGTAGTATGTCTTTCTCGAGGTAGTATATAAATGTGTCTCCTCCGTTCGTCTCTGCATCAGAGTCGTAGCAAAGAAAGGAAATTAAAGGCAGCTAGCTAGCTAGTGACACAATCATCCATAGATTTGCTTGGCTCTACACCGAGAGGAAGCTCAAAAGAGTCCTCTCGTTCTAGCTGAGCTTCCTCTAGAATAATGGTCATGGGAAAGCAAGGAGCGGCATTGCTTGCGGCGATCTTGGCATCTGTGCTCGTTGGCCTCGCCGCCGCCGGCAACTTCTACGAGGAGTGCGACGCGACGTGGGAGCCCCAGAACTGCTGGGCCTACGACGATGGCAACAGGCTCTCCCTCGCCCTCGTCAGCAACTCATCAGGTTAAAACAACCGATCGATCACTTGCTAATAATGTCGAGTACTACTGGTTTAAGCTCTTGATGTCAAGATCAATGGTCTGATCAAGACTTTAATTTGTTGATCGATCAATCACTACATGTGCTTGCAGGCTCGATGATCCGGTCGAAGAAGCAGTTCGTCTACGGCACCGTGTCCACCATGATCCAGCTCGTCCCCGGCGACTCCGCCGGCACCGTCACAACCTACTACGTGAGTGACAAACCCATCCATATCCGTCACCTCTGCGTTGAAGGCCTTCCTAGCTAGGTTCAACTGATTAAACCTCCCTGATCGAATCTTCTTTCCTTCCCATGTTCTTGCAGACTTCGTCGCTCGGCGACAACCATGACGAGATCGACTATGAGTTCCTGGGCAACGTGACCGGGCAGCCCTACACCATCCACACCAACGTCTACGCCGCCGGCGTCGGCAACAAGGAGATGCAGTTCAAGCCCTGGTTCGACCCCACCTCCGGCTACCACAACTACACCATCTCCTGGGCTCCCTGCATGATCGTGTATGTAACTAAGTACACCGGCCGATCAATCCCAAATATTTTACGCTCTCAATTCGAGGAACAGTTGGTGATTGATCAACGGCGTCCATCTGCAGTTGGTACATCGACGGCGTCCCGATCCGCGCGTTCCGCAACTACCAGGCGAGCCACGGCGTGGCGTTCCCGACGAGCCAGCCCATGTACGCCTACTCCAGCATCTGGGCAGCAGAGGACTGGGCCACGCAGGGCGGCCGCGTCAAGGCCGACTGGTCCAAGGCGCCCTTCGTCGCCAGCTACCACGGCATCGACCTCGACGTCTGCGAGTGCTACGGCGGCGGCGGCTGCGTCGCCGGGTGCGCGGCGGCGTTCGGCGGCGACGCGGGGCGCTACTGCAGCCTCAACGCCACGCAGGTGGGGAAGATGGAGTGGGTGCAGAGCAACTACAGGATCTACGACTACTGCGCCGACCCCAAGCGGTGGATCAACGGCCAGAAGCCGGTCGAGTGCGGCCTGGTGCAGTACTGATGAGAGTGATGATCAAAGAGGCTGAAGAAACATTTGTGATCTAAAGGGAGAATCGTACATTTCGCCGTCAATGGCGGTGTAGATGCATTGCCAAATGCCAACAGGCGATGCCTAGTTTGATAGTAAATGACTCCCTTTCCTGAGTGTAATGCGAATTTCAGTTTCCACTTATTGGTATTGGTCTTGTGCTCCGGTTTTTGCTCTTGTATGATCATCATATATATGAATTTTGGGAATAATTATCGATTTATTGTTTTATTTACATCATTTGCTTCTTGTACTACTACGAGTCAGAAACCATGTTTGAATTTCGTGAAAGTTTTAATTTGCTTCTTGCTGCTCCGGTTGTGTTCATCAAAGTTGGAGTCGCCATCAAAGTTAGAGTCAGAGAATGGAGCCCAAAGGTGGGTATGGTGGGGAGGGAGGGTCGGTGATGGTTCAGGGATTTCGTTGTTGTTGGTTTGCTCTTGCACTCATATGCTCCCTCCTGGTATGTGGCTTTGTTATTTTCTCTAGCATTAGCTATGCTTTGATGAATGAGATGTTTAAAGATGCTGAATGGTGCATCGGGTAGTTTTGAGACACAATGGTTGGTCTTCACAGTTAGGCTGGCCAAATCGAATCATGCAGTTTTGGGATGCGCGACAGTTCCACTAGGAGTTGCCCGCTGCCAAAATAAAAAACGGTTTCCAGCTGGGGGTGATTAAAACAACATTTTAACTTCCGCAGTTATTATAGACGGCCATTTGGCACTAACCTGATGGGCCGGCACTAGCACGGTCCGAAAAAGCACGGTCCTGGCACGACACGGCACGATGACGATAGTGCTAGTGCCTGGCACGGCATGATGTAGTGCCAGTGCCTGGACCGTCATTTCGGCCCGTAGTGCCGGCACGGGCACAACACGGTTAATAGAGGGTGGCACAATGATGGCCCGTTAAATTTGGCCTGCTAAAGGCCCATGTATTACCCTATACTATATAAACAACTACAAACCCTAAATCCCTTCTCATTCCTTCCACTCCCACCCCAGGCGCCGCCGCCACCTCTCGCCTTGCATCGCACGCCCCTGCCCCCCCCGCCTTTGCCTCCGGCTTTCCGCACTCCCTCCACCCCTCCGACGCCGCTCCGATCAGGCCGACGGACCTCGGCATGCCTCGGCTCCGCGCCGCCGGCCGGCTGCCAGCTCCTCCCCATGACCCCATTAGATTCGCGCTGGTCCCCTCCACACCTCCACCGCCGCGCTTGCGCTCGCGCCGGCCGACGGCTCCCTCCGCCTCGGCTCCACGTCGCCCCTCTACCGCGGCGCCGCGCCGGCCGTCGGCTCCTCCCCTCAGATCCACGCCGGCCGCCTTCATCCCACCGCCGTCGACGCTACACCGTCCCTATCTGCCTCGATGTCGCGTCGGCAACCGTCATCACCACCGCCGTCGATGCTCCGCCGGCCTCCGTCAACGCTCCTCCGACCTCCGTCGACCTCGATGCGGCGTCGGGCCCTGCAGTGCTGCCGTGCCCGGTGGCACGGCATGGCACGCTAAATCCCCTTTAGGGTCATGCCAGTGCCGGCGCAGCGGCACGGCGGCACTGTTAGGCACGGCACGGCGGACCGCATAGTGCCGTGCCGCATAGTGTCGTGCCTCGTCGTGCTCGTCCTCGTGCCGGACTAGGCGGCCCGTTTGGCCATGTATAGCAGCTATAAATACCTCTTTGTAGGAGTGGGTGCGAGACTAGGAGGTCCACCTCTGAAAATGCCATTTTGCATGGGTAGGTGATGGCATGGCCCGACTCTGCAATCATCCCATCTCACCCGCCTCGGTAATCAATTAAAAATATAAGAAAGTTGCCAGGAGTCCTATGCGCCCGCGTGGAGCCACGTAAGCCTGCCGTTGGGTAGGGTATGAACAAACCCACCTATGTCCATATCCAAATCCATTCCTGAGTTATCAACTTCAAGAGGCTCTCTAAAAATCACTAACTAAAATCCTGATTTAGCTAGTATGTAAAATGAAATAGTTAGCAAAAAGTTGTTGACATCCAACAGTCTCTCTAAACTGAACTCTCTATATGCTCCACCGTCAGTGGGTCCCGCCTGTCATACTCATGAAAATCAGGATAGCTAGTCACTAGCCACTAGCCAAAGATAGCTAGCGGGGCAACGAATTTAGTTAGTCAGGATAGCTAGTCTGTTGGAAGAGTGTTTTTGAGATTTTTTTTTTCAAAATTTAGCTAGCCAAGTCATTTTAGCTAGTCTCTTGGAGTTGTCTTACCCTCCTCGTAATTATCTATACCCAATCCATTCAACATAATCCTTCCTTGACGACAGCAACAAGCACGCAGTGAGCACGAGCGCCCAGCCGTGTGGCGCCAAGCACGAGCGCCTACAACTACGCCGGTCGACCATGCGGCACGCGGCGAGTGAGCATCAGTGGCTGCGAGTCCACGGCGACGGTGAGCACTAACCGTACGTGCGAGACCACGGATGCAGCGGCCAGCGCGATCACGTGCGAGACCGCGGCGGGCGGCGGCCAGCGCGAGCACGTGCGAGACTGCGGCAGCAGCGATGGCGAGGCAGAGCGCGCGAGCCCGCAACGGCGGCGGCGGGTGCGAGCGTGAGGGCAGGCGAGACTGTAGTGATGGCGGCGAGCGCGAGACTGAGGCGGTCAGCGCGAGCACGTGAGAGACCGCGGCGACAGCGATGGCGAGCGCGCGAGTCCGCTGCGGCGGCGGCAACGACAATGGCGGGCGCGAGCGTGAGGCCATGCGAGACTGCAGTGATGGCGGCAAGCGCGAGCGTGGCGGCCGCAGGCGCGAGTGTGAGGGTGGGCGCGAGGAAGAAGATGCGATTACAGGTAGGAGTGGGGATACCCAGGTAAGGATACCCAACGACAGTCTTAGAGCCACGTGCCGCCACACCATTCATTGGAGGCCGCCTTGTCGTACGTGTCATGGGCCCCACACCCTGTCGGTCGTCACAATACCACCGGGGAGCCAAGCGTCGCCGGTTAGCCACACCCCTGCTAGGGAGCCACTAGCCGTCAGCCTCGTGCGCCGTATCTGACCATGGAGGCTATCCCCGACCCCGTGTGTCGCCTTCGGCTGGGAAGGCCACCCCACGTGTGGTTGGAGGTCACTTTTGGAGATCGCCCATGTGAGTAGAGGTGGAAACAGATCGAATACGCATGGAAACAGATTCAAATATCTCAGATTATCTCGGATATCCGTTTTCCTGTTTCCATCCCCTAGGATGGAAACGGACCGAATACACATGGAAACGAATTCGAATATCTCGGATTATCTCGGATATCCATTTTTCTATTTTCTTACCGTTTCCATCCCTACATGTGAGGGCGATGGCCGCCTTCGCTCCAGCCCCGTGCGTCGTGTCTGGCAGGGGAGGTCGGGAGACCGCCCAAGGCTGCCCCTAGGAGACTCCAGACCTTCCACAGGAGGCTCCAGACTACTGCCGACGGTAGTCCCTATGAAGCCGGGCTACTGCTGCTATTGGAGCTGCTGGCTGTGACATCCTGACTGAGGGCTTACTATGATTGATAGAATACTCGTACCGCTGAGTTGCAACTTCTTTTCCAAAAATTCATCTTCAAAGAACTCTGAGGTGAAGCTTGCTTGGCTTGAAGCAATTTCGGGAAATTCTTTTCGGGTGTGCATGAGTGAGGATAAAATGCGCTAAAAAGGTGTGGGTTGGTATGTGGTGGGGGGAGTCTTGATGTCATGGAGAGCTGTCAGGTGTAAATAGACCCGGGTTCGGGGTCGGGATGTTACGTTGGTATCAAAGTGAATCACTCGGGTCGGGATGTTACATTGGTATAAAAGTGGATCTCGCAGTTTCACAGTGTGTTTGTTTGTAGTTGTGCAAGCATGGTGCACATGACTGGTGTGGGTCTAGAGTGGTCATGCAACATGGAACATATGTGTTGGCACTGAACACACGGACGTGTCCAAGAGGGGACGTTCCTGGCTTGGGGTTGATCGATGAGGACGTCAATCTTCTAACGAGGTGAGTATGTGACATCTTGACACAGGGCTTAATAGGATTGATAGAATACTCATACCAACAATTGCAACTTCTTTTCCGGAAGCTCATCTCCAAAGTCAAATATTACGGTTTCACAAGCGTGTGCGGTTGCAGTTGCACAAGCATGATGCCCATGGCTAGTATGTGCCCAGAGTGGTCACACGCATGGCACATGTGTTGGCACTGTACACACGAACGTGGCAAAGAGGGGATGTTCCTAGGTTGAGGTTGACTAACGAGAAACATCGGTGTTCTAATGGGTGAGTAGGTGATATGTCATGACTTAATATTCCTAATAGAATACTTATATCAACAAGTTGCAACTTCTTTTTAGGAAGCTCATTTTCAAAGAACTCTAAGGTTAAGCGTACTTGGCCTGGAGCAATTTCGAGATGGGTGACCGATTGGGAAATTCTTCCCGAGTGCGTACGAGTGAGGACAAAGAGCGCAAAAAGACTTGTGTTGATCTGTGAGAGAAGTCCTGATGTCCCAGAGAGTTGCCAAGTGTAAGCGGATCTGGCCTCGGGGGTCGGGATGTTACACCAGCCTTGGTTGCAACACACGAGAAAGAGAGAGCGTAGAAAAGACTTGTGTTGGTCTGTGAGGGAAGTTTTGATGTTCTAGAGAGCTGTCAGGTGTAAGCGGGGGCCCTGCCCCGTAGGTCGGGACATGGGACATTACACCAGGGTTCGTTGCAATAAGAGAGAGTGCATACGAGTGATGACAAAATGCTTAAAAAAGACTTGTGTTGGTCTGTGAAGGAAATCTTGATTTCCGAGAGATTTGCCAAGTGTAAGCGGGCCTGGACCCGGTGGTCGGGACGTTAGAATAGCCTTGGTTTCAACACACGAGCTAGAGAGAGCACATAAAAGACTTGTGTTGGTCCGTGAGGAAAATTTTGATGTTATAGAGAGTTGCCAGGTGTAAGCGGGGGCCGGCCCCACGGGTTGGGAGAGAGAGAGGACGATGGTAGCAGTGGGCTGGGATTGGGAGGAGTTAAAGTTGAGCAGGAAGGATCTGAGCCAATAGGAATGCTTGATTTAGAAGTTGTTGATTCATGACATGGCTGGAGATGTTTTTCTTGGTGAACTTTTTTTAACATACTAGTAGAATGCACACGTGAACCACACACGTGTTCAAAATAAAAAATAATAATGAAAAATAAAAAATAAAAAAATATATTAACAATTTTGCATTAGACAAAAACTTAAAACACACAATTTAAACACAACAGTAATTAACACTAACCATTAAGAAAATCCCATTTGTTTCATATAAAACTGTTTTGTTCCACTACAACCTTTGCTACTAAATTAACGAGAGACTCAATATCCAACTCCACACCATTAGACTGCGTTCTTGATCTTGGCAATCTAAGATTGGACATAGCCAATGATCTTGAACAAATGTAGACTGATTCCATACCTGCATGTTATCAAAGTAGAGAGCCACGTACTCTTGCTACATAAAAAAGATAAAGTCACTATCAGGAAGATTTTCATGGTCACTCCGAGGAACATTTTCTCCTTCCAACAATGCTGGCCCTGAATCCTATCCTTGCCTCTTACAACTTCCACCAGAACGACCATTGGATGTGTTTGTCACTATCAATTTATTTGTCACTGCTTCCAAGTGAATTATCACATTGTAAGCAAGGTAATCACGTGAAGATCTTATTAAGTTACTTGTCAGCACCGTAAGAACACGGAGGAATCATGTATTACCAGCATCAGCCTTAACGCACAACCAGTAACAAATAAACTTGACCTTGGTGAGATACTGAAGTTGCACCACTACCAGGGAACCCGTAATTAGTACCGGCTCTTAACGCCCATTTGTACTGGTTTCAAAACCGGTCACATTAGTACCGGGTGTGGAAACCGGTACTAATGGGCACATTAGTATCGGGTGGGGGATAGGCCCGGTACTAATGTGCCTCCCCCCCCCGCGTGACGTTGCAGGGGATGCATTATTACCGGGTGTGTTTCCCACTTGGTACTAATTTTTCCTTTTTTCTTTTTTCTTTTCTGATTTATTTATTCTATCGTATTTGCTTGATTTACGTATACTAATCCTAATACCTAATACGCTATAATATAAAGTCGTGTGCCATATAATATATTTGAAGATAATATTATACATGCATACGTATATATGTATTAGTATAATATTATCTCTAATATTATACGAATACATATATACGTATGCATGTATTATCTCAAATCCTGTAATTGAAGAACATATATAACATTGTGCATACAGAAATACGAGAAACATATATTAGTGTACATAATACATTGTATCAAATCTTAGCAAGAGTTTAATTTTTTTTTGCTCCCTGACTTTGCGCTTCCAGATCCTTCTCCTCCCTTAGAATTCCCCTTAGTCGTCGTCACTGCTTCTGTTGACTCCCCCGTTACAATCACAGAGGATAAACCTGCAAAAAACTCTCCACCTGGCATAAACACCTCATCTAGAAGAAATCTGCATAATTGTTCTTGAATTAACCAGATTCATTCTCACTCGAGGAATCCTTGCTTGATGGAGTCGATCTACGTAAGAATATGAACAAATAATAAGAGCTGGTACAACAAAGAATACGAACAATAAGAAGTACATGCATGTGTGGTTCCAATTTTGTGCATGCACCTTTTCTTCGAGGTCGTCTTTACTGTAAGCGCGGTTTGCAAAGTTATGCATGAACTCGCATACATAGTATCCACATAGATTGGTGCATGAAGGTTGTGTCAAGCACTGCACATACGCGAAAAAAATTTATGAGACATTTTTAATTATATTGTAGGAAGTGACATGAGATCCGTGAACAAGAAGACACATACTGGGAAATCATAGTGGAAAAAAGTTCTCATTGAATCTTCCCGGGTGCTCTACACAGAGACGACTCCATGCAAGTTTTATCAGCTCTATGACATCTTGGTATGCACTTTTATCAGAAGTTGCCCTCAAAGAGTCAAAGATGAAGACCTTGCTTCGAGCCGAAACGAAAACAAAAAGAATCCAATGGAAGCTGTGCATACATGCAGAAGTATTAGTTTCTTGAAATATATATGTCATTTGAAAAAGATAAATAGATGAGGCACGCGTTGCTCACCTGAAGTTGTATGGCAGAAGTATACAACTCTTGGACTGGTGTTTGTCTAGAAACGTATATACAGTGTCCAATGTGTCCGCCTCCCATTTTCTGAGAGAATACTGATTTATCATTAGAGGATCCATGAAGTCGACGTCATTTATTCCTTTCCTCTTGCACTGTTGCATCTCCATTTTGCATGATTCAAATTAAATACAAATTAAACACAAATTCAAATAAGGTAGAATGGCTAGAGCTAGCTTTGATTTTCAGCTTATAGTAGAATCAAGACTTACAGAGCCCAGCAAGAGATGAGTCCAGCGTCAATTGCATCTTGATTGAATAAGAACCATAATTTGTGAAATTCCACAAAGAAAGTGCATCACCCATAGAAATAATGACGATCCTCAATGGCAACTTCGAAAGATCTTTCGCCTCTGGATGAGTCCTCCATGTACCACTTGTGTAGTTCATACATCCTCGTTGGTAGATGCGCCAGCAACTGCAGCCACACAAGCGGTTTACCAAGCTCATAAGGCGGTCTATTTGCCCCCTTTAAGCCTTGGGATTTGATCCTCCCCTCGAAGTTGAGCAGGAGTCAGACCTGTTTCCTTATTGAATATGAGCGGTTGCTGCTCGTACTTTGAAAGCACCTTGAGTGGGGAGAAAGATTTTTTTGACTAGGTCCCTAATTGTGGAATTGTAGATCCTTCTTTCTTGAGTGCCTGCTTCTTTTGTCTTTGCGTCTTGAGAGCCAGTCGGTCATAGTCACTCAATGGAGGTTTCTCGGGTTCTTTTGTTTTATCCGCCTATATTTGCCTCATTAAATGATGAAATTGAACCCGGTCTATTGGTTCCTCAACCGGAGCCTTCTTCTGTTTGAATATATGTGTATCCATTTCTTCTCGCACTACCGCTGTAAGTTCCTCCTCTGTCATGTCGTAAGCTAGCTTTGGTGGAGGCTTCTTCTGCTTGGGTTGGTTCTACCTAGCTAGCTTATTGGGATGTGTTGACGTTTGATTATCGTTGTAAACTTCGATCCGCAAGCGTACGGATCACACAGGACCCTTTTTGCCTTAAGTGTAAACCCAAGGTATCGAATCCGTGGAACATGTGCAACGGAAGATTCAATCCAATAAAGCGAGAAAGAACTTTGTTCTAGAGAGGTTTCAAACGCATCTAATCTACTAAACATGAGAGGTAGCGAGAGAAAGCAAAGAGATAACCGATCTAGAGAGTCTAGATCGTGCTTTTGTTGTAGTTCCAAGCGAGAGATGAAGATAGCAATGCAAATCTCATAAAAAGCATATTTAAACTGTGGCCTCCATTCCAATCCTCAAAGGCACCTACCTTACATGTGATCAACATCCTGTCACGATGTCCCGCTTATTGTGTAGGTGAACCTAAGAGCACGTTCACGAGGAACACGTTGAAAACACTTGGTAGATCCGGTAGGCACCTCTAGCCACCGCGGCTACAAGAGCACCCTAAGCAATCTATCTTAAGTATAGATTGAGGAAGAAGCACAACCAAGAGAAGATAAAATCATAGAGAAGGCACTTGATCACCAGAAATCGGATTCATAAAGACTTCACCATGAATGATACATGAACAAGATCACAACCGGAATCCTACCTTGATCTTGATCCTAGCTCCGGAACTGCGACGTGGTCTTCCATGCAAGGTTCCCACGTCAGCTAGGGAAACCCTAGACAACTAGCACGACCCTCCTCTCCGAGATGGTGTCCCTCTAGCTTCTCTGCTCCTCAGCAGCTGATGACGAATGGCTTCTTGCTTGGCTCTTCGCGCGGGGACTATAAATAGCCTGAAGGGGTGCTAGGTCAAAGGGGGCGACGGGGCCCGGAACAGGCTGGGCCGGCTGGCCTGGGCCGATCAGCCTAGGCCCGTTTCGGCCCGTTTCATCTCCTGTTTTTTCCGGACGCTTCTCGTGTTTTCTTGATTATTTGCCGAACTGCATGTGGGTCCTTGACATCATTTTCCTCGTAGTTTAGATAAGGGTGCTTGGCGCATGAACTGCCGCATCTTCCGTTTAGGTCCTCGATACTTCTCGGCTTCACACTTTAGTCCTTGGCTCATTTGGAGTCATGTTCATCTTATGTCTTGGCTTGGGCCGTGCTTCATGATCTTCTTGTAAAACCCTTGATGAACTTTACCCGAAAGTCCTCATTTAGGCTCTTAATCACTGTGTAAACAATAAACTCCAAAAATCATGCACGAGTGCGAACTTGACATATAATGAGGGTTAGGATCGTTAGTGTGAATATCAAATTAATACCAACATTGAAGGTAAACTCATGCTAGGTTGACAGAAATCGACCGCCAACATCCTCCCATGCTTAAACCTTGCTCGTCCTCGAGTAAGCCTTCAATGGATATCAGTGTTGCATTTCAATGTTCATACCCTGCACTTGATCATACATGAGAAAACATAATGCTCTCTAAATTTATATTTGTTAAAGTTCCATAATGTAACTAGCCTTCATCCCTACGGAGGGTGGATATCAATTAAGTTCTTCCCACAAGGAGTTAATCATGGTCCCAAATTTTAAATGAATCTCAGAAATTTTGAAATGAAGTGCAAGATGAAGAAAAAGAGCTAAACCAAGTTCAAAAATTTAAACCTCCTTGCATCTTGATCATGAACTCTCATCTCATCAAGTCTCTCAAGCCTACTTATTCTACTCCTTTCCCTTCTCAAAATATATATAAGTGGAAGGCTTTATATGGAGCTTTTGGAAAAAGTTTAGTCCTACCAAGATATTATAATTGAGATATTATCAAAACAAGACAAGCTTCTCATGGTCTTACCGAGACTCGTCAAAAAGGTCATTGGAAAAATAATGTTCTCAAGGAGGGGGAGGGAAAAATACACACACTTTTGAGATAGGTGTATATGTGAAAATGGCAAAGAGTGATTCCGAGGCACAAACAAAGTCCTCGTTATCGGATTGCACATGGTTGGAAAGATGAGTATGGGTCTTGATCTTGAATCCTCTTGACTTGAAATTCTACTGCAGCTAGAGAGCCGGGGAGCTTTATTTATTTTTTTCTTTCTCTTTTTTCTCTTGTATATACACACACACATTTTTTCCTTTTCTCCTTTTTTTTCTTTTTTTTTCTTTTTTTATATACTCCCCTTGAACTCTAGATTACATTCTACCTACCTCCTTGGCAACTCCCCCCATGCTTAGACGATTGCACGTCCTCGGGCAAAGAGGTGGCGGAATTTTTGTGCCAAGGTAGGTACTAAAAGTCCTATTTTCCTGGAGAAAAACACTTGAAATCATCTAGGGATCCTTCACGCAACCTTTATGTCGTCTTGGAGGTCTCCCAAAATCATACTTCAATCTTCGGCACCTTCATTCTTGTGATCTTCCTCGATTCATCCATACTCAAAGATTGGGTTGTGGTCAAGGAGGTAAACACAAAAAGATATATTGGGTTTGTGGGTGGATATCCGGCGAGGTTTGCAAAATTTCTAATGTGGAAACTTACAATGCACGGATAGAAAAGGCTAGCATAAAGATAGATACACAAAACGGAATGACCAGCTTCTTAGTCTTGGGCCAGAGAAATCGAGCCTTGAATCAATGCACCCAAAAATAAATCTTGTACACTAAGGTTTTGCACTCAATCAAATATAAGGCTTTGGATAGGTAGAGCAACATGCAAGAGGTATTAATGACAATGTTAGCATTACTTTTAAGAACAAAAATAAATCAGCTTTAACCCATCCAAAATTGAGAGCATGAGAAAAACTATGGGTCTCATCTTTATCATAACCTCCGCAAAGGATTAAGCTAGTATTTAAATTAATTTCAGATTTGCCTTAAAGAGAGAACTAGCTTAATCATGCATAGAACAAGTACAAAGTTGAGCAAAGCGGCAATGGTCATCATATATCAACTTGGCACAATTTTCCATCCATATTAAAGATGATAAACCGATGATGAAATTTATTCATGGTGATGGAAAACAAAAACTACTACTACCACACACATGCTGAAAATAAAAATTGAAAATGCTACACACACACAAATTTGCACACAAATTGAAAAAATAAAGGAAAGGAGAAGGAAAAATCAAACCAAACTTAAAAGCATTATTTCTTCTTCCTTCCTTCACTCTTCCTCCGGTGGTTGATCCTCCGTCCAAGCTTGGAGTGTCTCAGAGTGTATGGTGGTGTCGAGGTCGAACGGGTGGCTCCTCCATGTGCCCTTGCGGTTCGGTGTACCTCATGGATGAGCTTCGTGTACTCTTCATGCCTCCAAGGAGTAGCGTGTTACTCCTCGGTGGTGCTATGTCCTCCTCCATGCTTCGCGAGGACTCGGAGATAGAGCGCCTCCGCGAAGAGCTTGTTGGCGCCTTTAACGATGGTGATCGTGTCTTCCTTCCGAGGATGGCGTTCATGGCTTTCCTTATCATGCCTTGCTGCACAAACTCACAAACAACCTCCCCGGGGCTTTCTTGCCGGTGGAAATACGCACAAAGAAAGTATATGGAAGGGCAAGAATTGTAATGATTTTTCGGGGATTTTTAGAGAAGGAAGTGAGGCACGAATTTTTCTAGGTTGTTTCTGGAACTTCTGGGCTATGAACTCAAGAACACAAACTAGAACATGGATGAACTACTTACCAGACGAAGGGGAGCACCGGGGGCTATTTAGAAGGGACAGGCCGGCCGGCCTAGGCCGATCGGCCTAGGGGGCCTTGTTGGCGTTTCGTAGCGTCATCATCCTAAGAACAGATCTGGGACCCGTCCTTAGCGACAACACCAGGAAATGCCTTTAGGCACCTCTCAATGTCACAACTAATGGCACCAGGTTAGCGTGAACGTCGAGACTTGCCAAAGGTTAATCTAAACGATCATGAACGAATCCGCAAGCGCACAGATAAACCATTGTAGCATTTCCCCAAGGAAGGAGAGTATTCCAAGGGATAAACCATTGTATCCGTGGAAGGCAATGGCGGATATCTTAGACTTATGCTTTTGCTCTGAATGTAAACCAAGAGATAGATATAGGGAACAATACACTCAACGACAGGGGTAAGATAAAAGATATACGGGGTAGTGTGACACACACACTCAAATCTACCTCTACTCTAGCACACTACGGCTTAGGGGGAACATACGAGTTAGCTCTAGGTTCTAATGTACTAAACATACAAAGCTAGAAGATACAAGAGATGGGCATGAGTATTGCATGAGAGAGATAAGGTTCAGCACCCAGGTACAAACGGGGAGCTAGCCCGCGACGACCAGCACTCTACGAAACTAGACTTTAGACTCCTACAGCAGGTACCCTAGTGCGGAGGTTGCCCAAGGATCCAACGGGGCTGTCACCACCCGAGGACCGAGCTCTATCGTTACGGGGGGTATGCTCATAACTATCGTAGCCAGACAACCCAGGCACCATGCCTACGTTGCTGCTAGACTCCACCCGGCCCGGGCTATTGTGACCCAGGGTGAGAGCCACCAGAAGACTGGTCAACTAGACCGAGTACCGTAGCTTGAACACAGACCTCATGCAACACTCTCATGCCATCTAACAAGATCAACTAAGGCTAGACATATAAACGGATATGAACTCTCTTATGTCTAATCAATAAGATCAAAGGGTCGTGTTCGTGAAGAACACGAGCCTCTAACTTATGAACAAACACATAAGGAAGGAGTTTATCACCCTTCAAGTGGATCAAAAGGTAGTGTTCACGAAGAACACGAGCCTCTAAATGATGAACAGAGGATGAACTCAAGAACATATCAAGAATATGATCTACCATGACTTTACATGAAATAGCTGAATAACTGAAGTAGATCAAAGTCATACAAAGAAATAAAGATAAAAGAGAACTCATACCTAGACTTCCAAGAGGACTCAGAACCTGAATAAGAGCTACTCTAGCCTACCCCCTAGCCTTAGAAACTAAAAGTGAGAGGAGAATGAGAGAGTGGTGTGTGAGAAATGGGAGCCCCTCCCCTTCTATTTATAAACAAGGACAAGGCTTGCTCGGACGCCTAAATGGCCCCTAAACACCCGGGAGTGAGGCAATGGAACAATAGGGAGCTACCACGTGGAGGGCCAGGATGGAGCCCTCTAGGTCGGTTCGACCGATCCTAGGATCGGCCGACCCCCTAGGGTGGCCCCACCTGGTGGTTTTCCACTGGTTGGCTACCCTGTGGGCCCTCTGATCCATCCCCGGTACATGGCTTGATTTGGTATCCGAGGTGGGCCCTTTGATCAATGTGCAGTCCATGTGGCGTCCTCTGATTCGTCGGTGAGTGCCTTCCCTGGATCGATGACATGGATTGCCATGTTTCCCTTGGTGGCAGCCACCTCCTCAGCTGAGTTGGCATGGTTTCTTCATAGAAGTTGAGTTTCCATCTCTTTTAATGGGTAAATCACCTATATACAAATAATCTCCAAGGACAAGTGGAACTACATTATTCAAACCTAAATGCTAGTAAAATATGCATATGCGTCCATTTATGTGAGAATATTGAGGGTTGGAAATGGTGAATTTCCACCGTCAACAAACTCCCCCATACTAACCTCTTGCTCGTTTCGAAGCAAGACATTAGAGACTTAGGTTGGTTGATCAGGAGTTGCTACAATGTTGTATTCTCAACTTATGGCAAACATACAGCAAAGTATTCTACCAAGAGTTGAACAAGTTGGCATTATTCTTACCTTTCACCTGATACGTGGGGCATATAGCTTCACCTGCCTTGGGCGGTTGAGAGACAGAATGGTTATATAGCATGTGCATAATCATTCATACCTTGATCAGTCTATCAATCTGGAGGTTTTGCAAATTTTTCAAAAGAAAATCAGAGTTCCTCAAATTATACTCTCGGATCGCTCAAAAGTGTATGGTTCCTCACCAAGGTATCAATGTTGCCTTTCTTCACATCCTAGGCTGTATTTGGAGCTGTAGGTAGGGAAGATGTGGCATACTTGCCTCTCATGTTTTGCTAAGTCAAAGACCGGATCCTTGGAAGAAACAAACATACATCCTGCTCAAGATGTGCATATGTGTGTGATGGATATGAGCATGGCAAGGTGGATACTAGGCCCGGAAATGGGTGCTAGATATTACCATGCTTTTTATGAGGGATTGATGGTAAGGTGGACACTAGCCCCGGAGCAGGTACTAGTTATTACCATCTATATGGTGGAACTCTTTCTCCTGCACATATCAATCCCTTTTTCTCCTTTGGAATTTTCGAGACTTGGGCTAGCTCTCTTTATTCATTTTTGCCATGCTTTTGAGCATGCTTTTCTCTCTTTTTTTTTTCAGCTAGCCCTTTGTCTCTATTGGAGATATTCGGAGAGGGATGAATAATGCAAAGATACATAGAGTTTTATTTGAGGAAGGATGCATAAGCAATATGGAGCAAATGATGAATGCTAACTTCCAGTGTAGAAGTTTTAGCATGAACGTGTACGTGATCTTGATCAGGGGAGTATGAGTTCTAACAAGGGTCACAACAATTTGACAAAGCTCAATGAGAGAACAAGCTGCATATGCGGAGGCTAAGAACTAGAATCTACATATGGCCTTGGATAGGAAATTTCTCATCATTGAGGAACTCATCATGTTTTGATTTTTTCAAAAAGGAAAACTCCGGATGTCAAGCATCACTAAGCACAAGATCATAGCACTCTATTATACCATATCATGTCTCACAACAACTTAGGCAAGGATCATGCTTTTTGCTACCCACAGTTGTCAAGCTAAGGTTTGAACATACAAGCCAACAAACTCAAAACTTAGGTAGGATACAAAGTTGTAGGCAAGACATACGAGGAAAATAAACAGAGAAACTATTCATCATTTCAACCATAGAGGCAAAACATTCTTACTAAGCATATCAAAGCAAACTAAGCAAATGATGATGATGAAAGCAAATAAATATATTTGGTCTTTTTTATTTTGCAGTTTTTTTTGGATTTTCATTTATAAGATATTCTGAAAACAAAGGAAGATATAAGTTACCTCAGAATGGGGGTCCTCCCCCAGGCTAGCTTCAGGCTCACTGCGGAGGAGGGTAGAAGAAACCCTGACTCGCGTAGTAAGCCCTCTGCGCCTCCATGTATTGCCGCTGATCTTGCTGCATGGCTGCTATCCTCTCTCCAGCCTGACGCTGCCACACTGAGGTAGACTCGACGTGGGTGTTCAGCGTCTCCTCCAGTCCCGTGACCTGGACGGTGAGCTCTCCCATCTGCTGCGTGAGCTGAGCATCGCATGCAGAGGCTGAGGAGTGTCGCCGGAAGGACGAAGACGGAGGTGGACCACCGGAGCTGGAACTAGCGGGTGTGGCCCACTGAGCACTGCTCGCACTCGCCCAAGCTGTGCCACTCGCACTCGGCTGGTAGGTGGGCTGATCCCAGCTAGGTGTATACCCTGGGGTAACCCCGAACATATACCCCGCAGGGGCCCCTCCTGCCACCGGTGGTGTAGCAGGCTGTGGCTGAGGTGGTGGTGGTGGCTGTGACTGCTGCTGCTGCTGCATGTGTGCTCTCTTCGCTGCGCTTCTGGTGGACCTGCCTGAGACACTAGCACGACGGCTTTCCTCTTGTGTAATAAGGGGAATGGTTAGTGACTCCGAGTTATACAATCCAAACCCCGGGTTAGGTAACGGGATTTGATTTGCATAACCCGGAAAGAAGAAAGTCAAAGAATCATTTGGGCCCCTCTTGAGTATATGCCCTTGGATCAAGTATGCCTCATCAATGAGAACTCAGGGCGTCCCGATGAAGGGTACGGGATTCCCGCTAAGAACCCCGAGTCGGAGAGCAACACGAGTCACCAAAGATGTACACTCAATAGGACCTATCATCTTAAAATTCATCAACCATTGCTGAATCATAGCTTTAACGGGAGAGACCTTGATCCGGTTAACAGTGGCATATAATAGCATCATCTCATCGCTGCGCACGGGCCGAACATCCTCTTGTGGAAAGAGAGTAATGGCGAGCCACTTGTGCCATAGACGGAGAGTGGGGTGTACAATATCGTTGCACCGAGGTACAAACTTGCCACTGTAAACAAGACCAGAGATATCTGCCCAGAAAGATTCTCGAACAAAACCCTCACAAGACTTCTTCAGAGAAACAACACAATGAGGACTAAACCCAAGAAGACGACTAAGTTCCTTCCAAGAAACACGACAATCGGTCCCAAAAAGACGAAACTGAATGCCATCCTGAATCTCGGTGAGAGAGCAAAGAAATTGGATGGTGAGGGGCCGAGAGCCAAGCTCTGTAACCGGCGCAAACTCCTCCCAACCAAGAGCATGCCAAATAGAAGCGAACTCGAGATTCATACCTGTTTTCTCCATGAGAGCCGGGTCGAAGTCCCTAGTGTGGGCGAAGACTCAGTCCTTCAGAAGAGCATAGGCTTGCTCCTCTCGAGCGCCCCGTAAGCTGAGGTAGGGGGTGTCGTCGATGATCTCCTCCGCGGCTTGTGGCTCGGCTTGCTCTTCTTGCTCTTCTTCATAATCCATCGTCAATGGGCTCAACGTTGACTCGGCGGGGGTGGTGCACTCGTGCTTGCCCGCGAACGGGAGCGTGAGCGTGTCACCCTCCGGAGAGTGTTCGCCGCCCAATTCATGCTAGCACAACAGCAAGGAACAACAAGAGCAACTCGGTGATGGGTTAGTGAAATCGAATGAAGTTCTTACCGAGCCTACTCCATCAATAATAATATTTTCAGCAACACACTAGAGAGAATACTTGATGATCCAATCTCGAGCAAGAAATCCAAGAAAACCAAGAGAGCAAGGAGTAGAGAGGGGAGTGTGAGTGGAATGGGTTAAATGGGTGAAGAACACCCCCTCTCCCCCTGCTATTTATAGGCAAATGCACCGGGCATCCAGACATAGGCGTTGGGCAACGGCTAGGAGCCATTGGAGCAAGGTGGGGCCCAGCAGCCGTTGGGCTGCTTCGGCCGAACCTGGGATCGGCCCACCACAGGCCGGGCCCACCTGCCCTCTGCCCTGGCCAGTGGCTCCCCAACGGCTAGCTGGGGGCCTGCCTGAGTGCCTCGGCCCAAGTTCCCTTGAAATATTTTTCAAATGATTTTTCTTAAATTTTCAAACTCAGAAATGATTTTCAGAAATTTTATTTTGAAAAGGGAAAAAGGGCTAGATAAATCTATCATGCAAATGCAGAGTTTTGGAAAATTAAATATGCAATTTTGGGAAATAAAATTTTGGAAAGGGAAATATGAGATAAGTACCAGCTTTAACCTTTTTGGTAGAAAGGACTCATCATTTTTAGTCCGACGAGTTGGACTCTTCTCAGTGATCAATTCCACTCAGCACCCCACTCCTGAGAAGCAGAGGGTGGTGCCATCTCAATCTTCCACCATTCTTTCTGAATTTTCTTTAGCCTTTTTGACGGAGATTTCTTCTTCGGGGGTAAAGGCTCCGTCCTTCCCCCAAGCTGCTCAACACTATCTTGCACTAAATAGCACTGCTCTTCTTTGTCCTGAAACTGGAACCTCAAGTTCCTCTTCCCAATGCGGAAACGGATAATTCCGGACCCCACATTGATCCTAGCTCAGACATCACTGAGAAATGGTCGCCCAAGGATGAGCGGCATTCCTCCCTCGTCATCCATATCAAGGACCACGAAATCCGCGAAGACATAAGAGCTCTTGATCTTGACCAACATGCTCTCAACAATTCCTTCTGGATATCATATTGTTGAACCGGTGAGTTGGATAGTCCGTGTTGTTGGAGAGAGAGCTGGGTATCCAAATTGCTCGAACATGGCCTTGGACATGAGATTAACACTAGCACCAAGGTCACAAAGGGCATGCCTGATCTGCTTGTAATAGATTGTGCAAGTGATAGTCGGGTAGCCTGGATCTTTCTTGTGCACCACTGCTGATTCCTCCCATGGATCAAGAATTTGTTGTATGGGCTTTCCTGCATAGTCAGAAGCATGTGTCTTCCTAGGTGGCTTACCCCACCGGGTTTACACTACACTAACATTCTCACAAGAGGACACGGGTTGCCCTGGGATCCTCCCGTTATCAGGAGATGGAACCAAAGCAGCCAGCTGAGCCAGCTGGGTTTCTAACATTTTGTTGAAACTTAGCTGACTCTTCTGAGCAGAAGAAAAACTATCAAGCTTAACATTGAGACTTTTTACAGCTTTATCAAGGGCAGCTAACTTCTTGTTAATACCTTCATTAATCTTAGCTTGCCCAAAAACGAGATCTCTCAAGGAAGGTTGGTTGGTATTGTAAGAATTACCTTGGTTACCTCCTTGATAATAAGGGCGTTGTTGATTCCACGATTGTCCTCCTTGTTGAGGTGGACGATAACCGTTGTTGTTGCCGTTCATGTACATCACTTCCTCCTGAGCCTCCGGACAATAGTTTCCTGAGTGCCCAGTGTTGCCACAGACTTCACAAGTCATGTGAGAGTCCATAGGCAGAGTAGAGGTGGCCATGGCAGCCTTCTCACTGGTGTAGTCATCTAATCTCTTCATAAGAAGATCCATCTTGGCGGTAATCATATCTGCTTCCTTGACAGTATGAGTACCCCTCTGTCGCGGTTGGAGTCTTTTATCACTCCACCCTTGGTTGGAGACCATCTTCTCAATGAGTAATTTAGCATCATCAACAGTGAGTAAGAAGAATGCTCCTTAAGCAGCAGCATCAATATGGCCTCGGGCTGTCGGAGTCAACCCATTATAGAAGCTTTGAAGAATAAGCCAATCCTCCATCCCATGGTGAGGACAGGTCAGGACATACTCCTAAAGCCTCTCCCAAGCCTCTGAAATAGATTCACTTGCTGCTTGCTGAAAACCTGAAATCCTTCCACGAAGAGTATTGGTTTTACCCAATGGGAAGAACTTCTTGAGAAATTCCTCTAAACACTTAGTCCAAGTGTTAATAGCTTCACGATTCGCATAGAACCATTGCTTAGCTTTCCCCAGGAGGGAGAATGGAAATAGCCGTAAACGAACACCATCCATATTTGCACCCTTGATGACGAAAGTGCTGCATAGCTCTAGGAATTGCTGCAGATGAGCATTGGCATCCTCATTTGGCTTGCCACAGAATGGGCTAGCCTGTACCATCGTGATTAGACCCGTCTTGATCTCAAAATTTTCAGTCCCCATTGCCACCTCAGGGACTTGCAGCACCTGGTCAGCGGAAGGAGCTGAGTACTCACGAAGTGTCTTCTGGGCCATAGCGTTGGACGTGGATGGTACAAAGGAAGCTGGTTCTCCCTCCGGACGAGTATGACGAGGTGAGCCGAAATGAATTCGAGCCTTCCTCACAAGTGACTCGGGATCTTCAGTAAAATTTCCTGGTAGGTTGAAACCAGTCATACACTACCTGTCTTCATCATCCAAAGATAAAAGAAGACAATCAAGGTTAGCCTGCATTGAGAGTTGTCCTAACCTACTCAGAGTTTATAAACATATGCAAAGCATAGTCATGATAATCCTGTGCCTTCCCCGGCAACGGCACCAGGAATGCTTGTTGGAGTTTCGTAGCGTCATCATCCTGAGAACAGATCTGGGACCCGTCCTTAGCGACAACACCAGGAAATGCCTTTAGGCACCTCTCAATGTCACAACTAATGGCACCGGGTTAGCATGAACATCGAGACTTGCTAAAGGTTAATCTAAACGATCATGAACAAATCCGCAAGCGCACAGATAAACCATTGTAGCATTTCCCCAAGGAAGGAGAGTATTCCAAGGGTATCGTATCCGTGGAAGGCAATGGCGGATATCTTAGACTTATGCTTTTGCTCTGAATGTAAACCAAGAGATAGATATAGGGAATAATACACTCAACGACAGGGGTAAGATAAAAGATATACGGGGTAGTGTGACACACACACACTCAAATCTACCTCTACTCTAGCACACTACGGCTTAGGGGGAACATACGAGTTAGATCTAGGTTCTAATGTACTAAACATACAAAGCTAGAAGATACAAGAGATGAGAATGAGTATTGCATGAGAGAGATAAGGTTCAGCACCCAGGTACAAATGGGGAGCTAGCCCGCGACGACCAGCACTCTGCAAAACTAGACTTTAGACTCCAGCGCGGAGGTTGCCCAAGGATCCAACGGGGCTGTCACCACCCGAGGACCGAGCTCTATCGTTACGGGGGTTATGCTCATAACTATCGTAGCCAGACAACCCAGGCACCATGCCTACGTTGCTGCTAGACTCCACCCGGCCCGGGCTATTGTGACCCAGGGTGAGAGCCACCAGAAGACTGGTCAACTAGACCGAGTACCGTAGCTTGAACACAGACCTCATGCAACACTCTCATGCCATCTAACAAGATCAACTAAGGCTAGACATATAAACGGATATGAACTCTCTTATGTCTAATCAATAAGATCAAAGGGTTGTGTTCGTGAAGAACACGAGCCTCTAACTGATGAACAAACACATAAGGAAGGAGTTTATCACCCTTCAAGTGGATCAAAAGGTAGTGTTCACGAAGAACACGAGCCTCTAAATGATGAACAGAGGATGAACTCAAGAACATATCAAGAATATGATCTACCATGACTTTATATGAAATAGCTGAATAACTGAAGTAGATCAAAGTCATACAAAGAAATAAAGATAAAAGAGAACTCATACCTAGACTTCCAAGAGGACTCGGAACCTGAATAAGAGCTACTCTAGCCTACCCCCTAGCCTTTGAAACTAAAAGTGAGAGGAGAATGAGAGAGTGGTGTGTGAGAAATGGGAGCCCCTCCCCTTCTATTTATAGACAAGGACAAGGCTTGCTCGGACGCCCAAATGGCCCCTAAACACCCGGGAGTGAGGCAATGGACCATTAGGGAGCTACCACGTGGAGGGCCAGGATGGAGCCCCCTAGGTCGGTTCGGCCGATCCTAGGATCAGCCGCCCCCCTAGGGTGGCCCCACCTGGTGGTTTTCCACTGGTTGGCTGCCCTGTGGGCCCTCTGATCCATCCCCGGTGCATGGCTTGATTTGGTATCCGAGGTGTGCCCTTTGATCCATGTGAAGTCCATGTGGCGTCCTCTGATTCATCGGTGAGTGCCTCCCCTGGATCGATGACATGGATTGCCATGTTTCCCTTGGTGGCAGCCACCTCCTCAGCTGAGTTGGCATGGTTTCTTCATAGAAGTTGAGTTTCCATCTCTTTTAAGGGGTATAAATCACCTACATACAAATAATCTCCAAGGACAAGTGGAACTATATTATTCAAACCTAAATGCTAGTGAAATATGCATATGCCTCCATTTATGTGAGAATATTGAGGGTTGGAAATGGTGAATTTCCACCGTCAACAGGCCTCCTGCTCCACTCGTCTCCAATTTTCTCCGAGATGCTTCTTGCTCCCTTGTTGTCCTGTGTCCTCGTGCTCCACAAGAATCGACCGCCCAAACGCTCTCAGCCACTCCTTTTGTTTTGAATGATGAGATCAACGCCTCCCTCCTTTACTTTGTGTCACTTCTTGTCTTCCATGCTTTATGTGCTTTCACTTATTTCCTGCAAAACAAAGTCAATGCTACCCTCCATGCTTGTCCCTTGCATGTGCCCAAGATGCCAAATGATGGATGCTTTCCCATGATGCATTATGGAGCACAAAGTGTTAAGCAAACTCAAAATCCTCCCCTTAATCATGTTTTGACGCTAATCACTCCTCTAATTCGAAAATAAAAAATTAACTTAGAGCTAGCAATGAGTCTAAATGTATTCTTAGAGGAGTTTTTAGGCATCAAAAACATTTGTAAGTCGAAAATTTTCCGACTACCTTTATTTTGGTGGCACCGGGATCGTTTGCTTTCATTACTTGATAGCAAGGTCCTCCGGCTTGACCGTGGGGGTTTGGGTTTAGGTTCTAATTTTGGCCAAACATGAGAGAGAAATTTTGAACAAATAAATCAATGGGGCTTAGAAAAATTCTAAATCTAGAGAAACCGGTGAATGTCAAGTTGAATGAAACCAAAAATCGAATTTCCTAGGTTCACGTGAGTCCTACCATGCGTCAAAGATTAAAAATCATTAAGGAACATAGCGAGGCTCTACTCGTGTGTTTTTAACATGTAAAACAAGCCAACCTTAACATCATGGAGAGGATTAAAGGCTTGGATAGGATCTGAATTTTTTGGTACTAGTTTCTCGGTAAGAGGCAAATAAAATATAGGATGGCTCATGCCATTGGTTTAAGATAGAGAAATTCAAATAAAACGACCGAGCAAATAAAATGTTCTCCAAAAACTTGTTCAACCACTTAAGAGTTTATAAAATGTCTTGCATAGCAAATTCTAAGACCCACTTACTTGAAATTTGGAAATCTTCCGGGTTGCCCTCCCGGTAGCTTTATTCTGGATCGGGTTGTCCTCCCGGTAGCTTATTCTTGACTTGATGAACGGTTTGCCTCCCGCAAAGCGCTTCGTTTATAGTCTATAGCTAGACTTCTTCTCTTCTTCACTTTGGATCAACACTCTTTGTGGGCGTTGCAATCTTGGGTACCCACTTCCGCACCATCTTGGGCGTGTTCTTATTCTTTGGCTTAGTCATTTTTTTGGTCTTCACAAGTTGGCTTTCTTCTTTGGTCTTGACGGATGCAACATCTTCCTTGATCTCCTTCACTTCCTTCTCCCTTGGCTCTTCCTTACTAATGCGATGATGAGGTAGAACATATTTAGCATTAATCATGTTGCATACCTCGAAACGTGGTCGAAACTTGAATGCACTTCTCTCGTCGTTGATGTTGAACTTGATCTCCCTCTTGCCAATGTTGATCGTCACTCCGACGGTCTTGAGGAACGGCCTCCCAAAGATGAGTGGTTGCTTCTCCCTTTCTCCCATCTTGAGAACCACAAGATCGACGGGGATGAAGTGATCTTCAATTTTTACGGGTACATCTTCGACGATTCCCACGGGATAGAAAATAGAGTTGTCACCCAACTCTAGACACATGGCCGTAGGCTCTAGCTCCGATAGGCATAGCTTCTCGAACATGTCTCTTGGCATGACTCCCACACTTGCTCCAAGGTCGCATAACACCTTCTTGAACTTGGATGAGCCAATGGAACACGGGATGGTCAGACATCCGGGGCCTCTTTGTTTCTCGGGTCCTTGATATGCAATAGCGGCACCGCATTCCTCGAACATCTTGATGTGATCTACCCCGAGTGTCACCATCTCATCCTTGTTGGCAAGTATGTCATTTCCTATTAGGTGTCCGGCAAGTTGTCCCATTTGTGTTTCTAGTATCTTTGTCATGTTGAGCACTTCATGGTAAAAGCTTCCGACCTCCGTCACCTTACCATCTATATTCTCCAATATTTTGTCAATAGTCTTGAACTTAGTGACGATGTCCTTGTTGATCTTAGCATGCCCGTCCATGAAGTCCTTCAATGGTATACGAGGAGGAGCCGAATTTTGAATGGACAAGCTTGCACTAAATCGAAGTTTACCTTGCCCGTAGCGGAAGTTTGGCAACTCTCCTTTCCTCATGTAGTTGAGCACCTTTGCTTCCTCCGGACAATCTCCTTGGACCTGGTCGTACTCCCCACACTCCTCACATGTGGATCTTGCTTTGGCAGCCCTTTTAGCTTCTTCCTTTTCAATCTCCATCTTCTCCATCCTCCTCATAAGTGAACCGATATGCCATTCAAGGAATTCGGCTCGCATGTATTCATTGAAACGCTCCAAAGCTTCTTCAATTGTCTCTGTGGGAAATTGAACAAATGTATCAATCTTCTTGCGCAAACTCTGAGTCTTGGCCGGCGAATGAAATTCCTTCATGAAGGCCATCAATGCTTCCCAATTTAGTTTTGACTCCGCCGGTAGAGTGTGGAACCAATGCAAAGCTCTTCCATGTAGTGAAAACGGAAAAAGCCTTGCCCTCATTTGATCTTGAGTCACCCCTTCCACATTGAAAGTTTGACATAGTTGAATGAATGCATGGAGGTGAAGGTTCGGATCCTCTTTACCGGTGAAAGGCGAATGTTGCACCATGCAGATATTTGAGACTTTGATCTTGAACAACCTTTGGACATCTTCAAGGTTTAGGATTGGTAGATCAACAATGTCTGGGGTGCATAGCTCCCTGATCTTGCGCTCTGGCTGCGGTTCTTCTCCCATGGGTGGTGGTTGAGGTTGATCTTCCTTTGGACTTGGAGGTGGTGATTCCTTTGGAGATTCCGACGATCCTTCGGCCTCAGCTTTTGGATCTACAAATTCCTTAGCTTGTGTTGCACGTCTCCTTTGCTTGTAAAGTTTTTCTGGATCATCCACAAAAGAAAACTTGGGTTTGTTGGAGAGATAGGCAACCATCTCCGGTTAGGGTTAGCAATAAACAAAATATACGAAAATCTAAGAAGAAAAACTAGGGTTAGTCGAAAACTAGATTAGAATGATTTTTTTTGAGGATGATCATAGTTAGTAGATGCAAAAGGAAAAAAAGAAAAACTGAAAAAAATACTTACAAACGTGATACTAGTTCGGATCTTGATTGCTTGTTCCCCGGCAACGACGCCAGAAAAAGGGGCTTGTTGACGTTTGATTATCATTGTAAACTTCGATCCGCAAGCGTACGGATCACATGGGAACCTTTTTCCCTTAAGTGTAAACCCAAGGTATCGAACCCGTGGAACATGTGCAACGCAAGATTCAATCCAATAAAGCGAGAAAGCACTTTGTTCTAGAGAGGTTTCAAACGTATCTAATCTACTAAACACGAGAGGTAGCGAGAGAAAGCAAAGAGATAACCGATCTAGAGAGTCTAGATCATGCTTTTGTTGTAGTTCCAAGCGAGTGATGAAGATAGCAATGCAAATCTTATAAAAAGCATATTTAAACCATGGCCTCCGTTCTAATCCTCAAAGGCACCTACTGTACACGTTATTAACATCCTGTCACGATGTCCCGCTTATTGTGTAGGTGAACCTAAGAGCACATTCACGAGGAACGTGTTGAAAACACTTGGTAGATCTGGTATGCACCTCTAGCCACCGCAGCTACAAGAGCACCTTAAGCAATCTATCTTAAGTTTAGATTGAGGAAGAAGCACAACAAAGAGAAGACAAAACCGTAGAGAAGGCACTTGATCGCCAGAAATCAGATTCATAAAGACTTCACCATGAATGATACATGAACAAGATCACAACCGGGATCCTACCTTGATCTTGATCCTAGCTCCAGACTCCAATGTGGTCTTCCATGCAAGGTTCCCACATCGGCTAGGGAAACCCTAGACAACTAGCACGACCCTCCTCTCTGAGATGGTGTCCCTCTAGCTTCTCTGCTCCTCGGCGGCGGATGACGAATGGCTTCTTGCTTGGCTCTTCGCACGGGGACTATAAATAGCCCGAAGGGGTGCTGGTTCAAAGGGGGTGACGAACCCGGCCCAAAACAGGCTGGGCGGGCCGGCCTGGGCTGACCGGCCTAGGCTCGTTTCGTCCCCGGTTTTCTTCCGGACGCTTCTCGTGTTTTCTTGATTATTTGCCGAACTGCATGTGGGTCCTTGACGTCATTTTCCTCGCAGTTTAGATAAGGGTGCTTGGCGCATGAACTCCCTCATCTTTCGTCTAGGTCCTCGATAGTTCTCGGCTTCACGCTTTAGTCCTTGGCTCGTTTGGAGTCATGTTCATCTTGTGTCTTGGCTTGTGCCGGGCTTCATGATCTTCTCGTAAAACCCTTGGTGAACTTTACCCGGAAGTCCTCATTTAGGCTCTTAATCCTTGTGTAAACAATAAACTCCAAAAACCATGCACGAGTGTGAACTTGACATATAATTAGGGTTAGGATCGTTAGTGTGAATATCAAATTAATACCAACATTGAAGGTAAACTCATGGCTAGGTTGACGGAAATCGACCGCCAACAGGATGTTGTCCCCAACAAGAGCCCCAATGTGGTTTATCAATCTGACGAAATTTTCATGTGGAGCTAATGGCATGCCCTCATTAGATACTTCTGTGATGATGTACCGGCCCTCTAGCTTCTTCTTTGGTCCGCGTTTGCCATGAGGCTTCTTCTTGCTGCTCGATGATGATTCCTGAAAATTTAAGAACTATTAACTGGTTACTCTTCTTTGGACCGCGTTTCACATGTTGCTTCTTCTATTAATTATACCTCAGTTTGTTGCCCATCGTTGCTGGTCTGGGAAATTGGTTGCTCTTCCATGCCATCACCAGGAATGTTGAGGTAGCTGTCGACCTCCCTCTGATCTTGTTCATTTTGTGGATCATTCAGAGCATTTTGAGCAATTAGATTCATTAAAATTTCCTCTGCATGTCACTCCTCATCTGTCCGAGCCATTGTCACTAAAATAATATGACAACATAAGTATTACAATATTTCTAATGAGGAAACTATTTTTCTAAATGAGGAATCTATTTTTGTAATGAGGAAACTAATTTTCTAAATGAGAATCTATCTTTCTAATGAGGAAACTAATTTTCTAAATGAGGAATCTATTTTTCTAATGAGGAAATTAATTTTCTAAATGAGGGGAGTCGGGCGGGAGTCGAGCGAGTCGAGATTGTCGGGCGTAAATCGGGAGTGTGGCGGGCAGTCGAGATCGAGCGTGTCGACCGTGAGGTCGGGAATAATCTACATGTTGTGCGAGTCGGGCGAGTAAATCTAAATCGATGTGTCAATCGAGTAAATGTAAATCTAAATCGGCGCGTCGGGTGAGTAAATCTAAATCGAAATCGGCGCATCGAGCGAGTAAATCTAAATCTAATTTCAAACTGAATCTAAATATATAATTAACTCTAAACCAAATGTAAATATACAATTAACTCTAAATATAGATTAAATCTAATATAAATATAAATATAAAATCAAATCTAAATATACAATTAACTCTAAATCTAGAATCAAATCTAAATATACAATTAAATTTAAATCAAGATTAAATCTAATTTGAATTTAATATAAACTCCAATCTAAATAAAAAAAGTGGCTGACATCAGCCACCCACGGGCTGACGTCAGCCACCGATACGTACAACACCGGTGCGACGCTCTCTCTCGCGGGCGGCGGCAACCGGTGTGAAGGGACGTGGCGTGGAGGGGTGGCGTGGGCCGGCGTGGACGGTTCTGGCGCAGGGGATCAATCCACGCGTGCAGGAGGTGCCGGGGCGGCGCGACCAGCACGGGGCTGCCGGCACAGGGGACAGGGATGGCGATGGCGCGGGCGGGGACGGGGATGGCGACGATGGTGCCAGCGTCGAGGGGTGTAGCTGGGGACAAGGACGATGACGGCAAACGGCATGGCGAGCATGGCGTCGTCGTCGAAGCAGTGGCGGCGGCGTGCGTCAAGGGAGGTGGCGGAGGCGGCGTCGGGGCCGGGGACGAGGACGGCGCTGGCGTGCGAGTGGGACAGTGCCAACGAGGAGATTGTAGAGGCGCACGGTCAACGACGACGGGGACGAGAGGGGCGCGGCGGCCGGTGTGTGTGGGGAGGGGGCGGAAAAATGCTAAGTGTTGGGGGAGGAGGGGTGCCGCGCCTTATACCTCCCCACATTAGTACCGAGGCTCAACTAGCCCCGGTACTAATGTGCACATCTGTACCGGGGCTCAACTAGCCCCGGTACAGATGTGCACATTAGTACCGTTAAGCCCCGGTACAGATGTGCACATTAGTACCGGGGCTAGGTGATTTTTCATTTCGCACCACAATGAAAAGCACATTAAATGAAAAATGACATTAGTACTGGGGCTAGTTGAGCCCCGGTACTAATGTGCTTTTCATTTTGTTGCCTATTGTTTTCATTTTATTTTTCCTTTTAATTTTCTATATTAGTTGTTTGATTTATGATAAATCATATACAACACATAAAAGGGTAGAAAAAATTTAGTATACTTACTTGACATATATAATATGAAATTTTAAATGAACAATCAAAATTAAAATATTCTTATCATTAAGCTAGTAATATCTTCTAATTGTCATTATTTTGTCCTCGACTTTAACAACCGAAAATAAATTTATTTTTTCATGCAAAATCATTTTTAACTAGAATATCAAGTGTTATTAATATGGTAATCATGATTTGGTCTTACGCGTGTAAATTTCAATATTAAATTATCGTTTAATATTTAATGATGCAGAAAAAATGAAATAATTACTATTTTTATTAAGAAAATACTATTTAATGGGAGGATCAGGTCCAGAACCGGGTTTTGCAGGTTGGAGCTCTGTCTATATGGAGGAGAAAGTAACAATTTTATTAATTTAAACTTAGTGGATCCTTCACCGGCGACGAGGACGATAATTAATAATTGACACTACTTAAAATAATTAATATTCTCAATCATAGCTAAATATTACAACACTTTGTTACATGAGCACAAATTAATAAAATTTATTATACATCAGCATCTATGGGCATGTTAACAATCTTCCTCTTCACGAATGTCCCTTGGTTGTGATCGCGATGTAAGTATGGAGTGTCCTCTTCGGCTAAAAGGATACTTGTGTCAATCTTGACTGAAAATGGAGGAATATCATCGAATTGATCATAACCTTCTGAAATGTCAGTCTTGTCCTCAACTTCAATGATTTTTCCCAGTAGAACTATGTGACGCTTTGGCTCATTATCAATGGGCTAATGAACACCACCCTTATGAGCACTCTTCTTTATTGGTGGTTTGCTCGACATGTCTTTCACATAGAATACTTGAGTCATTTCATTTGCTAGGACGAACGGTTCTTCTTTGTATCCAATCTTGTTGAGATCCACTATTGTCATACCAAATTTGTCTGTCGGTATACCTCCTCCAGTATTTTTTACCCACTAACACTTAAAAAGAGGGATTTTTAGAGGTGTGTAGTCCAATTCCCATATCTCTTCAGTGACGCCATAATATGTTTGTAGTTTTCCATTGTCGTCTGTTGCATCTATATAGACACCACTATTTTGGCTTGTGCTCTTTTGGTCTTGGACTCTCGTGTAGAATGTGTAACCGTTTATCTCGTATCCTTGGAACGTAAGTACTGAGATAGATGGACTTCTAGCCAACCATTGTAGTTGCTCTCCAATAGTATTATCACCGATCAGTTTTTTCCGCAACCAAGATGTGAAAGTGTCATTGTGATGACGTGTAATCCAGGCCTCTGTCTTCCCTTTGTTTGAGGCCCATACAATGGACTTGTGCTCCTTCAAGTATGGAGCCACATGGGTTGATTGTTGGAGGACAGTGAGATGTGCTCTACGATATAACATTTCATCCATATCAATCCGAGATTTCTTCCCTAGTGTGCCCTTTCCCCTGAGTCTTCCCTCATGGCGTGATACAGGAGTCCAATTGTAGCAAGCTCATCAATAAAGTCCACACAAAACTCAACAACCTCCTCTGTAGCATACCCCTTTGCAATGCTTTCTTCAGGACGAGCACGATTGCGGACATACTTCTTGAGACCAGACATCAACTGCTCAAAAGGGAACATGCTGTGTAGATACACTGGCCCGAGGATTAAAATCTCTTCAACTAGATGAACTAGAAGGTGGGTCGTGATAGTAAAGAAAGAGGGTGGAAAGATCATCTCAAAGCTGATGAGGCACTGCACGACATCTTTCTGCAACTCCACTAGTTTGTTTGGATGGATTGCCTTCTGAGAGATCTAGTTGAGGAATGAACATACCTTACGATTGCCAATCTCACATTCTCTGGTAGAATACCCCTTAGTGCAACAGGCAGCAATTGTGTCATCAACACGTGGCAGTCACGAGCTTTCAGATTTGTGATCTTTTTCTCTTTGTATTTTATTATTCGTTGTATATTTGAGGAAGCCCGTTGGGACCTTGATACTGTTCAAGCAATCAAACATCATCTTCTTCTCTTCCTTGCTCAAGGTGTAGCTAGCAGGGGCCAAGCAATTTCCCTTATCTCTCTTTTCGAGATGCAGGCTATCTCGCTGTTTCATAAATTTAAGATCCCGACGAGCTTCAACTATATCTTTTGTCTTTCCGTATACACCTAGGTGGCCAAGCAAGTTCACACAAAAATTCTTTATCACATGCATCACATCAATTGCATTGCGTACCTCAAGGAATTCCCAATAAGGCAGCTCCCAAAATATCAACTTCTTCTTCCACATGGGTGCATGTCCATCCTTGTCTTTTGGAACAGATTGGCTAGAACCCTTCCCAAACACTACCTTCAAATCTTTCACCATAGAAAATACAAGTTTACCATCATGGTGCAAGGGCTTCTTACATTTTTCTCCAACACCTTCAAAATGCTTTACTCCTTCTCTTAATGGGTGCTTAGGAGGAAGGAATCGACGATGGCCCAAATACACAACCTTTTCACTGTGTTTTAGATACAAGCTGCAAGTATCATCTAAACAATGTGTTCATGCTCAGAATCCCTTGGTTGCTTGTCCTGATAGATTACCAAGTGCCGGCCAATCATTGATGGTGACGAACATTAATGCTCGTAGATTGAAGGTCTCCTTTTTATCCTCATCCCACACAGGTACACCTTCTTTCTTCCATAACATTTTAAGGTCCTCAACCAACGGTCTCAGTTACACATCAATGTCATTGCCTGACTGTTTTGGGCCTTGGATGATTATTGGCATCATAATAAACTTCTGTTTCATGCACATCCATGGAAGAAGGTTGAATATGCATAAGGTCACATGCCAAGTGCTATGACCACTACTAAACTCACCGAATGGATAGAATCCATCCGTACTTAGACCAAAATGAATGTTCCTTGAGTCGTCCGCAAACTTGGAGAATTCTCTATCAACTAGTATCCATTGTGACCCATCAGTGAGGTGTCTGATCTTGTCATCTTGTTTATGAGTTTCTTTGTGCCAATGCATCAACTTCGCATTGGCCTTATGTGACAACCCCACCCGAGATAATTCCGTACTATCGCTTAAACCACTCCATTTGGTCATTAAGCGATACTAAAGAATCATCCCGTTGAGTGTTGCCGGGTCATAGCCCGGTAAATCACTTGTAAACACACAGAGGATCGAACACGTATACATTAAAACTCCCACGAAGGAGAGTCCAAAGTACCTTACAAATTAATCCAAATTTCCCCGTAGGGTCAAATTATTACAACCATGGTTCTCACATGAAAGGTAAATGGTTCAGAGTTTGAAAGACAGCGGAAATTAAACTAAACGATAACTTGGCATCATGGGAGGCCACCCATAACGCCATTACTCCTCGTCATCCACCCATTCCAGCTCCCAACCGGGTGGGATTTTACCAGGCCAAACATTATCACCTGAAAACAACATTTATAGCAAGGCTGAGTATACTAATACTCAGCAAGGCTCACCCGTCTAAAATAAAAGACTCAACCTCTAATAATGCTTGGCTTTTGGCTAGAGGGTTTGTTTTGCCAAAGAGCGACTAAGGAGTTAATCCTTACTTTCCATATTTTAGCTCAAGTTCTAGTAGATCAAGTTATTACTAGATAAGCAACTATTTCAAGCATAAGTTGTGCAAACAATTAATCAAACATCAAGTTTAACAATATTTCATCATATATGGATTATCATGGCTAGATAATTAAGCACTCTCGGATAATGGTGAGAGGCCGTCGATCGATCGATTAATAACCTTGCAAGGTGAACCTAAACATACGGGAGAAAACACTCACAACGACAACCAAATGGTTCCCGTCATTCCTCAGATTAGGATCTGATGCCACAGTCCTAAGTACAGAGCTAGCTGGCACGCCTCACACTAGCGTCCAGCATGACACATGCACCACAGGTAGCCAGCCTGGGGCCGCAACCCAAGATTAGTAGCCTAAAGTTCTTGCACCGCATCATTCAGGTACTAGGCTTACCATACCCATTTCTGACAAATGTTTAGTACGTTCAAACGCTTAATTTCTTAACCACTGGACCGGAGCCCAAAATTCCATGCTCTTACCACGTGCGCAATCCAATTTAACAATCTTATGATTCCAACATAACAATCTATCCTTGCGAGCGAAGTACATCACTCGACTTGTACCGGGTCCTTAGTGCATAGCAACTAGCGACCTAACATACTAGTAACAGATCATAGGAATTTATGGATAATGCAACTAGGGTTCCATTTCAACTCCTGAACTTAAATGCACATAGATAATCAAGCATAAATTCAGAAATTTTTTAAAAAGGAAACACATAGGTGAATGTTAAACCGGGGCTTGCCTTCACTAGCAAGTTAGTAGGAAAGTCTTCTGGACTTTGGTCCGGGTCTTGTTGCACCTTCACGTAGTTCCCTTCTCCCTAGAACGGTCCGTCACCTCGTTCCGGGATGAACTCGTAGCTAACATCAGAAGGTTCTACACGTAGGATGCATATGCAAGAGTTAATTGGTGAAGTCGAGTTATCTAATTACAACACATCACAAGACAACCATGGAGTGCCTGGTTGATCACCTTTATCTAAACAAGAATATATTCAGCATACTCTTCCATACATACAAGCATGCACCCATTTAGTAACATTTATATTGATGGTGATTGTGTGCACATTTATACAAACAATTTAGAAACACTTCACAAACAAACAAGCTGGTTTTTAGGATCCAACCGTAGCATTTCCTAAAGTGAAATACACACAAGTCTATAAAGACGTGATTTCTTTATTTCTCTTTTTAATATACTTAGTTTCTTCTAAAAAAATCTTTTGGTTGAAACCATGTAGTAACTTACTGTGAAAATTTTTGTACAAGCACATAGTCTTACAACAGAGCTACTGCTAAAATTTTCATAGCAAACAGAGCTATATCCTACGCATGAAAAATATGACAAGTTATTCCTAGCAAAAGTAAGAATATTTAATACAGAGAAAACTACTCATGCAATGGAGCTCAAATTTTACACGGAGCCTGTATGGACTATAACTAGGCTACACACCAAAAATTAGCTGCAGAAACTAATTCTACCAAGCTACACAATATCACCATTTTCAGCCTAGATATTCCCAAAGTATTTACACAGAGAAATATGTGACTAAATTGTAGCCCAACTTCCTACCACAGCACAAACATGATATACGCATCGTCTATCCCAAAGATAAGCATTACTGGAGCAACAAAAACTGAGCTATAGATTTAACTTTATAAAAAGCATCATTCAGAAACAGATACATAGACAGTTCATAAATACATAATAAAATTACCAGTAACACATCTAAGCCTAACAAGATGAGCCATAGAAAGTGCTCACGTAAAGCTGTACATAATATATACACAGATCTAGTATAAATGCCAAATAAATCATAACTAGAGATTCACTTAGTAACTTTCTGCAAAAACTTAGGTATAGCCTAGGCTAGTCATGACTAACAACATATCCAAAGATCAAGGCTAGCACAGGAGCACAACTCAAGTTATGAACAAACCTATCCAAACTGAGTTTGAATTTTCATTCAAAAATCTACTCATTAAAAGTATATATAGCCTTTCTAAAAGATGTGGATCTACTCATAAGGAAACCAGCAAAATTGGTTTTACATTTTTTTGATTTTTCTGTGAATTTCTATGATTTTTCAAAGATCTGGCCAAACATGAAAAAGAAGGAAGAATCTATTTACAAAAAGGACCTCAGCTCATCTTTTCTTCTCACACAACATCCCTTAGCATTTATGGCCAGGCCCTGAAAAACTTCAATCACTACACAAGGGTCCTTAGCGGCGCAGAGGAGGCTCGCCGGCGACGGGGTTCGCCGGACCTGGCCGGGAAAGGGCGGGGGAGTACCCCTTGCTCACCTATGAGTCGAGTCCGGGGCTTGCACAGGTCGGAGAGGTGTCCGGCGAGGACGCTCGGCAGCGCCAGGCGGAGATGGCCACCGCGAGCTTGATTCCGGCGAGCTGGGGGCTTGCGCCGGACCACATGCGGCTCGAGGGTTTTTGCTGGACGTAAGTGAAGACAGGAGCGGGCTCAGGCGGTGGCTTTTGGGACCGGGAGGTGAAGCTCACCGTGAGGCGCTAATGGTGGGCACGGCGGCGACAGGCAGGGTAGCGGTGGTGTGTGCGTGTGCATGGGAGCTCAGGGCCTTTAAAGGGTGGCACGACGACGACTCTGTGGGGGCACACCACGTTGACGGGGATGGTCGATTGCGCGGCCTGGGGCTTGTGTACGGCGACGACGTGATAGGAGGGGCGGCGATGGTCGGTGCGGCGCGGCCTGCAGGAGCTCGGCGCGTGGCGGTGGAGGACTGGGCGCGGACGTCGGTGTGACGTGGGGCCTAGCGCTTCGCACGCAGAGGAGCGCGACACACAGACCGGCGGGTGGAGGTAAGCCTCGGCGTGCGCGCACTCGGCGTCCGATGTGGCGCGGCGTGGTAGCGACGTCGTGTGCGAGGGCGCGTCCCGGTGCAGGAACACTTTGAGATACCCTGGTTTGACCAGGTTTTTCTTGCAAAAATGCAACTAAAGTGTACTTTGAGGAAATGAGGAAAGTTGGAGATCTCACAATCCTCTACAACTTTGACAAAAGCCGATAGGGGTTTTACTCGACAGATCGAGCATAAACGGCAGACAAAAATGGTCATTTTCTCGGCACTGATGAATAGTGCCTACAAATGTTGATCAAGGTTTTTCACTATTTTCCACTTCAAATTTGACATGCCACCCAAAAGCAAAGTTGTGTCCCTCGAAAAACTGAACAACTTCTGTATTGGCAGAATTTGAAGTGTTTAGGTGAAATTTGGAGAACGCGACAAAAGCTCTAGAAAGGTGTAGGTGTCAAAGGGGTTTAAAAGGGATTTTGACCAAGTGTTGACCAATCTTTGACTAAGCTTTGACCATTAGGGTTTGTTGGCTAGGTTTTCGAGGTGATGACCCAGGTTGACCAAGGTTTGACCAAAGTCAACATGTTTGACTTGGTTGACCGGCCATTAGCGTTAATTAACCCTAATTGAAAACCCGGGGCGTCACAACCTACCCCCCTTAAAAGGAATCTCGTCCCGAGATTCGTAGTTTTAAACAAGGATAGCGGAATAGCGGTGTCAAAAGGGATGTACCCGTTGTCCCAGTGTTCCTTCCGGAAGGTCCACCGTAGTTGTGATTTTGGCTCTGCTCTTCTTGGCTTGGGCGAGTTGTCTCCTGCGCTTCTTCTTCTCATTCCATTCATTTTGGTCCTGCTGAGGTTCTAGGCACTCTCTGGCCATATGCCCACGTTGTCTACAATTGTAACTGTGACGACCCCATCTGAGATAATTCCGTACTATCGCCTAAACCACTCCATTTGGTCATTAAGCGATAATAAAGAATCATCCCGTTGAGTGTTGCCGGGTCAAGGCCCGCTAAATAACTTGAATCACACATAGAGGATCGAAACGTATACATTAAAACTCCCACGAAGGAGAGTCCAGAGTACCTTACAAATTAAAGCAAATCTTCCCCATAGGGTCCATTATTACAAACCATGGTTCTTGACATGAAAGTAAATGGTTCAGAGTTTATTAAAACAGCGGAATTAACTAACGATATGATAAACATCATAGGAGGCCGTCCATGATGCAATCACTCGTCATCATCCACCCATTCCAGCTCCCAGCCGGGTGGAATCTCTCCAGGCCACACATCACATGCATTACCTGGAAACAACATTTAAAAAGCAAGGCTGAGTATACTAATACTCAGCAAGGCTTACCCGTCTAAAAATAAAAGACTTTACCTCTAAGCATGTAAGGCTTTTGGCTAGTGGGTTTGTTTGCCAAAAAGCTACTAAGTAGTGAATCCTTACTTTCACATTTTAGCTCAAGTTCTAGTAGAAGTAATCATTACTAGATAAGCAACTAGTGCAATCATAAGTTGTACAATACAATTAATCAAATAACAATATTCACAAAGTTCCATCATAAAGGGATATCATGGCCAGTAGATTAAGTAGTCTCAGATAACGGTGAGAGGCCGACAATCGATTGATTTAAACCTTGCAAGGTGGACCTAAACACACGGGAGGTGCCCTCACTAAGAGTTCACCAACCAGGCGGTTCCCGTCATTCCTCGGATTGGGATCAGATGTTATAGTCTTAAGTACAAGGTTTGCTGGGCTACGCCACCAAGGTCACCCAGCCTCACGCATGCACTCAGGTGGCGAGCCCGGGGCCGCAACCCTAAGATTAGTAGCGCAAAGTTCCCACACCGCATCATTTAGGTACTAGGCTTACTGTGTCCATTTCCGACAAGTGCTTAGTACGTTCAAACACTTAACCAACGAAGCCACTGGACCGGAGCCCAAATCCCATGCTCTTACCACATGAGCAATCCTTTAAAAAATATGGTGATTCCATCAAGGAGATCCTATTCTCGCGAGTGACGAACATCACTCGACTTGTACCGGATCCTTAGAGCATAGCAACTAGCGACCTAACATGCTAGTAAAAGATCATAGGTACTTAAGGATCAGGCAACTAGGGTTTCAATTCAACTCCTGAACGTAAATGCACATAGATAAGCAAAGGTAAATTCAGAAGCTTAAAAGAAACACATAGGTTAATGTTTAAACCGGGGCTTGCCTTCGTCAGCACAAGCAGTCAAACAAACTTCCGGACTTTGGTCTGGGTCTTGATCAACGGACACGTAGTGCACGTCTCCTCCTGCTCCCTCGTCCTCGTCAGCCGGTACAAGCGTGTAGCTACCGTCGGGAACTTCTACACGGAGGATGCATATGCAATAATTAGTGATGAATTTAATTTAATTTAAATAAAAACAGCAACAAAAGACAACAGTGAGCACATGGTTGACCATATTCACCTTGACAAAATATATTCATCATACTCTTCTTTTAAATAATATTATGCAGGCTTTATTATTTATTCTTCTCTTTATAGTGATTGTGCACATATTTAAATAAATAATTAATTTATTTGCACAAACAGCAAGGGGTGTTTTTCAGCTCCTAAACCATTTCCAAAGCACACTCATAAGGTTCATAAGGATAGAAGGGATGGTTTTCCATTTAAACTTATTATTAAGTGCAAAATGGCTTCTCCACTTTTATTCATCAAAATAATTTATAAAAAGCCATGGGTGGTGCTCACTGAGCTCACTTACTCTACTCAAAGCCACTGAACTAGCAAGCACACATATTTGAGCTATGAAAATAAATATTACCACAAATACCATTTCTAGCTACCAAAAATGAGATAAATGCATACAAAAATAAATACATCACTTCTGGATCCCAACTTTCTCCTACACCATCTCTGAACTAAAACAAGGCTAGGAAACCAACAAACACATCAAGAGCTATTTTAGATCTTGAACTAAGCATTTATGATTAAAAACAAGCATAAATCAGGAACAAATATTTGTATTAGTCAAAAAATCATGATTAATTCAGGAAAGGTGCACCTAGGCATTTCATGACTATTCACAGAAGTTGAGCTCAAAAATATATTTAACTTTTGCTACAAAAATCATTAAGGCAGAAAAAGCATATATGCAAGATAAATCATAATAAACGATTTACTCCATAACTTTGTGCCAATTTTTGTACAGATCCTACACATGGTATCTACAACAACATATCCAAAATGCAGCTCATGATCAGATGTAGATTTTGAACTACAACATATCTAGGGTAAACTGATTTCAAATTTTCATGCAAAAACTTTAACTCAAAAGTATGGTCATGCTTTACAAAAGTTGTAGATGAGCTCACAAGGAAACAAACAAAATTGGTTGTGCATTTTTACGATTTCTTCTTGAATTTCTAAGGATTTTACAAGTCACTGGTCAAAACACACTAAAAAGGAAGAATCTAATTACACACAGGTCCCTAGAACTTTTCTGGATTCACATAAATACCCTCGACTCTAACAAACAGGCCCTCGGGGACAAAATCCCTCACACCCGTGCACTCCGGCGGCGGGGTGAGCTCGCCGACGGTGAGATAGGGCCGGAGCTGGGCAACAAGCTGCACACACGTGCAATTCAGCTCACCAGGAGTCGATCCGTGTGCTTGGTTCGGCCGGAGGTGTCGTCGGTGAGCGGCGGCGGCGAGTCCGTGGCGGCACGGCCGCGGTTGCTCGAATTCCGGCGGGGCTAGGGGTGGGGCAGGACAACGTGTTGCGGTGCGAGCTTCAAGGGGTCCTAGGTGAAGCTCTGGAGGGGTGGGTCGGCTCTGGAAGCAAGCAGAGCAGGGAGTTCGCCGGCGGCGGCAATGGCGGATACGGCGGCGCTCGGTGCTCCGCGCGAGGGGAAACACTGGGTTTATATAGGCGAGCGCGCCGTGGGGAAGGGGTCACGAAGGTCGTCGAAGCAGTGGGTCGCGGTATGGGCGCAAGGGCGGTGGCGACGTGCGCAGGGCGGTGGCGGCCAATGGCGGATGGCGGCGCGCCGTCCGGCGGGTGGGAAAACGCCGCGTGGCGCCGACCATGGACCCGCTTCGCGTCACGCACAGGAACATTCAGTGTGGCGCACGGACCGCTGGACGCTGGCCGGCCTCGGCGTGCGCGTACGGCGAAGTACGGCGGCGGGCCGACGTGGCGCGCCAGGGGCGACGTCGCGCGCGGCGTTCGCGTTCCAGCGCGTGAAATTTTGGTTGAACACTGTTTGACCACAAATTGCTCGAGATTTTGAAACTAAAGTGCACCAAGGAACCTATACCAAAGTTGTAGATCTACTAACCCTCTACAACTTTTACCAAGGCCGACAGGTGTTTTGATCAACGTTTTTTGCATGAACTGCTGGCCAAGTTGGAGTTTTTCTTGGCGCCGGTGAACAGGAGCTGCTGGCGTTGACCACAACTTTACATCATTTTCCACTCCAAATTTCAAATGCCACCCAACATTAAAGTTGTGTCCCTCGAAAAACTGGACAACTTTTATATTGGGAGAAATTGAAGTGTTTAGGTGAAATGTGGAGAACGCGGCAAAAGTTCTAGAAGGACTAGGAGTGTCAAAGGGTTTGACTAGGGTTTTAGCTAGGGTTTGACCAAGTTTTGACCAAGTGTTGACCATTAGTGATTGTTGGCCAGGGTTTCGAGGTGATGACCCAGGTTGACCCAGATTTCACCAAAGTCAACGCATTTGACCGGATTGACTAGGTCATTGGCGTCAATTATCCTTAAATGAAAACCTGGGGCGTCACAGCCTACCCCCCTTAAGAGAATCTCGTCCCGAGATTCGACAACAAGATTAGAGCGATTCCTTCCAACAAGACAAGGGTTACAAAGGGAGGAAGACATATCCGCTTACACTTCTCGACAGTGAGAATTCAGATAGGACAAACGATACATGGTGCTCTCCTCACTACCTCAACGCAGCTCATGAGGAAGCGGGCGATGAATGTGCACATGAAAAACTAAGAGCAGACAGATTCCGCATGCGATGCAGAGGTACATCCCTACCAACGTCCAACGAAGCGACTCGAACACCTCCAAGAACTGCGCCATGGTTGGCAGTGCAAGCTTGAGTTCTTCTCCTGATCTTCTTCCGAGCTTCTTCTGGAGGTTGTCGACGAAGACGGAGGGACAGCTTGCTCGGTGAGGAACGGAGCAGACGGCAGAGATAGGCTAGTGGTGGGTTGGCCACAAACTAGCTGGAGGGAGAACAAAGGGCGATGGTGATGTCGAGCTAAAAGGAGGCGAGACTTGGTAATGGCGACATCGTGGAAGGGCTTCCCTTTTAAGGTCGCAGTGGGGCTGCAACGGTCATCCAAACCATCCGAGGTAGGGTCCGGCGGAGCGATTCGGTGGTGGTAGCACGGGGCTCGATAATGGTCGGCCCGTGAGGTCTCGGCGACATGATCGTGGCCATGGGAAAGAAATGGCAGAGCGACGCCACAGCGTCGTACAGTCGTGGCACTGAAAATGATGGGGTCCAACGGTCTGAAGAACTGACCGTGATGGTGGGAATAACGAGAAGAGCTCAGGGTATCTGCCCTCTAGGCTTGAGATTGTAACGAGGAGAAATTAGCAAAAGATTCTACCGATCCTACGTTTGCTTGTTTCTTGATTCCTAGGATTTGGAGGGTATGATCAATGGATCATGGAGTGATAAGCGATGGAGGACTCTCATGCCTTGACTTTTAGAGAACCTTGACTGCTCATGAAAAACTTTGCTCCTAATGCTTGAACTTATCTGGTTGACTTGATTTGTTGCTCAGAGAACTTTGAGATTGAACGAAAAGGGACCAAGTTGGAAAGTTCCATAGAGATTTCTATGAAGAAAAGGAAGGCTAGTAAACAAATATGTGCCAATTTGCTCACTAAGATTCCCGATTTTTTTTTGAAAAGCAATGAAGGTGTGAGGATGGATCAAGGGTTCCACCCTCAGAAGTCCAAGGTTAGTTGTCCATAAAAACAATAAAGGATGGCAAGGTCATAGGGAGCGGTTGCACGGAGTTGTTTACGGATAGCAATGTGAAAGATTTGAAAGGAAGGGTTGGTACAACAATTTTAGAAGATGTTTGGTCACATATTATTTCATTGGTGAGTTTTGGTGACAACATTCCTTGCGTTACCGGTGCAACAATTTTAAACTTGATGGGCGATGCACCAATGAGACATATGATTGAATGCCAAAGCATAGGGAATACCTTGTGCACAATGGAGTGGTGCGCATGTTAATGCTCATGTTGTGGTGCATAGAGTGTGATGCACATGCAGATGAGCACATGATGCTTGTGCATATGAACATATGGTGCACTTGCCATGATGCATAGTGAGGAATGCACATGTTTATGGGATATGATGCTCGTGATGCTTGTTAGCATGACTTGTTTACCCATGCAGTTAGCTAGCGACAAAGGAGACAACATAGAGTGAAGAAAATGGGATTGCGGTGAGTCGCATGCTCCCAACCAAGATACCTAGCGCGCCCCTAGTGGTAATCACATGGCTGCAGCACACATGATGCACTAGGTTCCGTCGCGGCACCTTTGGTTATGGAACAACAACCTCACCAGCCATAAGGAGGATATAGGAGGAAGGTTGAAACCTTCAGTGCGTATGCATGTTAGTCCATCCAAGGTTCCCAAATGCACATGCTATGTAATGCATTTCCATGCCCATGAATTATCAAATTAAGGGTGCAACCCATGCATGACCTGATGATGCTCAAAGCATACCAACAGAATTTAACTCCTTCTATTCATGTTTTATGTGTTCATAATGTTGTGAGCAAGATCGAGATGAAGACGTTCAAGATTGCAAGGTCAAACACGATTGAGATAAGGATGTCATTAGCAAGGATAGCTTAGGCATCAAGATGCATAAACACAAGGAGGTGGAACTAATAGATATCACTGTAGATCGCAAGTTTGCATTGGCGGAAGAAGATTGCAACTTGAGATGGGACTCTAAGATCAAGACATTACCCAAATGATATGGTAAAATGGAAAAAGTTCTTTTCTCAAGTTGGGCAAAAACTGGGGTAGTCATGTGTACAAAGGTACAATTGTATGTTATAACTCGAAAAGAGTCTACATACAAAATGACGTAAAGTCCTGGCAGTTTTGAATAAAAATTCATAACTCAAAAACCAGGGCCCCAAAAATTCCCAATTTTTACCAGCAACTCAGTGAGGATATGAAGAACCTTCTTGGTATTCAAAGGTTGATCTAGGAAGGTTAGGAAGATGCTCAATTTAATCAAAAGTTCAGAGTAGGTCCTCAGGAAAAACAGCATGACAGGGGTTCACTATTTTGGGCATAACTTGAGATCTATAGAAGCTATGACCACGAATTTTTGCGAGCGAAAACTAGATTAGATATGGAGCAACTTTGATATAGAAAATCTAGTCTTATTATTTTTACAACAGGGGGTAAAAATTCAAGTAAACAGCCACATTAACTTTTTGGACCGCAACACATCTATATATGAGAGGCTATATAAGACAACACATATTAGCAAATTTTTACCTAGAGAGCACACAAAATATGTGTAGGGTTCAGTTTTATGTTTTCCACAATTTTTAGCATGATGCAAGACGTCCTACGCATCCTCACAAGGCAATCAAGCCAAAACTCGAAGTTAGTGCCGGTGGCAAGGCTTATATACGTTTCTCCCTATAATAGCTAGTCGAGAGCTACTCGATTCTCACTTATCGACTGACGAAACGTGGTTAGTGTACCTGCAGAAAAGAACCTTCTGTGCCAGTACGTCACGGAAGCATCCACATACATTACCGTTCACTATAGAAATGGTATCCATGCATCAAGCCGCTGCATGGACAGCGTCCAACCTCAGACACCCTCCGTTTGAATGGAGTGTATCCTTGCCTCGCATAATCGCAATGCGGAACGCACACATTTGGCAAAACGTGGCGACATCACAACCCATGACATGTTCATCTTGAATAGAGCACGTCATCCTTCGTATGACTTTCATACGAAAAGCGCACGTATAAGACACGTGAGCAACCAGACGAGAAGATGGGTTCCGTGGAATAGATCACTCCATCAACCCACGCATTCCCGTGATGCGGCACAGCACACGTATAAAACACGTGGCTTCATCTAGTTTGGTTGTGCAAGAAAGTAAGTCTGACATAAAGTAAAGTGCTGGAAGTTAGCAAAATAAACCATAAATTCTTATTCCACCTTAAAGAACCCAAAATTTCCCTCTAGGGCCTCTCGATCTAGATCATTCCTTAACGATCCAACGTATTTTCAAAATCCAATCAATCTTGGCAAGTTTTATTGTAAATCATGTGATTAGTATTAATCTAATCACTCTGGTGTATACGGATGCTCTGATGCCAACTGTGACAACCCCATCTGAGATAATTCCGTACTATCGCCTAAACCACTCCATTTGGTCATTAAGCGATAATAAAGAATCATCCCGTTGAGTGTTGCCGGGTCAAGGCCCGGTAAATCACTTGAATCACACATAGAGGATCGAAACGTATACATTAAAACTCCCACGAAGGAGAGTCCAGAGTACCTTACAAATTAAAGCAAATCTTCCCTGTAGGGTCCATTATTACAAACCATGGTCCTTGACATGAAAGTAAATGGTTCAGAGTTTATTAAAACAGCGAAATTAACTAACGGTACGATAAACATCAAAGGAGGTCGTCCATGATGCAATCACTCATCATCATCCACCCATTCCAGCTCCCAGCCGGGTGGAATCTCTCCAGGCCACACATCACATGCATTACCTGGAAACAACATTTAGAAAGCAAGGCTGAGTATACTAATACTCAGCAAGGCTTACCCGTCTAAAAATAAAAGACTTTACCTCTAAGCATGCAAGGCTTTTGGCTAGTGGGTTTGTTTGCCAAAAAGCTACTAAGTAGTGAATCCTTACTTTCACATTTTAGCTCAAGTTCTAGTAGAAGTAATCATTACTAGATAAGCAACTAGTGCAATCATAAGTTGTACAATACAATTAATCAAATAACAATATTCACAAAGTTCCATCATAAAGGGATATCATGGCCAGTAGATTAAGTAGTCTCAGATAATGGTGAGAGGCCGACAATCGATTGATTTAAACCTTGCAAGGTGGACCTAAACACACGGGAGGTGCCCTCACTAAGAGTTCACCAACCAGGTGGTTCCCGTCATTCCTCGGATTGGGATCAGATGTTACAGTCTTAAGTACAAGGTTTACTGGGCTACGCCACCAAGGTCACCCAGCCTCACGCATGCACTCAGGTGGCGAGCCCGGGGCCGCAACCCTAAGATTAGTAGCGCAAAGTTCCCGCACCGCATCATTTAGGTACTAGGCTTACCGTGCCCATTTCCGACAAGTGCTTAGTACGTTCAAACACTTAACCAACGAAGCCACTGGACCGGAGTCCAAATCCCATGCTCTTACACATGAGCAATCCATTAATAAATATGGTGATTCCATCAAGGAGATCCTATTCTCGCGAGTGACGAACATCAGTCGACTTGTACCGGATCCTTAGAGCATAGCAACTAGCGACCTAACATGCTAGTAAAAGATCATAGGTACTTAAGGATCATGCAACTAGGGTTTCAATTCAACTCCTGAATGTAAATGCACATAGATAAGCAAAGGTAAATTCAGAAGCTTAAAAGAAACACATAGGTTAATGTTTAAACCGGGGCTTGCCTTCGTCAGCACAAGCAGTCAAACAAACTTCCGGACTTTGGTCCGGGTCTTGATCAACGGACACGTAGTGCACATCTCCACCTGCTCCCTAGTCCTCGTCAGCCGGTACGAGCGTGTAGCTACCGTCGGGAACTTCTACACGGAGGATGCATATGCAATAATTAGTGGTGAATTTAATTTAATTTAAATAAAAACAGCAACAAAAGACAACAGTGAGCACATGGTTGACCATATTCACCTTGACAAAATATATTCATCATACTCTTCCTTTTAAAGAATATTATGCAGGCTTTATTATTTATTCTTCTCTTTATAGTGATTGTGCACATATTTAAATAATTAATTAATTTATTTGCACAAACAGCAAGGGGTGTTTTTCAGCTCCTAAACCATTTCCAAAGCACACTCATAAGGTTCATAAGGATAGAAGGGATGGTTTTCCATTTAAACTTATTATTAAGTGCAAAATGGCTTCTCCACTTTTATTCATCAAAATAATTTATAAAAAGCCATGGGTGGTGCTCACTGAGCTCACTAACTCTAATCAAAGCCACTGAACCAGCAAGCACACATATTTGAGTTATGAAAATAAATATTACCACAAATACCATTTCTAGCTACCAAAAATGAGATAAATGCATACAAAAATAAATACATCACTTCTGGATCCCAACTTTCTCCTACACCATCTCTGAACTAAAACAAGGCTAGGAAACCAACAAACACATCAAGAGCTATTTTAGATCTTGAACTAAGCATTTATGATTAAAAACAAGAATAAAGCAGGAACAAATATTTGTAATAGTCCACAAATCATGATTAATTCAGGAAAGGTGCATCTAGGCATTTCATGACTATTTACAGAAGTTGAGTTTAAAAATATATTTAACTTTTGCTACAAAAATCATTAAGCCAGAAAAAGCATAAATGCAAGATAAATCATAATAAAAGATTTACTTCATAACTTTGTGCCAATTTTTGTACAGAGGCTACACATGGTGTCTGTAATAACATATCCAAAATTCAGCTAATGATAACATGTAGTTTTTGAACTACAACATATCTAGGGTAAACTGATTTCAAATTTTCATGCAAAAACTGTAACTCAAAAGTATGGTCATGCTTTACAAAAGTTGTAGATAAGCTCACATGGAAATCAACAAAATTGGTTTTGCATTTTTATGATTTTTCCTTGAATTTCTACGGATTTTACAATTCACTGGTCAAAACACACTAAAAAGGAAGAATCTAATTACACACAGGTCCCTAGAACTTTTCTAGATTCACATAAATACCCTCGACTCTAACAAACAGGCCCTCGGGGACAAAATCCCTCACACCCGTGCCCTCCGGCGGCGGTGCGAGCTCGCCGACGGCGAGATAGGACCGGAGCTGGGCAACAAGCAGCACACACGTGCAATTCAGCTCACCAGGAGTCGATCCATGTGCTTGGTTCGGCCGGAGGTGTCGTCGATGAGCAGCGGCGGCGAGTCCGTGGCGGCGCGGCCGCGGTTGCTCGAATTCCGGCGGGGCTAGGGGTGGGGCAGGGCAACGTGTTGCGGTGCAGCTTCAAGGGGTCCTAGGTGAAGCTCTGGTGGGGTGGGTCGGCTCTGGAAGCGAGCGGAGCAGGGAGTTCGCCGGCGGCGGCAATGGCGGATACGGCGGCGCTCGGTGCTCCGCGCGAGGGGGAAGCACTGGGTTTATATAGGCGAGCGCGCCGTGGGGAAGGGGTCACGAAGGTCATCAAAGCAGTGGGTCGCGGTATGGGCGCAAGGGCGGTGGCGACGTGCGCAGGGCGGTGGCGGCCAATGGCGGATGGCGGCGTGCCGTCCGGCGGGTGGGAAAACGCCGCGTGGCGCCGACCATGGACCCGCTTCGCGTCACGCACAGGAACGTTCAGCGCGGTGCACGGACCGCTGGACGCTGGCCGGCCTCGGCATGCGCGTACGGCGAAGTACGGCGGCGGGCCGACGTGGCGCGCCAGGGGCGACGTCGCGCGCGGCGTTCGCGTTCCAGCGTGTGAAATTTTGGTTGAACACTGTTTGACCACAAATTGCTCGAGATTTTGAAACTAAAGTGCACCAAGGAACCTATACCAAAGTTGTAGATCTACTAACCCTCTACAACTTTTACCAAGGCCGACAGGTGTTTTGATCAACGTTTTTTGCATGAACTGCTGGCCAAGTTGGAGTTTTTCTTGGCGCCGGTGAACAGGAGCTGCTGGCGTTGACCACAACTTTACATCATTTTCCACTCCAAATTTCAAATGCCACCCAACATGAAAGTTGTGTCCCTCGAAAAACTGGACAACTTTTATATTGGGAGAAATTGAAGTGTTTAGGTGAAATGTGGAGAACGCGGCAAAAGTTCTAGAAGGACTAGGAGTGTCAAAGGGTTTGACTAGGGTTTTAGCTAGGGTTTGACCAAGTTTTGACCAAGTGTTAACCATTAGTGATTGTTGGCCAGGGTTTCGAGGTGATGACCCAGGTTGACCCAGATTTGACCAAAGTCAACACATTTGACCGGATTGACTAGGTCATTGGCGTCAATTATCCTTAAATGAAAACCTGGGGCGTCACAGTAACAAAGGCGATTACTATGATTGCATGGAGGCGGGAGTGCATCAGAATTTGGGGTCTGCTGAGTTTTGTTGCTCTGCTTTCTAGCACATGGTTCGATCTCGGTGCAGATAATTTCCCATTCACTTAAATCCAATTCCGGCAAAATTTGTTTGGGATTCTCACTCCTTCTCTCTTCCTTCCTAAGATCCATAGGTATTTTTGATGGCGGTAGTGGAAAGTCGGAGGTTTTGAGTTGACCCTGATTCATATGACCCACCAACAGATTGCAGAAACGGGCATGTTCGGCCACCAATGCAGACAATGACTGAGTGAAGCTGGCAGTTAAACTAGTTTGAGACAGCCCTTGATAATGACCATGGATAACATTGTGCACCACCTGACTAAGCACTGCATTCTGTTCTTCCAACACCTGGATCGCACCAGCAATGGTAGCTATATCAGCTTGGGTAGGTACTTGGAGTGAGCTATACTCATAAGGGTGATGTTTCTCTGGATTTGCCCCGGTGGAGTTCCTAGTCTTAGTGTCCACTTCTGGTCTGAACTGGCGCCAAGGGTAGGTCGTGATTGTAGCCTCTGAAAGATATCCTGCTGCATCTGGAGGATTTGGCGTATCACTTCTGTAACATCCCTCAAGTTTATTGAGGAATGTTAATTAATAAAAATGTGGATTTAAAATTTTCGATGATTTATTTGTGTGATTATCAAATTAATTAAGGATGTCTTCCTTTTCTCACCTTTAATTCCTAGATTTATTTTTTTTGGGCTAAATAAAAATTCTAGGAAATATAAAGTGTTAGTGTGAGAAACTTGGAGTTCATTTGGATTTATTTGGAGTTCTCTTGTTGTGAGTTTCAAATTTGAATCCTTATTCAAATTTGAAACTATATAGAAAGGGGTTAAATAGAAATAGAAAAGAGGAATAGAAAAAGGGGAGGCACTGTTGGGCCTCGAGTCCAAGTCGCGAAGTCTGCTCGGCCTCCCTTCTCTCTTTTTCTTCGCGCACCGAACCTCCCTCTCCTTTACCCGTCTCAGCCCAACACGGCCCACACAACCGCCGGCCCGCAACCACCAACCGCGCCCGCGCCAGTGTCGCTGCCATGTGGGGCCCACATGACGTAGCCTCCTGCGTCAGCGTTTCTTCCCCCATCACCCCTTCTCTTTTCCCCTTTCGTGATGCCGGCGAGCAGCCTTCCGGCACCGCCCAGCCCATGGCGACCGTCGATGGACGGCCATGTCCCGCCGGCGCATCCGAGCCATCCACACGTCCCCCGCGGACCACGCTCCATAAAAGGGGCCGCCGCCACGCCCTGGAAACCCTACCACCATGGGGAGCTCTTCCCTTCCGCCTTGCCGCCGCCCGCCAGAGGAGAAGAAGGAGGGAGAGGGGAGAAGAAGGCTAGGAGAACGCCCGCGTGCTCGCCGTCGACCTCGCGAAGCAGAAGGCCCACACGTGGGAGCTCGGGAACGCCGCAAAGCCAAGAATCGCGACGCCCCTGCCTCCTCTGCTCCGCGCCGCCGTCTCCTTCCTCGCCGACGACCCTGCTCTACCCCACTTCACCACCGCCTGCACGTCGGCCCGTGGCCACCAAGGTGAGGCCAAGCTCCCTCGCCCATCTGTGGTCGACCCGGCCTTCGAGCCGAGGCGAAAAGCGAGCGCGCCGCCGCTGCGCACGCGCATGGTGAAGCCGGCCTTTGTGCCGTGCCGGGAGCTCTTCTGCAGGTGCCGCCGCCGTCGCCTCGATCACGCGCGCGCACCTCCGCTTTCCTCCCTTGCTCCGCGCCCACACCTCGCCAACACGCGCACTGCCGCTGCCGTGCTCTGGCGCACCTCGTCGCCGGTATGCACATCGACGCATTGAGGCACTCCCCGTCCACCACTTGCACGTCTTCACAACCACCTCGCCGTCCCGGTCACCGCGCACTCACACACAGGGCCGCCCCGCGGCCGGAGTCGGCACCTCGCCGCCGCACTGCTCCGCCCGAGCTCCGCCATGGCCGACCGCACCGTGCGCCTCTGTGCCAAGGGGCAAAAGCCCCAGATTTTGGGGTCTTCACGTTCACTTGATGCACGCGCACACCTTTCTGGTGTTTTGGCATCCTCTCACGCCGTCGCCGGTGGTCATCGCCGAGCGGCCGCGCAGGCACGTCGCCGCCGTGCCCTTGTCACGACACCGCCGCACCTAACCTACCCAAGCCGGCTCCTTTGATGCACGAGCGAGAGCCCCTGGTGCTCGTCGCTCTCACGCTGTCGTTTGTTGACCAGGCCGGACACCCTCGCCGCCGACGAGCCCCTTGCCGCGCCGCCGCTCCTCGTGGGCATTCTCACGAACGCTTGGCGACGCCGGCCAGAACCCCTGGGGTTTTGCGCCCTACGCACGCACACACACACGACTCCACGCAGGGGATCCGTCGGGATCTCGTGCGGCTGGCCAACCCAGGCCGAGCCACACGCGCCCCAGCACACCGCCGCGCCGCAGCGGATCCCTCCCGGATCCCGCGCGCGCAGCCACGCGCGCTGCCACGTGGCCTGCCACGTGTGCAGGCGCTAGCCTTGAGCCAGCCACATGGTAGCCGCGTCAGCCTTTGAGCTGGCCTGCCGCCGGCTTTAAGCCCCTTTAGAGTCAGCAAGAGTTAGGTAAAAGCTAGCCTATAGTTTGCAATATTGTGTATGCGTATTTTAATTTCAGAAATGTATTTTATCTTCGGAAAATCATACTAAATCCGTTTTAGCTCCGAAAAATATGAAACTTCTTCTGAAAATCTTCTAAAAATCCAAACTCCGTGCTAGACTAGAGTTTGCCCCTTTTTGGATCTTATTTGCTCTTCATCTTGGATTTATTGCTAGTAGTAGCCGAGTTTATTTATTTAAATACGCTTCTAGGAGCTGCCGGAGCCGGAGAGCTGAACCAGGACTACGACGACGACCTCGGCTACAACGACTACGCGTACCCAAGTTCACGCCTGACCATTCTTTGAATGCCCATTAGGCATGGCTATTAGAACTGCTAGTGCTTTAATTGCTGCATAGTGATGGATATGATGAACCCGTGCATAGCCTCTTTTACATACTTGTCCTTGATTGACCTACTACTACTGTTTACTTAAGCTAGATGATGTGCTGAGCTTGCTATGCATGTGTTGGGATTATTGTGGTAGTCTCTTGGCGTGTGTTGGGAAAATCGGCAGGAGAAGGTGTTTTGGGATACTTTGGCGGGGGTGAGCTCGAGACAACCTGATCTGGGATCGGGGGCCAGGGATCGTCTTCTCAGACGTTGCCCAGTTTAGTGCCTATGGCGGGTACATTTGTTTTAGGAGCACAGGAGATGGGGATTTCGTGATGACTTGGAGGATATGAGCTCGCCCCGGTCTGAAACCGAGTGGGTCGCCTGTTACACAGGATTTTCGTACACACCACCTCGCCGAGAGTGGGGATAGGGCCGCCCGACCCTAGCAAGTGCGATGCCATACCTGCCAGTAGGATAGAGGGTATCAGTGAGAGGGTTAGGGTGAAGTCCCTTCCCTTTGGGCGCTCCCCGTGTGGCCACATGGGGGCATTTTCACAGTTCTGGGGTGGACCTTTGCGAAGGACCGCATCGAGACCCGGATGCAGGATGGAATCGTAACTCCTAGGTGTTCGTTCGGTAGGGTAGGCTCGGTCGGCCGTACACCGTCTGGGTGCTATTCTGAGTTGGGTACTGGTGTACACGCTCTGCAGAGTTTAGATCTATACGTATAGCCGCGTCCTCGGTTATGGACATGCCCGTTGTTTCTCTGACTCTTACGTTTTGGGATTTCTACCTCCCCCTTACAGGATGAGTGAGATTGGTGAGCCGTGGTTGTATTCGGGGAGAGGAGAGTTGCTCCCTCTACCTCGCGGATCCGGGTGCAACCATTGAGGTGCGAGGAGTGGGAGTTCTCGCACCGACCCTAGATGGAGATAGGTGATGGTGACGGTGATCTGGGTGACCAGATGTATCCGTATGCGGATGAGAGATATGGGATATGGTGAACTTATGGAGATATTACTCTATACTTGCTGCTGCTGCATAGGAAACCCTGCTACTACCTTGATATACTCTTTTCCCCTTAGAAGTAGGCCACTTAAAGCTTGCATACGGTTGGTGACATGGACCTATCCCGATCCTTGGGGATAGCCCCTGGGCTTGCAGGGTACGAGTCCGACTACGACAACAATGCCGACGGATGGTACGACTGAGGGGGCACGACGCTTCGCTCAAGGATGCCTGTGGGAGATGCCTGAAGATGGAGGCACCTTTTGGGAGATAGCTACCGCTGCGTAGGCCCTTATTTCTGTTATTCCGCCAAGAGGCGGGTATTGATGTACTCCGAATAATCAGGACATGTAATAATCAGATTATTATTCGTACTCTGATGTTTTATTTCGATGTATGACTGTGTTATTTATCTGTGATGAATGCCTGTGCGTGATAGCGTCTGATCCAGGGACTATCACGAGACAGAATGCTGGGTTTTCCGATTTTGAAAACCCAGGGCGTTACAGATGGTATCAGAGCCATACTTGACCATAGCACGTGCCCTTAGAAATGGTCGTTAGAAATTAGGACTCTAAACGAAACTCTTTTGCTATATACCATTCTTGACTTGTATTACAAAACTTATCCTTCTTTTGAAAAGTTCTATCTCTCCTGCGCTAACTAGAAAATTTCTTCCGTGTCACAGGAGATGGCTCGTCAGGAGGTGGAGTTGCTCCCGGAGCACATGGAGGGACTCGCCCGTTGGGTTGATAGAGTCGTCCTCAGGCTGGGGATTCCCCCTACGCACATCACCTACCGCGCTGAGGACGTCCGCACGCTGTCGGGACCACTAGTGCTTTGCACGGTGGCTGTCCTACCCCACCCGGCGCTTCCAGGCTTCCCCGGGATGCTCGAGCACAGCACAGGACTCAACGTCAGGAACACTGTGGACACCGCCTGCAGCCACGTACTTCGCCACCTGCTGGCTAGGTACCGCGACGTCTACAAGACTGGAGACCTGAGGCTGATCCCCCAGGACTAGTACAGAGTGGCTCCGATCGTGAACGGACTGCCAGACCCTTCAGCACTCTACGAGGAGGAGGTCGTTCAGGGACCTCTACGTGAGGCTGACGACACGCTCGTCACCACTGGGAGCTACCTCGTGGACCTCGACACTCACGCTCACCGACTGAGCGAGCAGACGAGTGGACTCTTCAGCAGACTGGAGTACACCACTCTGGAGCTGAAGGAGCTTCAGCCCCGCACCCAGAGCCTGCTCGTGGAGAACCTCACCCTTCGCCAGCGAGTTGAGCAGCTCGAGCGAGGACTTCGCCACGCCAACTCTTTGGCAGTTCAGGCTGAGGCTGAGAGGGTGACCGCTCGAGAGGAGAAGATCTACGCTCAGGAGGATCTACGCAAGCAGGAGGCTAGGTTCGCCCGTCTCTTCGCCAAGCTGGACCAGAAGGATGCTCAGTTCGCCGCTCAGGGACGCAACCTGGTTCGTGAGAAGGCCAGAGTGACCGAACTGGTGGAGGACCACTACAACAACACCGCCAACATCACCGCACTCACCAGGACTTCCGTGTTCCTGCTGGATAAGTGCAAGCGGATGTTGAGGACTTGGGAGGACGCTGACTCACTTCGTGTGGATGAGCTTCAGGAGCTCAACAGTCTGCTGCCACCCGAGCGTCAGTGAGCGATCCGCAAGGAGACCTTCAAGCTTCACCCGTCCGCCCTCAAACTTCACCTGTGTCCCCTGGCCGACATGGCCACACCGATTGAGACCGACGAGGTGAGGGCCGCTCACTCCAGGCTGTCACGGATGTTCCCCAGGGACTTCCCCGAGGAGGACCGTTACCCAGTGAGGTACAAGAAGGCCCGCTTCGAGTAGCGTGCCGGAGCGTGACCATGCTAATAAGAGTAGAGTTGTAAGATAGGTAATCTTCATGATGAGTTCCATGCAGCCGAGAGCTTGTTCCGGTGCATGTTGAGTTATGAGTCTTTTCACACCTAGATGAGCACACCCCTTTTGAGATCATGTAACGTTATATTAGATCGTTGATGTGTGTGACCTCCAAGGCTTGAGTCAGCCTCGAGGGAACTTATGTACTCTTAATGGATGCTGGTTGTTTGGTCTTAATGGAGTTGTTTGTTCTTATTGCTTCTTCTTATTGAGTGTAGGATTTATATTAGTAGAAATATTTTCATGATTGTATATCAGACTCAATTTGTTGGTGAGAGACGTATCTGAGGTTTTCCTATATCCTTGGTTGTGTTTTTCAGCAAGATGTCGATCAGGAGGTCCGATCGTTTGTTGGGACGCTTTGAGGCTGCCGAGGAAGAGCAAGCCCCGCCAGCCCCGCCTGTCCGTGGCCGTGGACGTGGCCGCGCTCCCGTACGTGGACGTGGGCGCGCCCGTGGTCGTGGACACGCCCCTGTCCTAGGACGTGGCCGAGGTGATATGGTGCCACCACCACTGCCTCCGCCCATCGGACAAGGCGCTGAGGAGGATGGAGAAGAGGAGGAAGCCAAAGGAGAGCCTGCGCCACACCCGGCTCCCCAGGGTCGTGGGCGTGGTCGTGGCCGTGGAGGAGCACCTCCCCCACCACCGCCTAACCTAGTTGAGGTGATGGCCCTGCAGACTCAGCTGATGCAGAGGATGGCTGACGCCGTCGAGAACCGAGTCGGTGGGAACCGCCATGCCCCGGTGGAGGAGGACTTCGCCAAGAAGATCGAGAGGTTCATCCGTCTGAAGGCCCCTACCTTCAGCTACTCGGACGATCCCCTCGATGCCGACGACTGGCTCCGTGTGATCGAGACGAAGCTCGACCTCACCACCTACACCGACGAGGAGTGTGTCGCTCTCGCCGTCCACCAGCTCGAGGGTCCTGCCAAGTCTTGGTGGGACAACTACTCCGGGACTCACCTGAACCCAGCGTTCATCACCTGGCTGGAGTTCTACGATGTGTTCCGCGAGCAGTACCTGCCAAAGGAACTCATGATCCAGAAGGCTCAGAAGTTCCGCACCATGACTCAGGGTGCGATGAGGGTGGAAGAGTACAAGAGGCACTTCATGAAGATGATGCGCTATGCCCCTGACGACACCACCACCGATGACAAGAAGCAGTTCTGGTTTCTGTGAGGCCTGCACCATGGTCTCCGCCAGGGCTTGAAGGCCAGCGAGCACAAGTCCCTTCGCCACCTGGTGAACAGGGCTATCGCGCTCGAGGAAGAACGTAGGGGACATGAGGAGCGCATGAAGGGCAAGAAGAGGTTCGGAGATCGGGACCATGGCGACTGATCCTTCCAGAAGCCGAGGAGCGGACAGAGCAACCTGCTCCACGGAAGCTACCGCCCGGGAAACAACCAACCCGGACGTGGCTTCGGAGGGAACCATGCACCGTACCCAGGAGGAAGGAGCAACTACCAGCAGCAGGGTGGCAGCTACAACCGCCCGCAGCAGAGCGCGGCGAGACCCAGCACTAGAGGTTTCACCCCGACGTGCTACACCTGTGGCAAGCAAGGCCACAAGTCGTACGAGTGCCCCAGCAAGAAGACCGCTGCTACACCTGCCAGGGCACCAGCTCCAGGAGGGAGGCCACCTCAGGCTGCTCCCCAGCTGACCGCAGATCGCAGAAGGCTCAACCTCCTGACTGAGGAGGAAGCTGCCGACGCTCCTGACGTCGTGATCGGTGAGTTTTTAGTTTGTGGCACTAAGGCTTTGATTCTGTTTGATACTGGTGCAACTCGTTCTTATGTGTCCTCTAACTTTGTAAACAAACTATCTCTCCCCATGACTCCCCGACCGAAACCGATTATAACGAGCTCCCCGCTCGGAGATATTAGGTGCACTTTGCTATGCAAGGGAGTGGAGATGTTCATCAAGGGTCACAAGTTCCTCGGAGATCTGACCGTACTGAAGTCCAATGGAATTGATGTTATTCTGGGCATGGATTGGATCACCGCTCACAAAGGGGTAATCTCCTCGTCACCCCGACAAGTGACCTTGATGCACCCGAAGGGAGCGAAGATCACCTTTGAGCCGCTGAAGTCTCGAGAAGTACCAGCTGTGTACAACCTCTCTACCAAGACAGTGGCCGATGTCCCAGTGGTTTGTGAGTACCCCGATGTCTTTCCAGATGATCTGCCGGGGTTGCCACCAGACCGCGACGTGGAATTCGTGATTAACCTTGTGCCAGGAACTGCACCCGTGGCACAGAGTCCTTACAGAATGGGCAAGTTAGAGCTGGCAACACTGAAGGAAGAGTTGGAAGCTCTCCGTGAGAAGGGGTACATCCGTTCGAGTGCATCACCTTGGGCTTCACCGGTGATGTTTGTGCCGAAGAAGGATGGGACGCAACGGCTGTGCGTCGATTACCGCGCTCTTAATGCGGTAACCATCAAGAACAAGTACCCGTTGCCGCGCATTGATGACCTGGTTGATCAGTTGAGGAAGGCCAAGTACTTCAGCAAGATTGACCTTCGATCGGGCTACCATCAAATGAAGATTCGCCCTGAGGACATCTACAAGACCGCGTTTGTGACCCGGTACGGGCAGTATGAATTCACTGTCGTATCGTTCGGACTTACGAACGCCCCTGCCTACTTCATGAACATGATGAACAAGGTGTTCATGGACGAGTTGGACAAGTTCGTCGTGGTTTTCATTGACGACATCTTGGTCTTCTCGGAAACCGCGGAGGAACATGAAGAGCATCTGAGGATTGTGCTGGAGAAGCTGAGGCAGAATCAGTTGTATGCCAAGTTCAGCAAGTGCGAGTTCTGGCTAGAGGAAGTGGCTTTTCTTGGGCATGTGTTGTCAGGAGAGGGAGTTGCTGTTGATCCCTCGAAGATCGAAGCTGTGTCAAAGTGGCAGTCGCCCAAGACTGTGACAGAGATCAGGAGCTTTCTCGGAATGGCTGGATACTACCGCCGTTTCATCGAGAACTTCTCTAAGATTGCGAAGCCGATGACCGAGTTGCTGAAGAACAACACGCCATTCGTGTGGACAGAGAAGTGTGAAGCAAGTTTCCAAGAGCTCAAGACCCGACTCACCACAACTCCTGTGTTGACGCTTCCCGATGACAACAAGGACTTTGTGGTGTACTGTGATGCTTCAAGGTAGGGTCTTGGTTGTGTGCTGATGCAGGAAGGCAAAGTGATTGCTTATGCATCGAGGCAGCTTCGGAAGCATGAAGAGAACTACCCGACACATGACCTTGAGTTGGCTGCTGTTGTTCATGCTTTGAAGATATGGAGGCACTACTTGATGGGCAACAAGTGTGATATCTACACGGATCACAAGAGTCTGAAGTATATCTTCACCCAGTCAGAGTTGAACCTGAGGCAGCGAAGATGGCTGGAGTTGATAAAGGACTACGACCTCGACATTCACTACCATCCTGGCAAAGCGAATGTCGTGGCCGATGCGTTGAGCCGAAGAAGTTACTGCAACAACCTGATGGTGTAGAAAGAACAGCCAGAGTTGTTTAAGGAGATGGAGCGATTGCAGCTTGACATTCTCGAGAAAGGTCAGCTCAACGAGTTGAGGGTAAAGTACACCTTGGAAGACCAGATCAGACAAGCCCAGAAGAAGTGTCCTGAAATTGAGGAAGTGAAAGATCTTCTGACAAGAGGCAAGGCCCCTGACTACCGCATTGATGAGCAAGACACGTTATGGTTGAAGGATCGCATATGTGTGCCTAGTGGAGAGGATATCCGGAAGACGATTCTGAAGGAAGCACATGATTCTCAGTATTCCATTCACCCTAGATGCACGAAGATGTACCAAGACCTGAAGAGTTGATTCTGGTGGGAGAATATGAAGAAAGACATAGTTGAGTATGTTGCCCGATGCGACACCTGTCAGAGAGTGAAGGCAGAACATCAGAGACCTGCCGGATTGCTTCAGCCACTTGCGATACCTCAGTGGAAATGGGATGATATCAGCATGGACTTCGTGGTAGGTCTTCCCCGCACTCAGAAGGGGAATGACTCGATTTGGGTGATTGTGGACCGTTTGACCAAGGTAGCGCACTTCCTTCCGATTAAGAACAAGTTCTCTGTGAGTCAATTGGCCGATCTCTATGTTGAGCATATCCTGAGGTTACATGGAGCACCCCGCACCATTGTGTCCGACCGTGGTGCCCAGTTCACAGCTCAGTTCTGGAGGAGTCTGCACGATTCGATGGGCACTCACTTGGACTACAGTACAGCTTTCCACCCCCAGACAGATGGACAGACTGAACGAGTGAATCAGGTTCTAGAAGATTTGCTGAGAGCTTGTGTGTTGACCTACAACAATGATTGGGAAAAGAGTTTGCCCTACGCTGAGTTCTCTTACAACAACAGCTATCAGGCAAGTTTGCAAATGGCACCCTTTGAAGCCCTGTATGGCAGAAAGTGTAGAACCCCGTTGATGTGGTCTGAGGTGGGGGAGAGGATCTTCTTCGGTCCTGCTTCCATTCTTGAGGCTGAGGAGAATGTGGCCAAGGTTAGAGAGAACCTGAAGATAGCTCAGAGCAGACAGAAGAGCTATGTTGATCCTAAGCAAAAGGATGTCTCCTTCGAAGTGGGTGACTACATCTTCCTGAGAGTGACACCGCTTAGAGGCACGAAGAGGTTCCACGTGAAGGGGAAGCTAGCCCCGAGGTTCGTTGGACCCTACCGGATTGTTGCAAAGGTGGGGAAACTCGCCTATAGGCTGGAGTTACCGTCTGACCTTGCCGGAGTGCACCCTGTGTTCCACATATCGCAACTCCGGAGGTGTCTAGACCCGAAGCTTGACAAGCATGTCTCCACCGATGCTATCGACCTGCAGGACAACTTGGAGTACCTGGAGTACCCGGTGAAGATACTGGATTGGGCCGAGAAGGCTACCAGGAGCACCACCATTCGCCTCTGCAAGGTGCTGTGGAGCAATCACACCGAGCGAGAGGCAACGTGGGAGAAGGAGTCTGTCATGAGAGAGAAGTACCCGCACCTCTTCGAGACGGAGGTATTTTCTTAATCTCGAGGACGAGATTCTTTTGAGGGGGGGAGTCTGTAACATCCCTCAAGTTTATTGAGGAATGTTAATTAATAAAAATGTGGATTTAAAATTTTTGATGATTTATTTGTGTGATTATCAAATTAATTAAGGATGTCTTCCTTTTCTCACCTTTAATTCCTAGATTTATTTTTTTTTGGGCTAAATAAAAATTCTAGGAAATATAAAGTGTTAGTGTGAGAAACTTGGAGTTCATTTGGATTTATTTGGAGTTCTCTTGTTGTGAGTTTCAAATTTGAATCCTTATTCAAATTTGAAACTATATAGAAAGGGGTTAAATAGAAATAGAAAAGAGGAATAGAAAAAGGGGAGGCACTGTTGGGCCTCGAGTCCAAGTCGCGAAGTCTGCTCGGCCTCCCTTCTCTCTTTTTCTTCGCGCACCGAACCTCCCTCTCCTTTCCCCGTCTCAGCCCAACACGGCCCACACAACCACCAGCCCACAACCACCAACCGTGCCCGCGCCAGTGTCGCTGCCATGTGGGGCCCACATGACGTAGCCTCCTGCGTCAGCGTTTCTTCCCCCGTCACCCCTTCTCTTTTCCCCTTTCGTGACGCCGGCGAGCAGCCTTCCGGTGCCGCCCCGCCCATGGCGACCGTCGATGGACGGCCACGTCCCGCCGGCGCATCCGAGCCATCCACGCGTCCCCCGCGGACCGCGCTCCATAAAAGGGGCCGCCGCCACGCCCTGGAAACCCTACCACCACGGGGAGCTCTTCCCTTCCGCCTTGCTGCCGCCCGCCAGAGGAGAAGAAGGAGGGAGAGGGGAGAAGAAGGCCAGGAGAACGCCCGCGAGCTCACCGTCGACCTCGCGAAGCAGAAGGCCCGCACGTGGGAGCTCGGGAACGCCGCAAAGCCAAGAACCGCGACGCCCCTGCTTCCTCTGCTCCGCGCCGCCGTCTCCTTCCTCGCCGACGACCCTGCTCCGCCCCACTTCACCACCGCCTGCACGTCGGCCCGTGGCCACCAAGGTGAGGCCAAGCTCCCTCGCCCATCTGTGGTCGACCCCGCCTTCGAGCCGAGGCGAAAAGCGAGCGCGCCGCTGCCGCGCACGCGCATGGTGAAGCCGGCCTTCGTGCCGTGCCGGGAGCTCTTCTGCAGGTGCCGCCGCTGTCGCCTCGATCACACGCGCGCACCTCCGCTTTCCTCCCTTGCTCCGTGCCCACACCTCACCGACACGCGCACCGCCGCCGCCGTGCTCTGGCGCACCTCGTCGCCGGTATGCACGTCGACGTGCACACGCACTGAGGCACTCCCCGTCCACCACTTGCACGTCTTCACAACCACCTCGCCGTCCCGGTCACCGCGCACTCACGCGCAGGGCCACCCCACGGCCGGAGCCGGCACCTCGCCGCCGCACTGCTCCGCCCGAGCTCCGCCATGGCCGACCGCACCGTGCGCCTCTGTGCCAAGGGGCAAAAGCCCCAGATTTTGGGGTCTTCACGTTCACTTGATGCACGCGCACACCTTTCTGGTGTTTTGGCGTCCTCTCACGCCGTCGCCGGTGGTCATCGCCGAGCGGCCGCGCAGGCACTTCGCCGCCGTGCCCCTGTCATGACGCCGCCGCACCTAACCTACCCAAGCCGGCTCCTTTGATGCACGAGCGAGAGCCCCTGGTGCTCGTCGCTCTCACGCTGCAGTTTGTTGACCAGGCCGGACACCCTCGCCGCCGGCGAGCCCCTTGCCGCGCCGCCGCTCCTCGTGGGCATTCTCACGAACGCTTGGCGACGCCGGCCAGAACCCCTGGGGTTTTGCGCCCTACGCACGCACACACACACGACTCCCCGCAGGGGATCCGCCGGGATCTCGTGCGGCTGGCCAACCCAGGCCGAGCCACACGCGCCCCAGCACGCCGCCGCGCCGCAGCGGATCCCTCCCGGATCCCGCGCGCGCAGCCACGCGCGCTGCCACGTGGCCTGCCACGTGTGCAGGCGCTGGCCTTGAGCCAGCCACATGGCAGCCGCGTCAACCTATGAGCTGGCCTGCCGCCGGCTTTAAGCCCCTCTAGAGTCAGCAAGAGTTAGGTAAAAGCTAGCCTATAGTTTGCAATATTGTGTATGCGTATTTTAATTTCAGAAATGTATTTTATCTTCGGAAAATCATACTAAATCCGTTTTAGCTCCGAAAAATATGAAACTTCTTCTGAAAATCTTCTAAAAATCCAAACTCCGTGCTAGACTAGAGTTTGCCCCTTTTTGGATCTTATTTGCTCTTCATCTTGGATTTATTGCTAGTAGTAGCCGAGTTTATTTATTTAAATACGCTTCTAGGAGCTGCCGGAGCCGGAGAGCTGAACCAGGACTACGACGATGACCTCGGCTACGACGACTACGCGAACCCAGGTTCACGCCCGACCATTCTTTGAATGCCCATTAGGCATGGCTATTAGAACTGCTAGTGCTTTAATTGCTGCATAGTGATGGATATGATGAACCCGTGCATAGCCTCTTTTACATACTTGTCCTTGATTGACCTACTACTACTGTTTACTTAAGCTAGATGATGTGCTGAGCTTGCTATGCGTGTGTTGGGATTATTGTGGTAGTCTCTTGGCGTGTGTTGGGAAAATCGGCAGGAGAAGGTGTTTTGGGATACTTTGGCGGGGGTGAGCTCGAGACAACCTGATCTGGGATCGGGGGCCAGGGATCGTCTTCTCGGACGTTGCCCAGTTTAGTGCCTATGGCGGGTACATTTGTTTTAGGAGCACAGGAGATGGGGATTTCGTGATGACTTGGAGGATATGAGCTCGCCTCGGTCTGAAACCGAGTGGGTCGCCTGTTACACAGGACTTTCGTACACACCACCTCGCCGAGAGTGGGGATAGGGCCGCCCGACCCTAGCAAGTGCGATGCCATACCTGCTAGTAGGATAGAGGGTATCAGTGAGAGGGTTAGGGTGAAGTCCCTTCCCTTTGGGCGCTCCCCGTGTGGCCACACGGGGGCATTTTCACAGTTCTGGGGTGGACCTTTGCGAAGGACCGCATCGAGACCCGGATGCAGGATGCAATCGTAACTCCTAGGTGTTCATTCGGTAGGGTAGGCTCGGTCGGCCGTACACCATCTGGGTGCTATTCCGAGTTGGGTACTGGTGTACACGCTCTGCAGAGTTTAGATCTATACGTTTAGCCGCGTCCTCGGTTATGGACATGCCCGTTGTTTCTCCGACTCTTACGTTTTGGGATTTCTACCTCCCCCTTATAGGATGAGTGAGATTGGTGAGCCGTGGTTGTATTCGGGGAGAGGAGAGTTGCTCCCTCTACCTCGCGGATCCGGGTGCAACCATTGAGGTGCGAGGAGTGGGAGTTCTCGCACCGACCCTAGATGGAGATAGGTGATGGTGACGGTGATCTGGGTGACCAGATGTATCCGTATGCGGATGAGAGATATGGGATATGGTGAACTTATGGAGATATTACTCTATACTTGCTGCTGCTGCATAGGAAACCCTGCTACTACCTTGATATACTCTTTTCCCCTTAGAAGTAGGCCACTTAAAGCTTGCATACGGTTGGTGACGTGGACCTATCCCGATCCTTGGGGATAGCCCCTGAGCTTGCAGGGTACGAGTCCGACTACGACAACAATGCCGACGGATGGTACGACTGAGGGGGCACAACGCTTCGCTCAAGGATGCCTGTGGGAGATGCCTGAAGATGGAGACACCTTTTGGGAGATAGCTACCGCTGCGTAGGCTCTTATTTCTGTTATTCCGCCAAGAGGCAGGTATTGATGTACTCCGAATAATCAGGACATGTAATAATCAGATTATTATTCATACTCTGATGTTTTATTTCGATGTATGACTGTGTTATTTATCTGTGATGAATGCCTGTGCGTGATAGCGTCTGATCCAGGGACTATCACGAGACAGAATGCTGGGTTTTCCGATTTTGAAAACCCAGGGCGTTACAACTTCTATTTGAGCAGCTATGAAATCCTCTGGTATTGTCATGGGAGGGGGCGGTGGTAGATTGCTATTGGTCAGTTCACCGAGTTTATTAGGGATGTTGCGTGTTGGTCCCACCATCTAAAAGATTGAGTTTTCATTAAACACCTATTCGTAAGGTTGCTCATAAACATTTACAATTAGAATACGTACAACAAAAGCTCATTCCTGGCAAGTTTTTCGAGATCAGACAACAACGGCGATAAATATAAATTTTTACATCTCTCCTCACTGCCTCAACGCCGCTCATGAGGAAGCGGGCGATGAATGTGTACATGAAAAACTAAGAGCAGAAAGATTCCGCCTGCGATGCAAAGATACATCCCCACCAGCGTCCAGCGAAGCGACTCGAACATCGCCAGAAACGGAGCCATGGTCGACGGTGCAGGCTCGGGTTCTTCTCCTGACATACTTCCGAGCTTCTTCTTGGTGTCGTCGAGGAAGACGGGGGAGAGCTTGCTCGACGAGGAACGGAGCAGCCGGCAGAGATGGCTGGTGATGGTTGCCAAAGAACAACCTGAGGGGAAAGAAGAGTGACGGTGATGTCGAGCTCAACTGGGAGGTGAGATTTGGAAATGGTGGTATCAAGGAAGGGCTTCCTTTTTATGCTGCTACGGAATTGCAACGGTCGTCCAAGATCATCTGCGGCAGGGACTGGCGGAGTGATCCGGTGGTGACGGCACGTGTCTCGATAGTGTTCGGCCCAAGAGAGCTCGACGACGTGATCGCGACTGCGGAAAAGAGATGGCAGGGCGATGCTACGGTGTCGTGCGTTCGTGGCGCGGAAAAGGATGAAGTTCAACAGTCTGAAGAAACGACCGTGATGATGGGGAAAAATGAGAAGAGCTCAGGGTAACCATCATCCCGGTTTGAGATCATCATGAGGATAATTTCACTAGGGACTCTACTTGTCCTTCTTTAGTTTGTCTTTTGATTCCTAAGACTTGGAGGGTATGATCAACGCATCATAGATTGAGGAGTGATGGAAAACACTCATCTCATTGACTTTTAGGGAACCTTGACTGCTTCGGAAACTCCACTCCTTCTCCTTCCACTTAGCCGGTTGATTTGAATTGCTGCTCAGAGATCTTTGATATTGAATGAACGGAGACCAAAATGACAAGTTCCATAGTGATTTTGATGAAGAAAAGGAAGGCTAGTAAACAAAATGTTAGTAACTTTGTTTACTAAAATCCCTGAAGTTGTTTCAGAAGAGCAATTAAGGGTGATGATGGATCAAGGGTTCCACCATCGTAAGTCCGAGGTCAGCTGTCCATAACAGCACTGAAAGAGGGTAAGGTCATAGAGAATGGTTGCAAGGAATTGTTCATGGTTAACGGAAGATGACGATTTGAAACAGATAGATTGATACGAACATTTCAGCAGATGCTTGCTCACATGTTACTTAAATGGTGAGTTTTTGATGACATCACTTCTTGCATTACTGATGCAATGATTTTCTTAACTTGATGGGTTGTGCACTAAAGAAACATATGGTTGCAATGCCAATGCATGCGGGACACTTGGTGCAACAGTGGAACGGTGCACATGTTGATGCTCATGACATGGTGCCTAGGGTAGAATGCACGTGTGGATGAGCATATGATGCTTGTGCATATGACATATGGTGCATATGACATGATGCATAGTGCGAGATGCACATGATGGGTGCATGATGCGGGTGGCACGATGCACATGTTTATGAATGCACATTGCACATGATCATGAGATATGGTGCTCATGGCATAAGGTTAGCACGACTTGTTTTATCTTTTAAAACGGTTAAATAGGGGTTTGACGCAAAGTTGAGAAATCTTCTCTGTGGTGCGTTGCATTCTCACAACTAAAATACCTAGCGCGCCCCTAATGGTAATCACATGGCTGCACCACACATGATACCCTAGGTTCCGACGCGGCACCTTTGGTCATGGAATAACAACATTACCAATCAAAACGAGGATAGGGTAGAAAGGTTGATATCCTAATGTATATGCATGTTAGTCCTCCAAGGGTTACCATGCATATGTTGTGCAATGCATGATCACGCTCGTGAGTGATTTCATTAAGGGTGCAACACATGCAAGAGATGATGATGATCCTACACCTAAAAGACTTTGGATGCTCTTTTATCCATATTTTATTTAGTCGAACATTTTTGTGAGCAAGCTAAAGATAGAAGCTCAAGGTTGGTAAGATCAAACGGAGGCACGACAAGGAAATATTATCAAGGAAAAGCCGAGTACTCCAGAAAGTTTAAACAAACCGCCATTTTCAGTTAGAGATGAAATCCTTCACTTGGTCTGACTTTGGTATTCAACTTGATTCAAGAATTGATCACAACAAGGTTATTCATTCAGCTGTCAGAAAGCTGCGATAAGGGGTTCATCCATAACATTACATCAATCCTGAGTTCGGAATTACCACAACATAACACATGGAGTTACAAGCAGTCTAGCTGCGCAAGGCGTACTCCTAGGTCAGCCCTCCACAAAAACTTTCCAAGAGCGGCTGCACACCCTAGAGTATGTTCTGCCACTACAACACTCAGACACCTCCTTTCTCTATTACAAGCATATTGGCGTCCACTAGACTAACTAGTCTTAGCTTCACCTTCTATTATTTGGCTTTCCCAGAAGAAGAAGCTCAAGGTGAGGCAGGTCCAGACTCTCCCTGAGTGTCCTCTGAAATTTCTTCCTCTTCTGGTCCAGGGGTGACAGGAGGCGCTGTTGCGGCTTCCAGTTGATTCTCCAGATCAAACATATACTAGTCGTTGTGCTATAACATGAAATTCTGTTCGAGTATGGTTTGACCCATTTCACGCATTCTTGCCTTATCCTTGCATCTTCTTTTCTTGAGAGTAGCTATCTGTGCTCTAGCTTCTTCCAACTCCTGTGTGGTATCCATCGTTTCCTTAACTTGATGCCTATAAATTTGGTGTCTATAGAACACACCTTCTCCCACCATCAGTTGATAGGTGTCATACATGGCTTTGGAGAAACGGACTGAGGTAACAAGAGCAGGATTATAGTGAGCATTGCCTTGAGTGGGGAGGAAAGCTTCCCATTCCACCCATTGTCCAGGGTGTTCTGCTCCTATGGGAATTACCTTGGCGGCAGTACCAGCTACCGAGGCAGAATGCTTCCCACAAAAAGTAGTGAGGGCTTCAAGAGCAACCTTTTGTACGGTGCTAGGCAGTGTCAAGCCTTGGGCTTTACATTCCCATGTTTCCCAGTCGGGATTTACCGGGCAAGTGGGAATCTTCACCTTCACTTCCCAAAGAAGGATTTGTCCCGAGGTCATGAACTCACGTCCCATGTACCCTGGATACGTGGTGTATCCAAAGTCCTTCAGGGTGTCCCACAGAAGTGCAGGAAAACCACCTTCCTCGAGGCAGTTCAAGTGAGTCCATGCCTGCACATCAGCAGTCATGGATCCGGAGTTGGACATCTAGATAGAGTGACGAATGTAAGGATTCTGACGAAAGAATGTGCACAAGGATAGATTCTCATAACTATAAAAGTGAGTTGCACGCAAAAACCACACTAAGGATTCTAACTTTCATCAAATCCTTAGGTAGGTACCGAGGAACAATTCTGAGCCTCATGTGGGTACAATTGGGATAGCCATCTATACAAAGGTACAGAGTATGCCTGAACTCGAAAGAGTGTGCCGTACAACTGGCTTAAAGTTCTGACAGTTGTGAACAAAAATTCATAACTCAAAAACTACAGCCCCAAAAATTTCCTAATTTTTGTAGCAACTTATCAAGGTTATGAGACACATTTTTGGTATTCAAAGGTGGATCTGGATCAGATAGGAGCATGCTCGAAAATTACGAGTTCAGCGTGAGGTATCCAGGAAAAACAGCAAGATAGGGTGTCACCATTTTGGGTATAACTTGAGATCTATAGAAGCCATGACCACGAGATTTTGACAGCAACAACTAGATTAGATATGGAGCAACTTTGGTATAGATCATCTAGTCATTTTATTTTTATAACAGGGGTAAAAATTAAGCAAACAGACACCTCTGCTTGATGACTAAGCAACAAGCAAGCTATACATGCAACCTATATTAAAACATCATATAGCAAGGTAGCACCTAGAGGGCATACAAACTTGATTGATTGCCATTTTTAAGGTTCAACAAAATTTTAACATGATGCAAAAATGTCACAAACAGCCTCACAAGGCGATCAAGCCTCAAATCGAAGTTAGCGCCGGTGGCAAGGCTTATATACTTCTCTCCCTATAATAACGAGTCAGAGCTACACTTTGATCACGTAACGATTGTACGAAACGTGGTTAGTGTACCTACAGAAAAGAACCTTCTGTGCCAGCACGTCACGGGAGCGTCCACAAACATTACCATTCACTATAGAAATGGTACCCATGCATTTTGCACTGCATGGACAGCGCCCAACCTGAGACACGCCCCTTTTGAATGGAGGGTGTCCCCCTTCACATGTTCGTAATGCGGAATCATGCACACGTATAGCAAAACGTGGCGACATCACAACCCATGACATGTTCATCTTGAATAGAAATGGCATCCTTCGTATGATTTGCATACGGTAGCACACGTATAAAACACGTGCACATCCAACCGAGAAGATAGGATCCGTTGAGGGGATTTCCCTATCGACCCTCGCATACTCGTGATGCGGCACAACACATGTATGAAATACGTGGCTTAAGAGGTGCTGGAAGTTAGCATAAATAAACCATAAATACTTAGCCACCTTAAAAGAACCCAAAATTTCCCTCTAGGGCCTTTCGGTCTAATCATTTCTTAACGATCCAACGTCTTTTCAAAATCCAATCAATCTTGGCAAGTTTTTAAATTGTAAATCATGTGATTAGTATTAAACTAATTACTCTGGTGTATACGGATGCTCTAGTACCAACTATGACAACCCCACCCGAGATAATTCCGTACTATCGCTTAAACCACTCCATTTGGTCATTAAGCGATAATAAAGAATCATCCCGTTGAGTGTTGCCGGGTCATAGCCCGGTAAATCACTTGTAAACACACAGAGGATCGAACACGCATATATTAAAACTCCCATGAAGGAGAGTCCATAGTACCTTACAAATTAATCCAAATTTCCCCGTAGGGTCAAATTATTACAACCATGGTTCTCACATGAAAGGTAAATGGTTCAGAGTTTCAAAGATAGGGGAAATTAAACTAAACGATAACTTGGCATCATGGGAGGCCACCCATAACGCCATTACTCCTCGTCATCCACCCATTCCAGCTCCCAACCGGGTGGGATTTCACCAGGCCAAACATTATCACTTGAAAACAACATTTATAGCAAGGCTGAGTATACTAATACTCAGCAAGGCTCACCCGTCTAAAATAAAAGACTCAACCTCTAATAATGCTTGGCTTTTGGCTAGAGGGTTTGTTTTGCCAAAGAGCGACTAAGGATTTAATCCTTACTTTCCATATTTTAGCTCAATTTCTAGTAGATGAAGTTATTACTAGATAAGCAACTATTTCAAGCATAAGTTGTGCAAACAATTAATCAAACATTAAGTTTAACAATATTTTATCATATAGGGATTATCATGGCCAGATAATTAAGCACTCTCGGATAACAGTGAGAGGCCGACAATCGATCGATTAATAACCTTGCAAGGTGAACCTAAACATACGGGAGAAAACACTCACAACGAGTGCATTGAACCAAACGGTTCCCGTCATTCCTCGGATTAGGATCTGATGAAACAGTCCTAGGTACAAAGCTAGCTAGCACGCCTCACACTAGCGTCCAGCATGACACATGCACCACAGGTAGCCAGTCTGGGGCCACAACCCAAGATTAGTAGCCTAAAGTTCCTGCACCACATCATTCAGGTACTAGGCTTACCATACCCATTTCTGACAAATGTTTAGTACATTCAAACACTTAATTTCTTACACTACGTGAAAAATAGACATTGGTAACGGGCGCGGATGGCTATTGGTAACAGGCAAAACACCTGTTACCTATCAAGCGTTACAAATAAGCCAACAAAGGTAACGGGCCGATGCCCGTTACTGATGACACGTAATTGTAACGGGCGTCGAACAAAGACCGTTAATACAACTACTTACTGGTCACCTGAAATGGTTGTTTCTCCGGGCCCACTGGAGCCTTTGGTAACGGACGCAGACACTGAGCCCGTTACTCATAACACGTATTAGTAACGGGTGTCTAACCAAGACCGTTACCGAAACTAGTTACCGGTCACCTGAAATGTCTGTTTCTCTGGGCCCACATGGACCTTTGGTAACGGGTACAGAAACCGAGCCCGTTACATGAACTCAATATCGGAGACATTTGCTGTGGACACGCGTCTCCGGGAAAGGAGACACATTTTTTTGTACGCGTGTCTCCTCTGTCTGGACGAAAGGAGACGCGTGCTCTGGACGCGCGTCTCCTCTATATCGACGAAAGCATCAACTTCTAGGGCCCACCGGTCAGTATTAGTAATGGGCCTTTATGCGACCCGTTACAGTTTTGTCATACTTGTAACGGGCGTTCCAAGTAAAGCCCGTTACTCGCGGATCATTTTTTGTAACGTGCATTACTTAACGCTCGTGACCGATACGTAGGGCACCTACAGTAACCTGCCCATTTTCTGGCTGCATCCCGGAACTAGCCAGGATTTGGCAGCTACCAGATCAGGGGCTGCATCCTGGAAACAGCTAGGATTTGGCAGCCACCACAGCAATGCAAGGAGACATCACAAACCTATTCTCATCACATATATACACAAGCAAGATCACAAATATATACACAATGCGAGATCACATCAAGTTCCTCATCAGATCGACATGCATGCTAAAGTTTCAAGTTCGTCATCGGTGCTTTGTTTGGATGGAGTCCTGAGAAAACTGCCTAAACCAGGCAACATCTGACCCCAGCCAAGCAGGTTTCTCAGGCAGTACTAAACTAGCCTGAATGCAGCAAGTTTCAAGTTTGTCAGGCAGTACAATGAACTCACGGTGCACCATTATAGAGTTTGCCGTTTCGGTCGAGGATCTCCTTAACAATGTACTCGCACAGCATCTCCCGGACCGGCTTTAGATCTTCTGTAGAAACATTTAGGGCAGGTTTGAAATCCTGCAAAATAAAATAATTATGAGAATACAAGTACAAATCAGTTTCTAAAATCAAATGGAGAATATGAGCAAAGACAAGGGTGAGAGCATTATCTACTTACAGCAGCCTTCTTGATGTGAGGTATGTCTTCGAGTAGTTTGAACATATTAAATGCCACATGGAATCCATGCAAAAAGGACCCCGATGGCTGCTGAGCGCACTGCGCATCGAGGTACCAAAATGACAAGTTAATGTAGTACCTAATTGGTATGAAGGGACCATAAAAAAACCTCGGTCTTACAGTGGTATTTGGCTTGTGCTTGAATGTCTGATTGGATTTTAGCTTTTTCTTCTTTCCTTTCATCACTTCGTCCTTTGGGCATATATTTTCAGAGGCCCTGCATGATCAGCAATACCGATTAGAAACACTAAGAGATTGAATTTTGTGAACAAAACCTACAAGGTACGGACCAACTCACAAGCGCTTGGAGGTCTTCAAACTTTCGCGCGGGATGATGTTTAGCAGAATCTAGATACCAAACCTCTTTGAACTTCATACAAATGATCAGTGTTACATAGTGGCCACCGGCGCAGAAGGCACCCACCACATAGTCATTCGTCATTGCATTTCTCAATGCTTGTATTACAAGGTTAGACTCCTTATCAATCTTTGTGGTCGTGAGAACCTGTGGATCCAAAAACCCAACACTGATCTTCATCTCTGCTACCTTGTCCATCATTTTCCTACAAAAAATCCAAATGTTAGCATGCATGAACTTTGTGGTCAAAATTAAAGAAATATCTATTTTGGTTTTAAGGCACTTACAATGTCCACAACCTCAAGAAGGTCTCATCCAGAGCAACTAGGGTTATAAGGTCATACACGTGACTGAATGCAATGTTTAACATTAAATCACCAGCACCATGAAAGGAGTCTTCAGGCAACTTTGCTGGAAAACTAAGTTTATCCTTACTGTGTTCCATGGCATAAGCATGCAACCTGGCACAATTCGGTCCAGCAGCCTGTAAGTCCGCTTCTGACAACATAGGCACAGCAGGCTTATATTTTGGATCCCGTTTTGTCCAAAAATAGTTAAGAAGCTCATCTGTAGGCAGAGGTTTCCTGGCCCCCTTCTTCTGAGGTGGCTGCTGCTCAGGCGGAGATTGCCTGTCCTCCACCTGTCGTTGCTGCTACTCAGGCGGAGATTGCCTGTCCTCCTCCTGTTGCAGAGGCTGCTGCTGTTGCTGCTGCTTAGGTGGAGATTGCCTGGGTTCCTCCTACTGTTGTCGATGCTCCTGCTGCGTAGTTTTGCTGATCTGCTGCTGCTTCTTAGGCGGAGATTGCCTGTCCTCGTCCTACTCTTGTCGATGCTCTTGCTGTGTTGTTTTGTTGATCTGCTGCTGAGCTTTCTCTTGCTGACACTGAGCTGCAGTACCTCCATCTGATGCTGTACCCCTGCTACCTGATGTGGGAGCAGGGTTGGTATTTCTCGTAATGGGTGGTACATGGATCCTGTTCTTTGACCATTGGATCCTTAGACAGAGAGCCTCAGCTAGGGTTGTTACTTCATCCCCCCCAATTGGTATAGGTAGAGGGTAGTGAACCGTATTGCCCCACACATAACTAGGTTGCACCACAGTATACCCATCCTGCACCGGTACTGTATGGAGAGTCTTTTGCAATGGAAAGACAGTGGCTAGTGCGAGCTCCACTTTATTCCCGGAGCCATCCAAAAGGCTGAACTTGGTTGGCTCCGTCAGCTTATCTATTGTGTCCAGCATAGGTGATCGACTATCAATGTGCTGTTGACTACCTTCGTCCTCGCTGACATGCCAATGGTCTTCCTCTCTGCCATGTGCTTCTTCTTCCTCACTGCCATGCATATCTTCTTCCTCGAGGCCATGCACATCTTCTTCCTCGCTCCTACTGACAGGTGGTGATTGGGGAGGATGAAGTACATTTTTTGGTATATCAAAGCCTGATTCTGCTAGAATGGAGACAATTCTGGTGACTGCTTCACCAACTAGGTCTTCCATATGCGGTCCAGCCTTCTTGTTCCTCTTCTTCCTGTACATTCCAGCAAACTCTTCACCAAACCCTTTACCCCAGCCAAGTGAACTAGACACGCCTCGGACCCGACCTCGATGCTCTGGAGTCTCAAGTGCTGCTGTGAGGATATCATTCTCCCTAACCCTGAAAGAACCATCGCTAGCCTGAGCTGCAAGTGTTTTCACCCTAGTTGCTACCCCCACCACCGCAAGGTTACTGAATGGTATGTCCCTGCTTCCTTCACTAGTGGTCTTCCTCTTCCCTACCCTTGCCCGCAGATAAGGCCTCGAACGTCCAGGAAATTGGTCCCAAGGGTTCTGTTTTCCTTCTTCAGCTAGCTTTGCATCCTCCTCCTCCCACTCTTTCCTTTTTACGAACATAACCTTTTCTGTCCGTCCTGTGTGGCTTATCATGCAATGCTCTCTTTTCTTTCATCCCCTGGATCAATCGCTAAAATCTAGGAGAATTGGTTTCCTGCATAAACACAGTCCAGTCTTCTGGCTGCAAAAAGGCATGCTTCACAAAGGGAGTCTCCTCTTGGCTCACATATTTTTTTCTTAAATGGGTCTTGAACTGCCATTGCAAGGTTGCAATCTCTGACATAGCTGCCTTAACTGCCTTCTTACGAACAGATTCAGCCAGATTGGCTGGGTAATTTAGCTTTTCCTCTAAAACTGTGAACAACTCTTCCTTCTCAATTGGTGAGAGATCTTCAACTGCCCTATTGATTGACACCCTCTCTCGAGAAATGAGGCCACAGACCAATACAAATCTATCCCTCGCAGCATCTGGGGTAGGCCAATAATTGTTATCAAGTCTAGTTGCGGTCAACTTGTCTTCTGGCCATTTGGTTTGTGCCCTTGACCCGCGGGATCGAGTACTACTCGCAGCAGTATGTGCTGAGTGACCCTGTGAAGAAGGATCACCGTCGATAGGCTGTGAACAAGGTTCACCGTCGATGGGCTGTGATGGTGCACTGGCAGGCAAAATAGTTGATATAAGCATACAGGTTGGGGATAGGTGCTAACCATTTTGACAGGGTGAAGCAATATGCTTATATATCAAAGCAGAGACTAAATTCCTTCAACTGCTTCCTTGTCCAACTTCAGCAGTAATGAATTGTGTGTTCCATGTGTACATGCAACAAGAGGACAAAGCAATTAGAATTAAAGTATGCTAACAGGTCCAAAGCATAACTGTCGATCTGGTGCATTCGAAGCATAACAGAATTTCAACAGTTCATATAAGTTCATCTGTTAGCAACAATTTATTCAAACAGACTTGGAGCAACAAAATTCATCCGTCAAATCCACAGCCAATCAATTAAAAATGAACTATTATGGCATGCTGTACTAATGTAGGCAATTCCAGGAGAATAATCCTATGTGAACAACCGTAAAGTAGCATGTCTCCCTAATCCACCTTGACAGGAATAGCAGATTGGGTGGCCAAGTAGAGAGAGGGCGTTGGGGGTTCAAGCAGCACTAACCTCTGTCGTGAATGAAGTAGTTGTTCTCGTGGTGGTCGGAGAGGCCCGATCCACGTCGCCTCGTTGCCTGAGGTGGCCGGCTCATCGTCGTGGCCGGGGATGCCGGATCCGCGTCACCGTCTCTAGGTTGGCCAGAACGCCGTCCGCACGCTAGTAACCGCGTCCTCGTCACCATCGTCATGGCTGGAGCCGCTTCGCCGATATCACACCGAGAACAGTGGGGCTGGAGAAGAGCAGGGCTGCGGCGGGGAGAGCGGCAGCGGCGGGCTAGGGCTGGAGAAGGAGCAGGGCGGCGGCGGGGAGAGTGCGGGCGTGGTGGATCTGTCTGAATTAGACTCCCGAGTATATGTCCCCTGCGCGCGCGTTACTATGTTCACGAAAATTACTGGCGTGCCCTTGAACGGCTCTCTTGTGCAATTGGAATTCCATGGGCATTATAGTCAATATAGGTGGGAAATTTTGAACAACGCGCGCAAGGTTTGCCTGCTGACGCTGACAATGGATAGTCATCGCCGACGCTGGTTAGTAAACCCGTGTCGCCTTCGTCGGCAGGTATCTTCTTTATATAGGCTGCTGACACTGACGCATGGGCCCGACACTGTTTTTTAGAACTGAAACTCGCATCCATCAAATATTAGAGCCGGTAAAATAGCACCTAAAAATTCATTAAAAATAACATCAATTCATATTTGGATATTTAGTATTTTAATAAAATATCAACAGTCACACTTGTGTACCCAACATTCTTATAATTCGAATATACATCTCATGCTTGTGATATAATAATTCTAATAACATCTTAGTTTGCTCCAAAAATTCTACAAATTGACGTGGCAACATAACTTGGGTACCTAAACTTGTCATAAAAAATTCAAATGGTTTCTTATAATTCGAAGATTAACCTTGCGGATTCGTTCATGATCGTTTAGATTAACCTTTGGCAACTCTCGATCGTTTAGATTAACCTTTTGCATAGTTTTATCAAGGGCAGCTAACTTCTTGTTAATACCTTCATTAATCTTAGCTTGCCCAAAAATGAGATCTCTCAAGGAAGGTTGGTTAGGATTGTACGAGTTACCTTGGTTACCTCCTTGATAGTAAGGGTGTTGTTGATTCCATGATTGGCCTCCTTGTTGAGGTGGACGATAACCGTTGTTGTTGCCGTTCATGTACATCACTTCCTCCTGAGTCTCCGGACAATAGTTGCCTGAGTGCTTAGTGTTGCCACAGACTTCACAAGTCATGTGAGAATCCATAGGCAGAGTAGTGGTGGCCATGGCAGCTTTCTCGCTGGTGTAGTCATCCAATCTCTTCATAAGAAGATCCATCTTGGCAGTAATCATGTCTGCTTCCTTGACAGTATGAGTACCCCTCGGTCGTGGTTGGAGTCTTTCATCACTCCACCCTTGGTTGGAAACCATCTTCTCAATGAGTAATTTAGCATCATCAACAGTGAGTGAGAAGAATGCTCCTTGAGCAGCAGCATCAATATGGCCTCGGGCTGTCGGAGTCAACCCATTATAGAAGCTTTGAAGAATAAGCCAATCCTCCATCCCATGGTGAGGATAGGCCAGGACATACTCCTGAAGCCTTTCCCAAGCCTCTGGAATAGATTCACTTGCTGCTTGCTGAAAACCAGAAATCCTTCCACGAAGAGCATTGGTTTTACCCAATGGGAAGAATTTCTTGAGAAATGCCTCTGAACACTTACTCCAAGTGTTAATAGCTTCACGATTCACATAGAACCATTGCTTAGCTTTCCCCAGGAGGGAGAATGGAAACAGCCGTAGACGAACCGCATCCATATTTGCACCCCTGATGACGAAAGTGCTGCATAGCTCTAGGAATTGCTGCAGATGAGCATTGGCATCCTCATTTGGCTTGCCACAGAATGGGCTAGCCTGTACCATCGTGATTAGACCCGTCTTGATCTCAAAATTTTCAGTCCCCATTGCCACCTCAGGGCCTTGCAGCACCTGGTCAGCGGAAGGAGCTGAGTACTCACGAAGTGTCTTCTGGGCCATAGCGTTGGACGTGGATGGTACAAAGGAAGCTGGATCGCCTTCGGACGAGTACGACGAGGTGAGCCGAAATAAATTCGAGCTTTCCTCACAAGTGACTCGGGATCTTCAGTAAAATTCCCCGGTAGGTCCAAACCAGTCATACACTACCTATCTTCATCATCCAAAGATAAAAGAAGACAATCAAGGTTAGCCTGCATTGAGAGTTGTCCTAACCTACTCAGAGTTTATAAATAGATGCAAAGCATAGTCATGATAATCCTGTGCCTTCCCCGGCAATGGCGCCAGAAATGCTTGTTCGGACGCCCCTCCCCTTCTATTTATAGGCGAGGACAAGGCTTGCTCGGACGCCCAAATGGCCCCTAAACACCCGGGAGTGAGGCAATAGACCAATGAGCAACCAACACGTGGAAGGCCAGGATCAAAGGCCCCTAGGTCGATTCGGCCGATCCTAGGATCAGCCGGCCCCCTAGGGTCGCATCCTGGCCTGTGTTTTCTCTGGTTGGCTGACATGTGGGCCCTCTGATCCATCCCCGGTGCATGGCTTGATTTGGTATCCGAGGTGGGCCCTTTGATCCATGTGAAGTCCATGTGGCGTCCTCTGATTCGTCGGTGAGTGTCTCCCCTGGATCGATGACGTGGATTGCCATGTTTCCCTTGGTGGCAGCCACCTCCTCAGCTGAGTTGGCATGGTTTCTTCATAGAAGTTGAGTTTCCATCTCTTTTAAGGGGTAAATCACCTACATACCAATAATCTCTAAGGACAAGTGGAACTACATTATTCAAACCTAAATGCTAGTGAAATATACATATACCTCCATTTATGTGAGAATATTGAGGGTTGGAAATGGTGAATTTCCACCGTCAACACCTCCCACCAACCTCCTTTCCACTGAGTCGCCGCTATGCGGGCCCCACCGGTCAGTCGGCCGCCCTGTTCCCCTTTCTCCTCTGCGCTGACGCACGCCGCGAGAGTGGCAGCGACGGGCACCGCACCCCAGCTGCCTCGCCCCGCCTCACGTCACCGGATTCGCGCCGTGTGGCCACGGCACGGACGCCGAGGATCCTAGCCACTCGCTCCCGCACCGCGAACCCTAGCCCTCTCGCTTATAAGTCACGTCGCGCCTCGCTTCTCCCCCAAAATCCGCTGCTCCTCCTGGGGTTTTCCCCCGTCCTCCACCATAGAAGAAGGGTAGAAGGGAGAGGAGAAGGAAGGGGGGAGAGGAAGCCGTAGCACGCCGCCGTCCGCGCGTGTACCACGACGCCAACCTGGAGCTCGAGCCGCATGTGCCAGAACATCGGCGCCGCTGCGACGTCCCCGCTCTGCTCCTCTGCTCCGAGCCGAGTCTGCTCTGCTCCACCTCTCCACCGCCGCACCTCGCTCCGACCAGGGTCACCAGGTGAGGCCGTTCCCCCTCCTTCCCTGCTGTGAACCCGGCCTTCGCGCCGTGGAGGTGGTGTTTTCCCCGGTTTTGGCCTGCTCTGCTTCGTGCTGCCGCGCATACCGCCGTCGCCATGTGAGCCAGCCTTTGTGCTGTGCGTATCGTCTACAGGTGCCGCAGCCTTCTCCGACGCGCATGCAAACCCTGCTAGACCGCCCCTTCTCTTCCTCGTGCCCCACCGGCATGTGTCGCCGCCGCGAACGCCGCGCCGTCGTGGCCGAGCCGCCGGCGCTCGCGCGCGCGCACACGCACAAGGAGACAAGGCCTCCACTTTTTGGGCCAATCCGCACCCGTGCACACACCCAACACGCACTCACTTTCACCTGAGCTCTCGCACCGGTCACATCGCCGCCCTGTTTGGCCTCACCGCGCTCTGCATCTCGCCGCCGCGCCGCCGCTCTGCTTCGCGCTGCGCGCAAGCCTCCGCCTGAAACCGGCCTAGCCCGTCGCCATGTTTGCACGCTCGTGCACGCACACAACACCGAAACCCCGCGCGTGCGCACCCGTCGCGCTGGTCAAGGCTGAGCCTTGAGATCGCGCACACTGCTGTCACTTTGAGCCGTCATCCTTCGGGCCGCGCTCACCGTTTGCCGGTACCGCAGCCGACGCCAAGCGCACGGCCCGTGCACACACACGCACTGGCCGCGCCACCGTCCTGTTTTTGGCCGCGTCGCTGGACTTTGACCCTGGCGCCGCCATCGCCAGGAACCGGCCAAACTCCAGCCTTTACCCCTTCTGCTCGTGTTTGTTCATGTCTTGGCACGCTCGCACCTTCACGCGCCGCACTTTGCTGCCGCCCCCCTTTGAGCTCGACGCCGTGGCCGAGTCCTCCGCCACCACACGCCCACACCCACGCAGAAAGGCAGGGCCATGTCCTTGCGCATCTCGATCAAGTCCGAGGCGCCCAGTTCGCACCTGCGCGCGCGCCGTTCGCGCCGCCGCGCGGCGTTGCCTCGCCGCGCTGTCGTTCCGCTTCACGTTGCTGTTGCGCCTCTGCCGAAGCCGACCAAATCTCGAGCCTCTGTCCTTTCCTAGCCTCCCTAGGTCTTCACCGTCGTCTACCCTCGTCGGCCGCTGCTTAAGCCGTCGCCAGACGAGCCCCAGCGCCTCCGCTCTCGGTTTTCCCGCCGGCATGAGGTCCACCGTGCCCTGTAGCCGGCCAAGCTCAGGCCCTTAACCTCCCTAGATGCATCCCTAGGACGTCTAAAGCCCCGTCGCCGCTTACCTTCGCTGCTCACCGGAAAGCTCGACATCGGTCAAGTTTTGCCGCTGCAGAGTGCCTTGGTGGCATTCCCTCGAGCACCCCTAAGGCGCCTTAGTTCTAGGACCTGCCCTCGCCACACCCCCGCGCTCACAGCCGCCAACCACAGCCGATCCGTCGGATCCCGTGTGCCACCTCCACTCCCTGCTAAGCCACACGATCGGCCACATTGCCGCTTGTCACACCGGATCGTTGGGATCGTTCGCAGCCGGCCAATCACAGCTGAGGCACACCCTCACCCACGCGAGCCTGTGCCGCACCGGATCTCCCCAGGATCCCGTGAGGCCGTCCCCGTCAGTCGCCACGTGGGCTGCCACCCCTGCTGCAGCTAGCTTTTAGCTAGCAGCGTGGCAGCCACGTAAGATGCTGCAGCCACCCTATAACTAGCCTAGAGCCACCTTGCAACTAGGTAGAGTTAGCCTATAGCTAGCTTAGAGATATATATATCGTGGATGCGCAATTTAATTTCAGAAATGGTTTTAACCCTCGAAAATTCATAACTAATTCTTACGATCCAAAAAATATGAAACCACTTTCATAATCTTTCTAAAATCATGACGCACCCGTTAGTTAGGTGTTTGCTCCCTTCTGGATCTTATTGCTTCTTTATTTGGTGTTAATTGCAATTAGCTCTGGTAATTTATTTGTTATCGCGAATCTAGGAGCTACCGGAGCCGGAGAGCCGACCCAGGACTACGACGACGACTTCACCTTCGACGACTACCCACACGCAGGTTCACGCCCAACCGACCTTTGAATGCCCCTTTAGGCATTGCTATTAGAACTGCTAGCGCTTTAATTACTGCATGATGGTGGATATGATAAAACCGTGCATAGCCTCTTTTAAATACCTTGTCCTTGATTGACCTACTACTACTACTACTACTATATTTATGCGTGATGATACACTGAGCTTGCTGTGCATGTGTTGGGACTGTGTGGTAGTTTCTTGGCGTGTGTGGGGAAAAACCGGCAGGAGAAAGTGTTTTTGGGATACTTGGCGGGGGTGAGCTCAAGACAACCCGATCCGGGATCGGGGGCCAGGGATCGTCTTCTCGGGTGATGCCCAGTTTGGTACCTATGGCAGGTACACTGTTTTAGGAGCACAGGTGTTGGGGTTTTTGAGATGACTTGGAGGATAGGAGCTCGCCCCGGTCTGAAACCGAGTGGGTCGCTTTGTGTTCACGGGACTTTCGTACACACCACCTCGCCGAGAGTGGGGATAGGGCCGGGTCGACCCTGGCAAGTGTGTTTCCATACCTGCTAGTAGGATAGAGGGTATCAGTGAGAGGGTGTAGGGTGAAGTCCCTTCCCTTTGCAGTCGCTCCCCGTATGGCCACACAGGGGCATGTTCACAGTTCTGGGGTGGTCCTTTGCGAGGGACCGCATCGAGACCCGGATGCAGGGTGGAATCGTAACTCCTAGGTGTTCGTCCGGTAGGGTGGGTTCAGTCGACTAGCTACCGAGTGGGCTCCATCCCGAGTTGGGTACAGGTGTACACGCTCTGCAGAGTTTAGATCTATACGTATAGCTGCGTCCTCGGTCATGGACATGCCCGATGTTTACTTCGACTCTTACGTTTTGGGATTTCTACCTCCCCCTTATAGGATGAGAGTATATGGTGAGTCGTGGTTGTATTCGGGGAGAGGAGAGTTGCTCCCTCTGCCTCGCGGATCTGGGTGCAACCATTGAGGTGCGAGGAGTGGGAGTTCTCGCACCGACCCTAGATGGAGATAGGACTTGGAGACGGTGATCTGGGTGACCAGGTGATACCGATCGTGGATAAGAGACTTAGGAATTGGTGGGAATTGGAGATTCCATTCTTTATGAGATGCTGCTGCTGCTTAGGAAACCCCAGCTCTTACCTTGATACCTTTTTATACCTTTAGAAGTAGGCCACTTAAAGCTTGTATACGGTTGGTGACGTGGACCTATCCCGATCCTTGGGGATAGCCCCTGAGCTTGCAGGGTACGAGTCAGACTTCGACAACAACGCCAACGGTTGGTATGATTGAAGGGCGCTACGCTACGCTCAAGGATGCCTATGGGAGAGAAGGATGAAGCTGGAGACATCTTCTGGAAGCTAGCTACCGCTGCGTAGGCTCTTATTCTTGTTATTCCGCCAAGAGGCGTGTAATGATGTACTCCTTTAATGGATTTGTAATAAAAGTAATACTTTTGGATGCTTTATTTTGTTGTATGGATGTCTGTGCGTGATAGCGTCTGACCCAGGGACTATCACGAGTACAGGTTGACCGGTTTTCCTCTTTTGAAAACCCGGGTCGTTACAACGGGTTTAGCTTTCATTGAATCGCTCACTAGATTAGTTGAACCTCCTAAGATAGTACTACTCGGTGGATCTGCAACACTCAGGATTAGTGGCGGAGCATAACGACCACCAAAAGGAGGTTCCTCTCCCACTGCAACAATATTTACATGTTTTCCTTGCAAATAACAAAGCATTACTCTCTCCAACATGCTCATTTTCTTCGACTTATCAGGAGGTCCTACTTTGGTTTTCTTGTGGCTATGTGAAGAACAACGATCATCCCCATTCCCTCCAGCAGCAGCAGTTGACATCTATACTAATTACAACAAATTATTTAACCCAGCCAAAAAAACAGTAGTATTTCTAAACTAATTCAATCATTTTTTAGAAAAGTATTTCTAAAAATTTTCTAAAATTTCTAAACTGATTCTACCATTTCTAGTTATTCAAAAGTAATTCTAGCATTCCTAGTATTCCTAGTCATTTCTTTTAGTAATTTCTAAAGGTATTTCTAAAAATCTCATTTTTAAAAGTAATTCTAAAATATCATTTCGTTGAACTAGTATTTCTAAAAGTAAAGGCAAAATCATTTCATCCAACTATTATTTCTATAAGTAAATCCAAAAACATTTAATATATTTATTTATATCAAAATAATAAAAATCAAAATTCTATCATCATATACAACATCTCATCTAAGTAACACGGCACATCCATTGCAATCAATACTATTAGAACGTAGACAAAATACATATAAATAGAAAGTACCCATTCTTAGGTCATTTTAAAGTGCCAAAATACTCCTATTTTAAACAAAGAAACTCAAAATAATACTCATATATCAAGAGAGGATGAAGTAACTAACCTCTACATCACTTCAATGAGTGAAATAGTCGAGAAATGGTCGCAAATCCGGCAAAACTCCTCTAGAGCGCCATGGAGAAGGAGAAGCTCGAAGTGAGGAAAGTGGAGGAGAGGCTCGGGCTAGAGGAGGAAGAAGTTGAGATATAGTCGTTGCACATTAATACAATAGTACCAGGCTGTATTACGAACCGGTACTAATATGCCCACATTAATACCAATTCGTAATACAACCTGATACTAATGTGCAGCAATCACATTAGTATTGGGCCGTATTAAGCACCGGTACTAATGTGGCACATTAGTACCGGTGCGTAATAGGGTCCGATACTAATGTGGGTCACGCGAGGGCTCCGCGGGGCTCTCCCTTCGCACATCACATTATTACCGGTTCTTGTGCACATTAGTACTGGACGTCAAAATACCCGGTACTAATGTGATAATTTGGATAGTCGATCCCCTAGTAGTGCACCTTGTGTCTCTAGGTCGATCTTGATGAGTAATAGTTTATTGCTTGCGAATAAACTCAGCACAGGTAATCACCGTCCAGATGCTATCATTTTTTGAATTTTATACAACAAAAAAGTAAGCACCTGGACGATCATGTATGGAAATGCAAATAGAAACAAAAAATCTGACCTAAAAGGCGATAGGTCTAAATGGCCTTATTAAAATGAATCATGCTGGGTATATGGCTGGAAGGGCAGTGATTTTTTTTACAACAAATATATCATTGATATATTAACAACATGAAGTTGTTAGAACTATTACAGAGTTAATAGTTACAACTTGGAGTGCGTTCAAAAGCGGGTACCCATGAATATGGTTAGGATTAGTACATAATCCTGAGGAGTGCCGGTTTGAGTGTGAACAAGCAAGTCCTTGTTTGGCGAGTGAGTCAGCCATCTGATTTTGATTTCTAGGTATCTTGAGCACATTGCAGGAACCTGTTAAAGAGGCATTAACCATTTGGGTGAATGGCTTAATCCTCCGGTCTGGTGGGTTGGAGGAGTCGGCACCATTGACGCAATTCACCAAGAGCTGATTATCAGAGAAAAAATTAGCATTATGTAAACTCATCCTGTTCAGCAAGGTAGTTGCCAGCGTGAGCTTCTGCCGCATTGTGTACCTGAAAGGAAGTCCAATTTTTCCTTTGGAAGCCGTTATATTTACAGGCTTTCCAAATGTACCACAAGAGAAATAAAGTTTTGCAAAGAGTAGCTTCTAAGGGATTGGATGTAAGGAGAGCAGGGAGAGTATGCTGAATTCCATCTTCGTGTCCATTGATCCAAGTGAGGAGGCAAAGGTGTGGCAGAAGTGGCTCACACTTGTTGAGGTAATTCACAGAGGAAGAAAAGATGAACATCGTTTTCAATGGCACCACAAGATGTGCAATGCTTATCTATATGGGAAGAATATAAGCATCACAAGAGGATACAACGTAGAGTGGGTCCAACGTGAAGGATATTGTGGTTCCGATGTTACTAAATAATTTTAAATAAAAAAGATGTGGATTACATAGTTTAAAATCTCATCAACCTCTACATTTTCATTAAAATAGTTTCTATTCATCCAAGATCATATGAAAAGTTGTATTTAAAATACATCATTTAAACTTAATCCATCTTATCCTTAACATCTAATCCAACATATTATAAATTGTTTTCACATCATTTTAGGTGCATATTAAATAGCCAGATGCAGCCAGTATCTATGGAATTTTCATGGATTTCCGTTGGAGCAATAATGGTTTTACCACAACAATAATGCTTTAATTGCTAGTCCTTTTTGTCCTTTGTTTTACTTTTGTGCATCAAGAACACTTTTAACTTTTTAAAGCACAAGATGCAAGCCTGAGTGGTAATCCTCCTATTGCTATCCATGTATGGAACAAATCAGAACTCATCCAAATGATAGGTGGAGACAAACCAAAGACTCTTCTTGAAGTTTGTTTTTGAGGTTCAAGCAATGACATTTTGTCTATGTTTTTAGCATTCAGCCATCCTTGACGAAAAAACATATAGAGTTAGGACTATGCTATATGTAGAAGAGATTTGGGGGGAGCACAACTTTAACAAAAAGATACTTATTAGTAGGAAAATGAGAACCCAAATAGAAAAAACAATGTGGAAGAACCAAGCAAATGAGCTTCATGCTTTCACTATTGGTGATATGACCAATAGGAAATCATAAAAATTGATTAAGGTCCAAAGAATAATTGACCCACGAGGGAATAGGGTAACTAATGGGCCTTTAACCTAGAAGCCCATTAACACACCCTATATATATGAGGGAGGGGAGGGAGGGGCGCCCAATCCACCCACGCCGCAACCCTAGCCGCCGCTCCCTCTAGGCCGGAGCCCGATACCCTTGCCCTGCGCGCGGTGCTAGCACTCCGGCGCTCAAAGTTCCTCTCCCGTACGTGTGGACTCCATGGAAGCGCTTCTTCAGTTGCTGCTGCGTTGATCATCTACGACAGCTGCTGAGGCAAGGACGAGGAGGAGACGATCCCATCGACTACTTCTGCTACACCGACGCGCATCTACGTTGCACTACTGCTCCAACTCTTTTTTGGCTGCGTTGCACGTCTAGTGGTAACGATCAATGATCTCTTACTAGCAAGTTCCCTTGAGTGATACGCTAGTGTAGCATATCCGTTTCCCTTCATTCACATTGTGTGCGCCTTTCTAAATTGATAACCTTCATCAAACATCCTTTGCAATATGATGTCTTGTCTTATTTCCTGCTGTGTCATTATTAATATTGGGAAACAATGATATTTTGTAGCCATATGTGTTTCGTTCTATCTATATCAAGCTTGTACTATTTTGGTAAATGCAGTCATGATTGTGATATGAACAATATGTCAGTACTACCGGTGGGAGTTTCTATCTCTTTATGACCACTAGTAAGGTGCACGTGCGACACGCACGTGTTTAGAAAACAATTTCATAAATTAAATGACCACAAATAGATTAGGATGACAAGTCATCTTCATCATTTCTATTTTCAATGTATACACATCACAATCTTCTTTAACATTCGATTCATGCTAAACCTCCAGCCTTTCTACTGGCAAAAGAATGATTTGAATTAGACCATATATTGTGCTGCAACTATAATGACTATCAGCAAGTAGACGTTTAGTCATGATATGCATTATAGTCAACAAAATGTAGAAGAGAAACAATAGAAGGCTATGCGGAAAGGGATATCATGTATGTCCAAGGTTAAGCTTAAGAAACAGCTATTGGACACAACTTATTTAAAAATTGAAACAGATATACCAATTGATCTTTACCTTGATAAGTTTTCTAAATGATACAGAAGCCCATTAAATAGCACTTCTTACTACTACAAATGAGTCTATGCAAATGTGTAATACAAAACCAGCTTGAAATAGTGCAATTTTTTAGTTTTTCCATTGTTGTTACCTTAATTGTTGTTCAAGAAGAACTGAAGAAGAATGCCCAAATGTTTTTTTTACTTTTGTACTGCAAAAAATATATGTTAATATAGTTAGAGTTGTCATATATATCTCTAACCTTAACTGCATGTTTGCTCTCTTTTTTGAACTTTACAATTTTGACATCATGTTTTGACTTTTAGCCGTATGTCTATATTGATTTTCCACAATGTTCTAAATTGGGTTTGGTGCTCTGGGGACTAATCAATCATTTATGTTTTCTTTACTATCGCAAATATTAGGGTCTAACATCACAAAATGAAGGCCAAAACGATGGATGTTAGAATAATTTAATCAAGGCAACACACAATCTAATAATAATCAAGAATGCATGGTAGAGCATATATACAAATTCATCGTAAGAATGTAAGATACTCTAGTGTGTAGCCATGTTGTAAAATTCATAACATTAACATAATGTTATTACCTTATAGAATTATAATATAAAAAATAAATGTATATAATGTTTACAACCATTCAACATAAAAATAGCAAGAGAGAGCCCATCAGTCCGTTGTATTCTAGACCAATCAGCCCACCACTTACCCTAAAACTTCTTACCCCTTGTATTACTCTTGCTCCCGTATGTAGGAAGCAGTCGCCGCCTAACAGAGCGATCCAAAGTGTTGCTGATTGCTCACCACCAACATCCATCTCGCATCAGAGATTAGCAAAATCAATAGTCAATGTTCTCCTCTCCACTCCGGTATTCACAATTTAACAAAAAGCCATATCTACTGATATTATTGCCGCTGCTCGAATTCCACGGCCGGTGCCATGGCCGTCTCCATCATCGGAGGTGGAAGGTCAGAGCATGACGCTGGTTGGGCGTGAGGCCAGCCTGTGGTGCGGTACCATCCCCCGTGCGCGTCGTCCAATGGAGTCAAGTTCGGCTCTCGACGCCCGCCATAGCCTCGAACTCGAACATGGAGGAGCGCTTCGTCGAACGCGGAGGAGTCACGGTGACTCGGACTTGTAGTTTTGTAAGACGCCTGCGCTCCTTACGTCAGCCCTAGCCGAAGATGATACGGGGGCCACCGTGACACTGGATTAGGCACGTGCAGGTAAAAGGATTTCGCGGGTGGGCCCAAAAGTGGGTACCTAAGGTGGGTAGGGGGGACCACGGTGATAAAATAAATCACTTTTTGGCAGAATCGCTCTTCAAATTGCGATTTTTTGGTCCTTACATAGTCCTTCCACCCTATCCACTTCTAAAAACATATGACGGGTGGGTCCGGCGTGAGGGGTACGGTAGACCCGATTTAGGTGAGAAAAGTTTTTAATTGTTTTCGCTCCTTATAGTATAGATGTTATCACAATAAGCTTGTGTATCTATTGTTTATGTCTATATGTGATTAGCAACACTAATTGAATATATGGAAATATGAATATAAAATATATTCTAATCAATACCACTATATAAAAACTGCTTGACTCGGTGCGCTATTTAGGCCATGAGCTACTTTACTGACACGACACCGTAACAGCGGCTTCCACCTTTTCTTCAAGCTCTACAATCCTTTACTCATCACAAAAGCTCTACAAGCTAGCATACAGTGGACTGCTTGCTCCCCCATCCTTTGGCTGGATATGGAAGTCGAAATGCATCCCAAGAATTAAGTTCTTTGGCTGGCTTATTTTGGTTGATCGGCTCAACACAAGAAGTATGCTTCAACGGAGAAATTATCGCCTGCAATCTGGTGTGCACTGTGTACTTTGCAACCTGCGGATGGAAGAGGATATTGATCACCTTTTCTTCAGCTGCCCCTTCGCCATGCAGTGTTGGGTTAAACTGAATTTGCAATGGGACTTGGGTGTAGACATCCACCAGCGACTCCAGCAAGCTCGGGGTAACGCAACTCATCAATTCTTTATGGAGGTTTTTCTGATAGCAGCTTGGGAAATTTGGAAACACCGGAATGCGGTGATCTTTGATGGGATTCGGCCGAACTTCCAACTGTGGATCGTGAGATTTGCAGAGCAGATCCGTCTTCACCTAGTTAGATTCAACAATGATAGAAGTACCTTACTAGCAGATTGGTTACTCTCAGTTTAGTAGTGCTCGGTGGTGAGCTTGTAATCTCGACCGCCCTGTACATATCCCGACTCTTTTACTTGTTCCCTAACTACTAACCGCTAACCTATTAATGAAATTTGATGTGCTGTGGGGATCTTTCCCTGCAGTTTTTCCGTCAAAAAAACAGCGGCTTCCACGTGTTCAGCAAAGTTTCTAGTGGTGCGTGCTGTGCAACCATCGCTCACTACCGGAAAACGCGGTGTTGCCATGAGGTTTTAATTTCGCCGAGAGTCAAAAAGAAGACTCACAACAAAGAAGTATTTTGCCGACCGCCACAAAAAAACTCTCGACAAAGTTTGGCTCTCGGCAAAGAAAATGTTTGCCGAAAGCGGCTCTCGGCAAAGAACCTTTTTGCCGAGAGCTTTTCGTCACGGCCGTCGGCAAAATAGGGGCTGTCAGTAAAATGAATGTTTGCCGATTGCCGAGAACATTTCTTGACTCTTGGCAAAAAGGTTTTTTGTCGTGAGTATTTGCAAAAACACTCGGCAAAGACAAATTAAAAATCACATTTTGAAGCTGTAAATTAATTCAAATAAAAAAATCAATTACAAAGTGATGCTAATTTTCAAGATGAACAACTTTTATTTGTGTTGTTTCTTCATTTGTCAAAGTGATGCTAATTTTGTTCACAAATCTTATATACCTCTCATATATTTTCATGAAACTAAACTATATGAGAGGTGTATAAGATTTTTGAAGAATGTTATTACCACTGTACCGGATGAGCAAATGACCAAAATAAAAGTTGTTCATGTTGAGAAGTTATGAAACTTTGTAATTGAATTATTTTTAATTTGAATTACTTTTGTGAACAAAACGTACGTCTGCATATCTAGTCATTTGAAGATTTGAATTTTTCAAACGACCTCGAATGGAAAAACATTCAAAACAAAAGTTGTAGCTATTGAAAATTTATGAACCTTTGTTGTTTACAACTTTTTTATTCGAAATCATATTGTCAACAAAAACCCAGTTTGAATCTCTCAAATTTGAAATTCAAATTTTGCAAACGACCTCGAATGGAGAAACTCTAAATATGAAAGTTGTGTGTCTCACAAAGTTGTAAAAATTTGTATTTGACAACATTTTAATTTGAAGCTCTTTAGAGCTTCAAATTAGCAATTTACACTCGGTGTTGTATAATATGAGGAGATAGAAAACGGGATAGAGAAATAAGTGATGACGTAGTGCAGTGGTAAGAGGGCTATACATGAGGGAGGAGGGCGCCTTTTTCTGAATTTTTTTGCCGAGTGTGGAATCTTTGCCGAGAGCCAGACCTGGCTCTCGGCAAAGATCTGTTTATCGAGAGATTTTTTGTCGTGGGCCCTTTGCCGAGAGTTATTCTCGGCAAACTCTTTACCGAGAGTTACTCTCGGCTAAATCGGCCTTTGTCGAGTGTTTTCGGCACTCGGAAAAGCTGTGGTTTCCCGTAGTGCTAATTGCACCTGAGTACTGTTTGTATTTTTTTTAAAAAAAGAAATATCTTATGATTCTTTTTCTTTTTAAAACTATTCGCTGTTGCACTGTCATGTATAACTATAGCATTGTACTTATATATTTCACCGTTACATGGTGTTATACGAACACTAGTTAATTTTTTTAAAAAAACATACATAGCACATATTTTTCCATTAAGAAGAAGAAAAAACAATTAATCAACCTTATTAGATGAGCCCCAAATCGCGAAGTTACAAGTAACAACACCAACTACAAAGGCCAATTACAGTGACTAACACGGACGAAGGGACGCCAACAAGAGAAGCCACACTACCATCAACAACCAACGACAAGACCTACGACGCTTGGGACGTGCAGGATAGAGTACATCACGAGTGTAAGCACATCACTGATAGACTCACAACTAAACGCGAGCGAAAGAGGAGTGAGAATGTCACGCAAGGCGATGGCTCCAAGGAGGGGAACAACGCTAATGTCGCCATCATCCGTCTGCCTACGAAAGAGCAGACCAAGCTTTCACCTAGCAAGACCAAATGAATGGAGGCCGAAACAACGCCTCTAATAAGTGAGTCACGTTAAGGAAACACAACCATTGTCGGCCCAATGAAAGCCGGACCATGCTTTCGCAGGCCTGCAAACCAACTTCACGCAGTTGACTGCCGAAGTCTGGATGGGAGCCAATCAATGGAAAGACAGCGAGCAACCCAAGATGACAACGATGGTAAGCTTTTGCAAGCTAGAAGGACGACCAAGAGCAACCGTGATGACCAGGAGGTAGAAGGAGCCAAAGCTCTCCCTTCACCCAGCTCCACATGACGAAAGACTGCCACACCAGCGCCACCCGCTACGTTGGCTCTCTGATGATGAGCGACAACTCGAGGGGCGCGTGCACACACACACACACAATTGCCCCTGCCACCAGCCTACCCTCTCCCTCGGTAAATCCCCTGCGAGGCCGCGACCCCGCCTGCCTCGTGCTCGCACTTTCCATGTCAGAAACTGTCAAAACGCTAGCCGCATGATGTCCGCCCTCTACATCTGCTCACCGTCGGTGTGGTACCTGACCGTCACCGCCGCTTTAGGAGGGAGATTTCATGGGGGGGTGAAGGAGGTGGTCAGGAGGTGACGGGAGAGCAAGAGATCTACAACAGCCTTGGTCGTGGCATCGATGATGTCACCGCTGCTAGGCGCGACAGTGTAAGACGGGCCTCCTCCTTTCTTAAGCAGGAGGAGAATGAAGGTGCCCCACTCCCTCTAATAAATGAACTCCTGCTCCCTCGTTGTAATTTCTCAGATTCACGAATGGTGTTGAGAGTTTTTTCAATCTATCATTGAACGACACTAAGGTTCTTACTTGGGAGTTGGATTAGCACCATTTTGCATTCTGAATAGTAATTTGGCATAGGGAGATCCTGAGTCTATTTGCGTGATTAGTATATTAAAAAAACTTCATCCCCGTTTGCACTACAACTCCATGGAGTTGGCAGCTCTACGGAGTTTTGGAGTTAGGATGTTTGGTTGCAAAATTGGCTGGAGTTGCTGGAGTTCGGCTCCGGAACCATGCCAAACACCCCTTAACTACCACAATGGGCTTCTCTTGTGTAACTTGCTTGATGGCATGTACCTGCTACTTGTGCTATGGAATGGGCTGATCAATGGATACATGGGCTGGATCAGTGGCCTTCTACGAACCCAACGAAGGATCAAGCAATTGATGCATTAAGGGTTAAGGAAGGGCAGCAGACAGCCCAACAAGGAACCGAACCCAGCAGCGGCGAGCAACTGCTTGAGTTGAGGTGAGCGAAAGCTCGAACTACCACCTTCTCCTCCCCTTCCTTTCTCCTCCCATGTCCTCAACATCTAGATGCTTCCAGAACATTCTACATCTCTTGTAATATGCTACTTAGTGTTAGTACATCTAGGTTCATGACGTTTAGTATTCAGAGCTTTTCTATCCCGGAACCACCAATGACAGCGTGAAGATGATGACGGAGGAGATGTGTGTTGTGATACTCGCCAAGCTCGAGGAACTGGATCAGAAGTGGGATGACATGAATCATAAGATTGAGGAGAGGAACACTCTATTGTGCACTTGTGCTGAGCCACCGAGTGCTAGCAAGTCGGCAACATTATCATCGGCATCACGGACATCTTCCTCTACCTTCTTTCCACCACCTGATGCACTGTCATCGTTCCTGCGGTGACCATAGAGCTTCCACCGGAGGCGCCCATCAGGTGTTCAAGTTCAATGGCGGGTCCCAACCAAGGCACTCGTGTTCAGGCACTACAGCCGCTTCCTCGGCATCACCAACAGCTTCCCTGACCTCCTCTCTGACACTTGGTGCCACTGCCGTCATCCCTATGGCGACCCAAAGCTTCCACCCACGATGCGGGCAAGGTGTTTGGTGTTGGGTCTCTACCAGGCTGCCCAAGTTCTGATGTTAGCAGTCACAACCTCAACACCACCAATGTCTTCCTTGACCTCGGCTCTTCCCTAGTGTGCCATTCTCGTCGACCCTATCGCCACCACCAAGCACCCAGAGGCGGCGTCCACCAGGTGTACGATGCCATGTCGTAGCAGTGATGTGTGCGTACTCGTAGGTACGATCATCCCTGCCACTATTGCGTTGTTGATCGGTACAGACAAGGGATACAATGTCAACATCACTAACCACTTAGTCTCGTAGTTTAGCACTGGTATGTCGATTTATGCCTTCCTGCCATATCATGTTTCGGGTGTATGTGGTTCTCAGATGGTGCTTGAGGTTCATTCGAGTGAGTACTCAGAGCTACAACAACCATAGATACCACGAGTACTAGCACTAGTTGATAATAGTGTGATGCAATATCCCAGTCCATGGCCATCCTTCAAATTCAGTTGGCAAGGTGTGTTTGTACAGCTAAAAGCACCATGGCCTTGGTTAAATTTCTGCCAATCCAAGGTACAACTATTATCTCCATGGACGCCACCTGAACAAAGATCGTTGATGCCGCAGTCATGCATCAGTGGCATGTCTTCTTGGCCAACTATGAGATGTTCAAGTTTTCAATTCTATTGGGAGATAAGTAAGTGCAGCAAGCATCAGCTTGATTTGCTTAAAGGTGATGTGCAAGTTGTCAAGTTGAGGTGTGCAATAGTAGATGAGCAGTAGATTTGTTCAAGTCAGCTCATCATTCTATTTTTATTGATTTTAAAGCCTGCAAGTTGCGCTATGTATGGATCACAAATGGCCAGTTTTCGTGGTTGTTCCGATGGTCATGAAATGGATAGATTCAGCTATCAAGTAGTGTTCCAACCACATGCTTGTGATGAGACTTATTGATCAAGGATATTGTTCACGGTGAACGTCGATAGTCGGAATATATGGGAGTTTTATCATGACGTTACTAGAGGCATGTTTGATAAGCTGGAGATGAGGAATGCATGCAAACAGTACTCAGTGATAACAATGGTTGGACAGTTACATAATGCTTGTGTATTGTTGTCTCGTATACTACAAAACACTGCAAGTGGACCAAGTTTACATCAGGGAGGAGTTGATTTGGCTCTCAAGTGGGTCAGTTATTCATTGCATGCAAGCTCTGACAGTACCTATAGTAGATCTGCTACGAAAGAAAGAAGCTTTGAACTTATGACCCTTTAGGTCTATCCTACAAAGAAGAGTCATCATCCAGGTTATTGCTTTGCAGTTGCTTTGGGTTCTCATTGAAATGTCACACCTTGAGAAGAAAGAGCTGAGGAGTATGCTAGAGATGGATGACGAGAAACTGATTATTCAAAAGGGAGAATACTTTGCAAATCGCTTCAAATCCCTTGGCCACCACCTGCTCCAGACCAGACAAGGTGCATTGGAAAAGATCTATTGCTGTTACCTTGGCAACCATTTGAGTTCAAAGAGTACATTGTGCTTGTGCAGCAAGGCTTCATTCAAAGCTGGAGTTCTTCAGTTGTGCTGCTTGGGGTTATTACTTGCCTTGATTCTGAAGCTTCGAATCGCAAGGTGGCACAATTTCAGTTGAAGGCTGTTAGGCTGCTTAAAGTTTATGATCCACCTTTCTGCTCCGATTTCAAATCCACAACTTCAGCTATGGATGTGCATTATGGTCAAGCTACTATAGTCATCACGTGGTGCAGAAATTCTAAACCTTCATGCATTTCAAATAATGGAACTTGGATGCTGCATTTTTGTATTGTGAAGAGGTGCCTATTGCAAGCCCCACAATTTATTATGCTCCTTGTTGATTTTGATTATTTGAGCAGTTGGGTTCTTTCAAGATGTCAGAACATTGACACAAAGAGACAACTTGTTTCCTGAATGACTAGAAGCAACAACTACTCAGGCCAGAGTGAGAAGCGAGGGGGCAAATGTTTGAATTTGGGAAATACAAGTATTATCTCAAGTTGCTATATGGTCCCTACTGTGATGGCAGATTGACATTCAGCATCAAGCTGTTGTTTATTTCTTCTGCGACGATGTCAATCATATGACACTCAACATCTTGCAATTATCATAGAATCTGGGTTGGGGGTGTGAGCTTCATATTTTTTTCGAACAACATCGGGGCGGGGGGGGGGGGAGAAGATCCTCACCTACTATATTTCATTGATCGATGAAATGATTTACATCATTCGCCCCTGGCATACCATTGGAGAATTAAAGATGGGGGGAGAGGAGAAGAAGTTAATCAACAACTTGAGAAAAGATAATCCCGCCAGGCGAGAATATGCGAAGACGTTTTCCTGTAGCGATGACACTAGACGTCCAAGTCTTTAGTGGCTCGACGAATCACCTCCAGAGGTGGCAGAGCTACTTGTTCAAAGTTTTTTGCGTTCCTGGCCTTCCAAATGTGCCACAGGAGAACACGCACAGCGTCAGCGCGGGTTTGGTCAGGGAGAGGAAGGGAGCAGCCAATGAGCCAGGGGTACTTTTGAGCATCAGGAGCAATGCTAATGCCGACCATGGACCAGACTGCCTAAGCTCATGGGCAAAGAACAAAGATGTGGTCGTCAGTTTCCAAAATTCCGGGACAGAATTCGCAGTTCGACTCATCGCGCTGGCGAATATTTTTATGGTGAAGGTTAGCTCTTGTGTTGAGACGACCATGATATAGAAGTTATCCAAAAAATTACTTTGCCAGGCAGCTTGGTGTTCCAAATCCTGGTCGCATCAGGATCCTCCTGATCATGTGCATGGAGCAGCCTATAAGCACCGCGTGAGGAGAAGACAGAATTAGGCGAGCTGGCAAGGAGGCGGAGGTCCTTCTGGTCCCCGGGAGGGGAAAACTGGATGCAGGTTTGCAAAAGAAGCAGTTCATCGACAGCTGCTTGTGTCAACTGTGGCCTGAGATAGCGAGAGAGGTTCGCAGCAATCACAGTCAGAACGCACTGATCCGTCTGTGCGTGTGTAGTGGGAATAGAGAGCAGGGAAAGTTTCAGACAGCGGGTGCTCAGGATCCAATTGTCATGCTAGAAGTATTGTTCCCATTTCCAATTTGTACCGTTTCGAGCGAGCGATACCGGGGCAGCTCCGCTTGAATCAGTCGCCCAAGGAAGGAATTTTCGCCACCAGTTGCAGCATGACGGTAGAACCAAGTTTTCCAGGGTAAAGGCAGAGGTTCATGAAGCTTATGGACCAATTTCAGGAGGGGGCAGTGATTTTGATCTTCGAGGTTTCTGATGCCCAAACCTCCACACTCTTTGCTGGTACATAGGCATTCCCATTTCAGTAAGCATTGGTTTCCAGTCATTTGTCTTCGTCGGTCCAAAAGAAGGCCCATCTCCGAGCGTCCAACCTCTCGATCACAGTTTTAGGAAGAAGGTGTGATGACATCAAGTAGACTGTTAAGCCGCCAAGAACATCATTTATCAGGACGAGCCGCCCTGCAGAGCTTAAGAGTTTAGCTCTCCACCCAGGAAGGTAACGATCGAAGCAGTCAATTAAGGGCTTGTAATCTGCCACCTGAAGCTTGTGAGGGGAGAGAGGCAGACCAAGATAGGTTTGGGGAAAGCTGGATATCGCACAACTGAGAGTGGTGGCCATGGCAGTAGCTTCAACATAGTCAACATGCATGGGAACAAAGGTGGATTTATGGAAGTTAATGGTCAGGCCAATCGCTGCAGAGAAATCCTCAAGGATGGATAGTGCGAGCTTCACATGATACATATTGTTGCAGATGCCCAATCCAGCAAGGCTTGAGGTATGCATCAAAGATATGCAGGTGCCTTGGGATCCAGCCATCCAGGTGATTCGTTTAATACAAGTCGGCTTGGGGACAAGCTGAATTTTAAGGAGAGAGGAATGTCATGTACTTATGTACCTGCTACTTGTGCTATAAAATGGGTCGATCAATGGATACATGGACTGTATCAGTGGCCTTCCATGAACCCAACAAAAGAGCAAGCAACAGAATAACAGAGGTGTCAAAGGACCGGGAACTAAACCGGTGGTGGCAACGTTCCCGTCAACAGCGAGACGCTTGTGGTGACTTCGTCAATCTTGAGGATTTGCCGGCCCAGTCTTCGAAGATGCTCCTAGGGGTAGAGTTTGCGCGCGTGTATTCATAGGGATGAGTGTGAGTGTGTTGTGAGTGTCTCCGATGTATTGTGTAATTCACAAAAAAAAAAAAGAGTCAAGGCGAGCGAAAGCTCAAACTACCCCCTTCTCCTTCCCCTTAATTTCTCCTCCTATGTCCCCAACATCTAGATCCTTCCAGAACATTCTACAGCTTGTAATCTGCTATGCTACTGGGTGTTCAGTACATCTAGGTTCATGACGCTTGATAGCTCTACCTTTGACGCAAAACGTAGTAGATATGAGTATTTCTATAATTAGATAGGCACATCACACATGGCGGCAATTCTCTCCGATGCTTTTGTACTGCTATCATAGCTCCACTTAGCTCATAGCTCCCAAAAGCATATGTGTGGCCTACTGGCCTTGCCACTTCGATGAAATTTGATGATCGATACCCATTATTGTCGGCTCTGGTTTTTTTTTTTTTTTTGTCAAAGTAGTGGTTCATGTGAAAGACGTGCATTTTTGGATCATGTCCTTCAGTAGTGGTTCATGTGAAAGACATGCATTTTTGGATCATGTCCCTCCTCGGCTCCGCCGCCAACCTCATCTCTGCGAGCAGACGCGCCGCTCCCAGCAGTACGATACACCCTCAGCTTCCTCAGCCACCTCCGGTCCGGATTCCCAGCCACGCTCGTCGTCACGGCCATCGGCCTGCTGCTCATCAGAGGCGGAGCTGTCCTGCTGATCGATTATATGTGGGTCTTATATGTTGTTAATTTTATCGAAAAAAAACTTCCAATAGTACCCATATACTGCCTATACCACCCATGTATACCACAGGTGCAAGTTTTAGTGGTATGCAATTAATCTTAACCGTCGGATCCTTTCATACCACTCCTTTTCAAACAATGGTATAGGGTGGTATGGTCCACCGTAAAAGAACCTTTTTTATCATGTCCTTCACCTGCCTTGTGAAAAGTAATATCCTTTGTCATCTCCATAATAGTTTGCATTTTTGCAATTAAGTTCGTTGTGTGAGTCCGCCCAGCTAAAATTTTTGTCCCGCTCCGCCACTAGTTATATCCATGGCTAGTTTAGATCGATGTTGATTGGGAGGATACATAGTGGTGAGGATGGAATGAATGGGTCATGAGATAGTACTCAGGTGCTCTAACCATTAGGTTAGAGGCCCTTTCGTGACAGGCCACAATTTTTGTTCTTGATTTGGGATGCGTAGATGTTTCGGATGTTGCAACCGTAATTTCTTTCTTATGTGTAGATGTAATTTTTTTATGTTTCAAAGATAAGTTTTAAATGTTGCAATAGAACGACAAATTGAATTCACTAGTTTTTGACTGTCAATTCTTGATTTTTTTTGAGATCTTGTAACGCTGTTGTGGAAGGGAAGAGAATTGAAGACGATATGCTGCAATGATTTGGTGCTATTGAATGACTTAGTAGTTTAATTAAGACAATGATAAACATATAACTGCATCTTTTTGTCACAATGTGTACACAACCATCAGTGAAAGGATTTCAAGTGTAAGCCTCCCTGCCCCCATTGTATTTGACAAACTGACACCCTTGCCATCCAGGTTACATGGTTGGACCATTGGCTGCGTCGTCTCCAGAGTGGAACAATCATCCTGTCAAGGAGAATGTAATTGTGCCAAAGACAGTGGAGGTCATGCCGCCAAATGCAAAGAACAAGTGGAGGCGCAACCTATCCCCTGGTAGGACCTGCCACCAGGTATGCTAATCCAACTGCCTCCTCAGGTTTACTCTCTCTCACCCCCCACCCCCCCCCCCCCCCCAATGTTTGATTTTGAAGTACAAAGATTTGACTCGTCTATGTACTTTGCAGTGCCGCCAACAAACCAATAATTTTGCCATGGCTTGCAAGGCATACAGGAATAAGGGGAGGAAGAAGAGGCCCTGCCTAATAAGATATTGTTGTAGGTGCCTACTCAACAGGTGAATCTTTCTTCTCCTTGTATTTCTTTCTCAGCATTAAGCACCCATAGTTGCTTTGATAGCCGTCTTAGAGTTTTTGCTAGGTATGGTGAGGTAGATCTGACGGAGCAGGACTAGTTCTGCCCCAAGTGCAGGGGCATCTGTAATTGCAGCTGCTGCAGGTGAATTTTTGCATAGCCTATATACATGCATGTGTGAAATTAGATGGAACGGGATGCCTCAGCACCCAGTTGCGTGTTAACTATATAGCCCGTAGGGCTTGTACAACAAGATTACATCTTAACAAACCCTATCTCAACTACATGTGTGTCTACCGTGACCACCTTGACTTACAAGCCAAGTTAACAACAGACTCGATAGATATCCTATCATTTAACACTCCTCCTCAATCTCAGCCACATCCAAGGTTGAGATTGCTCCTAAACTCCTTCATCTTGAGCGCTGTAATTGGCTTGGTAAAACCATCCGCCACTTGTTCATTGGTTCTTATGAACCTTATGTCCAAAAGTTTTTGAGCAACGCTTTCTCTCACAAAATGGAAATCGATCTCAATATGTTTTGTTCTTGCATGAAAGACAGGATTTGCCGAGAGATAAGTTGCCCCAATGTTATCACATCATAATCTCGCAACTGGTGAATGTGCCACTTGCAGCTCTGTCAATAATTGTTGAACCCACATTGTCTCTGCTGTTGCATTTGCCAAAAGCCTTGTTTTCTGCTTCTGTGCTAGACCGAGAGACCGTAGGTTGCTTTCTCGCGCTCCATGAGACAAGGTTGGATCCAAAAAAACACTGCAAAACCCCCTGTTGATCGCCGGTCATCAACACACCCGGCCCAGTCAGCATCATAAAAAGCACCGACTGTTGTAGAGGTCGACTTCCTGATTTTTAAACCCATATTCAATGTGCCTTGCACATAGCGCAGAATTCTCTTTATAGCACTCCAATGTATGGTAGTGGGAGCATGTAAAAACTGACAAACCTTGTTCACAGCAAAGGAAATGTCACGTCTCTGGTTAGGGTCAGATATTGGAGCGCCGCCACCATGCTTCTGTACCGTGTAGAGTCAACTGGCCCAAGTCTCACTCCGTTATTCAAACTCAGCTTGTCAATCGTTGAAATAGGGGTATCAACCGACTTGCTCTTATCCATGTTGGCACGCTTGATCACATCAGCTGCATATCTCTGTTGAGAGAGTAATAGGCCATCTGACATCTTCTTCACTTCTATACCGAGAAAGTAATGAAGCTCTCCAAGGTCTGTTAGGGCGAATTCCTTCTCTAAATCCTTCAACAATGCCCTTGTTGCACCAACTGAGGAACTCGCCACAATGATATCATCCACATACACAAGTACATAGATGACAATTCCGCCCTTATTATAGTAAAACAAGGAAGTGACTCCTTTCGAGGGTTTGAAACCAAGCTGAATGAGCTTGCTGCAGAGCCAAGCATACCATGCTCGAGGTGCCTGTTTGAGTCCATAGAGAGCTTTGTCCAATTTGCACACAAAATTTTCTTGCCCCTTTACCTCATATCCAAGAGGTTGATACATATATACTTCTTCATCAAGAATTCCATGCAAGAAAGCATTATGCACGTCTAGTTGCCTGAGTGACTAGCCTCTGGAGACAGCAATGGACAAAATGAGGCGAATTGTGGTAGCTTTGACCACTGGACTAAAGGTGTCCGCGTAGTCTATCCCATACCGCTTCTTGAAACCCTTGGCAACAAGACGAGCTTTGTAGCGATCAATACTGCCATCTGCCTTCTTCTTTACCTTGTACACCCACTTGCAGCCAATGACGTTCTTCCCTTTTTGTGGAGGTACCAAGTGCCATGTTTTATTCTTCATTAGTGCACCATATTCATTATCCATTGCTTGAACCCAACGTTTGTCACCGAGAGCTTCTTCCACACTGACTGGTTCATCTGCATGCACAGAACCCAGCATTCCCCATCGTACTGTGTCGTCAGTATACACTTTTGGCTTTGTGATGCCATGCTGCAAGCGAGTCGCCGGTCGATGAGGGACATCTCCTCCTGCCTGTGAAGACGCACCAAAGGAATCAGGGGACGCAACCGCACTGGATCCACCTTGAGTCAGACCTGATCCGCCGGCAGAATCTCCATCAGGTGCCCCCCAGTCGGCGGATCACCGTGCGCGGCCACATCTGGGCTCGCGTGCAGCAGTGAAGAAGGCGGGGCCACAGAAGATCCCGGGGCCACCGCACCCGTCAGCTCCTAACCGGTGTTCCCAGGCGAGACCACCTGCGCCGCGCTGCCTGAGGTTGATCCGCTGACGGCACCAGTACGAGGTTCAGGCGGATCAGCTCCGATTCTCGTGCCGGCGTTGCCTTGACATGGATGCATAAAATGACACGTGATTGATGGCGTTGCTTCACCGTTTTGCACCATTTTTACTCCTGCATCACAATTAGCACCACCACAGCTCGATCGAGCATTAGTAGGTAGAGAATTAATCAAATATTGATCACGCATAATTGCACTCCCAAATTCGGAAGAGGAATTTTTAAGGACATTCGGAAGAAGGTCTATCTCCTTGCGGAGGCGGGCACCGGCATTTGGATGAAGGGTGGAAAATGGGAAGATTGTTTCATCAAACATAACATCAGGAGAGATGTACACTCGTCCAGATGAAGGGTCAAGGCACTTGAAACCTTTATGTAGGTTACTGTACCCAAGAAACACACATCGCTTGGATCTGAAGTCAAGCTTCCTTGAATTGTAAGACCTTAAATTAGGCCAAACAACACAGCCAAAAGTTCGAAGAAAACGATAGTCAGGAGGTTTACTGAATAGGCGCTCATAAGGTGTGTCATTGCCAATGACCCGTGAGGGAAGGTGATTGATGAGAAAAACACCAGTAAGAAAAGCTTCATCCCAAAATTTGAGGGGCATGGCAGCATGGGCGAGAAGGGAGAGCCCTACTTCAACTATATGGCGGTGTTTGCGTTTAGCTGAACCGTTTTGCTGATGGACGTGTGGACACGAGACATTATGGGCAATGCCAAGGTGTTTGAAAAAGGTGTTTAAGGTTTGATACTCACCACCCCAATCAGACTGCACCGCAAGGATCTTGCGGTTGAATTGGCGCTCTATCATAGATTAAAAATCTTTAAAGCATGAGAAAACTTTAGATTTATATCGCAACAAATAGATCCATGTGAACTTACTAAAGTCATCTATGAAGCTCACGTAATAATCATGCCGCCCAACCAAAGTTGGTGTCAGGCCCCATACATCAGTAAACACGAGCTCAAAAGGTTTGGATGAAACACTGTTTGATTTAGGATAGGCCAATTGATGGCTCTTCCCTCACTGATATGCATCGCGTATCACATTATTCTCCTGATCTCTAGAAAAAGAAAGTTTGTGGCGGCTAAGGACCTGCTGAACAACATTATTGGACGCATGACCTAGCTACTGTGCCACGTCGAAATGGTGGGCTTGAGTACTCCAAGCGCTTGCTTATTTGATGGAAAAGGCTCATGAGAATGGGGCTTCAAAGGGTAGAGGTTGTGCTCACGTCGGCCTTCGAGGAGTGTCGTCCTCGTCTCCTGGTCCTTGAGAAAAAATGAGTGGGGTGAAACTCTAGGTAAGCATTGTTACCACAAACAAGACGATTGACGGAAAGAAGGTTTTTGGTGGCATGAGGAACATGAAGAATGTTTTTCAGATGAATCTATGAATAGGAGAATGCAAAGAGTTGTGGCCAATATGATTAATTCTCATACCTAACCCAGATGCGGTGTGCACCTGATCTCCTCCGTGGTACTTGTCGCGAACGAACAGCTTCTCCAGCTCCCCGGTCACGTGATCTGTAGCTCCAGAGTCCATATACCAGTTTGTATCCACACCATAGGATATGGTGGCAGAGGCAGCACTCTTCTGTGGCGGTCCGGTCCAAGACGGATCGAAACGCTTGAAGCACTTGACAACGTAGTGCCCCTCCTTGCCACAGAGTTGGCAGATCGCACCCGGGATGAAGTTGCTCCCGCGGCCGCCTCCGCCACTGCGTCCACCCTTGAATCCTCCATGCGTGAAGCCCCCACGATTGCCACGACCACCGCCGCGACCACCTCCATTGGCGCCACCTCCACGGCCACCCTTGGTAGCCATGTTGGCAGAAGACTGAGCTCCTCCGCAGTGATACTCCATCCTCTGCTCAAAAGTCGTGAGCTGAGTAAACAGCTCCTGGATCGAGATCGGCTCCACCCTAGCCGCGATAGCCAACACGACCAGATTGAACTCCATGTCCAGCCTGGTCAGGATATAGGAGATCAACTCCTCATCTTCAAGCTTGCGCCCTGCTGACGCCATCTCGTCCGCCAAAGACTTCATCTTGGCAACGCACTCGGAGACGGTGGACGTCCCCTTGGATGCTGTGGCCAGAGCCATCCTGGTGGTGATGATCCGAGCGCGGGACTACGAGGCAAAGATCGCCTTGATCGCAGCCCACGCCTCTGAAGCAGTCTCAGCATGAGACACTTGCCCGAGGACCTCCTTCGACAGGTTCGACAGGAGGTAGTTGAGGACCTGCTGGTCCTTGGCCACCCAATCTTCATGCTCCAGGTTGGGGATGGCCGGATCGTCGGGCTTTGCACCTTGCTTCGGCGGCAGAAACTCATCTGGTGCCGCAGCATCAACTGCGATGAACCTCGCTAGCTTGGCGCCCTTGATTGCTGAGATGACTTGGGACTGCCACTGCTAAAAGTTGGCGCGAGTCAACTTCTCGCTCGGAGGACAGAAGCCGAGAGAGGGAACAGCAGGCAGCGCGGAGGAGGAAGCCATGGTGAAGCTTATGGACTAACCTAGCTCTGATTACCAAGTGAATTTAGATGGAATGGGATGCCTCAGCACCCGGTTGCGTGTTAATTATATAGCCCGTAGGGCTTGTACAACAAGATTACATCTTAACAAACTCTATCTCAACTACATGTGTATCTACCGTGACCACCTTGACTTACAAGCCAAGTTTACAACAGACTCAATAGATATCCTATCGTTTAACAGCATGTTGGGTAATGGCGCTTGATTGTCATGGTGGGGTCTCTGGATCCATTACTCCCTCCATTTCAAAATGTACATCATTTTAGCTTTTCTAGATACATAGATTTTGTTATGTATCCCGACATAATCCTATATTTAGATGCAAAACAAAATCCATATATCTAGAAAAATCAAAACAACCTACATTAGAACGGAGGGAGTTTTTTTTCTTCTGATTTTAGTTGTTTGGGTTTGTTTTACCATCAGACGCAAAAAGGGTGAGATGCCCACAGGATCACTGGTCCATATTGCCAAGGCTGCTGGGTGCTCCTCTGTTCATGACCTCCTTCAAAAGGGGCCAGAAGCTGTGGCTGCTGCAAAGGCACCGAGATGTACGTCACCAAAGGTACTTTTTTGTAGCAAGCTAGCACGTGGGAAATACCAGGCTGATTTCCAGTTAGAAACCATATATAAGCTGCAAAATCCAGATTCAGCATAGAAGTACAGAAAAGGAGTACTAGAGTGTTGTTACCCACACAAAGATCAAACTAAAAAATTATGCTGCAAAAATGTTAGAATATGGGTTCAATCACCTTAGGCCTCACTACAAATGTGAATCTCCAGTTTCTCCACCTATTGGAATCTTACTATCCGGCAATCATAGTTAGAAGACGCTATTGTTTTACTCTTAAATTCTATGCTCACTGTATCATGCAGATTGATCATTTTAGTTATATATGTTTGACTGAACCCACAAACGCTTCTGCCATTGTGTTCCAGGATGGAGGGCATGGAAATATGGTCACTGGTCTCGGTGCATTTCCTTTTGTTCCTACCAAGAAAAGGACGAAACGCTACTTAGTAAATAACAATTTTGTTGATGGGAAGTCACCTTTGCTGAGGGATGAGTGTTAGATTGATCTCCTCCCTCGTGGGCCCAACGGCCCATAGGGTTCTTAATCTCGCGCCTTGATCGGGGGCGTCCAACCCTAATATGGTTGGCGGAGCTTCCCGTTGCACCTGCGCTCCCTGTAGATCGGCTAGGGTTGTAGGTGGGGTCCGTGTGGCTGGCGGTGAACCTCGTGATGCGAGCCTGCGGCCCCACCTCCTTTTTATAGCGCAGAGCAACAGGGCCCGCCAACCATATTAGGGTTGGGCGCCCCCGATCAGGGCGCGAGATTAATGGCCCTATGGGCCGTTGGGCCCATGAGGGAGGAGATCAATCTAACATTCTCCCCCTTGATCTTATCACATACTTTTAACTTTATCATTTACACTTTATTCGTTCCATCACAGATTAGTACATAGAGCATGCTTCATCGTCACGACTCGATTGTCGATAGACAAAAACAGCTACAACATACTTCTCCATTTTGGAATAAATTCTTTTCCTTTTGGGCCACAACATAATCCAGGAATTATAGGCTTTCCCTTAAACCCATGCCGGCTAAGTGTTCTCTAAACACATTGGGTGGTAAGCCTTTCGTGAGCGGATCCCATGTCCTTTGTCCATATATGCTCGAGACTTATGGTCTTATCCCTGATTCTATCCTTCACAACATAAAACTTTACCTCAATTGATTTGGAAGCATTACTCGACTTGTTGTTGTGAGCAGTACATCTTTAGTGGTTTATTAATATAATCTACCACTTTCAAGTCGGGTACAAATTTCTTTAACCATATCACCTGTCCAATAGCATCATGACATGCTATAAACTCTGCATGCATCATCGATGATGCAACCAACTTTTGTTTGGAGATTCTCCACGAGATAGCTCCCCTAGCGAGAGTGAATATATATCCAGACGTGGATTTTCTATCATCTCTATCTCCCGCATAGTCTGCATCTGAATACCCTTTTATCTCTAGGCAATCAGACTTTCTGTATGTTAGCATGAAATGCTTTGTGCCTTGCGCATAACGCAATGCTTTCTTTACCATCTTCGAGTGCCCCATGCCTGGATTATCTTGATATCTACCGAGTACTCCGGTGATAAACGCTAAGTCAGGGCGAGTGCACACTTGTGCGTACTGTAAGCTTCCAACAGCTGAAGCATAAGGTACCGCTTTCATTTGATCGAGCTCATCTTTATTCTTGGGACATTGAAATTCTCCAAAACTATCGCCCTTTGCTATAGGAGCAGGTGATGCTTTACTCGCATGCATACTGTACTTCTTTAAAATCTTTTCCAGATATGCATTTTGCGATAATCCTAAAATCCCATTATTTCTATCTCGGTGAATTTCTATGCCTAAAACATATGAGGCTTCACCAAGATCTTTCATATCAAAGTTTGAGGACAGAAACTTCTTTGTTTCCCGCAGTAGACTAACATCATTACTAGCAAGCAAGATATCATCCACATACAAGATTAGGAAAATATATTTCCCATTCTTAAACTTTGCATAAACATAGTTGTCCTCTACATTAGGTTCAAACCCAAATCTTTTAATTGTATCATCAAACTTTAGATTCCATTGTCTGGATGCTTGCTTTAATCCATAAATGAATTTCTTTAGACGGCATCCTAAATGTTCTTTTCCTTCCATGACAAAACCTTTCGGTTGTTTCATGTAGATATTTTCTTCTAAATTACCATTTAGAAAAGCCGTCTTTACATCCATATGATGCAACTCCAAACCAAAGTGTGCTACTAATGCCATTATTATTCTGAAGGAATCTTTACATGAGACTGGAGAAAATGTCTCATTGTAATCTACTCCTTCTCTCTGGGTATAGCCTTTTGCCACAAGTCGTGCTTTATACTTTTCTATGTTCCCTCTAGAGTCACGTTTAATCTTGTAGACCCATTTACAGCCTACTGTTTTGGCTCCTTCGAGAATTTCCACTAAGTCCCAAACATCGTTGGAACTCATCGATTTTATCTCATCTTCCATGGCCTCCAACCACTTCGATGAGTCAGCACTTCTCATGGCCTCTTCATATGAAGCGGGATCACCCTCCATATGAGCAACTTTTGTATTATAGACTTTATAATCACTGGGAATTGCCGATCTTTTAACTCTTTGAGACCTTCGAGGGGCCTCTTCTGTTTGCACACTCGGTGCCTCAACATCTGTTGGCACATCATCATGAGGTGGCTGCTACATCTCTTCCTCATGTGCAACAGTGGGTTCAATCGAATCCTGAAGGACAGGCTCCGGATCTTCACTCAATGTTGCCATGGGTTGAGTTACAACAGGTGCTTGCACCACAGCCTCAGGGACTGTCGGTGCAAGTACAACAGGTAGTGAGAAATATGGCTCTTGGATCATCGGATTCGGTGCGTACGCCCGCTTCTCCTCAAGATCAATTTTCCGCATTGCCGTGCTCCCCCTCATCATTTCATCCTCTAAGAAAATAGCATGTCTTGTTTCTACAAACTTTGTATATCTATCTGGACAGTAGAAATGAAAACCTTTTGACTTTTCAGGATACCCAATGAAGTAGCAACTGACTGTTTTGGAATCTAACTTTCCAATATTTGGGTTAAATACTTTGGCCTCAGCTGGGCTCCCCCAGACACACAAGTGGTGTAGAGAGGGTACTCTTCCTGTCCACAGCTCGTACGGTGTTTTGGGCACCGATTTGCTTGGTACACTATTGAAAATGTGAATAGCGGTTTTTAACGCCTCCATCCACAATCCCAATGGCAAGATGGAGTAACTCATCATATTGCGCACCATATCCATCAGTGTACGGTTGCGCCTCTCAGCTACTTCATTTTGCTGAGGCTCGCCCGGCATTGAATACTGGGCGACTATGCCATTTTCCTGTAGGAACTTTGCAAAAGGTCCAAGAACTTGGCCAAATGAGGTGTGCCGACCGTAGTACTCCCCTCCACGGTCAGATCTTACTATTTTAATTCTTTTATCAAGTTGATTTTCAACTTCAACTTTGAATATTTTAAATTTATCCAGCGCTTCCGATCTTTCTTTAATTGGATAAATATAATCATAATGGGAGTAATCATCTGTGAATGTTATGAACGAGTCATAGCCATCCACGCTTTTCACAGGAAACGGTCCACAAATATCAGTGTGGATTATCTCTAAAGTCCCTGTGCTGCGTTTTGCACCTTTTTTAATTTGCTTTACATACTTTCCTTTAGCGTAATCTACGCATTGCTCTAAGTCAGAGAACTCTAACGGAGGAAGAATTTCATTTTTAACGAGGCTCTCTATTCTCCCCCTCGAAATATGGCCTAAACGACAGTGCCATAATTTCGACGAAATATCATGAGTTCTCTTTCTTTTCTTTTGAATGTTCTCTGACCCGGAAACATTCACATCATTCACATTCACATCACATAATGAATTAACTTTTTCACATAAGGATAACAAATAAAGCTCATCATGAAGGTAAGCAATACCAACACAAGCATTATTACACCGAATGGCACAACGGCCATGTCCAAATAGACATTCAAAACCATCTTTGTCCAAACGTGAAATACTAATCAAGTTTCTGTTTAATGAAGGAACATAAAGAACATCTCTAAGCAAAAGTGTAAAACCATCAACTAGCTCCAGAGAGACATCGCCAACAGCTTCAACTTCTGCTTGGACTCTATTTGCAACTTCAATGCATCTTTCTTTTCTTTCCGTGCTCCGGGTCGAATGGAACCCCTGTAAAGAATTTGCAACATGAACAGTTGCACCCGAGTCAATCCACCAAGTAGATTTAGAAAACTGTGTATACAAGGATTCATTTACAAAAGAAACAACGTTCTTACCGTTCCTTGCCATGATGGACTTTAGAAAATCAGGACATTCTTTCTTGTAATGTCCCTTCTTCTTGCAGTGGAGGCACTGATCCCTCTCTACTGGAAGAAAGCTCTTCTGAGGCTGACGCTGCTGTTGCATGGGACCTTTACCATGTGCTTTGAAGAAGAGCCTTGATGGAAGTTCTTTTTCTTCACAAGGTTCAAAGAACCTCCATTGTTGGACTTAATCCTTTCCTCTTCCTGCACGCACATGGCTATAGTCTTTTCCAGATCCCACTGCTCTGGATGAATGTTGTAGTTGACAACAAAAGTGTCAAACACCTTTGGCAGAGAAGCCATAACCAGATGAACAAGGAGCTTGGGCTTAATTTCCAGATCCGCATCCAGTGGCTTTAGCTTCGATGCCTGGTTGCTCATCCTAAGGATGTGCTCCCTTATACCTTTTCCATTGCCTGTATACTTTTCATTCACCAGCTGCCTCAACATCATGGTGGCATATGTCTTTGAAGAGCTAGTAAACTGACTCTTTATCCTGTCAAGTAACTCTGTGGCAGAGCTACAACCATCAACTGAGCTCAAAAGAGAGGGCTCAATTGTGTTCTCTATGAAAGACATGCACTTTTTGTTTGCCGAGGTCCACTTTTTGTTGTTGATGGACCACGAAAACTCTAAAGAGGAATAATCCTCTTCTTTCTTTTTCCATGCAGCATCATCATCTTTATCATCTCTTTGTGGCTTTGGTGGCTGAGCCGGCCGTGGTTCCTTCAGCACCCAGTCAATCTCAGCATAGACAAAAGCCAGATTCACTTTTCTGCTCCATTCCTTGTGATTCTCAGCATTGAGGACAGAAACAGAGGTGATGGAGTTCATCAAGTTGAACCCTCCTGAAAACCATAATAAGTGAGATCCACAATGACAATTGTATGCATTAATCCAACGTTGGTCAAAATTAAAACATACAACTGTCTATGTGGCGTTGGAGTTCATCAACGCTGAGATTTTCCATGCAGCATCATCATCTTTATCATCTCTTTGTGGCTTTGGTGGCTGAGCCGGCCGTGGTTCCTTCAGCACCCAGTCAATCTCAGCATAGACAAAAGCCAGATTCACTTTTCTGCTCCATTCCTTGTGATTCTCAGCATTGAGGACAGAAACAGAGGTGATGGAGTTCATCAAGTTGAACCCTCCTGAAAACCATAATAAGTGAGATCCACAATAACAATTGTATGCATTAATCCAACGTTGGTCAAAATTAAAACATACAACTGTCTATGTAATTAAATCTATATCACCGTTGGACAGATAATAAAAATAAATGCACATAAACAATCTTTTTAATCATGATGATATTATTAACAACGTTGGTCAGTAAATAACAACTTCATAATTAACAGAAAAATTTCTTTAACATACTCCCTTTTTAAATTTAATTTTCCCGTTGGTTCCAATTAAATTTAAACAATAAGCATTGCTTTAAATAATCACAGCGGAAAACATGAATAAAATTCATGAAAAAACTTTCTATTCAGAAGCAATATCACTTTTTTTACTTTACTTTTATCTAAACAAAATTGTCCCATTGGTTCAAAATTAAATAGATATAGCAACTATACAAATATTATGAAATAAATGCTTCTGAAAAATAATAAAAAGAATAAAACGAAAACCACTGTGCAGCCCGTGGGAGAAAAACACGGCCCACAGCCGGCCTCCCCACGTCTGCCTGGGCCCTAGGCCCAAAAACCGACGGCAGGGCCGCCGAAGCAACCCGCGCGCGTCGCCCGCATGGGCCAAAAGTGGCCCGTCCGGTCGTTGGCCATCCAGAGCCGTCGATCGGCTCGGATCCGTATCCGACGGCCAGCCGCGCTCCTCGCCGCAAACAAAAAGGAGGTGGGGGCCGCAGGCTCGCGTCACGAGGTTCGCCGCCAGTCACACGGATCCCACCTACAACCCTAGCCGATCTACAGGGAGCGCAGGTGCAACGGGAAGCTCCGCCGCTGCCACTGCACTGCCCGACGCTGCCTAGAGCAGATCTTCATCAACAGAACCCGCGATGGCCTCAAGCTCCCCCACGCCGGCCATGACCGGTGAAGGTACCGACCCTCTCCTTCCTCTTTGTCCCCTCTCTCTCGGTGCACACACACATGTTTTACACTGAGAAAGTTATCTACCCGATTAGATGTGCGTCTAGTAGATCCTAGGTCGTAGATCTATCAATGAGAGCCCTAATGCTCTTAAGTCTTAACAACATCGTGCAACCCAATGGTCCTCCAACAGCTAACATTTCTGGTGCACAGCTAGCTTGCAGATGAAGACATCACTATGGGTGCAAATCTCTTAATATTTCTCTGAGGTCGAAGATGAACTCCTTTTCACAGTATGACGGTGCATGCCTTCCATTGTTTATTAGAAACATCTTCCTAGATTTGTGCGTGTTTATATTTGGATAACGGATGATTGGGTCGATACCATGGTGTGTCGTCTTTCAGATAATACTAAACTGTTTCTATATACAACTTTTGCGATTGCATCTTTTACTGGCATATATGCGTTGCAACCAGAGAAAACATTGCTCGCTCCTCTATTATCTGTCCCGGCCACACCATCACTCTGCCACCCCTGCAACTCCAGACCTTGCCAACGCGCCCGCGACACCCCAATCTCGCTCACCGCCATATGTGCCTCCCCAAACCTCACCACGTGTCATCTGCTAGACCGTGCCTTCCCCGACCACACTATTGTTCTCATTGCTCACACGCCACCCCAATCTAGTCTGTTGTTGTCCGCGCCTCCCCAGTCTCGCCATCATCCACCCCGGCGGCCGTGCGATCATCCTTGCCTTCCCAGTCTCACCATTGCGTCCGCAGCACCCAACCTTGCCTCCTATCATCCGTCCCGATTGTGATGTCACCTCAACGCCCCCGCACCTTCCCAAACTAGCTGTTGTAATCAATGGCTCGTGTAGAGCTAATAATAACCTCTTGGCACTTGCAAAAAAAAAAGCGTCTTGACTAAGACTTGGCATTGTACTTGTAGTTAGTCTAGTACTGTAAACAATCATATTGAGCTACTAGCCCGGCCGCTAGACCAGCTAGCTGACCCAACGCCCGTTCGGTAGTAATAACGCGCGGGCAATCCAGTCCACGCTCTCCCAGCTATCAGTAGCCTATCCATGAAAAAACAAAAGGCTACTAGGGTGCGGTACGGTGCATCCTCCTAGCTAGTTCTTCGCTGCCTCTGTAAGCGGGTGCATCGTCCATTCGTCCATCCGGGGGAGATATTGACTTCCGATGCTATATAAACTTTGCCTGGCCGCGCATTATATTGCTGCATAACACAAGAAGAAAAATCTAGCTAACTTGCTAGCCGGAAGCTAAAATGGCAGACTTGGAAGCAGGACGGCAGCAGGGCGCCGCCGGTCATCAGCCGACAGACAGCGACGAGAGAGATAAGCAAGTACTATTAAGCCTTTTATGTATACTAGGATTGTGCCCGTGCGTTGCTACGGTTTTTTATACCAAATATTTACTGCTATAAACTGAAAGACATGCAAAATAAATAAGGATTGTTGGGTCGAGGTTTCATTTCTTGCTGGGATATTTTTGAAAAGTGGTCTGAGACCCTCAGTGGAGGAGGCTACGTTGCTAACAAATTACTATCATAAAGTATTACTGATGCCTGAAGGTATTGCCGTCATCATCATTTCTATAAACATATCCCATCCTCCGATAAACAGAGGTTGCATTATACATGCCACGCTATTGTGAGATCAGTAATTACACTGATGCTTCCTAATGTAACTCATAACTAAGATGCTATTTTGATTGACAATTTTTCTCTACAATGGCGTATCAAATAATCTAACCTGCCTAAAATATGCAGCCCTCCAAGACCTTAAAAAAATTCAACATCCACCATGATGCATCCATGTCACGATGTTTATCTTCCAACTGCAAGGACTGAAAAATAGGAAGAAAAAGGGGCAGAGCGCAGAATTGCACATAAAGCCTAGCAAGGTTGATTGTTAGAGGATCAGCGATGGTGGGAAGCTGCTGATTTGGTTGTACTGCAACCTGTGCTGTTTGACTTCCACTTCACAAAAGATAAGTCCTCTGCTGGTGCCTGCTTACTTGAGGCAACACCTGAAATTGAGCTCATAATGTGTAAAGTTGCTAAGACCACTAAACGAATTGTTCGGCAGGGTCATATTGCCTAACCATGGTGGGTTATTGTCATTTAACAAAATGAATAATGTGTTATATACATATTGCAGGCCAACAAAATAAGACTTGCTCAATTTTTTTTAAAGACTTGCTCAAATTTCAACTTCCATATCACATAATTAGCGACCAACTTTATGTTAGCAACAGGAAAGTCCAAGGCCAACATTGATCGAATTTCTTGACAATATTGCATGTTCGAGTTAGCAGTCCATTCCATCAACACCTAACATCTTCTATTTATCGAGCATCTCATACTTAACAGTAAGAAATTGAAATGCCACAAGAAAATATAGTACTTCCAGTCAATTGGAGATAAGTAGTATGTGCGTACTATATTACCTTTATTTTAAATAGTACCAAATATATATGATACAATTCACAAATATTTAATAAAATTATATAGTATGAAACATCAAGAAATCATAATATTTAATTAAATACATCATGCAAAGACATGTATTTCTTAATTTAAAACTTTATATGAAAAGAACGACTTAAGTTGCTAGAAAAAATATTAAATCAAATACAAGCTACAGCCAACAAAAAATCATATTGTTATGTTCTATATTGCCATATGTCATGGGCAGTTAGGGGCCTCGTGGGCCAGATAGGCGAGCCCATTAGGGTTAGATTAGAGATAAGGTTAGATCCTTTCTTAGGGATTAAGTTAGCCTCTCTATATAAGGAGAGGACTTGTACTAGTTGAGGTAAGCAATGAGAATTATCTATTAGGGTTAGCCCTTTTATCCCTGCCCGTGTGGTTCGGCTGCCGCCGTCGGCGAGGTCGGGCTGCTAGGGTTCAGGGTCATCCAGAGTTGGTACATAACAACTTGGTATCAGAGGTAGCAGCAGCTCGAGGACGAGCTGCTCAAAGAAGGAGGGAGTAATGTCATGGGCGGTTAGGGCCTCATGGGCCGGATAGGTGAGCCCATTAGGGTTAGATTAGAGATAAGGTTAGATCCTTTCTTAGGAATTAAGTTAGCCTCTCTATATAAGGAGAGGACTTGTACTAGTTGAGGTAAGCAATGAGAATTATCTATTAGGGTTAGCCCTTTTATCCCTGCCCGTGTGGTCCGGCTGCCGCCGTCGGCGAGGTCGGGCTGCTAGGGTTCAGGGTCATCCAGAGTTGGTACATAACAAATGTCATGGGCAGTTAGGAGCCTCGTGGGCCAGATAGGCGAGCCCATTAGGGTTAGATTAGAGATAAGATTAGATCCTTTCTTAGGGATTAAGTTAGCCTCTCTATATAAGGAGAGGACTTGTACTAGTTGAGGTAAGCAATGAGAATTATCTATTAGGGTTAGCCCTTTTTATCCCTGCCCGTGTGGTCCGGCCGCCGCCATCGGCGAGGTCGGGCTGCTAGGGTTCAGGGTCATCCAGAGTTGATCCATAACAACTTGGTATCAGTTTGCTTTGGTTTCGTGTCCAATCCATGGCTTCTGCTGCGGAGGAGGCCCGGTTCGCCTACTGGTAGTTGCGGGAGCGGGAACACATCTGCGCCCTCCTGGACGCCCGGGCGAGGCGGCGAGAGGTGCGACAGGCGGCGGCGGTGCGCCTACAGGCTGCTGCCCGCGGTCTCCTGACGCGGCGGCTGCGGGAGTATCGCCAGCAGTTGCGGGATCGGGACCGCATCAACGCCCGCCTGGACGCCTGGGTGAGGCGGCGAGAAGCGGCGGCTGCGGTGCACCTCCAGGCTGCAGTGCGCAGCTTCCTCGCACGCCGGCGGCTGCAGGAGATGCGCCGACGAGCGTGTACCCTACGCCAGGGCCAGCAGAGGGCGGCGGCACAACGGCAGGCGGTGGTTCGACTCCAGGCGGCTGCGCGCGGCCTCCTCACGCGGCGACAGGCAAGGACAGCGGCGCTGCGTCTGCGGGCGGCGGCGCGGGACCTCCTCGCTCGGCCCCGGCCGTCGCGGGACTTGCTGGGCGCGGTTCCTGCCGTCGCCCGGGTAGAGGAGGTGGCGGCGTGGATCGAGATTCCGCCGACGGTCGTTGCTTCTTCGCAGCGGACGGCGTTGTCTGCATCGCGCGCTTCCGCCCGGGCTGTCTGCTGTCAGCCTCGCCAGCGGCCAGACGCTGCTACTTCGCGCCACCGGCCGTTACGCGGCCGTCTCCCAGGGCGACCATGGCGTCGACAACAGCCACGTTGCGACATCCGCGGCCTGCAACCAGGTCGCGCACGGTGCCGGCAGGCGCGGGGCTGTCAACAAGGTTGGCCGCCGAGAGGCTGCCGACGCTGGCCTCCGTGTCGATCTGTTCCCTATCAACATGGCCGGGGACGTCGCATCTCGCAGGGGTGGCCACCAGCGACTGCGAGATTTGCGGCGGTGGCTGTTGCGGCCGCAACACTCAGGATGCTATGGCATTCCTCTGATCCAGTCGCAGAAGCAGTTCCGAAGGCCGTATGGGCTGGAATGGTGGGCTGTATCCGCTTCGTTTCAGCCCAGTTGCGATAGTTTGGGATCCAGGAGGATATCGTTATGCAGTTGGACTTTGGGCCTTTGTTCCTCATGCGCTCGGTGCTATTTTCACATCCGCAGTGATGTTATTTAGTGATTTACTTTTAGTTCAAAATAAAATAAAGCCGAGATGTAAAAGGCTTAATTTAGGTGCTAGGTTTGTGTTGAGTCGAGTCCAGTCATCTCTAAGCAGCAGCTCGAGGACGAGCTGCTCAAAAAAGGAGGGAGTAATGTCATGGGCAGTTAGGGGCCTCGTGGGCCAGATAGGCGAGCCCATTAGGGTTAGATTAGAGATAAGGTTAGATCCTTTCTTAGGGATTAAGTTAGCCTCTCTATATAAGGAGAGGACTTGTACTAGTTGAGGTAAGCAATGAGAATTATCTATTAGGGTTAGCCCTTTTTATCCCTGCCCGTGTGGTCCGGCCGCCGCCATCGGCGAGGTCGGGCTGCTAGGGTTCAGGGTCATCCAGAGTTGGTCCATAACACCATATGTATATAAATTGTAGAGTGCAAAGAAATACTAATTTCCCTTTCAAAGAGTGTGTCTCCTCGGTCACAAAGAGAATACATGAGAAAAATATAGTTACAAGAAGACCAAATATAGCGGTTTACTTTATACAGTTTACTTTATAAACAAGAACAGCAGAAACTGTGGAATCGGATTCTAAAAATATAGAGCTCATCTCTGCTGCTAATTCATGTGGGGCATAGTGAATTGTGGTGACACACTCTTCATGAGATATGTCAAATGCAATGCTTGAACTTTAGGCAACAAATATTAACGTAATATTTCAGATGCAATGTCCCATTCATCAAGTGTGTCAAAATATTCAGATTATCAAGTTCAAGATGCTGGAGATGCTTATTGCAGGCACGAAGCTGCCTTGGTAGACTATTCTCTACGATGAGTAGATTGTCTGGTGCTCAGTAGTCAGTACTAAGTTTCCTAACATGTTAAAACACCAGCTGTGCAGTTGGCATAACAGATCTGTTTAGTAAGGCAGCGGAAACACTGTGAGTGTTGTGCAACGTTACCTGTTTAATATGATCAACGGTAGCGACTTGAGCAGTCCTGGGGTCCAGATAATTGTTCTTGTCAAGCTCCCCATATGTTGTGATGATTATCTGTAGGCATATGCCATGGATTTGAATATAAATGTTTCACCAGCAAGCATAAAGGCATTATACCCAACTTTCATTTGGCAGGGACCATTGCAACACAAAATGCCCCTACTTATCATGTTATCAGAGAGAGGGATCTGCCGAAATGTTCAAAGCTCTGTAAACAACAACTATGCAGTCCTCAGGTGCTCTGAATCTAAAAGGCATAGCAATGACTGATGCAAAGGCAGGATTCCTACGACTTAATTAATTACTGGTAATTTAAAACTGGCGATGCCTTCGCAAATATAGCCTTCAGTTTCCAAATTCATAACCGCTGCGCACATATATGAATATAGGAAATGCCAAAACGAATCAGGAGAGAGAGGTGCTCACGTCGCCGCTGCGGTCGGGGAGCTCGAGGGACACGAGGTGGGCCTTGTTGTGCTCCGGGAAGGCCTCCGCGGCGGCGGCCTCGTACACCGCGTCGTCCCCCAGGCCCCCTTGGGCTGCTGCTCGTGCCCCGGGGTCGTCCACCGCCCGGCCCCCTCGCCGCCCCGCGCAGCCGCGCCCGCAGCATCCCACCCACCGCCGAGGAGATAGCCCGCATCGAGCCCCGGTTGGGTGCGCGTCTAGATCGGAGAGGGGAAAGAGGTCGTCGATTTGGGTGCTCGTCTGCTCGAGCTGGGAGGTTGCGCTTCGAGCCGGTGTGACTGGGCTGGGATCTGGAATTCACAAGGAGGATCTGGAATCGGTGGCGGCGGAGCTCCTTTTGGTACCGTGATGCCAGGCGGCCTGCGTGAGCATGCGAGTGAGGAACCTGCCGCGCGTCGCATCGCCCGAGCAGTGGTGGAGATCGAGCGCTGAGCGACCACTGCGGGGAAGCTGCGGACAACCAGGCGGCGGAGCTCCATGCGGCGCGAGCGGCGAGGGGAGGGGGAGGCCTAACCTCCAGGTGGCGTCGGGGAGGTGGGGATGGTGCGGACCCACATGTCGGCGCGGTGGTTCTGCCGGCAGAACGCCGAGGGGGCAGAACCACGGCGTGGAGCGTTACCCATACGCGTTTTTTAGGGGTAGAGATATGTTTCATTTTATGTTACTCATTAGAGGGTTCATATATGTAGCTACGGCGCTCTATTGTTGATGATTCGAAAGTATTCATACTACACTCACCTGCCAAGTTGTAATAAATTGATCATCTTCTAAGTTGAATCAATTTGCACCTATCTGACAATTTATTGTAACAAATTGAGCATATTATTTTATAAGTTGTCAGAACTATTTGCATCCACTTAACAAATTGATTTATGGTGGATTGCTCGGTACAATTTACTTCTTTTTTACCATTGTTGTATGTTGTAAGAAGGTCAGTACTACACTATCAATATCGCAATGCAAACACAAAGATAGTTCTAATGAAAAATTAATTGTAGTTTCTATGTTCATTAATTACTTTGACAACTTAAGAGGAGCTCCAATAGTTTGCTATCTAATTTTGGCAAAACATGAAAAAAATAATCTCAACAGTTTGGCAAAACAACTTAGCATCAATAGCAACTTGACATCTCTTACCTCGCCGCGCGGATATATGCGCCCAGCTATCCGCGACGCATTCTTCCGTAACACAAGAGGTGGAAGGGTATAAAAATAATTTTGTTTTTTTCTCAGGGTTCCTGATTTAAGTTTTAAGAGGTGGAAGGGTAGAAACATATTTTGTTTCTCTCTCAGGGTTCCTGATGTAAGTTAAATCTAGATTTAGCAAGTGAATTATACTAAATTGTTGGAGATCTTTTTTTACTTGGCATATCTTTTTAGAAGTTAGCAAAACACCAGATTTGCCAAGTAAAATTTGGCAAACTCTTGAAGATGCTCTAACATCTTGTTGATGTGGCAAAGGAATTAAGAGAAAAAAGAGTAAAAAAAAACCATTTCTTACTTACGAAACCAAGTGGACCCTCGCAACAAAAAAAAAAATTACACGACCACTCGACTCAACCGTTTCTTCCGTAAGGAGAAAATCACACGACCGCCCGTAGGGAGACCCCGCTCGTTTCTTGCGGTCTCCTTCTAGATCCATTGCGCCGCCGCACAGATGGCCCTAGCTCCCGCTCCCGCCTCCGATTTCTTCTCTCGCGCCCTCGCTCCCGCCGCCTCCCCACCCTCCGCGCGCGCTCCTCTTCGCTGTCGCGGAAAATGACGGGTGACAGTCGGGCGGCGGCTGTGCGCGGGAAAAACGAGCGGCGACGCAGTTCTGCTCGACGCGGTAGCAAGGCTGGCGGTGGCGTGGTAGCACACGGAGAGGTCAAGGATGGCAAAGCGGCGGGGACATGGCGGCCAGAGAGAGACGGTAGCGGCGCACGCAGGTCAGCAGACTTGTAGGCTGCTTGCTGTGCCCCTGTTCTTTCCTCTTTCTTCTTCATTTTTCACTCAATCTCAATCCTCCTTTCCCCAATATCCCAATCCAAATCCTGCTAGTTTCTTTGACAAATCTTGTAGAAGAACCAATGAACTCCATCTTATTGATTTGGAGTTTCCCCATTCGAGCAACCAACCCACGAAATCAACTCCAAAACTCGACCCCATGCACTGACTCGCGAGCTGAATGGCTCTTAGCCATTCAGTTCGTCAGTAAACTCCCGAAACAGTGATACATTGCAAACTTTGAGTGGGTTTTTTTTAATAGAAATCTCCATACAACTTTCTCCTAGAATCAAGCTCCAGTTCAGCTTTTCAACAGCTTTAGACTTGACAAATTTTCAGTATGTTAGTTTGGCCAACTGTTATAGAAACAGTACGTAGACTTCAGTTTTGTAGAAATAGCTGCCACACTTGATCTACTTTTTTTGTTGCATTTAAGTTATCTTTTATGTGCAAACTGTTATAGAAACTATGAGTTAAGAAAGCATATAGCTACTATACATGCACTTATATCAGGTTATTATTAGCTGAATTCTAGCAAGAGGTAATCTATATAACCTATATAAATGCACCCCACTAAACATCATAACTTTATTTCCCTCAACATGCAACTTGTCTACATTAGCGTCACATCACCATTCACTAGGGTCATTTACTTATGTCTCATACTGATTTTCTATGACTACTTTAAGAGTACCACACTACAAAATTCAGTAAAATACATGTAGAATCAATAATTTAAGAGTAGTTCTTTTCAATAAAATGAACATATTTTCATGTATAATATCGTTTGCAAAAGAATCTGCCAATCACCTTAGTTTTCTACATTCAAAGTTCATCTTAAAATTTTGCTTAAGAAATTCTCGCAGCAACGTGTGGGGTATCACCTAGTTAAGAATCATAAATTGCACCCTATGCCATCTCCTATTAGTATCCAATTGACAAATGGACGCTAAAATATACTAATTTGTTTTTTTGCATAAAGTGAAATTCTCAACGAAGATGGACCCTATCAGTATACCTTGATATAAAAGAGACATTGCACAAATTGAATATTGTTTTCCACTTGGCACATAACTAAGCTATAAGTTTTTTTAAGATCTCTCTTGGCGTTTTGCAGTTCAGACACAGATATATATCTCACACCTCTCGTAGACTTGGAAGCAGGAGGGCAGCAGGACGCCAGGCAAGTATTAAGCCTTTTTATGTATATATGTTTCATTTTATGTTACTACGATGCTCTTCTGTTCAAGGAACCACACCCATACTAGCGGCACTCACCTGCGAAGTTGTAATAAATTGATCATCTTTTGTGTCGTTGCATCAATCTACACCCACCTGACAAGTTACTATAACAATTAAGTTCAGCATATCATTTTACAAGTTTTTAAACCAATTTGTAACCATATGATAAGTTGTTGTATGGTGGGTATAATTTAATATTTTTACTATTGTTCTATGTTGTAAGAAGTTCAACCCAACTATCAATATCATATCGCAATGAAAACATAAGAAATCATAAAGCTGCTGTACATTCACGGCACATATATCAGGTTATTAGCTGAATTACAACAAGAGATAAAGTGCACTCTATCTATGCCAGCTCCTATATTAGTATCCCATTAACAAAAGGACGCTGAAATATCCTGATTCATTTCTAATTTCAAATATGGATATTGATATTTGGTTGCATAAAGTGAAAGTCTTAACGAAGATGGACATCTATGAGTACCATGATATGAAAGCGACATCTAACACAAACACTTTAATTTGCACAAATTGAACATTTTCCCCCACTTTGCACAGAACTGAGCCAGTGGCGTAGCCAGGAAAAAAAACTAGCTGGGGCGAACTTCTAATGACCGGATAAATTGAAATCAAGCACATTGCAATTCCTATCGTATTAATTCATCCATATATTATAATCACACAATTTTAGAGTTTACATATTACCTCAAATTTGAATAATAAATTAATAATTCTTGCACTAAGCCACAACGCACCATACATGGTAAAATGCAAAAATAATAATAAGAAATAGATGAACTCCTAGTCTTGATTCCGCCGGAGGCAACCAGGGTGTGGCAGATGGGCCTGGTTTGGGCTGATGGAAAGTGGGCCGGAAGAGGTAACAATTAATTAACAAAGGCCGAAGGCCCAGTTGGCCGGTTCTTCTACCTCCGACCTCCGTCCGTCAGAACCAGCAACAAAGGGCGCCGCCGGCGCTGATGCAGTGCTGCCGGACTTCAAAATCTCGTCGGAGAAGGGGAGCTACTTGTGCAATCTCAACTTCAGCTGGGGCGGCTGCCCCAGCTTGTCCCAACATAGATCCGCCCCTGAACTGAGCTATAAGTTTTTCTTTAAGATCTCTCTTGGTGCCATTTTGGAGTTCAATCACAGATCTCACACCTTTCGTAAACTGGTCTGACACAATTGAAAACTAAGCTCACACAAAACAAATAAATGCAGATTTAACATATGCATCTCTCACATGAGACTGGAGCTTAGCTTAAAACATTACATATCTCATATACACACGTCTCTCACAGGAACAAGTTCAGCAGTTCTGGCATGCACTACAAGTTAAATAGTTAGCCATTACAGAATCACAGAAAAGAAATAATATCACCCCACAAGGTCCAAGAGAGCAAATAAGTTCACCAATACATCAAGTTCCAAGAGAATTAGATTGTGTCCGTCACGAATAATAGATTTTTGAATAGTGGTAAAACGACAAAGATATACCAATAACACATTTATTTTTATTATTTCCTTTTTAGATGAAGTTACACTTGAAAAATTAAAATTAATATTTTCAAGATTAATTCAAAGGAAAAGGTGTATTTTTCACCCCTATAGTTCACCCCTCATGTTTTAATTGGTGTAAATCAATCCCTTAACTAATTATATATCGATGCACTGACCCTCCCCACCTCAGCTCAATAATAGTTTAGTGTCATATAATGGTAGTTTATGCCATGTAATTATCTAACTAATCAATAATGTCGAGTCGAAGATATAAAGATCACAAATGATTTTAAGTAAATCCTTTAAATTGGCTACCTCATATTTTTATCGAGAAACATCAAACTGTTATAGCGATTGACTCAACATAAGACATCTCTTGCAGTCCCCATTTTCACAATCCAACTACCACCATATTAGGAAGGTTGATAAGAAAATAGTAATTAATCCAGCATCCTTTTATATTTTCATTTTCCCAATAATTATTGGAACAACCCAATAATTTACCTCAACTCTCCCTAAATAAAGGAGGAGTTGTGATTCTCCCAATGTGGTAGTTGCATTGGGATGACATTATTAGGAGACTGCAAAAGCAACTTTTCCAATAGCGGCGAAAGTGATATTAGGATATTCCTATTAACTAGTTATTGGAAAATATTTATTGGGGGACTACTAGAGATGCTCTAAGACATGGCTAAGTAGTAATCAGCAAAATCATTACTTGACATAAGCCACTGCTATGATACTGAACCATTGTTAATTAAGGTGTCGATGATAAATTCGTCAATTTAGTTAGCTAATATAAGGTTTTGATTTGGACTAAATGAAATATGAGGAATGAATATCACACTTTCATACTCCCTCCATTCTCCTTTGATAGGGTTATTTGCAAAACCAAAATTTTCTCTTTTGATAGTCTCATTTGAGTTGCCACCTCGTATTTGAAATATATGACTGTTTGATTCCCGTGCAGAATAACTCTTTTAGAAATATAATCGGTGCATGTATGTGATTACATAAATACCGAGGTGAATGTATATGATGACGAGGTAAAAATAATGGCATGATTTATGAGATGATATAGAGCTACATGTGAGTTCCATTAGCCCACTTTTGATATAGAGTTACACAAATTTTTATTTCCACAAAATAATTTTATTTTCATAATCAATTTGTACATTTATATTATTTAAATTCCCTGATTATTTATTTTTTTCTTACCAAAAATTACCCAACTTCCATAAAGTATCACTTTTTAAATTAAATCAAATATTATAACAAAGTAAAAGGAATCAAAAAATGTAAACATATAATCTTACTTCATATATATTTTAATAAAACAAACTTTTAATTTTAAATTCAAATTCACTAAATACTACATAAATGCAAAAAAGAAATGTAAATGCTCATATTAACATATTTTTTATTTCGAAAAGTTTTGGACTTAAGAAAAACTAACGTATAAACATTGCCTAATGTTTCTAAATTCAAATTATAGAAAGTATAATTCTTTTATCGCTAAAATATTATTCCCTCCATTCTCTTATGATAGGACTATTTCACTTTGGCACAATGATAAGAAGAATGAACTCCACTTATCATCTCATAAATCATGCCATTATTTTTACCTCGTCATCATATACATTCACCTCGGTATTCAAATTATAAAAGTTTTGATATCCGAAAAATAATGTTATGTCCACATCCAAGTTTAAGTATACATGCCTACTTTGAATCTGAAATAAAAGAGCAGGATATCTGAAAAAATTTCGTATGTCGACTAGTATCGTTGATGGAATACATTTGTCCTGTTTTACCCCTATCCATGGGGAAGGGCATATGAGGTTTTCCAACAATGACAACTTCACATGTACTACTGTTCTCTATCTTTGGATTAATTATAGTGCATATGCTTATTTTCTTTTAAATCAAGAAGACCTCTTTTACGGTATACAATACTAGTTAGACTATACTAGTGTTTGAAAAGGATTAATATAAAAACATCCAATGATTAAGATTGTATATTACTAAAAACTTCACATGTGGTATGGTTAGTATACATGAGTAGTATAAATAGTATAAGTTTATCATTAAAAAGGAAGGGAAATGGCATCACTATATTTTTTTTGGCACTAGCATAAATTCTACAAGATCATTTCATTTGGAATCTCACTTTACCATGATAATGAACAATTGTTCTTCTCTATACTATATACCACAAAGTAGTATTGTGTAAAGAGGTCAAGAAAGAGAGGATAAACTATAACTCATTTTACTTAGAAACCATCACATATATAATTTTTACAGTATGAACTATATATTTTGGTTAATAACATGGACTATGGTAAGCAAATTAAACCATCCTTAACTCCGCTCCTAGACACTGGACCTCAATAATAAACTATAGCTATCTCTTGAGAGCAGTCTAGGGAATGAGATCATGGCGCTTCACCAAGCAGTGTGGCGGCGTGCTAAACATGCTGAGTTTGAAAATTTGAGTTTGATGTCGACCGCTGGTTTATTAGCGCATAAGGCCGACATCAACGGCATGCCTCCGCTATATCTTGCTGTCTACTTGGGATATATCGACACCGTTGAGCATCTGATAGATACCTTTGGTGCGAAAGGTCTCCTGTCCTATGCTGGACCAAATGGACAAAATGTGCTACATGTTGCAGCTCTTCGGAGTAAAGGTAAAATACAACTTTCATCTTTATATTAGGATAAAAAATTAAAAATGACTTCATTAGTTTACATGAATTTGAATTGGCGGGGGCATGTACGGTGAACATTGAACACGATCTATATATAGTGCCTTACAATGATGTTAACAAAAAAATGACCCAGATTTTATAGCCTTCGATGAATACCACGCCTACACACATGCTGAAAATCATATGATGATAGCCTTCAGATCAATGCCCACATGATCGAGGTGAGACGGATTAATCAACCTCGATAGTTCTCTCGTTAAAAAGGGCGGCCTAGTGCAAGTGGTAGTGCTTGCCGCCTGTGAACCGAGAGGTCACAGGTTCGAGCGGTGGCCTCTACACATTGCACGATGTGTGGGAAAGACCTCCCGCTATTAACCTCCCCCAGACCCCGCACAGTGCAGGAGCCTACGGCACTGGGTACGTCCTGATAGTTCTCTCGTTCGCATCCTTGGCCTTCCACCGTACCGGTGACCCTACCCATCGCCAAGCGACCTCTATCCTAAGATTAAACCCACAATCGTCGATGGATATGCACATATTGACATATGTATGAGTGTATGACTGATGAGAGTTTGTAAGTTTGGTTTTATGTAGTTGGTAACAAAATATATTACTGACAAGGTCAATTGGTGGCAGATCTTACCCATAAATTTCTACAGATCAATACTGATCAAGTAGCTCTGTGGAACCAAGCTGATGGTTCTGGAAGTCTACCAGTTCACTTTGCAGCATCAGTTGGAATTAAGGGTGTAACAAGCTTGCTGCTTGGAGACAAAGCAAATGGCATCAAGCAGCGAGACAGCAGGAGGATGTACCCCATACACATAGCTGCTTCCGTTGGCGCAATGGATGCAATACACGCATTGCTCGGCGGTGCAAACAACGACTACGCATCTGCTGATCTACTTGACGATAACGGTGATACATTTCTTCATGTCGCTGTTAAGAATAACAAGACGGCCGTAGTGGAGTTCGTATGCAATTGCAAGGAAGCTAAGTTGAGGAGCATTCTTAATAAGAAAAACAAAGAAGGAAATACTGCATTACATCTGGCAGTCCAAAAAAGTCGCGAGTCAATTTTCAGCCATCTCCTGGGGAACAGGCATGTGGAGCTCAACCATGTCAACATGGAAGGCTACACCCCACTGGATATTGCAAGCAACATAAAGACACAACGCCCTTTCGCCTCTCTCCAGGTATGCCAGAAATTATGGAAAATTTTCATAACATAAAGATACCTGCATCTGCAAGCATTAGGCTAGCTGAGTCATGACCTGACAATTCGATTGAGTTTCTTAACTCTTGTTCCGAATTTCAGAACACAACGGAGTGGATGATTAGGGCATTGGCTCATTCCGGAGGCCACTTCAGTGCTCGGAGACGTGACAATAACCTTGGAACAGCGCATGGCCATGCAGATGAAGTAAGCATGGCTCGGTCGACTGATAGTGTCTTGGTTGCATCGGCCCTGATTGCCACGCTGACTTTCGCTGCAGCGTTCACCATGCCGAGATCGTACAAAACCGATGGACACCCTAAGGCAGGCAGCTACGGTTTCAATGCTTTCCTCGTCGCGGATGCGGTTGCTTTCCTGTGCTCCGTGGCGGCCACTTTCAGCCTCGCCGAGTACGGGAACCGGGGGAATGTCGACCGCCGTGTCCGTTGTGTCTATTCACAACGCGCCGTGCGGTTTTTCCACGTTGCCCTCAAGAGCGTGATCCTCGCCTTCGTGCTAGGAGTCAGCGTGGTGATGTGGGACATTTCTGTCACCACCACCATCATCGTCTCAGTCGCCACATCTGCTTTGGTGTTGTGTGGAAATGTAAAGATTCGCCACGATTTCAGGCTCATATGGGTAATGCATCGCAGATTTGGCCTGTCGCGTTCGTGGAACCTGCAGCTCTCCACGAGCTCTCATCTGGGCTGGAGCACCTGGTGGCTCAGAAGCTTTTCTGCAACACTTGCTAAGAACTTAATCAGCCTTTTGGGGACATATGTCCTCATTTTTCTGGTTGCCGGCATTCCTCAACTAGTGAAGTTATTGGCAGTTCATCTCCAAATTCATCCAGATGATCATTAATTGTGTGTGTCCCTTTGCATGATGCAATTCGTGTATTGCACTTTCCTGGATTATTCAATTTCATTTCCGAAGTCTGATCAACACTTTTGTTTGCATATAATCTCTGTTTCATTATTTGAAGTACTTTGAAGGATCTGTCTCATTGCTTTAGCGTCAGTCACATGTGGTCGCATCCAAAATTAGCACAAGCCGCCGAGCTAGCCGGTCAGACTGGTCTCCAGATGCGGTTAGAACTTAGAACGGTCTGGTTTCTGTAACAGGTCTAACCGGTGAACCCAGCTCATCAGACTGGTTCACTCCGAGTCTGAATAGAATTAAAGAGTCCTAGTATATTTGTCACACCTGTTTTTCTAAAGAAAATCAAGTGCTAATTTATATGCATGCCAGGATCAAGTTTTATGTATATAGCTGACACAAGTGAATAACAGAAACAATATCACGTAAGGAAAAGAGATACCATCAGAGTATTACGCTTAAATTCTGGAAACGAAGGCATCAAACTTCACAGGCAGACGACTGGGGGCTACGTACGCCTAGCAACAACACCATCTTCAACAGCTTCACACATCTTCTCTTTCTGAGCAGCAGTTTAGCAAGGTTGAGTACACTTATGGTTGGTACTCAGCAAGGCCACAAGAAATAACCAGAAATGATTTAAAGTCCATCTTTAAGTATATTAATCATGTGAGGGTCCAGGCCGCTCCATGATCGAGAGCACGGCTAATCGATTAGATTTACACTCTGCAGAGGTTGTACACTTTACCCACAAGTCGTGTCCCCCATATATGCCCGGGTTTGCAAAGCCCTTAAACACTTCCGAGGTGAGTGGCATGAGTTTCACTACGAGACCTTTACAAAGATTCCCTAATGTGAAGCAACCCGCGAAGGTTCCGAGCCGCCGTAGGGTATAAAGTCCCCTAGTAGGTACCGTGTATTAGCCAAGCCTAACTCACTACTAGAGCGAGTCTATACCCCAACTAAACGCTCTCCCTTGCCCTTATCAGGTAAGGTCACCCCAACACCAAGGTTTCTAATTATTCAACCAAGACAGAGCCATATGTCTTGTGGTTGCACCTGGTTCCTGGGTGGTCGCTCCATGTTCTAATTATAACATAGTATTCTTGTAAATAAAGCATAGGTAGAAGGATGGTTAGGGACACATGCTTTTCTCCAATGAAAAGCTACTCTTACTGCTTCTCAGCTCTTCTTGAAACTTTTTATCTTCAAGGCAAACGAACAACGATCTTCTACTCGAAGCAATCATCGGAAACAACCATACAAGGGAAACAAACAAGTACAACTAAGAACAATGCACCAATCAAAGGAAAAGCATTAAAAGAGCGTGCTAAAGGATAGGCTCAAAACTATGGTTACGCAACATTGAGAACGTAACTAAGGTTGAAGAGACAAAAGCTATCGAGGAATTTTTATCAAACAACAAGAGACTATGAGCTAGATTTATTTTAATTAACAAAATATATGTAAAGAATATTTCATAAAGAAAATACCCTGAAATAGAATTAATGTAATATTATATTTTATTTGCAAAAGACCGGAGTAAAGGACCTAGTCAAATTTTTATTTATAAAGTTTCATATATAAGATATACCAATTAACATTTAATTTAGAAAAGATAAACTATATGATTCTTCTAAAAGTAAGTTTATGATTCGAGTAGATCACGTTATTATTAAAAACATTATAACATTAGCATTAATCAAATTAACTTTTATTATAAAGGCTGATGTAAAAACCTAATCAACTTTTAATTAGAAAAATTAATTAATCATTAATCAAATTAACATTTGGTTTATGAAAAACCGAATAAAAGATCTAATTAGATTTTATTTACAAAAGCATGTGAGAGAAACATTAATCAAATTAAATTTGATTAGAAAAAAAAGGTGTATAGCACTATATTGTTTTTATTCATAAAAAGTGTGCATAACTAAGCTTTAATCAAAATTAATATTAAATTTTATTTTCAGAAAACAATCATGATCAAAACTCACACTAATGCGTACTTCATGGCATTATGAACCTAACGCAACTTGAACGGATTAAAACGGAGCTAAAACGTGAAAATTGTGAAGAAAACAAGGTGCAGAGACCTACTGGCAAGGTTCGGAAAGTTCTAGGGGCTTAGCTGCAAGAAACCATGATCAAGTTGGAGGTATACTCCTGTCCCATGTGTGCTAGAGCAGAGCACCACAACCCACGCCACTGGACGGAGCCTTCGTCCCTATGCCCCTTTACTCGGATACTTGGAGCTCGTTCCACTACTTGGAGCTTGCGCGCCGACATAATAGCTCAGATTAAGTCTAGATTCGAAGATTTGGTACCCATATGACACAATTAGCAAGTTTGAAGATTTATTCATGCATTTTACAAGTTTGATGATCGGGATGACACATCACCACAAGTTTAAGGACATGTGGCGTACTTTACTCTTTTTTCTATACACAGGTAGGTGTTTGCCTCTCTAGCAACTCATTGAATAAACCTTAAATTGAGTTCTTATGACCCTAAATGAATGTTAGTAACTGACATCACACAGGAAACTGAGTTCTCATGACCGTACCGTATATATGAATCTCTCCGGGTATATATAGGTCCCTATATATAGACACCCATTTCTTCAGCTCAGAAGCAATTCTTCCCTCACATTTACCAAGCCCGGCCATAGGAGCAAAGACCAAAGAGAAATCAGAAATGGCTTGCACGGCTAAGGCTACCATCTTGCTCTTACTTTCTGCTCTTATCTGCAGTGTGCACGCAGGTACTTTCATCAGATTAGTTTTGACATTGCTCTAAAATATAACTTCATTAAAGTTTTTATATAGTCTTCATTACCATATTATTCCTACAAACAAGCTGATGGCCACAGCTAGCTGCTTACTATTATGTGCAGGAAACGGCCGGGGTGGCTGCCGGCTATCGGACATCCAAACCAGGCAGCGTCTTACTGGGAAGGTAGAGAGGGGAAAGGCGACGCAGTTCCAAGTGAGCATCGGCAACCAGTGTTCCTGCCCACAGGGTGAGGTCGTGGTGCGCTGCGTCGGCCTCAACGACAGCGCTGTGGACAATACAAAGATCCGCTTGCTGAGTGGTGATCTCTGCAGCGTCGCCAATGGTGAGCCAATCGCCTGGCGATCGACGGTGAACTTCACCTATACCCAGAAGACCCCGGTGTACTTCCGCGCCGTCAGCGCCAAGCCCCGGTGCTGATGGAGTTACAGATGGAGTTGGGAATAATTCGTCTTAATTAAGGTGTATACATGCACGTATGGTTCAGCCCTGGGAGAATGTGATTAATAAACGAGGAAATAATATTTCTGCTCGACCTCAATTCTGAAACTGATACGTTGGGGAGCTTCAGAAATGAGTTTTTTTCCCTTTTTATTTGTTGAAAGGATTTGCAGCGCATATATATAGCCCGTTTTGGCATTCAGTAGTATACAATTAATTTGAGCCATAAAATCTATACTGTAATGAACGAGTTTTTTTGAAAACTTTTCTCACCCAACTCGAGATCACATTACCCCTCACGCCGGACCCACCCGTCATATATTTGGGGGAGTGGATAAGGTGGAAGAAACATAGAAATCACAATTTGAAGAACGCTTCTGCCAAAAATCACACTTTTTTCTCCGCGAGCGTACCCACCCACACCCCGCGCCCCACCTGCACGTTGTTGATGGTTGAATCTCGTAAATAGTTTTGATCCATAAGTGTACGGATCACCTATAGCTTTTTTCACCTCGGGAGATCCCCAAGGTTCTTATCAATCCAGAAATCGCACTTTTTCTCACTTTTTTCTCACCCACCACGAGCGTACCCACCCCTGTACCCGCCGGGCCCACCCACCCACACCCCGCGCCCCACCCGCACATGTCGCCGCGCGACCTCCTCGCCGACCAACAGCACCCCCACGCGCCGCCGCATGACTCCCTCCGCCGGCCGCCTCCCTCCCCGCGCCGGCAGCCCTCCCTCTCTGACACCAGCGGACGGGCGAGGCGGGCCAATGGCGGCGTGGCCCTCCTCCGTCCCCTCCTTCCACGGTGTGACCCAGACATAGAGAGAAGAGAGAGACGCCATCACTGACAGCTGCTGCTCAAGAGCACGCGCCCGGCCACAGCCCCTCGAGTGCCATGGACTGCGGAGGCCCCTCAGATCCGTGTGTGGGGGAGGTCGGGAAGGCCCGGCCATGCCGGCGTGCCCCTGGATCTCCGGCGCCCCTGGATCGAACGTCGTTGCCGTTAAGGGATGAGATCCACGCCGCTACGCATGCCTCACCCACAGACTCGGGCCAAGGGCACCGTCGCGAGACCACTCGATGGTGGTGCGCTCCCTCGCAGGGAACATGCTCGTCGGCGAGGGGAATCGCAGCGGCACCGCCACCGTCCTCCAACCGCCATGGGCGGAACTTGAGTCTACTAGGCTCGGGTAAGGGGGAGGAGAAAGGGGACCGACCGGGGGACTCGCGGCGAAGGCGACGAAGTCACTTCCTCGCAGCCGCCGGCGACCGACACCACCATTTCCTCTCCAACTGCCATGGACGCTCACACTGGATTTCGCAAGGCGAGACGAAAGGGAAGTGGAGGGAAAGGAAAAAGGAAGAAAGGGGGAGCTGGGCGCGACCTCATGCCGGCGGCGCCGCTCCTCACCGTTGTCGGCGGCTGGCCGGCCACGGGCGTGCCACCCATGCGCCGCTGCCGTGTGCGGCTGCTGGGGGAGAAGGAGAAAATGGTTAGGATTTTCCAAGGTACTAGAAACTAATGCGTGGCGTTGCCGCGCGATACCGAGGAGTTTTTGGTTTAGGGAACCAGTTGTAAAAAGATAAATTGATGTAACAACTATGGAGAGTGTTTTAGAAATAGTACTATGCTAACTAAATTACTACAATTTCAGGCTGCTTCTTGTAGGATGCTTGAGTCAAAGTGAACATTAAAATCCTATTGTCAGTATCTTTAGGTTGCTTGAGTATTTTGAGGAACATGTTGCTTCTTGTAGACTGGTAAATGAAATAAACAGTTGTATCTGCTTCTTGTTGGAGTGGTAGAAAGCTGTTGTTGTAACTTGAGATAACAGCTGAAAAAAAAAACAAGATTAGACTTGATTGCAAGTTGCCGCTCGCGCCACGTTTCGCAGTGTTTGTGTCAGCCATGCATGACCTATTGTTAACATATACATTACTGAAACTTTGAATATAAATTACCCACTTATGCAAATTAATTAGTTTTAGATTGTGAATGAGGTTACGTGGACAGTAAGAACCAATATGTACATGAAAGCTACTTTGTATAGATGTAGTATCTCTGTATGGAGGCAAATCATGTGAAGTTTATGCAGCGATAAATTGGTCTTGTCTGGACACATAGTGCAATTACCAGATGGTGAGAGGATCGTTAAGGTCATGGTTTGTTCATGCAGCCAATAACTCAGAACCATATTGTTCGTGGATAAATTGGAAGTCTTGGTGTCGTAGGGTCGTTCCCTTATAAGACATAAATGTACTGATTTTTGCTTCATGGAGTCAGGAGAGAAATCGTAATATACCTTCTCAGCTTTGTTTTGGAGAGTGCCAGAATAATGGTGTAATCTTCATCCAATTGGAACTCCTGCCGAATCATGGTCGATGTTGCCTCATGCCCTGCAAAGTAGATGTTCTTGCAGTTGTCAACAATGAAATGCTCAGGCGTGCATGAACTAAAGGGTCTAGCTTTGGCACCCTCGAGGACTTGATGAAAGGACCTTGTGATGCCTAGAGGGGGGTGAATAGACTCACTTCAAATTTTTTGAAAAATCTTAAGCACACAAGGATCCCGTGATGACTCTTGTTGCTTGTACATTGCGGTAGAGGTCTTGTTCATGCTCGATTGTTAGAGCTTCACATTCGGCGGGAATTATCACACCTACACACACAATTTTCCAAAGAGAAGGGTGAAGCCCGTAAAGGTGCATTTGCATATCATAAGCCCATTTAGGATAGTCTTTCCTATCGAAGTGTGGAGGATTTCCCAAATGTACGGAATAAAATTTATCGTTAGGATTGTTGCCCGGAACGTGTCCGTAGTGGTAGGGCACTTCATAGTAGCCGGAGTGAGCGTGCTTTGCTTGCTCCTTCTTGATCATCTTCTTGAGGAGCTTCTTGGCCATATTTTTTGCCTTCTTCTTCTTCTAGGTCTTTCTTCTTTTCTTCGCCGCTTTCTTCTCCGCATCATCACCACCATCCTTGGTGTCTTCATCACTCGACTCGGAATCCGAGTCGGAGTCGGAGGAGGAATCATCGGAGCTCTCGATGTTGGATGGAGCATGACTTGGGACTTTCTCCATATCCCCTAGAGCTGCAGCTCGGTCTTGAGCGGCCTTGAGCTCTCTCTCTCTTGAGCTTCCTTGGCGGCGAGTTCTTGAGCGGAGAGTTCACCACCACTCCCCGACATCTTGATCCCTTAGCGGTTAAGCCTAAATCAAGGGATTAGGCTCTGATACTAATTGAAAGGACCTTGTGATGCCTAGAGGAGGGGTGAATAGGCTGACTTCAAATTTCTTGAAAAATCTTAACAGTGGAAATTAAATACTACCGGGTTATCCGGTACAATGCCGGATGATCCAACTGGCGGATCTTTCGGTATTGTGGCGGATGACCTGGCAACAGAGACAATTACGAAATCAGGAATTTAAAGGTAACTTCTAGCAATTCTATATGAATCAAAGGTTGAGTTTAGATGCTAAGAACCATCTGCAATCAAAGATTTAGATAGGATCACCACAAATATATAGATCGGGCCACAACAAGCAACTAGGGTTAGAGAAGATGAACAACTCGATGAACACAAGAGACAAGGGGTTTAATCTGAAGTTCACTTCCACTAAGGAAGCTACGTCTCCGTTGAGGATCCCACAAAGGGAGGACTATCACAAAGAGCCTCTTGCCTCACCCAATCCCCACAAAGGAAGATTGGTGCTCACTAAGAGAAATCCAAAACGGATGGGTAATATAAACGTTCTCGGGTGCTCCACACGGAGAGGTCACTCAACGGGCAACGCCTAACTATCTAGAAGCAAGCTTCAAGAGTAACAAACCCGAATCGAAGAGTCTTGACCGCCACAAGTGATTCTTGAGATGAACAACCAAGAGCACACAAGAGAGAAGTCGGCTCCACAGAATAAATGCACACCCACTCAATCCCTAGTTGAATCCTTTGCAAGATTAGCACTAGAGGGAGTTGGGAGGGTGAATTCAATGCTATGGAAGGTGTTTTGCTCGGGGTAGGTCAGCAGCAAATGAAGTTGGGGGTGAAGAGGTATAAATACCCAACCCCCAAAATCTAGCCATTACTGTGCTGCTGCGCGCTCTGCCGGATCATCTGGTGAAGTGCCGGATCACCCGACTAAATTCCCGGATGACTACCAGTGAATTCCGGATGATCCACCAGGTCACCTGATCAGCCGGATCATCCGGTACCACACCGGATCACCCGGCTAAATTGCCGGGTGACTGCCAGTGGATTTCGGGTGATCCAGCCGGGTCATCCGACAATCCGGGTCATCCGGTACAATGCCGGATTACCCGACAGAGGCAGCAAGCTGAGCCTTCCACCAAGAGCAAATGCAAAGTGTTTGAGCTCAAACTTGTGTAGATACTCAAGATAATCATAAGTGGCAAATCTTGACTCAACTATTTGAATCCACCTTAATAGTATCGTGTTTCCTAACTCAATTTCAAAATAGGAAATGAATTTAAACCACCATTGAGCTTGAATACCCTTGAAAATAATTGGAGGCCTTCCATTGATCATTCATAAATATTCTTTGCTTAATTCCTACACACATCTTATTGAAAGCATTAACACATCCAAATTGCTATTGTCATTATCACCAAAATCAATTAGGGGCCAAGATGCACTTTCAATCTCCCCCTTTTTGGTGATTGATGACAACACAATTTGGTTTATAAATAAGAGAGGTGCATCCAACTATCTATAGAGAAGCTCCCCCTAAATTTGTGCAATGCCAACAAGAAAGGCCTCAAACACCTTTGCACAATTTTAGCAAGAGCTCCCACTAAATATTTGCATACAAGTGCATAAGTGTGATATAATAATCCGTGATGCATATGACAAGTTATACCAAAACAACAAAGTGACAAATAACAATTCACCATCCAACATAAGCATCACACATAGATAATTAAGGTTTACATCACACTAGCAAATAAGTCTTACATAAATAAAAGTTCACTTGGCACACACCATTCATCACACCAACATAGTTCATTACATGTCCACTAGCAAGTACAAGAATAGATAGATAGATAGATAGATAAAAAGATAGTGGGGGGTCATCAACCATCCAAATTCACTCCCCCTTTGGCAACAAGCACAAAAAAGGGAGCTACTCCTCGTCGTCGTCCTCGGTCTCTTCCTCATCACCATCACCATCGGTCTCTTCTTCCTCTTCACCTTCATCTTCACCACATTCAATCTCTTCCTCAACTTCATCAATGGGTACCCATGAACCAAGATCCCATGGATTATCAATAGGAGGAGGAGGAGCCCACTCCCTAGGAGGACGCACGGGTGAATGTGGCATGTCAAACTTGGCATAGAGAGCCTTCTCTCTCACCTCTTGCCTATGGAACTCATCAGTCATCCAAATCCTTGTCTCATGAAGTTGATCATCATGGAGCTTACAAGTGGTGAAACAAGCCAACAAACCTTGTGCCATAAGCTCAAGCTTGCTCTTTCGAGAACCACGGATAATGGATGGACCTTGAGAGGAGCTTGGAATACTAGAGGGTGGAGGAGCATGCAATGTTGCCCTAAACGGTAAATAGTAGTCGTTCGGTCGACCCCCGTTTAGTGTGTAGACCGTGTACATGGCGTGTACACGCTGTGTACACGGGTTACACGGTTTTGTATGAATGGAGGGAAAAGACATGCACATAACAAATTCACACATAGACATAACCACATAATACATTGGACATAGTTCACAAGTCATGTGGCAGTGACAGTAATACATTGGAAATAGTTCAAAAGATACATAAAAGCATAGATATGTAACCAATAGATAACTCAAGCAATTGTCTCAACATTCTCTTTGTAAAAGGAAGTCACTGGTCATCATCATCCCCTTCCTGCTCACCAACGCCAGCAATTGGCATGACATCCTCTTGGTCAGATTCAAAATCAATTTCTTCATCATCGTCATGGAGTGATTCTTCTTCAGGTTCAGGTTCCTCAATGATATCTTCATCAACATTTCTCATTTGAGCCAACCTTGAGCTTCTACGAAGCTTTGCAACCTCATCAATCCCACATGCCTCTTCAATCAATTTCCAAGTCAGCCCTGCAACAGGTTCAACATCTATCTCATCATCACCACCTTCAACCATCCAACCTTGAGCATGAGCTGCATCTGTTGCTACAAGGGGATCCGTTTTGTTGTTCTTTTTGGCCTTTTGCTTCTTTCCATTCATCTTGACATTGTATTGAACAAATACAAGTTGGCTGAGGCGCTCAACTGTTAACTTGTTTCTTTTTTTTGTGTGATTCTGCAATTACCAATTTAACTTCAGTTCATAAATCACAAGTTTTTTTAAATATGGAACATGTTTAGAGAATTAGAAAGAGTCGTGATGCTTACCCCTTCAAAACAACTCCAATTCCTTTCACAGCCAGAAGAACTGGAAGTCAAAGAGAGGATTCTTATAGCCATCTTTTGCAAAGTTGGAACCTGTGTTCCATAATTGCCCCACCATTTGGCTGCAAGTGCAAAGAGAGATCAAATTAGTAATGAAAAACTGTAGGTTTGGAGAATGAGAATCTGAAACAAATAGTATCGATGAATTAGAATTTTTGTACCTGGACTGAAATTATAATCCTTGAAGCCAGCCTTTGCCACAACTTTTGCAAAGTGGCCTTCCTTATCTTTGAACTTGTCCAGCTCCACATTGAGCACTTGATTTTGCTTGTCATAGTCACCATGGTAGAATGTTTCAACAGCAGAGATCAGCCCATCCATGACATGCTCATTTGTGAAGATTGATGGGTCATTGCAGCCGAAATAAGGATTCAAGAAATATGCAGCTAAGTGCAAAGGAGTGTCCAGCCTACCCTTCATCTTCTCCTCTATGATCTCCATGATGCCAAGGTAGAGATTCAGATTCTGAGCCTTGTCAACATTCCCAGTGGCTGCCAATATTTCCTCCTTTGCCTTCAGAATATCACCATAAAGAAAGGCCATTGATGGCTTGATATCACTATCAACCATGCGAAGTACTTTGATTAATGGCTCAAACAACCTCAAGCAAAGACCAACCCACCCCAAAACGCAGGCTTCACCATTGTAGCTGTGGCCAAGACAACTTTCTTGTTTTTCTTCATGCGGGTCATACCACAAAATTTCTCTCATTCATCACACTGAGACATTATTCTTAGCTGATCCTTCTTCTCATACAAGCTTTGTAATGTGAGGAAAGAAGAAGCAAATCTTGTTGCACCAGGCCTCACAATATCTCTCTTCTTTGTATATTTCCTCATCAAAGCCAAGGTTCTGTGGTGTGCATAGATAAAGATGGTCACTGCCTTTGCTTGATCAATTATGCCCTTGAACTTCTTCATCTTTCCAATTCCTTCAAGCATCAAATTGAGGGTGTGTGTTGCACATGAGCTCCAAAATATGCTGAGCCTCTTCACAAATAGCAAGTCCTTCGTAGCCATGTTGTTTGAAGCATTGTCAGTAACAACTTGCACAATATTCTTAGCACCTACTTTCTCAATAGCTGCATCCACATACTCAAATATCATTTGTCCGGTATGTCTCTCATCTGAGACCTCCTGTGACTCAAGAAAGGTTGAACCAATGCTGCAATGCAAGCAAAGATTCATTATGCTCCTCCTCTTCTGATTAGTCCATGCATCTGTCATAAGGGAGCAACCATTCTTAGCCCATTCTTCTTCTTGCACCTTCAGTAATTTTCTTGTATCTTCCACCTCCTCATATAGCAATTTCTCCCGCAGCTCATTTTGAGTTGGTTTCCTTCCACCAGGGCCAAAACGGCCAGCTGCTTCTATCATCTGGTCAAATTCTTCATTGTTGACAGAGTGGAAAGGTATTCCTGAAATTGAAACAGCTCATGGTTAGAAAATTTTAAGGCAGCAAGCAATTAAAGGATAAAAATATAGAATTCAAGGTTAGCTCATTACCATGTACATACACCCACTTTTCAATGTATCGCTTCAGCTTATGCATCCTCTCTTTCGATATTGCTTCAGAGATCTTTTGTTGTCGTACCACCTTTGCGCTCAATGAGGCAGAATCAAGAGGCAATGTGAATGTATCCAAAGGCCCCACTTTCCTTGCTCCTGAATTTCCAACTTCATCAAGACCTTGACTTTCACAATTGGTGGTTTCTTCTTCATCAACCAATGCACCGTAAATGTCCACAGCATCTCTAACCTATTGTTGATCCTCTGCCCTAGCCTTTTTTGCTTTCTTTGAGTCATCTATTGCTTTTTTGCACTTCTCTTGGTCCTCGACTGTCGAATCTGGGCAAGGTTTAACCTCACCACGAATTTTTGCAATGTGTTGCTTCAGCCTATATATCCCTGCCCTCACAACAAGTCTACACAACTTGCACTTGATCACATTCAAGTTGGTTGGATCCACTAGCACTCCATAATCCCAGCCAACATCATCAGAATTCCTCTTAAGGCTAGTCATGGCACTATTGCTGGAAGGAGCTGATGCGGCCGAAGACATGCTGCAAATTTCAGAAATCACCAATGATAATCAGGCAAATAGGCACACACCAATCAAGGAGAGTTGTAGGCAACAAGCCAACAACGTGAATAAGAATCCTAGGAATTTCTAGCAATATGCAGTAGCAAATTTCTGCAAGAGAAAATTATAAATCTGCCATACGCAGTAGCAAACTTCTAGCAATATGCAGTAGCGAACTTCTAGCAATATCCTAGGAATTGAATAGAGCACACAGCTATGCAAGCACATTATAAATCTACAAGAGAAAATTGAATAGGCAGCGCAAGAAATTTCTTAAGAAAAGACTGAGAAGAAGAGACGGGTGAACTACCTGACGCCGAAGGATGAGTGGATGCAGCCGCTGCCGGAGTACTGGACGGCACGACGGGAGATGGGGCACCGAAGATGGAGGGTGAGTTGGCAGGCGGATAGCACAGACGACGCAGCCGCGTGCGTCCACCCCGCGGCTGCGCAGATCCGCCGAGCGCCAGGTGTTTTGGCCAACAGCTTGGCCGGAGATGAGAGAGATGGAGTAGGGCGGCCGGCGGCATCAGCTTGTGGTGATGCTAGCTCGAGAGGATAAGGAAAGGGGGACGCTCGATGGGACTAAGTCCAAACTGGAGCCAAAACACTAGGGCAATATACGGGCTCCAATTCTACAAGCGCCATTCAGGCCCAAAATTTTTCCAACCCCGCCAATGGGCTGCGATGGCCAAAACGGCCGAGTAAACGAGCTCCACGCTGAGTAACACCGTTTTCTTTCGTTTTTTAAGCCGTGTACAGTGTGTTTGACCGTGTACACAGGTAAACTGTGTAATTGACTGTTTATGGGCTAAACTACACGTTTGGGTGTCGAGTAGCGTGTACACGCCATGTACACGGGCAACACGGCCGTTTACGGCAACATTCGGAGCATGTGAGGATGAGGGCGCCTGTGAGGATGAAGGAGCTCATGAAGAAGACCCTTCACCACTCATGCTCTTGGGAAGATACATCCCTGGAAAAGGCCCTTTAGGTTCACCACCTTTGCTATGAGTGCCAATCCTCAAAAGTTGATCTAACTTGCCCACGATGGTGTTGGAGCGTTTATGGAACTTATCTGAAAGAATTTGAACTCCGGTCACATGCTTAATCATATGAAAGATATACGGCCCATAGTGACAACCACTAGAAGACTCCTGAGAGTTGATAGCAATCTCATCCCAAAGAAACATGGCAATGGAAAACTTGGGCACACTAGGAACCATTTGATAAAGCAAATTCTTGGCCCTATGAGATATGTTATCGGAGTCACCCCCCTTGGAGTGAGGGTCTGATGGAAGAGATGGTTGAACAATTGTAATAAGGAGACAAGCCAGAGATCCCTCCAATGGTAATATCACCATATACCCTGTCATACATGAATGCCAAGCTGTGAGCAATGAGCTCATGTCCCATGTGTCAGACAAGGTAGCATAAAACTAAGCTACCACTTCCTCATTCCAATCACACTGAAAAGCCATGATGTTGACCAAGCCCATCTCAACACAACGATCATAAACAACAGTCACAACATCACCTAGAGGGGGTGCACATCTCCTCAAATAAGTCCAATCAATCCACTTCATATCAATAGTAATTTTCTTCTTAGAAAATATGACTGACTCATACCAATCTGCATGGTGAGACACCCAAAATCTAGGATCTCCAAAGAATGATCTAGGTCTGGTAAGGTGATCCTCAAATCTAAGCTCACTCACAGAGGTGCCCTTCCTAGAGTAGTTAACCATGGGAGGATCATGAGGAGAACGAACCGGGCGAGTGACGGTGATTACCACATGCTCAAGTGGAGAGAGGTCAATGTTGTCGTTGACTTCAATGCCCTACTCCACAATATCATCATCATCACCACCTGGTCCACAGCCACCAGGAGCACGAGAGTAGTGCTGTCCAAATCTCCTGTGACCACGAGCACGCTCTGAAACTTCTTGAGGTTGACCCCTTTTGGGACGAGATTGCCCCTCGGATCCGGCGGACTCCCTTCCATGCCTTGATGCCAATGTCTTGGACCTAACCATCTATGGATCAAGATTGGATACACGATTTAGACAAATGGAGGCTAAAGAGTCGGTTCTGGGCAAAAACTGGCCCTACCGGATCATCCGGTATGATACCGGATCATCCGGTAGGGTCAGGTTCAACCCAAGAATCGATGGAATCGATACGATGCAACCTCCAATCGAGACAAGATCATAGGTATAAGTTCTAGGGCATAAGATAAGGCATTTCACCGAAGGAAATCTCCTAAAACATCCTACATTGGGAGATCAGGAAATCGAGATTTTGAATGGATTTTATCGTTAGATTCCCGCGAAAACTCCGGATGATCAGACGGGAGAGAGTTCTTGGAGATGAGAGCAATCCACGGAGTCCACCAACGCAGCAATCCCACGGTTGGAACTTGAAATTGCCTAAGGGGCGGATGGAGCCATGGGGACTTGGTTGGGAGAAGCAAATAGAACCTAGGGTTCTAACACCGCCGGCCGCGAGGCATTTATACCCCAGGTACACACCCGGATGACCCGGTGTAGTGCCGGATGATCCGAGAATATTCCCGGAAGATAGACAGAGAAATTCGGAACTTGCGGCCGGGTGACCCGCCACCCGGATGACCCGGTGAAGCACCGGATGACCCGGAGAGGTCAAAAACAGCAGATTTTGATTTGAATTTTGGCTAAGGTTTTGATAGAGATAGCTAATGGACATATAATAGAAACTTGACTGCGAGTGACTAGCCACAATCAACAAACATAACCATAGTCACCTTTAGCCAAGAAAAGATCAAATGATCACAAAAACCAAACTTTTGAAAACACTCACAGAAAGTAAAGAAAATAAATTATTTTCAATCTATCTAGGCAACAATCAAGTATGTGCAACATGTCAAGCCAAGTTACGAGAATCCAAGATATTTAGTTTACTCCTCAAAGCACAAAACCTTTGCTCATCTAGAGGCTTAGTGAAGATATCGGCAAGTTGCCTCTCTGTGCTTACATGACGTAGAGCAATATCACCCTTAGCCTCATGATCCCTTAAGAAATGATGTCGAATATCTATGTGCTTTGTTCTAGAGTGTTGCACCGGATTGTTTGCTAGCTTGATGGCACTCCCATTGTCACACAAGAGTGGAATCTTACTAAACACACAACCGTAATCACTCGACGTTTGCTTCATCCACAAAAGTTGTGCACAATAAGCACCGGCCACCACATACATGGCTTCGATCGTGGACAAAGCAACCGAATTTTGTTTCTTGGAACTCCATGACACCAAAGACCTACCAAGAAATTGACAAGTCCTCGTTGTACTCTTTCGATCTACTTTGCAACTGGTATAGTCCGAATCGGAATAGGCAAGTAAATCAAAAGTGGAGCCCTTGGGATACCACAAGCCAAGGTTAGGAGTATGTACCAAATATCTAAAGATTCTCTTAATGGCCATTAGATGACACTCCTTAGGATTAGCTTGAAATCTTGCACACATGCACACACTAAGCATAACATCAGGCCCAGATGCACAAAGGTAAAGGAGGGAGCCAATCATGGAGCGATATATCTTTTGGTCGACCGACTTCCCTTCTTCATTGAGATCAAGATGTCCATTTAATGTCATAGGAGTCTTGATGGGCTTGAAATCGGCCATGTCAAACCTTTTGAGCATATCCTTCACATACTTTGTTTGACACAAGAAAGTCCCTTTCTTCATTTGCTTGATTTGAAACCCAAGGAAGAACTTCAACTCGCCCATCATAGACATCTCGAATCTCTTGGTCATGATCCTACTAAACTCTTCACAAAACTTGTCATTAGTAGACCCAAAGATAATGTTATCAACATAAATTTGACAAACAAAGATATCTTTTTCACTTCTTTGAATGAAGAGAGTAGAATCGACCTTGCCTATCTCAAAATCGTTCTTGAGAAAAAAATCCTTAAGGCATTCATACCATGCTCTAGGAGCTTGCTTGAGCCCATAGAGAGCCTTATGGAGCTTGTACACATGGTTGGGGAAGTTTGGATCTTCAAAGCCCGATGGTTGATCAACATAAACTTCTTCTTGGAGAGGTCCACTCAAGAATGCGCTCTTTACATCCATTTGTTGAAGCTTGAAGTCATGATGAGTAGCATAAGCCAAAAGGATACAAATTGACTCAAGCCTTGCCACTGGAGCATAAGTCTCTCCAAAGTCCAAGCCTTCAACTTGAGTATAGCCTTTGCCCACGAGCCTTGCCTTGTTCTTTGTGACGACACCAAATTCATCCTGCTTGTTCCTAAAAACCAATTTGGTGCCGATCACATTTTGCTTGGGTCTTGGCACCAACTCCCAAACTTCATTCCTCCTGAAGTTGTTCAACTCTTCCTCCATAGCAATAATCCAATCCGGGTCCTCAAGAGTGTTGACGGCTGATTTTCACTCACTTCTTACCCGTCAAACATATATCTTCTGGCATGGAAATTGATCATCAACACTAGAATAGGGCTTAAACTAATCATTTCCACAAGTGTTGGTGATTATGCACATACAGGTGAATAGCACTAGAAAGAGGAGTAAAAGCACAAGTCTTTGATCCAAGCACTTCAAGACCAGCCAATGAGGGGATGCCACATAGGATTCCCCTGGATCACTGACATCATCAATCTAAGAGAGGCAAGCCCGACGAATCACGAAGCGCCACATGGACATCACATGGACTCAAGGGCCCACTTATCCCCCAAAACCGTCGGGAAAACATGGCATGCACGGAGGACAGGCATCAGGGCCCACCAGTCAGCCACCACGAAGAAGCACAGGGCGCCACGTAGCCCCTAGGCTTCGGCCGAACCGTGGATCGGCCGAACCGCCTTTGGTTCGGCTGATCCTGGCCTTCCACATGGCAGCTCCTGATTGGCCCCTGGTTGCAGTTCCGGGCATTTAGGAGCACTTGGAGCCCCGAAGCAAGCCTCTCCCTCCTCTATAAATAGGAGGGGAGGGGCCCCATTTTGGAACACACACTTCTCCTCCTCTTCATTTTGGCTTGGAGCCTCTCTCTTTAGGAGAGGAGATCTCTTTGTATAGGATTAGTGCTAGGAAGTGAGGTGGGAGGCTTGAGGCCATGTCATGATTCATGACATCTTCCTCAAGAACGATCCTCAGCGGTGCCTTTGTTCTTCAACTAGACTAAAGTGAGTATTTCGATATTTCCTATTTAGACTAAAGTCGTATGCATGCTTAGCTGCTTTGTTCTTGTGTTCTTCGTTTGTTCTTGGTTTAGAGGCTTGTGTTCTTCGAACACAACCCTTTCGATCCAGTAGACTTAGATCATAAGTTTACGTCTAGTTTGCCAGCTTGTCTATTAGAGTAAAGTGAAGCTCCTGCATGTTTCTAGTTAGATCAAAGTGCATTCGTGATCTTGCATGAGTGATAGAGCATACCTTGAGCTAGTGCCAGTATCTCCCTCGCGGATTCGTAGGAATAGTAAGTAGTGTAGACGAGGTGTCTGGACCATAAGCTACCCTTCGAAGACCACGTACGATCGTAGCGTAGAGGTAGGCTGCAGTGGTGACAGCCTGTTGGACCCTTTGTCAACCCTCTACGTCGCGTACCGAGTTGGGCTCGAGCCAGCACAAAGGCCTTGTGCTTGGTGCCCGAAGTGAGTGCTATACCTGAGAGACCGTAACTAGACTCTGCGCTCGGTCGAGGCAGATCCTTTCTACCTATCCTACCAATCAGAGTTGTGTCCTTGGATCATCTATACTAGAAGTAGGAGATAGTGCACACCGTTCCTTGGATTCGATACCCTTGGAATACTCTCCTTCCTTGGGGAAGTGCTACAGCGGTATTTCCGTGCGCTTGCGGTATACCCGGTCATTCTTATTCGCTCCCTCTAGATGTACAACTAGTGGTGACGTTAAGAAACGCCAACAAGCATTTCTGGCGCCGTTGCCGGGGAACGGTTGCTGTATCTATCTTCGAACCTAGTGGTCCTCGTATTTATCTTTTTCGTTTTCTTCTACCTTCACCCCCTTTACCCATCGATATATCCTTTTTGTTTCTTTCCTTCTACCTTCACCCCTTTATCATGGAGCAAACTTCTATCCAAAATCTTTCTGCTCCCAAACCTGAGTTGTTAGAGCCTCCGCCTTCGGAACACTCAATTACCACATCTAGCTATCAACTCAGTACCGATCTTATCTCTTTGATTGGGGAATCGTATTCCTTTTCCGGGGACCGTCAAAACCCCTACGATCATTTGCGAGAGTTTGAGCATTTGTGTTCATGTTACGCTTTTGCTGGCATGACACATGACACCGTTCGTTGGAAATTGTTTCCTTTTTCCCTCACGGGAAGCGCGAGGCAATGGTACAACGATCGCGCGAGTTATGTTGGCGGCAGCTGGCTGAACCTTGTCGGTGAGTTCTGCCGACGGTTTTTCCCACCTGCACGGCTCATTGCTCTGCGAAAGGATGTGCTCGGATTTAAGCAAAATGATAGGGAAACCTTGGGTGCGACATGGGAAAGATTCTTACGTTTAGTAAATTCGGGTCCCACGCTGTCGATACCTGACCATGTGCTCTATCAGCATTTCTATGCGGGGTTGGACGCCAAGTCCACCGAGCACCTTGACGATGCCTAAGGAGGTTCCTTCCCGGATAAAACTCCAAGTGAAGGAAGGAAGATCCTTGATCTTATAGCAGCTAATGACTCCTTCGCAGCTGAGCCGGAAGAGCCTCAAGAGGAATGCACACCTGAAAAAGAGACCACTCCTGAATCTGAGCCTGAACCTTCATCGTCCAAATCCATAAGCTCAGTTCAAGAGGCCACGACACCGGAGGAAGAGACAATTCAACCTCCGGAGTCTCCTCTAAAGTTTGAGGATGATATAATAGGTGATTATGGAAACACCTCAAACTATGGTTGCAAGAGAAAACTGCCATCGCCCGTGATCTCCCCAGACCCCTCAGATGTCTCTTTCCTCAGGGACAATGTTCGAGAATTAATGGCCATCATGACCCAAGAATGGTTGAGAGAGTCGGAATCAACAGCCGGAATTTTCCAGCTCCTCCCGCCTCGATCAACCCTTTCTTGTGTCATGAATGGGAAGGTAGTGAAAGTTCTCTACAATCCTCTGGTATGCTCTGAGGAACTTTGCGGACGAACCTCTGACTCCTACCCAGACATCTATCAGGACTCCTGAAGGAGAAATCCTAGGAGGAGTAGGGATCTTGAAGGCTATCCCCATCACGTATAAGGAGGCCGACTTTGCTCTTGACTTCCACACCTATGATGTCCTTAGCTTCGACCTCATGATAGGATTGCCCCTCGAGAAATTTCTCCTAGAGGCCCCTACCCAAGGTAAGCTTAACGTTAGCCTAGGGAAGGAGGTTTTCTCTGTAGAAATCTCGAGAGCGAAAAACGTGAGAACTGATCCTCCTGATGACTCTACACACATTGAGGAGGTTAAGGCAATCATCCCAGGAGATTTGCCGGAATCCCTCCTCGACGAGTGGGCACCCGAGTTCATAGATTAGATAGAGGAGCCTGATGAACCTATTGATATATCTGAATCCCAGGCTCCACCTAAGCCTCCTATCGAACTCAAGCCTCTGCCCGCCGGCCTTCGATATGTCTTCCTCCATGGGGACACTGAGTCCCCAGTGATCATTAACGACAATCTCTCTGACGAGGAATCTAGAAGGCTCATCTCTGTCCTAGAGAAACACCGATCGGTGTTTGGTTACTCTCTTCAGGATCTAAAAGGGATAAGCCTGACTCTCTGCACCCATCGCATCCCTGTAGACTCAGATATTCCACCAACAAGGGAACCACAGAGAAGGCTGAACAATGCGATGAGAGAAGTCGTGAAGAAAGAAGTTCTTAAACTTCTTCACACCGGGATCATTTACCCAATCCCTTATAGTGAATGGGTGAGCCCCGTTCAATGCGTACCCAAGAAGGGAGGTATGACGACAACCCCTAATGAGTTCGACGAGCAGATTGCTCAACGCCTTCCCACAGGGTGGAGGATGTGCATAGATTATAGGAAGCTCAACAAGGCTACAAAGAAGGATCACTTTCCGCTCCCGTTCATCAATGAGATGCTCGAGCGGCTGGCAAATCACTCCTTCTTCTGTTTCCTTGATGGGTATTTTGGCTACCATCAAATCCCTATCCACCCTGATGACCAAAACAAGACCACCTTCACCTGCCCTTACGGAACCTATACTTATCAGAGAATGTCTTTCGGGTTGTGCAATGCACCTGCATCGTTCCAAAGGTGCATGATGTCTATCTTCTCAGACATGATTGAGCAGATCATGGAGGTTTTCATGGACGATTTCTCTGTCTATGGTAAAACTTTCGACGAGTGTCTCAGAAATTTAGACAGGGTCTTGCAAAGGTGTCATGAGAAGGACTTAGTCCTAAGTTGGGAGAAGTTCCATTTTATGGTTCGAGAGGGCATCGTGCTAGGGCACCTGGTGTCCGAACGAGGGATAGAAGTGGATCGTGCAAAAATTGAGGTAATAGAAAAGCTTCCTCCTCCTGTAAATGTCAAGGGCATCCGTAGCTTTCTTGGCCATGCTGGGTTCTACCGACGGTTCATTAAGGACTTCTCACAGGTAGCTAGACCCCTTACTAATCTCTTAGCCAAGGATGCGCCCTTTGAATTTACAGAGGAATGTATGAAATCTTTCCTTACCCTCAAGAATGCACTCATCTCTGCCCCAGTCATCCAGCCTCCCGACTGGACGCTGCCTTTCGAGATCATGTGTGATGCTAGTACTACGCTGTAGGGGCCGTCTTAGGCCAAACTAAGGATAAGAAACATCATGCTATAGCCTACGCTAGCAAAACCATGATAGGAGCTCAGTTGAACTATGCTACTACTGAGAAAGAGCTCCTTGCTGTTGTCTTTGCCATAGATAAGTTTAGATCTTACTTGGTGGGAGCCAAGGTAATAGTTTACACTGATCATGCTGCTCTTAAATACCTGCTCACTAAGAAAGATGCTAAACCCCGCCTGATTAGATAGATTCTACTCCTTCAAGAATTTGTTTTAGAAATAAGACATAAAAAGGGAGTAGAAAATTCTGTTGTGGATCATTTGTCTCATATGCGTACTACTAACCCGCAGGAAGCTCCTATCAATGACTCTCTACTAGACGACATGTTGCTAAAGGTCACGGATAGTAACCCCTGGTATGCGAACATTGTAAATTATCTGGTGACAGGGTACATACCCCCTGGAGCCGATAAGAAGAAACTGGTTCATGAAGCAAAAAGACACATATGGGATGATCCGTACCTCTATAAAGTCTACGCTGATGGGTTGTTAAGGAGATGTGTACCGCGTGCTGAAGGGATGCAAATCATTGAGAAGTGCCATTCCGGATCTTATGGCGGCCACTATGGCACTTATCGTACACATGCAAAGATATGGCAAAGTGGGTTCTTCTGGCCGACTATGTATGATGACACAAGAAATTTCATCTGAAAATGCAAAGCTTGCCAGAAGCACGGAGGAATCACTGCCAGAGATGCAATGGCCCTACATGATAATCTGCAAGTGGAGCTTTTTGATGTATGGGGTATTGATTTCATGGGCCCATTTCCAAAGTCTGATGGAGCTGAATACATCTTGGTGGCAGTCGACTATGTGTCAAGCACTCCAAAAAGATGTTCAGGGAAGTGATATTCCCTCGCTTTGGTATTCCAAGAATGGTAATCAGTGATGGGGGGTCCCACTTCACTGATACCGATTTCAGAAGATTCCTGAAGAATCAAGGGATTCAACATAGCGTTGCCACTCCATACCACCCCCAAACTAATGGCCAAGCAGAAACCTCCAATAAGCAGATCAAGAATATTCTACAGAAAACAGTACAGGAGGCTGGCCGAGGTTGGAAGAGGCATCTTGATGACGCCTTATGGGCCTATCGAACAGCCTACAAAACTCCATTGGGAATGTCCCCATATCAAATGGTATATGGAAAGACATGCCATCTACCAGTGGAAGTGGAGCATAAAGCTCATTGGGCAATCAAAAGGTTCAATTTGGATTTCCTGAAGTCCGGAAGGAATAGGCAAAAGTAGTTAGCAGAATTGGAAGAATGGAGAGAAAAAGCCTATCATAGTGGAAAGATTTATAAAGAGAGAACCAAGAGGTGGCACGATAAGAAAATCAAGAAAAAAGAATTTGCACCAGGTGATAAAGTGCTACTTTTCAACTCTCGATTCAAGTTGTTCGGAAGAGGGAAATTGCGCAGCAAATGGGAAGGACCATTCACAGTAGTGGAGGTAGCTCCCCATGGAGCTATCACTCTGCAAAATGATGAAGGCAACTGTTTTAAGGTGAATGGCCATCGACTGAAAATCTTCCTCGAGCCGAATAACATCGAATATGAAGTAATCAACTTCATCGAGAATGGGTAAAATAAGTAAGAGCGTATCCAACACCAGGTAAGTCCTCTCTCCCCTACTTCCTTTACCCCTTCAAGTTTATTTCCATTCCTTAGGAAAAGACAGTGTGGGGGAAAATCCCCACCCTGCAGAATAGAAAGAAGGACCCGAGGTACGTAACTTCCCTATCTCACTTCCACATACCTCTGAGTTTGTTTTGAATCTTGAGATTAATCTTTTATATGAAACTCATGAGGTAATTTCCTATGTCATACATGATTCCTGTGGTTGCATAAGTTTTATTCCTTACTCATCATCTTGATGCTTGTGAACAAATATCATAGGGAACTCATGCTTATCTAAGTAGTTGGTGTTTGTGATACGGTTTGATGATATGGTCTTCGCTCTGAATGTCTGAGTGCTTGGGAGTTTTATTTGGAAACTTGAAAACCCTTTGCAAAGCTCCTCTTTGATATGCCACCGTCCCACTAGAAGCATATGATACTTATAGTTGAAAACCTTTTATTCATATGCTGCTTGTTATTGCATTGAGCTTTGTCAAATTCTGTGACCCTTGTGAGAATTCTTTTCATTACTTTCATGATCAAGATTCATGTGCACACCACCTATTTCCCCTTGCTGTGCTTCTACACTGGAAGTTAGCATTGTATCATTCATCCCATTCCATAAAAATAAAGCTCCATGTGTGTGGTGTGACATCTCGCTCCAAAAGTATCCTCCAAAAAGAGACATGGGCTGTGGAAAAAAAAGAAAGAAGAGACACGTGCTCAAAGCATGAGAGAGAAAAGAAAAACAGCCCATGTCCAAAATAAAGGAGAAATAGGAGAGAGATGAGATCATGCAAAAAGGAGTTCCGTAATTTTGATGGTAATAACTAGTGTCCATTCCGGGGCTAGTGTCCACCTTGCCATCAACCCACTTCCATCATATATGTATGGTAATATCTAGCACCCATTCTGGGCCTAGTATCCACCTTACCAGACTCACCATATCCATACACGTGCATATCTTGATCTGATGATATGCTTTGATTTTCTCTGTGGATCCAGTTTTTGACTTTGCAATATATGTGATGCAAGTATGCCTTATCCTTTATCCTACCCTGAGCTCCACATATAGCCATCATTAGAAGTAGGATGAAGAAAGGCAATCTAATGCCTTGGTGAGGACATGTACACATTGAGCGATCTGAGAGAATCAAATGAGGAGCTAAGCAAGGTTTTGTTTTGAAAATTTATTGCAAAAAACCCCAAGTGCTTAACATGATGAGCAGGAGTGATTTGATTCATGACCGTTCCATTCTTCAACTACCCAAGATAGTATGATAGACACTTCAGAATTCACAAGAACAAGGTATGGTCTGGAATATCCCTTATGCTCGTTTCATACCTGTGGATATTATGTCTCACTCTGATCTTGTTCTTCCCTTCACTCAGGACGAGCAAAGGTCGAGTGTGGGGGTATTTGTTGACGGCTAATTTTCACTCACTTCTTACCCGTCAAACATATATCTTCTGGCATGGAAATTGATCATCAACACTAGAATAGGGCTTAAACTAATCATTTCCATAAGTGTTGGTGATTATGCACATACAGGTGAATAGCACTAGAAAGAGGAGTAAAAGCACAAGTCTTTGATCCAAGCACTTCAAGACCAGCCAATGAGGGGATGCCACCTAGGATTCCCCTGGATCACTGACGTCATCAATCCAAGAGAGGCAAGCCCGACGAATCACGAAGCACCACATGGACATCACATGGACTCAAGGGCCCACTTATCCCCCAAAACCGTCGGGAAAACATGGCATGCACGGAGGACAGGCATCAGGGCCCACCAGTCAGCCACCACAAAGAAGCACAGGGCGCCACGTGGCCCCTAGGCTTCGGCCGAACCGTGGATCGGCCGAACCGCCTTTGGTTCGGCTGATCCCGACCTTCCACGTGGCAGCTCCTGATTGGCCCCTGGTTGCAGTTCCGGGCATTTAGGAGCACTTGGAGCCCCGAAGAAAGCCTCTCCCTCCTCTATAAATAGGAGGGGAGGGGCTCCATTTTGGAACACACACTTCTCCTCCTCCTCTTCATTTTGGCTTGGAGCCTCTCTCTTTAGGAGAGGAGAGCTCTTTGTATAGGATTAGTGCTAGGAAGTGAGGTGGGAGGCTTGAGGCCATGTCATGATTCATGACATCTTCCTCAAGAACGATCCTCAGCGGTGCCTTTGTTCTTCAACTAGACTAAAGTGAGTATTTCGATATTTCCTATTTAGACTAAAGTCGTATGCATGCTTAGCTGCTTTGTTCTTGTGTTCTTCATTTGTTCTTGGTTTAGAGGCTTGTGTTCTTCGAACACAACCCTTTCGATCCAGTAGACTTAGATCATAAATTTGCATCTAGTTTGCCAGCTTGTCTATTAGAGTAAAGTGAAGCTCCTGCATGTTTCTAGTTAGATCAAAGTGCATTCGTGATCTTGCATGAGTGATAGAGTATACCTTGAGCTAGTGCCATTATCTCCCTCGCGGATTCGTTGGAATAGTAAGTGGTTTAGACGAGGTGTCTGGACCATAAGCTACCCTTCGAAGACCACGTACGATCGTAGTGTAGAGGTAGGCCGCAGTGGTGACAGCCTGTTGGACCCTTTGTCAACCCTCTACGTCGCGTACCGAGTTGGGCTCGAGCCAGCACAAAGGCCTTGTGCTTGGTGCCCGAAGTGAGTGCTATACTTGAGAGACCGTAACTAGACTCTGCGCTCGGTCGAGGCAGATCCTTTCTACCTATCCTACTGAAATGAACCGGGTTTCCAAAGAAGGGAACCCGATCCCTGCACATCTGTGGGAGTCCCAGGAGGCTATCACGTGCAAATCCCTATCTCAGAAAGTAAAGCGAAAACCGTACAACAAGAGTAAATACATGTAGGTCCACATAATAATATAATAATTAAGCATCTGAGTACATCATTTCAGCACAAATCGGGTACAAGTCCAACGGGACTGAATCAAATAGAGTAAACATCTACACAGCGCCTCTCATGTAGCGAAGTAGACTCCATATCCGCAGGCAACTCAAGTGTAGGGCGAGCCTCAGTCCTCCCATCCATCGTGCTCGAAGTCGTAGTCCGGCTCCTGGTCTGAAAACCCGTCATCTACTCGATCAGCGAGTATGTCATGTCAGCTTCCCAACAAAGAGCATAAGTGAAAGAGAAATATTTCTAATATGCATGAGTATTCCTAGTTATGGCTGTAGAAGGTTAAGCAAGCAGCGGTAGCAACATCAAGGTAAGCAGAAAAGCCGAGAGGTCTCCATCTCCCAGGAGATCCACACCTCTGAGGACAACGCCTCCGGGGTCAAGACCCCAACAAGGTAAGAAACACCAAACACTAGATCTCAACCAAGATACAGCATCCCACACTCATCTGCGACGTGGGGTCACCAACTCCTATCCCCACGTCTCATCGGCACGAAGCCGGACTCACAAACACACAGGGGAGAGAAGCAGCACAAGAAGAATACTAGATAGGTGAGAGATCGAAAGGGCTATCCATACCAGTGGACACGGACTATAGCTATAGGTTTAACACTCTGCAGAGGTTGTACAACTGGACCCGCCGAGTAGAGCAGAAGCGGGTGCCCCCGATCCACATCTCTACCTAACGGCTGGAGACCTAGCAATGGATGACACTCTCCTGCCTCTCCGAGCCTGATTCGTCCTGACTGGGGCGCGAAACTTGCCAGCAGGGCCTCGAAGCTGTGAAACCATCCCCGGAGGAGCCGGGGCGACGTCTACTCGGGGGGGTATAACCCGTCCCCCTCACACGACCGCACCGGTCCGCCTACAGGCTGGATGCCATCCACCTACTATTTCTCGGACCGAACCCCGCCCATAACAAGGCGAACAGTTTGTACGAAAATAGCCCAAAGATCAAGGTCACACAGACGATCGGTCCTTAATTGCAAGAGCAAGTACTCACCAACTCCAACCGTACGACACGCCGCTAGGGCGAGAGGCCAGGTCGCATCTCCCCTAGATAGGCATTCACAAGTAACCGAAGTGGCTCGCTCCCGCGGTAACACGTCAAGGATACACACTCACCCAAAACACACGCAAGAGTTCCAAAGTATCCCAACCTCGGTCCAAACTTGAGATGCATCCATAACTAAGGGTAAAATATATGGATAGAGTAGTGCCAGGAACTAGCTAGGGGTCTGTAGCTAGTTCCAAAAGTAGGTATTCCAAGGACAGGATAAACAATTCCAAGGCATGGCTAATCAATTGTCTATGCAATTTTAAAACATGCATCAAAAGTATTTAAGCACTAGCAACTAAAGCATGCATGGGAACTATATGGTTGGGAGTGACATGACACTTGGCTAGGGTCTAAAGTCCTGGTCTGGGTTGTAGTCGGGGTCGTAAGCCTCCTCCTGGTCGTAGCTCGGGTCTGTGCACCACGAGATACGAGACACTAAGATACCGGCAATCAACTAAGCATAAATCCAAAGAAACCCAATTTTAAAAGATCCAAACAGAACCAAACTACCTACAAACAGCACCGTCTCATTTTTAGAAAAATATAGAAACTGGTTTCATATTTTTCGGAGTTGTAAATAATTAGTTATGAATTTTCAAAGGCTAAAGGTTTTATAAATTAATTTCCAAATTCATTTAAAAAACAGAAAAGGATTTTTACTTTGAAAATAGGGATGACATCAGCATGATGTCATCGTGACGTCAGCGTCACAATTAGTGGGCCGTTAATGGGCCAAAAGTGTCAGTGGGCCGAAATCGGCCCATTGGACTTAGCCTCATGGGCCAACAGGGCAAAGTCCATTAGTCCTCCTTGGACTAAAATCAGAGCTCAAAAGATAAATGAAAAGGGGCCGGCACGTGGGCTATATTGGGCTACGGCCCGAGCGGCATCCCTTCTTTGGACAACAAAGAAGTTTGTTACTGCCCCCTGGGCTAAACTGGGGTACAGCGGCACCCTTGCCATCCTTGCGCGCGCCGGCGTGTCCCGGTGTGCGTCCGGCGGCGACGGCGGGTGGCGTTCTGCGGCCGCGGTGGCTCGGCCAGGCAAACAAGTGTAGCGCGAGGTTTGCTAGGGTTAGGGGGTTATGCTGCTGCGGCCACGGCCCTGAGGTTGGACACCGGTGGCGGCACGCATCGCGACACGGGAACGTTCCCGGCGTGGCGCGGCTCAGAGAAGCGGCGGTGCGGTCACACGACGCAGCGGCCTTGCACGGGGGAGTGCGTGACCAGGCTGTCGTGCATGTGCTGGGCTCACGCAAGCACAAACCAAAAGCATCAGCGTGACTCGGGAGCCCGGAGCGGGGGTGCTCGGCCATCCAGAGCCGCGGCGTGACGGCGACGCAAACATGGTGGAGCAAAGCGGCGGTGCAAACACGGCTAGCAACAAGGAGCGGCGCTCTACCACAACCAGCGCGTAGATGCACTTGACTTGGTCACGTGTACACGCGCAGGGCTTACCCTGATTGCGACACGGCCAGCGGCACACGGGCCCTGGCAGGACATGGCCGCGGTGCGACGGCGAACGCAAAGCGGTAGTGTTCCCGCACAAGGCAGAACGGCTCGAAGGCCGGGTTCACAGGAATGACAAAAGATGGCGAGGGTCGGCGCGTTGCTGGGGTGCATCGCGGCAGCGAGCTCGTGGAAGATGCTCGGCATGAAGGCCGGCGGCGTGACGCAGGGGCGCGCTCCCATGATCCAAGGCAAGGGAAGGGCAGAACACGGCTCACCGAGGGGCGGAGGTGTAGGTGTTGCAGAGACGGCCGCGTCAGGGGATATCTCGTCGGTGATGGTGAGGTGTGGTGGTGACGCGGCGTGCTCCTCTGCTCCGGATTCCACCCGCTCGTGGACGGCCTTCTCCGCTACTCTTCCGGCTCCGGCTTCAGCGTCCTTGGCTCCGGTGGGGCGGCGAGGCGCGCCCGTCTTCGTCCTCTCCCTTCCTCCTCCTCCTTACCCTCTTCTCCCCTCTCGGCGGCAGGACAGAGGAAAGGGGAAAAGTTCCCCTGGGTGAGTGGTGGGTGCCAAGGGGGCTTGGCGCTGAGGTTTTGGAGTCGAGGCCAAGGCAGAGCAGGGGTAGGATGGCGCGAGCCGCAGCTATTGGGCGTTATGGCTTGCTGGCCGACGTGGCAGAGCGCCAGTGGATGGCGGGCGCCTGAGCGCGTCACATCGCGAGGGTATAAGGGTCTATTGGCCCGGCGGATTGCACGAGGCGTGCACAGGACAAACCTGACTCAGCGTCCGTGCTGACTGGCTTGTCGGGCGCCTGTTCCCCGGCTGGGTGGGCGCGCGCGCGTGAGCGCGGCGGCGGTGCGAGACAGGGCACGGGGCGTGGACTGAGCGAGACGAGGGAGACGACCGGGCGTGGGTCCCGCTCATCAGTGACCCGTCTGCGGGGGAAACTAGTGTGGGCTGCCGTGGGCTTAAACAGGTGGGCCGGTCGAAGCTCCGGGGGTTGAGGTGATCACAGCTGAGAATTGAAGGGGGCCCGATAGACTTAGGGGTGAGTTAGCTGGCCCAGGTTAGAAGAAAGGGTTTTGAATATAGTTTTGGAATTAAGGTTTAAACTATTAGTTTGAATTTGAATTTATTCAAATTCATAACACACTCATTAAACTCCAAATAAAATCCATAAAATCCAAATCACATCCTTTACCATAATTTGAATATATGTTTTTATATTTTTGGTATTTATTTGTATGGGATTAAGGGAAGATGCTTGAAAGGGTTTAAATAAGGGTGACACTTCATCAATAAACAAAAAGTTCAAATGTCCTCACATTTTCATAACTTAATTTTCTGGGATGTTACATTCTCCCACACCACGGGGAATCTCGTCCTCGAGATTTAAGCTCCATCCTCTCCCTCAAACAAGTGAGGGAACTCTCTCCTGAGGTCGGCTTCTTTCTCCCAGGTTGCCTCTCGCTCCGTGTGGTGACTCCACAGCACTTTGCAGTAAGGAATTGTGGTCCTCCTGGTTTCCTTGGTTGCTCTGTCCAAGATCTTCTCGGGGTACTCTGCATACTCCAGGGTGTTCTGCAGGTCGAGTATCTCCACCGGGACTTGCTTTGCTTCCACTTCCTTCTCACTCTTCCTCAACTGTGACACGTGGAACACGGGGTGTACAGCGGACATCTCCTCTGGTAGTGCGAGCCTGTAAGTGAGCTTTCCAACTCTCTGAGTGATCCTGTATGGTCCCACGTACCTCGGGGCAAGCTTCCCCTTCACAGCAAACCTCTTGGTTCCTCTCATCGGTGACACTTTCAGGTAGATGAAGTCACCCACCTCAAACGACAAGTCTCTCCTGTGTCAGTCGGCGTAGCTCTTCTGTCTGCTCTGGGCAATCTTTAGGTTGTCTCGAACCTTCTCCACTTTCTCCTCATCTTCCTGTATAGCATCTGCTCCAAAGACCATCCTCTCACCTACCTCTGACCACATCAAAGGTGTACTGCACTTCCTCCCGTAGAGTGCCTCGAAGGGTGCCATCTTGAGACTCGCTTGGAAGCTGTTGTTGTAAGAGAACTCTGCATAGGCCAAACTGCTCTCCCAATCTGTGCCGTAGGTCAAAGCGCAAGCTCTCAACATATCCTCCAACACTTGGTTTACTCTCTCAGTCTGCCCGTCTGTCTAAGGGTGGAAAGCTATGCTGTAGCTGAGTATGGTTCCCATCCTGTCATGGAAACTCTGCCAAAACCTTGCTACGAACTGGGACCCTCTGTCAGAAACTATGCTCCTCGGTGCTCCGTGTAGCCTGAGTATGTGGCCCACGTACAAGTCTGCCAACTGGTCTGTCGTGTAGCGGATCTTCACTGGTACGAAGTGGGCAACCTTTGTCAGCCGGTCCACTATGACCCAAACAGAGTCGTTGCCTTTTTGTGTCCTGGGTAGTCCCACCACAAAGTCCATGGAAATGTCATCCCACTTCTACTGAGGAATATCCAACGGCTTCAGCAGCCCCGCCGGTTTCTGGTGCTCAATTTTCACTCTGCTACACGTGTCACAACAAGCCACGTAGTAGGCTATGTCCTTCTTCATATCTTTCCACCAGAACCTCTGTTTCAAGTCTTGGTACATCTTTCTGCTCCCTGGGTGAATGGAGTATCTTGAATCATGGGCTTCTCTCAGGATTTGCTCTCGAAGCTCCTTGTTCTGTGGGACACAGATCCGGTTCTTCAACCACACGGTACCTTGTTCATCGATCCGGTAATCCTCGGCTTTGCCTTCCAACATCAGCTCTCGAAGGGCCCCAACCTCTTTGCAATCTTTTTGAGCTTCCCGAATTCTGCCTTCCAAGTCGTAGGTCACTTGCAGTGTGTTGAGCTGTCCTTACTCCACAATCTCAACCTGAAGCTGCTCTAGCTCGTCGTGAAGTGCTGGCTGCTCCTGCCTCACCGTCAAGTTGTTGCAATAGGACTTTCTACTCAGTGCATCCGCCACAACATTTGCCTTGTTATGGTGGTAGTGAATCTCCAAGTCGTAGTCCTTGATCAGCTCTAGCCACCTCCTCTGCCTCATGTTCAACTCTGACTGAGTAAAGAAGTATTTCAGACTCTTGTGATCGGTGTATAGTTCACACTTGTTGCTGATCAAGTAGTGCCTCTAAATCTTCAGAGCGTGAACGACTGCTGCTAGCTCCAAGTCGTGAGTGGGGTAGTTCTCTTCGTGCTTCTTGAGCTGTCTCGACGCATAAGCAACAACTTTGCCTTCTTGCATGAACACACATCCCAAACCTTGCTTCGAGGCGTCACAGTACACCACGAAATCCTTCTTGATATCTTGCAGGGTAAGAATTGGAGCTGTCGTGAGCCTCTTTTTCAACTCCTGGAAACTTCTCTCACAGGCCTCTGACCATACGAACTTCTTGTCGTTCTTCAGCAGCTCTGTCATTGGCTTTGCTATCTTGGAGAAGTTTTCTATGAACCTCCTCTAGTAACCTGCCAACCCGAGAAAGCTCCGAATATCTGTCACTGTGAGTGGCTGCTCCCACTTGGTAACTGCTTCCACTTTCGAAGGGTCGACCGCAACTCCCTCTGCTGACAACACATGTCCCAAGAAAGCAACTTCCTCCATCCAGAACTCACACTTGCTGAACTTTGCATACAACTTCTGCTGTCTCAGCCTCTCCATCACAATCCGAAGGTGCTCCTCGTGCTCCTCTGCTGTCTCTGAGAAGATCAGAATGTCATCTATGAACACTACCACGAACTTGTCCAGTTCTTCCATGAAGACCTTGTTCATCATGTTCATGAAGTAGGTGGGTGCGTTGGTCAGTCCGAAGGAAACCACTACGAACTCGTACAAGCCGTACCAAGTCGTGAAAGCTGTCTTCGGGATATCCTGGTCCCGAATCTTCATCTGGTAGTAGCCTGACCTCAAGTCAATCTTGGAAAAGAACTTTGCCTTTCGCAGCCTGTCTAGCAAGTCGTCAATCCTGGGCAAAGGATATCTGTTCTTGATTGTCATCGAGTTGAGCATCCGGTAGTCCACACACATTCTCTTGGTGCCATCCTTCTTGTCCAGAAACAGAACTGGCGAACCCCAAGGTGAGGCACTCGGTCGAATAAACCCCTGCTCTTGCAGTTTCTTGAGTTGCTTCTTCAGCTCATCGAGTTCATCCGCGGACATCCTGTACGGGCTCTTGGCCACTGGTCCAGCTCCTGGCATCAGCTCAATCACGAACTCAATATCCCTGTCTGGTGGTAACTCGGTCAACTCCTCTGGAAACACGTCGGGGTACTCCCTCACCACCGGGATCTCCTCCATACTCTTTCCTTTCATGTTGCACAGCATTGGTGTAGACCTCTGGCTCTGTGGCTTGATCAACACTCTGGCTCCGCTGGGATGCTCTAACTGCACGAACACTGGGTTGCAGTTCACCAATCCTTTGTGCTGGGCTAACCACTCCATCCCAAGTATCACGTCAATCCCGGTCGACTCCAGAACTATCAGGTCTGCCACGAACAACTGCTTCTCGAACACCATGTTCACCCCTCTACACTCCAGCGTACTCCGCTTCTCACCTAGCGGAGAGCTAGTAACTATAGGCCGTGGTCTGGGCTTAGTTGGTAATGACCTTTCTTTTATAAACTTGGTAGAAATGTACGAAAACTGAGCACCGGTGTCAAACAGAACAGTAGCCATAACTGAATCGACTAAAAACTCACCGAGGGCCACGTCTGGCGCTGTAGTTGCCTCCTCCACAGTCAGGTGGTTCAGTCTGCCTCGAGTGGGTGGTGGAGCGCTCTTCTGCTGGTTCTACTGGGGCTGTCCTCCTGGAACTGGTGCCTTCGCGGGTGTCTGTTACTGAGTGTTCCAGCTCTGACCTCCCTGTTGAAGCTTCTGTGGGCACACGTTGGACTTGTGGCCTAGCTGACGGTAGTGGTAGCAGGTGACCTGTGAGCTGTCGTAAGCTGGCGGCTGCTGCAGCCTAGGCTTCCACTGACTCGAACCTCCACTACCTCCGGGGTGACCTCTGCCCTGCTGAGTGAACTGAGTCTGCTACTGCTGTGGGTACGGAGGCTATCTCTGCTGTGGGTACTGTGGCGGAGTGGACCTCTGTCGCTGGTGTGACCCTGAGTACCCTGCACGGTTTGCACGCTGCCTCTTCTCTCCACAGACCTCCACGTAGTCTAGTCTCGACTTCTCCACAACCAAGGCCTTGCCCACCAGGGCGTGAAGGGTAGCACAGTCGTGAGCTGCCAAGTGGTGCGCCATCCCTCTGTGGAGTCCCTTGCGGTACCAGTACATCTTCTTTTTCTCGGTGTTGGAGTCGTCTGGGGCGTACCGCATCAGCTCCTGGAACCGGTTCGTGTACTCCTGCACTGACATCGATCCCATCTTCAAATGCCTGAACTCGTCTGCCTTCCTATCCATCACTGCCTCTGGAATGTGGAACTCCCTGAAAGCCTCCACAAACTCCTCCCACGAGATGTGGGTCGGGTCCGCGTGCGAGTCACAGTAGCTGTCCCACCGAGCTCCTGCCGTGCCGACCAGCTGGTGCGCGGCAACTGATACACACTCCTCCTCAGAAAGGTTCGTGAGCTCCAACTTCTTCTCAATCTCCCTCAACCAGTTGTCTGCCACGAGTGGGTCTGGAGAGTTGTCAAAGGTCAGTGGACGCAGCTTGGAGAAACCCTCCACTCTCTTCTGCAAGCTCTCTGGCTGGTTCCTGACGTTCCTCCGGTTGTTGCTGTTCTGAACCATGAGGTCTGCGATCATCAGCATCAGCTGGGTCTGAAGTGCCATCACTGCTGCTAGGTTGGGCGGTGGTGCCGACTGCTCGGGCTCCTACTCTGGCTCTGACTCAGCCTCCTCCTCGGGCTCCTCCTCCTCTGGGTAAGGGTTAACTGGCACTCGGCCTCCTCGACCTCCTCGCCCGCCGCGGTGTCCACCACAGCGTCCGCCACGTGGGGCACGGCCTCCACGGCGGCCACGACCTCAACCTCCAGCGGGGAGAGGGACGTCCTCCTGCTCGGCGTCCTCTCTGGCTGCCTCCTCGAAACGGCGTATAAGCCGTCTCGACCTCCTGACCCCCGACATCTGTTCAAGAGTTCGAGATGGTGAGAAATGAGTTGTCGGAAATTAATTTTAAGGTACTTAAGCATATAAGGAGTATCTAGATAACAACAATCAATTTCACACAAGCATATAAGAAGCATGAAAACCAGCAAAAGATCGATAACTCCAATCACTCATGCAAGATCACCATACAAAAGGTGTGTATCTCGAGGCCTACTCCACAACCTTCGAGATTACACAGCAACATGAGAACTACATCGCGATACATAAGGGTGGTCAACTAAACATGAACATCATGAAGAACGCTACCCTAGCTGACTACAGGATCATCCCCTCATGGTGCCTGCTCCTGAACTGTAGCTGGTGAGTGCGGTGGTGACACGGTCTTCGGACTGAGTGGAACCGCGTAGAACGGTGGGTCGTTCACTCCTGGGTAGTCTGGTACCTCAATCTCTGGTAGGTTGAAGTAGGCTGCCAAGCTCCTCAGTGCTCAGCTCATCTCAGGGGTGTCTAAACTGCCTCTCGGGTAAGGTGGCTGTGCCGGAAGCTGAGTAGGGGGTAGCTCGAACGTCTATGTCCTCATCTTGGGCCTCTTCTGTGGTGGTAGCGACTCTGCCAACTCCCTGTACTCTGTCACTCGTCTCAGGTCAGAGTCCCTCCAAGCTGAGCTGGCCCGGCTGGCTGTGTCCTATGCCTCGTACACTCTGCCTCCCAAGTACCAGAGGTGGTTGTAGTTCTGAGTCAGCCTCTCCTCGTGTCCCCACAGCCGTAACTGGTAGTCGGTGCAAGCTACTCCAAGAGACTCTACCAAGTACTCCTTCTCCCGCAGCTGCAACCTCTCCTCTCTGGTCGTTGCCTCTGACTCCCGCAAAGCGGTCTGGGTCTCCTCTAGTTTGGCTCTCAAGGTGGCAATCTCAAGTGCATCCCTCTCTGAACTAGTTCTGGCAGCTGCGAGTCCCCACTCTGTGATCTGGATGTTCCTCCTGTGTGCCTTGTTGAGAAAGAACTCCAAGTGGCTGTTCTCTCTCTCCAGCCGGGCGTTCCGTCCCAAGGTGTCGTCCCACTTCTGTCGTAGAAACATGATCTCTGAATCAGCCCAGTAGAGTGTCTGGTCCTGAGCTTGAATGAACTTGCTGGCCAACTGGTCCTTCTCATCCTTGCCTCCTGTGCTCTCTTCAGTGTAAGCTGTCTCCTCTCTGTGCCACCTGCTGTGGTCGTACACTGCTGTCGGAAGGACTCCGAAGGGTGTATCCTTCAACCTCTGCTCCATCTGTCGACACACTTTCTTCAGCGCGAGTCGGGCACAACACTGGTGAGCCTCCAAGGTAGAGTTGTCGAAACACGTGACCCTGACCTCCTCGAGCTCTGGCACGCGTGGGTCTGCTGGTATCTTCAAGGTCAGCTTGGTCGGTGACTGGTCCACGGCGGCGGTGGTGCATCCCTCGTAGAGCACCGCGCTGGTCTCCACTCCTGTTGTCTCCAAGCAGTCCTTAAGGATCTTGCAGAACCCTCCAGCCCACTGGCCGTCGGTCTTGAGGGGGATCCAAGACAACTGGTCCATCTGCACGTTGTTAGGGAAGTTAGTAAGAGTTAGTAATGTTAATCCAGGTAGTATATAGTAAAGTGCAAGGTATTTATATAAAGTTCCATGGATTGCATATAAAGCACAAGGTGTTTGGGCTTTCCTATACAATCGTCCATTCCTTGGCTCGTCCTACAGTCAAGTACGGCTCTGATACCAACTGAAACGAACCGGGTTTCCAAAGAAGGGAACCCGATCCCTGCACATCTGTGAGAGTCCTAGGAGGCTATCACGTGCAAATCCCTGTCTCAGAAAGTAAAGTGAAAACCATACAACAAGAGTAAATACATGAAGGTCCACATAATAATATAATAATTAAGCATCTGAGTACATCATTTCGGCACAAGCCGGGTACAAGTCCAACGGGACTGAATCAAACAGAGTAAACATCTACGCAGCGCCTCTCATGTAGCGAAGTAGTCACCATATCCGCAGGCAACTCGAGTGTAGGGCGAGCCTCAGTCCTCCCATCCGTCGTGCTCGAAGTCGTAGTCCGGCTCCTGGTCTGAAAACCCGTCATCTACTCGATAAGCGAGTAGGTCATGTCAGCTTCCCAACAAAGAGCATAAGTGAAAGAGACATATTTTTAATATGCATGAGTATTCCTAGTTATGGCTGTAGAAGGTTAAGCAAGCAGCGGTAGCAACATCAAGGTAAGCAGAAAAGCCGAGAGGTCTCCATCTCTGAGGAGATCCACACCTCCGAGGACAACGCCTCTGGGGTCAACACCCCAACAAGGTAAGAAACACCAGACACTGGATCTCAACCAAGATACAGCATCCCACACTCATCTGCGACGTGGGGTCACCAACTCCTATCCCTACGTCTCATCGGCACGAAGCCGGACTCACAAACACACAGGGGAGAGAAGCAGCACAAGAAGAATACTAGCCAGGTGAGAGATCGAAAGGGCTGTCCATACCAGTGGACACGGACTATAGCTATAGGTTTAACACTCTGCAGAGGTTGTACAACTGGACCCGCCGAGTAGAGCAGAAGCGGGTGCCCCCGATCCACATCTCTACCTAACGGCCGGAGACCTAGCAGTGGACGGCACTCTCCTACCTCTCCGAGCCTGACTCGTCCTGACTGGGATGCGAAACTTGCCAGCAGGGCCTCGAAGCTGTGAAACCATCCCCGGAGGAGTCGGGGTGACGTCTACTCGGGGGTATAACCCGTCCCCCTCACACGACCACACCAATCCGCCTACAGGCTGGATGCCATCCACCTACTAGTTCTCGGACCGAACCCCGCCCATAACAAGGCGAACAGTTTGTACGAAAATAGCCCAAAGATCAAGGTCACACAGACGATCGGTCCTTAATTGCAAGATCAAGCACTCACCAACTCCAACCGTACGACACGCCGCTAGGGCGAGAGGCCAGGTCGCATCTCCCCTAGACAGGTGTTCACAAGTAACCGAAGTGGCTCGCTCCCGCGGTAACACGTCAAGGATACACACTCACCCAAAACACACGCAAGAGTTCCGAAGTATCCCAACCTCGGTACAAACCTGAGATCCATCCATAACTAAGGGTAAAATATATGGATAGTGTAGTGCCGGGAACTAGCTAGGGGTCTGTAGCTAGTTCCGAAAGTAGGTATTCCAAGGACAGGATAAACAATTCCAAGGCATGGCTAATCAATTGTCTATGCAATTTTAAAACATGCATCAAAAGTATTTAAGCACTAGCAACTAAAGCATGCATGGGAACTATATGGTTGGGAGTGACATGACACCTGGCTGGCGTCTGAAGTCCTGGTCTGGGTTGTAGTCGGGGTCGTAAGCCTCCTCCTGGTCGTAGCTCGGGTCTGTGCAGCACGAGATACGAGACACTAAGATACCGGCAGTCAACTAAGCTTAAATCTGAAGAAACCCAATTTTAAGTGATCCAAACAGAACCAAACTACCTACAAACAGCATCGTCTCATTTTTAGAAAAATATAGAAACTAGTTTCATATTTTTCAGAGTTGTAAATAATTAGTTATGAATTTTCAAAGGCTAAATGTTTTATAAGTTAATTTCCAAATTCATTTATAAAATAGAAAAGGTTTTTTATTTTGAAAATAGGGATGACATCAGCATGACGTCATCATGACGTCAGCGTCACAATTAGTGGGCCGTTAATGGGCCAAAAGTGTCAGTGGGCCGAAATCGGCCCATTGGACTTAGCCTCATGGGCCAACAGGGCAAAGTCCATTAGTCTTCCTTGGACTAAAAATAGAGCTCAAAAGATAAATGAAAAGGGGCCAGCACGTGGGCTATATTGGGCTACGGCCCAAGCGGCATCCCTTCTTTGGACAACAGAGAAGTTTGTTACTGCCCCTGGACTAAACTGGGGTACAGCGGCGCCCTTGCCATCCGTGCGCGCGCCAGCGCGTCCCGGTGTGCGTCCGGCGGCGACGGCGGGTGGCGTTCTGCGGCCGCGGTGGCTCGGCCAGGCAAACAAGTGCAGCGTGAGTTTCGCTAGGGTTAGGGGGTTACGCTGGTGCGGCCACGGCCCTGAGGTTGGACACCAGTGGCGGCACGCATCGCGACACGGGAACGTTCCCGGCGTGGCGCGGCTCAGAGAAGCGGCGGTGCGGTCACGCGGCGCAGCGGCCTTGCACGGGGGAGTGCATGACCAGGCTGTCGTGCGTGCGCTGGGCTCGCGCAAGCGCGAACCAAAAGCATCGGCGTCACTCGGGAGCTCGGTGCGGGGGTGCTCGGCCATCCAGAGTCGCGGCACAGCGGCGACGCAAACATGGCGGAGCAAAGCGGCGGTGCAAATACGGCTAGCAACAAGGAGCGGCGCTCTACCACAACCACGCGTAGATGCGCCTGACTTGGTCACGTGTACGCGCGCAGGGCTTACCCTGATTGCGACACGGCCGGCGGCACGCGGGCCCTGGCAGGACATGGCCGCGGCGCGAGGGCGAACGCAAAGCGGTGGTGATCCCGCACAAGGAAGAACGGCTCGATGGCCGGGTTCATAGGCATGACAAAAGACGGCGAGGGTCGGCGCGTTGCTGGGGTGCATCGCGGTGGTGAGCTCGCGGAAGATGCTCGGCACGAAGGCCGGCAGCGCGGCGCAGGGGCGCACTCCCATGATCCAAGGCAAGGGAAGGGCAGAACACGGCTCACCGAGGGGCGGAGGTGTAGGCGTTGCAGAGACGGTCGCGTCGGGGGAGATCTCGTCGGTGATGGTGAGGTGTGGCGGTGACGCGGCGTGCTCCTCTGCTCCGGATTCCACCCGCTCGTGGATGGCCTTCTACGCTACTCGTCCGGCTCCGGCTTCAGCGTCCTTGGCTCCAGTGGGGCGGCGAGGCGGCGAGGCGCGTCCGTCTTCCTCCTTTCCCTTCCTCCTCCTCCTTACCCTCTTCTCCCCTCTCGGCGGCGGGATAGAGGAAAGGGGAAAGGGTCCCCTGGGTGAGTGGTGGGCACCAAGGGGGCTTGGCGCTGAGGTTTTGGAGTCGAGGCCAAGGCAGAGCAGGGGTAGGATGGCGCGGGCCGCAGCTATTGGGGGCTATGGCTTGCTGGCCGACGTGGCAGAGCGCCAGTGGATGGCGGGCGCTTGAGCGCGTCACATCGCAAGGGTATAAGGGTCTATTGGCCCGGCGGATTGCACGAGGCGTGCACAGGACAAACCTGACTCGGCGTCCGTGCCGACCGGCTTGTCGGGCACCTGTTCCCCGGTCGGGTGGGCGCGCGCGCGTGTGAGCGCGGCGGCGGTGCGAGACAGGGCGCGGGGCATGGACTGAGCGAGACGAGGGAGACGATCGGGCGTGGGTCCCGCTCATCAGTGACCCGTCTGCGGGGGAAACTAGTGTGGGCTGCCGTGAGCTTAAACAGGTGGGCCGGTCCAAGCTCCGAGGGTTGAGGTGATCACTTCTGAGAATTGGAGGGGGCCGATAGACTTAGGTGTGAGTTAGCTGGCCCAGGTTAGAAGAAAGGGTTTTGAATATAGTTTTGGAATTAAGGTTTAAAATATTAGTTTGAATTTGAATTTATTCAAATTAATAACACACTCATTAAACTCCAAATAAAATCCATAAAATCCAAATCACATCCTTTACCATAATTTGAATATATGTTTTTATATTTTTGGTATTTATTTTTATGGGATTAAGGGAAGATGCTTGAAAGGGTTTAAATAAGGGTGACACTTCATCAATAAACAAAAAGTTCAAATTTCCTCACATTTTCATAACTTAATTTTCTGGGATGTTACACCTACCAATCAGAGTTGTGTCCTTGGATCATCTATACTAGAAGTAGGAGATAGTGCACACCGTTCCTTGGATTCGATACCCTTGGAATACTCTCCTTCCTTGGGGAAGTGCTACAGCAGTATTTCCGTGCGTTTGCGGTAATACCCGGTCGTTCTTATTCGCTCCCTCTAGGTGTACAACTAGTGGTGACGTTAAGAAACGCCAACAAAGAGCTTGTTCCACACTAAGAGGTTCCAAAAAGGAAATAAACGAGTAAAATACACAAAAGTTTGACAATCTTGAGCGAGTTGTTACCCTTCTTTGGATACTCCCAAGGATGTTGTCAACGGGGTGATCCTGTTGAACCATTTGATGAACTCTTGGATGTGGTACTTGAGATTGATGTTGAATAGGTCTATCATCATTATCTTCAACTTGAGGTACTTGTTCAAGAGCTTCACCGCCTTGTTCTACTCTTTGATCAAAGCCACTTCCATGATCGTCACCATGAACTTGACTTTCATCTTGATGAACTTGAGAACTAGATGGTTCCACTCTTGTTGATGATGATGGATCTTGATTGTTTGTATCAACCGGAGCTTGAACTTGAACTTCACGAGGCATCACTTCACCGGTGCCCATTCTAAATATGGATACACTTGGAGGTTCTTCATCATCTACAAGGTTTTCACTAACTTGCTCTCCTTGAGAGCCATTGAATTCATCAAATTTCACGTCTATTGTGGTCTCAACACAATCGGTGGTTTTGTTGAAAACACGATAGGTATGTTTGTTAGTTCCATAACTAATGAGAAAACCTTCATCAACCTTGGGTGCAAACTTTGAAGCTTTGGTTTTCTTGTTAAGTATGAAACACTTACACCCAAAGAATATAAAGTAGTGCACACTAGGTTTCTTACCGGTGATGATCTCGTAGGGAGTCTTGTTCAAGTACTTGTGGAGATAGAGGTAGTTGGCGGCATGGCACACGGTGTTGATGGCTTCCGCCCAAAATGAGTTCGGAGTCTTGTATTCATCAAGCATTGTTCTTGCTGCTTCAATCAATGTGCGGTTCTTCCTCTCAACAATACCATTTTGTTGAGGTGTGTATGGAGCGGAGAGTTCATGCTTGATGCCTTCTTCATCAAGGAATTCTTCAACTTGAGTGTTCCTAAACTCCAATCCGTTGTCACTTCTTATGTTCTTGACTTTAAGCTCGAACTCATTTTGAACTCTTCTTATGAACTTCTTGACCACTCCCTTTGCTTCACCACTTTTATCTTGCAAAAAGAATACCCAAGTGAAACGGGAAAAGTCATCAACAATTACTAAACCATATTTGTTACCACCGATGCTTATGTAGGCAATTGGTCCAAACAAGTCCATGTGTAGTAGCTTCAACGGTCTTGATGATGATAGGATGTTCTTGGCGGGATGATGCGCTCAACTTGCTTTCCCGCTTGACAAGCACTACATAACCTATCTTTCTCAAAAACAACATTTGTTAGTCCTAGGATGTGCTCGTCTTTTTGAAGTTTGGCCAAGTTCCTCATGCCAACATGAGCTAGTCGGTGATGCCATAGCCAACCCAAGTCGGATTTTACCACTAAGAAAGCCTTAGGGTCCACTTTTACTTTTGTGAAATCCACATAGTAAAGCTTCCCCCCCTTAGATGTTCCGCAAAGACAATAGAGGAATCCTCCCTTCTAGAGACGGTCACACCCTCTTTGGTAAAGAGATAATTGTAGCCTTTCTCACAAAGTTGTGAAACCGACAACAAGTTGTACCCTAAACCTTGAACATGATAAACATCTTCAATTAAATTTGTTGTTGAGATAGTAATTTTACCTAGACCAATAACATCTCCTTGACCATTATCTCCATAGATGATAGTTTCCGTAGGGGAGTCATAATGCTCAAGGGATGCAAACAAGCCTTCATCTCCGGTCATATGATTAGTGGCTCCACTATCAATCAACCATGCATTTCCACCAGAGGTGTAGGCCTACAAAACAAGTTTAAGCTTTTGGTTTAGGTACCCAAAAATATTTGGGTCCTTGGAGGTTAGAAGCATAAACTTTGAAAACCCACACACTCTTCCTCATGGCCTTCTTGGTGTAGGCTCCAACATACTTGACCACCATTTTACCATTGTGGTCCAAGGTCACAACATAGTCACAAGTGTAGTTCGGAGAAGGTTTGTGTTCCACTGCATTCTTCGATGCCTTTGATGGAGAATTAACCCCACCATTTCCTTTTGTGATGTTCACAACTTTTGGCTTGTCTTGTGTTGTGGTAGAGGTGGTTACACCATGGGCAATGTCCATAGTAGTGTTGAGGTAGCCTCCATTGTTCCACAAGGGGATCTCTTGCCCTTTCACCACAATTCTACCATTGACCTTGTTGTCCTTGTAGTGCCCAAGTCCTCGCTTGTCAATTGCCTTGGGTGTGGACTTAGCACCAAATTTACCTTGGTTGATCAACATGTTCAATCGGGCAATCTCTTTGTCCTTGCTCTTAGTTGTTTCCTCTAGCCTTGCAAGGTTAGTATTAAGAGCATTTATATCAACATTAGAACATATAGAACAGCCTTTGCTAGTGAAGGCATTAGAGTCAAATTTTGCCTTAGGATTGGCTTTGGTGCTTTCCCAAAGAACACTATAGTTTGCTTCAAGATTTTTGTGTTTATCCGTCAAGCGTGAGAAGCTTGTTTGAAGCTCACTATGAGTGGCCTTTAGGGAAGCTAAAGATTCATTTTCCAAAGAGTAGTCCTTTGACATCCTCTTGTTAGAGTCATTGTCCAAGGACAAGTCCATAGTCAAGTTCTCCACCTTAGCTCTCTCCTCGGCAAGGGTTTTCTCTAGAGCAAGGTTTATTTCCTTTTCAAGTATAAGCAAGTCTTCTTGCTCATGGAGAGTCACCTTCTTTTTCTCTAATTTGTCCAAAAGCCTCTTAATTTCTTTATGACCCTTTTTACCAAATTGTTTTATCATGTTGGCTTCCATTTCTTTTTCTTCATCTAGGTTGTCTATATCATTGCAAGGTGTGGATGAAGAAGAGGTAAGAGAGGATGAGGTGGTTGATTCATGTACCTTGCTCCCTCTTGCCATGAGGCAAAAGTAAGAGTTGTCCTCATCGTCGGAGAAGTTGTTGAAGAGGCGTGGTGAAGATGCTCCTTGTGTCATGGCAATTGTTGCCATGCCTTGCTTCTTTGGTTCTTCATCTTCATCACTTGGTACTTGTTCTTGTACTCTTTGCTCTTCTCCTTGTACTGTTGACGGCTATTATCCAATCATTTTATACCCGTCAACATGTACCTTTTGGCATGAGAAATGATCACCAACACTAGAATAGGGCTTAAACTAATCATTTCCACAAGTGTTGGTGATTATGCAAATACAGGTGATTAGCACTAGAAAGAGGAGTAAAAGCACAAGTCTTTGATCCAAGTAACTTCAAGCTCAGCCAATGAGGGGATGCCACCTAGGATTCCCCTGGATCACTGACGTCATCAATCCAAGAGAGGCAAGCCTGACGAATCACGTATCACCACGTGGACATCACATGGATTCAAGGGCCCACTTATCCCCCAAAACCGTCGGGAAACTTGGCATGCATGGGGGAGTGACTTCAAGGCCCACTAGTCAGCCACCAGGAGAAAGCACGAGGTGCCATGTGGCCCGGGGGCTTCGGCCGAACCAAGGGTCGGCCGAACCGACCTTGGTTCGGCTGATCCTGGCACTCCATGTGGCAGCCCCTGATTGGTCCCCTGTTGCGATTACGGACGTTTTGAGGCACTTTGAGCCCCGGAGCAAGCCACCTCCTCCTCTATAAATAGGAGGGGAGGGGCTCCCATTTGAGACACACACTTCTCCTCCTCCTCTTCATTTTGGCCTTGGAGCCTCTCTCTTTAGGAGAGGAGAGCTCTTTGTATAGGATTAGTGCTAGGAAGTGAGGTGGGAGGCTTGGGGCCATGTCATGTTCATGACATCTTCCTCAAGAACGATCATCAGCGGTGCCTTTGTTCTTCATTTAGACTAAAGTGAGTATTTCGACATTTTCTATTTAGACTAAAGTCTTATGCATGCTTAGTTGCTTTGTTCTCATGTTCTTCGTTTGTTCTTGATTTAGAGGCTTGTGTTCTTCAAACATAACCCTTTTGATCTAGTAGACTTAGATCATAAGTTTGCATCTAGTTTGCTAGCTTGTCTATTAGAGTAAAGTTGATGCTCCTGCATATCTCTAGTTAGATCAAAGTGCATTCGTGATCTTGCATAAGTGATAGATTATACCTTGAGCTTGTGCCAGTATCTCCCTCGCAGATTCGTAGTTCCGTATTCATACGGAGTGCTATAGTCGGGCTATCAGGATGTCAGACGGTGTCCGACTATAGTAGTAGTCAGTGGTGTAGATGTGGCGTCTAGATCATAGGTTATCCTGCGAATACCAAGTACATTCGTGTAACGATAGAGGTAGACCGCAGTGGTGACAGCCTGTTGGACCCTTTGGAACCCTCTGCGCCTGTGTACCGAGTAGGGCCCCGTTGCCAGAACATATTGCCTAGCCTTAAACAGCTAGGGTGGGTTGGCGCCCAAAGCGAGTGTTATACCTGAGAGACCGTGCTAGACTCTGCGCTCGGTCAAGGCAGATCCTTTCTACCTATCCTATCAATCAGTGGTGTGTCCTTAGACCATCAGCTAGGCTTGAGCCAGAACTCTCCCGTCCTTGGATTCGATACCCTGTGGGAATACTCGTTCTCTTAGGGAGAAGTGCTACAACGGTGTATCTGTGCGCTTGCGGATTCGTTCGCACTCGTCAGTGTACCCGGGAGTCTCTTACACGCTCACGCTAACTGGTGCCATAGCATTGAGGTTAAGAAACGCCAACAAGCATTTCTGGCGCTGTTGCCGGGGACAGTTGCTATTTCTTTCTTTGAGCCTAGTGGTCTTCGTATCTTTTTATTTTTTCTTTTTATTCTACCTTTACCCCAGTTACCATGGAGCAAACTTCTATCCAAAACCTTTCTGCTCTCAAACCTGAGTTGTTAGAGCCTCCGCCATCGGAACATCCAATTACCACATCTAGCTATCAACTCAGTACCGGTCTTATCTCTTTGATTAGGGAATCGTATTCCTTTTCTGGGGACAGTCAAAACACCTATGAGCATTTGCGAGAGTTTGAGCATTTGTGTTAATGCTATGCCTTTGCTGGCATGACACACGACACTGTCCGTTGGAAATTGTTTCCTTTTTCCCTCACAGGAAGTGCGAGGCAATGGTACAACGAACACGTAGGTGCTGCTGGCGGCAGATGGACGAAACTTGTTGGTAATTTCTGCCGACAGTTTTTTCCACCTGCTCGTCTCATCGCCCTACGAAAGGATGTGCTCGGATTTAAGCAAAATGATAAGGAAACCTTGGGTGCAGTGTGGGAAAGACTCCTACATTTAGTAATTTCGGGCCCCACGCAGTCGATACCCGACCATGTGCTCTATCAGCATTTTTATGCAGGATTAGACGTCAAGTCCGCCGGGCACCTTGACGATGCCTCGAGAGGCTCCTTTCCGGATAAGACCCCAAGTGAGGGAAGGCAGATTCTTGACCTTATAGCAGCTAATGCCTCCTTCACGGTCGAGCCGGAAGACCCTCAAGAGGAACGCGTACCTAAAGGAGAGATCACTCCTGAATCTGAGCCCGAACCTTCATCATCCAAATCCATAAGCCTAGTTCAGGAGGCCACGACATGGAGGAAGAGGCAATTCAGCCTCCGGAGTCTCTTACGACGTTTGAGGATGATATAGTTGGCGATTTTGGAAATACCTCAAACTATTGTTGCGAGAGAAAACCACCATCACCCGTGTCTCCCCCAGATCCTGTGGAAATTGCCTTCCTTAGGGACAACGTTCGGGAGTTAACAGCCATCATGACCCAAAAATGGTCGAGAGAGTTAGAATCAACGGCTGGAACTTTCCAGCTCCTTCCGCCTCGATCGACCCTTCCTTGTGTTATGAATGGAAAGGTAGTGAAAGTTCTCTACAACCCCCTGGTAGGAGTCAACATCATGTCCAGTACATATGCTTTGAGAAACTTTACGGACGAACCTCTGACTCCTACCCAGACGTCTATCAGGACTCCTGAAGGAGAAATCCTTGAAGGAGTAGGGATCTTGAAGGCTATCCCTGTCATGTATAAGGAGGCCGACTTTACTATTGATATCCAAACCTATGATGTCCTTAGCTTCGACCTCATGATAGGATTTCCCCTCGAGAAATTTCTCGTAGAGGCCCCTACCCAAGGTAAGCTTAATGTTAGCCTTGGGAGGGAGGTCTTCTCTGTAGAAATTTGAAGAGCAAAAAATGCAAGAACTGACCCTCCTGACGACTCTACACAAATTGAGGAGGTCAAAGCAATCATTCCGGGAGATTTGCCGGAATCCCTCCTCGACGAGTGGGCACCTGAGTTCATAGATGAGATTGAAGAGCCTGATGAGCCTATAGATATATCTAAATCCCAGGCTCCACCTAAGCCTCCTATCAAACTCAAACCTCTGCCCACCGGCCTTCGATATGTTTTCCTCCATGGGGACATTGAGTCCCTAGTGATCATTAATGACGATCTTTCTGACGAGTGTTGACGGTCGATATTTGCCATTTTTAAGGCCGTCAACTCCTGCAAATTTGAGCATTAATTGCACATCCACACTAGAATAGGTGCTTAAACTCAAACTTTCCACCAGTGTCGATGTCTATTCGAATGCAGGTATTCAGCATAAGAAATGGGAGGAATCCATGCACTTTCACTCCACTCCAATCCAAGGCACTCAAATGCTGGCCAATCAGGGGCTGCCACATGGATTCTCCTGGATCCATGATGTCACCAATCCATGTGAAGGACTCTCGACGAATCATACATTGCCATGTCAGCATCACATGGATCAATGGGCCCACTTTGCCAACTAAACCGCCAGGAAACGTGCCATGCAAGGAGGAGAGGCATTAGGGCCCACATGGAAGTGAGCCAGAGGAAGCACAAGCCAGAAGGCCAGCCAGGGGTTTTGGCCGACCCTAGGATCGGCCGAACCGACCTAGGGTCGGTTGATCCTCCCCGTCCACGTGCTGGTTGCTCATTGGCTCTTGGCTGCATTCCCGGGTGTTTAGGGGCACTTTAAGCCCCGGAGCAAGCCTCCTCCTTGTCTATAAATAGGAGGGGAGGGGCTCCATTTCTCACACACCACCAAGCTCTCAAGTTCCACTTCTCTCTTGTAGCTCTCTCTCTTTCTCCAATTCTACCCATGAGAGGTTATTCTCACCTCTTTGTGGTAGAATGGTGATGAGGAGAGATCTAGATTAGGATTAGTTGAGAGGTAGAGTAGGGGTAAGGAGTGAGTTGATGTCCTCGTGGATGCTCGTTCTTCATTTAGATCAAAGTGAGTATTTCAGTATTTCTTATTTAGACTATAGTGGACATCATGCATGATTGCTTTGTTCTTGTGTTCATGGCTCGTTCATAAGTTAGAGGCTTGTGTTCTTCATGATGCAAGGCTTCGATCCTTTAGAGCCAGAGCCGAAGTTCATTTACTTGTTTGCAAGCTCTGATCCTGTTTAGTTAAGTAAGTCCGCTGTATCTCGTTTAGCTACATCCATAGCTTCCTTTCTGCTCCCAGTTCAATGATATGATCTGATTCTGATCTTTCCCTTGTTCGTGGGACCGTATCTATACAGTTGATATAGTGTAGTTGCGGGTCAATAGACATAACCGCATTATAGTATTTATCCGGGGTACACACGTGGTGTCTGGGCCCTGGTTTTCCTACGAAGACCACGTACGATCGTAGCGTAGAGGTAGGCCGCAGTGGTGACAGCCTGTTGGACCCTTTGTCAACCCTCTTACGTCGCGTACCGAGTTGGGCTCGCTTGCCAGCACCTTGGAGTGTTGTCGCCCCGCAGGGATGACTAAGACCTGACAGAATAACATCTTGAGAGCTAAGTCCCTTAAGGAAGTGCTTCTTGTATCCCGACCTATCCCAGTGAAAGCTGGTGTCCTTGGATAGACCCTCTCTGGTTACTCTCCGTCCTGAGGGAACAAAACCCGATGGGAATACTCATTCCCCTAGGGAGAAGTACTACAACGGTGTATCCGTGTGCTTGCGGATTCGTTCGCACTCGTCAGTGTACCCGAGAGTTTCTTACACACTCACGCTGCCACGGCGCCCAGTGTTGAGGTTAAGAAACGCCAACAAGCATTTCTAGCGCTGTTGCCGGGGACGGCTGTTGTTAACCTTCGAGCCTGTCTATCCTCGTATTTATCTTTTTCCTTTTTTCTTCTACCTTCACCCCTGTTACCATTTTTGAGATATCCCTTTTGTTTTCTTTACTTCTACCTCTACCCCCGCTACCCATGGAAGGTTATCCTTGTAAACACCTTCCGCCTTCGAGGAGTGAACCCTCAGAGCCATGTTCGTCAAGACCCACTCTTACATCTGGCCTTTGGATTTGCCCCTCTCTCATGAAGCTAATTCAGGACCTATCCTTCTCGGGGTTAAGTCATGAGAACCCCTTTGATCATGTGAGAGACTATGAGCGTCTGATTGAAACTCAGGGTAAAACCGGAGAATCACCAGATGCTCGGAAAAGAGAGTGTTTCCCGCTGTCCCTCTTCGGGGAAGCACAGGATTGGCACCGTTGTTTTGGTAGAGACTACCTTACTTGGGAAAGGTTGAGAGCAGCTTTTTGCTCCCACTTCTTCCCAATACGACGTATCATCTCGTTAAGGGCAAAAATTCTCTGTTTCAAGCAATGTGAGGAGGAATCACAAGGAATGGCATGGAATCGTTTCGCCTCCGCGGTGGAAGATTGCCCAGTCCTCTACATTCCCGATTGGATGTTGCTTCAGCACTTCTGGTTTGGATTGCGGAAGGATGATGCCATGAGGCTTAATGCTCTCTCCGGAGGATCCTTTGTGCACCTAGATGCTATCGAGGGAAAAGAGATCCTGGATTATCTTCGAGATTTCAGCTCCCCTTGCATCCCGGTCAATGAGGCAACCACCAGAGGAAATGTTGAGCCACCTAGATCCATCGTCAGCCGAGTTTGAAGTTTCATATCCATTCTTTCTAAGCTCTGGCTGAAGCTGTCATTCCTGAATAGCAGGAATCTAAGGGAAAGATTTCATCACGCGAGATCTACCCTTGGGTTCCCCTCTTGTGCATCTTCTTAGACCTTCTCCCCGAGACTTTGTCTCGTGGGAGGACGGAGAAAGTAGTCCAGAAAGAATGACCATTCCCGACCAGGATGACTTGTTCGATCCTCACTACTAACTCTAAGGAGGGTATGAGAGGCCTATCATGTTTCTACGTCAAGGTTTGAGCTGAAGTGCTTTGCACTGAAGTTTCGTATAAACCGAGACATCGGTCTCTGCTTTATAATCCATTGGATTCATCCATCAGACCGAAGGAACACGATCATTTACCGATCGAGTGGAGTGCATTCACTTTCTATCTCAAGCACATCTATCGATGCCGATCAGTCAGGAGAAGCTTGCACTTCGTATCTTATGCCTGACTTGATCGATGCCCAATGGGAGGTGCACTTTCCAGCTTATCCATAATCCCCCATTTGAAGCTTAGGCCAGACTTCGGAATGTCTTCATCGCCTCGACGAGAACATTGAACCCTCTGCCTAAGGTGAGGGCGAGTTAAATCTTGCTCTTCGTCCGAACTCTGGTTCAAGATCGTACACCGGCCTCCGGAAGTCCATACTCCATCCTTTTTGAAGGCCGAGTGTCTTTCTGAGCTTGAGTTCACTCGGAGATCGGTACCTATTGGTGAAGCACTAGCCTCAGTGCTCGATCTTTTCGTCTTCGAGTTCCGCGACCCTAGTGCTATAGTCCTCAAGTCCCATGACCACCTCAGGGAAGGCCTCGGCCTCTCTTGGATGATCATGCTTGCCCTCAGCCTCGATATACCTTTTTGGGCTCGAGTTCGTATATGCACTACCCTTGCATATCAGAGCTTATCATCATATCAACATTATCTGCAAGGAGATGGTCATAAGTTGAGACAGGAGATCACAAGGCACCCGCATCCTGAGTACTCTTGGGACTCATCTCGTTTCCCCAGGAAGAATTATCCTTCGGGTATCTTGTGGACCGTGGTCATGCAGGGGAAAGAAATTACCAAGGTTAAGAGAAGTAGGCAAAGGACCATAGGAAGGCAGTACTATTGTGGTGACCCGAACGCTTCGTGACTACCGTCAGAGGTGCCTACACTTTTGACGAACCGAGTATGTCGCCAAGGTGATTCCCCCTATATTCTTTATGGATATATCATGGTTTGGCCAAGGTTGGTATATAGTGGAGGATGAATTTTCAACCTCAACCTTATCCTAGCCTTAAGCCTAAGCCAATCTTCCATCTCGGGGAATCCACCTAGGCCGTCGATCCTGAGACTTGCTGGAGCCCACACGAGAAAGGGGAGGACCAGAGGGGCCCACAGGGGGCCGGCCGAACCCAGGTTCGGCCGAAACCCTGGTGCCGCCTCTCCCCTTCTTCTTTCGCGTGTGCGTCTCATTCTCCTCCAGAAACCTTCTCCCTGCCGCCAGACGAGTTTTCGCATCACGAAATCCATCTCCTCCACCTCACCATCCTCAGCATCACCGCATCCATGGCCGGTTACGATTTCGCTCAGCTCCGTAGGGAGGCCTCGCCCCTCACTTCAGGGGGAGGGAGCCCCTCTCATCTCATCGACCTCAGCAACCTGGATGAGGTGATGGGGTCGCTGAAGGCCATGACTCCTGAGAGAGACAGGAGTGTAGAGAGCACTCGCAGGATGCGCACCAACTCCCCGGTGCAGTCGTCCCGGTGAGGCTCCTCCTCCCCACCTTCTTTCCCAGTCAGGATGGCCACCATGGGGAACAAGACTGCTGCCAAGCGCGTCTTGTTCGACGATCCCCCTGGGCCACCCTTGAAGCCAGGAGAGTGCTACATTGTGTCTAACTTCAACAGCTACGGAGAGGCCTTCTGCCATACCTATGAGAAGGATGTGTGGGACGAGTTCCCGCTTCCACAGACCCGGTGCAAAATCTTCGGAGTGAAGATGGACACTGGAGGCTATGGTACACCCTACCATAAGCCGCCTCAGTGGGAGCGAGTCCTCACCAAGATCATTGTAGACATCCGGGTAAATGGCGCCAAGAAGACCCCGGCCCTGGCAAAGCTAGCAGATAGACTAGCTGAACTGTTCTTAGAACATGAGAAGCTAGTTGAGGAGCTGGCTAAGCAGAGGGACGAGTACCGTGAGCTCAGGCGTGAGTATCGCCAGCTAGAGGAGGACATGACCCAAAAGCTGCAGAGGTTGGCAGTAGCTGAGGGAGAGGAGCAGATCCTCTCCGAGTAGTGGGGATTAGCCCCAGCTTTAGTTCATTAGGCGCTAGTCTAGGTCTAGGTTTGATTTCCCTTTGTTTCCCTTCATTCCATTTATTTCCTTTGCATATGTGTAAGCGCCTAATCATATTGTTTGAAACATTTGAATTTGAATAAAGTGGCTCACCAATCATGTAACCCGGTTTAGCCACCCTTTGTTTCATTACTTTGGTCTCTTTGATTTAGAGGACATCTAGGTTCGAGACAGTGTGGGGGAAGAGCCACGACTCTCCCAATGCAGGCATGATGTTTCCGTACGTACCCACTGCGAGCACTCCGCGCTAGCCGACCGATCACTACTGAGAACCTGAACGGGACCCGCACGAGTTCACTCCTGTGGAGAGCCTCTAACGATTCATCTCTCATGCATAGCGCCGGTTTGCATCTCGACAACTCACTATCTGTCATTCCTGAGTTTTATATTCTATATATGTCTATCTCTAAACTAAAACTCGAATGATGATGCTAAAGATCACTCAGCTCATTTGTATCTAAGTAGACTTACATATGTTTTTTTCCTTGTTATCTGCCTGATGCTTGTGAACCATAATCTTCTTAAGTACAAGCATGTTCACCTAAGTAATTGACGAGTATGATATGGCTGGATGATATGATCTTTTGCTCTGATGACTAACTCTCTTGGGGAATTTATTTTTGAAAACTCAAAACCTCTTGGAAAGGCTCCTCTTTGATATGCCTCCGTCCCATTAGAGCCATATGATCTTTGTAGGTAAAAACCTTCGGTTCTTATGCTGCTTGTTATTACTTTGAGCTTTGTCAAATTCTGTGACCCTTGTGAGAATTCTTTTCATTACTTTCATGATCAAGATTTATGTGCACCCCACCTATTTCCCCTTGCTATGCTTCTACACTGGAAGTTAGCATTGTATCATTTATCCATTCCATAAAAATAATAATAAAGCTCCATATGTGGTGTGACATCTCTCTCCAGAAGTGTCCTTCAAAAAGAGACATGGGCTATGAAAAAAAAGAGAGACACATGCTCAAAAGCATGATGAAAAAAAAGAGAGAGAGAAGAAAAATAGCCCATGTCCAAAATAAAGGAGGAATAGGGGAGAGATGAGATTATGCAAAAAGGAGTTCCATATCATAGATGGTAATAACTAGTGTCCATTCCGGGGCTAGTGTCCACCTTACCATCAACCCGCAGTTCTCACCTTATATATGTATGGTAAAATCTAGCACCCATTCCGGGCCTAGTATCCACCTTACCATACACACCATAGCCATACTGGTGCACATCTTGATCTGATAGTATGATTTGATTTTCTCTGTGGATCCAGTCTTTGACTTTGCAAAATATGTGATGCAAGTATGCTTTCTCTTTATCCTACCCTGAGCTCCACATATAGCCATCATTAGAAGAATGATGAAGAAAGGCAAATGCCTTAGTGAGGACATACACACTTTGAGCGATTTGAGAGAATCAAATGAGAAAGCCACCAAGAGTTTTGTTTATGAAAATCTTGCAAAACCCCAAGGTGTTTATCATCTGGTGCATAAGTGACTTGATTCACAGCTATTCAACTCTTCAATCACCCAAGGGAACATGATAGCCACTACACAGAGGTTCACAGGAGCAAGGTATGACTTGGAATATCTCTTATGTCAATCTTACTCTTGGGTATTCATGACCCACTTGGATTTGTTTCCCCTTCACTCGGGACGAACAAAGGTCAAGTGTGGGGGTGTTGTTGACGGTCGATATTTGCCATTTTCAAAGCCGTCAACTCCTGCAAATTTGAGCATGAATTGCACATCCACACTAGAATAGGTGCTTAAACTCATACTTTCCACAGTGTCGATGTCTATTCGAATGCAGGTATTCAGCATAAGAAATGGGAGGAATACATGCACTTTCACTCCACTCCAATCCAAGGCACTCAAATGCTGGCCAATCAGGGGCTGCCACATGGATTCTCCTGGATCCATGATGTCACCAATCCATGTGAAGGACTCTCGACGAATCATACGCTGCCACGTCAGCATCACATGGATCCATGGGCCCACTTTGCCAACTAAACCGCTAGGAAACGTGCCATGCACGGAGGAGTGGCATTAGGGCCCACATGGAAGCGAGCCAGAGGAAGCACAAGCCAGAAGGCCGGCCAGGGGTTTCGGCCGACCCTAGGATCGGCCGAACCGACCTACGGTCGGTTGATCCTCCCCGTCCACGTGCTGGTTGCTCATTGGCTCTTGGCTGCATTCCCGGGTGTTTAGGGGCACTTTGAGCCCCGGAGCAAGCCTCCTCCTTGTCTATAAATAGGAGGGGAGGGGCTCCATTTCTCACACACCACCAAGCTCTCAAGTTCCACTTCTCTCTTGTAGCTCTCTCTCCCTCTCTCCAATTCTGCCCATGAGAGGTGATTCTCACCTCTTTGTGGTAGAATGGTGATGAGGAGAGATCTAGATTAGGATTAGTTGAGAGGTAGAGTAGGGGTAAGGAGTGAGTTGATGTCCTCGTGGATGCTCATTCTTCATTTAGATCAAAGTGAGTATTTCAGCATTTCTTATTTAGACTATAGTGGACATCATGCATGATTGCTTTGTTCTTGTGTTCGTGGCTCGTTCATAAGTTAGAGGATTGTGTTCTTCATGACACAAGGCTTCGATCCTTTAGAGCCAGAGCCGAAGTTCATTTACTTGTTTGCTTGCTTTGATCCTGTTTAGTTAAGTAAGTCCGCTGTATCTCGTTTAGCTTCATCCATAGCTTCCTTTCTGCTCCCAGTTCAATGATATGATCTGATTCCGATCTTCCCCTTGTTCGTGGGACCGTATCTATACAGTTGATATAGTGTAGTTGCGGGTCGACAGACGTAACCGCATTATAGTATTTATCCGGGGTACAGACGTGGTGTCTGGGCCCTGGTTTTCCTGCGAAGACCACGTACGATCGTAGCGTAGAGGTAGGCCACAGTGGTGACAGCATGTTGGACCCTTTGTCAACCCTCTTACGTCGCGTACCGAGTTGGGCTCGCTTGCCAGCACCTTGGAGTGTTGTCGCCCCGCGGGGATGACTAAGACCTGACAGAATAACATCTTGAGAGCTAAGTCCCTTAAGGAAGTGCTTCTTGTATCCCGACCTATCCCAACGAAAGCTGGTGTCCTTGGATAGACCCTCTCTGGTTACTCTCCATCCAGAGGGAACAAAACCCGACGGGAATACTCATTCCCCTAGGGAGAAGTGCTACAACGGTGTATCCATGCGCTTGCGGATTCGTTCGCACTCGTCAGTGTACCCGGGAGTTTCTTACACGCTCACGCTGCCACGGCGCCTAGTGTCGAGGTTAAGAAATGCCAACAACGAGGAATCCAGAAGGCTCATCTCCGTCCTAGAGAAGCACCGATCTGTGTTCGGATACTCTCTTCCTTAAGGGGATAAGCCTGACTCTCTGCACCCATCACTTCCCCGTAGATACAGACATACCACCGATGAGGGAGCCCCAGAGAAGGCTGAACAATGCGATGAGAGAGGTTGTGAAGAAAGAAGTTCTTAAACTTCTTCACGCTGGGATCATCTATCCAGTGGCCTATAGTGAATGGGTTAGCCCCGTTCAATGCGTACCCAAGAAGGGAGGAATGACGACAGCCCCCAATGAGTTTGACGAGCAGATTGCTCAACGCCTTCCCACAGGGTGGAGGATGTGCATAGATTATAGGAAGCTCAACAAGGCCACAAAGAAGGATCACTTCCCGCTCCCATTCATCGATGAGATGCTTGAGCAGTTGGCGAATCACTCCTTCTTCTGTTTCCTTGATGGGTATTCTGGCTACCATCAAATCCCTATCCACCCTGATGACCAAAACAAGACCACCTTCACTTGCCCTTACGGAACCTATGCTTATCGAAGAATGTCTTTTGGGTTGTGCAATGCACCCGTGTCGTTCCAGTGGTGCATGATGTCTATCTTCTCAGACATGATTGAGCAAATCATGGAGGTTTTTATGGATGACTTCTCTGTCTATGGTAAAACTTTCGATGAGTGTCTCAGGAATTTAGACAAGGTCTTACAAAGGTGTCATGAGAAAGACTTAGTTCTCAACTGCGAGAAATGCCATTTCATGGTTAGAGAGGGCATCGTGTTAGGACACCTGGTGTCCGAATGAGGGATAGAAGTGGATCGCGCTAAGATCGAGGTAATAGAAAAGCTTCCCCCTCATGTTAATGTCAAGGGCATCCGTAGCTTCCTCGGCCATGCTGGGTTCTACCGACGGTTCATTAAGGACTTCTCACAGGTAGCTAGACCCCTTACCAATCTCTTGGCCAAGGATGCGCCCTTTGAATTCACAAAGGAGTGTATGGAATCCTTTCTCACCCTTAAGAACACGCTCATCTCTACCCTAGTCATCCAGCCTCCCGACTGGATGCTACCTTTCTAGATCATGTGTGATGCTAGTGATTACATTGTAGGGGCCGTCTTAGGCCAAACTAAGGATAAGAAACACCATGCTATAGCCTATGCTAGCAAAACCATGACAGGAGCTCAGCTAAACTATGCCACTACTGAGAAAGAGCTCCTTGCTGTTGTCTTTGCTATAGACAAGTTTAGATCCTACTTAGTGGGAGCCAAGGTAATAGTTTATACTGATCATGCCGCTCTTAGATACCTGCTCACTAAGAAAGATGCTAAACCCCGCCTGATTAGATGGATTCTTCTCCTTCAAGAATTTGATTTAGAAATAAAAGATAAAAAAGGAGTTGAGAATTCTGTTGCGGATCATTTGTCTCGTATGCGTACTACTAACCTGCAGGAAGCACCCATCAATGACTCTCCACGAGATGACATGTTGAAGGTCACGGATAACAACCCCTGGTATGTGAATATTGTGAATTATCTGGTTACAGGGTATATACCCCTAGGAGCTGATTGGAAGAAATTGATCCATGAAGCCAAAAGGCACATGTGGGATGATCCGTACCTATATAAAGTCTACGCTGATGGGCTACTGAGAAGATGTGTACCGAGTGCTGAAGGAATGCGGATTATTGAAAAATGCCATGCTGGGCCATATGGTGGCCACTATAGCACTTACCGTACACATGCAAAGATATGGCAAAGTGGGTTCTTCTGGCTGACCATGTATGACGACACGAGGAATTTCATCCGAAGATGCAAAGCTTGCCAGAAGCACGGAGGAATTACTACCAGAGATGCAATGCCCCTACATGATAATTTGCAAGTGGAACTTTTCGACGTATGGGGTATTGATTACATGGGCCCATTCCCAAATTCTGAGGGAGTTGAATATATCTTAGTGGTAGTCGACTATGTGTCAAAATGGGTGGAAGCTATAGCCTGCAAGTCGGTCGATGCCAAGCAGTCCAAAAAGGTGTTCAATGAAGTGATATTCCCTCGCTTCGGCATTCCAAGGATGGTAATTAGTGATGGGGGATCCCACTTCATTGATACAAACTTTAGAAGATTTCTGCAAGGATGTGGGATCCAACACAGCATCGCCACTCCATACCACCCCCAGACTAATGGCCAAGCCGAAACCTCCAATAAGCAGATCAAAAATATTCTACAGAAAATAGTACAGGAGGCTGGCAGAGCTTGGAGGAAGCATCTCCCTGATGCCTTATGGGCCTATCGAACAGCTTACAAAACCCCGCTGGGAATGTCTCCGTATCAATTGGTATATGGGAAAACATGTCACCTACCAGTGGAGGTAGAACATAAAGCTCATTGGGCAATCAAAAGGTTTAATCTGGAATTTCTGAAGTCTGGAAGGAACAGGCAGAAAAAATTAGCAGAATTGGAAGAGTGGAGAGAGAAAGCCTATCACAGTGCAAAGATCTATAAAGAAAGAACCAAGAGGTGACATGATAAGAAAATCAAGAAGAAAGAATTTGCACCAGGTGATAAAGTGCTACTATTCAACTCCCGATTCAAAATATTTGGAAAAGGGAAACTGTGTAGCAAATGGGAAGGACCATTCACAGTAGTAGAGGTAGCCCCTCATGGAGCTATCACTCTACAAAATGATGAAGGCAACTGTTTCAAGGTGAATGAAGTGATCAACTTCGTTGAGGACGAGTAAAATGGGCAAGAGCGTGCCCAGACATCAGGTAAGTCCCCCTCTCCCTACTCTATTTATCTTTTCAATCTTATTTTCATATTAGAAGAAGACAGTGTGGGGGAAATCCCCAACCTGCTGAATAAAAGAAGGACCTGAGGTACGCATCTTCCCTATCTCGCTCCCCTTTATCTTTGAGTTTGTTTGAATCTCAAAACCAATCTTTTATATCAAACTCAGATATTTTTTCCATGTCATGCATGAATCCCAAGGTTGGCTTGCATATGTTTTATTCCTTACTTATCATCTTGTTGCTTGTGAACCAATATCATTAGGGAACTCATGCTTATCTAAGTAGTTGGTGTTTGTGATATGGATTGATGATATGATATTCGCTCTTTATGTCTGAGTGCTTGGGAAATTTATTTTGAAAATCTGAAAATCCTTTGCAAAGCTCCTCTTTGATATGCCACCGTCCTACTAGAGCCATATGATGTTTTAGTTGAAAACCTTACAATCATATGCTACTTGTTATTGCATTGAGCTTTGTCAAATTATGTGACCCTGGTGAGAATTCTTCTCATTACTTTCATGATCAAGATTCATGTGCACCCCACCTATTTCCCCTTGCTATGATTCTACACTGGAAGTTAGCATTGTATCATTCATCCATAAAAGCTCCATGCGTGGTGTGACCTCTCTCTCTTTCTCTAAAATATCCTTCAAAAAGAGACATGGGCTATGAAAAAAAATTGCTCAAAGAAAAAAAGAAAGAGAAAGAGAAAGGATAGCCCATGTCCCAAAAATAAAGGGAGAATAAGGAGAGGGATGGTCATACAAAAAGGAGTTCCATAACCTTGATTGTAATAACTAGTGTCCACCTTACCATCAACCCATAGTTCTCATCATATATGTTTGGTAATATCTAGCACCCATTCCGGGCCTAGTATCCACCTTACCATACTCGCCATAGCCATGCTGGTGCACATCTTGATCTGATAGTATGATTTGATTTTCTCTGTGGATCCCATTTTTGACTTTGCAATATATGTGATGCAAGTGTGCTTTCTCTTTATCCTACCCTGAGCTCCACATATAGCCATCATTAGAAGTAGGATGAAGAAAGGTAGCAATTCCTTGGTGAGGATATATACACAATGAGTGATATGAGAGAATCAAATGAGAAGCTAAGCAAAGTTTGTTTTGAAAACTCTTGCAACAACCCCAAGTTACTTAACATGATGAGCAGGAGTGATTTGATTCATGGACGTTCCATTTCTCAACCACCCAAGATAGCATGATAGACACTTCATAGAGTTCACAAGTGCAAGGTATGGTTCAGAATATCTCTTATGCTTACTTCATACCTATGGATATCATGTCTCACTTTGATCTTATTCTTCCCTTCACTCGAGATGAGCAAAGGTCGAGTGTGGAGGTATTTGTTGACGGCTGTTATCCACTCATTTTATACCCGTCAACATGTACCTTTTGGCATGAGAAATAATCATCAACACTAGAATAAGGCTTAAACTAATCATTTCCACAAGTGTTGGTGATTATGCAAATACAGGTGATTAGCACTAGAAAGAGGAGTAAAAGCACAAGTCTTTGATCCAAGTAACTTCAAGCTCAGCCAATGAGGGGATGCCACCTAGGATTCCCCTGGATCACTGACGTCATCAATCCAAGAGAGGCAAGCCCGACGAATCACGTATCGCCACGTGGACATCACATGGATTCAAGGGCCCATTTATCCCCCAAAACCGTCGGGAAACTTGACATGCACAGGGGAGTGACTTCAAGGCCCACTAGTCAGCCACCAGGAGAAAGCACGAGGTGCCATGTGGCCCGGGGGCTTCGGCCGAACCAAGGATCGACCGAACCGACCTTGGTTCGGCTTGGTTCGGCTGATCTTGGTCCTCCACGTGGCAGCCCCTGATTGGTCCCCTATTGCGATTCCGGATGTTTTGAGGCACTTTGAGCCCTGGAGCAAGCCACCTCCTCCTCTATAAATAGGAGGGGAGGGGCTCCCATTTGAGACACACACTTCTCCTCCTCCTCTTCATTTTGGCCTTGGAGCCTCTCTCTTTAGGAGAGGAGAGCTCTTTGTATAGGATTACTGCTAAGAAGTGAGGTGGGAGGCTTGGGGCCATGTCATGTTCATGACATCTTTCTCAAGAACGATCCTCAGCGGTGCCTTTGTTCTTCATTTAGACTAAAGTGAGTATTTCGACATTTTCTATTTAGACTAAAGTCTTATGCATGCTTAGTTGCTTTGTTCTCGTGTTCTTCGTTTGTTCTTGATTTAGAGGCTTGTGTTCTTCGAACACAACCCTTTTGATCTAGTAGACTTAGATCATAAGTTTGCATCTAGTTTGCTAGCTTGTCTATTAGAGTAAAGTTGATGCTCCTGCATATCTCTAGTTAGATCAAAGTGCATTCGCGATCTTGCATAAGTGATAGAGTATACCTTGAGCTAGTGCCAGTATCTCCCTCGTGGATTCGTAGTTCCGTATTCATACGGAGTGCTATAGTCGGGCTTGTCGACCATATACCCCTGGGTACCCATACATGGAAGAATACGAACTCATACCATAGATCCTTGTAATCCTACTAGGACTCGTACCATGTAATCCTACTAGGACTCCTATCTTATAACCGACTAGGAACCCGCCCCCTGGACTATATAAAGGAGGGCCGGGTACCTAGGAGGACAGGCCAACACCTCAAGGTGAATCCCCCAACCCCTCCGGGGAACACCCAAGCGCAGGGCACCATACATGATACTCCAAACAGGACGTAGGGTCCGCCACTCCGGCGGCCCGAACCTGTATAAATCTGTGTCTCGTGTCCTCGCGCGTACCTTCGAGTTCTAGGTCTGGTGATCCTCCACCGCACAATCTACTACCTCGGGTACCCCCTTGGTAGGCTCAGTGGCCAAAACACTGACAGCTGGCGCGCCAGGTAGGGGTGATCGTCGAGATTATCGAGCGAATTTGAAGGACCACATTCTCAAATCAATCTACTTGACGAGAAGCAAGTCGCCGAGTCCCAATTTGAAGCAAAGTCGAGATGCATACGGACAATTCGATCTGCAGTACACGAGCGCCCGTTTCCAGTCCAGATCGATAAACTTCAGATGGGAACTTCGAGTCGTGTTCAAATTGCAAGCTCTAGCAATAATCCGCGCTCGTTCGTTTTGTTTACGAGGAAGAATCGAATTCTTTTTCATCTTGGAGTCCAGGCCTATGCGCTGCCACACATCACCAGGCAAATTGCAAGCGTTCCGTCAACTCCAAGAGCATCACATGCAAAGCGAATTGCATTTCAATTTGCTGACTTTTGCTTCGCGCACACACATAAAGCTCCCACAAGGCTCCAAGATTCGTTGCTTCGTGCACACTGAAGACGTACACGAGTACAACTACATCGACGCACTCACCGTCGACAACTTCAACTACTCGAGTACAACTACATCAACACTTGGCAACGACTACTCATCATTCGGTTGCACTGGCTCTACTGCACCTATGCCGTGCATCCGGACGCGTCGCCTCGCTGCTCGACTTCTCGTCGGTCGGTCGCACTGGCTCTCACCGTGTGCCCGGTCACTCCGTCTCGCGGCTCGACTACTCGTCGTTCGGTTGCACTGGCTCTCCTGCGCCTATGCCGTGCATCCGGATGCGTCGCCTCGCCGCTCGACTTCTCGTCGGTCGGTCGCACTGGCTCTCGCCGTGCGCCCGATTACTCTGTCTCGCGACTCGACTACTCATCGTCTGGTTGCACCGGCTCTACTTCGACTATGCCGTGCACCGCCTCGACATCGTCTTGCGACCGCACCAACTCATCGTGGACTACTTCGGCTACTCTTCTCGGCTAGTTTCTACTGGAAAACTAGTCGAGAACGGCTTCTACGCCCCCACAACTAGTCGGACTCGCCTCCGACTAGTCGACTTCGTCAACACTTGTCCACGAGTTCTTTAAAAACCCGCTACGGCGGTACAAGCTGACTTCGGTCGTATCTCCAGACCGCTCCTGCGGTATCAGTAAGTCATTTATTTTAAATGATTACTTTTTTCTTCTTCTTTGGCTTGTTTTGCGCATGTAGGACAACACGCCAAGGATTACTTATTGGTGTACGCTTCTTAACGGATTTTTCCACAAGAGCTACACTATGCCGACTACTCTTGGGACATATCAACAAGTCACCACGAGCTCACTCCATCAACTCGGGGGCTTTCCCAAGGAGGCAACTTCTAAAGTCCGCTCCGCGCGGCAATCTAAAGTCGACTTACTCAAGTCGCATCTCTAAGTCGACTACTCTAGTCGCATCATAAAAGTCGATTTCTAAAATCGCATTTTAAAAGTTTGCTCCGCGCAACACAAAGTCGACTTACTCAAGTCGCATCTCTAAAGTCGACTACTCTAGTCGCATTCTAAAGTCCGCTCCGCGCGGCAATCTCAAAGTCCACTCCGCGTGGCAATTTAAAGTCGACTCTGGTCGCACCTTCGTCCGCTTTGGCGGCATACTACGTGTGTAAGCTAAGATGGAACCTAGCTATAAGTGGCCCTCGCGTCCTGGCAACGATGGTACCTAGCTACATGTGGTCTTCACTCTTCGTACCATGGGTCTGAAATGCATGGCCCTAAGTACTCTCGCTCTGCCCAACTTACCCTGGGTCTCCCTGTTATCATGCTGATCCATACACTAAGGCCTCCCTGTTACCATCCGATCCTTACTCCGGGTTCCTGCTTCTATGCTGATCCCAGGCTGTAAGTGATTCTCAGGTCCAGGCGATTACCTAGTTGTATCCGGTTTTCTGATCCAGGCGACTACTCAGCTGTAAGCAGCTTTTGGGTTTGAGCTACAGGCAGCTTCGGTTGCAACCACTCAACAGACAGCTACGGTTGTCACCACTCGTAGGGGATCAAGATAATCCTCTCCAGACAGTTTCGGTTGTATCTTCTCGTGGCTTTCAGCTGCGAGCACCCGTAGGGGGCTTCATCAACCCTCTCCAGGCAGTCTCATTCTGCGACCTCGTAGGGAGTCATAATAACTCTCTCCAGACGATCCTGTATCGTATAGGGCAATAAGTGGCACATGTTGTCCATGTCTCTATTTTTAATAAGAGGCTTCGGCCTAGAGTAACACCCTTCTGGTAGGGTCTCAGTGGAACTCTCATACAAGTTGCTGCTACAGCAAGGATGAGTTCATCACACTGTCCCCTACGGTCTTACTCGTTCTTCGGAACATCCTTGCGAGTACTCTCTCACTAGGCTCATAGCCTCAGAGGTACTTAAGACATTGTAAACTCTGTACAATGTGCTTATTTCACAACAAAGCCTTCTTTTACGCTGCAACAGCTAAGGTGTTCAACTCATTGTGAATAAGTTCCTTTCGAGTACTCTCTCACTAGGCTCATAGCCTCAGAGGTACTTAAGACACTACTACTCAATAGTGTATCCAGACATTGTTCTCGACGCAATGTGTTTTTCCAGACGGCTCCGGAGGCAAAACTTTTCATTTTTCTGTTTTTTAATTCGCTTTTTTGCCTTCCGGAACGTGTTCTTTGGCTTTTCAGCTTTGTGTTTCGAGTTTCTTTCTTGGCTCGAAGTACTCAAAGTCGACTTACTCAAGTCGCATTTTAAAGTCTACTCCGCACAGCATAAAGTCGACTTCGGTCGCATTCTAAAGTCTGCTCCGCGCAGCACAAAGTCGACTTACTCAAGTCGCATTCTAAAGTCTGCTCCGCGCAGCACAAAGTCGACTTCGGTCGCATTTCAAAGTCTGCTCCGCGCAGCACAAAGTTGACTTACTCAAGTCACATTCTAAAAGTCTGCTCCGCGCAGCACAAAGTCGACTTACTCAAGTCGCATCTCTAAAGTCGACTACTCTAGTCGCATTCTAAAGTCCGCTCTGTGCGGCAATCTAAAAAGTCGACTTCGGTCGCATCTAAAGTCCGCTCTGACAGCATAAAGTCGACCCCGGTCACATCTGAAGTCCGCTTTGACGCCAACATTACCACTCGAAGACGACTCGAGTAGTCTATGCTACTTCTCAAGTACAACGGCTTCACGCTAAATTACTACTCAGAGACAACTTCAGCATGCTCCGTTCGTTCTTCAGCTCGGGGGCTCAACTCCAATTACTACTCGACGTGGCTCATATAGCTCACTTGGCTCATAATCTCGGGGGCTGGATGCTACAAGAGTACTCAGATGATGGCTTTTGCGAACTGAAGACCCTTGGATTGATCATCTAATCACTTCAAGGCTCGGGGGCTACTATGCTACAACCATCAACCTCTTTTTTCAAAGACGGAAGGTGCAGATTCAAGATTGACCCTCAGCTTGATTCTTTGATTCAGACTCAAGCTCGGGGGCTACACTCCATATGGAGTGCGATTTTTGCAAATCGCACCTCCATATAGATCAAAACTTCAAGACAACATGGGTATTTTTTGGAGACTTCCTAGGTTAGAACTCGGGGACGCCTGGGAACTACTCGGGGATGATTCAAAAGTACTCATAGATGAACTAGAGCACATTCCACTCTTTCGGAAATTCAAGTACTATTGAAGACTTCAGCTAGCAGTACTTAAGACGATCAGAAACTACTCGACGAACCTTCAAGACTACTCGAACTTGCTGCTCAAGACTACAAAGTGCTCGGGGGCTTGTCGACCATATACCCCTGGGTACCTATGCATGGAAGAATACGAACTCATACCATAAATCCTTGTAATCCTACTAGGACTCATACCATGTAATCCTACTAGGACTCCTATCTTGTAACCGACTAGGAACCCGCCCCCTGGACTATATAAAGGAGGGCCGGGTACCTAGAAGGACAGACCAACCCCTCCGGGGAACACCCAAGCGCAGGGTGCCATACATGATACTCCAAACAGGACGTAGGGTCCGCTACTCCGGCGGCCCGAACTTGTATAAATCTATGTCCCGTGTCCTCGCGCATACCTTCGAGTTCCAGGTCTGGCGATCCTCCACCGCACAATCTACTACCTCGGGTACCCCCTTGGTAGGCTCAGTGGCCAAAACACTGACAGGGCTATCGGGACGTCAGACGGTGTCCGACTATAGTAGTAGTCAGTGGTGCAGACGTGGTGTCTGGACCATAGGTTATCCTGCGAATACCAAGTACATTTGCGTAACGATAGAGGTAGGCCGCAGTGGTGACAGCCTATTGGACCCTTTGGAACCCTCCGCGCCTGTGTAACGAGTAGGGCCTTGTTGCCAGAACATATTGCCTAGCCTTAAACAGCTAGGGTGGGTTGGCGCCTAAAGCGAGTGTTATACCTGAGAGACCGTGCTAGACTCTGTGCTCGGTCAAGGCAGATCCTTTCTACCTATCCTATTAATCAGTGTTGTGTCCTTAGACCATCAGCTAGGCTTGAGCCAAAACTCTCTTGTCCTTGGATTTGATACCCTATGGGAATACTCGTTCTCTTAGGGAGAAGTGCTACAACGGTGTATCTGTGCGCTTGCAGATTCGTTCGCACTCGTCAGTGTACCGAGGAGTCTCTTACACGCTCACGCTAACCGGTGCCATAGCGTTGAGGTTAAGAAACGCCAACATGTACTTCTTCTCTTCCTCATTCTTGTTCTTAGGACACTCGGCAATGAAGTGTCCATACTCTCCACACTCATAGCATTTTCTTTGAGATTTCTTCTTTCTTTCATCACCACCTTTCCTTGATGCCTTGAACTTCAAGGATTTCTTGTACTTTCTTATGGCAAAGGCGGTTTCTTCGTTGGTGCTTCCTTCTTTACTTGAAGCTTCATTCTTGGTCTTGGAAGTCTTGGGTTTCACTTCCACCACTTCACTAGAGTTAGCATTGAGGGCTAGACTCTTGTTCACTTTTAAAGTAAGTGACTTCTCCACGTCTTGATCAACTAGCTCTTGATGCAAGATTTCACCGAGAAGTTGATCGGGAGTCAAGTTGTAGTAGTTTGGATCTCTTCTTATCATGGTTGCTAGGTTTAGGTTCCTCGGGGTGAAAGCTCTTAGCAACTTCTTTGTGACCTTTGAATCTTCCCAATCATTGCTTCTTAGTGCTCTAATATCCGAGACAAGAAGCATTAGTCTATCATACATTTGCCTCACGGTTTCTCCGTCCTTCATGATGAATAGCTCAAGCTCTCTGTGGATCAAATCAATCTTGCCTCGTCTCACATGATCGGTCCCCTCATGTGCTTCCTTGAGTGTGTCCCAAATCACCTTGGCAATTTGGATGTTCCGAACCTTGTTGAACTCTTGAGCACACAAGGATCCCGTGATGACTCTTGTTGCTTGTACATTACGGTGGAGGTCTTGTTCGTGCTCGATTGTTAGAGCTTCACCTTCGGCGGGAATTGTCACACCTACACACACAATCTTCCAAAGAGAAGGGTGAAGCCCATAAAGGTGCATTTGTATATCATAAGCCCATTTAGGATAGTCTTTCCCATTGAAGTGGGGAGACTTTCCCAAATGTACGGAATAGAATTTATCGTTAGGATTGTTGCCCGGAACGTATCCGTAGTGGTAGGGCACTTCATAGTAACCGGAGTGAGCGTGATTTGCTTGCTCCTTCTTGATCATCTTCTTGAGGAGCTTCTTGGCCATCTTCTTTGCCTTCTTCTTCTTCTTGGCCTTTCTTCTTTTCTTTGTCACTTTCTTCTCTGCATCATCACCACCATCCTTGGTGTCTTCATCACTCGAATCGAAATCCGAGTCAGAGTCGGAGGAGGAATCATTGGAGCTCTCGATGTTGGATGGAGCACGACTTGGGACTTTCTCCATATCCCCTAGAGCTGCAGCTCGGTCTTGAGCGGCCTTGAGCTCTCTCTCTTGAGCTTCCTTGGCGGCGAGTTCTTGAGCGGAGGGTTCACCACCACTCCCCGACATCTTGATCCCTTAGCGGTTAAGCCTAAATCAGAGGATTAGGTTTTGATACTAATTGAAAGGACCTTGTGATGCCTAGAGGAGGGGTGAATAGGCAGACTTCAAATTTCCTGAAAAATCTTAACAGCAGAAATTAAATACTACCGGGTTATCCGGTACAATGCCGGATGATCCGACTGGCGGATCTTTCGGTATTGTGGCAGATGACCCAGCAACAGAGACAATTACGAAATCAGGAATTTAAAGGTACCTTCTAGCAATTCTATATGAATCAAAGGTTGAGTTTAGATGCTAAGAACCACCTGCAATCAAAGATTTAGATAGGATCACCACAAATATATAGACCGGGCCACAACAAGCAACTAGGGTTGGAGAATATGAACAACTCGATGAACACAAGACACAACTAAGGAAGCTACGTCTCCGTTGAGGATCCCACAAAGGGAGGGCTATCACAAAGAGCCTCTTGCCTCACCCAATCCCCACAAAGGAAGATTGGTGCTCACTAAGAAAAATCCACAATGGATGGGTAATACAAACGTTCCCGTGTGCTCCACACAGAGAGGGCAGTCAACGGGCGATGCCAAACCGTCTAGAAGCAAGCTTCAAGAGTAACAAACCCGAATTGAAGAGTCTTGACCGCCACAAGTGATTCTTGAGATGAACAACCAAGAGCACACAAGAGAGAAGTCAACTCCACAGAATAAATGCACACCCACTCAATCCCTAGTTGAATCCTTTGCAAGATTAGCACTAGAGGGAGTTGGGGAGGGTGAATTCAATGCTATGGAAGGTGTTTTGCTCAGGGTAGGTCATCAGCAAATGAAGTTGGGGGTGAAGAGGTATAATTACCCAACCCCCAAAATCTAGCTGTTATTGTGCTGCTGCGCGCTCTACCGGATCATCCGGTGAAGTGTCGGATCACCCGACCAAATTCCCAGATGACTACCAGTGAATTCCGGATGATCCACCGGGTCACCTGATCAACCGGATCATCCGGTACCACACCGGATCACCCGGCTAAATTGCCGAGTGACTGCCAGTGGATTTCGAGTGATCCAGCCGGGTCATCCGACAATCCGGGTCATCCGGTACAACGCCGGATTACCCGACAGAGGCAGCAAGCTGAGCCTTCCACCAAGAGCAAATGCAAAGTGTTTGACCTCAAACTTGTGTAGATACTCAAGATAATCATAAGTGGCAAATCTTGACTCAACTATTTGAATCCACCTTAATAGTACCGTGTTTCCTAACTCAATTTCAAAATAGGAAATGAATTTAAACCACCATTGAGCTTGAACATCCTTGAAAATAATTGGGGGCCTTCCATTGATCATTCATAAATATTCTTTGCTTAATTCCTGCACACATCCTATTGAAAGCATTAATACATCAAAATTGCTATTGTCATTATTACCAAAATCAATTAAGGGCCAAGATGCACTTTCACTCGACGATGGAAATAACGATTCACACTTCTCTCGAAACCATGGTTGTAGAATTCCAAACGGGCCACCCGACCTAGCCCTAAATGGCCCGGCACTAAGCGGCCCAGCCCTATCAGGCACAATGGCAACTTTGTGCCGCGTCGTGTCGTGCCACCGTGCCTGAGAGGGCGCCAATGCATGGCCCTAATGGAATTTTTTCGTGCCGTGCCGGCACTAAGCACGGTGGCAGCACGACAGGCACTAAGGACTGGCTGCCGGGCTAGTGCCGTGCCAGGCACGATGGTCGGCAGCGGCGGCTAGGGTTGCGGCCAGCGCAATGGCGGGAATGGCGGCCTGGAGAGAGGGAAGGAGATCCCAGCGAAGCCGGCCGGTGCGCAGATCCCGACGGAGCGGCAGCCTGGAGAGGGAGGGAGGGAGATCCTGATAGGGCTGTGGCGACCCTGGGCTTGCGGCCGCGCCCACGGAGGCGGCGGACGGTGCAGCTCCAGCTGAAGGAGGGAGCGAGGGCGGTCAGTCGCACCCCCGCGGCAGCAGTGCCGCTGCGGCGGGCGACGCCCCTCCCGGGCGCAGGGCGACAGAAGACCAGGGGGCGCCAGAGAGAGGGGCGGCGGAAGACAGGGGAGGGGGCACGGTGGCTATGTGAGTTGGGGGAGTTAGGGTTTTGTTGTTGCTTATATGTATCATCGATGGTGGGTTGGGGGATGGATGGTTGGTCTGTTGGCAGGCTGGGCCACTTTCGTGCCTAAGGCCGGGCTGCCATCGGGCTGGCCATTATCGGGTCGTGCCTCGGGCCGGCACTATGGGACGAGGTGGCAGCCCAGGCACTATCAACCTATCATGCCGAGCAGGCACTAAACACTATTGATCGTGCCTCAGGCCGTGCTAGGGCCTTGCTTTTTCGGGTCGTGCCTCGTGCCGCCAATCGTGCCCAGCCTATTTGGAATACTATAATCATGGTCTTGCCTTTTTGCTAAGTTTAAGATGAGATTGCGGGTGCGTGTGTCTAGACTCCAAATCTCTCTGTTGCTTTTTGTTGGTAAATATTTGAATGAAAATCGTAATCAGATCTGGGGGAAATAGCATAGTTCAAGAAGGATCTAAGCTTCTGATGCTTTTGTGGGAACTCCTGTAGTTGAAGCAATAGAGAAGAAAGACAAGATTCAGCTGATGGTCGAAGAACATCAACAACAGGGGGACATTATTCCAGCATGGCTCTAGGCCTCCAGCGGCCAAATATTTCTTTGGCAAGTGCTGCTTGGCTATCTCCTGGAAACACTAACTATTCAGCAAGCATCTTAGCTTAGATGCATTTTATCGAGCAGGTGCTGGGCGTCCTTCACTACGACAGTGCGACGGCCACTCCGGCTGCTGGGACCTGGGGCACCGGCCGACGTGATGCGACATCAGCCGAGTAGCCAGACATTGTAACTTCTCTGTGGGTGGCAGACAATAGGCGTTTGGGATGACCAGACAGGAGGAAAGAGCAGAAAGCGGTGTGGATGGAGCCATGGAGGAAAGAGCAGAAGGTGGCGGCCACGCACCTGCAATGAGGCGACGAGCGGCCTGCCAGGTCATCCTCATGACGGGTGGCACTGTTTGGGGTGGACCGTAGGGAGGTACGGGCGGTGCTTGGGGGATCCTTCCACGGTTTGGCAGGAGTCTACACGCTATGGAGATCGACGCTGAGGTGGAGGAGATTGTCGCATCCGCTTGCGGCCGAGGAGATCGGGGAGGGTCCCTGTAACACCCCTGGTGTTTATCTCTTTTTATCAAGGGGTTAACCTAAGCTAATGGTGTTTAAAGGAAAAATCGAGCAAGTTTGGTTAAAACACCATAAGGAGCAAAGCTTGGTCTGAACTTAATTTCAGTTTTCACATAAGGACTTGAACTTTTGCTAATATGAAAGTTGTCACCCTTGCTCGGGAACACATTTTTGTCAATTGACACTTTGTGAGTTTCAACTTGGAAAAGTGGCTAAACACTAGCCAAATCGATCGACCTTCGGGAAGTTTAAAATTTCTCTCTCAACCCTCTCTTGATGGTTCAACTCAAACTCCAAATTTTATATGACAACTTCAAAATTGGCCAATGTAAAAGTTGTTGGATATCTCCAGGGAAACATTTCCTCTTTTGGATGGAATTTGAGATTTTGAGCAGAAAGCCCTCAGAAATAGAGTCAAACCCTGCCTTTCTCTGGAACTTTGGCCATATCTTTAAATTTTTCTTAAGAACTTCAAATTCTGCCAATGTAAAAGTTGTGTAGTTTTTCTGAGAACACATTTCATATGTAGAGTGGCATTTCAAATTCTAAGTGGAAGATGCTCAAACACTTGGTCAACGCTATTTTGAACAGTAAACCGAGCTCTGCATCCTGCCAACTTCGACAGACGTTCCCGGCCAAACCATAGCTGAAACACCATGTCGCCCTTTGTAAAAGTTGTAGGGTATACTTCTATATACAACTTTCGTATTTTGAGTTTTTGTCGCACAGTTCAACTTTTTGGAGAAAATTTCGGTCAAACCGGCGCTGACCGACGCCCAAACTACTCCAGGCGCTCTGGAGCGCGCCCACACGCGCTTGCTCGCGCCGAGCTGCCGCCCCGACGTCCGTGCCACGTGCCTCCCGATACCGCTGGGCCCCACCTGATGTCGTCACTCCATGACACGTGCGCCGCGGACCCGCCCGTGGTTTGCCTCGCCCGCTCACCACGCGCCGCGCGGCGCTACGCCACGCCGTCCCTTGGTCGAGCTGGCCAGCTGGCTTCTGAGTCCTCGTGGCGAAGCTTCACCTCCCGCTCATGTGCTTATAAAAGGCGAGCTCCGCCGAGCTCCCCAGTGCACGCACAGACGCCGCCAGGCTGCCGCCATCCGCCATTGCCGCAGCCACTGTCAAGCTCCACCTCCCGGTCGCCTCCCTCACCGTCTGAGCTCTCCGCCGGCTACACCAACCCCTACGGAAGCTTCGCCGGCCGCTAGCTCTCCTCCACGACCGGCCAACTCGCCGGAGCGGACTATCCCGTGGACTCAGATCCCGGGCGCCGCCGAGTCCCCTCGCTGGCCGCTCCTCCGCCCCAACCAACCCTCGGAATCGAACCCCAGGTGATCACTCGTGCCTTCCCCGCCCTTTCCCGGCCGAACCGAGCCCTTCCCCTCGCCGAAATCGAGCTCCCCCCGCCGGCCATGGCATTAGGGACCCAATTGTGATCTCAGTTTTTGATCTGGGGGCTTGAATGAAAGAATCAGGGACCTGTCTGCAAAAAGTATCTTCTAGATCTAGTTTCAAAGCACAGAAACTTGTAAAATACATAACAAATCACAGAAAAATTGTAAAACTGCAAACCCAACTGTTCTATAATCCACATGAACAGAAGCAACTTTTCTAGAAAGGAAGTTTGTAAATTTCTGCTTATATTTTGAATTATTTTGAAATAATCAGTTTGGCTACATTTGAAATAATTTGTAATCCAGAGCTGATATGCATGTGAAATTTTAATATGTTGCTAGTATGGTCATTCTTGTTCTTGTGTAGAAAAATGGCACATAGATCTTTTATATATCTGTAGTTATAGTTTTATTTTGATATATGTCAGCATATATGTTCCTGTTTAGTTTTAACTATTTGGTTCAGCAAATAGGGTTTATATTTTCGCAGTAGCCTACATATAACTAGAGTCAGCTATGATAAATAGTTGGATGCCTTTTGACATGTTTAGATAGCTCGAATTAATTTGTGTCTTGAATACGAGTTATTTTAATCAAGCATGTTTTAGGATGTTTCTAGCCAGGATAATTTATGAGTAGCTTTTGCTTATGTTGTTATTGTTGTAGTAAAACTTTTAGCCCTAATGCATGCTTGTATATTTCAATGTGATTTATTTATCATTTCAGCAGTACTAACTTGTTGTATTTTTCATGCTAAATCTGTGGCATAATTTAATCTGAATTTTTGTCAGTAGCTCAGTTACACCACAATTCTGCTCTGTGTAAATTCTTGATGCTAGAACAGGTGTAGATCTCTCTGTATAATTTAATCATGTTTATGTCAACTAGTACTCGCTAGATTTTTCATGTGTAGCATATGGCTTAGTTGTATGCAAATTTTGTGCACTGGCTTTGTTGCCATACCATGTACTTGTATAAAATTTCTCTCTATCTTTTTGTATGTAGTTTATCCAGAAATAATTTTTGAAGTAAATCAAGCTCAATAAGTGGAATAAAGACAAAATCAAAATCACCTTTGATGTAACTTAAATTTGAATAACAAAACTTCACCAAAATACACCATGAACAACACCTTTGCTTTGGTGAAGTAATATAAATTAATTAATTTAAATGTTCACACAATCACCACAAATAAGAATAATAATTCTCACCTACACATCCACTTTTCTTGTATAAAGAAAAGTTGAACAAAACTTTGTCTAGGTGAATGTGGCCAACAATACACCCCATGTTTACCTATAAATTTCAGAAGCATTCTTCCTTCTTAATTTTGAATAATTAAAGTTTATGCATATGCATATCGTGTAGAACTTCCGGACGAAAACTACGAGTTGGTGCCGGAATCCGAGGGAGAGCTAGCTGAAGGTGAACGTGGTGGAATTGCAGCAAGACCCGAACCAAAGTTCGGAAGATCTCCAGACTAACTTTGCTAGAAGGCAAGCCCCGGAGCATAACCTAGTTTTTTTCTAACTTATGCATTATGTTTGATTATGTTTGTGCATTTAAGTTTCAGGAGTTGTATTGAAACCCTAGATGCATGATCCTAGGTTCATATGCTCAAATACTAGTATGATAAGTCGCTAGTTGCCATGCTCTAAGGACACAGTAAAAGTCGGGTGATGTTCGTCACTCGCGAGCTATAGGTTTCTTATGTTGGAATCATAAGATTTGATAAATCGGTATGCTCATGTGGTAAGAGCATGGGATGGACTCCGGTCAGTAGTTGTCCCTGGATAAGCGTTTGAACGTACTAAATATTTGTCAGGAATGGGACCGGTAAGCCTAGTACCTTTTTGACTCAGCAAGGGAACTCTCTACCACTAATCTTGGGAGCGAGTCTCCCACGGCTGCAGCCAAATGTGTGGTGCAAGGGGGAGGCCGGCCGGAGAAAGAGTCCGCCACCGGATCACCTTGTACCTAAGACTGTGGACATTGATCCTGAACTGAGGATGACTGGGAACCGCCTGGTTGGTGCATACCCTGCCCCTTTGGTTTCTAGTTGTCATTTTTGGGGTGTGCATTCTCCTGTGTGTTTAGGTCTACCTTGCAAGGTTATTAATCGATCGATCGTCGGCCTCTCACCGTTATCCGAGATTGCTTATCCATACAGGCTATGTCCCTTAATGATGGAACTAAGAAGTAATATGGATGTATGCTTAATTGTTTGCACAACATATGCTTGAAATTGTTGCTTACGTAGTAATGGTTAATTAACTAGAATTTGAGCTAAAACTTGAAAGTAAGGACCTACTCTTTGTTGCTTTTAAGCAAAACAACCCACTAGCCAACAAGCTTTGCATGTCTAGAGAGTTGGTGATCTCACATCACCTGACAGTTAAGTCTTGCTGAGTATTAGTATACTCAGCCTTGCTTTGTTGATAATTTTTGCAGATGTTGATGTGATTGATGGTTTCCCGTGGTCTGGTTCTCTCCCACCCGGTTGGAAAGTTGGGTGGGAGGATGACAGTACTTAGTGACATCATGGATGGCCTCCTGTGATGTTTCTTATGATGTTTTAGTATTTATTTCTGCTGTGTTTCGAACTCTGAACTATTTACTCTTATGCAAAAGACTTGGTAATAATGAACCTTGTGGAACTTGATGTAATAATTTGTGAATTGTCTATCTCTGGACTCGTCTTCGAGTGAGTTTTGATGTACAAGTGTCCGATCCTTGTTAAGTGATTTACCGGGCTTGACCCGGCAAACTCGACAGGTTAACTCCTTTTTAACGCATATTGGCCAAGTGGTTGGTTTATATGTTAATTGGGAATTAATTTGGGCGGTTCTGTCACAATCTCGTGCGCCGCCTCTTGCCGGGAAGGAGGGCCATCACGCGATGCCTTTGGCTAGTGAGGCCGGGCTCCCCGCGCGCTGTTGGATGCCTAGGAGGTCGCCGCTACCGATGAAGGTCGGCCCGCTGCGCTGACTAGTTCGAGGAGAGCCCCCAAGCCGCCTCTGGTCGGGGAGGCGTGCTCCCGAACTACATCGTCGGTCGGGTAGGCCGGGCTCCCCACACGGCGCCGGAGATCGCGCCGCCTCGGACCGCCGACGCCTCGGACAAGGGAGGGCCCATGCGCTGCCGAGGCCGTCGCCTCCGCTTGAGGCCATCCGCAGCGCCGCTGCGAGGCGCTTGCCAGAAGCCACTAGCGAGGAGCGGCGGGGCGGCAGGCGCAGAGAAGGACGGCGGGTGGGATTTCAGTGAAATCTGAGAGCTCTTTTGCAAAATCGATGATGCTCGTTCGGTCTGAACCGTCGATATATACGTCCGATCCGACGGTCGTGGGCTGCACGCGATGTGGCCGTATTAGGTGCCTGCTTTTGGTTGCGCTTTCGTTTTGTAGAGATGCGGCTGGCGCTGGTTTTGATCTAGCGAAACTCAAGGACAATCGTCCGATGAGATGGATGGACAAGAGCAGCCGGCGACCAGCAGGCCGGATGCTGGACCAGTTTGTTGGCCCAATTGTTGGTTGTTGGGTTTATGCGTCTGTGGCCCAATGAGGAGCTGAGCTAAGGGTGTCGGGCCGAATTGCAGGCCAGCCGGATACAAATAAAGCACAGTCACCCATTTGAATTGTTTTATAATTTCGTCAAAATCTTACCATAGAAAATTAATTGTCAAAGGACAGTTTGTTGGCTGTTTTATTTTGGCTAATTGGTTAAAATCTTTTTTTAATTTCTAGGAACAAAATAAATAACCAAGATGGTGGGAAAATTTTGCTTTCAGAGGACATCGTCGATCCAGGGCTGGTCCTGAGTTTTCGGAGGCTCAGGGCGAAGCTTATGTTGGAGGCCCCTTAGAACCTAGAGAAACCAAATTTTTTATAGCAATTGGTGATATTGTGCAAAGTCCAAAGTAAAGCATACATGCTGTTGCACCCAAGTAGAGTTTTTTTTAAAAATCAATATTAAAAATTGATTTGGATTTAATTTGTGTAAAAAAAAGAAAAGAATGGAAGAATATACCGTAAAGAACTAAATATTAATCTAAATTAGTTGGGGACTAATCTTTTTCCATAGTCATCGGTGGTGCGGATGGACTGGTGGTGGAGATGAACTACCCAATGGTGACTGGATGAACTTGGACTAGTTTTTTTTGCTCGATTTAGTACACATGAACTATACACATGAGAGTAGTGTACAATACAAAGTATCTTGCTTGGGGCTCTTAGCATTTTGGGGGCCCTGGGCGGTTGCCCCGAATGAGTACACTACAGGGCCGGGGCTGGGCCGATCCATTCAAAAAGACAGGGCCGTCCCTAGGGGAGGACGAACGGTGCGCTGCCCATGGGCCCCATGAGGCTGGGAGCCCATGGGGTATAGATGTTTCTTTCGTATCATACGGTATACCGTATACACAGCGACGCTCGGACGTCGCGGCGTATCGCATCTTGTTTGCACGCACGACGGATGAGATCGAGAAGACGAGGAGGGCCGAGTCGGCGAGGCCCCGAGGGCGATGGGCAGGCCGACGGCGTCACAGCGAGCCGGCGACTAGGGTATCCTCGACGACTCAACGCTCGGTTTGTCTCCCATATGGGCGTCTCCCAGTCTTCCTCTCTGTTTGGACTGTGCCGCCGTGCCAGCGTTCAAGCAGGAGGCCATCAAGACATCAAGTTTGCTGATTGGGATTTGGGAATTGGGATCGTTTGTTTTAGGTCAAGGTCAGGACTCAAGAGGTGATCGTTTGTTTAATTGTTTCTTGATCGCATATGATGAGGACGGCCTCCTCTAATTCTCCACGGCAAAGGTATGGTCCGTATGAATTTGATTGCTGACTTGCAGTTTAGTACTAGTGTACAGATCGATCGTGCTTATGGGGATAGAGTATAGAGGTTGATATTGATTTCTAATTCAATATTTTTTATCATGTTAGATGTTAGGAAAGAGACACAAGTCTGGTGTTGTTGAAGATTTTGCATCAAAAAATGCCCAAAGACGCTTTTTAAAAAGCACTAAAGCACTGTGCTTTTATTTGAGGCAACCATCATAATTATTTTACCATTTTTATCTTTTTTTGATGCACTGTTACTTTTACAAAAAGAATTAAATCTACGCTACAAGTTATCTCTTATCAATAGTATTATATAATATAATTGTTATATTAAAATATTAGATTGTTAGACTCTTAGTGTCTTACTCGTCCAAGGGCTCATAAAACTTGTGGGACGGCCTTGCAAAAAGGGAATAGAGCTTTTACAAATCCTATTTCAAAAATGATCATGTTGGATTCATCTGGTCGAGTACTTATGCAATTTAAGTAGTTTAAACCTGGATTCAATAGTATATTTACAAAATCATGGAGCTTTGTCACGTACACAAATTAAATAAATTATGAAATATTCCTTTTAGAGGAGAGAAATAGAGCAGAATGAGTGCAAACAGTCTTAAGAGCCGCTGTCGAGCTGGTATGAGTCGCATACGAAGCGCCGACCAAGATGTTTTTTCCTCGATCATCTAAATATTGTGCACCAAATCTGATTGGAACATGAACAAACAAGATAACACTCAAAAAAATCAAGAAAATTATTTATGTTATATCTTGAAAACTTGTTGATTTTAAACCAGTTAATATTGAAATATTTAATAAACACGTGTGTGATGCATGTGCATCATTGCTAGTATTTTATAACGATCCTGTTTTTAATATGTGGAATAACCATTTACTTCCTTGAATTATCGTAATAAGCTCAATTTTATCTCTGAACCGCTAAAACGTCCATTGTCGTCTTTGAACTTTTGGAGTAGGCTCATTTTCATCCTTCATCCGATGTGGCGTGCCACGTCAACGTGCCACGTCAGCGCTCAGTCACCAATTATCGATTTCAGTTAAACAGCATACATGGCATCCCATTGTTCAAGAATTCACAAACAGTTGTGTCATGCTTTGTCTCGTAAACACTAAGTCTTCAATCACCTCTGCATGTCTGCCACCGCTGGCACCAGGCCACCTCCACGCACTCACGCATGCGTCACCCCTCCTTGGTCTCTTCTTACATCTACAGGGGCCCGCCAACTATAGCGCGTGCGAGCCGTAGCCACGACGACCATGTTGGCTTGCCCCCAGGAACGCTGAGATGTGTGTCACGTGTGTCATGGCGGAGGTCACGCTCGGCGACAATGACAACGACGAGCGCACGCGTGCGTGCTAGGAGGGGTTGAGAGGTGTTGTGCGCTCAGCCATGATCGAGACCGGAGGTCACCGGAACTGCCGGCAGCGACGCGAAGAGCGGCGGCGCTCAGGCGTACTTGGGCACTCCATGGCAGCACGATGGGGAAGCAACACGATGCAGCAGCGAACATGGGTGGCGTGCTGCCTCTGGTGTGCGACGGCCGGGAATGAGCATCCCCGCACCCGCAATCGCGACGCTCGGGGCAGAGCTTGTCTGCACGAGGGGTGGCGGCGCTCGTCTAAGAGTTTATGTGTCTGACAAATGAGCCTCACTTTAAGGGCAAAATGATCATTTCGCCTTGTTGTTTGACACCGTTAGATGTAAAAGCAAACATAATGCTTTAGAGGGAACACTTGAACTTGGTCCCCAATCAATTTTTTTATCCTTCATGCCTTACATGTGTGTTTAACACTCTTTTTTATTCATGAATGTATTTCTAAAAATGACAATGAACCTACATTATGGTGCAGCAACAACGCATCAAATGTATCGAATATAATCGTGACAAAGAGGTGTTTCACCTTTGAATCAAAAGTTGCCAATATGATTGTATCCAAGTAGGTGATGTCCTCCTCGTAAAGATCATCTCCTGACTGAAAATGTTTTCAACATTTATTCCTTATTAAATAAGCGCAAATAGCCGATTGCCTCACCGTAGCTAACAAACCAGCCCTGCAGATGCTACTCCCTCCATCCCAAAATATAAGGTCTTATTGACTTTTGCTGATCACGTTTGACCACTCGTCTTATTCAAAAAATTTATGAAAATATAAAAACAATTATGATATACTTCAAATATACACAATGATAAAACATGTCATAACAAAATAAATAATATTTACACAATTGTTTTGAATAAGACGAGTGGTCAAACGTGATCAGCAAAAGTCAACAAAACCTTATATTTTGGGACAGAGTGAGTATCTAGTATTCCCTCCATACCGGTAAAGGAGTTTGTTCTAGGGTGCATTATTCCATATGCATAAAGCAAGACGTTTTGGCTCATGCGACGGGTTCTCGATGCATTTGTCCCCCCGTCGATTTGGTTCCTGCGTACCAATAACAACTGCAGCGCTCTTGGTTGCCACACTCCACGTTTTTCAACATACCCGCCACTCTATTCAACAAGGAAAAACAAGAAAAAAAATCTATCCAATTAATCACTCCTTTGTAGTATGATATATAAATGCTATCTTAAAGAACTTTCCTTACCACTAAGGATGGGGTACTAGCTAGTTTCTATCGAAAATCCTATTTGACGCGTGTGCGCTGCTACATGTGCCAGCGAACGGACGCGTGACGTCTGTAAAGCGCATGCACGTGACCCACAGGGCAGGGGCCTTATCTTCTCTGCGCGTGCGGGAGCCGGAAGGAGAGCGGGGCGGCGGTTGCGGCTGCGGTGGACGGTGGGCAGACAGACGGCGGTGAGTCACCACCGCCCGCGGGCGGCGGCGTGGTAGAAGGGGATTGGGGTTAGGGATGTAGGGAGGAAGAAGAGCAGGGGCCACCACTGGAGAGGAGAAATAGCTGGTTGTGGGCGGCGGCTAGCGGCAGGCGATGGCGGAGGCTGGTGGGTTTCAGGTTGGAGTAGGGGTTAGGGGATTTGGAGTTGTTGGGGAGGTGGATCCATTGCCGGCGACCTTAGAGGGGATGGCCGGGGGCGGCGGTAGGTCCGACGGTGGTTGCGGGTTGCTAGGGCAAGGCTGGTGACTGTGGCGCTGGCGGCCAGGTGGGAGGACCCTCGGTGGACGGTGTCGGCTGCGGGGTCAGCCATGGAAGGGGGTGGAGAGGTGCGGTGGGGGTGGTGCATGGACGGAGCGGCGCGGCTGCCGGCTGCAGGCTGTGGTCGAGGCCGGAGGTGGCCGGGTGGTTGCATGGAAGGAAGAGGAAGAAAGAATGGATCGGAGAAGATGGAAGAAGAAAGAAAGGGATAAGGAAGAGGAGAGGTGGGACGCACCTGTTCGCTGTGACACGCCCGCGGCGCCCGCGAGTAACCCCGAGTTTCTAAGACTCTGTTTAGTTCTTAAAAATTTTCTTCATCCATCAGTCACATCGAATGAACGAACACTAATTAGGAGTATTAAATATGGATTAATAACAAAACTCATTTCATAACCCTTACCTCAAAACTCGAGACGAATCTAATGAGCCTAATTATGCTATGATTAGACAATGTTGTGCTGCAGTAAACAATCTCTCATGACGAATTAATTAAACTTAATGGATTCGTCTGGCGATTTCTCGTTCATCTGTATAATTAGTTTTGTAATTAATCTATGTTTGGTCCTCCTAATAATACATCTAGAAAGGGGAGCCAAAAAATTTTACCTAAAGAACTAATAAACGGGCCGGGGCTAAAGGTAAACGTAATAGTAATAGCTATAGCTAGTTCGTTGAGGAGGTCAAGAGGCAAATCAGCGACAGGGGAGGCTTGGACGGCAAGCGAGGTATAGCTTGCGCTGCATTGCGCCGCAGTGGAGTGTGCTTGCGATCAACGCCTCTTTTTGTCTGCCGCCAGCACCCGTTGTTAGCAGTAGTGGCCGCTGATCAATGGCTAGCTAGCTGATACTCGACTGCCAACCCGTACATCCACAGACGAACGAGGACGGGGTTCGTCTCCTCTCTTTCGTTTCCCCTTGCGTCCGTCCGCCGCATACGGAGTATCACACAAACACGATGCGACGTCGCGCGGGTTTTCGGTCGCTTTCGGATGCAGACTGCGAGGCCTGTAGCTGCTGGTGGTAGGCCGCACGTTTTCCTCGGAGATCCGGCCGATCCGTCAGTTGGTTGGCCTGGGTATGCACCGACGCGGCCGCAAGACGGCCAGGCATCCATGGTCCACTCCAGCTGCTACAGCTACCGTCTCGGCCTCCGTACGCTCAGGTCAGCTGGATAGGCTGCGGGCAGGGTTCACCAAACCGGACCCGGTCCGGTTAGCCGGCCAAAAAAAAACCGGGTGGCAAACCGGTCAAACCGGTCGGTAAACCGGAATGTTCGGTTTGGTCAGGTTCTCTAGGTGCGATTAGGGTCCGGTTACCGGTCATTTTAGGAACCGGGCCCGGTTCCCACCGGTTTGGTGAACCCTGCCTGCGGGTGGCACGAGCCGAATTTAAGTGGAGCACTCGATCAACCACCCAACCGACGAGACGACGACGACCAAGGCGGACGCGCGACGCGACCGTCCAGCCTCCACTCCAGCGCCCTCGGCTTCTCCTACCAGAGAAAATTGGTCTTATAGCATCGAAAGATCGCGATATTCGGAAAATACCATCAAACTTTTGCTGCTCCGTAAAATAGCACCGGAAGAATGAAACGTTATCTGAATATAGCATTCTGTCACGGTTGAAGGAGACGCCGTCACTTCCTTGAAGCAGAGCTCGGTCCCGTATATTTTCCCCACCTCCGCCGTCGTCCATGCCCACGGGCCATGGCATTGCACGTCCCCTTCCCTTCCATCGGCGAGGCCGAGCACGGCGGCGTGGCGCAGGTGCTACGAGTGGGAGGATAGGAGGACGAGGATGGGCGGGCGAGGAAAATCCAGCCAAATCCGTCGCCGCCGCCGCCGCCCGTCCAGCCAAATCCGCTACCACCGCCGCCAAGCCGCACAGCTCGGGGCTGCCATCGGCCCCGCCCCCTCCCAGATGACCTGCAGCCGAGGAACAGATGACGCGGCGGCCGCAGGCTCCAGCGGGGGCGTCAGGGGAGACTCCGGCGACGAGCGTGGGCAGCTTCATATCAGCTGGAGCCGTCGCGCCGCGTGTGGCCTGACGCCGGGCTGCCGCCGCGCTTTGCCCCCGGCCACCGCGCTTGGCCGAATTTGTGCCCGACGGCGCTGATTGCGCTGTGGCCTTGGGCTGCGCCAACGCGACTGGGCGACTGGCCTCTGCCGCCCGCACTGCAGGCTGTGCCTGCAAGCCATCGCGGGGCTCTCTTTTCTCGTAGCCGCGCCCCGAGTCGTCGCCGGCTCGGCTACAATGACTTGTCAAGTTCAGATCCATCAACAATAAGTTCAGGCAACTAGTAGTGCTGTCCAAGTTCAGGTTCAGCATAAGGATCAGGTAGCCAGTGTTGTCGCCGGAGCCACCTCCAACCAGCAGACTGCTCCGTGCACGACGACGAACCCGATGGCGTTGCTCTGTGGTCAGAAGCAATGGCAGCTGCTGCAACCAATAACCTGCAGCAACGATCTAAGCGCAAGGGATCGAGCTGCGAGATGCCCGTCGACTTCTTCAAGGACTTCGACTTCTGCCATGAACACCCAGAGACAAGCAGAGGTCAGCTTAATTACTAGTTATTTTCCCAACCTCTCGCTTTGTAATTGGGAAGAAGATTAGTATTTGATTTGATTTGATTTCTTGCAGCTGTGTAAGGGGTCGTGAACGGGTGCTGGTACGCGTTCTTGCCGAGGAACCGCAAGTACAAGAACGGCGATCGGCCGACGAGGAGCGTGGTTGATGCGAACGGCGTGCAGGTGGGCTATTGGAAATCCAACACCAAGCTGGCCCCATGCTCGCCGGCGGCAAAGCTGACGGCGCGCTGGTAGGGGTGGCAGTCCAAGGGACGCAGACGCCGTGGAAGATGAAGGATTACTCCATCCCGCAAAACCAGCACGCGCCTAATGGCTCAGCCATGCGGGTGGAGACGGCGGTGATGGGGAAAAGATACGAAGACCGAGCTCTGCTTCACGGAAGCGACGGCGTCTCCTTCATCCGTGACAGAATGCTATATCCGGATAACGTTTCGTTCTTCCAGTGCTATTTTACGGAGCGGCGAAAGTTCGATGATATTTTCCGAATATCGTGATCTTCCGATACTATGAGACCAATTTTCCCCTCCTACCACCCGGAGAGCTTTTCGCATCAATTGGCAGACAGCTCGATGCGCCCCAAAAGTTGGGTGGGTCAGGTGGTTGCACGTCCGTCCGTCCGTCCTGCTTGCTGCCCTCGCGAACCTCGTGCCCAGGAGTTGTTCTGCCGTCATTGGCAAATCAAATCCCTTCTCCCGAACATGTCAGAAATCCGTGGGCACTGAACGAACACAAGTCAATGTCCATGCGGCGGTTCTTGTGAGGGCAAGGTTTCATCAAACACTACAGTATCGGCTCTGAATTTCTGATGCGATGGGATAGCGAAATTGGGATCTCGATGCTCGCTCGACCAAGCAGCGTAAGCCGTAAGGTGCCCGGCCCGGCCATAACAACCACCACCACGGCACGGCACGGCACCACCCTCCTCCAGAAGATGAGAATCCACGTGACGAAAGGGACGCTCCCCAAAAGGTAAAAACGAGGCGGCACGCTGGAAAGTAAACGGCTGCCAGCTCGGACGGAAGGTAGTATAACGAACAACCCGGCGTCATTAACTACCCAACAGCAGCAGCATCTTCTATTGCCTGCGAAATTACTACAACGGCTGTCACTGTTACTGCCGCTAATCACGCTGTTACAGCGAGACGAGCTGTCACTGCTGCCAGAGCTCGCGTCGGCGTCATCAGCGTCGACGTGAACCGCTGAGCTGACTTGATCGTCGTGGCCATGTGACGAGGCGTGGCCAATCTGTTCCTCGGACACTCCCGTGATGCTGCTGTTTCTGGCGCCCGCCGCAAATCCTGGTGATGCTGCGGTGTCGTCGTTGATGCCAGCGTGGCCGCAGACGGTGATCCAGTGCTCGCCGCTCCAGGTCCAGTCGGCCGCGACGTCGTCGTACGCCAATGCGCGGACGCGGTCGGCCGGCGTGAGCGACGCCGTCGTGTCGCTGTCGGAGTCGGAATCCTCCTCCCAGAAAGCCTGAACGAGATCGAGGGCGCTCTTGGGCGACACCCGCAGCTCGACCGGCGCAGCTTTCGCGGAGGAGGAGGAGCCGACGACGAACGGGTGCTGGAGAAGCTGTTCCGCGCTCCACCGCCTGGCCGGGTCCCTGATCAGGCACCGGGACAAGAAGTCCTTGGCCTCGTCGGAGAGCCAGGAGGGGTGCTGAGGGACGTCGCCGGAGTGCGCAATGTGGTGGAGAGCGGCGACGGGGTCGGCGAACCGCTGCTGCTGCCAAGGCGCGCCACCGGTGGCCATCTCGATCACCGTGCACCCGAGCGCCCAGATGTCCGCCGCCTCCCCCTGCGCCTCGCCTCGCGCGGCCTCCGGCGACATGAACATCGGCGTGCCCCTCACCATCACGCCACCGGCAGCATTGACATCGTCCTCGTCCGCCGTCCAGCGCGCGCACCCGAAGTCGGCCAGCATGGCGCGCCCGTCGGCGCGGAGCAGCACGTTCCGGGACTTCACGTCGCAGTGCGCGACGCCGGAGCCGTGCACGTAGGCAAGCCCGCGGAGGACGTCCGCGGCGCGCGACCGGATCACGGCCTCCGCGCACCTCCCGCCACACCGCTTGATCTCGTCGGCCAGCGACCCGCCCGGCGCGTACTCCAAGAACAGGTCGCAGCACATCCGCCCGCTCCCGTCCGCCGCCACCGACACGTCGGCGCCCAGGCACGACACGACGTACGGCGAGCTCAGAGCAGAGAGCACACTCTGCTCGCGCTGGAGCAGGCCGGCGCGCGCCATGTCCACGGACTTGACCGCAAACAAGCCGCCGGTGCGCCGGTCAATGGCGATCGACACTGTGGCCGACGCGCCACGGCCAATCACAGGCCCCCGTTGCCACTCCCCGGTCGCCCCCATTCTCGCGAGCTTGCCGCCGCAAGAATGGGTGCCGGTCGAGCCCAAGCTTGTACTTGTTCCTCCTCTATCTTGTTGCTTCTTGTTCTTGCGGTGCTCGTCGTTGGTGGCAGCTCTCAGAGGACAATTGGGGAGCTGGATATGTGGAGTATATGTTGTTGTTGCGTGTGCTCCGCTTCTTTTGGTGTATGTGCTGAGTATATATACAGGAGGACGCCATTGGCATTGGAATGTCGTTAAGCGTAGGCTGTCCAACCAAAGCAACAAGGCAAGGAAGAGTCCAAGCTGGCAGAGGGAGATTCTACTTGGCCACACATGACTGGCTGAGGCAATTTTGGGGAGATGGCAGGGGGGAGAAGCCACCTAACAAACTATTTCTATTTGCCGGAGTTGGAGGAAGGGGACACTTGTCCATGTTGCCTTGGGGTTTTGCCAAGCTCATGTGGTTGGAAATGCGATGCCTTGTGATCTTAATTAATGGGTTGGTTTGTATTCTGACGGAATTCATGAGTATACATGTTTACTGTATTGTGTATGTTAGGATGGTTGGATGGATGGATATCAGTGTTCAAAGACAAAACTCAATGGGTGTATGATCATCCATAGTGGTGTTTTAGCAAGATATAGTTGAATACTACAAGCAAGAAAGGGACTCGGTGGAAGTAGTTAGTTGTGTTATACGCTCACTATGACCAATTAGATTTAGAATTCATCAAGAAATATTATTCTAGTTTGGAGAACAAAAAAACCAGGAGCTCCGCTGCTCGGTCGCCCACCCGGGCGACTCGGGCGGCGACCCGCCCCCCCCTCCTCCGAGCTTCACCCACCTCTCCCTTCCCCTGTCGCCGCCAGAGGGCACGTCGGGAACCCGCGCGGGCCTCCATGACGGAGGCGGCAGGGTTGTTTCGGCCGACAGTGTCGTCTCCAAGGCGGAGGCGCGGCGTGCCGCGGCTCCGCCAACCATGGTGGCGACGGCGGCGTAGGGGTGCAGATCCGACACCCCTGGGACCGGATCCGGTCTTCCCCGGGCCGGATCTACGGTGGGCGGCCCTCTAGCGGTGTGAGGGCGCCGGGTGCAGCGGCGGCGGTTTTTTCGACGGCGGACGATTGGCTGCGGGCACGACGGTGGCATGGCGCTTGCGAGGCGCACCTAGCGCGAAGCCGAGTGTCCCCCGTGTCTGGTGTGGCGCCATGGTGGCGCGGTGCCGGCCGTGGTGGCGCGGTTGTTGGCCCTGGTGCATGAGGTGTGGCGCCGCGGTGGCGCGCGCCTACTGCGTCGGAGCGGGCGGCGGGAAGCGTGTTCGTTGGTCGTGTGGAGGCTGCGTGCGGCGGCACCGGCGGCGGCGGCCAAAGAGTTGGCCTGCTTAGCGTGGGCGACGCGGCGGGCATTGCTCGTGGGGGGCTGCAGAGAAGCAGAGGTCCAACAGTGCTGCGTGAAGTTTGCGGTGGTGGTGTCGTTCAGCCGTGGCGATGTTGCCGGAGCGTCGCGTCGGGCGGGTACAGCGGGGTCGGATGCTCCGGGCGAAAGCCTTGTGGCGGTGGCGTCCTCGGACGTCGCTCTCCCCGTTGGGGGCGCCATCCTGGAGCTACACCTCTGTTGCACCTTGGTCTCTAGGTGAAAACCATGTCCATCCTGGACGAGCGACGGCGGCGCCATTTGCGTCGTGTCCTCCCTAGAGGCGTCGTCTCTTGAGACCCGTTTTGGCTACGGTGTTTCCAGTCTACTGTCCTCTCCGGCTGATTCGACAACTCCGTCGTGCGATGGGTAGGAAGGGGTTGCCCCCTCGCTTCGGAGGCAGTGGCCTTCTCGTTGGTGACTACATGTCGTCTTTCTGCTGTTGTTTCGGCTGCTTGCAGCGAACCGCAACGGCTGGCATTGGTGCAATCGCCAGTGGTGTGGGACAGCGTCGTAAGACGACGCTTGTGGCAACAACAACGGAGGACGGCTCGACTTGCAACGGATCGTAGAGGGTTGCTTCAACATGGCTAGAACCACCCGGTGCGGTACAACGTCGGAAGACGGCGCAGACGACATCCTTGGTCTACTGACTCGACGACAGCTACTTCTTGCGAGGGGAAGCAACGAGAAGAATTGGGACTTCAACGGAGGTTTGGTGTTGTTCAAAGCTATGGGTGTGGGATCTCTGCTCACTACTTTGGCGGCATTTTTGAGATGTGTCCAGAGCTTGAGCGTCGTGGCGGGCGTGGTGCCCCTGTGCACGAGAGAGGAGGAGTCCAACGGCGGAAGCGGCGAGGCCCTCGCGAGTTGAGAGTTGCTCGGACTCGGTGTTTTCTTTTCGTCCGGTAGTCTTTCTTTGATGCAGCGGCGCTGCGGTGAAGAGTCCTACACGGTGGTGACCTTCTCGGTGTGGTGGTGTCTGCCCCCGGGGGCGGAGCCAGGATTCAATGATAGGGGGACAATGAACAAAATAATTTGCTATTTTCAATTTTTTTATCTAATTGATTTCTTCACTTTTGGAGCATATATGCTTAAAATTTTCTTTTGGACAGAAGGTGAAGCGTATTTTGCTTTTTTTAAGCACTTTCTAGCACAATCTCGTTATGCAAAGCCAAAAGCTTGAATATTTCAAAAAAATTAACCCTATTTAAGGAACCTAGAGGTTCATCATGACCTCTAAAAAAGCATTCTTAAAATGTTAATCACCTAAGCATAAAGCATATAAACAAAACAAATTAAAATTATACACTCTAACACAGCTAATAATCTACTTAAGCTAAATTAGAAGGGGATATTAAAGATTTTAGTAGGATGTTGGGGGTGCCTGGCCCCCTCAGTCCCCCTCCCTCCGCCCCTGTCTGCCCCATTTTGCTTCTTTCGACGCCGGGTCACGTCGATGGCTCGATTCATCAAGTGTATGTTGGTGGGTGTGCGCTGCGGATGCATCTTCTTCTCTGCTGCCGTGGTGTATAGTGGTGCAGCATAGAGTGTTGTGGTCGTGTTGAGGTCCCAATCCAACCGACCGAGTTATTTTTTCTTTCTTTTATATTTTTTGTCTATGGCTTCGCAGAGCCGTAGTCTTGTATTTTTTTTCCTTCTATATCAATGAAACACACACTATCTTGTGCGGTTCTTTAAAAAAAAGTTTGGAGAACCTAAGAGACTAATGTCGAGTCGCAAGGAAAAGTATACACTGCAGATGAAGTATCACCCAATTGCTTCACAAGTCTCCTTTTCTCTCTACAAGTAAAGTAACCTTCGGCTTTGCACTCAAGGATTGCCAATGATTAGATTATCCTCCTATTATTATTGTATATAGCATGTAGTCTAGTTAGTTATTCTTTCTGGTTTGAACTTCATGATGGTGATGTCAATACCAAATTAACTATATTATTCTTGTCCGTATAATCAGAAACCATTGTTAAATCCACATGTGAATTGCAATGATTGAGACATTCCAAATCCGTTTTGAAACTTATAATGAGGATATACAAAAATGAATTGCACATGGTTACCCCCTTCAGGACAGCAAACACATTAGCTGGGGCCTCTGTTTCCCAGTTTACGATACCATGTGAGTTACTGAACCGTGCATTTTCTAATGTATAGGTGTCTACGTCTGCTAAACTATAGTTATCAATAAACATAGAGGACGACTTGCATTCTGTTCGCATTGATTTGGCACAGTGCTAATATCCTAGCATGCATACAGGTTATATTAAGCCGAACAGAGCGGTTGGGGCAGATCATCCATCGCTGTAGTCTGTTCAGATCTGGTTTAGTGACAGATCCAGCATCAAGAGCGCACCAGATTGAGATTTTCCTTGAATTAACAAACTGACATGAGACCTTGCTGGGATTAACGTCGTTAATCAATAACTTGTATATAGTCCTAAGTACTATTACCAACTAATAGACGCATGTGTTGGATTTGATTATATGCAGTGAATCACCTTTCGAGGATTATGCGCATTGCGCAACACATGCTGCTTTTTTGTGCATACCTTCCCGTGACGCAAGTAGCATGAGATCTGTTGTTAATTATAGGTAGCCCCAAGATGAAGCTTTGCTTTGCAATGGGGTGGGAGAAATCTTCCATAGGATAGCTATTAGTCTAATCAGTTCTTGTCTCCATTGCTTCTGTCTTTTTATATAAAAAAATGAATTGTATTGTTTGCTTTACTCCAGTTTGCAATTTCGGTTGTTGTGAAGTCCATGCAATGATTTATATATGTTTCTTTATTGTTGGCATATTGCTGACCGACGTCTTGGCATGGAAGAGAAGGGATACGGGATCTTGAAGGAGGACAAGGTAGGAGATAAAAGCAAGTATAGTGTGCAAGTAAAGGATGGCCTAGAAAGGTTTACCTCCAGGCCTGGAAAACAGCATATATTCTTCCCTTTGGGAGCAGTTACGATGTGGTAACGGTTAATTCCCTTCTTCTCTGCTCTAATTCAAGTGTCTCAAACGGCAAACAACGAAACGATTCTTGAGAAATTATTGGAAAAGAAGCTCTTGACTTCTGAATCCTTGCAAAAAATGGCTGGGTGTTTGGATCCCCTAACTGAACTTTACAAGAATCGACTGTAAGCTTCCCTTCTGTCAGGGTTGATTCCTGGACAGATCCGCTATGCTTGCCAGGAAGATGACACCGGGTCTAGCCATCACGTCGCACGAAGAACTTCCGATCAGCTCCTACCTGGCGCGCCAACTGTCAGGGGTTGATTCCTGGACAGATCTGCTAGGGATACCCTCTAGTGATTTGCAGGTTAAACAAGGAGATCTGGGAGCTAAGGACACGGATAGTTGCACGTGGGGCGCACGGAACTCGGCGAAACACAGAGGACACGAAGGTTTATACTGGTTCGGGTCTCCGGAGAGTAATACCCTACGTTCAGTTGATGGCGTTGTATTGCTCGATGGCGAGATGGCAAAAGATGTCCTCGAAAGGGTGCCCTAGGCTGCTTTATATAGCCAGCGGACTAGGGTTTCTGAGGTCGGTGGGACCAGAGTCCTGGTCGGTTACAACATGTGAACTTATCTCTACAGATTACAAGGAGAATCTCGTGATCTCCGGACTGGTGGGCGCCGCTGCGCCGCCTCTAATGTCTTGTCTTGCACACCAAGTCTTCAGGAGGTCTTGCAGATAAGCTCTCGGGTGAAGCTTCAGGGAAACAGATAAGGTCTTCTGGGCGCACACACAGGTCGGCGGGTCTCATGTCAGGTCAGACCCACTTGTCAGGGACCTCTGAGACCCTGATCGGTGGGGACCCAGGAGTACCCATGTCTCTCACCTTCTTCTCTTTAAAAAGTGTTTGTTATAATCAGCTGAGACCATAAGTGCTTCAAAAATAGTATGGTGGAGTCATCTCCTAGCTTACAAGACCCAATTCCTCTGTATAGAATATTAAGTCGGAAAACATCCTTCCACCAAAAGGAGTTAGGTTGCATGTGGCACTTTATTCACATAATCAGTATTTCACATTACATTCACCCATGGAATGTCCTTCTTTGAGTAGAATTTGTGCAGATGCATGAGCAGTAGAGCATCATTCTGAATTCTCAAGTTTAGTACTCCAAGCCCACCTTTTGCTTTTGGTTTCTGAACCATATCCCGGGCTGCCAAATTGCCACTCTTCTTGGAGAGGTCATTTCCTCTCCACAGACATTGCATTCTAGCCCTGTCTATGTTATCTATGACTCACTGTCTCACTTTTTTTTGAATTACACAGTACATCGAAGACACTCACAACGCATGTACACTCATCCCTATGAACACACGTGCGCAAACCCTACCTCTAGGAGCATCTTCGAAGACTGAGTCGGCAAATCCTCAAGATTGACGAAGTCACCACAGGCGCCTCGCTGTCGACGGGAACGCCGCCTACCACTGAAAGCAGGGACGGACCTATATAGTCTGTGGGGTGTGCAAATGCACCCACAACAAAAAATAAAATCATTTCTAACCATCTTTGATTTTACCAATTTGCACCCCTCTCAGCTCAGAATCATGCACCCCCAGCAGCCCAACGTGGCGTGTGAAAGCACAAGCAGATCATCAAACCAGTGATCGTCTAGCTACAACCACCAACATGATGCCTGACGTATTGACTATTAAGACCCAAAACCTTGAGTCATGGACTAATTAATCTTCAACTCCTACACTGTCCTTCACACTACCACTATGTACCTCGATTGCGCCAAAGCCAGCTCGACCATCACCCCTTGATTGCACTTGACATGTACTAATGTTAGCTTTTGTGGTTCTAGTTCTCCTATTATTCTTTCAAAATAAAACTCTCACATTATCTAAAATGAGTTCCGGACCTGTGTATTGTTTCCCAAACAAAGCACCCAAATTTACAGATTATTGCTTGCTGAGTGTCTCGATCAAGAAGTTAGGGTGCAAATCTTCTGCCAAATCAGGAGCCAACTTGATAGCATGATGATTTAATTACTAATTGTGTCGAAGCCACCTCCACCATCACCCCTTGATTGCATGATTCTTTAATTACTAATTTTCTTCCAATTAAATGAAAAATAATCCTTAGCATCTAAAAATTGCATATACCCACTCTGTGTAGATTTAGGTCAAACCTATACCTACTCTTCTCAGGTTTTAGAAAAAAATCATGCAAAATAAAGATTTAAGATACAACTTATCTAGGCTTATTAGAAACCCATCTACACCTTTTTTAATTTTGCTTATATTTCTATAAAATATATAAATTTTTTAAATGGGTCATTGGTGTTTCTTTTTGTCAGCAAAAAAAATCCCGCATTAGCGCATAGTTGTACCTTTGTCTGGACAAAAAAAAAGCAGTACTAAAGTCGTGCACCCCCTCGTTCTCGCTCTAGCTTCGCCACTGACTGAAAGCACAAACACCGTTAAATACTGAGAAATTCGCTCCCACAGGGAGTCAAATCTAGGACCTGAGATGCTACCGGGGCTCCTGTAACCACTAGGCTACAGACCCTTTCGCGACTCACTGTCTCACTTATGTAACTTCAGAGTGCACATTGCATAAGTGGTTGTCGGTGTTAAAACTGAATTAACCATCTCTAGTCTTCCAGCAAGAGACAGGAGTGAAGAGCAAGTAGTAAGGCGTCTCTCTATTCTAATCCATTAATGGCAACATATCCTCAATCTTTGACTTTTTGGTACCCATAGGCAAACCTAAGTAAGTGAAATGCATTGTACCTATCTGGCAGCCAAATGTATTGGCTAGAAGTTGTGTTTGTTCATCTGAGATGTTGATTGGAATCAGCTGTGACTTGTTGTAGTTAACATGGCCTGTTGATTCCGCAAAAGAATTGAGAAGAACTTTGAGACAGACTAGCTGGTTGCCATGGGTTTGCATCAATAGCAAAGTGTCGTCGTCCTACTGAATAACAAGGAAATCCACATTTGGTCGTGCTATAGGTGGTTGTAAAAGACCTTATCTTGCCTCTGGACTGCCGTCTCTTCATGTGCAAGCCATGAGTCTCTTGCCTCTTGGACTGCCTTTTTTAAGACGTGCAAAGCACGTTTTTCATTAAGAGAGGAGAAATCAGTTACAAAGACGCAGCTTTAGGGGAGACCTAAAACGCGCAACAACAACAGAACAAAGAAACGACCAGAAGAGAAAGAGACCCACACACCACCACCAACCTACTGACAAGCGACGATACAAAGCAGCAGCCTGCTGCAAACAAGGGCGACAAGGCCACACACACATCACCGGACGCCGAAGAGCTAGAGGCCTAAGAGGGGTGAGCGCGGAAGCTATGCAGGACGAAGCCGCCAGGGGGGACGACGAGGACGCCGCCATCGTCCGCCTCTCCACGACGGAGAGAGCAGGTTTTCACCTTGCAGACCACGAAGAGTGGAAACGCAGCAACAACGCCTCTAGCGAGGGAGCTACACCCAAAGGCGCAGCTGTTGTCGGCCCGACAGAAGTCGGGCAGGGCTTTCACCAAGTTCCAATCTTGAAGCCGCTTCCGCGCAACCACCTCGAAGACATGGCGCAGGACGACCGGTGGGAAGGTAGTGTGTAGCCGAGGCGCGAGCACAGCTGGGGGACAACAGTAGACCAACGACGGATGACCCACCGATCCAGAATGAGACAACTGCGAGGAGGGGGGAGCAGGACGAATCCTGGGGCGGCGGCACGCGATGTTGGCGGTCGATTTCCGTCAACCAAGAACACTTGTTATGTTATAGTTTGGATTTCATTTCGGAACTAACCCGCCACTAGGCATACTAATGATATAACAAGTTCATCGTTGGATGTGTGCTTTGGAGTATAATGTTTACGCAAGAATTCATGCACTTAATGAGAAGAAATACATTGAGTTCAGAGGATGATTTACATGATGTTCAAGAGGCTCCGACCATGCGTGAACTTGACTCCAAAGGTGGCAAGGACCAATGTGCTTCAATGGAGAATCTTCGAGGACCAAGATGAAAAGACCAGAAGATCATGCGAGAAGACCCCTTAACTTGATCACGAAGATAACGATGTCCAAAGCCCATATCCGAAGGAGGAAAAACCCCAAAGTGCAAGAAATGACACGTGGCAAAAGATGGAGGTGAACCGGGCCAGGGATGGGCCAGGCTGGTCGGCCCACCCCCTTCCCATGTCGGTTCGCCGCCGCCTTTCTTCGGTGATAAGTTCGCGGAACCCTAATTGTTTGGGTAAGAGAGCCATTCGCGAAAGACGACCAGAGAAGCCTCGGGAGATCAAACACAAGGAAGAGGGTTGATCGAGAGGGTGAAGATTCAAGAGGATCATCACCTAGGTCAACGGAGGCCACCACGAGGAAGGAGGACGCCGAGGCCTTGCCACGGCGCCGCCGGAGTTGAAGGACACCGAGAGATGGACCCCATCGAAGGCATCCACCATGTTCAACGGTGCCATGCCTAGCGTCTTGATGGGGTAAAGTAATCGTTTGTCCATGGAGTTGTAATGGATCTTGATATGTAGTCACCCACTATCTTGTTTGGATCTTTATCTATCATACCTTCATGTTGATGATGCTTAATGTTTAAGGTTAGCTACCATTGCCATCGGGGTTGCTCCCGTAGATCACGTCAACATACCGTGTTCATTAGGGTTAGAGATGATTACCTTCGCGTAGTGACTAGTACGAGAGAAGGGAAATGCTTTACTCTTTGTTCACATCCTTAGATAGATTGGATCGGGGTTTTACCATGTTTTGGGTGATTGCATCTCAAGTACCTAGACTCCATGGGCATACGTCTTTCATACTCGTGAACCACCTTTCTCTTTCTCTTTAACATAATCTAGGGTTAGTTTGTCTTTACTTTATAGATTAATCTTTACAACATAAAGTATTTAATCAACTAAGTTAGTGTTAGGTTAAACACAAGTAATTCCCTTGCTCTGTGGATTGACAAGAACCTAGGGGGTCCCCTCCCTTCGTGAAAAAGGCACCAAGTCACTCCGTGTACTTGCGGCGAAGTTGAACGCGGTTTTGAACCGTCAACAAGCCCCTTTTTCTGGCGCCGTTGCCGGGGAGCAAGCCAGTTTACTTCGTTTAATCTCTCATTAATTTTGTTGATTACTAACATCTAACCTTTGTGTTCTAGAAAAACACACTCTTTTGTTTTTGTTTTTGATTGTCTAGATGGCGCTCGTTGGTAATCCTTTGGAGGAACCGGAAAAATCACTAAGAGACTATGCCAGCCCTCGATGTGAGGACATCAAGGTACAAGAGTCAGATTCGATTCTCGAAGTGACAAGGTACGAAATCAGAGTTCAAATCATCAAGATGGCAGCAACTAATCCGTTCTGAGGGATAGAGACGGACAATCCATATAGACATATCCAGCTCTTCACGACATTGTGCAATACGGTGCGACAAGAGGGAGTTCCCGACACTTGGTTTAAATGGAATCTTTTTCCCTACTCACTTGCCGATGAAGCAACAAAGTGGTATTCATTTGCATCCTTCGAAGCCGAGGGAAATTGGGATCAATTGGTAAAGAAATTTTGTGCTAAGTTCTTCCCTATAACCAAGGTTCAACATATAAGGATGCAAGTGATGACTTTCAAGCAAGGAGAAGAAGAGGGGATTGATCAAGCGTGGAATTGGTTCAACGAACTAGTTGAACAAGGACCAAGACTCGGATTCCCAGGTGACGTACTATTGCATACATTCTTTTTTTCCCTGACCCCTAGTTGCATGGAATACGTTCAAATGTGTGCAGGAGGGGATCTCATGGAGAAAACACTCACGGAAGCTGCCAAACTTCTACAAAAAATAAGTAAAGCGGCGGCCATGCGAAGAGATTGGGAAATACGACTTTCGGGAAAGCCGGAATGCGACACAAGTGTGGCACCCCTTGCTGCGATTTTCAGAAATACGGCCCCAGAAGAGAAGAAAGAGGAACCAATCCTTGAAAAGGTTGAAGAAGCCAAACATGAGGAAACTAGAACTACCCCGGAGAGCGATCACGCCGAGACAAGCAAAGCAAATGAAAGAACTATGTAAAGCGCGAAGCCGCTAAGGGAGTTCGAGCTAATGGATTGGATTCCACTTGATTTTGGAGAAATCTTTGACAAGAGAAGACCGTTCCCTAATAAAAAAGGGATGGCAAAAGCTTTGGAGGTAGACTTCCCATCGGAAAAACAAGTGGAACATTCATACAACATAGAGACAACCGGGGAGGTCCTTCAAAAACTCTTTCGAGAAGAAGAAGTTGATCCGGACCATGTGGCCGAAGCTAAAAGAATCATGGGAATCAAGCCCGAGACGTCACCGTTTGCCCGCCTCACTGAAATTTTTGCCATAGGATCCGATGAAGAAGAGAAGACATCGCCGCGTATAGATTGCAAGGTTAACAACATTAATTGCAAAGCATTATGCGACATTGGAGCACAAGTGTCTTGTCTTCTAAGATTTTTGATAAAATTCATGATCACACCATTGATCTAGTTCCAACCTCTACTAAATTAATTATGGGAGATGGTAGAATTGTTAAACCTCTAGGAATTGCTCGTGACCTAGAAGTTTTAATTTCCGAAAAATGCATTCCAACCGATTTCTTCATTGTTGATGTCTACTATGACAAGAATGATCATGTAATTCTTGGTAGACCTTTTCTTAAGTTAGCTAATGCCGTTTTAGATGCCGGAAAAGGAAAAGTAACTATTAATCTTGATGGAAATAATCATACTTACAATTTCGTTCCCGCTTCTAGAATTGCCTCACCCCTACCTCTTGATGATGAAGAGGTAGGGAGCCTTCATTTTGTTGAAACTTTCAGGGATCCGCTACAAAGAGTTATGGAGAATCAATCTAATGATGAGTTGGATGAAGAGTTAGCGGAAGCAACCAAAGGACTAGAACCGCAAGACGGAAGCTTAGAGGAGGATAAGTTTGAAGACCTTGGTGAAATTGTACATGAGGAACCACAAGCACCGGAGGTGGATCTTAAGCCATTGCCCAAGGGATTGAAATATGATTTTTTGGGCCCGGACAAGACTTATCCCGTAATTGTGAGTGATGAATTGAGTCCCGAGGAGAATGATATGTTGCTGAATTTATTGAAGAAGCACAAGAAAGTGATGGGGTATTCGATTAATGACATCAAAAGACTCAGCCCAGCATTTTGCACTCACCGCATACCTATGGAGGATCAATGCAAGCCCGTAGTGGATCATCAAAGGAGGTTAACCCATGCCATGCGAGAGGTGGTGAAGAAAGAGGTTATCAAGTTGTTGGACGCCGGAATCATCTACCTAGTACCGCATAGCAAATGGGTGAGCCCTGTACATTGTGTGCCTAAGAAAGAAGGTTTGACCATGGTGAAGAATGAGAAGAATGAATCAATACCGCAAAGAACCATGACCGGATGGAGGATGTGTATTGACTATCGGAAATTGAACAAAGCAACAAAGAAGGATCACTTCCCCCTACCGTTCATCGACGAGGTGCTTGAGAGGTTAGCAAATCATGCATATTTTTGCTTTCTTGATGGGTACTCGGGGTTCATGCAAATACCTATTCACCCGGAAGATCAACACAAGACAACATTTACTTGCCCTTATGGTACATTTGCGTATAGAAGAATGCCTTTTGGTTTATGCAATGCTCCAGCCTCTTTTCAACGATGTATGATGGCGGTATTTTTGGAGTTCATCAAAGAAATTGTTGAAGTATTTATGGATGATTTCTCCGTCTATGGTAAATCTTTTGCGGATTTCTTAGCAAACTTGGATAAAGTTCCACTAAATGTTCGAAGGTTGATTTGGTGCTAAATTGGGAGAAGTGTCACTTCATGGTGAGACAAGGTATAGTGTTGGGACATGTGATATCCGAGAGAGGGATTGAGGTGGACAAAGCTAAGGTTGAAACAATTGAAAAACTTCCACCCCTAACGGATGTCAAATCTTTAAGGAGTTTCTTAGGCCATGCGGGATTCTGTAGAAGATTCATCAAGGATTTCTCAAAAATTACCAAGCCATTGACCAATCTTCTCCAAAAAGATGTGCCATTCAATTTCAATGAGAAGTGTTTGGCGGCATTCCGGACATTAAAGAGAGCTCTTGTAACCGCACCCGTCATTCAACCGCCCGATTGGAATCAACCTTTTGAGATAATGTGCGACGCTAGTGACTATGCCGTTGGAGCGGTGTTGGGGCAACGAAAAGAAGGCAAGGTACATTCTATTTACTATGCTAGCAAAACCCTCAATGGAGCTCAATTAAATTATGCAACAACGGAGAAGGAATTGCTAGCGGTAGTATTTGCCTTTGAAAAATTCAGATCATATATTGTGAATTCTAAGGTGATTGTCTACACTGATCATGCGGCGATCAAGTATCTCTTGTCTAAAAAAGATGCCAAGCCAAGGTTTGTTCGATGGATCCTTCTCTTGCAAGAATTTGATGTGGAAATTCGGGACAAAAAGGGGTTGGAAAATGTTGTGACCGACCATTTATCAAGGATGAATCGTGAGGATGATAAAGAGCCTATTGAAGATAAGATGAGAGATGATCACCTCTATCACATCCTTGACAAAGATACTTGGATGATCAACATTATTCGAGCCATACGAAAAATGCCACTTGATCATTTGGATAGGAACGCTCAAAGGAGAGTGATTGCCGAGAGCCGAAAATATTATTGGGATGCGCCTTACCTCTTTAGACTTGGAGCGGATGGAGTCTTACGAAGGTGTATACCAAGAGATGAAAGAGGAGAAATATTGAGGAAGTGTCATTCAGGCGAATATGGAGGACACTATGGACATTTTAGGACTCAAGCAAAGGTATGGGCTAGTGGATTTTATTGGCCGGAGATGCACGAAGATTCAAAGAGGAATGTTGCTTCTTGTCCGGAATGTCAAAGAACGGGGAATATAAATCAAAGAAATGCTATGCTCTTGAATTACAACTTGCAAATTGATCTATTCGACGTATGGGGGATTGACTTCATGGGACCTTTCACTAGTTCAAATGGATATGAGCATATTTTGGTTATGGTTGATTATGTATCCAAATGGGTGGAGGCTATCCCTTGTCGAAGAGCTTCAGCGGAAGAATCCATATCCATGATCAAAAGTATTATATTCCCATGCTATGGAGTCCCGCGAGTATTGATAAGTGATGAAGGAACACACTTCACGGGAAATAGCTTCAGAAAATGCTTATCCAAGTTGGGGATTGAGCATAGAGTGGCCACGGCTTACCACCCACAAACCAATGGTCAAGCGGAAACTTCAAATAGGCAGCTCAAGAGCATTCTTAACAAGACCATTGAAAAGGGAGGTAAAGATTGGTCAAAGAAATTGGATGGAGCATTGTGGGCTTATCGGACGGCATACAAGACACCAATAGGTATGACACCATATCCATTTGTCTATGGTAAATTGTGTCATTTACCTTTGGAGTTAGAACATAAAGCGTATTGGGCGATCAAAGAGATGAATTTTGATTTTGATGCCGCGGGAATCAAACAGAAGATTCAAATAAGTGAACTAGAAGAGATGAGGCTCAAAGCTTATGAGAGTGCAACCATCTACAAGGAAAGAATGAAGAGGTTGTATGATAAAAGGCTTCGAGCAAAGGAATTCAAAGAAGGTGACAAGGTTCTCCTCTATAACTCAAGGTTCAAAATATTCGGGAAAGGAAAATTGAAGAGCAAATGGGATGGACCGTACATTGTTCACTCGGTCTCGCCAAATGGAGCGGTCACAATCATGGACGTGAAAGGAGATCAATATGTGGTTAATGGTCAATGGTTAAAGGTTTTTCTAGAACAAGACATCATGGCCATCGACTATATTGATATATATCACATGGAGGATGAGCTCGAGCGTCAAGCCTAAGACGTAAAACGAGGTAAGTTTTCTGTAAATATGTTTTTGTTTTCGCATTTATTTTGAGTCCTTTTTCATAGTTTTTAGTTGGACCCTACCACCACCTAGGATAGTATTCACAAAACACCGAGGGCCGCAAAAGTTGGGCCGCGGGGGCCCAAAAGAGGGGGTAGGCCGGCCGGCCCATGCCGACCGGCCCACTACCCCCTTCGCCCATTTTCGCTCATTTTTCTCTGGGACACGGTTCGGTGCATTTCCTTTTCCTGTCTTCCCTTTTTGGAAGCGACAAAAATAGGTAAGGGAGGGTTTCGGCCGAATCTTTCTAGGGATATTTAAGGATGCCTGGAGAGCTCGAGGTTTGCATCTCAATTGCAATCTCCAACCTCCACGAGAACACCCAAGCCCCATGGCATCCTCGAGCAGCACCAAGGGCAAGGAGGAGGTGAAGGCTACATGAAAGAAGAATCATGCCTCCCCTCTCCAACTCTGGTGAACGAGGAGCTTCGCCGATGCGCTGTGGTGCCGAAGCCTAAGAAGGAGGTGAAGAGGACTGCGAGGATTCAATGTGGAGGGCGTGTTCGAAGAAGGCGCATGGCTAGCCCAAATTCCTGGGTTGAGGAGAAGAAGGAGAAGCCCACTTCTCCCGTTCGCCGCTCAGAGAGGCTCCTTGGGAAGAAGAGGAAGGATTACAAGGAGAAGACCCTCGACCCGGCAGATTTCTACGGAGATAGTGATTACTCCGATGATTGAAGCCCTAGCTCGTGGGCAGCCGGTGGAAGAGACGACAACGATCTCTACGTTTGGGAGGAGTTGCCCAAGGAGGAGCCGGAGGAGCATCATGAGCAAGGCGGCAACCCTGACGGTGGTAATGATCCGGACGGTGGAGATGATGGAGATAATGATCCGGAGGAAGAGCACAACGTGTGTTGCGCGGCATGCCGCAACACCATTGCGGAGCTCTTCTCATCCCTTGATGAGTGTTTCCACACCATCAACGCCATGCAACAACGAATTGAGGATTGGGAACGCATGGCGGAAGATGACTTCAAGTACCTCAACCGCAACATAAGGAAGCTCTTCGGGATGAATAAAAATTTCAAGAAGAAGGAGTGGTGCAACTCGTGCAGAAAGTACCACTAGGTGTCGTAGTTAAATAGTTCTTCCCCTTTGTGTCTTTTGTAAAGTTACGACGAGGACGTCGTAAGATCTAAGTGTGGGGGGGAGCTAGCTAGCTACCTTTTTAAATTTTTCCTTATAGTGGTGTGAGAGTCTAGTCTTTAAATTTTGAGTCAAGTGTGAGAGTGTGTGAGTCTTTATTTTATCTTTTTAGCTTGAAAGAGTCTTAAATTAGCGTTGAATCAAAGAAAAAAGAAATAAAAAGTGTCTTATGCAAAGTCTCATGTTTCTTTTCTTGTTATGCTTTTATTTATCTTTCTTATTTGAGCATGAGCTTTTTGATTAATTGTTTACCATGGTGCTTGGTGGGAACTTACCTTTGTAAAGTACCCATACTCAAAATTTGATCTAGGACTTTGCTTCATCTATGCTTTAATATTGCTAAACTTTGGAGGTTTTATTTTTGAAAATTGAGAAAAAACTCCTTGCTATGAAGGTTAACAAGTTCTTTCTCCAAGTTGAGAGTGATATCTATCCTATACAAGGCCTTTACATACATACATATACTCCACCATAAGTGTTGTTAGCATGATGAGTTATGTTAGGATTTTACTCTCTTGGGAGGTCTAATTTCAAGTAATGATCATGTCCTTGATGTTTACCTTTTATTGCTAGCCTCTTCATGTATTCGGTAACGGGAATTTCACATTGAATGCCCCGTACATCGCCGGACTCCTTACCCAAACCTATAAACATCTTTTTATCATCTTACTCCTTGAACACAACCCATATTCAAAGATTTGTTCAATCTCTAGGCATGTTTATATTTAAAATTCAGATTGTGATCATGTTCAAAAGTTGAGCGAAAAGCTTGGAAGAAGAAGGTAAAGAGGTGGAAAGAAAAAGAAAAAAAATATGTTTGTGTATGTGTGTAGTGCGCACACAAAGAGAAAAAGAAAGAAAAAGAAAAAGAAAAAAAAAGAGAAGAGAGAAGAAAAAGAAGGAAAAGAAAAGAAAGAAAATCCAAGGCAAGGCAAGAAAGGTGTAGTGAGGGATGACAAGTCAAGTGAAGACCAAATGAAGTGTAAGGAAGGATGCCACGATGTTAGGAACGAATCTTATTCCATACCATGTGCAATCCGACATCGAGGACATCATTAGTGCCTTGAAGTCATTATTCTTTTTCCCATTGCACATGTCCACCATTCTAAATCTTCTCATCCTTGACACCCCTACATTATGGTTTAATTCTCATGATCATTGGCTTGGAAAGTGAACAACCACTAGAGGATTTTCCTAGCTTGATAACACTTGTGCTAGCTTCACTAGCCACACCTATAGCTCCACCCTACATCATATATGAGAGACTTGTGGGAGGTGAGAGTTTATGAAATTATCTAGGATAGCCACTTTGATGAGTGACAAGTGAGAACTTGGAGAAGGACTTTGTCTAACGCTTTGTGAAGGAATTTTATTTTTAAAAGTTTGCAAAAACCCTCCAAAGGAAGTAAGAAAGCAAGTGTGGATGAAGTTGAAGATCCCTAGTGAAAAGGTAAGAGTTGTGGGGTAAGTCTTGAATTGGTAATTTCTAAACGCCCATGTTTACATTATGATCTTTGTTTCATGTCTCTTATATTAAAGATGAATGATTGTCTAACTTGAAAGGAAGGATTTGACGAAGCATGTTTCAAACTCCATGGAAGAACAGCTTTTGAGCAGCTTGCTCGAGGACGCGCAAGATCTAAGCATGGGGGGATGTTGGTGGTCGATTTCCGTCAACCAAGAACACTTGTTATGTTATAGTTTGGATTTCATTTCGGAACTAACCCGCCACTAGGCATACTAATGATATAACAAGTTCATCATTGGATGTGTGTTTTGGAGTATAATGTTTACGCAGGAATTCATGCAGTTAATGAGAAGAAATACATTCGGTTCGGAGGATGATTTACATGATGATCAAGAGGCTCCGACCATGCGTGAACTTGACTCCAAAGGTGGCAAGGACCAATGTGTTTCAATGGAGAATCTCTGAGGACCAAGATGAAAAGACCGGAAGATCATGCGAGAAGACCCCTTAACTTGGTCGCGGAGATAACGACGTCCAAAGCCCATATCCGAAGGAGGAAAAACCCCAAAGTGCAAGAAATGACACGTGGGAAAAGACGGAGGCGAACCGGGCCAGGGATGGGCCAGGTCGGTTGGCACACCCCCTTCCAACGTCGGTTCGCCGCCGCCTTTCTTCGGTGATAAGTTCGCGGAACCCTAATTGTTTGGGGAAGAGAGAAATTCGCGAAAGATGACCAGAGAAGCCTCGAGAGATCAAACACAAGGAAGAGGGTTGATCGAGAGGGTGAAGATTCAAGAGGATCATCACCTAGGTCAATGGAGGCCACCACAAGGAAGGAGGACGCCGAGGCCTTGCCACGGTGCCGCCGGAGTTGAAGGACACCGAGAGACGGACTCCATCGGAGGCATCCACCATGTTCAACGGTGCCATGCCTAGCGTCTTGATGAGGTAAATTAATCGTTTGTCCATGGAGTTGTAATGGATCTTGATATGTAGTCACCTGATCTCTTGTTTGGATCTTTATCTATCATACCTTCGTGTTGATGATGCTTAATGTTTAAAGTTAGCTACCATTGCCATCGGGGTTGCTCCCGTAGATCACGTCAACATACCGTGTTCATTAGGGTTAGAGATGATTACCTTAGTGACTAGTACGAGAGAAGGGAAACGCTTTACTCTTTGTTCACATCCTTAGATAGATTGGATCGGGGTTTTAGCATGTTTTGGGTGATTGCATCTCAAGTACCTAGACTCCATGGGCATACGTCTTTCATACTCGTGAACCACCTTTCTCTTTCTCTTTAACATAATCTAGGGTTAGTTTGTCTTTACTTTATAGATTAATCTTTACATCATAAAGTCTTTAATCAACTAAGTCAGTGTTAGGTTAAACGCAAGTAATTCCCTTGCTCCGTGGATTGACAAGAACCTAGGGGCTCCCCTCCCTTGGTGAAAAAGGCACCAAGTCACTCCGTGTACTTGCGGCGAAGTTGAACGCAGTTTTGAACCGTCAACACGTGTCGAGGAGGGCAGGCCACGACTCCAACCGGGATGAGGAGCGACGAGCGCAGGGGCGGCGCAGGAGGGGGCGACGTCGCCGAGCCCGGCCTCGAGGCCGACAGCGGGGCGGAGCTCCGGGGAGGGAGAGGGGGAGCTCGGCCCCGCGGCCGACGGCGAGGCGGGCCTCTGGGGAGGCCGCAAGCAGGGGCACCGGAGGGGAGCAGCCACGGCCGCCAAGAGTGTAGGAGGGCCGTGGCTATCACCGCGGAGGAGGCGCCGAGGCTTCCGTCACGAAAACAAGGAGGTAGCCGCGTCTTGTCGTCAGTGCAGGGAGGCGGTGCGCCGGGACGGTGGCGCAGGGAGGTGGGGCGACGCCGCCAGGGAAGGCCGCAACGGCGAGGCGCACAGGGAGCGCTGGCCGGGAGGAGGGGTCGGCCCTGCCTGTTGCCGAGGTCGAGAGGAGGAGGGTGCTGCCGCGGTGGAGGGTTGGGTGGCCGTTGTCGGGGAGAGGACATGGTTGATGCGGCGCGGCGGGTGGTCGGGGGTCTTCGTCGGGCGCCGCCGGGCGGCGAGGTCGGGGAGGATGGCGGGGTGAGGTGCCGCCAGCCGCGGAGCAGGACTGGTGTCATCGACGGCCGTCGGGGGACGACGTCTATGTCGGGTCCTGCCGGGCGGCGCAGTCGGGGCGGAAGGAGGTGCCGCGACCTGCGCGACGGGGACGACGACGTCGATGGCGGCGGCGGCGACTGGACGTCTCCGTGGAACCGCAGACGGCGGCGGCAGCCATAGACCATGTCCCTGGAGCGGTCCTTGTGCCAGCAGTGCCGCCGGAGCATGCCCTCGTGGCGGAACCTGGCCTTCTCTGCCACGCGTTGCGATGCCGGGAGTTCGACGTCCACCAGCGCCTCCACGCGCCGGAGACCTTCCACCTCCGCGAACACTTCCCGCAGCGCGCGCCGCACGGCCGCTGTCGCCACGCTTTTGCCCTAGTGGGCATGGGCCAGTACGTACTCGAGCTCCCCGTGGCACGGCTCCTCCGTCGGCGCCACGGAGATGGCGCCCACGACCTCACCGCCGGGGACGGCGCACACGGCGCGGAACCACGGGTGCGGGAGCACGGTGTCGCGCAGGAACGCCAGCACGGGCTCCCTCAACTCGTAGGGCTCCCACCGGCAGAAGGCTGCTACCTGCGGGGCGGTGAGCTTGGGGCAGAGCACCTCCAGGCGGTCGGGGAAGGGCGGCGACAGAGGAGGGGCCACTGGATCCCGGCCACGGCCGGAGGAGGAGTGCCGAGGGCCGCGGCGGCCATGACGCCCCTGGATCTAGGGTTTCGTGGGAGTGGCGGGGAAGGGGTGGAACAGGGAGTGTAAGTGCAATCAAGCCCTAAGTGGGTTTTGGTGATGTTGACCACCCAATTAAAGGTCTAATGAGCCTCTAAGTGTATGTTTCAGGTTAATGATTTATATAGGATGCAAAGGAACAAAAGGAGACCCCTAATTCAAAAAGGAAGGCTTGCCCTTGTCCAAGGATGCTAGTTTAATTTATTTTCATTTGGAAATCGAGTATAGGGCAAGCCATACTATCAAGAGGGTTACTAATAGTGGCTTTGGGATAGAACCAAGTGCATTAAGTTCTTTACAAACCAAAAGAACATCCCAGCCACATATGTCCTATCAGCTACAACACTGTTTTCTCTATCCCCGGAACCTTCGCGTTTTTCCCGGATGTTCCGGACTGCATTGTGTCTGCTAGCTGAAGACTCCCAGACCTCGGAAGTTCCGAGATTTTTCCGGAGGTTCTGAGTTTTCGAAAAGAGCCGTTGCAGATCTAGATCTGAGGGTATTTATACCCCTTTGACCTCCAACGGTCCTCTTCTTCTTCCCTATGCCGAAACAGTAGCATTTGCCCGTTTCTCACTCATAGCATTCACTCCCACCTACTTGAATCCAAAATCCAGTCTTAGCATTCAAGTCTTGGATGATTCCTTATGAGAAGAAGCAAATCCTTTCACTCTCTTGAAGTTCTAGTGCACTTGGTGAAACCCTAGCTTACTTGGTGGATCTATTACTCTTGGAGTTTTACCCCGAGGCGACAGGCGCACGCCCGCGCGACGGTTTGGTGCCGGGTGGGCCCGTGAATCTGAACTGACTGTGCGTCGTCCCCTCCAACTGTCATATCAGCCACGTCAGCCACGATCATCATGACGGGCGCAACCGTCGATGCGGCCACGACCGCCTTGACCAGTGATTTCGAAATGACGACAACAACATTACAAGATTAAAACCCCACAAGCGAGTCTACAACTCACTAGTGGGCTCAGGGGCTACATTCGGCGGATGCGCTCGCGCGCACCCACCAAGCAAATTGAGGAGCAAAAACTACCGTGACACTCTTTCGCCTCTGAGCCTGTGAGCGTGTTGGCGTTTCATAGCGTCATCATCCTCAGAACAGATCTGGGACCCGTCCTTAGCGACAACACTAGGAAATGCCTTTAGGCACCTCTCAATGTCACAACTAATGGCACCAGGTTAGCGTGAACATCGAGACTTGCCAAAGGTTAATCTAAACGATCATGAACGAATCCGCAAGCGCACAGATAAACCATTGTAGCATTTCCCCAAAGAAGGAGAGTATTCCAAGGGTATCAAATCCGTGGAAGGCAATGGCAGATATCTTAGACTTATGCTTTTGCTCTGAATGTAAACCAAGAGATAGATACAGGGAACAACACACTCAAAGACAGGGGTAAGATAAAAGATATACGGGGTAGTGTGACACACACACACTCAAATCTACCTCTACTCTAGCACACTACAGCTTAGGGGTTACATACGAGTTAGCTCTAGGTTCTAATGTACTAAACATACAAAGCTAGAAGATACAAGAGATGGGCATGAGTATTGCATGAGAGAGATAAGGTTCAGCACCCAGGTACAAACGGGGAGCAAGGCCGCGATGACCAGCACTCTGCGAAACTAGACTTTAGACTCCTACAGCAAGTACCCTAGCGCGGAGGTTGCCCAAGGATCCAACGGGGCTGTCACCACCTGAGGACCGACCTCTATCGTTACGGGGGGTATGCTCATAACTATCGTAGCCAGACAACCCAGGCACCATGCCTACGTTGCTGCTAGACTCCACCCGGCCCGGGCTATTGTGACCCAGGGTGAGAGCCACCAGAAGACTGGTCAACTAGACCGAGTACCGTAGCTTGAACACATACCTCATGCAACACTCTCATGCCATCTAACAAGATCGACTAAGGCTAGACATACGAACAGATATGAACTCTCTTATGTCTAATCAATAAGATCAAAGGGTCGTGTTCGTGAAGAACACGAGCCTCTAACTTATGAACAAACACATAAGGAAGGAGTTTATCACCCTTCAAGTGGATCAAAAGGTAGTGTTCACGAAGAACACAAGCCTCTAAATGATGAACAGAGGATGAACTCAAGAACATATCAAGAATATGATCTACCATGACTTTATATGAAATAGCTGAATAACTGAAGTAGATCAAAGTCATACAAAGAAATAAAGATAAAAGAGAACTCATACCTAGACTTCCAAGAGGACTTGGAACCTGAAAAAGAGCTACTCTAGCCTACCCTCTAGCCTTGGAAACTAAAAGTGAGAGAAGAATGAGAGAGTAGTGTGTGAGAAATGGGAGCCCCTCCCCTTCTATTTATAGGCGAGGACAAGGCTTGCTCGGACGCCCAAATGGCCCCTAAACACCCGGGAGTGAGGCAACGGACCAATGAGCAACCAACACGTGGAGGGCCAGGATTAGGGGACCCTAAGGCGGTTCGGCCGATCCTAGGATCAGCCGGCCCCCTAGGGTGGCCCCCTGGCCTATGCTTCTTCTGTGTGGCTGCCCTGTGGGCCCTCTGATCCATCCCCGGTGCATGGCTTTATTTGGTATCCGAGGTGGGCCCTTTGATCCATGTGAAGTCCATGTGGCGTCCTCTGATTCGTCGGTGAGTGCCTGCCCTGGATCGATGACGTGGATTACCATGTTTCCCTTGGTGGCAGCCACCTCCTCAGCTGAGTTGGCATGGTTTCTTCATAGAAGTTGAGTTTCCATCTCTTTTAAGGGGTAAATCACCTACATACAAATAATCTCCAAGGACAAGTGGAACTACATTATTCAAACCTAAATGCTAGCGAAATATGCATATGCCTCCATTTATGTGAGATATTGAGGGCTGGAAATGGTGAATTTCCACCGTCAACAAACTCCCCCGAGCTAACCTCTTGCTCGTCTCGAAGAAAGACATTAGAGACTTAGGTTGGTTGATCAGGAGTTGCTACAAAGTTGTATTCTCAACTTATGGCAAACATACAGCAAAGTACTCTACCAAGAGTTGAACAAGTTGGCAATGTTCTTACCTTTCACCTGATACGTGGGGCATATAGCTTCACCTGCCTTGGGTGGTTGAGTGACAGAATGGTTATATAGCATGTGCATAGTCACTCATACCTTGATCAGCTCAGCAATCCAGAGGTTTTGTAATTTTTTTCAAAAGAAAAATCAGAGTTCCTCAAATGATACTCTCGGATCGCTCAAAAGTGTATGGTTCCTCACCAAGGCATCAATGTTGCCTTTCTTCACATCCTACTCCTAATAGGCTGTATGTGGAGCTGTAGGTAGGGAAGATGTGGCATACTTGCCTCTCATGTTTTGCTAAGTCAAAGACCAGATCCTTGGAAGAAACAAACATACATCCTGATCAAGATGTGCATATGTGTGTGATGGATATGAGCATGGCAAGGTGGATACTAGGCCCGGAAGTGGGTGCTAGATATTACCATGCTTTTTATGAGGGATTAATGGTAAGGTGGACACTAGCCCCGGAGCAGGTACTAGTTATTACCATCTATATGGTGGAACTCTTTCTCCTGCACATATCAATCCCTTTTTCTCCTTTGGAATTTTCGAGACTTGGGCTAGCTCTCTTTATTCATTTTTGCCATGCTTTTGAGCATGCTTTTTTTTAGCTAGCCCTTTGTCTCTATTGGAGATATTTGGAGAGGGATGAATGATGCAAAGATACATAGAGTTTTATTTGAGGAAGGATGCATAAGCAATATGGAGCAAATGATGAATGCTAACTTCGAGTGTAGAAGTTTTAGCATGAACGTGTACGTGATCTTGATCAGGGGAGTATGAATTCTAACAAGGGTCACAACAATTTGACAAAGCTCAATGAGAGAACAAGCTGCATATGTGGAGGCTAAGAACTAGAATCTACATATGGCCTTGGATGGGAAATTCTCATCATTGAGGAACTCATCATGTTTTGATTTTCAAAAAGGAAAACTCCGGATGTCAAGCATCACTAAGCACAAGATCATAGCACTCTATTCTACCATGTCATGTCTCACAACAACTTAGGCAAGGTTCATGCTTTTTGCTACCCACAGTTTTCAAGCTAAGGTTTGAACATACAAGCCAACAAACTCAAAACTTAGGTAGGATACAAAGTTGTAAGCAAGACATACGAGGAGAATAAACAGAGCAACTATTCATCATTTCAACCATAGAGGCAAAGCATTCTTACTAAGCATATCAAAGCAAACTAAGCAAACGAAAGCAAACAAATATTTTTGGTCTTTTTATTTTGCAAATTTTTTGGATTTTCATTTATATGACATTCTGAAAACAAAGGAAGATACAAGTTACCTTACAATGGGGGTCCTCCCCCAAGCTAGCTTCAGGCTCACTGCGGAGGAGGGTAGAAGAAACCTTGACTCGCGTAGTAAGCCCTCTGTGCCTCTATGTATCGCTGCTGATCCTGCTGCATGGCTGCTATCCGCTCACCAGCCTGACGCTGCCATGCTGAGGTAGACTCGACGTGGGTGTTCAGCGTCTCCTCCAATCCCGTAACCTGGACGGTAAGCTCTCCCATCTGCTGCGTGAGCTGAGCATCGCGTGCAGAGGCTGAGGAGTGCTGCCGGAAGGACGAAGACGGAGGTGGACCACCAGAGCTGGAACTAGCGGGTGTGACCCACTGAGCACTGCTCGCACTCGCCCAAGCTGTGCCACTCGCACTCGGCTGGTAGGTGGGTTGATCCCAGCCAGGTGTATACCCAGCGGTAACCCCGAACATATACCCCGCAGGGGCCCCTCCTGCCACTGGTGGCGTAGCAGGCTATGGCTGAGGTGGTGGTGGTGGCTGTGACTGCTGCTGCTGCATGTGTGCTCTCTTCGCTGCACTTCTGGTGGACCTGCCTGAGACACTAGCACGACGGCTTTCCTCTTGTGTAACAAGGGGAATGGTTAGTGACTCCGAGTTATACAATCCAAACCCCGGGTTAGGTAACGGGGTTTGGTTTGCATAGCCCAGAAAGAAGAAAGTCAAAGAATCATTTGGGCCCCTCTTGAGTATATGCCCTTCGATCAAGTATGCCTCATCAATGAGAACTCGGGGCGTCCCGATGAAGGGTACGGGATTCCCGCTAAGAACCCCGAGTCTGAGAGCAATACGAGTCACCAAAGATGTACACTCAATAGGACCTATCATCTTAAAATTCATCAACCATTGCCGAATCATAGTTTTAACGGGAGAGACCTTGATCCGGTTAACAGCGGCATATAATAGCATCATCTCATCGCTGCGCACGGGCCGAACATCCTCTCGTGGAAAGAGAGTAATGACGAGCCACTTGTGCCACAGGCGGAGAGTGGGATGCACAATATCGTTGCACCGAGGTACAAACTTGCCACTGTAAACAAGACCAGAGATATCTGCCTAGAAAGATTCTCGAACATAACCCTCACAAGACTTCTTCAGAGAAACAGCACAACGAGGACTAAACCCAAGAAGACGACTAAGTTCCTTCCAAGAAACACGATAATCGGTCCAAAAAGACGAAACTGAATGCCATCCTGAATCTCGATAAGAGAGCAAAGAAACTGGATGGTGAGGGGCCGAGAGCCAAGCTCTGTAACCGGTGCAAACTCCTCCCAACCAAGAGCATACCAAATGGAAGCGAACTCGAGATTCATACCTGTTTTCTCCATGAGAGCCGGGTCGAAGTCTCGGGTGTGAGCGAAGACTCGGTCCTTCAGGAGAGCATAGGCTTGCTCCTCTCGAGCGTGCCGCAAGCTGAGGTAGGGGGTGTCATCGACGAACTCCTCCACGGCTTGTGGCTCGGCTTGCTCTTCTTCATAATCCATCGTCGATGGGCTCGGCGTCGGCTCGACGGGGGTGGATGCACTCGTGCTTGCCCGCGAACGGGAGCGTGAGTGTGTCACCCTCCGGAGAGTGTTCGCCGCCCAATTCATGCTAGCACAACAACAAGGAACAACAAGAGCAACTTGGTGATGGGTTAGTGAAATCGAATGAAGTCCTTACCGAGCTTGCTCCACCAATAATAATACTTTCAGCAACACAATAGAGAGAATACTTGATGATCCAATCTCGAGCAAGAAATCCAAGAAAACCAAGAGAGCAAGGAGTAGAGAGGGGAGTGTGAGTGAAATGAGTTGAATGGGTGAAGAACACCCCCTCTCGGGTCCAATTTATAGAGCAAAGGGGCAGCACACCGCGGGATAGCCGTTGGGCAACGGCTAGGAGCCGTTGGCCAAAGCTGGGCCCACATGACCGTTACCAGGGTTCGGCCGAACTAGTGGTGGGCCCAGTGGTGGCCCCCTTTGGCAGGTGTGCCACCAACGGCTATATGGAGATATGCCAAGGTGCACCGGCTAAAGTTTACTCTAGAAATTTCCCAAATGAATTTTCTATGGTTTTCAAACTCAGAAACTATTTTCAGAAATTTTATTTAGAAAAGGGAAAAGGGCTAGATAAATCTAGCATGCAGATGCAGAGTTTTGGAAAATTAAATATGCAATTTTGGAAATAAAATTTTGGAAAGGGAAATATGAGATAAGTACCAGCTTTAACCTTTTTGGTAGAAAGGACACATCATTTTTTGTCCGACGAGTTGGACTCTTCTCAGTGATCAATTCCACTCAGCACCCCACTCCTGAGAAGTAGAGGGTGGTGCCATCTCAATCTTCCGCCATTCTTTCCGAATTTTCTTTAGCCTCTTTGACGGAGATTTCTTCCTCGGGGGTAAAGGCTCCGTCCTTCCCCCAAGCTGCTCAACACTATCTTGCACTAAATAGCACTGCTCTTCTTTGTCCTGAAACTTGAACTTCAAGTTCCTCTTCCCAATGCGGAAGCGGATGATTCCGGACCCCACATTGATCCTAGCTCGGACATCATTGAGAAATGGTCGCCCAAGGATGAGCGGCATTCCTCCCTCGTCATCCATATCAAGGACCACGAAATCCGCGAAGACATAAGAGCTCTTGATCTTGACCAACATGCTCTCAACAATTCCTTCTGGATATCATATCGTTGAATCGGCGAGTTGGATAGTTCGTGCTGTTGGAGAGAGAGCTGGATATCCAAGTTGCTCGAACATGGCCTTGGACATGAGATTAACACTTGCACCAAGGTCACAAAGGGCATGCCTGATCTGCTTGTAGTAGATTGTGCAAGTGATAGTCGGGTAGCCTGGATCTTTCTTGTGCACCACTGCTGATTCCTCCCATGGTTCAAGAATTTGTTATATGGGCTTTCCTGCATAGTCAGAAGCATGTGTCTTCCTAAGTGGCTTACCCCACCAGGTTGACACTACACTAACATTCTCACAAGAGGATACGGGTTGCCCCGGGATCCTCCCGTTATCAGGAGATGGAACCAAAGCAGCCAACTGAGCCAGCTGGGTTTCTAACATTTTGTTGAAACTTACCTGACTCTTCTGAGCAGAAGAGAAACTATCAAGCTTAACGTTGAGGCTTTTCACAGTTTTATCAAGGGCAGCTAACTTCTTGTTAATACCTTCATTAATCTTAGCTTGCCCAAAAATGAGATCTCTCAAGGAAGGTTGGTTGGGATTGTACGAGTTACCTTGGTTACCTCTTTGATATTAAGGGCGTTGTTGATTCCACGATTGGCCTCCTTGTTGAGGTGGACGATAACCGTTGTTGTTGCCGTCCATGTACATCACTTCCTCCTGAGTCTCCGGATAGTAGTTGCATGAGTGCCCAGTGTTGCCACAGACTTCACAAGTCATGTGAGAATCCATAGGCAGAGTAGTGGTGGCCATGGCAGCCTTCTCGCTGGTGTAGTCATCCAAACTCTTCATAAGAAGATCCATCTTGGCAGTAATCAAGTCTGCTTCCTTGACAGTATGAGTACCCCTCGGTCGTGGTTGGAGTCTTTCATCACTCCACCCTTGGTTGGAGACCATCTTCTTAATGAGTAATTTAGCATCATCAACAGTGAGTGAGAAGAATTCTCCTTGAGCAGCAGCATCAATATGGCATCGGGCTGTCGGAGTCAACCCATTATAGAAGCTTTGAAGAATAAGCCAATCCTCCATCCCATGGTGAGGACAGGCCAGGACATACTCCTGAAGCCTTTCCCAAGCCTCTGGAATAGATTCATTTGCTGCTTGCTGAAAACCAGAAATCCTTCCACGAAGAGAATTGGTTTTACCCAATGAGAAGAACTTCTTGAGAAATGCCTCTGAACACTTACTCCAAGTGTTAATAGCTTCACGATTCGCATAGAACCATTGCTTAGCTTTCCCCAGGAGGGAGAATGGAAATAGCCGTAAACGAAACAGCATCCATATTTGCACCCCTAATGACGAAAGTGCTGCATAGCTCTAGGAATTGTTGCAGATGAGCATTAGCATCCTCATTTGGCTTGCCACAAAATGGGCTAGCCGGTACCATCGTGATTAGACCCGTCTTGATCTCAAAATTTTCAGTCCCCATTGCCACCTCAGGGCCTTGCAGCACCTGGTCAGCGGAAGGAGCTGAGTACTCACGAAGTGTCTTCTGGGCCATAGCGTTGGACGTGGATGGTACAAAGGAAGCTGGTTCGCCCTCCGGACGAGTACGATGAGGTGAGCCGAAAGGAATTCGAGGTTTCCTCACAAGTGACTCGGGATCTTTAGTAAAATTTCCTGGTAGGTCGAAACCAGTCATACACTACCTGTCTTCATCATCCAAAGATAGAAGAAGACAATCAAGGTTAGCCTGCATTGAGAGTTGGCCTAACCTACTCAGAGTTTATAAACAGATGCAAAGCATAGTCATGATAATCCTGTGCCTTCCCCGACAACGGCGCCAGAAATGCTTGTTGGCGTTTCGTAGCGTCATCATCCTAAGAACAGATCTGGGACCCGTCCTTAGCGACAACACTAGGAAATGCCTTTAGGCACCTCTCAATGTCACAACTAATGGCACCAGGTTAGCGTGAACATCGAGACTTGCCAAAGGTTAAGCTAAACGATCATGAACGAATCCGCAAGCGCAAAGATAAACCATTGTAGCATTTTCCCAAGGAAGGAGAGTATTCCAAGGGTATCGAATCCGTGGAAGGCAATGGCGGATATCTTAGACTTATGCTTTTGCTCTGAATGTAAACCAAGAGATAGATATAGGGAACAACACACTCAAAGACGGGGTTAAGATAAAAGATATACGGGGTAGTGTGACACACACACTCAAATCTACCTCTACTCTAGCACACTACGACTTAGGGGGAACATACGAGTTAGCTCTAGGTTCAAATGTACTAACAATACAAAGCTAGAAGATACAAGAGATGGGCATGAGTATTGCATGAGAGAGATAAGGTTCAGCACCCAGGTACAAACGGGGAGCTAGCCCGCGACGACCAGCACTCTGCGAAACTAGACTTTAGACTCCTACAGCAAGTACCCCAACGCGGAGGTTGCCCAAGGATCCAACAGGGCTGTCACCACCTGAGGACCGACCTCTATCGTTACGGGGGGTATGCTCATAACTATCGTAGCCAGACAACCCAGGCACCATGCCTACGTTGCTGCTAGACCCCACCCGGCCCGGGCTATTGTGACCTAGGGTGAGAGCCACCAGAAAACTGGTCAACTAGACCGAGTACCGTAGCTTGAACACAGACCTCATGCAACACTCTCATGCCATCTAACAAGATCGACTAAGGCTAGACATACGAACAGATATGAACTCTCTTATGTCTAATCAATAAGATCAAAGGGTCGTGTTCGTGAAGAACACGAGCCTCTAACTTATGAACAAACACATAAGGAAGGAGTTTATCACCCTTCAAGTGGATCAAAAGGTAGTGTTCACGAAGAACACAAGCCTCTAAATGATGAACAGAGGATGAACTCAAGAACATATCAAGAATATGATCTACCATGACTTTATATGAAATAGCTGAATAACTGAAGTAGATCAAAGTCATACAAAGAAATAAAGATAAAAGAGAACTCATACCTAGACTTCCAAGAGGACTTGGAACCTGAAAAAGAGCTACTCTAGCCTACCCTCTAGCCTTGGAAACTAAAAGTGAGAGGAGAATGAGAGAGTAGTGTGTGAGAAATGGGAGCCCCTCCCCTTCTATTTATAGGCGAGGACAAGGCTTGCTCGGACGCCCAAATGGCCCCTAAACACCCGGGAGTGAGGCAACGGACCAATGAGCAACCAACACGTGGAGGGCCAGGATTAGGGGACCCTAAGGCGGTTCGGCCGATCCTAGGATCAGCCGGCCCCCTAGGGTGGCCCCCTGGCCTGTGCTTCTTCTGTGTGGCTGCCCTGTGGGCCCTCTGATCCATCCCCGGTGCATGGCTTTATTTGGTATCCGAGGTGGGCCCTTTGATCCATGTGAAGTCCATGTGGCGTCCTCTGATTCGTCGGTGAGTGCCTCCCCTGGATCGATGACGTGGATTGCCATGTTTCCCTTGGTGGCAGCCACCTCCTCAGCTGAGTTGGCATGGTTTCTTCATAGAAGTTGAGTTTCCATCTATTTTAAGGGGTAAATCACCTACATACAAATAATCTCAAAGGACAAGTGGAACTACATTATTCAAACCTAAATGCTAGCGAAATATGCATATGCCTCCATTTATGTGAGAATATTGAGGGTTGGAAATGGTGAATTTCCACCATCAACAGAGCGAGTCCTTGACTCCCACCCCAGGCTCGGGGGCTACTGACGAGGGCCTAGATTAAGGCCCCCTAAATGACGGGACAAATCACCTTTGAGGTGGAGTCTTCTGACACCATTGACAACGTCAAGGCTAAAATATAGGACAGGGAGGCATGCAGATCTTCATCAAGACCCTCACTGACAAGACTTCCTCATCTCCGAGTACTCTCCACCTCGTCTCCGAGTACTCACCGTCTCCGAGTACTCTCCGCCTCGCCCGAGTGCTCTTCGCCTCGCACGAGTGATCTCCGCCTCGCACGAGTGCTTTCCGCCTCACCTCCGACCACTCGTTCGCACGAGTGGTTTCCGTCTCCGACTAGGACGGGGCCCTCGCGACGAGGTCGGAGCGGGGGATCAGGAGTCCCACACGAACGTGGCGCTGCTCCGGCGCTCGAACTCCCCCACGACGACACGCAAGGCTCCAGTTCTCCACGCCATGCAAACACCCCAGCTAGCGGAGCGTGAGGGCGGCTCGTTCTGACAGAGACCGTAATGACGCACAGTACGCTCGCGCGGCCTCCAACAAGCCGTCCCGTACAACCCCTGCTGCACGCCACCCCGTCAGAACAGGTACTCAATTACCATCTACAGGCGGCGCCTACCAACACTTAGGCCATAACGTGGCGAGCCTAAACAACACTCAAGGGGGCTGAGTCATCTAAGGAACTACTCGGAGGAGGCGCCAAGTACTCGAAGTGAACATCACCGCTCGCACACGCGGCAGTCTCTAACGCCACTACAGCTCAGCGCCCTTCAATGCCTCCTGACGGACATCAATGTCGGAAAACACATCCCAATGCCGTAGCACTAAAGAGCCTTGAAGGAAGACAGCAAGAAAGAAAAAGAAAATAAGAAAGAAAAGGAAGAGAAGAAGAAAGAGAAGAAGAAGAAGAAGAAGAAGGAGAAGAAGAAGAAGAAGAAGAAGAAGAAGAAGAAGAATAAAGAGCCTTCACCTCCACCTTCATCTTCATCTTCTCCGGTGCCTTCATCCTCATCAAGTGAGAATGGAGATGATGATGATGAGTACTATGGTGCAAGGATGCCCAAGAGAACGCTCAAGCCCAAGTCCAAGTCTAAGAAGAGCTATGGAAGCGTATCCTTTAACTATGATTGCTTAACTACTTCCAAAGATAACATGTCTATTCCCGTTGGCAAATTACCTCTATTTGATGGCACTAACTTTGCCAAATGGAAGCATCTAATGAAAGCCTACCTTACGGGCTTGCACTTGGATTTTTGGAATATTGTGTGTGTAGGTTTTGAAGACCCCGAAGATGAAGAGAAGCTTACATCACAAGATTGCTGCAACATAAGAAGAAATGCCCAAGCCACCATCATTCTCCTTAGTGCTTTGAATGGACAAGAGTACAATAGAGTGAATGGCTTAGAGATTGCCAAGGAAATATGGGACACTCTCCATATTGCACATGAAGGGGTTGATAAAGTGAAGAAATCCAAGATAAGTATTATGATGTCCGAACTTAATAGATTCTCTATATTTGAGGGTGAAGGACCCCAAGATATGTTTGATAGATTGATGGTAATTGTTGGCAAGATTAGAGGTTTGGGTGGTGATGAATTGGATGACCACTATGTTGTGAAAGTGATATTGGAGGCCTTTGCTCCTAGAAATCCTACTCTAGTCACCTTGATTAGAGAGAAGAAAAGGTTTGAAGAGTTCTCTCCAAATGATGTCCTTGGAAGAATTCTTACACATGAGCTCATAGACATAGAGATACAACATAGAAAGAAGATTGGAGAGCTAGAGTCCAAGATGAACAACATGAAGGTCAAAGATGTGGCTCTCCAAGCTAGCAAGTCAAGCAAGCCCTCTACTTCATCAAGGCCGTCCAAGTCAAAGTCAAAGAAAATTGAAGTAGAGAGCTCATCAAGTGACTCAAGTGAAGACGAAGATGAAAGTCCTCAAGTTGAGATTGGTGACATAGCCTTATTCATGAGAAGATACAAGAAGAGCTTAAAGAAGCAAGGCTACAAGTTCTCCAAGAGAAAGTATCCCAATCACAAGAAGAGGACTTGCTAAAATTGTGGAAGCATGGAGCACTTCATTGCGGATTGCCCTAATGAGAAGAAAGATGGCAAACATGACAAGAGCAAGGACAAATACAAGAAAGATCAAAAGCCATATCACAAGAAGAAGAACTATGGTGGAGAAGCTCATATTGGACATGAATGGAACTCCGGTGATGAGAGCTCTAGTGATGATGAAGAGAAGAAGAAGGTTGCTACTGTGGCTATCAAGAACTCTTCCTCTACATCAAGGCTCTTCAACAACTTGAGTGACGAAGAAAGCACCACCATTCATTGTCTCATGGCTAAGGGAGAAAAGGTAGAATCCTCCTCTAAACCCTCTACTCCACCTAGTGATAGCTCGGACATAGACTCTAGTGATGAATCTAGTGATGAAGAAATAGAAGAACTAGTTGGTAAAATTGACAAACAATCAAAAGACTTCATGGCTAAGCTAGTGGTTGAACTAGAAAAACACCAAGGTATTCTTGCTTCAGAGAGGAATGAGGTTGAGGTCTTAAGATTGGAAGTTAATCATAACTTGGCTATCATCACTACTCTTAGGGAAGAACTTGCTGCATCTCAAGCTCAATGCAATTCCCTTAAAACAAGGAATGAAGAGCTTGAGGAGCAATTTAGTCTCCTCTGGAGTAGTACCTCACACCCCTCCAAAGCAAAGGGTGAATCTAGTTCTTCTACTAGCAAGGGATGTGATAAATGTCACAACATTGATGTTGAAACTTATGCTACTAACCTTGCCTATATGGATGCAATGAAGAAAGAAATTGCTAGGCTCAACACAATCATAACCAATGGGTGTATGAAGGATGAGAGCAAGAGGAAATTTGATATCAAATATGAGAAGATGCTATACAAGAATTCAAGGCATGGATTTGGGTATACCGAGAATAGTAAGACCTCTGAAAGGAAGATCATTGAGGGGAAGGAATGCCTCAACTTTAACAGCAAGGGCTTTCTGTTCTCCATGCCATGCAAACACCCCAGCTGGCGGAGCGCGAGGGCGGCTCGTTCTGACAGAGGCCGTAATGACACACAGTACGCTCGCGCGGCCTCCAACAAGCCGTCCTGTCCAACCCCTGCTGCACGCCACCCCGTCAGAAAAGGTACTCAATTACCATCTACAGGCGGCGCCTACCTACACTTAGGCTATAACGTGGTGAGCCTAAACAACACTCAAGGGGGCTGAGTCATCTAAGGAACTACTTGGAGGAGGCACCAAGTACTCGAAGTGAACAGCGCCGCTCGCACACGTGGCAATCTCCAACACCACTACAGCTCAACGCCCTTCAATGCCTCCTGACGGACATCGACGTCAGAAAAGACATCCCAATACTATAGCACTGTAACACTTTTTTGTATTCCCTCTTTGCCCCTCACCCTTGCGTCTATAAAAGGGGGAGGAGTGCAACTGGATGAAGGAGGACCGATCGCATAGTTTGTAACCCCTACTACAGACATCCCTAGCATAAGAACATGACTACTCGGAACTAGACGTAGGGTATTACTCTCCGGAGGCCCGAACCAGTATAAACACCCGTGTCTCTCTTGCTAACCATCCGGGTCTGACACACGATCCGTTACAAATTTACTGCCGGTGGTAGAGAACCCCGAAAGTTGGCACGCTAGGTAGGGGCACATCGTGTGTCTCGCCGAACCACATCAGCGATCCGGATGGAGGGCCGCTGAGTTTCGGTGACTCCCGGCACCACCATGCGCTTTGGCTCCCTCGGCTTCGTCTACACCGGGCCGGTGGAGTCCGTCGTCGGGAGGACCTTCTCCCGACCCGCGCGTCCCACTGCCTCGATGGCAGCGGCGGGGCGCGCCGCTTTCGTCCGTGGCTTCACGAACGAGTCGATCATGGCCATGTTGGGGCCAAACCCAACGCGGGAGCGTTTTAGGCTTGCAACCTATTACCTCACCGACCTCGCCTTCCAGGCCAGCGGGTCCGAGCCGTTGATCTGGGGCGAGTTCATGGAGCGGTACAGCACAATGTACCCCCACGGATAGCAAGGCCTACCGGACGACCCGGTGACAGCCTACGTGAACACGCTTAGGGCTTCCTACGTCGCCCCGGGCTCCGCGGTCGTGTGGCAGGGGCCACCGGTGCCTCCACCACACTTCACGCGCGAGTGCAACATCCTCGAGACCCGAACCGCCACCAGCTCGACCGATGGCGAAGAGAACCCTCACCACCGCGCCGTGGACAACCAGCGTCGGGCGCGCCTCGACGAGATCATCGAGGCCAAGCGCCAGCTCAACGAAGAGCTGGCAAACCTCCACTATTGACGGTCAATTTCCGTCAACCAAGAGCACTTGTTACACTTTGGTTTAAGCTTTGATTTATAACTAACCCACCACTAGGCACACTAATGATGTAACAAGTTCGCACTTGCATGTGGTTTTTGGAGTGTGTTGTTTACGCAGGAATTAGGTACCTAAATGAGGACTTCCGGGTGGAGTTCATCTAGCACTTTGTGATAAGATCACGAAGCCCGACACGAGTCAAGATACGAAGTGAACATGACTCCAAATGACCCGAGGACCGAAGCATGAAGCTGTGAAAGTCCAAGGACCCGAACGGAAGATGCGGGAGTTTGTGCGCCAAGTACTTTTATCTAAACCGCAGGGAAAACAACGTCAAGGACCCACATGGACTTCAGCAAATATTCAAGAAAGCGCGAGAAGCATCGTGGTGAAAGACGGGCCCGAATCAAGCCAGCAAGGCCCTGGGCCGACCGGCCCATGCCGACCGGCCTGGCCCATTTTCGGCCCAGTTCACGACGGCCTTTGGCCTACATGCTCCTCAGCTCATTTATACCCCCTGTCTCCGACGGCCGCCACATCCATTCATCAGAACTCGGCGAAACCTAGAAGTGAGCACCGGAGGGAGATGACGACAGCGGAGTCCTCGAAGTTATCTAGGGGATGGCCTAGGCCAACCCTAGCCGCCATGGCCGTCCTACGTGGTTGTGCCATGGTGGAGTTCCGGGGCTAGTTGAGGTCATCAATGGTATGTACTCGGTGGTGGTGACTCAAACACATCTACTATTATGTGAGCAATTGTAATCTTGTTTTCCGATCTTTAAGCGATTCCATGTCTCCGTCTTTACTTTCTACCTTTCATGAATATGTTTGCTCCTTAGTCTAATCCTAGGTTAGACTACATAGCATGCTTTATGTAATCATGGTGATTAGATCTAGTATGTCGACCCTTCATGGTTTGTAGGCTTGTCCATGTTTGGGCATGCCCGTGGATCCCCCGCTTCATTAAGGGAGCATCGTAACAGGGTGATTTCCCCCGAACGAGCGGATGTCTTCGGGAGGTAGGCCGGAGGTAGGAGTTTAAGGATGCTTTTAGATGAGATGCTTGGTTGTTGCTCGTTTGCCGCTACAACTAGAAGGCGATAGGGTTAGTCATCCCCTAGGTGGCGCTTTACCTCGCCTATGTTCGTGTATGTGATCAACCTTGTGCTACCACACATACACCCTCAAAGGTTACCTTATATGCAATCAATGTCTAATGATAGGTTAGTTCGATAAATAAGGTAGAGATCTCTAGCGGTTTGCTTCCGATCCTTCGATTGACAATCCTTGGGGGGGACCCTCCTTGGTGAAAAAGGCACCAAGTCACCCCTAGGCTTGCGGTGAACTTCAACACGGTTTTGAACCGTCAACATCCACCTAGCGCACGGAGTGGAGGGCGAGCCACGTGACCCCCCGCGTGACCAGCGGTGGGAACAACGTCGCGAGCAAGAAGCAGAGCCGCCAGTGCCACAAGCTCGCGTACGCACACGTGATGTGAACTGGCGCATCAACGGGGATGCCGCTGTTGATGGCGGCGACGCGCCGCTCTTCGGGCGCGCCTCGCAAAACCTCGCGGCTGCGGCCATGCTCCTGCGTGGCTGTCCCGAGCCAGCTACCCCCGAGGAGAAAAGGGTTCGCCAGAAGCTCAAGACCCTCCTCAAGACAGCGGCCGCGCAGCAGGTAGAAAGCTCGGTGTCGCGCCAGCGCTCGGCTTGTGAGGCGCGAGCAACACCATCTGTGCGGCACTCGGACCCATCTCCGTCGAGGCAGTGGGGTCGCAACAAGGATGCAGGCAGAGCAACGGTCAAGACAAGCCTGGGACCCAACCGCGACATGCTCCGAGCTCGCCGCCGATCCGCCGACGATGACGACTACGAGTACGGCTACGACATCAACCACGACGACGGACGTGACCACCACGACGAGCGCTGTTCACGCCGACGGTACAGCCAGAGGTGTGGCGGGCCCTACAACAGCGAGGAGGATCACGACCGCAGTTTGTCGCCTGACCCGAAGGGACCTCGTGCCTTCGGCCGAAAGGTGCAAGACCCGTGATTTCCTTCGCGGTTCCGGGCACCGACAACGGTCCCCAAGTACAATGGGCAAACCAACCATAGCATGTGGTTGGAGGATTACAGGCTCGCGTGTCGCGCGGAGGGAGCGACGGATGATCTCTTCATCATCAAGAACTTACCGCTCCACCTCGCCGACTCCGCACGGACCTGGCTCGAACACCTGCCACGCGGCAGGATCAACAGCTGGGCGGAACTACGTGAGACCTTCATCGGCAACTTCCAAGGCACGTACTCCCACCTCGGCAAGCAGTGGGAGCTGCGGAACTGCAAGCAGCAGCCGGGCGAGAGCCTGCGCGACTACATCAAGTGTTTCTCCAAGCGCTGCACCGAGCTTCCCACCGCGACTGACAACGACGCCATCTCGGCGTTCCAGAACGGCACCACCTGCACCACCCTCATCCATCGGCTAGGGCGAAGGACCCCGACGACTACTCGAGAGCTCCTTGACATTGCGACCAACCACGCCGACGGGGAGGAGGTAGTCACGGCAATGCTCATTGCCCCTCCGGGCAAGGGGAAACAAGTCGTGGACCATGGCAAAGGGCCCTCCTCGCGCTCCAAGAAGAAGAAGAAGAACGACAAGCGTAGCCGCGATGACCACACCGTCGCAGCAGTCGAGCGCAAGGCCACCCGGCCCAAGAATAACCAGAACGATCCCCCGAAGGACCATTTCGAGAGGCTTCTGGAGGCGTCGTGCACCCACCATGAGACGTCTGTCAAGCACACACTCAAGGACTGCCGCTTAATGAAGAACTACGTCAATGGCACGCTCAAGCCCAAGGCGGCGGACCCTCCGAAGAAGACCGCACCTCGCCACGACGACGACGATGATGAAGCGGAAGCTGTGTTCCCTCGCGAGGACGGGGCCGTGCACATGATCTTTGGCAGGGCACCAGCACGACCTTCAAAGTGCCAAGAGAAGCTGATCCGGCGTGAGATCTACAACACCGAGCTCGCGACGCCGTCGTACCTCAAGTGGTCGGAGACCCCGATCACTTTCGACCGTACGGACCACCCCGACCACGTGCCTCAGCCAGGATGCTACCCTCTCGTGGTGGCTCCTCTGATCGGGACCAAGCGGGTCCACAAGGTGTTGATGGACGGGGGAAGCAGACTCAACATCCTGTACATGATAACGCTCGACAACATGGGCATTTCGCGGTCCCCACTGCGCCCATTGCCAACACCTTTCCATGGGGTCATCCCCGGGAAGGATGCACTCCTGATAGGGCAGATCGATCTGCCCGTCACGTTCGGGACTTCATGGAACTTCCGCACGAAAACCCTCACCTTCGAAGTGGTGGGGTTCTCGGGGACGTACCACGCCATCCTCAAGAGGCCGGCCTACGCGAAGTACATGGTCGTGCCCAACTACATGTATCTCAAGCTGAAGATCCTCGGTCTGAAGGGGGTCATCACGGAGGGGACAACATTCCAGTACGCGTACGAATGAGACGCAGAGTGCTTTAAGTTCACTGAGACGCTCATCCAGTCCGAGAGGCTCCACGCCGAGCCTTCCTCCGAGGACCGAGCCTCCCTCCGAGGACCAAGATGTCCCCGAGTCGTCCAAGCGAGCAGCCTGCTCTTTCGAGCCTGCCAAGGACGTCAAGTATGTGGCTGTCTCTGATGATGGCCGCACGCTCCGTATCGGGACAGCGCTCGATCCTAAATAGGAAAGCGCGCTCGTCGACTTTCTCAAAGCGAACCTCGATGTGTTCATGTGGAAACCCTTCGACATGAAGGGGATCCCAAGAGAAGTTGCCGAGCACAAACTAAACATCAAGCCGGGATCGAAACCGGTCAAGCAACGCCTGCGCCACTTCAACGACGACAAGTGCAAGGCCATCGGTGAGGAGATCAAGAAGCTCCTTAGTGCAGGGTTCATTCAGGAAGTGTTCCACCCCGAGTGGCTAGCCAACCCTGTACTTGTAAAGAAGAAGAATAAGAAATGGAGGATGTGTGTTGACTACACGAGCCTTAACAAGGCATGTCCCAAGGATCTGTTTCCTTTGCCTCACATAGATCAGGTAATCGATTCAATGGCAGGGTGCGAAACCCTCTGTTTTCTCGATTCGTACTCCGGGTACCATCAGATTGCGATGTGCATAGCGGACCAGCTCGCGACGTCCTTCATCACTCCGTTTGGCGCTTATTACTATAACTTGATGCCTTTCGGCCTCAAGAACGCGGGTGCCACAATCCAAAGATGCGTGCGATGCGTCTTTGGCGATCTCATAGGGCGGATAATCGAGGCATACGTCGATGACATCGTAGTCAAGTCGAAGAAAACAGGCGATCTAATCCCCGACCTCACGGAAGTGTTCGCGAAGCTGAGAGAACACGGGGTGAAGCTTAACCCCGAGAAATGTGTTTTTGGGGTTCCGAGGGGCATGCTCCTCGGCTATGTCATGTCCGAACGCGGAATAGAAGCTAATCTCGAGAAGATCTCAGCCATCACTAACATGGGGCCGATCCAGAATCTGAAGGGTGTACAACACGTCATCGGTTGCCCGCAGCTCTCAGCCGATTCATCGCTCGACTCGGGGAGCGCAGCTTGCCGTTGTACCGACTGATGAAGAAGTCTGACCACTTCGCAAGGACGCCCAAGGCTCAAGAAGCGCTCGACTCGCTCTAGAACCTCCTGAAGAGTCCTCCAGTGCTTACAGCACCGATGCCCGAAGATCCGATGCTCCTATACGTGGCTGCAACGACCCAAGTGGTGAGCGCTGCACTGGTGGTCGAACGAGAAGAGCCTGGAAGGTCACTCAAGGTGTAGCGGCCGGTCTATTTTGTAAGTCAGGTACTCTCCAACTCGAAAACCCGCTACTCGCAAATTCAGAAACTCGTGTATGCTGTCTTGATCACCAAGCGCAAGCTTCGGCACTACTTCGACGCGCATCCCATCACGGTGGTGTCCAAGTACCCGCTCGGGGAAGTGATCGAGAATCCCGAGCCTGAAGGAAGGATAGCCAAGTGGGCTCTCGAGTTGATGGGACAGAATGTATCATATGCACCCCGCAGTGCCATCAAGTCACAAGTGCTGGCGGATTTTGTCGCTGAGTGGACAGAAATTCAAACTCCACCAGCGCTGATTGAGCACGAGACATGGACAATGTAGTTTGACAGCTCCATCATGAAAGAAGGAGTGGGGGCAGGCCTTGTCTTCATCTTGCCTCTGGTGTGCGTATGGAGTACTTGGTTCGACTGCACTTCCCCGCCTCTAACAATGTAGCCGAGTATGAAGCGCTCGTCAATGGCCTTTGAATTGCGATCGAGCTCGAGATCCAACACCTCGAGATCCGTGGAGACTCTGAGCTTGTCGTAGACCAGGTCATGAAAGATAAGAATTGCGCCGATCCGAAGATGGTGGCTTATTGCCGAACAGTGCGTCAGCCAGAAGACAAATGCCATGGGCTCGAATTCCATCACGTGCTGCACGACTACAACAAAGCTGCTGACATCCTTTCCAAGGCAGCATCGAGCCGCAAGCCTATGCCGCAGAGTGTGTTTGCCAGCGACCAGCACGCACCGTCCGTCCGAGTTGATGAAGAGCAACCGCTAGAGCCCGAGGCGCCAGAAGTCATGGAGATCGATCAACCACAAGAGCCAAACTTGGAAGATCCGGACTGGCGGTTCCCGATCCTCGAGTGGCTAGTCGAGGGCAAGCTTCCTTCTGACCAGACGGAGGCGTGCCGCATCTCGCGGTGAGCCAAGGCATTCGTCCTCATCGACAGCGAGCTCCACAAGCGAGGCGCGGCAGACATTTTCATGCGCTGCATTCTGAGGGATCAAGGCAAAGAGCTGCTCTAAGAAATCCACACTGGCACATGCGGGCATCATGCTGCCCCGAGGACCCTTGTCGGAAAGGCGTTCCGACAAGGCTTCTACTGGCCCACTACACTGGCCGACACCAAGGACATCGTGCGACGCTGCGAAGGTTGTTAGTTTTATGCTCGGCAAACTCACCTTCCTGCACAAGCGCTTCAGAACATCCCCATCACTTGGTCATTCGTTGTGTGGGGCCTGGATATAGTCAGGCCATTCAGGCAAGCGCCCGGGGGCTTCACTCACCTGCTTGTGGCTGTCGACAAGTTTTCAAAGTGGATCGAAGCCCGACCCGTAGTCAAGATCCGCTCCGAGGAGGCTGTGGTGTTCTTCACCGACATTATTTATCGCTTCGAGATCCCAAATTCAATCATCACTGACAACAGCACATAGTTCATAGGAAAGAAGTTCCTCAGATTCTGCGACGACAACAACATCCATGTGGACTGGGCCGCTGTTGCACACCCGAGGACCAATGGGCAGGCTGAGAGGGCCAATGGCGTGATCCTGCAAGGATTGAAGCCCCGGATCTTCAAACGACTCAAGAAATTTCGAGTAAGATGGGTTGCTGAGTTGTCGTCCATTCTCTGGATCCAGCGCACCATGCCAAGTCGAGCCACCGGCTCTACACCATTCTTCATGGTGCACAGGTCGGAAGCTGTCCTCCCGACGGATATCAATTACGACAGCCCAAGAGTTCGAGCATACACCGAGGAGGGGAACCAGGTTGCGCTCAAAGATGCAATCGACTAGTTTGATGAAGCACGCGACGTGGCGCTCCTACACTCAGCTCGATACCAGCAAGCTCTGCGACGCTATCACGAGCATAATGTGCGCGACCACCAGTTCTAGGTCGGGGACCTAGTACTCCGACGAGTCATGAGCAACAAAGATCGATATAAGCTCGCGCCCCCCTGGGAGGGGCCGTACATTGTTGATCAAGTGCTCCGACCAGGGACATTCAAGCTTCGACATGAGGACGGCACGATTGTCTCCAACGCATGGAACATAGAACACCTACATCGTTTTTACCCTTGAGTAATGTTCCTCGTTTTATCTTATGATCAATGAATAAATGCCATGTGTCTTTGTTCACATCTTCATAAGTTCGAAAGCTTTCGCGTTGGCATCTTCTCTGCATGTTTCAACATTTTTAAGGCTGAGCGGTAAGCGTCCCTGCACCCATGCAGAAACGCTCACCGCTCGGGAGCTACCCGGGGCACGATGCCCTTCTTTCGTTTTCCCATTTTTAAAAACAAAATTCTCCGACAAGTTTGTCGTGACCAATCGCACACGCGAGCGGTTTTTTGGCGGAATACCCTATCTTGCAAAGGAAAAATATGTTGATCTATGTGCATCTCGGTGTTGTCGCTTGTTCAAAGCTCCTATCACCCACGCCCCCGCGGCTACGGTGCGAAGACTTGCAAGCACAGCCCAGGCCCGCAGGTTGACATCCAACTACTTTCAAAAAGTGCTCGGGTAACCGCTCGGGCTCCGGCTCAAAACGATTTTGACAAAAAAAATGCGCAAGTCACTTTTTGAACGTCCCTAAGTGCTCGGGGGCTGTGCTTGCGTGGTGTCACTTTACGGCTCGGGTCGGTCGAGCTCTCCGACTCCTACGCCCCTGTGGCTTCAGAGTAGGGTTCGATCGGCCTGAGTCCTTAAGTTCCACTACTCCATTTCGCAGTCGTCCCCAAGTACTCGGGGAATGTTTCAGAACCGACAGCTTTAAAACAAAACAAAAACTATTCGAAGCAGTACGCATACAAGTTTCGTTTAATTATTGTACAAACTGATACATCTAATTAGAAGGACCGGAGCCGTCTTCGACTTCTGGTGTGTCTCTTGGAATCAGGTCCGGGTCCTTCATTGCGGCATTAGTGATGGCGCGGGCAAAGGCGGCGCAGTCCTCTTCAATTTTGTCGTACTCCTCACTCGAGTAGCAAGGGGCCCAACCGCCGCTCAACGCCTTGTGATCCAACCCCTGGTAGTGCGAGTTGAACATGGCAAGGACCCGGTGCACCACCTTCTTAGACATCGACAGCTCTTTCTCCTTGACAACACCCAGTAGAAATGGGACTCGATCACCAAGCGTCTGGGGAGGCATCTGGACAGGTGGGATGCCAAGTTCTGACAAGATTCGTTCAATAAACCGGCCGAATTTGGTGCGGTCCATGATGTCCTTCTTGCATGTCTCCTCCGCCTCGTGCTGAGCCTTCCTGGAGTCCTCGAGCTCGGCCTTGACCTCTGAAGAGAGAGAGAGAGAGTGAGCCAGAGTTTAGTTGTGAGAAGTGCAAGCAAGAGAAAGGAAGGGATAAGGCAAAAAGATCGTACTCGAAAGATGGTCTGACAAGTTCTTGGCCATCCCGGTCATCTCGTGGATCTTGAGCTCGGCGGCGGTGAGTCTTTGCGCCTCTTCCGCGAGCTTCTTGGCCAATGCAGCACGACCCAAGAGAAGCCCTGTCAAAACTAGAAGACAAGTCAACATCTACAATGAGTAACACGAAGAAGAAGGCATCACAGAAGCTGAAAGTACTAAGTTGCTCACCGTCAAGGTCTTGCGCCAGCTTGGCGTTGCCGTCGCGGAGACGGGCCCCCTCATCGGTGGCTTCCTGCACCTTGGTGGAGAGGTTGCCCACCTGCTTGTTGGCCGTCTTGAGGTCCACCTCGGTGTGGATCAAGTCTTGCTGCAGGTCGGCCACCTTCTTTTCGAGCGTCGCATTCTCTTCGGCGGCGGTGACTGCAGCAGCAGCAGTCCGAGCGGTCTCAGTGGCAGTCGCGGCAGTGGTACGCAGCTCCGTGGCTGTGGCTTCCACCTGGACAAGCTTGGCCTCGAGGGCCGCCTTCTCCGACACGACAGCGTCAGCAGCAGACTGCGCGGCCACTGCACGGTCCTCCGCGGACTTTGCCGCAGCTTCGAGTGTGGCCCTCGTCGACGCCTCACTCGTCGCCGCCCCTGCAGCCGCCAGTCGAGCGGCGACCAACTGCATCTCCAGCTGGACCTTCTCGGCTCAGAGCTCCTCGATGGTGCGCGTCTTCCTGGTGCTGCAGCTTGCAAGCACCTAGACCGAGTAGAAGATCAGCTACAGAAACAACTGCAAAAATGATGAGACAAAACCGAAGACGGGCTCGGCAAACTCACCGTCGAGGCAGGGACGACAAGCTCGTTGACCGCTTGTTCCACCCACCTCAGGCCCCATTCGAGGCGGTGATGGGCCACGGCCTCTTCATCCTCATCGTCGTGCGGCTCGGCCTCATGGGTCCCGGTCCACAAGGAGCGCCTCAGGCCAAGGTTACGCTCTTCCCCCTCTGTGGCTGGGAAGGGACGAGCTCCCGAGCTCTCCCAACTTCTTCGACAGAGACCGGGGAGGCGCTGCCCACCACGTCCTCAGGGGTAGTAGGCACCTACGCATCCGGGCGTGGCGAGTCCGCGATCACCACCACCTCCATGATGGAAACGGAGGGCTGGGGCGGCACCTCCACACTTGTACTCGCGGCCGGCACCACCACGCTCGTTGGAGACGTCGCCGTGCTCACGAAAGGCGGCACGGTGGTGTCCGGCTCTCCTTCCGCCGCCCTGGTTATAGTCTCCTCGGGGTTGGTCCCGGCCACCTCGACCGCGGTTGTAACCACAGAGGGGGGCGGCATGGGCGCCTTGACCACAGGCTCCTCTGGTACCGACAGGCACCGTTCCAGCTCAGCTGTGAAGGTGGCCGCGTCGCCACCTGAGAGGTTGGGACCTTCGACGTTGGAGGCCTCCTAGAGCTGGGCGGAAGACTCGGGACCCGACGTCAACTCGGCCCCGCCTCCGCCGGCGTCCGGCGCCAGGGGCACACCCGCCTCTAGAGCCGCTGACGCACCGGCATCGCGATCGATGGTGGGCGCTGCCAGGGGCTCGATCTCCTCGGGGGCTGTCTGCCTCCCGACCACTCCACCAACCGCCGACGCAGGTGGAGGCACCACCGCCTTGTGGATCTCGACCACCTCAGCGGCCCTGCTCTCAACTTGCACCGTCGCCGGCACGGGCGGAGGAGTCACCGGGCGGGGCACGGATGAAGGATTGTGTGTGCTCAGAACTGCGCGCTTCTGTGTCGCTAGGCTGAGCGCGCCGGTATCGGAGCGCCTGGCACGAGAAAGCAAATCAAAAGGCGAACAAAAATCAAGAACGAAACAACGAGATGACGCGGAATAGCACTTACGTGGAGGAAGTGACGCCGGCCCGCTTGATAGGCCTAGGAGCCGCGCCCGACGACTCGGGGGCTAGTCTCTTGCCCGCCGCCACTTCGGAGGGTGGGCTCTGACCTCCACCTGGGGCGAGGGGGACCTGCACGAGCGGGGCCCCACCGCCTATTGGCGTTTCTTAATCTCAACACTGGGCGCCGTGGTAGCGTGAGCGTGTAAGAAACTCCCGGGTACACTGACGAGTGCGAATGAATCTGCAAGCGCACGGATACACTGCTGTAGCACTTCTCCCTAGGAGAATGAGTATTCCCGTCGGGTTTCGTTCCTAGGACGGAGAGTAACCAGAGAGGGTCTATCCAAGGACACCAGCTTTCGCTAGGATAGGTCGGGATACAAGAAGCACTTCCTTAAGGGACTTAGCTCTCAAGATGCCTTCTGTCCGGTCTCAGTCGTCCCCGCGGGGCGACAACACATCAAGGTGCTGGCAAGCAAGCCCAACTCGGTACGCGACGTAGAGGGTTGACAAAGGGTCCAACAGGCTGTCACCACTACGGCCTACCTCTACGCTACAATTGTATGTGGTCTTCACAGGAAAACCAGGGCCTAGACACCACGTCTGTACCCCCAGATAAAATACTATAGTACGATTACGCCAGTCGACCCGCTAACTACATTATAGCAACCGTATAAATACGGTCCCACGAACAAGGGAAAGATCGGAATCAGATCATCTTATCATTCATTGAACTACGGAGCAGAAAGGAAGCTATGGATGCAGCTGAACGAGATACAGCGGATTTACTTAACTCAACAGGATCAGAGCATGCAAACAAGTAAATGAACTATTGCTCTGGCTCTAAAGGATCGAAGCCTTGTGTCATGAAGAACACAAGCCTCTAACTTATGAATGAGCCACGAACACAAGAACAAATCAATCATGCATGATGTCCACTATAGTCTAAATAAGAAATGCTAAAATACTCACTTTGATCTAAATGAAGAACAAGCATCCACGAGGACATCAACTCACTCCTCACCCCTACTCTACCTCTCAACTAATCCTAATCTAGATCTCTCCTCATCACCATTCTACCACATAGAGGTGAGAATCACCTCACATGGGCAGAATTAGAGAGAGGGAGAGAGAGCTACACAAGAGATAAGTGAAACTTGAGAGCTTGGTGGTGTGTGTGAAATGGAGCCCCTCCCCTCCTATTTATAGACAAGGAGGAGGCTTGCTCCGAAGCTCCAAGTGCTCCGAAACACCCGGGAATGCAGCCAAGGACCAATGAGCAAGCAACACGTGGAGGGGGGAGATCAACCGACCCTAGGTCAGTTCGGCCGATCCTAGGGTCGGTCGAAGCTCCCGGCCAGCCATCTGGCCTGTGCTTCCTCTGGCTCGCTTCCATGTGGGCCCTAGTACCTCTACTCCGTGCATAGCACGTTTCCTGGCGGTTTAGTTGGCAAAGTGGGCCCATGGATCCATGTGATGCTGACGTGGTAGCGTATGATTCGTCGAGAGTCCCTCACATGGATTGATGACATCATGGATCCAGGAGAATCCATGTGGCAGCCCCTGATTGGCCAGCATTTGAGTGCCTTGGATTGGAGTGGAGTGAAAGTGCATGGATTCCTCCCATTTCTTATGCTACATACCTGCATTCGAATAGACATCGACACTGGTGGAAAGTATAATTTTAAGCTCCTATTCTTGTGTGAATGCGCAATTCATGCTCCAATTTGCAGGAGTTGACGGCCATAAAAATGGCAAATATCAGCCGTCAACAACACCCCCACACTTGACCTTTGCTCATCCCGAGTGAAGGGGAAACAAAGCCAAGTGGGTCATGAATACCAAAGAGTAAGAGAGACATAAGAGATATTCTAGGTCATACCTTGCTCCTGTGAACCTCTGTGTAGTGGCTATCATGTTCCCTTGGGTGATTGAAAAGTAGAACAGCTGTGAATCAAGTCACTTATGCACCTGATGATAAACACCTTGGGGTTTTGCAAGATTTTCATAAACAAAACTCTTGGTGGCTTCCTCATTTGATTTCTCTCAGATCGCTCAATGTGTATATGTCCTCACTAAGGCAGTTGTCTTTCTTCATCCTACTTCTAATGATGGCTATATGTGGAGCTCAGGGTAGGATAAAGAGAAAGCATACTTGCATCACATATTTTGCAAAGTCAAAGACTGGATCCACAGACAAAATCAAATCACACCATCAGATCAAGATGTGCACCGGTATGGCTATGGTGTGTATGGTAAGGTGGATACTAGGCCCGGAATGGGTGCTAGATATTACCATACATATAGATGGTGAGAATGTGAGTTGATGGTAAGGTGGACACTAGCCCCGGAATGGACACTAGTTATTACCATCAAAATTATGGAACTTCTTTCTGCATGACCATCCCTCTCCTTTTTTCCTTCTTTATTTTGGATATGGGCTATCCTTTCTCTCTTCTTCTTTTTTTCAAAACATGCTTTGGGCATGTGTATATATATATTTTTTTCATAGCCCATATCTCTTCTTTGAAGGATACTTTTAGAGAGAGCGGTCATACCACATATGGAGCTTTTACTTTCGTGGTATGAATGATACAATGTTAACTTCCAGTGTAGAAGCATAGCAAGGGGAAATAGGTGGGTGCACATAAATCTTGATCATGAAAGTAATGAAAAGACTTCTCACAAGGGTCACAGAATTTGACAAAGCTCAAAGTGATAACAAGCAGCATATGAATCGAAGGTTTTTGACTACGAAGATCATATGGCTCTAATGGGACGAAGGCATGTCAAAGAGGAGCCTTTCCAAGAGGTTTTGAGTTTTCAAAAATAAATTCCCCAAGAGAGTTAGTCATCAGAGCAATAGATCATATCATCCAGTCATATCATACTTGTCAATTACTTAGGTGAACATGCTTGTCCTTAAGGAGGTTATGGTTCACAAGCATCAGGTAGATAACAAGGAATAAAACATATGTAAGTCTACTCAGGTACAGGGAGCTGGGTGATCTTTTAGCATCATCATTCGAGTTTTAGTTTAGAGATAGACAGATATGGCTTATAAAACTCAGGAATGAAAGAGAGTGAGTTGTCGAGATGCAAACCGACGCTATGCATGGGAGATGAACCGTGAGAGGCTCTCCACAGGAGTGAACTCGTGCCGATCGGCTAGCGCGGAGTGCTCGCAGTGGGTACGTACGGAAAGCATCATGCCTGCATTGGGAGAGTCGTGGCTCTTCCCCCACACTGTCTCGAACCTAGATGTCCTCTAAATCAAAGAGACCAAAGTAATGACACAATAGGTGGCTAAACCGGGTTACATGACCGGTGAGCCACTTTATTCGAATCCAAATGTTTCAAACGAAATAATTAGGCGCTTACACACATGCAAAGGAAATAAATGAAATAAAAGGAAATCAAACCTAGACCTAGACTAGCGCCTAATGAACTAAAGCTAGGGCTAATCCCCACTACTCGGCATCATAGAGGGCTGCATGCCCCGTAGCCGAGAACAGCCTCCTCATCTTCGCACAAAGGCCACGGCGAAGATCGCGCACATCATCTTTCAGCTCGACCAGGTCCAACTTCTGCTCTGAGTAAGCAGCCCTGAGCTTCTCGTTGCTGGCCTCCAGTTCCTTCATCAGCGGGGTCAGCTTGGCCACTGAGGAGAGCTTAGGGAGTTGCTCGGTTTCCCGAGTCCTCTCCCTGGACCTCCTAGTGTAGGGCAGCGGTGGAAACCTGTCGTCCAGGCCAAAGTCTTCCTCCTCTTCTGGCAGAACTGGAGCTGGGCGTGCCTCAGGAGCCTTCTCCTTTGGCAGTGCCGGCTTTATGGTCACCGGCGGCTGCGGTGAAGGAGCGGACTGCGCTGAGCTCGTCTGCCCTCCAGCTAGCGATGATCCAGGTGTGCTAGATGGAGTGAGCGGCAACCCCCTGGGGCGAAGCTGAGCTGTGGTCGGCCTGCCATAGGGGCTGGCCGCCCGTCTCATGTGCCTCTTCCCAGGCGAGGTGGAGCGCCTTGAGGGCAGCGTGCCCTGAATCCTCCCGCCCGGCGGGATGGTGGCGAGCGGGGGAACATCCAGGACACCGGCCACCATTGCGAGGTCCGCAGCTGGGGCGGCAATGACGGAGGGGTTGCCTCCTACCCCGGGACCGGTGGACAAGGTGAAGCCGTCGAAGGGGATAACACTCCTTCTGGCCATGGATGCAACGATGAGCTGAGGATGGTGAGGTGGAGGAGATGGATTTCGTGATGCGAAAACTCGTCGGGCGGCAGAGAGAAGGTTTTTGGAGGAGAATGAGACGCACACGTGAAAGAAGAAGAGGAGAGGCGGCACCAGGGTTTCAGCCGAACCTGGGTTCGGTCGGCCCCGTGTGGGCCCCTCTGGTCCTCCCCTTTCTCATGTGGGCTCCAGCAAGTCTCAGGATCGACGGCCCAGGTGGATTCCCCGAGATGGAAAGATTGGCTTAGGCTTAAGGCTAGGATAGGGTTGAGGTTGAAAATTCATCCTCCACTATATAATAACCTTGGCCAAACCATAACATAACCATAGAGAATCTGGGGGAAGTCACCTTAGCGACATACTCGGTTCGTCAAAGGTGTAGGCACCTTGACGGTAGTCACGAAGCGTTCGTGTCGCCACCATGGTGCTGCCTTCCTGTGGACCTCTTGCCTACTCCTCTTAATCTTGGCAATTTCTTTCTCCTGCATGACCACGGTCCACAAGATACCCGAGGGATAATTCTTCCTGGGGAAACGAGATGAGTCCCAAGAGTACTCAGGATGCGGGTGTCTTGTGATCTCCTGTCTCAACTTATGACCATCTCCTTGCAGACAATGTTGATATGATGATGAGCTCTGATCTGCAAGGGTAGTGCATATACGAACTCGAGCCCAAAAAGGTGTATCGAGGCTGAGGGCAAGCATGATGATCCCAGAGAGGCCGAGGCATTCCCTGAGGTGGTCATGGGACTCGAGGACTATAGCACTGGGGTCGCGGAACTCAGAGATGAAAAGATCGAGCACTGAGGTTAGTGCTTCACCAATAGGTACCGATCTCTGAGTGAACTCAAGCTCAGAAAGACACTCGGCCTTCAAAAAGGATAGAGCATGGACTTTCGGAGGCCGGTGTACGATTAGGAACCAGAGTTCGGATGAAGAGCAAGATTTAACTCGCTCTTACCTTAGGCAGAGGGTTCGATGTTCTCATCAGGGCGATGGAAACATTCCGAAGTCTGGCCTAAGCTTCCAATGGGGCGTTATGGATAAGCTGGAAAGTGTACCTCCCATTGGGCATCGATCAGATCAGGCATAAGATACGAAGTGCAAGCTTCTCCTGACTGATCGGCATCGATCGATGTGCTCAAGATAAAAAGTGAATGTACTCCATTCGATCGGTAGATGATCGTGTCCCTTCGGTCTGATGGATGAATCCAATGGATTATAAAGTAGAGACCGATGTCTTGGTTTATACGAGACTTCAGTGCAAAACACTTCAGCTCAAACCTCGACGTAGAAACACGATAGGCCTCTCATACCCTCCTTAGGAGATAGTAGTGAGGATCGAACAAGTCATCCTGGTCGGGAATGGTCGTTCTTTCCGAACTACTCTCTCCGTCCTCCCACGAGACAATGTCTCGGGGAGAAGGTCTAAGAAGATGCACGAGAGGGGAACCCAAGGGTAGATCTCGCACCACGAAATCTTTCCCTTAGACTCCTGCCATTCAGGAATGACATCTTCTGGCAGAGCTTAGAAAGAATGGATATGAAATCTCGGGCTTGGCTGATGATGGATCTAGGTGGCTTAACATTTCCTCTGGTGGGTGCCTCTTTGACCGGGATGCAAGGGGAGCTGAAATCTCAGAGATTATCCACGATCTCTTTTCCCTTGACAGCATCTAGGTGCACAAAGGATCCTCTGGAGAGAGCATTAAGCCTCATGGCATCATCCTTCCACAATCCAAACCAGAAGTGTTGAAGCAACATCCAATCGGGAATGTAGAGGACTGGGCAATCTTCCACCGCGGAGGCGAAACGATTCCATGCCATTCCTAGTGATTCCTCCTCACATTGCTTGAAACAGAGAATCTTTGCCCTTAACGAGATGACACGTCGTATTGGGAAGAAGTGGGAGCAAAAAACTGCTCTCAACCTTTCCCAAGTAAGGTAGTCTCTACCAAAACAACAGTGCCAATCCCGCGCTTCCCCCGAGAGGGATAGCGGGAAACACTCTCTTTTCCGAACATCTGGTGATTCTCTGGTTTTACCCTAAGTTTCAATCAGACGCTCGTAGTCTCTCACATGATCAAAGGGGTTCTCATGACTTAACCCCGAGAAGGATAGGTCCTGAATTAGCTTCATGAGAGAGGGGTGAAGCCAAAAGCCAGATGTAAGAGTGGGTCTTGACGAAGATGGCTCTAAGGGTTCACTCCTCGATGGCGGAAGGTGTTTACAAGGATAACCTTCCATGGGTAGCGGGGGTAGAGGTAGAAGTAAAGAAAACAAAAGGGAATATCTCAAAAAGGATAATGGGGGTGAAGGTAGAAGAAAAAGGAAAAAGATAAATACGAGGATAGACGGGCTCGAAGGTTAACAACAGCCGTCCCCGGTAACGGCACCAGAAATGCTTGTTGGCGTTTCTTAATCTCAACACTGGGTGCCGTGGCAGCGTGAGCGTGTAAGAAACTCCCGGGTACACTGACGAGTGCAAACGAATCCACAAGCGCACGGATACACCACTGTAGCACTTCTCCCTAGGAGAATGAGTATTCCCGTCGGGTTTCGTTACTAGGACGGAGAGTAACCAGAGAGGGTCTATCCAAGGACACCAACTTTCACAGGGATAGGTCGGGATACAAGAAGCACTTCCTTAAGGGACTTAGCTCTCAAGATGACTTCTGTTCGGTCTCAGTCGTCCCCGCGGGGCGACAACACATCAAGGTGCTGGCAAGCAAGCCCAACTCGGTACGCGACGTAGAGGGTTGACAAAGGGTCCAACAGGCTGTCACCACTGCGGCCAACCTCTACGCTACGATCGTACGTGGTCTTCGCAGGAAAACCAGGGCCTAGACACCACGTTTGTACCCCCAGATAAAATACTATAGTGCGGTTACGTCTATCTACCCGCTAACTACACTATAGCAACCGTATAAATATGGTCCCACGAACAAGGGAAATATCAGAATCAGATCATCTTATCATTCATTGAACTACTGAGCAGAAAGGAAGCTATGGATGCAGCTGAACGAGATACAGCGGACTTACTTAACTAAATAGGATCAGAGCATGCAAACAAGTAAATGAACTATTGCTCTGGCTCTAAAGGATTGAAACCTTGTGTCATGAAGAACACAAGCCTCTAACTTATGAATGAGCCACGAACACAAGAACAAATCAATCATGCATGATGTCCACTATAGTCTAAATAAGAAATGCTGAAATACTCACTTTGATCTAAATGAAGAACAAGCATCCACGAGGACATCAACTCACTCCTCACCCCTACTCTACCTCTCAACTAATCCTAATCTAGATCTCTCCTCATCACCATTCTACCACATAGAGGTGAGAATCACCTCACATGGGCAGAATTAGACAGAGGGAGAGAGAGCTACACAAGAGAGAAGTGAAACTTGAGAGCTTGGTGGTGTGTGTGAAATGGAGACCCTTCCTCCTATTTATAGACAAGGAGGAGGCTTGCTCCGAGGCTCCAAGTGCTCCAAAACACCCGAGAATGCAGCCAAGGACCAATGAGCAAGCAACACGTGGAGGGGGAGATCAACCGACCCTAGGTCGGTTCGGCCGATCCTAGGGTCGGCCGAAGCTCCTGGCCGGCCATCTGGCCTGTGCTTCCTCTGGCTCGCTTCCATGTGGGCCCTAGTACCTCTCCTCCGTGCATGGCACGTTTCCTGGTGGTTTAGTTGGCAAAGTGGGCCCATGGATCCATGTGATGCTGACGTGGTAGCCTATGATTCGTCGAGAGTCCCGCACATGGATTGGTGACATCATGGATCCAGGAGAATCCATGTGGCAGCCCCTGATTGGCCAGGATTTGAGTGCCTTGGATTGGAGTGGAGTGAAAGTGCATGGATTCCTCCCATTTCTTATGCTACATACCTGCATTCGAATAGACATCGACACTGGTGGAAAGTATAATTTTAAGCTCCTATTCTAGTGTGAATGTGCAATTCATGCTCCAATTTGCAGGAGTTGACGACCATAAAAATGGCAAATATCAGTCGTCAACACCACCCCGGATGACCAAAGACTGAAGGCGCTGCGGGGTGCGTTCGTGTTCTAGCTCTGCGATGCACTCGGAGAAGGCGCCGGCGGTGTCGATCTCACCTCGGACGGCGACCGCCTCCTCGGAGAGCGCGGCTCCCGCCACGATGTGTCGCCAGAGGAACGGCGGGCAGATGAATCGTGGTCCGCCGGCCGCCTGGACGAGTCGTCCCACCGTGGAGAGCTCCTCCTCTCTCTCAGATGCTGTTGGCTGACGGGGCCCGACCGAGAGCGGGTCACCCTTCGGTCCTCTTGGAGGGGGCGTGGAGGCGGATGCGAGCCGGAGCTCGTCCCCTGCTCACGGACGGCTGGCTCCGGTCATTGTGAACCGGAGCTTGTCCCCTGCTCACGGACGGCCGGCTCCGGCCGCCATCTCGAGCTGGCCTCCGTGGCCTGCCATTGAGGAGGGGGCGACACAGACGGCGACAACAGAGCGCTCCAGTCAACGCCAGTGCCTCCATCATCGCCAGATCGCGGTGGCGATGACGAAGGATCCTCGTCCGATCTCCTTGTCCTTGTGCTTGGCCTTGCGGTCGACCCTCCTCCTCTCAACGGCGGTCTTGGAGCGATTCTGTATCGCATCCTAGGGGAGAGGAGGCTTCATGGGGATAGGTTCCGCGGGCCTCAGCTAAGGGCAAGAAAGAGAAAACAAAATCAATACGGGGGACGGAAGCTCCGAGAAGATGCAGTCGATCAAAGAATGCAAGCTAGTCGGAAGGCCAGTCGAAAAGGAGAAGAACTCACGTATTTTTTGGTCCCCTCTTGGGGGAGCATGGGAAGAAGCCGCGCTGGAGGCCACGAGTACGACGCCCTCCCGATGGCCAGCCCCACACGGCGTTGCATCTCATCCAGCGAGGGGAGCTCGGGCGCCGTCACAGTCCCTTCGAAGGGGGCCCTGTCGTGCGTCATCTGGCAGATGCGTAGGCACCGCCGCTGGAGCGGGACGATCCCCAGCGCATGGTACTGGCCGATGACGGCCGCCAAGTCGATCCCGGCGTTGCGCAGCCGGGACAACACCGCCCAGCAATCTTTGAGCAGCCTCTCCTGCTCCGCCTCTGGGGGCCCGTAGCTCCAGTTCGACAGTGCCTCGGTGATTGAGGCACCGGTATACTCCGGCAGCGGTTGCTCAAGGTCGTTCTTGAGATAGAACCAACCTTTGTGCCAGCCGCTGTTGGAGCTTGTCAACGTGAAGGGGGTGTACTCCTCCCCCCTGCCCTGCTTCATCCGGAGGTTGGCGCACCTGATCGTCGCTGGGACCGCCTTGTCCTTCAAGCAGACGAACTTGAAGAAATACCGGAAGAGGTGCCAGTGGGCACCCACTCCCAGGTATCCCTCGCATAGCGCCTCGAATCCTGCCATGTGTTGGATGTTGTTCAGGTTGAGGTACTGGAGCTGAAGCCGGTACTCCGAGAGGATCGCGCGGATGAATCGCCCGGCGGGGACGGAGAAGCCCTGCTCGTGGAACACCACGAATGAGACGACATAGCCCGGCGGTGGATGCGGGACGGACTCGCTACCCGGCACCTTCCATTCCTCAGCGGCGGTGGGCTCCGGCAGCTGACCGGCGGCGACGAGACGCTGGAGGGTCGCGCGGGTAACGTTGGAGCGCGTCCAGTTCGACATGGCACCGTCAAGCTTTCGGGCGCGGCGCGGCTGGAAGAAGTGGCGGCGGCGCAGCGGCGCGGCTGGAAACAATGGCGGCGGTGCAGCGGATGCGAAGAAAAGAAGGGCAAGCGGCGCTGGCTATGGCGGAGATTGGGGGAGCAAATGAGTTCAAACTATCCCGGCGCACAGTTTATAAGGAGCGGATGTGGACGCCGGCCTTAAATGCTGGCCCCACCACGCCGTAAAACCGCCCGCTCAGCAGGCACGTACCCCGAGGCGATAGGCGCACGCCCGCGCGACGGTTCGGTGCCGGGTGGGCCCGCGAATCTGAACTGACTGTGCGTCGTCCCCTCCAACCATCATATCAGCCACGTCAGCCACGATCATCATGACGAGTGCAACCATCGATGCGGCCACGACCGCCTTGACCAGTGATTTCGAAATGACGACAACAACATTACAAGATTAAAACCCCACAAGCGAGTCTACAACTCACTAGTGGGCTCGGGGGTTACATTCGGCAGATGTGCTCGCGCGCACCCACCAAGCAAATTGAGGAGCAAAAACTACCGCGACACTCTTTCGCCTCTGATCCTGTGAGCGAGTCCTTGACTCCCACCCCAGGCTCGGGGGCTACTGACGAGGGCCTGAATTAGGGCCCCCTAAATGACGAGACAAATCACCTTTTAGGTGGAGTCTTCTGACACCATTGACAATGTCAAGGCTAAAATATAGGACAAAGAGGCATGCAGATCTTCGTCAAGACCCTCACTGACAAGACTTCCTCGTCTCCGAGTACTCTCCACCTCGTCTCCGAGTACTCACCGTCTCCGAGTACTCTCCACCTCGCCCGAGTGCTCTCCGCCTCGCACGAGTGATCTCCGCCTCGCACGAGTGCTTTCCGCCTCGCCTCCGAACACTCATTCGCACGAGTGGTTTCCATTTCCGACTAGGACGGGGCCCTTGCGAGGAGGTCGGAGCGGGGGATCAGGGGTCCCACACGAATGTGGTGCTGCTCCGGCGCTCGAACTCCCCCACGACGACACGCAAGGCTCCAGTTCTCCACGCCATGCAAACACCCCAGCTGGTAGAGCGCGAGGGCGGCTCGTTCTGACAGAGACCATAATGATGCACAGTACGCTCGCACGGCCTCCAACAAGTTGTCCCGTACAACCCCTGCTGCACGCCACCCCGTCAGAACAGGTACTCAATTACCATCTACAGGCGGCACCTACCTACACTTAGGCCATAACGTGGCGAGCCTAAACAACACTCAAGGGGGCTGAGTCATCTAAGGAACTACTCGGAGGAGGCGCCAAGTACTCGAAGTGAACAGCACTGCGCACACACGCGGCAGTCTCCAACGCCACTACAGCTCAGCGCCCTTCAATGCCTCCTGACGGACATCGACGTCGGAAAAGACATCCCAATATCGTAGCACTATGTTGGGGCTATAGAAAACCTCACCTATAGGCACTGGGGGTTTGCCAAGGCTAAATAAACAATTGAGCTTCGGATCCTTTCTAGGAAAAGCAAGAGCCACGGGCTTCGCTAGGTTTTTTCTTGAAACCAAGAGATTGTCTTGCACGCAAAAGCACAAAGAACCGACTGAAGACGGCGGAACCCAGGTCTCCAGCGCGGTTGATCCACTCCACGAATGTCTAAAAAGGTTTCTCTTTCAGGGACGGTTAGAGAGTCTAGGCTCCGCCATCTTTTTCATCCATCGACTAATTACGGGATTCAACACTATTACGAGATGTGTTTCTGCAGGAAGCAACCCGGAGCTCCCCTTCAAAGGAAATAAATGGCGAAGGACCCAGCTTCGAGTTGGAGTCGAGCCAGTCCGCCACCCCCGCCCCCCCCCCCCCCCGCTTGGAAGGCCCCGAAGCCCCGAGGCTGCAGCAAGAACGAGGCGTCGAGGGGAGCAAGAAGACGAAGCCCAAGGCTTCGCAAAGATTCAAGAGCGAAGACTTGGTCAAAAGCTGGTCCAACACGGAACTACCTCCGATCTTCGCACCGCATTTTCCGCTCCGCTGTCTTCGGCGTGATTTGCGCTCCGCAAACTCCGGCGTCAATTCCGCAACATGTGTAAAAAACCAAGTTTGCCCTCGGATGATTCTTGTCAGATGTTAGGGTTTAGAGGGCATACTTGGAATGTAAATTTAATCTTTTGACACTATAAAAGGAGGCCCTCTCCTCATTGTAAAGGGGTCGCCATTTTGGAAAGTTGAGTGTGTAATGTGTAGAGGCAAGCTGATCATTTAAGGCAATTGAATTGAACGTGTTAATTGTGAATTGTTCATTAAATTCCCTTTTCTCTGTTTGGGGGTTTTGTGTCCCCAACAAAGGCGCCCACCGTGTTCTTAGCCACCAAGGAACCCACGATGGCACCTCCAAAGAAGAAGACCGGTGACCAAGAAGAGCCCAGGGTGGCTGCCAAGGAAAAGAGAATCATAGTCGCTCCGGAGCCCAGGCCGGAGGACGAGGACCTCGCATGAACCCGCAGTGAAAAAAGAAAAGCGGCAGGAAAGGCCACGCAAGATTCTGACCCAGAAACCAGCCTCACAAATGATAAAGAGGGTGCAGCTGAAAGAGAGCTGGACTCAGTGTTCAGGCAAATCGAAGCCATGAAAAAAGAAAAGGAGAGGGTAGCTATGGAACTCCCTGCCAAAATACAACGGGTTAACAAACCCAAGGCAATTCATAATGAGTTACGAAGTCGTTGTAGCTTCAGCCGGAGGTGACGAAGTTGTTCTGGCCAAATCGTTCATCATAGCATGCGAAGGTGTAGCGTTGAACTGGTACTCACTACTGCCGCCACACTCAATATACAGCTGGGTCGACCTAAAAACAAAGCTCATCCAGAACTTCCAAGGCTTTCAAGCCGCAACCACAGATGAAGGGGACTTGTTCTACTGCATCCAAAGAGACAAGGAACCATTGGCGAGTTATGTGAGAAGATTTCTGCAGCTGAAATCCCAAACTCCTGATGTGTCAGAAAAGGTTGCCATAGCCGCCTGCGTCAAGGGGCTAAACCTAGGGCAAACAGCATCTCACCTCTCAAGGAAAAAGCCAAAAACAATGCAAGCACCCTTGGCGGAGCTCGAAGAATACTGCAGATCAGATGAAGACCACAGGAGAAGGGTGGCCGAAAGAAATCGCCTAAGGCAAGCACAAAGAGAACAAGAATGGGTTCCCTCCCACCAAAGTGTACAAAACAACAGAGCTCCATACCCACCAAACCAAGTACTCCCAATCGAAGCCGCACCTCACACCCAAAACCAAAATCCAAACCCTCCACAAAACCAGCCTCCACCGCCAGCTCCGCAAGCCCCGAGCCGTGGGGGTCATAACCAAAGAGGAAGAGGAAGGGGCAACGGACCGTCCCCTCAAAACCAAAACTCTCGCCCACGTCTGTTTTACTGCTCGTTCCACGGAAAGCAACCTCACCATTCCACGGACAACTGTCCCAAAACGAAAAGAACATTGGAAAGAATGGCCGAAGAGAAAAGGGCTGCTCAAACCCAGCACCAACCTCCGCCACCTAAACCTGTCAATCACACCTGGCCTCAGCAACCTTTCCAGCAAAACCCATATCCCACCGCACCTCCGCTCCATTCCTATAGCCAAGGCAACCCAAGCTATTTCCAAACCAGCACATATAGCCAGCCACAGCCAACATGGCAAGCACCGATGCCACAACAATACCAGCCGCAAAACCAACAAAGCTCTCAGCCAATACAACAAATCCTACCTCCGCCACCCGGCATGCCAAATGTAATTCCAAAAGCGGAGCCGCTAAACCCAAGAAACGATCCCAAAGCCTTACCAACCTTCGGGTCTATCATGGCCATTTCCCAAACAGAAGCTCAGAACCAGGAAAACTCCTATCACCATGTGTTCCCAATTGTAGGAGGTTCATCACTCGAATTCGAAAACAAAAGGATGAGAAGGAATTACTTCAGAGAGGTGCACACTATAGTCCAAGATGGACCTCCGGTCAAGCCACCTTGGGCGCATGTGCCCATCACCTTCACAGAGGAAGATTTCAAACTAAAAATAGTTGCACACAACGACGCCATGGTCATCAAGACAATTATCGCAGGTTGGGAAATTGGGGAAGTCCTGATAGATAATGGCTGCTCTGCAGACATTCTCTTCGCCAAAACTTTCAGATAAATGAAGATAGACCCGCACTTGTTACAAGAAGCGGATGTTCCGCTTCTGGGCTTCGGGGGGAAACCCGTCAGAGCACTGGGAAAGATCACATTGCCTGTTTCCTTCGGAAACCTTGACAACCCAAGAACGGAATTGATCACATTTGACGTAGTGGAAATGCATTATCCTTACTTGGCCATCTTGGGCAGGGGCTTCATCAACAAGTTCGATGCAGCGGTTCGGCAACTGTTTTTGTGTATGAAAATCCCAGCACTTAAAGGAGTCATCACCGTGTTTGGGGATCAGCAGACAACAAGGGATATTGAAAAAGGCATATCGCCAGGACAAAGAAGCATCCGCCATCTTACCCAAGCTGAAGCTGATGAAGCTGAAGAAAGGGATAGAAGGAAAAAGTTCGTGGAGCCCAAGAGAGACAAGAAAAAAGTTAACATCAGCGCCGACGGCGAAACAAAAAGGATCCCGCTGGACGCACACGTCCCAGATAAAGCTGTAACAATCGGAGCCGAGTTAAGCATAGACGAAGAGCGAGAATTGCTAACATTTCTGGCCAAAAATCAAGATGTGTTCGCATGGTCAGCCCAAGACCTGAAAGGAGTTGATCGAGACATCATCGAACACAGGCTAGAAATGGACAAGAACAACAGGCCCAAAAAGCAGAAGCTCCGCAAAATGTCTAACGAAAAAGCCGAAGCCGTGAAAGCCGAGGTGCAAAGGCTGTTGGACGCCAACGTAATCCGCGAAGCCAAATATTCAACCTGGCTCGCAAACACAGTCCCACTAAAGAAGAAAAATGGAAAGTGGAGAATGTGTATAGACTTCACAGACTTGAACAAAGCCTGCCCAAAAGATGATTACCCGCTAGAAAGAGTTAACAAAATAGTGGATGATGCAGCAAACAGTGAGATGTTATCATTGATCGACATGTTTTCGGGCTACCATCAAGTCAGAATCAGAAAAGAGGACGAGGACAAAACCAGCTTTATCACCCCCTTCGGCATCTTCTGTTTCTTGCAAATGCCTGAGGGGCTCAAGAACGCAAGACCAACATTCACAAGAATGACAGCTTCGGTGTTTCCCGACCAGTTGCAGGAATCTCCTGGCATACGTCGATGACATTGTCGTCAAAAGCAACAGACGTGGCGATCACATCTTTGACCTGGTGGAAACTTTCGCGAACATGAGAGCCGCAAATCTGCGACTGAACCCTGAGAAGTGCGTGTTCGGAGTTCGCCGAGGAAAAGTGCTCGGGTGCCTGGTAGAGACAAAGGGAATACAGGCCAACCCCGACAAAATTCAGGCAATAATAAAAATGGAGGAGCCTAGGTCTCTGAAAGATGTACAGAAACTCACCGGGAGAATTGTGGTGTTAAATAGATTCGTATCCAAGGCTGCGGAGCGAAGCCTCCATTTCTTCCAAGTTCTCAGAAACAACAAGAAGTTTGAATGAGGTCCCGATCAGAGCAAAGCATTTGCGGAGCTCAAAGTCTGTCTCACCAAATTAACCAAGTTGTGCCCCCCGGAGCCAGGCTCCCCCTTGTTACTTTACATCTCGGCTTTGCGAACCGCAGTTTGCGCAGCATTGATACAAGAAAAAGAAATAGAGGGGAAGCCAACTCAGATCCCGGTTTACTTTGTTTCCGAAACACTCACAGGATCAAAGGTGTTCTATTCAGAACTTGAAAAGATCACGTATGTAGTCGTTATGGCAGCACAGAAACTCAGGCATTATTTTGAGTCCCACAGAATTATAGTTGTGACAGATCAGCCTCTGCATGAGCTTTTCAACAATAGAGAAGCTTCGGGGAGAATCTCCAAATGAGCACTTGAGTTATCAGAACATGTAGTCGACTTTGAAAGAAGAAGCGGTATCAAATCTCAAGTCTTGGCAGATTTTGTTGTGGACTGGACTTCCCCGGTTAGCTCAAGCTCCGCAGACATTGATCAACCATGGATTGCATAATGCGACGGGGCTTATTGCCACAAAGGAGCTGGAGCTTCGGCAATCATAACCTCTCCTGCAGGGGTCAAAATGCGATTCGCAGTCAGGTTGGATTTCCCAGAGAATGAGAGAGCGACCAACAATACAACGAAATACGAAGCTTTGTTCCTCGTCCTAAGAAAAATGAAAGCACTAGGACAGCAAAGCTTTATTGTGAGATCAGACTCCAAAGTCATACAAGGCCATGTAGAAAAAGACAGTGAAGCCAGAGAGCCGGAGCTAGTCAAATATCTCGCCGCAGTAAGATCCATGGAAAAACACTTCAAAGGATTCACAGTTGAGCACATCTCAAGAAACTCAAACAATGAGGCGGACGCACTAGCAAAAGCCGCTGCACAAAAACAAGCCTTACCTCCGGATGTTTTTTATGAGATTCTGACCATGCCTGCTGTAAAAGAGCCGAAGGCCAAAACAATCAATGTCATAGAGAAGTACGACTGGAGGGCTCCAATCTTGGCTTTCCTAAGAGGTCACTATGAACCTACCGAGGAAGTTTCCTTAAACCGCATGAGACAAAGAGCCCGAGGCTACGAGATAATTGACGGAGAATTGTACAAATCTGGCATATCAGCCCCAACCCTGAGATGCATCAGCTTCGATGCAGGAAAAGAGCTTTTGAAAGAAATTCATTCGGGTTTTTGCGGTGCTCACATAGGCTCTAGAGCTTTGGCTCAGAAAGCACTAAGGCAAGGTTTTTATTGACCATCCATTATTGATGATGCCCATCACTTGGTAAAAACATGCGAAGCCTGCCAGAAGAATGCAAACAATCAGCGAAGCCCGTCGATGCCTACACAGCTAATACCACCTTCTTGGCCGTTACAAAGATGGGGAAAGGATCTAGTTGGACCCCTACCAGCAACGCAAGGAAACTGTAGATTTGTAGCTGTCGCCGTAGACTATTTCACCAAATAGGTCGAAGCCAAGCCGCTGGCAAGCATCACATCTCGCAACATCCAAAAGTTCTTTTGGCAAAGTATAATTTGCAGATTCGGGGTTCCTAGGGAACTAACTATGGACAATGGAAAACAATTTGATTGCAATGATTTCAGAGAATTCTGCCTCACCATGGGAACCAAGTTAAAATTCGCTTCCGTATACCACCCACAGTCAAACGGGGTAGTAGAAAGAGCAAATGGCCAAATATTCTCCAGCATAAAGAAGTGCTTGTTCAACCAAAGAAAAGGAAAATGGGTAGATGAGCTACCGAAGGTAACTTGGTCTCACAACACCAGTGTCTCAAGAACCACAGGTTTCTCACCTTTTAAGTTGCTATTTGGTTCCGAAGCCATGACACCAGAAGAGATCAAGAACCAAAGCTTGCGAGTATTGAAAGTGCAAGATGTGGGCTTCGAGGAAGCAGAGAAAGATTTGATCGAAGTAGACATACTCCAAGCTGCTGATAACTTACAAAAATATTAACAAGAAACCAAGAAGTGGAGAGACAATAAAGTAGTAAGAAAAGAAATACAGGTGGGGGACTTGGTCATCAAGAAGAAGAAAAATTTTGACAACCCAGGGAAGCTACAAGAACCTTGGGAAGGACCATTCATCGTAACAAAAAGTATTAGGCCGGGATCTTTTCACTTGACAGACCAGTTGGGCAACGCGTTACCACACACCTGGAACATGGATAGCCTCCTCAAATACTACCCGTAAGAACAAGGCAATGTAAAGCTCTAGCTTCGTAAACTTATAAACGGAGCCGGAGCCTAGTTATCCCATGTTTCTTTTCTTCTCTTTGCATTTTTCAGCACTTTACATTTTCGAGATCCGTACTCTTTTCCTTGCATAAAGGGGACTCCAAAATCAGGAGACAAGGTTTTTAATGAGGCGGATCTGTGTATTAAATTTCAGTCTTAATGAAATTACTTTCCCCTTAAGTTCTTGTGTTATTTACTTTCAGCAACTTATTTCCAGTCATTTATTTATCGCAAAAAGGGGGTTTCTGCCCAAAAAGAGCAACGAAAAGCAACAAGCTTACACACGTTGACTCATAAAAATCTTAGCAATCATGCCTAAGTATCAAAAAAGAATCCCACAGGCAACAGGCTAAGTTGTGGGATCTGTTATTTTTTCCAAAAAAGGAGTGCTAAAAAACACGATAGCAATCCTGTGTTCAAAAAAGAACCAAGATTGTTGTTGCTCATTCACAAATAAGAAAGTATGCGAAGCTCAGAGCAAGCTTCGCAAAATTTTGACCTTTTCAGAGGGGCTATCTATACTAAGAAAATGCTAGCCATAGAAAAAGATGCAGATCAGTTGTTTCTTTACCAAGATCGTTTGCGAGCACCAAAAGCAAATCTCCAGTCGAAAAGCAACAAGATTGCTAATATTCGACCATCGGAAAGAAAGTCTGCGAAGCTTGGAACAAGCTTCGCTAGACTTTGAGCTCTTTTAGAAAGCACACCCTTTCTACGAAAAAGATGAAGGCTTTACGAGTAATTCTCCAGGGCTCCGAGAAAAAAGACAAAAAAAGGGGGTGACATTTTCTTCAAAAATAAGTTAGTTTTTCGCTCTTTTTTCCGAAGCTAAAAACAATGAAATCGGCCTTCTCGCACAGAATCAGCTACAAGAAAAAATCATTTTAAAAAAGGGAGGTGACGTTTTCTTCAAAGTAACCCCAAAGAATGAAAAAGAGAATGGCAACAAGGCCAGTAACATTTTACAATTTTAACGCACAACCACAAAGTACTTTCGCCCACAAGTTTACTCGCCTCGCAGGGCGTTACAAAAGCAACAGTTCAGAAAGTTCTTAGGCTTCGCCATCTTTGTCTTCAGCATCCTCATCTTCCGCACCCTTCCGGACACCGGAGCCAGAGCCGCCAGGGACCACGCTCGCAGGAGATCCATCACCTTTGCTATCACTTTCACTCAAGTCCGATCCCGATGCCTCCTTTTCCTTAGCCTACAAAGCAGAAAAATAAGTAATCCAAAAAAACGAAGACAGAAATTTAAGCAAAGGATCAATGATGTAAACATTCACCTCTGCAAGAAGACGGCGCGCCACGGCCTTGGCATGTTCTTGCCCAGACGCTTCCCAGAACAGAGTCAAGAAAAGTTTCTTGATCACCTGAACATTCTTCGAAGCGACCTCACACTCGAGTTCTTCTGCAGTCGGAAACTTGTAGTTCCTAGCTCCCAGGGCCAAAAAGTCTGAACAGCTTGTTTTCTCAAGTAGCCCGAGCAAGGTTTCCACGCACATCGAAGCTGCGTAGTCGCTTGCACCGGTCATCACGCCAGGGAGATGATCAAACTCTTGTTCCATCCAGTCGAATATAGCCTTAGCATCTTTATCACCAGGGAAAGGCAGGGGCTCCGCTCCAAATTCACCAAGAGCAAAAGAGTACTTTTCATACAAAACTTTGAAGTTCTTCTTCAAAACCTCTTCAGCCTCTTCGATAAATTTGCCGCGCCCCTTAACTTCCTTCTTAAGCTCTTCAATTTCAGTTTGTTGAGCTTTTTTCTCCTTTTGCAAAGACTCAATAATACGGCCATCATCTTCGACTATCTTTTTAAACTCCTCAAGCAGGCTGTCACGCTTTTCGGCATCGGCGTTTAGTTTTTCAGCTGCAGTTTGATAGGTCTTGACGTTGTCTTTCAAGATCTCGATGCTTTCATCCCGAATCTTGACAATATTGCCCAGAGCTGTGTTTTATTCTTTCAGCCTGATGATCTCACGGCTCAGCTCGATGCCCTTGGCTTCGGAAGCCTGAAACTTTTTCTCTTGAAGACGGTATTTTTCAAGAAGTTTCTGGCTCGAGATCATCGCTTTATAACAAAGCTCAGCTGACAGGCCAGCCAGGCAGCCAGTTTCCATGTCTTCAACAGACTTCTCATAAGCTACAAAAAAAGAAAATGTATAGCATGACTCAGTTCAATATAAGCGCTCAACCAGCAAAAATGAAGGAACGAAAAACAAAAAGGTAAGGAACTAACCTTTTGGATCAAAAGGCGCCGAAGGTTCAACGGTGGAACTAGTGCCTGGTTGTCTCACAATCAAAGAAGGAGCCGGAGCTCCGGGAATTTCCCCTTCTTCCAGAGCCTGGCCGTCAGGGTCGCCACCTTCCTCCTGCGGGACGTTTGTAGATGTTGCTCCTGCAAGCCGACCAGAATCCCTTAGCTCCCAAAGCACATGAGAATCTATAACTCCACGCTCTTTAAGAAATGGCAAACGAACAGACAACAAAGTTTGTAAACCCCTCATACCAACAGCCTTGTTGTAAGAATAAGTTGAGGGGTCGAAGGAGCTTTTCTCTGCAAGCACCATCTCTAGCGTATGTCCTTCCACGACGCCAGACGAGCTCACTGTCTCCGCCAAGGACTGCATAAACTCAGGCGATGCTCTGGTATCCTCCGGAGCTTCGGGGTGCTCGCAGGGGCGCGAAGGGCTTTTTCCTTTGTCCTGTGTGTTCTCGGCTCCGGGAAGTTTCGCAACCTCACCAACCGGGTCAGTATCGGTCCCCTTGGGGCTAGGCACGACAGCCTTTTCCACCTCTAGCTGGGGGTCGGTTGCGCGATACTTGTTCCTAGTATCTTCGGCCCCCGAGTCAAGAAATTCCAAGGTGTCAGAAGAACCAAGAATATTTACTATGCGGCATTGCTGCTTAGGTTTTGAACCAGCCTTCTTATGATGAAAGCCGGGCTTCGTTAGATTCTCAGCAGAAGAACCTTTATCTTGTGTCACAACTTGTCTCTTCTTGGCACACTCAAGTTGACTGGTCTTTGAAGAAGACAACGGAGCCGCAGGCTTTCGTTGATCAACGGCAACGGCTTCGCCAGACGCCTCTGGCGAAGTCACAGATTTCTTCTTTTTTTCGCGTCAGCTGGGTCAGGCGCGACTTGACTCGGGTCATGCGCATGCTTAGACGAAGCCTTGGGTTTTGCACGGTCCTCCACCTCAATGCCAAGTTCAGAGAAGATGCGATTCATGCGACGGCCTCCAGTAGGTAGCTTTCGCGAAGCCTGGCACTCCGCCTCAGTATAAGGACCAAGCAGGTCCACCACTCGGCGCTCCACTTCACCCACGAACTCATGGGCATTCTTCCCTTCAGGCATTTTCAGCCCGAAGCGCGGGAAGGGAACAGCCTTCATAAACCAATCAACGGTGAGCCACTTGATCTCTTTAGGACTCCAACCAGAAGAAAGAGGCCAAATATTGGCAGCAACAAATTCTTCTGCAGCATCTCGCCCCGCGAGAAATTGCGAAGCCAAGAGAAAGGCTTTTTCGCAGTCCTTAAAGCCTCTGGTCTTCGCGAAGTCAGGACTTGTTATATAGCTCAAGGGGGTCATGCTTGTAATGCTGAAAGGATAGTAGGCAACGCCATCGGAGCCGCGGGGCATGTCGACTTTCACATAAAACCAGTAGTTGAGCCAGTCATCATCCCACTTGTTCTTATGAGCAGGGCTGAGCTCCACTCTCTCTATATCTTTCTTCATATTCCTCCTTCGAGTTGTAAAAGTAATGCACCCAAAATGGTTCTCATAAACAGCAGGATCACCATCCACCCGGAAGTTCTGCTTTTGGATATGGAGTTCGTAGAACTGAACAAAAGCTTCGGTATCTACCCGGCCGTCGCAAGAGCACACGGCAAAAAAGAACTTGGACAATTGCACAAACGTGTTCGGTGTCAGTTGATGCAACTTCACGCTGTAGCGATCAAGGATCTCTGGCAGGCGTCGGGAGCAGGGAAACCTTAAGCCGGCGTTGAAGAAATCACGGAAAACCACAGCTTCGCCAGCTTTAGGCTCCGGAGTGGTCTCACCCTCTGGATAACGGGCGACACCTTCGGGAAAAAAACCTTTCTCCTCATAATATTTGATCAGGTTCTCAGACACAAGCGAAGGTCCAAGAACGTACGATGGAACTTTAGGCTCCCTCCCAGCCATCAGCTCCGATGGCGAAGCTTCCACTCTGGAAATCTCTTCACCAAGATCAATTTCCTTCCCTTGGCCGATGGTGACGGCTCGTAATCAACTATATCTCCAACCGGCTCTTCTGGGGCTTCGGCTGGCGCAACTGAAGCAGTGATTTCTTCTTCAGTCATTAGCCGCGTGGTTTGTTTTGTACGAGCCACGACGAGTGAACAAGGTTTGAGCTCCGCTATGGAAGCACGCGACGAAGCTCAAGCGAAATCAAGCAGATGGCACGAATCCTAAAGCAGCAGAAATTGGGAGGCTTGGGGGTTCTCAGCTTCGGCACAAGTAAGAAAACTAGGGGCCCCCGACCCCCCTTATATAGCCCGAGGAGAGAGAAGGGGTGCAACAGCCTCGAAATACGAACGGACACCTCGGGAAGGAGCGGTTTTGTTGTAGTCTTCAGGGAAAAGAAAGTCACGTGAAGCCGGAAAAGCACTTAAAACCAGCAAACTCCCCGGAGCCGACGGTGACATTTTCTTCATCAAATCGCGAAACAGAGTCGAGGAGAAGGTTAAGTCTCGTTGTTTAAACACTTATTCTCGAGGGGCTACTGTTGGGGCTATAGAAAACCTCACCTATAGGCACTGGGGGTTTGCCAAGGCTAAATAAACAATTGAGCTTCGGATCCTTTCTAGGAAAAGCAAGAGCCACGGGCTTCGCTAGGTTTTTTCTTGAAACCAAGAGATTGTCTTGCACGCAAAAGCACAAAGAACCGACTGAAGACGGCGGAACCCAGGTCTCCAGCGCGGTTGATCCACTCCACGAATGTCTAAAAAGGTTTCTCTTTCAGGGACGGTTAGAGAGTCTAGGCTCCGCCATCTTTTTCATCCATCGACTAATTACGGGATTCAACACTATTACGAGATGTGTTTCTGCAGGAAGCAACCCGGAACTCCCCTTCAAAGGTGATAAATGGCGAAGGACCTAGCTTCAACTTGGAGCCGAGCCAGTCCGCCGCCCCCGCCCTCCTCCCCCCCCCCCCCCCCCCCCGCTTGGAAGGCCCCGAAGCCCCGAGGCTGCAGCAAGAACGAGGCATCGAGGGGAGCAAGAAGACGAAGCCCAAGGCTTCGCAAAGATTCAAGAGCGAAGACTTGGTCAAAAGCTGGTCCAACACGGAACTACCTCTGGTCTTCGCGCCGCATTTTCCGCTCCGCTGTCTCCGGCGCGATTTGCTCTCCGCAAACTCCGGCGTCAATTCTGCAACATGTGTAAAAAACCAAGTTTGCCCTCGGATGATTCTTGTCAGATGTTAGGGTTTCGAGGGCACACTTGGAATGTAAATTTAATCTTTTGACACTATAAAAGGAGGCCCTCTCCTCATTGTAAAGGGGTCGCCATTTTGGAAAGTTGAGTGTGTAATGTGTAGAGGCAAGCTGGTCATTTAAGGCAATTGAATTGAACGTGTTAATTGTGAATTGTTCATTAAATTCCCTTTTCTCTGTTTGGGGGTTTTGTGTCCCCAACACACTACAGCACTTTTTTGTATTCCCTCTTTGCCCCTCACCCTTGCGTCTATAAAAGGGGGAGGAGTGCAACTGGACGAAGGAGGATCGATCGCATAGTTTGTAATCCCTACTACAGACATCCCTAGCATAAGAACACGACTACTCGGAACTGGACGTAGGGTATTACTCTCCGAAGGCCCGAACTAGTATAAACACTCGTGTCTCTCGTGCTAACCATCCGGGTCCGACACACGATCCGTTACAAATTTACTGCCGGCAGTAGAGAACCCCGACACCTGTGTTGTTTGATGATTGATAGAGCTGTTGTGTTACAAGAGCTCGGAGGTTCCAAGATTTTTTCGGAGGTTCCGGATTTTTCCCGGAAGTTCTGAGGCCTGGTCACAATCAGCTCCCTGGTTGATTTTAAACTGTCATATCCATCACGTATACATGTTTCACTGTTCTTTGCACCCCACGATGAACTGAATACAATGCAGTTGTTTCACATTCTCATAATGTATGCCTACATGTCTTGGAAGATATTTTCACTCTATTCTAAATGAGAAAGGCATACATTAAGAAGGAGCCTTGTATTCATGTCATCAAAATCTCAATCTTTATACTTAATTGTATGCTTTAATTAGGTTGTCAACATTTACCAAAAAGGGGGAGATTGTAAGTGCAATCAAACCCTAAGTAGATTTTGGTGATGTTGACCACCCAATTAAAGGTCTAATAAGCCTCTAAGTGTATGTTTCAGGTTAATGATTTATATAGGGTGCAAAGGAACAAAAGGAGACCCCTAATTCAAAAAGGAAGGCTTGCCCTTGTCCAAGGATGCTAGTTTAATTTATTTTTATTTGGAAATTGAGTATAGGACAAGCCATACTATCAAGAGGGATACTAATAGTGGCTTTGGGATAGAACCAAGTGCATTAAGTTCTTTACAAACCAACAAAACATCCCAGCCACATATGTCCTATCAGCCGCAGCTCTGTTTTCTCTGTCCCCGGAACCTTCGCGTTTTTCCCGGAAGTTTCGGACTGCATTGTGTCTGCTAGCTGAAGACTCCCAGACCTCGGAAGTTCTGGGATTTATCCGGAGGTTCCGGGTTTTCGAAAAGAGCCGTTGCAGATCGAGATCTGAGGGTATTTATACCCCTTTGACCCCCAACGGTCCTCTTCTTCTTCCCTACGCCGAAACAGTAGCATTTGCCCCTTTCTCACTCATAGCATTCACTCCCACCTACTTGAATCCAAAATTCATTCTTAGCATTCAAGTCTTGGATGATTCCTTGTGAGAAGAAGCAAATCCTTTCACTCTCTTGAAGTTCTAGTGCACTTGGTGAAACCCTAGCTTACTTGGTGGATCTATTACTCTTGGAGTTTTACTCCTAGATGGCTAGAGGTTACTTGGGAGCTTCCTAGCTTTGTGTGACTACCCCAAGTGGTTTGTATTACCCTTTGTGACTAGTGGAGCACTCCATCTATTACCTTGGTGATAGGTGTGAGAGAGGAGTGGATCTAGAGAGATCCCAAAGCCTTTGTGGCTTACCTCAACAACGTGGATGTAGGCTAACTTTTGTGGTGAGCTGAACCACGGGTTAAATCTGTCTCTTGTGCTTTACATCCTTTACTTATATATCTTGCTTGTTCTTGTTTGCTCTCAACTAGATCTTTTAGGGTTTGCTCTAGATCTATAAGTTCTCCTTGCTCTAAGATTATTTAGTAGCTTATGCTTCAAAATCATAGCTTCAAATATCTGTCTCTTGCTTGTGAAATCAGCTCTTAGCTATCTAACTCGTGCAGGTTTGAAAAATCAGAAGCTCCGGGAAAATTCACTGTCTGTGCATTTTCCCGGAGGTTCCGGATTTTTCCCGGAGGTTCCGAACATTGACAGAAAGTTGGCAGAAAAGTATGAATTTGTTTTGTAGATCTATTCACCCCCCTCTAGGCCACTTGCATTGATCCTTTCACGGAGAACCGCCGGCGGACGGGATCCGCACCGGAGAGGAAGGGCCGGACCTGGGACGCGCGCCGGCGGCCCCAAGGCGCGACCTTGCCTGGGAGGTGGTGGCAGTTTGGGCACAGGAGGGGGAGGCGGGAGGGGAGGGGGAGAAAGGTGGGAAAGAGGGCGCGGAGGAGTCAGTTGTGCGACTCCTTCGCGGGCCGCTGCCGCCGACGGTGGGAGTGGCGGCGGCGGCCAACGAGACCCGCGGCGGCGCGGGGGAGGAGCCCCCGAGTCGCCACGCGAGGGCCGGACCAGGCGCGGAAACTAAGAATGAAACGGGAGCGGAGACGACAGCGGGCTAGGCTCCTGCCTCTTGGACTGCCGTCTCTTGATGTGCCCAACTGAGTTATTGGAGTCTTTTCAGCTACCGTGGAGTGAAGTCGTGAGCTGTTATGCTGAGCTAAATGCTTATGTGGATCTACGAGGATTGAGAAAATTCTTGTAATGGGATGCTCTTATATAAATATATATAAATAGATGATGATGAGCTGGGCAAACAAGTTGATTCGCAAACTATCGATATATCTTTTTATTCCAGTCTGCAAGAGTTTTGCAAACGACCAATTCACTATCATTTTCTGAGTTCAAACCTCCATGTTGACGTTATCACCAAGTTACTGTGAATATGGCAAAAGCATGTCATATCAAAACAGCAAAATGAGTTATTAATTCTAAATTGAAGGTTGGTGTCTTTGTGAGCTCTATATATAATAATCTAATGAGCAGTGTGGTACGTGGCTTGGCGCACAACGGGGAAGTACGTCGTGCGGCGTTTGAAAGGCGTAGGTGAATATCACTGATTCTACGGTGACCCCTTTGGCTTGACGCACAATGATGAAATTAAGCTCACCGTCTAGCTCGCGTAGCTCTGCTAATGCCCGACGGTATCTCCCTTCATTTCAAATTACTATTTGCTTCATTTTTTTACCCCATTTTTTGCTCATCTTATTGAAAAATTGTGCAAAATATCACATCTTTTGTTGCGCCTTGATCTATTAATAAAAGTACTTTAAGAATGATTTAAATTTAACTATATTTGTATAATTTTTGAATAATACGAGCGGACAAATTTAGGGTCAAAATATAATCAAACAAACTATAATTTGAAACGGAGAAAGTACTAAATAGTAGTATTGTCTACCTAACACATCTCTTCATGTATAGGTAACAAACTAACAGTTCTGTAAACGATCTGGCTACCTGCTCTGCTCGCTAACCTTGTTGGGCCGTGTTTCCAAAAAGACCTTGTTCGGCCGAAGTCTAGTTGGATCATAGTGCGTGGCTTGGCCCAAAGTTGTGTACCGACCGACTGGCTCCTTCAGCCTCGTCAAAGCCTCAACACGGCCGAAACCCAAAGTTAGCTAGCAAGTTAACATTCTGTCATTTCTGTGTGCACCTTCCCATCTGCACAGAAATCTATACATGTTCCAGAATGTAAGAGTGTGTTTAGATCCAGATGAATTGGCTGAATTGAGGTAAATGTAGATGAATAGTGAGAGGTGATGTGATAGATGATGAGATGTTTTTTGCAAACTTTTTGGGATCTAAACACACCCTAAGATGTAAGCCGTGTTTAGTTGGGTGAAAATTATTGACGAAATTATTGAGATTCTCTTTCAAAGTCTATTAGAATTATTAAACGTAAGCTAATTACAAAATCAATTACATGAATGGATTGAAAATCGCGAGACGAATCTATTAAGTCTAATTAATTTGTCATTAGAGAGTTGTTACTGTAGTGCAACGAATGAGGTCGGTCATATCTGCACCTCAAGCCTTAACCTCACCTCTATCTCCCATGCCTTGCGTCGTCGACCCCACATGGAGCATGCCACCACCGTGTCCCTGCAGCCTGCCTCACCGGCGCAGCCGCCCCGCCCCGCCCACCCCACCCCAACTCCACCACTGACCGGCCATGTCCTGCCGCTATGGCTCCCCATACCGTCATTGCCCTTCTCGTGAGCTCACTTGGCGCCAGAGAGAGAAGATTGAGAAAATGTTGAGTCAACTTTTTTAAAAATATGTTGGCGCAAATTTTTTCGATAAAACTTTTTCTAAAGAAATGTTTCGCTCAACATTTTTCAAAAAAATGTTGATTCAATTTTTTTAGAAGAATATCCATTCAACTTTATTTAAGAAAAATTGACCCAACCTTTTTAGTAAATGTTGACAATATAATTATTGTGCCAGAGTTGGTTACAAGTTTCAACCTCTATCATCTTCCACGAGATGGATGGGAGCACGCATCCACCGGGCCTGCGGAATCTGCAAGTACTAGACCAAAGAATTATGTTCTCTTTCATGCCTCGAATGGTATTGAACTCTTTGTATGCTTTTGATATAGGAGTCCAAGACCGAACTATCTTTTGGAATGGAGTCCTAGACTGAACTATCCAAACTTGAAACTACATTGATCCATGCCTTGGAATGTATATATGCTTAGTGGGGAAAGTTTCAGTCATATCATTCATAACTTGAAACTTGAAAGTTCAAAGAGATTAAACACTTTAAGTAGGAGCTTAAACTTGCCTAACCCGTCCTACATGCAGCGACGCTGCGACGGTACGGTCGACCGACAATTTTACAAGTCAACATGCTGCCCACGACGACACAAATAAGACACACCTGCAAGCTGGAACAATATATTGGCAGGAGATTTATATGTCTCGGTTGAACCAGCCAAGAATATATGTAATCTGAATAATGGGGCATATTTCATCAGATTATACAATAATATATCACTGCCGATCGAGACCTGTTCATGTACATGGAGATTGGAGAAGTTGCCAATTGGTGCATACAGCTCGGAAGCTTCTTCCCTCCGTCGTTGTGAATTATACGACTTTGTTAATTCGCGCGATCACTAGTACGTACACGGCGTACGTCTCCCTTCGTTGACAGCTACACGGTGCAACGTTGTGCCGAGCACTAACCATGTCAAGAACCAGAGACAGCTACCGGAGCAATGCAAGCTCTGCTGCGTGTTTCAGACCAACAACCTACTAATCACACATCACAAGCTGGCAGCACTACGTGCTTGCAAACCTACCTACAGTTGATTGCATACAAAAACAATAATTTCCTTTCACCCTGACATGCGTACCAAAAACTCTCTGTTGACTGGAAACCATTAGGACGACAGACATATTACTAGTATATAAGCAGGTGTATGCCTCTGTGTTTGTCATCAAGCATACAAGCAGCCATTCAAGGGTTTGTTTAGGAACATTTCCAAGTAGTAGAGGAGCACACGCTTGCATTGCATTGTCTTTCGGCAGGAAGAAGAAGAAGAAGATGGAGGGCTCGAGGGCTCTCCTCCTGGTCGCGGTCGCCGCGGCGGTGGCCGGCCTCGCCGCCGCCAACTTCCGGGACGACTGCGACATCCCCTGGGAGCCCCAGAACGCGTGGTTCTCCAACGACGGCAACAGCCTCTCCATGAAGCTTGTCAGCAAATCCTCAGGTACGACGTACGGTGCTGAATTGAATCCGATCGATGATGGCCTTATGCTATCTATCGGTTCTTGATTTTATATCACTTGTTGAATTCTGATCGATGACTCTTATGCTACGGCCGGCCGGCCCTGCAGGCTGCATGCTCCGGACGAAGAAGCAGTTCATCTATGGGACCGTGTCAACCCTCATCAAGCTCGTCCCTGGCGACTCGGCCGGCACTGTCACCACATACTACGTGCGTTGCTCTAATTAATCCCTAGCTATAGTCTGCCTGCCTGCTTCATCTCCTGCTGATACCGAAGCATCAATGACGACATGATCTGCATTGTTCCTTCAATTCAGGCATCCTCCAACGCATCCTCCGTCGGCGACAAGCACGACGAGATCGACTTCGAGTTCCTGGGCAACCAGACCGGCCAGCCCTACACCATCCACACCAACATCTACGCCGACGGCGTCGGCAAGAAGGAGATGCAGTTCAAGCCCTGGTTCGACCCCACCACCGGCTACCACAACTACACCATCTCATGGAGCCCCTGCATGATCGTGTAAGCAAATCCTAGAGTCCTAGACATCGGCGGCTGCGGCGGCAACGACGACGAGGAGCAGAAACTTGAAATCCATTCCATTGATATTTGCAGGTGGTACGTGGACAGCGTCCCCATCCGGGTGTTCCGCAACTACCAATCGACCCACGGCGTGGCGTTCCCGACGAGCCGTCCGATGTTCGCCTACTCCAGCATCTGGGCGGCGGAGGATTGGGCCACGCAGGGCGGCCGCGTCAAGACCGACTGGTCCAAGGCGCCCTTCGTCGCCAACTACGACAACATCCACCTCAACATCTGCGAGTGCGGGTACGGCGGCTGCGCCACCGGATGCCCGGCGTACACCGGGGCGTGCGAGCTCAGCTTCGCGGAGCAGGGGCAGATGCAGTGGGTGCAGGGCAACTACAGGATCTACAACTACTGCGCTGACCCCAAGCAGTGGATCAACGGCAAGCAGCCGGTCGAGTGCGGCCTGCGCCAGTAGCCCAGTACTGATCGACTCGCTACGTACGATCTCCTGTCATGACAGGATCGGAGGAAGGGCCAAATGCATGGTTTATTTCAATATGGCCTGCTACTATTTTTACTTATTTTCTTAAAGACGAGATGGATTGAGACTTCATTTGATGATTCTTATATTTTTTTCTGTTCACGGTCCTCTATATTTTTTCTTTGAAAACGAATATTTATGTATACTTGTATATTTGGCATACTCCCATCAAATATATGAATATACTTAGTTGATTCAATCATTCACTACGGGAAACCTATGAATACCGAGTGCTTTTCGGTTTGCCGAGTGCCATATATTGACCTGCCGCTGTCTCTTTGCTTCCTTCTTAATCAACCCTCCAGTAATACATTCCCATTCCTTCCGATCGCTTGCTAGAGCTCCCTGCTTCCAAGTCTGGGATCCGTCCATGTCATTTTTCCCAAGTGTTTCTCTTCTTTAGTGGCTGCTCTGATAGGGTTGATGGCTGGATCGGTAGCATACAAATTGTTGTGCATGTTGACCGTCAAAATCTACTTGCTACTCTGCTAGTCAACTCACTGATCAAAATGTGTTTGTATGTACTGAGTTCACAGCTCTCTTTTACCATCACTGCGATTGAGTTAAAAATCAGTTTGTCTAAGCATCTTCAGCAGTTTGCCAAATTGAGTTGTCATCTTTGATTTTTGGCAAAAACGTTAAAAATACTCCTCTAATAATTTAGCAAAAGACTTGGTAATTTTTGGCAACTTGGGAAAAACCAGCCTCCAGCGCGACGCGCGCGGCGCGCACTTGGCATCATCGTTTCTAGACATGTATGAGGGTGAAAAAAGAAATAAATAATAGAGAAAGGTTCTTGATGTAAGTTTTCAAGAGGTGGAAGGGCATAAATATAATTTTGTTTCTCTCTCAGGGTTCTGATATAAGTTAGATCTGGATTTGGCAAGTGAATTATACCAAACTGTTGGACATGAGCTTTTTTTTACTTGGCATATCTTTTTAAAAGTTGGCAAAACACATGATTTGCCAAGTAAAATTTAGCAAACGCTTGGAGATGCTCTAAGCATGCATTCTCATAAAAATTAACAGATAATCAAGTCTCAAATCGACCTATTTTGATGAACTACTTGTGCCCAAGGCATGTACAAAAAGTGCTCACCAATTGTGATATTACAAGAACCGATATAAATGCTAAATGAATGATTGGTATAGTAAACAGAATATTGATCAATGCCATATAATCCTTGATGCATTTGTGCGCGAGTGATATTGCAGTAGTAAATAGTACTAAAGCCAATACCTTTTCATTATGTTGTTGACTAGCAATGTCTCATTTAAATATTATCTTCTTGAGTGCTACTAGACACATTGAACCAATGGGTATGGAAGATGACACCTTGTTTAGTTCCTGGAAAACACTGTTCATAGTGTCACGTCGAGTGTTTGGATGCTAATTAGGAGGACTAAACATGATCTAATTATAAAACTAATTACACAGATGGACTGTAATTCAGACTAATCTATTAAGCCTAATTAATTCATCATTATTAGCACATGTTTACTATATATAGCACCACATTATCTAATTATGGCCTAATCTACCGGGGTTATGGAATAGATTTTGTCATTAATCTACATTTGATACTCTTAATTAGTGTCCAAATATTCCATGTGACAGCTGAAAAAACTTTGGAGGATCAGTAACTAAAGAAGGCTATGAAGAATAATTTGATAGCAAGTGCTCTCTTGGCAATAGAATTTTATCTGTTCTAGTATATTACTTATTGTTTCAATAAGAAGTGAGTAGCAATCATTATGTGATATTTCACTAAGTGCACTAGTAACAATCATTTGATGAATTCTCTTTGCATGGTCCAGTTCCAGTTTAACACTACTATGTGAAAGGTTGTAAATGCAAGCATATGATGTATTTATACATGGACTATGTGGTTGAGATAAATATGTTTGTTATACTGTTTACAAAATCTACTTATCCTTCCAACGTTGGAACATGACGTAGAGGCATCGGTCAAATGATCTTTTTTTTTGATATACTGGATAGTTTCAAAAACATTATTGCACATGGGCTCCGACCGTGTAGCGGATGGTGTGTTCATCATCCGATGGCTTTAGATCTGAATTTTCTGAGATTCAATTTGAGCTCTAACCTAAAAAAAAATTCCAATTTGTTGCTCTCTTGAAGTTTGTTGTGAACGGTTATTCCCACTGACTCACTATGATGTCCATAGTCAAACCGGTTTTCCTTCATGAACATGGTGTACAAGATGAGAATTTAATGGGTGTATGCCTGTCGAATGCAATCTGCACTCTATATTCAGGGTATTTGAGTGTCTGTTTTTTTTCTCCTTAGCCAAACAACAAAACTTACTGATAAAAATATGGGCTCTTTTACGGTGGACTATACCACCAGGTGGTGGTATGCACTATATAGCTATTTTTGAAGGGTAAATAGGTAATTTTTGAATTTTTAAATAAATTTGGCAACTTCAGACCGAGAAAAAAAAACTTTTATGCCACCAAGAAAAATTTGAAATGATTTTTTTTAAAAAAAATCATTTTTAAATTTGAAATGAAATTTTTTTTTTGAAATTTGAAATTTTTTGACCATACCAGGGAAATGAAAAAAAATAAAATATTTCGTTTATGCCACCAAGAAAAGTTTGAAAAAAAATTGTTTTTAAAATTTGGAAATGAAATTTTTTGTTTTGGAATTTGAAAAAAATGGCCATGTCACCAGAGGGAAATGAAAAAAATTATATATTTCGTTTATGTCATCCAGAAAAAACTTCCAATAATACTCCTATACTACATATGTATACCACCTTATACCACAGGTGCAAGTTATGGTGGTATACAATTAATCTTAACCTTTGGATGCTTTCATACTAGTCTTTTTGAAACAATGGTATAGGGTGGTACGATCCACCGTAAAAGAGCCTTATACCTCTACATCCTTGTGCACAACAAATTAAGTGTTAAATGTGGAACATGTTTACAATAAATAATACAATATTTTCAAACATGGCCTTATCAATTTTGAAAATATTTTTTGGAAATGAAAATCTATTTCTAGAAAATAAAGAAATGTTCTTTGCAACACAACCTGGTGGCCTCAATGGTGGAACCCGACACCAAATCTTATACAGTGGCTAGGGGTGGGCATTTTTTTACCGAAAACCGGAAACCGAACCGAACCGAAACCGAACCGAAATGTCGTTTTTTCGGTTGTTCGGTTCGGCTTCAGTTTTTCATTTACTAAAGTTCGGTGTTCGGTTATATTTTCGGTTTTAGCACTAAACCGAACCGAAGAACCGAACCAACCGAATTTAGAAATGAACCAACTCCAGTCCCAACAATAGGCCGCAAGCCCACCAGCCACGAGGCCCATATTTCACAAAGCCCACCTATCCTGCTATCCACCATGCCACTGGCCTATCAGGCACGTACTCAGGTAGCAGGGGAAGTGGGGATCGAAACCAACCCTACGACCTAACCTCGTGCGAGCGGCGGCGCGTGACGGCTACCCTCCCTACGACGCGAGGCACGAGCGGCGGCGGCGACGGCTCCACGCGACGCGAGGAACGAACGGCGGCGGCGACGGATACCCTCCACGCGAGCAGCGGCGACGGTCACGGCTCCACTCCACGCGATGCGAGCGACGTCGGCGGCGGCGGCCACGGACCTCCGCGAGCAGCGCGGCTCCCTCCACGCCTCCACGACGCCGCAGCCTAGCGGCAAACGCAGCGCAGGCACGCACACGGTGCACCTGCTCAATTTCTCCTCTTCCTGTTGTTGTTCACTTGCTCAATTTCTCCTCTTCTTTGATTCTTTCTGGTGTTCGGTGATGTTCGGTTTTACCGAAAACCGAACCGAAAAAACCGTAGCCGAATACGTCGGTTTTTGTTTCTTTGTAAAACCGATCGGTTGTTGGTTCGTCAAGAACCGAAATTTTTACGAACCGAAAAACCGAACCGAATTATCGGTTAAAACCGAATGCCCAGTCCTAACAGTGGCATCCAGGTGGCCAAGAAAAAGATAACATCATCTTTCAGGTTCTGGGAGAGGTAAGAACAAGAGAACATCATCTTCATGTCTTTGAAATTGTTTATTCTCATATCATGCATATCACTCGACAGTGGGTCTAGAGGGGCTGGAGCCCCTCCTACTGCTGGCAATGCTATGAAAGCTCCCCCAATCCTCCCCTACAAAATTGAGAAGGAAGAAGAGGGAAAGAAAGAGAAAGGAGGAGGAAGAAGAACAAGCCCCCCCCTAAATCCCAATCGTAGCTTCACCACTGACTGAGCACACACGAGTTTTGTGACTCACAAGTCAAAAAAGACCTCTTCAATTCAAAAAAAAAATCGACACACACGGTATTGTATTAAGAAGAAGACCTTCTCACACAGGTCGAGAAAATCTCCGAACCCCTGCCCCACCCATACACAGCGGCACCGCAGCACACGTGAGATAAGGCTGGTCTTAGACCTGTGCTTTGTCATGGGACAGACGAGGAGATTTTTTTACAACAGCAGACAACTGAGAGGACCATCTGGCCGCTCAACCACCGCACACATGTGCGTCTGCTGGGGAAATAAATTCCCCCGTGAGAGACGCAAATTCGATTCCCGTAGGAATCGAACCTGCGCCGGCTAGCCCGCACACCGACGGGGCTAGCCACCCGAGCTTCACTCGGTTCTCAGACCTCTTCAATTCAAATTAAAATAATCATAAACTTAATAAAGCCATTATAAATAAAACACACATAGACCTCCGGAGACGTGTGCTTCTGTTAGATGCATATGAGTCATGGTTTGAAAACCTCAATTTAAAACCATGCAAGCTACTATAAAAAATAATAAATTATGGGTATTGTCATGTTTGCAGTCATCAGTCTTTCTTTCCACGAGCCCAAACTGATGTAGGATAACTGTGGTCCAAAGGAGTGAATGCCTACAAATCTCCCTCCGTTTCAAATTATTTGTTATTTTGACTTTTTTTAGATAAATTTTTTAATGTATCTAGATATAAAATAACAAAAGGAAATATATCTAGAAAACCCAAAACGACAAGTATTTTGGGACGGAGTGAGTACTTTAGATGTGTCATGGGCACTGTTACGAATCTCATTATTGTTATATCTAATTATTGTTGTAGGTGACATCTCTCCAATGCAGTTTAAATACTAATAAAGTCAAGCATGTCACAGTTAAAAACAACAAAACCATTGTTATACTTATAGATTCATGTTCTTCCAAGCATGTGCTACCGATGAACATAAGAGGTATGATTTAAAAATATCTCTACATTAGTTTAAAATAGACCTTCCCGAAATAGAACCCCACCCGGCCCGACACTCACTTAGACTAGGCGTGATAGGGATTTTTATGGGCCGAAAAAATGGATAGTCTCGAACTTTATCCAAATATTAAAATGAATTAAAATTACACTAGAAATTGATGGGTGGCCCGGTTTGAACTTGAGCTTGGTGGAATTGGGCCATTTTTTTTAGCCTAGTGGAGTGAATGGGTGGGTTTGGACTGAGATTTTAGCCCGAAAGAACCTGATTTTTTTTACCGACCCAGCCTGACACGAGATTTAATTTACTGGATCTAGTTTTAAATAGTCCTATAAAATCATGTAAATCGTAGGGAAAAATTCAAATTACTACCCTTAAGTATAGCGAAAGTCTAGATAACCTCCTAAACTATGCTTTTGTTCAATTTACCTCGTAAAGTTGGCTATTTGGTTCAACTTACCCCATAATGCAATTTGTCATTTTTGTTTCTCCATACACAAGTTGAATTTTTATTTGAGACTTTGCAAGATAGTAGTGGATATCATAACCTATATTAGACAAATATTTTATAATTTTTTCATTATTCATTTTTATATAATTTTGTATCTCAAGGACAAATTTTATTATTAAACATTCTACCACTGGTGGAAAAAAGGGCCTTCGGTCCCGGTTGGTAAGAACAATAGCTCTCTAAATACCTCTAGAGACTAATTCATAGAGACAAAAGGCCCCCCCTTTCTTACCGGGTGCCCAACCAGGACTAAAGGGGGGCATTTAGTCCCGGTTGGTATTACCAACCGGGACTAAAGGGGGAGCACGCGCCAGCTTCAGAAAAAAAATTGAAAATCACTGGGAGGCCCTCACACACGCGCACGTCGCAAGTCACAAGTCACAAGTCACGCGATTTTTTCACGCGAAATATACGCGTGCGCGGTGCGGGGATTCGAACTCGTGACCTGTAGCCTCGCGTGTAGCTTCCTTACCATCTCACCTATACAGCACATGTGATTGAGTAGAGAATGCAATCCTCTTATAGTAACTCGTGGGAGACCCTTTTGTCAGTGTTTTGGCCACTGAGCCTACCAAGGGGGTACCCGAGGTAGTAGATTGTGCGGTGGAGGATCGCCAGACCTGGAACTCGAAGGTACGCGCGAGGACACGGGACACAGATTTGTACAGGTTCGAGCCGCCGGAGTAGCGGACCCTATGTCCTGTTTGGAGTATCATGTATGGCGCCCTGCGCTTGGGTGTTCCTCGGAGGGGTTGGGGGATTCACCTTGAGGTGTTGGCCTGTCCTCCTAGGTACCCGGCCCTCCTTTATATAGTCTAGGGGGCGGGTTCCTAGTCGGTTACAAGTTAGGAGTCCTAGTAGAATTACATGGTATGAGTCCTAATAGGATTATAAGGATCTATGGTATGAGTTCGTATTCTTCCTTGTATAGGTACCCAGGGGTATATGGTCGACAAGCCCCCGAGCACTTTATAGTCTTGAGCAGCGAATTCGAGTAGTCTTGAAGCTTTGTCGAGTAGTTTCTGATCATCTCGAGTACGGTTAGCCGAATTCTTCAATAGTACTTGAATTTCTGAAAGAGTGGAATGTGCTCTTAGTTCATCTATGAGTACTTTTGAATCATCCCGAAGTAGTTCCCAGGCGTCCCCGAGTTCTAACCCAAGAAGTCTCCAAAAAATACCCATCTTGTCTTGAAGTCTTGATCTATATGTAGGTGCGATTTGCAAAAATCGCACTCCATATGGAGTGTAGCCCCCGAGCCTGAGTTTGAATCGAAGAATCAAGCTGAGGGTCAATCTAGAATCTGCATCTTCCGTCTTGAAAAAAGAGGTTGATGGTAGTAGCATAGTAGCTCCCGAGCCTTGAAGTGATTAGATGATCAATCCAAGGGTCTTCAGTTCGCAAAGTCATCATCCGAGTACTCTTGTAGCGTCCAGTCCCCGAGATTACGAACCAAGTGAGCTATATGAGCCACGTCGAGTAGTAATTGGAGTTGAGCCCCCGAGCTGAAGAACGAACGGAGTATGCTGAAGTTGTCTCTGAGTAGTAATTTGGCGTGAAGTCATTATACTTGAGAAGTAGCATAGACTACTCGAGTCGTCTTCGAGTGGTAATGTTGCCGTCAGAGCGGACTTTAGATACGACCGGGGTCAACTTTATGCCGTCAGAGCGGACTTTAGATACGACCGAAGTCGAATTTTAGATTGCCGCACGGAGCGGACTTTAGAATGCGACTAGAGTAGTCGACTTTATGATGCGACTAAAGTAGTCGACTTAGAGATGCGACTTGAGTAAGTCGACTTTGTGCTATGCGGAGCAGACTTTAGAATGCGACTTGAGTAAGTCGACTTTATGCCGCACGGAGCGGACTTTAGAATGCGACTTGAGTAAGTCGACTTTATGCCGCGCGGAGCGGACTTTGAAATGCGACTGAAGTCGACTTTGTGCTGCGCGGAGCAGACTTTAGAATGCGACTTGAGTAAGTCAATTTTGTGCCGCGTGGAGCGGACTTTGGAATGCGACTTGAGTAAGTCGACTTTATGCCGCGCGGAGCGGACTTTGAAATGCGACCGAAGTCGACTTTGTGCTGCGCGGAGCAGACTTTAGAATGCGACTTGAGTAAGTCGACTTTGTGCCGCGCGGAGCGGACTTTGGAATGCGACTTGAGTAAGTTGACTTTATGCCGCGCGGAGCGGACTTTGAAATGCGACCGAAGTCGACTTTGTGCTGCGCGGAGCAGACTTTAGAATGCGACTTGAGTAAGTCGACTTTGTGCTGCGACTTGAGTAAGTCGACTTTGTGTTGCGCGGAGCAGACTTTAGAATGCGACTTGAGTAAGTCGACTTTATGCCGCGCAGAGCGGACTTTGAGTATTTCGAGCCAAGAATGAAACCCGAAATAAAAAGCTGAAAAGCCAAAAAAGTACGTTCTGGAAGGCAAAATCCGGTGAGAAGCGTACACCAATAAGTAATTCTTGGCGTGTTGTCCTGCATGCGCAAAGCAAGCCAAAGAAAAAGAAAAAAGTAATCATTTAAAATAAATGACTTACTGATACCGCAGGAGCGGTCTGGAGATGCGACCGAAATCCGCTTGTACCGCTGGAGCGGGTTTTGAATGAACCCGTAGACGAGTGTTGACGAAGTCGACTAGTCAGAGGCGGGTCTGACTAGTTGTGGGGGTGTAGAAGTCGTTCTCGACTAGTTTTCTAGTAGAGACTAGCCGAGAAGAGTAGCCGAAGTAGTCCACGATGAGTTGGTGTGACCACAAGATGATGTCGAGGCGGTGCACAGCGTAGTCGAAGTAGAACCGGTGCACGGCGTAGTCGAAGTAGAACCGATGCAGCCACGAGACGAGGTGACCGGGCGCACGGCGAGAGCCAGTGCGACCGACCGACGAGAAGTCGAGCGGCGAGGCGACGCGTCCGAATGCACGGCATAGGCGTATTAGAGCCGGTGCAACCAGACGATGAGTAGTCGAGCCGCGAGACAGAGTGGCTGGGCGCACGGCCAGAGCCAGTGCGACCGACCGACGAAAAGTCGAGCGGCGAGGCGACGCGTCCGGATGCACGACATAGGCACAGTAGAGCCGGTGCAACCGGACGGCAGTGTAGTTGTACTCGAGTAGTTGAAGTAGTCGCCGGCGAGTTGGTATTGCCGCAGGAAGTCGACGTAGTCGTACTCGCGTACATTGCTTGTGTGAGCCAAGCAAAAATCTTGGAGGGCTTCCTGGTAGTCTTTTTGGTGCGTGTAGCTGAATTTGATTTTATTGCCAATCGAATCCAGGGAGCCACACCATGCACGTGAGCTCGTGTTGATGTCTGTCAACGACTTGATACAATTTGAGTTGACTTGATTGACGAGCCACGTGCAGGAGCCTGTTTGCTGGAGCTTCGCAATTTTGCTTTGCCGTCTTCGACTCGAACTCTGGTGAGGCCGAGATCTGCTCTGCTTCAGACTTTGTACAAGAAAGCGAATCCTGAAATTCTGCTGTGATGCCGAAACAGCGACTAAAGTAGTCGACTTAGAGATGCGACTTGAGTAAGTCGACTTTGTGCTGCGCGGAGCAGACTTTAGAATGCGACTTGAGTAAGTCGACTTTATGCCGCGCGGAGCGGACTTTGGAATGCAACTGAAGTCGACTTTGTGCTACGCGGAGCAGACTTTAGAATGCGATTTGAGTAAGTCAATTTTGTGCCGCGCGGAGCGGACTTTGGAATGCGACTTGAGTAAGTCGACTTTATGCCGCGAGGAGCGGACTTTGAAATGCGACCGAAGTCGACTTTGTGCTACGCGGAGCAGACTTTAGAATGCGACTTGAGTAAGTCGACTTTGTGCCGCGCGGAGCGGACTTTGGAATGCGACTTGAGTAAGTCGACTTTATGCCGCGCGGAGCGGACATTGAAATGCGACCGAAGTCGACTTTTTGCTGCGTGGAGCAGACTTTAGAATGCGACTTGAGTAAGTCGACTTTGTGCTGCGCGGAGCAGACTTTAGAATGCGACTTGAGTAAGTCGACTTTGTGCCGCGCGGAGCGGACTTTGGAATGCGACTTGAGTAAGTTGACTTTATGCCGCGCGGAGCGGACTTTGAAATGCGACCGAAGTCGACTTTGTGCTGCGCGGAGCAGACTTTAGAATGCGACTTGAGTAAGTCGACTTTGTGCTGTGACTTGAGTAAGTCGACTTTGTGTTGCGCGGAGCAGACTTTAGAATGCGACTTGAGTAAGTCGACTTTATGCCGCGCAGAGCGGACTTTGAGTACTTCGAGCCAAGAATGAAACCCGAAATAAAAAGCTGAAAAGCCAAAAAAGCACGTTCTGGAAGGCAAAATCCGGTGAGAAGCGTACACCAATAAGTAATTCTTGGCGTGTTGTCCTGCATGCGCAAAACAAGCCAAAGAAAAAGAAAAAAGTAATCATTTAAAATAAATGACTTACTGATACAGCAGGAGCGGTCTGGAGATGCGACCGAAGTCCGCTTGTACCGCTGGAGCGGGTTTTGAATGAACCCGTAGACGAGTGTTGACGAAGTCGACTAGTCAGAGGCGGGTCTGACTAGTTGTGGGGGCGTAGAAGCTGTTCTCGACTAGTTTTCTAGTAGAGACTAGCCGAGAAGAGTAGCCGAAGTAGTCCACGATGAGTTGGTGTGACCACAAGATGATGTCGAGGCGGTGCACAGCGTAGTCGAAGTAGAACCGGTGCACGGCGTAGTCGAAGTAGAACCGATGCAGCCACGAGACGAGGTGACCGGGCGCACGGCGAGAGCCAGTGCGACCGACCGACGAGAAGTCGAGCGGCGAGGCGACGCGTCCGAATGCACGGCATAGGCGTATTAGAGCCGGTGCAACCAGACGATGAGTAGTCGAGCCGCGAGACAGAGTGGCTGGGCGCACGGCCAGAGCCAGTGCGACCGACCGACGAAAAGTCGAGCGGCGAGGCGACGCGTCCGGATGCACGACATAGGCGCAGTAGAGCCGGTGCAACCGGACGGCAGTGTAGTTGTACTCGAGTAGTTGAAGTAGTCGCCGGCGAGTTGGTATTGCCGCAGGAAGTCGACGTAGTCGTACTCGCGTACATTGCTTGTGTGAGCCAAGCAAAAATCTTGGAGGGCTTCCTGGTAGTCTTTTTGGTGCGTGTAGCTGAATTTGATTTTATTGCCAATCGAATCCAGGGAGCCACACCATGCACGTGAGCTCGTGTTGATGTCTGTCAACGACTTGATACAATTTGAGTTGACTTGATTGACGAGCCACGTGCAGGAGCCTGTTTGCTGGAGCTTCGCAATTTTGCTTTGCCGTCTTCGACTCGAACTCTGGTGAGGCCGAGATCTGCTCTGCTTCAGACTTTGTACAAGAAAGCGAATCCTGAAATTCTGCTGTGATGCCGAAATAGCGACTAAAGTAGTCGACTTAGAGATGCGACTTGAGTAAGTCGACTTTGTGCTGCGCGGAGCAGACTTTAGAATGCGACTTGAGTAAGTCGACTTTATGCCGCGCGGAGCGGACTTTGGAATGCGACCGAAGTCGACTTTGTGCTGCGCGGAGCAGACTTTAGAATGCGATTTGAGTAAGTCAATTTTGTGCCGCGCGGAGCGGACTTTGGAATGCGACTTGAGTAAGTCGACTTTATGCCGCGAGGAGCGGACTTTGAAATGCGACCGAAGTCGACTTTGTGCTACGCGGAGTAGACTTTAGAATGCGACTTGAGTAAGTCGACTTTGTGCCGCGCGGAGCGGACTTTGGAATGCGACTTGAGTAAGTCGACTTTATGCCGCGCGGAGCGGACTTTAAAATGCGACCGAAGTCGACTTTTTGCTACGTGGAGCAGACTTTAGAATGCGACTTGAGTAAGTCGACTTTGTGCTGCGCGGAGCAGACTTTAGAATGCGACTTGAGTAAGTCAACTTTATGCCGCGCGGAGCGGACTTTGAGTACTTCGAGCCAGGAATGAAACCCGAAATACAAAGCTGAAAAGCCAAAAAAGCATGTTCCGGAAGGCAAAAAAGTGAAATAAAAAACAGAAAAACGAATTGTTTTGCCTCCGGAGCCGTCTGGAAAAAACACATTGCGTCGAGAACAATGTCTGGATACACTATTGAGTAATAGTGTCTTAAGTAACTCTGAGGCTATGAGCCTAGTGAGAGAGTACTCGAAAGAAACTTATTCACAACGAGTTGAACACCTTAGCTGTGGTAGAGTAAAAGAAGGCTTTGTTGTGAATAAGCAAAGGATAGTAACAAGTCGATATGCAAGATAACAACTTATTACTGAACACATTGTACAGAGTTTACAATGTCTTAAGTACCTCTGAGGCTATGAGTCTAGTGAGAGAGTACTCACAAGGATGTTCCGAAGAACGAGTAAGACTGTAAGGGACAGTGTGATGAACTCATCCTTGCTGTAGCAGCAACTTGTATAAGAGTTCCACTGAGACCCTACCAGAAGGGTGTTACTCTAGGCCGAAGCCTCTTATTGAAAATAGAGACATGGACAGCATGTGCCACTTATTGCCCTATACGATACAGGATCGTCTGGAGAGAGTTATCATGACTCCCTACGAGGTCGCAGAATGAGACTGCCTGGAGAGGGTTGATGAAGCCCCCTACGGGTGCTCGCAGCTGAAAGCCACGAGAAGATACAGCCGAAACTGTCTGGAGAGGATTATCTTGATCCCCTACGAGTGGTGACAACCGTAGCTGTCTGTTGAGTGGTTGCAACCGAAGTTGCCTGTAGCTCAAACCCAAAAGTTGCTTACAGCTGAGTAGTCGCCTAGATCAGAAAACCGGATACAGCTAGGTAATCGCCTGGACCTGAGAATCACTTACAGCCTGAGATCGGCATAAAAGCAGGAACCCGGAGTAAGGATCGGATGGTGACAGGGAGGCCTTAGAGTATGGATCGGCATGATAACAGGGAGACCCAGGGTAAGTTGAGCAGAGCGAGAGTACTTAGAGCCATGCATTTCAGACCCATGGTACGAAGAGTGAAGACCACGTGCAGCTAGGTACCATCGTTGCCAGACGCGAGGGCCACTTACAGCTAGGTTCCATCGAAGCTTACACACGCAGTATGCAGCCGGAGCGGGCGAAGGTGCGACCAGAGTCGACTTTAGATTGCCACACGGAGTGGATTTTAAGAATGCGACTTGAGTAAGTCGACTTTATGCCATTTAGAATGGACTTTGTAAATACGACTTGAGTAAGTCGACTTTGAGATGCGATTTGAGTAAGTCGACTTTAGATTGCCGTGCGGAGCGGACTTTAGAAGTTGCCTCCTTAGGAAAGCCCCCGAGTTGATGGAGTGAGCTCGTGGTGACTTGTTGATATGTTTCAAGAGTAGTCGGCATAGTGTAGCTCTTGTGGAAAAATCTGTTGAGAAGCGTACACCAATAAGTAATCCTTGGCGTGTTGTCCTGCATGCGCAAAACAAGCCAAAGAAAAAAAAAGTAATCATTTAAAATAAATGACTTACTGATACCACAGGAGCGGTCTGGAGATGCGACCGAAGTCGACTTGTACCGCCGGAGCGGGTTTTGAATGAACCCGTGGACGAGTGTTGACGAAGTCGACTAGTCAGAGGCGGGTCTGACAAGTTGTGGGGGGCGTAGAAGCCGTTCTCGACTAGTTTTCTAGTAGAGACTAGCCGAGAAGAGTAGCCGAAGTAGTCCACGATGAGTTGGTGTGACCACAAGACGATGTCAAAGCGGTGCACGGCGTAGTCGAAGTAGAACCGGTGCATGGCGTAGTCGAAGTAGAACCGGTGCAGCCACGAGACGAGGTGACCGGGCACACGGCGAGAGCCAGTGCGACCGACCGACGAGAAGTCGAGCGGCGACGCGTCCGGATGCACGGCATAGGCGCATTAGAGTCGGTGCAACCAGACGATGAGTAGTCGAGCCACGAGACAGAGTGACCGGGCGCACGGCGAGAGCCAGTGCGACTGACCGACGAAAAGTCGCGCGGCGAGGCGACGCGTCCGGATGCACGGCATAGGCGCAGTAGAGCCGGTGCAACCGGACGACAGTGTAGTTGTACTCGAGTAGTTGAAGTAGTCGACGGCGAGTTGGTATTGCCGCAGGAAGTCGACGTAGTCGTACTCGCGTACATTGCTTGTGTGAGCCAAGCAAAAATCTTGGAGGGCTTCCTGGTAGTCTTTTTGGTGCGTGTAGCTGAATTTGATTTTATTGCCAATCGAATCCAGGGAGCCACGCCATGCACGTGAGCTCGTGTTGATGTCTGTCGACGACTTGATACAATTTGAGTTGACTTGATTGACGAGCCACGTGCAGGAGCCTGTTTGCTGGAGCTTCGCAATTTTGCTTTGCCGTCTTCGACTCGAACTCTGGTGAGGCCGAGATCTGCTCTGCTTCGGACTTTGTACAAGAAAGCGCATCCTGAAATTCTGCTGTGATGCCGAAACAGAAACCCGGACACCGCAACAGGATCGAATCCGGCATAGATTTTAACTGCGGGTTGCGAATTGGAACTCGACGAGTTGCCGAGTAGATTGATTTGGCTGACAATGTCCTTCGAATTCGCCCGGTGATCTCGACGATCTCCCCTACCTGGCGCGCCAGCTGTCAGTGTTTTGGCCACTGAGCCTACCAAGGGGGTACCCGAGGTAGTAGATTGTGCGGTGGAGGATCGTCAGACCTGGAACTCAAAGGTACGCGCGAGGACACGAGACACAGATTTATACAGGTTCGGGCCACCGGAGTAACGGACCCTACGTCCTGTTTGGAGTATCATATATGGCGCCCTGCGCTTGGGTGTTTCCCGGAGGGGTTGGGGGATTCACCTTGAGGTGTTGGCCTGTCCTCCTAGGTACCCGACCCTCCTTTATATAGTCTAGGGGGCGGGTTCCTAGTCGGTTACAAGTTAGGAGTCCTAGTAGGATTACATGGTATGAGTCCTAGTAGGATTACAAAAATCTATGGTATGAGTTCATATTCTTCCTTGTATAGATACCCAGGGGTATATAGTCGACACATTTAGTCTCGGTTCGTAGCACGAACCGAGACTAAAGGGGGGCCTTTAGTCTCGGTTCGTAACACCAACCGAGACTAAAGGGTCTCGGGCCTTTAGTCTAGGTTGGTGTTACGAACCGAGACTAAAGGCCCCCCTTTAGTCTCGGTTCGTGTTACGAACCGAGACTAAAAGGTCGGAGCTCTCCTACCACTCATGGCCACGTCGCCTCAAAATCTTTAGTCTCGACTCCAAAATTCAACCGGGACTAATGTGTAGGAACAAAGGTTGTTTTTCCACCAGTGTACCTATCAAAATAGTGATGAAGAATTCATGATATATTTTTAAACATGATTTATGTTGTTTGTTATCAGTTTGCAAAATTTGAATTTAAAACTCTACTTGTACATGAAGAAAAAAGAAAATAAATTCTACTAAGAGATAAATTAAGCCAAATGTTATAACTTAAGAGCTGAATTGAACTAAAAAAATACTTTAGTCCAGAAACGATTTATTGATACGACCGGTTCTATAATGTGTCCATGGCTAGTTAAAAAAACTAAACATATGTAAATAGTTATATATCATGCCTTTCCACGGCATAATAACATATTTGGTGCCCATCATGCTCAACCCTCCCTACAATTTTATCGTGAATCCGCCTTGATGAGAAAGTATATGAGTAGAGGGATTTTCTTGCAAAAATCAAAGTATGGCGCGTGCCTACCTTGCCATACCGAGTCCTCTGATTCTCCATGGGTTTAGGCATTGTGAAGACTTAGGCAATTGTTTTGGGTATGAAAAAAGTGTAGAATTTTGATTAGTCTACTAAGTAAATTAGTTACATGACAAACTTTGACTATAGGAGTACTTGAGAAGAGTAATTTGATTGTTTTTCTAAATTATTATTAATATTAGCCGGCCCTGTTTAGTTGGGTGAGAAGTGATAAAATTTTGCATTAGATCACGTGTACAAAGAGAAAAAATGAATTAACACGATTTTATGAGAAATTTTGGGGAAATGTTTGGAAGATTAGGATCGTGTCCGTGCGTTGCTACGGGCAATACATAAAGCGTGCAATACACAAAATGCATATAGCTATGTAATATTTGAAATTCCAATTTTAGTTTCTTTCAACCCTTTTCACTTGGTGTAAGATATAGTGGACAAAAATGTACACCTATGTCCCTGTCTGTTGTCACCGGATCAAAACTTTTGCATCGTAAACTATGTATCAACTTCGCTACGGAAAGAAGATATTTATTTGCTACTTTGGTGGAGAAAAAAGGCATTCGCTCGGCAACAAGCACACGAATGACCATAGTGCTTTTCTGTAGCATATAAAACTTCACACTATATTTGACTCCCATAATTATTTGTGCTCCCGCACAGTTACATTCACAGGACTATCATGGGGTAAATTACATTGATGGATCTTCATATAAGATGGGAGCTAGTTCCAAGATCTAGCAGACACCATACAGTACTCTAGAAGTAATGTATGCACCATGAGCACATGAATATCGTCCCATCCAAATGTAGGCATACCATGTTTAGCTCTGCAGTGAGTTAGGACAGTCTTGCCTGCAAAATAGTTTGTCTTACTGAAATAACACAAGATGAGAAGAACAACAGAAGAATATGCTGAAATAGCTAAAAAATTGTACATAACATAGTTATTTGCCCAACATAACTTAAAGTTTAAACTAAAAAGTTGGTCAATAGATGTGAATTCATGAGAATGAGGTTCCTTGTCTTTTGTAATAAAAAAAGGGCAGCTCTGAGAGGTATCAAAACACGCACACGCTGAACCATCCATTCAATCTCGAAACATAACGCTTGCACCACAATGTTGTACTTGTATACTGATCTCTTTTGTGGTGAGTCCTATTCTATAACCATCAACAAGTACAGAAATACTTTGAAAGTAAGCATTCTCTCTATATTCTTGTACTATCTGCTAGTACAATTGGGGACATCTCTATGTGGTAGTCCTGGACTCCTGATGAGAATTCTACTAAGAAAGAACTAACTAATTCCGTACCACTGCAAGATTCTTCCCTGTGATCATGCCGATACATACTGACTGATACTGGTATAGAACAACTATGAAATTGAAAAGCACCATGAAAAGCACCACCAGTAGCACAAGATCATTCCCGAACCGAGATCCAGCATTCATAGTAGTCACCAACAACTTTCCAAGGTCAATGTATACCATTGGAATCAGGAGTGGTGGCCCAAGGGTACATAAAACATTATGCCGGCCATCCCCAACAGCTAGAGATTATATGCTCCGCACACCATTCATGGTGTAGAAGGGATCACGCTAGACACAGAACACATTTCTACAGAGATGGACTTTAAAGGAACAAATGAGGTCAAACATACCTGTATTTGTGTATGTGATCCAAATTTGTTCTTGGTGTCAAATTTACTTGTAGTACCATCTGAATTTGTTGTTGGTGTCGAATTTGTTCATACATGCCATATAAGATAAACATATATCAGCACTTTAGCATGAGTCACTCTAATCATGACATGAAGATTATTTTTCCTTAAGAATACCTTGTAAGTAAAATTGAATTCTGAGTAGGTAGCTCAAGTTGTTGAATAGGTACCCACCTCCAGTGATAGGATATAAAACTAAATTTTAATTTTTGGATAATGCTTGATCAGGGCACAACCTTACCTTGCACAAGTCAGGTCTGAATCAATATTACTTATCATAGTAGGCCATCAATGAAATGATACATGTCACTGATATCATAAGTGAAGTTCACGACCATCAGGTTGATGTTCCTGAATTTCCTTTCATAAATATCACAGATTCCTGCCATTTCAGAGAATAACCAGGTAAGAACAAAGGTGGGTTGGTAACAAAGAGCTCAAATATGAGCCCTACAGCTGCGGAGAAATATGATCATGCGGAAGTATGGTACTAATATGGCACTACATCTTGACAATCTTTAGAAATCCTTAGTGTGCAAACAATATTTCTTTAGGGAAAAATAATATTACCTTTCCTGGAACCCAATCAGCAAAATTAAAGTAAGCTCTTTCATGGTACTGAAAAGACATTTCAATTAAAGACCAATCATAATAGTAACAAAGATGTAGGGAAAATATTACACAATTTAAATAAGTTTGGCCATTGTAAAACAATCGATCAAGGGATAGTTAACAATCAGGCAATTCCGACTCAGTAGCACACATAATTAGCAAATAGTCATTGTTCCTGACAAGGAACAAAGCGAGTGGGGGGTGTCGACCGGGCATCCCTGGGCCCACCAACACATTGTGGGTCATACCCGGGAGATGAGTTCCTGTACACCTGGACTACTCGACTAGTGGGCCACGGTGCTGGTACCGTGGACCACAAGGCAAGACAAGACGGATAAGGACTTGTACTAAGACTAGGATAGCTTTCCATACCCTGTATAGGTTACTCCGGGTCCTACTTGAATAGTACCCTTGTAGCAATCCGACTTGTAACCCTGCCTCCCGTCGCATATAAGGCGAGGCAGGGACCCCTCTCAAAACATACGCAATCAATACAGAGCCACGCAGCATACAGGACGTAGGATATTACGCACATTGCGGCTCGAACCTGTCTAATTGTGTTCCCCGTGTCTTATCATCGTGTTCCTGATCTCGGCGAGCCCCACCGCACAATCTACTACTCCGGGTACCCCGTCGTAGGCTCGGTGTCTAAAACACTGACAGCTGGCGCGCCAGGTAGGGGACCTCGTCGTTGATCCACTGGCGAACTCGATGGCTCTCGTCATCATCAAGCCGAGCGTCGCTTTCCAGCAAGGCGACACCTTCGTTTTCGGCTCTTGGGTTTGCGTTGCTGACGACGCCGGATCGTTCCTGCATTTCTTAGCGCCAACTCCGGAGTCAAAGCTCAAGTCCTCGACGCTTACGCAAACTTCGATGGAGAAACTCGTTGAAAATTTCGGTAAAATTTCGATCTCTGACCCGCTCAGAGAATTCGAGTCAGAGTCCGAGTACAACTTGACTTCGCCTCCTATCCAGCCTGAGTTGCTTTCTTCAGCTTCACAGCTTGCGCTCAGCTTGGATAACATTCCAGCACCACCTCTCTTCGGTCATCGCCATATCAGTGATGCTTACCAAGCCGCATTGAAGCGCCTCATGTGCCCTGGCCCGAAGATCATGCTCGAGTACTCTTCGGATTCGGATGGCAACTTCGACTACTCTTCGGACTCATCTGAGTTCGAGTTCGACTACGGTTCGGATTCTAATGAAGTACAACAACTGCCTGGCCCTGCTCAAGGACTGGTGATCACATCGACACCTGAGGGTAGATTCGTCTACTGGCCTGAGCATGTGCCTGCTGATCTCACCCTGGATGATCAGGAGCGCTTTATCGCCTGTCTCGACAGCTTACCTTTCCAGGAAGGCGTCAAGCTTGTTGACTATGACACCGATACTGAGCTCATTCAGAGTACGGCTACTTACTCATCGCATCTAGAAGTGTTCGTCGTTGATGCAACTACTCCGCAAGGGCATCGTGCCAATTGTCGTTACCCAGATGATGTATCTGATGATGAACTCTCTGCCAATGCTCCCACTGATGAAACCGCGGAGGCCAAGACTACACGTCGCCAATACAATGCTGATCGTGCAACTCTTCGTCGGGAACTCACGGAAGCTCTACCTACCCGTAATCTTCAGGAGGCTCTGGAGGCGGTTGCTACTCGTGAATATCGCACTCCAGAGGAAGCTATCAACGCGATCAATCTACTCGGTCGCTCTATGTCTCGTGACAGGGCGGCTACTGAAGTCGCAAAGCTGGCTGAGCTAGCTTATACTATGCTACGCCAGAATACTAGTGCTCCTAGTCACCATGGCAGCAGTGGCGGTGCTCATTGTACCACCCCCACTCCTCAACGCACACGTCCGGAGGCTAGTAACAAGGGCAAAGGCGATGATGGTAGTGTCAACAGCAAGTCGGGCGACTCTCACTACGACGCTCACACAACAATCAACGCCAGACGCACTGAGCGTGAGAAGCAAAAGGATGCTGATTCTGATTCCTTCCCTGCTTTTTCACCTCGACTTCAAGCTCTGTTTCTTCCGGAGAAATTCAAGCCTTACGGCATCTCTAAGTATGATGGCAAGCAAGATCCAAGGCAGTGGCTGCGCTGTTATGCTCTGTCCATCTCCAATGCCAGAGGCAATGATGATACCAAGTGTATCTATTTCCCTTTTGTCTTGGAGCAAGAACCCCTCACATGGTTTGAGTCTCTCAAACGTGGTTCCATTGACAACTGGGGACAACTCAAGCATCGCTTCACCAGCAACTTTGCGGGTTCTCTGGGCCGTCATGGTACCCGGATGGACCTTGCCCTGATCAAGCAAAAACAAGACGAGACTCTTTGCGAGTACATGTGCTGCTTCTTTGAGAAAAGAGCTACTGTTGTTGATGTCACCGAGAAAGAAGTCATTGATACCTTTCAGGATGGTTTCTATGACGATAGGCTTTTCCAAGACTTTGGTCGCGCTCGCCCAGCCAACATCACCAAGCTCAAGGAGATGATCACTCACTGGGCAGACGAAGAAGACAAGGCTCGGAATCGGTTCAAGCATCTTCGCAATAACCAGAACAACAACAACAATGCTGGAGGAAGCAGCAGTGGCAAGCAACAGCAGGGCAATCGCTAGGGTAATAACTACTCGAGCAATCCTAATCGCAACCGCAAGCCCGAGAACACTGTTGCAGCCATGGAAACTACTGCCAAGCCTGAAGATGATCCTCACTGGGCAACATTGACCAAGCAGAAATGCCCATGGCACCCAGAGGGCGATCATACTACAGAGCAGTGTTACCAACTTCGACGTGCGTTGAAGAACACACCCGAACCAACGCACCCAAACCCGCGATTCCGCAAACACAAGGGGAAGAAGGCTAACACAGACAAAGACACTGGGTTCCAGAACCCCTCCAACACTGTCAATGTCATATTTGGTGGAATTCCAACCAAGCGCATGCAAAAGCTAGCACTCAGGGAGATTATGTCCATCCAACCAGCAGCTCCCACTTTTCTCAAGTGGTCTGAAACCCCCATTACCTTCTCGAGGGCGGATCAATGGACTAGTTTCTCTGAGCCAGGACGATATCCTCTCGTTATGGATCCAGTGGTGGCAGGCTCCAGGCTTACCAAGGTTCTCATTGATGGTGGCAGCGGTCTCAATGTCCTGTTTGCCAAGACTTTGAAGAAGATAGGCCTGGATATCACCAATATGCTTACCAAGACCAACTCACCGTTCTATGGTATCATCCCGGGCAACGCAGCTATTCCTTTGGGTTCAGTTGTACTACCCATAACCTTTGGGACCAAGGATCACTACCGCACCGAGTACATCAAGTTTGAGGTTGCTGACTTCGAGACTTCTTACCATGCTATCCTCGGTAGGCCCGGTCTCGCTAAGTTCATGGCTATGCCGCACTATGTGTATTTGGTTCTCAAGATGCCGAGCCCCAAAGGAGTTCTTTCATTGCAAGGAGATATGAAGCGTTCATACGACTGCGACACAGAAGTCGTAGAACTTGCCTCGACTACTCAAGTACCCAATGCAATGATGGAGGTCTTCACTACCGCTAAAAAGCTTGCTCCGAGCGAGCTGGAGGTTCCTGAGAAGACTGACAGTAACACCAAGCCTGCACCGTCTGGTGACGTCCTGCTCAAAGCCATTGACCTCGGTACTGGTGACAGCAGCAAGACGACCATGATCAGTGCACAGCTTGATCCTAAATAGGAAGACGCGCTCGTCAACTTCCTTCGGGCTAACCGTGATATCTTTGCATGGAAGCAATCTGACATGCCAGGTGTGCCCAGGAGGTTGATCGAGCATTCACTCAACGTCGATCCTAACACTACCCCCAAGAGACAACACCTTCATCGCTTTGCTGATGATCGCAGGGCTGCTATCAAGAAAGAGCTTGCCAAACTACTCGCGGCTGGCTTCATCCGGGAAGTCTTTCACCCGCAATGGCTTGCTAATCCTATGCTCATCAGGAAGAAGAACTCTAATGATTGGAGGATGTGTGTCGACTACACTGATCTCAACAAGCATTGCCCCAAGGATCCTTTCGGGTTGCCACGGATTGATCAAGTCATTGACTCTACGGCGGGCTGTGCTCTACTCTGTTTCCTGGATTGCTATTCCTGTTATCATCAAATCGCAATCAAGGAATCTGATCAAGAGAAGACTGCATTTATCACCCTGTTTGGTGCTTATTGTTACGCAACATATCAAAGGGCTATCCAAGCGTGCTTCAAGAAGCAGCTTCACAAGAACGTGGAAGCATACGTGGATGACGTCGTTGTCAAGACTAGGGATCCAGACATGCTTATCACGGATCTTGAGGAAACTTTCGCTTCGCTACACGAATACCAATGGAAGCTCAATCCCAACAAATGTGTCTTTGGCATATCATCTGGAAAACTACTCGGGTTCATCATTAGCCATCGTGGCATCGAAGCAAACCCCGAGAAGATTACTGCCATCTCCAACATGCAAGCTCCGACTACTATCAAAGATGTCCAGAAGCTTACTGGTTGCATGGCGTCACTTAACCGCTTTATCTCACGACTTGGAGAACGGGGTCTACCTTTCTTCAAGTTACTCAAGCGGCAGTAGAAGTTTACATGGACAACTGAAGCTGATCAAGCTCTTTCTCAGCTCAAGGAGTTCTTATCCAAGCCTCCAGTCCTCACAGCTCCTCTGCCCAATGAAGAGCTCTTGCTCTATATTGCTGCGACTACTAATGTCGTCAGTACTGCTATTGTCGTTGAGCGGCAGGAAGAAGGCCATGGCTACCCTGTCCAGAGGCCTGTCTATTTCGTCAGTGAAGTACTCTCAGAATCCAAGGCTTGCTACCCTCCGGTACAGAAGCTACTCTATGCGGTTCTGATTACTTCACGGAAGCTCCGCCACTACTTCGACGAGTACAAGATTTCTGTGGTCACTAGCTACCCGCTTGGTGAGATATTACACAACCGGGACTCCACAGGAAGGATTTCTAAATGGGCTGTAGAGCTTGGTACTCTATCGCTCGAGTTCAAGTCTCGCACTGCTATCAAGTCTCAGGCCTTGGTTGATTTCATGGCTGAATGGCGGGAAAATCAAGTCCCAACTCCAATTGAGCGTCCAGAATATTGGGTCATGTACTTTGACGGTTCCCTCAAGTTGGAAGGCGTTGGTGCCGGGGTACTTTTGATTTCCCCCAAGGGCGAGCAACTCAAATATGTTCTGCAGATCTTCTGGAAGGTCTCAAACAATGAAGCTGAATATGAAGCTCTACTGCAAGGTCTTCGCCTTGCAGTCTCTCTTGGCATTACACGTCTACTTGTCTATGGTGATTCTTTGGTGGTCATCAATCAAGTCAACGATTCTTGGGATCGTAATGCTGAGAATATGGATGCGTACTGTCAGGAGGTACGCAAACTCGAGAACAAATTCCATGGTCTCGAGTTCCATCATGTGGTCCGCGACAACAATGTTGCTGCGGATGTCTTGTCGAAGTTGGGATCTACACGAGCTCAAGTGCCAGCTGGAATCTTCGTCCATGAACTCCACAAACCATCAATTCTAGAGCAATCATCTGCACCCGCGACTACTTCAGTTCAATCTGATCGAGAAGTGCTTATGATTGACGTGGACTGGAGAACTCCCTTTATCGACTACATTAAACACCAGTTGATTCCTGAAGACAAGTCAGAAGCCGAGCGCATCTCACGCCGCATCAAGACTTATGCTCTAGTCGGAGATCAACTCTACAAGCGAGGCGCAAGCTCTGATATACTCATGAAGTGCGTTTCTCGCGAAGAAGGCAAGGAAATCTTGGAGGAGACACACAAAGGAATCTGTGGTAATCACGCTTCTTCCCGCACCTTGGTGGGAAAAGTGTTCAGACGTGCTTTCTACTGGCCTACAGCTCTTGCTGATGCAGAGGAACTAGTCAAAAATTGCCAAGGATGCCAATTCTTCGCCAAGTAACAACATGTTCCTGCCTACAAGCTCATCACGATACCACCAACTTGACCTTTCGCTTGCTGGGGGCTGGATATGATTGGTCCTCTCCCAAATGCGCCAGGGGGATTCAACAGAGTTCTGGTGGCTATCGACAAGTTTACCAAGTGGATTGAGGTCAAGCCTGTTACCTGCCCTAAGGCTGATAGAGTCCTCGACTTCTTGGATGAAATCGTACATCGCTATGGGTTCCCCAATCGCATCATCACAGACCTAGGTTCGAATTTCAACAATCACCAGTTCTGGGAGTACTGCGAGAACAGTGGAATTGATGCCCGGTACGTCTCCGTCGCTCATCCACGCGCCAATGGCCAAGTGGAACGTGCCAATGGGATGATACTCGATGCTCTCAAAAAGCGGTTGTATGATGCAGCAAATACCAAAGGCGGCAAGTGGATCAAGGAACTACTCAATGCACTCTAGGGGCTGCGCACTCAGCCTACTACTCCCACAGGGCAGTCACCTTACTTCCTGGTCTACGGCTCTGAAGCCGTTTTGCCTGCTGATGTCATGTGGCGATCTCCGACGGTTGATCAGTATGAAGAAGGTGTAGCTGAAGAAACAAGACAGACGGATGTCGATAGTCTCGAAGAAGCTCGCTGCAACGCACTCGTTCAATCCGCTCGATATCTTGAGAAGATTCGCCGCTACCATGACCGCAACGTTAAGGAACGCTCCTTCAACGTTGGTGACTTAGTCCTTCGTCGCATCCAGAATACGACAGGGCTACACAAACTCAACTCGCCATGGGAAGGTCCTTTCTCTGTTGCAAAAGTTACTGGCCCAGGCTCATATCGTCTTCAAACTCTAGAAGGCGAGGAAGTCGACAACTCTTGGAACATCGACCAGCTTTGTCGCTTCTACCCGTAGAGAGTCTCAACAACCCTCTCCAAACGGCTCCGGCTGTAAAAACAACTCGTATTGGGTTTCATCAACCCTTTCCTGGCAGTTTCGGTTGCAACCACTTAACAGACAGCTACGGTTGTCACCACTCGTAGGGGATCAAGATAATCCTCTCCACACAGCTTCGGCTGTATTTTCTCGTGGCTTTCAGCTGCGAGCACCCGCAGGGGGCTTCATCAACCCTCTCCAGGCAGTCTCATTCTGCGACCTCGTAGGGAGTCATGATAACTCTCTCCAAACGATCCTGTATCGTGTAGAACAATAAGTGGCACATGCTGTCCATGTCTCTACTTTTCAATAAGAGGCTTCGACCTAGAGTAACACCCTTCTGGTAGGGTCTCAGTGGAACTCTCATACAAGTTGCTGCTACAACAAGGATGAGTTCATCACACTGTCCCCTACGGTCTTACTCGTTCTTCGGAACATCCTTGCGAGTACTCTCTCACTAGGCTCATAGCCTCAGAGGTACTTAAGACATTGTAAACATTGTACAATGTATTCAGTAATAAAGTTGCTACTCTATACCGACTTGTTATTGTCCTTTACTTGTTCATAACAAAGCCTTCTTTACACTGCTACAGCTAAGGTGTTCAACTCGTTATGAATAAGTTCTTTTTCGAGTACTCTCTCATTAAGCCTCAGAGGTACTTAAGACATTGTAAGCTCTGTACAATGTGTTTAGTTCAAGTCGCTACTCTACACCAACTTGTTACTACTGTTTCGCTTATTTCGTGACAAAGCCTTTTTTTACGCTGTTACAGCTAAGGTGTTCAACTCGTCATGTTTTAAGCTAACGTTCTTCGAAACATTTATACACTTGAGTACTCCTACTCGTGTATCGTATCTCTTTTTGCAGCCTCACACTCAATACCAACTCGAGTACTTGGCCAACACATAAGCATTCAAGGGATCCAGATAATTGATTTACTCAAAGTTTTTCAATTATATTACATAAACACTTGTTTTTCCCTAGTGTTTCTACTCTACAGGTACATCTAACGAAGATCGATGAACTTGGAGACTGCTTCCGCGATTGGAGAAGTCTGTTGCATCAACTCGTTGAGCCGATCGTCGGTGCAATCTCCAGATCTGCCGTTCATGATTACTGTCAAATCTGCCTCGGCGTAGAATGACTTGATAAAGCTCAAGACTTGATTGGGAATAGTGCAAGCCAGCCTTTGAGCGTACTCCAGGATCTTCTTCGGCGTGCCCTTCAACCTCTCCACAAGTGGTCGAGGCTGAACTCTAGCGACTCTAGGCTCGAAAAGATTCGCCACTGGCTCGGCTGCCTCAGTCAAGGCCTTCAACTCTGTGCGTAGGCCTTCGGCTTATTCAATCTTGAACTTCAACGACTGCATGCAAGTCAACAAGTCATTCCAGCCTGCTAGGCGGATCTCCATTTCACGCTCAATTTCGAAGCACCGCACCTTATAGTCCTCTTTCAGATCCATATGAGCTTATTCTTCACGGTTAAAGGCCAGCTGCCAGTCCAGCGCCTTGTTCTTGAACTTGTCCACCTCTTCAGTCAGCTCTGCAGGGGATCACGACTACCTATCAGATGCAGTGTTCAACAAAAAAGTACTCAACGACGAATTCAGAAAGGGAGATTACCTTTATTCTTCTAGCGCAGAGACTTGTTCTTCCCAACAACATCATCCTTCTTCGCCGTCAGTTTCTGGATCTCATTGTGGTACTCGGCGGAGTTGGCATCAAGCTTCTCTTGCAGCTTCAGAGACAAAGCTTTCTGCTGCTTAAGTTCTTCTCTGAGCCGCATGACCTCTTCGATGTCCACCGCATGTTGTTCAAGTAGCCGAGTCTTGCGCTTCGACTGCTTGACTACTTCCTGCAAAGACAACAACAACTCAAAAGTCAGAGGCATGATATCTTTAACTGAAAAGTACTCTTCAAGAGACTACACACTTACCGCGAATAGCTTCTCGACGTTGCGGAACATCTCACTGTGAGCCTGCAAGTTATCCTCGTCCAGGCATGAGTCGTCATAAGGCATCAAACCTTCTGCCATGGACTGAGTACTTGTGCTCGCCGCAGAGTACTTCGCAGCACTGTGCAGAGGAGCCGGGTCTTCAATGAGTGGCTCGTGCGGTACTATGAGGTCTTCTGGGTTGTCCTCAAGCGCCAATTGTACATCTACTTGACGCACGGGGGCTTCGGCAACCGGGACTTCTTCACGGCATAGTACGGTTTCAGGGTCAGCCTCCAAGCCTTCATTCGCCACGGCTTCAATATCATCAGGATCTTCAGCCCTGGGCTTGGAAGCTGCCTCCACCACTGCCTTGACTACGTCGCTCCAAAGGAAACGCAGTGCCTCTGCAGCATCGGCTTCAGCGGGTAATTCTTGGCGCTCTGGAAGTACATCTTCTTGTTGCTCTTGAGGAGTTTGGTCTCCTCCAGCAGCACCACTTTCAGAGGCTCCCCACTTTACATCAGTGGATTTTCTGCATCAATAAGTTGGTCAACAAATTCAAAGCAAGTAATATTAATAAGTACTCGAGAACTTGGGTACTTACAGAGCAGCTCAAGGCACCGACACTTTCGGCCCCAACATGTCGAAGAAAGAAGGCGCCGCCGGCACCTCTGGCACACTTTCCACCGGTGGCACACTTCCCGGTACCGCGGCCTCTTGTTGCTCATGCGCCACCGTCTCGACGGTTGACGCCGGAACCACCTCGGGTTCTGTTATTCTTGGGGGGCTACTCGAGGGTACACTGGATGCACTCTCGATAACCTGCACAAGTCAAAAATCAAGGCATTACAGCAGAAAATAAGTACTCAATACGACATCGACTACTTAAGAGTTCTCCAACACTTACTGTAATGCAGGGGAGGCCTGAGATCTTCTTTACGGCCTGCTTCCCCACTGTGGTCCTTTTCTTCCGCGGCGGCAGAGTTACATTATCTGCAAGAGATGATGCGCGTCTTTTTGATGATCCCGCAGCAAGGCCACTGGGGATGGGCACCCCAGAGTATCCATAACGGCCCTTCACTTCAAAGCGCTGTTGAAGTGTTAGGCCATCATCATCACTTGAGGAGGCGTCCTCCACTAAGACTTCTTCTTCCCCTTGAGCAGATTGACTACTCTCGGGGCTTGAGCCTCCACTCCTGTTGGCTCTCCCTCTGGCGCTTGTAGTGGGTCTTGAGGACGAGGAGGGGGAATGGACACAAACTTCAAGACATCCTCCTGCGAAACAAGGCAATAGTTAGCAACACAACTACTTACAATAAGTACTCGGGGGCTAGTTCTCGGAAACTTACCATACGCGGAGGATTGTCGGCACTATATTCACAGACGGCTGCAGGAATTCCGTGAAGATTCTTGAAGATGTTCTACAGCCTTTCCATCACGAGATCATCACTGATCTCTTCAGCAGATAGCCTGGAGCCATCATCCGCTCCAGTGTACTCGAACCCGAGATGCTCCCGCTGCATCAAGGGTTGTACCCATCGCTTCATGAAGCTGAAGACTACCCGTTCAGCTGTCAAGCCCTGCGCCTTCTTCTGCGCAATCTTCGCCAATAGCTCGGGGATCTGGATGCACTCCTGCATCGTTGGTTCATCCTTCCAGAGCCTGTCGTATACTGGCACGAACATGCTTGGCTTCGGCAGCTGAGGCGGGGCGTTCTCAATGTAGAACCATGTGTTCTTCCAGTTTTGATTGGAGTCAATCAAGTTGTACTTAAAGTACAACTCCTGCGCCTTCTGGCACATCTGCACACCGGCTCCACCAACTACAACTGGGAAGTTGGTGTTGGGCTGCGGCTTCAAACGAAAGATCTTCCTAAACAAGGCCCAGTGAGGGCGGATTCCGAGGAAGGCTTCGCAGAAGTGCACGTACACCGCAATCTGGAAGATGTTGTTGGGGTTGAGGTGTACGTGCTCCAGCTTGAAGAAGTTGAGGAAGCCGTGGAAGAAATCTGATGACGGCAACGTCAACCCACGCTCGACGAAGTGGCTGAACATCGGGATCTCATACGGGCTCTTCTCCATCGGCCACGCATCCCCGGCGGCAGAACTCCAGCCGGCAATCGCTTTCTCACGCAGCAACCCGCCGGCTTCGAGGGCCTTGATATCTTCTTCCCTCATCTTGGACTTCTTCCAAGAGACGGCCTAGCTTGGGGGCTTCGTGATGACCACTGTCTTATACTTCGGCTCCGACAACTGATTTTTGCCGCGGCCGGACTTCCTCTTTTGTCCCTTGGATGGCGCTGGCTTCATCCTGTCAGTCATGAGTGTCTTCTTTCGCATCGACTCGAGGACTGTGAGGGGTGGAGGTGCAAACTCTTGGCAAAGTGGGTGCTCGAATTCTGCAGCGGCTACGGATGCTAAGGCTTTCTGGATCTAAGGACGAATGGAAGCAATGAAACCCTAAGGGATACCCCTTCGGGTATTTATAAAACCAAAACCCTAAAACGGTTCAACCTGGTGACCCTTCGTATTCAACAGATTGGTTTCACTCAGGCGAAATTTTTGCTAAGTCAGAGGACTAAAATCCAAGACCTGCTCAGCTCCATCTCAGGGGCTCGACTACTCGATGGAATTGGATTTCACTCAGCTACAGTTCACTTAATTCAGTCCACTATTCAACAGTCAGATTGGATCCTTCAATTCGAGAAAGTACTCGACTCAAGGCTCGGGGGCTCCGTGCCACGTGTCCTTCAGTTTTTCTCAGGATTTTCACGGGATTATTTGACGAAGACTACTGATTGACCCTCAGCTTGAATTGTCAATTCGAACTAAGGCTCGGGGGCTACATCCATATAGGATGCGGTTTTTGCAAATCGCATTCCTATATTATTTCTTCGGATTTTCTGAGGATTTTTCGGAGCAAGATCAAAGAATAGATGATTGACCCTCAGCTTGAATCTTGGATTCGAACTAAGGCTCGGGGGCTACAATTCATATGGAATGCGATTTCAGTAATCGCATTTCCATATGGATCTTTGATGCAAAGATTTCAAGAATGAAGCGGGTATTATTGAAGACCTTCAAGGGAAGTACTCGGGGACGCTTGGGAACAACTCGAGAAGACTTCAAGACTACTCGTGGAGTTAGCTGGAGTACCTTCCAGCCTCGTGATGATTCAAGTACTATTGAAAATTGAAGCTTGTAGAACTCGGAGACGCTTGGGAACTACTCGTGAAGACCTTCAAGACTACTTGGAGCATCGCACTCGACTACAAAGTACTCGGGGGCTTGTCGACCGGGCATCCCTAGGCCCACCAACACATTGTGGGCCATACCCGGGAGATGAGTTCCTGTAATCCTGGACTACTCGACTAGTGGGCCACGGTGCTGGTACCGTGGACCACAAGGCAAGACAAGACGGACAAGGACTTGTACTAAGACTAGGATAGCTTTCCATACCCTGTATAGGCTACTCCGGGTCCTACTCGAATAGTACCCTTGTACCAATCCGACTTGTAACCCTGCCTCCCGTGGCATATAAGGCGAGGCAGGGACTCCTATCAAAACATACGCAATCAATACAGAGCCACGCAGCATACAGGACATAGGGTATTACGCACATTGCGGCCCGAACCTGTCTAATTGTGTGCCCCATGTCTCACCATCGTGTTCCTGATCTCGGCGAGCCCCACCGCACAATCTACTACTTCGGGTACCCCGTCGTAGGCTCGGTACAATGAAAAAAAGCAAAGAGTAAGCAAGTACCAAAAGTAATAATTTAAAGCAGAAAATGTATATTTCCAATGAAATCCACCAGATCAGGAGGCAGCCCAGTTGCAAGCACTGCCTGAAACAAGATTGTCAGTATAGAACAATAGCTAAAGGCAACATTATAGAGGTCCAAGGCTCCTAAAAATTAATTCTGAGACAAAGGCGATGTGACTGCTGAATGCTAGTATTGATAATTACCTTGTATAATAGAAAGCATTATGATTGGCAAAAATCCTTATGCATGGTTGCAGGATCCCCTCATCAGCACCGATCCAGTGCGGCGATTGTTGACCATGTGTACTTTTGACCATGGATAATAATATAATCAATTATCAACTGAAAACAAATGGACCTGCATCAACTAATCTACTGAATAAAAGTACCCAAACATTAACATGCAGCGTAAGGACTTTCTCAATTAAGTTGGCAGCAAATAGATTTCAATAAATAAAATGGAAATAACAATGTCACCATTATTCGCAGCATCATAAGTCAGCCGAGTATGCGCATCTTTGCAAAGCCATGTTGGCTGCATAGCAGGTCCCTAAACCCTAGATCAGGACTGGAAATCAGAGAGGGAGAGAGGGAGGAAGGAACGGAGAGAGATTCCTGACCATGGCTCGAGGAGAAGCATCAATGGGATCCCCCGTCCCCCACCAACGGCCCGTGTAGAACCCCAACCCCGCCAAGTAGCCATGCGCGAGGAGGTTCCCATCCCTGGGTCCTCTTACATGGAGGGTCTCCGTGTGTGACGACGTGACCGGCGAAGAGGTGGATGGGGATGGACGTCGAAGAGACTGAGAGCGTAGTGAGCAGCAGGAGAGTAGGGGCCGTTGGTGTTCCTAGGCACCTATGCCGCCGTTCTGGCGTGGGGAGCTGAGATGACGGGACAACAACAGCTGCACGGCGACGACGTCGATCTGGCACCGAGATGATGGTGCGGCGGCCGTCGGCTCGCGACGGGGGAGGCAGCATCGCCATTGGAAGCCGAGATGATGAAGCGGCGGCGTCACCACGGGGAGCTGATGGGGAGGAGGAGAGGCGGATGCGTTGCGGAGCAAGGGGGACGCGCGAATGCAGAGCGGGGCGGAAGGGGCGAAGGGCGGAGACGGCGGTAATGCTGCCGCGAGGTGATGTAGAGCGGCGGCGGCGGCGGAAGGGTGGGAAACAGGTCGCAGGAATTGGAGTAGGGCAGGAAAAAAGAATAGAGAGCGGGAGGGTGGAACGGAGGGCAGACGTCAGGGAGGCAGGGCCCACGCGACCGACGAGACTCTTGCGCGAGGTCTGGCAGACGCGGAGGGATTGACGCATCACGCGGGCGTGGGGGTTGGCAGACCCGCGGGAGCGGAGGGATCAGGCTTGACGGAAAATTTGTCTACTCTTGATACTTTTTAGGAGTACTAGGTTCATGCCCATGCGTTGCTACGGGCATCCAATTATCTATAGCGCAATACACAAAACATATAATAAAAATTTCTCAATTAAAGACATCACATCCGAAGAATGAGTTGAAGTTGAGCGCACAATTTGATCTATTATAATCTGGTAATTTGACTAAGTGACTATGACAAAGACACTCAAAATGACACACTCCATCTACTCAATATTGATGCCTATGATGCGCCGAAGATAGTATTTTACAATGCTTGGTAGGCGCTTTCTCCAAGCATTTCCTACATGCGCCACAAGATCGACGAAGAAATTACATCGCAGGCACCCTATGCAGGAAATATTGAACTGTAGATTGATTTGAAGAACCAATTCTGCTACAACCAGAGTACAACACGTAGAAAATCACATATACTTTATGTAATTGAATTTTCAATAAAATAATTAAGAGCTACTCCCTCGAAGGCGTATATTGTTTTACCATCCATTGATTTCAAACTGACCAAGGTGTGAGTAACTACAAAACTAAAAAGAACTTTAACAACTTTTCCGCACAACATTGAAGATGATGTAGGCTACATTTTGACGATGCGATATTATTCTACTTTCTTGCTTCCATCAAAATTTTTAATCTCGTCAGCATGCCACCATAAAACTGAATTGCACTGTGCAGTAGTGCTGCCTATTTTCGTGAGTTATCTTCAGCAGTAGACACTCCAGACGCCATGCTTACTCTGACTGCTTGCATTGAGGAGCCAAAGTTATCAATATTTATTATCATAGTACACCTCTACTGCGTGCATACTGAATTGTGACGAATCTTTATTTTTTTAAGTAAAAAATCGTGGAGGTTCTCATGAGCTTGTATGATCCAATGACAATACAGAACAATAAATTTATATTTTAAATTAAACCATATTAGATACCCTTTACAAAATGATGGGACTACCAACTCATGAGCCCAAATAATATAGTTCCAGTTACCTATTCATTTCAAAGAGAAACAATGTATATTCAGCTCCAGTCGCCGGCATAGAATGAATAACTCATGAGCCCAAATAATATGCTAAGAACAAACTTTTCGATTATGCAAGAAACTCTTCATATTTTATCTTTACATATTCAGGTACAATTAAATAATACAAGACATTATTTGACTCTGGAGATCGTTCTCACTAATCGTAGCTCTGTACAAAAAAATCACAGTAAATACCATAGCATAAAATGGACTTTTGTGTACCTGAATTATTGAATTGACACAAACCATGTCGAGTTGAAACACCATACCATGAATAGTATCATAGAGTATTTAATTTTACCTAAAGAGAAAGCGAGAAACATTAAATGGCATTTTCCAAATACGCATTAATACGTAAGATACGTATGAATAATAAATATCATATTACCTTACCTACAATGTCAAACCTCCTTGTATACAATATTCTTCGTATACGTGCCATTCACCGGTAGTACTCTTTTTTGTTTTTTGACTGGACCATTATGTTTACCCTTGCCCTTTGCTTTCTTTTTTGCATCTTTCTCTTCCTGCCTTCTAGCTTCTTCCTCCTCTGCCACAGCATTAGGTGGGAGGGCGAGGATCTTGATGTTCGTTCTGGATGTGGCTCTAGACATAGCAACATACAACTGTCCATGAGAGAACATAGGTGCGGGCAAGTACACTCCTACGTTTGATATTGTTTGACCCTGTGACTTGTTGACCGTCATGGCGAAGCTGAGCCTAATTGGGAACTGCTTCCTCTTGAATTGAAATGGGAACATCTGATCATCAGAGGGGCACAAGGGTATCCGAGGAAGGAAAACCCTCTTCCCGGCATGCTGCCCCAAAACAATTTCAGCATCTATTGAGTTTCTTTGGCATGCTCTAACCACCAGCCTCGTTCCATTGCATAGTCCGTTTGCAGGGTCTAAATTTCTAAGCAATATTACCGGGCAACCGATCTTTAGCTTTAGGACATGTGGAGGTATCCCATTGGGAGTCAATGTGTTAAGGAACTCCTGAGGATAGTAGTTAGGGGATCATCAACCGCTTCGTCGAAACTATGGTACACCACCTCCCTACCTTGGAACTTGTAGATCATCTTCAAATTAATATCATCCACCCAGTCATTACGTGTTGATAAAATGGCTCTAGAGGTGATGTAATCCTTGTTTGTCATGTTTTCATTGAGATTTGGAAAGATGCTCTCCATATACAAAATATAAGACCATTGGATCACCAATATAAACCATGACAAAGTTATGAGACTAACTCAAATAGTAAAAATATTGATCCACCAGACATGATAGTGTGATACAATAACATATTAAGTCATACATAAGGCACATGCCATCTCAAAAATCAAGTAAAAGCAATTGGAGCACTCACTTCTCCCAGAACTAACAGCACAGAGCACACAGGTCTCAAGCATCAGGCCACTTGTGGTTTACATGGAACCACAAATGGGCTGATGTTACTTGTGAGCTTAACGTGTGGTCATCAGAAAATTACCGTGATGTCCGGTTCAACCCAAACTTGTGGTCATCATGTCCAAATGGCATGAAAACAAAAAAAATGTGTTAAATAAACAGATGACTAATGAGGTCAGAAGGTAAAAAATGCATTCCTCTATTAGATGTATGCGCAGACAAATGCGAATTTTTAGCCTTGTTAATTGCACAAGTCTGTCAAGAATAATATAACAAAAGAAGCTTTGGAAGCACCTGGGAGGACATTAGTTCCAAACTACCAAGATGGAATATGAAGATAACATATGTTGGTTCATCATTATAAGTTACAAACTACCAAGATGAAATGCAGAATACCAATGCTCATGATGTTGGCTGGGAAAGAGGCCCAGTGAAGCTTGGAGTTTATAATTTTTGGCTTCAGGAGCATACATTTAACAGAACAAAGGACCATGGCTGTACCTTAGAAAAAGCAATTATCAGATACCGTATTCTGAACATTCAAAAAACAGATTTGCTCTACTTTCAAAAAGCAGCGAGTCTATTTTATTCCCCTAAAAGAAAATCTTCTTCACCATCATAGCGATAATTAAGTTCACATAATTTACTGTTATTAATCAGCATGCCAAGGTGATTTGGTAAAAAATCAAGCTTTGACATCAAACAAATAATTATTTTGCCATGCCGTATTTCGCCAAAAAAAATCAAAATATAGCTAATAATCATCATGCCAAAGTTATTTGCACATCCCCTAACACATCAGACCTTTAGCTCTTCAAACAGAAGCATCAAACTTTGACTTCTAGATAATTCTCAAGGACCCATATTGATATTTCGAGCATAATAATAACAATAGCAAACACAAGTCGGACCTGAGTTTGGAATGAAAATGCAAGGAATGTGATTTGTGCAACATTTAATTTTCACACAGGTCTCAAGCATGAGGCCACTTGTGGTTTACATGGAACCACAAATGGGCTGATGTTACTTGTGAGCTTAACGTGTGGTCATCAGAAAATTACCGTGATGTCCGGTTCAACCCAAACTTGTGGTCATCATGTCAAAATGGCCTGAAAACAAAAAAAAAGTGTTCACACCACCTAGGAGCATCAGAAATTTCAGAACATCAGAAAAGACCAACTGGAGATCAAAATTCAAAACAGGTATATGTGAACTTATAATCAATGAAGTACAAGATAGCTTAATGGGTAATCTGTATATGTGAATGAGATCAGCCGGATACTAAGTAGTAATTATCCATGCTTCAACAATAACAAGTATTTTCTATATGACAACAGTTGTTACAAGACAATAGTTGGTCTGCCTGCAACTCAAAATGCCTAATGTCTGATCAAAGATTAGCATGTGCAACTAATATCAGGAGAAAAAATCACCAAGGCTGATTACATCTAGTAACGGAAATGTCAAATTGTCTAGTAGAGAATGCATTCTTGCCGGTTAGAAAAACATAGGTCATCGTTCAATACTGAGCAACATAATGACGGATATGACCACTAATGGCCATTGAATTAAAAAAAACCATATATTCATTCACCTCCACATGAATTCTGAAAATTGGTGAGTAGAAATAAAGTAAGTTGTCTCAACAAGCTACAGATACGAGCCACTACAAATTAGGTACAAAGTTTCCCCATATGCAAATATCTATATATGCAATAGGAAAGCGAGCTATTATTGTTACCTCTAGAGCAGTGGAAGATGCCCTGTAGCCCTGCAGGGCTGCAGCTCGTACCTGCAAGCGAACCTCAACCTGCAGTGCAGTAAATAAAGCAGCAGTATTATATTATAGGGCTTTGTTCACACCACCTAGGAGCATCAGAAAAGACCAACTGGAGATCAAAATTCAAAATTGAAGAGATTTTTATATCAAGTAGAGCTCAAACCAGAGCCCAACATTTTCAGGCCGGAGCAACAAAAACAGCTAGAGATGTCTCCTTGCTACAAAAGACCAAAGTTGCATACCTCTTTAAGTGGGTAACCAATGGGATGTGCTCCCTCAACTCAGATGAGCTGCAACCAAGGAGGCAGATTTCTTTTTGGTGTGCATGCAACACACAAAAGTGTATAAGATACAAATGAATATAAAATATTAAGTACCAGATGGACATAGTGTGAAATAATTTTAATTTAGAAGCATATGAACCCATATGTGAAATTACACATGGATAAAGTGGTACTGTAACAAATGGCAAGCAGCCGAGCACAAGCTATGATTATTATTGTTGTGATGCACAATCTCTAATAAAAAAAAGTTTAGGAAAACATATCCATATGCTGCATACATATGTGCAGCCATGAATTAGAGAGGGAAATGGATAGATCTCATGGAATCAGTGAAAAGGCGAGTGGAAATTAAGCAAGCAAATGAATATAAAAAGGTAGAACTTAGCATGGACCATGCCAGAGTCTAGCAGAAATAAGGTATCGTAAAGTTCTGGTTATCCAGTATTATATATGAAGTATTATATGTTATATATGAAGTACCTTGTCCTCCGTGGGTCATAGGAAGCATTACATACGAATGCCAAATAACCGTAATAATTTGTCTTTTCTAACGGACAGAAACAGAAGTTAGGTGTAACAGACTAACAATGTGCGTCAGCTGCTGCTTGTTGCAAATAGCAGCCATAGAGGCAGCTATCTTCTAGCGGTATGCAAAATCAACAAAAAATAGACCTGAACATAATTAATTTCACAAGTATTTCGCACAAGATGATTAAACATTATTAATTTCATGAACATACGCAAATAAGTCATAATTCACAAGATGAGTTAGAAATCATAACCCATAGTTCAATAAATCAGATGCATATAAGTTTTAAACAGAAGCCAAGCGGTATTAGACTATTAAATTAAGTGAATAGGATTAAACACTACCACCCGCTATTAAACACTGCCACCCGTACGGCGCTCTTCAGTGTTCACATCCATGCCTAGCTACCGACGACGGGACGCCAGGGAGGGTCTTTTTTTATACTTGGACGCCAGGGAGGGTCAGGCAGAGCGCGCGACGGATGGGCCGATGGCCCCGGGCGCCGACAGGTGTTGCCATCGCCCCCGATCAGCTAGCGAATAGGATGGGCGCCACGTCCCCCGGTCGCCCCGCCCGCCTGCGCGCGCCCCCGGGCCCGGCCACGGCCAGCGCCGATCCAGAGACTATACCTGAGCATTTCACGGGCCGGGTTCGGGCCGGGCCGAAAAAATACTCGGGTTTTTCGGGCTGAGAAAATCCTGTCCATGACCGTCCCACGGGACGTGTCGGGCTTCAGTTTTCGGGCCGGGCCCGGGCTTGGGCGGGCCGCCCGCGCATTTTATAGTGTAAAGTAACTAAAAACAGCATTTCGGGCCGGGCTCGGGTCAAAAAAAATTTCGCGGGCTTCAAGATCTCTGCCCACGGCCGTCCAGTAAAGTCCGTGGGCGGGCCTGGCGCGGGCCGAGCCCGGGCCGGGCCAGCGGGCCGGGTCGGGCCGGGCCAAAAATGCTCAGGTATACCAGAGACCAGCTAGTAGGGATCGGGGCAGCGGTCGGTGGCCGTGCACGCGCTCGCGTAAAGATGGGCAATGGTGTTCCATGGAGGGACGCTGGAATCAACCACCAATCCATTTAAAGAATTTAGGAGCACCATATTATCCATTTTGTCAAATTAGCTGAAGCAGGTGCTCCAAAGGATCTAGCGGGTCGCCCCACCCGGCCACCGTGCACACATCAGGCCTTCGAGATGTGCGCCCAGAACAGCTCTCACTGGCATTGTTCTGATCGCGTGCTTGCTCTTTGCTCAGCAAGTAGTGATGGTGCTCTTCGAATGCCTCGGCTACCTCGCCGCCGCCGGAGCCATCCTTCTCGGGAAGCTCATCGACGGCGCCGTCCTCTAGACTCCTCCCGCCTTCACTACCACTGCAATGGTATAGGCCTGCTACCGCCCGTGCGTGTTCCGAACCCAATCACCGTGTGCGCCCATGGATGGGGCCGCCGCCGGCGACAGCGTAGCGAGCCTTGGCCCTCGGCAGCTGGATGGGGCAGCAGTGACGTAACGAGCCTTGGCAGCCAGAATGTTGGATGCGACAGCAGCGACAAAGTCGAGATGGGGCTATTTGTGAGGCGATGCAGGGTCAGCAACGGTGGCGGCAGCGCAGCGAGTCCCGGGCCTCCGACCTCAGCAGTTAGATGGGGCGACGGGGGCGGCGCGGCGAGCTTCAGGCCTTGGCAGCCGTATGGGGCAACGACGACAGAGGAGATGGGGGCAATGGAGCAGCCATGGAAACGAAGAAGATCGACCAGTGGATTGGTGTTGTCGTCGTAGGGTTGAAAGGAAGATGGTTTGATCCACGCAATCCTTAGGTTCCTTAGGTTCTGATCCATTGACCTTCTATATTATATTATGTGTTGAATTAGGAGCCCATTAGATTCGATTTTGAGGATCGGTTCTGTCGGTGTTTTAGACCGGCAACCTACTAAGGGGAGTACCCGAAGTAGATGAATGTGGCCTCGCCGAGATTGGTAACTCGAAGGAAGAGACACGTGGCACACAATTTAGACAGGTTCGGGCCGCGGGGTGCGTAATACCCTACGTCCTGTATGCTGCGTGGCTCTGGATTGATTGGGTGCGATTACAAGATGATGCAATCTTAAGCCGTGAGAGAGAGGGGGGTCCCTGCCTCGCCTTATATAGTCCGGGAGGCAGGGTTACAAGTCGGTTCAGGGAGAGAGTACTAGTCGAATACGTCTAGGAGTCCTCTATACAGTGCGGGACATGTACAGCTTCCTATCCGGGTACTTCTCCTCTGTAGTCCTTGTGCTTCACGTCATCAGGTGCCGTGCAGCGCAAGTCGAGTAGTCCCAGGGGCCCACCGAGTAGTCGGTCCTGGTACCCACCGAGGTAGTGGGCCCAGGGAGGTCCATACGACAAGCCCCCGAGTACTTTGTAGTCGAGAAGGATAGCTTCGAGTAGTCTTGACGGCCTTAACAAGTAGTCCTCAAGCGTCCCTGAGCGCTACAAGTCAAAAGTCCTCAAGAGTAGTCGAAGCATCCCGAGGCTGGAATGTACTCCAGCTGATATTTGAGCAATCCTGAAGTCTTCTCGAGTAGTCCCAAGCGTCCTCGAGTGCTGCTCTTGAAGGTCTTCAACAATGCCCGTGTTGTCTTGAAGTCGAAACTGATATGGAAGTGCGATTGCAAAATCGCACTCCATATGGAGTAGCCCCCGAGCCTTAGGTTGAGTTGCAGACTCTGGCTGAGGGTCCATCTGAAGTTTTGGCAAGAATATCCCGTGAAATCCGGAGAAAAAACCGAAGGACACGTGGCACGGAGCCCCCGAGCCTTGAGTCGAGTACTTCCTCTCGAATTGAAGGGTCATCTTGTAGAATGTGTCCTGAGTTGCTCTTGAATCTTGTCGCTACCCAGGAAGTTGAGTAGAAGTAGCCGAGCCCCCGAGACGAGGCGTGTCGACTAGTAGAAGTTGGAGAGTCAAGCACCGCCGCTGAGTCAGCCGTGTACAGACTTATCCATCCGGCCGTTGGAGGGGCTGCTGTTGACTTATAAATAGAAGCCGAAACCCTTAGGGTTTTTCACCCCACGCATTCGCAGCCATTCCTAGCAGATCGAGCCAGAAATCACCGCCAGTGCGCACTGCCGCCGTTGAGAGGATTGTAGATCCGAACGCGCCGCCGTAGAAACCCACCGCCGTAGCCCCCGAGCGAATGCGAGTGAAGACACCGTGCACTTGGAAAATGAAGCCCTCACCATCGAAGACCTCGAAGGCTGCCGGTGGGAAGAAAAGGGCTCGCGAGGAGGCCGCCGGATCCACCGCGGGGACATCGCCGCCGGTGTCTCCGCCGCGACCAAATCCGAATCAAGAATGGAAGAAATCCAAGGCCAAGACCGAAGATCTGCTGACGCTTCTCAACAGTGGATTCTTGCGGGAGAAGGAGGTTGACATGTGGAGAGCCGCTGCAGGGGATCCGTACCCCATGGAGAAAAGCCCGGACGAGATCCCTATGTTCACCCGGTTCGCGGAGCGAGGGCTGTCTCTCCCGGCCAGCGACTTCTTCAAGGGGCTGCTGGGGTACTACGGCATCGAGTACCTCAACCTCAACCCCAACGGTATCTTCCACACCTCAGTCTTCGTACACTTCTGCGAAGCTTTCTTGGGGATCAAGCCCCATTAGATCCTTTTCCGAAAATTCTTCCGAGTCAAGCCCCAGCCCAGCGCCAACAATCCTCGAGTAGTGGGGGGAGCCGGCATCCAGATGCAAGAAGACGCCGCGGAGCAGTACCTCTCGTACAAGCTTATCGACTCCAACCAAGATTGGAAGTCGAAATGGTTTTACATCACCAACCACCACTCGGAGCTGCCGAAGCCAAGCGGGAAGCAGCCGAAGCACCGGCCATGGTGGAACTCGGAGCCAACAATGCAGGAAGGTATCCAGTTGCCCGAGCTGCTGGCGAAAATCAAGGCTTTGAGAGAAGCCGGGCTGAGGGCCGAACATGTGGCCTTCAGCTTCATGAAGCGAAGGGTGCAGCCGCTGATGGCCCGCGACACCCTAGGGTACCAGTACACCGGCGATGACGACACGTCGTGGATGCTCGGCGATGAAGTCGACGACGACGACATCGTTGATAGGCTGGGCAGGATCTTCAAAGACATGCCGGCGTACACGCCGTGCCCTGTGCCCGAGTACTCCGCCGCGCGCCCGCCAAATGAGGTCGGTAGCCGTACCCATTGTCGAGTACTCACTACGTAAGAGTAGTCGTGCTGACGTATTGTGCTTCTTGCAGGATGACTTGGTGAAGTTCGTCTCCGAGCCGGCGTCGCCTCCTCAACTTGTCGAGGTCCCAGAGGAAGGGAAAGCCAAGGCCAAGGAGCGGCGCGAGGTTGGTGAGGGAGACGACACAGTAGTCGTCGAAGACACGTCCGAAGAGGACGACGATGAGGAGACGCTGCAGGAGCGCTTCTAGCTGCGGTCGAGATTCAGCCGCCCTGGATTGCCTCATATTCCTCTCGTTCAGGATCCGCCGACTAGCCTGGAGGCTAGTTTGCCCGCGCCACCAAGGAGGCCGCGCAACGTGGCCCGCAAGCGCGTGGCCAAGAAGTTGAAGGTCACGGAGACCATGTCCCAGGAGGTAAGCCGTCTTGAATAGTGTAGTCGAGTACTTATGTCTCGATGTTGTAATTTGACGACGAAATTCCCTTGCTTGCAGGAGATGCCGCCTTCCGACCCCGTAGAGCAGGGGGATGAAGGCAACTGGGATACGGTGGAGGAGCCAGCTGGGGGTAGTCGTAGCCCAGCCCCCACCGTAGAGGAGCTCTTGGCGCAGTTGTCGCGCCAGCCCCCAGTTGCTGAGGGGAGCACAGAACCGGCCGCTGCTATTGTTGAAGAAGCGGCGGCTACTGAGGCGCAAGAGGAAACGCCTACCGAAGCTGGACTGGTAGATATTGCCAGCATCCTCGGCGCCCCAACCGTGACGGTAGTCCGGTCGAATTTGTAAGTGGTGATCCTTCCCGAGTAGTACATTAGATTTGGTAGTCGTACTGGGTTGACAACCAGCTTGTGCACTCTGCAGGAAATCGACGGACTTGACCTGGGAGGGAGATGAACCCACCACAGCGGTGGCTGGAGAGGAAACCGCGCCGCCCGCTGAGGAGTCCGCTCCCGCCCCTCAGGCAGAATCCGGGGCGCCGGCCGTGGAAGCTACCTTGCCTGAGGCCAGCATCGTAGAGGGTGAGTACTTTGCTCAAGTGCAAGTAATCCCGAAGAGTAGTCGTAACCGCCATGTATGACTAATCCAGTTGTCCTTTTATTGACAGGTGCCGAAGCCGAGGGAAGTGCTATCCCGTCGGCGGTGCCCGTTGAAGATTTGGCACCAGAGACCCAAGGAGCTGCCGAAGGAGCCCCCGAGCAAATGGAGGTGGCGGTTGAAGAAGCCACCGCGACAGCTGGAGGGGGGCGCAACGACGTGCATCCAGAACCGGCTCTGGAAGTAGTCGTTCGCTCGCCAGAGATCCAGGACACGGAGCCAATCCGCTCGGCGCCAATGTTCGAAACCGCGACGAGTAGTCGTGGCGGGATCGAGCTGCTGGCGGATGACCTAGTCGATCCAGCGACGGTAGCTCGGCACATGGAGGCAATGCGCCAGGCCGAGCAATGGATGAAGGTGAGTAGTCGACACCCTTGAGTAGTCAATCCTTTGGTGTTGAGTACCCATTTGACATGTGTTGTATGTGGCAGGACGTCGCGGAGCGGTCTCGGCAGAAGTCTGACATGCTTCAAGGGTACGGCGACACGGTGCTCCGGGCCGAGGCCTTAGAAGAACAGCTCGTGAAGGCCCGGAAGCACGCCGCCGCGATGCAGTCGAAGCTGGACACCGCCTTCGCCCAGTATCACAACGAAATCCAAGATATGCAGGCGAAGAGCGACGAGCTGGTGCGGAAGAACAAGTCTCTCCGCAACAAGAATAAAGGTACGCCGTTGCCATGCTGAGTACCCATTGGTAGTGTCTTGGAGGAGTCTGACCCGCTTTGCCTTGTTGATTGCAGAGTTTGAGACCCGCGTCGACCAGCTGAAAGCTTCAGAGACCGACCTGAAGAACCTCTTCTACCGAGAGCAAGAGGCCCGCGAGGTACTGGAGTATGATTATAAGCAACTTGCTTACGAGTGCGACAAGCACATGGAGCTTCGCATTGCGTCGGATCGTGACCTCGTCAACTGCTACAAATCTTTGCAGAAGCTGAACGAGGACTGCGAGAAGCTGCGGGCCCAGCTGAAGGAACTCGAGGAGGCCGCGCTTCCCATCGCGAGGCTACTGGTGCCTCACCCCGGGGGACCGAAGATAGCCCCATTGGTGGACCGGCTGAAGGAAGCCCCGAGCCGCCTGGCGACGTACGTGAAGCACCTGGCGAAGTCGATCCCCAACCAGGTCCTGGCGTATATGAAGTCGTACTTCCCAAAAGCTCCCGTTGACGTAGTCGCCGGCGGACTAGCCGCCAACTGCACAGACGATCAGTACGCGGAGCTGCTGGAGCAGATGGCGCCCATTGCCGAACAAGTCGCCGAGAAGCTCAACCTCCAGTAGTCCTGTAGGGTTAGCTCGTAGCAGTAGTTGTGTATAAACAAAGTTGTAATGAACTTGTTTAAGTATGAATGAAGGAAACTTCCATAAATGAGTACTCGTTATCCCGATCTATGAGTGCGGAGTCCCATCATGGAGTCGTCGCGAGTAATCATACTCGCCGGTGGTCCCGTTGAGGAAAAGGGACAGTAAAGCAGTTGATAGGTAATCAAACTTTATTACTGAAGAAGTACGCCTGGATGGCTAGGGCCGTTGGTACAGAGTAGTCGCCAGGACCCGGAGGCCGCCTACGGCTAAGTAGTGCTAGGGCGTAAGGCCGCTTACAGCAGTAGATCCGTTAGTAGCCGCATGGGCTGGATCTAGGAGTGCTTGGTCTCTTAGTAGACCGTTGCTGGAGTCCTTTGTCGCTCGTCGCAGCCCAAGATCCGTTAGTAGCCGCGTGGGCTGGATCCTGGAGAGAAGTAGTCCGGAGACTAGGGCCTGGACCTGGAGGCCGCTTACGGCGAAGGGGTCTTTGAGTAGTCGTATAGACTGGAGCCCCCGGTGTAGACTAGGCGTAGAATCGACAGAGTTGGTCGATGTTCCACGAGTTGTTGATGTCTTCGCCTTCAAGCGTCTGGAGGCGGTAGGAGCCCGGTCCGGTCACCTTTGCAATTGTGAAGGGACCTTCCCAGGGCGAGCTGAGCTTGTGTAGTCCTTCCGTGTTCTGGATGCGGCGGAGGACAAGATCACCAACGTTGAAGGAGCGTTCCTTAACGTTGCGATCGTGGTAGCGTCGGATACCCTCTAGGTACCTTGCTGATTGGACGAGGGCGGCACAGCGAGCTTCTTCGAGTCCGTCGATGTCAACTCGTCTGCTGTCTTCAGAGATGCCTTCGTCGTATTGCTCCACTGCTGGTGAATCCCATATGACATCAGCAGGGAGGATTGCTTCGGAGCCGTAGACCAGGAAGTACGGGGATTGTCCCGTTGGCTTGGAAGGTTGAGTACGCAGCCCCCAGAGAGCATTGGGTAGTTCCTTGATCCACTTGCCTCCTTTGGAGTTGGCAGCGTCGTGTAGCCATTTTTTGAGAGCGTCGAGCACCATCCCATTGGCGCGCTTGACTTGTCCATTGGCCCGAGGATGGGCAACTGAGACATATCGGACGTCGATCCCGCTGTTCTCGCAGTACTCCCAGAACTGGTGATTGTTGAAGTTGGAGCCCAGGTCTGTGATGATGCGGTGGGGTAGTCCGTAGCGATGCACGAGTTCATCCAGGAAGTCGAGTACTCTGTCGGCCTTGTGGCATGTAACCGGCTTGACCTCGATCCACTTGGTGAACTTGTCGATGGCCACCAATACTCGGTTGAATCCACCTGGCGCAGTTGGAAGTGGCCCAATCATGTCGAGCTCCCAGCAGGCGAAAGGCCAGGTTGGCGGTATGGTGACTAGCTTGTAGGCCGGGACGTGTTGTTGCTTGGCGAAGTATTGGCACCCTTGGCACCTTCTGACGAGTTCTTCGGCGTCGCCCAGAGCTGTGGGCCAATAGAAAGCCCGTCGGAAGACCTTGCTGACCAGCGTGTGTGAGGACGCGTGGTTGCCGCAGACGCCTTTATGGATCTCCTCCAAGATGTCCTTGCCTTCTTGTCTGGGAACGCACTTCATGAGTACTCCGGAAGATGCGCCCCGCCTGTAGAGCTTGTCTCCGACGAGAACGTAGGACTTGGCACGGCGGATGAGTTGCTCGGCCAAGTTCTTGTCCGAGGGAACCTTCTGCTCGCTGAGGTAGTCGATGAAGGGCTGCCTCCAGTCCACGTCGATCATCATGACCTCCTGGCCAGCCGGGGGATGCGCTAGGTCAATGGTCGGTGGCGCCGGCTCCGGGATGGATGGCGCGTGAAGCTCGTGGACGAAGACACCCGCTGGTGCTTGAGCGCGAGTAGAACCAAGCTTCGACAGGACGTCCGCTGCAACGTTGTTGTCGCGGACGACGTGGTGGAACTCGAGACCATAGAACTTGTTCTCGAGCTTGCGGACTTCTAGGCAGTAGGCGTCCATGTTCTCCTTGTTGCGGTCCCAGGACTTGTTGACTTGGTTGATGACCACTGCGGAGTCGCCGTAGACTAGTAGCCGTTTGATGCCCAGTGAAGCCGCGAGGCGGAGCCCGTGTAGCAGAGCTTCGTACTCGGCTTCGTTGTTTGAGACCTTCCAGAAGATCTGCAGGACGTACTTGAGTTGTTCGCCCGTTGGAGAGATCAAGAGTACTCCTGCACCTGCGCCCTCGAGGTTGAGTGAGCCGTCGAAGTACATCACCCAGTGCTCTGGGCGCTTGGTTGGAGTAGGTAGTTGATTCTCCCGCCACTCCGCCATGAAGTCGACTAGTGCCTGCGACTTGATGGCTGTGCGTGGCTTGAAATCGATGTTGAGGGCGCCGAGTTCGACTGCCCATTTGGAGATTCTTCCAGTAGCATCTTGGTTCCGCAAGATGTCACCGAGCGGGTAGTCGGTGACGACGGAGATCGAGTACTCCTGGAAGTAGTGTCATAGCTTCCGCGAGGTGATGAGCACTGCGTACAGAAGCTTCTGTACTGGCTGGTAGCATGCCTTGGATTCTGATAGGACCTCGCTGACGAAGTAGACTGGACGCTGGACTGGATAGGCGTGGCCGTCTTCCTGCCGCTCGACGATGATGGCAGTACTGACCACGTGAGTAGTCGCAGCGAGGTAGAGCAGTAGCTGCTCGCCTTTACGAGGAGCTGTGAGGACTGGTGGCTTCGATAGGAAGTCCTTGAGCTGGGCAAGGGCTTGGTCCGCCTCTGGAGTCCACACGAACTTCTCTTGGTGTTTGAGTAATTTGAAGAAGGGGAGCCCCCGTTCTCCAAGCTTCGAAATGAATCTGTTCAAGGCCGCCATGCACCCGGTCAGCTTCTGCACGTCTTTGATGCACGTGGGAGCTTTCATGCTGGTGATGGCGGAGATCTTCTCGGGATTGGCTTCGATGCCGCGATGGCTGATGATGAAGCCGAGTAGTTTGCCCGACGACACGCCGAAGACGCACTTGTTCGGGTTGAGCTTCCAGCGGTACTCGCACAGGGATGCGAAAGTCTCTTCAAGATCGTCGATGAGCGTGCTAGAGTTTCTGGTCTTGACGACCACGTCATCCACGTAGGCTTCGACGTTCTTGTTGAGTTGCCTCTTGAAGCAGGCCTGGATAGCTCGTTGGTATGTAGCGCCGGCGTTCTTCAACCCGAAGGACATGGTCGTGTAGCAGTACGCGCCAAACGGGGTGATGAACGCGGTCTTCTCCTGGTCTTCTTCCTTGATCGCGATCTGGTGGTACCCGGAGTAGCAGTCGAGGAAGCAGAGCAGGTCGCAGCCCGCCGTGGAATCGATGACTTGGTCAATCCGCGGCAACCCGAAGGGGTCCTTGGGGCAGTGCTTGTTGAGGTCGGTGTAGTCGACGCACATCCTCCACTCGTTCGAGTTCTTCTTGCGGACGAGGACGGGGTTGGCGAGCCACTCAGGATGGAAAACTTCTCTGATGAAGCCAGCCGCGAGTAGTTTGGCGAGTTCCTTCTTGATGGCGTCCCGTCTGTCGTCGGCGAAGCGGCGAAGGTGTTGTCGCTTCGGGGTAGCTTTAGGATCGACGTTGAGTGAATGCTCAATCAACTCCCTGGGCACCCCTGGCATGTCCGCTGGTTTCCACGCGAAGATGTCGCGGTTAGCCCGGAGGAAGTTGATGAGCGCGTCTTCCTATTTGGGGTCGAGGCCCACCCCAATGGTGGTGGTCTTGCTGCTGTCGCCTGTCCCGAGGTCAATTGTCTTGACCAGAACCTCCTCGGCTGGCTGAGGCTTGTTAGCTTTATCCGACTTCTCTGGGATGTCGAGTTCGCTTGGGGCAAGCTTCTTCGACGCAGCGTAGATCTCCATCATTGCATTGGGTACTTGATTTGTGGAGGCGATCTCCACAGCTTCCGTATCGCAGTCGTGCGATATCTTCAAGTCCCCCTACAGCGAGAGTACACCTGCTGGACTCGGCATCTTGAGTACTAGGTAGGTGTAGTGGGGTACCGCCATGAACTTGGCGATGGCCGGTCTGCCGAGGATGGCATGGTAGGACGTCTCGAAGTCCGCGACTTCGAACTTGATGTACTCGGTACGATAGTTGTCCCGAGATTCCCCGAAGGTAATTGGCAGGACCACTGAGCCCAGTGGAATAGCCGCGTTTCCGGGGACGATGCCGTAGAAGGGCGAGGTGCTCTTGGTGAGCATGTGGGTGATGTCGAGCTTCATCTTCTTCAAGGTCTTGGTGAAAAGGACGTTAAGCCCGCTTCCACCGTCGATGAGGACCTTGTTGAGCTTAGAGCCCGCGACCACCGGCTTCAGGACGAGTGGGAACCGCCCTGGTTCGGAGAAGCTAGTCCATTGATCTGCGCGAGAGAAGGTAATGGGTACCTCCGACCACCTGAGGGGGGTCGGGACCGCTGGTTCAATGCTCATGACTTCTCGACGGGTAGCCTTTTGGACCCGTCTGCTGGGTAGCCCGCCGAAGAGGACGTTCACCGTCTTGTCGGGTTCCTGGAAGTCGCCATTGCCTTCGTCGTTCTTCTTCTTGCCTTTCTTGTCATGAGGGTGCTGTGGCTCCGGAGTATCCTTGAGTGCTCGCCTGAGTTGGTAGCACTGCTCGGTGGTGTGGTTGCCGTCCAGATGCCACGGGCACTTCTCCTTCAGCAAGTCTTTGAAGCCGCTGGAGGTCTTCTTCGAGTTCTCCTTCGCAGGGCGCTGCATAGCCGCGACAGTGTTGTCTGGCTTGCGCTTGCGGTTGGGACCCGAGTAGTTGTTGTTGTTGCGACCGCCTTGGTTCCCGTTGTTGCTGCTGCCGCCGCCCGTGTTCTGCTTGCTCTTGCCACGGATGGCGTCGTACTTGGCGTTGGCCTTGTCTTCTTCATCGGCCCAGGACGTGATCATGTCCTTGAGGTGGGTGATGGAGCTTGGGCGGCGACGGCTGAAGTCTTCGAAAGTGCGACGGAGGTAGAGACCGTCTTGGAAGAGGTCGATGACTTCTTTGTCAGAGACATCGACTACTGTGGCGCGCTTGTCGAGGAAACGCCGCATGTACTTGCGAAGGGTCTCGCCTTGTTCCTGCTTCACCATAGCTAGGTCCATGCGAGTACCCGAGCGGCCCATAGCACCCGCGAAGTTGCTGGTGAACTGCTCCTTCAGCTGGTCCCACTTGTCGATCGAGTACTTCTCAAGTGACTCGAGCCATGTAAGCGGTGCCTGGTCCAGACAGAAGGGGAAATATAGGCACTTGGTGTCGTTGTTGCCACCAGCGTTCTCGATGGAGAGGGCGTAGCATCTGAGCCACTGCACAGGATCTTGCTTCGCGTCGTACTTGGTGATTCCCAGAGGCTTGAATTTCTCTGGGAGGAGGAGGTTGCGAAGTCGCGCAGAGAAGGCAGGGAAGCCGTCGTTGTCGCCTGACGTGGAAGCCTTCTTGCGCCGTAGTTCTTCAATCTTCTGGCGGACGTCGAAGCCGCCCTGAGAGGCTCCGGAGGCGTGGCTATTCGCGTGGCGTCGGCCGCCGCGGTCGCCTCCGCCACCGGCCCTTCTATTGGCCCCATGGTTGGAGCTTCCGCCGTCACTGCCTCCGCTGCCAGGGTCGCGATGAGGGACGATCTCACGATCGCCGCCAGCAGCTGCAGCGCTGTTGCCACCTTGAGAGGGTCCGCCGGCCGTTGCACGAGTACGGTTGGGATTGGCCGGCAGCTCAGCTCGAGTACAGTTACGACCGAGATCCGCGCTGCGACTTGTGGCTTCGTTATCGCGATTCCTGGCGGGGGGCGGCTGAGCGACCCTGTTGTCAGCTCGCATGAAGTAAGCGTCTTCTGCAAGCTTGGCGATGACTTCTCCTGCACGCATCCCCTGAGCTTGGCGTGCGATCGCTGTGATCGACATGAGGCATTGCTCCGGGGTAGTGTGTACCCTACTCTCGACTTGGTCGAGAGCCTCTGCGAGGTTGCGGATGGGGAGGTTGTCTCGAAGACGCCGGCGTCGTTCGTTCCGCTTTCTGTTACGCTCACGTCGAGCGTCCCTGTTGGCGTCAGTCTCATCTGCGGGTGCGTCGGCAGACAGCTCGTCTGCGGAGATGTCTTCGAGGTATCGGTCGCTTGCTGTCCCTGAGGGTCCTGGCGTGTCGCCGGCAGCCATGAAGACTTGGCGGTCGGGGTTGCCAAGACTGGAGTCAGAACTCGCCACCTCCGTTGGGGTGTACTCCTCAGCTCGAGCGAGTGGCGTTCCCTCCTGGAAGGGAAGCGAGTCGAGGTAGGCGACGTAGCGTGAGTTCCCGTTCGTCAGGTCAGCAGGCTTGCGGTCTGGCCAGTAGACAAATCTTCCGGCGTGTGTAGATGTTATGACCAAGCCGGCGGCGGGTCCTGACAGGGGTTGCTCTGTGGAGTTGTTCTCGGACTCGGGATCCTCAGGGTCCGACCCGAAGTCGAACTCGTACGCGGAGTCCGAGTAGAAGCCGAAAAGGGGGTTGGAGTCCGAGGCGTGGCCGGGAGCGGTGTCGGAGTCCGAGTCGTACTCGGGTACGGGCTCCTTGCCGGCCCGGCGTGTAGTGGGAGCCTTCGTGTGGGCCCTGCCGACGTTGCGGGGGCCACGCGTGAAGTGCTCGCGGGGTGGGGAGTCCACATGCGATGGCTGAGTTGCCGGCTCGCATACGATAGCCCACGGGGACGTCGAGCCCGAGTTGGAGGCGGATCCAAGCTCGAAGTCGGCGTGTTGGTCGAAAAGCGAAATTTCGCCGAATTTGCCGGCGAGTTCGCCCGTGACTACTCCGGGAAGTGTCACGAGGCCGGTCTCCGGGTTGGGCGGCATGGTGAGGCGGCGTTGGAAAGATCCGGCGCCGTCAGCAGTGCAGACCCAGGCACCGAAGACGAAGGTGTCGCCGCGGTTGAAGGCGACGGTTGGCTTGATGTAGACGGAAGCCGTCGAGTTCGCCATGAGATCTTCGGCGAGATCCCCTACCTGACGCGCTAGCTGTCGGTGTTTTAGACCGGCAACCTACTAAGGGGAGTACCCGAAGTAGATGAATGTGGCCTCGTCGAGATCGGTAACTCGAAGGAAGAGACACGTGGCACACAATTTAGACAGGTTCGGGCCGCGGGGTGCGTAATACCCTACGTCCTGTATGCTGCGTGGCTCTGGATTGATTGGGTGCGATTACAAGATGATGCAATCTTAAGCCGTGAGAGAGAGGGGGGTCCCTGCCTCGCCTTATATAGTCCGGGAGGCAGGGTTACAAGTCGGTTCAGGGAGAGAGTACTAGTCGAATACGTCTAGGAGTCCTCTATACAGTGCGGGACATGTACAGCTTCCTATCCGGGTACTTCTCCTCTGTAGTCCTTGTGCTTCACGCCATCAGGTGCCGTGCAGCGCAAGTCGAGTAGTCCCAGGGGCCCACCGAGTAGTCGGTCCTGGTACCCACCGAGGTAGTGGGCCCAGGGAGGTCCATACGACAGGTTCGACGAACCGGTGGTTCGATCCGAACCACCCCCACCTTTACGCTCGCGCTCCAACGCGAGGCGGGGGGAAGGGGGTCCCGATCTGATTCTACAGCTCGCTGAAAGAATAGATGAGACGAACGGATCTGGTTTATACCTTGCTGACGGATGGAGAGGAAGTCGTTCCGAGCCCGGGGGAGTCTGAGGCGGCGGCGACCTTCTTCATCGGAAGGAGGAGGCGTGAGGGTTTCGCTTCTCGATGCGGCGGGGGGGAGGGGCGGCGGCGATGGCAGGGATGGTGACGGCGGCGGCGGCAGACTGCGGGGTTCCGTGCTACGGTAGGAGCGGCGGATTTTTTTTATTCCGTGCGATGGGAGGAGTGGCAGTTTTTTTTGACGATCCTAATTTTGGGGCACGGAGGGAGGCAGACTCACTGGGGGAGGGTAGACGCACGGAGAAAGGAGTATCAAGTTTTTGTCTTACTTTCATTCTTTTTAGTAGTACTAGGATCGTGCTCGTGCGTTGCTACGGACATAACGAATTCTCTCCACAAGCATCAAATAATTCATATGAAATATATGTACAATTATCAATAAGTATTAATAGATCCATATATTGTTGCTTTAAGTCCATATCATTTGTCAACTGAAAGCTTTAACTTTGAAAAAAATACTCACAACCATAGTATACTCTTAATTGTTACTGAACATCTATGAAATTCCAGTTACTGAACATCTATGAAATTCCGGCAAGTGACCACATGGTCTTGAGAAATAAGGAAGGAGGCATAAAACTAAAAAAACACAATTTAGCGTTCAAAATATTTTGCAAACGAATTTCTTACTACAACATAATCCTGCTACGCATGTCGTTGCCAGTTTGCCACCCAATAGCTACGTCCAAGAGGAACTACCTTCCTGACCTTACTCATATCCATGTCTGCATTCAGTTGCTTGTTATCAGTATTAATGGTGAAAACTTCATGGGACTCATGATGAGAGCACCGTTCTGCAAAGCATTGCTTGCTATTGTATATTGCAACTTACGAACCTTACCTAAACTACTATGTCCTGATGTCATTTTGCCTGAGTCGTAGAGCTTGCAGTCACCAGCCAACGAGAACCATGGCCTGAATGTTGCTGAGCATTTGGAAAGCTTTTCTTAGTTGAGCTGATAAACATCCAGTGGAGCTCCAAAAACGCTTCCAAACTAATTTAATCTTGGTTGCTGTAGGCATTAAGGAGCTTGCACCACTTCCATAATCTGGCTGTCAATGCCTGCAGAAAGCAGACAATCCTCTCAGAGAGGTGAAGTGTCAAATAGCATGTGTCAATACTTAGGTGCAGAAAGTATAAGCGCGCTAAATATAAATTGTAACTCACCAAATAACCGAGAGTTTTAAACTGAGCAAATACTTCCACAATAACTCCAACATGATAATTCTTCTTTGAAAATTCTTGCTGAAAAGCTGCTTACTCACTAACCAACCTGTAAGAACAGTGCAAGTAATATTTTATCCTCTGTACTTCTGCATTGAATTTGACCAACTACATCACCAAATTTTAAACCAATTTACATAGCTTATTATACTTGGGCATTTGTAGGACTTCACAAAAAAACTCATTAATATATTCATGTTTGCAAAGTCATACTAACAGGAGCATTAATTTAGTTAATGGTGACTTGTTCCATGAATAACATTTACTTCTTACATGTCCTAAATTTTTATCCCACTACAATCTTTTCTTCCTTAAGTTGATATGTCGCTTCCAACGACATCTGAATTCAGGCAAAATATGTGCCATGGTATGTCATTCATCAAAAAGAAACAAACTCTAAAATTTTCAGCAGGAATTTACATATCTGAAATAAACTAATTTTGTGCAAGTGGCCCAATCATATGAGCACATTATCACGACACATGTAAGCAGATTGAGTTTGTGAATGGATTTCAACACCTTGTTAGCAGCGCTGGGCTGGCATCATCAAGTTCTACTCAACATAAGGTTCCAATCTTTTTAAGACATGCAAGAAAGCGGTTTACTATTAACCTGAGTTTTAAATTATTGATGGCAATACTCTAATCTTTTGGCCTTCCCTTCGATTGCAAGACTGAAACTATTCAGGTTAGATTAGAAGGACTACAAGCTTGAATCAACACACTATGAGAAGGTTTTACCATGGCAGTATACAAGCTTAAATTAATAAGCTCCTATCTATTTCACTCACTGTCACTAAGATGTTCTTATTCAATGAAACCTGACCTTTTTAACCTTTTTCAAAACGAATGGACAAATAAAAAAACCTATTACGATCTGTTCTTTCAAAAAAGAAATTACCTAAAATGCATTTGGTCCTATAACCTGATAAACAGAAAATATAATAATCTCAGCAAAGAAAAAATAAGAAAATTCCGTAGGTGATGCATTAGCATGCTCTTGGGTGGTCCAAGAGAAGAGAGCACCAGACATGCCATGCTCACAAGGCAAGCAGCAAACTAACCTGAATCCATTGGGTGAGTTCCCCACCAGTAGCCTCCAGCCCTCCAGATGTTGCAGGCGGCGTCGACGTCGCCGGATCAAAGGCCACAAGGCACCACTCGCCCCTGCGCTCACCTCTTACAACATGATGCCCCAGCACAGCAGCACTGGCAACATGCAACAGTTGCGAGAAGCCCCTCAAATAATGTTCTCATTCCCTGCCAAGAAGAAAGCATCTAGCACAATAAGTTTGCAGAGCTCACGATGGTGTAAGTATTTACAGCCTACATATCTAATACATAGATAAAAACATTAGATATCAGGCATTAACAACTTATTTTCATTCAATGAATAAGTATGAGTTCAGTAGCCCAGGCAATTTCTTCTCAGGGTTCAAACCAAACAAGCCCATAATCAGTAGCACGGAAGCTATATATAGGCCCCATCCATTCAGTGTCAACTCTAGGACCAGAGCGTGACATGTTATACATCTTTTAACAAACAATCAAATCATAAATAGATTTATCATCCACAGATGAGACGTTTTAGATAGAAAAAATGAATATGTCGATCCGCATTTTCAATGTCGTTAGACCATGATGGGAATGTAACGTTGGTTTCAGCATTTACAGTCCATCCTAAACAATTGACACTACAAAATCGATACAGCATGCCCCCAGTAACAAACAATAGTCGTGGATCTATAAAGCAATAATTCAATAGACAATAACTGGATCCAAACGCCCAAATCAAATCTAAGAACCGCCGATCAATAATTCGTTAGATTAGATCCAAAAGGGGGTGAGAAATGATAGAAAATGGACTTACATTGATGGGAGAGCCAGTGTTGAGCACAAGCTGGCCGCGGACGAGCCCCTCCGTCCCGTCCATGGCAATGGTGCGGACCATGTTCTCCCCGAGATGCTGAGCCACCTTGAGCACGAGGCATAGCTCTATTGTTAGTAATCTTCATAATAATCATATACTAAGAATCACTGGAAACAGGCACCGACTATTCTGATATGTTTACGATTTCAGCAAACAAGCATTTGTAAGCAGAATCAATGAAAAAACGCTTTTATAGAGTAGAAGTCGTTACAGTTGTTTCTCTATCACCCGTTGTGATGCAATCATGTAGTAGCATTTCTCAATTAGACTAAATAATGAATATTTCAATGGTATATACAGTATAAGCATAGTATGATATCTGTACTGTACATTTTAGACTGAAAAATATATAGCTGCCTAACCACATTACATCTTTGTTAACTTAGCTGACTGATATGACATGAAGAAAACCAGGATTTTTCATGTTCTATGCACAGAGTAAAACTCACAAAGCTATTGCTTTAAATAGTTCTGAAGTCCAGTTCTTTGAAAGAGTTATATACATTCTTTAAGTTCATATGGAATTGCTATGCGATAAAAAGAAACAATATATTAACTAAGGCCTGATTCCTATGATTCATAAGCAGGAAAGACAACCAAATATATATTAGCTTATTTACCAGGTACAGAAAGGCCGGTTGGTTATAAAGCAAGCAAAGCACATTTGTTTTTTATATGAGCTTAAAGTAGCATTCAGTCAACAGGTAGACACTAAAGTCAAGTTGGACTTTCAACTTGCCTGGTCTTTATCGTCATGGAAGCTGCCTCCAGCAGAAGTCTGGATTAATGATTCATATTATATGCTCTGGCATAAGCCACATTCTCTAACACATCAGCACCATTTGATCCAAACCTAGATTTCAAGAAGTTCATGTGTAGAAATCCAATTAATGTTAGAATACAATTGAATGCAATCAAGGTATCACTTGTCAGCGATCTGCAGGAGCCTTTGTGGTCTGAATGTACCCTATGCATCAATGTGTAGACTATAGATCCTTTCCTTCACCACCACCTTGGTCCAGTGGAAGCTGTAATATAAATTTTGAACATGTTTGAGACCAACAAAACAATCATGAAAATAAAAAAGGAGGCAGGAAGACAAAAAAACCTCCCTGACATACACAAAGAGTGTGATACGGCCAAGTCTTTCCAAAGCCGAACTCACCATATATCTCTGTGATAGATCCTATTTATATCCCCTTGTTAAAAAAAGTTCATAATAGATTAACACAGAAAACCATCATGGTCCCTAAAGTAGCAAAGATATACTGTCATTCCACACAAGAGGAAGCACTGAAATGTTTCATCCTCCATCAACTATGAAACAGAGCAGTTCATGATAATTGCAAGCATTATAAGCCTAGTAGGTAGAACAGGACAGAAATAGCTACAAGAAATGGGCTGAGAAATGTCATAACCTTCTGACGTGGCATTGCTGATTTTTGTTGTTCCTACAACCAGAAACAGCCCTGATGTCCATACATTCCAGAATGTAATAATGCATTATCGCCTCTTCTTTGACCTGTTCATTAACCAAGATATGATCACTCCATGGAAATTTTTAAAAACCTGAGATTTCAATAAAACATATATTAACTAAGAAACTCAACTTGGGAACATTGCAGTTTAGGGTTCCAACTTTTTCAGGCAAAGACATAACCACTCAACCTAAGAGCTTGAGGCTAGGTTTCAGGAAAAAAAAGAGTGTTTCTAATAAAAGAAAAAAAAATCTACAAGCCTTTGAAGGAAACATAAAAGAAAAAAGTAGGACCAAAACTGTTTACACAAAAATTAGACACCCTTAGCAATGGAGGCATATGATTTGGATTTGCAATTGCTGGCAACCTCTCATTTCATACTTGATATTCTCACTATGGTTCCAAGAGTTGAAGTCTTCGATCAGCATTAAAATCAGCATACAACAAATTAGATACATCTTGTACTGAGATACAGAGAATATGTCAGTTCCCGTTACATTCCACGTTTAACATTAACATATGTTACCCAAGCTCGTACAGGAACACAACATACAAACTCTATTAAGACCAAAAAAAATATATCTATCACCTTGATTCAACAGCCTCCTGCAGAACAGGAGCATCTGCACGACGGGCCACTGGCACAATTCCGTGGATTCCTGATTCGGTGGCGGCGGAGACCCGGAGACCCAGCTGCACGGCGGCGGCAGCGATCCAGAAACACTGTAGAGGTGCAACGGCGCAGCGTCGATCCAGAGACACCGTAGAGGTGCGGCGGCGCAGCGTGCAGTGACAGCATCGACAAGGAGATGTGACTGCATGGTGATGGCATCAATCCAACTGCCGTGCAGCAAGCAGCTGGCAGCCCGGCGCACGGACCGGGAAAAGGGCGAATTGGGGGGGAGATAGAATCGATAGATTACCTCGTCGACCGAGATGATGGGGGAGACAGCCTTCTGCTCGCGACCCGGCCGCGCAGGGAGTGAGCGGCGAGGACGCAGGGTGGGAGAGACGTCGCTGGCGCAGACTGAGAGGCGACACAGGTAGGAGAAGAAGGCGCGGGCGAAAGAAGAGGAGAGGCGTGTGACGACGTGGGGGAGGAGGAGATGAAGGCAGTGGGGGATGGCGCGGACGCAAGAGGTGGAGGCGGCGCGGCGACGGAGGTCGAGGCGGCGTGCGGAGGGAGAGGCAATGTGGATTGGCCGTGGGGGCAGAAGACCTAGGGACAAAAATGGAAAACGGCAAGCGTACTCACGGAGCGGGGGAGCGGACGCACGGGCGGAGAGCAAAAAGTAGGAACGGGTTTTTTTCTCTACTTCATAAGTAATAATATATATATATATATAATATATAATAATATATATAATATATAATACTTTTAGAAGTAGAGATAATAATATTATATATATATATATATATATAAAAGAGTAGAGATAGAGATTAGAAAACAGGGTCAGCCTTTGTTTGAACAACGGTTCCGTCCCCCGGAAGACCGAGACCTGCAAATCTAATCCAGTCCAACCTTCTAGAAGCTTCATTTCATCCCGCCGCTTTGCCCCTCTCCCCTTTCCTCTTGCTTCCCCATTTCGTCGCAGCAGTCCAAACCCTAGTCTATCCCCGTTCCCCTTCCTTCCACCCGCCGACGCGCGGCTCGGATAGAGGGTGAGCTGAGAGGGAGGACTAGGAGGAGATGGATCGGATCGTTGGCAGCAAGTACAAGCTCGGCCGCAAGATCGGGAGCGGCTCCTTCGGCGAGATCTACCTCGGTTCGTTCCCGATCCCTTGACCCCCCTTGTTCGATTCGCTTGGTATACTGGATCTGACGAGGATTTTGTGCTGTATCGCTCGTTGTTGTCCTCCCTCTGCCTCAGCGACGCACGTCGACACATACGAGATCGTCGCCGTCAAAATCGTGAGCACATCCTCCTCAGTCCTCCCCCTGTTTCGTTCGATTTTGTTGGGATTCGTTTAGAATTCCGCGGCCTACGGTGCCACCTGCTGCGGGATGCACTATAGGTTCGGCGACAGGTTGTGCGGTGGAGCTTGATAATTCTGTAATGCGGATTTGACATTTGGGCGCCCCACAGCTGTTGGTTCCATAGGCTTGCTTGGGAGCCGGACTTTTATAAGTTTTGAATTAATTTTAATTTAGAGATTGGAAGTATTAGAACTGGCAACACACGTGTATGTGTTGCTGTCCGCTGGTATTGTGGGAACTGTGAATTTGATGGAGCTACACTAGGTTGGACGTCAAATCCTCTGTGATCATGGGTTGTACGTGATTATGTGTTGTTCTGGCTAAATGGATCAGTGTTTTGGAGGTGTTTATTGCTTCATGGATATTGTGGTTTCAAATTTTCCAACGGCTATTGTTGTTTCAAATAATTTTCCCGCCACCACAATGCTACATTTCCGTTACCTTAGGCTCATAGATGGGAACAGTTCCTGTTAAAAAGATCCTTTTCTTTTTGAGACCTTTGGTAAAAGACCTTGTATTTTGATGATGTGTATCTTTTATTTTGGCTCTATCTAGTTTCTCTTATGCTTGTTCATATCTATGGATAATTACTATCCGCTATGTCTCGTGCTTTGCAGTGAAGCATGGTGCTGTGGAATAGGAAAGTGCTATGTTGCACGGAGTAGTTGTCACTAATAAGAGCTAGGACATTTTTTTTAATCCTCAAACGAATAACTTCTAAGTGGACAGGATTTGACAAATATATAATTGGAAGCAGTTTTGGACTGTGAGAAGTATTTAGACTAATCACCAAACATTCCATTATTTTCGTGCAATCATTTGATTGTCTCGCCTGGCAGAACAATCAGCGACTTGTCTATCTGGTCTGGGAAATTTACTCCCGATAATATCAAAAGATGTGGTTTTTTGTATCCTTCATTTCTTTATAATGTTTAAATCCTGCGCAACGTTACTTGTAGAGTTTTCATAAGGTGTGGCGTCATGAATTTGAAAACTTTTATTTCCTCTTGCACGTAGAAGCTTCAGTGATCATGGGTTTGGTGTGATTTAAGTGTTCCTACTAAAAGGAGCAGTGTTTTTGAGGTGCATATTGTTTCAGTCTTCTGTAAGGTCTCGTAGTTTCAAAATTTCCCTTTACCTTAGGCTTATAGATGGGAACAATGCAAGGTAAATGATCTTGTGTTTTGATGTCATGAATCTTCTTTTGATTTAGTTTGTTATTCTAGTTCATATCAATGGATTATGACCATCTTTGATGCTTGGCGCCTTGCATCGAAGCATGTGACTACGAAACAGGAAAGTAATGCATTGCACGGTGGGAGAGCTATTGTTAATACTAACTGGAGCGTAACACTTTTTAAAGTAGAAAGTGATTTGACATTATGTGCTAGGGAGCAGCAATAGACCGTCAGAATACTAATTGCCAAACATTGCAATATTGCTGTGCAATCACGTGAGATAAGCTTTGCAGAACCATCAGCCACGTGACTACAGTCTGTCAGTCTGAGAAATTTGCTCCCTAAAATACGGAAGCAGTTTTTTTTTGTCCTTGATTTCTTTATTATTTAGTAAAATCTTGCATTTTTGCTTGTAGAGTTGTCGTGAGGTGTGGATAATGCATTACATGCAAGTTTTACATTTTGTGGTGTTTTATTAAGTTGATGCTCCTTGACATCTTACTATGTCAAACCTTTTTCTTACCTTTTCAGGGTTGTGCATGCTATTCATTCATCTCTCTGTTCGTGCACTGCTAAGTATTTGTTCTTTGTCTTCGGACAGCATTCTACTTCTGCAGTAGTAGTACCTAGAATTCGCAAGTAGCTTCATCTTTTAAATAGATGGGTTTGTGGTGATCCAGTGGTCCAGCCAGGCATAGAACTGACTGTCGACCTGACATTGTCACCCTACTTTTAAGAAACAGTATCTTGTGTGCCAGCTACATATCTGTCCAAGAAATTCACAATTCCTTTTGTCACCAAATCACCCGTGCCCCCCCCCCCCCCCCCAACACACACACGACCACGCCCATGTGCTTCCCAAACCATGTCTGTAAAATGACATCTGTTATGACTGGGTGAGTAGTTATTTGATGAAGTTACAGCCGAAGGGGTTTTTACTTCTCAAATTATAAGTTAGTTTATGTTGTAAATGTATTTTTGCCATCGTTTTTTGGGAATTTATCTTTCCTTTATTGCTATGTGCAGGAAAGCAGTAAAACTAATCACCCACAGTTGCTATATGAGGCTAAACTGTACAATGCTCTTCAGGGAGGGAGTATGTGTTTGAACTGCAAATAAATTTAACTTCATTTAGTGCTATACTCCCTCCGTTCTCAAATATATGAACGGAGGTAGTACCATTATATATGTGTTGTAACTGTTGCTAACTCCATGTAGCTGGTATTGCAAACATCAAATGGTGCGGCATTGATGGTGATGAAAATATTCTTGTTATTGATTTGCTTGGACCAAGCCTTGAAGATCTTCTTGTTTATTGTGGCCGGAGATTCTCACTGAAGACGGTCTTGATGCTAGCAGATCAGATGGTAATAATACTTGTAGTACTTGTATTCATATACTGTCCCTCATCATGGCATGCACTCAAATTCAAGTGGATTACACACAAATAGCTAGTTTGGGTTGGCACATGAGCAAAACAGTGAAACCTGTTGCCATGCACTTGTCTGTCCTTGTGTGTTTTGTTCCTTAATTTAACCTTAATATCATGTTTCTGTATGCCCATGTTGTAGTTGGTTGGTTTGAGCTGATATTTTCATTTACGATTGCAGATAACAAGAATAGAATTTATGCATTCTAAAGGTTATCTGCACAGAGATATCAAGCCTGATAACTTCCTCATGGGCCTTGGTAGAAAAGCTAACCAGGTTTGTACTAAATTGGCCAGTGACACTTACATTATAACCATAAACATTTATTGTGATTATACATGACTTATCTCAGGTTTATGTCATTGACTTCGGGCTTGCAAAGCGATATCGCGACTCAACCACCAACCGCCATATACCTTATAGGTGAGCCCATGAATGTGAATCACACATTACTCCCAGAATGATCAGTTTCTTTTTTCTATATTTTTACTCCTTTTCATAATTGTGGCAGTACATGTTTATCCTAGTTAAAGTATATGTTTTTTTTGCAGAGAAAATAAAAACTTGACAGGCACAGCTCGTTACGCAAGTCGCAACACTCATCTTGGGATTGGTGGGTAATATGGCCAGTCTATTTGGTATTTATATCTTGGTGTCACTATCTTGAATGCATTTATTGCAGAGATGTATACTATAACATTATAGTGGCACCCGTTTCATAGATTACTGGACAAAATTATGGAAATTTTTATTAGAGTTTTCCTTTGGCTAATTCACTTACTTTTTGTTACCAGAGCAAAGCCGTAGAGATGACTTGGAATCCATTGGATATGTTCTTCTGTATTTTCTCAGAGGAAGGTACGACTTGTGTTAATGATCTCTCTACAGTATTTTTTTAAAAAAATCTTACCATTGTCCCAGAATAATGCTGCATGTGTAGTGGTCGCTACTGAAAACCATGTGTTCTGCAACTTTTTAGACATATAGTGTTACTATTCCTGAAGCCTAAATAAGTAGTACAGTTGACTTACGTCAATCTATTCCTCTGAAAACCACTGGTCAATATGCCAATAATCTTTGATCTTGATTTTGATGTATCCTTGTGCTTGTGTATGAAACATTAATGGATCTAGTGCAACTAAATATTTGTTGTGTCCAGTCTTCCTTGGCAGGGCTTGAAAGCAGCCACAAAAAAACAGAAGTATGACAAAATAAGTGAGAAGAAGCTTTCAACTCCTATTGAGGTTGTTTGAGTAACATGTTTTACATTTATGAATGTTTACTTATCATTGATGGGAAGATTACTCATGGGGTTTTGTTACAGGCTCTATGTAAATCCCATCCTGTGGAATTTGCTTCCTATTTCCACTATTGCCATTCTCTGACATTTGATCAGCGGCCTGATTATAGTTTCTTGAGACGGCTCTTTCGGGATTTGTTTGACCGTGAAGGTATACCATTTGGAATTATAGTGTGTAATCTCCAATCATTACTTTCATAATTTTTCTTGACAACTTGTTTATTATTTGGCCTTCTCCAGGTTATCAGTTTGATTATGTCTATGACTGGACTTTGTTAAAGTGTAAGCAATCCCAGAAGGCTAAGGCTCAACAAGGATGTTCTGTGAGTACTTGTTTTTAGTGCTACAACTCTGTTTAGTATTTCAATTTTCTTTGCAATATGCTGGAGGTTTTTATAAGTAATACCTTGTAATATGATTTGGTGCAACCAAAACAGAGCTTATTTTTCCCAGTTGTTATATTTGTGAATTATGTTTCAGCACCTTTGCTGATTTTTCTCGCACCAATGGCAGCAAGATGCAGGGGCAAGCAGCCGTCCAGTTGCGACGAACTTGGATAAGCACCAAGGTGACAGATCACACATTTTTTACATTTAGCATCCAACTATTTGTGCTTTTTTTTGTAGTTATTTCCTTTCTTGATGAAGTGGATTGTGCTTGCTGGATTTAAATTGTTTTGTATAGTTCTTCTGTTTTGCGTCGTTGGAATTTTTTGCCATGATATAAACTTCTTTGTTGTAACTTCTATAGAATTGCAGTTTACAGTTGCATTTTTATGACATTATACCTTTTCCAGTTAGTGTTGCACGCCCGGTCGAAGCTTCAGGTCTGCTTGAGGCAGGGCAACGCCCGGCAATCAGAATGCAATTCAAGTCCAGTGCTGAAACCCGTTCAAATAATCTGCATCCTGATAGATTGGTAAGTCTAGTTTACTTAACATGTCCTGGTATATCTTGATGAGTACTTAGTCATGTTTACATGTATGCGACTATGCACTTGTCATGCGTAGGAGTTTAAAAATGTTGCATGGTGAGCATGTGGTAGTCCACACTGGAGTGCAGTGCTCTGGAATTATCTAAGCACACATAAGTGTTGTGTACAGTGTACCAGAGTTTAGCTGGAGTGGATAAAAGTCTGTTAACCCCCACATGTAGGATGGGTATATCTGCATGGTGCATGGTGCCCATGTTAGTGATGACTAGAGCCTGCATGGTGCAGTGTACCACAATTTTTCGGCTCAGTTCAGAATTTTTGAGGTCAACATCTCTGGGATGCAAGCTTGCATCAAGCGGCTTAAGCACAAGGTAACTGCACCAGCTGCCGGCCACGCCATGGTGCCGTCAACTAACTTCTTCTCTGATATACGGCAATCTGAATGTATTTGCAGTCTTGCTGCTGAAACCAAAAAAAATTATGGTATGAACAGAGAAAATTTACTGACTCCTAAATTACTTCCCAACATTGAAGACAGTATGATTTATTTCAATTTTCAAGTCATGAACCGAGAAGGCATTAGAAACAGCAATGCCACCCAAAAGGTCCTCATCAATTACATACATCGATGGCATTGTTGGTTATTACTGACTGAATAAGAGTTAGGACAAATAACATTGAATTACATCTCAGGGAAAAATGAAAACCTAAGATAAATTTCTAATCAGAAGGAAACTGAAAACAAATTTTGCAAGGCAACAAAATTGCAGGAAGTGTTAAACAAATGTTAAGAAGGGAAGGAGGAATGCCAAACAAAGTTTTCAATTTAGCAACGGACTAATACCCACAGGTGCCTTAGAACCAAGGAATATGATATTGATTATTCTACTAAATGAGTCATAAGTTCTGTCATATTTCCCCCCTCCCTTTATATATACTCTGTAGAAGATTATTTATCTAGCACTATGTATGATCTCCAGAACATACCTTGTGGAATATGTAAGTTCTGTCATATTTCCCCCCTCCCTTTATATATACTTTGTAGAAGATCATTTATCTAGCACTATGTATGATCTCCAGAACATACCTTGTGGAATATGTGTTAACATTCCAGTTGCCAGGATAGTTTTTTATCACAAGAAGCAAAAGCTCTAGGGTGGTTTTGCTGAACACACTATGCACACAGCCACAATTGCAATTGCACTGGACTCATAACAATCTCTATACTAAACTGTGAACCTATATATGCCAAGTACATATGATGAGATGCGGAATATACAAAATTAGGAAGAAAAATTAGAAGAAAAAAAAATCCATCCCTTATGTCGGCAATGAGAATAACATGGGAGAAGGAAGGAGGAAGGGAGACATGGTGATGGTGAACCAGCAACTGGCTGTGGTGCACTGTTATTTTAAGGTAGAAACTGTTGACACCGTTTTTTGACACATGTCGAGAAGAGCCAAAGAGACATAAGGAAAACCTCAAAGTCGATAAAGAAAGGGAAGAAACAACCAGCCGATCTAGGATCGGCCGATTGATGAAAGAGAGACGTGGCAAAAGAAGAATACGCCAAGGGAAAGAAGACAGAGGCGGGTCAACAATCAAGTTGACATCGGGTCAAAGTCAGTTTAGAGAGTCTGATTCCTATGAGAATCATTAAGTCTTTGGTAGTTTTATTTCTTTAGATTCAAGTAAACATTGTCGTCATCGACTAGGAGTCAAGTTGTCATCAGGACATAAATAGCGACGCTGCGTGGTCGGAGAAAGTTTGTACACACCAATATACACAAAACCTTTACTTTTCAACAAGTCGGCGACTTCGCCAAAAGTTTTTACTTCTTGTTTTCTTGTTTCTTCAAACGCTGTTCTTCTAGCTCGTCGAGCCACACCGTCTACGAGCGCCAGGACCGTCCATGGGCGCCGCGCCACTAGCGCCGGCTGAGTTCCCTCCCGCGCCGACTCCCGCGGAGCTGCGGAGGGAAGTGTGACGGGGCAGACCGCCGTTAGTATGTGTCGACATCATGCCACTACCGGGAGACCAGGGGGCAAGAAAAAAAGAGAAACTGAAGTGAAAAGGAGACCAAGCGAAACGGGGATTCGAACCCACGCCGCGCACTGCCGAACAGCAGCGCGGAGGGGCTCTTCTGCAAAAAGACAGGCGGGTGGTTTTCTGCAAAAATGCCACAATTTTTCAAATTTTCTCTTCTTGGTGTACACGGGAGGTTTTGTGGAAGAAAAATGAGTGTGTATTCTGTAGCGGAAGGGCCTCTCTATACCTGGAACGAAGTAAGGGAACAATGGAGAGCTTTCCTGCAACTTTCCGTGCACCGCTGGCCATCCTCAGGACCGTCGAATCGACCGCGATCGGACGGTCGCAAATTCCGGGTGACGTAGCACGTGTGGGGCTGCGGCAGATGTGCCCAAATAAAGGATCGGATAGCAGGTGAGCCTGTAGTTAATGGATGTGCTGGTTGAGTCGTGAGTTTTCCACCTTGTTTTGTACTGTGGTATTGAGGATAGAAAAAACAGAAAATATAGCTGCAAATGCATGTGTGATTTGTGCTTTCTCATGACCATTTTTTGGAGAGAACAATACCGGACGGACTTTGTGAGTGAATCTCCATGAGTTGTGTACATGAGGCACTTTTTGAGATAGGTTGACAGAGTTGAGTGGTTCAATTCTAAAAAAATGGAGTGCTCACCTCTCGGCCAAGTTATAGCATATGTTTGGTATTTTGCTTGTACATATTTAAGTGCTATATGAATTAAGAACCATTTGATTTTCTTCATAGCTCTCTATATTGTAATACCTGTTAAGCCTAAAGTCTGATTTACATATTATATTGGTAATAATGCCCCCATTTTCAATTGCAGAGAGTGGCTGCTAGCCCGGATAATGCATTACTGCAATCCACACCACTTGTCCGTGTTGATGCTCCAAGAAAAAATGTGACAGACTCAAAAACACATGGGTCCATTGATCCACACACTCATGGAAGTTACAGTCCAGGGCCCTCTAACAACATATGATCTTTGGATCATTCAGTAAATGGTTGGTGAGATTACTCTCGGTGCTACTATATCTTGCTTCTTGAGTGTATTTACCGATTGTTCATGGTTGTATTGGTGTTTTCCCCACTTTCTTGTCTTAAGGACTTGTCTTAAGGTTGCATCCTGTTAATTGAATGTTGCCTAAAGACACTGGTTAGCATTAAGTATGAAAATATTTTCTATTTAGGAATTAAGCCTAATTTTTAAACCAAAAAAATTGCTAGCATGCCCCGACCGCACTTGCCCTCCATTCCATACTTTCCCAATTGACATTCCCTTTTTTTTATCTTCACACAGTTTTGTTTTTTTTTGCCAAAACTTAACTCTTCGAGATCAGTATGGTGGCCTATAATTACTGGTGGTGTTACAATAAGATTTCAGCATGGCAAAACTTGCTAGCACTAAACAACCCTTTTTCTTATACTGCTATGTTGTAGAGCAGTTGGTATGTAAAAAATATTTTGTGTTACAGTTAGGTAGTTTCCAATTAGTGAACAAAAGGTTTGTTGTGCCTAATATATGCATCTGGTCTCCTGGAAAGCCACCCTTGTACTGAATGGAAGTTAGTTTTGAAGTTCAAAGGCTCGCAAGCCATATAGTTTAAGAATTTATTTTTAGCTTGAGCAGCTTTAGCCCCTTTTTGCTTTCATACACAAAATTGATACAATTCCATTTTTGCGAAGTTCATTTTCTTTACAATTCCATTTTTGCGAAGTTCATTTTCTTGCTAATCTTGCTAAAACATGGATAATTTGGAAATGGCTTGTTAACCTGACCCTTCCAGTTCTGGTCAAATTTCACAATACTGAATGGACTGTAATCAGTTGTTGCTGATAGTATTATACTTGGCCTTGGCCACTTTCCTTGAGTGCTTTCTTGGTGTAAGTGCAAGATGGAAATAAGCTTTTTAATTTTGGACATCTTTGTTAGAAATCCACTCCCTCCCTCTAGGTGTTTATCACAAACTAGATTTTTTCTCCGGTGGCATACTGTAAGGACACAGCAACAACAACAATAACAACAACAACATAGCCTTTTGTCCCAAGAGAGTTGGTGTAGGCTAGAGATGAAACCCAAAAGAAACAAAGGAAGGAGAAACACAAAAAAGGCACAAGACAAAAGGTAAAGTTAAGGGTGAACAGAATAAGAAGAAAAAGAGGTCAGAATAAGAAGAAAAAGAGGTCATGGTTCATGGTTCAGGCACAATGACCACTAGTCTCCAACCACTCCTATCCATGGCTAACTCCTTGTAAATATTCCACTCCTTAAGGTCTCTCTGAACCTGGATACAACTCTTCATTAGTAAGATTAATGCTAACAGTCTTTAACTTTGGTTGTACCATTATGGTCACTCATGTTCAAATTCTTTCTGAATTTTTTAATGACCTGTATATCTGCTATTGTAGGGCTGCCTGATGTGGTTTCATGGAAGAATCCTGGGCAAACTTCAATGCTTTTTATTCTTGATGCATGATGAAGCCATGCTGAAAATAGCTGTCGGGTTTTTATGGGGACATCTGTATTGCTTGAGGTGATTACTACCCACCAGAAATATTGGTTGATGCTGGCTATGAACTCAGCATCTAACAACATCTGTATTGCTTGAGGTGATTACTACCAGCCAGAAATATTGGTTGATGCTGGTTATGAACTCAGCATCTGTTAGATGTTCTGGTTTATTATTATTATTCATTTCCATCTGTGGATAATATGGAAAACTTGCTTAGGAATGTCAGCAATCTATTTTGTGCTCTACATGAGTGGATACATTGTAACTCCTCATCCATCTGGGCTCGTTGATTCAGGGTCCTTTCCAAATATAATAATATGCATGTATTCCATGCCTAAAGAAAACTTGGGGATTCACCAGGATAGCTTTCGTTTTAACTAGGGGCCAGCTGCAGAGGGGAATGTGTGTTCTACCCAGGTTGCGACTTACTACTTGTTTAACTTGTAAGACAATTTGGTTTTCTATCTTTCACACTATTAGAAGTAACTTGATTTGGATTTCATGCCATAATATTATTTTGACCATATGGTGCTGTCAATTTACTTGCAGAAAGTGGCTTGATATCCAACTTGGATTGGCTGCAGCTTCCAATGCGTTTGATACCAAATATGACAATGCAAAGATTACGAAGAGGTATCTGAGAAGTTTGTGATTTTGTTAGCATGTTTCTACTGCTATCACCAGTTTGCCTATCTCCCAACAAATAGATAGGCATGCGAAAATTGATCAAGTGCATTCATCCCTGTAATACCCAACAAGAGCTTCATACTGCAGCACAAGGGCTCAACCTGAAGGCTACTGCATAATCAACAACAATCTGTTCGAAAGGAGGTAATCGTATGTCATGCTGGCACTGACGTGGTTTATTCCATGCGATTTATTTGAATGCCAGGAAATGGAATGAACTGCTTATAACATTATGAGGACGTCGTATTTGTTTGGCCATTTTGCAGTCAATGGTTATATAGATTTCCTTAAAATGATAATGTACTATGAACTGTACATTAATTATCTAAGAGCTGTTATTGTCCATAATGGTCTGCTTTGTTCAAGTTGTTGAAGTGAACTAAGATGATTCACATGTTTGTACAGATAAATTTTGGTATCCATCCTCCCATCTGCGGTTGATAAAATTTGTTATGTTGCCGGTTCACCTGTGTGGCTCACAGGTGTATCAAGTGCAAAGCTTGAATTTTAGGAATTTGAAGTGAAGCCATCTCTGTTTGTTTCTCCAGTCTACAAAACAAGCTTGTCTGCTGTCCTAGAATCCAGTACTTCCAGCTTTTCACTGCACAGCAACATTAATCTAATCTTTGCACAACATTCTGTTGGAACTATTATTACTTTAAGCTTTGTATTCTTTGGTATCTTCACATATGGAACAGGCAAAAGACATACACCTGTTCTTAGTGTTCAGGCAATTTTTGCAGGGTGTACGGGCCCATTTACATGCAGAGGTGCCCTCACAAAAACGAGCCAATGAGCAATGAAGACCAAAAACAGTGGCTGTGGCCCCGCCACTCCAGTTCCTATGTAGGCTTTGTTAGTGCCAATGGTGATTTATCTGCGTGAACTCCAGGAGTTGGCCGATTAGCTGCTGCTTATGTGGTCCAACTTAACAAATAATCATCTATGCCATGGCGTGTGGTAGGAGCGAGTGGTCCAACTTAAAAATGATATCTATATCTATCCCCGCATCATCTTGTATTCTTGGTTTCTGCTGCATAGAGGGGAAAAAAATGGAGCTGCATGTGTTCAGTAGCAGCTGGGCAAGTGAGTGCAACAAAGCTGCGGCGGGTGTGTGGAGGTGCAGCGACATCCAGCGGACACCACAACCGAAGCCCCAGGGGTTTACCTGCGTTGTTTTTGTGCAACCGATGCCCGTGAACTTGGGTGTGAAAATTTCAATCACACGTCTCGCTGGTAAGACTCGGTGGGTCTCGCGCTCGCGTTGGGGTTTCATCTACCACAAATGGTATGCCATGTAAACAAATATGATGACACGGTGTTGAGTTACGAAGGCAGAAAATTAATTTCATCCCCTAGTATACTTAGTATACAGGATTACCAATAAAATGGATCTCCCACATGCCCAACGGGAGTGACTGTTAGGGTCCTAAATTTTGATGGTATTTAGACTTGAGTGTAAGAATTAAGCAAATATAAGTGTTGATGTTCTGAAAATGGACATATTTCCTTGTTTATTGGTAGATGCTAAATAGCAATATGTCCTTGTTATCTTAGCTCATCTTAAGGTTTGTGGGTTTCTTAATTAAAAAAACTGCCACCAGTTTAATCATTCACGCTTTGTACTATGCACTATATACGTTACAGCTGCACTATATACGTTACAGCAAATTAGAGTGTCGAGACCTGGTTGAACTACATAGTCTTAGGTAGGGATGAAAACGTACCGGATACGAACGGATACAGATACAGATAATTTTTCTTTCTCGGTCTGAATTCTCGGATCGGATTCGGATACGAACAATATATTTTGTGTCGAATAGTGATATTCATCATATTTGGATCATAGAAATTCAGTTTTGAATTTCCGGATACTAATGCGGTACGGATAGTTACGGATATTAAATGCCCGGATTCGGATACGGTCTTACCATTTGAGTGTCCGACCCTTCCGGTTGGTCGGTCGGACGGATAATATCCGTACCACTTTCATCCCTAGTTTTAGGGGTATCTTCTCAATTGGAGCCAGCTCTCAACAGAGAGGATCGAGGGAGACCGTGTGCTTCTGACTTATGAGCCGATGAACAAAGAGGAACAAAAACATTTAGCTCTTCATGGCTACTCCAGCTCCTTGGCGAAGTCAATGTTATCAACAAACACCTGCCGGTCAAAAGGAGATGAAATTGAGTTTGATATGTGTGGCAGAGTATTTGGGATGAAAACATCACAATTTCAGAACAAGAAGGCTGATACCGATTTCCAGCCATCAGGGTCCAGGATGGACGTGATCTTGGTGTTGATCCCCGGCAGTGGCCCCGGCTCTCGCACCACCTTCCCTCCGAACAGGTTCACCACTTCCGCGGTCTTGTAGACGTCGTCGGTGCCAAGGGCGATCTGTATGGGCAGTTTGTTGATGTCCAGATTTCAGCTTCAGTTGGCCTCGTTTAGTTAGTGAAATTTTTGGTGAAAGTGGTGAAATTTTTCATTGGGAAACGTGTTTTGTGAGAGGTGACACGGTCTGTAATACGAAAATTTTGAGAACTTTTGAGGAACTAAACAGGATTATGCAGGGAATCCACACCACATACCTGAGCATATGCGTTCCCCTTCTCGTACTCAGTGACACCGTAGTTGTAGGTCAGCTCCAGCACTGCATTCTTCTCTTCAGGGCCATACCCCAGCATGGCCACCGTATACTGCAGAACCACTTCTCCAGTGAGCATAGATGGCATGGAATTCACTGAGTTGGATAGCTGAATGAGTGGTCACCTTGTACTCAGGGTTATCTCTCTTCCGTAACAGCTCCATTCCACAGGTCTGTGTGATCATGGGCAAGCAGGACAACAAACAGTGAGCAATCAATCAGACAGACAGTACATTATGTTACTGCCTTACTGGTTGATGAATTGTCATGACTAATAATGGCTACCTTCTCGTAGAAGCTTATGGCGCGGTCGAGATCGCCGACGCGGAGCATCACCTGGCACAACGGCTCCTGAGTGCCGGGTCTCTCAATGATCTCAAACTTGTAGCCGTCAGGGTCCTCGACGAAGGCGATCACGGTCTCGCCGCCCTTGACAGGCCCGGGCTCCCTGGTCACCTTGCCTCCCTTTGCTCTGATGAGCTCAACTGTCTTGGCCACCTGTTCCATTCACCCATCATCAAGATTCAGCAAAGCTCTACGGAAAATAGAGAGCATTTTGCTTCTGACCGATCGATTAATGCCAAATTCTAAACAGCTGATGTATTACATCGTCGACTCCGATGCCGAAATGGCCGAAACCTGCGCCGATATCGTACTTGTCGACCCCGTAATCTGCAAATAGTTTGCGAATCCACCATCAATCTTGCAGATATAGATTGTGTTCTTGGAAACGACTAGGAAGGAATCAAAGCAGAGGCACGATGGGGTGCAGATGAGGCAGTAACTGTAGGTGAGCTCGACGGCGAAATGCGAGTCCTCGGGCCCGTAGCCGAGGAAGGCGTTGCTGTACTTCTCCTCGGGGATGTCCCTCTTCCTCAGCAGCTTCATCCCCAAGCACTCGGTGTAGAACTTGATCGTCTTGTCGAGGTCGCCGACGCGGTAGACGACGTGGAGGAAGCGCCGGTTGTCCTTCTTAGCCCACGCCAGGGCCGCGTCCGTGCTGCCGAAGGTGGCCGCCTGTGCCGCGTCTGCCGCCGAGGCCCGGATCTTCGCCGCCGCACCAGCGCCGCCGCTCGCGTTCCTGGTCAGCCGCAGCGGCGGCTCCGCGTTCAACGCCGCACCTGCGGCAGCGGTGGAGAGGAGCAGCGACCTCCGGGGGACGACAGGCGCGGTGGCGCAGGCCACCGCCCCGCGGCCGGCGGCCGTCGTGGGGAGAGCTCTCATTGCTGCGGCGTGGTGGTTGCCACGTGCGTACCGGACCCGTCGCTGCTGTGCCGGCTTGCTTTGGTTGGCGCCCCTTTCTCGTGCTATCCTTGAACTCTTGGCCGTTTGCTGCAGCCAGATATTTGGCGTGGACGGCTGCCGGCATTGCAAACCCGTTGGTAGACAGACAGTGGTAGGTCTGGTAGGGAAAAGCGGTTGAGCGAAAGATCGACGTCTAGGAATCACAATATTTTCTTTTTTAAAAAAACTATACTACTGCTACTAGTGCCGTAACTTGACTGACTGTGAGTCAACTGTGCACGAATGGTGTTGCCGTTCCGTTACCACAGGGCCTATAGTCTGGTGTGTGGATAATGCTCCCTGTGCCGAGGACACTGTGTTCCAAGTCATGGCGCAGAGCACTGGCAGAGTAGAGCCCTGCTCCGTTGAAGCGCCGGCTCGCCGCAGCGGCAAGGCAGCCTCACCGGAGAAGATGCTCAACTTCTTTGTTCGCTCCATCGCGCTGGTGGAGAGGGCGGGTAACGCGGTCGGCACGTTGGCGTTCACGTTTTTTTTTTAAGACGTGCATATCACACTTTTTATTAAGAACAAGAGAGAGTTACAGATAAGTGGCTTTAGGAGAAACCTAAAGTGCAAAGATACAAAAGATTAACACAGACGACCAAAACACAACTTAAGGAGAGCACAATACGAACAGATGCTGGCGCAGCTGCGAACAACACGAACACAAGCGGGCGCAGCCGCGAACAACACGAACAGAAGCGGACGCAGCCGCGAACAGACAAACATGCATCAACAAAAAAGCAAGAGGGGCGGGGGAGCCCAACCCAACCTAGCCACCAGACAACGCCGACCTGCGAGCTGAACGTGCAAAGAGAAGCACACCGCCGCCAAAGATGCCAGGAGAGATGAGAAACAACCAGTGGTAAGACAACCACGAAGCAACACAACCATAGCGACAACATCCGCCAAGCAGGGTGGCACAACAACCACCAGCAAACACAACCATAAGCAAGCAACGACCCAACAGCAGAAACCACCGAGCAGAATCATGACGGCAAGGTTGAGCAATGTGCCCTGTGTCGAGAAGATTACGCGCAGCCCCCCTCGCGTCGTCTTTGTGAGGCGGCTCGAGGGGCACCCCCGCCGCCGCCTCTAGCCCCCCACCCCCGAGCCTGTGCGGCCGCCGTCGCCACCCCGACGCCGGCGGCGGCGGTCGGCGACGGCTCCCAAAGGCGGCCGCCGCTCCCCCCTCCCTCCTTCCCCTCCTCTTCTCTTCTCTCCTCCCCCACCTCACCGGATCGCCACCTTGGTCGCGCCACCACCCCTCCCCCGGTTCCACCGGCCGGCTCCGCCTCTCCCGCAGGCCGGCCGTCCCCCTCCCGGCGGCGCCCGTCCCACCCTAGATCTGGGCGGGTGCGGGGGCCACCGCCACCGCCGACCGGTGGGTGGTCGCGGACGCCTCCGTAGTGCCGGCCTGCCCCCGGACGTCTCCCGTCGCCGGGCTCTCCTTAGCCGCGGCCGGCGGGCGCCTTCTGCCCCGACGTCGGTGAGGTGCGCCGTGGCCACATCGGCGGGTGCTGCTGCTGCTGCTGGCCCGTTCCGGCCCGTCCTCCTTCCCGGGTGGCCACGTCAGCGCCCGGTGCCGCTGCTGCCGACAGTGGCCGCGACGGCTGGTGCAGGGCCTCTCGCGGGGCGTCCTGTGCCGCTACCGTCCCTGCCTGGGCTTCGCAGTCGGGCCGGTCCGTCAGCGGCGCCGCGAGGTGCACCTCCGCCGCGACCCCCGCTGCCTTGTCGCCGCCGCTTCGTCCACTCGGCGGTGGAGATCTCGCTCCCTGTGCAGGCGGCCTGGGTGGCCGAAACCCTAGATCTGGGCTTCGTGGGCCCGGCGACGCCGACCCCTCCCCCTGTGCTGACGTCGCCAGTGCCCCCACCGACCCTGGATCCGGGCCTGGGCCTTCCTTGGGCCGGGGCTGCTGCCGTCGATCCTTCCCCCGACCTTCGGCGCGCCCCACAGGCACTCCTCGACCCCTGCCCGACGAAGCCTCTCCTCCCCGACCGCGCTGCCCGACGTCCCCTTTCACTGGCGTTACCCCCTCCCCGATGACACTCCGACGCCGGCGCCCCCCTCCCCAACAACGCTCCGACCTCGGCAGTTCCGGCCCGTCCTCCTTCCCGGCTCTCCTCCCCCGGCCGCCCTGCCTCCCTTGCTCTGGGCGGTGCGGGGGCCTCCTCCTCCGCCGCCGCGGGTGCCTGCCCCCCCTCGTCGGCCGGTGGCCGCGGCCCCTCCTCCTGCGCCGCCGCCACCTCGACCGCCGAGGCGGGTGCCACCTGCTCCTCCCTGCCGGCTGCCGGTGCCTGCAGCCCCTCCTTCTGCGCTGCCGCCGCAACGGCCGACGCGGGGAGGATGATGCCGGCGCCGCTGCCGCCGGCCGCCGGTCTTCGTCCCTGCCTCTTCGCCGGACCTGCCGACTACCTGCCGCCTCCGCCTCCACTTCCTCTTCGCCGGCGTTGTCTTCTTCGCCTCGCCCAAGGATCGTCGGGTAGTTCGTCGCTGGCCTGCTGCTGTCTCTTCATTGTGCTAGCGCCTCGGGCGCCTTGCTGTTTCTCCACCGGCCGTCTTGCCCCTTGCCTTCCGGGGGGTCTACGTGGAGCTGGTTCTGGGCTTGGCGAAAGCCTCGCCCGATCTCTGGGCTGACAACGGCTGCGTCTGCTGGCGTAGCGTTCCTCGCTGGAGGCGTTGTCACTCGGCTCCGACCCGGCATGGTCTGCAAGGTGAAAACCTGCTCTCTCCCCTCGCGGAGAGACGGACGTTGGCGGTGACCTCGTCGTTCCCCCCTTGGCGGCTTCGTCCTGCATGACTTCCTCGTTCGCCCCCCTCCACGGCATCGGTCTCTTGGTGTCCGGTGACGAGCAGGTGTCCTCGGCACTCTTCTTAGCGGCAGGCTTTGCCTCTCTGTCTCTGTGTAGTGCGTGGTGTTGGTGTGGATCCTTCCCCCCTGCTTGCTTTCCCTTCGGCTTTGGCCGTTTTGTTCTCCTGTTGTGGTGCACTTTAGGACCCCCTAAAGCGGCATTTGTGTAACATTTCTCTCCTCTCTTAATGAAAAACGTGCTTTCCACGTCTTAAAAAAAAGAATCATGACGGCAAGTGTCCTGCGAGCAGAAGAATGGTGGCAAAGCATCCACCTCAACCAAGCACAGCGATAAGCAACCACCTAACGACCACAACCTGGGCGGCGAAGTGCCCATCTAGAGCAAGTACCGACAACACCATGGCGGCAGAGCATCCACTGGAGAGCAACCACGAACTGTAAATGGCAAAGCATCCATCGCACAAAGGTAGCCCAGGCAACCAGACCAACAACGGGCAAAAAGAAAGCAGGCAGGAACAGCAGAAGTCGTTACCGCCGCGCCAAGATCAACACCTGCAGAGAAGGGGGAGGGATCCACACTGGAACTCACCGAACTTCCAAAATGATGCCTTCAAGAAGGGAGTAGCGCAGCAGGCGCCACCATCGTCTGACCAAAAAGGTCAAGGTTTTCACCCGAAAAGTTCACCGGAGAGGAGGGAGGAGAGGGGGGAGGCGCGGGTGACTCCTTCAACAAGGTAATCGACGCCCGAGGGTGTCGACGTCACTGGCTTGCAAGAGAGCAAGTGGCTTTCGCCAGAAATCCCAGAACCTCCCCAGACCAACCCAGCCGGGAGAGTCAGGCATCGAGACCGAAGCAGGAAGCCCTGCAGGAGATGAGCATGAATAGAGGGACAACCTAAGAATGGCCCAAACCACCCGAAGAGGGCGCTCGTCCTCCAGCAGCGTGCCGAATGCAGAGAGGAAGCAGGGGACGACGACCGGCGGCGGAGAGCTGACCGACGGTACCGAGGCCGACAGCTGTAACATCCCTGATGTTTACTTAAGCTAAGTACCTTAATTAGTTTAGTTAATCAAGAATAATTAGTCCCTAAGCATGTTTAGCATGATGGTGATCAAATTTGCAAAAGAGCCCTTGGTCAAAATCCTAAAATTCAGTCAAACCCCTAAGAGCTCTAGAGGCTGAAATGGTTTTCTTGCGCTCTCTCCAAATTTCACTATAGAAGTTCAAATTCTGCCAATATAAAAGTTTTTTCTTATTTCTGGGAACACATTTTTCATAATTAGCGGACATTCAAATTTTGAGTGGAAATTAGCTTAAATTTGAGTTGAAGTTCCTGTGCATAGTGTTTAGGGCCCGAGAAAAACTGGATTTTCATCACGATTTTCCCACCAATCTATTCACCAAAACATAGGTCGCCCTTTGAGAAAGTTGTAGTGCTATAGTTCCTCTACAACTTCTATTTTTGGAGATTTTCAACTTAGTCAAGACTTTTTAGAGTTTCACAATTTTGAAAACCGGTAAACATAATAAAAATGAGGCGCCGTCGCCGGCGTCGCCGCGCTCAGTGCGCGCGCGATCTGCCTGCGCCAGCCATGTGCCGCGCATGCATATCTCCGGCATACGGTCACCCCGGACTCCCCGCTGTGGACCCGTACACGTCCTTGAAGCCTCTGCACTCCCTCAGCGTCGTACGCCGCGCCTAGGGTGGGAGAGCGGACTGGCAGCGGGCCCGGCAGGGCCACGCGCCGTCACGCGCCGCAGCCGCGGTACCCCGTGCGCATGCACACCCTGCACAGCTGGCCGCGCTGTGTCCTTAGGCGCACACGCGCATCGCCAACATCGACCACGCGCGTATTGCTGCTCCAGTCGCACGCGCAAACGTCGATGCCCTTCTTTTCCTCCGCCGGCTGCCATTGTCGCCGTCGCCACAGCTCCTCATCCTCCGAGCATCCTCGCAGTTCCCCCTCCTCTCCAACGCGACCTCCTAAGCCTCTTGCACCTTCCCCGCTCGCCGCTGCCGCGCATTGGCGCCGCGCATGCCGGCCTCTGGCGGACGCCGTTCCTGCGCACCGTCGTGGGGCTCACCGGCGTGCTCTCCGGCCGGGCAAAATCCACCGGCGACGCAGGTGAGGTGTCCTAAGGCCTTCAAGCCACTCATCCGCCCCGCTCCGGCTCTCCTCCGGCCGCCGGAGTTCACCCCTGCACCGGCAGGGGCTTTTTCGTGACGATTGAAATTTATCTAGGGTCTTTTCCGTAAAGCAAGGGTGTATTTGTAATTTCGAAAAAGTATTACAAGGGTCTGTCTGCAAAAGCTACATTAGGTTTTAGCAGCAACTTCAAAAATCCATTAGAAATTGTAAAAAATTCAGAAAAATGTAAATCCAATTGTGTTGGATTCCTTGTGAGGAGATCTACAATTTCTAGAAAGGGTGTATAGGGTTTTTCTGGATAGTTTTGAAATGAAAATTCAAACTTAGTTTGATGTACTTTTATTGTAATTCAAAATGTACTCATGCAATGGAGATGAAATTTGGATATGTTATTCTTTGTGCCATGTTTAGATCTGTGACCAAATTTTACACATGATTGAAGTGTAGACTTGTAGTTATGATTTTTGGAATCTTTATGTTAAGTTAAGCTTGATGCTTTTTATAGTCCCCTCAAGAAATAATTTCTGTAAGCACCAATGGACCCTAGGATTTTGTCATGATGTTTAGCATCTCTGGAAAAATAATTATGATTTTAGGAACTTGTTTGAATGATGTTATTTTGTATTTAACTTTGTGTAGGATGATAAATAGATAACTTGAAACATATGATAGATCCACTCTTGTAAATTTGTCAGGAGCTTATATTTGACATGAATGGCTTGTTGGAAAAATTTGAGGTCAAAAAGATTAGTAACTCTTTTTGTAGGATTTAAGGAAGTTAAGTTAGGTTGAAATTTGTCTTTTTCATATAAATTAAATTATATGCAATCTAAGGCTAATTTTTGGTATGTAAGCGTGTTTTAGTCATATGCTACTGTGTGCAAAGTTTGAGATTAGTTAGAGTTATATTTCATTTAATATGACTTTTGGATGAATAGCTAGCTAGGAATTGAGTAAATAAGTTTATATATAATATTTAAGTTTAATTAAGGTTTTCATGTTTAGTTCCTGGTTATAATCATTTTAACACACCCCATACTGTTCGGTGAAGTTTAGTAAGTTAAATTGCTTAGATGTGCACACAATCATCATCAAAGTCAAGTTTAGTTCACCCTCACACCACACCCATACTTTTTGTGAGTTTTAATAATTCTTAAGATGAATGTGGCCAACAAGAGTTGGTTTGGTGATAATTCTCCCACTCTCACCATAATCTAATGCATATGCATGTCTACGTGTAGATTTACCGGACGATACGTATACGCTCACCCAGGAGGAGGAGGGAGTAGTTAGTGGAGAGGTGAACCAGACTGTCGTGCATCAAGACCTGGACCAAAGTCCAGAAGAGCCCAAGGCTAGTGCTGAAGTAGAAGAAGGCAAGCACCGGAGTGCATATAACCTTTTTGGATAAAATCTCATAACTTTTACCTTTCAGCATTTATGTTTTATTTTGTGCATTTAAGTTTCAGGAGTTGAATTGAAACCTAGATGCATGATCCTTAGGTTCCTATGCTCTTATACTAGTATTTTTTTTGACAATAACCACTGATATTATATTAAAGCAGCATTCTTACAAGAAGACCCTTGAAAAAAGAGTCAATTACATCAAGGTCCCTGAGGGACACAAAACCAACAACACCACCGGAGAACAGATCACCGGTGAACGGCTGCAGCAGCGTCATGGACGCTTGGAGCCAGTGTTGCGAAGGGCCCTCGCGATGCGTAGGGTTCAGGTTCTTGAAGGCGGCGTCAAGAAGGAGCGTCGCCGGCGATCCAAAGATGATGTAGTAGAGTTCGCCGACGAGAAGAAGTCCGCCGCCATCAAAGCTGGTGAATGGCTGACTGCCATGTCGATGACGAAGAGGCTGGAACAGTCTTGATGTAGGTTGAGTCGGAGCTGCTTGGTAGACGAAGGTGGAAGCGAGGCAACGAGATCCCGATGCGTTCAACGCCGACACAGGAGCCTCTTGAAGAGGCGAGGCCAGTGGAACAACCACCGAGAGACCGCAGCAAGACAGAGGAGGCGTTGGATGGCGAGTGAGGAAAAGGGCAGCAGTGGAGGTTGGAGCCAGGCGGCGCGTTCGACGAGATTGAGACAAACATCGGAACAACCGTCGTCCCCAAAGGGGATCCCAGATCTGAAGCCAGCGGGAACAGAAAAAAAAGCAATCCAAAGCGTTCGACGACAACGGACATCGGAACAACCAGTGAATCACCTTCGTCGGGACATCGCCGGACAAATCACAGGTACCCTGAGAGCTCCACCAGCAAGGGGTCGGTGCAAAGCCACCAACCGGGTCGATGGAAGAAGGGGGGGGGGAATCCTGCAGCCAAAAAAGAAACGGGGCGAAGGGGGAGCTACAGGAGGGAGGGATTGGGAGAGATTTATTGATGAGCGACTCACCAGAGGAGGCTGGACGGCGGCGACGATGAGACCGAGATAAATCCCGACGACGAGGAGGCCGACGGCTAAGCATCCATGGCGGCGTGTAGCACAGAAGGCAAAAGCCATTAAGGCCCTAAACTTGAGGAAAAACTAAACTAAACTACTAAAGGAAACAAAAACGGTACAAGTCGAGTAATGACTAGTATGTTAGGACGCTAGTGCCATGCTTTAAGGACACGGTACAAGTCGAGTAATGACTCATTGCTCGCAAGATATAGGATGCTTATGTTGGAATCATAAGTTGGATAAATTGACTCACTCATGTGGTAAGAGCAATGGGTTCGGTCTCGACTGAGTAGCATGGTGCTGGTTTAAGCTATTGAACGTACCAAGTGCTTGTCGGGAATGGGACCGGTAAGCCTAGTACCTAATGAACCAGTACGGGGACTTTATCGCTACTACTCTTGAGATGCGTTTCCCGGTTTGATTCCGGTAGTGCAAGTGTGAGTCTAGACGTGTCGTGTGAGGGCATTCCAGTAACCTTGTACTTAAGACTGTGGCATCTGTCCCTAATCTGGGGAATGACGGGAACCGCCTGGTCGGGGTAGACCCCGCATTCGCTTTTATTTGATTTCTTGGGGTCTACCTCCTTCCGTGTATCTTGGGTTGACCTTGCAAGGATATAAATCGATCGATCGTCGGTCAATCGCCGTTATCTGAGTCGGCTTGACCACTGGCTACCCCATACTTATTTATGGAACAGATGGATTAATATTGTTGCCTGATTAATATTGTTTGCACAAACATACTTGTTTAGTTAGGTGCTTACTTAGAATGGTTAACATACTAGAACTTGAGTTAAAATTGGAAAGTAAGGATCAACTCTTAGTCGCTTTTGACAAAACAAACCCACCAGCCAAAAAGTCTTGCATGTCTAGTTGTACTTTCATTTTTGTCGGGTCAGTCTTGCTGAGTATTAGCATACTCAGCCTTACTTAATTTGTGGTTTTCAGGTAACCCCATCTGGCCTGGTTCTATTCCAGATGGTTGGGAGCTTGAGTGGGAGCAGGATGACGATGAGTGATACTATATGAATGGCTTCCTATGTGTATCTCACGTTTCGTTTTATTTCTGCTGTTTAAACTCTGAAACACTTTACTTTTATGTATGAAAACCTGGTTTATAATAATATGACTTTATGGACTTTTATGTAATGTTGAACTTGTACTCTGGTCCCGCCTTCATGTAGGCTTTGCGCATATCTGAGATCCTGTTGTAAGTTATTCACCGGGCATGACCCGACAGAGACGACAAAATACATCTTTGTTATCGCTTATGAGCCAAGTGGACAGACTTAGGTGATAATACGGATTTATTTTGGGCGGTTCTGTCACAGCAGCGCAGGCAACGACCAGGGGTGCGAACATCCGGCAGCGAGGAGGCAGCTCCGGCCAAGGAAGGCGCAGATCTGAGCTCCGACGGCCGACGACGGACCAGCAGAGGCAGCGACTGCGCCCGTGCACAGGGCTGTAGACGCGCACCCACGCGGGAAGGCCGCACCACCAAACACTGCAGCCTGCTGCGCCGCCATGCCCAGAAGCCGGTGAGGGGAGCTCCAGCTCGAGGGACCCAAATCCGGGTCCCAAGAATGTGGATCTGACACCGAGAGGTGCGGATCCGGCGACCGGGGGGGGCGGAGCAGTCCCCACCGGCGACAGGGGAGAAGACAGCTGGCGGACGACAACGACGACGGGGTTGGCGGCCAGCGGCGAAGGAGGCGACGTAGACGGTGGTGGAGGCCCCCTAAGGCCCGGATCTGCACAACAACAACGAAAATGAGGGGCGGTCGACGGCCGTGACGACCGACGGCGAAGCTAGGGTTAGGGTTGAGCGCGAAGACGGGGATCAGGGGAGAGAGGAGGGGAAGGAAGGAGGAGCGGAGGCCGCGCCGCCGCCGTCCTTACCGACGAGCGGCTCCGGCAGCGGCGAGGCCGGGAAGGAGGTGGCGGCAGCGGGCGCAGGTTCCGCCCGTGTTGCCCCTAGAGGGACGACATAGGGGACGGGAATGTGGCTGCGCCGGGTCATCACCACGCTGGCGTTCACGTGGGCCACCGTTGTCCTGCTCGGCGGGTACCCCACATCGATAATATTTTCAAATTCTGTCAGTTTGGCATCCATATATCTTTGGCAATAGGTATATAATATAATATATAATATAATGCGAAATCTTAAAGAGTTTGTCCAACAAAATCTAATAGTAAAAATATCATAAAGTAATTAAAAAGAAGTATCAGAAAATACCAAAAATAAAAAATACTATGGTACCATTTTAATCGTGTGAATCTATTAATTTTTTAAGAAGATAAGAAATACAAGTACTTGCAAGTACCACAATTACTTTCGATACTTACAAAGAATAATATGATAATATTTTTTAGAGAAAATGTTTCGGATGCTTTATTCAAATGGAACAAAATAATCAAAACATTCACAATACTTGGAAGCGTGTATATTCGAGACACGCCCGCAAAGTAGACTCCAATCAGACATGCATAACTCTAGCACTAAAGTCCTCAAGAACCAAAAAAGTAAATTCTAGAGCCTCAAGATCCTTTCCAAGGAGATGAATTGGCCCTCCGCTTGCCCACACTGAAGCAACTTAACGCTGTTCGTTCATTGAGAACTTTATTCTTGTCGCCCAATCCTCTACCTTCATAATGGTTTCCTCTAGTTCTTGCATGTCTCCCTTTTTTCAGTACAGCACATTTTGTAGTTTTATAGACTTATTAAACATCAGATGCCTGAAAATATTTAAAGTTTCATAGCGATGAAGGAAGACTGCGGACGTCAATGGCAGTGACGAGTTAGGATTCAGAACCCACCCTATACTTTTTTTTAGCGCGAACCCACCCTATACTTGGAGCAGGCCTAGTGTGTATCCAAATCGATAGAAAATGACGTTTGCACACAGTGAAGATCGATGTTTATTGAAGAAAATGACGTACTGCAGAAACATCAAACCGAACCAATTAAATAAAAACTCCACGCTCACATGCAAAAAGTCTGTAGGCTAGTGGTCACCAGAGCCCCGGTACCACCTCAGATCCTAGAGAATGTCTTTCTTCTCCTCTAATTAAATTAGAGAATGAAGGATTGCTTTTAGCCCTTCGCAAGGCCAAAGCGGTGGGAGCGCGTCGGCTCCTCATCCTTACAGATTCTGAGCTGGTCGCTAGGTATGTGGACAAATCATATAAGACTAAGAAGCCGGAGATGACGAAGTATCTGCAGGCCGTGCGAAGCATGGAGAAATTTTTCTTCAGCATAACAGTGAAAAACTTTCCCAGGAATTTCAACAAGGAAGCAGATGCCTTGGCCAAAGCAGCAGCCATGAAGGAACCGTTGCCATCCGATGTGTTTTACGAAGTGCTCTCGCTAAGGTCAGTTTCCCCGGACGAGTCACCACCTAGCTTCGTCAATGCAATTCATAGCGAAGATTGGAGAGCCCCAATCGTGGCATTCATCAAGGGCTATTACAAAGCTGAGGATGAGATAGAAGCGAAGAGAGTGGCTCTTCGGGCAAGAAGCTATAGTCTCGAAGGAGACTATCTATACAGAATGGGGGTGTGTGCACCACGGTTGAAATGCATCTCGTCAGAGGAGGGGAAACAGTTGCTACACGAGATCCACAACGGCATGTGCTCACATCATATTGGCACTAGAGCATTGGTGCAGAAGGCGTTCAGGCAAGGTTTCTATTGGCCTTCAGAGTGGCAGACGCGCACGAAATAGTGAGGAGTTGTCCCGAATGTCAGAGGCACTTCCCTTATAGCAAGTTTGCGGCAAACGAGATACAAATCATACCACCGGTATGGCCCTTCGCAAGATGGGGGGTGGACATCGTAGGCCCCCTGCCGATAGCGCCAGGAAACTACAAGTACACTGTCGTGGCTGTCGAATATTTCTCCAAGTGGATCGAGGCGAAGCCCATCCAAAACATCACTTCGGCGACTATACAGAAGTTCTTTTGGCAAAACATAGTGTGTCGCTTCGGACTGTCGTTCGAAGTCACTGTGGACAACGACAAGCAATTTGACATCGCCAATTTTCGAGAGTTCTGTCAGTACCTGGGAACGAAGCTGTGCTTTGCCTCCGTGTACCACCCACAGTCGAATGGCACGGTTGAGCGAGCGAACGGCGTAATCTTCGCCGGCGTTAAGAAAAACATCACGGAATTGCCGAAGGGAAAGTGGGTTGAAGAATTGCCAAGGGTAATCCGGTCGCATAACACCACAGATTCCAGAACTACGAAGTTCTCCCCGTTCAAGCTGTTATATGGGGAAGAGGCAATGTTGCCCGAAGAAGTATGCCTAGGAGGAGCAAGGGAGCAGCCCAGCTCACATGAAGACATGTTGCCATCTGTTCAGAACATCGAAGAAGTCAGGCTGCAAGCAACGGAAAACCTAAAAGACTACCAGGAGGAAACGAGGAGGTGGAAGAACAAGAATATCCACCCGAAAGGAATTCAGCCGGGAAACTTGGTGCTTCACCGGATTCCGAAGGGAAGAGACCTGGGGAAATTGCACAGCAAGTGGGAAGGCCCGTTCATCGCCGAAGCAACCGGAAACCCAGCTGCGTTCAAGCTCCGAAGGTTGAGCGGCGAGGAGAAGCCATACACATGGAATGCTGACATGTTGAAGAAGTACTTCGTCTAGGATAGTCATTTAAGCTTTTAGCCTCTGTACTTTTTCTTCAATATTTCTCTTCTTTTAGAAATTAAGTATAAACTGTTGGTGGGCTCCGTACTCTTTTCCTCACAGGGGAAGCTTCGCAGCTTCTTTTTGGAGTTGCAAAGTGTGAGGTTTTTAATGAGGCAGAACCTAGTGTAACCCCCTGTGCAATATAAACAGGTATTCCCCAAAACATGACCAATTATGAGCGAAGCAACTACCCCTAAGCCTTGCTACGGGATGTCGTCTTCGCAGATTTGTATGAATGAATGTGTAGGTGAACGACTATGTGTTTCGCATAGCCAAGCCTGTCATTCACCTATAAGTGGCATGTGTTTCGCCACGAGGCTCAAAGCTAAAGAGCGCGATGAAGCGGCATAAGTGGCCGCGAGAGGTGCGAAATGTACCTGCGAAGTGGCACGAGTTTCGCCACGGGGCTTGAAGCTAACGAGCGTGATCAAGCAGCATGAGTGGCCGCGAGAGGTGCGAAATGTACCTGCGAAGTGGCATGAGATTCGCCACGGGGCTCGAAGCTAACGAGCGTGATCAAGCGGCATGAGTGGCCGCGAGAGGTGCGAAATGTACCTGCGAAGTGGCACGAGTTTCGCCACGGGGCTCGAAGCTAACGAGTGTGACCAAGTGGCATGAGTGGCCGCGAGAGGTGCGAAATGTACCTGCGAAGTGGCATGAGTTTCGCCACGGGGCTCAAAGCTAACGAGCGTGATCAAGCGGCATGAGTGGCCGCGAGAAGTGCAAAATGTACCCGCAAGCCATTAAGCTCCAGGCTCACGAGTACCCCCCATGAGAAGACACAAGTCTCCAAGCGTATTTACGAAACATCACAAGTTATGCCCCGTGCAGATCGAAACGAAAAAGGGTGCGTGATGGCACGAACTCTCACAGAACACATGAAAACGTAACCACCAGTACGCGAGCATAGGGCCAGGGCATCTATTAGGAGGAGAAACGCTTCGGCATTTGTTCGCCTCGAAGGCTTGCGGGGGGGGGGGGAGTTCCGAAGCTCAGGTTAATAAGCCTTCGCGTCAATCAAAATGCGAAGCGTACAAACATCATAATTTTCACGTACAAGCAATCTTTTACTTCCAAGTACAGGCGGAGGTCTCGTAACAAAGAATAAATAAATACATAGGCTTATATAATACAAGATGGATATCAGTCCTCGCGCAGCACATCTTCGCACACTTCCTCAAACACTTGATACATAGCTTTATCAGCAACTTCCAGGGCCATGGTGAGAAGCTCAACCTCGCTGGGCATACATCCTGTGTCGGAAATAAGTCCTACGTTAGGGGAACAATCTTTATTTTACCATACTTTCGTTTACAACTATACAACATTTTGATCTTCTGGGAGCGAAGGTATCAAGTATATGTACTCGGGGGGACCTATTGCCCCCCATCAATAGGCTCCTCTTTAGGAACGATAGTTACAGAATCGAACGAAGGGCCTGCCTCGCATCGCTTCAGAGCACGCTTCGCCGCACGTTCCCGAAGAATAGCGTCGCGTCGTACGGGGTCGCGGGAAAATTCAGCGAAGAAAGCTTTAGAGGCCCGGTTATGAGCTTCGTACCGCTCACGTCGCCACGAAAGAAAATTATCGTACGATACACCAGGGTTACGAATACTAAACTTCGTCCACACATTAGGTGAAACAAACAGTGAATCCACAAAAGGAGCGTTTGGTCTCACACCTTCGACTATCCGCGCAGGGACACTCAAAAGGACCTGTGCATAAGCACCAGCATCAGTACGAAGTGTTTTAGGTACAGCAAAAGGCCCACATACGGGCAATATCTACAAGTACTCTCTCAAGCCATGCTCACACCTCTTCTTCGACTGTCGCTTGAGGGTCAGCGCCGTCGTGGTGGGGAGTAGCTTCGCTCGAAGCAACGTCTTCAGCCACGTGAGGGGCACCCAGGTCAGGGGTGGGCGGATCTTCGAGCGGCAGCTCACGGTCCCCCGAAGTCAAAGGTGGCGCGTTTGAAGTCCCTCCGGCTGAGGCAGATTGAGGCAGAGATGTGGTGCCGCCACCACTAGCAGGATTGCCATCAACTTCGACAACTCGCACGACAGCTTCTTGCTCTGTTTCCCCGGGAGCGCGAGTTTTGTTGACATCCCCAGACGCGAGGGCTTCGTCGAGGGCTGCGAGAGTGCGTGTTTCGCTAGCATCCGTGAGCACACGAGTGTCGGGGGCAGCTTCGGGTACACGAGCATCATCGGCAGCTGGTGATGCCTCAACGGGGCGAAGTGCCACTCTGGTCATGTCAACGCACACTTCGTCCGACGAGGCGGATGGTGGTGGAAGTTGATGCAAAGCATGCCTTTCGTTGACACGAGCAACAATAGTCGCCTGAAGACGAGCAACGATCTGCAAAAAGCCTTCATCAAACATGTCTTCGATAATAGGAATGGTATTGCAAGTAGAAATAAGAGCGAAGAAGTAAGCACGAACCTGTGGAGCCAGGCGCTCAGCCTCGAGGAGGGTCAACTGGGCACCCCTCTCAGCGAAAAACATATTCAGGAAGTTCTTGGCTAAGTTCTTTGGGAGCACAGGAAGGGAAGAAGCGGCAAGCTCTTCGTCAGACGGCCAAACAAATGAGTCCTTTGTAAGAGTACGAAGATCGTTCTTGCTCAAAACTTTCTCCGAAGCAGGCTGGTCAGGGGGCAGCAGTGAACAGATGGAGTACGCAAGGGTCCTCACCCCTACAGCAGCGCTCAATTCACCAAAGATCTTCGTGTTCAAGCCCAAAAGGTCAAAACACGAATCGACCCAGTCATGAAAAGCACTGATGCTGCAATTAGGAAATGCCGAAGGCGGTGGGGCAAGGTTGTAGCGATCGAGGAGGGACAGGATGTCATCGCGAAGCATTTGGGCACTCTCGGTGTGTCTCTTGCGAGCCGTGTCCATTTTCGCCTGCAGCGAAGCAGTCTGGGATTTTTGCTCATCTAGTTCTGCCTACAGCGTCTGGCGACTTGATACTAGCGCCTCTTTCTCAGAGCGAAGGAGCAACAGAGCGGCCTCGGAGGCGGTGGCGGCGTCTTCTTTTTCTTTTTCCAGGCGCTCCGCCCGGCTTTTCTCCGTGGTCAGCTGCTCCTCCAGTTCTAGCACACGTGCCTCCAGCGCGGACACGTTTTTCTCAGATAAGGACGAAGCAGCCTCCCGGTCCGCAGCAAGCCTTCGTTCCAAGCAGCGTGAGGCAACAAAGCTCTTTAGAGCCAAGTCACCACAAGCTGCAGCAAGCTCGTCGGCAGATAGCTCCCCAAGCCGTTCTTCTTCGTGCGGAAAGCTAAAGGACGACCCTGCCTCGGATAAGAACTTCCGTTCATGTCCACCGCTAACCAGGCGAAGGAAGCCTATTTGCTTTCCCCCAATCAGTCGGGCTTCGGTAGGAACACCCAGGCGAAGGGCTGCAGCTTCAGGTGCTTCGGGGGTAACACGATAATTACTGCTGTCAGGCTCCTCCTCTTCGTCGGACTCGGTGTTCACGGTGATGCCACGGTTTGGGGAATTTGCGCGAGTGGGGGAATCAGCAACCCCAGCTTCACCATCGCTAGACGAAGCACTGGGCGAAGCTAATTGCCCCGTACCAAGAGAGCTCGACGAAGTCCCGGACGAAGACGGGGTTTTCCCTTTCTCTGCTTGGGGGCCCAAGTCAACGGGGCTGCCGGCCCGCGGAGCATCTCCGGCTGATGATACAATCTTCACGTCGCTCTCATCTTCGTCACTATCTTTTTCCGGGGGGCTGGGGGGAACCATGAGAGCCCCTTCGTTGACCTTCGACGCAGGCGGGGGGGGGGGGGGAGGAGGGGGCGGAACAGAGCGAAGGGGCGCCACCATGATGGGGGCACCCCCCGAGGTCTGGGCCGGCTCCGCGAATCGGGCTTCCTTCGGAGCGCGAGGAGCAACGCTTTTCTGAGATTTTTGCCGCTCCAGTCGCTTCGTCGCGGTAGCCTCGACCGCAGCGGCAGGAGCACGGCGGCCCCTCGAACGCCTGGCGCTGGGGGGGGGGTGGGGAAGTAGCAGTTTGCTCGCGGGACGGACCAACCCCCCAGTCTTTTTGACAGCGGCGATGCGGTGCTTAGCGAAACCTTCGCGTTCAGGCGGTTGCACTTGAAAAAACTCATAGACACGGTTCGTGCGCGAACCGTTGAGGCGGGAACACAATTCTTTGTATTCCGCAGTAGACACAGGCCCTAAGACGAAGTCACCATGTTTCTCCACCTTCCGTCTCCTCAGGACTGCACGGAACAGGCGAGGCATAATTAGAACATGATTTCATGCTTTTCCAAACGCATAATTTCAAAAAATTAACAAAGGCGGTACCCTCACCTTCGATGGTAAACCCGAAGGCTTTTTCCCAATCAGGGCAGGGGATCGACCCTATAGGATCTGCCCAGCAGTCGTCCGGCACGGCCCATCCGTGTTGAAGGGGGAAAAGCCGCACGGTCCGATATTCTTCGACGATGTATCGACGATGTCGCGCGTGCTATATTTGCGAGCGAACAAGCGAAACATGTTGATAAAGGCGTCACCCTCTTTGCAAGGTGGATCCAGCTTCGCCTCGAAGTCCAAGGGTGTCAAGACCATCGGTGCCAGTGGGTGCGGAGTACCTTCGACCAGGGGCTCCAAGTTATGGTACATCCAGTGTTGTTGCCAATCCGAAGGCCACCTGTTGCGGTAAGCAATCACGGGGGCCAGAACACCCGTCTTGTATACAAAGTTCAGGCACCCGAATTGGCAGTCCTTCTCTCCGGCTTCGTCGCCATCCCCTTCCATCATAGTTCTTGTCTGGTGGTGCACCTTGTGGGCTGCTGCGAAGCCCTCGGCCGAAGGCTTGATCTTCGTCGTCCGGCATATCCACATATATACCGAAAGCCACACGATTGCATTCGGTGTAAGCTGATGCAGGTACACCTTGAAATACCGAAGGATGTCCACCACCACGGGGTGAAGGGGAAAACGGAGGCCAGCACAGAGCAAATCACAAAAGATCACGGCTTGGTTCTCCTTCGGCTTCGGGATCTCTTCATCACCTGGGGCTTCGCCATCAACGATCATGTTGTTCGCCGCCAGCTCGGCGACGTCAGAAGGCTCGAGCAGGCTGCGGCCGAAGGTGAAGGTTTTTGGCAAGCCACCAGAGGCGGCAGAATCGCACTTGCGTTTCGGGGGTATTTTTCAATCGAAGGAAACTAGGTGGCTAAAATGTTGAGAAAACAGCGGAGGGCTTACTTGCGTTGGGAGCTTCGAAACCCTTGAGAGCAGCCGCGGTGAAAAGGGGCGTGCGGAAATGGCCCCGCGGGGGAAGGCTTTTTATAGGGGGCTCAGTAAAGGGCAGTTACCACATCGTAAAAAGACCATTATACCCCTAATCACCATATATAACAGTCATAAAGGAAAGGACATAGTAGTATTTTTATCAAAGTAGCGGGCTGTCCTCTGGGAGTTCCGAAGCCCATCTCCACCACGAAAAAGGGGGTATCGTAAGTTCGAGCCTTCGTGAAAAAGGGGAGGACGACCCTCACTTCCGAGGGCTACTGTTGGGGAATGGGAGCTTCGGAACCACCACCATCAGACGTGTGACTTCAGTGCGAAGTTACTTCGCAACGAAGTAGCTTCGCAACAATGCTAACAGATTAACCCTGTCTGTCTGTTGGAGGATTGTTGAGCAGGTTGTGATCGTGAGAGCCAGGAAGGGAGTTGCAAGGGTCGAAGTGCCTTCGATATTCTGTTGCTTCGATCCGAAGGCAACGATGGCTGACGAAGGCGAAGGGGGTGGCGCGAAAGCGTGGTGACGTGACGCCGTCCGTACGAAGCCATGCTGGAGGAATGCTCATGTAAAGGAGTCGTCGACGTGGAAGCAGGCTGGCGCGACCGTACGAAGGAGCTGGTGTGGCCGTACGAAGGCCGTATTCCCTGTAATGCCCTTTGAAAGGTGTCGAAAACTAGCCGTTGTGGGTAAAAAGGTGTAATGGGTTTGAAAGTGTTGGCCGCGCCCCCCTATAAATAGAGAGGTCTCTTGTAATTGATGTGACCCGCATTGAATGAGAAGAGAGCTCAGAAGGCTTGCTTTCTTTCTTGTCTTCGTACTTTACTTATATTTTGTAGTAGAAGTAGAAGTAGAAGTAGTAGTAGAGTTGGGGTCGAAGTAGGGTAGTCAAAGGAAGCAAGAGGGGCTTTCGAAGGGTGCCCACCAAAGCCCTTCGGGAGAGAGTGAGAGTGCAAAGGAGGCTGTTGTTTCGGCGTGTACCTCGGGCCCGAGCTACAGCAACAGTCACGACCTCACGAGTCACGACGGGTGAATGCCCAGCGGGGTGGATTTCCTAATTATATATTTCGAACAATTTACCATTTTACTCTAGAAAAAATCGGAGATACTATCGTACTACTACTGGGTAGTATTGTGCGCAGATCTCAAATTATATTGCTGCAATCCTCATTATTTTTCTTGAAAGATACTATAGAATGACGATCTTTTCCTGGAGTGTTTGGCCAGCATCAGTAACAGTGATATCCAACTGATCTGAAAACATTCCAGGAAGTTGCGCTGTAGCAAATCTTCCTCCCACACTGGCTGCTAGATCTGGACTCTGCATCTCTCTGATGCGCCGCCAACCCCGCCAACCTTTTAGCTATCCAGTCTGAACTGAGCCCATCTTTTTCCAGCTCCTTCTGATCAAACTTATGTAGCATCAAGCGGATTGCTGGCTGATGCATGTACGCAGATGAGCAGAAATCCTGCACCAATCATGCACTGATAGCATGAGTGATCGCAGTGGTAGTGTTTGCCTGCTGCAAGAAGAAGAAATTCATTGGCCTTGTAACCTTCCAAACTTTTATTCTATTTAATACAATAATAATACATATCGTTCCTACGTATTAAAAAAAAATGGAGAAGGGGCGGGGCCTCCATGGTGATGATACCCTCCAAGGATGATGAGATGTCGAAGGTGATGACTGATGAGGAGTTGAAGAAGGGTTCCACATTCCGACGTTGTTGTCCGGCTCTATCAATGCAAGCTGTGTATATTCTAACCAGCTGCAAGTGGAAAAGGACGCGAGGATGCAGAACAGGCACATACGGCCATACGGGCGCGTATGGACACAGACGCCACATGTACAGGTATATGTAGCACCGTAGCAGGCTCACTAGCTTGATCCACTACAGGAAAAAGGTTGCTAGCTCACATGTACGTACAGCCACACACATCCATCCAGCAAAGAAGCACACTGCTGCCTCTCCTCACGGCCATTTCGTTGGCTCGTTACCATCCATCCGCCGGTCACCTCGATGACAGCTGCTGCTTCTGCCCCCACGGGGTCCTTTCTCGCGCGGCGTTTGCGGACAATTTGCCACGCCTACACACTGCACCTTGCTACGAGCACTAGCTTTTCGTGCTCTCGCCCTCCATCGATATCGTCGCGTACTTGATCGCATGGGCTTTTTTGCCTTGCCTGCTCAGCGACGGCGCCAACAGAGGCAGCTTGCAGGCCGAAAAAAAAAAACTTGTGCCATGACGAGAACAAGAGACACACAACAGTGGTGTAGATTGTTAAATAAAGTATCTGTGTTTTCACCATGGGAGCTAGTGTCCAGATGTAACTTAAGGTTGAGCTAATATTTTGAAATGCCAACGAATATAAAACGAACTGGCCAGTGTTTGGTTTGAAGCCAGAACTCTTAAATTTTGGCACACAGTTTTCGGATGGTACTAGCAAAGTAGCAATCTATATAGGGTGGAGTGAGTATACTCAGATTGCGTTTGGTAGAGCTGTGGTTGTGCTGATGGAGAATAATCTCTGATGAATCTACGGTTTTAGCAAAATGTTTGGCAAAACAGCTTCTCTTAACAGTGTAACATGGATAAGAGAGTGAAATACCCAGAATACCTTTATCTTTTTTTCCTTTTTCCCTTCATTTTTTTCTTTTTTCTTTTAATATTTATTTCACCTTTCCATTTATTTTTCTCTCTCCTTTTTTTTTCTTTTTCTCCTTCCTTCCTTACTTACTTACTTATCCATTCCTCCCTTCTTTTTTCCTTCCATCCCGATCCGCAGAGGTCGCGGCGGGTCATGGCACTCCGACCCCAACCGCCTGCGTCCCCCTCCGACGGCGCCCTCCCCCGGTGGCACCGCCGGCCTCCCTCGCGCCGCCGACCGGCCTCCTCCGCGCCCGCCCGCCGGCCTCCTCCGCGCCCACCCGCCCGCCTACACCATGCCCGCCCACCGGCCTCCTCCGCCCTCCTGCACCAGCGCCGCTGTCCAACTCCCATGCGCCGTCGCCGTCCTTCAGCTTCTCGCCCACGCCCGCGCCGCCATCCTCTCCTTCGTCGCCGGCCTCCATCTCCACCAGGTCCGCGCCGCCGGCCTCCAGCGACTTTCCGTCCATCTTCGAGCTATGCCACCGCCGGCCTCCTTCGCCTCCACCACGCTCGCCGGCGGAGGCCGCCTCCACCGCGCCCATGGGCCCCTCGCCCGAGGGTAGAATGAGGAAAGAAGGGGAGGAGCTGCGGGCGGAGCAGCAGCTTCGCCCGCATGAAACGGCTCCAGAAAGGGGGCTCGAAAACAGCTTCTGCATAGGTTTTTACCCTGTTTGGTACAGCTCCGGCAAAAATAGCTCCGGGAGCTGCTTTTGGAGCTGTACCAAACACACTCTCATTCTGTCGTCATATTATCTACAATTGTGGAGTATTCCGTGAACCGTGATCGGGTCAACAAAGCTTGACATCTGATGATACCACAAAAGAAGCTGCTTGAAACTTCAACTAAGTTGACGGAAAGTAACAGCTAGCGTGTCATACTAATTAACCTTTTACTAATGGTCTAGTGCAACATCTTCATTTTGGATTATTTCAAAGGATATGCTACTCCCTCTGTCCTAAATCTATAACAACTATATAGGTGAGACCTCACTACAAGTCAATGATAGACTTCTCTCAATATGCAAGAGGTCCACGTCACCATCCACTAGATCTTCTCTCAATATGCAAGCTGTCCACATCACCATCCACTAGAAGCATTAATTTATGTCTTCTACTGATTTTCTGCGACTAATAATAATCATGCATGCATTGTGTTAGTCTTTGTGAGTACCATGCTACAAATTTCTAAGTAGTTCTCTCTCAATAAAATGAATGTGTTTTCATCTACATTGTTCTTTAGAAAAAATGTTGTGATGCAATCATTTTATTGTTTCTACTTTCAAATTGCATTTTTAAGTTTTATAGAAATTCCTGCAGCACCGCGCGGGATATCACCTAGTTACTACTATAAATAGGCACTCCTTTGGTGTGCCATTATGGCCTGTTAATTGAGATTGTGCAATTAGCATTACATTTGGGTGATATTATCTGTTGATTTATGTAACTTTCTAGTGAGTGTGGAGATGTTTTTATTGGGGTTGATTTGTCCACTACCTGAACTAATAAACTTGTTGAGGTGGTAATGAAAGATTAACTGTGAATGGGCTAGAATAACTTATTTCCGAGTTGGTAAATGTTACAGAAGTACATATCCTAATTGCCAATTTCCAACCTCTTTTGTTGATAGTCCTAGTAAGAAAATTATTCAGGTAGCTCTACGTTGCATCTAATAATGTAATCTTAGCTCACGTCATAAGTCTGAAGATGTAGTCGGCTATGAGCGAAATTGCAGGGCCAATGCATTGTACTTGAGGTTGATTTAAATAAATTTGAGGGCATTTCTACAAAAAGGAAAATGAAAGGTGCCCTGGAGTGCAGGTTGATTTTAGCAAACCTCGAGTGTTTTGTTGCAAAAAATCATATTCCTTTATGTGGACTAACTGTTGATTCACAAATTCCTTGAGGTGTTCCTCATAAAATTGTAGGGCTCTAGTTGGTCTAAAATATGTAAAGAGGATTTTGGAGAAAATGGGAGGTTTCACAAATCTTCGGAGGGCTTTTCCGCAAAACGAATGGTCTTCTGTAGCAATCTCAGTCGCTGGATTTTAATAAATCTCCAGGGTTTTTTAAAACTTTATAGCCTTTTCGATGAACTGTGGGTTGATATCACAAATCTTTGAGGCTTTTCTTACAAAAGTACCAAGAATGTTGAACAACCTCGATCAGCAGATTGCAAATTGGGCGGCCAACCTTTTCTTGACGATGTGGACATTTTCGTAAAACTTCCTATTCCTTTCAGTGGACAAATCGTTAAATTGACAATCTTCGGGAGCTTTTCTGTAAAATAGCCGATCCTTTTGAACAATCCCAATTGTTCGATATCAGGAAATCTTGATGTTTTTTTTTGCAGAAGCTCGTAGTCTTCTCGGTGGACTGCTTGTTTATTTCACACATCCTCAAGAATTTTCTTACAAAATTGCCGAGACTCTTGAACAACCTTGACTGCTATATCGCATATCGGGTCATTGACTTTTTTTGATGATGTGGCCATTTTCCGTTGGATTTCACTAAATCTCGAGATTTTTTGCAAAACTTCATAGCCTTCTCGATATACTTGTGGTTGATTTTACAAATTCTTGAGGGTTTACTTCCAATCTCGACCATTGGATTGCGGATGGGACGGTCGACCTTTTCTTGACGACGTGACCAGCCTCCCTAAGCTCGGAATGCAACAACTCCAAAGGTTAAGAGATATTGTTCCTTTTTGTGGACTAACATTAGTTTCGCAAAACAATTGGTCCTTCGGAACGATATCAATCATTGGATTTCGGCAAATCTAGAGATTTTTTTTGCAAAACTAGCCTTCTTATATACTTCTTGTTGATTTTACAAATTCTCGAGTACAAATCCTCGAAGGAAAACACATAATATACTAATTAGTTTTTTTTTCTATTCACAATAGACTAATTATGCCACAAGATAAGAATCTTAGGAAATATTGTTGGATTGTTAGCAATTTTAACTACTCCCAACCGTCATTTTGGGGTAGAATGTGCTTAAAATATTTTGCAGGTAAGATAAAGACTCTTCTGACAAGAAAATTGAAGGACGACTAAGATAATGCCTTTGTCTTTTTCCATACCTAGCAAAGTGCTAAGCATGGGGGAAGCCCTGAACCTTCAACATGGAAGTGCAACATGACACTATAGAGGATAGCAAGATCAAGATCATCAACATCTACGGATCAATGCACAAGAAGCTAATAATCTCATCAAAATTATGCACGGTCTCAGAAGGAAAACACAGAATATTTTTGGATATTTGGAAGCTCTATGAAGTTACGATTCCAACGAATCAAGAATTAAGGAAATCGGAGGTTCCTATAAGCGGTTATGGTCAAATCATCGAAAGTCGCACGTCCTGAAATCAGTTCTGAATAGCACGCAGTGCTGAAGTAAAACAGACATAACTCCCTTGTATGAACTCGGTTGTCGATGAATGACCACATGTTGGAAAGATAATTTCATAAACTTTTCAATAAATCTATATTTCGATATATGTTCTCTTCTAGACAAAGGGGAAGATCCTTGAAGAAGAGACAGCAAGAAGATGATGAGAACAAGAAAGAGGAGATGACGATGATAACATTGAAGAGAAGGGCGACCATTGGTTCCATGAAGCATACATGATTGAATTCAGAAGTTTAGGAGCATTGGATCACAATACATGGAGATGTCGGAGAAGACCTCAAAGACCTACAAAAGATGGTAACACCTTCATGAACCTTCTCTTTTCCGGACATAAATGCTTGTTAGTATGCCTTTAACCTCAACTCGGTGTAATTTTTGTTTTTCTCTATCAATGATAACATGACTACTAGGAGGACAACCTAGATTTCTTTTTATTTTGAATAAAATAATCACGACCATGTGTTCACCTCGGTGTAGTGGTAGTTTCCACCCTCTTGTACTTTTTTAAATTACGACGAAGACGTTGTATGATCCAAGCATGGGAAGAAATTAGCTCATGCAAGTTGTTTTCTTATTTTTACTTGTTAAGTTTTTCTTTTATATTTATTATTTGAGCTTGAGCATTGTGAATAATTGTTTACCATGGTGCTTAGTGGAAATTTGCCTTTGAAAGTTTCCATACTCATCTTTGATCTAGGACCTCTCTTTGACTATGCTACGATTAATATTAAAATTGGAGGTATTTATTTTTTGAAAAATTATGAAAACCCCCTACCATGAAGGTTAGCAATTTCTTTTTCCAAGTTGAGAGACAAGTTTATCCTATATAAAGCCTACATTATATATATCGTCCACCATAAGTGTTGTTAGCATGATAAATTGAGTTAGGACTTTTCTCTCTTGGGAGATCTAATTTTGAGCAATGATCATGTCCTTGATTTTATATATTTTATTACTAGCCTCGTCATACACTCGGTAATGGGAACTTCACATTGAATACCCCATACATCGCTGGATTTCATACCCAAAACCATAAACATCTTTTTATCATCTTATTCCTTGAACACAACCCATGTCCGAAGATTCGTTCCTTTTTAGGCAAAGATTTATGTAAAATTCAGATTGGTATTCATGATGAGCGAAAGGCTTTGAAAAAGAAGATAAAGATGTGGAGGAAATAAAATTATATATATATGAGTATATGTGTGTGCGCGCACACAAGAAAAAAGAGAAAAAGAAAAGAGAAAAGAAGAAAAAGAGCAAAATTCATGGCAAGGCAAGAAAGGTATTGTTGACACCGTTTTTTGACACGTGTCAGAGAAAAAGCCGAAGAGACATCAGGAAGACCTCAAAGCCGATAAAGAAAGGGAAGAAGCAACCAACCGATCTAGGATGAGCCGATTGATGAAAGAGAAATGTGGCAAAAGAAGAATATGCCAAAGGAAAGAAGACGGAGGCGGGTCAACAATCAAGTTGACATCGGGTCAAAGTTAGTTTAGAAAGTCTGATTCCCATGAGAATCGTCAAGCTTTTGGTAGTTTTTGTTTCTATTGTCGTCATCGACTAGGAGTCAAGTTGTCCTCAGGACATAAATAGCGACCCTGCGTGGTCGGAGAAAGTTTGTACACACCAATATACACAAAACCTTTACTTTTTCAAGTCGGCGACTTCGCCAAAAGTTTTTACTTCTTATTTTCTTATTTCTTCAAATGTTGTTCTTCTAGCTCGTCAGGCTGCATCGATCGATCTCCAGCAAGCTTGTAAGTACCGTTTTATCGAATATTAACTAGGCTTTAACCTCCGGGCGCATCGCTGTGGTTTCGTCTAGTTTTATTCACAATTTATTGATATTAGCTAGGTTTGCAAGTCTTTTCTTGTTTATTTAGCTTTTATCACCAATTTATCCAGCTCGTGATCATATCATATCGGCTATCTTTGCTCCTGCATCGATTCACAACGATACAACCGATCTAGATTGGTTCGAGTGTTGTTTTCATAGTGCTTAGTTTGCTTTGCTTTTTTGCTTGCGCTTTGCCCACATCATCAAATCGGCTGATCTAGCCATTTTGATTATACTTGCACTTTGGCTGCTATCAACTAGCCGATTCGCTCTACAGTTGTATCGGCCGATTGGGCTGCTACTTGTTGAAGACCCACATCGGTTCTCTAGCCGATCTAACCCATATCTAACATTTCCTATCTTTCCGTGCCGATCAACAGGTCAGGTCGGCTGGCACGCCTTGTTACATCCCGGGGATCCATTACGTGTTGCCGTTGAAGAACTTTATTCTGTTTTTTGAGTCAACACATCTTGGCACGCTCGGTGGGACACGAAGATAATATCCACGCTAAATCAAGAAGTATTCGAGAAGTCATGGATGATCAATCTGGAATATTAACGAATATTATAAGAAAAGTAATCAAAAGTGTGTTCTCTGATTTTGCTCAACAACAAATTTATGAGAAATCATGTTATCAACAGCCGAAATTATCGGCTGATGCGATAGTCAGGACTCCATCTGATTACTACTCAACATAAATTCATAGTCAGACAGTTCAGCAGAATTGGGTTCAAACATCGACTCTGCAGCCGATTGCTATTCAATCACATCACCAAGAAGATTACCAGCCACGTGTGTCGGTTTTGCAACCGGCAGCGTCACACTTTCGGCATATGATGTTGACGATTGAACAGCAAGATTATGTGGAGCCATATTATCAGCAGCCGACGACATCGTCTAATACTGCATTTTCTTACGATCCAACTCAGCAGCAGCCAGCAGGGCTATCAAGAATCAACATGTGTTCAAGATATTGCCCAAGGATTGCAGCCTGTTTCCTATGGTTCACAACAGATGGCTTCATGCGCTCAACCATTAGCTCAAATTCAGCAATCATGGAATGAACAATTAATGGTTCAACAGTCACGGCTGACAGCTCAGCAATCCTGGCCTGAGGGGCTGCAATATTCCCAGATATCAGCTCAGCCACCGGAAAATTATTGGTCGCAAGAATCAGCTTCACAGGAAGATGCATATTACCCTGAAGCATTGAGCTCATAGCTGATTGCATATCAAATACCTTCTGAATTTATATCGGTACAACTGCAGCTAGAAAAGGACCAATCAGAATATGTGCAGCAGGTGAAAATTGATGAAGATCAAAGGAGCTGTCAACTAGATGATGGGAATATTCTGTTGCAGTTCACCCATCAGGAATCACCGTTGACAACTCATCAGTCCGCTGAAGCACCATCACAGATGATCTCGGTTGAGTTTCAGGATGGAAACCAATATGAAGAAAAGCACAACTCTGAGGTAATTCACCAAAAGAAAGCTTCAGTTAATGATAAGAAAAAAGTTAAGACTGATTTGGCTGAATGGACGAAGAAAGGAAATTCAATCTCATGTGCGTATGACAAAGAGAAAATTAAGGAGCTTCAATTTAACATTGGTAAAAAGGCTATCAAACAAGGGAAGGGAAAAGTTGAAGATCAAGGGAAGCTTAAATTCGAGACACCTTCCAAGTTAGGAAAGCCGATGAAGATTGATCAACATCCTTTCCCTACTAATATGGTGAAGTTACAAAGGAATCAACTTCACAAGCAAAGGTGTTGACATCTGAATCAGCTCAGAATAAAAAGGTCTCTGAATCTAAGGTTCAGCTAACAACAGAAGAAGCAAAAGGTAAAGGACTGCTTGAAGAAAATAATCCAAGAGCACTAAGATTTACTCAATCCCAGTTTCTTCTGAGCAAATATCAACACCATCAACAAAGGATCAGAAAAGAAGAAGAGTGGGCAAGGCGTAATTCAAATCACTGGAGATGCCCGTTCTTTAGATACTGTTGGGAAGAAGGGATGAACCTTCCAACAATGGATAATTGTCCAGAATGCAATGGTTTTTATTATGAAGGACAATCTTCCAAAAGGGCCTGCTTCGATGACAGGGGAAATAGGCCAGCAATGCACAATAGCTGAGAATTTCACGATCAACGGATCCCAGTGCATGATCGGCTGGGGGGCAAGGTCAGCGTGTACGATCGGCTAGGAAGCAAGATCAAAGAGAATCGAACAAACTCCGATCGGCTAGGAGAGTTGGCCAATAGCAGAGTTCCCGATGAAGGCGTAATGGGACGTGATCCAGGGAGACAGCATGATGATAAAAGTCAACATGGTCCTCATCAGCCGAAATGGTGTCCGGATGGATTGACCAAATCGCAGAAAAGAAGGATCCAGCGGATGCGTCAATGGGAACAACAAGAGGAAATTGAGAAGTAAACACTTGATAAGAAGAAGGTTCGATCCCAAGTGTGGCGTCTCAAGCCAAAAGCCGGTGACAAGGAAGACAGACAACTAATGGCCGATATCGATATGGTTTTCATGTTACCTAAAGAGTTCATGACTCATGATGAAACCAATTCAGAAGAAGAAATGGGATCGGCCCAGTTAACTTTAGACCCGATGTTGGCTAGCTTTGAGAAACCGGATATAGAGAAAAGGCAACATATGAAAGCTTTATTTCTCAAAGGGCATGTCAACGGGAAACCATTCACACGAATGATGGTTGATGGTGGTGCTTCTGTCAATCTTATGCCATATACAATGCTTCTGAGATTTGGGAAAAGTGAGGAAGGTTTAACCAAGACAGACATCAGGCTGATCGACTTCGAAGGCAATGTGTCTCCTGCCATGGGGGTAATTTGTGTTGACTTGACCATCGGCAGTAAAACTCTCCCGACCACTTTCTTTGTCATCAAAGGAAAAAGGTTCTTATAATCTACTGCTTGGACGTGATTGGATTCATGCTAACTGTTGTGTTCCATCTACCATGCACCAATGCGTGATTCAATGGATTGGAGGTTCGGTGGAAATTGTCAAGGCCGATTCCTCTTTCCACGTCGCTGCTGCCGATATACAATGGAATTTCGAGAAGGTTAAGTGCATATATGGAGAAGCGTGGGAAATTGACTTCCTCAAGATGTCTGATTTCGAAATATAGCCGATTCAAGTGATCGCTTCAGAGAAGTGACGAGTCAAATAAATTTGCAATCAGTCGGCAGGAATATACATGGTTGATGACTACTTCTAGCTTTCGGCCAATTTTAGTCTTAAGCTTTGTTAGTTACTCTTTCAGAATTGTAACTAACTGCAATATCAGATTGATAAGCTGATTCTTAGCAATCGTCTTCAAAAAATAGGTAGCCGATACTCAGTTATCGCCTCAAGGGAAAATGTAAGAAATTTCATAGCCGATAAGTGATTCGGATCATGGCCGATGTAATAATCGCCCTAAGAACAAAAAATAAATACATATATATATTTATTTATCTCATATTTTAGTACATGGTGATTACATTTGATTGAAGATACTATTGGCTACATAAAAAGCTTTTTATCTCCAGTATGATGAGGATATTGAATCGATGGACACCAGAGAGAGAGAGGAATGGCGAGGAGGAAACGGAAGAGAGAGCCCAGTTCTTCACCAGATTCTGTGACCCTTCTTCATGATTCGACGAGTTGATGACTAAGGTGGGTCACCTCCCCTTCGAGTGTTCCTCTGCCGGTAATGTGCAGCAAGCATTCTACCTTGCTCCTTCTCAACAACCATTGAGCCCAAGTTTGTCACAAGGGTTCTTCTAGCTGTTGTACCTCCTGACTTCATAAGAGAGGTTGGAGGAAGAAGCATGCCACTACACTACTTCACAAGAATTCTTCTAGCTGCGGTTGAGAAGGGAAGGAGAAGAAAATATGGCAAACAGGAGAAGGCTACATCCTATCAAATCTATCCATTGTGTGTTGACGACTGTTATCCACTCATTTTATACCCGTCAACATGTACCTTTTGGCATGAGAAATGATCATCAACACTAGAGTAGGGCTTAAACTAATCATTTCCTCAAGTGTTGGTTGTTGACACTTCTGAACGTCGATCACTTAAGAACAGATTTGGGATCCATCCTTAGTGTCAGCGCTAGAAGCGTCTGTTGGCATTTCCCAATGTCACAACTAACTGGCGCATATTAGCATGAACATTGAGAGTTGCCATAGGTTTAATCTAAACGATCATGAACGAATCCTCAAGTGCATAGATAAACCATTGTACCATTTCCCCAAGGAAGGAGAGTATTCCAAGGGTATCGAATCCGTGGAAGGCAATGGTGGATATCTTAGACTTATGCTTTTGCTCTGAATGTAAACCAAGAGATAGATATAGGGAACAACACACTCAAAGGCAGGGGTAAGATAAATGATATAAAAGGGGTAGTGTGACACACACACCTCAAATCTACCTCTACTCTAGCACACTACGGCTTAGGGGGAACATACGAGTTAGCTCTAGGTTCTAATGTACTAAACATACAAAGCTAGAAGATATAGGAGATAGGCATGAGTATTGCATGAGGGAAACATGGTTCAGCACTCAGGTACAAACGGGGAGCTAGCCCGTGACGACCAGCACTCTACGAAACTAGACTTTAGACTCCTACAGCAGGTACCCCAGCGCGGAGGTTGCCCTAGGATCCAACAGGGCTGTCACCACCTGAGGACCGACCTCTCGTTACGGGGGGTATGCTCATAACTATCGTAGCAAGACAACCCAGGCACCATGCCTACGTTGCTGCTAGACTTCACCCGGCCCGGGCTATTGTGACCCAGGGTGAGAGCCATCAGAAGACTGGTCAACTAGACCGAGTACCGTAGCTTGAACACAGACCCCATGCAACACTCTCATGCCATCTAACAAGATCTACTAAGGCTAGACATACGAACAGATATGAACTCTCTTATGTCTAATCAACAAGATCAAAGGGTCGTGTTCGTGAAGAACACGAGCCTCTAACTTATGAACAAACACATAAGGAAGGAGTTTATCACCCTTCAAGTGGATCAAAAGGTAGTGTTCACGAAGAACTCGAGCCTCTAAATGATGAACAGAGGATGAACTCAAGAACACATCAAGAATATGATCTACCATGACTTTATATGAAATAGCTGAATAACTGAAATAGATCAAAGTCATACAAAGAAATAAAGATAAAAGAGAACTCATACCTAAACTTCCAAGAGGACTTGGAACCTGAAGAAGAGCTACTCTAGCCTACCCCCTAGCCTTGGAAACTAAAAGTGAGAGGAGAATGAGAGAGTGGTGTGTGAGAAATGGGAGCCCCTCCCCTCCTATTTATAGAGGGAGACAAGGCTTGCTCGGACGCCCAAATGGCCCCTAAACACCCGGGAGTGAAGCAAGTGACCAATGAGCAACCACCACGTGTAAGGACCAGATGGGGCACCACTAAGGCGGTTCGGCCGATCCTTAGGATCGGCCGACCCCTTAGGGTGGCCCCACCTGGTGTGCTTCCTCTGGGTGGCTGCCCTGTGGGCCCTATGATCCATCCCCGGTGCATGGCTTGATTTGGTGTCCGAGGTGGGCCTTTTGATCCATGTGAAGTCCATGTGGCGTCCTCTAATTCGTCGGTGAGTGCCTCCCCTGGATCGATGACGTGTCTTGCCATGTTTTCCCTTGGTGGCAGCCACCTCCTCAGCTGAGTTGGCATGGTTGCTTCATAGGAGTGGAGTTTCCATCTCTTTTAAAGGGTAAATTACCTACATACAAATAATCTCTAAGGACAAGTGGAATTACATTATTCATACCTAAATGCTAATAAACAATGCATATGTCTCCACTTTTGTGAGAATATTGATGGTTGGAAATGGTGAATTTCCACCGTCAACAAACTCCCCCAAGCTAACCTCTTGCTCATCTTGAAGCAAGACATTAGAGACTTAGGTTGGTTGATCAGGAGTTGCTACAATGTTGTATTCTCAGCTTATGGCAAACATACAGCAAAGTACTCTACCAAGAGTTGAACAAGTTGGCAATGTTCTTACCTTTCGCCTGATACGTGGGGCATATAGCTTCACCTGCTTTGGGCGGTTGAGAGACATAATGGTTATATAGCATGTGCATAATCACTCATACCTTGATCAGCTTAGCAATCTGGAGGTTTTGCAAATTTTTCAAAAGAAAATCAGAGTTCCTCAAATGGTACTCTCGAATCGCTCAAAGGTGTATGATTCCTCACCAAGGCATCAATGTTGCATTTCTTCACATCCTACTCCTAATAGGCTTTATGTGGAGCTGTAGGTAGGGAAGATGTGGCATACTTGTCTCTCATATATTGCTAAGTCAAAAACCGGATCCTTGGAAGAAACAAACATTCATCCTGATCAAGATGTGCATATGTGTGTGATGGATATGAACATGGCAAGGTGGATACTAGGCCCGGAAATGGGTGCTAGATATTGCCATGTTTTATATGTGGGATTGAGGGATTGATGGTAAGGTGGACACTAGCCCCGGAGTAGGTACTAGTTATTACCATCTATATGGTGGAACTCTTTCTCTTGCACATATCAATCCTTTTTCTCCTTTGAAATTTTTTCGAGACTTGGGCTAGCTCTCTTTATTTATTTTTGCCATGCTTTTGAGCATGCTTTTCTTTTCCTCTTTTTTTAGCTAGCCCTTTGTCTCTATTGGAGATATTTGGAGAGGGATGAATGATGCAAAGATACATAGAGTTTTATTTATTGAAGAATGCATAAGCAGTATGGAGTAAATGATGAATGCTTAACTTCTAGTGTAGAAGTTTAGCATGAACGTGTTCGTGATCTTGATCAGGGGAGTATGAGTTCTAACAAGGGTCACAACAGTTTGACAAAGCTCAATGAGAGAACAAGCTGCATATGTGGAGGCTAAGAAATCTACATATGGCCTTGGATGGGGAATTCTCATCATTGAGGAACTCATCATGTTTTGATTTTTCAAAAAGGAAAACTCCGGATGTCAAGCATCACCAAGCACAAGATCATAGCACTCTATTCTACCATATCATGTCTCACAACAACTTAGGCAAGGGTCATGCTTTCCGCTACCCACAGTTTTCAAGCTAAGGTTTGAGCATACAAGCCAACAAACTCAAAACTTAGGTAGGATACGAAGTTGTAAGCAAGACATACGAGGAGAATAAACAAAGCAACTATTCATCATTTCAACCATAGAGACAAAGCATTCTTACTAAGCATATCAAAGCAAACTAAGCAAATGATGATGAAAGCAAATAAATATTTTTGGTCTTTTTTATTTTGCAGATTTTTTTGGATTTTCATTTATGAGATATTCTGAAAATGAAGGAAGATACAAGTTACCTCAGGATGGGGGTCCTCCCCCAAGCTAGCTTCAGGCTCACTGCGGAGGAGGGTAGAAGAAACCTTGACTCGTGTAGTAAGCCCTCTGCGCCTCCATGCCGCTGATCTTGCTGCATGGCTGCTATCCTCTCACCAGCCTGACGCTGCCACGTAGAGGTAGACTCGATGTGGGTGTTCAGCGTCTCCTCCAATCCAGTGACCTGAACGGTGAGCTCTCCCATCTGCTGCGCGAGCTGAGCATCGCGTGCAGAGGCGGAGGAGTGCCATCGGAAGGACGAAGACGGAGGTGGACCACCTGAGCTGGAACTAGCGGGTGTGGCCCACTGAGCTCCGCTCGCGCTCGCCCAAGCCGTGCCACTCGCACTCGGCTGGTAGGTGGGCTGATCCCAATCAGGTGCATAACCAGGGGTAACCCCGGACATGTACCCCGCAGGGGTCCCTCCTGCCACCGGTGGTGTAACAGGCTGTGCATGAGGCTGTGGTGGTGGTGTCGGCTGTGACAAGTTAGTACCATGGGACAAGCTCAAGGAATGTCCGGATGGACATCACTCCTGAACTCGCCCCAGCAAGAATGCAGAAAATACAAAGTAGAAGTAGATTGCTTTTCCCTAATCAGAATTTTATTGTGCAGAAAATAAAGATAACTTACCGAACTCACCTGTTGGTGCAGGGCTCACTATTTTGAGTCTGTAGAGCTAGACTTGGTTCCAAAGTTCTTACCTGGGCAGTGGGGCAGCCGTTTCCCTCGGAATAGAAGTTGGCTTCCTATTCACCCTCCGCCACATCTTCTGAGTGTTGTGTGGGTTGTGATGTGTGGGAGGTGAATTCTTGGACCGGGACTGAGATTTCCAAAATTGTTTCCTTCCCTTGTCCATGAGTTGGCGTTCTTCCTTCCAAAAATTCTTCATGTATGCAATGAGGCTGTCCACTTGCCGTGGCGGCACTTCGACCTTCCGTGCTGGGGTGGCGGAAGTTGGTAAACCTTTGATCATCGAGCATTGTTCCTTTTTTGGACGAAACTCGAACCTCTTCTCCTTGCCATTGATGTAGAGGCGGATCACACCAGCCCCCACATCAATTTGTGCATCAGCTGTACTCAGAAATGGTCGCCCAAGTATGAGCGGCACCTCCTTGGCGATCTCCATGTCCAGCACCACAAAGTCAACAGGAATGAAGCAATCTCGGACTTTCACTGGAATGTCCTCAGCTATCCCCGCTGGGTATCGGACTGAAGAATCGGCCAGCTGCAGTTGCAAAGTGGTTGGAGATAAACTTGTGTAGTTAAGTTGGTCAAAGACTACCTTAGGCATGACGCTGACACTGGCCCCTAAGTCACAGAGAGCATGGTCGAAGCGTTGGGTCCCAATCATACAAGTGATTGTGGGACACCCTGGATCCTTCTTCTTCTCAGGAAGGCGGTTGAGTATAGCAGCACTGCACTCCTCCGTGAGTCACACTACTTCAGTTGTGGGTAAAGCTCGCTTCTTGGTTAGAATGTCCTTGAGATAATGTGCGTAAGTGGGTGCGCGTATTGCCTCGAGCAACGGGATGTTGATATAGACTTTCTGAATCATATCCACGAAGCGATTGAACTGCTCATCCACTCTTGCCTTCCTGCTCTTTTGAGGGAATGGCATCACACTGGCTTCTACGAGACCCGGATGTGCTGTCACCCCTACGGGTGCCTTATCTGTTGGTGGCACCCTCCTTACCTGAGGGGATTCTTCCGAGTCGGATGATTCCTCGTGGATATTCCTAATCTCTGTTATACCTTTCTTATCTGTCCCTGCATGGTTAGGATATGGTGGATCTCGAGTGGATTTACCTCCTCTCGTGGTCACCGCATTTGCATTTTCAACAGAGGGAACAAAAACAGCCAGTTGGGCCAACTGAGTTTCTAACATCTTGTTGAAACTCAGCTGGCTCTTCTAGGCAGAAGAAAAGCTATCAAGTTTAACGTTGAGACTTTCCACAGTTTTATCAAGGGCAGCGAGCTTTTTGTTAATACCTTCATTAATCTTAGCTTGCCCAAACACAAGATCTCTCAAGGAAGGTTGGTTAGGATTGTAAGAATTACCTTGGTTACCTCCTTGATAATAAGGGCATTGTTGATTCCACGATTGGCCTCCTTGTTGAGGTGGACAATAACCGTTGTTATTGCCATTCATGTACATCACTTCCTCCTGAGTTTCCGGACAATAGTTGCCTGAATGCCCAGTGTTGCCACAGAATTCACAAGTCATGTGAGAGTCCATAGGCAAAGAAGTAGTGGCCATGGCAACCTTCTCGCTGGTGTAGTCATTCAGTCTCTTCATAAGAAGATCCATCTTGGCAGTAATCATGTCTACTTCCTTGACAGTATGAGTACCCCTCGGTCGTGGTTGGAGTCTTTCATCACTCCACCCTTGGTTGGAGACCATTTTCTCCATGAGCAATTTAGCATTGTCAACAGTAAGTGAGAAGAATGCTCCTTGAGCAGCAGCATCAATATGGCCTCGGGCTGTCGGAGTCAACCCATTATAACAACTTTGAAGAATGAGCCAATCTTCCATCCCATGATGAGGACAGGCCAGGACATATTCCTGAAGCCTCTCCCAAGCCTCTGGGATAGGTTCACTTGCTGCTTGCTGAAAACCAGAAATCCTTCCACGAAGAGCATTGGTTTTACCCAATGGGAAGAACTTCTTGAGAAATGCCTGTGAACACTTGCTCCAAGTGTCAATAGATTCCCGGTTCGCGTAGAACCATTGCTTAGCCTTTCCCAAGAGGGAGAATGGAAATAGCCGCAGATGAACAGCATCCATATTTGCACCCCTGATGACGAAAGTGCTACACAGCTCTAGGAATTGCTGCAGATGAGCATTGGCATCCTCATTTGGCTTGCCACAGAATGGGCTAGCCTGTACCATCGTGATTAGACCCGTCTTGATCTCAAAGTTTTCAGTCCCCATTGCCACCTCAGGGCCTTGCAGCACCTGGTCAGCAGAAGGAGCTAAGTACTCACGAAGTGTCTTCTGGGCCATAGCGTTGGACGTGGATGGTACAAAGGAAGCTGGTTCGTCCTCCGGACGAGTATGACGAGGTGAGCCGAAATGAATTCGAGCTTTCCTCACAAGAGACTCGGGATCTTCAGTAAAATTTCCCGGTAGGTCGAAACCAGTCATACACTACCTGTCTTCATCATCCAAAGATAAAAGAAGACAATCAAGGTTAGCCTGCATTGAGGGTTGTCCTAACCTACTCAGAGTTTATAAACAGATGCAAAGCATAGTCAAGATAATCTTGCGCCTTCCCTAGCAATGGCGCTAGAAATGCTTGTTGACACTTCTGAACGTCGATCACTTAAGAACAGATTTGGGATCCATCCTTAGTGTCAGCGCTAGAAGCGTCTGTTGGCATTTCCCAATGTCACAACTAACTGGCGCATATTAGCGTGAACATTGAGAGTTGCCATAGGTTTAATCTAAACGATCATGAACGAATCCGCAAGTGCACAGATAAACCATTGTAGCATTTCCCCAAGGAAGGAGAGTATTCCAAGGGTATCGAATCCGTGGAAGGCAATGACGGATATCTTAGACTTATGCTTTTGCTCTGAATGTAAACCAAGAGATAGATATAGGGAACAACACACTCAAAGGCAGGGTAAGATAAATGATATAAAAGGGGTAGTGTGACACACACACCTCAAATCTACCTCTACTCTAGATCACTACGGCTTAGTGGGAACATACGAGTTAGCTCTAGGTTCTAATGTACTAAACATACAAAGCTAGAAGATACAGGAGATAGGCATGAGTATTGCATGAGGGAAACATGGTTCAGCACCCAGGTACAAATGGGGAGCTAGCCCGCGACGACCAGCACTCTGCGAAACTAGACTTTAGACTCCTACAGCAGGTACCCCAGCGCGGAGGTTACCCTAGGATCCAACAGGGCTGTCACCACCTGAGGACCGACCTCTCATTACGGGGGGGTATGCTCATAACTATCATAGCAAGACAACCCAGGCACCATGCCTACGTTGCTGCTAGACTTCACCCGGCCTGGGCTATTGTGACCCAGGGTGAGAGCCACTAGAAGACTGGTCAACTAGATCGAGTACCGTAGCTTGAACACAGACCCCATGCAACACTCTCATGCCATCTAACAAGATCTACTAAGGCTAGACATATGAACAGATATGAACTCTCTTATGTCTAATCAACAAGATCAAAGGGTCATGTTCGTGAAGAACACGAGCCTCTAACTTATGAACAAACACATAAGGAAGGAGTTTATCACCCTTCAAGTGGATCAAAAGGTAGTGTTCACGAAGAACACGAACCTCTAAATGATGAACAGAGGATGAACTCAAGAACACATCAAGAATATGATCTACCATGACTTCATATGAAATAGCTGAATAACTGAAGTAGATCAAAGTCATACAAAGAAATAAAGATAAAAGAGAACTCATACCTAAACTTCCAAGAGGACTTGGAACCTGAAGAAGAGCTACTCTAGCCTACCTCCTAGCCTTGGAAACTAAAAGTGAGAGGAGAATGAGAGAGTGGTGTGTGAGAAATGGGAGCCCCTCCCCAGCAAAACCCGCTCGAGAAGAAGACACATATATCTCCGTCCGTGTCGTCCGAGTCTATTCTTATTAAGGTCGTAGAATGTTCTACCCCTCATGAGGATGACTCGAGAGACTCTCTTCACCTTTGTGAAGGCAAACGGTCGTCACCACTCTCGACCGAGTTTCAGCCTCTTCCCGCTGGCCCGTATCATGTTGCTTTCGATCATGGTCGAGAGTCAATATTGAGCTTCCACGATGACTCTCTTGAGATGGAGAATTCATGGGCCATGGAACCTTTCGAGGCACTGACTCTGGAGTCCGGAGGAAAGGATTCCACACACGAGCATGGTGACTTCATTCTTGATTCACCATATAGACCTTGCTCGCATCATGTCCCTCTAGAGTCAGATAGGCTTAGTGCGCTGAGCACGCATGAGGGCTGCAATCACCTTATGGCCCTCTTTTGTAGAAAGTTCAGAAGGTTGGTTGTAGATGTATATATTTATCATAAGCATATCAGATTTCGTGTGCGCACTGTGGCACTAACCTTGCAGCTAAAGCTTCATTGATACATCAAGGATTGGTGGTGAGACGGGAATGACACCACCAACGATAGCTGTAAGATGAAGTTCCCATGGTCGAGCTTATGACCTTAAATAAACAAAGCACTACCAGGAGATAGCCTGGATTAGCATAGATTTTATTTCCCTTGTCGAATAAAAGCAAGAACATGTTTTTAGGATAAGTTGTCCTTCGGGTATTTTTGGTCACTAACCTTTCAAGTGGAGATTGAAAGAAGAATGGACAGTGCCTACAAACATGTGAGCTACATCAAATGCAACACCTGAGGTAAGCTCTGGTGAGGGAACATTTACAAAAGGAAGCTTGATCTCCACACACTTGAGTTTTGTTGCCTAGCAATGCAAACTTCAAGTGTGGAGGCGGTATGTGAGCATCTTGAGTAAAGTTCCTCCTCTGCCAAATCTTATACTGGTGTGGTGATGATGTTATCTCTTGCATCTTGCCCACTAGCTAGGTAAATCCTGCTTTTGACATTAAACAAAGCCCTTCCGGGAGGTTGCCCGAGGTTCACCGTCTTCTGCTCATGCTTATGTCCCTTGTTGATGATAACTTGATCATGCTTTCATGCTTCCTTTATCTTTGCTCATATGCTCTGGTTTGAATGTTATTGTTCCGGATGTACATTCATGGGCTGTTTTAGATTAAGCATGGTGCTTAGGTTAAAACTGTCTTCTTCAGTCAAAATAAGACTTGGTGTCGGGTTTTGATTGATGAACTTTAGAGTTATATCTTCATGGATCTTGGTTGCATGCATGCTGACTAACCCCTGCAGAAAATTATCAAATTTGAATGGGTAAGTCATTGAGCTAAATTCAAATGGGAAGGTAAGATGAGGTGTCAGATTCATGTTGCACATCATGCAAAGGTGGTACATATGACCTCTCAATGGTCCAAGGTAAGTATATTCCCCTTTGTGTATAATGTGTAACCTTGGTCTAACCCTTTCGAGCAAATGACATGGTGACAATAAAATAAAACAAAAACAACAAAAATATTTGAATTTAAATAAAGGCTCTATGGTTCTCAAACCAGTAGAGTCCCTCCTTTGTTTTCATTTGTCATTTGAAGAACAGCACCAGGGTCAACCACTAGTGTGGGGGAGTTCTCTCAAGCTCATCAACGACATTTCCACTAGAGAACCCCCACATAGGCGCTGCACAACATCGACTATGCTTTCATGACAAGAGCAAGGTAAAGTAGAGTGAGTCGACTGCCTTATGGTCAGCCGAATCACCACTAGTCTCCCTTGACCTCTTATCCTTCATAAGCGATGGTATGTGCACCCTCTATCTCACTCTATCCTTATACATGAGTTTGTTTGAATTTCAATTCCTATCATTTGAAATCAAACTCAGCAATTCGTGCTATGCTTACTCTACATGGTTCCTGTGGTTGGATTGCATATGTTTTATTCCTTACTCATCATCTTATGCTTGTGAACAAATATCATTAGGGAACTCATGCTTATCTAAGTAGTTGGTGTTTGTGATATGGTTTGATGATATGATCTTCGCTGTGAATGTTTGAGTGCTTGGGAATTTTATTTGAAAACTTGAAAACCCTTTGCAAAGCTCCTCTTTGATATGTCACCGTCCTACTAGAGCCATATGATATTCATAGTTGAAAACCTTTTACTCATATGCTGCTTGTTATTGCATTGAGCTTTGTCAAATTTTGTGACACTTGTGAGAATTCTTTTCATTACTTTCATGATCAAGATTCATGTGCACACCACCATATTCCCCTTGCTATGCATCTACACTAGAAGTTAGCATTGTATCATTCATCCATTCCGTGAAAATAAGGCTCCATATGTGGTGTGACATCTCTCTCCAAAAAGTGTCCTTCAAAAAGAGACATGGGCTATAAAAGAAAAAAAGAGAGAGACATGCTCAAGGCATGATGAAAAAAAGAAAAAAAGAAAAAGAAAAAAAAAGAAAGAATAGCCCATGTCCAAAATAAAGGAGAAATAAGAGAGAGATTGTCATACAAAAAGGAGTTCCATATCTTAGATGGTAATAACTAGTGTCCATTCCGGGGCTAGTGTCCACCTTACCATCTACCAACATTCATCATATATGTATGATAATATCTAGCACCCATTCCGGGCCTAGTATCCACCTTACCATACTCACCATATCCATACACGTGCACATCTTGATCTGATTGTGTGATTTGATTTTCTCTGTGGATCCAGTTTTTGACTTTGCAATATATGTGATACAAGTATGCCTTATCCTTTATCCTATCCTGAGCTCCACATATAGCCATCATTAGAAGTAGGATGAAGAAAGGCAGCAATGCCTTGGTGAGGACATATACACATTGAGTGATCTGAGAGAATCAAATGAGGAGCTAAGCAAAGTTTGTTTTGGAAAACTCTTGGAAAAACCCCAAGTTACTTAACATGATGAGTAGGAGTGATTTGGTTCATGGCCGTTCCATTCCTCAACCACCCAAGATAGCATGATAGACACTTCATAGAGTTCACAAGTGCAAGGTATGGTTCGAAATATCTCTTATGATTACTTCATACCTATGGATATCATGTCTCACTTTGATCTTGTTCTTCCCTTCACTCGGGACGAGCAAAGGTCGAGTGTGGGGGTATTTATTGATGGCTGTTATCCACTCATTTTATACCCATCAACATGTACCTTTTGGCATGAGAAATGATCATCAACACTAGAATAGAGCTTAAACTAATCATTTCCACAAGTGTTGGTGATCAAATACAGGTAATTAGCATTAGAAAGAGGAGTAAAAGTACAAGTCTTTGATCCAAGTACTTCAAGCTCAGCCAATGAGGGGATGCCACATAGGACTCCCCTGGATCACTGACGTCACCAATCCAAGAGAGGCAAGCCCGACGAATCACGAATCGCCACATGGACATCACATGGATTCAAGGGCCCACTTATCCCCCAAAATCGTCGGGAAACTTGGCATGCACGGGGGAGTGATCTCAGGGCCCACTGGTCAGCCACCTAGAGAAGACACAGGCCAGGAGGCCGCCCTAGGGGTTCGGCCGACCCTAGGATCGGCCGAACCGACCTAGGGTCGGTTAATCCTGGCCTTGCACGTGGTGGTCTCCCATTGGCCACTTGCTGCGATCCCGGGCATTTTGGGGCACTTTGAGCCTCCGAGCAAGCCACCCCCTCCTCTATAAATAGGAGGGGAGGGGCTCCCATTTGAGACACACACTTCTCCTCCTCCTCTTCATTTTGGCCTTGGAGCCTCTCTCTTTAGGAGATGAGAGCTCTTTGTATAGGATTAGTGCTAGGAAGTGAGGTGGGAGGCTTGGGGCCATGTCATGTTCATGACATCTTCCTCAAGAATGATCCTCAGCGGCACCTTTGTTCTTCAACTAGACTAAAGTGAGTATTTTGACATTTTCTATTTAGACTAAAGTCATATGCATGCTTAGTTGCTTTGTTCTTGTGTTCTTCGTTTGTTCTTGGTTTAGAGGCTTGTGTTCTTCGAACACAACCCTTTCGATCTAGTAGACTTAGATCATAAGTTTGCATCTAGTTTGCCAGCTTGCTTTTAGAGTAAAGTTGATGCTCTTGCATATCTCTAGTTAGATCAAAGTGCATCTGTGATCTTGCATGAGTGATAGAGTATACCTTGAACTAGTGCCAGTATCTCCCTCACGGATTCGTAGTTCCGTATTTATATAGAGTGCTATAGTCGGGCTATCGGGACGTCAGACGGTGTCCGGCTATAGTAGTAGTCAGTGGTGTAGATGTGGTGTCTAGACCATAGGTTATCCTGCGAATACCAAGTACATTCGTGAAACGATAGAGGTAAGCCGCAGTGGTGACAGCCTGTTGGACCCTTTGCAACCCTCCGCGCTTGTGTACCGAGTAGAGCCCCGTTGCCAGAACATATTGCCTAGCCTTAAACAGCTAGGGTGGGTTGGCGCCCAAAGCGAGTGTTATACCTGAGAGACCGTGCTAGACTCTGCGATCGGTCAAGGCAGATCCTTTCTACCTATCCTATCATTCAGCGTTGTGTCCTTGGACCATCTATACTAGAGTAGAAGATAGTGCACATCGTTCCTTGGATTCGATACCCTTGGAATACTCTCCTTCCTTGGGGAAGTGCTACAGCGGTATTTCCGTGCACTTGCGGTATACCCGGTCGCTCTTATACGCTCCCTCTAGGTGCGCAACTAGTGGTTACGTTAAGAAACGCCAACATTGTGCCATGGCTGAAGTTTGTGAAGAAGCTGATAGCTTTTGGATACTATTTATAGTCAAACTCAGGGGGGTAGGGAAACAAAAGGATAGGAAGGAATCTCCAGAAATGCCAAATATAGTCAAAGTGGAACAGTTTCCCCGTGAATGGCTCAACTTCCAAAGGATCAAAAGGCCACCACATGAAGACTTGACTCTTCATTAGAGATTGAATACAAGGTCGAGTGTATCGGCTAAGAAATGAAAGTACATTATGGCTTCACTAAATCCTTGGCTTTGCCTAATTGAGCCCGAGTAATAGCTATTTCTTCATCTATTTGGTTTAGTTCAGCAAGAAGGTGCGCTCTCCTCGTTTCCAGAGACTCTATCTTCTTTTCATTAGCAGAAATTACAAGATGAAGCCCTCGCTTCTACCTTGAAGATGGAGCCTGCTGATCCGCACCATGGGCGTTGATGGTTGCCAAAACTCTATCCACGTCTTCACGACGAGGGGACTGAGAAAAGGGATTGTCATCACAAAGTTCGCAAAATAAAAGAAGATAAAAGTCAGAACAAACCTGATTCACTGAGAAAGAAGAAGACATTGTGGTATGTAATCGGAGAAGGTGTGCATCTACTTTTATAGGCTGATCAAAATAATCAGTCAAAAGAGGAGTCAAAACAATAAAGAGGGCATTGGAAGTTGACCGATACATTCAAGAGGCCAGGCACAAAGAACCAAGTTTCATGAGTACACAGAGAAATGTTTACATTATGCCCAAGCAGTGAATGGCATTAATAGCATCTACGCGGAGCTGATCAACTTCATTTATTGCCTTGTGATCGGCATCGGCTGAACCTGACATCGGCCGCTCCGCTTGACGGATAGCTTGGGCTCTCTTGGCAAGATTTTGCTTAGTGCGCTCCATGTTGCTGATGGTTTCAGGGAGATCGGCTAGTTTCTTCTCTTCAATCGGTAGATCATCATCAAGTTGCCTTAGTTCTGTAAGAAGTTCAGCACGCCTTCTCTTCATCCGATCAATGCTGGAGACGATGACAGAACAAGAGCTGCATAAAGTTTGGATTCACTTATCCAGATCAGCTGCCTGAGAATCCAAATTCTCCCGACTTTGAATCAGCCTAGCCTAACGATATCTTTCTTCCAGCCGATTTTGTGCTTCCTCCACCTCTGGCTCATGGATCTCTATGAAGGCCACTGCATGAAGCTTTTTCTTAATTTCGGCAGGCAAGTGTCCTCTAATCTTCTTATAGACATTCCTGATCGGCTCAGCATCTTGAACTAGTTGGCCGATTTCTTGATCAAGAAGTGGTAGCAAGTCTCGAAGCTGAGCTTGGACGTCATCAGGAAGAGGACCCAGGGACACCTCATGAGAGGTAGTGCCGATGATCAGATTTTTGTCAGCCTGCCAGAAAAGGGAAAGTTAATAACAGTCAAAATACAGAAATCAATTTTGTTGAAAGCTTAAGAATACTCATAGCTATCAGTGTTTCTGGTGTAGCCGATACATTTTGATTTGTCGGCTCTATGTTCCACAGTCTTTCTTCAGTTTGGTCAGCTGATAAAGGTTGATTTTCAACCACACAAGTTTGGGTGGCCGGATTCTCAATGGGAAAGATTTGCTCGGTGTGTTGTTCCGGCATTTGATCTGATGTTGGTGATGTTGTTGCCTTTTCTTGGGCATGTTGGCCCAGCAAACCACAAGACTGCAAGATCATCAGACATGGAGAAACCATATTTACAAATGACAGAACATAAAAGGAAAAAGTTAAAATGCATTACCTCCACTCCATTTGCAAGGAGTTCAGCTGCATGACTTGGATCAATAGGCATTACATCAACAAAAGGGATCTTCTTCACCCATTTCTTCTGAGATATTACCTTATGAGATACATGATCAGCTTTCCCTGCAGCTTTCCTTTTAGTAGCTTGGCGAGCGGCGCCATCCATAACAGATGTAATCGGGGGAGTGTTGTGGCCGATGTATGGGGATTCCCGAGGAGGGAGATAATCGATCGGATGACCACTAACACTAATTGTTGGAGGCTCGACAGAGTCACCTTGAAAGCAGAAACAAGGAGAATTTGAGTTAATTCATCAAAAGGAGAGCAAAGCGAGAAGAAATACATATTATGTTCAGAATTACCTCATCAGGGTGGCAGCATTGAATTGAAGGCAATATACTTTGGGGGCAACACAGAAAAGATGAGCATGCCATTCCTTCCACCAAGCTTTGAAGAGAGGTGATGTCAAAGGGAGGGGGATCCAGGAATCTAAACTTATAGTTGAAGAATCTGGAGATAGATCTCTTAGATAACTGTATTGAAGAGCACTTACGAGCGTTTCTCTCGGTTCGACAAGGGGAGCAAAGTAAAGGCCAATTGGCAACTGGCCAAATCCCAACTGACGAGCAGATGCACAAGGATTGTAAAACTCATAGGAGGAAGGGAGAGATTTTCCAAAGAAATTGGCAGGCAAAATCCTAGGCTTTATAATCACTTCGAGCATTGCCTTGGTATTATCATCAGAAAGGTCACTAAGATCATAGACGTGTTCAATGCAATGTTCTGGATCCAGATAAGCATACATCAGAGTGGTTTCTTTGGAAGGGCCAATATAAAAAAGTTTGAAGAAATCAGATACTTCATGGTCATCCAATTTCTTGCCAGGAAAAACAGTCACTGCTTCTCCAAAATTGCGGCATCAGCGAGTAGCAGGAATGTCATCCTCTGGCGTAGATACTGGGAAGGACATGGAAAAGATGTTCACTTCTAGGTGATTGTGAAAATAAATATTCAACCACATATTGATGAACCACCAAGGGCCTGCAATGCTGCCTACAGGTTGACCAGCAGATAAATTTACTACAGCTTGGTGGAGGAGGTATACACTGCACCAAGAAGATGTTTTCCTAAAGGAACATGATTACCAACTGCTAAAAGTTCAGCAATCGGCTGATAAGTGCAGGATGGGCCGATGGTTCTACCACAAAAGAGGAATTTATCAAGCCACATGTTGAGAAAGATAACATGCTCCCTCATGGTAACAGTACCCGTCTTGGCATATTTGCTGATATAGTTTGTCCAATTATATCCTTTGGTCTCAAATCGATGAGTTGGTTTTGAACAAGAGAAAAGCTGATCATCAGAAGTGATGTCTAACCCTATCAACAAGACTACATCAGCCAGATTAGGTTACGTCGGCCCATGACCAAAAAGGAAAGCATTCAGAGCATCAGACCAGAAATATGAAGCAGCCACAAGCATGGGTTCATGGTGTTGCATATTTGACAAAGAAAGATTAAGGCATTGACTAATGTTATAAGTTTCCCAGTGTCCTCCCATTTTCTCAGCTATCCTATGATACCATCCCCTCCAGCCAGGAGTATAGCCAGTCCAAGCTCTGAAAGCGCCTTTCCAATTCTCAAGATTCAGAGAGCCATGCTTAAAGGGGATCCTACCGGTTTCAAGATTTATCAATTCTGTGGGATCTGGATTGCCCATAGGCCCTAAAAAGATTGCTCCAGTTTTATCACTCAAAGGAATAGTGATGTGATTTCTAAGCTCCTGCAAAATATTTCTGATCTAAGAAAAAGGGAAATCGGCGGACAAGTAGAGAAAATCGGCAAAAAGGAGTATGAAGATCGAGAAAGATACCTCAGGGATTGAATCTACGGTCACCTCGGGGATGCTCGCGGAAGTTGCTTGAGGATCACCGCCGGTCGGATTCGAAGAGGAAGCCATTGATTTGAAGCTGAAAGATCCGCGCTTTGAGTTAGGGTTGCAGGGGAACTGTAGCAATAGGGCGTGGGAGCCAGGAGTCGGCCGATAGGGTTGTATTTATAACCTTGGGTTCTCGAGTTTGTTTGGAAATCTATCTGTTGGTTATGATTCGATTCGGAAAAGGAAGCTGAAGATGAGAGAATTTCGGAGCAATATCTTACTCCGACACTAGGGGGCATGTGTTGACACCATTTTTTGACATGTGTCAGATAAAAAGCTGAAGAGACATCAGGAAGACCTCAAAGCCGATAAAGAAAGGAAAGAAGCAACCAGCCGATCTAGGATAAGCCGATTGATGAAAGAGAAACGTGGCAGAAGAAGAATATGCCAAAGGAAAGAAGACGGAGGCGGGTCAACAATCAAGTTGACATCGGGTCAAAGTTAGTTTAGAAAGTCCGATTCCCATGAGAATCATCAAGTTTTTGGTAGTTTTTGTTTCTGTTGTCGTCATCGACTAGGAGTCAAGTTGTCCTCAGGACATAAATAGCGACCCTGCGTGGTCAGAGAAAGTTTGTACACACCAATATACACAAAACCTTTACTTTTTCAAGTCGGCGACTTCGCCAAAAGATTTTACTTCTTCTTATTTTTCTTGTTTCTTCAAACGTTGTTCTTCTAGCTCGTCGGGCTACATCGATCGATCTCCGGCAAGCTTGTAAGTACTGTTTTATCGAATATTAACTAGGCTTTAACCTTCGGGCGCATCGCTGTGGTTTCGTCTAGTTTTATTCACAATTTATCGATATTAGCTAGGTTTGCAAGTCTTTTCTTGTTTATTTAGCTTTTATCACCAATTTATCCAGCTCGTGATCATATCATATCGGCTATCTTTACTCTTGCATCGATTCACAATGATACAGCCGATCTAGATTGGTTCGAGTGTTGTTTTCATAGTGCTTAGTTTGCTTTGCTTTTTGCTTGCGCTTTGCCTACGTCATCAAATCGGTTGATCTAGACGTTTTGATTATATTTGCACTTCGGCTGCTATCAACTAGCCGATTCGCTTTACAGTTGTATCGGCCGATCGGGCTGTTACTTGTTGAAGATCCACATCGGTTCTCTAGCTGATCTAACCCATATCTAATGTTTCCTATTTTTCCATGCCGATCAACAGGTCAGGTCGGCTGGCACGCCTCGTTACATCCCGGGGATCCGTTACGTATTGCTGTTGAAGAACTTTATTCTGTTTTTGCGTCAACAGGTATAATGAGGGATAATAAGTCAAGTGAAGATCAAGAGAAGTGCAAGGAAGGATGCAACGATGTTGAGAACGAATCTTCAATATTCCATACCATGTGCAATCCGACATCGAGGACATCATTAGTGCCTTGAAGTCATTATTCTTTTTCCCTTTGCACATGTCCACCATTCTAAATCTTCTCATCCTTGATACCCTTACATTATGGTTTAACTCTCATGATCATTGGCTTGGAAGGTGAACGACCACTAGAGGATTTTCCTAGCTTGATAATACTTGTGCTAACTTCACTAGCCATACCTATAGCTCCACCTTACTTTATGAATGAGAGACTTATGGGAGGTCAGAGTTTATGAATTAATTCGGATAGCCACTTTAAATGAGCGATATGTGAGAACTTGAAGAAGGACTTTGCCTAATACTTACACTACAAGGAATGTGCCGACTAGTGACACAAAAAAGGGCGATTCTCGTCATAAACCGCAATTAATGACGCTGGTTGTTACGAAAACGCTCTGTCATTAATCGAGCATCACAAACCGTGATTAATGATGAGACCTTATTTCATGGCGTCATGAGTTTAATCACGCGTATAAATTCATAACACTTGTCGTCATAAACCTATTTCGGCGGTTGCGCCACGTCGGACCGAGATCCATCGTGGCTTCGACATGGCAGGGGGTTATGACGATTTCGGTTCGTCACAAATTGAGGCCCGGTCCATGTAAGAGTCTTTGTGAGCCTAATATTGTTGGGCCAATTTAGCCCATTTTAGGTTTTCGTGTTATTTTTTGGCCATTCCCTAAATGTTTGTTGCACACTATATTGGGTTGTTTTATTTTGGACCCTAGTCCATCTAACGAATTGGCCATATTGCATTATGCAGGGACATTTGATTTTGGGCAATTATCCACAGGGCCTTTCATGGGCCTCGACCCATATTGCATTTCGCAGGGCACTGTTTACTATTCTGGCTGCTGATCGCCATCACATAATCAGACAACAAAACAGAACATTTCCCACTTCCATATAATTCACACCACATTCAGGGAATAGTTCGACTAGTACAATTGTGCAACATACATCAAGTTAGCATCGAATCAAATCAGCGTACAACAAGTCATCAGCAACACAAGTTCACCAGGACCACACTTCAGTTGAGAGAAGGATAAACCTGGCTGAAATTTATCAAGCCTTGGATTAGATTATGCCGGTCATTTGTGCTCTTCTTCAAAGCTTCAAGTGCTTCTGTTTGAGACTTCAATGTTGTCTCCTGTTGTTGAGCCTTCAATCTCAGTTCGCTCATTTTGGCCTCCTGTTCAACAATCTTCTGCCGTAGTTGTGCCGCCCTTGCTTCTCATTGTCAAGTCCAGCTCGTATTTCTTGAACCTGAAGTGCAGTAGTAACCCTAGTCTTTTTCATGGAGAGCGGGTGTTGGCGTTTCGTAGCGCCGTCATCTTAAGAACAGATATGGGATCCATCCTTAGTGATAACACCAAGAAACGCCTTTCAAGCACCTCTTAATGTCACAACTAATGACGCCGGGTTAGCGTGAACATCAAGACTAGCCAAAGGTTAATCTAAACGATCATGAATGAATCTGCAAGCGCACAGATAAACCATTGCAGCATTTCCCCAAGGAAGGAGAATATTCCAAGGGTATCGTATCCGTGAAAGGCAATGGCGGATATCTTAGACTTATGCTTTTGCTCTAAATGTAAACCAAGAGATAGATATAGGAAACAACACACTCAAAGACAGGGGTAAGATAAGAGATATAAGGGTAGTGCGACACACACACTCAGATCTACCTCTACTCTAGCACACTACGGCTTAGGGGGAACATACGAGTTAGCTCTAGGTTCTAATGTACTAAACATACAAAGCTAGAAGATACAAGAGATGGGCATGAATGTTCCATGAGAGAGATAAGGTTCAGCACCCAGGTACAAACGGGGAGCTAGCCCACGACGACCAGCACTCTGCGAAACTAGACTTTAGACTCCTACAGCAGGTACCCCAGCGCGGTGGATTGCCCAAGGATCCAACAGGACTGTCACTACCTGCGGACCGCCCTCTATCGTTACGGGGGGTATGCTCATAACTATCGTAGCCAGACAACCCAGGCACCTTGCCTACGTTGCTGCTAGACTCCACCCAGCCCTGGCTATTGTGACCCAGGGTGAGAGCCACCAGAAGACTGGTCAACTAGACCGAGTACCGTAGCTTGAACACAAACCTCATGCAACACTCTCATGCCATCTAACAAGATCAACTAAGGCTAGACATACAAACAGATACGAACTCTCTTATGTCTAATCAATAAGATCAAAGGGTCGTGTTCGTGAAGAACACGAGCCTCTAACTTATGAACAAACACATAAGGAAGGAGTTTATCACCCTTCAAGTGGATCAAAAGGTAGTGTTCACGAAGAACACAAGCCTCTAAATGATGAACAGAGGATGAACTCAAGAACATATCAAGCATATGATCTACCATGACTTTATATGAAATAGCTGAATAACTGAAGTAGATCAAAGTCATACAAAGAAATAAATATAAAAGAGAACTCATACCTAGACTCCCAAGAAGACTTGGAACCTAAATAAGAGCTACTCTAGCCTACCCCCTAGCCTTGGAAACTAAAAGTGAGAGGAGAATGAGAGAGTGGTGTGTGGGAAATAGGAGCCCCTCCCCTTCTATTTATAGGCAAGGACCAGGCTTGCTCGGAGGCTCAAAGTGCTCCAAAACACTCCGGGATGCAGCAAGTGACCAATGAGGAGCAACCATGTGGAGGGACACGATGAAAGGAGGTAGAGGCGGTTCGGCCGATCCTAGGATCGGCCGGCCCCTTCGGCCCTCCTTTCGAGGTGTGTTTCCTCTGGGTGGCTACCCTGTGGGCTCTCTGATCCACCCCGGTGCATGGCTTGATTTGGTATCCGAGGTGGGCCCTTTGATCCATGTGAAGTCCATGTGGTGTCCTCTGATTCGTCGGTGAGTACCTCCCTTGGATCGATGACGTGGAATGCCATGTTTCCTTTGGTAGCAACCACCTCCTCAGCTGAGTTGGCATGGTTTCTTCATAGAAGGTGGGTTTCCATCTCTTTTAAGGGGTAAATCACCTACATACAAATAATCTTCAAGGACAAGTGGAACTACATTATTCAAACCAAAATGCTAGTAAATAATGCATATGCCTCCATTTATGTGAGAATATTGAGGGTTGAAAGTGGTGAATTTCAACCGTCAACAAACTCCCCCAAGCTAACCTCTTGCTCGTCTCGAAGCAAGACATTAGAGACTTAGGTTGGTTGATCAGGAGTTGCTACAATGTTGTATTCTCAACTTATGACAAACATACAGCAAAGTACTCTACCAAGAGTTGAACAAGTTGGCAATGTCCTTACCTTTCACCTGATAACGTGGGGCATATAGCTTCACCTACCTTGGGTGGTTGAGAGACAAAATGGTTATATAGCAAATGCACAATCACTCATACCTTGATCAGCTATCAATCCAGAGGTTTTACAAATTTTTCAAAAGAAAATCAGAGTTCCTCAAATGATACTCTCGGATCGCTCAAAAGTGTATGGTTCCTCACAAAGGCATCAATGTTGCCTTTCTTCACATCCTACTCCTAACAGGCTTTATGTGGAGCTGTAGGTAGGGAAGATGTGGCATACTTGTCTCTCATGTTTCGCTAAGTCAAAGACCGGATCCTTGGAAGAAACAAACATACATCCTGATCAAGATGTGCATATGTGTGTGATGGATATGAGCATGGCAAAGTGGATACTAGGCCCGGAAATGGGTGCTAGATATTGCCATGCTTTATATGTGGGAATGAGGGATTGATGGTAAGGTGGACACTAGCCCCGGAGTAGGTACTAGTTATTACCATCTATATGGTGGAACTCTTTCTCTTGCACATATCAATCCCTTTTCTCCTTTTGAATTTTTTTCGAGACTTCGGCTAGCTCTCTTTATTTATTTTTGCCATGCTTTTGAGCATGCTTTTCTCTCTTTTTTTTAGCTAGCCCTTTGTCTCTATTGGAGATATTTGGAGTGGGATGAATAATGCGAAGATACATGGAGTTTTATTTATGGAAGAATGCCTAAGCAAAATGGAGCAAATGATGAATGCTAACTTCTAGTGTAGAAGTTTAGCGTGAACGTGTACGTGATCTTGATCAGGGGAGTTTGAGTTCCAACAAGGGTCACAACAATTTGACAAAACTCAATGAGAGAACAAGCTGCATATGTGGAGGCTAAGAACTAGAATCTACATGTGGCCTTAGATGGGAAATTCTCATCATTGAGGAACTCATCATGTTTTGATTTTTTCGAAAAGGAAAACTCTGGAGTCAAGCATCACTAAGCACAAGATCATAGCACTCTATTCTACCATATCATGTCTCACAACAACTTAGGCAAGGATCATGCTTTTTGCTACCCACAGTTTTCAGGTTAAAGGTTGAACATGCAAGCCAACAAACTCAAAACTTATGTAGGATGCAAAGTTGTAAGCAAGACATACGAGGAGAATAAACAGAGCAACTATTCATCATTTCAACCATAGAGGCAAAGCATTCTTACTATGCATATCAAAGCAAACTAAGCAAACGATGATGGTGAAAGCAAATAAATATTTTTGGTATTTTTATTTTTGCAGATTTTTTGTGTTTTCATTTATAAGGTATTCTGAAAACAAAGGAAGATACAAGTTACCTCAGGATGGGGGTCCTCCCCCAAGCTAGCTTCAGGCTCACTGCGGAGGAGGGTAGAAGAAACCCTGACTCGCGTAGTAAGCCCTCTGCGCCTCCATGTATCGCTGCTGATCCTGCTGCATGGCTGCTATCCTTTCACCAGCCTGACACTGCCATGCTGAGGTAGACTCGACGTGGGTGTTCGGCGTCTCCTCCAATCCCGTAACCTGGACGGTGAGCTCTCCCATCTGCTGCGCGAGCTGAGCATCGCGTGCAAAGGCTGAGGAGTGCCGCCGGAAGGACAAAGACGGAGGTGGACCACCGGAGCTAGAACTAGTGGGTGTGGCCCACTGAGCTCTGCTCGCGCCCGCCCAAGCTGTGCCACTCGCACTCGGCTGGTAGGTGGGCTGATCCCAGCCAGGAGCATATCCAAGAGTAACCCCAAACATATACCCCGCAGGGGCCCCTCCTGCCACCGGTGGTGTAGTAGGCTGTGGCTGAGGCTGAGGCTGTGGTGGTGGTGGTGGCTGTGACTGCTGCTGCTGCTACATGTGTGCTCTCTTCGCCGCGCTTCTAGTGGACCTGCCTGAAACACTAGCACGACGGCTTTCGCTTGTGTAACAAGGGGAATGGTTAGTGACTCTGAGTTATACAATCCAAACCCCAGGTTAGGTAACGGGATTTGATTTGCATAACCCAGAAAGAAGAAAGTCAAAGAATCATTCGGGCCCCTCTTGAGTATATGCCCCTGGATCAAGTATGCCTCATCGATGAGAACTCGGGGCGTCCCGATGAAGGGTACGGGATTCCCGCTAAGAACCCCGAGTCTGAGAGCAATACGAGTCACCAGAGACGTACACTCAATAGGACCTATCATCTTGAAATTCATCATCCACTGCCGAATCATAGTTTTAACGGGAGAGACCCTGATCTGGTTAACAGTAGCGTATAATAGCATCATCTCATCGCTGCGCACAGGCCGAATATTCTCTCGTGGAAAGAGAGTAATGGCGAGCCACTTGTGCCACTAACGGAGAGTGGGATGCACAATATCGTTGCACCGAGGTACAAACTTGCCACTGTAAACAAGACCAGAGATGTCTGACCAGAAAGTGTCTCGAACAAAACCCTCACAAGCTCGCTTCAAAGAAACAGCACAACGAGGACTAAAACCAAGAAGACGACTAAGTTCCTTCCAAGAAACACGATAATTAGTCCCAAAAAGATGAAACTCAATGCCATCCGGAATATCGATAAGGGAGCAAAGAAACTAGATGGTGAGGGGCCGAGAGCCAAGCTCTGTAACCGGCGCAAACTCCTCACAACCAAGAGCATTCCAAATGGAAGCAAACTCGAGATTCATACCTGTTTTCTCCATGAGAGCCGGGTCGAAATCCCGGGTGTGGGCGAAGACTCGGTCCTTCAAGAGAGCATAGGCTTGCTCCTCTTGAGCGCCCCGCAAGCTGAGGTAGGGGGTGTCGTCGACGACCTCCTCCGCGGCTTGTGGCTCAGCTTGCTCTTCTGGCTCTTCTTCATAATCCATCGTCGATGGGCTCGGTGTTGGCTCGGCGGGGTTGGATGCACTCGTGCTTGCCCGCGAACGGGGGTGTGAGCGTGTCACCCTCCAGAGAGTGTTCGCCCCCAATTCATGCTAGCACAACAATAAGGGACAACAAGAGCAACTCGGTGATGGGTTAGTGAAATCGAATGAAGTTCTTACCGAGCTTGCTCCACCAATAACAATACTTTCAGCAACACAATAGGGAGAACACTTGATGATCCAATCTCGAGCAAGAAATCCAAGAAAACCAATAGAGCAAGGAGTAGAGAGGGGAGTGTGAGTGAATGGGTGAAAAACACCCCCTCTCGGGTCCAATTTATAGAGAAAGGGGCAGCACACCGCGGACTAGCCGTTGGACAACGGCTAGGAGCCGTTGGCCAAAGCTGGGCCCACATGACCGTTGCCAGGGTTCAGCAGAACCCTGGTTCGGCCGGCCCAGTTGTGGGCCCGGGGCTGGCCCCCTTTGGCAGGTGTGCCACCAACGGCTATATGAAGATATGCCAAGGTGCACCGACCAAAGTTTACTCCAGAAATTGCCCAAATGAATTTTCTATGGTTTTCAAACTCAGAAATTATGTTCAGAAATTTTATTTTGGAAAGGGAAAAGGGCTAGATAAATCTAGCATGCAGATGCAAGGTTTTTTTTAGAAGATCAAATATGCAATTTTGGAAATAAAATCTTGGAAAGGGAAATATGAGATAAGTACCAGCTTTAACCTTTTTGGTAGAAAGGACCCATCATTTTTAGTCCGACGAGTTGGACTCTTCTCAGTGGTCAATTCCACTCAGCACCCCACTCCTGAGAAGTAGAGGGTGGTGCCATCTCAATCTTCCGCCATTCTTTCCGAATTTTCTTTAACCTTTTCTACGGAGATTTCTTCCTTGGGGGTAAAGGCTCCGTTCTTCCCCCAAGCTGCTCAACATTATCTTGCACCAAATAGCATTGCTCTTCTTTGTCCTGAAACTTAAACTTCAAGTTCCTCTTCCCAATGCAGAAATGGATGATTCCGGATCCCACATTGATTCTAGCTCGGACATCACTGAGAAATGGTCGCCCAAGGATGAGCGGCATTCCTCCCTCATCATCCATATCAAGGACCACGAAATCCGTGAAGACATAAGAACTCTTGATCTTGACCAATATGCTCTCAACAATTCTTTCTGGGTATCGTATCGTTGAATCGGCGAGTTGGATAGTCCGTGCTATAGGAGAGAGAGCTGGATATCCCAGTTGCTCGAACATGGCCTTGGACATGAGAATGACACTTGCACCAAGGTCACAAAGGGCATGCCTGATCTTATTGTAATAGATTGTGCAAGTAATAGTCGGGTAGCCTAGATCTTTCTTGTGCACCACTGCTGATTCCTCCCATGGATCTAGAATTTGTTGTATGGGCTTTCCTGCATAGTTAGAAGCATGTGTCGTCCTAGGTGGCTTACCCCACTTAGTGGACACTACACTAACATTCTCACAAGAGGATACGAGTTGCCCCGGGATCCTCCCGTTATCAGGAGATGGAACCCAAGCAGCCAGCTGAGCCAACTGGGTATCTAACATTTTGTTGAAACTCAGCTGACTCTTCTGAGTAGAAGAAAAACTATCAAGCTTAGTGTTGAGACTTTCCAAAGTTTTATCAAGGGCAGCTAGCTTCTTGTTAACACCTTCATTAATCTTAGCTTGCCCGAAAACAAGATCTCTCAAGGAAGGTTGGTTGGGATTGTACGAATTACCTTGGTTACCTCCTTGATAATAAGGGCGTTGTTGATTCCACGATTGGCCTCCTTGTTGAGGTGGATGATAACCGTTGTTGTTGCCATTCATGTACATCACTTCCTCCTGAGTCTCCGGACAACAATTGCCTTAGTGCCCAGTGTTGCCACAGACTTCACAAGTCATATGAGAGTCCATAGGCAGAGTAGTGGTGGCCATGGCAGCCTTCTCACTGGTGTAGTCATCCAATCTCTTCATGAGAAAATCCAACTTGGCAGTAATCATGTCTGCTTCCTTGACAGTATGAGTACACCTCGGTCGTGGTTGGAGTCTTTCATCACTCCACCCTTGGTTGGAGACCATCTTCTCAATGAGTACTTTAGCATCATCAACAGTGAGTGAGAAGAATGCTCCTTGAGCAGCAGAATCAATATGGCCTCAGGCTGTCGGAGTCAAGCCATTATAAAAGCTTTAGAGAATGAGCCAATCCTCCATCCCATGGTGAGGACAGGCCAGGACATATTCCTGAAGCCTTTCCCAAGCCTCTGGAATAGATTCACTTGCTACTTGCTGAAAACCAGAAATTCTTCCACGAAGAGCATTGGTTTTACCCAATGGGAAGAACTTCTTGAGAAATGCCTCTGAACACTTACTCAAGTGTTAATAGCATCACCATTCGCGTAGAACCATTGCTTAGCTTTCCCCAGGAGAGAGAATGGAAACAGCCGTAGACGAACAGCATCCATATTTGCACCCCTGATGATGAAAGTACTACACAGCTCTAGGAATTGCTGCAGATGAGCATTGACATCCTCATTTGGCTTGCCACAGAATGGGCTAGCCTGTACCATCGTGATTAGACCCGTCTTGATCACAAAATTTTCAGTCCCCATTGCCACTTCAGGGCCTTGCAGCACCTGGTCAGCGGAAGGAGCTGAGTACTCACGAAGTGTCTTCTGGGCCATAGCGTTTGACGTGGATGCTAAAAAGGAAGTTGGTTCGCCCTCCGGACGAGTACGACAAGATGAATTGAAATGAATTCGAGCTCTCCTCACAAGTGACTCGGGATCTTCAGTAAAATTCTCCGGTAAGTCGAAACCAGTCATACACTACCTGTCTTCATCATCCAATGATAAAAGAAGACAATCAAGGTTAGCTTGCATTGAGAGTTACCCTAACCTACTTATAGCTTATAAACAGATGCAAAGCATAGTCATGATAATCCTGTGCCTTCCCTGGCAATGGCGCCAGAAATGCTTGTTGGCGTTTCATAGCGCCGTCATCTTAAGAACAGATCTGGGATCCATCCTTAGTGACAACACCAAGAAATGCCTTTTAGGCACCTCTCAATGTCACAACTAACGACGCCGGGTTAGCGTGAACATCAAGACTAGCCAAAGGTTAATCTAAACAATCATGAACGAATCCTCAAGCGCACAGATAAACTATTGTAGCATTTCCCCAAGGACGGAGAATATTCCAAGGGTATCGTATCCGTGGAAGGCAATGGCAGATATCTTAGACTTATACTTTTGCTCTGAATGTAAACCAAGAGATAGATATAGGAAACAACACACTCAAAGACAGGGGTAAGATAAGAGATATAAGGGTAGTGCGACACACACACTCAGATCTACCTCTACTCTAGCACACTACGGCTTAGGGGAACATACGAGTTAGCTCTAGGTTCTAATGTACTAAACATACAAAGCTAGAAGATACAGGAGATGGGCATGAATGTTGCATGAGAGAGATAAGGTTCAGCACCCAGGTACAAACGGGGAGCTAGCCCGCGACGACCAGCACTCTGCGAAACTAGACTTTAGACTCCGACAGCAGGTACCCAGGCACCATGCCTACGTTGCTGCTAGACTCCACCCGGCCTGGGTTATTGTGACCCAGGGTGAGAGCCACCAGAAGACTGGTCAACTAGACCGAGTACCGTAGCTTGAACACAAACCTCATGCAACACTCTCATGCCATCTAACAAGATCAACTAAGGCTAGACATACAAACAGATACAAACTCTCTTATGTCTAATCAATAAGATCAAAGGGTCGTGTTCGTGAAGAACACGAGCCTCTAACTTATGAACAAACACATAAGGAAGGAGTTTATCACCTTTCAAGTGGATCAAAAGGTAGTGTTCACGAAGAACACAAGCCTCTAAATGATGAACAGAGGATGAACTCAAGAACATATCAAGCATATGATCTACCATGACTTTATATGAAATAGCTGAATAACTGAAGCAGATCAAAGTCATACAAAGAAATAAAGATAAAAGAGAACTCATACCTAGACTCCCAAGAAGACTTGGAACCTGAATAAGAGCTACTCTAGCCTACCCCCTAGCCTTGGAAACTAAAAGTGAGAGGAGAATGAGAGAGTGGTGTGTGGGAAATGGGAGCCCCTCCCCTTCCATTTATAGGCAAGGACCAGGCTTGCTCGGAGGCTCAAAGTGCTCCAAAACACCCCGGGATGCAGCAAGTGACCAATGAGGAGCAACCACGTGGAGGGACACGATGAAAGGAGGTAGAGGCAGTTCGGCCGATCCTTGGATCGGTCGGCCCCTTCAGCCCTCCTTTCGAGGTGTGTTTCCTCTGGGTGGCTGCCCTGTGGGCCCTCTGATCCACCCTCGGTGCATGGCTTGATTTGGTATCCGAGGTGGGCCCTTTGATCCATGTGAAGTCCATGTGGCGTCCTCTGATTCGTCGGTGAGTACCTCCCTTGGATCGATGACGTTGAATGCCATGTCTCCTTTGGTGGCAGCCACCTCCTCAGCTGAGTTGGCATGGTTTCTTCATAGAAGGTGAGTTTTCATCTCTTTTAAGGGGTAAATCACCTACATACAAATAATCTTCAAGGACAAGTGGAACTACATTATTCAAACCAAAATGCTAGTAAATAATGCATATGCCTCCATTTATGTGAGAATATTGAGGGTTGAAAGTGGTGAATTTCAACCGTCAACAGCGGGCGAATGCCAGCAACCTCCCGAAAAGTCCTAGATTGGACAACTTGCGCCACTACTTCAGCAACAGTCTTTCCTGGTTGGTCGCCTTGAGGTTCAGCAACAATTTGTTCCATGCGAGCCTAAAAAAGGAAATAAAATGAATGGTTGAAAATGAAATACTCACACATATTTCTAGTATTGTTGCAAAGAAGAATGCAAAAGCAGACAAGTACGTACAATGGCTGCCTGTACTAGAGCGGTGAAGCCATTCTTGCTGTAGTGGAAGGACTTGAAATAATCAAGTGGACTTATCCCTTCTCCTTCAGCAAAATACTTCTGCCTCTAAATATGTTTCAAAAACAGGCATAATTATCAAAGTGCTAGCATTGAAAAATGGTTCATGAAATGAACTACAGAGCAAAAACATGACTTGTTCATCTTCTTACCACAAGATTAGCTTGTACAACGTAGCTTCGAGATCCTATTCGCTGATGGTACTTGACCTTTCCTCGATTACCGATGTTTGTACTACACCTCAGCTTTACAATAATAAGAACTCGTGTAAGCAATAAGAATAAGAACAATATATCAGTACATGGAAATATGGTAGTGGCAAGTTGAAGTTCTATCATACCCTGTGCTCAGGGGAAGACCACATGTTAACCAGTGCCTTCCCCTGGGCGTCGGTCAGATTGGTCACAGGAGATTTAGTTGGGACTGCATTTGCTGGAACATCATTGAAGTGCTTTTGCTTCAGGCGATATCTCACCTGTCTCTGTATCGACTTCAGCATGTCACTGCACGCCGCCCTTACAGGCTCACTGGTGGTGTCCATGTCAAATTGCCCCAAGCACAACACAATTATCAGAAAATTGGATGACAAGAATGGATGCAAAGAACTATGGTAGTAGATGAGTGGACATATGCACACCGCTAGGTTGCCCATGTAGTTCTTGAGATGGTCTTCAGTCTTTTCACCATCTTGTTGGTTCTTCTTCGGCTTGTAGTCCTTCCAGCAAGTAAGGATCAGTATGTGCCCATGCACTATGATCCCACCTTCTGATGCAAACTTTGCAGCTTGCATTGGTGCCTCTAGTTGTTTGAGCCCTTCTTGAATGTGTATAGGGATCTTGCCATTTAAGCCTCGTCTAATCCGGTCCAGATCTCTACCCAATCTTCTTGAATCCCGCGGCCCTCGTTGTGTTCTAGAAGGGCGTGCATCACCTAACAAGTTTGTTACAGCCATACAAGTTAATAATTATTTGGTTGGTAATTAGGACATTCGAATATGAGATCAAATGACTTGCCTTCTGCAGTAGTCAAGTCGATGATGTTCTCATCGTGGGTTGCTCTTGCTTGGCCTTCAGTGGGCAATCCTTGTGTATCAGGAGTTGTCCCACTCCCATCAGCTAAAGCCAATTCCCTTGCCTTGGTCCTTGTCAGTCTAGGAGGCATTCTAGTAGGGTTATCCGGTGCCCGAATTCTCTTGGTCCCTCTTCCTCCACTGACAGGTATGCTATGAGTGACCTGATTACACAAAATTCAACAAAAAAAGAGAAGTTCAGAAGCAATCCTGCATAACTAATACATGAAACGAGTTCATGTTAAGATTACCTCTTGTTGACATGTCTCTTGGTCAGATTCATGTTCATCAGATGGGTTGTGCTCCAGATCTGGATCTTGTATTCTTGTATCGTTGGTACCCTTTCTGCTTGGTCGGTCGGCGGTAAGAGTGATTTAATTTTATCGAGGCCAAGCACAGAGAAGAATGTGTGATTCCTCAAGACATGGATGTCCATCTGCTGCTCGTAATCGCAGCGCACGTCTACTTCTGTTAGGAAAGGAGATAAACTTCTGTAAGGTTGGCCTACCACTATATATAAAATTAGATCTAAAAACTTCTATAAGAACCAGTAGGATGTTCCTAGTCGAAACAAGATCCTGAAAAGGATGTTCCTAGTCAAAATAAGATCCTGAGAAGAACTAGTGTAGACATGGGATCTGTCAGATCTAAAAATTTCTATAAGAACAAGTAGGATGTTCCTAACCGAACAAGATCCTGAAAGGATGTTCCTAGTCAAAATAAGATCCTAAGAAGACCTACTATAAACATGGGATCTACCTAATCAAAAAATAAACAATTGCACACATGGGATCTACCACATGGGAAAACACGCAAGTACGAATCCATCGGGGAAGCTGAACCGAGGAAAACATTGTACCTTGTTCTGGATATTTCCTTTGTACGACCTTCCCTTCTTGTGCCATTATGTCGTCGTTGCTAGTTCTACAGAGGTAGATGGGAAAGGGGATAAAGCTACGAGCATTAGATTTGGGACGATGGAGGAGAGGAGGTGAAGATTTGGGCTGGCGGCGAGGAGGGAAGGGGAAATGGGGGCGGAAAGATTTGAGACGGCGAGGAGTACAAGGGAGGGAAGGGATGGGGGCAGGGGTAATTTATCCATTTCGGTGGAGGGCCCTGTCAGATTACCGATATACCCTTTCATTATGGTGGTGGCTGAAACGAGGTGCTGCTGGGAAGGGGGAAGCAAAAAGTACATTTAACACCTGCTTTGCCTGGGCGTCCGAAATTCTGAATATTTGAATGGTGCAACAGTTTGTTTTGGGGACTGGTCTGCACTATATATTGGCGCAAAGGATGTTCCTCTTATCTAGGTACTGGTACAAAGGATATTCCTTTGTTAGGAACCACTCATTTCGTTTATGTACTTCTCCGCTTAAATTGATGTCCGTTGTTAAGTAGTAAAGAACGGGAGGGTGTACTTTGGATGGATTGTCAGATGATGAGCACGTTGCATACTGCTCGATCATGTCCACATTGGAGGTCAACACATCCCTACCTTCGTCGATTCAATTCACATACTACTAGAAGATCATGAGCACGTTGCATACTGCTCAATCATGCCCACATTGGAGATCAGCACATCCCTTCCTTCCTCGATTCAATTACCATACTACATGATCATGAGCAGGTTGCATACTGCTCGATCATGCCAACATTGGAGATCAACACATCCCTTCCTTCCTCGATTCGATTATCATACTACAAGATCATGATCATGTTGCATACTACTCGATCATGCCCACATTTGAGAGGATAAGAAGTGGATTTGTCCATACGCTCCCCAATGGCAGCCTTAATCCATAATCATGCATTTTTGTGATTATATGGATATTATCTAATCTACCATTCACGTAGCCCATAATCGGAGGAGCCTTGTTAGCTTTTTCTAGCTTCTCCCCTGCATACATGACGTTTAGCATTCATCTCATCAAACATCGGTGCGGTGGCATGATTCAAGGATTACATCGCAAATTACAAAACGAAGCATGCATAGGAAGTGTTGGGTTCGTTTTATGCATAGCACAGACTCATGCATTGCGTGATGTCGAGGCCGTAGAACTCTCTGTTTTGGGTGTAGGAATCGCGCATTGATCCAAGCCATTAATCCAATCGGAGGATTCAATCATATGGAAGTTGGAGTCGTCAACGCCATGACACAAGTACGATGTTCTATTCTGAAAATGAAGTGTTGGTACCTCTATCTCATTCTGCAACCCGGTACAAGAGTGTTGGGAGTCTTCCGACTCTGGTACAATTTCATCTTGGTCAGCAATTGTGAAGACCTGAGCATAAAGCCCAGGCAAAATGATTATTTATGGTTGGTTCGCAGACATGAAGAAAAATGTATTGTTCAACTCGAATACAACAATCAAATGGAATTAATGGCAATAAAGGGAATGTTTAACATTCTACCTCTTTTTTGTCGGTGTTCGAAGGAGCCGATATAACAGGATTGGGAAGAGGGTCATCAGGAGCTGGAGCAGCAACAACAGCAGGAGAGCCTTCTGAGGTAGCAGGAGCAGGAAAGCCTTCTGAGGTAGCCGGAGCAGGATCAAGAGAGCCTTCTGAGGTAGCAGGAGCAGGAGCGGGAGAGCCTTCTAAGGTAGCTGCAGTAGGAGCAGGAGGAGGATCAGCTGCATGAGAGCTTTCTGAGTTAGCTGCAGCAGGAGCAGGATCAACTGCAGGAGAGCCTTCCGAGGTAGCTGGAGCAGGATGTTCCGGAACTTGCAAAGTAGAGTGACTAGGATTTTCTGCACTACTATCGACAGATATAGCACGACCATCCGGATCGTATGCTGTTGCCGCCAAAGGATCTTCCTTGTTTTGTTCTCCTGCTGCAATATCAGATAGAACCTTGAGTATTGATGCATTTGCTTCCTTTTCTTCTTTGGAATCTTTTATGTCATCCATTGTGAACCAATTGCTGAACTGTGAGGCAGCTCAGAGACTTCAGATGATTTACCCAAGTTAGCAAGAGGCATGAGTTGCAAGGGGTCTGACCAATAGGTGCGAGTAGAATGGGCGGTGGTGGTAAGCTGTTAACTTGGTGAAGGTGACTGAGTGAAGCATTCAGAAAATTCTCCATAGTGCGTTGCTGCTGTGTTACCATTTGTACTATCTGCTCCGAGTGTGCGCGGTTTAACTCCTCCTGTTGTGCCATCCTTTTCTTCATCATTGACTGGAACTTGGTCTGCTCGCGCTGATTTTCAAGGACCAGTTTCAAAAAGAAGGAAGAGTCCATTGGCTCACTAGTTGTTGTTGGAGTGACTGGAACTGTTTCTATTTTTGTAGTGGGTAGCGACACACAATCATGTACTCGGAGATGTCTCACTAGAGATGCCTCATTGTCTTCGCTGTCTGAGGAACAAATTCATCAGGAGATGGCTCAATTGTAGCCCTTAGGCCACAACATCTGTCTCCTGGTCTCGCAGGCCTGTATTGCTTGAAATGTGTCTTGGACTTCATGTACTCAGGATGCCAATCTTTGGGTCCGGTTCGCACCACTTCCCCATCTTCATCTACTCTGGTAACACGACTCAGGATGAACGAGATCCACTGAGCATACGACATATGTCGGGCCACGGTCAACCCATCAAGGATAACATCTTCAATCTCACATAAAAAGAAGTCCACGATGTCGAAGGGTCGGCCAATCATGATGTGAAGGAGAAGCCACTACTGAAGACTAGTGATGGACTCTGCATTGCCAATCCGTGGTAACAATGTCTTCCGTAGTGTCCATTGAACCACATTTGCCTCAGGGGTAAGCATGTCAGGCGTGCGATATGCTCGCCTAGCTGTGAATGAGTCAACAAAAAGTCCGGCCATCTCCTCGTCGGACGGGAACGACCCACCAAGCAAACTACGCCGAGGTGGTTCACGATCCCCGTAGATAGTACTATGTAGGGATGGCTTATCCTCGTACTTTCCTGATTCACAATCCATCACTCCAATAGTGGTAGCAATATGGTGTTGGAAAAGAGTATACTGGCGTCCCTGAAACATGAACATGGTGTACTCCCTAGTCTCAGCAATGTACACAGTAGCATAAAAAACTCTCACCCAATCCTCAACATACTGATGATGCAATGAGACCAAATCAGCCAATCCGGGATGATCATCGAAGTATACCTTAATATCCACTCCCGCGACCAAGTTCATATGATCCCAATTTATAACCCTGTCCTGATATAGTTTCATAGGCAGGTATTTGTAGTTTTAATAGAAAGTTTGCTGAACGACATTCATAAATCTTGGTTTGACCTGTTTGTCATTCGTTTTGTCCCACCAGTGATTCTCAGGCACCCATCTAAGACCTTTAATCATTTGGTAGGTGTGGTTGCGTAGGTCAATCATCCTAAGTGGCTCTTCTGGTGGAGGGTAAAGTTGTACCTCTTTCTGCTTCCTAGGATTTGGCACAGGAAACTTTGAAGGGGGGGGGCGGGTGACGGCCCGCAGTTGACCCACCCCGTGAGCGGTAGGAAGGCACCGAGCTTAACCCAGCCTGTGTGCAGCAGGAAGGCGTCGAGGTTGACCCACCCCGTGTGCGGTGGGAAGGGGCAGAGGAAGAATCTCGTGCCGCAGGCCTGCCCCTTTGCCTCGTCTGAGGACCAGACGTGCCTGCAGATGTCGGTTGCGACTTTCGTTGTCGCTTCACCGAAGGAGGATCAAGCGCCTTTCCATCTCTTTTGCCACCATCTCGGCCCATCTGCAATATATTTCTCAAATTAGTGCCATTCCAAGAATTCGACGGTGGATTGCGGTATCTGCAGGAGTCTGGAGGCGGATGCATACCTCTGATTTTGGAGACGGATTGCAGAATCTGGCGGAGGCTGCTGCAAGCAGCAGCGGCAGAACCCTACCAAGGGGTTGCACGACAAGTGAGAAGGTAGTAAATGGGGGAATGGCGGGTCAGCACGAGTGACACGCCGTTGGATAAAGCCATAAAGGTGTGTGTAGTGCGCTGTGCGCACCCTGTGACCAGGAAATGGGAAGCGCCTTTCCTACCCGTAGTTTACAAGGAAGTTCCTCCGTTCTGAAGTATACCACACCAGATCATCATCCGGATGCATTTCGATGAGTTTGAAAGTCGTCACAAGATTGTCCTGTGCTGTATAATACAAAAAACCGGACATTCCATTCGCATACTTAGTCGATCATGCCCACATTGGAGATCAACACATCCCTTCCTTCGTCGATTCAACTCGCATACTACTAGAAGATTATGAGCCCGTTGCATACTCCTCGATCATGCCCACATTAGAGATCAATACATCCCTTCCTTCCTCGATTCGATTCGCATACTACTACAAGATCATAAGCACATTGCATACTACTCGATCATGCCCACATTGGAGAGGATAAGAAGTGGATTTGTCCATACGCTCCCTAGTGATAGCCTTAATCCATAGTCCTGCATCTATAACAACTATATAGGTGAGACCCACTACAAGTCATGGATTATATGGATATTATCTAATCTACCATTCACGTAGCCCATAATTGGAGGATCCTTGTTTCTTTGTACACTGGCTATTTTCTACGTTCTTCTTAGGCTTTCCTAGCTTCTCCCCTTAATACAGGACATTCCGTTGTTATATAATACAACGTACGGGATAATCCGCCAGCCCCACGCGCAATCGTATATTTTTTATAAGTTGCTACAGGAAATTCTGATGCTACATAATACAGCAAACCGGAGATAGTAGGCACCGATGGAAGGTTTAATATTCAGGAAAGTGTGACTTCAACTACATATAAATTACATATAAATCATAAGGTCCGCATGATTTCAGATCGGATCGAATTAAACATTAACTGATTTCACAGCCTAGTCCTCGTCACTTTCATCAGCAGCATTTTCATCTTCATCGACGTATTGCCATAGAGTGTCGTCATCCTCATCTTAAGAATTGAATCCATCCACATCAATCAGCCCCTGCTGGCGAATTGCATCAACTTCAGCGGCTGCAACCAAATTCTCCTCCTCACCAGTAATAGGCACCAGAACCTCCAAACCATCACCGACACCATCATCACGTACAACATCATGCAAGGTTTGGTCAATTTCATCATCTTGATATGCAAGTACCATGCCAGCGGGAGCTATGTCCTCCTCATTTTCATTATATATAGCTCCACAAATGCCTGTGCTCAAATTTTTGCACCACTCTCCATGGGTGTTGTAGCAGGGTATCTGGCAAGTAAAAGACCTTCGTTGCTTGTTCAGCAAGAATGTAGGGATCATCTTGGTACCAATAATCTCTAGTAATGACGCTTGTGAAGTACCCATCATTTTTAATCTTCGGTTCCTTCTTGGTCCCTTCCAAATCATACCAGTCAACGTGGAATAAAACAACAGTTCGATCTAACCCCGTTGAGTTGTACCGCAGCTCAATAATGTCTCTTACACTACGTTTGGAAGTAGATATTGAAGGGTGGAATTTGGAATTGGTATTGGCTAGCCTTAATGCTAGATGTTTGAATGTTTTTAGAATTGGAATTGGAAATCTGTTGCAATACCGAGCGGTATTGGGCCTAGTGTCACAACCCCTCGCGCAATGCCGACCCGTTCCCCTTCGTATTCGCTGAAATTGAGCTCCTCCTCTCCTGCATCTCTTAATCTCTTCGTCTCAATCTCCAGCTCTCCGCCGGGCACCCCACGCTGCAGCTCCGGACGAGAAGGCGGTGTGGACGCCGTCGGTCAGGCCGTGGCAACGCGGGTGAGCTCCACCCCCGCCTACTCTCTCAATCTCTGTCTCAATCTCTATTTGCTGGCATCTGATGCTGCAGCTTAGGGAGAGAAGCCGACGTGACCTTCACCGGCGAGGTTGCAGCGGTACGACATACGATTGAGTTCCGTCCCCGTTCGTTCTCTCCATCTCTTGAATCTTTCTCTCCGACGCTTCAACTTTTGCCAGGGGAAAGTTCAGGGACAGCTGCAATGAAATCTTGCCTTTTCTTTTGAAAGTATGAAATCTTGCTGCAGCCGTAGTGCCTAAATTGTTGGTCAATTTTTGATTTGTTGGTCAAACTTTCTCCAAAGATTCTTGATTTGTTGCATTGTCGTTCGATTCTGTTGCCGCAGTGCTTGATTCGTTGGTCAATTTTTGTAGAATTTTGATTTTCATGGTAGGTTGTGGTCTGACGGTAGGGTGGAACAGTGGCTGGACGCTTGGAGGCTATCTTGTGCTCCGTGGTGTTGTTGTTGCCGCCGGTGAGAAGAACAAAATGAATTTCTGGGCATGAACATCCAAACATGAATTAGTATTTGCAACCTCATTCGATTTCAACTAGCAATTCCATGTAATCCAAACAATAGAATTGGTATTATAACTCATTTCTAATACCAGTCTGTTTTGGTATTGAACTCAATTCAATGCCAACCTCTCCAATGTCTACATCCAAACAGACCCTTAGTGAACCATAAAAGTCAATTTCTTCAATGTCTTTATGTGATCCTGTAGTCATAATTCCACTATTCTGTGTCTTCCTATTTACTTCTCGGGCCTTTGTGTGGTACCGGACACTGCCTACAATACATGTTGTATATGTTTTTGCTTGCAAGTCCGGTTCAGCTGATAATGCATATAGGTTCTCGTCGCTCGTTGGATTGTTTGAAATCTGTACATAAGAGCCATAGATTTTTTAATATAGTCTTGTGTAGAGGTCCTCACCAGGTAATATAAACTAATTACCAAACAAAGACAAAGAAAACTAACATGCGATTGAAACCACTAGCGAAATTCTGTAACAATTCGGCAATCAATAGCCTCGTCCGACACACCTTCCGCTTTTAATTCATTCTTGAACAATCTGCAAAGCAGTACCATCTCAAAGTTAGCATGAAATAATTGTAGTTCTATCATTGCAATGGTGATTTACTTACTCGATATATGGCTTCACCTCTTCGCAATTGTTTAGCACATACCAAACCACCTTGTTGTACTTTGACTGAAGCCAATAAGTGGTACCTGCTCCAAGTACTTGAACATTGTGATCAAAACAATATGTTCCATGAAATGACAAATCAACATTCTCTCTGTTTCTTCCAACCTGATTGAATCGTGTGGCCACATCATCATCCGCGAAGTACCTCAAGCAAAATGTCAAGGCCTCATTAGCAACATATGCTTCTGCAATGGATTCTTCAGGCCTAGCTTGGTTTCTCACTGAACGCTTCAATGTGCATAGCCTTCTTTCGACGGGATACATCCATCCATATTGTTGTTGACGGTAGATAACGCGCCAAATTACGATCCGTAAGCACACGGGTCGGTTGTAGCTTTTCCCTTAGAGTATCCCCCAAGGTTTATCAATCCGTGGAACAAGTGGATTGCTATGCTCAACTAAGCACTAAACTTGTTGATAGAAAGCTCTTTATCAAGTGATGATGTATATATAAGAACTAATCTACTCTAGGTTAAAGAGGTTAACAAAGAGAGTAAAGGTATGGAGAGTTCAAGAATCTAGAAAGCTTCCCCAAGGGGTCTAGGATCACTTAGAGATGTAACCACCTAACAAGCACGAACCGATCTAAACTATCAAAGGTAAAGGTGCACCGAGTCCGACCCTTTCCCTCTCGCGTACTAGTCACTACACGAGGGTAATCCGTGGTCAAACGATAGGTGCACAAGATGTTGATGTGATCTAGGTATGCAAAACTAAGGGATGTGAACCAAGTTCGATATGCTTTCCCTCCCGCGTACATGTCACTACACGACAGTAATCAAATAAGGAACAAAAGGAGCACGATATGTGAAGCTACGAGCGATGCATACCCAAAGCAAGCTAGCCGGCAATTACGATTGAAGCACCATCAACATGAATATGATAGCAAAAAGATCCAAAACATAGGTTCGGTGATTACAACTCAAGATCTCCCTTCAACCCCAAGGACAAACAAGGATTTTACCCCATAATGTTACACATTGTAGTGCGAGACATGGTGTAGAATCCTCTGAAGTAGATGAAGATAGACGGGGAAGATGCTCTCCGCCTTGCTTTTTCCCTTGAAGATCCAATCTCCTCCTTGCTCTTGATCTTGTGGCGGCGCCGGAGGGACTTTGCTAGGGTTTCCGGGCGTCCTCCTCTCTCCTCTATGTGGCTTTCTCTCTCTCGATTGAATCTCTGAAAATTGGATGCCTTGATGTGGTCGACCTCGGGGGCTTTTATCGGTCTTTTGGGCAAATGGCGGCAGAGGCATAGACTTAGGGTTCGATGAACATCACGCACAAGAAAGGGGAGGCTGAACGGCCACAAAAAGGCCCTAGGCCGGTCGGCATGGGCCGGCCGACCCAGGCCCATTTTGGCCCGGTTCGGCTCCGTCTTTCGCGAGCGAGCTTCTCTTGCAATTTTGACCTTTTGCCCTTTAGGATGTATGGCCTTTTGGTGTCTTTATCCTTGTGAATAGATAGGGGGTCTTGTTATGTGAACTCCGGTCTTCTCGTCTTGGTCCTCGGGAATATCTTGTGTTGCATCTTGGTCCTTGCCACCTTTGAAAGTAAGTTCATCTTGTATTCGCACACGAACGGAGCTCCTTGATCCTCTTGCTTAATACCTTCCGAACTTGATGCAAACTTATCCATTAAGCTTGTTATTTCCTGCATAAACATACAACTCCAAAAACACATGATCGTGTCGAACTTGTTACATCATTAGTATGCCTAGTGGCGAGTTAGTTCCAAATCAAAGCCGAAACCAAAGTGTAACAAGTTCCTTAGGGGTGCCATATTTGACCGCCAACAACTCCCCCACACTTAGATCTTGCTTGTCCTCGAGCAAGTTGCTTGCAAAAGTCATTCATCCATGGAGTTGAAATGTGCTTTGTCTCAACTTTCCTTACAAGTTAGTTAAAGCTTCATCTTTAGTATAAGAAACATGAAAGCAATGATCATGACATAAACATGGGCATTTAGAAATGCTGCCAATTCAAGACTTACCCCACAACTCATTCCTTTTACTAGAGATCCTCGAATCCAACCATACTTACTTTCTTACTTCCATTGGAGGGTTTTCCATGAGTTTAAAATAAAATTCCTACAACAAGTATTAGACAAAGTATTTCTCCAAGTCCTCACATGTCGCTCATTTAAAGTGGCTATCCTAGATAGTTCATAAACTCTCACCTCCCACAAGTCTCTCATTTATAATGTAAGGTGGAGCTATGGGTATGGCTAGTGAAGTTAACACAAGTATTATCAAGCTAAGAAAATCCTCTAGTGGTCGTTCACCTTCCGAGCCAATGATCATGAGAATTAAACCATAATGTAAGGGTATCAAGGATGAGAAGATTTAGAATGGTTGACATGTGCAAAGGGAAAAAGAATAATGACTTCAAGGCACTAATGATGTCCTCAATGTCGGATTGCACATGGTTGGAATATTGAAGATCCGTTCTCAACATTGACGCATCCTTCCTTGCACTTCTCTTGATCTTCATTTGATTCATCATCCCTCAATATATCTTCCTTGCTTTGCCTTGAATTCCTCCTTTTTCTCCTTTCTTTTCTTCTTTTTTTATTTTCTTTCTTCTTCTTTTTTATGTGCACACACACATGTTTTTTCTATTCTCTTTTCTTGACATCTTGATCTCTTTCCGAAGCCTTTCGCTCGTCTCTTTGACATGAATCACAATCTGAATTTTAAATAAATCCTTGCCTAAAAATGGAATGAACCTTCGAACATGGGTTGTGTTCAAGGAATAAGATGATAAAAAGATGTCTATGGTTTCGTTATGGAATCCGGCGATATATGGGGCATTCAATGTGAAGTTCTCATTACCGAATGTATGACGAGGTTAGCAATAAAAGATATAATATCAAGGACATGATCATTGCTCGAAATTAGATCTCCCAAGAGAGAAAAGTCCTAACCCAATTCATCATGCTAGCAACACTTATGGTGGAGTATATATAATATAGGCCTTGTATAGGATATGTTTGTCTCTCGACTTGGAAAAAGAAGATGCTAACCTTTATTGCAAGGGGTTTTCATAAATTTTCAGAAATAAAAAGCCTCCAATTTTAGTCTTACTCATAGCAAAGTCAAAGTGAGGTTCTAGATTAAAGTAGAGTATCGGTACTTTATAGGCAAACTTCCACTAAGCACCACGGTAAACACTAATGCTCATTACTCATGCTCAAATAATAAAGGTAAAGAACATACAAGTAGAGGAAAGGAAAAACTTGCACAAGGATGTTGTTTTTATTGACTCCACACTAATTTAAATCACACCATTGAACTATTTTTTAAGGAAACAACTCAACTAAAAAAACAAGAGATCACACCTTCCCCCCCTCCACACTTAAAACATACGACGTCCTCGTCGTAAAATAAATAAGGGGCAAAGGTGGGATGCTCATAAAAATAAAAATTATTTACAAACTTACCTTGTTTTCATCGCTAGTCATGACGATCCGGGTCACCATCCAAGGTGTAGACGTCAATGTATTTAATGGGCACAATGTCGGGCTCTAGGAATACCTTGAGTCGCTGTCCATTCACAACATATTGATCTCCTTGACGTCCATGATTGTTATCGCTCCCGATGGTGACACCGAGTGTACGACGTATGGTCCATCCCATTTGCTTTGCAATTTTCCTTTGCCGAAGACCTTGTATCGACAATTGTATAGTAGGACCTTGTCTCCTTCCTTGAATTCCTTCTTATGCAATCTTTTGTCATACCATCTCTTCATCCTTTCTTTATAGATGCTAGCGCTGTGATATGCCTTCAATCTTAGCTCTTCAATTTTACTTATTTGAATCCTCCTCTTTATTCGTGCTGCATCAATATCAAGATTCATCTCCTTTATTGCCCAATAAGCTTTGTGCTCTAGTTGTACCGGCAAATGACATGTTTTCCATAGACAAACTGATAAGAGGTCATACCTATCGGTGTTTTATGTGCAGTTCGGTATGCCTACAATGCCCCGTCTAGCTTCTTTGACCAATCTTTTCCTCCTTTAGTCACCGTCTTCTTGAGGGTGTCTTTGAGTTGCTTGTTCGATGTTTCCGCTTGTCCATTTGTTTGTGGATGATAGGCCGTGGACATCCTATGCTCGATTCCCAACTTTGCCAAGCATCTTTTGAAATCCTTGCCAATAAAGTGTGATCCACCATCACTTATTAAAATTCTAGGAACACCATATCGAGGGAATATTACCGTTTTGATCATTTGAATAGCTTCTTCCGTAGATGCTTTCCAACATGGAATCGCTTCAACCCATTTTGATACATAATCAACTATGACCAAGATGTGTTCATATCCATGCGAGTTCACAAAAGGTCCCATAAAGTCGATGCCCCAAATATCAAATAGATCAATTTGCAAATTATAATTCAGCGGCATTGCATTCCTTTGTGATATATTTCCACTTCTTTGGCATTCCGGGCAAGTTGTGACAAACCTTTTTGCATCCTCGAGCATCTCAGGCCAATAGAATCCACTTGCCCATACCTTTGATTGCGTTCTAAAGTGTCCATAATGTCCTCCATACTCCGCTGAGTGGCATTTCCTTAGAATTTCTTCTCTTTCTTCCCGCGGTACGCATCTTCTTAGCACTCCATCATCTCCCAATCTATATAGGTATGGTGCGTCCCAATAAAATTTTCTACTCTCGGCAATTACCCTTCTTTTAACATTTTTATCCAAGTGATCTAGTGGCATCTTCCGTAAGCACCTTATAATATCATTCATCCATCCTCTCCTATCAAGTACCTGATATAGATGGTCATCTCTCATTCTATCTTCAATTAGCTCCATCCCATCGTCTCCATGATGCATCCTTGATAGGTGGTCGGCTACCCTTTCTTGTCTCTAATTTCCATATCGAACTCTTGTAATAGTAGAATCCATCTAATCAATCGTGGCTTGGCATCTTTCTTGGACAAAAGGTACTTGATTGCAGCGTGGTCGGTATACACGATCACCTTTGAGTTCACAATATAGGATCTGAATTTTTCAAACGCGAACACCACAGCGAGCAATTCCTTCTCCGTAGTCGCATAATTCACTTGAGCTTCATTAAGAGTTTTGCTTGCATAATAAATTGTGTGTACCTTCCCTTCCTTCCTTTGTCCAAGAACGGCTCCAACAGCATAATCACTTGCGTCGCACATTATCTCAAATGGTAGATTCCAATCGGGTGGTTGCATAATTGGTGCGCTTATGAGAGATTGCTTCAACGTCCGAAAGGCATGCAAGCATTCTTCATCAAAGTCGTATTCCACATCTTTTTGGAGAAGTCGTGTCAATGGCTTGGTGATCTTCGAGAAATCCTTTATAAATCTCCTATAAAATCTGGCATGTCCGAGAAAGCTTCTTAACGATTTGATACTTGTCGGGGGTGGTAACTTTTCAACCGTTTCAATCTTAGCCTTGTCCACCTCTATTCCTCTCTCGGAGATGACATGTCCCAAGACTATCCCTTGTTTCACCATAAAGTGACACTTCTCCCAATTAAGCACCAAGTCAATTTCTCCACACCTTTTAAGGACTTTTTCCAAATTTTCCAAGCAACTTTCAAAACTCGTACCATGCACCGAATACCTCCATAATTTCTTCAATAAAATCCGAGAATATAGCCATCATGCATCTTTGAAAGGTAGTCGGGGCATTACATAAACCAAAAGGCATCCTTCTATATGCAAAAGTTCCATACGAACATGTGAAGGTTGTCTTGTGTTGATCATCCGGATGGATAGGAATTTGCATGAACCCCGAGTATCCATCAAGGAAACAAAAGTGGGAATGTTTGGCTAACCTTTCAAGCATCTCATCGATAAATGATAGCAGAAAGTGATCCTTCCTTGTTGCTTTGTTCAACTTCCTATAGTCGATGCACATTCTCCACCCGGTCACGATCCGTTGCGGTACCAATTCTTCCTTCTCATTCTTCACAACTGTTATTCCTCCCTTCTTTGGTACACAATGCACCGGGCTCACCCATTCACTATGTGGCACGGGGTATATTATTCCGGCATCCAACAATTTGATCACCTCCTTCTTCACCACCTCATGCATGGAATGGCTCAACCTTCTTTGATGCTCAACAATGGGCTTGCATTGTTCTTCAAGTGGTATGCGGTGGGTGCAAAAGGCTTGACTAATACCCTTCAAGTCACTTATTGCATACCTAATCACCTTCTTATGTCTTCTCAATAAATTCAGCAACTTGTCCATCTCTTCCAGACTCAATTCATCACTCACAATGACCGGGTACGTCTTATCAGCTCCCAAAAATTCATACTTTAATCCCTTGGGAAGTGGCTTTAACTCAATATCGGGTGCTTCGGGTCCTTGTTGTTGCAAATTTCCAATATCTTCAAAACTTCCTTCCTCCAAGATTCCATCTTGTGCCTTCAATTCCTTGGTCGCTTCCACTAGTTCCTTGTCTTGATCATCATAAATAGCATCATTCTCCATTGCTCGTTGGAGAGGGTCCCTGAAAGTATCAACAAAACGAAGGTCCTCTACCTCTTCGTTATCAAGAGGTAGAGGTAGAGCAATACGAGAAGCGGGTAGAAAATCATATGTGAGTTTAGTTCCATCTAGATCAATAGTAACTCTACCCTTTCCGGCATCAAGAACGACATTGACTAACTTAAGAAAAGGCCTACCAAGAATTATATCATCATGTTCATCATTGTTAGTGTTTTAGACACTGAGCCTACGATGGGGTACCCGAAGTAGTAGATTGTGCGGTGGGGCTCGCCGAGATCAGGAACACGATGGTGAGACACGAGGCACACAATTAGACAGGTTCGGGCCGCAATGTGCGTAATACCCTACGTCCTGTATGTTGCGTGGCTCTGTATTGATTGCGTATGTTTTGAGAGGGGTCCCTGCCTCACCTTATATGCCACGGGAGGCAGGGTTACAAGTCGGATTGGTACAAGGGTACTATTCGAGTAGGACCCGGAGTAGCCTATACAAGGTATGGAAAGCTATCCTAGTCTTAGTACAAGTCCTTGTCTGCCTTGTCTTGCCTTGTGGTCCACGGTACTAGCACTGTGGCCCACTAGTCGAGTAGTCCAGGTGTACAGGAACTCATCTCCCGAGTATGGCCCACAATGTGTTGGTGGGTCCAGGGATGCCCGGTCGACAAGCCCCTGAGTACTTTGTAGTCGAGTGCGATGCTCCAAGTAGTCTTGAAGGTCTCCACGAGTAGTTCCCAAGCGTCCCCAAGTTCTACAAGCTTCAATCTTCAATAGTACTTCAATCATCACGAGGCTGGAAGGTACTCCAGCTAACTCCACGAGTAGTCTTGAAGTCTTCTCGAGTTGTTCCCAAGTGTCCCCGAGTACTTCCCTTGAAGGTCTTCAATAATACCCGCTTCGTTCTTGAAATCTTTGCATCAAAGATCCATATGGAAATGCGATTACTGAAATCGCATTCCATATGGAATGTAGCCCCTGAGCCTTAGTTCGAATCCAAGATTCAAGCTGAGGGTCAATCATCTATTCTTTGATCTTTACTCCGAAAAATCCTCAGAAAATCTGAAGAAATAATATAGGAATGCGATTTGCAAAAATCGCATCCTATATGGATGTAGCCCCCGAGCCTTAGTTCGAATTGACAATTCAAGCTGAGGGTCAATCAGTAGTCTTCGTCAAATAATCCTGTGAAAATCCTGAGAAAAACTGAAGGACACGTGTCACGGAGCCCCCGAGCCTTGAGTCGAGTACTTTCTCGAATTGAAGGATCCAATCTAACTGTAGAATAGTGGCCTGAATTCAGTGAACTGTAGCTGAGTGAAATCCAATTCCATCGAGTAGTCAAGCCCCCGAGATGGAGCTGAGTAGGTCTTGGATTTTAGTCCTCTAATTTAGCCAAAATTTCGCCTGAGTGAAACTAATCTGTTGAATACGAAGGGTCACCAGGTTGAACCATTTTAGGGTTTTGGTTTTATAAATACCCGAAGGGGTATCCCTTAGGGTTTCATTGCTTCCATTCGCCCTTAGATCCAGAAAGCCTTAGCATCTGTAGCCGCCGCAGAGTTCGAGCACCCACTTTGCCAAGAGTTTGTGCCTCCACCCCCTCGCAGCCCTCGAGTCGATGCGAAAGAAGACTCTCGTGACTGACAGGATGAAGCCAGCGCCGTCCAAGGGTCAAAAGAGGAAGTCCGGCCGTGGCAAAAATTAGTTGCCGGAGCCGAAGTACAAGATAGTGGTCATCACGAAACCCTCGAGCCAGGCTGTCTCTTGGAAGAAGTCCAAGATGAGGGAAGAAGATATCAAGGCCCTCGAAGCCGGCGGGTTGCTGCGTGAGAAGGCGATTGCCGGCTGGAGCTCTGCCGCCGGATATGCATGGCCGATGGAGAAGAGCCCGGATGAGATCCCGATGTTCGGCCACTTTGTCGAGCGTGGATTGACGCTGCCGTCATCAGATTTCTTCCGCGGCTTCCTCGACTTCTTCAAGCTGGAGCACGTACACCTCAACCCCAACAGCATCTTCTAGATTGCAGTGTACGTGCACTTCTGCGAAGCCTTCCTCGGAATCCACCTCCACTGGGCCTTGTTCAGGAAGATCTTTCGCCTGAAGCCGCAGCCCAACGCCAACTTCCCGGTTGTAGTCGGTGGAGACAGTGTGCAGATGCACCAGAAGGCACAGGAGTTGTACTTCAAGTACGGCTTGATTGACTCCAATCAAGACTGGAAGAACAAGTGGTTCTACATCGAGAACGCCCCACCTCAGCTGTCGAAGCCAAGCATGTTCGTGCCAGTATACGACAGGTTCTGGAAGGATGAACCAACAATGCAGGAGTGCATCTAGATCCCCGAGTTGCTGGCAAAGATTGCGCAGAAGAAGGCGCAGGGCTTGACAGCTGAACGGGTAGCCTTCAGCTTCATGAAGCGACGGGTACAACCCTTGATGCAGCGGGAGCATCTCGGGTTCGAGTACACTAGAGTGGATGATGGCTCCAGGCTATCTGCTGAAGAGATCAACGATGATCTTGTGATGGAACGGCTGCAGAAGATCTTCAAGAATCTTCACGGAATTCCTGCAGCCGTCCGTGAATATAGAGCCAACAATCCTCCGTGCATGGTAAGTTTCCGAGAACTAGCCCTCGAGTACTTATTGTAAGTAGTCGTGTAGCTAACAATTGCCTTGTTTCGGAGGAGGATGTTTTGAAGTTTGTATCCATTCCCCCTCCTCGTCCCCAAGACCCACTACAAGCGCCGGAGGGAGAGCCAACAAGAGTGGAGGCTCAAGCCCCCGAGAGTAGTCAATCTGCTCAGGGAGAAGAAGAAGTCTTGGTGGAGGACGCCTCCTCAAGCGATGAAGACGGCCAAACACTTCAACAGTGTTTTGAAGTGAAGAGCTACTACGGGTACTTAGGGGCGTCCATCCTCAGTGGCCTTGCCGCAGGATCATCGAAGAGGCCGGCATCATCTCTTGCAGATGATGTGACGCTGCCGCCGCGGAAGAAAAGGACCACGGTGGGGAAGCGAGCCGTAAAGAAGATCTCAGGCCTCCCCATCATTACAGTAAGTGTTGGAGAACTCTTAAGTAGTCGCTGTCGAATTGAGTACTTGTCCTCTGCTGTAATGGCTTGATTTTTGACTTGTGCAGGTTATCGGGAGTGCATCCAATGTACCCTCGAGTAGCCCCCCAAGAATGACAGAACCCAAGGTGGTTCAAGCGTCGACCGTGGAGACGGTGGCGCATGAGCAACAAGAAGCCGTGGTACCAGGAAGTGTGCCGCCGGTTGAAAGTGTGCCAGAGGTGCCGGCGGCGCCTTCTTTCTTCGACATGCTGGGGCTGAAAGTATCGGTGCCTCGAGCTGCTTTGTAAGTACCCAAGCACTCGTGTACTTATTAATATGTAGTCAGAATTTACTGACCAACTTGTTGATGTAGAAAATCCACTGATGTGAAGTGGGGCGCTTTTGGAAGTGGTGCTACTGAAGGAGACAAGACTCCTCAAGAGCAACATGAAGATATACTTCTAGAGCGCCAAGATTTACCCGCAGAAGCTGAAGCTGCCCAAGCATTGCGCACTCTCTGTAGCGGTGTGGTGAAGGCAGTGGTGGAGGCAACTTCCAGGCCCAGGGCTCAACAACTCGAAGATATTGAAGCCGTGGTAAACGAGGCCCTGAAAGTTGATCCTGAATCCGTGCTGCGCCACGAAGAAGTCCCATCAGCTGAAGCCCCCGTACATCGTGTTGATGCACAACTGGCGCTGGAAGACAACCCAGAGAACCGCGTGGTGCCGCATGAGCCACTTATTGAAGACCCGGCTCCTCTGCGCAGCGCTGCGAAGTACTCTGCAGCCAGCACAAGTACCCAGTCCATGGCCGAAGACTTGATGCCATACGACGACTCATGCCTAGACGAAGACAACTTGCATGCTCATGCAAAAATGTTCTGTGGTGTAGAAAAACTCCTCGCGGTACGTTGTAGTCTCTTGTAGAGTAGTTGTAGTCACAGATATGTTGTCTCTGACTCTTAAGTTGTTTTCACCCTTGCAGGAAGTAGTCAAGCAGTCGAAACGCAAGACTCGGCTGCTTGAACAACATGCGGCGGACATCGAAGAAGTCACGCGGCTCAGAGAAGAAATTAAGCAGTAAAAAGCTTTGTCTCTGAAGCTGCAAGAGAAGCTTGATGCCAACGCCGCCGAGTACCACAACGAGATCCAGAAGCTGACGGCGAAGAAGGATGATGTTGTTGGGAAGAACAAGTCTCTGCGCCAGAAGAATAAAGGTAATCTCCCTTTCTGAATTCATTGTTAAGTACTTTTGTTCTTGCACACCGCATCTAATAGGTAGTCGTGATCTCCTGCAGAGCTGACTGAGGAAGTTGACAAGTTCAAGAACAAGGCGCTGGTCTGGCAGCTGGCCTATAATCGTGAAGAAGCAGCTCATATGGATCTGAAGGAGGACTATAAGGTGCGATGCTTCGAACTTGAGCGTGAAATGGAGATCCGCCTAGCGGGCTGGAATGATTTGTTGACTTGCATGCAGTCATTCAAGACCAAGATCAAAGAAGCCGAAGGCCTGCGCTCAGAATTGAAGGCCTTGGCAGAAGCAGCCGAGCCAGTGGCGAATCTTTTTGAGACTAGAGTCGCTGTAGTTCAGCCTCGACCACTTGTGGAGAGCTTGAAAGACACGCCGAAGAAGATTCTGGAGTATGCCCAAAGGCTAGCCTGCTCGATCCCAAATCAAGTTTTGAGCTTTATCAAGTCATTCTGCGCTGAGGCAGATCTGACAGTCATCATGAACGGCAGATCTGGAGATTGCACCGACGATCGGCTCAACGAGTTGATGCAACAGACTTCTCCAATCACGAAAGCAGTCTCCAAGTTTATTGATCTCCGTTAGATGTACCTGTAGAATAGAAACACTAGGGAAAGACAAGTGTAATCCCGAGCAAGTGTTTATGTAATATAATTGAAAACTTTGAGTAAATCAATTATCTGGATCCCTTGAATGCTTATGTGTTCGCCAAGTACTCGAGTTGGTATTGAGTGTGAGGCTGCAAAAAAGAGATACAATACACGAGTAGGAGTACTCAAGTGTATAAATGTTCCAAAGAATGTTAGCTTAAATCATAATGAGTTGAACACCTTAGCTGTAGCAGCGTAAAAGAAGGTTTTGTCATGAAAAAAGCAAACAGTAGTAACAAGTCGATGTAGAGTAGCGACTTGAACTAAACACATTGTACAGAGTTTACAATGTCTTAAGTACCTCTGAGGCTTATTAGCCTGGTGAGAGAGTACTCGAAAAGAACTTATTCATAACGAGTTGAACACCTTAGCTGTAGCAGCGTAAAGAAGACTTTGTTATGAACAAGTAAAGGACAGTAACAAGTCGGTATAGAGTAGCAACTTTATCACTGAATACATTGTACAGTGTTTACAATGTCTTAAGTACTTCTGAGGCTATGAGCCTAGTGAGAAAGTACTCGCAAGGATGTTCCGAAGAACGAGTAAGACCGTAGGGGACAGTGTGATGAACTCGTCCTTGCTGTAGCAGCAACTTGTATGAGAGTTCCACTGAGACCCTACCAGAAGGGTGTTACTCTAGGCCGAAGCCTCTTATTGAAAAGTAGAGACATGGACAGCATGTGCTACTTATTATTCTACACGATACAAGATCGTCTGGAGAGAGTTATCATGACTCCCTACGAGGTCGCAGAATGAGACTACCTGGAGAGGGTTGATGAAGCCCCCTGCGGGTGCTCGCAGCTGAAAGCCATGAGAAGATACAGCCGAAACTGTCTGGGGAGGATTATCTTGATCCCCTACGAGTGGTGATAACCGTAGCTGTCTATTGAGTCGTTGCAACCGAAGCTGCCTGGAAAGGGTTGAAGAAACCCAATACGAGTTGTTTTTACAGCCGGAGCCGTCTGGAGAGGGTTGTTGAGACCCCCTACGGGTAGAAACGACAAAGCTGGTTGATGTTCCAAGAGTTGTCGACTTCCTCGCCTTCTAGAGTTTGAAAACGATATGAGCCTGGGCCAGTAACCTTTGTAACAGAGAAAGGACCTTCCCATGGCGAGTTGAGTTTGTGTAGCCCTGTCGTATTCTGGATACGACGAAGGACTAATTCACCAACGTTGAAGGAGCGTTCCTTAACGTTGCGGTCATGGTAACGGTGAATCTTCTCAAGGTATCGAGCGGATTGAACTAGTGCGTTGCAGCGAGCTTCTTCGAGACTATCGACATCTGTCTGTCTTGTTTCTTCCGCTACGCCTTCTTCGTACTGGTCAACCGTCGGAGAACGCCACATGACATCAGCAGGCAAAACAGCTTCAGAGCCGTAGACCAGGAAGTAAGGTGACTGCCCTGTGGGAGTAGTAGGCTGAGTGCGTAGCCCCCAGAGTGCATTAGGTAGTTCCTTGATCCACTTGCCGCCCTTGGTATTTGCTGTATCATACAGTCACTTTTTGAGAGCATCGAGTATCATCCCATTGGCGCGTTCCACTTGGCCGTTAGCACGTGGATGAGCGACGGAGACGTACCGGACGTCAATTCCACTATTCTCGCAGTACTCCCAGAACTGGTGATTGTTGAAATTTGAATCCAGGTCTGTGATGACGTAATTAGGGAAACCATAGCGATGTACGATTTCATCCAAGAAGTCGAGGACTCGATCAGCCTTGGGACAGGTGACAGGTTTGACCTCAATCCACTTGGTAAACTTGTCGATAGCCACTAGAACTCTATTGAATCCCCCTGGCGCATTTGGGAGAGGACCAATCATATCCAGCCCCCAGCAAGCGAAAGGCCAAGTTGGTGGAATCGTGATAAGCTTGTAGGCAGGAACGTGTTGTTGGTAGGCGAAGAATTGGCATCCTTGGCAGTTTTTGACTAGTTCCTCTGCGTCAGCAAGAGCTGTAGGCCAGTAGAAAGCACGTCTGAACACTTTTCCCACCAAGGTGCGGGAAGAAGCATGATTGCCAAAGATTCCTTTGTGTGTTTCCTCCAAGATTTCCTTGCCTTCTTCGCGAGAAACGTACTTCATGAGTACATCAGAGCTTGTGCCTCGCTTGTAGAGTTGATCTCCGACTAGAGCATAAGCCTTGACGCGGCGTGATATGCGCTCGGCTTCTGACTTGTCTTCAGGAATCAACTGGTGTTTAATGTAGTCGATAAAGGGAGTTCTCCAGTCCACGTCAATCATAAGCACCTCTCGATCAGGTTGAACTGAAGTAGTCACGGGTGCAGATGATTGCTCCAGAATTGATGGTTTGTGGAGTTCATGGACGAAGATTCCAGCTGGCACTTGAGCTCGTGTAGATCCCAGCTTCGACAAGACATCCGCAGCAACATTGTTGTCGCGGATCACATGATGGAACTCGAGACCATGGAATTTGTTCTCGAGTTTGCGTACCTCCTGACAGTACGCATCCATATTCTCAGCATTACGATCCCAAGAATCGTTGACTTGATTGATGACCACCAAAGAATCACCATAGACAAGTAGTCGTATAATGCCAAGAGAGACTGCAAATCGAAGACCATGCAGTAGAGCTTCATATTCAGCTACATTGTTCGAGACCTTTCAGAAGATCTGCAAAACATATTTGAGTTGCTCGCCCTTGGGGGAAATCAAAAGTACCCCGGCACCAGCGCCTTCCAACTTGAGGGAACCGTCAAAGTACATGACCCAATGTTCTGGACGCTCAATTGGAGTTGGGACTTGATTTTCCCGACACTCAGCCATGAAATCAACCAAGGCTTGAGACTTGATAGCAGTGCGAGACTTGAACTCGAGTGATAGAGCACCAAGCTCTACAGCCCATTTAGAAATCCTTCCCGTGGAATCCCAGTTGTGCAATATCTCGCCAAGCGGGTAGCTAGTAACCATAGAAATCTTGTACTCATCGAAGTAGTGGCGGAGCTTCCGTGAAGTAAGCAGAACCGCATAGAGTAGCTTCTGTACCCGAGGGTAACGAGCCTTGGATTCTGAAAGTACTTCACTAACGAAATAGACAGGCCTCTGGACAGGGTAGCCATGGCCTTCTTCCTGCCACTCAACGACAATAACAGTACTGACAACATTAGTAGTCGCAGCAATATAGAGCAAGAGCTCTTCATTGGGCAGAGGAGCTGTGAGGACTGGAGGCTTGGATAAGAACTCCTTGAGCTGAGAAAGAGCTTGATCAGCTTCAGTTGTCCACGAAAATTTCTCCTGCCGCTTGAGTAACTTGAAGAAAGGTAGACCCCGTTCTCCAAGTCGTGAGATGAAGCGATTAAGTGACGCCATGCAACCAGTAAGCTTCTGGACATCTTTGATAGTAGTCGGAGCTTGCATGTTGGAGATGGCAGTAATCTTCTCGGGGTTTGCTTCGATGCCACGATGGCTGATGATGAACCCGAGTAGTTTTCCAGATGATACGCCAAAGACGCATTTGTTGGGATTGAGCTTCCATTGGTACTCGCGTAGCGAAGCGAAAGTTTCCTCAAGATCCGTGATAAGCATGTCTGGATCCCTAGTCTTTACAACGACGTCATCCACGTATGCTTCCACGTTCTTGTGAAGTTGCTTCTTGAAGCACGCTTGGATAGCCCTTTGATATATTGCACCAGTATTTTTCAACCCGAAGGACATTGTTGTGTAACAATAAGCACCAAACGGGGTGATAAATGCAGTCTTCTCTTGATCAGATTCCTTTATTGCAATTTGATGATAACCAGAGTAGCAATCTAGGAAACAGAGTAGAGCACAGCCCGCCGTAGAGTCAATGACTTGATCAATCCGCGGCAACCCGAAAGGATCCTTGGGGCAATGCTTGTTGAGATCAGTGTAGTCGACACACATCCTCCAATCGTTAGAGTTCTTCTTCCTGACGAGCACAGGGTTAGCAAGCCATTGAGGGTGAAAGACTTCCCGGATGAAGCCAGCTGCAAGTAGTTTGGCAAGCTCTTTCTTGATAGCAGCCCTGCGATCATCAGCAAATCGACGAAGGTGTTGTCTCTTGGGGGTAGCGTTAGGATCGACGTTGAGTGAGTGCTCGATCAACCTCCTGGCCACACCAGGCATGTCAGATGGCTTCCACGCAAAGATATCACGGTTAGTCCGAAGGAAGTTGGCGAGCGCGTCTTCCTATTTAGGATCAAGCTGTGCACTGATCATGGTCGTCTTGCTGCTGTGACCAGTACCGAGGTCAATGGCTTTGAGCAGGACGTCACCAGACGGTGCAGGCTTGGTGTTGTTGTCAGTCTTCTCAGGAACCTCCAGCTCGCTTGGAGCAAGCTTTTTAGCGGCAGTGAAGACCTCCATCATTGCATTGGGTACTTGAGTAGTCGAGGCAAGTTCTACGGCTTCTGTGTCGCAGTCGTATGAACGCTTCAGATCTCCTTGCAATGAAAGAACTCCTTTGGGGCTCGGCATCTTGAGAACCAAGTACACATAGTGCGGGATAGCCATGAACTTAGCGAGAAAAGGCCTGCCGAGAATGGCATGGTAAGAAGTCTCGAAGTCAGCAACCTCAAACTTGATGTACTCGGTGCGGTAGTGATCCTTAGTCCCAAAGGTAATGGGTAGTACAACTGAACCCAAAGGAACAGCTGCGTTGCCCGGGATGATACCATAGAACGGTCAGTTGGTCTTGGTAAGCATATCGGTGATATCTAGGCCCATCTTCTTCAAAGTCTTGGCGAACAGGACGTTGAGACCACTGCCACCATCAATGAGAACCTTGGTAAGCCTGGAGCCTGCTACCACTAGATCCAGAACGAGAGGATATCATCCTGGCTTAGAGAAACTAGTCCATTGATCCGCCCTCGAGAAGGTAATGGGGGTTTCAGACCACTTGAGAAAAGTGGGAGCTGCTGGTTGGATGGACATGATCTCCCTGAGTGCTAGCTTTTGCATGCGCTTGGTTGGAATTCCACCAAATATGACATTGATAGTGTTGGAGGGGTTCTGGAACCCAGTGTCTTTGTCTGTGTTAGCCTTCTTCCCCTTGTGTTTACGGAATCGCGGGTTTGGGTGCGTAGGTTCGGGTGTATTCTTCAACGCACGTCAAAGTTGGTAACACTGCTCTGTAGTATGATCGCCCTCTAGGTGCCATGGGCATTTCTTCTTGGTCAAAGTTGCCCAGTGAGGACCATCTTCAGGCTTGGCGGTAGTTTCCATGGCTGCAACAGTGTTCTCGGGCTTGCGCTTGCGGTTGGGATTGCTCGAGTAGTTATTCCCCTGGCGATTGCCCTGCTGTTGCTTGCCACTGCTGCTTCCTCCAGCATTGTTGTTGTTGTTCTGGTTGTTGCGAAGGTGCTTGAACCGATTCCGAGCCTTGTCTTCCTCGTCTGCCCAGTGAGTAATCATCTCCTTGAGCTTGGTGATGTTGGCTGGGCGAGCACGACCGAAGTCTTGGAAAAGCCTGTCATCATAAAAACCATCCTGAAAGGTATCTATGACTTCTTTCTCGGTGACATCAACAACAGTAGCCCTCTTCTCAAAGAAGCGGCGCATGTACTCGCGAATAGTCTCGCCTTGTTTTTGATTGATCAGGGCAAGGTCCATCCGGGTACCATGACGGCCCAGAGAACCCGCAAAGTTGCTGGTGAAGCGATGCTTGAGTTGTCCCCAGTTGTCAATGGAACCATGTTTGAGAGACTCAAACCATGTGAGGGGTTCTTGCTCCAAGACAAAAGGGAAATAGATACACTTGGTATCATCATTACCTCCGGCATTGGAGATGGACAGAGCATAACAGCGTAGCCACTGCCTTCGATCTTGCTTGCCATCATACTTAGAGATGTCGTAAGGCTTGAATTTCTCCAGAAGAAACAGAGCTTGAAGTCGAGGTGAGAAAGCAGGGAAAGAATCAGAATCAGTATCCTTTTGCTTCTCACGCTCAGCACGTCTGGCATTGATAGTTATACGAGCGTCGTAGCGAGAGTCTCCCGACTTGCTATTGACACTACCATCATCACCTTTGCCCTTGTTGCTAGCCTCCGGACGTGTGCGTTAAGGAGTGGGGGTAGTACGATGAGCACCGCCACTGCTACCATGGTGACTAGGAGCACTGGTATTCTAGCGTAGCATAGTGTAAGCTAGCTCAGCCAGCTTTGCGACTTCAGCAGCCACCCTGTCATGAGGCATAGAGCGACCGAGTAGATTGATCGCATTGATAGCTTCCTCTGGAGTGCGATATTCACGAGTAGCAACCGCCTCCAGAGCCTCTTGAAGATTACGGGTAGGTAGAGCTTTCGTGAGTTCCCGACGAAGAGTTGCATGATCAGCATTGCGTTGGTGACGTGCAGTCTTGGCCTCCGCGGTTTCATCAGCAGGAGCATTGGCAGAGAGTTCATCATCAGATACATCATCCGGGTAACGATAATTAGCACGATGCCCATGCGGAGTAGTTGCATCAACGACGAACACTTCTCGATGCGATGAATAAGTACCCGTACTCTGAATGAGCTCAGTATCGGTGTCATAGTCAACAAGCTTGACGCCTTCCTGGAAAGGTAAGTTGTCGAGACAGGCGATAAAGCGCTCCTGATCACCCAAGGTGAGATCAGCAGGCACATGCTCAGGCCAGTAGACGAATCTACCCTCAGGTGTCGATGTGATCACCAGTCCTTGAGCAGGGCCAGACAGTTGTTGTACTTCATCAGAATCCGAACCGTAGTCGAACTCAGATGAGTCCAAAGAGTAGTCGAAGTTGCTGTCCGAATCCGAAGAGTACTCGAGCATGATCTTCGGGCCAGGGTACATGAGGCACTTCAATGCGGCTTGGTAAGCAGCACTGACATGACGATGACCGAAGAGAGGTGGTGCTGGAATGTTATCCAAGCCGAGCGCAAGCTGTGAAGCTGAAGAAAGCAACTCAGGCTGGATAGGAGGCGAAGTCGAGTTGTACTCGGACTCCGACTCGAGTTCTCTGAGCGGGTCAGAGATCGAAATTTTGCTGAAATTTTCGACGAGTTTCTCCATCGAAGCTTGCGTAAGCGTTGAGGACTTGAGCTTTGACTCTGGAGTTGGCGCTAAGAAATGCAGGAACGATCCGGCGCCATCAGCAACGCAAACCCAAGAGCCGAAAACGAAGGTGTCGCCTTGCTGGAAAGCGACGGTCGGCTTGATGATGACGAGAGCCATCGAGTTCGCCAGTGGATCAACGGCGAGATCCCCTACCTGGCGCGCCAGCTGTCAGTGTTTTAGACACCGAGCCTACGACGGGGTACCCGAAGTAGTAGATTGTGCGGTGGGGCTCGCCGAGATCAGGAACACGATGGTGAGACACGGGGCACACAATTAGACAGGTTCGGGCTGCAATGTGCGTAATACCCTACGTCCTGTATGCTGCGTGGCTCTGTATTGATTGCGTATGTTTTGAGAGGGGTCCCTGCCTCGCCTTATATGCCACGGGAGGCAGGGTTACAAGTCGGATTGGTACAAGGGTACTATTCGAGTAGGACCCGGAGTAGCCTATACAAGGTATGGAAAGCTATCCTAGTCTTAGTACAAGTCCTTGTCCGCCTTGTCTTGCCTTGTGGTCCATGGTACCAGCACCGTGGCCCACTAGTCGAGTAGTCCAGGTGTACAGGAACTCATCTCCCGAGTATGACCCACAATTTGTTGGTCGTGGCTCTGTATTGATTGCGTATGTTTTGAGAGGGGTCCCTGCCTCGCCTTATATGCCACGGGAGGCAGGGTTACAAGTCGGATTGGTACAAGGGTACTATTCGAGTAGGACCCGGAGTAGCCTATACAAGGTATGGAAAGCTATCCTAGTCTTAGTACAAGTCCTTGTCCGCCTTGTCTTGCCTTGTGGTCCACGGTACCAGTACCGTGGCCCACTAGTCGAGTAGTCCAGGTGTACAGGAACTCATCTCCCAGGTATGGCCCACAATGTGTTGGTGGGTCAAGGGATGCCCGGTCGACAATCATGGCAAGCATCAATTACAAAAAAGTCGGTTGGAATAATTTTACCCGAGATAGCAACATCTAAATCTCTAAGCACACCCAAAGGTTTTGTTGTTCTACCATCTCCCATGATCAATTTTATTTGTGTTGGAGCTAGATTTAAAATCTTACTAAAAAGCTCATAATAAATCTTGGAAGACATGACACTTACATGGGCTCCGATGTCACATAACGCTTTGCAAATTTTCTCCCCATTAATGGTGCAACTTATGTGAGGTGTTGGTAGAGAAGTACCTTCGACATGATCGGCTCTTATCGCGTACACCTCGGCTAGGTGTGCATATGGCGAGGCATCCGGCTTCACTCCCATAATCTTCTTTACTTCGGCAATGTGATCCGGATCTACCTCTTCTTCCTCATTGAAAAGTCTCTGAATAATTTCTCCGGCCGATTCTTTGTCTAGCTCGTACTCCGAGTGTCTCTCCTTTGGAAAGTTCAATTCTATGGCTCTCGCGGATTCTTTTTGGTTCGGGTATGGTCTCCTCTTGTTGTATATTTCTTCGAAGTCAATCGGGATCCAATCCATTTGTTCGAACTCCTTTAGCGGTTTTGCATTCGCTAAACTTCTTCCTTTTTCCTCATCTAGCTTGCAAATTTTGTTGCCTTGGATTGGTCTTCCTCCATTGTGGGTTTCTCCTTCAATCTTTTCTTGTTTTGCTTCTTCTTTATTCACTTCCATGGCTTCTTTTCTAGAAATTCCAGCAAGTACCTCCACACGTGTTTCTTGCTTAACGCTTCCCGGAATATGTTCTCCCCAATCTCTTTGCTCGGCCACCCCTTTGCTTATTTTTTCTAGTAGTTTGGTGGCTTTCGTGAGTGTTTTTTCCATGATATTTCCACCTGCACACATTTGAACATACCGCATGCATTCGGGGGTTAGAGAAAAATAGAAAGTATGCAAGAGTACATCACCGGAGAACCCAATCCTTGGTCCTTGGTTGATTAATTCATTGAATCTATCCCAAGCTTGATCTATTCCTTCCTCTTTTCCTTGCGCAAAATTTATCACTTGCCTCCTCACATTTTGAACTTTGCTTATCGGAAAGAATCTTTGAAAAAATTTCTTCACCAATCAAGTCCAATTTCCTTCCACCTTGAAGGATGCAAATGAGTGCCATCTTTTCACTTCATCCGCAAGTGAAGGACCGAAACGGGCGACCAGAGAGGGGGGGAGTGAATGGAAACCGATAAAAATTCTTCCCTTTGGTCGAATTCGGCCTATACCCCGATTGCCACTCCACGAATCCGTGCACACAAGCTAAGCTCCAAACAAGGCACACACAAGCTAAGAAGATCAACCAAGAAGCCTAGAAGCAAAGAGCGGAAGCACCGGACAAGAATCAAAGCACTTGGTCAATTCTGAAAACGACCAGTGCGGACCGTCCGGATGGTACGGGCGGACCGTCCGCGTGTGTACGGCAGACTGTCCGGCCCTACCTCGCGGACCGTCCCAAACAAGCAACTGAATCACCAGAGACGAACCCCGAAATTTGGACTGTCCGGCTGTGCCTTGCAGACCGTCCGCCAGTGTCGCGGACTGTCCGTCCAACTCGCTGGAAACCCCAGACAATACCCCAGACAAACCTTCACCACGCGGACCGTCCGTGAGCTACACACGGACTGTTCGCAAACCGCGTGCAACGAAACCCTGGGCCTGAAACGAATCGAAACAAAGATGCGCAAGAACACGAAGAACACGCGACGAACAGCAGCACGCGCGGACTGTCCGCGGCAGTCGTGCGGACTGTCCGCGACACGCGGACAGAACAGAAAACGCCCGACCCCGCGAGGTCAACTCCAAGAACTCATCACCGGATCTCCCAAACGGTAGAAGCTCTTGAGACAAGATTTTGGGAAGATGATATGCGTCACGCATGGATGCTATGCCCCAAAAATCTTGACTCCTAACTCCCTAAATCACCGGGAATCACGGATCTCACAAGCACCACCATGAACATGAACTTTGGCCAAAAACTCACGAATCGAAGGCTCTACACAGCGTTTGAGGGGTCAAGATCATACACAAACATGCACAAGGCAACTACCCATGATCCCCTCAAAGAAATCCATGAAGATACGCCTCCAAACTCACGAATCGAGCGAAGAACGAACACCCCCAAAAATAGCCCTGAAAATGACACGAAAATCACAAAGGACTAGGAGATCACCGGGATGCCGAATGCTTCCATACATCCAGATGTCAGAGTCTGTACAAGAGTCTAGCCTAAGGAATCCAGAGGAAAACGAAGCAGTCCAGAAAAATCTACCAGGGGAGAAAGCCCTAGAGTCCAAGAGAGAGAGATGCCATCCACCTCTCCGCTATTTATACGAAGTCCATCGGAGGGAGGTAAATGATCACGCTACCCCTACTGCTTAAATGAAGATACAACCCCTCAGGGGTATTCTGGTCAAGTCTTCATCGGACGGACACGCTTCCACTGCGGCTTCGCTTCACCTCGACACAAACCCCACGATCACGCCACGTGCCCTCCGCCTCGAAGCTTCCCGAAGCTCCCGGATCACCATCTCCGTCGCCTCGGGCCTCCGGGCTTGGTTTTGAGGCCCAAACCAAGAAACCGTCCACCGATGGTTTTGTGGGCAAACCACCAAACCCCGCGTGCAATCTTCGGGCTTCAACCGCTACCTTGCACCGGCCCATGTTCACGACTTCAGCCCGCCAGTCTTGCACCGCACGGCTCGCACTCGACCCCATCGGCCACCGGGTCCATCGATCCAAGCCTACTTACCACTCCATCACCCGGAGGCCGCCACGGCTAAGGCCTTTCGCGCTTGTTCTTCACCTGCACCGACACGAGTCAAGCCACAACCTGTACCTGCACACTTAGCCAAGCATCAGTCCACACAATGTTGTCAATCACTCATCACTAAGGAGCGACCCTCCACTGGTCTTCGGACACACCTGGTCCTCAATCTCCCCCTTGATGAGTGCATTGACAACACCCATAGAAATCACATAGAGAAAAAGAAAAGAAAACAACCACGAACACAAACCTCCCAAGTAAGTGATCCAAAGCCAAAGAACAAGCGGAAACTCGATCACTCGCCAATCCAAGTCTCGGCCCCCTAAGACAAGGGCAACGGCTCGACATAGCCGAGACAAAACAAAGCTCTCAAAGAGCACATCACAACGCACAAAACTCAGGAAAATCAAAGGAGCTCCCCCTGCACATATGCAAACTCCCCCTGAGCAAATGCAACCTCTTCTTCTAAATTTTTCTCCTCACAAGCCACATCTCACAAATGCATACCAATTTTTTCACAAAAACTTCCAATGCATGAAAATTCTCCCCCTTGTTGACAATGCATGAATCAAGGTATATGAAACTCTTCCCCTTGTTTTCATGAAAAATGCATGTCAAAGCATATAAACAATCTACCAAGCTTCTCAAATATACAAAAAGCACAACAAAATGCTACAAATGAGACATAGAGCAAGCAAAGTAGACATGGTGTATCTAGCACATTGCCATCAAGAAGGTAGAGACATATAAGCATGTGACATGGCTAAAAGCAATTTTAAGCAATTTTCACAAAGAAATAGTCATCTCATGAGCAAGACTCTCTCTATACCAATTTGAACATAAAAGCACTAGATCATCCAAAGTTTATACAAGATCACAAATTCTCATCACAAGATCATTATAAACACCCACAAGCTACTCAAGTCATGTTAAAGCCACCGAGCTATGTGTCTACTTCTTAAAATGAGACTTCTCATGGTAGACAAGCATGCTACGGTTTAGCACCCAAGATGTGAATATCAAACCATAAAAACATGATTAGGAGCTCATTTTTCAAGCATAAGGCAATTCATACACCAATTTCATTTTCAAGTTTAAACATGGTACATGAAGTGCCTTTGCGGCAAAAAGAAGCTTATGCTCCTCCCCAAGCAAGCAAAAGGGCTAAACATTTACAATGACAAAAAGGTCTTTGACCCCAAGCAAAGAGAACATGATTCTCAAGCACAAACTAAACATGATATAGGCATTTAAGCACAAATTGAGCATAGACAACCATCTACTCATGAGAGACACAATTTTAGCATTTTCATCAAAAGAAAGCTATCTCAACACAAATATATGGCAAAACCATCCAGAGCATAGCATTCACATCCACAATTTACCAAACATGCATATATCTCACAAATAGCACATCGGTGATCAATATATATAAGAGAAGCTTTTCCTAGCACAAGTGATCTAAAGATGGCTATCCTACCATGTTTTGTACAGAAAGTAAAATGCATGGATGAAATGCAACAAAGTGAACATATGACACATATATACATGAGAAGCTCCAAGACCCAGCTAGAAAGGAAAGCACACCCCAAGCTCACCCCGCAAGCGAGTGAAAGTGGCTTGGTCAAGCGGTTTGGTGAAAATGTCGGCTAACTGGTCTTGGGTAGGGACATAGGACAGAGATATGTTTCCCTTCTCAACATTGTCCCTCAGGAAGTGGTACCTCACTTCTATGTGTTTTGTTTTGGAGTGGAGGACAGGATTTTTGGCTATGCTTATGGCACTGGTGCTGTCACAGAAAAGTGGAACCTGGGAGCACTCCTCTCCAAAATCACTCATGGTATATGTCATCCAAAGCAGCTGGGAACAACAACTAGCAGCAGCTACATACTCAGCTTCAGGGGTGGATTGGGCTACACTTGATTGCTTGCGAGACGACCAAGAGACCAAAGAAGAACCAAGGAACTGACAACACCCGGAAGTGGACTTGTGATCCAATCGACACCCAGCAAAATCCGCATCAGAAAAGCCATGAAGCCTGAGTGTCGAGGAGGCAGAGTACCACAGACCAAACTCAGGAGTGTAGTTCAAGTACCTGAAAATCCGCTTGACGGCCTGCCGATGTGAAGTCCTCGGTGAAGCCTGAAAACGAGCGCACAGACACACACTGAACTGTACGTCCGGCCTCGTCGCCGTCAAGTAGAGGAGAGAGCCGATCATGCTCCGGTACTCCTTCTGGTCCACGGGTTCGCCGTCCGCGTCCAAAGCCGTAGTCGTACTCATCGGTGTAGTCAGCGGCTTGGAGTCGTTCATGCCAAACTTCTTCACCATGTCCCTGGTGTACTTCGCCCGATGTACAAAGGTCCCGTCCTTGCACTGCTTGATCTGGAGACCCAAGAAAAACTGCAGCTCGCCCATCATGGACATCTCAAATTCCCTACTCATGTCATCTCCAAATCTGGCAACAAGATCATGAGAAGAGCCACCAAAGATTATGTCATTCACGTATATCTGAACAATCAAAAGGTCATTCCCATGCTTGAGGACGAACAGGGCCTTATCAACTGTGCCCATCACAAACCCCTTACTCAGCAAAAAGCCTCTCAACCTGCCATACCAAGCTCTAGGTGTCTGTTTAAACCCATAGAGCGCTCTCTGGAGTTTGTATACACGGTGTGTGATGAGGACGTGGGTTCCCGATCTTCCGTCAGGTGGAGATAGCTATCGATTTGGTGGAGATGTCACACAAACGATCCGGCTTCCAATCAACACGACTAGAACCCCGCAATCGCAGCACCACTTCTCCTCTGGTTATCAACCATGCACTGCACGATTGACCTCGCCACGAGGGCTAATCCTTGCCTGAGAATCGAAAGACACAAGCAAGAACAAGAAAGAAACACAATCTGGAAAATTGCAGATGAATGATTAAGCTCACAAGTTGGGGTCTCACAAACCGATCGAGCGGCGAACTGTTCTTGACAGAATGACTTAAGCAAAACCCGAGTTTCTAAGATGACGGCTACTGAATATATGAGAAAGGGGGCGTCCTAGGGTTGGGGGCGACCTAGGAGGGGGCGCCCTCAACTTGGGCCTAAAGCCCAACAAAACCGGCGACGCAGCACTTTGGCAGATTCTGGACGTCAACTTGTTTCGACGATTCCCGTTGACTCAGGATGAATTTTGGCATGAGACCAGTGCCATTGGAAGCTCTATGAAATTCCGGTTCCAACCATATATAGAACGTCCAAAACCGACTTCGTATGCGATCTGGGCATCGTTTTTATTGCACGCTGCTCCTGGACTCCGAACTGGACTCGAACTTGAATTGATTTGGGTCTCCACCTTGGGGACTCGAACCGGATTAGCCTTGAACCTCTTCGTTGACTTGGACACCCTCTTTGGACTCCTTCTTCTCCATGCCATGCTCCCATCATGGCCGTATGCATGGGTGCCATGTCCTCATCATCCTCCCCTTCTTGACGAAAAGCCGTCCTCGGCGCCAATTGTTCGCTCAACTGGTCCTGCCAAGCACAAAGGAGAACGGGGTTGCGAAAACAAATGGAATTGAAATATTTGTGAGGGGGAATGTGACCATGTTTCCAGTTGTGTATCATGTCATGTCGCATAAAAGTGTCAGCAACTCTGGAGACTTCGTTATTGAAAGACACAAATTGTTTATCAGTGCTATGCTGCAAAAGATTAGTACCAACAAAAAGTATATGCTCCCCTTCTTTAGATTCAATTTGTTTATCCAAAACAGAGTTAGAGGAATATGGCATGACATTATTATTTTTATTACAGCCCTCTAATCGATGACAATCTTGCACAACAAAAGAAGAATTCAGATTTGGACAAATGTAAACCCGATGTACCATATATTGTCCCTTGGAGTTATATTTGCCAATAACATGATATGAATGTCTAGACAACCATGGCAAATTAGCATATGCAAAAATTCTCTCTTCTAAAAAATCTAGATTACACAAATCATCAAATTCAATGTAACCCAAAGTATGTAAAGAAGACAACAATTTTTGCTCATCATGTGCACTAGCAATAGGAATAACATGTTTATTTTCAGCAGAAGTGTTTGGTTCCAAAACATGTAAAACTGAAGTATTTTCAAACAATTCATCTTTATCACAAGAAATATCAAGCAAATCATCATGTGACATAGATAAATCTAGAGAGGGTTCCACTAACAATTGCTCTTGGATAGCATGGTGTGTGGAAAAATTCAGCATATTATGACAATTCTCACCTTCTGTGAGTATAGCACCATGCTCATTACCTGTCTTCTTAGCAGAAGTATTAGTTGCATTGTGAAGTGATGGTTCTGAATTTTCACATGAGGATGTGAGCTCCTCATTTTCTTCCATGTCATCCTTGCCCTCTTGCTTTTGTTTAGAATCCTGCAAAAGGTGAGGTGGAGCAAGAGATACAACAATGGACTGATCCTCTAAATTATTCACCTCATCATATGAATTTAATGTAGAAGGTGGATGAACAAAAGTTTCTCTCATAAGAATTTTCATATCATTCCAAGTTTGAGGTTTATCAGAATTATTTAAAGACTCCCACCAAGTTAAAGCTGAGTGTCGCAAAACACTAGCTGCATTTTTTACCTTCCTCCTTGGACACATAAAACGAGTAGCAAAAATTTCTTCGATGGCAATTTCCCACTCCATGTATGCATCAGCACCCACACCATTGTATGTTGGTGGATATGAAGAACCTGTCATGGCCAGAAGACAGAAAAAAAACAACACAAACGGTGAAGGTTATCCCTAATAATCTCACTACACGCTCCTCTCAGGTGGAACACAGGAACACACTCTATCGTGTCTTACCAAGCTCTTACAAGTGTCTGACGAAATACAAAGCAAATGATGGTACAATCGGAGGCTGGTTCGTGATACTTACCAATAGGGAAGTGAAACCGCGATTGCAAGGTCAAAGCTGTATTGATCAGAAGAAAATATGTGGAGCTTGGGAGGCCAAAATATAATATGAAGGAGTAGCAAATATCGAGTGCAGATTAGTGAAGTTCAATAAGTGTCCAAAGCACAAGTCACAATTGCTGGCTAAGACGGGTCCTATCGTAGCACAACAAGGTAAAAATAACAAGGAACGATGGACAAAACTCAAAGAACTTAGCAGAATGGCAGTTCTGTAAATAGAGCAGTTTTTTCAGCACTAGTAGAAATAAAAAACGGGCGCTTCCAAAGGGGTACCAGCAAACGAGTTGATCTTTGGCCAAATTTTTTACCACTGAACTAAGATCAACAAAGATGGAAGCACAAGAAAAATCACCTGAAACAAAGGTGTATTGCGGCCTAGGGAAATTCTGGAACTTTTTCAGAAATCCCTCGAAACGAGTAAATGATTTTTTTCTTTTTCTTCCTGATTTTTTTTGATTTTTTTGAGAACGGCGAAACCGACAAAGTTGGTCAATCGTATGTGCAACTTTTCGTTGCCAAGCTCCTGTAAAAATTTGAGCCAAAATGGAGCACCGAGCGAAAAGTTATGCCTGTTTTATGGAAGGTCACTCAACCTATGTTTTCCAAAAGGCACAAATCGGCAGGAAACGCAGCGGTGGCTATGGAACGCAGGGGCACAATCCTCCCTGGTATAAGCCGTAGGTATTGCAAGATTATGAATCAAGGAGGGGCTCAAAGGCGGTTTGCAACCTATCTATGGCTGGCGTGGCAGGAATTCACACAAGGCGGCTAGCGAGGGCAAGTCGAGTGATGTGGTGGCTCGACTTGTAATCTGGAAAAGGTGGATGGGCTAGCGGCGGAAACAAAACAGCGACGGCGCGGTTGAACTACGATGATAAACACGACCTAAACCAGCAACAAGACTCGAACACGGACACAAACTCAACAAAGCAATCTGAAAACGAAATTGCGAGGCTAAAAACTAGGGTTGTAGGACAGCGGAAATTTTTTGTAAGCTTTTTTTGTGGACTATGGGACGAAGGCGAAAACACTCAAAACTAGGGTAAGCCTGACGGTGATACCTGAGTCTCTGATTACCACTTGATGGGGACGTGGGTTCCCGATCTTCCGTCAGGTGGAGATAGCTATCGATTTGGTGGAGATGTCACACAAACGATCCGGCTTCCAATCAACACGACTAGAACCCCGCAATCGCAGCACCACTTCTCCTCTGGTTATCAACCATGCACTGCACGATTGACCTCGCCACGAGGGCTAATCCTTGCCTGAGAATCGAAAGACACAAGCAAGAACAAGAAAGAAACACAATCTGGAAAATTGCAGATGAATGATTAAGCTCACAAGTTGGGGTCTCACAAACCGATCGAGCGGCGAACTGTTCTTGACAGAATGACTTAAGCAAAACCCGAGTTTCTAAGATGACGGCTACTGAATATATGAGAAAGGGGGCGTCCTAGGGTTGGGGGCGACCTAGGAGGGGGCGCCCTCAACTTGGGCCTAAAGCCCAACAAAACCGGCGACGCAGCACTTTGGCAGATTCTGGACGTCAACTTGTTTCGACGATTCCCGTTGACTCAGGATGAATTTTGGCATGAGACCAGTGCCATTGGAAGCTCTATGAAATTCTGGTTCCAACCATATATAGAACGTCCAAAACCGACTTCGTATGCGATCTGGGCATCGTTTTTATTGCACGCTGCTCCTGGACTCCGAACTGGACTCGAACTTGAATTGATTTGGGTCTCCACCTTGGGGACTCGAACCGGATTAGCCTTGAACCTCTTCGTTGACTTGGACACCCTCTTTGGACTCCTTCTTCTCCATGCCATGCTCCCATCATGGCCGTATGCATGGGTGCCATGTCCTCATCAGTGTGGGTATTTTTCACTCTCAAACCCCGAGGGTTGCCTCACATACACTCCTTCCTCTATCACCCCATTCAAGAAAGCACTCTTGACATCTATTTGGTACAACTTGAACCCTTTAGCCACAGCAAAGGCTAGAAGGATCCTAATTGCCTCCAAACGGGCCACAGGAGCAAATGTCTCCTCATAGTCTATCCCCTCCTTCTGGTTGAACCCTTGCGCCACCAAACTCGACTTGTTTCTCACAACCATCCCATTCTCACCCTCTTTGTTCTTCCACACCCACTTGGTTCCTATGGGACGGCAATTTGGCGGTGGATCGACTAACACCCAGACTTGGTTTCTCTCAAAGTTTTCCAACTCCTCATGCATGGAATTCACCCAATTATCGTCAGACAAAGCGTGTCGAATATCTTTGGTCTCAAACGACGCAACAAAGGCTGAATGAGCGAAATGAGAAGTGTTCCTTGACCTCGACCGTGTAGTGCGTTCATGAAGTTCACCAATGATGGTCGACGGTGGGTGATCAACTTGTACTCGCCGGGGAGCCTCACGCCTGGACACAACCTCCCCCTCAGCAGCAGCCTCCACTCGAACAGCCTCAGTCGTAGTGGGTGTGGGGGATGGTCCATCCTCGATCGTCGTCGTAGTAGTGGAAGTAGCATGTACACGATCAGCCACGGGAGCACCACCATCATCATCATCCTCGTCTCCATCTCCATCCTTCTCATCCTCAAAGATCCTGGCACCAATCTCCTCGTCACCTGCACACTCAAAAGCAGAAGAGCTACATGGCTGTGTCTCGTCGAAGGTAACCTCACAAGTCTCCATGATTCGGTTAGTGTCAAGGTTGAGCACACGATATGCTCTAGAATGAATCGCATAACCAAGGAAAATCCCATCCAAACAACGAGACTCAAACTTATCCAACTTGCCCTTCTTCGGAATGAAACACTTGCTGCCAAAAGCTCTAAAATGACTCACCTTGGGTTGTCGGCCATGCATCAGCTCATAAGAGGTCTTCTTCTTGAAAGCATGAAGGAAGATGCGATTTGAGACATAGCAAGCGGTATTGACCGCCTCGGCCCAGAAACGCCTAGGGGTCCTATGCTCATCAAGCATCGTCCTGGCCATCTCACAAAGGGTCCGGTTCTTCCTCTCCACAATGCCATTCTGGCAAGCGACATATGGAGAAGAGTACTGATGATCAAGACCAAGATCACTGCAAAAGGCATCAAAATGAGAGTTCTTAAACTCCGTGCCATTGTCACTGCGTATAGCTCGAATGGCATCTCCATGTCTCTCATTCTTCAACCTCAAGATCAAGTCCTGAACAAAGCCAAATGTCTCACTCTTATCCTCCAAAAAGAAAACCCAAGAGTACCTCGAAAAATCATCAACAACCACAAGAACATACCACTTCCACCAGCAGAGCGAACACGAGCTGGCCCAACCAAATCCATGTGCAACAGCTCACAAGGTCACTCGGTCATGACAGAAGTCAGAGGGGCATGAGAAGCGGCAACCATCTTTCCATGCCGACAAGAAGCACAAACCAAATCCTTCTCGAATTTCAACTTAGGCAATCCTCGGACAAGATCAAGACCACTCAAGCGGGAAAGCAACTCAAAGCTCAAGTGTCCCAACCTCCTATGCCATTTCCAAAGCTTGGCCGAAACGCCAGCAACAAAGCATCGAGGAGGACCAACAGACTGGGAAAAGTCGGCACGAAAGATTTGACCCTCGGGGACGATCGTACAGACAAGATCGCCTCGAGAATCAAGCACACGAGAAGCTCCCGACTTAAAACGAACCTCAAAATCTTCGTCAAGTAATTGAGATACTGACAACAGGTTAAAACCAAGTGACTTGACCAGGGCCACGCTTCTTAAGGTCACCTTGCTACTCACCTTCACCATACCTTCAGCAAGCACTCGTCCTCGCCCATTGTCCCCGAAAGTGATGTACTCCCTCGTACTCACTGGGGTGAGGCTGGAGAACCACCCACGATCTCCGGTCATGTGTCTTGAGCAGCCGGAGTCGATCAACCAAAAGTTCTCCAAGCCTCCCACCTGCAATCAAAAACGAGAATGAGAATGAGCAAGCGACTCAACACTGGGGTTAGTACCAAAAGAGTCAAACCAGTGCTAAGCCATTTGCTCAAAAGAAGGGTTAGCAAAATCCATCCTCCCAAAACCTCTAGGCGGAGCCCTCTCACGCCTACCACCAAAGGACCTGTCACGTCTTACAAGAGGAGTACGCGCACCACGAGGGGGAAAACGTGGCCCGTAATCCATCTGAGACCCAAAGCTCCGATCGTGCCTCCCAAACTCGTAACAGTCACGAGAAGGAGCACGTCGAGCCAACTCACCACGCCCAAACCCAACAAGCCTATCTCTCTGAGGGAACACACCTCCACCTCCACGAGTGGGAACTGTCCTCACAAACACATCACCCCTAGGTAGAGGCCCTCTACGAGGCTCAGGCACACCACGAGCATGGTGGTACCTGTCCTTGTTTGCCATCTCCCTAGCAAACCTCTCATCCCTCTTCCTCCGAAAACAGAATTCATCCTTATGACCATCCCTCCCACAATACTCACAATGGAAGCGGATCGGCCCTGGCTTAGGCTGTGGCTTCTCTACAAGCTTCTATCCAGCTTTCTCTCCTGTCTTCCCATCAAAGACACTCCCCTGGGTGCTCACAAACTTGATGGGTTTCTAGTAGTTCTCAGTTTTGTGGGGGAACACTGGAGGATCTGGGGTTGTGTCAAGCTTGTTTCTGAGATGGTTTGGCTTGGGTGCAAATTTGTTCATGGGTGTGGTGTGTGGTGGAATGGGGATCTCTCCGGCTTTCTCTTCTCCCTCACCACTCTTCTCACCACACTTGTCAGCCCCCAACGCCTGACCATCAAAGCTCTTGAACTGAGCCAACATCAAACTCAATTGTGGCTCATGCCCAGACAACCACCCCATCATTTTTCTCAATTCATCATTTTCATCCTGCAGACGATCAACATAGTTTTCAAGTTCCATGTTTTTCAAAGCATGCATTTCACAGGTTGAACATGATGTAGGAAGAGGAGCTTTCAATGCCGCCTCAAGAGAAACAATTCTAGTGTGAGATTCATCTAGCCTAGCATGCAAGATAGGACATGAGGTACAAGCACCTAGTAAAGCTGGCCTAGATTTCAGTTCATCACACTCCACCCTAACCATATCTAGTTCCTCAAGGACAGAGGCATGTTTCTCCTTGAGGGCAGTCAAATCAGCAAGAAACACTGAGCAATCACCACAATCAATCTCATCCGACACCACAGGAGCAGACTTCAAAGCAACAATCTCATTCCTAGCATTCACAAGCAAGGATTCAAGCTCGGCTATCTTGTCCTTAGCATCACCCAACAAAGACCTAAATTCTCTCTTCTCCTTGTTGGTCTTTCTAAGCACATCATCACGGTTATCAAGCAACACATTGAGCCTAGCATTCTCCTCTAGCAAGAAGTTGGGATCTTGTCGTACCACATCATCAAAGTCGGAGTTCGAATTCGAGCTGTGCTTCCCACCCTTCTTGGAGTGCGCCATGCCGCAAAAGCCTCCTTGCGCGACGAAGCTTAGGCCGGTGAAGTTCTTGCCCGTGTGCCGCTTGTCCTTGCGTTTCTCTTGCTCTTCATCACTGCTCGAGTCCGAAGAAGCATCACTTGATGTCGAGTCGATGTCGCTCGCTCCGGCCACCATTGCTCGAGAGGTCTTCTTCTTGTATCCGCCACCCTTCTTGTGCCTTCTCTCGCCCTTGTCCTTGTGCTTGTCCTTGTAGTCGTAACGGGACCGGTGCTTGTTGTAGTCATGCTTGGGCTTGCCCTTGTAGTCGTTCTTGATCTCCATGGCTTCAGGGCATTCGTCGATGAAGTGCCCGTGCTTCCCGCACCGATAGCACAACCCCGAGCTCCGCCTTGCATTCTTGCGGTTCTCGTACATCCACCCAAACCTCTTGCTCAACAATGCGAGATCGTCCTCGCTCGGCACCTCAAAGTCCTCATCTGGCAAAGACACAAGACACGACAAAGAGAAACCACCAGGGTTAGCGTTAGACCGTGATCCCGAGACAAGAGCCAAACTATGAGGATCAGTGGGGCTCTCGCTCTTGGCTCTCAAGCCACGATCAACCTCAGAAGACCTGAGCTTGGAAAACAGCTCATCCAATGTTAGCGTATCATACACGCTCGACTCCTCAATGGCCTCGACCTTGGCTTCCCACATAGACCTATCCAGGGCATGCAAAAGCTTGATAGCTTGATCATGATCCGTGTATGGGAGCACTGTCACATTGGCCCTCATGTTGTTGACTATGCAAGTGAAGCGCTGAAACATAGCATCGGTCGACTCGCTGGGGAGATGAGTGAAGTTCTCATACTCTCTTCGGTAAGTGGAAAACAAACGGGCTTGCACTTGGGCATTGCCAACATGAGCAGTTCTCAACTTGAGCCATATCTTTCCGGCCACATTCTCTCCGTACACTCGCTCGAACTCCGAGGCACAGAGAGCACGGAACAAGTAATCAATGGCCTTGCTGTTGGTCTCAAACATGTCCCGCGATCCTAGAAGCAGAAAACTATCTGGGATGACATATTGATCATTTTGAGTGACCTCCCAGATAAGAGTTCCCTTCCCTCGCAAAAACGCGCCCATGCACCCCTCCCACATCAGGTAATTCTTGCCATCAAAGTGCGGAGGACCCGACCCCTTGCCGTAATCGCCCATCTTTAGATCTTAGACTGGTTAGAATCACGAAGATCCGTAACTGGCTCTGATACCAATTGAAGGACCGAAACGGGCGACCAGAGAGGGGGGGAGTGAATGGGAGCCGATAAAAACTCTTCCCTTTGGTCGAATTCGGCCTATACCCCGATTGCCACTGCACGAATTCGTGCACACAAGCTAAGCTCCAAACAAGGCACACACAAGCCAAGAAGATCAACCAAGAAGCCTAGAAGCAAAGAGCGGAAGCACCGGACAAGAATCAAAGCACTTGGTCAATTCTGGAAACGACCAGTGCGGACCGTCCGGATGGTACGGGCGGACCGTCCGTGTGTGTACGGCAGACTGTCCGGCCCTGCCTCGCGGACCGTCCGAAACAAGCAACCGAATCACCAGAGACGAACCCCGAAATTCATACTGTCCAGTTGTCCCTTGCGGACCGTCCGCCAGTGTCGCGGACTGTCCATGAGGGCAGCGCGGACTGTCCGTCCAACTCGCTGGAAACCCCAGACAATACCCCCGACAAACCTTCACCACGCGGACCGTCCGTGAGCTACACGCGGACTGTCCGCAAACCGCTTGAAACGAAACCCTGGGCCTGAAACGGATCGAAACAAAGATGCGCAAGAACACGAAGAACACGCGACGAACAGCAGCACGCGCGAACTATCCGCGGTAGTCGTGCGGACTGTCCGCGACACGCGGACAGAACAGAAAACGCCCGACCCCGCGAGGTCAACTCCAAGAACTCATCACCGGATCTCCCAAACGGTAGAAGCTCTTGAGGCAAGATTTTGGGGAGATGATATGCGTCACGCAAGGATGCTATGCCCCAAAAATCTTGACTCCTAACTCCCTAAATCACCGGGAATCACGGATCTCACAAGCACCACCTTGAACATGAACTCCGGCCAAAAACTCACGAATCGAAGGCTCTACACAGCGTTTGAGGGGTCAAGATCATACACAAACATGCACAAGGCAACTACCCATGATCCCCTCAAAGAAATCCGTGAAGAAACGCCTCCAAACTCACGAATCGAGCGAAGAACGAACACCCCCAAAAATGACACGAAAATCACAAAGGACTAGGAGATCACCGGGACGCCGAATGCTTAAGGAATCCAGAGGTCAGAGTCTGTACAAGAGTCTAGCCTAAGGAATCCAGAGGAAAACGAAGTAGTCCAGAAAAATCTACCGGGGGAGAAAGCCCTAGAGTCCAAGAGAGAGAGATGCCATCCACCTCTCCGCTATTTATACGAAGTCCATCGGAGGGAGGTAAATGACCACACTACCCCTACTGCTTAAATGAAGATACAACCCCTCAGGGGCATTCTGGTCAAGTCTTCATCGGACGGACACGCTTCCACCGCGGCTTCGCTTCACCTCGACGCAAACCCCGTGATCACGCCACGTGCCCTCCGCCTCGAAGCTTCCCGAAGCTCTCGGGTCACCGTCTCCGTCGCCTCGGGCCTCCGGGCTTGCTTTTGCGGCCCAAACCAAGAAACCGTCCACCGATTGTTTTGTGGGCAAACCACCAAACCCTGCGTGCAAGCTTCGGGCTTCAACCGCTACCTTGCACCGGCCCATGTTCACGACTTCAGCCCGCCAGTCTTGCATCGCACGGCTCGCACTCGACCCCATCGGCCACCGGGTCCATCGATCCAAGCCTACTTGCCACTCCATCACCCGGAGGCCGCCACGGCTAAGGCCTTTTGCGCTTGTTCTTCACCTGCACTGACACGAGTCAAGTCGCAACTTGTACCTGCACACTTAGCCAAGCATCAGTCCACACAATGTTGTCAATCACTCATCACTAAGGAGCGACCCTCCACTGGTCTTCGGACACACCTGGTCCTCAGCAAGTGAGTATGGAAAAAGATTCCATTTGTACCAATCGGCCGGAACTCCTTCTTGGTGTACCATGTTGCATAGCCTCGTGAAACGCTCAATGTGCCTATATGGATTGTCCGTCTCCGCCCCTCTAAATGGGTTTGATGCTGCCGTCTTGATCATTCGAGGCTTGATCTTGTGCTCGATAGCCTTGGGTATCGAATCTGATTTTTGCACTTTAATATCCTCCAATCGCGGGATAGCATACTCCATTAGTGTTTTTTCTTCTTCCTCCATGGCGTGATTGACAAGAGCCATCTAGACAACAAAAACAAAGGTTTTCTAGACGAAAAGTTAGTGTTAGTGATCAACAAAATTAATACCAAGTTAAACGTAGCAAACTAGCTTGTTCCCCGGCAACGGCGTCAGAAAAGCTTGTTGACGGTAGATAACGCGCCAAATTACGATTCGCAAGCGCACGGGTCGGTTGTAGCTTTTCCCTTAGAGTATCCCCCAAGGTTTATCAATCCGTGGAACAAGTGGATTGCTATGCTCAACTAAGCAATAAACTTGTTGATAGAAAGCTCTTTATCAAGTGATGATGTATATATAAGAACTAATCTACTCTAGATTAAAGAGGTTAACAAAGAGAGTAAAGGTATGGAGAGTTCAAGAATCTAGAAAGCTTGCCCAAGGGGTCTAGGATCACCTAGAGATGTAACCACCTAACAAGAACGAACCGATCTAAACTATCAAAGGTAAAGGTGCACCGAGTCTGACCCTTTCCCTCTCGCGTACTAGTCACTACACGAGGGTAATCCGTGGTCGAACGATGGGTACACAAGACGTTGATGTGATCTAGGTATGCAAAACTAAGGGATGTGAACCAAGTTCGATATGCTTTATTTCCCGCGTACATGTCACTACACGACGGTAATCAAATAAGGAACAAAAGGAACACGATATGTGAAGCTACGAGCGATGCATACCCAAAGCAAGCCAGTCGGCAATTAAGATTGAAGCACCATCAACATGAATATGATAGCAAAAAGATCCAAAACATAGGTTCGGTGATTACAACTCAAGCTCTCCCTTCAACCCCAAGGACAAACAAGGATTTTACCCCAAAATGTTACACATTGTAGCGCGAGACATGGTGTAGAATCCTCCAAAGTAGATGAAGATCGACCGGGAAGATGCTCTCCGCCTTGCTTTCTCCCTTGAAGATCCAATCTCCTCCTTGCTCTTGATCTTGTGGCGGCACCGGAGGGACTTTGCTAGGGTTTTCGAGCGTCCTCCTCGCTCCTCTATGTGGCTCTCTCTCTCGGTTGAATCTCTGAAACTTGGATGCCTTGATGTGGTCGACCTCAGGGGCTTTTTTCAGTATTTTTGGCGAATAGCGGCGGAGGCATAGACTTAGGGTTCGATGAACATCACGCACGAGAAAGGGGAGGCCAAACCGCCACAAAAAGGCCCTTGGCCGGTCGGCATGGGCCGGCTGGCCCAGGCCTATTTTGGCCCGGTTCGGCTTCGTCTTTCGCGAGCGAGCTTCTCTTGCAATTTTGACCTTTTTCCCTTTAGGATGTATGGCATTTTGGTGTCTTTATCCTTGTGAATAGATAGGGGGTGTTGTCGTATGAACTCCGGTCTTCTCGTCTTGGTCCTCGGGAATATCTTGTGTTGCATCTTGGTCCTTACCACCTTTGGAAGTAAGTTCATCTTGTATTCGCACACGAACAGAGCTCCTTGATCCTCTTGCTTAACACCTTCCGAACTTGACGCGAACTTATCCATTAAGCTTGTTATTTCCTGCATAAACATACAACTCCAAAAACACATGCTCGTGTCGAACTTGTCACATCATTAGTATGCCTAGTGACGAGTTAGTTCCAAATCAAAGCCGAAACTAAAGTGTAACAAGTTCCTTAGGGGTGCCATATTTGACCGCCAACAACTGTACTGGACCTCTCAGGATTGCTTCCTCAGGCAAATGGACAGCCAAGTGGACCATAATGTCAAAGAAGGTAGGAGGGAAAATTTTCTCAAGCTTGCACAGAATTATTGAGATATCTATTTTCAGTTTTTGCAACACATCCAACTTCAGAGTTTTGCAACATAGTTGCCGAAAGAAGTTTCCTAATTCTGCAATAGTTGTGTATATCTCTTTATCCACTAAATCGCGAAGACAAGCCGGCAAAACCCTTTGGAGTAGGATATGACAATCATGAGTTTTCAGTCTTTGTAGTTTGCATCCATCTGCAGCAATACACCTTGATAAGTTTGAAGCATATCCATCTGGGAACTTCACCGAACTTATAAAATCACAAAACAACTTCTGTTTCTTTTTGTCCAGTACATACGAAGCTTCTGGCATTTTGCATGACTTACCATCCTCAGTTGCCACCATGTGTAGGTTTGATCTAACGCCCATCTCTTCCAAATTAACCCTAGCATTGATGGTGTCCTTTGTCTTCCCAGTAATTTTAAGAAACGTTCCAATAAGGTTTTCGCATATGTTTTTCTCAATGTGCATCACATCAAGGTTATGTGGCAGCTTTAGAGATGACCAATACGACAAGTCCCACAAACCAACCCTTCGGCTCCAGCACTGTCCGGATTCTCACTTCCTTTTCTTACCTTGAGGTAGAGGGTGCTTTCCTGGTCTAACGTCTTTAACCTTCTCCTGTTGCTGCATCAGCTCCTCATGGGTAAACTGCCCTGGCTTTTCTCAGTTTTCAATAGTATCATCAAAATCTGCTCTCTTTTAGAGATGGCAATGGGCACAAACCCGCTGGGTTTTGCCATCCCAAATCCATGCCCGTGAATACAAAACCAGCCCGCTAAAAAACCCATGACCCATGACGGGTTTAAATTTGTGCCCAAACCCATGGCCATCGGGTTAACGGGTACCCACGGGCGACCCGTGGGTACCAAATCAAATAACAAAATTGACAAATACATACATATATATAGACACACACACACACAATTCAACAAGAAAAAAAATCATATACATGTATATCTTCAAATTTAAAACATGTGCATGCAACATTGATGTAGATTATTGAAAGTATAGTATTAGCTATCCAATCATAACACCGTATGTTAACAAAAGCACTTCATATGAGTGACATAAAGCATAATATAGATCGTTTAACAATTATGCATATAAGAGTTGGGGTTTAGCCATTAAAATTGAGGTGTGAGCTAAGAATGTTGGTTTATTTGGTGATATATAGTCGGGTCTAAAAAACCTATGGGTTCACGGGTTTGGGTTTTATGTTCCCAAACCCATGCCCACGAACCTGTTGGGTCTCACTTTTTGCCCATTAGTAGACCCACGGGTATAAAAATCGACCCACGTCCGTGCCCTAATGGAGTAAAAACCCGTCGGGTTTCGGGTTTCGGGTTTCGGGCACCCATTGCCATCTCTACTCTCTTTCTTCTCCATGGATGATCAGTTGGAAGGAAACGACGATGCCCAGTGTAACATATCTTGTTCTTCAATCTCCTTGAGCAAGGATCCTTGTCACAACGCACACAGGCAAAATAGCCTCTCGTGACTTGCCCACACAACGTGCTCAATGCTGGATAATCATGTATGCACCAAAGAACCGCATCACGTAGTTTAAATTTTTTACCACTAACAACATCGATTGCCCTGACACCCGTCCAAAGTTCCTGCAGCTCTTCGACGAGAGGTTCCATGAAGATATCAAAATCCTTTGATGGAGAACTCGGCCCAGGGATCAATAAGGCCATCATGAAGTTTGATTCTTCCATGCATACCCATGGTGGCATGTTATACGGCACAACAAATACTGGCCACATACTATATGAGTTGTTCATGTTGCCAAATGGATTGAAACCATCGGTTGCAAGACCAAGTCTAAGGTTCCTAGCACCTTTTGCAAATTTTGGTCAAGTTTCATCGAAGTGTGTCCATGCCTCACCATCAGCTGGATGGTTAAGCTCATTCTTCACTGATTTTCACTTCGACTTGTGCCATCGTGCATCCTTTGCTATTTTTGATGAAAGAAACATCCTCTGTAGCCTGGAAATCAGCGGAAAATACCTCAATACTTTTTGAGGAATGCGCTTTTTTGTGTCTACATCATTCCATCTTGATTCTGCTTCACAACGTACTGGGCACACATCAAGTTTGACATACTTCTTCTTGCGAAACAATACACAATTATTTTTGCAAACATGGATTTTTTATAACCGAGTCCCATGGAATGTATGTACTTCATTGCCTCATCGAAAGATTTTGGAAGACACGCTTCTGGGAATCCTTTTTGTAACAACTTCATCGTCACATTGAATGCGACGTTGCTCATCCGACTATAAGACTTTATATGAAGTAACTTCACAACAAATGTAAATTGTGCATATGTAGATGTCGGTGACACCTTACGGTTCAGATGTTCCTTTACAAATTTATACATTTTCTCACTGAGCACCTCACCCTTGCCCAAGTCAGGAATCAATTCAGAAATTCCATCGTCTCTAGAGCCTTCATCCTCCTCCATACCCGATATGTATTCGTTTTCCTTTCCTGATCACCACCATCCCGTGGAGCTGCATTATCCACATCCCCCTCTGCATCCGGCAGAATTGCAATTTCCTCAACCCCATCATCCTCCAGAATTGCATTATCCTGAACATTTGCATCTTCGTCAACCATATCCTCCAAATCTTCTCCATGATGGATCCACCTAGTGTAAGTGGTTGCCATCCCACTCACAAGTAAGTGAACTCCAATTCGCTTTATAGTCCCTGTAGAGTTATTGAGGCATCGACGACACGGGCATAGTATTTCTTCATCGTCCTCAGCGTATCTTGTCCGAAGAAATGCCAAGAAATCCTGGACCTCTTTCTCATGATTGGTGGTAAAACCAGTACAACCGGTTATCCAGCGTCTATCCATCTGGAAAGTTTTTGGCGAATCCAACTCAAAATTACTGACCACGGAACGAATCGAAAAGAGAACATTCTGCGAAATGAAATTTTCTGAATTTAACACAAAATTACTTACCAGATTGACACGCCGCTGCAGCAAGTATCACCAAGGTTGCGCCCGTAGGAGTGAGCAGCCGTTGGAAGGCGCAAATCACTGCCAGAATTATCCGCTTTGGTAGCCTACTCGCCTCTCCGTTCACCTTTTTCCCCTTTCGGGGCAGCGGGCTACGGGAAAACTATTTTTGCCTACAGCGCGGGCTTTTCTCCCGCCAAACTGTGGTTGGGGCTGACATGTTCGGTGACCTAGCACGGGCGGCCGACCACGTGGCATAGGCCGCAGCTGGTGTGGTGGGGGCGGCCGGCCACGCGGTGGTAGCGGCCAGGTGACTTGGCGCAGGTGGCTCGGTGAGCTGGCGCGAGACCGCGGGAAAATATCGGATGTATGTATAAAGTTTCCCAAAAAATTCACATAACCATGAGGTGGTGTACTGGTAAACAATGTTGTGTTGTTCCAGCAGGTCTTCAGTTCGACCCCTCGTGATCGCGATTTATTTTTGCAACATTTCGATTGGGCGCTAGCGGTTAGGCTCCAGCTGTTTGAACTTACATGTGGGACCAAGGTTGGTTTATACTGCTGCTTCAACTTATATGTGGGACCAAAGTTGGTTTATGACGCTGTTGCGGAGCTTATGACATCACAAAACTAGCTTGGAACAGGGAATGCTCTGCTACAGTACCAACTGTTATTACGAAAAAAAATTTGTCACTAAATTTGCTCAGAAGTGAAATTTAATGACGAGATCAGCCAGGAACGTCATAAATCAATGACGCTAAAATGTGGTTGCATCACTAGTCAATGATTTTCTTGTAGTGTTAATGCAGGCATTTTATTTTGAAAGCCCATGAAAACCCTTCAATGGAAGTAAGAAAGTAAGTATGGTTGGAGATGAGGATCTCTAGTGTGGTATGAGTTGTGGGGTAAGTCTTGAATTGATAAATTTATAAACGCCTATGCTTTCATTGTGATCTTTGTCTCATGTTTCTTATATTAAAGATGAAGGATTGACTAACTTGTAAGGAAAGATTTGAAGAAGCACATTTCAACTCTATGGATGAATGATTTTGTGAGCAACTTGCTCGAGGATGAGCAAGATCTAAGCATGGGGGGATGTTGGCGGTCGATTTCCGTCAACCTAGAGCACTTGTTACACTATGGTTTGAGCTTTGTTTTGGAACTAACCCGCCACTAGACATACTAATGATGTAACAAGTTCGTCTTCCTATGTGCATTTTGAAGTATGTTGTGTTTGTAGGAAAACGAGAGCTTAAAGGACAGATTCGTATCTAGTTCAAAAGGCTAATCAAGGAGTTCCGTTCGTGCTCAAGTGCAAGTTGAATTCACTCCCAAAGGTGGCAAGGACCAAGGAGCTATGATGAAACATTCCCAAGGACCAAGACGAAAAGACGGACTTCATATGACAAGACCCCTAACTTGCTCGCAGGGATAATGACACCAAAAAACAACCAATGAAGGGGTAAAAAGCAAGAATGACAAGAGGAGCCGCGGGGAGAAAGGTCGGGCCAAACCGGGCCGAGGAGGGCCCAGGACGGCCGGCCTACCCCCTTCTGGCGCCGGTTCGGGCCCCCATTTCTCGAGCGTGAAGTTGATGGAACCCTCATTGCCTGCCGAAGCCGCCATTCGCTAGAGATGCCAATAAATACCTCCGAGGTCGACCACAAGAGAGAGGGGAGAGAAGCAGTGGATGAGAGCCGCCAGAGAGCCAATAAATCGCTAAGTCCAAAGCCCCAAGGAGATCACCACAAGGAGGAGGACGCCGAGGCCTTGCCGCGGTGCCGCCGGAGTTGGAGGACGGAGAGGATCAATCTTCATTAGAGGCGTCTACCACGTTCAACGGTATCATGCTTAGAATCTTGATGGAGTAGATTCATCATTTGTCCATGGAGTTGTAATGGATCTCGGTTTGTAATCACCGACTAATGTTTGGAGTTTAATCTATCGCTTCCTCGTTGATGATGCTTTAATGCTTAAGGTTGGCCGTCGTGCTTTTGGGGTTGCTCGAGCTCCCGTAGATCGCATCAACGTTTTGTGTTTATCTAGGCTTAGCTTTGATTTTACCTTCGCGTAGTGATAGTACGAGGGAAGGGAAAATGCTAAACCTAGTTCACATGTTTAGATAGATTAGATCGGTTTTATCGTGCTTGGCGGTTGCATCTTCAAGTACCCATAGACTCCATGGGCAAATGTTCTCCATAACTTGTGTATCTCACGACTCTCGTTTGACCTAGATTAGATTGGTTTTGCCTTATAGATTAGATAGTCCTTAGTCTATAGTTAATCTCTCATCCAAAGGTTTGCATCAACTAGATTAGTGCTTGGTTAAATGCTAGTACATCCCTTGCTACGTGGATTGACAAGAACCTTGGGATCTCCTGAGGTAAAAAAGGCTATAGGTGATCCGTACGCTTGCGGATCAAAACTCTTTACGAGATTCAACCATCAACATAATACCATCAGACATCTTGATTTGGGTCAAGTTTTGATACATTTGGGTCTATTCCTTTTGTGTTCCTTACCTAGTTCATATTCAAACTTAAGAGATACAATATTATATAGCCGTGATACTCTCACTCTTGATGAAGTTTATGAAGGTTTGCAAGCCAAAGAAAAGATGAAACAAATGGTATCTGGTGAAAGTTCAAAATCAGAAGCAGAAAGTTTATTTGTTCATGGTAGGATTTTGGAGAGAGGGTTGTCTAGTGGATCTAGAGGTAAGAGTTCAAATGGCTATGGGGGTCATTCACAGTCTAGAGGCAAAAGCAAAAAAAGTTCAATAATTATTACAAGAAAGCACTCATTATATATCTGAGTGTTATAAGTTGAAAAATAAAAAATGTGAAATGACACGTTTAAGCCTAAAGGTAAAAATGATGATGAAGGTAATGCTTCAGTTGCTGCTGAAGGTGGTAGTGAAGGTGATGGGCTTGTTGCTTTCGCTGGATGTGCAAAGATTGATGATGAATGGATCCAACTCCTACAATCTTGCATGGTGTGTTATCACACATTAACATAGAACCACCATCTTGCACTAACTCATAAGTGCTAAACCATTCTTTGTGAATGCATATATGAAACATGCAGGCAGAATCAAGAATCCATTCATCATCAATCTTTCCACATCAAGCGAAAGCAACAAGCACATCACCTTCACTACCACCTTCAACAGCAACTGAAGCATTACCTTCATCACATTTTTACCTTTAGGCTTAAATGTGTCATTTCACATTTCCTTATTTTTCAACTTATAACACTCAGATATATAATGCGTGGTTTTCTTGCAACAATTAATGAACTTTTTGCTTTTGCCTCTAGACTATGAACGACTCATATAGCCATTTGAACTCTTACCTCTAGATCCACTAGATGATCCTCTCTCTCCATAATCTTGCCACGAACAAATAAGCCTTTGGCTTATGATTTTGAACGTTCATGAGATACCATTTGTTTCATCTTTTCTTTGGCTTGCAAAGCTTCATAAACTTCATTATGAGTGAGAGTATCACAGCTATATAATAATGTATCTCTGAAGTTTGAATATGAACTAGGTAGGGAAAACAAAAGGATTAGACACAAATCCTCTTCCTCGTACTTTACCTCCATTGACTCGAGATCATCAACATTCTCTTTAAACTCCGAAAGATGACCCAACACCTTTCCTCCATCATGCAACTTATGAAAAAACAACTTTTGCTTAAGGTGCATCTTACTAGTGAGATCCTTTGTCATGCATAGCTGCTCCAACTTTAACAAAAGTGCAACAACCATTGTCTCCTTTAACACTTCCTGCAAAATACTATTCGACAAATGCATGTGAATTTGAGACATGGCCTTATGATCTTTTCTTTTTTCATCGTCAGACCAATCAGTGGTAACTTTCCCACTGAAATGATCTAGTGCATCATCTAGCTAGATCAGTATGCGCTAGAACCGCTCACATCTTGACTTGCCATGGAGAAAACCTTGTGTCTCGATCCAATAATGGAAGATCATACTTCAAGGATGCCATGTTGACGAAATCTGAATTGAACAGGGAACAAACTTGACTCTGATACAACTTGTTAGAAATCAACTGACGAAATAAGTACGATCACAACCACGAGAGACATGGAGTTATGCAGAAACTCCTTTGGGGGCAAGACACGAATACACAAGAACTTCACTATTCAATATATCTAAAGATCTACAAATGCTAGGGATTTACAATGAGTGATTAACTCAACCCAAGCGAATTACAAGAGGAATAGAAACACAGAAGTATTCTGCTAATTGTGTTACTCTTCACCATACAACATAATCTAGCTTATATGGACATAATAGCTATGCATGCAGCCAATCAATACGAATGGCTAAGAAGAGAACTACACATACACCCAGTGACTATGCATGTATGAATGCAACCATGAAATGCCTCACCAATTTAGGACAGACTAAGTTTGACATCCATGAAACGCCTCACCAATTTAGGACATACTAAGTTAGACATCCAATAGTTAGTGCAGTAGAAACTTGTAGGAATTCGAAGTATATTCCAAAACTAATTAAATAAAAAATTCAAAATGAATAGTGATTTGGGACAGATGGAGTACATAAGTATGTGATTTATTAAAGTACTTGGAAGTACTTGTGGTACTTTTAGGTACTTTCATTCCTTATCCTTCTTTAAAAGTAATTAAATATATTTATAATTAATTAAAAGGTGTTATATAAATTTTCACTCTTTTTGTGCTTCGTCGTACCAAATTGGTACTTGTCTTTTGATACATCATGGTACTTCCTATCCATTCGATTTCGCCGAATGGATGACTTTGTTTTTTTCCAAGCACACTAAAATTTCTTACCTTAATACAAGTGCATCAGTTATCTTGTATCAGTTAAGGATCCCTAGAATATTGCTTCCAAATCATATAAATCAAAGACTACTACGCATTTATGTCTGTAAACTTATACTAGTATGTCGCTCTCTAGTAAGTTTTAGTAGGTGAATGTACAGAAAATTACTTTTTATCGGTCCTACCAATTTTTCTTCTTTACCCTTTCCGGGAATCTCAGTTCCCCAAAATTGATCATTAAATTTGAAAAAAAACATTTAGTTCAAAATAGTTTCAGATAACTAGTCTTTTTTTGGGGCAAAATGCCAGACCACTTTAGTAAACATCCTAGGAAGCACGTCGATGAACTGTCAGCGCCTAATCAGATCAAGTAAACATCCCTAATCAAACACGCACTTTAGTGAACATCACAATAATTCAATATTTTTAGGGTGATGTATGTCCGGTAAGCAAACAAGGGTATATTAATTTCTCAACAGGCCAAATTGAGTTCTCCCAAACCACTAGCAATCTATTTCATAAAAAACTAACAATCTAATGTTGTTTTTATATTGCCGGTTCAAAATATATTTTTTCTATATTGCTAATGCTATTTTAAATGCAAATATTTATTGGAAGATGTTTTCTTGAATGATATTCTGTTGACTCCGATCCTTTTCCTTTTCCTCTGAGAACATGAGAGCAGAGCACTGTTGTGGAGCTATCGTTTGAGTGAACGGGTCACCAACTGATCAGAGCGAGCGGAGGGACCGGCTGATTCATTGAAAGGGGAAGGTGCCGACATGGCATTTCAGATTTCACTCTCTGGGCCCATGGCAATGGGTACCTCCCTCTGCCCCTTTTTGCTAGGGCACTGTGCTTGTACAGTTCTTGCTTTGGACAACCTTTTTATGTTGTTGTCAAAAAAAAAAAACCTTTTTATGTTGTTTCCTGGAAGAGTATAATGGCCATTTAACTCAATTTTGCCGGCTATCTTTTCCAAGAACAAGAGGATTTGTTAAAGTACCAGTGGTATTTGCATGTAATTTTATTTCTTATCCTTCTTAAAAAGAATTAAGTAGATTTAGAGACAATTAGAAGGCTAACAGATAGTAATTTGTCACTAATGTTACTCGATCCACCAAATTGGTACTTTCTTTGTTTCCACCGTTCGATTTTACGGGATGGACGACTCTTATTTTCTCAAAAGCTTAGCCGCCCAAAATGTAAGGGTATGATTAAACTGAATATTTTTGTCATTTCCCAGAATAAGTTTATAATGTTAGTGGATAAATAGATCGAAGGCCCAGAACATAGCGGAGTGAATTAGATATGCGTGTTTTGTTTACTTTGTATGGCTTTTTGTTGGGACTAAAAAGTTAGAAATTTTAACATGAGTCATCTATTTGATGAAATCTGATAGTGGTAGTGGATGGGTGTGTGAGTGTCATGTCTTTATCCTTATCCATCCTTACCGAAGAGTAGATTGATGCTGCTTTTCAATTATTAACGAAAACACGATCCTTCAATTCCATAGCAAGAATAGCAAGAACTAGCAGCAAGATTCTGATAAGATTGTCTGTTTCCGGTCGCTAAGGACAGTCCCAATAGAGGAAACTAACACGGTTTTCATAGCACAAGAAATCATTCCTAGAAACCATTCTTCACAATGGTAGTATCTTCTAACAATAATTATTTTCTCTTTCTCTCTTCCAATTTCACCAATGGGGAGTGTTGCATTAACTCCCAATGGTAAATTCATAGTTCCTTGTGCATTAGGTCAAGAGTAGACATGGTTTCTCCATGAGGAAACCATTTCTATGATTTGTGCTCTCTTTCCTCATTAGTTAGGTTGCCATATCACCATTTTGCTTAGTTGGCAAGCTATTTAATAGAGGTAGAAACTACTATTAATACTTCATTGAGAGTGCCCTAAGCTAACCACAACCTTTTCTCTTTTGTTTATGCATTTTCTTCACTACTAAAATATTTTATGCTCACGTTTAAAACAGTAAAGTAATGACATGTGTAGAGTAAAAATTACGAATTAGTTGCTTGGAACTTGAACCATTTTTGGCTAGGACCTCAGAACGAGAAAGAAGCCCCATCCACAAGGCCTCCTGGCGTCGTGGGGTTGCCATCACCACGCTTGCGTCGCTTCTCCTCTCCCTTTCTGCTGCATTAATGCCCATCACCGATTCCTTCCTCCACCTCCACTGCCTAGCCAGCGGCTACTCTACTGCCACCGCCCACCTCTCCTCTCCCTTTCTCTTCCTCCCCTCTGCTTGGCCGCTGTGCCTTGCTTGCTTCCTCTACCCACCTCACAAATTCCCCTCTTTCTCTCTCCCTATCCATTCTTCTCCCCACAAAGGAAGCCGCCGGATATGCGGCGGCCGGTGCTCTCCTCCTCCTCCTCCTCCTCCTTTGCCGATCTCTGCTGCAGTGAGTGAGTCTCCACATGCCTGACACTCCTTTTCTTTTCTTTTTTTCTTGATCGTCTTTGTGCGGTTCTTGAACACCAAGTACAGACTTGTCAGTAGTGTTGTCGAATGTTCCATGTCGGGCTGTTCCACATTTTTTTTGGGGCTCTTGGCGTTGGGCATTTGCTTCTTGTTCGTCCTCTTTTGGCAGTGATTGATTCACTCTTCTTTCCTGAATGTATGTAGCTGTTGTGCAAAGATCTCACGCAAAAGTGAACTGTGTATGTTGGAGGACTCTGTTTGGTCAGGGGACTCTGCAAGTTCCTACAGTGCCTTTTCCCTTTTTCTCGAAATCTTGGTAGAATTTCTATGCAAAGTGTTCTTTTACTGTTGTCATGTTGTGGGTGCAGCAATGATCATCCTATTGCTTTTGTGTAGCATCCATGTTCATCACTTACAGCATTTTCTTGGAGTTCATAAAGTTCAGAGCTACGAGAATTATGATTAGTAGATTGCAATTACTTATGCTGCATAACAGGAGCTTCCTATGTCGCATGTGTTGTACGGAGTATACTCTTTGTTTCAAAAATCAAAACTTGTTTGCTTAAGTTCTCACGGAGAGCAGTTATTTTGCGAATTTTATTTCTGAAGGACTTTGTCCGGCTATTGTTGACTTTTCTAGGCATTTTGTTTTTATTTCAGGCGAGCATTGGACGGATTCCTCTCAACTCCCACCATTTTGATTTTCAACAAACTATGAAAGGGAGAGCATTCTGAGTGCATTTGCAGGGTGGTGAATGGCTGCTTCAGTTCTAAATTCTGAGTTGGTCCATGCTTAGCTCATTGCTCATGTTGTTCGTGCTATATTGGTCTGACCAAAGCTGCTTTTACCTCTGATTCATGGGCTGTTCAGCTTCCAAGTGTTGTTCACAACTGAAGTGCTCATTGTGCTCCAATGGGTGCCTCGGGCAGACACCTGACTCCCCAAGAGAATCAAGGGGAAAGTCAAGCCGGGGGAGGGGAAAAGCTGATTCCAGTGGTTCAGATGACTCTTCTGATGATCTCGGCGGAGATGATGATGCCTTGAACCAAATGAACACAAGGGAATCAACTGTTGGCATCAGTCGACTATCGAGGGTCTCATCACAGTTTCTTCCTCCTGATGGTTCTCGCAAAGTTCAGGTCCCTTTGGGTAACTATGACCTGAGATACTCCTTCTTGTCTCAAAGAGGTTACTATCCAGAATCACTGGACAAGCCAAACCAAGATAGCTACTGCATACATACCCCGTTTGGAGCAAGTCCTGATGACCACTTCTTTGGTGTGTTTGATGGTCATGGAGAGTATGGAGGCCAGTGCTCACAGTTTGTGAAGCGAAGATTATGTGAGAACCTGCTCAGAGATAATCGGTTCCGTACAGATGCTGTGCTGGCTCTTCATTCTTCTTTTGTGGCAACAAACTCGCAGCTTCATGATGACAACTTGGATGACTCCATGAGTGGTACTACGGCAATCACTATATTGGTCAGGGGTAAAACTATATATGTTGCAAATACTGGTGATTCACGTGCCGTTATCGCTGAAAAGCGAGGGGACAATATTGTTGCTGTTGACCTCTCCATAGATCAAACTCCTTACCGGTTTGATGAGCTTGAAAGGGTCAAGGAATGTGGTGCTAGAGTTCTGACCTTGGATCAAATAGAGGGGCTAAAGAACCCAGATGTGCAGTGTTGGGGTACTGAAGAAAGTGATGATGGTGATCCTCCAAGGCTATGGGTGCAAAATGGCATGTACCCGGGAACTGCTTTTACACGTAGCATTGGAGATTCTGTTGCTGAGTCCATTGGTGTCATTGCAGATCCTGAGATTTTTGTTCTGGATCTCACTTCCAAAAATCCATTTTTTGTTCTTGCTAGTGATGGAGTATTTGAGTTCCTTTCCAGTCAAACAGTTGTCGACATGGTAAGTTACACCTACTGTTTGCATAATCTTTACTGCTTGTATCATTCATAATCCAGACCATTTGGAGCACTCTAAACCCCAAATTGATCCCTGCACTTGTTTGGATGTACTAGATACGAAATACTTCCTATGCAATTAGCGAAGTTGCTATTAGCATGCAGTCACCACACCATATAGGAATTATGTTGGTGTCCACCTGTGAGGGAAATTCATTATACTTTTCATTGTCCTCTAATGTCTGTTTAGTTCTACGTACTTGGTCAAACCCTACATTTTAGGAATTGCAATAAAGTGTTATTTGACTTAAATATTTAAATTTTTTCCTCTAATGAAAACTAAATCTTTTTAATGAAGTCAAACTATATATGGACTAAACTTTCCACACTATGGTGGTGAATTTGCAGATTTCTAAATACAAGGATCCTCGAGATGCATGTGCAGAAATTGTTGCTGAATCCTATCGTCTTTGGCTACAGTATGAAACTCGCACAGATGATATTACAATCATAGTTGTGCATGTTAATGGATTAACGGATGTATGAAACTATCTTTGTGGTCTCTTTGCGTTATTTCTGCACCGATTGTTTGATCAAAACTCCCTGAAAAAGCCTCACATTTGTTTTACTTTCACTGTTTTGCTAGACGGAATCTACCCAGGCTGTTACAAAAGTGTCTTTACAGCCTTCACCGCAAGTAGTAGGACTGGCAGGCCCTGAATCACCACTAATAGTAAGTTGCAATACAAATAATCAGCGTTCCAGAAATGATTTATCACGAGCAAGATTGAGGGCTCTTGAAAGTTCTCTAGAAAATAGCCAATTATGGGTCCCACCGTCTCCATCTCATCGAAAGACATGGGAAGAGCAAGTAAGGTCTAACGATTTCATCACTACAAACTTTCTTGTTACTTGATAAGTTACATGGTGTCTTATTTCTGATAAACCTCAAATAACATGATATAAAGGCGCATATTGAGCGGGTACTACATGATCATTTCCTCTTCAGAAAGATTACTGACTCGCAATGTCATGTTCTACTTGATTGTATGCAACGAGTTGAGGTGAAACCTGGGGATATAGTAGTCCAGCAGGTTATTACCTTTCTATATTTGTTATACCAAGTATGATTGCATTTTTAGGTTGCTTATAAGTCTGAATAAGGATATTGTCTGATGCAGGGTGGCGAAGGTGATTGCTTCTATGTAGTTGGTAGTGGTGAGTATGAAGTTCTGGCCATTCAGGTATAAATTTCTAATTAAATATATGACATGTAAATTTCATGTCCGATGAGTTTTGTGGTAGTAAAAGTGTAAAGTCACCATTTTTTGTTCAGAAGGATTTTATCAAAGATAAGCAACACATTATTTGTTACCTCAAAAGAGCAGCACCTTTTTGGTCAAAATGCATGTAATTTCTCATACATGCTCTGATGCAAAAAGTGATGTAATATATAAAGTTGCTTGTCTGATAGTTGATGTACAAATTAATACCCAAAGGGAATGCACAGAACTTTGGTCACTGCCTACCTTTTTAAATACATGTCCTATAGCCTAATTACATTCTGAACTTATTCTGACCATGTGGTCCAACTTTCAATAAAGTCAATTAGTTGATAAAATTCCTCTTTGCCTGATCTTTGTTGCCGAATTTTCGGAGACTAAGCTGATTTACATGGAACAGGAAGAAGATGGAAAGGAAACAACCAAGGTTCTGCATCGGTATACAGCAGACAAGCTATCTTCCTTCGGGGAGCTAGCACTGATGTGAGTCCATATGTACTGTTTATTGTACCAGTGTCATTGTTGCAAATGTTTTTAATAACGAACAGAAGTGGATATAACTAGGAAGTGTAGGTTATTATACCATTACATTCATCTTTCAAAAATATAGATGGTATAAATATTAGTAAGTAGCTATCTGCATCCCCATATTTACCAGTCATGCACTTCCTTTTTCCTCTTATACTCTTACATGAGGGGATGAGTACCATTTGGTGAATAATTTTGTGTGGTGTCCGGTGTCCTCTAGAGTTTGGAACCTTAATTTTGAACTATGCTCATAAAGGCTCTTATTTGAATAGAATACTAATCGACCAACAGCAAGTAAAGACAACATGTTACTGTTTGTCTGGATTCTTGAATATGAATTCTGAAACCTACCATGCCAAGACTTGATGTAATGGAATAAATTGATTAAATTCAAATGGCTTAAAAGGCTGTACTCTCTATTTGATTCATCTAGTCGTCATTTATTTTTGTCATAAACAGGCACAATAAGCCACTCCAAGCTTCTGTTCGTGCTGTGACCAGTGGAACATTATGGGCTCTAAAGAGGGAGGATTTCCGAGGAATTCTGATGTCAGAATTTTCAAACATCCCATCATTGAAGTTGCTCCGATCAGTAGAGCTGTTTACAAGATTTACAGTGCTTCAACTAAGTCAACTTGCTGAGTCACTTGTTGAAGTATCTTTTGCAGATGGGCAAATAATAGTAGACAAGGTAATTGGAGTGGATAAACAATTGTGTATGATCTCTTTTCGAGCATTTGTCTTTCTTTTCTGGTTATCAACCTGGTACTGGTAGTAACTTAGTTTCAACTCTTGTAAACCATTTTCCAGAATGATGATGTCTCTGCATTATATATCATTCAAAGGGGTCGTGTGAGACTTAAATTGGCTGCTGATCAGATGAACTCAGATTCTTGGGATCTCATTAGTGCTCAAACAAAGCAGACACAAAGCAGTCAAGAAAATGGTAATTATGTGGTTGAGATAGATGAGGGAGGACACTTTGGAGAGTGGACTCTCATTGGTGAATCTATTACGTTCACTGCTATTGCAGTTGGTGATGTGACTTGTTCTACTATTGCGAAGGAGAAATTTGATACAACTGTTGGGCCTTTGCCTAAACTTTCACAAGCTGATTCCAGGTAATGTCTCTAAAATATCTTTTATGGAGATAAGGCACCAAACTTTGTTAATTGTCAAACTTATCCTGTTGTACGGCCTCTACACAGGATTAAAGAATCTCTGGTCACTAAGGAGAATGTTGCAGATGATGATTTTGCCTTTAGGAGAGTACAGCTATCTGATTTGGTAGGGGGTTAGTACTCCTTTCCTCTTCTCTAGCATGCTTTAGGAGATCTAATTGCTATTTTTTTTTACTGATACTCAGTTGTGTATATGTTTCTCAGGATTGGAAAATGTGCATATATGCTGCTGATTGCAGTGAGATTGGTCTTGTCCAAATTAGGGGCTCCGGTATGATAATCAAATCTGCCTAATTATATTGATCTATATTACGGGGATAATTAATTTCCTTGATAGACCCTCCTATATTTTGGTTAATCATGTTTTGATTTCCCCCCTGTTTGAATCATGGACCAGACAAGATCAGAAGTTTAAAGAGGTTTTACATCAAGAGAGTACAAGATCTTCATAAGGAAGCACAAGTCTTTGAGGAAAAGGAACTTATGAAAAGCTTGAGCCAATTAACTTGTGTGCCAGAAGTCTTATGTACTTGTGCTGATCAATCATACCTTGGAATTTTGCTGAATTGCTGCCTTTGTTGCTCACTGGCTTCGATACTTCATACACCACTAAATGAGTTATCTGCAAAATTCTTTGCAGCTTCAGTTGTTGTTTCTCTAGAAGAACTTCATCAGGTGATTAGTGATTTGCTTCTTTATTGATCAATTGACATATGAAACATTATGTATCTGGTTTGATATTTAATCCATAATATGTGTTATGATGCCTCTCTTGACATACATATTACATACTGATATGTATTTATGCATTTTCAGAAGTCCATTATTTATAGAGGTGTTTCAGCAGACATTCTTATGCTCGACAGATCAGGTCATCTGCAACTGGTGGATTTTAGGTTTGCAAAGAAAATGGAAGGTGAAAGGGCATACACAATATGTGGGATTGCTGACTCTCTAGCACCAGAGATAGTTCTTGGTAGGGGCCATGGATTTCCTGCTGACTGGTAAGTGGTTATTGACCCCTTTCTTATATAAGCATTCCATAACAAATTTTTCAGTTAAATACTTAAGTTTTGAAATTTTATTTTCTTAAGTGACCTTTCATTCAAAGATTCTGGTAGTTCCATCTTCTAAGCACACATGGCAATTTCTTTTAGTCAGATACATGTGCAACTTTTTTCTTAGATCATATATGTGCAAAATATGGCATATTTCCTCTATCTGATACTGTCAGAATAGAGTGAAACATGCAAACTGCAGTAGATACTTTCATCTCAACAAAAATAAATGGGCAGATAAACACCTCAAAAAATAATAAATAATGAAATTTGTGCGGGCAGCACAATACTTGAGTGTGTTTTTCAGACACAGAATACTTGGGGAAGTTATGACAGGGTAATTTGATTTTGTATGATCAGGTGGGCCCTTGGAGTCTTGATCTATTTCATGCTGCAGTCTGACATGCCATTCGGGTCCTGGAGGGAGAGTGAGCTGGAACCTGTTACAAAAATTGCCAAAGGCCACATTATTATGCCACCGACATTCACATTCAGCGCGGAAGTTGTTGACCTTATAACCAAGGTTATACCCATTCCCTGTAATTGCAATTCAACTTTTTCAGATTTCATACAACAACACTACTTAATTTCTTCTGTGTCATCTTGACAGCTACTTGTAGTAGATGAAAATGTGCGCCTTGGAACCAGTGGTGCCGAAGATGTGAAGAAACATCCCTGGTTTGATGGCATTGACTGGGAACAAATAGCATCTGGGACTTACGCAGTACCTGATGAAATCACAGAGCGGATGGATGGCTGTATAGAAACTCTTAACGAGGACTTAACGGCATCTCCTTCTGTGCCAATTGAAGACCCAGATGGTCTTACTGCTCCAGAATGGATCCGAGATTGGTGATCTCAGTAGTTGTACAATTGTCCAAAGATGAACTTGTTCTAGTTGAGCATCTTTAGATTGTCACGGACAATTCTTATATCTGGTGAAAGAAGGTATACGTGTGACTAAATCTAGCTAAGTTCAATCGAAATTGACAAGTTGTAGATACCAAAGATTCCTTTTGTGAGCATATGTCAGTTCACAACTACTCGGAGGTGTGGTTGTGCACCCTGATCACCATGTTCGAGCCCTCCCTAGCTCGAATTTGGGTGCCTATTATCTTCTTAGTGAAAAATGGTTCACATATTACGAACTAATTTTGACACGCCAGATGATCAGTCCATTTTGGAAAATTTTGCAAATTCCGATTAGAGCTTCAAAATTTAAGTTCATTTTGAACTTAAGAAAAGAAGAGTTAAAAACAAAAAACTAAAATTTGAATGTAAAACCTACATATTAATAACATTTTTGTTCTTATGAAAAATATGTAATTTTGAATCAATTAACAAACTACAAGTTTTTTTAGGAAGGCATGACTTAATAGCATTAAAACTTATACTAAAATCTATATTATTGAACTTCAAAATTTGCAGTTAGTAACAAAACAACATTTACCAAAGCTCCTCTAGTCTAGTTGGTTAGAGAGACTGAGGTATGGTCGTAACTAGTAGACCGGAGTTCGATTCCTCACTGGAGCGAATTAACGGAACTAATTTTAAAAAATTCTCTCGCCGGTGAAGCCGGGTTTAGAAAACTTGTGGGACGGTCTTACCCCACCGGCCTAATTTTTTTAACAAAACAACATTTTTCTAATTCTTTTGTGGCTGGGCTAAATCATAGAACCTGATCCTTAAATTCGCTAGATTAAATTTGAGAGTCCTTACCACCCATAGCTGCACGGGATAACATAGATCATTTCACACACATCAATATGAAAATAAAAGTGTTGTATACATTTTTAAAATGTGATTTTTTTGGTGTCGTGGATCCATTTTTATCTTCTTTTGTTGCTACTAGTAATGGTACCTGTGCGGCACACACGTAGTTTCAAAAAAAATCGAGTATACAAGAATTTTAATTATATAATTGTGCCAAAAAAATACATTAACCAAATGGACTGGACCCTACTCAATTTCTTATCTTAAACCTACATGGGAAAACCATAACCCATTTTCTATTCTGAGGTAAGAAATGCACCCTTTTGTAAATATTTTTCTCCGCATCAGTTGCAGGGATCTTGATCTTGCATCCTCTACAACAATTGGCATAACAAAGCTTATTTGAATAACTCGAGAGACAAACGATATGATGAGCATCTGCTTTTAAATCTGAAAATGTCAACTAAAAAGTTCACTGGGTATGGGCAGAACCATGAAGGTCTCAAGATTCGTCTCTAAAAGATTCAATCAAGGTTCAGTATCTCAGGTTACAAATAACTGAAATGTAAGATCCATTGGCCTATACTGGTGACTGACTGTGTTCAGAGTTTACCACATTGTCAATGGTGCAAACTACTATATCCACCACCAGAAGCAATGCTTGGACCAACATCCATCGTCCTAACAATCTGTATAGGATTATTTCACTAAGAATATTCTTCATTTATTACTTATTAGCTTTTCCGATCTTATGCTCCCTGTCAAGTAGCAAGTCCGGTCATGAATTCAGTAAATAACATGCATCTTCACAAGATTATTGGTAAGTATAGTGAAAACAAAAATAAATTCATAATTAGCACATGGAGAATGAACATTTGATTCACAGGATTGTGATGGATGTGCTAAAATTCCAAGGCATTCTTCCTGAGATGTTCCATCTTCTAATTAGCTGAACAGTTTTAGCAAGATGTAGATCGAGCAAATAGTAGAGTGGTGGCAGGAGCACAATCTGTACAAGGAGCTCAAGGGGAATCGATTGCCCGTTTGTCAGCTCCTGCCGATGTTCTGTGCCTCCAAGTCTCCCAACTCGCAAGGATTTCACCAAACAGATGGAGGGTGCGTTTGGCACGGCTTCGCCAGCGGCTCCCGGAGCTGTTTTGGGCGGAGCCGTGCTAAAGGGGTGAAAAAAAGGCTCCGCCAGAGGAGCGTCTCGGGAAGGCCGACTCTGGAGCGGGGAGGTCGGGGGGGGGGGAGCTGGAAAAACCGGCTCCCCCGCGGCTCTGCCCCTCCGTCGTTGCCAGGCCTGCCCCCGGAGGTTGGAGGGGCGCGAGAAGGAGGCGGGTGGTTGGGCGTACCTGACAGGGCGGCGGCGGTCTGATCCGGTGCGGCGCGGTGCGGTAGAGGCTCCATCCGGCGCCGTGGCTTGTGGATCCGGCACGGTGGAGGTCGATCCGGCGCGGTGGCCGCCGGCAGTGCCTCGATCCGGCGGCGGTGGGTCGATCCGTTGCTCGATCCGGCGCCGGTGGGTTGATCCGGTGCTCGATCCGGCGCGCTGCCGCCACCCCATGCACTGTTGCTGCCCTTTCCCCGCCGCCGCTCCTCACTACCCAGCGAGCGGAGGAGCGAGCGGAGGGGGAAGGTGAGAGGCAGCCGGGGGAGGGCGCCGCGGGGAGGAGAAGGATCGGGCGCAGTGGAGTCGGAGGCAGCCGGCGCGGTGGAGGAGAAGGAGCGGCGCGGGGAGGAGAAGGAGAGGAGAGGAGCGACGCGGGGGAGAGAAAGGGAGGAGAAGGAAAGGACCGCGGGGGAGAGAAAGGGAGAAGGGGAAAAGGAAAGTAGAGAAGGGGGAAAAAGAAAAAAGAAAAGAGGAGAAAAAGAGAGAAGGGGAAAAAAGAAAAAAAGAAAAGAGGAGAAAAAGAGAGAAGGGGAAAAAGGAAAGCGAACAGCATTATAGACTTTTCACCATCTTATCCACCTCACACAGCCAGAAGAACCTGTTTTGCCAAATATTTTTTCAAAACGGATTCAGCTCCACTCAAGAATCCGCTCCACCAACACAGCCACAACCGGAGCCGCCACAGCCGGAGCCGTGCCAAACAGACCCGGAGTGTGTGCTAGCCGTCACCTGGTGATGCAGTGAGGAGACGGCTCCTCCTCCTCCTCTGATCCATGGCATGAGCCGCTCTCCTTACGATTTGCGGCTGAGGAAGGAAAGGACAGTGTTGTTTCGCTGCCGCTGGCGAGGGCCACACGAGTGTCGGGGAAGGCGAGGAGCCGAAGTAAGTCGCTGCCGTTGCATCTGCAGCCACGTGGAGCCGCCCTTGGGAATCGGGAAGGGTGGCCGCTGGCCGCCATAATTAATCATGGTCCGTAGGGAGAACGAGCTGTAGCTCGGTTGGTAGGCGTTGCAGATGGGCACGCCGCCGGCCTGAGTTCGAATCCCATCGAACGCAGGTTTATCTCACCGGGGTTTATCCCCGAAAAAATCCCTTCGGCGGTGAAACCGGGATTCGGAGGTTTTCTAAGTCGGTAAGAGACTTTTTTCTCTTAATGAAAACCGTGGGGGCGGTCTTACCCCACCGACTTAGTTTTTTTTAATCATGGTCCGTAGGCTATCTCCTCCATTGCAACCGCAGACATAGGAGCCATCCATGGTGATTGAGAAAGTCGGCTGCCGCCGACTCCTCATGGTCCGTAGGCCGCCACTGCTGCCGAAGATGGGCAGGGATCCTGTTACTGCTAATTGAACGCCGCCGCCGCTGTTAGACCGCGTCGGGGCTGCGGGGGAGCGCGTATGCGACGTGACATGCAACTCTGGGCGCAGCAGGGGCTAAGGCGGCGCGTGAGGAACGCGATGCGGGTTGCTGTCGCCTAGGGTGTAGCGGGTGGCCAGGTGGACCCGACGCGGGTACAGGTGAGTGGGTAAGGAAAGAACGGTGAGAAAAAAATTAAGATTTTGACAGAAACACTCTCCAAATTACGATTTCTATGGTTGTTCTACCTTTTTTCATCAATTAGATGACGGGTGGGTCCGACGTGAGGGGTAAGAAGGATCCAAATTGGATGAGAATTGTTTTCAATTATTTTCGTAGATATATGGTATTCAAAACATATATGGTATTCTCTAAATATATGGTATTACTCCGTAGATTGCTATATCTGTTTGTACCGTGGGCCAGCCGTGTCAGTGCCCCACACTCAAAGGGAGCAAAACGAAAATTCACAGGGCCTCCTCCCGGCGAGGATCCCCTCCGACTCCGAGATGGCGGCGCCGGCGGCGGACGAGGCGTGGTGCCGGGAGACGGTGCCGCGGGTGTTGGAGCTGATGAGCCCGCGCCTCCCGCAGCGGGACGTCTGCGCGCTGCTCGCCGTCAGCCCCTGGTGCTACCGCGCCCTCGTTAGCAACCCCAGGCTCTGGGAGGTGCGCATCGCCTAAATGTTCCCCAACTGCCGATTCAGCTTCCGTAGCCAGTTTTAGCTCGGTGTAGATGAATATCATTTCGTTGCTCTGAATTTCTAAGCCCTTGTTCCCTTGCTCCGGGCAGTAGTGAATGGGATTAAACCGGGTGATATTGTTCGCCTGCGTCACCACCTGTTTTGTTTTGAATCGAGCGTCACCATCTGTTGTTGTGTATGTCGGATTGCTGTATGGTATGCGCGTCGTTGCTCCTGTTTGTGGGGGATGCTGTGCTTATGAATTATCGATATGCGGCTCTAACTTTTGCGGCTAATTAGTTTTTCAGCAGCAACTGCTGCTATTATGCTTACATGTGTCCTATACTCCTATGTTCCGGTTAGGTTAATTTAGCTTGATGCTTGTACTTTCTACTGATATTGATTTTTTTAGTATATTATCAATATATTGTCCCCTATTAAATGAAGGTACTTGATATGCGTGAGATGAAGAATGCTGGCGACCGACTTATTTCAGCACTTTCTCTGGTAATCATAAATCTACTCTTTGGCACTTTGGGCTATTTTGACAATAATACCTTCTATATCTATTTGGGGGCAGAAGTCTGCCACCAACTTTTGTCATACACACTTTATCTATACTGTTTGAGTAGATTTTGACAATACACTGTTCTATTCTTTTGTAGGCAAGGTATCGCTATCTCAAACTACTGAACCTTGAATTTGCACAAGATATTGAGGACCGGCATTTTGTTCATCTAAAAGAAATGGCAAGATTTGCTCTCATTTTATAATTTTAAGTAAATTTAAGATGTGAAGCTTGAACTCTAATTGTTCATTATGCAATGATTTGCAGAGTGGTATCTCACTGGAAAATTTAGAATTCCTGAACCTGAATGCATGTCAGAAAATCTCTGACAAAGGAATTGAAGCCATTACCAGTCTTTGTCCTAACCTTCATGGCCTTTCTATCTATTGGATTGTGGGGTATGTCTCTTAGTGAATGTTTGCTTTGCTAAATAGGAATTGTGTTTCTAATTGTTGCGGATTTTGCTGCCCTAGACTGACAGACTCAAGCATTGGGCACATTACAAAGTACTGCAGGCAGATAGTGGACCTCAACTTGAGTGGTTGTAAGGTATTCACATTCATTTTTTACTTTATGACATTTTTTTTGTTCAGCTGTTGTTTTCTTGAATAATGAAGCAAGCAGTTGCAGATACTCTTCTAAGAAGTTTATTTAAATGTATAAAACCATCTTTTGCAATGCCTGTCTCCAAAGAACACTGTATATGATAATTTTCTTCTCTTCTATATTCTCAGTACTATAAGTGTTTAGTTTGAGGATGTACAGTTATCTGTAGCTTATTTTTATCGTCTACCTTTCAAAGTACGCAATAGGGATTTTCTTTTCTATTTAGTTCAGGAGGACGTGCAAATCATATCCCTATTTTATCGTGGCTTACTATTTGGATCTATACAATATTTCCGGAACATCATGCCGAAAAAGAATCTTGGTACTGAAAAAATAAGAATATCTTTTGTTATGAAATACAGGCATGCACTAGTTATTAACTAGTTGCAGCTAAGAATAATATTATTTCATTGAAGTTCTCATGCTCTAACAACACATTAATTATTGATTGAACTCTGTAACTTGCATTTCAATATCTCATTACTAATTTTTCCTGTCTTTCTGCTCCATTAGCCTCATAGATCGCGCATTCGTATCTGTTAGGATAGAACATTTAGTCATTATAAAGTTTGTTGTTGCTAATGCAGAGTATCTCAGATAAAGGAATGCGGCTAATTGCTAATAGTTACCAAGGACTAAAGAGATTGAACATAACCAGGTATTGTCTGATTTCTAGAGTACATCCATCACAAAATGAGTAATTCGTAACATGTGCTGAGTATTTACCTCACATCCTTTTGTTCACACAAATGTTTTGTGTTTGAGTAGATGCAGAATTTGACACCTAAATGTCCTGTGTCTGAAACATTCTAGGTGTGTTAAGTTGACAGATGATGGGCTTAAAGAAGTGCTTCAGAAATGTTCTTTGCTTGAAAGCTTAAACCTTTATGCCCTTTCGAGGTAAATTGAAGAAAATATAATATTATAGCAGATGTGTCAAGCAGTCAGTAGGGAGGGTATCTAACAACTTACCTCACATCATGCAGTTTTACTGACAAGATTTATAAGGACATAGGATTGCTAAGTAATCTTACATTTCTAGACCTATGTGGTGCTCAGGTAACTGTTACTATATTTACTTTGAACTATCAAGTCATCTTTTTGTCCATAATCTACTAATACAGGATTTTCAGAATCTAACTGATGATGGTTTAGTATGCATATCAAGATGTGGAGGTCTAACATACCTCAATTTGACTTGGTACATCAACAACAAACTTCTCTCTTTTTTTCATGCTGTCAAGTGAGATTCTGTTTATCGAACTCCGCAATCACTACCTGACAGGTGTGTACGTGTTACTGATGCTGGTGTTGTAGCTATTGCGCAAGGGTGCCGGTCCCTCGAAATGCTAAGGTAACATGGCAGTTTTGTTCTAAAGATAGTGCATTCATCGTGTGTTATTCTTACACGCCCACTATGTTTGGTATATGCAGTTTGTTTGGAATCGTTGGGGTAACTGATGCCTGCTTGGAGGCTTTAGCAAAATCTTGCTCGCACAGCCTCACAACACTTGATGTAAATGGCTGCATCGGTATCAAGGTGAGGACCTGAGATTTGAGAAGTCTATGTGATTAAACTTTTGCTTTAATAATCTTCACATGATTCCACCGATCACAACCCTTGCTTCCCATGAAGCTATTTGGCTATGATTGCATATGTAGTTTTGTGTTTCTGAAGATTTTTAATTTTGTGACTTCTGTACTTGGGTATGTTTGACAGAGGAGGAGCCGGGATGACCTGCTTAAGTTGTTCCCATTCCTGAGTTGCTTCAAAGTGCACAGCTAGCAGTCACTCCAGGAGTACAGGTTCCCGCCGGTTTCCTTGAGTCCACATCGATGGGACAACAGCAAGGCAGTTTTGGGCATCAGCTGGCTTCATCCTTGTGTGGATTGGCGAGATGAGAGATTCTGTACCGAATGTTTCTTAGAACGGGCGACATGTCCCATGTACATTTCTAATCTTTGTCCTTTTTATGGTTGTGGTGCCATGTGCCATCTCGCTGCTGCCGCAGTTTGCATGACGTTTATATCTTATATATAGTGTGTTTAACTCAAAAGTTTTATTGATAATATTACGAGTATTAGAGTTACAATGAACAATGAAACGAAAATTGCATGCAACGGTGGGATACTGGGAGTCCAAAACTGTGAGGTAATAGCATGTCATGCCAAACTCTGAGGAAGCTAAGCGAAAGGCCTGCAGGTGGTCCACATAAAAAAAATCCCATTTTATGAATGGACCATGTGAATAGGCATATATTCTTCGACTTTGTAAAAAGATTGGGATTAACGAACGAAGAGTACACTGCCATAGACAATACCAAGAAATTTGTTCTTGAACAGTAGACAATTAGGGCGGCAGGACCAAGACATACATGCCCTTCGGAGGCTATATGCTATAACAGATGCTCCTGGCATACTAGCTCCACCTCCGGTCACCTTACATATCTCAGTCTTGCACGATTCTGGGCAGGCTCCGTAGCAACATCAAGAGTGACTCAATCCGACACCAACCAATCCATCATCGGGTAAGCTGAAAATCCTGATCGATTATGATCCTGCCAGCTGTTTGCTTTGCCTTTGCTGGCATGTATCTGATTTTGCTTCGAATAAACTATAGGTGATTTTGGATATTCACCATACCCAGCAGGTCGAGGCAAGCAATCAACTCTGCTGCCTTTCTACTGATCGAGCACCAGGATCCTGTAATGGACACACGGCACTCGAAGTTCCGAACAAGCAAAAGAGGTAAATTCTCAGGGAGGACACATCACCAAGCCTCATCCTTTAATTACTTCCATCCGCTTATGTGTTTAGCACTTTCATCAAAGCTAAGGTGGGGACTCGCGCCAGATGTGCTAGCTTTAGTAAGCCCATTGAACTCCAGGAAAGGTTTCCAAAACTGTCATATCATCTAAACTCATTTTGGCAATCTTTTTCACCACTAAACGTAAGTGCACCAGTCCTCAAGCTTTTCAACTGCTTCACATAAGCCAAACTAACATGGAGGGGCAACAACAAAATGATAATCAGGATATCCCCTTAAAAAAATTAGTTCAATGGGTAAGCACTTACTTACAGTTATGAAACCAATATAGTGTGTTTACAAATTAAGTGTAGCAGCAGTTGTTTTATTGCATTTATACCTTTGCCATTATCTGTAATACAAGATATATTGCTCAATGCTCAGTGTTTTCACTACAGGACAAAACTAATTCTTCAGAATTCAATGGACATTATTCCGCCAACAATAAGAGTGATTAGTGGAATCAATGAGTGTGCTAGTTTGTTCGGACTGGTTAGATCTGCTGTCTCATCAGTGCGCTCACAATGGAATGGAACAAATATGCAAAACCATCAAGAAGATGTTGAATTGCGCTCACAGAGTGACTCGCAGGAACAGCACTTCAAGAAGATGAAGTGCTGCAGTTGCAGAGTGACCTCAGAGACCTTAGGGACACTCTACCAGTAGTGTACAGCCTCATTGATCGAGCAGAATGGAGAAACCACAAACAGTGTGTGGCAAATCTCCTTGAAAAGCTCAAGGATGCAGTTTATGAGGCGGAGGACCTCATTGATGAGTTTGCATGGTATGAGTTGAAGGTGTCAGCAGAGGGTAATGCTACCTCAGTGCAGCCTTATATTGACTTCTTTCGCAGTGTCACTCGAGGTCGCTTCAACAAGGTGATTGATATCCATAAAAGGCTCAGTAATCTTTCTAGACAGCTCAAGGACATGTGCTTATTACATCAGGTGTCTCCAAGGTTTGACAAAGCGGTCAGGCCAGAGACCAGTTCTTTTCCCACTGAGACAAAGATATTTGGACGCGAGGAGGAAGTGAAGCAGCTTATTAAATTCCTTGGCGTACCTGCAAACTGTGTCAGCACTAATTCTAAACGCAAGAGAACAAGAACTGCAATTATTGGTTCAGCAAGCAACCAAGTTAATGGTAGCCATGAAAATAACGAAACAGTAATAACAAACTTTTCTGTTTTGCCAATAGTTGGACTTGGGGGCGTTGGAAAGACTACACTGGCCCAAAATATTTGCAACCATCCACATGTGACTTCTCATTTTGACCTGATCATATGGACCTGCGTCTCAGATAAGAGGCCTTACAATCATATTCTGAAAGCAACACGGTGAAGGACAATTTAAATTCTCTTCAGAATTCTCTGTCTATTAAACTGAAAACAAAAAGATTGTTACTTGTCCTTGACGACATGTGGGATGATGCATTGAAGGAAAATGGACAGTGCTGGAAGAGGTTTTGTGCACCTCTTAGAAATGTACTACATGGGAGTATGATACTGGTTACCACTAACTAGGTCTCAAAACGTCGCTGATCAATTGCACACAATGGATCCCATTAAATTGGAAGGTTTGAAGGATGATGTCTTTTGGGATTTCTTTAAACATTCTGTGTTTGGATTAAATAGCTCTCAGATTGAACCTGAGTTGGAGCGTATTGGTAGAAACATACTACCTAAACTGATGGGTTCTCCTTTGGCTGCCAAAACTGTTGGTCGACTATTGCAAAGCATCGACACTACACACTGGGAAGATATACTTAATAGTGAATTGTGGGATCTGGAACAAGAGGAGACTGACATTTTGCCGGCTCTTCGGTTGAGCTATATATATTTACCACTCCATTTGAAGAGATGCTTCTCATTTTGTGCAGTCTATCCTAAAGACTACAACTTTCAAAAGCAAAGTTTAGCTGAAATTTGGATAGCAGAAGGCTTTGTGGAACCTCAAGGTGACATTCCAATTGAAAATATTGGCCATCGGTACTTTGATGACCTTGTAAAGTGGTCCTTCTTTGAGAAACATTGCGGTGCATATGTGATGCATGATCTTATCCATGATATGGCCCAACTAGTCTCAAAGAATGAATGCTTCATAATAAAAGTTCAGAGTGATTTTCAGAAAATCCCTCCAAACGTTCGTCATCTATCAATACTCTCTAGCACGAAGATTGATAGGGACAGCTTGTTGAGTCTATCCAAGTACAAAACACTTCGCACTCTACTTTGCAACAAGTCTATAAGAAGTATGGCTTTAGCATCTGTGATGGATCACTGGTGTACTGAACTTCTGTGCATACACGTCTTTCTTTGTTCATCTATTGGAGAATTTCCGGAGAGTATTAGCAACTTGAAGCATCTGCGGTACCTTGAAGTTTCATGGAGTTGCACTTTCAATAACTTTCCTTCAGCATTCTGCAACCTCTACAACTTGCAGGCCCTAAATGCTAAGAATTGCAAGCTTGAATGCTTGCCCAGTGATCTAGGTAAGATGATCAATCTAAAACGATTTGAATCACGGACACTTCAGTATAACCGGGGACTTCGCACCTCTCTGAGCCTAAGGTCTTACAACGGCGAATTCCTTCATTGCTGGTTTGAGCCGCGAAACTTGTCAGGCTCCTTAAGCTCAGATGAGATACCATCCTCTTCCTCTAGGAGTTCAGTGCATATGACACCAGATGTGGTAATTGGTGACAACAATGACAACATTGGAAGCATTTTCTCATCCGGTATAGAAGTAACCATCAGTTATTGCTATACTTTATCAAGGCTTGAACAATTTCTGCGCCCAGCTTATGTGCCAGGAATCAGGATAATATACATCGAATACTGCGATATGTTAGTGTCACTACCAAGTTTTAGACATTTTAGCTGCCTTGAAGAACTGAAGGTGTTCGAATGCCCAAAGATCAATTCGTCAAGTTTATACGCCCCATCCCTCAAGCATCTCGAGCTAAAAAAAGACTGGGGGAATCTGGCAGACAATATTGACTGCTGCTCCCTAACCTACTTGCTAATATCACAGTCGCATTCAACTTCGATTCAACTACAAATGTGGAATCTTCCAGCTCTAAAAAATTTAGAGATAACATTCTGTCAATCCCTTGCTTTTATTGGAAAATCTGAACCGGTCTTCAGTTGATATGAACTGGGTGTTTATTGATTGCTTATAGATAGATGCAGATGGATACATCTCGCTCGCCCTCCCTAGGAGGCTCTGAGCCTAAGTCCTATCTAAATTCTGCTTAATCCTCTCAAACTCCTCAGTCCTAGATATATAGGACTCTAACAAACTTCCTAGCTAAGAGCCGGCCAACAACCTGGCGGCCGACAACTCTAAAACGAAACCAATCTAAACTAACTAGCATTCTTATCCTGGGCTTTCCCCCTGCGCCTAAATTGCTTTCCAAAGAAAGTGTCCATAACACTTCCACCCTTCTGACAAAAAAGCTCGTCCTCGAGCTTGAAATCTGCATAAGCTTCTTTGAACGGAGCCAGTTCCTCCCAAGTGGCATCAGCAGCGTCACGGCCCACCCATTGAACCAGCAGCTCCCAGGAATCCTTGGTCGGTCTTGCACGCACCACTTTGGCCGGCACAGGTACTGCCCGCCCATGTACCACAGGAGGAAGGGGAGCCACCAAGGAAGGAGCATCACCTTCAAACTTCTTCAGATAGGCCACATGAAAGACATCATGGATGCGGGCTTTGGCTGGAAGTTTCAGTCGATAGGCAAGCTGCCCCACCCTTTCTGTCACCTGGAAAGGTCCATAGAACCGAGGAGCAAGCTTGGCAGTTGCTTTGTCCTTGATGGCTACTGCTGATAGCTGATGAAGGCGGAGCCACACCCAATCGCCCACCTGAAACTCAACATCACGGTGTCCCCTGTCATAGGAAGCCTTCATGAAGTCTTGTGCTTGCAGCAGCCTTTCGCGGACCTCAGCAGGATGTGTTGAAGCAGAATTCTGCCCATGGCAGCCAACGCAACCAGCTGCGAGGGCGATCCCCGGCGAGGCACCGAAGGTACACGCCCAACACCCTGTTTGTCACCTCTGACTGCCCATCAGTCTGTGGCCGGAAGGCGGAGCTGAGACACAGCTTAACTCCAGAAAGCGCAAAGAGCTCCGTCCACAACTGAATTGTGAACACAGGGTCGCGATCGTTGACGATGGAGCAAGGAAGGCCGTGGAGCTTGACGATGTTGTCGAAGAAGGCTTGTGCCACCGACAAAGCTGTGTACGGGTGGCTTAACGCAATGAAATGCGCCATCTTGGAGAAGCAATCAACCACCGTCAACACCACCGATTTGCCGCCGACCTTTGGAAAGCCCTCAACAAAATCCATGGCAATGTCGCTCCAAACGGTCGAGGGAACGTCGAGGGGCTGCATCAAACCGGCCGGGTGCAGGTGCTCTGTTTTGTTGCGCTGGCACACCAGACAGCCCTTGACGAACTCTCGAACGAGCTTGGTGGCGTGGGGGTTGTAGAAGGACGCGCGCAGCCTGTGCAATGTCTTCTGGGCGCCTTCGTGGCCGACACCGTGCGCCGTGTCGAGCACCCGCGGCCAGAGCGTCGAAGATGCTGGGACGAATATGCGACCCTTGTGCATGACGAAGCCATCCACCATAGCCCAGGAGGCTCCAGCCGTGCCGTCCTCAATCTCGTGGCGCTTGGCGACGATCTCTGGCAGCGTCTCGGCCTCGCGTCGGAACTCGTCGAACAGTTCGAACTCTGGACGGGAGATGGCATGGACCCGTGCTTGCACCTCCTGCTCATCACGGCGGGACAGCGCATCTACCGCCATGTTCTGCCGTCCTGGCTTATACTCCACCTGAAACGCATAGCCAAATAACTTGCTCACCCATGTGTGTTGCAGAATCGTGGACAGCCGTTGGTCAAGGAGGTGCTTGAGGCTGCTATGATCTGTCCAGACGACGAACTCTCTTGGCCAGAGGTAGGGGCGCTAGTGTCTGACTGCTTGAACCAGCCCAATCAGCTCGCGCTCGTATGCCGCCAGTTTGGCGTGCTGTGGTGCCACCTGCCTGCTAAAGAATGCAATAGGGCCCTGTCCTTGATGAAGAACAGTGCCAAAACCAGTCCCTGATGCATCACAGTCGACGATGAACGGCGCGTCAAAGTTCGGGAGCTGGAGGACCGGCCCGGTGGTGAGGGCGTTCTTGAGTGCGTCAAATGCAGTTGTGGCCTCTGGTGTCCACTGGAATGCTTCCCGCTTCAGCAACGCCGTCAATGGCGCAACGATGGTGCCGTAATTCTGTATAAACCGGCGGTAGTAGCCGGTGAGCCCCAGGAATCCGCGAAGCGCCTTGACCGAGCGGGGTAGTGGCCACGCCTGAACTGCTGCTATCTTCTCGCCGTCCATGAACACAGCTCCCTCCGAGATGATGTGGCCCAGGTAATGCATCCAGCGTTCCCCGAACGCACACTTGGAGCGCTTGAGGACGAGGCCATTGTCGCACAGAGCTGAGAACACGGCGCGGACGTGCTGGAGGTGTTCCGTCCACGTTCTGCTGTATATCAGGATGTCGTCGAAGAAGACGAGGACGCAACGTCGGAGAAACGGCTGCAAGACGGCGTTCATGAGCGCCTGGAACGTAGAGGGCGCGTTGGTGAGGCCGAACGACATCACCAAGAACTCGAAGTGGCCGTGATGGGTGCGGAACGCCGTCTTGTGAATGTCGTCTGGATGCATCCGCACTTGATGGTACCCGCTGCGCAAATCAAGCTTGGTGAAGAAGATCGCGTCCTTGAGTTCATCCAGTAACTCCTCCACCACTGGAATTGGGAATTTATCCCGAATTGTCTTCATGTTGAGTGCGCGATAGTCCACGCAGAAACGCCAGGAGTCATCCCGCTTGCGGACGAGCAGAACGGGTGAAGAGAACGCATAGGTGCTCGTCCTAATGATGCCCAACTCGATCATCGTGGCGCACTGAGCCTCGATTTCGTCCTTCAGGAGTTGTGGGTAGCGATAGGGCCGAACGGCCACTGGCGGGGAGTCTGGCAACAGATGAATCCTGTGGTCACAGGTGCGCTGTGGTGGCAGACCAGAAGGCTCGGCGAAGATGTCCGTGAACTCTGCCAAGAGCAGCGCTAGCGGGTTGGTGAGCTCGGCCGCCGAGAGGCGGAGCTGTGTCTTCGCGTGGTCGCCGTGCCACTTGACCTTGTGATCGTCCCTCCAGAAAGCCATGGTCAGGCGGGCGAAATCCCACAAGATTGGCCCGAGAGTGTGCAGCCAGGCACACCCGAGCACCAGTTCATATCCGCCCAGGTGGATGATGTACAGGTCGAGGACGAATGCTTCGGCGCCAATCTGAATCGTGACGTCCTTGCACACCCCAAGTGCCAGTATGCGCTCGCCATTAGCCACTCCCACCGTGAGGCCAGGGCGTTCCTCCATGCGCAGGCCCAGGCGGGAGGCCGTCGCTGCGTCGACGAAGGAGTGTGTCGAACCTGAGTCGATCAGGGCGTCCATGCACGCCGTACCCAGGCGCGTGTCCAGCTGGAGCGTGGAGGGGGATGTGACGCCGGTGAGAGCACAAACCGAGATGGTCATGTCTTCTTCCGTGGTGGTGTCGTCGCCCTCCTCTGCTGCCTCAATCTCCATGAAGTAGATGCCTTTCATGGAACACTGCTTGATGTGTTCACGGGAGAATTTCTCCGGGCAGTTGTAGCACAGGCCGTCAAGGCGGTGTTGGGCCATCTCCTCCGGCGAGAGCCGGGTGAAACGGGCGCCTAGGTTGGGTGGTTTCACGGGCGCGCCGGGAGTTGTCGAAGAAGCGCTCGACGCAACCGGAGTTGCCGGGGATTTGGCCGCCGGAGCACTGGGTGTCGCGGAACGTGGCGGGGCGCGAGCGTGGTGAGGCGCAGAACGCTGCACGCCTTCTCCCAACTGCAGGTGGCGCTCAAAAGCCCGGGCCAGTCCCATGGCGTTGTCCAGTGTCGCCGGCTTCTGGAGGTCGACGTCGATTCCCATCTGGGCGGGCAAGCCGGCGGAGAAGATTGCAATTTGCTGGCGCTTGTTGACGTCGTCGCAGCGGGCCAGCAGCGTCAAGAACTGCTCCTGGTACTCGGCGACGGAGGAGGAGCAGCGCAGGTGCATCAGCTCGCCGAGGGGATTGCTCTGGGTTGGTGGCCCAAAGCGTCTGTTGACACCGTCGACGAACTCCGCCCAGGAAGGCTCGCCGTGATTCTTCTCAAGGCGGAAGTACCACTGACTTGCCGCTCCTTCGAGGTAAAAGCCGGCCGTCCAGACCTGTTGAGCGGGCGGCGTCCCCTGCGAGCGGAAGAATTGCTCGCATTTGTGGAGCCAATTCAATGGGTCTTCGGTGCCATCATACTTGGGGAACCGCAGCTTGTGCACCGACGCCGGCGGCGGGCCGTTGGACGATCCACTACCGGAGGAAAACATCTTGTCGAAGCGGCCTTGTTTCTCCAAGAGCTGCGTCTGGACGTTGTCAATTTTGGTGTTGAGGCGGCCCTGCTCCAGGCGGAACGAGCCGGCGTCGAGGTCCACCTTGGCGATATGTTCGTCGAGCTTGGTTGCGAGCGCAGTCACCGTCTTGTTGACGTCGGTGACAGAGGCGATGAGGCGGTCGATGTCGGATTGGAATTTCTCCTTGGAGACGAGGTCGTTCATGGCGTCCTTGAGGAGGTCCTCCGTGACGAATTTGTCCGCCATGGCAGCAGCAGCGATGGGTTTGGCGGCGGCGACGAGGGAAGGGATGTGGCGGCTGATTTCTGGGCGCGCGGAAGCAGGGGGTTTGGCGGCGGCGGGATTGCTTCTGGGCGCGCGGAAGCAGGGGATTTGGCGGCGGCGGAATTGCTTCTGGGCGCGCGTGAGCGGGGGATTTGGCGGCGGCGGACTTGGGTCAGAGTGCGACGCAGCAGAGGATTTGCAGGCGCAAGGAAGCAGGGGATTTGCAGGCGCAGGAACAAAGGATCCTGATACCAAAGATGATATGAACTGGGTGTTTATTGATTGCTTATAGATAGATGCAGATGGATACATCTCGCTCGCCCTCCCTAGGAGGCTCTGAGCTAGAGTCCTATCTAAATTCTACTTAATCCTCTCAAACTCCTCAGTCCTAGATATATAGGACTCTAACAAACTTCCTAGCTAAGAGCCGGCCAACAACCTGGCGGCTAACAACTCCAAAACGAAACCAATCTAAACTAACTAGCATTCTTATCCTGGGCTTTCCCCCTGCGCCTAAATTGCTTTCCAAAGAAAGTGTCTCTAACATCAGTAACCATTCTCATCATGTTGGCTGCAGTAGCGCTGGAACATTCACTTGTCTTACTGGCCTAACCATCTCAGACTGCTCGAAATTGAAAACTATTGATGACCTCCATGTTAGTTTTCCTTTGCTTGCAGATTTGCACATTTCGAACTGCAAACTACCCAACGGGCAAAGGGGGATGAAGTTACCCTCGTCTCTGGAAAGGCTCGAGTTATTCTGTTGTGAGGATTTGTCTGCTTGGTTTCCGAGGTGCCTGGAGAACCTCACCTCCCTTCGTTTTATGGGGCTGAATTTTTGCAAGGGAGAACTGTCTATTCCAGGCCACATGTGGAACAGTAATCTCACATCACTCAGTCAATTGCTGATTAAAGGATGTCCAGACCTTGTCTCAGTCGGTGGATCAATAGCAATTGCAGGCATAGCGAACGTGTCCATTGATAGATGCTCGAAATTCAAGGAATTAGAGCAGCCTGTGTTGAAAGGATATTTCTGTGAGATAAACGTCGACTGCCTCGATGGTACGTGGGCTTAGACTTGTTTGATTTCAATGTTTCGTATTACTACTGCTCGCATCCATTGTATGCACAACACTTAATTTATAGGCCCAAAATATACAAACTCTACATCAGTGTTCAGACAGATGCCATGATACTTTTTCGCCAACTACTACCATTAGTGTCATTTTGAATGTATGATTAGGCATTAGTATTAGTGTAAGGCAGTATGAAAAAAAAAGATCATGCGAGCTAGCAGACTTATTCGCAAAAAAAAAAGAAGAAAAAAAAACTAGCACACTTGAAAGTATATAAGTCGAAGTATTAGTTACTAAGAACTATATTCTTATTTCTTTGGTTTCTTCGGAAGTCATTTTTCCCCTTACCATTGCAGGTGACGATGGTAAGTCCCTTTCAGAAGTCCAAATTTAATTCTAATGTGGAGACTTTGCGCAGTATGGTTGACATCGGGTATCAGCTGAAGAATCATGGTGTTACCATCACAATTTCTGAATGGCAGATCGATCAGGACATTGTTCCAGCTTATGAGTTAGATGAAGTCTGGGTTCACATTACCAATGTCCCGCATAAGTACAGGCATTTTCTGGTTTTTTGGGCTTTGGGCCAAGAAATAGGAAGTACCAGAGATGTTGACATGTTGACTTATAGAAAGCAAGGAATTATCAGGGTGAAGGTTGCAGTTGTGAATAAGAGTTTCTTACCTATCACCACTGATTTGGTTTTCGGCAATATTGGTTATAATATCACTTACACTTTGGAAGCTAAGGAGTTCATGCCTGCTGTCCCTTCACCACTTGCTCCTGATTACATGGATCAGGATGGTCCTGGATCGGACAAGGGTAATGGCGAAGATGATAAAGAGCCATCTGCTGCAAAGAAAATGAGAGGTGATGTTCAGTTGAAGAATTCTAACATTAACCAAGGCCAGCAGGCAGGTAATGGGCCAGAACCATTGCAGGTGGCGCTCACACCGCTAGGGAATTACCGAACATTAGCAGTGACTCCTCCAAAGGGAGGGTTTCGCAATGGTGACGGTAATAAAAGTAAGTATTTTGAGCGATTATCACCTCCGTGTCGTTCCAATTTATATAACAGAGTCTCACGTTGTGAAATTGGAATTGCAGGCGAAACTTTGACCTGTGCAGTATTGAAGGGGTCTGATGAACGGAATTTTGATGGCTTATCTACGACCGGACAGGCAGCGGTTGGTCTGATGGAGGATAGCCTGGCTCCTGGCGACTTTTGCCAGGCTGCTGCTGCTGTTGCCGGGGGTATGGCCGGCCTCCCCGTTCACAGCCAGGCCGCGGCCACTTTGGTGGCCAGCAGCCAGAGCGCGGCCACCCCCAGCCAGGCCACTGCTGGCTATGAGGTGGTCCAGCTGCCGTTTGCCGGCCACGAGCAGGCCTCTGTCGGCCATGAAGTGGCCGTGTTGGCTGCTAATGGCCAGGAGATGGCCAGGAGGGCCTTGAGCGATCAGGAGAATGCTGATGGCCAGAAGACAGTGGAAGAAAAGACAGGAAAAGGGCTGGCTGCAGCATCACCGGCTTCTCCGATCTTGACTACTGGAGGTGAGGGTGCCAAAGTTCTAGCGGTAAATGAATTATTAAGTTCCGTTCATCACAATATTTCACCACCACATACAGTGTCAGCCAACTACTGGCTGTGGAACACCATTGGGATCGCACAACACAGGTCTGACAACTGATAAGTCTGGCTCTTTTATCGCTGAAAGAAAATGGCGTAGTGCGAGAGCTAACAATACTTTGGTTGGTGGATTACCGGTTGCAGATGAGTTGGTGTTGGAGAGAGCTATGAAACGTGCAGCGGCTAGGAACCTGGATGGCGTCCCAGCATCGCAGACCTCGGCATCTCCGACACACTCCAGCGGTGGTAAGTTTTTGAAGGACACATGTATTGATAATTTAAATTCTATTGGAGTTTCGTTAGGACATACCTCCGATGCAATTAACCTATCCCATAGTGCTCTTAAACGAATTCATATTGACAAAACAGTAGTACAACATAAACCTCAGAGCGTACGAAAATTCAATCTAGAGGATAACCCATTTGACCTTAGTGATGGAGAAGATTATGAGATTAATAATGATCTTCTATCGCACTTGGTGAAGGATTTAACGGACGTGGACCTAGATGATTTGGACTTGGACACAAAGATTTGTGATCTCCAGGTATCTGGTCGTAGGACTAAGTCTGCATCTAAGAAAAATAAAGGCCGGCATAGGCAGCAAAAACAAAACAACAAGGTTACTTAATGAAAGGCTTTTACTGGAATAGCAGAGGTCTTTCAGACTTGGCTAAATACCGGTATATTTCAGAAGCAATAAGGGATCATCATCTGGATTTTGTTGCAATTATGGAGACTGGTAAGCAAGATATGTCTCGAGCGAATCTTAATCGGCTATCAGGGGGAGCAGATTTTGCTTGGCACTGCTTGCCACCTAGGGGTCGATCTGGAGGAATTCTCTTAGGCATCAATTCCCTAGTACTTGATCTTTCTGTTATCGTGGAAGGGGAATTTTTTGTTAAATTCCATCTGCGAAATAGACAAGATGACTTTAAATGGATACTGATGGCGGTGTACGGTCCGGCCCAGGAAGACTTTAAGACTGCCTTTCTGTCGGAATTAGTACGAACTTGCCAACAGAACTCTTTGCTTGTTTTGATAGGGGGGGATTTTAATATAATGAGACACAGCAGAGAAAAGAACAAAAACAATTTTAACCCCAGATGGCCTTTTCTATTCAATGCATTCATCGATAGTTTCGATCTTCGGGAGATCGAATTGTCAGGTAGACAATTCACCTGGGCAAATTCACTTCCGGATCCGACCTATGAAAAATTGGATAGAGTTTTGATGAGTACTGAATGGGAATTCAAATACCCCTTGGTTACAGTTCGAGCTTTAGACCGCGGGATTTCAGGTCACACACCGTTGATTCTAGAAACGGGAGACCCAGCCTTTTCTGGTCAGCCTAAGCAGTTCAAAATGGAACTTAGCTGGCTGACTCAAGAGGATTTTAAAGAAAAGGTCAGAGAGATTTGGAATCATCCAGTCCAAGGGCAAAACTCAGTCCAACGTTGGAACAGAAAAATGGGAGCATTAAGAACACATCTCCGGGGATGGGCTCGCCATCACCATGGGTTGTATAGAATTCAAAAAGAACAATTCCAACATATTGTGACAACACTTGACACGCAAGCCAAACAGAGAACTCTAACCGAAGGGGAGCGAGAACAACTGGAAAATGCTCGTGATGATCTCACAAAGCTCCTGAGAGAGGAGGAACTGAGATTTTATCAACGAGCCAAAGTGAATGACGTCCTTTTGGGGGATAATAATACCAAGTATTTCCAGATGGTGGCAAATGGCAAACATCGGAAAAAACGAATATTTTCCCTAGACCATGAAGGTGATAGAATAGAAGGACAGCAACATCTCAAAGAGTACATTACCCAATTTTACAAAGGTCTGTTCGGTCCTCCGGAAGAGAGTCACTTTAGCTTGGATGAGAACATAGAGGATATTTCGCAAGTGAGTCGGCCAGAAAATGAATTTCTCATGGCCCCTTTCACTGAAAAGGAGGTTCGGGAAGCAATTTTTAGCATGGAACACAATAAAGCACCAGGACCGGATGGTTTTCCGGCTGAGTTTTATCAGCATTTTTGGGAAACAATCAAAGGGGACTTGATGAATATGTTCCATGAATTACACACCGGAGAACTCCCGCTGTTCAGTCTCAATTTCGGAGTCATAACTTTGATACCCAAAGTTAAAGAGGCTAATAAAATACAGCAATATAGGCCCATCTGCTTACTGAATGTCAGCTTCAAAATTTTTACGAAAGTGGCAACAATCAGATTTAACTCAGTGGCAGATAACATTATCAGTCCTACTCAAACAACCTTCATGAGAGGTAGGAACATTTTGGAAGGGGTAGTAATCCTACATGAGACAGTACACGAACTACACAGAAGAAATCAGAACGGGATTATATTTAAAATCGATTTTGAAAAGGCCTATGACAAAGTCAAATGGGACTTTCTGACACAGACGCTCCGGTTAAAAGGTTTCTCCACCAAATAGATTGAGTGGATTAAATCTTTTATTTCGGGTGGAAGTGTCGCGATTAATATCAATGATGAAATAGGTCCATTCTTCCAGACAAAAAAAGGACTCAGACAAGGAGATCCACTATCACCCATCCTTTTCAACATAGTTGCAGATATGCTCACACTCCTTATTAAACGGGCTAAAACGAATAATCAGATACAAGGTGTGGTGCCCCACTTGATTGATGGCGGCCTTTCCATACTACAGTATGCCGATGATACAATTTTGTTCTTAGATCACAACCTGGAACAAGCTCAGAACATGAAAAATATTCTTTGTGCGTTTGAGCAGTTATGGGGACTCAAAATAAATTTTCACAAGAGTGAAATTTACTGTTTTGGTGAGATCATAAGATTCGCGTTCTTGAAAATCGGCACTTCTCCAAATCCAGAAGACAGACGGGATTCTAGGATTATCCTTTTGGGCAAAGACTTTTATGCTGCATACTTCTTCTTTTCTATCGGTACCATACTGTATTCTCGTAAGATGATACACGCTAGCTAAAGATCCACCAGGTGCTACGTCATAAGCACATTGGGAACGTAAATAATTGTAACCATATACATATAAAATGACAGCAATGGAATCCCAATCCCCTGCTTTTATTTGTAAAGTCTCTATTCCTCGGTGATCGAAGCCCAAAGATCTATGAACCACCTCATGTTTGACTAGCCAATTAAATAACCAACCCTGCTGCATTGTCTTGATCTCTCCCCCTTTGTATAAATATGGGAACTGTTTGGTTGTAATCCCGGAACTTTCCCAGTCAAATACCTAGGTATTCCTATCCATTTTCGGAAATTGGCTAATAATGACTGGTTGAGGATCCAGGAACGTTTTGAGAATCGCCTCAGCAGTTGGAAAGGGAAAAACCTTTCATACGGAGGCCGGTTAACTTTAATCAACTCAGTTCTTAGCAGTCTACCGATGTATATGATGTCTTTCTTCCAAATTTCAAAAGGGGTTCGTAAGAAGTTGGACTACTACCGGTCTAGATTTTTTTGGCAAAGTGATGAGCATAAGAGAAAGTACAGATTAGCTAGATGGAGTATTCTGTGTCTTCCACGAGATCAAGGAGGACTAGGGATACATAATCTAGAACTCAAGAATATGGCCTTACTCAGCAAGTGGCTGTATCGTCTGCTTACAACAGATGGCACCTGACAACAGATCCTTCACAACAAATATCTAGGGACCAAACCTCTGGTTCAGGTCCAATGGAAAAGCGGGGACTCACACTTTTGGGCTGGGCTTATGAAGGTTAAAAATGACTTTCTAAAATTTGGCACCTTCACTATCAAGGATGGGTCTCAGATAAGATTCTGGGAAGATAAATGGTTAGGCAACAGGCCTCTTCGTGATCAATATCCTCAACTCTATAACATTGCTAGGAAAAAGCAGGATACGGTGGCAGAAATACTTAGTACAGAGATTCCCAATATATCCTGACGGAGAGATCTGATTGGACCTAAATTGGTAATGTGGAATAATTTAGTAGCAAGGCTGGCAAATATAAACCTCACTGACGAAGGAGATGAATTTAAATGGAGTTTGGACCCGACAGGTGTTTTCTCTGTGAAAACACATTATTTGGCCCTGATTTACCAAAATGTACCGAACACAAATAAAAAACTATGGAAATCAAAAACTTCCATTAAAGGTTAAAATTTTTTTATGGTTTTTAAAGAGAGGAGTTATTCTCACTAAGGACAATCTGGCCAAACGAAATTGGAATAGCAGTAAACAGTGTGTCTTCTGTCATGAAAATGAGTCAATTCAACATCTATTTCTCGAGTGTAGATTCACACGTATGGTATGGGTTTCGGTCTATGCGGCATGGGGATTACCTAAGCCATCTAGTGTGTCTAATATGTTCAATGGTTGGCTGAATTTAGTTCCACAAAATTTTAAACCTCTGGTATTTGTAGGCGCGGCAGCCTTGTGTTGGGCGGTCTGGCGATGCAGAAATGCAGTGGTTTTTGATAACGAATCTCCAAATTTTTTGCAGGTTATCTTCACAACGTCGCATTGGCTCCGCACATGGTCTATCCTTCAACAGCCATCATCGCGGGACAGTCTTGTAGCGGCGTCGCAGTGCTTGGTCCAAGTGGCCAAGGCTATTTTTGCCCGGGCGTTTGGGTGGCAGCCTAGTCTTAGGATTGGCGGCTCTTAGAGTCCGGAGGTCGAAAAAAACTGTTTGGCTGTGTGTCGTTTGACAGAGGCCGGGATCTTTTTCAGGCGGATGTATCACCTCGATGTATCTAACTGAAAATTTAATAAAGCATCCCTTTTCGAATTTTTTTTTAATTCTACAAGTCCTGTACATATGCATGAAGCCACAATGATAATTGTCATGTGTGCGTCACCTACGAGGTATTGTACGTGCGACTTGACTTAGTTGATATTCGGAAGGATGTTGTGTGTAGCAAGCACACATATGTATGCGCGAGGTTTATGTGGGTATAGTGTGTGTTTGAATGTACGTTCACATAATATTGTACCGTACTTGTTCAGGTTAAAAAAATCCTGTCGATGGGTGAGTAGGCGGCAGCCTGCCATCTTCATCTGAAGCTTAGCTAAATATAATTCTTCGATATTTTCTTCCATCCTGACAGGACGCCGGCTCATTCAGGTAAAAATAATAAAAGTCTGTTGATGGACGAGAAGGCGGCAACCTGCAATGGGTGGGTCTATATGCTTCACCGGTGGCAACAAAATCACAATTGCCGCCGTCTACAAATGGGACATGGTCGTGGTATAGATAGTGGAAATTATGGTCCATAAAGCCTGTCGCTTTTGAGAACTTTAGAGAATATAAACTGCAAGCATGCAAGAAAAAGTCTAGTTCGTAACATCACTCATGTGCATGCAAATTTGTAAAAATTTGATCATAACTCTTAAACTTCTTATTAAATTTAAATTTCAATTGCACCACTAAGTTCTGTACAACAAGACTTCCAAACAAGACCCCCTCACTCTATTTTGAAGAAATGTTTTATGATTATTTTTTAATCAAGTTAGAAGATTTTGTTGACACATCACTAGAATAAATTATATACAAATCTAAGGAACAAAATATTTTTTCATATCGAATAAATTATATATATTTACGTAACAAGATGTATACATTCACAACATGAACAAAGCCAAATTTTAATTACACCATAATATTTCATATTAAAATATTATCAAAATAAGTTCAGTTTGGAAGATTATTTAAAACCAATTTTTAATAAGTAAAATTAATTTAAAAGTGCAAAAAATATTGCAAATTATCTTTTTATGCAAATAAATATTAAACATGACAAACAAATAATAGTATTCTTCGAATAAAAAACCAAACATTTCAAATGTTTTATAGACAAACAATAGAAACTAAGTTTTGAACAAATAGTTTTACACTGTGGAACAAATTATATAAATCCACAGAACAAATATTTGCAAGGCTAGAACAAATTTCATAAAGTTACAGAACAAATAACAATAGTCATCGAACAATTATACCAACTCACATAATAAAGATGTATATATATCCATATAACAAACTATATGAACATAATGAACAAATATTTGTACACTAGAACATATTATGTAAACTTACAAAACAAACAATTGCAGCCATCGAACCAAACACAAAAAACATACATACATACCGAGCATATTATATAAATTAATAAAAAATGTACACTTTAAATAAATTATATAGACCTAACCAAATAATCGTATCCAGCAAACAAACTATATGAATGCAAGTAAAACAATTTGCACACCTGAAAATGAATACACTATTGATGTAGAACAAATAATGTTAATTATAAAAAATGATTCTATAAAACATTATTATGTTAAAATAGAAATAGTTGAATAAGAGTAAAACAAGAACTAAAAAAAGGAAAAGAAATCATAATGTATCAAATGAAGTAAAAGGTAAAAAAATATAACATATAAATGAATAGAAAATGTGACACCACAGAAAACATTATGAGGGAAGAGAAAATGAACTCACATTCAATTCTTCTTTGATTTGACTCACAGTGGGAACAATTGATTATTTAATATCTAATTATGTATGACAAAAATATAGATTAAATGAGTTTAAAGAAAAACCATGCAATAAATAACCTAAAATAAATACCTAAATTAAACTAATTATTTGTATTACTTTAGGTTATGTATGAAGTTTTAGTGGTGAGAAATATAGTTAGAAATTTAGTGGTTGTTTTAATATTGTTTATAATTGCATAATTGGGTAATTTTGATGAATATTAGGTGTTACTTTAATTTATTTTATATAATACCAGGTGGGTAATTTAGATATAAATTTAGGAGGTTACTTTAGGATATTATCATAATGGCATAGGTGTGTATTTTTTAAAACAATATAATAGACCCAACCACTACGATGATTTGAGTCTATCGATTAATGGCTAGATATTTTGTTTGTTTGAAAATTTTTAGGATTTCTCTTTTTTATAAAGTGTCTACCTAGGATCCTCAGTTCCTCACTGGCTTAATCTGGAGGCTTAAAAAAGAGCTTCAAATTAATAATAGTAAGGTTGGGCTTTAGTTCTGGTTGGAAAGCTGCATATAACTCGAATTTCCAACTTAGACTAACAAATTGTGTCTAAAAATGTGTAGTGTAGTTTTTATTAGCATTTTAGATCCTAATGATGGATTTTAAATGATAGCAAGATCCAAGCCATTTAAGTCAAGTGATCAAAGCGATGGTAAAAATCAATGGTGCCTTATCGCTAGACTTATTCTATAATACCCATGTTATGATATCTAAGTTGTATTACCCGGAGTATGGTATCCGGATAATAGAGAAAAATCCAGATAGAATCATTCTGAGACATCTAAGTGAAGTGAAAAAGACAAGAAAATGTTGGAGCTTGTGACATAGAGAAGATGCAAAATTGATCACCTTTCTGTTTATGTTTAGTTGGACCCTAGGCCTTTTCAAGTGGCGGCCGAGCACCTTTCTTTTCAAGTGGCTGCCGGAAAATACACATTACTATGAACTACCAACGGCTTTTTTAGAGTTTACAGATGGTAGTCTTTGCGAAAGGGTCTGTAGCCTAGTGGTTACAGGAGCCCAGTAGCACCTCAGGTCCTGGGTTCGACTCCCTGTGGAAGCGAATTTCTCAAGATTTAACGGTGTTTGTGCTTTCAGTGGTAGGCGATGTTCCCGTCGACAGCGAGACGTCTGTGGTAACATATCGATACAGTCTTCGAAGATGTTTCTAGGAGTAGGGTTTGGGATGAGTGACGCAAGCAACTTTATCCTCAAGACATTCGAAGCCATATGCATGCCTGATCAATTCCATGTGGCTAGTCGAAATTGTAAGTAATTCTTTCGCTGAAGCGCTGCATGACTAGGGATCAATACTAGTACTAATTGACTTAACCTAAATTAGCAGTTTCACGTACGTGTGCATTTCGGCGAAACGGTAATTTCGCGGCGGTTTCGCAATTACCATCTCGCTTTCGCAATTATGTCATGACATGGAAATTGCACGATATCGATAAGTTCCCATATATCTCGCTTTCGCAAACGCCGCTGCTGATTGTAAGTCTCGAACACGACGACAAAGACTTTGAGACTCGTCCGCGGCATTGGGGCAAAGGGAAAATGCTGGGAAGCTTGCCTCCAACCACATATCGACGATCTGCCTTATCCTCTCGTTCTTCGCTGCTTTTTGTGCGGCTGATGCATGCATGGGTGCTAACTGAATTCCTAGTTCGGGCTACCATTCAGCTCTGCCTGTACACTGCAGGAAGCAGAGTCCAAACCTCACGCCGATCTTCTTGTATAGTTTCTTGGTGCTGATTTTCGTCTGACCGAAGAACTACTGGATCTAGCTTATTGATCCGGCCACCAGATCGCGCCGTCCCTGCAAGAAGAGATCCTGATGCAATCTTACTTCCAGTACGTCACAATCTATCTCCCCCCGGTCTATACAAGATATAAGTATGTTATTTGTCAAGATCCATTTGCACGTGAACTCTACAATAGTGTACAATCCTTCCTGTACGTCTGTCGATCTCTCTCTCCGTTTTCAGGCAGGTGCACTCCTGTATAGCGTGTTTACTCTTTTATCCTCTTAACTTAATTTTGCTATTCAATAGCTATATTAGCTTCTTGATATCAACTAAGGGTTGTTTTGTGGTTTTGGTCCCAAACCTTAGTAAAGAACACATGCTCTTTTACGTTACACAATACTACTAGACTATATTGCTGTAAAAAGAACCAGGATAAAAATACCTGATGATCTATTTAAAACTTCATCACTAGTTATATGTGTGAGTAGTATATGCAGTACATGAGTATTATGGAAAAAATAATATAAATGGTATATACGTAATATATTTTTCTTGTTTTTTGAGATGGTTTTATATTTCTCATTTGATAAGGTTGCTTGGCCCATCAATATTTAGTAATAATTTGACCCAAGTCAGCAGAGGAAGCCTCCACCTATTTTTTTATTTTTTTATTTCAACCCTGTTTAATTCGCTCCCACAGGGAGTCGAACCTGGGCCTGCTGGGTGCTACTCAGGTGCTCTAACCACTAGCTAAAGGCCCTTTCACAATATTTAATAATAATTAGTAGAGCTTTTTTTAGATACTTGTGTAGTATACCTCGAAGTATGAGGAACTACCGGTTGTTTTAATTTTCCCACCATTTAATTAATTAAAAAATTAAACTAATTAAGAAAAGAGTAGGCGACTACATGGAGAGGCCTCTCCATAGTCATACATGGAGAGTCATCCCAGGTTACTTCCTGCGACACAAAATTATTTTCCTCAACAGAACGAAGCACACATGAGGAAGTAACTTTTAGTCATACAAGGAGAGCCCTCCTAGGTTACTTCCTGCGATACAAAATTACTTCCCTCAACAGGAAGTAACTTTGTGCCGCAGGAAGTAATATAACTTTGTGTTGCGGGAAGTAACTTTGTGTCGCAAGAAGTAACTTTGTGTCGCAGGAAGTAACTTTTGTGTCGCAAGAAGTAACCTCGGAGGAAGTAACTTTGTGTCGCGGGAAGTAACTTTGTGTCGCGGGAAGTAACTTTTGTGTCGCAGGAAGTAATCTCGGAGGGCTCTCCATTTAAGCCTAAATGGAGAGGCCTCTCCGTTTAGATTTTGCGTATGGTAATATATTCTTTCCCCTCTCCCTCAAATCGCCTGCCCTCCCGTCTCTCTTACGTCGCCTCTTCTCATTTCCTCTCGCAAAGCGAAAAGAATTATTCCGTCTTGTTACACGCGGGCCGTGCATGGTCACGAACCATGGCCGTGGCACGGCGTCGCGGTATTCGAAGGCCCGCAACTCCGACTAGTCGACGACAATGGTGGCGAGTGAAGGACCAAATAGGCGACCAGAGAGGGGGAGTGGATGTGAGTCAATAAAAATTCTTTCCGAAGGATGAACTTGACCTATACCCCGATTGCCACTCCGATCACTCGCACACATCAAAGAAGCTCTAGACTATGCGCACACAAGCCTACAAGTCCTAGAGACAAGCCACGAATCAAAGAGTGGAGGCACTAGACAAGAATCAAAACACTTAGCCAAATCTTGACAGGCTGGGCGCGGACCGTCCGGGCAGTACGGGCGGACTGTCCGCCAGGCAGAGGCGGAATTTCCGCATGGACACCGCGGACCGTCCGAAAATAGCAACAGAACCTCCACTAGTGAACCTCGGAAAATCGGACTGTCCGCGAGGAGACCGTGGACTGTCCGGCCCTTCACAGACCGTCCGGCATTCGAGTACGGACCGTCCGCAAGCTCCTTGCCACCAAAAACTCCCGAACCAACGGATCGAAACACGAGCACGCAAGAACACACGAAGAACACTAAGAACAGGTGAGCTGTCAGACCTCTCGCGGACCGTCCGCCAGGCGCGGACAGAAGCAGAAACAGCCCGAGCTCGCGAAGTCAACTCACCAAAGCCATCACCGGATTTCCCAAACCACTTGAACTCTTGAGACAAAATTTGGGGGAGATGAGAAGCGTCACTAGGTGAAGCTATGCCCCAAAAATCTCAACCTCTAACTCACTAAACCGACGGGTATCGTGGATCACATGAAAGCACCTCCATGAACTAGGGTTCCTCTAAGAACTCGCAAATCGAATGGATTTACCTGCGTTTGAGGGGTCAAGATCATACACAAAGATGCACAAAGCATTCACCCATGATCCCCACAAAGAAATCCAAGAGGAAACACCCTCAAATCAACGAATCGAGCGAAGAACAAAAGCAACCAAAAATAGCTCCGAAAATGACATGAAAATCACAAAGAGCTAAGAGATCGAAGGAATCACAACGCCGAATCAAAATGACTACCAAGATCAAGTCTCGAACAAAGCCAAATGTCTCGCTCTTATCCTCCAAAAAGAAAACCCAAGAGTACCTCGAGAAATCATCAACCACGACTAAAACATACCACTTCCCACCAGCAGAGCGAGCACGAGCTGGCCCAACCAAATCCATGTGCAACAGCTCACAAGGTCGCTCGGTCATGACCGCAGTCAGAGGGGCGTGAGAAGCAGCAACCATCTTTCCATGCCGACAAGAAGCACAAACCAAATCCTTCTCGAATTTCAACTTAGGCAATCCTCGGACAAGATCAAGACAACTTAAGCGGGAAAGCAACTCAAAGCTCAAGTGTCCCAACCTCCTATGCCATTTCCAAAGCTCGGTCGAAACGCCAACAACAAAGCATCAAGGAGGACCAACAGTGAAACGAACCGGGTTTCCAAAGAAGGGAACCCGATCCCTGCACCTCTATGATAGTCCCAGGAGGCTATCACGTGCAAATCCCTGTCTCAGAAAATAAAGCGAAAACCGTACAACAAGAGTAAATACATGAAGGTCCACATAATAATATAAATAAACATCTGAGTACATCATTTCGGCACATGCCGGGTACAAGTCCAACGGGACTGAATCAAACAGAGTAAACATCTACGCAGCGTCTCTCATGTAGCGAAGTAGACTCCATATCCGCAGGCAACTCGAGTGTAGGGCGAGCCTCAGTCCTCCCATCTGTCGTGCTCGAAGTCGTAGTCCGACTCCTGGTCTGAAAATCCGTCATCTACTCGATAAGCGAGTAGGTCATGTCAGCTTCCCAACAAAGAGCATAAGCGAAAGAGAAATAATTCTAATATGTATGAGTAATCCTATTTATGGCTGTAGAAGGTTAAGCAAGCAGCGGTAGCAACATCAAGGTAAGCAGAATAGCTGAGAGGTCTCCATCTCCGAGGAGATCCACACCTCCGAGGACAACGCCTCCGGGGTCAACACCCCAATAAGGAAAGAAACACCAAACACTGGATCTCAACCAAGATTCAGCATCCCACACTCATCTGCGACGCGGGGTCACCAACTCCTATCCTCACGTCTCAACGGCACGAAGCCGGGCTCACAAGCACACAGGGGAGAGAAAGCAGCACAAGAAGAGGCTAGACAGAGTAACAGACCCGTGGGCTATCCATACCAGTGGACATGGACTATAGCTATAGGTTTAACACTCTGCAGAGGTTGTACAACTGGACCCGCCGGATAGGGCAGAAATGGATGCCTCCGATCCACATCCCTACCTAACGACCAGAGACCTAGCAGTGGGTGGTACTCTCCTGCCTCTCCAAGCCTGACTCGTCCTGAACTGGGTGTGAAACTTGCCAGCAGGGCCTCGGAGCTGTGAGACCATCCCCAGAGAAGCCAGGGCGACGTCTACTCGGGGGGTAAAACCCGCCCCCCTCACACGACCACACCGGTCCGCCTACAAGCTGAGTGTCAATCACCAACTAGTTCTCGGACCGAACCCCGCCCATACGTGAGCGAACGGTTTGTACAAAAATAGCCCAAAGATCATGATTAAACTGTCGATCGGTCCTTAATTACAAGAGCGAGCACTCACCAACTCCAACCGTCCGACACGCCGCTAGGGCGAGAGGCCAGGTCGCATCTCCCCTAGACAGGCGTTCACAAGTAACCAAAGCGGCTCGCTCCCGCGGTAACACGTCAAGCATACACACTCACCCAAAACACACACAAGAGTTCCGAAGTATCCCAACCTCGGTCTAAACCTGAGATCCATCCATAACTAAGGGTAAAATATATGGATGAGTAGAGCCGGGAACTAGCTAAGGGTTTGTAGCTAGTTTCAAAAATAGGTATTCCAAGGACAAGATAAACAATTCCAAGGCATGGCTAATCAATCGTCTATGCGATTTAAAAACATGCATCAAAAAGTAATTAAGCACTAGCATCTAAAGCATGCATGGGAACTATATGGTTGGGAGTGACATGACACCTGGCTGGCGTCCGAAGTCCTGGTCTGGGTTGTAGTCGGGGTCGTAGGCCTCCTCCTGGTCGTAGCTCGGGTCTATGCAGCACGAGATACGAGACACTAAGATACCGACAACCAACTAAGCATAACTCCAAAGAAACCCAATTTTAGAAGATCCAAACATAACCAAACTACCTACAAACAACACCGTCTCATTTTTAGAAAAATATAGAAACTAGTTTCATATTTTTCGAAGTTGTAAATAATTAGTTATGATTTTTCAAAGGTTAAAGGTTTTATAAAATAATTTCCCAATTCATTTATAAAACAGAAAAGGGGTTTTTATTTTGAAAATAGGGATGACGTCAGCATGATGTCATCGTGACGTCAGCATCACAAGTTAGTTGGCCTTGGTGGGCCGAAAGGGTTAGTAGGCCGAATTCGGCCCAATGGACTTGGCCCTTAGAGCCCAACAAGCTTAGTCCACTGGACCTCCCCGGGTTAAATTCAGAGTCTGAAAAGGAAAAGGAAAAGGAAAAGGGGCCGGCGCTGGGCTGTAATGGGCTACGGCCCAAGCGGCGTCCTTTTCGCAACAACAGGGAAGTCCAAGACTGCCCCTTGGACTTAACTGGGGTCAGCGGCGCCCTTGCCATCCGTTCGTGCGCGTCGGCGTACCCCGGCGTGCACCCGGCGGCGACGGCGGATGGCTCCCGGCGGCAGCGAGGGCTCCGCCAGGCAAACGAGTGCGACGCGTGGTTCCCTAGGGTCAGATGGTTAACCCGGCGTGGCCACGGCTCTGGGGAGGAGCACCAGGGCACTAGCGAGGCGCGACGCAGTGGCGCTCCGGCGTGAAGCAGACGCGACGGCACGCGGCGATGGCGTGCAACAGCAGCGGCGCACTGAACTAGATCGCGAACGGAGGTTAGTGGTCGCAGCAAGTGCGACTTGGCGTGCACATGGGTGTGCTCGCCAGGGCTCACGCGCCGGCGCAGGCAGAGCCTGGCCGCGACATGGCCGACCAGCGCGCGGATCTTCGGCGAGCCGAGTCCGCGGCGCGGCGCTCATCACGATGGCGGAAACGATCGTGCGGCGCGGCGTCCGTGCTCATGGGGGTGAGCATTTTGGCGCACACGCGGACACACACACTCAAAGGCACAGCAGGGAGCTCAGCCTTCGCGCACGAGCACGCGCGCAGCACGGTGGCGCTCCGGCGTGTCGCGGCGAGGTCGGAAACAGCAGGTTAGCGGCCAACGGCCAGCCTGCTCGCGTTGGGGTGCATGGCAGCGACTAGGAGATGGGAACCTGCAGAAGATCGGCGGCTCGAAGGCCGGACAGAGGCTTGACTCAGCGAGCAAGAGCTCGGCGCACGGCGCGGCGGCCGGCGCGGCGTGGCGCAGGGGCACGCTCCCATGGATCAGCAAGGTCAGGAGAAGGGCGCGGGGTGTCTCACGATGGGGCGAAGGTGGAGTCATAGCAGAGACGGCCGCGTCGGTGTAGAGGCGGTGGCGAAGTTCTCGGCGACGCGGCTGCTTCTCTGCTCCGGTACGGCTTCTTCGCGGACGGCCTTCTCCGAACCACGGACGGCTCCAACTTCCTGTCCCCTGGCTTCGTCTTCACGGCGCGATGGTGAAGCACTCCCCACTTCTCCCCTTCCTCCCTTCTCCTCTCCGTTTCCCTCCTCTTCTCACACGGCGGCGGACAGGGGACTAAAGGGGAGGATCCCCAATTGCGATATGCCTTGTGCCAGGGGTCTCACCCGGGGGTTTAGGGGCTCGAGCACGTCGAGGCGAGGGGTAGAAGCGTCACGGCGGGGCTCCTATTGGCTCGTGAAGGCGCGGTGGTGATGTGGCAGAGCAGCAGAGGCTGGCGCGTGAGGGGAGGCGTCACGGCTCAGGGGCAGAAGGGGAAAAGGCCCGGGTGGCGCGCGGGCGCGGCCGCCTGACTCGGCGTCCGTGCCTCGGGCGCGGTCGGGGGCTTGTCCCCTGACCGGGGTTGTGCTCACGCGCGTGTGGGCGCGGCGGCGGTGCGGTGCGGTGCACAGGCGTGGATCGGCGTGGGGAGGAGAAGAACAGCGCGGCGGTCCCACTTGTCAGCGACGCGGCTGCGCGGTGTGGTAGTTGGGCCAACTAGGCTGGTTGCGGTTAAGAAGGAAAGAGGCCGGGGGTTTTGGTTGTTCACAGGCTAGAAGATGAGGGAGATCTGTTAGACTTTGAAGTCAGTTAGCTGGCCTAGCAGTTAGTAAAGAGGTTTTGAAAATAGATTTGAATTAAGTTTAAACTATAGGTTTGATTTTGAATAGTTTCAAATTCAAAACACACTCAATAAAATCCAAATAAAATCCATAAAATCCAAATCACATATTTTACCATAATTTGAATATATATTTTTATATCTTTGGTTTTATTTATTTAGGACTTAGGGAAGAGGTTGGAAAGGGAATAAATTATGGTGATACATCATCAATAAACAAAAAGTTTAAATTTCCTCACATTTTCATAACTTAATTTTCTGGGATGTTACAAACAGACTGGGAAAAATTGGCACGAAAGATTTGACCCTCGGGGACGATCGTACAGACAAGATCGCCTCGAGAATCAAGCACACGAGAAGCGCTCAACTTAAAACGAACCTCAAAACCTTCGTCAAGGAACTGAGATACTGACAACAGGTTAAAACCAAGTGACTTGACCAAAGTCACACTCTTCAAGGTTACCTTGCTACTCACCTTCAACATACCTTCAGCAAGCACTCGTCCTCTCTCATTGTCCCCGAAAGTGATGTACTCCCTCGTACTCACCGGGGTGAGGTTGGAGAACCACCCACGATCTCCGGTCATGTGTCATGAGCAACCGGAGTCGATCAACCAAAAGTCCTCCAAGCTTCCCACCTGTAATAAAAAACGAGAGCGATAATGAGCAAGCGACTCAACACTGGGGTTAGTACCAAAGGAGTCAAACCAGTGTCGAGCCATTTGCTCAAAAGAAGGGTTAGCAAAACTCATCCTATCAAAACCTCTAGGCGGAGCCCTCTCACGCCTACCACCAAAGAACCTGTCACGTCTTACTGGAGGGGAACGCGTACCACGAGAGGGAAAACGTGGCCTGTAGTCCCTTTGAGAACCAAAATTGCGATCGTGCCTCCCAAACTCGTAACGGTCACGAGCAGAAGCACGTCCAGCAAACTCACCACGTCCAAACCCAACACGCCTATCTCTTTGAGGAAAACCACCACCACCCCGAGTGGGAACCGTACGCACAAACCCATCACCACGAGGTAGAGGCACTTTACGAGGCTCAGGCACACCATGAGAAGGGTGGTACCTATCCTTGGTTGCCATCTCCATATCAAACCTCTCATCCCTTCTCCTCCTGAAACAGAACTCATCCTTATGTCCATCCCTCCCACAATACTCACAATGGAAGCAGATTGGCTTGGCTGTGGTTTTCGGTGGGCTTCTCAACATTTTTCTCTCCTAGCTTTCCCCCAAATACATTCCCCTGGGTGCTCACAAACTTCATGGGGTTCTGGTAGTTTTCTGTCTTATGGGGGAATACTGGTGGATCTGGGGTTGTGTCTAGCTTGTTTCTGCGGTGGTTTGGCGTGGGTGCATATTTATTCATGGGTGTAGTGTGTGGTGGAATAGGAATGTCTCCAACTTTCTCTTATCCCTCACCACTCTTCTCAGCCCCAATGCCTGATCATCAAACCTCTTGAACTTAGCCAACATCAAACTCAGTTGAGGCTCATGCCCAGACAACCAACTCATCAATTTCCTCAACTCATCATTTTCATCCTGCAAACGATCAACATAATGCACAAGTTCCATATTTTCAAAGCATGCATTTCACAGGTAGAGCATGATATAGGAATAAGAGCATTCAAAGCAGCCTCAAGAGAAACTATCCTATCATGAGATTCATCTAGCCTAGCATGCAACACAGGACAAGAAGTGCAAGCACCTAACAAAGCAGGTCTAGATTTCATCTCATCAAGCTCAATCCTAAGCACATCTAGTTCCTCAAGAGTTGAGGCATGCTTCTCCTTGAGAGCAGTCAAGTCAGCCAGGAAAACATTACAATCACCACAATCAACCTCATCAGAAACAACAAGAGCAGCTTTCAAAGAGTCTATTTCATTTCTAGCATCAACAAGCAAAGATTCAAGCTCAACTATCTTGTCCTTAGCATCACCTAGCAAAGACCAGAATTCTCTCTTCTCCTTGTTGGTCTTTCTAAGCACATCATCATGGTTATCAAGCAACTCATTCAGCCTAGCATTCTCCTCTAGCAAGAAGTTGGGATCTTGACGTACCTCATCCTCGGAGTTGGAGTTCGAATCCGAGCTATGCTTCCTGCCCTTCTTGGAGTTGTGCGCCATGCCGCAGAAACCGCCTTGCGTGACGAAGCTCAGGCCGGTGAAGTTTTTGCCCGTGTACCGCTTGTCCTTGCGCCGATCTTGCTCTTCCTCGCTGCTCGAACCGGATGAGGTGTCGCTTGAAGTGGAGTCGATGTCGCTCGCTCTGGCAACCATCTCTCGAGTCGTCTTCTTTTTGTACCTGCCGCTCTTCCTTGGCCTTCTCTCGCCCTTGTCCTTGCGCTTGTCCATGTAGTCATTCCGGGAGCAGTGCTTATTGTTGTAGTAGTGCTTGGGCTTGCCCTTGTAGTTGTTCTTGATCTCCATGGCTTCCGGACACTCAGCGATGAAATGCCAGTGCTTTCCGCACGATAGCACATCCCCGAGCTCCTCCTCGCATTCTCGCGGTTCTCGTACATCCGCCCAAACCTCTTGCTCAACAATGCGATATACTCCTCACTCAGCACCTCAAAGTCCTCATCTGGCATGGACACAAGACAAGACAAAGGAAACTGCATGGCAGCAGGGTTAGCATTAGTGCTTGATCCTAAGATAAAAGCCAAACTATGTGGATCAGTGGGGCTCTCGCTCTTGGCTCTCAAGACACGATCAACCTCCGAAGACTAGAGCTTAGAAAACAGCTCATCCACCGTCAGGGTCTCATACACACCTGATTTCAAGATGGCCTCGACCTTGGCACTCCACACGGATCTGTCAAGTGAGTGCAATAGCTTGATAGCTCTATCATGATCTGTGTATGCAAGCACTGTCACATTGGCCCTCATGTTGTTCACAATACAGGTGAAGTGCTGAAACATCACATCAATCGACTCACTGGGGAGATTAGTGAAGTTCTCGTACTCTCTCTGGTGAGTGGCAAACAAGCGAGCCTGCACCTGAGCATTCCCAACATGAGCATTCTTAAGCTTCAGCCAAATCTTTCTGGCCACATCCTCTCCGTACACTCGATCAAACTCTGAGGCACAAAGAGCACGAAATAAGTAATCCACGACCTTGCTGTTGGCCTCAAACATGTCCCGCGATCCTGGAAGAAGGAAACTATTGGGAATAACATAGTGTGCATTTTGCGTCACTTCCCCAGATCTGTGTTCCTTTTCCTCGCAAAAACACGCCCATGCGCCTCTCCCACATCTGGTAATTCTTGCTAACGAAGTGCGTAGGATCCGACCCCTTACCATAGTCGCCCATCTTTGGATCTTAGACTGGTTAGAATCACGAAGATCTGTAACCGGCTCTGATACCAATTGAAGAACCGAATAGGCGACCAGAGAGGAGGGAGTAAATGGGAGCCAATAAAAAATTCTTTCAGGAAGATGAACTTGGCTTATACCCCGATTGCCACTCCGAGCACTCACACACACCAAAGAAGCTCTAGACTAGGCACACATAAGCCCAAGTCCTAGAGACAAGCCACGAATCAAAGAGCGGAAGCACTAGACAAGAATCAAAGTACTTAGCCAAATCTGGACAGGCTAGGCACGGACCGTCCGGGCAGTACGGGCGGACTGTCCGCCAGGCAAAGGCGGACTGTCCACACGGACACAGCGGACCGTCCAAAAATAGCAACAGAATGTCCAATAGCGCACCTCAAAAAATCAGACTGTCCATGAGGAGACCGCGGACTGTCCGGCCCTTCACGGACCGTCCGACACACGAGTACGGACCATCCGCAAACTCCTACCCACCAAAAACTCTTGAACCAACGGATCAAAACACGAGGACGCAAGAACACGCGAAGAACACTAGGAACAACCGAGCTGTCAGACCCCTCGCGGACCGTCCGCCAAGACTGGTCTCATCCACAAAACATGCGCAACTTAAATTCACTCTCGCTTTATGGTTGCAACGGTTTAAAGACCATATCAGTTTCTGAGAACTTGCAGCACATAAACCCAAATGAGACACCAGAAGTAATGGCTGATAACATGGTAGTTGACAACATTTTTTCATCCCTCGTCAATGTCGTGATTGAAAAGTGTGGAAAATTAGCAAATCTCGAACAATTTTTGCCACCAGCTTCCGTACCGGCAATAAAAAGACTAGCAATCATAGACTGCAAAAGTTTAGAATTGGTACCAACAGAAACGTGGTATTTTCCCTCCCTTGAAGAATTGAAGGTGTGCAACTGTCCAAAGATCACCTCACAATGTCTGTTGGCCTCGTCCCTAAAGATTCTAGAGCTAGATAATTCTGGGGATCTTGGAGGCGATATTAAGTGCAGTTCACTTGTCAGCTTTTGTTTATCAAACTACCATCTCCCATCCATCGAACTGCAAAAGTGGAGCCTTCCAGTACTACAGGAGCTCATGGTCCGTCATAGTGCATCTCTGAAATTTATTGGAGAATCTGAGCGGATATCCACTGATCTTGATGCCAATAGAAGCATTGTTGATAAGTTCCCGTTACTCACTCACCTAACCATTGAGTTTTGTCACAATCTGCGTACTGTTGATGACCACTTCCTATATCTTCCTGCCATTCAGAGCATTAGAATTACCAGTTGTAACTTGCTGTCTTTGCCCACTGAAAGATTGGGGGGTTTTCCTTTCCTGAAGGACTTGGATATATCGTGGTGTTCAGGTCTCAAGTGGCAAAGTGGAGCGGTTCTACCATTGTCCCTCGAAAAGGTCAGGTTATGGAATTGTGGAGATTTCTCTGCGTTGATTCCAAGCTGCCTGGAGAACCTCACATCCCTCAAATCACTGGAGATAGGTGCATGTGAAGGAATAGAATGCATTCCAATCAATAATCTTGAATCCCTCCATAAATTAAGGATTATGCATTGTCCAGACCTTGTATCAATTGGTGGGCCAGAAGCGATTGCAAACATAAAAGTAGTACAGATTCAAAACTGCCCAAAATTGAAGGAATTGAAGCAGCCCATGGAGAGAGGAAATTGATGGTGCCATATGCCACATGCTTGCAATGTATGTTTGGACACTTGTGGATTACATCTTTATACTCCTTCTTGAAAAGAATGCAATTCTAGCTATGTATCTAGACAAGTGATTGTCCCGGTACATAACTAGAATTGCATTTTTAGGACAGAGGAGTATATGTTAGATTATACTCCCTCCATTCAAAATTATAGGTTTTTTTTTAATTTTATACATGCATAGATATTATTATGCATCTACACATAAGGTATATTAAGTATATAGCAATGTCTATGAATCTAAAAAAAAAGTCAAAATGACCTATAATTTAGAACGAATGGAGTATTTTGCTTGATTTTGTTACCCTTGAGCTGTTAATAAGTTTTGATATCTTTTATCTACAGTAATTCTGAGTTTCTAGCACTCCAAGTAGACCTGCCGTTGGGTGGGCTGACACCCATTCCCCAAAAATGTACCAGCGCAAAATGCGTAGGGTATGGGGAAATTTTCTTGTCCCCATATATGCATGAGAAACCCGTAGGATAAGTGTTCCAGTTACTGTTTTTATTTTAGGATAATGGCATTTTTCTCTTATCATTGTTATCTACTTGATGAAAGATCAAATGACTGGTGAGGTGGGTCAAAATGCAGGTTTGAAATGAACAGGGGGCAGACTGTTAGAAGAGGAAAATATCTATTATGACTATGGAGTATGGGGTCTGGTATACTTATGGTAAAGAAATCTGCCGCCTGAAGTTTTGAGAGAACTTGTATATTATCTTTATTGCATTTCATTGTTGACAATGAGATCTTGTAAAATTAGTACTAGCTAGTGGGAGTGTGATTGTGATGCTACTCGTGCATGCGCCTCATCTTCATCTTGTAATATGAGTATAATTGGTTTTTGAGGGTTTGACTACTAGTGGACGAGTTCGGATGGTACGAGCTGAAGGTGAAAATTGAGGGCAATGCAACCCAGCTTTCTCCTTTCATTGACTTCTTTCACAACGTCACTCACGGAAGCTTCAACAAAGTGCTTGTCTATGCATTTTCGTGGTCGTAGAGGGCGGCAGCTGGACAGGGAGGCGGTGGCTGGCGATAGAAGGGGCAGAGTGGTTTTTGCAGCAGGTTTTCAGAGGAGTTTCGAGGGAAGGGTGGCAGGCGATTTTCGTGGTCGTGGCCGCGGGTTTTTCCGTAGTCGCGGTGGTAGGGGTGGAGGAAGAGTTCCTGGTGGCCGTGGTCGTCATGATAACGGTCATGATCGGCTCCCTGGAAAGCACGAAGAAGCAGCAGTGAGGATTGACAAGGACAAGCAGGAGTTCGATGTTAGGAAGACAGAAGAACTTGTGAAGTCACAACAGCAAGTTATGGATGGGGGAGATGTGGTGATGGGAGAAGTAGGAGGAGGTGAAGAGGGTGATATGGAAGAAGTAAAATCGGGACCAAAATGCTCTCGATGCACTAAGAGAGGGCATGTCGCGGCGAATTGCATGACGGAAATTTACTATGTGATTTGTGATAAGCATGGAGATCATGTGAATTACAGGTGCCCTATTTTGAAGATGCCAAGGCCGGTGGCTCATGCGGTTGGCTATGCAGTTCACGGTCTAGGTTTCTATCATATCCCGCGACCTCCATTGCCTAGAGCAAAGAAGGACTCAAGGACAACGCTCATCTCGATTGAAGGGGGACAGATTCATATGGAAGAAGTGAAGAGACAGCTTGAGAGGCTGTTTCCGGGGAAGTGGACTTGGGAGCTTAAGGCTCATGAGGAGAACTCCTTTTTGGCTAAATTTCCGTCAAAAGTGGAGTTGCAGAGGGCAGTTGCTTTCGGGGGTGCTGATATTAAGGGAGATAGTGTTCCGACAGGGGCTAGGTTGAAGTTTGAGGTGTGGCAGGAGAAGGAGGTGGGCTACTTGTTACCGAAGGTTTGGATCAGGGTGTTTGGGCTGCGGAAAGAGCTTTATGAGTTTCTCGAGCTGTGGGTTGTTGGGTCTATGCTTGGCTCTACTCAGATTGTGGATATGGAGATTACTAGGAAGAACAACTTTGGGTGCGTTCTTGTGGCTGTGCTTAATCCGGGTTTGATCCCGGAACAACTTGATGTGGTTATTGGCGATCACTATTTTGAGTTGGATTTTGAGGTGGAGAAGGTGGGTATTGATGAGAATGGTGAAGTGGCGGAGTTTGAGTGGCCTAGGTGATTTGAGGGAGCTGACAGAGAGGGCTCTTTTGAGGGAGGGCAGCAAGGAGAGGAACAGGGCTAGGAGAGGATGCCGAAGAAGCAAAATAGAGGTTTGGATAGCAGTGAGGTAGAGAGGGTGACTAAGAATGCCCAGGGTGTTGAGAATGGTTTTATATCATGGAAGGAACAAGTTTAGAATATGACGAAGAAGAAGTTTGAGGCCTTTTTGAGAGCAAAGGCGGAAGAAATCTTAAACAAGGCGGATGATGTAGTGATTGAGGAGTTGGCGGACAAGGTGATGGGTGAGGAGGATGATGGGCAACAGGAGAAGGAAGTACTTGAGGATGGTGAGCTGTCCGGTGGGGGCAAGGAGGTGGAGATGGGTGACTGGGTCAAGGAAGCAACGGCAGTTTCTGAAGTTAATAAGTTACAGGTCAGGGCTAGTCCAAGGCTTTAGCGGTCTAGGGACGAGCACATCTTGGCTAAGGCCGAGGAGAGGGTTGCTAGGAAGAACCTAGAGTTCAATGAAGGTAACCCTTGTTCCACATCTTTACTTTCGGTAAATAAAGACTTAGCTTTGAATTGTTTACAACAAATAGGTCTCAATCTAGGGGAATCTAGTTTAGAAAAAGACAATAATTTCTATAACCTGTTGGATCTTGAGTCGGATAGGGAAATAGGAGAGATGGGGTTTGATGAGGATTGGTCGGATTATGAGAGCGAGGAGGAGAGTTTGGAGGATGTAGAGAAAAAAGCTCTAAAGAGCTTATGTGGTGAATTAATGGAAGAGATTTTTGATGAATCAAGTTTCCCTTTAAATAACGAACTTGATGACCTCACGCGTAAGGGCAAGTCTCACGCTAAGTCATGTTTGAGAAAGACTTGCAAAATAAGAAGGACGAAATTTTCTAAAAAAGGTGCCAAATGAAAGGAATCTTTTAGAATAGCAGAAGTCTTAGTGACTTGGCTAAAACAAGATTTCTAAGAGAGACTTCCAAGGAGCAAAACTTAGCGTTTATTGCTCTTTTGGAGACAGGCAAGAAGGATTTTCCCCAAGAATCACTAAATAATTTTCGTGGGGGGAGGAACTTCGTATGGCACTGGACTGCACCTCATGGGAGATCAGGTGGCATTTTGCTAGGAGTTAACCTAGATGTGTTGGATGTAGGTAGTATTGACGATGGAGATTTTTTGTGAAATTTAGATTAAGAGATAGGAAGAGTGATTTTAAATGGGTTTTGGTGGCTGTGTACGGAGCAGCCCAACCAGAATTCAAGGAATCATTTCTTACCGAGTTAGTGCAATCTTGCAGTAATGAGAGGTTACCCTTATGCATCAGAGGGGATTTTAATATCATTCAGAACAACAATGAAAAAAATAATGACAGATTTGAGGAAAGCTGACCCTTCCTTTTCAACGCGGTCATTGATAGTTTGGACTTGCGAGAGATAGAGATGTTGGGTCGTAAGTTCACCTGGGCTAACTCTCGTAGGGTACCTACATATGAGAGGTTGGACAGGGTGTTGGTTAGTACGGAATGGGAGCAGAATTTCCCACTGGCAACAGTGGAGGCCCTTAATAGGGAAATTTCAGATCATACACCCCTCCTGCTAAGTACGGGAGAAAAGGCCAAATCCATGAAATAACCACCCTTCAAATTTGAGCTTGGTTGGTTATTGAAGGAGCGCTTTTTTGAGGTGGTCTCTGAAGTTTGGAAAAAAGAGAATAGGGGCAATAACCCGATGCAAAGGTGGCAAAACAAGATTAGAAGGTTGAGACAATTTTTGAGGGGATGGGCAAAGAATATGGAGCCTATAAGAAAGAAAAGCAAGAATTGTTAAGGAAAGCGGAGGAACTAGATAAGAAAGCGGAGTCTCAACTGCTAAGTCAGCGTGAATGGGACTTAAAGCAGAGCATTCATGAAAGAATTACGCATTTACTCAGGGAAGAAGAGATAAGGTGGTTTCAAAGAGCTAAGACCACTAAAATTCTAAAAGGGGATAACAATACGAAGTATTTCTAGATGATAGCAAATGGAAAGAGGAGGAAGACTAGAATCTTCCGTCTTGAACAAGATGAAGGGATTGTGGAAGGTGAGGAACAACTTAGTAGCTATATCATAAAATATTATAAGAATCTTTTTGGGAGATCAGAAATTGGCAGCTTATCACTCAATGAGTCTTTGGTGGAGGATATTCCTCAGATCACCCGTACGGAGAGTGAAATGCTAGTGGCTGATTTTTCTGAAAAGGAAGTCCGAGAGGCCATCTTCCAGATGAAGCATAATAAAGCTCCGGGGCCTGATGGTTTTCCTGCGGAGTTTTATCAGGTGTTTTGGAGTCTCATAAAGGATGATCTAATGGCCATGTTCCGAGACTTCCATGCTGGGGACCTACCTCTTTTCTATCTTAACTTTGGAATAATAACGTTACTTCCAAAGGAGAAGGAGGTCATGAAATTTCAACAATACAGGCCAATTTGTATGCTTAACGTTAGTTTCAAGATTTTTACGAAGGTGTTGGCTAACAGACTCACCCCAGTTGCGTGTAGGATTACCAAACCTTCACAATCTTCCTTCCTACCTGAAAGATATATTTTGGAAGGGGTGGTCGTTTTACACGAAACGATTCATGAGCTAAAAAGGAAAAAGCAGAAAGACCTTATTCTCAAACTAGATTTTGAGAAGGCGTATGATAAAGTTAATTGGGACTTCCTGCAGCAGGTCCTTAGGATGAAGGGATTCCCGAGTGTATGGTGCCAATGGATGGAGAAAGTGATTTCAAAGGGTAGTGTGTGTGTGCAAGTGAATGATGAGTTGGGTCACTTTTTCGAACCTAGAAGGGTTTGAGGCAGGGTGACCCTTTGTCCCCCATTCTCTTCAACCTGGTTGCAGATATGCTGTCCGTGTTGATTGAGAGGTCAAAAAATATGGGATTCTTTGATGGGTTGGTTCCTCACTTAGTGGAGGATGGTCTCTCAATATTGCAATACGCAGATGATACGATTCTGTTTTTGGATGATGATTTTGAAAAGGCCAAAGGCTTGAAATTAGTACTAAGTGCTTTTTAAAAGCTATCAGGTCTTAAAATCAACTTCCCTAAAAGTGAGTTATTCTACTTCGGGGAAACAAGAGATAGGACGGGGGAGTATGTGGAGCTTTTTGGATGTAAGGAGGGTGAGTTTCCTTTCAGATACTTGGGTATCCCTATGAGTCCTAGTAGACTCTCTAATAAGGATTGGAGGGTGATTGAGGAAAGATTTCAAAAAAAGCTAAGTAGTTGGAAGTGTAAACTATTATCATCAGGAGGGAGACTAGTTCTTATTAACTCGGTCTTGTCAAGCTTACCAATGTTCATGATGTCCTTCTTCAGAATACCTAAAGGTGTTTTGGAGAAACTGGATTATTATAGATCAAGATTTTTTTGGCAGTGCGATGAGCACAAAAAGAAGTATAGGTTGGCCAAATGGGGCATTCTTAATAAACCTAGGAGTGTTGGGGGGATGGGCATTATTGATTTGGATATCCAAAATAAATGCCTGTTGAGCAAATGGACTATCAAACTAATCAATGAAGATGGCATATGGCAGCAAGTGCTCAAGAAAAAGTACCTTAAGGGAAGAATGATATCACAAGTAGAGAGAAAGAAAGGTGATTCACACTTTTGGTCCGGTTTAATGGAGGTTAAAAACCTTGTGCTGGAGAGGGGTAGGTTCAAAGTGCAAGATGGTACCCAGACTAGATTCTGGGAAGATCTGTGGTTAGGAAAAAAACCTTTAATGAAAAAATATCCTACTCTTTATAATATAGTAAGAAAGAAAAATGTATCGGTTGCCCAAGTACTAAGTACTACCCCGCTAAACGTATCTTTTAGACGTGCCTTAGTAGGGGACAATTGGGACAAATAGCTTAGTCTAGTGGGGAGTATTCTTATGGTGAATCTTAATGATCACAAGGACTCCTTCATTTGGACGGCTAATAAAATTTTTTCGGTGAAAAATATGTACAATGATGTAGTTCTGAAATCAGGGACTCCAGTTAATTGTTGGACGTGGAAAGTTAAGATCCCTTTGAAGATTAAGATCTTTCTTTGGTATCTTAAGAATGGGGTAGTGTTAACTAAGGACAACTTAGTAAAAAGACAATGAAAGGGGTGTACGAAGTGTTGCTTTTGTACGGAGCAAGAAACAATTCAGCACCTCTTTTTTGATTGTCCCATGACTAGACTTATGTGGGGGATCGTTTGTTTTACATTTGGGGTTAAAAAACCGATGGATTTGGAGCATCTTTTTGGTCCTTGGCTTAAAAGTTTTTCGAACAAGCAAAGGAACCTTGTGCTGATCGGAATGACGGCATTTTGCTGGGCCTTGTGGATCAGTAGGAATGATTTGGTATTTCAAAAGTCACAATTCAAATCTATTTTGCAGGTGATATTTAGGGGGGCGTTCTGGATCAGAAGCTGGTCCGTCCTTTCTAAAGAGGAAGGGAGAATCATTTTGAAGGAAGGCTGTCGTGAGTTGGAAGCAGTGGCTTTGGAGATCTTTGGAGATCCAAGCCTCAACAAGTCTGGGTGGAATGCTCTAAAGCGTATCGAGAACTAGTTTTTGAATTGCTATGTGTTGTGTATGCTTGGTTTGTTGTCTTGCTTAGTAAGAACTTTTTGTATGAATTGGTACAGCCTACGTGCTGTCATGAGTGATGTGTGAGCTTGTGATTTTGCAGCTTAGGTGCTGCCTCCTTGCTGTATCATGGCCGCAGATAATTCCTAGAATTGTTGAGGCCGGAACAATGTTTCATTATCTAAAAAATAGTGCTTGATATCCAGAAAAGGCTAAATAATCTTTCTAGCCAGCTTGAGAAGATGGGCTTGCATGAGGCAACTCCACGGTTTGAGAAATCACATAGGCCAGTGACCACTTCTTTCCGCACTGAGCCAAAGATATTTGGTCGTGAGAAGGAACTAGAGGAAGTGGTCAGATTGCTTGGTGTACGCAACTATAGTAGCCAGTTTTCATCAAAACGGAAGAGATCCTCTAATGAAGCTAACAACGAGCCAAGGGCAGCATCTGTTCCTGTTTTGCCAATAGTTGGAACAGGGGGCGTTGGAAAAACTACTCTAGTCCAAGAGGTCACTACACTTCAAAGGGTCAAATCGCACTTTGACAAAATCATATGGATTTGTGTGTCTGATGAATTTGATGTGGAGCGGTTTACTAAAGTTCTTATAAAATCTCTATCCGACAAAGAGACAACGGCCAATAATTTTGATGATATTCAACGGGATCTTGTTAAAGAAGCGGGAAAAAAAAGGTTCTTGCTCATCCTTGATGACATTTGGCCAGATGCCGTGAAGGATGGTGAGCAGCATTGGAGGAAATTTTGTGCGCCTCTCAAAAATGTACTTCAAGGAAGTATGCTGTTGGTGACCACTAGGTTTGCAGAAGTTGCTGATGTAGTTGGCACAACAGGATCCTTTGCATTGGAAGGATTGAAAGATGATGTATTTTGGAACTTTTTCATGCTATGTGTGTTTGGATCTGAGGATTCTCATATCGACCTGCAGTTAGAACTAATTGGTAGAAGCATACTTCCCAAGTTGAAGGGAACTCCTTTAGCTGCAAAAACAATTGGGTAGGCTATTACAAAGGAGTCGCAACACTGCATATTGGAATGATATACTAAACAATGAATTGTGGCAGATTGAACAAAAGGAGACCGACATTTTGCCAGCTCTACGGTTGAGTTACATGTATTTACCATTCCATTTGAAAAGATGCTTCCCATTTTGTGCTGTATACCCCAAAGATTATAATTTTAAAAAAGCCAGTCTAGCTGAAATTTGGGTGGCAGAAGGCTTTGTAGAACCTCAAGGTACCATTCCGCTGGAACACATTGGTCATCAATACTTTGAAGAGCTTGTTAATTTGTCTTTCTTCCAGAAATTCGGTGGTGGATATGTAATACATGACTTAATGCATGACATGGCCCAGCTAGTCTCAAAGGAGGAATGTTTCATTGTGAAGAGTGTAAGTGACGTTGCAAATGTTCCTCAAAATGTTCGCCATCTATCAATACTGGCGAGTGGTGATTTTAAGTCAGCAGACATACAGAGCCTATGGAAGCACACAAAGCTGCACACCCTACTTTGCAACAATCCTCTGCGGAGTATCACCCCAGCTTCATTGATTGACCACTGGTTTACTGAGCTTAAATGCCTGCGTGTCATTCGTTGTGCCTCCATGTGTACATTACCAGAGAGTGTTGGCAACCAGAAGCATCTCCGGTACCTTGAAATCTCTGGAGTTTGCTTTTACAACAGCCTTCCTTCAACATTCTGTAACCTCTATAACCTGAAGATTTTATATGCTAGGGAATGCAATTTTGAAGAATTACCAAGAGGCTTCAATAAACTGATTAATCTACAGAAGTTCGAATCAAAATTTCCTGATAGAGTGGAAATTGATGCTGCAAACTGGGGAGAGAAAATTGCGTTGATAAATGGATTTAATCAAACTACAAGAGATTTGATTATATCTCATGTTGGTGCAATAAGTAAGGATCAAGCAGCGGAAGCCGAACTTAAGAAGATGCTACATATCAATAGCCTTACTTTAGGATGGTCTTCTTTGATATGTCCGGAGCATAATGAGACTTATGTGGTTGAAGCTCTACATCCACCCACCAACATCAAGTCTGTGTACCTAAATGGTTTTCCAGGTGAATATCTTCCAAGTTGGTTTGCTCATTTCAGTGAGGCGGCAGTTAACAACAGTAGTGGTAGAGTTTGTACCATTTTCAGATCATTAACAAAGCTAAGCATTCAAGGGTGCCGAAAGTTATCAAGCCTGGAACAATTTCTACATCCAGCTTATGTACCTGCCATAAGAAAAATAGTAATTGTAGATTGCCCAAGTTTAAAAGCAATACCAACTGAATGGTTCGAATTTCCCCTCTCTTGATGAACTGAGCATATACAACTGTCCAAATATCACACATCTGTTGGCCCCGTCCGTAAAGAAGCTCATTCTACAAAGTTTTGGGTATCTCAGAGATAACATTTGTAGTTCTCACACCTTGCATTTATCATGGTCCAATCTGGCACTCATCAACAGTGTTGATTGTTGCTCCCTCACCAATTGCATCTGTCATGCTCAAAATTGGCATCCATCAATCTACAGAAGTGGAGTCTTCTAGTACTACAGGAGCTCAAGATTAGTCATTGTCAATCTCTTACATTTATTGGAGAATCTGAAAAGTCCAGTGGCCTTTCTCTTTGCTGTACTAGAGCCAAAGGCAGCATTGAAAAGTTTCAGTTACTCAGTCACCTGACCATCGAATGCTGTACAAAACTGGAGACTCTTGATGACCTCCTAACATATGAACGGCTCCCTGCCATCGAGAGCATGACTATAAGGTCTTGTGACTTGCTGCTGTCTGTGCACAAGGAAAGATTCCCGTTACTCACTCACCTAACACGTGAATATCTCCCTGCCATAAAGAGTATTACTATTAAGTCATGTGACTTACTGTTTCTTCTGTAAGCATCAAGGCCCCACCGTATCTTTGATAATGGTGTGTTTCGGTGATAAATGACAACTATATACTTGTGACTAGCCTTTATTTTGTAGCGGATTTATTTTTGGGTTATTGTCATAAATGATAAGTGAAATGAGACCCCTCAATTTGAAATTATGGATGTTCTATGGACAAAGACTACAAGGCTAAGGACATTCTTAGTTCCAAGTGTCACAAGGAGATGAAGGACACTTGGATTTGCTAGTTTGTAGTGTTTGACCGTACTATTAAGAGGGGTTCACACTTTAGTAGCTTGACCATGTCAAATGCTATGCCATATTCATGCACTATCAAGCTCCTTGGTCACTAAACAACTCAAGATACTCATGGAAACACATTGGAAGCAAAAGACTTGAAGAAAAACTCAAAGATGGTTGAATTGGATGAGTTGAAATTCAAAAGGGCCCGTCGAATGATCCGACGGCATCATTTCTAGATACACCGGATGATTGATGTGGGAGTTTCAGCAGAAATCAGCACCGCCGGATGAACCGACGGTGTATCAGCAGAGGCATCGATTCATCCGGTGACCTAGGGTTTGGTAACAGTAATGAATCAAGTCAAAAGCCTTCAACACTGGATGAAGCGACGGTCCAAGCAATGGTTCATCCGGCGCACGCATATAAATCATACAGAGACGTACCGAGTGAACTTGCTTCAGCACCGGATGAACCGACACTCATGAAGACTACCTGCAGTTCATCCGGCGCCTATGTTTATTTCATACAGAGACGCACTGAGTAGAGTTGCTTCACCACCGGATAAACCGACGCATCGTCGGTGCATGCGTCGGATGAAGTGGTACAACGTTTGAGTTCAACGGCTATATTTGGAGACTCAGAGACACCAGATGAACCGACGCTGTCGTAGGGGGAACCGTCGGTTCATCCGACGGTACTACTTTTCAGAGGACTTTTCCAACGGCTAGCCTCCCTTGCTAGGCTTATAAATTGAACCCCCCTGCGTCTCTTGAGCTGCCTTTGCCACTCTGAAGAACCACTGCAGCCAAGGAGAAGGAGAGTTAGTGCTTTGATCATTTGGATTTCATCTTCCTAGCCAAGAGAGATTCTTTCTTGGTGATCAAGAGTTTCAAGGTGCTTTCAATGGCATAGCTGAGTGCATTGGTCAAGTGAAAGGTTGTGAGCTTGTTACTCTTGGAGTTTGATGGCTCCTAGACGGTCTCGGTGATTGGGGGTTCTTGGTGAGCTCTTGGAGATTGTGGGAGCCCCGGGAAGTTCTTGGTGTAAATAGATTGAGACTCACCATTCCGGAGATGGAGAACAAGTACTCTTAGTGAGCACTCAAGTCTAAGTGGCTTGAGGGGGAGCAAAACTCTTTGTGAGTGCTCCAACGTGGATTAGGGAGAAGCGTCAACTTCTCGATACCACGGGAAAAAATTCGGTTGCCTCGTGTCTTCTCTTTCTACCTTCTTGCACTTAATTCCGCATTTACTTTCACCTCTTAAGTTTCTTTGCTCTTGTTTCCCTCTAGTTTGCTTTGCTTGTTGCATATCTTGACTAGGGCGCTTTTCTCATGTTAGTGTGATTCTTGCTAAGGGACTTGGTTGCTAGTGTGCTTAGTTGGTAGGAAGAAACCTTTTTAGATGGGCAACACTAGAGATATAGGTTAAGATTTGCTTTATGTTCTAAAAATTTGAAGAAGGCCCATAGTCAACCCCTTTCTATAGGTCATCGATCCTACACCTTCCTACCAAAAGACTTGGGAGTTTTTCTTGTCTTAAGAAGTTGAACATTACACGATGTCCACGTCTGCAATGGCAAAGTGGGATGGTATTACCACCTTCCCTCCAAAAACTCACCTTTTGGGGGTTGTGGGGATTTCTCTTCCTGGTCTCCTAGCTCCCTAGAGAACCTAACCTCCCTTGAATCACTAAAGATGCATTCATGCCATGGCATAGTGTCCATTCCAGGTAATCTTTGGAGCAGCAATCTCAAATCACTGAAGAAGTTGAAGATTGAGGATTGTCTAGACCTTGTATCAATTGGTGGACAGGAAGCAATTGCAAACATAAATTCATTATACATTGCAGATTGCCCAAAGTTGAAGGAGATAGAGCAGACGAACAGGAATTGGTGGTACGTATGTCACTTCCTTGGAGAACTAAAATTTATGATTTAGAAAATATGTTAGGATGCTTGTTGATTGCACCTTTGTACATCATATATTTATGTGTTAGATTATACTCCATCCATTCCTAAATATAAACTGTTTTAGTTTTGTGCTAAGTCTCCATCACAACAGTCCCTTTGGAATCAGTCTGAAGGAGGGAGAGATGATCCCTCCAACTGAGTTCTTACTTTTTTTTATTATCATTTACTCCGAAAGTAAATGAGAATAAGAACAATAATGAAACACTCGCACTAAAAAGCTTGAACCTAACTTCGACCAACTCACTAATTAACTACAATTACCCTTCTATTCATTCAGAGGCGAACTACCTTGAAACACAATTATGATTTAATGTTGCATAACGGTCAGATTCCAAAAATATTCTACGGTACAACAGAGATTATTTTTTTAGAATTACACAGTACAACACAGACGCTCACAATACATACGCATACTCACCCCTACGAACACATGTATGCAAATGCACCTCCGAAGGACTGAGCACCGGCAGGTTTAGAGATTTCTGAAGTCACCACTGACGCCTCGTCGTCGACAGGAACGTCGCTTACTTAATGCATAACGCCGGAAAATTCCGGAATAAATCCAGGAAAAGGTGCGAGCACCAGAATTTGAACTCTGGTGAGTAGCGTCTCACTAGACCGTCCTACCATTGGACTACAAACCCATTCGCACAACGGAGATTACATACTCAGTACAGACATTGTCCTGCCAGCCCAGTATGATGGTAGTCTTTTTTCAAGTCCATCCCTGTCCTTTAGAAATTAACCTTTGCGAACTTTTTTCAGAGATTTATTTTTTTGAGATTACACAGTACAACGCAAACACTCACAACACGCACGCACACTCACCCCTATGAATACACGTACGCAAACCCTACCCCTATGAGCACCTCTGAAGGACTGAGCACCGGCAGATCTGGAGATTCTCGAAGTCACCACTGACGCCTCGTCGTCGACGGGAACGTCGCTTACCACTTAATGCATAACGTCAGAAAATCCCGGAATAAATCCAGGAAAAGGTGCGAGTACCAGGATTTGAACCCTGGTGGGTAGCGTCCCACTAGACCGTCCTACCATTAGACTACAAGCACATTCGCTTTTCCCAGAGATTTATGCCAGAGCCAATCCTCGTTCTCGGGCACATTGTCGGGGTCACAAACTTCCCTTAGCTGCAGGCCTTCAATTCATGATCCACATCGCCCTTTCTTTGGAAGGGCACTTTTCTAGCAGCAAAACATGATCAATTTACTTTGTAAAGAAAGATGTGTCAGGTTTACACCACCTTCCTTGGAGGCTCCATATTGGCTTTCGAAGCTAGTTTCGAAGGTGGTTCCCCCAGCAATATTAACATCTATAATACCAAAGAATGTGCACAATCATAGTGAATTCAATGAAACAAATTTGATGTTCAAGATGTGGCGCATTTCGCGAATAGGCTTGTAGTTCAATGGTAGGACGGTCTAGTGGGACGCTACCCACTAGGGTTCAATTCCTGGTGCTCGCACATTTTCCTGGATTTATTCCGAGATTTTCCGTGGTAAGCGATGTTCCAGTCGATGACAAGGCGCCAGTGGTGTCCTTCGGAGGTGCTCATAGGGGTAGGGTTTGCATACGTGTGTTCATAAGGGTGAGTGTGCGTGCGTGTTGTAAGCGTCTACGTTGTACTGTGTAATTCTAAAAAAAAGACGTGGCGCATTTCTTCTATAAACTTGATTATGGTTAAAAAAGAAGTATGAATTAGGAAAACTAAAACAAATAACATATTGGAATTAGGGGAGTATGTTAGCTAGCTGTGTATCCATCTTAATTACCTACAAAATTGGAAACTGCCAGCAATCTGAGTACTGCTTCAGTTCCATTAATTTTTTTTTTGTTTTCGGAGAATAGTCCTTTTGCTAATCAGTGTTCGTTACAAGATGACAGGATTTGACAGGCCCATGGGACAGATAACCCACATATCGCTTCCCTTTGAAGATCATCTTCTTATAGCTATGTTCTTGTTTCCACTCTTAGCTTCCAAATGTCATTGAGAGTACATAAGAATAATTCATGGATTGTTAGGATGCTGGTTTTGAGAAATCATCGATTCATTTATAATGGAGCAATCCGTTACAGGTTCATCCAATTGTTGAAAGTGATCTTTCCTCAATATTAAACTAACCATTTGCTTTTGAGTAATGTGCTGATGATGGATCAACCCCTCCAATGCAACGAGACATGGTGATTAGGTTCAAAGTTGTTATTAGATGATCCATTACCAACCAACTGCATGCTTGAACATTTAAGACTATTGTGTTATCTGTTACATATCTAATGCACTATATTTGTATCATTGCAATTTTAAGATTGTATGCAAAATATGTGGGGCCAGAATTACTCTTGTATCAGTTTTTATAACAGTAAAGGAGCCCCTACTGATTTTGTTTTACTAGAACAAAAGAGTATATAAGGTATACACGGCCCTCTGCCTAAAAGAGAAGACCCTAACTAGTCCTCAAGTATTTAAGTAAAATTACATAACTAAGATTCTAGGGTTTCGCATTTTAAATTTTATTCATGTGACATGTTTAATGAGTTCACCTAAAATCTACTCAACTATTTGATTTTCTGTTTTACTGAAATGTACAGGCACCAGATCAATAGCCATTTTTCTCTGCAGGTACCCCAAATAAACTACCTAATAACCACGGACAATTTTAGCTTACTTGTAATTATCATGAGTCATGAGCCATCTGGTAAAATCTAACGATGACAGTACCAGGTAGTACCATTTTGGTAGATTCGGTACCAGGTACTCCATCCGTCCCAAAATAAGTGCGCATCTCGCACTTCGAGGAGTCAAACACTTTAAAGTTTGACCAAATATATATTAAAAAATATTAATGATTATGATACTTAATAAACATCATTAGATTAATCACGTCATTTTCACGACAAACTTGTTTAGAGAGGCAAATGTTAATATTATTTTTCTATATATACAGTCAAATTTAAAATTTGTTGACTCCTCAAAATGTAAAATGAGCATTTATTTTGGGAGTGAGGGAGTACTACCTAGTACTACCTGTACTACCCAATTAGCTTGTGAAAAAAAATCAGTACAAGGGACTACCTAGTACTATCCAAAAATTTTATAGTGCTTCTATACCATTCCTTACACAACTGCAGTCGGCTTTATTGATAAGGTCCCACACATTCTACAGTTACATATATGGCCTGCTGTAACACAGTTACTGAGAGACATGGGTACCCATAGGTCCCTACCGGCCAGGGTCCTAGGGGTCCCTGACAAGTGGACCCGATCTTCCAGAAGACCCGCCGACCTTACAAGTGGGCCCAGCGACTTTATCCACACCTTCGAAGACCGCGGGCGACCTGATCAGGATCCCGGAAGACCCGCAATGCTTGGCGTGCAAGTCAATGACTCTAGGATCTGGTGCGCCGCCGCCTGTAGTTCCGAGTATCACGGGATACTCCTTGTAATCTGGGAGATAAGCTTCCCACAGTTGTAACCGACCCCGACACGGGTCAACCGACCTGCGCATGCAAACCCTAGCCCGTCCCCCATATAAGGCGGCCTAGGGCTCCATGCACAGGGACAACTCATCCTCGCATAATCCACCACCAAACTGGACGTAGGGTTTTACTCTCCGGAGGCCTGAACCAGTCTAAAACCCTTTGCCTTCGTGTTCCTCGCCGCCATACTCGCCTAGTTCCGTGTGCATCCCGTGCATAACCACCTACGCTCTTAGGTCCCGATCCTCTATTAACCTGCAAACCACTAGGGCAACCCCCTAGCGGATCTGTCCAGGTCTCACCCCCTGACAGTTGGCGCGTCAGGTAGGGGCGATCGGGAACTCGCTGTGCAGCATGGTGGCCCAATCTGGCGTCGTCTTCCCGGCAAGCATGGCGGCCTTCCTCGCCGACCCTGTGGAGATCTGCTTTGGATCTTTCACGGCGACCTCTCCTGCTCCGGTAGCCACGACTCCTCCAGCGACCCCCGAGAAGGTCGTCACGGTGTCCGCCGCCGTCTCTGTTCCCGATCTAGTATCGGAGACCCACCCACCCAAACCCTGTGACCTTGTCCAGGGGATGGAAGACGTCATCGGCTCGATGAGGGAAACCTTGGAGATCTGCGAACGAGCCCAGCGCTTGGCGCAGACTGCGCTACGCCACGACACATTCCCTTTCGGCCTGAAGTCTGCGCCCGGCCTTCGGCTGAGCCAACTCTCCACGCCTCCCCAAATCCAATCTGGGCGGCAACCTTCACGCAACCCAAGGCCTGCACCTCGTGCTCGGCGCGACCCCCTCGACGTGCCCTGCACCTACCACAAGGGCGCAAAGCACACCCTCCGCGGGTGCCGCCTGCGGAAGAAGATCAACAACGAGCTCCCTCGTCGAGCTAAGCGACCTACCCAGTCTCCGGACTACGGGGAGTTCCAAAAAGTCTGGGTTCGCATCACCCCGAATGACTCGGAGATCGTCTTCCGACAGGTGATGGTGGTCTCGGAGAACGAGCCACCACGTGTAGGTGCGACCGACTCCCAGGAAGCGGCCCGCATCCAAGCAAACGCCCGCCGTGCTGAGCGACGTGCGGAAGAGCAACGGCGCATGCTGCCCAGCACTTAGGATCTGCGCCTGGAGTTCGAGGAAGCTGGGATCCCGACCTTCAACAGCCCCCAGGCCAACCTAGGTGCGGCCATTACCCGACTCCAGCACGTCCAGTCGCTTGAAGCTGAGCAGGCCCTCGCGTTCCTCCAGGTCGCCAATGCCCTGGTGGAAGAGAAGAGCGCGGCATCCAAGTCTGCTGCGTCTTCATCGACCCGTCACTCACGCAGTCGATCCCATCGACCTGCGCACAGCCATCTCTCCCCCATCTGGGAGGAGGTTGCTCAGCACAACCCTGAACAACCCGCTAAGCAGCCCGCTGCTGCCTGGGACCTTCGCGTCAACCTCGACGCCAACAGGCGCGCTCATGATGCCCGCACCGCCGTCGACCAACGCCACCGGGAGCGCGAGGAGCGTGAGCTCCGCCGCCGCCTGGACTACGACCACGAGTACGGTGCACCAGAGGACGTTCACCGCATCATGGAGCGCGAGCTCCGTGATCAACACGAGATCGAGAACCGGCGGCGTGCCAAGTACGACGCCGACCACGGCGACCCCGCCGTCGTCAAGTACGACCGGGATCGGCAGCCACGTTCCCAGGTTGTCATCCCAGAGCGCAGCGTCCACTCTGCGCCCAGAGAGGCCGCCTCGGCCAGAGGCTCCGGTGAAGACCTTGCCCTCAACGCTTTCCCAGCGTTGGACGCCCGCTTCAAGAGGGTGGAGTACCCCGACAACTTCAAGCCCAACATCAACCCATATGATGGGCGCTCCGACCCTAGCATCTGGCTGTCGACCTACTACGTCGCCGTCAAGGCGGCCGGTGGTAGCTTCGACCATATGACGGCCTACTTCCCGCTAGTCATGGGCAAGGCGCCTTCGCTGTGGCTCAACAACCTTGAGCCCGATTGCATCGAGACTTGGCCCGATCTGTCCCAGGCCTTCACTTCCAACTTCCAGGTGACCTATGATCGCCCTGGAAATGCCTGCAACCTGGGACGGGTCGTGCAGAAGCCCAAGGAGCGGCTCCGCGACTACAACACCCGGTTCTTTGAGAACCGGAACGAGTGCGTTGGTGTCAGGGACGACCAGATCGTCGACAGCTACAAGAAGGGCATCAAAGACCGCAAGGTCTTCGAGAAAATCCATGAGGCTGGCCTGACCAACGTCAAGGAGCTCATGGTCATCGTCAACAAGCTGATGGACACAGAAGACGCGCTCCAGAATCAGTTCGACGCTGATAACGCTGGTGCATCTGGCACTGCAGCGGATAAACTCCGCAAGCAACCTTCCGAGGTCCTAGCGGCCGAAGGGCGACGAGGCTCGTCCTTCAACCAGGAGGAGTTCGACCTGGCGCTTGACAGCATCTGCGGGTTCCATGAGGGGGCCACACACACTCTCCGTGAGTGTTCCCAGTTCAAGAGGGCCTTCAGCGCCCCAACGGACCCCAAGCGACCCAGGAACGACGGCGGGCGCCGCGACAACCGCCCCTACAACAACAACTACCGCCGCGACGACCGGCGAGAACGGCGTGATGATCGCCGCGAGGAGCGATACGACGATCGCCGCGAGCCACCTTGCATTGACCCGCCTCGTAGCGACCCTGCTCCAGCAGCCCCCCGCGACGAGATGAACCTGCCCCCTCCACCGGTATCGGGCAACCCCAATGGGCCTTTCCAGGCCGCAACCCGCGCGATCAACATGATCGTCGGCGGAATCAAGTCCAGCGCCAGCAGGAGGCGCTACCAGAAGGACAAGCGCGACGTCCACCTCGTCCATACCCAGCCAATCGTACCCCTGCGTTGGTCTGAGCAGGCGATCACGTTCTCCAGGGCTGATCACTAGGTCCATATCCCAGATCCCGGGTCTTACCCGCTCGTCGTCGAGCCCACAGTGGATGGGGCCCTGCTCTCCCAGACCCTGGTTGATGGAGGCAGCGGGCTCAACATCATCTTTGTTGATACCCTCAAGAAGATGGACTTCAACTTCAACAAGATGACGGAGTGCGACGAACCCTTCTACGGTATCATCCCCGGGAAGGCGGCCCACCCCCTGGGTCGAGTCTCCCTCCCGGTCACCTTTGGTACAGAGGCGAACTTCCGCACGGAATACCTCAACTTCGAGGTCGCCAACTTCAAGTTCTACCACGCGATCCTAGGTCGCCCAATGCTGGCCAGATTCATAGCCATCCCGTACTACACCTATCTGGTGTTGAAGATGCCGGCTCCACATGGGGTCCTCTCCGTCAAGGGGGACCTCATCGTCTCCTTCAGGTGCAACACAGAGGCCCTCGACCTCACTGCGACCTCCACCGCTGCCGACGCCTCCGCGGTCCTGGTCGCGGAGGCCAACAAAGTCGACCCTGTCGACCAATCTGTCCCAGAGCAGAAGTGCACCGAGACCGCTCTAGACGCGGCTCCCTCGACGAAGAAGGTCTGCCTCGGCCTCGCCGACCTAGAGAAGACGGTGGTGATCAGCGACGGGCTCGACCCCAAATAGGAACTCGCGCTCACCAGCTTCCTCCGGGATAATGCTGACATATTCGCATGGAGTCCATCAGATATGCCAGGTGTCCCCAGGGAGCTGGCTGAGCACGCCTTGGATGTGAGCAAGACGGCCAAGCCTGTCAAGCAGAAGCTTCGCCGCTTTGCGAAAGATTGCAAGGATGTCATTAGGATAGAGCTAATAAAGCTCCTAGCTGCCGGATTTATCCGAGAGTGTAAAAACTCGGTTTGGCTCGCCAACCCGGTTCTTGTACCAAAGAAAACCGGTCAATGGAGAATGTGTATCGATTACACCGATCTCAACAGGCACTACCCTAAAGACCCCTTCCCTCTTCCGCGCATCGACCAGGTTGTGGACTCCACGGCCGGAAGCGTCCTCCTCTGCTTTCTCGACTGCTACTCAGGGTATCACCAGATAGCCCTGAAGGTCTCTAACCAAGACAAGACGGTGTTCATAACGCCCCATGGCATCTACTGCTATACGGCCATGACCTTCGGCCTCAAGAACGCGGGTGCGACCTACCAAAAGGCCATCCAGAAGTGCCTTGCTAGCCAGATTAGCAAGAACGTAGAAGCCTACGTCGACAACGTGGTCGTCAAGACCACCCATGAGGACAAGCTTATAGCTGACCTCGCGGAGACCTTCGCTAACCTCCGCACCTATCGTTGGAAACTTAATCTAGAGAAGTGCGTCTTCGGTGTCCCGTCCGGCAAGCTCCTGGGCTTCATGGTCAGCAACCGGGGCATTGAAGCCAATCCCACCAAGGTGGATGCCATCCTCAGGATGAAGCGACCTACGGGCAAGAAGGATGTCATGAAGCTCACCGGCATGATGGCGGCCCTAGGCCGATTTATTAGCAAGCTCGGGGAGAAAGGCTTGCCCTTCTTCAAGCTACTAAAAAAGGCGGACAAGTTCGTCTGGACCGAGGAGGCGGACCAAGCTCTTGAGCAACTCAAGAGCTTCCTCACGACACCCCCGGTGATGGTGCCCCCAGCGCCCAAGGAGCCTTTACTGCTCTACATCTCGATGACCACCCTGGTGGTCAGCACCATTCTGGTGGCTGAGCGGCCTGAAGAGGGGTGACCTTACCTTGTCCAGCGACCTATCTACTATGTCAGCAAAGTCCTGTCTGACAGCAAGACCAGGTACAGCCAGCCCCAGAAGATGCTCTATGCATTACTCATGACCTCCCGTAAGCTCCGGCATTACTTCCAATCCCACAAGATCAAGTTCGTCTCGGCCTACCCCCTTGGCGAGATCCTGCGGAGCCGCGACACCACTGGGCGCATCGTCAAGTGGTCCATCGAGATGGGAGAGTTCGACCTGGAGTTCTGCCCTAGGCAGGCCATCAAGTCCCAGGTCATTGCAGACTTCGTCTCAGAGTGGACAGAGATCCAGCAGCCTCCCCCGTCGGAGCGACCTGAGCACTGGAAAATGTACTTCGATGGTTCCTTGAACCTCGAAGGAGCCGGTGCAGGTGTCCTATTCATCTCCCCCCAGGGCGACTACCTAAAGTACGTCCTCCAGATTCACTACAAGGCATCCAACAACGGTGCCGAGTACGAGGCCCTCATCCACGGGCTACGCATAGCAGTCTCCCTCGGGATCAAGCGCCTCATGGCCTATGGCGACTCCAAGGTCGTCATCGACCAAGTCAGCAAAGACTCCGAAGCAAGAAAGGACACGATGGATGCCTACTACGTCGAGGTACGCAAGCTCGAGCGTCACTTTGAAGGGCTCTAGTTCCACCACGTCTGCCACAACAACAATGTCGCGGCTGATGTCCTCTCCAAGCTCGGCTCAAAGCGAGCACTGGTTCCGGCCGACGTGTTCGTTCAGGACCTGCACAAGCCGTCCATCAAGCTCATCCCCGACCCAGAGTCGGTTGATGATGACGTAACCTCGCCTGCAGGTCGCGAGATCCTCATGATCGATGCAGAAGAAGATTGGCGCCTTGACTTTATCGCCTTCCTCCTCGAACATCAAGTTCCCGAGGATAAGGCGGAGCGCGAAAAGATCACAAGGCGCAGCGCCAACTACGTCATCATCGGCAAGGAACTCTACCGAAGGTCCGCCTCCATCGGGGTCCTCATGAAGTGCATCCTTTGATCCGAGGGCCTCAGGCTCTTGGACGAGATCCACGGCGGCGAGTGCGGCAACCACGCCGCTTCCTCCAACCTCGTGGGCAAGGCCTTTAGGTCTGGCTTCTATTGGCCCACGGCCATGGCCAATGCCCAGGAACTTGTGCGTCAATGCAAGGGGTGTCAGTTCTTCGCTGAGCAGCAGCACGTCCTGGCTCAAGCCCTGAGGACTATCCCTCCGTCGTGGCCCTTCGCAGTTTGGGGTCTCGACTCTGTGGGACCATTCAAGACCGCCCCTGGTGGGTACAAGCACATCATCGTGGCGGTGGATAAGTTCACTAAGTGGATCGAGGTCCGTCCCATATCCAGCGTCACATCGAAAGAGGCGGCCAGATTCATCGAGGAGATCACCCACCGCTTTGGGGTGCCAAACAGGATCATCACCGACCTTGGCACGGCTTTCACAGGAGCCGAATTCTGGGACTTCTGTCAAGACAGCATGATCGACGTATACTACTCCTCGGTGGCGCACCCACGGTGCAACGGCCAGGTCAAGCGTGCCAACGGCATGGTCTTACAGGCCATCAAAGATCGCATCTTCGACGGCTCAGCGCCTTACGCAACCAGGTGGCTCTCAGAGCTTCCTCACGTCCTTTGGGGTCTCAGGACCCAAGTCAGCTTAGCTATAGGGTACTCACCCTTCTTTCTGGTCTACAGGTCAGAGGCCATCCTCCCCACCGACGTGGCCTTCGGTGCTCCTCGCATCCAGAACTTCGACGAAGGAGAAGTAGAGCAGACACGCAGGCTCGAACTTGACAGCGTCGAGGAACATCGTGTGTCTGCGCTCATGCGCCACACCCACCACGAGCAGCAGCTACGTCGCTACCACGACCGCAACGTGCGGGAACGTTCCTTCAACGTGGGTGACTTAGTCTTGTGGCGGATCCAGAACACCAAGGACATGCACAAGCTCTCCGCGCCTTGGGAAGGCCCCTTCATAGTTAAGGAGGTCATTGGACCAGTGACCTATCGCCTCTAATGGGCCGATGGCCAGGGCGTCCCGAACCCCTGGAACATCGAACACTTATGCCGCTTCTATCCTTAAGAGCTTTGTGCCACAATAAAGCTATGTCCTCTTTTCCTTTGTAATTCCATATATGAATATAAAGATTTCTCTTTCAACCTGTTTGCTCTCTGTGCACCCCTCCCCTTCGACACGCTCGGGGGCTTGGCTTTCAGCTCGGCCCTTTGCGCTCGAGGTCTTGGCTTTCTGCTCGGCCCTTCACGCTCGGGGGCTTGGCTCTGCCAACCTAAGGGTCGCTCGACCCGGGGTTTGTACCTTTTCTTTTCACCAGTGTTCCCTTACCACAGCTTCTTATGCATTTTATAAGTATTCCTACGTCGTGGTGTTGCTTGACCTTGGGTCCCTGACCCCCTCCGCGCGCCGGCCGCACATAAGCCTCCAACGTCGAGCCGTGTGGTCGGTAAGCCGTTCCTCCACTGAGTTGGGTTAGTGGAGGAAAAAGGGTCTCGCAACTTCGCTACCTTCGTGTTCTTATAAGAGGCGCACAAAGTCAAATAAGGGACCACGTTAACTTAAAAACATTTTTTTTCATTCATGCAAGGTTTATATTACACCAAAAGGGTCCACGACCCATTGTTACTAACAGTTTGCCACATCCTAAGTTACATCTCCAGGTCTATCTTCTTCATAATTTCCCCTGCAATGGCCAGGATATCTTCACTGCCCACCAGCTCTGCCAAGGCGAGCTCCTCCTTGACCTTCTCAAGGTCGAACGATGGCGCATGGTGCTTCACTGTGGCTAGTGCAGTAGCACCAGCGAGCTTGCCGCTGTCCATCAGCAAGGTCTTTATGCGACCTTCCGCGTCCTCCAACCGCGCGACGAGCTCTTGTGGACCGCCCTCGACCTTAGGGGCATACACGTCCACAAGATACTCGGCGGCCTCCTTGAGGTCGTCTAGCTCCTTCTCAAGATCTGCAGTCATCTCTTGATGATCAATAAGGGTTTGCAGTGCCCGGCCAAGGTCGATCTCTAGATCCCTGCGTGCCCCAAATTCATAAGCAGCTTTACGAGCAAAGTAAGACTCACTGGCGACGACCTCCTTGTGCTTCTCCTTGAGGATCTTCACCTGCCCTTTGGACTCCGTGAGGTCCTTCTTCAAGGCAGCCTCCCTCTTCTTGGCGTCTGCAACAACCAAGATCGGGATGGGCAAACTACGGCATAAAAACTTAAAGATCACGCATGTCCCACGACGTACCTGCGGTGGCGACCTTCAGCTCGTCCTCCGTTTCCTTCGCCTTCATCTTTGAAGCTTCAATCTCCCGCTTCAAGGCCTCGATAGCCCGGTCCTTTAAGATCGCCTTGTCCTTGAGGCTCCTTATTTCCTTCGCGGCCTCAGTCTTGGCCTGAAGCACAGCCTCCCGCGCCATGGTCAGCTCCGCTTGAAGCTTGGCACCCTCCGTCAGCAGGTTTGCCCTCGCCTGTGAGCGCGTGGCAAGAGTCTGCTCTGACACATCAAAATTGTCAAGTCATGGCACCTGAGCAAACTTAAGTTGTAGCCCCAAAGGTAACATCAGCTTACCATGAGCGTCCTGCCGATTGTCTTCGCTGCCTTCGTGATGGTCGCCTGCACCGTCTTGAAGTCATCAAGGTCCTTGGCGTCGTCCTAGACGTCATCCTCCCACGGGGTGCCGGCGTAGAGACACCGCTGCCGCTCGTCTTCCTCGCCTCCTCCTCCGGTACCAGCCACTTGCTTCTCTGGCAGACTCGACTCGGGTCGGTCCTGCTGTCGTAGACCTTCCTTCTGCTGAGCGCTGTCCGTAGCGACCTTGGCCGTCTCTGACGTTGCTCCCTTCACGGTCTTCGGGGCCCCACTAGTGACGTCCCCGCCTGAGGTCGCCGACGACTGCCCCACCGGCACCTTCTCAATCTTCTGCCCAAAGGCTTCTTGGCCCGAGGCGTTCTTGCTGCTCCCTGATGCAGCAGGGGTCCCCCTGCCCAAGGTGTGCAAGTTCGTCAGCACCGGCGTACTCATCCAGCAACAAAGATGAAGAATAGCATAAAATCAAGCTCAGTAACATACCCGCCGCTGGTCTTCAACTTGAATGACATCGGCCTGGGCGGCACCCGCCTTGGCTTCTTCTGCGACCCTTGGTCACTCACGCCTCCCGCACTTGGCTTCGGCTGTTGCTCGCTTACAGCGCCGAGCGCGGTGGCATCTCCTCCCACGGCCGCTACGTCGCCTGATCCCGTGGCGACGTCGTGCGACCGCGCATCATCCTGCTCCTCGAAGACGACCTCGACGGTGCAAGTCATTGCCGTCTCTGATGAGGCAGTGGTGTCCTTCCTCTTCTTCTTCGTCTTCTCCGCCTTGATGGTGGCGGCGATGATCTTGACGCCCTTGTGCGCTGGGATCTTAGCAGTGGCCTGCCGCGTGCGACGAGTCGTTGGCACAGAGCTCGTCACGGGTGGATCCTCATCATCACTACCCCCCACCGACGAGTCGGAGAGGTAGTTCTCCAGTAACTCCGGCGGCGGAGCCTGCACGTCCTCCGCCGCCTGGACCTTGAAGTTACACTCGCCCTCGTCGGCGAGGGGAGCCGGTCTCCAAAACAAGCCTTCACGACCCTGCAAACAGGCGACCCTCATCTCAGAAATAGGGAAAGGCAGACTCAAGGAAATCAAAGGCATCAAGGTTGATCAGCGACATACCACGTCGGCGGGCCGTGTGAGGGAGAATGCCTTAGGGCACGTTCGGTTCCGGATCACACGATTGAAGAGCTCCCTCACTCGTGCCACCATCTCCTGCTTGGAGACCTTGCACTGCTGTACGCGGGTTGGGTCGGTCTGACCCCAGTACTCGTAGGCCGGGTGCACCCGATCCTGGATCGGTTGCAGTAGCCTCCGGCTGAAACTGATGGCCACCGCGCTGCCCGTCAGCCCTTCTTCCTTCCTCGTCTTGAGGTCCTCCAGCAGCGGTTTGATGGCGTCCATTTCCCGCGACGTGAGCTGGTTGGTCCACTCCGGCACCGGGACCAGCGCAAGCCCCGACCTAGTGGCCAGCACTGGCTTCGAGTTGTCGATGTAGAACCACCCTCGCCTCTAGCCTTGGGTGTTGTCCGGTAGCTCCATGTCGATGTACACCATCTTCATGTGACGGCGTAGCATGAAGCCGACGGCCCCGACAACGCCATTCTTCCCCATCTTCTTCACCTCGAAGAAATACTGCCACAAGTCGAAATGTGACGGTATCCCTAAGTACGCCTCACACAGGTGGATGAACGAGGATACAGTGGTGATGGCGTTAGGGACGAGATGCACCAGTTCGATGTGGTAGAAGTGGAGCACCCCACGGAAGAAGTCGCCCGCCGGGACTTTAAATCTGCGCTCGACGTGCGTGACGAAAGCGACGGTCCCCGGTCCCCTCGGAGGGGAAGGCTTCGCCGACAGCTGGCCTCCAGCCCACCTGCTCCCTGGGCTTCAGCAGCCCGCGCTCCACCAGACTCTTTAGCTGCGCCTCCGTCGCCGTCGAGGGCTCCCAAAACTTCTCCGGCGGCGGCGCGAGCTCTAGGGCCATTTCTTCTTCTTCAAAGCCCATGGATCTAGCTTTAAACACCACCAGAGATTTCTGGTGCATGCGGCGGCGCTGGGCGCGGTGGATCTAGGTGCGGCAGCACTGGTGAATCTGTGCGCTAAAGCTCTTGGCTGCGGAATCGAAAACCCTAGCTGTTGCAGGGAATGGAAGAGAGTGGGGTCCCTGGCCCTTCACTCGGCCTTTTATAACTGGGCCGCATCAGTGCGGTAGGCCGCGGCACCCCTAACATCCCTTCGGATTTGGCGACATCCCCGGCGACCCAACAGATACTTTGACCAACGGCTCTTTTGGCCTAATGGTTCCAGGCAGTAACGGTTCGTACCGTGCGGGAATCCATGCATGTTGGCCTTTTGCCCAACTGTTCGATGACCATGGACTCGTTATGCCCTAGTTCAAGCCCCTTACCCACTATTTTCTTCAAGGTCTCCTGGCCTGTGACGACCTCCAGGTCCATGATAACACCTTCATAAGGTCGGCAGGTACTACCGCTTGGTAGGTTGCCTCAGCTCTCACTGATTGGGTTTGCACCCCTGGCTCCTAGGTCCTGTTACCTACTGGATCGTCTTAGCCTCTATGGCCAGTTTTGTACCGACGGCCCCGTGCTTCAAGGCTCCACTGCCCGTTGGCGGCCTCCGGGTCAAGTAGCACCTCCCCGAGGTCGCTAAGGTCCTGCTGCCTATAACATTGCCTTAAATGGTTATACCGACGGCCCCGTGCTTAATGGCTCCACTGCTCGTTAGCGACCTCTTGGTCAAGTAGCGCCTCCCTGAGGTCGCTAAGGCCCTGCTGCCTTCTGGGTCGTATAGACCTAGAGTTTCTAGGCTGACTACCTGCATTGTGTCACTACACAACGACCGTGCCGACCCAGGTCGACACGGGTTCTCTGTCTCTACGAAAGGCCTCCTGTAGGTCGGCGTGCTATTACAGCCCTGCCGGGACCTTAGTATCCGTACCATTGCAGCCTGGGCGCCCTCACAACCATCAAAATCATGACATTCCTCATGTAAAACTATATTTACAGCTTCATAAGCTACAAGGAGTTTGGCCCTTGGCCAAATTACAAGATACAAAGATCTTAAAGGTCCTGAATCACCTTCCAAAGTGCTTACGATTCAATCTACACTAATAAGGCTTGTTGCAAGCTTTCTTCTGGCTTCAGGACCTACTCGACGACCTCTACAGCTGCTGTGGAGGTAGCTGCCACACAGCCACCTCTACTCGCGTACCATCCGGTCTCCTGCAGCGCCCAGCATCAAGTCTGAGCTTCGTCGCAAGATTGCAGAAGGTCCGAGCTTTAACACCAACCTCACCGGGTAGAGCGCAGTACTCACCAGCATCACATCAGGCCTACAAGTGTCAGGGCCGACGATGGAACTGCTGCTTCATACTCCTCCTGGGTTCCTCAGCGGGGCTGGGAGAAGAGGTCAATCGAGTTCTTCGAGCCTCGCAAGCATTCTTCTAGCTCCAAGCATGAACTACATCAACTCTACACTCTGGTGGGCGGACACAGGCCCCTGGCATGGCTATATTACTACATTGGGTCATCTTGACTCACCTGCGAAGATTGGTACGGTTTGCTTTAAGCCTTGGGTGCCTATTTATACTCCAGCACCTACCATTCGGTGTTAATCCGCAAGCCTGCTTGCGTGGCGTCCTTATCTGCAAGATCACTGTACCCTCGTGGAGCACGAGGTCACTGTTCGCCCGTGGGAGGTATTGGCGCACTTGTCCCCTACCTGACCATATCTCGGAGCAGCTTTTGTCTTTTGTGGGTGATTGCAACCTGTGCTTCGCCTGGGAGCTGGCCCGTGACCGTACAGTGCACGCGTGACTCTGGTTGCACCAGACCTGCTGCCTGTGGCCCTCTGCAAAGATTCTGGAGCCCTTGTCCTCTAGTGTTGACATTACAAGAGCATCTGTTTCCTAAGCAGAAGGTCGTAGGTTCGGATTTTTCTTCTTTTTTTCCTCTTTGGAGCATCAAACCGGCCACCTTGGTCGCTTTACTGCTCGGGGGCTACTACACTAGTGCGTCTTCGACGCCCTATTTTCTTCGGGTCGCCTCGACCTAATGAAAGCCTGCTTCCATCGCATCTCGGCTCGACCTACCCCTGGTAGGCTTGTTGACCTTCCTGAAGGTCGCGACTGCTATTACAACATACCTGACTCCGGTCAGGTCGGCGGTTCTGTAAGCTCTACGCCTCGTCTTCACTTCGACCTCTTGGTCCTTCGATCCAGAAGCTCGACGCTCAATTTCGTGCGCGCATCAGAGGGGTTTCTTTTCTTTTTTGATCCCCGTGCACCCTTCACGACCTCGACGGTGCCGCGCCTCTGCTACTCTTCGATACAACCTCACCTCGGCCGCTACGCCTACACGTCGATCGGGAGCTTGAGAGACATGGGTACCCATGGGTCCCTACCGGCCAGGGTCCCAGAGGCCCCTAACAAGTGGACCCGACCTTCCAGAAGACCCACCGACCTTACAAGTGGGCCCAACGACCTTATCCACACCTTCGAAGACCGCGGGCGACCTGATCAGGATCCCGGAAGACCCGTAATGCTTGGCGTGCAAGTCAAGGACTCTAGGATCTGGTGCGCCGCCGCCTGTAGCTCCGAGTATCACGGGATACTCGTTGTAATCTGGGAGATAAGCTTCCCACAGTTGTAACCGACCTTGGCACGGGTCAAACGACCTGCGCATGCAAACCCTAGCTCGTCCCCCCATATAAGGCGGCCTAGGGCTCCATGCACAGGGACAACTCATCCTCGCATAATCCACCACCAAACTGGACGTAGGGTTTTACTCTCCGGAGGCCTGAACCAGTCTAAAACCCTTTGCCTCCGTGTTCCTCGCCGCCATACTCGCCTAGTTCCGTGTGCATCCCGTGCATAACCACCTACGCGCTTAGGTCCCGATCCTCCATTAACCTGCAAACCACTAGGGCAACCCCCTAGCGGATCTGTCCAGGTCTCACCCCCTGACAGTTACACCTGGTAGTAACTATCTGGTCAAGCTGGCCTTACGGCAAACTAACAATCTTGCAGTGTTGAAAATTGTTCTGACGAGATGCATGGTTACCACTAGTGTAGTACAGTAATGTTCAGGGCTAGCTTTTTGGGCAAGTCAGTAACTTCCCTGTTAGAGTTAATCTTGTTGCTTATGTGTTTAGTGTAGCGTTGAGTCCATATTGTCGTGCAGCATGGAGTAGTGGCTAGGAAATGCATGTGCAAGCATATCGGCATCTATGCTGTGTACATGTGTTTTGTTGCAATTAGCGTTCCAGGTGTGTGGACGGCCAGGTGCTTGGCCGGCAGTGACGGATCCAGAAAAAAATTTAGGGGGGGTGCTGAACTATACATAATAGAAAGACTCAATACAATTAACATGGACTTAATAATCTTTTCTGATAAAAAATCACAAAATCATCTTCTTCTACCTCATAATACTGTCCTTCTACTATATCTATGGCAAAAAAACTAGAGAAACTAAAGAGATTTAATGGAGTTTGAAGGCAGTAGGGGGGCTTGAGCCCCCCCCCCCCCCCCCCCCCCCCCCGCTGCCTCCGTGGCTGTTGGCCGGTGAAGCCGTGACACGAATCTAGGAGCAAGAAGAGGAGGTCAGGTGGACTGGATCAGTGCTTGCTGTTGGAGAGTTGTTAGCGTTGTGGGCCTGCATGTGTTAGTGGTGATCTGCATGCAGTTAGTGGTGGCTTGCATGTAGGAAGGTGGATTAATTAGTGGTGAAGCCACGGTCTGTTCGGCTGAGTTGTGCAGCCGGACGTGTTGAACTGGGTTAACATAAGCTTAACATTTTGGGTTGAACTGGTTGGTGCATGCAACTTAATATGGTATCAGAGCCAGATGTCTCGAGTTCGATTCCTGGCAATATCCACAAACCTCGGTGAAGCCTTTTTTTTATTATTGTGTATATGTACAATCCACTTACAACTTTCACATACATAGGCTCAGATCTACGTACCAACACAGCACAAAATGAGCTGACATCTCGCATTTAATTTGAGGTCTTTTCGGTACACAATACCACACTGTACCACCATTTTAAAAAAACTCGTATGTAGGGCTGGATAACGAGCTGGCTCGGCTCGGCTCGACTCGACTCGTGCCAGCTTGCTATGATAACGAGCTAGCTCGGCTCGGCTCGATAAGCAAACGAGCGAAAACTCCAGCTCGGTTCGGCTCGTGAAAAGCCCGAGCAGCTCGTTTAAGCTCGCGAGCTCGAGGGTGGCCGACAACATTGGCCTGCTATCGAGTGCTAGCCAGCAACGGCGTGGTGCCCGCTGCCTGCAATGGTGCCTTGCGCAGTTGGAAAAATAGGAGCATAAAAGGAAGATGAGAAAAAAGAGACGGCCTACTGATTTTTTTTTTTTGAAATAACGGCCTACTGATTTGGGTGAAAAGAAATTACTCGCATCTCCAGCGTACTGATTTGGGTAAAAAGAAATTGCTCGCATCACCGATCAGTACTTGCTAGCATCTCGGACGAGAGAGAGGAATAGATAAGGAGAGCTTGCCTGTTGTCTGTTGATTCGTAGCCAAGCAAGCAGCCGGCGGCCGGCGCCCAATTACGCAAGCCATGGACGAATCGCAGACAGTCATAGCGGTTGAGGAATCTAGATGTGGGCGTGCGCGAGTCCGGGTCTCCACGCTGCGACTCCTTGACCTAGCGGTTGAGGAAGTTCGTGTCCATGGATGGCCAGCCTACAGCTTGCGGCAGCACGTTGGAGCGCTACCCTGCGACTGCGAGCAACCAAGAGACAGAGTCGGACCTTCCACCTGCGGCGGTGTTGGCCTCGACCGGGAACACGCGTTCCCGCAGCTCGCACCTTCTCCCTCTCTCTCTAGCGCTCAGAACACCGGTAACCCGAGGAAGAAGAAGATGAACAGTAAAATCTGGAAGAACGGCGGCGCAAGAGGTGATGGAGATGGGGATAGGGGGATGCAGGACACGGAGGAACGATGGGCCGGCTGAAATTGAGCTGGTTGGGCTGTTTATGTATTCTGGTCGGCTTGCTCGCTGCAGTTCATAGCTTGGCTTGTTTGAGCTCCCGAGCAGCTCACGAGCTGCTCGAGCTGGCTCGTTAAATTTAACGAGCTGAAACGCCAGCTCGGCTCGTTTGTAAATCACATCGAGCCGAGCCGAGCCGAGCCGAGCCGAGCTAGTCACGAGTCGAGCGAGCTAACGAGCTGCGAGCTTTTTGTCCAGCCCTACTCGTATGTAATAGAAAATGATCTATTTGTAAGGATCGGACGGTTGAGATTAATTTTGTACTACCGGTTTTTTGTGTGGTACGGGTGATATTCATAGGTGATATTGGTAGCATATGGGTAATATTGGAAATGGAAAATATTTTTGTTGTAATATATGAAATAGGATATATGAAACGATATAGGTATTGTACGCGGTATGTTTTTATTGTACTCGTCGGCGGTATGTTTTTTCCGAATAATATCCATTCACCAAATTACCATTTTACCCACAGCAAAAAACCGATAATACCACCGTACTATCAAAGAGTGGTATTGTGTACCGAAAAAGAGCTATTCAATTTTGTTGTGTTCTTTTACAGTTGATACTATTTTGTTTCCCATTACAAAGTATACAAACATTTTATGGATTAATATCTCTGTTGTAACAAACTAGCAATTGTGAGACATCTTTAACCATTCTCCTTTTGGTGAGGAACTATCCATTTAAAGATAAGCTTCAAGGATAACAGCTCTTTTCCAGAAAAAAATATAAACAAAGAAGTACCTGTCGTATCAACTGCCTTTTCGTATTTATACAGTTAGTGTTAAAATATGACCCAAGATACACGTCTCTAATACTCAATTCATCCTCTGTTTCGTCCATGGCAGAGAATCCAGTCAATATGAACATAATAAGTGGCCTCAACGAGTGTGCCACTTTGTTCCAATGGGTTAGATCTGCCATCTCAAGTTTACGCTCCAAGAGGAATGTACTACAAGAGCAAAAACTTCAAGAAGACGTTCTAATGCAGTTGCAAAGTCACCTTCAATGCCTTCAAGATAGTCTACCAGCAACTTATGACCTCATTGATCGAGCAGAGTGGAGGATCCATGATCGCTGTGTGGCTGACCTTCTTTCAAAACTCAAAGATGCAGTGTATGACGCGGATGATATTCTGGACGAGTTTAGATGGCACGAGTTGAAAGTGGCAATCGAGGGCAATGTGACCCAGCTGGCTCCGTTCATTGACTTCTTTAACAGTGTTACTCAAGGTAGCTTCAACAAAGTGACTCATATCCAGAAAAGGCTAAATAATATTTCTAACCAACTCGAAAAATTGGGCCTCCATCAAGCAACCAAACCGCGGTTTGATGAATCACTCAGGCCAGAGACCACTTGTTTGCCCACTGAGGCAAATGTATTTGGTCGTGCTAGGGAAATCAAGGAGCTTATTAGATTGCTCGGTGTACCTTCAAAAAGTAGCAAGAGAACAAGAAGTGAAGTCGGTGCTCCTACCAATAACAGCAGGTATCATTACAGGCGCAAGACAGCAAGAACTAGAGCTGGTTCATCAATAAGCAACCAAGTTTATACTACTTTGGATAATAATGAAGAAACAATGATGAGTGTTCCAGTTCTGCCCATAGTTGGAATTGGGGGTGTTGGAAAAACTACTTTGGCTCAAAACATTTGCAGCCACCCACAAGTGAAATCTCACTTCGATCTGATCATGTGGATTTGTATCTCAGATGATTTTGATGTCAAGAGGTTAACCAAAGAGGTCATAGAACAATCTTCAACTTCTAGGAAGACACCACTCGAGGATAATAATTTGAATTCTCTTCAGGCTCATCTTGCAGATAACTTGAGCAAGAGAAGATTCTTAATGGTCCTTGATGATATGTGGGATGAAAATAGGGAGTGTTGGAAGAGGTTCTATGCACCTTTCCAAAATGTACATCGTCAAGGAAGTATGATGCTTGTCACCACTAGGTCTCAGAAGGTGTCTGATGTAGTGGGTACAATGGATTCATTCCCGCTAGAGGGTTTGAAAGATGATGTCTATTGGGAATTCTTCAAACTCTGTGTATTTGGATCTGATATCTCTAACAGGGATCCTGAGTTGGATCAGATTGGAAAGAAAATAGTTCCAAAGTTGAGAGGTTCTCCTTTAGCTGCAAAAACTCTTGGACGGCTGTTAGGAATTAGCTGTGACACTACACACTGGAATAACCACTACAAGAAACTATTTAATCCATGACACAATCATTCTGTCGCGGATCGTTGAAAATTCGTTGCAAATCAGTGTCCGCGACGTTTTAATTTTTCATGGTGGAATGAGCGTCATTGATTAAATCGGTCGACGTTTCTTCAAAAACGTCACAGTCCGTGACGTATCTGGATCGTCACGGAGTAGCCCGAGACCCATCCAGCCCAACCCCTAGCCCACTATCCGTGACAAAATAAATCGTCACGATTGCTGCTGAACTGATGTGACATGGCTGCTGACTTGGATCTAACGTGGATGCTGACTTGGATCTGACGTGGCTGCTGACTGGATCTGACGTGGCTGCTGACGTGGCTACCGACAAAGATGTGACGTGGCTGCTGACATAGATGATACGTGGCTGCTGACATGGATGATAGTGGCTGCTGACATGGATGATAGTTGATGACGTGGACAATGCCAAGGATGCTGACGTGGCACGGTGACGTGGATTTTGATTTAAATCTACATTTTCATTTTCATTTCAGTCCATTTCACATACAAGCCCATTAAACCAATTCATTTTCATTTCAGCCCAAAACAAAATAAAAACCAAACAATGTAATCAAAGAAGCATCTCTTTACAAGGATAAATTATAATCCAACATCTCATCACAACAGATGAAGCATCTCATACAATGTCAGATTTTTTAGCATCTCATCAACATGAAAATCAGTTTAACTCAATTAATATCACAAAAAATAGCTTCAAAGCAGCTTGTTTTGCATCTCTCATCTTTTAGACCTGCACATGATAGCTTCAAATCTGTTTAATTGGATCGACATCAGGTAATCTGCCCTTGAGCCGCTGCAGTTACTCCTCCTGCTCCTGATTATCCCCAAGAGCTCTGCATAGGTATTACTAGTTATTTTACATATTCAGATACATGAATGAATTAGATACAGGCATACAACTCGTTCATATTCAAGGAATAACTATGAATTTATATTATAAGCAAAGCACCTATCTCATTTGGCATTTCTACAAAGCACAGACCTGCTCATATTCAAAGAATAACTATAAATTTATATTATAAGCAAAGCACCTATCTCATTTGGCATTTCTACAAAGCACAGCATGATAAATTATAACCTATCTCATATGAATTGGAGGCTTGATACATGATAAATTAAGCATCAGCATGTTGCAATCTTATGATTAATAGTAAAAGTATCACAAGCAAAAAATGGAAAGCTCAGCACACACATGGTATAGCCTCCAAGATCATGCAAATTGCACCTAGAACAAACAAAAGGCAATAGACTAGTGCAGAAAGGTAGATGCATTCAAAGTAGCAAACAGAATTCTAACCAGGGCAAATTCACTGCAATTCAGTAACCTTTGTGATTGGCCTGCAGTAAAAACAAAGAGAGACAATTTATATAAGCAATCTTCAATTGTAGAACCACTTTCTTTAATCAACGATCATAGCAGAAGCAACATAAGTACTATCGCTATCGAGGCTGTGTATCAGAATTAAATTCAGTTGGTGAGACCTGAGGATATACAGCTAGATTTACTGGCACAAAAATTTCAGTACGAACTCTAAGAATCAATGGCCCTTGAACAAGAAGCTAGGCACCATGTGAAAATCCTATTGAATGAAGAAGCATTGCTGGATTTTTTTTCAATGTTCTAACTTTGATGTTGCTAAATTGCATCAGTTAACATTTCAATTTAACATGGAGTGACAATATTAACCATCAAGCCATTTGAGCAACTATAGAGAGATGGTATGCTCTATGACCATTGAGCATGACAATAAGAGGAAGTCAGAAATATGCGAAGAGCTATGCTCCACTTGCACGTGCTACTAGTAGTGTAATTCAAGAGTAATCAATGCAAGCAGGGGCACATTCACTAGAAAAATAAGAACGTTACACAGGTGAAGCGAAGTACAAGTAGAAAAATTCAAGAGTAATCAATGCAAGCAGTAGTGCTAGCATGCAAAGGAGCAAGCAATGGGGAGTGAAGCGAAGTACAAGTAGGAGTATCATGTACCTCTCCCAACAAATTCGTACTCATGATTTCGAGTCGAGCTATAAAAAGAGCGAAAGTATTTCAACTGGGTCCGGTAAAATCTCTATGGTTCCTACATGTATTCATGTACGCGCTTAAAAGATGGGATTTGTCCTGCGCGTGCATTTATACAGTACGTCGGGCTATGATTGGCGTAGAGAAGGAACCGAGTTGGTGGGTGTGGGTGGTACTCGGATGAACTCGCCGAGAATTTCCAGTCAACAGGCTACGCACGCACGCATAAGCAGGTCGAAATGCAGCATGAGCATCCGAAGCAAGCCAAATCTGATCTCGAATTACTCCGAGGCGATTAATTGCTCTAGCCAAAACGCAACAAAAAAAACATACGAAATGCAAAGACAAACAAGCGCGATGTAGACAGCTGAATTCGGATGCGAGAAAACAGAGTAGGCAGAGAATGCGGGCGGGTGGGCATGATCGATCACTCACGAGCAGTGCGCGGACGAGCGCGACGTCCCCGTTGCCGGCGGCGAGGAAGAGCGGCGAGACGTCGGCGCGGATCTCCTCGTGCACGGCCCTTGCCTCGGTGGCGGCGCCCTCCCGCGGCTCCGCCTCCGCGACGCGCCGCGCCCTGAGCCACACCACCCCGGCGTAGTTCACGTCCGGCGCAAGTGGAGGAAGAGGATCGAGACGACAGCTTCTCCCGCAGTGTCGGCGGCGGCAGCACCCGCTCCATCTTCCACATCCCCCTGGCAAGCAACGGGCGGCGGATCAATCGATCGATACGTGGGGAGAGAAATGGAGGGAAGGGAGGGAGCAGCGGATGGATGGTGGTGCCGTACCGGAGCCATGGGCGGGGGGGGGGGGTCGGATCCGGAGTAGCTCCGAATGTCGCCCACCACCGACGAGAGGAGCTCCTTCTCCTAGTCCGCGTCTCCGGCGGCGGCCATGGCTCCGATTGGAGGATGCCGCGAAGTACCCGGATGCCGCCATGGACGGATCTGAGGAGAGGGGAGGTGGCCGCGGTGCCGCTCCTCGATGCGGCGCAGATCGATGCGCAGAGGAGGGGAGGAGCTAGGGATGCGGCGGATCAGGGAGGGAGGAAGGCGGGGAGAGGCGGGGAGGAGGGAGGGAGGTGGCGGAGGTAGGGAGAGGCGGAGAGGAGGGAGCGAGGCTGCGAGGCTGGGAGGCGGCGGAGGAGGAAGGAGAGAGAGGCTGCGCCTGGTGGAGAAGTGGAGAAGGAGGAGGGTGGGGATTAGGGTTAGTGGAGTCAATATATATAAACATCACGATGAATGTCGACCGTCCGATCGCGAGATCGACGGCTCCCAGCGACTGAGGTGTTGGTGGGCTGACGTGTAAGTGGGCCGCTTGACGGTGGGCCTGTGTGGCTTAACGTTTTTTTTTCTTTTTTCTTTTATTGCACCATTGTGAAGTAACACATACAAATATTGATCTTATATAAACTAATATATTTTGTATATCTAATAGATTACATAAAAGTTGACTGGTAAAAACTTCAATATTTTTCTAATTCATTTATCTTTTTTTAATAATTTAAATGAATTTCTGTGAATTTATCGAAAATAATTTCAAATTGACCTATATGTACCTCTAATAAGATTCAAAAAAATTCAGAAAAATTATACTTAGGTGTCTAGGTCCATTATATCCCACTTCTGGCATGTTGACGAAAAATTCACTTGACTTATAGGGAAAATTCAAACTCCAACTAGCCATCTTATTATAAAATAATGATAATAATACATAAAACTTCTTCGAAAATTCTAAAAATTGACATGGAATCATTTTATGGGTGTTAAAACTTTACATAAAATTTTCAAATGATTTCGATAATGGCGGAACCTACATTGTTTACAAATGGCTACATCCTCTTATAGTTTTCTAAAACTCAGAGTCGAACTTTCAGATTTGAATACCTCATGATTATTTTGGAATTGTATACATCTAAATTTTGGACACAACCTTATTTTGAGCATAACATTAGCAAATATGAAGTTATATTACCATTTTTTCTTAAAAAAAGTTGGTTTTCTATTTTTAAATACCTAATTAAGACACCTTTATGAAGTAACTTGAAAATTAATTACCTTATATACCCCCAATACATTTTTCACATGTAGCAGACAATATTTAAGTTTCCTTCTAGGTGTTTCAAGATTTTTCGAATAGATTTGCTATTTTCTATCATTTAATTGAATTTCTGCGTGTTTATCGAGAGTAATTCCTAGTTGACCTGTGTGTACCACCAATAAAACTGGAAAAATTTCACAAAAATCATATTTAAACTTCCATGTTCCATTCTAGTCCATGTTTTGCAGATTGATGACAAATTCAATTCAAGTTAAATGGAACATTCAAACTTTTATCTCAAAAGTACAAAATAATAATTACAATAATATCTAAATTTGGCCAGAAAATTCTACAAATTGGCATGGAATTATTTTATGGATGTAAAAGGTTGACATAAAAGTTTCATCAGATTTTGCTAAAAATGGGTGTATATTGTTCACAAAATTTATGGATCCCTCACATTGTTTCATACAACTCAACTTAAACTTTGAAGTTTATACACCCTAAAGTATTTTCTTCATTATATACACATAAAACTTGGATGAAAACTGAACTTTAGTCTCATATTAACATTTGAGGAGTTAAATTGCCACTTGTTGTGCAAAAAAATTGTTTTTCTATTTTTTTAATACCTAAATAACACACCTTTGAAACAAACTCAAAATTTCGTTATCTTAAATACCACCAATCCATTTTTCACATATAGAAGACAACATATAAGTTGCAACATATAAGTTTCAGAATTTTTGGAGGAGATTTGCTATTTTCTATCATATAAATGAATTTCTACGTGTTTATCGAAAGTAATTCCAAATTGACCTATATGTATTCCTAATAAGATTCATAAAAATTCACAAAAACTATATTTAGACGCATATGGTCCATTCTAGCCCACATCTAAGATATTGACAAAAAAATCAATTTACTTATATGATAATTCGAGCTTGTACTAGTCACCTTGTTATAAAATAATGATAGTAATATCTAAAACTTCTCCAAAAATTATGTAAATTGGCGTAGAATCATTTTATGGATGCACAAGCTTGAATACAAAGTTTCATAAGGTTTTGTGAAAATTGGAGTATACATTGTTCATAAACTAGATAGTTCATCACATTGTTTAAGGAACTATGTTGGAGATTTGTCAAATTTGTACTACATGTCATTAGCACTTTTGAAAATGACAAAATGACCTAAATAAAGGTCATAGATCTTGATGAGATATGAAACTTTGGTATTCATCACTTTTCCATTTGACTTCATCTAGTGTAAAAAAATCTTGCTCATAGTTATCACTTTTGGAAGAAATGCAAGTTGCATACAAAATTTTCGATAAATAACAATTTCTATACAAACAAAACATCCTTGAAGGAAAGGTTGATTTTAGAAAAATTTGAAAAAAAGAACCATCCAATTTGAAGATCTTACGTGGGAGAAAAACTAGTTACAAGTTTTAATTCTGGATTAAAAAATAAATATGAGAATCACTTGTTCTTCAACTCCGCCGACCACGTGGCGAAACATGATTGGCTGAGCGTGCCAAGCGAATCTTGAAGAAACTCTATATAAAAAAATTATCTTAGAGTGATCACATCTGTTCGAGTGGCATAGTGGTGGGGGTCGCGCCTCCCAAAGGTTGAGGTCGTGGGTTCGAGTCCCCCATCCGACCCTTTTTTGTGGTGCGGGATATATTCCAGAGGTGGTTGGGCCAACGTGGCGCTGCTAGCGGCCCGTGCGGCGGCTGGGCCAGTGTGGCGTTGACGGCCCATGCGGCGCTACCGGCCCGTGCGGCGCGGCTGGGCCAGCATGGCGCTGCCGGCCCATGCGGTGCTGGGCCAGCGTGGAGGTGGCGCTGAGGTGGCGCTCATGGGGTGAGGTGGCATCCAAGGGTGAGGTGGCGTGGGCCCAGGCGCTGCCACCTAATCACCAGTGCTCCAAAACTGTATAAAAAAAATAAAATACTTAGACTACATGCAAAGAAAAGAGCTAGCTTGGTGGTAAAGTGCCCTCTTTCCCTTCCATGAGGTCTAAGGTTCAATTCTTGGTTGTCCTCATTTTTCTAGTTTTTTTGAGATTTTTATCAATATGTGGACTATTTTTTATTTGTTTACCGATTATTTTAATTTATTATTTTTTGGATTATTTTTTATTTACCGACCGCGATGAATCTGCTCAAACGTCACGGCGTTGTGGGCCGGATTGCGACGAATTTAACAAATCGTCGCAGTGTTCTGAGCTTCAATATCCATCATTGCACATCTGTGACGAAAACCGGAATACGTTGTAGAATCGCGACGAATTTAACAAATCGTCGCAGTGTTCTGGGCTTCAATATCCATCAGTGCACATCCGTGACGAAAAACAGGAATACGTCGCAGACGCAGTGCTCTTCGTGATGTTTTCTGAGAACGTCGCAGAAAGTTCGTCGCGGATTAAATAGTTTCTTGTAGTGAACATACTGACAAGTGAATTGTGGGAGCATGACCAGGAGGGGACTGAGATTTTGCCAGCTCTTCGGTTGAGCTACATGTATTTACCATTCCATTTGAAGAGGTGTTTCTCATTTTGTGCTGTGTACCCCAAGGATCACAATTTTGAAAAGGCCACTTTGGCTGAAATGTGGGCAGCAGAAGGTTTTGTTGTACCTAAAGGTAAAATTCCACTTCAAGATATTGGGGCTCAATACTTTCAAGACCTTGTAAACCGATCCTTCTTTCAGAAACTTCGCGGTGCATACTTAATACATGACCTGATGCATGATATGGCACAGTTTGTTTCAAAGGACGAATGCTTCATTGTGAAGAACTTGAGTGACATCAAAAAAGTTCCAGAAAATGTTCGCTATCTATCAATACTCCCAATCACCGATGTTAACTTATCGAGCTTGGGCAAGTGCTCAAAGCTTCGTACTCTGCTTTGCAAAAAGCCTTTAAGCAGTGGTATTTTATCTTCAGTGATGGATGACTGGTTTAAGGAGCTTTCTTGTCTGCGTGTTATTTTTTGTGTCTCCACACAGAAATTACCAGAAAGTATTGGCAACCTGAAGCATCTCCGGTACCTTGAAATATCCAGAACATGCCCTTTGAAGAAGCTTCCTTCGTCATTTTGTAGCCTCTACAACTTGCAGATTTTTTATGCTAGGAAATGTAATGTTGAAGAATTACCCAGTGGCATCAATAAGCTGATCAATCTGCAAAAGTTTGAATCACATAGTACTCATATGAAAGTTGATGCTGCCGACTATGGAGAGCAAATTAGGTTTATAAACAACTTTTATAAAGATATAAGAGGTTTGACTGTATATAATCTTGGTGCAATAAGCAAAGATCGTGCTCTGGAAATGGAACTTTGGAAGATGGAATATCTAAATAGTCTGACTCTGAGATGGTCTTTGTCAACATGTCCAGAGCACAAAGAAATAGAAGTTCTTCAAGCTCTACAGCTTCCCCCAACCATCAAGACGGTGCACTTAGTTGGTTATCCAGGTGAATATCTTCCAAGGTGGTTTGGTGGTCGGAATGGACCTCAAGACATTAATGGTAGAGTCGGTACCATTTTCGAATTATTAACAGAGCTAAGAATTGAAGGGTGCCAAAACTTATCAAGCATGGAACAATTTCTACAACCAACTTATGTACCTCACCTTGAAGAACTGAACGTGTTGGGGTGTCCTAACATCACACATCATCTGTTGTCTCCGTGCCTAAAGAAGCTCTACCTGGACAATTCTGGGACTCTCAGGGACAACATTAACTATAGTTCCCTCACCTTCTTCCATTTACAATGTGACCATCTGGCATCCATCGAACTACAGAAGTGGAGTCTGCCGGTACTACGGGAGCTCTGGATCAGTCATTGTGAATCTCTGACATTTATTAGAGAATCAGAACAGGTAACCACTGACCTTTCCCTTGGCTGTGCCCGAGCTAGACGCAGTGCTGGAAGATTCCCATTGCTCACTCACCTAACCGTTGATTCCTGCAAAAAGCTAGAAAGTTTTGATGACCTCCTAACACATGAATGTCTCCCTGCCTTCGAGAGCATTACTGTTACGCATTGTGAGCTACTGTCCCTTCCCACAGAATTATTTGGGAGTTTTTCTTCTCTGAAAAATGTGGAGATTATAGAATGTCCACGTCTCCACTGGCAAAGTGTAACGGTGTTACCACCTTCCCTCCAAACGCTCCGCTTACAGCGTTGTGGGGATTTCTCTTCATGCTCTCCTAGCTGTCTAGGGAACCTAAGCTCCCTTGAATCACTTGAAATGAGTTTCTGCAAAGGCATAGTGTCCATTCCAGGCAACCTTTGGAGCAGTAATCTCAGATCACTGAAGAAATTGAAGATTAAGGCGTGTCCGGACCTTATATCAATTGGTGGCCCGGAAGCAATTGCAAATATAAATGCATTGTACATCGATCGCTGCCCAGAGTTGAAGGAAATAGAGCAGCCGAAAGGGAAGGAGTGGTACGTATGACACATGGTTGCAGTATAAATTAGAGGTTTTCTTCGGTACACAATACGTCCCAACGGTCGTACGGTCGTATTATCAGTTTTTTCGGTTTTTTCTCTAAGGGTAAAATGGTAATTTGGTGATATATGTTTTAAAAAAAAATTCCCCGCTACCCACTCGGTCCACCCGTGCGCACCTCCTCCCTCCGTTTTTATATATTACAAAAATGATATTTTACATTTCGGATAATACCCTTTAACTACCAGTACGACCTTTGAATACTACCGTACGATAGCTTAAAAAACCGGTCATATAGAATTAATCTCAAGCGTCCGATTCTTACACATAGGTCCTTTTCTGTTACATACGAGTCCTTTTCCAAGTGGCCGTACAGATCGTATTGTGTACCGAAGAAAACCTCATAAATTATGATAAAAAATATTATAGAACATGCAGATTGCACCTTTATATATCCTACTATTTCTATGCGCTTAATTATATTTGACCCGGTCTACTGCTTCAAGTTCCATTTGCATTTTTCTTTCGTTCTTGGTGACTAGTCCTGTTGCTAATCTGTGTTCTTTACTTGATGACAGGTGACAGACTGACCGCACAGACAGACAATGAGACAACCCACATAACGATCATCTGCTTAATTATGGCTATGTTCTCCGGTTCAGTTTTAACCCGCCGAATGTGATCTAGATTACATGGAAAATAGTTCATAGAATGCTAGGGTGGTTTATTTGAGAAATAAAACCATCATGGGGTTCATATGCTTGCAAGAAAATGAGGTGCTAATGGATCAATGCTCAAATCAGACACGATGATTAGATGTGGAGTTAGGATCTGTTGAGCCATAACCTACTCTCGATCTACACCATCACCCATTCCTCGAACCAAACAGCCCTGTGCCTGCCATCTATTATATTACATTGTGTCTTATTTGCAATTCATGTGTATTCTCGAACACTTGTACCATTGCACACTATATTGGGCATTTGTGTGCCATGTAATTTTCACTCACAACAGTCTGTTACTCATTTATTCATATGAAACCTTTAATGGTTCGAGTGAATTTACACAATGTTTTGGTTTTCCAATTTACTGGAAGGCATAGGAACAAGACCAATATCATTTTTCATGCCTCTATTTACTATGTCGAATGAATGAACTGCTCAATTAATAATAACTGTGATGATTACACCTGATCTGAGCTTTCGGGTAAGGCTGTGCTTGGGGCAAACCAACAATCATGCGCATAGATTTTGCTGCTTGACTGTTGAAAATCTGCTCCTGTTACACAAGACACAATCACAAACTCTTAACAGCTCAACAACAGGATAAATGAGATCAACTACTGATAGTTTTTTTAAGACGTGCAAAGCACGTTTTTCATTAAGAGAGGAGAAAAATGTTTGCCGATTTAGGTTACAGACAGGCACATAGCCAAACGAAAAGAAAGTCGGGGTAAAAGGGTTACACCGCTCTCACCGGGCGAACACCTAATAGCCGAGCAAGCGGAAGAAATCCTGCACGCACCCAAGACCTAACCTCATCCAGAATCACCGGCACAAGCATCACCGGCATGAGAGCACTACTGATAGTTTCTCTTTTAAAGAAATTTGTTTACAATGCTCATATGAAATGAGTTACATTAGTAATTCAGTATTGTAGTTTTTTTTTGAAATAAGAGCAGGAGCACTGCTATATCATTTAAGAAGAAGAAGCATTGGTACAAAACGGGCCGAAGCACACACCACCACACGAACAAACCCATGAACAGAAACAAACGCACCCGACACAGCACACCACCATCCACACCCACATGGGAGAGAAGACTGAAGAAAGCCGCCAACACCTGCGCCGTCGTCACCAACGCTGTGCCACGCCAAGGCGCAACCCGCTGCAAGCATCAAAGGCCCCCTGAGCTCCTCCACCATGGGACTGTCGTCCTCAAACTGCACATACACGACCGTCGATCCCTCAGATCCATAGAAGCTTCAGCACACACTCCCACCACAGCACCTGGGACGCCCACTGATCCTGGCCACTCTGCGTGGGGGCCTCGCCTCACCCACCGCCTCTCTCTCTACTAAGGACTCAGGTAACAAACGCCGTGAAGATAGCACCTCCTCCACCCCGCCGTCACTGAGATCACCACCTCACTAAGCACAACAACTCAAGTCTTCCAGCACCCATGGGCCCTCAGCACCCCGACAGCGACACGGACCAACGCGCATCCAGCAGCACCACTGGCTAGCTCCACCACCACTAACGACGGGGCTCCAAACACGACGCCTTCAAGAAGGTTATGACGCCAAGGCGCCGCCGTCGCACGTCCAGAAGGACGAGGTTTTCACCCGGAGAGCCCCCCGCAACGAGAATGTAATGCCTCGCCATGATGCCCCCAGCAGGGAGACCGACGCCCCTAGAGCGCCGCCATCATGCCCACCGTCACCGGTGAGGGCTTTCGCCCGACTGCACTACTCCCGCCACCCGCTCGTGGGCATGGAGGAAGCCAGCACCCGCCACCTCCGCAACACCGCCAGCAGGGAGCTTCTGCGCCTCCCAAAGCACCACCACGGCGCCGCGAGAAGCTCCAGCCACCCCTGACCCCACCGCCATGGTGACGCTAGCCAGCAACAGATGCAGAGGGGAGGGGGAGGGCGGCGGCCAACCCTGGCCCGCAGTGGCCGGCAGGGCCACCCAGGACCAACCGCAGCCACCCCCCGCAGGGCCGAGGCAGGCTAGTGCCGGCCGCCAGCCAGCCCGCCGACCCGCGGCAGGCCCGCGGGCCCGCACCACCGCGCCAGCAGGCCACGGCCGACGACCCGCAGGCAGGCCGCCTCGTCGCCGCCCCGCGCCAGCCGTCACCGGCTCGCGACGGCCGCAAACCTGGTGCCGCCGTCAACCCGCCGCCGCGCCACAGTCCTCCACCAAGGCCACCAACGCCACCGCCCGGCCACAGGTCACCATCCTGAGCAAAACGAGCAGCTCCCCCCAGTGGCGGAGCCAGAAAAAAAATATAGCTGGGGTGAACTTCTAAGGACCGACCAAACCGAAACCAAGAACATAGCAATTCACATCGCATTAATGCATCCATATATTACAATCACACAATAGCAACCATAGTAAAATGCAATGTCAGTACACAATACTAATACATACCTCTAGCAAAGTTCTAAGAACCTCTAGCTCTAGGGCGTGGGCGTCTAGGGCTCTTTGGCAACTGTACTCTTCGATTTTTTATGGTTTGAAATCTCTTCTTAACTTTATCAATAGCAACTCCTCTGAAGATCTCTTTCTCAATGTAGCACAATAACAAGTCATTGAGCCATTCATCACACATCTTATTACGCAAATCTGTCTTGATTATGTGCATAGCCGAGAAGGCTCTTTCAACTGATGATGTTGCGACAGGTAGGATCAATGCTAACTCAATAAGGCGATAGACCAATGGAAACATCTCATGTCTTTTAGTTGCAACCATTGTGGTAGCTAAACTTGAAAGGTCATGACAAGATTTGAACTCATCAAGTCTTCTCACATGGAGAATATAAGTCTGAAGTTGATCTCTTATATTATCACGATCACTAATAGAGAAATCTTCCACATAAATATCCGTTAGCCGAGCAATCTTTTCAACATCAAACTTAGAGAAGGACTCTCTTGGATCAAGGCAAGCAAAGGAAACAAGCAACTCTGATGATACCTCATTGAAGTGATGATCCATCTCCGAGATAATAGCATCAAGTGCAGCTAAGAAAGTGTCAACACGGTAATGATGCTCTTGTGTGATTAAGTTGCCACCAAGCCTTGATCTGCCCTATCTTGGTATTGCCTCTTCCATATTTGGCATTGGAATTTCTTTCTCAACACAAAATAATGTCACTTCTTCCAATAATGTGTCCCAACCTTCATTTCTCAATTTGATCCAACGCTCTTTTACATCAATAAGCAATGACATGGCTTGAACAATGTTTTGATCTTTTCTTTGCAATAAGAGAGATAACTCATTTGTAATGCGAAATACTTTCAACATCAACTTCATATTGAAAACAAATGAAAAGCTTTCCATTTTCCCAACCAAACCACCAGCTCGACCAGGGTTACGTTCATCTTCATGAATCATTGATAACACTTCGACTACAGAATCCCACATTGTTTCAATACGAACTAATGTTATGAAATGAGAACCCCATCTTGTATCCCCTGGTCTAGCCAAGTTTGTCATTTGGTTCTTCCCTCTACCTCTAAAAATTTCACCACTCTCTAGTTTCTTTAAAATGGTTTCCCGATGCTTTGCAAGTAATTTATCTTTCCTCTTGCAAGATGCACTAGTACTTGTCACAATTTGACCAACATAGTTGAAGAAATCATCAAAAGAGGAGCAACAACTTGCAACAGAAACAATAACCAATTGTAATTGATGAGCAAAGCAGTGAACATAGAAAGCATAAGGGTTCTCATCACGGATCTGTTTTTGCAAACCATTGAATTCACCTCTCATGTTTGAAGCTCCATCATATCCTTGTCCCCGTAGCCTAGCAATAGGTAATCCATGAGTAGCAAGCATCTGTGTCAAAGCTTTCTTAAGGTATTTTGATGTTGTATCCTCAACATGCTTAAGACCCAAAAACCTTTCCACAACCTCTCCTTTTTTGTTCACAAACCTGCATGACACATCACAAATGTCACAATTAGTTGATAAAAAATGACAATGTATATAATTAAATAGTAAAAATAATTTCAGAAATTACCTCACAAGCACAACCATTTGTTCTGCTACTGAGACATCACGGGATTCATCAATTAGAACTGAGAACATACCATCCCCAATCTCTTCCTTTATCACTTCAGTGACCTCTTCTGCATAACTCCGTGTCATCTCATGTTGAATTTCAGGAGCAATCATTTTGGCATTACCTTGGCATAAGTCTTCAAAAGCAACTCTGACATCCTCATCTTTGTTTTTGTACCAATCAATCATTTCTAGGAAATTCCCCTTGTTTAAGGAAGTAGCAGACTCATCATGCCCACGAAAAGAATGGGCTTGTGAAATAAGAAACTTTGTAACATCTAGACCAGCGGTCAAACGAACTGCATATAGCTCTTCTGTTGTCTTTGTATTAGCAGCCACTTTATGGACAATACTTGCTTTTTGATTCTTAAAATCCTCAGCACATAACCTTGCTTTGTTGTGGCAACTACCAACTGCACCAACATGACCTGGCAATCCACTATATGCATGTTTCCAATCAGTATACCCTTTCTTTGAGAAAACATCATGACCAAATTTTTCATGTTCAGCTTCTTGCCTAAAAAGGAAGCAATACAAGCAAAATGCTGCATCTTGTGACACACTATACTCTATCCAATCATATTCCTTAAACCATACTGGGTGAAAAACTCTCCAATCATTACCAACACGCTTGCGAGGAAAATTATGTCCTACAGGTTGGGTGGGTCCTTTCAATAGATAAGCTCTCTTAACCTCAGATTGAATGTTAGGATGAAATATATCAATTGGTTTTCTAAGAGCTGGATCGGCTACAATATGAACAAGAGGGTCAAATTTCATGATAAGCTCAGTACTTTCATCTTCCCGATCTACCTCTGGCTCTGGTATTACCTCTGCTGCAATTGCATTTTCCTCTGCCTCAACAGCTGGCTCTGGCTCTACCTCTGTCTCTACATGTACACTTTGAATAGCTTCATTTTCTTGCACAACTTCTCCAGTACCAATCCCACTTCCATGAGTACTAGGACGGCTGCCACTTGAACAAGTACCCAGAGATGTAAAATAATTTTTCAAGCCTGCACAAAAATACCTTGTCAATTTGACGAAATTTTCAATTAATGACACACAGACACATTGAACTAGTGAAGTAGAGCTGTAAGTGCAAAGCAATTAGTAATTACCATTTTGCTTTGTCTTCTTGCCGGAGCTGCCAATGCCGTTCCTGGGCGTGGGCGGCCCGGTGGCACGCGCACCTCGCCCTCGCCCTCGGTCGACTCCAGCCGTCGCCGGAGCCACTATTTCTGCGCCGCGGCCTCCGCCGCCAGAGCCACGGCCATGGCCACGGCCACGGCCATGCCCAGCCCCGACGCCTAGCCCTTCTCCTTCCCCATTCCCTCCCTCCATTTGGCCTCCTCTGCACTCCATCCCACTTGCGCCCGGACGGCCGGAGCCTGGAGTCGCTGCCGCCGCCGTCTAGCGGTCTAGGTCAGGGAGCCACGGAGGGGATTGATTCATCGATTCGTGGATTGGAAAATTGGATGGAGTGTGGTGGGTTGGGTCATGGCCTCGTGGGCTATTGTTTGCCTGTTTGGGCTGGCTGGCTTGGGGCGCTGGGCTTTTGTGGGCTGGTTGTTTTGTCGGCCTGCTGCTGGAGGAGACGGCCAGACGGCCAGACTTCCTGTTCCTGTTCGCGTTGAGCGCCTGGTAGTCAACCGGCGGCCGGAGCTATTGAAGAACGGCAGCCGGAGCTCTTGGAGAAGACCGGGGGATACTCTAGCAACCTGAGCTGTAGCTGGGGCGGCCACCCCACCCCGCCTACAGGGTAGCTCCGCCACTGGCTCCCCCCGTGCAGCCACCAGATCCGGGCTGAGTAGAGAATTTTCCCGTGAAATGATGGGAACCGTTTGCCCACAGTTGACCATGCTACATCAAAAACCTGACTTGGTAAATAGGCCTGGGGTTTGTCCTCGGCTTTCTTTGGCTGTCCACAGAAGCAGAGTGATCTACTCAGAACTGGGGTCTGGGAACGTAAGGGAATAGGTAAAAAAAAATTCTGAACATAAAGCCAGTGTTGTCATAAACGGTCGTGTAGACCGTTTACACGGCGTTTAAATGCTACTCAGTAGTCAACCGTGTTGGCCGTTTAATCCATTTTTTTGTCTGTTTAATTAACCGTATAGTCTGACTATTCGCTAAACGAAGAGTGACCCACCGTGTACCGTGTAGGGCAACATTGCATAAAGCAAAGACAAGTTCAATAGGGATGCCATCCACAGAACATATGACATACTTTAAAATAACAGAAGTTTCATTGAAACAACTACTTGTTTGGACAGAATAGTCTAAAGTGAACCAATTTCTTGTCCAATCCCATCCATTCCACTTCAATCCACTAGTATCCAAATAAGGCCATATTGGGAACACAATGATAGATGACTGCAGCTTTCTTGGTTTGGTACAAATAAAAGTGCAAATAAATATTAGGAAATAAAGCGACACGTTCACTACATTTTAGTAGTTTAACTGTAGCAGTATAACGGCACCACTAAACCCATGACATTGTTATGGTCTTATGGACAGACTCAGGGATAGGGATACATTGGGGTTAGGTACTGCGCGATTGATCCAAATGGTAAACATTCCCTTTTTATAGAGGTAAGCCATAATAAACTCAGCAAAAGAACAGATTCAAATCTGATCAGATGTCAACAATTTGTCTTCTGGTATCATAGCAGCTTAGACCTCCCATCTCCCCTCCTCTCCTAAAATTACCCCATGACTCAACCAGGGTCACGGATAATGGCATGGATCCTGACCTCAGTGACTTTATTCCATTATAATTTTTTTTCGATGAGGGAAGTTTTATTAATTTCAAGATTGTTACATCGAGGTGATACAAAATCTTGAGATCCTCCCGATCTCTGCACAACTTGGGTGCACACAGCCTTACTAGAGAAAGAAAATAAACATAAAAATAAATGCAAACACACTAGTGACTCGTAATCCTGAGACTAGACTGCTACCCATGTGCCCGGGTAAAAAACTCCTTGGCCACCTGCGCCAAATGTTGACACGCCGCTGCAACCAAATCCTGTGAAGTAGCCTTTTGAAGAATAGTCCATGTACGGAGCCAGTGGATAACCGAATAAATAACCTGTAAAGGAGTAGCAATAGTTTTCTTCTAAAAAACCATATCATTCCTGCATAACCACATTGACCAACAAAAGGTTGTGGCTCCCAAAAGTACGAAAGGTCTAAGATCAACACTAATCCTCCGTAGCCAAGACCCAAACATGTTTGCGACACTACGAGGAAGTAAAAGTCCTGTTGACACATAAATAATTGCCCATACAGCCCGAAAAAAATGGCAGTCAAAAAACAAGTGTCTAATTGTCTCATCTTTGTGACAAAAACAACATTGCTTACTACCAGTCCAATTGCGTTTAGCTAGGTTATCCTTGGTTAGAATTACACCCTTACGCAAGTACCAGAGGAAGATCTTGATCTTTAAAGGAACTCTCATCTTCCAGATTGGTTTGTTTATATTGGGGACGTTGCTATGGATCAAGGCCAAATAATGAGATTTCACCGAGAACTGTCCATTGGGGTGTAGATTCCAGCGAAATTCATCCTCATCTTGGCTCAGCACAACATTAGCAAGACATGGCAAAAGATTATTCCACTCAACTAATTTTTGGCCTATTAGGTCTCTACGCCATGAAAGATTATGTGGAACAACACCTAGTACCTCTGCAACAGTAGCTTGTTTGTGTCGGGCTATGTTATAGAGAGAAGGATACTGTTCACGCAAGGTCTTGTTGCCCAACCATATGTCTTCCCAAAACCTAACTTGGGATCCATCCTTGATAATGAAGGTACCAAAACTAAGAAAATCTCATTTAACCTTCATGAGGCTAGCCCAAAAATGTGAGTCCCCATTTTTCCATTGCACTTGTGCAAGAGGTTTGGAGCCTAGATACTTATTGCGTAAGATTTGCTGCCAAGTCCCATCAGATGTCAGTAGCTTATAAAGCCACTTACTGAGCAAAGAGGTGTTCTTAATGTCGAGGTTATGAATTCCTAATCCTCCCTGGTTTTTTGGTTGGCACAAAATGTCCCACTTAGCCAATCGGTATTTCGTTTTTGTTCGTCATTTTGCCAAAAGAAACGTGATCGGAAGTAATCCAATTTCTTAAGGACTCCTTTGGGGACAAAGAAGAAGGACATCATATACATAGGTAAGCTACTAAGCACTAAATTAATCAGTGTCAGTCGCCCCCCTGTTGAAAGGTGCTTGCCTTTCCAACTACTAAGCCTTTTTTCGAATCGTTCCTCCACTCTCTTCCAATCAGCATTTGAAAGTTTCCTATAGTGAATAGGTATACCCAAATATTGCATTGGAAAGTCCCCTAGGTTACATCCAAAAAGTTCAGTATAGAAGGCCCTGTTTTCATCAGCCTCGCCAAAACAGAAAATTTCACTCTTATGGAAATTAATTTTGAGACCCAATAATTGCTCGAAAGCACACAAAAGAAGCTTCACGTTGCGAGATTTCTCTAGGTCATGTTCCATGAAGAGGATAGTGTCATCAGCGTACTGTAGTATGGACAAACCACCGTCTACAAGATGGGGTACCACTCCACTCACCTGATTGTCTACTTTGGCTCTCTCGATCAAAATTGCTAACATATCTGCAACTATGTTAAACAATATAGGAGATAGAGGGTCTCCCTGTCGGAGGCCTTTCCTTGTTTGGAAAAAAGGTCCAACTTCATCATTAACATTAATCGCGACACTACCCCCAGTTATGAAAGACTTCACCCAAGATATCCACTTAGGTGAGAATCCTTTCATCCGTAGAGTTTGTATCAAGAATTGCCATCTCACTTTGTCATAAGCTTTCTCAAAATCGATTTTAAAAATTACTCCACTCTGCTTCTTTCAATGTAGCTCATGAACCATCTCATGCAAGGTGACAACACCTTCTAGGATGTTCCGTCCTCGCATAAAAGCGGTCTGTGTGGGACTGATTATATTGTCAGCTACCGAGTTGATTCTGAACGTGGCCACTTTGGTGAAAATTTTGAAGCTCACATTTAATAGACATATTGGTCTATATTGTTGAATGCGGTTTGCCTCCTGAGTTTTTGGGATTAAAGTAATAACCCCAAAATTGAGGCTAAAGAGAGGTAATGTCCCTGCGTGTAAGTCATGGAACATCTTCAATGAATCCTCTTTTATGACCTCCCAAAATTTTTGATAGAACTCGGCTGGAAAACCATCAGGCCCGGGTGCTTTGTTGTGTTCCATTGCGAAGATGGCATCTCGAATCTCCTTTCCATTAAAAGGAGCCGTGAGAAGCTCGTTCTCTGAAATGGTTACTTGATTTATATAGTCGGTCCTATCCTCATCCAAATTAAAGGAATTTTCTTCCAGTTCCCCAAACAAACCTTTGTAAAATCGAGTGATGTATGATTTTAAGTTGGCTTGTCCCTTAATTTTCTCATTGTCATCATCTAGAGAGAAAATTCTTTTCTTCCTATGCTTGCCATTTGCGACCATTTGGAAATATCTTGTGTTACAATCTCCTTGTAGAATATCAGTGGTCTTTGCTCGCTGATAAAATTTAATTTCCTCTTCTCGAAGGAGGTTAGTCAAATTGATCCGTGCCTAATCAAGTTGATCTCGCTCAACCTCAGACAAGGAACGGTTCTCCGCAGCAACATCTAGATTTGTGATGGTCGACTGAAGGGAATTTTTTTGTTGCTTGTAAATGCCATTGGTATGAGCAGCCCATCCTCAGAGATGCTTGCGCAAAGCACTCATTTTTTTATTCTAGTTTTGAACTGAGTTTTGGCTTCTGACCTGTTTATTCCAGATCGAAACAACCTGGTCATAAAAATCTGGTCGAGAGAACCAACTAAGTTCCATTTTGAATGGCTTATTCATTCCCATGAAAGACGGTTCTCCTGTATCAAGAAGCAATGGTGTATGGTCCGAAACACCTCTATCAAGAGCGTGTACAGTCACCAACGGATATTTAAGTCCCCATTCAGTTGTCATTAGGACCCTATCTAATTTCTCATAGGTTGGATGGGGGAGTGAGTTTGCCCAAGTAAATTGCCTACCCGTCAAGTCGATTTCCCTAAGATCAAAGCTATCGATGACTGCGTTGAACAGGAAAGGCCAACAATTATTAAAACGGTCATTATTTTTCTCCTTGCTATTTCTCATAATGTTGAAATCTCCACCAATTAGTGTAGGTAGTGTGTTTTGCTGACAGGTACGTACCAGCTCAGATAAGAATGCTGTTTTGAATTCTTCTTGTGCTGGTCCATAAACTGCCATAGGGATCCATTTAAACATATCTGCCTGATTGCAGAGATGGAATTTGATAAAAAATTCCCCTTCCACAATTAATGAAACATCTAGAACTGCAACATTTACACCTAATAGAAGGCCACTAGATCTACCTCTAGGAGGAAGACAGTGCCAGATGAAATCTGCTCCTCCCAAGAGTAGTGCTAGATTCGATCTTGACATGTCTTTCTTTCCGGTTTACATTACAGCAACAAAGTCTAGTTTGTGTTCCCCAATTGCGTCAACAATATAACGGTACTTAGCCAAGTCTGAAAGACCTCTGCAATTCCAAAAGAAACCTTTCATGGGGAAACCTTTTTGTTTTGTTTATTTTTCTTGCGTCCTTTACGCTTACCAGTGGTTGCCTTAGATTTACGTCTCGTAACCATAAGGTCACAAATTTTTGTGCCCAGGTCCAAGTCTTCTAAGCCTATGTCTGAGACTTCTTTGACCAAGTGAGTGAGAAGGGTGTTGTCATTATCATATTCTTCTTCATCGCTGGACTCAAAAGGATCAGATATCAACTTGTGATCTTTAGAACCCACACTCTTTGCCCCTTTTGAGTTCAGAGTTACACAAACTTGATCTATTTCCACCCGATTCAAGGCATTAATTGAAATGTTGATAGCGTTGTTAGAATTACCTAGAGAAAAACCTATGTTGCTCAGGTTTGATAGGTATCTATCCCTAGATAAATCCGCTATCGAGGTAGAAGGTGTATCATTTGTACCTGGAAGCATGTGGCATGGAATTGGAGTTGATTGCAATCCATCAACCATCCTTGTGTTCCCCCTACCAGCATCCAGGTTTCGTATTGCAGCCCTCTTCATGGCTTTTGCCATACTATCTTCATCAGCTGCTACATCTCAGTTGCATCAGAGACTGCATTAGAACGTACACTGCGCCGTTTACCGTCCAAAAAAATCGACCCAGATACTAGTTCAAGATCCATACCGCGCTCCTGTAGTGGAGATTGAGGTGTGGCCATGGCTATTGGCATAGCTTGTGCAGGCAACTTCTTGCTTGCAACCGCCACCTTGGGGGCCATTTTTGTTGGTGTGGTCGTGCTGGAGATCATGGTGTGTCCATCATCTTTTTCCGTCCTGACCTCCTTTGGGCTTGCTGCAGCAATCATGACAGATGGTTCATGCCTAGGTGAACCTGTATCTGGTGCCAACGACCCTGCAATCGTTATAATGATAACTTGTTATACTACAAAATTAAATGTTTCCTAAATCAATGTTAAATATAAATGGGCACATAATGATGAGATACCCTTTTATTTTTCTCATCGTCAGTATGCAACACTCACATAGTTGCAGCTTGGTACTTTGTCTGAAAATCCACCTAATATCCTAAAGCACAAGAAATTATGAACTTGATATGCTAGGAATTAACTCAATATCCTAACACAACAAAACCAAATGCAACCTATTGTTGACACTGTTTTTTGACACATGTCGGTAAGAGGCGAAAAGGCACCAAGAAAACTATGGAGCCGATAAGAGAGAGGGAAAAGGAAGCCACCAGCCGTTACAAAATCGGCCGATAGGGTAAAAGTCAACGAAGACAGCCGATGATCAAGGACGGGGATCGGCTGACACAAAGGAAGGAAAGCGGCAAAAGAAGAATACGCAAGGAAGATAAGGAGGATAGAGCGGGTCAACGATCAGTTGACAACGGGTCAAAGATAATTTAGTGAGTCCGACTCTTGCACTAGTCATCTATTTTAGTAACTGTAATATACTTAGATTTGAGTAAGCTATGTCGTCATCGACTAGGAGTCAAGTTGCCCTTAGGACATAAATAACGACCCTGCATGGTCGGAGAAAATTATACACACCAACAAACATAAACCTTTACTTTTTCCTGCAATTTACCTTTCAAGTCGGCGACTTCGCCACAAGTTTTCTTCTTCTTGTTTTCTTGTTTCAAGCGCCGTTCTTCGAGTTCGCCGGGCTGCATCGATCAACCTCCGGCAGGCTTGTACGTATCGCTTTACCGAGTAACATCTAGGCTTTAACCTCCAGGCGCATCGCTATGGTTTCGTCTAGATTTATTCACAATTTATCGATATCAGCTAGATCTGCAAGTTTTTCCTTGTTTATTTAGCTTTTGTCACCAACTTATCCCGCTCGAGGCTCGAACGTATCGGCTAACTCTCGCTGCGTCGTCAAGCGCACCGGTCTCACAACCGATCCGGATCCGTCTCACTGCTGACGTCACTAGATCAGCTGATCCTAGCCGTTCTAAACATACTTGCACTTCGGCTGCATATCGGCTGGCCGATCTCGTTCATTCTCGTATCGGCCGATCAGGCTGTTGCGTAGTGCCCACGTGGAAGACACCCATCGGTTCTCCAGCTGATTAACCCTGTATTTAACTTCTTATCCTCTTCTGTGCCGATCAACAAGTCAGGTCGGCTGGCACGCTTTGTTACATCCCAGGGATCCGTTACGTGTTGCCGCGGAGGACTTTATTCCTTTTTTGCGTCAACACATCTTGGCACGCCAAGTGGGACACAAAAATATCATTTTACCATAAAAAATCCAAAGTTGTCCATCACGTATTCTCAAGCGCTGGCGAATCTTATGTGCAACAAAGAGATGTTCTCCTATGGTCCAATTCAACAACAAAGTTATCTGGGACCATGTTATCAACAGCCGATTACATCGGCTAATACTGTATTCTCTTATGATCCAATTCAGCAACAAGGCTATAGAGAAACATAATATGTATATCCTGGGTTGTCAAATACTACAATAGTAAACACAAGTCCAACCCTTGAATCAAATGATGGTGATTGGTTAATACTGTCATACTTGCAGCATCATAATCAGCCGATGGCAATTCCTCAAGCAACACCAGTTCCCACTGCTTCATTGCCACTACCACAGAAGAACTTTTTCAGCACTATTGGATGTACGCCTTTGGTCAATACTCAAATTCAGGGATCCACAGGCTGTTAAGAAGGTATTCTGGAATCACAGTTTATTCCCCAAACTTCACAGCAGAGAGGGGTTCAAGAATCAGCTCCTCAGCCAATAATTTTTAGGCTGCATGTGCAAACTCATCGACCAATGGTTCAGCAAGCAGATTGGCCGATGGTACAAGAATTACAACAAGTTTGGCCTGGGGGGCAACAATTTTCCCAAATATCAGTTCAGTTGCAGCAATCGGAGAAAAACTGGTTGCAAGAACTGGCTTCTCGGCAAGAATCAGAAATAAACCAATCAGTTCAAGAAGAGGTTATACATGAAGAATTATTTACGCCTTATACGGTTGAAGCAGCTGCACCAGATGAAGAGAAGCTCAAATTTGAAGTACCTTCTGAATTAACAGTGCCGAGGAAGACTGATCAACACTCTTTTTCCATACACATGGCTAATGTAACTGAAGATACATCCTAGACAGAGGCGTTGATATCCGAATTGGCTGAAGATAAGGAAGTTCTTGAATCTGAAACTCAAGTAATGACTAAGGAGGAAAGAAAAGGACTACTTGGAGAAAGGGATTTAAAGGTTTCAAGACAGATCCTCACATCCCAGACGTTGTTGAGTAAATTTCAGCGACAACAAAAACAGACCAAAGCGGAAAAAGAATAGCAGAATTAATGGATCAATTTATAGAGGATGAAGGGAAACTAGGACATGGATTTACATCGGCCGATGAGTTAGAAAAAATATTTCTTGGAGATGATAACAAATCAAGGCCAACATTCATTAGTGCTAAGATAGACCCTGAGTATAAGAAGGAATTAGTTGCTATCTTAAAAGAGTTCAAGGATTACTTCGCTTGGCAAAACTACGAAATGCCTGGATTAGACCGATCAATTATTGAACATCGGTTGCCTATTAAACCGGGATATCGTGCGTTCAAACAAAGGCCGAGGCCATGGAATGACAAGATACTTCCAGATATAAAAGCCGAGATAACTAAGTTACTCGAAGCTGGATTCATTTGACAATGTCGATATGCCGAGTGGATTTCCAATATAGTCCCTGTTTACAAGAAGAATGTTAAACTACGCATATGCATTGATTTCAGGGATTTAAATAAAGCAACACCAATGGATGGTTACCCAATGCATGTGGCTGATGCTCTGGTAAACGCTGCAGTAGGACATAAAGTCATCAGCTTTATGGATGGAATTGCAGGTTATAATCAAATATTCATGGTTGTTGAGGATATTGTGAAAACAACTTTCAGATGTCCTGGACATGTTGGTTTATACAAGTGGGTAGTCATGACTTTCGGCTTGAAGAATGCTGGGGCCACATATCAAAGAGTTATGAATTATATTTTCCATGACCTTATTGGCAGAATAGTAGAAATTTACATTGATGATGTGGTCGTGAAATCAAAAGATTACACAGAGCATCTCGCTGATCTACGAAAGACATTGGAAAGCACAAGGAAACATGGGTTAAAGATGAATACCAACAAATGTGCTTTTGGTGTCACTACAAGAAAATCGTTGACTAGTGATGCAACCACATTTTAGCGTCATTGATTTATGACGTTCCTGGCTGATCTCGTCATTAAGTTTCACATCCGAGCAAATTTAGTGAAAAAAAAACTTTCGTCATAATGGTTGGTACTGTAGCCGAGCATTCCCTGTTCCAAGCTAGTTTTGTGACGCCATAAGCTCCGCAACAGCGTCATAAATCAACTTTGGTCCCACATGTAAGTTGAAGTAGCACTATAAACCAACCTTGGTCCGACATGTAAGTTCAAACAGCTAGAGCCCAACCGCTAGCGCCCCATCGAAATGTTGCAAAAATAATTCGCCATCGCGAGGGATCGAACTGAAGACCTGCTGGAACAACACAACATTGTTTTCCAGTACACCACCTCATGGTTCTGTGACTTTTTTGGGAAACTTTATACATATATCCGATATTTTCCTGCGGTCTCGCGCTAGCTCACCGAGCTGCCCGCGCCAAGTCACCTGTCCGCGAGCACCGCGTGGTCGGCCGCCCCCACCACACCAGCTGCGACCTATGCCACGTGGTCGGCCGCCCGCACCAGGTCACCGGACATGTCAGCCCCAACCATATCACGGAGCAGTGCTGGTAAGTTGGCGGGAGAAAAGCCCGTGCTGTAGGCAAAAATAGTTTTCCCATAGCCCGCTGCCTCGAAAGGGGAAAAAGTAGAATGGAGAGGCGAGTAGGCTACCAAAACGGATCATTCCGGCAGTGATTTGCGCCTTCCAACGGCTACTCACTCCTACGGGCGCAACCTTGGTGATACTTGCTGCAGAAGTGTGTCAATCTGGTAAGTAATTTTGTGTTAAATCTGGAAAATTTCATTTCGCAGAATGTTCTCTTTTTGATTCGTTCTGTGGTCAGTAATTTTGAGTTGGATTCGTCAAAAACTTTCCAGATGGATAGACGCTGGGCAACCGGTTGTACTGGTTTTACCACCAATCATGAGAAAGGAGTCCAGGATTTCTTGGCATTTCTTCGGACAAGATACGCTGAGGACGATGAAGAAATACTATGCCCGTGTCGTTGATGCCTCAATAACAGAACATGGACTATAGAGCGAATTGGAGTTCACTTACTTGTGAGTGGGATGGCAACCACTTACACTAGGTGGATCCATCATGGAGAAGCTTTGGAGGATATGGTTGACGAAGATGCAAATGTTTAGGATAATGCAATTCTGCAGCATGACGGGGTTGAGGAAATTGCAATTCTGCCGGATGCAGAGGGGGATGTGGATAATGCAGCTCCACGGGATGGTGGTGATCAGGAAACGGTCTAGGAAAACGAATACATATCAGATATGGAGGAGGATGAAGGCCCTGGAGATGATGGAATTTCTGAATTGATTGCTGACTTGGGCAAGGGTGAGCTGCTCGGTGAGAAAATGTATGAATTTGTATAGGAACATCTGAACTGTAAGGTGTCACCGACATCTACATATGCACAATTTACATTTGTTGTGAAGTTAGTTCATATAAAGTCTTACAGTCGGATGAGCAACGTTGCATTCAATGCGATGATGAAGTTGTTACAAAAAGGATTCCCAGAAGCGTGTCTTCCAAAATTTTTTGATGAGGCAATGAAGTACATACGTTCCATGGGACTCGGCTATGAAAAAATCCAAGTTTGCAAAAATAATTGTGTATTGTTTCGCAAGGAGAAGTATGTCAAACTTGATGTGTGCCCAGTATGTTGTGAAGGAGATTCAAGATGAAAGGATGCAGACACAAACAAGCACATTCGTCAAAAGGTATTGAGGCATTTTCCGCTGATTTCCAGGCTACAGAGGATGTTTCTTTCATCAAAAACAGCAAAGGATGCACGATGGCACAAGTCGAAGCGAAAACCGGTGAAGAATGAGCTTAGCCATCCAGTTGATGGTAAGGCATGGACACACTTCCATGAAACTTGGCCAAAATTTGCGAAAGGTGCTAGGAACCTTAGACTTGGTCTTGCAACCGATGGTTTCAATCCATTTGGCAACATGACCAACTCATATAGTATGTGGCCAGTATTTGTTGTGCCGTATAACATGCCACCATGGGTATGCATGGAAGAATCAAACTTCATGATGGCCTTATTTTTCCCTGGGCCGAGTTCTCCATCAAAGGATTTTGATATCTTCATGGAACCTCTCGTCGAAGAGCTGCAGGAACTTTGGACAGGTGTCAGGGCATTTGATGCTGTTAGTGGTAAAAAATTTAAATTGCGTGCTGCGGTTCTTTGGTGCATACATGATTATCCAACATTGAGCACGTTGTGTGGGCGAGTCACGAGACGCTATTTTGCCTGTGTGTGTTGTGACAAGGATCCTTGCTCAAGGAGATTGAAGAACAAGATATGTTACACTGGGCATGGTCGTTTCCTTCCAACTGATCATCCATGGAGAAGAAAGAGAGCAGATTTTGATGGTACTGTTGAAAACTGAGAAAAGCCAGGGCAGTTTACCCATGAGGAGCTGATGCAGCAACTGGAGAAGGTTAAAGACGTTAGACCAGGAAAGCACCCTCTACCTCAAGGTAAGAAAAGGAAGAGGGAATCCAGACAGTGCTGGAGCCAAAGGGTTGGTTTGTGGGACTTGCCGTATTGGTCATCTCTGAAGCTGCCACATAACCTTGATGTGATGCACATTGACAAAAATATATGCTAAAACCTTATTGGAACATTGCTTAAAATTACTGGGAAGACATAGGACACCATCAATGCTAGGGTTGATTTGGAAGAGATGGGCGTTAGATCAAATCTACACATGCTGGCAACTGAGAATGGTAAGTCATGCAAAATGCCAGAAGCTCCGTATGTGCTGAACAAAAAGAAACAGAAGCTGTTTTGTGATTTTATAACTTCGGTGAAGTTCCCAGGTGGATATGCTTCAAACTTATCAAGGTGTATTGCTGCAGATGGGTGCAAACTACAAAGACTGAAAACTCATGATTGTCATATCCTACTCCAAAGGGTTTTGCCGGTTGTTTTCACGGTTTAGTGGATAAAGAGATATACACAGCTATTGCGGAATTAGGAACCTTCTTTCGGCGACTATGTTGCAAAACTCTGAAGTTGGATGTGTTGCAAAAACTGAAAACATATATCCCAATAATTCTGTGCAAGCTTGAGAAAATATTTCCTCCTGCCTTCTTTGATGTTATGGTCCACTTGGCTGTCCATTTTCCTGCGGAAGCAATCATGAGAGGTCCAGTACAATATGGATGGATGTATCCCGTCGGAAGAAGGCTATGCACATTGAAGCGTTCAGTGAGAAACCAAGCTAGGCCTGAAGGATCCATTGCAGAAGCATATGTTGCTAATGAGGCCTTGACATTTTGCTCGAGGTACTTCGCGGATGATGATGTGGCCACATGATTCATTCAGGTTGGAAGGAACAGAGAGAATGCTGATTTGTCATTTGATGGAACATCTTGTTTCGATCACAATGTTCAAGTACTTGGAGCAGGGACCACTTATTGGCTTTGGTCAAAGTATGACAAGGTGGTTTAGTATGTGCTAAACAATTGCGAAGAAGTGAAGCCATATATCGAGTAAGTAAATCACCATTGCAATGATAGAACTACAATTATTTCATGCTAACTTTGAGATAGTACTGCTTTGCAGATTGTTCAAGAATGAATTAAAAGTGGAAGGTGTGTCAGACGAGGCTATTGATCGTCGAATCGTTACAGAATTTTGCCAGTGGTTTAAATCGCATGTTAGTTTTCTTTGTTTTTGTTTGGTAACTAGTTTATATTACCTGGTGAGGAACTTTACACAAGACTATATTGAAAAAACTATGGCTCTTATGTACAGATTTCAAACAATCCAACGGGCGACGAGAACCTATATGCATTATCAGCTGAACCGGACTTGCAAGCAAAAACATATACAACATGTATTGTAGGCGGTGTTCGGTACCACACAAAGGCCCGAGAAGCAAATAGGAAGACACAGAACAGTGGAATTATGACTAGAGGATCACATAAAAACATTGCACAAATTGAGTTTTATGGTTCACTAAGAGACATTATTGAGCTACGGTACAACTCAATGGGGCTTAGAGATCGAACTGTTGTTTTATTCCACGTTGACTGGTATGATTTGGAAGGGACCAAGAAGACCGAAGATTAAAAATGATGGGTACTTCACAAGCGTCAATACTAGAGATTACTGGTACCAAGATGATCCCTACATTCTTGCTGAACAAGCAACAAAGGTCTTTTACTTGCCAGACACCCTGCTACAACACCCATGGAGAGTGGTGCAAAAATTTGAGCACACACATTTGTGGAGCTATAATGAAAATGAGGAGGACATAGCTCCCGCTAGCATGGTACTTGCATATCAAGATGATGAAATTGACCAAACCTTGCATGATGTTATACATGATGATGGTATCGGTGATGGTTCAGAGGTTTCGGTGCCTATTACTGGCGAGGAGGAGACTTTGGTTGCATCCGCTGAAGTTGACGCAATTGGCCAGCAGGAGCTGACTGATGTGGATGGTTTCAATTCTGAAGATGAGGACGACGACACTCTATGGCAATACGTCGATGAAGATGAAAATGCTGCCGTTGAAAGTGACGAGGACTAGGCTGTGAAATCAGTTAATGTTTAAGTCGATCTGATCTGAAATCATACGGACCTTATGATTTATATGTAATTTATATATAGTTGAAGTCGCACTTTCCTGAATATTAAACCTTCCATCGGTGCCTACTATCTCCGGTTCGCTGTATTATGTAGCATCAGAACTTCATGTAGCAACTTATAAAAATATATGATCGCCCGTGGGGCAGGCAGATTATCTGTTACGTTGTATTATATAACAATGGAACGTCCTGTATGAAGGGGAGAAGCTAGGAATGCCTAAGAAGAATGTAGAAAATAGCCAGTGTACAAAGAAATAAGGCTCCTCCGATTATGGGCTATGTGAATGGTAGATTAGATAATATCCATATAATCCATGACTTGTAGTGGGTCTCACCTATATAGTTGTTATAGATGTAGGATTATGGATTAAGGCTTCCACTAGGGAGCGTATGGACAAATCCACTTCTTATCCTCTACAATGTGGGTATGATCGAGTAGTATGCAACGTGCTCATGATCTTGTAGTAGTATGCGAATCGAATCGAGGAAGGAAGGGATGTGTTGATCTCTAATGTGGGCATGATTGAGGAGTATGCAACGGGCTCATAATCTTCTAGTAGTATGCGAGTCGAATCGACGAAGGAAAGGATGTGTTGATCTCCAATGTGGGCATGATCGACTAAGTATGCGAATGTAATGTCCGGTTCTTTGTATTATACAGCACAGGACAATCCTGTGACGACTTTCAAACTCATCAACATACGACTGGATGATGATCCGGTGTGGAATACTTGAACAGAGGAACTTCCTTGTAAACTACAGGTAGGAAAGGCGCTTCCCATTTCCTGGCCACAGGGTGCGCACAACGCACTACACACACCTTTATAGCTTTATCCAACGGCGTGTCACTCGTGCTGACCCGCCATTCCCCCATTTACTGCCTCCTCACTTGCCGCGCAACCCCTTGGTAGGGTTCTACTGCCGCCGCTTGCAGCAGCCTCCACCTGATGCCACAATCCGTCTCCAAAATCAGAGGTATGCATTTGCTTCCAGACTCCAGCGGATACCGCAATCCACCGCCGAATTCTTGAAATGGCACTAATTCGAGAAATATATTGCAGATGGGCCGAGATGGTGGCAAGAGAGATGGAAAGGCGCTTGATCCTCCTCCGGCGAAGCGACAACGAAAGTTGCAGCCGACTTCTGCAGGCACGTCTGGTCCTCATATGAGGCAAATGGGCAGGCCTGCGGCACGGGATTCTTCCTCTGCCCCTTCCCGCCGCACACAGGGTGGGTCAACCTCGGCGCCTTCCTGCCACACACGGGGTTGGTCAAGCTCGGCGCCTTCTTGCCGCACACAGGGTGGGTCAACCGCGGGCCGTCGCCTACCACGCCCTTCGGAGTTTCCTACGCCAGATCCCAGGAAGCAGAAAGAGGTACAACTTTACCCTCCACCAGAAGAGCCGCTTAGGATGATTGACCTGCGCAACCACACCTACCAAATGATTAAAGGTCTTAGATGGGTGCCTGAGAATCACTAGTGGGACAAAACGAAGGACAAACGGGTCAAACCAAGATTTATGACTGTCGTTCAGCAAACTTTCTATTACAACTACAAATACCTGCGCATAAAACTGTATCAGCATAGAGTTATAAAAATTGGTATCATATGAACTTGGTAGCGGGAGGGGATATTAAGGTATACTTCGATGATCATCCCAGATTGGCTGATTTGGTCTTATTGCATCATCAGTATGTTGAGGATTGGGTGAGAGTTTTTTATGCTACTGTGTACATTGCTGAGACTAGGGAGTACATCATGTTCATGTTTCAGGGATGCCAGTATACTCTTTTACGACACCATATTGCTACCACAGTTGGACTGATGGATTGTGAATCTGGAAAGTATGAGGATAAGCCATCCCTACATAGTATTGTCTACGGGGATCGTGAATCACCTTGGCGTAGTTTGCTCGGTGGGTCATTCCCGTCTAATGAGGAGATGGCCGGACTTTTTGTTGACTCATTCACAGGTAGGCGAGCATATCGCACGCCTGATATGCATACCCCTGAGGCAAATGTGGTTCACCGGGCACTACGGAAGACATTGTTACCACGGATTGGCAATGCAGAGTCCATCACTAGTCTTCAGCAGTGGCTTCTCCTTCACGTCATGACTGGCCGGCCCTTCGACATCGTGGACTTCATTTTATGTCAGATTGAAGATGTTATCCTTGATGGGTTGACCGTGGCCCGACATATGTCGTATGCTCACTTGATCTCCTTCATCCTGAGTCGTGTTACTTGAGTAGATGAAGACGAGGAAGTGGTGCGAATCGGACCCAAAGATTGGCGTCCTGAGTACATGAAGTTCAAGGAATACAGGCCTGCGAGACCAGGAGACAGACGTCGTGGCCTAAGGGCACTCCCAATGGTGCATTAATGGTAGTTTCTATCTCTCTTAAATAGCTTGTCAATTAATTAAAATGGTGATGTGACAACCTAATTAATGAGGAAAGAGATGGAAAATCATAGAAATGGTTTCTTCATGAAGAAACCAAGTCTTCTCTTGAACTAATGCACCAAGAAACCATGAAATTACCATTGGGAAGAAACTATTAGTTTCTAGAGGACTCGTGGCACTCTCATTGGAGGAAGAAGTTAGAGTTGAAAGAGAGAAAGAGAAAACAATTATTACTCGAAGACACTACCACTGTGGAAGATAGTTTCTATAGATAATTTCTTATGCTATGGAAACTGTACCAGTTTCTTCCATTGGGACTGCCCTAAGGGCTACAATTGAGCCATCTCCTGATGACATTTGTTCCTCAGACAGCGAAGACAATGCGGCATCTCAAGTGAGAGATCTCTGAGTACATGATGGTGCGTTGCTACCCATTACAAAAACACAAACAGTTCCAGTCACTCCAGCAACAACAGTGAGCCAATGGACTCTTCCTCCTTTCTGAAACTGATCCTTGAAAATCAGCGTGAGAAGACCAAGTTGCAGTCAATGATGGAGAAGAGGATGGCACAGCAGGAGGAGTTAAACCGAGCACACTCAGAGCAGATAGTACAAATGGTAACACAGCAGCAGCGCACTATGGTGAATTTTCTGAATGCTTCACTCTGTCACCTTCACCAAGTTAACGACTTACCAACACTGCCCGCTCTACTCGCACCTATTAGTCAGACCCCCTTGCAACTCATGCCTCCTGCTAACTTGGGTAAATCATCTGAAGTCTCTGAGCTTCCTCACAGTTCAGCAATTGGTTCACAATGGAAGACAGAAAAGGATTCCAAAAAAGAAAAAGAACCAAATGCATCAATACTCAAGGTTCCATCTGATTGTTGGTGTTTCTTAACCTCAACACTAGGCGCCGTGGTAGCATGAGCGTGTAAGAAACTCCCAGGTACACTGACGAGTGCGAACGAATCCGCAAGCGCACGGATACACCGTTGTAGCACTTCCCCTAGGAGAATGAGTATTCCCTTAGGGTATCGTTCCCTTAGGACGGTGAGTAACCAGGGAGGGTCTATCCAAGGACACCAGCTTTCGCTGGGATAGGTCGGGATACAAGAAGCACTTCCTTAAGGGACTTAGCTCTCAAGATGTATCTGTCAGGTCTCAGTCATCCCCGCAGGGCGACAGCACATCAAGGTGCTGGCAAGCGAGCCCAACTCGGTACGCGACGTAGAGGGTTGACAAAGGGTCCAACAAGCTGTCACCACTGCGGCCTACCTCTACGCTACGATCGTACGTGGTCTTCGCAGGAAAACCAGGGCCCAGACACCATGTCTGTACCCCAAGATAAATACTATAGTGCGGTTACGTCTGTCGACCCGCTAACTACACTATAGCAACCGTATAGATACGGTCACACGAACAAGGGAAAGATCGAAATCAAATCATCTTACCATTCATTGAGCTACGGAGTGTTGGTATTTCTTAACGTCACCACTATGGCGCCGGGATAGCGTGAGCGTGTAAGAATCACCCGGGTATACTGATGGGTGCGAACGAATCCGCAAGCGCACGGATACACCGTTGTAGCACTTCACCTCAGGAGTATTCCCAAGGGTATCGAATCTAAAGAACAGTATGGGGGACTCTATGAGTGACAATCCAAGGGGACACAATCCCTGCTGAGGTAGGTGAGTGATGTGAAGTCTCCTGTAGGTTCTCGACTCTAGAGAGGAACAAGCTCGGATAAGATCTCACTTCGGACACTGGCCCCTCGTGAATATAACAGTTGGTTCACGGCAAAGGGTTGCCTACACGATGTATCTGAACGTGGGGGATTTCAGAGGGTCCAACGGCTGTCACTACCGCGGCCTACCCCAAGACAAACCGTGGGATACAGGGCATTCGAAGGATAACCAGCAGTCTAGACACCACATCTACACCGCTGACTACTGCTATAGCACGGCTACGTCTGACGTCTCGTAGAAACACTATAGCACTCCGTATAGATACGAAGCGACGAACCCGCGAGGTTGAGCTAGACCTTACTCGTCACTGAATCGATTCGCGTGAGGAGATATGATTGATACTTGATCTAGATCAGATATGCATGAGCTCACTATATATCCTAATAGACAGGCAATCACACAAACGAGATGCAAAGTTATGCGATGGTAATAGAAGATCTAGGGTCGTGTTCGTGAAGAACACGAGCCTCTAACTAATGAACAAACGCAAAAGTATGAAATACTTGTTCGTCAACTAGATCGAGGAGACCATTCATGAAGAACGCGAGCCTCTAAATGATGTACGAACGAAGAACTCAGGAACAACTCATTCATGTATGAGAGCCACTTTAGTCTAAATAGGAAATAATGAAATACTCACTTTAGTCTAAATGAAGAACAGCATCGCTCACGAGGTACAATGGAACGATGGATGATGAATGGATCATCACCACCTCACATCTACTCATCCACACACTCCTCTCTACCTAGCACCACCTAGTCTAGATCCTCCATACACACACACTCATGGTGGGATGAGGTTTCACCTCCACCAAGAGAGAATGAGAGAGGGAGAAAGAGGCAAAGGTGAGAAATGGCTTCAAGTGCTTCCACCCTCTTCTTACCCCCCTCTCCTCCTATTTATAGGCTTGTGCAACCGGCCTGAGAGCACCCAAACACCTCGGAAATGGCTTCTAGGACCAATGGGCAAGCACCACGTGGAAGCCCCTGAGTAGGCGCCACAAGGTCGGTTCGGCCGACTTGTGGGGTCGGCCGACCCCCTGTGGGCCCCACTCGGGGTGTGCTTTCGCGTGGTGGCGGTCCTATGGGTCCTGAGGTCGGTTCCTGGTGTCCACGTGGTTTGGAGGCGGTTTATGCGCTCTGGTGGGCCATAGGATCCATGTGAAGTCTGCATGGCGGCTTCTGATTTGCCGAGGCTTCCTCCCTTGGATTGGTGATGTCATGGATCCAGGGGATGCTTGCATGCAGCCCCTCATTGGCTGAGCCTAACTTGCTAGGATCATGAGGTTGTCTTTTCTCTTCATTTCTTATGCTAAACACCTCCATTCAACATAGCATAGCCACTGGTGGAAATTGTCAGTTTAAATCCCTATTCTAGTGTGGATGCTTAGTTCTTATGATAAAATGCAGGGATTGACGGCCCTAAATTAGGTACTTAACAACCGTCAACAACTCCCCCACACTTGCCCTTTGCTCGTCCCGAGCAAAAGGGAAGATCACATGGGTTTAAACCAAAGGTATAAAACAAGCATAGGAGTTATTCCAGGTCATACCTTGCTCTTGTGAACTCTGTGGATTGGCTACAATGCCATCTTGGGTAGTTGATAAGAGGAATGACCATGAATCGAGTCTCTTAAGCACCTGTTGGTCAGCACTTGGGGTTTTCCTGATAATTTTTAAAGAAAAAGAACTGCTCTGCCCTCCTTCTTTGATTCTCTCGGATCGCTCAATGTGTATATGTCCTCACCAAGGCATTAGATTGCCTTTCTTCACCCTACTTCTAATAATGGTTGTATTTGGAGCTCAGGGTAGGATAAAGGTAAAGCATACTTGTATTACATATATTGCAAAGTCAAAAACTGGATCCACAGAGAAAATCAAATCATACAATCAGATCAAGATGTGCACATGTATGGGTACGGTGAGTATGGTAAGGTGGATACTAGGCCCAGGATGGGTGCTAGATATTACCATATGTGTATGATGAATGTTGATTGATGGTGAGGTGGACACTAGTCCCGGAATGGATACTAGTTATCACCATCTAGATTATGAAACTCCTTTTTGCATGACTCTCCCTTTTGTATAAGATTTTTTTTGGAGAGCATGGCTATCTCTATACTTTCTCTTTTTATCTCTTTTTTTTCAATAGCCATGTCTCTTATGTAGCAAAAACTAGGAGGAAGAGATCAACACATATGGAGCTTTATTCTCACGAAATGGATGAATAATACAATGCTAATTTCCAGGGTAGAAGCATAGCAAGGGGAAAAAGGTGGTGTGCACATGAATCTTGACCATGAGAGTGATGAAAAGAATTCTCACAAGGGTCACAGAATTTGACAAAGCTCAATACAATAACAAGCAGCATACGAGTATAAGGTTTTCAACTAAAAACATCATATGGCTTTGGTAGGACGGTGGTACATCAAAGAGGAGGTTTGCAAGAGCATTTTTTTTCGAAAACAAAGCTATCCCAAGGGCCATAACCAACATAGTTAAGATCATGTCATCAAGTCATATCTCACTTGCCAACTACTTTGATAAGCATGTTGTCCTTATGATGATATTGTTCACAAGCCTCAAGGTTATAAATGAGGAATAAAACTTACGCATGTCAACCCTAGGCATGGAGTAAGCATTTCCATAGATTTCTTGAGTTGATTTATGGAGAATTTATCAAGCATGAGTGTACAAACTCAGAAATCATGGCGAAATGAGGAAGAGATGCAAACCAGTGCTGGTTTCTGTGTGGACCAGATGGGGATTCCTGTGATGCACACGAATGTAAGTCCTGTTCAGGTTCTCTAAACGTGGTCGACCGTAAGCGCTGTGTGAGCATAGTGTGGGTGCAATAATGATCCGTCGTGTTTGCGTTTGGAGAGTGCAGCTCTCCCCTACACTGTTTTGTACCTAGGTGCAGTTCTTCGATACAAAAAGCAAAAACAAAAACAGCTAACACGTGAGTGACTCAACCGGGTTACATGACCGGTGGAGCCAAGATTTATTCATTCAAGTTCACTAATAAAGAAATAGGTGCTTACACAAATAATGAGAATAAAGAAAATAAATGGAAGGGAAATAAATTAAACCTAACTAAGCGCCTATGAAGGGAAAATAAAGGCGGGGCACGACCCTCTACTCAGCAAAGAGAGCTTCCAAACCCTCGACCTCAATCAACCGCTGCAGCTTGGCATTCATCTCCTCACGGGTCTTGAGGAGGAGGTTCCTGAGCTATCGATATTCTGCCCGCTGCCTTCTCACAGTCTTCATTAAAAGGTCAAACTCAAAGTATGCCTCTTCAGATCATCTGCCATCTTGCCCACATGGAGGTTCTTCCTGTTAGGCAATGAGGCTAGGATGTCACCAAGCTCTGTCTCCCAATCTGGCGGGTATGGCTTGGGCACCCCGCAGCTGTCCTTAGGGGTCCTCACTCCAAAGACGCGAAACCTGGTCTGCAGTTGCGGGGCTTCATCCCACACATCCTGCTCATACTTATGGCAAAAGGGGTCACCATGTTCGTCAAACAGAGATCCTGAGTAGCGTTCTCCAGCCTTTAGTGGCAGCCCTGGCCAATCATCAAACATCACCTTCTTGCTCGATCCAGGGGCCGGCTTCTTCCCTAGGACGTTGAACAGGGAGCAATGACTGGCGAAGATAGGAGGTGAGGATGAGCCGCGCCTAGCTGGGGGCTCTACCGAGTCTCTAGTAGGGCTTCTCCCCTTCCTCCATCGCTCCGGAGTCATCAAATCGTCCTGAGTTCCGTCCCATGGATGAAGCTTGCTGCCTCCGAGGTCGCTGAAGCAGAAGGACTTCTCCCCCTCGAAGCCAGCGGAAGCCATCGAGCAGAGGTGAGAAAGGCGGTGGAGTGGTGAGAGGAGGATCGAGCAAAGGAGATGGGGTTCTGCGCGACGCAAAACTCCGTCACGCGGTGAGGAAAGGGTTTCTGGAGGACGAAAGAGTGCACACGCGAAAAATGAGAGGCGGCGGCGGCCCTAGTGGGTCGGCCGACCTAGGGGGTTGGCCGAGCCCATCTGGGCCTCTGCTTCGGCGTGTGGGCTCTGGCGGGGCTCAAGGTCTCTGGGTCAAGTGGCCCACCAATTCTAAGGTTAGAGGCTTCAGCAAGGGCTAGAATGGAATTTCAGGCATAATACTGCCTTCTACCCCAAACAACTTTACTTAAACCTCTTTATACCTTAATAGCTCAACTTGGGGATTTTACCTGAACCCATACCTGGATGAAGAGTCTTTGTTGCCCTCTTGCTCATATCGTCCATTTTCTCCTGATGATATCCTCCTACCCTGCCCTATGGTCCTCCTTGCAGGTTTCTTTATGATAGGATGTATTTTCTTGCCTGCATGGTTAGTGCATATGTACGATGCAAGCTGTATAAATGGCGAAACTGAGGTGATCCTTACAACCATCCTAAGGGGACTATGATGGGTAACCTTAGGAAAGAAGCGCAGCTAGCAAGGCCATAACACTATGGACGAGAGATGATAGAGGTGCTAGAGTTGAGCACAAAATCCGGGCCTAAGGCCTAGAGTGCTCTAAGAGTGAAGCTTTCACCTCTAGAACTCAATGATGATCGGACCCCAGATTGAGTGAGTGAAAGTTTATGGGTCGAACGATCATTTGAGCTAAAGGTCGAGAGTGACGGACTTGCTAGTTCATCCTCTCCTTGGGTTGACAAAGGACCTCACCCTCACCTAAGTGGGATGACACATAAGTTAACCCAAGCTTCCAACGGAAGTGTAAAGGATAGGTGTGTAACCACACTCCCGCAGGGCATCGATCAGGTCAAGAAGTGAAGAGTAGAATTTACATCCACTTGACTTGATCGGCATCGGTCTTAGCGGAACTTAAGATGATGAGATGGATTGCTCAGATAGACCGGATATAAGTTCGTGCTTTCGCAAGCCAAAGATATGGAAGTTTTACTACGCCAGGGCTCGTGTCTTAGCTTAACCCTTAGTGTGGCGGCACTTTGGATTGAGCCTTGACATGAAGCATGGAAAACTTCTATCGTGACCTCCCCTGGAGCGTTGCGGGCAAGGTTGAAGTGATCGTCCCTGCCAGGAACGATTCTTCTTCCTCGACTACTACCCTCCTCCTTCCCTCGAGACTAAGTCTCGAAGGCCGGGTTTTAAGAGAAGAAACGATAGGGGAATCTAGGGGTAGAATCTGCACTAAGTGCTCTTTCCCATAGATTCCTGCTAGTGAGGAGTGATATCTTTGACCAGAGCACAGAGAAATTTGGCATGTTAGCTCGAGCTCTCTCGAGGATTGGCTTAGGCATATCGACATTTTCTTGTTTGGCTGCCTCGTCACTCGAGTCAGGTGGGGAGCTGAAATCTCGGATTTCTCCTAGAATTTCCAGTCCCTGTTCTGGCTCTAAGAACACAAAGGCGCCTCCCAGAATGGCATCAAGCATCATGCCACAGTCTCTTTGTAAACCAAACCGGAAATGCTGTAAAAGCACTGGGTCGGGCAGACCAAGGATTGGGCAAGTTTCAACCAAAGAGGCAAAACGATGCCATGCCATGCCTAAGGTCTCCTTCTCTCTTTGTTTGAAACTGAGGATCGCCATCTTAAGGAAACGATACGCCGTAGCGGATATAATCAAGTGCAAAAAGATGCTCTTAATTCCTCCCAGCGTAGGTGATTGCAACCAAAACAATGGTACCAAGATTTCGCTTTCCCGGAGAGGGAGAACGAAAACAGGTTCCTCTTAAGAATGTCTTGTGTTGCCCTAGTTTTACCCTGGGTGGAACACAATTGCTCAAAGTCTCTTGCGTGATCATAGGGATTCTCATGACTCATCCCCGAGAAGGGTTTTTCCTCAACTGGCTTCATCAGAGATGGGTGAACCATACAAGGTGTTAGAAGAGCGGGTTGTCTCCAGAGAGTTGATTCCATGGTTTCACTCATAATGGGCAGAAGGTGTGTACAAGGATAAGCTTCCTGGGATAGCGGGGGTAAAGGTAGAAATAAAAGAAAAGCAAAAGATACGAGGATAGTCGGGTTCGTAGATTCTTGACAACTGTTCCCCGGCAACAGCGCCAGAAATGCTTGTTGGTATTTCTTAACGTCACCACTATGGCGCCGGGATAGCGTGAGCGTGTAAGAATCACCCGGGTATACTGACGGGTGCGAACGAATCCGCAAGCACACGGATACATCGTTGTAGCACTTCACCTCAGGAGTATTCCCAAGGGTATCGAATCTAAGGAACAGTATGGGGGACTCTATGAGTGACAATCCAAGGGGACACAATCCCTGCTGAGGTAGGTGAGTGATGTGAAGTCTCCTGTAGGTTCTCGACTCTAGAGAGGAACAAGCTCGGATAAGATCTCACTTCGGACACTGGCCCCTCGTGAATATAACAGTTGGTTCACGGCAAAGGGTTGCCTACACGATGTATCTGAACGTGGGGGATTTCAGAGGGTCCAACGGCTGTCACTACCGCGGCCTACCCCAAGACAAACCGTGGGATACAGGGCATTCGAAGGATAACCAGCAGTCTAGACACCACATCTACACCGCTGACTACTGCTATAGCACGGCTACGTCTGACGTCTCGTAGAAACACTATAGCACTCCGTATAGATACGAAGCGACGAACCCGCGAGGTTGAGCTAGACCTTACTCGTCACTGAATCGATTCGCGTGAGGAGATATGATTGATACTTGATCTAGATCAGATATGCATGAGCTCACTATATATCCTAATAGACAGGCAATCACACAAACGAGATGCAAAGTTATGCGATGGTAATAGAAGATCTAGGGTCGTGTTCGTGAAGAACACGAGCCTCTAACTAATGAACAAACGCAAAAGTATGAAATACTTGTTCGTCAACTAGATCGAGGAGACACATTCATGAAGAACGCGAGCCTCTAAATGATGTACGAACGAAGAACTCAGGAACAACTCATTCATGTATGAGAGCCACTTTAGTCTAAATAGGAAATAATGAAATACTCACTTTAGTCTAAATGAAGAACAGCATCGCTCACGAGGTACAATGGAACGATGGATGATGAATGGATCATCACCACCTCACATCTACTCATCCACACACTCCTCTCTACCTAGCACCACCTAGTCTAGATCCTCCATACACACACACTCATGGTGGGATGAGGTTTCACCTCCACCAAGAAAGAATGAGAGAGGGAGAAAGAGGCAAAGGTGAGAAATGGCTTCAAGTGCTTCCACCCTCTTCTTACCCCCTCTCCTCCTATTTTATAGGCTTGTGCAACCGGCGTGAGAGCACCTAAACACCTCGGGAATGGCTTCTAGGACCAATGGGCAAGCACCACGTGGAAGCCCCTGAGTGGGCGCCACAAGGTCGGTTCGGCTGACCTGTGGGGTCGGCCGACCCCCTGTGGGCCCCACTCGGGGTGTGCTTTCGCGTGGTGGCTGTCCTGTGGGTCCTGAGGTTGGTTCCTGGTGTCCACGTGGTTTGGAAGCGGTTTAGGCGCTCTGGTGGGCCATAGGATCCATGTGAAGTCTGCATGGCGGCTTCTGATTCGCCGAGGCTTCCTCCCTTGTATTGGTGATGTCATGGATCCAGGGGATGCTTGCATGCCGCCCCTCATTAGCTGAGCCTAACTTGCTAGGATCATGAGGGTGTCTTTTCTCTTCATTTCTTATGCTAAACACCTGCATTCAACTTAGCATAGCCACTAGTGGAAATTGTTAGTTTAAATCCCTATTCTAGTGTGGATGCTTAGTTCTTATGATAAAATGCAGGGATTGACGGTCCTAAATTAGGTACTTAATAGCCATCAACACGGAGCAGAAAGGAAGCTATGGATGTTGCTAAACGAGATACATCGGACTTACTTAACTAAATAGGATCAAAGTATGCAAACAAGTATATGAACTAGTGCTCTGGCTCTAAAGGATCGAAGCCATGTGTCATGAAGAACACAAGCCTCTAATTTATGAACGAGCCACGAACACAAGAACAAATCAATCATGCATGATGTCCACTATAGTCTAAATAAGAAATGCTGAAATACTCACTTTGATCTAAATGAAGAACAAGCATCCACGAGGACATGAACTCACTCCTCACCCCTACTCTACCTCTCAACTAATCCTAATCTTGATCTCTCCTCATCACCATTCTACCACATAGAGGTGAGAATCACCTCTCATGGGCAGAATTAGAGAGAGGGAGAGAGAGCTACACAAGAGAGAAGTGGAACTTGAGAGCTTGGTGGTGTGTGTGAAATGGAGCCCCTCCCCTCCTATTTATAGACAAGGAGGAGGCTTACTCCGAGGCTCCAAGTGCTCCAAAACACCCGAGAATGCATCCAAGGACCAATGAGCGAGCAACATGTGTAGGGGGGGATCAACCGACCCTAGTTCGGTTCGGCCGATCCTAGGGTCGGCCGAAACCCCCGGCCGGCCTTCTGGCTTGTGCTTCGTCTGGCTCGCTTCCATGTGGGCCCTAGTGCCTCTCCTCCGTGCATGGCACGTTTCCTGGCGGTTTAGTTGGCAAAGTGGGCCCATGGATCCATGTGATGCTGACGTGGCAGCGTATGATTCGTCGAGAGTCCCTCACATGGATTGGTGACATCATGGATCCAGGAGAATCCATGTGGCAGCCCCTGATTGGCCGGCAATTGAGTGCCTTGGATTGGAGTGGAGTGAAAGTGCATGGATTCCTCTTATTTCTTATGCTAAATACCTGCATCCGAATAGACATTGACACTGGTGGAAAGTATGAGTTTAAGCTCCTATTCTAGTGTGAATGTGCAATTCATGCTCCAATTTGCAGGAGTTGACGGCCATAAAAATGTCAAATATCAGCCGTCAACAACACCCCCACACTTGACCTTTGCTCGTCTCGAGTGAAGGGGAAACAAAGCCAAGTGGGTCCTGAGTACCAAAGAGTAAGACAGACATAAGAGATATTCCAAGTCATACCTTGCTCCTGTGAACCTCTGTGTAGTGGCTATCATGTTCCCTTGGGTGATTGAAAAGTAGAACAGATGTGAATCAAGTCACTTATGCACCTGATGATAAACACCTTGGGGTTTTGCAAGATTTTCATTAACAAAACTCTGGGTTGCTTCCTCATTTTATTCTCTCAGATCGCTCAATGTGTATATGTCCTCACTAAGGCATTTGCCTTTCTTCATCCTACTTCTAATGATGGCTATATGTGGAGCTCAGGGTAGGATAAAGAGAAAGCATACTTGCATCACATATTTTGCAAAGTCAAAGACTAGATCCACAGAGAAAATCAAATCATACCATCAGATCAAGATGTGCACCGGTTTGGCTATGGTGTGTATGGTAAGGTGGATACTAGACCCGGAATGGGTGATAGATATTACCATACATATATATGGTGAGAACTGTGGGTTGATGGTAAGGTGGACACTAGCCCTGGAATGGACACTAGTTATTGCTATCAAAAATCATGGAACTCCTTTCTGCATGACCATCCCTCTCTTTTTTTCCTTCTTTATTTTGGGTATGGGCTATCCTTTCTCTCTTTTTTTTTCAAAACATGCTTTGGGCATGTGTTTATATATATATATTAGCCCATATCTCTTCTTTGAAGGATACTTTTAGAGAGAGCGGTCATACCACATATGGAGCTTTTACTTTTGTGGTACGAATGATACAATGCTAACTTCCAGTGTAGAAGCATAGCAAGGGGAAATAGGTGGGGTGCACATAAATCTTGATCATGAAAGTAATGAGAAGAATTCTCACAAGGGTCACAGAATTTGACAAAGCTCAAAGCGACAAAAAGCAACATATGAATCAAAGGTTTTTGCCTACAAAGATCATATGGCTCTAATGGGACAGAGGCATATCAAAGAGGAGCCTTTCCAAGAGGTTTTGAGTTTTTTCAAAAATAAATTCCCCAAGAGAGTTAGTCATCAGAGCAATAGATCATATCATCCAGCCATATCATACTTGTCAATTACTTAGGTGAACATGCTTGTCCTTAAGGAGGTTATGGTTCACAAGCATCGGGTAGATAACAAGGAATAAAACATATGTAAGTCTACTCAGGTACAGGCGAGCTGCGTGATCTTTAGCATCATCATTCGAGTTTTAGTTTAGAGATAGACAGATATAGCTTATAAAACTCAGGAATGAAAGAGAGTGAGTTGTCGAGATGCAAACCGGCGCTATGCATGAAAGATGAACCGTGAGAGGCTCTCCACAGGAGTGAACTCGTGTGGGTCCCGTTCAGGTTCGCGGTAGGTGATCGATCGGCTAGCGCGGAGTGCTCGCAGTGGGTACGTACAGAAAACATCGTGCCTGCATTGGGAGAGTCGTGGCTCTTCCCCCACACTGTCTCGAACCTAGATGTCCTCTAAATCAAAGAGACCAAAGTAATGACACAATGGGTGGCTAAACCGGGTTACATGACCGGTGAGGCACTTTATTCAAATCCAAATGTTTCAAATGAAATGATTAGGCGCTTACACACATGCAAAGGAAATAAATGGAATAAAGGGAAATCAAACCTAGACCTAGACTAGCGCCTAATGAACTAAAGCTGGGGCTAATCCCCACTACTCGGCATCAAAGAGGGTTGCATGCCCCGTAGCTGAGAACAGTCTCCTCATCTTTGCACAAAGGCCGCGGCGAAGGTCACGCATGTCGTCTCTCAGCTCGGCCAGGTCTAACTTCTGCTCTGAGTAAGCAGTTCTGAGCTTCTCGTTGCTGGCCTCCAATTCCTTCATCAGCGGGGTCAGCTTGGCCACTGAGGAGAGCTTAGGGAGTTGCTCGGTTTCCCGAGTCCTCTCCCTGGACCTCCTAGTGTAGGACGGCGGTGGAAACCCGTCGTCCAGGCCAAAGTCTTCCTCCTCTTCTGGCAGAACTGGAGCTGGGCGTGCCTCAGGAGCCTTCTCCTTGGGCAGTGCCAGCTTTATGGTCACTGGCGGCTGCGGTGAAGGAGCGGACTGCGCTGAGCTCATCTGCCCTCCAGCTAGCGATGATCCAGGTGTGCTAGGTGGAGCGAGCGGCAACCCCCTGGGGCGAAGCTAAGCCGTGGTCGGCCTGCCGTAGGGGCTGGCCGCCCGTCTCATGTGCCTCTTCCCAGGCGAGGCGGAGCGCCTTGATGGCGGTGTGCCCGGAATCCTCCCGCCCGGTGGGATGGTGGCGAGCGGAGGAACATCCAGGACACCGGCCACCATTGCAAGGTCCGCAGCGGGGGCAGCAACGACAGAGGGGTTGCCTCCTGCCCCGGGACCAGTGGACGAGGTGGAGCCGTCGAAGGGGACAACACTCCTTCCAGCCATAGATGTGGCGATGAGCTGAGGATGGTGAGGTGGAGGAGATGGATTTCGTGATGCGAAAACTCATTGGGCGGCAGGGAGAAGATTTCTGGAGGAGAATGAGACGCACACGCGAAAGAAGAAGGGGAGAGGTGGCACCAGGGTTTCGGCCGAACCTGGGTTCGGCCGGCCCCAGGTGGGCCCCTCTGGTCCTCCCCTTTCTCGTGTGGGCTCCAGCAAGTCTCAGGATCGACGGCCCAGGTGGATTCCCCGAGATGGAAAGATTGGCTTAGGCTTAAGGCTAGGATAAGGTTGAGTTTGAAAATTCATCCTCCACTATATACCAACCTTGGCCAAACCCTGATATAACCATAGAGAAACTGGGGGAAGTCACCTTGGCGACATACTCGGTTCGTCAAAAGTGTAGGCACCTCTGATGGTAATCACGAAGCCTTCGTGTCGCCACAATGGTGCTGCCTTCCTGTGGACCTTTTGCCTACTCCTCTTCATCTTGGCAATTTCTTTCTCCTGCATGACCACGGTCCACAAGATACCCGAAGGATAATTCTTCCTGGGGAAACGAGATGAGTCCCAAGAGTACTCAGGATGAGAGTGTCTTGTGATCTCCTGTCTCAACTTATGACCATCTCCTTGCAGACAATGTTGATACGATGATAAGCTTCGATCTGTAAGGGTAGTGCATGTACGAACTCGAGCCCAAAAAGGTATATCGAGGCTGAGGGCAAGCATGATCATCTCGGAGAGGCCGAGGCATTCCATGAGGTGATCACGGGACTCGAGGACTATAGCACTGGGGTCGCGGAACTCGGAGACGAAAAGATCGAGCACCGAGGCTAGTGCTTCACCAATAGGTACCGATCTCCGAGTGAACCCAAGCTCGGAAAGACACTCGGCCTTTAAAAAGGATAGAGCATGGACTTCCGGAGGCCGGTGTACGATCAGGAACCAGAGTTCGGATGAAGAGCAAGATTTAACTCGCTCTTACCTTAGGCAGAGGGTTCGATGTCCTCATCAGGGTGATGAAATATTCCGAAGCCTGGCCTAAGCTTCCAATGGGGGGTTGTGGATAAGCTGGAAAGTGCACCTCCCATTGGGCATCGATCAAATCAGGCATAAGATACGAAGTGCAAGCTTCTCCTGACTGATCGGCATCGATCGATGTGCTCGGGATAAAAAGTGAATGCACTCCATTCGATCGGTAGATGATCGTGCTCCTTCGGTCCGATGGATAAATCCAATGGATTATAAAGCAGAGACCGATGTCTTAGTTTATACGAAACTTCAGTGCAAAGCACTTCAGCTCAAACCTCGATGTAGAAACACGATAGGCCTCTCATACCCTCCTTAGGAGATAGTAGTGAGGATCGAACAAGTCATCCTGGCCGGGAATGGTCGTTCTTTCTGGACTACTGTCTCCGTCCCCCGTGAGACAAAGTCTCGGGGAGAAGGTCTAAGAAGATGCACGAGAGAGGAACCCAAGGGTAGATCTCGCGCCACGAAATCTTTCCCTTAGACTCCTGCCATTCAGGAATGACATCTTCAGCTAGAGCTCAGAAAGAATGGATATGAAATCTTGGGCTTGACTGATGATGGATCTAGGTGGCTTAACATTTCCTCTGGTGGGTGCCTCATTGACCGGGATGCAAGGGGAGCTGAAATCTTAGAGATTATCCACGATCTCTTTTCCCTCCATAGCATCTAGGTGCACAAAGGATCCTCCGGAGAGAGCATTAAGCCTCATGGCATCATCCTTCCGCAATCCAAACCAGAAGTGTTGAAGCAACATCCAATCGGGAATGTAGAGGACTGGGCAATCTTCCACCGCGGAGGCGAAACGATGCCATGCCATTCCTAGTGATTCCTCCTCACATTGCTTGAAACAGAGAATCTTTGCCCTTAACGAGATGACATGTCGTAGTGGGAAGAAGTGGGAGCAAAAAGCTGCTCTCAACCTTTCCCAAGTAAGGTAGTCTCTACCAAAACAACGGTGCCAATCCCGCGCTTCCCCGGAGAGGGATAGCGGGAAACACTCTCTTTTCCGAGCATCCAGTGATTCTCTGGTTTTACCCTGAGTTTCAATCAGACGCTCGTAGTCTCTCACATGATCAAAGGGGTTCTCATGACTTAACCCCGAGAAGGATAGGTCCTGAATTAGCTTCATGAGAGAGGGGCGAAACCAAGAGCCAGATGCAAGGGTGGGTCTTGATGAAGATGGCTCTGAGGGTTCACTCCTCGAAGGCGGAAGGTGTTTACAGGGATAACCTTCCAAGGGTAGTGGGGATAGAGGTAGAAGTAAAGAAAACAAAAGGGGATATCTCAAAAAGGGTAACAGGGGTGAAGGTAGACGAAAAAGGAAAAAGATAAATACGAGGATAGAAGGGCTCGAAGGTTAACAACAGCCATCCCCGGCAACGGTGCCAGAAATGCTTGTTGGCGTTTCTTAACCTCAACACTAGGAGCCGTGGTAGCGTGAGCGTGTAAGAAACTCTCGGGTACACTGACGAGTGCGAACGAATCCGCAAGCGCACGGATACACCATTGTAGCACTTCCCCTAGGAGAATGAGTATTCCCTTAGGACGGTGAGTAACTAGGGAGGGTCTATCCAAGGACACCAGCTTTCGCTGGGATAGGTCGGGATACAAGAAGCACTTCCTTAAGGGACTTAGCTCTCAAGATGTATCTGTCAGGTCTCAGTCATCCCCACGGGGTGACAGCACATCAAGGTGCTGGCAAGCGAGCCCAACTCGGTACGCGACGTAGAGGGTTGACAAAGGGTCCAACAGGCTGCCACCACTGCGGCCAACCTCTACGCTACGATCGTACGTGGTCTTTGCAGGAAAACCAGGGCCCAGACACCACGTCTGTACCCCAAGATAAATACTATAGTGCGGTTACATCTATCGACCCGCTAACTACACTATAGCAACCGTATAAATATGGTCCCATGAAGAAGGGAAAGATCGGAATCAGATCATCTTATCATTCATTGAGCTACGGAGCAGAAAGGAAGATATGGATGCAGCTAAACAAGATACAGCGGACTTACTTAACTAAACAGGATCAGAGCATGCAAACAAGTATATGAACTAGTGCTCTGGCTCTAAAGGATCAAAGCCATGTGTCATGAAGAACACAAGCCTCTAATTTATGAACGAGCCACGAACACAAGAACAAATCAATCATGCGTGATGTCCACTATAGTCTAAATAAGAAATGCTGAAATACTCACTTTGATCTAAATGAAGAACAAGCATCCACGAGGACATCAACTCACTCCTCACCCCTACTCTACCTCTCAACTAATCCTAATCTTGATCTCTCCTCATCACCATTCTACCACATAGAGGTGAGAATCACCTCTCATGGGCAGAATTAGAGAGAGGGAGAGAGAGCTACACAAGAGAGAAGTGGAACTTGAGAGCTTGGTGGTGTGTGTGAAATGGAGCCCCTCCCCTCCTATTTATAGACAAGGAGGAGGCTTGCTCCGAGGCTCCAAGTGCTCCAAAACACCCGGGAATGCAGCCAAGGACCAATGAGCGAGCAACACATGTAGGGGGGGATCAACCGACCCTAGGTCGGATTGGCCGTTCCTAGAGTCGGCCGAAACCCCCGGCCGGCCTTCTGGCTTGTGCTTCGTCTGGCTCGCTTCCATGTGGGCCCTAGTGCCTCTCCTCCGTGCATGGCATGTTTCCTGGCGGTTTAGTTGGCAAAGTGGGCCCATGGATCCATGTGATGCTAACGTGGTAGTGTATAATTCGTCGAGAGTCCCTCACATTGATTGGTGACATCATGGATCCAGGAGAATCCATGTGGCAGCCCCTGATTGGCCAGCAATTGAGTGCCTTGGATTGGAGTGGAGTGAAAGTGCATGGATTCCTCTCATTTCTTATGCTAAATACCTGCATCTGAGTAGACATCGACACTGGTGGAAACTATGAGTTTAAACTCCTATTCTAGTGTGAATGTGCAATTCATGCTCCAATTTGCAGGAGTTGACGGCCATAAAAATGGCAAATATCAGCCGTCAACACTGATATTGCAGCAGGGGAACAAAACAAGGAAGATCCTTGTTGACGGTTGTTAAGTGCTACTTTTATGCCGTCAACTCCTGCATAAAATGAATGAAAAGTGATCATCAACACTAGAATAGGGCTTTATATTGATAAGTTCCACAAGTGTTGGTGTTTCTAGCTTTTGTTGCAGGATGCACCGAAATACGCATTAAATGGTACAGTTGAGAGCAAGTGACTCAATGGCATACATAGGACATCATCATAAACAACCTCAAATGCCAAATTGAATTGCACCATTGTGACGAGCTCGTCGAGACGATCAAAATGGATATATTATTTACCTACTTTGGAGCTCGGATGCAAAAGATATTGAGTGGGAAAAAATATATGAGGTGCTGACATCAGCACCACGGTGCCGTACGCATGCATGCGCGGGAGGCACCCAGGCGCGACCACGTGGCGGCCAGCCACTGGCGCGGACCCCCGCCGCAGCGCGTCGCAGGCGCACGCGCAGGCGGATCCCACCGGGCCACGCGGCAGGCCGCGAGTGGCTGGTGCCCCACGACGCGAATCACGCCCTGCAGTGCTGCGCGCGTAGGAAGCGGCCCAAGGGGGGCACTTGGCAGCCGCTGGAGGCGCGCCCAGGGCCGGTTGGCCGGTCTGCGACCTGTTTTGCCTGGTTTTCACTCCAGTTCGCCCGTTTCAGCGACCCAGGCACCGGTTCAGGTCCGATTCAGGTGCCTAGGATGCGGTTTTCCTCTGGTTCTTTTCTCCACTGCCTCAGGAATCGTACCATGCACGCTCCAGTGATTTGGCCTGTGTGTTTCCTGCCTAGGTGGCACCTCAGGATGGGAGAAGATGAGGCTCAAACACCCCCAAGACAAGCCTCCTCGTTGCCTATAAATACAAGGGGAGGGGGGTCATTTTGGACACACCACTTCACCCAAGGATGAGAGCTTCCCTTCAAAGGAGAGGCCTCTCCTTGGTAGGTTAGAGAATAGGAGAGTGAGAGAGGGATTTGTATCTCTATGGATGCTTCATTCTTCAATTAGAATAAAGTGAGTATTTCTGCATTTTCTTTTTAGACTAAAGTGTTATTCATACTTGAGTGATATGTTCTTGTATTCTTCGATTGTTCATCATTTAGAGGCACGTGTTCTTCACGAACACGCCCCCTCGATCTAGTTGATTAGGTGCACAAGTTTGTATCCTGTTTGTATGACTAGTCTATTAGAATAAAGTGGATGTTTGCATGCTCTGATTAGAATAAAGTGTGTTCGTGATTCCTTTCTAATAGTTTATACTAGTTTGCATGAGTAGACGTTTTCCTCTGCTAGTGTGTAGATCCTGGGTTTATGCATTCGTCTGCTGCAAGTCGTTCGTATATGTTGGCAGCACAGTACGAGGTCGAGTGCTCTCTTGCATGCCTTTAGTATAAGCTAGTAGTACATTTAGTGAGTGAGATCAGTTCTCTTCCGTGGTCGTAGTTCTATAAGTACAGAGTGCCGTAGTCTGTTGGCTACGGTAGTAACCACAGCGTAGACGTTGTGTCACACTACCGGTTATCATTCGTTCGGCTTATCCCAAGGTTAGGTAGAGGCAGTCTAGGTGGTGGTGACAGCCCGTCTGGCCCTCATTGATCCTCCGCAACTGGATATAGTCATAGCTCCGTTCCACATAGATCCGCGTGCCGGAGTCACCTGTTAAGGCAGGGCTATCGGTACCCTAAGCCAAGTTCTATCTAGAGATCGACCTTTAATCTCATCTATAGTGGGATGTTGACATTTGATTATCGATGCAAAGTTCGTTTGGACTTGCAAGCGGACAAATCCTCCGTCATAGTCAAGGGACCCTTCTTCCCTTGAGTGGTGATCCCAAGGTATCGAATCCGTGGAACAATGTGCAACGCAAGATCGATCCAATAAAGCGAGAAAGCACTTTGTTTAAGAGAGGTTTCAAACGCATCTAATCTACTAAAACATGAGAGGTAGCGAGAGAAAGCGAGAGGTAACCGATCTAGAGAGTCTAGATCGTGCCTTTGTCGTAGTTCCAAGCGAGAGATAAAGATAGCAATAAGAATCTCATAAAAAGCATATGGTTTCCGGTCCAATCCTCGAAGGCACCTATCGTACACGTGATCGACATCCTATCACGATGGCCCGCTTCTTGTGTAGGTGAACCTAAGAGCATGCTCATGAAGAACGTGTTGAAAACACTTGGTAGGTCGGGTATGCACCTCTAGCCACCGCGGCTACAAGAGCACCCTAGGCGATCTATCTTAAGTATAGATCGAGGAAGAAGCAAAACAAAGAGAAGACAAAACCGAAAGGAAAGCACTCGGTTGCTAGTTATCGGATCCATTGAAACTCCATCATAAGTTTATACATGAATAAGACCCAACCAGGATCATACCTTGATCTTGATTCAAGCCTCCGGAACTCCGACGTGGTCTTCCATGCAAGGTTCCCATGCCGGCTAGGTGAACCCTAGACGACTATCACGACCCTCCTCTCCGAGATGGTGTCCCTCAAGCTCCTCTGCTCCTCGGCGGCGGATGACGAATGACTTTATAGTTGCAACTTTGCACGGGGGCTATAAATAGCCCGAGAGTCGTCTAGGTCAAAGGGGGCACCGAACCGGGCCCGGAATGGGCTGGGCCGGCCGGGCCCAATTCAGCGCAGTTTGGCCCTGGTGTTGACGGCTGTTAAGTGCCTACTTTAGCCGTCAATACACTCATGAATAAAGGAGCATAAGGCATTTCTTACACATATTTAGTTAAGAATAATGTAGTTCCACTTGTCCTTGGAGATTATTTGATTGCAGAAAAATAAGCCAGAAAAGAGTGGCAAACTCACCTTCTATGATCCATGCCACATCACCTCATCCTAGGAGGACTGCCGACAAGGATGCCATGCATGCAAAGCTGCCAACAAGGGCACCATGGATGCATGCCATGCAAGCAATCCAAGTGAAGCACACTCCGACGAATCAGAGCTTGACACATGGACATCACATGGATCCATGGGCCCACCACCGCATTAAAAGGGAGTGGACACTGGGCACCAACCTAAGGACCCACAGAACAGTCACCTGGAGAAACCACAGGCCAGAGGAGCCCACCAGGGGGTCGGCCGACCCCACAGGTCGGTCGAACCGACCTTGGCTCGGCTCATCCTGGCCCTCCACGTGGTGCTTCCCTATTGGTCCTAGAGGCCATTCCCGTGGTGTTTGCATCCTCTCCTTGCCGGTGCTCTGGCCTATAAATAGAAGGGGAGGGGGCTCATTCTTAGACATCCACACTTGCAACACCTCTCTCACTTTTAGTTTGAAGGCTAGGAGGTAGGCTAGAGTAGTTCTACTTCAGGTTCCAAGTCTACTTTGGGATCTAGGTATGAGTTCTCTTGTATCTTATTTCATTTGTATGACTTTGATCTACTTCAGTTATTCAACTATTTCATATAAAGTCATGTTCGTATACATGGGTGATTTGTTCATGTGTTCTTCACCTGTTCATCATTTAGAGGCTCATGTTCTTGATGAACAAGGCCTTTCGATCCACTTCACGGGTGACTTTCACATGTTTCCGGTGTTTGTTCATAAGTTAGAGGCTCGTGTTCTTCGTGAACACGACCCTTTGATCCAGTTGAACAAACATAGGAAAACACGAATACGTTTGTGTACCTAACCTGGTTTGATCTAGTTAGAGGACATGACTGTGTTGTATGAAGTCTGTGCTTAAGCTACGGTACTCGGTGTAATTGGCTAGTTTATCTGATGGCTTGACCTGGGTCATAATAGCCCGGGCCGGTCGAGTCCGGGTAACAACGTAAGATGATGCTTGGGTTGCATAGCTACCTTACTTATGAGTTTATCCCACGGTTTGTCTTGGGGTAGGCCGCGGTAGTGACATCCGTTGGTCCCTCTGAAATCCCCCATGTTCGGATAAGCTGTAGGAGTCTAAAGTCTAACAACCGGAGTTGTGCGGAAGCAACGCGGGAGGTTAGCTCCCCATGGTACCTGGGTGCTTAAGTCAATGTTCTTCAACGCTAATGTATCTATCTCGTTCTTACCAGCTTTATGTGTATAGTACATAAGAACCTAGAGCTAACTCGTATGTTGCCTCCTATGCGTAGGACCCCTTAGAGAGAGAGTGAGTGTGTGTGTGATCACACTACCCCATTATCATTTCTTACCCCTGCACTTGAGTGTCTGATTTATTTCCGTCCATGATCTATACTCATTGCAATAGTGTTGAGCTTGTTAATCCACCAAAGCCTTCCTTGGATTTGATACCCTTTGGAATACTCCTTTAGGGAAATGCTACAATGGTATTTCCGTGTGCTTGCGGACTCCTGTAACGTTAAGAATTACCAACCAGCATTTCTAGTGCTGTTACCAGGATGGGTTCCAAACCCGTTCATTGGTAGTTGCGTTAAGAAATGTCAACAAGCATTTCTAGCGCCGTTGCCGGGGAAGGCTTAAGGATGACATATCAACACTTTGCATATGTTTATAATCATGACAGGAATAAAACAGTTCTCAATGCAGGCTAACTTGGATTGTCTTCTTTGTCTATTGATGATGAAGACAGGTAGTGCATGACTGGTTTCGACTTACCGCCGAATTTCACTGAAGATCCTGAGTCACTCGTTAGGAAGGCACGAACTCATTTCGGCTCTCCTCTGCGTGAACGTTCAGAAGTCGATCCAGCTTCCTTTGTGCCATCCGCATCAACTTCCATGGCCAACACTGTTGTCGAGAAGACTCTCCGCGAGTACTCCGCTCCCTCTGCTGACCAAGTACCGACAGGCCCTGAGATCAACACCGGGAATGCAAACTTCGAGATCAAGACTGGCTTAATCACGATGGTACAGGCTAGCCCATTCAGTGGCAAGCCTAATGAAGATGCGAGCGCCCACCAGCAGTAGTTCCTGGAACTGTGCAGCACCTTCACTATACGAGGAGTGGAGGAAGATGCTATTCGTCTGCGACTGTTTCCCTTCTCACTCCTGGGAAAGGCGAAGCAGTGGTTCTACGCGAACCGTGCAGAAATTAACACTTGGGAAAAGTGCTCCGTAGCATTCCTCGCGAAGTTCTTTCCGTTGGGTAAAACCAATGTCCTTCGGGGGCAAATTTCAAGTTTCCAGCAAGCAGCAAGTGAGACTATCCCAAAGCTTGGGAGAGGCTCCAGGAGTACATCCTGGCTTGCCCTCATCATGGGATGGACAACTGGCTTGTTCTTCAAAGTTTCTATAATGGGCTAACTCTGACAGCCCGAGGCCATATTGATGCTGCAGCTGGAGGAGCCTTCTTCTCTCTTACTATTGCTGAAGCTACTACACTGATTAAGAAGATGGTTACCAACCAAGGGTGGAGTGATGATCGACTCCAGCCACATCAAAGGGGTACACATATCGTCAAGGAAGCGGATATGCTGCACGCCAAGATGGACCTAATGATGAAGAGAATAGATGATCTAACCAATGAGAAGGCCGCCATGGCCACCACTACTCAACCTATGGATGCTCGCATGACTTGCGAAGTCTGTGGTAATACTGGACATTCAGGGAATTACTGCCTTGCTACTCAGGAGGATGTGATGTACATGAACGGAAACAACAACGGTTATCGTCCACAAGGAGGTCAAACGTGGAATCAATCGCACCCTTATTATCAAGGAGGTAATCAAGGTAATTCTTTCAACCCAAACCAACCTTCCTTGAAAGATCTAGTCTTTGGGCAAGCTAAGATTAATGAAGGCTTTAATAAGAAAACAACTGCCTATGATAAGGCTTTTGAGAGCCTTAATGTTAAAATTGATAGCCTTTCATCTGCTCTTAATAACTAGTTGAGTTTTAATAAGATAATAGAAACCCAGTTGGCTCAATTAGCTGCATTGGTTCCCTCTGCTGAAGACGGGAAGATTCCGGGGCAACCCATATCTTCCTGTGAAAATGTTTGTGTAGTGTCCACCAGATGGGGTAAGCCATCTGGGCGGGCACGAGCCACTGACTATGCAGGGAAGCCTATACAGCAAGTACTTGACTCATGGGAATCTTCAACAATCACACACAAGAAAGATCCTGGTTATCCGGCTATCACCTGCAAGATATATTACCAGAAGATTAAGCATGCTCTCTGCGACCTTGGTGCAAGTGTTAATATCATGTCCAAGGCCATGTTCGAACAATTGGGATATCCAGCTCTAACTCTAACTGCGACGACCGTCCAACTTGCTAATGCATCGATCTGATATCCAGAGGGGATAGTAGAGAACTTATTGGTATTCATCCAAGGTTCATGCATCTTCACGGACTTCGTGGTCCTTGATATGCAAGATGATGAGGGAATGCCCCTCATTCTTGGGAGACCTTTCCTAAGTGACGCCAACGCAAGGATCAATGTCGGAGCCGGAACGATCCCATTCCGCATTGGGAAGAAGAACTTGATGTTCTGATTTCAGGCAGCAGAAGAGAAATGTTATACACTGCAGGGCAAGAATGAGCAGTCAGGGGCATGGGCGGAGCCACAGCCCCAACGACTTCCCACCACTCCAACAAAGTCTAAGAAAACAAGAAAGGTGTGGTGGGAAATACAAAAGTCATCTCCATCTATTTCTCGAGAATGGGGTGACGAGTGGAATTGATCGCCGAGAAAAGTCTCGCTCTCAGACTTAAAACGATGAGTCCTTTTTGCCAAAAGGTAAAAATTGGTAGTTATCTCATATTTCCCTTTCCAAAATTTTATTTGATTTTTCCAAATGCATATTTGAATTTTCCAACCTTGCATCTGCATGCTAGATTTTTCTAGCCAAATTTCCCTTTTCAAATAAAAATTCTGAAAATAAAATTTTGAGTTGGAAAATCCTTGAAAAATTATTCGAGCAACATTTTGGGTGAATTTGGACCTAGACATTTGGGCAGGACATCAGATAGCCGTTAGAGAGCCGTTGCAAAAAGCTGGAGGCAGGCGGGCCCGACAGGGGTTCGGCCGAACCCAAGGGTCAGCCGACCCAGGCCAACGGTCCTGTGGGCCCGGCCTCCTCCAACGGCTCCTAGCCGTTGCTCTTGTCCCTTCCCCTAGTGCCTGGCTCGGTTGCCTATAAATAGAAGGGGGATTGAGGGGTTTCTTCACCCATTCACTCATATCCTTCACCCTCTCTCCCTCTTTGCTCTTGCTCTTTGGTTTTCTTGGATTTCTTGCTCGAGGTTGAAGTGTCAAGCACTCTCTCCAATTTGTCACTGAATATTGAATATTGGTGGAGCAAGCTCGGTAAGGATTTCATTTCGATTTTACTAACCCATCACCGAGTTGCTCATGTTGTCCCATTGTTGTGCAAGATGAGTTGGATTGCCGGTGCGTACTGGAAGGTGACCCGCTCACGCTGTTCGAGAGACGGAGAGGGCTCGTCTCACCACTCCGAAGCTACACCGATCCCAATGTCAACTGACCGTGAAGAAGAGGAAGAAGAGGAGCTACCCACGCCACAAGCCGAAGGAGTGTACGACGCCGATGCCGCCTTCATCGACTTGAGGAACGACCGGGAGAGACAAGCCTACGCTCTCATCAAGGATCGAGTCTTCGCCAACACCAAGGAGTTCGACTCGGCTCTTCTCGAGAAAACAGGTATGGACTCCGAGTTCGATTCCATTTGGCATGCTCTTGCTTGGGAGAACTTTGTTCCGGTGTGGGAGATCGGTTATAGGCCTCTCACTATCCAGTTTCTCTGTACTCTTCGGGAGGATGAGACCGGTATTACGTTTTGTTTCCATGGAAGGTCGTATCGAGTCTCATGGCCAGATCTTAGTCGCACCCTTGGTTTTCATCGTCGTTGTGTTATTTCTCTCGATCTGGCTTGCAAGGATTTTATTCGAGATAGTTTGTGGGAAGAACTTTCTGGTCGGCCTGTCCGTGGCAAGTTAGCACCTCGGTGCAACGATATCACACATCCCACTCTCCGACTGTGGCATAAGTGGCTCGCCGTCACTCTCTTTCCAAGGGATGACATTCGACCCGTGCGCATGGACGAGATGAGGATATTATATGCCACGGTCAGACGGATCAGAATCTCCCCAGTGCAAGCTATGATCCGGCAGTGGTTGACAAATTTTAAGATGACGAGTTCTATTGAGTGTACGTCTTTAATCACATGTATCATTTCGAGTCTCGGGATTACACAAGGGGCTGCCATTCCCTACATTGATTCTCCCCGGGCCGTGATAGATGAGGTGTATTTGATTCAAGGACATACTCTTAAGAAGGGCCCGGATGATTCATTGGTTTTCTTTTACCCTGGCCATGCAAACCAGATTCGGTTACCTAACCCGGATTTCCGTTTGTACGGCCAAGGGCCACTGACCGTTCCTCGTGAGGAACCTCATTGTTCTAGTGTTTTTGGAGACAGGGTCACTAGGAGTGCATCGAGGAGGGCAGCGACAGCACAACAACCGCCACAGCATCCGCCGCCACAGCCATCACCACAGCCGACGCCTCAGCCACAGCCTCAGCATATCACACCGCTGTCTGGCGCATGGGCCTCGGTCGGGTACATGTCTGGAGTTACACCCGGATATACCCCCGGTTGGGACCAGCCCATGTGTCAGTAGGGTGCGAGTAGCTCGGCTTGGGCTAGTGCAGGGAGTGGCGATTGGACTAGGCCGTTGGTGCTACCTACGGGGATGACACGTCTTCATCGTCCGGGTTGCGCTCGTCATCTCGTGGGGCCACCCTCACTCAGCAGATGAGCGAGCTCAACATCCTTGTCGGTAGCATGGAGGAGACAATGCACCAGCAGGCTGAGTCCATTTGAGACTGGCAGCATATGACTGGCGAGAGACTTCACACCATGGAGCAGAGATAGCAGCGACAGCTGGAGGAGCAGAGGGCTTACTACGCGTGGATGGGATATCCCCCTCCACAGCAGTGAGCCTGAAGCTAGCTTGGGGGAGGACCCCCATTCTGAGGTAACTTGTATCTTCTATTGTTTTCAGAACTCCATATGCTAAAAACACATAAAAATTTGAAAAGTTAAAAAGACCAAAAAAATATTTATTTGCTTTCTTAAATTAGTTTGTTTTCATATGCGCGGTAAGAGTGTTCTTATTCTCCATGGTTGAAATGATGAATAGTTGCTCTGTTTATTCCTCTTGTATGCCTTGTTTACAGCTTAGTACCCTATTTAAGTTTTGAGTTTGTTGGCTAGTATGATCAAACCTGAGCTTGAAATTTGTGGGTAGCAAAAGCATGATCTTTACCTAAGTTGTTGTGAGGTATGATATTGTGTAATAGAGTTGCTATGAGCTAGTACTCAGTGATGTTTGATATCCGGAGTATTCTTTTGAAAAATGTTGAAATGATAAGTTCCTCAATGATTTCGAAAAAAAGAAAGGTAGAATAAAGAGATATAGCCCAAGTCTCAAAAATTTCGAAAAGGAGGTGAGTAAAATCATGCAAAAAGGAGTTCATCATCCATCCACCATACACACACATTTGCACATCTTGATCAGGTTGTATGACTTGTTCTCCCAAGGATCTGGTTTTCGACTCGACAATACATGAGAAACAAGTATGCCACATGTTTTCCCTACCTACAGCTCCACATATCAGCTTATTAGAAGTAGGTGGTGAAAGAAGGCAAAACAGTGCCTTGGTGAGGAATCATACACATTGAGCGATCCGAGAGTATCATTTGAGGAACTTTGATTTCTTTTTGAAAAACCTGCAAAACCTCTGGATTGATAACTGATCAAGGTACATGTGATTGGTAATCTTTATACAACCATTCTATCTTTCAACCGCCCAAGGCAGGTGAAGCTACACGCCCCATATCAATCGAGTCTAAGGTAAGATCAATGCCAACTTCTTCAATCCTTGATAGAGTACCTAGTTGTATCTTGTTATACATTAGGAATACAACATCGTAGCAACTACTGATCAACCAGCCTAAGTCCTTAATCTCTTACTCGGGACGAGCAAGAGGCTAGCTTGGGGGAGTTGTTGACGGCTGTTAAGTGCCTACTTTAGCCGTCAATACACTCATGAATAAAGGAGCATAAGGCATTTATTACACGTATTTAGTTAAGAATAATGTAGTTCCACTTGTCCTTGGAGATTATTTGATTGCAGGAAAATAAGCAAGAAAAGAGTGGCAAACTCACCTTTTATGATCCATGCCACATCACCTCATCCTAGGAGGACTGCCAACAAGGATGCCATGCATGCAAAGCTGCCAACAATGGTGCCATGCATGCATGCCATGAAGCAATCCAAGTGAAGCACACTCCGACGAATCAGAGCGTGACACATGGACATCACATGGATTCATGGGCCCACCACCGCATTAAAAGGGAGTGGACACCGGGGACCGACCTAAGGACCCACAGGACAGTCACCTGGAGAAAGCACAGGCCAGGGGGGCCCACCAGGGGGTCGGCCGGCCCCACAGGTCGGCCGAACCGACCTTGGCTCGGCTCATCCTGGCCCTCCACGTGGTGCTTCCCTATTGGTCCTAGAGGCCATTCCCGGGGTGTTTGCATCCTCTCCTAGATGGTGCTCTGGCCTATAAATAGAAGGGGAGGGGCTCATTCTTAGACATCTACACTTGCAACACCTCTCTCACTTTTAGTTTCAAGGCTAGGAGGTAGGCTAGAGTAGTTCTACTTCAAGTTCCAAGTCTACTTTGGGATCTAGGTATGAGTTCTCTTGTATCTTATTTCATTTGTATGACTTTGAACTACTTCAGTTATTCAGCTATTTCATATATAGTCGTGTTAGTATACATGGGTGATTTGTTCATGTGTTCTTCACCTATTCATCATTTAGAGGCTCCTGTTCTTGATGAACAAGGCCTTTCGATCCACTTGACGGGTGACTTTCACATATTTCCGGTGTTTGTTCATAAGTTAGAGGCTCGTGTTCTTCGCGAACATGACCGTTTGATCCAGTTGAACAGACATAGGAAAACACGAATACGTTTGTGTACCTAACCTGGTTTGATCTAGTTAGAGGACATGACTGTGTTGTATGAAGTCTATGCTTAAGCTACGGTACTCGGTGTAAGTGGCAGGTTTATCTGGTGGCTTGACCTGGGTCACAATAGCCCGGGCCGGTCAAGTTCGGCTAACAACGTAAGCATGGTGCTTGGGTTGCATAGCTACCTTACTTATGAGTTTATCCCACGGTTTGTCATGGGGTAGGCCGCGGTAGTGACAGCCGTTGGTCCCTCTAAAATCCCCCACGTTCGGATAAGCTGTAGGAGTCTAAAGTCTAACAACCAGAGTTGTGCGGAAGCAACACGGGAGGTTAGCTCCCCGTGGTACCTGGGTGCTTAAGTCAATGTTCTTCAACGCTAATGTATCTAACTCGTTCTTACCAGCTTTATGTGTATAGTACATAAGAACCTAGAGCTAACTCGTATGTTGCCTCCTATGCCTAGGACCCCTTAGAGAGAGAGTGAGTGTGTGTGTGATCACACTACCCCATTATCATTTCTTACCCCTGCACTTGAGTGTCTGATTTATTTCCGTCCATGATCTATACTCATTGCAATAGTATTGAGCTTGTTAATCCACCAAAGCCTTCCTTGGATTCGATACCCTTTGGAATACTCCTTTGGGGAAATGCTACAATGGTACTTCCGTGCGCTTGCGGACTCCTGTAACGTTAAGAATTACCAACCAGCATTTCTGGCGCTGTTACCAGGATGGGTTCCAAACCCGTTCGTTGGTAGTTGCGTTAAGAAATGTCAACACCCGGCTTCCTCCCTGTCGCTTCTCGTGTCTTCTAGAACTTTTGCCGAGTTGCATGTGGGTCCTTGACGCCATTTTCCTTGCGGTTTAGATGAGGGTGCTTTGCGTATGAACTCCCGCATCTTCCGTCTAGGTCCTCGACACTTCTCGGCTTCACGCTTCAGTCCTTGGTTCATTTGTAGTCATGTTCATCTTGTATCTTGACTTGCCCCGGGGTCCATGATCATCTTGTAAAACCCTTGATGAACCTTACCCGGGAGTCCTCATTTAGGCTCTTGATTCCTGTGTAAACAATAAACTCCAAAAACCATGCACGAGTGCAAACTTGACATATAATGAGGGTTAGGATCATTAGTGTGAATATCAAATTAATGCCAACATAGAAGGTAAACAAGTGGCTAGGTTGACGAAAATCGACCGCCAACATCCCCCCATGCTTAAACCTTGCTCGTCCTCGAGTAAGCCTTCAATGGATATCAGGGTTGCCCTTCAATGCTCATACCCTGCACTTGATCATACATGAGAAAACATAATGCTCTCTAAATTTATATTTGTTTGAAGTTCCATAATGTGACTAGCCTTCATCCCTACGGAGGGTGGATATCAATTAAGCTCTTCCCACAAGAAGTTAATCATGCTCCCAAATTTCAAATGAATTTCAGAAACTTTGAACGAAGCGCAAGATGAAGAAAAAGAGCTAAACCAAGTTTAAAAATTTAAACCTCCTTGCATCGTGCTGATGAACTCTCACCTCATCAAGTCTCTCAAGCTTATTTGTTCTACTCCTTTCCCCTCTCAATACATGTATATAATTGGAAGGCTTTATATGGAGCTTTGGGAAAGTTTAGTCCTACCAAGATATTATAAACGAGATATTATCAAAACAAGACAAGCTTCACATGGTCTTACCGAGACTTGTCAAAAAGGTCATTGGAAAAATAATGTTCTCAAGGAGGGGTGGACATGTGCAAATGGCAAAGAGTGATCTCGAGGCACAAACAAAGTCCTCGTTATCGGATTGCACATGGTTGGAAGGATGAGTATGGGTCTTGATCTTGAATCCTCATGACTTGAAATTTCTAATGCATCTAGAGAGCTGGGGAGCTTTATTTATTTATTTATTTATTCTTTCTTTTTCTCTCTTCTTCTTTTTTTCTATATACACATACTTTTTCCTCCTCTTTTTTCTTTCTTTTGTACTTCTTTTTCATCATTTTTTATATACTCCCCTTGAACTCTTAGATTACATTGTACCTACCTCCTTGGCAACTCCCCCCCATGCTTAGACGATTGCACGTCCTCGGGCAAAGAGGTGGCAAAATTTTTGTGCCAAGGTAGGTACTAAAAGTCCTTCATTTTCCTGGAGGGAAACACTTAAAATCTTCTAGGGATCCTTCACACAACTTTTATGTCGTCTTAGAGGTCTCCCAAAATTATACTCCAATCTTCAGCATCTCCATTCTTGTGATCTTCCTCCAAATATTCATCCATACTCAAAAATTGGGTTGTAGTCAAGGAGGTAAACACAAAAAAAGATGTTTTGGGTTTGTGGGTGGATATCCGGCGAGGTTTGCAAAATTCCCAATGTGGAAACTTACAATGCACGGATAGAAGAGTCTAACATAAAGATATATACACAAAACGGAATGACCAGATTCTTAGTCTCGGGCCAGAGAAATCAAGCCTTGAATCAATGCACCCAAAAATAAATCTTGTACACTAAGGCTTTTGCACTCAACAAATATAAGGCTTTGGATAGGTAGAGCAACATGCAAGAGGTATTAATGACAAGGTTAGCATTACTTTTAATAACAAAAATAAAGCATCTTTAACCCATCCAAAATTGAGAGCATGAGAAAAACTATGGGTCTCATCCTTATCATAACCTCCGCAAAGGATTAAGCTAGCATTTAAATTAATTTCAGATTTGTATTAAAGAGAGCACTAGCTTAATCATGTATAAAACAAGTACAAAGTTTGAGTAAAGCGGCAACGGTCATCACATATCAACTTGGCACAATTTTCCATCCATATTAAAGATGATAAACCGATGGTGAAACTTATTCATGGTGATGGAAAACAAAAACTAAAACTACCACACACATGCTGAAAATAAAACTGAAAAATGCTACGCACGTACAAATTTGCACACAAAATGAAAAGTAAAGGGAAGGAGAAGGAAAAATCAAACTAAACTTGAAAGCATTATTTCTTCCTCCCTCCTTCACTCTTCCTCCAATGGTTGATTCTCCGTCTTATTGATGAGAGCAGGCTTTGAGTGCCTCGGAGTATATGGTGGTGTCGAGGTCGAACGGGTGGCTCCTCCGTGTGCCCTTGCAGTTCGGTGTACCGCATAGAAGATCTTCGTGTACTCTTCATGCCTTCAAGGAGCGGCGTGTCACTCCTTGGTTGTCCCACGTCCTCCTCCATGCTTCGCGGGAATTTGGAAAGAAAGTGCTTCCGCGAAGAGCTTGTCGTTGATACCCTTGACGATGATCATGTTCTCCTTCCGAGGACGGCGTTCATGGCTTTTATTATCATACCTTGCTGCACAAACTCACAGACAACCTCCCCAAGGGTTTCTCACCGGTGGAAATACACACAAAGAGAATATATCGACTAACAAGAATTGTGATGATTATCCAGAAATTTTTATAGAAGGAAGGGAGACATGAATTTTTAAGGGTGGTTTCTGGAACTTCTGGGTTATGAACTCAAGAACACGCACTAGCAAATAGATGAACTACTTACCAGACGAAGGGGAGCCTCGGGGGCTGACTAGAAGGGGGAGGCCGGCCAGCCTAGGCAGATCGGCCTAGGGGCCTCCTCCTCTTCCTTGCTCCAGTTTTCTCCGAGCTGCTTCTCACTTCCTTGTTGTCGTGTGTCCTCGTGCTCCACAAGAATCCATTACCCAAACGCTCTCGGCCACTCCTTTATTTTGAATGATGGGATCAATGCCTTCCTCCTTTACCTTGTGTCACCCCTTGTCTTACGTGCTTTATGTGCTTTCACTTATTTCCTGCAAAACAAAGTTATTGCTGCCCCCCATGCTTGTCTTTTACATGCGCTCAAGATGCTTTGATGATAAGACCTTCCCGTGATGCATCATGGAGCACAAAGCAAGCTAATCTTCTCTTCAATCATGTTTTGATGCTAATCACTCCTCTAAATCAAAAATTAACTCGGAGCTAGCAATGAATCCAAATGTTATTCTTAGAGGAGTTCTTAGGCATCAAAAACATTTGTAAGTCGAAGATTTTCCGACTACCTTAATTTTGGTTGCGCCGGGATTGTTTGCTTTCATTGCTTGATAGCAAGGTCCTCCGGCTTGATCGTGGGGGTATGGGTTTAGGTTCTAGTTTCGGCTAAACATGATAGAGAGATTTTGAACAAAAATAAAACAATGGGGCTTAGAAAAATTCTAAATCTAGAGAAACCGATGGATGTCAAGTTGAATGAAACCAAAATTCGAGTTTTCTAGGTTCATGCGAGTCCTACCATACGTCAAAGATTAAAAATCATTAAGGAACAACGCGAGGCTTCTACTCGTGTGTTTTTAACATGTAAAACAAGCCAACCTTATCATCATGGAGGGGATGAAAGGCTTGGTTAGGGTCTGAATTTTTGGTTCTAGTTTCTCAAGAAGAGGCAAATAAATTATGGGATGGCTCATGTCATTGGTTTAAGATCAAAAAATCCAAATAAAATGACTGAGCGAATAAAAGGTTCTCCAAAACTTGTTCAACCACTTAAGAGTTAATAAAATGTCTTGCGTAGCAAATTCTAAGACTCACTTACTTGAAATTCGAAAATCTTCCGGGTTGCCCTCCCAGCAGCCTTTATTCTTGATCGGGTTGTCCTCCCGGTACCTTTTTCTTGACTCGACGAACGGGTTGCCTCCCGCCTAGCGCTTCATTTATAGTCTATAGCTAGACTTCTTCTCTTCTTCACTTCCGATCAACGCTCTTTGTGGGTGTTGCAATCTTGGGTACCCACTTCTGCACTATCTTTGGCTTGGGTGTAGGCTTTTTCTTCGGCTTAGTCATTTTTCTATCTTCACAAGCTAGCTTTCTCTTTTGGTCTTGACAGATGCAACATCTCCCTCGAAACACGGTTGAAATTTGAATGCACTTTCGCCGTTGATGTCAATCTTGATCTCCTTCTTGCCAACGTCGATTGTCACTCCGATGGTATTAAGGAACAACCTCCCAAAGAGCGGCGGCTTCACCCTTTTCCACATCTTGAGCATGAAATCCACTAGGATGAAGTGATCTTCAACTTTTAAGGGTACATCCTCGGTGATTCCCATGGGATAGCGAATAGAGTTGTCTCCCAACTCTAGACTCATGACCGTGGGCTCTAGCTTCGGTAAGCATAGCCTCTTGACGTCTCTTGGCATGGCTCCCATATTTTCTCCAAGGTCGCACAACATCGTCTTGAACTTGGATGAGCCAATGGAACATGAGATGATCAAACATCCAGGATCTCTTTGTTTCTTGGGTCCTTGATATGTGATAATGGCACCGTATTCCTTGGACATCTTGATATGATCTTCCCCGAGTGTCACCATCTCATACTTGTCGGTAGGTATGTTATTGAGGTAGCATGGCTTCGATGAAGGCATCTCCGCTCTTCCTCTATTACTCATTAGGCACCCGACAAGTTGTTTCAATTGCGCTTCTAGCATCTTCATTGTGTAGAACTTTCGACCTCCATCACTCTCCCGTCTATATCCTCCAATATTTTGTTAATGAACTTGAACTTGGTGATGGTGTCCTTGTTGATCCTTGCTTGCTTGTCCATGAAGTCCTTCAATTGTACATGAAGAGGAACCGAATTTTGAATGGGTGAGCTTGCATTAAATTGAGGTTTACCTTGCCCGTAGCGGAAGTTTGGCAATTCTTCTTTCTTTGTGTGGTTGAGCACCTTTGCTTCCTCCGGACAACCTCCTTGGACATGGTTGTGCTTCCCACACCTCTCACATATGGATCTCGCTTCGGCGGCATCCATAGCTTTTATCTTTTCTATCTCTATCTACTCCACTCTGTTCATAAGTGAACCGACTTGCATACAAGGAAATCAGCTCGCCTGTATTAGTCGAAGCGCTCCAAAGCTTCCTCAATTGTCTCCGTGGGAGATTGAACAAATATTTCGACCTTGTCGCGCAAACTCTGAATCTTGACCGGCGAATGAAATCTCTTTATGAAGGCCCTCATCAATGCGTCCCAATTTAATTTCCTTACCGATAGAGAGTGGAACCAATTCAAAGCTTCTTGAAGTAGTGAGAACCCAAAGAGCCTTGCCCTCAATTGATTTTGAGTCAACCCTTCCACATTGAAAGTTTGACATAGTTGAACGAATGCTTGGACATGACGGTTTGGATCCTCTTTACCGGTGAAAGGTGATTCTTGTACTTTGAGGATAGTTGAGACCTTGATCTTGAACAGCCTTTTGACATCTTCAAAATTTGGTAGATCATCGATGTATGGGGTGCATAGCTCCCCGATCGTGCGCTCCGGCTGTGATTCTTCCATGGGTGGCAGTTGAGATTGATCTCCTTTTGATCTTGGAGGTGATGTTTCCTTTGGAGATTCCGACGATCCTTCGGCCTCGGCTTTTGGATCTACAAATTCCTTAGCTTGTGTTGCACGTCTCCTTTGCCTATAAAGTTTTTCTTGATCATCCACAAAAGAAAACTAGGGTTTCTTGGAGAGGTAGCTGTCCATCTCCGGTTAGGGTTAGTTATAAACAAAAATCAAAAAGAAGAACTAGGGTTAGTGAAAAACTAGATTAGATTGATTTCTGAGGATGATCAAAGTTAGTAGATGCAAAAGAAAAACCAAAAGAAAAACTAAAAATTACTTACAAACACGATACTAGATCGGATCTTGATTGCTTGTTCCCCGGCAACAGCACCAGAAAAAGGGGCTTGTTGACGTTTGATTATCGTTGCAAAGTTCGTTTGGACTTGCAAGCGGACAAATCCTCCGTCGTAGTCATGGGACCCTTCTTCCCTTGAGTGGTGATCCCAAGGTATCGAATCCGTGGAACAATGTGCAATGCAAGATCGATCCAATAAAGTGAAAAAGCACTTTGTTTAAGGGAGGTTTCAAACACATCGAATCTACTAAAACATGAGAGGTAGCGAGAGAAAGCGAGAGGTAACCGATCTAGAGAGTCTAGATCGTGCCTTTGTCGTAGTTCCAAGTGAAAGATGAAGATAGCAATAAGAATCACATAAAAAGCATATGGCTTCCGGTCCAATCCTCGAAGGCACCTACCGTACACGTGATCGACATCCTGTCACGATGCCCCGCTTCTTGTGTAGGTGAACCTAAGAGCACGCTCATGAAGAACGTGTTGAAAACACTTGGTAGGTCGGGTATGCACCTCTAGCCACCGCGGCTACAAGAGCACCCTAGGAGATCTATCTTAAGTATAGATCGAGGAATAAGCAAAACCAAGAGAAGACAAAACCGAAAGGAAAGCACTCGATTGCTAGTTATCGGATCCATTGAAACTCCATCATAAGTTTATACATGAATAAGATCCAACCGGGATCCTACCTTGATCTTGATTCAAGCCTCCGGAACTCCGACGGGGTCTTCCATGCAAGGTTCCCAAGCCGGCTAGGTGAACCCTAGACGACTATCACGGCCCTCCTCTCCGAGATGGTGTCCCTCAAGCTCCTCTGCTCCTCAGCGGCGGATGACTAATGACTTTATAGTTGCAACTTCGCACGGGGGCTATAAATAGCCCGAGTGTGGTCTAGGTCAAAGGGGGCGCCGAACCGGGCCCGGAATGGGCTCAGCCGACCGGCCTGGGCCCAATTCGGCCCAGTTCAGCCCCGGCTTCCTCCCCGTCGCTTCTCGTGTCTTCTAGAACTTTGCCGAGTTGCATGTGGGTCCTTGACGCCATTTTCCTTGCGGTTTAGATGAGAGTGCTTTGCGTATGAACTCCCGCATCTTCTGTCTAGGTCCTCGACACTTCTTGGCTTCACGCTTCAGTCCTTGGTTCATTTGGATTCACGTTCATCTTGTATCTTGATTTGCCCCGGGGTCCATGATCATCTTGTAAAACCCTTGATGAACCTTACCCGGAAGTCCTCATTTAGGTTCTTGATTCCTGCGTAAACAATAAACTCCAAAAACCATGCATGAGTGTGAACTTGACATATAATGAGGGTTAGGATCATTAGTGTGAATATCAAATTAATGCTAACATAGAAGGTAAACAAGTGGCTAGGTTGACGGAAATCGACCGCCAACATGCTATCTTTAGGAATCGTCTCTATCCTTGCCTCTTATCTAGGTGTGTCCTTGGACCGACTTGTACGGAGTTAGTGCACACAAGTTCCCTTGGATTCGATACCCTGGAATACTCTGAGGTGAAAGCTACAACGGTATCCGTGCGCTTGCGGATTTGTTCGTGTGACGCTAAAATACCCAACAAGCTTTCTGGTGCTGTTGCCGGGGAACAGTTGCTGTATCTATCTTCGTACCCAGTGGTCCTCGTATCTTTTCATTTTTCTTTATTTCTACCTTCACCCCCATTATCATGGAGTAGCCCACCATTTTAAGCTTCTCCACTCCGAGAGGAAAATTCTTAGAGCCACCTTCTTTTGAGCACCCAATTCTCACACCTGGCTATGAAATCCCTTCCGGCTACATCACTACGGTTCAGAAACTTTCCTTCTCTGGGTTAAGTAGTGATAACCCAGACCACCATCTGTGGGAGTTTGAGCAACTGTGTTCATGCATTGCCATTGTAGGCATGTCACACGATACCCTTAAGTGGAAGTTGTTTCCCTTCTCTCTTGCAAAAGGGGCTAAACAATGGTACACGAAAACCGTGGGTAGCATGAACGGGAGTTGGGATGACCTTATAGACAAATTCTATCTTAAGTTCTTCTCCATGACCCAGATATATGCTCTATGAAGGGCTATCGTATCCTTCCAACAGAATGAGAAGGAATCTTTAGGTGCGGCCTGGGCTAGATTTTCACTTTTGGTGAAACTAGGCCCTGCCCTATCGATACCCGATGTTGTGCTACTTCAGCACTTTTACATAGGTCTCGATTAGGACTCCACCCAATATCTCGACATCACCTCTGGGGGATCCTTTTTTGAAAGGACTTCAGATGAAGCTATAGAAATCTTAGAGAGAATTTCTGAAAATGCCTCATTCATAGATGAGTCTGAACCTCCAGAAAGAGTTCGTGTCGAGCCATGAGAGTCTCTCAACAGTCGAACCAGAACCAATGATTTCCACATCCCAAGATTTGTCTGTTGAGCTCTCTCTTGAACCAAGAACACTGGAGAAAGAAGAAATTCAACCTTCGAAGTTCGCATTCCGATTCGAGGATGACCCTTCTAGGAATTACAAAAACACCTCGAATCTCTCTAATGCCCAATTAGGGAAGGAAGTATTTTCTGTCCATATCTTTCAATCTAGAAATCTTTTGACAGAACCTTCCCCTAGGCCTACGGTACCTCCTTTGCCTCCCGATCCTCCAAATGAAACATCTATCATGGAGGACATGGAAAAGAAGTGTTCGACTGGAGTGGGACACTTTTCCGAAGCACTTTGGATTTGTTCACCCTCTACGATTGTTTCTTGTTCCATAAAAGGGATTATCGTAGAAGCCCATCTTAACCCCACTATGGAGGTTAATGTCATGCCATGGCACCTAGCGTACACTCTTTTGGGCAACATTACGCTGAGACCATCCGACAAGCTCCTCAAGAGTTGTCCCTCGAGACACATTCTTGAGTGTCGAGGGGTTGCATGTGCCGTGCCGCTCGCCATAGACAAGATTGAGGTCACTCTAGACTTCCATATCTTTGATATCCTCGATCTTGATCTCCTCCTAGGCTTCCCTGTAGAAAAACTTCTCAATGCATCTCGAGGGAGCCTAGATGAAAAGCTTAGGGAAGCCGCTTCTGCCACCACTCCCTTGTATTCAGAAAGGTCTATGGCAAAGCCTCTTCCCAAGCAAGACTCGCTCAAGGAGACGATGCATGTATCTTCGTTCGCATCGTCCGAGCCCGTTCTCGTTGAGGGTGTAGAATTCTCTACTCCTCGGGATTACGACTCAGAAGACCCTCTTCACCTTTGTGAAGACGAATGATCATCATCACCCTCGACCAAGTTTGAGCCTCTTCCCACTGGCCCGCATTATGTTGTTCTTAACCTTGATCAAGAATCAACATCGAGCTTCCGCGATGCATCTCTTGAGATGGAGAATTCATGGGCCATGGAATTCTATGAGGCACCGACTCTGAGGTCCGAAGGAAAGGATTCCATTGACAAGCATGGTAGCTTGACTCTTGATATACCTCAGGAACCATGCTTGCATCATCCTTCTCCAGAGTCAGCTATGCTCAGTGCACGGAGCACGCACGAGGACTACAACCACCTTATGGTCCTCTTTTGCTTGATGTTTAGAAGGATGGTTGTAGATGCATATGTTTACCATAAGCATTGTAGATTTCATGTATGCACTGTGGCACTAACCTTGCAGCTGAAGCTTCACTAACACATCAATAATTGGTGGTGATACGGGAATGACATCACCAATGATAGCTGCAAGAAGAAGTTCCCAGGGTCGAGCTTATGACCGTAAACAAAGCACTACCAGGAGATAGCCTGGATTAGCATAGGTTTGTTTTGTTTCCCTTTTCAAATAAAAAGCAAGAGCATGTTTTTAGGATAAGATTGTCCCTCGGGTATTTTTGGTCGCTAACCTTTCAAGTGGAGATTGAGAAGAACGGTGGACAGTTGATGCCTAAGAATATGTGAGCTACATCAACTACAACACTTTGGTAAGTTTTTTGGTGAGAGAACATTTACTAAAGGAAGCTTGATCTCCGCACACTTGAGTTTTGTTGCCTAGCAATGCAAACTTCAAGTGTGGGGGAGGTATGTGAGTATCCTGAGTATAGTTCCCCTCACACAAAATCTTATCCTGGTTTGGAGATGATGTTAGGTCTTGCAACTTGCCCAATTAGGTACGTCCTGCTTTTGACTTTAAACAAAGCCCTTCCGGGAGGTTGCTCGATGTTCACCATCTTATGCTCATGTTTATATCCCTTTGAAAATAGCTTGATCATGCTTTCATGTTTCCTTTATCTATGTTTGTAATGTTATGGTTTGAGTGCATGTTTAGCTACGTGCATTCATAGGTTGTTTTAAATTAAGCATGGTGCTTAGGTTAAAACTGTCTTCTTCAATCAAATAAGACATGGTGTTGAGTTTGATTGATGAACCTTATAGTTAAAGCGTTCGTGGATATTGGTTGTATGTGCGGACTAACCCTGGTAGGAGTTTTCAAATCCAAATGGGGTAAGTCATCAAGCTTGATTCAAATGGGAAGGTAAGCCAAGGCATGCCAGCCTCGTTCGAGTTAGGTCTCATGGTGAATTTATAAAAAAACAAAAAAAATTGATTTTGAATAAATGCTCTGGTTCTCGAACCAGCAGAGTCCCTCTTTTGTTTATCTTTTGTTTGAAGACAGCACCAAGTACAAGAACAAGTGTGGGAGAGATCTCCCAAGCTTATCATCTGTCACACCTGTTTTTCCAAAGAAAAACCAAGTGCAAATCTATATGCATGCCAGGATCAAGTTTCATGCATATAGTTGACATAAGTGAATAACAGAAATAATATCACGTAAGAAAAACAAAGATTATCAGAGATTTGCACTTTATCCTGGAAACGAAGGCACCAAACTTCACAGGCAGACGACGGGGGGCTGCATACGCCTAGCAACAACACCATCTTCAACGGCTTCATACATCTTCTCCTTCTGAGTAGCAGTTTAGCAAGGTTGAGTACACTTATGGTTGGTACTCAGCAAGGCCACAAGAAATAACTAGAAAAAAATTTAAAGTCCATCTTTAAGTATATTAATCATGTGAGGGTCCAGGCCACTCTTGACTGTGTGCACGGCTAATCGATTAGTTTTAAACTCTGGAGAGGTTGTACACTTTCACCACAAGTCGCGTAAAAGTTCAGAAGAACTTTGGACCCAACCATGCTGTGCAAAAGTAGGCACAATACCACACTACCTAGGTGTGATTGCGTAGGGACGCTACGAGGCCTTTACAAAGATTCCCTAATGTGAAGCAACCCGCGAAGGTTCCGAGTCGTTGCAGAGTATAAAGTCCCCTAGTAGGTACCATGTCTTAGCCAAGCCCAACTCCCTACTAGAGCGAGTCTATACCCCACTGGCGCTCCCCCTTGCCCTTATCAGGTAAGGCCACCCAAACATCAAGGTTTCTAATTACTTAGCCAAGACAGAACCATATGTCTTGTGGTTGCACTGTTTTCATGGGTGGTCGCTCCATGTTCCGATTAAAGCATAATATTCTTATAAATAAAGCATAGGTAGAAGGATGGTTAGGGACACTTGCCTTTCTCCAACGAAAAGCTACTCTTACTGCTCTTCAACTCTTGCTTTCTTGGAACTCTTTATCTTCAAAGCAAACGAACAACGATCTTCTACTCGAAACAATCATCGAAAACAAACATACAAGGGAAACAAACAAGTACAACTAAGAACAATGCACCAATCAAAAGAAAAGCATTAAAAGAGCGTGCTAAAGGATAGGCTCAAGTCTATGGTTACGCAACGTTGAGACCGTATCTAAGGTTGAAAAGACAAAAGCTATCGAGGGATTATTATCAAACAACAAGAGACTATGAGCTTGGTTTATTTTAATTAATTAGCAAAAGATATGTAAAGGATATTTCATAAAGAAAATTCCCTATGTTAGATTAATGCAACATTATATTTTTATTTGCAAAAGACCGAAGTAAAGAACCTAGTCAAATTTTATTTATAAAGATTCATATATAAGTTATACCAATTAAACATTTAATTTGAAAAAGATAAACTATATGAATCACCTAAACGTAAGTTTATGATTCGAGTAAACTATTAAGTTATAATTAAAAATTCATTTATGTCGATATTTAAATAATTAACATTTATTTATAAAAGCCGGTGTAAAAGCCTATCAACTTTTAATTAGAAAAGTTAATTAAATATATTAATTAGTTTAACATTTGGTTTATGAAAAACCGGGTAAAAGATCTAATTAGATTTTATTTACAAAAGCACATGAAATAATCATTAATCAAATTAACATTGATTATGAAAAACGGTGTACAACACTATATAACTTTTATTTAGAAAAGGGCATTTTTAATAAGCATTAATCAAAATTAATATTAAATTTATTTTCTGAGAACAAACATGATCAAGAGTCACCACTAACGTGTACTTCACATTATTATGAACCTAGCGCAATTTGAATCGATGAAAACGGATCTAAAACGAAGATTTTATGAGCAAAACAAGATAGGAGGCCCTAGATGTGATTATCTAAAGATTCAGGGGTTACAAGACAAGAGCTGCTAGACACATATAATAGTGCTCGCAAAAAGGACAAAGCTCAGGGTCGGATCTGAAAAAGAGCCTCGGTTTGGATCTATGTGTGAGGATCTAAAAGTTATAGGGGCTCTGTAGAAAACTTGCAAGACATAAGAATTGATTTAAGGATAAGAGGATCTACCAGGGACCTATTCGCAAAACGGCCAGGACCTTGTTCCTCCTAAGAACAGGGCGCACGGCGGCGGACAGAGGAAACTCCGGCCGGCGGGGTTTAGGGTGCTCCGGTGACCTAGGGCTTGGGGTGAGGTGCGCAGGGGACAGAGGAGGTGGAGAGGAGTCTGATTGGGTGCTCACCGCGGGCGGAGGAGGACGGGAACGACCGGATTTCGAAGAGGGACGGTTAGCGGCGGAGGAGCATGGACGCCGGTTCGACCTCCACGGACGGCGGTGCTCCGGCGACGAGGTGGTGACGGAGACCGGCTGTGGATGTGCGGGTTGATCTTGGGGATCTCCTGATGGCCTTGGCTTCGTCTGGCAGCGTCCACGTGCGGCGGGACGGTGACAACCGGCGGCGCGGCATTCCAGCGACTCGGCTCGGACGGCGCGCGGCGGCGCTTGCGCTGGGGATGGCGGCGCTAGGAGCTGAGGCAGGGTAGAGGTGCGCGGAGCCACGCCCCTTTTATTGGCGCGGAAGCCGAGGTTGCCCGTGGCGTGCACGCCAGGGAAAACGGCGGCGCTAGCTCCGTGTCCACCATGGACACGAGCACGGAGCTCAGCCGGGCTCCGATGGGCTCCGCCGGGCCGGCAGTTGGGTTGGAGCGGGCTGGATACGGGTCGGAGTTGGGCCAAAAGTTTTGCTGGGCGGTGTATAGATGTGAAACGGAAGGGGAAAAAGAAGCTGGGCCGAGGAAAAGAGGGAGGTGCGCCGGACTTCAGCGGACGGACTGCTAGCCAGGGGTTGGGCCGCGAACTGGCCGGCTCCGGTGGGCTGCAACAGCTGGAGGTGATGGGCTGCGCCAGGCAAAGGAGTAGAGGGGGAGGGAGAGGACTTCGGCTGATGGGCTGAAAAGCTGCTGTGGGCCGAAAGAGAAGAAGGTTTAAGGGAAAAGAAATTAATTTATTTTTATTTTCGGAAAAACATTTTCGTGAAAAGAATAATCTAGAAATAGCTAGATAATTCATTAAAGCCACGAAAAATATTTCAAAAATCCCAAAAATTCCAGGAAAATTCCCGGAGGTAGATTGAGACACGTACAACCCAAATAAAATATTTGGAGCTCATGAAAAAGATTTTAGAGCCTTCTAATAAATAGAGTAAGATTAGAGAAAATGAGAATTAATTCTAGAAAAATCCAGAAAATCCTCAGAAAGGTTTGGTCAGCACCTAAGCGTGTTTTTAAAACATTTTGCACTCATGAAACACTAGATGCATCAGCATGAATGCAACACTCACACAATCATTTTATTTAGTTTCCGAAAAACAATCAACGACTTTTTCCTATTCTATATTTCCTGTAAAGAAAATAAATGTTTGGAAAATTTTAAAATTAAGAGAAAATTGTTGTTTAATTATTATTTCTATTCACATCCTGAAATTGAAAATTTTAGGGTGTGACATCATCGACATATACACCTGAGATCTCCCACACGTGTGTTGCAGAACATCGACTACGCTTTCATGACAAGGGACAAGGTAAACTAGCGAGAGTAGGCTGCCCCATGGGTCAGCTGAACCACTGCTGGTCCTCCTTGTTGGCGTTTCGTAGCGTCATCATCCTAAGAACAGATCTGGGACCCGTCCTTAGCGACAACACTAGGAAATGCCTTTAGGCACCTCTCAAAGTCACAACTAATGGCACCGGGTTAGCGTGAACATCGAGACTTGCCAAAGGTTAATCTAAACGATCATGAACGAATCCGCAAGCACACAGATAAACCATTGTAGTATTTCCCCAAGGAAGGAGAGTATTCCAAGGGTATCGAATCCGTGGAAGTCAATGGCGGATATCTTAGACTTATGCTTTTGCTCTGAATGTAAACCAAGAGATAGATATAGGGAACAACACACTCAAAGATAGGGGTAAGATAAAAGATATACGGGGTAGTGTGACACACACACACACACACTCAAATCTACCTCTACTTTAGCACACTACGGCTTAGGGGGAACATACGAGTTACCTCTAGGTTATAATGTACTAAACATACAAAGCTAGAAGATTCAAGAGATGGGCATGAGTATTGCATGAGAGAGATAAGGTTCAGCACCCAGGTACAAATGGGGAGCTAGCCCGCGACGACCAGCACTCTGCGAAACTAGACTTTAGACTCCTACAGTAGGTACCCCAGCGCGGAGGTTGCCCAAGGATCCAACGGGGCTGTCACCACCCGAGGACCGACCTCTATCGTTACGGGGGGTATGCTCATAACTATCGTAGCCAGACAACCCAGGCACCATGCCTACGTTGCTGCTAGACTCCACCCGGCCCGGGCTATTGTGACCTAGGGTGAGAGCCACCAGAAGACTGGTCAACTAGACCGAGTACCGTAGCTTGAACACAGACCTCATGCAACACTCTCATGCCATCTAACAAGATCAACTAAGGCTAGACATACAAACAGATATGAACTCTCTTATGTCTAATCAATAAGATCAAAGGGTCGTGTTCGTGAAGAACACGAGCCTCTAACTTATGAACAAACACATGAGGAAGGAGTTTATCACCCTTCAAGTGGATCAAAAGGTAGTGTTCACGAAGAACACAAGCCTCTAAATGATGAACAGAGGATGAACTCAAGAACATATCAAGAATATGATCTACCATGACATTATATGAAATAGCTGAATAACTGAAGTAGATCAAAGTCATACAAAGAAATAAAGATAAAAGAGAACTCATACCTAGACTTCCAAGAGGACTTGGAACCTAATTAAGAGCTACTCTAGCCTACCACCTAGCCTTGGAAACTAAAAGTGAGAGGAGAATGAGAGAGTGGTGTGTGAGAAATGGGAGCCCCTCCCCTTCTATTTATAGGCGAGGACAAGGCTTGCTCGGACGCCCAAATGGCCACTAAACACCCAGGAGTGAGGCAATGGACCAATGAGCAACCAACACGTGGAGGGCCAGGATGGGGCGCCACTAAGGCGGTTCGGCCGATCCTAGGATCGGCCAGCCTCCTAGGGTGGCCCCACCTGGTGTGCTTCCTCTGGTTGGCTGCCTTGTGGGCCCTCTGATCCATCCTCGGTGCATGGCTTGATTTGGTATCCGAGGTGGGCCCTTTGATCCATGTGAAGTCCATGTGGCGTCCTCTGATTCGTCGGTGAGTGCCTCCCCTGGATCGATGACGTGGATTGCCATGTTTCCCTTGGTGGCAGCCACCTCCTCAGCTGAGTTGGCATGGTTTCTTCATAGAAGTTGAGTTTCCATCTCTTTTAAGGGGTAAATCACCTACATACAAATAATCTCCAAGGACAAGTGGAACTACATTATTCAAACCTAAATGCTTGTGAAATATGCATATGCCTCCATTTATGTGGGAATATTGAGGGTTGGAAATGGTGAATTTCCACCGTCAACACTCCTTGATCCCCATTTCTTCAGGAGCGATGGTATGTGCACCCTTTATCTCACTCTCCTTGATTCATGAGTTTGAATGAGTTTCAATTCTTATCTGCTAAATCAACTCATGGAATTGTGCTCATTTTGCTCTACATGTTTCCTGTGGTTGGCTTGCATATGTTTTATTCCGTGCTTATCATCTTGATGCTTGTGAACAAATATCATTAGAGGACTCATGCTCATCTAAGTAGTTGGCGTTTGTGATATGGTTTGATGATATGATGTTCTCACTGAATGCTTGAGTGCTTGGGAATTTTATTTGAAAAATTTGAAAACCCCTTGCAAAGCTCCTCTTTGATATGCCAAAGTCCTACCAAAGCCATATGATGAGTTATCTTGAAAACCTTAGACTAATATGCTGCTTGTTATTGCATTGAGCTTTGTCAAATTGTTGTGACCCTTGTTAGAATTCTTTTCATGCTTTCCTGATCAAGCTTCATGTGCACTCCATGTTCCCCTTGCTATGCTTCTACACTGGAAGTTAGCGCTGTATCATCTATCCATTCCGCAAAAATAAAGCTCCATCTGTGGTGTGACCTCTCTCTCCAAAAGTATTCTTGAAAAAGTATATGGGCTATGCAAAAAAAAAGAAAGAAGATGAAAAAAACCATGCTCAAAGCATGAGTGAAAAATGCCCAGGGCATGAAAAAAAAGAGAACAAAAAGAGAGGTAGCCCATGTCCAAAAGAAAGAAGAAAAAGGAGAGAGATGGAATCATGCAAAATGGAGTTCCAATAAATTTGATGGTAATAACTAGAACCCATTCCGAGCCTAGTGTCCACCTTACCATCACCACAACATTCATCATATATATAGTAATATCTAGCACCCATTCCGGGCCTAGTATCCACCTTACCATATCCATCACATCCATACATGTGCACACCTTGATCTGATTGTATGACTTGATTTTCTTCTTGGATCCGGTTTTGGACTTTGCAATAGATGTGATGCAAGTATGCTTTATCTTTTATCCTACTGTGTGGGATATACCCCCCGGGTCCCACACGAAGGGGCTTCATAACATGTATACATATACGGAGATGGGCCCACCTGTGTGGAGATACGGCATGGCGTACGGATCAGGATGAGGCGGCGCCCGAGGAGATACCATCCCATGAATGAAGACCGGTTAGTTAGGAAAGATATTACTTGAGCCCGAAGGCCAAATCTTGTAATCGGTTAGCTATAGATTCCCTGAGATCTGTAACCCTGCCCCCTAGGCTATATAAGGGCGGCAGGGACCCCCCTCAGAAACAACTCCATCTGATTCCCATTCGCGGAACCATCAATACAACACACCGAGCACAGGACGTAGGGTATTACGCCTCCCGACGGCCCGAACCTGGATAAACCCCTGTGTCCTTTGTTCACCATCTAGCTCCAGTCTCGGCGATCCCCTCCGCATAATCTACCACCATAGCCTACCCCGTGGTGGACTGCCAGTCCATTGCACCGACAGTTGGCGTGCCAGGTAGGGGTTCACCGCGATAATTGGCGAGCTTGATGGCCGCAGTTAAGATCCCTGCAGTTGCCTCACCTACGCCGTGTTGGGAGCGGGAATCCCTTTCGGGAGCCTCGATCCCGTCTCCACCGTCGACGAGCAGGCGGCCGGCTACGTGACTCCTCCTCAGGGTCACATCACCATCGGGGAGATCCCATGCGTTCTCTCCGACACTGTGATCACCACGGAAAAGCCTTCCGGAGCGGTTTCCACACCGCCCGCGAGGAGAAGACCGGCTGCCAGACCCAATCTGGACAAGCCCAAAGCCTGCCGAGTGCTTTTCAGCACACCGCAGCAAGCTCGGAGGCCACCCCTCCCGGTTCAAGATCTGACGGTTGCAGGGTCATCGAACCCTCCCGCGGATGATCTGGTTGAATCTATCGACCGGGTCATTAGCCACATGGCTGACACCATCGCCATCTGCGAGGCGGCCTTGGGTACCCCGTAGTCCAAGTGCTTTCCCTTCGGGTTGAAGAGCACTGCCACCTCCGTGATCACAGAGGAGGTGAAGTGAGACCTAGCGGTGATCCCTGCACCCGAGCCAGTCGAATACCACTCGGATGAGGACTCGCCGCGCTTCGTGAACGTGGTTCTCTCCCCCATACGAGAGGGAAACCGCGATGCGTCCCTCCTCCCCATACTGGAAGAGGACGAGGACGGTCAACATTGCGATTGGACTACGAATGAATCTGAGGAAGAGCGCCGGTCAGGCCGACCTACCAGGCGGTCTAGCCCTGAATACGTCTCGGATGGGTCCTTTGCATCCCTTGAGGCGGCTTTTGGCCTGGATGAAAGCTCTCCCTCCCGCGGGTCCAACGACACGATCCTGATCAGCTCTTCAAGCTCACCCTCGAACCTGTCCAACAGAAGCTGGTCGCCTGCCTTTGTCTACGCGATAGCACCAGGAGCTCCGCCCGCGGTCTCCGAGGATGAGCACACTCAGGATAACGAGACGGCCGCACAAAAGACCGATCGGATACGAAAGAATGCGGACCGAGCGCGACGGCACCAGGAAGCCCAGCGCTCCAACCAACGCGATGAGGAGGAGGACGAGGATCTTTACGAAGGTTCTGACCACCCGCGCCACAGCAGGCGGCGACGTCGCACCCTCTGATCCAACAGAGTTCAGCCCCGAAGGCTCGAGAATGACTTCACCCTTGAGTACGATGGGCACAAGGTCTACGCAACCCCCAAGGCAAACCTCATTGTGCTAAATGAGGCGGTTGAGAGGTTACCTCTGACTACGCCAGACATTGGGCGCATACGGGCCCTGGTGCAGGCCGCTGCGACCCAGCATAACCGCGTCGATCCCTCCCTACCAGTTGGGCAGGGAGAGATGGAGGGTACCTGCCGCTCGCGCCATAAAAGAGCATGATACGACGAAGGTGGAGACTTGCGCGACAGGCTCCGCAGCCGCGACGCAAGGACCACGATCAACCGCAACCGCGAGGAGCGCCGCCGTCAGGAATCGAGGCGACGCAACGACTATGATAGGGAGCATGGAGCTCCCCGCCGCCAAGAGAGATGCAGCGACTCGCAGAGCAGGTACGAAGACTACTACTCGGATTCCTACGGGGAGTCTGGGGATAGCTACAGCTCCTACGAGCGGCCGGCCGGCGGACGCCATGGAGGTCGAGAGGGTGCCTCATCCTACGATGGCTTCCTCTCCCTCTCAAAAAGGCTACGTCAGGTGACATGGCCCCGAGGTTTCAAGCTGTCCGACGTCGACAAATACGACGGCACGTCGGACCCCACGCAATGGCTCCAGATCTACTCCACCGCGGTCAAGGCTGCGGGAGGAAACGCCGACGTGATGGCAAACTACTTGCCCATAATGCTCATGAAGGGGTGCAGAAACTGGCTTGCGGGGCTCCCAAGGAACTCTATTACATCCTGGGACAACCTCTGCAAGTTCTTCACGAGCCAATACTCCGGCACATGGGAGAGGCTGGGGAATAGGACGATGCTGGACCAGATCTGGTAGTGCAAGAACGAGTCGCTGCGCTCGTACATTCGACGCTTCTCCGAGAAGAAGAACTCTCTTCCTTTCGTCGAGGAGCACGACGCCATCAGCGCCTTCCAGCATGGACTGGCTTACGGCAAGCTGGTGAATAGGTGGGCCCAGGGGCCCCCAAAGACTGTAAACAAGCTCTTCACCATAGCCAACAAGGAGGCTGACGGTGAAGAGGCAGAACGCGAGCAGCTGAAGCACATCAAGTCCCGCTAGGAAGACGATGATTCCCCACGTTCGTGTTAGCCACGTCGCGATCCGGACCGAGAGGGAGAAACCTCCCAGCAGGGTGCACGGCGCAGGAGGCGCAAGCCTGCCGAGGTCGTAGCGGCCGTAGAGCCCGCCCCGAAGCGCATGGACTCCTCTAAGTTCCAGAGGATGTTGGACATGCAATGCCCGTACCACAAGAACCATAAGCACTCAGCTCGCGACTGCTTTGGCCTAAAGAACCACTTCTCTGGCAAGGGCCGCTCGAAGGGTCTCCCCAAGAACGACAAGGGCAAGGGGAAGCGTGCTCCCCCGGCGGATGATGACGAGGAAGATTTCTAGGTCCCCAACCGTATGGTCAACATGATCTATGGCGGCCTGGACCAGATCGAGGGAAAGCGCAAGGCCAAGCTCATGGACAGGTTACTGGTGTATGCAGCCCAACACGGTACGCCCCAGTTCCTGCGGTGGTCAGAAGTCCCGATCACTTTTAGTAGGGAGGACCACCCGGAGGCAGTCGTCAAGCCTGGGAGGTACCCCCTCGTGCTGAAGCCTACGATCCGCAACGTGGGACTTCGCAAGATGCTGGTGGACGGAGCAGTGGCCTCGACATATTATTCGCCAGCACGCTCAAGGAGTTGAACCTCACTCCCTTGGACTTGAGCCCAACTGACAAGCCTTTCTTCGGGATTGTACCCGGAGATCCCTCAGTACCACTCGGTCAGATCTCCCTGCCAGTCACCTTTGGCACGGTCGAGAACTACCGGACAGAGTACGTCCGCTTCATAGTGGCAGACTTCGAGACAGCCTATCATGGCATACTCGGCAGGCCGGCGCTAGCCAAGTTCATGGCGGTGCCCCACTATACCTACATGGTACTGAAGATGCCTACGCCAAACGGGGTCATCACCCTCAGAGGCGACTCCAACACAGCCAGCGCCTGTGAGAAGGAGAACCTCCACATCGCTGCTACCCTGGATCTCTCCAGGCGCAGTGCTGAAGTCCTGGCGGCTGCCAGCAAGCTTGACCTGATAGATCTGGAGATCTCGACCAAGAAGCCGGCGACGGAGGCGATCCAGCGGGAGAAGGAGGCTGTGAAGAAGGTGTCGCTCAACCTCGACGATCCTGCGAAGACGGCGACCATAGGGGCCAACCTAGACCCTAAATAGGAAAGCGTGCTCGTCGAGTTCCTGCGTGCTGACTCCGACATATTCGCCTGGAAACCAGCGGATATGCCAGGAGTGCCCAGAGAGCTCGCCGAGCACTCCTTGAAGCTTGACCCGAGTGCTAAGCCGATCAAGCAAAAGCTTCGTCGGTTCGCGGCTGACCGCAAGGAGGCAATAGGGGTAGAGGTTACGAAGCTGTTAGCTGCCAAGTTCATCAAAGAGGTGTATCACCCAGACTGGCTGGCTAATCCAGTTCTTGTATCCAAAAAGAATAAGCAATGGAGAGTGTGCGTTGATTATTATTGACGGTCAATATTTGCCATTTTCAAGGCCATCAACTCATGCAAATCTAAGCATGAAATGAACATCCACACTAGAATAGGTGCTTAAACTCATACTTTCCACCAGTGTCGATGTCTATTTGAATCCAGGTATTTAGCATAAGAAATGGGAGGAATCCATGCACTTTCACTCCACTCCAATCCAAGGCACTCAAATACTGGCCAATCAGGGGCTGCCACATGGATTCTCCTGGATCCATGATGTCACCAATCCATGTGAAGGACTTTCGACGAATCATACGCTGACACGTCAACATCACATAGATCCATGGGCCCACTTTGCCAACTAAACCGCTAGGAAACGTGCCATGCACGGAGGAGAGGCATCAGGGCCCACAAGGAAGCGAGCCAGAGGAAGCACGGGCCAGGAGGCCACCCGAGGGGACCGACCGACCCTAGGTTCGACCGAACCGACCTAGGGTCGATTCATCCTGGCCCTCCACGTGTTGTCCTCCCATTGGCTCCCTGGTGTAGTCCCGGGCGTTTAGGGGCACTTTGAGCCCCGGAGCAAGCCTCCTCCTTGTCTATAAATAGGAGGGGAGGGGCTCCATTTCTCACACACCACCAAGCTCTCAAGTTCCACTTTCTCTTGTGTAGCTCTCTCTCCCTCTCTCCAATTCTGCCCATGAGAGGTGATTCTCACCTCTATGTGGTAGAATGGTGATGAGGAGAGATATAGATTAGGATTAGTGAGAGGTAGAGGAGGGGTAAGGAGTGAGTTGATGTCGTCGTGGATGCTTGTTCTTCATTTAGATCAAAGTGAGTATTTCAGCATTTCTTATTTAGACTATAGTGGACTTCATGCATGGTTGCTTTGTTCTTGTGTTCTTGGCTCGTTCATAAGTTAGAGGCTTGTGTTCTTCGTGACACAAGGCTTCGATCCTTTAGAGCCAGAACCGTAGTTCATTTACTTGTTTGCATGCTCTGATCCTGTTTAGTTAAGTAAGTTTGTTGTATCTCGTTCAGCTGCATCCATAGCTTCCTTTCTGCTCCCAGTTCAATGATATGATCTGATTCTGATCTTTCCCTTGTTCGTGGGACCGTATTTATACGGTTGCTATAGTATAGTTAGCGGGCTAGCATACGCCGCACCAAAGTATTTATCTGGGGCACAGACGTGGTGTCTGGGCCTTGGGTTTCCTACGGAGACCACGTACGATCGTAGCATAGAGGTAGGCCGCAGTGGTGACAGCCTGTTGGACCTTTGTCAACCCTCTTACGTCGCGTACCGAGTTGGGCTCGCTTGCCAGCACCTCTGAGTGTTGTCGCACAGCGGGGATGACTAAGATCTGACAGGAATACATCTTGAGAGCTAAGTCCCTTAAGGAAGTGCTTCTTGTATCCCGACCTATCCCAGCGAAAGCTGGTGTCCTTGGATAGACCCTCTCTGGTTACTCTCCATCCTAGGAATGAAACCCGGCGGGAATACTCATTCTCCTAGGGAGAAGTGCTACAACGGTGTATCCGTGCGCTTGCGGATTCGTTCGCACTCGTCAGTGTACCCGGGAGTTTCTTACACGTCTCATGCTACAAAGGCACCGAGCGTTGAGGATAAGAAATGCCAATAAGCATTTTTGGCGCTGTTGCCGGGGACGGCTGTTGTTAACCTTCGAGCCCGTCTATCCTCGTATTTCTCTTTTTCCTTTTTTTTCTTCTACCTTCACCCCCGTTACCCTTTTTGAGATATCTCTTTTGTTTTCTTTACTTCTACCTCTACCCCCACTACCCATGGAAGGTTATCCTTGTAAACACCTTCCGCCTTCGAGGAGTGAACCCTCAGAGCCATCTTCGTCAAGAACGACTCTTACATCTGGCTTATGGATTCACCCCTCTCTCATGAAGCTAATTCATGACCTATCCTTCTCGGGGTTAAGTCATGAGAACCCTTTTGATCATGTGAGAGACTACGAGCATCTGATTGAAACTCAGGGTAAAACCGGAGAATCACCGGATGTTCGGAAAAGAGAGTGTTTCCCGCTATCCCTCTCTGGGGAAGCTCGGGATTGGCACCATTGTTTTGGTAGGGACTACCTTACTTGGGAAAGGTTGAGAGCAGCTTTTTGCTCCCGCTTCTTCCCAATACGACGTGTCATCTCGTTAAGGGCAAAGATTCTTTGTTTCAAGCAATGTGGGGAGGAATCACTAGGAATGGCATGGAATCGTTTCGCCTCCGCGGTGGAAGATTGCCCAGTCCTCCGTATTCCCGATTGGTTGTTGCTTCAGCACTTCTGGTTTGGATTGCGGAAGGATGATGCCATGAGGCTTAATGCTCTCTCCAGAGGATCCTTTGTGCACCTAGATGCTGTCAAGGGAAGAGAGATCCTGGATAATCTCCGAGATTTCAGCTCCCCTTGCATCCCGGTCAACGAGGCACCCACCAGAGGAATTGTTGAGCCACCTAGATCCATCGTCAGCCGAGTCCGAGACTTCATATCCACTCTTTCTGAGCTCTGGCTGAAGATGTCATTCCTGAATAGCAGGAGTCTAAGGGAAGGATTTCGTGGCGCGAGATCTACCCTTGGGTTCCCCTCTCGTGCATCTTCTTAGACCTTCTCCCCGAGACTTTGTCTCATGGGAGGACGGAGAGAGTTGTTTGGAGAGAACGACCATTCCCGACCAGGATGACTTGTTCGATCCTTACTACTATTTGCTGAGGAGGGAATGAGAGGCCCATCGTGTTTCTACGTCGAGGTTTGAGCTGAAGTGCTTTGCACTGAAGTTTCGTATAAACCGAGACATCGGTCTCTGCCTTATAATCCATTGGATTCATCCATCAGACCGAAGGAGCACGATCATTTACCGATCGAATGGAGTGCACTCACTTTCCATCTCAAGCACATCGATCGATGCCGATCAATCAGGAGAAGCTTGCACTATGTATCCTATGCCTGATTTGATCGATGCCCAATGGGAGGTGCGCTTTTCAGTTTATCCAAAACCCCCCATTGGAAGCTTAGGCCAGACTTGGGAATGTTTTCGTCACTTTGATGGGAACATCGAACCCTCTGCCTACGGTAAGAGTGAGTAAATCTTGCTCTTCATCCGAACTCTAGTTCCTGATCATACACCGGCCTCTGGAAGTCCACGCTTCATCCTTTTGAGAGCCGAGTGTCCTTCTGAGCTTGAGCTCACTCGGAGATCGGTACCTATTGGTGAAGCACTAGCCTCAGTGCTCGATCTTTTTATCTTCGAGTTCCACGACCTCAGTGTTATAGTCCTCGAGTCCCATGACCACCTCAGGAAAGGCCTCGGCCTCTCTGGGATGATCATGCGTGCTCTCAGCCTCGATATACCTTTTTGGGCTCGAGTTCGTATACGCACTACCCTTGCAGAGCAGAGCTTATCGTCATATCAACATCATCTGCAAGGACACGGTCATATGTTGAGACAGGAGATCACAAGACACCCACACCCTGAGTACTCTGGGGACTCATCTCGTTTCCCCAGGACGAATTATCCTTCGGGTATCTTATGGACCGTGGTCATGCAGGAGAAAAAGTTGCCAAGTAAGAGAAGTAGGCAAAGGTCCACAGGAAGGCAGCACCTTTGTGGCGACCCGAACACTTCGTGACTACCGCCGGAAGTGCCTACACTTCTGACGAACACAGTGTGTCGCCAAGGTGATTTCCCCCAGATTCTCTTTGGATATATCATGGTTCGGCCAAGGTTGGTGTATAGTTGAGGATGAATTTTCAACCTCAACCTTATCTTAGCCTAAAGCCTAAACCAATCATTCCATCTCGGGGAATCCACCTGGGCCATCGATCCTGAGACTTGCTAGAGCCCACACAAGAAGGGGGAGGACCAGAGGGGCCCACAGGGGGCCGGCCGAACGCTGGTTCGACCGAAACCCTAGTGCCGCCTCTCCCCTTCTTCTTTCGTGTGTGCGTCTCATTCTCCTCCAGAACCCTTCTCTCTGCCGCCCAACGATCTTTCACATCGCGAAACCCATCTCCTCCACCTCAACTCCTCAGCTCATCACCGCATCCATGGCCGGAAGGAGTGTTGTCCCTTTCGACGGCTCCACCTCATCCACCGGCCCCAGGGCAGGAGGCAACCCCTCCATTGTTGCCGCCCCCGCTGCGGACCTCGCAATGGTGGCCAGTGTCCTGGTGTTCCTCCGCTCGCCACCATCCCGCCGGGTGGGAGGATTCCAGGCACACCACCCTCACGACGCTCTGCCTCGCCTAGGAAGAGGCACATGAGACGGGCGGCCAGCCCCTACGGCAGGCCGACCACGGCTCAGCTTCGCCTCAGGGGGTTGCCGCTCGCTCCACCTAGCACACTTGGATCATCGCTAGCTGGAGGGCAAACAAGCTCAGCACAGTCCGCTCCTTTACCACAGCCGCCAGTGACCATCGAGCCGGCACTGCCCAAGGAGAAGGCTCCTGCAGCACGCCCAGCTCCAGTTCTGCCAGAAGAGGAGGAAGACGTTGGCCTGGACGACGGGTTGCCACCGCCACCCTACACTAGGAGGTCTAGGGAGAGGACTCGGGCAACCGAGCAGCTCCCTAGGCTCTCCTCAGTGGCCAAGCTGACCCCACTGATGAAGGAATTGGAGGCCAGCAACGAGAAGCTCAGGGCTGCTTACTCAGAGTAGAAGTTGGACCTGGCCGAGCTTAGAGACGACATCTGTGACCTTCGCCGTGGCCTTTGTGCGAAGATGAGGAGGCTGTTCTCGGCCACGGGGCATGCATCCCTCTATGATGCCGAGTAGTGGGGATTAGCCCCATCTTTAGTTCATTAGGCGTTAGTCTAGGTCTAGGTTTGATTTCCCTTTGTTTCCCTTTATTTCATTTATTTCTTTTGCATGTGTGTGTAAGCGCCTAATCATTTTGATTAAAACATTTGGATTTGAATAAAGTGGCTCACCGGTCATGTAACCCGGTTTAGCCACCCGTTGTGTCGTTACTTTGGTCTCTTTGATATAGAGGACATCTAGGTTCGAGATAGTGTGGGGGAAGAGCCACAACTCTCCCAATGCAAGCACGGCGTTATCGTACGTACCCACTGCGAGCACTCCGCGCTAGCCGATCGATCACCTACCGAGAACCTGAACAGGACCCGCACGACTTCACTCCTGCAGAGAGCCTCTCACGGTTCATCTTCCATGCATAGCGCCGGTTTGCATCTTGACAACTCACTCTCTTTCGTTCCTGAGTTTTATAAGCTATATCTGTCTATCTCTAAATTAAAACTCGAATGATGATGCTAATTGTCACCCCGCTCATTTGTACCTGAGTAGACTTACATATGTTTTATTCCCTGTTACCTGCCTGATGCTTGTGAACCATAATCTTCTTAAGGACAAGCATGTTCACCTAGTAATTGATGAGTATGATATGGCTGGATGATATAATCTTTTGCTCTGATGACTAACTCTCTTGGGGAATTTATTTTTGAAAACTCAAAACCTCTTGGAAAGGCTCCTCTTTGATATGCCTCCGTCCCATTAGAGCCATATGATCTCTGTAGGTAAAAACCTTCGATTCATATGCTGCTTGTTATTACTTTGAGCTTTGTCAAATTCTGTGACCCTTGTGAGATTTCGTTTCATTACTTTCATGATCAAGATTTATGTGCACCCCACCTATTTCCCCTTGCTATGCTTCTACACTGGAAGTTGGCATTGTATCATTTATCCATTTCATAAGAATAAAGCTCCATATGTGATGTGACATCTCTCTCCAGAAGTCCTTCAAAAAGAGACATGGGCTATGCAAAAAAAAATATATATATACATGCTCAAGGCATGATGAAAAAAAAGAAGAAGAAAGAATAGCCTATGTCCAAAAATAAAGGAGGAATAGGAGAGAGATGAGATCATGCAAAAAGGAGTTCCGTATCATAGATGGTTATAGCTAGTGTCCATTCCGGGGCTAGTGTCCACCTTACCATCAACCCACATTTTCACCATATATATGTATGGTAATGTCTAGCACCCATTCCGGGCCTAGTATCCACCTTACCATACACACCATAGCCATACCAGTGCACATCTTGATCTGATGGTATGATTTGATTTTCTCTGTGGATCCAGTCTTTGACTTTGCAAAATATGTGATGCAAGTATGCTTTCTCTTTATCCTACCCTGAGCTCCACATATAGCCATCATTAGAAGTAGGATGAAGAAAGGCAAAATACCTTAGTGAGGACATATACACATTGAGAGATTTGAGAGAATCAAATGAGGAAGCCACCAAGAATTTTGTTTATGAAAATCTTGCAAAACCCCCAAGGTGTTTATCATTAGGTGCATAAGTGACTTGATTCACAGCTGTTCTACTTTTCAATCACCCAAGGGAACATGATAGCCACTACACAGAGGTTCACAGGAGCAAGGTATGACTTGGAATATCTCTTATGTCTGTCTTACTTTTCGGTATTTATGACCCGCTTGGCTTTGTTTCCCCTTCACTCGAGACGAGCAAAGGTCAAGTGTGGGGGTGTTGTTGACGGTCAATATTTGCCATTTTCAAGGCCGTCAACTCCTGCAAATCTGAGCATGAAATGAACATCCACACTAGAATAGGTGCTTAAACTCATACTTTCCACCAGTGTCGATGTCTATTTGAATGCAGGTATTTAGCATAAGAAATGGGAGGAATCCATGCACTTTCACTCCACTCCAATCCAAGGCACTCAAATGCTGGCCAATCAAGGGCTGCCACATGGATTCTCCTAGATCCATGATGTCACCAATCCATGTGAAGGACTTTCGACGAATCATACGCTGCCATGTCAGCATCACATGGATCCATGGGCCCACTTTGCCAACTAAATCGCCAGGAAACATGCCATGCACGGAGGAGAGGCATCAGGGCCCACATGGAAGCGAGCCAGAGGAAGCACAGGCCAGGAGGCCACCCGAGGGGGCCGGCCGACCCTAGGTTCGGCCGAACCGACCTAGGGTCGGTTCATCTTGGTCCTCCATGTGTTGTCCTCCCATTGGCTCCCTGCTGCAGTCCCGGGCGTTTAGGGGCACTTTGAGCCCCGGAGCAAGCCTCATCCATGTCTATAAATAGGAGGGGAGGGGCTCCATTTCTCACATACCACCAAGCTCTCAGGTTCCACTCTCTCTTGTGTAGCTCTCTCTCCCTCTCTCCAATTCTGCCCATGAGAGGTGATTCTCACCTCTATGTGGTAGAATGGTGATGAGGAGAGATCTAGATTAGGATTAGTGAGAGGTAGAGGAGGGGTAAGGAGTGAGTTGATGTCCTCGTGGATGCTTGTTCTTCATTTAGATCAAAGTGAGTATTTCAGCATTTCTTATTTAGACTATAGTGGACTTCATGCATGGTTGCTTTGTTCTTGTGTTCTTGGCTCGTTCATAAGTTAGAGGCTTGTGTTCTTCGTGACACAAGGCTTCGATCCTTTACAGCCAGAACCGTAGTTCATTTACTTGTTTGCATGCTCTGATCCTGTTTAGTTAAGTAAGTTTGTTGTATCTCATTCAGCTACATCCATAGCTTCCTTTCTGCTCCCAGTTCAATGATATGATATGATTCTGATCTTTCCCTTGTTCGTGGGACTGTATTTATATGGTTGCTATAGTGTAGTTAGCGGGCTAGCATACGCCGCACTATAGTATTTATCTGGGGCACAGACGTGGTGTCTGGGCCTTGGGTTTCCTACGGAGACCACGTACGATCGTAGCGTAGAGGTAGGCCGCAGTGGAGACAGCCTGTTGGACCCTTTGTCAACCCTGTTATGTCGCGTACTGAGTTGGGCTCGCTTGCCAGCACCTCTGAGTGTTGTCGCCCCGCGGGGATGACTAAGATCTGACAGGAATACATCTTGAGAGCTAAGTCCCTTAAGGAAGTGCTTCTTGTATCCCGACCTATCCCAGCGAAAGCTGGTGTCCTTGGATAGACCCTCTCTGGTTACTCTCCGTCCTAGGAACGAAACCCGACGGGAATACTCATTCTCCTAGGGAGAAGTGCTACAGCGGTGTATCCGTGCCCTTGCGGATTCATTCGCACTCGTCAGTGTACCCGGGAGTTTCTTACACGTCTCACGCTACAAAGGCGCCGAGCGTTGAGGATAAGAAATGCCAACAATTATAACGATCTCAACAAACACTGCCCCAAAGACCCCTTCACCCTCCCTCGAATAGACCAAGTCGTTGATTCCACGGCGGGTTGTGCCCTGCTCTGTTTTCTCGACTGCTATTCAGGCTACCACCAGATTAGCATGAAGGTCGAAGACCAGATCAAGACGTCGTTCATTACGCCCCATGGTGCGTACTGTTACTTGACAATGTCCTTTGGTATGAAGAACGCCGGTGCGAGGTATCAGCATGCCATCCAGGCATGCTTGAGGACCCAAATCGACGTAAACTGCAAGGCATATGTAGACGATGTCGTAGTCCAGATTTGAGACCCTGATAACCTTATCAAGGACTTGTCTGAGACCTTCGCTAACTTGAGGATTTACCTGTGGAAACTTAACCCGGAAAAATGCATTTTCGGCGTTCCCTCAGGAAAACTACTCGGATTCCTTGTCAGCAATCGCAGCATAGAGGAAAACCCAGAGAAGATCCACGTGATCACTCGGATGAAGCCTCCCAAGTGCCAGAAGGATGTACAGAAACTAGCCGGGTGCACGGCAGCACTCAGCCGGTTCATCTCACGACTCGGTGTACGAGGCCTACCCTTCTTCAAGCTCCTCAAACATTAAGACGATGATTTCAAGTGGGATGAGGAGGCACAGAAGTCTTTCCTGGAACTCAGGAGCTATCTGCAAAAGGCCCCCATCCTCACAGCACCAGAGCGGGGGGAAACTCTCTACCTCTACATCTCGGCTACCACGCATGTGGTAAGCACGGTACTAGTTGTGGAGCGCAAAGAGGAAGGACATGCTTATGCCGTCTAGAGGCCGATCTACTTCATAAGCGAGGTATTGACCGACTCTAAGGTGCGGTACAATCAGGCGCAGAAACTGCTATATGCACTGTTGATCACCGCACGCAAGTTGAAGCACTACTTCGAAGCTCATAAAATCATTGTAGTTTCTGACTACCCCATAGGCGACATCCTGCACAATAGAGATGCCATGGGAAGGATCGTGAAGTGGTCCATCGAGCTGGCCGCACACGACATAACTTTCGTACCGCGTAACACGATCAAGTCGCAGGTACTCGCAGACTTCGTGGCAAAGTACACGGAGATCCAGACGCCATCCACTGCCGCTGAACCTGAGTATTGGACCATGTACTTTGATGGATCACTCCGGATTAAGGGAGGCGGGGCCGGCATAATTTTCATCTCCCCAACAGGAGAGAAACTGCGATACGTGCTACAGATCATGTTCAAGGTTTCGAACAACGCGGCCGAGTACGAGGCGGCCCTTCACGGGCTCCGTATTGCCGTGTCGCTCGGGATAAAATACCTGATGGTCAAGGGCGACTCTGCTTTGGTGGTAAACTAGGTTAGCAAGAAGTGGAACCAGACCAGTGAGAAGATGGACGCATATTGCACGGAGATCCGCAAACTCCAAGGCAAGTTCTACAGCCTGGAGTTTCAGCATGTACTCCGCGACGATAACAAGGCGGCCGATGAGCTGGCAAACATGGGATCCACGAGAGCCCAGGTACCACCCGACGTCTTTGTTCAAGATTTGGTCAAGCCCTCCATCAAGGACCCTGATGCACAAGTCGATCCATCAGAAGGACTCGACGAAGTCCTAATGATTGAACCACAACCCGAGTGGATCTCAGAGATGGTCGAGTACATCAAGGACGGCACGCTCCCGAATACTTCACCAGGTTAGGAAAGGGAGACGCGAGCGCTGCATGAACGGATCAGTCGCAGGAGCAAGAACTATGTCCTGATTGGCGACAACCTGTATCGCCGAGGTGGACAGTCCCGAGTACTCCAGAAGTGCATACCGGAGGAAGAAGGACGACGACTCCTAGCGAAGATTCATGGAGGCAAGTGTGGCAACCACGCCGGGGCAAGAACCATTGTTGGAAAAGCTTTTCGGTCTGGTTTCTACTAGCCCACAGCCATCGCGGACGCTGAGGCGCTGGTGAAACGTTGCGAGGGATGCCAATTCTTCGCAAAACAAATACACGTTACAGCCGAAGCTCTGCAGACGATACCCGTTTCATGGCCCTTCGCATGCTGGGGACTCGACATGATCGGGCCTTTCAAGAAAGCATCCGGAGGGTATGACCACATCCTGGTGGCAGTCGACAAGTTCACCAAATGGATAGAGGTCAAGCCGATAAAGGTGCTCACGGCTGCCAAGGCGGCCGAGTTCATAGGAGAAATCGTGCATAGATTCAGTGTCCCTAACAGGATAATAACCGACCTGGGTACAAACTTCACAGGAAGGGAGTTCCAGGAATATTGCGATGAACTCCTCATCAAGGTGGCACGCGCCTCAGTCATGCACCCACGTGCTAATGGCCAAGTTGAGCGAGCTAACGGAGCAGTGCTCGAGGCACTCAAGAAATGCATCTTCGATCGCCTAAAAAAGTACTCGACTCATTGGCTACGCGAACTCCCTGGAGTACTCTGGGACTGCGGACATAGCCGAGTCATGCTACTGGTCAGACTCCTTTTTTCCTGGTGTATGGATCTGAGGCGGTGCTCCCCACCGACCTCATGTTCAATGCACCAAGAGTTGAAGTATACAACGAAAATGAGGCTGAGAAGGCGCGGATTGAGGACATCAACAGCATTGAAGAAGGACGGCTCGTGGCAACAATCCAGGCAGCACGGTACGCCCAAACTTTGGGGCGTTACCATGATAAAAATGTGCAGGAGAGAGCTTTTTGCGTTGGAGATCTAGTCCTGCGAAGGATCCAAAGCAAGAAGGACATGCACAAGTTAGCAGCCCCATGGGAGGGGCCATTCATAGTCAAGGAAGTCAGTAGGTCGGGTGCTTATCGGCTGATGCGGGAGGATGGCTCGGATGTGCCTAACTCATGGAACATCGAGCACCACATATAGCCATCATTAGAAGTAGGATGAAGAAAGGCAAGTCTAATGCCTTGGTGAGGACATATACACATTGAGCGATCTGAGAGAATCAAACGAAGAGCTAAGCAAGGTTTTGTTTTTGAAAACTTACTGCAAAACCCCAAGTTACTTGACATGAGGAATAGACGTGATTTGAGTCATGACCGTTCCATTCCTCAACTACCCAAGATGGCATGATAGACACTCCACAAAGTTCACAAGTACAAGGTATGATTTAGAATATCTCTTATGCTCTCTTCATACCTTTGGATATCATGTCTCACCTTGATTCTTTCTCCTTCACTCGAGGACGAGCAAAGGTCAAGTGTGGGAGTGTTGTTGACGGCTGTTAAGTGCTACTTTTATGCCGTCAACTCCTGCATAAAATGAATGAAAAGTGATCATCAACACTAGAATAAGGCTTTATACTGACAAGTTCCACAAGTGTTGGTGTTTCTAGCTTTTGTTGCAGGATGCACCGAAATACACATTAAATGGTACAGTTGAGAGCAAGTGAATCAATGGCATACATAGGACATCATCATAAACAACCTCAAACTCCAGATTGAATTGCACCATATTATTTACCTACTTTGGAGCTCGGATGCAAAAGATATTGAGTGGGCAAAAATATATGAGGTGCTGACATCAGCATGACGTCAGCACCCCAGTGCCGAACGCATGCATGCGCGGGAGGCACCTAGGCGCGACCACGTGGCGGCCAGCCGCTGCCGCAGACCCCCACCGCGGCGTGTCGCAGGCGCACGCGTGGGCGGATCCCGCCGGGCCATGCGGCAGGCCGCGTGTGGCTGGTGCCCCACGACGCAGATCGCGCCCTGCGCTGCTGCACGTGTGGGAAGCGGCCCAGGGGGGCACGTGGTAGCTGCTGGAGGCGCACCCAGGGCCGGTTGGCCGGTCTGCGACCTGTTTCGCCTGGTTTTCGCTCCAGTTCGCCTGGTTCAGCGACCCAGACACTGGTTCAGGTCCGGTTCAGGGGCCTAGGATGCGGTTTTTTCCGGTTCTTTTCTCCACCGCCTCTGGAATCGTACCACGCACGCTCCAGTGCCTTGGCCCATGCATTTCCTGCCTAGGTGGCACCGCAAGAAGGGAGAAGATGAGGCTCAAACACCCCCAAGTCAAGCCTTCTCTTTGCCTATAAATACAAGGGAGGGGGTCATTTTAGACACACCACTTCACCCAAGGATGAGAGCTTCCCTTCAAAGGAGAGGGAGAGAGGGATTTGTATCTCTATGGATGCTTCGTTCTTCAATTAGAGTAAAGTGAGTATTTCTGCATTTTCTTTTTAGAGTAAAGTGTTATTCATACTTGAGTGATATGTTCTTGTGTTCTTCACTTGCCCATCATTTAGAGGCACGTGTTCTTCACGAACACACCCCCTCGATCTAGTTGATTAGGTGCACAAGTTTGTATCCCGTTTGTATGGCTAGTCTAATAGAATAAAGTGGATGGTTGCATGCTCTGATTAGAATAAAGTGTGTTCGTGATTGCTTTCTAATAGTTTATGCTAGGTTGCATGAGTAGACGTTTTCCACTGCTAGTGCGTAGATCCTGGGTTTATGTGTTCGTCTGCTGCAAGTCATTCGTATACGTTGGCAGCAGAGTACGAGGTCGAGTGCTCTCTTGCATGCCTTTAGTATAAGCTAGTAGTACATTTAGTGAGTGAGATCAGTTCTCTTCCGTGGTCGTAGTTCTATAAGTACAGAGTGCCGTAGTCTGTTGGCTACGGCAGTAACCACAGCGTAGACGTTGTGTCACGCTACCGGTTATCATTCATTTGGCTTATCCCAAGGTTAGGCAGAGGCAGTCCAGGTGGTGGTGACAGCCCGTCTGGCCCTCGTTGATCCTCTGCAGCTAGATATAGTTAGAGCTCCGTTCCACATAGATCCGCGTGCTGGAGTCACCTGTTAAGTCTGGGCTATTGGTACCCTAAGCCAAGTTCTATCTAGAGATTGACCTTTAATCTCATTTATAGTGCTATCTTTAAGAATCCTCTCTATCCTTGCCTCTTATCTTGGTGTGTCCTTGGACCGACTAGTACGGAGTTAGTGCACACACGTTCACTTGGATTCGATACCCTTGGAATACTCTGAGGTGAAAGCTACAACGGTATCTGTGCGCTTGCGGATTTATTTGTGTGACGCTAAAATACCCAACAATCCTTTGGCGGCAACAGCAAATGATCCGGATGGTCGTGCTATCTCTGCCGGTAGTAGTTGAGAACATCCTGGTCACTCTACTTTGAAAGTTTCGGAACATTCTGCTCCAGCTACCTCGAAAGGATCTCCTGCAGTTGATCCTGCTCCTGCTGCAACTACATCGGAAGGCTCTCCTGCAGCTGATCCTGCTCCTGCTGTAGCTACCTCGGAAGGCTCTCATGCAGCAGATCCTCCTCCTGCTCCTACTGCAGCTACCTTAGAAGGCTCTCCCGCTCCTGCTCCTACTACCTCAGAAGGCTCTCCTGCTCCTGCTCCTACTACCTCAGAAGGCTCTCCTGCTCCTGCTACCTCAGAAGGCTCTCCTGCTGTTGTTGCTGCTCCAGCTCCTGATGACCCTCTTGACAATCCTGTTATATCAGCTCCTTCGAACATCGACGAAAAATAGGTAGAATGTTAAACATTCCTTTTATTGCCATTGATTCCATTTGATTGTTGTCTTTGAGTTGAACAATACATTTTTCTTCATTTGTGCGAACCAACCATAAATAATCGTTTTGCCTGGGCTTTGTGCTCAGGTCTACACAATTGCTGACCAAGATGAAATTGTACTGGAGTCAGAAGACTCCTAATACTCTTGTACCGGGTTGTAGAATGAGATAGAGGTATCAGCACTTCGTTTTCAGAATAGAACATCGTAGTTGTGTCGTGGCGTTGACGACTCCAACTTCCATACGATTGAATCCTCCGATTGGATTAATGCCTTGGATCAATGCGGGATTCCTACAACCAAAACGGAGAGTTCTATGGCCTTGACATCACACAATGCATGAGTCTGTGCTATGCATAAAACGAACCCAACACTCCCTATGCATGCTTCTTTTTGTAATTTGCGATGTAATCCTTGAATCATGCCACTGTAGTGATGTTTGATGAGAGGAATGCTAAACGTCGTGTACGAAGGGGAGAAGCTATAAAAAGCTAACAAGGCTCCGATTATGGGCTACGTGAATGGTAGATTAGATAATATCTATATAATCACAACAATGCATGATTATGGATTAAGGCTGCCACTGGGGAGCGTATGGACAAATCCACTTCTTATCCTCTCGAATGTGGGCATGATCGAGGAGTATGCAACGTGCTCATAATCTTTTAGTAGTAATAAAGCGAATCGAATCGAGGAAGGAAGGGATGTGTTGATCAAGGTGTATTGCTACTGATGGATGCAAACTACAAAGAATGAAAACTCATGATTGTCATATCCTACTCCAAAGGGTTTTGCCGTCTTGTCTTCGCGGTTTAGTGGATAAAGAGATATACAAAGCTATTGCGGAATTAGGAAACTTTTTTCGGCAATGTAGGAGGAGACTATGGTTGCAGCCGCTGAAGTTGACGCAATTCACCAGCAGGAGCTGTCTGATGTGGATGAATTCAATTCTGAGCTACTATCTGGTTTATCCGGTATGTTGTATTATATAACAACGAAACATCGTGTATGAAGGGTAGAAGCTAGAAAAGGCTAACAAGGCTCCTTCGATTATGGGCTACGTGAATGGTAGATTAGATAATATCCATATAACCACAAGTATGCATGATTACGGATTAAGGCTGCCACTAGGGAGCGTATGGACAAATCCACTTCTTATCCTCTCGAATGTGGTCATGATCGAGTATTATGCAACGTGCTCATGATCTTGTAGTATGGTAATTAATTGAATCGAGGAAGGAAGTGATGTGTTGATCTCCAATGTTGGCATGATCGAGCAGTATGCAACATGCTCATAATCATGTAGTATGGTAATCGAATCGAGGAAGGAAGGGATGTGTTGATCTCCAATGTGAGCATGATCAAGCAGTACACAATGTGCTCATGATCTTGTAGTATGGTAATCGAATCGAGGAAGGAAGGGATGTGTTGATCTCCAATGTTTGCATGATCGAGTAGTATGCAACATACTCATGATCTTGTAGTATGCTAATCGAATCGAGGAAGGAAGGGATGTGTTGATCTCCAATGTTGGCATGATCAAGTAGTATGCAACGTGATCATAATCATGTAGTATGGTAATCGAATCGAGGAAGGAAGGGATGTGTTGATCTCCAATGTGAGCATGATTGAGCAGTATGCAACGTGCTCATGATCATCTAGTAGTATGCGAATCGAATCGACAAAGGAAGGGATGTGTTGATCTCCAATGTTTGCATGATCGAGTAGTATGCAACATGCTCATGATCTTGTAGTATGCTAATCGAATCGAGGAAGGAAGGGATGTGTTGATCTCCAATGTGGGCATGATTGAGCAGTATGCAACGTGCTCATCATCTGACAATCCATCTAAAGTACACCCTCTCGTTCTTTACTACTTAACAACAGACATCAATTTAAGTGAAGTACATAAACGAAATGAGGGTTCCTAACAAAGGAATATCCTTTGTACCAGTATCTAGGTAAGAGGAATATCCTTTGCTGCTAGTATATAGCGCTGACCAGTCCCAGAACAAACCAGCACGCCATTCAAATATTCAGAATTTCGGACGCTCGGGCAAAGCAGATGTTAAATGTCCTTTTTGTTTCCCCCTTCCCAGTAGCACCCCATTTCAGCAACCACCATAATGAAAAGGTATATTGGTAATCTGATAGGGCCCTCCACCGAAATGGATAAACTACCCCCGCCCCCATCCCTTCCCTCCCTTGTACTCCTCGCCATCTCAAATCTTTCCGCCCCCATTTCCCCTTCCCTCCTCACCGCCACCCCAAATCTTCACCTCCTCTCCTCCATCGTCCCAAATCTACTACTCATAGCTTCAGCCCCTTTCCCATCTGCCTCTGTAGAACTAGCAGTGATGACACAATGGCACCAGGAGGGAAGGTCGTACGAAGGAAATATCCATAACAAGGTACAATGTTTTCCTCCTCAGTTCAGCTTCCCCGGTGGATTCGTACTTGCATGTTTCCCATGTGGCAGATCCCATGTGTGCACTTGTTTTTTTATCAGGTAGATCCCATGTTTACAGTAGGTCTTCTTAGGATCTTGTTTTGACTAGGAACCTCCTTTCAGGATCTTGTTTGGCTAGGAACATCCTACTTGTTCTTATAGAAGTTTTTAGATCTGACAGATCCCATGTCTACACTAGTTCTTCTCAGGAACTTATTTTGACTAGGAACATCCTTTTCAGGATTTTGTTTCGGCTGGGAACATCCTACTAGTTCTTATAGAAGTTTTTAGATCCAGATTTATTTACAGTGGTAGGCCAACCTTACAGAAGTTTCTCTCCTTTCCTAACAGAAGTAGACGTGTGCACCGATTACAAGCGGCAGAGGGACATTAATGTCTTGAGGAATCACACATTCTTCATAAAATTAAAGTGAGGAAGTAGACGCTTGGCCTTGATAAAATTAAATCACTTTTACCACCTGACCGACCAAGAGGAAAGGGTGCCAACAATACTAGAACACAAGATCCAGATCCGGAGTACAACCCGTCTGATGAACATGAACCTGACCAAGAGACATGTCAACAAGAGGTAATCTTAACATGAACTCGTTTCATGTATTATTTATGTAGGATTGCTTTTGAACTTCTCTTTTTTTGTCAAATTTTGTGTAATCAGGTCACTCATAGCATTCCTGTAAGTGGAGGAAGAGGGACCAAGAGAATTCAGGCACCGGATGACCCTACCAAAATGCCTCCTAGACTGACTAGGACCAAGGCAAGGGAATTGGCTTTAGCTGATGGGTGTGGGACATGATACACAAGAATTGCCCACTGAAGGCCAAGCAATAGCAACCCACGATGAGAACATCATCGACATGACGACTACAGAAGGCAAGTCATTTGATCTCATACTCGAATGTCCTAATTACCAACCGAATAATTATTGACTTGTATGGCCGTAACAAACTTGTTAGGTGATGCACGCCCTTCCAGAGCACAACGGGGGCCGCGAGATTCAAGAAGATTGGGCAGAGATCTGGACCGGATTAGCTGAGGCTTAAATGGCAAGATCCCTATACACATTCAAGAAGGGCTCAAACGACCAGAGGCACCAATGCAAGCTGCAAAGTTTGCATCCGAAGGTGGGATCATAGTGCGTGGGCACATACCGATCCTTACTTGCTGGAAGGACTACAAGCCGAAGAAGAACCAACAAGATGCTGAAAAGACTGAAGACCATCTCAAGAACTACATGGGAAAACTAACGGTGTGCATATGTGTAACGACTCGGGTTTTCAGAGGGGAAAACCCATCACCCTGTACCTTGTGATAGTCCCTGGATCAGACGCTATCACGTACAGATTTCCATCACAGATAAATAACACAACCATACAGCGGAAATAAGCATCAAAAGTATTTATTACAAGTCCATTAAAGGAGTACATCATTACACGCCTCTTGGCGGAATATCATGAATAAGAGCCTACGCAGCGTAAGCTAGCTTCCAGAAGATGTCTCCGACATTATTCTTCTCTCCCACAGGCATCCTTGAGCGTAGTGTCGCACCCTTCAATCGTACCATCCATCAGCATTGTTGTCAAAGTCTGACTCGTACCCTGCAAGCTCAGGGGCTATCCCCAAGGATTAGGATAGGTCCACGTCACCAACCGTATGCAAGCTTTAATTGGCCTACTTCTAATGGTATAAAAAGGATCAAGGTAAAGGCTAGAGTTTTCCTAAGCAGCGGCAGCAACACATAAAGAGTAACATCTCCATATCCCACCAAATCCCAAGTCTCTCATCCACAAACGGTTACACCTGGTCACCCAGATCACCGTCACCAAGTCCTATCCCCATCTAGGGTCGGTGCGAGAACTCCCACTCCTCGCACCTCAATGATTGCACCCGGATCCGTGAGGCAGATGGAGCAACTCTCCTCTCCCCGAATGCAACCACGGCTCACCATACACTCGAATCCTATAGGGGGAGGTAGAAATCCCAAAACATGAGAGTTGGAGTAAACATCAGGTATGTCTATAACCGAGGACGCGACTATACGTATGGATCTAAACTCTGCAGAGCGTGTACACCTATACCCAACTCGGAATGGCACCCGGCAGTGATCAGCCAACCGAGCCCATCCTACCGGACGAACACCTAGGAGTTACGATTCCACCCTGCATCCGGGTCTCGATGTGGTCCCCCACAGAAGACCACCCCGGAACTGTGAACATGCCCCCGTGTGGCCACACGGGGTGCGCCTGCAAAGGGAAGGGGTCCTCACCCACTTCCCTCCCACTGATACCCTCTATCCTACTAGCAGGTATGGTATCACACTTGCCAGGGTCGAACCGGCCCTATCCCCACTCTCGGCGAGGTGGTGTGTACGTAAGTCCCGTGAAAACAAAGCGACCCACTCAGTTTCAGACCGGGGCGAGCTCCTATCCTCCAAAGTACCACAAAACATTAACACCTGTGCTCCGAAAACATTGTACCCGCCATAGGCACGAAATGGGAAATGCCCGAGAAGACGAACCCCTGGCCCCCGATCCCGGATCGGGTTGTCTTGAGCTCACCCCCGCCAAGTCACCCAAAAACACCTTCTCCTGCCAGTTTTTCCCCACACACGCCAAGAATCTAACCACATATCCCATACATATGCTGTTGGTGGTCGATTTCCGTCAACCTAGCGACTTGTTTACCTTCTATGTTGGTACTAATTTGATATTCACACTAACGATCCTAACCCCCATTATATGTTATGTTCGCACTCGTGCATGGTTTTTGGAGTTTATTGTTTACACAGGAATCAAGAGCTTAAATGAGGACTTCCGGGTAAAGTTCATCAAGGGATTTACAAGGTGATCACGGACCCCGGGACAAGTCAAGATACAAGATGAACATGACTCCAAATGAACCAAGGACTAAAGTGTGAAGCCGAGAAGTGCTGAGGACCTAGACGGAAGATGCGGGAATTCATACGCAAAGCACCCTTATCTAAACTGCGAGGAAAATGACGTCAAGGGTCCACATGCAACTCGGCAAAAACTCAGGAAGTTACGAGAAGCTTCACGAAGAAAACCGGGGACGAACCGAGCCGAGGAGGCGCTGGGCCAGTCGGCCCAGGCCAGCCGGCCCAGGCCAGCCGGCCTGGCCCATCCCTGGGGCGGTTTGTCACCCCCTTTGACCTAGATGATGTTCGGGCTATTTATAGCCCCCGTGCGAAGTTGCAACTATCAAGCCATTCGTCATTCACCGCTGAGGAGCAGAGGAGCTTGAGGGACACCATCCTGGAGAGGAGGGTCGTGTTAGTCATCTATGGTTTACCTAGCCAGCCTGGGAACCTTGCAAGGAAGACCACGTCGGAGTTCCGGAGGCGTGAATCAAGATCAAGGTAGGATCCCGGTTGGATCTTATTCATGTATACATACTTTTGATGGAGTTTTAATGGATCTGATTCCTAGTGATCGAGTACCTTTGTTTGCAATTCTTGTTCTTGCTTGGGTGTTTTCTTCCTCAATCTATTCTTGAGATAGATTGCATGGGATGTTCTTGTAGCCGCGGTGGCTAGAGGTGCATACCCGATCTACCAAGTAGTTCAACACACTCCTTGCGAGTGTGCTCTAAGATTCGACCGCGAAGAAAGGGGAACATCGTGACAAGATGTTGACACTGAGTACGGCGGGGCGACTTAGGGGGTTTGACCGAAGGTCAAGGTTTAAAGACGCTTTCAATGAGATTCGTTTTGCTCTCTCTTCTATCTTGCTCGGAATTACGACATAAACACGATCTAGATCCCTCTAGATCGGTACCTCAATACTTTCTCTTGCTACCTCTCATGATCTTAGTAGATTAGATGTTCGAAACCTCTTTAAGATGCAAGTGTTTCTCGGTTATTGGATTGAGTCTTGCGTTACACACTGTTCCACGGATTCGATACCTTGGGTGATACTCGAGGGAAAAAGGTACTACATGATCCGTAAGCTTGCGGTGAACCTTGGCGCGTTATTGAACCGTCAACAAGCCCTTTTTCTGGCGCCGTTGCCGGGGAACAAGTAATCAAGATCCAATCTAGTATCTCGTTTGTAAGTATTTTAAGTTTCTTTTCGATTTCCTTTTGCATCTACTAAACTTTGATCATCCTCAAAAACCAATCTAATCTAGTTTTTGACTAACCCTTTTTATAGTTTTCTTTTATTTTTAGACCTTTTGTATATTTTGTTTATCGCTAACCCTAACAGGAGATGGACGGCAACCTCTCTAACAAACCGAAAAATTTTGTGGATGATCCAGAAAAACTTTACAGGCAAAGGATACGCGGAGCACAATCTAGGAAGCTGGAGATTGTAGATCCAAAAGCCGTAGCCGAAGGATCGTCGGAGTCTCCAAAGGAATCACCACCTACAAGTCCGAAGAAGGAATCACCACCTCCAAGTCCAAGGGGAGAGCAACCTCAACCGCCACCAATGGCACAACCGAAGAGGAAGATTGCGGAGCTTTGCATCCCGGAACTTGTTGATCTTCCCATCCTCAACCTAGCCGACATCGGAAGGCCGTTCGAGATCAAGACTTCAACCATCCGCATGGTGCAATATGCACCTTTCACCGGTAAAGAGGATCCTAACCTTCACATCCAAGCGTTCATTCAACTTTGTCAGACATTGACGATGGAAGGGCTGGATCAAAATCAATTGACGGCAAGACTTTTTCCGTTCTCACTTCTCGGAAAAGCCTTGGAATGGTTCTACACTCTACCGGTGGATACGGTGCAAAATTGGGAAGCATTGATGAGAGCTTTCATGAAGGAGTACTATTCGCCGGGTAAGACTCAAAGCTTGCGTAATAAGATTGCTACTTTTGCTCAATATCCTACGGAGACTATCGCGGAAGCTTCCGAGCATTTCAATGAGTACACCCGAGCCGTGCCACATCACAAGTTCCCGAAGGAGGACCTTGTTCAAAAGTTCTATCAAGGTCTCAATCTAGCATCGAGGACCGTAATTGACGCATTGGCGGGAGGATCTATTATTGAGCTAACTCCGACGGAGGCATTCACTCTTTTCAAGAAGGTTGCGGATAATGATACATGGGCATCATCGAGACGTCTACTTCCGGTTCAACCGACGGGCAATGTTAAAGGTGTTTTGCAGGTTGAAAAGGAAGAACTTCTAGAAGGAAAGATTGACTCGCTCATGAGGAGGTTGGAGAAGATGGAGATAGAAAAGAAGGCCGCCCAAGACTTGAAGGCCACCGAAGGAAGATCCACATGTGAAGAGTGTGGGGAGTACGGCCATGTCCAAAAAGATTGTCTGGAGGAAGCAAAGGTGCTCGACTACATGAGGAAAGGAGATTTGCCAAACTTCCACTACGGGCAAGGTAGACCTCAATTTAATGCAAGTTCGTCTATTCAAAATACGGTGCCTCTTCGTATACAATTGAAGGACTTCATGGACGAGCAAGCAAAGATCAACAAGGACACCGTCACTAAGTTCAAGGCTATGGATAAAATCTTGGAGAACATTGATGGCAAGGTGACGGAGGTCGGGAGCTCCAACCAACAAGTGCTCAACATGATGAAGATATAGGAGACGCAAGTGGGACAACTTGCCGGGCGCTTAACCGCTAATGAAGGAAGATTACCGGGGCAGCCCCAAGGTCTCGAGACGGCGAAGGCTATTCAAACTCGCTCGAGAAAGGAGACGGAGGATCCTGAACTTCCAGCCGGTGCAAGGAAGCCTAAGCCAACCGTCGAAGCGGAAGATCACACTAAGGAGAAGGTGACTACTATTCCGGAGATTGCTACCGAAGAGCCAGAATTCGAAATGCCAAGTGATGACATGAAGATGCCTACACTAAAGACATGCTACTTTCGAGGTAAAATTGATAATCATTTTGAAAAGTTTGTGGAAGTGGTGCGCAAGTTAAGCATCAACATGCCGCTATTGGACGCTCTCCAAGTTCCTACATATTCTCGCTACTTCAAAGACATACTTGCAAACAAGTATGAGATGGCAACACTTGGGGCGGATCGCATCAAGATGTCCGAACAATGTAGTGCCGCCATCGCAAATCAAGGGCCCGAGAAGCAAAGAGACCCTGGATGTCCGACTATCCCATGTTCTATTGGCTCATTCATATTCGAGAAGGCATTATGCGACCTTGGAGCAAGCGTGAGTGTCATGCCAAAAGATGTGTTCGAGAAGCTACGCTTACCACTTGAGCCTACGGGTATGTGTTTGGAGTTGGCGACAACTCTATCCGCTATCCCGTGGGAATCACCGAAGATGTGCTCGTGAAAGTTGGAGATCACTTCATCCCTGTCGACTTCGTGGTATTTGAGATGGGAGAAAGGGAGAAGCCACCCCTCATCCTAGGGAGGCCCTTCCTCAAGACCGTCGGGGCAACGATCGACATTGGCAAGGGAGAGATTAAGTTCAACGTCAATGGCACACGAAGCATATTCAAGTTTCGTCCACGTTTCGAGGTATGCAACATGATCAATGCTAAATATGTTCCACCTCATCGTCGTTTTAGCAAGGAAGAGTCAAAGAAGAAGGAGGAGCCCAAGAAGAAGGAAGCAAAGGTGATCAAAGAAGTCGTTGCATCTGTGAAGACGAAAGAACAAAAGCTGCCTGTGAAGACCAAAAAGATGACTAAGCCGGAGAATAAGCCCGTGCCCAAGATGATGCGGAAGTGGGTACCCAAGATTGCAACGCTCTCAAAGAGCGTTGATCCGAAGTGAAGAAGACAAGAAGTCTAGCCATGGACTACAAACGAAGCGCTAGGCGGGAGGCAACCCGTTCGTCGAGTCAAGAATAAGCTACCGGGAGTGTTCGCGGTCAAACATGAGACCCCTAAGGAACTTGTTACACTTTGGTTTCAACTTTGATATGGAACTAACTCGTCACTAGGCATACTAATGATGTAACAAGTTCGACACGAGTATGTGCTTTTGGAGTATGTTGTTTACGCAGGATTTTAGCGCTTAAAGGACACTTCCGGGCAAAGTTCACGAAGCACCTTATGTGTAACGTCCCAGAATTTTGAATGTTTCCTCAAGTGTGAATTTTCGCAAAAATTTAAAACTTTTTGTTTGAACATGTGTGCTACCAAATTTTATCCCAAATTGCTAGCCCTCATCTTAAATTCCATACAAAGTAAAACCTTATGAAAGTTATTTCAAATTATAGTATAAATGTGAGTTGGATCTCTTTGGATTTTATTAGGAGTTCAATTGTGTGGAGATTAAATTTGAACTATATTCAAATTCAATCTATGGTTTAAATTTATTCCAACACTAATTCAAAAGCTTTTCTAACTAACTTGGGCCTGCACCCCATCTTCAAAGTCCACACAGACCCCTCAATCTCCCAGCCAGTATCAACATACCCCTCTAATCTACGACCGGCCCACCAAATCCAGCCCAACACAGCCCATGCTCGCCCCCTCCGGTTATGTCTCGCAGACAGGTGGACCTAGCCACACCTCGCACCCTGTTCTTCTTCTCCCGGTCAATGCCGCGCTGCGACTGCCTTTCCCCGCTGCCGCTCGCGCGCCGCACCGCACCGGATGAGGGGAAACAAGGCCCCGACCAAGCAGCTGGCACGGACGCCGAGCCAGGCGCCCGCGCACGCTTTTCCCCAGGGCTTTTTCCCCTCCTACCCCTGCCCCGCGACGCGTTCACGCGCTCGCCAGCCACTGCTCCTCCGCCACATCGGCAACCCATCTCGCAGCAGCCAATGGACGCCCCACCGTGACCATCTTACCCCCGCCTCGACGTGCTCGAGTAGCTAAACCCCCGGGCGAGGCCCCTGGGGCATGGCATCAAGCATTTGGGGTTTTCCCCTTTGGTTCCTCTGTCCACCGCCGGGAGGGAAAAAGGGAGAAGAGAGGAGGAGGAGGGGAGAAGATGAGCCCGCGCGCGCGTCGCCACTGCGCCGCCCTGCTAGAGTCAAGGACCCAGAAGCCGGAGCCGTCCGTGACCGGCGGGAGGCCGTCCACGAGCAGGTGGGTACCGGAGCAGAGCAAGGACACGCTGCCGCTGCGCTTCGCCGTCGTCGTCAGCCACTTCCCCGCCGCGGCCGTCACTGCTTCACCTACATCTCCGCCCCCTCGTAAGCCTCACCGCATCCTTCTCCTGACCCTGCTGACCACCCAAGGGAGCGTGCCCCAGCGTCACGCCGCGCCGGCCGCCGCGCCGAGCTCTGCTCGCTGATCAACCTTTGTCCGGCCTTCGCGCTGCCATTTTTCCTGCAGGTTTCCATCACTGTTCCGCCGCCGTGCACCCCAGCACGAGCCGGTAGGCCGTAAGCCACTAACCCGCTTCCATCGTTTTCCGCCGCGACACGCCAGAGCGCCGCCGCGCCGCGTGCTTGCTCGCGTGCATGATCATGTCTCGTCGCCATGCTCATGTGCATGTGTGAGTCCGCGTGCACACCCAAGTGTTCACCCCCATGAGCACTGACGCCGCGCCGCGTGACCGATCCGCCGCCGTGTTGAATGCCGCGCCATGGACTCGGCTCACCGAGGACCCGCGCGTCAGATGGCCATGTCGCGGCCAGGCACTGCCTGGGCGTGCGTAGGAACTCTGGTGAACACGCCCATGTGAATGCCGAGTCGCTCGCGCTGCATCTGCTAACATCTGCCCGCGATCCGGTTCGTTGTGACGCCACCGCTGCTTGCTATCGCGCACGCCGTCGTCTCTGGCACGCGCCGAGAGCGCCGCCGTGTCGCGCTCCCCGATACGCCCCTAAGCACTCCCCAGGGCTGAGGCGGCGCGAAGATAACCACGAGCTCCAAGGGATCCTCGAGCGCTGCTTGCTTGCCCTCCGGAAGCTTCGTCGCCGTTGTTCGCCGTTCGCCGTCGCCGCCTGGTACCTGCCGGGGCGCACCGGTACGTGCGAGTGCGGCGAAGGGGATGCGGTGCACCCCAGAAAATCCCTAAGGACATCCACCGGACTTCTCCGGTGCGCGTCCACGGAGAAATGGGTCGACCGGCCTGTTTTAACCCATCTCGGCCCTTTTCTTTTTATCGGCTGGACTTTGAATTTTGTTCAGGGAGTTCTAATGGACTTTGCTCTGTTAGCCCAGTAGGCCGAGTCCATTGGGCCGAAATCAGCCCACTACCACCTTCGGCCCACATAAGGCCCACAACCCGCTGACCGCTGACGTCATGCTGACGTCAGCAATATTTTAATAAAATTATTTTCTGATTATAAAAGGTTTTAATAAATGTTTTATAAATCCCTTTTCCTTCAAAAATTCTTAACTAATTATCCGGAGCTCCGAAAATTATGAAACCACTTGCGTTGGTTTCATAATTTCGAGGTGCTCGCTGCTACCCTATCCTTTTCCGCTCTTGCCCTTGAACCGAGCCCCTTTTGCCCCGTGCTCTTGGTGTAGAATTCGTGGCCGCTACCCGCCACTGCGCTTCTGCAGGTCTGGGACGCCGGAGCCCTGCAACTAGCCACTGGCCTGCCGCGGACAGGAATAACTTCTCCAAGTCATGTTCACACCGCCCCCTTGCTTGCACTTCTTCCACCGCTTTATACCGCAAACCCGCTCTCGCTCTGCTTTGCTTCGAGCCGCGTAGCACGCGTCGTACCAAGTGTTAGTACCCAGAAGGTCGCGCGTGATGGACGGCCGTGCCTTGAGCAGAGGCCTCTGCTTCAAGCACGGCAACCCTGCGTTGCAACCTGACTACTACACCAGGGTTATCGTCGCATCGCTAACGCTTGTTCCATCGTGCTCTCGAGCACGCCTTACCGTATCATCACCCTTTTGGCCGACCGTAACTCGATTCCTTTCCCTCTCTCGGTGCTGCCACCGCACACCTTGTTCTGATAATGCCTTACCTAACTCGTTCCGCCTTACTCCTCTCTCTTCATCCTCTGAGCTTCCACTTTGTTCCACCTATCTGTTGTGCTAATACCTTGCGGGCGCAATCACCAAGGCCCTTAGCCTTTGATCGACAACCCAACCTTGAACTAACCCTTCTCTCTAACTTGTATTCTAGTATATAAAGCTAGTAGCTTAAAACTATTTTATTATCAAACTAATTACTTTGAATTCCTTAAATTAAACTAGTGCTGCTTATAGCTAGAATCGGATTTATTTGGTTCTTCTAAATTGATGTTATTTGGAGTTATTACGTAGATGATTGTCGTTATTTATTTCCGCATCGCACCTCGTGTAGGCTTGTAACCTTGTTTGAAGACCCGAGCTGCGACGACGACCCGAGCTATGACGATCGGGAAGACCGTTAACCCGAAGGAAGGGCCCAACCTCTACTACTCTACGACGACTACCGCGCAGGTGTCATGTCACTCCCGACCATGTAGATCCCATGCATGCTATTTAGATTGCTAGTGCTCTATTTATGATGCTTTGGATGATTGAAATGCATAGACAATCTTTTAGCCATGCCTTGGATTTGATATACCCTGTTCCTTGAGCTTCCTATCTTTGGGACTAGCTATAGACCCCTAGCTAGTCCCCGATATTTGCAATCCATATGTTTTACCTGTTTCGAGATATGGATGGATCTCTGGTTCGGACTGAGATTGGGATATCTCGGTATTCTAGCGTGTGTTTTGGGTGAGTGTGTATCCTTGACGTGTTACCGCGGGAGCGAGCCGCTTTGGTTACTTGTGAACACCTGTCTAGGGGAGATGCGACCTGGCCTCCCGCCCTAGCGGCGTGTCGGACGGGTGGAGTTGGTGGAGTGCTCGCTCCTTGCAATTAAGGACCGATCGACTGTGTGACCTTGATCTTTGGGCTATTTTCGTACAAACTGTTCGCCTTGTTATGGGTGGGGTTCGGTCCGAGAACTAGTAGGTGGATAGCATCCAGCATGTAGGCGGACCGGTGTGGTCGTGTGAGAGGGACGGGTTATACCCCCCGAGTAGACGTCGCCCCGGCTCCTCCGGGGATGGTTTCACAGCTTCGAGGCCCTGCTGGCAAGTTTCGCGCCCCAGTTCAGGACGAGTCAGGCTCGGAGAGGCAGGAGAGTGCTATCCACTGCTAGGTCTTCGGCCGTTAGGTAGGGATGTGGAATGACTGATCCCCGTTTCTGCCCTATCCGGCGGGTCCAGTTGTACAACCTCTGCAGAGTGTTAAACCTATAGCTATAGTCCGTGTCCACTGGTATGGACAGCCCTTTCGATCTCTCACCTGACTAGTATTTTCTTGTGCTGCTTCTCTCCCCCGAATGTGTGAGCCCGGCTTCGTGCCGTTGAGATGTGGGGATAGGAGTTGGTGACCCCACATCGCAGATGAGAGTGGGATGCTGTGACTCGGTTGAGATCCAGTGTGTTGGTGATCCTTTCTTGGCTGGGGTGTTGACCCCGGATGCGTTGGCCTCGGAGGTGTGGATCTCCTCGGAGATGGTTACCTCTCTGCATTACCGCTTACTTTGATGTTGCTATCGCTGCTTGCATAAACTTACTACAGCCGGATATAGGTTTATCCATGCATACTAGAATTCATCCACCGCTTTTGCTCTTTGTTGGGAAGCTGACATGACCTACCCGCTTTTCGGGTAGATGGCGATGCTTTCAGACTTGGTGACCGACTACGACATCGACGATAAAAGATGGAAAGACTAGAGCTGGTCCTACACTCAAGTTTGCTTGTGGAGCTGGGACGCTTCGCTTCGATAGATCCGCTGCGTAGATGTTTTACCTTTCTTGTTTAGTCCAGTTGGACTTGTACCCGGCTTATGCTGAAATGTTGTACTCTGATGTATTAATAAAATTATGTAATGTTTCCTATATTCCTGTGTTGTATGGAATTGTACCACTTGAGACAGGGATTGCACGTGATAGCCACTTCCTGGGACTATCACAGAAGTGCAGAGGATCAGGTTTCCAGTTTCGGAAATCTGGTTCGTTTCAGGTGGTATCAGAGCCATACTTGACCGTAGGACGAGCCCTAGCAATGGCCGATAGTTTAGGACAGCCTAAACATCCTTGATTGAGTATATACTCCTTCACTTTTATATAAACCCCTTGAAATCTACTATTACATCCTTGACTTCTCTCTAACTAACTAACTTACTAACAACGCTTCTTTGAGTTTGCTGACCTTGGAGAACAACATTTGTTGCTTGATCAAGACCGAGATATACTCGGAAGGATGCCCCGTACAAGACAAAGGCAACACCTGTAAAGGCAGTGATGGAGATTGGGTACAGGAAAAAGATGAAGATGACTCTACAGGACTTAACTGGACTATCCCCTGTTGGACCCTCAATACCAGATTACACCATTACAGTTGCCCTACATTGGAATTCAGACTACCGAAGATGGAATAGACTGCCCCTCCTTAATGCCGTAGGAAGACTGCATACCAGAGAAGCAATAGGAACAATATGCACCCTTACAACCCCCATCTCCGCTCAGGACAAAGCGTGGATGACACCACATTGAAGATAATGATGAGTTAAGATTCTAATTCCACGTACGCCCACAGAAGGAACTGGTTATCTGCTATATGGATGTGTCACACGTAAGCTTGGATGCAGAAACTCCTGGAATGCCCGTGGCTCAGCATTTGGATAAAGACCTATCGACGAAAAGCTACACGAATAACTGAGTCGCCAAGGATTAAGATACTACAACAAGCTGCAGCTACCGAAGGCAAATAATGGATTGAATAGTTAAGTACAGAGAAAACATCACATATATGGAGCGAAGAGCTGCTAAACCATTATATGGAATACCTTAAACAAGAAGTGTGAAATATGGATGCCTGGATTTGAATCTCCCTGACCGACCAGAATCGACGCGGGATTAGAATGAACAAATGAGAAACAAGGGGCATGGATGAAACGATAAACATAGAGCACCCCTTTGCAAGGACAATGCCACGAGAACCATGGACGAAGAAGAGTACCCCAACTAAGCTAGACTATCTGAATTGGAAGAATTGGACAAGAATCATTGGACTAAGATGAAGGAGAATTTAGCTTCCTACCACAGGACCACTGTGCCTCTCAGATTACATATGGGACCCCTTCAGTCAGGAGGAGGAATTTGGCAATTAGACCCTAAACCGGAGGATCGTGGAAGTAGCCATTGTTACAGGATACGACATCAATACTATACGAGTTGAATGGATAGCAATAAGTCATGAGACTCGAAGTGGAATATGGAACACAATTTACCAGTGATCAATCAAGCCAGCATGGAGAAGAATTCCACCAGCCTGTTTCAGAAAGATCATCACAGAGACGTTAGAAGGAATGTATCCTTTCAAGTGATGCAACACTAACCTCAATGAAATCCCTTCGAATGCCCACGATACACTAGTATGCTTTTACCCGGTGTCTTCTCGAAGGACTTAGGAGTCAACCTCGAGATGCACTTTTGTTTGGTGCATTGCTTGAGTGATTGGATCTTAATGGTCTTTTTGGTTGTTATGCCTCTTCATGATTGTGTGAAAATTGTACTGAGTGCTATGCTTCCTAGATCCTTAGATGACTCCTCTTAGAGACCTTAGCTACCCATCCTGCAAGATCAACAACTTGAAGAATGAAGACCGACGTGTCGAGCATACTCACAAGATCATGCAACCTCGACAAATCAGATCAAGACTTCAGATGAGTTACCCGATGATCATTGGAATCGAGTCCGCAAACTAGAAACTGAGAACTGAGAATTTGAAACCTCGAAAGCTCAGAAGAGTATGAACCTCCATGGAAGCATATATTGGTTAAGAGCAGTTCAGTACCCTAAGATGTCAGTAATGCATTTTGGATAAGTTCAGTCAATCCCACTTTTTGAATAAGCAGTTAATAAAGAAGCTCTACTGGACACTGTATGTTGAACTAGTGGGAAGAAGCACTACCTCGACAACTTTTGGACACAGGTTATCTGTTCTACCTCGCAGATGGAACCTACCTATTGGAAATCAGTCAGAAGAGTTTGCTGAGCATACAAGAGTAAGGTAGATGCGACTTCCATGTGAAGATCCATCCCAAGAAAAATTGGAACCAAAATTGACTAGTGTGAGATTTCGAATGGGAAGATTCACTCACACAGTCGAGGGTGTTGCAGATGACCCTCCTCCCAACACGAACTATCATGAATGGGAAGTAACCATTCATAATATTCATGACCAGGGGCTAATCAGACCTATCAGATGTTGCTAGCACTGGTGAGAATCGTCGGAGACGAGCTAAACCAACCAATGGATTACTATAAGAGTGGCACCCGAAGATTCATAAATATTACTGGACACTCAGAGAAGTTCCGGAAGATGAGAAATCACCCTGGAATATGGGGAACATTGATTCACCACACAAGACCCTATGATGGAATACAAGTACTGCAACAGGGTCAACTATTTGGATGAGCTTATATAAGAAACAGAGGCATTTCCTAAGCCTCGAGATGACTGTGGAAGTAAAAAGGAAGTTATGATCACCCAAGTGCAGCTAGTTGCTGAGAGTGCACGCCACAAGACGTGCGACTGCACTGATGTTTTGGAAAGACTAGCATATCTACTTATGGATCAAGAGATAATATTTTATATCTTCAACATATCCGAGATGGATATGGTTTCAAGAAGATTTCTTGGATAAACTAGGGAAACCTAGAGAATGTATGAAAATATGGATGAAGAAAAGATATTTACGAGACTCAACTTCTGTTCAGCGTACCCGCTTTGGATAAGCAAACAAATTTGGACAAAGATCATAATATATTTAAGGGTACACTAAGAATATGAGCGTTGGTATAAGGCAACGATTTGGATAAGAGCTTGCTTAATGCATACCGACTATTTACCTACTGCAAGTTAGGCTCAGAGCTATCGCCGGTGTTGCAGACCTCTGCTAGGCATAAAGTAAACGACTCCCTCATATGGAAAGAAGTTGGGGAATCGTGCCTAATTGGATTTAAAGGTATAAATAATGGATGCCAAGAGAAAGAGGCCAAGAACATAAGCAATACTTGTGGAATAAGTTAAAAGCCAGCAAGGGCTATGCTGGTTGTTAAGAAGGATGTAACCTCGAGCGAGAGGATTGGAACAAGATGAGGCAATCAAGCTCCAAACTGCTATAAGTTTACCCAGCTTATGTAACACGGCTAGTTGGTATGGATTGAGAAGAAGAGATATCTAGCCTATACTTGGAATTTGTCACGAGTTGGAACAAGAATATAGATCCAAAGATATATGGATCAGACATCGCAAGTGCATATGGATGCTAGGCGCAAGAGAATCTGCAGTAGCACTTGGCTTCGAGAGCCCTCATGCGAATAAGAGATATGGGAGATAAGAAGTCTTGTCGACAAAGCTCTACAACGTCAAGGTACATCAACATTTTGGAGATACACCGAAGAGAAGACCCTCACCACCCCCGGTACAAGCTTAATCTCGTGGACGAGATTCTTGTGAGGGGGGAGGAATGTAACATCCCGGAATTTTGAATGTTTCCTCAAGTGTGAATTTTCGCAAAAAATTAAAACTTTTTGTTTGAACATGTGTGCTACCAAATTTTATCCCAAATTGCTAGCCCTCATCTTAAATTCCATACAAAGTAAAACCTTATGAAAGTTATTTCAAATTATAGTATAAATGTGAGTTGGATCTCTTTGGATTTTATTTGGAGTTCAATTGTGTGGAGATTAAATTTGAACTATATTCAAATTCAATCTATGGTTTAAATTTATTCCAACACTAATTCAAAAGCTTTTCTAACTTTCTTGTTTCAGACTTGGTGACCGACTATGACATCGATGATGAAAGATGGGAAGACTAGAGCTGGTCCTACACTCAAGTTTGCTTGTGGAGCTGGGACGCTTCGCTTCGATAGATCCGCTGCGTAGATGTTTTACCTTTCTTGTTTAGTCCAGTTGGACTTGTACCCGGCTTATGCTGAAATGTTGTACTCTGATGTATTAATAAAATTATGTAATGTTTCCTATATTCTTGTGTTGTATGGAATTGTACCACTTGAGACAGGGATTGCACATGATAGCCACTTCCTGAGACTATCACAGAAGTGCAGAGGATCGGGTTTCCAGTTTCGGAAATCTGGTTCGTTTCATTATGAGAAGATAATGAAGTCCAGCACAAGTCAAGACTCAAAGTGAACATGACTCCAAATGCTCTAAAGGTCATCATGAAATTTGGAGATTTACCCACGAGATCAACTCAACTTGGAAGATATTCGCGCAGCCCAGAACAGCATGATCTTCCAATGCAGATTCGGCGACCTAAATGGACTCTAATGGCAAAACGTTGAATACCAAAGTTGTGGGCCTTGTTGAGAGCTTTGTTCGATTTGAACATATGGAAAGCCCAATTCGGATCAAGGAGCTAGGAGATATGGCCCCCGAAATGCCAGCTGCGTAGACAAGTCTGAAATCAGACACATTATCTTCCGAGGCCGATTTGGGGATCTTATCTTCGTTTCCAAGGAAGGCAATGAATACCAAAGTTGAAGATAATTTCGTTCCATACAAATTAGACATCAAATTTGCATTATTTGGAGTACGGACGTGGGAGATATGATATCGGGAAGGAAGGGCTGTGAATCAAGAAAATCTAGACAAGGCTGATTTTATGGAAACCAAGATTGCCTCTCTCCCAAGCAAGATCTCGTGCAAGGCAAGGTGGAGCATGCCACAAGGCTCCCCAAGGACATAAATACAAACCCCTAGGTGCCCAAGGGGGGGTGTTGGATCGATTCAACTTTCAGAGATTCAACCGAGGGAGAGAGCCACATAGAAGAGAGAGGAGGATGCCCGGAAACCCTAGCAAGGTTCCTCCGGCGCCGCCCCAATATCAAGAGCAAGGAGGAGATTGGATCTTCAAGGGAGAAAGCAAGGCGGAGAGCATCTTCCTTCCCGATCTTCATCTACTTCGGAGGATTCTACACCATGTCTCGCGCTACAATGTGTAACATTATGGGGTAAAATCCTTGTTTTTCCTTGGGGTTGAAGGGAGAACTTGAGTTGTGATCACCGAACCTATGTTTTGGATCTTTTTGCTATCATATTCATGTTGATGGTGCTTCAATCTTAATTGCCGGTTGGCTTGCTTTGGGTATGCATCGCTCGTAGCTTCACATATCGTGTTCCTTTTGTTCCTTATTTGATTACCGTCGTGTAGTGACATGTACGCGGGAGGGAAAGTATATCGAACTTGGTTCACATCCCTTAGTTTTGCATACTTAGATCACATCAATGTCTTGTGCTCTTGTTGTCCAATCACAGATTACCCTCGTGTAGTGACTAGTACGCGAGAGGGAAAAGGTTGGACTTGGTGCACCTTTACCTTGATAGATTAGATCGGTTCGTTCTTGCTAGGTGGTTACATCTGTAAGTGATCCTAGACCTCTTGGGTAAGATTTCTAGATTCTTGAACTCTCCATACCTTTACTCTCTTTGTTAATCTCTTTAACCTAGAGTAGATTAGTTCTTATATATACATCATCACTTGATAAAGAGCTTTCAATCAACAAGTTTAGTGCTTAGTTGAGCATAGCAATCCACTTGTTTCATGAATTGATAACCTTGGGGGATACTCTAAGGGAAAAGCTACAACCGACTCGTGCGCTTGCGGATCGTAATTTGGCGCGTTATCTACCGTCAACAAGCTTTTCTGGTGCCGTTTGCCGGGGAACAAGCTAGTTTGCTATGTTTAACTTGGTATTAATTTTGTTGATCACTAACACTAACTTTTTGTCTAGAAAAACCTTTGTTTTTGTTTTGTTTTCATTGTCTAGATGGCTCTTGTCAATCACGCCATGGAGGAAGAAGAAAAAACACTAATGGAGTATGCTATCCCGCGATTGGAGGATATTAAAGTGCAAAAATCAGATTTGATACCCAAGGCTATCGAGTACAGGATCAAGCCTTGAATGATCAAGATGGTAGCATCAAACCCATTTAGAGGGGCGGAGACGGACAATCCATATGGGCACATTGAGCGTTTCACGAGGCTATGCAACATGGTGCACCAAGAAGGAGTTCCGGTCGATTAGTACAAATGGAATCTTTTTCCATACTCACTTGCGGATGAAGCGAAAAGATGGCACTCATTTGCATCCTTTGAGGTGGAAGGAAATTGGACTCGATTGGTGAAGAAATTTTTTCAAAGATTCTTTCCGATAAGCAAAGTTCAAAACGTGAGGAGGCAAGTGATAAATTTTGCGCAAGGAAAAGAGGAAGGAATAGATCAAGCTTGGAAAAGATTCAATGAATTAATCAAACAAGGGCCAAAGCTTGGGTTCTCCGGTGATGTACTCTTGCATACTTTCTATTTTTCTCTAACCCCCGAATGCATGCGGTATATTCAAATGTGTGTAGGCGAAAATATTATGGAGAAAACACTCACAGAAGCCACCAAACTACTAGAAAAAATAAGCAAAGGGGTGGCCGAGCAAAGAGATTGGAGATAACATATTCCGAGAAGTGTTGAGCAAGAAACACCTGTGGAGGTACTTTCTGGAATTTCTAGAAAAGAAGCCCCGGAAGTGAAGTTAGAAGAAGCAAAACAAGAAAAGATTGAAGGAGCGACCCACAATGGAGGAAGACCAATCCAAGGCAACAAAATTTGCAAGCTAGAAGAGGAAAAAGGAAGAAGTTTAGCGATGGCAAAGCCACTAAAGGAGTTCGAACAAATGGATTGGATCCCGATTGACTTCGAAGAAATATACAACAAGAGGAGACCATACCCGAACCAAAAAGAATCCGCGAGAGCCATAGATTTGAACTTTCCAAACGGAGAGGCACTTGGGGTACGAGCTAGACAAAGAATCAGCCGGAGAAATTATTCAAAGACTTTTCAATGAGGAAGAAGAGGTAGATCCGGATCACATGGCAGAAGTAAAGATGATTATGGGAGTGAAGCCGGAGGCCTCGCCATATGCACACCTAGCCGGGGTGTACGCGATAGGAGCCGATCATGTCGAAGGTACATCTCTACCAACACCTCACATAAGTTGCACCATTAATGGGGAGAAAATTTGCAAAGCTTTATGTGACATCGGAGCCCATGTAAGTGTCATGTCTTCCAAGATTTATTATGAGCTTTTTAGTAAGACTTTAAATCTAGCTCCAACACAAATAAAATTGATCATGGGAGATGGTAGAACAACAAGACCCTTGGGTGTGCTCAGAGATTTAGATGTTGCTATCTCGAGTAAAACTATTCCAACTGACTTTTTTGTAATTGATGCTTGCCATGATGAACATGATGATATAATTCTTGGTAGGCCTTTTCTTAAGTTGGTCAATGCCATTCTTGATGCCGGAAAGGGTAGAGTTACTATTGATCTAGATGGAACTAAACTCACTTATGATTTTCTACCCGCTTCTCGTATTGCTTTACCTCTACCTCTTGATAACGAAGAGGTAGAGGACCTTCATTTTGTTGATACTTTCAGGGATCCTCTCCAACAAGCAATGGAGAATGATGCTATTTATGATGATCAAGACAAGGAACTAGCGGAAGCAACCGAGGAATTAAAGGCACAAGAAGGAAGCTTGGAAGAAGAAAGTTTTGAAGATATTGGAAATTTGCAACAACAAGAACCCGAAGCACCCGATCTTGAGTTAAAGCCACTTCCCAAAGGATTAAAGTATGAATATTTGGGAGCTGATAAGACGTACCCGGTCATTGTGAGTGATGAATTGAGTCCGGAAGAGATGGACAAGTTGCTGAATTTATTGAGAAGACATAAGAAGGTGATTGGGTATGCAATAAGTGACTTGAAGGGTATTAGTCTAGCCTTTTGCACCCACCGCATACCACTTGAAGAACAATGCAAGCCCGTTGTTGAGCATCAAATAAGGTTGAGCCATGCTATGCGCAAGGTGGTGAAGAAGGAAGAAATCAAATTGTTGGATGCCGGAATAATATACCCGTGCCACATAGTGAATGGGTGAGCCCGGTGCATTGTGTACCAAAGAAGGGAGGAATAACGGTTGTGAAGAATGAGAAGGAAGAATTGATACCGCAACGGATCGTGACCGGGTGGAGAATGTGCATCGACTATAGGAAGTTGAACAAGGCAACAAGGAAGAATCACTTTCCGCTATCATTTATCGATGAGATGCTTGAAAGGTTAGCCCAACATTCCCACTTTTGTTTCCTTGATGGATACTCGGGGTTCATGCAAATTCCTATCCATCCGGATGATCAACACAAGACAACCTTCACATGTCTGTATGGAACTTTTGCATATAGAAGGATGCCATTTGGTTTATGTAATGCCCCGACCACCTTTCAAAGATGTATGATGACTATATTCTCAGATTTTATTGAAGAAATTATGGAGGTATTCATGGATGACTTCTCGGTGCATGGTACGTGTTTTGAAAGTTGCTTGGAAAATTTGGAAAAAGTCCTTAAAAGGTGTGGAGAAATTGACTTGGTGCTTAATTGGGAGAAGTGTCACTTTATGGTGAAACAAGGTATAGTCTTGGGACATGTCATCTCCGAGAGAGGAATAGAGGTGGACAAGGCGAAGATTGAAACTGTGAAAAATTACCACCCCTGATGAATATAAAATTATTAAGAAGCTTTCTCGGGCATGCCGAATTTTATAGGAGATTTATAAAGGATTTCTCGAAGATCACCAAGCCATTGACACGACTTCTCCAAAAAGATGTGGAATACGACTTTGATGAAGAATGCTTGCATACCTTTCGGACGTTGAAGAAATCTCTCATAAAAGCACCCATTATACAACCACCCGATTGGAATCTACCATTTGAGATAATGTGCGACGCAAGTGATTATGCCGTTGGAGCCGTTCTCAGACAAAGGAAGGAAGGGAAGGTACATGCAATTTATTATGCAAGCAAAACTCTTAATGAAGCTCAAGTGAATTATGCGACTACGGAGAAGGAATTGCTCGCCGTGGTGTTCGCCTTTGAAAAAATAAGATCCTATATTGTGAACTCAAAGGTGATCGTGTATACCGACCATGCTGCAATCAAGTACCTTTTGTCCAAGAAAGATGCCAAGCCACATTTGATTAGATGGATTCTACTATTACAGGAGTTTGATATGGAAATTAGAGACAAGAAAGGGTCCGATAATGTTGTAGCCGACCACCTATCAAGGATGCATCATGGAGATGATGGGATGGAGCTAATTGAAGATAGAATGAGAGATGACCATCTATATCGGGTACTTGATAGGAGAGGATGGATGAATGATATTATAAGGTGCTTATGGAAGATGCCATTAGATCACTTGGATAAAAATGTTAAAAGAAGGGTAATTGCCGAGAGCAGAAAATTTTAGTGGGATGCACCATACCTATATAGATTGGGAGATGATGGAGTGCTAAGAAGATGCGTACCGCGGGAAGAAAGAGAAGAAATTCTAAGAAAATACCACTCATCGGAGTATGGAGGACATTATGGACACTTTACAACGCAAGCAAAGGTATGGGCAAGCGGATTCTATTGGCCTGAGATGCACGAAGATGCAAAAAGGTTTGTTACAACTTGCCCAGAATGCCAAAGGAGTGGAAATATATAACAAAGGAATGCAATGCCGCTGAATTATATTTTGCAAATTGATCTATTTGATGTTTGGGGCATCGACTTTATGGGACCTTTCGTGAACTCGCATGGATATGAACACATCTTGGTCATAGTTGATTATGTATCAAAATGGGTTGAAGCGATTCCATGTCGGAAAGCATCTACGGAAGAAACTATTCAAATGATCAAGACGGTGATATTCCCTCGATATGGTGTTCCTAGAATTCTAATAAGTGATGGTGGGTCACACTTTATTGGCAAGGATTTCAAAAGATGCTTGGCAAAGTTGGGAATCGAGCATAGGGTCTCCACGGCCTATCATCCACAAACAAATGGCCAAGCGGAAACATCGAACAAGCAACTTAAAGACATCCTCAAGAAGACGGTGACTAAAGGAGGAAAAAATTGGTCAAAGAAGCTAGACGGAGCATTGTGGGCATACCGGACTGTGCATAAAACACCGATAGGTATGACCCCTTATCAATTTGTCTATGGAAAAACATGTCATTTGCCGGTAGAACTAGAGCACAAAGCTTATTGGGCAATAATGGAGATGAATCTTGATATTGATGTGGCACGAATAAAGAGGAGGATTCAAATAAGTGAAATTGAAGAGCTAAGATTGAAGGCATATCACAGCACTAGCATCTATAAAGAAAGGATGAAGAGATGGTACGACAAAAGATTGCATAAGAAGGAATTCAAGGAAGGAGACAAGGTCCTACTATACAATTCTCGATACAAGGTCTTCAGCAAAGGAAAATTGCAAAGCAAATGGGATGGACCATACGTCGTACACTCGGTGTCACCATCGGGAGCGGTAACAATCATGGACGTCAAGGGAGATCAATATGTTGTGAATTGACAGCGACTCAAGGTATTCCTAGAGCCCGACGTTGTGCCTATTAAATACATTGATGTCTACACCTTGGATGGTGACCCGGATCCTCAAGACTAGCGACGAAAACAAGGTAAGTTTGTAAATATTTTTATTTTTATGAGCATCCGACCTTTGCTCTTAAATTTATTTTATGACGAGGATGTCGTATGTTTTAAGTGTGGGGGGAAGGTGTGATCTCTTGTTTCTTTAGTTGAGTTGTTTCCCTTAAAAAAATTAGTTTGATGGTGTGATTTAATTTAGTGTGGAGTCAATAAAAACAACATCCTTGTGCAAGTTTTTCCTTTCCTCTACTTGTTGGTATGTTCTTTACCTTTATTATTTGAGCATGAGTAATGAGCATTAATGTTTACCGTGGTGCTTAGTGGAAGTTTGCCTATGAAGTACCCATACTCTACGTTAATCTAGAACCTCACTTTGACTTTGCTTTGAGTAAGACTAAAATTGGAGTTTTTTATTTCTGAAAATTTATGAAAAACCCTTGCAATAAAGGTTAGCATTTTCTTTTTCCAAGTCGAGAGACAAGCTTATCCTATGCAAGGCCTATATTATATATACTCCACCATAAGTGTTGTTAGCATGATGAATTGGGTTAGGACTTTTCTCTCTTGGGAGATCTAATTTCGAGCAATGATCATGTCCTTGATATTATATCTTTTATTGCTACCCTCGTCATACATTCGGTAACGGGAACTTCACATTGAATGCCTCGTATATTGCCAGATTCCATACCCAAACCATAGACATCTTTTTATCATCTTATTCCTTGAACACAACCAATGTCCGAAGATTCATTCCATTTTTAGGCAAGGACTTATTGTTGACAGTTGAAATTCACCACTTTCAACCCTCAATATTCTCACATAAATGGAGGCATATGCATTATTTACTAGCATTTTGGTTTGAATAATGTAGTTCCACTTGTCCTTGGAGATTATTTGTATGTAGGTGATTTACCCCTAAAAATAGATGGAAACCCACCTTCTATGAAGAACCCATGCCAACTCAGCTGAGGAGGTGGCTGCCACCAAGGGAAACATGGCATTCCACGTCATTGATCCAGAAGAGGCACTCACCGACGAATCAGAGGACGCCACATGGACTTCACATGGATCAAAGGGCCCACCTCGGATACCAAATCAAGCCATGCACCGGGGGTGGATCAGAGGGCCCACAAGGCAGCCAACTAGAAGAAGCACACCAGGTGGGGCCACCCTAGGGGTGCGGACGATCCTAGGATCAGCCGAACCGACCTAGGGGGGCTCCATCCTGGCCCTCCACGTGGTTGCTCCTCATTGGTCACTTGCTGCATCCCGGGGTGTTTTGGAGCACTTTGAGGCTCCGAGCAAGCCTGGTCCTTGTCTATAAATAGAAGGGGAGGGGCCCCCATTTCTCACACACCACTCTCTCATTCTCCTCTCACTTTTAGTTTCCAAGGCTAGGGGATAGACTAGAGTAGCTCTTATTCAGGTTCCAAGTCCTCTTGGAAGTCTAGGTATGAGTTCTCTTTTATCTTTATTTCTTTGTATGACTTTGATCTACTTCAGTTATTCAGCTATTTCATATAAAGTTATGGTAGATCATATGTTTGATATGTTCTTGAGTTCATCCTCTGTTCATCATTTAGAGGCTTGTGCTCTTTGTGAACACTACCTTTTGATCCACTTGAAGGGTGATAAACTCCTTCCTTATGTGTTTGTTCATAAGTTAGAGGCTCGTGTTCTTCACGAACACGACCTTTTGATCTTATTGATTAGACATAAGAGAGTTCATATCTGTTTGTATGTCTAGCCTTAGTTGATCTTGTTAGATGGCATGAGAGTGTTGCATGAGGTTTGTGTTCAAGCTACGGTACTCGGTCTAGTTGACCAGTCTTCTGGTGGCTCTCACCCTGGGTCACAATAGCCCGGGCCGGGTGGAGTCTAGCAGCAACGTAGGCATGGTGCCTGGGTTGTCTGGCTACGATAGTAATGAGCATACCCCCCGTAACGATAAAGGTCGGTCCACAGGTAGTGACAGCCCTGTTGGATCCTTGGGCAACCTTCGCGCTGGGGTACCTGCTGTAGGAGTCTAAAGTCTAGTTTCGCAGAGTGCTGGTCGTCGCGGGCTAGCTCCCCGTTTGTACCTGGGTGCGGAACCTTATCTCTCTCATGCAATACTCATGCCCATCTCTTGTATCTTCTAGCTTTGTATGTTTAGTACATTAGAACCTAGAGCTAACTCGTATGTTCCCCCTAAGCCGTAGTGTGCTAGAGTAGAGGTAGATCTGAGTGTGTGTGTCGCACTACCCTTATATCTTTTATCTTACCCCTGTCTTTGAGTGTGTTGTTCCCTATTTCTATCTCTTGGTTTACATTCAGAGCAAAAGCATAAGTCTAAGATATCCGCCATTGCCTTCCACGGATACGATACCCTTGGAATACTCTCCTTCCTTGGGGAAATGCTACAATGGTTTATCTGTGCGCTTGCGGATTCGTTCATGATCGTTTAGATTATCCTTTGGCAAGTCTCGATGTTCACGCTAACCCGGCGTCATTAGTTGTGACATTGAGAGGTGCCTACAAGGTGTTTCTTGGTGGTGTCACTAAGGACGGGTCCCAGATCTGTTCTTAAGATGACAACGCTACGAAATGCCAACACTTATTTAAAATTCAGATTGTGATTCATGTCAAAGAGACAAGCGAAAGGCTTCGGAAAGAGATCAAGATGTCAAGAAAAGAGAATAGAAAAAATATAACATGCGTGTGTGCGCATAAAAAAAGGGGGAGAAGAAAGAAAATAAAAAAAAGGGGAAGAAAGGAGAAAAAGGAGGAAGGCAAAGCAAGGAAGATATATTGAGGGATGATGAATCAAATGAAGATCAAGAGAAGTGCGAGGAAGGATGCGTCAATGCTGAGAACAAATCTTCAATATTCCAACCATGTGCAATCCGACATCGAGGACATCATTAGTGCCTTGAAGTCATTATTCTTTTTCCCTTTGCACATGTCCACCATTCTAAATCTTCTCATCCTTGATACCCTTACATTATGGTTTAATTCTCATGATCATTGGCTCGGAAGGTGAACGACCACTAGAGGATTTTCTTAGCTTGATAATACATGTGTTAACTTCACTAGCCATACCCATAGCTCCACCTTACATTATAAATGAGAGACTTGTGGGAAGTGAGAGTTTATGAATTATTTAGGATAGCCACTTCAAATGAGCAACATGTGAGGACTTTGAGATAAACTTTGTCTAATACTTGTTGCAGGAATTTTATTTTAAACTCGTGGAAAACCCTCCAATGGAAGTAAGAAAGTAAGTATGGTTGGATTTGAGGATCTCTAGTAAAAAGAATGAGTTGTGGGGTAAGTCTTGAATTGGCAATATTTCTAAATGCCCATGTTTATGTCATGATCATTGCTTTCATGTTTCTTATACTAAAGATGAAGGTTTAACTAACTTGTAAGGATAGGTGAGACGAAGCACATTTCAACTCCATGGATGAATGACTTTTGCAAGCAACTTGCTCGAGGACGAGCAAGATCTAAGTGTGGGGGAGTTGTTGGCGGTCAAATATGACACCCCTAAGGAACTTCTTACACTTTGGTTTCGACTTTGATTTGGAACTAACTCGCCACTAGGCTTGAACAGGAGGCCGAGATGAGCGAACTGAGATTGAAGGCTTAACAACAGGAGACAACATTGAAGTCTCAAACAGAAGAACTTGAAGCTTTGAAGAAGAGCACAAATGACATGCATAATCTGATCCAAGGCTTGATAAATTTTAGCCAGGTTTATCCTCCTCTCAACTGAAGTGTGGTCCTGGTGAACTTGTGTTGCTGATGACTTGTTGTACGTTGATTCGATTCGACGCATACTGTTGACGGTTGTTATGTACTACTTTCAGCCATCAATATTCTCACATAAATGGAGGCATGCAGTATTTAATTGCATTTTGGTTTGAATAATGTAGTTCCACTTGTCCTTGGAGATTATTTGTATGTAGGTGAAATAAGCATGAAAAGAGATGGAAACTCACCTTCTATGGAAGATCCATGCTAACTCAGCTGAGGAGGTGGCTGCCACCAAGGAAACACGTGGCAATCCACGTCACTGATCCAAGGGAGGCACCCACCGACGAATCAGAGAGAGACACATGGACTTCACATGGATCCATGGGCCCACATAGGATTCCAAAACGAGGCATGCACGGGGGAGTGATCAAAGGGCCCACAGGGCAGCCACCCAGAGGAAGGACACCCTGAGAGGAGGGCCTAGGGAGCCGGCCGATCCTAGGATCGGCCGAACCGCCTTAGTGCCGTTCCATCTCGGCCTTCCACGTGTTGCTTCCTCATTGGTGCATTGCTTCATCCCCAAGTGATTTGAGGCACTTTGAGCCCCGAAGCAAGCCTCCTCCTTGCCTATAAATAGAAGGGGAGGGGCTCTATTTCTCACACACCACTCTCTTCATTCACCTCTCACTTTTAGTTTCCAAGGCTACAGGGTAGGCTAGAGTAGCTCTTATTCAGGTTCCAAGTCTACTTTGGAGTCTAGATATGAGTTCTCTTGTATCTTTATTTCTTTGTATGACTTTGATCTACTTCAGTTACTCAGCTATTTCATATAAGGTTGTGGTAGATCATATGGTTGATATGTTCTTGAGTTCATCCATTGTTCATCATTTAGAGGCTTGTGTTCTTCATGAACACTACCTTTTGATCCACTTGAAGGATGATTTACTCATTCCTTATGTGTTTGTTCATAAGTTAGACACTCATGTTCTTCACGAACACGACCCTTTGATATTGTTGACTAGACATAAGAGAGTTCGTATCCGTTCGTATGACTAGCCCTAGTTTGATCTTGTTAGATAGCATGTTAGTGTTGCATTAAGTTTGTGTTCAAGCTACGGTACTCGGTCTAAGTTGACCTGTCTTCTGGTGGCTCTCACCCTGGGTCACAATGGCCCGGGCCGAGTGAAGTCTAGCAGCAACACAGACATGGTGCCTGGGTTGTGTGGCTACGTTAGTTATGAGCATGCCCCACATAACGATTGAGGTAGACCACAGTGGTGATAGCTGTTGGACCCTTTGAAACCCTCCGCGCTGGGGTATTGCTGTAGGAGCCTAAAGGATAGTTTCGCAGAGTGCTGGTCGTTGCGGGCTATCTCCCCGTTTGTACCTGGGTGCTTATCCTTACCTTTCATGCAATGCTTTATGCTTATCTCTTGTATCATCTAACTTGTATGTTTAGTACCTTAGAACCTAGAACTAACTCGTATGTTCCCCCCTAAGCCGTAGTATACTAGAGTAGAGGTAGATCTGAGTGTGTGTCATACAAACCATCATATCATTTATCTTACCCCTGTCTTTGAGTTGTTGTCTTCTATATCTATCTCTTGGTTTACATTCAGTGCAAAAGCATAAGTCTTGATATCCGCCATTGCCTTCCACGGATACGATACCCTTGGAATACTCTCCTTCCCCGGGGAAATGCTTCAATGGTTTATCTGTGCGCTTGCGGATTCATTCATGATCGTTAGATTTACCTTTGGCAAGTCTGGATGCTCACGCTAACTCGGCGTCGTGAGTAGTGACATTAAGAAATGCCAACAAGCATTTTTGGTGCTGCCGCCAAGGATGGATTCTAAATCTGTTCTTAGGTGATTGCGCTACGAAATGTCAACAAGCATTTTTGGCGCCGTTGTCGGGGAAGCCACAAGATTATCATGACTATGCTTTGCATCTGTTTATAAATCATGAGTAGGTTAGGGCAACTCTCAATGCAGGCTAACCTTGATTGTCTTCTTTTATCTTTGGATGATAAAGACATGTAGTGTATGACTGGTTTCTACTTACCAGAGAATTTCACAGAAGATCCCGAGTCACTAGTGAGGAGAGCTCGAATTCATTTCGACTCACCTCGTCGTACTCGTCTGGAAGGCGATCCAGCTTCCTTTGTACCATCCATGTCAAACGCTATGGCCCAGAAGACGCTTCGTGAGTACTCAACTCCTTCTGCTGGCCAGGTGCTGCAAGGCCCTGAGGTGGCAATGGGGACTGAAAACTTTGAGATCAAGACAGGTCTAATCACGATGGTACAGGCTAGCCCATTCTGTGGCAAGCCAAATGAGGATGCTAATGCCCATCTGCAGCAATTCCTAGAGCTATGCAACACTTTCATCATCAGGGGTGCGAATATGGATGATGTTCGTCTTCGACTGTTTCCTTTTTCTCTCCTGGGGAAAGCTAAGCAATGGTTCTATGCGAATCGTGATGCTATTAGTACTTGGGATAAGTGTTCAGAAGCATTCCTCAAGAAGTTCTTCCCATTGGGTAAAACCAATGCTCTTCGTGGAAGGATTTCTAGTTTTCAGCAAGCATCAAGTGAATCTATTCCAGAGGCTTGGGAAAGGCTTCAGGAGTATGTCCTGGCCTGTCCTCACCATGGGATGGAGGATTAGCTTATTCTTCAAAGTTTCTATAATGGGCTGACTCTGACAGCCCGAGGCCATATTGATGCTGCTGCTCAGGTAGCATTCTTCTCACTCACTGTTGATAATGCCAAATCACTTATTGAGAAGATGGTATCCAACCAAGGATGGAGCGATGAACGACTCCAACCATGTCCGAGGGGTACTCATACTGTCAAGGAAGTAGATATGATTACTGCCAAGCTGAACCTTCTTATGAAAAGATTGGATGACTACACCAGCGAGAAGGCTGCCATGGCCACCACTACTCTGCCTATGGATTCTCACATGACTTGTGAAGTCTGTGGCAACACTGGGCATTCGGGAAATTACTGTCCTGAAACTCAGGAGGAAGTGATGTACATGAACGGCAATAACAATGGTTATCGTCCACAACAACAAGGAGGCTAACCGTGGAATCAACAACACCCTTATTATCAAGGAGGTAACCAAGGTAATACTTACAATTCTAACTAGCCCTCCTTCAAAGATCTTGTTTTCGGGCAGGCTAAAATTAATGAAGGTGTTAATAAAAAGTTAGCTACCCTTGATAAAACCTTGGAAAGTCTCAATGTTAAGCTTGAAAGTTTTTCTTCTGCTCAGAAGAACCAACTAAGTTTTAACAAAATGTGAGAAACTCAGTTAGCTGCTTTGGTTCCGTCTGCTAATAACAGGAGGATTTCGGGGCAACCCGTGTCCTCTTGTGAAAATGTTAGTGTAGTGTCGACTAGGTGGGGTAAGCCACCTAGGAAGGCGTATGCTCCTAACTATGCAGGGAAGCCCATACAACAAATTCTAGATCCATGGGAGGAATCAGCAGTTGTGCACAGAAGAGATCCTGACTATCCAGCTATCACATGCACAATCTATTACAAGATGATCAAGCATGCCCTTTGTGACCTTGGTGCAAGTGTCAATCTTATGTCCAAGGCCATGTTCGAGCAACTAGGATATCCAACTCTCTCTCCAACAGCACGAACTATCGAACTCGCCGATTCAACGATACGATACCCAGAAGGAATTGTTGAGAGTCTATTGGTCAAGGTCGAGAACTCTTATGCTTCGCGGATTTCGTGGTCCTTGATATGGACGATGAGGAAGGAATACCGCTCATCCTTGGGCGACCATTTCTCGGTGATGTCCGAGCTAGAATCAATGTGGCGGCCGGAGTAATCCATTTCCGCATTGGGAAGAGGAACTTGGTGTTCAGGTTTCAAGAGAAAGAAGAGCAATGCTATTTGGTGCAAGATAGTGTTGAGCAGCTTGGGGGAAGGACGGAGCCTTTACCCCCAAAGAAGAAATCTGAGTCAAAATTGAAGCAAAAGAAAATTCGTAAAGAATGGCGGAAGGTCGAGAAGGCATCACCCTCTACTTCTCAGGAGTGGGATGCTGAGTGGTATTAACCGCTGAGAAGAGTCCAACTCGTCAGACTAAAAAGGATGAGTCCTTTCTACCAAAAAGGTTAAAGATGGTATTTATCTCATATTTCCCTTTCCAAAATATTATTTTAATTTCCAACCTGCATATTTAATTTTTCCAAACCTTGCATCTGCATGCTAGATTTATCTAGCCCTTTTTCCCTTTTCAAATAAAATTTATGAAAATAATTTCTGAGTTTGAAAATTTTAGAAAAATCATTTGGGTAATTTCTAGAGCAAACTTTGACCGGTGCACCAGGGTATATCATCATATAGCCGTTGGTGACACACCTGCCAAAGGGGGCCAGCATCAGGCCCACAGCCTGGTCGGCCAAACCAGGGTTCCGCCGAACCCTGGCAACGGTCGGGTGGGCCCAGCTTTGGCCAATGGCTCCTAGCCATTGAGCAACGGCTAGCCCGCGGTGTGCTGCCCCTTTGCTCTATAAATTGGACCCGAGTGGGGGTGTTCTTCACCCATTCAACTCATTTCACTCACACTCCTCTCTCTACTCCTGCTCTCTTGGTTTTCATGGATTTCTTGCTCAAGGTTGGAATCATCAAGCACTCTCTCTAGTGTTGCTGCAAGTATTGCTATTGGTCGAGCAAGCTCGGTAAGAGTTTCATTCGATTTCACTAATCTATCACTGAGTTGCTCTTGTTGTCCCTTTGTTGTGCTAGAATGAGTTGGGCGGCGAACGCTCTCCGGAGGGTGACACGCTCCCGTTCACGGGCAAGCGCAAGTTCATCCGTCCCCACCAAGCCGACGTCGAGCCCGTCAACGATGGACTATGAGGAAGAGCAAGAAGAGCAAGCCGAGCCACAAGCAGCGGAGGAGGTCATCGACGACACCCCCTACCTTAGCTTGCGGGGCGCTCGAGAGGAGCAAGCCTATGCTCTCCTAAACGACCGAGTCTTCGCCCACACCCGGGACTTCGACTCAGCACTCATGGAGAAGACAGGTATGAACCTCGAGTTCGCTTCCATTTGGTATGCTCTTGGTTGGGAGGAGTTCGTGCCGGTTACAGAGCTTGGCTCTCAGCCCCTCACCATCCAGTCTCTTTGCTCTCTTACCGAGGTGGCCGATGGTATTGAGTTTCGTCTTTTCAGGACCGATTACCGAGTTTCATGGAAAGATCTTAGTCGTCTCCTTGGTTTTAATCATCATTGTGCTCTTTCTTTGAAGAAGGCTTGTGAGGGTTTTGTTCGAGAATCTTTCTGGGGAGATATTTCCGGTCTAGTTTATAGCGGTAAATTTGTGCCTCGGTGCAATGATATCGTGCATCCCACTCTCCGCTTGTGGCACAAGTAACTTGCCATTACTCTCTTTCCACGAGAGGATGTTCGGCCCGTGCGCAACAATGAGTTGATGCTTCTATATGCCGCTACTAAACAGATCAAGGTCTCCCCCGTTAAAGCTATGATTCGGCAGTGGTTGATGAATTTTAAGATGATAGGCCCTATTGACTGTACATCTTTGGTGACTCGTATTGCTCTCAGACTTGGGGTTCTAAGCGGGAATCCCGTCCCCTTCATTGGGACGCCCCGAGTTCTCATTGATGAGGCGTACTTGATCCAAGGGCATACACTTAAGAAAGGCCCAAATGATTCTTTGACTTTCTTCTTCCCGGGTTATGCAAATCAAATCCCATTACCTAACCTGGGGTTTCAATTGTATAACTCGGAGTCATTGACCATTCCCCTTGTTACACAAGAGGAAGGCCGTCGTGCTAGTGTTTCTGGCAGGTCCACCAGAAGCGCGACAAAGAGAGCACACATGCAGCAGCAACAACAGTCACAGCCGCCACCACAGCCACAGCCTGCTACACCACCAGTGGCAGTAGGGGCCCCTACGGGGTACATGTTTGGGGTTACCCCTGGATATGCACCTAGTTGGGGCCAGTCCGGCTACCATCCGAGTGCGAGTGGCACGGCTTGGGCGAGTGCGAGTAGGGACCAGTGGGCTACACCCGCTAGTTCTAGCTCTGGTGGCCCACCTCCGTCTTCGTCCTTCTAGCGGCACTCTTCGGCCTCTGCACGAGACGCTCAGCTCGCGCAGCAAGTGGGAGAGCTCACCGTCCAGGTCACAGGATTGGAGGAGACGCTGAACACCCATGTTGAGGCTAACTCAGCGTGGCAGCGTCAGACTGGCGAGAGGATTTACGTCATGCAGCAGGCGCAGCAGCGACACATAGAGGAGCAGAGGGCTTTCTATGCGAGTCAGAGTTTCTTCTACCCTCCTCCGCAGTGAGCCTGAAGCTAGCTTGGGGGAGGACCCCCATCCTGAGGTAACTTGTATCTTCCTTTGTTTTCAGAGTATCTTATAATAAAAACCCATAAAAATCCGCAAAATTGAAAAGACCAAAAAGATTTATTTGCTTTCATCATTAAGTTTGCTTTCATATGCATAGTTAGAATGCTTTGCCTCTATGGTTGAAATGATGAATAGTTGCTCTGTTTATTCTTCTCGTATGCCTTGCGTACAGCTTTGTATCCTACCTAAGTTTTGAGTTTGTTGGCTTGCATGTTCCAACCTTAGCTTGAAAACTGTGGGTAGCAAAAAGCATGATCCATGCCTAAGTTGTTGTGAGACATGATATGATATAATAGAGTGCTATGATCTTGTACCTAGTGATGCTTGACATCCAGAGTTTTCCTTTTTGAAAAATCTAAACATGATAAGTTCCTCAATGATGAGCATTTCCTATCCAAGGCCATATGTAGATTCTAGCTCTTGTTAGCCTCCACATATGCAGCTTGTTCTCTCATTGAGCTTTGTCAATTTGTTGTGACCCTTGTTAGAACTCATACTCCCCTGATCAAGATCACGTACACGTTCATGCTAAAACTTCTACACTGGAAGTTAGCATTCATAATTTGTTCTATTTGCTTACGCATTCTATCATTCATCCCTCTCCGAATATCTCCAACAGAGACAAAGGGCTAGCTAAAAAAAAGAGAAGAAGCATGCTCAAAGCATGGCAAAAGAAAATAAAGAGAGCTAGCCCAAGTCTCGAAAAATTTCAAAAGGAGAAAAGGGGATTGATATGTGTAAGAAAAAGAGTTCCACCATGTAGATGGTAATAACTAGTACCTACTCTTGGGCTAGTGTCCACCTTACCATCAATCCCTCATTTTTCATATAAAGCATGGTAATATCTAGCACCCATTTCCGGGCCTAGTATACACCTTACCAATGCTCATTTTCATCACACACATACGCACATCTTGATCAGGATGTATGTTTGTTTCTTCCAAGGATCCGGTTTTTGACTTAGCAAAATATGAGAGACAAGTATGACACATTTCTTCCCTACCTACAGCTCCACATAAGCCTATTAGGAGTAGGATGTGAAGAAAGGCAACTTAATGTCTTGGCGAGGAACCATACACTTTGAGCGATCCGAGAGTATCAATTGAGGAACTCTGATTTTCTTTTGAAAAATTTACAAAACCTCTAGATTTGAATGACCGAATAGGCGACCAGAGAGGGGGAGAATGAATGGGAGCCGATAACAATTCTTCCCGAAGGTCGAACTCAGCCTATACCCCGATTGCCACTCCGCGTACTCGCGCACACCAAAGAATCTCAAGACCAAGCACAAACAAGCCCACACGATCAAGAGACAAGCCTAGAAGCAAACCGCGGAAGCACAAGACAAGAATCAAATCACTTGGCGCAAATTCTGGAAACGCCAGGCGCGGACTGTCCGGCTGGTACGGGCAGACTATCCGCTAGTGTATGGCGGACTGTCCGCCAGTCATCCCCGGACTGTCCGAAATAAGCAACAGAACCACCAGAGACGCACCGAGAAATTCGGACTGTCCGGCTGAGCCACGCGGACTGTCCGCCAGTGTCGCGGACTATCCGTGAAGGCAGCGCGGACCGTCCGTCCACCTCGCTGGAAACCCCAGACAAACCTCAAGCTACCCCAGACAAAAACTCGGCCACGCGGACTGTCCGTGAGGGACACGCGGACTGTCCGCAAACTGCTTGCAGCAAAACCCTAGGCCTGAAACGGATCGAAGCGCGGACGCGCACGAACACGTGACGAACTGCGATGAACAAATGTCCTGCGGACTGTCCGCCCCAGTCCCGTGGACTGTCCGCGGCTCACGAACAGAGCTGGAACAGCACGACCCCCCGAAGTCAACCCTCCAAATCCATCACCGGATCTCCCAAATGCCAAAAGCTCTTAAGACAAGATTTGGGGGAGAAGATAAGCAACACAAGAGGAAGCTATGCCCTAAAAATCTCGACCTCTAAGCCACTAAATCGCCAGGAATCACGGATCACACGAACTACCACCAAGAACTTGAACTCCGGCCAAAAACTCACGAATCGAAAGCTTTCCCCGGCGTTTGAGTAGTCAAGATCACACACAAAGATGCACAAGGCATCCACCCATGATCTCCTCAAAGAAATCCGACGGAAAACGCCCTCAAATCTCCGAATCGAGCGAAGAACGAAACTTCCCAAAAATAGCCTAAAAAATGACACGAAAATCACAAAGGACTAGGAGATCACCGCAACGCCGAATGCTTCCATACATCTAGAGGTCAGAGTCTATACAAGAATCTAGCCTAAGGAAAACAGAGGAAAAAGAAGCAGTTCAGAGCAATCTACTGGGGGAGGAAACCCTAGAGTCCAAGAGAGAGAGATGCCATCCACCTCTCCGCTATTTATACGAAGTCCACCGGAGGGAGGTAAATGACCATGCTACCCCTATAACTTGAAATGAAGATACTACCCCTCAGGGGCATTTTGGTCTAGTCTTCATCGAGCGGACACACTTCCACCGCGGCCTTGCTTAGCATCGACACAAGCCCCGCGATCACGCCACGTGCCCCTGTTGACGGTTGTTAAGTGCTACTTTTACCCCGTCAATACCTGCATAAAATAAATGTAAAAGGATCATCAACACTAGAATAGGGCTTGATACTGATGATTTTCACAAGTGTTGGTGTTTCTTGCTTTTGTTGCAGGATGCACCGAAATGCGTGCCAAACGATACAGATGAGAGCAAGTAGTCCAATGGCTATTAAAGGACTTCATCATATTCAACCTCAAATGCCAATTAGGACTGCACCATTGTGACGGGCTCGTCGAGATGATCGAAATGGACATATTATATGCCTACATCGGAGTTCATATGAAGGAGATACATAAAGGACAAAATAGATAACGTCATTGTGGGACCCACAGCGGCCGGTCTACGTCCACATGTGCGCCACGTGGCAAATTGGCAGTGGTCAGCCGCCGCTGACGCAGGCCCTGCGGCGAAGCATGGGCGCGCGTGAGCGCGGGGTCCGCCCGGCCACGTGGCGGCATCCGATTGGGCACAGCAGCAACACATGGATCGCTGATGCAGAGCACATGCAACCTCGCTGGGCTGACGTGGTGAGCACTGATTGGCTGGAGACTCCCTCACCGGATTGCTGCTGTGGCGCAGGCGGATGTGCCTGGGACAAGTGGCAGCCGATCGCTGGCTGGCGCGACCCGCACGGCGCGCGCGCGGCTTCGCGCGCGGTTCGCCTGCTAGGGCCGGGGCACGTGGCAATCGCGGATTGAAGCGCGGGCAGGCGGTGCCGGGAAGACCGCGGTCCGACCCGGTCTGCGGCCAGTTCAGCCCCGGTTCCTCCTCTTTCCTACCGGTTCACGCCCCAAAACACATTGGATGCTCCAGTTTTTCATGGTTCTTCGCGGTTCTGCTCCGGTTTCGCCCTGCCAGGTGTCACCACGCCACTGGGTGCGCCCCAAGCTGCTGCACAAGTCCTCCTACCTCCCTAGCCTATAAATAGAGAGGGAGGGGGTAAAGAAAGAGACATCCCATTCTCCTCCTCCTCTTTAGAAACACTTGTTTCCTCTCTCATGTGATCTCTCATGGATCGAATGAGTTGATCCATGTGGGTGAGAGTAGGTGCTAGGTAGAGTGTGGTGTTGGTGAGGGTGTCATGTTCTTCAATTAGAGCAAAGTGAGTATTCTTGTATTTTCTAATTAGACTAAAGTGGTATTCATGCATGCGTGATATGTTCTTGAGTTCTTCGTTCGTTCATCATTTAGAGACCTGTGTTCTTCATGAACGCGCTTCCTCGATCTAGTTGACGAACAAGTTACTCACGCTTTTGTGTTTGTTCATAAGTTAGAGGCTCGTGTTCTTCACGAACACGACCCTTTGATCTTTTGTTACAAGTGCATAAGTTTGCATTCCGTTGTGTGAATTATCCTGATAGATCTTGTTGGAGTACATTAATATGCTGGCATTCGTTCTTCCTATCAGTTGTGTGATCCTGTGGTAAGTGAGATTAGCTCGAAGCTCGCGGGTTCGTCACTCCGTATTTATACGGGATGCTATAGTGTTACTACGGGAGCTCATACGTAGTCATGCTATAGTAGTAATCGGTGGTGTAGACGTGGTGTCTAGACTACGGGTTATCCTTCGTTTGCCCTGTATCCCACGGTTTGTCTTGGGGTAGGCTGCGGTAGTGACAGCCGTTGGACCCTCTGAAATCCCTCACATTCGGATACAGCATGTAGGCAACCATTTGCCGTGAACCAACTCTTATAGCCAGGAGGGGCCGGTGTCCGAAGCGAGCATAATTGCCTGCTCTTCTCCTCTGGGATCAGTATTCATAGGAAGTGCCTCATCATCTCTCAACCTTAGCTAGGGGCTTGGTGTTCTTGGACCGTTCATCTAGGATAGAAGGTAGTGCACATCGTTCCTTGGATTCGATACCCTTTGGAATACTCCTGAGGTGAAGTGCTACAGCGGTATTTCCGTACGCTTGCGAAATCTTTCGTGCCCGTCGGTATACCCAGGTGGATCTTACGCTCCCGCTAGGTGCGCAACTAGTGGTGACGTTAAGAAACGCCAACAAGCATTTCTGGCGCCGTTGCCGGGGACGGATTCCAAATCCGTTCTTAGGTGATTGCGTTAAGAAGTGTCAACAAGCATTTCTGGCGCCGTTGCCGGGGACGGATTCCAAATCCGTTCTTAGGTGATTGCGTTAAGAAGTGTCAATAAGCATTTCTGGTACCGTTGCCGGGGAACGGTTGCTGTATCTATCTTCGAACCTAGTTGTCCTCGTATCTTTTGTTTTTCCTTTTTCTTCTACCTTCACCCCCGTTACCCATCAGATATCCTTTTTGTTTCTTTCCTTCTACCTATACCCCCGTTACCCATGGAGAAGCTTTCCTGCAATAGCATCTCTACCCCTAGGGGTGACTTCATCTTAGAGAAACCATCAACTTCTTCATCTAGCTGCGACCTTCGTCCCGGCTTTATAGCCATGGTTCGGAATCGACCTTTCTCTGGTGCCATCAGTGATGATCCCCATGATCATTTAAAGGAGTTCGAAGAACTGTGTTCGTGCTTGGTAATCCCAGGTATGACCCAGGAAACTTTGAGGTGGAAGTTGTTCCCTTTTTCTCTTGTAGACAGAGCGGAACAGTGGTACACCCGCACGATAGAGAGTGTAGACAATTGGGAAGAGCTACGAGATGACTTTTGTTACTCGTTCTCCCCTTTTAAACACTTAGATTCGCTACCGTGTGAATTCCGTGAATTTGAGCAACTAGAGTGCGAGTCTATAGGTGTAGCTTGGGCTAGGTTCTCACACCTGTTGGAGCTTAACTCAGACTTGTCTATACCCGATAATGTATCTTTGAGCATCTTTCACGGGATGATAGACATGGAATCTGCATTTGAGCTCGACCTTGTAGCTGGAGGTTCATTCAGAATCCAAACTCCAACGGAAAGAAGAGAGACCCTAGAGTACTTCTTAGAAACCTCTTCTTCCTATCCCAGATACAATGATCTCCACCAAGAATCAGAGTCGATCCAAGAGAGTCTCTTAATAGACGAATTCGAGCTTTCACCTTGCACATCCAATGATTCATCTAGAGAGCCTTCTCCCGAACCACGAACACCAAAGGGAGAAGAAATTCAACCTTCGGAGTTCTCTTCTCGATTTGAGGGTGATCCTTCTTGGAACATCATAAATACCTCAGATCGTTCTTGGCACGAGGAGCCTACGGCATCGTTGGACTTTGATGAGATTCTCGATGAAGTTTGGAATCATGGGGCAATAGTGTATCGGTCACCTTGGAAATCAAAGCCTGTTTCCGAAGTAATTCGGGTCAGCTCGACTTCCAAGACCATCCATTGCTCCATGAGGGGAAACACTGTAGATGCTGTTCATGACCCTGCTGCTGGGGTTTGCATCATATCGGAGTACCTGTTGGACACTCTGGTGGGTGACATGCCCCTCACCCCGACTGATAGATATTTCCAAAGTCCTAGGTCTAAAGAATACGTTTTCCCATGTCGAGGGATTGCTAGGGACGTGCCAATCATCATAGACAAGATCGAGGTGCACTTAGATTTTCACATCTATGACATCATGGATTTCGATCTTCTCCTAGGCTTCCCATTGGATGAACTTCTTGATAAATCTCAAGAAAGCCTAGATGTAAAGCTTAGGGAAGCCATTTCTACCACGTCCATCTCTTGTCATGAACATTCCATGGTAGAACCTCTTCCCGAGCAAAACCCGCTCGAGACGATAATGCACGTATCTCCGTTCGCATCATCCGAGCCTGTTCCGATTGAGGTTGTAGACTTCTCTACTCCTCAAGGGGATGACTCGGGAGATCCTCTTCACCTCTGTGGAGGCGAACGATCATCATCTATCTCGACCGAGTTTCAGCCTCTTCCCGCTGGCCCGTATTATGTTGCTTTCGATTACGATCGAGAGTCAACATCTTGCCTCCACGATGCATCTCCTGAGATAGAGAACTCATGGGCCATGGAATCTTGTGAGGCACCGACTCTGGAATTCATGGGCAAAGGTTACACAGATAAGCATGGTAGTTTCATTCTTGATACACCACATGAACCATGCTTGCATCATGTCTATCTAGAGCCGGCCATGCTTAGTGCGCTGAGCACGCTCGAGGCCTGCAATCACCTTATGGTCCTCTTTTGTAGAAAGTTCAGAAGGTTGGTTGTAGATGTATATGTCTATCATATGGCACTGACCTTGAAGCTAAAGCTTCACCGATACATCAAGATTGGTGGTGAGACGGGAATGACACCACCAATGATAGCTGCAAGATGAAGTTCCCATGATCGAGCTTAGGACCAATAAATAAACAAAGCACTACCAAGAGATAGCCTGGATTAGGTTAGGTTTTATTTCCCTTTTCGAATAAAAGCAAGAATATGTTTTAGGATAAGTCGTCCTTCGGGTACTTTTGGTCACTAACCTTTTATGTGGGGATTGAAAAGAAAGATGGACAGATGATGCCTACGAACATGTGAGCCACATCACTTACAACACCTAGACATGCTTTGATGAGGGAACATTTACAAAAGGAAGCTTGATCACCACACACTTGAGTTTTGTGCCTAGTAATGCAAACTTCAAGTGTGGGGGAGGTATGTGAGCATCCTGAGTACAGTTCCTCCTCTACCAAATCTTATCCTGATGTGGTGATGTCAGCTCTTGCATCTTGCCCACTAGCTAGGTAAGTCCTGCTTTTGACATTAAACAAAGCCCTTCCGGGAGGTTCCCGAGGTTCACCGTCTTATATTCATGCTTATGTTCCTTTTCGAAAATGGCTTGATCATGCTTTTATGCATCCTTCATTTATGCTCATAAGCTCTAGTTTGAATGTTTATGAATTCACACATTCATATACTATTTTAAATTAAGCATGGTGCTTAGGTTAAAATTGTCTTCTTCAATCAAAACAAGACATGGTGTCGAGTTTTGATTGATGAACCTTAGAGTTATATTTTCATATATCTTGGTTGCATATATGCTGACTAACCCCTGTTGAAAACTGTCAAATTTGAATGGGTAAGTCATGAAGCTAAATTCAAATGGGAAGGTAAGTTGAGGTGTCAGATTCATGTTGCACAACATGCAAAGGTGGTACATATGACCTCTCAAAGGTCCAAGGTAAGTATATTCCCCTTTGTGTATGAAATGTAATATTGGTCTAACCCTTTCGAGTAAATGACACGGTGACAATAAAATAAAATAAAAACCAAAAAAATTTGCTTTTGAATAAATGCTCTATGGTTCTCGAACCAGTAGAGTCCATCTTTTGTTTCCACTTTTGCTTGAAGAACAGCACCAGTACAAGCACCAGTGTAGGGGAGCTCTCTCAAGCTCATCATCGACATATCCACTTGAGAACTCCCACACAAAGGGCTGCACGACATCGACTACGCCTTCATGACAAGAGCAAGGTAAACCGGAGTGAGCCGGCTGCCTTTTGGCCAACCGAATCACCACTGGTCTCCCTTGTTCCTCATATCCTTCAGGAGCGATGGTACGTGCACCCTTCATCTTACTCTTTTACCTATGAGTTTGAATGATCCTCAATTCTTATCCAATAAATCAAACTCAAATATCGGTGTTTTGTTTGCTCTCCATGATTCCTGTGGTTGGCTTGCATATGTTTTATTCCTTACTTATTATCTTGATGCTTGTGAACAAATATCATTAGGGAACTCATGCTTATCTAAGTTGTTGATGTTTGTGATATGGTTTGATCTTATGATCTTCGCTCTTTATGTTTGAGTGCTTGGGAATTTTATTTGAAAAATGATAAAACCCTTTGCAAAGCTCCTCTTTGATACGCTACAGTCCTACCAAAGCCATATGATGCTACCAGTTGAAAACCTTATACTCATATGCTGCTTGTCATTGCATTGAGCTTTGTCAAATTCTGTGACCCTTGCGAGAAGTCTTTTTATGCTTTCATGATCAAGATTCATGTGCACTCCACCATTTCCCCTGCTATGCTTCTACACTGGAAGTTAGCATTGTCTCATTCATCCATTCCACAAAATAAAGCTCCATGCATGGTTCCATGATTTATCCCTTTCCAAATATCTCTAAAAAAGAGGTTGGGCTATAAAAGAGAGAGAGAGAGAAAGACATGCTCAAAAAGCATGATCTAAAAAAAAGAGAAAAGAGAGATAGCCCATATCTCGAAAATTTCAAAAAGGAGAGCGGAGAAAATCATGCAAAAAGGAGTTCCATAACTTAGATGGTAATAACTAGTACCTATTCCGGGGCTAGTGTCCACCTTACCATCAACCAACACTCATCATATACGTATGGTAATATCTAGCACCCATTCCGGGCCTAGTATACACCTTACCATACCCATCATATCCATACACGTGCACATCCTGATCTGATTGTATGATTTGATTTTCTCTGTGGATCCAGTCTTTGACTTTGCAATATATGTTATATAAGTATGCCTTATCCTTTATCCTACCCTGAGCTCCACATAAGCTATCATTAGAAGTAGGATGAATAAAGGCAGTTTAATGCCTTGGTGAGGACATATACACATTGAGCGATCCGAGAGAATCAAATGAGGAGCAAAGCATGGTTTGTTTTTGAAAATTTATTGTAAAACCCCAAGTTACTTGACATGATGAGCAGGAGTGATTTGATTCCTGACCATTCCATTCTTCAATTACCCAAGATAGCATGATAGACACTTCACAAAGTTCACAAGTACAAGGTATGGTTTGGAATATCTCTTATGCTCGCTTCTTACCTTTGGATATCATGTCTCACCTTGATCTGACTCCCTTTACTCGGGACGAGCACAGGTCAAGTGTGGGGGAGTTGTTGACGGCTGTTAAGTGCTACTTTTACCCCGTCAATACCCGCATAAAATAAATGTAAAAGGATCATCAACACTAGAATAGGGCTTGATACTGATGATTTCCACAAGTGTTGGTGTTTCTTGCTTTTGTTGCAGGATGCACCAAAATGCGTGCCAAATGGTACAGATGAGAGCAAGTAGTCCAATGGCTATTACAGGACTTCATCATAAACAACCTCAAATGCCAATTAGGACTGCACCATTGCGACGGACTCGTCGAGACGATCGAAATGGACATATTATATGTCTACATCGGAGTTCATATGAAGGAGATACATAAAGGACAAAATAGATGATGTCATTGTGGGATCCACAGCGGCCGGTCTACGTCCACATGTGTGCCTCATGGCAAACTGGCAGTGGTCAGCCGCTGCTGATGCAGGCCCTGCGGCGAAGCGTGGGCGCGCGTGAGCGCGGGGTCCGCCCAGCCACGTGGTGGCATCCGATTGGGCATAGCAGCAACACAAGGATCGCTGATGCAGAGCACATGCAACCTCGTTGGGCTAACGTGGCGAGCACTGATTGGCTGGAGACTCCCTCACCGGATTGCTGCTGTGGCGCATGCGGATGTGCCTGGGACAGGTGGCAGCCGATCGCTGGCTGGCGCGACCCGCACTGCGCGCGCGCGGCTTCGCGCGCGGTTCGTCTTCCAGGGCCGGGGCACGTGGCAATCGCGGATTGAAGCACGGGGAGGTGCTGCCGGGAAGACCGCGGTCCGCCCCGATCTACGGCCGGTTCAGCCCCGGTTCCTCCTCTTTCCTACCAGTTCACGCCCCGAAACACATCGGATGCTCCGGTTCTTCATGGTTCTTCGCGGTTCTACTCCGGTTTTGCCCTGCCAGGTGTCACCACGCCACTGGGTGCGCCCCAAGCTGCTGCACAAGTCCTCCTACCTCCCTAGCCTATAAATAGAGAGGGAGGGGGTAAAGAAAGAGACATCCCATTCTCTTCCTTCTCTTTAGAAACACTTGTTTCCTCTCTCATGTGATCTCTCATGGATCAAATGAGTTGATCCATGTGGGTGAGAGTAGGTGCTAGGTAGAGTGTGGTGTTGGTGAGGGTGTCATGTTCTTCAATTAGAGCAAAGTGAGTATTCTTGTATTTTCTAATTAGACTAAAGTGGTATTCATGCATGCGTGATATGTTCTTGAGTTCTTCGTTCGTTCATCATTTAGAGGCCTGTGTTCTTGATGAACGCGCTTCCTCGATCTAGTTGACGAACAAGTTACTCACGCTTTTGTGTTTGTTCATAAGTTAGAGGCTCATGTTCTTCACGAACACGACCCTTTGATCTTTTGTTACAAGTGCATAAGTTTACATTCCGTTGTGTGAATTATCCTGTTAGATCTTGTTGGAGTACATTAATACGCTGGCATTCGTTCTTCCTATCATCTGTGTGATCCTGTGGTAAGTGAGATTAGCTCGAAGCTCGCGGGTTCGTCGCTCCGTATTTATACGGGGTGCTATAGTGTTACTACGGGAGCTCAGACGTAGTCGTGCTATAGTAGTAATCGGTGGTGTAGACGTGGTGTCTAGACTACAGGTTATCCTTCGTTTGCCCTGTATCCCACAGTTTGTCTTGGGGTAGGCACCGGTAGTGACAGCCGTTGGACCCTATGAAATCCCCCACGTTCGGATACAGGGTGTAGGCAACCATTTGCTGTGAACCAACTGTTATAGCCAGGAGGGGCCGTTGTCCGAAGTGAGCATAATTGCCTGCTCTTCTCCTCTGGAATCAGTATTCATAGGAAGCAACTCATCATCTCTCAACTTTAGCTAGGGGCTTGGTGTCCTTGGACCGTTCATCTAGGATAGAAGGTAGTGCACATCATTCCTTGGATTCGATACCCTTTGGAATACTCTTGAGGTGAAGTGCTACAGCGGTATTTCCGTGCGCTTGCGGAATCTTTCGTACCCGTCGGTATACCCAGGTGGATCTTATGCTCCTGTTAGGTGCGCAACTAGTGGTGACGTCAAGAAACGCCAACAAGCATTTCTGGAACCGTTGCCGGGGACGGATTCCAAATCCGATCTTAGGTGATTGCGTTAAGAAGTGTCAACAAGCATTTCTGGCGCCGTTGCCGGGGACAGATTCCAAATCCGTTCTTAGGTGATTGCGTAGAGAAGTGTCAACAGCCGCCCGCCTTAAAGCTTTCCGAAGCTCCCGGATCACCGTCTCCGTCGCCTCAGGCCTCCGGACTTGGTTTTGAGGCCCAAACCAAGAAACCGTCCACCGATGGTTTTGTGGGCAAATCAACAAACCCCGCGTGCAAGCTTCGGCGTCGATCCGCTACCTTGCACCGGCCCATGTTCACGACTTTAGCCTGCCAGTCTTGCACCGCACGGCTCGCACTTGACCCCATCGGCCACCGGGTCCATCGAACCAAGCCTACTTGCCACTCCATCACCGGAGGCCGCCACGGCTAAGGCCTTTCGCGCTTGCTCTTCACCTGCACCGACACGAGTCAAGCCACAACCTATACCTGCACACTTAGCCAAGCATCAGTCCACACAACGTTGTCAATCACTCATCACTAAGGAGCGACCCTCCACTGGTCTTCGGACACACCTGGTCCTCAATCTCCCCCTTGATGAGTGCATTGACAACACCCATAGACATCACATAGAGAAAAAGAAAAGAAAAACACCATGAACATCAACCTCCAACAAGTGATCCAAAGCCAAAGAACAAGCGAAAACAAGATCACTCGCCAGACCAAGTCTCGGCCCCCTAAGGCAAGGGCAATAGCTCGACACAGCCGAGACAAAACAAAGCTCACAAAGAGCACATCACAAAGCACAAAACTCAGGCAAATCCAAAGGAGCTCCCCCTGCACATATGCAAACTCCCCATGAGCAAATGCAACCTCTTCTTCTCAATTTTTCTCCTCACATGCAATATCTCACAAATGCATACCAGATTTCCACAAAAAGCATACAACTCTCCCCCTATCAAGCATATTCTCCCCCTTGTTGACAATGCATGAATCAAGGTAAAAGAAACTCTTCCCCATGTTTTCATGAAAAATGCATGTCAAGGCATATTAACAATCTACCAAGCTTCTCAAATATACAAAGAGGACAACAAAATGCTACAAATGAGACATAGAGCAAGCAAAGTAGATATGGTGTAGTTAGCACATTGCCATCAAGAAGGTTGAGACATATAAGCATGTGACATGGCTAAAAGCAATTTTAAGCAATTTTCACAAAGAAACATTCATCTCATGAGCAAGATCCTATCCATGGCAATTTGAGCACAAATCCACTAGATCATCCAAAGTTTATACAAGATCACAAAGTCTTATCACAAGATCATTATAAACGCCCACAAGCTACTCAAGTCATGTTAAAGCCACCGAGCCATGTGTCTACTTCTTAAAATGAGACTTCTCATGGTAGACAACATGCTACGGTTTAGCACCCAAGATTTGAATATCAAAACATAAAAACATGATTAGGAGCTCATTTTTCAAGCATTCACACACTAATTTCATTTTCAAGTTTAAACATGGTACATGAAATGCCTTTGCGGCAAAAAGAAGCTTATGCTCCTCCCAAAGTGAACAAATGGGCTAAACATTTACAATGAAAAATGGGTCTTTGACCCCAAGCAAAGAGAACATGATATTCAAGCACAAACTAAACATGATATAGGAATTTAAGCACAAATTGAGCATAGACAAGCATCTACTCATGAGAGAGGCAATTTTATCATTTTCACAAACATGAAGCTATCTCAACATAAATATATGGCAAAATCATCAAGAGCATAGCATTCACATCACCATTTACCAAACATGCACATATCTCATTCATAGCACATCAGTGATCAAAGTATATAAGAGAAGCTTTTCCTAGCACAAGTGATCCAAAGATGGCTATCCTACCAGGTTTTGTACAGAAAGTAAAATGCATGAATGGAATGCAACAAAATGATACATATGACACATATATACATGAGAAGCTCCAAGACCTAGCCAGAAAGGAAAACACACCCCAAGTTCACCCCGCAAGCGAGTGAAAGTGACTTGGTCAAGTGGTTTGGTGAAAATGTCGGCTAGCTGGTCTTGGGTAGGGACATAGGACAACGATATGTTTCCTTTCTCAACATTGTCCCACAGAAAGTGGTATCTCACTTCTATGTGTTTTGTTTTGGAGTGGAAGACAGGGTTTTTGGCTACACTTATGGCACTAGTGCTGTCACAGAAAAGTGGAACCTGGGAGCACTTCTCACCAAAATCACTTATAGTGTAGGTCATCCATAGGAGCTGGGAACAACAGCTAGCAGAAGCTACATACTCGGCCTCTGTAGCGGACTGGGCTACACTAGATTGCTTGCGAGATGACCAAGAGACCAAAGAAGAACCAAGGAACTGACAACACCCAGAGGTAGACTTACGGTCCAATCGACACCCAGCAAAATCATCATCGGAGTAACCGTGAAGACTGAGTGTCGAGGAGGCAGAATACCAAAGACCAAACTCAGGAGTGTAGTTCAAGTACCTGAAAATCCTCTTGACGGCCTGCCGATGTGAAGTCCTCGGTGAAGCCTGAAAACGAGCGCACAGACAGACATTGAACTGAATGTCCGGCCTCGTCGCCATCAAGTAGAGGAGGGAGCCGATCATGCTCTGGTACTCCTTCTGGTCCACGGGTTCACCATCCTCGTCCGTGTCCAAAGCCGTAGTGGTACTCATCGGTGTAGTCAGCGGCTTGGAGTCGTTCATGCCAAACTTCTTCACCATGTCCCTGGTGTACTTTGCCTGATGTACAAACGTCCCGTCCTTGCACTGCTTGATCTGGAGTCTCAAGAAAAACTGCAGCTCGCCCATCATGGACATCTCAAATTCCCTGCTCATGTCATCTGCAAATCTGGCAACAAGATCATGAGAAGAGCCACCAAAGATTATGTCATCCATGTATATCTGAACAATCAAAAGGTCATTACCATGCTTAAGGAGAAATAGGGTCTTATCAAGTGTGCCCATCACAAACCCCTTACTCAGCAAAAACCCTCTCAACCTACCATACCAAGCTCTCGGTGCCTATTTCAACCCATAGAGCGCTCTCTGGAGTTTGTATACACGGTGTGGGTATTTATCGCTCTCAAACCCCGGGGGTTGCCTCACATGCACTTCTTCCTCTATCACCCCATTCAAGAAAGCACTCTTGACATCCATTTGGTACAACTTGAACCCTTTAGCCACGGCAAAGGCTAGAAGGATGCTAATTGCCTCCAAATGGGCCACAGGAGCAAATTCCTCCTCATAGTTTATGCCCTCTTTCTGGTTGAACCCCTGAGCCACCAACCTCGACTTGTTTCTCACAACCATCCCATTCTCACACTCTTTGTTCTTCCACACACACTTGGTACCTATGGGATGGTAATTTGGTGGTGGATCGACTAACACCTAGGCTTGGTTTCTCTCAAAGTTCTCCAACTCCTCATGCATGGAATTCACCCAATTCTCGTCAGACAAAGTGTGTCGAATATCTTTGGGCTCGAAAGAAGCAACAAAAGCAGAGTGAGCGAAATGAGAAGAATTCCTTGACCTCGACCGTGTAGTGCGTTCATGAAGGTCACCTATGATCGTCGTCGGTGGGTGATCAACTTGTACCCGCCGCGGAGCCTCTCGCCTGGACACGATCTCCCCCTCAGCAACAGCCTCCACTCGAACAGCCTCAGTCATAGTGGGTGTAGGGGATGGACCATCCTCGATCGTCATCGTAGTAGTGGAAGTAGCATGTACACGATCAGCCACGGGAGCATCACCTCCATCATCGTCTTCATCTCCATCTCCATCTTGCTCATCCTCAAAGATCCTCGCTCCAATCTCCTCGTCACCTGCACACTCAAAAGCAGAAGAGCTACATGGCTGTGTCTCGTCGAAGGTTACCTCGCAAGTCTCCATGATTCGGTAAGTGTCAAGGTTGAGCACATGATATGCTCTAGAGTGAATCGCATAACCGAGAAAGATACTATCCGAACATCTAGACTCAAACTTATCCAACTTGCCTTTCTTCAGAATGAAACACTTGTAACCAAAGGCTCTAAAGTGACTCACCTTGGGTTGTCACCCATGCATCAGCTCATAGGAGGTCTTCTTCTTGAAAGCACGAAGGAAGATGCGATTTGAGACATAGCAAGCAGTATTGACCGCCTCGGCCCAGAAACGCCTAGGAGTCCTATGCTCATCGAGCATCATCCTGGCCATTTCACAAAGGGTCCGGTTCTTCCTCTCTACTACGCCATTCTGGCAAGAGACGTATGGAGAAGAGTACTGATGATCAAGACCAAGATCACTGCAAAAGGCATCGAAATGAGAGTTCTTAAACTCCGTGCCATTGTCACTGCGTATAGCTCAAATGGCATCACCATGTCTCTCATTCTTCAACCTCAAGATCAAGTCTCGAACAAAGCCAAATGTCTCGCTCTTATCCTCCAGAAAGAAAACCCAAGAGTACCTCGAAAAATCATCAACAACCACAAGAACATACCACTTCCCACCAGCAGAGCGAACCAGAGCTGGCCCAACAAATCTATGTGCAACGGCTCACAAGGTCGCTCGGTCATGACCGCAGCCAGAGGGGTGTGAGAAGCAGCAACCATCTTTCCATGCCGACAAGAAGTGTTGGCATTTCTTATCCTCAACGCTCGGCGCCTTTGTAGTGTGAGACGTATAAGAAACTCCCGGGTACACTGACGAGTGCGAACGAATCCGCAAGCGCACAGATACACCGTTGTAGCACTTCTCCCTAGGAGAATGAGTATTCCCGTCGGGTTTCGTTCCTAGGACGGAGAGTAACCAGAGAGGGTCTATCCAAGGACACCAGCTTTCGCTGGGATAGGTTGGGATACAAGAAGCACTTCCTTAAGTGACTTAGCTCTCAAGATGTATTCCTGTCAGATCTTAGTCATCCCCGCGGGGCGACAACACTCAGAGGTGCTGGCAAGCGGGCCCAACTCGGTACGCGACGTAAGAGGGTTGACAAAGGGTCCAACAGGCTGTCACCACTGCGGCCTACCTCTACGCTACGATCGTACATGGTCTCCGTAGGAAAGCCAAGGCCCAGACACCACGTCTGTGCCCCAGATAAATACTATAGTGCGGCGTATGCTAGCCCGCTAACTACACTATAGCAACCGTATAAATACGGTCCCACGAACAAGGGAAAGATCAGAATCAGATCATATCATTGAACTGGGAGCAGAAAGGAAGCTATGGATGCAGCTGAACGAGATACAGCAAACTTACTTAACTAAACAGGATCAGAGCATGCAAACAAGTACATGAACTACGGTCCTTGCTCTAAAGGATCGAAGCCTTGTGCCACGAAGAACACAAGCCTCTAACTTATGAACAAGCCAAGAACACAAGAACAAAGCAACCATGCATGATGTCCACTATAGTCTAAATAAGAAATGCTGAAATACTCACTTTGATCTAAATGAAGAACAAGCATCCACGAGGACATCAACTCACTCCTTACCCCTCCTCTACCTCTCACTAGTCCAAATCTAGATCTCTCCTCATCACCATTCTACCACAAAGAGGTGAGAATCACCTCTCATGGGCAGAATTAGAGAGAGGGAGAGAGAGCTACACAAGAGAGAGTGGAACTTGAGAGCTTGGTGGTGTGTGAGAAATGGAGCCCCTCCCCTCCTATTTATAGACAAGGAGGAGGATTGCTCCGGGGCTCAAAGTGCCCCTAAACGCCCGGGACTGCAGCAGGGAGCCAATGGGAGGACAACACGTGGAGGGCCAGGATGAACTGACCTTAGGTCAGTTCGGCCGAACCTAGGGTCGGCCGGCCCCCTCGGGTGGCCCCCTGGCCCGTGCTTCCTCTGGCTCGCTTCCATGTGGGCCCTGATGCCTCTCCTCCGTGCATGGCACGTTTTCTGGCGGTTTAGTTGGCAAAGTGGGCCCATGGATCCATGTGATGCTGACGTGGCAGCGTATGATTCGTCGAAAGTCCTTCACATGGATTGGTGACATCATGGATCCAGGAGAATCCATGTGGCAACCCCTGATTGGCCAGCATTTGAGTGCCTTTGATTGGAGTGGAGTGAAAGTGCATGGATTCCTCCCATTTCTTATGCTAAATACCTGCATTCAAATAGACATCGACACTGGTGGAAAGTATGAGTTTAAGCACCTATTCTAGTGTGGGTGTTCATTTCATGCTCAGATTTGCAGGAGTTGACGGTCTTGAAAATGGCAAATATTGACCGTCAACAACACCCCCACACTTGACATTTGCTGGTCCCGAGTGAAGGGGAAACAAAGCCAAGCGGGTCATAAATACCGAAAAGTAAGACAGACATAAGAGATATTCCAAGTCATACCTTGCTCCTGTGAACCTCTGTGTAGTGGCTATCATGTTCCCTTGGGTGATTGAAAAGTAGAACAACTGTGAATCAAGTCACTTATGCACCTGATGATAAACACCTTGGGGGTTTTGCAGGATTTTCATAAACAAAATTCTTGGTGGCTTCCTCATTTGATTCTCTCAAATCGCTCAATGTGTATATGTCCTCACTAAGGCATTTTGCCTTTCTTCATCCTACTTCTAATGATGGCTATATGTGGAGCTCAGGGTAGGATAAAGAGAAAGCATACTTGCATCACATATTTTGCAAAGTCAAAGATTAGATCCACAGAGAAAATCAAATCATACCATCAGATCAAGATGTGCACCGGTATGGCTATGGTGTGTATGGTAAGGTGGATACTAGGCCCGGAATGGGTGCTAGATATTACCATACATATATATGGTGAAAATGTGGGTTGATGGTAAGGTGGACACTAGCCCCGGAATGGACACTAGCTATTACCATCTATGATATGGAACTCCTTTTTGCATGATCTCATCTCGCTCCTATTCCTCCTTTATTTTGGACATGGGCTATTCTTTCTTCTTCTTTTTCATCATGCCTTGAGCATGTTTTTTTTGCATAACCCATGTCTCTTTTTGAAGGACTTCTGGAGAGAGATGTCACATCACATATGGAGCTTTATTCTTATGGAATGGATAAATGATACAATGCCAACTTCCAGTGTAGAAGCATAGTAAGGGGAAATAGGTGGGGTGCACATAAATCTTGATCAGGAAAGTAATGAAATGAAATCTCACAAGGGTCACAGAATTTGACAAAGCTCAAAGTAATAACAAGCAGCATATGAATCGAAGGTTTTTACCTACAAAGATCATATGGCTCTAATGGGACGGAGGCATATCAAATAGGAGCCTTTCCAAGAGGTTTTGAGTTTTCAAAAATAAATTTCCCAAGAGAGTTAGTTATCAGAGCAAAAGATCATATCATCCAGCCATATCATACTCATCAATTACTTAGGTGAACATGCTTGTCCTTAAGAAGATTATGGTTCACAAGCATCAGGCAGGTAACAGGGAATAAAACATATGTAAGTCTACTCAGGTACAAATGAGCTGGGTGATATTTAGCATCATCATTCGAGTTTTAATTTAGAGATAGATAGATATAGCTTATAAAACTCAGGAATGAAAGAGAGTGAGTTGTCGAGATGCAAACCGGCGCTATGCATGGAAGATGAACCGTGAGAGGCTCTCCGCAGGAGTGAACTCGTGCAGGTCCCGTTCAGGTTCTCGGTAGGTGATCGATCGGCTAGCGCGGAGTGCTCACAGTGGGTACGTACGATAACGTCGTGCTTGCATTGGGAGAGTCGTGGCTCTTCCCCCACACTGTCTCGAACCTAGATGTCCTCTAAATCAAAGAGACCAAAGTAACGACACAACGGGTGGCTAAACCGGGTTACATGACCGGTGAGCCACTTTATTCAAATCCAAATGCTTTAAACAAAGATGATTAGGCGCTTACACACATGCAAAAGAAATAAATGAAATAAAGGGAAACAAAGGGAAATCAAACCTAGACCTAGACTAGCGCCTAATGAACTAAAGATGGGGCTAATCCTCTCTACTCGGAGAGGATCTGCTCCTCTCCCTCAACAACTGCCAGCCTCTGTAGCTTCTGGGTCATGTCCTCCTCTAGCTGGCGGTACTCAAGCTTAAGGTCATGGTACTCACCCCTTTGCTTAGCCAGCTCCTCAACTAGCTTCTCATGTTCTAAGAACAGTTCAGCTAGTCTGTCTGCCAGCTTCGCTAGGGCCGGGGTCTTCTTGGCGCCATTTGCCCGGATGTCTGCAATGATCATGGTGAGGACTCGCTCCCATTGAGGCATCTTATGGTAGGGTGTACCATAGCCTCTAGTGGCTGTCTTCACTCCGAAGATCTTGCACCGGGTCTGTGGAAGCGGGAATTCGTCCCACACATGCTGCTCATAAGAATGGCAGAAGGCTTCTCCGTAGCTGTTTAAGTCAGACCCAACGTAGTGCTCTCCTGGCTTCAAGGGTGGCCCAGGGGGATCATCAAACAAGACGCGCTTGGCAGTGGTCTCATTCCCCATGGTGGCCATCCTGGCCGGGAACGAAGGCGGGGAGGAGGAGCCTCGCCGGGACGACTGCACCGGAGAGTCGGTACGCATCCTGTGAGTGCTCTCTACACTCCTGCCTCTCTCGGGGGTCATGGCCTCCGGCAACCCCATCACCTCATCCAAGTTGCTAAGGTCAATGAGATGAGAGGGGCTCCCTCCCCCTGAAGTAAGGAGCGAGGCCTCCCTACGAAGCCGAGCGAAACTGTGAACGGCCATGGATGCGGCGATGCTGAGGATGGTGAGGTGGAGGAGATGGAATTCGCGATGCGAAAACTCGTCGGATGGCAGGGGGAAGGTTTCTGGAGGAGAATGAGATGCACACGCGAAAGAAGAAGGGGAGAGGAGGCACCAGGGTTTCGGCCGAACCAGGGTTCGGCCGGCCCCCTGTGGGCCCCTCTAGTCCTCCCCCTTCTCGTGTGGGCTCCAGCAAGTCTCAGGATCGACGGCCCAGGTGGACTCCCCGAGATGGAAAGATTGGCTTAGGCTTATGGCTAAGATAAGGTTGAGGTTGAAAATTCATCCTCAACTATATACCAACCTTGGCCAAACCATGATATATCCATAGAGAATCTGGGGGATATCACCTTGGCGACACACTGGGTTCGTCCGAAGTGTAGGCACTTCCGGCGGTAGTCACGAAGTGTTCGGGTCACCACAATGGTGCTGCCTTCTTGCGGTCCTTTGCCTACTTCTCTTAATCTTGGCAACTTTTTTTCTCCTGCATGACCACGGTCCACAAGATACCCAAAGGATAATTCGTCTTGGGAAAACGAGATGAGTCCCAGGAGTACTCAGGGTGTGGGTGTCTTGTGATCTCCTGTCTCAACTTATGACCGTCTCCTTGCAGATGATGTTGATATGACGATAAGCTCTGCTCTGCAAGGGTAGTGCGTATACGAACTCGAGCCCAAAGAGGTATATCGAGGCTTAGAGCAAGCATGATCATCCCAGAGAGGCTGAGGCCTTTCCTGAGGTGGTCATGGGACTCGAGGACTATAGCACTGGGGTCGTGGAACTCGGAGATGAAAAGATCGAGTACTGAGGCTAGTGCTTCACCAATAGGTACCGATCTCCGAGTGAACTCAAGCTCAGAAGGACACTCGGCTCTCAAAAGGATAAAGCGTGAACTTCCAGAGGCCGGTGTACGATTAGGAACTAGGGTTCGATGTTCCCATCAAAGTGACGAAAACATTCCCAAGTCTGGCCTAAGCTTCCAATGGGGGGTTATGGATAAACTGGAAAGTGTACCTCCCACTGGGCATCGATCGAGTCAGGCATAAGATACGAAGTGCAAGCTTCTCCTGACTAATCGGCATCGATCGATGTGCTTGAGATGGAAAGTGAGTGCACTCCATTCGATCGGTAAATGATCGTGCTCCTTCGGTCTGATGGGTGAATCCAATGGATTATAAGGCAGAAACTGATGTCTCGGTTTATACAAAACTTCAGTGCAAAGCACTTCAGCTCAAACCTCGACGTAGAAGCACGATGGGCCTCTTATTCCCTCCTCAGGAGATAGTAGTGAGGATCGAACAAGTCATCCTGGCCGGGAATGGTCGTTCTCTCCAAACTACTCTCTCCGTCCTCCCACGAGACAAAGTCTCGGGGAGAAGGTCTAAGAAGATGCACGAGAGGGGAACCCAAGGGTAGATCTCGCGCCACGAAATCCTTCCCTTAGACTCCTGCTATTCAGGAATGACATCTTCAGCCAGAGCTCAGAAAGAGTGGATATGAAGTCTCGGACTCGGCTGACGATGGATCTAGGTGGCTCAACAATTCCTCTGGTGGGTGCCTCGTTGACCGGGATGCAAGGGGAGCTGAAATCTCAGAGATTATCCAGGATCTCTCTTCCCTTGACAGCATCTAGGTGCACAAAGGATCCTCCGGAGAGAGCATTAAGCCTCATGGCATCATCCTTCCGCAATCCAAACCAGAAGTGCTGAAGTAACATCCAATCGGGAATGCGGAGGACTGGGCAATCTTCCACCGTGGAGGCGAAACAATTCCATGCCATTCCTAGTGATTCCTCCCCACATTGCTTGAAACAAAGAATCTTTGCCCTTAACGAGATGACACGTCGTATTGGGAAGAAGCGGGAGCAAAAAGCTGCTCTCAACCTTTCCCAAGTAAGGTAGTCCCTACCAAAACAACGGTGCCAATCCCGAGCTTCCCCAGAGAGGGATAGCGGGAAACACTCTCTTTTCCGAACATCCGGTGATTCTCCGGTTTTACCCTGAGTTTCAATCAGATGCTCGTAGTCCCTCACATGATCAAAAGGGTTCTCATGACTTAACCCCGAGAATGATAGGTCCTGAATTTGCTTCATGAGAGAGGGGTGAATCAATAAGCCGGATGTAAGAGTGGTTCTTGACGAAGATGGCTCTGAGGGTTCACTCCTCGAAGCCGGAAGGTGTTTACAAGGATAACCTTCCATGGGTAGCAGGGGTACAGGTAGAAGTAAAGAAAACAAAAGAGATATCTCAAAAAGGGTAATGGGGGTGAAGGTAGAAGAAAAAAAAAGGAAAAAAGATAAATACGAGGATAGACGGGCTCGAAGGTTAACAACAGCCGTCCCCGGCAACGGTGCCAGAAATGCTTGTTGGCGTTTCTTATCCTCAACGCTCAGCGCCTTTGTAGCGTGAGACGTATAAGAAACTCCCGGGTACACTGACGAGTGCGAACGAATCCACAAGTGCACGGATACACCACTGTAGCACTTCTCCCTAGGAGAATGAGTATTCCCGTCGGGTTTCGTTCCTAGGACGGAGAGTAACCAGAGAGGGTCTATCCAAGGACACTAGCTTTCCCTGGGATAGGTCGGGATACAAGAAGCACTTCCTTAAGGGACTTAGCTCTCAAGATGTATTCCTGTCAGATCTTAGTCATCCCTGCGGGGCGACAACACTCAGAGGTGCTGGCAAGCGAGCCCAACTCGGTACGCGACATAAGAGGGTTGACAAAGGGTCCAACAGGCTGTCACCACTGCGTCCTACCTCTACGCTACGATCGTACGTGGTCTCCGTAGGAAAGCCAAGGCCCAGACACCATGTCTGTGCCCGAGATAAATACTATAGTGCGGCGTATGCTAGCCCGCTAACTACACTATAGCAACCGTATAAATACGGTCCCACGAACAAGGGAAAGATCAGAATCAGATCATATCATTGAACTGGGAGCAGAAAGGAAGCTATGGATGTAGCTGAACGAGATACAACAAACTTACTTTACTAAACAAGATTAGAGCATGCAAACAAGTAAATGAACTAAGGTCCTGGCTCTAAAGGATCGAAGCCTTGTGCCACGAAGAACACAAGCCTCTAACTTATGAACAAGCCAAGAACACAAGAACAAAGCAACCATGCATGATGTCCACTATAGTCTAAATAACAAATACTGAAATACTCACTTTGATCTAAATGAAGAACAAGCATCCACAAGGACATCAACTCACTCCTTACCCCTCCTCTACCTCTCACTAATCCTAATCTAGATCTCTCCTCATCACCATTCTACCACAAAGAGGTGAGAATCACCTCTCATGGGCAGAATTGGAGAGAGGGAGAGAGAGCTACACAAGAGAGAGTGGAACTTGAGAGTTTGGTGTTGTGTGAGAAATGGAGCCCCTCCCCCCTATTTATAGACAAGGAGGAGGCTTGCTCCGGGGCTCAAAGTGCCCCTAAACGCCCGGGACTGCAGCAGGGAGCCAATGGGAGGACAACACGTGGAGGGCCAGGATGAACCGACCCTAGGTCGGTTCGGCTGAACCTAGGGTCGGCCGGCCCCCTCAGGTGGCCCCTTGGCCCGTGCTTCCTCTGGCTCGCTTCCATGTGGGCCTTGATGCCTCTCCTCCGTGCATGGCATGTTTCCTGGCGGTTTAGTTGGCAAAGTGAGCCTATGGATCCATGTGATGCTGACGTGGCAGCGTATGATTCATCGAAAGTCCTTCACATGGATTGGTGACATCATGGATCCAGGAGAATCCATGTGGCAGCCCCTAATTGGCCAGCATTTGAGTGCCTTTCATTGGAGTGGAGTGAAAGTGCATGGATTCCTCCCATTTCTTATGCTAAATACCTGCATTCAAATAGACATCGACACTGGTGGAAAGTATGAGTTTAAGCACCTATTCTAGTGTGGATGTTCATTTCATGCTCAGATTTGCAGGAGTTGACGGTCTTGAAAATGGCAAATATTGACCGTCAACAAGAAGCACAAACCAAATCCTTCTCGAATTTCAACTTAGGCAATTCCCGGACAAGATCAAGACCACTCAAGCGGGAAAGCAACTCAAAGCTCAAGTGTCCCAACCTCCTATGCCATTTCCAAAGCTTGGCCGAAACGCCAGCAACAAAGCATCGAGGAGGACCAACAGACTGGGAAAAATCGGCACGAAAGATTTGACCCTCGGGGACGATCGTACAGACAAGATTATCTCGAGAATCGAGCACACGAGAAGCGCCTGACTTAAAATGAACCTCAAAACCTTCGTCCAGTAACTGAGATACTGACAACAGGTTAAAACCAAGTGACCTGACTAGGGCCACACTTCTTAAGGTCACCTTGCTACTCACCTTCACCATACCTTCAGCAAGCACTCGTCCTCTCCCATTGTCCCCGAAAGTGATGTACTCCCTCGTACTCACCGGGGTGAGGCTAGAGAACCACCCATGATCTCCGGTCATGTGTCGTGAGCAACCAGAGTCGATCAACCAAAAGTCCTCCAAGCCTCCCACCTGCAATCAAAAACGAGAACGAGAATGAGCAAGAGACTCAACACTGGGGTTAGTACCAAAGGAGTCAAACCAGTGTCGAGCCATTTGCTCAAAAGAAGGGTTAGCAAAGTCCATCCTACCAAAACTTCTAGGCGGAGCCCTCTCACGCCTACCACCAAAGGACCTGTCACGTCTCACTGGAGGAGTACGTGCACCACGAGGAGGAAAATGTGGCCCGCAGTCCATCTGAGACCCAAAGCTCCGATCGTGCCTCCCAAACTCGTAACGGTCACGAGAAGGAGCACGTCGAGCCAACTCACCACACCCAAACCCAACACGTCTATCTCTCTGAGGGAAAGCACCTCCACCTCCATGAGTGGGAACTGTACGCACATACATATCACCCCTAGGTAGAGGCCCTTTACGAGGCTCAGGCACACCACAAGCAAGGTGGTACCTGTCCTTGTTTGCCATCTCCCTAGCAAACCTCTCATCTCTCTTCCTCCTGAAGCAAAACTCATCCTTATGTCCATCCCTCCCACAATACTCACAATGGAAGCGGATCGGCTGTGGCTTAGGCGGTGGCTTTTCTGTGGGCTTCTCAACACCTTTCTCTCCTGACTTCCCACCAAAGACACTCCCCTGGGTGCTCACAAACTTGATGGGTTTTTGGTAGTTTTCATATTTGTGGGGGAACACTTGTGGATCTAGTGTTGTGTCTAGCTTGTTTCTGAGGTGGTTTGGCTTGGGTGCAAATTTGTTCATTGGTGTGGTATGTGGTGGGACAGGAATCTCTCCAGCTTTCTCTTCTCCCTCACCACTCTTCTCACCACACTTGTCAGCCCCCAACGCTTGACCATCAAACCTCATAAACTGAGCCAACATCAAACTTAATTGTGGCTCATGCCCAGACAACCACCCCATCATTTTCCTCAACTCATCATTCTCATCCTGCAGACGATCAACAAAGTGTGCAAGTTCCATGTTTTTCAAAGCATGCATTTCACAGGTAGAGCATAATGTAGGAAGAGGAGCTTTCAATGCCGCCTCAAGAGAAACAATTCTAGTGTGAGACTCATCTAGCCTAGCATGCAAAATAGGACATGAGATACAAGTGCCTAACAAAGCTGGCCTAGACTTCAATTCATCACACTCAATCCTAATCACATCTAGTTCCTCCAAAGTAGAGGCATGCTTCTCCTTGAGAGCAGTCAAATCAGCAAGAAAAACTGAACAATCACCACAGTCAATTTCATCAGACACCACAGGAGCAGATTTCAGAGAGCCTATCTCATTTCTAGCATCCACAAGCAAGGATTCAAGCTTAGCAATTTTATCCTTAGCATCACCCAACAAAGACCTAAATTCCCTCTTCTCCTTGTTGGTCTTTCTAAGCACATCATCACGGTTATCAAGCAACTCATTGAGCCTAGCATTCTCCTCTAGCAAGAAGTTGGGATCATGTCGTACCTCTTCCTCGGAGTCGGAGTTCGAATCCGAGCTGTGCTTCCCACCCTTCTTGGACTGCACCATGCCGCAAAAGCCTCCTTGTGTGATGAAGCTCAAACCGGTGAAGTTCTTGCCTGTGTGCCACTTGTCCTTGCGCCTTTCTTGCTCTTCCTTGCTGCTCGAGTCGGAAGAAGCATCGCTTGATGTGGAGTCGATGTCGCTCGCTCCGGCAACCATCGCTCGGGCCGTCTTCTTCTTGTACCCGCTGCTCTTCTTGTGCCTTCTCTCGCCCTTGTCCTTGTGCTTGTCCTTGTAGTCATTCCGGGAGCGGTGCTTGTTGTATTCGTGCTTGGGCTTGCCCTTGTAGTCATTCTTGATCTCCATGGCTTCAGGCCATTCGGCGATGAAGTGCCCGTGCTTCCCGCACCGATAGCACATACCCGAGCTCCGCCTTGCATTCTTGTGGTTCTCGTACATCCGCCCAAACCTCTTGCTCAACAAGGCGAGATCCTTCTCGCTTAGCACCTCAAAGTCCTCATCTGGCAAGGACACAAGACAAGACAAAGAGAAACCACCAGAGTTAGCATTAGACCTTGATCCGGAGACAAGAGCCAAACTATGAGGATCAGTGGGGCTCTCGCTCTTGTCTCTCAAGCCACGATCAACCTCTGAAGACCTGAGCTTGGAGAACAGCTCATCAAGCGACAATGTGTCATACACGCTCGATTCCTCAATGGCCTCGATCTTGGCTTCCCACACAGACCTATCCAGGGCATGCAAAAGCTTGATAGCTTGATCATGGTCCGTGTACGGGAGCACTGTCACATTTGTCCTCATGTTGTTGATATGCTAGTGAAGTGCTGGAACATTGCATCGGTCGACTCGCCAGGGAGATGAGTGAAGTTCTCGTACTCTCTCCGGTAAGTGGAAAACAAACGGGCTTGCACTTGGGCATTACCAACATGAGTATTTCTCAATTTGAACCAAATCGTTCCGGCCACATTCTCTCCGTACACTCGCTCGAACTTCGAGGCACAGAGAGCACAGAACAAGTAATCAACGGCCTGCCTTTGGCCTCATACATGTCCCGCAATCCTGGAAGCAGAAAACTGTCTGGGATGACATATTGAGGATTTTGAGTGACCTCCCAGATCAGAGTTCCCATCCCTCGCAAAAACGCACCCATACACCTTTCCCACATCGGGTAATTCTTGCCATCAAAGTGCGGAGGACCCGATCGCTTGCTATAATCGCCCATCTTTGGATCTTAGACTGGTTAGAATCAAGAAGATCTGTAACTGGCTCTGATACCAATTGAAGGACCGAATAGGCGACCAGAGAGGGGGGAGTGAATGGGAGCCGATAAAAATTCTTCCCGAACGTCGAACTCAGCCTATACCCTGATTGCCACTCCGAGTACTCACGCACACCAAAGAATCTCAAGACCAGGCACAAACAAGACCACACGATCAAGAGACAAGCCTAGAAGCAAACCGCGGAAGCACAAGACAAGAATCAAAGCACTTGGCAAATTCTGGAAACGCCAGGCGCGGACTGTCCGGCTGGTACGGGCGGACTGTCCGGCCGGTACGGGCGGACTGTCCGCTAGTGTACGGCGGGCTGTCTGCCAGTCATCCCCGGACTATCCGAAATAAGCAACGGAACCACCGAGACGCACCGAGAAATTTGGACTGTCCGGCTGAGCCACGCGGACTGTCCGCCAGTGTCGCAGACTGTCCGTGAAGGCAGCACGGACCGTCCGTCCACCTCGCTGGAAACCCCAGACAAACCTTAAGCTACCCCAGACAAAAACTCGGCCACGCGGACTGTCCGTGGGGGACATGCGGACTGTCCGCAAACTGCTTGCAACAAAACCCTATGCCTGAAATGGATGGAAACACGGACGCGCACGAACACGTGACGAACTACGATGAACAAATGTCCTGCAAACTGTCCGCCCTAGTCCCGTGACTGTCCGCGGCTCACGAACAGAGTTGGAACAGCTCGACCCCGCGAAGTCAACCCTCCAAATCCATCACCAGATCTCCCAAACGCCAAAAGCTCTTGAGACAAGATTCGGGGGAGATGATAAGCAACACAAGAGGAAGCTATGTCCCAAAAATCTCGACCTCTAAGCCACTAAATCGCCGAGAATCGCGGATCACACAAACTACCACCAAGAACTTGAACTCCGGCAAAAAACTCACGAATCGAAGGCTTTCCCCAGCGTTTGAGGAGTCAAGATCACACACAAAGATGCACAAGGCATCCACCCATGATCTCCTCAAAGAAATCCGAAGGAAAACGCCCTCAAATCCCCGAATCGAGCGAAGAACGAAACTCCCCAAAAATAGAATCGAAAATGACACGAAAATCACAAAGGACTAGGAGATCACCGCAACGCCGAATGCTTCCATACATCCAGAGGTCAGAGTCTACACAAGAATCTAGCCTAAGGAAAACAGAGGGAAAAGAAGCAGTTCAGAGCAATCTACCAGGGGAGGAAACCCTAGAGTCCAAGAGAGAGAGATGCCGTCCACCTCTCCATTATTTATACGAAGTCCACTGGAGGGAGGTAAATGGCCACGCTACCCCTACAACTTGAAATGAAGATACAACCCCTCAGGGGCATTTTGGTCTAGTCTTCATCGAGCGGACACGCTTCCACCGCGGCCTTGCTTAGCATCGATGCAAGCCTCGCGATCACGCCATGTGCCCCCCGCCTCGAAGCTTCCTGAAGCTCCCGGATCACCGTCTCCGTCACCTCGAGCCTCCGGACTTGGTTTTGAGGCCCAAACCAAGAAACCGTCCACCGATGGTTTTGTGGGCAAACCAACAAACCCCGTGTGCAAGCTTCGGCCTCGATTTGCTACCTTGCACCGGCCCATGTTCACGACTTCAGCCCGCCAGTCTTGCACCACACAGCTCGCACTTGACCCCATCGGCCACCGAGTCCATCGAACCAAGCCTACTTGCCACTCCATCACTCGGAGGCCACCACGGCTAAGGCCTTTCGCACTTGTTCTTCACCTGCACCGATACGAGTCAAGCCACAACCTGTACCTGCACACTTAGCCAAGCATCAGTCCACACAACGTTGTCAATCACTCATCACTAAGGAGCGACCCTCCACTGGTCTTCGGACACACCTGGTCCTCGGGATTAATAGCTGATCAAGGTATGAGTGATTATGCATTTACTATATAACCATTCTGTCTCTCAACCGCCTAAGGCAGGTGAAGCTATATGCCCCGTATCATCAAGCGAATGGTAAGAACATTGCCAACTTGTTCAACTCTTGGTAGAGTACTTTGTTGTATGTTTGCCATAAGCTAAGAATATAACATCGTAGCAACTCCTGATCAACAAACCTAAGTCCCTAATGTCTTGCTTCGAGACGAGCAAGAGGTTAGCTTGGGGGAGTTTGGTGACGGCTGTTAAGTACTACTTTCAGCCATCAATATTCTCACATAAATGGAGGCATATGCATTATTTACTTGCATTTTGGTTTGAATAATGTAGTTCCACTTGTCCTTGGAGATTATTTGTATGTAGGTGAAATAAGCATGAAAAGAGATGGAAACTCACATTCTATGGAAGATCCATGCCAACTCAGCTGAGGAGGTGGCTGCCACCAAGGAAACATGTGGCAATCCACGTCACTGATCCAAGGGACGCACTCACCGATGAATCAGAGAGCGACACATGGACTTCAAATGGATCCATGGGCCCACAGAGGATTCCAAAATGAGACATGCACGAGAGAGTGATCAAAGGGCCCACAGGGCAGCCACCCAGAGGAAGGACACCCCGAGAAGAGGGCATAGGGGGCCAGCCGATCCTAGGATCGACCGAACTGCCTTAGTGTTGTTCCATCTCGGCATTCCATGTGTTGCTTCCTCATTGGTCCATTGCTACATCCCCGGGTGATTTGAGGCACTTTAAGCCCCGAAGCAAGCCTCCTCCTTGCCTATAAATAGAAGGGGAGGGGCTCCATTTCTCACATACCACTCACTTCATTCACCTCTCACTTTTAGTTTCCAAGGCTAGGGGGTAGGCTAGAGTAGCTCTTATTCAGGTTCCAAGTCTACTTTGGAGTCTAGGTATGAGTTCTCTTGTATCTTTATTTCTTTGTATGACTTGGATCTACTTCAGTTATTCAGCTATTTCATATAAGGTTGTGGTAGATCATATGATTGATATGTTCTTGAGTTCATCCATTGTTCATCATTTAGAGGCTTGTGTTCTTCATGAACACTACCTTTTGATCCACTTAAAGGATGATTTACTCATTCCTTATGTGTTTGTTCATAAGTTGGAGGCTCGTGTTCTTCACGAACACGACCCTTTGATCTTGTTTACTAGACATAAGAGAGTTCGTATCCGTTTGTATGACTAGCCCTAGTTTGATCTTGTTAGATAGCATGTTAGTGTTGCATGAAGTTTGTGTTCAAGCTACGGTACTCGGTCTAAGTTGACCAGTCTTCTGGTGGCTCTCACCCTGGGTCACAATAGCCCGGGCTGGGTGAAGTCTAGAAGTAACGTAGGCATGGTGCCTGGGTTGTGTGGTTATGTTAGTTATGAGCATGCCCCCCATAACGATTGAGCTAGTTGTTGGCGGTCGATTTCCGTCAAGCAAGAACACTTGTTATGTTATAGTTTGGATTTCATTTTGGAACTAACCCTAGGCATACTAATGATATAACAAGTTCATCGTTGGATGTGTGTTTTGGAGTATAATGTTTACGCAGGAATTCATTCACTAAATGAGAAGAGATGCACTCGGTTCGGAGGACGATTTACATGATGATCAAGAGGCTCCGACCGTGCATGAACTTGACTCCAAAGGTGGCAAGGACCAACGTGCTTCAATGAAGAATCTTCGAGGACCAAGATGAAAAGATCGGAAGATCATGAGTGAAGACCCCTTAACTTGGTCGCAGAGATAACGACGTCCAAAGCCCATATCCGAAGGAGGAAAAACCCCAAACTGCCAGAAATGACACGTGGCAAAAGACGGAGGCGAACCTGGCCGGGAATGGGCCAGGCCAGCCGGCCCAGGCCGGCCGGCCCACTCTGTTTCCACGTCGGTTCGCCGCCGCCTTTCTTCGGTGGTAAGTTCGCGGAACCCTAATTGTTTGGGGAAGGGAGCCATTCGCGAAAGACGACCAGAGAAGCCTCGGGAGATCAAACACAAGGAAGAGAGTTGATCGAGAGGGTGAAGATTCAAGAGGCTCATCACCTAGGTCAACGGAGGCCACCACGAGGAAGGAGGACGCTGAGGCCTTGCCACGGCACCACCGAAGTTGAAGGACATCGAGAGACGAACTCCGTCGGGGGCATCCACCATGGTCAACGGTGCCATGCCTAGCGTCTTGATGGGGTAAAGTAATCGTTTGTCCATGGAGTTGTAATGGATCTTGATATGTAGTCACCCACTCTCGTTTGGATCTTATATCTATCATACCTTCTTGTTGATGATGCTTAATGTTTAAGGTTAGCTACCATTGCCATCGGGATTGCTCCCGTAGATCACGTATACATACCGTGTTCATTAGGGTTAGAGATGATTACCTTCGCGTAGTGACATGTACGAGGGAAGGGAAATGCTTAACTCTTTGTTCACATCCTTAGATAGATTGGATCGGGGTTTTACCATGTTTTGGGTGATTGCATCTCAAGTACCTAGACTCCATGGGCATACGTCTTTCATACTCATGAACCACCTTTCTCTTTCTGTTTAGCTTAATCTAGGGTTAGTTTGTCTTTACTTTATAGATTAATCTTTACATCATAAAGTCCTTAATCAACTAAGTTAGTGCTAGGTTAAACGCAAGTAATTCCCTTGCTCCGTGGATTGACAAGAACCTAGGGGGTCCCCTCCCTTGGTGAAAAAGGCACCAAGTCACTCCGTGTACTTGCGGTGAAGTGGAACGCGGTTTTAACCGTCAACAAGCCCCTTTTTCTGGCACCGTTGCCGGGGAGCAAGCCAGTTTACTTCGTTTAATCTCTCATTGATTTTGTTGATTACTAACACCTAACCTTTGTGTTCTAGAAAAACACACTCTTTCGTTTTTTGTTTTTGATTGTATAGATGGCGTTCGTTGGAAATCCTTTGGAGGAACCGGAAAAATCGCTAAGAGACTATGCTAGCCCTCGATGTGAGGATATCAAGGTACAAGAGTCGGATTCGATTCTCGAAGCGATAAGGTATGAAATTAGAGTTCAAATCATCAAGATGGAAGCAACTAATCCGTTCCGAGGGGTGGAGACGGACAATCCATATAGACATATCCAGCGCTTCACGACATTGTGCAATACGGTGCGACAAGAGGGAGTTCCCGACACTTGGTTTAAATGGAATCTTTTTCCCTACTCACTTGCCGATGAAGCAACAAAGTGGTATTCATTCGCGTCTTTCGAAGCCGAGGGAAATTGGGATCAATTGGTAAAGAAATTTTGTGCCAAGTTCTTCCCTATAACCAAGATTCAACATATAAGGATGCAAGTGATGACTTTCAAGCAAGGAAAAGAAGAGGGGATTGATCAAGTGTGGAATCGATTCAACGAGCTAGTTGGACAAGGACCAAGACTCAGATTCCCGGGTGACATACTATTGCATGCATTCTTTTTTTCCCTAACCCCTAGTTCCATGGAATATGTTCAAATGTGTGCAGGAGGGGATCTCATGGAGAAAACACTCACAGAAGCTGCCAAACTTCTACAAAAAATAAGTAAAGCGGCAGCCATGTGAAGAGATTGGGAAATACGACTTTCTGGAAAGCCGGAATGCGACACAAGTGCGGCACCCCTTGCTGCAATTTTCAGAAATACAGCTCCGGAAGAGAAGGAAGAGGAACCAATCCCAAGAAAGGTTGAAGAAGCCAAATATGAGGAAACTAGAACTATCCCGGAGAGTGATCACGCCGAGACAAGCAAAGAAAATGAAAGAACTATGTCAAGCGCGAAGCCACTAAGGGAGTTCGAGCAAATGGATTGGATCCCACTTGATTTTGGAGAAATCTTTGACAAGAGGAGACTGTTCCCTAATCAAAAGGGGATGGCAAAAGCTTTGGTGATGGGTTTCCCTTCGGAAAGACAAGTAGAACATTCATACAACCTAGACACAACCGGGGAGGTCCTTCAAAACTCTTTAGTGAAGAAGAAGTTGGTCCGGACCACGTGGCCGAAGCTAAAAGAATTATGGGAATCAAGCCCGAGCCGTCACCATTCACCCGCCTCGCTGAAATTTTTGCCATAGTATCCGATGAAGAAGAGAAGACATCGCCGCGTATAGATTGCAAGGTTAACAACATTAATTGCAAGGTGTTATGCAACATTGGAGCACAAGTAAGTGTCTTGTCTTCTAAGATTTTTGATGAAATTCATGATCACACCATTGACCTAGTTCCAACCTCTACTAAATTAATTATGGGAGATGGTAGAATTGTTAAACATCTAGGAATTGCTCGTGACCTAGAAGTTTTAATTTCTGAAAAATGCATTCCAACCGATTTCTTCATTGTTGATGTCTACCATGATAAGAATGATCATGTAATTCTTGGTAGACCTTTTCTTAAGTTGGTTAATGCCATTTTAGATGCCGGAAGAGGAAAAGTAACTATTAATCTTGATGGAAATAATCACACATACAATTTCCTTCCCGCTTCTAGAATTGCCTCACCCCTACCTCTTGATGACGAAGAGGTAGGGAGCCTTCGTTTTGTTGAAACTTTCAGGGATCCGTTACAAAGAGCTATGGAGAATCAATCTAATGATGAGTTGGATGAAGAGTTAGCAGAAGCAACCAAAGGACTAGAACCACAAGACGGAAGCTTAGAGGAGGATAAATTTGAAGACCTTGGGGAGATTGTACATGAGGAACCACAAGCACCAGAGGTGGATCTTAAGCCATTGCCCAAAGGATTGAAATATGAATTTTTGGGCCCGGACAAGACTTATCCCGTGATTGTGAGTGATGAATTTAGTCCCGAGGAGAATGATATGTTGCTGAATTTATTAAAAAAGCACAAGAGAGTGATGGGATATTCGATTAATGACCTTAAAGGACTTAGCCCAGTGTTTTGCACTAACCGCATACCTATGGAGGATCAGTGCAAGCCCATAGTGGACCATCAAAGGAGGTTAACCCATGCCATGCGAGAGGTGGTGAAGAAGGAGGTTATCAAGTTGTTGGACGCCGGAATCATCTACCCGGTGCCGCATAGCGAATGGGTGAGCCCCGTACATTGTGTGCCTAAGAAAGGAGGTTTGACCGTGGTGAAGAATGAGAAGAATGAATTGATACCGCAAAGAAACATGACCGGATGAAGGATGTGTATTGACTATCGGAAATTGAATAAAGCAACGAAGAAGGATCACTTCCCCCTACCGTTCATCGACGAGATGCTTGAGAGGTTAGCAAATCATGCATATTTTTGCTTTCTTGATGGGTACTCGGGGTTCATGCAAATACCTATTCACCCATATCAACATAAGACAACATTTACTTGCCCTTATGGAACATTTGCGTATAGAAGAATGCCTTTCGGTTTATGCAATGCTTCAGCCTCTTTTCAATGATGTATGATGGTGGTATTTTCGGAGTTCATCGAGGAAATTGTTGAGGTATTTATGGATGATTTCTCTGTTTATGGTAAATCTTTTGCGGATTACTTGGCAAACTTGGATAAAGTTCTCACTAAATGTTTGGAGGTTGATTGGGTGCTAAATTGGGAGAAATGTCACTTTATGGTGAGACAAGGTATAGTATTGGGACATGTGATATCCGAGAGAGGGATTGAGGTGGACAAGGCTAAGGTTGAAACGGTTGAAAAACTTCCACCCCCAACGGATATCAAATCTTTGAGGAGTTTCTTAGGCCATGCGGGATTCTATAGAAGATTCATCAAGGACTTCTCAAAGATTACCAAGCCATTGACCAATCTTCTCCAAAAAGATGTGTCATTCAACTTCAATGACAAGTGCTTGGCGGCATTCCGGACATTAAAGAGAGCTCTCGTAACCGCACCCGTCATTCAACCGCCCGACTGGAATCAACCTTTTGAGATAATGTGTGACGCTAGTGACTATGCGGTTGGAGCGGTGTTGGGACAACGAAAAGAAGGCAAGGTACACACTATTTACTATGCTAGCAAAATCCTCAAAGGATCTCAATTAAATTATGCAACAACGGAGAAGGAATTGCTCGCGGTAGTGTTTGCCTTTGAAAAATTCAGATCATATATTGTGAATTCTAAGGTGATTGTCTACACCGATCATGCGGCGATCAAGTATCTCTTGTCTAAAAAAGATGCCAAGCCAAGGTTGATTCGATGGATCCTTCTCTTGCAAGAATTTGATGTGGAGATTCGGGACAAAAAGGGGTCGGAAAATGTTGTGGCCGACCATTTATCAAGGATGAACCATGAGGATGATAAAGAGCCTATTGAAGATAAGATGAGAGATGATCACCTCTATCACATCCTTGACAAAAATACTTTGATGATCAACATTATTCAAGCCATACGAAAAATGCCACTTGATCATTTGGATAGGAACGCTCAAAGGAGAGTGATCGCCGAGAGCCGAAAATATTATTGGGATGCACCTTACCACTTTAGACTTGGAGCGGATGGAGTCTTACGAAGGTGTATACCAAGAGATGAAAGAGGTGAAATATTGAGAAAGTGTCACTTAGGCGAATATGGAGGACACTATGGACATTTTAGGACTCAAGCAAAGGTATGGGCTAGTGGATTTTATTAGCCGGAGATGCATAAAGATTCAAAGAGGTATGTTGCTTCTTGTTCGGAATGTCAAAGAACGGGGAATATAAATCAAAGAAATGCTATGCCCTTGAATTACAACTTGCAAATTGATCTATTCGACGTATGGGGGATTGATTTCATGGGGCCCTTCACTAGTTCAAATGGATATGAGCATATTTTGGTTATGGTTGATTATGTATTCAAATGGGTGGAGGCTATCCCTTGTCGAAGAGCTTCAACGGAAGAATCCATATTCATGATCAAAAATATTATATTCCCACGCTATGGAGTCCTGCGAGTATTGATAAGTGATGGAGGAACACACTTCATGTGAAATAGCTTCAGAAAATGCTTGTCCAAGTTGGGGATTGAGCATAGAGTGGCCACGGCTTACCACCCACAAACCAATGGTCAAGCGGAAACGTCAAATAGGCAGCTCAAGAGCATTCTTAACAAGACCGTTGAAAAGGGAGGTAAAGATTGGTCGAAGAAATTGGATGGAGCATTGTGGGCATATCGGACGGCACACAAGACACCAATAGGTATGACGCCATATCAATTTGTTTATGGTAAATTGTGTCATTTACCTTTGGAGTTAGAACATAAAGCATATTGGGCAATCAAAGAGATGAATCTTGACTTTGATGCCGCGGGAATCAAACGGAAGATTCAAATAAGTGAACTAGAAGAGATGAGGCTCAAAGCTTATGAGAGTGCAACCATCTACAAAGAAATAATGAAGAGGTGGTATGATAAAAGGCTTCGAGCAAAGGAATTCAAAGAAGGTGACAAGGTTCTCCTCTATAATTCAAGGTTCAAAATATTCGGAAAAGGAAAGTTGAAGAGCAAATGGGATGGACCGTACATTGTTCACTCAGTCTCGCCAAATGGAGCGGTAACAATCATGGACGTGAAAGGAGATCACTATGTGGTTAATGGTCAATGGTTAAAGGTTTTTCTTGAACAAGACATCGTGCCCATCTACATTGACATACATCACATGGAGGACGAGCTCGAGCGTCAAGCCTAAGACATAAAACGAGGTAAATTTTCTGTAAATATGTTTTTGTTTTTGTTTTCGTAAAACGAGGACATCGTAAGATCTAAGCGTGGGGGGGAGCTAGCTGGCTACCTTCTTAAATTTTTGCTTAAAGTGGTGTGAGAGTCTAGTCTTTAAATTTTGAGTCAAGTGTGAGAGTCTTGTGTGAGTCTTTGTTTTATCTTTTTAGCTTGAAAGTGTCTTAAATTAGCGTTGAGTCAAAGAAATAAAAGAAATAAAAAGTGTCTTATGCAAAGGCTCATGTTTCTTTTCTTGTTATGTCTTTACTTTATCTTTCTTATTTGAGCATGAACTTGTTGATTAATCGTTTACCGTGGTGCTTAGTGGAAACTTACTTTTGTAAAGCACCCATACTCAAACTTTGATCTAGGACTTTGCTTCATCTATGCTTTTAGTAATGCTAACTTTGGAGGTTTTATTTCTGAAAATTAAGAAAAAACACCTTGCTACGAAGGTTAGCAATTTCTTTCTCCAAGTTGAGAGGTAATATCTATCCTATACAAAGCCCTTACATACATATATATGCTCCACCATAAGTGTTGTTTAGCATGATGAGTTAAGTTCGGATTTTACTCTCTTGGGAGGTCTAATTTCAAGCAATGATCATGTCCTTGATGTATACCTTTTATTGCTAGCCTCTTCATGTATTCGGTAACAGGAATTTCACATTGAATGCCCCGTACATCGCCAGATTCCTTACCCAAACCTATAAACATCTTTTTATCATCTTACTCCTTGAACACAACCCATATTCGAAGATTCATTCAATTTCTAGGCATATTTTTATTTAAAATTCAGGTTGTTGATCATGTTCAAAAGTTGAGCGAAAAGCTCTGGAGAAGAAGATGAAGATGTGGAGAGAAAAGAAAAAAATGTAAAATATATGTGTGGTGCGCACACAAGAAAAAGAAAAAAAGAGAAGAAAAAGAGAAAAAGAAAAAGAGAAAAAAAGAGAGAAGAGAGAAGAAAAAGAAAAGAAAGAAAATCCAAGGCAAGGCAAGAAAGGTGTAGTAAGGGATGACAAGTCAAGTGAAGATCAAATGAAGTGCAAGGAAGGATGCCACGACGTTGGGAACGAATCTTATTCCATACCATGTGCAATCCGACATCGAGGACATCATTAGTGCCTTGAAATCATTATTCTTTTTCCCTTTGCACATGTCCACCATTCTAAATCTTCTCATCCTTGACACCCTTACATTATGGTTTAATTCTCATGATCATTGGCTTGGGAGGTGAACAACCATTAGAGGATTTTCCTAGGTTGATAATACTTGTGCTAGCTTCACTAGCCACACCTATAGCTCCACCTTACATCATAAATGAGAGACTTGTGTGAGGTGAGAGTTTATGAAATTTTCTAGGATAGCCACTTTAATGAGTGACATGTGAGAACTTGGAGAAGGACTTTGTCTAATGCTTTGTGCAGGAATTTTATTTTTAAAAGTTTGCAACAACCCTCCAAAGGAAGTAAGAAAGCAAGTGTGGATGAAGTTGAAGATCTCTAGTGAAAAGGTAACAGTTGTGGGGTAAGTCTTGAATTAGTAATTTCTAAACGCCAACGTTTACATTATGATTTTTGTTTCATGTCTCTTATATTAAAGATGAATGATTGACTAACTTGAAAGGAAGGATTTGACGAAGCATGTTTCAAACTCCTTGGATGAACAACTTTTGAGCAACTTGCTCGAGGACGCGCAAGATCTAAGCGTGGGGGGATGTTGGCGGTCGATTTCCGTCAACCAAGAACACTTGTTATGTTATAGTTTGGATATTGGGGGTTTTACCATGTTTTGGGTGATTGCATCTCAAGTACCTAGACTCCATGGGCATACGTCTTTCATACTCGTGAACCACCTTTCTCTTTCTCTTTAACTTAATCTAGGGTTAGTTTGTCTTTACTTTATAGATTAATCTTTACATCATAAAGTCTTAATCAACTAAGTTAGTGCTAGGTTAAACGCAAGTAATTCCCTTGCTCCGTGGATTGACAAGAACCTAGGGGGTCCCCTCCCTTGGTGAAAAAGGCACCAAGTCACTCCGTGTACTTGCGGTGAAGTTGAACGCAGTTTTGAACCGTCAACAGTAGTCCGCAGTGGTGACAACTATTGGACCCTTTGAAACCCTCCGCGCTGGGGTATTGTTGTAGGAGTCTAAAGGATAGTTTCGCAGAGTGCTGGTCGTCATGGGCTATCTCCCCGTTTGTACCTGGGTGCTGATCCTTACCTTTCATGCAATGCTTTATGCTTATCTCTTGTATCATCTAACTTGTATGTTTAGTACCTTGGAACCTAGAACTAACTCATATGTTCCCCCTAAGCCTAGTATACTAGAGTAGAGGTAGATTTGAGTGTGTGTCACACTACCCCATCATATCATTTATCTTACCCCTGTCTTTGAGTTGTTGTCTTCTATATCTATCTCTTGGTTTACATTCAGTGCAAAAGCATAAGTCTTGATATCCGCCATTACCTTCCATGGATATGATACCCTTGGAATACTCTCCTTCCCTGGGGAAATGCTTCAATAGTTTATCTGTGCGCTTGCGGATTCGTTCATGATCGTTAGATTTACCTTTGGCAAGTCTTTATGCTCACGCTAACTCGGCGTCGTTAGTAGTGACATTAAGAAATGCCAACAAGCATTTCTAGCGCTGCCGCCAAGGATGGATTCTAAATATGTTCTTAGGTGATTGCGCTACGAAATGTCAACACATACTTGACGTATGTTGCACAATTGTACTTGTTGAACTATTCCCTAAATGTGGTGTGAATTATATGGAAGGGGGAAATGTTTTGTTTTGTTGTTTGATTATGTGCTGGCGATCAACAGCCAGAATATTAAACAGTGCCCTGCGAAATGCAATATGGGCCGAGGCCCAGGAAGGCCTTGGGTATAATTGCCCAAAATAAAATGTCCCTGCATAATGCAATATGGGCCAAGTTCGTTAGATGGACTAGGGCCCAAAATAAAATAGCTCAATATAGCGTGCAACAAACATTTAGGGAATGGCCAAAAAAATAACACGAAAACCTAAAACAGGCTAAAATTGGCCCAACAATATTAGGCTCACAAAGGCTCTTACATGGACCGGGCCTCAATTTGTGACGAACCGAAATCATCATAACCCCTACCACATCGGAGCCACGATGGATCTCGGTCCCACATGACGCAACCGCCAAAAAAGGTTTATGACGACAAGTATTACGAAATTATACACGTCATTAAACTCATGGCACCGCGAAATAAGGTCTCGTCATTAATCGCGGTTTGTGACGCTCGATTAATGACATAGCGTTTTCGTAACACCCGGCGTCATTAATCACGGTTTATGATGAGAATCGCCCTTTTTTGCGTCACTAGTCGGCACATTCCTTGTTGTGTGTATGAGCTGGTCAATTCTTGGGCTTCATGATTCATGAACGTGGAATTGAGATTGGAAAGAAATCAATCAGTGCAATTGACAAAGTGGTACCTCCTACTAATAAAAAGGAGCTGCAATCTCTCATTGGAAAAATCAATTTCATCTTAAGGTTCATATCAAATCTATCAGAAAGAATTCAACCATTCACTCCTTTGTTGAAATTGAAAGCAGATCAGGAATTCGTATGGGGGCAAGAATTGCAGAAAGCACTAGATGATATCAAACAGTATCTGAAATCTCCTCCTGTGTTTGTACCATCGCAACATAACAAGTCGTTCAAATTGTATTTATCAGTCTCAGATAGTGCTATTGGATAGGCTTTGATTCAAGAATTTGAAGGGAAAGAAAGAGTAGTATATTTTCTAAGCAGAAGACTCGATGCAGAAACTCGCTACCCTCCAGTAGAGAAGCTATGTTTATGCATATATTTTTCTTGCACAAAGCTGAGACATTATCATTTATCGGCTGAATGCACAGTAGTATGCAAGGATCATGTGGTCAAATACAAGTTATCTCTACCGATCTTAAAAGGGCGTATCGGAAAATGGATATTAGTTTTATCAGAATTTGACCTGACATATGAATCAACTAAAGCAGTCAAGGGACAAGTAAGGGCCGATTTAGTTACACAGCATCGTGGATCCAGTGTAGCTAGTATTGCTCCTTGGTCTTTGTTCTTTGATGGGTCATCATGTGGAGTCGGGGCAGGTGTTGGTGTAATCTTAACATCGCCTAAAGGAGAGACTTATGAGCTTTCTATTCCAATTGAGAAGACTTCCACCAACAACCAAGCAGAGTATAAAGCGTTATTAACAGGGATCACACTACTTCGAGAAAATCAAGTCAAAGCAGTAGAAATATTTGGTGATTCTTTATTAGTCATCAAGCAGCTTACTGGGGAATATGAATGCAAAGATGATGTCTTGCGGGTTTATCATGAAGCATGTATGGACTTACTCAAGGAGTTTAAAACAGTAATGTTAGAGCATATTCCAAAGGCATATAATGAAGATGCTAATCGGCTGGCTCAAAACGCCTTGGGCTATCAGCTGATTCTCACTTTGGGATACACTACCGATGACTGGAGAAAGGAGATAGCTGATTATCTTTCAGATCCTTCCAAAAAAGTTGATTGTCGAATCAGATTGAAAACTCTTAAATACGTATTATTAGATGGCCAACTCTATTATTGAACACTTGATGGAGTTTTGCTCAAATGTTTAAGTACAGAAGAAGCCAAGGTGTTAATGGGTGAAATTCACGAAGGTGTTTGTGGAGCGCATCAATCTGATTTCAAGATGAAATGGATGATCAAGAAGAATGGATACTTTTGGCCAACCATACTAGAAGATTGTTTCAAATATTACAAAGGATGTCAAGATTGCCAAAAGTTTGGAAATATACAAAGAGCTCCAACATCAGCTATGAATCCAATAATCAAGCCATGTCGTTCAGGGGATGGGCAATAGACTTCATCAGCCAAATTTTTCCACCATCAAGTAAAGGACACAAATTCGTATAGGTAGCAACAGAGTACTTTACCAAATGGGTTGAAGCTATTCCTTTAAAGAATGTGACGTCAGGCAACATGATTGACTTTGTGAAAGAGCACATTATTTACAGATTTGGGATACCTCAAACCATTACAACTGATCAGGGAAGCCAATTTACATCTGGAGAATTTGATGAGCTTGCTACTAGTATGGGGAGCAAAATGTTAAATTCCACTACTTATTATGCTCAAGCCAATGGACAAGCTGAAGCTTCCAACAAAAGAGTTATCAAACTGATTAAGAGAAAAATTGATGAAAGTCCAAGACGATGGCATATGGTGCTTCATGAAGCATTATGGGCTTACAGAATGGCTTGCCATGGCGCTACTAAAATTTCTCCTTATCAGTTGGTTTATGGGCATGATGTCATTCTACCTTGGGAATTGAAAACAGGATCAAGGCGTGTGACATTGCAAGACCAGCTATCGGCTGAAGATTATTCAACTTTAATGAAAGAAGAATTAGAAGATCTAGCCAGTAGTAGGCTCAATGCGCTAATAAATATTGAGAAGAACAAGAAAAGAGTGTCCAAGTGGTATGATAAAAAAAGTGAATTCTCTCAAGGAGATCTAGTCTGGAAACTCATACTGCCGATTGGAACTAAAGATCCAGAGTTCGGCAAATGGTCACCCAACTGGACAGGATCCTATCGTATCAGCCAATGTGCTCCGGGTAATGCATATATTCTAGAAACATTGTAAGGAGAAGAGTTTTTGCGTGCGCTAAATGGAAAATATCTAAAGAATTGTTACCCGAGTATCTAGGTGGATGCTTAGCCAATTACTACTTCTGGCTCTTTAGCCGATTTTAGTTTCGGTTAATTACTAGAACATATTTATAGCCGATCAAAAAATTGGATAATGACCTTAGAATAAAAAATTCACCAAAAGAGAAGATACACGAAGAAAACCAAGCAAGAGAAAGTACAAGTTTGCCAATCAGATTATACAAAGTCGGCATGATTGATCAAGCCAATATTGTTATTTTGAGCTTCTGGACAACCTCAAACATCCACAAATTGCAGAGCAAGAACATGCATCATTTTTGTCCTTCTCTAGGAAACAATACTGATTGCAAACTTCCTGGAATCATTCATCTGCAAAGCTATTTCTAATAGAAGTTTATCAAGCAACAGTGGCAAGGGTTGCTTCCTAAAGATTCTTACAAGAGTAGATACCTCTCATCCCTAAAAGAAACCAATACAATCATCGGATAAATAGGTGTAATGCTAAGGAAGATAACTCATGAAGAAGACTTTGGACAAAAAAGTACATTTTATAGAGGAGGAAGCAAGATAGAATCACATGCTACATATTAAAATCAGATCAAGCATTAACAGACAAATCTGAAGCATTCAAAAGCATTAAAAGGAAATGTGGTCAGAAAGTTTCACAATCTTCATATGCAAAAGTACAAGACCAACCACAAGTTAATGAAGTTATACTATCCCTAAGGAGTGGATTACATTTATCGCACTGACACAGATTTGGTCGATTTCTTCCATCTCACTGCGGTCTGTATCGGCCGAACCAGGAATCGGCTATTCCCCGCTACGAATGATCTGAGCCTTTTTGGCAATAATAAGTTTCATATGCTCCATATCAGCAATATCCTCTGGAAAATCAGCTAATCTCTTCTTCTCTTGCGAAAGGGCTTCATCGACCTGGTGCAATTCTTCAAGAAGCGCCGATCGTTTTCTTTCCAATTGGTCAATGGAGTGGACAATATTGGAACGAGAACCAGAAAGGACTTGGATCCGAATTTCCAAATCAGCCAATTGAGAGTCAATGTTTTCTCGGTTTTTGGCACTCGTTAACTGACGGGCTCTCTCTTCCAGCCGATTCTGGGCGCGTTCAAACCGAAGCTGTTCACTTTCTATAAAGGCTACTCGATGCAATTTTTCCTTAACTTCGGCTGGTAAATGACCTCTAATAGATTTGAAAATCTCTCTGATCAGATCAGCCTCTTGAACAAGTTGACTAATATCCTGGCTGAGCAAAGGCAACATGTCTAGGAGTCTAGCACGAATATCATCAGGGAGTGGACCCAAAGACAACACTCGAGAAGAGTTCCCAATTAGAAGATCATCCTGAAGAAACTGAATTGAAAGAATGAAATAGTATCTCAAATAAAGACTGCACAAGGAATAAAAAGGTGCTTACAGTCAAATTTGGAAGAGCTGTGTCAGTGATTACTTCTTCTTCATCTTCGATCTGAATCAAATCAGGGAAATCTCTATAAGATTCAGGTATCAATGTTGATTGCTCCGGGATATTCTGAAAAGAAGAAATCATTCACAAGGAGCAAAAGAGAGTCAAAAGGAAATAAAGTTCTATACATCAGTGATGTGTTGATCAATAAGACCCAGAAACTACCTCTGAAGGAAGATTGTCTTGGGGCCGATCATGTGATGTGCCTTGTCCTGCCACTTGATGTTTTACATTTGACTAAAGATGGCAACGGGCATGATGCCCGCGGATACATGCATCATACGCCCGCGTCCACCACCAAAATCTTGCGCCCGTGCCCGCGCCTGGTGCCCGCCACGGGCAAGAAATCACGCGCACACCCGCTATCCGCGGGCATCTCATGCCCGCGGGCACACCCGCATGCCCGCATGCTGGGGCACAGGCGCACAGCTGCACAAGCTTTGGGAGAAGAAGACATCTCATTAGATTGAATCTGCACGTGGTGGTTGGGGCTGTTGCTGAGGAATTTTGTGGCTGGCGGCAGGGGCCTAGTGTATGTTCTTGGAGTTGGCGATGGAGGCTGGCCCTGGTGTGCTTGCTTGGATTGAGGACAGGTGACGCACATGAAGAACTAGAGGGTGGCAGCCAAGCAGCGTGGATGGCTGAATGCGGAGGGAAAATCAGAGATTCGAAGGAGTTGGGATCCGGCGGCTTGGCATCTTGCTTCGCCTCCCGCACTCTCCGTCTTCTCTCTTATGTTGCTCATGCGTTGAGAGGATGAGGGGGGGCGTGTGTGTGGCGGCGGGGGTGGGAGACTGGGATGCGGCATCAGGGGTGGCCGCCACCCGCCTGGCTGGGTGGGGAATGGGGATGAGGAAACCCTAGAGATGTGTATATATACATGAGCTATTGAGGGTCCACATGTAAGATATATTGAGCGGGTATGCGGATATGCGGGTGTGGATACTGATTTTCTTTGCTCGTTAAGAAATATCCGCCGGGTTTGGAATCCTGCCTGCATCCACGCCCACGGACAGACACTGACGCCCGAATCCTCACCGAACGGGTTTTTTGCCCACGGGCACATGGGCATTTTGTGCTCGTTGCCATCTTTACATTTGACTGATCGGCCAATACCTCCTCAGGAAAATTATCTGCATTTGGCTCTCACAAGAGGTTCTCTGTCGATTGATCCACTAAAGGATCTAAAATTGTTTCCTAAGGGTTTCATCCAATAAATTAGAGAATTGCAGAAGAAAGTCGAATAGCTAAACGAGAAGAGATGAGCCAAAATGTAATATATACCTTTGTGATATCAATGGAAGCAGAGGCTGTGGTTACACCAACTGAAGGAATGGTTTTAGCTCGCTTACGCCGTGTCATTAACTTCACAACCGGCTTATCAGGTAACCCCATAGCTGAGGACCAGGTGTGTCCGAAGACCAGTGGAGGGTCGCTCCTTAGTGATGAGTGATTGACAATGTTGTGTGGACTGATGCTTGGCTAAGTGTGCAGGTACAGGTTGCGGCTTGACTTGTGTTGGTGAAGGTGAAGAACAAGCGCGAAAGGCCTTAGCCGTGGTGGCCTCCGGGTGATGGAGAGGCAAGTAAGCTTGGTTCGATGGACCCAGTGGCCGATGGGGTCAAGTGCGAGCTGTGCAGTGCATGACTAGCAAGTTGAAGTCGTGTACATGGGCCGGTGCAAGGTAGCGGATCGAAGCCGATGCTTGCACGCAGGGTTTGGTGGTTTGCCCACAAAACCATCGGTGGACGGTTTCTTGGTTTGGGCCGCAAAACCAAGTCCGTAGGCCCGATGCGATGGAGACGGGAATCCGGGAGCGTCGGGAAGCTTCGAGGTGGGGGGCACGTGGCGTGATCGCGGGGCTTGCGTCGAGGCTAAGCAAGTCCACGGTGGAAGCGTGTCCGCTCAATAAAGACTTGACCATATTGCCCCTGAGGGGTGTGTATCTTCTATTTAAGTTGTAGGGGTAGCGTGGTCATTTGCCTCCTCCAGTGGACATCGTATAAATAGCGGAGAGGTGGATGGCATCTCTCTCTCTCTCTTGGACTCTAGGGTTTCCTCCCTCAGTATATCGCTCTGGACTGCTTCTTTTCCTCTGCTTTCCTTAGGCTAGATTCTTGTATAGACTCTGACCTCTGGATGTATGGAAGCATTCGGCGTTGTCATGATCTCCTAGCTCTTTATGATTTTCGTGTCATTTTCGGGGCTATTTTTGGGGTGTTTCGTTCTTCGCTCGATTCGTTGATTTGAGGGCGTTTTCTCTCGGATTTCTTTGAGGGGAAAATGGGTGGATGCCTTGCGCATCTTTGTGTGTGATCTTGACCCCTCAAACGCTGGGAAACCCCTTTGATTCGCGAGTTTTTGGTTGGAGCCCGAGGTCTTGAGGGTGGTTCATGTGAGTTAGAGGCCAAGATTTTTGGGGCATAGCTTCCTCTTGTGACGCTTCTCACCTCCCCCAAATCTTGTCTCAAGAGCTCTAGCCGTTTGGGAGATCCGGTGATGGATAGATGGAGTTGACCTCCCGTGCGCGTGTTGTTTCTGCTCTGTTCGTGAGCGGCGGATAGTCCGCATGGCTGTGGCGGACAGTCCGCGTGGCCTGTGTTCGTTGTAGTTTGTCGCGTCTTCATGCGAGTTCGTGTTTCGATCCGTTGCACCCCTAGGGTTTTGTTGCAGGCAGTTTTGCGGACAGTCCACCAGTCAGTGACAGACGGTTCGTGTTGGCGAGTTTTGAGTAGTGTTTCTGGTGGCTTTGCCGGACGCCGCGTGGCCTACCCGGACAGTCCGCGACACTGGCGGACGGTCTGTGTGGCTCAGCCAGACAGTCCGAATTCCTCGGTGCATCTCTGGAGGTTCTGTTGGAGTTTTCGGACAGTCCGCACGGACGGTCCGGACAGTCCGCCTGGGTCTAGCGGACGGTCCGCCCGTACCAGCCCGACAGTCCGCGCCTGACTTTCCAGAATTGGCTAAGTGCTTTGATTCTTGTCTTGTGCTTCCGCGCTTTGTTTCAAGGGTTGTCTCTAGGACTTGTAGGCTTGTGTGTGCCTAGTCTAGAGCTTGTTTGGTGTGTGCGAGTGATCAGAGTGGCAATCGGGGTATAGGCCGAGTTCAACCTTCGGGAAGAACTTTTATCGGCTCCCATTCACTCCCCCCCCCTCTCTAGTCACCTATTCGGTCCTTCAATTGGTATCAGAGCCCGTTACGGATCTTCGTGATTCTAACCAGTCTAAGATCCAAAGATGGGTGACTATGGTAAGGGGTCGGGTCCTCCGCACTTCGATGGCAATAATTACCTGATGTGGGAGAGGCGCATGGGCGCGTTTTTGCATGGGAAGGGGACTCTAATTTGGGATGTGACTCAAAATCCTCACTATGTCATTCCAGACAGTTTCCTTCTTCCAAGATCGCGGGACATGTTTGAGGCCAATAGCAAGGCCGTGGATTACTTGTTTCGTGCTCTCTGTGCCACGGAGTTCGATCAAGTGTATGGAGAGGATGTGGCCGGAAAGATATGGCTTAAGCTCAGGAATGCTCATGTTGGCAATACCCAGGTGCAAGCTCGTTTGTTTTCTGCTTACCGGAGAGAGTACGAGAACTTCACTCATCTCCCCGATGAGTCGACCGATGTGATGTTTCACCGCTTCACTAGCATAGTCAACAACATAAGGGCCAATGTGACAGTGCTCCCATACACGGATCATGATCAAGCTATCAAGCTTTTGCATGCACTGGATAGGTCTGTGTGGAGTGCCAAGGTTGAGGCTATTGAGGAGTCGAGCGTGTATGATACCTTGTTGCTGGATGAGCTATTCTCTAAGCTCAGGTCTTCGGAGCTTGATCGTGGCCTGAGAGCCAAAAGCGAGAGCCCCACTAATCCTCATAGTTTGGCTCTTGTCTCAGGATCAAGGACTAATGCTAACTCTACTGGTTTTCTTTGTCTTGTCTTGTGTCCATGCCAGATGAGGACTTTGAGGTGCTGAGCGAGGAGGATCTCGCTTTGTTGAGCAAGAGGTTTGGGCGGATGTACGAGAACCGCAAGAACTCGAGGAGAAGCTCGGGGATGTGCTATCGGTGCGGGAAGCACAGGCACTTCATCGCCGAATGTCATGAAGCCATGGAGATCAAGAACGACTACAAGGGTAAGCCCAAGCACGACTACAACAAGCACCACTCCCGGAACGACTACAAGGACAAGCGCAAGGACAAGGGCGAGAGAAGGGCAAAGAAGAGCGGCGGGTACAAGAAGAAGACGGCTCAAGCGATGGTTGCCAGAGCGAGCGACATCGACTCCACTTCAAGCGACTCTTCTTCCGGTTCGAGCAGCGATGAAGAGCAAGATCGGCGTAAGGACAAGCGGCACACGGGCAGGAACTTCACCGGCCTCAGCTTTGTCACACAAGGTGGATTTTGCGGCATGGCGCACTCCAAGAAGGGTGGGAAGCACAGCTCGGATTTGAACTCCGACTCCGAGGAAGAGGTACGACATGATCCCAACTTCTTGCTAGAGGAGAATGCTAGGCTGAATGAGTTGCTTGATAACCGTGATGATGTGCTTAGGAAGACCAACAAGGAGAAGAGAGAGTTTAGGTCCTTGCTATGCGATGCGAAGGACAAGATAGTTGAGCTTGAGTCTTTGCTTGTTGATGCTAGAACTGAGATAGACTCTTTGAAAGCTGCTCCTGTTGTTTCTGATGAGGTTAATTGTGGTGATTGCAATGTTTTTCTGGCTGACTTGACTGCTCTCAAGGAGAAGCATGCCTCAACTCTTGAGGAACTAGATGTGCTTAGGATTGAGTGTGATGAATTGAAATCTAGACCTGCTTTGTTAGGTGCTTTCACTTCTTGTCCTGTGTTGCATGCTAGGCTAGATGAATCTCATACCAAGATAGTTTCTCTTGAGGCTGCATTGAAAGCTTCTATTCCTACATCATGCTCTACCTGTGAAATGCATGCTTTGAAAAACATGGAACTTGCACACTATGTTGACCATTTGCAGGATGAGAATGATGAGTTGAGGAAATTGATGGGGTGGTTGTCTGGGCATGAGCCACAATTGAGTTTGATGTTGGCTCAGTTTAAGAGGTTTGATGGTTAGGCGTTGGGGGCTGGCAAGAGTGGTGAGAAGAGGGGTAAGGGAGAAGAGAAAGCTGGAGAGATTCCTATTCCACCTCACACTACACCCATGAACAAATTCGAACCCAAGCCAAACCATCTTAGAAACAAGATTGATACAACCCCAGATCCACCAGTGTTACCCCACAAGACAGAAAACTACCAGAAACCCATCAAGTTTGTGAGCACCCAGGGGAGTGTCTTTGGTGGGAAGTCAGGAGAGAAAGCTGTTGAGAAGCCCACAGAGAAGCCACAGCCCAAGCCACAGCCGATCTGCTTCCATTGTGAGTATTGTGGGAGGGATGGGCATAAGGATGAGTTCTATTTCAGGAAGAAGAGAGATGAGAGGTTTGCTAGAGAGATGGCAAACAAGGACAACTACCACCCGTCCCATGGGGTGCCTGAGCCTCGTAGAGGGCCTCTACCTAGGGGTGATGTGTTTGTGCGTACAGTTCCCACTCGTGGTGGTAGAGGTGTGTTTCCTCAGAGAGATGGACGTGTTGGGTTTGGGCGTGGTGAGTTGACTAGACGTGCTCCTACTCGTGACCGTTACGAGTTTGGGAGGCACGATCGGAGCTTTGGGTCTCAGAGGGACTACGGGCCACATTTTCCTCCTTGTGGTGCGCGTACTCCTCCAGTGAGACGTGACAGGTTCTTCGAGGCGTGAGAGGGCTCCGCCTACAGGTTTTGATCAGATGGACTTTGCTAACCCTTCTTTTGAGCAAATGGCTCGACACTGGTTTGACTCTTTTGGTACTAACCCCAGTGTTGAGTCGCTTGCTCATTCTCATCCTCATTTTTTATTGCAGGTGGGAGGCTTGGAGGACTTTTGGTGGATCAACTCTGGTTGTTCACGTCACATGACCGGAGATCGTGGGTGGTTCTCCAGCCTCACCCCGGTGAGTACGAGGTAGTACATCACTTTCGGGGACAATGGGAGAGGAGGAGTGCTTGCTGAAGGTATGGTGAAGGTGAGTAGCAAGGTGACCCTGAAGAGTGTGGCTTTGGTCAAGTCACTTGGTTTTAACCTGTTGTCAGTATCCCAGTTGCTTGACGAAGGTTTTGAGGTTCGTTTTAAGTTGGGCGCTTCCCGTGTGCTTGATTCTCGAGGTGTCTTGTCTGTACGATCGTCCCCGAGGGTCAAATCTTTCATGCCGATTTTTCCCAGTCTGTTGGTCCTCCTCGATGCTTTGTTGCTGGCGTTTTGGCCGAGCTTTGGAAATGGCATAGGAGGTTAGGACACTTGAGCTTTGAGTTGCTTTCCCGCTTGAGTGGTCTTGATCTTGTCCGAGGATTGCCTAAGTCAAAATTCTAGAAGGATTTGGTTTGTGCTTCTTGTCGGCATGGAAAGATGGTTGTTGCTTCTCACGCCCCTCTGACTGCGGTCATGACCGAGCGACCTTGTGAGCTGTTGCACATGGATTTGGTTGGGCCAGCTCGTCTTCGCTCTGTGGGTGGGAAGTGGCATGTGTTGGTTGTGGTTGATGATTTTTCGAGGTACTCTTGGGTTTTCTTTTTGGAGGATAAGAGCGAAACATTTGGCTCTGTTCGGGACTTGATCTTGAGGTTGAAGAATGCGAGACATGGTGATGCCATTCGAGCTATACGCAGTGATAATGGCACGGAATTCAAGAACTCTCATTTTGATGCCTTTTGCAGTGATCTTGGTCTCAATCATCAGTATTCTTCTCCATACGTCGCTTGCCAGAATGGCGTAGTGGGGAGGAAGAACCGGACCCTTTGTGAGATGGCCAGGACGATGCTTGATGAGCATAGGACTCCTAGGCATTTCTGGGCCATGGCGGTCAATACTGCTTGCTTTGTGTCGAATCGCATTTTCCTTCGTGCTTTCAAGAAGAAGACTTCATATGAGTTGATGCATGGGCAACAACCCAAGGTGAGTCACTTTAGAGCTTTCAGTTGCAAGTGTTTCATTCTGAAGAAGGGCAAGTTGGATAAGTTTGAGTCTAGATGTTCAGATGGTATCTTTCTCAGTTATGCTATTCACTCTAGAGCATATCGTGTGCTCAACCTTGACACTTACCGAATCATGGAGACTTGCGAGGTAACCTTCGATGAGACATGACCATGTAGCTCTTCTGCTTTTGAGTGTGCAGGTGACGAGGAGATTGGAGCGAGGGTCTTTGAGAATGAGAAGGATGGAGATGGAGACGAAGACGATGATGGTGGTGATGCTCCCGTGGCTGATCGTGTACACACTACTTCCACTACGACGATGATGATCGAGAATGGTCCATCCCCTACACCCACTACGACAGAGGCTGTTCGAGTGGAGGCTGCTGCTGAGAGGGAGATTGTGTCCAGGCGAGAGGCTCCCCGGCGTTACAGGTGGATCACCCACCGACGATGATCATAGGTGACCTTAATGAACGCACTACACGGTTGAGGTGAAGAAATACTTCTCACTTTGCTCACTCTGCATTTGTCGCTTCGTTTGAGCCCAAAGATATTCGACACGCTTTGTCTGATGAGAATTGGGTGAATTCCATGCATGAGGAGTTGGAAAACTTTGAGAGAAACCAAGTTTGGGTGTTAGTCGAACCACCACCAAATTGTTGTCCCATAGGTACCAAGTGGGTGTGGAAGAACAAGGAAGGTGAGAATGGGATGGTTGTGAGAAACAAGTCGAGGTTGGTGGCTCAGGGGTTCAACCAGAAAGAGGGCATAGATTATAAGGAGACATTTGCTCCTGTGGCCCGTTTGGAGGCAACTAGGATCCTTCTAGCCTTTGCCGTGGCTAAAGGGTTCAAGTTGTACCAAATGGACGTGAAGAGTGCTTTCTTGAATGGGGTGATAGTGGAAGAAGTGTATGTGAGGCAACCCCCGGGGTTTGAGAGTGAAAAATACCCACACCGTGTATACAAACTCCAGAGAACGCTCTATGGGTTGAAAAGGCACCGAGGGCTTGGTATGGCAGGTTGAGAGGCTTTTTGCTGAGTAAGGGGTTTGTGATGGGCACAGTTGATAAGACCCTGTTTCTCCCTAAGCATGGAAATGACTTGTTGATTGTTCAGATTTACGTGGATGACATAATCTTTGGTGGCTCTTCTCATGATCTTGTTGCCCGATTTGCAGATAACATGAGCAGGGAATTTGAGATGTCTATGATGGGTGAGCTGCAGTTTTTCTTGGGACTCCAGATCAAGCAGTGCAAGGACGGGACGTTTGTACATCAGGCGAAGTACACCAGGGACATGGTGAAGAAGTTTGGCATGAACGACTCCAAGTGTTGACGGTCGATTTCCGTCAACCAAGAGCACTTGTTACACTTTGGTTTGAGCTTTGATTTATAACTAACCCGCCACTAGGCATGCTAATGATGTAACAAGTTCGCACTTGCATGTGGTTTTTGGAGTATGTTGTTTACACAGGATTTAAGCGCCTAAATGAGGACTTCCGGGTAGAGTTCATCGAGCACTTTATGAGAAGGTCATGAAGCCCGACACAAGTCAAGACACAAAGTGAACATGACTCCAAATGACCCGAGGCCAAATCATGAAGCTGTGAAACTCCGAGAACCTAAACAGAAGATGCGGGAGTTCATGCGACAACACCCCTTATCTTGATCGCGGGGATAGTGACGTCTAAAGCCCATATGCAAAGATGCAAAATGTCAAAATTGCAAGAAAAACTACGTGAAGGATGACGGGCCTGAAGTGGGCCAGAGGGCCCAGGCCCTTGAGACTTGGAGGATTACCCACGAGATCAACTCAGCCCAAGACATATTCGCGCAGCCCAGAACAGCATGATCTTTCGGTGCAGATTCAGAGACTTAAACGGGCTCTAATGGCAAAATTTTGAATACCAAAGTTGTGGGCTTCGACGAGAGCTTCGTTTTGGACATATGGAAGGCCCAATTCGGGTCAAGGAGCTAGGACATATGGCCCCCAAAATATCTACTGCGCAGATAAGTCCGAAATCAGACAGATTATCATCCGAGGCCGTTTTGGGGATCTTATATTCGTTTCCAAGGAAAGCAAAGAATACCAAAGTTGGAGATAATTTTGTGGCACACAATCTAGACACCGAATTTGCATTATTTGGAGTCCATACGTGGGAGATATGGTGCCGAAAAGGAAGGACTGCGAATCAGGAAAATCTGAGCGAGCCTGAATTTATGGAAACCAAGTTTGCTTAACTCCTAAGCAAGATCTCGTGCAAGGAAAGGGGGAGCACACCCCAAGGCTCCCCAAGGGCATAAATACAGCCCCTTGGACGTCCAAGTGAGGGGTTGAATCCAATCCAATCAAGAGAACTCGGTGAAACCTAGAAGTGAGCACCGGAGGGAGACGACGGCGGCGGAGTCCTCGAAGTTGTCTAGGAGATGGCCTAGGCCAACCCTAGCCGCCATGGCCGCCCTACGTGGTTGTGCCATGGTGGAGTTCCAGAACTAGTTGAGGTCATCAATGGTATGTACTCGGTGGTGGTGATCCAAATGTATCCATTATTATGTGAGCAATTACAATCTTGTCACTCTATCTTCTAGCGATTGCATGTCTCCGTTTATACTTTTTACCTATCGTGAATATATTTGATCCCTAGTCTAATGTGTCAGTTAGGCTATATAGCATGCTCTATGTAATCCTGGCGATTAGGTTTAGCATGTCAACCCTTCATGATTCGTAGACACGTTCATGTTTGAGCGTGCCCCAAGATCCCCCACTTCATTAAGGGAGCATCGTGACAGGGTGATTTCCCCCGAAAGAGCGGATGTCTCCGGGAGGTAGGCCGGAGGTAGGAGTTTAAGGATGCTAGTAGATGAGATGCTTGATTCGTTGCTTGTTTGCCGGAGCTTCAACTAGAAGGCGCTAGGCCTAGCTACCCCTTCGGTGGAGCTTTACCTTAGCCGATGTTCCTAGATGTGATCAACCTTGTGCTATCACTCATATACATCAAGGTTATCCTTCGTATGCAATCAATGCTACATGTTAGGTTAGATTGACTAGATAAAGTAGAGATCCTTAGCGGTTTGCTTCCGATTCTTGGATTGACAAACCTTGGGGACCCTCCTTGGTGAAAAAGGCACCAAGTCACCCGTAGGCTTGCGGTGAACTTCAACACGGTTTTGAACCGTCAACAAGCCCTTTTTCTGGCGCCGTTGCCGGGGATCGGCAACTCGAACCCTAGGGTGATCTACCTTTCTATTTGACTAACCCTAATTTTTATTATTGCATATACGTTTGTTTTCTTGTTTGTGTCCTTGAAAGCAGGTGTAAAGCTAGACACAAGACGTTCGATGAGTTCTCTACATACACACCCCAACAAGATGATTGCAACATCAAGATTCGCTCTTTAGTGGTAGGTGCTAACTTTTGTTAGTGACCCATCATCCGCTATCGAGCCCACACCCTACACAAGAGCATGTGAACAAAGTAAGTCAACGTGTCAATTAAATTTTTAAGACTAATGTTTTGTGGAGCTTTGTTTGTTCAAGCAATAGGTATTGGAATCGATCACGATGCCCCCGAGATCACAAGATCAAGCTCTTCAACATCTTCAAAGTTTCTGTTCGCATCAAGTTTTGCACAGCCTCATGGGAAGAACAATAGAATATCTTTGGATATTTAGAAGCCCCACGAAGTTACGCTTCCAACGAGTCAAGAATCAAGTCGATCGGAGGTTCCTACAAGCAGATATGGCCGAATCACCGATGGTTGCACGTCCTGAAAATTTCTGGATAGCAAGCAAAACTGAAGTGAAACAGCCATAACTCCCTCATATGGACTCTGATTAAGATGAATGAGTACCCATTGGAAAGGTAATTTTATAAATTTTTTGATAGAATTATATTTTTGGTATATGTTCTGTTATGTATACCGGAGGAAATCCAAAGAAGAGGCAGCTGCAATACGATGAGAACAAGATGGTGAAGATGAGGACCACAACAACAAAGAGGAGCTTGGGGAATGCTTCCATTGGACCACACATGAAGAAATTCAGAAGCTTAGAACAAAGCAAAGACCCCTAGAGCATTGGAAAATAAAGGCACAAGTTGGCGATATCCGATGCGAGAAGATGTTTGAAGAAGACCACGAAGGATTACACACAAAAGACGACATCCAATTGCGCGGATGCTTTGGGCTCTCACACGAAGGATCGCGGAGCTACATTTTCACAACCAAGATGTGTGAGCCCACAAGTTAAGAGGAGTGATCCTACACAAAGCAACCTTGACGACATGTGGCACGAAGGAAGGAATTGAGAAAAGTCTACGCGAGCCACCCCCGATCATCAAGGATTGTTCACTTTCAACTCCGAAGGATCACTCACAATGAAAAGCTCGAAGGCTAAGGTACACATTAACCTCTCAAGATACTTTTGGTGATGATAATATCCCTTTGATATTTTCATGTCCATCCAAAAGTATGATTTGATTCTATGCCTTGCACCTTTGATCATGATAGGCTAGAATTTCTTGAGGATGATAAAGAGGCTATGATGTGCTTAAACTTTGTTAATTACTTGCCTAATGAACCCATGCCTAATGAGAGCCTTAGCGCTAAGCAAGAAACTTATGGTACCTTTAATCACAACATGCTTTGTTCATCCAATTTAAATTGTGGTTATGGTTGCACATGTTTTCTTTAGAACTTGCAAATCTTGGACTTGCTTTGTGCTTGGTCAAGCTAATGACTTTAAAAGAGAAAATGTCGGGAGAAAACCTGAGTTTCACTAACCATGTAGGGCATGAAGTTTGAATCAAGAGGAGAAAAGCTATGCCCCAAAGATCGGGCAAGCCTCTCATCAAGTAAAATGAACATGTCAAGCATGGAGAGTGGATCAAAGCTGCATGGACATCTTCAAATATTACATGAAGGACAATGGCTTCGCGACCACAAAAAGGTACGTAAGAAAGTTGAGCTTTATGACTTTAAATGAAGCGCTTTTCGGGAGGCAACCCGTTTTTTTGTTTATGTTTATATATATAATATGACTGTCTACATTGTGATCTTAAACTGAAACATCAAGTAACATTGTACCATTACTCTAACAAATACCACAACACCATGTTGTTTGATTTAAATGCTATTGAGAGAGCACTTTGTTCTTGATATTGGAAAACTTGTAGACCCTTTTGTGTGTCTATTAGTGTTTAGGTTCTTTTTCTTTGTGTCTTTTTAGAGAGAGCTATGAAGTTGGCACCATCCTTTAACTCTAAGCTTGTGGCTAGTTAATTTAGGCTAACTCTTGCATTTGTTCTACCCACCATATCATGTCATTTTGTTCATCCACGTCATATTGCATTGCATGTTTTGTGTTGATCTAACTTTTTGTCCAACCAACCTAAGCCTTCCTATAGCCCCCACCAAAAACCTATAGCCAACGAGGGTAGAGTTGACTTGTGGCCAAGCCCACCTCTATCCCTTGTTCTAACTAAAAACTTTGACTAGCCCTCCTATGAGAAAATCTTTCACACCTTTAGCCTTCCTAAAACCATAGGTTTGTTTTCCATAAAAAGACTCTTAGCACACCTTAGATAGAACTTCTAAACTTGACTCCCTCTCTTCAAAATTCTTATTCGAGCCAAAAATATAGGATACCCATAACCTACCCTTTAAACCTTGTGAGTTTGGTTGATTGATTCTTTTCGATGGGTGGTTTCCTTGTTTAGACCTTTTCGGAAATCTTTCTTACCTTGCTAACATTGGTGTTTGCTAACCCTTTGCGTTTTTCATTTCTTTGATGACCACTTTCGTTATGTTAAGCATGTTCGGTTTTCTAAAACTTTTTGGAGCGCTTGATTTCTTTGGCTTTAACATGGTGTTTGATCCGAGGATTTCGGCAACATTTTTGTAAACGTGGTGTTTAAAACTTTGTGTAATCTATATAAAGTTTATTCTCAACCTTTCATGCTTCTAACTCATTACATTCACGCTTGCACACACGTACACCCATTAGGTTTTTAATTTTTTTCGTTCACTAGATTAACTATGCCACAAGTTAAGATCTTAGGAGATGTCTTTGGTTTGTCAGCATAGAGTAAGTATTCCCGACCATCACCTCGGGGGTACTTTGTGCTTTAGAATTGTTTTGCAGGCATTGTGAATCACTCCCATGAGTTTGTGATAAAAGATGAAGTTAAGATCGTCAACACCTCCAAAATTCCGAAAGATACACCGCTGTCTTCATCAAGATAAAGCACACATTCAGAAGTGTACAAAAAAGGAAAATTGGAAGTTCAGGAGCTCCATTAAGTCTTCTTTCCAATGCATCAAGATTCAACATTTTAGAAGACCCGTGTAAGGAGCTACAACAAAATCTTTGGGTGTCACACGTTCTGAAATCAGCCCGGGACAGCTTGCACTCACGGAGTAAAAAGGGCACAACTCCTTTGTCCGAAGTCTGATTGGGATGAATGACCACTCGTTGGAAAGATAATTTCAAGCACTTTGCAATGGAGTGATGGTTCAGTACATGTTTGTTGATGGTGGAAATTCACCATTTCCAACCCTCAATATTCTCACATAAATGGAGGCATATGCGTTATTTACTAGCATTTAGGTTTGAATAATGTAGTTCCACTTGTCCTTAGAGATTATTTGTATGTAGGTGATTTACCTCTTAAAACAGATGGAAACTCAACTCCTATGAAGAAACCATGCCAACTCAGCTAAGGAGGTGGCTGCCACCAAAGGAAACATGGCAAGACACGTCATCGATCCAGGGGAGGCACTCACCGACGAATCAGAGGACGCCACATGGACTTCACATGGATCAAAGGGCCTACCTCGGATACCAAATCAAGCCATGCACCGGGGATGGATCAGAGGGCCCACAGGGCAGCCACCCAGAGGAAGCACACCAGGTGGGGCCACCCTAGGGGTCGGCCGAACCTAGGATCGGCTGAACCGACCTAGGGGACGCCCATCTGGCCCCTACACGTGGTTGCTCCTCATTGGTCACTTGCTGCAGTCTCGGGTGTTTAGGGGCCATTTGGACGTCCGAGCAAGCCTTGTCCTCCTCTATAAATAGGAGGGGAGGGGCTCCCATTTCTCACACACCACTCTCTCATTCTCCTCTCACTTTTAGTTTTCAAGGCTAGGGGGTAGGCTAGAGTAGCTCTTCTTCAGGTTCTAAGTCCTCTTGGAAGTTTAGGTATGAGTTCTCTTTTATCTTTATTTCTTTGTATGACTTTGATCTACTTCAGTTATTCAGCTATTTCATATAAAGTCATGGTAGATTATATTCTTGATTTGTTATTGAGTTCATCCTCTGTTCATCATTTAGAGGCTTGTGTTCTTCGTGAAGACTACCTTTTGATCCACTGGAAGGATGATAAACTCCTTCCTTATGTGTTTGTTCATAAGTTAGAGGCTCATGTTCTTCACGAACATGACCCTTTGATCTTGTTGATTAGACATAAGAGAGTTCATATCTGTTCGTATGTCTAGCCTTAGTTGATCTTGTTAGATGGCATGAGAGTATTGCATGGGGTCTGTGTTCAAGCTACGGTACTCGGTCTAGTTGACCAGTCTTCTGGTGGCTCTCACCCTGGGTCACAATAGCCCGGGTCGGGTGAAGTCTAGCAGCAACGTAGGCATGGTGCCTGGGTTGTCTGGCTATGATAGTTATGAGCATACCCCCCGTAACGAGAGGTCGGTCCTCAGGTGGTGATAGCCCTGTTGGATCCTAGGGCAACCTCCACGTTGGGGTACCTGTTGTAGGAGTTTATAGTCTAGTTTCGCAGAGTGCTGGTCGTCGCGGGCTAGCTCCCCGTTTGTACATAGGTGCTGAACCATGTTTCCCTCATGCAATACTCATGCCTATCTCTTGTATCTTCTTGCTTTGTATGTTTAGTACATTAGAACCTAGAGCTCACTCGTATGTTCCCCCTAAGCCATAGTGTGCTAGAGTAGAGGTAGATTTGAGGTGTGGGTGTCACACTACCCCTATTATCTTTTATCTTACCCCTGCCTTTGAGTGTGTTGTTTCCTATATCTATCTCTTGGTTTACATTCAGAGCAAAAGCATAAGTCTAAGATATCTGCCATTGCCTTCCTTGGATTCGATACCCTTGGAATACTCTCTTTCCTTGGGGAAATGCTACAATGGTTTATCTGTGCGCTTGTGGATTCATTCATGATCGTTTAGATTAACCTATGGCAAGTCTCGATGTTCACGCTAACTGCGCCATTAGTTGTGACATTAGGAAATGCCAACAAGCATTTCTAGCGCTGACACTAAGGATGGATTCCAAATCTGTTCTTAAGTGATCGACGTTTAGAAATGTCAACAAGCATTTCTGGCGCCGTTGCTGGGGAAGGCACAGGATTATCATGACTATGCTTTGCATCTGTTTATAAACTCTGAGTAGGTTAGGACAACCCTCAATGCAGGCTAACCTTGATTGTCTTCTTTTATCCTTGGATGATGAAGACAGGTAGTGTATGACTGGTTTCGACCTACCGGGGAATTTTACTGAAGATCCCGAGTCACATGTGAGGAAAGCACGAATTCATTTCGGCTCACCTCGCCGTACTCGTCCGGAGGACGAACCAGCTTCCTTTGTACCATCCACGTCCAACGTTATGGCCCAGAAGACACTTCGTGAGTACTCAGCTCCTTTCGCTGACCAGGTGCTGCAAGGCCCTGAGGTGGCAATGGGAACTGAAAATTTTGAGATCAAGACGGGTCTAATCACGATGGTACAGGCTAGCACATTTTGTGGCAAGCCAAATGAGGATGCCAATGCTCATCTGCAGCAATTCCTGGAGCTATGCAGCACTTTCGTCATCAGGGGTGCAAATATGGACGCTGTTCATTTACGGCTATTTCCATTCTCCCTCTTGGGAAAGGCTAAGCAATGGTTCTACGCGAACCGGGAATCTATTGACACTTGGAGTAAGTGTTCAGAGGCATTTCTCAAGAAGTTCTTCCCATTGGGTAAAACCAATGCTCTTCGTGGAAGGATTTCTGGTTTTCAGCAAGCAGCAAGTGAATCTATTCCAGAGGCTTGGGAGAGGCTTCAGGAGTATGTCCTGGCCTGTCCTCATCATAGGATGGAAGATTGGCTCATTCTTCAAAGTTTCTACAATGGGTTGACTCCGACAGCCCGAGGCCATATTGATGCTACTGCTCAAGGAGCATTCTTCTCACTCACTGTTGATAATGCTAAATTACTCATGGAGAAGATGGTCTACAACCAAGGGTGGAGTGATGAAAGACTCCAACCATGATCGAGGGGTACTCATACTGTCAAGGAAGCAGACATGATAACTGCCAAGATGGATCTTCTTATGAAGAGATTGGATGACTACACCAGTGAGAAGGCTGCCATGGCCACTACTTCTCTGCCTATGGACTCTCACATGACTTGCGAAGTCTGTGGCAACACTGGGCACTCAGGCAACTATTGTCCGGAGACTCAGGAGGAAGTGATGTACATGAATGGCAATAACAATGGTTATCGTCCATCTCAACAAGGAGGCCAATCGTGGAACCAACAATGCCCTTATTATCAAGGAGGTAACCAAGGTAACTCGTACAATCCTAACCAACCTTCCTTGAGAGATCTTGTTTTTGGGCAAGCTAAGATTAATGAAGGTATTAACAAGAAGCTAGCTGCCCTTGATAAAACTGTGGAAAGCCTCAACATTAAGCTTGATAGTTTTTTTTTTGCTTAGAAGAGTCAGTTGAGTTTTAACAAAATGTTAGAAACCCAGTTGGCTCAGCTGCCTGCTTTGGTTCCATCTCCTGATAATGGGAGGATCCCGGGGCAACCCGTATCCTCTTGTGAAAACGTTAGTGTAGTGTCAACTAGGTGGGGTAAGCCACCTAGGAGGACACGTGCTTCTGACTATGCAGGAAAGCCTATTCAACAAATTCTTGATCCATGGGAGGAATCAGCAGTGGTGCACAAGAAAGATCCAGGCTACCCAACTATCACGTGCACAATCTATTACAAGAAGATCAGGCATGCTCTTTGTGACCTTGGTTGGAGTGTTAATCTCATGTCCAAGGCCATGTTCGAGCAACTGGGATATCCAGCTCTCTCTCCAACAGCACGGACTATCCAACTCGCCGATTCAACAATCTGATATCCAGAAGGAGTTGCTGAGAGTTTATTGGTTAAGGTCAAGAGCTCTTATGTCTTCGCGGATTTCATGGTCCTTGACATGGATGACGAGGGAGGAATGCTGCTCATCCTTGGGTGGCCATTTCTCAGTGATGTCCGAGCTAGAATCAATGTGGGTTCCGGTATCATCCGTTTCTGCATTGGGGAGAGGAACTTGAAGTTCAAGTTTCAGGACAAGGAGGAGCAATGCTATTTGGTGCAAGAGCAGCTTGGGGGAAGGACAGAGCCTTCACCCCCAAGGAAGAAATCTCTGTCAAAGAGGTTAAGGAAAATTCTAAAAGAATGGCGGAAGATTGAGATGGCACCAACCTCTACTTCTCAGGAGTGGGGTGCTGAATGGAACTAATCACTGAGAAGAGTCCAACTCGTCGGACTAAAAATGATGGGTCCTTTCTACCAAAAAGGTTAAAGCTGGTATTTATCTCATATTTCCCTTTCCAAAATTGTATTTCCAAAACTGCATATTTGATTTTCCAAAACTCTGCATTTGCATGCTAGATTTATCTAGCCCTTTTCCCTTTTCCAAATAAAATTTCTGAAAATAATTTCTGAGTTTGAAAATTCAAGAAAAATCTTTGGAAAAATATTTTTGGGCGAATTTTGGCTAGTGCACCAAGGCAAGCCTTGGGCTAGCCGTTGGGGAGCCACAAGCCGAAGCAGGCCGCCAGCTGGCCCGAGCCAGGGTTGGCCGATCGTTGGATCGGCCGAACCCGGGCAACGGCTAGCGGGGCCCAGCTGGGTCCAACGGCTCCTAGCCGTTGAGCCTTGGCCACCCCGAGCTGCCTGCTCTGTTTTGCCTATAAATAGCAGGGGGAGAGGGGGTGTTCTTCACCCATTCATTCACACTCCCCTCTCTACTCCTTGCTCTCTTGGTTTTCTTGGATTTCTTGCTCAAGATTGGATCATCAAGTGGTCTCTCTAGTGTGTTGCTGAAAATATTGCTATTGGTGGAGCAAACTCGGTAAGAACTTCATTCGATAAGAACTTCATTCGATTTCACTAACCCATCACCGAGTTGCTCTTGTCGTTTGTTGTTATGCTAGCATGAATTGGGCGGCAAACACTCTCCGGAGGGTGACACGCTCACGCTCACGCTCCCGTTCACGGGCAAGCACGAGTGCATCCACCCCCGCCGAGCCAACGCCGAGCCCGTCAACGATGGATTATGAAGAAGAGCAAGAAGAGCAAGCCGAGCCACAAGCCGCGGAGGAGGTCGTCGATGACACCCCCTACCTCAGCTTGCGGGGCGCTTGAGAGGAGCAAGCCTATGCTCTCCTGAAGGACCGAGTCTTCGCCCACACTAGGGACTTCGACCCGACTCTCATGGAGAAGACAGGTATGAATCTCGAGTTCGTTTCCATTTGGCATGCTCTTGGTTGGGAGGAGTTTGCGCCGGTTACGGGGCTTGGCTCTCGGCCCCTCACCATCCAGTTTCTTTGCTCTCTTGCCGAGACCCCAGAAGGCGTTGAGTTTCGTCTTTTCGGGACCGATTATCATCTTTCTTGGAAGGATCTTAGTCGTCTTCTTGGTTTTAGTCCTCGTTGTGCTGTCTCTTTGAAGCAAGCTTGTGAGGGTTATGTTCGGGAATGTTTTTGGGTAGATATCTCTGGTCTTGTTTACAGTGGCAAGTTTGTACCTCGGTGCAACGATATCGTGCATCCCACTCTCCGCCTGTGGCACAAGTGGCTCGCCATTACTCTCTTTCCACGAGAGGATGTTCGGCCCATGCGCAGCGATGAGATGATGCTTTTATACGCCGCTGTCAACCAGATCAAGGTCTCTCCCGTTAAAGCAATGATTCGGCAGTGGATGACGAATTTCAAAATGATAGGTCCTATTGAGTGTACGGCTTTGGTGACTCGTATTGCTCTCAGACTCGGGGTTCTTAGCGGGAATCCCGTACCCTTCATCAGGACGCCCCGAGTTCTCATTGATGAGGCATACTTGATCCAGGGGCATATACTCAAGAGCGGCCCAAATGATTCTTTGACTTTCTTCTTTCTGGGCTATGCAAACCAAATCCAGTTACCTAACCCGGGGTTTGGATTGTATAACTCGGAGTCACTCACCATTCCCCTTGTTACGCAAGAGGAAAGCCGTCGTGCTAGTGTTTCAGGCAGGTCCACCAGGAGCGCGGCGAAGAGAGCACACATGCAGCAGCAGCAGCAGTCACAGCCGACACCACCACCACAACCTCAGCCATAGCCTGTTACACCACTGGTGGCGGGAGGGGCCCCTGCGGGGTACATGTCTGGGGTTACCCCTGGTTATGCGCCTGGTTGGGACCAGCCTACCTACCAGCCGAGTGCGAGTGGCACGGCTTGGGCGAGCGCGAGCGGAGCTCAGTGGGCCACACCCGCTAGTTCCAGCTCAGGTGGTCCACCTCCGTCTTCGTCCTTCCGGCGACACTCTTCAGCCTCTGCGCGCGATGCTCCGCTCGCACAGTAGATGGGAGGGCTCACCATCCAGGTCACGGGATTGGAGGAGACGCTGAACACCCACGTCGAGTCTACCTCAGCATGGCAGCGTCAGGCTGGTGAGAGGATAGCAGCGATGCAGCAAGATCAGCGGCAATACATGGAAGCGCAGAGGGCTTACTACGCGAGTCAGGGTTTCTTCTACCCTCCTCCGCAGTGAGCCTGAAGCTAGCTTGGGGGAGGCCCCCCATCCTGAGGTAACTTGTATCTTCCTTCATTTTCAGAATTCCTTATAAATGAAAATCCAAAAAATCTGCAAAATAAAAAGACCAAAAATATTCATTTGCTTTCATCATCATCATTTGCTTAGTATGCTTTGATATGCTTAGTAAGAATGCTTTGCCTCTATGGTTGAAATGATGAATAGTTGCTCTGTTTATTCTCCTCATATGTCTTGCCTACAACTTGGTATCCTACCTAAGTTTTGAGTTTGTTGGCTTGTATGTTCAAACCTTAGCTTGAAAACTGTGGGTAGCAAAAAGCATGATCCTTGCCTAAGTTGTTGTGAGACATGATATGGTAAAATAGAGTGCTATGATCTTGTGCTTAGTGATGCTTGACATCCGGAGTTTTCCTTTTTGAAAAAAAATCAAAACATGATGAGTTCCTCAATGATGAGAATTTCCCATCCAAGGCCATATGTAGATTCTAGTTCTTAGCCTCCACATATGCAGCTTGTTCTCTCATTGGGCTTTGTCAAATTGTTGTGACCCTTGTGAGAACTCATACTCCCCTGATCAAGATCACGTACACGTTCATGCTAAACTTCTACACTAGAAGTTAAGCATTCATCATTTACTCCATACTGCTTATGCATTCTTCCATAAATAAAACTCTATGTATCTTTGCATCATTCATCCCTCTCCGAATATCTCCAATAGAGACAAAGGGCTAGCTAAAAAAAGAGAAAGAAAAGCATGCTCAAAAGCATGGCAAAAATAAATAAAGAGAGCTAGCCCAAGTCTCGAAAAAATTTCAAAGGAGAAAAAGGGATTGATATGTGCAAGAGAAAGAGTTCCACCATATAGATGGTAATAACTAGTTCCTACTCCGGGGCTAGTGTCCACCTTACCATCAATCCCTCATTTCCTCATATAAAACATGGCAATATCTAGCACCCATTTCCGGGCCTAGTATCCACCTTGCCATGTTCATATCCATCACACACATATGCACATCTTGATCAGGATGTATGTTTGTTTCTTCCAAGGATCCGGTTTGTGACTTAGCAAAACATGAGAGACAAGTATGCCACATCTTCCCTACCTACAACTCCACATAAAGCCTATTAGGAGTAGGATGTGAAGAAGGGCAACATTGATGCCTTGGTGAGGAACCATACACCTTTGAGCGATCCGAGAGTATCATTTGAGGAACTCTGATTTTCTTTTGAAAAATCTGCAAAACCTCCGGATTGATAGCTGATCAAGGTATGAGTGATTATGCATTCTCTATATAACCATTCTGTCTCTCAACCGCCCAAGGCAGGTGAAGCTATATGCCCCACGTATCAGGCGAAAGGTAAGAACATTGCCAACTTGTTCAACTCTTGGTAGAGTACTTTGCTGTATGTTTGCCATAAGTTGAGAATACAACATTGAAGCAACTCCTGATCAACCAACCTAAGTCTCTAATGCCTTGCTTCGAGACGAGCAAGAGGTTAGCTTGGGGGAGTTTGTTGATGGTGGAAATTCACCATTTCCAACCCTCAATATTCTCACATAAATGGAGGCATATGCGTTATTTACTAGCATTTAGGTTTGAATAATGTAGTTCCACTTGTCCTTGGAGATTATTTGTATGTAGGTGATTTACCCCTTAAAAGAGATGGAAACTCAACTCCTATGAAGAAACCATGCCAACTCAGCTGAGGTGGTGGCTGCCACCAAAGGAAACATGGCAAGACACGTCATCGATCCAGGGGAGGCACACACCGACGAATCAGAGGACGCCACATGGACTTCACATGGATCAAAGGGCCCACCTCGGATACCAAATCAAGCCATGCACCGGGGATGGATCAGAGGGCCCACAGGGCAGCCACCCAGAGGAAGCACACCAGGTGGGGCCACCCTAGGGGGCCGGCCGAACCTAGGATCGGCCGAACCGACCTAGGGGGCGCCGATCTTGCACCTACATGTGGTTGCTCCTCATTGGTCACTTGTTGCAGTCCCAGGTGTTTAGGGGCCATTTGGGCGTCCGAGCAAGCCTTGTCCTCCTCTATAAATAGGAGGGGAGGGGCTCCCATTTCTCACACACCACTCTCTCATTCTCCTCTCACTTTTAGTTTCCAAGGCTAGGGGGTAGGCTAGAGTAGCTCTTCTTCAGGTTCCAAGTCCTCTTGGAAGTTTAGGTATGAGTTCTCTTTTATCTTTTTTTCTTTGTATGACTTTGATCTACTTCAGTTATTCAGCTATTTCATATAAAGTCATGGTAGATCATATTCTTGATATGTTCTTGAGTTCATCCTCTGTTCATCATTTAGAGGCTTGTGTTCTTCGTGAACACTACCTTTTGATCCACTTGAAGGATGATAAACTCCTTCCTTATGTGTTTGTTCATAAGTTAGAGCCTCGTGTTCTTCACGAACACGACCCTTTGATCTTGTTGATTAGACATAAGAGAGTTCATATATGTTCGTATGTCTAGCCTTAGTTGATCTTGTTAGATGGCATGAGAGTGTTGCATGGGGTCTGTGTTCAAGCTACGGTACTCGGTCTAGTTGACCAGTCTTCTGGTGGCTCTCACCCTGGGTCACAATAGCCCGGGCCGGGTGAAGTCTAGCAGCAACGTAGGCATGGTGCCTGGGTTGTCTGGCTACGATAGTTATGAGCATACCCCCCATAACGAGAGGTCGGTCCTCAAGTGGTGACAGCCCTGTTGGATCCTAGGGCAACCTCCACGTTGGGGTACCTGCTGTAGGAGTCTAAAGTCTAGTTCCGCATAGTGCTGGTCGTCACGGGCTAGCTCCCCGTTTGTACCTGGGTGCTGAACCATGTTTCCCTCATGCAATACTCATGCCTATCTCTTGTATCTTCTAGCTTTGTATGTTTAGTACATTAGAACCTAGAGCTCACTCGTATGTTCCCCCTAAGCCGTAGTGTGCTAGAGTAGAGGTAGATTTGAGGTGTGGGTGTCACACTACCCCTATTATCTTTTATCTTACCCCTGCCTTTGAGTGTGTTGTTTCCTATATCTATCTCTTGGTTTATATTTAGAGCAAAAGCATAAGTCTAAGATATGCGCCATTGCCTTCCTTGGATTCGATACCCTTGGAATACTCTCTTTCCTTGGGGAAATGCTACAATAGTTTATCTGTGCGTTTGCAGATTTGTTCATGATCGTTTAGATTAACCTATGGCAAGTCTCGATGTTCACGCTAACTGCGCCATTAGTTGTGACATTGGGAAATGCCAACAAGCATTTCTAGCGCTGACACTAAGGATGGATTCCAAATCTGTTCTTAAGTGATCGACGTTTAGAAATGTCAACAATGTTCTGTTCTGGAAGTATAAGAAAAATTCGTGGAAGATGAACTAGCAATGACAACATGGAAGGAGGTGAAGATGGAAACAATTGGGACAAAGACTTGTGACAAAGGGTGGACGTTGGAGGATAATCAAAACAAAGTGAAGAGTATGACGATCCACACATGGCGGTAGGACTTCAAGATGGTTCACCATCTTCGATGCCTAGCAACATGCTAAGCATGGGAGAGAATTTGGTGGACGTGAGAAGACCGCATGGAGTACAAGGATCACGGTTGCCACAAGATGCCGATCTTCTTCTTCCATGTTAAGCACAATGCCTGAGCATGGGGGAGGCCGTGCTACACTTCAAGCATCAAAGGATGGTAACAGTTCCTCAACCCTCTTTTTGTCCTTGTCTTTCTATATGTCTGCACATATGTTTATGCTTTCCACAACCTTAGATGCAACCTTGGTATATTTCTCTATAGAATAACATGGCTACTTGGAGTACAACCTAGGTTTGTTTTATTTTCAATAATAATCACAGTTACCTTGTGCTCAAAATTATGATATTTCGTATGCTCTTGCTTATGGATATATGATGATTGTTGCCACTTTGATCATTCTTGTGCTTGGTTTTTATATGATTAAGCTAGTGCTCTCTTTAAACATGATCTGAAATTTTAATTAATGTCAGCCTAATCTTGTGTGGAGGTTATGATAACTTAAGTCCCATAGTTCTTTTTTGTTGCTCTCATTTTTGAATGAATCAAAGATCCTTTTTTTATTCTTAAAAGATATGCTAACCTTGTCTTTAATACCACTTGCATTTTGCTCTACAAATCCAAAGCCTTATATTCAATTGAGTGCAAAAACTTTAGTTACAAGATTTATTTTTGAGTGCATTGATTCAAGGCTTGATTTCTCTGGTTCGAGACTAAGAAGCTAGTCATTCCGTTTTTGCATATCTATCATTATGCTAGCCTTTTCTATCTGTGCATTGTGAGTTTCCACATCGGGAATTTTGCAAACCTCGCTGGATATCCACCCACAAACCCAAAATATCTTTTTGTGTATACCTCCTTGACCACAACCCAAAACTTTGAGTATGGATGAATATTTTGAGGAAGATTACAAGGAAGGTGCATCAAGACTTTGGGAGACTTCCAAAAAGATCCCTAGAAGATTTTCGAGTATCTCTCTCTAAGAAAATATGAGAACTTCAATTTCTACCTTGGCATATTTATCACCTCTTTTGCCCGAGGACGAGCAAACGTCTAAGCATGGGGGGGTTGCCAAGAAAGTGCTAGTATAGTCTAGAGTTCAAGGGGAGCAAATAAAAAAAGAAGAGAAAAAGTATGATGAAAGAAAAAAATGAAAAAATGATGACAAAGAAGAAAAAGTATGATGAGAAAAAGAAAGAAAGAAGAAAGAAAAAATAAAATAAAGCTCCTCGATTCTCTAGCTATGTTTAGTGCTTTTTGAGTTTTCAAGAGGATTCAAGATCAAGACCCATACTCATCTTTCCAACCATGTGCAATCCGATAACGAGAACTTCGTTTGTGCCTCGGGATCACTCTTTGCCATTTGCACATGTCCACCTATCTAAAAGTGTGTGTTCATCTCTCCCCCCTCCTTGAGAACATTATTTTTCTAATGACCTTTTTGACGAGTCTCGGTAAGTTCATGAGAAGCTTGTCTTGTTTTGATAATATCTCGACCATAATATCTTGGTAGGACTAAACTTTCCCATAGCTCCATATAAAAACTTCCACCATATATTTGAGAGAGGAAAGGAGTAGAACAAGTAGGCTTGAGAGACAGGATAAGATGAGAGTTCATGAGCAAGATGCAAGGAGGTTTATTATTGATCTTAGTAAAGCAATTTTTCTTCATCCCGCTCTTTATTTTTCAAAATTTCTGAGATTTGTTTCAAATTTGAGAGCATGATTAATTACTTGTGGGAAGAGCTTAAATAATATCTACCCTCCATATAGATGAAAGCTAGTTACATTATGAAACTATAACAAATATAAACTTGGAGAGTATTATGTTTTATGTATGAACAAGTGCAGGGTATGAACATTGAAGGGCAATACTGACATCCATTAAAGGCTTACTCGAGGACGAGCAAGGTTTAAGCATGGGGGTATGTTGACGGTCGATTTCCGTCAACCAAGAGCACTTGTTACACTTTGGTTTGAGCTTTGATTTATAACTAACCCGCCACTAGGCATGCTAATGATGTGTCACACCCTGAAATCTCCAATTGCAGGATGTGAATAGGAAGAATAATTAAATAACCATTTTCTCAAATTTAAAAATTTTCCAACATTTATTTTCTTTACAGGAAATATAATATAGGAAGAACCTTTATTTGTTTTTTTGGAAATTAAATAAAATGATTATGTGAGTGTTGCATTCATACCGATGCATCTTAGTGTTCATGAGTGCAAAATGTTTTGAAAACACGCTTAGGTGTTGCTCAAACCCTTCCGAGAATTTTCCGGATTTTTCTGGGATTTATTCTCATTTTCTCTGAGCATTTTCTATTTATTAGAAGGCTCTAAAATCTTTTTCATGAGCTCCAAATATTTTATTTGGATTGTTCGTGTCTCAATCTATCTTTGGGAATTTTCCTGGAATTTTTGGGATTTTTAGAATATTTTTCGTGATTTAATGAATTATCTAAGATTATTCTATTCACGAAAGTATTATCTGAAAATAAAAAGAAAAAGAATCATTTTCTCCTTCTCCCTTTCGGCCCAGCCATGTTTGAAGCCCAGTAGCTGAAGTCCGTCGGAGCCCCCTCAAATCTTCGGCCCAGTTCCCCACTACCCCCTCCCCTTTCCTCTTTTGCGCGCGGCCCGGCCAGCTTCTGGCCCAGCACCGGCCCGTCAGCCTACCTCCGCTCCGGTCGCTGACAGGCGGGCCACCCTTGTCATCACCCTCCTCCTGCCGTGTCGGAGTAGGACGCCGGAGTCCCGGACAATCCCAGCCGCCTCCGCCTCGTACTCTTGGCCCGCACGCCAAGATAGTGGCCGGCCTATAAGAGGCGCCGCCACCCCGCGCCCCGAGACCCTAATCGAAGCCGCCATCGAGCTCCACGCACCGCCGCTCAAACCCTAGCCGGCCGTCGCTTCTGATCTGCGTCGCCGTCGTCGTCTCATCGTCGAGAAGCTGCCCTGGAGCACCGCGGGAAGATGACGAAGCCGCCAGTACCACGTACGTCGTCCTCGTGCCCTTCGTCGCCTAAACACGCTTGCTGGAGTGCATTGCTCTGCCGCCGTCCGCCCCTCTCAGCTGTGCGCCGTCGTCGTCGCCCACGTGACCGTCCCGATGCTCCAGATGAGTTCGTCGTGGCCCCCGCTTCGCCTTGGACCAAGTCCTGGCCCTGACTGAGCCCCGCCGAGCGAGCCGAGCTCGATTCCGGCGAGCCTTCACCGCGCGCTGCGTGTCGCCGCCGTGCGCCGCTGACTGCGCCACCGCGCGACGCATCTCGTCAACCAGAGCCGTCGGATCTTCCGTCAACGGCCTAGATCTGTTTCAACCCCGAGTCAACCGCGCCACGTACCGATCAACTCAGCCCCTCCGCCACAGGTTTGCAAAAGAACCCCTGGCCTTTCTAATATCACAAGCTGGTCCTTCTACCTTATAAGATCCTTGCGTTTTAGTCCTTTTCTTTACGTTTTAGACCCTAGCTTTTCCTGTTTTTGCACCCGAGGTCCAAGCTCTTTAGTTTTGCACCGTAGACCCCGAGTTTTTAATAGTAATCTTGTTTTAGCCCCTGGTTTCTTGCTCTTAGGCCCCTGTAGGTTAAGTTTTCTTGCAGTTTAGTCCCTAGACCTTTAATAGCTCATATCTTGATCGTTTTAGCTCTGTTTTCATCGATTCAAATTGCGTTAGATTCATAATAATATGAAGTACACGTTAGTGGTGACTTTCGATCATGTTTGTTTTCTGAAAATAAATTTAATATTAATTTTGACTAATGCTTAGTTAATCCTGCATTTTCTAAATAAAAGTAATATAGTGCTATATACCGTTTTTCATAATCAAATTTAATCTGATTAATGTTTCTCTCACATGTTTTTGTAAATAAAATTTAATTAGATCTTTACCTCGGTTTTTCATAGATCAAATATTAAATTGCTTAATATTTAATTAACTTTTATAATTAAAAGTTGATTAGGCTTTTACACCGGCTTTTACAATAAATATTAATTTGATTAATGCCAATGTCATAATGTCTTTAATAATAATATGATCTACTCGAATCATAAAATTACGTTTAGATGATTCATATAGTTTACCTTTTCTAAATTAAATGTTTAATTGGTATATCCTATAAATGAATCTTTACAAATAAAACTTGACTAGTTCTTTACACCGGTTTTATAAATAAAGTTTAAATTGCCTTAATTCCAATTTAGGGCTTTAATTGGTATATCATTTGATTAATTAAAATAAACCAAGCTCATAGTCTCTTGTTGTGTGATAAAAATCTCTTGATAGCTTTTGTCTTTTGAGCCTTAGTTACGTTCTCAGCGTTGCGTAACCACAGATTCAAGCATACCCTTTAGCACGCTCTTTTAATGCTTTTCTTTTGATTGGTGCATTGTTCTTAGTTGTACTGTTTGTTTCCCTTGTATGGTTGTTCTCGATGATTGCTTCGAGTAGAAAATCGTTGTTTGTTTGCCTTGAAGATAAAGAGTTCCAAGAAAGCGCGAGCTGAAGAGCAGTAAGAGTAGCTTTTCGTTGGAGAAAGGCAAGTGTCCCTAACCATCCTTCTACCTATGCTTTGTTTACAAGAATACTATGCGTTAATCGAAACATGGAGCGACCACCCAGGAAAAAAGTACAACCACAAGACATATGGCTCTGTCTTGGCTACATAATTAGAAACCTTGATGTTCGGGTGGCCTTACCTGATAAGGGCAAGGGGGAGCGCCAGTGGGGTATAGACTCGCTCTAGTAGGGAGTGGGCTTGGCTAAGACACGGTACCTACTAGGGGACTTTATACTCTGCAATGACTCGGAACCTTCGCGGGTTGCTTCACATTAGGGAATCTTTGTAAAGGCCTCGTAGCGTCCCTATGCAATCACACCTAGGTAGTGTGGTATTGTGCCTACTTTTGCACAGCATGGTTGGGTCCAAAGTTCTTCTGAACTTTTACGCGACTTGTGGTGAAAGTGTACAACCTCTGCAGAGTTTAAAACTAATCGATTAGCCGTGCTCACGGTCAAGAGCGGCCTGGATCCTCACATGATTAATATACTTAAAGATGGACTTTAAATTGAATTCTGGTTATTTCTTGTGGCCTTGCTAAGTACTAACCATAAGTGTACTCAACCTTGCTAAACTGCTGCTCAGAAGGAGAAGATGTGTGAAGCTATTGAAGATGGTGTTGTTGCTAGGCGTACGCAGCCCCCAGTCGTCTGCCTGTGATGTTTGGAGCCTTCGTTTCCAGGATAAAGCGTAAATCTCTGATAATCTTTGTTTTTCTTACGTGATATTGTTTCTGTTATTCACTTATGTCAACTATATGCATGAAACTTGATCCTGGCATGCATATAGGTTTGCACTTGGTTTTCTTTGGAAAAACAGGTGTGACATGATGTAACAAGTTCGCACTTGCATGTGGTTTTTGGAGTATGTTGTTTACACAGGATTTAAGCACCTAAATGTGGACTTCCGGGTAGAGTTCATCAAGCACTTTATGAGAAGGTCACGAAGCCTGGCACAAGTCAAGACACGAAGTGAACATGACTCCAAATGACTCGAGGACCAAAGCATGAAGCCGTGAAACTCCGAGAACCTAAACAGAAGATGCGGGAGTTCATGCGACAAGACCCCTTATCTTGATCGCGGGGATAATGACGTCCAAAGCCCATATGCAAAGATGTAAAATGTCAAAATTGCAAGAAAAGCCGCGTGAAGGATGACGGGCCTGAAGTGGGCCAGAGGGCCTAGGCCCTTGAGACTTGGAGGTTTACCCACGAGATCAACTCAGCCCAAGACATATTCGCGCAACCCAGAACAGCATGATCTTTCGGTGTAGATTCGGAGACTTAAACGGCCTCTAATGGCAAAAGTTTGAATACCAAAGTTGTGGGCCTCGACGAGGGCTTCGTTTTGGACATATGGAAGGCCCAATTCGGATCAAGGAGCTAGGAGATATGACCCCCGAAATACCTACTGCGCAGATAAGTCCGAAATCAGATAGATTATCATCCGAGGCCGTTTTGGGGATCTTATATTCGTTTCCAAGGAAAGGAATGAATACCAAAGTTGGAGATAATTTTATGGCACACAATCTAGACACCGAATTTGCATTATTTGGAGTGCAGACGTGGGAGAGGAAGGACTGCGAATGAGAAAAATCTGGGTGAGGCTGATTTTATGGAAACCAAGTTTGCTTAACTCCTAAGCAATATCTCGTGCAAGGAAAGGGGGAGCACGCTCCAAGGCTCCCCAAGGACATAAATACAACTCCTTGGACGTCCAAGTGAGGGGTTGAATCCGATCCAATCACGAGAACTCGGTGAAACCTTGAAGTGAGCACCGGAGGGAGACGACGGCGGCGGACTCCTCGAAGTTATCTAGGGGATGGCCTAGGCCAACCCTAGCCGCCATGGCCGCCCTACGTGGTTGTGCCATGGTGGAGTTCCGGAGCTAGTTGAGGTCATCAATGGTATGTACTCGGTGGTGGTGATCCAAACGCATCCATTATTATGTGAGCAATTACAATCTTGTCACTCTATCTTCTAGCAATTGCATGTCTCCGTTTATACTTTTTACCTATCGTGAATATGTTTGATCCCTAGTCTAATGCGTCGGTTAGGCTATATAGCATGCTCTATGTAATCGTGGCGATTAGGTTTAGCATGTCGACCCTTAATGATTCGTAGACACGTTCATGTTTGAGCGTGCCCCTAGATCCCCCGCTTCATTAAGAGAGCATCGTGATAGGGTGATTTCCCCCGAAAGAGCGGATGTCTCTAGGAGGTAGGCCGGAGGTAGGAGTTTATGGATGCTAGTAGATGAGATGCTTGATTCGTTGCTTGTTTGCCGGAGCTTCAACTAGAAGGCGCTAGGCCTAGCTACTCCTTCGGTGGAGCTTTACCTTAGCTGATGTTCCTAGATGTGATCAACCTTGTGCTATCACTCATATACATCAAGGTTATCCTTCGTATGCAATCAATGCTACATGTTAGGTTAGATTGACTAGATAAGATAGAGATCCTTAGCGGTTTGCTTCTGATCCTTGGATTGACAAACCTTGGGGACCCTCCTTGGTGAAAAAGGCACCAAGTCACCCGTAGGCTTACGGTGAACTTCAAAACGGTTTTGAACTGTCAACACCAAGCCGCTGACTACACCGATGGGTACCACTATGGCTTTGGATGCGGATGAATATGACAAACCCGTGGACCCGAAGGAGTACCGGAGCATGATCGGCTCTCTCCTCTACTTGACGACGACAAGGCCAAACATACAGTTCAGTGTGTGTCTGTGCGCTCGTTTTCAGGCTTCACCGAGGACTTCACATCGGCAGACCGTCAAGCGGATTTTTAGGTACTTGAACTACACTCCTGAGTTTGGTCTTTGGTATTCTACCTCCTCGACACTCAGACTTCACGGGTACTCCGATGCTGATTTTGCTGGGTGTCGATTGGACCGCAAGTCTACCTCGGGTTGTTGCCAGTTTCTTGGTTCTTCTTTGGTCTCTTAGTCATCTCGCAAGCAATCCAGTGTAGCCCAGTCCACTACAGAAGCCGAGTATGTTGTTGCAGCCAGTTGTTGTTCCCAGCTCCTATGGATGACCTACACTATGAGCGATTTTGGTGAGGAGTGCTCCCAGGTTCCACACTATTGTGACAGCACCAGTGCCATAAGTGTAGCCAAAAACCCAGTCCTTCACTCCAAAACGAAACACATCAAAGTGAGATACCACTTTCTGAGGGACAATGTTGAGAAAGGGAACATATCCTTGTCCTATGTACCTACCCAAGATCAGCTAGCCGACATATTCACTAAACCACTTGACCAAGTAACCTTCACATGCTTGCGAGGTGAACTTGGAGTGTGTTTCCCTTTTTAGGTGGATCTTGGAGCTTCTCATGTATATATGTGGTATATGTATCATTTGTTGCATTCCATGCATGCATTTTACTTTTTGTACAAAACCTGGTAGGATAGCCATCTTTGGATCATTTGTGCTAGGATGAGCTTCTCTTATATACTTTGATCACTATGATGTGCTATATGTGAGATATGTGTATGATTTGGGAATGGTGATGTGAATGCTATGCTCTTGATGGTATTGTCATATGTTCATGATGAGATAGCTTCTTTTTGTTGAAAATGCTAAAAATGCTTCACTTATGAGTAGATACTTGTCTATGCTCAATTTGTGCTCAAATACCTATATCATGCTTAGTTTGTGCTTGAGTATCATGCTCTCTTTGCTTGGGGTCAAAGACCCATTTGTCATGGTAAATGTTTAGCCCATATGTTCACTTGTGGAGGAGCATAAGTTTCTTTTTGCCGCAAAGGCATTTCATGTACCATGCTTAAATGTGAAAATGAAATTGGTGTATGAATTGCCTTATGCTTGAAAAATGAGCTCTTAATCATGTCTTTATGCTTTTATGTATATATCTTGGGTGTTAAACCGTTGCATGATGTCTACCATGAGAAGTCTCATTTTAAGAAGTAGACACATGGCTCGGTGGCTTTGACATGACATTTAGTAGCTTATTGGCGTTTGCTATGATCTTGTGATAAGAACTTGTTGTCTTGTAAAAGCTTTGTATGATCTAGTTCATTTTTGCTCAAATTACCATTGATAGGGCTTTGCTCATGAGATGAATGTTTCTTTGTGAAAATTTGATTAAAATCATTTTTGGTCATGTCACATGCTTATATGTCTCTACTTTCTTGATGACAATGCGCTAACTACACCATGTCTACTTTGTTTGCTCTATGTCTCATTTGTAGCATTTTGTTGTGCTCTTTGTATATCTGAGAAGCTTGGTAGACTGTATATGCTTTGACATGCATTTTTCATGAAAACAAGGGGGAGAACTTCATGATATCTTGATTCATGCATTGTCAACAAGGGGGAGAGTGTGTGGAAATGAGATTTTGCATGTGGGGAGAAAAAATGATAAAAGAGGTTGCATTTGCTCAGGGGGAGTTTGCATATGTGTAGGGGGAGCTCCTTTGGTTTGCCTGAGTTTTGTGCTTTGTGGTGTGCTCTTTGTAGAGCTTTGTTTGTCTCGGCTGTGTTGAGCCGTTGCCCTTGCCTTAAGGGGGCGAGACTTAGTTTGGCGAGTGATCTTGGTTTTCTCTTATTATTTGGCTTTGGATCACTTGCTTGGAGGTTTGTGTTCGTGGTTGTTTTCTTTTCGTTCTCTCTATGATGGTTACTATGGGTGTTGTCAATGCACTCATCAAGGGGGAGATTGAGGACCAGGTGTGCCCGAAGACCAGTGGAGGGTCGCTCCTTAGTGATGAGTGATTGACAATGTTGTGTGGACTGATGCTTGGCTAAGTGTGCAAGTACAGGTTGCGGCTTCACTCGTGTTGGTGCAGGTGAAGAACAAGCACGAAAGGCCATAGCCATGGCGGCCTCTGGGTGATGGAGAGGCAAGTAGGCTTGGTTCGATGGACCCGGTGGCCGATGGGGTCAAGTACGAGCCGTTGTTGGCGTTTCTTAACATCACCACTAGTTGCGCACCTAGAGGGAGAGTATAAGAACAACCAGGTATACCGCAAGCGCACGGAAATACCGCTGTAGCACTTCCCCAAGGAAGGAGAGTATTCCAAGGGTATCGAATCGAAGGAACGGTGTGTACTACCTCCTACTCTAGTATAGATGATCCAAGGACACAACACTGATTGATAGGATAGGTAGAAAGGATTTGCCTCGACCGAGCGCAGAGTCTAGTTACGGTCTCTCAGGTATAACACTCACTTCGAGCACCAGGCACATCCTAGGACAATGTGCTGGAGCGAGCCCAACTCGGTACGCGACGTAGAGGGTTGACAAAGGGTCCAACAGGCTGTCACCACTGCGGCCTACCTCTACGCTACGATCGTACGTGGTCTTCGAAGGATAGCTTATGATCCAGACACCACGTCTACACCACTTACTATTACTATGAATCCGCGAGGGAGATACTGGCACTAGCTCAAGGTATGCTCTATCACTCATGCAAGATCACAAATGCACTTTGATCTAACTAGAGACATGCAGGAGCTTCACTTTACTCTAATAAACAAGCTGGTAAACTAGATACAAACTTATGATCTAAGTCTACTGGATCGAAAGGGTTGTATTCGAAGAACACAAGCCTCTAAACCAAGAACAAACGAAGAACACAAGAACAAAGCAACTAGGCATGCATATGACTTTAGTCTAAATAGGAAATGTCGAAATACTCACTTTAGTCGAGTTGAAGAACAAAGGCACCGCTGAGGATCGTTCTTGAGGAAGATGTCATGAATCATGACATGGCCTCAAGCCTCCCACCTCACTTCCTAGCACTAATCCTATACAAAGAGCTCTCCTCTCCTAAAGAGAGAAGCTCAAAGCCAAAATGAAGAGGAGGAGGAGGAGAAGTGTGTGTCTCAAATGGGAGCCCCTCCCCTCCTATTTATAGAGGAGGGGGTGGCTTGCTCGGAGGCTCAAAGTGCCCCTAAACCCCCGGGATCGCAGCAAGTGACCAATCAGGCAGCAGCACGTGGAAGGTGGGGATCAACCGACCCTAGGTCGGTTCCGCCGATCCTTGGGTCGGTCGAAACCCTTGGGAGCCCTTCTGCGTCGTGCTTTCTCAGGGTGGCTGCCATGTGGTCCCTGATGCTTGTCCCCCGTGCATGCCAAGTTTCCTAGCGGTTTGGGTACTGAGTGGGCCCTTGGATCCATGTGATCTCCACGTGGCGATTTGTGATTCGTCGGGGCTTGCCTCTCTTGGATTGATGACGTCAGTGATCCAGGGGAATCCTAGGTGGCATCCCCTCATTGGCTGAGCTTGAAGTACTTGGATCAAAGACTTGTGCTTTTACTCCTCTTTCTATTGCTAATCACCTGTATTTGCATAATCACCAACACTTGTGGAAATGGTTAGTTTAAGCCCTATTCTAGTGTTGATGATCATTTTCCATGCCAAAAGGTACATGTTTGACGGGTAAGAAGTGAGTGAAAAACAGCCGTCAACAAATGCCCCCACACTCGACCTTTGCTTGTCCCGAGTGAAGGGAAGAACAAGATCAAAGTGAGATATGATATCCATAGGTATGAAACAAGCATAAGAGATATTCCAGACCATACCTTGTACTTCTGAACTCTGAAGTGTCTATCATGCTATCTTGGGCAGTTGAGGAATGGAACCGTCAAGAATCAAGTCACTCCTGCTCATCATGGTAAGCAACTTGGGGTTTTGCAAGATTTTTCAAAACAAACTTTGCTTAGCTCCTCATTTGATTCTCTCAGATCGCTCAATGTGTATATGTCCTCACCAAGGCATTAGATTGCCTTTCTTCATCCTACTTCTAATGATGGCTATATGTGGAGCTCAGGGTAGGATAAAGGATAAGGCATACTTATATCACATATATTGCAAAGTCAAAGATTGGATCCACAGAGAAAATCAAATCATACAATTAGATCAAGATGTGCACGTGTATGGATATGGTGAGTATGGTAAGGTGGATACTAGGCCCGGAATGGGTGCTAGATATTACCATACATATATGATGGAAGCTGAGGTGATGGTAAGGTGGACACTAGCTCCGGAATGGATACTAGTTATTACCATCTATGATATGGAACTCCTTTTTGCATGATCTCATCTCTCTCCTATTTCTCCTTTATTTTAGACACGGGCTATTCTTTCTTTTCTTTTCTTTTCTTTTCTTTTCTTTATCTTTTCATCATGCCTTGAGCATGTATCTCTTTTTTTTCATAGCCCATGTCTCTTTTTGAAGGACACTTTTGGAGAGAGATGTCACACCACATATGGAGCTTTATTTTTATGAAATGGATAAATGATACAATGCTAACTTCCAGTGTAGAAGCATAGCAAGGGGAAATAGGTGGTGTGCACATGAATCTTGATCATGAAAGTAATGAAAAGATTTCTCACAAGGGTCACAGAATTTGACAAAGCTCAATGCAATAACAAGCAGCATATGAGTAGAAGGTTTTTAACTATATCATATGGCTCTAGTAGGACGGTGGCATATCAAAGAGGAGCTTTGCAAATGGTTTTCATGATTTTCAAATAAAATTCCCAAGCACTCAGACATTCAGAGTGAAGATCATATCATCAAACCATATCACAAACATCAACTACTTAGATAAGCATGAGTTCCCTAATGATATTTGTTCACAAGCATCAAGATGATAAGTAAGGAATAAAACATATGTGAGCCAACCACAGGAATCATGTAGAGCAAGCATAGCACAAATTGCTGAGTTTCATTTCAAATGATAGGAATTGAGATTCAATCAAACTCATGGATAAAGGAGAGTGAGGTAGAGGGTGCACATACCATCGCTTCTGAAGGATAAGAGATCAAGGAAGACCAGGGTGATTCGGCTGACCATAAGGCGGCCAACTCACTCTAGTTTACCTTGCTCTTGTCATGAAGGCATAGTCGATGTTGTGCAATGCCTGTGTGGGACTTCTCTAGTGGAGATGTGATGATGAGCTTGAGAGAACTCCCCCATACTGGTGGTTGAACCTGGTGCTGTTCTTCAAACAAAAGTTGGAAACAAAAGGTGGACTCTATTGGTTCAAGAACCATAGAGCATTTATTCAAATTCAAATATTTTTGTTGTTTTTGTTTTGTTTTTATTGTCACCATGTCATTTGCTCGAAAGGGTTAGACCAAGATTACACTTCATACACAAAGGGGAATATACTTACATTGGACCTTTGAGAGGTCATATGTACCACCTTTGCATGTTGTGCAACATGAATCTGACACCTCAACTTACCTTCCCTTTGAATTTAGCTCAATGACTTACCCATTCAAGTTTGACAATTTTCTGTAGGGGTTAGTCAGCATATATGCAACCAAGATCTATGAAGATATAACTCTAAGGTTCATCAATCAAAACTCGACACCACATCTTGTTTTGACTGAAGAAGACAATTTTAACCTAAGCACCATGCTTAAATAGCCTATGAATGTGTGAGTACTCAAAACATTCAAACCAGAGCATAAGAACATAAATGAAGGAAGCAAGAAAGCATGATAAAGCTATCATCAACAAGGGACATAAGCATGAGCATAAGACGGTGAACCTCGGGAACCTCCCGGAAGGGCTTTGTTTAATGTCAAAAGCAGGACTTACCTAGCTAGTGGGCAAGATGCAAGAGCTGACGTCATCTCCACACCATGATAAGATTTGGTAGAGGAGGAACTTTACTCAGGATGCTCACATACCTCCCCCACACTTGAAGTTTGCATTGCTAGGCAACAAAACTCAAGTGTGTGGTGATCAAGCTTCCTTTTGTAAATGTTCCCTCACCAGAGCTTATCTAGGTGTTGCAGCCGATGTGGCTCACACGTTCGTAGGCATCACCTGTCCATCTTTCTTTTCAATCTCCACCTGAAAGGTTAGTGACCAAAAATACCCGAAGGACAACTTATCCTAAAAACATGTTCTTACTTTTATTCAAAAAGAAGAAATAAAACCTAACCTAATCCAAGCTATCTCCTGGGAGTGCTTTGTTTATTTAAGGTCATAAGCTCGACCATGGGAACTTCATCTTGCAGCTATCGTTGGTGGTGTCGTTCCCGTCTCAACACCAATCCTTGACGTATCAGTGAAGCTTCAGCTGCAAGGTTAGTACCACAGTGCACACACGAAATCTGATATGCTTATGATAGACATATACATCTACAACAAACCTTCTGAACTTTCTAGAAAAGAGGACCATAAGGTGGTTGCAGCCCTCATGCGTGCTCAGCGCACTAAGCATGTCTGACTCTGGAGGGACATGATGTGAGCATGGTCTGTATGATAGATCAAGGATGAAACTACCAAGCTCGTGTGTGGAATCCTTTCCTCCAGACTCCAGAGTCAGTGCCTCGAAAGATTCCATGGCCCATGAATTCTCCATCTCAAGAGAGTCATCGTGGAAGCTCAATGTTGACTCTCGATCATGATCGAAAGCAACGTGATACGGGCTAGCGGGAAGAGGTTGAAACTCGGTCGAGAGTGGTGACGATCGTTCGCCTTCACAAAGGTGAAGAGAATCTTCCGAGTCATCCTCACAAGGGGTAGAACATTCTACAACCTTAATGAGAATGGGCTCGGATGATGCGAACGGAGATGTATGTGTCATCTTCTCGAGCAGGTTTTGCTGGGGATGAGACTTTGCCATAGGATGTCCCGGACAAGGGGTAGCAGTGGCAGAAGTGACTCCCCTAAGCTTTTCATCTAGGCTCCCTAAAGATGTATCGAAGAGCTGCTCTAGAGGGAAGCCTAGGAGAAGATCGAGATCAAGGACATCGAAGATGTGAAAGTCTAAGCTTGCCTCGATCCCGTCTATGATAAGCGGCACAGCACTTGCGATCCCCCGACATTCAAGAACAGGTCCAAAGGGACAAGTATTGAGGAGCATGTCGGATGATGCTAGCAGAACTCTGCCCAAAAGAGTTTCCATTAAGTGCCATGGCAGAATGTTAACCTCCATGATGGGGTTACAATGGGCCTCTACGACAGTGCCTCTAATAGAGCAAGGGACAACCAGAGAAGGTGAACTATTCCAAATTGCTTCGGACAATCGTGTCACTCCCTCTGACCATTCCTCTCTCATAACCTCCTCAGGATAAGCTTCGTCAGGAGGATCAGGAGGTAGAGGAGGCACCGCAGGCCTAAGGGAAGGTTCTGTCGAAAGATTTCTAGAATGATCGGTATGGACAGAATAAGGTTCCTCCCCTAATTGGGCATCAAAAGAATTCGAGGTGTATGAAGGATTTCTAGATGTGTCATCCTCGAATTTGCAAGTGAACACCGAAGGTTGAATTTCTTCTTCCTTTGGTGTTCGGGGTTCATGAGAGAGCTCAACGGACAAGTCTGGGGGTATGGAAGATGCAAACTCGAACTCGGATGTTGAGGGACCCTCATGGCTCGACTCAGATTCTTGGTTGGGTTCGTTGTGATCAACGGGGACAGAAGAGGTTTCTAAGAGGGAATCTAGGATCTCTCTTCCTTCCATTAGAGTTTTTTCCACGAACAAAGCTCTAGCAATAACGTCTAGATAGAGGGCAGAATCCATGTCTAGACCCACACAAAAGATGTATAATGACACATCGATGGGTAAAGACAGACCAGGTGTCGACACCAAAAGGTGAAGGAACCTAGCCCATGCCACTCCTAGGGACTCCTCCTCTAATTTCTCAAAATCTAGGATACTTATTGGAAGGGAAGCTACACGAGTGTACCATTGCTCCGTCCTTTCCATGAGAGAGAACGAGTGGCAAAAGTTATCTCGGAGTTCTCCCCAATCACCGTTCACACTTTCTATAGTGCGGGCGTACCATTGTTCCGCCTCTCCTATGAGGGAGAAAGGAAACAACTTCCACCTCACGGTGTCCTGTGTCATACCTAGCATAGCCAGACTAGAACACAGTTCCTCAAATTCCTCCAAATGGAGGTAGGGGTCTTCATTGATTGCTCCAAAGAATGGTCGATCTTGAACCATGGCTAAAAAGCTAGGGGGGAGTTCATAGCCAGATGATGAAGATGATGATGGCTCTTCGAACTCACCCCTTGAGGTAGAGAAGCTTTGAAAGGACGGCATCTCAAGGGTAGCAGGGGTAAAGGTAGAAGAAAAGAAACAAAAAGGATATCTGATGGGTAACGGGGGTGAAGGTAGAAGAAAATGAAAAAGATAAATACGATGACCACTAGGTTCAAAGATAGATACAGCAACCGTTCCCCGGCAACAGTGCCAGAAATGCTTGTTGGCGTTTCTTAACGTCACCACTAGTTGCGCACCTAGAGGGAGCGTATAAGAACAACCGGGTATACCGCAAGCGCACGGAAATACCGTTGTGGCACTTCCCCAAGGAAGGAGAGTATTCCAAGGTTATCGAATCCAAGGAACGGTGTGTATTACCTCCTACTCTAGTATAGATGATCCAAGGACACAACACTGATTGATAGGATAGGTAGAAAGGATCTGCCTCGACCGAGTGCAGAGTCTAGTTACGGTCTCTTAGGTATAACACTCACTTCGGGCACCAGGAACATCCTAGGACAATGTGCTGGAGCGAGCCTAACTCAGTACGCGACGTAGAGGGTTGACAAAGGGTCCAACAGGCTGTCACCACTGCAGCCTACCTCTACGCTACGATCGTACGTGGTCTTCGAAGGATAGCTTATGATCCAGACACCACGTCTACACCACTTACTATTACTACGAATCCGCGAGGGAGATACTGGCACTAGCTCAAGGTATGCTCTATCACTCTAATAGACAAGCTGGTAAACTAGATACAAACTTATGATCTAAGTCTACTGGATCGAAAGGGTTGTGTTCGAAGAACACAAGCCTCTAAACCAAGAACAAACGAAGAACACAAGAACAAAGCAACTAGGCATGCATACGACTTTAGTCTAAATAGGAAATGTCAAAATACTCACTTTAGTCGAGTTGAAGAACAAAGGCACCGCTGAGGATCGTTCTTGAGGAAGATGTTATGAATCATGACATGGCCTCAAGCCTCCCACCTCACTTCCTAGCACTAATCCTATACAAAGAGCTCTCCTCTACTAAAGAGAGAAGCTCAAAGCCAAAATGAAGAGGAGGAGGAGGAGAAGTGTGTGTCTCAAATGGGAGCCCCTCCCCTCCTATTTATAGAGGAGGGGGTGGCTTGCTCGGAGGCTCAAAGTGCCCCTAAACCCCCGGGATCGCAGCAAGTGACCAATCAGGCAGCAGCACGTGGAAGGTGGGGATCAACCGACCCTAGGTCGGTTCGGCCGATCCTTGGGTCGGTCGAAACCCTTGGGAGCCCTTCTACGTCGTGCTTTCTCAGGGTTGCTGCCATGTGGTCCCTGATGCTTGTCCCCCGTGCATGCCAAGTTTCCTAGCGGTTTGGGTACTGAGTGGGCCCTTGGATCCATGTGATCTCCACGTGGCGATTTGTGATTCGTCGGGGCTTGCCTCTCTTGGATTGATGACGTCAGTGATCCAGGGGAATCCTAGGTGGCATCCCCTCATTGGCTGAGCTTGAAGTACTTGGATCAAAGACTTATACTTTTACTCCTCTTTCTAGTGCTAATCACCTGTATTTGCATAATCACCAACACTTGTGGAAATGGTTAGTTTAAGCCCTATTCTAGTGTTGATGATCATTTTCCATGCCAAAAGGTACATGTTTGACGGGTAAGAAGTGAGTGAAAAACATCCGTCAACAGCCGTGCGGTGCATGACTAGCAAGTTGCAGTCGTGTACATGGGTCGGTGCAAGGTAGCGGGTCGAAGCCGAAGCTTGCATGCGGGGTTTGGTGGTTTGCCCACAAAACCATCGGTGGACGCTTTCTTGGTTTGGGTCGCAAAACCAAGTTCGGAGGCCTGATGCGACGGAGACGGGGATCCGGGAGCGTCAGGAAGCTTCGAGGCGTGGGGCACGTGGCGTGATCGCGGGGCTTGCGTCAACGCTAAGCAAGTCCGCGGTGGAAGTGTGTCCGCTCGATGAAGACTTGACCATATTGCCCCTGAGGGGTGTGTATCTTCTATTTAAGTTGTAGGGGTAGCGTGGTCATTTGCCTCCTCCGGTGGACATCGTATAAATAGCGGAGAGGTGGATGGCATCTCTCTCTCTTGGACTCTAGGGTTTCCTCCCCCGGTAGATCGCTCTGGACTGCTTCTTTTCCTCTGCTTTCCTTAGGATAGATTCTTGTATAGACTCTGACCTCTGGATGTATGGAAGCATTCGGCGTTGTGATGATCGCCTAGCTCTTTGTGATTTTCATGTCATTTTCGGGGCTATTTTCGGGGTGTTTCGTTCTTCGCTCGATTCGTTGATTTGAGGGCATTTTCTCTCGGATTTCTTTGAGGGGATCATGGGTGGCTGCCTTGCGCATCTTTGTGTGTGATCTTGATCCCTCAAACGCCGGGAAACCCCTTCGATTCGCGAGTTTTTGGTCGGAGCCCGAGGTCTTGAGGGTGGTTCATGTGATCCGCGATTCCCGGTGATTCAGTGAGTTAGAGGCCAAGATTTTTGGGGCATAGCTTCCTCTTGTGACGCTTCTCACCTCCCCCAAATCTTGTCTCAAGAGCTCTAGCCGTTTGGGAGATCCGGTGATGGATAGGTGGAGTTGACCTCCCGCGCGCGTGTTGTTTCTGCTCTGTTCGTGAGCGGCGGACAGTCCGCAGGGCTGTGGCGGACAGTCTGCGTGGCCTGTGTTCGTCGCAGTTTGTCGCGTGTTCGTGCGAGTTCGTGTTGCGCCCCTATTGTTTTATTGCAGGCAGTTTTGCGGACAGTCCGCCGGTCAGTGACGGACGGTCCGCGTGGCCTACCCGGACGGTCCGCGACACTGGCGGACGGTCCTCGTGGCTCAGCCGGACAGTCTGAATTTCTTGGTGCGTCTCTGGAGGTTATGTTGGAGTTTTCAAACAGTCCGCATGGACGGTCCGGACAGTCCGCCTGGGTCTAGCGGACGGTCCGCCCGTACCAGCCGGACAGTCCGCGCCTGGCTTTCCAGAATTGGCTAAGTGCTTTGATTCTTATCTTGTGCTTCCGCGCTTTGTTTCGAGGGTTGTCTCTAGGACTTGTAGGCTTGTGTGTGTCTAGTTTAGAGCTTCTTTGATGTGTGCGAGTGATCAGAGTGGCAATTGGGGTATAGGCCGAGTTCAACCTTTGGGAATAATTTTTATCGGCTCCCATTTACTCCCCCCTCTCTGGTCGCCTGTTCGGTCCTTCAATAGCTTTCCTCTTAGCAGATTGACGAGCAGGACCATCCAAAATGCCTGTAATCAGAGGAGCATCTTAACCAATATAAGGAGTAGCTCGGGGGGAAGATAATTGATAAGCCTCCCACTTCTGCTGATATCCGGAGGAGTAACAGAATCACCCTGAAAAGGGAAAAGGAAACAATGATTAACCTATACAGAGTATGCAAGACCAAGTGTGAAAAGGTTGAAAGTACCCATCTGCAGGGGCATTATATCCACTGTCAAGCCTTTCACAATAAACTCTGGGAGAAAGACAGAAAAGATGAACATGCCATTCCCTCCACCAGACCTTAAAAAGAGTATAAAAGAAAGAAATAGGCTGCCATGAATCCAAATTAATAGTAGCAGAGTCTGGGACCAGATATTTCACACTCGACACATTGTGTGTTTCTCGGTTACTCCCCTGACCACAAGGGGTACCGTTGCTTTGATCTTGCCTCTCATCGGGTCCTCATCTCCCAGCATGTTGTGTTTGACGAGTCGGACTTCCCCTACTCCACCACTTCTACACCTTCTCCTAATCCTGAGTTCGAGTCCTTATTTTCTGATCCGGTGGTTCTGCCACGTATTTCTATTTTTCCTTTTCTAGTAGGTCTTCCTGGTGCACCACTGGATCTGGTGCCTTCTACCGTGCCACGCGCGGCACCGGTGCCTTCTGCCGCGCCACACGCGGCCCCAATGCCTTCTGCCACGCCACGCGTGGCCCCGGCGCCTCCTGCGCACTACGCCGAGCCGGTGCAGGTCCTGGAGGTGGTGGTGGAGGTAGTGGTGGAGGCGGAGCCGTCGAGGGACGCATTAACCAATTTGCTTGTCTTAAACGACATATATTTAAGAACGGAGGGAGTAGTTGAACTAAGCATATTCAGATATCATGCGCGGGAGCATGGAAACCAACGGGGCAAAGGCTGGTACCCGTTGTTCTGCTAAGGACAGATGATGTCCATGAGGAACGCCAGAGTTGGAGCCACTAGTTCGCGCTCTCTGCGACGGGAAGGAGGATGCGTGCACACGCTATTCCCTGCCTCGGCTGCCGAAGAGGACGGCGTGGGCGCTGGCCATGGACTAGGGCGTCGACATGGTGGTAGTCACCGTGCAATCTTCCTCTGCATGCTCTTCAACTCGTACGGCAGAGTAGGGGAGTGGAGGGAAAGAGGGGCGCCATGCCGGCCTCCGCCCGCTGTGGCATCGTCTTGCCGTCGTTGTCGGAGCAGGAGAGGGAAAGGCCGGAGAGGAAGAGGCGGCGGAGGGAGCCGTCGTCGCGAGCGCGAATCCGCGCTCGTGTAGGAGCAGCGCGGTGGGGGAAGGTGTAGAACGGCCGCGCCGGATCTGGTGCCCCGCCGCCCGCCAGAGTCCTCCATGGCCGTCGTCGCTATTGACCCACGTCGGCTCCGCCCCCGCGCCCTCGGCTCCATCTCGCCTCCTGCCGTCGTATCTTTGCGCTCCTCGCTCCTCCGCGTCGCTCCATGGCTGGCCACCGCGAGCAAAGGAGGAGGTGGTGGCCCGAGGTAGGAGGACGAGGAGGCCGCTCCTCCCCGCTCCAACCACCGCGCTCTGGGCGGTGCATGCGAGCAGGAGAAAGGCGGCGGAGATCCCCGCGGTGCGTTGGGGAGGAGGAAGGGAGCAGAGAGAGGAGGGTGGGAGGGGAAGGCCAGCGGGTTTGGGGGACGTGCTTGAGCAGGGAGGGGGTCCGGGGGAGAGGGCCCGGAGAGGGTGTGCGGTGCGCCGGTGCGCCTACAATCTTTGAGTGGCTGGCAGTGGGTCCATAGGCGTTGAAGGGTCACTGGTCAGGGAGCATGGGCTGGATATGACACACAGAACGAAGCACTCGTGTGCGTGCGGGGCGGTCTCCGTCGAAGGCCGACGTGTCGATCAGCTAAGAGGCCACCAATGCTCAAATTGCTGTGGAGCGAAGAAAGAGGAGTAGCCTTTCATTTCCCCGATATATATCCTACTACTTGATTGTTGAACTGTAACTATAACTAGATTCTAAATGAAAAGTTGGCAAGTTACACATGCGCGTTCCTTAACTCCAAGAACAGATGAAATAAAACACACCAGGGACGCTACAGTCTAGGCAACTACTACAAAACATTGACAACAAGCAGATTCAGCGTGCTTATAAGGTTCCTGACGAAACAAAGAGTAGTGCAACAAACAATATAATCACCCTACTTTATATAAATGATTCTCCTTCTTGCACGTTCAAAGCAGTGCACCGAGAAACACGTACGCACGCATGGTGTTCGACGAAATGAAAAGGTAAGCCCAAAAGGGGGAAAAACGCCAGGGATCGACATGGTGAGCTCCTCCTAGGGTATGAAGTCCTTGGCCTCGCGGCCGTTGCACTGCGCCAGGAGCTCTACTGCCGCCGCCTTCCGCGGTACCAGCGGGCAGTACTCCAACACCAACCTTGGACAGGAACTTGAGCTTCTCTCCTCCCGGTCGCCGCCAGCGCACCGGTTTCTGCCTCGTCCTCCCGCCCTTGCCGCAGCCACTGCTTCCGGCCTTGGTTGGGTTTCATTCCAATGGGCTCGGCCCAAACATGGTTTTGTGTTTAGGTGGGTATGGTCATCTGGGTCGCTTGGCTAAGCCCAAAATTTTTGCTGGATCTCGGTACCACTTGTCATTTCCAAGGAAAATGTGATCAAAAAGAAAATTCCAAGAAAATTTGTTAAATCTCTACCTAATATTAAAGCAAGCATTGTTTCTACCCTATTTTTCGTCCGTCTACAGTAACCGAATCGAAATCGGAAGAAAACCGCACGTGAACCGACGCAAAGAAGTAAAAACCGAGCGAAAACCGTCGCAAAAAAAGAAAAACCGAGGCTCCGCGTGAACCGGCGCAAAAAACAAAACTAGCACCACTGCCCGTCCCCCGCAAGGCCGACCGCGCGCAGCGGTCGCAGCTAGGGATGGCAATGGGCAGGGTAGGGTAAGAGTAAAGCATTTACCCACCCGTTGGCATACCCGTCTATCTCTTTTGTACCCTTACCCGCCAAACGTAACGGGTAAAAATCCTTACCCTTACCCTTACCCGCAGGGTAAAAGGGTACCCGATGGGTATTAACATAAACATGTCATTAAGTTCATATCCAAGAGTACAATAATCATTTGATAGCTAAATAAGTCTCAAACTTCACAATCACACACTTATTGATACATAAATAAGTCAAATAAGAAATTACAACATCCCAACATAAGAAATAAGATCAAATTGTGATGAGCTGATGGCTATCTTGCATTCTTGCGAGTCAATGAGTCATGGATCAATGATGTCATACTCAACATCATCATGAGAGCACAAAATAATAGACATTAGATCAATTTAAGTTATACTTTGGAAAGAAAGTGGAACATGTGAAGTCAGTACATACCAATGGTGGAAGGGATGTGCTGCTAGGGTTAGGATATATAGGCCTACTTGGGTCAAATATTTCTATGGGCTTCTTTAGTGCGGGTACCCTTGGGTAACCCATGGGTAGAGTTTCATACCCTTACCCTTGCCCGCGGGTAGAATTTTATACCCGTACCCTTACCCGCGGGTAGAATTCTATACCCTTACTCTTACCCAACAGGGTAGGGTACCCGCGGGTACCCTTACCCGTGGGTAAAACTGCCATCCTTAGTCGCAGCGGGCAACGGGTGCGTGCGTGGAAGTTTGGAACACGTGGCTGGAACCCCACGGCAGCTGTTGGCCTGTTGCACTTGCACAGCCTTATTTTCTTCCCCTTTTCTTTTTTTCTATTTTCTCTTCAAGGTCCAGCCGCAACGTTGAAAGAGAGCACCAGAGGACCGGCTTGTGTTGTGTGGCAAGCTCCGGCGAGGTAGCGACGGGCCAGCGAACTTTCAAGGGACGCGGGGGTGAGCTCTGTCGATCGAGATTGTTGAGCGCGAAGGTGATTCCTCTCCACCGGGGACGTTCGTCTCAGGTCCCCGGAGAGCTGCTCCCAGGCGGTGCGGCGAGCTCCGTGGGTCCTCGCGCGAGCTGCTCCCGACCGACACGGGCGAGCTCCGTCGGATCCCTCGTGAGCTGCTCCCTACCAGCACGACGAGCTCGGGTCCCCAGCAAGCTGCTCCCGGCCGGCCACAGCAACGTCCAGGGAGGGAGCGGCGCCGGTCTCGGCGAGCTCCACAGAGGGTGCGGCGGCAGCAGCAGCGAGCTCTCGGGGGCGGCAGCGGCAAGTGGAACAGGTAGACGCCGCTCCTCGGCGGGGTTTTTACTCTTTTTTTCCCAAAGTTTTTTCTAGAAACTTTTTCTTTTCCTTCTGATGTTTTTCTCTTTGATTCATAATCTTTTTCTTCCAGATTTTTTTCGTTATTTTTCTCTTCTTCCAAACGTTTTTACTTTTTTACCTTTGATTTTTCCTTCAAAATTTCTACCTAAACTTTTTTTCATGATTTTTCTTTCTAAATTTCTGACTTATTTACAAATGGTTTTACGAAACTTTTTAAAAATGTTTATTTACAAATTTCGTCAAAAAGTTTGTTTTCAATTTTTTTCTCTCCTCCGTTGCTTTCTTCAGACCACCCGCACGGGGCCTTCATCCGTCTCTTGGAGGAGACGGATGAAGTTTTTAGCCCTGCAGCGGGAGACGGGATACCCGACGCCATTTCCCCGTCGCGCCCAGTTAACTGGGAATCCGGAGGAATCGCGGCCTTCCTCCAGGCCGCCACCGTGGTGCGGGGCCCGCGCTCCTCATCGTCTCGCACCAGCACAAGGGAAGGAGGCGGAGCAGGAGGGGCGCGCTGCTGCTGGTGCCGGAGAGAAGGGGGACAAAGCTGATGAAGGCCGTCGCCGCTGGAGCAGAGGAAGGCCGCCGCCGCCGTTGCTGCCACTTCGCTTGCCCCTCGCCGCCGAGAACCTACAGGGAAGAAGTGACCGTGAGGAGATCCGCCTCCCGAGCTCCACCCCGCCCGTGCCGGCGTGGCATGGCTGGATTCGGCCTCGAGGTGCTCATTCCTCCGGCAAGAGTCCACATCGAAAGAGCGAGGGCGTCCTCCGCCTTCACTCTCAATTCAAGCCGCCGCCGCCACGGGAGGGAGAGGAGGGAGGTGCCGAGTGGCCTTCGAGCTCGATTCGATCCCCGGCGGAGCACGACGAGGCCCCGCGGCCGCCGCAAGCTGCAGGGGATGGAGCCGTGGCTGGGTTCCTCCGACCCACCGTGAGACCCTGCTCCTGCTCCTACGCTCCGCCGTCGTGCCCGCCACTTGGGGAACGAAGCAGATCGAGGCTTCTCCGGCCACTGCGAGACCCTGCTCCTGCTCCTCCGCTCCGCCGTCGTGCCCGCCACTTGGGGAACGGAGCAGATCGAGGCTTCTCCGGCCATCTCCTTGAGGCGTGCCGACGCCTTGTGAACACCTCCTCCGCTGTTGTTGTTGCTCGAGCTCGGCAAGGCGGTCATCGATCTGCCACCGCCGCCGATGTCGTGCGCCATAGAGGGGGCGATTTGGGAGCTGCGGGCGGCGGCGAACGGCGCTGAAGGGAGAGAGGGGCCGGCACTCGAGGCCGAGGCGGGAGAGCTCCACTCCGCACGCCGTCTCCAGCACGGCGCGCCCGCCCCTGCTCCGCCTCGCAGCAGCTCGAGGAGGAGGGAGCTCCGGTGCAGCCGTCGGAGGGGGAGGGAGAGCGTCGACGCACAGAGGGAGTGGCCCGCCAGAGAAGAGGGCGGGGAGCTCCGCTGCCGCGCCCCTCCTCCGACGGGAAAGCTGCCCCGCTGCCCGTCCGCGACGACCGCCTACGGCAGGACCCGCGCCGAGCAGTGACGGCCCCGTCCACGGCGAGCAGCGACCCGCGGCCAGCAGCGACCAGCAACGGCAGGGCCCGCGTGCAGCAGCGACGACAGGACGAGGACCTACTCGAGGTGCGCTGCGCTGCTGCCCGTGAAGGAGGATGAGAAAGCTGTGCCGCTGCCCGTGAAGGTGGATGAGAGGAGAGGAAACGGGAAAATAGTAAAAAATATAGGTAGTTGGGAAAGAGTAGAAGTTTGAAGGAAGATGAATGTGGAAGAAATTTTATAAAATAAGAGAATCTCGACGACCAGGACGGAATATTTCTTTTCGAAGGAGGGAATGAAGGTAGATGCGTGTGGATAGTCTCAAAGAAATGATCGCAAGAGAGAGAGCTGGGATGTGAGTGGGACCACATGCAATCCAAAAGGAAAAGAAAACACACAGTTCAAATTGACCACACGAAAGCGAACTCCCGAGCGCTCGTAACTTGATGTGCCGCACATCCCCTCCGCCGCGTGGTGCGCCCCGAGTGTTGCGAACCGCGCCAGACCCTGCTCCGAACCACCCCATGATCGGCTTGCTAAAAACCGGCAAGCCCCACCAGGAAACAACAAAATTAAATTGAAGCACTCGTGGTGAGAACTGACGATCTACTTCTGTTGTTTGAGAACTCCCACGACTCGAGCTAAACAATGTTACATTCGTATACAATACCCCTGTTTAGTTCATTGGAAAATTTTAGAGAAATTTTTGGGGTTCCCTTCTAAGGTCTATTAAGAGTATTAAATGTAGGCTACTTACAAAATTAACTACACGAATGGACTAGAAATCGCGAGATGAATCCATTAAATCTAATTAATCCGTCATTAGAGATTGGTTACTATAGCACAACGTTGTCTAATCATGTCATAATTAGTTACATTAGATTCGTCTCGAAAATTAAGGTAGGGGTCGTGGAATAGGTTTTGTCATTAATTCATATTTAATACTCCTAATTAGTGTCCGGAGATTGATGTGACGGGTAGTTAGTGAAAAATTGGGAACTAAACCGGGCCGATCTTTGCATCCACATGTTTGGAGGTTTCAGCTTTCTTTTATATCCCGTTCACGTTGGCGCAGATGTGACGGTGAGGCCGGGAGGGTGGACGACGACGGGCGAGGTTGGAGTTTTGAGCGTGTGCGTTCGAGAAATAAGGTGTGGTCGGGCAGACAAAATCAAGGTTTTGCACGGACAACAACGACAAAGTGGCGCCGATGTGATTGGGACGATATATGGTGAGGTCGTGACAGTACGGGGCTGATGGCATGACGGTGCGACCGGACGGATGACAATAGCGAGGTTGGAGTGGCGTGAGTGTACGTGATGGTGAGCCGGAAAGACATTGATGACTGCACGACCAGAGTAGACGGTCGGCAAAAGAGAGACCGAGCAGACGAGAGGGAGGTCATGGCGGACAAACAATGTGTTTTGGGGAGGCGCGGATGATGACGGGCGAGATTAGAGTGCGTGAGTGTAATAGGAAGGTCGAAGAATTGCAAAGATGGTGTGATGACCGAATGTGACATGGACGACGACGAGGTCGGAGAGCTGCAAAGGCGGCGTGGTGCTGAGCAGACAACGGCGAGACGAGCAAGTTTTTAAGTAAGGATTGCTTCTGTCCTTTTTTTGTCCGTCCAGACAGGTGGGGCCCACATGTCACAGGCTGTGTCTTCGTTTCTCCCACCCGTCCTCTGTGCGCACACATCCTCCTCCCAAATCGCTCCACCTCCGTGCGCCGCCACGACGGATCGCCTCCACTAGGACCGTGCGCCACTACGTCACATCCAAGGTGGAGGTGAGAGGAACACCGTCGGGGATCCCATGTGCGACCGTGAGGCCACGGTGGAGCACGCCCGCGCCTGCGTGCCGACGGCGGAGAACGTGCACGCCCGCGAGACCGCAGCGGGTCCAAGGTGGAGGAGAGAGGGAGGAACGTCGCTGGGAAGCCCACACGCACCTGCGAGGCCTCGGCGGATCCACGGTGGAGGAGAGAGGGAGGGGTCCTCGCCTCCTTGGCCTCCTCCCTCCCCGTGCGCTGGAGTCTGCTCGCCGACGGCCCCCGAGGCTGTGGCCGCTGCGCGGCTCCCCCGAATCCACGGACGTCGCCTAGGGCAAGGAGCGCCTCAGAGGGGCGACGTGGCCACGGCTCGCCAGCAGGGTGAGCATGCGAGGGGGCAGCGCGGCCTCGCGGCTCCCCGGATCCACCACTGCCGCCGGGGGTAGGGAACTCCGCGGAGGGGTCGGCTCGCCGCCTGGGGGAGGCAAGCGGGCAGCACGGCCTCACAGGCCTACCAGCGGAGGAGGAGAGCGAGGAGACAGAGACGGGGTAGGGAAGGAAGTGGACGAGGTGGGTGGGCCATATGAGGAGGAGCGGCGGGCGTCGGCAGGTACGACCGTAGAAGCAACAACGGAGCGATACGGAGAAGGCGAGAGAGATATCGTGAGGGAGGAATTGAGATAAGGTTTGGTTTTTGTTTTGGCCCTTTCCTTCTTTAATAATAACATTTGAGTCCCTAGAATTTCTATTTTATTATTTTAACACCTATAACTTCTATTACCTCACATTTTAGTCCCTAGAGAGGTAACCAATTAATTTTTTAATTGAAGATGGTAGTCGAAAGTAGATGAATAAAATATATGATTGTTGGATATATAGTAACATGAGTGTGAGAGAAATTGATGAATCTTGCTGACAAAGTTAGAATAATCTTAAAGTGTTTGATGGTATGGAGAATAAAATAATGGTTGGACATTTGAAATCAAATTTGTACATGAACAACGTGAGTAAGGTACATATATATTTGATAATTGTAGGGTTTCTGACACGATAAGAGTGGACACGTGAATTGTACTACTTTTTTACGATGATTATTCTGAATTGCAATGTATAATTTAATGTGCTTTTGCAGTAAATCAACATATATTAAGTTTTGATACATGTTTATTAGGTGTAGGTAAGAATTATTTTGTCTCGTTGCAACGTACGGGCATAAGAATTGTTTCTACTCATATTTTTCGTACGTCAGGTGGAACCGGAAAAAAATCCGAACAAAACTGACTCCCACCACGGGAACTGAAAACTATGAGAAAACCGAGGAAACTACCCACGGCCATAAACCGAGCTCCCTCTCCACGTGAACTGTTAGAGGTGAAAATCAGAAAACACACAAAAAAAAGAGTGAGTGGGCTTCAAACACAAGACCTACAGGAATCAAAAAAAAAAACACAAGACCTACAAGCTTACATAGACACACTCCCACCATCCAAGGTACATGTTGTTTGAGTTTATTTCCAATTCATTACTTTGATACCAATGAAACTGGTACAATCATGTGTCAAGAATATAGCCAAATTAATTTTATTATTGCTAACATGGTTTTTTGTTTGCAACGAACATGATTGCATCCATCCATACAAGTATTTTTCTTAGAAATTCAATTTTTTTGGGCTTAAAATGAATAGGACATTTATGGGAGTATAATACATATCAGTGTAGAAAGGTTGCATATGAGTAGAAGGAAATATTTGAATCCAAAATTCTATAACCTTTCTAGAAAACATGTAGAGATCCATTGAATGTAATAAAAATAAGCGAAATTTATGGTGCTTGTATTTAATGTGAATCAACAATATGTTGAGATCTAACGATGATAGTATCAGGTAGTTATAATAGGATAGTAGCAGGTAGTATCAGTTTAGTGGGCCCAACAACATCCATCCGATACTATCTGGTACTATCCAAGTACCAATAGGATAGTATAAGGTAATACACAATATTATCCGGTACTATCCAAGTACTGAAATAAAGCTAAAATAAGTAAATATAGTGGTAGAAATAAAAAAACTTCAAAAAGTTGAAAAAATACAATAATTATACCATAGTAACGCCCGGGCATTATGCTAGTCTGAAAAAAAGTGTTGTTTCCATGGAAATTTGGATAGTTCCGCCCTTTGTCTATTTTGGTATGTTGCAGGTATACTAGCAACTGTGCCCCATGCGTTGCAACAGGATAGTGCCGGCCGCATCATCAACCGTCGCCCTGCAGCTCCTTGACCTCGCCTTGATCCCCATCTCGCAAGCGCCACAATCACTTTGCCCCCATCATCCGTGCCTTCCGAACCTTATTGTCGTCTGCCCAATTCCTAACAGTGTCGTAGTTCCCATCCTGCACGCACGACCCGAACTCACCCGCCATCATCCACGCCTCCTTAACCTCGCTGTCATCCGCCCTGGCTACACCGACATCACCACCTCCCCAGCCTTACCGTCGCACAACCCAACCTCTCCCGTCCCCATACCTCTCCAACCTCGCCATCATCCCCGTCATGTTTGTGCCACCTTGACCTCGCCTGTTGTCATTCGCACATCCCAAACCTCGCCATCGACCGCTCCAGTCACACCGTTACCGGCTCACCGCCTTGACCTCGCCCGTCATCGTCCGCCTCGACCTTACCTTGCCCAGTCGAGTCGTCATCCCTACCGCACACATGTCTCCCCAGTATAAACATATCGGGCCGTGTCGTCATCCCCGTCTGCCTTGCCTCACTGTCGTGCCCTCGCCACCTCGACCTCGCCCACCATCATACGTCCCAATTGCGCTGTCACCTCGCCATCCCCGCACCTCCCCGACCTCGCCGTCATCCCCGGCGTGTCCCAATACATATAGCTATTTGGTTAAATGTCCCGTGCATATATACCACCTTGATTACGGGATTGATAGATGAGGAATTCCAGCTGGAATAAGGAGATAATGTTATTAACGTGGGGGACAAAATTCAAATCTTACAGTGACATGTGTTTTTTAGGATGAAGTAGGTGTTATTAGACGCTAGATAAATAATCAATTACTCTTATGTGTTTAGGGATGTCACAAATAAACATTTTTCTGCCATTAATGATTTTTTTTTTGTGCATGTCGATTCCAACTTTAAATTTCCACATTGGGCGTTGTAGCTATTTTGCTCTCTTGAAGTCCTATACGTACATGCTGATTTCTCCTGATCCTTGACATACAAAATAATAGGTTGGTGGGAACTCCTGCTCATATACTAGTGTTAGTTAAATCAGAGATTTAGGTTGGTTTCATTAAACAAATAAAATTATGATTAAAATAAATAATGATTTAGTGTTACATTATATATATTGGTAATCTTTTGTACAATAATCCCAAGTCCTAATTCGAAAACGGTTAAGTATGAGCAAATCTGGTTCTAAAGCACAAAAGAAATATATCCCAAATGTTGGGGAGCATACATGCTAACTTGATGGTCATGGGTTCAAAACCCCCTCCAATACTTTTTTCCCTCTCAGATATTTAAGAGGGGGATTTTTTTTTCCCCTTCCCGCATCATGTGCTGGTTCCACAGGAGGAGGGCGGGGTTTTTTCCGGTTTTGCTCTGTGCGTTGGTTCAGAGGGAACGGAGGTCGGTTCGGATAGGGGGCTGGTTTTTTTACATTGTGCTTCGGTTCAAGGGAAGGGTGCGACGGTTTAAGGGGAGTGCGCCCGGTTTTCATCAGTTTTTTCTGGTTCCAAGTGACGGACGAAAATCTAAGGCAGAAGGAATCCTTACTTTAATATTAGGTATATATATGTTTTTTCTTGTTTGAAGTGCACAACACACCAGTAAAAGGATTTTCTGTGACATTTCAAACGATATTTTTCACATAGATATGGAAATTTTCCGATATATTTATGAACTATATTATATAGAAGAACACGACCTTCATGAGCGGTGCCTAATAGAAGTTAGACAAATTAAAATGCAGGCGGAACATCTCGACGGCCAGGATTGGGTGCATCTCAGCAATTTAGGCTTGGCCTAAGAACATTTAGGTAGGTTGGTTCGTGACAATTTCAAACAATGGACGACCTAGCAGGATTTTCCATCTGACAGAGGTTGAAGCCATCACTGAAGAAATACGTGCTTAGAAAACTAAAGGATAATTTTTTTAAACACATGAGACTACGACTACAGATGTTTGCAGTTTTGCCGTAACAACCGGAAAGGGTTCCTCTGGTCCAGGTCCACGTGTCAGTGACACAGCTGCAGGGGCAGCTACCTCAGAGGAGTCCGGTCGCAAGTGTGAACCAAAGCCATCGTTTGGTACAAAGCAATGACGACAAAGGCATTGGGAACGCAGTTAGAGCATCTTCAAGAGTTTGATAAATTTTAGTTGGCAAATCTTTTATTTTGTCAACTTCTAAAAAGATATGTCAAGTAAAAAAAGAGCTCATCTCCAACAGTTTGGCATAATTCACTTGCCAAATCCAGATCTTATTTGTATCAGGAACCTTGAGAGAGAAACATAATTATATTTATGCCATTCCACCTCTTTAAAACTTGCTTTAGGAATCCTTCTTCATTCTTTATTTCTTTTTTCGCCCTCTCACCTACCTTTGCGCCGCGGATGGCAACGCGGTCGCCGCGCGGATATATGCGCGTGCGGAGAAGAGTTTTGCCAAGTTTCTATTTTTGCCAAGTTGGTTTGCCAAACTATTAGAGACCAATTTTTCTTGTTTTGCCAAAATTAGATGGATGGCAAGTTGGTTTACCAAACTGTTGGGGATGGCAATAGGTGCTCGAAACACGAAACCTGATGGGTTTTTGCTCTATTAGGGTACGAGCGTGGGTCGATTTCTAATGCGCAAAAAATGAGGCCCAACAGGTTCATAGGCACAGGTTTGGGAACATAAAACTCGAACCTGTGAACCCATGAGTTTTTTAAACCCGACTATATATCACTAAATAAACCAACATTCTTAGCTTACACCTCAATTTTAATTACTAAACCCCAACTCTTATACACATGTACTATTTCATATCATGAGTTTATTGTTAAACGATCTATACTATGCTTTATGTCACTCATATGAAGTGCTTTTGTTAACATGTGGTGTTATGATTGGATAGTTAATACTATACTTTCGTTAATTTACATCAATATTGAATGTGTATGTTTTAAATTGTGAAGATATACATGCATATTATTTTTTTCTTGTTGAATTGTGAACATATATATATATATATATGCCAATTTTGTTGTTTGATTTGATACCCACGGGCGACCCGTGGGTACCCGTTAACCCGATGGGTATAGGTTTGAGCACAAAATTAAATCCGTCACGGGTCATAGGTTTTTTAATGAGCGGACTTTGCATTCGCGGGCATGAGTTTGGGATGGCAAAACCCAGCGGGTTTGTGCTCGTTGCCATCTCTAGTAAAAACACAACAGGGTAAACCATTATTCATGACTCCAACAAGATAATAAACTGCTTGATAGAAACAAAAATATATCAACGCCAGAAATCTCAGAACTCAAGACTCAATCCAAGGTTTTGATGAGAATACATAAAAGCTTGCTAGCAATCATTTTATTAAGCCATCGAAACGGTCGAGAGTGGCCTTCAACTGATAAATAAAGAGATTCACTCAAACTTCCATATAAGATATAACTGCAAGCTAAGCAGATCCTTCTTATTTTCACCAGAGATCCATCGTATTAAGTCTTCAGCGATGCAGCAATCTTCATGTCATCACTTGTTCAAACTTAAAAGCACTATAGCTTCATGCCAATCTATTCCAAATATCATTTAGTCTGACCAGCAAAGAACACGGGTGGTTAGGTAAAAGAAACTTCCAAATCCATAAAATGCCCAAAAAAAGAGTTTGGTGATAATCTCTACCAAATATTAAAGCAAGCAAGGAGTCTTTGTGTGTATTCTGCCTTTTGGTTTGGTCCGTCGTCAATCCTTGCCTAATTAATAACCTCAACAAAGTAACGGACAGGAAATCCACCAGCGATTCCAAAAGGCATAGACCGACCTGCATACGGCCAGCAGAACGAGGCTAGGAAATAAGGACCGACCTGCATACGGCCAGCAGAACGAACAGGAGAAGGATAGATAATTATTGGTGCTAACTTCCATATATACGGTCAGGATGTATTCGTCTTGGACACCGATTGAAAATTTGTTTACTGTATACCTGTCCTTTATATAAGATAAGAAGATAGACATAGTTTCTATGCACCAATTAATTTTATTTCCAACAAAATCAACACCAGTATTCTTGTACGCATTGATCGACGTTGATGCGTCGAAGCTTGTGGACCTTCTCTCTCATTGGCGCTTCCTCCACTAATTACCTTATAGGTGAGATCGGATTATTCCCCCCGGCCCACTTCTCTCCAAGTTCTCTCCACCGCCTGAACTACTTTGATGCATCCATCCAGTTGCTAGCTCTGATTTCTTTTCATATTCAATTCAATCTACCATTGAAGACTACTAATATCGACCAATCTCTATCTTTCTTTCTTGTAGATGGCTTCTTCAAAACAATCCGGAGGTTGTACTCCATTCAATGACATATGCAACACTGCAAACACAAGTAATATCGACCAAATATTGTCTATAAATGTCCCATCTGTACTACACACCTAAATGCATGTTGTACTTATTCAGATGGAGACAACATCTACCATGTCAGTGGATCCATGACATCCACTGTGCAGCCATCACTAATGGATCCCAAAGAACGTAAAAAGCAACGAGAAAGGGACCGATATGCGCAATTATCTTGCCATCAGAAGGATGAATTACTAAGAAAATGTCGTGAAGCTCATCGGCAGAAGAAAGTTGTAGCATCCCTTGTTATTAATGCGCAAAATCATGGTCAAATGGAACCAAAACAATTTGTGCAAGATGGACTACAATACGCAACAACTACAGGTACCAAATCGACATAGATAAACATCTACGTTATTTTCTAAAATGTCATATAGCATATAATGGCATGTTATTCAATCCTAGGAAAGAAGTGTATTCATACAAAAGAACTAACAGCAGAGCAAATTGAAGCAAGACGTGCAAATGGTACAGCACGTTACGCAAATTTAACACCCGGGCAGAGGCGGGCAATATGTGATCGTCAGAAGTTGCTATATGCAAACATGACCTCCGAGCAAAAACAAGCAAAGAGAGACCGCGAACAAGCACGACGTGCATTGCGACGAGATACCCTGAGTAAAAATTCCATTGCAATGCCAAACCCGATGTATAAACCATCAGATTGGTCTCCCTAGAAAATATGTTCATTTCCTAAATTCACGTGTGACATTGAGATTGAAAATATATTAATTTGCATTTTCTATACTATCTAAGTTTGTGTACATACGTTATATGATTGCATGGTGTTCTTGACATCTTAGTTCCTAAAAGCTTCATATTGGATAATATTAAAGCAAGGATTGTTTCTGCCTGTTTTTTCGTCCGTCATCTTAAACCGTGACGAACTCGTAATTGACATGTAAAACAGAGAGAAAATCGGTAGCCGTTACATCCATAACAGAAAAGAAACAGGAGTAAAACCAAACTACATGTTCCGTGTCCTCACTGCGCACGGCTACACGCACCATCCATCAGGCCCAGCAAGGCCCTGTACGCACATGCTGCCAACGGCCCATTATCAAATGAGCACCATCATTCATTCCATCAACGTTTGGCAGCAACAAGCCAGCAACAACAAGCAATCATATCATGGTTGTGTTTTTTCCCTAACCGAGCTAGGTAGAAACGAGAGAGAATGAAACAGTTTTTACTTCATGAACGGAAATGGATTGGATTGGAAGAAACATATCCAACGCAAAAGCCAAAATAAAAAAATAAAAATTGTTTCCCGCATATCATTGAGAGGTGAACCAACATGCAACATGACATTGATTGGTCGGTCTATTTATGTTGGGAAGTCACGTGAGCATTGGGATGACGACGCTACTGGAGAAGGCGTGAAGGGGTGGACAACGGAGGACGAGGTCGGGGTACCGTGGGCATGACAGTGAGACCGAGGATGCGGAGATGGCGGCGAGACTGGGGCAGATGATGCTGGTGTGGCGGCACATGCGTGATGGGAACGATGATGTGGTCGGAGAAGGCGAGGTCGAGTAGACCACGAGGAGGTTCAAGAGGCACAGACAACATCGGCAAGGTTAGAGCAGTGCGGGCACGACGAGAACGATTGCAAGGTTCGGGAGGTGCAGGGCAGTGGGGTTACGGCGTGGTCAAGATGGACGACGTTGGTAAAGTTTGAAGTAGCGTGGGTGCGATGGTAAGGCCTCGGAGGCGGGGTTGACAGCACTATGGGTGTATAATGACAAATATGGAGAGACGCGGACGACAACGAATGAGGTCGAGGTGACACAGGTAAAGTTCGGGAGTTGCACACGACAGTGGATGAGGTTTGGATAGTGCGGGCGCGTCGGGAACGACGACGAGGTCGGGAAGCGGTAGGGGTGGCGGGGTGACGGGGGACGGAGCAATGTTTCTCCCGTAGCAACGCACGGGCAAAATTGCTAGTTTGAACTAAAATATACAAAAAGATGGTAAGAAATTTACCTCTGGTACTATAATACTCTGCAAAGGTTTGAGTTGCCAATTTATGGAATTCACGTCTGCAAGTGTGGTGATGTGCCCTGATGCCAATGAAGCCATGCAAAATGACAGAAGTATTAGTGTTTTGACATAAGTCAAACTGTCAAAGATGCATGGTTGAAAAAGAAAACAGAAACATACCGAGAGCATTGACATACGCGAAAATGGTTACAATACGTCACCAGGATATTAATTGGCGGCCCGTAGTGTTCATGTCCACAAGCTTCAAAATATGCCCTGTGCCATGGAAGCCACACAAAGTGAGCTAAGCAGTTAGTGTCAGTCAGTGTTTTGACCAATACACAACAAGTAGTGCGATGAGCATGTTAAACACAGAAACCAACACAAGCATACCGATAGCACTGGCCGATGCTAATGTGCTTGCATTGATGAACACGATAGCGCAAGCATTTGATCTGTTTGCCTCCAATGGAGCTTTCACAAAAAATAGATGTGCCCTTGGCGGGAGCTTTCTGCAGACGCAAGTATTAAAACCTTAATTGTGACACTACGAATGATGAAAGTATTTCCATAAGGTTGATATTTCATACATTAGTAATCGAGGTAGTAATGACACCCTGCAGCCTTCTGCTCAGTGTCCTTTGTAGACCCAAGCTTGTTAATCCGAGGCCTGTAAGTTGTTGGATCTGTCCTAAAAGTGATATCTAGATGCTGCAGTATGGAGGGAGATGAAAGGGTCAAAAACATTCCATTAAAATTCAATTGAAACAAACTTGTTTAGTATATATCACTTTCATCCTGCATACCACAAATTACCAGTCTAACTATTACCAGGCTATTCAAATGTCGAATAATCTTTTGGATATGTCATCAGTAAATGCTTACAAGAAAGTTGAAGTAGTCCTCTATTTTCTGTTGAGGTAATGGTGATAGGGTAGGGGAAAGAAATTCTGAACTTAACTGATAGAAAGCGGTTCATCCCAGATGCCAGGGGTTCAGGCACATTTGCACTACAGTCAACAGAAGGTTTTCCCTCAAAAACGATAACCTTGTTAGCAAGATATGTCGCCATGATAAAATCATGCTCTACAACAAAAGCTGTTTTCTTTTCATGAAGAATAAACCTTTTTATGACCTTTGCTGCAAGAAGACGCTTCTCTGAATCAAGATGGGCACTTGGTTCATCTATAAGGTAAATATCAGCAGGCTGCACATAGAAATTAAACAAAGCGAGATGCTTAATATGGCATGTTATTTCTTATGGAATATTAAGAGCATTGAAGTTAGCAAAACAATGATGTGCTAATATGACATATTGCACATAAGCATCTTTCACATATTTTAACTTTCAAGGCATTATCCTAAAGTTTCCAGGTGGTAAACTTTTGTACCGACAAATCTGAGGTAAAGAACGTAGGGAGTAATCTATGTACTCTTACCTTTCCGAGACAAAGACAAAGAGCAACCCTTTGTAGCTCCCCGCCAGAAAGATTTGCAAATTGCCTGTCCATGAGTTCTTCAATTCTCAGTGGTTTCATGACATCAGATCTGAACTGTGAATTACTGCAAGATCCTGGTATTTTCTTGTGTAGAACCTCTCTCACGGTAGAGCTAATTTTGGGTGTCAGTTCCTGAGGTTTGTATGAGACTGTGTATGCAGGCATATCAACTTCTTTATCACCTACTTTATCTGGCTTCACTCGTCCTTCCTGATAGTCAATTTAAATTATTGATGATTCCAAAATATATTTTTGATCACTGCCAAAACATATTTGAAGAACAAGGAGACGTACCAGCATATGGATAAATGTTGTCTTCCCAGTACCATTTTCACCAAGCAGTACAATTATTTGGGAACCATTAAAGCTTCCCTTCATGACTGAAAGCTTGAATCCAGGTCTTGTTTTCACCATGGTAGGATATTTGTAGCTTTGGTAAGTCTCACCCTCTGTTATCTCCTCAGCAGACTCGGTAACTTGATAAGCAAAAATGCATGGCATCATATTCGGAACATGCAGCAAGTAAATCACCTCTGAGAAATGTTACTCAATTACTTACTCTAAATGTAAGTTTCTCCTCACGGAAACGCATATTTTCTGATGGGATGAAACCATTAAGAAAAATATTGATTCCTTCTCTGACTGAAGAGGGCGAAGTGACAACACCATATGCTCCAGGAGTCCCATAAAGACAGCATATGTAGTCTGATAGGTAGTCAAGAATGCTAAGGTCATGCTCCACAACAATCACATAGCTGAAAAAAATGTAGGAAAATGGTTTATTATCTGCAGAGTGAATAACCTTTAACTAAATTATGGTTCTTCAATGTACTTTTCGTTACTTTTTCGGTTGCAGTAATGAACGAATAACTTGTGCAGCTTTCAGCCTTTGTTTCACATCCAGATAGCAGGATGGCTCATCGAACATATAAACATCTGCATTTTCCATAGCTCGGGCAGCTATTGCAAATCTCTGGAGCTCACCACCAGATAGATCTGAGACATTACGGTTCATTACATGTTTCAGCTCAAGAATATCACACAACTTATCTTTGACTTGTCTGTTGTCAATCTTGTCAAGAAGGTCACCAACTGTCCCTTGAACAGATTTTGGAATATTTTCAAGGTACTGAAGTTTAATAATGGCCTGTCATTAAACACATTAGAAAGAACACAGAAAGAACACATATAACTACTACTTATTACTATGTGCAGCCACAGGTTAAAAAAACTACCATGACAACAAGTGTACAACAGCTACGGATTGTACTATGTAGGGGAGTAAGAATGAATTATGGACAGCAGAACAATAGACTTGAAGGATGCATTGACTAAGAAAGATAGAATGACTAGAATACAAAATAAAAAACCATTAAAATTATCTGTTACATTAGTATCTTTCAAATTTCCTTCAAAAGCATGTATTCAATGGTAAAATGGAATAGGACCAGAAATGACTACTTAAACAAAGCCTTGATGTTAGGAAGATGCCCTTAATGTAAAACTTGGAGATGAAAAACAAAATGTCACGCCAGTCAACAAAACCACACAATAATTAGCATTTTGTATGTCACAATTTATGAGTAAATAAAAGTAGCACTGTAGAAGTACCTTCATTTTATCTTCCAAAAGGCACGTAAAGTATTTCTGAAGTTCAGATCCACGAAAGTGTCTAAGAATGTCATCCCAATTTGGAGGATCCTGAAAAATTGGAGGATGGTTTCATAACCTAAAACGACTTTTACAGCAAGGGACAACAAAAAGGTACTGATGTTTATTTACCGCGAATTTACCCAAATTGGGTTTCAATTTTCCAGCAAGAATTTGAAGTGCAGTTGATTTCCCAATACCATTTGTCCCTACCAAGCCGAGAACTTGCCCAGGTCTTGGAACAGGTAGCCTGCAGAAGATTATGAAGGTTAGAAAAGATGGTTAGTTTCATCTGAAGGCATAGTGGAATTAAGTATCCTACCGATTCAGGGATAAACATCATTTAGAGATATTATAATGGGAAAAAAAAAGGAAAGTCTTATATCACTTAGAAAAAACGAGCTTGCAGAGAGGGCACAAAATGGTGTTTTTACCTGTGAAGTTTGAAGGAATTTGGTCCGTAGCGATGTGTCGTCTCCTTGTCGAGTTCCCTTGGCAAGTTTATAATTTGAATAGCATTAAATGGACATACCTGCAAGGATAATAACACAAGGCAGTTATATTACAAACTAGCTTGGAACAATATTCCTAAGATTATCCGAAATTGAGAGAGTTAACCTTCACACAAATACCACATCCAATGCACATATCCTCAGAAATTAAGGAGACTGTTGACGATGGTGTAACTTGTATGCACTGACGCCCTATCAATTTGGATAACGAATCTCAAATAAGGTCATAAAAAAGTAAAGGCAATATGAAGTTCCTAATGACTTAGAGCTGCAAGTTTAGCTAAACTGTGCGTACTAAAAAGATTCATGGAGCCAAAATTTAAACTATATTGAAACCCATGATAGGATTACATACTTAGATCAGATGTCATGATAGGATTCTATTATCCTCGAAGTGTTTCCGTTTATCTTAGAGTAGATAACATATTCTAACTTCTAACAGAATCTTATTATGCTGGCATGCCTGTAATACCAAGGTTATGTGCCTACATAATTTACTTTGCAACCATACCAATTTGGATAATTCTTGCTGGAAATAAATTGGTGATCGTTAACCCAATACACAGCTAATTTATTGGCGAAGGTCCTGTTGAGCTACATATCCTGTATATGGACTATGGAATCATGTCGGTCATAGGTTTAATCCGCTTAAAATAATCTGTATAAAATCTTTGAGATACTAATTTGGCCTCTTTAGACTCGGGAATGGTTGTTTCACATAAGCAATTTTTTATCATTTTGCATTTGGAATACAACAATTTAACAATTAATGAACTACCATATTATTTTGAAAGAATACCATCCAAATTTTCATACAGCATTCATAAGCTACACCTCTGGTTCATTAGAGGGTTCATGAAACTTTGTTTTTTTAAAAAACATTTAAATGAGCTGGTAGACTGAAAGTCAGCTGAGATATTCAAATATATATCTAGCAAAATATAAATCCATCCAAACGAAAATTAAAATTACCGATCATATATTTACTGGGGGATGATGACCAACAATCAAAATTCACTGGTTTTCAACATTTTTTGGTTGAAATTCTTAACACTAGTTCAGTAAGCACTATTTAGCAGTCTAGCTCATATCATAGGGCCACAAGAATTTCACTTTCTTATCAATGCCTAAGTGATGATAATTCCATTCTCACGTGCAGTAGACTGCTATAATATTGCTTAACAATGGGTGAACAAGATCATTTATTGTAACATCAGCGAACAAGATTTAATTTCTGACTTAACGATTTGTGCATAGCTAGGTTGGCATGCTGTGAATTAAGTCCAACTTATATTTCAAATATGAAACTGGTGATGCTAAATTGTATTTCAAAGTATAAAAATCTTAGAATTAGTATTGGTCAAAGATTATGAAGTTTAAAAGTAACACAGGGACTACCATTTATTTCCTGTAGAAGTATAAACAATTGATGTGATCTGCAGTCACATAAACTTGTATAATAAAAGTAACACAGAGACTACCGGATGATCGAAATCACTAGATTTTCTTTTCCTTCCCTTTAATAAAATGCAAGGCAGATCACCACCAATATATAACAACATTTCTAAACCAAATTAAACTTGGTACAACATTCCGAACTTGTCTGTGATATGCGCAATCGAACCTAACTAAATGGTAATCCCAGCGCAGAAGCGGCAACGGAATCAAAAAAATTAAATTGGATCCCACCACCGTCACACTGACCGTACCGGTTGCGTTGACGGGGCAGCGCCTGCGACACTCCTCGCCGCACTTGTTTGGCCTGCACCGGTCCTCCACCACCACCGCGATCCGGCTCGACCGCCCCGACATTCTCCTCCTGAGTCCGCGCGCAGCAGCTGGAAGATCAGATGGTGGTGGAGAAGTGGAGAACCCTTCAAGCTTGGGCAATTGAGGAGCGGAAACGGAAACGGTCGCCACGCCGGCGGCGCCGTGGGTTTTTCTAATTGAAAACTTTTCTCACTCAAATCAAACCCGCTTTACCCTTCACGCCGGACCCACCCGTCATATGTTGTTGGAAGTGGATAGGGTGAAAGGACTATGAAATACCAAAAAATCACAATTTGAAAAGCGTTTCTGTCAAAAACGAAATTTTTTTCTCACCCACCCGTGCCTTACCCACCCCCTTTACCCGCGACTATACCCCACCAATCAGTCTTGCCATTCCCTCCCCTCCCTCTGGGTCTCTCCCAAATCCCAGCGACCAGCGCCCCTGTCTTCAACTCTTTTCCAGCAAGTACTGTCGCCGCCTGCCATCCAGAACCGTCTGCCGATGTTGTATCAGGACCGCGCGTGTCAGAGTCCGATCAGATGTTGAGCGCTTGCCGTCCTCCTGTTCCCGTCTCACCGGCAGGCAGTGCAACGTCGGCGACGCTCCCGCGACGATGTCTCTGGGGCGGGGTGTGGGTCGCAGTGGCTCAGGTCTGGGTCCCCAACTGGCTCTTCCTCTGGCGCAGGAGCAGAGGTGGCGTGCCGGCCCGCGGCTGACTCCGGCGGAGGCTAGGCCGCGAAGCACGCAGGATGCCGGTGCGCGCTCACCGCCGTAACCGCAGGTAGCGTCCATCGGCGGTCGTCGCAATACCTGCTCCTCTGCCTCGGCCTTGGTTTCCCGCTTCTCGCTCGCCGCGACAGCCGACCCCGCGACGTGTCAGCGAGACGGACTCGCGTCCCCTCCACCGCAGCAGATGTAGCGGGTGCCTGATCCTCGGCCGCGGGGCCTGCTGACGCAGCGGAGGAGGCCGTGCGTCCCGGCGACCGTCGTGGCCGCGGGAGGCGGCGCACGACGTGAGGCCGTGGCACCACCCGTGCGTCGCGGCCGGGAAACAAGTGGCCGGTGGTGCGGGATCGGCGTAGCCACGGCCGCCTGCGCGTCCGCATCGTTCCAGGGCCAGCGGTGGTGGCCGCAGCACCCACTCCGCTTCCTCGGCTCGGTTCCTGTTGCTCCCCACTTGTCGTGCCCGCGTCAGGCGGCTCCAAATGCAAGTGGCTCCGGCCTCCGGTCGGCGCCCACCACCGTGGTATTTAGTTTGTGGTTTGAAGGAATCGGGCACCGACAGCGCGAGCTACGCAAAATCCAGTTCGAGGCAGAGACACAAAGCTCGACTCTGCTTAGTTCTTGTGTGTGCGCACGTGGGATGAATGAGATTGGCTTGGCTGTTCATTGAATTGATCCAGTGGAGAGGCTTCTGGTGTTGTAGAGAATGAGTGTATAGAAGGAATCGGGCGGCGGAGGAGCTGAGCTCGTGAATCGCTTGGCGGCGGTGGAACTTTGTTTTTTAGGCACAGTCGAGCTCTTTTGGCCGGAGACGCACCACCCATCGAGGGTGGAGAGTTGGGTGGGCTATGATGGAATTCGACTGGCTATAGCTCTCACACGCTGCAATGGACAGAGGAGGAAGATGAACAATAAAAGTTCTAGCGACGAACGCCGCGGAGCCAATAGCTCCTGTATCTTGGCCTTCTTCGCACTCAAATGGAACCGGCGGCTTACATTTGAGGAGCAGCGCAGGGGCTTTTTAGGCCGGGGAGCTATCCTCCACGACGGCTGTTGCGGCCGATCCGCGCGGAACGCGCTCGCCCACGACGCCGAGTCCGTGCGCTTGACCTGGTCATGGTGGCTTCATCTGCGGGATCCTCGCACGCACCCCACTCGCCCAGAACAACCCACGACTCGGTCTCAAGATGCGCATGCGGTGGAGACAAGCCCTCACGCCCGCCGGCCGTGGACCCGACCTCGCCACGGCCAACACGCAGACAGACACACATGCTCTGCTCATGGCCATGGCTCGGCATACACACGTTCACGAGCACACACTCGCGAACCACTACCCTAATCGAGCTAAAACGCACACATGCACGCCCTGAACACATCCATGGCGTGATTATTCCCAACAGGCTCTGCTTCTCAGTCGAGGTAGGGAGAGGGGGCACGCATGGCCGGCCACGGCGTCACGGTGGCAGAAAGGCCGGGACGGGCTGAGCGTGGTCAGGTAATGCGTCACTGGTTAGGTGGAGTGCGTGAGACAAAGGGGTAAAATGGTCATTTCACCAATTTATTTTGACATTGTGAAGCTAAAAATGTGACAGAATGGCGTAAAGGATGAAAATTAAGATGGATGACACAGACGTGAGAACAAAAATTTTTAGTGACCATCTTTGTCCCTCCGTCGCCGCCGCCACGCTTGGCCCCCAGACCGCTCAATCTGCCGGCCACGGCAGCAAGGAAAACGAGGAGGCGACCTCTGCCACGGAGGGTGGCCGACCGCCTTAGGGTGAGGTGCCTTGCGCGCGTTACTCACCAGCGGATGAAGGGGCCATTGTGGCCCAAGCCCCACCCACCCCCGTGACGTCCTCCTCAAGGACCTCACTTCGCCCCTGCTCCTCCGCCTAGATGGAGGGGACGTCGGCGTGCGGAGGAGGAGGAGAAAAACGAAGGAGATCGAGTCGTCGGCGACGTGTGGAGGAGGAGAAGTGGAGGAGAACGGGAGGCAAAGAGAGAGATCAGGGGAGGGAGGGATGCCGCTAGGAGTAAAAAATGGGAGGGGAGGCTGACGCGTGGGCTCCACAGTGGGGTGGTTGGTATAGAGGATAAGATATAAAAGAAGATGGTGTGGGAAAACTAGAGATAGAGGGCAGAATTTCGATGATCAGAACAGATAATTCCTTTAAAGGAAAGATATAGAGTTCGACGAGTGCAGACAATCTAACTTGTTACAGCCTCTTGAGAAGCTTGCCGGCTCAGTATTAGAGGTAGACAGTTCAAAAGTGCATACTACTAAAATTAATAAAAAGCATATTATATTGCAATGCAGAGTGATCAAACACGACAAACAGCCTTGGTCGGCAGTGCTCTGCTCGGCCGATGGGTGGCGCAAGTTGTTACATACACGTGCGTGTCGCACGTACACTTTACTAGTTATGAGAGAGGATCGGACGAGATGGAGTTGGAATTGGCGGCTTGGTCGCTGCCGTTGCCTTGGGGATCAAGTCCTACTCCTACCCGGGCCCGGCAGCTGTGGGAAAACAACACAATATATGTGTGCACATGGACTTTCCTTCTACATTCTACACGGGGCCAGCTCGACGCGTCTTGAGCCCTACTCGTACATATCTCGAGACGGCGCCGCCGACGCCTCTCCATCTTGATAAAACTATGGGTTCATCTAGGAGTGGATCAGTGGGGTAGAACTCTTTCCTTGTTGTGAATCGAGGTGGTCCTTGTGATTAACCGAGAAGGAGAGGGAGAAGGAGAAGAGGGGATAGGGTAGTAGAGGATGAACACTTCGGTGTAGATGAAATTCGGCGAGGCAGTGCAGTGCAAGCGGTGACCGGCGGTGTAGCGATGTGCAGTGAAGACGGCGGTGGCAGTCCAGTGGACATCCCGTCACTGCCGCACTCCGGGATCGGGCCAGTAGCCTCAGGAGGTGAGCGAGTGGGCACGAGAGTACTTCTTGGTGTGCGTGTCCTGGTAGCCCCCACCTCCTATTTATAATGTAGTACGACAGGGGCCCACTGACCAGGAGTCGGTTAGTGTCCCCGATCAGGACATGGTCAAGGGTCCGAGCAGGTCGTTGGGTCTGACTCGGAGGAGATCAACCTAACATTCTCTCCTTTGATCTCATCTTAAACTCTTAACTTTATGCTTTGACGTAACTCTTTTACTTGCTTTGCTTTTGGTCCTCATCTCAGTGCAGATCAGTACGTAGGGCGTGCTTCGTCATAACAGACTATACAACCACAATGTACCTTTCTGTAGTGAAACAAGATCTTAACTTTTACTTGAGCCTTTTGTTATCTAGAAATCATAGACCTCCCGTGAAACTCATGTCGACTTGGGTGGTAGACCTTTGTTAAGCGGACCTGCAAGCATTTGCTTGGTACTTTTGCTCAAAACTATCATGTGATTCTGGATTTTCTCCTTTGCAACATATAACACTTTGTCAATGTGTTTGGCAGCACACTTGACATGTTGTCATAGGAGAGAAAACTTTTAAATGGTATATTACTGCTGATTACCATTATCAATTCCGGGCAAGATTTCTTCAACCATTAAGCTTGTCTTGTAGCCTCATATCATGCTAAACTTTGGGTATACATAACCTATTTTGACACAATTATTTTAACTTTGGAGCTGATAAGGACACGACTACGATGTCCGAGAATTACGGCCCGATCTTTCACGGTACAAACCAACAAATTAATCAATTTGTTTCAAACTGCAGCACTAAGGCAGATGGCTAGTAACCAGAACACTCTCTGCACTCCACGGCAAGGAAGAATAAACAACGTTAAATATATTCTCTCTGGCAAACACGATAGCAGCAAGGTAGATTAATAATTATAGCCTTTTAGAAATCCGATTGATAATTCACCAGTCAAATCCAACAAGAGCGATAGATAAGGGATTGGCTTACAACAGATGCAATCCGAACCCTAGATAAATCTTCCACCCGCAGCGACGACCACGATCAGAAGATGGGGAACTCCAAGGTTCCAAGCGACGCACCCGAATCGTTGCAACTCGATCACGTGCTCAACTCAAATCCACACGAGGATTGACTGGGTAGAGGAGAGAACTCTCATCTCGTTCTTAGGAGAAACCCTAGACGAAAGAGTCTCTCAAAATAAAATCCAATCTGCTGGTACAGGGGCATCTCCCAGACTATAAGGCACGCAGGCCCTTGACTACGACTCCAACTGGACTCACGCACAGGATAGACTCAACACAAAAATACCTGGTCCGACTCAAACACATGGTGGACGCAGGGACCCAAACAAAAAGCTCATGGAACTCCCTAATTGGCTAGCTAATTAAAAGCACGTCTACCCCAAACTGATTATAAACCCCATGAAAATTATATAATAATCCGGCATGAATACAAGTGAATAAAATAAGCTGGCCACATTACCAAATGCTCATCAAATAATTGGATTAAGCCCATAATCACGCCTGCTCCATCAACTTGGTGCCTCCTGCATGATTCCAACTTGCATGTATTTCTTCGCCCCTTTATTCTTGCGCAGATTAATTCCTTTGAAAATTAACATGTGTGGCAGCACACTATTTACGGTAGCTAGAACATCTCGCTTCATATTGTTTTGCTTTAACTCACATAAGAATGAACCAAATTGCATAGTGAAATTATCTGTTACCTTTATACAATTCTCATCAAACCTTTTAGGAATCACTTGATGGTCCATGGGCTCATCATCCTCCCTTTCTCGAATCAAAGCCGTCCTCGGCTTTGGAATATTTTCAAACTTCGTCTGACATGAAACCGGAAGTACCTCACTCATATTAGATTTGATTCTGGTTTCATCCTCGTCCTCAATAATTTCTGACTCCAAAATATTAGATGTAGAACCAATCTGAACATGAAAATTATTTGCGTCCTTGTAGCTAATTTCAGAATCACTAGCTACATGTTTTGGAGAACAGATACTCACATCATTCTCTCCCTCTTGAAACAAAGTCGTTCGCGGCTTTGGGCTAATTTTTAACGCCTGTTTCGTCTTCTTGACAGGAGGAAACACAGCTGCCTTTATAACAGATTCCGGCATTGGTCTGAGCACATGATGAACTCCCTTGTGCACAAACGAATAATTATTGGAGCGGCCACTATGAGTAGCATCAAGATCAAACTGCCATGGCCGACCCAATAATAAATGGCATGCACTCATTGGCGCAACATCACAATCAACAATATCAATATAATTTCCCACAGAAAATTTTACTCTAGCCTTATGAGTGATTTTGAGTGTACCACTTTCATTCATCCACCGCATATAACGTGGTGTTGGCAATCTTCGTGTAGACAAAGATAGAGTGTGCACAACATCTGAACTAATGGCGTTTGTGAAACTACCACCATCAATAATTACTTTGCATACCTTATCTTGAATTGTGCATTCAGACTGAAATATATTAGATCGCTGCCCCTTCGCATCAAGAACAGTGCCATCCCATAGCACTTCACGCGCCAACATTGACAATCCATTTGAGGCATCAGGGATATCACCAACATGTGATTCATTACCAACATCACAAAGAGATCCCACTGCGTTCTTCTCAGGAGAAGAAGAAATATCATCACCTCGATCAGTACTTCTCTGCTTTTGATCATTTGTATCAGCAATTTTAGTACCGGATTGATTACCATAAGAAGCAATAGGATGCAGCACAGATGCCACAGAAAAATCAGCACTCTCATGTATAACGGGCTGGTCAGGCACTTCACTCATTACAAATAACTGAGAATCTTTTTCTGGTATTTCTTTGGAACTATCAACTGGATGGGTTGAGAAAAATTTGTCAAAAATAGCATCAATAGATTCAGACCATGGATCATAAGAACTCCCACTAATTGACAATATATTATTCTCTGACTCGAGAGGAGGAGCAAACCGTCGTCGTAAGACCTCCTTCATCTTATACCAAGAAGTGCAATAGTCATCACCATGTTCCCTCTGCATTCTTCGAAACCATAATGACACAGGAAGAGAGAAACTTTGTTTCGCCAAATTTGCCAGCTGGGTTAATGGCAATTCACCAATTATATAGTAGTTTATTATAGCATCCTCCCACTCATAGTACCCGGATGAAGAAGTTGTTGCATATAGAGTTGGTACAAACTCAAGGTATACGTCAAAATTGTAAGCCATAACCACAAATCACTGGAAAGCACCGTGAGCAACCTAGCAAACTGATACCACCTGATAAGGACACGACTACGATGTCCGAGAATTACGGCCCGATCTTTCACGGTACAAACCAACAAATTAATCAATTTGTTTCAAACTGCAGCACTAAGGCAGATGGCTAGTAACCAGAACACTCTCTGCACTCCACGGCAAGGAAGAATAAACAACGTTAAATATATTCTCTCTGGCAAACACGATAGCAGCAAGGTAGATTAATAATTATAGCCTTTTAGAAATCCGATTGATAATTCACCAGTCAAATCCAACAAGAGCGATAGATAAGGGATTGGCTTACAACAGATGCAATCCGAACCCTAGATAAATCTTCCACCCGCAGCGACGACCACGATCAGAAGATGGGGAACTCCAAGGTTCCAAGCGACGCACCCGAATCGTTGCAACTCGATCACGTGCTCAACTCAAATCCACACGAGGATTGACTGGGTAGAGGAGAGAACTCTCATCTCGTTCTTAGGAGAAACCCTAGACGAAAGAGTCTCTCAAAATAAAATCCAATCTGCTGGTACAGGGGCATCTCCCAGACTATAAGGCACGCAGGCCCTTGACTACGACTCCAACTGGACTCACGCACAGGATAGACTCAACACAAAAATACCTGGTCCGACTCAAACACATGGTGGACGCAGGGACCCAAACAAAAAGCTCATGGAACTCCCTAATTGGCTAGCTAATTAAAAGCACGTCTACCCCAAACTGATTATAAACCCCATGAAAATTATATAATAATCCGGCATGAATACAAGTGAATAAAATAAGCTGGCCACATTACCAAATGCTCATCAAATAATTGGATTAAGCCCATAATCACGCCTGCTCCATCAACTTGGTGCCTCCTGCATGATTCCAACTTGCATGTATTTCTTCGCCCCTTTATTCTTGCGCAGATTAATTCCTTTGAAAATTAACATGTGTGGCAGCACACTATTTACGGTAGCTAGAACATCTCGCTTCATATTGTTTTGCTTTAACTCACATAAGAATGAACCAAATTGCATAGTGAAATTATCTGTTACCTTTATACAATTCTCATCAAACCTTTTAGGAATCACTTGATGGTCCATGGACTCATCATTTGGTATCAGAGCTGGGCCCTTGTTAAGAAGGGGAGAATGATGAGGACATCTTCCTCCACTATTACCCGTTGGCAAAGACGCAACATGGGCCGAAGCCCAGTTGTAGTCGGGCGGCGACCGTGTGAGCCTCATTATCCCACCTTGCTTAGCTTGGGAGGAGGAAGTCACCTTAAAAGGGAGAGCCACCCTTCCCCTATCAGACTAGTCTTTTGGGGCGATTGGACCTTTCCCCGAGAGGTGCGCCGGAGTGCGGTGCTAAGGTTGCAGAGGAGTATGGTGCTAAGGTTGCCGAGGCGCAGCAGGAGGCCCTAGTGGTGCTGTAGCCGGATCGGTGTGTCATGCTTCGGCCGGATCGGTGTGTCGTTATTTCGGCTGCCGGTGCTAAGGTTACGGGGCCCAGATTGTACGTATTTGAAGCTGGAATCTTGGGGGCCAGGTCGTGTCTACCTGAAGCCAGATTTGCGGGGGCCAGATCGTGCATATCTGAAGCTGGACCGGTGTGTCGGGCTTTCCATCCAACCCCACCTGGGCCGGACTCATCAGGAGCTTTTCCACAATAAAACTCCAAGCGTGAGTGTTAGCTACTACTATGGGCTTCACTAACAGCTCTCCAAAACTTGGTTCCTTTACTCACAACATTTTGAGAGTACATGTTCTTTTATTACTTAGCATGAGGCATACAATACTTTGCAAGATTGCAAAACATTCTTTAACTCCATTCCAGTGATCTATTGCTGGACTGGACTCTGCCAAAACATCCCGGATACTTTAGCTATGTCAGGGTAAATTCTTTTGAGCACTGATTCTGCTTCCAACAGCTGAAGCACATGAAACCACTTTTCTTTTTGATCGATCTCATATTGGTTCCTGGAATACTAAAATTCCAAAAACTATTACTCTTGACTGTAACACTGGGATAAGTTTGCTCGCATGCATACTATATCTCATTTAGAATTCTTTTCTAAGTATGCCCTTTGCGATAATCCAAAATAACCCTTTTCTTTTATCTCAATGAATTTCCATTCCTAGCTAAAAGGAATGAATCTTCAATGAGATTATTCTTTTCGAAACTGTAGGTCATAACGGCCATCTTCTTTTCTAAGTAGATTCAATATCACTATCAGCAAGTAGTACATAATCTGCATATAGAGTGTGGGAAAAGTATTTTCCCGTCTTTGAACTTTGCATATACGCAATTTGTCATATTGACCTTTACCCAAAAACTTTTCTTTATTCTCAGTAAACTTTTAGATACCACTATTCCGTGATCCGATTTGATTCATAAATCAGAAGGTACTATTACATCAGGTGGTATCACAATGTTCTTTTCTTTTTGACAACAGAAACCATCTGGTTATGTCATGTATATACTTTCTTGCACGAATCTCTATTAGGAGATTATTGCTTATACATCCATCTGATGTAATTCTATACAGTGGTAGCATACCACCAAGATCATTATGATTCTAAAAGAATCCTTTCATGAGACTGTAGGAATAAATCTCATTTTAATCTGTCCTTTCTTTGCATAAAGCCCTTTGCCACAAGACACGCTTGATTTCTTTTATATTCCCTCTGGAGTCACGTTTAATCTCGTAGACCTATTATAGCCTACTGTCTTGGCTCCTTTAGGAATTTATTCTATGTTCCAAAACAAGTTTGAAACTTCTAGGTATCATGACTTTTTCCATGAAGGATGAATGAACACCTCTCATGGCTTCTCCAAATGAGGTGGAATCACCTTCATTTATGCTTCATTATCTTATGCTTTAACAATAGATGACTAGGTATATTATTTTCTGTCTAGGTTGTTGTAGCTCTTTATGATTTTCCAAAGAAACAATTGTTACCACAAAGTCTTGAGTAGCAAGAATTTCTTTGACTTTATTTTTCTTTTGAAGAGTTAACGACGGGTGTTGAACTACATCCACATCTGTCGTCACCTCAACTTCTGTTGATCATACAACACCAAAATATATGTCGAGACAATTGTTGTGCTTGAATCATTGGAGTGAACATACAGTCCCACTTCTCTTCAAGCCTTAGTTCTCGACATTCTTTACTCCCCCAGATTATCCCATCTATCATTGAGACAAATATCTTTAAACTTTTGATTGGGTTTAGTCTTTACTAGCTTCGTATGATGTTTTAAGCATCATCCTTTTCTTTTAGTTGTTGCGAGGCTCTTCTATCTTTCTTTATATTCGAAGTGAAACAAAACTCGAGGAATTTTGTTTATTTCTATGGTTGGGGTATCAATGTTATGACCATTATACTCCCTTTTCGGTCATACTTTTCTTTAATAGATCATTCCTTTAAATGCATACAATGCATCACTTTTGTCTTGAGGGGAATTGATTTCTAAATTTTAATCTTTCTATCTTTCTCCCCCTCGAAATATAGCGTAAGCTTTGAAGTCATAATTTCGAAGCTATTTTAACACTTGTGAATAAGAAGTTATCTATTCTTTAACTTTATTCACATGATCAAGTCATGCAAAATAATGGGAGTACAATTTCCTTGTTCCTTTTCCAGAGCTTATCAGAGTTCTTCACTGTTATACTTTCAAGAACTCATCAGAGTTCTTCAAATTGCTATACTTTTGCAAGTCATGCTTGCAATCTTGACCTTTGAATCGTATTCAACTTTCATTTTGTCCCTCGATTCTTTTGTACGTCTCTATCCACCATGACACTATAAAGGTGCATGGGTATGGCTGGGATAGCACAAAAGCTCCCCAGACTTTTCTTGTCTTTTATGTGATATTCAAGTCGAACATGACTATCACAAAACTTTGTCCGCCATTCAGAAAATGAATGACACAAGTGCCAAAACATTTCCTGACCTATGACATTAAACTTTGAATGCATTGGTAACAACCAATATATTAATTCCAGAATTAAATATGAAAAACTTTTACCAATACACATGTTTAATTCAACATTGGTCAGATATAGACATGTGTCTGACTATTTCATGCATTACCTTTATTGTTGAAGAACAATAAACTATTTTATAGTGACAAAAATTTTACTTTAGTCACGATGACTAAAACATGCACGTATACTTTATTTTCTGATTAAATCTTCTCGTTGGTTCTAATTTAATCAGAAAATTTGACAAACCATAATGTCACGAAAACTTTAGTGAGAGAAAAAACTGAAACTCTTTTCTCAACACTTGGGACTCTCTTCCAAATCAACCTAAAGGTCAAAATGAAGAAAGCTCTTTTTCTTTCTTAACCTCAACTGTGTAGTTGAGTAAACTCAAAACTTTATCTGTAGTGTTGATTGAAATCAACTCTTATCAATTTCTCTCTACTGGGAATAATCGTATGTCATAATTTAACATTGGTCAAAGTTAAAACATATAACATTTATGCACTTTGAATTCTATATCACCATTGTGCAGAAATAGAACTCGTGACTATTGAAAAAATCATAATATTGACATCATCAAACTTTGATCATAAGATGACAACATCATAATTAACTTTAAAACTTTGCATCTTTGAGCATTATCTTTAGATGTAAGAGCAAACTAATGCTCAACTTTAACACTTCATTTGGCATGAAAATACCAAAAATCAACTTTTTTTTGACATAGTTATTAATGCTCAAACTTTGACACTTCAAATGGCAAAATAATGCCAATAAGCAACTTTTCTTTAACTTAAAACAACGGAAGCTTTTCTGAACTTTAAACTTTATTATAGTTTTTACCCACAGGAAAAAACTCATTTACAACTTTTAAACTATTCTTCTAATTAAATCTTCTCGTTGGTTCCGATTTAATTGATAGATAAACAACAAATAACAGCGGCAAAAACTTTCTTTATTATTCTTTTCAGAAGCAATACTTTTACTAAACAATACTTTGCTTCAAGATCCTTTTCATTCTCTGAAATTCATCACTTTGATATAAAATCAAAGATTTAAACTTTAAACATAAAGCTCATAGGATTATAGTATTGTTATCATCAATGTTGGTCAGAAAAATAACAATACCATAATCAACTTTAAGCAAAATACTTTCTCTTAAAATTATAATATTGTTATCATCAATGTTGGTCAGAAAATAACAATATCATAATAAACTTTAAGCGGAAAACTTTATATTCATCTAAATTGGAGGATTAAACTTTTACTTTGCAGCGGAAAAACATGAATAAAACTCATGAAAACATACTATTCATAAGTATTTCTGTCACTTTTTCTAATCTCTAAACAAATATCTCGTTGGTTCAACTTGAGTAGAGATCAAAATTTAGACAAAATTCATTCAAATTCATTTAATAGAGCTTCTGAAAAACATCAAAATAAATCTCAAGGTATACTGTTCATTCATTGTGTCTTTGGCCCAGATGCAAAAACCGGCCCGCAGCCCTCTTGTGCAAGGCACCTGGGCGCTTGGCCCAGCAGCTGACGGCCAGGCCGCCATTTCGGCCCATCGCCAAAACCTGCCTGGGCCAACAGTCGACCTGCGAGGTGATGGCTGCTCCTGGCCGTTCATCTGGATGGACGGCGGAGCGCCGTTCTTAGAGGGACAAAACCTCCAGGCCGGATGCCACCCGAAACCCTAGCCCTCCATTCTTTCTCCCCCCGACTCAGCTTCACCGCACGATGGCGGCGGAGTGGTGGTTTGGCCGTGCCCGGCTGCTCGCCGGCGACGGTGAGGGGCGTCGCAGCCGGCACGGGACCGTCGGCCGTCTCCCCTCCTCTACTTTCCCTTCCTTCCCATTCTTTCCCCTCCATCTCTCTCAGAGCCCCGCACACGCGAGATCCAGAGAATGACAGCCATGGCGGTCGGTGGAGATTGGGTGGCGGCGCCGCCGGGAGTCCCCTCGCCGACCAGCGCGTTCCCCACGAGGGAGAGCGCGCTGCCGTCGAGCGTTTTCACCACGGCGCCATGAGACCCTTCCCGAGCATCGGCGAAATGACGGCGAGCGGCGGCTCCTGTCTGTGACCCGCACAGCGGCGATCAGTCACGATGGCGACGAGGTGAGGCCCAAAGGTAGGTCCTCCTACCCCGCCCTTCTTTGCATTTCGGGATCTAGGGTTAGGGTTAAGGTTTGCCCTTTTCCCCCTTTCTTCTTCGATTCGATTCGAGATCGACCTTGCTTTCTCCTTTTCCTCTGCTCGGGATCTCGCACCGGTGCGTCAAACGACCGTCGGCACGACGATCCTTACTCCTTTCTCCCCCTCGCCGTGGCGACATGGAGTGTCACTGTTTCGTTCGATTCATCTCCGAATCTCTCTTTCCCCAACTCGATCTACTCGCTAGAGTAGGCATCTGATACCATTGATAGAACTATGGGTTCATCTAGGAGTGGATCAGTGGGGTAGAACTCTTTCCTTGTTGTGAATCGAGGTTGTCCTTGTGATTAACCGAGAGGGAGAGGGAGAAGGAGAAGAGAAGAGATACTGTGGGATAGGGTTAGTAGAGGATGAACACTTCGGTGTAGATGAAGTCCGGCGAGGCAGTGTAGTGGAGGCGGTGACTGTTGATGTAGCGCGATGCAGTGAAGACGACGGCCGCGGTCCAGTGGACATCCCGTCGCTGCTGCACTCCGGGATTGGGCCGGTAGCCTCGGGAGGTGGGCGAGTGGGCACGAGAGTACTTCTTGGTGTGCGTGTCCTGGTAGCCCCCACCCCCTATCTATAGTGCAGTACGACAGGGGCCCACCGACCAGGAGTTGGTTAGTGTCCCCGATCAGGACATGGTCAAGGGTCCAAGCAGGCCGTTAGGTATGACTCGGAGGAGATCAACCTAACACATCTGTCTCTGTCGCTCCCCCTCTCTCTCTCTAGATTCTCTCCTGGCTTTGTGCCTCTGTTCTCCGCAGCATAGGAGTAGTTGATTAGTGACATCGATGCATATGACTACACTCTACCTCCAAATTGATTCTTGTAGCTTATTTCTGTACTCCCTCCGTTCCAGAATATAGGTTCGTTTAGACTTTTTCAAAGTCAAACTTTTTGAACTTTGACCAACAATAACTCTTAAATAATTTATTTCAAATAGAAAAGATTACATATTTTGATAGTTCGTTTCATGATAAATCTACTGATATCATTTTTATGTTATTAACATTTATGATTATTTCGTTATTCATGATCAAAGTTGAAAAAATTTTAACTTAAAAAAAGTCTAAACGAAGTTATATTCTGGGACGGAGGGAGTATTATTTAATTTGTTACTTTAGCTTCATTAGAAATAAGCACTGTGTTGTAAATCCATTCTTTCGTTTCTCTGTTATTTGGTTTGATTGTCATCAAGATTTAGGAACCAGAAACAAGAAGTAATGCATTGTTGCTCCCTCCACGTGCCAAATGAATCTGCGACAAGGAATGAGAATCTATCTTTGTCGATAAATCAGCATCGTACTTACAATGTAGTGAATGTGATGATCAGTGCAAACTCATAACATTGCTAATTATCAGAAGAACCTTTTTTATATAAGAATTATCAGAAGAACATATAGAGTGATTGCCAAGACATTCTAACCAAGTGACATTTGACAAGATCTCGGTTCCTACCTGTCATCTGTTTGCCTTAGTATTGGAAATTTCTAATCGTTAACTCTAATTCCAGTAATTGCCCGATTTTTTTCTCTCCAACGTAGTGACTTCGTTTCACATTGTTTTTCTAAGCATATTGGGGTTCAACCTCTTAACTTTAAATTTAATTTGTCTAAGGAGAAAAAAATGGATGTATTTGGAGCCGGGGAAAATGCTATACAAATTTTGTCCGATCATATTCTGGGGTGCTAGTCCTGTGTCGGATACTAATTAGAAGAGTTAACCATTAGCTAATTATAAAAATAAGTATATAATTGGAGGTTAATTCACGAGATGAATCTATAAAATTTAATTAAGTTATCATTAGAGATATGTACTGTAATTATATTTAATAAATTTGTCTCGCCATTTAGTCCGGAAATATGGAATGACTTTTGCCATAAGTAAAATATTCGAATCCAAACATTCAATATGACGGGATTAAAGTTTAATCCGACACGGGCCTGTTTAGTTCCTCCAATTTTTCGACTCCAACTCACTATTCACCTGTCACATCCTCGTTACATTGTGTCAGATCTTCTCTCACAACACACGCTTCAACACATACTTTTTTCACAACTTTCCACCCTAATGCACTATTCATTCGTGCAAATTTGATGAACTAAACACCACTACGTGTGAAGTGGAGGCAAATAAGGATATTCGCACCAGGCACCGTTGTCCGACTCTGAACCGAAAATAAACTGTTTTGCCTCCCGCACCGCAAGCCACTAGCGCGTAATGCGTCGCTCTGCTGCAATAGTGGATCACCAAAGCTAGAGGCTTCCCCCACGTACACTATCGAGTCCACGTCGGCATGAGGGAGAGCGGGCAGGAGGGAGCCGCAGGCACCAGAGGGAGAAGGAGAAGACCGTCGGGATGCCGCGTCCGCCCACCGGGGAGAGGCTGTCGCCTGATGAATGCATCATCTTCCCAAGTTGCCTCATATTTTGGTAGATTAACCCAATGAATTAGTCACTATGTTACTGGTTTGTTGTTCCTGGGAATCATCCTTCTTTTGGAGGATTGCTTTAGGAGCAACTTTTGATAGTTCATTTGTCATCAATTAATGGAAGTTCAAAGCTTGGTACAGCCTGTGATCCCAGGTGTTCCTTGAGCTGACTTACATGGAAGACATCATGTAACTGATATCCTTTAGGCAAGAGTAGCTTGTAAGCTGATTTGTCAATTCTTGACTTACATGGAAGACATCATGTAATTGACATCCTTGAGGCAAGAGTAGCTTGTAAGCTGATTTGCCAATTCTTTCCAACACTCTGAAGGGGCCGTAATACTTGGAATGTAACTTCAGGAATTTGTGTGCGCTAAGAGAGGTGTGCCTATATGGTTGAAGCTTCAGATAAACCATGTCACACACCTTAAATTCTCTGTCAGTTCTATGCTTGTGAGCTTGCTGTTTGATTCTTGAATGAGCCTTGATGAGATTGTCCTTGATCACTTTGTTGGCTACTTCTCTGTTTCTAATTTGCTCTTGAATAGATAAATTAGGACAGTCAGGGATGACCACTTCAGCTACCATTGGTTGAGGAAACCCATATAGTGCTTGAAATGGAGTCATATTCAATGAAGTATGGTGCAATGAGTACGACCATTCTGCTAAAGACAATGAATGGTACCATCTCTTATGACTGTTGAAGCACATGCATCTGAAGTAATTCTCTAAACATTGGTTAACCCATTCGGTTTGTCCATTACTTTGGGGGTGGTAAGTTGAAGAAAGATGCAGTTCCACCTTAAGATTCTTGAACAATGCCTGCCAAACATCACTTGCAAAAATTGGATCTCTATCAGATACAATCACCTTGGGTAGTCCATGGAGTTTAAATATGTTATCCATGTAAACAGTCACCATGTCTTGAGCTAAATAGGGATGACTCAAACGAATAAAGTGAGCATATTTAGTTAATATGTCCACTACCACCAAGATGACATCTTTTCCATTAGACTTTGGCAAGCCCTCTATGAAATCTATGGATACATGTGTCCAGGACTAATTTGGAATAGGTAATGGTGCCAACAAACCAAGGTATGGTCTATTCTCATATTTGTTCTTTTGGCATATAGGGCAGTGTTTTACATACTCCGTGACTTGTGTCTGCATGCCTGTCCAGTAAAGATTAATTGAATCCTTTTGTAAGTTGATTTTTCACCAGAGTGACCTCCCAAGGCTGATATGTGAAAACTTTGTAGCAGTTGTTGCTTCAAATCACCAGAATTTCCCACCACCAAACTGAGTTTCTCAATGAGTTCTATACATTTGGGGTTTTCTTCATAAGTGTTACTGAGTTGTGCCATCCATGTTGGAACTATACAGGAGATTGTTGTGACTTCTTTGGAGTGCGAAGCCCTAGACAATGCATCAGCTACCCTTTTCTCTCTTCGTTTCTTATATTCAACTTTGTAGTCCAATCATAGCAATTTGATCAGCAATTTATGCTGAATTCTCTCAATTAATCTCTGGTCTTGGATATATTTCAAGCTTTGTTGATCGGTTCTGATGATCACAGAAGTGCTAGCAAAATAATGCTTTCATTTCTTCAAAGCTTCTAGGATGGCTAAAGCTTCCTTTTCATAAACTGAAGTAGCTGCAGCTTTTGGCCCCAATGTCTTGCTGAGAAGAAATGAGATAGATCGACCTTGTTGCATTAGAACTACTCCTATTCCCGAGCCACTTGCATCAGCCTCTAAAACAAATGGTTGACTAAAATTTGGTAATGCTAGGACAGGAGGATGTAACATGATGTTCTTCAGTTGAAGAAATGCTGCTTGTTGTGAATCTGTCCACTGAAAAGCATTCTTCTTCAAGGAATCAAACAATGGTCTACAAATAATACCATAGTCTTTGATAAACCTCATGTAGTATCCTGCTAACCCCAAAAATGCTCTCAAATTAGTTATGCATTTAGGAATTGGCCACCTCTGAATGATACCAATTTTTGAAGGATCAGTAGCAACTCCTTCAACACTGGTAACATGTTCCAGATATTCAATTTCTAGTTGAGCAAATGAGCATTTACTAAGTTTTGCATATAGTTGATTCTATCTGAAGACTTCCAAGATAGATCTGAGGTGAGAAACATGATGAGCCAATGAGTGAGAAACATGATGAGCCAATGATTTGTTGTCTATAAGTATGTCATCAAAGAATACTAAAGAAAACTTCCTCTATAAATAAGATTAAATTGTGTTCATCAATGTTTGAAAGATGGCTGGTGCATTAGTTAAGTCAAATGGCATGACTACATACTCAAAGTGTCCCATATGTCTGGTGAAGGCTATTTTGTGAATATCCTCTTGCTTCATCCCAATTTGATGATACCCAGATCTTAGATCAATTTTGGTGAACACCTTTCCTTCAAACAATTCATCCAACAAATCTTCTATGATTCGAATGGGATGTGTTTTGATCGTATGAGTTTTGAGCTGTCTATAATCGACACATAGTCTCCAAACTGCCATCCTTTTTCTTGACAAGGATTATTGGAGACAAATAATGACTTACACTTGGTTTGGTCATGTTAGCACTGAACAACTGCTTAATTAATTCTTCCATTCCATTTTTCTAGTGATGAGGTAACCTGTAAGCTCTCTGGGTGACATGTTTACTTCCATCTAGCAGTGGAATTGCATGATCTACATACTGATCTTAGACGTGGCAGATTCTTGGGCTCTTGAAAAATATCCGAGAATTCTGACAAGAGTTGATCTACTTCAAGAGGAATTTGGAGATCAGATGGTTGTGAATTTGTACTTGAATTGTCCAAGGTGATAATTGCCCCAATTGCCTTCTTCCTTAGTAGTTGACAAAGCTTCTTTGCTCCTATAGTTATGATGTTATGAATGATAGATTCATCAGCAAAGGTTACCAAGGATTGACCATCTTTCATAATTGAAAATTCTCTTCTCGTTAAATGCAACCCTATTGGACTGTGAGTATAAATCCAATCTACACCCAAGATAATGCCATATCCATGCACTTCCAGCAATCTAAAATCTGAGGAAAATTGGTGGCCTTGGATTGAAGGACAATAATTGACAAAAGTTGTATGGTTGATCATTTCTTTACCATTTGCATCAATTACTTTAACTAGTTCAATAGTGGATAAATGACACTTTTCTTTGACAGAAAATTTGGTGCTGATGAAGGAGGCATCACTTCCACTTTAAGTAAGGCAATTGTTGTTTTGGTGCCCATCTTCAATCGTAGTGTAAATGTACTAGCCTTTGAAGGTGCTCTAGTTAGAGCGTGCATGGATGTCATCAATGTGGGTTTGTCTTGTGTTATTGTGTTGACAATGTCTTTAGTGTTTTCAATAACAGCTACTTCCTCATTACCTTCAGCATTTTCCACCAAAATGACAGAATATAATTGCTTTCCCTTGCAGATTTTGCCATGACCTAGAACTCAAGGTTCCCTACACTTAAAGCATTTGCCAGCAGCTTTGAGATCAGATAGAGAAGGAATTGATGACTCTTTATCCTTGGCTTCAGGTTTATGTGCTTTTTGAGTAGGAATATAAGTATTGAACTTTCCGAAGTTGGGGCTGGCACGTTCCAATCTTTTAGCAAACCAATAAGCTTGAGACAACCCCATTGGTATGTGGCACTATAAATGGTACTGAATTTGGTCTTTTAAGCCAGATATAAAACCGCTTATGAAATAGTTGTTAGATAGTGATGGATTATGCCTTTTGACCATGCTCACCATTTCCTCAAACCTATCCACATAATCTGTAATAGAGCACACTTGCTTCAAATTATGAAATTGACCTACAATCTCATATCCAGATGTGGTGTTGAATGTATCTGAACCATCAGTGGCGGAGCTAGGATTTGAACTTAGGGTATGCCAAGCTAACCGTCTAAAATACAATATGCTACAGTAAGCTTCAAAAAGTATGCTACAGTAAATTAGGTAATACATGCCGCTCTGGACGCGTCTCCTTTCATGCCCTAAAGCGGCGACGACGGCGGCCAGCGCCAAATGGCGACCGACGTAGATCCTGGCCGAGGCTGGCAGCATAGGCTCGGGTGTGGTAGGAGCGGCACTTGGAGGCAGACCTGGGGAGGGGCCCGTCTCCGCCATGAATCCTCTCGTTCTTTTATGAAGAAGCGGACGCGACTCCCGACGGTTGCTCACGTCGGTGACAGTGACACGTCTCCCGGTGACACATGATAGACACGAGAGTGGCACAACTCCTCAACACTGGCTCCTGGCCAGTGGCGTCGCATCCATGACAAATCCTGACCGAGGACCGGGCCGCGGGGGGCGAAGACCGACGTGGCTCTTGGCCGGCACTGTAGAGTTTTACATTTTTATACGAGCTAGTAGGGGTGGGTGCTGTGGTAGGTCGGGCATCGGAGGACTTCACGACATGAGGAAAGGTCCGCTTGACTGTTGACGGGAGGAGAATAGAAGATGGGCGTTGTTTTTTTTCTAACTACTATAATGGGTTGGGCTCGACCATTGGAAGCCATCATGCAGAATCGATGCCATGGTAAAGTGACACCATTGCACCCAATGCCCCTCCACCAATATTCTGCCTTACGAAATATACATGACTACAATTTGGAGTATGTCTTCGTTTGGAACTCGAATTAGCTCAAAGTAGTTTTCAACTTTTCTTATCCAACCTTTAGTGTCTTCACCATTGAACTATGGGAAGTTGAGCTTGGACCCTCTTGCTACTACCTTGTGCTGGAATTGCAACTATCAGTTGAAGTTATGAGTTTGTGGTTGATTTATTGGTTAGTGACGATGGTGTATTGGGTTAGGATGTGGGTGGTGGATGTGTAATGCTGTGTAGTAGTGTGATTTTGGTTATCTCTGAAATTTTGCTATTGCTGGTGGGGTTTGGGAGAGAGTGGTCTGTATGTTTGGGGTTTAAATTGGTGGGTATATTAATTTGAATTGGTAGGAATTTTGGTGTCTGTTGGGAAAAACTCTCTTCAAACGCTTGGAGTTTCCATAGATGTTCTACCCAATACTGATGAGGATCATAGTATTGCACCTCATCATCATCATACTCCCTATTGTGATCCTAGTCAACCCATTAGCCTTCCTGTGACCACTATTGGTATAAATATGGCTCATGAGGAACATAATTGGAGTGATTATGTAGGTGGCCCATATTGCTTGAACTAGCAGCAAAAGATACTTTCTTCTGATATTGTTGCTCTCTACCAAACAACTCAGATCTATGAAGTTGAGGAATTTGATAGTGAGTAAATTGAGGGGTACCAGGTGCATTTTTACCTTTGACATATGATCCCTTTGTCTTCTAAGTGAGGATCTTGAGATCTTGCACTAGAGTCATCAACAAATTTTAGAATTTTCTCCAAGCTGCTCTTGATTGATGTATTTTGTGACTCTTGTGGCTCTTCATGAAATCATCTAATGTACGCATGAGGTAGTGCCATACAATCTCAGGTCTTCTTCTCCTGTGTTCACCATCTTCTCCTCTTGTGAATACGGTTTGAGCAGAGCTCTCTCCTTTTTGATCCACAAGAATGTCTACCGCCACCAGAGACACGGAATCGATCTTGGAATTTTACGCAAGAACACATCTTGCAACCTGAATCGATGGCACCGACCTGATTCATCTAGGCTTACAAAATTTTACACAGAGACAGATGCTCTGCAATCCTCGCCTGCACAAAATCCATCGCAAGTTGGGGGAAAAATGGGTGTTTTCCTTGAATTGGGGTGGGAGGGTGGGATTTTAAGCAGGTGAGCTGCAACCGCCTTTCACAACGCCAATTTTAAGCAGGTGAGCTGCAACTGCCTTTCACAACGCCAATCGGACTCGAATCGAGGAATTGGCTATGGAAATAAGCAGATCTTGCTAAGGATTTCTGGCTCTGCTTACCAATTGTCAGGAACTGACAAGAACAGAAGGGGAAAATTGAACAGAAAAGAACCAAACTAGGTTGGTATTGAGAAAGAAACCGAGCTTTACTGAATTGATGGAAATCCCAATACAAATCGAGGCAGCCGCCACCAGAGAGACGACACTGAAGCTACTGCTACCTACTCTGCACTTCTAGGGTTCAGATGATAATCCTTTTCATAATTATTACAATAGGAAGCTGGGTCGTAAATAACATGGACCAGCTGCTTAACTTAAGCAAACTATTTAAACTAAGCACACTGTTTAGTCTCTGACAAGCACTAATGTTAAGCGATAAAATAGAATAGTTTAACTCCAGCGCCCCATCTCCAGATGGATGGTGATGAACCGGCTTCTCCCTCTCAAACTTACCTGATGAACTGCACTTTTGAATGGCAAAGGCATTGTTGGTGCTGATCATGACTAGCTGTCGTTGCGGGCAAGGAGGAAGGGGCCCGGCGGCACCGGATCCGGCGAGGACGACGAGGACACGGGCGAGGAGGAAGAGGCCCTGGCGGTGGCTTCCCGCGAGGAGGACGACAACAGCCGTGGTGCTCGTGGATTCGGCCGACTGTTGGTGTTTCTTAACGTCACTACTAATGACGCCGAGTTAGCGTGAGCGTCAAGACTTGCCAAAGGTAAATCCAACGATCATGAACAAATCCGCAACCATGCAGATAAACCATTGTAGCATTTCCCTAGGGAAGTGAGTGTTCCAAGGGTATCGTATCCGTGGAAGACAATGGCGGATATCAAGACTTGTGCTTTTGCACTGAATGTAAACCAAGAGATAGATATAGAAGAAAATAACTCAAAGACAGGGGTAAGATAAATGATATGATAGGGGTAGTGTCACACGCAATCTGATCTACCTCTACTCTAGCACACTACGGCTTAGGGGGGACATACGAAGGTAGCTCTAGGTTCTATGGTACTAAGCATACAGAGTTAGATGATACAAGAGATAAACATAAAGCATTGCATGAAAGGTAAGGTTCAGCACCTAGGTACAAACGGGGAGATAGCCCGCGACGACCAGCACTCTGCGAAACTATCCTTTAGACTCCTACAGTAATACCCCAGTGCGGAGGGTTTCAAAGGGTCCAACATGTGTCACCACTGCGGCCTACCTCAATCGTTACGGGGGCAAGCTCATAACTAACGTAGCCACACAACCCAGGCACCATGCCTGCGTTGCTACTAGACTTCACCTGGCCCGGGCTATTGTGACCCAGAGTGAGAGCCACCAGAAGACTGGTCTACTTAGACCGAGTACCGTAGCTTAAACACAAACTTCATGCAACACAAACATGCTATCAAACAAGATCAAACTAGGGCTAGTCATACGAACGGATACGAACTCTCGTATGTCTAGTCAACAAGATCAAAGGGGCGTGTTCGTGAAGAACACGAGCCTCTAACTTATGAACAAACACATAAGGAATGAGTAAATCATCCTTCAACTGGATTGAAAGGTAGTGTTCACGAAGAACACGAGCCTCTAAATGCTGAATAATGGATGAACAATGGATCTACCACAACTTTATATGAAATAGCTGAATAACTGAAGTAAATCAAAGTCATACATAGAAATAAAGATACAAGAGAACTCATACCTAGCCTACCCCCTAGCCTTGGAAACTAAAAGTGAGAGGAGAATGGAGAGAGTGGTGTGTGAGAAATGGAGCCCCTCCCCTTCTATTTATAGGCAAGGATCAGGTTTGCTTCGGGCACCAAATGCCTCCAAAACACCCAGGGATGCAGCAAGTGACCAATAGGGAGCAACCACGTGGAGGACCAGGATCAACCAACCCTAGGTCGGTTCGGTCGATCCTAGGGTCGGCCGGCCCCCTAGGGTCGCCTCCTGGCTTGTGTTTCCTCTGGGTGGTTGACATGTGAGCCCTTTGATCAATCCCTCATGTATGCCAAGTTTCCTGATAAGTTGGAGCTCTGGTGGGCCCATGGATCCTTGTGAAGTCCATGTGTCGCTCTCTGATTCGTCAGTGAGTGCCTCCCTTGGATCAGTGACGTGGATTGCCACATGTTTCCTAGGTGGCAACCATCTCCTCAGCTGAGTTGGCATGGATCATTCCATAGAAGGTGAGTTTTCATCTCTTTTTATGCTTATTTCACCTACATACAAATAATCTCCAAGGACAAGTGGAACTACATTATTCAAACCAAAATGCAAGTAATAAATGCATATGCCTCCATTTATGTGAGAATATTGATGGCTGAAAGTGGTACTTAACAGCCGTCAACAAACTCCCCCAAGCTAACCTCTTGCTTGTCTCGAAGCAAAACATTAAGGACTTAGGTTGGTTGATCAGGAGTTGCTACGATGTTGTATCCTTAACTTATGGCAAACATACAACAAAGTACTCTACCAAGAGTTGAACAAGTTGGCAATGTTCTTACCATTCGCTTGATGACGTGGGGCATGTAGCTTCACCTGCCTTGGGCGGTTGAGAGACATAATGGTTATATAGTAAATGCATAATCACTCATACCTTGATCAACTATTAATCCGGAGGTTTTGCAAATTTTTCAAAAGAAAATCAGAGTTTCTCAAATGATACTCTCAAATCGCTCAAAGTGTATGGTTCCTCACCAAGGCAATAAGTTGCCTTTCTTCACATCCTACTCCTAATAGGCTTATGTGGAGCTGTAGGTAGGGAAGAAATGTGGCATACTTGTCTCTCATATGTTGCTAAGTCAAAAACCGGATCCTTGGAAGAAACAAACATACATCCTGATCAAGATGTGCATATGTGTGTGATGATAATGAGCACGGTAAGGTGTATACTAGGCCCGGAAATGGGTGCTAGATATTACCATACTTTATATGGAAAATGAGGGATTGATGGTAAGGTGGACACTAGCCCCGGAGTAGGTCCTAGTTATTACCATCTATATGGTGGAACTCTTTTTCTTGCACAAATCAATCCCCTTTTCTCCTTTTGGAATTTTTTGAGACTTGGGCTAGCTCTCTTTATTTTATTTTGCCATGCTTTGAGCATGCTTCTTTTTTTTAACTAGCCCTTTGTCTCTTTTGGAGATATTCAAAGAGGGATGAATGATACAAAGATTCATAGAGTTTTATTTGTGGAAGAATGCATAAGCGAATGGAACAAATGATGAATGCTAACTTCTAGTGTAGAAGTTTTAGCATGAACGTGTACGCGATCTTGATCAGGGGAGTATGAGTTCTAACAAGGGTCACAACAATTTGACAAAGCTCAATGAGAGAACAAGCTGCATATGTGGAGGCTAACAAGAGCTAGAATCTACATATGGCCTTGGATGGGAAATGCTCATCATTGAGGAACTCATCATGTTTAAATTTTTTTCAAAAAGGAAAACTTCGGATGTCAAGCATTACTAGGTACAAGATCATAGCACCCTATTATGCCATATCACATCTCACAACAACTTAGGCATGGATCATACTTTTTTCTACCCACAGTTATTAAGCTAAGGTTCGAACATGCAAGCCAACAAACTCAAAACTTAGGTAGGATACAAAGCTATAAGAAAGACATATGAGAAGAATAAACAGAGCAACTATTCATCATTTCAACTATAGAGGCAAAGCATTCTTACTTTGCATATCAAAGCAAACTAAAGCAAACTTGATGATGAAAGCAAATAAATCTTTTTGGTCTTTTTATCTTTGCAGATTTTTATGGGTTTTCATTATAAGACATTCTGAAAACAAAGGAAGATACAAGTTACCTCAGGATGGGGGTCCTCCCCCAAGCTAGCTTCAGGCTCACTGCGGTGGAGGGTAGAAGAAACCCTGACTTGCATAGAAAGCCCTTTGCTCCTCTATCTGTCGCTGCTGCGCCTACTGCATGGCATCGATCCTCTCGCCAGTCTGACGCTGCCACGCTGAGTTAGCCTTAGTGTGTGTGTTTAGCGTCTCCTCCACTCCCGTGACCTGGACGGTGAGCTCTCCTAGCTGCTGCGCGAGCTAAGCCTCTCGTGCAGAGGCCGAAGAGTGCCATCTGAAGGACAAAGATGGAGGTGGACCACCAGAGCTGGAAGTAGTGGGTGTAGCCCACCGGTCTCTGCTCACATCAGCCCAAGGCGTACTACTCGCACCCTGATGGCAGGTGGGCTGGTCCCAACTAGCTAGGTGCATATCCAGGGGTAACCTCGAACACGTACCTCACAGAGGACCCTCCTGCCATAGGTGGCGCAGTAGGCTGTGGTTGTGGTGCTGTGGGAGGTTAGTACAATGGTACAAACTCAAGGAGTGTCCGGGTGGACATCACCCCTGAGCCTGCCCCAGCAAGAATGCAGAAGACGTAGAGCGGAAGTAGCTTGTTTTTCTAAGATCAGAATTTTATTGGAACGGAAACTAAGGATAACTTACCGAATTTACCTGTCGGCACAGGGCTCACTATTTTGAGTCCTTAGAGCTAGACTCTAGTTCCAAATTTCTTACCTTGGCAGTGAGGTAGCCGTCTCTTTTAGAATAGAAGTTGGCTTCCTATTCACCTTCCTCCACACCTTCTGAGTGTCTTGTGGGTTGTGGTGTGTAGGGGGTGATTTCTTGGACTGGGACTGAGATTTCCAATATTGCTTCTGTTCCGCACTCATACGCTGAAGTTCTTCCTTCCAAAAATTCTTCATGAACGTAATGAGGTTGTCCATCTCCTGCCATGGTGTTCCGACCTCTTGGGCTGGATTGTTGGGAGTTGGTGAATCCTTAATCATTGAGCATTGCTCCTTTCTTGGATGGAATTCGAACTTATCCTCCTTGCCATTGATGTAGAGACGGATCAAACCAGCACCCACATGAATTTGTGCATCAGCTGTGCTCAGAAATGGTCGCCCAAGTATGAGCGGCACTTCCTTGGCAATCTCCATATCTAGCACCACAAAGTCATCAGGGATTAATCAATCTCGGACTTTCACTGGAATGTCCTCGGCTATTCCCGCTGGGTATCGGACTGAAGAATCGGCTAGCTGCAGCTGCAAAGTAGTTGGAGACAAATTCATGTAATTGAGTTGATCAAATACTACCTTAGGCATGGCGCTGACGCTGGCCCCTAAGTCACAGAGAGCATGGTCGAACGTTGTGTCCCAATCATATAAGTGATTGTAGGACACCCTGGATCTTCTTCTTCTCAGGAAGGTGGTTAAGTATAGCGGCACTGCACTCCTCAGTGAGCCGTACCACTTCCGTCATAGGAAGGGCTCGCTTCTTGGTTAAGATGTCCTTGAGGTAACGTGCGTATGTAGGTACGCATATTGCCTCGAGTAATGGGACATTGATATAAACCTTCTGAATCATGTCCACGAAGCGATTGAACTATTCATCTACTGTTGCCTTCCTGTTCCTTTGAGGGAACAGTATCACATTAGCTTCTACAAATTCCGAATGTGCCGTCACTCCTTCAGGTGCCTTCTCTTTCGGGGCACCGCCTTACCTGGGGGAGTTCTTCCGAATCGGATGAACCTTCATGAATGTTCTCAACCTATATTGTGTTTTTCTTGTATGTTCCTGCAGGGTTAGGATATGGTGGATCTCGAGTGGACTTACCTCCCCTCGTAGTCACCGTATTTGCATTTTCAACGGGAGGAACAGAGGCAGCTAACTGAGCTAACTGAGTTTCTAACATTTTGTTAAAACTTAGCTGGCTCTTCTGAGCAGAAAAAAAACTTTCAAGCTTAATGTTGAGACTTTCCAAGGATTTATCAAGGGAACCTAACTTATTAACACCTTCATTAATTTTAGCCTGCTCGAAGACAAGATCTCTCAAGGAGGGCTGGTTAGAATTGTAAGTATTACCTTGGTTACCTCCTTGATAATAAGGGCGTTGTTGATTCCACGTTTGGCCTCCTTGTTGTTGGTGACGATAACCATTGTTATTGCCATTCATGTACATCACTTCCTCCTGAGTTTCAGAACAGTAATTTCCTGAATGCCTAGTGTTGCCACAGACTTCACAAGTCATATGAGAGTCTATAGGCAGAGTAGTGGTGGCCATGGCAGCCTTCTCGCTAGTGTAGTCATCCAATCTTTTCATAAGAAGGTCCAGCTTGGTAGTAATCATATCTGCTTCCATGATAGTATGAGTACCCCGCTGGAGTCTTTCATCGCTCCACCCTTGGTTGGATACCATCTTCTCAATAAGTGATTTGGCATTATCAACAGTGAGTGAGAAGAATGCTCCTTGAGCAGCAGCATCAATATGGCCTCGAGCTGTCGGAGTCAGCCCATTATAGAAGCTTTGAAGAATTAGCCAATCCTCCGTCCCATGGTGAAGACAGGCCAGGACGTATTCCTAAAGCCTTTCCCAAGCCTCTGGAATAGATTCACTTGCTGCTTGCTGAAAACTAGAAATTCTTCCACGAAGAGCATTGGTTTTGCCCAATGGAAAAAAGTTCTTGAGGAATGCTTCTGAACACTTGTCCCAAGTATTGATAGCATCACGATTCGCATGGAACCATTGCTTGGCTTTCCCCAGGAGAGAAAAAGGAAACAGTCAAAGATGAACAACGTCCATATTTGCACCCCTGATGATGAAAGTGCCGCATAACTCTAGGAACTGCTGCAGATGGGCATTAGCATCCTCATTTGGCTTGCCACAAAACGGACTAGCTTGTACCATCATGATTAAACCCGTCTTGATCTCAAAATTTTCAGTCCCCATTGCCACCTCAGGGCCTTGCAGTACCTGGTCGGCAGAAGGAGCTGAGTACTCATGAAGCATCTTCTGGGCCATAGCGTTTGACGTGGATGGTACAAAGGAAGCTGGATCGCCTTCCGGATGAGTACGACGAGGTGAGTCGAAATGAATTCGAGCTTTCCTCACTAATGACTCGGGATATTCTGTGAAATTCTCCGGTAAGTCGAAACCAGTCATACACTACCTGTCTTCATCTTCCAAAGATAAAAGAAGACAATCAAGGTTAGCCTGCATTGAGAGTTGCTCTAACCTACTCATGATTTATAAACAGATGCAAAGCATAGTCATGATAATCTTGTGCCTTCCCCGGCAATAGCGCCAGAAATGCTTGTTGGCGTTTCTTAACGTCACTACTAACAACGTCGAGTTAATGTGAGCGTCAAGACTTGCCAAAAGTAAATCTAATGATGATGAACAAATTTGCAAGCGCACAGATAAACCATTATAGCATTTCCCTAGGGAAGTGAGTGTTCCAAGGGTATCGTATCCGTGGAAGGCAATGACGGATATCAAGACTTATGCTTTTGCACTGAATGTAAACCAAGAGATAAATATAGAAGACAACAGCTCAAAGACAGGGGTAAGATAAATGATATGATAGGGGTAGTGTCACACACACTCTGATCTACCTCTACTCTAGCACACTACGGCTTAGGGGGGGCATACGAAGCTAGCTCTAGGTTCTATGGTACTAAACATACAGAGTCAGATGATACAAGAGATAAGCATAAAGCATTGCATGAAATGTAAGGTTCAACACCCAGGTACAAACGGGGAGATAGCCCACGACGACCAGCACTCTGCGAAACTATCATTTAGACTCCTACAGCAATACCCAGCGTAGAGGGTTTCAAAGGGTCCAACAGTTGTTACCATTGCGGCCTACCTCAATCGTTACGGGGGGCAAGCTCATAACTAACGTAGACACACAACCCAAGCACCATGTCTGTGTTGCTGCTAGACTTCACCCAGCCCGGGCTGTTGTGACCCAGGGTGAGAGCCACCAGAAGACTGGTCAACTTAGACCGAGTACCGTAGCTTAAACACAAACTTCATGCAACACAAACATGATATCAAACAAGGTCAAACTAGGGCTAGTCATATGAACGGATACGAACTCTCTAATGTCTAGTCAACAAGATCAAAGGGTCGTGTTCGTGAAGAACACGAGCCTCTAACTTATGAACAAACACATAAGGAATGAGTAAATCATCCTTCAACTGGATCGAAAGGTAGTGTTCACGAAGAACACGAGCCTCTAAATGATGAACAATGGATGAACTCAAGAACATATCAATCATATGATCTACTAAAACTTTATATGAAATAGCTGAATAACTGAAGTAGATCAAAGTCATACATAGAAATAAAGATACAAGAGAACTCATACCTAGACTCCCAAGTAGACTTGGAACCTGAATAAGAGCTACTCTAGCCTACCCCCTAGCCTTGGAAACTAAAAGTGAGAGGAGAACGAAGAGAGTGGTGTGTGAGAAATGGAGCCCCTCCCCTTCTATTTATAGGCAAGGACCAGGCTTGCTTCGGGCACCAAATGCCTCCAAAACACCTGAGGATGCAGCAAGTGACCAATAGGGAGCAACCACATGGTTGGAGGACCAGGATCAACCGACCCTAGGTCGGTTCAGCTGATCCTAGGGTCGGCCGGCCCCCTAGGGTCGCCTCCTAGCTTGTGTTTCCTCTGGGTGGCTGACATGTGGGCCCTTTGATCAATGCCCCATGCATGCCAAGTTTCCTGATAAGTTGGAGCTCTGGTGCGCCCATGGATCCTTGTGAAGTCCATGTGTCGCTCTCTGATTCGTCAGTGAGTGCCTCCCTTGGATTAGTGACGTGGATTGCCACATGTTTCCTAGGTGGCAGCCATCTCCTCAACTGAGTTGGCATGGATCATTCCATAAAAGGTGGGTTTCCATCTCTTTTTATGCTTACTTCACCTACATACAAATAATCTCCAAGGACAAGTGGAACCACATTATTCAAACCAAAATGCAAGTAATAAATGCATATGCCTCCATTTATATGAGAATATTGATGGCTGAAAGTGGTACTTAACAGCCGTCAACACCGACCCCGACGGCAGCAAATCTCGATCTGTACAGTAGGCGCCCTGACGTGTGGGCCATGCTCTTTTGAGGTGTGTTTGGCTGTCACCACCCATGGCCGCCGGCGTCTCGCCGTCGACGTTAGAAGGACTCAAGGCACGAGATCAGAGGACGAGATGAGGAAGGATTCCTCTCTCTAGTTTCTCAATTTTTAAGTAATCATGTTCATAAGTTTCATTACAGCAAGAAGTGGCTTATAAGCCAATACCGGCTGACTACCGGGCCCCACATGTCATACTAAAGAGTAAAGCGTAAATACTTAAACTACTTTCACTGAATGAAAACGTCTTCTTCAATCTACGCCTTCCCTCATGCGGTGTAGTGGTGACATCTCCCCCTGCTGAAGAACTGGCTTGTCCCCAAGCCAAACTTGAAGGAAACCTTGTCTTGATGATGTTGTAGTCCTCCCAAGTCGCTGCAGCTTCCGGCAGATGAGTCCACTTGATCTTCACCTGTGGAATGGCCACATTCCCTTTCTTCACCAAACGCCTGTCCAGGATCAGTTCTGGTTCAGTAGTTGCTGCTGTAAGATCAGTAATTGTAGGCAGCTCATTGTACAATGGTCTGTAATCAGGAGTATATGGTTTTAGCTAGGATATATGGAAAACTAGATGTATGAGGCTATCAGCTGGTAGTTGTAACTTGTATGCAACAGCTCCAATCTTTTGAAGTTTTTCATATGGCCCATAGTATTTGTATGCCAGCTTGGGGTATGGTCTATTTGCCACTGAAGTTTGCACATATGGTTGCAACTTGAGCAATACTGTGTCACAAACTTGAAATTCGAACTTTGTTCTTTTCTTGTCAGCTTTTATTTTCATCTTGTTCTGTGCATCAGCTAGATGTTGCTTCAGAGCTTGCATATGTAACTCCCTATTCTGGATCATTTCAGCCACTATTGGTTGTGTGTCTGAAGCTACTTTTGGTGCTAGTGCTAAATTGGGTTCATAACCATACAGAGCTTTAAAAGGTGAATATCCCATAGAAGTATGATAGGAAGAATTATACCAGTGCTCAGCTAATGGTAACAATTTCCTCCATTGCTTAGGAGTTCCATGAATTGCACACCTGAGGTACATCTCCAAACATTGATTTACCCTTTCGGTTTGCCCATCTGTGTGGGGATGATAGGCAGTACTCATGGTTAACTTGACTTCATACAGCTTAAATAGCTCTTGCCAAAACTTGTTCAAAAATATTGGGTCCTTGTCAGAGACAATAGACTATGGTAAACCATGTAACTTCACCACATTGTCCAGGAAGAGCTGTGCAATCCCTTGAGCATTATAAGGATGCTTGACCGCAAAGAAATGAGCATATTTTGTGAGTTTGTCAACCACCACTGTTGGCGGTCGATTTCCGTCAACCTAGCCATGAGTTTACCTTCAATGTTGGTATTAATTTGATATTCACACTAACGATCCTAACCCCCATTACATGTCAAGTTCGCACTCGTGCATGGTTTTTGGAGTTTATTGTTCACACAGGGATTAAGAGCCTAAATGAGGACTTCCGGGTAAAGTTCATCAAGGGTTTTACAAGAAGATCAAGAAGCCCGGCACAAGCCAAGACACAAGATGAACATGACTCCAAATGAGCCAAGGACTAAAGCGTGAAGCCGAGAAGTATCGAGGACCTAGACGGAAGATGCAGGAGTTCATGCGCCAAGCACCCTTATCTAAACCGCGAGGAAAATGACGTCAAGGACCCACATGCAATTCGGCAAATAATCAAGAAAACACGCGAAGCGTCTGGAAGAAAGCCGGGGTCGAACTGGGCCCAGGCCGGTCAGCCCAGGCCGGCCCAGCCCATTCCGGGCCCGGTTTGGCGCCCCCTTTGACCAAGATGACCCTTGTTGGCGGTCGCTTTCCGTCAACCTAGCCACATGTTTACCTTCTATGTTGGTATTAATTTGATATTCACACTAACGATCCTAACCCTCATTATATGTCAAGTTCGCACTCGTGCATGGTATTTGGAGTTTATTGTTTACACAGGAATCAAGAGCCTAAATGAGGACTTTCGGGTAAAGTTCATCAAGGGTTTTACAAGGTGATCATGGACCCCGGGACAAGTCAAGATACAAGATAAACATGACTCCAAATGAACCAAGGACTAAAGCGTGAAACCGAGAAGTGTCGAGGACATAGACGGAAGATGCGGGAGTTCATACGCAAAGCACCCTTATCTAAACCGTGAGGAAAATGACGTCAAGGACCCACATGCAACTCGGCAAAAGTTCTAGAAGACACGAGAAGCGACAGGAAGGAAGTCGGGGCCGAACTGGGCCGAAATGGGCCTAGGCCGACCGGCCCAGGCCGGCCGGCCCAGCCCATTCCGAGCCCGGCTCGGCACCCCCTTTGACCTAGGTGACCTTCGGGCTATTTATAGTCCCCATGCCTTGAGCCACGCATCAAGCAATTCGTCATCCGTCGCCGAGGAGCAGAGAAGAGAGGGACACCCTTCCAGAGAGGAGAGGGTCGAGATGGTTGACTAGGGTTTCCCTAGCCGACGTGGGAACCTTGCATGGAAGACCACGTCAGAGTTCTAGAAGCTAGGATCAAGATCAAGGTAGGATCCCTATGGTGATCTTGTCCATGTATTATACTTCATGTTGAATTTGCAAGATTGAATCTGATTTCTAGCGATCAAGTGCTTTCACTACGATTTTGTCTTCGCTTGGGTTTTCTTATTCTCCAATCTATTCCGCGGATAGATTGCATAGGATGTTCTTGTAGCCATGGTGGCTAGAGGTGCATACCTGACCTTCCGAGCATTTTCAACACATTCCTCGTGAACGTGCTCTTAGGTTCACCTACACAATAAGCGGGACATCGTGACAGGATGTTGATCACGTGTACGGTAGGTGCCTTTGAGGATTGGAACGGAAGCCACGATTTAAAGAGGCTTTTAATGAGATTCGTTTGCTCTATTCTTCTTGGTTTTGGAACTTCAACAAAGGACCCGATCCAATCTCTAGATTGGTTTTACCTCCCCTCTCTTTCTCTTGCTACCTCCGGTGTTTAGTAGATTAGATGTATTTTCATGGTTCTTCCATAGATTAGATGGAAAAACCCTTGTCAAGATCAAAGTGTTTTCCGCTTATTAGATTGGATCTTGCATTAAACATTGTTCCACGGATTCGATACCTTGGGTTCACCACTCAAGGGAAGAAGGGTCCCTTGACTACGACGGGGGATTTGTCCGCTTGTAAGTCCAAATGAACTTTGATGCAACAATCAACCGTCAACAAGCCCCTTTTTCTGGCGCTGGTACCGGGGAACAAGTAATCAAGATTCAATCTAGTATTACGTTTGTGAATATTTTCAGTTTTTCTCTTGATTTTCTTTTGCATCTCTTAATTTTGATCAACCTCAACAAAAAAATCAATCTAATCTAGGGATTTGCTAAACCCTAGTTTTCTTTTAGTTTTTGTATATATTTGGCTAACCCTAATGGGAGGTGGACGGCTACATCTTCAAAAATATATATATTTTGTGGATGGTCTAGAAAAATTTTGCAGGCAAAGGTGACGTGCAACACGAAGATCTAAAAGCGGAGGCCGGACATCGTCGGAATCTCCAAGAGAAACTCCACCTCCAAGATGAAAAGGAGATCAACCTCATCCGTCACTCATCCTAGGAGATCGTTCCTCAAGACCGTTGGAGCAACAATCGACATTGGCAAGGGGGAGATCAAGTGATGGCGAGAGGAGTGCATTCAAGTTAACCACGATTCGAGGTATGTAACATGGTCAATATAAAATACATTCTACCTCATCGTTGCATCGGAAGGGAGGAGCCAAAGGAGAATGAAGCGAAGAAGACACAAAAGTTGTTGCATCCATCAAGACCAAGAATCAACGCCTGCTTGTGAAGACCAAAAAGATGACTAAGTCGAAGAATAAACCTACACCCAAGCCACAGATGGTGTAGAAGTGGGGTCCCCAAGATTGCAACACCCGCAAAGAGCATTGATCCGAAGTGAAGAAGAGAAGAAGTCTAGCTATAGACTATAAACGAAGCGCTTTGCGGGAGGCAACCCGTTCGTCGAGTCAAGAACAAAGCTACCGGGAGGGCAACCCGGAAGATATCCGAATTTCAAGTAAGTGAGTCTTAGAATTTGCTACGCAAAACATTTTATTAACTCTTAAGTGGTTGAACAAGTTTCGGAGAACCTTTTATTTGCTCAGTCGTTTTATTTGGATTTTTCGATCTTAAACCAATGACATGAGCTATCCCATGATTTATTTGCCTCTTTTCGAGAAACTAGAACCAAAAATTCAGATCCTATCCAAGACTTTCATCCTCTCCATGATGTAAGAGTGGGTAGTTTTACATGATAAGGACACACGAGTAGAGCCTTGCCATGTTCCTTAATGGTTTTTAATCTTTGACGCATGGTCGGACTCGTGTGAACCTAGGAAACTTGATTTTTGGTTTCTTTCAACTTGACATCCAGCAGTTTCTCTAGAATTAGAATTTTTCTAAGCCCATTGAATTTATTTTTAATAAAAATCTATCTCTCATGTTTGGCCAAAATTAGAACCTAAACCTATGCCCCCACGGTCAAGTCGGAGGAGCTTGCTATCAATTAATGAAAGCAATCGATTCCGGTGCAACCAAAATAAATTTTACAATTGTTCTGGATGCCTAAAATCTCCTCTAATGATATATTTCGACTCATCGCTAGCACTGAGTTAATTTTTGAATTTTCAAAATTAGAGGAGTAATTAGCATCTAAACATGATTGAGGGGAGGTCTTTGAGTTTGATTAACATATAGTGCTCCATGATGCATCGCGGGAAGGCCTCCATCATTTGGCATCTTGGGCACATGCAAAGGACAAGCATGGGGGAAGCAAGGGCTTTGTTTTGCAGGAAATTAGTGGAAGCACATGAGGCAAGGGAGCAAAGAAGTGACACAAAGCAAAATAATGGAGGTGGAACCCTAAACCACGCAAGCAAAGGAGTGGTTGTGAACGTTTGGGCGATGGAATCTCATGGGTCATGCGGACACAAGGCAAGAAGGGAGCAAGAGGCATCTCGAAGAAAACTGGAGGCGAAAGGACTAGGAGGCCCCCTAGGCCGATCGGCCTAGGCCGGCTAGCCTAGCCTCCACTTATGGCCCCCGGTGCTCCCCTTCGCCCGGTAAGTATTTTATCCATTTGTTTATTCATGTTCTTGAGTTCATAGCCCATAAGTTCCAGAAACAACCTAGAAATTTTCTGAGTTCCATGGGGTTGTAGAATCTTGTCATGTAATCGCCGATTCTATTGTTTCAATCTTTTGTTCATGTTGATGATGCTTTGAAGATTAAGGTTAGCTACCTTGCTTTCGGGGTTGCTCCCGTAGATCACATCAACATATCATGTCACACCTCAATAGATTGGTTTAGCTTCACCATAATAGGTGGTTGCATGTTCAAGTATTCATAAACCCTTTGGGCAAACATCACTCCTATCTTGTGCACCTCACACTTCACCCTAACAATAATAAACTCCGCCCTCCATATTCTTTCTTTGTGTGTATGTCCACCGGTGAGAAACCCCCCGAGGGAGTTGTTTGTGACTTTGTGCAGAGAGGCCATGAACATCATCCTCAGAAGGAAGACACGTTTATCATCATCGAAGGTCATCATTCATCCACTCCACCACCATACACTCCGAGGCATTCCAATGGATTCATCATGAAGACGGAGGAGGAGAAGGAGAAGCTTGTATGTCTTGAGAGGAGGCTTGTGCCAAATATTGACTTCGATGACGCCCTCCAAGTGTAGGATTCTACTCGGATATCAAATCTTGAGAAACCTTGGATGGGTGCAATTATTTAATAGAGTTGGTGTGACTACTCACAAGGAGCTTGCCTTGGAAATTCTTATACATTGGCATCGGTCATTAATGAAGAGGTGTCATGCCTCTCATTCTGCCTTGAAGATAAAGAGCAATTAGTTCCTTATCGATATATTGGAGAACTACTCGGTTACAAGAAGGAAGCCCTAGAGCAAGTTGATGTCCAAGAAAATATGTTTGAAGGATTTTTGGGGAATGATTTCGGGAGAAGATAACAAGGAACCCAAAATTTCTCCTTGTCGGGATTTCTTTGGGATCGAGTACATGAAGCAAGGAAAATTTATTAGTGGAGATAGGAGGAGAAGGTACAAGTTGACAAAGATTAATGTTCCTCTTCCCAACATGAGGTTGAGATTGAATGAAGACAAAATTGGTTAGAGGAAGGATTTCTTGTACCGGCAAAGAAGATTAAAAAGGAAAATTGTGGGAGGGGGATCATCCTCCACGGCCCAAGACAAAGGAGAGGCTGCACATCAAGATAATGAACAACCACATGGAGGGATTCCGATGCCACCACCATATGGAGGAAGTATGCCAATGCAAGCATGGGGGAGTGGGGCAGCCACGCCACCACATCCTCCACCATACATGGTTCCTAACAAAGTTTTCATGGCACCCCATCCAAACCAATGCAAGTCAAATGGAAGAAGGGACCGCAAACATTGCCTATCAAGTTGGTCGCCTTCACATATCACTGCCGGAATAATTTCGAGGAGGACCGGCGCAACCATGCTACAAGCAAGACCATCAATATCAACCACCGTAAGATGAAGAATGAAGAAGGAGGAAGAAAAAGAAATAATAATGCTTTCAACTTCGGTTCGATTTTCCCTCTTTCCTTTTCTTTATTTTCAGCTTTTATGCAAGTTTATATATGTGTAGCATTTTCTATTTTTATTTATTTTCAGCATGTGTGTTAGTAGTAATGTTTGCTTTAAATCAACATGAATAAAGTTTGCCACCAAGTTTATCACCTTAGTGAAGATAAAAAGTTGATGCCATGTTGATATATGATGAAAGTTGCCGCTTTGCTCATCTTTGTGCTTGTTTTATGCATGTTTAAGCTAGTTCTCTCTTTTAATATGAATCTGAAATTTAATTAAATGCTAGCCTAATCTTGTGTGGAGGTTATGATAACTCAAGTCCCATAGTTCTTTTTCGTTGCTCTCAACTTTGAATGAATCAAAGGACCTTTTTTCTCAAAAAGTTATGCTAACCTTGTCATGAGTACCGCTTGCATTTTGCTCTACCCATCCAAAGCCAAAATTTACTTGAGTGCAAAACACTAGTATATACAAGATTTATTTTTGGGTGCATTAATTCAAGGCCTGATTTCTCTGGCCCGAGACTAAGAAGCTGGTCATTCCATTTTTGTGTATCGTTCTTTATGCTAGCCTCTTCTATCCGTGCATTGTGAGTTTCCACATTGGGAATTTCGCAAACCTCGCCGGATATCCAACCACAAAACCCAAATATATCTTTTTTGTGTTCACCTCCTTGACCACAACCCAATATATGAGTATGGATGAATATTTTGAGGAAGATTACAAGGAAGGTGCTTCAAGTGAGTAAGGGAGATTTCCAAAAGGACCCCTAGAAGATTTTTCGAGTATATCTCTCTAAGAAAATATGAGAGCTTCAATTTCCACCTTGGCATATTTATCACCTCTTTTGCCCGAGGACGAGCAAACGTCTAAGCATGGGGGGTTGCCAAGGAAGTGCTAGTATAGTCTAGAGTTCAAGGGGAGCAAATAAAAAAAAGAAAAGAAAGAAAAAAAGAGAAAAAGTATGATGAAAGAAAAAAATGATGAAAGGGTGATAAAGAAGAAAAAGTATGATGAGAAAAAGAAAGAAAGAAGAAAAAATATAAATAATAAAGCTCCCCGGTTCTCTAGCTATGTTTAGTGTTTTTTGAGTTTTCAAGAGGATTCAAGATCAAGACCCATACTCATCTTTCCAACCATGTGCAATCCGATAATGAGGACTTCGTTTGTGCCTCGGGATCACTCTTTGCCATTTGCACATGTCCACCTATCTAAAAGTGTGTGTTCATCTCTCCCCCCTCCTTGATAACATTATTTTTCCAATGACCTTTTTGATGAGTCTCGGTAAGACCATGAGAAGCTAGTCTTGTTTTGATAATATCTCAACTATAATATCTTGGTAGGACTAAACTTTCCTATAGCTCCATATAAAAGCCTTCCACTTTATACTTTGAGAGAGGAAAGGAGTAGAACAAGTAGGCTTGAGAGACAAGATGAGATGAGAGTACATGAGCAAAGTGCAAGATGGTTATTTTTTATCTTGGTAAAGCAATTTTTCTCTTTATCTCATTCTTTATTTCAAAATTTCTGAGATTTGTTTAAAAGATTGAGAGCTTGATCAAGTACTTGTGGAAAGAGCTTGAATGATATCTACCCTCCATAAAGATAAAAGTTAGTACATTATGGAACTTTAATGAATATAAATTTAGAGAGCATTATGTTTTCTCATGTATGATCAAGTGTAGGGTGTGAACATTGAAAGGCAACACTGATTTGAAGGCTTACTCAAGGACGAGTAAGGTTTAAGCAGGGGGGATGTTGGCGGTCGATTTCCGTCAACCTAGCCACATGTTTACCTTCTATGTTGGTATTAATTTGATATTCACACTAACGATCCTAACCCTCATTATATGTCAAGTTCGCACTCATGCATGGTATTTGGAGTTTATTGTTTACACAGGAATCAAGAGCCTAAATGAGGACTTCCGGGTAAAGTTCATCAAGGGTTTTACAAGGTGATCATGGACCCCGGGACAAGTCAAGATATAAGATGAACATGACTCCAAATGAACCAAGGACTAAAGCGTGAAGCCGAGAAGTGTCGAGGACCTAGGCGGAAGATGCGGGAGTTCATACGCAAAGCACCCTTATCTAAACCGTGAGGAAAATGACGTCAAGGACCTACATGCAACTCGGCAAAAGTTCTAGAAGACACGAGAAGCGACGGGAAGGAAGCCGGGGCCGAACTAGGCCGAAATAGGCCCAGGCCGGCCGACCCAGCCCATTTCGGGCCCGGCTCGGCACCCCCTTTGACCTAGGTGACCTTCGGGCTATTTATAGTCCCCGTGCCTCGAGCCACATATCAAGCAATTCGTCATCCGCCGCCGAGGAGCAGAGAAGAGAGGGACACCCTTCCGGAGAGGAGAGGGTCGAGATGGTTGACTAGGGTTTCCCTAGCCAGCGTGGGAACCTTGCATGGAAGACCACGCCAGAGTTCTAGAAGCTAGGATCAAGATCAAGGTAGGATCCCGGTGGTGACCTTGTCCATGTATTATACTTCATGTTGAATTTTCAAGATTGAATCCGATTTCTAGCGATCAAGTGCTTTCACTACGATTTTTTCTTCGCTTAGGTTTTCTTATTCTCCAATCTATTCCGTGGATAGATTGCATAGGATGTTCTTGTAGCCATGGTGGCTAGAGGTGCATACCTGACCTACCGAGCGTTTCCAACACATTCCTCATGAACGTGCTCTTAGGTTCACCAACACAATAAGCGGGACATTGTGACAGGATGTTGATCACGTGTACGGTAGGTGCCTTGGAGGGTTGGAACGGAAGTCACGATTTAAAGAGGTTATTAATGAGATTCGTTTGCTTTATTCTTCTTGGTTTTGGAACTTCAACAAAAGACCTGATCTAATCTCTAGATTGGTTTTACCTCCCCTCTCTTTCTCTTGCTACCTCCGGTGTTAAGTAGATTAGATGTGTTTTCATGGTTCTTCCATAGATTAGATGCAAAAACCCTTGTCAAGATCAAAGTGTTTTCCGCTTATTAGATTGGATCTTGCGTTACACATTGTTCCACGGATTCGATACCTTGGGTTCACACTCAAGGGAAGAAGGGTCCCTTGACTACGACGGGGGATTTATCCGCTTGCAAGTCCAAACAAACTTTGATACAAGTATTAACCGTCAACAACCACCACAATGACATTACATTTGTCTGAAAGTGGAAGTCGCTCTAAGAAATCCATGGAGACTTGTTTCCAAGCTTCAACTAGTATGGGTAATGGTTGAAGGAGGCCTGCTGGATGTTTCTGACCATGCTTGGCCTGTTGACAGATTAAACATTGTTTTACAAAATTGTCCACGTCTTGTTTCATCCCTTTCCACAAGAACAACTGTTTAAGTCTGCGATATGTGGCTTCCATCCCAGAATGGCCTCCAATGGCACTAGCATGAAATGTACCAACCAGCCTTGTTTGAATAGCCGAATTGCCCCCAGCCAAATTCTCCCCTTACACCTGATGAGCCCTTGATCAAGAGAAAATCCCTCCTCATTAGGACTGAGCACATCTAACTGTGTAAGTAGCTCTTGAACTTTGACATCATTTGTATAGGAATTCAGAACTTCTTGAATCCATAAAGGTTGCACCTCTGGCACTCCTTGGATGGCCATTACACTTGCTATTCTTGATAGTGCATTAGTTGCCACATTATCCTTGCCTTTGTTGCACAGGATTTTAAATTTGAGACCCATCAATCTTGCCATGGCTTTCTTTTGTATGTCAGAGTGAAGGTTCTGCTCACTGAGATAAGAGAGAGACTTGTGGTCTGTTTTGATAACAAACTCTTGATGTTGGATATATTGCCTCCATTTCTCCACTGCCATTAATAGTGCTGGAAACTCCTTGTCATAGATAGACATATGTTTATGTTTCTCTCCAAAATCCTTATTGAGGAAGGCTACAGGTTGGCCTTTTTGCATTAGTACGGCCCCCACTCCCTCTGCACAAGCATTAGTCTCAATGACAAATTGTTATTTGAAATTGGGTAGTGCTAGCACAGGTGCACACACCATTCCTGATTTAAGAGCCACAAATGCTTTTTCTGCTGAATCATTCCACCCAAACCCTTTTTTCTTTAACAGTTGTGTTAGGGGTTTGGCAATGATGCCATAATTTCTCACAAACTTCCTATAATAGCCAGTGAGACCCAAAAAACCCCCTGAGTTCAGTGACATATGTTGGTCTAGGCCATTTGAGCATATCAGCAGTCTTTCAAGGGTCAGTAGCCACTCCATTCACAGATATAATGTGGCCCAAATATTCAAGACTATGCTGAGCAAAAGAGCACTTACTGAGCTTCAAATACAGTTGGTTCTTCTTTAACACCTCAAACACTTGTTGTAGTGCTCTTCATGTTGCTCTAGAGATCGGCTGTATATCAATATATCGTCCAAAAAGACCATTACAAATCTTCTGAGAAAAGGCTGTAATAACTCATTCAGGAGACATTGAAAAGTTGAAGATGCATTAGTCAGACCAAATGGCATGACCTTAAACTGATAGTGACCAGGATGAATCTTAAATGCAGTCTTAAATTCATCTTGCACCTTCATCCTCACTTGGTGATACACTGACCTCATATCTAGTTTAGTGAAATATTTAGCACCTACTAATTCATCCAAAATCTCCTCAATGATTGGCATGGGGAACCTATTCTTAATTGTGATTGAGTTCAGTCGTCTATAGTCCACACAAAATCGCCAAGACCCATCTTTCTTTTGCACAAGCAATAATGGAGAGGCAAAAGGACTAGTGTTGTGTGTGATCAACCCAGCTTGGAGGACTTCTTTGACTTGTCTTTCAATCTCAGACTTGTGGTGGGGAGAATATCTGTAAGGCCTGCTATTCACTGGTACAACATCAGGCTGCAGAGGTATTGCATGATCATACACCATGGAGGGAGGCAAAGTTTTACGCTCTTGGAATATTTCAGGATATTGTTGAATCACTGATTGGATTGATGGTGGAATGTCCTGCTCTTGTGGTGTAGGGATGCATTCTACCACTGCAAAAGCCCATATGTCATTGCTCTTGGCACTTTTCCACAACTGCTCAGCTTCTATTGGTTGTAGTTTCAGTTCCCCAGGTTTAACACCTTGAATTTTAATTTTCCTGCCCAAATCTTGGAACTCAATTGTTCTATTCTCCCAATGGCACTTCATGGGACTATGAGTTTTAACAATCATAACTCAAAATTGCATCATATGCATCCATATCCAATACTCTCATATCTACAGTCAAAGTTTGCCCTTGACACCACCATTCCAGTTGATATACCATTTTGTCAGATATCAGTGTCTGACCATTTGGTAACTTGACTTTTCTTTGTGGAACCGAGGTTGTGGTCAACCCAGCCTTAGTCACAAAACTGGTACTGACAAAAGAGTGTGAACTGCCGCTATCCATGGGATCAACATCACCTTGTTTTTGACCAATGATCTATGCAGTCAGTAGTTTTTGTCCCAGCAATAGCATTCAAAGACAAATGGAACAGCTCCTCAGTTAAAGCATCCTCGCTAACTGATTCAGTACCTCCTCAGTTAGTGTCTGATCCAGATCATTGATTGCTAGAGCATTGACCTGTGGTTTGGCCCTCTTTTGACACACCTCAATGTGGGTTGGATCAAATTTGTCCCCACAATAGTAACACAGCCCATTGGCTTTTCTATAATCTCTGAGTTCCCTTTCCTTCCACAAATTGTTGCTGGCAGATGGCCCTACTTTTGGCTCCTGTTTGTTATAAGGACTCATTTTTTTGAATGTTCCCCCACTTCTCTGCGTTTTTGTTTTGCCTCTTTCCGCAATTTTCTGCTGGATTTTGGCTAATAACACAACTCTATCCACATCTTCAGGCACTTGAGACTGTACCGTGTATATGATTTCTTCTTTTAGGCCATTGACAAACTGAGCAGCAAAGAACAAATCTCCATAGCCATCATTGTGCATACATAACTGGAATTGGAGTTCCTGAAATTCCTTGAAATACTCCTCAACAGAACCTGTCTGCTTCAGATCTAGTAAATCAGTGAGAGCCTTCCTATAATCATCCTTCCCAAATTTTTCTTCTACTGCTGTGACAAATTGCAGCCATGTAGGATTCTTCACTTCCTTCTGTACACCTGAAGCCATTGAGCAGCTAGCCCATCAAAATGTACTTCCGCCATGCAAACCTAATGCTTTGGTTCCAGATCAACCAGCAGAAAATAGTCTACACATTTATCCTTCCATATGGTTGGATTCTCTCCCAAGAATTTAGGACAAAAGACCTTTGGCATCTGGTGTTTGGGCAGATGGTTGTTCTGTGACTGATCTTCTCTTGCTTTGCCCTTCACTTTGTCTTCCTTATGAAAATACTTGAGTACGTCTGATACTTCAGAGTGTGAATCCCCGTCCGATTCAGTATCATCTTCAGCTCTCATCTGATTAAGTGTTAACCGGGCTACTGCCCTCCCAGTCTCAGCAATATGCTTGGCCATAACTTGCTGCTCTGCAGTATGCTGACTCATTGTTTGTGTGTTCTTCTCGATCTGTTTCTTCATGTTTTGCTGTTGAACTCCTACATCTGTGATTCGCTCAAACAACAAATCCAAACTCTATATGATTTGGTCAAGTTTACCAATTTCCTTCTCAGATTCAACTGCCATAGCATCCAACACGAATTTAGTTTGCGCAGACGGCTTAGGAGGAGTCGTGGTTGACTACCCGCAAATCGATCTGAGGTGGGCAGGAATTATAGAGACGATCCTACTGCGATGCGCAAGCAAGATCAAGTACACCCTACCAAACCCGTTTCCCAGATCCAGATCGACGGAATTATGTAGCCAAACCAGCAACTTGTACCTGAAGCTCGACGAAGACGTGGGCTCCGCTACGATGATCTCCGTCTACCACCTCCACATGCCACCAGATTTCACGCTGCGCACGACGGACTCCTAATCTCCTCGTGTTCTGGCGAGACAACTCAGGACCACACCCTCGCCAGTTCGCTCACCGTGAACAATCACCGACGCCTGAGACCAGTGACGACCAAGGAATTTTACACGCAGACAGAGCCGCGCAACCAGTGGCGAAGCCAGCGCCGGAGCTCAGGGGGGCTCCCGCTGCCGTCTTCCTCCTCCAGCCCCCCATCCCCTCTTCTTCTTCCACCTCCGGCCTAGGGGGGCTCAGGGGGGGGCTTCGGGGGGGCGCCGACGGTTGGGGGGCTCCAGCCCCCCCCCCCCCCGCCCCACCGCTGGCTCCGCCGCTGCGCGCAACCCAAGTTGAATTCGCTTAGGATACCGGAATTTTACGCCCAGACTTGCTGGACAACCCTCGCTGCTGCAAATCCAATGCCGATTTGAACAATTTGTTGGATAATTCGTCGCCACCGGGAGTGGAAGCGTGCTGAGGAAGATAACCCGAATCTGATACCAATTGTCACCACCCGTGTCCGTCGGTGTCTCACCGTTGACGTGAGAAGGACTCAAGGCACGAGATCGGAGTATGAGATGAGGAAGGATTCCTCTCTCTAGTTTTGTCAATTTTCAGAGTAATAATGTTAGTAAGTTTCATTACAGCAAGAAGTGGCTTACACCAATACCGGCCGGCTACCGGGCCCACATATCATACTAAAGAGTAAAGCGTAAATACTTAAACTACTTTTGCTGAATGAAAACGTCTTCTTCAATCTACGCCTTCACTCATGCGGTGCAGTGGTGTGGCATTTCCGCGGTGCGGATAGCGCCATCGCCTTGCGTGGCACTGGCACCAGCCCTCTCCAGTGTCCCCCCACTCCACCTCCACATTCCATCCACTACTCCAGTCTCTGATCGCCGGGCGGGCAGCGCCGCCGCAGGATGAGCTTGGCTTCAGCCGTTCCTTCTGCGCGGGCGTCCCTGGCATTGGCGAGGGACACCGCGGGCTCCTGTCGTCGGGCCTGCACGCGCCACCATCCGCCCGGTAGCACGCAGGCGCGCTCAGGGTGCGGATTAGCCTGCCGCTACACGCGTAGCGGCGCACGGCGGCTGCCAATCCCTCTTGCGGCTGGGGGCAGTTCAGGTGAACTTTTCCTGTTTATTGTCTCGTGTTCGCCCCCAATGTTTTCCTTTGCTGCCTGATTTTTCCTGCAAATCTGCAATGTGCAGTCTGAACTATGTTGCGAAATTCGGTTTGGTCTCTTATGTTTCAACATTGCATAAATGTAGTTTCTTTTGTTGGATAACGGAATGTTTGAGAGAGAGCACAGAATACATACTTATGTGTGAGTAGATTGTTGTGGTCTTGTGGAATTTGGAAGGAATTGACTGAATTGCAGCTCTAATTGGTGTGATTTTGTGTTGTACAATGACCCTCCAATAATTGGGGCTCTCTTAGGGGTTATGGGATCGCAAGAGAATATATGAAGTTTTAGGAGGCAATCGGCAAAATGGCATGGCATATGGACTGACAGTTTGCTTAGAAATAAAGGTTTAGTGGGGGTCACAAAACCTGCACTGTTTCCCTAATAATACAGCATTGCCAACATGGATGAAATGGGCATCCAATTAATACAGAAAAAAATAATCAGGAGTTCAGAACATGGTATTTAGCTTATAACGATGATCAACATATCAGGAGACAGGAATTCCATGAAAAAGAATTCTTTTGTATATTCAATGGTCATCATTAATAATTTGCTATTGTGCTATGAGGTTACCATGGTCAGTTATTACAATCATTCGTATGTTTTGCATATACCATGATTGATAGATAACCTAATACAACCAAAGAACAATGTAATTTGAACCGTGTACATCATGTCTAAAATGAGGAATTCCAGGTGTCTTTCTCTCTGTTTAGGCCATCTTGCTTCAATGAGGTGTAGATGATCTAGGCTTCTCTTGGCTCTGTAATTTCTGTTGCATAATTGGAAATGGGAGTTGAGTCTCATCTTGAAAAAGATATCATGTCTAATGTGAAGACATGTGGACCAACTATTCCTCGGTATTTCTATTTGTGTATACTAGCGTGTCACCATACTTATCATGATGATCTGCCTTCATTACCAGAAAGCTCAAGTGCACATGTACCTTTAGATTTAAAGACCTTTTATTTACTTATAAGCACTCAGGGAATCAGGAGTGCCAGCACACCTGACATGTGGCGCTCATTTGTGCCAACCATAGAACTTCTGGTGTGTAACATTTTCTTGTCAGTGTTCCAAACTGGCTTTGAGTAATGTGTTTGTTTTTCTTCCACATTTCAACTCGTCTCTTTGATGAGCCAATGTTGGCATAGTGTGGTGGTAAGGCACCACAGGTGGTAGCCTAAGGTTGTCTCTCTCATGCTAGATAATTAATGGCAGGAACCTGTGTCCTAGGCAATGTATGCAAAAGTCAAAATAATTTTAAGGTGGAGGAGTGTTCAATTTGAGAATCATACCTCGTTACTGTTTCTTTCTTTTGTTTGCATTCACATGTTAGCTAGGTATGCATGTAGTTCATGTAATTTCTGTTGCTCGGCTTCTGGGCTCACACCATTATGTTCTAATCATTGTGGCCACATTCAGATTGCTTGAACACCTGCTTCTCTTGTTCCCCTGATAACACGTAGACCGCTGGACACCTGGACCTGAGCTTAGTGCCATGAAAATTGTTAAGTATACACTTATAGAAATATATCCAAAATAGTTGGCCTATTTGTCTTCACATTAGACATGAATATACACGATTTAGATTGTTAGAGTATAATTGGTAGTTTAGATATTCCTATCTTAGACTGCCATATGTATCCGGGGTGTCTTGCACTCCAAGTCTTGTACTCTCATATATACCGGCTGAGGCCTCAATGCAATACATCCATCCAGTTAAACTAATCCCACCTTTCTACATGGTATCACGAGATTAGGGTTTGAGATCCTAAACCAATCTTCCCGCTGCAGCCGGCCGCGCCCCTGCCTTCTTCGCGCCGCCGGCCGTCCTCCACGGCGTGCCTCGAGTGCGCCCCCTCGACGGCCTCCTAGCGCGCCCCCGGGGAGGTTGCCCATGACCTCCGCCGGGGGCCGCGCCCTCGTCGATCTCCATGGCAGATCGATTTAGTCCGCCGCCTTCAAGGGTCCAGCAGCAGTAGATCGTCACGTACCTCGCCATCCGCCATCACCATGGAAATCGTACACGACGACCTCGACCAGCGCTGCCGTGGTGGCAAAGCAGTCTTCATCCGGTGCCAGCGTTCTCCCTCGCGCTGCCGTGGGGGCAGCAGGGGCTCCCGCGGGCATCTCCACCCCGTCGCTGACGAGATCCGTGGTGGCGCGTTCGCTCCACCCCATCTCCTTCGTCGCCCATCGGGCAGCGGCTCGTCGCTGCCTCCACCGGTGGGCTCCTCCGCCACCGCCGGCTGGGAACCGCGCTGCCGCGGTGGAATCCGTCGTCGCTCCAGGCAGGACGGCACCCTCCCCGGTGTCTGCGCTGGATCTCCCAGCGAGCGCCCGCCCCGTCCGCGGCTGCTCCTGCCGGGGAGCTGCCCGCCCGGTGGAGTCTGCAGCACTCCTGCAGAGATCCGTCCGCCCAGGCGGGGCACCGGCAGGCGGTCGCCTGACCCCATCGCCATCTGCCGGCCGTCTCTCTCCTCCTCTGTTCTCTTTCTCTCACACGGCCGGCAGCAGTTGCTTGTTGACCGTGGGTGGAAAGGAAAGAGATTAGATCAGGATACGTGCATGTGCTAGGCATACCCCTAAGGTCTACACGAGATGCTACTGCTGATTATTTCTTTTGGTAATTTCTCTGATTTTTGCTCGATCACTGATCGAGATTGAGTCGCCCACCGCCCGTCGATCGCGTGCTTCTTCCTCGACATCATCACCGGCTGTTCTTCACCCGTGTCGCCCGGGCTGGCGTGCGGTGCGCGTAAGGGCCCTCTCGCAGCGCCGCCAGGCCCCTCCGCGACACGATCCCCACGCCGACCGTCTCCGACTAGTCCGCCACGACTTCGTCTTGCGCGGCATCGTCGTCCGCTGTCTCGTACGTGCGCCCTCGGTCTGATCAACTGACAGGCGTACGGTCGCGACACACACAGATTTGGGACGAGTGTCTTCAGTACGCGTGCACCTCCACCGACACGAGGGTTGCAGCTACATCGCCTCCTCGGGCAGTAGCGCAGCACTCCCTGGTCCTCCGCCGTTGCATCTTCATCGCCGTCGACTACGTCATTGACTTTGTCTACGACTACGTCAGTGCGCATCTTGCGTGCACGGTCTTCATCAGGCTGTTCGGGTTCTTCGCCGTCTTCTTCGAGCTCCGCCGCCGCGTCATCCGGATCATCAGGCCATGCGCCAGATCGTCCGGGTTCACCTCTTCGCTTCGTCCAGCACCACCTCGTCGCCAGCGTCGCCGTCTTGTTCTACCCCTTCGTCTACTCCAGCAACAGCGGGCTGCATCGGCATCTTCTACTCCACCATTTTGCGCCTGCGACCGTCGTGGAGGCCTTCTCTGCTGGTCCCTCAGACAACGGCACTTGGTGGTGCACCCTCCCTCGCACGTCCGGTATTGGCACCACCGGTGCGTGCCATCGTCCCCGAGGCATTTCCGAGCCTGGCAAACTCGGGAACATCTCGCCTGTCGGCTCCTGACTGCATCGACTTCGGCATCGACCCCCTTTTCGACTGCCTCGACGCGTCGCCGTCTTCGTCCTTGGTGGCTTCCCCTTCGCGCCACCGTCCTCTCGGCGCCTCCTCGAACGCCCGCGGCTTCCTGTGCGGCTCCTTACCCTCGGCAACCTCGACAGCTCCACGTCGACCACGGCTACCCTACGCACGGCATCATCGACCACGGCTATTCACCCTCCAGTTCGGTTGCATCGACATCGGCACAAAGGGCTACCATCCGCATGAGTTACTCACCGGTTTTCTCTCCAGTCGCAGCGTCTGCACCGCACCGACGTTCCAACTGCGGGGGGGTGTTAGTCCGTCGGCTTTTGCTTTCGGCTTCTTCTCCAGTCTCACCGTCTGCGGTGCTCCCGCTGTGACTGCGGGGGGATGTTAGAGTATAATTGGTAGTTTAGATATTCCTATCTTAGACTGCCATATGTATCCGGGGTGTCTTGCACCCCAAGTCTTGTACTCTCATATATACCGGCTGAGGCCTCAATGCAATACATCCATCCAGTTAAACTAATCCCACCTTTCTACATAGATGCCATATTGTTATTGATTAAATGCAGGCCTTGTAATGTCCATTGTTTTATGCACTATAATTTAAGTTTATCTGTAATGATAAGAAATGTTGTTTGATTATTTTCTCTCCAATTATCTTTAGTTTTATAATGGCTCAGTTTCTTTCTCTCTGTAGTTGGTGATGCTTTTGTTACAGAGGGCTCAACAAATGTGAAGTTCCCTCAGGAGTTAATAGTTCCAGGCTACAATGGCTCTTTGGTTATACTTGGCACAGGTACATTTTTCTGCCATATCTCTATGAAACTAAATTTGGTATTGCATCGTCCTCATCCATATCCTTGATAACACAACTACTAAAAAATTGAGACTATATTCTTTGTTTTCTACTCCCTCCATCCATTTTTATAAGGCGCACACACGTATCAAGATTCAAACTTTGCAATCTTTAATTGTCAATTTTATAGTGGTTTTGGGTCAAGCCTTTGGCAAGATAGAGAGAGATTTTCCCAATGTAAAAGTTTGTGTGTGTGTGTGCATGCGGGCATGCACAGGTTTCTAAACCCACTCATTTATTCTTCTTAATATAATGGATACACAGTTCTCCTGCTTGTTCGAGAAAAAACTATTGATTCTTTATTTTTATAATGTAAACTTTATATGGTTGGATTCGTAACCAAATATACTTTTATATGATTATATGTTTATAACCATAAGTAATATAACATAAGATAAATGAATAGTCAAAGTGTTATTTGGAAGACCGTGTCAAGTCATATTATGCCTTCGAAAAATGGATGGCAGTAGTATCTAAGAAATACTATGAACCTTTTTAGCCACATTTGATTGTTAGTTTTCTTATTGGAAAAATTAACAGAAAAAGAAGAATCATTCATAAGTCGTCATCAGTTTTTTTTTTCATTAAAGCTCAATCAATTTTCAGTTTATTGGATGGAGTAAATTCAACAAAAGTTTTCAATTTGCAAAAACATATTATGTTGATAAAAATTGGGTAGTATATGACAACCTAAAGAGTATTCAGAATTGAAACCACAGGTATAAGTTGAATTTTATGCTTCAAACCATTGAATAGTTTTCAGATAACTCCTTATTAACTCTAGTATTCATGGAATTATTGAATCTAATTATAAGGTGGGCTTTATGTTATTACTCAGTTTAAGTGTTGTTTTTGAGATATCATAACCTCAGCATATGAAAACTGTTCTAAAAAAAACTCAACATATCAAAACAGGTTCCAGGATTATGGAATCTTTCAAATATGCTGCATCGGACACACCCTCGGAGTAGGAATTCACAAGTAGCTTTAATTTTTATGAAATATGTCCATTATATCCTTATCCTTATTTTTAAAGAAAAAGTTATTTCACATACTACAATAAAAATTAAGAGTAAAAATTATGTCTTGGAAAATGTAAAAAGTTCTTTTTATTCTGGACCAAAAGCAGTTGGAAACTTGGAATGAACTTTAGAAGAATTGCTAAATAGTTTTTGCCTCGAAAAGAGAGCTGCATATCTTTTTATTATGACGAAGAGGTAAACATGTAGAAACCCTTGACAGACCCCACAAAGCACATGCCAATAGAAGTGTGCAATTGTGCATGTCAAGTTATCCAAATCTTCACACTGTTTCAGAGAGAGAAATGAGGGCTTGCAGTAGTGGGAATTTGTGTTTAATCCCACATGATTAATTTTAGCTGTCAGGGCTAATCCTTTGGAGACAATCCATAGAAATCCAGTTTGCTATTTTAGGTGATGTGAGGGTGAAAGCCGAACAGTTGCTGTGCCATGGAGTCAATGAACTTTTCTAATCTAAACGTAATAAAAAAATCATTTGGAAGAATTTCTAGGAGCTGACCAGGGACACTTGACTAGAGATGGAGCCTTGGCGCCCACTTTTTGCCTTAGATAAAAGCTAGGAGTTGAAACTACGGTACTCTTTATGAAATGATGAAAAATGGAAGTATTCTGGAAAGATTTTTTGTTCATATGTAATGTTATGTGGGCACGGCATTATCAAAGGTATCTACATGCTTGTTTCGATTAGTTCGATTTCTTTTGTAAGATTGCTTACACAGTACAACCTCAGCAAGGCTTCTCTATGCTTGTTTGCTAGGCTAGACTGGATCTTGCTAAAAAGACGCTTAAAAATCTGAATTTTCTTGAGCAACATACAAAGAAGTCAGAAGCCTCTTCATCTCTCATATCCTCTTTGGCCAGCTCACTCATGCTACAGTTTTGGGTGTGTGTGGGTTGGAGGTGGGGACTTTATTAGCAGCTAGTGACAATCAAAATTATTGGTTCTACTCTCAATATCATGGTCACACCATATATCTGTAGAAATATATTTTTAATTTAATGTATGCATGTATTATATTGTTTACAGTTCGCAATTTGATTTTCAGTCACTTCTAGGTTACAGAGATAAGTTCTTTGTCAAAGTATATGCTGCGGCATTCTATGTGGATTATTCACTTGGCATTGACACTGCACAGTGGAAAGAAAAGATTGGTATTGAGAGCTTTGATTCTAACTCTGTTTTTGATTCCATTTTCAAAGGTAAGATACAACTAACAGTGCCAAAATGATTTAAGAAAGCGTATTTTGTGCTAATGTTAGTATTTTATTGTGCAGCACCGGTTGTGAAATCATTGAGTATTATCCTTGTTAGAGATGTTGATGGCAAGACCTTTGTGAATGCTCTGAATGATGTCATTGCTCGCCAAATAAAAAATCCAAATGCTGAGGAAGCATCTTCCCTATCAATGTTCCAGAATACCTTTCTTGGGCGCAACCTCAAACAGGGCACAAGCATATATTTAACTTGGCTTGAACCCTCAAGAATGCTGGTGAGTTACAGTCAATTCCGTGAATCTTATGAATTCTCCATGTCCATGGTGTCAAATTTTTACAAGTCTAATATATAATATTTCATAAACTATTTAGAGGTACAAGGTCAACAGGCAATTATCCCACGATGCCACAGTGAATACACTGTATTCGTACAAGAGTTAGCAATTCTTTTAGGGCTTGATGTCCTTAGGTTAAGCTATGTTGAACTACTGATAATCTGCAAGAACACTATCCAAGGTGCATCGTGGTAATAATGAGGCCAATTTCATCACCTCTGGCAATAGATGGTAGCACTAGCACAATTGGATATGATGAAATGAAAATGACCTACCAAGTTATTTCGGTCAGATGTAAATTTGTTTAGTTCACTACTGGTACAAGAACTGGTAAATTGCATTAATCAAAAATAAATTGCATTAATAAAAAATGGCAGACACAGTGTCACTATGTGCACAATAATCTATATTTCAATCTACCAGGATGTAAATCTTATTGGTTTCACTATATTTTAACCTATCAGGATGTATATCCTACTGGTTTCACTAGAGCCAAACTTTCAAAATGGTAGAGCTCGATGTTTACTTGAGCTTGACGAATAGCTCGAATTTGTTGGTAACAATGGCTGCAGCACTATGCAGCAAACAAGTAGTCGAGTGGGGAGGTAGGAAGCAGAGGAGGATGAAGAATGAAATGGGGCTGCTTAACATTTTAGAGCTGCAGCTGCTCATCTTTATACAGACATGGATGACTTAGCTTCTAAGCTAAGTAAGAGTACAAATCCAAATTTGTTACCACTACTGCCTATGTCTACTGCTGCGAAAAGCAGCTTTCCTACTGCTATTTACAGCTGCCGACTACTGCCTTTTGCTTAACAAGCAAGGCAGGCCTAGCTGCCGACATGCTGCCACAAGCTGGCTAAGCAAATGCCGGTTAATGTATACAAGCATGAGAGGGTAATTAACTAACAATTCTTCCCCTAATTGCACTACTCTTGCTTGATCTCCTCAACTCCAACCTTGATCATCAACTCTTGATGGCGAAGACGACCCAATGGCTTGGTGAGGATGTCCCCGAGTTGTTGAGCTGTCTCAACGTACTCGAGCTTGACCAGCTATTCTTCAACGCAGTCTCGAATGAAGTGATACCTCACATCGATGTGCTTGCTGCGATCATGAAGAACTGGATTCTTCGCTAAGGCAATGTCAGATTTGTTGTCCACCATCAAGGCCGGCGTGTTGAGCTTCTCCCCGGTCAGCTCTTCCACCAGCCACCTCAGCCAGAGTCCCTGACAACACGCAGTCGCCGCCGCAATGTACTCTGCCTCGCAGGTTGAGAGTTAGACAACTCTCTGTTCCTGGGACTGCCATGTGATTAGGCATGAGTTCATCATGAACAGCACCCCTGTTGTGCTCTTTTGCCCGTCCACATCTCCAACTGTGTCGTTGTCGCTGAACCCAGTCAGCTCCACTGCCTCGGGTAGATGATCCCATGATCAATTGTCCCAACCACGTAGCGGAGTAGTCTCTTCACGTCGACAGTGTGATCCTCCTTGGGATCCGCCATGAAAATCGGCTGCGAACTCGATGTCCGGATGTGTATGCGTGAGGTAGCGCAGGCCCACGGTGAGGCTCCGGTACTCGGTCGCGTCCACCTTTGCCGTTGTGCTCTCCTTGGAGAGCTTCAGCTTCTCCACCATGGGCGTCTGACACGGTTGTAGCCGCTCAGACCTCCCCGCTCCACCAGCTTCCGTGCGTAGGAGCTTTGCTTCAAGGTGATGAAGTCCTTGCATTGCTGCACCTCTACGCCCAGGTAGTAGATCACTCATCTTGAACCTCTTCATCATCTTGCTCTTGAACTCCGTCACGTCTTCTTCACTCTCCCCGGTGACGATCAAATCGTCCACGTACACCCCGACGATCAGAAGGCCTTGCCTTGACCGCCGAGTGTACAGAGCATGCTCGGTGTCGCACTTGGAGAAGCCGAGCGAGATCAACGTGAAGTCGAGCTTCACGTTCCACACCCTTGGCGCTTGTCGAAGCTGGTACAACGCCTTGCGGAGGCGAAAGACCTTGTGCTCCTGTCCAGCAACATCGAAGCCTGGCGGCTGCTGCACGAACACCTCCTCCGCCAACTCCCCGTTGAGGAGTTCGGACTTCACATCAAGGTGATGGACGTTCCAGCTTCTAGCCGCTGCCAGCGCGAGTAGTACTCACACTGAATCCATGCATGCGACGGGAGAGAAGACCTCGTCAACGTCGATCCCGTCACGCTGCACATAGCCCTTTGCGACTAGTCGGGCCTTGTACCCCACGACGTTGCCCTTGTCGTCCCTCTTCACCTTGTACACCCACTTCAATCTGATCGGCCTGCAGCCAATCGGGGGATCCACCAGCTCCTAGGTGTTGTCTCCACGATCGCCCCCATCTCCTCCACCATTGTTGCTCTTCAGCAATCTTCCTTCTCCGCCGTCGCGAATGTGCCCAAGTGAAGATCTTGATCGTCGAGTACTCACTCCGCGTGTCCAGGTGGGCTCTCGTCCCCGACGAGATCCCGGATTGCCCGGAACCGGAGTGGCTCGCCGTCATGTGCAACATCGATGGGTGGCGATGGATTTGGTGGAGGCGAGACAAAGCTGATCGTTGAATGAGTACTCGAATTAGTATTCGAAATTGCAGATGCTAGTGTTCCCTGCCCAGCAGGGGATCCTGGTGGTGTTGTCGCCGGCGAAGTCGCTCCTCCTGCTTCCGAAGCAGAGGAGACTTCCCCTGAAGCAAAGGACCCGTCCTCAACTAGTTCTGGAGCGCCATCTTGTGCGACAAAGTACTCAGAGTACTCGACGCTGAATTTGTTGGTCACACGGCCGCCTCCATCTTCCCCGTCGCTGGACTCCTCCCACTTCCATCTCGCCTTCTCGTCGAAGATGACGTCTCTTGAGATCACCACACGCCTGCTTGCGGATCAAAGAGCTGGTACACCTTGCTTTCGGCTTCATATCCCAGGAACACCATGGGCACGCTTCTGTCTTCCAGCTTCAACAAGTTGGGTTTCATCACCTTGACATGCGCAACACAGCCAGACGTCCTCAAGAATACATCTGGCTTCTTCCCGTGCCAAGCTTCATAGGGTGTGATCCCCTTGAGACTTCTAGTGGGCGACCGGTTCAGGATGTAGACGGCCGTCGTGACTGCTTCACTCTAGAACGCCGCTAGCATTCCCTTCGCCTTCAGCATACTTCTGGCCATTCCAACGATGGTCTGATTCCGGCGCTCAACTACGTCGTTCTGTTGTGGCGAGTATGTCGCGGTGAGGTGGCGTCCAACGCCTTCATCCGCGCAGTACTGGGCGAATTCTACCGAAGTGAACTCACCGCCGCGATCCGTCCGCAGCACCTTGAGCTTCTTCCCTGACTCGCCCTTGACACGCGCCTTGAAGCGCTTGATCGCTTCCGCCGCCTCCGCCTTGGCTGACAGTAGTGTCAGCCACATATAGCGACTACTGTCATCCACTAGGAGAAGGAAGAAGCGCCTCCCTTCATGCGTTGCCGGAGTGATCGGTCCGCACAGATCGCCATGTACCAGCTCGAGCAACTCCTCTGCTCGGTAGCTAGCCTTCTTGGGGAACGAGGTGTGCCGTTGTTTGTCGGTGAGGCAGCTGTCACACAGCTCGCCTACCCGTCCAATCAGCGGTAGCCCTCGCACCATGTCGTGGCGCGCCATGCTTGCGAGTGCATCGAAGCTCTGGTGCCGAACCGTTCGTGCCACCTCCACGCCTCATTGTCTTCCCTTGCCGCCTGGCACACCGGCCTAGCGATGCGCGCTCCAAGACATAGAGCCGATTCTTGCTGCGCTCCACCTTGGCGAGCAGCTTCTGCTTGCGGTCGCAGATGCGGAGGATTCCGCTCTTGATCAACCTCACAGCCCCGCTCGTCCAACTGGTCGAGGCTAACGATGTTGCTACGACCCTGGTAGTAGATGTTCGTGAGTGCGCGGTGTTCTTGCCGCGTTCCACCTTGGCGAGCAGCTTCTGCTCGCGGTCGCGGATGCGGAGGATTCCGCTCTTGATCAACACCTCACAGCCCCGCTCGTCCAACTGGCGAGGTAGTAGATGTTTATGAGTGCGCGGTGTTCGCCGGTCTTGCAGGCGAAGAGGATCGTTCCACGACCCTTGATATGTGCGTAGTTGTCGCCGAACATGACGGTGTTGGTGATGCCGGTGTCGAGCTCGGAGAACGCCTCACGATTCCCCGTCATGTGGTTGCTTGCTCCCATGTCGAGGTACCACCGCTCGGCATCCTCATTGTCATCGCTCCAGAGGTTGACGACAGCTCTTGTCTCGTCGAGTACTACTGCAGTACTTGGCGCCTCTTGCACACCTTCACTGAGCGCGCACACCTCCGCCATCACTAGCGCCGACTCGTCGATTTCTTCTTGCTCCAGGTGCGCTCGACCTTGCCGGCGCGGTTCCTTGTAGTTGCGGGCCCAGTGCTCGGCCTTGCCGCAGTTGAGGCAGATGTCCTTCGGGGCCGCCCTGCCGCCCTTTTTCTTGAACTTGCCTTTCTGTTTTCGACCGCCGCCGCCGCCGCCACCTTGTGGTGGAGCAGAGGACCCTGCCCCTGCTGCCATCTTCTTCGAGCGCGCCTCCCACTCTTCCTGAGTAAGAAGCAACTTGGTGCTAGTACCCGTTGAAGTAGTCGTGCGTGCCGCCCTGCTGGCAAAGTGTTCCTCTGCCACCTACAATCACCCGGTGACGTCCTCGATCATGAGCGCCTCCATCTCGAGGCATGTCTCGATCGACATCACCAGTTGATAGAACTTCTCCAACGTTGTGCGTAGGAACTTGTGCACGGCTGCTTCCTCTGAGATGGGCTTGCCCAGCGCGCCCGGTTGGGTGACGATGCCGGTGAGGCGGAGGGCGAAGTCCTCGACGGCCTTGTCGTTGTTGAACTCGAGTGCCTCATGCTCGCGGCACATCTGCTTTGTCGTGTCCTTGGAGCCTAGCGTGATGCGGTACTCCGCCGGAACGGCCTTCAGTATGGCCAACTGATCATCCTCCTCGTCCTCGGTGCCGACGTCCACGGCCTTCCAAAGAGCGGGCCTTCAGCATCACTTTGACGACGACCTCCCATTCGGCATAGTTGCTGCGGGTGAGGACAAGGAACTGGGCGTTCCCAACATCCCGGACGGTCTTCTTCACCACATACGTCGCCCCGCGACGTGGTGAAATCGAACCAGCCCGGCGACCAGTGGATTGGAAACGGCCTCTGTCGCGCCCACGCCCGTCCCTTCCTCTTTGTTGCTCAGCCATCGCTGGCTCACAAGATCACTCAACCGCGGCTCTGATTACCAATTGTTGGTAACAATGGCTGCAGCACTATGCAGCAAACAAGTAGTCGAGTGGGGAGGTAGGAAGCAGAGGAGGATGAAGAATGAAATGGGGCTGCTTAACATTTTAGAGCTGCAGCTGCTCATCTTTATACAGACATGGATGACTTAGCTTCTAAGCTAAGTAAGAGTACAAATCCAAATTTGTTACCACTACTGCCTATGTCTACTGCTGCCAAAAGCAACTTTCCTACTGCTATTTACAGCTAGACATTGATTTAATCATTGCATTCAACAAGACATTGATTTAATCATTGCATTCAACAAGACTTATAAAATTAAATAAATGACCTGTAGAGATTTATGTAACAGAGAAAAGAATTTTGATTTTTTTTCATCAAGAGCCTCGCCCATTACTCGAAAGCAACAAAATTACAAAGTTCTTACAGGGCGCTACGATCATAGAGTTTTCATATCAGAAAAACTACCAAAAGATGCGACAGCACCAGGATAGGCACAGAGGGCCTGCTCTCAGACGATAAAACCTTCCTACAGAACTATGTTACAGAGAAAAGTTTCACAACCTTCACCAATGGTTAAACGTTCTACTGACATTATGACAGCTGAAAATTCCCACGCTGAGGCCTCCAGACTTTTGTTGAAATTAATCTTCAGAACTGACATCATTTCATACAAGTATAAGAGCAGCTTCATGTTTTGAGCAGTATCCTCATCATCCTTCATACATAGGGTTGTGTCATCAGTATACTGAAGTTTGCCACCCAGAACATGATTTTAATACTTTTAAACTTCTGTTGTTGTAGATCTCCATTTCAGAAAATCAAGATCCAAGTCAAGTCGATGCAGAGATAAAATCTGCTACTGTTAATTATGCTCTATACGATGGCTTCTTTGGTAATTCTCCCGTGTCGCCTTCTCTGAGATCATCTACTGCTCAGTTGCTGGAAGCTCTTCTGACGAAGTGACAGTAAAGTCACGGTCTCTGTATGCGTGGTTGATGGGTACAGATAGGGATGCAAGTAGCTGATTAATTACGATGACATGTCAATCTATTCCCTCCGTTCTTAAATATATGACACCGTTGACTTTTTTCTCCAACTTTGACCATCAATATATATTGAACAAATTAGTTAACTAAAGTAAAATGTATATCATTATATCCATTATCCAATGTATTTTAGATTTAACTTGTTGGTTTATTGATTTGCTAAAATATTTGTAGAAAAGACGAATAGTCAAACCGACGAAAAAAGTCAATGGTGTCATATATTTAAGAACGGAGATAGTAGTTTTAAATTCAGTTCTTCGAGGCTTCGATCATGTGCCATTCATGTGCGTGTCTTCTTGGTTAAATTTTTATGATTTATAAGCATAGTTATTTGGACCGGACCGAACCTACTGCTCAACCGGTAAAAGACCCAGCACGAAATCAAACCGCTAAAACAGGAGGAACCGGCTGATTTTGTGCGGAATCAGATAACCAGCCTGTTCCATCCGAACCGGGCTGTTTTACATTATCTACCCAAGGGTACAAGGAAGAACTTTGTACTGGATAGGCTACTGCAGTTCTTGGGAGTTCCTCATTCCCAAGCCATGGATTTTGCGAGTTGCAAACACTGGGCTGCTGGGCGTCCGCGCCGCCGCTGAGCGCCCGTGCCGCCCGCGTTGCTGCTGCGCTGCCGCTGAGCGCCCGTGCCGCCCGTGCTGCTGCTGCGCGCCGCAGATCTGGGGACTCCGACGTCGCTGCGTGGAGCTTCTGGTTCAAATCTGCCCCATGGCGCCGCCTAGGCTGGTGGAGCTTGAGGAGGACGGGCAGCTTGCGGAGCTGGTCAATGATTGGAAGTTTGAGAAAGGTATCAAGTTTCAAGCCAAAGTACTACAAACCACCAACCAATCAGTTCATCATGCTTCTTCCTCCAAGATCGGTTCTTTCGCCCTGCTCGCGGTTTTCAGGAGATATACCTTCAGGCTGACAGAAAAATCAGTTAGTCTTGCTCTCCATGCTTGTTTGGGTGGATCCCCGGCCGGATTTCACGTCTCTTTCATCAGGGACCGCCATTTCAAGTTCGTGGTTTCCTATAAATAAGTGGGATTCATTGTCTGTGAACTTAAGAGAGTGATTACAGAGCATTTTGATGTTTACTTCCATTTATGGAGAGATGGAGGTGCGCATTGGATCAGAGAGGAAAAGCAATGGCTTCAGGAGGAACAGAAAAGTTGGACCGAAGTGTCCTATGCGAAGAAGAAAAAGAAAGCAGGCAGCAACAATGGCCATGTTAAGAAAGTCAAGTTCTGCGATAAAATCATACAAGACTCTCCAATCCGCAAATCGGTGCCTCGAGAAGCTTTTGGCACAATGTCTGAACAATTCATTCAATTTGGAAGAATCATATGCAATTTACAGAAGCCCCGAGCAATTGTCTTTTCTGATCATGCATTTGGAGAAAGCCCAAACCCAAGTTCAAGCTCTCATGGTGAGGCTTCTCAGTTGCCTGACGAGCTGGAGGTGAAAGACGAAATTCAAACTCCTTGCAGCAAAGTCTTTGGAACTCTCAACATTAATACCATGGCTGGCTGTAGAGCCTATTATCACAGAACCACTTTTGACCAAGATACAGACAAGGGCGCATCACTCAACCGTGCACGCATCATTCAATGGGGAGTTTGCTTCAGATGTTTGGGGCAGGGCCACTACGTCAGAGACTGTCAAGGTCAAACTCGTTGCCTTCACTGTTTTAATTATGGTCACAAAGCTAGAAACTGTGTTGGCCTTAAAGCAAAACTTAAATGGGCTCCCAAGCGTCCCAGGCCCGAGACGCACGCCTGTTCCTCTCCTCATAGTGCTCTATACAGTGAGCCTTTGAACACCTGCTCCTTCACCTCACATGCTGCTTCTCCTGCATCCACTTCCTTAAATACTGCCACTCAATGTGGCACGATGCCAATAAATCTGCAAACCAACATTCAGAGAGAAGAAGAAAAAGAGGAAGAAATGGTGGCTTTTGATATTGATCCTGAGCATTTCATTCCTATTGGAAAGGAATTGGAGGAAGGTGGCCCAAACGTTGGTGGAAATGGAAATAATGTAGGTGGATTTGTGGCCAATCCTGCTGACTTACACCAGCAGCAAGGCAATGTTCATATGAACCATCACAACCAAAATGATCAGCTTCCACATGTTGAAAATGAAGGAGAAGAAGCAAATATTAGCTATGTCAACCAAGCCTCTTTGGAACAAGGTTTTTTTGTTCCTAGAGTTATGATTGAAAAGGAATTGGATTTCGTAGATCGATTGGTGAATACTTCTATGCCCTCAGATCCAAAGGATGACGCTGTAATGATTGAACCTGCAACTGAATATGTAGCTGTTCAACTAGAGAATAGGGAGTTGCCACAAGTTGAAAAAAAAGGAGAAGACTCGAACAACAATTTTGCAAATCAAGCTTCCTTGGGGCAAGTTTTTTCTATTACTGGTGAAGGGGTAGAAATGGAGATGGTCCGGGAGACTTTTGCTAACACTGTTGTGGTCTCTAGCATAAAAGCAGTTGAAAACAGTCAGCCAGCTAACAAAGTAATTGTTCAACCCGTTGCTTTCCAACAGTCAGAACAAAATCTGATCCCAAATGTTTCTCCTGCTACTCAGGAAGTAGACGGGAACCTCAACCCTTCAGCCACTTTTCAGGATCAGCCCTATCAGTTCAACAAAGTCAGCACCTCTGTCCAGATCCATGAGGATGTTGAGCCAAATAATAGCTCGGTCAATCAAGCATCTTTGGATCTTGAAAGTTGTTTTCCTGGGGCTGGATTAGGACGAAAACTTCAATTTCAAGAACCACTGGTAAATGCCCCCTTGCCTTATGACAAAAGAGTTGACACTGAAATAACTGTGCCTGGTACTGAATTTCTAGCTAGTCAGTCAGAGAACAGTTTGACTGGAGTACTATCCATTTCTGAAGATGTTTTAGTGATGCAAAATTCTGAAGAAATCAAAACAAAGCAGCTGGAGAAAATAAAAACCAAGCAGTCTGCTGCTATTGAATGGTCATACCCCATCTATGTAAAACATCCTATCAGGCACTTCTATGCCAGAAGGAAAAAGATGAGCTCAGATCAGGAACAAGGCACATCGAAGCCAACTGAGTGTAACACTAGAAAAAATAGTAAAGAAGTGGTTGCCTGCAAGAAGAAGAAAAGAAAGACCATTTTTCCAGCAGGACAGACCTCAGGGCAGTCTCTCAGGCGAAGTACAAGAATCAGCAAGAGAACCAAAGGTTACAAGAACAGAACAATCTTAGAAGGTTCTGACAACGGCAATGCTAAGTCTTCAAAAAAGAGAAAAATTGTCAGTGCTGGAGATTTGATGGACAAGGTCACCTTACCAGCTGTAATGCAAATGGCTGACTTCCCTGGTTTAGCTGACATAGAAGAAACAGAAACATATCCAGAAATAAGTACCTCAGCAATCCAGGAAATTGCAGTCAACAAATGTGGGATTTCTCCTTTGGAGGTCTCCACAAACATCCTCCTTGACTCAGGTGAAGATCAAGCTGCACCAGAAGAAGGTGGGATTGGCAACAAGACCCAAATCCTGATCAATGAATAGTCTCCCTAGGAAAAGCTGGAATGTCCTAAACTGGAACGTTAGGGGCATCAACTCTGAAGATAAATGTAATGCTATCAGATTGAAGTTGGACGAAAGCAATTGTGCCATATATTGTATCCAAGAAACAAAAAGGGTTTCCTTTGATCACTCATTTATTAGAAAGTTTGCTCCAAAGAGATTTGACAAATTTGCGTATTCTCCCTCAAATGGAGCCTCTGGTGGAATCCTTCTAGGCTGGAACAGTGCAATCTTCTCTGGGCAAATCATTCACAACCTCAGTTTTGCAGTCACAGTGAAATTCACTTCAACACACAACAATGATTCATGGACCCTAACTACTGTTTATGGGCCTTGTCAAGGAACTGAAAGAGAAGACTTTGTGAATTGGCTAAATGAACTACAAATTCAGGATGATGAAAATTGGATGATCATAGGGGATTTCAACTTCTATAGGTCTTTAACTGACAGAAACAGACAAGGAGGGAACATTAATGATGTATTTATTTTCAATGCAATTATCAGTAACTTGGGACTGCAAGAAATTCCTCTAAAAGGAAGAAAATATACTTGGAGCAACATGCAAGAAGAGCCACTGTTAGAGCAAATTGATTGGTGCTTCACATCTACAAATTGGATCAGTCAGTACCCCAACACCCTACTATTACCAATGTCAAAACCAACATCAGACCACATCCCTTGCATGGTTCAGATTGACACAATGATACCTAAGGCTGATGTATTCAGATTTGAGAATTTTTGGATTGATCAACCAGATTTTTTGGACCTAGTGCAGTCCACTTGGGATTCAGAAATCAGAGCAACAAATAGTGTAACCAGAGTCACAGCCAAGCTCAAACTACTAAGGAGAGTACTGAAAAAATGGAGTAAAGGGATATCAAAAATAAACAAGTTAATTCAACAATGCAATGAGGTTCTCTCTGTCCTAGACAAATTGGAAGAAAAAAGGACTTTATTCACCCAAGAAAGGAACTTTAGAACTATCCTCAAGAAACACATTCTGACTCTCCTAAAATTCCAGCAGGAATACTGGAGGAAACGTTACACTATTAGATGGACAAAATTTGGAGATGAAAACACTAAATTCTTTCATGCAGCAGCTACAGAGAGGTATAGACAAAACACAATCACAAGCTTAGAAACTCCAGATGGAAGGACTGTTTATGATCACTTTGAAAAGGCTGCTTTGCTCCTAGAGAACTTCAGGACCAGAATGGGGTACTCAACTAATCCACAGATGCAATATAACATGGATGATTTAGTCACTGAACATGAAGGGTTGGATCAGATTGCAACTCCATTTTCCAGAGAAGAAATCGACAGTGTGGTAAAAAATATGCCACTGGACAAAGCACCAGGACCTGATGGATTTAATGGGATGTTTTTCAAGAAATGTTGGCACATCATCAAGGAAGATATCTATCAGATCTGTAATGACTTCTTCTCTGGGACAGTTGACTTGCATGCCATCAATAGTTCTTTCATCACCCTCATACCAAAGAGCAACAATCCTACCTCTCCAAATGATTTCAGGCCAATATCCCTACTAAATTCAATTCTCAAGCTGATCACTAAGCTAATGGCAGATAGATTACAGGCCCTCATCATCCCCCTTATTCACAAGAACCAGTATGGCTTCATAAAAACCAGAACGATCCAGGATTGTTTGGCATGGTCATTTGAATACATCCACCAATGCCAACAATCAAAAAAGGAGCTAGTTGTACTGAAATTGGATTTTGAGAAGGCTTTTGACACTATTGAACATGAGACAATTTTGAAGATGATGGCAAAGCTTGGCTTCAATGATACTTGGATAGGTTGGGTAAAAGGAATTCTAGAAAGTGGGTCCACTTCAGTAATGTTAAATGGAATTCCTGGGAAAAATTTCCAGTGTAGAAGGGGAGTAAGACAAGGAGACCCTCTCTCCCCTTTGCTTTTTGTTCTTGCTGCTGACCTACTACAATGTATTGTCAACAAGGCTCACACTCAAGGCATCTTCACATTACCTATCACTGCTGATCCCAGTAATGATTTTCCAATCATACAATATGCAGATGACACCATTTTGGTAATGAAAGCCTCACAAAGAGAACTCTTCTGTCTAAAAGGTCTGCTTCGATCCTTCTCTGAATCAACTGGACTAAAGGTGAACTATTCTAAATCTCAGATGGTTGCTTTAAATTTGAATCAAGAACACGCTCTAATCCTAGCCCATACCTTTGGTTGTCAACTTGGATCACTGCCATTCACATATCTTGGACTACCACTTGGCACAACCAAACCCAGAGTGGATGACTACATGCCCCTAATGGACAGGACTGAAAGAAGACTCACCTCAACCTCAGCCTTCTTAACCCAAGCTGGTAGATTACAACTTGTCAACTCTGTTCTCTCATCTTTGCCAACTTATGCAATGTGCAGCTTGAAAGTTCCAATTGCAGTATTAGAATTCATTGACAGAGCAAGGAGGCACTGTCTATGGAGAGGTTCAGATGTCAATGCTAAAGGGAAGTCTCTGGTTGCATGGCCAAAGGTTACAAAGCCAAAGGATAAAGGAGGTCTAGGAGTGGTTGACCTCAGAACACAGAATGAGGCCCTTTTGCTCAAACACTTGGACAAATTTTATAACAAGAGAGACATTCCTTGGGTGAACATGGTCTGGCACTCCTATTATTCCCAAGGACAGATCCCACATGCAAATACTGACAGAGGGTCATTTTGGTGGAAGGACCTGCTTCACTTATGTGATAAATTCAGAGGAGTTGCCACTTGCAGCATAGGTAATGGATCTACAGTCCTCTTTTGGTTAGATGTGTGGAATGGTCATCTCCTCCAAGAAAAACTACCAAGACTTTTTAGCTTTGCAAAAAACCAAAAAATTTCAGTTGCAACCTTCTTGTCAACACCAGACATTTTCTCACTCTTCCACCTGCCCCTCTCAGAGGAAGCCCTTCAAGAGCTACAAGACTTGCAGGAAATTATAGAAAATACACAAGTGGGACGGGATGAAAAAGATCAATGGCACTATATATGGGGATCACCAAAGTATACATCCAGAAGCTTTTACATCCACACCTATAAAAATTTCCATCCTCCTAGACCCTTTCTTTGGATTTGGAAGTCAAGATGCTGCAACAAGCTGAGAGTTTTTTCTTGGCTCCTACTGATGGACAGACTAAACACTAGAAACTTGCTAAAAAGGAAGAATTACAAGATCGAGGGGAACAACTATAATTGTGTTCTATGCTTGGCCCAAAGAGAAGAAACTGCCCTTCATCTTTTCTTCACATGCCCATTTGCTGTTTCCTGCTGGCAACATATTGGAATCCAATGGCACCGTGGAACCCCTTTCTTCCAAATGCTAGAAACTGCCGAACAAGATTTTGGTCACAACTTCTTCATGGAAATCTTCATAATTGCAACCTGGCACATTTGGAAACAAAGAAATAGCCTCATATTTGAAAATTGTCCAGCAGCTGTCAATATTTGGAAAAGAAACTTCAAAGATGAGTGCTTATCTCAGGCTCACCGAATGAAAGACTCCCTGAAGACCCCCTTTTTGGCCTGGTCCTATAGCTCAGTTTAATTCTCCTCCCTCACCATTTCTTTCTTTTCTCCTTGACCTGTGCAGTCCCAAGAGTTTGTGGAATTTTGAATTGTGTTTTCTTTCCCTTTTTTCACCTTTGTAAGTCACCCTCTTTTTTTTAATAAATTTTTCCCACAGCGGGGGCCTCCCTCGCTGTTTTCGGTTCAAAAAAAAAAGAACTTTGTACTGACATCACCGCAACACTTGGGGAGGGAAAGAATCACTTCGTCCTAGTTTTGTGTGGCGGCCGGCGCCTCTTCTCCTCCTGTTCTGCGGCGGTGGCGACGGATAAGTCAATAACAGATTCTAACTTATTAAATAATCTTATTATGCTGGCATGCCTGTACCAGGGTTAGAGCATCTCCAAGAGTTTGTCAAATTTTACTTGACAAATCTTGTGTTTTGTCAACTTCTAAAAAGATATGCCAAGTAAAAAAAACAGAGTTCATCTCCAACAGTTTGGTATAATTTACTTGCGAAATCTAGATTTAACTTACATCAGAAATCCTATGAGAGAAACAAAATTATATTTCTACCCTTCCACCTCTTAAAATTTAAATCAGGAACCCTAAGAAAAAATAAAATTATTTTTATATCCTTCCACCTCTTCTGATACGAAGGATGCGCCGCGGATAGCTGCGCACATATATGCGCGCGGGGAGGGGAAGGATGCCAAGTTGCTATTGATGTCACGTTGTTTTGCTAAACAGTTGGAGGCTAATTTTTCGTGTTTTGCCAAAATTATATGGATGCCAAACTAAGATAGCAAATTGTTGGAGTTGCTCTTATGTGCCTATATAACTTTTTTGCAACCATACTAATTTGGATAATTCTTGCCGGAATTAAATTGGTCAACATGAACCCAATACAGAGCTAATTTATTGGCTAAGGTCCTGTTGAGCTAGAAATCCTGTATATGGAGTATGGACTAGGACAACCGAACATAAATACAAAAAGGCAAAATAGGTAAGTTTGGTCCCCAAACTTTTAGCAAATAGTAGAGTTCGTCCCCGTACTTTTGGATCATCTAGTTTAGTCCTCGAACTATCCTTCTTCGTTTCAGTTACGTCCTTGAACACCCACGTCATCAGGGAACCCATCAACGTCCACCCACCGCCTATCCCTTTTCCGGTCCACCACGGGTGCTCAAGCTCGAGTGCCCGAGCGCGGGGGTGTTGGGCAATGGATGACGCGGCGGAATCAACGAGCACGATGACCGCCAAGAGGGGCGAGGTGGGATAGGGGAGTCGGGGACATCGGACCGTGGAGCAACGCGCGGCCGTTGACCTGCAGACGCCGATGCTTGGGGAGGAGGGAGGGCAGGGCGTGGCCGTCCGTGCACAGGAGGAGGGAGGGTGGGGCATGGCCTGCCAACACGTGGTCCTGGGAGGAGGTACGCTAGGGTGCGGCCCGTCTACGTGCGTTGCGGACAGAGGGGATGGCGCAGGGCCGCTAGTGCAGGGGAGGACAGGCGGCCGCTGGTTTGGTCGCCTGGATTTGATCTTGCGTGTTGGTTGGGGCGGAGGGTGGCCATAACGGGGCGGCCACGTGAGCTTGAGCTTGGCTCGGTGGCAGTGAAAATGGCAGGAGCTAGGTGGATGGTGTGATACCGGTCGGGTGGTGGCCAAAGCTTAGTGAGGAGCAATGCGGGAGACGTGGGCGCAACGGATTTTGGAGGAGGTGGTGCGAGCCGCCACCGGGAGGAGAAGGCCGCGGGAGAGGAAGGAGTGCGCCCTCGCTCACGACCATGTCGTTCCTCTCTTGCGACCTTCTCCTCCCAGCTGCGGCTCACACCACTTCCTCTCAAATTCGCTGCCTCCCTTGTCAGGAGAGCGATGCTAGGGAGGACGCCACACCACACCGCTGCCGAGCTTTGTGGTGGGGCACAAGTGGAGGAGCTCTGCCCGCTCCTCTGCTGTTCCAGGAAGAGGAGGACGTCGTCGCCATCCTCGACCCCGCTGCTCCCGTGCTAAGAGGCCGCTCGTAGCGCCGTGGAGACCGGACTGCCGCGCCCGATCTCGCTGATGAGAGGGAATATGGAGGAGGGCACGGGAGGGAGGACCGCCAAGGGGGCCGTAGGAGGGAACAGAAAGGATGGTTGTTTTTTTTTTTTTGCAGATGAAGATGCAGGCGGACGCTCGCATGAAAAAGTTTTTTAGTGATCTACAACGTGGACCCTACCGCTTTACAAATGTCATTCCAGGCAACCGAGGCACTCGAGCTCGGGCACCGGTGCGGATGACGTTCGCGTGTTGGCTGACAGCGTGAGCATCCAAGTATGTAACTGAAGCAAAGAAGGATAGTTCAAGGACTAAACTGGCCGATCCAAAAGTATGAGGACGAACTCGACTTATTTTGCTATACAGAAAGGAGAAAAGCCCAACTAAAGATAAACTTCTAATATTCTATAGATAAACTTCTAATATTATTGGAAAAGATGACATTAAAAGCAAAGGACCTCTTAACTCATCACCATCATTACAAAGATAACAACTCAAACATAATCACAATAACAAGTCCGCAACACACATTTATCATTTATTTATTACAAACTGATACCTAGCATTCTTTTCTTAAATATAAAAGGGTAGGCCTACTAGTTGCGGGACCCAACGGTCGATGGTTCATTGTGTCCTTCACCCTTTGCAGCAGCTTGGGCGGCTTCAGGTGGGATGGCTACTACAACAGCTGCTAGTGCCATGGCTGCCACCTCTCCCTGAGGTGCGGCTAGTGAAGACAGGGCAACATCGGAAGCTTCTGGCTGCGATACATGCCTGTCATAGGATTCTCGCTGGGTGCGACCTTATTGTCCAGGAGGTGGTCTCCAAAGTTGGCAGACCAGGACTCCTGTGGCCCGCTACAATAACGTAGATTGAAGGGTCTTTATCACTTTGACAAGTCGAATTTGGATCTGATGCAATTCCTGTATGATAGCCTTCATCATCTGATCTCCATTATCGACTGAGTGAACCAAGTCTGAACCTTTATTGTGATACTCTCGTCATCATCAGGAGATGGTACCACGTACTAATCAGTTCCGCTAGCACGACGTGGAAAGTTGATGGTTGTAGTGCTGATGATGTAGTTTGTAGGGCGACATGCTCTCTTAATGCCTTGAAGGTTGTCTAGGTTGTGTACGACTTGTGTGTCTTTTCCAGCTTGGATTTATCATCTGTAGCCTCACGTACATAGATTATCAAAGTTACATCCTAGGAGTCATATCCTTGGCATCTTTTCTTTCCCTTATAAAGAGACTGCTTGGTATAGCCCAGCTGGTATTTCATCATTTTCCACATCATGTCCTGCATCGTCCGTCAGTGTACTCATGCATCTCCCTCTTGGAAATCCCAAGTTCCTCCTCATGGTTGCGGATCGACATCTATAACGTTTTAAATAAACCAACAAAGTTCTTAGAATTCAGTTGTAAATTTCTAATGAAAAAAGAATGAATACGTTACAATTTATCTTTTTCTTACAAAAAGACAAAGTTCTGTTCTAAAACTGTGTTGCACGTGTATCTCGCTTTTCAATTTTGATCAGAACCTTGTCTTTTATATAAAAAAAGAAAATTTGTAACCAGTTCATTCATTTTTTCCTTGGAAATTTATAACTGAATTCTAAGTACTTTGTTTTGTTTATTTACAATTGTTATAGATGTCGAACCGCAGCCATGAGGAGGACTTTGAGATCCGCATGAGACAGATGCATGAGTACACCGGAGAACCTGAAGTAGGTACGATGCAAGACATGCTACGAAAAATGAAGTTCCTAGGCTATATCAAACGGTCTCGTTGTGAGGGAAAGAACACGACGCTGCCACGATGACTCATGGGAAGTGACTTTGATAGTTTACGCATGTGAGGCTAGAATGAGGAATACAAGCTGGAAAAGACCCACAAGTCATAAACAACCTAGATGACCTTTGAGGTAGCAAGAGAGGATGCCACCCTACAGACCCTTACCTCGCTACTAGAAGAAAATGTAAGGCACATCAGCAACACTACATCCAACAACTTTCTGCGTCGTGCTAGTGGAACTGATGAGTACGTGGCACCACCTCCTGATGATAATGGGAGTAGCACAATGAAGATTCAGACTTGATTCGCTAACACTGGTGGAAAAACGACATTTGTTCCCAAGTATTTGTCCCGGTTCAACTTTGGAACCGGGACAAATGCTTTTGGGGCGACGTGGCCTCGAAAGGCTGTTTGCGACGCCCCCCCTTAGTCTCGGGTGGTAATACCACCCGGGACTAAAGACCTGGCGTCCAACGGCTCCGAGCCGCAATTATTGGCGCCAGACTTTAGTCCCGGGTGGTGTTACGACCCGGGACTAAAGGGTGAGCCTTTAGTCCCGGGTCGTAACACCACCCGGGACTAAAGTTTTTGTCCCGGGTGGTATTACCACCCGAGACTAAAGTCTTATCTTTAGTCCAGCGTGGTAATACCACCCGGGACTAAAGGGTGCGCCTATAAATCCCTGCCTCCCTTCTTCCTCTGCTCGAGCTCACATTCACCCGAGACTTAAGAGATAGTTTGTGAAGAGAGCTAGCTAGTTCTTCTCCTAGCCAATTTTTTCGTCATCCATTTGTGAAGATTTCTCTTCTCCAAAGTGTTGCTAAGGTTTGATTCTTCATCCTTCCTTCATTTGTTATGATTAAATTTCGTTTTTATGGTTAGAAATGGAGAAAATATGGATTTAGATTTTTAGTGGTAGGAGGAGCTAAACGATGTTTTAGATTTAGCTAACATTGTATTTAGTTTCACATATTTTTTAAGCATAGTTTCACATAGGGATTTATCCTATGATTTTATAGTTTTTGCTATAGAGATAATTGATTTTAACTTTTAGATGAGAGATGCATTTAATTTTACATTTAGCTTAATTTATGAGAAGTTAGTTTATTAAAAAAATGGTCATTACCAAACAAAAATATACTACCTACCTATTTAATTCATTTTTGTTAAGTATTTCTTGTTTTTATTTAGAATACATTTAGGCATTCTCTTATTTTTTTTTCTTTTTTCCATATACAGTCGGTTGGTTCTCTACCGGTGGCCTTACATCACCAAGCTACATCCCAACATCTCGTACCTAGCTACGTCACCGGCGAGCTGGGGCTATACGTGGCTCGGCGTAGGACTATAGCTAGATAGGAGATGTTGGACTGTAGCTAGTTGATTTGGAACTGTAAGTGGGAGAGCGATGTGCGTGTATATGATGGTGAGGTGAGGCTGTAGTTCGCAGATGATCAGGGTCATTAGAAAAGGTATAGTACAGACTTACGTCGCCTCAGGGCTCACTGCACCTGAACGAGCTCTTGCACTTATCTGTTTAGTTATTAGAAAATGAGAAAATAGGTCTTATATATGTTGTTTTTATATAGAATAAATTTAAGTATTCTCTTATTTAAGTATTATTTTATATATATTACAGAGTAGTTCAGGATAACTATGGCAAGTCATGACGGCGGTCGTGGAATCAATTTTGATGACATGCCACCTTTGGCTCGTCGTCCAGGCATACGCTTCACCCATGGTGTGATTGAGTTACCTACTGGTGATCGAAGCCAGGGACCTCGTCCCAACATAGTAATATTCTTTCGTTGTATAAATTTCATGTTTACGTACTACACACGGATAATAATATTATTTTCATACAACGCAGGTTCTCAATCATTTGCAGTGGCTCGCACATGTTGTTGAAAATTTAGGTGGTACCCCTCCTGTTACACAATGCGCCATTGTCGGTCCAAACAATTGCATACAATTAAAAATCTCGTTTGACATACCTGTTCATGGACAAAATCACTCCTCGCTGTCTTCAGAACCCATCCAAATGTATCGATTGTTGGGTGGGGTGCCCTTGCACTGGTTAAGAGGACTTATGAAAGGACCGCCGTGCAGGCATGCTTACAACAACTAAACGCTAATGGGTATTTTGTGCCAGATTACTCTTATTTTCTAATAAAGTCACTCGAGGAAGGACAAAGTGTCACCAGGACCGCAGAGAGACTTTGTCGGCTAAATGAACATGACATGGTATGGAGCACCATTTACTCTTATTCAGCATTTTTAATGCGTCGTAATAATATTATTCTTAATTGTAGGATATGTTTGGTCAAACTTTTGCGGCAATGAGCTTTCATGCAATTCTAGAGCAAGTGATGGATGTTGTGGGATTTTCTTACACAGATTCAAATGCTATACAAACAAGAAATTGGAAGTATCAGGCTCATCTTTCATTTTACAGGCCATATCAGTTTGCCTCGCCGCCACTGTTTGAAATTTATGGAAGTCCATGTGACCGTAATTGTGAAGCGATAGAGAGTGCACTGATCCATTCTCTGGCATATTTCGCTGAAGTTCTCGACTTCAAGATCGGAGACTTCAACTATATTGACTATCTAAGGAAGAAGAATGAAGTGTGAAATATGTGTCGTGCATTGATGCACCCTCTATCTTTGTTAAGACCGTACCTTAAGTATTCATGTATGAACTTTTTATGTTTGTAAGACCTTAATTAAGTATTGATGTACGAACTTTTTTATATTTTTTGTTAAGACCTTAAGTATTGATGTTAGGCCAGTGACTAATTTATTGGAAACCTTAATATTAGGGTTCTCACCTCCAAAGTATTGATTAAACCTTAATATTAGTCTTTATCACAAATTTTGGAGATCTTAATATATATTAAACTAAAAAAACAGGGTCATTGGGGGGCAACCCTTTAGTCCCGGTTGGTAATCCAACCCGGGACTAAAGGCCAGCCATCCACGGCCGCAATAATTGGGGCTGGCCTTTAGTCCCGGGTGGTAAACCAACCCGGGACTAAAGGGTTGGCGGGGCCAGCCTTCAGAGGCCTTTTGTCCCAGTTGGTAAAACCAACCGGGACAAAAGGCCTCCCCTATACAAAATCGACAGCACGCTCCCTTCTTCTTCCCCTGCCCGACCATTTTTCACCGAGAGCTCAAAAGCAAGCTCCTCTAAGCTCCATGGCGCTTCAAACCTAGGGAGGTGCTGCCCAAATTTTTCGTCATCAATTTGTGGAGTTTTCTCACCTCCAAGGTGTTGCTAAGGTATTATTCTTCATCCTCCATTCATTTGTTGTGTTTAAATTTCGTGTTATGGTTTAGAGAAGGAGAAAATAGAAATTTTGATTTAAGAGCTAAGAGATGAGGTTTTTAGTATACTTTAGATTTAGTAATAAGTAGTTATCATTTGTACTAACATAGAAATTCATTTGTACTAAGATTTTTTTTTGTTTTTTATACTTTAGTGTTGTTAGAATTAATATGGATATTTTTCACTTAATATGATGCAGATGAACCGGCAATGGATGTACAACACCGACAGACGGTCAGCGGAGTACATTACCGGCATGCATGGTTTTCTCGAAGTGGCGAAAAAAACAAGGATGCGAGTGGGTTCATGTGTTGTCCATGCTCCGATTGCAGAAATGAAAGAGACTACCATGACCCGGGCACACTTCACCTCCACTTGTTGAAATACGGATTCATGCCGAACTATGTGGTTTGGACCAAGCACGGTGAAAGAGGGGTTGTGATGGAAGACGACGAAGAAGAGGAGGAGGGTATTCCGGACTGGGCCGCAGGTCAAGCTTTTGCAGATACTTTAGTGGAAGATGCTGACGAAGAAGAGTTACCAGCACATGCTGACGGGCCTGCTGATGATCTCGGCCAGGTTCTACAGGATGCACAAAGGGACTGTGAAAACGAAAAAGAAAAGGCAAAGTTCCAACGTATGATCGAAGATCACAGAAAACCGTTATACCCAGATTGCAAGCCAGGTCACAAAAAGCTTGGTACTACACTAGAAATGCTGCAATGGAAGGCAAAACATGGCGTGTCTGATAAGGCATTTGAAGGGATGCTAAAAATTGTGAAGGACAAGCTTCCGGAGAACAATGAATTACCGTCCACCACATATGAAGCAAAACAGACTGTGTGCCCTCTTGGGTTGGAGGTACAGAAGTTCCATGCATGCCCTAATGATTGCATCCTATATCGGGGTAAGGATTACGAGAATTTGGATGCTTGTCCTGTGTGCAAAGCAGTACGTTATAAGATTCGGCGAGATGAAGATGCTGGTGATCTCCAGGGGCACCGTGACAAGACAAAGAAAGTTCCGGCGAAGGTTATGTGGTATTTTCCTATAATACCACGTTTGAAGCGTTTGTTCCGGAACAAAGCACATGCTAAGTTGATGAGATGGCACGCCGAGGAACGTAAACAAGACAACCTGCTGAGACATCCGGCTGATGGGTCTCAGTGGAGAAAGATTGATAGAGAATTCAAGACATTTTCTGTGAACGGGGAAAGGAACATAAGGTTTGGTTTAAGTACGGATGGTTTCAATCCATTCAGGGAGTTTAGCAGTGATCATAGCACTTGGCATGTGACCCTATGCATGTTCAACCTTCCTGGTTGGATGTGCATGAAGCGAAAGTTCATTATGATGCCGGTGCTCATCTAAGGTCCAAACCAACCCGGCAACGACATTGATGTGTACCTAAGACCGTTGGTCGATGAACTATTACTGCTATGGCAGGAAGAGGGCGTACGTGTGTGGGATGAGGATAGGCAAGAGAACTTCGATCTACGAGCATTGTTGTTCATAACCATCAACGATTGGCCTGCCCTAAGTAACCTTTTTGGGCAGACAAATAAGGGATATCGGGCATGCACGCACTGTTTACATAGAACACAAGGTATTCATCTCAAAAACTGTAAGAAGGTCGTGTATAATGGTCACCGTTGTTTCCTTCCAACTAATCACCCCTTACGGAAGAAAGTGATGCATTGGAAAGGGAAGGCTGACCATCGTACGAAGCCACCCCATTTTAATGGAGATGCCGTATTTGAGATGGTAAATGATCTAAGGGTAGTCTTTGGAAAGGGTGCTGGTAGTGAACCTATTCCAACTGACACCAATGGGCGTGCACCAATGTGGAAGAAGAAATCTATATTTTGGGAGCTACCTTATTGGCGTAGCCTTGAGGTCCGACACGCAATTGACGTGATGCACCTTACGAAGAATCTTTGCGTGAATGTGCTAGGCTTCATGGGTTGTTACGGTAACCCGAAGGATACCAATGAAGCACGAGAGGACCTGAAAGAATTTCATAAGATTCCCAAAGTTCCGCGGGAGGGTGATGATGAAACTGATCTGGAAGAGGATGATGATGATGTTGATTACTATGGTCCTGCTAGTTACACTCTCACCAAGAAAGAGAAGGAAAGTGTGTTTGATTGCCTGAACAGGATTAAGGTTCCGTCTGGCTACTCGTCGAATTTAAAGGGGATCATAAATATGAAAGAGAAGAAGTTCACAAATCTAAAGGCCCACGACTGTCACATGTTGATGACACAGTTGCTTCCAGTTGCGTTGAGGGGTGTTCTATCAGAGAATGTACGATTACTGGTCGTAAAGCTTTGTGCATTTCTCAATGCAATTTCACAGAAGGCAATCGATCCAGCCAAGCTAGGAAAGCTACAGAATGATGCGGTTCAATGTCTTGTCGGCTTTGAGTTGGCATTTCCACCTTCCTTCCTCGATGTTATGACGCACCTCCTGGTACACCTTGTGAAAGAAATTACTATTCTCGGTCCAGTATACCTTCACAACATGTGGCCTTTTGAGAGGTTCATGTCGATCCTCAAGAAATATGTTCTTAACCGTGCTCGTCTGGAAGGAAGTATTGCTAAGGGATATGGAACTGAGGAGGTCATTGAGTTTTGTGTTAATTTTGTCGACACAATTGACTCGATTGGGCTTCCAGTATCACGACACGAGGGGAGGCCACAGGGAAAGGGTACCATCGGAAGGAAATCAAGTTTGAGCAATAATACTGATTTGTTCCATAAAGTACACCTAACAGTCCTGCAACAATCATCACTGGTGACTCCGTATAGGATGGAACACGAGCAGATTATTGTTTCTCAAAATCCAACCAAATCCCCAGTCTGGAATGCACGCCGTCACTTGGAAATATTTCCCTCATGGTTGAGTGAACAACTAATCGGAAACTCAACGATTCATCCACAACTAGCTTTGTTAGCTAGGGGACCTTGTAGCACAATTACAAGATTTCAAGCTTACGATATGAATTGAATGGTTACAATTTTTACACGAGAGCTCAAGATCGCAAAAGCACAAACCAAAATAGTGGTGTCCGTATGGACGTCATCGGAAAAGATGGGGGCAAGACCTGCTATTATGGTATCATAGAAGAGATATGGGAGCTTGAGTACGGAGCGATGAACGTCCCTCTTTTTTTCTGCTAATGGGTAAACCTGAATGGCATAAAGAAAGATGAATATGGAATGACAATAGTGGACCTTACCAAGATTGGGTTCAAAGATGATCCATTCGTGCTTGCCAAAAATGTGCATCAGGTTTTCTATGTGAAGGATATGACTAGCATACCGAAGAATAAAAATCCCCAAGGAGCAAGACCACAAGAGGCAAAGCGTCACATAGAGGACAAAACAGATCAATCCGATGATTATGATCAGTTTGATGGCATGCCTCCGTTCGCTGTCGAAGTTGACCCAAGCATATTGCTTGGACGTGAAGAGACACCGTACTTACGTGCTTGAGATTAATGTCGTAATGTAATGATTATTGATCAAATCAATTGTGTATCAGTCTCAAAATTTTTATGAAGCTTGAATATGTCACCAAGTTTGAGATTTTTCTGAATTAATTTACTATTTTTTCGGTTTAATTGAATCTCCGTGCGACGTCACCTAGAAATTAAATGTTGAGCTGAGAGCACCCCTGAAACGATCCAAAATGGTGCCAAACTTGGCCACAAGTTCTCTTGTGCCTTAGGAGTCTAATTTATCTGGAAGTCGAATCATAATTCTTGAGTTATTGATGTGTAATTCATAATATTCTAGCTCCTTTAGCACGAAGAAAAAACCTAAAATACATTTAGTCATCAGAAAAATCTAAGATCTTGCGTGAACTAATATTTTGAGTGTAAATGACAACCAAAAAAATTTCAGACCATTTCGACATAGATGGAGTACACGTGCTTCACAAAGCTATATAGAACCTTTCATCGAACCATGTCTATACCACTTATGTCTTAACGATTCTAAAGTCCATGCACTTTGCAGTGTTGTATCGTTCTCAAAATTTTTATGAAGCTTGAATAGGTCATGTGAGATTGACCCACCAAGTTTGAGATTTTTCTGAATTAATTTACTATTTTTTCGGTTTAATTGAATTTTATTGGGAATGCACATCAATATTGCAAATGAAAATTGGAAGTGAATGTTTACAACTCTAAAATATAATTTTGCATAGCAAAGTACAGTTTATTATATTTTAACTAAATATAATTTTGAATGGAAAAAATAGTAAAAGTTACTTTTTTTTATTTCAAAGAGATAGAATGTGAAAATGAGAAAAGAAATGGGAGGGGAAAAACAGTTCCCGCCGAAAATTACACTTTAGTCCCGGGTGGTGTTACGACCCTAGACTAAAGGGGGGCCTTTAGTCTCGGGTGGTAACACCACCCGGGACAAAAGGCCGAAATTTTGCCCTTGCCGCCCTCCCGCGCGAAAGGGGCCTTTAGTCCCGGGTGGTGATACGACCCGGGACTAAAGGCTCTTTGCTCCCAGGTCTAAAGGGGCCTTTAGTCCCGGGTGGTGATACGACCCGGGACTAAAGGCTCTTTGCTCCCGGGTCTGATTACGACCCGGGACTAAAGGAGGGGTGATATAAATCCCACGGATCCACCCCTTCTTCCCCAACTCCTCCACTTCACACTTCGGCCATCGTCTTCCCCACCGTCGCCCCTGCCTCCGTCGCGCCTGCCTCCGTCGTCATCGAAGCTCGCACCCCGCCGTCGTCGACCCCGTCGCACCCCGCCGTACCTGCCCGCGCCCGGCCAGCCCGCGCCCTCTCCGCCGCCGGAGCTCCCGGCCGCCGTCGTCCGCACGCCGCCCGTCGACCCCGCCCGCGCCCGGACTTCGTCCCCACGCCCGTCGACGTCTCTGCCGCGCCCGGTCGTCTTCCCCGCTGCCGCTCCCGGCCACCGTCGCCCCCGCTCCACCGCCGCCGCTCCCGACCGCGCCCGTTGACCCCGCTCCGCCGCGCCCGGCCGCCGTCTCCCCCGCGCCCGGCCGCCGACGTCGTCCGCGCCCGGCAGCCGTCTCGCCCGCGCCCGCCCGGCCGTCCGTCAACCCCTCAGCCCGCCGTCGCTGTGACGGTTAGGGAACTGCTGACGTCAGCCCCTGATGGCTGACGTCAACATTTTTTTTTATGTTTTCATTTAATTTATTTATGTGCTGAGAATTGAATTTAGAGATTTTAGAATTGAATTTTGAGATTTTAGATTTGAATTTAGAGATTTTAGATTTGAATTTAGAGATGAAATATGTATTTAGAGATGAAATGTATTTAGAGATGAAATATGTATTTAGAGATTTTAATTTTTTCGCTCGCCCGACAATTAGGTAGTATCGCTCGACACGCTCGATTCTTTCCCGACTCGCTCGACCCCGTCCGACACTTAGGTTTTCTCGCTCTACTCGCTCGACTCCTGCCCGACACTTAGGTAGTCTCGCTCGACTCCCGCCCGACTCGCTCGACCCCGCCCAACACTTAGGTTTTCTCGCCCGACTCGCTCGACTCCCGCCCGACACTTAGGTAGTCTCGCTCGACTCTCGCCCGAAAATCATTTATGTGCTCAGAAAATCATTTATGTGCTCAGAAAATCATTTATGTATTCAGAAATTCATTTATGTATTCAGAAATTCATTTATGTATCCAGAAATTCATTTATGTGCTCAGAAATTCATTTATGTATTCAAAAATTCATTTATGTATTCAGAAATTCATTTATGTGCTCAGAAAATCATTGATGTGCTCAGAAATTCATTTATGTATTCAGAAATTTCTAGTTATGGATCACAATGAGGAGGAGCGGCTGATGGAGAGCCTTATTGCTGGGGGTCCAACCTTCACCGAGGAGGAGCGTAGCCAAGCGGACGCGTTCCTCAACATAACCGGGGACATCAACACCTGCACCGCGGACATCGACAACCGCGCCGAGGACAATAATGAAGACCTTGTCATAGTTAATGCAGAAGGTTCCAACGAGGTATATATATCATGCATTAACAAGTCCATAAATGCATTAACAACGAGGTATATATATCATTCTGGAACCCCGCGTGAATAACAAATCCACAACTTGTAGGCTTCAACCTCGACAAGCAAAAAGACTAAGAGAGGACGTACAAAAGTAATCGTCGATCATGACGTGAACTTTCATATCACTGAAGTCAACGAGCTTGGCCAGCCACGGGAACCAAAGAAGGTCAGGGACAAGTTTGTGTCCCAATGCGGTGCTATTGTGAGGGACAACGTGCCCATATTATATAGAGAATGGAAGGGAAGGGAAGATAATCCATGGGTGGTTCCAGATTCACTTAAGAATATGTTATGGGAGGATATCCTAAAACACTTCACACTTCCACCGGGCGTGAACGCAAACCTTGTGAAGCAGTGGACTCTCACGAAGATGGCAACTCAATTGCAGAGTTTCAAGAAGCAGCTGCATAGAGATTATATCAAGCAGAAACGAACTCCAAATTTTGATGATTATCCCAAGCTAAAGGATCACTGGCAGTCCTTTGTGGATTACAAGAATAGTGAAGAATTCGCCAACAAGAGCGCACGAGCTCAGATAAGTGCCAGTAAGAAGACGGATTACGCCCATCGTCTTGGTCGCGGTGGTTACGCGGTTGCAGCACCCAAGTGGCGGAAGATTGAACAAGACCTCCTCAACAAAGGTATCGTACCAGTGGTCATTGACTGGGAAGAACGATCGAAGAATTGGTATTATGCCCGCGATGGAAGATTGAACCCTGATGATGGTTCCCTCGTATTCCCACTCACGTTACGGGAGGCGGCACATGAGATAATCAAAAAGAATGAAGACATCAAAGCGGGCAGATTGGTTCCTGACAGAGACATAGATGAGCTCACTTTGGCGCTCGGGAATCCGGAACACCCAGGACGTTGCAGGGGCTACGGGGTAGTCCCGTGGAAGTATGCTTTCAAGGGAAGTGCCGACACCTACAGAAGCCGCAAAAGAAGAAGGGAGCGTGAAGAGGGGCGGTGGCGTGAAATGATGGAGCAAAGACTTAAAGATCAAGAAGATCGTATGAATGCAGAGATTGAACGAGTGGCCACCGCGGTAGCTCAGATCACCCCTGCCGGAGCACTGCCCCAAGCACCGGTGGATCCCGTCATTAGCCCTTCCGCTCGCAAAAGCAGCTGTGCTTCCACAGAGGCCCCTGAAGAACAAAGGGCGGCAAACCAAGAAGAAGTTCAAGTAGAGGACAATGAACGGTACCCTGTGGATGAACTCTGTCAGCGCACCGCATGTGAGCTGCACAAGTCGATCGGCAACATCACAATGAAGGTATATATAAACCTGATTATACGTGCAATTATCTCAACCTTTGATGCATGTCTCAGGCATTTAATAACTTCATCATTTCTCTACATATATATAGGTGGCATACGGAATGGCTTTAGCACATCTCCCACGACATACAAGCCACGGCATGGAGATTCCAGCTGACTACGCCTCAGTTGGTTTGGAGGAGATTGCTGACCCAAAGTTTAACGACATAGAGCTAGACATCCAAGGAGGTGACGGGGAAAGGACACTGTGATGCGCTTCATAGTATCATATTGTGGCCCAAACGTTACATCATAATACCTAACATGTCGCCACCGATCCCTCCGAGTGTTGCCGAGCAGCAGCCACCATCTCCCAGGCCGTCACCGGGCCGGTCGTCGCCCAATGATTGGAGCTCACCATCTCCACAACGAGGGAATTCTCCTGCCGCGAGCGATGACGATCGTCAGCAATCACCACCGAAGCATCAATCACCACCAAAGCAGCCTTCACCAAAGCCTGCCAAGAGGCGGTTCCGATCAAAATCTACCGCGTCTATGCCCGTGCCAAATCCGGATCCCCCGAAGAAGAAAGGTAAAAAGCTACCTGTTAAAAGGAAGCTGCCATATGACATGATAGCATCAGAAAATGAGGTGGAGTGTGATAAGCAACTCAAGGCGTGGATTAAAGGGAATAAAGAGGCTGCTAAACAAAAACGGCTCGATGAAATGGAAGCAGAAAAGAATAAAGATCGTCCGCAGAAACTCAAAGCTTTCATAGAGAAGAAGGAAGCAGAAAAGAGACAAGAAATTATAAAACCTCTACTAAGTGATTATGACCGGTCGCTGCACAAGTCCATGAAGAAGAAGAGACAAGGAGGGTCACCAAATAGTTACATCGACCAAGTACCAGGGTCGACGATGCCACAGGATTATAGGAAGAAGAAGAAGGCAACACAAGCGTCGACGTCGACAAAAGAGCCTTCAACGAAGAAGGCAACACAAACGTCGACGTCGGCGAAAGAGCCTTCAATGAAGAAGGCAACACAAACGTCGACGTCAGCGAAAGAGCCTTCAACGAAGAAGGCAACAGAAGCGTCGACGTCAGGAGTACAGACTTACGTCGCCTCTGGCCTCACTGCAACTGAACGAGCTCTTGCAGTTATGGACGCAGAACAACTAGCGGCGGTCATTGCAATGCAAGAAGCAACAGGGATGCCACTAGAATATGTTCTCGGCCACGAATCACCTCCTCGGGACCCAAACTTTGTACCTAGATGGCGCTACGAGCATGGGAAATCTTTTGTCAGGCCTGAGTTGGTGAAGAAACTCCCTACTCAAATGCGCAGATTGCATGACTTCTACATGAAGACGTCTAAGGCGGGCCTGGAGATGATTGGCATGCTTGTTAAACCGGGAGATTTTGCTGGTGAAGGCGAGAAGTTGTCCTGGCTGCGATTCAAGGATATTTATGAAATTTACCATCTTGACTCCTTGAATACCGATCTTGTCATGGCCTGGTGCTTGTAAGTGACGGTGCAATACATACCCTAATTAACAAATTTATGCATACTCTAATTATTAACTTTGTCTTTCATTTTCTGTAGCCTGGAAATGCATAACATGGGGAAGAATGGTTACCAACGAATAGGTTTCATGGACCCATCTTTAGTTAATCAAGATCAAGTAAAGAATCAACCAAAAACAACATTCAAAACAATCGTAAGGACCTTGTGTGAATTGCATTACAAGGATTTGATACTTCTACCTTACAACTTCGAGTAAGTGTGATTACCATCTTAATTGCTAAGGGTTCGCATTTCTAATTATCTTAGTTAACATTATTTAGTTCTAATCTTTTGAGCTTCTATGTATATACAGTTTCCACTGGATTCTTCTCATAATTGATGTCAACAGAAACAACATCCTTGTCTTTGATTCGTTGAGAAGAGATCCGGACAAATACTTGGACCTTCAAGATATGTTTCAAGAGTAATAATTCTATCCATACGTTCCCTTTTATGCAATAGTGTGTTTTTACTAACACTATCTAGCTCTAACTTTCATTATTTTCTGCCAGAGCTTAGGAAAAATTCAAGGCTGTCAACCCTGAACAATGAAAACCTAGAATAAACTTCACTACAAATTTTCCGGTACGTAAACCAAATAACAACTTCAGATTGGGCAAATTAAAAATGCATAACACTAATTTTTCATAATTATCTTCTTCAATTTAGTGTATGAGACACGAACCAGGGACACATTTATGTGCATACTATGTGTGTGAGTTCATCCACAATTTGTGCGAGGCAGACCCGTCAGATTATACTGTAAGTATTATTTTAAATCAATTAATAATACTTTTTTTTCTAACCGCTTATATATTTAATTCTTGTGTGTAATATATTAAATTATTTGCACATTGTAGAACAATATGATTAGGGACGCAATCATTGAGAAGGACCGACTCTTGGCGATTCAAGAAGGTCTTTGCGGATTCATAATGGACCAGGTCATTAATCCACAAGACAGAAATCACTATGACGGTCATCGAATTGATAAATATTAATTAGCACCTCCGGTGGAACTTTAGACTAGAATTAGTATGAAACGGTGTTTTGATGTATATATATACTACTTTCAGAAAATACTATCTGCTATATGCTTTCGATCTAATATAATGTGTGTATATATTTATTTATAAGTTTATTCTCTTCATATAGTACGTATAGTAGACACGTATAATTAGTGCAAACATTTATACGTATACGTAAATTACACCCAAATACGTGAGAATATACGCGTATAACATTATTAGAACAATTTGAAATGAAACAAAAAAAAATTCACAGCGGGGTCTTTAGTCCCGGGTGGTAATACCACCCGGGACTAAAGGGGTGGCGCACAGGCGCTGGTGTGCCTCTCCTTTTGTCCCGGGCGGGGCTACCACCCGAGACTAAAGGGGTGACGCACAGGCACTGCTGGCGCTCCCCTTTTGTCCCGGGCGGGGCTACCACCCGGGAAGGTTGCCTACCCGGTGACAAGAGGGGGCCTTTTGTCTCTCCCTTTTCGTCCCGGGTGGGCTTTAGAGACTTAAAGCCTTTCCCACCCGGGACGGAAGACTGTTTTTCCACCAGTGTAAGTTGATGATGGGAATGATGAAAGGCTACCATGCAGGAATTGCATAAGACCCAAATTTGACTTGTTGAAGTGATGAAGACCTTTCATGCTACGTTAGTCTAGCATGCACAGGAGCCGTTGGTCTGCCAATTTAGGACTGGACATTAGGGTCGCATCTAGTGAAGAAGCTTCACATTGATCCCGTGACAGGCATGTACCCGTTGGCAGAAGCTTCTGATGCTACCATGCCTTCACCACCCGCACCTCAAGAACAGGAGGCAGCCATGATGGTAGCAACTGCAGTAGTAGCCGCCCCACCTAAAGCCGCCTAAGGCCCTCCACAACGTAGCACTATAGTGATGTTTGAAATGGAGAGAGAAGAAATAAGCTCCACTCCGCACACTGCAGGCAGTGATGCTCACGCCAAAAAAATGGAGAGCGGCGCATGTAGTTGCGCCGGTGCTATCTTCTTAAAAAATTATTTCCTTCACATCTCAAGCTAAGTTGAGTCACGCGTCTGTCCGAGGGAGTTGAATGCTGAAGTTTTTTTTATTACCGTGTGGGTCCTACAGTAGTGCTAGCACATTGCAGCATTTCTAGAGTGATGCTCGTTTGTCCTTGTAGGGCCCAAATTTTTTCAAGCTTCACTCTCACACTGTGGAGGGCCTAAGTTGTAGCAGAGGGTGAAGGGGAGAATAAACCATCGACCGTCGCGTCCCGCAACTAGGATGCCTACCCTTTTAGTTAAATAAAGAATGCTAGATATCGGTTTGTAATATAAATAAATATTAAGTGTGTGATGAAGAGTTGTTATTGTGATTATGTTTGTGTTGCTATCTTTGTAATAAGTGTGATGAGTTAAGAAGTTCTTTGTTCTTAATGTCATCTTTTCCTATAATATTAGCTGTTTATCATTAGATGTGCTTTTGTCATTTCTGTATCTAAGACCTCCGGTGGAGGTCATGGGTTCGATCCCCCTTGGGGGCAATAATTCATGGAAAAAAACTCCCTCGCCTATCCCAATGCCAAAGCATATGGAATTAGAACCAGCCTTTCTCACAAAGGCAACGGTTCTCTGTGTAAGGGTGGGGTAGGGGTTCAGAGGTTTTCTCAGCCTGTGTGAGCAGATCTTTCTTCTTAATACAATACCGTGGGGGTGGGTCTTACCCTCCGCAGGTCGAGTTTTTTTTTTCTGTTGTCCTATACCTGCCACTTATACAATTTGGAAATGAAACTGATGGTTGACACTAGGCAATTTGGAAATGCAAACTGATGGTTGACACTAGGAGATCTGCTGGTGGTGGCAGCAACAACAACAACCAAAAGAACCCGCCTCCACCACCACCCCGCCATCCAAGGAGCAATTAACTGATGGCTATACAAACTCAGATACTGCAAGGTAAGGTCTGGCTGCCAACATTGTTAATCTCCAGAATCAACCTCTATGAGCAATGCATGTTCCCCTACACAGGAACGCAACTGGTGGCGTAAGGCATGGCAGCTGTGATGTTCTGCAGAGGCGCGGCACCAGAACGTGCAACGACGGCGGCAGAACATGTCATGTGGCTTGGCTCGGCAGACGCGCGAGTGGCTGGCAGGTCGCGTTCTGAACACGCAAGGAGGGACGGGAGGCAGGTAAATGATCTACTTTCAAGGGACGAGCTGAGGATGGGTGCGGTGGCGTGGCTCGGTCATGCGGGGTGCAGATAGTATACGGTGAGATGCCGTGCAGGTGCACCACAGAAAGCGCCAGGGGTACGGTGGGTCGCAGCGAGGCCGTTAACGTTTCCTGAGCGGCAAGGCTGGATGCCAGGCTCAGCCGGCCGGGGCATGAAGAGTGGAGACTGCCGGATGGCGAACGACAGCTAGTAGGGCACCAGCTGATGGTATATATGGTGGGTTAATTCGCAGATATGCTTAAAAGCGAGAAGGTAGGGGGCACCATGATGGAATCTCACCAAAAGGATGATGTCGAACACTAGATCGAGAGATAAGGCAGCCAGCCGAACGTAGATGGCCGGCGACGGGATGGACATGTAACGCCCTGGGTTTTCAAAAACGGAAAACCCAGCATTCTGTCTCGTGATAGTCCCTGGATCAGACGCTATCACGCACAGGTATTCATCACAGATAATTATCACAGTCTTACAACGAAATCAGAGTACAAAACAGAGTATTCACATCCGAACACAGACGGTATACGATTTAAGTACAAACCCCTTGGGCTAAACGACAAGCAGAAACTCTACGCAGCGGTAGCTAAGACTTCAAATCTTCGTCTTCGATCTCCTCCACAGGCATCCTTGAGCGAAACAACGCAACCATTCCTCCATGGATTCTTCATAAATGGACTTTTGCTCCAAGTCCAAACCTACACACTCACAGACTATCCCCAAGGAATGTGATAGGTTCACGTCACCAACCGTATGCAAGCTTTAAGTGGCCTACTTCTAAGGGTAAAGAAGGGACCAAGGTAGAAACTGGGTTTCCTATGCAGCAGCAGCAACATAAATAGAAATAAAATCTCCATAATCCCACCAATTCCCATATCTCTCATCCGCAAACGGATACACCTGGTCACCCAGATCACCGTCACCACCTCCTATCTCCATCTAGGGTCGGTGCGAGAACTCCCACTCCTCGCACCTCAATGGTTGCACCCGGATCCACGAGGCAGAGGGAGCAACTCTCCTCTCCCCGAATACAACCACGGCTCACCATACACTCTCATCCTATAAGGGGGGAGGTAGAAATCCCAAAACGTAAGAGTCAGAGAAACAACGGGCATGTCCATAACCGAGGACACGGCTATACGTATAGATCTAAACTCTGCAGAGCGTGTACACCAGTACCCAACTCGGAATGGCACCCGACGGTAGCAAGTCGACCGAGCCCATCCTACCGAACGAACACCTAGGAGTTACGATTCCATCCTGCATCTGGGTCTCGTTGCGGTCCTTCGCAAAGGACCACCCCAGAACTGTGAAAATGCCCCTATGTGGCCACACGGGGAGCGCCCAAAGGGAAGGGACTTCACCCTACACCCTCTCACTGATACCCTCTATCCTACTGGCAGGTATGGTATCACACTTGCTAGGGTCGAACGGCCCTATCCCCACTCTCGGCGAGGTGGTGTGTACGAAAGTCCCGTGTAACAGGCGACCCACTCGGTTTCAGACCGGGGCGAGCTTCTATCCTCCAAGTCATCACAAAAACCCCAACACCTGTGCTCCTAAAACAATGTACCCGCCATAGGCACCAAACTAGGCAACGTCCGAGAAGACGATCCCTGGCCCCCGATCCCAGATCGGGTTGTCTTGTGCTCACCCCCGCCAACTATCCCAAAAACACCTTCTCCTGCCGGTTTTTCCCACACACGCCAAGAAGACTACCACATAGCCCCAACACATGCATCGCAAGCTCAGCGTATAATCACACTTAAATATAGTAGTAGTAGGTCAATCAAGGACAAGGTATTTAAAAAGGGCAGTGCAAGGGTTTCATCATAATCCATCATCATGCATAATAAAAGCACTAGCAGTTCTAATAGCAATGCCTAATGGGCATTCAAAGGTTGGTCGGGCGTGAAAACCTGTGTGCAAGTAGTCGTCGTAGTTTCCGTAGTCGTACTTGATCTTCTAGCTTGTCTCCTCGGCTCCGGGAAATCCTAGATTCGCAAATATAAATAAATAATGGAGCTAAATGCAAATAAACTCCAAAGAGAAGCAGTAAAGAACCAAATAACTCCAGAAGCTAGTCTAACGGGTGCTTCAACATTTTAGAAGAATAAAGAAACTGATTTCATATTTTTCTAAGCTAGAATCAATTTATTATTGATTTTCAAATAAAGAAATATTTTATGAATTTAATTAATTGCGTTAAGGCACAGAAAACATAAATTAGCAGGTTAGAGAACATAGGCTAGGTTTTGGTTAGGGGTGCAAGCTTAGTTGACTAGTCAACAATCATTATTGACCAAGTCAAAGGGAAAAGGTTAAGGGTTGACCGGAACCCACAAGTGACCCTGTGGGTCCCGTATGTCAGATGGGAACAAGGTAGGCAGATCATGACCTCACGAGTTAGTGGGACCCAACGGTAAGTTCGTGGGACCCCCTTTGGTCAGATTAGCGAGATTGTGCAGAAAGGATCAGCTAGAAGTGATGTGGTGACTAAGAAACTTGGCTAAAGCGGGAACACGACAAAGATGTGGCGATGATGGATTTACCCTTGGTAAGGCTGATGGTTTGGCTAGCGCACGTGTCGTGCACGACGAAGGCGCGACACGACCACGGCGAAAGGTATGTCGGAACTCGAAGATTGAGAACATGCATCTAGTTCACAGATTAAGGTTCGATGGAAAAAGGAGACAAGAGCTGCTGCTAACAAGCAACACACTCACCAGATCGATAAAGAGATAAAGATGGATAACACAAGCATGACTTATGGGACGCAGACATGGTTGCGACAGCTCATTTGATGGCAGACTGCACACAAGCTAGCAGTACACCACATAGGTTGTACAGGTGTAGCTAGCGGTCTCTCGTTTGCTAGCTTTCTTGCATCGGACTGCAGCGCCTTGGATGGGTTTAGAAATCAGCACAAGGCGAGCATAAGGCAGCATCAGCAAGAGGGAAAACCCCCAGTGGCTGCAACGCACACGACCATGTGTGATGGCACAAACTGGACAGATTGGAAGAGAGGCGACGGTTAGAGAGAGGTAGCTCGGCATTACAGGTTCAACAGGTTGGAACCTTTGGCACATAGCTTGGCAACGAGTGTGCGCAGCCAAGGAAGATTACATCTCATGGTCAGACGTGGTTTGGCTTGGAAACAAAATAAGAGGTGGCAGCTTGCTAGCCTTTGCCCAGGCTGCAGCTTCACGTTGTGGACCAGAAAAACCACCAGCGAGCATTGCAGGGGAGCCACTAGAGCATACACACGACGTGGTAGAAAGTCAAGAGGTTCGGCCGATGGTTAGAGACTGGATGGGTCTTTGGCCGGCTCGACAAGGCGTGCTGGCTTATCATCGAGCAGGTTGTGGGCATAACAAAATCCCCCGGTTGTGTGTGCAGAGTGCTCGATCAAATGCCACGAGGGCATGTGCCACACGGCTGCACACTGCTGTGTTGGTTTACGGCCCGTGCGAGTCAAGACAGGGTGGCGGTGCGAGCCGTGCGCGCGCGAACGCCGGTTTGCGAACAAGGCGTCTCGGGTTCGATCGGGGCATGCATCACGCCGATTTGGTTGGTGCGCTCGCGTGCGTCCGACCGCCAGCCAAAGCCCCGGCCGAGCACGGCGGTGAGGACAAGATCGGCGGCGATGTAGGAGCAGGGCCCCAGACAGTGAGGAACGAGACAGCAACGCTGAGCTGCGTGTTGGCATCGACGTGCCGGCTTGGGAGCGAGTTCTTGGTTCAGGATCGCAGCCCCAAAGGTAAGGCCATGCCTTCCCCGGGTGGTGGTGAGCGTGCGTGTGATCGCGGTGAAAACCAAGGCCCGAAGGTGAGGTCTTGGGCTTTACTGACACGACGAACGTGCGTGTGCAGGTTCGGGGAACGACGTGTCGATAAATGGCATGGCTTAGGATGGCGGCTTGGTTGGGCTTGTGCACGCGCGGGCGAGTGCACGGATGAAGATCGGGCGCGGCAAGCTAAAAGGCAAAACCTTCGTCATCCCTGCGCGAGTGTGCACGAGCGGGCAAACCGGTGGCTAAGCCACAATGGCGCGGCAGGCAGGGTGGTGTGCTCGCTGCAGGATAGCATGCATCGAGGTCGAAAATTTGGCAAAAGCAGCAAGCCACATACAGGAAAGCATGGCTAAGGGTCATGGTAAAATGTACACACATGGCCTTCATGAGTACCAGCTGCTGTAGTGGACTTCTCGCTCGTGTAGAGGAAAAGAAGTACAGGGTTGCCACAGCTTGCCTCAAGTGCTCTAGGGTGAAAGTAAAAGAGCAAGGGGAAGGAAAAACTTGTAGTCAAGCATTTTTGGTTTCAGCAGGTGTAGCTAAAAGCCCCACCGAATCGGACTTTGGAACGCATGGATTCTAGGGAACCTAGAGCAGCAAGGCTTTGCTCTTGCATAGGTTGTAAGTGCAATTACGCACGGATCATGGATCGAAAGGGGGCGGTCCTGCATAGGGCCTAGGATAGAAGAACAAGATGGTCTTCCGATTGTGGCTCAGATATAGATTCAAGACGAACTAGCACTTGTGTACAGTTTCCACAGCTTGGATCGGAAAGCCACAAGTGCGCCTTGACAGGGGCAAAAGGACCACGATGTTGCTTGGTTGAAGCACATGGCTCGGAACAAAACTGGAGCTGACACGATGGACGTCTTTGTATACAGGTTGTAGCTCCTGGGTTTGGGTCAAGAAATGTCTCAAACTATCATGTCACTGTTAGAGTAAGAACACATGGTTTATTAGAGCACTATCAGGCCAAATTATGGCCGAGGTTGGCTTATGATGGTGATAGTTTGGGCATCAGGAACACGGCTGCAGCTTGATGGCCAGACAAACAAGCAATACTCCCAGGATGCAGGCCAGGTGCACATGTGGCGACGCACAAGCCGGTGGAAGAGTCAGGGACAGAGGTCAAGCGGGGTGCGCGCGCAGACGACGGCAGCGGCACCTGCAGGCGTAAGGCTCGACTCGAAGGTCGGCACACAAGCGACGGCGTTTGCGCGGCAGCGCGGAGTAGTGAAGCCATGGGTAAAGGCCGGGCAAAACCATGGCTTGGTCACAGAGCAAACAAGCGGCACGAAGGCCGGCACAGAGACAGCGAGTTGGGAACCAGGCATCACCTGAGGGCTTGCTGTCGTTGTGCAGGTATATCAACGAGCGGGTTGTCTTGCGGCCAGACGTCGTCGTACCCCGCACGCGTCGGCTTCGGCTACTTGGGTTCTTGGTAGGGAACTTGCAAAGGCGGCAACTTCAGCCCCGCCGTCTTGGCTCCCATGGTGTGCGGTCGTCGTGGGCACATCACACAAGCAAAGCAAGGCATTAGCTCTGATGGACAAGGGATCGGCCAGTAGGAAATGAACAGGAGGAAGGGAAAAGGGGCCTGCTGGATCAAGCATCTCACCTCTCTGGCAAAATGTCGAGCAGGTTGGGTGCGTGCTCTTGGCCACGGTTTGGGGGCTGCAGCTTGGAGATGGCAAGGATGCCGGGTTCAGACCTGCAGGGAAACAGATACGGCACGAAGGCCGGTTTCAGCGACAGCAACAAAACAGCGGCTGCTTGACCGTTGGGCTTGTCATGCACATGACAGGGAAAAGGGGGTGGTGTGGTGTGCTTACCCAGGGTGCATCGGTGGTCATAGCTGGCAGGGTGCTAGGCGGTCGCGGCAACAAGCAACAGGTCAGGGTGGTTCACGGACTCAGCGTGGTCGGGAAGCTCCTTCGGCTTGGCCTCCAAGTGCTCGCGGTCGTCGATGTTCGTGGTGCGTCGGAGGTGTGGCAGCAACACATAAGCGAGCAAAACATCAGCTCCGGCAGAGAAGTGATCAGGCAACAAGCAAAGGAGAAAAGAGAGGGGGCAACAGATGTGTGCAGCTCACCCTTTTGGCCATAGCACTGAGCAGGTTGCAGGCAAGGTGAGAAGGAGGGACATGGTGAGGGGGTCGGCAGCGTCATCTTCAGCTCGGCGTCGCGACGACCTCATCTCGCTGCCGGCTCCTCCGCAGCGACGACGTCGACAGTGGAGTGGGCGCAGCTTGAGGTGGACGACGACGGCGCGTTGGTGAGGAGGCAGGGCGACGACCGTGGTGCTCCAGAACCGTGACGGCGAGGACGTGGTCCTCAGCTCCGGCAGCTCCTGGTTCCGGCGCCGGCTCCCTTGCGCAACAGCTCCGGCTCCTCGGTTCGCGAGCGGTTGTCGGCGTCGAAGCTCCTGCGGCGTGGGCGGTGTCGACGCACCAGGCGCACGCGGCTCTGGCTTCAGGGGCCGGCGGCGAGGGCGGCCCCGAGACGGCTTCACGGCGCTACGGTCTCCTCAGCGGGCGCTCCTCTCCCCCTTCCCTTCTTCTTCCCCTCCTCTTCTCTGATTCGTGGTGGGGGCGGCGGATTTGGATGGGGATCCACCCCAGGCGACGGCGAACAGGGAGACGGCCGGGGGATTTGTAGGGCGGCTGGCTAGGGTTTGAGGTGCAGGCGGACGGCGGTGATCTCCGGCATCCGTGCCCAGTGGCACGCGGCGCGCATCTAGCGGGTGCTAGCGCGGAGGGAGCGGCGCGGCGCCCGGCTGCCCCACGGCGTCGTCACGGGAGAGAAAGGGGAGCAGGAGAGGGGCCGGTGCTGACATGTGGGGCCCACATGGCAGTGATAGAAGGGGTTGGCTGGCCTGGTGGGCTGAACGGGCCGGAAAGGTTAAACGGGCTAGAGAGCTCAGGGTGGATGAGAGGACTTATCAGCCTGGGTTTTAGAGGGAGATGAGGCCCAACTGGCTAAAGAGTTCCTTCTTATATTCCTTAACCAAAAACTATGCTATTAAGAACAATTCAAAACTGAATTTGAAATTTAGATTTGAATTCCACCCAAATAAAATCCAAATAAAATTTCAATAAACTCCAAATTTTCTCACACTAACATTTTTATTTCCTAAATTTAAATTCTTGCTCAAAATAATTCTAAGAATTAGAGAAGGATCAGAGAAGACATCCTTATATTTTAATTAAGCACTCAATTTCAAATTGAAATTTTGAAACCCACATTTTTGCAAATATAAACATTCCGGAAAATCCGGGATGTTACAGACTCCCCCCTTACAAGAATCTCGTCCTCGAGATTAAAGCTTCACTGGGTACATTGGGGTACCCAGCGTCTTCAAGTTGTGTGCGAGCTCCGAGTATCTTCAGCTTCACCGTAGTTGCTTTCTGGTCAATTCCTTTAGTGTGCAAGCAACAAAATCTTCGAATTGGAAAGGTTCTGAAGTAATGTTGATCTTGGTCTCATTTACTGCAGTGTCGTACTCTTTTTCGACTTCGGCTGTATAGGCATGACTCCGTTGCTCCTTTTACTTGGTTTTTAGTGATGACTTGTCCTCCTTTTGTGGGTTACCTCGGGGTTTCTTAGGCTAAACATCATCAAAACATTTCGAAGTGGGGGCCTTCTCTAACTTGGAAAACACTGGGATTTCCTATTCTAGGAGTCAAGTACAAAACATGAAAATACTTACTAAGATATATTGCTACACTCAGCTGTAAGAACCATAAGATCCAATAAGATCGATAAAGAACGAAGCACTCAAGCATTCAAAGCATTATAGATAGTGCTATCTCAAGGCTGACTCTAATAACCTTTGAGATCTTGCACACTAATCGGTCTATTTATTCGTGGCATTTCAAATAAGGTAGACTCTACTCTTATTGGTTCAAGGTGTTCTCATAGCATCCTAGCTATCTTCTGACTCATCCTGACTAGTCCACGTAAGAAGTTGCATCAGCGGAGGAAAGATGGAATTTTTCAAGGTAGGTAGGGTATATTTCAAATAATTTAAGGGGGTATACATAAAATAGAGCGTTTAGAATGTTCTAGAGCTAACGACCAATATAGGGTTGCGTGCTACGGTCAAGTTCGGCTCTGATACCATATGTAACGCCCTGGGTTTTCAAAAACGGAAAACCCAGCATTCTGTCTCGTGATAGTCCCTGGATCAGACGTTATCACGCACATGCATTCATCACAGATAATTATCAGTCTTACAACGAAATCAGAGTACAAAACAGAGTATTTACATCCGAACACAGATCGGTATACGATTTAAGTACAAGCCCCTTGGGCTAAACGACAAGCAGAAACTCTACGCAGCGGTAGCTAAGTCTTCAAATCTTCGTCTTCCATCTCCTACACAGGCATCCTTGAGCGAAACAACGCAACCATTCCTCCGTGGATTCTTCATAAATGGACTTTTGCTCCAAGTCCAAACTTGCACACTCACAGACTATCCCCAAGGAATGGGATAGGTTCACGTCACCAACCGTATGTGAGCTTTAAGTGGCCTACTTCTAAGGGTAAAGAAGGGACCAAGGTAGAAGCCGGGTTTCCTATGCAGCAGCAGCAACATAAATAGAAATAAAATCTCCATAATCCCACCAATTCCCATATCTCTCATCCGCAAAGGGATACACCTGGTCACCCAGATCACCGTCACCACCTCCTATCTCCATCTAGGGTCGGTGCGAGAACTCCCACTCCTCGCACCTCAATGGTTGCACCCGGATCCACGAGGCAGAGAGAGCAACTCTCCTCTCCCCGAATACAACCACGGCTCACCATACACTCTCATCCTATAAGGGGGAGGTAGAAATCCCAAAACGTAAGAGTCGGAGAAACAACAGGCATGCACATAACCGAGGACACGGCTATACGTATAGATCTAAACTATGCAGAGCGTGTACACCAGTACCCAACTCGGAATGGCACCCGACGGTAGCAAGTCGACCGAGCCCATCCTACCGAACGAACACCTAGGAGTTACGATTCCATCCTGCATCTGGGTCTCGTTGTGGTCCTTCGCAAAGGACCACCCCAGAACTGTGAAAATGCCCCTATGTGGCCACACGTGGAGCGCCCAAAGGGAAGGGACTTCACCCTACACCCTCTCACTGATACCCTCTATCCTACTGGCAGGTATGGTATCGCACTTGCTAGGGCCGAACGGCCATATCCCCACTCTCGGCGAGGTGGTGTGTACGAAAGTCCCGTGTAACAGGCGACCCACTCGGTTTCAGACCGGGGCGAGCTCCTATCCTCCAAGTCATCACAAAAACCCCAACACCTGTGCTCCTAAAACAAGGTACCCGCCATAGGCACCAAACTGGGCAACGTCCGAGAAGATGATCCCTGGCCCCCGATCCCAGATCGGGTTGTCTTGAGCTCACCCCCGCCAAGTATCCCAAAAACACCTCCTGCCGGTTTTTCCCACACACGCCAAGAAGACTACCACATAGCCCCAACACATGCATCGCAAGCTCAGCGTATAATCACGCTTAAATATAGTAGTAGTAGGTCAATCAAGAACAAGGTATTTAAAAAGGGCAGTGCAAGGGTTTCATCATAATCCATCATCATGCATAATAAAAGTGCTAGCAGTTCTAATAGCAACGCCTAATGGGCATTCAAAGGTCGGTCGGGCGTGAACACCTGTGTGCAAGCAGTCGTCGTAGTTTCCGTAGTCGTACTTGATCTTCTGGCTTGTCTCCTCAGCTCCGGGAAATCCTAGATTCGCAAATATAAATAAATAACAGAGCTAAATGCAAATAAACTCCAAAGAGAAGCAGTAAAGAACCAAATAACTCCAGAAGCTAGTCTAATGGGTGCTTCAACATTTTAGAAGAATAAAGAAACTGATTTCATATTTTTCTAAGCTAGAATCAATTTATTATTGATTTTCAAATAAAGAAATATTTTATGAATTTAATTAATTGCGTTAAGGCACAGAAAACATAAGTTAGCAGGTTAGAGAACATAGGCTAGGTTTTGGTTAGGGGTGCAAGCTTAGTTGACTAGTCAACAATCATTGTTGACCAAGTCAAAGGGAAAAGGTTAAGGGTTGACCGGAACCCACAAGTGACCCTGTGGGTCCCGTATGTCAGATGGGAACAAGGTAGGCAGATCATGACCTCACGAGTTAGTGGGACCCAACGGTAAGTTCGTGGGACCCCCTTTGGTCAGATTAGCGAGATTGTGCAGAAAGGATCAGCTAGAAGCGATGTGGTGACTAAGAAACTTGGCTAAAGCGGGAACACGACAAAGATGTGGCGATGATGGATTTACCCTTGGTAAGGCTGATGGTTTGGCTAGCGCACGTGTCGTGCACGACGAAGGCGCGACACGACCACGGCGAAAGGTATGTCGGAACTCGAAGATTGAGAACATGCATCTAGTTCACAGATTAAGGTTCGATGGAAAAAGGAGACAAGAGCTGCTGCTAACAAGCAACACACTCACCAGATCGATAAAGAGCTAAAGATGGATAACACAAGCATGACTTATGGGACGCAGACATGGTTGCGACAGCTCATTTGATGGCAGACTGCACACAAGCTAGCAGTACACCACATAGGTTGTACAGGTGTAGCTAGCGGTCTCTCGTTTGCTAGCTTTCTTGCATTGGACTGCAGCGCCTTGGATGGGTTAAGAAATCAGCACAAGGCGAGCATAAGGCAGCATCAGCAAGAGGGAAAACCCCCAGTGGCTGCAGCGCACACGACCATGTGTGATGGCACAAACTGGACAGATTGGAAGAGAGGCGACGGTTAGAGAGAGGTAGCTCGGCATTACAGGTTCAGCAGGTTGGAACCTTTGGCACATAGCTTGGCAACGAGTGTGCGCAGCCAAGGAAGATTACATCTCATGGTCAGATGTGGTTTGGCTTGGAAACAAAAGAAGAGGTGGCAGCTTGCTAGCCTTTGCCCAGGCTGCAGCTTCACGTTGTGGACCAGAAAAACCACCAGCTAGCATTGCAGGGGAGCCACTAGAGCATACACACGATGTGGTAGAAACTCAAGAGGTTCGGCCGATGGTTAGAGACTGGATGGGTCTTTGGCCGGCTCGACAAGGCGTGCTGGCTTATCATCGAGCAGGTTGTGGGCATAACAAAAGTCCCCCGGTTGTGTGTGCAGAGTGCTCGATCAAATGCCACGAGGGCATGTGCCTCACGGCTGCACACTGCTGTGCTGGTTTACGGCCCGTGCGAGTCAAGACAGGGTGGCGGTGCGAGCCGTGCGCGCGCGAACGCTGGTTTGCGAACAAGGCGTCTCGGGTTCGATCGGGGCGTGCATCACGCCGGTTTGGTTGGTGCGCTCGCGTGCGTCCGACCGCCAGGCAAAGCCCCGGCCGAGCACGGCGGCGAGGACAAGATCGGTGACGATGTTGGAGCAGGGCCCCAGACAGTGAGGAACGAGACGGCAACGCTGAGCTGCGTGTTGGCATCGACGTGTCGGCTTGGGAGCGAGTTCTTGGTTCAGGATCGCAGCCCCAAAGGTAAGGCCATGCCTTCCCCGGGTGGTGGTGAGCGTGCGTGTGATCGCGGTGAAAACCAAGGCCTGAAGGTGAGGTCTTAGGCTTTACTGACACGACGAACGTGCGTGTGCAGGTTTGGGGAACGGCGTGTCGACAAGAGGTTATGGCATGGCTTAGGATGGCGGCTTGGTTGGTCTTGTGCACGCGCGGGCGAGTGCACGGATGAAGATCGGGCGCGGCAAGCTAAAAGGCAAAACCTTCGTCATCCCTGCGCGGGTGAGCACGAGCGGGCAAACCGGTGGCTAAGCCACGATGGCGCGGCAGGCAGGGTGGCGTGCTCGTTGCAGGATAGCATGCATCGAGGTCGAAAATTTGGCAAAAGCAGCATGCCACATACAGGAAAGCATGGCTAAGGGTCATGGTAAAATGTACACACATGGCCTTCATGAGTACCAGCTGCTCTAGTGGACTTCTCGCTCGTGTAGAGGAAAAGAAGTACAGGGTTGCCACAGCTTGCCTCAAGTGCTCTAGGGTGAAAGTAAAAGAGCAGGGGGAAGGAAAAACTTGTAGTCAAGCATTTTTGGTTTCAGCAGGTGTAGCTAAAAGCCCCCACCGAATCGGACTTTGGAACGCACGGATTCTAGGGAACCTAGAGCAGCAAGGCTTTGCTCTTGCATAGGTTGTAAGTGCAATTACGCACGGATCATGGATCGAATGGGGGCGGTCCTGCATAGAGCCTAGGATAGAAGAACAAGATGATCTTCCGATTGTGGCTCAGATATAGATTCAAGACGAACTAGCACTTGTGTACAGTTTCCACAGCTTGGATCGGAAAACCACAAGTGCGCCTTGATAGGGGCAAAAGGACCACGATGTTGCTTGGTTCAAGCACATGGCTCGGAACAAAACTGGAGCTGACACGACGCACATCTTTGTATACATGTTCTAGCTCCTGGGTTTGGGTCAAGAAATGTCTCAAACTAACATGTCACTGGTAGAGTAAGAACACATGGTTTATTAGAGCACTATCAGGCCAAATTATGGTCGAGGTTGGCTTATGATGGTGATAGTTTGGGCATCAGGAACACGGCTGCAGCTTGATGGCCAGACAAACAAGCAATACTCCCAGGATGCAGGCCAAGTGCGCATGTGGCGGCGCACAAGCCGGTGGAAGAGTCAGGGACAGAGGTCAAGCGGGGCGCATGCGCAGACGACGGCAGCGGCACCTGCAGGCGTAAGGCTCGACTCGAAGGTCGGCACACAAGCGACGGCGTTTGCGCGGCGGCGCGGAGCAGTGAAGCCATGGGTAAAGGCCGGGCAAAACCACGGCTTGGTCACAGAGCAAACAAACGGCACGAAGGCCGGCACAGAGATAGTGAGTTGGGAACCAGGCATCACCTGAGGGCATGCTGTCGTTGTGCAGGTATATCGACGAGCGGGTTGTCTTGCGGCCAGACGTCGTCGTACCCCGCACGCGTCGGCTTCGGCTACTTGGGTTCTTGGTAGGGAACGTGCAAAGGCGGCAACTTCAGCCCCGCCGTCTTGGCTCCCATGGTGTGGGGTCGTCGTGGGCACATCACACAAGCAAAGCAAGGCATTAGCTCTGATGGACAAGGGATCGGCCGGTAGGAAACGAACAGGAGGAAGGGAAAAGGGGCTGCTGGATCGAGCATCTCACCTCTCTGGCAAAACGTCGAGCAGGTTGGGTGCATGCTCTTGGCCACGGTTTGGGGGCTGCAGCTTGGAGATGGCAAGGCTGCCGGGTTCAGACCTGCAGGGAAACAGATACGGCACGAAGGCCGGTTTCAGCGACAGCAACAAAACAGCGGCTGCTTGACCGTTGGGCTTGTCATGCACATGACAGGGAAAAGGGGGGTGGTGTGGTGTGCTTACCCTGGGTGCGTCGGTGGTCATAGCTGGCAGGGTGCTAGGCGGTCGCGGCAACAGGCAACAGGTCAGGGTGGTTCACGGACTCAGCGTGGTCGGGAAGCTCCTTCGGCTTGGCCTCCAATTGCTCGCGGTCGTCGATGTTCGTGGTGCGTCGGAGGTGTGGCAGCAACACATAAGCGAGCAAAACATCAGCTCCGGCAGAGAAGTGATCGGGCAACAAGCAAAGGAGAAAAGAGAGGGGGCAACAGATGTGTGCAGCTCACCCTTTTGGCCATAGCACCGAGCAGGTTGCAGGCAAGGTGAGAACCAGGGACATGGTGAGGGGGTCGGCAGCGTCATCTTCAGCTCGGCGTCGCGATGGCCTCATCTCGCTGCCGGCTCCTCCGCAGGGACGACGTCGACAGTGGTGTGGGCGCAGATTGAGGTGGACGACGGCGGCGCGTTGGTGAGGAGGCAGGGTGACGACCGTCGTGCTCCAGAACCGTGACGGCGAGGACGTGGTCCTCATCTCCGGCAGCTCCTGGATCCGGCGCCGGCTCCCTTGCGCAGCAGCTCCGGCTCCTCGGTTCGCGAGCGGTTGTCGGCGTCGAAGCTCCTGCGGCGTGGACGGTGTCGACGCACCAGGCGCGCGCGGCTCTGGCTTCAGGGGCTGGCGGCGAGGGCGGCCCCGAGACGGCTTCACGGCGCTACGGTCTCCTCAGCGGGCGCTCCTCTCCCCCCTTCCCTTCTTCTTCCCCTCCTCTTCTCTGATTCATGGTGGGGGGCGGCGGATTTGGATGGGGATCCACCCCAGGCGGCGGCGGGCAGGGAGACGGCCGGGGGATTTGTAGGGCGGCTGGCTAGGGTTTGAGGTGCAGGCGGACGGCGGCGATCTCTGGCATCCGTGCCCAGGGGCACGCGGCGCACATCTAGCGGGTGCCAGCCCGGAGGGAGCGGCGCGGCGCCCGGCTGCCCCACGGCGTCGTCACGGGAGAGAAAGGGGAACAGGGGAGGGGCCGGTGCTGACATGTGGGGCCCACATGGCAGTGATAGAAGGGGTTGGCTGGCCTGGTGGGCTGAACGGGCCGGAAAGGTTAAACGGGCTAGAGAGCTCAGGGTGGATGAGAGGACTTATCGGCCTGGGTTTTAGAGGGAGATGAGGCCCAACTGGCTAAAGAGTTCCTTCTTATATTCCTTAACCAAAAACTATGCTATTAAGAACAATTCAAAACTGAAATTGAAATTCAGATTTGAATTCCACCCAAATAAAATCCAAATAAAATTTCAATAAACTCCAAATTTTCTCACACTAACATTTTTATTTCCTAAATTTAAATTCTTGCTCAAAATAATTCTAAGAATTAGAGAAGGATAAAAAAAGACATCCTTATATTTTAATTAAGCACTCAATTTCAAATCAAAATTTTGAAACCCATGTTTTTGCAAACATAAATATTTCGGAAAAATCCGGGATGTTACAGGACACGGACAGGTATCAGCTCGTGGCAGCAGCTCGATCCACACGGACGGCCGCTGTAAGCGACGACGGATCAGCAGTTGGTTGTAGTTCGTCTTGTGCCGGGCGATGTCCATTGTTCAGCATCGAACCGATCTGCGGCCACACATATACAGATGGTTGGGTTCGGCCACAGCATCGAAAAGAAAAGGACAGGGGGAGAGCTCACCAGGAAAGATGACTGAGGACGACGGCGACGCCACTCTGGTGCTTCACAGCAGGGTGCGTGGGCGATCCGTTTTGGATGAGACGTCGTAGGAGGTCTGTATATATGTGGAAGGGCACAGCCATGGCAAAGGAAAAAAGAGGCAGGTTGTGTCTATTTGATTTCTCGTAAATTTGAGAGAGCACGGGAGACAGTAATTTGGGAGAGGGAGAAATCAAAGGGAGGGCCGTGGATTATTTTCCATTCTTAACGTGAACGTGGACAGCAACAGCACTAGGTCTATATACACAGGCAGATTACACAAGGAAGGAAAGAAGGGGTACTGTTCTGGCCCGGCAGGGAGGAAGACACGCCTGTTTCCTTTGGGAGGGACGAGGAGGCGCCTGTTTTATTAAAGTACGGATTTGAAACCCTGTTTTCAATGAGATGCATTTCGTATAAGATTTGACTCTGGAAATGGAATGTGTAGTATCATGCGGTGAAATGGAATGTGTGCAGTACTTCCTCCATCTTATAAAAAAGTGCAATTCTAATTTTTCTAAGACAGATGAGCGGTGATGCGAAAAGACTTTAAGACCCTCATCTTTTAGCCATTTGTAGTATGTTTTGGCATGCAAATCAGATCTGATTGTTTAATTAGGAAGGTAACTAGATCTATTTTCTAAGATTGTACTCTTTGTGGGATTTTTTTCAAATGCTAGAATTGTACTTTTCACGAGACTGAAGGAGTATGCTTTAGTTGAAATTGCACGTGCAGATGAAATGTGAAAAAAGGAATATACTCCCTCCGTCCCATAATAAGTGCAATCCAAACTTTTGAAAAAAATCCCACAAAAAATGCAATCCTAGAAAATAGATCTAATTACCTTCCAAATTAAGTGGTCAGATCTGATTTCCATGGTAAAACTTACTGCATTTGGCAAACTAATGAGGGTACTAGAGTCTTTTCATTCCACCACTAATTTGTCCTAAAAAAATTAGAATTGCACTTATTATGGGACAGAGGGAGTATGTATCATGCTCTTATCATAAAAATAGAATGTGGAGGTTACATTATGTTTTGTCCTACTTAGAGCCAACTCTAGTGGGAACCTGCAAATTGAAGCCTTCAAAATCCATTTATAGGCCGAATTGCATAAAATGGAGGCTCAAAATTAGCTCTCAACTCCAGCGAGAAATCAACTCAGACCTCTTTTTCTTGTGGACTCGTGTGTCCTTTGGACCTCCCCGAGCAGGTCCCACGCCACACGGCGGAGAATGGGTGCACCCGGACCTCGTCGGTACCGCCGGCAAAGCCCAACCTCCACGATGGATCCTTCTCCAGCAGCCACGTCCGTGGTCCGGCACCTGATGCGGCGGCGGTGACGTCGCGGATGCGGAGCACGACGACGAGGTGGATGTGGATGCAGAGGGAGACCTGGGTGGGAGCTGCTGTTGGCCCGGCTCGTGGTGTCGTTGTCCCAGAGCGTCGGTTGTGGCTCCGCAAAGAGCTCAAACCCTGCAATGTGGTCCCTGGGCGGACGACCGGCGACAGAAGACCGAAATCCGGCCAGGTCCTTGCTGGACTTGACGGGTGGCAAGGATCTCACATATGACCTATTTGAGGGGTCAAAGGGGTCGGGGAGAGCTCCGGCGAGGTGGCACGACGGCGCAAGGGCGGCATGATCGTGGCGGCTCAGATTCCGGCACGACTGAAGGGGCGGAGCTGGGCAAGGAGATGCTCGGGAAGCTGAGGTGAAGGCTCGGGGTGACGGTGGTGTGCTCAGAGAGCGGCGGGAGCGACCATATGAGAGAGCTCTGTGGCGGGCGGTCATGGCGGGCGGTGGTGACAGGGGCGGCGGACTCGCATGGGCGCTTCGGCTCCACCGTCGTTGTCCTAGAGCACCAACGGCGGCTCCACTGTTGTCGTCTAGACCCGGCCACCTCCTCCGCCCCCAGCGCCGGTGACGGCCGTGAAGAAACCCATACCGGTAACGTGTTCCTTAAACACATTGGGTGGTGAGCCTTTTGTGAGCGGATCCGCGATCATCTCTTTAGTACTTAAATGCTTCAGACTTATAATTTCATCCCGGACTCTATCTTTCACCGCATATAACTTTATTTCTATCGGTTTGGTAGCATTACTCGACTTGTTGTTGTGAGTGTAAAATATTGCTGGAGCATTGTCACAGTACAACTTTAGTGGTCTATGAATGCAATCTACCACTCTCAAGTTGGGCACAAACTTCTTTAGCCACATCACCTGTCTCGTTGCCTCGATTTTTTATTTTAACCCTTTTTAATCTATTTTTTTAATAATAACACATCCCCAACTAAATTTTCAAGAAGTAGCCCTTTTGGTCGTGCCAAGCTTCGTGGCGTGACTAATAGTTGAGTCACGCCACATGCGGTGGCGCGACTAATGTACACGTTGGCAGTAGAAAAAGTCGCAGCTGACGGAGCAAATGGAGTTGCGCCACACAATGTGGCGTGACTCACGAACGAGTCACGCCACAGTACGTGGCGTGACCGCATCGGTACTCTGCCTGAACTGGGAGTTCCAGGTCTCATTTACCCGTGTTTCATTCGTCATTTTAATTAGCAAATGAAATCCTAAATTTGTGAAATTTGAGGTGTATGATCTATTGTCACACCTGTTTTTCCAATGAAAACCAGATGCATAACTATATGTATGACAGGATCTATTTTCATACATATAGTGACATATAAGTGAATACAGAAACAGTATCACGTAAGGAAAAAGAAAGATTATCAGAGTTTTACGCTTTATCCTGGAAACGAAGGCTCCAAACATCACAGGCAGTCGACTGGGGGTTGCGTACGCCTAGCACCAGCAACATCTTCACAACGACTTTAGAGTAGCTTCCTCTTTCTGAGCAACATTGTTTATAGCAAGGGTGAGCACATGTCGTACTCAGCAAGTGTGGGGAAAGTATGAATGCAAAGGCTGAACAAGGAAAGGCTGACAGGTTGACTGCATTAAGTAATTTTAGTTGGTCAAATTTTATTAGCACCTGATTACTATTAAGTGTAAGTATATACCAACCCACAATTAACATAAAGAGACGCCATAAGCATATGGCTAGCATAACCAGAAACCATGATTTAAGTCCATCTTCAAGTTCAATTATCATGTGAGGGTCCAGGCCGCTCTTGACCGTGAGCACGGCTAATCGATTAGTTTTACACTCTGCAGAGGTTGTACACTTTCACCACAAGTCGCGTAAAAGTTCTAGGAACTTTAAACCCAACCACGCGATGCTGATCAGGCATCATACCACACTGCCGAGGTGTGATTGCATAGGGACGCTACAAGGCCTTTACAAAGATTCCCCAATGTGAAGCAACCCGCGAAGGTTCTGAGCCGCCGCAAAGCATAAAGTCCCCTAGTAGGCGCCGTGTCTTAGCAAAGCCCACGTCCTGCTAGAGCGAGTCTATACCTCAACTAACGCTCCCCCTTGCCCTTATCAGGTAAGATCACCCCAACACTAGAGTCCCTAATTAATTAGCCAAGCCAGAGCCATATAGCCTTGTGGTTGCACTGTTGTCCTGGGTGGTCGCTCCATGTTCCGATTAAACATATTATCTTGTATTAACCAGAGGTACAGCATAAAAGTAAAGCATGTTCATCATTATTGTTGTTCATTAGAACCACTATAACCCAAGGTATAGCAGCTAAGCAAAGCTACCCAACAGAAAGGTAAAACCTAGGTTGACAAGGAATAAAGGTAATAAAGACCAGGACAAACCTTAATAGGACCCATCAATATTAATGCCAGCATATGCAATGAGTGATTAAACACATTATTGGGACAAAAGAACAAGGACACACTTGCCTTTAACCAGAGTAATGTTGTTGCTCAGAATGTCTTCACTTCTTGCTCTTCCAAAGCTCTCGAACCACGTTTATTCTACTCGCATCAATTATCGGGCACAAGCATACAAAGCAAACATACAAGCAAAACTAAGAACAAGGCACCAATCAAAAGAAAGCTTTAAAAGAACGTGCTAAAGGATAAAAAGAACGTGCTAAAGGATAGGCTCGTTTCTAAGGATCACTGAAGCACACAGACCGTGCTGAGATAAGGAAAGGCTTGGTTAGCTTTAGGAAAGGCACTAGGTTTGAGTATGAACTAGGATCAAAAAGATTTGGAGCTTGAAAGAAGATTAGCTCTGCAACAGAGACACACTGAGACAAGGAGCTTTGATAAAGAACGTCTACCGATTGATTTGCATATATGAGAGATCAAACTATGAGCTAGATTTATTTTAATTAATAAAAATATGTAAAGGATATTTCATAGAGAAAATACCCTAAGTTGGAATTAATGCAACATTACATTTTATTTGCAAAAGATCGAAGTAAGAACTAGTCAAATTTTTATTAATAAAGATTCATATATAAATTATGCCAATTAAACATTTAATTTAAAAAAACTAAACTATATGAATCCTCTAATCGAAACTTTATGATTCGAGTGGATCATATTATTATTAAAAGCATTATGGTATTGGCATTAATCAAATTAATATTTATTTATAAAACCGGTGTAGAAACCTAATCAACTTTTAATTATAAAAGTTTAATTAAATATTAATCAAGTTAACATTTGGTTTATGAAAAACCGGATAAAAGATCTAATTAGATTTTATTTACAAAAGCATGTGAGAGAAACATTAATCAAATTAAATTTGATTATGAAAAACGGTGTATAGCAATATATCGCTTTTATTTAGAAAAGGCATGTTTAATAAGTATAAATCAAAATTAATATTAAATTTATTTTCAGAAAACAAACATGAAGGAAACTCTCCACTAACACGTACATTACATTATTATGAACCTAACGTAACTTGAACGGATGAAAACGGAGCTAGAACAAAGATTCTATGGACAAAACAAGATACAGGGACCTGCTGGCAAAGATTGGAAACTTCCAGGGGCTTATCTGCGAAAAACCGAGGGCATATACGCAATTATGTATATAAACCCGAGGGCCTTCGTGCAAGATTCTCATGGGGGACGGAAACTAGGGAATCTAATAGCTCCAGGGGGTTTCCTGCAAGATGGCCAAGACACAAAGCTTAGATGTAGGGATTACAGGAAAGGACAGGGGTCTAAGTCCAAAGCTGCACTCCTTCTTCTTCCCCTGTTTGAAACAGGGGCAGGGCGGACGGTGGCTCAGGGCGCTTGGCGTCGCCGGCGCTCCGGTGACTTAGGTGCTTGGGTGGACGACGCATGGGGTAGAGGAGGGGCAGAGGGGCTCGATTAGGTGCTTACCGGCGTTGGAGAAGGACGGGCGCGGCCGGACTTCGAAGAGGGGCGGACGATGGCCGGCTCGATGTTCTGTGCACGGACGGCGCTCCGGCGACGAGGTGATGACGGAGACCGGCTGTGGGCGTGCGGGTTGATCTCGGGAACCTCCTCGTGTCCTTGGCTTCGTCTGGCAGCGTCCACGTGCGGCGGAACGGCGACGGATCGAGCGGCGCTCTGGCTCGGCCGCGCGGATGGCGTCCTGGCTCGATCTCCAGTCGCGGCGGCGCTCCAGCGGGTCAACACGGCGACGGGCTAGGGCTCCCTAGACACGGTTCATCGTCGCGAAACTCCGGGCGCAACTAGCTTGCTCCACGAGAGGGCGGAGGCGGCGGTTCGTGCGGCGAACTCCGGCGACCACCGCGCTCGGCTTGCTGCGGCGAGGTCCGGCTCCGGCGATGGCGTTGTGCGGCAGGGCGAGAGGCAGGGCGCGAGGCAGCGGGAGCACGCGGAGGCCGGGAGGGGACGTTTTTATAGGGCGTAGGCGCGCACGCCTAGGAGAGTCCGACGGTGGCACGGTCCTAGCCGTGCCCGGGACGGTCTGCCGTCCGGCTGTGGCTTCGGCCGAGACACGGAGGTGACCGGGTCTCCCGTGTCCAGCTTGGGCACGACGAGAGGTTGATGATGACAGGGGTGGCCCGCCTGTCGGCGACCACGACCAGAGGAAGGTGGAATGGGCCAAGCTGGGCCGAGGCGGAAGAAATGAACGAGTGACGGGAGTTTGAGGGGCTCCAGCGGACTTCGTCAGCAGCTGTAGGACCTGGACTGGGCCACAAAACGCGTTCAGCGAAGGAAAGTCCAAGGTGCACGAGCGAACTTCTCCTAGACGGGCTGAAAGGTTTTATGGGCCGAAAGAGAGAGGAAGGAGGGAGAAAGAAAAGAATTTATTTTCATTTTCAGAAAACATTTTTCGTGAAAAGAATAATCTAGAAATAGCTAGATAATTCATTAAAGCCACGAAAAATATTCTGATAATTCCAAAAATTCCAAGAAAATTCCCAGAGCTAGATTGGAGCACGAACAACCCAAATAAAATATTTGGAGCTCAGGAAAAAGATTTTAGAGCCTTCTAATAAATAGAATAAGCTCAGAGAAAATGAGAATAAACTCCAGAAAAATCTGGAAAATTCTCGGGAGGATTTGGTCAGCACCTAAGCACATTTTAAAACCATTTTGCACTCATGAAACACCAGGATGCATCGGCTTGAATGCAACACTCACACAAACATTTTATTTAATTTGAAAAATCAAACAAAGGTTTTTCCTATACTATATTTCCTGTAAAGAAAATAAATGCTGGAAAATTTTTAAATTGAGAGAAATCATTGTTTTACTTATTCTTCCTATTCACATCCTGAAATTGGAAATTTCAGGGTGTGACATCTATAGAGTGTATACGTTCCATTTTAACTATTTGTACTCCAAACCATGGTGGATAAAAATGAGAAATCTAATTTCAAAATAGGCTAAGTGTTATTGGATCAACGCATCAAATGTGCTAAGTCTGAAAACAGAGCTAACTAGTCAACTTTAGACCCACTTTTTGAAAAGTTTTACATTAAGACCTTGGACATTTTTGGACTACAAGTGAATTTTGATGTTTATAGAGAATTTTGGATAAGTTGTTGGTCAAAAAAAAGCAAAGAATTCATAATTTAAGGAAGGCTTAAAGTTGGAAAGTTGTGCTGTTTTTCTACAGTTGTAAAATAACACAACTTTCCAACTTTAAGCCTCTCTTAAACTATGAATTCTTTACTTTTTTTGACAAATAACTTATCCAAAATTCTCTATGAACATCCAAATGCACTTGTAGTCCAAAAATGTCCAAGGTCTTAATGTAATTTTTTTCAAAAAGTAGGTCTAAAGTTGACTAGTTGGATTTGTTTTCAGACTTAGCACATTTGATGTGTTGATCCCATAATCCTTAGCCTATTTCGAAAATAGATTTCTCATTTTATACATCATGTTTTGGAGTGCAAATAGTTAAAATGGAACGTATGCACTCTGTAGATCTTACATCTCAAGTTTCACAAATTTAGGAGTTCATTTGCTAATTAAAATGATGAAGGAAACACAGCTAAATGAGAGCTGGAACTCCCAGTTCCAGGCTGGTGACTAGCGAGTCATGCCACGGTTGCGTGGCGTGACTCGTACGTGAGTCACGCCAGACCCTCTGGCGCGACTCAATCTGCCACGTAAACTGTGCTTTTTCCAATACCACTATGTACATTAGTCGCGCCACAGCATGTGACGTGACTCAAGTATTAGTCGTGCCACAGAGCTTGGCGCGACTAAAAAGGCTAGTTCTTGAAAATATAGTTTGGGGTGGGTTATTTTTAAAATTTTAGTTTAAAAAGGGTTAAAATAAAAAAATTCTGTTACCTCATAACAGGCTATAAACTCTGCATACATCGTGGATGTTGCAACCAGTTCTTGCTTAGAGATTCTCCATGAGATAGCTCCCCTGCTAGAGTGAAGACATATCCTGACGTGGATTTTCTATCATCTCTATCTCCCGCATAATCAGCGTCTGAGTACCCTACTATCTCTAGGGAATCAGACCTTCTATATGTTAGTATCATATCTTTCGTGTCTTGGAGATATCGAAAAGCCTTCTTTACCATCATCTAATGCTCTTTGCCTGGATTAGATTGATATCTACCAAGTACTCCCGTGACAAATGCCAAATCAGGGCGAGTGCACACTTGTGCATACTGTAAGCTACCAAGTGCTGAAGCATATGGAACCATTTTCATTTGATCGATCTCATTAAGAGACATGGGTACCCATGGGTCCCCACCGGCCAGGGTCCCAGAGGCCTTTGACAAGTGGACTCGACCTTCTACAAGCCCCGCCGACCTGCAAAGTGGGCCCAGCAACCTTATCCACAACTCCGACGACCATGGGCGACCTTATCAAGATCCCGGAAGATCCGCAGAGCTTGGCGTGCAAGTCAAGGCAGTAGGACGCGGTGTGCCGCTGCCTGTAGCTCCGAGTATCACGGGATACTCCTTGTAATCCGGGAGATAAGCTTCCCGCAATTGTAACCGACCCAGACATGGGTCCACCGACCTTGAATGGAAGCCTTAGTCCGTCCTCCCCATATAAGGCGGCCAAGGACTCCATTCAAGGGGACATCACATCTTCATCCTCTCGCATAATCCACCACAACTGGACGTAGGGTTTTACTCTCCGGAGGCCTGAACTAGTCTAAAAACCCCTTGTCTCCCCGTGTTCATCGCCATACTCGCCTAGTTCTGAGTTCACCACGTGGACTACCACCTACGCTCTTAGGTCCCGATCCTCCATTAACCTGCAAACCTCTAGGGTAACCCCGTAGCGGATCTGTCCAGGTCTCACCCCCTGACACTCATATTGGTTCCTTGGACATTGCTAAAGTCCAAACTTATTGCCCTTAATTATGGGAGCAGGTGTGGCCTTACTCACATGCATATTATATTTCTTAAGGATCTTTTCCAAATATGCCTTTTGTGATAAACCTAAAACCCCATTCCTTCTGTCTCGATGAATCTCAATGCCTAAAACATATGAGGTTTCACCAAGATCTTTCATATCAAATTTTGAGGACAAAAACTTTTTCGTTTCCTGTAGCAGCCTGACATCACTACTAGCAAGCAGGATATCATCCACATACAGTATCAGAAAAATAAATTTCCACTTTGCATAAACGCAATTGTCCTCAACATTTGCTTTAAAACCAAACTTCGTAATCGTTTCATCAAACTTTAAGATCCATTGTCTAGAGGCTTGCTTTAAGCCATAAATGGACTTTCTTAAATGACATCCCATATGCTCTTTTCCTTTCACAACAAAACCTTTAGGTTGAGTCATGTAAACATCTTCATATAAATCTCCATTCAAGAATGTCATCTTTACATCCATCTGATGTAATTCCAAGTCAAAGTGTGCCACCAAAGCCATTATGATCCTAAAAGAATCTTTACAAGAGACTGGAGAAAACATCTCATTGTAATATGTCCCTTCTCTTTGTGTGTAACCCTTAGCTACAAGCCGTCCCTTATACTTTTCAATATTCCCTTTGGAGTCATACTTAATCTTGTAGACCCATTTACAGCCTACTGTTTTGGCTCTTTTAGGAATTTCTTCTAAGTCCCAAACTCTGTTGGTACTCATTGACTTCATTTCATCTTCCATGGCTTCTAGCCACTTGGATGCATCAGGACGACTCATGGCTTCTTCAAAAGAAGAAGGATCACCTTCTATGTGAATTTCTTCACTGTTATAAACTTCATAGTCATCAGGGATGGCTGGCTTTCTAACCCTTAGAGACCTTCTTGGGGCCTCTCTGGCTGACTCCTCTTGTACTTGGGGTTGTTGTGGTGCTTCTTGCGCATCAGTTGTTTCTATAGGATCCTGATGAACAGTTTCCTCATTTTCTTCCACTGATTGCATAGGAGTACTAACAACAGGTTCTGGCACCACAGTGGTTTGCACTGTAGCTGTCGGAACAGTAGGCAACACAAAATATGGTTCTTCAACCATTGGAGTGGGTGCACACACCCGCTTTTCTTCAAGATCAATCTTTCGAGCTGTCTTGCTCCCTCTAATCATTTCATTCTCTAGAAAGATAGCATGTCTCGTTTCCACAAACTTTGTATGTCTGTTAGGACAATAGAAACGATAACCTTTAGACTTTTCTGTATAGCCAATGAAATGACAATTTACTATTTTGGGGTCTAACTTCCCAATATTTGGGTTGAAAACTTTAGCCTCTGCTGGACATCCCCAAATGCGCATATATCATAGGGAGGGTTCCCTACCTGTCCACAACTCATACAGCGTTGTAGGTACTAACTTACTAGGTACTTTATTTAGAATGTGAGTGGCTGTTTTTAATGCCTCCATCCACAGACTAATTGGTAATGTTGAGTAGCTTAACATGCTCCTAACCATATCCATCAAGGTACGGTTTCTTCTTTCAGCTACTCCATTCTGCTGAGGTTCACCTGGTGTACTATACTGGGCAATTATACCATTTTCCTGTAAGAACCTTGCAAAAGGTCCAGAAACTTGGCCATACGGGGTGTGTCGACCGTAGTACTCCCCACCTCGGTCCGACCTCACCACTTTTATCTTTAGGTTGTGCTGATTTTCAACTTCAGCCTTAAAAATCTTAAACTTATCTAGCGCTTCCGACTTCTCTTTGATTGGATAGAGATACCCATATCGAGAATAATCATCTGTGAATGTAATGAATGAATCAAAACCATCCACAGATACCACAGGAAAAGGACCACAAATATCTGTGTGGATTATTTCCAACACTCCTGTACTTCACTTTGCGCCTTTCTTTATTTGCTTAACATACTTGCCTATAATGCAATCGATACATTGTTCTAAATCGGTAAATTCTAAAGGTGGAAGAATTGATTCCTTAACTAAGCGTTCCATCCTTCCCCTCGAAATATGGCCTAAACGACAGTGCCATAATTTCGAAGATACGCTATCAATTCGCTTCCGCTTCTTGCTCACATTTGTATATGATGAAACATTCTCAATCACGCATACATTCTCAACGCATTCAGTCGAAACATCATGAATAGCCAACATATAAAGTTTGTCTTGTCAGAAGGCAAGACCCACACAAACTTCATTATACTTAATCAAACATTGTTGTGCACTAAATTGGCACTCAAATCCATTATCCGCTAAACATGACACTGAAATCAAATTACGACTTAAAGAAGGAACGTAAAGGACATCATGTAGGCGAAGTGTGAAGCCATCCTTCAGCTTAAAGGGGAGATCTCCAACCGCCTCCACTTCTGCCTCGACGCCGTTCGCGACTTTAATTCTTCTTTCTCCTCTTGTTAGGATCCTCCTGGTATGCATACCCTGCATAGAATTAGCAACATGAGTAGTTGCACCTGAATCAATCCACCAAGTAGATTTATCATAACTTAAGTACACTGCTTCATCTACAAATGTAATAATGTCCTCACCTTTAGACCACATGTGCTTCAGCCATTGAGGGCATTCCCTCCTCCAGTGTCCTGTCTTTTTGCACCAGTGACACTGGTTTGGAGAAAACTCTGTCTGGGGTGGAGCTTTCTGGGACTGATCATTCTGGACTGGGGCTTTACCATGAGGCTTGCTTGGTGCATTGGAAATTCTTAGGTTGAAAATTCTTACTGGGAAATTTTCTCTTCTGAGGCTTCTTACCATGATGCACATAGTTGACGAAACCACCACCTTGAACCTTAAGCCTCTCCTCCTCTTGGACAGACATAGCAATGAGCTTATGCATGTCCCACTTATCTGGGATGGTGTTATAATTAACCTCAAAAGCTGAGAACTCTGGAGGCAGGGACTTAAATACCAAGTGAACGACAAACTCAGCTGGTAGGACCATTCCCATCTCAGCAAGCTTGCCATTCATGTTACTCATCTTAAGAATATGGTCCCTTATACCACCACCAGTGTACTTCATTGAAACCAAACTGCCAATAGTGGTACTGGCATATGTCTTAGTGTGGTGAGAGTGATGTCTGTCCACTATTGCCAAATATTCAGCAGCAGTGTATAAAACTCTGTCTTCATCCTTCTCAGGAATAGACGCGTTAATTGTCTCAGTCATCTTTGTCTGTGTAATCACTAGACACCTTTTGTTGTCTAGATCCCACCTCGCCTTTGCGAGTTGATGCTCACTTTCTGCCTTAATATGGGTGCTCTCCCGTGCTGACCAAGCAGCATCAGTCTCATCTGCACCTCTAACCGGTGCCTCAGGAGCCTGAGGACGGTCTGAGGTCATCACATACTCCATTCCCAGCATCAGAAATGCCAGTTTCAACAGCTTGCGCCACATCTTATAGTTGTTGCCAGTCAACTCAGGGATCTGACCAACATAGCCAACTTGTGCTGAAAATTAAAATCAGAGATCGGTGAGAACATATAACGATAAGTATTGCATGCATCAATTTAACTTTGGTCAAAATTAACACATACAACACACTTCTACATTAATTCTATATCACCTTTGGTCAGAAAAATAACAATATCATAAATTACTTATAATGAAAAACTTCTTCTCTAATTAATATCCCTTTGATTCAATTTAACTAGAGAATATTAAACGCAGCGGAAAAACAAGACAAAAACAGGAAAAACTTAATTTTAGACGCATCTTACTCTCTGTAAAATTTTATCCAATTACACAAATTTTAACAGAGATATAAACATAATTAAAAAACCAAACAAAAACGTAAACACAATTCAAAAAAAATACTTCTGAGATTCGAAACTTAATTGTGAAATGCTACTGTTCATGACCAACCTATTCGGCCTAGCAGCACATTCGGCTCGCGGCCTGCCAGCGCCCGTACCTGGGCTCCAAGCTCGACAACCGATCGCCGGGCCGGCGAAGCGGCCCACGGCCAACTCCCGCCTGGGCCAAAACCAGCCCAAGTCGAGCCAACGCGCCATCGACCGTCGATCGCCAGATCAACGGTCCAAATCCATCCCGCCAAAAACTCGGTGGTATAAAACATCGGAATCCTTTGGAAACCCTAGTTTCTCCTTTCCCCTTTCTCCACCTGCCTTCTCAGGCCCGCAGCGCGACGTCTGTCTTCTTCCCCGCGGCTCGCGGCCTTGACAGCGGCGGTGGGAGGCGGCGCCGCCCGGTGCTACACCGCGACAGGCTCCTCCTCCCCCTCTTCTAATCCCTCTACTCTCTAGATTCCAGAGCTCGCGACACGAGATCCAAAGAGAGAGCGCGACACGAGATCCAGAGAGAGAGCGGAGAGACAAGGCGGCGCCGCCCCTGGCCCCCTCGCCGGTGCGCGTGTCCACCCCTAGGGTGAGTGCGCCGCCGTCGAGCAGCTCGGTGGTGGCGCCCATTTACCGGATCCACACACCGACGAAGCGGCGGTGAGCATCAACCCGCACGGCGGCGGTAACAACGCGCATGACGGCAGTGCTCCCGGCGGCGAGGTAGGCCCACACTGGTAGGTCCTCCCTCTCTCGTCCGGTGTTTGCAATCTAGGGTTAGGGTTTCATTGATTTCTGCGATATCTTCCCCTAACCCGAGTAGATCTAGGGTTAGGGTTTCACCCTTTCTTCGATTCGCATCAAATTTGTCGTTCTGCTACTTCAATTTCACTCGAAATTGACCTTTTCTTGCCCTAACCTGAGCAAGATCTAGGGTTAGGGTTGCTCTTAAGTTCGGTTTATATCAAAATTTACCATTTCCAGTGCATCTTCCCCCTGGATCTCATGATCTGGGATCCTCTCCTTCTACATGCTGCACTGACTCAACTTCTATACCCCGAATCTAGCAACTACTAACTAGTTAGGCTTACTGATACCATTGTTAGATCACATGTAGGAACACTAGTAGTAGATCTAGACGGGTGAACACTTGACATATACAGATATACACGAATTACACCTAGATCTAGAACACCTGTACTACTGGAAAGGGAAACAGAGGAGGGAGAGGGTAATGCAGACCATCGGTGGAGGCTTGGGGAGCTCCGTCGGCAGACATGTCGTCGGTGGCGGTCGCTGGGGCGGCCGCGGCTTGACGGGGTTGAGGGAGAGGGTCCGCCGGCTCGGTGAAGGCGGCAACAGAGTGGTCGTGGCGGAATAGCGGACGGTGGCAGCGGGTCTGGCGAATCCAACCGGATGTGGGCGGCGGCGGTGGTGCTTCCCGCCGCTCCAGTGCTCCCTCGGTCGGCTAGAGTTTGTGGGGTGGGTGGCGGCAGCGCAGGTTAACCTCGTGATGTGTGCCCGTGGCCCCCACCCCTATCTTTATAGCACTGTGCGACGGGGGCCCACCAACCATCGATTGGTTGGGTGCCCCCGACCAGGGTGCAAGACCGAGTCCGTCACGGCCTTTGGACCGTGGCGGTAGAGAGATCGAACTAACAATTAGCAATGGCATGATTTTGCACTGATCATCACATTCACTACATTGTAAGTACGATGGTAATTTATCGTATAAAGATAGATTCACATTCCTTGTCGCAGATTCATTTGGCACATGGCAAGAGAGCAACAATGCATCACTTCTTGTTTCTGGTTCATGAATCTTGACAATTAAACCACATAACAGAGAACGAAAGAATGAATTTACAACATATGCTACTGTACAATGCTTATTTCTAACTAAGTTACTACAAATACATTAAATAATACAGCAATAAGCTACTGTACAAGAATCAATTTGAAGGTAGACTGTGTATGTGTGCTGCAGTCATATGCATTGCTGTGATGAATCAACTACTCCTATGCTGCGGAGAACAGAGGCACAAAGCCAGGATACTCTGCTTTTGCATCGGCAGGCGCCTTGACGTCCTCCTCGAACCAAGGATGCTTGAGCGCATCTGCTGCCGTGAGCCTCTCCTCAGGGTCGAATCTCAGAAGGCCGGCGAGGACCTCTCTCCCTGCCTGCGACAGCTCCGGCAGGACATCGAACACATGCAATCCGATTTCACTGAACTCGTCTCGCAAATCCTTTATCTGCTCCAGCACGTCCTCCTCCGTGTCGGCCTCGAACAGGGGTTGACCGGTCAGGAGCTCGGCCATGACGCACCCCAACGCCCACATGTCCACCGCCGCCCCGTATAACCTGCTGCCCATCAGCTGCTCCGGCGAGCAATACTGCATCGTGCCCACGCGCTGCTTCTGGTACGGCGTCCCGGCGGGGCGCATCGGCGTCGCGCAGCCGAAATCGCAAATCTTTAGCGCGCCGCCGCCGAGGACGACGAGGACGTTCTCCGGCTTGATATCACGGTGAAGCGTCCTGGTGCCGTGGAGCTTCTTGGCGGCGTCCAGGAGCTGCCGCATGAACAGGCGCGTCTGGTCCTCGGGGAGGGGCCGCGTGAGCAGGTCGCGGAGGCTGGAGCCGACGAGCTCCATGACGATGAATGTTGAACATAATCCTAGCTGCTGATCACCGTGATGTACATAGCATAGGAGCTAGTTTTTCGCTTATGTTAGTGTCCGTGCATGTCGCTGTGCACATTCTGTGAGCCCGCGCTCGTCGCGGCGGGCGCGTCCGCGTCGTAGGGACGACGTGAGGTGCTGCTGTGACCACAGGATGGCGTGGCCCAGTAAAGATGTGCGCACCGCACGTTCTGTTAGCTAGTTGCTATGTTTAGCTAGTTGTACCTATAAGTACTTTGCTTAATCAATGAAAAACGCTGCAAAGTTGTTGCGGCACAAACACTCTGTGTCAAGCTCTGTTCTTCCGGCGTCCATCGTCTCCAACTCCGTGGAGCCGTGCGCTACCAATTCCGGCCAACTCCCGGCCATCTAGAGCTCAGCAACGCCGACAATTGGCATCAGAGCCTAGGCTTAGGTCCTAGGTGCGGCGGACGCCATGGTCTCGCCGCAGCCCAAGTCGTCGGAGACGACGCCCCCGGAGCCGACCAAGGAGGCCAAGCCGGGTTCGTCCGGCGATGCCGACGGCAAGAAGGAGGAGCGGCCCAGATGGAGCAGCCGCAAGCCGAGGCAGAGCCGCTCCCCGCCCCGTCGCCCCAGCTCGCGCCACCACGACGCCAACAAGACGCGGGAACGCGTCGTCGAGCGCGTCGTGCGCGACTCCGGCAGCTCCGGCTCCTGGCCGCAGCTCACGAAGAAGAACTACGTCAAGTGGTCGCTCCGGATGAAGCTCAAGCTGCAAGCCCGCGACCTCTGGGACGTGATCGAGTACGGCGACGGCGACTACCGTGACGACCGCAACGCGCTTGATGCCATCTGCAGCTCGGTGTCGACGGATCTCACCATGGCGCTCGCCGTCAAGGAGACGGCGACGGACGCCTAGAAGGCCATCAGGACCCTCCGCCTCGGCGACGAATGGTGCAGGGCGGTGATGGCGCAAACCTTGCACGCGGAGTACGAAACCATCAAGCTCCGTGACGGGGAGGCCATCGAAGACTTTGCGCTCCGGTTCGGTGGCGTTCTGCAACGCCTCGCGGACCTCGGAGACCCGGAGCCCGACGACAAGGCGATCTAGAAATACCTGCGCGTCGTCAGGCCCAGGTATAAGCAACTCGTGGTCACCATGGAAGCTTTTGTTGATGTATCGAACCTCTCGATCGAGGAGATCACAGGGACCTTGAAGTCTTCCGACGACGCCGATGCTGACGAAGATGCGCCGCCGCCGTCCAAATCCTCCACTGGCAAGCTACTTCTCACTCATGAGGAGTGGATGGAGAAGACGAAGGGTCAGGACGGCGGGCGCGGCGGCTCTAGCTCTGGGGAGAAGAAGTACCAGAAGGACCGCCGGGGCAAGGGGAACAGCGGCGGCGGCAGACGCGTGAGCACCACGATCCGAACAAGTCGCCGTCCTCACCGTGTTTCAAATGCCACCAGGTGGGCCACTGGGCCCGCTATTGCCCCAACCCCGGCAAGCCCAAGAAGAAGGAACAGGCCCACGCGGCCCAAGTGGAGGAGGATGAGGAGCCCACGCTTCTGATGGCCCATGCTGCCATCGTCAACACTCCTCATTCCTCTTCCTCGGCTGCACACACGCCATCGCCGCCGGCGACCCGCCGCATCGAGATCTAGGAGCAGAAGGTCTTCGCCGAGCTCGGGCCACGCGTGCATCGAGATCCCAATCGATGGGTCCTCGACAGCGGGGCCACGAACCACATGACCAGGGTGCGGGGTGCCTTCTCCGAGCTCGACACCAACATCCATGGAACCGTCCGCTTCCGGGATGGATTCGTGGTGGAGATAGAAGGCCGCAGCTCCGTCGTCTTCTCCGGCAAGAACGACAAACACCGCGCCCTGTTGGGCATCTACTACATACCGAGGCTGACCGCTGACATAATCAGCCTCGGTCAACTTGAGGAAGTCGGATGCCGCATCGTCATGGACGCCCGCGTCCTCAGGATCTACGAGCCCGGCCACAAGCTCCTCGCCCGCGTCAAGAGATCGCCTACACGCCTGTACCTGCTCGAGCTGAAGATTGGGCGGCCGGTGTGCCTGTCCGCCCGGAGCTCAGAAGCTGCCTGGCGGTGGCAAGCTAGATTCGGCCACATCTCCTTCCAGTCTCTGCGCCGCCTCGTCAACCACGACATGGTGCACGGTTTGCCGGTGCTGGACCAAGTCGAACAAATATGCGACACCTGCATCGTCGACAAGCACCGGCGCACACCGTTCCCAGAGCAAGCCCACCGACGCGCCGCCGGCATCCTCGACCTGGTACACGGCGATCTGTGCGGCCCGATCACGCCAACCACTCCGAGCGGTAACAAATACTTCCTGCTCCTTGTCGATGATATCAGCCACTACATGTGGTTGGTGTTACTGCTGAGCAAGAACCAAGCCGCCGGAGCAATCAAGAACTTCCAGGCCGGTGTCGAGGTGGAGACGGGACGAAAGCTGAAGGCCCTTCACACTGATTGCGGAGGGGAGTTCACCTCTGTTGATTTTGGCAGGCATTGTGCAGAGCGAGGTGTTCACTGGCAGCTCACCGCCCCCTATTCCCCACAGCAGAATGGGGTGGTTGAGCGTCGGAACCAGAGTGTGGTGGCCATGGCGAGATGCATGCTGAAGGCGAAGAACCTCCCAGGACGCTTCTGGGGGGAAGCGGTCACCACGACCGTGTTCATCCAGAACAGAGCGCCAACGAGAGCACTCAACCAGAAGACGTCGTTCGAGGCTTGGCACGGAGAGCGACCGCACGTCCACTTCCTCAGGACGTTTGGGTGCCTCGCCTATGTCAAGAACACGCGCCCCGGCCTCAAGAGACTTGATGATCGGAGCACGAGGGTGATCTGCGTCGGCTACGAGAACGGCTCCAAGGCGTTTCGCTTCTACGACCCCAAGACAGAGTGCGTCATCATCTCCAGAGATGCAGTGTTCGATGAGGCGGGTGAATGGGAGTGGAGTGCGCACGACACCGATGACACCGTGCCGGTGGAACCATTCATCGTCGAGTACACGGAAGAACCCATCGAGCCGGAGGAAGCAGAAACATGGAGCTCCGGAATCAGCAGAAGAACATGGAGCTCCAGAGCAAGCAGAAGAGCATGGAGCTGCGACGCCACGCACTCCAGCATCAGCTCTGCCCGCTCCTTCTTCACCAAGTCAGTTCGTGTCCCCTCCACCGGAGCACGGACTGGATCTCGATGACGACCACGAAAAGGACGCCCCACTTCGATTTCGCGCCCTCGACACCATCCTCGGTGCATTATCACCACTAGGCTTCATCAAGCGGGAGCTGGACTCACAGCTGCACTTCACTTCTGCAGAGGAACCACCGACGTTTGCAGCTGCAGAGCGCGAACCAAACTGGCGGGCGGCCATGACAGAGGAGATGGACTCCATCGTCGACAACAGGACCTGGGAGCTCGTGGAGCTGCCACCCGGCCACCGCGCCATCAGGTTGAAGTGGGTCTTCAAAGTCAAGCGCGACGAGCACGGCAACGTCATCTGCCACAAGGCGCGCCTCGTCGTGAAGGGCTATGTCCAGCGCGCCGGCCTTGACTTCGATGAAGTGTTCGCCCCCATCGCGCGCATGGAGTCGGTGCGGCTGATGCTTGCTCTGGCAGCGCACCAGGGCTGGCAGGTCCATCACATGGACGTCAAGAGCGCGTTCCTCAACGGCGAGCTCAAGGAGGAGGTCTATGTCGCACAGCCGCCGGGTTTCGTTGTCAAGGGCGCCGAGCACAAGGTCTTACGACTGCACAAGCCGTTGTACAGTCTCAAGCAGGCACCCAGGGCCTGGAATGCCAAGCTCGACGCCACCCTGCTGGCGCTTGGTTTCCAGAGGAGCAGCTCGGAGCACGGCGTGTACACGCGCACCAGGAATGCATCACGACTCATCGTCGGCGTCTACGTCGATGATCTCATCATCACCGGCTACAAGAACGACGACATCATGGCGTTTAAGGCGGAGATGAAGAAGGTATTTCGTATGAGTGATCTTGGCCTGCTCACATACTATCTCGGCATCGAAGTTCACCAGGACAAGATCGGGACCACACTTAGTCAAGCTGCCTACGTCGAGAAGCTCCTGGAGCGTAGCGGCATGGTGGGCTATAACCCTGCTCAGGCGCCCATGGAGCCGCGCCTGAAGCTCACCAAGAACAGTGACACGCCTGTCACAGATGCTACAGAGTACAGGCGGGTGATTGGGGGACTGAGGTACTGTAAGGAATCGGATGCCCGTAGCCTAAGAGGGGGAGGGGGTGAATTAGGCAACTTAAAAACTTAGCCTATGGCTTTCACTATTTTGCATGAATAATAAACTAGAACATACTATCTAGATGTGCAACTAGGTTGTTCTAGTGTGAAACTCCCATCCCAAAACAAGTTTTGCAACCTATAGCCAATCCTAGCAAGATGCTACTCTAGGTAAGTAAAGGCAAACAAGGATTGCAAGAATGTAATGCGGAAACGTAAAGGGGGATGAGAGGAAGCAAACTCTTGACACATGATTTATCCCGTGGTATCGGTAGGCACTAAGCCACCCCTAGTCCACGTTGTTGAAGCACTCTACACAAGAGTATTGCTTCCCGGTCACCAAGTCTCTCCCAAGAGCACCACTTGACTTGCCACGAAGGCACTCGCCAAGCTCCCTTGGTCACCTTGATACTGCCTCCACTAAGGAGCTTCTCCACCAAGAGAAGGGGGTCTCCACGTCCCCGCACAAAGTGTCCTCGCCGCTCCACACCAAGCCGGAGGGTCGAAGACGTTTGCCAGAGAGCCACCTAGGCTCCAAGGCTTCCGGCACACCTCGTACAACTTGATCCACTCGAGAATCACCTCACAAGGTAGGCACACCTTGCACTCACTTAGCTCTAAGCTAAACCTAACACTAAGCACATACACAAAGCATGTGCAAGTCTATGGATGAGCAATTTATCACTTGGATGGCTTGGATATGATCTTCTATGAGTCTTGAACTCCTCTGCACTTCCACATACTCCAGCAACTCCAAATGGTGGAGTGGAGGGGGTATAAATAGCCTAAGGCGTCCAAAGACCCGTTGGCTAACGGCCGCTGAAAACCATAGCGTCGGATGAACCGATGCTAGAATTCCAGGGCCATCGGTTCATTCGGTGCCCTCCACGTCACCTAGCCGTTGCATCTTCTTCTGACACATATCCTCTGACGCTTGCACCGACGGTCTCCTCGCTTAACCATCGGTTCATCCGGTGCTGATGGGTTCGCAGCCAAAACCTCTCTGTTAGCTATTTCGCAGCCATCGGATGAACCGTCGCTCAAATGCTTATACCCATCGGTTCATCCGGTGCTGAAGGATTTTGCGCCCGAATGTCTCTGTTAGCAAATACACGGTCGCCGGATGAACTGTCGCTACACCATCGATTCATCCGGTGCTGAAGGTTCCTGCTAGCTTGGTCTCTTGATTCATCCGGCGCAACTAAAATTGGGGGCGTCGGATGATCCGGTGATCTTCATGTTGACTTGAGTCTTCCCGCAGTGTACCACTTCATCCGGCGCTTGCACCGACGCTGTCTTCTAGTGTACCGTCGGTTCATCCGACGCTACTCTTTTCTTTCTTTTTCTTCCACGGTTTTGACCCTTGAAAAATATACTATCTTCTCATTTTGGCATATGGTATTTTTGCATCCTTGGGACCTAGAAGTGTCTACAAAGACATGCTAGACAATATGGTTAGTCCCATTGATCATGTTGTCATTTAATCACCAAAATTAAGCTTTGAACAAATGGCATAAGAGGCCATGTTCGCTACAGGTACCTGCTCCATACTCGGCCGGACCTTGCGTTCGCTGTCGGGTATCTCAGTCGGTTCATGGAGAAGCCACACGAAGAACACGTCGTCGCTGTGAAGCGCATTCTGCGATATGTGGCTGGTACGTGTGATTTTGGCTTGTTCTATGACAGGGAGAAAGAGAACCGCGCTCTGAAGATCACAGGCTTCAGTGATGCTGACATGGCCGGTGACCCCGACACCCGGAAGAGCACGAGCGGCGTCATCTTCTTCCTCGCCGGTAGCCCCATCACCTGGCAATCCACAAAGCAGAAGGTCGTAGCTCTGTCCTCATGTGAGGCCGAGTATATTGCGGCGGCCACTGCTGCTTGCCAGGGTGTCTGGCTTGTGCGTCTCCTCGGTGACATTGTTGGGAAGAGGATGAGCGCGCCGGATCTCAAGGTGGACAACATGTCCGCCATCGCCCTCACCAGGAACCTCGTCTTCCACGACAGATCAAAGCACATTGCTACGCACTATCACTACATCAGAGAGTGCGTCAACGGGGGAGACATCATCATCAGCTATACTCCGACGGCTTCCCAGCTGGCGGATATTCTCACCAAGGCGCTCGGTCGCGTTCGCTTTCAGGAGCTCTACGTCAAGATTGGCGTCAAGGTTCACCCAGGTGATCAGGTCAAGGCTTAGGGGGGAGAATGTTGAACATAATCCTAGCTGCTGATCACCATGATGTACATAACATAGGAGCTAGTTTTTCGCTTCTGTTAGTGTCCGTGCATGTCGCTGTGCACGTTCTGTGAGCCCGCGCTCGTCGCGGCGGGCGCGTCCGCGTCGTAGGGACGACGTGAGGTGCTGCGGTGGCCACGGGATGGCATGGCCCAGTAAAGACGTGTGCACTGCATGTTCTGTTAGCTAGTTGCTATGTTTAGCTAGTTGTACCTATAAGTACTTTGCTTAATCAATGAAAAACGCTGTTAAGTTGTTGCGGCACAAACACTCTGTGTCAAGCTCTGTTCTTCCGGCGCCCATCGTCTCCAACTCCGTGGAGCCGTGCGCTACCAATTCTGGCCAACTCCTGGCCATCTAGAGCTCAGCAACACCGACAATGAACAGGTCCCTGCCGGTCGCCTCGTTGGTGGCGACGTCCTTGATCTGCATGATGGACGGGTGGCCGCGGCACGCGGCAAGGCAGCCGGCCTCGCGAAAGACGGCGGAGCGGTCGGGCCCGTCGCCGCCGCTGTAGCGAATCCACTTGACGGCGACCTTCTCCCCTATGCGCCGGTGACGTGCCTTGAACACCACGCTGTAGCTGTTAGATGATAGGCAATATTTCAGTATATTTTAATTCCATAGTTAAATAGACATTTCAATATTACTGTGAGTGAAACAATCCATGTGCAAATGTTCATGTTTAAACAACAATTAAACATAAACCTATCCATGATTATACAACTAATAAGCATGAATACTAGTTTAAGAATGTACCCCGTGGAAGGTCGGGTGACGGCGTCACCCGAAGTTCCGATATCACTTGGACCAGTCATACTGATCGTAGAGTGACCTCAGTCGATGTAGCCGTACGAATTCGGTGCAGGAAAATGATCACAGTGAAGACCCGACTGTAGAGGAAGTAGTTGTTCGGAGTTGTTGTAGAGGAAGTAGTCGTACGGGGAAGCGAGCAGTCGCGTGAAGACGCTCCCCAAAAACCTTATCGCCCGCCTATCCCGAGCAGGATCTCAGTAGCAGGACGAGGTTCCGGAGGCTCTGCTCTCGCCGGTACCGTGCGCGCGGTGCAAGCGATGAGAATGCAAAAGAAGCAGCAAACAGAGGGAGAGAGTGAGAGGTCTCCTGAACAGGAGTACCTTGGTGTGAATTGGTGAGTTGAGGAGGAGGAGGAGGGCCTCCTTATATTCCGATATCACTTGGACCAGTCATACTGATCGTAGAGTGACCTCAGTCGATGTAGCCGTACGAATTCGGTGTAGGAAAATGATCGCAATGAAGACCTGACTGTAGAGGAAGTAGTCGTTCGGAGTTGATGTAGAGGAAGTAGTCGTACGGGGAAGCGAGCAGTCGCGTGAAGACGCTCCCCAAAAACCTTATCGCCCGCCTATCCCGAGCAGGATCTCAGTAGCAGGACGAGGTTCCGGAGGCTCTGCTCTCGCCGGTACCGTGCGCGCGGTGCAAGCGATGGGAATGCAAAAGAAGCAGCAAACAGAGGGAGAGAGTGAGAGGTCTCCTGAACAGGAGTACCTTGGTGTGAATTGGTGAGTTGAGGAGGAGGAGGAGGGCCTCCTTATATAGGCGAGCAGGTGCGGATGGGGGATGAACCTGGACGTCGCGGTTAATACACCTGAGTAGTAACGGTCGCGGTTAAGGCTCAGTAACGGTCACAGCCATTATTCCTGGTCGCGGTTAAGGCTCAGTAACGGTCATAGCCATTATTCCTTTCCAACAGTCAACAGCAAAAAGATGCTCCCGCCTCGCAACTCGTCACGTCACGTCCACGGCCCAGTGCGGCGAGCGAGCGCGCGCGCGCTTGAGGCACGCCTATCTCCTTTATTCAACTTCACAAGAGGTGTACCGAAAGGCTACCTCATAAGTTGGATGGGAGACTCCTCTAATACCCATTTGGTATTTATCACTTTTCCCTAGCATTAAACAAATGGGCTTTTAATTCTTTCATTATTGCAATAAATGGCTCTAGGCTCATTTATTCTAACAATCCCCACCAAGAATTATAAGCCACATTGGAAATGCTCTCATCTTCCCTTTTGTTTTCGATATACCAGTACTGCGATGGAGACTGTTAAGTTGAACATCCACCAGGAACTCAAGTTACACTTATTTGCAACTGAACAATGGACTATGCCTTAAATTGCCAGTTTTGTGCATCTAAGCTTGGCTAGAGCCCTTTACTGATACTTGGCTGCACATAGCATCCCCGCGGGTTGGAGCTTATGGGTCACACTCCGTGCCTCTTCATGAGTTTTCTAGAGATTACCCAAATCTCATAGACTATGACCAGTAGTCAATACTCATATAGGTGTGTTCCTTCTAGACATACTGTAGAACTATGTCTTTGCTTCAGAGAAACAACTACCTTGTTTCATGAAAGCCACTTGGAGCACATTAAGGTATACATACCAGCCTGCCATACAGTTTTGAAGAGAAATGCATCTTTCCATGGACCGAGCCTTCTCAAAGGTTCTCTTCTCTCAGTCAAACCATAACTTGTTTCACCATCTTAATTCACGGGATCTCCGATCACATAAGACAGGTTTCCACTATGGCAAAACTCACGTGGGTCTCAAGCCCAGTTCAATAGATGCATTATCTATCACAATACGTGATAAACCCTTTATAAATTGATCTGCCAGGTTCTTAGACGTATGGATGTAATCCAAAGCTATGACACCGGTGTTTCTCAATTTCCTGACAGACTTCAACCACCTCTTGACATGCCTGGATGACTTCATGTTGTCCTTTGAACTGTTCACCTTGACAATCACAGTTTGATTATCACAGTTCATTAGAATTGCCGGTATCGGTTTTTCAACTATCGGCAAGTCCATTAGGAGTTCACGAAGCCACTCGGCCTCGACAGTGGCAGTATCCAATGCTACAAGTTCTGCTTCCATTGTTGACCTGGTTAGAATGGTCTGCTTGCAAGACTTCCAAGAAACAGTGCCACCTCCAAGTGTGAACACATATCCACTAGTGGCCTTTAACTCATCAGCATCAGAAATCCAGTTTGCATCACTATATCCCTCCAAGACTTTGGGGTCTCCGGAATAATGAATGCCATAGTTCATTGTGCCCACTAGATAGCGCATTACCCTCTCGAGAGCACGCCAGTGTTCACTACCCGGGTTTGAAACAATCCGGCTCAGTTTACTAACTGCATATGCAATGTCAGGTCTCGTGGCGCTAGCCAGATACATCAACGAACCAATGATCTGGGAGTATCTCAGCTGATCCATCATTATCCTCAGGTTCTTCCTTAGAACCAAGCTGGTGTCGTAAGGAGTTGGTGCGGGTTTAGAGTTGCTGTAGCCAAACCGACTTAGCATCTTCTCAACATAGTGAGTCTGTGACAGAGTCACCCCACCATTTTCTCCCTTTATCAGCTTTATGTTAAGGATAACATCAGCCTCTCCCAAATCCTTCATCTCAAACTTTTGAGATAGAAAGTCTTTGACCTCCTTGATCACTTCAAGACTCGTGCCAAAGATAAGTATATCATCTACATACAGACACAAAATCACTCCTTCGCCCCCACCATAGCAATAGTACACACATTTGTTAGCTTCGTTTGTAACAAAGCCAACAGATGTCAAAGTTCTGTCGAACTTATCATGCCATTGCTTAGGTGCTTGCTTGAGGCCATAGAGAGACTTCACCAGCTTACACACCATTCTTTCTTGACCCTTTACTACAAATCCTTCCGGCTGATCCATATAGATCTCCTCTTCCAAATCTCCATTTAGGAAAGCTGTCTTGACGTCCATCTGATGAACGAGAAGACCATGAGAGGCTGCTAGAGAAAATAGTACTCTTATGGTGGTCAATCGAGCGACTGGTGAGTAAGTATCAAAGAAGTCTTCTCCTTCCTTTTGGGTGTAACCCTTGGCCACAAGTCTAGCCTTGTACTTATCAATAGTACCATCAGGCCTAAGCTTCTTTTTGAGCACCCATTTGCATCCCACGGGTTTGCACCCGTAAGGACGCTCAACAACCTCCCAAGTTCCATTTGACATGATAGAGTCCATTTCACTACTCACTGCTTCCTTCCAATAGTCAGCATCAGGTAAAGAGTAGGCCTCTGCAATGGTCTTGGGAGTGTCATCCACGAGGTCTACGATGAAATCATCTCCAAAGGATTTCTCCGTCCTTTGTCTCTTGCTCCTCCTAGGAGCCTCATCATTATCCTCCTCAGGATGCTCAATAAGTGTAGGCTCATTGAGTTCCATCGGCTTGGTGGAGTCATCCTTCTCGACAGACTCTTGCCTAGATGAACTTGTTTCATCTCTCATTGGAAAATTATTCTCAAAGAATGTAGCGTCTCTGGACTCCATAATTGTGCCGACAAGCAAGTCAGGCACTCCAGATCTTACTACCAAGAATCTATAACCAACACTGTGAAAAGCATACCCTAGAAAGACACAGTCTACCGTCTTTGGTCCAAGTTTACGTTTCTTGGTGATTGGCACACTGACTTTGGCCAAGCAACCCCAAGTACGTAAATATGAAAGAGTTAGCCTCTTCTTCTCCCATTCCTCGAATGGTATTACTTCCACTCCCCTGGGTGCTCACAAACTTGATGGGTTTTTGGTAGTTTTCAAATTTGTGGGGGAACACTGGAGGATCTGGGGTTGTGTCAAGCTTGTTTCTGAGATGGTTTGGCTTGGGTGTAAATTTGTTCATGGGTGTGGTATGTGGTGGAATGGGGATCTCTCCGGCTTTCTCTTCTCCCTCAGCACTCTTCTCACCACACTTGTCAGCCCCCAACGCCTGACCATCAAACCTCTTGAACTGAGCCAACATCATACTCAATTGTGGCCATGCCCAGATAACCACCCCATCATTTTTCTCAACTCATCATTTTCATCCTGCAGACGATCAACACAGTTTGCAAGTTCCATATTTTTCAAAGCATGCAATTCACAGGTTGAACATGATGTAGGAAGAGGAGCTTTCAATGCCGCCTCAAGAGAAACAATTCTAGTGTGAGATTCATCTAGCCTAGCATGCAAGATAGGACATGAGGTACAAGCACCTAGTAAAGCTGGCCTAGACTTCAATTCATCACACTCCACCCTAACCACATCTAGTTCCTCAAGGACAGAGGCATGTTTCTCCTTGAGGGCAGTCAAATCAGCAAGAAAACTGAGCAATCACCACAATCAATTTCATCCGACACCACAGGAGCAGACTTCAAAGAAACAATCTCATTCCTAGCATTCACAAGCAAGGATTCAAGCTCGGTTACCTTATCCTTAGCATCACCCAACAAAGACCTAAATTCCCTCTTCTCCTTGTTGGTCTTTCTAAGCACATCATCATGGTTATCAAGCAACTCATTGAGCCTAGCATTCTCCTCTAGCAAGAAGTTGGGATCTTGTCGTACCTCATCATGGGAGTCGGAGTTCGAATCCGAGCTGTGCTTCCCACCCTTCTTGGAGTGCGCCATGCCGCAAAAGCCTCCTTGCGCGACGAAGCTTAGGCCGGTGACGTTCTTGCCCGTGTGCCGCTTGTCCTTGCGCTTCTCTTGCTCTTCATCGTTGCTCAAGTCCGAAGAAGCATCACTTGATGTCGAGTCGATGTCGCTCGCTTCGGCCACCATAGCTCGAGCGGTCTTCTTCTTGTAGCCGCTACGAGTTTGGGAGGCACGATCGGAGCTTTGGGTCTCAAATGGACTACGGGCCACGTTTTCCTTCTCATGGTGCGCGTACTCCTCCAGTGAGACGTGACAGGTCCTTTGGTGGTAGGCCTGAGAGGGCTCCGCCTCGGGGTGTTGGTAGAATGGACTTTGCTAACCCTTCCTTTGAGCAAATGGCTCAGCACTGGTTTGACTCTTTTGGAACTAACCCCAGTGTTGAGTCGCTTGCTCATTCTCGCTCTCGTTTTTTATTGTAGGTGGGAGGCTTGGAGAACTTTTGGTTGATCGACTCCGGTTGCTCAAGACACATGACCGGAGATCGTGGGTGGTTCTCAAGCCTCACCACGGTGAGTACGAGGGAGTACATCACTTTCGGGGACAATGGGAGATGACGAGTGCTTGCTGAAGGTATGGTGAAGGTGAGTAGTAAGGTGACCTTAAGAAGTGTGGCCCTGGTCAAGTCACTTGGTTTTAACCTGTTATCAGTATCTCAATTACTTGACGAAGGTTTTGAGGTTCGTTTTAAGTCGGGTGCTTCTCGTGTGCTTGATTCTCGAGGCGATCTTGTCAGTACGATCGTCCTCGAGGGTCAAATCTTTCGTGCCGACTTTTCCCAGTCTGTTGGTCCTCCTCGATGCTTTGTTGCTGGCGTTTCGGCTGAGCTTTGGAAATGGCATAGGAGGTTGGGACACTTGAGCTTTGAGTTGTTTTCCCGCTTGCGTGGTCTTGACCTTGTCCGAGGATTGCCTAAGTTGAAGTTCGAGAAGGATTTGGTTTGTGCTTCTTGTCGGCATGGGAAAATGGTTGCCGCTTCTCACGCCCCTCTGACTTCTGTCATGACCGAGCGACCTTGTGAGCTGTTGCACATGGATTTGGTTGGGCCAGCTCATGTTCGCTCTGCTGGTGGGAAGTGGTATGTTCTTGTGGTTGTTGATGATTTTTCGAGGTACTCTTGGGTTTTCTTTTTGGAGGATAAGAGTGAGACATTTGGCTTTGTTCGGGACTTGATCTTGAGGTTGAAGAATGAGAGACATGGAGATGTCATTCGAGCTATACGCAGTGACAGTGGCACGGAGTTTAAGAACTCTCATTTTGACGCCTTTTGCAGTGATCTTGGTCTCGATCATCAGTACTCTTCTCCATACGTCGCTTGCCAGAATGGCGTTGTGGAGAGGAAGAACCGGACCCTTTGTGAGATGGCCAGGACGATGCTTGATGAGCATAGGACTCCTAGGCGTTTCTGGGCCGAGGCGGTCAATACCGCTTGCTATGTCTCAAATCGCATCTTCCTTCGTGCTTTCAAGAAGAAGACCTACACAGTAGAGATGATACATTTATTCGACTCAAAGACTAACTTAAAACCGTCTCTACACAGTAGAGACCCGCTGACTAGATTCTTCTTGATGGTAGGTACATGTTGCACATTCTTCAATTGTATGGTCTTCCCGAAGTGAACTTCAGAGTGACCGTACCAGCACCAAGAACATGCGCATGGGCACCGTTCCCCATCAACAAGGATGTAGTCCCCCCGACCTGGTAAGAAGAAAACATAGAAATGTCAGCACATACATGAATATTAGCACCGGTGTCTATCCACCACTCTGGTGAAGAACATACTGAAAGAACTGTAGGTAAGAAATTACCATACCCCGATGTTCCTCCACCCTCGCTAACGACCATGTTCGCTGTCTTGGGGGCCTTGCGATCTTTGCGATCCGGGCACTTTGCAGCAAAGTGATCCGGACTGCCACATGTGTAGCAAGCACCCCCCGGCTTTCTCTTCTTCTTATCACGCCCGTCGGCTTGCTTAGCCTTGGGCGGGTTCTGTGAAGGCTTCTTCATCTTGTTCTGGTTGTTCTGGAACTTGGGATTGCCCCTCTGCACAAAGTTTGTGCTTGAGGAGCCGGCTATTGCCTTTCCACGTGCGTCCTTTGCTCTCGCCTTTTCTTCAACATCAAGAGTCGCAACAATGTCATCAATAGTGAATTCTTTTCTCTTGTGTTTTAGAGAGGTAGCAAAGTCCTTCCAAGAGTGTGGCAGCTTAGCGATAATAGCTCCAGCCACAAACTTTTCGGGCAACACACATGGGACCTCTCTGCTGCAGTTCTCAAGCTCCTTAGCCAGCGCCTGTAATTCATGGGCCTGTTCCACCACAGGACGGTGTTCAACCATCTTGTAGTCTAGGAATAGTTCCATTACGTACAGCTCACCGCCGGCGTCAGAAGCTCCGTACTGAGCCTCAAGAGCCTCCCAAATGTCCTTCCCCGTTTTGTAATGGAGATAGGTATCCACCAGATTGTCAATCAGAACGCTGATCACGGCACCCCGGAACAGATTATTATCTGAATTAAACTTTTCCCCCGAGACACCCTCAGGAGCCTTTCCGGTGATAACGTACATCACGTTCATGGCGGTGAGCCACAGGGTGGCCAACTCATGCCACCTCTTAAAATTGGAACCATCGAAAGGCTTTGGCTTAATTGCATTTGCAAAGCTAGTGACACCAAACATATTCCTATCAACATTATAAGGTTTTTGGATTGTTCGATGATTGACAATATTTCGCTATATTTTAATTCTATAGTTAAATAGATATTTCAATATTGCTGTGAGTGAAACAATCCATGTGCAAATGTTCATGTTTAAACAACAATTAAACATAAACCTATCCATGATTATACAACTAATAAGCATGAATACTAGTTTAAGAATGTACCCCGTGGAAGGTCGGGTGACGGCGTCACCCGAAGTTCCGATATCACTTGGACCAGTCATACTGATCGTAGAGTGACCTCAGTCGATGTAGCCGTACGAATTCGGTGTAGGAAAATGATCGCAGTGAAGACCTGACTGTAGAGGAAGTAGTCGTTCGGAGTTGTTGTAGAGGAAGTAGTCGTACGGGGAAGCGAGCAGTCGTGTGAAGACGCTCCCCAAAAACCTTATCGCCCGCCTATCCCGAGCAGGATCTCAGTAGCAGGACGAGGTTCCGGAGGCTCTGCTCTCGCCAGTACCGTGCGCGCGGTGCAAGCGATGAGAATGCAAAAGAAGCAGCAAACAGAGGGAGAGAGTGAGAGGTCTCCTGAACAGGAGTACCTTGGTGTGAATTGGTGAGTTGAGGAGGAGGAGGAGGAGGGCCTCCTTATATTCCGATATCACTTGGACCAGTCATACTGATCGTAGAGTGACCTCAGTCGATGTAGCCGTACGAATTCGGTGCAGAAAAATGATCGCAGTGAAGACCCGACTGTAGAGGAAGTAGTCGTTCGGAGTTGATGTAGAGGAAGTAGTCGTACGAGGAAGCGAGCAGTCGCGTGAAGACGCTCCCCAAAAACCTTATCGCCCGCCTATCCCGAGCAGGATCTCAGTAGCAGGACGAGGTTCCGGAGGCTCTGCTCTCGCCGGTACCGTGCGCGCGGTGCAAGCGATGGGAATGCAAAAGAAGCAGTAAACAGAGGGAGAGAGTGAGAGGTCTCCTGAACAGGAGTACCTTGGTGTGAATTGGTGAGTTGAGGAGGAGGAGGAGGGCCTCCTTATATAGGCGAGCAGGTGCGGAGTGGGGAGGAACCTGGACGTCGCGGTTAAGGCTCAGTAATGGTCACAGCCATTATTCCTGGTCGCGGTGAAGGCTCAGTAACGGTCACAACCATTATTCCTTTCCAACAGTCAACGGCCTCGGCCCGGCGAGGCGAGCGAGCGCGCACGCGTGTGGCACGCCTATCTCCTTTATTCAACTTCACAAGAGGTGTACCGAAAGGCTACCTCATAAGTTGGATGGGAGACTCCTCTAATACCCATTTGGTATTTATCACTTTTCCCTAACATTAAACAAATGGATTTTTAATTCTTTCATTATTGTAATAAATGGCTCTAGGTTCATTTACTCTAACAGTAGCTGCCCTCCCCCAGCACTTGTAGCTTCTCGTAGTCATGGATGCTCCCGAACTGATAGCATCCCCGCTTCTTGGCTGCCGCCAGCGCCGGCGGCTTGAGGCAGGCTTCGTCGTCAGAGGCTGGACGCTTCCGGGCTACCGTCGGCGCCTCTGCCATGAGCCCGATGGATGGGATCCTTTCCTCTTGCGTGCCGAGAGAATCTAAAGCGAGAGAGAGGGAGCGATAGAGAGAGAGGGAGCGGCGTCGGCGTCGGCGGCGCGGCCTTGAGATATGTAGGGCTCAAGACGCGTCTTTGAATCCAAGTCGGATTCAGCGAGAGGTCCAGCTGGCGCCATGTTGTACTACTCTGATTTCCGTCAGCGCCAAGGACCCTTCACTCGTGTAGAAGGAAAGTCCAAGTGCACACACTTATTGTGTTGTTTTGCCACGGCTGCTGGCCCGGGTAGGACTTGATCTCAAAGCAACGCTCGATGCTATCTGTCGCTCACCAACCATCGCGCCGCTAGTGGGACGGAAGGTGGGCCGCGGGACGGACCGTACGGAAGATAGGGCTTTGCTCAGGTACTCCCAAATGACTATGGACTGTTGATTTAAAGACATATTACCTCCTAAGAGGTAATAGATTTCAATATTGTTATATATTTTAAATTCAAAAAATTGGAGAGAAATCCTAACTGCCTCCCCACGTCCGGCGGCCTGCCCACTCACAGTCACGCACGCACCCACGTCCGACGACTGCGACACAGGCTGCTTCTGCTATTTTTGTTTACGTGATGCACGATGTCGCCTGCTGCTGCTATTTTTCTTCATGACCCATGGACGACATACGTTTTTTTTTTAACACGGGACAAGCACCCATCCTAATTGCTCTCACGCTCACATGCACCCGGCGACTGACGCAGCTAGGCTGCAGCTGCTGTTTTTCTGTATGTGTGCGAATTGCTAATTTAATGATTCGCAAAAAAAAAAGAATTGCTAATTTAATGTATACGGACGTACATGACGGAAGAATACTTGCTGCCGTACGTTTTTCTTTTAACCCGGGACATGCACCCACAACGGTACATGTTCTAGAGGTACGTGTGCTTCGTTTCCTTTTTAATATTGACATATTTTGCTAAGCCGGCCTCTCACGTCTAGGCAAACCACTTCGTTTTAAAAAGACAGAGAGGAGAACAAGGTATATGGATATGACTTTACCAAAACAAACGTGAGTTCTTGTGAAATAAATATGTTGCACAAAGAAAAGTTGTGTAATATATGAGTTGTAGCTTTTTTCATAATGTGCGCAGAGTGTGGTGATTTCCGGTATCTATACCTCAATATTGTGTCATGTGTGAGTTGTACCTATCTTTTTCATAACGTGACATGATCTAAAATTGTATAGATGGATCGGGATTTATTATTTTTCTATGTCATATGAGTGAGTTATAGCATTTCTAACAGTAACATATCAAAATCAAATTTGCAACATCCTGTTTTTATTAAAAAATAGAAACACGATTGCAAAATTAGGAAAATGCCATTGCAACATCACGCAATCGAAATTGAAACATCAAAATCGTCTCGCTGAGTTGAATATAATTTACATGAAGAAAACACTTCGCACCTGCCACGTACGATGTACTAAATTACATTAAGGTACAAAACTACCCACTTGACACGATGCGAATTGAGGTGGGAAAAAAATTGTATGAGGTGGCTCAGCCGTTAGTGACAGGGAGATGTCCGGCATTTTCTTTTTTCTTTGTTATTTTAATTATTTATTTTTTTATATTCCAAAAATACTCTTACCTCCTAAGAGGTAATGGAGTACCTAAGCAAAGCCCTTATATGTTCGATGAGCCATCCTGCTATCTGGATGTGAAACAAAGGCTGAAAGCTGCACAAGTTATTCGTTCATTACTGCAACCGAAAAAGTAACGAAAAGTACATTGAAGAACCATAATTTAGTTAAAGGTTATTCACTCTGCAGATAATAAACCATTTTCCTACATTTTTTTCAGCTATGCGATTGTTGTGGAGCATGACCTTAGCATTCTTGACTACCTATCAGACTACATATGCTGTCTTTATGGGACTCCTGGAGCATATGGTGCTGTCACTTTGCCCTCTTCAGTCAGGGAAGGAATCAATATTTTTCTTAATGGTTTCATCCCATCAGAAAATATGCGTTTCCGCGAGGAGAAACTTACATTTAGAGTAAGTAATTGAGTAACATTTCTCAGAGGTGATTTACTTACTGCATGTTCCGAATATGATGCCATGCATTTTTGCTTATCAGGTTACCGAGTCTGCTGAAGAGATAACAGAGGGTGAGACTTACCAAAGCTACAAATATCCTACCATGGTGAAAACAAGACCTGGATTCAAGCTTTCAGTCATGAACGGAAGCTTTAATGGTTCCCAAATAATTGTACTGCTTGGTGAAAATGGTACTGGGAAGACAACATTTATCCGTATGCTGGTACGTCTCCTTGTTCTTCAAATATGTTTTGGCAGTGATCAAAAATATATTTTGGAGCCTCCCTCATCAATAGTTTAAATTGACTATCAGGAAGGACGAGTGAAGCCAGATAAAGTAGGTGATAAAGAAGTTGATATGCCTGCATACACAGTCTCATACAAACCTCAGGAACTGACACCCAAAATTAGCTCTACCGTGAGAGAGGTTCTACACAAGAAAATACCAGGATCTTGCAGTAATTCACAGTTCAGATCTGATGTCATGAAACCACTGAGAATTGAAGAACTCATGGACAGGCAATTTGCAAATCTTTCTGGCGGGGAGCTACAAAGGGTTGCTCTTTGTCTTTGTCTCGGAAAGGTAAGAGTACATAGATTGCTCCCTACGTTCTTTACCTCAGATTTGTCGGTACAAAAGTTTACCACCTGGAAACTTTTGGATAATGCCTTGAAAGTTAAAATATGTGAAAGATGCTTATGTGCAATATGCCATATTAGCACATCATTGTTTTGCTAACTTCAATGCTCTTAATATTCCATAAGAAATAACATGCCATATTAAGCATCTCGCTTTGTTTAATTTCTATGTGCAGCCTGCTGATATTTACCTTATAGATGAACCAAGTGCCCATCTTGATTCAGAGCAGCGTCTTCTTGCAGCAAAGGTCATAAAAAGGTTTATTCTTCATGAAAAGAAAACAGCTTTTGTAGAGCATGATTTTATCATGGCGACATATCTTGCTAACAAGGTCATCGTTTTTGAGGGAAAACCTTCTGTTGACTGTACTGCAAATGTGCCTGAACCCCTGGCATCTGGGATGAACCGCTTTCTATCAGTTAAGTTCAGAATTTCTTTCCCCTACCCTATCACCATTACCTCAACAGAAAATAGAGGACTACTTGAACTTTCTTGTAAGCATTTACTGATGACATATCCAAAAGATTATTCGACATTTGAATAGCCTGGTAATAGTTAGACTGGTAATTTGTGGTATGCAGGATGAAAGTGATATATACTAAACAAGTTTGTTTCAATTGAATTTTAATGGAATGTTTTTGACCCTTTCATCTCCCTCCATACTGCAGCATCTAGATATCACTTTTAGGACAGATCCAACAACTTACAGGCCTCGGATTAACAAGCTTGGGTCTACAAAGGACACTGAGCAGAAGGCTGCAGGGTGTCATTACTACCTCGATTACTAATGTATGAAATATCAACCTTATGGAAATACTTTCATCATTCGTAGTGTCACAATTAAGGTTTTAATACTTGCGTCTGCAGAAAGCTCCCGCCAAGGGCACATCTATTTTTTGTGAAAGCTCCATTGGAGGCAAACAGATCAAATGCTTGTGCTATCGTGTTCATCAATGCAAGCACATTAGCATCGGCCAGTGCTATCGGTACGCTTGTGTTGGTTTCTGTGTTTAACATGCTCATCGCACTACTTGTTGTGTATAGATCAAAACACTGACTGACACTAACTGCTTAGCTCACTTTGTGCGGCTTCCATGGCACAGGGCATATTTTGAAGCTTGTGGACATGAACACTACGGGGCGCCAATTAATATCCTAGTGAAGTATTGTAACCATTTTCGCATATGTCAATGCTCTCGGTATGTTTCTGTTTACTTTTTCAACCATGCATCTTTGACAGTTTGACTTATGTCAAAACACTAATACTTCTGTCATTTTGCATGGCTCCATTGGCATCAGGGCACATCACCACACTTGCAGACGTGAATTCCACAAATTGGCAACTCGAACCTTTGCAGAGTATTATAGTACCAGAGGTAAATTTCTTACGATCTTTTTGTATATTTAGTTCAAATTATCACCAAACTCTTTTTTTGGGCATTTTATGGATTTGGAAGTTTCTTTCACCTAACCACCCGTGTTCTTTGCTGGTCAGACTAAATGACATTTGGAATAGATTGGCATGAAGCTACTACCTTAATGCTTTTGAACAAGTGATGACATGAAGATTGCTGCATCGCTGAAGACTTAATACGATGGATCTCTGGTGAAAAATAAGAAGGATCTGCTTAGCTTGCAGTCAGTGGCGAAGTCAGCTTTTAACGATGACTAGGGCCTGCTGCCGGAGGCCGGCGCCCAGCAGTGGCTGCCTCGCGTAGCTGCGCGTGCGGCAACACACCAGCCACAATCTGGTAGCAGAGAGGAAGGATTGCTGCCTTTTCTACCTTTTTTTCTTGATTCGGTACCAGCTTGGCTTCAATATTTTTTTTCAAAAATTACAGGAGAAATATGATCTTCGCTCGGTCACGACTAGGACCTCGGCCTGGGAGGCCCTAGGTGCAGCTCCGCTGCTGCTTGCAGTTATATGGAAGTTTGAGTGAATCAGTTGAAGGCCACTCTGGACCGTTTCGATGGCTTAATAAAATGATTGCTAGCAAGCTTTTATGTATTCTCATCAAAACCTTGGATTGAGTCTTGAGTTCTGAGATTTCTGGCGTTGATATATTTTTGTTTCTATCAAGCACTTTATTATCTTGTTGGAGTCATGAATAATGGTTTACCCTGCTGTGTTGTTACCCACCTGCGTTCTCAATGCCTTTGTCGTTACTGCTTTGTACCAAACGATGGCTTGGTTCACAGTTGCGACCGGACTCCTCTGAGGTAGCTGCCCCTGCAGCTGTGTCACTGACACGTGGGCCTGGATCAGGAACCCTTCCGGTTGTTGCGGCAAAACTGCAAACATCTGTAGTTGTAGTCTCATGTGTTAAAAAAATTTATCCCTTAGTTTTCTAAGCACGTATTTCTTCAGTGATGGCTTCAACCTCTGTCAGATGGAAAATCCTGCTAGGTCGTCCATTGTTTGAAATTGTCACGAACCAACCTACCTAAATGTTCTAAGGCCAAGCCTAAATTGCTGAGATGCACCCAATCCTGGCCGTCGAGATGTTCCCTCTGCATTTTAATTTGTCTGACTTCTAATAGGCACCGCTCATGAAGGTCGTGTTCTTCTATATAATATAGTTCATAAATATATCGGAAATTTTCCATATCTATGTGAAAAATATCGTTTGAAATGTCACAGAAAATCTTTTTACTGGTGTGTTGTGCACTTCAAACAAGAAAAAACATATATACCTATACAGCATACCAAAATAGAGAAAGGGCGGACCTATCCAAATTTCCATGGAAACAACACTTTTTTTCAGATTTAACAAATTTCCTTGGATTTTTCTTTTTGAGCACATTTTCCTTGGAAATGGCAACTGGTACCGAGATCCAGCAAAAATTTTGGGCTTAGCCAAGCGACCCAGATGACGATGCCCACCTAAACACAAAACCATGTTTGGGCCGAGCTCATTGGAATGAAACCCAACCAAGGCCGGAAGCCGATTTTTTTTTATATATTATTTTTTATTTTGTGAATATATACGAACGTCTGAGAATTTACCAGAACTAGTCTACAACCGTCGTAGTCCACGGCGGTTGCAGATCCAGCCGACGTGCACTACGGCAGTTGCAGTCATGACAGCACTAACCGCCGTAGCCCAGGGCGGTTAGCCAAACTGCCGTGGGCTACGGTGGTTGGCTATGGCGGTTGCAGGTGCCGGGGGCGGCATGCAGCGGACATGCAGCCTAACCGTCGTAGCATACGATGGTTGACCCGCCTAACCGCCGTGGCAGACGGCGGTAGATTTTTTTATTTTAGATGATCCGATACATATTTTTCGTGAACACACAAATTTGCAATGGCATGTACAGCTGTTAGTATTTGGTAAGCCCACAGAAATATTATGAAGAATAATCCGCAAGCGCACGGATACCGGTGAGCACTTCACCCGGGAAGAGGGTTTTAAATATCGTATCCACAGGGAGAAAGGTGAGGGAGTATATTGAGGTGTGTAGCTAATCCAACTGAGCAAGTATCTAAGGACTTGAGAAGATAAGAGTTAAGGGAGGCGCTACGGCTGTCTAATTCTTACTCTTGCAAGCTATGTTCTTACCACCTTAAGGGGACATTACCAAAGAGACACACTTAGGAAAGGGAGTCTCCCAGCAACAAGGGGGGAGGCCTACGATCCCTACAGACGGGAGGTGGACTACAAAGGACAGACGGGAACGAGGTCACTTCCCGCTTCTACCACACGATCCGGAATGCAGGGGGTATCCACAGATAATCCAGATCTAAGCACCACGCTTACACCTAAACTATCCCTCTACTCCACATATTCACATAAAGTAAAGTACTCAAAATAGAGTTGCAGACCATAAGAATAATAAGAACAATGTGCTTACTCAAATAAGAGGTTGATCATACCGTAGAATCTCAGAAGCAAGCTCCAGAAGGAACTTGATCCCGCAGGTACAAGCCGAAGAGGAGACACCGACAAGTCTGGCTCTTTCTCCAACTCTTCCCCATCACCGCACTCCAATCTCTCGAACAAGACTAGCTAGATCTCTAGGATCGTAGATCTAATCTCTCAACTTGATTCTCTGCTCTCAACTCTAATCTAGGGCTTCTAGTTCTACATCTTGTCTAATTCTACTTCTAGTTCTAGAACTAGATCTCTAGTTCTCGTGAGGAGACTAGAGGGGAGGCCTGTCGATGGAGTTGATGATCTGATTGATGATTGAACCAGGGGGTCTGGGGTCTGCTTATATAGTCCGGAGGAGGTGCCACGCCGCCATACGATCAAACCGACCTTTAATATACGGTTTAGATTGCTTCTCATAGGCGGTGGAGGAAGGTTCCAGAAGCTGGACCGGGACGGGCTCCGTGGCAGGCCGATCGGCCCAGTAGGGAGGCCGGTCGGCCTCCCACTGTAGCACTTCAGGTCCAACTTTGACGGGTGCGTGCGTGTCATCGTGCCGTTTCCGTAAAGTTATAATTCGCGTCAAATGGAGTCCGGATGAGGAAGTTATGCCCGTTTTACCGAACCCTGCTCTGCGACTGATATCTTCTGATTCTGGACTCCGAATATGGCAAATGATATATCCGTTTCGATCATCTCGATGAGCTCTTCGCAATGTTGCACTTTAATTCTTCATTTGAGATACTTCTAGGTTGCTCTTTTGTAGGAGTTGGATCGGAGTACGATTGGGACACGTCTTGGAGTCGTATGACTTGATAACTCTCGCTGTTTTACTGTTTAGTCCCTACAAATCATAACTTCACCAAAACTTGTGGAAATCTGTCAGATAAACCCCTAGGTCTATGTTTATATTCATTTTATGCATTTTTCTATGTTTAGTTGACAAGTAAAAGTACACGTTAACATGTGTCAACAAACTCCCCCAAGATTACCCTTTGCTAGTCCCTAGCAAAGCCAAAAAAATGGCAATGGATCAGGAGTTGCTACTACACTTTCACACCTCAAAAAGATACTGTGGTTTTCAAAAAAATAAATTCTCCTCTCAACAAGATTGCTCTCTCTTACCTTTAACCATGGTGCTTGGTTTTTTCATAAATCTTAAGCAATTAAAAGACAGAACAATCAAGTCAAGCACTATGTATCAAGTTCTTTGATCAACTATCATCCTGGGGTTTTGCAATATTTCAAATAAAACTTAGAGATCCTGTGTATGACCCTCTCAAGTAAATGGTATAAGCAGTGGAGTCACACATTGTAAGATGTGTATGATGGGATGATAGTGGTAAATGGATGAGGGTGAAAGGTGGTAAGCTTTTAGCCTTTTTTTCTTTTTCTCTTCTCAAGTTCTTGGACTACATCTCTCTTACCTTTAACCATGGTGCTTGGCTTTTTCATAAATCATAAGCAATTAAAAGACAGAACAATCCAGTCAAGCACTATGTATCAAGTTCTTTGATCAACTATCATCTTGGGGTTTTGCAATATTTCAAATAAAACTCAGAGATCCTGTGTATGACCCTCTCAAGTAAATGGTATAAGCAGTGGAGTCACACGTTGTAAGATGTGTATGATGGGATGATAGTGGTAAATGGATGAGGGTGAAAGGTGGTAAGCTTTTAGCCTTTTTTTTTCTTTTTCTCTTCTCAAGTTCTTGGACTACATCTATCTTTCTAAAAACTTTTAAGATCTGGGTTGTACATTCTTGGAGAGGTGGGCTCTACTCGCCCCGGACTTTTGTCCATTTTTCTCTCTCCTTAGAGATGTGGGCTCTTCTCGCCCTCGGACACGCGTCCATTATTCATCTCTAAAATATTTTTTATTAGGGAGGTAGGCCCTTCTCGCCTAGTATGACACTTGTCAATTTCTCTCCCTCGCTCGTCTCACTTTCTCTCTCTCTCTCTCTCTCTCTTCGAATGTAGCCCCAGAATCTTTTTGACACAAACATTGAGAGAGACATATCCAAGAATTGCATGAGCTATTTTGTAACATGGCTTGTAGCTTGATGGAGTATGGGGATGCGTACTTCCGGGTTAGAAGCAGCGTATTTGGTGGAGTGGGATGATCTTGATGTGTATGACAAGCTCTCAAGGGTCATAAATACAGGAACTCATCATGTAAACCTTTATGATTTTCTAAAGATAAATAACCAGGAATCAAGTATCTCTAGGAATATGATAAACAACAGCTCATCTTTTCATGAATCTTTATCCTTCAATGCCTAGACTTAGATCAAGCGTGTGCTTCCCACAGGTTTTGGGTTTTTAGAGCAATTTAAGCATTTAAAGCCTTAGGAGAATCTAAGTCTGAAAACTGAGTACTTAAGAGGAACTATGGCGAAGCAACTATTCATCATTTCCAAGCATGAGAACTAACTTTAGAGATCATGTAGCAGAAATCAACTTCTAAGACTCTTCTTATTTATATAGACTCTAACTAAGACTCATTAAAGCAAACATATATGAAAACTAGCTAATATGTAAAATAGATAGGATAGTAATACTTATCGTGATAACTGGGGGTGCTCTCCCCCAAGCTGGATCTTGAAGTAGTCCTTTGATTCGTCCTTGGAACTTGTCGTCTTCGGGTCCTCCTTCAATATTTTCCCTGCAAATATTAATTCCGCATATACCCGAAGGAGCAAATTCTAGGAACATGTTGTGAGCCTTCAGGTGCTCACATATTTTTGAATTTTTCTGTAAAAGCGTGGACCTTCATGTGCCCACATATTTTTGTGTTTTTATGCAAAAAGGATGATAAAGCAAAAACATATGGATGCAATATTTTTATACCTTTTTTTTATGCCACCACAATAAAGAGTGCTTACATGGGGCTTTAAGAAACTGACGCAAATGCAGCAAACATATTTTTGTCTTTTCTAATACAGGTGTGGGGAAGTAAATATGTTGAATGAAAAATGCAGAAAATAAATATGCAGATAAATACCGAGTTACCTCTCGGTGAGCGTTTAGGTACTTACTCCTATGGCGTGCGTCATCAATGACACCTCGTCGGAATGTTGTGCCTTCAATGATCTCGATGAGTGGCGTAGATGAGGTAGTCGATGGAGATGGTGTTTGTTCAGTTGGTCAGGGTTGAGCAGACTTCTCTTCAATCTTCTTAATTTCTTCCTTGTTCGTCAACTCCGTTTCAACTGGGCTTGTGAATTCTGGAAACGTCTCCACGTCATGTTCTTCTTGGGTCTTGTGGTGTTCAGGAACGGTCTTGAATCTTGATGAGGACATCTTGCACAACAATATCCTGGAGTTAGTGGGCTTGGTCCGCCATCTTTAACATTGAGTTAATGCATGTTCCCGTGTTGTGGACAACTTCTCTGGAAGCTTCTTTGGTTGATGGAGCGGTGTATAGTCGGCATTCCAGGGTCGTCCATCTTAGGCAGTAGTGGGAGTAGGTGCTCATAGTCAGATTTGATCGGGTTGATCATCCAGACTCCCTCCATGTGTTGTTGTTCTTCTTGTTTTGTCAGCTTGGTCATCCTTGAGTACATCATCTGATCTTGATAGCCACTTAGTGATGGCACCACCCATGTCCTTTGCTGGTTCAGCTGCTTGAAGGAGGCTTGGATAGTGCCAGCTGACAGCATCTCGTTTAGTGTGCATGTTTGTAGGTCGGGGACTTTCACTTGTAGGATTTGGGGAAGTAAGACTTCTCCTCTTTTACGTAAAGTGAGTCCTGCTTGCAAAGACAAGGTAGAGATCAAGTGCATGGGTTCTGTTGGTGGAAAAACAACAACATAACCAAAATTTCATTCATCCTACTCCAACCTTGGGCATATTGAACAAGATAAAGATAATGTATAAATTTATTTTATGACAAGGGTCGTAAGATCAGAAGATGAATCTAGCACGTAAATCTTTTTTAGCAAAATAAAGAGTGATCAAGAAAGTGATGCTAGAAACAATTAAAAAGCTAACATGTTGAGCTAACAAGATTGGATCATGTGAAACTGTAACTCTAGCATGTTTGACTTTTCATTTATGAGGATGCCAGAGTAAAGGGAAATGACAACTTACCTCAAGGTGTTTCCTTTATTATGGAAGTATGATGGCGCTTGACACCTTGTGGTGGTCTCTCCCTTGAGTGTATACAGCTTGTGGAATGACAGGTGCATGTGAGGAGGCATGGCTTGATCATCTTCAATAGAATTGGCCTCCTTCCAGTAAGGAATCGGATGCCCGTAGCCTAAGACGGGGAGGGGGTGAATTAGGCAACTTAAAACCTTAACCTATGGCTTATCACTATTTGCATCAAACATAAACTAGAACATACTATCTAGATGTGCAACTAGGTTGTTCTAGTGTGAAACTCCCATCTCAAAACAAGTTTTGCAACCTATAGCCAATCCTAGCAAGATACTACTCTAGGAAGGTAAAGGCAAGCAAGGGTGCAAGAATGTAATGCGGAAACGTAAAGGGGATGAGAGGAAGCAAACTCTTGACACGCGATTTATCCCGTGGTATCGGTAGGCACTAAGCCACCCCTAGTCCACGTTGTTGAAGCACTCTACACAAGAGTATTGCTTCCCGGTCACCAAGTCTCTTCCAAAAGCACCACTTGACTTGCCACTAAGGCTCGCCACGAAGGCACTCGCCAAGCTCCCTTGGTCACCTTGATGCCGCCTCCACTAAGGAGCTTCTCCACCAAGGGAAGGGGGTCTCCACGTTCCCCGCACAAAGTGTCCTCGCCGCTCCACACCAAGCCGAAGGGTCGATGACGTTTGCCGGAGAGCCACCTAGGTTCCAAGGCTTCCGGCGCACCTCGTACAACTTGATCCACTCGAGAATCACCTCACAAGGTTGGCACACCTTGCACTCACTCAACTCTAAGCTAAGCCTAGCACTAAGCACACACACAAAGCATGTGCAAGTCTATGGATGAGCAATTTAGCACTTTGTTGGCTTGGATATGATCTTCTATGAGTCTTGAACTCCTCTGCACTTCCACACACTCTAGCAACTCCAAATGGTGGGGTGGAAGGGGTATAAATAGGCCAAGGCATCAAACTAGCCGTTAGGCCAAAGCTCCTGGAAATGGTACCATCAGATGATCTGACGCTGTCCTTTTTCTTGGCGTCGGTTCATCCGGTGCTACTGACCATTGCCTTCCACCGCACTTAGCCGTTGAGTCCTACTGACGTCATTCATTCGATGCTTCAACCGACGCACCGTCGGTTCATCCGGTGCTTAAGGAAATCTTCTCCGGGCGTCTCTGTTAGATAAAACGAGCCCGCCAGATGAACCGATGCTTGACTCCTTTTGACCGTCGGTTCATCCAGTGCTGAAGAGCTTCGTGCCCGAACGTCTCTGTTAGCTGATTTGACGCCGTCGGATGAACCGCTGCTCACCCATCGGTTCATCCGATGCTACTGATTTCTGTATGCTTGGTCTTTTGATTCATCCGGCGCAACTAGAAAAGGGGGCCTCGGATGATCCGGTGATCTCCATGTTGTCTTGAGTCTTCACGCAGTGTACTACTTCATCCGGTGATTGCACCGACGCCGCTTCCAAGGGTACTGTCGGTTCATCCGACGGTGGCATTCCTTTTCTTTTTCTTCCGCGGTTTTGACCCTTGAAAAATATACTATCTTCTCATTTTGGCATATGGTATTTCTGCATCCTTGGGACCTAGAAGTGTCTACAAAGACATGCTAGACAATATGGTTAGTCCCATTGATCATGTTGTCATTAATCACCAAAATTAAGCTTTGAACAAATGGCATATGAGGCCATGTTCGCTACAATCTCCCCCTTTTTGGTGATTTATGACAACACAATCAAAGCAAGCATAAATTTGTAAAAATTGACAAAATTGAACCACTTACACTTGCTTGGATGCTTACCATCATCCAACTCCCCCTAGATGTGTTCTCCCTCTTTCATGATCTTCTCTTCACATGTAGCTTGCTACTTCCCCCTTTGAAAACTTTGACTTGCTTTGGTTCCACATTCTCCCCCTTTGGAATAAAATCTCCAAAAAGTGTCCAAAACAAAAGAGTCTCCAAAGGAAACTTAGCAAGTCCTAGCAATCATAGCTCAAAGAGAAATGTTAAATACATGGGAGAAAGCCGCATGAACCATGATCCATATGTATGATATCAATGAAGATACCACATGTGTGAATGACTAAGGTGGATCACAAGGTCATGAGACTAACATGATATAAACTAAGCTCCCCCTAAGTGTGTGCACAAAAAGATAGTGTGAAAAACAAGTGCACAACTACAAATACTTGAAAGAAAAGGAAGCTTAGAGCATATCATGCAAGGAGGTAGCTTAAAAGACAAGAGATAAGACAATAGAGTTCTTGTAACATTACCACTTGTAGATTTTGAGCATTGCATACCTCCGGGGGATGTTTCCTCTCTACCTTGTTGGTACCACATTGAGATGAGCCGCTTGAAAATAATATCACTTGGAGATGACACCACTTTGAAAGAAGCTTACAAAGAAGACACTTGGGGTACCACAAGGATTAGGAATGTATGAGTTCATTGCCTTTGAACTTATATAGAGACATAAGCTCTCAAGGACATAACTCAATAGCATGAAGCTCATTTTGCTATATTCACTCTCTTAGAGATGTTAGATCACATTTAGAGTGAAATAACATTCTCTTAGAATGAAATACTGCACCGGAACGCGTCACCAAGGGACTACACAAGATAAGCTTGAAAAGATGTTAGTCCCATAAACAAACCATAGGATGAGCTCCCCCTAAATGTGTGCATTTAGTGTTTGAATTACCAACCAAATGTATGCACATTATTTATGACAACAAAAGGGAAGCTAACTCTATAGCTTGCTCATGATGCAAAGAGATATATATGAAAACATGCATCATGAAAGAAACAAGTGTAGCTTTCCTACACACTAATCAAACCATGTAGGTTGCTCATGGGTTAGCACATGACACAAGCAACCTACCATATGTAAACAACTAGGCATAGCAACAAATGCAACCTAAACAAGGCAATGGAGCTACAATGATACATGAGATGAGTTCTAGTTTCCATTACCTTAACCGGGGAGCTTGGGCAACACATGTCCAATCTTGCAAGCTTGGCTTCTAGACTTGAATCTTCATTTTTTCTTTGTGCCAAGCCTCCCAAGTCCCCATACTCATGGCCTTCACGTGGCCTTAGGAACCCAAACCATTTGAGGCCCCTTCATGTTGGTGATGACTTCCTTGGGCACCCAAATGGGTTGGTTCCAACCCCACTCCTTCATCTTGCCAACCTTGTGTGCAACCACCTTGCCATTAGCCTTCTTCTTGATGACATAGGAGTTGCTCTTGGTCTTGTTCTTGCGGTTGGGCTTGGTATAGATGAGAGAGCTCTTGATGGTGGTGTTCATCTTCTTCTTCTCACCCTTATCCATCTTCTTGACGAATTGAGGGCATTTGTAGAACTTGTGCCCTTCTTCATGACACTTGTAGCAAGTCACGGTTGATCCCTTCTCAAGCTTCTTCACTATGTCATCACGGTTATCTTGAGGAGGTTGGACGTTGCTCTTCATGTCTTGAGAGGCTTCTACTTTTTCTTCATTGTTCTTGCCCTTGCCCATCAAGCTAACCAACTTCTCTCGGAGCCATTTTACTTCTTGCTTGAGCTCATCATTCTTCATGCTAATAATCTTAACATTCTCATTGCAAGATGGTGAGCAAGATTCATCAATTAAATCAATGCAAGAAGTTGAAGCATCTACCTTGGATATAGGAATTGCACAAGGGATAGATGATTCATTAAGCTCAAAGGAATCACTAGTTTTAATCTCAATGCTCTCTAGCTTAGATTTTAGCTCTTCATTCTCCTCGCTAAGCAATTTGAATTTGCACAACAAATGTTCATAATTTGTAGTAAGGGTAGCACTAAGATCATTGAGAGCATTAAGTTCTTTAATTTCATTAGCTTGTTTTTCTAGTATTCCTTTTTGCTCATTTACTAGCTCAACAAGATCATCAATTGAGGTGGTGTCAGATTCATCATCACTCACATTGCTTTCCATACCTTGGGCCATAAGGCACATGTGTGATGACGATAAGGGACCTTGCATGAAGCGGGTGGTGAAGTTCTTGCTTGATTCATCACTTGAGCTACAAGAACTTGATTCTCCACCACTTATCCACTCACGAATGGCGGTGAGTGATTCTTGCTTCGGCTTCCCTTCCTTGACCACCTTCTTCTTGGGCTTACGCTTGATCTTGGTGAACTTGATATGTTGATGATGACGCCCTTCTCTCAAGTGGATGTTGTAGCCGTACATGTTCACTTTCTTCACATACTTGAAGATCTTCTTCACGTACATGGCAACCATCGACTCGACCTCTTCATCACTTGAGGATCCTTCATCATCACCATCATCATCTTCACTTGAGCTTCCATGGATCGCCATCCTTCTCAACTTCTTCTCTTGATGGCTTGAGAGAGCATGGCTTGCGGTTGGAGAAGATGGCTCTTAGGGTGTTGGCTTGAGCTCAACTTTTGGTTCTTCCTTGGTCTTGAGCTCATCCTTGGAAGCTTTCTTAGACTTGGGCATGACTTGAAATTCATGTGCCATGATCTTGCTCAAGATTTGAGAAGGCTTCAACTCTTCAAGCTTCTTCTCATAGATGATAGCTTTCACCAAGTCATAATCGGGCTTCCGGAGACTTTGAAGGATCTTGCGGTTCATGTTCATGTCCGTGATGTTCTTCACACCTAAAGCATTAATCTCATTGACAAGAACATTTAGGCATGAGTACATAGATTCGGCATTTTCATTCTCAAGTTGCTTAAAACTATTGAATTCCTCAAGGAGACAACCGTAGCGTTCATTAGCTACTTCTTTTGAACCCTCATTTTGTTCCTTGATGGTATTCCATAGCACATGAGCATTTTCACTAGTAAAAACTCTATTGAAAACACCTACATCTAGAGAGGATAAAATGATACTCTTTGCAATAACATCAAATTGTTTTTCCTTCCTAGTACCATTTCTAACACCCTCATCGGTGACCCTCCAAACATCAAGATCCTTAGCTTGTAAATAAGCTTCCATAAGGACCTTCCAACGGGAGTAGCCCGTGCCATCGAAATATGGAGCCAAACCTATGGTATCCACCCCTTTCATCCTCTAAAGAGCAACTCACTACGCGGTGAAGCCTAACCGATCCAATGAGCCAGTTTTCACAAATTGCCAATTGAATTAGCGTATCCTTGTGAAGGAAGTGAGTCCCGGCTCTGATACCACTTGTAAGGAATCGGATGCCCGTAGCCTAAGAGGGGGAGGGGTGAATTAGGCAACTTAAAACCTTAACCTATGGCTTATCACTATTTGCATCAAACATAAACTAGAACATACTATCTAGATGTGCAACTCGGTTGTTCTAGTGTGAAACTTCCATCCCAAAATAAGTTTTGCAACCTATAGCCAATCCTAGCAAGATACTACTCTAGGAAGGTAAAGGCAAGCAAGCGTGCAAGAATGTAATGCGGAAACGTAAAGGGGATGAGAGGAAGCAAACTCTTGACACGCGATTTATCATGTGGTATCGGTAGGCACTAAGCCACCCCTAGTCCACGTTGTTGAAGCACTCTACACAAGAGTATTGCTTCCCGGTCACCAAGTCTCTTCCAAGAGCACCACTTGACTTGCCACTAAGGCTCGCCACGAAGGCACTCGCCAAGCTCCCTTGGTCACCATGATGCCGCCTCCACTAAGGAGCTTCTCCACCAAGGGAAGGGGGTCTCCACGTTCCCCGCACAAAGTGTCCTCGCCGCTCCACACCAAGCCGAAGGGTCGATGACGTTTGCCGGAGAGCCACCTAGGCTCCAAGCCTTTCGGCGCACCTCGTACAACTTGATCCAGTCGAGAATCACCTCACAAGGTTGGCACACCTTGCACTCACTCAACTCTAAGCTAAGCCTAGCACTAAGCACACACACACAAAGCATGTGTAAGTCTATGGATGAGCAATTTAGCACTTTGTTGGCTTGGATATGATCTTCTATGAGTCTTGAACTCCTCTGCACTTCCACACACTCTAGCAACTCCAAATGGTGGGGTGGAAGGGGTATAAATAGGCCAAGGCATCAAACTAGCCGTTAGGCCAAAGCTCCTGGAAATGGTACCATCAGATGATCTGACGCTGTCCTTTTTCTTGGCGTCGGTTCATCCGGTGCTACTGACCATTGCCTTCCACCGCACTTAGCCGTTGAGTCCTGCTGACGTCATTCTTTCGATGCTTCAACCGACGCACCGTCGGTTCATCTGGTGCTTAAGGAAATCTTCTCCGGGCGTCTCTGTTAGATAAAACGAGCCCGCCAGATGAACCGATGCTTGACTCCTTTTGACCGTCGGTTCATCCAGTGCTGAAGAGCTTCATGCCCGAACGTCTCTGTTAGCTGATTTGACGCCGTCGGATGAACCGCTGCTCACCCATCGGTTCATCCGGTGCTACTGATTTCTGTATGCTTGGTCTTTTGATTCATCCAGCGCAACTAGAAAAGGGGGCCTCGGATGATCCGGTGATCTCCATGTTGTCTTGAGTCTTCACGCAGTGTACTACTTCATCCGGTGATTGCACCGACGCCGCTTCCAAGGGTACTGTCGGTTCATCCGACGGTGGCATTCCTTTTCTTTTTCTTCCGCGGTTTTGACCCTTGAAAAATATACTATCTTCTCATTTTGGCATATGGTATTTCTGCATCCTTGGGACCTAGAAGTGTCTACAAAGACATGCCAGACAATATGGTTAGTCCCATTGATCATGTTGTCATTAATCACCAAAATTAAGCTTTGAACAAATGGCATATGAGGCCATGTTCGCTTCACTTCCTTTATGCATCCATCATCCAGGAATTCCTCCTTGAGTGAGTGCTTCTGATTGTGGATCTTGTCTGCGTCACCCTTCTTCTTCTTCTTGGTTCATAGGGAATTCTTCTCTCTTTTTTTCTTTTTTTAGAACACATGCCTTGCTTCATCTATAGTGAGTTCATCTTGACCTCCCCCAAGCTTGTCTCAGAGTTTATTCTTTTCTGCAGGGGTTAGTCTAGCAAATATACCATTGTCTACACAAGCAATTCTAGTTCAATAACCAAACCAGACTCCATGCCTAATCAGATTAAGGAAGGCTATTTAACCTAAGCACCACGCTCAATTTAAAAGCCAATGGAAGTATGTGCATAATTCCAAACCAAAGCTTACTATGGTAGACAAAAGGTGATATGAAAGGATATAGAGATTTACTCAAACAGAGACAGTAGAGCATGATCAGTGTTTAACAGAGTGAGCATGTCATAAAGGTAGAGATAACCAAGCTAGTGTAGCAACATGACAAGAGATGTTTCTATGCATGTGATTCAATGTTGCGTAACGACTAGTTGGACATACCTTGTATTGTCATCCTTCGTTCTCTTTGCTCCAAACCTGGAATGGTTAGTGACAAGAATACCCAAAGGAATATTTTTATAATTATACCTCTATGCTCACTACGCAGGGGTATATGTAAGTCTTATAGTATTTCCCCCTAGCGTGCTTGTTTTAGGACAAAAAGCTCGTCCTTGGGAAACCTTCAAATTATGGTTCAAGATGGTGAAGTGGTTTCCCTTATATTGCTAATCTCAAGATTTCAAGCCATTGGGATATTCATCGACAACCACCCTTTCTAAATTTTTAAGAAAAGAAGCATAAGGGGGTTGGAGATCTCTTGTGGCAAGATTAGAGATGGCAATTGAATTTAGGAGTTTTCTCAAATGAGCATGGACTAGGTGGAAAAGTTCCATTTGTGAAGTAGCTTTCATGCTCATTGATGTTCTCCAGGTAATGTGCTCCTTTTGGTCTTCCTTAGATCCTTTTAGGGTCGTGAGGAGACACAAGAAAAGGGCACAAGAGGATTCATTGGGCTCAAGGATGAGGTTAAAGAAGGGTTCGAAGAGTTATCTAATCTGAACATAGAAAGAGAGACAGAAATGGCTTCTTGATGGCTTTGCTCTCTTCCTATGGCATGATTAGATATGCCATCCTTGAGGTTTCCCTAATGTCCATGTGTAGCAATAAGGATGCTTTCTAAGAAACTATCTCCTTAGGGGATTTGTATGCTCAGAAGTCTCTTGTGAAGCTAGAAGTTTCATGATCTTCCCAAACTCATCATATTGATGGTTTGGGGTTGATAGCTAAGTCTAGGGATTGGAGTGATGGTGGAACTTCCTTTTTTTTGGCTAGAGGATGATTTATTTTCTTCCTTTGTGTGGTCATAAAGAATGCTAGTATAAGGGTTCCACCCGCTGAGTTCGTCAAAGATAAACCTTGCCTTAGAGAAGGAGAGAAAAGTTCCTCTAGATACTGCATGATGGTCATGCGCACAACATTCTTAGGATGGGGCCAAAGATTCACTACCCTTAGAGGGTATTGATACAAAGATTCCTTACCCTATTAAGGATATGATCTGGCTCCCGCGGCAAACTATGGGGTAAAAGTCTAGAACTTATGGTTTCCCAGGCTCTTTCTTGCTTCATCTCTTCAGGTCCGGACCATCCAAGATGAAGACTAGAGTTTTCGTATGTCGCTCCTAAGAAGGATTGTTTCATGATCATTTTGATCAACCAAAGGCGTAGCTCATGGCCAGATGTAAGGATGGGATCTAAGGATTCTAGTGGTCAGAGCTTCCGCTTTAGGGTGCAGCATAAGATAAATGTGGAATCAAATGATCCCACAAAGATAGCAATAGGTGAGAAGATAGGATAAAAGATAAAAAGATAAAAGTATAGTACAAGATCTAGCTATGGTTTTCAACATTCTCTCAGCAACCGTTTTCCCCGGCAATGGCACAAGAAATGCTTGTTGGTATTTGTTAAGCCCACAGAAATATTATGAAGAATAATCCGCAAGCGCACGGATACCGGTGAGCACTTCACCCGGGAAGAGGGTTTTAAATATCGTATACACAGGGAGAAAGATGAGAGAGTATATTGAGGTGTATAGCTAATCCAACTAAGCAAGTATCTAAGGACTTGAGAAGATAGGAGTTAAGGGAGGCGCTACGGCTGTCTAATTCTTACTCTTGCAAGCTATGTTCTTACCACCTTAAGGGGACATTGCCAAAGAGACACACTTAGGAAAGGGAGTCTCCCAGCAACAAGGGGGGAGGCCTACGATCCCTACAGACGGGAGGTGGACTACAAAGGACAGACAGGAACGAGGTCACTTCCCGCTTCTACCACACGATCCGGAATGCAGGGGGTATCCACAGATAATCCAGATCTAAGCACCACGCTTACACCTAAACTATCCCTCTACTCCACATATTCACATAAAGTAAAGTACTCAAAATAGAGTTGCACACCATAATAATAAGAACAATGTGCTTACTCAAATAAGAGGTTGATCTTATCGTAGAATCTCAGAAGCAATCTCCAGAAGGAACTTGATCCCGCAGGTACAAGCCGAAGAGGAGACACCGACAAGTCCGGCGCTTCCTCCAACTCTTCCCCATCACCGCGCTCCAATCTCTCGAACAAGACTAGCTAGATATCTAGGATCATAGATCTAATCTCTCAACTTGATGCTCTGCTCTCAACTCTAATCTAGGGCTTCTAGTTCTACATCTTGTCTAATTCTACTTCTAGTTCTAGAACTAGATCTCTAGTTCTCGTGAGGAGACTAGATGGAAGGCCTGTCGATGGAGTTGATGATATTGATTGATGATTGAACCAGGGGGTTTGGGGTCTACTTATATAGTCTGGAGGAGGTGCCACGCCGCCATACGATCAAACCGACCTTTAATATACAGTTTAGATTGCTTCTCATAGGCGGTGGAGGAAGGTTCCAGAAGCTGGACCGGGACGGGCTCCGTGGTAGGCCGATCGGCCCAGTAGGGAGGCCGGTCGGCCTCCCACTGTAGCACTTCAAGTAAAACTTTGATGGGTGCGTGCGTGTCGTCGTGCCACTTCCGAAAAGTTATAATTCGCGTCAAACGGAGTCCGGATGAGGAAGTTATGCCCGTTTTACTGAACCCCGCTCTGCGACTGATATCTTCTGATTCTGGACTCCGAATATGGCAAATGATATATCCGTTTTGATCATCTCGATGAGGTCTTCGCAATGGTGCACTTTAATTCTTCATTTGAGATACTTCTAGGTTGCTCTTTTGTAGGAGTTGGATCGGAGTATGATTAGGACACGTCTTGGAGTCGTATGACTTGATAACTCTCGCTGTTTTCCTATTTAGTCCCTGCAAATCATAACTTCACCAAAACTAGTGGAAATCTGTCAGATAAACCCCTAGGTCTATGTTTATATTCATTTTATGCCTTTTTCTATGTTTAGTTGACAAGTAAAAGTATACGTTAACATGTGTCAACAACAGCGCGACTACTGAGATAGCATGCGTTGTTTGCTAATCCTAACATGCCTTAGGGAATTTTAAAAAAATGATTACAACATTACTAACTAGTCTACTGGTAGGAGAATTGTCCAGAGGACATAGATACATCGGAGTGCTGGGAGGGCATGTAGTACACGTACCCTGGCGGTGGTGGAGGTGAAGGGGTGGGGATGGAGTGTTGTTCTTCTTCTTGTGGCATGGGCAGGTGCAGTACTCGTCCTCACAACCGGTTTTCATCTTGACCACCATAGGTCCGGTCACCGATCCATCGTCGTTGGTAGATGGTGGATCTGGAGAAGCCAGTGCCTGTGCGAGCTCTTGCTTCACGTTGTAGATGGCAACGTCCTTGACGAGGGGCCAGACCAGGGCCCACCGCAACCACCGAAAGGAGAAGTACGGGCTACAGTCCGAGTACTTGGCGGCCTGTACGACAAGTACCCCATCCCCGAGTACTTGGCGGCCTGTACGACCAGTTTCCGTCAAGTCCGAGTACTTGGCGGCCCGTACGAGCAGGCACCACCCGCCTCCAAGTACTTGGCGGTTCATACGACAAGTTTCCGAGTACTTGGAGGTCCGTCCGACAAGTTTTCGTCCACTTGGCGGCTCAAACGACAAGTTTCCGTCCCACCACGACTACTCGTTCGCACAGGTAGTTTCTGTCTCGCCTCTGACTAGTCATTCACACGAGTAGTTTCCGTCCTCAATCGATCCAGTCCTCGCGACGAAGGCAACCACAGGCGGGGCCCACTCCCGATGTGACGGGTCCTCCGCGCACATCTGCTCCCGCTCCGCCACGTGCAACCTTCTCCATACCGGGTCATACTGATAGGGGGTGTCAGGTGTCAGGAGGCATGGACGCCCACTCTGCCATGAACGACACAGTGTTGGTCGTCCCGTCCGCACAGGAACCCCACAGTGCCCCGGAAAGACGCATACCAACTCCGCTGATGGGAGCATGGTACGAAGCCGATGAATTACGACGACCCAACTACTCGGAGACGAGCTCGAGGAGTCCCCGGCACCAACTACTCGGAACCCGTGATTCCGAGAAGCCCATACGGTCAACAACCACTCCGCTACAGTCCCTAGCTGACTCACCATGTCCGGACGGCCGCCCGACGTGGAGAAGGACACCCTACACTGTAATCTAGTTTCCATTCCTGTTTTACCCCCCTTTGCCCCCTCCCTTGCGACTATAAAAGGGGGAGGAGGGGGTCACATTCAAGACACAATCCCATAGACGCTCACACATGCTCACACACTCACTCACACGTATGCAGGACTCTGCTACAAGAACCACGTACACACACCAGGGACTTGGGCTCCGAGACCCTCTCCCGACCAGTTTGTAACCCCTACTACAAACTTTGAGCATAAAGAACACTCCCCCCTCAGACTGGACGTAGGGTATTACTCTCCGGAGGCCCGAACTAGTATAAACCCTAGTGTCTCTTGTGCCACCGTGCGGATCCCGACACGCGATCGTATAAATTTACTTACCGGCAGTGACAAACCCCGACAGTCCTCGAGGTAGTGGATGTACTGTTGATAGGGCGTAATAGCCGGGGGTCCACCCATTGCACGAAACTGCAGTTATCTGGTTGGCGCGAGTACTGTAGAAACCGAGATTACGTTAGTAAACAAGAAAAAGATATAGGACAAATGTCACATAGCTTTGCTTACCCATGCTCATGAGTAGTGCCAGAAGTGATGACCAGAGTTGTTCCATCCCTGGTAAACTTGCATCAAGCAAAACTCACCGTGTGCGCACCTTGGCTAGTTCACCATTTGATTTGGTGCGTACCTTCTAACATCACGCATGGATTTGAAATATCTCTTGTCTAAGACTAGAAAATTGTGGATCTTGCTCGACCCACACGACTAGACCGACAGAGTCATCATCATCCCCACTCCAGGAAGCCATTGTTGTTTGCTAACTTGTGAATAGGCATTGGAGAAGAGAATGGTGACATATATGTAGGCAGTGAAGAAGTCTGGGTGGTGGGCCATTCGATCCATGAGAAGAGAAACGCGTAGTGACACAGAGGAAACACACCCTACTACTACGGTCAGTGTTTATGTGCCATACTAGATCCCGTGGGTAAAGGAAATCTGCAGTGACTCAAAGAAAACACACCGTACTCAAAGAAAACACCCTTCGGAGAAAACAAACTCTAATGCATTTTGATTCTAGTTCTTAATGATACAAGCCGACTCTAGTTGATGATGAAATGAAATCATAGTTTTACAGTGATACAGTTGGACTCCACATCCAATACTCTAGGTCTACTGGGTACAACGGGGGTATTTCCCCTTCCTGATGACATCCGGCCCAGCTTCCTTGGCCCGGCGATCCCTCTCCCTCTTCTTCTCTCTTTCTGCTTCACGAGCCTGGGCCGCTTCACGTTCTCTCATCTCCTGGCGAATGCGAATTTCCTTCTGCTCCTCCTTCTGTTTTCCTCTCCTTTTCTGTCTCAACCATGCGGAACCACCTTTCCCTTGCATCACAGCCTGCCTCCTCAACATAGTGCTTGTCGAAGTCAGACTGCTTGGTATCTAGCCACTACAGAATCACAAAGAGGAGGTGGAGTCTTTTTGCAAAGACATGTCAGCACATAATGAAACAACAATGACAAACGAATAATCAAGAAATTTAGTAAGTTCTAACTTTGGCTCTGACATTACGGTCGAGTGACTTGATCGGGTCATGCGCATAGTTGGCGCACATGAATAACCTCATCCCATAAGCGTACCCGAGAACCTTGCACTTGACAAGCTTGCAGTTGTCACCGCAGAAGCACATAGGAGTGTTGATCTCCTTTGGCACCGCAACATTGTCCTTCCTCGTGGTGAGGAACTCCAAGTCCAACTCTGGACCTGAGGAACTCATTGCAAACCTGCAAAACAAGATGAGAGCTAAATTTTAGTTCAATTTAAATGTTACAACAATGGGTAAGGAAAAGATGTCAATTCATTTATTAAAAAATGAAAACAATCAGATTAGCAACAAAGGGAAAATAATACAAATGAAACAGAATAATTGAGAAGACACGAAATAGCAGTTCAATTATTATAACAGAATATCATGCATAAGTTCGTACAAGAAATATTAGTTCAAATATTACAACACACATTCAGAAATTAAATGTCTTAATGTTACAAGCAACTATGATCATATGAATCCTGCATTGTTGCTACACCCACGTCCACGGCCGCGTCCACGTCCACTGTTGCTATGAGCAGTTGGGGTTTGTGAGAGTCCTGAAGGTGATGTTGCGCCCACATTGGACGAACTTGGTGCGTTGCAAGCATAATTTGGAACTGTGCACCTCTTGTAGGTGTGGCCCGTACTGTGACACTTGGAGCAGATCACCACTGTAGGGCCAGCTTCTACTTCGTCCATGTTGTTCCTAATCCTCTTCTTCTTCTTCTGTCTTCCAACACCTTGGCACATATCTAGATCTAGATCTGGTATGTGCACAACATTTTCCTTGGGGTCCTTAGTGAAACTACCCCGCACGAGGTAGCCCTCAATTGTTCGGTTCTAAGTTTTCCAAACAGTTTCCTTCTCGTAGTACCACGGCACGTACCTACGATGGCTGAAATTTCCAATTTCATAACATACGACGATCACATGTGTGCAGGGGGTGTGTAGTAGCTGCGACTTCCGGCAAGAGCATCTGCAGATTTGGTTGCCAAGTTCACACACTTGCTGCGTCTTTTCACATGATGGGCCTAGCCGTATTTTCCCCTTGCACTCAACCTCATATTTCCACTGAATTTCATTCTCAATAGACTGGTAGTAAGGCTGCGCTCGAACCTTGTGAAGAAGTGCTTTTCCTGAGCTTTCTCCAAGTACTGGGTCATTCTGGTGCAGTACACCATTTGAGTGTTCCTCACAACCGCATCTGTTGCATTGCTCCTTTCGTAAAAATATTTCATTGTGTGATACATAAAGAACTCAATGATGCCAACTAGAGGAAGAGCTCTTGAACTGTGAAGCACACAGTTGTAAACCTCAGCAAAATTAGTGGTCTTTATCCCATGCCTTGATCCGCCCTTGTCAAACATGACACACCACTTTTCCTTAAGCTCATTCTGAATCCACTTGCTGAAGGTCTACACAGCACACCCTCTTCTCTGCCTAACTTGAGGGCCATCTAATCCCACGTCCTCGAGAGAAACTAGCTCTTGGCCAGGTTCAGGATTCACTGGCATCTTTGCTAGCTCCTCTGATACCTTCTTTGTCAGGTCATCTAATTTCTTCCAAATGGCATCGAACTTCTAGTGCTGAGTCTGCTCACACAACTGCTCAAACAATTTAGACAGTGCCTTGTTCTTGAACTGGCTGTGGAAGTTTGATTTCATGTTCCTAGTGCACCACCTGCTCTTAACATCTGGCCACAATGCAACTCTGTAACGCTCTTCTCTACCATCTTTTGTGTCATTCATTGCTTGCAAAATACCTTTGTGCCTATCGTGTATGACACACACGTTCTGCACATCCTGCACCACCATATTCTTCAACATCTCAAGGAACCAGTACCAACTATCACCATTCTCCCCCTCTGCTAATGCAATGGCCAAAGGTAGCAACAGATTGTTATTGTCAGCTGCCACAACTGTCAGGATGGTGTCTTTGTATTTCCTAGCGAGGAAAGTTCCATCTATGCAAAGCACCGGTTGACAAAGTTCGAAAGTCTCAATGCAGGCACCAATGCCAAGAATGACCACTAAAGCACAAGCTTGCCTGGTTTCTGCTCACAAGGATAATCATTGATATCATAGTAGCTGCCAGGATTCATCTGAACTATTGTGTGCAGCAAGCGAGGCAAATTGTGGTACGATGCTTCATAAGTACCTTACCTGTGCTCCAATACCTTCTTCGTGTTGTATGCCTTGCCGTAACTGATGGTGTACCCGAATTTTTCCTCAATTGCACCGATAATGGACTTCAGCTCATAAGAAGTATTTTTCACTATGTTAGGGTACATGTGGCTTGCAACAAAATCGGCTGAAATATTTTGGTGCCTTGCATCAATCCAATCAAGCGTACATGTGTGAGGCACCACTTCTCTGACATCTATGTAATGATCCCACTTGCCCTTATATGCATACACTGAAAAAGCACAATCAGGTTTCACACAATGCGCATCATATATCTTCGAAAGGCTCTTCACTACCCTGATCTCTCTGTGCAGAGTCAAGGTGGACCACTCTTGACTGCATCCTTCATATGTTCAGTACTGGGGTGCATGGCGCCCACTGAAACCTCATTCTCGGTGTATTCCCAGGGCACACTCTCACCATGATTAACAATACACTATGAGAAATCGTAGTTCTGCCAATCCCAGGGCACATGCTCCTCATACTGATCATCCTCATCATCTGAGGAGTCCTCTTCCAATGTATCTTCATCGTCTTCTAACTCCGTCTCGTACTGTCTCATCACCTCTGGGTTTCCTTCTCCCTCATCAACAAAATCAGTGACAACGAAGTGTGTCTCATCACCTGCCGAATCGCCTCCTTCCTCCACTTCCTCCTCTTGTTGTTCCCCTACACCATCCACACCTTCCCTCTCATGCACATCCTCAACTTCCTTATGCACTTGACTACTAGACCCACCCTTCTGGAAAACTTGGACAAACAAAATCACAGGCAAACCAACTCGGCATGCATTTCAGATATAACTCCTCCATTGTGGAGTCCCTTGAAGTGGCACGAGCTCCCAATACACCTGATCACTTCTGTTGATTAGTGACATAACTGACAGGCATTGCTGCTCTGAATCTACTGAAAATACCTTGCATAGCCAGTTGTTTATACCCTCCCAAGTCTTTCTACTGCTCTTTTAACATTTTTCTCAACTGAACTAAAATTTGACAAGTCAACTCCTTGTGGACCATATCTAATTTCTCTGGATCCATAATACAATTGGACTATAACTATCTCTGACATGCCTGATCCATAATAAAAAGCAATAATCGTTATTGAAAACTAAATCCAGCGACTAACAAATAAATACACTAAAATTACAAACTAATCCACCGAAATCTACTCAGTCAACACTAACTATGTTATCTAATAGAATCTAGTGAGTGTCAAACATATATACTAAAATCTAAACTACAACCACAAACTATTTCATCTATGCCATAGATCTACAAAAATCTAGTGAATCAATACTAATTACGTTTTCATTATATATATCTAAGTAAAAGTACTAAAAGAGTTGAAATCAGCGAAATACCTCCAATGAAGCGAAGAACCAGCAGAGCTTCGCTGCTCCGCCCCCTCCACCTCACTCCATTCTCCTTCAAAACCCTCTCTTTCTTTTTTTACAAATTATTATGACAATTTCGGGCCAAATTTTGCCTCTTTATAGGGGGCTGAGGCCCTGCCGCCGTGGCCCACGGCGGCCGCAATGCTTACCATCATACCCCACGGCAGTTGGAGCCTGCAGCCGCCGTGGCGTACTGCGGTTGATCCAGCTGTTGTAGCCCACGGCGGTTTGCTAGTCAACCACCATGGGGCACAACGGCTAGGCTTGCCGCCCTTAGTCCCCGGGGCGGCTGTCCCAGCCGCCGTAACGCATGGCGGCTGGCTCTGCAACCGTTGTGGGTTACGTTGGCTGTAGACTAGTTCTGGTAAATTCTTAGACGGTCGTATATTTTCGCAAAATCCAAAAATTATATATATATAGGGTGTATATATATATATATATATATATATATATATATATATATATATATATTCGCCGTAAGCGGTGGTTGCGGCGAGGGCGGGAGGACGAGGCAGAAACTGGCTGCGCCGGCGGCGACTGGGAGGAGAGATGCTCAAGTTCCTCTCTAAGGTTGGTGTTGGAGTACTGTTGACGGTCGATTTCCGTCAACCAAGAGCACTTGTTACACTTTGGTTTGAGCTTTGATTTATAACTAACCCGCCACCAGGTATACTAATGATGTAACAAGTTCACACTTGCATGTGGTTTTGAACCGTCAACAAGCCCTTTTTCTGGCGCTGTTGCCGGGATCGGCAACTCGAACCCTAGGGTGATCTACCTTTCTATTTGACTAACCCTAAATTTTCATATACGCTTGTTTTCTTGTTTGTGTCCTTGAAAGCAGGTGAAAAGCTAGACACAAGATGTTCGAGGAGTTTTCTACACCCGCACTCCAACATGAAGCTCACTCCCAACAACATTAAGATTCGCTATTTAGTGGTAGGTGCTAACTTTTGTTAGTGGCCCATCATCCGCTATCGAGCCCACACCCTACACAAGAGCACATGAAAAAGGTAAGTCAACGTGTCAATTAAATTTTTAATACTAATGTTTTGTGGAGATTTGTTTGTTAAAGCAATAGGTATTGGAAGCAATCACGGTGCCCCGAAGATCACAAGATCAAGCTCGTCAACATCTTCGAAGTTTCTGTTCACATCAATTTTTGCACAGCCCCATGGGAAGAACAACAGAATATCTTTGGATATTTAGAAGCCCCACGAAGTTACACTTCCAACAAGTCAAGAATCAAGTCGATCGGAGGTTCCTACAAGCGGATATGGCCGAATCACCGATGGTTGCACATCCTGAAAATTTCTGGACAGCAAGCAAAGCTGAAGTGAAACAGCCATAACTCCCTCTTATGAACTCCGATTAAGATGAATGAGTACCCGTTGGAAAGGTAATTTCATAACCCTTCAATAGAATTATATTTTGGTATATGTTTGAGAGCCATGTGTGGTTCGAGGACCGGTGGTTGGTCGCTTCCTGGTGTGATGAGTGATTGACAACGTGGTGTGGACTGATTCTTGGCTAAGTATTGCAGATGCAGGTTGCGGCTTGACTGGTGTTGGTGTTGGTGCAGGTGAAGGACAAGCGCGAAAGGTCGTTGCCGGTGAGGCCTCCAGGTGTGGAGAAGACAAGTAGGCTTGGTTCGAGGGACCCGGTGGCCAGCGGGGTCGAGTGCGGGCCGCATGGTGGCAAGAACAGCAGGATGAAGTCATGGACGGTTTCTTGGTTGAGCCTCAAAACCAAGGTCGAGCCGGCACTACGTGGGAGCCGAGTCATGAGTGGTGATTGGCGGAGGCTACACCGAGTTCGCGGGGTTTCCGGTGGTTCACCAGAAAACCACTGGGTTCCTTGGTTGATCCACAAAGCCAAGACCGAAGAACCGAAGACTGAGGTGCAGCAGCATCAGACCGGTCTGACCGGTGGGTCTGACCGGTCTGACTGGTGGGTACCGGTCTGACCGGTGAGGTGCACCGGTCTGACCGGTGTGCGATGACGCAGTTCGGAATCTTCGAAGCGGAGGACACGTGTCGGGATCGCAAGGCTTGCGTCGAGGCTAAGCAAGTTTGCGGTCGCTGGGCATCCGTCCGATGGTGCGAAGACAAAGACTTCCAAATTCTCCCTTGAGCGGCATGTATCCCTAGTTAGCTAGTAAGGGTATTTTAGTCTTTAGGTTGCCTCCATATAACCCAAGTGGTGAGAGGATGGCAGCCATCTCTTGGAACCCTAGCTCATTTTGTTTTCCTATTTTCCCTTCCTATTTTCCTTAGGATTTCCATAGGACTAGCTTGAGAGCTTCATGGTGAGATCTTGTGAGAGGGAAGGATGATCGGGCGGCAAGCTAGACCTTGTATGAACCTCTTTGGTATGTATAGATGATTCAGCGTGGTTCCTCAAGGCTTGGATGTGTCTTTCCCGTTTCTCCTTTTTGGTGATTTTCGGAGCCCTTTCTTGGCGATTTTCTTAGAGCGATTTCGAGGCCTTTCTCTTTGGGATTTGGTGGGGGATGTATGCTTGAACCCTTCGTGGTTCTTTTCCCTTTGATTCCCCTCCCAAATCCGTGAGCAAAAGGGCTCGATTTTGGGGCTTTCTTGGCTCTAGGGTTAGAGGTGTTCTTGGTGGGATTTCTTCGATTCCTCTCGGTTTAGCACGTTTTGGTGGACCAAATCTTGGCTATGGAGTGCCCATGAGGTGTTCCTACTATCCCCAAAGTCTTGTGCAAAATCGTGGAGTGATTTGGGAGATCAGGAGTTGGATTTGGGGGAGTTGACCCGCGGGCGCTGTTCATCCCGACAGCTCAGGTCACACCGGCCTGACCGGTGCCTCACACCGCTCTGACCGGTGCAGACTCTTTGTTGAGTTTCGTTCGGGTGAACGTCTTGGTGTGTTCCCTGTTGTCCCGTGTTGCTGCTGTTTCGAGTTTGGTTCGTTTTGGAGCTCAGTAGGTCTGTTTGGTGGATTTGGGATTTCCTGGCTTGGACCGGTCTGATCAGTGAGCTACACTGGCCTGACCGGTGTAGGGGCCTTCTGTGGAAGTTCTCAGATTTTGCCAGCAGGGACCGGTCTGACCGGTGCTGCTCACCGGACTGACCGGTGTAGTCCAGTGGTGCTCGAGTTGCTTGTTCCGCTGCGTTCTCGAGTAGTTGTAGGTGGTTGTTGGTTCCTAGGACCAGTAGCACTTCAGTGGCTGCGTGGTCTTGGCCAACTTGGGTAGTTGAGTCGGAGACGTGTTTTGGAAGTCGTGTTCGTCTTGTTGGAGTTCTCATCTCCCTCGAGAAGAATTTTTATTGGCTCCCATTCACTCCCCCCCTCTCTGGTTCGCCTAATCGGTCCTTCAATGTTCTGTTATGTATACAGGGGAAAATCCACGAAAAAGAGGCAGCAGCAACACGATGAGAACAAGAGAGTGGAGATGACGACGACAACAACGAAGAGAAGTTTGGTCAACGCTTTCATTAGACCACACGTGAAGAAATTCAGAAGCTTAGAACAAAACAAAGACCCCTGGATCATTGGCAAATGAAGACACAAGTTGGCGACATCCGACGCAAGAAGATGTTTGAAGAAGACCACGAAGGATTACGCACATAAGACAACATCCAATGGCGCGGATACTTTGGGATCTCACACGAAGGATCATGGAGCTACATGAAGACATTTAAGACATGTGTGAAGCCCCGCAAACAAAGAAGAGGAGTGATCCTACACAAAGCAACCTTGACGACATGTGGCACAAAGGGAGGAATTGAAAAAAAGTCTACGCGAGCCACCTCTGATCATCAAGGATTGTTCGCTTTCAACTCCGGAGGACCACTCATAATGAAAAGCTCAAAGGCTAAGGTAAACATCAAACTCTCAAGGTACTTTTGGAGATGATGTCTTTCTTTTGATATATCCATGTTCATATCCAATAGTATGTTTTGATTCTATGCCTTGCACCTTTGATGATCATGATAGGCTAGAATTTCTTGAGATCAATAAAGAGGCTATATTGTGCTTTAACTTTGTTAATTACTTGCCTAATGAACCCATGCCTAATGAGAGCCTTAGCGCTGAGCAAGAAATTTATGCTAACCTTTAATCACAAATGCTTTGTTCCTCCTTTTTAAATTGTGGTTACATTTGCATTTGTTTTTATTACGTTTTGCAAAAACTTGGACTTGCTTTGTGTTCGGTCAAGTTAGTGACCTTAAAAGAGCAAATGTTGGGGGAAAACCCGAGTTTCACTAACCATGTAGGTCATTAAACCTTAATCAAGAGGAGGGAAGCTATGCCCCGAAAGAATTACAAGTTTGAACATCTCCATCACCGAAACTCAAAAACAACATTGCTGTTTTCATCAGTTTTGAGCACCCGATCAGATATGTAGGAGAAGGCAAAAGTTGAAAATCAGAAGCTCCATCAAGTGCCGATTCCAACGCCTCCAATATCGATGAATTTGAAGACCCGTACAAGGAGATATGGCAAAAACATTAGGCGCTGCGCAGTCTGAAATCAGATTTGGACAGATTGCAGTGTTGGAGTAAAACGGGCGTAACTCACTCGATCGGAGTTCATTAGGGGTCAACAAAGACTTGATGGAAAGACAATTTCATGTGCCACGCTTTGGTAAGGTTGTTTGCTACATGATCTGGTCTGGACAGAGAGGAAAATTCATGAAAGGAGAGGCAGTGACGAAGAGCAAAGGAGAAGGAGGGGATGATAATGCAAGGGATGATCGGGCAAGCCTCTCATCAAGTAAAGTGATCATGTCAAGCATGGAGAGTGGATCAAAGCTGCATGGACATCTTCAAATCTTACATGAAGGACCATGGCTTCGCGACCATGAGGAGGTACGTAAGAAAGTCGAGCTCTATGACTTTAAATGAAGCGTTTTGCGGGAGGCAACCCGTTTTCTTTTGTTTATTTATATATAAATATTATGACTGTCTACATTGTGATCTTAAACTGAACAATCAAGTAACATTGTACCATTGCTCTAATAAATACAACAACACCATGCTGTTTGATTTAATTGCTATTGAGAGAGCACTTTGTTCTTGATCTTGGAAAACTTGTAGACCCTTTTTGTGTGCCTATTAGTGTTTAAGTTCTTTTTCTTTGTGTCTTTTTAGAGAGAGCTATGAAGTTGGCACCATCCTTTGACTCTAAACTTGTGGCTAGTTAATTTAGGATAACTCTTGCATTTGTTTTAGACAACCACCATATCATGTCATTTTGTTCATCCACATTGCATTGCATTGCATTACATATTTTGTTTTGATCTAACTTTTTGTCCAACCAACCTAAACCTTCCTATAACCCCCACCAAAAACCCATAGCCAATAAGGGTAGGGTTGACTTGTGGCCAAGCCCACCTCTATCCCTTATTCTAACTAAAAACTTTGACTAGCCCTCCTATGAGAAAATCTTTCACACCTTTAGCCTTCCTAAAACCATAGGTTTGTTTTTCACAAAAAGACTTTTAGCACACCTTAGATAGAATTTCTATGCTTGACTCCCTCTCTTCAAAATTCTTGTTTGAGCCAAAATATAGGATACCCATAACCTACCCTTAAACCTTGTTAGTTTGGTTGTTTGATTCTTTTCAATGTGTGATTTCCTTGTTGACAATGCTTACTTCGTATGAAGTGTGAGATCAAGCTTTGTCCTTTGCTTTTTGTAGACCACATCGAAAGTCTTTTTCAAACCCTACCAACATTTGTTTTTGCTTACCCTTTGCATTTTGCATTTCTTTAATGACCACTTTCGTTATGTTAAGCATGTTCGATTTTCTAAAACTTTTTGGAGCGCTTGAATTCTTTGGCTTTAACATGGTGTTTGATCCGAGAATTATGGCAACATAGTTGTAAACATGGTGTTTAAAACTTTGTTTAATCTCTATAGAGTTTATTCTCAACCTTTCATGCTTCTAACTCATTTGCATGCACCCTTGCACACACGTACACCCATTAGGTTCTTAATTTCTCTTTCACTAGATTAACTATGCCACAAGTTAAGATCTTAGGGGATGTCTTTGGTTTGTCGGCATAGAGTGAGTATTCCCGACCATCACCTCGGGGATACTTTGTGCTTTATAGTTGTTTTGCAGGCATGGCGAATCACTCTCATGAGTTTGTGATAAAAGATGAAATTAAGATCGTCAACACCTCCAAAATCTTGAAAGATACACCGCTGTCTTCATCAAGATTAAGCACATGTTCAGAGATGTACAAAAGAGAAAATTGGATATTTAGGAGCTCCAGTAAGTCTTCTTTCTAACGCATCAAGATTTAATATCTTAGGAGACCCGTGCAAGGAGTTACAACTAAATCATTGGCGTCACACGTTCTGAAATCAGCCCGGGACAGTTTGCATTGATGGAGTAAAAAGGGTGTAACTCTCTTGTTCGGAGTCCGATTGGGGTAAATGACCACTCGTTAGAAAGATAATTTCAAGCACTTTACAATGGAGCAATACTTAAGTACATGTTCTATTCTGGAAGTTGAAGAAAAATTCGTGGAAATTGAAGCAGCTATAAAGGACAACATGGAAAGAGGTGAAGACGAGTTGAGAAACGATTGGGACTAAGGCTTGTGACAAAGGGTGGGCATTGAAGGACAATCAAGGCATCACGGTGATATCCACACATGACGGTAGAACTTAAAGAATTATAAGATGGTTCATCATCTTCCATGCCTAGCAACATGCTAAGCATGGGGGAGGACTTGATGGACATAAGAAGACCGCAGGAGGATCACGGTTGCCATGGGATGCTAATTTTTTTTCTTTCATGTTAAGCACAATTCTTAAGCATGGGGGAGGCCGCGCTACACTTCAAGCATCAAAGGACGGTAACAAATCCTCAACCCTCTTTTTGTCCTTGTCTTTCTATATGTATGTTCATGTATATGCTTCCCACAACCTTAGATGCAACCTTTGTATATCTCTCTATAGAATAACATGGCTACTAGGAGTACAACCTAGATTTTTTTTGTTTTCAATAATAATCACCGTTACCTTGTGCTCACTATGATGATATCTTGTATGCCCTTACTTATGGATAAATGATGATCGTTGCCACCTTGCTCATTCTTGTGCTTGGTTTGTATATGATTAAGCTAGTGCTCTCTTTAAACATGATCTGAAAATTTAATAAATGCTAGCCTAATCTTTTGTGGAGGTTATGATAACTTGAGACCCATGGTATTTTTCGTTGCTCTCGTTTTTGAATGAATCAAAGATCATTTATTTTTGTTCTTAAAAGATATACTAACCTTGTCTTTAATACCACTTGCATTTTGCTCTACCTATCCAAAGCCTTATATATGAGTGCAAAAACCTTAGTTTACAAGATTTATTTTTGGGTGCATTGATTCAAAGCTTGATTTCTCTGGCTCGAGACTAAGAAGCTGGTCATTCCGTTTTTGCGTATCTATCTTTATGCTAGCCTTTTCTATCCGTGCATTGTGAGTTTCCACATCGGGAATTTTGCAAACCTCGTCGGATATCCACCCACAAACCCAAATATCTTTTTGTGTATACCTCCTTCACCACAAACCAAAACTTTGAGTATGGATGAATATTTCGAAGAAGATTACAAGGAAGGTGCCGTCAAGTAGGAGCAAGATTTTGGGAGACCTGCATTAAAGGATCCCTAGAAGATTTCAAGTATCTCTCTTCAAGAAAATACAAAAATTTCAGCACTTACCTTGGCACAATCATCACCTCTTTGCTCGGGGACGAGAAACGTCTAAGCATGGGGGGTTGCCAAGGAAGTGCTAGTATAATCTAGAGTTTAAGGGGAGCAAACAAAAAAAGAGAGAAAAAGTACGATGAAAGAAAAAAATGAAAAAAATGATAAAGAAGAAAAAGTATGATGAGAAAAAGAAAGAAAGAAGAAAGAAAATAAATAAATAAAATAAAGCTCCCCGGTTCTCTAGCTATGTTTAGTGCTTTTTGAGTTTTCAAGAGGATTCAAGATCAAGACCCATACTCATCTTTTCAACCATGTGCAATCCGATAACGAGGACTTTGTTTGTGTCTTGGGATTACTCTTTGCCATTTACACATGTCCACCTATCTAAAAGTGTGTGTTCATCTCTCCTCCCTCCTTGAGAACATTATTTTCCAATGGCCTTTTTGACCAGTCTCGGTAAGACCATGAGAAGCTAGTATTGTTTTGATAATATCTCAACTATAATATCTTGGTAGGACTAAACTTTCCCATAGCTCCATATAAAGCTTCCACTATATACTTTGAGAGAGGAAAGGAGTAGAACAAGTAGGATTGAGAGACAAGATGAGATGAGAGTACATGAGCAAGATGCAAGGAGGTTTATTATTGATCTTGGTAAAGCAATTTTTCTTCATCCTGCTCTTTATTTTCAAAATTTCTAAGATTTGTTTAAAATTTGAGGGCATGATTAACTACTTGTGGGAAGAGCTTAAATAATATCTACCCTCCATAGAGATGAAAGCTATTATGGAATTTTAACAAATGTAAACTTGGAGAGCATTATGTTTTCTCATGCATGAACAAGTGTAGGGTATGAACATTGAAGGGCAACACTGATATCCCTTAAAGTCTTACTCGAGGACGAGCAAGGTTTAAGCATGGGGGTATGTTGACGGTCGATTTCTGTCAACCAAGAGCACTTGTTACACTTTGGTTTGAGCATTGATTTATAACTAACCCGCCACTAGGCATACTAATGATATAACAAGTTCACACTTGCATGTGGTTTTTGGAGTATGTTGTTTACACAGGATTTAAGCGCCTAAATGAGGACTTCCGGGTAGAGTTGATTGAGCACTTTATGAGAAGATCACGAAGCCCGGCACGAGTCAAGACACGAAGTGAACATGACTCCAAATGACCCAAGGACCGAAACACGAAGCTGGGAAACTTTGAGGACGTGAACAGAAGATGTGGGAGTTTGCGCGCCAAGCACCCTTATCTAAACCGCGGGGAAAACGACGTCAAGGACCCACATGGACTTCGGCAAATATTCAAGAAAGCACGAGAAGCTTCGGGAAGAAAACCGGGGCCGAACCGGGCCAGAAAGGTGCCGACCGGCCCACCCTCTTCCAGCGCCGGTTCGGCCTCCCCTTTGACCTACACGCTCCTCGGCTTATTTATATCGCCTGCCTCCGACGGCCGCCTCATCCATCCACGAGAATTCGGCGAAACCTAGAAGTGAATACCGGAGGGAGATGACGGCGACGGAGTCCTCGAAGTTGTCTAGGGGATGGCCTAGGCCAACCCTAGCCACCATGGCCGCCCTGCGTGGTTGTGCCGTGGTGGAGTTCCGGAGCTAGTTGAGGTCATCAACGGTATGTACTCGGTGGTGATGATCCAAATGCATCTATTATTATGTGAGCAATGATAATCATGTTTTCTGATCTTCTAGCGATTCCATGTCTCCGTCTATACTTTTTACCTATCGTGAATGTGATTTGATCCTTAGTCCAATACATGTTTAGACTATATAGCATGCTCTATGTAATCGTGGTGATTAGGTTTAGCATGTCGACCCTTCATGATTAATACACACGTTCATGTTTGAGCGTGCCCCTAGATCCCCCGCTTCATTAAGGGAGCATCGTGACAGGGTGATTTCCCCCGAAAGAGCGGATGTCTTCGGGAAGTAGGCCGGAGGTAGGAGTTTAAGGATGCTAGTAGATGAGATGTTCGATTCATTGCTCGTTTGTCGGAGCTTCAACTAGAAGGCGCTGGCCTAGTTACCCCTTCGGTGGAGCTTTGCCTTAGCCGTTGTTCTTGGGTGTGATCAACCTATACACTTCATGAATATCTCTTAAGGTTTATCTCTTTGTATGCAATCAACGATTAATGTTATGTTAGATTGACTAGATAAGGTAGAGAACCTTAGCGGTTCGCTTCCGATCCTTGGATTGACAAACCTTGGGGACCCTCCTTGGTGAAAAAGGCACCAAGTCACCCATACGCTTGCGGTGAACTTCAACACGGTTTTGAACCGTCAACAAGTACTGTCTGTTGGACCCGCGGAAGGCGGCGGCAGTAGAGCTCCTAGCGCATTGCAACGGCCGCAAGGCCAAGGACTCCAACCCGGCCCGCTCCGTAGCCTCCCGGCTCCGCCTTCCACCGAAGACCCCAAGTCGCAGCCACCTCTCCCACCGCCGCGGGTCCTCATCACCTACCTTAACAGCGCCAAGGAGGCCATTGACACCGCGGAGGGCGCCACCACGCAGGGCATCTGGGACCAGATCCTCGTCCACCGGCGGCTCATCGACATTGAGTAGATGTTCCGCAACGGTGGGGAGAAGTGGCCCGTCGTCATACCCGAGAAGGAGCTCAGCATGTCGTTCCCTGACATTAAGGTGCAACATTTTCTTTTCCCTTTTGACTTTACCTTTTCGTTTGGAAATTCCCATCTCAACTGCTAGATCTCCATCCGAGGGCCACATAGAATGGTGGAGACTTTTAGCACTTAAATTCCCCCACCATTAGATATGCTGATCACAATTTAGCAAAACACCCCTGAGACGGAGCAGGTGGCGCCGTTACTCGTGTCACGATCCCAATCGACGCGAGACGATACAAGACTGTTGTGAGTGAAAACTGAAAACTACTCCCTCCGTTTCAAAATACTTGTCATTCTGGGTTTTCTAGATAGATTCCCTTTATTATGTATGTGGACATATTAACTATCTAGGTGCATAACAAAGAGAATGTATCTATAAAACCCAGAATGACAAGTATTTTGAAACGGAGGGAGTACAGGGCATACAAATGCCCAATACAGCGTGCAATGGTACAAGTGTTTGAGGATACAAATGAATCTCAAGAGACACGTAACAAACTGAAGGACCGATTAGCCGACTAGAGAGGGAGGGAGTGAATGGGAGCCGATAAAAGTTCTTCACAAGTGATGAACTTGGCCTATGCCCCGATTGCCACTCCGAGTACTCGCACACACAAAAGAAGCACAAAGCTAGGCACAAAACAAGCCTACAAGCCCTAGAGACAAGTCTTGAAACAACAAGCAAAAGCATAACTCAACAAGCAAAGAACTTAGCCTGATCTGCGAGGCCTAGTACGAACCGTCTGTCATGGGAGGACGGCTGTCCGTCAGCTGTCACAGACTGTCCGTATGGACAAAACGGATTGTCCGAATTAGCTAACAAAACATCCAGAGACAAGCTGCTCCTCATGGACTGTCCGACTGGACACCACATACTGTCCACCCTGGACGGACTGTCAGTAAACCCCTTCCAACAAAAACCACGAACTCCCACGAATCAAACGACGCGGCACAAGAACTCATGAAGAACACGCGACGAACTAGAGTTGCCACGAACTATCTGTATGGGCACGACGGATAGTCCGTCTGCTCTCCAGAGCGTGGGTTCGAGCAGCCCGCGAAGTAAACCTCAACTTCCGATCGACGGATATCCCAAACTGTTGGATGGATTGAGCCCAAATTTTAGGTAGAAGGGAAGCATCTCTAAGAGATGCTATGCCTAAGATCTTGGGGCCCCAAACCAACTAAAACGACGAGAATCGCAAATCTCGCGCACTCAAGCTACCACCTTAGGCTACTCCGAAAATCCACGAATTGAAGGCAATTCTCGGCATTTGAGGGGTCAAGATCATCTGGAAAGAGGCATAAGGCACTCACCCATGATCCCCTCAAAGAAATTCAGAGAGAAACACCCTCAAATCGACGAATCAAGCGAAGAACGAAAACACCCAAAAATAGCTTCGAAAATGACACAAAAATCACAAAGAGCTAAGAAGAAGATAGCATCGCAACGCTGAATTCTTCCATACATCCAAAGGTCAGATTCTATACAAAGTTTGTCTTGCCTATGGATCAAAGAAATTGGAAGCAAATCATCCGGGGGAGAGAGAGCCGGAGTCAAGAGAGAGATGTCATCCACCTCTCCGCTATATATATGTAGTCCACCGGAGGAGGCAAATGACCACGCTACCACTACAACTTAAAAGGAAGATACACACCCCTCAGGGGCATTTTGGTCAAGTATTCACATATTCCCATCGAGCGGACACGCTTCCGCCGTGGACTTGCTTATTCTCGACGCAAGCCCCGCGATCACGCCATGTGCCCCCCGCCTCGAAGCTTCCCGACACTCCCGGATCCCCGTCTCCGTCGTGTTGGGCCTTTGGGCTCGGTTTTGAGGCCCAAACCGAGAAACCGTCCTCTGATGGTTTTTTGGCCAAACCACCAAACCTCGCGTGCAAGCTTCGGTCGCTAACCGCCACCTTGCACCGGCTCCATGTCTATGACTTCAACTCGCTCTTCTTTAACCATGCGGCTCACACTTGACCCCATCGGCCACTGGGTCCATCGAACCAAACCTACTTGTCTCTCCATCACCCGAAGGCCATCTCGACATAGACCTTTCGCGTTTGTTCTTCACCAGCACCAACACGAGTCAAACCGCAACCTGCACCTGCAATACTAAGCCAATCATCAGTCCACACAATGTTGTCAATCATCATCACTGAGGAGTGACCCTCCACTGGTCTTCGGATGCTCCTGGTCCTCACAAACAAATGACATGCACAGGGGTGTTTGGTTCGAGGAGCGGTTGACTGATCTTAATTCCGCAGGTAATCATCATCTGTGATTCGAACATTGATCCATCATCACTTCAATTTCTCACAAGCATATGAACCCCATGATGGTTTTATTTCTATGAATTATTTTTCATGTAATCTATCACATTTGGGGTGAGGTGGGGGGAGGGGGAGAGGGGTGTTAAAACTGAACCGTACAACATAGTCAGAATTAAGAAGATGATCATTAATGGGGAGCAATCATATACAACTATATAAACATAATCCACTAAGAGACATAACTCTATTTCTCTCAACATGTAAGCATTCCACGTCATAACACACTATACATCATATCACCATCCACTATAAACCATGTCATCATCCGCTAAACCATATTTATGTCTTCAACCGATTTTCTGTGGCTAATATCATGTATTTCTGAGTAGTACACCACAAAATTCCTGCAGTTGAAATACATGCTGGATCAATCATTTTAGAATAATTCACTCTCAACAAAATAACATGCTTTCATATATACTAGGTGATACTCCACGCGATGCTGCGGAAATTTCTTAAACAAAATTTTAAGGTGCAATGTGAAAGTAGGAACACCAAAGTGATTTCATGACAACATTCTTTTGTAAACAACATTATACATGGAAGCATGATAATTATTGAAAGAGAACCATTCTAAATTATTGATCCTACATTTTTTCTCTACTACAGAAATTTTGTAGCATGCTACTCACAAAGTCATGATATTAACCACAGAAAATCGATTGAAAACATAAATATATGATCTAGTGGATGATGGCATGACGTATAGTGGATAGTGTCATGTCATATAGTGGATCGTGACGTGGAATGCTTGCATGCTAAGAGAAATCTATCTATGATTTGTAGTGGGTCTCACCTATATAATTATTATAGATTATTATTTACAAACGAATGTTACCATATAATCACTTTGATGTTTCTAATTTCACATTTCAACTTAAAATTTTGTTTAAAAAATTCACACAGCAACGCGCGGGGTATCACCTACTATATATGAGGTGCCTCATTGTCTCTCTGTGCGCCTGTCACCTGTCATCAAGTAAAGAACACAGATTAGCAAAAGGACTAGTCAACAAAAAACGAAAGAAGAATGCAAACGGAACTGCAAGCAGTAGTCCAAGTGGTGGGCGTTTAGAATTACTGTAAATAAAATAGATGACGTTTGAGGAAAGGATAACATAACTGGGTCAGATATATAAAGGTGCAATACACATGTCCTGTAATATTTTTTATCATAATTTATACTGCAACCAGGTGACATACGTATCATTTCTTTCCTCTGGGCTGCTTTATTTCATTCAACTTTGGGCAGCCATGGATGTATAATGTATTTATGTTTGCAATTGCTTCCGGTCCACCAATTGACACGAGGTCTAGACACGCCTCAATCTTCAATTTCTTCAGTGATCTGAGGTTACTGCTCCAAAGATTGCCGGGAATGGACACTATGCCTTTGCATAAATGGATAACATGGTCTAAGATTAATTTGATTCTCGGAATACTACTAGCAATAAGAAACAGATACGCTAGTACTCCAAAATCACAAGAGGGGTCAACAAACCCTACACATGCTAGGAATACAATAAAGGAACAGATCCAAACATCCATCATGGCATGTGCATGAAGAGATGTAGTCGGTATACTTACAGTGCAACCCACGCTAAGTTGATGACGGCTGGAAGTCAAAGACGATGCAGATGCAGATGTAGTCGATGTAGACGTGGACGAAGTCGGAGTAGAGGAAGCAGTGACGAGCGGTCGCGAGTACGCTTCCCAGAAACCTGATCGTCAGCATCAGTGCAGGCCTTCAGATGACCGGCATTGGTTCGGAGACACCGCTCTCCCTCGATCCGCTGCACGGCGGACGGAGGAACGGCAATAGCTCAGACGGCGGCACGCGCAACGGAGTAGATGAGAAAGGCGAGTTGTGGGGTGAGTCCTCCCCGTCAACAGGACGTCTCCTCTTATAGGGGAGGGATAGAACCGCCCTTGTTTCGATTTGCCAGATATTCAGGAACCGCCTCCTGGTATCTCTCTACGTAAACCCACGAAGTCGCCGTACGTTCACGAACGTGCTTATCCCGCTCTGAGGGCAAACATGGCAGTCTAGGTGTTGGCGATGTGGACCAAACAAAACAACAACAAAAAGAGAATTCCCGGATATAAACACGCGATGATCACACGTAAAATACACGATACACACGCGTGTGCGTGTTCTCTTTTCCATAGCCAATCACTTGGAGTACTCTACAAGAACCTTCCTTATAAGTTGAGGATTATAAGTTGGTCCTCATCTTCACAGAATAACAAGGTGGTACTAAATCTCTATGCATTCTCTCCACACCACATTAACTTTCCTAGATGAAATAGTGGCCCAATAAATTGCAGCCCAATGGCTGTCACAACAACTGTGTTGGGCCATATATTCCAACAGGGATAGCAGCTCACAATATTCAATATTCAATAGTAATGCTCTTGATGACAGGCAGACATTGGTGTGTTAGGAGGTCATAAAGACTTTCTAGCTTCTTGCAGTGGCCAATGCTTATGAGTGAAATTCCAGTGCTGCTTCCGGCTGTGGCGCAAACAAGGGAAAGGTTGTTCCGACGCTCTCGCCCCCTTCCGGGTTGACGCGAGTTTGCCGTCGTTGAACGCGCTGAGGTGCTCTGCTGCAGTTTTCGTCGGTGCTGGCGCCGTCGCAGTCCCTTAAGCAGCACTTTGGTGGTTGTTCCGATGACCTTGTTATGAGCTCGTCGTCGAACGCGCTGCGGTGCTCCCGCCTCTGCCTCCACAGCCAACCAGCGGTCAACTCTACAGCACCTTCTTTACAACAAGGTAACAACACAACTGGTGTTGATTCGATCTTCTTGCCTTCATCTGGGATTCGATCTCGTGAGCCTTCATCTACCTCCGGCGACAAGTTTCAGTCAACTCTTCGGTCGCCTGATGTGTGCTTCATCGGCTCCGTCGATCCTGCTCCTACCGATGCTCAACGCGGCCCTCCACCTGGATGTATGCTTCATAGATGCCTCTACGTCCCCGCCGGCGAGTTCGTTGTCGACGATGTGGTTGCTCTGCTTGTTTCTTTTTGGTCTTTGGACCTACATGTAATTCTGGTCTTCTCTGAGGACCATGCTGTAATTTGGCTGCTCTTTTAATATATTAGCAGTTGTCAAAAAAGGGGAAAGGTCAGTGCAGGGGCGGATTTGAGCCTAGGGCCACTAGGGTCATGGCCCTAGGCGTGGCCCAAAGCCCCCCTCATACCCACATAAATTTTCCAAGGCTCAGTCAGTGATTAGTCCACACGGTCTGATCCCGGCCTTGGCTGGCCCATCACAGCAGCAAAGGGCTAAAGCCCTCTCCCTGTCCGTCCCACACTTACACTTCGACTTACTCCTACGTGAGCTGCGAAGGCCCCCTGTCCCTGAACTCCTGAAGGCACCGCTGCAACTTCTTCTGCGGCAGCAGCGTTGGGACTTGGGAGCACAGTAGCACACAAACAGACCAGTTTCTGCTGCAGCGTTTCTTTTTCATTTTTTTACTTGTTTTCATTTAGCAGTATTGCTAATATTTCTATGTATAAATGAAACATGGCTGAGTAATGCGATGATACATCAGCACCAACTTCGTATGAAATTAGGAATCGACATGGTAGGAGCATTTTAAGCTCAATACAAATTGATAATAGTTTTTTTTTTGCCGCGTTCTCAATACAAAATGAATAAAATGAGAAACCGATTCTTCCTTTTATGTCATGAAACCACCAATATATTGTTTAACTAGTTACATTGAACAAAATACATATGCTATTCTTAACAATGGAAAATGTTGACCATTTAAAATAATTGAAATGCATAATTTCTTACGAGGTTAGGTCGTTAGTAGAACACCAATGATTTAGTAGAACATGTATATATGTCTGTGGGTTTGCGGCATGGGTTAGCCCGGCGGGTTAGCAGCCCGTCCTACCCCACAATATGGGTGTGTTTAGGCATGCAGATAGTGGCCTTAGGCGCCAACATTCACCAGCTCCGCCACTAGGTCAGTGGATATGTGCTCAGAATTTCTAATAAATGTCAACCAAAATTTTCATCAAAATTTTCACCTAGAGGACCGTGTCAGTTCATTTCTTCTCTCTGCGCACGCGGCCTAATGCAAAAACTTTCACCAACTAAACAGGGCCACAGAGTTAGGCCCTGTAGTACCCTGCACGCCGAACGGTGGTCAAAGTCAGACCGACGTGTGCACGACTTCCGCTGCCTTTTCCTCTCTTCCGTCCCATCTCTTTGCGGCGCGGCCATACCTGCATGCTCTGCTCTCGGCCGCTCCCACCCCTTTGAAGAAGGCAAGTGAGCATAAGCTCCGTCGTGCTCGGTCGCTTCCGTCCATCCACATCCAGTGCTTGAGATGCTTAGCCATTGACCATCTCGTTGCCGAGTGCCGGGACCCATCCGATGCCGGACGTGCCTTCGCAACGGCCATCGAAGCATCTCCTGCCCGATGGCAGGCCTGTTCTCACGCTCTCCTGGGTCGACGACCCACGGTGGCTCGACAGGTGATGAAGGCCAGGTGTCACTGCCCCATCGCAATCCCCGCTCGTCGCCCAATAAGCCCGCGACTAGCTAGCTACTCGCCTTCGGTCGACAGGCGCCAACACCACACGCAACCTGCCACCCGGCGGGTAAGCTTCTAACTGTGCACATCCAAGACCTAAGCGGATCCAGGATCCTTACTCCGATTGCGAAACATATATTCAGGCAATGGTTCCGATAAGCCTCTTACTGTAATGCTACGAAACATATACGTCAGGTAAGACCTACTCCCTCCGTCCCTAAATAAGTGTCGTCGTTGGTGTGCGTGCCACAAGTTTGACTCGGTTTGTAGAAAATACGTACGATATTTGTATTTTAAAAATAATTTTGTTAAAAAACTAGATTCGGATATATTTCCAATGATATTAATTATGCATCATAAGTATTAATATTTTTTAATATAAAATTAGTCAAAGTTGTTTCTTGGGAAGCGCAAATGACACTTATTTAGGGACGGAGGGAGTTGACTATGAAACATATCTCGCAATTTCGTAGCATTACATATATAACAACGTATATATGTTTCGAGGATCCCACATTCAGGTAAGCCTCATACCGTCGGCCATCTTCCCTCCGGCATCCTTGGTTGGCTATTCAACTAAGGCCCTGTTTAGTTCTAAGTTCTCAAAATTTTCGCATTGCAGACCGTGTTACCTCTCACAGAATACGTTTCTCAATGCAAAAATTTCACCACTTTCACCAAAATTTCACGGAACTAAACGGTGCCTAATAGCCAAATGGATGTCGGCCACTAAAGTTACCAATAATGAAACCCCACATCAGTCCACTCTTCGCCATTTGATACTCGCGTTACCCTCGTCCGGCTCCAGGTCTAGCGTCCCCTACGGGCGACCAATCGACTAATTAACGGGATATCCATTAGTAGGTTTTGCTATACTGACAAATAGAGAAAAGTCTTGTAGAATATAAGCTATTTTCACTGTCCACACCTTTCTTCTTTCTACTTTCAAGTCTAAAGAACGGGATGCCCTTGTCAATAATAGTCTATATAAATGTGGCTGTTGTAAGTCAAAAGTGTAGAAACAAATCACTACTACTGTTGGAATTAACTTTATAGGTGGTGGGCATGTTACCCGCTCCTCAAAAACTATTTGTACGAAAAGCAGGAACGGGTAGCGCACCCGGCCCTGCAAATGACATTTAACAAATCTTTTTTCAGCAGTGAACAGGTCGAGCTGAGCATCCTAAATATATTTAAGCAAAGCAATGTACATATTCTCGTAATTACATCCATCAATTGTCCCATAGAATTCATTAAATATATGTACATATATAGTCTTACTCACTTTGTATCGTATCCATATATGACTGTACACTTCATTAGGTTACGGGGCAAAAAAGAAAAAAAAAAGGAAGGGCACTTTCTTGGGGCAAAGTTAATTCCACTTTTCTTTGCCATGCACTGTAACAGCTAAAACTCAGCCATCGTGCATGTTCTATGGAAGAAACAATGAGGGGACTGGACACATAGCTTTAAAACAAATCAATGGCACAAATCTAAATTGGGAAAAAAACTAATCCCTATTGTCAAATTACAGGGATGAGTAGGCCCCAATAATGATGAAAAGCTATTGATTTGAGTCAGATGCATGCCATTGATTTGTTTCTCTCTCGTGTACTCGTGAAAACAACAGCGATGAGTGGGCCCCAATAATGATGAAAAGGTTGATTTGGGATTTAAAAGTCTTTAAATGGGTTCCATGTACTGATGTGGCATCTAAGCGGTATCAAGTGTGTATTAGTGTTGATTGTTAGAGAAGATCTGACCTGTCAACCAAACTAAATATATAATACGATTCATGGAATTTATAAACTTGATGCATCACATTTTGTCCCTTGTGAGCCTCAGTCTTACACGCACATTGGGCATTTGCGCTTCTACCGTCTTTTCTATAGCCTCTGATTTTTGAATTTCGAAGTAATCTGTAGAGAGTTTGTCGAGTTGTGTGTTTGCATGAAAGTTTGAACCACCGTAATGTTGAACTGGATAGATTAAAGTGGAGAAAACGAAACCGAATCATTTGAGCCAAGGGAAGGCCCAACCCAGCCCGACTTGATCATTTGTCGGGTCGGGTCACATTCTTTCAGGTTGTTGGGTCGTTTTGGCTCGTGTTCGACCCGCCACATGATTGTTGGGTCGAATTCAGATTTTCATGTGTAATTTTCAAGTTATAATCTGATTTTATACGTCATAAAAGAATTATTCGGCACCCAACATGTCTGTCAGTCTGTCACACAGGGTCAGATTATACCTGAGCATTTTTGGCCCGGCCCGGACCCGGCCCGCGCCAGGCCTGCCCATTGACCTTACTGGACGGGCGTGGGCAGAGATTTTGAAGCCCGCGAAAAAAAATTTTGGCCCGAGCCCGGCCCGACATGCTGTTTTTAGCTATTTTACACTATAAAATGCGCGGACGGCCCGCCCAAGCCCGGGCCCGGCCCGAGCCCGGCCCGAAAAATGAGGCCCGACACGTCTCATGGGACGGTCATGGGCAGGATTTTCTCAACCCGAAAAACTCGGGTTTTTTCGGCCCGGCCCGAACCCGACCCGGCCCGTGAAATGCTCATGTCTAGGTCAGATCAGTATTTTTTCGAGTGGGTCGAGTCGGCCCGGGCGGGTGTAAGCCCAGGTGGTGTGGTGCATCAGCTCGAGCCCAAAAGCAGCCAGCCGCTCCATCCGTGGCGCGGCTTGCGGCTCGCACACAGAGCTCTGAAGGGCCCCCATTCGGCCATTCGAACGGCACGCGCACGGCCCACCAACGAATCCGAATAATCCAAATCCAAAAAGAAAATCGCAAACAACAAAAAAAGAAAAGAGAAGTGCCCGAGGTTCTTGCTCCGCTCTCACACTTTCCTCCAACTTGCTCATCCCGAATCCGCCCACCGAAATCCTCCAATCCGCCGCCGCCGTCGCCACCTCAACCATCCCGGTTTCCTCCCGCCTCGGCAGCACCCCGCGCCCTCTCCGCCTGACCGCAGCGCCGGGCACGGGGGGCGCGGCCGTCGGCCCCCCCTATCCGCTTGTGCGTGGCCGCTGGTGTGGATTAGAGTGGAGATCCAGCCGGAGGTGTGTCTCGGCAAGATGAGGAATCTGAGAGTCGCTGTGCTGATCCTGTTGATATCTTTGCCGTGCTTCTCTGCATCCGATCGCCAAGGTACAACTACAACCGCCCCGCCCTATCCTTCCTGAATGGGTGACGCTCTCAACCGCCGCCACCGCAGCTTGCCTCCATGCTTCCTCATGAATGCGTTTTTGGTAGATATCAGCTAAAAACATGGGAATTCAGTTTGGGAATTCGGTTGTATCCTAGTCTGCTGTTATGTTGTACCAAATGTTTTGGAAGAGCAATAGGAACTGGTTGGGCGGTGGGGCAGCGCGTAGCATCTAGGTAGCAGTTAGGAAGGCTCTGTTAATGCTAGGCAGTCCAGATAGCAATTTGGCACTTTGCGGGAGGGTGTCGCTGTCGCCTAGCATGAAGACGCCGCCTAGATGGGCCAGATGTCTGATTCTCGAGACAGCGGTTGCAATATTCCCTTATTGGCATCATCGTAACTGATATCTGAGAAACCTAAATTTAGCTTGGCATTAGTTACTATTTTCTGGAGGTTCAACCTTAGTTGATAATAATGATACCTCATATTTATGTAGCCGCAGCTCAACATAGCATTTAATATGGCTGTACATCTAACGTTATTTAAAAGAAGGATCATCGACATGCTCATTAATGTTTTCTGAACAAACATGCCAATGCAATTCATGTAAGTATGTAACTATCTATATGGAAATGTTCACATAACGCACTAGTATATGGCGTGTCAGATATAATGTCTTTGGATTTGTGAGTTGTGACTCTCTCGGTAGTGAAAGCAACATGCATTTGTCTTCATTTCACACTATGGATTACTGGAAACTGTGTTCCTTAGTGTTTAAGCCTTGGATGGACACATAAGTTGTCTTGGACATGGGGAAACCAAGTTATTTTGGATCCTTTGGGAGAATATTGGCAAAGCGTTGACTGGATCTTTGGTCTTCAATGCTTTAGTACCTTATCAGAACTGAATAACTGACTTTGCTTTGCAGGGGATGCTTTATATGATATGAAACAAAAACTGAATGTTACCGGTGGCCAACTATCTGATTGGAACCAAAATCAAGTTAACCCTTGCACATGGAATTCTGTGATTTGTGACAATAGCAACAATGTTGTTCAAGTGTAAGTTAGATCCTCTGTATCTTCTTCCTTAGTTTGCTTTCGTTATGTTCTGATGTTGGAGCATTTCCTTCTGTTCTGATCCTGTTTGTTTTGCTGACTCATCTTGATGCTATCCCATAGAACATTGGCTGCACGAGGATTTACTGGTGTTTTGTCACCAAGAATTGGAGAACTCCAATATTTGAGTGTCCTGTGAGTACAATCTGTTATTTGCTCAATTAAATAGTGCCTTTGACATAATCACTTTTCTAAACATGAAAGTGGACAGCACTGCATTTATTAAATTATTAGAACCAATGAGTTCTTTTTTTTTCCCAAAGAATTACTTTATGTTGTTCAAAATTAGAAATTTATAGAATGAATACATGCATTATGATTACATTGATCATCCAGAAACCTTGGCTAGTCTGGGAATCAGTTCCTCAATTGAATCTTGTTTTTCTAAGTTGCTTCAGTGGATTGACATGTTTAGCTTTTCTTCATGTCTTTAGCCAAACTGTTTTTTTTTTCCTTGTCTTTTTTATTGAAACAAGATAAAAGTAGGCTAGCCCTCTATGCAAGTAAACTAGTATGAGCACATTGTAGTTTAGAAGAATTGGTACAAGTTGTGGCTATCAGATGTGTCCTGCATGTTCAAGCTTGATGCAATTTTATTTCCTATTCCTTCACTCAGACCACTATGAAACTATGTAGCATATGATCTTGCAGGTCACTAGCAGGTAACAGGATTACCGGTAGCATACCTGAGGAGTTTGGTAACCTTTCTAGTTTGACAAGCTTAGATTTAGAAGATAACCTTTTAGCTGGAGAAATACCAGCTTCTCTTGGCAAGCTTTCTAAGCTACAACTGTTGTAAGTATTTTAAAGTCAGCGTTCCCTTCTTATAAATATAGGTATAATGATGTAACCTTCTCATGTTTTCTTCCTTTCTTCCTCATAACCAGGATATTGAGTCAAAATGGTTTTAATGGGCCTATTCCTGATAGCATAGCAAACATTTCAAGCTTGACAGACATGTAAGACTATCCCTTTTTTCTGAGTATGATACCCTTCAAGTTTCTGATAACTTGAGTTCATTTAATTGTTCTTGTCATGTGTTTAACAAAATTATGTTTCAATGACAGCCGCCTGGCATATAATAATTTAACTGGTCAGATACCTGATTCCCTGTTTCAAGTAGCACGTTACAAGTATGCCAAATTTGCTCTTAATGTTTTTTTATCCTATGTGTTTCTTAATCCTGAGTGGTTGATAAAATTCCCTTTTTCCATGAGCAGCTTTTCTGGTAATCAATTAAATTGTGGATCCAATTTCCCCCATTCTTGTGCTTCTAGCATGTCCTATCAGAGTAAGTTGTATACTGACTATTTATGAATTTACCACTGCGTTGTAGTTTGTCTATTAGAACAGATTGTTGCATTATATATTATGAGATTCCTAATTATTCTACAATCATCTCGCAGGTGGGTCTCATAGCTCAAAAGTTGGTATAGTACTTGGAACACTTGGTGGAGTAGTAGGCCTTCTTATTGTGGGAGTTCTGTTTCTAATCTGTAATGCAAGGAGGAAAAGCCATCTGCGGGAAGTTTATGTGGATGTAGCAGGTTCCATGCCCTTGTAGTTGATGTGTTTTTTTTGTCCTCTACAGTAGTCAGTATTCTTACTAATGTCTTAGTGCAAGTGTTATCCTTCAAAATTATAAAATTTATTCCCACAAAAAACTAGCAAGTAAACATGCCCCTTAATCAGGATACATCAGCAGCGCCTTGATTGATTGAGTGTTGAGTTAATCATAAGAGGTTCAAGTTTGCATTGTATCTTTATGAATTGCCTAAGCTATAGAACAATTCATTCATGATCTGCAGGTGAGGATGATCGACGAATTGCATTTGGCCAGCTCAAAAGATTTGCATGGAGAGAACTGCAGATTGCAACTGATAATTTCAATGAAAGAAATGTTCTTGGACAAGGAGGTTTTGGTAAAGTCTACAAGGGTGTTCTTCCAGACGCCACAAAGATTGCTGTAAAACGATTGACTGACTATGAGAGTCCTGGTGGAGAAGCTGCCTTTTTGCGTGAGGTTGAGCTGATTAGTGTTGCAGTTCACCGTAATCTCCTAAGGTTGATTGGCTTCTGCACGACGCAAACAGAGCGCCTGTTGGTCTATCCATTTATGCAGAATTTGAGTGTTGCGTACCGCTTAAGAGGTATACATTTTTGTATTTATCTTTGCACCCCTCCTTTATATAGTTTGCTAAGAAGTTCCACTATTACATTACATAAAAGGAATTTTCTCTATTATTTCCTTGCTCTTATGTAGTACATACAGGTAGAACTTCACCATTTACTGATTTGCGTATGGTCATTGAACTAAAATTCACATTTTAGCTAAGCCTTTTGTTAACGGACTTGATTTGTTATATCATATATAACAAGTTTTCCCGTGAGTCATTAAAATATTGATTTTTTTTCGAAAGGTTTGAAAATATTGACTTGTTTAGCCTCTTTTTCTGTTCAGTATTTAATGTTGGTTTCATGTCATGCGTTCAATGTTCCAAATGTTGTCCAGAATTTAAGGCTGGAGAACCCATCCTAGACTGGCCTACAAGGAAACGGGTGGCTATAGGCACAGCTCGTGGACTGGAGTATTTGCACGAACACTGCAACCCCAAGATTATACACCGTGATGTAAAAGCTGCAAATGTATTGCTTGATGAGGATTTTGAGCCTGTTGTTGGTGATTTTGGCCTCGCAAAGTTAGTAGATGTGCAGAAGACATCTGTGACAACACAAGTCCGTGGAACAATGGGTCACATAGCACCTGAGTACCTGTCCACAGGGAAGTCGTCTGAGCGGACTGATGTTTTTGGTTATGGGATCATGCTTCTTGAACTTGTGACTGGTCAACGGGCCATAGACTTCTCACGGTTGGAAGAGGAGGAGGATGTGCTATTGCTTGATCATGTAAGTCTTGTTTATTTCCTGAAAATTGAGTACCTTTGCCATTTGCTTCTTTGGGTAGTAATTATTTAAAACTGGTTCCATTCTTGATGCTCCTGTGTATGTCACGATGTGCCTGTAACTAAATGCAGGTAAAGAAGCTGCAGAGAGAAGCGCAGCTCGACTCAATTGTGGATGGCAACTTGAATCATAATTATGACAATGAGGAGCTTGAAATGATTATACAGATAGCACTTCTGTGCACACAGGCATCACCAGAGGACCGGCCATCCATGTCAGAAGTGGTTAGGATGCTTGAAGGCGAGGGCTTGGCAGAGCGGTGGGAGGAGTGGCAGCAGGTGGAGGTGACAAGAAGGCAGGATTACGAGCGGATGCAGCGGAGGTTTGACTGGGGAGAGGACTCTGTCTACAATCAGGAAGCGATAGAGCTGTCTGCAGGTAGATGACAATCTGTGACAATTAATGGAAGGGCGTAAATGCAATGAACCATGTCTGTACTGTATGTAACTGCTGTTATCTGTAGAGTAGATATTAGATGTAGGTATGTTCATAAGATTATTCAAACAAAATAGCATGGCGTGAATGAAATTGGATGGATAAGTGGCAGTAGATAGAGGAGGTAACTGTAATTATTTTGTTAGCCGCATTGAAGCTTAGCTTGTTTAATTTGCGTGCCATGGATTTTCTTTATCATTCATCTCCTGTTTTCTGCTGTTGATAAAGTCGCCATATGCTTTGCTCCTCTTGAATTTGTGTACATGTACATCCTAGTAGTGCTATATGGTGTATTGTCCTGGAGACATCAAGCAAGATTTGCGTTCAGACATCTATCGATCTGGTTGGCTGGTTTGTTCAACACTTAAATTGCCTGGAGAACACTCTGCCGAATAAATTAATAGATTTTAGTTGTGTATTCATATCCGGTGGAAGTAAGAGTTTCTGCTTACATCTTGACATTTTCAGTACATCTTTAATATTTTACAACAAAACTACCTTTGCTTAAAGTTTCAACTTTTTCATACCGAATGACTAATAAGTGATGCCATGTGAAACATTACACAACTCCACTCTGCAACCAGTATTTTTTTTCAACTTAAATGTTGGAAGTTTCGTAGTAACAATAATCGGATGTAGTAAGTTTTAGTTTGGCATTTTTTTTATCAGGTGTCATGATATTATTCTCTTATAATTAAACTAACAATAACATTAATACTACTAACTAGTACTCCATCCTTTGGTATCTATTTTTAGTTTGGCATTTTTTTATCAGGTGTAGTGGCGTAGCTACAGGGAGGGTAATACGGGTGGGCCATAGCATACCCTGTAGATTTTAGTCCAATACCAGTAGAGCCCAATAGCCCATATGCAGAAATGCCGGGTGGACCATAGCATACCCTGTAGATTTTGGCCCAATACCAGTAGAGCCCAATAGCCCATATGCAGAAATACACTTCCTCGGTAAAAACCTATTGCAATCCGCCGCCTCTTACGTCTCGTTTGCTCGCAGATCGGCTCCCCGTCCGCGCCTCCTGATTCCTGAACTGCCGCGCGTCGGCTGACCGTTGCCATCGTTCCGGCGTTCGTGATCCGTCCGCCGTCTGGTTCTGGCCGGCCGCTGCCCACCCATCCGGCACTTCGGCAGTCTGGCGCCCAGCCATCTGTACAGTTCTGCACTTCTACTGACGGCCTGTCCCCAGCAGCACTTGTCGTTTCGTTTCTTGCTGTTGCATTTATATTTTTGTAATTAAAATAGAATATTGATGCATATATCATTTAGATTTATTGAATTATTATGACGAGGAATGGAGACATTGCATCTCTTTTTCAAAAACATGCATCAAAGAAGGCGGCAGCGACAGCTTCATCTCCTTGTGCAACTCATGTTACAAATGTGGTTGAAGAGCGATCTCGAGAAGAAGACAATGTGATCCAAGAGAATATGAATCCTTCACCACCTTCTCCCTTCAGTTACACTACATTAAAAAGGTGTGTGGACTTTTTTTTTCATAATTTGGACTATTTCTATTATATTGTGCGCAACTTTGCTCAACTGTTGAATTTAAGATTTGATATGTTCATTTTTGTAATTCAAAAATTACTTACCGAATTATATAGGGATTGTACTGTTTATATATCCATATGGGGAAAAAATTGGCATACCCTTTGGTAAAATCATAGCTACGCCATGATATTATTATCTTATAATCTATAACTCCTATATAAGAGCTCCCCACTAGGGAGTTCTCTCAACATGCAAGTATGCCACCTCAACAACCCTACTAAGACCATGACATCCAGTGGTGGGCCCCATTGTTTGAACTAGCTAAAAAATGTTATAACTCAAAAATCAAAAAACCAAATTAAATTCTGATTACACCATTGGATTCCTTTTAATAAATCCTTCAAAACAAGATCTCATATGAATATATTTTGATAAAATGACAAATAGGCCCCATCGATGGTAGTTGGTATAGAGTAAAGTGAAAAATAAAAAAAGAATGAAAAAAAGGAAAAGGAAAAGGAAAAAAGAAGAGAGAAAAAGAATAGGAGGGTGATAGTAATATTCTAACTCATAGATTTCTCCAACATACTCGCGGCAACGCGCAGGGAATTGAGGAATATAAAGGAATAGCAGCGTAGATAGTCCTAGCAGAAACATAACGATCGGATCTTTTTTCATTTGACATCATGAAATATATCCATTTTTATACTAAATAGCTATTCCTGTTGGTAGAAAAAGAAAAGAGTGGTCAGGAATCACCGAATTGATCTATCTACTTTTAGTTCAGTTTGCCAATTGCATGTATGCAGTCCATCAATTGTTTCTTTTTTTTATTCAATTGGCGTCCATCTTCTTGCGATTAGCAGCCCGAAGCTCCGAACCGCATCCCCTTTCAATCTCCTGGTCAGCGTGTGATTGATGGCCAATGATAAATTAAGTTAGGATGGGATTGTAATCTCCTCCTTTTTAACAAAATAAATGAGATGGCTGATGATAAATTGAGTTAGGATGGGATTGTAATCTCCTCCTTTTTTTCTAAAAAAATTAGTGGTTTACATCTATAATAGATTTAATTTTGACAAAATCCCGCAGCAACGCGCGTGGTGTTCAAACCTGGATCGAACCTAGATCAAAAAAGTACCAACGGCGGCGACGAGGTTGCCGAGGTCGCTGAAATTCTCTCTTATGATCAGACGCGCGAGGTTGCCGAAATTCTCTCTTACGATCATTGCATTTTTCTTAATTCCCGCAGTAACGCGCGGGTGAGATTCCGCTAGTTAAGCTAACAATAACATTAATACTACTAACTAGTACTCCCTCCATTCGTATCTATTTGACAGTGCAGTTCAACATCAGAAGGTGTCAAAATATTTTACGTTGCAATTTAACTCAAATGTGACCTGCGGCTTTTAACCCCGTCCCAAACAGGAAGATGAGATTCTCATCAGGCCAACTGAGAAAGACAGACAGATTTGCAAGCTGCGAATGGATAAGACGAGAGCAAAATTGTAAAAATACACTCTCCTTAATTTCTGCTAACATGTTTGAAACGACATGTATTCACGAACGCAGGGAGTAACTGCTAAGAGATGAGCTTCATTTCAAGAAATACTCGTGTTCTTTGCAAATGAGTAGCAAAATACGCTTATCATCACATTCACATGTGACATGTGTGGAGCCTGCACGTATCGAGGAGAGGAGGATGCTGCAATAAGAGGTGGAGATGACAGATAAAATTAAATCTGCTATTTGTCATGTTGATGTGAGACTCTACATGCCACTAGTTTAGCTTGCCTCCTCCCACCTTTGTCACCTCCTTTCTCTGCCTCACTGATGGCAGCGGGGTAGCAGTAGTGCAGAACTGCCAAGACGTCGAGGGCTACGGGCCGCCGACCAGGCGCTGAGGTGTGAAGCTGTTCTGCCCAAATTGGATCTGGGTCATCTTGCCCATCTTGCTAGAATAGGTGATGGTCATGCTCCTCAGGCCATGAGGTATGCGGGGCGAGCTCGGCGTCGACGAGGTCTTGGTCTGATCCTGCTCGCAGATCTTCAGGTGTCCACCATCTTGTCGATGACACGATCCATCCCATCGACTAGATCGAAGGGTGCTGGTGGGTGGGTTTTCTCCAGCAGATCGGAAACAGATGGAGCAAGATTGATCTTGCTGACCTGCTGGGGAAGCACAGTTGTTGCCGCTGCCTTCGGAACGACCTCTAGAGGCTTGGAGTCACGATCAGTCGCCGGGGTGGCGACCGCAGGAGTTGCAGAAGTCGTCGTGAAGGAGCTGAAGCTGACGTCGATGGGGTTGGCGAGGAAGTCCGCCATGCTCGCCAGGAAAATGACACCAGGTCCAGCCATCACGTTGCACGAAGAGATCCCGATCTACCCCTACCTGGCGTGCCAACTTTTAGGGGATGAGACCTGAACAGATCGGCTAGGGGTGGACCCCTAGTGGTTTGCAAGTTAAAGAGGAGATTGTGAAACTAAGAAAACTGATGGATGCACGAGGAGTGCTCGGAGATCTCTGCGAGACACAGGGGACAAGGCGATTTATACTGGTTCGAGCCTCCGGAGATTAAAACCCCACGTCTAGTTGGTAGTAGTGTTTGTATTGTTGTGCGCAAGAGCTTAGATACACTTGACGAGTGATCCCAGGCCGCCTTATATAGTCTAGAGGACTAGGTTACAAGGTCGGTGGATCTAGAGTCCGGGTCGGTTACAACAAGGAAACTTATCTCTACGGATTACAAGGAGTATCCCGTGATCTTCGGAGTGGTGGTTGCCGCTGCGCCGCCGTGTCTTGTGCTTTGACTTGCACGTCAAGTCTTCAGAGGTCTTGCGGATAAGGTCTCCTGGGGGAATCTCTAGGGAAACAGATAAGGCCCGCTGGGCCCACACATAGGTCCGCGGGTTGCCTGACAGGTCAGACCCACCTGTCAGGGACCTCTAAGACCCTGGTTGATGGGGACTCAGGGATACCCATGTCTCTCAGAAAGATAGAAGGTTCACCGTCGCCAGAGATGGAAGATGGGCCACCAAGTCGCATTCTAGGTGGAGACGAGGACGTCGGAACAACCACTAGTGTACTGCTACGTGAGCGGAGTGGATCTGCCGTAGAGCATAAGACTGCTTTAAGTTTTGGACGGAGGCGGAGGTGGAGACGGGAGTACATCGATGCGTTCAATGACGGCGAGCTCTCACCGCATCAGAAGAAGGCGAGGACGTCGGAACAACCACCGGTGTACTGCAACAGGGGCGGAGGCGAAGCAGAAAGGTGGAAAGGTGGCTGGAGATGAAACCAGTGATCAGATCCCCCAAAGAGGAGACAACCACGAATCAACCTCAAAGCCGACCGAAGCTGCTGCGGCGAGGCGAAAGCTCCAACAGCGGGGAAGGTGAAAGGTGGGGGCGCTGCAGGAGATAGCGGCAGGGCTTTGCAGATCTGCGTGGGTGGCGGGGTGAAGAAGAGCAGGGCTGTGCAGATTTGGTAGAGAGGAGGTGGAGCTGCGGCGGAGGAGGCGATGCGGTGAGAGGGCCGAGTTATTTTATTTAGACATATCTGGGTGGCCCAGACATATCTGGGCCGAGTTATTTGGTAGACATCAGCGACGAGAACGCCGGTGAGGACGACGACGGCGATGGTGGCAGCACGGCCAAGACAGTACATACCACTGCGAGCTAAAGCCATAAAAGCACAACTACTACTACTAGAGCTTTGTACAGGCTACGAGAGACGACAGGGCCCCTCTCCCGGCGCACTTCGGCGAGTTTGCCGGAGGCGGACGGGAGGGAGCCGGTTGGGCGGTGGAGGAGAGAGCAAGAGTAGTGTCGTTTCCTTCCGAAGGAAGCCTTCCACCTCGTACCTGCTAATGCTAATCAGACATTATTCTTGTTATGGTTCTCACATGGGCCCAAACCAATCTAGCTCAACCTGTCTTCAAAATCTTATGGACGCACGCTTACTTGAGTGGTAAGCAATCGTATCGAAAACAGACGAGCACCGACAGGAAATGGTGTGAACCCTGCGCCCTGCCTGTATGTATAGCTGCCGCTGAGAAGCCAACTTTAGCATCGGTTATAAACTTTGTAGGTCTGGATTTTTTTCCTGACAACTTGATTCAACATCGGTTGAGATGGTTTGGTCATGTCTAAAAAAGACTTCCGTCCCAGGCTATTTTTGAAATTAGTACCGATTTATTTGGCGTCCAGTACTAATGTAGACATTAGGTCGGGATGGGAGAGCCCCGACGCGTCCCTGCGTGACCCACATTAGTACCGTTCGTAATAAGCACCGGTACTAATGTGCCACATTAGTACCGGTGTGTAGTACGAACCGGTTCTAATGTGAGGTCAGCACATTAGTATCGGGCCGTGTTACACACCGGTACTAATGTTGGCACATTAGTACCGGTGTGTAACACGGCTCGGTACTAATGTGCAACGACTATAAATCACCTTTTTATTTCCTTGCCCGAGCCTCACCCTCTCCACTCCTCAAGCTTGAGCTTCTCACTCCCCATGGCACTCTAGGGGAGATTTTGTCTAATTTGCAAAGATTTCTCCACGATTTCACTTGTTGAAGTGATCTAGAGGTTAGTTACTTCATCCTCCCTTGATATATGTGTAGTTTTTTTAAGTTTGATGCTTTGATATATGCCTCCCCTACCACGTCGCGGGGGCGGAGCACATTAGTAACGGACATCATCCCCACCCGGTACTAATATGATTTCCAATTTAGTACCGATTGATTAATATCGGTTTGAGAACCGGTACTAAAGAGAGTTTCCCAACCAAGCACTAAAACATGTTTTCGGTAGTAGTGTACTCCCTCATCTTGAATCTACTGGGGAGGCCAGCAATTAATTGTATATTTGATTATTATGTAATAAAAGTTTCGGGTTTTGTGGTCCGCTATGTACTTTTATTCTCAACAGTATAATACTAGAGTGCACCACTAGTAGTGTCTGCGCTGTTATTTTTCGACAAAGAAAAAAGGAACTCGATAATTGTTTTCCCGATAGGTTAAGTGAAGTAAAGAAAATGTTGATACTGACCAACATGGCCAGCGTTATTTGAATCATATGCACAGCTAATATACTTCGATTTTTTAGATGCATTTTGACTTTTTATTGAAAATAGAGCTGATGATTGGTTAGGTCATTCTCAGTTTCGAGTTTCATCCTCACACTTTTTTCAAGAGTGACATATATGCCATCAAAAGAGGTTTGAGTTGATGAATGAAGCAATGCCAACCATTGTAGAGTTTCGTTTCACGATTTACCATCTAATTACGAGACATGAGGTTGGATATGGTTAGATGAAATGAAACTCTATAGGCTCCCGATACAAATTTCCACAGGTTTCATAATTTAGGAAACAGTGTATACACGCACTACGGAAAAACCACTCTTTGCTGTGTGTCAGTCTTTGTCGCGTGCTTTATTTTGAACGCACGACAAAAAGTTCATTTTGTCGTGCGTCGGCAAAAACGCACGGCAAAGAATCTTTGTCGTGTGTTTTATTTTTCGGCGCACGGTAAAGAATCTTTACCGTGCGTTTTCTTAGCGCACGGCAAACTATTTTTTTTCTTCCCCCACCGTGGCGGCAAACGGCCGTTAGCCTTTGCCATGCGTCGTTTGGAGGCGCACGGCAAAGACATACCATTTGCCGTGCGTTTCCCACTAGCGCTCGCAAACATATACCTTTGTCGTGCGTTTTACTACGACGCACAACAAAGTATTTTTTAAAAATTTGATTTTTGTACTTCTTTTTATTTCTCTACTAAAAAATATTATTTTGTACTCTATATTTCAATTTTATACACGTCTTGATAAATTTACTATTTTTAACAATTATGTGTCACTTAAAGAATTTTTGTCGTATACGTTAAATTTGAACTGCAAGTGCATAAAGTAATGGAGTAAAGTTTGTGAAAAAATGATATTCATGTAATTGAATCCTTTTTAAGATCTTACACATGAAATTGGATGAAATTTTGAACATTTTGTTCGCGAATCATGAAAATCCACATGCGGTTGCAATGTTTTTTAATTGTATAAAATGCAAATAAAATTTGAAAATCATGAGATTCGTCGGGAGCTCATGATATCTTATGTGAAGCTTGTGGTAAATCATATAAAGTGTTTTGAGCAAGTCGTCATGGATGGTGTTAGAAACCGAAGTATCTCATTAGAAGTTTCAGAGTGTTGAGAGCCATTTGATTAGATTTGTAGCCGTACTAAAGTTCAAATTTGATTTTGAATACAAAGTTTTTTATATAGGCAATATACAACATAAGTTGTTCTATGTAAATTTTTTGTGTTTTTAAGTCATTTGGTAATTTTAGTATTTTCTATGTAAAATTTAAATTTGATTAAATAGGTATTTGCCGTGCGCCGTGGCCTCCTGGCGCACGGCAAACATACTTCGCCGTTCGCCAAAGACCCAGGGTGCACGACAAAGACAACAGGCGTGCCTGTCCACCTCCGGCCCAGTGCGTGCGTGGTGGTGAGGCCCACCAGCCGGCCCATTGAGACAACCCATTTTAACAGCCCCGACGGCCTCCTATTTAAACCCCTCCCCCTACCGGCCAAAACCCTAGTGAACCCCCCCTCTCCCCCTCGACCGCCGCCAGTCCGAACTCCCTCCCGCCCCCCAGATCTCGTCGACCCCGCGCTCCTCCCACCCGACCGCCGCCCCTCCTCTCGACCCCTCTCCCTCCCGGCAGCCACCCCTCCTTCCGGCCCCCATCTCCCTCCCCTCTCCCGGTGACGGCGGACGATGGTGGGCATGGTGCACGGAGGCCGTTACCGCCTCCCTCTCTCTTCCTGACTCGCCCGGGATCCGGCGCCATCCTCCACGGCCCGCGGAGGCTGCGCGGTGCCCTCCACGACGGGATTCGGTGCCCTCCTCCACGGCGTGCGGAGGCGTGCGCTGCGCCCTCCACGACGGGATCTGGCGCCCTCCTCCACGGCGCGGGGATGCATGACGCCCTCCTCCACGACACGGGGCGGCGAGGCCGGATCCGTGGATCGCGACCAGGACGTCTGGTGGTGCGGTGTCCTCTCTCCGTCTCCGCCCGGATCCGGCCCCTCCTCTCCGTTTCCGGCCGGATCCGGCCCATCCTCGAGTTCGACGTCCCGACCGCCGGCATCGGCGCCGAGGTGGAGCCGCTCGAGGTCGCTGTGCTCCACGACGTCCGCGTGGTCCCCAGCCGCCAGAGCAACTTGCTTGGCCGCGTCCGCCTCGACACGTGCCAGTTCGTGTGCGGCGGAGGCTTCATATCCGGCGGGGGCCCCTAACCTCCCCCAACGGCGCATGGCGGTCTCCACCACGGCGCGCGGCGGCCTCCTCCACAGGCGCGGCGGCGGGAGTTGGGCGTCCTCCGTCCGGCGGGAATTGGTGCGGCAGCCTCTTTGATGGTGGCGTGGGCGGCGGCCCCGGCGCGGTGGTGGCCTGGCGGGCCCCGACCTTCGATTTTTTCTTTTTTGTTCGTTTGTCGTGCGTCCCAGAGGGATGCGTCTCCAGGCCTGACACACGGCAAATTTTATCAAACTGTCGTCTCTTCTGCCTACGTCGTTAGCCACTTTTTTTTTCTGTGCGCCGCCGGTGACGCACGGCAAAGTTTCTTAGCCGTGCGTGCGTGAGGAGGGCGCACGACAAAAGGTCTTTATCGTGCTAAATGTTGTCGTGCACCTTTTGTCGTGCGCCTCGGTAGAAAATACACGACAAAGGTTTTGCCGTGCGTTTTCTAACATTTGCCGTGCGTTCGAGGCGCACGGCAAAAAGCCTGTCTCCCGTAGTGACGATTTTCATCCTAATGAAACTCTTTCCCTCTTTCACTTTATCTTGCGATGCCATCACATACGTTGATGTTCATCATATTTAATGTGCATGAAATCTATGAAACTTACATAGAAATTATCATTCTATTATACTTCCTCCCTTCTCGTTTATAAGATGTATGATGTTTTTCACTTTTGTCAAATTTATAAGGCGTCTTCACATTCCAATGACCCCATTATTAACTCGCAAGGAGTAAAACAAGGATTTGCGTGCGTGCCTCATTGGTTAACTGCTTCCCTTTTTCCTTCTTATGCTGCATGCAGCCACGCAAATATGCTACAATCAATGCAAAATTTACTTTTGTGCATCTTTTTCTCTCCCACCTTAGTTTTGGAGTAGCACTCCACACGTCTAAGGGCAGTCCCAATGGTCCACGTAGGATGGAGTCCATCCCTAATAAATAAGGTGACGCATCAGCAAATTGGTGACATGGCAGCATAGTTAATGAAGAAAGAGGAGGAAAACACAAGACTTGGTTTCTTCCTCTAGACCCAGCCTCCTCATGCGAATCAAGGCCGCAAGACCCAGCAAAATCGTCATTGGGAAGACCTGGCTGGAGTCTTGCGGGTTTGTTCCTCCCCTCCACCCTCCCGCGCGCATTTATTAGGGAAGAAAGAGATTTATTAGGTGAAGACACTAACTGTTGGGGAGAAGTAGGTCTATAGATGAATTTTGATGATGTAACTCTTTTGGACTTCGCACATGGTTTCTACCATAGGGACTGCCCTAGTAAACGAGAAGAGAGGGAGTATTAGATACTTATGTTTGTCCTGGTGACTAAGGATGGATTCGGATGTCTGGATATCCGACAACCGAATTATCCGAATCCGTATTCGATAAAAACATCAATATGGATATCCGTATCCGTATTCTTTTTTAATCAGCATGTTAAATGGATGTATTCGTCGATTTTTCATATTTTCTCTATCCGGATTCATATCTGTATTCGATAAAAATGTGAACTATCCGATATTATTCGACACTATCCGTATCCGTTTAGAATAAAGTAGTGATAAAGCCATCTAAAAATTATTTTGATGACTAATTAATAATTACAAAATGATGTTAATTTAATATTGTTACATAAAAATAATATACATCATCTAACCTTCTAAAAATATCTTATAAATAATTAAGTTAGTCTAATATTACTTGATATACAATAATAAAATTCAATTAATTTTAATATAGTTATTCATGTTAATTTTAAAATTATATTATATTATATTTTTTAAATGAATAAATTATATTTACCCACTAGTAGTAATATATTTTTTTACTCATCGACAAAAGCAAATCTATCCGTTTTGTATTCGTATCCGATAAGATTCGTATTCGTTTATATCCGCTAAGATCTGTATCCGATTCGAATTCGAATTATAATATGGTAAAAAGTGACATCCGAATCCGTAGCTGATCCGAATCCATCCCTGTGGTGACATGGAAAATGGGACCGACACAACGTTCCTTCACCCAGTTATACCGAATTCTGAAGAAGCATTGAAGCAAGGAGGCCGGTACGCGTAGTGAGAATAGTTTAATGTACCTGAGATGCACTCACACTAAACTTTGATTTGTTTTCGTTATCAAATTAATAAAGTAGCGCGCAGCACATAAAAATTGGAAAGGCGCAGGAAAAGCCGCAGCACTTCGCGGCCTGCAAAGCCACAAGTAAGCAGATCACCGCATAGCCAATCAGGAATTGAGCATATAAGTAGAGGACAGTAGCTAGATCACCACATGCCGCTCATGAACATCGTTTTGCATCTGATCAGCTAGCTGTTCGTTACACCGATCGCCCATCACCCTACTCCTCCTCATCCTCATCGTCTCTGTCAGCGGTGAGCTGCCGATCGATGAAGACAAGAGCGCGAGGAGCTCTCTGTTTAAATCTTGATGCTTCCTTCTTGTTCTAATTAACATAACCAATCTTTATTTTCCTGTGATAACATCAGGTGTTTCCTCCAGAACATATACCATCACGAACCACTGCGGGCACACCGTGTGGCCGGGCATCCTGTCCAGCTCGGGCTCGCCACCGCTAGAAACCACCGGCTTTGCCCTCGAGCCGGGCCAGTCGCGATCCCTGCCGGCGCCACACGGGTGGTCGGGCCGCCTCTGGGGTCGGACGCACTGCTCGGCCGGCGCGGCCGGAAAGTTCTCCTGCGTCACCGGCAACTGCGGGTCCGGCCTGCTGGACTGCGCGGGGCACGGGGCCAAGCCGCCGGCCACCCTCGCCGAGTTCACGTTCGACGGCCACGGCGGCCTGGACTTCTACGACGTGAGCCTCGTCGACGGGTACAACCTGCCCATGCTAGTGGAGCCGCGCCACCACGACGCGGCGGCCGCGGGGGCCAACTGCGTGGTGACGGGGTGCGTGATGGACCTTAACGGCGCGTGCCCCGCCGAGCTGCGGGTGGCCGACGGCGACCGCGGCGTGGCGTGCAGGAGCGCGTGCGAGGCGTTCGGTTCGGCGGAGCACTGCTGCCACGGGGAGCACGGGAACCCCAACACGTGCTGGCCGACGGCATACTCGCAGTTCTTCAAGAAGTCGTGCCCGCGGGCTTACAGCTACGCGTACGACGACGCCACATCCACCTTCACCTGCGGCGGCGGCGCCACGTCGTACGCCATCACCTTCTGCCCAAGCACAACCAGGTGACCTATATATATAGTTAGTATATTCTCCAGCGTAATATGTGTTCATGGAGTCGCTGATGACCGTTCTGTTAACTGCAGCGTGAAATCAGTGGAAACAGATGCGGCGTCCGTCGGCGGCGGCGGCGGACGAGTGGGATCGTCGTCGTGGCGTGTCGCGCCGCCGCTTGGATCCAGCATCGTCCTCCTCGGCGTCGCGATCGTCGCGACCCTTGCGCCTGTCTTTTAATCGAGCGATCGTCTACTATATCAACGGAAGCGAGCAACAATCCAGCGTATCTGCATATGCAGGAGCGATGGACGGCGGAGGCCGGAGACCAATTCCCCTCTTTTAAATTATATATTCAAAAAAAATAATTCTAATTTTTCTTAATTTTATATCTGGGACGATGTCCAAACTTCATCATGTATTTCTAAACAACCGTAGTGCGTTCATGGCATCCAAGTCCATACGTGCGATGGAGCAAAAATCAATCTTGCATCTCCAGCAATTTTTAAATAAATCTTTCCTAATAAAGATGTCTCCATATTTCTTTGAGGCTTGTCTGGATGTTGTCTTGTTGATACTAAAGAGCAGGAAATTGAATTGGATTCAATACCAAATCAACCATGGCATTGAAATAAAACACAATTTCAAGATCTGTTGTTTGATGTCATTGCATTGGCCTGCAACCTTGACTCAATTCGATTTCTATTTAGTAGATGTACTAAAGCATAGAATTGGTATTAGCTCCCCTTCACCACAGCAGCCCTGGACTACCGTTATTAGGGATGAAAATGGTACGAATATTATCCGTATACCGTCCGACCGAAAGGGTCAAGCACTCAACCCGAATCCGAGCATTCAATATCTGTAATTATTCGTACCTTATTAGTATCCGGAAATTCAAAGTTGGATTTCTAAGATCCAAATATGATGAATATCACTATTCGACACATTATCTACTATTCGTATCCGAATCCGATCCGAAAATTCAGTCAGAGAAAGAAAAACTATATGTATTTGTATCCGTAGTTTCCGTTCATATCCGATCCGTTTTCATCCCTAACCGTTACCGTGCACTCGCGGATGAAGGGATTGACGTGCTGGACTCGTGAGCAGAGGGACCGGCGCACTAGACTCGAGGGGAGCGGCTCTGGACTTGGGGGCGGAAGCGAGTGCCACCATACAACCTGAATGAGGATTTGATCAGTCCACTTGTTTTGGGTGCTCTTGATTGCAGCAGTTGCTTTCATTAGGTGGCGTTTATGAATGTATAATGGTCTTTTTTTTAATATAGTGCCTTGTTAAAATAGGAAGTGGAGACAAAAAAAAAAAAGAATCATGTTTTACAGTTGCATTGTCTCCGACAGTACATTCACTATAAGGTCAATCTTTTATTACAAGTGCAGTATCTTTTGTTGAAGGGTAAACTTACTCACTTCTGGAAAAAAAAAACAATCAGCCAATTTGGAAAAGCAACAGGTGTCCACGGGCTGGTTAGCTCTGAAAATCTCTCAAAAATGTGCGCAATTAATTGAACTAAACATTGCTGCACACTTCCTCATAGAATCTCCATAACAGGCTAAGAAACTTACTACTTGAGCGTTTGCTATAACATTCGAAGGAATGGGGCTGATCCACAAACATTTATGCACAAAAGAGGGAAAATTAGTTGGCAGTAATTCTTTGAGGAGAAAAATGCACCAATGGTCCAGTGTCACGCCGCTAGTTGAATACTTGAATCTGAACAGCTTGTTCCTGTTGGTTAGGGTGATTTTGATCTCAAGTAGCACAATTATCATGTTCAGTGATTAAAATATGCACTTTAAGAGGGTTAGATGCTTGGATGGCACCACTGGCCAAGTTTAAGTATCTGTGAAACAAGAAGTGGTTCGACAAGTTCAAGGACAATTGGTGTCTTTCACTCTTCTAGGAAATAAGTGATGCACAATACTTACTGATATATTTTTAGGATCATCAATGGAGCTGCAAGTCAGCGTAATCTCTGGCAATAAGTTGAGACTTTCATGCCTAGAAAACACAAGAAGAACACGAGAATTGGAAGTAGCGCATGAGCATGCATGTTTACATATCAACAGGAAAACAGTAGTTATCTGGAGTCATACTTGAAAGGTGGGGCAACGCACACCGACGGTAAGTTCTCACATAAGGTTCGTGCGTTGGACAATAGAACGGCTCGAGTGCTTTCACCATCTTCTTTCTAAGATCAACAGCTGCCATCACTCCATCCGAATCATTACATTTTGTCTTGGACTTGAGGTAGAGAACATCATCGTCATCTGAACTCAGGATTGGAAAAGATGAGAACATGTCACGGAACGCCAGGTTCTCGTTGACAGTTTCACCCCTAGCTAAGCGTCTAAGCCTAGACAAAGACCGCAATGACGAATACATCGATTCATTGGCGACAGGCACTACGGGGAACTCGACCTTTGCCGTGCGCCCCGTGCGTTTTTCTCTGCCGCGCACGGCAAAGGCCGCACGGCAAAGGCACTTTGCCGTGCGCTTTTTATGAGCACGCACGGCAAAGGCTTTGCCGTGCGTCCGAACCGATGCACGGCAAATAATTTCCAAATCTATTAAAACATTATCATGTGCCGAAATTGACGCACAACAAACATTACAGAAAAAATAAAAAAAGTAAAGGCCAGAGGCCTCCCCGTCGCCACCACCACCAGCAGCTGCTCCGGCCACCACCAGTTGCTCCGGCCATCCGCCGGGGAAGGGGAGAGGACGGACTCCACCGGTGTCGTCGCCACCGCCGTCCCCAGGTGCGGCATCTCGCTGGGGAAGAAGGGGAGGGGCCGGCCGCCGGCCGGGGAAGAAGGGGAGGGGCCGGCCATGTAGTGCGCCGCGCTCGGCCCGCCGCTGTGCTCCTCCACAGCTCCTCGCCCAGATCCGCCGCAGCCACCTAGCCTGCCGCCACCACCTGTCAGAGAGGGAGGGAGATGTTAGAGAGAGAGAGGGGGGAGGGAGAGAGAGAGAGAGAGCACCCGCGGTCGGAGTCGCCTCCGCCTTCGATTTGGCACGGCGCCTCCACAGTCGGATCCGGCGACAGACGGAGCCTCCGCGGCCGGATGGCGCCCGCCCCTGCCCCCGACGGCAGTGAGGCCCCTGCCGCCGCGGGCCGGCGAAGGGAGGGGAGGGAGCTCCGGTGCGGGCCGGCGACGGGAGGGGATGGAGCTCCGACGCGGGAGATGAGGAGAGGGAGGCGAAGGTGGAGAGGAGGGAGCTCCGGCGCGTGAGGTGGTTCGAGGGAGAGGAGGGGCGGGGAGACCGAGAGAGACGAGGGAGGCGGGGAGAGGGAGGCGGCGATGTCGGTGGGCAGGATGGGTGGGGTGGGGGGAGGGTTGATTTTATACGGTAGGGTTCAGTGGCGTCGGTGTGTTGGGCCGGCTGGCCCAATAAAGGCGTCGGTGGGGTGGGGGGTGGGCCGCCTTCGGCCGTGGTGCTTGTGGGTGTCTTTGCCGTGCGTTGGTTTCATGGCGCACGGCAAAGAGTACTCTTTGTTGTGTGCCTGTGCGCTTTTGAATAGGACGCACGACAAAGATTTCTTAGCCGTGCGCTGGCGCCGGTAAACTATTTTTCGACAATTTTATAAAATTCATTAAAATTATCAAATAAATTTGAAAAAATTTAGAAAATTAACACAAATTAAGTTTTGTTGCCTATTGCTTATAGAAACAAGTTTTGAAGTCAGAACTCAATTTGAATGTCATGTCGCCTACAAATCTAACCATATCTTTCATAACTCTATGAAACTTCATCGGAGATGTTTCGATTTCTAAGCATCGTACTGACAAAATGTTCAAAATTCATTCATATTTTTACTACAGCCTTCACACATGATTCATAATTTTAAACTTTATTTGCATTTTTTAGAATTTTCAAATCATTTGGACACAAGATCATGTCGTGTTTCCTAGTCAAGATGTTTAAAATTTCTTTTGATTTCATGGAAAAGATGTTAAATTGGGCTAAATAACATGAATATCATTTTTTCACTCATTTTATTGTATTATTTGAATCACTTGTAGTTCAAATTTGACTTCTTTCAAAAAATTACTTAAAATGCAATTAATTAGTTAAATATAATAAATGACCACAAGAATCTACCAAATTTTAACATGATGTATCACATGTTGTATGTATAGAGTAGAACAAGATTTCAAGGTTAGGAGAATTTTTTTTTGAGGAGCAATAGATTTGGGACTTAGGGAAAAAGTGAAAAAAATACTTTGCCGCGCGCGTAAAAAAACCGCACGGCAAAGATATCTTGCCGTGCGCAGAGGAAAAAACGCACGGCAAAGATATGTCTTTGCTGTGCGTTTTTACCGGACGCACAGTAAAAAAATCTTTTTGTCATGCGTTTTTTCTTTGCCGTGCGCCCGAAATAAAACGCACGGCAAAGAGTCGGTTTCCCGTAGTGAGGCATGTCATCAACATCTACAAGACTACAACACATCCTCTGTGCCAACCATCGCACGACATTATTGTCCGAATCCACATCACAACCCTCCAACCATCCCTTTCCGGCAGCGGTTTGGGGTTGTCATCCATGCGTTTGCGCTTGCGCGACGCTATGAAATCTGAATCAAAGAGCAAATCCTTCTCACTGGGGTCACTTATCTTCTCCGGTACTACAATCACACGGTGCTCGATCTCGATGAGCTTAATCATACCATGAAAGTGATATCCCGAAACCATTCCTGGCTGCAGCTCCTCTAGTAGTAAAGTTTAGTCCCGATTGTATCAAATGCTTAGACACTAATTAGAGTTATTAAATATAAACTAATAAGAAAACTAATTGCACACATGCATGAGTTAATAATGTTAATTAGACTTAATAGATTGGTCTGGCGAGTTAGCCTCCGTCTGTGTAATTAATTTTTTTAATTAACTCATATTTAGTCCTAATTATGCTATTAACACATGGATTCTCCTTTGCCATCAAAATAATCGTCATTTGAGATCAAGATCCTTTTTTTGTAACAAAAGGCATAAGCGCTACTTTGTTATTGAACCCACCATTTCCATGCACTTACGGAGTAAGAACAATTCTGCAAGCATATTCCAGCTCCACCTGCTGCTGGAATAAGTATTTACAATTGTAAAATTTTTTAAAATCATATATGCCTCTCTGGTTTGTAAGTTGTTCACGCACAACAGTTTGCGCAAGAACCAAAAGCTTAGTCATAAGGTAGCAATGCACATTGATTGTCAAATGACGGACATAGCAAGAATAACATGTGAAACCTCCCGGACACACATTCCAGTACCATTCAACCACGATACGCCTGACTAAAATGATGGGCTACCTCAAACTACCACATCTTTAAGCGCAACAGAATGAAAAGCCAGATATAAGTTAGAGCAATGTGCAATTAATGCCATATCAAATCAGACTTAGCAAGAATCAGAATACATGACACCATGTAGCTTTGCCAAATCCCTCAAATGATGCATACCACACCTGTAAGAGAAACAGACTGCAAAAGAATACATCCACCCAGAAAGCCAACAACAATGTCAATCCACCTACAGCTAAGGTAATCAATGTAGTATTTCACATACCAACTCCTGAAAAATTCCAAACGAATCTACTGATAATTTCCCCTGTAAGCTTAAACAAAAGGTACAGAGCAAACACCATCCGTATACTGAAAAGATTTAACTCAACTCACTCAAACCAGAAAGCAAAACAATGTGAAATACATTCAATTTATAGATTACATACCTCAAGAAACCACATGGCAGGTTTACATAGATGTAGAAACAATAATAGAGAAATTCTATTTTCGAAGGGTGGGGACTGAGCACAAAATTGAACTATCTTAACATGTAAACAACTCCATCAGAGCTAGAACACTGAAAATCTTTTGCTTATAATAATAATGTGACTACTCAAAGTTATCCATCTCAACCACAGTGAAGTGGTGAACCTAACCTATTGAACATCAGCATCTAGCAGCAAAACAAAACGATTTACATTAAACTATCTCAATGTGGAACTAACTAAATAAGAATCAGGCTAAAGGCTGGAAAGCTTCATAGTATCAAATAACATATCAAGTCATCCATCTCAACCAAGGTGAAGTAACCTATTCAACACCATAATCTAGCAGCAAATAAAAGCTTTACTAACCTTCCACACATGCCAGTCAATACCAATCATCAATCACAAAACATATGTAAAATTAGCACCAATACAGCAAAAATCAAAACTATAGCTAGGCAAAAATCACAATTTGAGTGATGGATTTAATCAGATGCACTATTCCCACAAGATGTGTCTTGATAATACACATCATTCATTTTCAGATCCATACTAACATAAAGATACCCTCAGCAACAAGCAGACAGTAATAATGTGTATGACCAATCATGTCAAACGGGATGCCCTACAACTTGCTCCTTGTAGATTGCTAGCATCATTGATACATAACAGTTTGATCCAGCAAGAAAAGCCAGAAGTTAGCAATGCACAATTGGTACCATATCAAATCACACTGAGCTAGCAAGAATCACAATGCGCCACGACATCACGTATCTTTGCAAAATCCCTCAGGTTTTAATACACACAATATCTTTAAGAGTGACTGGGTGTAAAAGAAACATCTACATAGGAGTGTGGCAACTACCAATGAGAAAATACAAATGACCCAACAATCTACACAACTAAGACTACACATACCATCTTTTACAAAATTACAAATGGAATCTATCAGTGATTTTCCCTGTAAGCTTGAAACAACTAACAGATAAAATACTTTGGTGCAATAACACTACATATAGTACAAGCTAACTGATTGACCAAAGTCATTGCACACAAACCTAACTAAATGAAAAAATTATGCTAATGTGTTCATTATCCAATTCAAAATGTAAGCATACAGCTCTAGGTTACCATCCATTTGCAAGAATGTGAACACATGCACACCTCTAGTTAGCAACTAGTAAAATTAGAAGTTAGTTAAGCTATAAACAACACCCGTACCAACAGAGAGTTTCATCACCCATAAAGATAACATACAAGTATCAGCAATGTGTCAAACTGCACGCAAAACAAGGCTTCACCTATGTAAGCTTTCAAAATCATCCAATTCATACAGGACATTGCAACAAGATACTACTTGCCTGGTTCTAGAAGGATACCAGAAAAATTATATTTCACAAGGGCGGGGGCCTGAGCACATCACAAAACTATCTTAATGTGTAATCTTAGTCAAACAGAACTAGAATACTATAAAGCTTTTACTTATCAAATTACGTGACAACTTATCCATTTCAACCAAGAGGAAGCTAATCTATTCAACATTAGCATGAAGCAGCATAATGAAAGTGATCCCAATCAGTGCAAATGTTACTGTATGGAATTAACCAGATGCAGAATTCCCACAACATGTCTCAATCCTACACTTCATTTGTTAACAGATCCATACTAACATCGAGTTACCCTCAGTGACGAGCAGACAGTAGTATCAAGAGCCATTACATCAGGATAGTAATTCAGATGTAACAAAATCCCGACAACTTATCCATTTCAACCAAGAGGAAGCTAATCTATTCAACATTAGCATGAAGCAGCATAATGAAAGCGATCCCAATCAGTGCAAATGTTACTGTATGGAATTAACCAGATGCAGAATGCCCACAACATGTCTCAATCCTACACTTCATTTGTTAACAGATCCATACTAACATCGAGTTACCCTCAGTGACGAGCAGACAGTAGTATCAAGAGCCATTACATCAGGATAGTAATTCAGATGTACCAAAATCCCAGTAAACTGCTACTCAGAAAGAGGAAAACATAAAGCTTTGGAAGGCAACGACCATCTCGCCGCCGGCGCGACAGCAGGCAGGAAGCTCAGAAGCGGAGCTTGGTGAAGAACCACCTGTTCTTACCGGTCTTGAACCTCTCCTCGAGGCGATACTTGGCGGTCTTGCAGGCGTCGACCTTCCTGTCCCTGCTGGCGAGCGCGTCGGTCCCAGCCGCGACGTCCTTGAGGTCGATGTCGAGGGTGTAGCGGGTGGGCATGAGGTGGGTGAAGTTGACGAGCTTGATGAAGCACTTGACGCGGGACTTCTTGGCCGTCTTCTTGGCGGAGTCCTTGCGGATGACCTTCTTGGGGTACCTGGCGAGCCCGGCGACGAGGCAGTGGCCGTAGGGGCGGTCGCGGGTGCCCTCCTCGAACACGCGCACGATCACCGCCTTGCGCCCCGCGAACCGCCCCTGCAGAAGGATCACCGCCTTCCCGGGCTTGAGGAACTTCACCATCGCTGACGCCGCCGCCGCTCCTCCTCCTCGTGAGCTGCCGAACTGCGCCGCCGCCGCGGTGGTGGGGGAAGAGGGAGAGATAGGGATTGGCAGGACGGAATGACGATGCTACCCTCTAGCTGGGTTGGGATCGTCAGGTGCGAATCGGGCGGCCGCACGCTTATAGAGCCCACATGTCAGAGAAGTTCCTGCTATATTGTGTTGGGCCTCTATGCGGGAGGCGTCGACCGAACCACCCTCTCCGGCCCACCCAGCAGCACACGTGCTTCTGCCGGCCCATTAGCTCGCTCACCAAGTTCAAGCTGGGAGAGATCTGGACGCGTGATTTAGTTTGTATATATTTGTTTCATCATTTTTCAAAAATAAATGTCAATTTTCAAAAGTATACCATCGCTGCTGTTTGAAATGGTGGTTGGCTCCAACCGTTGTTGCCACCGGCGGTAGGAACCCAAATTCGACAGTTGGGCCGGCAGGCACCACCGCTATTAAGAACGATGTCTGAGTGTGGTCTAAACTCTGTTTGAAGTGGCGGTTGGCACCAACCACTGTTGCCAATGGCAGGTGGACCCAGCCATCGTTTCAAACTGCGGCTAAAGCTTTTTCTTAGTTTTTGATGCAATTGACTTTTTCAATTAAAAATATGTGCGCACTAACTCTCGGTAAAAAAAAAGATAATACGAATACGAATATCAATATAACAGAAGTAGTTCATACACCAATAAAATATTTTTTAACAAACATAATTAAATACGGTCGCGTTTCGATGGTCGCGGCGATCCCCTAGCCACCTTCCCGGATGCATGCTGTGCTGCCCTCGTGTGGAGGTTGGGGTATGTGAGGGGTCTCGTGGTGCCTGGCGGCGTTGTGCGACATCCGGATTGGAAGGCGGTGTCACTAAGGCTGCTCCCGATCCAGACGACACTGTCTCCACTCTGGACGACTCCTCCGGCACCAACCCCTCCACCAACCCCCTAATCCGCCTGCCACCGCCGCCGCATCCAACTTCGCCGTTGCCGTCGTTGCCGCCTCCTTGAACCCGCAACCTCCGCGGCCTGCTGCTCCTACGTCAGCTGACTCAAAGCGCAATGCACCAGAGCAATGCAACCACAATGAGACAGAGAATAGAGAGGGGGCGGCGACGGTAGGGGGGCAACCGCCGTTTTATGCCCTCCTGCTACCGCCGTTTGGACCGGCGGTAGGTGGCAATATGGCGGTTGCCTTGAGCGGGCCCACCTGCACACCTACCACCGGCGGGTGGTCCAACCGCCATTTGCGACAGTGGTTTCTTTGGCCTACCGCCGTTGCCAACGATGACGGAGCCAACCGTCATTCAAAACGGCAGCGGTGATACACTTTTGAAAATTTATGGTTTTGACATTTATTTTCAAAAAATGATATATATATATGTATGTATGTATGTATGTATGTATGTATGTATGTATGTATGTATGTATGTATGTATGAAAAGTTTGAGAGCCAGCCTGATTGGTCGGAAATCATATTTAACTTCCCAAATTTATTTCTTATTACATGACTCATTCTCTACCTCCTCTACCTGCTGCCTTGCTCCTACTGCACGCTGACGGTCCCTACGCACCGCTGCCAGTCCCAGCGCGCCGCCGCCGACCGCGGGCTCCACTCGCCGCAAGGTTGAAGGAGACAGAAAAACAGAACTTCAAAATGCTAATTCTTCTGTTAACAGAAAAAAAAACACTAGGGAGCAAGAGACATATGTTAACTACCTGAATCTACGAAGCTCTCCCTAGTGTTGAACACTTGGGACCATAGAAAAAACACTAGGGAGCAACTTTCCCGAGGGTAGGCACTCGGGAAATTATATTAATAGCACTCGGCAGTGTCAAGTCGGGAAAGTTTCAATTCCAAAAGTGCCAGCAACGAAACACTCTATAACACAAACTTTTCCCGAGTGTATATGTAAGTAGCCACTTCTAACTAGCAAGATCTCGAGCAGCCACTAGCAAGATCCTTGTCCTCTAACACCAACCGACCTAGCTAGACCTTGATAAAGCTCCTATTTTCAGAAACTTGGTTGGACTGAGAGTCGTCATCATATCTGATTCTGACTCTTCTAGTGAGCTCTCGCTCCTTTCAACAACAACGAATGACGTGCTAAAAAAAAGCCATACGCCGAGTGTTGTTTTATACGCCGAGTGTTTTATATCGGGTACTCGACGAGTAAATGTTTGCCGAGTGTAAAAGCAAAAAACACTCGGTGATAAATAAACACTCGGCGCAAAACATACCTTCCCGGATGCCAAAAGAAATACACTCGGCAAACAACAAAGCGACACTCAGCAACAAGAACCACTCGGCAAAGAAGGGCCATACTGTTCGTTTGGCTGACGGCTGGTGGCTGGTGCTGATTTGTTCTGAGAGATAAGTACCGCTAACTGGTAGTTGGTGGCTGATTTGTTCTGAGAAAAGTACTGCTGGCTGGTGGCTGATAAGCCAGACGAACAGGGCGTGCCCTGCAATTCCCGCCGTCGTGCCACCGTAAGGGGGAGAGCGTCGCCGTTAGGGGGGAGAGACGGCGTAGATATGCGCTGAGTGTCGTCGGACTAACACTCGGCATCCACATATGTTGTCCCCGAGCATTTTTTTGCCACTCGGCATAGGAACCATGTGTCACTCTAGGGCTCCGCAGAGACTGCGGTAATTCGTCGAGTGTCCTGGATCTGACACTCGGGGAATATGTCTTAATGCCGAGTGTCTTGGATCTAACACTCAGCGAATAGATCCCTTACCTTATATACACCCACCCACACAGACTCACAACGCCTCACCGCTGCCGTCGAGTCCCTCCGCCGCCACCCGCCCCCTCTGCCGCCACCGCCTCTCTCCGCACGCCACCGCCTCCCTCCGCCACCCCCTCCCTCCGCCGCCACCACCTCCTCTCTCCGCTGCCACCGCCTCCCTCCGCCACCTCCTCCCTCTGCCGCCACCCAGGGACCGCGCCGCCGCCGCCACCGAACACGTGCTAGCACCATCCCTCGGCACCCATCCCCAGCCATGGAACGCGCCTGGCCTTGCTACACCCTGCGCCACCCCCTGGTTTCCGGTGAGTTCGTCCCATTCATGGTCATTTTCCGGTGCTTCATGTGATTTCCAATGCAAATATGCTTCATGTGATAGTATAGTACTTAGAAACAGAAAAATTGAATACTACACAGAGGCGTCGAAGTGGTTTGTGCTTCTGGAATCACAAGTTTTGTTGGGCTAATCTCGTTGGTTTTGGTCAATTCGTTGGTTTAGTGATCCCAGACTCATCCTTCCGATCTGTAGAGATATGGTGGAATCTTGGTTCATTCAAAATGGTTTTAGATTCCTCTATTGTTCTCTTAATTTTTTGTTTCGATTACCTACACTTTTTGGTGGGTTGGGAGGGGAATATGATCGAGTTTCAGATGCTGGTGAGCTACACATTAGCAATATGAAATGATGCTACTGACTGCACTTGAATCTTGTGATGCTACGAATGTGGGATGCTTACTGGATCTATATTTCCATAGAGAGTAACCAGATGATTGTTAGTGTGGCCTTTCTTTCGGTAGTTTTAAGGTTGTGGTGTCATTCTTTTATCAGTGGCATAAAGGTCTGAATATCTCATTTTCCATCCAATGCAGATCCCTTCTGCGCGAGGGCCGGCGTGGCTACCTTCTCTAGGCGACCGTCTTCCTCCCATCCGGCGCCCCTGCTCCAGCAGCTCCAGGCCGACCGCTCCAGAGGTGAGCAATACTTCCCCTCCTCATAGATCTGTGGATGTGGTGATCTTCGTAGATCTAGTGGATTCTGCTCACGGATTTATAGCACACATCGATTGATAACACACATCTTCGTTGATGGGGTCTCATATGCATGGTTAGTAAGGTTTCCCTACAAAACCAAACATTCCTTTTTTCTCTAACTAATGGACACTGAAAAATATGATTGGTTTTGTTGATGAGCACATATATGCATTCTTTCTAAATTTGTCCTCCTTAGGATCTCTAGGAAAACCTTGTAGTTTTTGACATGGCTCTATAGAATAAAAATAATGGTTAAAAAGAAATAAAAGGAAAGGTGCTCCTCAAGTCTAGCTGCTTTGATAACAATTAGATGCATATTGGTGTCTTGGTTTGTATCTTCATGGTACTAACACCTTTTTTTGCTGAAATGATGCTGGTAAATTTGATAAATACTTTCCATGATCCAACAACAGCAGACAATTATGCTTTTTAGTTATATAATTCTGAAATAAAAAACTTAACTTGTTTTGTTGCAAATGTAAAGAAGATACCAGAGTATGCATTTTCTACTCCTGTTTTGTTTTAGAATGCACATCATTTTTTTCTTTAATAATTTTTGTATTAAAGAAATCCGGAATGATGCTCCAGCTGATGACCTGAGTCTGCATTCTTTATCTATTATACTGAGCAATGATGAAATTTTATATATATATATATATATATATATATATATAAGTGTTTCTCTGTAGCCGGCCACAGAATAAGTTATGTTGTGGCCGAACCAGACCGGACGTCCAACGCACGCGCCTGTGGCCAGATGGCCAGACCAGACCCCGCGTCCGCAATCAACACCCGGCTCTATCGGCTCGGTGGCTCAGCTTCCATAACGAGCCGATCGGCACTACCCCAAAATTATGCCCCGTTTCTAGCCCCTACGGTAGAAACTCCACGCCGGTCGTTGACTACTTTAGCTGCTGTCTCGACGGAAACGGCCTCGATTCGGTTTGCCCCAACCATGCGCCACCGGAGGGGATCAAAATCCAGAATCCAAGCACCCGCCTCTTGCCATCAGTAAGCTAGAGCTCGTCATCCTAGCATGTGGCCCGGAGATGCAGATCTTGGCGATAGGGAGAGGTAGTGGAGGTGCTTCCCTCGTCAGTGCGAGCAGCCGTGATCCGACGGGCGGTGACCCTACCGGCGGCCCAACGGCATGGTGGCTCTGCGTCGCCTCGGCGGCTACCTGCCAATTTCCTCGCGACGGTCGCCATGGAGCGCACGAAGCCCGAGCTTCCCGACCAGTGCGTCATCAAGGTACCCTTGGATCTCGGCGTGCGAGGATTAGATGCTGGACTGCTGTCCCCTGATTCGTTCGGTGAGCAGGCATAGGTGCGCCTATCCATATCCAATCGAGTGGAGATACCTGAGGTAAGCATCCAGTCAATTCTGCCTCCCTGATTATCTTATTTTACTAGCAATAGAAGGAAGTGATAGATCAGAGCGTGAACCTCCTCCTCTGTTCTAGGAGTTTGAGTTCTGATAATTGTGGTAAGACATATTGTTCAGATGTATTTCATCGTCACTTTTTTCTGGTAATTCATCCATGATTTCTTTATGCCACCACATCCTAATTTTACTGATTTTTTTTATTCTGCAGATCTATGTTATAGTAAATGTGTGGCTCTGTGTTGCCTAATTAGCATAGATACTAACTTCCCCTGTTGTGTTTGTGTACCGAAGACACTAGGTAACGGTGATATGATCTCTCTACTAGGAAGACACTAGGAAATATGCTTTTCATCTGTTTTTGTTTGTTACCATGTACTCAGGTTTACCACTTTATGGACCAGGCTGTATACATTTTTTATCAAATATATATTATTGAATGATTGATCACGCTTGTAGTAATTACCAGGTTGCATATATAGTACACACTTCCCATAATTTACTAGACCTTGATTGATCCAGCAGAGTGGTAAATTAAAGATATAATTTACTACTTTTGTTCAGTTATGTTGATTGCACTAGGTTCTTGAGTTGTGGTTGATTTATCTGGCTCTAGGTTCATTTATCAGGAATTCTGGAGTTCTTGTAGTAATTCCAGTATTTTAAACTCTAGTAAATTGATCCTCATAATTCGTGTACACCAGCACTCTATCATCTTGAGAGGAAAAGTTCATGTTCATTATTATCTCAGGTTATGGGGACATCTGCAGATATGAAACTGCATGTGTATCTGCAACTGGAGCTGCAGGTGTTGGTAACCGGGTTATTAAAGATATGCAAATCTGATAGATGCGAAGTTTTCAAGTTTATCTGTCCAATTTTTTATCATCTGTGCAGCATGACAGTAAAGATCATCTTTGGGTAAGGTCTACTAGTACACCTTGTTCATTGTGTTCAGTAGGAAAGACAATGTTTATCTGTCTCTGATATTATCATCTTTGGTTAAGAACTACTTATTATCATTCATGTAGTTCATTGGTTGTAATATTCCTTCACTATATATGTAGGAAAAGGGGGCCAGTTTAATTCAGATGGTCTTGTTATGGTGGCGTTCGAAACAAATGGAGATATAGTGTTCTGATGTACTTTTTTTGTTTCATTCTGGTAGAAAAATGGTTCGATGGATATGTGCTGTAATTCATATGTATGCCACCAAATTTTAAGCATATTGATATTGGATTATAGTAAATGAAATTGTGGTAACTATAGTGACATCATTGTAGTTGTTAAAATTTGTTGAATTGTCGTAACTGTGTAGTGCTAGTGCTAATGCTCATCTCGAGCCATTTGAATTATCACAATTAGTTCATGGTAAATTGGTCTTACTATTATAGTGCCAGGTTTCTCGGAACATCATGATGTGAAATGATGGTTACTCTCCATTTTCCTCTCAAACTGTCTCATTTATCCTAAGTATTTCATGGGCATGTCTTGTCTCTGCAGTAACTGGTTCCTTGGAACAGCATGTGTGATGTGAAATTATGGTAAATTACGACGTACAATGAATGACATATCAATTCTAGTAAGTCGACTACTACATTGTTGTCTGAAACCATTCTGAGTTATTATAAGTATGTCATGGTAAATTAATATTTGCTGTATATAGTAATTGGTTCCTCAGAACTTGATTATAACAAATCATACCTTAGTAAAATGATACTACTACATGTAAATACAAACAAATAATAAATTGTGCCCAAAATAACCAAAAAGTAATAGTAAATTGTGTAATATCGTAACTCATCACGCAAATCCCAATTTACTAAAGCCATTGTCGTAATTCACGTGCTACCAAATACCAAATTCTGATTTGTTACCTGAGCCATTATTCTCGTAGCCATTGCGCACTGGTATTCACGTGTGAACAAAAAGAACCCAAGAAAATTGTGTAACCCAGCCCTACAGTGTGCACATATGCATGTTTTATTTAGTAGTAAATAATGCAGCGGCTATCACGGTCATTAATTTACTAGAGGAAGCTGGCCCCTGGCCGGCTCATGCAACCTGCACGTCGGCTCGCTTGCCGTGGCTTGGCTGGATGGCTTGGTAGTGCTGCGCATGCAAACGGGAAACCGAAGCGAGGATGCCGCATTGATTGGACGGGGGCGGGTTGACCGTGTGCGGGATCAAACATGCAGTGCATCTGGTGCGTTGGATCGCCTGGCCACAGAATAAGCTATTCTATGGCTGGCCGTAGAGTATATTCTCCATATATATATATATATAGACATATATATATACATACATACATACATATATATATATATACATATATATATACATATATATATACATACATATATATATATATATACATATATATATATATAGCACGTGGCTTATGCCAATGATGTTCTAGTCTAATTATACTGAGCACATGCCTTCTTAAGCTTTGTGATGTTTTCATGCCTACTACTGTTTACAATATATTGCTTTCTTAGTGTGCAGCTCTTACATGTACAGTTTAGTTTATAATATCTGCTTAGTGGGTTTTTTTGTATGTTCTGCTTGGAAGATCAAAGAAATATCTGTTTTTTTAACGAACAGCAGGGGAGTCCCCTACTGGAACTTTTCATTTTCTGAAATATAATATGTACAAATTACAAAGGCCTTAGGCCCAACATAAGAAGTCTGAAAAATTAAGGAAAATTACAAAACCAATCCTTTAACTCCACCCCAAGGGTCGGTTTAGCCCTGTGAAACAGAAGCTGAAATTCATGCTTGAAAATATGTTTCCATCTAGCCAAAGAGACATGCACACCATCAAAAATTACTTCATTTCAGTGAGACCAGATAGCCTAGCAACAAATGAGAAATATTTCCCTGTATATGCATCTGCGAAATCTTCGACGTCCAACCACAATTCTGTCAAGATAGCTATCCATATGAGACCAGGAGATGTGTAGGAGGCACCAGCACCATTGACTGAAGGAACAATTAAAGAACAGATGCTCAACCGTCTCTTCCTGATTATGGGAACATAGGACACAACTGTACTCATCTAGTACTCTTCTTTTCCTTCGAAGGATATCCCTAGTATTAAGTCTGTCACAGAAAAGTAGCCACCCAAAGAATTTGTACCTTCCTCTGCCACAAGATTTCCACAACAAGTTAAACAAAGGATGAGCAGGACAGGTGCCTTGGAGCTGTTTATAAGCTAGTTTTGGTGTGAAAATTCCTGAACCCCAAATATATGACCATGAGTCCTCAAAAGCTAGTTTTGCAGCATAAGGGACAGTTCATTCCATTGAAGAGCAACCTCTTCGGAGAGAGGGAGAGGAATTTACTCAATGAAATGTTCTGTTTCTTTGTAAATGAGAAAAGCTGAGGATACTTCCATCTAAGCACACCTAATCAAAGAAATGTCTGTAGGTTTTGATTTAGAGTTAACTTTGAGAGAGGTTTCAATGATCGTTACTCTGCCCTAATACAAATGTCAAGTTTGATTGTTACTGTGCCCTAATACACTCGACTCTTATTTTGCAGGAGTAGAGGCCCTCTGAACAGACGAAACGGCAACGGGAGCAAGCAGAACAGATGCAGCTCGGCTGGACGATGCTTGCCGTGGAGAGAGGTGCAGCTTGGCGTCCTGGAGCTCGGGGCACCGGCGTTCTGGTCCAGCCGTGCCCCTGGGAGACGAATCGACGACAGCCGATGGGGCTCTGGCTCTGCTCGGCTCCTCTGGGCGGCACTGCAAGGAAGAAGCCATGGTGCTCCAGTGGCGAGACGGCGACGAGGAACGGTGGCCAGTCTTCGTCTTGATGTCGCGCAGCTCATGGCAGTCGTGGCTTCTCTTGGCGGGTCTCCGGTATGGGGAAACGGTGGACGAGCTCCGGCGACAGGATGTGAACGACAACGGACAGGGAGCGTGCGGCTCGAGGTTGTGGAGCCCTTGGTGGCCTCGGGTCTGGTGGTGTCTTGCAAGGAGGAGCTGATGCTCGGCTTGGCCGGCAGGCGTGCAAGGCGACGGCACTCGAGCTCGACTCCGGTGGTTTCTGCAGGTGGCTGCTAGTGGTGATGCTGCAGGGGCTTGAGAGCGAGGAGTCGGCACGGGTCAAGATAGCAGTAGGGACGCACGGGGGTCCAGGGCTTGGTTTTTATAGGACGTCGGTGGAAGGAGCGGGAGAGGCAGTAGGACGTTGTGGAAGGGAAACACCGGTGACCATTGATGGCCATAATGGAGTGGCCGTTTCTGGTGAAGGGGAAACGGAGAGGGCAGCAGTTACTAGAGGGAGGGAGAGGAAGTGGAGGAGATGGGCGGCTCGCACGCAGGAGGCGAGTGGATCGCGATATGGCCATGCGGCAGCGTACGGACTCGAGTTTATCTCGATCTGGTGCAGTTGAGAGAAGGGAGATGACGGGTGGGGCCACGCCGTCATAGAGAAAAAGAGAGGAGAGGGAGATTGGGCCAGCAACCCAAGGGAGCAAGCGGACTGGCGGCCTGCGAAGCTAGCTGGGCCGACGAAAACTTGGGCCCAGAAAAGAAAAGGAGCTGGGCTGGGTTGGTTTGAAAAGAGAGACATAGATAGATAGGGATTGGGTTTGATCTTTTTATGATTTTGAAAACCACTACACCAAACAAAAATCATGCAAACAAATATGAATGCATCAGACAAAACGTTCCATTTAATTTAATTTACAAAAACAAATAATTATCTTTCTATACTAAATTTCCTTTAAAAAACAAATGTTGGTAAAATTTTAAATTATGAGAAAATCGTTGCTTAATTATTTTTCCTAATAACATTCTGAAATCGTAAAATTTCAGGGTGTTACAAGCTAGGAAAATCTCTTGTCAGGCTAGAGTTGGTAAAGAAATTGCCTACTCAGATGCGCAGATTTCATGACTTTTACATGAAGATGTCTAAAGAGGGTCTGGAGATGATTCGCATGCTTATTAGACCAGATGATTTTGCTGGTGAAGGCGAGAAGTTGGTCTGGCTGCAATTCAAGGATATTTATGAAATTTACCATCTTGCTCCCTGAATACCGATCTTGTCATCGCCTAGTGCCTGTAAGTGACAGTGCAATTCATATGCTAAGTAATAAATTAATGCATATGCTAATTAACTTTGTCTTTCATTCTCTGTAGTCTGGAACTTACTACGATGCGAAAGAAGGGTTATCACAGAATAGGTTTCATGGACCCATCGTTAGTTTGTCAAGAACAAGTAAAGCTCCAACCACAAACAGCATTAAGAACAATCCTTAGGACCTTGAATCGGCTGCATTTCAAGGATTTGATACTACTACCTTACAACTTTGAGTATGTGCGATTACCATCTTATTAAGGGTTTGCATTTCAAATTATCCTAGTTAATATTATTTAGTTCTAATCTTTTGACCATGCATGTATATACAGTTTCCACTGGATTCTTCTGATAATTGAAGTCGACAAAAGCAACGTCACAGTCTTTGATTCGTTGAGAAGAAACCTTGACAAATACCAAGACCTTCAAGATATGTTTGAAGAGTAATTTATCCAATATGTTTCCTTTTATGCAATAGTGTGCTTTTACTAACACTAGCTCTAATTTTTATTATTTTCCGCCAGAGCTTGGGAAAAATTCATTGTTATGAACCCTGGACCATGGAAACCTACTCTTAGATTCTATACAGATTTCCGGTATGTAAACCAAATAACAACTTCAGCTTGGGAAAATTAAAAATGTATAACACTAATATTTCATAATTATTTTCTCCAATTTAGTGTATGAGACAGGAACAAGGGACTAATTTATGTGCATACTATGTGCGTGAGTACATCCACAATTTCTGCACTGCAGACCCGAGAGATTATACTGTAAGTATTATTGTAAACCTATTAATAATACATCATTTTCTAACCACTTATATATTTAATTCTTGTGTGTTATATATTAACATATTTACACGTTAAGGAACTCTATGATTAGGGATGCAATCATTGAGAAGGATTGTTTCTTGGTGATTCAAGAAGGTCTCGTGGGATTCTTGATGGATGAGGTGATTAGTCCAAAAGAAAGACATTATTATGATGGTCATCCAATCGACAAAAGTTAATTAGCACCTCTGGTGGAACTTGAGGCTAGAATTAGAATGAAACAATATTTTGATGTATATATACTAGTTTCAAAAAATATTATCTCTGCTTTTGATGTAATATATTATGTGTATATTTATTTAATTATAAGTTTATTCTCTGGATATAGTACGTATAGTAGACACATATAATTAGTGCAAGAATTTATACATACACGTATAGTACACACATATACGCTAGATATACGCGTATAACAATATTTTTTTTTGAAATGAACATCAGGGTAGGCCCCTACTAGAACTTTTCATTTTCAAAATTATAATATGTACAGTTTACAGAGGCCATAGGCCCAAACGAAAATATGAGAGAGCATTAACTAAAATTACACAACCAATTCTCTAACTCCACCCCTAGGGTCGGTTTAGCCCTGTGGATCAGAAGCTTGAATTCTGCCTTGAAGAGATGCTTCCATCGAGCCAAGGAAACAGGAACATTTTCAAATATAATTTCATTTTGATGAACCCATATTGACCAACAACAGATGAGGAATATTTCCCTATAGATACGTTGACCAAAGTTGCGTCGTCCGTCAACCACTGTGTCCAGATAGGAGCCCAAATGTGACCAGGAGACCTGTAAAAATCTCCAGCACCACTGACTGAAGCTGCATTGAAAGAACAGGTGCTCTAGAGTCTCATCTTGATCTTGTAAGCATAGCACACAGCAATAACTATCAAGTGCTCTCCTTTTCCTCCTTAATATGTCTGTTGTGTTAAGCCTATCACATAAAAGAAGCCAACCGAAAAATTTGTGCTTTCCTCGGCAGCAAGATTTCCACAACCACTTAAATATGGGATGGGCTGGATAGGAGCCTTGCAACTGTTTGTAGGCAAGTTTGGGTGTGAACTGTGGACTGCCCCAGATATAAGACCAGAGATCCTCATCTGAATGATTGAGCTGAAGAAGTTGGATTAGCCCATTAAGTTCAGTCAGTTGATCTACAGCTTCCTCATACAGGGGTGTGAAGAAATTGGCGTAGGCATCCTGTGATTGATATTTCTGAAGGGATACAGTTTGTTTCCTTGCAAAGGAGAAGAGTTGAGGGTATTTCCATTTGAGCACACCTAAATCCCAAGTGTCATTCCAAAAACAAACAGTATTTCCTTTGCCTGCATGACATGAGGCAATCCTGAAATAAAAATCAGAACAAGACATCACATCTCTCCACCAGAAGGAACCCACTGGCCGTTTGGCATGAAGGGCCACCTGATTGTTGTAGAGACATTTCCAAGTGAGAGTGACCCATGGGATATCATCATGGTTATACAATTTATGCAAATGCTTTAGCAAAAGAGCAGAGTTCTGAGTCCTCAGATTGATGATGCCAAGTCCACCTTGATCCTTAGGGAGACAAGCTTTCTTCCAAGCTACTAGGCAGCCCCCTTTTCTATTGATGTCCCCCCTGTCCTATAGACAATGTTTTCTATATCTGTCAATTTGATGAAGAGTGGTGATAGGAATTTTCAGGGTGCCCAAATGAAATGTTGGTAATGCTGACAGAACTGAATTAACCATAATGAGTCTCCCTGCATAGGATAAAAGACTACTAATTCCCATCAACCTTCTCTCAATTCTATTAAGTAGTGGTGTCACACCTGATTTCCGAAGAGAAACCAAATGCATCTCATATATGCGCCAGGATCAAGTTACACACATATGGTAGACAAAAGAGTGTAATATCATAAAAAGTAATCAAAACGTACAAGAGTTAAACCATTACATTATCCTTTTATTACACTCAGACGATGGACTCGAAGGTCCAATAGAACGAACAAACAATAACTAGACGAACAACTTCGTCTTCAGCTTCCACAGGCACATGACTGGGGGATCGCATGCCTCAGAACTCCTTGAAGTCACTGAAGTACTCTTCACCATTGTTCTCCTCTGAACAGCGGTAAGCAAGGGTGAGCACACTTATGGTTGGAGCTCAGCATGTGGGGGAAAGTATGCAAGGCTGTCAAGGATAGGCTAGGGGTTTATAGCGGTTAGCATTTTAACGTTGGTCATATTTTATTAGCAAGCCTATTTACTAAGTGTAAGTTTATACCAACCCCAAAATTAAGCATTTGAAACATTATCCCAAAACCATAAGAAACCATGATTTAAATTCATCTTCAAGTTTAATTATCATGTGGGGGTCCAAGCCGCTCTTGACCATGAGCACGGCTGATCGATCAGTTTTCACTCTGCAGAGGTCGTACAGTTTACCCACAGCTCGTGTTCCCCATGTTGCTCGGGTTAACTAGACCCTTAAACACTTCCGAGGTGAGTGGCTAGGGGTCCACTACGAAGCATTTACAAAGGCAATGCAAAAGACCAACAACCTATGACAGTTACAGCATTAGACCGGACCATAACCCTCCCTAGTGGTCAGCACCTTAGCCAAGGCTGCTACTCCAAAAGAACCGAGCTATACCCCTTCAACTCCGGCCCCTGTGCCCCTTTCGAGAAAGGTTGTTAGATAATTCACACACCTAATTAATTGGCTAAGGCCAGAGCCATATGCCACTATGGTTGCACTGTTTTCTTGGGTGGTTCTCCATGTTCCAATTAAATCTTAGTGTTCTTGTGTTAAACAAAACCATCATCATTTAAGCATGAAAGTCTTTATCATAAAACCACTTCTAACCAACCCATGTAAAGCAACTAAGCAATTATCTACCCAAAACATTTATGAAAAGGGGTTGTTCAAGGTGATAGGGGCAAAGCTCTAGTCATGTCCTTAAAAGGTAATTTTCCCATCAATTTATGCATAGCAACAAATAAAAGTAAATATTATTTAATATGCAGTTATTTAGGACAAAGAGGAAAAATGCAGAGGAGGAAGTCCACTTGCCTTCCTCTACAAACTGGGAATCTTCTTCTTCAAAGAAAGGTTCTTCTTGATCTTCTCCGAGAGGTTGCTCAGTTGAAACAGGCACGAGATCTACGCACAAGCACAAGCATACAATAAATAAATAAAACAGTACACCAAACATTGCTATAAACTAATAACACACTGATAAAAAGGTTCTACGCGCTGAGACGATCATTTTGATATATTATACGCGAAAAACGGAGTTAAAACGTGAAAAATATGATTAAAACAAGTTGCAGGGGCTTTTCTGTAAGAAAACTAGGTTCTCAGGGGCTTATTTGAAAGAAACCAGGAACCCAAAACATAATTATGTATAAAAATAGAAGGTCTAACATGCAAAAGAGTAGAAAAGGACCTCGGGTGCTATTAAACAGAGAAGACAGGGGCTAAACCGTAAAAGGAAGGACCTATTTGTAAGGGTCTTTGATAGTGGAAGGACCGGCTTGAGAAAAGACAAAAACTCAGGGGCTCTTTAACAAGATTGCCGGCGCTGACTGTTACGGCCGGGTTTGACTCGCGCGGGCCGGTGGATCTGAGCCGCTCAATCCAGATCTGACGGCTCTCGTGGCGTATGAGCGAGGAGCGGCGGCGGGGACGCTGGAGGGTGACGGCGCGCGGCGGCGGGCTCGCCAGAGTAGGCTCCGGAGGAGGTTCCCGGCCACCATTTCAAGCACGGACGGGTGCTACGCGAAGCTGGGGAGCTCGCGCACCCGGCTAGGGCATCTGGAGGGGGCTCGGGCGGACGGCACCGGAAGGGAGTAGCGCGGCTGTCGCCGGCGTGCAGGCGCCGGTGCTACGGCACACGCGTAGGGGAGAAAACGGAGGGATGTTGTTGCTCACCACGCAGTGACGAGTCGGGCGAAGCAACAGGTGGAGGAGGGGCGACGGTGAAGAAGTTTGATGACGGCGGCGAGCTCGGGCGGCACTCCGGCGGAAGTAGGGGACGCGGCTCGGTCCGGCGTCGACGGCGGGATCCTGGACAAAGAGAGAGAGCTCCGTGAGCTATGCAAGAGAAGGAAAAGAGAGAGGGGGGGGGCAGAGGCTCTCCACCGATGGCGTGCTGTTCCGGCTGCGGCAATGGCACGATGGCCAGAGGAAGCTTCGGCGGTGGCACTTGTGGGTGAGGGGTGTGAGTGCAGGAGCTCGTATGAGGTGAAGAGTGGTGCAAGGGGCTCCAGCGGCAGCCTAAATAGGGCTAAGGAGGGAGCGGGAGCGACGGCTGGCGGAGAAATGGCCATTGATGGCCGGCGGCCTCAAAGGCAATCAAGGGCCGGCGCATGATTGAGGAGGAGGTAACGGAGGGGAAGTAAAGGAGGGGAAATGGTCCGGGCGTCGTTGCGCTTTGATTGCTAGTCTTGAAGAGGAGGGGGGAGCGGGGAAATCGCCCGTAACGGTCGGCGGCCATCATGGCAACTGCGGCGTGGCGAAATAGAGGAGGGGAACGGGGGGGGGAGAAGATGATGCCGACACGCGGGCCCGGCATGGCGGTGAGAGAAGGAGGGGAGAAGGGAGAAGCGGTCAGCGGGAGGGAGCTGGGCCGGAAGGGAGGGTGGCGGGCCGGAGTGGGTTGAAAGGGAGAGAGGTTTGGGGTTTTTCTTTTTTGTTTCAAATCCTTTTTCTTTTAAAACCCTTTCAAAAATTAAACTCTTCAAACTTTCAACACTCCAAACCTTTTCAAATTTTCAGATTATTTTTCTAAAAAAACTTTTAAAACTTCACACCATCAAACTTAAACACGATGCATTGCAAAAGATGATGCACAAACACTTGTTGATTCTAAATTATTTAAATTAAATTTAAATACCTTAGAGCTCAATTTAACTAGCAATTTAATTAAGTCCTTAAGATTAAATCCAAAACACTATGTTTCTTAAGAAAATTTTAGTGATGGAATTTTAGGGTGTTACAAATCCTACCCTCTTAAAGAGAATCTCATCCCGAGATTCAGAAGGATTAGAGAACAGCTGAGGAAAATCTTCCATGAGTTCATCCTCTCTTTCCCAAGTTGCCTCTTCCTCTGAATGATGACTCCATTGCACTTTACACATCTTGATAACCTTGCTCCGAGTAACCCTTTCTGAGGTATCCAAGATTTTGATAGGATATTCTTTATAAGTCAAATCTTTTTCGATCTCAATATCTTTAAATTGTACTGGTTCTATTCTGACCTCAATTGTGCACTTCTTTAATTGTGATACGTGAAATACATCATGAACTCCCAACAATTGTGTTGGCAGTTCCAACTGATAAGCTACCTCTCCTCTCCTCTCCAAGATCCGAAAAGGTCTGATAAAACGAGGTGACAACTTTCCTCTGACATTAAACCTTCGCAGACCTCGGATAGGTGACACCCTAAGATATGCATAATCACCCACTTCAAATACCACTTCTCTTCTACGAGGATCAGCATAACTCTTCTGTCGTGATTGTGCAGCTTTGAGATTTTCCTGAATTATCTCAACCTGCTTTTCGGCTTCTCTTATGCTATCTGGCCCAAAGAGCTGACTTTCTCCAGTCTGATTCCAGAACAAAGGTGTTCTACATTTTCTTCCGTACAAAGCTTCAAAAGGTGCCATTTTAATACTAGACTGATAGCTGTTATTATAAGCAAACTCTGCATAAGGCAAACTCTTGTCCCAACTACCTCCATGCTTCAAAGCATAAGCTCTTAACATATCCTCTAAGATCTGATTTGTTCTTTCTGTTTGTCCATCTGTTTGAGGATGATATGCCGAACTGAAATTCAACTTTGTATCCATTGATTCATGTAACTTCTGCCAAAAACGTGAGGTGAATTGAGTGCCTTGATCTGATACTATCTTCTTCGGAACACCGTGTAAACACACTATTCTTGAATTGTATAGCTCTGCTAACTTGACCCCAGTGTATGTCATCTTTACTGGTATAAAATGTGCAACTTTGGTTAACATATCCACAACAACCCATATAGAGTCATACCCATCACGAGTACGAGGTAGACCCACAATGAAGTCCACACTAATCTCTTCCCATTTCCACTCAGGTATTTTCAAAGGTTGAAGCAATCCTGCTGGTCTTTGATACTCGACTTTTACTCTTTGACATGTGTCACATAAAGCTACATGAGCTGCTACATCCTTTTTCATCCTGTACCACCAATACCTTTGTTTTAAATCTTGGTACATCTTAGTACTTCCAGGATGAATAGAATAAGCTGAATCATGTGCTTCCTTCAATATGGTCTCACACAATTCTTTAATCTCGGGCACACAAATTCTATTCTTGAACCACACCGTTCCTTGTTCATCTTCCCTAAACTGTGGAACCTTACCCAACTTTATCAATCTCTTATACTCTTTAATCTTCTCATCTGTCATTTGCCCTTTTCTAATCTCCTGCTCAAGTGTCGACTCAATCTCTAATGTTAAGGTCTCATTCTGAGCAACAATTCCCAGATTAAGCTGTGCCATTTCCCAGCATAACTCCTGAGGCATCAAACGTCCTATTAGCATATTGGCCTGATTTTTCCGACTTAATGCGTCTGCTACAATGTTTGCTTTTCCAGGGTGATACTGAATATCCAGATCATAATCCTTGATTAATTCTAACCATCTTCGTTGTCTTAGATTAAGATCCTTCTGTGTACAGATATACTTCAGACTCTTATGGTCGGTGAAAATCTGACACTTATTTCCAATCATATAATGCCTCCAGATTTTGAGAGCATGCACAACTGCAGCTAGCTCGAGATCATGAGTAGAATAATTCTGCTCATGTTTCCTTAATTGTCTTGAAGCATAAGCTACGACCTTTCCTTTCTGCATCCATACACAACCTAGACCTTGCCGAGAAGCATCACAATACACGTCAAATCCTTTGTGAATATCCGGCATTATCAACACAGGAGCCGTGGTCAATCTCCTCTTCAATTCTTCAAAACTGGTTTGACACTTGTCATCCTACTTAAATTCTTTACCCTTCTCTAGTAAAGTTGTAAGAGGTTTCACAATCTTCGAGAACCCCTCGATAAATCTGCGATAGTATCCTGCAAGTCCAAGGAAACTTCTGATCTCCGGTACATTCTTAGGCGGACTCCAGTTCAGCACATCCCGGACTTTACTTGGATCCACTGCAATCCCACCATCAGTGATAATGTGTCCGAGGAAAGAGACCTCCTTTAACCAGAAATCACACTTTGCTAAACTTGGCATAAAGTTGATGTTCCCAAAGATTCTGCAACACGAGTCTCAAGTGTTCTTCATGTTCTTCCTTACTCCGAGAAAACACCAGAATGTCATCAATAAATACCATGACAAACTTGTCAAGATACTACATGAACACTTTGTTCATCAAGTACATGAATTATGCTGGAGCATTGGTCAAGCCAAATGACATCACGGTGAACTCATACAACCTATACCTAGACGTGAATGTCGTCTTCAGAATATCCTCCATTCGAATTTTCAACTGATGGTAACCCGATCGGAGATCTATCTTAGAGAAAACTTTTGCTCCTCTCATTTGATCAAACAAATCCTTGATCCGGGGTAAAGGGTATTTATTTTTGATGGTGACTTCATTAAGAGATCGATAATCTATACACAACCTCCTAGATCCATCCTTTTTATCCACGAAGAGAGTGGGGGCTCCCCATGGTGAAGAACTAGGACGGATAAACCCTTTACTGAGTAATTCTTCTATTTGTTTCTTTAGTTCAGCTAAGTCTTTTACATCCATTCTATATAGCCTTTTTGATATAGGAGCAGTACCAAGTATAAGTTCAATACTGAATTCAATGTCACGATCAGGTGGCATACCTGGTAAATCATCCGGAAACACATCTGGATACTCATTTACTACTTTTATGTCCTCCAAGGCTTTGCCTTTTGCTGAATTCACGGTGCCACTATTGGATGAGGGGGTACCCACATACTCAATTCTTTCTCCTTGCGGACTGCTTAGTAGCACTGACTTCTTACAGCATTGTATAACTCCATCACAACTCTGTAAACAATCCATACCTAAGATCACATCTATTCCCCATGACTTTAAGACTACTAGGTTAGCCAGAAAGTCTACTCCCATGATATTAATATTCACTTGTGGGCATATATGACCAGTTCTCATTTCACCACCAGGGGAACTAACTATCAATGGTGCCTTCATAGGACTCATAGGTATGTTATGTTTTGCCACAAATTGATAGTAATAAATGAATGCGATGCTCCCGAATCAAATAAAACTGTAGCAGGTATAGAATTGACGGGAAACGTACCCAGTACAACGCCGGAGTAATTCTGGGCTTGCTCCACTGATACATGATTCACTCTGCCACGCATGAAGTTCTACTGGCCTCTCTTGTTTGGAGCTTGTGGAGTGCGATGCTGAGACAATGACTGACCGGGCCTCTGGCCATTGTCCTTCTAAGGAGTCTGCATCACTCTTTTGGGACAATTGTTGGCATAATGTCCCATCTCACCACACTTAAAACATCCACTAGGCTGGACAGGAGTGGTGTTTCTGACAGGTGCTTCGAAACCATTGTTAGAGTGATTCTGTTGAGGAGTGGGAGTTCGTGGTGTCTGCGGGTTGAAGCGCTACAGTTGAAATGAACGCTGCAACTGCAAGTTCTGAGGATATTTCCCTCCTTGACCACCAGAACGATACTGAGAAGAGCCTTGCTGTGAACTGTAGCGGGGACGAGTGTTTCTGCTGGATTGCCCATGAGATTGGAACTTGCGTTTTTGCTCACCAAGTTCCTTTCTCTTACTCTCTAGTCCAATAGCTTTGTTGAGCGATGTCTGGAAATCAGGGAATGTATGGCTCTGTTGTTGATAGTTAAGCGGCCCAATCAAGCCATCCAGGAATCTTTCCTGCCTCTTGGGATCAGTGTTCACTTCATCATGAGCATAACGGGACAAGTGTGTAAACTTGTCGAGATATTCTGTGATAGACATATTTCCCTGCTTCAGTGCAAGAAATTCCCTCTGCTTAAGTTTTATCACTCCCGAAGGAATGTGATGTGCACGGAAGTTATCTCGAAACTCCTGCCAAGTAATATTGTTTCTAGCAGGATGTGCAGTCGAATAAGCATCCCACCAATCACTAGCTTGCCCTGTCAGTCTGCCTGCAGCATAAAGGACCATCTCTCGGTCGGTGCATTGAACGATATCAAGCTTCTTGGTAACCGTCTTCAGCCAATCATCAGCCTCCAACGGATCAGTGGAGTGGGAGTAGGTGGGAAGGTTGTGGCTCATAAAACTCCTTATGCTTGTCCCTCGGCTGTGGGTGAGGTGGGGCTGGTTGGTTTTGTTGAGCTTGTAGATTCTGGACTGTGGCAGTGAGGTTTTGCAGTAGCTGGGTTTGAGCGGTAAGGAATTGCAGCATGGCAGGATCCATTTGGTTATGTGGTGGGGGTGGAGGTGGTGGTGCTTGAGCTTGTTGATTGGCTATGTGAGAACGAATCACTGGCGGAACATCTTGACCTCCTCCTGACCTGGTTTGTACCATCTGATTGTTAGAGAAATATATTTCAGATAAGCACATGATAGTGATGCATGAAGAGTAAACTCAATGGATAAGGATGCTTGAACTTTTAATTTGAACAGATTCTGTTAGTCTCAATAAATCATGTGTAACTCCCAGTGATGTCCAAAAATTATCAGAATATGTAGTATGAAATTTCAAAGCCAACCCAACTGGTTTCATCTCAAACGGAGTTCTGTAGCTCAAGATAAAATTCAAAATTGACTGCTATGTCAGAGAGCTGCGTGAACAGATTTTGTATCATCCCAACTTGATAAAGGAACACCATAGATAAGGATAACCCAACCCTTCATTAACTAAATGATTTTTGTTCACGTCGCATTGTGGCCATCACTCCACAATACAACACACTCAAACAGAGAACCAAATCAAACATGTTTGCATGCAACAACCATTATTACAAAACTCGTTCTCGCAGGAACGCTCTATCGATAACAAAAAGTAAAGGTGGGTCTCCTAATCTCCTAATCCTGCTGCACGCTGGTGGTGGCCTTGTTGGATCCGTAGCGAGTCCTCTTGCGAGGCAGAGACTCCGGAGGACAGAAGGGTGCTTCCTCCTCTGGAGGACGTCGCCCAGCAACATGTGCCTCAAGCTGAGCGATGCGAGCCTGAGCTCTCTGAAGCTGCTCGTGAAGATGATCCACCTCATCATAAGTACCCTCCAGGTCCGTGTTGAGAGCAGCAGCAACACGGGCCAAGATATCCACGTGACCATCCCTGTTATTCCCCACGGGAACAATGGTGTTTGAAACGAACCAGATTTCCAAAACTGGAAACCCGATCCTCTGCACATCTGTGATAGTCCCAGGAAGTGGCTATCACGTGCAAACCCTGTCTCAAGTGGTACAAATCCATACAACACAGGAAAAAGGGGAAAATACATAATCTTATTAATACATCAGAGTACAACATTTCGGCATAAGCCGGGTACAAGTCCAACTAGACTAAACAAGAAAGGTAAATCATCTACGCAGCGGATCTATCGAAGCGAAGCGTCTCCAGCTCCACAGGCAAACTTGAGTGTAGGACCAGCTCTAGTCTTCCCATCCTTCCTCATCGTTGTCGTAGTCGATCACCAAGTCTGAAAGCATTGCCATCTACCCGATAAGCGGGTAGGTCATGTCAGCTTCCCAACAAAGAGCAAAAGCGTTGGATGAATTCTAATATGCATGGATAAACCTATATCTGGCTGTAGTAAGTTTATGCAAGCAGCGGTAGCAACATCAAGGTAAGCGGTATTGCAGAGAGGTCACCATCTCCGAGGAGATCCACACCTCCGAGGCCAACGCCTCGGGGGTCAACACCCCAACCAAGGAAAGTACACCAAAACACTGGACCTCAACCGAGTCACAACATCCCACTCTCATCTGCGATGTGAGGTCACCAACTCCTACCTCACATCTCAACGGCACGAAGCCGGGCTCACACACTCGGGGGAGAGAAGCAGCACAAGAAGAGTCTAGCCAGAGTAACAGACCCGTGGGCTGTCCATACCAGTGGACACGGACTATAGCTATAGGTTTAACACTCTGCAGAGGTTGTACAACTGGACCCGCCGGATAGGGCAGAAACGGTGGCCGCCGTTCCACATCCCTACCTAACGACCGGAGACCTAGCAGTGGGTGGCGCTCTCCTGCCTCTCTGAGCCAGACTCGTCCTGAACTGGGGTGCGAAACTAGCCAGCAGGGCCTCGGAGCTGTGAAACCATCCCCGGAGGAGCCGGGGCGACGTCTACTCGGGGGGTATAACCCGTCCCCCTCACACGACCACACCGGTCCGCCTACAAGCTGAGCGCCAACCACCAACTAGTTCTCGGACTGAACCCCGCCCATACGTGAGCGAACGGTTTGTACGAAAATAGCCCAAAGATCACGGTTAAACTGTCGATCGGTCCTTAATTGCAAGAGCGAGCACTCACCAACTCCCACCGTCCGACACGCCGCTAGGCGCGGGAGGCCAGGTCGCATCTCCTCTAGACAGGCGTTCACAAGTAACCAAGGCGGCTCGCTCCCGCGGTAACACGTCAAGGATACACACTCACCCAAAACACACGCTAGAATACCGAGATATCCCAATCTCAGTCCAAGCCAGAGATTCATCCATACCACGAAACAGGTAAAATGTACGGATAGTATATATCGGGGACTAGCTAGGGGTCTGTAGCTAGTCCCAAAGGTAGGAAGTTCAAGGAACAGGGTATATCAAATCCAAGGCATGGCTAAAAGATTGTCTATGCATTTCAATCATCCAAAGCATCATAAATAAAGCACTAGCAACTAAATAGCATGCATGGGATCTACATGGTCGGGAGTGACATGACACCTGCGCGGTAGTCGTCGTAGAGTAGTAGAGGTTGGGCCCTTCCTTCGGGTCGAAGGTCTTCCCTATCGTCACAGCTCGGGTTGTCGTCGCAGCTCGGGTCTTCAAACATGGTTAAAAGCCTACGACGTGGAAATAAATAATGACAATCATCTAAGCATTAACTCCAAATAACATCAATTAGAAGAACCAAATAAATCCGAACTAGCTACAAGCAGCACTAGTTTAATTTAAGGAAATCAAAGTAATTGGTTTTATATTAAAATAGTTTTAAGCTACTAGCTTTATATACTAGAAAACAAGTTAGAGAGAAGGGTTAGTTCAAGGTTGGGTTTGCCGATCAAGGCTAGAGGTTTGGTGATTGCGCCTGCAAGGTATTAGCGCAACCGATAGGTGCAACGAAGCGAATGCTCAGAGGATGAGGAGAGATGAGAAAGGAGAAACGAGCTAGGCAAGGCATTATCAGAACAAGGTGTGCTGTAGCAGAGCAGAGAGGAGGAAAGGGGTTGACTTACGGTCGGCCAAAAAGGGTGGCGACACGGTATAGCGTGCTCAGGAGCACAGCGGAGCAAGTGCTAGCAATATGACGATAACCACGACGTAGTGGCTAGGTTGCAACACGGGGTTGCCGTGCTTGTAGCAGTGGCCAGTGCTCATGGCACGACCGTCCATCACGCGCGGCCTCCCGGGTTACTAACGCTGGGTACGTCGCGTGCTACACGGCTCTATGCAAAGCAGAGAGAGCGGGTATGCGGGTTGCGGCACAAGGCGATGGAAGCAAGGAAAACAATGAAAACATGACTCGGGGAAATATTCGTGTCCGCAGCACGTCAGTGGCTAGTTGCGGGGCTCCGGCGTCCCAGACCCACAATAGCGCAGTGGAGGTAGCGGCCACAAGTCCTACTCCAAGTACGCGGGGCAAAACGGGGTTTGGTTCAAGGGCAAGAGAGGATAAGGATAGGGTAGCAGCGAGCGTCTCGGAATTATGAAACCAACGCAAGTGGTTTCATAATTTTCGAAGCTCCGGATAATTAGTTAGGAATTTTCAAAGGAAAAGGGATTTATAAAACATTTATTAAATCCTTTTATTAAAAGAGAAAATAATTTTATTAAAATAATGCTGACGTCAGCATGACGTCAGCGATCAGCGGGTTAGTGGGCCGTAAGTGGGCCCAAAGTGTTAGTGGCCCCTTGGGCTGGCCCAGTGCGGCCCAAGATTTCCAAAGTTTGGAAAAACACCCTTAATTGCTCCCTGGTCCGGCCTGGTTAGTTTCGTGGGCTCAAGGGTATTCGTGGGTCGAGGCCCATCCCGAGTTCACAGGTGAAGGTCTGGTTTTGCTCCCTGTACTCTCCTGGAGTCTGTTCGTCATGATGACTACGGGATTCTCTGAGGCTCGTGTGGACAGGTGTGCGTGTGGCCCTGTGTGTGGTACCACTCAGGATCAGGAGAAAAGGGGGCGCGCGAAAGGTGTTTGACGGAATGCCAGAAAGGCGTGGCGGTGAGGTAAGAACTGGCCGGCGGTGAGGTTCTATTACGGCGGTGAAGGCGCACGTTCTCCTGCATCAAAAGCACCTCGGCACGAAGGCCGGTTCTCATCTCGTCGGCGAGCTCAAACATGGTGCCGGTGCGGTGCTCCAGAGCGCCGCGTTGTGGCGATGCAGAGCGGTGCGAGGCGATGACAAGGCCGGGCGAGGCGCGTGGAGGCGGTGGCGCGGCCTGGCTGCAAAAGCGGCTGCGCAGCACGAAGCCAAGGCGGCGCGTCACGGCAGGGCACGACGGCAAGATGGCGCAGCCCGGCGAGAGGTGAAGCGGCACGGCGCAGAGGTACGCAACACGATACAGAGGCGGAGGTGCGAGGCACATGGAGGCGGTGGTGCGGTCTGCAGAGCGACACGGCGCGCGGCGAGGCCGCAACGCAGTAGAGCGACGAATTGTTCGGCATGGCGGTGGCACCTGTAAGGGGCATGGCTCGAAGGCCAGCACACAGGCGTTGCGCGGCACGGCGAGCGGTGACGGTGCGTTGCGGGGCTTCAGTGCGGTGCAGCGCGGCAGAGACTGGGAACAGGCGCGGCGCGAAGGCCGGCGTCACCAGCATGAACACAGGGTCGAGCAAGAGAAGAGGGGAAAAGGTCTGGCTGCGTTCCGCTCACCAGAGGGCTCGTCGGAGTTCATGCCGAAGCAGGGAGTGGTCGAGGCCATGAAGAGTTGGTGCAGAGCAGGCAGCTCGGCGGCGTGGTTAGACTGGTGGATCGCATCGTGCTGCACGGAAACATCGGCTTCAGCTTCAGCTTCCTCATGCTCGTGGTAGACGGCGTCATCGTCGGTTGCAGCATCGTGGTTCCCTCGGAGCTCTATTCCTCGTCGTCGCCCTCGGCGCTCCCGGCTCTGACTCCAGCTCGATGTCGTAGTCCACAGCATCGCTCGGCGAGGCGTCGGTGTTCCCGGCGCTCCCCGGAGTGGTGTGGTGCCCCTGGACGGCCTCAGTCTCTCTCCGGTACGGCGGCGCTGGATCCTCGTGGTGTCGACGATGCACAGCTCCGGAGTGGCGTGGATGTGGAGCTCCCGAGCGGCGACATGGTGATGCTCGTGCGCGCAGCGTTGGTGGGCACCGCGTGGCTTCTGGTAGGCGATGGGGGAGATCCCGAATGGTGGTGGTGTCGGCGCCCGCGGCTCGTCATGGCGTCGGCGCGCGCAGAGATAGCTCCTGCTCCTCCACTGCGACGACGCACAGCGATAAGACGGACGGCGGTAGAGCGGTGTGCTAGGCAGGGGATCGGAAAGCAGGGCGCGACGGCTTGGATTGGAAAGCAAGAAAGCGGAAATCCCAATTGGTTTTGGGACAAGGAGCGGCTGGGTTTTTGGTGAAAAGCGACAGAGAGCTGCTGCGGATTTGGAAGACAAGGAGGGGAAATCCGATTAGGTTGGTGCGAGCGCGCGCGGGGCTTTGGATGCCTTTGGTGGGCGGCGGCCACGGCGCGGGAGAAGCGAAAAGCCCAAGGTACCCTTTGCCTTGGCGGCGAAGGGAGGTGGCCTGAGTGCTTCCGCAGCTGCTCGAACAGAGGCGCTGAGGGGGGTGCGGCGCAGGGGTATGAAGGGGATTTCCCCGGGCGGAGTGCACGAGGCGAAGTCAAAGAGGCGCGGGGCGGTCTCGGCGTGCGGGCCAGCGCGATCCAGGCCAGCGAGCCTGTCCCATCCAACCGCGTACGCGCACGGCGTAAAAGGCGCACGGCCAGGGGAAGGGAGGAAGATGCACAGGGGTGTGGCCTGACCGGCGGGACCCAGCGGGCGGTGGGAGAAAGGAGATGGAGAAGTGGCTGGTGGGCCGATTGGGCCGAGCTGCTGGGCTGGCTCGATGAAGCTGGTGTGGTTTCTGGACTTAGCGAAGAGTGGAGGGGCCTTGAGAGGACTTCGATGGAAGGGATGGGGCCCAAGTCAGTAGATAACCTTTGAAATATGTTTTGAATATAGGTTTGGTTACTAGTTTGAATTTGAATCATTTTCAAATTCAATTACCACACAATTTAAACTCCAAATAAAATCCAAGAAAACCCAAATCATATTTATACCATAATTTGAAAATAATTTTTATATGGTTTTATTTTATATGGAATTTGAGGTGAGAGCTAGCAATTTAGGATAAAATTTGGTAGCACTCAAGTTCAAACAAAAAGTTTTAAATTTTTGTGAAAATTCACACATGGGAAAACATTCAAAATTCCGGGATGTTACATTCCTCCCCCCTCACAAGAATCTCGTCCCCGAGATTAAGCTCGTACCGGGGGTGGTGAGGGTCTTCTCTTCGGTAAGTCTTCAAGTTGTTGATGTCCTTGACGTTGTAACATTCTGTCGACGAGGTTTATTAGGTTCCGCACCTTCTATTCCCATGAAGGCTCTCGAAGCCAAGTGCTACTACAGGTTCTCGAGCATTAGCATCCATAAGCACTTGTGATGTATGATCCGGGTATCTCGGGATCTATATTCTTGTTCCAGCTCGTGACAAGTTCCAAGTATAGGCTAGATATCTCCTCTCCTTAAACTGTATCATCTAGCCGTGCTACATAAGCTTGGTAAGCTTAGAGCAGTTTGGAACTTGATAGTCTCATATTATTCCAATTCTCAAGCTCGAGGTTACATCCTTCTTATCAATTAATCTTATTCCAAAATGATTCCGTATGAACTTGGCCATACTCTCATGGCGTCCATTAAGTACTTTTATCCCAATTAGGCACGAGTCTCCCACTTCTCTCCATATGAGGGAGTCATATTCTTTAAGCCTAGCGGAGTTCTGCGATTCCGGCAATATCTCTGAGCCTATATTGCAACAAGTAAATAGTTGGTATGCATTTAGCAAGCTCTTATCCAATTGGTTACCATTTACCAAAGTTCTTGTATTCCTTAGCGTACCCATAAGTTTATCTTTGTCCAAATTTGACTGCTTATCCAAAGGAGGTAAGCTGAGCAGAAGTTGGGTCTCATAAATATCTTTTCTTCTTCCATGTTTTCATATGTTCTCTAGGTTTCCCTAGTTTATCCAAGAAATCTCCTTGAAACCATACCCATCTGGGATATGTTGAAGATATAAAGTACTATCTTTTGATCCATAAGTAGATATATTGGTTTCTCCTAAACATTAGTGCAGTCGCAGCTCTTATGGCGTGCACTCTCAGCAACTAGCTGTACTTAGGTGAACATAACTTTCTTTCATTTATTTAGCCATATCGAGGCTTAGGGAACATCTCAGCTTCTTGTAACGGCACATCCAAATCACCCCATTCCAATACTCGTATTCCATAGTGGGGTCTTATATCATTGATTATAGCCCCTCGAACTCTAGGGTTGTTCCTCATCTCCTAGAATTCCTCTAAGTGTCCAATAATCCTTACCAACTTCATTCCTACTCTAGCAGTGATCCATTCGTTGGTTTAACTCATCTCCGGCGATTCTGGTCAGAGTGCTAGCAACATCCGACATGTCTGATTAGCTCCTGGTCGTAAACACTATGAATGGTTGCTCCCATTCATGATAGTTTGTGTTAAGAGGGGTCATCTGCAACACCCTCGACTGTGTGAGTGAATCTTCCCATCCAAAATCTCACACTAGTCAATTCTGTTCCAATTTCTGGGGATGGATCTTCGCGTGGGAGTCACATCTAACTTACTCTTGTATGGTTAGCAAACTCTTCTGACTAATTCTCCAATAGGGTGGTTGGTTCCAACCGTGAGGTCGAGCAGCTAACCTGTGTCCAGTAGTTGCCGAGGTAGCTCTTCTTCCCACTAGTTCAATATACGGTGTCCAGTAGAGCTTCTTTATTAATTGCTTATTCCAAAAGTGGGATCGACTGAACTTATCCGAAATGCATCGCTGATATATTAGGGTACTCAACTGCTCTTAACCAATATATGCTTCCATAGAGGTACATGCACTTCTGAGCTTTCGAGGTTTCAAATTCTCTGGTACTCACTCTCTGGTTTGCAAACTCGATTCCAATGATCTTCGGGTAACTCATCTGAAACCTTAGTCCAATTAGTCGAGGTTTACAAGAAATTCTTCACTTCTTCTGAGGTTTGGTCTTGTAAATAAGCTTGATTCATCATCCTTCATTCTTCACGCTCTTGGTCTTGCTGTATGGGAAGCTATGGCTTCTAAAGGAGTCATCTAAAGAATCTAGCAATCAAAGCACTCAATACAATTTCACACAATCATGAAGAGGCATAACAACCATAAGACCATTGAGATCCAATCACTCAAGCAATCCACCAAACAAATGTGTATCTCGAGGCTGACTCCTAATACCTCTGAGATTACACCAGGTAAAAGCATACTAGTATGTCGTGGGCACTTGAGGGAGTTTCACTAAGGTTAGGGTTACTCCACTGGAAGAGATACATTCCATCTGACATCCCGGTGCTGATCTTTCTGAAACAGGCTGGTGAAATTCTTCTCCGTGCTGGCTTGATTGAGAGTGGGGAAATTGTGTTCCATGTTCCTCTTCGAGTCACATGACTTATGGTTATCCATTTGACTCGTGTAGTACTGATGTTATGTCCTGTAGCTATTGCTTCCTTCACAGTCCTCCGGGTTAGGGTCCAATTACCGAAATTATCTTTCTGACTGAGGAGGTTCCATCCGTAGCCTAAGAGGCGCAGAGATCCTATGGTAGGGAGCTAAAATCTTCTTCATCTTAGTTCAATGCTTCTTGTTCAATTCTTCCAATTCAGATAGTCTAGCTTAGTTGGACTACTCTTCTTCATCCATGGTTCTCGAGGTATTGTCCTTGCAAAGGGGTGCTCTATGTTTATCATTTTATCCGTGCCCCGTGTTTCTCATCTGTTCATTTAAATCCATAGTCATCTTTGGTCGGTTAGGGAGATTCAAACCCAGGCATCCAAGTTTCACACTTCACATTCAGGGAATTCCATATAGTGAATTAGCAACTCTTCATTCCACATATGTGATGCTTTCTTGTAGGGTAATCTGAACTTAATAGTTCAACCCATTCTCTGCCTTTCGTAGCACAACTTAATCTAGTATCTTAGTCCTTTGCGAATCGACTATTTGTGTACTCCAAGTCGACGGATCTTATCCAAATGCTGAGCTACGGGCATCTCAGGGTTCCGACTCCTGGATCCAAGCTTACGTGTGCCCAATCCATCTAGTAGATACCAGTTCCTTATGTTGGCACACTTAAACTTAGAATCTTAACTCATCATTATCTTCAAAGTGGTGTTATCCAAGCTTCGTCCTGAGCGGAGATAGGGGATGAAAGGGTGCATATTGTTCCTTTTGCTTCTCTGGTATGCAGACTTCATGCGGCATCAAGGGGGGGGCAGTCCATTCCATCTTCGGTAGTCTGAATTCCAATGTAGGGCAACTGTGATGGTGTAAACTGGTACTGAGGGTTCAACAAGGAATGATCCAAGTAAGTCCTGTAGAGTTATCTTCATCTTTTCCCTGTACCCAATGTACCCAATCTCATAGTTGTCTTTACGATAATTGTGCTTGTCTTGTTCGAGGCATCCTTCTGTGGTGTTGCTTAGTCTTGATCAAGCGACATCTGTTGTTCTTCAAAAGTCAGCAAACACGTAGAGGGGTTGTTAGTAAGTCAGTTAGTTAGTTAGTGAGAAGTCAAGGATGTAGTAGTAGAATTCAAGGGGTTTATATAGAATTCAAGGAGTATATACTCAATCAAAGATGTTTAGGCTGTCCTATACTATCGACCATTGCTAGGGCTCGTCCTACAGTCAAGTACGGCTCTGATACCACCTGAAATGAACCAGATTTCCAAAACTGGAAACCCGATCCTCTGCACATCTGTGATAGTCCCAGGAAGTGGCTATCACATGCAAACCCTGTCTCAAGTGGTACAAATCCATACAACACAGGAAAAAGGGGAAAATACATAATCTTATTAATACATCAGAGTACAACATTTCGGCATAAGCCGGGTACAAGTCCAACTGGACTAAACAAGAAAGGTAAATCATCTACGCAGCGGATCTATCGAAGCGAAGCGTCTCCAGCTCCACAGGCAAACTTGAGTGTAGGACCAGCTCTAGTCTTCCCATCCTTCCTTATCGTTGTCGTAGTCGATCACCAAGTCTGAAAGCATTGCCATCTACCCGATAAGCGGGTAGGTCATGTCAGCTTCCCAACAAAGAGCAAAAGCGGTGGATGAATTCTAATATGCATGGATAAACCTATATCTGGCTGTAGTAAGTTTATGCAAGCAGCGGTAGCAACATCAAGGTAAGCGGTATTGCAGAGAGGTCACCATCTCCGAGGAGATCCACACCTCCGAGGCCAACGCCTCGGGGGTCAACACCCCAACCAAGGAAAGTACACCAAAACACTGGACCTCAACCGAGTCACAGCATCCCACTCTCATCTGCGATGTGAGGTCACCAACTCCTACCTCACATCTCAACGGCACGAAGCCGGGCTCACACACTCGGGGGAGAGAAGCAGCACAAGAAGAGTCTAGCCAGAGTAACAGACCCGTGGGCTGTCCATACCAGTGGACACGGACTATAGCTATAGGTTTAACACTCTGCAGAGGTTGTACAACTGGACCCGCCGGATAGGGCAGAAACGGTGGCCGCCGTTCCAAATACCTACCTAACGACCGGAAACCTAGCAGTGGGTGGCGCTCTCCTGCCTCTCCGAGCCTGACTCGTCCTGAACTGGGGCGCAAAACTTACCAGCAGGGCCTCGGAGCTGTGTAACCATCCCCGGAGGAGCCGGGGCGACGTCTACTCAGGGGGTATAAGCCGTCCCCCTCACACGACCACACCGGTCCGCCTACAAGCTGAGCGCCAACCACCAACTAGTTCTCGGACCGAACCCCGCCCATACGTGAGCGAACGGTTTGTACGAAAATAGCCCAAAGATCACGGTTAAACTGTCGATCGGTCCTTAATTGCAAGAGCGAGCACTCACCAACTCCCACCGTCCGACACGCCGCTAGGGCGGGAGGCCAGGTCGCATCTCCCCTAGACAGGCGTTCACAAGTAACCAAGGCGGCTCGCTCCCGCGGTAACACATCAAGGATACACACTCACCCAAAACACACGCTAGAATACCGAGATATCCCAATCTCAGTCCAAGCCAGAGATTCATCCATACCACGAAACAGGTAAAATGTACGGATAGTATATATCGGGGACTAGCTAGGGGTCTGTAGCTAGTCCCAAAGGTAGGAAGTTCAAGGAACAGGGTATATCAAATCCAAGGCATGGCTAAAAGATTGTCTATGCATTTCAATCATCCAAAGCATCATAAATAAAGCACTAGCAACTAAATAGCATGCATAGGATCTACATGGTCGGGAGTGACATGACACCTGCGCGGTAGTCGTCGTAGAGTAGTAGAGGTTGGGCCCTTCCTTCGGGTCGAAGGTTTTCCCTATCGTCACAGCTCGGGTTGTCGTCGCAGCTCAGGTCTTCAAACATGGTTACAAGCCTACGACGCGGAAATAAATAACGACAATCATCTAAGCATTAACTCCAAATAACATCAATTAGAAGAACCAAATAAATCCGAACTAGCTACAAGCAGCACTTGTTTAATTTAAGGAAATCAAAGTAATTGGTTTTATATTAAAATAGTTTTAAGCTACTAGCTTTATATACTAGAAAACAAGTTAGAGAGAAGGGTTAGTTCAAGGTTGGGTTTGCCGATCAAGGCTAGAGGTTTGGTGATTGCGCCTGCAAGGTATTAGCGCAACCGATAGGTGCAACGAAGCGAATGCTCAGAGAATGAGGAGAGATGAGAAAGGAGAAACGAGCTAGGCAAGGCATTATCAGAACAAGGTGTGCTGTAGCAGAGCAGAGAGGAGGAAAGGGGTTGACTTACGGTCGGCCAAAAAGGGTGGCGACACGGTATAGCGTGCTCAGGAGCACAGTGGAGCAAGTGCTTGCAATATGACAATAACCACGGCGTAGTGGCTAGGTTGCAACGCGGGGTTGCCGTGCTTGTATCAGTGGCCACTGCTCATGGCACGGCCGTCCATCACGCGCGGCCTCCCGGGTTACTAACGCTGGGTACGTCGCGTGCTACACGGCTCTATGCAAAGCAGAGAGAGAGCGGGTATGCGGGTTGCAGCACAAGGCGGTGGAAGCAAGGAAAACAATGAAAACATGACTCGGGGAAATATTCGTGTCCGCAGCACGTCAGTGGCTAGTTGCGGGGCTCCGGCGTCCCAGACCCACAATAGCGCAGTGGCGGTAGCGGCCACGAGTCCTACTCCAAGTACGCGGGGCAAAATGGGGTTTGGTTCAAGGGCAAGAGAGGATAAGGATAGGGTAGCAGCGAGCGTCTCGGAATTATGAAACCAACGCAAGTGGTTTCATAATTTTCGGAGCTCTGGATAATTAGTTAGGAATTTTTAAAGGATAAGGGATTTATAAAACATTTATTAAATCCTTTTATTAAAAGAGAAAATAATTTTATTAAAATAATGCTGATGTCAGCATGACGTCAGTGATCAGCGGGTTAGTGGGCCGTAAGTGGGCCCAAAGTGTTAGTGGCCCCTTGGGCTGGCCCAGTGCGGCCCAAGATTTCCAAAGTTTGGAAAAACACCCTTAATTGCTCCCTGGTCCGGCCTGGTTAGTTTCGTGGGCTCAAGGGTATTCGTGGGTCGAGGCCCATCCCGAGTTCACAGGTGAAGGTCTGGTTTTGCTCCCTGTACTCTCCTGGAGTCTGTTCGTCATGATGACTACGGGATTCTCTGAGGCTCGTGTGGACAGGTGTGCGTGTGGCCCTGTGTGTGGTACCACTCAGGATCAGGAGAAAAGGGGGCGCGCGAAAGGTGTTTGACGGAATGCCAGAAAGGCGTGGCGGCGAGGTAAGAACTGGCCGGCGGCAAGGTTCTGTTACGACGGCGAAGGCGCGCGTTCTCCTGCATCAAAAGCACCTCGGCACGAAGGCCGGTTCTCATCTCGTCGGTGAGCTCAAACATGGCGCCGGTGCGGTGCTCCAGAGCGCCGCGTCGTGGCGATGCAGAGCGGTGCGAGGCGATGACAAGGCTGGGCGAGGCGCGCAGAGGCAGTGGCGCGGCCTGCAGAGCGACGCGGCGCACGGCGACGCTTGGCTGCAAAAGCGGCTACGCAGCACGAAGCGCGTCACGGCAGGGCACGGCGGGAAGACGGCGCAGCCCGGCGAGAGGTGAAGCGGCGCGGCGCAGAGGTACGCGACACGATACAGAGGCGGAGGCGCGAGGCACATGGAGGCGGTGGTGCGGTCTGCAGAGCAACACGGCGCGTGGCGAGGCCGCAACGCAGCAGAGCGACGAAGAGTTCGGCATGGCGGTGGCACCTGCAAGGGGCATGGCTCGAAGGCCAGCACACAGGCGTTGCGCGGCACGGCGAGCGGCGACAGTGCGTTGCGGGGCTTCAGTGTGGGGCAGCGCGGCAGAGACCGGGAACAGGCGCGATGCGAAGGCCGGCGTCACCAGCATGAACACAGGGTCGAGCAAGGGAAGAGGGGAAAAGGTCTGGGTGCGTTCCGCTCACCAGAGGGCTCGTCGGAGTTCATGGCGAAGCAGGGAGTGGTCGAGGTCGTGAAGAGTTGGCGCGGAGCAGGCAGCTCGGCGGCGTGGTTAGACTGGTGGATCGCGTCGTGGTGCACGGAAATGTCGGCTTCAGCTTCGGCTTCCTCGTGCTCGTGGTAGACGGCGTCGTCGTCGGTTGCAGCATCGTGGTTCCCTCGGAGCTCTGTTCCTCGTCGTCGCCCTCGGCGCTCCCGGCTCTGACTCCAGCTCGACGTCGTAGTCCACGGCATCGCTCGGCGAGGCGTCGGTGTTCCTGGCGCTCCCCAGAGTGGTGTGGTGCCCTTGGACGGCCTCCGTCTCTCTCCGGTATGGCAGCGCTGGATCCTCGTGGTGTCGACGATGCGCAGCTCCGGAGTGGCGTGGATGTGGAGCTCCCGAGCGGCGACATGGTGATGCTCGTGCGCGCGGCGTTGGTGAGCACCGCGTGGCTTCTGGTAGGCGATGGGGGAGATCCCGAACGGTGGCAGTGTTGGCGCCCGCGACTCGTCATGGCGTCGGCGCGCGCAGAGACAGCTCCTGCTCCTCCACTGCGACGACGCACAGCGATAAGACGGGCGGCGGCAGAGCGGTGTGCTAGGCAGGGGATCGGAAAGCAGGGCGCGACGGCTTGGATTGGAAAGCAAGAAAGCGGAAATCCCAATTGGTTTGGGGACAAGGAGCGGCTGGGTTTTTGGTGAAAAGAGACAGAGAGCTGCGGCGGATTTGGAAGACAAGGAGGGGAAATCCGATTAGGTTGGTGCGAGCGCGCGTGGGGCTTTGGATGCCTTTGGCGGGTGGCGGCCGCGGCGCGGGAGAAGCGAAAAGCCCAAGGTACCCTTTGCCTTGGCAGCGAAGGGAGGTGGCCTGAGTGCTTCCACAGCTGCTCGAACAGAGGCGCTGAGGGGGGTGCGGCACAGGGGTATGAAGGGGATTTCCCCGGGCGGAGTGCACGAGGCGAAGTCAAAGAGGCGCGGGGCGGTCTCGGCGTGCGGGCCAGCGCAATCCAGGCCGGCGAGCCTGTCCCATCCAACCGCGTACGCACACGGCGTAAAAGGCGCACGGCCAGGGGAAGGGAGGAAGATGCACAGGGGTGTGGCCTGACCGGCGGGACCCAGCGGGTGGTGGGAGAAAGGAGATGGAGAAGTGGCTGGTGGGCCGATTGGGCCGAGCTGCTGGGCTGGCTCGATGAAGCTGGGGTGGTTTCTTTCTTAGCGAAGAGTGGAGGGGCCTTGAGAGGACTTCGATGGAATGGATAGGGCCCAAGTCAGTAGATAACCTTTGAAATATGTTTTGAATATAGGTTTGGTTACTAGTTTGAATTTGAATCATTTTCAAATTCAATTACCACACAATTTAAACTCCAAATAAAATCCAAGAAAACCCAAATCATATTTATACCATAATTTGAAAATAATTTTTATATGGTTTTATTTTATATGGAATTTGAGGTGAAAGCTTGCAATTTAGGATAAAATTTGGTAGCACTCAAGTTCAAACAAAAAGTTTTAAATTTTTGTGAAAATTCACACATGGGAAAACATTCAAAATTCCAGGATGTTACGGTGTTCGCGCTGCCTCTCGGACGGCTGAGGACGTGGCAGAAGTCAGAGTCGTGCAGCCGCTCTCGATACCTGTGGCTGATAGACCACAGGGCCCTCCTTGCTGCATCATTCACCGAAGCAGCCTGCACTGACGTAGGTGCCGAGCTGAAGTGCGAGGAGTGAATGCTGTGCCTGATGCCTCCACGAAGAGGTACACAAATGTGAACCTCAGTAGTGTAGTAGTCCTCCATACCAAGCTCTGAGTAATGCTTGGTAACGTAGAGGGGCCTCTTCGTGAAGTCAAGGTTGAAGGACCGAATAGGCGACCAGAGAGGGGGGAGTGAATGGGAGCCGATAAAAATTCTTTCCAAGAACTCGGCTTATGTCCCAATCGCAACTCCGAGGATCACACACAATCAAGCGGGAGCACAATTAAACCTCTCTCGAACCCTTAGGACCAAGGCTTGGAAGGCTAGGAAGTAAAGCGGAAGCAAACACGAAAGAGCTCGAGCAACAAAGTAAAAGGCTGAGTCCTACCGGATCATCCTGACACTTGGGCCGGATCACCTTGTGGCCTCCAGAGCTGGTCCGGGTCACCCGAGCACAAGTGGCCGGATCACCCGGGCACAAGTGGCCGGATCACCCGGGACAGCCCAGAAAACAGCCCGCGAAAACGCCTCAAACTTTCGATCGATGGATCTCCCAAACCACTTGGGGTCTTGAGACGAAATTTTTGGGAGATGATGAACACCCTAAGAAGATGCTATGCCCAAAAAATATCAGCCTCAAACATCTTACAACTCCCGGAATCACGGATCTTAGCCAAGAACACTATGAACTAGGGTTCATCCGAAAATCAATGAATCAAAGCCCAAATCCGGCTTTTGAGGGGTTAAGATCATCCACAAAGAGTCATAAGGCACTCACCCATGACCCCCTCAAAGAAATCCGGAGAGAAACAACCTCAAATCGACGAATCGAGCGACGAACAAAAACACCCAAAAATAGCTCCGAAAATGACACGAAAATCACAAAGAGCTAGGAGAGGGAAATCATCACAACACCGAATTCTTCCATACATCCAGCGGTCAAATTCTATACAAGAAATTATCTAGCCTATGGATCGAAGAAAATGGAAGCAAATCATCTGGGTGAGAGAGAGCTAGAGCTAGAGAGAGAGAGATGCCATCCACCTCTCCGCTATTTATACGAAGTCCACCAGAGGAGGCAAATGACCACGCTACCCCTACAACTTAAAAGAAGATACACACCCCTCAGGGGCAATTTGGTCCAGTCTTCATCGAGCGGACACGCTTCCACCGCGGTCTTGCTTAGCATCGACGCAAACCCTGTGATCACGCCATGTGCCCCCCTCCTCGAAGCTTCCCGACGCTCCCGGATCACCATCTCCGTCGCATCGGGCCTCTGACTTGGTTTTGCGGCCCAAACCAAGAAACCGTCCACCGATGGTTTTGTGGGCAAACCACCAAACCTCGTGTGCAAGCTTCGGGCTTGATCCGCTACCTTGCACCGGCCCATGTTCACGACTTCAGCCCGCCAGTCTTGCACCGCACGGCTCGCACATGACCCCATCGGCCACCGAGTCCATCGAACCAAGCCTACTTGCCTCTCCATCACCCGGAGGTCGCCATGACTAAGGCCTTTCGCGCTTGTTCTTCACCTGCACCAACACGAGTGAAGCCGCAACCTGTACCTGCACACTTAGCCAAGCATCGGTCCACACAACGTTGTCAATCACTCATCACTAAGGAGCGACCCTCCACTGGTCCTCGGACACACCTGGTCCTCAAAGGTGCTGTAAGGTCTCCTCCCGTAGGACAACAAACTGTCCCTCATCCTCAATGGTATGGTGGTAGTGGTACGTCGCTCCATGGAAGCAGGGGTCATCATCCACCTCATTATCATTCACGGCACTGCTGTCATCCTCGTGCCCTTCGATGTCGACTTCCTCATCTTCATTCTCGTTGTTGCCATCACTGCCGTCATCATCACTGCTATCTCCAGTGCTGCTATCTCGACTGTTGTCATCGCTGCTGTCGTCCCTAGAATCATCCGGGTCCCCTCCAGCAGCCTCCTGTGCGGGGGCATCCTGCACAGGATCCGCTGGCGGTGACGGAGGAGTGTCAGGGGCAGGGGCAGCTGGGGGTATCACCATGTCGCCATCAGTATCCACAACAAGGTAGGTGCCATCATACAACTGTGGCTGCCCACGGTGATCCTCTGCATCATCCTCTGAAGGACCGAATCGGGCGACCAGAGAGGGGGGGAGTGAATGGGAGCCGATAAAAATTCTTCCCAATGGTCGAACTCGGCTTATGTCCCGATTGCCACTCCAAGTACTCGCGCACACAAAGGAAGCTCCAAACAAGGCACACACAAGCCTAGAAGAACAAGAAGCAAGCCTAGGAGCAAAGAGCGGAAGCACCAAAGCAAGAAATAAAGGACTTATGCACTGCTGCGAAGTCCCTGGCGGACTGTCCGGGGTGACCGGGCGGACCGTCCGCGTGGAGGGCGCGGACTGTCCGTGAGGTCACTGCGTACTGTCCGTAAAAGCCACTCGAACCTCCAGGGGCGCACCGAGAAAAACGGACCGTCCGTGATGGACCCGCGGACCGTCCGGCTCGTCACAGACTGTCCGGCACTTGAGTATAGACCGTCCGCTAACTTCACGCACCAAACACCAACCGGCTCAACGGATCGAACGAAAGACGCTCAAGAACACGCGAAGAACACGAAGAATAGCCGGCCTGTCACGCACCTCGCGGACCGTCCGCACGGAGGCCGCGGACTGTCCGCCAGGTGCAGACAGAGCAGAAAAACGCCCGACCTCGGGAGTCAACTCCACCTTTCCATCACCGGATCTCCCAAACGACTAAAGCTCTTAAGACAAGATTTGGGGGAGATGATAAGCAACACAAGAGGAAGCTATGCCCCAAAAATCTCGACTCCTAAGCCACTAAATCACCGGGAATCGCGGATCACACGAACACCACCATGAACTCGGGCTCCAACCAAAAATGCACGAATCGAAGGCTCTACACAGCATTTGAGGGGTCAAGATCATACACAAACATGCGCAAGGCATCCACCCATGATCCCCTCAAAGAAATCCGAGAAGAAACGCCCTCAAATCCCCGAATCAAGCGAAGAACGAAACTCCCCAAAAATAGCCCCAAAAATGACACGAAAATCACAAGAGACTAGGAGATCACCGCAACGCCGAATGCTTCCATACAACCAGAGGTCAGAGTCTGTACAAAAGTCTAGCCTAAGGAATCCAGAGGAATAAGAAGCAGTTCAGAGAAATCTACCGGGTGAGAAAGCCCTAGAGTCCAAGAGAGAGAGATGCCATCCACCTCTCCGCTATTTATACGTAGTCCATCGGAGGGAGGTACATGACCACGCTACCCCTACTGCTTAAATGAAGATACAACCCCTTAGGGGCATTTTGGTCAAGTCTTCATCAGACGGACACGCTTCCACCGCGGCTTCGCTTCACATCGACGCAAACCCCACGATCACGCCACGTGCCCTCCGCCTCGATTCTTCCCGAAGCTCCTGGATCACCGTCTCCGTCGCTTCGGGCCTCCGGGCTTGGTTTTGTGGCCCAAACCAAGAAACCGTCCACCGATGGTTTTGTGGGCAAACCACCAAACCCCGCGTGCAAGCTTCGGGCTCCATCCGCAACCTTGCACTGGCCCATGTTCACGACTTCAGCCCGCCAGTCTTGCACCGCACGGCTCGCACTTGACCCCATCGGCCACCGGGTCCATCGAACCAAGCCTACTTGCCACTCCATCACCCGGAGGCCGCCACGGCTAAGGCCTTTTGTGCTTGTTCTTCACCTGCACCGACATGAGTCAAACCGCAACCTGTACCTACACACTTAGCCAAGCATCAGTCCACACAACGTTGTCAATCACTCATCACTAAGGAGCGACCCTCCACTGGTCTTCGGACACACCTGGTCCTCAATCTCCCCCTTGATGAGTGCATTAACAACACCCATAGAAATCACATAGAGAAAAAGAAAAGAAAACAACCACGAACACAAACCTCCCAAGCAAGTGATCCAAAGCCAAAGAACAAGCGAAAACTCGATCACTCGCCAATCCAAGTCTCGGACCCCTAAGACAAGGGCAACAGCTCGACACAGCCGAGACAAAACAAAGCTCTCAAAGAGCACATCACAAAGCACAAAAACTCAGGAAAATCAAAGGAGCTCCCCCTGCACATATGCAAACTCCCCCTGAGCAAATGCAACCTCTTCTTCTCAAATTTTCTCCTCACATGCCACATCTCACAAATGCATACCAATTTTTCACAAAAACTTCCAATGCATGAAAATTCTCCCCATATCATACAAATCTCTCCCCCTTATTGACAATGCATGAATCAAGATATATGAAACTATTCCCCTTGTTTTCATGAAAAATGCATGTCAAAGCACATATACAATCTACCAAGCTTCTCAAATATACAAAGGGCACAACAAAATGCTACAAATGAGACATAGAGCAAGCAAAGTAGACATGGTGTATCTAGCACATTGCCATCAAGAAGGTAGAGACATATAAGCATGTGACATGGTCAAAAGCAATTTTAAGCAATTTTCATAAAGAAATAGTCATCTCATGAGCAAGACTCTCTCTATACCAATTTGAGCCTAAAGACATTAGATCATCCAAAGTTTATACAAGATCACAAATTCTCATCACAAGATCATTATAAACGCTCACAAGCTACTCAAGTCATGTCAAAGCCACCGAGCCATGTGTCTACTTCTTAAAATGAGACTTCTCATGGTAGACAAGCATGCTACGGTTTAGCACCCAAGATATGAATATCAAACCATAAAAACATGATTAGGAGCTCATTTTTCAAGCATAAGGCAATTCATACACCAATTTCATTTTCAAGTTTAAACATGGTACATGAAGTGCCTTTGCGGCAAAAAGAAGCTTATGCTCCTCCCCAAGCAAGCAAAAAGGCTAACCATTTATAATGACAGAAAGGTCTTTGACCCCAAGCAAAGAGAACATGATCCTCAAGCACAAACTGAGCATGATATAAGCATTTAAGCACAAATTGAGTATAGACAAGCATCTACTCATGAGAGACACAATTTTAGCATTTTCAGCAAAAGAAAGCAATCTCAACACAAATATATGGCAAAACCATCAAGAGCATAGCATTCACATCCACAATTTACCAAACATGCACATATCTCACAAATAGCACATCGGTGATCAATGTATATGGGAGAAGCTTTTTCTAGCACAAGTGATCCAAAGATGGCTATCCTACCAGGTTTTGTATAGAATGTAAAATGCATGGATGAAATGCAACAAAATGAACATATGACACATATATACATGAGAAGCTCCAAGACCCAGCTAGAAAGGAAATCACACCCCAAGCTCACCCCGCAAGCGAGTGAAAGTGACTTGGTCAAGCGGTTTGGTGAAAATGTCAGCTAGCTGGTCTTGTGTAGGGACATAGGACAAAGATATGTTTACCTTCTCGACATTGTCTCTCAGGAAGTGGTACCTCACTTCTATGTGTTTCGTTTTGGAGTGGAGGACATGATTTTTGGCTACACTTATGGCACTGGTGCTGTCACAGAAAAGTGGAACCTGGGAGCACTCCTCTCCAAAATCACTCATGGTATATGTCATCCAAAGCAGCTGGGAACAACAACTAGCAGCAGCTACATACTCAGCCTCGGTGTGGACTGGGCTACACTCGATTGCTTGCGAGAAGACCAAGAGACCAAAGAAGAACCAAGGAACTAACAACACCCAGAAGTGGACTTGTGATCCAATCGACACCCAGCAAAATCCGCATCAGAAAACCCAAGAAGCCTGAGTGTCGAGGAGGCAGAGTACCACAGACCAAACTCAGGAGTGTTGTTCAAGTACTTGAAGATTCAGTTGACTGCCTGCCGATGTGAAGTCCTCAGTGAAGCCTGAAAACGAGCGCACAGACACACACTGAACTATATGTCCGGCCTCGTCGCCGTCAAGTAGAGGAGGGAGCCGATCATGCTCTGGTACTCGTTCTGGTCCACGGGTTCGCCGTCCTCGTCCGCGTCCAAAGCCGTAGTCGTACTCATCGGTGTAGTCAGCGGCTTGGAGTCGTTCATGCCAAACTTCTTCACCATGTCCCTGGTGTACTTCGCTTGATGTACAAAGGTCCCGTCCTTGCACTGCTTGATCTGGAGACCCAAGAAAAACTGCAGCTCGCCCATCATGGACATCTCAAATTCCCTGCTCATGTCATCTGCAAATCTGGCAACAAGATCATGAGAAGAGCCACCAAAGATTATGTCATCCACATATATCTGAACAATCAAAAGGTCATTCCCATGCTTAAGGAGGAACAGGGTCTTATCAACTGTGCCCATCACAAACCCCTTACTCAGCAAAAACATTCTCAACCTGCCATACCAAGCTCTAGGTGCCTGTTTCAACTCATAGAACGCTCTCAAGAGTTTGTATACACGGTGTGGGTATTTTTCACTCTCAAACCCCAGGGGTTGCCTCACATACACTTCTTCCTCTATCACCCCATTCAAGAAAGCACTTTTGACATCCATTTGGTACAACTTGAACCCTTTTGAGAGCCAGGTGTGGTTCGAGGACCGGTGGATGGTCGCTTCCTGGTGTGATGAGTGATTGACAACGTGGTGTGGACTGATTCTTGGCTAAGTATTGCAGGTGCAGGTTGCGGCTTGACTGGTGCAGGTGCAGGTGAAGAACAAGCGTGAAAGGTCGTTGCCGGTGAGGCCTCCAGGTGTGGAGAAGACAAGTAGGCTTGGTTCGAGGGACCCGGTGGCCAGCGGGGTCAAGTGCGGGCCGCATGGTGGCAAGAACGGCAAGATAAAGTCATGGACGGTTTCTTGGTTGAGCCTCAAAACCAAGGTCGAGCCGGGACTACGTGGGAGCTGAGTCATGAGTGGTGATTGGCGGAGGCTACACCGAGTTCGCGGGGTTTCCGGTGGTTCACCAGAAAACCACTGGGTTCCTTGGTTGATCCACAAAGCCAAGACCGAAGAACCGAAGACGGAGGTGCAGCAGCTCCAGACCGGTCTGACCGGTGGGTCTGACCGGTCTGACCGGTGGGTACCGGTCTGACCGGTGAGGAGCACCGGTCTGACCGGTGTGCGACGACGCAGTCCGGAATCTTTGAAGCGGAGGAAACACGTCGGGATCGCAAGGCTTGCGTCGAGGCTAAGCAAGTTTGCGGTCGCTGGGCATCCGTCCGATGGAGCGAAGACAAAGATTTCCGAATTCGCCCTTGAGGGGCATGTATCCCTAGTTAGCTAGTAAGGGTTTTTTAGTCTTTCGGTTGCCTCCATATAACCCAAGGGGTGAGAGGATGGCAGCCATCTCTTGGAACCCTAGCTCATTTGGTTTTCCCATTTTCCTTCCTATTTTCTTAGGATTTTCGTAGGACTAGCTTGAGAGCTTCATGGTGAGATCTTGTGAGAGGGAATGATGATCGAGCGGCAAGCTAGACCTTGTATGAACCTCTTTGGTATGTATAGATAATTCGGCGTGGTTCCTCAAGGCTTGGATGTGTCTTTCCCGTTTTTCCTTTTTGGTGATTTTCGGAGCCCTTTCTTGGCGATTTTCTTGGAGCGATTTCGAGGCCTTTCTCTTTGGGATTTGGTGGGGGATGTATGCATGAACCCTTCGTGGTTCTTTTCCCTTTGATTCCCCTTCCAAATCCGTGAGCAAAGGGGCTCGATTTTGGGGTTTTCGTGGCTCTAGGATTAGAGGCGTTCTTGGTGGGATTTCTTCGATTCCTCTTGATTTGACAAGTTTTGGTGGACCAAATCTTGGCTATGGAGTACCCATGAGGTGTTCCTACTATCCCCAAAGTCTTGTGCAAAACCGTGGAGCGAATCGGGAGATCGGGAGTTGGATTTGGGGGAGTTGACTCGCGGGCGCTGTTCATCCCGAGCTGCCCAGGCGCGACCGGTCTGACCGGTGCTCTTGACCGGTCTAACCGGTGCTAGCCCTTGGTGAGTTTTTGTCTCGGGGAATAGCCTTGTCCATGTGGTTTTGTCCCGTGGTCCTGCTGTTCAGTTCTTGACGTGTTTGGAGTTGTTTTGCTAGGTTTTGTGAGGGGTTCTTCTTCCTCACAGGTTGTGTTTCGTGGTGGTTTTTGTTCCAGGGCCTAGAGGAGTCACTAAGGCTTCCTGGAACGTTTGCTGTGCGGCTGCTGTAGCCACCGGCCTGACCAACACCGGTCTGACCGGCGCAGGCCATCGGTCTGACCGGTGTAGCACAAGCAGCAAGCCGTGCAAGTTTCCGCTGTGTGGTTTGGTGAGTTTTGGCTCGGAAGGTTGAGTGTTGGTTCCTAGGACCAGTAGCACTCCAGTGGCTGTGTGGTCTTGACCAACTTGGGTAGTTGAGTCGAAGACGTGAGTTGGAAGCCGTGTTCGTCTTGTTGGAGTTCTCATCTCCTTCGAGAAGAATTTTTATCGGCTCCCATTCACTCCCCCTCTCTGGTTTGCCTAATCGGTCCTTCAATTGGTATCAGAGCCGGTTCGGGTCTTTATTGACTCTTACCAGTCTAAGATCCAAAGATGGCGTACCAGGAACGGGGTTCGGGTCCTCCACACTTCGATGGGAAGAACTACCAGATGTGGCAGAGGAGGATGGCAGTGTTCCTCCGCGGAAAGGGTCAGATCCTTTGGGATGTCACGGTGAACACAGCTTATGTTCATCCGATGAACTTCCTTGCTCCAGGATCGAGGGATATGTTCGAAGCCAACAACAAGGCTGTCGACTACTTGTTTCGTGCTCTGTGTCAGCCTGAATTCTATCGGGTTCAGACAGAGGACTTAGCTTGTAGGATTTGGGAGCAGTTGAAGGATGCTCATGCTGGGAATGCTCAGGTTCAGGCTCGGATGTACGCGACTTACCGGAGAGAGTACGAGAACTTCACTCATCTCCCCGGCGAGTCCGTCGATGCCCTTTTCCAGCGATTTACGGTCATTGTGAACAACATGAGAGCCAATGTGGACGTCCTCCCATACAATGATCATGATAGAGCCGTGAAGCTCTTGCACTCGTTGGATCGTACCGTATGGGACGGGAAGTTTGAGGCTATTGTTGAGTCCGAGAAGTATGACACCTTGACGGTGAACGAGCTATTCTCGAAGCTCAAGCCGGCTGAGTTGGACCGTGGTATGACAGCCAAGATCGAGAGCCCGACTGATTCTCATAGTCTCGCTCTCGTTAGTGGCAATGGAGTTAAGTCTAACGCTAACGCATCCTCCAGGATGTACTCTCTGTCTTCTTTGATGTCTTTGCCAGACGAGGAGTTCGAAGTGCTTGGAGAGGACGAGCTGGCGTTGCTGACCAGGCGGTTCGAGAGGCTGCACGAGAACCAGGTGAACTCAAGGAGGAACTCGAGGGCATGTTTCAAGTGCGGCAAGACCGGACACTTTTTCGCAGAGTGTCCGAAGGTGGACAACCACGACAAGCACAAATCCAAGGACAAAGGAAGAAGATCCAAGAAGAAGGAACATGAACATGGGAGGAAGATACGGACCCGAGAGAAGATCAAGAGATCGAGCGACATCGACTCCGACTCTGAGGATGTGTCATCAAGCTCGAGTGAAGAAGAAGAAGAGGACAGCAAGAGGAAGCACAGAAAGAAGAAGAAGGACTTCGGCAAGTACTTGAACGGCCTTTGCTGTACCGCAAGCAAGACCTCGAGAGGCTGCAACAAGAAGGATGGGCTTTGCGGCATGGCACGCAGCTCCGGCAGCAAGAGAAGCCAGAAGAACGCCTCGGAATCAGACTCCGACTCTGAGGATGAGGTATGTGATGAGCTCTCTTCTTTGCGCAAGGAGAATGAGGAGTTGGTTGACTTGCTTGATAATCGCGATCACATGCTTAGAGAGGCTAAGAAGCTTAGGGCTTTGCTTGAAGATGCTAGGAATAGAGTGGCTGAGCTGGAAACACAGAACCTTGATGCCAAGCTTGAGATAGATTCGCTTAAGGCTAGTCCTGTTGTTTCTGATGAAGTTGATTGTGCTGATTGCTCTGTTTTCCTAGCTGATTTGACTGCTCTTAGGGAAAAGCATGCCTCCAAGTGTGAGGAACTAGATGTGCTTAGGGTTGAGTTGGCTGAGCTGCAATCTAGACCCACTTTGCTTGGTGCATGTACTTCTTGCCCTGGTTTGCATGAAAAAATTGCTGAGCTTCGTTCTCACATTGTTTCGCTTGAGGCTGATTTGAAAGTGCCTATTCCTACTTCCTGTTCTACCTGTGAATTGCATGCTGTGAAGAATTTGGAACTTGCACAATGCATTGATCGTTTGCAGGATGAGAACAGTAAGTTGCGTGAGGTGTTGAGTTGGGTGTCCAGTCATGAGCCTCAGCTGGGTGTGTTAATTGCCAGTTGTAAGCGCTTTGATGGTTGGGCTTTGGGATCTGACAAGTTTGGTGAGAGCAGTGGTGTGAGAGAAGGGAAATTTGGGAATATTCCAGTTCCACCACAACCAACACCCAAAGACAAGTTTGCACCCAAGCCAAACCAGTTGCTTAAATCGAGAGAAAAACCAAGTGAGAAGCCTAGTGAGAAACCTAGTGAGAAGCCTTGTGAAGAGCCACACCCGAAACCTAAGCCAAGACCAATTCGTTTCCATTGTGAGTTTTGTGGAAAGGATGGTCATAAGAGAGAGTTTTGCTTTAAGAAAAGAAGAGAGGCGAGATTGGCTAAGGAGTGGGCGAACAAGGACAGGTACCACCCTTCTCATGGTGTGCCTGAGCCTCGTATGCCACTACCTAAGGGAAAGGGTGTTGTGCATACGGTTCCAGCATGGAGAGATAGGAGAGCTTCAGGTGGAGGCAGGTTTGCTGGCCAAGGACCACCGGCCAGACCGGTCAGAGTGACCGGTCAGACCGGTGCTAGGCAGAGTGCTGGACAGTTTGGTTTCTGGGGTTGTGAAGCTAGAGGGTTCAGCCCGTTTGGTCGTGGAACAGGTGGTAGGCGCTTTGAGTCTGGTGGTGTTGAGTTTGCTGGACGTTCTCCACCTCGTGATCAATACGAGTTTGGGAGAGGTCGCAGCTTTGAGTCTCAGAGGGGCTACGGACCACGGTTTCCCTTTCGTGTTACTCGTACTCCTCCAGTGAGACGGGAGTGGTTTTTCCATGGTGGTTCCAGGTTTGATAGGTTAGACGGGATGGATCGCAGGTTTGATAGGCGCGGTAGGATGGATGTTGCTAACCCTACTTTTGAGGAAATGGCCCGGCACTGGTTTGACACCTTTGGTACTAACCCCAGTGTTGAGTCATTTGCTCGCTCTCGCTCTTGGTTTTGAGTTGCAGGTGGGAGGCCCGGAGAACATTTGGTTGATATCGGGGGTGGTTCTCCGGCCTCATACCCTGGTGATGACATGGAGGTACATCACTTTCGGGGATGGTGGACAAGGAAGGGTGAATTCTGAAGAAATGATAAAGGTAAGTGAATTTGTGTCCTTCAAGTGTGTGGCCTGGGTCAAGCCACTTGGTTCGTTTCGCTCCTTGCCCTATCTCATGTGTGTAAGGTGAGCTTTGTATGCTCTTTGACCTTAATGCATGAGTTTAGGGGGAGTCTGTGTGCTTAGTGTGCTCTTTACTCTATCATGTGTACTAAGGGTGAGCTTTGTATGCTCTTTAGCCCTAGTGCATGTGTTTAGGGGGAGCTTGTGAGTTTTGCGCTCCTTTGCCCTTTTGCCGGTGGTGTCGAGCCTTTTTGCCTCCCCTCGAGGAGCCGGTCGTTTGTGAGCTTTGTGTGTGGGAGCTCCTTTGTAGCGTATGTATAGCTTTCCTTTGTGCATTTCTTGCATTTGGCATGGCATATGTAACATGATGTATAGGCATCTTTATATCTTAGGTTGCATGCATTTTGTATCATATGCATTGTTTAGGAAAGGCTTCTCCTATATACATTGTTCACCATGGAATGACATATATGTCTTTGTGAGCTACTTTGGTAAGCTATGGTTAGTTTGGCTTAGCTCTTGATAATCTTGGTTTATATCCATGGTTGATGGCTATGTTTTTGAAAAATTTCATATATATATGCTCTCTTGTGAGTAAATGCCTTTACATGATCTTGACATGTTTTTGTGGCTTGGCTATGCTTAATTTGTGGTTGGATAGCTGATTTTGATCATATGGGGCCAAAGGCTCATTTGCCATCATGAATATTTAGCCCCCATGCTTCATCTTGTGGAGGGGCATAAGTTCCTTTTTGTCGCAAAGACATTTCATGTACCAATTATAAATTTGAAAATGAAACGTAAATTGCTTGAAAAATGTGCTCCCATGTCATATGTGCTAATTTTACTTTGCTTTGGGTGCTAAATCGTTGCATGATGCCTACCAATGAGAAGTCTCATATATAGAAGTAGGCACATGACTCGGTGGCTTTGACATGACATGAGGTGCTAGTGGGTGTTTATGATGGTCTTATGCTTAGAATGGTTGTCCTAGCATGAAGTTTGTGTGGCTTTGCCATTTTGACATGTTTTGCTCATGTTTAGGACTTTGCTCATGAGAGGGTGATTTTTCGCAAAATTGCTAAATTCTATCTTAGCTTCGCCCAATGGTTGTGAAACTTGGTGATCATGAAGTTTATGTCATTACGAAGCTATAGAGTATCTAACTTGCTCGTTTGGACATGTGTAGCATCCTATGTTGAATTTTGTCTATTTGAGAAGCTCTAGGTTGCATTTTTTGCATTTTTGGCTTGATTCATGCATTGTCAACAAGGGGGAGAAGTTTGAGCATGTTTTGGCCTACTGAATGCATTTGGAAGGTTTTCAGGTGGTTTCGAGCCATTTTTGGGCTCTGTTGTGCACCGGTCTGACCGGTTGAGGTCACCGGTCTGACCGGTCAGAGTGCTGGTCCTGTTCATATGTTGAACACCGGTCTGACCGGTGGTGTTGGCCGGTCTGACCGGTCAGAGCTGAGCTGTTGCAGCTGCTCTGTTTGGTGAAGTGGCTTGCATGCATTCGTCCAGGGGGAGTTGCATTGGTTCAGGGGGAGCTTGCATGTGTGCAGGGGGAGCTCTTTGTGGTTTTCGAGCTTTGGTTTGATGGTTTGTGCTCTTTGCTTGAGCATGTTTTGTCTCGGATGTGTCGAGCCGTTGCCCTTGCCTAAGGGGTCCGAGACTTGTCTTCTTCAAGTGATCTTGCTCTTTGCCTTTTCTTTGGCTTTCGATCGCTTGTTGGAGTTTCTTTTAGTCGTTTCTTTTCTTTCCCTTTTCTCTTGGTTACCAAAACGTGTGTGTTGTCAATGCACTCATCAAGGGGGAGATTGAGAGCCAGGTGTGGTTCGAGGACCGGTGGATGGTCGCTTCCTGGTGTGATGAGTGATTGACAACGTGGTGTGGACTGATTCTTGGCTAAGTATTGCAGGTGCAGGTTGCGGCTTGACTGGTGCAGGTGCAGGTGAAGAACAAGCGTGAAAGGTCGTTGCCGGTGAGGCCTCCAGGTGTGGAGAAGACAAGTAGGCTTGGTTCGAGGGACCCGGTGGCCAGCGGGGTCAAGTGCGGGCCGCATGGTGGCAAGAACGGCAAGATGAAGTCATGGACGGTTTCTTGGTTGAGCCTCAAAACCAAGGTCGAGCCGGGACTACGTGGGAGCCGAGTCATGAGTGGTGATTGGCGGAGGCTACACCGAGTTCGTGGGGTTTCCGGTGGTTCACCAGAAAACCACTGGGTTCCTTGGTTGATCCACAAAGCCAAGACCGAAGAACCGAAGACGGAGGTGCAGTAGCTCCAGACCGGTCTGACCGATGAGGAGAACCGATCTGACCGGTGTGCGACGACATAGTCCGGAATCTTCGAAGCGGAGGACACGCGTCGGGATCGCAAGGCTTGCGTCGAGGCTAAGCAAGTTTGCGGTCGCTGGGCATCCGTCCGATGGAGCGAAGACAAAGATTTCCGAATTCGCCCTTGAGGGGCATGTATCCCTAGTTAGCTAGTAAGGGTTTTTTAGTCTTTCGGTTGCCTCCATATAACCCAAGGGGTGAGAGGATGGCAGCCATCTCTTGGAACCCTAGCTCATTTGGTTTTCCTATTTTCCTTCCTATTTTCTTAGGATTTTCGTAGGACTAGCTTGAGAGCTTCATGGTGAGATCTTGTGAGAGGGAAGGATGATCGAGCGGCAAGCTAGACCTTGTATCAACCTCTTTGGTATGTATAGATGATTCGGCGTGGTTCCTCAAGGCTTGGATGTGTCTTTCCCGTTTCTCCTTTTTGGTGATTTTCGGAGCCCTTTCTTGGCGATTTTCTTGGAGCGATTTCGAGGCCTTTCTCTTTGGGATTTGGTGGGGGATGTATGCATGAACCCTTCGTGGTTCTTTTCCCTTTGATTCCCCTTCCAAATCCGTGAGCAAAGGGGCTCGATTTTGGGGTTTTCGTGGCTCTAGGATTAGAGGCGTTCTTGGTGGGATTTCTTCGATTCCTCTTGATTTGACAAGTTTTGGTGGACCAAATCTTGGCTATGGAGTACCCATGAGGTGTTCCTACTATCCCCAAAGTCTTGTGCAAAACCGTGGAGCGAATCGGGAGATCGGGAGTTGGATTTGGGGTAGTTGACTCGCGGGCGCTGTTCATCCCGAGCTGCCCAGGCGCGACCGGTCTGACCGGTGCTCTTGACCGGTCTGACCGGTGCTAGCCCTTGGTGAGTTTTTGTCTCGGGGAATAGCCTTGTCCGTGTGGTTTTGTCCCGTGGTCCTGCTGTTCAGTTCTTGGCGTGTTTGGAGTTGTTTTGCTAGGTTTTGTGAGGGGTTCTTCTTCCTCACAGGTTGTGTTTCGTGGTGGTTTTTGTTCCAGGGCCTAGAGGAGTCACTGAGGCTTCCTGGAACGTTTGCTGTGCGGCTGCTGTAGCCACCGGCCTGACCGACACCGGTCTGATCGGCGCAGGCCATCGGTCTGACCGGTGTAGCACAAGCAGCAAGCCGTGCAAGTTTCCGCTGTGTGGTTTGGTGAGTTTTGGCTCGGAAGGTTGAGTGTTGGTTCCTAGGACCAGTAGCACTCCAGTGGCTGTGTGGTCTTGACCAACTTGGGTAGTTTAGTCGGAGACGTGAGTTGGAAGCCGTGTTCGTCTTGTTGGAGTTCTCATCTCCTTCGAGAAGAATTTTTATCGGCTCCCATTCACTCCCCTCCTCTCTGGTTCGCCTAATCGGTCCTTCACCTTTAGCCACGGCAAAGGCTAGAAGGATCCTAATTGCCTCAAAACAGGCCACAGGAGCAAATGTCTCCTCATAGTCTATCCCCTCCTTTTGGTTGAACCCCTGAGCCACCAACCTCGACTTGTTTCTCACAACCATCCCATTCTCATCCTCTTAGTTCTTCCACACCCACTTGGTACCTATGGGACGACAATTTGGCGGTGGATCGTCTAACACCCAGACTTGGTTTCTCTCAAAGTTTTCCAACTCCTCATGCATGGAATTCACCCAATTCTCATCAGACAAAGCGTTTCGAATATCTTTGGGCTCAAACGATGCAACAAAGGCAGAATGAGCGAAATGAGAAGTGTTCCTTGACCTCGACTGTGTAGTGAGTTCATGAAGGTCACCAATGATGGTCGACGGTGGGTGATCAACTTGTACTCGCCGGGGAGCCTCACGCTTGGACACAACCTCCCCCTCTGCAGCAACCTTCACTCGAACAGCCTCAGTCGTAGTAGGTGTAGGGGATGGTCAATCCTCGATCGTCGTCGTAGTAGTGGAAGTTGTAACGCCCTGGGTTTTCAAAATCGGAAAACCCAGCTTTCTGTCTCGTGATAGTCCCTGGATCAGACGCTATCACGCACAGGCATTCATCACAGATAAATATCATAGTCATACAACGAAATCGGAGTACAAAACAGAGTATTTACATCCGAATACACGATTTAAATACAAGCCCCTTGGGCTAAACGACAAGTAGAAACTCTACGCAACGGTAGCTAAGGCTTCAGGGCTTCATCCTCGACCTTCACCACAAGCATCCTTGAGCGTAGCAACGAACCCTTCCTCCATGGACTCTTCTTAGATGGACTTTTGCTCCAAGCCCAAATCCTGCACACTCACAAACTATCCCCACGGAATGGGATAGGTTCACGTCACCAACCGTATGCAAGCTTTAAGTGGCCTACTTCTAAGGGTATGAAAAGGTATCAAGGTAAGAGCTGGAGTTTCCTAAGCAGCAGCAGCATCTCATAAAGAATAGATTCTCCAATTCCCACCCATTCCCAAGTCTCTCATCCACGATCGGTAATACCTGGTCACCCAGATCACCGTCACCATCACCTAACTCCATCTAGGGTCGGTGCGAGAACTCCCACTCCTCGCACCTCAATGGTTGCACCCGGATCCACGAGGCAGAGGGAGCAACTCTCCTCTCCCAGAATACAATCACGGCTCACCATACACTCTCATCCTATAAGGGGGAGGTAGAAATCCCAAAACGTAAGAGTCGGAGAAACAACGGGCATGTTCATAACCGAGGACGCGGCTATACATATAGATCTAAACTCTGCAGAGCGTGTACACCAGTACCCAACTCGGGATGGAGCTCAGCCGGTAGCGATCCGACTAAACCAACCCCACCGAACGAACACCTAGGAGTTACGATTCCACCCTGCATCCGGGTCTCGATGCGGTCCTTCGCAAAGGTCCACCCCAGAACTGTGAAAATGCCCCCGTGTGGCCACACGGGGAGCGCCCAAAGGGAAGGGACTTCACCCTAACCCTCTCACTGATACCGTCTATCCTACTGGCAGGTATGGTATCGCACTTGCTAGGGTCGAACAGCCCTATCCCCACTCTCGGCGAGGTGGTGTGTACGAAAGTCCCGTGTAACAGGCGACCCACTCGGTTTCAGACCGGGGCGAGCTCATATCCTCCAAGTCATCACAAAAACCCCAACACCTGTGCTCCTAAAACAATGTACCCGCCATAGGCACCAAACTGGGCAACGTCCGAGAAGACGATCCCTGGCCCCCAATCCCAGATCGGGTTGTCTTGAGCTCACCCCCGCCAAAATATCCCAAAACGCCTTCTCCTGCCAGTTTTCCCCACACACGCCAAGAAACTACCACAATAATCCCAACACATGCATAGCAAACTCAGCATAACATCTCACATAAGTAGAGTAGTAGCAGTAGGTCAATCAAGGACAAGTATGTAAAAGAGGCTATGCTCGGGTTCATCTCATCCATCACTATGCAGTAAAATAGAGCACTAGCAGTTCTAATAGCCATGCCTAATGGGCATTCAAAGAAGGTCGGGCGTGAACACCTGCGTGTGAGTAGTTGTCGTAGTTTCTGTAGCCGTACTGGATCTTCTGGCTTGTCTCCTCGACTCCGGGAAATCCTAGATTCGGAAATATAAATAAATAACGAGGACCTAATGCAAATACCTCCAAAGAGAAGCATTAAAGAACCAAATAAATCCAAACTAGCTACAAGCAGCACTAGCTTAAATTAAGGAAATCAAAGTAATTAGTTTTATATGAAAATAGTTTTAAGCTACTAGCTTTGTCTACTAGAAAACAAGTTAGAGAGAAGGGTTATTTCAAGGTTGGGTGGCCTATCAAAGGCTAAGGATCTTGGTGATTGCGCCTGCAAGGTATTAGCGCAACAGATAGGTGCAACGATGCGGAAACTCAGAGGATGAAGAGAGAGGAGTAAGGCGAAACGAGTCAGGCAAGGCTTTATCAGAACAAGGTGTGCGGTGGCAGCACCGAGAGAAGGAAAGGATCGACTCGTGGTCGGAAGAAGGATGGTGATGTAGCAAAATGTGTTCGGGAGCACGGTGGAGCAAGTGCTAGCATTATGACGATGTCCATGGTGTAGTAACTAGGTTGCAACACGGGGTTGCCGTGCTTTGAAACAGAGGCCTTTGCTCAAGGCACGACCGTCCTTCACACGCGGCCTTCCGGGTTACTAACGCTGGGTACGTCGCGTGCTACATGGCTCGATGCAAGGCAAAGAGAGAGCAGGTATGCGGGCTGCGGCACAGGACGGTGGAAGCGGTGCAAGCAAGGAAAGTAGTGCGAATGCATCTTGGGGAAATTATCCCTGTCCGTGGCAAGTCAGTGGCTAGTTGCGGAGCACCGGCATACCAGGCCCACAATAGCGCACTGGCAGGCATCAGCCTCGAATCCTTCTCCAAGTATGCGGGGCAAAAGTGGTTCGGTTTAAGGCCAAGAGCGGGAAAGGATAGGGTAGCAGCGAGCGTCTCGGAATTATGAAACCAACGCAAGTGGTTTCATAATTTTCGGAGCTCCGGATAATTAGTTATGAATTTTTAAAGAAAAAGGGATTTATAAAACTTGTATTAAATCATTTTATTAAATCAGAAAATAATTTTATTTAAAATAATGCTGACGTCAGCATGACATCAGCGATCAGTGGGTTAGTGGGCCGAGTTTGGCCCAAAGTGTTAGTAGCCCATTGGGCCGGCCCAGTTTGGCCCAAGGTTGAAAAAGTCTAGAAAACCACCTTCTTCACTTATTTGGTCTGGCCTGGAAAGCATTTGGCCCAAAAGATCTTCGTGGGCCAAGCCCAACAAGGTTTACGTGAGGAAGTCCAGGTGCGCCCCCTGAACTCCTCTTGGGTTCACTCAGCTCGGGATCTGAGATCCTCTGTGGCGCGGTGTGGCTGTGTTCATGTGGCCCACGGTGTGGCACCACTCAGAGCTCAAGAAAAAGGGGTCGCGCCCCAGGTATTCGGCAGAATGCCAGAAAGGGGGTGGCGGCGCGGCAAGGGCCAGCCGGTGAAGGGATTTGGCCGCAGCAGCTGAGCGTGCACCTGCAGAGAAAGCTCCACGGCACGAAGGCCCGACGAGGCTCAAGAGTGGTGCGCTCGCGACGAAGGCGCGCGCGGTGTGGCAAGGGTTAGTGCGCGCCGGGCGTTTGCAAGGGCGTGCGCGACGGCGAGAGATGCGGGTGCGCGCAGCACAGGGAGGAGCAAGGGCACTCGCGCGCGGTACCCGCACGGATTTAGCGGCACGAAGGCCGAAGACACAAACACAACAAAAGGTGAAAGCTTCAGCCACTTAGGTGCTCAAGGTTTCATTCAGGCAAAACATCGAACAGGTGGTGGGCATGTCACGGTGGAGCTACAGAACAGGCAACCAAGGACATCTAGCTAGCGTTCAAGAGATCACGGTGCAAGCATAGCACGAAGGCCGGCGACACCAAGCAAACAACGGAAAAGGAAAAGACTTGGGGTGTGACAAGATTGCACCTTCAACCCGGGACAACCATGGCTCGACAGCTGGAAACTCAGGCAGGATTACAAGGCTAAGTAGGGCAAAAAAGAGTGGCTTGGGTACGTGTTGCTCACCATGGGCTCGTCGGAGGTCTCGGCGTGGCAGGATGGGTCGCGGCCGTGGCGAGGGGAAGCAGGTCGGCTTGACGTCGCGGTACAGCTCGCGGACGGCGTCGGTGTCGGCGTCGATCTTCGACTGGGCTTCCTCGAGCACGTGGTCGTCGACGTCGTCGTGGTACTCCCGGCAGTGAGGTTCGGTGGCGCTCCAGAGCTCAACGGCCTCCTGGTCCTTGGCATTGTCGTGGCGCTCCTGGTCGGCGACGGCGTCCAAGGTGTGGTGTCGGCGTACTCAGCGTCCTCTCGGGCGGCGCGGTGCTCCTGGACGGTGGCGCCCTCGGCTCCTCGCAGTGGCGACGTCTACGTCGTCGTATGGCGCAGCCTCAGCGTCGCAGACGGCTCCATCTTCTTGCCGGCATGGGTGCGTCGGTGCCTGCTGTGCGAAGGCGAACGGCGGGGCGCAACCGGCCTTCTCCTTGGCGGCGCACCTGACGCCGACGGCTCCAATCCCTTCTCCTTCTTCCTTCTACTCCTCTGCTTTTCCTCCCCCCTCTTCTGAGTTTGTTGCGGCGCAAAAGGGGAAAACATGAAGGGGATGCGGCTTTGGGTTCTTATATCGTAAGGCTAGGGTTCGGCAGGGGCTCAGTGCCTGCAGGGCGGACGGCCGGATGAGCGCCCGTACACGGACGCCGAGAAGCTTCTGCTTCGCGGGCCGCTGCGATGCTGCGTCCTGTCACTATCACGCGTGGGGGCCAGTGCGCCGCAACGGTGTGAGACAGGGCGGATTCTAGGCGGGCCAGGGCTTGGCGCTGGCGTGCCATCCTCGCGAAGCCACGGCAGCTGTCCCGGGCGACGGAATGGAAGGGAGAGCAGAAGGCCTGCGCGGCGCAACGGAGAACGGAGGGAGGAGCGGCTGCGTTCGTCCGTGCAAAGGAAGAAGAGAAACAGGGAGAGAGGCAGCTGACACGCGGGCCTGGTTGGAGGGTTATGGAAGTTGGGCCGGCGTCTTGGGCTGATGGAGAGAAGCAGGCCGGTAGGAGAAAAGGAAAAGAGGAAATGGCCTGCTACCGGTTTTAGCTCATGCGAAAAGAAAAGAAATAGCAAAGAAAGAAAGATTGTTAGCTGGGGTTCGTTGGTTGATTAAGTGTCATACGTGACTAGCAGGGTTTAGGTCCAACTAATCACGTACACAAGATTAGCTGAAAAGGTATTAGAGAGAGAGAAAGATATTAGCCGGCTGTGATAGCTCAAGATTTAAGATCCAGAGAGACAGAGAAGATAGAGGGAGAGGTTAGAGAAAGAGATAGCACTTAAACACTGGAGAGGCCGAGCTGATTGGTCAAAATTAGCTCGGGTGCAAGGTTAGAGTTAGTCACACAAGGTTAACATTTATATTAGTTTGAATTTGAACATAGTTCAAATTCAAACTCCACACAATTTCAAAATCCAAATAAGAACCATTTAAAATCCAACTCACAATTAAACCATATTTTGAAGATAAGTATAGGGTTCATACTTAGGAATTTGAGATGAGAGGCTAGCAAATTGGTTCAAAATTTGGTACCACACATATTCAAACAAAAAGTTTTGAATTTTAGCGAAAATTCACTCATGGGAAAACATCCAAATTTCTGGGATGTTACAGACTCCCCCCCTCGAAAGAATCTCGTCCTCGAGATTAAACTCGTACCGGGGGTGGTGAGGGTCTTCCCTCCGGTAGGTCTTCGAGTTGTTGATGTCCTTGTCGTCGTAACTTTTAGTCGACCAGATTTCTTAGGTTCAGCATCTCTTATTCCCATTAGGGCTTTCGAAGCCAAGTGCTACTGCAGGTTCTCGTGCGTTAGCATCCATAAGCACTTGCGAAGTACGATCCGGGTATCTCAGGAGCTATCCTCTTGTCCCAGCTCGTGATAAGTTCCCAGTATAGGCTAGAGCTTCCTCTACCTCAATCTATCTCTTCCAGCAGTGCCAAGCAAGTCTGGTGACCTTAGAACAAGTCAGAGCATTACTGTCTCACTCTATTCCAGTCCTCCCACTCGAGGTTATATTCTTCTTAGCAACCAAGCTTATTCCAATATGATCCCATATGATCGAGGTCATATCCTCATGGCGTCCATTGAGTACCTTTAATCCAATTAGGCCCGAGTCTCCCACTTCCTTCCACATGAGGGAGTCGTATACTTTATGCCTAGCAGAGGCCTACAACTCCGGCGATTTCTCTGAGCCTAACTTGTAGCAGGTACATAGATGATTTGCCTATAGCAAGCTCTTATCCAATTAGTCGTCAAATACCGAAGCTTGTACTCTTAACGTACCCATAGGTATATTACTATCTTGGTCCGAATTTGACGGCTTATCCATAAGAGGTACGCTAAGCAGAAATGGAGTCTCAGAAGTATCTTCTCTTCATCCATGGTTTCATATATTCTCTAGGTTTTCCCTAGTTTATCCAAGGTATCTTCTTGAAGCCATATCCATCTCGGATATGTTGAAGGTATAAAACATTACCTCTTGTTCCGTAAGTAGATACCCTAGATTCTCCAAAACATTAGTGCATTCGCTCCCCTTATAGCGTGCACTCTCGATGATTAGCTGCACTTGGGTGAGCACATCTTCCTTTACGTAGTCAGTCATCCCGTGACTTAGGAAATATCTCAGCTTATTTATTTAAGCATATCCAAATAGTTGGCCCTTTTGCAGTACTTGAATTCCCTCATAGGGTCTCGCGTGGTTAATCAAAGTTCCTCATATTCCAGGGCGATCTCTCATCGTCCAGAACCTCTCTGAGTGTCCAGTGATCTCCATTCACTCTTTGGGTGCCATTCTTATAGTAAACCATCTGTTGGATTAACTCGTCTCCGACGGTTCTTGCCAGAGGGCTAGCAACATCAAACATGTCCAATTAGCTCTTGGTCGTAAACACTATGAAGGGTTACTTCCTGCTCATGACAGTCCATGTTACGAGGGGTTATCTGCATCACCCTCGATGGTGTGAGGGACTTCTTCCCATCCGAAATCGCTCATTAGCCAATTTGGTTCCATCTCCTTGGGATGGTTCTTCTCGTGGGAGTTACATCTACCTTGCTCTTGTATGCTTAACCAACCCTTTAGACCTATTTTTCCATTAGGTAGGTTCCAACTGCGAGGTTGAGCAGATAACTTGTGTCCAGTAGTTGCCGATGTAGTTCTTTCCACTAGTTCATTATACGGTGTCCAGTAGAGCTCCCTTATTGATGGCTTATTCCAAAAGTGGGATCGACTAAATTTATCGATATTGCATCGCTGACACCTTAGGGTACTCATCTGCTCTTAACCAAAATATGCTCCCATAGAGGTACATGCACTTCTGAGCTTTCAAGGTTTCAAATTTCCTGGTACTCATCCTCTGGTTGGCGAACATGATTCCAATGATCATCGGGTAACTTATCTGAAACCTTGGTTTAATTTGTCGAAGTTACTAGAAGTTCTTCTCTTCTTCTGAAGATTGGTCTTGCCGTATGCTCGACACGTCGGTCTTCATTCTTCAAGCTCTTGATCTTGTAGGATGGGAAGCTAAGGCCTCTAAAGGAGTCATCTAAAGATCTAGCAAGCATGAGCACTCAATACAATTTCACACAAACATGAAGAGGCATAACAACCATAAGATCATAAAGATCCAATCACTCAAGCAATGCACCAAACAAATGTGTATCTCGGGGCTGACTCCTAATACCTCCGAGAATACACCAGGTAGAAGCTTACTAGTATATCGTGGGTAGTTGGGGGATTTCTCTATTGTTAGAGTTACATCACTTGAAAAGGATACATTCCATTTGACGTCTTGGAGTTGGACTTTCTGAAGCAGTTTGGTGAAAGTCTTCGCCGAGCTGGCTTGATCGAGGATCCGTAAGTTGTGTTCCATAATCCTCTCCGGGTCAAGGTCCAATTGCCGAAATTATCTTTCCGACTGAGGAGGTTCCCTTCGTAGCCTAGGAGGCACATGGAGTCCTGTGGGAGGGAGATAAAATCCCCTTCATCTTAGTCCAATGCTCCTTTTCCAATTCGTCCAATTCAGATACTCCATCTTAGTTGGACTACTCTCCTTCATCCATGGTTCTCATGGCTTTGCCCTTCAAAAGGGGGTGCTCTATGTTTATCATTACATCCATGCCCCGTGTTTCTCATTTGTTCATCTTAATCTATCGTCAACTCAGATCGGTTGGAGGGATCCAGATTCAAACATCCAAATTTCACGCTTCTCGTCAATGGGGAATTCCATATACTTATCAAGTCATGATTCCAGATATTTGATGCTTGCTCCCAGGGTGGTCGTAGCTGTTCAATGCAATATTTGCCTCTTGTAGCTGCAGCTTGTTACGTTACCTTAATCTAATCTGACTTGGTTATTCTTGTAGCTTCAAGTCGACGGGTCTTTATCCAAATGCTGAACTTCGAGCATCTCAGGGGTTCCGACTCCTGCAACCATGCTTACGTGTGCCAAATCAATGTAGTAGATCACCAGTTCCTTATGTTGGCATACTTGGAATTAGAATCTTAACTCGTCATTATCTTCAAAGTGGTGTTATCCAAGCTTCGCCCTGAGCGGAGATGGGGAATGGAAGAGTGCTTATTGTTCTTGTGGCTTCTCTTGTATGCTGACTTCATGTGGCATCATGGTGGCAGTCTATTCCATCTTCGGTAGTCTGAACTCCATTGTAGGGCAGCTGTGATGGTGTAAACTTGTATTGAGGGTTTGACAGGGGATATTCCAGTTAAGTCCTGTAGAGCTGTCTTCATCTCTTCCTTGTACACTCTCAATCTTCATAGCTGTCATTGTGGTAGTCGTCTTTGTCTTGTATGAGACATCCTTCTGTAGCATTGCTTGGTCTTGATCAAGCGACATCCGTTGTTCTCCATAGGTCAGCAACCGTAGAGGGGTTGTTAGTAAGTTAGTTAGTTAGTGAGAAGCCAAGGTTGTAATAGTAGAATTCAAGGGGGTTATATAAAAGTCAAGGAGTATATACTCAATCAAGGATGTTTAGGCTGTCCTGAACTATCGGCCATTGCTAGGGCTCATCCTACAGTCAAGTACGGCTCTGATACCATCTGTAACGCCCTGGGTTTTCAAAATCGGAAAACCCAGCTTTCTGTCTCGTGATAGTCCCTGGATCAGACGCTATCACGCACAGGCATTCATCACAGATAAATATCACAGTCATACAACGAAATTAGAGTACAAAACAGAGTATTTACATCCGAATACACGATTTAAATACAAGCCCCTTGGGCTAAACGACAAGTAGAAACTCTACGCAGCGGTAGCTAAGGCTTTAGGGCTTCATCCTCGATCTTCACCACAGGCATCCTTGAGCGTAGCAACGAACCCTTCCTCCATGGACTCTTCTTAGATGGACTTTTGCTCCAAGCCCAAATCCTGCACACTCACAAACTATCCCCACGGAATGGGATAGGTTCACGTCACCAACTGTATGCAAGCTTTAAGTGGCCTACTTCTAAGGGTATGAAAAGGTATCAAGGTAAGAGCTGGAGTTTCCTAAGCAGCAGCAGCATCTCATAAAGAATAGATTCTCCAATTCCCACCCATTCCCAAGTCTCTCATCCACGATCGGTAATACCTGGTCACCCAGATCACTGTCACCATCACCTAACTCCATCTAGGGTCGGTGCGAGAACTCCCACTCCTCGCACCTCAATGGTTGCACCTGGATCCACGAGGCAGAGGGAGCAACTCTCCTCTCCTCGAATACAACCACGGCTCACCATACACTCTCATCCTATAAGGGGGAGGTAGAAATCCCAAAACGTAAGAGTCGGAGAAACAACGGGCATGTCCATAACCAAGGACGCGACTATACGTATAGATCTAAACTCTGCAGAGCGTGTACACCAGTACCCAACTCGGGATGGAGCTCAGCCGGTAGCGATCCGACTAAACCCACCCAACCGGACGAACACCTAGGAGTTACGATTCCACCCTACATCCGGGTCTCGATGCGGTCCTTCGCAAAGGTCCACCCCAGAACTGTGAAAATGCCCCCGTGTGGCCACACGGGGAGCGCCCAAAGGGAAGGGACTTCACCCTAACCCTCTCACTGATACCCTCTATCCTACTGGCAGGTATGGTATCGCACTTCCTAGGGTCGAACGGCCCTATCCCCACTCTCGGCGAGGTGGTGTGTACGAAAGTCCCGTGTAACAGGCGACCCACTTGGTTTCAGACCGGGGCAAGCTCATATCCTCCAAGTCATCACAAAAACCCCAACACCTGTGCTCCTAAAACAATGTACCCGCCATAGGCACCAATCTGGGCAACGTCCGAGAAGACGATCCCTGGCCCCCAATCCCAGATCGGGTTGTCTTGAGCTCACCCCCGCCAAAATATCCCAAAACGCCTTCTCCTGCCGGTTTTCCCCACACACGCCAAGAAACTACCACAATAATCCCAACACATGCATAGCAAACTCAGCATAACATCTCACATAAGTAGAGTAGTAGTAGTAGGTCAATCAAGGACAAGTATGTAAAAGAGGCTATGCTCGGGTTCATCTCATCCATCACTATGTAGTAAAATAGAGCACTAGCAGTTCTAATAGCCATGCCTAATGGGCATTCAAAGAAGTTCGGGCGTGAACACCTGCGTGTGAGTAGTTGTCATAGTTTCCGTAGCCGTACTGGATCTTCTGGCTTGTCTCCTCGACCCCGGGAAATCCTAGATTCGGAAATATAATAAATAACGAGGACCTAATGCAAATAACTCCAAAGAGAAGCATTAAAGAACCAAATAAATCCAAACTAGCTACAAGCAGCACTAGCTTAAATTAAGGAAATCAAAGTAATTAGTTTTATATGAAAATAGTTTTAAGCTACTAGCTTTGTCTACTAGAAAACAAGTTAGAGAGAAGGGTTAGTTCAAGGTTGGGTGGCCGATCAAAGGCTAAGGATCTTGGTGATTGCGCCTGCAAGGTATTAGCGCAACAGATAGGTGCAACGATGCGGAAACTCAGAGGATGAAGAGAGAGGAGTAAGGCGAAACGAGTCAGGCAAGGCTTTATCAGAACAAGGTGTGCGGTGGCAGCACCGTGAGAAGGAAAGGATCGACTCGTGGTCGGAAGAAGGATGGTGATGTAGCAAAATGTGTTCGGGAGCACGGTGGAGCAAGTGCTAGCATTACGACGATGTCCATGGTGTAGTAACTAGGTTGCAACGCGGGGTTGTCGTGCTTTGAAACAGAGGCCTCTGCTCAAGGCATGACCGTCCTTCACACGCGGCCTTCAGGGTTACTAACGCTGGGTACGTCGCGTGCTACACGGCTCGATGCAAGGCAAAGAGAGAGCAGGTATGCGGGTTGCAGCACAGGGTGGTGGAAGCGGTGCAAGCAAGGAAAGCAGCGCAAACGCATCTTGGGGAAATTATCCCTGTCCGTGGCAAGTCAGTGGCTAGTTGCGGAGCACCGGCATACCAGGCCCACAATAGCGCACTGGCAGGCATCGGCCTCGAATTCTTCTCCAAGTATGCGGGGCAAAAGTGGTTCGGTTTAAGGGCAAGAGCGGGAAAGGATAGGGTAGCAGCGAGCATCTCGGAATTATGAAACCAACGCAAGTGGTTTCATAATTTTCGGAGCTCCGGATAATTAGTTATGAATTTTTAAAGAAAAAGGGATTTATAAAACATGTATTAAATCATTTTATTAAATCAGAAAATAATTTTATTTAAAATAATGCTGACGTCAGCATGACATCAGCGATCAGTGGGTTAGTGGGCCGAGTTGGGCCCAAAGTGTTAGTAGCCCATTGGGCCGGCCCAGTTTGGCCCAAGGCTGACAAAGTCTAGAAAACCACCTTCTTCTCTTATTTGGTCTGGCCTGGAAAGCATTTGGCCCAAAAGATCTTCGTGGGCCAAGCCCAACAAGGTTTACGCGAGGAAGTCTAGGTGCGCCCCCTGAACTCCTCTGGGGTTCACTCAGCCCGGGATCTGAGATCCTCTGTGGCACGGTGTGGCTGTGTTCATGTGGCCCACGGTGTGGCACCACTCAGAGCTCAAGAAAAAGGGGTCGCGCCCCAGGTATTCGGCAGAATGCCAGAAAGGGGGCGGCGGTGCGGCAAGGGCCGGCCGGTGAAGGGATTTCGCCGCAGTGGCTGAGTGTGCACCTGCAGAGAAAGCTCCACGGCACGAAGGCCCGACGAGGCTCAAGAGCGGTGCGCTCGCGACGAAGGCGCGCGCGGTGTGGCAAGGGTTAGCGCGCACCGGGTGTTTGCAAGGGCGTGCGCGACGACGAGAGATGCGGGTGCGCGCAGCACAGGGAGGAGCAAGGGCACTCGTGCATGGTACCCGCACGGATTTAGCGGCACGAAGGCCGAAGACACAAACACAACAAAAGGTGAAAGCTTCAGCCACTTAGGTGCTCAAGGTTTCATTCAGGCAAAACATCGAACAGGTGGTGGGCATGTCACGGTGGAGCTACAGAACAGGCAACCAAGGACATCTAGCTAGCATTCAAGAGATCACGGTGCAAGCACAGCACGAAGGCCGGCGACACCAAGCAAACAACAAAAAAGGAAAAGACTTGGGGTGTGACAAGATTGCACCTTCAACCTGGGACAACCATGGCTCGACGGCTGGCAACTCAGGCAGGATTACAAGGCTAAGCAGGGCAAAAAGGAGTGGCTTGGGTACGTGTTGCTCACCATGGGCTCGTCGAAGGTCTCAGCGTGGCAGGATGGGTCGCAGCCGTGGCGAGGGGACGCAGGTCGGCTTGACGTCGCGGTACAGCTCGCGGACGTCGTCGGTGTCAGCGTCGATCTTCGACTGGGCTTCCTCGAGCACGTGGTCGTCGACGTCGTCGTGGTACTCCCGGCGGTGAGGTTCAGTGGCGCTCCAGAGCTCCATGGCCTCCTGGTCCTTGGCATTGTCGTGGCGCTCCTGGTCGGCGACGGCGTCCACGGCGTGGTGTCGGCGTACTCGGCGTCCTCTCGGGCGGCCCGGTGCTCCTGGACGGTGGCGCCCTCGGCTCCTCGCGGCGGCGACGTCTACGTTGTCGTATGGCATAGCCTCGGCATCGCAGACGGCTCCATCTTCTTGCCGGCATGCGTGCGTCGGTGCCTACTGTGCGAAGGCGAACGGCGGGGCGCAACCGGCCTTCTCCTTGGCGGCGCACCTGACACCGACGGCTCCAATCCCTTCTCCTTCTTCCTTCTACTCCTCTGCTTTTCCTCCCCCATCTTCTGAGTCTGTGGCGGCGCAAAAGGGGAAAACAGGAAGGGGATGCGGCTTTGGGTTTTTATACCGTAAGGCTAGGGTTCGGCAGGGGCTCAGCGCCTGCAGGGCGGACGGCCGGATGAGCGCCCGTACACGGACGCCGAGAAGCTTCTGCTTCGCGGGCCGCTGCGATGCGGCGTCCTGTCGCTATCACGCGTGGGGGCCAGCGTGCCACGACGGTGTGAGACAGGGCGGCTTCTAGGCGGGCTAGGGCTTGGCGCTGGCGTGCCATCCTCGCGAAGCCGCGGCAGCTGTCCCGGGCGACGGAACGGAAGGGAGAGCAGAAGGCCTGCGCGGCGCAACGGAGAACGGAGGGAGGAGCGGCTGCGTTCGTCCGTGCAAAGGAAGAAGAGAAACAGGGAGAGAGGCAGCTGATGCGCGGGCCTGGTTGGAGGGTTATGGAAGTTGGGCCGGCGTCTTGGGCTGATGGAGAGAAGCAGGCCGGTAGGAGAAAAGGAAAAGAGGAAATGGCCTGCTGCCGGTTTTAGCTCATGCGAAAAGAAAAGAAATAGCAAAGAAAGAAAGATTGTTAGTTGGGGTTCGTTGGTTGATTAAGTGTCATACGTGACTAGCAGGGTTTAGGTCCAACTAATCACGTACACATGATTAGCTGAAAAGGTATTAGAGAGAGAGAAAGATATTAGCCGGCTGTGATAGCTCAAGATTTAAGATCTAGAGAGACAGAGAAGATAGAGGGAGAGGTTAGAGAAAGAGATAGCACTTAAACACTGGAGAGGCCGAGCTGATTGGTCAAAATTAGCTCGGGTGCAAGGTTAGAGTTAGTCACACAAGGTTAACATTTATATTAGTTTGAATTTGAACATAGTTCAAATTCAAACTCCACACAATTTCAAAATCCAAATAAGAACCATTTAAAATTCAACTCACAATTAAACCATATTTTGAAGATAAGTATAGGGTTCATACTTAGGAATTTGAGATGAGAGGCTAGCAAATTGGTTCAAAATTTGGTACCACACATATTCAAACAAAAAGTTTTGAATTTTAGCGAAAATTCACTCATGGGAAAACATCCAAATTTCTGGGATGTTACAGAAGTAGCGTGTACACGATCAGCCACGGGAGCACCACCATCATCATCATCCTCGTCTCCATCTCCATCCTGCTCATCCTCCCAAAACCTCTAGGCGGAGCCCTCTCACGCCTACCACCAAAGGACCTGTCACGTCTCACTGGAGGAGTACGCGCACCACGAGGAGGAAAACATGGCCCGTAGTCCATCTGAGACCCAAAGCTCTGATCATGCCTCCCAAACTCGTAACGGTCACGAGAAGGAGCACGTCGAGCCAACTCACCACGCCCAAACCCAACACGCCTGTTTCTCTGAGGGAACACACCTCCACCTCCACCTCTACGAGTGGGAACTGTCCTCACAAACACATCACCCCTAGGTAGAGGCCCTCTACGATGCTCAGGCACACCACGAGCAAGGTGGTACCTGTCCTTGTTTGCCATCTCCCTAGCAAAACCTCTCATCCCTCTTCCTCCGGAAACATAACTCATCCTTATGCCCATTCCTCCCACAATACTCACAATGGAAGCGGATCGGCACTGGCTTAGGCTGTGGCTTCTCTACAAGCTTCTCTCCAGCTTTCTCTCCTGTCTTCCCATCAAAGACACTCCCCTGGGTGCTCACAAACTTGATGGGTTTTTGGTAATTTTCAGATTTGTGGGGGAACACTGGAGGATCTGGGGTGTGTCTAGCTTGTTTCTGAGATGGTTTGGTTTGGGTGCAAATTTGTTCATTAATGTGGTATGTGGTGGAATGGGGATCTCTCCGGCATTCTCTTCTCCCTCACCACTCTTCTCACCACACTTGTCAGCCCCCAATGCCTGACCATCAAACCTCTTGAACTGAGCCAACATCAAACTCAATTGTGGCTCATGCCCAGACAACCACCCCATCATTTTTCTCAACTCATCATTTTCATCCTGCAGACGATCAACATAGTGTGCAAGTTCCATGTTTTTCAAAGCATGCATTTCACAGGTTGAACATGATGTAGGAAGAGGAGCTTTCAGTGCCGCCTCAAGAGAAACAATTCTAGTGTGAGACTCATCTAGCCTAGCATGCAAAACAGGACATGAGGTACAAGCACCTAGTAAAGCTGGCCTAGACTTCAATTCATCACACTCAATCCTAACCACATCTAGTTCCTCCAAAGTAGAGGCATGCTTCTCCTTGAGGGCAGTCAAATCAGCAAGAAAAACTGAACAATCACCACAATCAATCTCATCCGACACCACAGGAGCAGATTTCAAAGTGACTATCTCGTTCCTAGCATTCACAAGCAAGGATTCAAGCTCGGCTACCTTGTCCTTAGCATCACCCAACAAAGACCTAAATTCCCTCTTCTCATTGTTGGTCTTTCTAAGCACATCATCACGGTTATCAAGCAACTCATTTAGCCTAGCATTCTCCTCTAGCAAGAAGTTGGGATCTTGTTGTACCTCTTCATCAGAGTCGGAGTTCGAATCTGAGCTGTGCTTCCCACCCTTCTTGGAGTGCGCCATGCCGCAAAAGCCTCCTTGTGCGATGAAGCTTAGGCCGGTGAAGTTCTTGTCCGTGTGCCGCTTGTCCTTGCGCTTCTCTTGCTCTTCCTCGCTGCTCGAGTCGGAGGAAGCATCACTTGATGTCGAGTCGATGTCGCTCGCTCCGGCCATCATCGCTCGAGCAGTCTTCTTCTTGTAGCCGCCACCCTTCTTGTGCCTTCTCTCGCCCTTGTCCTTGTGCTTGTCCTTGTAGTCATTCCAGGACCGGTGCTTGTTGTAGTCGTGCTTGGGCTTGCCCTTGTAGTCGTTCTTGATCTCCATGGCTTCAGGGCATTCGGCGATGAAGTGCCCGTGCTTCCCGCACCGATAGCACATCCCCGAGCTCCGTCTTGCATTCTTGCGGTTCTCGTACATCCGCCCAAACCTCTTGCTCAACAATGCGAGATCGTCCTCACTCAGCACCTCAAAGTCCTCATCTGGCAAAGACACAAGACAAGACAAAGAGAAACCACCGGTGTTAGCATTAGACCTTGACCCGGAGACAAGAGCCAAACTATGAGGATCAGTAGGGCTCTCGCTCTTGGCTCTCAAGCCACGGTCAACTTCTGAAGACCTGAGCTTGGAAAATAGCTCATCCAGCATCAGCGTATCATACATGCTCGACTCCTCAATGGCCTCGACCTTGGCACTCCACACAGACCTATCCAGGGCATAAAAAAGCTTGATAGCTTGACCATGATCCGTGTATGAGAGCACTGTCACATTGGCCCTCATGTTGTTGACAATGCTAGTGAAATGCTGAAACATAGCATCGGTCGACTCGCCGGGGAGATGAGTGAAGTTCTCGTACTCTCTCCGGTAAGTGGAAAACAAACGGGCTTCAACTTGGGCATTGCCAACATGAGCATTTCTCAACTTGAGCCATATCTTTCCGGCCACATTCTCTCTGTACACTCGCTCGAACTCCGAGGCACAGAGAGAACGAAACAAGTAATCAACAGCCTTGCTGTTGGTATCAAACATGTCCCGCGATCCTGGAAGTAGAAAACTATCTGGGATGACATATTGATCATTTTGAGTGACCTCCCAAATAAGAGTTCCCTTCCCTCGCAAAAATGCGCTCATGCGCCTCTCCCACATCGGGTAATTCTTGCCATCAAAGTGCGGAGGACCCAACCCCTTACCGTAATCGCCCATCTTTGGATCTTAGACTGGTTAGAATCACGAAGATCCATAACCGGCTCTGATACCAATTGAAGGACCGAATCGGGCGACCAGAGGGGGGGGGGAGTGAATGGGAGCCGATAAAAATTCTTCCCAAAGGTCGAACTCGGCTTATGTCCTGATTGCCACTCTAAGTACTCGCGCACACAAAGGAAGCTCCAAATAAGGCACACACAAGCCTAGAAGAACAAGAAGCAAGCCTAGGAGTAAAGAGCGGAAGCACCAAAGCAAGAACGAAAGGACTTAGGCACTACTGCGAAGTCCCTGGCGGACTGTCCGGGGTGACCGGGCGGACCATCCGCGTGGAGGGCGCGGACTGTCTGTGAGGTCACTGCGGACTGTCCGTAAAAGCCACCCGTACCTCCAGGGGAGCACCGAGCAAAACGGACCATCCGTGATGGACCCGTGGACCGTCCGGCTCGTCACGGACTGTCCGGCACTTGAGTACGGACCGTCCGCGAACTTCGCGCACCAAACACCAACCCGCTCAACGGATCGAACGAAAGACGCTCAAGAACACGCGAAGATCACGAAGAACAGCCGGCCTGTCAGGCACCTCGCGGACCGTCCGCACGTTGGCCGCGGACTGTCCGCCAGGTGCGGATAGAGCAGAAAAACGCCCGACCTCGAGATTCAACTCCACCTTTCCATCACCAGATCTCCCAAACGGCTAAAGCTCTTGAGACAAGATTTGGGGGAGATGATAAGCAACACAAGAGGAAGCTATGCCCCAAAAATCTCGACTCCTAAGCCACTAAATCACCGGGAATCGCGGATCACACGAACACCACCATGAACTCGGGCTCCAACCAAAAATGCACGAATTGAAGGCTCTCCACAGCGTTTGAGGGGTCAAGATCACACACAAACATGCGCAAGGCATCCACCCATGATCCCCTCAAAGAAATCCGTGAAGAAACGCCCTCAAATCCCCGAATCAAGCGAAGAACGAAACTCCCCAAAAATAGCCCCGAAAATGACACGAAAATCACAAGGGACTAGGAGATCACCGCAATGCCGAATGCTTCCATACATCCAGAGGTCAGAGTCTGTACAAGAGTCTAGCCTAAGGAATCCAGAGGAACAAGAAGCAGTTCAGAGAAATCTACCGGGGGAGAAAGCCCTAGAGTCCAAGAGAGAGAGATGCCATCCACCTCTCTGCTATTTATACGATGTCCATCGGAGGGAGGTTAATGACCACGCTACCCCTACTGCTTAAATGAAGATACAACCCCTCAGGGGCATTTTGGTCATGTCTTCATCCAACAGACACGCTTCCACCGCCGCTTCGCTTCACATCAACGCAAACCCCGCGATCACGCCACGTGCCCTCCACCTCGAAGCTTCCCGAAGCTCCCGGATCACCGTCTCCGTCGCTTCGGGCCTCCGGGCTTGGTTTTGAGGCCGAAACCAAGAAACCGTCCACCGATGGTTTTGTGGGCAAACCACCAAACCCCGCGTGCAAGCTTCGGGCTCCATCCGCTACCTTGCACCGGCCCATGTTCACGACTTCAGCCCGCCAGTCTTGCACCGCACGGCTCGCACTTGACACCATCGGCCACCGGATCCGTCGAACCAAGCCTACTTGCCTCTCCATCACCCGGAGGCCGCCACGGCTGGCCTTTCATGCTTGTTCTTCACCTGCACCGACACGAGTCAAACCGCAACCTGTACATGCACACTTAGCCAAGCATCAGTCCACACAACGTTTTCAATCACTCATCACTAAGGAGCGACCCTCCACTGGTCTTCGGACACACCTGGTCCTCATCCTAAAAAATCCTTTCTTCTGGATCTTCCTCAACTTGATTTTCCATCTGAACCTCAGGCTGCTCAACTAGCTCAACAAGTGGGTAGCGGGGTGCCAGCTGACCAGTGGGGACATGACCTCCGGTGCTCTTGCGTGCTGTGTTCTTGGTTCTGGCCATCTGATAAGTAAAAGGAGACTCATCATAGATAAAACAAAATGATAGCATTAAAGAAAGAAAAACTAAATAAATTAGTTTTTATGCATAATTATGTAAATTTTGAAAGATAACATGGCTTTCTAGATCATGAATCCTTAATTTTTGACCATTTCTAACTTAAGACTGCGTCCTACAGTCATTACTGCTCTGATACCACTTTGTCACACCTGATTTCCGAAACGAAACCAAATGCATCTCATATGTGCGCCAGGATCAAATTACACACATATGGTAGACAAAAGAGTGTAATATCATAAACAGTAATCAAAATGTACAAGAGTTAAACCATTACATTATCTTTTTATTACACTCTGACGATGGACTCGAAGGTCCAATAGAACGAACAAACGATAACTAGACGAAAAACTTCGTCTTCAGCTTCCACAGGCACATGACTGGGGGATCGCATGCTTCAGAACCCCTCGAAGTCGCTGAAGTACTCTTCACCGTTGTTCTCCTCTGAACAGCGGTAAGCAAGGGTGAGCATACTTATGGTTGGAGCTCAGCAAGTGGGGGAAAGTATGCAAGGCTGTCAAGGATAGGCTAGGGGTTTACAGCGGTTAGCATTTTAACGTTGGTCATATTTTATTAGCAAGCCTATTTACTAAGTGTAAGTTTATACCAACCCCAAAATTAAGCATTTGAAACATTATCCCAAAACCATAAGAAACCATGATTTAAATTCATCTTCAAGTTTAATTATCATGTGAGGGTCCAAGCCGCTCTTGACTGTGAGCACGGCTGATATATAAGTTTTCACTCTGCAGAGGTCGTACACTTTACCCACAGCTCGTGTTCTCCATGTTGCCCAGGTTAGCTAGACCCTTAAACACTTCTGAGGTGAGTGGCTAGGGGTCCACTACGAAGCCTTTACAAAGTCAATGCAAAAGACCAACAACCTATGACAGTTACAACAGCGGAGCGGACCATAACCCTCCCTGGTGGTCAGCACCTTAGCCAAGGCTGCTACTCCAAAGAACCGGGCTATAGCCCTTCAACTCCGGCCCCTTGTGCCCCTTTCGGGAAAGGTTGTCAGATAATTCACACGCCTAATTAATTGGCTAAGGGTAGAGCCATATGCCACTGTGGTTGCACTGTTTTCTTGGGTGGTTCTCCATGTTCCAATTAAATCTTAGTGTTCTTGTGTTAAACGAAACCATCATCATTTAAGCATGAATGTCTTTATCATAAAACCACTTCTAGCCAACCCATGTAAAGCAACTAAGCAATTATCTACCCAAAACATTTATTAAAAGGGGTTGTTCAAGGTGATAGGGGTAAAGCTCTAGTCTTGTCCTTAAAAGGTGATTTTCCCATTAATTTTTGCATAGCAACAAATAAAAGTAAATATTATTTAATATGCAGTTATTTAGGACAAAGAGGAAAAATGCAGAGGGGGAAGTCCACTTGCCTTCCTCTACAAACTGGGAATCTTCTTCTTCAAAGAAAGGTTCTTCTTGATCTTCTTTGAGAGGTTGCTCAGTTGAAACAGGCACGAGATCTACGCACAAGCACAAGCATATAATAAATAAATAAAACAGTATACCAGACATTGCTCTAAACTAATAACACACTCATAAAAAGGTTATATGCGCTGAGACGATCATTTTGATATATTATACACGAAAAACGGAGTTAAAACGTGAAAGATATGATTAAAACAAGTTGCAGGGGCTTTTCTGTAAGAAAACTAGGTTCTCAGGGGCTTATTTGAAAGAAACCAGGGACCCAAAACATATTTATGTATAAAAACAGAAGGTCTAACATGCAAAAGAGTAGAAAAGGACCTCGGGTGCTATTAAACAGAGAAGACAGGGGCTAAACCGTAAGAGGAAGTACCTATTTGTAAGGTTCTTTGATAGTGGAAGGACCGGCTTGCGAAAAGACAAAAACTCAGGGGTTTAACAAGATTGCCGGTGCTGACCGTTACGGCCGGGTTTGACTCGCGCGGGCCAGTGGATCTGAGCCGCTCAATCCAGATCTGTCGGCTCTCGTGGCGTATGAGCGAGGAGCGACGGCGGGGACTCCGGAGGGTGACGGCGCGGCGGCGGGCTCACCGGCGTAGGCTCGGGAGGAGGTTCCCGGCCACCATTTCGAGCACGGGTGGCTGCTACGCAAAGCTGGGGGGCTCGCGCACCCGGCCAGGGCATCTGGAGGGGGGCTTGGGCGGCCATGGCGGCCAACGCCGGAAGGGAGCGGCGCGGCTGTCGCCGGCGTGCAGGCGCCGGTGCTACGGCACACGCGCACGGGAGAAAATGGAGGGATGTTGTTGCTCACCACGCAGCGACGAGTCGGGCGAAGCAACAGGTGGAGGAGGGGTGAAGGTCAAGAAGTTTGATGACGGCGGCGAGCTCGGGCGGCACTCCGGCGGAACTAGGGGCGCGGCTCTGTCCGGCATCGACGGCGGGATCCTGGACAGAGAGAGAGAGTTCCGTGAGCTATGCAAGCGAAGGAAAAGAGAGAAGGGGGGCAGAGGCTCTCCACTGACGACGTGCTGTTCCGGCGGCGGCAATGGCACGGCGGGCAGAGGAAGCTTCAGCGGCGACGCTTGTGGGCGAGAGGTGTGAGTGCAGGAGCTCGAATGAGGTGAAGAGTGGTGAACGGGGCTCCAGCGGCGGCCTAAATAGGGCTAAGGAGGGAGCGGGAGCGACGGCCAGCGGAGAAATGGCCATTGATGGCCGACGGCCTCAAAGGCAATCAAGGGCCGACGCATGATTGAGGAGGAGGTAACGGAGGGGAAGTAAAGAAGGGGAAATGCTCCGAACGTCATTGCGCTTTGATTGCTAGTCTTGAAGAGGAGGAGGGAGTGGGGGAATCGCCCGTAACAGCCGGCGGCCATCACGGCAACTGCGGCGGGGCGAAACAGAGGAGGGGAACGTGGGAGGGGGGAGAAGATGAAGCCAACACGCGGGCCCGACGTGGCGGTGAGAGAAGGAGGGGAGAAGGGGGAAGCGGGCCGCGGGAGGGAGCTGGGCCGGAAGGGAGGGTGGCGGGCCGGAGTGGGCTGAAAGGGAGAGGGGTTTGGGGTTTTTCTTTTTTTTCAAATCCTTTTTCTTTTAAAACCCTTTCAAAAATTAAACTCTTTTCAAACTTTAAACACTCCAAACCTTTTCAAATTTTCAGATTATTTTAAAAAAAAACTTTTAAAACTTCACACCATCAAACTTAAACACCATGCATTGCAAAAGATGATGCACAAACACTTGTTGATTCTAAATTATTTAAATTAAATTTAAATACTTTAGAGCTCAATTTAATTAGCAATTTAATTAACTCCTTAAGATTAAATCCAAAACACTATGTTGCTTAAGATAATTTTAGTGATGGAATTTTAGGGTGTTACAAATGGCAAGAAATCATCCACAGATGGTCTAGTGGTACCCAGTGGCAGACCCAGATAGGTGAAAGGCATACTACCCACTTGACAATCCAAAACAAAAGCTAGGGAATCCATTTTCTCAGATTCAACATTTATAGGAATAATGTTCGATTTTGAGAAATTCACTTTGAGGCTAGTAGAGGAAGAGAATGCACCAAGTATGTTCTTTAGATTAATGAGTTGCTCCTCCTCAGCAGGCATGATGAGGAGAGTATCATCAGCATATTGCACAATGGGATAATCCCCTCCAAAAGAACTACCCAAAGGGTGGAGCAAGAGCCCTTCTGTAGCAACACTGTTGACCACTGACTGTAGCAAATCTGCAGCAAGCACAAAAAGCAATGGTGACAGTGGGTCACCTTGCCTAACCCCTCTTTTACATTTGAAAGACTTGCCCGGCACCCTATTTAAAAGGACAGAAGATGATGCTGATGAAAGAATGAGTTCTATCCAATGTAACCATTTATCTAAAAAGCCCTTGTGCTTCATCATTTCTAGAATAACTTGGTGTTCCAGTTTGCCAAAAGCTTTCTCAAAGTCTAGCTTAACAATTACAATCTCCTTCTTACTGTGATGGCAAAGATGAAGAAATTGGAAAGCCCATGCTAGACAATCTTGAATTGTTCTACCCTTGAGGAAGCCATACTGATTTGCATGGATGACAGATAGGATTACCTTTTGCAACCTATTAGCTAAAAGCTTAGTGATGAGCTTCAGAGACAAATTCAGCAGTGAAATAGGCCTGAAGTCATTTGCTGTTTGAGGATTATCTTTCTTGGGAATTAGTGCAAATATTCCCAGAATGGAAGCATTCACAAAGTCTATAAAAGTCTTCTGATATCAGATGCCAACATTTCTTGAAAAAGACCCCATTGAAACCATCAGGTCCTGGGACATGGTCTGGTGGCATATCTTTCAAGGCCACATCAATCTCTTCCTTGGAAAATGGCTCATCCATATCAGGTAGAGGTACAACAGTAATGAGGTCATTCAGGTCAAATAGAATTTCAGAGAATTCTGACACACCCAATCTATCCTTAAAAGAAGACTAGAGAATGCCAGCTTTGAGAGAATGTTTAGTAACTAGAATCCCATCTGAATTTAAAAGAGATGTGATAGAATTTCTCCTGAAAGAATATGTGGCCATAGCATGGAAAAGTTTGGTATTTTCATCACCAAATTTGACCCATCTAATTGTTGTTCTTTGTTTCCAATATATCCTCTTGGCCTCTAAGAGCTTCTGCAAATAAGCCTTCACAATTTTCATGAAATTTGATTCTACCAATGACAACTGTCTTTGATCTTCCAATCCATCAAACATGGCCAATACCCAAGAACAATTATTAATGAGCTTGTTCAACTTTGATAGCTCTTTGCTCCATGCCTTCAGTCCCTTTCTGAGCTGCTTGAATTTGCCACTGATAGTTTTAGCCATGTTACTGTAAAAGGGGTTGGAATTCCAATGGAGCTCGACAATGTCAAAAAAACCCTGGAAAATCCACCCAATAGTTCTCAAATCTGAAGAGAGATGCTTTGGGGATATGTGAATTAACCATAATCACATATGGAACATGATCAGAAATAGGCCGAGCCAAACATTTAACAGAGGTTGCTGGATAGGAATTAGTCCAAGAAGCTGAAGTAAATACCCAATCTAATTTTTCAAGCAAGGGATTAGTGTGCATATTACTCCATGTGAATAGTTTTCCTGAAAATGGGATATCCACCAAATCTAAATGCTGAATGAGATAATTGACCAGCAACATGTCCCCCACATTACTCCCTGGCTTATTCCTGGCTTATTCCTATCAGACATAGTTCTTATGAGGTTGAAATCACCAAGCAGAAGCCAATCCTCCATTAAAGAAAGATCAAAATTATATAGCCAACTAATGAATGCAGCTTTATCTAGAGAGGCAACAGGGCCATAAATGTTTGAAAGGTGAAATACTGCATCAGAATGCTTTGACCTGAATTGCATAGTGATAGCATAGCCATTACAATCAATCACCTCCCCAAAAAATAGACCTTCATTCCAGCAAATCAGAAGGCCTCTAGAGGCACCAACAGATGGAGAGCACGCAAATTTGTTCAAATGTCTTGGGCAGAATTTAGAGATATAAGCCTGATCAAAATTTTCTTTCTTAGTTTCTTGCAGACAAATGATAGAGGCTGCACTCTCATTCATTTTATCTCTCAAATGATCCCATTTGGCTTGGGAATTTATACCCCTAACATTCCAAGATAGAAAATTCCAAGATCTTGTGCTATTCATTTGAAACAAAAAGGCACCAGAGAGGAGCACAGATGAACATCTGACTCAAACATGACCACACAGATAGATGGAATAAAGCACGGAAATAAAGGCAAGGAACAAGATCATCCAACAACTGATTCCATAAACTGTTTTAGATTAGTAGCACACAACTGACAGATTTAGGAAAAGAGGTCTTGCATTGCCACGCAGGGCAAACTAAGCAAAATAAACATAGCCCATGAAGGCACTGTGAGATGTGATTACAACGACTAATCATCATTAGATGCGAGCAACATGACATCAGACACATCCTGAGGCTGCATCTTAAGGAATTCAGTTCCAATGGCTTGGACAAGCGTGGTGGGCAGGTGTGGTGCTGGGGCAGCAGAGTCTTCAGCAGAACCTCTGTAGATAGGGATGATGGCCCTGTCATCACCGGCTGTCTGACTCTCTCCTGGAGCTGGATCACCAGCATCCTCCTGGGAAGTAGCAAGTGGCTCCCCTACGGCTGCAGCTAAAGCACCAGCCGCATCCTTGAAGCCTTGGCAATTCTTCTTGATCCTGACACTCCGACGTAAGAACTTGGAGTCAAGGTGACCCTTTAGCTTCTTGGCACGTCTCTTCCGAGGAGAAGTCACTTCTGGCCTGGAGTCAAGGATCCTGACAGACTCGCCATCAGAGACTGGCTCCGGCACCTCAGATGGATCCACCAAGGCCTTTGCCAATTTCCAGAGAGCATCACAGTCAGCAAAATAGGATGGAACACACATATCCAAATTGATAATAATTCGATTAAGATGAGCAAATGGGTCGACTGATGAAGGTGAAAGATTGTTATTGGAGCAAGAGATCACCTTCTGAAGAAGATCGCGCAGAGGAACAGATTGTGCAGTCACTGGTGTGGCTTGATCACAGAGCAGACCCCCAGATGCCTCAAAGTCCTGTGCTGCCGGCAATTGAACTTGTTGATCCTCTAAACCATCCTCCTCCTAATGCTGATCCTCTGGCTCATGCTCCGCCTGTTCCATAGGAACTTCATTTTCCTCCACTTGATCATCATTGGGGGCAGCACCCATCAACACATCAGAATTGGCAGAGTTTGCCTGCACCTGCACCGGCATCCAACGAGGAGCAGGATGTGGGATTGGGTGTGCTGGTCCATCTTCCGGCGGCAGCTGGTCATCCCCACCATCCACCACATCAGTAGCAGTCAGAATGAACACTGGCACGGTGTAGGTCCTCACCCTCGGAGCTTCACCAATAGCCACCACAAAATCATCTGGGATATCTTGTTCACTATTGACTAGAGCTTTAATGATAATCCTGGCTACCGTCAGAGATTCATGCACATACAGCAGCTTCGCCCAACCACAAATGGCCTTCGAAATCATGGACAGGGAACGACCATCGACAGAATACATCAACATCAGCCACACGACACGATCCATGGCCAGAGATCTGAAATTCACCCCCTCATCATGCTTGGTAAATCGAAGTTGGTACTGACCGAACTGACGAGGTGAACCTTGAAGGAATCGCTCACGCTCGAGCGGCTTGGTGAAGCGGACAAAAGCATCTCCAATCGGGCAGGGTTGAATCTCTGGAGCGTGAACACCCTCATCTAGCAGGTACTGATGGAGTGCACGAGCCATGAGGATGAAGTCCTCCTTGGCGACGGGTGGGGTCAGATGCACAATGGCAAGATCCTCATTGGTGCGCTCAATGCTCAGAGTAAGGTGAGCGCGGGGGCGAGCTGGCGGGACGTAGATGAGCACACGAGGGGCCCAGATGAAACCCGCTGGGAGGTGAGGACGGGGATCCATGGCAAAGTTCGCCACGGGATCAGGTGGTGGTGGTGGGAGCTCGGAGGTGGATGCGAAGGCGGCGGCGGCAGGAGTTGTTTCCTAGGAAGATGAAGCGGCACGCTCAGGGGTAGGCGGAGATGAGTTAAAGGCACCTTTCTGCTTAGGGGTTGGACACGTAGGATCTTTTGGGCCGCAATCTGGGCTCACTTTTTTCCGATAGATAACAGACTTGGCACGTGCAAACCAGCAAAAGCGAGAAATATGGCCAAACTTAAGGCAGGCACGGCAACGGATCATGGAACGACAATCTGAAACCCTGTGATAGCGGGCTAGACACCTGAAACATCACAAGGATTTTCCATCTGTGGCTATCTGTTGGTGGACCGCAGAAGTTTGCGACGTCCGAAGAACACAATGATCATGAGAATAGTTTGTTCGATAATAATCCATAGGATAAGAAATCTGACTGTGTTGACACTTCTGAACGTCGATCACTTAAGAACAGATTTTGGATCCATCCTTAGTGTCAGTGCTGGAAGCGTCTGTTGGCATTTCCCAATGTCACAACTAACTGGCGCATATTAGCGTGAACATTGAGAGTTGCCATAGGTTTAATCTAAACGATCATGAACGAATCCGCAAGCGCACAAATAAACTGTTGTAGCATTTCCCCAAGGAAGGAGAGTATTCCAAGGGTATCGAATCCGTGGAAGGCAATGGCGGATATCTTAGACTTATGCTTTTGCTCTGAATGTAAACCAAGAGATAGATATAGGGAACAACACACTCAAAGGCAGGGGTAAGATAAATGATATAAAAGGGGTAGTGTGACACACACACCTCAAATCTACCTCTACTCTAGCACACTACGGCTTAGGGGGAACATATGAGCTAGCTCTAGGTTCTAATGTACTAAACATACAAAGCTAGAAGATACAGAAGATAGGCATGAGTATTGCATGAGGGAAACATGGTTCAGCACCCAGGTTCAAACGGGGAGCTAGCCCGCGACGACCAGCACTCTGCGAAACTAGACTTTAGACTCCTACAGCAGGTACCCCAACGCGGAGGTTGCCCTAGGATCCAACAGGGCTATCACCACCTGAGGACCGACCTCTCATTACGGGGGGTATGCTCATAACTATCGTAGCAAGACAACCCAGGCACCATGCCTACGTTGCTGCTAGACTTCACCCGGCCCAGGCTATTGTGACCCAGGGTGAGAGCCACCAGAAGACTGTTCAACTAGACCGAGTACCGTAGCTTGAACACAGACCCCATGCAACACTCTCATGCCATCTAACAAGATCTACTAAGGCTAGACATATGAACAGATATGAACTCTCTTATGTCTAATCAACAAGATCAAAGGGTCATTTTCGTGAAGAACGCGAGCCTCTAACTTATGAACAAACACATAAGGAAGGAGTTTATCACCCTTCAAATGGATCAAAAGGTAGTGTTCACGAAGAATACGAGCCTCTAAATGATGAACAGAGGATGAACTCAAGAACACATCAAGAATATGATCTACCATGATTTTATATGAAATAGCTGAATAACTAAAGTAGATCAAAGTCATACAAAGAAATAAAGATAAAAGAGAACTCATACCTAAACTTCCAAGAGGACTTGGAACCTGAAGAAGAGCTACTCTAGCCTACCCCCTAGCCTTGGAAACTAAAAGTGAGAGGAGAATGAGAGAGTGGTGTGTGAGAAATGGGAGCCCCTCCCCTCCTATTTATAGAGGGAGACAAGGCTTGCTCGGACGCCTAAATGGCCCAAAAACACTCGGGAGTGCAGCAAGTGACCAATGAGCAACCACCACGTGTAAGGACCAGATGGGGCGCCACTAAGGCGGTTCGGCCGATCCTAGGATCGGCCGACCCATTAGGGTGGCCCCACCTGGTGTGCTTCCTCTGGGTGGCTGCCCTGTGGGCCCTATGATCCATCCCCGGTGCATGGCTTGATTTGGTATCCGAGGTGGGCCCTTTGATCCATGTGAAGTCTATGTGGCGTCCTCTGATTCGTCGGTGAGTGCCTCCCCTGGATCGATGACGTGTCTTGCCATGTTTTCCCTTGGTGGCAGCCACCTCCTCAGCTGAGTTGGCATGGTTGCTTCATAGGAGTGGAATTTCCATCTCTTTTAAAGGGTAAATCACCTACATACAAATAATCTCCAAGGACAAGTGGAACTACATTATTCATACCTAAATGCTAGTAAATAATGCATATGCCTCCATTTATGTGAGAATATTGATGGTTGGAAATGGTGAATTTCCACTGTCAACAGACTGAAAACTGACCGTGAAGACTGTTTAACAATCTGAGCATAGGATTTACGAGATGATTTTGGAGCAAACCATTGTGCCTCTTCCTCATAAGACCAATTATCAAGTTCACGACGCCAATTCGGTCCACCCTCACCCCAGAGTGCAAAGAAAAAAATCAAAGGATGTGCATTTGAATGAACGAAGCCTATAGATCATGAATCCAATCTCCTTGGAGAAAACCGAGAAACTGAACATATGATCACACAAATGCAAGACCTTAAAATCCTTATCAATGCCACCAAGGCATGATTGGAGAATGAGGCCAACCGAATCTTCGGTGAGACGAATGGCAAAACGACTGAAGGAAGCGACCAAGTAGAACTCATGGGATCCGAAAGAAGGAGTGAAACTGACCGGAGATGCATAGCGATCGAATGCAACACGCTGAAATTCCAATCCCGGACTGAAGTCCAGGTCAGAAATGCCGCCCATGGTAGAGATCATCAGCATCCATGGCTAGGGACCGTGGTCGCCAGAGGAGTCAACGCCATCCCCTTCTCCATCCCTCTAGATTCCTCGGTGTACTTGCTCCAGCGTATAACAATATTAGAACAATTGGAACTGAAAAACAAAAAAAGAACTGATGAGCCTTTAGTCCCTGGTGGTATTACCACCTGATACTAAAGAGGGTGCGCTAGTGTGCCCCCCCTCTTGTCTCGGATGGTAATACAAACCGTGACTAAAGGCACTCTTTAGTCCCGGTTGCCCACTCGGTAACAAAGAGAGGTCTTTCGTCTCTAAGCATTAGTCCCGGGTGGGTCTTAGAGAGATAACGACCTTCCCACCCGGGACTAAAGGCCACGTCTCCACTAGTGTTTTTATTTGATTTTTCCTAATTCCTGGACATCGTCGGTACAGATCATGCGAAACATACATTTCTGCTTTTGGTATAGTCAACCATTTCTCACAAGTACCATTTCTGTAAAGAAGTCCAGTATGGAAATAACACATTTCTGCATTTAGTATAGTCAACCCTTTCTCACAAATATCATTTCCGTAAAGAAGTCCACTATGGAAGTTTGCTTTATTTGCGACTTCCCTTTCAAAAAAGAGAATATTCCAACTCCAGATAACAAATGATCACATTCTAAGCAAACATTTACTTAATTAGTTAATTTGCTAGCCTGCAACAATCCAGCTTGCCTAACAAAAAATGAATTGTCTGTCACATATTAGTCATAAATTATTTCTCATTTCTAACCAATTAGATTACATATTATTGATATAGGAAACAGAGCTAGGAGAAGTGACATGGTGGACTTGGCTTGCATTGATAACATCATCATCGTCGGTCCCAAACTAACCCTGGCGGTTATGCAAATTAATTTAGAAAAAAAATAAAAAATCTCCCACGGATCGGACCTGCCACCGCTTGCTAGCCCAACCACCCACTGTGGGACATGGGTACCTCTGGGTCCTCACCGACCAGTCTCATGGTCGTCCCCGACAAGTGGGTTGGGCCCACCAGAAGACCAACCGACCTGATAATGGGCCCAACAGACCTGGTCTGTGGCCCGGACGACCTCCTGAAGACTTTATCCGGAACGACTACAAGACTTAGCGTACAAGACAAGAAGGCGGCGGATCCGACAGGCAGTCCGGGATATATGGAAATAGTTGTAATCAACTAGACTTAGATCTCCTGTTCGTAACCGACCAGGAGTCTGGGCGCCGACCTTGTCCGCTGGCCAATATACGGCGGGCAGGGCGACCCCTTTGTAACCACGCAATCCTCAAGCAATCTACACCAACAACTGGACGTAGGGTTTTACTCTCCGGAGGCCTGAACCAGTATAAACTCGTTGTGTTCCGTGTGCTTTCGCATAACCATCAAGCACTTTGAAGGACCGAATAGGGCGACCAGAGAGGGGGGAGTGAATGGGAGCCGATGAAAATTCTTCCCGTAGGTGTCACACCTGGTTTTAGAAAAACAAACCAAGTGCATACCTATATGCATGCAAGGATCTAGTTTCATACATATAGTAGATAAAAGTGAATAACAGTAACAGTATCATGTAAAGAACATAAACAAAACTTACTATTCTATCAGAGTTATACAGCTCAATCCTGGAAACAGAGGCGCCAACTCCACAAGCAATCGACTGGGGGCTGCGCACGCCTAGCATCATCATCTTCAATAGCTTCACACCTTTTGCTTCTGAGCAGCAGTAAGCAAGGATGAGTACACTTATGGTTGGTACTCAGCAAGGCCACAAGAAATAACCAGAAAGCGATTTAAAGTCCATCTTTAAGCTTAATTAATCATGTGAGGGTCCAGGCCGCTCTTGACCGTGAGCACGGCTAATCGATTAGTTTTACACTCTGCAGAGGTTGTACATCTTTACCCACAAGTCGCGTAAAAGTTCTAGGAACTTTAAACCCAACCATGCGGTGCTAGCTAGGCACCATACCACACTACCGAGGTGTGATCGCATAGGGACGCCACGAGGCCTTTACAAAGATTCCCTAGCACGGGCTGCTCGCTAGGTTACCTGATCAGTGCAATGCATAAACCTCTCTCAGCTGCGAAGCTACCATAGAGCAGATCAGTCTGAGGGCCGGGCTATACACTATTTACCGTCAACCCCCAACCCCTTTCAGGTAAAGCATACCACATACTAAAGTTTCTAATTAGTTGGCCAAGACAGAGCCATATGTCTTGTGGTAGTACTGTTTTCCTGGGTGGTTCTCCATGTTCCAATTGATGCAATAGTATTCTTGTAAATAAGCATAGGTAGAAGATGGTTAGGGACACTTGCCTTTCTCCAACGAAAAGCTACTCTTACTGCTCTTTCTTCAGCTCGCTTTCTTGAAACTCTTCATCTTCAAAGCAACGAACAACGATCCTTCTTCTACTCGAAGCAAACATCGGGCATAACATACAAAGCAACAAGTATAACTAAGAACAATACACCAATCAAAAGAAAAGATTTGAAAGAGCGCACTAAAGGATAGGCTTGATTCTATGGTTGCGCACAAACGAAGGAGACGCTGAAAACGAAACTAAGGTCGAAAAGACAACACTTGTGTGAGATCACTAACAAACAAGAGACTAGGTGTTGGATTTATTTTAATAAGAAAATCATGTGGGAAGAATATTTCAGAGAAATACTCTATGTTAGAATTAAGCAAAGTTATATTTAATTATAGAAAACAAGATACACCTAATCATATTTTATTAGCAGATATTTAAGTACAAGTTATATCAAGTTAACAATTAATACTAAAAGACAAAGCATGTGAAAGAATCTAATCGAATAACTTTATATTGCGTGTTCAACTAAACATATTGATATTGAAAAGACATTTATAATATCATTAAGCAGGTTAACTTATTATGAAAACCGATATTTAACACTAAGCATATTTTATTTAACAAAAGCTAGTTATAAATAGGAATTTACCAATTAATTCTTAGCTTATGAAAATCGGGATAGAATCTAATCACTTTTATTTACAAAGGTATTGGAATAAATATTAGTCAAGATTAACATGCAACTTTGATGTAAAAAGAACAAATAACAGGTGATACACATGCTAACGCACAAGTTATGGTGAAACGAACTATACAACAGCACAAACGTACTATAACGGTACAAAACTAGTTAGGAGGAACATGTCAGTGAAAGAATTACTGAGATCGGAATTGAATAGAATAGGATATGAATTTTCATAACAAGAAAAAGATAATCGATTGAATATGACATAAAGATGATGTCTCCATGAGAAATAATCAAGAAAAGAAATTAAATGATAGATAGATTGGATGACTGTGAGCAAGGATTTTACAGATGAATAAATAATTATTCTATAGATCAAAGATTTGCAAGGCCTAATGATGATCAATGAAGACATTACCGAAAAGAAGTGTAGGAGAAGTGCTGATTATTTTGTTAAAGGAGAAGTCCTAATTACCACATAAGCATGATGTCACCATGATGTCATCACCGGCAAGAGCAAGCATGAACGATGCATGGCTTGTTTGCTTCTGTATGTACAAGAACGTGACCTTCTTTCTATAGCTTTCCTCGTACATGGACTGCATGGCCGGTGATCAGGTAGTTCCTGATGGCTTGCGATGTCTGTTGCAGAAACACAAGAGAAGGCTTCAGCTGAGTTTTGGAGTGGAACAACTGGTGCACAACATGAGTTTGTACGCAGCACGGATAAGAGAGAAAACATAGACGGAGGAGTGCCTGGTGTGCAGGTCATCTCACCAGAGCGGTGACGACGGCCGGGCTCGACGCTGGCTCGGCAACGCAGGTGATGTGAGTGAGCATGGCGTTGGCATGCAGCGGTGAGCAGATCACAGATAGCTCGCCATGACAGGAAACAACTGGAGGGAAACATAAACTAGATGGGTTATGGGCGTAGATTGACCAGCAATGCTATAGATCAAAGAGAGATGAGTAAGATGTAGTACGAAACAAGGAGATTGGCTCACTTAAGGCAAACGAACGACGGCAACGGCTTGAGACCAATCTCGATGAGGACGGTTTCTGTTCGACCTTCAGCTTGGACGTGTGTGCTCCTCCGAAGTACAGCAGATCGTCACAGGGACGACAATCTCGACCAGCTTTGGTATCACCTCGCTGGTTCTCGTGGTGATGAAATAATCCTTCCCGGCAGCCGGCGTACATGGACGACGGATGATGCTTGGCTGCAGTACGCGATGGATCCGATCCACGGCGACGTCATGTGAACAGGCCCTCCAGGCGTCGTGGTGAGTGTCGACGGTGCTGCCGGTCAGCACTGGGGACCAGCGAGGCCTCCTTGTGCCCTAGCGACGCCGGTGTAGGGTCGACATCGCTGGAGTCATGGAGATGGCTTCACGGCAGTGCGGCGGCGGCGGCGGCGGCGGCTTACCAAGGAACTAGGGCACACAAGGGCGTCGTGATTCTGTTGCAAAAGATAGGGGACGTGGCATATGAGTTGTATATATATTGTGGAGGGCAGGGACGTGCACACAATCCCAATCGAAGAAGAGGTTATTTTGGAATCCCAGACTTCCTCGAGTTGTTGACATGTCTTGTGGTGAAGGCAGGCTTGGTATGGCAGCTAGACACAACACCCTCAATTTTAGAGCTAGCTGGCTGCTTGGGTCGAAAGAAAAAAAAAAGAATGAGCAGAGAGAGAGAGAAAGCAAGGAAATAAATAAAATGTGGCTTGAATCTGAATTGGTAGAATATACGGCCTGTCAGCTGTAAAAGAACAGACACCTTGACACTTATGGAATTACGGAGTTCCTTGATTATGGTTAAACTGCAGAAGCTCAAAAGTTTCAGCCACGACAGACAGGTGCTCTGTTAGTACCGTGGCTCAAAGATACTTTGTGACACTATGAATCCAAATAAAAATATTTGGAACTCATTCAAACGATTTTAGAACATTCCAAAAAGAAAAATTGGATTTAGCTCTAGGAAGATTGAGAATAAATGCCAGAAAGGGCTGGAAGATTTTTAGAGGAACCTAAACGTTGTCTAAACTCATTTTTAAATATTTTGCACTCAAGAAACACTAGGATGCATCGGCATGAATGCAACACGCGCATAGCCATTTATTTAATTTAGAAAAACAAACAACAGTTTTTTTCCTATACTATATTTTCCTGTAAAGAAAATAAATGTTGGAAAAAATTTTAAATTATGAGAAAATTGTTGTTTAATTATTCTTTCTATTCACATCCTGAAATTGGGAAATTTCAGGGTGTGACAGTAGGTCGAACTTGGCCTATACCCCGATTGCCACTCCAAACGCTCGCGCACACAAAGGAAGCTCCAAACAAGGCACACACAAGCCTAGAAGGACAAGAGACAAGCCTAGGAGCAAAGAGCGGAAGCACCGGACAAGAATCAAAGCCCTTGGTCAATTCTGAAAACGACCAGTGCGGACCGTCCGGCTGGTACCGGCGGACTGTCCGCTAGTGTACGGCGGACTGTCCGCGGGTACGACCCGGACTGTCCGAAATGAACAACAGAACCACCAGAGCTGCAAGCCAAAATGCAGACCGTCCAAAGAGGCCACGAGGACTGTCCGCCAGTGTCGCGGACCGTCCGTGAGGCCTAGGCGGACTATCCGCCAACCTCGCTGAAAACCCCAGACAAACCTCGAGGCACCCCAGACAAAATCTCGGCCGCGCGGACCGTCCGTGAAGCACTCGCGGACTGTCCGCCAAACCCCGTGCAACAAAACCCTAAGGCCGAAACGGATCGAAACGCGAGCACGAAGAACACGCGACAAACTCTGACGAACACGCTCCTCGCGGACCGTCCGCGACCCTCGAGCGGACCGTCCGCGACCCGCGGACAGAGCAGAAACAGCCCGACCCCACGAGGTCAACTCCACCAACTCATCACCGGATCTCCCAAACGGTTGAAGCTCTTGAGACAAGACTTTAGGGAGATGATATGCGTCACACAAGGACGCTATGCCCCAAAAATCTCGACCTCTAACTCCCTAAATCACCGGGAATCGCGGATCACACAAGCACCACCATGAACTCAGGCTCCAACCAAAAACGCATGAATCGAAGGCTCTCCACAGCGTTTGAGGGGTCAAGATCACACACAAACATGCGCAAGGCATCCACCTATGATCCCTCAAAGAAATTCGTGAAGAAACACCCCCAAAATCATGAATCGAGCCAAGAATGAAACCCCCCAAAAATAGCCCCGAAAATGACACGAAAATCACAAGGGACTAGGAGATCACTGCAATGCCAAATGCTTCCATACATCCAGAGGTCAGAGTCTGTACAAGAGTCTAGCCTAAGAAATCCAGAGGGAAAAGAAGCAGTTCAGAGAAATCTACCAGGGGAGAAGGCCCTAGAGTCCAAGAGAGAGAGAGATGCCATCCACCTCTCCGCTATTTATACGAAGTCCATCGGAGGGAGGTAAATGACCACGCTACCCCTACTGCTTGAAATGAAGATACAACCCCTCAGGGGCATTTTGGTCAAGTCTTCATCAGACGGACATGCTTCCACCGCGGCTTCGCTTCACATCGACGCAAACCCCGCGATCACGCCACGTGCCCTCCGCCACGAAGCTCCCCAAAGCTCCCGGATCACCGCCTCCGTCGCCTCGGGCCTCCGGGCTTGGTTTTGAGGCTCAAACCAAGAAACCGTCCACCGATGGTTCTGTGGGCAAACCACTAAACCCCGCTTGCTAGCTTCGGCCTCGATCCACTACCTTGCACCGGCCCATGTTCACGACTTCAGCCCGCCAGTCCTGCACCGCACGGCTCGCACTTGACCCCATCGGCCACCGGGTCCATCGAACCAAGCCTACTTGCCTCTCCATCACCCGGAGGCCGTCACGGCTAAGGCCTTTCGTGCTTGTTCTTCACCTGCACTGACACGAGTCAAACCGCAACCTGTACCTGCACACTTAGCCAAGCATCAGTCCACACAACGTTGTCAATCACTCATCACTAAGGAGCGACCCTCCACTGGTCTTCGGACACACCTGGTCCTCACACTTAGCTCTAGATCGCCCCCACCCGAATCTAAACCACCGGGGTTGACCCCCCTGTGGACTGTGCGGAACTAAACCTCTGACAGTTGGCGTGCCAGGTAGGAGCTGATCCAGAATTCTCCGTGCGACTTCGATGGCTTCGTTCAACGACGTCATCTTCCCCGCCAGCATGGTAGACTTCTTTGCCAATCCTGTCGACATCAGCTTCAGCTCCATGCCGTCAAGATCCGCCGCTCCAGCCGCCGGCCAAGTCGTCCTCGACAACACCGTGGTCAAGTCCTTTCAGCAGGTCGAATCCGGCTCGCCGACGGAAACCCACCCACCCACACCTCGCGATATCGTCGCGGAGCTCGATCGTGTCGCAACCATGCTCGCGGACACAATCAAGATCTGCGAAAGCGTCCAGCGCTCTAGCAGTCCGAAACTGACTCCAACTCGCATGCCTCTTGGCCTGCGCAGCACAGCCCGTGTGGTCTCCGACCACATGAGGAAGAAGATCCAGATCCAATCTAGGCCGGACTGGACTACCCCCCAGGCTCCGGTCTGTGGGCACCACAAGGACCTCACAGATGACCCCTGCACTCTCCACAAGAAAGCTAAGCACACTGTCCGTCAGTGTCGTGCTTTGAAGAAACTCCAGCAACCTACGCCTCCTGCAGCAACTCCAAGTCGCCCGATCCACCCACCCGCGCAGTCTCCGGACTGTGGCGAGTTCCAGGTCGCCCGTGTCATCCTCGCACCTAACACTTACGGCGACGAGGTCTTGGCACGTCACGGTCTCTCCAATCGCGAGGTCCTTGTGGTCTCAGCAGATGTGCCAGCCCTGGCTGGCGAAACCGACGCTCAACGCGCGCAACGCGAAGCTGATAATGCCAATCGAGCTCTACGCCGCTAGGCCGAGGCCGATCAAGCCAATGCAGCAGCTCAGGCTGCCGCCGCCGCAGCAGCTAGTGGTGGCCAGGTGTCGCAGAACAATACGCAGACCAACACGTAGACCAATGCCCATGGCCCACCCCCAGTAGGACCAGGTGTGGTCCAGCAACAGGAGGAACAAATGGCACCGCCTCGACACTGCATGCGTGCACGCGACCTGTGCAGGGACTTTGAAGAAGCTGGCCATGAGGTCTTCGGCTCCCGCAAGCCAACTTGGGGGCTGCTCTGGCGGAGATTCAACTCATGGGGGATACTCCACAAATACGGCGAGCTATCGCTAAGATCAGGGTCGCCACGACCCAGGTCGAGGAAAGAAGCCAAGGCTACAGCAGGATGGCGGGCACTGCGCACTCAAGGAGTATATCGGTACGGACCAGAACAACAACAACAACGTTGGGCAAGCCCCTCAGCAGCCCGCGACTGTGGAGGGAGGTGGCGAGAATGACGTGGTGCAGCAACCCAACCCAAGACCTCAAGATGGAGGATCTCAAGCTGCAGGGAACGTGCCGCCCCAGGTCACACAGGCTCCCTCAGCCAACCTGCAGCAGCCATGACGAGACGAGCACGAGATCCAGCGCCGTGCAAACTACGATCGCATTAATGGTCGCCCAGACCCTCTTGATGCCAACTCCCCCTGAGCAAATGCAACCTCTTCTTCTCAATTTTTCTCCTCACATGCAACATCTCACAAATGCATACCAATTTTTCATAAAAACTTCCAATGCATGAAAATTCTCCCCCTTGCATGTATATCTCCCAAAATTCTCCCCCTTGTTGACAATGCATGAATCAAGGTATATGAAACTCTTCCCCTTGTTTTCATAAAAATGCATGTCAAAGCACATATACAATCTACCAAGCTTCTCAAATATACAAAGAGCACAACAAAATGCTACAAATGAGACATAGAGCAAGCAAAGTAGACATGGTGTATCTAGCACATTGCCATCAAGAAGGTAGAGACATATAAGCATGTGACATGGTCAAAAGCAATTTTAAGCAATTTTCATAAAGAAATAGTCATCTCATGAGCAAGACTCTCTCTATACCAATTTGAACATAAAACACTAGATCATCCAAAGTTTATGCAAGATCACAAATTCTCATCACAAGATCATTATAAACACCCACAAGCTACTCAAGTCATGTTAAAGCCACCGAGCCATGTGTCTACTTCTTAAAATGAGACTTCTCATGGTAGACAAGCATGCTACGGTTTAGCACCCAAGATATGAATATCAAACCATAAAAAATGATTAGGAGCTCATTTTTCAAGCATAAGGCAATTCATACACCAATTTCATTTTCAAGTTTAAACATGGTACATGAAGTCCCTTTGCGGCAAAAAGAAGCTTATGCTCCTCCCCAAGCAAGCAAAAGGGCTAAACATTTACAATGACAACGGATCTTTGACCCCAAGCAAGGAGAATATGATCCTCAAGCACAAACTGAGCATGATATAGGCATATAAGCACAAATTGAGCATAGACAAGCATTTACTCATGAGAGACACAATTTTAGCATTTTCATCAAAAGAAAGCTATCTCAACACAAATATATGGCAAAACCATCAAGAGCATAGCATTCACATCCACAATTTACCAAACATGCACAAGTCTCATAAATAGCACATCAGTGATCAGTGTATATAAGAGACGCTCAATCCTAGCTCAAGTGATCCAAAGATGGCTATCCTACTAGGTTTTGTACAGAAAGTGAAATGCATGAATGAAATGCAACAAAATGAACATATGACACATATATACATGAGAAGCTCCAAGACCCAGCTAGAAAGGAAAGCACACCCCGCAAGCGAGTGAAAGTGACTTGGTCAAGCGGTTTGGTGAAAATGTCGGCTAGCTGATCTTGGGTAGGGACATAGGACAAAGATATGTTTCCCTTCTCAACATTGTCCCTCAGAAAGTGGTACCTCACTTCTATGTGTTTCGTTTTGGAGTGGAGGACAGGATTTTTGGCTACGCTTATGGCACTGGTGCTGTCACAGAAAAGTGGAACCTGGGAGCACTCCTCTCCAAAATCACTCATGGTATATGTCATCCAAAGCAGCTGGGAACAACAACTAGCAGCAGCTACATACTCAGCGTCGGTGGTGGACTGGGCTACACTCGATTGCTTGCGAGATGACCAAGAGACCAAAGAAGAACCAAGGAACTGACAACACCCAGAGGTAGACTTGCGGTCCAATCGACACCCAGCGAAATCAGCATCGGAAAACCCGTGAAGTCTGAGTGTCGAGGAGGCAGAGTACCAAAGACCAAACTCAGGAGTGTAGTTCAAGTACCTGAAAATCCGCTTGACGGCCTGCCGATGTGAAGTCCTCTTTGAAGCCTGAAAACGAGCGCACAAACACACGCTGAATTGTATGTCTGGCCTCGTCGTCGTCAAGTAGAGGAGGGAGCCGATCATGCTCCGGTACTCCTTCTGGTCCACGGGTTCGCCGTCCTCGTCCGCGTCCAAAGCCGTAGTTGTACTCATCGGTGTAGTCAGTGGCTTGGAGTCGTTCATGCCAAACTTCTTCACCATGTCCCTGGTGTACTTCGCCTGATGTACAAACGTCCCGTCCTTGCACTGCTTGATCTGGAGACCCAAGAAAAACTGCAGCTCGCCCATCATGGACATCTCAAATTCCCTGCTCATGTCATCTGCAAATCTGGCAACAAGATCATGAGAAGAGCCACCAAAGATTATGTCATCCACGTATATCTGAACAATCAAAAGGTCATTCCCATGCTTAAGGAGGAACAGGGTCTTATCAATTGTGCCCATCACAAACCCCTTATTCAGCAAAAACCCTCTCAACCTGCCATACCAAGCTCTAGTACCTGTTTCAACCCATAGAGCGCTCTTTGGAGTTTGTATACACAGTGTGGGTATTTTTCACTCTCAAACCCCGGGGGTTGCCTCATATACACTTCTTCCTCTATCACCCCATTCAAGAAAGCACTCTTGACATCCATTTGGTACAACTTGAACCCTTTAGCCACGGCAAAGGCTAGAAGGATCCTAATTGCCTCCAAACGGGCCACAGGAGCAAATGTCTCCTCATAGTCTATCCCCTCCTTCTGGTTGAACCCCTGAGCCACCAACCTCGACTTGTTTCTCACAACCATCCCATTCTCACCCCCTTTGTTCTTCCACACCCACTTGGTACCTATGGGACGGCGATTTGGCGGTGATCGACTAACACCCAGACTTAGTTTCTCTCAAAGTTTTCCAACTCCTCATGCATGGAATTCACCCAATTCTCGTCAGACAAAGCGTGTCGAATATCTTTGGGCTCAAATGACGCAACAAAGGCAGAATGAGCAAAATGAGAAGTGTTCCTTGACCTCGACTGTGTAGTGCGTTCATCAAGGTCACCAATGATGGTTGTCGGTGGGTGATCAACTTGTACTCGCTGGGGAGCCTCTCGCCTGGACACAACCTCCCCCTCAGCAGCAGCCTCCACTCGAACAGCCTCAGTCGTAGTGGGTGTAGGGGATGGTCCGTCCTCGATCGTCGTCGTAGTTGTGGAAGTAGCGTGTACACGATCAGCCACGGGAGCATCACCACCATCATCATCCTCGTCTCCATCTCCATCCTTCTCATCCTCAAAGATCCTAGCGCCAATCTCCTCGTCACCTGCACACTCAAAAGTAGAAGAGCTACATGGTTGTGTCTCGTCGAAGGTTACCTCGCATGTCTCCATGATTCGGTTAGTCTCAAGGTTGAGCACACGATATGCTCTTGAGTGAATCGCATAACCAAGGAAAATCCCATCCGAACATCTAGATTCAAACTTATCCAACTTGCCCTTCTTCAGAATGAAACACTTGCAACCAAAAGCTCTAAAGTGACTCACCTTGGGTTGTCGCCCATGCATCAGCTCATAAGAGGTCTTCTTCTTGAAAGCACGAAGGAAGATGCGATTTGAGACATAGCAATCGGTATTGACCGCCTCGGCCCAGAAACGCCTAGGAGTCCTATGCTTATCAAGCATCGTCCTGGCCATCTCACAAAGGGTCCGGTTCTTCCTCTCCACAACGCCATTCTGGCAAGCGACGTATGGAGAAGAGTACTGATGATCGAGACTAAGATCACTGCAAAAGGCATCAAAATGAGAGTTCTTAAACTCCGTGCCATTGTCACTGCGTATAGCTCGAATGGCATCTCCATGTCTCCCATTCTTCAACCTCAAGATCAAGTCCCGAACAAAGCCAAATGTCTCACTCTTATCCTCCAAAAAGAAAACTCAAGAGTACCTCGAAAAATCATCAACAACCACAAGAACATACCACTTCCCACTAGCAGAGCGAACACGAGCTGGCCCAACCAAATCCATGTGCAACAGCTCACTAGGTCGCTCGGTCATGACAGAAGTCAGAGGGGCGTGAGAAGCAGCAACCATCTTTCCATGCCGACAAGAAGCACAAACCAAATCCTTCTCGAATTTAAACTTAGGCAATCCTCGGACAAGATCAAGACCACTCAAGCGGGAAAGCAACTCAAAGCTCAAGTGTCCCAACCTCCTATGCCATTTCCAAAGCTCGGCCGAAACGCCAGCAACAAAGCATCGAGGAGGACCAACAGACTGGGAAAAGTCGGCATGAAAGATTTGACCCTCGGGGATGATAGTACAGACAAGATCGCCTTGAGAATCAAGCACACGAGAAGCTCCCGACTTAAAACGAACCTCAAAACCTTCGTCAAGTAATTGAGATACTGACAACAGGTTAAAACCAAGTGACTTGACCAGGGCCACACTTCTTAAGGTCACCTTGCTACTCACCTTCACCATACCTTCAGCATGCACTCGTCCTCTCCCATTGTCCCCGAAAGTGATGTACTCCTTCGTACTCACCGGGGTGAGGCTGGAGAATCACCCACGATCTCTGGTCATGTGTCTTGAGCAACCGAAGTCGATCAACCAAAAGTTCTCCAAGCCTCCCACCTGCAATCAAAAACGAGGACGAGAATGAGCAAGCGACTCAACACTGGGGTTAGTACCAAAAGAGTCAAACCAGTGCTGAGCCATTTGCTCAAAAGAAGGGTTAGCAAAATCCATCCTCCCAAAACCTCTAGGCGGAGCCCTCTCACGCCTACCACCAAAGGACCTGTCACGTCTCACTGGAGGAGTACGCGCACCACGAGGAGGAAAACGTGGCCCGTAGTCCATCTGAGACCCAAAGCTCTGATCATGCCTCCCAAACTCGTAACGGTCACGAGAAGGAGCACGTCAAGCCAACTCACCACGCCCAAACCCAACACACCTATCTCTTTGAGGGAACACACCTCCACCTCCACCTCCACGAGTGGGAACTGTACGCACATACACCTCACCCCTAGGTAGAGGCCCTCTATGAGGCTCAGGCACACCACGAGCAAGGTGGTACCTGTCCTTGTTTGCCATCTCCCTAGCAAATCTCTCATCCCTCTTTCTCCAGAAACAGAACTCATCCTTATGCCCATCCCTCCCACAATACTCACAATGGAAGCGGATTGGCACTGGCTTAGGTTGTGGCTTCTCTACAAGCTTCTCTCCAGCTTTCTCTCATGTCTTCCCATCAAAGATACTCCCCTGGGTGCTCACAAACTTGATGGGTTTTTGGTAGTTCTCAGATTTGTGGGGGGACACTGGAGGATCTGAGGTTGTGTCTAGCTTGTTTCTGAGATGGTTTGGCTTGGGTGCAAATTTGTTCATGGGTGTGGTGTGTGGTGGAATAGGAATCTCTCCAGCTTTCTCTTCTCCCTCACCACTCTTCTCACCACACTTGTCAGCCTTCAACGCCTGACCATCAAACCTCTTGAACTGAGCCAACATCAAACTCAATTGTGGCTCATGCCCAGACAACCACCCCATCATTTTCCTCAATTCATCATTTTCATCCTGCAGACGATCAACATAGTGTGCAAGTTCCATGTTTTTCAAAGCATGCATTTCACAGGTTGAACATGATGTAGGAAGAGGAGCTTTCAATGCCACCTAAAGAGAAACTATTCTAGTGTGAGATTCATCTAGCCTAGCATGCAAGACAGGACATGAGGTACAGGCACCTAGTAAAGCTGGCCTAGACTTCAATTCATCACACTCAATCCTAACCACATCTAGTTCCTCAAGAACAGAGGCATGTTTCTCCTTGAGAGTAGTCAAATCAGTAAGAAAAACTGAGCAATCACCACAATCTATCTCATCAGACACTATAGGAGCAGACTTCAAAGCGACTATCTCATTCCTAGCATTCACAAGCAAGGATTCAAGCTCGGCTACCTTGTCCTTAGCATCACCCAACAAAGACCTAAATTCCCTCTTCTCCTTGTTGGTCTTTCTAAGCACATCATCACGGTTGTCAAGCAACTCATTGAGCCTAGCATTCTCCTCTAGTAACAAGTTGGGATCTTGTCGTACCTCTTCATCGGAGTCGGAGTTCGAATCCGAGCTGTGCTTCCCACCCTTCTTGGAGTGTGCCATGCCACAAAAGCCTCCTTGTGCGACGAAGCTTAGGCCGGTGAAGTTCTTGCCCGCGTGCCGCTTGTCCTTGCGCTTCTCTTGCTCATCCTCGCTGCTCGAGTCGGAAGAAGCATCGCTTGATGTCGAGTCGATGTCGCTCGCTCCGGCCACCATCGCTCGAGCGGTCTTCTTCTTGTAGCCGCCACCCTTCTTGTGCCTTCTCTCGCCCATGTCCTTGTGCTTGTCCTTGTAGTCGTTCCGGGAGCGGTGCTTGTTGTAGTCGTGCTTGGGCTTGCCCTTGTAGTCGTTCTTGATCTCCATGGCTTCAGGGCATTCGGCGATGAAGTGTCCGTGCTTCCCACACTGATAGCACATCCCCGAGCTCCGCCTTGCATTCTTGCGGTTCTCGTACATCCGCCCAAACCTCTTGCTCAACAAGGCGAGATCGTCCTCGCTCAGCACCTCAAAGTCCTCATCTGGCAAAGACACAAGACAAGACAAAGGGAAACCACCAGGGTTAGCGTTAGACCGTGATCCCGTGACAAGAGCCAAACTATGAGGATCAGTGGGGCTCTCGCTCTTGGCTCTTAAGCCACGATCAACCTCTGAAGACCTGAGCTTGGAAAATAGCTTATCCAGCGTCAGCGTATCATACACGCTCGACTCCTCAATGGCCTCGACCTTGGCACTCCACACAGACCTATCCAGGGCATGCAAAAGCTTGATAGCTTGATCATGATCCGTGTATGGGAGCACAGTCACATTGGCCCTCATGTTGTTGACAATGCTAGTGAAACGCTGAAACATAGCATCGGTCGACTCATCGGGGAGATGAGTGAAGTTCTCGTACTCTCTCCGGTAAGTGGAAAACAAACAGGCTTGCACTTGGGCATTGCCAACATGAGCATTTCTCAACTTGAGCCATATCTTTCCGACCACATTCTCTCCGTACACTCGCTCGAACTCCGAGGCACAGAGAGCACGGAACAAGTAATCAACGGCCTTGCTATTGGCCTCAAACATGTCCCATGATCCTAGAAGTAGAAAACTATCTGGGATGACATATTGATCATTTTGAGTGACCTCCCAAATAAGAGTTCCCTTCCCTCGCAAAAACGTGCCCATGCGCCTCTCCCACATTGGGTAATTCTTGCCATCAAAGTGCAGAGGACCCGACCCCTTGCCGTAATCGCCCATCTTTGGATCTTAGACTAGTTAGAATCACGAAGATCCGTAACCGGCTCTGATACCAATTGAAGGACCGAATAGGGCGACTAGAGAGGGGGAGTGAATGGGAGCCGATGAAAATTCTTCCCGTAGGTCGAACTCGGCCTATACCCCGATTGCCACTCCAAACGCTCGCGCACACAAAGGAAGTTCCAAACAAGGCACACACAAGCCTAGAAGGACAAGAGACAAGCCTAGGAGCAAAGAGCGGAAGCACCGGACAAGAATCAAAGCACTTGGTCAATTCTGGAAACGACCAGTGCGGACCGTCCGGCTGGTACCGACGGACTGTCCGCTAGTGTACGGCGGACTGTCCGCGGGTACGACCCGGACTGTCCGAAATGAACAACAGAACCACCAGAGCTGCAAGCTGAAATTCAGACCGTCCGAAGAGGCCACGCGGACTGTCCGCCAGTGTCGTGGACCGTCCGTGAGGCCTAGGCGGACTATTCGCCAACCTCGCTGAAAACCCCAGACAAACCTCGAAGCACTCACGAACTGTCCGCCAAACCCCGTGCAACAAAACCCTAAGGCCGAAACGGATCGAAACGCGAGCACGAAGAACACATGACGAACTCTGACGAACACGCTCCTCGCGGACCGTCCGCGACCCTCGAGCGGACCGTCCGCGACTCGCGGATAGAGCAGAAACAGCCCGACCCCGCAAGGTCAACTCCACCAACTCATCACCGGATCTCCCAAATGGTTGAAGCTCTTGGGACAAGACTTTGGGGAGATGATATGCGTCACACAAGGATTCTATGCCCCAAAAATCTCGACCTCTAACTTCCTAAATCACCGGGAATCGCGGATCACACAAGCACCACCATGAACTCGGGCTCCAACCAAAAACGCACGAATCGAAGGCTCACCACAGCGTTTGAGGGGTCAAGATCACACACAAACATGCGCAAGGCATCCACCCATGATCCCCTCAAAGAACTCCGTGAAGAAACGCCCCCAAAATCACGAATCGAGCTAAGGACGAAACCCCCCAAAAATAGCCCCGAAAATGACACGAAAATCACAAGGGACTAGGAGATCACCGCAACGCCGAATGCTTCCGTACATCCAGAGGTCAGAGTCTGTACAAGAGTCTAGCCTAAGGAATCCAGAGGGAAAAGAAGCAGTTCAGAGAAATCTACCGGGGGAGAAGGCCCTAGACTCCAAGAGAGAGAGAGAGATGCCATCCACCTCTCCGCTATTTATACGAAGTCCATCGGAGGGAGGTAAATGACCATGCTACCCCTACTGCTTGAAATGAAGATACAACCCCTCAGGGGTATTTTCGTCAAGTCTTCATCGGACGGACACGCTTCCACCGCGGCTTCGCTTCACATCGACGCAAAACCCCGCGATCACGCCACGTGCCCTCCGCCTCGAAGATTCCCGAAGCTCCCGGATCACCGTCTTCGTCGCCTCGGGCCTCCAGGCTTGGTTTTGAGGCCCAAACCAAGAAACCGTCCACCAATGGTTTTGTGGGCAAACCACCAAACCCCGCGTGCTAGCTTCGGCCTCGATCCGCTACCTTGCACCGGCCTATGTTCACGACTTCAGCCCGCCAGTCCTGCACCGCACGGCTCGCACTTGACCCCATCGGCCACCGGGTCCATCGAACCAAGCCTACTTGCCTCTTCATCACCCGGAGGCCGCCACGGCTAAGGCCTTTCGTGCTTGTTCTTCACCTTCACCGACACGAGTCAAACCGCAACCTGTACCTGCACACTTAGCCAAGCATCAGTCCACACAACGTTGTCAATCACTCATCACTAAGGAGCGACCCTCCACTGGTCTTCGGACACACCTGGTCCTCACACTTAGCTCTAGATCGCCCCCACCCGAATCTAAACCACCGGGGTTGAGCCCCCTGTGGACTGTGTGGAACTAAACCTCTGACAGTTGGCGTGCCAGGTAGGAGCTGATCCAGAATTCTCCGTGCGACTTCGATGGCTTCGTTCAACGACGTCATCTTCCCCGCCAGCATGGCAGACTTCTTTGCCAATCCTGTCGACATCAGCTTCAGCTCCATGCTGTCGAGATCCGCCGCTCCAGCCGCCGGCCAAGTCGTCCTCGACAACACCGTGGTCAAGTCCGTTCAGCAGGTCGAATCCGGCTCGCCGACTGAAACCCACCCACCCACCCACACCTCGCGATATCGTCACGGGGCTCGATCGTGTCGCAACCATGCTCGCGGACACAATCAAGATCTGCGAAAGCGTCCAGCGCTCTAGCAGTCCAAAACTGACTCCAACTCGCATGCCTCTTGGCCTGCGCAGCACAGCCCGTGTGGTCTCCGACCACATGAGGAAGAAGAACCAGATCCAATCTAGGTCGGACTAGACTACCCCCCCAGGCTCCGGTCTGTGGGCACCACAGGGACCTCACAGATGACCCCTGCTCTCTCCACAAGAAAGCTAAGCACACTTCCCATCAGTGTCGTGCTTTGAAGAAACTCCACCAACCTACGCCTCCTGCAGCGATTCCAAGTCGCCCGATCCACCCTCCCGTGCAGTCTCCAGACTGTGGCGAGTTCCAGGTCACCCGTGTCATCCTCACACCTAACACTTATGACGACGAAGTCTTGGCACATCACGGTCTCTCCAATCGTGAGGTCCTTGTGGTCTCAGCAGATGTGCCAGCCCTGGCTGGCGAAACCGACGCTCAACGCGCGCAACGTGAAGCTGATAATGCCAATCGAGCTCTACACCACTAGGCCGAGGCCGATCAAGCCAATGCAGCAGCTCAGGCTGCCACCGCAGCAGCTAGTGGTGGCTAGGTGCTGCAAAACAATATGCAGACCAACGCGCAGACCAATGCCCATGGCCCACCCCCAGTAGGACAAGGCGTGGTCCAGCAACAGGAGCAACAAATGGCACTGCCTCGACACTGCATGCGTGCATGCGACCTGCGCAGGGACTTTGAAGAAGCTAGCCATGAGGTCTTCGGCTCCCCCAAGCCAACTCGGGGGCTGCTCTGGCGGACATCCAACTCATGGGGGATACTCCACAAATACGGCGAGCTATCGCTAAGATCAGGGTCGCCACGGCTGTGACAGAACCGGCCAAATTAATTCCGGGTTATCACCTAAGCCGGTCCACGTGGCTCATAAGTGATAACACAGAAGTAACTTGTCGCCTTTGCCGGGTCAATCCCGGCAAATCACTTTAACCAGGATCGAAGAATTGTACATTAAAATTCACACGACGGCGAGTCCAGAGATAAACATTTCACAAATTATTATAACAAGCTCCATAAGATTTTAGTATTACAAACCAAGTTCTTTGCATAAGGTAAATAGTTCAGAGTTTGAAACACAGCGGAATAAAATACTACACGTCATAAGTAATGTCATAGGAGGCCATCCATGACGTCACTAAGCACTGTCATCCTCCCACTCCACTTCCCAGTCGGGAGGAAGAGAACCAGGCCACGGAAACCCATCATCATTCACATTACCTGAAAACAACAACAACAGCAAGGCTGAGTATACTAATACTTAGCAAGACTTAACCAGCGGGTGATGGAAAATCACCAACTCTCTAGACATGCAAGGCTCTTTGGCTAGTGGGTTTCTTTTGCTGAAAAGCAACAAAGAGTAGGTCCTTACTTTCAAGTTTTAGCTCAAAGTTCTAGTTGATTATCCATTACTAAGTAAGCAACTATTGCAAGCATAAGTTGTGCAAACAATTAAGCATATAACCAAATTATATCTCAATTCCATCATTAAGGGACATAGAGTGTATGGTTAAGCAATCTCGGGTAATGGTGAGAGGCCGACGATCGATCGATTCATAACCTTGCAAGGGAAACCTAAACACACGGAAGAATGCACACCCCAAAAACAATCCAACTAAAAACCAACAGGGGGTGGGTGTGCACCAACCAGGCGGTTCCCAACCGTCCTCGACTCAGGATCCATTTCTACAGTCTTTGGTACACGGCATACTGGCCACGGAGACACACGCCGCCCAGCTTCACGCATGCACCACTCTGCTGCAGGCAGAGGGGACTCTTCCCAAGATTAGTGGTTATAGATCCCTTACCGGATCAGGATGGTACTAGGCTTACCGGTCCCATTCCCGCCAAATGTTTAGTATGTTCAAACGCTTAACCATAGACCTACTGGCCGGAGCCGGTCCCATGCTCTTACCACATGAGCATATCCATTTAACAAAATCTTATGATTCCAACATAAGAGACCTATAGCTCGCGAGTGACGAACATCACTCGACTTTTACCGTGTCCTTAGAGCATGGCAACTAGTGACCTTATCATGCTAGTATTTGAACATAGGCACCTAGGATTATGCATCTAGGGTTTCAATTCAACTCCTGAAACGTAAATGCTTAAACACTGCATATCATAATTGTAAAAGTTAGAAAACTGGGTTATGCTCCGGGGCTTACCTTCACTAGCAAAGTTAGTGGAGAAAACTTCCGAACTTTGGTTCGGGTCTTGCTGCACTTCCACCACGTTCACTTCTCCTTCAGCGAGATCTCCCTCGGATTCCGGCACCAACTCGTAGTTTCCGTCCGGCAGTTCTACACGACATGCATATGCATTAACTTCATGTAATTATAAATGAGGAGTGAGAATGTAGCTTAGATTTGAAGGGTAAACATGAGGGTGTATGAGTGACCACATTCACCTGGATAAGGATATATCCAGCATACTCTTCCTATCAAAGAAAGGGGTATGTGTGAGGGGTTTAACTCCTTATTTGATGGTGATTGTGTGCACATTTAAATTAATTAATTAATTTCTCTTCACCAAAATATAGGGTGCTGTTCATGATGTGATTTGGTGAAGCTCAACCAAAAGATTTTAGAAGAAAACAAAAGTGATTTCTCTTTCTCTTTTATTTCTTGGATTAAACTTGATTTTCTTTGAAAATTCATTCTGGAATAAATACAAACAATATGAACATGAAACTTGGCAGAGATGTACATCATACTACACATGAGCTACTGCCAAAAATTTAGATCAATCCAAGCTATAGATCTAGCATGAAAAATACAACTAGATTCATTTATTGAAAACAAGAATAAATCATACAAAAATAAATATACCACAAATTGAGCTACAAATTTATGTGGAAGCACAAAACACCTAATCATGAAGAGATATGCACTTACTCAGCAAACAAAGTTTACATTAATTTAAATTTATGAAAGAGGGTTAAACTTGCACAAAAATTACTTGACCCTATAAAACATGATAAAAATATCTCTACTATTTATCATGGGTGTAACATCATGAAACATGATCATAGCAAAAAGAATGTGTCCAAAAGCTCAACAGATTAATTTACACAAATTAGAAACAGAAACAATGCTGAAAACAAACTTTAATTCCTAATTAAAGATGTACTCAATACCTTTGTGCCAAAATTGAACCAGAAGACAAACATGACATGTAGAACAACATATCCAAAAATTAGCTTCAGATCATGCATAGAATTTGAATTATATCAGATCTAAGTAAACTGGTAAATTCAAAATTATTTGAAAACTACACAGAAATTTGAAAACTCCATTTGTAGAAAAGCTAGGGTTCTTTACAAGGATTCCAGAACAGTTGAGTTTGCATTTTTATGATTTTTCTGTGATTTGATCTCGAATTTACAAGATTCAGGAAAAAGAAAGGAAAAAGGAAGATTCTATTTTGCCGGGAGGTCCCTGGACAAAAGTTCTCTTTCACAACTAAGCCCTCGGCTTTACTCAGGGGTCCCTGCTTTTACAAAAATGACCCCGAGAAGTTTCGAGGGCTTCCAATTGGGTCCCGGCCATGGGCGACGGCGCTGGCATGCCTGCCGGCGGTGAGGTGGGGCCGGGCTGGCTCGGGTGAGCGGCGGGGAAGGACTAGGAGCTTACCCAGCGCTGGTCCGTGGCCGGTGTTGGGCGAGGGAGGCCGCCGGCGATGGGGCTCGGCGGCGCAGGGGTAAGGCGGCCGCGGCGGCACTGATTCCGGTGAGCAGGGGCTCGGGGTTGAGCCACATGTGGCCGGGGAAGCTCCAGGGGGATGGTGTGGCGGTGCTGGGGTGCTTAGACAGGCGCGGGGCGGTTCGGGAGGTGGAGGTCCACGGTGGGGCTTCAATGGCGGCCGCGGCGGGCTCTGCTCCGGCGAGCTGGGGCACGGGGCTCGACCACACGCGGGCAGGGAAGCTCTGGGGGAATGGTGTGGTGACGCTAGCGTGCTCAGGCGGACTTGAGGTGCTGGGGAGGGGTGAGCTCAACGGCGACCGAGCAATGGCGGCGGCCGAGCGGTGGAACGGCGGCGTGGTGCACGACTGGGTTTAAATAGGTGCCGTCGAGCCGGAAACATTGCAGCTGGACCCTGGCCTTCACGCGCGCACACGCGGGCGGACGGCGAGGCGCGCACAAGTGCTTCCGCAGCGCGGCGCGAGGCGCGTGCGGGCGGGCGCACACGCGGGCGCGGGCGTGGTGCGGCGCTGCGCTGCGCCCTCCCCCCTGGAGCACACCTCCCGGGCCTGGGGAGCCTCGGGGAGGTGCACCTGGGGGTGGCGCACGTGTTGCCGCAGGTGGGGTCCACGGGGACGGCGTGGAAGGCACGGACGCCGGGGCGCGGTGCGGTTCGGCTCACGCGCGACGCGGCGCGCGTGGCCAGAGCGTCGGCGCCCAACCCCTTTCAATGAAGCCCGGTTTGACCAGTTCGATTTCAAAATTTTCCAACTGAACTCAAATTTCGCCAAAAACCAAACTTGTAGTCCAAACATCCAGCTACAAATCTTGCAAAGGCCGACCTATGAAAAGTCCATGGATTTGGAGATAAAGTTGCTTGAACTTTGGACTTTTCTCGGCTAAGTCAACATGCAGCTCTGAACTTTGGCCAAACTTTTGAGGGTCTTCCACTTCGAATTTGAAATGCTGCCAATTGAGAGAAGTGTGTCCCATGTGATAATGAACAACTTTCGTATTGGCCGATTTTGAAGTTGCTATATGAAAATCTGAGATTGCGCAAGATTATCGATGAAGGGTTTAGAGCTCTTAGGGTGTTGACCTTAGTTTGAGGGGTTTGACTAGGGTTATGGTTGTTGACCAAGTCAAGGTTGTCAAGTACCATCATTAGCCTCACTAACGATGATGATTACTGTTACTTAAACATTCGGGATGTTACAACGGCCCAGGTCGAGGAAAGAAGCCAAGGCTACAGCAGGATGGCATGCACTACGCACTCAAGGAGTAGATCGGTACGGACCAGAACAACAACAACAACAACGTTGGGCAAGCCCCTCAGCAGCCCGCGACTGTGGAGGGAGGTGGCGAGAACGACGTGGTGCAGCAACCCAACCCAACCCAAGACCTCAAGATGGAGGATCTCAAGCTGCAGGGAACGTGCCGCCCCAGGTCACACAGGCTCCCTCAGCCAACCTGCAGCAGCCATGACGAGACGAGCACGAGATCCAGCGCCGTGCAAACTACGATCGCATTAATGGTCGCCCAGACCCTCTTGATGCCAACAACTTGCTGCAAGCAACCGGCCTCAGGGAGATGCATGATGCAGAGCTTCAGCGCCGTGCCAACTATGACCAGGTCAATGGCGCACTCAACAATCTGTATGTCGTCCCCTCGGGACCTCGCGCAGCCGACCAACCAGGCTCCAGCAACGTCAACAACTTCGCGGCCTTCTCACGACGTCTCCGGAAGTTGAGCTATCCTAAGGAGTTCAAGCCCAACATCGACAAGTACGACGGTCGCTCCGACCCGAGTATCTGGCTCAAGATGTACACCATCGCTGCTCAGACACCTGTGGACTATGCGGAACTAAACCTCCGACACCCACCCCACGTCGCCGCCTCTAGGCCAACACCCTAATGCAAGCGGCATGGTCGCTTTGACCAACACACCGCCGCCACCGCCACTGACACACACACACACACCAAACGCACACGTGTGTGTGTGCGCGCATGCGCAGAGAGAGAGAGAGAGAGAGAGAGAGATTGAGAAAGAGGTGTACCTAGGACCACCGCACTACCATCGCATCTCCTCGTTCAAATTTGACCTCCTGCCCTTGACCCCGTCGGTGCTCCTCACCGCTACCACTTTCTCTAGTAGTGATGCTCAATGCCATTTGAAGGGACCACCCTAAGAGTGGGTAAATCGAGTGTTCTAGAAACTAAGGCCCCAAGCGCATATAAAAACATATCCCAACTTTTACCTAGATAGTTTTTCTATGTGTTGTTATCTCTACTGTAAAAGTATTTTACACCCTAGGTTTCAATCCTATAAACTACACATGGCAATTGTAGTAAAAGCTAATATAAACGCGGAATGTAAGTGCAATAGGAAATATGGAAGGTAAATGAGGTACAGAAAAGGAAAACTCCTTTCACGACAACACATTTTACCGAGATATCGGAAACCAAACTTATCCACTAGTCCTCGTTGTTGGAGCCCGTCTCAAGGGTATGTCTGTCCAAGGGTATAAGCTGGTCAAGTAACATTGTAGCATAGCCGGCAGACCTTCCCACTTAGGGAGTAAATTTGGAATTTGGTCAAATTTTTATAAAATGTAGTATTATTGCCTCCCCTCCTATAAGGGAAAATGAGGGTTCCTGGCTCGGGTTCATGTGCATGAACTTTGACAAGCGGTAGCAAGTCCATCGTGAGAAGCCAAAATTGTCACAATATAATCTGCACAAATAGATTGTGGAGAAAGATGTGAATATGAAGTTCTTGTATGTGGGTCTCATATATGACATGTGGAAGTGGAATGATGTACCACCAATAGCATGTAGTTTCTAGTACCATATAGTACTCCAACACATTTGGGAGTTCAGTGGTTGAAATATGTGATGATGCTAAAGATGTTGACGTGACGGTGATGGTGGGAGCCAAGGACTTTAAACAGATCATGTCGTCCACTGAAATAATGTGAATATATAGGGTGATAGTAGATGATGATGGATGCCTAGCTAGCGTCTGAGGGAGCTCGACCGGAGGCGATCAAGGTGAAGTTGAGCCAAGAACCATCTCATAACTTGTTTAGCTCCATCATCGTCATAATCTCTAAACCCGTAGGCGCCTACGCACCGTCAGGTATGCCAGCATGTCGGGACCGAGAAGTCTAACGGCAAGGTGGTCATTCCAGCAACTCAACATGGACTTCACTGATGTGGTCGATGCGCACGTGTTTCCTAGGGCCGACAGTTCCAGCTTGCGGAACAGGGAAAACAACTGAAAGGTGACTGTTCGGATCGGTAGGCCAATATATTTTCCAGCCACAATTTTCTGCTGAAATTTTCATAATCTGTACGAACTTTAGCTGCAATTTGAAAATAGAAGTTCATTCCGGCTGGAATATTCTGGTATCCATTCACCTGTCACCATCGATAGGACCGAGAACCCTGGGGCCGAGCTGGCAGGCCGGACAGCAGCGGCGGCAAGCTCCGGCGGTGTCAGGCATCGGCACAGAACTTGGACTCTTGGAGAGGCTGAGGCGTCTGTTCTTGGCGTAGAAACCTTGGCGGCGCGGCGCGTGGAGGTTGAGGAAGCAGCGGAGGAAACGGGTGGGTGTTAGAGTAGGAGGCGTCCATCGCGGCGTACCGCGAGATCGAGCACCACGTCCTGTCCCCGTTTACCCACGACGACGGACACGACATCATCCTCGTCAACGCTGCCGGCGGTCAGCTCCGCGCTCACCTCTCAATGGCGGTGTGCTTTTTGCCTAATGGCCTTCGTTGATCACCAGTGAAGAGAGTTGGAATAGAATACTCAGCAGTTCTTCCATTGATTTCAGAGGTATTTATACATGTACAGGAGCCGTTTGGCCACTATCTCAGATCCTAAAATCTAGCTAACGTGCACATGATTTATAGGAGAGGCCGGAAGACCAGCTCAGGAGGTTACAACAGAAAGGATAGCGCTATCTGTTTCTACACCCCCTTCAGTTGCATCATCGGGAGCACCAATGCCGAGACTGGACTTGAATTCCTCAAAAACAGCTGTTGGAAGACCTTTTGTCATGATATCCGCAAATTGTTGCTGGGTTGGAACATGAAGCACGCGCAGTTGACCAAGGGCAACCTTCTCACGGACGAAATGAACATCAAGTTCAACATGCTTCGTGCGCTTGTGATTCACTGGATTGGCACTGAGATATACCGCCGAGATGTTGTCGCAGTAGATGACTGTTGCCTTGTCGATGTTGATGTGCATCTCATGGAGAAGATTACGAACCCAACAGCATTCTACAGTTGCATTTGCCACTGCCCTGTACTCGGCTTCAGCGCTAGACCGAGAGACAGTTGGTTGCTGTCGTGATGACCAGGAGATGAGCGAGTCACCGAAAAAGACACAATAGCCGGAAGTTGATCATCGTGTGTCCGGGCAGCCTGCCCAGTCGGTGTCGGAGTAGGCTGTCAGGGATGGCAAAGGCGACACGTGTATGAAGGACCGAAACGGGCGACCAGAGAGGGGGAGAGTGAATGGGAGCCGATAAAAATTCTTCCCTTAGGTCGAACTCGGCCTATACCGCCTATACCCCGATTGCCACTCCACGAATCCTTGCACACAAAGGAAGCTCCAAACAAGACACACACAAGCCTAGAATATCAACCAAGAAGCATAGGAGCAAAGAGCGGAAGCACCAAAGCAAGAATCAAAGCACTTGGCACAATCTGGAAATGCCAGGCGCGGACTGTCCGTGCAGTACGGGCGGACCGTCCGCTAGGGTACGGCGGACTGTCCGCAGGTACGGTGTGGACTGTCCGAAATAAGCACCAGAGCTACCAGAGCCGCACCCCGAAAATACGGACTGTCCGTGGAGGACCCGCGGACCGTCCGCCAGAAACTCGACCACGCGGACTGTCCGTGACACCCCTGCGGACTGTCCGCCAAACCTCTTGCAACAAAACCCTAGGGGCAAACCGGATCGAAACGAAGACGTGCAAGAACACGAAGAACACGCGACGAACTCCAGCACACACGGAGTGTCCGCGGCTATCGTGCGGACTGTCCGCGAGCCACGAACAGAACCAAAAACGCCCGACCTCGGGAGTCAACTCCACATTTCCATCACCAGATCTCCCAAACGGCTAAAGCTCTTGAGACAAGATTTGGGGGAGTTGAAAAGCGTCACACAAGGATGCTATGCCTCAAAAATCTCGACTCCTAAGCCACTAAATCACCGGGAATCGCGGATCAACCGAACCACCACCATGAACTCGGGCACCAACAAAAAACGTACGAATCGAAGGCTCTCCACAGCGTTTGAGGGGTCAAGATCATACACAAAGATGCGCAAGGCATCCACCCATGATCCCCTCAAAGAAATCCGTCAAGAAACGCCTCCAAAATCACGAATCGAGCGAAGAACGAAAACTCCCAAAAATAGACCCGAAAATGACACGAAAATCACACGGGACTAGGAGATCACCTGGACGCCGAATGCTTCCATACATCCAGAGGTCAGAGTCTGTACAAGAGTCTAGCCTAAGGAATCCAGAGGAAAACGAAGCAGTTCAGAGAAATCTACCGGGGGAGAAAGCCCTAGAGTCCAAGAGAGAGAGATGCCATCCACCTCTCCGCTATTTATACGAAGTCCATCGGAGGGAGGTAAATGACCACGCTACCCCTACTGCTTAAATGAAGATACAACCCCTCAGGGGCATTTTGGTCAAGTCTTCATCAGACGGACACGCTTCCACCGTGGCTTCGCTTCACCTCGACGCAAACCCCGCGATCACGCCACGTGCCCTACGCCTCGAAGCTTCCCGAAGCTCCCGGATCACCGTCTCCGTCGCCTCGGGCCTCCGGGCTTGGTTTTGAGGCCCAAACCAAGAAACCGTCCACCGATGGTTTTGTGGGCAAACCACCAAAACCCCGCGTGCAAGCTCTGGGCTTCAACCGCTACCTTGCACCGGCCCATGTTCACGACTTCAGCCCGCCAGTCCTGCACCGCACGGCTCGCACTTGACCCCATCGGCCACCGGGTCCATCGAACCAAGCCTACTTGCCTATCCATCACCCGGAGGCCACCACGGCTAAGGCCTTTCACGCTTGCTCTTCACCTGCACCGACACTAGTCAAACCGCAACCTGTACCTGCACACTTAGCCAAGCATCAGTCCACACAACGTTGTCAATCACTCATCACTAAGGAGCGACCCTCCACTGGTCTTCGGACACACCTGGTCCTCAATCTCCCCCTTGATGAGTGCATTGACAACACCCATAGAAATCACATAGAGAAAAAGAAAAGAAAACAACCACGAACACAAACCTCCCAAGCAAGTGATCCAAAGCCAAAGAACAAGCGAAAATTCGATCACTCGCCAATCCAAGTCTCGGCCCCCTAAGACAAGGGCAACGGCTCGACACAGCCGAGACAAAACAAAGCTCTCAAAGAGCACATCACAAAGCACAAAACTCAGGAAAAACAAAGGAGCTCTCCCTGCACAAATGCAAACTCCCCCTGAGCAAATGCAACCTCTTCTTCTCAATTTTTCTCCTCACATGCCACATCTCACAAATGCATACCAATTTTCCACAGAAACTTCCAAAGCATGAAAAACTCTCCCATGTCATACAAAACTCTCCCCCTTGTTGACAATGCATGAATCAAGGTATATGAAACTCTTCCCCTTGCTTTCATGAAAAATTCATGTCAAAGCACATATCCAATCTACCAAGCTTCTCAAATATACAAAGAGCACAACAAAATGCTACACATGAGACATAGAGCAAGCAAAGTAAACATGGTGTATCTAGCATATTACCATCAAGAAGGTAGAGACATATAAGCATGTGAGATGGCCAAAAGAAATTTTAAGCAATTTTCACAAAGAAATAGTCATCTCATGAGCAAGACGCTTTCTACACCAATTTGAACATAAAAGCACTAAATCATCCAAAGTTTATACAAGATCACAAATTCTCATCACAAGATCATCATAAACACCCACAAACTACTCAAGTCATGTTAAAGCCACCGAGCCATGTGTCTACTTCTTAAAATGAGACTTCTCATGGTAGATAAGCATGCTACGGCTTAGCACCCAAGATATAAATATCAAACCATAAAACATGATTAGGAGCTCATTTTTCAAGCATAAGGCAATTCATACACCAATTTCATTTTCAAGTTTAAACATGGTACGTGAAGTGCCTTTGCGGCAAAAAGAAGCTTATGCTCCTCTCCAAGCAAGCAAAAGGGCTAAACATTTACAATGACAGAAAGGTCTTTGACCCCAAGTAAAGAGAACATGATTCTCAAGCACAAACTAAACATGATATAGGTATTTAAGCACAAATTGAGCATAGACAAGCATTTACTCATGAGAGACATGATTTTAGCATTTTCATCAAAAGGAGGCTATCTCAACACAAATATATGGCAAAACCATCAAGAGCATAGCATTCACATCCACAATTTACCAAACATGCACAAGTCTCACAAATAGCACATCGGTGATCAATGTATATAAGAGAAGCTCGATCCTAGCTCAAGTGATCCAAAGATGGCTATCCTACCAAGTTTTGTACAGAAAGTAAAATGCATGAATGAAATGCAACAAAATGAACATATGACACATATATACATGAGAAGCTCCAAGACCCAGCTAGAAAGGAAAGCACACCCCAAGCTCACCCCGCAAGCGAGTGAAAGTGGCTTGGTCAAGCGGTTTGGTGAAATGTCATCTAGCTGGTCTTGGGTAGGGACATAGGACAAAGATATGTTTCCCTTCTCAACATTGTCCCTCAGGAAGTGGTACCTCACTTCTATATGTTTGGTTTTGGAGTGGAGGACAGGATTTTTGGCTACGCCTATGGCACTGGTGCTGTCACAGAAAAGTGGAACCTAGGAGCACTCCTCTCCAAAATCACTCATGGTATATGTCATCCAAAGCAGCTGGGAACAACAACTAGCAGCAGCTACATACTCAGCCTCAGTGGTGGATTGGGCTACACTCGATTGCTTGCGAGATGACCAAGAGACCAAAGAAGAACCAAGGAACTAACAACACCTAGAAGTGGACTTGCGATCCAATCGACACCCAGCAAAATCCGCATCAGAAAAACCATGAAGTCTGAGTGTCGAGGAGGCAGAGTAACACAGACCAAACTCAGGAGTGTAGTTCAAGTACCTGAAAATCCGCTTGACGACCTGCTGATGTGAAGTCCTCGGTGAAGCCTGAAAACAAGCGCACAGACACACACTGAACTGTATGTCCGGCCTCGTCACCGTCAAGTAGAGGAGGGAGTCGATCATGCTCCGGTACTCCTTCTGGTCCACGGGTTCGCCGTCCTCGTCCGCGTTCAAAGCCATAGTCGTACTCATCGGTGTAGTCAGCGGCTTGGAGTCGTTCGTGCCAAACTTCTTCACCATGTCCCTAGTGTACTTCACCTGATGTACAAAGGTCCCGTCCTTGCACTGCTTGATCTGGAGACCCAAGAAAAACTGCAGCTCGCCCATCATGGACATCTCAAATTCCCTGCTGATGTCATCTGCAAATCTGGCAACAAGATCATGAGAAGAGCCACCAAAGATTATGTCATCCACGTATATCTGAACAATCAAAAGGTCATTCCCATGCTTAAGGAGAAATTGGGTCTTATCAACTGTGCCCATCACAAACCCCTTACTCAGCAAAAAGCCTCTCAACCTGTCATACCAAGCTCTAGGTGCCTGTTTCAACCCATAGAGCGCTCTCTGGAGTTTGTATACATGGTGTGGGTATTTTTCACTCTCAAACCCCGGGGGTTGCCTCACATACACTTCTTCCTCTATCACCCCATTCAAGAAAGCACTCTTGACATCCATTTGGTACAACTTGAACCCTTTAGCCACGGCAAAGGCTAGAAGGATCCTAATTGCCTCCAAACGGGCCACAGGAGCAAATGTCTCCTCATAGTCTATCCCCTCCTTCTGGTTGTAACCCTGCGCCACCAACCTCGACTTGTTTCTCACAGCCATCCCATTCTCACCCTCTTTGTTCTTTCACACTCACTTGGTACCTATGGGACGGTAATTTGGTGGTGGATTGACTAACACCCAGACTTGGTTTCTCTCAAAGTTTTTCAACTCCTCATGCATGGAATTCACCCAATTCTCATCAGACAAAGCGTGTCGAATATCTTTGGGCTCAAATGACGCAACAAAAGCAGAATGAGCGAAATGAGACGTGTTCCTTGACCTCGACCGTGTAGTGCGTTCATGAAGGTCACCAATGATGGTCGACGGTGGGTGATCAACTTGTACTCGCCAGGGAGCCTCTCGCCTGGACACAACCTCCCCCTCAGCAGCAGCCTCCACTCGAACAGCCTCAGTCGTAGTGGGAGAAGGGGATGGTCCATCCTCGATCGTCGTCGTAGTAGTGGAAATAGCGTGTACACGATCAGCCACGGGAGCACCACCATCATCATCGTCGTCGTCTCCATCTCCATCCTTCTCATCCTCAAAGATCCTCGCTCCAATCTCATCGTCACCTGCACACTCAAAAGCAGAAGAGCTACATGGCTGTTTCTCGTCGAAGGTTACCTCGCAAGTCTCCATGATTCGGTTAGTCTCAAGGTTGAGCACACGATATGCTCTAGTGTGAATCGCATAACCAAGGAAAATCCCATCCGAACATCTAGACTCAAACTTATCCAGCTTGCCCTTCTTCAGAATGAAACACTTGAAGCCAAAGGCTCTAAAGTGACTTTGTCGGCCATGCATTAGCTCATAAGAGGTCTTCTTCTTGAAAGCACGAACGAAGATGCGATTTGAGACATAGCAAGCGGTATTGACCGCCTCGGCCCAGAAACGCCTAGGAGTCCTATGCTCATCAAGCATCATCCTGGCCATCTCACAAAGGGTCCGGTTCTTCCTCTCCACAATGCCATTCTGGCAAGCAACGTATGGAGAAGAGTACTAATGATCGAGACCAAGATCTTTGCAAAAGGCGTCAAAATGAGAGTTCTTAAACTCCGTGCCATTGTCACTGCGTATAGCTCGAATGGCATCACCATGTCTCTCATTCTTCAACCTCAAGATCAAGTCCCGAACAAAGCCAAATGTCTCACTCTTATCCTCCAAAAAGAAAACCCAAGAGTACCTCGAAAAATCATCAACAACCACAAGAACATACCACTTCCCACCAGCAGAGCGAACACGAGCTGGCCCAACCAAATCCATGTGCAACAGCTCACAAGGTCGCTCGGTCAAGACAGAAGTCAGAGGGGCGTGAGAAGCGGCAACCATCTTTCCATGCCGACAAGAAGCACAAACCAAATCCTTCTCGAATTTCAACTTAGGCAATCCTCGGACAAGATCAAGACCACTCAAGCGGGAAAGCAACTCAAAGCTCAAGTGTCCCAACCTCCTATGCCATTTACAAAGCTCGACCGAAACGCCAGCAACAAAGCATCGAGGAGGACCAACAGACTGGGAAAAGTTGGCACGAAAGATTTGACCCTCGGGGACAATCGTACAAACAAGATCGCCTCGAGAATCAAGCACACGAGAAGCACCCGACTTAAAACGAACCTCAAAACCTTCGTCAAGTAATTGAGATACTGACAACAGGTTGAAACCAAGTGACTTGACCAGGGCCACACTTCTTAAGGTCACCTTGCTACTCACCTTCACCATACCTTCAGCAAGCACTCGTCCTCTCCCATTGTCCCCGAAAGTGATGTACTCCCTCGTACTCACCGGGGTGAGGCTGGAGAACCACCCACGATCTCCGGTCATGTGTCTTGAGCAACCGGAGTCGATCAACCAAAAGTTCTCCAAGCCTCCCACCTGCAATCAAAAACGAGAACGAGAATGAGCAAGCGACTCAACACTGGGGTTAGTACCAAAAGACTCAAACCAGTGCTGAGCCATTTGCTCAAAAGAAGGGTTAGCAAAATCCATCCTCCCAAAACCTCTAGACGGAGCCCTCTCACGCCTACCACCAAAGGACCTATCACGTCTCACAGGAGGAGTACGCGCACCACGAGGGGGAAAACGTGGCCCGTAGTCCATCTGAGACCCAAAGCTCCGATCGTACCTCCCAAACTCGTAACGGTCACGAGAAGGAGCACGTCGTGCCAACTCACCATGCCCAAACCCAACACGCCTGTCTCTCTGAGGGAATACACCTCCACCTCCACAAATGGGAACTGTCCTCACAAACACATCACTCCTAGGTAGAGGCCCTCTACGAGGCTCAGGCACACCACGAGCAAGGTGGTACCTGTCCTTGTTTGCCATCTCCCTAGCAAACCTCTCATCCCTCTTCCTCCGGAAACAGAACTCTTCCTTATGCCCATCTCTCCCATAATACTCACAATGGAAGCGAATCGGCACTGGCTTAGGCTGTGGCTTCTCTACAAGCTTCTCTCCAGCTTTCTCTCCTGTCTTCCCATCAAAGACACTCCCCTGGGTGCTCACAAATTTGACGGGTTTCTGGTAGTTCTCAGATTTGTGGGGAAACACTGAAGGATCTGGGGTTGTGTCAAGCTTGTTTCTGAGATGGTTTGGCTTGGGTGCAAATTTGTTCATAGGTGTGGTGTGTGGTGGAATAGGAATCTCTCCGGCTTTCTCTTCTCTCTCACCACTCTTCTCACCACACTTGTCAGCCCCCAAGGCCTGACCATCAAACCTCTTGAACTGAGCCAACATCAAACTCAATTGTGGCTCATGCCCAGATAGCCACCCCATCATTTTTCTCAATTCATCATTTTCATCCTGCAGACGATCAACATAGTGTGCAAGTTCCATATTCTTCAAAGCATGCATTTCACAGGTTGAACATGATGTAGGAAGAGGAGCTTTCAATGCCGCCTCAACAGAAACAATTCTAGTGTGAGATTCATCTAGCCTAGCATGCAAGACAGGACATGAGGTACAAGCATCTAGTAAAGCTGGCCTAGACTTCAATTCATCACACTCCACCCTAACCACATCTAGTTCCTCAAGAACAGAGGCATGTTTCTCCTTGAGGGCAGTCAAGTCAGCAAGAAAAACTGAGCAATCACCGCAATCAATTTCATCTGACACCACAGGAGCAGACTTCAAAGCGGCTATTTCATTCCAAGCATTCACAGGCAAGGATTCAAGCTCGGCTACCTTGTCCTTAGCATCACCCAACAAAGACCTAAATTCCCTCTTCTCCTTGTTGGTCTTTCTAAGCACATCATCACGGTTATCAAGCAACTCATTGAGCCTAGCATTCTCCTCTAGCAAGAAGTTGGGATCTTGTCGTACCTCATCATCAGAGTCGGAGTTCGAATCCGAGCTGTGCTTCCCACCCTTCTTGGAGTGCGCCATGCCGCAAAAGCCTCCTTGCGTGACGAAGCTTAGGCCGGTGAAGTTCTTGCCTATGTGCCGCTTGTCCTTGCGCTTCTCTTGCTCTTCATTGCTGCTCGAGTCTGAAGAAGCATCACTTGATGTCGAGTCGATGTCGCTCGCTCCAGCCACCATTGCTCGAGCGGTCTTCTTCTTGTAGCCGCCACCCTTCTTGTGCCTCCTCTCGCCCTTGTCCTTGTGCTTGTCCTTGTAGTCGTTCCGGGACCTGTGCTTGTTGTAGTCGTGCTTGGGCTTGCCCTTGTAGTCATTCTTGATCTCCATGGCTTCAGGGCATTCGGCGATGAAGTGCACGTGCTTCCCGCACCGATAGCACATCCCCGAGCTCCGCCTTGCATTCTTGCAGTTCTCGTACATCCGCCTAAACCTCTTGCTCAACAATGCGAGATCGTCCTCGCTCAGCACCTCAAAGTCCTCATCTGGCAAAGACACAAGACAAGACAAAGAGAAACCACCAGGGTTAGCATTAGACCGTGATCCCGAGACAAGAGCCAAACTATGAGGATCAGTGGGGCTCTCGCTCTTGGCTCTCAAGCCACGATCAACCTCATAAGACCTGAGCTTGGAAAACAGCTCATCCAACATCAGCGTATCATACACTCTCGATTCCTCAATGGTCTCGACCTTGGCTTCCCACACAGACCTATCCAGGGCATGCAAAAGCTTGATAGCTTGATCATGATCCGTGTATGGAAGTACTGTCACATTGGTCCTCATGTTGTTGACTATGCAAGTGAGGCGCTGAAACATAGCATCGGTCGACTCACCGGGGAGATGAGTGAAGTTCTCATACTCTCTCCGGTAAGTGGAAAACAAACGGGCTTGCACTTCGGCATTGCCAACATGAGCAGTTCTCAACATGAGCCATATCTTTCCGGCCACATTCTCTCCGTACACTTGCTCGAACTCCGAGGCACAGAGAGCACGGAACAAGTAATCAACGGCCTTGCTGTTGGCCTCAAACATGTCCCGCGATCCTGGAAGCAGAAAACTATCTGGGATGACATATTGATCATTCTGAGTGACATCCCAAATAAGAGTTCCCTTCCCTCGCAAAAACGCGCCCATGCGCCTCTCCCACATCGGGTAATTCTTGCCATCAAAGTGCGGAGGGCCCGACCCTTTGCCGTAATCGCCCATCTTTGGATCTTAGACTGGTTAGAATCACGAAGATCCGTAACCGGCTCTAATACCAATTGAAGGACCGAAACGGGCGACCAGAGAGGGGGGAGTGAATGGGAGCCGATAAAAATTCTTCCCTTAGGTCGAACTCAGCCTATACCCCGATTGCCACTCCACGAATCCTTGCACACAAAGGAAGCTCTAAACAAGACACACACAAGCCTAGAAGATCAACCAAGAAGCCTAGGAGCAAAGAGCGGAAGCACCAAAGAAAGAATCAAAGCACTTGGCACAATCTGGAAATGCCAGGCGCAGACTGTCCGTGCAGTACGGGTGGACCGTCCGCTAGGGTACGGCGGACTGTCCGCAGGTACAGCGCGGACTGTCCGAAATAAGCACCAGAGCTACCAGAGCTGCACCCTGAAAATACGGACTGTCCGTGGAGGACCCGCGGACCGTCCGCCAGAAACTCGGCCACGCGGACTGTACGTGACACCCCTGCGGACTATCCGCCAAACCTCTTACAACAAAACCCTAGGGGCAAACCGGATCGAAACGAAGATGCGCAAGAACACGAAGAACACACGACGAACTCCAGCACACGCGGACTGTCCGCGGCTATCGTGCGGACTGTCCACGAGCCACGAACAGAACCAAAAACGCCCGACCTCGGGAGTCAACTCCACCTTTCCATCACCGAATCTCCCAAACGGCTAAAGCTCTTGAGACAAGATTTGGGGGAGTTGAAAAGCGTCACACAAGGATGCTATGCCTCAAAAATCTCGACTCCTAAGCCACTAAATCACCGGGAATCGCGGATCAACCGAACCACCACCATGAACTCGGGCACCAACCAAAAACGCACGAATCGAAGGCTCTCCACGGCGTTTGAGGGGTCAAGATCACACACAAAGATGCGCAAGGGATCCACCCATGATCCCCTCAAAGAAATCCGTCAAGAAACGCCTCCAAAATCACGAATCGAGCGAAGAACGAAAACTCCCAAAAATAGACCCGAAAATGACACGAAAATCACACGGGACTAGGAGATCACCGGGACGCCGAATGCTTCCATACATCCAGAGGTCAGAGTTTGTACAAGAGTCTAGCCTAAGGATCCAGAGGAAAACGAAGCAGTTCAGAGAAATCTACCGGGGGAGAAAGCCCTAGAGTCCAAGAGAGAGAGATGCCATCCACCTCTCCGCTATTTATACGAAGTCCATCGGAGGGAGGTAAATGACCACGCTACCCCTACTACTTAAATGAAGATACAACCCCTCAGGGGCATTTTGGTCAAGTCTTCATCGGACGGACACGCTTCCACCGCGGCTTCGCTTCACCTCGACGCAAACCCCGCGATCACGCCACGTTCCCTCCGCCTCGAAGCTTCTCGAAGCTCCCGGATCACCGTCTCCGTCGCCTCGGGCCTCCGGGCTTGGTTTTGAGGCCCAAACCAAGAAACTGTCCACTGATGGTTTTGTGGGCAAACCACCAAAACCCCGCGTGCAAGCTTCGGGCTTCAACCGCTACCTTGCACCGGCCCATGTTCACGACTTCAGCCAGCCAGTCCTGCACCGCACGGCTCGCACTTGAACCCATCGGCCACCAGGTCTATCGAACCAAGCCTACTTGCCTCTCCATCACCCGGAGGCCACCACGGCTAAGGCCTTTCGCGCTTGTTCTTCACCTGCACCGACACGAGTCAAACCGCAACCTGTACCTGCACACTTAGCCAAGCATCAGTCCACACAATGTTGTCAATCACTCATCACTAAGGAGCGACCCTCCACTGGTCTTCGGACACACCTGGTCCTCAATGTAGCTGAAGGCCGTGATCAGCAGTGCCACGGATGTAGCACAGAATCTGTTTGACGAGGCTCCAGTGGGCATCCGATGGCGAGTGCATGTGGAGGCAAACTTGGTAGATTGCATATGCTATGTCAGGGCGAGTAAGGATCAGATACTACATTGCACCGACGATACTTCTATAGAACCTGCCATCAGTTGCCGGTGTGCCGTCGCGGGAAGAAGTCTTTGGCTTGGTGTCCACTGGCGTCGCAGCAGGCTTGGAGTTGGACATGCCGGCGCGCTCGAGGACGTCTTCAGCATACTTGGTCTGGTTCAGGAAGAAGCCATCTTTGGTTCGGTGAACATGTATTCTGAGGAAGAAGTTTAGAGCACCGAGATCCTTCATGGCAAATTCCTTGTGAAGATGAGAAATCACACGTTGCAGGAGCTCGGGTGTTGAAGCCGTCAAGACGATGTCATCGACGTACAGGAGTAGGTATGCCGTCTCGTTGCCCTTGTGGTAGACGAACAATGAAGTGTCGGATGTCGTCGCGGTGAACCCAATGGCACCCAGATGGTTGGCGAAGCGAGTGTAACAGGCGCGTAGTGCTTGTCGCGGCCCGTACAGTGACCTGGTGAGAAGGCACACATGGTCCAGGTGTGCAGCGTCCACGAATCCAGCCGGCTGGTGACAGTACACGCGTTCCTGGAGATGACCATGGAGGAACGCGTTCTTGACGTCGAGTTGATGGACTGGCTAATTGTGGGAGGCTGCGATGCTAAGGACGGCACGAATGGAGGCGGGCTTCACGACGGGGGAGAATGTCTGGTCAAAATCCACACCCGCGCGCTAGGTATCACCACGGATGACCCAACGAGCTTTACAGCGATCCAGCGTGCCGTCGGGGTTGGTCTTGACGCGGAAGATCCATTTGCCGGAGATGATGTGGGCGCCGGGCGGTCGAGGGACGAGTGTCCATGTGCGATTCGCCTGTAAAGCTGTGAATTCATCCTCCATTGCTGCTTGCTAGGCCGGATCCCGCAGCGCCGACTAGACTGTCGTGGACACGGCCGGTAGGGTGTCGTCGGTGGCGAGATGAGCATAGCGGCAGTTTGGCATGATGATGCCCGCTTTAGCGTGTGTCACCATGTGGTGGGCTGTCGACGGTGGAGCTGCTTGGGACCTGGGCGGTGTGGGTGCTGGAGTTGATGTCGATGAAGATGCAGATGTGACACCCGGTGCTGTGGACGATGTATTGGGTGGTGCTGATGTCGTTGCCGGTGGAGACGACGCCGCGGCGGGCGGTGACGCCGCGGACGTAGATGGCGCCGTAGCTGGTGATGGTGTCGTGGCTGGAGATGGTGCCGATGGCGTGGACGTGCTATCGTCGTAGCGTGGCGAGGCGGCTCCCATGATGCCAGCCGGGGAATCACCGGTTGGGGTGCAGGCCGCACCCTCGATGTTGTTGACTGCAGCACCAGCGTCGTGGCGAGGTGCTGGTGGTGCATGTATGAGAATGACATCTTCAGGAGGCGAATCAGTGGTCGGTGGTGTGTCCACGCAAGTAGTGTCGTCCGTCCTGTAAGGAAAGATGTCCTCGTCGAACAAAACATGACGAGATGTTAGAACGCGCCTAGAGATAGGGTCGTAGCACCGATAGCCTTTGGATTCAGCCGGATATCCAATGAAAATGCAGGCGACGGAACGAGCAGCTAGCTTATGTGGTGAAGTGGCTGTGGTGTTGGGATAGCAGCGGCATCCGAAAACGCGCAAATGGTCATAGTCAGGGCTGCAACCAAAGAGCGTGTGGAAGGGAGATGCACTGTTGCACGTCCGGCACGGTCGACGGTTCAACAGATAGGTTGCAGTGGCGAGGGCGTCAGGCCAGAAAGCGAGCGGCATGGAAGCATGGATGAGCATGGTTCTGACCATCTCATTTAGGGTGCGCAAAATACGTTCAGCACGGTCATTTTGTGCAGAGGTGTATGGACATGTGAGACGTAGAGCAATGCCGTGTGTGGAGAGAAAAGAGCGGCAGGCAGTGTTGTCGAACTCTTTCCCATTATCAGTTTGGAAGCACAGAATGGGCATTTGAAATTGTGTAGTGACATAGGCGTGAAAAGAAATTAGAGTGGGTAGAACATCTGATTTGTATCGCAAGGGAAACGTCCAGGCGTAGTGTGTGCAGTCATCTAGAATAACAAGATAGTATTTGTATCTAGAGTTGCTTAGAACAGGCGAAGTCCAAACATCACAATGCAAAAGATGGAAAGGAAGGGAAGCAATCTTGTTTGATGGTGTACATTTGAGTCTTACATGTTTGCCTAAGCGACATGCATGACAAGAATGATTATTCTCTCTATGACATTGAAAATCAAAAGACTGCAAAACTTTGGACAAAGATGCCGGGCTAGGATGTCCTAGACGGGCATGCCAGAGCTCGGTGGAGTGCACGGCCTGGAGATTGTGATGGGCAGTATAGGAGCTGGGGAGGCGCAGCGGATAGAGATCCCTAGAGCTGTCACAGCAGAGAAGAACTGTCCTGGTGCGAAGATCCTTGATAGAAAAACCAAAGGGGTCAAACTCCACAGTAACAGAATTATCTCTAGTTAGTGCACGAACTGATACAAAAATTTTTATCAGAGAAGGAGAAATAAGAATGTTGCGGAGATGCAGAGGTGAATTTGTGGTGGGGATGGTGACATGGCTGGTGTGAAGCACAGGCAGGGTGGCACCGTTACCAACAATGATCTGTGTAGGAGAAGGACAAGAGGAGATGGATGAGTTGCTACAAGGGTTGGACACCATGTGGGATGTGGCACCAGTGTCAAGGAACCAGTCGCCACCGCCGGAGTATGGATGAGTTGCTACCAGGGTTGGACGCCATGTGGGATGTGGCACCAGTGTCAAGGAACCAGTCGCCACCGCCGGAGTACGTTCCTGGAGCTGGAACGCCCTGAAGAGCCGCAAGCAGTTGAGGTGGGGCAGAGGGCTGCATCATGTTGTTGAAGCCGAAGTAGCCGGGCGGAGACTGGTACGTGGCCGTCAGGGCGTGATTGGCGCCGGGGCGGGGGCCGAGAACGCCGGTGCCCGGAGCGCGCCACTGGGGCGCGGGCCAGGCCTGGACGACGCCAGTCCAGGGGTAGTGCGCCATGCCCCATGGCTATTGCTGGGGTGGAGGCGCGGCTTGGGACGACTGAGTGTTGGATCCGTTGCGTTGGCGGCCGTCGGACTGCTTGCGCTTCTTCTTGTCAGAGGCGGCCTTCGTCGAAGAGAATGTCGGTGGAGACGAGGATGACTTGTCGGAGGAGGACTGTCCAGCGGCAAGGAGGGCCGTTGCAGCTTCCATCTTATGGCGGTTCTCCATGTGGCGCTCTTCCTGTAGAAGGTACGAGCGAACGGTGAGGAAGTCAGGCGTCGGGCGCTGGGAGCCGATGACGGAGATCGCGGTGTGGAACTTGGAGTTGAGGCCGCGAAGGGTGTTCACCACCAGAGCCGGATCGAACACCGGGTGACCAACGTCACGCAGCTCGTCGGAGAGTTTCTTGAGGCGGCCGCAGTACTCGTTGACGGACATGTCGCCCTGAAACAGGCTGTGGAAGTCCTGCAGGGTGTACACGGCGCGGTGCATGGCGTTGTCGAGGAAGAGGTTGCAGATCGCCGTCCACAGCGAGAACGCCGTGCGTCGCAGTTGGAAGACGGTGTCCATGATGCTCTTGGAGACGGTGGCGTAGAGCCACGAAATGATGCAGTGATCGATCTGCGTCCACTCAGCGTCGTGGAAGCGAAGCTGGGCGTCGACGGTGCCGTCGACATGGTCAATGAGACAGAACTTGAAGAGAGTGTTGTCAAGGAAGGTGCTCCACTGGGCGTAGTTGGCTTCGTCGAAATCCAGTTTCACATGAACATGAGATCGGATGTTAATGAGGTTGACAGATGAAGCAGCGATGGGCACCAGCGGAGCATTGGCAAAGGGATTGGTGAGGTTGGAGGAGGAGGAGCCGACGGAGGAGGGCGAGGTCGCCATGGCAGAGAGGAGAGAGCGCTCCGGGAGAAGCGGATCGGAGCGCAAGGAGTGGATCGTGGTTAGACTGATACCAAGAAGAGAGTTGGAATAGAATGCTCAACAGTTCTTCCATTGATTTCAGAGGTATTTATACATGTACAGGAGCCGTTTGGCCACTATCTCAGATCCTACAATCTAGCTAACGTGCACATGATTTACAGGAGAGGCCGAAAGACTAGCTCAGGAGGTTACAACAGAAAGGATAGCGCTATCTGTTTCTACAACCAGCACTACTGCATTACGCCGGAACGTGGCTGCCGATCCAAGTCCCAAGTGGAGGCAGCACCGATCTGGTTCTGAATTCTGATGAAGGTTGAGGCCTTGAGGGCGAAGCCAATCCGATCGGGCGGCTTTGGAGGAGTGGCTGTTGCGCTGTTTCCGGGCGCGAAGCAGTCAGAGACAAACGGCCAACTTAAATCTCGGTTTCCAGCATTGATTCAGCGACGGACTCGGATTTCGGAAAAAAATTGGGTGCGCACCGGGCGCACGCGAGCCCGGTGCGCACCCCCGCGTGGCAGCCTGCGATTGGATGGAGCGAGCACCCGACCCCGCGCATCTCCGCTCGGCTCGCTGGATCGGCTCTCCCACATGGCTTGCTCCTGCTACATGTGACCCGCACGGCTCGCTCCCAGTCTGAAGCCCAGTGCTGAAATCAATTTTTGGAGCTCTTTTAAAATTATTTAACTCTAACATCTAGCTCAACAAATGAGAGTATATGTTTACCAATGTTCATGGATCCCATTTTGCTACTGTGGAGATAAAGTTTAGATGCAAAGTTGCTCACAAATAATTTTCAAAAACAGCTAAATGATGCTGTTTCAGACTTTCTCATTTGTTCCATGTTGGTTTAGCTGTTTTTGAAATTAATTTGTGAGCAACTTTGCATCTAAACTTTAGCTCCACAGTAGAAAAATAGAATCTCTGAACATTGGTGAACTTGTACTCTCATTTGTTGAGTTATATGTTAGAGTTAAGTAATTTTAAGAGAGCTACAAAAATTGATTTCGGCACTGGACAGCCAACCTGGGCGCCACACTGAAAATTCCAAGTCTGGGCTGCCTGACCACAGTGATGCTCAAGGAAGTTTGGAATTATTTTATGAGCAATTTGCTTTGTATGACAGCAGATTTTGTTGATGATAAATAATATTTGGAAGTCAAAGTTTAACATGGTTCAATTGGTTGGAATACTAAGAGATGGTTACTAATTTTAATCGAAGCTCAAAGTTAGAATTTTGTCACTGTTTCGGAGTGTTAACTGACGAGTAGCCATTCAGTTTCGTCCAGCACAGAAAGCGGGAGCCGATGACGCAGGCCGCGGGCTCACGAGCCGAAGAAAGCGATGCTTGCTCTGAACTAATGAAGCATGTTCATCCGAATCTCTGTGGAGTCTGGAGCAAGATGCAGACGGGACTCTTGAAGTCTCTGAAGCATGGAGTCGATTGGATACGGGGAAAAGAAAAGCTAGATTCTGTCCAAAATGCGATGTTGGTAGATTTATTAGGAGTTTGGACTGGATTTAGATGATGGGAGTGTCTGAATCTCCCGATGCGCGTTAGCAATTTATTTTGAAAAATACTCTGCTAGAACAACTGCCTGCAGGAGGTTGCCGACAACAAATGCGTGTACCGGAACGTGGTGCACCACAGCGCCGACGAGTTCACCCAGGTGCTCCAGGACGTCGCCGGCGACCCCACGCTGCCCCGCACCAAGGACGTGCGCTGCGCCGTCTGCGGCCATGGCGGGTCCGTCTTCTTCAAGGTCGGTCACCTCCTCATCCCATCTTCTTCAGAGGCCATGGGCAACTGAACATGCTTCATTAGCTCAGAGCAAGAATTGCTTTCTTCGGGAGCCGAGCAGCAGCCGATCGACGCGAAGGGACACGAGGGAGGCGAGCCAAGAGCAGGGGTCTTGCGACGAGGAGCCGACGCGAGTGAGCCATCGACCCGAGCGCGAGCGAAGCGCGCATCGCGGAGCGACCGGACGTCGGATCGCGAACCGAGGGCGATGCGCGGGGGTGCGCACGGGCCGCGCGGTGCGCCCGGTGCGCACCCAATTTTTCTCCCGGATTTCGGACACCGAAGACGAGTGCAAAACCACGATCGCATGGCAAGGCATGGGCAACATAAATCCCACGGAAAGCCTCTCCCTTTCCCATCGTGATCAAGGCGCAGCCTCTACTCTAGGTCGCCAGGTATTCCTCCCGCCTCTCCGATCTCTCTCGTGCTCCAAGAAACAGACAGAAACCAGAAACCACCACCGTGCGCACCATGTCGACGAAGGCAGCACAGATCCTCGGCCACCCGCCCGGCGTCAACTTCCACCCCGACGACGACGAGCTCGTCGAGTTCTTCCTCCTGCCGCGCCTCCGCGGCGAGCCGGACTGGTTCCCCGGCCGGCGTGGTCGTCATCGATGACGACAGCGCCGCCAACACGCTGCCATGGAACCTCCTGCAGCGCCATGGCCTGCCCGACGATAACGACGCCTACTTCTTCGTGCGCACCAACAAAGAAGTTGCTCGCCAGGATCGATGCTGCCCCGGCGAAGGGACTTGGGTATCGCAGAGGCCTGAGTCCGGCAGCTCGTGCATCGGCGGCGAGATGATCAAGTGGAGAAAGACCAACCTGAACCTGCATATGGGCCCCGGCAAGAAGGGCAGCACGGGGTGGGTGATGCACGAGTACACGCTCACGGAGCCGCCGTGCCCGTTCCTCAAGATCGTCCACGTTACCTTCACCGGCCACGGCAAGTGCCGCAAGCGACTTCCAGACGACGAGTCCGACTGCCGGGCTGCCGGTGAACAAGAAGCAGCATCTAACACTAAGCGCCCTCGTATCACCGTCGCTGCCGCTGCCGTCGACAACAGTGGTCCAGCGATGTTCCAGCAAGAACACTCGCCGCCTTTTCCGATTGACCAAGGCATCTTGGCGGTGGCAGACCAGCAACAGCAACAGATGTTCATGATGCCCCTGCCGGACGACAAGAACGACTGCCAAGCAGCCAACACCAGTTCAGCGACTTGTGCATATGGATCGTCGATGCCGGCGGCCGATCAAGACTCCGGCACGGCGCTTGCCTACGTAGGCGAAGAACCGGCGCAAGATACCGATGAAGAAACCTTGGAGTGGTTCAGACGTGACGGCAAGGCCTTGCTGGCCGACGGAGAACCAACGGCAGAGCAACATCATGGATTAGGATTAGACCAGCAGGAGCAGCTGTTTTGGAGGTCCATATGGGTTGATACCGAGAACATGGTTTTCTGAGCCGTTTTGTTCTGTCATCTGGTTGAAGATGTTCATCTCTAATCTAAATTCTAACTATGGGTTGATACCGAGAACATGGTTTTCTGAGCCGTTTTGTTCTGTCATCTGGTTGAAGATGTTCATCTCTAATCTAAATTCTAACCATGTAATTCTTTCCATGGTTCCAACTTTCAACCGAATTACTAACGTTGTAAAGTATGCACTTTCTTTTCTATGCTGCAATGACAAATATACATGTGTCTGAATCAAGGTGGTCCTCTTGTAATTGTCAATTCTCATCAGTAAATTAAAGATTGTTTGTTTGTTCCTTACTTGTGAATGAACAATATGTATTCTTAATATTACCTTTCTAGAGCACTCAACTTGAACACAGGTGCAACATCATATAATTGGAAGCAGTAATCAGTTTATACACTAGGTGATACACCACGCTTTGCTGCGGGAATTTTTTTAGAAAAATTAAGGTGAAATTTTAAATAGAAACACTAAGGTCTATGCACTGCTGAAACACAGTCTTGCACTGCCTTCAAGTGCGATGAATTGAGTTTGAAACTTTCAAGGATTGCACTCTTGGCCAAAACTGACGGCATCAGCCAAAAAAGAATTATATATGTAATGTAAAGTTAAAAGAAATAAAAATTATTCTGACGCTAGATAAGTGGATTGATATATACCTTTGGATGAAGCATTTTCTCAATGATTCCAGTGTTGCAGTTTATAGTTTATACATTCATCAAGAAAACAGATCAGAATAAACAATGGTAGATTTATCCTTGACCAAAATAAACAGTTCAGGTTCAGGCATACTCCCTCCGTTCCATAATAAGTGCAATTCTAATTTTTTTTAGGACAGATTAGTGGTGGAATGAAAAGACTGTAATACCCTCATTTGTTTGCCAAATGCAGTAAGTTTTGTCATGCAATTCAGATCTGATCACTTAATTTGGAAGGTAATTAGATCTATTTTCTAATATTGCATTCTTTGTAGGATTTTTTTCAAAAGTTAGGATTGCACTTATTATGAGACGGAGGGAGTATGCTCGGAAGTCGACCACGAGATGGAAAAACGGAAAAGGCAGATACTCACCTTTTTCTTGAGATACTTGTTGAGCACATCCTGCCAGCTCGGTCTGCTCCAACATATGCACGTACCAGCTGTCCGTCTCCTTCACCCTCACTCGGAAGTCGTCGTCGTTGTCGTAGTAGTAGCCCATTGCCGCGCCTCCAGCCACCGGCGATCAAGAGAAATGCTCAATCCTTACAGACTGCAAAGCCAAACTTGTCTGAATCCCAGCCATCAAGAAAAAAATGCTCGATCGCTCGCAGACTGTGAAGCCAAACCTGCCTAGTTTTCTATGAACACGTCGGTAAATTAAAAGGGGTGAGCACCAGTGGGATCCTCTCGAAGTGCCGAGTAAATTTTTAGTTGGATCAGAATGCAAGAGGCCAAGCGATTGATCAATGCAACCTGCCGTTCGAGGTTCCACTTCTGTGTGATTGTTGCGGACTCCCGGCAGGCCGGCACAATGGAGTGTTGTGCTTGAAATTGCAGGAGTGGGAACGTGAGTGGTGAGCTAGTGGAGGCTGTTGATCTGCCGGCATTAGTTAGTGTTGAACCTCCTGAGCGTGCTGTTGTGCTGAGTAAAGGAGGAGGCAGGTGCTGATGTGACTGCACGAGGTTTGAGAGAACTCTTGTAGTACCTTGTAGTGGGGTGCTCCTATATAGGTATAGATGATTAAAACAGAGGGAACGCAAGGTTTTTATTCGTTTTTTTTCCTAATTCCTGGACATCGTTGGTACAGATCATGCGAAACGTACATTTCTGCTTTTGGTATAGCTATAGTCAACCATTTCTCACAAGTACCATTTCTGTAAAGAAGTCCAGTATGGAAATAACACATTTCTGTATTTAGTATAGTCAACCCTTTCTCACAAGTATCATTTCCGTAAAGAAGTCCAGTATGGAAGTTTGCTTTATTTGCGACTTCCCTTTCAAAAAAAGTGAATATTCCAACTCCAGATAACAGATGGTCACATTCTAAGCAAACATTTACTTAATTAGTCAATTTGCTAGCCTGCAACAATCCAGCTTGCCTAACAAAAATGAATTGTCTGTCACATATTAGTCATAAATTATTTCTCATTTCTAACCAATTAATTACATCTTATTAATATAGGAAACAGAGCTAGGAGAAGTGACATGGTGGACTTGGCTTGCATTGGTACAGCCTTACATGCACTATCCCAGATAACATCATCATCGTCGGTCCCAAACTAATCTTCACTGCCAGTTTGGGAACCATTATGGCACAAGTGGTGGTGTTGGGGCGTCGACCTTGATGCAAATTTAGGAACTGGCGGTGATGCAAATTAATTTAGAAAAAATAAAAAAATCTCCCAAGGATCGGATCTGCCACCGTTCGCTAGCCCAACCACCCACCCCACGCCGCCGCCTCTAGGCCAACACCCTAATGCAGGCGGCATGATCGTTTCGACCAACACACCGCCGCCACACACACACACACACACACACACACACACACACACACACACACAAACACGCACGTGTGTGTGCGCGCGTGCGTAGAGAGAGAGAGAGAGAGAGATTGAGAAAGAGGTGCACCTAGGACCACCGCGCTGCTATCGCCACTCCTCGTTGAAATTTGACATGCTGCCCTTGACCTCATCGGTGCTCCTCACCGCTGCCACTTTCTCTAGTAGTGATGCTCAATGCCATTTGAAGGGACCACCCTAAGAGTGGGTAAATCGAGTGTTCTAGAAACTAAGGCCCCAAGCACATATAAAAACATATCCCAACTTTTATCTAGATAGTTTTTCTATGTGTTGCTATCTCTACTGTAAAAGTATTTTACACCCTAGGTTTCAATCCTATAAACTACACATGGCAATTGTAGTAAAAGCTAATATAAACGCGGGATGTAAGTGCAATAGGAAATATGGAAGGTAAATGAGGTACAGAAAAGAAAAACTCCTTTCACGACAACACATTTTACCGAGGTATCGGAAACAAAAGTTATCCACTAGTCATCGTTGTTGGAGCCCGTCTCAAGGGTATGCCTGTCCAAGAGTATAGGCTGGTCAAGTAACATTGTAGCATAGCCGGCGGACCTTCCCACTTAGGGAGTAAATTTGGAATTTGGTCAAATTTTTATGAAATGTAGTATTATTGCCTCCCCTCCTATAAGGGAAAATGAGGGTTCCTGGCTCGGGTTCATGTGTATGAACTTTGACAAGTGGTAGCAAGTCCATCATGAGAAACCAAAATTGTCACAATATAATCTGCACAAATAGATTGTGGAGAAAGATGTGAATATGAAGTTCTTGTACATATGTGGGTCTCATATTTGACATGTGAAAGTGGAATGGTGTACCACCGATAGCTTGTAGTTTGTAGTTCCATATAGTACTCCAACACATTTGGGAGTTCAGTGGTTGAAATATGTGATGATGCTGAAGATGTTGACGGTGATGGTGGGAGCCAAGGACATCAAACAGATCTTGACATCCATTGAAAGAATGTGAATATATAGGGTGATAGATGATGATGGATGCCTAGCTAGGGTCTGAGGGAGCTCGACCGGAGGCGATCAAGGTGAGGTTGAGCCAAGCACCATCTCATAACTCGTTTAGCTCCATCATCGTCATAATCTCTAAACCCGTAGGCGCCTACGCACCGTCAGGTATGCCAGCATGTTGGGACCGAGCTAGAAGTCTAACGACAAGGTGGTCATTCCAACAACCCAACATAGACTTCACTGATGTGCCCGATGCGCACTGGGACCGATAGTTCCAGCTTGGGGAACAGGGAAACAACTGAAGAAGGTGACTGCTGGGATCGGTTAGGCCAATTTCCAGCCAAAAAATTCTGCTTAAATTTTCATATTCTGTACGAACTTTAGCTGCAATTTGAAAATAGAAGTTAATTCCGGCCGGAATATTCCGGTATGTCCATTCACCTGTCACCATCGTTAGGACCAAAAATCGGGTGAAATTGAGAACCCTGGGGCCGAGCTGGCAGGCCGGGCGGCAGCGGCGGCGAACTCCGGCAATGTCAGGCATCGGCACAAAACTTGGAGAAGCTGAGGCGTCTGTTCTTGGCGTAGAAACCCTGGTGGCGCGGCGCATGGAGGTTGAGGAAGGAGCGGAGGAAACGGGTCGGGTTTAGACTTTAGAGTAGGAGGCGTGCTCGCTCCGCCTCAGCCCTCGGCGGCCTACCGCTCCTGTTCGTTGGCCCACTGTGCGTCCCCGTCCGCCTTCGAGGCCACGCTGTCCCCGTTTACCCAGGACGACGGACGCGACGTCATCCTCGTCAACGCCGCCGGCGGTCAGCTGCGCGCTCACCTCTCAATGGCGGTGTGTTTTTTGCCTGATGGCCTTCGTTGATCACCAGCACTGCTGCATTACGCCGGAACGTGGCTGCCGATCCAAGTCCCAAGTGGAGGCAGCACCGATCTGGTTCTGAATTCTGATGAAGATTGAGGCCTTGAGGGCGAAGCCAATCCGATCGGGCGGCTTTGGAGGAGTGGCCGTTGCGCTGTTTCCGGACGCGAAGCAGTCAGAGACAAACGGCCAACTTAAATCTCGGTTTCCAGAATTGATTCAGCGACGGACTCGGATTTCGGACACCGAAGACGAGTGCAAAACCACGATCGCATGGCAAGGCATGGGCAACATAAATCCCACGGAAAGCCTCTCCCTTTCCCATCGTGATCAAGGCGCAGCCTCTACTCTAGGTCGCCAGGTATTCCTCCCGCCTCTCCGATCTCTCTCGTGCTCCAAGAAACAGACAGAAACCAGAAACCACCACCGTGCGCACCATGTCGACGAAGGCAGCACAGATCCTCGGCCACCCGCCCGGCGTCAACTTCCACCCCGACGACGACGAGCTCGTCGAGTTCTTCCTCCTGCCGCGCCTCCGCGGCGAGCCGGACTGGTTCCCCGGCCGGCGTGGTCGTCATCGATGACGACAGCGCCGCCAACACGCTGCCACGGAACCTCCTGCAGCGCCATGGCCTGCCCGACGATAACGACGCCTACTTCTTCGTGCGCACCAACAAAGAAGTTGCTCGCCAGGATCGATGCTGCCCCGGCGAAGGGACTTGGGTATCGCAGAGGCCTGAGTCCGGCAGCTCGTGCATCGGCGGCGAGACGATCAAGTGGAGAAAGACCAACCTGAACCTGCATATGGGCCCCGGCAAGAAGGGCAGCACGGGGTGGGTGATGCACGAGTACACGCTCACGGAGCCGCCGTGCCCGTTCCTCAAGATTGTCCACGTTACCTTCACCGGCCACGGCAAGTGCCGCAAGCGACTTCCAGACGACGAGTCCGACTGCCGGGCTGCCGGTGAACAAGAAGCAGCATCTAACACTAAGCGCCCTCGCATCACCGTCGCTGCCGCTGCCGTCGACAACAGTGGTCCAGCGATGTTCCAGCAAGAACACTCGCCGCCTTTTCCGATTGACCAAGGCATCTTGGCGGTGGCAGACCAGCAACAGCAACAGATGTTCATGATGCCCCTGCCGGACGACAAGAACGACTGCCAAGCAGCCAACACCAGTTCAGCGATTTGTGCATATGGATCGTCGATGCCGGCGGCCGATCAAGACTCCGGCACGGCGCTTGCCTACGTAGGCGAAGAACCGGCGCAAGATACCGAGGAAGAAACCTTGGAGTGGTTGCTGGCCGATGGAGAACCAACGGCAGAGCAACAGCATGGATTAGACCAGCTTGAACACTCGCCGTTTTATCCGATTGACCAAAGCATCTCGGCAATGACAGACCAGCAGCAACAGGAACAGATGGTCATGATGCCCCTGCTGGACGACACAAACGGCTGCCAAGCAGCCAACAGCAGTTCAGCGACTTGTGCATATGGATTGACGATGTCGGCGGCCGACCAACACTCCGGCGCGGCGCTTGCCCACGCAGGCGAAGAACCGGCGCAAGATACCGATGAAGAAACCTTGGAGTGGTTTGGACTTCACGGCGAGGACTTGCTGGCCGATGGAGAACCAACGGCGGAGCAACAGCATGGATTGGACAAGCAGGAGCAGCTGTTTTGGTGGTCCATAGGGGTCGATACTGAGAACATGGTTTTCTGAGCCGTTTTGTTCAGTCATCTGGTTCAAGATGTACAGCTCTATCCAAATTCTAACTATGTAATTCTTTCCATGGTTCCAACTTTCAACCAAATTGCTAACGTTGTAAAGTATGCACTTTCTTTTCCATGCTGCAATGACAAATATACATGTGTCTGAATCAAGGTGTGCTCCCTTGTAATTGTCAATTCTCATCAGTAAAAAATAAGTTGTTTGTTCTTATACCTGTGAACACAAGTGCAACATCACATAATTGGAAGCGGTAATCACGGTTTATACATTAAAACAGAGGTTCAGCAAGTTGGCAGCACAGAACGCAGTAGCTAGAGTGTTAGCGTAATTTAAACACAAGGGCGACATCATATGATTTGTTCCGAAATTGCTGGGGGATTCTTCAGATTAGGGATAATTTTCTTGAAAGTATACTTTATGCAGGAGCAGGAACAGGCAGAGGCTCTGGTTGTAGTGAAGCACCGAGAGTTCTGGTGACACGGGCTTAAATGGTGGTGACACCTCAACGTCGACTACCAGTTCCTCGGCTGCTGAAGGAGAGAGATGGGCATGCATGAACTGTGTAGTCAGACACAGTGCCGGCCCTGAGGGGGGCAAGAGGTGCGGCCGCCCCGGGCCCCTATGTTGGCAAGGGCCCCACCCTGAGTCTACGTTATGAGTATATGTATGTGTACAAAACTACGAATACGAGTCAGACGGAAAAAAAAAACTAGAGAAACGAGGAGGTGCCTGCTGGCCGGACCTGCCTTTTCCGATTCCAAACTGCAATCCTAAAATCTATCTGGCCTACAGGTTCAGTCGTGAGCCGTCCAGGATTCCACAATTAATTGTGTTGTGTATATTTAACTTTCAGCTGTAGGCTGTAGCACTACGTCATCTATAAAATATCCATGCAGTGAGACGAAAAGAAGAGGTAAAAAGCAAATAATTTTTTTTAAAAAAACATAGAGATGAGTTCTTGATAAATTCTTTAGTACTACACTATTACCATTCAAGAAATCCATATGATTATTACTTGTATGCTAAGGGCCTATATTAAGTTTTGCCCCGGGCCCCCGAAATCTCAGGTCCGCCACTGGTCAGACAGGGTATCAGAAGTTTGGTGCTGTGGAGTAATAAGATGGATAGCAGCTTTGCATATTTAGTTTGCAGGCATATGCAAAATACTAAATAAATGGAACCGAAAAAGAAATAAATTGCATCTCAATGTTTTCTCGCGTGTTAAATTGTTGGTTCTGATTCTTTTGCTTTCGAACGCACACATGAGATTAATCTTGTTCGTCATCCTTACTCTATTATGTTTCTTCCGATCCTGCCAGTTGAATTTTAGTTGTCTGTCGGCGTGCGAAATGTGGTAACGAAATATCCAGAGGTATTTGGCTTTACACGGCATACAAATGTCACTTTCAGACCTCATCTTCAGCTCCGCAAAGTAGTGATTCTCTGCATCAATCAGTTACGTTAATGCAGAGTATCTGAGTCCGTCGTCAGCAATCAGACTGTCACAAAAATGACAAGTTTCTGTGAACAAATCCAAAAATCCCACCGAGAATCATGTTAAATGACCGTACGTAGGGAGAGTACCAAGCAAATTGAGGAATGCCTGCTCGATATATATATACTCCAATTCTGTACTGTGCTGAACTCTCCATAACAAAGATTTTACTCCCCTACCAACAAAGTGTAATCTGTGAAAAATGATCAGAAAAGTCACATACATATGCACACGTCATTGAACGCCTAAACGTATTTACTAGACTAGTTTTCACCCTTTTGCACGGGTCTTATCTCCTATCTCACAACTGAAAACAGAAAATGAACATAATATGCATCTGTTCAGAGCCTAAGAGCCCCATAATTATGCCTAAATGGAGAACAAATTTCCTTCTGATCAAATGACCCCTTCTGTGCAGGAGGAGAAACCGTATGTCATGACTCTGGTTCTGACTTGTTGAAATCCTGGGGCTCACTGCTGGCAAACGCTAACCATACCGCAGTACCAGTTAAGTAGAAGAATATAGCAGGTGCAAAGAGTGATATCTGCAGACAAAATCATACAGCTACAGGGTATTAAAAATGGCTCATAGAAGGAAATATAGTTTACGAAAATTGTTTGATGCCATACACTCCAAGAATGTGTTGAATCGAGTAGATAGCCTGTCAGTGCAATGCCAACAATTCCAGGCACAGAGCCTATGGTGGTTGTGATTCCCTGGAGTGCAAAGGTAACAAATCAACAACTTCATCTCATGATAGAACCTAAAGAGTGCAGGGTAACATAATGCATCCAGCATCCACCGCACTGTCCATCAGTAAACCTTCTATGGACCAAAGAGGAAGAATTTCCGCTGTCTATTTCTTTTTCCAGAAGGTAAGTGAAGAGAATTCGAGAAGGTGGAACAATGATCCCTTACCAGGAGAATGCTAGCATATTCGCGAGAGATATCTTGATGGGTGCAATAAAGCCCTGTTTATCAACAAAAGTATTAGGTTTAGACCTTGGAACCATGACAAAAATGGGGAATGTGATGGTAAGCTTAACTCCATGACCTGACAATGCGAAGTTGGAGAGTGATAGACCAATTGTAAGAAAAGCAACTATTTCCCAGGGAGGTAGTCCAAGATCCATGGAGCAAAGCATCAAGAAGATTGCAGGTGACACAAAGGAAATTGTTTGACATATTTTCCGTACCTACAGAAAATAGAATAGACTCATTTTTTCAGTTGTCCTATTTTAGATGTCTTACATTAGGAGCTGGTTGAAAATACCATGGGTTATGACAGAGCGTTATATTAATATTCACTCCTGACAATTGCCACGGTTTACATCCGATGGGGCAGGTTAAGAGTCCAAGTTGTTTCTGTGTTTCGGCCTTACCTTCAAGCAGCCGGGACTGTAAAAATCGAGCCCATAGTATTGTGTTTGAGTATATACTATACCACTAGCAGTAAGGTGTCCATGTCTGTATGGCTGTTAAGGACATCTCTGATAGATAGAGGGGGCAGCATCAGATTCAATGAAGCAAGGAAGAGACTAGTCTACTTCCTTTCATTTGGCATTGACAGCCCGTCTAGTTTTACTTCTATGCCCCAAGTCCCTAACTACCTTCTCTAAAATTGAACCATGGCGCCTACACAGCAACCATACAATATCTGCAGCAATGGCACGCACAACACAACCACCTCATAAAGGGAAGGCTGATCAAAAGAAGTGAATGAATTACCTTTGTGGTGTCAACTCCATTTGAAATCAAGTTGTCTGCAAAAGGTGCTACAATTGCTGTAACGACCATTGAACCCAAAGGAGGAAGGACCGACACCTACAGCAAACATTGTCCATTCAAAAGGTCTACATGGGGCTGGAGTAAAGGCTATACATCAAAGCAAAATAAAGGCAGACAAGATAACCTAGTGAGAAGGGATTTGGGGATTTCAATAGAGTGGTCTTGATATAACTTAAGAAAAGAGGCGTCAACATACCCATGCTGCTTCTGCCAAGCTCAGGTTCAGCTCTTGACTGTAAGAAAGAGTTAGGGGGGAATCAACAATCAAAACTTGTTGCTATATATGTTTGGCATAATGTAATGAACAGATATCAGCATATTAAATCGGAGCCATCACTTCCCTAGGTTTCTAGAGCATAAAACATACTATCGAATATCAGAACAAAAATGTAGTTATGAAGATGAGAGAAACCTTAACAGTGGACTGCTCATCGTGATACTTGAGTTCAGTAATTGTAAAAAATTGTTAAGTGTGTAGAAGTGTAGTATATGTAATATGTCAGGGGTAATCTAAGTATTTCACAGGAGTCTAGATTCTTCTCCATTGTACAATATATTTCCCCTTTAGGGATATTGCAATGTATTCTGATAGTACACAGTTCGTCCATCCTCTATGCTTAACAGTAACAGGTACACTTGGTCCTATCTCAACAGGAGTCGATCCACTTTCAAGAAAATCAATTGAGCATGTAGAATGTGAATTTGAGTGCAAGGAAGTCCTTGAAATAAAATGTTAGCAACACTAAGAGATTTCAAATGGAACATGGCACTTCAGAGTTGAAAAATCATAGTACTCAAAAAGCGATACTACAAGACATGTTTACTATAAATTATCCACTGAAGTCTGAAGAAATTTTTTACACTTCATCTAAAATAACACAAGTATATAAGATAATTTGAGAAAGAAATGCAAGGTGTCAAACCTAAAGAATGTTGGTAGCCAGGACAAGCACGTATAATGCCCCCAGCTTCCACAAAAGTGAGCATATATCATTGCCCACACTGCCTTGCTTTTGAAAAATGCTCCCCAGGGAACATCCTACAAGACAAGCAATGACCATGTTATCCGGTATGTAAAAAATACTATTGACGTAGAAATTATGTGTAAGCGACCCAATTTCCTAAGATGGTCACGTTGCATCACATAATTTATATAGAGAAACTGCATGTAGTTGAAGTTATTCATTGCAAGCACAATGTATTCATGTTGACTAGTTATGAAGAATCCAACATTTCTTGCATGTGAGACGACCAAAGAAAGATATGCAAACAAAATGATTCATACAAAATGATGAAATCCATTCAGGCAAATAAAAATGGTAGTTCGTATTTACCGCATACTGTATTTTGTAAATAACTCAAACTACACATTAGATCATATTGGTTGTTCTTCCTTCACTTCAAAGTCAAAAACATTTCAAGTTTCGTCATTGTGAAAAAACTGATAGCACTTTTCTTGAGAAATCTCTGCATATAGAAGACAACCTTAAGTGAATTTTGTGTATCTTGCAATGTCGAGTTTGATGATTTTGAAGAAACAGTTGATGAGATTAGGTCATCAGATCCAGCAGAACTTGGACCCAAATCTGCAAGGTACAGGAAACGTCTGCGTTGTTTTAATGAATTACCTGAGCAAAGGTGATAGTTGGAAAAGAAAAGAAGTTTCAAAAAGAGAATGTAGAGACAATCTAGCTCAATGATTACTTAATACTGAGGATATTCCATACTCACTATAAATAATTTTAAAAGGAAGGTAAAAATACACCGCAAACCAGATGAGGTATACTCATGTGAACCATCATTGTTAGTGCGTCAAATCAACTTGACACCTGGAGCTTTGAGAAGGTAGTTCTTCACGCAACAAATCAACAATATAATTTTCAACTCTGAATCCTATTCGCTTCATAAGAACAAGAACGAAAACGTAAAAAAATTGTGTCCTTAACCCGTATACAGGGGTGGAGAGCTTAGGCATGGCCAAGGTGGGCCGTGGCCCCCCTGCCAAGCAACGATCCCATTGTTTAAATACTGATTCTGGCACTGTTTATTAGTTTTACAGCTCAATGGACATTTTGGCTGGCCCCCTCTGGATAAATGTCAAGCTCTGCCACTGCCCTTATCTGCGTAAACCTTCTCCTTTTGGTTCTTTCAACAAAAGTTGTTAGATAGTGATTACAGGGACAATTATTGACTGTTTCTGAAAAAAATCTAGTTACTTTACTGCTGTAACGAGATGGTTAATGTCCTTAAAAGTATAGAATGCTACGCGCTAGTTAGATGGTACGTTCCCAAGAAAGAAACCAACTACTCACGTGTGAATGATGATATTAAGGTTATACCATGACTCCACCTAAATCTCCATGCCCTAGTTGGCTTTATTGCATAAACAAATACAGTTATAATTGCAGAGATTATATCAATAGAATTAATTACCATAGTGATTTATAAGGGAAATTTTAAATCATGGTAAAAAAAATCCTCGAACAAAGTTTCATCGTGGTGGCTGAGATCACAAAGAAAGATCAGAACTTACTTAGTGTGCCTTCATTGTCGCCTAACTTCTGTTCTTTAAGAGATTCAAACCCTAGACACCTGTGGACAAAACACAAAATAAAGTTAAGCTATAATAGATTATCTACTATTTACTTATTAGAAATATCTTCTTACCAAATAGTCCCAAGAAGGCCAAGTATGTAAAAGGCGGACTCCCATCCAAGGTTCTGAATGATGGGAGGGGCAAACAGGAGTCTGTAATATAATAGAATATGCAAAACGTTATCTTCATAGCAACTCTGTTGCTATAACTTCAAGCTGCAGGGTCGCACAGACAAAATGTAAGGCAATTTCCTCTGATATATAAGAAACAAGTTGCATCTGGTTACTAAGGTAATCTTGGGTGCTATCAAAATTTGAGATGACAAATAAGACAATCAAGTCGAGCATCATGCTTAGGAATTAGGATACCAAAGTAACTAACCCATATTGAATAGTGAAAAGATGAAACCAACAGAACATCTGAAAGCAGTTCAACAGAAAAGCATTTTCGTTCTAAGTATTTGTATTTGTCACACTGCATTCTTCTATCTATACATCCAAGTGCATAACAAGTTAGATGCTCAGCACCTACAATGTCTATAGAAATGAAATATTCAATTGTGAAGAGTTATATTATGAAAGCATTTTTCATGTACAATCTAGTAATGCCAATCTAATGCCTCTGTCTCTCTCATATAAAGTATAGTGTTAAGATGATGGTCAAAGCTAGAAAGGTTTGGCTGACAAACTTATATTTATGATCAGGAATTATATCTCAGGAAAGATGCAAAGATCTGTTTAGAGATGAATTTAGATTGAAATCCAGGTAATTTGAGTTCTACATTTAGCATGAGAAATGTAGCAAATAGGAACGTGAGCATATCACCTATAAAATACTTGAGAAAACATACCCTAAAACACTTCCAAAACTTGAACCATCATAAACAACGGAAACTGCTCTTGATCGTTCTTGCAAGGGAATGAACCTGCATGTGAGTGACAATGATAATCAGAAGTTCCAAACTAGTATACTAGTATTGCAAAATGCTTTAACACATGTTGTATGAACTATTGCACATAATAATAGTTAATAGCATTTGCAAGAAGTTTGTAACAAATATAAATATAGCCACCACCAGTTATTCTGCACGAGTAGATATGGAAGAATTCATCCTCCAAAGATGGAGGGATTAAAAAAATAACCATGTAGTAGCTGCCTCCATTGTTCTTGAACTAATAACCAAAAGTTTCACCATTATTTAAAGAATGTATTTGACACAAACAGTTATAACTTATAAGTTCACAAGGACAGTCCACTGAATATATGTAATAATAACGAACCAAAGTAGCATATGAAAACAGTACAACTGATTCTAAGGAAACTCTTGCCTAGCAATTAAATCTGCAGCAGATGATGGTGAGAGACCTTCTCCAATACCTACCTAGCATAGCAACACAGGCAACATGGTAAGATGCAAGTAAACAAAAGTGATAAACCTTTCTGTTTGCCAATTATTAGCACAACTACAGCAGGAGAAATGCATTTAAATTTGGATCTCACTTTTTAGTACCAACTATGATTTCTGACACTTCTGGAAATTTACTTTGTTAAATAATATGCGAACACACACACACAAGTCCATTAAATTAGGTTCTCCTGTTATGGAATAACTAGGGATAAGCCCGAAGAACCTATTCGTCGCCCTCCCTAGGAGGATCTGACTACTTTTAGGGTTCTTCTTGCTTGCCTCAAATGATACACTAGGGTCTCCTTATATAGAGATCCCTGACTTGACCCTTAAGAAATATCCTAACCGAATCCATCTAATCTTATCTCTATCCTTATCCTAACAAACCAACTAATCTCTATCTCTACTCGTGGGTATTGTTCACGCTACAGTACACGCCCAACTGACCATAACATCTCCACACATTACTTGGTTTCTCCTAAAGCGTAGTAACAAATCTAGGGACTGCCTGTGCTCCAAAATCCACGCAAATGGCAGACTATGTTACTAAACACAACCCCACTCTATGATATGCAGACTATCAAGCATTCTAGAAAAATTCTGACGAATGCAATAACAGAATAAAGCACCGCAACATTTTTTAATCATACAGTAAGTCTCAAAGAGAGAATTTAGTGAGCAATGATTACCAGAATCCTTGACAACACAAGTCCTGGCAGAAACCCTGCTACAAAAGGAATAATAGAAGTGGCCAATGACCATGCCACAATACCGGCCACAAGCACTTTCCTACAATAAGCACAAAAATAGCAGTATTAAATGAGTACAATGCGACAGCAGATAAATAGATATTGTGTGCTGTAGTGGTAAAATAAGATAATGAGAAAGGACATGAGATCCAACAACTGAATGACCATTGAGACATGCAAGAGTGATAAATTAGAGTCGTGATGTTAGGAGTTATTAATCAGGGTCATGAAGCTAGAAGTTGGTAAATTGACCTTTTTAATTTTTCAACAACTAATTTGCTCTTCTGTTGAATTTAAATTCGTGTGGCTAGAATTCAACTGAAAATTAAAGTCATAATGGTATATAAAGTATTTAGCTTGCACACCAAACGACAACTAACCTTCCGCCAAACAATTTTGCCAGCCATCCACCTGGTAGTTGACTCAATGCAAAACCCAAGAAGAATGAGGACTGAACTAAGCCAGCAGTTGATGAGTCCCAACCATATTGATGTGCCATTGGAATGATTGCAACACTCAAGTTAACCTGAAAAACGTGAATATTTTGTGATTAATATAAGGCCCTGGTAAGAATAAAGGATGAGCCATCCATATAAGATTTGTAACATTTTTTCGTTGTAAAAAAAAACATGTCATGCAAGAGAATGAGATGATTGATTATAATATCCTGCCCCAACTGTACGATTTACCATCATGTTTAATTTGATAATTAATTAATTATGCAAAACTCAATTGATCCCAAATTCCCCACGTACATCTAGTAACTGCTAAGACTTGTTCACCATCCACAGCACTCGTACCTTGTCCATGTTGCAGATGGCGAAGGCGAGGGATGTGGCGCCGATGAGCTTGTACCGCTCGGGCACCCCCTCCCACCACGACGGCGTCCTCGCCGTCGCAGCCCCGCCCGCGTCCTCGCCGTCCTCCTGCCCCTCCCCGCCTCCCCACCCTCCCAGCTCCTCCGCCACCACCGGCACCAGGACCGGCAGCGCCTCCACCTCCACGGCGCTCGCGAGGCCTCCCACGCCCGCGCCATCGGCGCCGGGCGACGACACCACCCTCACGGCGCGGCGCCGCCGCCGGAGGGGCGCGCGCGGCGGCAGGACGCGGAGGAGAGGCCGGCGGCGGCCGGCGAGGAGGAGGAGGTGGTGGCGATCGGGGCGAAGCGCGGAAGCCGCCGCCATGGCTGGGAGTGGGAGTGGTGGGGGCGGAGCGCGAGGGGAAGGCGTGGGATTTCGAATTTTGGTGGGGAATGAGTTGCGGTGAACGTTTCGTTTGGAGTTGCGCAGCGACTGAAAAAGTCGAGGCCACGTCGCCGAACCAGATCTCCTGACGTGTAACCAAGTCATCAAGGATACTAGAGGAGGGGAGATTTTATTTTATTTTGTTTTGTTTTATCCAGCCCCAAAATAAATAATTTATCGATGAGCCTCCTCCAGCAGTCCAGCGCATGTGAACCCAGCGTAGCCTGTGGTTCGGTGCGTCTCGTACCGCGTACGCTGTGACCATGAATACTGGATCCACACGTTTACGAAAAATACCGGATGCTTGTTTAGAAAAAAAAATATTAGAGGCTCCGAATGATTCGACATGTGCGCGCAATGTCGAATGTGCGCGCGCTACAGGCCTGCAGCACTTCGGTGGGTCCCACACGGGCCCACCCATGATGTGTGTTTTTTTTTCTTTTCAATTACTACCTCCGTTTGGAAATAGATGTCGTTTTAGACAATCAAAATGACCTGTAGCTAGCACATTTCTTTGGTCTGAAACGTCAAACAAATGAGAACGGAGGGAGTAATAGTTTTCAATATATACCAACTTAATATCGAATTGGTTTGTAGTCCAATGGTAAGACGGTTCAATGGTGTCGTTACTTATCAGGGTTCAAATCTTTGTGCTTGCACTTTTTCTGAGATTTACCAGCGTTGTACGTTAAGTGGTAAGCGGTGTTGTTGCTCTCCGTCCACGCGCCTAACCCTAACTCTAGCTTGCGTTGCCGGTCATCGCGGCTGCCGGCTGGCCGCCGTTTCCGTCGTCCCGGGCACAGATTCGGGTCTTAGGGGTCCTCCGCCGTTGGTCGTCGCCCGCTAGTCGTCATCTCCCCCTCGCCTCGCTGGCGGGGACTCCGGTGTCGGATCTGGGGTTGCCCGAGTTGGAGCTGTCCCTGACGCGGTTGGGGGTCCTCCGTCGTTGCTCGTCGCCCGCTGGTCGTCATCTCCCCCTTTGCCGGTGGGGACTCCGGTGTCGGATCTGGTGTCCCCCGGGTTGGAGCTGTCCCTGACGCGGTTGGAGTTGTCGTGCGAGTTCCAAGGCCCCCTGGAGTCTGCTCCGAATCCGTTGGATGTGGAGGGGTGCCTTGCGGGGCTCCTCTCCGTTGTCGGCCCTCATAGGGCGCTGGTTCCGGTCGGGGACTTCAAAAGTTGTGTCCTTTATGTCATTTGGTCACTGGTTGAGGTCGTTGGGTCATTGTCGTTGAATTCTGTGGGGGGCACGCCATCGGTGCCTTCTGCCGCGGGCTTGGAGGACGGCTGTCATCTCGCTCTCATGAAGCTCGGGCGAAAGCCTGCCTAGTTTTGTGCTGAGCCAACAACGACGACGCTTGACGGTGTCATTTCCCTTCCTGGAGGTTTGTGAGGTCTCGGGAGACGTCACCATTCATTCTCGCAGAAGCGTCGTCTCGTTCGTTGTTGACATTTCTTAACGCAACTACCAACGAACGGGTTTGGAACCCATCCTGGTAACAGCGTCAGAAATGCTGGTTGGTAATTCTTAACGTTACAGGAGTCCGCAAGCGCACGGAAGTACCATTGTAGCATTTCCCCAAAAGAGTATTCCAAAGGGTATCGAATTTAAGGAAGGTTTAGGTGGATTAACAAGCTCAACACTATTGCAATGAGTATAAATCATAGACGTAAATAAATCAGACACTCAAGTGCAGGGGTAAGATATGATAATGGGGTAGTGTGATCACACATACACTCACTCTCTCTCTAAGGGGTCCTAGGCATAGGAGGCAACATACGAGTTAGTTCTAGGTTCTTATGTACTATACACATAAAGCTAGTAAAAATGAGTTAGATACATTAGCGTTGAAGAATATTGACTTAAGCACCCAGGTACCACGGGGAGCTAACCTCCCGCGTTGGTTCCGCACAACTCCGGTTGTTAGATTTTAGACTCCTACAGCTTATCCGAACGTGGGGGATTTCAGAGGGACCAACGGCTGTCACTACCGCGGCCTACCCCAAAGACAAACCGTGGGATAAACTCATAAGTAAGGTAACTACGCAACCCAAGCACCATGCTTACGTTGTTAGCCGGACTTGACCGGCCCGGGCTATTGTGACCCAGGTCAAGCCACCAGATAAACCAGCCAATTACACCGAGTACCGTAGCTTAAGCACAGACTTCATACAACACAGCCATGTCATCTAACTAGATC